>BSBM01000994.1:17797500-22860000 GCA_027924585.1 Larix kaempferi | reverse complement strand
AATAACAAAATTTTTACTCTTATTAAAGAATATGTCAATAACATATTTTCGTTAATAAATTTGATTGCACCAACTACTTAATTATATACAAACCACAATTTAGAAAAAAAAATTTGAAATCAAAGATTTAAAGATCAAGATTATGTCAATAACTTATTTCTGTTAATTAAGTTGATTGTACCAAATACTTAATCATATACAAAGCATATTTTAGAAAAAAAAAATATTAAAATCAAAATTTTATAAAATTTCTTCCACCACATTAAAAACTAGCACAACCACTTAACTTGTGGTCAATGAACACCAATAGGTCACAATTTTAGTGCCATGATCTATGCTTAGTTGTAACCTTCTTTTGTTAAATGGGTTGTCTGTGTTATCCATGCATGAGCTATAGTTATCCATGCATCAACTACCAGTTATATGTCTCTCTCTCTCTCTCTCTCTCTCTCTCTATATATATATATATATATATATTGAATTTTGAACGACAACTATAAAATCAATCTGGACACTACACTTGTCCCGTCCTCTTTCAATCTAGGAAAAGCATAGATGGTATCCCACCCCAAATTCTAAGATATAAACACCTATCGATATAATTATAATTTTGAAATATAAATAAACTTTTAGATGTGAATTTGTTATGAGTAAAAACAAAAATTTCATTTATTTATCAAGTAAATTGGTATAATCATATATCAAATTTCAACAATGCATGAGATATCCCAAAATATCCCTTCAAATACTTTAGGGAAAAGTAAGTAGTGGATTTATGAAATGTTCCAATATTTATTCCTAACACATATGAAAAATATACATGGTTTGGAATTCACCTGTGCATCTATCAATCATGCTAAAAGGCATATTGATTTTTGTCCACATACGTCAAACAATTCAAAGTGAAAAAGGAATTGCTAGAAGCTTTCCGTTTCTCTGTGGAAATGAGGAATTCATCCTAATATTATGAGTAATTTAAACTATACATCTTCTTTTATCTTCGTCGACCTCGTGTTGGCTACTCTTTTTTCCATCGAAAAAGTTAACTTACTATTAATACTGCGAAATAGTAAATAGGTCCAATATGCCACAAAGTATCACAGGGAAGTCTTCCCATCTTTGTGTCAAGCAATAGAAATAACCCATGGGCACATGAAACAACCCCAGAAACATCCGACCAATAAAAGTTCTAGTTCATGATAGAAAATACAGCATCATAACGCAACAACAGAATAACAGATACATAGTTCCGAAACCATCAAAATGAGATGGAGATTCCTCCCAAAAAAGTCTCAGCATAACAGAGGGCTGAGACCATGGCCGCCACCCAAGATACCACAAATAAATAGGACCAGCAAAGAAATATAGTGCCACAAATAACTAGAGAACCCCAAAAGACCAACGAGGAGTTGGAGAGTAGATAACTATAGACCTGCAAAAAAGGATAAAACTGCATAAAAATATATATATACACATGTACCACAAAAACCATCATAATCAGCAGAGCCGAGCCAAAGGAATAAGGACCAATGCATGTCAATAGAACCCCAGGAGATAAGTAGATCATCCCGCCACTCTTCCCACGGGATGATCCCCGCCTAAGAAGTCAAAGATAGTTTGGAGAGCTGGTCAGCCTCCACATTCACCTCCCAGAAGATATGAGAGAAATGTATATGTTCAAATTCGTTGATGGACTTTCGAACCACATCCAACCAGAAAGTGAGTAACATCACATTGAGAGGAGCATGACCCTTGGCCTAGGAGATGATGGATAAAGAATCACCCAGAATCAAGAGTGACGTAATCTGCTTGATATGAGTAAAATGTAACAAGATCCAAAGAGCACACAATTCACTCTGCATGTTAGAACCAACCCCCAAATTCAATTGGATGCAGAAAAAGAAAGATATGGATAGGTACAACACCACATCGGCCCCACTCACGCCAGCCCCCCGACCGTAGCACCATCGAAGAAACCACAGGGGTACACCAAGAATGGTGGAGCTAGCTGACGCCCAGGTCTAACCACATTCTTAGTAAGATGACCACTAGCATGACCAGAGAGAGAAATGTATTCCTTATATGCAGCGATAGTCCGACCACATATCCAATCCAAGTGTGGAAAGTGCCCTCAAAGATGCAACTATTTTGAGCCTTCCATACTTCCCAAATCATAAAACATGGAAGCTCATCCCAAGAGTAGGAATCCCGAATCCACGTACAAAGATAGTCTATCAGAGAAGTAGGTCACCAGATAACCTAGAGACCAAAAGTTACAGCAATTAAGTTCCAGAGGTCTTGAATAAAGGAGCAACTGGAGAAGAGGTGGTCGACCAGTTCCCCCTGAAGACAACATAATGGACACCAACCTGGACCAACAAAACCACGACAACAAATATTATCCCGTGTGAGGATTTTATTGCTCAATGCCAACCAAATGAAAATTTTGATTTTCAGTGGAAGGGAAAGCTTCCAAATAGTATGATGCCGCCATAGATTCTCAGGTTGATTATCAGCAAATAACGAAACATATGCAAGCTTTGTAGTAACCAATCCATGTGCCACATCCCATGACCATACCAAGCGATCAGGTGTCTCGGATAGCTAAATAATGGCCTGGCATAAGGGTCATATATATTTAGTCCATTCAATCCCCAAGTTACCATAGAGCCCCAACTGTGGAGCAGAGATCCACATGGTACCCATGCCCCTAACATGAAATGACACATTAGCAAGTGTACAGAACCCCTTGGCCCGAAGATGTGCCATTAATTTTGGTGACAAGAGGTATGTAGTGGATCCCCCCATAACAGGATCAAATCCAAGCCTGATCCACCGACCATTCCCAGGTATCCATGAGAGCCACTATGAAATAGTATTGAAAGATCCCAAGATCCCATTCCAGATGTTTGAGACACCAATAGTCATAGGTTGTCCCTTTCGAAACCAATCCGCCATCGAAGCATGTTTCAAATATCTGGCCCTAATGATCTTGCCCCAAATAGAATCGACGAAGAGATCCCGCCACAAACTCTTTGCATGAAGGGTCGTGACAAAAAGATCCAGGTGTTTCACATTCCAGCCCCCCCAAATCCCAGAGCCGAGCCAACAAGGACTATTTTATCAAGTGGAATTTATCCTTTTCGACCCCACTAGACCATAAGAACCTGAAAAATTTCCTGCGAAGAAGCCGAAGAATGGACTTAGGTATTTTGCAAAGTGAAAAGCAATATACGCCTAGGTTCTGGAGCACTGACTTTTCCAGCGTAAGTCTTCCCCCCAAGGATAAGTAGCACATACTCCAATGGCCAATCCGTACTTCAAAATGTCGTAATAGCCAAGACCAGTCATTCAACAGATAATTCGATGGTTTGACAAAAAAACACAAGGTACTTCGTGCCACCAGACAAATCTTTGAATTTCAGAGGTAACAATACGCTGATCGACTGTTCCACATTAGCCTCCAAGGAATGCTTCAAAAAGAAAGATTTAACAAAACTGATTATCATACTAGATACAGAGCAAAAGAAATCTAAAATTTTCTTATACTGAATCCATTCAGCCAGTATGCCCAAACCAAAGAGCATAATGTCATCCACAAATAGTGTATGAGTAACAGATATACCAGCAGTAACCCTGATACCCATAATAGAACCCTCACATTTTTCCTTAAGAATAGTGAGTCTCAAACCTTCTATTACAAACAGGAACAAAAAGGGCGAGAGAGGACAACCCTGTCAGAGGCCTCGGGAGGCCTTAAAATAGTTCGACGGCTTACCATTTATGAGCACAGCAAAATTCACAAATGTGACACAAGCCATAATCCATTTCATCACCTTCCAAGGCAGACCAATCTGTATAAGAATCAATCTGAGCAGATTCCAGTCAACATGGTCATATGCTTTCACAAAGTCTAGATGGAGGATGAGAGCATCGAGCCTCTTATGTTTAATACTATGAAAAAACCTCCTGTGCCACACCCACCGCATCCAGAATCTGTTGACCTTCCAAAAAACCAAACTGTTCCATAGAAATGTGCCTCGAAAGGACTGGCTTGATCCGCAGAGCAATAATCTTGGAAATAATCTTGTAGACCAAATTACAAAGAGCAATAGGCCTGAACTCATTAAAATTCTCCGGATGGGATGATTTAGGAATGAGGGCTAGGTAGGTAGAATTTAACGCCCCAGAGACCAGACCCATACTCCGAGACTCATCTACAGCATCCCGAAGGTTCCCCCCCCATAATGTCAAAAAAGTGGATAAAAAGTTCAACCGTCCACCCATCCAGGCCAGGATATTTATCATTAGCAAACCCCTGTAGAGTGTTTTCGACATCCATTATAGATATGACCTCAAATATACTGTCCCCCTCCAAGTCATTGAACATTCGTGGGTAACCCTTAATTATCTTGAATTGTTCAGTCAATGTTGTATTTTTGGGATCACAATAATAGTCCTGAAAGTGAAGAGTTTCCTTTGTCTACACATCCACCTCCCCCCGAATCCACCGACCAACATGATCATTAAGATCCCAAATAGTGTTATGAATTCTACGAGAGTCCGCAAAATGGTGAAAAATTTTTGTATTCAAATCACTTGCTTTGAGCCAAATTGCACGACTTTTTAATCGCCAAGTTTCCTCATGAAAGAGTAGAATCTTCAATTTCCTTTCCTCCAATAAAGAGAGTTTAGCTCGTCCCATGGGGGAAAGGCCAATCCTCAGATATTGATCCATCAAGACACCAATTTCCTTTTCCACATCAATGAGTTCCGCAGCCAGCACTACTTTATTATTCCTTTTCCACTGTATAGTAAAGTCTTTTAAAGATTTTAGTTTCACAGCCAGCTTATCCATCGTAGATCGTTTCCCCGAGACATCGACATGCATCCAATGTGTTCTCACACCCACAGTAAAATCTGGATTAGTCAACCAGGATGAATTGAATTTGAAGGGGTAAGAATGATGGGATAGTTCAGTATCAAATTACATAACAATGGGGAGATGATCACTAATACGAATCTGATGAATCCATGACCGGTAATTCTTAAAACTGCTCAAAAGTTATTCCTATATTAGGAAGTGATCAATGCATTTTGAGATCAGGTTTCCATCCTTCCTACCATTTGACCAGGTAAGTGCCAACGGTCGTGGATCCACATCGATCAAAGAATATGTATAAAAGAGGTTCTTGAAATATACCCCAAGGGGATCCCTTCTGGCTGATTGGCCCCAAATTTCCTCAGCCCCTCAAGAAAAATTCAAATCTCCTGCAAGTATCAAATTTTCCAGTTCCAGTAAGTGCCCCGAGCAAGCTAGGTCCCAGAAATCCTCCCTATCACAATAGGGACCATAACAATTCACAATATTTATGTTTTTTTCCGAACCTCTGAAGTGTCCAGACACTAGTATACCCAAGGAAATAATAAAAGGATTTAACCTCAGAACCACAGGGTTCCAAGCCGCCAAGAGCCCACCAGAAAGGCCAACCGCATCAACTATGTACATTAGCCAGCCAGGCTTAATTTTGTTAAAGAAAGTACGAGCCTTCTCCCCACAAACTAAATCAGGATTGATAATATGTAGAACACGCTTGAGGGCCAATTGTTTAGGAAGGCCCCCCACAACCCAAATGTTTAGAGAGAAAAAGATCATTATCGACCCCTGGAAAGGGTTTTGATTCCTCTAAGAGCCCTAGTATTGGGTGTGATGGGGGTACCCTTGGTACAGCTAGCGTCATCCACCCCCAGAGGAATGGCCTTCTTATTCTTCTGAGCACTGGGCGTCTTTAAAGGTGAGAAGTCCGGAGCCAAACCACCCATACAGGCCCCTTTTGTGACACATTGTTCACCCAAGGTTGAGGTATTGACAACTGATGAAGGAGCCTCCCCAACCCCCAACCCCGGCTCCAGGACCTTTGGGCCTGACGCCACCCCCCCCCAGAATCAGAACACGGGACCATCTCATCCACAACCCGATTCTTAAAAAAAATAGGAATGGGTGTCTTTTTTACCATTTCAGAGTATGAGGGTATGTGTAATACCATTTCTAGGGGCTCAGAAACATTTGTAGTCAAAGGAGGAGGGAGTAAAGAGCCCAATGGATCCCCCGAATAGAGTAAAGCGCTCCCCCCACCCACAACAAGATCAGGACCATTCATCGACACCTCGGAGTCTGAGGATAGCAAATTGGTAGATGCAGGGGAAAGAGGGATGATAGGTGAGCCCGACACAATAGGGGAAGAGTCAGTCGGTAAGTCTTATGATGTCCACAGCACAGGAGGCGCTTCGTCTGAGACAGGAGAGGCATTCTTGGAAAGACCTTGGGAATCTTTCTCAGAACTAGAGGTATTTGACAGCAAAGGTGAAACACGACGGCGTCCCAAATAGTTCCCATTGTTACCATTATTCAAATACAATGAATTAATAAAAGAGATATCCATATCATTCAAAGAGTGATAGAAAGTCGGCTCATTTGTTTCCAACTTACGCAATAATTTTGTAGCCAGAGCAGTAGGGAGAGGAACCCTGTTGGAGAAGCCATCGAGCCCGCCCGACGCATCCAGTTATTTGTCATTAGCATCATCTGAAGACCAGAAAGGATCCACCCCAACCAGACACACAGATGATGAACCCTCCTTACATTTCTGCCACAAATGGCCGACCCACTTGCAATTTGAACAGCGGAAGGGAATGCCCCAGTAATCAATAATTTGGGCCAGTTTGTGTCCACGCCAATCTATGTGAAGAACGTTAATGAGCCCCAACGATATATCCACCTCGACCAACAGCCGACCCATCCATCGTCGAAACCAAACAAATGACCCTCCTCCACATGCAAGAAGTGACCAAGGTTGTTTTCGATAGCTTCAAATGCAACACGATTCCAAAGTGCAAGCGGAAGACCAGGAAGGAGAACCCACAAATGGCGTAGACGCACTAAAGCCGTATCAGGGTCGAAATCAGTTTGCCATTTTTGTAGCATAAAACTACCTGCCCCATATAGCCATAGTTTGTTGAGAATGGTGGAGCAGTGAGATTCCTGCTCAAATTTGAAGCCATACCATCCACGAGCCAAGGAAAAAACCTGGGGGGTATAACCCACTATAGGTTTCCATTTTTGAGTGATCCATCCCACAATATCCTTTCTATTCATAGAAAAATAAGAGAACTTTCCCACCAATACTATCATGTTGTAATCTACAAGCTCCTCCAGGCTAATGTCCCTTCCCATAGTAAGCCAGACCTCCCTAGGTCAGTAGCAATACTTCTCCTTCAATCTACGAGCAGACCGGGATGAACCCAGTGGTTTACCCCCAGGCACTGGCCGTGGCAGAGAATAAAAAATTTCAACTGAAGGATCCGAACAAGATGTGGCAACATGAGCCCCCGACAAAGACAAGTGTCCCTTCTTAGCTGTCGGCTTGGCACGTGGAGACACATGCCGCTCACTCGACCCAAGAGCTCATTTCGCCTTTAGCATATTATTGTAGAAAGAGTTTTATTTAAACAAACCTGCCTCCTCGATCCAATAGTTAGAGACAGTTAGGTTATTTTCCGTCGGGGCATGAGATAATGACAGGTTTTTCTCCATTTAACGCATGTCGAAACCTCTATCCGGGAGAAGTTAGGTTATATGAGATCTCGAGTTCCAATCAGGAGAAAACTGGGAGTGAAACCACAGAAAAAGTGGGCAATATAAACAAAAAATTATGTTAGTTGTGCTCACCACAAGTGGAAGTGGCCAACCAACCAGTATCCACAGGTTCAAACCATAAAAACCTAATCATCCATGTAAATAAACCAAACCCTAACAAGGTTATCTAGTAAATATTGATGGATGACAAATGTAAACCTTCTATGCCACAGTTCCATACCCCAGTAGTGGGAGCTCACGACACGAACCAATGGTTACCGACCCTTAACCAACACAGTGAGTAAACCCTCATCGCCGCCTCCATCGCCTTCGCCTCCATTCATAACTTGATATCGTGTTGGCCACTCTATTATGCCATTAGCATTTTAGAGATTCTAACATTGTGTTTGATATTTATGCCTAGTCGAAGTCTGTGTTAGACGATAAAACCCATTTCAATGGGGCCTCCACATTACATTAAAGTGTAGGTGATGTAGTTTTGGCTGTTTATAAATTTTATCATAATCACCTCCTTGATACAAATTATTTAATATGTATGAGTATAAGTCACTTTACCACATGATACCTTCAAATTTTCAATGAACATATTAACTTTGTGGAAGAATAAATTTGGCTTACTAATCAAACGTGATAGAAAGAACAATAAAACAAAAAGAATTTCTCAAAACCAAGCCAAAGTTCTCAAAGAGCTTAATGGTAATGAGAAATATAGGAATTAATGAGTTTATAACTTGAGTAAAATATCAAAGAATTTGAAGGGATTTTCATGGGACTATGATGGTCCTTTGACTGGTTTGAAGCGAGGTTCATTAGAAAAATAAAATCTCGAGGCAACAGTAACTGCTTATTCACCAACAACAACCATCAATTATCACAATAATATATGATTCAAAGCTATATGAATACACAAATACATAGATTTTCATAGAAATTTAGAACTTTACCAGATTCCTATTTGTCTATCAGTTTCCTTTCGCTCCTATTCGCGACTCAATTGTATTATCCTTGGAATCCTAGCCTCTTTAAATAGACTCTAAACCCAACCTAAACCTAATTTCCATATCGAAAACCTAATTGTTGTTATTTATAGACATTCTCCTACTTAAACTGGTTCAGTTACCAGTTATCCGTGCCTAGCTACATGTTATCACCCACCTGCTTGCTGTTATCTACCATGAACTTGTTAAAGTTACATCATCATGAGTAATTTTCCAGGTCAATCTTGCATGTCAAGATTGAGCCTCATGTGTCGAGGTAGTGTCTTATAGGAGCCTGAGTTGGAATCAGGAAACTTGGAGAAGAATCTTGAGTTGGACTCAAGAATGTATAAAGCTTCATGTGTTGAGGCAAGTACTATGTATGTCAAAGTGATGATGTTGTACAGTCTTGCTAGTCAAGGCTAAGGTCTTGTGTGTGAAGACAGATCCTCATGTGTTGAGGTGGTGCCTCATGT
This sequence comes from Larix kaempferi, assembly GCA_027924585.1. Taxonomy (NCBI): domain Eukaryota; kingdom Viridiplantae; phylum Streptophyta; class Pinopsida; order Pinales; family Pinaceae; genus Larix; species Larix kaempferi. The sequence continues at coordinate 22,850,890 of BSBM01000994.1, read as the reverse complement.
GTTGAGGTTATGCTTTGCATGTCGAAGCATGTATGGTGTGTGATGTACTACTAACCATGGTTGAGCTATTAAATCTCCTCTAGAGACTGCCACCTCTAGAGTGAATTACTTTAGCATATAACCACTTGGAACGATAGTAGAAAAATATGATCACATCATTGGGAAAATATCCTTAGCATATTTGATATGATAATTAAGTTGGAACATGTGGACCATGCAGATAAGACAAGAGATAAAGATAAGATGTGATAAGATATGAGAGAATTCAAATTGCACATAAATAATTAATTAAGAGAGAATCCGAATTGTTAAACTTTAGTGAAGACTTCAGTAAATCAAAGAAGAAATTGAATTGATCACTACAATGATGTTAACAAGAAAGAATCAATTAAGAGAGTTAAGTAAGTGATAACAAAGAATATCTAGTTAACTAAGTATTTGTGCATGATGACAGTTATGTTAAACTAAAAGATAACACTTATGTTAAACTAAAAGACGACACTTGAGTTGCGACACTTGCATGAAAACACTTAAGTTAGCCACCTAACCAAGTGGGAAAGTTTTCAGTTAAAGGGTGAGCTCATCCTAAAAGACAGTTCAATGAGTTAATGCATTGCATGAGAAGTGGGGTGCACTTCTTCATGCAAGATTGATGCATCCATATGGAGGGCGAGTTCATCTTGAAGTCGGAAGATAAAATTAGAAGCTGATGCATGAGAAGAATGTATAAATATCTTATATAGGATTGATGAATTCAATGTGAAGTGAATTCTCTTCTCTCTTTGAAGGAAATGCACTTCTATTTGTGCAGGATATTATTCCGAGTCTCTCTTCTCTATCTTTCTCTTGCTCTGTAATTTTACTGGGGGTGCTTGATGTAAGAGACATTCTTTGATATCTATCAATATACTAAGGAAGGTTTTGCAGGGTTTTTTCTCCCTCAATTCATAGAGGGTTTATCCAAGGTAAATTCATGTGTTGAATGTGATTGCTTATGTGTATGATTGTTATTTTATATCAAGTACTATTGTAGCTCCAAATTAAAGATAAAAAATTAACAGAACTGCCATCAGCTATTAGTTATTTTTTATATTTTTTTTATAATTGTTTAGCTATCAGTTATCCATGCCTACCTACATGTTATCACCCAAATTATTATAGTTATGTGGCATCAAATACATGAGTCATCCATGCATCCATGCATGAGCTAGCAATCATTATATATATATATAATTTTTTTTTTAAAATTATTTATTTAGAATTTTTAACGACGGCCATAAAATCAATCTAGATAGTACACTTATCCCTTCCTCCTTCATGTTATCACCCACATTTTTGTCGTTATCTTCCATGAACTACCAACAACTATTAGTTATTTTTTATATTTTATATTTTATAACTCTTTAGCTATCAATTATTCATGCCTACCTACATGTTATCACCCAACTGCTTGCAGTTATGTGCCATCAACTGCCCAAGTTATCCATGCATCAACTATCAGTCATTAGGTAGATATATATATAATTGTTTATTTCAAATTTTGAATGATGCCCATAAAATCAATCTGGACAATACACTTGTCCCTTCCTCCTTCAAACTAGGAAAAGGATAGATGGTAGTCATTTCATCAACTGCTCGAGTTATCCATGCATCAACTATCAGTCATTATATATATATATATATATATTTGTTTATTTCAAATTTTGAATGATGCCCATAGAATCAATCTGGACAATACACTTGTCCCTTACTCCTTCAAACTAGGAAAAGCATAGATGGTAGTCCACCCCCAAATTATAAGATATAAAGGCCTATCAACGTAATAAAAAAAAGTTGTTAAAATAATTATATTTCAATTTAAGAGTAAAACAACTATGCATTTAGAAATAAAACATTGTTTTTTTTTCTAAAACTGTTAAAAAGCTACAAAACTACTAACCAAATAAGCTGTAATTTGAATAAAAAGTATAATTTGTCTTGTTTTTCGAATAGAAATTTCAGAATGTTATGATTTCACATAATGTGAGAACCAAACATTTTTGTGGATGGTTCTTTAAGTTTTTCTCTTTTAACAAGCAATCCTGGTTTGATGTTTGTAATAAGTTAGCATTAGTGATTCATCATAAGTTTTGAAGTTTTGAATAAGTTAGCATAATTAATTTTGAGCTACAAGGTGCTTTAATTTCAAACTCAAAGGGATGGGAAATACAAGAGAAATGTAAAATACAAAGTGTTTGTGGATGGTTCTTTAAGTTTTTCTCTTTTAACAAGCAATCATGGTTTGATGTTTGTAATAAATTAGCATTGGTGATTCATCATAAGTTTTGAAATTTGTAATAAATTAGCATAATTAAGTTTGATCTACAAGGTTCTTTAATGTCAAACTCAAAGGGACAGAAATGCAAGAGCAATGCAAAGTATAAAGCGTATGTTCATGGTTCAATATAAGTTAATTTATATTTTTTATTTCTTGGGTGTCTTATGAAGTGTTAATTATGGAAGATGATGTACAACTCATTGATTATTTCAGCAATGTACTTTCAGAGGAGAAATTATTTTGTTTCCCACCAAGTGTAGCTTCCCTAATGGAGAGGTTCTACCATACATTGAGGGGAGATGAGGTCACCTATCCAGATTTTTAAAAAGTTGACATTTATGGGTCTTATGATGATATTATTTGTGACACGTGGAAGGTTGTTGTAGTTGGTTCTTCTATTGGATTTGATCTATCTTCAAACAATTATGTGGCCCTTCCTCCTCTCTCCACATCTACCAATGTAGCTGATGGGACCCTAAAATGACACACTGTTTGGGCCATCTTAGTAAAACTCGTGGTTTAATTTGAAGACACAAGAACTTAAATTGCATGGAAAATGATAAACTATATTAAATTCTTCCTAAAAGCCTACACATGCTTGTTTTTATGAATATATTTGACAATGGTTGAGTAATTGGTTTGCTAGTTTTTCTTATTTACTTTGATTTATTTGATGAGATGTTAGACTACCTTGGTGAAAGAAATCTTGATTTTTTGTGGAGTTATAGAGAGAGGTGGTATGGCTAAGTGCTAGAGCTCAAGACACCACAATCAACTCAATCTTCTTCAATGAGTTCACTAGATAAACTAAAGCATGATTGAGAAATTTAACGAATTATTTCATCTCATCATCCTTATGAGTTTCCACCACTTGGATAAAGAATTAAGAAGTTGAATTCATGAGGAAAACATTCGAATTGATGAGGGGAGAATAATCCCACCAAACTAGCATTCAACTTCTAGGAAATCATGGGACAATTTCCACTAATCAAGGAGTTGATTATGGGGATGAATTTGGAGTCTATTCAAGTACAAATAGAAGTAGGATTGATAGGCTAGAGGAATTTTATTTCCATTCTTCTCTTTATCATTTTTATTTATCCCTTGCTAGTCAAGGTGCTTTGTAACTAGAAGACAATTTTTTGGCTTGTTATTTCATGGAGTATTTTTTAATAAATAAGACATTGTTTTTCTACAACTATATTGTTATTGTTTAACAAGGATTTTAGCAACTTCCTTGGGTTGGGTCCACTTAAGGGAAGGACCAAGAACCCTTTCCTTTATTTCCTTCACATCCATTTGCTTATTTATTTTAGTAGTAGCTTTATTACATTTTAATTTGCAATACTCTTGTTATATTTCATTTACAACAATTTATGCTATTTCCTTATAGCAATTTTATGTTATTTATATGCTTGCATGGAATTCCATTATCTTGTTTTATGCTCTTATATGAATCAATTAATTTTTGATTTTATTTAGCATTCTCTTTTACTCATTTTCCCTTTCCTGGAATGATAAAGAAATGCATAGTTCTCTATTTTTAAGCTTAGAAAGAAGGGATGGATCTCACTATCCTATTAGGGAAAATAATCGGGTGAATAAGTCTAATTGTGGGCATCCTTGTCTTGCATTTATAGTTTGTAATTAGCCTTCCAGTTATTCCTTTGCAGCTACATACATAGTGCACAACACCTCTTAAGTTTGTATGAACCCCAAGTTGATAAATTAAGTGAGATGATGAATTCAACAATCTTTTTGCGGTTTCTCTACCCATCATTTTTTAGTGTCGTTGCTAGGGATTTGTTAAAATTTTAGTAGGAGCAATTTGAAATTTTATTTTAAAAGTCAAAATAAGCTTTCATGAATCGATATAATTTACATGCATCAAACCCCCTTGTGTGTGATGTATGTTGAAGTAGGAACTTATGACCAACAAGATGCTCAAGCAGTTGTTGGAGAAAGGATGACATGGTGCTACAAGGATTTTCTCAAATCCTTGTTGTAATCCCAAATATGCAAACATAGACAAATATGCATCGGATTCCCTAGAAGCCATTGAAGACGAAGGGTTTGATGAAAAAATTCCACAAGAAGATGATAATGTTTTTCCTTTGTCATTACATTTCAATGAAAAAGTGTTTGGAATTCATGAGGGAGAATTTTTTCTCATCCATATTTCTATGCATGCAAATGAGATGCAAGATCCATGGACAATGCTTGATGGGAAGAAAACAATGGATCTTGAATTTGAGGAGTTTATTGCATGCTTGTCACTAAACCCCTAGTGAATTTAATAGAGAAATGGCCAAGTCTTAGAAGAACGTCATTATGTGACAGAAAAGGACTTACAAACCATTTCCAATGAACAAGAGTGAAAGAGGTGATGACTACATTGAGTCCTAATTTCAAGCAATCCTCAACCAACATCACCATTCCATTCTTCAACATTTGTTGGCACCATATTCACTTCTATAGTCAGTCCCTCATATGTTGGCATTTATTGAGGTATCTTTTTCAAACCTAGATATAAGTTCACTTGGGATCTTGCCACGTTAATGGATACATTGGAAGACTTCCTACACCTGATAAGAGGTGATTTTTTCCAAATAGGGTAGCATAGGTATATTTTTTCTTTTATGAAAAGAGAGAGAGAGAGAGAGAGAGAGAGAGAAGAATAAAAAAAGAATAAACAAAATTCCTAGGGTGAAAGCCTCTTTGAGGCACCTAGGATAGGCCTTTGCTTGAAAACCTCTTTTTAGGCAAGTATAGGTCTATTGAAATAAAATATTCCTCATAGTGAAAACCAACAATGGCACCACGAGGTAGAGAACTGGAAAAAACCATCCATGGCGCCCTTGCTCTGAGAAAAAATGAAAAAAAATAAAAGAATAAATTTTGTACAATGGACTCCTTAGTTTTGCTTCCCATAGGTCATGCACACAATAATAGAGTTTCTCCAAAAATAATTACATTCCTCTATGGATCAAAGAACATGGATTCAAATATACATGTTCCATATGACTTCAAGGCCACACATCAAGGGTGCACATCACGAGAACAATTGTCCAAGTGAGAAAAAATTCAACACTTCAAAGGATATTAAAGAATATTATTACAAGGTCAAGAAGAACATCAATACAAGACTCAAGCACCATGAAAAAATCAAGCATAATGTAACATCCCCTTCACACAGTTTGACCATTGGGAGGGAAAATTAACTAAATCGAGGCTTCCAAACTTTTCCCCGTAGCCATATTACCAATCTCATAACATATAAAATATGTGTGTAGAAACATAAATAAACATACACAACGGAATTAAACTCTATCCACACACATCTAACATGAATTTAGAAGCATAATTATCATAGGCATCAAATAAAAACATTGCACATTAAAATAGAAAATAATACTTATCTTTATCCAACACAGATCCAAGCAAATGGATGTGTAAGAGCAATTTTCTACCCAACTGTAGGAACTCAGTCTAGCATATGCTCTTTTTGCTGAGATGCCACCTCCAAGATGGGCTATGAGGCCACCAAGGTGAAGGAAACACCTACAAGATTCGCTCTTTCAACCCAAAACATGTTTTTCTCTCCATTCTCAACCAAATTCTCTTAAAAATATCTACAAGGATCTCTCTTAGACCTCACATCCCTAGCTCCAACAATACCTGCCCCACACAACACCCTTATATGCTCAGGAATCCCCTTCACCGATCCATGGTTCTCTTGGGAAATCCATCTTGCTGGGTGCTTCCAATACGTGCATAGAAGGAGACCAACCTACTATAATTTGTTGGAGAACCACATGTAGCCTTAACCCATGGCTTCTCAAGCATCTATGAGAACAAAAAATCAATGGGTAAGGCTTTAGATCGCGTGCTTTATGATTATCTTTCTATGCACCGATGCCTGCTTTTAGCTTTATCTTCATATCATTTCTTCTATAATCTGCTTCATGCTCTTTCACATATTCTTCATTATCTATCTCGTATTTCTTGCTTCAGCTACATTGCATCTTGGCTTCATTACTTCTCAGCCTCGTGATTTTTCTTCTTTATGTTGCTTCTTCTCAGTTGCATTCAGCTTCATGAAATGTTATTTCAGCTTCATGATTTTCTCCCCCTTTGACATCAATGGCAAAGATGTGCCATTACTTGCGCAAACACTGGTTCATTTTTTCTTTTGTTTTGGGCATGACTTCTCTCACTGTTCACAGGGATGACTCCCCCTGTCTTCATGCTTCATTTCTTTGCTGTAATTATATACTGATATCCTTGAGTCTTTGTAGATTTGTCTTTGTGGATTCAACTTTTTCTTTTAGTTCCTCTTACTTAGCTACAATAGATGCTTTTGTCTTTTCATTTTGAACTGATTCTAGAGTTTCTAAGCAATTATCAATTTCTTCTTTGATTTCACCTTGCAACGGGGGTAAATATTATGTAATGCTAAAGGATTATTCCTAGAGAGGTTCGAGCCTATCAATTACCTTCTTTTGCTCTTCTGATATTATATTTACTTCTTGCTGCTTCTTCTTCTTCCTCTGTTAGTGGAACTTTCCACTCTGTGTCCCATGTTTGAACAATTTTTGCAACATCATCTTTAGAACAAATGAACCTGGTGGAGAACCACCGATTGCTAGGATCTCTTTTTTCCTATATGTATGTATGATGCATTCCAATTCCCTTATATGATTAAACTACTTGAGTTGGTACACATGGATAATCTCGTAGAATAAATCTGATTTCTTCAAAGTATAACCAAACATTTATATTATTATCCTCTTATCTATTGGCGATGTAAAAAAACCACATGTTTGTGTACCTTGTCTCTTGGAAAGGTCTCATGTTTCCATCAAAGAATTGACTTCCCTTGGGTTCCTTCTATCCCGTGAATGAAACAAAAATTAATAACCAAGTATAATGAAAGGGATTACCTTTTTCTTGGGCTTCCAGATAGTCTTCAAGAAACTCATTCAGTAAAAAGTTTGACCAGTTCATCTGGATTCCTTCAACACATTTTTTTGCTGCTGCAATGATCATTACCGAGACTTGATCCTAGAAGCTCTTTCAAAATATTTTACAGGATAGTAACCAGGTTTTGAATCTTACTACTTCATCCTTTATTTGTGCAACTGAAAACCCTCTACTAGCACATTGAGTTCCATATTTTCCAACAATCTTCTTTCCAAGAGCCTTTTCTTGACTTCTGCTCATCAAAAGACTTATATCTTCCCCGGCAGAGGGAAGCCTTGTGATTTTCTCAATGATCTTAGAATTAATAGGTATAGGTTTATTCAACCATAGATTCCCATCATGCACTTATGATAGCAACAACTTTGCACACATCTTTACTTGTGGATATCTTCCAAAGTGTGGAATTTCCAATAGATTTAGTATCCTTGTTCTTGATAGTTCATATGCCCATTCCTTGAGCACCATTACAGTTGGTATTCTAGGATTTGAGCTCTCCCTTTTGTCCATATACTTATCCACAACTAAGCCAGGGAACTTTTCATGGTCAGTGACATCATGATATGAAAATGTGAACTTGTATAGTAGGCCATGCAAATTTCCTTCAACAAATAGTTCTTCATAGTTTTTATGGTTTTGTAATTGCATGTATTATACTTCCAGTAGGGAAACATGTGGAGTGCCATGTCTTCGAGCTAGAATATAGTCGCAATCAGGTTTTCATGAAAACAAATCTTTAGTTTTTGTAAATCTTTCCTACTTCTTTATAGATGGGTTATTTAATCTACATTGTCTTATGGGTTCCATGTTAAATTTTCAGTATTAAATCACAATACTATAGGATCTTTGCTGAGAGAATAACATCTACAGTATATCAATGCATGACAAACATAATATGACAAGCATCACAAGCATCACAAGAATCAAAAGCATAGAGACAAGAGACACAGAGTTTCCGTGGGGAAAACCCTAAGGTGAAAAACCCCACAAACTTCCTCAGAGATAGAGAGAGCAATGGCTCAACCAAAATACAACCAAATAATACAGAGAAAGTCTCCTAGCAGATGATCCTCCTCCTCCTCACTAGTGCGCCACTTTCCAGAGAGAGAGATAGATACTTTTCCGAGTGAGTAAAATAGAGATCTCCTATCTCTATTTATACTCACCTTTTTTCCCAGTGACCTACTGGGGCCGACTTGTCTACTTTAGTACATCCACATTATATTATATATTAAATAGGGCCGACCCCATAAGGTGGTTTAATAACCCATCGGCAAGTACACACACTTGCGACACTTGTCAATCCACATGACGACACTTCCTTATAGAGGAATAACACATCTCTTATAAGGGTACAATAAATATACATATAATATACTGATGAAATACATTCCGAAGTTACATATACATCAACATTCCATGGCCTTCAAGATTCAAATCTTCATACACTATTCATTTTATATCTCTTGTTCTTAATAGATGTGGGATTTCATACTAAGAATCCTCATAGTTTATAAAGACCCGTCTCATTAATGATTTCCATCTTTTGCGGATTTACCAAGATTTGGTCCACTTTGAAAGTCAGAAAGTTTCAGTTTGATTTGATCTTTGTCCAAATGCACCTAACCACTCTCCATCATTAATGTTGTTTATGTTTAAACATTTATTACCATTCGTTCCACTGTTCCACTAATAATTAAGACTCACTCTTTGTCGCAGTTCATGTTGGTGCACAAATATTTTACTGCGACGAGTCCAGTTGTTAGTGAGTCAGTCTTGAGTTGGATTGGAGAAGGATTGGTATCCCAAGTTCTACACATTTTCACCTAGAGATATGAACAAGTCTGAATCATTGTTAATTATCTTCCTTATCCATATGATCCTATATTGTTCCTTTCCTTGGTTTTCAAAAGTACTACATCTGTTAATAAATTGAAATTCCTCACCTATTTTCTTCTTCCAGTGTTTGACTAATTTTTCTGACTTTCCACAGTCCTGAGCTTTGTGCCCAAATTTATTTCACTTGTAACAAGTGACATTGTTGTAGTACTTTCCAATGTGTCATGTCATTTTACATTTCCAACATTGAACAGGTTTACACATGCTCATCTTATTTGGATGCGCAACATCCCCTTTTCCTTGCCCAGTCTTCTTTAATTCATCTTTATAGCCTACACCATTTTTATTGAGAGGTGATATTTTCTTGCTGAGAATCTCATCTAATACTTCCGTGCTTTTGACAAATATTTCATTTGTTCTAAATTGATTGTGTATCCTTTAAATTTCCCTTTCTTTTTCTCGTAGTTGGATTCTCTGTTCATCAAGCATATTTTCATACTTTGAATTATTCTTAGTGGCCTCCAGTTGTCTTGCTTGGATTTGATCATCACATTGCTTTTGGAGTTGTTCATTTAGTACCAGGACTTCTTCCTTTTCCTGTGTAGCTTCTTCCATTTTTTTCTTCAATAGAGAGATATCTTTTTCAAGTTCTTGATTTTCTACAACTGATTTCTTCAAATTTATTTCCAAGGTATCATTCCCCAGTCTTACATTTTGACAGGTCTCATCCATTTCCTATAACTGGCTAGTGAAGGCCATTTCCAATTCCTTGAGTCTTCTTCTTTCCCTTTTTAGGATATTCATAGTTTTGGTTGCTATCATTTTTCTCTGTGTGCGAATAATGTTCCTTGCTTCTGCGATAGAGATTTTATCCAGACTTACATATTCTTGTAACCATGGTGCTTCATTTTGAAAGTGATCCTTCCCCATAACTGCGCAAGGATATATCTTCGAGATGTTAATCTATTACTGAAGACACCCGCTCTGATACCAATTGTTGGAATCGATTTAATACTGAAAGGGGGTTGAATCAGTATTAGCGCAGTTATGAACATATTTTCACTTCTTCAACATATTAAATTGAACTTAATCTTTGATCTTTAATCATGCATTTATCATAAATAAACATTCATCCACATGTGCACCAAAACAAAAAAAACACATTACACACATAATTTTTATGTGGAAACCCAAATGGGAGAAAACCACATAATGCTCTTTTATAATGAAAATATTACATTCAAGGAAGCACCAACTTCCTGTGTTTACCATCACCAACTGGAAGGATGCATCTGTTAGAAAAATAGGATTGCAGAGCAATAACAATAAATAGAAATGCAAATATAATCACATAGACACATTATAAGAGAGACACCAATATATTGTGGTTCACCCAAGATGGGATACGTCAACACTGAAATTGACAGTCCTTATTATTATACCATCCAACAAATGAAGGGTTACAACCTGCATCACATCCACTGCACTTCCTCTTCACTGTCTCACAATCTCTCTTCACGATCTCAGAGATCTTTACAATGCATAATACCTAATACATCCACCCTAGCCGTATTACAATGTCTTTCTTATAAAGGGGAAATACAAATGGAAAATACCACGAGTTACCCAAAACCATGGGCCCTTAATATGTTGCACTCCCCTGGACCCCCTGTGGCGCATGCCAAGATCATAACCAAACCTTAGGTACAACACGGCTGAAACAACATCATCTATGAGACTGGAAGATCAGGCTCCACAACCAACAATCTCCCACTTGGATATTTATCACAACAAATCCACCGTTGCTATACTTCGTGGACTTGGACTTGAAAAATTTATCATCTTCTCTTTCACGCTAGAAGGCCAATTGAAACCGAGCAAAAACTCAGCTTCTCTTTGGTCACTACCTTTGTGAACATGTCTACAGGATTCTGGCTAGTATGTATCTTTTCCAGCTTCAACAGTTCATCTTCCAAAATAGAGCATATGAAATGGTACTTGAGATGTATATGTTGAGTTCTGGAATGGAATGCTGAGTTCTTTGCAAGATGAATGGCACTATGGCTATCACTATACAACCTGCTATCCTTCTACTTCTTACCCAATTCCTCCATAAACCTATGCAACCAAATCATCTCTTTACTAGCCTCTGTAACAACAACATACTTTGCTTCTGTTGTTGAAAGTGCAACAACCGTTTGCAGTTTCGAAATCCAACTGAATGTTGTTCCACCTACAATAAATGCATACCCTGTGGTGCTCCTCCTGCTATCTGTTGTGGGGAAAATGCACCTATAGTTCAGGGGAGAAACTACCAACTTACGGTGATAAAGATAGACTTACAAGCATTCTGTAAGTACAACAAATAAATGAAGAGATTAGGGTTTAGAGATGTAGGCACCTTATTCAGAAGGTTGATCCTAGCTTTGCCTCCCTCGCTCTTCAATGCTTATCCAGTGTCGCAATGCCCAGACCTGCAAAACAACTTGATACCTTTCTCAAATACATTTGACTACACATATAAGACTGATATTCATAATAGAAAGAGACATCAAACTACAATCAAACAGTAATCAAATCTAAGACACATTAGTAGGTCATATTTGGAAAGAGAAGAACGTCTGATCTTTATTAATGAATGAAAGCAAGTACATAAACTTATACCTTCCTTCAAGCTTGGCACTTCACGAAACCTAGATTCAAGGTCTCCTGCTTCCATTCTCCAAGGATTCCAGCCTCTAATCAACTGTGCTAGGGTTTACCAAAACTAAAGCACAAGAGAGGGGAATGAGGGTCTCCATTCCTCCAGCATAACTTTGTAATTGGGATTGGTCCCCTCACATGACCCTTCTACCCTCCTTATATAGTCAATGAGGAAGAGGAAAAGAAGTTATAACCGCTCAAGAGGTTTCCCAACCAACTTAACTTACTCGAATTTCAAGATTTTGACCAAAACAGGGGTGTACGCTACTCTACAGTAGACAAAGTCACATACACACGCTACTATTTCAATAGTGGAGTCACGCTCAGTAGGGTATACACGCTACTATCATGCCTGTGTACCAGCGCTCATGTTAAAAAATGGCCAAAAACAGGCTTTTCTGCTCATTTTCAGGAGATGGTTTGGTCTGGAAAAATGTTCCTAAGGGTCATATACATCAAATGGGTCAAGAATGAGGTAATTTCAACCATTTTTAGTGTCCCAAATGACTCCTCCATCCACAAATGTCCTGTTGTGTGACTGAAACTTGATCTCAAGAAGTGTCGTCATGCGACCAAGGGAAGCAAGTGTCATCACGGACGGAGAGGTGTCATTTCAAGCTATAACAGATGCCCCCTAATGTATGAGGTCAGAGGGAGTGCGGGAAACGATGGCCGAAATACATTATAAATAACAAAGAGTTGAATCATGGAGGAACGGAGAAAACAAGAATCATAGGCTCAAATGAAGTACTTGAAAGCAAAGGCAATGTCAGACAAACTTATCCTTGGGGTAACTGTCCATGTTCAAATAGTGGAACATGACCTCCAAGAAGATATAATAACGATCCAAAATACTGATGCATCTATCATGGCCACTGAAATACAAGCGTGGATCCATGAAGAACATAAGTGTAAACATAGCCACATAAATACAAGGTGGATCTATGTCAAAACTGGAGAACATAGCCATAGAGAACAAGCTGGATCTATGTCTCATCAAGAGCCCAAAAAGAGTGTGGCTTAGTCTTGCGCAACTTGGGCGATAACATAAATGAGGTGATGCTATCGAGGATCCCAAGGTCTTCATCCAAAAACAACCCAAGGTACAAACCTATCCATGCGAATAAATGAGTTGTTGTCGAACATGGGAGGTATCATTTGATTACTGGTCATTGATTTATACTGTTAACAAATGCGAGGATGTCCACCAATAATGAAAATGGAACCCAAGGTACCTAGTACATTCAAGCAAGTGCGAATAAGTGGTCTTGCCATCGAACACTTGAAGAATCCATTGGATAGGAGACATTGATGTATTCCCATCTATCCAATAGCGAGGGAAACTGCCACTAATGACTGCAATCCCCAAGGTACTAACCAAAACTCTAAACTTCATTCCCAGAGCACAATGAGCTGAAGTCGATGGGAAGAAGTCCGTTGGAAGGGAGGCCTTAATGCATCCTCCATCATCCAACATGAGGGACACTCAAACAGGTATGAGCTGATTTGGAGTAGGACTGAACACATGATGAAACATACTGACACCAAGGAATGGCCGACACATGAGGTCAAGGCAACTGCAGAATGGCCGACACAGGTTGTATCCTTAAACAATGAGCATGACACAAGAGTGACTGAGGCAACTTTTAACACAAAGAGACCACGATACAAATATGCAATGTAGGAGACATTAACAGATTCTCCAAATGATTGGAAGACTAACCAAACAGAGGAGTAGGAACTCTGAGATTAGGTTTACCCTAAGGCCAACGCTAGAACCCAACTTGTTTGATAGACTCAAAACAGGTGCTTTGTTCAAGGAGATAGTTGACTTGCTGCCATCATATTGAAAGATATTTTAACATTCTTCCCTTCCCTTTCCTTTTTCATTTTTTAACGAGCTTGACAAAGAACTAAAGCATGCTCGATGGTATTTTCATATTTAAGCAGTCTGAAAAACCTAGAAGAAAACTCCATACACCTATCCGTGGATTTTATATCGAGCCCGGATTGGTCTGTGCTCGGCGGTGTTTTCTTGTTTATAGAGTTGAAAAACTTAAACATTCCTCTATACACCTATCCGTGGATTTTATATCGAGCCCGGATTGGTATGTGCTCGACAGTGTTTTCTTGTTTATAGAGTTGAAAAATTTAAACAGTCCTCTATCTACCATCTCGTGGATTTCACATCGAGCCCGAGTAGGTGAATGCTCACTTGGTGTTTTCGCATTTCGAGAGTCTGAAAACCCTAAAGACGACTCCAAAGGTCCTTTTTCGTAAAGTTAGTCTCCTTCCCCGAAAAAGTGTAAAATGATGGAAGAAGAACTCTTCTAGCGCATACAAGAGTATACCTTTTCTGTAAATTATCCACCAAGGCCCGGAAAAGGGGTAATTCTATACCTAAGTGGATGTCGGTTCAGTTATTTTAACGAGCCCGAAAAGGCAACTATGCTCGGCAAACTTTTCCTATTTAAGGAGTCTGAAAAGGGCTTAAAAGAACTCCATAGGGATCTTTTCCGTAAAGTTTTAACGAGTCCGAAAAAGTAAACTCACGACCTCCTTACTGTTTTTAATGAGCTCAAAGGAGATACAGAAAATGATCACAACTTCCTTGTTGTTTTTAATGAGCTCAAAGTGAAGATGAAAGAAATGCTCATAGCCTCCTTACTGTTTTTAATGAGCTCGAAGGAAAGGTGGAAGAAATGCTCGTAACCTACTTACTGTTTATAACGAGCTTGAAGTAAAAGAAGAATGCTCGAAACCTACTTACTGTTTTTAACGAGCTCGAAGTAAAAGAAGAATGCTCGAAACCTACTTACTGTTTTTAACGAGCTCGAAGTAAAAGAAGAATGCTCGAAACCTACTTACTGTTTTTAACGAGCTCGAAGTAAAAGAAGAATGCTCAAAATGGGAGGAGATGAGTGTCAGGGACATGCAAAACTAGCTCCAAGCGCATGGAACAAAGCTATGTCTAATGCAAGGAACATGAGCAAGATAAGGACACTTAGGGTGTGTCTCCTCCAGGTAAAAGGTGTCAAATTGCAAAGGAAAAATGATACACGGTTTAGCGGAAATGAGATCAGAGATGGAGGCTTATATAACGAGCTAAAAGCGTGGAAGCCGACATTAGGCTCATTAGCGCAAGCGATATCATAACAGATGCATATGCAATTTGAACACAAAGATGGGAGCCTTATCAGGGATGGCCAGCAATATATGAGGAAGAAAGATATGAGGCTTACTCTCAAAGTCATGGTAAATCTAAAAAGGCTCCCGAGCCTATGAGAAAAACTCAGCATGGGTACCAAAATGGCATAAGGGTGCTGACTAGGGTGACCCATGTTAGGTAGGCTCTGCTATCGGACTGGTGCACGATGCATAAAGAGATGGCTAACACACCAATATCCAACAGGTTCGACCCTATGGCAAATTCAGATGGCAAAAGGTTCAAATGCAACATAACAGCGGGAAATCCTAAACCTATATGCAAGGTTCCGAATATCCCTGACATGGTCGCACAAGGTGTCGAAAAGGACCAGTAAGCAAGTATACATCCAACTAAGAATCATGTCTCCAAGAAACATTAGTACTAGGATCATATCTAAAACATATGTAAAGAAAGACCCAATACAAGTCACTGTGGTAGAAATACTTTCAACTTCACGATCATCAACAACAAGCATAAACAAGGTAGAGTTTTCAAATGAAGACTCTATGGTACCCAAGCCAGAGGACTTACAATCAACAAGATCAACTTCAAGATGAAGATCAAAGTTGAAGGACATGATGGAATCTGCAGAAACAAATTCATCATCACGGGAGTTGAAAATTCTAGAAGCATAATCAAACTCAGAAGGAACATCGATTTGCGGATCTATAGGAGAGTCCAACGACTCAACAGTAGGAAGATCAGACTTTAAGGTCAAATCGGGGCTGGACATGACTGCGACTAGATCAACATCCAAGTGAATAGCAGACTGTACTATGGACTCTAGGAAAACTTCATCAGAAGGAAGTATATCATCCCAGATAGAACACATATCTAAACATTCAGACGGAGGTGTCACTTGGTCAAAAGCTGGGACCAAGTCCCGAGAAGGTAAGCATGAATTCAGAGACTTCTTCTTAGTAGCATTTGAACTCAAGGAACAATATGCCACAACATTCCCATGTGACATAGTAGTGCTTAATGACGAGGGATCGGACTGGTCTATAGTTGGGTAATAAGGAGGATCAACGAATGCAAGCTGGTCAATGGTGACAATGTTTTCGTTATGAGGGAAATGTATCACACGAAAAAGCGTAGACACCACAACATGCATAGCATAAACGTAATCACACCCGAGGATCATATCAAAGTCCATAGGGTCCTTTAAAACCATAAAATCAACTAAGACTGTTTTTCCACCCAAGGTAACAGGTGTCTGATGGAGGAATCCAAATGGTTCACTAGGTCTTTTATCGAAGGTCAACGGCCAATTAAAAACTGGAATAACATTAGGGAAACCCAAATCTCTCCAAGCATAAGCGGATACGATACTAACAGAAGCACCTTCATCAATAATGCATCGATCAACCATATGGTTCCCAATATCAACCTTTATTTGGAAAGGTGTTGAAGAAGGAAGACGAGGCTCGGTTAGACTATTCCAATCAAAGGAAACAATCCTAGGGCTTGGTAGGGGTTCACATGGCATAGATGAAGTGCCCCCTTTTTCAGGAATATCCAAATTGGTAATGCAGAAGACTTCAACAGTAGGTGCATCAATCTCCGAAGGACTGATGGGATCGGTCGAAGATTGCATCGATTTGATCACTTCACCCTCCGAAGGAAGAGTGGGGTCGACCAAAGAATGCATTGGTTCAACCACTTTATCAACCAAAGGTTGATCTGACTGTAGGGAATCTATAGACAACTCAGGAACAGAGGTTCCTTCAGACATGGACCACACTCTTCGTGCCTCTGGAATGGCAGGGCATCGATGAGTAAGTTGATCTCCCTTACAAAGTTTACAAGGGAACTTTGGTTTTCGTCCTATAGGTTTAGACTCCTTTACAACGTCAGTACTCTCAGCATGACTAGCATTGCCTGATAGCTTGCCCCCAGCATGACTCACAGAGGCTGGTTGCTCAGAAGCATCAGACTTTTGAACTAAGGACCACACTTTTTGCACTTTTGGAAGTACAGGGCACAAGTAAGTAAGGTGGTCTCCCTCGCAAAACTTACAAGGGAACTTAAGATTCTATTTTTTGGGTTTGTCGACAATGTCAACTCCCTCAGCATGACTTGCAGTGGCTGATCTGGTGTCTCCAGTATGACTCACAAGAACTGGTGACTTGTCATTAATATGACTAGCAGTGATCAATGACGTTTCCTCAACATGACTGATAGTGGTTGAAGACAAACTTTCAGTATGATTTTCAGTGACTAAAATTTTTCTCCCAGCATGACCTCTAAAGGCTGGGTAGGTGCCCCCTGCATGACTTGTAGAGGCAGGGTGCTTGCCCCCAGAATGACTTACAGATGCTGGGTTGCTGCCCCCTTGTTTTGGCATCTTCTTCCCATTCTTCCTCCGTCTATTCCTTTTAGACTGCTGGCTACTAGTATTTCTACTTTCGCCACATGAGGTAGAAGGAGGAGGAGAAGATGTTACTGGCAAGGGAGGCATAGGGTTCTGATGCTCTTGATTTGAGGTGATCACCAAAGAAGCGTCAGGAGCATGCAAGGCATTCGGAGTGGAAAACAACCAAACCAGCAGCCCAATAGTGAATCCAGGAAGATTCAGAGTAGCCATTAAGGGAGCACCAATGTTTTCAATGAATGGAACAGCACAAGGATCCCCCGGAATAGGGGTACCTTGATTAGCACTCACCGGAATGCTAGACATAGTTTCTCGCTCAAATAAACAAGAAGTTCTCTAAGGAAAACTAAAACAAGTAGCACAAAGAGCACACCACTACAAAAGGTCCTAGGTAAATCAAACCAGGCAAACAGATGCCTTCCGGAGAAGAGTCTGGGATGATGAGGGCCCATAACAGATCAATGAAGGAAGAAAGACAGTTACCCGGGGTCCACAATACAATGAAAAAGGGTGCAAGCGCTGGAATCACCCAACCGCCCTCCCAAAGACCTGCAAGGGATTTCCTCCCACGTCTGTCTTAGGTACAGCAGATATACCCTCTGCTGTCACCTGTGTATGAACCTAGAGTCAGATACTAAGGATACCACAACACCGAAAACTCCTGGGGGAACAGTCATCGGTCGAATCAGAAGGCGTGGGCAGGGTAACTGAGCCCGAAAATCGAAAGAGTCCCCAAACGCGATCCCATCCTGGCATATGCTCGAAACAAAAAGTAGGAGGAGTATTCCCAACAATCTGAACTCGCAATGACCTACTGCATAGATCCCAGGCAAGCTTTGAGTGAAATGGATTTACCTGTGATAGTCGAACTATGATTTTTGCGTAATGTGTGATCTTGGGTGGTTTAAGGTGTTTTAAACCCAAGATCCTAACCAAGACTAGTTGGTGTAGTGTAACCTAGAAAAGAAAATGTTGCTAGTACATTTTATTAAAGTTCATTTTAAAGGTTACTTGCTTACTCAAAAAGGTAGTGGGTGTGTGAGAGTGGTTATAATAGAGATAGAGTACTGAAAATGAAATATTTACCACCAAACAAATATTTTCTTTTCAATGCAAGTCTTAAAATTCTAATCTAGAATGCATGTGCAAATGCAATTTTTAATCTTTCGAATGTAAAAAAGGTAAAAATAAAGTCTAAATGTAAAAATTGAAACTCAAAACCTAAGAATGCAGCTATTCAAACCAATAAGTATGCAAAAGAAAACTTGTTCTTTTTTATGCAAAGCACTCTAAAATATTTTAAGCCACTTGCAAGGTACTCTATTCAGAAGATAAATCAAAATTCTTTATGCTTTTCAAAGGTAAGAAACAAAATGAAACTAACCTACTATCAAAGCAAAGCAAAGAAACTTTCAGCTTCTCTTTATGAAACAGTAAAAGCTACCAAATATGACTTTCAAATTCTTATTGATGTAAGCATGCCAACCATTGGGAAAAGAGTACAAAAACTACTTTTAGACCCAAACGAAGCAAATGACCTATGAAGAAGTATGGTTTGGTAAATTCAGGTCTGCACATAAACAATGCAAACAAGGTCTTGAACAACAGCCAAAACACTTGAGCTTTCACTACAAAAGAAAACTAAAAGCATAAGGGAGGATAAAAAACCAACCTAAAAGAGAAATTTCACTCAAATAGATACAAACAGGGTCAAGAAGACTCAAGAGGTTTCAAATCCAGTGGAAATGGGGCAAGCAAGTTCAGTCAGACTCAAATTAGGGTACAAAACACCAAACAGGTCCACAACCCCCCAACTTGGGTCAACAAACCCCAAAACTTTCCAAACAAGCCCAAATTGATCAAAAGAGGTTCAAATCATGAATGTAGGACTAGTACAGGGATGGGAGACCACTTAGAGTGGTTTAACTCAGACCTAGGGTCATCAGGGACCCCAAAAAATGCAGCCACAACCCCCAGATTTGGGTCCACAACCCAAAAACTCAAAAAATTCAAACCCAGATTTTGAGCGCTACTGTGTATGAAGGAAACTAGCACCCATAGCAGGATGGGTGCTACTGTGTAGAGGAAAAGTAGCGTATGGGCGCTACTGTGTGGTACAAACAGTAGTGTACAGGTGGAAAAAGTTGGAAAAATGGGGTTAAAACCACCACACTCGGGTCCACAAGGGTTTGCAACAGCTGGGAAGGGTCTGTAAAAGCCAAGGAGGGTCAAACAGAGCTTACTAACTGATCCTAATCAATAAAATGAACAAAGACCATCAAACAAGACTAAAGAAATGACCTTCGATACCCCTAAGCAGTTAGGCTCTCCCCAGTGGAGTCGCTATTCTGTTGTGGGGAAAATGCACCTATAGTTCAGGGGAGAAACTACCAACTTACAGTGATAAAGATAGACTTACAATCATTCTGCAAGTACAACAAATAAATGAAGAGATTAGGGTTTAGAGATGTAGGCACCTTATTCAGAAGGTTGATCCTAGCTTTGCCTCCCTCGCTCTTCAATTCTTATCCAGTGTCGCAATGCCTAGACTTGCAAAACAACTTGATACCTTTCTCAAATACATTTGGCTACACATATAAGACTGATATTCATAATAGAAAGAGACATCAAACTACAATCAAATAGTAATCAAATCTAAGACACATTAATAGGTCATATTTGGAAAGAGAAGAACGTCTGATCTTTATTAATGAATGAAAGCAAGTACATAAACTTATACCTTCCTTCAAGCTTGGCACTTCATGAAACCTAGATTCAAGGTCTCCTTCTTCCGTTCTCCAAGGATTCCAGCTTCTAATCAACTGTGCTAGGGTTTACCAAAACTAAAACACAAGAGAGGGGAATGAGGGTCTCCATTCCTCCAGCATAACTTTGTAATTGGGCTTGGTCCCCTCACATGACCCTTCTACCCTCCTTATATAGTCAATGAGGAAGAGGAAAAGAAGTTATAACCGCTCAAGAGGTTTCCCAACCAACTTAACTTACTCGAATTTCAAGATTTTGACCAAAACAGGGGTGTACGCTACTCTATAGTAGACAAAGTCGCGTACACACGCTACTATTTCAACAGTGGAGTCACGCTCAGTAGGGTATACACGCTACTATCATGCCTGTGTACCATCGCTCACGTTTAAAAATGGCCAAAAACAGGCTTTTCTGCTCATTTTCAGGAGATGGTTTGGTCTAGAAAAATGTTCCTAAGGGTCATATACATCAAATGGGTCAAGAATGAGGTAATTTCAACCATTTTTAGTGTCCTAAATGACTCCTCCATCCACAAATGTCATGTTGTGTGACTGAAACTTGATCTCAAGAAGTGTCGTCATGCAACCAAGGGAAGCAAGTGTCATCACAGACGGAGATGTGTCATTTCAAGCTATAACACTATCCTTATCACCCGCCATATCTGCATCAACATATCCCTGTAGAACAGTGTCTGAACCTCCAAAACATAATGCCTGAGTGGTAGTACCTCTCAAACACTTGAGAATCCACTGTGCTTCATTCCAATGTTCTTTACCTGGATTGTTCATATATCTGCTCACAACTCCCACTGCATGTGCAATATCTGGTCGTGTGCACACCATGGCATACATCAAGTTTCCAACTGCTGATGAATAGGGAATCTTGGAAATGTAATCTGTCTCTTCCTATGTCTTGGGACACATTTCCTTACTTAGATTGAAATGGTTGGCCAAAGGTGTACTAATTGGTTTTACTTTCTACATTCTGAACCTCTCCAACACCTTTTGTGTGTACTCATGCTGAGACAATGTCAATTTGCGATTTTTCCTATCTCTTGTTATTCCCATGCCAAGGATTTGCTTTGCTACACCCAAATCCTTCATCGCAAATGAATTTGCTAACTTTCTTTTGAGCACATTTATTTCCTACATGTTAGACCCTACAACAAGCATGTCATCCACATACAATAACAAGATAATATAACTTCCATTATCTAGCCTCTAGAAATAAACACAGTGGTCAGAATGAAATCTACTATAACCTTGTTCTTTTAGAAACCTGTCAAATTTTAAATACCACTGCCTTGGAGCTTGCTTCAAACCATACAAGCTCCTTTTCAACCTGCATACCAAATTTTCCTTCCCTTTGACCTCGTACCCTTATGGCTGCTGCATATATATCTCTTCCTCGAAATCCCCATGGAGAAATGTTGTTTTTACATCTAACTATTCAAGATGCAAATATTCTACGGCCACTAGACTTAATATAGTCCTAATTGAAGTCATATTAACAACAGGAGAAAATATTTCATCAAAATCTATACCTTTCTTTTGTGCAAACCCCTTTACAACAAGTCTGGCCTTGTACCACTTCTTACCTCCTTCTTCTTCCTTCAACCTGTAACTCCATTTGTTCTACAATGCTCTTTTACCAGCAGGAAACTGAACCAAATCCCAAGTCTGGTTTCCTACCAATGAATCCATCTCCTCATTCATGCCTTGCTCCCACTTCTTTCTAGTTTCCACCTGCATTGCTTCTTCATAACATTCTGGTTCACCAGCATCAGTCTTCAATAAATAATACATTGAAGGAGAGTATTGTTCAAGGAGTCTACTTAACCTGGTATATCTTCTTACACTTGCAGGAGTTTCAGGTACTTGTTGTTGTTCTTGATTTTTTGGCACCTTTGGAACTTCATTTTCTTCAATTTCGTCAAGTACTGTGTACTCTGTGTTTTCCTTTTCCTGTTTCTTTCCCTGCAAATGATCTTTATACATGACCTTTTCATTGAATATCACATCTCTACTCCTAATGATTTTGTTATTTTCATAAGCCCATAAGCGATAACCAAAATCATCAACCCCATATCCAATAAAGGTACATTTCTTGGATTTAGATTCAAGTTTTGTTCTATTTTATTTATCAATATGGACAAATGCTTCACAACCAAACATTCTCAGAAATGAGTAGTTTACATTTTTACCTGTCCATGCCTCTTCTGGAATACCACCATCCAAAACACTTGAAGGCCCTCTGTTTATTAAATAAACACCAGTATTTACAGCATCTGCCCAAAACTGTAAGGGCAACCCTATATGGAATCTCATACAACTTGCACTATCCATGATTGTTCTATTCATCCTTTTGGACACACCATTTTATTGTGGTGTTCCTGGGACTGTCTTCTCTCTACGAATCCCATGGTATGAACAATAACTGTCAAACTCCTTGCCGCAGTACTCACCTCCATTATCCAATCTGAGACACTTCAACCTTTTTCCTGTCTCATTCTCAACCAAATCTTTCCACTTCTTAAAAGTATCAAGCACATCAGATTTATGTCTAATGAAATAAACCCAAATTTTTCTAGTTGCATCATCAATAAATGTTACATAATAATGAGAGCCACCAAGAGATTGTACTTGAGCTGATCCCCATACATCTATATGCACAAGCTCTAACTTTTCATTCTTCTTTTGGTTCCCAACCTTGAGAAATATGACTCTCTTCTGTTTTCCATAAACACAGTTCTCACAGAATTCCAAACTTACCTGCTTCAAATATGGCAGCAACTTCCTTGAGTGGAGAATCTGCATCCCTTTCTCACTCATGTGGCCAAGCCTATGATGCCACAATGTTGTATCTGTTCCCGTGGAAGCTAAAGAGATAGAATGGTTAGTATTATGAGGACATAAATACAACGTACCTACCCTGTCTCCTTTTTCCATCACCGTTGATCCTTTAGTGATCTTCCACCATGTTTCTCCAAATGTAGATAGACAACCGCCATCTCCCAACTGCCCTGTTGAGATCAGATTTCTTTTCATAGCAGAAATATGCCTAACATCTTTTAGCATCCATTCAGTTCCATTCTTAAATTTTATCCATAGATTACCTATTCCAACAATTTTGCATGGCTCATCATCACCCAATAAGACATGTCCAAAATCACTTGGAACATAGTCATGAAAATATTTCCAATGGGGTGTAGCATGACATGAAGCCCGTGAATCTACTACCCAATAATCACTAGTATTATCTAATGCAAGAATCAAAGCATATTGTAACACTTCACCTACTACATTTGCTTCCTGGGTAGTTTCCTGCTATCCATCTCCTTTCTTGTTTAGAGATCTGGAGTCTTTCTTCAGATTTCCTTTATTTTCATAGTTCCAGCATTCTATTTTTCCCAGTTTGGACTTGGATCTACCCATTTTAGACTTGCCATGATTACCTTGGCCCTTTGCTTTCTCCCTTTGTCTTCCCCTTCTCTCCATGGTCAACGCATTACCCGATGTATCACCTGTGCTTTTTCTTTGCATTTCCTCACTAAGAATAACACCAATAACATCATCAAATTTCAAGATGTTTGAACCAGAGACAAAGTTACTTACAACCATGACCAAGCTATTCCATCTTTCTGGCAATGAACACACGATTAGAAGAGCCCTAACCTCATCATCAAAGTTCACACTTACAGAACTTAGTTGATCTATAGCCGTATTAAATTCATTTAAATGATTAGCAACAGATCCACCTTCAGACATCTTCATATTAAATAAATGCTTCATTATAGATACCTTGTTGAAGGCCAAGGGTTTTTCATACAGCTTACCCAATGCACTCATCAAACCCTCCATTGTCTTTTCTTTCGAGATATTAAAATCCATCGACAAAGCCAGGGAAAACCATATTGTTCCCAGTGCCTTTCTGTCAATAACCTTTCATTCTTCATCGTTCATAGTTGTTGGCTGC
The DNA here is from genome assembly GCA_027924585.1 of Larix kaempferi. Classification (NCBI taxonomy): domain Eukaryota; kingdom Viridiplantae; phylum Streptophyta; class Pinopsida; order Pinales; family Pinaceae; genus Larix; species Larix kaempferi. Next base: position 22,826,728 of record BSBM01000994.1, on the reverse strand, counting down.
TTTGCTCTTCCTCCCAATGGTAGGAATAGATCCTTCTGGTACATATAGTCCTCCATTTGCATCTTCCATAACTGGTAGTTTTGGCCATTAAATTTCTCAACCTTAAACTTTTCGTCTTCCGCCATTGCTCCCACTCGAACCAGAAACCCTAGTTTCCTGTGGGTTTATCTACCAAATAGACCTTTGGCTCTGATACCAATTGTTAGAAAAACAGGATCACAAAGCAATAACAATAAATAGAAATGCAAATATAATCACACAGACACATTACAAGAGAGACACCAATATAGCGTGGTTCACCCAAGATGGACTACGTCCACACTGAAATTTTCAGTCATTATTATTATACCATCCAACAAATGAAGGGATACAACCTACAACACATCCACTGTGTTAAATTTTCAGTATTAAATCACAATACTATAGGATCTTTGCTGAGAGAATAACATCTACAGTATATCAATGCATGACAATCATAATATGACAAGCATCACAAGCATCACAAGAATCAAAAGCATAGAGACAAGAGACACAAAGTTTCCGTGGGGAAAACCCTAAGGTGAAAAACCCCACAACTTCCTCAGAGATAGAGAGAGCAATGGCTCAACCAAAATACAACCAAATAACACTGAGATAGTCTCCTAGCAGATGATCCTCCTCCTCCTCACTAGTGCGCCACTTTTCAGAGAGAGAGATAGTTACTTTTCCGAGTGAGTAAAATAGAGATCTCCTATCTCTATTTATACTCACCTTTTTGAACAGTGACCTACTGGGGCCGACTTGTCTACTTTGATACACCCACATTATATTATATATTAATCAGGGCCGACCCCATAAGGTGGTCTAATAACCCATCGGCAAGTACACACACTTGCGACACTTGTCAATCCACATGACGACACTTCCTTATAGAGGAATAACACATCTCTTATAAGGGTACAATAAATATATATATAATATACAGATGAAATACATTCCGAAGTTACATATACATCAACACTCCCTCTTAACTAGGAAGGTATTTCTCGACACAGATCTGCTAGACAAGTCTTCTTCTCTGGATCATCATCATCGATGCATCGTCATCATCATCGTCACTGCTGCTACTATCTCAACCAATCTCTGTCTCTACTCGTCATAGGAAGTTCTACAGAGCCAGTCCTTTTTCATACTGGATGTAGGCCCACCACCTGCAGGTCTTCGTCATCACTGGCCATACTGTGGAATCCTCAGGACTTATTACATGCGTCACAAAACCTTGAAAGAGCATCCCAGGATGTTACAGGTACACAACTCCGACTTGTAGGATCTCCCAGGGCGCCATTACATGTGACCCCACCACAAAACCTCGCAAGAGCATCTCAGGATGTTACGGGTACACAACTCCGACCTGAAATCTCCCAGGGCGCTATTACATGTGGTCCACCACAAAAACTTGCAAGAGCATCTCAGGATGTTACGGGTACACAACTCCGACCTGAAATCTCCCAGGGTGCTATTACATGTGGTCATGGCAAAACCTCGCAAGAGCATCCCAGGACTGATTACGGGCACACAGCCCAACCTCTCGGATCTCCCAGGGCGCTATTACATGCCATAGGACAAAACCTCGCAAGAGCATCTGCCAGATATCCCAGGGCACTATTACATGCCATAGGCAAAACCTCGAAATACTATTTGCAGATCTCCCAGGGCACCGAATTACATGTCCTCCCAGAGCAAAACCTCGAAAGAGCATTTGTCAGATGTCCCAGGGCACCGATATTACATGCCATAGGAAAAACCTCGAAAGACCATCTGCAAATCTCCCAGGGCACCGGATTACATGCTCATCTGCACAACCTGATCCACGGCCATAGAGTATCATCCTGATACTCACCATACATCATCCTGATGCATCTATGATCATCCTGATCATCACTGCAACATCCTACTGCATGTCATCTGGAGCAACATCCTGAAGCTCGTCATCTATGATCATCCTGATCATCACTGCAACATCCTGCTGCATGTTATCTGGAGCAACATCCTGAAGCTTGTCATCTATGATCATCCTCATCATTAATGCATCTACCTGATGCATACCAAGTATCTACCCGATACATATCATCATACATGATCCTCTTGATCATCAATGTATCCACCTGATACAAATACAAATACATGATATATATCACCATACATGATCCACCTGATCACACAATGTATCCACCTGATACATATACAGATACATGGTCCAAGCATCCAACATGATGCATACATACATACATAAAATGATCCAACTGATCATATCCAGCATCCACATGATGCGTACATACATACATAAAATGATCCAACTGATCATATCCAGCATCCACATGATGCGTACATACATACATAAAAATGACCGAACTGATCATATCCAAGCAGAAACCAGAACATCATCCTGATGCTCATCATCCAGCACTTACATCCACAGCCATGTGAAGGATCCTCCTTCCAACATGCTTGGAATGGCTTCAACAATTGTGTCAATCACTTCTTCCTCGAAGTGTCCTCGATCTGGAGAACGCCAAGCCTCTCTCTGAAGTACTCGAACTTCACCCTGGCTAGTGGCTTCGTCAGCACATCTGCAATCTGCTCGTCCGTCGCAACATACAGGAGCTTCACAGCTCCTCTCTGCACCATATCCCTGATATAGTGATATTTGATCTCTATGTGTTTCGACCTGTCATGAAACACTGGGTTCTCGGAAAGCTTCACACAACTCTGGTTATCACAGAAGATACCAGTAGCCTCCAACGGGAGATCAAATAACTCAGACAGTAGCTTCCATAGCCATACTGCCTCACAACTAGCTGAACAGGCTGCAACATACTCTGCCTCAGCTGTACTCAGTGCTACGCAGGACTGCTTCCTGCTAAACCAAGAGATCACACCTGATCCCATACTGAAGCAACACCCAGATGTGCTCTTCCTATCTGCAGCACTGCCAGCCCAATCTGAATCAACAAAACCCTGCAGGTTAAACTTTTGATTCGCCTCATACCTGAGCCCATAATCCACTGTACCCTTCAGGTACCTTAGAACATGCTTTACAGCAACCAGGTGAACACTTCTCGGATCCGTCAGGAACTGGCTCAATGTGTTCACAACAAAGCAAATGTCTGGTCTCGTGTTCGTCAGGTACATCAAGGACCCAATCATCTGACGATACATAGTGATATCAACCGGCTCAGATGAAGCATCACATAGAAGCTTCAGATTCGATGCCATAGGTGTGGCCATGGCCTTGCAATCCATCATCCCGAATCTCTTCAGGATATCTACTGTGTACTTCCCTTGACCAAGGAAGATCCCACCTGCATTCTGCCATACCTCCATTCCTAGGAAATAGTGCATCATTCCCAAATCTTTCATGTCGAATTCAGCTGCAAGCTTCCTTTTAGTATCTGCAATCAGTCTGTCATCTCCTATCACAAATAGGTCATCCACATACAGTAGTAGAATCACAGGATTCCCTTCCTCAACCTTGTAGTAAAGGTTGGAATTTGCTTTACTCTTGGTAAATCCCAAACTAGATAGGAAACTATCCATCCTACCATACCAGGTTCTGGGAGCTTGCTTCAAGCCATATAAGGCTTTCTTCAATCTGCATACATATGATTCTCTGTCATGTATTTCAAAACCAAGTGGCTGTTCCACATATACTTCCTCTTCTACTACACCATTCAGAAAAACAGTCTTGACATCCATCTGGTGTATTTTCCATTTCATTGCTACAGCCAGGGCAAGTACTGTTCTGATGGAAGTATACCTGGCTACAGGTGCAAAGGTTTCTTCATAATCTATTCCTTCTTTCTGAGAGAAACCACGAGCTACGAATCTTGCTTTGTATTTTTCTACACTGCCATCTGCAGCGTGCTTGATTTTGTAGATCCACTTGGAAGTCACAACAGACTTCTCTTTAGGTCTTGGGACAACATCCCAAACATCATTCTTCATTATTGATTGGTATTCCTCAACCATAGCATCCTTCCATTCCTTCTTTTCTGCTGCCTCTTCATAACTGGAAGGCTCTTTGTTCATAATGTCACAGAGTAAAGCAACATAACTAGTGTGTGATCTGGTTCTCTTCTTTGCTCTGTGTTCTTCTTCTGGAATGCCAAATCTTTCTGCATCATGAATGAGCTCTCTAGCCCATACAGGTTTCCTCTTGTGAGAGTTATCCTCACGGGGTGGATCTACAGGTTCTTGTGGATCTTCAAACTCACGAACAGCTTCTGGAACTGCTTCAGTCATGGTAGTGTCCTGAAATCTTGTTTCCTTAGGTTCTTCATAAACTTCGGTAGGTGTCTTTCTTGATTTGATGAAAGCTGAGTTTTCATCAAATGTTACATCCCTACTGACATCAATTTTCTTGAACCCTGGAAAGTATATTATGTATGCCTTTGAGCTTTCACTATAACCCACAAAGATGCCCTTCTTTCCTAAAGGATCTAGTTTAGTCCTCTTCTCTTTTGGGACATGAGTATATACTGGACAACCAAATATTCTGAGATGGCTGACTTCAGGTTTCTTACCAGAAAAGACCTCTTCTGGTGTCTTGTTGTCCAATATCTTGTGGGGTGTTCTATTCTGCACATATACAGTTGTTCTAGCTGCTTCTGCCCATAGATGCATAGGAAGATCCTGGTCATGCAACATTGCCCTTGCTGCTTCCATGATAGTTCTGTTCTTCCTTTCTGCAACTCCATTCTGTTGAGGATTATAAGGAGCAGTCAAATCCCTCTTAATCCCTGAATCACTGCAAATCTTTTTGAAGTCATTTGAGGTGAATTCTCCACCATTGTCAGATCTGAATGTCTTGATTTTCTTGTCAGTTTGATTCTCCATCAAGGTTTTGAATTCCTTGAATTTATCAAGCACTTCATCTTTTCCCTTCTAGAAGTATACCCAAGTCTTCCTGGAGAAGTCATCAATGAATGATACATAGTAAACATACCCACTCAGGGAGCTCGATGACATAGGGCCACATACATCTGAGTGGATGATTTCCAGGATGTCTTTTGCCTTACTTTCACTACTTGGGAAAGCCTTCTTAATGTTCTTACCTTTTGCACATCCTTTGCAAACACCTTCATGTTTGGTCTTGATTTCAGGAAGACCCTCTACTTCCTTGCTTGCAATTGGAAGTGCCCTATAGTGCATATGAGCAAGTCTTCTATGCCAAAGTTCACTTGGCTCCATGGATTCATGTACCATGGCATGTTCAGGTTGTCCCTTCAATTTATACAAGCCTCCCTCTTGCTCTCCAATCACTACTGCATCATCTATGGTCTTTCCCTTTGGCCACATTAGGACTTGGCCATCCACAAATGCAACCCTCATACCTTTTGCATCCAATGCAGAGATGGAGAGTAAGTTCTTCTTGAGCCCAGGTACATAAAGTACTTCTTTCATCTTTAATGATTTTCCAGAATATAGGTTGTAGGAGGCTTCACCACTTCCTTTGATTGGGTATTGATAATCATCCCCAAGTTTCACCTTATGGGGTGACTCATGTTCAGATAGGTTCACAAAGGATTCTTTAAACCCAGTCATGTGTTTGGAAGCCCCACTATCAATCAACCAATCATTACATCCATGGGAGATGGTACCTGTAAGAGCAGAGATCAGAACATACTCTTCTTCACTTGATGAGACATCATCACTATCACTTTCTGCCCTAGCCTTCTTCTTTGGGGGTTCATCATCTTCGGCAGCATGAGCATGAAATCTTCTTTTCCTGCCCTTCTTCTTCTTACTGGAGTTGTTGTTATTATCCCTTTTGTTCTTGTGACAATCTGAAGCATAGTGACCCTTCTCATTGCATGTAAAGCATCTTAGGTCCTTCTTACTCCTTTGATGAGATCTTTTGTGGTGAGAGTGATCCTTCTTGGTTTTGCTTCTTTTGGTGTGAGCTGCAAGGGCTTGATCTTCTCCTCCCATCTTTTCCTCACGAGCTATAAGCCTAGCTTCTTCTTGAGAGCATTCTTCCCTCAGTCTGTTGAAGGAGATCAACTTCTTCCTTGCACAAATTCCTTGAATAAAAGAATCCCATGATCTGGGTAGGCCATTTAGAGTGGTCATCACCACTTCACCATTCTCCACCATTTCATCTACTGCTTATAATTGTTTCTTGATCTGGGAGACCCTTGAAAAGTAAGATTGAATGGTTTTTCCATTCTGAAACTTCACTGCTTTCAATTGGTTCCGCAGGGTCATCTTCCGATTTATGTTCTTTCCTTCAAATAGCTTGGTCAAAGATTCAAACATCTCTTTGGGTGTCTTAAGAGAAGACACATGAGGAATGAGATGGTCTTTGATAGAATCAGCAATGATTCTCTTTGCCTTGACCAAGTTCTTCTTGTGCAATGCCTTGGCTTCTTCATCCTCTGGGATATGGATGTCTTCTTTCACATATGAGTCCAACTCATTCTCTTCCAGGATTAACCCAATCCTATACTTCCAGGCTTGGAAGTTATCAGCCCCTTCAAGCTTATCCTCAAGCTTAGTGTGGAGAAACATCTTTAAGAGTACTTCAAATTGAAATAGAAAAGATTTAGGACTTACCACTTGAAGTGCTGAAAACTGGATCTGGTCCCAGATTAGGGTTTGTCAGAGAAACCCTAAAAATTCAAAATGTGAATTTCAAAATTTTGAAAGGATAGAAAGATGCGCCTTGGAGAGCTGATCAGCCTAGTACATTTAGAATTTGAGATCAGCAAGGTCTTGCCCTTCAAAATTGCCCTTTTGTCCTCCCGGGTTCACTCGGGAGAGCCCTGAATTAGGGTTTGAGTTTCCCGGAGATCTACCCAGCCAAAAATCTCTATCCAAAGCTCAAACCTTCGATTTTTGCAAGGAGCTTCCATCTGTGCCTTCAATTTCCAGAAATTCCTATTTTTGTGGAAACCCTAATTTTTAGGGCCAAATCTGAAAATGCTCAGAACTGAATCCTGATTGGACAGATAGATGCGCCTTGATGAGTAGATCCAATCTACTATACTGAATTTCAAAAATCTGTGGAGAGAAACCCAATAAACAAGGAATACAAGCTTCCGTCACTGCAAAATGTCTTCTTCTCAGTTAGGCTTTGATCCCATGTTAAATTTTCAGTATTAAATCACAATACTATAGGATCTTTGCTGAGAGAATAACATCTACAGTATATCAATGCATGACAATCATAATATGACAAGCATCACAAGCATCACAAGAATCAAAAGCATAGAGACAAGAGACACAAAGTTTCCGTGGGGAAAACCCTAAGGTGAAAAACCCCACAACTTCCTCAGAGATAGAGAGAGAAATGGCTCAACCAAAATACAACCAAATAACACTGAGATAGTCTCCTAGCAGATGATCCTCCTCCTCCTCACTAGTGCGCCACTTTTCAGAGAGAGAGATAGTTACTTTTCCGAGTGAGTAAAATAGAGATCTCCTATCTCTATTTATACTCACCTTTTTGCCCAGTGACCTACTGGGGCCGACTTGTCTACTTTGATACACCCACATTATATTATATATTAATCAGGGCCGACCCCATAAGGTGGTCTAATAACCCATCGGCAAGTACACACACTTGCGACACTTGTCAATCCACATGATGACACTTCCTTATAGAGGAATAACACATCTCTTATAAGGGTACAATAAATATATATATAATATACAGATGAAATACATTCCGAAGTTACATATACATCAACACACTGCACTTCCTCTTCACTGTCTCACAGTCTCTCTTCACGATCTCAGAGATCTTTACAATGCATAATACCTAATACATCCACGCTAGACGTATTACAATGTCTTTCTTATAAAGAGGAAATACAAAGGGAAAATACCATGGGTTGCCCAAAAGCATGGGCCTGGAATCTGTTTCACTCCCTCGAACCCCCTGGGGTGCATGCCGAGATCATTACCAAACCTTAGGTACAACATGGCTGAAACAACATCATCTATGAGACTGAAAGATCAAGATCCACAACCAATAGCATCGACCCCCTGTTTTTACAGGCATTGATTTAAAGGAAGCACCAACTCATGTGTTCTCTAGAACCAACTGGAAGTAGGGTAAGACCCCCTGCTCCTTGCCCCATCCTACTGCCTAGATATCCAAAATAAGATTCCACCTTACTGAAATTCCAACTTGCGCACACTTCTGATCTTTTGTAGTTCATTTTGATGTGCGCACCTTATGTATGTAGTTGTATTGCTATCACCTCCCTTCATACATAACTTCCAATCAATTCTTCACTTATGTTGATGACTAACTTCATGTAATGTGTGATACTTCAACAAATCCTACAGTCTACATCAAGATTCACTCTGTTGTTATGCTTTTAGGCAATTTAACTTCACCAACTAATAATGTGCTTAAATTTATAGCTTGTTGTTCTGAAATTACGCACTAGTATCATATGGAACTACACACTAACTTAGATGTGTCTGTTCTATTTAAGTGCTATAGTATTTTAGACAATCTACGACATGATGTGCATCATATGATTCATCCTTTAAGTTAATGCACTTACCTTAGATAATCCTCATCATGATGCACATATTAGATTCTATTGTTGATCTGTTGTCGTGCATTAGATGGACTTCCTTGCTTTGCACACTTCAATTCAGCCTTTTTGCATCACCCAAAATTCTGTGCATCTTCTGATATGCTTCAGTTCTGTCTATGCTTTTCTCTTAACAAATCTATGACTTTTTGTGTGCTTCCAACAATACTGTCATTCAACCCTCATGCACTTGCATATACTTCTATAATTCTTCCTTTTATTATTTGCACATCCGTCATAGATATACATCATCATTCTATGCACCATCAGCTGTATCATTCTTCAGCATGTGCGCACTCAGCTCCTCACAAGATCATTCTGTTTTGTATCTCAATCCCATGATTCCCTGAATATAAGTCTGTATATTCACTTAGAATCTCTATAGCCTTTCCATCAAGCTTACTTCAAATATCCAACTTGCTTCCTTATTTATACATGTCTTTCATGGATTGTATGTCCACAAGTTGGTTGTGGCATTCCTTCTTCCTTGCTTCATGGATTATGCATTTTCCACTTGTCATGTTCTATGCTGCTGATGTGTCATTTTGTTGTGGGTTCTGCACATACATGGTCCTCGACTTGGTTGCACAACTCCAATTTCAGTAAATTTGGACATTTTAGGAACATTTTGGACTAAGAAAGTGTGAATTTGGAATTTGAAAGTGTCATTATCAACCTTTCTAAAGTGCAAAAACAGGTTCTGAAAGTGGCAATATTGGCTTTGAAAAGTGTGTTTTTCTCTTCGAATAGTGTGTTTTTTGACTACTTATGAACCTTAAAATTGCAGTTTTTTGTTATAAAACAATGAATTTCAATTCAAAAACTGTGAATTTCAAATAAAAAAATCCAAATTTTGATTTGAAAAGTGTGAATTTCAAATAAAAAAATGCAAATTTTCATTTGAAAAGTGTGAATTTCAAATCAAAAAATGCATTTTTTTATTTGAAAAGTGAATTTCAAATAAAAAAATGCAATTTTTTATTTGAAAAGGGCAATTTTCATTTGTAAATGTTCAACATTTTAAGGTGAAAAGTTCAATGTCTACAATATTCAACCATTGTTTGAATAACAAATCAATAAGTTCTTGTTTCTTTTTTGATACAGTATCAAGAATATCTATCTTTTTACATAAATAAATTTAATAGTTTCCAAATGAGGTAGGAATTATCTACGTAATCTATATAGGCACAACTTACTTACATAGTAGTAACCAGTAAATGGTGTATTCTACATCACAATAGTAATTTTCCATCAATGCCTAGATGCTCGTGCACGTTCCAGATGCTTGAAGTTTTCTCACCCATCCAAGTTGATAGACATAATAGAAGGATCGCAACAAAATATAAATTTGTTGGTCTAAGATCACATCAAACGAATAGAATACTGGGAAGAAGAAGGGTCGACCGCCCCTTCATTTATGAGGGAATTGCAAACATATTCAACCTATGAAGGCTAAGATGTCAATTCATGTATATCCAAAATGGTGAACAATGTAAGAATATTGAACATAGGAAGGGTCGACCGATCCTTCATTTACGTGAGAAATGTAAAAATATTTGATCTACCAAGGCAATGCCAACAATTCCGACTTCCGACTTCCACTATAAATAGTAGGTACCTGGACACCAGTTAAGTTATAACATATAAAAATTGTTTGTCCCGACTTCCATTTTCCAACAAGAAGGATCGGTCGTCCCTTATTTTCGTAGTTAATTGTGAAAACCTTTATCCAGTAATTCAGCTATATCCATAATGGAGAACACAAAAAGGATCGGCCGACCCTTATTGCAGTGTTGAACAATTATGAAAAGAATACTGGGAATAAGAAGGGTCAGTCGACCCTTCATTTACAAGGGAATTGTAAAAATAGAACACCTTGGAGAAAGAGTGGTCGCTCTTTCTCTGAGAATATTTCCACTAGCCAGCAAAGTCTTTGAAGCAAAACATCTATAAATTTTGTTGTTAAAATGTTGAAATCTAGTATCCCAGGGTGACACGTGGAATGCTCAGATTGTGACACGTGGAATATTTGATTTTTAAAATTAGTTTAAATATTGTATAAATGAATATTACGGATATTAATGGTGCCATTTCAATATAAACATATGTATTTAACTTATAAAAGAAATAATGTTTCTATTTAAAAAAAAAGAATGGTTCTATTAAAAAAAATAGAATAGTATTCGTATAATTCTACTATATTACCTTTTTATATATAATTGTATAACTGTGTAACTGCATGCCTATGCCTATCTTACTATTATTGAAGCATAAAAGTTACTTATTTAGTTCCTTATTTCATGCTAATTGCATGTCTTCCTTACGCCCATGCATGATGTCTTATTAATCCTTTTAAAATAATCCCACACTTTGGAATTTATCATTTTTTCATAATTTTGATTATTGTTGTATCCCGAACTAGAATATGGATATTGGAAGAAGGATGTATTTCTGAATGAATACTTGTTTAAAGCAATCCTTTCAATAAACAAGAAAACTAGTGGCACATTGAGTATAGCGAGGTTACTAATGTTTTATTACAGATTTAAAAAACTTATAAATGTTTATTTTTCCAAAATTAGTACTGAAGATGGATGGGACATATGGGACAGATGGGGAATGGTAATTATCATAGTATGGCATGATGGTGGTTATAGATATCATCTTTGTATATTTTGCTGGAGTAAGATATCATCTATGTATATTTTTCTAGAGTAATTGTACAATTATATAGAAGTTCGTGACATTGACAGGGAACAAAAACGATAATTGTACAACTAAACTTCACTTCGACAAGTAAACTTCACTTCGATGAGCATTATGGACGACTATCGTCAGAAGGAAGAGGTGAAGATGAAGAGGCATAAAAGGGAAGTGATCCCTTTGGAGGATAGTCGCAGAGTCTCTTCTGCTCATAGGACAGTTTGGAGAGAATCTAGGATTTTTGAACTGGACCTACCGTTTGCAGTATAGAAGGAAATCGAAGGTGTGGAGCAGGAGCTCTGGAAAATTTTTGGTAAAGATACCCTCTAGGAGGAATTTCGGAAGTTGGAAAATTGGGTCATGGGCCCGGGGAACACTGCTGGTCGTTTAACCTTGTACGTGAGAACTGTTTCCCTTTACTGGGTAATGAAAAACTCGGTGGGGTATGCTCTTAGGGACCATATGGAAAAAAGAGGATCTAGTGCAGAACTCGCATCAAGCCGAATTCGAGAGCCGAACCGCAAGATGGACTTCTTGTTGCAATCTATGGGCCTCTATATTCCTGATTCTCCCATGACTATGCCGGAAGAAAATCCTCAAGGCCGTTTCCCGGATTTTCCTTATATTTATTGTAATGTTGTTATGCTCTTTAGTGATTGGGGGTGTTTTCTCCTATGTAGTTGGTGTGTTTTTTGGGTTTATATCACTATGTTTTGTCCGTCTATCCGCAGTTCTGGGTTTAATAGTCTTTATGTTAGGAAGTTTTGGCTAATCTTCAGGATGTTTCGGCTAAAAGTTACAGTTTCTCTAAGTCGGTATTTTGGCTATGGGTAGAACAGTCAAACCACATCTCTCTTTATTTGTAAGGCCTGAGAGCCTAGTTTTGCAAAAGATACAGAAAGCTTTGGCCTGTTTGTGTTTGCATATAACCTCTCTTTATAAAAAATATTTGTCTCGACTTCTGTTTTCTGACAAGAAATATCAGCCGCCTCTTCTTTTAGTAGAAGTGCAAAATAAGTGGTAATATTGGATTTGAAAAGTGTGTTTTTTTACTCGAATAGTGTGTTTTTTTACTACTTGTGAATGGTCCTTAAAATTGTTTTTTTTTTGTTAATGTTGATATCTAGTATCCCACAGTGACACGTGGAATGCTCAGATTGTGACATGTGGCATATTTGATTTTTAAAATTAGTTTTAAGATTTTATAAACGAATATTAAGGATAGTAATGGTACCATTTCAATATAAACATATGGATTTAACTTATATAAATTTTGGAATAGGTAATAATACCATTCTATATAAAAAAGTAATATAGTAGCATTATTTTATTTCCTTGGAAAAAAAGCGTAATTTTATTTCATATGTCGAGAAAAAAATTACATTATGTAGATACACTTTTGGAGAAGTGCATTGCTGATATTCATGACAATTTTTAAGACCTATAGTCTTCTTCTAGATATCTTAAGATTTTAATCTTTTTATATATCAAGCCCACTAATTGAAAGATAAAAACATGAGTGACTGCTAGAAAGATTACATAGAAAATATATACAAAAATTCCCTTCATAGAGGGAACACAGTTCTGCGATAGAGCCAGAAAAAAACCTTACAACCATCTAAAACCAAAAGATGCATGCAACGAAAAAGAAGGAACTTCCAACAACTCATATCATTCTATGAATGGTATGTGAAATATAGTACCATTATACGAATATTATTCTATTTTTTTAAAATAGAATCATTCTTTCTTTTTGTTCTTTTTAAATAGAAACATTCTTTATTTTTGTTTTTTTTTTAAAATAGAAACATTCTTTCATTTTGTTTTTTTTTAAAATAGAAGCATTCTTTCTTTTTGTTTTTTTAAATCGAATGAAATCTCATAAAAAGAATGAAAAGTTATTTTAGTTATTATCTTTTTTTAATTAAATCCCTTCATGCTAAAAGGGTGGTATTAATATATAACCTTCAACCTAAAATTAAGTTTAGCCCTTAAAATTTGATCCTTGTGTGCCACTAGTTTTCTTGTTTATTGAAAGGATTGTTTTTTTAAAGCAAAAAAAGAGAAACTTTGTATTATATACTCGTAAAAAAGATTACATCTGTCTTCTTTTCACATTGCACTTATGAGACAAAAAATGCCATATAGAGAAATTCCCATGTCTACTATCAACCTTGGAGACTGAATATAAAACCTTACTTTTTGACATCAAAACAGTCAGCACAGAAAAGACCCAGCCAGGTTAATAGACAGACTAAATGGATTGCAACAAAATATAAATTGTTTGGGATAAGATCACATCAAACAATATCCATAGGAACACCGATCCCACTTTAAACACTATGCCATGCATTTTCTTATTGTGCCTTATCTGCTACAAGACCCTTCTCGTTTATTATAATTTTTTCTCCTATCCATCCTTGCCTTGGTCACTGTTATCGGTCAAATTTGCACTTCTCCGTCCGTGACCACATTGCTCTGTCGGTCACACAAAAGGAAAAAATGGATTGAATATTTTACCTTGACCATAGATGACCTTAAGTTGAATCTTATAATCCTATCCTCAGATGCATACTTATCTACATATTTTTAGACATAACCGCGACCCTTATACTTTCCTAGCAACGGGTGAGCCATGGGTTCCTCTACTGACAACCCGCGGGTGTCAATAAAATTGTTGTACTCACTACATGCAAGCCGAGACACTCGCAAGTCACTCGCTCATTGTCTCATACCAAAGTCGCAGGTTTCTTAAGAAAAATCTAAAAAATAATTAGAAAACACGAATTACTTCCCAATTCAACCACCATTCGAACCTGCCTTCCTTTCCCTGCTATAAATACAAGGGGAAGCGATTAGGAAAGGGACCTTTAGAATCATTCAGAAGGTTATGCTGGATAAATTCAAAGCTAAGAGAGAGGAGGAGGATACTAGGATTGTGGTTGCGATGGTGCCGGTGCAGGATGTGATAATCTACAGGATAGATCTCATAGCTAGAGTAAATCTCACTAATATCACTCACGAATTGCAGAGAGAAGAAGAAGAAAAAGCAATGTATCAATTATCACTCATAAACTCATAAATGGAGAAATATGTAGTATAATCATACATCAGTTGTAAGTTGGCACTGTGAAAAACTGAATACAATACAATATTTTCAAGTGAATTCAAATTAGCCAAAGGTGATTCGAATTCTCCTCAATGTGTGGCTTGGATAGCATTGGAGACATCACCCAATCAGTGGTAGTAGTCACAAATAGTCAAAAGTCAGTCAAATGAGTCTAACTGAGTCCAATTGAGTCATGTGAGCACAAATCAAGGTATGGAGACTCCAAGGAGGGTGCATGAGGCTAATCAGGCTGTCAATAGGTCAAGTGGCACTCCGATACAGACAAATGGAAGCTACAGGCAGTTAAACTGAGCAATAAATGCATGAATTGGTCAATAAATGTTACAACTGACTTTTAGTGATCCAAGTAGTGTAGTAGGGTGCATATGTCATCCAGGTGAGGAAAACAAGGCGCACTAGGTAGGTAGGAGGGCCCCTGAGGGCTAAAAATAGGCTTTAGGGGGATGAACATAGGCTACAGGTGATGGGGAGACTACCATACTGATGACTGGATGGATGAAAATATAAAAATGATGGTGAGAATATTCCAACACCCCTTGCAATCTATACTATGAGGAAATAACTGAAAAAATAGAAGTGGGGCCCTAGTGACTGAGACCAAAGGTCACCTCGTACAATAATCAAAATAAATAAAGTGAGGAAAGAGGGAAAACATAGTGGGAAGAAATTCCCCCCCCCAAAAAAAAGACCGAAGGATGCTAATGTAGCAGGGCATCACTCACCCCAAGAAGATATCTAAGGTAAGTGAACCTCTTCACCATGAAGGTCTTGGTGAAGATATCTGCAATTTGTTCTTCTGTAGGACAATAGAGCAGTGTGATGGTACTATCATGTAGCACCCCTCGAATGTAATGCATGTGTATCTCAATATGTTTGGTTCTCTATCTCAGAACTGGATCTATGGAGATCCTGATGGCACTTTAATTGTCACAATAGATGACTAGTGGAGTACTGAATCGAATCCTAAACTCTAACGAGATGCCCTGCAACCAGATGCACTGTGTGGTTGCATTCACAACACCTCTATACTCAGCCTCAGCTAAAGAAAGAGCTAAAGTAGTCTAATTTTTTCTTGACCAACAGATAGGTCCAGATCCAATCATGAAAAGAAAACCAGATGTAGATTTTTGATCTGAGCTATCTCCATCCCAGTTAGAATCTGTATACCCAACTAGGTTCAATGGAGACCCAAATGCATAGAAAATACCATGTTTCTTTGTCCCTTGCACATAATGCAAGATCCTCTTTGTTTCCTTCCAATGAAGCTGATGAGGCTCCTGCATGTATCTAGAGACAACAGTGACTGGATAGGATAGATTAGGTTGAGTATGTGTAAGAAACAAAAGACTCCCAATCAACTGTCGATACAAAGTACTATCCACCAAAGCTGTAGAAGAACCATCCTCAAGGATGATCCCTGAAAGAAAAGGAAATGCTGCTGGTTTGCATTTGCTCATATGAAATCTGTCAAGTATATCTAATGAATATTTGGACTGTGCAAATCTGATTCCTGAATCACTCTGAGTGACTTCAAGACCAAGAAACTGCTTCAGCAGTCCCAAATATGACATGGAGAAGGATTTGTGCAAAACAGTTTTGATAGATCTAATGCATGAAGTATTGCTCCCAGTAATAAAAAAATCATCAACATAAAGAAAAAGAAGAAGTAAGGAGTTACCATCATGTCTCATGTAGACATTCAAATCTAATTTGCATCTCTAAATATCTTGTGAAAGTAAGAATGAATCCATCTTGGCATAGAAAACTTGGGTTGATTACTTAAGCCCATACAAGGACTTCTTTAATCTATACACAAGTGAAGGATCATCAATGTACCCCTCAGGTTGCTTCATGTAGATCTCCTCCTCTAGATATCCATGAAGGAAAGCACTCTTCACATCCATGTGATGCACTTCCCAGTGCTTGGATGTAGCAAGAGCAATAACAAGATGGATGTAATCCTGTTGGCAGGCAGTTTGATGAGGAAAGATCGTGGTACTGCTGACGCCGTGACACATTGGATGAAGGCACGAAAGGAGTATTTTGTGCCAAAGTATACCATAGTTGGTGGGTTTTGGGTCACTTGGACCATGTATCTTGTGGGTAACGCGACCCAGAGATGAGTGGGTTCATGCTTTTGTCCATACTTTGGAAGAGATACCGCGCTCCTAGTACACTACAGCCCAGTTGCATTGTGACATTACAACATGGGGGGAGTTGATGATCTGGTTCACTCATACCTTTAGTTTTGCGGATGCTAACCCTGATGTCCATAACGCCTTGCAGCTCATTTGCGACATGATATTTCAGGTTGTTCCCGTGGCCTGCCCTGTTCACCCGCACACCCACAGTCAGATGCAGTCTCTCATGGAGTGCTTCAACGTCAGTGGAGGGCCAGAGGACGATGATGATCCCTGGAATATTAACATTCTTGAATCCAAAGGTAGTCGCGATGTGGTACCACCTGTTGCGCCAAGTAATCCGTTCAGTCAGCCGTTGCAGCTTCACAAAACGAATATCGGCACTAAGGATACTCCCAAGTTTGCTAATGTTGGGGATTATTGGGATGATGAGATGATGAGTAAGGTTACCAAGTTATTGCATGAGTTTCAGGATGTGTTTCCCATGAAGTTTTCTGAAATGAAGGGAATCTTGGGTGATTTAGGAGAGATGAGGATTCCATTGAAACTAGACGCTAAGCCAGTAAGACAGCGACCTTATCGGCTAAATCCACGACATAAAGAAAAGGTCAAGGCGGAACTTCATCTGATGCTGGATGCTGGTATTATTGAACCTGTGGAAGAGTCAGAATGGATCAGTCCTATGGTGGTGCAGGACAAGAAAACAGGCGAAGTACGCATTTGTGTCGATTTGCAGAAGTTGAACAATGCCTGCTTGCATGACCCCTTTCTGACCCCGTTTACTGATGAAGTACTTGAAGGAGTGGGTGGCTAGGAGATCTACTCTTTCACTGATGGATTCTCTGGCTACCATCAGATTTTCCTTGCCAAGGAAGATCACCATAAGACAACTTTTTTTACTGAATGGGGTTGCTTTCATATCATATTCTCTGTTTATGTTATCTATTTGAGAGGCATCAAATGTATTAACTAGAATAACTCTTGTTGTAGCAGATCTAAATGAGAATGCATATTTATGATTCTAGCAGAATTAGAGCAGACATGAAAACCATAGGTTTACATGTCATGCCTTTCAGTATACAAAATTATTGTTCTATTATGCTATAGACAAATAAATTATCGTGAAAAGATTATTTCATATATTTTGTTGATAAACAAAGGGATTATTGTAAACATAGTATTTCCTATCTCTTTACAATTAAGACAAATACTATGATTATAATGAATTATACCTACAGTTAATGGATTTTGTTATTTGACAGAGTTTATACATTCATGTTGAAGTCGTATAAAAATGACATTTCATTCCAGCATGGAATTCGATTTGTTTCCATCTACTCTGTTTATGAATATCATTTAAACTGCAGTATGGAACTCGATTTGGTTTCCATCAGAATTGTAAACCATAACTAATTAATTGCAGGATGCATTATATTTGCATATGCGTTTTACTTTTCTATACATGCCATAAATCTCAGCATAGGAGCTCGACTCCATGGTTGAGTTGCAACCCTTTAACTTTAAACCAAATTGTTGTACAGTGGATGCAATGTTTTCCAAAGTTAAAAGTTGTGTGTATTCACACACAGACCCTATGTTAATTGGCCGAGAGTGAACTCTGTTCGCATTGCTAGCTAGGGTTCAAGTTTTATAAATGCATTATGATGAACGTTTTATCCATGTCGTATGGATTGTTAAACTTACAAATGAATGTGGCTATCAAGCCATCTTACCAAATGATATTTCGAATTAAGTTTATGCACAACATTGTTATTCGAATGACCATTTTATATTATTACTATACACTCAAATGCAATTAAAAGAAACAAGAAATATAATATGGTCGATACATGTGTGGTCTTATGGAAAAACAATTCCATTCACTGGAATCCACCTAAAAGACTTATGAAATTAATATTATGCAAAGATCTGCACAGTGCTATAAACGATTCATTTCTAGATTGAATAATGTTGTATAAAATACAAGTGACAGGATAGGGTTCGATTTATTTTGGCTTCATGACTTATGCAGTAACATTTATTCAAAATGATTTGTATTTAAAAATAATGGAATGCAAATATATCGGGGTCATTTGCCTAAAGCGAAAACTGGAAATAGAGACCCAAGATTGTTTTAAACCAAGTCAATATGCGACAATGCCAGAGTTTAAAATGTTGTGCAATATATATATATATGTGATTCATCTATCGTTTGGTTATTTTGTTTTAAAAACATAATATATATATATATATATATATTATGTTTTTAAAACAAAATAACCAAACGATAGACCAATCGTATATATTACAGTTTGGGATTGTTTCCCCTTTAAAAACATAACTGGAAAATATATATAGACTCTACACCATTGGCGACACCGTCATGTGGTTGACCCAATCCTTTAAACAAGATTAAAAAAGTATTTTATAATACATTGGTCTAATTTTAATGAATACATTCACCTACAGGTTGCGAATACCCTTAAACAAGGTTCAACAAAGTTGCATTAAAAAGAAGAGAACACGGCCGAAATCCAAGTGTTCGAACTACATCCAAACCAAACGTTTTAGTAACCCATCTCTAACCGTCAAGTGGAGTTCACCCGAGACACAGTGGAGATTATAGGTTACTTGGCTTCAACGAGATAGTTCATTCCCTTTTATGTGGAGCTTGCGGGGGGGGGGGAGGGTAGTGTCGAGCACGCCTTCTATTCTCAGTTCTACTTGCACATGAATCACAACAAGAAGTTCGTGTCATGGCAAGTGAAATGTTGGCATAAAAACTTGTTGGGTGAATGAACTTCCGAACAAGAATGTTACCTGTGGTTAGGGCTAGGGTAATTTTTAGGGGCGAAATTTCGCCAATTGGCTGTTTTTTGGGCTTTTTTTCAAAAAATAAATTCACTATTTGGTGCCATGGCAGTTTTTGTGGAAGTACGGTAAGCCCAAAGTGCAGAAAAGAGCATATGGTGCCAATTGGAATTGTGTTGGTTTACAGTTCGTTGAAGAATTTTCTTCAATATTTTGTTGATAGTCTGAACTTGGTCGTTCCCTTGAGGTTAATAGGCTAAGGCATACTGGTGGTTAAAGTTCAAGAAGGTGGACAATTCTTTCCAAACAGTGTCTTCGAAGTGTTTTCTATGGTCGGATACGAATTGTTTCAAGACTCCAAATTGAGTAATGACATGGTTAAAAAAGAAACGTGTCACGGTCTCGGCCTGGAAGTTAAATGTAGGCATGGCCTCAGCCCATTTGGTGAAATAGTCAATAGCCACAATGATGTGTTTATGGTCATTCGTCGAGGGTGGGTTACACTCCATAAAATCAATGGCCCACTTACAAAAAGGGCCAATAGTGATGACTGGATGGAGTGGGGAGGAGGGGTCCTAGCCTTGGGGGTAAAAAGATGGAAATTCTAGCAATGTTTGACTATTGTAATGCAATCAAAAAAAGGTGGTCCATAAATACTCGACGTGGATGACCTTTTTGGTGGTGTTCATTCCAGATAAATGGCCACCATAGGCTCCACTATGACAATTGTTTAGAACTTTTTCAGCCTCGCCATGTGTGAGGCATCAACGTAAGATGGTGTCGACACCACGCCAATAAAGTACATCGCCAAGGATCCTGGAGATAGCGGGAGGCATGATGGCATATGCAACGTCGATCATCACTGCTGATGTTGGATCGAAACTTTTGTGTTCGTAGGTACACTAGGATGTCGCCATACTAGGGGTCATATGACGAAATGGTGAAAAAGTGGTAATCGGGCAAGTTAGTGGTCATAGGTGGCGATGCTGACGAAGATGCTAAGTCAGTCATGAGGTGTGCGAATGAAAGGGCTTTGGTGCTCTTGGGTGTAATGAATGTTAGGTCATATTCTTGAAGGATGATGATCCATTTAGCTACGCGGCCTTGAAGAAGGCAACGACTCAAGAGATAGACCATAGGGTTGGAGTCTGCCACAACTATAGTTCGGCTCATAAGAATGTAGTGGCGTACCTTCTGAATCGAGAAGATGATGGAGAGGGTCAACTTATCCTCATGGGAGTAGCATAATGGTGGGACAGATAATGTCTGACTCACATAATAGATGACGTGTTCTTGAAGTGCACTGCCTTCTTGGAATAACACACTAGAAATGACATAATCATATACCGAAACGTAAAGGATAAAATCCTACTTGAATTCAAGAGATGAAATCAAGGGGGTGGAATTCAATGCTTGTTTAAGTGACTCAAAATCCATGTGTGCTTGTTCGTCCCAAACAAAAGGGACATGGGTCTGAAGCAAGCAGAGGAAACCATGAACTTTCGTTGCATAGTTCGGAACAAAGAAACGGAGAAAGTTGGATTTCCCTTGAAGGATTTGTAATTGGCGTAATGTACGTGGCAAGGTTAGTTCAAGGATGGCTTGAACCATCAAAGGATCAAGAGTGATCTCATTTTGCGAAACAATGAAACCTAATAACAGGCCTGCAAGAACGCAAAAAAAACACTTGAGAGGGTTCAAGCAAATGTTGTATTTGCGACAACGCAAAAAGACTTACCGGAGATCGTCCAAGTGGTTGGATCACTTTTTGGATCGAGCGGTGAGATCATCCAGATTTACAAGGATAATGTGGACCAAGTTGTGAAAGAAAAAGGTCATGGCCAGCTGAAAAGTGGCACCAACATTTTTAAGGCCAAACACCATAACTCTATAGGAAAAGGTGCCCCGTGGAGTAGTGAAAGTAGTCTTGTATTGATCTTCTTTGTGAATTTTAATCTGATTATAGACAGAGAAACCATCGATGAAGGAGAGAACCTCATGACCCGCACATGCATCAATAAGATGATTGATGAAGGGCGTAGGAAAGTTGTCTTTGGGACAAGCTAAATTCAGATCACAAAAATCGGTACAGACGCGAATGGTGCCCTAGTTTTTGTTAACCGGTATAGGATTGGACACCCATATAGTGTAAGAAATTGGATAAATGAAAACTGCTTGACGTATTTTTTCAATCTCATCTTTCACTACAGGTAATTTAGAGGGGTGAATGGATTGTTTCTTTTGGAGAATGGGTGGGACATCAAGCCAAGTATCGATACAGTGTTAAAAAATGGCGGGGTCGAGACCAGGCATCTCAGTGTATGACCAAGCAAAAATATCCCAAAACTCTTGGAAGAGTTTCTTATAGGAAGCAACTTCTTCTGGAGTGCATGAGGCACCTAATGTAATATTCTCAACTATACAGGATGTGATAGAAATATCGACCTAGATGGTAGGCGATATGTTAGCCATGTTACCTTCCTCAAAAGAATCGGGGGCTGGGATAGGGTTCTTAAACCAATCCACTTGGTTACGGATGAATTCCTTTGACTTGACTGAAAATTGATTGGCCGCAATAGGGGTAGAATTTTCAGGAATGTTCCTGAGTAGGCTCTATCATGCATGTCATCCCAAGGGAAGTCTAGTGCAGTTAGTGCTTCGAGGATTTCTTTGTCACTATGAAAAAACTATGTTGAAATATCGATAGAGGTGAAGCTGGACATTGGAGGTGCATTTGGTTCTTCATTTGTGGAAATCATGTTGATGGTGTTAATCTCTATTGGGGAGGAGGATTCGGGTGGGTGAATCTCCTCAATGGTGGTAATGGATGACTCTAAGTAAGACTAATTCATTTCATGGAGAACTAGTCGATACTTCGGTAGGTCAAAAAAATGATGGGAATAGTGTCTGTAGATCCCGCACATGGCGCAGGAATGGTTGGTGTGTAATGATTTGTTGCCCTACTGGAGGGTGGGCGCTAGTTTGACGATTGGAATATTGGGGTCATCATCTAAAGTCTTCATGTGTTCGTGAAGGTTTGGCAGTTGCAGACAATTATGGGTGGCATGCCCAAATCATCACACAAGAACACTTAGGAGGTGCGCGGAAGGGAGGGGTTTGTTTCACAGGTTTAGTAGCATGTGGAGCAGTATGATTATGGGTGGCTCTACCCCTAGTGTTATTGTACAGTTGAGGGGCATTATTGGATGAAGATGGTACCACCACACCGGGAGGTGGATTAGTGGTTGTAGTGATCGGTTGGACATGCTGAAGGATAAATTGTGGTATCGGAGTGGGGTTGGGTGCAGGTAAATACCATATGGGAATTCCTAGTGTCAACCCTGGGAGGTTCAATGTGGCCATGGCGGGCATGCTCACTACCCTGGATGGTGGGAACAAGAACGGGATTGTGAGGGTTGGTGTGGCTCCAACATGGCCAGGTACTGACGGCGGTTGAGGTAGCAATGGTGGTTAAGGGTTAGACACCGATTGATTGGACGAAATGGTGCACAATTCAGATATATCAATAGTCGATGGGGGGGGTGGTATGGACCGAAAAGTGGAGACCATTGGAGTCTCCGAATAAATTACAGGTCCAACGGTGGAAACCAAAGAGGTGGGTACGCCAAATACGGGTTGTTCAAGCATGGGGAGAACATTCTCTGGTGCAACGAGCGCGTTTGGGTCATAGTAAGTAACTTGGTCAGTTTTGACAACTCATCCCTTATGGGGGAACATCATAATGTGGAATACTGATGAAGAAACAACCTTCATGGCGTACATGTAACTCTGTCCTAGCAGTAGTTTATAGTCGAGCTGTGCGTTGATGACTTCGATGTCAATCAAGATAGTTTTACCAGCCAATTGAACTGGAACATTGGCCAGAAGGCCTTGGGGTTGAGTTGAACGGATATCATAGGCTCGTAAGGCATTCGTGGATGGCTATAGTGTAGGAGATCCGAGCTTCTGCCACACAAATGTAGATATAACGCATGTAGAGGCACTTTCATCGATGGATAATAAGATTCTGTAATGAAACAAAAACTTGGAATGCTAATGTGGAAGGCCTGCGTGGTTCAGATTGGTCTAAATCGAATGCCATCATCCGTGAGTTGGAAGGGTCTATCACACCTATTGCAGATAGTATTGTTTTGCACTGCGCTAGGAAGTTTTTTAAAACTTCTAGGGCTGACATAGTAACAGGAGACTGGGCTAAGTCATCCACGATATTATTGTTGGGGGTAGCATGAGCGTTAAGGTTTTTATTAATCAGACACAAAGGAAAGCAAGGAGCTTTGGGGACCCCATCGAATGGTGCTGGGGTTATTCGTAACGAATGATCTATGGGAAGAGCGTTAATATCCTAGTCGGCAGGAATGGTTTTGGTGGTGGAACCATACTGGTTACAGCGTGTTTGAAGGTTGATATCAGCCAAAGACATCATCAAAATGTGGTGGGTTCCTAAGTCAATAGGGTAACTAATAGGCGCAACGTACATGATTTGTTGTTGTGGTGAGGCATCCCCTTGAGGGGGAGCCAACCGTTGGGTGGTTACTACCCCTTGTGTGGGTAGGGGGTTCTGCAACACCACAGGTTTTACATGAGATTGCATGGAGTATGGTGGTGTCGGAGGTGCAGTATGTCCTTGGCATTAGGCATCATCATTCCAAAGTTGGAGAGATCAATCCAAATGGGGACAATTGTGCGTAAAATGGCCATATACTCTGCAAATAGAACATGGGTGGTTCATACATAAATTGGGGTGTTTACCTAGCAGCGGTTGTCTATTGGTATTTTGGTTATCTAGGGTAGCACCATTATTGTTTGGATGGTTTGGTGGAGGGATGCCTCTATGTGGAGGTTGGTTTTTACTGTGGTTAAGGCCTCATCCTCTATTCTGTTGTCCTTGTTGGTTCCATTGGGTAGGTTGTTTGTGCGGTTGTTTTTGTTGGGTATAAAATTTCCCTTGGGGAACCAGGGGATTCTGTGGTTGAGCAGGTACTGGAACAGGTTGTGGTGGATAATAATTGGGAGGGGCTTGGGGTTGTGCAGGCACAAGTGCTACTGGTGGATGGTAGTAGGCGGGTGGTGCGGTAGGGGGGACATATGCTAGTGGTGTATGTCCGTAGCAATTTG
Source organism: Larix kaempferi (assembly GCA_027924585.1). Classification (NCBI taxonomy): domain Eukaryota; kingdom Viridiplantae; phylum Streptophyta; class Pinopsida; order Pinales; family Pinaceae; genus Larix; species Larix kaempferi. The sequence continues at coordinate 22,802,216 of BSBM01000994.1, read as the reverse complement.
TTGGATAGGAATGTCGATGTATATGGGGGGCTTGGGTCGAGGGAGCATACGAAGGTGTTTCGCCCGATTGGGTGGTGGCCCGCAAGAGGTCGGGACCAGTCATGGTGGAGTTAGGTGTAGGATTATAAGTCGAGGTGGTGGCAGGGGGAATATGGAGATATGGCTGACTATGAGATGCAGCGTGTCCAATAATTCCATCCGTAGCATGGGATGCCCCCAGTGCATCCTTCCTGGAGGAATCGTCGCAGGGAGCATCAAGTAAAATGGAGTACAAGTAGATTGACCGAGGATAGATAAGATCGAACTGTTGGGCTTTGATGATGGATTCTTCTTCAGTTTGGGGTCATTTGGATGCCACATCCTTGGAAATAACTGGTATGAGGGATTTCAAGAACAAATCTAAGAATATGCGTTCATCTAACTTGATCTTGCATAAACTATGGCATCTATGCCATTCATGAATATGGTCAATGATATGGGTAGTTGTGTTATGTCTGTAAGATAGTAAAATATCAACACCAGCATCATAACAGATGGGTAACTAAAAAAACTACAGGAAAGTTGAAGCAAGGGATGTAAATGTGCAATGGGTCCCATGTGGCTGTTCAATATACCACTTAGTTGCAAAACCAATAAGTGTCTGTTGTAAAAGGCGTAGGCAGACTGAGTCATCCATAATGGATTTAGAGAAACACCATAAGTGGAAGGACATGATATGGTTTTTGGGGTCTTCCCCACCCTTCCCTTCAAAATTTGGGATTTCTTAAGGGAGTTTGGTAGTTTGGAGGGACCCACAGTAAGGGGAGGAGGGATCGTGTATGAAGAGCCAATGCCCCCAAGTGTACTACTGGTGACCAGAGTGATGGTAGTCAGAATGTATCTGCTAGTGATGGGTATGGATGTAGTAACTAGAATGCTAAGTGTAGGTCCTGTAGATGGTATAGAAAGGATGGATGCTGAAATGGTAGTTGGGCTAGTGGTGGTGTTAATTTTTTGATAATTTCATTCAATATTATCTAGGATCACTAAGAGAATAACAAGCACAACATAACAATCACAAGAGACAATGGACACAAAGCATTTCACCGGGGAAAACCAAGAAAGTGAAAAACCCCGCAATCCCTCTTCTTTCTCAGAGACATATGTCTATGGATCTTTTTAGAACATGTGTTCAAGGATGATGTAATCCCTCTTCTTTCTCGGAGACATATGTCTACGGATCTTTTTAGAACATGTGTTCAAGGATGATGTAATCCCTCTTCTTTCTCAGAGACATATGTCTATGGATCTTTTTAGAACATGTGTTCAAGGATGATGCAATCCCCTCATCAACTTAGACCCATTCTAAGGACCATTCACCAACCTCACTGTCGGCATCACCAATATAGGTATCCACATCATCGACCTCACTGTCGATGCAGGAAATCTCATCATAAGTGACCACATCACTCCCCCTTTCGAGGAGAGTCCTTCTGAACTACACCAAGCTTGTCTCAGAAATACTCAAACTTTACTCGAGACAGAGGTTTGGTCAATATATCAGCAACTTGTTTGTCAGTGCTTACATACTCGAGCTTGATAGCTCCTTTCTGCACCATATCCCGTATATAGAAATATCGGATCTCTATGTTCTTTAACTTATCATGGAACACTGGATTTTCTGTCATCTTGATACAACTCTGGTTGTCACACAGGATCTCAGTGGGTTCCATCTCTAAGTCAAATAAACCAGATAACAACTTCCGAAACCATATTGCTTCACAACTAGCAAAGCAAGTAGCAATATATTCTGCTTCAGCCGTACTGAGAGCCACACTAGACTGTTTCCTACTAAACCACGAGATCATGGCAGATCCCAAACGATAACATCCTCCCGATGTGCTCTTCCTGTTTGATACACTTCCTTCCCAATAAGCATCTATGTATCCATACAATATCAAACCATGATCTCCAAGATAACATAGACCAAAGTCTATCGTACCCTTTAGGTACCTCATCACATGCTTTGCAGCTATGAGATGCACTCGTCTAGGTTCCACTAGATACTGAATCAAGGTATTCACGGAAAAGCATATGTCTGGTCTAGTATTTGTTAAATACATCAATGACCCAATAATCTATCTGTACAGAGTCATATCCACTAACTCTGATGAGTCATCTACTAACAGTTTCAGGTTGGAATCCATGGGAGTGGCCATGGCCTTACATTCCAACATATCAAATCTTTTCAATGTTTCCACAACATACTTTCCCTGGTTGAGAAAGATTCCCTCTGGGCCTTGGCATACTTCTAGACCTAAGAAGTAGTGCATCAATCCGAGATCTTTCATTTCAAACTCTAAAGAGAGTTTCTTCTTGCATTCGATAATCTGTTTCTCATTTCCAGTCAGAAATAGATCATCCACATATAGCAGCAATATGACAGGTTCATCATCCATAACCTTGAGATAAAGATTAGGATCAACTTTACTTTTGGTAAATCCTAAGCTTGTCAAGAAATTGTCAATTCTTCCATACCAGGCTCTGGGAGCTTGTTTCAACCCATACAAAGCCTTCTTTAATTTGCACACATGGGTTCTTCCATCTTCCACCTCAAATCCTTGAGGTTGTTCTATATACACTTCCCCTTCAATTACACCATTCAGGAAGGCTATCTTTACATCCATCTGGTGTAATTTCCACTTCATCATGGATGCAAGTGCCATGATAGTTCTAATGGAAGTGTACCTTGAAACTAGTGCAAATGTTTCTTCATAGTCAATTCCCTCTTTCTAAGAGAACCCTCTAGCTACAAACCTTGCCTTATATTTTTCAATGCTGCCATCTGCAGCATGCTTTATCTTGAATATCCATTTGGAGGATACCACACTTTTGTCCTTTGGCTTGGGAACTATATCCCAAACATCATTCTTCATAATTGACTGGTACTCCTCAGTCATTGCTTCTACCCACTCCTTTTTATGAACTGCTTCTTCAGAACTAGTGGGTACTTGATCTACAAGATTACACATTAGGGCCACATAGTTTGAGTATGTCTTTGGTTTCTTTCTCACCCTAGTGGAGCCTTCAGGAGCTCCATATTTTTTTTCTCCTAGTATAATGTCTCTTGCCCATGCTAGCTTTCTTTTCCTTGAAATTTATATGACAGGGGGTTCTTGTGGTTCCATCATGTCATGGTCTTCAAAAGTTGTCTCTTCAGGGGTGGGTGCAGCTTCTGTGATTCTGGAAGGTGCCTCTTCCTCATATACTTCTTCATGTTGGCACTTCCTATATCTCTTGAGAGCTTCCTCTTCATCAAATGTCACATCCCTACTTATTTCCATATGATGGAATCCTGCGATGTATATTCTGAATGCTTTGGATGCTTCACAATATCCAACAAATATTCCTTTCTTCCCAGAAGGATCTAGCTTGGTCCTCTTTTCTTTTGGAATGTGAATGTATACTGGGCATCCAAATATCTTGAGGTGACTTACCTCAGGCTTCTTCCTTGTGAGCACTTCTTCTGGGGTTTTGAAATCAAGAGGAATATGAGATAGTCTATTTTGCACATAGACTGTTGTCCTAGCTGCTTCAGCCCATAAATACATGGGTAGGTCTTGATCATGTATCATTGTCTTTACTGCCTCCATAATGATTCTATTCTTTCTTTCCGCAACACCATTCTGTTGAGGATTGTAGGGAGTGGTTAGTTCCCTCTTGATTCCAGCTTCCTTACAAAAAACTTCAAAATATTTTGAAGTATATTCTCCACCATTATCTGTCCTGAGTATCTTAATCTTCTTTTCTGAATGGTTTTCTATCAAGGCTTTGAATTCCTTGAAATTTCCAAAAACTTCATATTTTCCCTTCCAAAAATAGATCCAAGTCTTCCTTGAGTAGTCATCAATGAATGTAAGGTAGTATTCATATCCACTCAAGGATGTGGATGGCATTGGTGCACATACATTTGAGTGAATCAATTCCAATGTACTCTTAGTCTATGTATCACTCTTTGGAAATGGATTCTTGACATTCTTCCCTTTTGCACATCCTTTGCAAGTGCCATCATGGTCAATCTTTAAGTTTGGTCGTCCTATGACTACCTTGCTCACATGAGGTAGTGATTTATAGTTAATGTGAGCAAGCCTTCTATGCCATAGCTTACTTGGGCTAGTGGCTTCATGAACAAGGGTAGCTTGTGGATGGCCCTTGAGTTTGTATAGACCTCCTTCCTCTTCACCAATAACAATTACATTATCAATTGATTTTCCTTTGGACCACATGAGTACTTGTCCATCTATGGATGCAACCCTATAGCCTTTCTTATCTAATGCTGAGATAGAATGTAAATTCTTCTTCAAACCTGGTACATATAAAATTTCTTTCATCTTCAATGGGGTTCTAGAATCAATCTTGTAGCTTGCTTCACCAATTCCCTTGATGGGATATTGATAGTCATATCCTAGAGATACCTTCTATGGGGAGGTCTTTTCTTCAAGTCTTGAGAGAGTCTTCTTTTGACCTGTCATGTGCTTTGAAGCACCACTATCAATGAGCCATGTGTCTTATCCAGGTTTTACTAACCCAGAGAGTGCAGAGAATAGAACATATTCTTCTGCATCTTCTTCTTCTACTACTTTGGTCCTTTTCCTTTTAGGCCTCACCTCTTCTTCTTCTACTACTTTGGTCCTTTTCCTTTTAGGCCTCACCTCTTCTTCTTCTTCACTATCATTTTCTGCTAGATGTGCATGATGTCTTTTGTGAAAATTCTTCTTCTTCTTTGAAGGACAATTTATAGCAAAGTGTCCTGGTTTGTGACAACTGTAACACTTAACTGAGGAGAGGTCTCTTTTTGAGCTTACTCCTTCCTTCTTTTGAAATCTATGAGGAGGGTGAGATTTCTTATGGCCATTTTTCATGGAGTTGTAGTGACTCCTTCTTTTTCTAGTGTGAGTGGCCAAATATTGGTCATCATCTTTGAGCATGGCTTCTCTGTTGGCTACCCTAGCCTCTTCTTGAATGCAATCCTCCCATACCACATAAAACTTCCTACTTTCTTTTCTTGCACACATAGTTTGGATGAATGACTCCCAAGGTCTAGTTAGACCATTTAGAGTAGTCATGACTAGTTCATCTTCATCAAGGGTATCTCCAATGGAATCTAGTTGTTCCTTGAGCTGGGAAACCCTTCAGAAATAGTCTTGAATGGATTCTCCTTTATTCATCTTGGTGCTCTTCAATTGAGCTCTCAGATTCATCTTTCTATTGATGTTCCTTCCTTCATACATTCTTCCTAGGGCATCATACATTTCCTTTGGAGTCTTCTTGGATGCCACTTGGTGAATCAAGTGGTCCTTAATGGAATCAGCAATGATTCTATTTTCCCTAATAATGTCCTTCCTATACTTCTATTTGGCTTCATCTTCTTCAGGTTCTGCAACCTCATCTTTAATATATTGGACAAGATCATTCTCTTCAAGAATGAGACCAATTCTGTATTTCCATGCTCAGAAATTTTCTATACCCTCTAGCTCTTCTTCAAGCTTAGTTCTTGGAGCCATCTTATTCAGGGATTTACAGAGATTGAAGTTTCTTAAGAGATTGAATAACACTTACCAGGAGATATGCTTGATTGAGTTGAGAGATCTAGTGTGTTATGCTTTTGGAAACTTCAACCTTTCACCTTTTGGATCTGCAACATAATTTCTGGTTTTCTGGTCTTCTCTTTTCTGGTTTTCTGGTGCACAAGTTCACAACTTTTCTGGTTCACTGGTGCACAGGTGCACGGTTTTTCTGGTTCTCTGGTTTTTTGGTTTTCTGCACTTTTGGTCAAACTAGGGTTTGAATTTCCTGGAGTTCTACCCAACCAAAAGTCTTGACCTAGGGCTCAAAACATCAATTTTGAGGAGGGCTATCTAGCCATGCAATCAGAATCCAAAAAATCCAACTTTTGTAGAAACCCTAATTTTCACCGGAGGAGGAGAGAGAGGTATTTTTCACCTTGTGAAAGATGTCCTATTCAGGCTAGATCTGATACCATGTTAATTTTAGCCTAATTTAACTAGCAAGATCACTGAAAGAAACACAATCACAAGATAGATAAATATTTACCCTAGGAAACCCTCATGGGGTAGAAAACCCTGCAAAGCTTTCCTCAATATAGATAATCAACCAAATACAAGATGTAGTCCTCAACAATATCTCCTACTCCTCCTATGCAGACCTCTCTCTCTCTTATGCGCTACTCACAAGTGGATGAATGAATGATATAAGTGAGGAACATACCTCATCTACTTATACTCATCTCCCGACTGACCTTTTACCCTAATGGGGCGGACCTCTCCCAGGAGAGTCTAATAACCCCCAAATAGTAAACTCAGGGCCGACCTCACATGGGAGATCTAATAACCCTAGTTACCACATTCTCTCGGAGGAATAAACATCTCTGGATATACAATAGGGTCACCACGGAGGAATGTACCATCTTCGGAATAATAAAATACAAATATAATATTCTTTGAAGTTACAATATTTCAATAGAACATATTCTTCATCACTTGAAGAGTCTTCACTTTCTTCTCTAGCCTTCTTCCTTGGAGGTTCATCATCCTCAGCAGTGTGAGCATGATGTCTTTTCTTGTTATTTTTCTTCTTATTGTTGTTGAAGTCTCTTCTATTCCTGGGACAATCTCGGGCAAAGTGTCCCTTCTCATTACATGTGAAGCATTTACCATGAGAGATATCTTTCTTAATGTTATCCCTTTGATGATGGTGAGAAGATTTCCTGTTATGAGATTTATCCCTCTTGAACTTACTTCTCTTGGTGTGAGAAGTGAGGGCTTGGTCTTCACTTCCCATATTTTCTTCTTGGGCCACAAGTCTAGCTTCTTCTTGTGAACATTCCTCCCATAGTCTACTGAAAGAGAACAATTTATATCTTGCACAAATACTTTGGATGAAGGAGTCCCATGACCTAGTTAGGCCATTCAATATGGTCATCACAATTTCTCCATTCTCCACTACATCATCCACAGCTTCAAGTTGTTCTTTGATTTGAGAGACCTTAGTAAAGTAAGATTGGATGGTCTCTCCATTCTAGATCTTTACACCTTTGAATTGGTTCCGCAGTGTCATCTTTCGATTTATATTCTTTCCTTCAAACAACTTGGTCAAGGACTCAAACATCTCCTTAGGTGTCCTTAGGGAGGACACATGGGGTATGATACGATCTTTGATAGAATAAACAATGATTCTCTTGGCCTTGACCAAGTTCTTCTTGTGTAACACCTTAGCCTCATCTCCCTCTGGAACTGGAACCTCTTCACTTATGTAGGTTACCAATTCATTCTCTTCTAGGATTAACCCAATCCTATACTTCCATGCTCGGAATTTATCATCCCCTTCAAGATTATCCTCAATCTTGGTGCGGTGAGACATCTTAATGAGAAACTCAAATGAAAATAAAAGATTTAGGTCTTACCACTTGATATGTTGAAACTGGATCTGGAGTTGGATTAGGGTTTGTTAGAGAAACCCTAAAAATCCAAAATTTGAATTTCAAACTTTTGATTGAATGGAAAGATGCGTCTTGTTGAGCTGATCAAGCTGGTATACTTCAATTTTGAAATCTGTAAAATTTGACCCCTCAAAATTGACTTTGAAACTTTCGGATCTGTAGTTTCTGGTTTTCTGGTCAAAATCCCAAACTAGGGTTTGATAAAGCTCGGGGTTCTGCCCAACCAAAAAGTTCAATCTTGGTCTCTTAGCTTCTATTTTTCTGAGGAGCATCCAGCCATGGTCTCAGATTCCAAAAATTCCAACTTTCTTAGAAACCCTAATTTCCCACAATAATGACAGGACAAAAATTGAAAATGCTCAAAATTGAAGTATGTCTCGATAGAAAGATGCGCCCTTGCAAGGAGATTCATCCTAGCCTCGTCTTTGATGATCTGTGGAGAGAAACCCAAATATTAAGAAGCCCTAGCTTCTGTAGCTGCACAGTGTCTTCTTCTTAGTCCCGCTCCGATACCATGTTAATTTTTCGACAATTTCATTCAATATTATCTAGGATCACTAAGAGAATAACAAGCACAACATAACAATCACAATAGGCAATGGACACAAAACATTTCACTGGGGAAAACCAAGAAGGTGAAAAACCCCGCAACTTCCTCAAAGATAGAATGAGCACCAATACAAAGATCACAAAGATCAAACCCCAAAAGATTAGATGTCCTCAGCAGTTACTCCTCCTCCACTTGTGCGCACTCCTCTCTCTCAACTATGCGAGTTGTATGAGTGAGTGAAATGAGCAAATAGAGAGAGACACACTCTCTATTTATACAACAACTTAACCTCCCTTTAACCCTAACTGGGCCGACTTCCTAAGGAAGCCTAATAACCCATCCACATGACTAGTGCAGGGCCGACCCCACCAAGGTGGTCTAATAACCCATCAAATATAAGTTGTGACACTTACAATAATACCTGCGACACTTACAAATACAAATGACGACACTTCTGATTGGAGGAACAATACATCTCCATCAGGAATACAATAAAGTACAAATGTAATACATAGAAGAATATCTTCTGAAGTCACAAATACATCAACAGGTGGAACCACTTCCGATGATCCCGCTAGTAAAGGGGTTGGGATTCATGCCTGCCATGGGGATAGATGGAGTTGTGTGTATGGGTAACTCTGATTCAGAATTGGAGGTAAAATAAGGGGCATCGGGATAAATATCCGGCGATGAAGCTGTGTGTCTATGATGGGTGGTGTCAAGTGGACCATGCTGCAGGGATAATCTCGGTAGGTGACAAGAGTTTCTCGGTGAATCAATGGTGACAGGTTTGAAAGTGTTTAAAATATTTGGGAGATAAAATGCTAAAAAATCCTAGTGCAACCGTGTGTGCAAAAGGAGAGCTCTCAATAAGGATGGCACACAGGCCAACAACAGGCTCAAAAACACGTGTTGCAACAACGTGCTACAACAGGTGGAGGAGTAGTAAAGTAATCAAAATACCAACAAGTAGCACTCCTAAGAAATAAAAAAGGTAGACTCACTGAAGATATGAAAGCTCACACAAATGGTGGTATAGGAGCGTGCAAACACCTATCTAAAAGATATGAAAGCTCACACAAATCGTATCCTCTTCAGGGTGATGAAATCCACAATCAAGCAATACAAAATGTAGAACCAAGTGGATAAAGGATATTCCTCTACTAAGGGGACTCCAAATAAATGGAATCCTAGAAGAATGGAAAATAAGCTACCCCATTCATCACACGTCCAGAAAGGTGTCCCGCAACTTTAGTTAATCTTTGGTCGTCGTACACCCGGTATGGGAGCCAACATGCATGACGATAACAACGAGTTGGTGTCCTTCAATACATAATGGAGTGTGGTATTCCACTCAGACTTCTGGAACCAATCTTGCTACCTTCCCTCCTAGGGAGAGGCACTCCGACAAATCGGTTTTAACCGTACCAATAAATAATAGGGGATTTTGGCTCCCTAAAAGACAACAACTATGTCTCAAATGTAAATGACAAAGGCGGTGTCATTTGGATGCCTAACCCCAATGTCCTACCTAGCTACATAATTGTTTTTGTGTTCCCCAAGTGGGGTTAAAGTGGGTTTAATTAAGTAAAGTTTAAGTATCTCTTGGATTAAGGTGACAAAGTGTGTGCACAAGTGGTGTGAACCCAAGATCAAATGCTGAAATTAAATGCTGAAAAGAAACAACTGATACTGAAAAATAAAAACTTTTTCTTTTTCAAAAATAAAAATGCTAATTGCTAAAATATGTGTGCAGTAAGTAAGCCTACTGAAATATGATGCACGAGATGGCAATAAAGGAAGGGAGCATGCACACTGAAATGTCTCAAATGCTACAGCAAAAAAAAAAAAAATTATCAAGGCAAATAAGGGCAAGCAAACAAGGGTTTGTTGGTGTAGCCAAGGTTAAAGAAAAAGGGAAAAAACAGGTGAAGGGTGCAGTTGTGAGGAAAAAATTTGCATTTTGGGTGCAGCAAACTGCAAAAAAATTGCGTCGAAACAAGAAACAGAGTGTGGGTCTAGGCGAAAAGGGTGCGATTTTCAGGCGAACAAGCGCGCTTAAAGTGCAGCTTCTGGGATGGGTTGCACGCTTAAAGTGTGGAGTTTTAGCCGAAGGGCGTGCTTAAAGTGCAACTTAATGGGAAAAAAACGTGCTAAAGGTGCAAGTTTGAAGAAAACCAGGGGGATGGGAGCGCTACTTACTGGATGGAATGCGTGCTTTGGGTGCGGGTTTCGGGTCGATGACGCGCTGGGGGGAGCAGGTTTCGGGCTAAAAGTTGCACTCAAGGAGCAGTAAAATAATAGAAATTTGAGGCCTGAAGTGTAAAAATGGAACTGTCGGAAGGCACTGCGAGGGCTAGGTCCATATCTACAACAAAAATACAATATGCAAGCAAAATAACAACTACAGAAACTAAAATAAACTATAAATCGATGGAAATCAACCTAGTGAAGTCGCCAAAAACTGTGGCTAGTGTGTTCACACCAACTCGTGCTAAAGAGAACCCACTAAGGATTCAGGAACCCTTAGTAGAAGTTCATAAAAATGGAGAAAAACTAAATAATAAGCAAATAATGTGCGCAAATAACAAACATGAAATAGATCTAACTACTGTAGTAATATAGTAAATCAACAGGAACCCATTAATGGAATTTGTATTTTCTATTATATGGAAAATAAGGGTTTGCAGTAATGGTTACCTCAAAATGATGAGATGATGGGAGCCCTTGCAGCAATACGATGAGTAGTGCACCAGGTCTCCATATTTCCTTTCTCTTCTCCAAATGCTCAATGGGTTGGCCAATATTCAACTAAATGGGCACAAAAGCTTGATATGGGAGGCTCAAGTGGAGTAGGAAATTTGGTAGCATAAGGGTGTGAAGAGTGATTGATGTGAAATGGGGGACCTCCAACACCTTTTTATAGTGATTTTGAGTGGTGGAGTATTGGCCCATATTTTTGGGCAACTAATGGTATTGGGATATGGTATTAGGTATTTTCCCTCTTTTTTGAATTTATTTTGATTTTTTCCCTTTTTTCTTTTATTTTGGGGATTTTTGGACACCTTTTGTGGGTTTTTAACTTTTTTTGAAGGAATTTAATTATTTTTTAGGGAAATAATGTTTTTTTTTCCTATTTGGTTGCCAATTTATGGTTTTTTGGGGTTTTGGAGGCCAAAAACTTAAGAAAATTGGACAAATGGGTACTTATGTGACTAGGGAAATGAGCTAGTGAACCATTTTTGTGTGTTAACAAGGAGTTTCTTGCCATATCAAATGTTTTTTTTGTGATTGAATTGCTCCTAGTCTTGAAATATCTTTATTGAACTTGGATGATTAGGCATTTTATATTCTGGTTATTATTTTCAAATTATTTTATAAGCCAAATAAGTTTACGTATCAAATATGTATTACAAGAATTTTCATAAATTAGTAACACGGCCATGATTAGACCTTTCATGCCTTGTATATAAGGAGTAACATCTAGATTCTTTTTCCCATCCACAAAACAATATTTTTTTTGCATTATAGTATTAATAATTTGAGGCATTTACTAAAGAATAGGAGGTCTCACAATGATTTGACCTATCACTATCATGAGCTTTTCCAAAATGACATTGCCAATATCTGGTTACCAAGCCATGGTAATGGCTCTTGGTCATATGATCCGTAGAAAGGAGGTCCCATCACGACCTATCCTTTTCATTTCTAATAGTTCTTGTCGATGATGATGTCATTATTTGGTTACCAATCCAACACAATATTCTTTGGTTGATGTTCTTATCAATATTAGTTTTCATTGTAAATAAGCGTTAACAATAAAAAGGGGTTATCCAGGGAATATGAGGTCTCATTACGAGCCATTCTGTTCATGATCATAGGTTCTATTAGATTGACATGGCAAATATTTGGTCACCAAGCCAAGGTAGTGGCTCTCGGTTGAAAGATCGAAGGATGGGGGTCTCATCATGAGCAATCCCACTCACTTCTAATAGTGCCTTTGAATGACACTGTCATCATCTAGTTACGATGGTAGGGAAGTGGTCCTTAGCTAATGTCTTTTAAAATAATAATAATAATAATAATAATAAAATCAAACTAATTAATCATTACACTTAGTGGATGAGGTGAAAATATAAGATATATTCTTAAGGTATGGAGGTTGTATCTTTGGATAGTTCTTACCTGATGTTGGCATGGGATTAGCCCATAGGAAGTGCGGAAGCCGACAGCCGCGAAAGGGATAATCCGTGGAAGAAAGTGTCATTTGCAGAGAATGCATAAGCGTGGAAGTAGATAATTAGTTAGAAAAGGGTTATGTGGACCATTTTGTAACCATTTAGTTTTGTATAAATAAGAGTATGATTGTAATCCTAAGGGAATCCATCGATGAGTAGAACAATCGACCTTTTGAGTTCTGATCCAGTTGTTGATCTATTTTGTATCCGCAATATGATGTATTGATTGTTTATGCGAAGGTCATTCTGTAGGTTTTAATGAATGCATGAAGATGTTCGATTATGGTTCTAACTTTGTCTTTGTTTCTGTGAGATGATAAATGCAAATGTTTCTGGGATGTTTAATGCTATATGGGTTCGTTAGTTGATGTTCATGCTAATGAGTAGTTAGATCATGTCAATGCGAATGTTTATTATGTGTTGATTCTAGGATTGGTGAATATGTGAATAATGAACTTCTAGCATAGTGCGAAGGACATAAGGTCTAGTTTCTGCGAGTGAAACATGTGTTTGATGCATGTCCTCAATTCCACTGTGGAAACTTGGTTCTTGCATCCCCCTTGTGCATCTCGGGTGAGACTTCACTCGCTCTGTGGGTGTTTCTGGAAAGGGAAAAACCTTTATGGGCCGGTGAGTAAGGGATTTAGGTTGATGGTTTGTTGACGACAGTGTGAGGTGAACCCCTATAGATAGTCACTGTGTCAACAAATGGTTCCGTTGTCGGGACCTTGAAGAGGAAAAGAAGAGGATATGTTTTGGCACCCGATGAAACCGGAGATCCAAGAGTGGTTTGACAAAAGATAGAAGAATTCGCAGAAGGAAAAAAGAGAAACCCCAGACAGACAGTAAGAAGTTGGTTACAGAAGTACATTTATTCAGATATCCACTGTTGGAACATTTAAAAACCCATTAAATACTTAATAAATATTTTACTAGTCACCTAGATTGATTTCCTAAGTTTTGACTAGCTAAATAGGGCCAGTTTTGTCTTTTAGTGGACCACTTGCTATCCTATGTCACAAAAACAAATTTGGACAAATTCTAGATAAGATTTCCTTGGATTCTGTCTGATTTTATTCTATTCCTGAATTAGAAAGACACTTTCCTAATTTAGACAACTTTATCCTGTTTTTTCTACTTTCTAGGGAATATGGAAAATCTAGTTGACTTGAAAACTCTTACCACTTGACCAATTCGACCTTCACATCATTTCTTATCCATATTTATATTCCATTTACCTCACTCATGAGCTTTCATACCATACTTTCCAAATTCCTTTAGCCTCTAGCACAGTTTTGGAAACTACTTTTTCCACCTATAGGGTTTTTATGTTTTTAGTAAGCCTTACTTTTTGTGCTTAAGAACATGCCTTTAAGGCATTCTATTTTCTCTCTTGAGATGTATTATATATTGTATTCACATTGAGGAATAATACATGAGATTATATTTCCATAAATTGAGTTCCTTCTCTTATGTTTCTGTCTCAATATTTCTTCTTATTATTCTTGCATATCTTTGAATAATTCTTGTGAGGACTTCTTTGCTTCAAGATTATTGGCTATTAAAATTCTTTCATGGTATTCAACATATATAGAATTCTCACATGGTATCAGATCTTTTGGAGTTATTAATTAAATTAGTCTTCCAGTATAATTTTCAGAGAGTTGTTTTGCAAGTACTGAAGATCAAATGGCATAAATTTATTGTTGAAGAATTCAGATTTTTCCAGCTCTCATCATTGTTCTCTCATATGTCTTCTGATTCGAATCATCAGCCGGTTGTTGCAGCTCATACACACTCAGAACCTCTCCTTGGGTTTATATTTGGTGTGTTATTGAATTCCATGGAGGCAAAATTACAGTTTGAAGTGACTGGTTTCGCTCTCTCTGTCATGCTTCTATTTCACTGCATGATTTTTGGCACCGATTGCACAGAAGATGGAGAACATCACCAAGTCTCATTTGGATCAGATCTCAAGAAGCTCAAGTCTAGTGAGCACATTCCACTTCTTCCCAACAAGAATATTCCTCCAGACATTTGACCAAGTTCTCACGTGCTTGAAGTTTGGAGAGCCTTATTATGGTGTATTCCATGATCTTGAGGGGAGGTTTTATTCCCAAGTGGTTTTCCTTCCTTCCTCACCTTCATGGACTAATAATTTTTTGTATTGGGGTGACCATAAGCCTTGTTGCTTGGGCCCTATATTTTTGATATTTCACCTCATAAATTCAGGGTTAAGGGGGGGTGTTGGAACATTTAAAAACCCATTAAATACTTAATAAATATTTTACTAGTCACCTAGATTAATTTCCTAAGTTTTGACTAGCTAAATAGGCCAGTTTTGTCTTTTAATGGACCACTTGCTATCCTAAGTCAAAAAAATGAATTTGGACAAATTTTGGATAAGATTTCCTTGAATTTTGTCTGATTTTATTCTATTCCTGAATTAGAAAGACACTTTCCTGATTTAGACAGCTTTATCCTGTTTTTTCTACTTTCTAGTGAATACGAAAAATCTAGTTGACTTGGAAACTCTTACCACTTGACCAATTCGACCTCCACATCATTTCTTATCCATATTTACATTCCATTTACCTCACTCATGACCTTCCATACTGTAATGTCCCCATTTTGACCCCCTTTGTATTAAATCATAAATGATGTAAATATTGTAATTTGATCATGGTGAGGAGCTCAAGGCCAAGGCCCCACCATTGATTTAGCATTTTATGTATCGGCAATTAAAAATAGATGCCTATGGTTCTTGTGCGAGATGGGCACAATGTAAATAAGACATCATGTAAATACGAATTTTAATGGAAAAAAAAACCCAACTAGCTATGCAATGCAACAAAGAGATGGGGCATGATTCTACAAGGAATAGGGAGGGAAATTATTCAAACCCTTGAGCCAATGGTGTCAGCCCATGTGTCAATGAGAAAACCCATGAACCCTTAACTATCCATTTTGTCTCATGAACCCAATCATTTAATTCTTCCAAAGATTGGTTGGGGCAGTTAATGTCTTGGGATTGGAGAAGTATGGCAGTCAGATTTTCATGCATGGGCAAGCCATCAACCTGAAAATTGTATTTTTGGCTTGCTGGGCAAGAAAACCCCCACGAAATGCTGCCTAAGGCAATTCTTCATCCATTACGTTCTTCCTCTCACGCAGACAGAGCTCACTGGAATTTATCCTCACGTTTTTCACCATAACCCTGCATTTTTCCATGCCTAGGAACTCATTTTTTTGGTATTGTGCAATAGCTGGGGAAGGAGGGACGCGAATTGGGACTGAGGGAGAGGTCGTTTTTGCCCCTGGGGCATTTTTCTGGAATGGGTTTTGCCCTCCCAATCGAATTTCCAAGTGCCCATACGTTTTGAGTCTACCCACGTTTTTCTGAAGTTCAGGAACCCCATCTCATGCATCCCACTGTTGAAACATTTCTCCCATGCTCAGCAAGTGTAGTTTTGCTGTTATGTGCATCCTTGTTTTGATGTGAACCTGTGAGCAAGAAACTGGAGTGGTAGTGGACAGAATTGGCTTGATAAACCTAGTGTAGGGAGTAACCTCTCAAGAAGATCAAGAGGGCTAGCTACTTTTCTATGCACATCCTGAGAGCACTAGAAAGGAAGGTATGGCTTGAGGGACTGTGTGGCAGTGAAGAGAATACTTCCTTGTGTTGGGTGTGTAGGCATTGTGAGTGCCAAGCTGAATAGATCTTGGAGAGGTACCCATAGCTCTGTGGTTGAGCTCACTAGCTTAGCAATTCTTCCCTTCCATGTCCTAGCAGCCTGATAAACCCAATTGCAGATTGGCTTGGCTCATCTTGGTGTATGCTTGGCTATGTGTGAATCTGCTGTTCCCTGGTTCCTTGTAGTAATCATGCCCAGCTCGGGGGTGGAAGTTGTATCAAGACGTTGATAAGAACAACTGGCCTATGGTTGGGTGGAGCGTTGCAGTTGCATAGCCAGTTGCTTGGGACTACCTTATTGAGATAAGTATTCTCTTGTGTTAAATTTGCAATTATCATTTGATGAATATTATGAATGTATGTGGATGTGTTAAATGAATTTACTTATGCTGTGTTTTTTAAAAGTTTATGCATTTCCATATGATCTTTTATAATTCTGCAAAGGTCTTTATTTAATGGCTGTCACAGAAATCTGGAATGTCTGTTAGATATCAACAGGATTTATTTAATTTCCGTTGTGTTTCTATAGCATGCACATATACATGTCTTTGTATCAATAAGTTTAATTAATGGATATGGGGCTAATTGCCCGGATTGAGCACCACGTCCTCTCTATCCTGTTGGTATGGTAGGAGGGGACATTACACATATCATACTTGCCAAATTCGTGAGCCTCTAGCACAGTTTTGGAAACTGCTTTTTCCACCTATGGGGTTTTTATGTTTTTAGTAAGCCTTACTTTTTGTGCTTAACAACTTGCATTCAAGGCATTCTATTTTCTCTCTTGAGATGTATTATATATTGTATTCACATTGAGGAATAATACATGAGATTATATTTTCATCAATTGAGTTCCTTCTCTTATGTTTATGTCTCAATATTTCTTCTTATTATTCTTGCATATCTTTGAATAATTCTTGTGAGGACTTCTTTGCTTCAAGATTATTGGCTATTAGAATTCTTTCATGGTATTCAACAAATATAGAATTCTCACATCCACGAAATATTTTTCTGTGAATTCCTAGTAGTGCTGCATGAGTGGTTAGCGCAGCTAACATTTCAGAGGCCCACCATTTCTAAAAGACTGAGCCTGACCATTCGACACTAGATATGATTCGACAGTTGAAACGTATTGACAACATAGTATCAAGGGATGTTGATTTCTGGGTGGATAGTATCCTAGAGGGATATATTACTGAGTTCATAGTAGACACAATCAAACTGTATAGCGATGTGGAAAGGAATTTCTTCAAGGGACCAAGGGGAAGGTTCTTATTGTTGCTAAAACTATGGATTAAGATGTTCGTCTACGAGAAGGGCATTTTGAGGATGACTTCCGATGAGTAGAAATATCAGTGTGCGGAGGTTTTGGGTATCGCGTGAATGCGGATCCGATAGAAAGATGTGTGGTAGATGGACATGAGAGACGACGTGTTTCTAAGGGAAGATGACGAAAATTCGGATACCTTGAGGAGTGGGGTGATATTCCGACGTCCTGAGAAGAAGAGGAGGACTGAGAGAGAGTCTCCTGAGAGGACCGGAACAGAAGACCGCGAAATAGGACCGCAAGGGAGAAAGAGACCCTATTATGACGAAGATAGTGACCAAGCTACCCAAGAAGCAGAAGAGGGATGGATCCTAAGTTACAACATACCTTCAACCCCGCACACTACCCAGAATTTCACAGGAAGAAACACAATCTATTCGCAAAGTTTCCCTACGTGGAGCGATAAAAGTAGTGAATCAGTAAACAATAACAGTAGGAGCGTTAGAATGGAAGACAACACAAAAATTCCCACTTTCTAGGGGAACGGGACTGAGGATCCTAAGCAGTTTTTTTTCTGAGCGAAGCAGTATGGACCTTGAAGCAGGTCTAGGATGAATATATTAAAAAAGGGAATCTAGCGACGACCCTTAGGGGCCATGCGCTAGATTGGTTTATGAAGTTTACAAGGGTTCTAGTGGGAACAATAGCCAAATCGTTGGCACAGATCAAAGCAGGAATGATCGATCAATTCGAGAAGCCAAAGTCGGAATCGCATTATGTCACCGAGCTCAAAGAAATCAAGCAATACCCAAATGAGCTGGTATGGGAATTTGATCAGGGATACAAAACACTGATAGCAAAGGTAAATTTTGGGATAAATGATATACATCACAAGGAGTAGTTCATCGCAGGATTGGTACCACACATCCGTGGACCACTAATGAAATAGAAGGTTGTGACCCAAGCAGAAGCATTCGAGATTGCGATGAAGCTGGAGGCTTCACCAATATGCAAAATGGGGTTGGGTATGGATCGAATACAATCGCAACTGGAAAACTTGAGGATCCAACTACAAGACATAAAGAAAGGGAAAGAGGCCCGTGAAGAATTCTGGTGCACTGGATGTAGGACAAAAGGACACCACAAAGATCAGTGCCCAGAATTTCAATAATATTTGCAATTGGGTGCACCAAATCCCCTTAGTAAAGGAGGGTTTCCTTGGTGTTGTATCTTCCAGACGAAAGGCCATCGACCAGAAGAGTGTGTGTATCTGCAGAAGATAGTGTCGAAGCCAGAGAGCTTGTATTGCAAGTTATGTAAATTGGTTGGCCATGATGAGAACAACTTCATAGATTATGGCCTACTCCAAAAGAGGACGAAGGTTGCATATTTCATGGCAGGAGAGGAACAGGCACCGGGTCAACAACAGCAGCAGTATAATCAACCGTCGGCCCAGTATAATCACCAATGGCAACAGTATGATCAGGGGAATTATGGGAAATCGTAGTATGGTCTGCCATAATATCCGGCACCACAGTATCCACCGCCACAGTACCCACCATATGGACTAATGCAACAGCCACATTATGGGAAACCGCAGTACCCACCATATGGCCCACCTCATGGATGGGATAGAGGAGGATTCCGCGGAGGTCGAGGTGCTAGCGTGGGATGAGGAGGAGCTAATGGGTGAGGATGAGGATCGATTATATGCTACAATTGTGGGAAGTAGGGGCACTATCATAGGGATTTATTGAATCCAATGCCATAGTGCACTTATTGCAGCACTGTGGATCATGGCGTTGAAGAATGTCTGTAGCTCATCACAAAATGGCAGACCAAGAATCTGCCACCACCTCCACAAAACCAGAATCAGAATCCACCACTGGTTGTACAAATGATATCCATGGAGGCTCGAAGACACCATGCGACTGTTGGAGTAGTGACATGAGGAGGAGCAGTGATAACAGTCGATGGGTTGCGGGCTATTGTCCGACTAGAAGCATGGAAACATGTCACCTTTGATGCGGAGGTCGGAAGGGATGTTTTCTTGGAAGCACAGGACGCGATGAGATGGAGGAGTTAGTTACCTCTTCAAGAAGAAATGATATATGACATGCCACCGACGTTCGACGCGATGAAGTCATGGAGTAAGGATAACACCTTAAAATCCTTCTTGAAGAGTTGCCTGGAGTTGTAAAAGGATCAGGATGCATTGGAAGAGATATCCAATTTATTGAATCGACGGGAGGGTGCATGCCAGGAGAAAAAGTTCCATTGCATACACAAGAGGAAGACGGGGAGAGAGATGTGAATGTCGGCACAAATTGGAGCATTTGATGTCGACTCAGTTATCTTGGACTTGGGTTCGGACATCAACATTCTGACCAAGCAGACATGGGAGACAATGGGAAAACCGCAGTTGGCCTAGTCACCGGTACAACTGCGACTACCAAATCAGAGTAAGGTTACTCTAGTTGGTCGAGTATACCAGCTTCCAGTCGAGATTGAGGGCCTCAAGAGTTATGCAGATTTTGATGTAATTGAAATCGTGGAAAATAAAAATCCCTACCCAGCACTGCTAGGGATTGACTGGGAAATCAATAACCAAGTTGTTATCAACTTCAAGAAGTAGACTATGTCATTTGAGAATCTTGAGACGAGGGTCGTTGCACCTCTGTATCCTACGGAAGGGTAGCAATACATTGAACTAGAGAGAGACGAATTTACGGAGGGATGGGATAGTGTATACAACATATATGAGGATTGCATTAATCCCACTGTAGACGGATAATTGGGATGGCATAGTTTCAATTTGGCATCATCGGATTTGTATGAGGCACTCAAGAATTGGCAGAACTGGATGCATGAGGTATCATTTAGAAGGTGTGCCTAGATCACACAGTCACTGCAATGGGTAGACACAGAGGAGTGTGCACTACCAACATATGAGGGAATTCCCAATTTAAGCACCTTTCTCACTAAATTCAAGGAAAAGGTGGTAGAACCGCAACGTTTATTGGCCTTGGAGGAAGCTTTGAAGGCTACTCCTGTGTGCTGGTGGGCAGCGCACAAGTCTAATATCACAACCTGGCCACTATGTCACCACCTAATGACAGTTAGGTTTGGCGATGCAGAAGGATATAACTAAAGGAAGTTTGATGGAAGAAGTGACCTGCAGGCACATTTGGTTGAGTGCGAAAGCAAATGGGGATTATGAACAAAAGAGGAGTGGGTCCATGCATTCGTTCACACATTGGATGAAGTATCGTCGAGTTGGTATGTCACAGCATAATTGTAATGCAGAATGACTTCTTGGGAGCAGCTAACAATTGGCTTCATCCAAATGTTTTGTTTCTCAGATGAGAACCCCTTCATCCATAGTGCGTTACAGGTGATCCCGGAGAAGATATTTGAAGCAGTACCGACAGAGCAACCATTAGAAATTTGGTGGATTGCAACACCCGAAATAATGATGGAGTGCTATAACATCACAGGAGAGCCAGATGATGAGGATGATCCAAGGGCTATGCATGTACCAGAGTCAGAAGGAAGTCGCAATGTCGAGGCACCAAAAATACCTTCCGACAAATTCCAGCAACCGTTGAAGATCAAGAAAGTAAACATTGGGTTGGAGGAGAACCCAAATTTTGCAAGTATTAGAGAATACTAGGACGGCTCAACCATCGCAAAGATGATTGATCTGTTGCTTGAATTTCAAGATCTTTTCCCAATGATATTCTCAGAGATGAAAGGAATTTCCGAGGACTTAGGTGAAATGAAGATTCCCCTGAAACCCGATGCGAAGCCAGTCAAGAAGCGGCCTTACTAGTTAAATCCAAGGCTTTAAGAGACTAGAGGATGAGTTCGAGAAGTACATGAAAACAAGCTCTAGACATCAAGAATAGCTTCAGAAGTTTACCATAGTAATAGAGGAGACCAGTACCAGCGCTGTCCAGCTGAGGTGGCTTGAGGGCGAGCCACAAGTTTGTGTTGGGGGCTTGTTGGCACGGGATTAGTCCACAAAAAGTGTAGAAGCCAACAACCACGAAAGGGATAATCCACTGAAAAAAGAGTCATTTGCGGAGAATTCAGAAGTGCAGAAGTAGATAGTTATTTAGTGTTATCGAACAATCCACTTAAGCAGACATGAGCAAGATCTCCCTAGCTCAAAGTGAGTCTAGAACAAATAGAACAGACTACCAATGTATTTCCTAGATCTACTTAAAGATCGAGTATTATATGTCTTACCTTTCATTTCGCAGTCTTTTCTCCTTAATGTTGCTCCACGTCTCACGGTCGTTAGATCCAAGCTACAAGACCTGTCAAGACAAGAAACAAGAGAAACAAGTAAAAGACATCTATACAATAAGAGAACTAAGTAAACAGTTAAGCAGGTAAACTACTCAATATCGTTGCACACATGAACAATATTGGTGGAAAGCATTTGTATTACTGTAATCAAGAGGGAAGTACATAATAGAGATATAGAACAACAACCAAGGCTTAACACTATAGCCCTTCTCTGACAAAGCCGATTGCCATATCCTTCCAAGGAAGTATGAGTTCTCCAATAGGTGAGTGGAGATGTTCCAAGAGTGATTTCACCAGCATGTAGATACCATAGACTTCCTCTCTTTGGGATGGGAGTGAGCTTCATTCATATAGGACTAAGTG
Organism: Larix kaempferi; assembly: GCA_027924585.1. Taxonomy (NCBI): domain Eukaryota; kingdom Viridiplantae; phylum Streptophyta; class Pinopsida; order Pinales; family Pinaceae; genus Larix; species Larix kaempferi. The sequence continues at coordinate 22,780,292 of BSBM01000994.1, read as the reverse complement.
GATAGGGTATGGATAGGATAGGTTGAGAGATGGTAGGAGAGGCTTGAGGGATCTCTCCAAAGCATTAGGAACCAAGTGCCAACTCCTCCAAGAGGTCAAGGATAGGGTCCCAAGTCAGCACGCTTCGAGATGGACGTCGAAGAAGCTATTTTTTCCATCTAACTGACCTTGTCGCACCCTATAATGAGGCAAGGTGCGACGTAGCATGTTGCTCATGTGAAGCTTGCAACGACCCTTCAAGAACCTAGCATAATTGGGTACAAATCCTCTCTGGTTGATCACTTAGTCAAGATATCTTCAGAGGTGTATACAGTGAATCTTATGATGAGTAGATTTTGGGTGTAACAGTTAGATAAGGTGTTGGTTGTGGAGCCAGATCTTCCAGTCTCATAGATGATATTGTCTTAGCCATGCACCCCGGTGGACTATACATCCATTCTACGTTTTTGGGGTTGTTTTCGCCAGCTATTTTGCTGGCCCATGGTTTTGGGTATCCCGTGGTATTTTTCCCATTGTATTTTCCCTATAAAAGAAAGACATTGTAATACGAATAGCGTTGATGTATTAGGTTTTATGCATTGTAAAGATCTCTAAGATCAGGAGAGAGACTATGAGACAGTGAAGAGGAAGTGCAGCGGCTGTGCTGCAAGTTGTATCCCTTCACCTTGCTGGACGGTAATAGTAATAAGGACTGGCAAATTCAGTGTGGGCGTAGCCCAAGTTGGGGTGAACCATGATATATCTGTGTCTCTCTTGTAATGTGTGTGTGATTATATTTGCATTTCTGTTTATTTTTATTTCTCTACGATCATATTTTTCTAACAATTGGTATCAGAGCCAAAGGTCTATTTGGTAGATAAACCCATAGGAAGCCAGGGTTTTTGGTTTGAGTGGGAGCAATGGCGGATGAAGGAAAGTTTAAGGTCGAGAATTTTAATGGCCAAAACTTTCAGTTATGGAAGATGCAAATGGAGGACTATCTATACCAGAAGGATCTATTCCCACCATTGGGAGGAAGAGCAAAGCAGTCGGCGGCCATGAAGGACGAAGAATGGGAGGTTCTTGACATAAAGGCTCTAGGAACAATATGGCTAAGCCTGGCTTCATCGGTGGCTTTCAATATATTAAAAGAAACGATAGCGTAGGGTTTGATGAGCGCACTGGGTAAGCTGTATGAAAATCCATCAGCCTCCAACAAGGTATTTCTAATGAAGCGTTTATTTAATATGAAGATGTCTGAAGGTGGATCTGTTACTGATCATTTAAATGAGTTTAATACAGTTACAAATCAGCTAAGTTTTGTAAGTGTGAAATTTGATGATGATGTTAGGGCTCTTCTAATGTTGTGTTCATTACCAGAAAGCTGGAATAGCTTGGTCATGGTTGTAAGTAACTCTGTCTCTGGTTCAAACACCTTGAAATTTGATGATGTTATTGGTGTTATTCTTAGCGAGAAAATGCGAAGAAAAAGCACAGATGAGACATTAGGTAATGCATTGACCATGGAGAGCAGGGGAAGACAAAAGGAGAGAGGAAAGAGCCAAGTTAATCGTGGCAAGTCTAAAATGGGAAGATCCAAGTCTAGACTGAGAAAAATAGAGTGCTAGAACTATAAAAAGAAAGGACATCTAAAAAAGACTGCAGATCTCTAAAGAAGAAAGGAGATGCACAAATGGAAACTACCCATGAAGCAAATGTAGTAGGTGATATGTTACAAGATGCTTTGATTATTGCATTAGATAATACTAGTGATTATTGGGTAGTAGATTCAGGAGCTTCATGTTATGCTACACCCCATAGGAAATACTTTCATGAGTATGTTCCTAGCGATTTTGGACATGTTTTATTGGGTGATGATGAGCAATCTAAAATTATTGGAATGGGTAAGGTATGGATAAATGTTAAGAATGGAACTGACTGGATGTTAAAAGATGTTAGGCATATTTCTGCTATGAAAAGAAATTTGATCTCAACAGGGAAGTTGGGAGATGGCGGTTATCTATCTACATTTGGAGAAAAGTGGTGGAAGATCACTAAAGGATCAATGGTGATAGCAAAAGGAAACAGGATAGGTACGTTGTATTTATGTCCTCATAATACTGACAATTCTATCTCTTTAGCTTCCACAGAAATAGATACAACATTGTGGTATCATAGGCTTGGTCACATGAGTGAGAAGGGGATGCAGATTCTCCACTCAAGGAAGTTGCTGCCAGATTTGAAGCAGGTAAGTTTGGAATTCTGTGAAAACTGTGTTTATGGAAAATAGAAGAGAGTCAGATTTCTCAGGGTTGGGAAATAGAAGAAGAATGAAAAGTTAGAGCTAGTGCATACAGATGTATGCAGACTGGCTCAGGTACAATCTCTTGGTGGCTCTCATTATTATGTTACATTTATTGATGATGCAACTAGGTAAACTTGGGTTTATTGCATTAAACAGAAATCTAATGTATTTGCTACTTTTAAGAAGTGGAAAGCTTTGGTTGAGAATGAGACAGGGAAAAGGTTGAAGTGTCTAAGATCTAATAATGGAGGTGAGTACTGCGGAAAGGATTTTGATAGTTATTGTTCATACCATGGGATTCATAGAGAGAAGACAGTCCCAGGAACACCACAAGAAAATGGTGTGTCAGAAAGGATGAACAAAACGATCATGTAGCGTGCAAGGTGTATGAGACTGCATGCAGGATTGCCCTTACAGTTTTGGGTGGATGCTGTAAATACTGTTGTTTATTTAATAAACAGAGGACCTTCAAGTGCTTTGGATGGTCGTATTCCATAGGAGGCATGGACAGATAAAAAGGTAAACTACTCATTTCTGAGAACGTTTGGTTGTGAAGCATTGTCCATATTGATAAAGAAAATAGAACAAAGCTTGAAGCTAAATCCAAGAAATGTACCTTTATTGGATATGGGATTGATGGATTTGGTTATCGTTTATGGGATTATGAAAATAACAAAATCATCAAGAGTAGAGATGTAATATTCAATGAAAAGGTCATGTATAAAGATCAGTTGCAGGGAAAGAAACAAGAAAAGGAAAACACAGAGTACATAGTACTTGATGAAATTGAAGAAAATGAAGTTCCAAAGGTGCCAGAAAATCAAGAACAGTAGCAAGTGCCTGAAACTCCTGCAACTGTAAGAAGATATACCAGGTTAAGTACACTCCCTGAACGATACTCTCCTTCAATGTATTATTTGTTGATGACTGATGCTGGTGAACCAGAATGTTATGAAGAAGCAATGCAGGTGGAAACTGGAAAGAAGTGGGAGCAAGGCATGAATGAGGAGATGGACTCATTGGTAGAAAACCATACTTGGTATTTGGTTTAGTTTCCTACTGGTAAAAGAGCATTGCAGAACAAATGGATTTACAGGTTGAAGGAAGAAGAAGGAAGTAAGAAGCGGTACAAGGCCAGACTTGTTATAAATGGGTTTGCACAGAAGAAAGGTATTGATTTTGATGAAATATTTTCTCCTGTTGTTAATATGACTTCAATTAGGACTATCTTAAGTCTAGTGGCGGTAGAAGATTTGAATCTTGAATAGTTAAATGTAAAAATAACCTTTCTCCATGGGGATTTGGAGGAAGAGATATATATGTAGCAGCCACAAGGGTATGAGGTCAAAGGTAAGGCGAACTTGGTATGCAGGTTGAAAAAGAGTTTGTATGGCTTGAAGTAAGCTCCAAGGCAGTGGTATTTAAAATTTGACAGGTTTATGACAGAACAAGGTTATAGTAGATGTCATTTTGACCACTGTGTTTATTTCAAGAAGCTAGACAATGAAAGATATATTATCTTGTTATTGTATGTGGATGACATGCTTGTTGCAGGGTCTAACAGGCAGGATATAAATGTACTCAAAAGGAAGCTAGCTAATTCATTTGTGATGAAGGATTTGGGTGCTGCAAAGCAAATCCTTGGCATGAGAATAACGAGAGACAGGAAAAATTGCAAAATGACATTGTCTCAGAGTCAGTACATACAAAAGGTGTTGGAGAGGTTCAGAATGCAGAATGAAAAACCAGTTAGTACACCTTTGGCCAGCCATTTCAGTCTAAGTAAGGAAATGTGTTCCAAGACACAGGAAGAGACAGATTACATGTCCAAGATTCCCTATCAATCAGCTGTTGGCAGCTTGATGTATGCCATGGTGTGCACAAGACCAGATATTGCACATGCAGTGGGAGTTATGAGCAGATATATGAACAATACAGGTGAAGAACATTGGAGGGCAGTACAGTGGATTCTCAGGTATTTGAGAGGTACCACCACTCAGGCATTATGTTTTGGAGGTTCAGACACTGTTCTACAGGGATATGTTGATGCAGATATGGCAGGGGATAAGGATAGCAGGAGGAGCACCACAGGGTATGTGTTTACTATAGGTGGAACAACAGTAAGCTAGATTTCAAAACTGCAGAAGGTTGTTGCACTTTCAACAATGGAAGCAGAGTATGTTGCTATTACAGAGGCTAGTAAAGAGATGATTTGGTTGCAGAGGTTTATGGAGGAAGTGGGTAAGAAGTAGAAGGATAGCAGGTTGTATAGTGACAGCTAGAGTGCCATTCATCTTGCAAAGAACTCAACATTCCATTTGAGGACTAAACATATACAGCTCAAGTACCATTTCATACGCTTTGTTCTGGAAGATGAACTGTTGAGGCTAGAAAAGATACATACTAGCCAGAATCCTGCAGACATGTTCACAAAGGTAGTCACTAGAGAGAAACTGAGTTCTTGCTCAGTTTTAGTTGGCCTTCTAGCATGAAGGTGAAGAGGAGAAATTTGCCAAGTCCAAGTCCAGCAAGTGCAGCAGCGGTAGAGTTGCTGTGATCAGTCTCCAAGTGGGAGATTGTTGGTTGTGGAACCAGATCTTCCAGTCTCATAGATGATATTGTCTTAGCCGTGCACCCCAGAGGACTGTACACCCATTCTTCATTTTTACGGGTTCGGGTATCACGTGGTATTTTTCCCATTGTATTTTCCTTATAAAAGAGAGACATTGTAATACGGCTAGCATTGATGTATTAGGTTTTGTGCATTGTAAAGATCTCTAAGATCATAAGAGAGACTGTGAGACAGTGAAGAGGAAGTGCAGCGGTTGTGTTGCAGGTTGTATCCCTTCATCTTGGTGGACGGTAATAATAATAAGGACTGGCAAATTCAGTGTGGACGTAGCCCAAGTTGGGGTGAACCATGATATATCTGTGTCTCTCTTGTAATGTGTGTGATTATATTTGCATTTCTTTTTATTGTTATTGCTCCGCGATCCTGTTTTTCTAACATAAGGGTCATGTGGACCATTTTGTAACCATTTAGTTTTGTATAAATAGGAGTATGATTGTAATCCTAAGGGCATCCATCGATGAGTAGAAAAATCGACCTTTTGAGTTCTAATCCAGTTGTTGATCTGTTTTGTATCCACAATATGATGTATTGACTGTTTCTACGAAGGTCATTCTGCAGGTTTTAATGAATGCATGAAGATGTTTGATTATGGTTCTAACTTTGTCTTTGTTTCTGTGAGATGATAAATGAAAATGTTTATGGGATGTTTAATGCTCTATGGGTTCGGTAATTGCTATTCATGCTAATGAGTAGTTAGATCATGTCAATGCGAATGTTTATTATGTGTTGATTCTACGATTGGTGAATATGCGAATGATGAACTGCTAGCATAGTGCGAATGACATACTCTTTTATTTCTGTGAGTGAAATGTGTGTTTGATGCATGTCCACAACTCCACTACGGAAACTTGGTTCCTGCAGCCCCCTTGTGTATCTCGGGTGAGACTTCACTCGCTCTATGGGTGTTGATGGAAAGGGTAAAACCTTTATGGGCTAGTGTGTAAGGGAGTTAGGTTGATGGTTTGTTGATAATATAGTGAAGTGAACCCCTATTGATAGTCGCAATGTCAACACCTAATTATGTCAACTACTGAAAATACATTCCTGATGGAGTGTGCTTGCTGTGCAAATATTTAAAGGTCATCTATCTTTCAAAGTATCTGAATAATAGTTATAATAATTCAAGTGACTCTGGCAGTATTCAAATTTCAATCTGCAATACACGAGCTAGTGATGTGATGAGGTTATGTGATGTGAAATTTGATATATTGATATATTTTATTCTACTTCCCTATGTATTTAATTTTCAAGTAAACATACAGAGATAATTGGTTCACCCAACCCGGATGTGGGTGTCATGGTGGAAGGGGCACGTGGTGAGCCCTTTACAAGCCAACCAACACAACCGACCCGTAGCAGGTAAATTGATGGGATTTTAATGCATTGTGGGGATTACACCCAGGAGCATTCAATACAATAGCCCTCATGTCGCATCGGCCACCCTGGGGTGGAAACACGAAGGTGGGTTACACTTTGGTGAGAATCAGGCACCGAAGAGCCATAGCGGAAGTTATTCGGCCGAATAAATTTAATTATTCGATCGAATAGTTTAGTTATTTGACCGAATAAATTAAGTTATTCAGCCAAATAACTTATACTTTATTCGGCCGAATAACAATTAACGGGCCACCTTTAGACCTAATGGTGGCCTCGATGTGTGTGTGAGTTTTTAGCCAGACGAAGAAAATCCATGGCATTGTCAAATTATTCAGCCAAATAATTATTCTACATAAAAGCTCAACCGCGGCCATTATCTGTCACTTTCTGTAGGATTTCATGGACCCCTTCCAGAGCTGTTGCTGGCGCCGCCTCCGCGCCACCCGTCTCGTCCCTATCCCGTCCACCCACTCATCCGTCTAGCTGGCTGTCGTTGAACTCCACCACCCGCTTCCTCGATCTCTGTGTGTCACTTCTCCGCCACCTTGTGCATCACGTTTGGCTCGTCGGTTTGTTGTTGCTCGGTTGGACGTTTCGAAGGTTGTTATTGGAGTGTTCGACCGCCACCTTCTGCCTCTCCCACTAGCTCGTCCGCCACCTTTTTCCTTCCCCATCCACTCGTCCACCACTTTCTACCTCTATCGTTGGTTCGTAAGCCCGTTTGGACGTCTGGACACTTGTTGGTGGAGTCTACGTCTGGACGTCTGTAGGTTTAGCATGCAGCTGGACTTCTGTTGGTGGATCTTTGGCGTTGGAGTGTTCTCCTGCGGTCGGGGGATGTTTGCATAACAGCGGGGTGTTATCGTTGTGGACCTGTCGACGCGAGGTTGTCTGCAGAGGTAAGTTTTTTTACTTATTTATGTTTTTATTTTTTTTTATAAATTTCTTATATTAATTTTTAAGTATTATTGCAGGTGTTGTTTTTCTTGGCTGCTTGGCTCATTTTGTTTCGGCCGTGTCCAATTTCGGCTGGGTTCTATTCGGCCTGATCTAAATTCGCCTGCTTTCGTTTCGGCTGGGTCTAAATAGGTAAGTCGAAATTCTTTTTTTGTAATTCAAAAATTAAGTATTAATTTAAAAAGTTTTGAATTTGTCCCTGTAAATGAACTCTGCCCAATTGGACAGAGTTCATGAACTCTATCCAAAATTGGGCAGATTTCATGAACTCTGTCCAATTGGGAAGAGTTCATGAACGTTGGCCAAATCGTATGTTGAAAATGATTTAAATTTAAATATAAAAAGAGAAATATATGCAGTCTTTAGTTAGTTAATTTTGTTAAATTATTGATTTTGCTTGTGTTTAGAAATGAAAATAAAAGTAGGACTGTAATTGTATTTGCAAATGATATATCCCTTTTATATATAGGCTTGTCTTATTGGCTGAACTCTGTCAACATGGACATGGACAGAGTTCATGAACTCTTTCTACATTGACAGAGTTCATAGATCAATATATTAGTTTTATTACAAACTGTGTTATTGCATAGCTATAGATACAACAAAACTTTAGACACGATTAGACTCTACTTTGGATACAACAAAACTTTAAAATTTACTTTAGGTACAACTAAATTATAGACATGAATAAACTTTAATTTAGATGTACTATGAAAGAACAAAAGTCAATTCTATTATGTACGAAAAAGAATACCATTTTGCAACATGGCAAATTTCTGAAACATAGCCAAACTTGTGAAAAATAATACCATGCATACTTAGAAGATTGACACATTAATTCCTTATTAGTTATAGTAATTTTAAGAATTACTAGATTATATTAGGTATATTTAGGTCTTTATTACATTTAACTTAGTTTTTTTAGCATCCAGGTTTTAGAATTTCTAGAAATACTATCTAGATGTAACACTAAACTTAGTATTTAACTATATTTGCTCTATTCATTTTAAACATCAAAAACACTTAGAAGATTGGTACAGTAATTCCTTATACACCCCAACAATAATAGTCATAGTCATTTTAAAAACTATTAGATAATATTATGCCACAATGGTCTTGAGTTTTAGCCTTGTAAAGGTGGCCATTCTTGGTATTATGTTTTTCTTTGGTTACAACATGGCAAACTCGGGGAACACAATACCAAGAATTGTCACTGTTATCAGGTTGAAACTCAAGACCATCGTGGAACATGACAAATTTGGGAAACATGGAAAACTCGAAACATAATACCATGAATTGTCAATTTTTTATGATTCTATGGAATAATGAAAATATTTGTAGATATAATTTATGTTTAAAGTATTAAAATATCAATTAAGTTATTAATTTAAGATTTAAATTAAAAGTTAACAGGTTCATGAACTCATTCTTTGACATAAAGAAATGAACCCTTCACTTAGTATTTAACTATATTGGTTCCATTCATTTTAAACATCAAAAACACTTAGAAGATTGGTACATTAATTCTTCACACATCCAACAATATTAGCTATACTCTTTTTAAGAACTATTAGATGATATTAGGTAAATCTAGGTCCTTATTAAATAACTTAGTCTCTTTAGCAGCTAGGTTTTAGAATTTGTAGAATTAACATGTAGAATTTGAATATGTAATCAGTTGATATCTGTGCAAGTGTAGACATTATATCAAATGGAAAGAGAGGAGTCTTTGAGGCGAAAGCATAGGAGGTCTTCACAGTCTTTTGGGGTTGGTGTTACAAGTGATAATCGGAAGTTGTCAACTTCCCCTCGAGATTCTAGTTTATTGTATAGTTGGCATTCACTTGATCATCGACAAGGAGACAGGAGTACAAATGATTCCCCTATATCTTCTGTGGGAGAACGCTGATCTCGACCCTCTGTTGGTATATGAATATATTGATCTTTTAATGTGTACATACAAATTGTTTTTTTGTGTATGCAAACATTGTAATTGTGTTTAAACAAAACTTTGTTTTTATTTGAAGCAGAGCATGGTTCAGAAGATGCTTGTAATTCTATAGAGAGGGAGGCAGAGCGAGCAAGGGAGATGGATGAGGGTGTAGAGCAAGGTTCTCAAGAGGCTCATCATTCTACACAAGGTGATGATGGTCGAGCCAGGATGCAATATGTTGAATTAACTGAGGGTTGTACACCCATTACAACATATCCATCTGATCTACCTCGGGAGCTTCCATGGGAAAGTGGTGATCATCAAATGACTCTTGAAAGATGTAGATCCCACTACGGCAAGTTGGAAAATGATTTTTCTACTATGGATCTCCCTCCAAAGAGTAAACAAAGTTTGGAGATTGTTTTGGGATCGCTGCAAAAATTCATTCAGGCATATGAGAATCTCGGACCAACTACAAATGGTTTTGTTGATTTGATGCGAAGACGAAGGGAACAAGTGATGGGTCCAGACAAGTGGGATGTTGTGAAGGAGAGAGTGATAAAAGAATAGGCTAAATCAATGTTTAACTTCAAAGAAGGTCTAAAGCGAGAAATGTTGAAAGTGCAATATTTCAAGCATCCTGATCTTGCACATCTACTCTATGATCGGTTTCTCGCAGCCTATGGTTGGTTTTCATGGAACGATGAGATTTCTCAATATTTTGCTAGATTTTTTTATGCCGAGTTTTTCTTAAATATGAAGCCAGACTATACTGATGTTCATTCAGAATTTTATGGACTTGGAAAGGGTCGAATATATAATCGAAAAAGGTGCTCTTAGATACCCTACAACTCTTCGACCTCCACCCCAGATATCTCACCCACCTAGGCTGGTGGCATTAAGATCAGAGATAGAGCCCACATCTCAACTTCGGACAACTGCAAGGAATTTTGTTGGCGATGGTTTATCATCAGCATTAGTTGGAGTAGATGTGGGATTGGTTCGAGAAAGGGCTCGTTCTACTATTCATCAAAAGTTTGTTTACAAAACTAATGATGAAATAGATGGAATGAGCATTGAAGATCTTAGGGCATATGCCAAAGTTTGTTGTGACCTAGCGGCAAATATTATATCCAATGACACATCGAGTTTGGGAGAGGTTTGTTGATTATGATATGACTTGATCTTAATTTAATATTTTATTCATTTTGAATTGAATTTTTTGTTACATTATATTGTTCGGGTACACAGCATACTACCAAAGGACCGAACACGAAGAGAAACCACTTCACACAAATAGATCACAGATCAACACACCGATGTTTTGACGTGGTTTAAACACACTTAAGAGAAACACTCCATGGCCCTAGCCAAATAGATTCTACGGGACAATTTATTATGCAAAGAAATAAAGTTACAAATGAGTTTCTCATAATCGATCAACTAAACAATGACCCTCCATGCTCTTTAAATAGAGATCATGGACCAATCAGGTGTTAAGCTACAGATCAAGGTTAGGTATGATCTAAGAGAAGTTGAGCCGTCGGATCACTCTATATCGGGAACATATTGTGACCATCGTATTAAGTATTTATAAATGCATACTAATGCATACTAAAGAAACACACTATCCCTAATGGATATATTATACAAGTTGATCTTAACTAACTCCTAAGTGTTTAAATATCCTAACATCCCCCCGTAAGAACAACTTGGGATAGGATTGAAGGATTTTAAAAAGTGACACTATTAAGAGAAGGAAGGAGGCATTAGAGCCTATCCCCCCTTAATGACAAGTTCATGAACTCCTAACATAGATCGAAGTTTAGAAAACTTCACTTCTGTAAGAGACTTGGTGAAGATGTCTGCAACTTGATCATCTGTAGGGAAAAAGAGCACTTCAAGAACACAATCATGAACAAGATTTCTGATAAAGTGCATATGTAGTTCAATGCGTTTGCTGCATTGATGTAGAACTGGATCTTTGGCAAGCTTGATGGCACTTTGATTGTCGCACCAAAGTGGATTAGGATGCTGCTGCTCAAATCTAAACTCTAAAAAAATCTGTCGAATCCATAAAGCTTCCTGACTGGCATTAACTGCGGTTTGATATTCTGCTTCTGCTGAAGAAAGAGCAAGAGCTTGTTGTTTCTTACAAGCCCAAGTGATAGGTCCAGATCCCAAACTGAAAACATAAGCCGCAGTAGACTTTCGATCATCAGGATCGCCGGCCCAATCTGAATTAGTGAAACCAACCAACAAAGGTTTCCCCCCTGTACTATAATGAATCCCAAACTGAACTGTACCTCAAATATATTGAAGTATTCTTTTAGCTTCTTTCCAATGACTTTCATGAGGTGTCTATATATAATGGGCAACACGACCAACGACAAAGGAAAGGTCGGGATGGGAATGAGTCAAGTATAAGAGACTACCAACAAGCTGACGATACAAGGTGGCATCTAGAAAAACCAGTGTCAAGAAAAAAGTTATCCATTTTGGCATACCAAGCTCTAGGAGCTTGCTTAAGGCCATATAAGGATTTCTTAAGGCGACAGACAAGGCTAGAGTTAGTCTGAACATATCCAGGAGGTTGTTCCATGTAAATTTCCTCCTGTAAATCACCATGTAAGAAGGTAGACTTGACATCCATTTGATGGACTTCCCAGTTATGTAAGGCTGCAAGGGAAAGAACAAGGCGGATGGAGTTCATTTTTGCGACGAGAGCAAAGGTTTCAGTGTAGTCAATCCCTTAAACTTGGGAAAAACCTTTGGCAACTAACTTTGCCTTAAGTCTTTCAACACTTCCATTTGATGCAGACTTAGTTCTGTAGACCCATTTACATCTAACAAGTTTTCTTCCTTTTGGAAGAGGTACAAAATCCTAAGTATCGTTTTCCATTAAGGAACGATATTCTTCATCCATGGCTGCATCCCAGTCTGGATTCCCTAAAGCTTCTGCAAAAGTTTCTGGATCATGATTCTCGGAAACTTGAGCCAAAAGAAAAGAGACTCGCTGAAACTGAGAATGTGTTCGACGTTGATCTCTAGGATCACCGGCAAGATCACCAGCTGCTTCACATGTTGAATGGACCCATCAAGGAAGCACTTGTGCTGGTGCAACTGGAGGAACATGAGTAGGCAGAGGTGGATTTTCATCCTCGGGTAAAAATGTGAAGGTGGGTAACACTTTCGTGAGAAACTAGTGCAAAATCATTTTAGTGGAGGGTATTCGGCCGAATAATATTTATTATTCGGCCGAATAATTTTCATTATTCGGCTGAATAATTAACATTATTCGGCCGAATAATGTAGCGGTTATTCGGCCGAATAACCACTAACATTTCTCCGTTCCGTTTAACAGCTATCCTTGAAGTGTGTGCAAACGGCTGCCGGACGAAAAAAATTTCGGGTGTTGGTTTATTTGGCCGAATAATTATTCGGCCGAATAATTGGTCGGCGGAATAATTGGTCGGCCGAATACTGTTTCTGCATAAAAGCCCGGCCTGGACTGCCATTTGGCATTCTTTGGTGGAAATTCCTGGACCCCGTAAGCGGGCCCGTAGTTGATTTGCGCCACCCTGCATCGTCGACGCTTGTCACGACGACGCTGTTGCTTCACCGGTATCGATTCTTGTTCGTGTGGTGTTGATGCATCCCTCCCTGTACGCTGCTTGTTCGTCAGGTGTTGATTCATCCCTTTCCGTCCGCTTCTTGTTCGTCTGGTGTTGAGGCATCCCTTCCCGTCTGCTGTCTTGTTGTATTGTGTCGCGATTGTGGAAGTTGTTTTCGGTGGTGAGGGGGTAGGCCGGAATTGTAAGTGACGAAGGGTGGTGGGTGGATGCTGTGTTCGTTGACGGGGTTCTGCTTGGCGTGACGAGGTGGAGTCAACATCCTAGTGTAAGTAACTGTTGTCTGCTGATCTTTTCTTTTGAATTTGAATTTTAATTTTATACAGTCTGTTTCTGTATCGATTTGACGAAATGTGCTTCGTTTGCAGGGTTGTTCGTTTGCTTTTGAGGTGCTGTGATCGGTGTGTTGTCGGTGTTGCGGTTTTCACGCAGCATTTACAGTTAAGTTGAAGGTACGTTTGATTGTTGAGTTGTTTTGTTTTGATTTTGTTATCCTATTTTTATAGTTTTTAGTTGACAACATAATTCGGTGTTGTGTGAAGGAAATATTTGCTGTTTGAAGAGTTGGTGGTTCGAACCGGCGAGGCTTCGTGGATTGAGAGTCTTTTCGCTAGCTTCTTGGGTTACAGGTATGTATCCTTCGCGAAATTAGATTTTTTAGTTTTTTAATTTTTAATTTTCTATTAAGTAATTCAATCTTTATTCCCTTAACATGAACTCTGTTCATGAACAGAGTTCATGAACATGAACTCTGTTCATGATCTCTGCTCATGAACTCTGTTCATGAGCAGAGTTCATGTTCATGAACTCTGCTCAAGAGCTCTGTTCATGAGCAGAGTTCATGTTCATGAACAGAGTTCATGAACACTGTTCATGAATAGAGTTCATGAACTCTGTTCATGAGCCGAGCTCATGAACATTGTTCATGAACCGAGCTCAGGAACACTGTTCATGAACTCCGTTCATGAACTCTGTTCATGAACAGAGTTCATGAACTCTGTTCATGAACAGAGTTCATGAACAGAGCTCATGATCATGAACTGTGTTCATCAACAGAGCTCATGATCATGAACTCTGTTCATGAACAGAGCTCATGATCATGAAACGTGTTCGTGTATGTTTCATCATATTAGCATAGTAGGGCGTTAAATCATAAATATGAAACTTTTAAATTAAATCATAAAATAGTCATGTAAATTTTATTGGTTGTGTTCATGAACAGAGTTAAAGAACTCTGTTCATGAACAGAGTTCCCTAATTATTTTTTTTATGAATATTATGAAATGTTTGTTTATTGAAATATAGATTAAAATCATAAGTGATCGATGAAAAATTTGCAAGGTTACTATACCTTTACAATTAACTGCATTATACTTTTTATTTGATTATGAAATGAATATCAATGTTATCTTTATCGGGCAATAGTAGTGCTCTTACATTTGGTATGCAGTTCTTTATGAGATATGCCTTTAAGTATCTAGAATTAACATGTACAACTTGAGTGTGTAAATTTTTCTATTATAAATATAAAGTAGAAATCTTCTAGTAAGTGTATATATATATATTTTGTGAGATGTTTTTTAATTGAGATATATAATTCAACCAGATTTGATGGATAAAAAGTTTTTGAGGTTACTATAGTACTACAATTAAATGTGTTATAATTTATATTTGATAATGAAATGACTATTACTTATATCTTTACGTTGCAATAGTAGTAATGGTAAGGAATTTTAGTTAATTAATTAGAGTTAGGAGAGGCACTTACAAAAAATCTTAGCTTATAATACTTTAGACACCCTTACATTTTGTTGTAGGTTTTTATAAGATATGACTCTATGCTTGTAGGATAAACATGTACTATTTCAATTTGTTAATTTTTGTGTGAATTTAGAAATCATATCAAATGGAAAGAGTGGAGTCTTCGAGGGGAAAGCGTAGGAGCTCATCACATTCATCAGGAATTGGTGTTCCAATTGGTAGTCCAAGGTTGTCGAATTCACCGCGGGGTTCAAGTTTATTGTATGCATCACAGTCGTCTGATCACCAACGAGTTGATAGGGGTACAAATGATTCTCCTTTGTCATCTGTTGGAGAGCGTCGATCTCAACCTTCTGTTGGTATGAACAATAATGTTTAATTGAATGTATAATTTGTATTTTTGTGTGTTTTGAACTTTTGGACAAGGTTAACTTTTCACTATGGCTATATTTGAAGCAGAGCGAGGTTCAGAAGATGTTCGTAATTCGACAGAGCGAGACGAAGATCAAGATAGGATTGTAGATGATGGAATAGGTTTGGGTGCAGAGCAGGGTCTTGAAGATCCTCCTAGAGCGAGGACGACATATGTTCCATTGGCTGAGGGTTGTACACCCATATCAACTTATCCGTCTGATTTACTTGATCAGCTTTCATGGGAAGGTGTTGAGCAACAAACTATCCTAGAAAGTTGTAAATCCCACTATGACAAGTTGAACAATGATCTTTGTTCTTTAGATCTCCCTCCAGAGAGCCGACAAAGTCTGGAGATTGTTTTGGGGTCTTTGCACAAATTCATTGATGCATATGAAGAACTTGGGCCAACTACGAATAGTTTTGTTCATTTGATGCACAGGCGAAGGGAACAAGTTATGGGTCCAGACAACTGGGAGGTTGTGAAGGAGAGAGTTACCAGAGAACAAGCCAATTCAATGTTTAATTTCAAAGAAGGCCTTAAGCGAAAAATGTTGAAAGTGCAATATTTTAAGCATCCTCAAATTGCACATTTTATATATGATCGGTTTCTTGCAGCTTATGGTCGATTGCCATGGAATGATGAGGTTCCTAATTATTTTGCTAGATTTTTCTATGTAGAGTTTTTTTTAGGTATGAAGCCAAACTATACTGATGTTCCTTTTGAATTTTATGGAGTTGGAAAGGGACGAATATATAATCAAAAATGTGCTCTCAGAGACCCTACGACTCTTCAACCTCCACCTGAGATACCTCGTCCACCTAGGCTTGTGGCTTTAAGATCAGAGATGGAGCCCACATCCCAACTAGGGACAGTTGCAAGGGAATCGGTAGGTGATGGTTTAGCATCAGCTCTTGTTGGAGTTGAAGTGGGTTTGGGTCGAGAGAGGGCTCGTGCTATTGTCCGTCAAAATTTTGTTTACAAGACGAATGACGAGGTAGATGCATTGAGCATCGATGATCTCAGGGTTTATGCTAAGTCTTGTCGAGATATAGCTTCAGATGTGTTATCCAATGACACATCGAGTATGGGAGAGGTTTGTTGATTATACTATGACAATCAATTTGATTTTTTATTATTCATTTTGAATTGAAGTTTTTGCTACATAGTAATAAATATATTAAGCAAATGTATTTTGTTTGCAGTTTTCTACAATGTTAAATGCACATAATTTTCGAGTCTCTAGTAGTCAAAATGAAGAGCAACATAGTCAAAATGAAGAGCGTTTTAGAGAGGTATTTTAATTATAATATTTATGATTGAAATTGATTTTTTTTGTTTGTTTGAATTTTAATAAATATCAATGTATCTTATTGTTAATTTGACTTATCTATGCAGGTTTCTTTAGATTCCAACTTTTTAGATGATTTACCATCTTTTGTGAGCTAATGATTTTAATTTTTTTGTTTTGGTTTTAAGTTAATTGCTTAATTTTTTATATGTATTTAAGTTATGTTTTATTCATTAACAAAATTTAAATTTTAGGGGACAGATCATTTGGAAATTGGGGGTGAAGATGTGGGCTCTTTAATGAATGCGGATATTGGCACCGAGGTAATTTTGTTGAACTAGAAATGATATTTGATATAAGTTTAATGTTTTAAATTTTTTGGATTTATTTGAAGCTTGTTTGCATGCTTTAGGATTCATAAATTACTTTTGTACATGTTGTAGCTTGGCTCTTTGAGATCCTTTGGAGCCAAAGGGAAGGCTCTAGTGGAAAAAAGTGGTGGACATGCATTCAAAGAATTTGATGTATGATTTTTTTAATAATTGAATTGTATTTTTGGTATAAGTTTAATATTTTAATATCTTGAATTTAGTTTAAAATTGTTTAAATAATTTATAATCTAGATTTATAATTTGTTTTTCTGTGTATTGTAGGTTGAGTTGAGTCCCAGGGAAGGTCCTAGTGGAAAATAGTGGAAAGATATTGGTCCAGATGGACAGTGGTTCAGACTTTATTGTTTTTGTTGATATATATATGTTGTAGTTCAGACATGGAGGGTGTTTATTTTTTGATTATACATACATGTACATTGAACTCACATGTTCATTAACTTTTTTTGGATTATATATGAGTACATGTTTAATTATTTCTCGTTTGGTAAAATGTTTAAAATATGTTTTGAATGAATGTTTTAAATGTTTTGATAATGTTTATAATGTGTTTTGCATGAATGTTTAAAATGTCTTGATAGGTACAATTTAAAGTTAGGAAATGTTGAATGATGAAAATGAATATTATAAAGTTAGAAAATGTTGAATGATGAGAATGGATGTTATGGAAGAATGAATGTTGGGAAAGAATGAATGGGAGGGGTTAGGAATGTTTACAATGTTAATTTAAGTTAGAAAATATTCAATGTTGAGAATAAATGTTAATTGAATGTTGGGAAAGAATGAATGGGGGGTGTTATGGAAGAAGGAATGTTTTCAATTTGTTATGTTGAGAATAAATGTTATTAAAATGTTGTTATGATGTTCAAACATTGAAACATTTGATAGGTGCAATTTAAAGTCTGGAAATGTTGAATTTGTAAAAATTTTCATTATGTTATGTTAAGAAATGTTATGAAAATAATGAATGTTGAGAAAGTGTTGAACCATAAGAATGAAGGTTTAAAATAAACTAAGAAATGGGATGCTAAAATGCAAAGAAATGAAATGATAGGAATTTTTGATAGAAAATGTACGAAATGTTTGATAAGAGTTTCAATTTTTTGGTAGTTTGATTCATATGTTTATTGTTTGATATGCGTATGTAAATTTCAAAATTTAACTAATGTTTTTCATGTGTTCATTGTTCAGGTACTTTGTAGTTCGTGAATTTTTAAATGTTGAAATCATGGCAAATGGGGATAATGATTTTTTGTTTTTTAATCACAAGTGAGGATTTTCGGATTGTGAAGTTTATGCTAAGTTAGAGCAATGAATTTTAGACAACAATTCGATGAATTTTTATCGATTTGTTGTAAATAATCATTTCTCTAATTTAGCATAAGCTTCACAATCCAGGAATTCTTGTTTGTGATTAAAAATCAAATGATTGTTATCTTCATTTGCCATGATTTCAGTTAGGTGAACTTACATGTGAGATATATTATTTGTGTGCAACAATCATATATTTAAACATTATATAGATGAACAACTTGTTTTAAAAAATTCATTCAGATCATATTTATGGTGAAGTATGTATTAAAGAAACATGTTTGATGGATTAAAAGAATACAAAATTTAATAGGTCTTTTTGTGATTTTTCATTAGCATCAATCAATCAAAAGTAAAAATTCGGGGCGGAGTGGGGATAACCACATCCGTTATCTCATCCCTTAGTGGTCTAATAGACATATGGGGACCCGAATAAAGTACTTTTGAATTTTCAAATTATATTTGCATTCATTTTTAAGCATGTTAAAGTACAACCATTTAAGCTCTTATGTTAGTTGTCATTCAAGAAAATATTCATAAAAACTTAATGAAAAAATATACTGTGCACAACAATTTTGATAATTGGACAAAAAATATATTGCACACAACAATTGACATGGACAAAAATATAGATCAATTTATTTTTGATATGTAGTTAAAAACATCGCAATGGAATGCCATCTTCAACTATCCATTCATGGTCACATATGGATAGTTTTCATTTTTTGGTTTTTAACTGTTTTTTTGATGGAACTTGTATCAATTTTATTCAAGATGCACATACTAAATGACTATACTGACAACATATAACATCGGGCTCATAATCTTGAAAGTAGACATAATTTTTAGTCATATGCATCTGCTGAAAAAAGTAGCCTTTTAAAATGATGGATCCTCTTTCGTATGTAAATCCGTTGTCGTTGTAGTCCTCCAATAACTTCATTTTTCCTTCAGTGCATCGCATCAAATAATATTTGACATTTTCGTTGTTGTCTACAGGTGCAATCACAGCGAAAACATCTCCTGCGCAAGTTATGATTGGTGTTAGCGTATTTAAATGAATTAAATTGACTATATTTATGGCGATGGACTAGAATGAACAATTGACTTAAAAGTCAAAAACAAGTTTATTACCTTCTCTTACGAGATCTGAAATTCTATCGCCATCAGACGATATTGTTATTTCTTTTGATTCTAATTCTTCTACACTTGCCAGTGGCATTTTTCCTTTTGGATTAATCTCTGTGTGTCTCCAAGATTTTACGTAGTTGTTTGTTATGTTTTCACAAACTTCTGTAGACTCAACATTTTCAATGCAAATATGACAAAAGCATGATTGCTTTCTACTGTCAAATGCAAACACGTTGTGAAATGATTTTGTTTGAATAGAGTGAAGATCTCTAGTTCCATGTATGGTGCTAGCGTCATATGGTATTGATCTATTTATATCTTGGACCCCAACAAGCCAAAAAAACCTACACAATAAATGATGAATCACTTTCAAAGAACAATTTTTAGTGTTAGTGTACATGTACTTAAATGTTAGTATATACATTTTTTTAAATTTTAAGAAATAATATAAATTAAAAAAATAGTGGACATACCTGCGCACGTCTTTTGATTGTTGATTATAATCATGGCTTAGATTTAATTGACACCATTGGACAACCTCTGCAGCTGAATGAAACCGTGCAGAAGAATAGTTCATTTGCCATCTTTGAAGTGCTCTTTTCACGCATGCTCCTGCACCATCATGCTCACCTTTTCCATGCCCAGTTTCAAAGAAATTTCAGTGATGTTTAATGTTCAGCGCTTTATGAAGTCGACATAACCAAAAAAATGATCGTGAAGATTTAAATTGACCTGCACATCCATCAGACCATATCCAATGCTCTTTGAATTTGACTTCGCGTTTTTTCAGTGAGTCATAGAAAATATTTTCTATACAATGTTGGACAAAATGTGTGTCGTGTGTACGATCATCGCTGATATAGAAGTGATATTCTTTAATCACATCTCGATTGCCACATGTGCTTTCAATGCCATCGACATCCTGTTGAGAATGTCTATATACAACATGGACAAATATCGAAACTTGGTCAGAGTGATAGTATTCACTCTGTATTTCTTTTTGTGCAGCAAATGTATAGTTTTCAGCAAAATCAACCACGGACAAAATTGTTCCAAGTGGAAAAATTTCACGAGACTGTTTGAATTGAATATCTTTCCATAGTGCTCTATGTGAATGCTGGGCGTATTTATAAATTTCGCTTTCAAATTTTTTGAGAAAATCTGTGACGCATATCTTGTCTTCTAGCAAATCAATTCTTTTGGAATGTGAATCACTAGAACTTGTATTATAGTTGATGTATTCGTATCTCTTCCAATCAACATTTACATTTGACAACAATTGATCATTATCGATAGGATATTTATTGTGGAATAACACCAAATTTCCACAATGATGACAATGTTTTTCATTGACACATTTCTTTGAATAAAATACTTTATCGTGATTTCTCTCACATAAAATTTGAGATATGAATTCACGTATCGTCGGCGGAGGTGGTGAATTTGTCCAAAACATTTTACCAAATTCAAGAAACGTGTCATAATATAACTGAAATTGCACATGATAACGACAACAACATGTATCACGTATAGTTATAGGTCGAACATACCATGGTTTTTGTTGCACAAATGTAGTGATTGATATATTAATTCCACGATGATCTTCCTTGAATTTATTGAACAATTGTACTTGTGTCATGTCCATTATATGTTTTGGTTGGCTTTCATATATATTTCGTGATATTCTTTTGCGTATCACATCTCTTGAATTTGGTGAAACTCGAGCATGTTCCAACCAATATTCTCGTACAATATATTTAACACCTGCTCCTAATCTATCTTTGTAAGGTTGTCTACAAATAATTGCCCAACAAGCAAGTTCATTATTTTCATCTATTTGCATTCTGAATTTGCTATGTTTGTATAATGTCTTTCTTGATGTTCCAACTGCTTTTGCTAGTTCTGTTGTCAAACGTTTTTGTTTAGTACTAGCTGAAAGAATTGCTGTATGAATTGCTTTACGTGCAGGACTGATATCTTTCTTCCTGGATTTTCTAAATTTTTTTATTGCATCACCTATATTTTCCATCACATTTTGTTTCAATTTTGACTCTTTTGTCGCTTTGTGAATACCCAATAATGATGTAGCACCTTCTAACTTCTTGGACACTAATAAACATCTCAAAATTTGTGCTTGTCCTTCTATTGAGTAATCTTTGAGAACTTCATCATAAATTTTTGTAGCACGATATCGTGCAACATGTATTGGTAGTTTTTCTCCATATTTGTCGCAATCAATGTCTTCTAACATTTCATCATCAATAGTAAAAGTACCTATACATCAAGTTAAATTTAATTTAACATATATCAAAAAATAAAATTCATTATAAAAAAATGAATTGGGAAAATATATGATATATACATACCAGGTCTAATTTTTAGATCTTGAACTTGATCTTCAATATTGACTTCATCGACATTAGCATGTAAATCACTATTTACATCTTCTACAATGTTCTTGTCAACTTCAATTTGTTCTTCTTGTACTCTATTTTCAATTTCCATCTCTTCAACATTATCATTTAAATCTGTATTTATATCTTCAATAGTTCTCTCTTTCGTTTTGGCAACCCTTTGTTTTTTGGCAATATATCTAAGTTTTTGTTTCTCTCTATTATCATCATCATCACGTTTACGATCAGCTTTTCTTTGACATTTTCTCTTATTGCCCATGGTTGTTTAATCTATAGATGATAAATTAAAGAATCATGTTACTTTATAGTAAAAATAAATAAATTAAGATTTAAAAATATTTTCGGAATTTATAAAAACATGAACTGAAATTTACTCTACCTTATAAAAATTTTGTAAGAGTCTTTTGAAGAAGATTTCTTTGGAATTAACTTTCCTTTGAAAAAACTCTCTGAACAAAAATCTTCTTTGAAAAAACCTTCTTCGAAAGAAATAAGAAACTTCTCGACAATAAATTACCTACCCATTGGAAAATAATAAAAACACCTTGTAAATAAATCCTTATTGTAAAAATCATTGCAAAAAAACTTCTTTGAAAAAATATCTACAAAAAAAGCCAATAGAAAAAAGTACTTTGAATAAAAACTTATTTGTAAACATATCTGGGAAAAAACCATTGTAAAGAAATAACTCTTTGAAAAAACCCATTTTAAAGAAATAAGAAGTACAAAACTACCTTGCAAAAAATCCTTTGCAAAATACCTTAACAACATAACTATTTGAAAAAACTCCTTTCAAATAAATAAGAAGTGCAAGACTACTTTGGAAAGTGCAAAACTACTTTGGAAAAAAACCATTTGTAAGTTATCTTACCAAAACAACTATTTGAAAAAATCCCTTTCAAAGAAATACGAAGGAAAAATACATTTCTTTTGCAAAAATACTTTCGAATACACACTTTTTAAATACAATCCTTGCAAAGAATCTCATTGCAAACATGTTTAAGAAAAAAAATATTTTGAAAAAACTCCTTGCAAATATGCCTTAAAAAAAAAGACTTTCAATGTGTCTTTTGGAAAAAAGAAGAAGAAACATACCTTGTAAAAATTTTTTTTTGCAAAAAATGTCTTCTTTGCAAATATGCAATAAGAAAAGAAATATTTTGGAAAAACTCCTTGAAAATATGCCTTAAAAAAAATTCACCTTCAATGTGCCTTTTGGAAAAAAGAAGAAGAAACATACCTTGTAAAAACCTCCTTTTGCAAAAAATGTCTTCTTTGCAAATATGCAATAAGAAAAGAAATATTTTGGAAAAACTCCTTGCAAATATGCCTTTTGTAAAATAGAAGAAGAAACATACTTTGTAAAAACCTCCTTTTGCAAAAACTGTCTCCTCCTTTCAAAATTAGTTTGACAAAAAAATGTGAAGTTAAAACATGCGAAAATAATGAATTAACTTTAATTTTATTTATATGAGTATAAAAAACTTTCTTCTTCTTCTTCTTCTTCTTTTTTTTTTTTTTTTTCCCGGCTGACGAGATTTTTTTTCGTTTCATTATTCGGCCGAATAACTTTTTCCATAATTCACGGCGCCGTTATGGAAAAACATTATTCGGCCGAATAATTATTCGGCCGAATAATTATTTCGGCCGAATAATCTCTGAAACATGTAAAATTTAGATTGCTGCAGAATTTTCAGGTTTCCCTATTTTCGGAAGGGACAAACGACCTCTTACACAACAAAACGAATGTCGGACTTCATACAAGTAGATTCATCATTGAATCTACTTTACGAGGGTATAAATTTTGTTGTATATAGATAAGAAATGCTATTTTTTAAGTTTTATTTTTGTAACATGTGTCGAGTTATGATTCAACTCTTTAAAAAAACGACGAAAAGAAAAATCCATAACTTTAAAAATACAACACCAAAAAAATCGAAAAAAATGTTGGACTCTTCAATGGTGTGTCTACTTCAAAAGGGTGTTCGTAGATTTTTTTCTTTTATAGCGGATTGAGAGAAAAGTGGTGCAACAAAAAAGTTGTTGAAAATCGACTGAGTTTCCCCATTGATCGACTTTAAAAAAATATAATAATTAGTATATAGATCCATTGGATGCAAACTTATATTCAGGCACTAGTACATTGTGTGTAGATTGTCGTAGCATTTTCCGTTTTTGCAAAACACAAGTCTAACAATGATTTTAGTGGTGCAACAAATCACAACTCTTTTGTAGTCTTTTTATTTTATAAGAACACACTGTCAAACATTTGCGAAATCGACATATCAAATCTTAATAAAAAAAATTGAAACAATTATGAGTAGAAAGCTAACATAATTCTACAAAAGTTTTCTTTTTACGGCAAAGTGAAATTTTAAACAAAAATATCACTTTTGTTCGCCCGAAGTTGAAAAACATGAAAAAACTAGAATTATTTTCTCACGAGACCCCCCAAAATAGACACCCATCTTCATTTTTTCACCCCCTCACTGTCATCATCAGAAACTATAGTTGGAAACCTGTCAAGGAAGTTGGAAGAAGAAGAAGAAGGCACAAACGCCGAATCAAGCTCGTAGGCCAAAGATGGCACAATCGTCGAGTTAGGCTCGCAGGCCAAGAGATTTTCATCAAATTTAACATCTCTTCTAATGATTATATCATGAGAATGTGGTTGAAGAAGTCTATAACCTTTTACATCTTCAGAATATCCAACAAATATGCACTTTTCACTTGTAGGCTGCAATGCTTTCCGTTTTTCATCCGGAATGTAAGCCCATGCTTCATTACCAAACACATGGAAGTGACTTACATCTGGTTTAGTTTTACTCCATGCTTCTTCCGATGTTATACCTTGTAATGCTTTAGTGGGGGTGCGATTAACTATGCAATTTGCACAATTAATGGCTTCAGCCCAAAATTGAAGACTTAGTCCCTTAGATTGGATCATACAATTAGCCACTTCTTTTAAAGTGTGGTTCTTCCGCTCAGCTACACCATTTTGTTGTGGTGTATATGCAACAGTGTGTTGTTGTTGGATGCCTTGTTCAGTGCAGAAAATAGTGAACTATTTGTTAACATATTCTCCTCCATTTTCAGATTTTAACTTAATAATTTGAGGACCAGATTGTTTTTCAACATGGGCCTTGTAGGCCAAGAACATGTTAAATACTTCGCTCTTAAGTTTTAGGAAATAAACCCAAGTGCGTCTGGTGTAATCAACAATGAAAGTTAAGAAATATTTGAAACCAGAAAAGGAAGCAGATGGAAGAGGACCACACAAGTCACTATGCACAAGCTCCAAGGGAACCGAGGTGTGCCAAGAGGCACGTTTGTCAAAACTGTCCCGATGATGTTTTTCGAGTACACAACCGGAACAAACACCATCCCTGCAAGATACCATCAGAAGACCTGTCACCATATTGTCTTTACATAGTTGTTGCAATGAGCGATAATTTAAGTGACCAAATCGCTCATGCCAAAGTTTGCTCAAGCTACACTATGAGCAACAAAAACTGAAGGGAAAGGTGATGACCCAAAGTTGTTAGACTTGTACAACCTGGTAATATCACTAGCAATTTCGGTAGCGAGGACCTGTTGAGGATCTTTAAAATCCTTGATTACAACTTGGTGAGGTGTAAAGGTCACAGTTTTAACTTTACCAGAATGACTGATCTGATAGACTGATAACAAATTGCAGAAAATTCTTGGAACACATAGTACATCACTAAAATGACCATTATCTACTGGAATTGTTCCAGCTCCTACAACACTTAGAGATATATTATCACCAACAAATATTTGTTTGGTGTTACATTCATGCATAGTAGAAAATATGGCTTAATCCTTAGCCATATGATAAGATGCTCTAGAATCAATGAGCCATTGATTTGAAGTAGAAGAAGAAGATGCATTATAAGAATAACCAAAAGCACAAAGTGCATGTCCATGAGAGGCAGATTCTGAAGGCGAATCTAGGCTGATGTGGTGCTTCTTCATTGTTGCTTCCAAGGCTGCCATCTTCTTGAAACACTTAGATTCATCATGATTATCTTTCCCGCAATAGTTGCAATAACGCTCAGTCTTCTTGCCTTTTGGCTTGGATCTTTTGTCATTTTTTAAAGAAGGAGCTGGCTGAGAGGGTTTTAGACCATTGTTTGACTTATTATTGCGAAAATTTTATTTCTTGAGAGGCTTGGACTTTTCTTTCTGTTGGGATAATAAGGCTTCCCCAGATGTATCTGCATTGTTGATTATTCCAAGATGAATGAGTTTATCTTTCTCTCTAATTAAGGAATCACAAAAGGATTCAAGACTAGGCTCTTGATAGCTAGCTGCATTCAAGGAATCTTTTATGGAGTAAAATGTAGATACAAAAATAGAATATGCAGGTCCAAGTTTGGAAAGAATATGATAAATGCATTGTTTGTATTCCCTCTTAATCTTACATTCTGCACATAAGAGTTTAAGAGTTTTGTACTTAAATAAATAATCTTGAATGCATGAAAAGTCACTGGGATTTAAAGAAATCAACTCATTTTCGAGTTGGTGACCTCGAATTTCTTTGTGTTTACCAAACACAGATTCCAACTTGTCTCAAGCAGCATCAGGTTCATCAATTCCAGATATGTAGAATCGTAAATCAGTAGAGATTGACATCCCAATCAATCCACGAGTTTCGTTACATCTATTTGCCTATTTCATTTTCTTATCATCATCAGTTGGTTCTATTTCTTTCCCTGAGGTAATTCTGAAAAGTCTCCTACTTCATAGAACATCCTCCATACGAGATTTTCATGAGAAATAGTTAGAACTATTAAGTAGAATATCACAAGGGGCGGCCATATTTGTAAATTAATTACTATAAAAGTAGAAACCAATAGTCGGGATGTGAAGAGCTCAAAAAAATAGGCGGTTTCAAAAAAAATGCACTGAAAAATGACTATGTATGATGAAGTTATACTTGAACAAATAAACTGTTGAAGATGTCCCCAATAGTGACGTGGCAGCTAGAGAATGTCCAGCAAAAAAAAAAAACCCCCTCTTCCCAAGATGAACCTTTTGACAATCACTTTACATGAAAGTTGCTTTAAGTGAACCACTTTTGTAAAATAAGTGATTCCACTTTTACAATGATATTACATTTAAAAAGTGCAACAATAAAAAAGAACTTAAGTGACTCACTTGTATTTTTATTTTTTATTATTTAAGTAAGATGCACTTTTACAATAAAGTAACTTGAAAATAGAAATTGCATGTACTTTTTCTTTTAAAAGTAACTTCCTAAGACTTGAACTCAAGACCTAATAAAGAATAAAACAACATTGAACCAAGTGAGCTAGATTAAAAGGTATATAAAATATGGGAATGAGGAAGGGGGCTTTTATTTTTGTTTTTTTACTCTTCTTGCTCGGTTTACATGCTTTCTCTTTTTCCTACAAAACACACCACAAATCGAAACAAAAAACACTTTTCCACACTTTTGGAGTTAGATCTCGTTAACTTGCCCAGAAAGTCTATGTTTTCTCTCTGTTTCTGATTGTCGAGATCGCGTAAGGTGCATGGAAAAAGAGCATACACAACCGAGAAAAACCATTTCCCTTTCTGTTTCTGATTTGTCGAGATCGCTCAAGGTACACGGCAAAGAGCATACACAAATGGGAAAGCAACAATCCGAACCCAAAAAAAATCTAGTAGTAAAAAATGATAAAATATGAGATTCTTTTTCTTTTAAAAACAGAAAATAAAAAAATGTGTCACTGTAACATTATACCTTCATATCTGATTAAATACGCATTTCTAGAGCAACCAGGAACTGTTTTCGATCAAAAGAAAACTATTTCCCAATGGAAACAACACTCCAAACGCAATGGAACACCTCCCACAGCCTAGAAATGCACAGAAATACCAGAACCAAAAACCCTTTCGAGTTTCGACAACAACAATTCAAGATCTAGATCATAACCGGAAGCGACTCTTCATAAAAGCTCTAATACCATGTTCAGGTACACAGGGTACTACCAAAGGACCGAATACCAAGAGCAACCACTTCACACAAATAGATCACAGATCAACACACCGATGTTTTGACGTGATTTAAACCCTCTTGAGGGAAACACTCCACGGCCCCAGCCAAATAGCTTCTACGGGACAATTTATTATGCAAAGAAAGAAAGTTACAAATGAACTTCTCAAAATCAATCAACTAAATAATGGCCCTCCATGCTCTTTAAATAAAGATCATGGACCAATCGGGTGTTAAGCCACGGATCAAGGTTAGGTATGATCTAAGAGAAGTTGAGCCATTGGATCACTCTATGTTAGGAACATATCGTGGCTATCGCATTAAGTATTTATAGATGCATACTAAAGAAACACACTATCCCTAACGGATATATTACACAAATTGATCTTAACTAACTCCTAAGTGTCTAAATATCCTAACATATATGAATGATAAATTATGTTTTCTAATGTAAAGTAATAGGTACATTATGTAAATGTTTATTGGTTGTAGTTTTCAAGAATGATGAATGAATATTCTTTCCATATTTCCACTAGCGAAAAGCATATTCGAGAGGTATATTTATTATTTACATATTTATAATTATGTTTGAACCTTATATATATATATATATATATATATATATATATATATATGAATTTTAATTTAACTATGCATCTTATTGTTAATTTGACTTATCCATGCAGATTTCTTTAGATACGAACTTTATAAATGATTTACCATCTATTGTGAGCTAATGTTTTTAATGTTTTTGTTTTAGTTTTAAGTTAATTGGCACAGTAATTTTTTTGGTTTGCATTATGTTTTATTTATTAACACAATTTAAATTTTAGGGGGGAGAGATAGGTTTTCTGCTTCATGCAGCAGATATTGGCGTGGAGGTAATTTTGTTCACACTTCAATTGATCTTGGATATAAGTTTAATATTTTAATTTTTATGTATTTAGTTAAAATTTGTTCAAGTAATTTATGAGATTCATAAATTGATTTTCTACATGTTGCAGCTTGGGTCTCTTAAATCTTTTGGAGGCAAAGGGAAAACTCCTTTGGAGGATGGTGGTAGACAAGTATTTGGAGAATTTGATGCAATTTTGTTTATAATTGAATTGTTTTTTGATATATAAGTTTAATATTTTAATTTTTTGAATTTAATTTAAATAATTTAAATGATATTCATAATCTGCTTTTATATATGTTGCAGGGTGGATTGAGTCTAGGAGGAGGCCCTAGTAGAGGATAGCATGGTGGACATTTTCTTTTTATAGTATGGTGGACATTTGTTTTTGTTGATGTGTATAGATTGCAAAGATTTGTTTTGGACATGTCGAGGATATTTATTTTTGGACTAGATACATATATGTACATTGAACTCACATGTTCATGAACATTTTTTTGAGGATTATATACATGTCCTGTGAGCTTACATATTTTGTGTTTGTTTTAAATGATCTACTTATTTTTCTTTATTTAGCATATTTGGTGTGATTTAAAGGTTTAGAATATGTATTTGCATGTTTAAATAAATGGATGAATATGTAAAAATAAATCTAAGTGTGCAATGAATGACTCTTAGGTTTTTATAGGAATTTTAAGAATGAATGAATGTTAAGATTGAATGTTAAGAATGATTTATCTTTGAATGTTGGGAAGTTTTGATAGAAAAATGAATGTTAGGTTTAAAGTTTCGGAATGTTAGGAAGTTGTGATTGAAATATGAATGTTAAGAAGCCGAAAAATGAATGTTATGTTCAAATTTTAATATATGTATGTAACTACTTGAATATGTTAAGAATGAATGTTACATGGTAAGAATGAATGTTAACGAAGTTATGATATAGGTGCAATGAATGAATGAATGTTAGGTTTTTATATGGATTTTAAGAATAAATGAATGTTAAGATCAAGAATGTTAAGAACATGATATTTTTTAATATTATGAAGTTTAGGAATGTTAAAGGAAATTTAAAAATGGATGAACATAGGTTTAAAGTTCATGAATGTTAGGAAGTTTTGATTGAAATATGAATGAATGTTAAGAACATGAATGTTATCTTTGAATGTTAAGAAGTTTAGGAATGTTAAAAGTTTTGATGGAAATATGGATGAACTAGGAAGTTTAAAAATGAATGTTAAGAACATGAATGTTATCTTTAAATATTAGGAAGTTTATGAATGTTAGAAGTTTTAATAGAAATATGTATGAACCAGAAAGCTTAAAAATGAACGTGTTCACTTCAAATTTTAGGAATGTTAGAAAATTTTGATGGAAATATGGATGAACTACAAAGTTTAAAAATGAATGTTAAGAACATGAATGTTATCTTTGAATGTTAGGAAGTTTAGAAATGTTGGAAGTTTTGATAGAAATATGGATGAACTAGGAAGCTTAATAATGAACATGTTAAGTTCAAATTTTAGGAATGTTATGAAGCTTTGATTAAAATATGAATGTTAGGTTTAAATTTTGATAGGAATGTTAAGAATGAATGTGATGGTAAGAATGGATGTTAAAGAATTTATGATATCCTGTACAATGAATGAATGAATGTTAAGATTGAATGTTAAGAACATGATTGTTATCTTTGAATGTTGGGAAGTTTAGGAATGTCAGAAAGTTTTGATAGAAATATGAATGTTAGGAAGTTTAAAAATGAATGTTAGGATCAAAGTTCAAGAATTTGTTAGAAAGTTTTGATTGAAATATGAATGTTAGGAAGTTGAAAAATGAATATTAAGTTCAAATTTTGATATAAATTTTTAATTAATAATTCTTATTTTCAATGTCCAGGTACATTTGATGCAACTGAAATCATAGCAAATGAAAATAATGATTTTTTGTTTTTTAATCATAAGCGAAGATTACAGGATTGTAAAGCTTGTGTTAAATTAGAGCAATGGTTTTAGACAATAATTTGATGAATTTTTATCGATTTGTTGTAAATAATCATTCCTCTAATTTAGCATAAGCTTCACAATCCTGGAATCTTTTCTTGTGATTAAAAATCAAATGATCGTTGTCTTCATTTTCCATGATTTCAATTATGTGAACTTACACAAGTGATATTTTAAATTAAAAATGCAGGGCGGAGAGTGGCGACAGCCACAGATCCGTTATCTCATCCCTTAAGTGGTCTAATAGACATATGGGGACCCAAATAAAGTATTTTATACATAATTAAGACAAAAATTTTACACATTGAGGTTTTCATTACCAAATAATTTTTTAATTCAAATTTCAGCATATTAGAATACAATCATTTAAACTATTATATTCCAGTTCCTTTCAAGATCATAGACATAGAAAGAAAAAAATATATTGTACACAACATTTGACAATGACATGGACAAAACCATTGATTTATTAATTTTTTATATAGTTAAAAACATCGCAATGGAATGCTGTCCTCAATTATCCGTTCATGGTCATATTTGGACAGTTTCCATTTTTTATTTTTTAATTGTTTTTTCGATGGAACTTGAACCAATTTTATTCGAGGTGCACATACTAAATGACTATATTGACAACATATAACATCAGGTTCATAATCCTAAAAGTAGACATAATTTTGAGTCATATGGGTCTGCTGAAAAAAATAACCCTTTAAAATAATGGATCCTCTCTCGTATGTATATCCGTTGTCATTGTCGTCTTCCAATAGCTTCATTTTTCCTTCAGTGCATGGCATCAAATAATACTTCACATTTTCGTTGTTTTCTACAGGTGCAATCACAGCAAAAACATCTCCTGTGCAAATTACAATTGACATTATGATTTTTAATTCAATTAAATTGACTAATATACATGTGTATAAGGTGATGGACAAGAATGAACAATCGACAAAACAGTGGTATTTGATGATTACCTTCTCTAACAAGATCTGAAATTCTGTCGCCATCAGATGATATTGATATTTCTTCTGATTCTAATTCTTCTATGCTTGCTAGTGGCATTTTTCCTTTAGGATTAATCTCTATGTGTTTTCAATGTTTTACGTAGTTGTTTGTTATGTTTTCACAAACTTCTGTAGATTCAATATTTTCAGTGCAAATATGACAAAAGCATGATTGCTTTCTACTATCAAATGCATAAACGTTTTGGAAGGCTTTTGTTTGAATAAAGTGAAAATCTCTAGTCCCATGTATGGTGCTAGCGTCGTATGGTATTGATCTATTTATATCTTGGACCCCAACAAGCCAAAAAAACCTAATACGGAAATGACAAATTTTGATGTTAGGTACATAACTTTTTTTTAAATTGACAATAAAATATAAATTAAAACATTTGTGTGTGCATACCTGCGCACATCTTTTGATTGTTGATTATAATCATGGTTTAGATGTGATTTACACCATTGGACAACCTCTGCAGTTGAATGGAATCGTGCAGAACTATGGTTCATTTGCTATCTTCAAAGTGCTCTTTTTACGCATGCTCCTGCACCATCATGTTCACATTTTCCATGACCAGTTTCGAAAAAATTTCAGCGACAATTAATGTTCAATGCTTTATGAAGTCGACATAACCAATAAAATGATCGCAAAGATTTAAATTGTCCGGCACATCCATCCGACCATATCCAATGCTCATTGAATTTAATGTTACGTCCCTTTAGTGAATTGTAGAAAATACTTTCAATACAATACTGAACAAAATGTGTGTCGTGTGTACGATCGTCGCTGATATAAAAGTGATATTCTTTAATCACATCTCGATTGTCACGTGTGCTTTCAATGCCATCAACATCCTATTGAGAATGCCTATATAAAACATGGACAAATATTGAAACTTGGTCAGAATGATAGTATTCACTCAGTATCTCTTTTTGTGCAGCAAATGTGTAATTTTCTGCAAAATCAACCACTGACAAAATTGTTCCTGGTTGAAAAATTTCACGAGACTGTTTGAATTGAAGGACTTGAAATCGTGCTCTATGTGAATGCTTGGTGTATTTATAAATTTCACTTTCAAATTTCTTGAGAAAATATGTCACACCTATTTTATCTTCTCGCAAATCAATCCTTTTGGAATGTACATCACTAGTACTTGTAATATATTCATATCCTCTCCAATCAACAATGACATTTGACAGCGAGTGATCAGTATCGATAGGATATTTATTGTGGAATAAAATCAAATTTCCACAACAATTACAATGTTTTTCATTGACACATTTCTTATTATAAAATACTTCATCGTGATTTTTCTCGCATAGGGTTTGAGATATGAATTCACGTATTGGGGGCGGAGGTGGTGAATTTGTCCAAAACATTTTACCAAATTCAAGAAATGTGTTGTAATATAATTGAAATTGCACATGATAATGACAACAACATGTGTCACGGATAGTAATAGGTCTAACATAACATAGTTTTAGTTGCACAAATGTAGTGATTGACACATTAATTCCACGATGATCTTCCTTGAATTTATTGTACAATTATACTTGTGTCATATCCATTATATGTTTTGGACTGCTTACATATACTCCTCGCAATACTCTTTGTCATATTACATCTCTTGAATTTTGTGAAACTCGAGCATGTGTCAACCAATATTCCCATACAATAACTTTAACACTTGCTCCCATTCTATCTTTGTAAGGCTGTCTACAAATAATTGTCCAGCAAGCAAGTTCATCATTTTCATCTATTTGCATTCTGAATTTGCTATGTTTGTATAATGTCTTTCTTAAGGTTCCAACTGCTTTTGATAGCTGTGTTGTCAAACATTTTTGTTTAGTACTAGTCGAAATAATTGTTGTATGAATTGCTCTTCGTGCGGCACTGATGTCTTTCTTCCTAAATTTTCTAAACTTTTTTATTGCATCACCTATATTTTCTATCATATTATGTTTTAATTTTGACTCTTTGGTCGCCTTGTGAATACCCAATAATGACGCAGCATCTTCTAACTTCTTGGTCACTAATAAACATCTCAAAATTTGTGCTTGTCCTGTTGCTGAATAATTCTTCAGAACATCATCATAAATTTTTTGAGCTCGATATCGTGCAGCATGTATGGGTGTTTTTTTTCCATATTTGTTGCAATCAACGTTTTCTAACGTTTCATCATCAATGGGGAAAGTACCTATACATCAAGTTAAATTTAATTTAAAACATGTATCCAAAAATACAATTCATTATAAAAAATGAATTTGAAAAATACATGATATATACATACCTAGTCCAATTTCTGGTTCTTGAACTTGATCTTCAATATTGACTTCATCGACATTAGTATGTAAATCACTATTTACATCTTCAACTTCAATTTGTTCTTCTTGTACTATATTTTCAATTTCCATTTCATCAACATTATCATGTAAAACTATATTTGTATCTTCAATAATCGTTGCTTGTGTTTCTGCAAGGCTTGATTTGTTGACATGATATTTAAGTTTTTTTTTCTCCATTATCATCATCATCAGCACATTTACGATCATATTTTCTTTGACGGTTTCTCTTACTGCCCATGATTGTTTAATATATAAATGATAAATTAAAGAATCAGCATTTTATAATAAAAAAACAAAATGAAGATTTAAAAACAGTTACGAAGTTTATAAACACATGAACTGAAATTTACTTCACCTTATAAAAATATTGTAAGAGTCTTTTGAAGAAAAAGTCCTTGGAAACAAATTTCCTTTGAATGAAATAAAAACTCTTTGACAATAAATCACCTTTGAAAAAACTCATTAGAAAAGAATAAGAACACTTTCTAAATAAATCTTCTTTGTAAAACCACTGAAAAAAAATAAAATAAAAAAATAAATAAAATAAAATAAAATCTTTGAAAAAATACTGAGGAAAAAGATTTCTTTGTAAAAACCCTTGCAACGAAATAATTTTTTTACAAAAATAACTTGAGAAACTTTTAAAAAAACCATTTTCAAATAAATAAGAAGGAAAAATACATCTCCTTTGTAAAAATAACTTGAAATAAAATCTTATTTTCAAAAATGCCTTCGAATAAAAACTCTGTAAATGCACGTTTTGGAAATAAACATTTTCTAAAAAAATTACTAGTAAAATACTTTGTAAAAAAATGTCTTTTGCAAAAACACCTAAAAAAAAAAAACTTTGAAAAAATTCATTTGAAAAAATCGTTTTCAAATAAATAAGAAGGAAAAATACAACTCCTTTGAAAAAATAACTTGGAATAAAAACTCTTTAAAATCACAATTTTGGAAAAAAAAAAACCATTGTAAAGAAATAAGAAGTGCAAAAATTTGGAATAAAAACTCATTTTGCAAAAATGTCTTAGAAAAACATTCTTTCAATGTATTCCTTAGAAAGAAGTAAGAAAAAAAATACCTCATAAAAAAAACTCCCTTTGCAAAAAAAACTCCTTAAAAAATCCTTGGAAAAAAACCCATTGCAAAGAAATAAGAAGTGCAAAAAGCTTGTAATAAAAACTCATTTTCCAAAAATGCCTTAGAAAAACATTCTTTCAATGTATTCTTTAGAAAGAAGTAAGAAAAAAAATACCTTATAAAAAAAACTCCTCAGAAAATCCCTTCAAAAATATTCTCACCAGAAGTATGCAAAATTAATTAAAGTATTTAGTTTTATTTATATAAGTTTAGACAAGAACGTTTTTTTTTTTTTTTTGGTCCTGGCCGACGAGTTTTGTTTTACATTTGGTTATTCGGCCGAATAAACTTTGCTCTAATTGACATCGCCATTACGGAAAACAGTTATTCAGCCGAATAACCTCTGAAACCTGAAAATTTGATTTTTCCTCACAGTTTTCAGGTTTCTCCATTTTCAGAAGGTAAAAAGGATCTCTTACACTATGAAGTGACTGTCGGACTTGATACCATTAGTTTCTTTATTGAATCTACTTTCCAAATATATAGATTTTGTTGTGTATAGGTAAGATCTGATATTTGTAATTATTTGTTTTCTTAACAGATGTCGAGTTTGGTTTCATCTCTTTCAAAATGTGGTGAAATGAAAAATCCATAACTTTAAAAATATACCAAGAAAAAAATTGAGAAAACTATGGTGCAGTTAATTGGCGTGTCTACTTCAAAAGAGTATTCATAGAATTTTTAGTTTTATATTCAATTGAGAGAAAAGTTTTCCGACAAAAAATATGTTGAAAATCGACAAGATTTCCCCATTGATCAAATTCAAATAAATATAATAATTAGTATATAGATCCATTTGTTACAAACTTATAGTCATGCAGTAGTATATTGTGTGTATATTGTCGTAGCATATTTGTTTTTTGCAAAAAAAAGTTTAACAATGATTTTATGTGTGCGACAAAACATGGCTATTTTGTAGTCTTTTCATCTTATAAGAACACACTGTCAAACATTTTCCGAATCGACATATCAAATCTCAATGTAAAAAATTGAAAAAAATATGGATAGCAAGCTAACATAATTCTCTAAAAGTTTGTTTTTTAGTGAAAAGTGAAATTTCAAACAAAAATATCACTTTTATTCGCCCAAAGATGGAAAACATGAAAAACTCAGATTTATTTTATCACGGGACCCCCCAAAATAGACACCCATCTTCATGGATTCACCCCCTAGTTTTGGCCTCCGGGTACCACAACCATGTTTCTCATGCATGTGGCTCTAATGGCCTCTTGTGGGCACAGGGCTAAGATGATTGTCGGGGATTATTACGTTATGTTCAAGTCGTTTGGTTGTGCGACTCCATCCAGCATTTATGTGCTCCTTGTTGTTTCGCCTCTGTCCGTGAACCCTGCTTCTAGCACTGGTCCCTGGCTCTTAGTTACCATTTCAAGACAGAGAGGGAGATCACCAGAGGGAGAGAAGGATGAACCATCACCAACCAAGACTAGGTGGCTACTGATGGTTATGGGGAGGGGGTCTCCATCCCAGTTCGGTTGCTCATTGATAACTGGGAAGCCCTCCTACTTGCCGACCACCTCTCTTCTGGGAAGAACGAATGCCTTATCAACCATTATTGGCTCATCAAGAACATGTTGGGGGCCCTCATGGAGGACACTAAGTCCAATTGGGCCAAGGCCAGCAACACAACCCAAACTATGAAGGCTCACTTGGATCAAATGGAAGGCCTAGTAGGAAATATGGAAACCACCTTTGGGGGCCAGACTTGTGCTGGCGGAAGCCACACTGGTGTTATCCATGCAGGTGGTATCCATGCCGGTGGAAGCCATGTCGGTGGCAGCAACATTGGTGCAGTGGGAGGCCTAGGGGGAATTCTGCAGTTGCAAGGGGTGGTGACATTGTTCCTATGTTCTCGGAGCCATATGGAAAGGATATTGCCATGAAAACCTTCCCCATACCTTCCATGATTGGACAAATGGAAGTGAAAAGAGTGCGTGGTGAAAATGAGAAGAGGGTTCTACCCTGGAGCGAGGTGGAACCTCAACCATCCAAGCAGTCGGATCAGAATGTGATGGAGGAGGACAACTTCAACTATCTGATTCTTGAATAGATTCCCCCTAATGGAAAACCAACAAGCTAAAAAGGTCCCAGAGGCCATTTGTGATTTTCAGTTTTTTTGTTATAATATGCTCATAAATTTTGTATATTTCAGTTGTTTTTATGGGAGCTTGTATAAACTCTATTCCTCCGCTGAACATACTGAATCTCCCTTCCTTGAGAAGAAGTCTAGTAACTATGGTTGCAGTCATTCATATATTTTTGAATTTTGGGGTTGGTGGTTCCATATTCTTAGATGACTAAGGACAGCTCCTTCCTATGTAATTTTGATTTCCACTATCTAATAGAACTTTGCAGCTTACAAAAATAAAAATTGGTTCATCCAGACATGTCATGATTTGTTTGCTACCAAAAAATCCCCTTCAATTCCTAAGGGTACTAATTATGAATTTTCACTCATAAGTCAAAATACAATTTAATCTAGCTTGGCTTCTTATTAATCTAGATGCATTTTATGCCCTTATTTGGAAAATCACACTGTACTAAATTTTTAGAATGCCTTCAGAATCTTTGATTCTGAAGGAACTCTATTATGAAGGTTTGGAGAAGGATGATGATATGTTGGTTGTAATGATTATGTTTTTGCTTATTTATTTATGCAAATATTCCTCCTTTCATAAGTGACAATGGTGTATTTATTAGTCATCAATTTCTAACAAGAATTTTGCAGCTACTAAAGTTCACGATTAATGTCTTGGTTAAGGTTGTTAAAGGAACATTACCGCGAATTTCACACAAAGTGTTATATCATAATTTGCCACACCTTATGCGACATGCCTTGATGGCCTACCATGTCCCTCTACAGACCCATATTATCCCTCTTATTCAGTAAAATCCCTAAAAATCACATTTTTGTTGATGTATGTGGGTGAACAGCATTACAACATGCGTATACGCAAGCTTGTTGTTCCATTACAACCCAAGTACACCGGGTTTCATGCTCAAAATTAAAAATATTTTGGGTATTCCTTCCCAAGTAATGACCAATTTGATCCTTGGCCTTCCATATGTAGGAAAACACTCTGATTCGACCCTCCACCTCCTTTGAGGGTTATATATTGAGCCATTGTGGATCATTTGAGAGAGGATAAATTAGAGAGAAAGGAAAATTTGGAGGAATTTTGCTCCATTTCCATTTCCTTGAGTCTGCATCCCTTTGTCATTATTGTTTGAAATCATTTACGTTCATCTCCTAGGCTCTTCCCTATCTTGTGAAGGAGGAACCCAATGACTCCCTGAACTTCTAAGCTTGCCATTGCACCTAGGATTGAACTGGTGGAGGACTAGGTGGAGGAACATAGTTTCTCATTTTTTACGAGTTTCCTATAGAAGGTTGTCACTATGTACTTATGTCCATTACATTAATTGAAATACTCTTTTTTCGTCCAATACATGTTACAAATGTTTATGTTAATCTCATTGGGTATATTTGTTTAATATGTTAATGGATTATGCTAGTTTATATGCTAACAATTTATATTATTCTATATGCTCGTATATTTTTTTTGTTGAGGACAATTTGTAGGTAAGGAGCATTTGATTGCATGCTCAACAATGGTCTTCTTCGAACATCTGACTGAGGTAAGAGTTTTCTCTTTGTTATTGGCATTTCATATATATATAACATACTTGAGAATTGAGTTGATTTTCGGTGTCACTCTGTCTATTGTGGTCTACCCCAAGCCATAGGAGGTTTTTCTATTTAAGAAAAGTGTTGTGAAATTAACCCATTGCTTTCATATTTTATTTTACCAAGGAAGCCATTAATTAAAATACTTATAGCAGCTCCTAAAATTCATAAGTTGTTTCAATTTCATAGTGGTAGGGTGCATTCAATTTAAGCTTAAACGAGGTGGTCAAAGTTGTTTTATCATGCGTAATGGTGTATAATATATTGACCATTCTTATTAATTTCTACACCTCTATATTATCTTTTGATATATCATAATTGACCTCTTGATCCTATATCTAAAATCCCTAAAGACCTGCCACACATTCACATTATGAAACATGATTATCAAATTCACTATGTTTAACAATAAATCACGAATTGGATTGATCATATGTTTATACCTTGTGAATTATCATTTAAACATTGGATCGCCACCTATGTATGGGGTTTTAAACATTTTTAATGTCTATTTGATCATAATGACTCATGAGGGTAGTCCATCATTGATTTAAGTGACTGCAAAAATCAAGTGTTTTCTTTAGGTCTATGAAACATGTATTTCATTCTTCATTAAGATTTCTTGAGGGCTCTCTGTACGAGGATATAATTGAGATTAGTGTGTTCTATATGAGTATTCAACCTAATCACCACAGTTTAAGGGTAAGAACATGTGTATTCTACTTCTCTATGTTGGTTTGGGATTTTTGTTACCCTTTCAAATCCTCATTTTTCTCTATTGCTCCAGTGAATCATTATGAGATGTGTGGGGAAGATATTTTTGAAGCCAATGAAGAATTATTATGTCAATTTGATAAAATTGGTTGGGTTCCCTTCTTGAATAATTTTGATGGCCATAATCAAGAAGTAACCAGGTTGTCTTCCTTATCTTTTGATGGAAAATGTACCTATATTAGTGACCTAAATATACATTTATCAGATGCCTTTGTTGTTGAAGCAACCGAGCTCCCACATGAAGGGGAGAAATGGTTCAAAAGGAGTCAACTTCAATACAAGTCATGGAAATAGTTGTTGAAACACCTGAAGCATGAGGTGAACATCATTGGAGGTATTCCCATGAAACTGTTCCAAAAACGATGGAAATATGCCCTTCAAATTATTATGAGTTATTTCACTTGTGATGGTCTATTTTATACTAACTACGTTTATCATTTAAGCTTCTTACTGATATTCAAAGGCCATGCTCTCGATATGCAATACTATTTTCTCAATAGCCTTAGGAAAATGGCTCTTACAATACAGAAGACCATGGGAAACAAAGAGAGAATCATTTTTTACCGTAGTCTAATTAAAATTTTTATTCAACACAAACTTCATCAATTAGGTGATACATGGGAAAAGAAAAATTATTAACTTGCAATGGATTTTGGGATGACCAATGTTGGCCCCGATACAAACCCAAAACTAGAAGAAAACATAGGGCTCGGGAACAAGAAAATCTTGAAGGTGATTTACCTATTGATGAAGTATCTATAGATCATGTTGAATCCAAACCCTCTAATGATTCGCAATCTGAAGCTCGGGTTTTTGGTATTAATTCAATTACAGGGAAACCTAGGATTTCTGGTTCTATTAATGGCCAACAATTCGCTGACTGTGTGGAAAATTTACAAGGGTTTGATCATGGAAATGAATTCCATACTATTTTCTATGACCCTAAGTTCAATTTTTCATCTATCAAAGAAAAGGGAAAATAATTGTTAGGTGAAAAATCTAAAAATCATAAATTTGAAGCTAAAAGGGTCAAGAATGAATGTGATGGTCAAATTAGGAGAGTTTTAGTTGATGTGGCTGCCTATAGGTTGACTAGAAGCATGGTTGCTTCTCTCTTTTTCAAAATAATCTTGTAAAATTTTGTGCCACCGATTATCAATCTCAATGAATCTAAGCCAAATTCATTGAATGCACAGAAAAATGTTGACGTAATTGACCAAATCGCTCCTCATTTTATGTATGATTCAATTGTTGAAAATACTGAGAGGGGGGGTGAATCAGTGTTTTGCACAATATACTATTTCAAACATGAATTAATTCATCAACACATAAACAATACACAATACACGAGTTTTAATGTGGAAAACCAAATGGGAGAAAAACCATAGAATGATTTTCCTATATATTCAAGATTACATTAAATTTATTTACCAACACCAACTGGAAGGAAGCACCAACTCCTTAATTTTATAACACAAACTAGAAGGAAGCTCCAACTCCCTAATTTACAGGCACCAACCTGAGAAAGATACAACTCCCTAATTTACCAGCACCGACTGGAAGGAGGCTCCAACCCCCTGATTTATAGGATCCAACCTGAAGGAGACTTAAATCTCTTGTCCTTGCCCCATCCTACCACCATTATATGAGTTTTGTATTATCACACTTGCTTTGCACACAATTATGTTCCTATATCACACAGTCTCTTTGTCAATTAGGATGTTCCAAGGTCAGCTATGACTTAGCTTTGTACTTCACTGAACTCTACTTTAACTTTCTCAACCTTCTACGTATAAATTGGTTTTTTCAACCTTTCTTTAACTTCGACTTATCCAACTATGACATGTGATTTGATTCTGTACTTCTTTCAAATTTTCCTGCAATATTTCACTTCTTCTGGACTGCAAATTACTCTGACTTATCCAACCGTGATATGCAACTCAATCTCTCCTATGGTCTTCTAATCGAGATGTGCGGCCTGTTTTTGTGCTTCTTATTCAACTCAACTAGCCATTGATTCCCTTAATAAATCTCATAAAGTAAAAATTCAAGTAATCCACAGTCCCACCACACCTCTCACAAAGTGCATTATTCCTTGTCTACTTATAGCTTTTCTTATTTTCACATGAGGGCCAACATGTTTTCTTTATTACCTTAATTTAATCAATTGACCATAATGACCATCCAAAGAATAAGGCTTTGCACCACAATGAGGGGCTTGTATCCCATCCTTCTTCAATACTTGGTCGGCTTGTCAATTGTGTTGCGCACTACGACAAGAATAATTTTACATGCACACTTCGGTGCACTCCTTTATTTTTATCTGTATTTACTTTGACTTATCTTCAACATGAACACTTTGACACATAAATTTCTTCAACATATCGACTGTTTGCACACTCTGACTATCTACACCTGCTTCGACATGTGTACCACTGCACACTTCTACTGCTAACTATTGTTGGTGTCTTCTCACTGCGTTGACACTGTACAACTTTGTTATATATACTTCTTCAAACTCGCTTCAAGGATTATCATAGAAAACCTCAACATTCAATCCAACAATCTCTCATTTTTCATCCATAACAACTTTAAGTCTAAAAATCTCCTATTTGACATCAATGAAACCATTAAGTCCAACAATCTCTTGTTTGACCTCAATGAAAACATTTATTCCAACATCAACCTCTGCTACCAGAGCTAGGAATGTTGGGGATGATTGAAATTTTGCTCAATCAAATAAGGAGGTGATTCAAGTCTAGAGTGATGATCACAAGCTTTCCCATGATCAGAATGTTAAACCTATGAAGTTTCCTATATATGAAACTCAATTACAAAGTATTTCATGGTTAGAGACCGAGCAATGCATATGAATTGATTAACAATTTTATGAAGGAAGAAATTGCTAGCCTGAAGGTTGACGTGATCATGCTTATTAAGAAATGGGAGGCTATGAAGGATAAGAAAGATAAATACAAGGCCCAAAAGAATGAAATGGCTTGGAAAAATAGGAAATGGCAAACGATACAAATCCAATATGACAAAAATAATCATGTTTAAAGCAAAACTGAAAGAGGCAAGGAGAGATACTCATGTACAAGTGTCGGTTGATGTGGCACATAGGGTTTGACATGTAGATATTTTCATTATCTATTTTGTATTTTTGGATCCTTGTTACTTTATAAGTGTTTTTTGGTTTACTCTCAGGCTTGACCTGGAGTCGGCGAAGTTATTGTAGACCCAACAAAACCCCTTTCACTAGCCCTCTTAGTATCAACCTGCGAATTGGCTGCAGTCTCACATGCAAAGAAGATGGGGGGGTTATAGAATCAAGTTTCTGTAACTGTGGAAATGTGTGGATGTGGTTAACAACCTCGCAACAAGACCCTTCCTTAACATATACTTAACATGACAGTATCAACTTATGACTCCGCACTTCGCAGCTACCAACTATTTACAGACTACATTGAATCATTGTTGTCTTTACTCTTATAACTATGGATTCATCACACATAATGTTACTTCACAATATTCATACACATGCGTTTCGTTTACTTAACATATGATTATCATTCACATACAAATGAAATAAAATACATAAACATATCATATCATGAACTCAACACATGCCATAAAATCATACATAACACAAAGATTTACGTGGTTCACCCCCTAGATGGGAGCTACGTCCATAGGAACTGTTCTTATATTACTTGGAAGGGTAACAGTTCCAGTCTGCGCACTCAGTTGTAGATTCTTCTTTACAATCATATCTCTATGCGCTCAATTGAAGAGTATTTTCTCTCTTAGTCTAGATCTATCTTCAAAACAACGACAACCCTATTCTGTCGAAGTAAAGATCAACTAATGTCCAACTAGAATCTATCCCTTCCTTATACAAAATTACTCATATATATAGATGTGCCCGAAGTTCACATATTACAATAACTATGGGCCAACCCCCATAGTACTCTTAAACCCAAAACCCTGTGGTTCTCCTGTAGACCACGCTTTGCTTTAAATTTGTTGTCCCTTTGGTGCTACTTCTTTTGATTCTAACACTTCTCTGACAGATGCAGTTTTGATAGCATTGCTCTGATAGTAGTGGCGCATCCTTTACACCATTCCGCTTCTTTACTTCCTGCTCTTGTAGTTGTCAGGTTGTTGCTCGGCCTTTAACTTCTCCAACCACCTATAGGTTTCCTTAGTACTTCGTCTTTACTAAGGGAACGGTTCCTTTCCTGTCAATTGCGCTTCACTCCATACCCTATTCCCGGGATTCACAGAGTTGCTTGTCTCCAAAATTGGTCAATTCCAGGCCTCGCTTAACTGTACTTTGCATTCAAAACTTCCTTTACGTGTGATGCGCCCAACAGTGTTATTTCCATATGATTTCTATCTATGGCTCAAAACTGATGTAAATAATTTTATCATGCACCTCATCATCTTTAATTTTGGTTACTACTATGA
The DNA here is from genome assembly GCA_027924585.1 of Larix kaempferi. Taxonomy (NCBI): domain Eukaryota; kingdom Viridiplantae; phylum Streptophyta; class Pinopsida; order Pinales; family Pinaceae; genus Larix; species Larix kaempferi. The sequence continues at coordinate 22,736,420 of BSBM01000994.1, read as the reverse complement.
GAACACCTAGAGAATTAGAGATTCTGTAGGCATTCTTATAATACATTTATTCCTTAATATAGTAGCTATTAATTATTGGGGCATTTTAAATATAGGTATTAAATTGGATTTTTTTATGGAAGGTTTCATTTTCAGTTTTGTCCTATTATGAATATGCTCATGTTTTTCAGATCGGCCTAGGAATTTCCTATATTCCCGCTTTCATCATGAATACTCAAAATAGCATTAAAATAGGTTCTCTACATCTGGTGCTCAATCATTCAATAGAGTAATTCCAATGTTGATCATCTTCAATGAACTCCTTCATATTCAAAGACAAGTGGTGTATATTGTTGTATTATTTATATCTGGATGAGGATAGTTAGGTGTGTCATCACATTGTATTAAAACACTTCTTTTATGGTCATTTATTTTGAGAAGTGTTAGTTGTAATTAGTTTAATTACTTGGCCTAGGAGTTTGGTATATTGGTTGTGATGTAAAAACTATATAAGTTGAATTCCAATGAGTCTTTAGGGAGTTCGAGGAGGAGTATGGAGAAGATCTATAGGATTCACTTATAGCCACTATTATACTATCACTATTTAGAGTTTGTTGAAAGACAAAGTTGTGCAACATTTCTGCTTACTGGTTATCTTGAATTTTATTTCATTATCATAAAATCTTGTTTGTTTTATCATACTTTTATATGTTTTTTTCATATATCCTTGAGATTATGTGCAAGTGAATTCTTCTATCTTCGAACACATGTAATTTTGAAATATGTTTAAATGATATATAATTCATATAATACTAATTTTCTTTGTTATTTTATGAGTTGTGTAAACAATTATAATTCTTTCATATCAGTTTTCATTTTTAATTCATATTTTTAATAGCAGTAATAGTTCTGAAATTGGGGTAACATAGATTGGTGATTGGATAGCAGCAAGAAGTTTAGAGGCGCACTCGCCTAAGCTGAGAGGTCCACTAAGGGTTTGCATCAAGTAGCGCAGCCGCCATGGCTGCTCTAGGGGGAGGGGAGCCCCATCTCTCTTCTCCAATCTCGGTTGAAGAAGCCTTTCGAAGGCTCATTGGGTCATCCGGGAAGAAACCAGTGGCCCCTTCCATTCCGAAATTCATCAAGAAGCTAGACGAAATCCCTGAAATCGTTTTACCAGCAGAGCAGCCCATCAAAATTGCTCTGGCATTGGAAAAACGAGGATTGGTAGGCCAGTTCATGGGTCTATGGCTGACGACCAAAACCACCAATGATTGGATCCAAAGAAACTGGAGGCCCCATCTGAAACATAGTGTGACTTGTTATCCTGTAGGAAGGGGATTCTATATTTTTGAATTCATCTCCAAAAAAGATCGTGACCTCATCTTCAGAAGCGGCCTGTACTTTATGGGCTCTCAGGGACTGTATCTCAATCGCTGGTCCCCGGACTTTGATCCAACCATTGATGTTCCAAAAGAGGTACCAGTCTGGGTGCGCCTACCGAATCTGCCTGTTCACTGCTGGAATGCTCAATCGCTTGAAAGGATTGGCAATAGACTTGGTCGTTACATTGACAAAGCAGAACCAAAGGGGCAATACACCTATGCCAGGGTTTGCGTTGAGATTTATTTAGAGGCTGGACTACCAGAAGTAATCAAACTCTCCGTTGGATCTTGACACCACTTCCAAAAACTGGACTATGAGCAGCTGCCTTTCAAATGCAGGCTCTGTCATGAACATGGACACTTCCAGAGAAACTGTCCCAAAGATCAGCAATCAAAGGAAGCTGAAGGATGGAAAAAAGTGAAGAAAGGCAAAGTGGCCCCAAAATCTCAAGAAAAAAGAGCATCGAACAACATGCAGAAACAAGATCCAAACGCAACTCACAAAGCAAACCCCTCAGTTGCAAAAGATACAGCAGAAGATCTGAACAAGGTAGCCGATCCACATATGACAAGCTCTTCTCAAGCCCCAGTAGTAGAAGTAATAGAATTGGACAATAACCAAGCCCCTGAGGCGGGAGATCCCTTGGAACCTAGCGAAATCCCCATTTGTGACAGTGACAAGGCTCCACTACCAAATCTTGAAACAGAACCCCCGCTCCCTGCAGACCCAAAGGGAACTCCAGCTCATGATACTGAACCAGCAAAATCTAAAGACCTGGATGAAGACCCGTCTAATCTGGACTCTGATCCGGGTGGGTACTCTGATGAAGGTGCCTCGGAATCCAGCAGTTCGCATGCAACACCAATCCACTCCACCAGAGGCCGCAAACCAAAGAAAAAACATAGGGAAGAGAAATCCTTCCGTGATATAACCAAGGGAACTCAAAAAACTCTGACTTCTATGATGAGTACTAGATCAAAGCAAGGCCAGGCCTCCAAAGGGGCCTCCCCCCCCAAGAAGGTTTAGAATGCGTTATGTCTCCTGGAACTACAGAGGCTTAGGATCTAAATCAAAAGAAGAAGCGCTGAAAGACATCATCAGAATAAATAAGCCTGACATCCTTCTGGTTCAGGAGACGAAAATGGAGGATACAATCCTCTACCAAGCTGGAAATGCCTTCTGGAAAAAAGGAAAAGGGAAAGCGATAAGCTCAAGGGGAGCATCAGGAGGAATAGCCACCTTCTGGGACACATCCAAATTTGAGCTAATCAATGAAGAATGCAGCATGCACTGGATCTACACCAACCTCCACCATATTGATGATGGCCTTCAAGTAAGTCTCTTTAACTTATATGTTCCTAATATTCTTTATGAAAAGCAAAATTGCTGGGACTCCCTGGTTTCCTTCCTTAATCTGCGCAACCCTAGAAACATAATCTTAGCTAGGGACCTAAATATTACGTTGGCTGCTGATGAAAAGAAAGGAGGTTCCCCAATCAGAGACCAAGCCATAGAATGGGTGGAGGACATTATTCTTAGTTGGTACCTTCTCGACATAAAGCCCTTAGCAGGGAAATTTACATGGACAAATAAAAGACTGGGTCCTGGCCACATTGCGGCCCGCCTTGACAGATTCCTTATTCACTCTCACTTCCTTTCCACAGGTTTGCTGGCCTCATCCAAAATCCTCCCCAATTGTACCTCTGATCATAAACCCATCCTCTTGGAGCTCTCTTCTGAACCTAACCTGGGCCCAATTCCATTCATATTCAGCCCTCTCTGGATCATCCAAGAAGACTTTCAGTAAATTGTTACCGATTCCTGGACCATCCCACTCCCTGGCTCCCCTTCTTTCTCCTAGGAGCAGAAACTAAAAAGGCTCAAACAAGACCTTAAAGATTGGGCCAAGCTTCTAAAATCTCCCACTTCCAGCAGAACTGAGGCCCAAAAAACTCTTGAAAACCACCAGCATTTATTGGAAACCATTCCAATCATGAACAGCAATCAATCTAAAGAAATTGAGCTTCAAAAAGCCTTCTTTCAAGCTTGCAGAGTAGAAGAGGAATACTGGCGACAAAAATCTAGAAGCATGTGGCTCGAAAGTGGTGACAAAAATACCACCTATTTTCACAAGCAAGCAGAGGCCCGGAAAAACTACAAAGCTGTGTCTGAAATCTACTACCAAGGGACACTGGTAAAAGATTTTGAAGATATCAAAAAGGCGGCCTTCAACACCTTTAAAGACCTCTTCTCTGCCCCGGATGATGAGCCCATAAATCCTTCAAGCCATCCCTTTGAGCTGATCCCCCATCTTGTCCAAGTTGCTAATAATCTCAGTTTAACAGCCCCGATCTCTATGAAGGAACTCAAGATTGCCCTTTTTCATATGAAACCTGACAGCGCCCCCGGTCCAGACGGGTTCACTGCCAGATTCTTTACCACTTGCTGGGACACGATCAAGCTAGACCTTCTCAGAATGGTTAGATTCACCCAAACTTCAAATAAACTAGGAGGGAGTACAAACTCTGCCTTCTTAACCCTAATTCCCAAAGAAAAAGGAGCAGCCCATTTCTCTAGATTCAGACCAATCTCGCTGTGTAATCTGAGCTACAAAATTGTGAACAAAATTATTGCAAACAGGCTCAAAAAATCCTCCCCAAAGTTATCCCGAAAAACCAAGGGGGATTCATCAAAGGCCGAAAGATTCAGGATAATATTCTGCTCGTTCAAGAAGCCATTCACTCTAGCACCTAGAATAAAGAGGAAGGGATGGTCATAAAACATGACCTTGCTAATGCCTTTGACAGGGTCAGACATGATTTCCTATTCCTTGTAATGAAGAAACTAGGCTTCTCCCCCTCCTTTGTGCACTGGGTCCAAGGTTGCATAAGCTCACCCTGGATTGCCCCGCTGGTCAATGGCCGACCCACTAACTTCTTCTAAGCCTCCAGAGGTTTAAGACAAGGATGCCCCCTTTCTCCTCTTCTCTATGCTATCCAGGCCTCTGTTCTAAGTTTCCAACTAAACCACACTCAACAAAGAAACTTGCTACCAGGTATCCGAATGGTTGAAAAAGTAAAAGAAATAAATCATGCTCAATTCGCGGACGACACTTTGTTGCTGGGAGGAGCCAGTCTCCCCATCGCAAGACATTTCAAGCAAGAATTGGAAACCTATAAACAAATTTCTGGTAGCAAGATTAACTTCCGGAAGAGCAAAATCTATGGTTGGAATTGCTCAGTTCGAAAACTTGGAGAGATAACAAGAGGTTTAGGAATGGAAGCAGTTCACGATTGGGATTCCTTCACCTACCTGGGGGTGCCTATCTCTAAAGGTGTTCCAAAAGCATCCCACTGGTCCCTCATTATTGACAAGTTCAAAAATCGAATTCAAAACTGGGGCTCCAATTGGTTAAACCTGGCTGGGAAAACTGTGCTTTTAAAATCAGTGTTGATGAGTATTCCGATCTATCAAAACTCTATTCTGCTAGCTCCATCCTCTGTTATTGGAAACCTTGAAAAGATGATAAGAAAATTTCTATGGGAAGGAGGAAAAGGAAACTTACATAGACCCCATCTGGTCAGCTGGGACAAGATTCAAAAGCCCTTCAAAGAAGGGGGCCTGCAAATCAGAAATCTTGCCAAACAAAACTTAGAAATGGGAGCGAAAATTCTTTGGAACCTCGTCTCTGGCCATGAAAGTTGGAGCAAGAAATTTCTGAGGAAAAATTACTACCCAGGACCAAGATTAAGATGCTTAGATAAGCCGACTCTCCGCAAAAAAGGATCTCCAATCTAGAGACTCAGCCTCAAGGTCTCAGAGCACTTCAATCCCATGCTCTTCTGGATCCCAGGGAATGGTAAACAAATCAAGCTGTGGGAGGACTCCATTATGGGAGAGCAACCTCTGGGGCACCTCCCAGGAATAAGAAATTTAAAAATCTGGATGAAGGAAAATAGCATGAAGACTCTTTGGGATATATCCAGTTGGGAGGATGAAGGGGACTGTGTGTGGAAGGACTGGAATTTAGGCAATATCCCCATTGGGCTTAAAGAGGAAGCAGATCTCTTGCTGCATCTTCTGCAAGCGAAAGCACCGATGACAAAGCGCTCTAAAGACAAAATAGGTTGGGGTCAGATTTCAGGATCCTACACTGTTGCAGAAGGGTATAGGACCTTTCAAGCCATTCACTATGCAGCCCCTGATCCGGTGAAATGGAACTTCATCTAGTCTCATCCCTTTGTCCCCAAGATAGACCACTTTTGCTGGACTGTAGCTCACAATAGCATCCTCACAGGTGACAATCTCAAAATGAGAGGGTTGGAAGGCCCCTCCAGATGCCCTCTCTGTCTCTCTGAGGAGGAATCCATAAACCACCTGCTCTTACCCTGCTCCTTTGCAAAGGAAGTCTGGGAAATCGTCCTCAATCTAAGCCCCGAAACAGTTACTCTCCCTGGAATTGTTACCGATATGTTCTCTGCTTGGGCTCGACTCTCCCCCTTCGATCTTCATAAAAAATCTCTTCTCAAATCCATCTGGTTCTGGACCCCTAAATTCATCTGTTGGAAAATCTGGCTTGAACAAAACAGGCGAATCTTTAGAGAAGAAGAAAGACCCAGCCCCAAGGTGGCCTCCATTTGCAAAGCTCTTCTGGGTGAAGTGATTGAGTCCAAAAGAACTCTCAAGAACTCAAGAGAGCTGAGCCACAATGAACTTAGCTGGATGTCTCACTTCCCATCAAAAGCAACAACATGCTCCACTTCCAATGTTCGAACAGAGAAATGGGAAATCCGTTTGGACGAGCAAGCTTTCCTCAAGTGGCGTTCCTCTCTAAACAAAAGCTGTCTATTCTTTGATGGGGCCTCTAAAGGAAATCCGAGGCAAGCAGGAGGGGGGGGGGGTCCTCTTCTCGGCTGTAAACTCAATTTTGACAACATATGCATGGGGCCTAGGTATGGAAACAAACAACAAAGCCGAAGCCTTGGCGCTTTGGCAAGGACTAAAGTAGGCCCGAGAAAATAACATTGACGAGATCTCAGTTTTTGGAGACTCGAGAATTATCATCCAAGCAATGATCCTCAAGAAGTCTCCATCTCATCTCCATATTTCAAGGTTCCTCCACAAAATCTCGCTGATAACCTCCAAATTTCAAAAGATCAATTTTTATCATGTTTTGAGAGGACTCAACGGTCTAGCTGATGCTGAAGCGAATAAAGCGGTACTCCTGGGCAGGAGCATTATTAGTGTGAATGGAAGAGAAACCAATTGTAACCTCCCCTAAATCAGATCTGAATCCTCTGATGAATATTTGCTGGTCACAGGCAAGGACTAGTCAGTATCTTACTATTTTCAACCCAGAAAACATGGTACACAAGAATCCAAGGAGCTACGCGACAGACTACTGGGAAATTACGAGGCCCCATCCATCCTACACACTCAAACGGAAAGAGGTTGTGAAATTTCGAGGCCCCAACTCTACCCCTTCTCACAACCCAAAGTCACAGCAAAATCCAAAGGAGTCTTCGGGATCAGACTTAGCGTATTGGAGGTTGCATTCACAAAGACCGTGGCGAAGCTCAACATCAAATAAATTCACTTTATCTCCTCTTTGTCTCTCATTCCTGCTCTTGAGGATCTGTTGGGAACTTTGGGACTACTGCTGTAATGCTGGTATTATTAGATATGCTTTCTATTCCTGGAATCATTGGATATCAGCTAGCTCCATGAATATTGTTTGTCCAGGACTTTCTTCTTATGTAATGAAGCACCCGGTAGCTTTTTTACCGGATTCTAATTAATCTACCCCCTGTTTTGGTAAAAAAAAATTAGTTCTGAAATTGGCTCTCAACTGAGATAGGTCGTAGTTAGAAGTAATATTTTAGATCAGTTATGTTATTTAGTAGATACTAAATTTTAATCTTTTTGTAGTTAGATTAATATAGGCAATTAGCTAGTTCTTGTTAATAATTAGAGTATATTTTAGTTTATGCTTTTACATCATTAAGAAAAAGTAAACCTTAAACAGTAGGATTTAACACACATATGAGACTCTCTATTTTTCAGAGAATATCCACCCATATACAATAGGGCCTTGTTCCTCTGAAAAGTGCCTATCCCAAACAGGTGAGGAATTGTTGTAAGGACCTTGTTTGGGCCACTTTTCCTTGTTGGCCAGTGAACATCTTTTCCTAGCCAATGCCTTCAAAAATAACAATGACACTATAGAGCCTAGACTCGTAAACAACATGACGCTTCCACATATAGGGTTTTCCTAAAATAAAATAACAAACTTCAAGTGGGGAACATCACACAGTACCTCATCTTTGAAGGGCTGGATGCCATAATATATGTGGAATTATTGATTGATAAATATGTCTCGTCCTTGGCTCAACCAATCAATGGTGTATGGTTTGGGGTGTGGCATATTCGTCAGCTTCAACCTCTTGATGACCTCGATCAACATCATACTATTATGTCTACCACTATCAACAATGAAATGTAGTAGATTCCTCTTCACCCACAGTTGTGAATGGAATAGGTTCTCCCCTTCATTTGGATCCTCCAACTCTTCTGGATGGATATTTTTTGTTGTGATGGTGGAAATAGGTTCTACATCAATGATTCACTTTCAGTTTCCTTGCTTTGAATCATATTCTAAGCCAGGTTTCAGATTTGAGGATTTCATCTCAACCAACAATGATTGTTTTGAGCGACATTTACCAGTGTTTTGCCAGGGGATTTTGGGAACTCGCACCACTTTTTGGTGTCCTTCGATTTAGTTTTACCTTATTTACCTATGGCTTGGCCTGGTTGTCATAATTTTTCCCATCCTTCCATTATCCTTTGTTTTGTGAGTTAGGGCCACCATTACTAAGCTTCAACTATTGTTAATTTGCAAGCCCAAACTCTTGCTAATTATTTTTTTTAAACTTATTCTCGATCTTGATATCATACCAATAAGAAGATCCTAGCAAGGATAGGTTGAGGAAAACCATCTATGTCATGATGTACATCTATATAGAAGTACAACACCTTAATACCAAGTGTTGTTCAAAGCCTCTAATTCATATATTTGAGCGTAGGTATGGAATATATTGGTCAAGGGCCAGCATTGTCTAGTCTCTCTCCTGGCACAAAGTTTTCCATCTTGTGTATTCATCATCATAGTTTTCAACAAGGTCGAATTCCTTGATGACATTGACAAATTATTCCAAAGTGGATTTTGTCCTGTATATTTTATAATCATCTCCGCCATGCATCTTGTAGTAATGGTCTCGCCAATATTTGACATGGAGGAGGGAGTGTGAAGGTGATCTTTTTGTTTTCGGAAACATTTTGAATAGAGAAGTAACACTCTGACATAATTAACCACATCTCCAAAGCATTTGCATCTATCTAGACTTCAAATAAGGGAATTTTAAAGCTAACTTTTACCTTGAAGGGAGTCTCCTCTGAATGGATGCTCATTCAATGTTTATTCATTGTCATTGGTAGTAGTCGAAGTATGTGGGTGGAATTATCCATCATATCATTCCTTTGTCATGCAAGGGATTTCTCAAGAAAAAACTTAATAAGATCTCAGGCACTATCATATCTCTTTTCTTCTCCCACCATGTGTTGTTTCCTGGTATGAAAGGAGTGGTTTTCCCCAAGATCAACTAGTTTTATACCGAACTCTTGATATTCAGATTGCATTGGGGACATGCACTAAGAAACAACACGAGTAGATTGCTCTAATAAAATTGATTTGGATTATTTGGAGAATGAAATGAATGGATCAATATAAAATTGAAACACACACATAAATATTTTGTAGAAAGCATAATAGCACAATAAAACCCAAATTCTATTAATGAATGAAATGGAAAAACACTGTAAACTACAATGCAATACGAACTAGCTCAGATGGTGGTAGCTTATATTTAAATAGAGATATGTTGGCTTCGCTCATTTACAAAAGATGATTACAAAGAGACTGCAAAGGGACTTTTTATATTAGCATAAAGAGGAAAAATCCATAACTTCCAAAAACTTAACCATATGAGATGAAGCGCCAAAAGGATTTGTGTGCCCTGAGGTGGCTAGTTGATACGTCAACTTCATGGGGGCACAAATTTTGCATACAATATTTTTTTAGGATGCTCGGTATCTCGTTTGAAATAAATAACCAAGAATTTAAACTTTTGACTAGCATCGAGGAATCGCATGGCAACCACCGGCCACTAAATTGGCCAAAAACATCATTTAGGTCCTCAAAACAGACCCGAAAGTTTGTGACTCGAAAATTTTTACAAAATTTCCAAGAGGATGGAGAAACATTGTAACTCAGTGGAACATGTGGGTGGCCATTAATATCCACATGAGTCAGTACCCCGCCCCCCCCTACAGATCAATGGTGATTGTGTTAAGTTTGTCCATCAGATGAGGAAACTTTTGTTGAATTTGACTCTTGGTGAGGCATTGCTTTGATGACTTGATACAGTTGGATGTTCTTCTGGTGAGTGGCCTTCATCTTGGTGTCCCTGATCCAGTTTATTGTATCCTTCTCAATGCAATCAGGATTGAGTTCTTTAGGGACCAAGTGCTCAACTACCTAGGAGGTGTCAAAGAGAGGTGGAAAATATGGTCGAAGTCAGGGAAAGTTTTAGGGGAAAAATTTCGCCAATTGGATATTTACTGGGATTTTTTTCAAAAAATAAATTCACTATTTGGTCATTTTTAGCCTCTAATATCTCCTATATTTACATAAAATATGTTTTTTTATCATAATATTCTCCAAAACTTACTAGTTTCAGTAGTAAATTATATGTTTCATATTTAATATTTTCCTACCTATCTATATATATGTTTTTTTCAATCCAAAATAATCGCCTAAAATAGTGACACTTAAGTATGCTATTAGAATCCTTAAAAAATATCCTGGTCGAAGTAGCTCCACATTAAAGACATGATGCAAGCCAAGGAACGAGGAAATACTTAACTCAAAAGAGTTCTCGGGCCCACATCCTTGGTGATGGTGTAAGTTCCATATCGAAGTGGGTAGAGCTTTCAATGGGGCCCTATGAGGTGTTCTTTCTATAAATTTAACCATACCTTATCGCCAAGCTGAGACTTATGCGGAACCCGATGTTGGTCATGTCGTTGCTTATACTTGGCATTGTATTTTTGTAATATGTCATGAACTTGTTGTTGGATGTGGTGAATTTTGTGAACAAATGTGGAGGCCCTATCAAACTAGGTTTGATAATGGGAGGACTCTTCATTTGTATATGCAATGGGAAATGATACATCAATTAGGGATAATGGTTGGAACCCAAACCATACCTCAAAAGGGTTGTGTCTAATAGAACTATGAAGGGATCTGTTATAAATATGTTGAACATAAGGAAAGCTCTAATCCCAAGAGTGGTGATGTTTGGAGTTGCACATTCTCAGGATATGCACAATCATCATGTTGACCACCTATGTCTTCACATTGGTTTAGGGGTGGAAGGAAGTTGATTTGGTTAGCTTGGTATCCATCATCAACCATAGGTTGTACTAGAAGGTAGTTGGGGACCTGTTATCTCGATCTCCTTGTCATAGGTGGTATAATTGTGAAGAAAACAAAGAGTTCCTTTTCATAACAAATTAACCATCTAGACCTTAGTATATGCAATTATTTTGCTTCCTAGTGGTTTAGATTATGTTAGTTCGATATCTAGTGCATATTTTGTCCACCTTTGTGATAGTTTATCCACAATAGCGCCCTCTTGGTGCTTTTACAATGCTTTTATAAAGTTAAAGCACCCATCCTACTTTATCTTGCTTTTATCCAGCGTTTGTGGGTGAAAGCAGATTTATTCTACTTTTCTCTTGGATTCGGGTGAACTAGGAGCACTATGATGACTTGGGAAAGTTTGTTATTTTTTTCCTCAACATCTTCCTTCCTTTTATCCTAAAATCCATTCACTGGTTTTTTTTTGGTCACTCATGGACTATCTAGGCCTACCTAGCCAATTCATGGCCTTTCACTATGACTTGGATATCAATACTTGCCATATAGGGGAGGTTTTGTTTTTTCTAAGCCTACCACATGTGAGCCATTCAAATCGCGTTAGAGGTTCTCAAATTATCCCTATGGGATGTATTATATATTGTATTCATGTTATTGAATAATAAGATGATGGATTTTATTCCAATTGAATTCTATCTCATATGTTTCTACTTCGATATTTCTTCTTATTTATGCTAATCTCTGTGTAAATTCTTGGTGAGGACTACATTGTTTCTAGATCCTAGCTTGTAAAATTATTGCATGGTGTTGAAACTATTTAGAATTTCTACATGGTAATAGAGCTTAGGGAGCTTAGGTTGAGCATAGCAGCTTGCAGTAACGCACCAGAAGCAATGGAGTTACCACATAATTTCTAGGGATATTGTGTTGAGTCCTTTGGTTTTCCATTGGAGTCTTCCGAGCTGTGATGCACTTCTGAATGTGACTACTAATCAAAGTATATTTCATAGCTTAGATCCAAATATTCTTCCGGTATAATATTTTCCAGAGAGTTTGTTTTGCAGGTACGAAGATCAAATGGCAGAAATCTCAACACAAAGTTTGAATTGGTGAAAGTCTCCTTGAAGTGTCTCCTTCTCTTGTTGCTGTAGAAGTTCAAGAGAACTTTGATTTCTCATATTCACATGCAGCTAATCCAAGAGAAGACATTCGAACCTCCATTGTTGAAGAACTCATCCATCTCCATCTCTCATCATTATTCTCCTATCATACTTCAAATACTTAGGATCATATGCTAGTTATTTTGGAAGATACATCTCCTTCCAATGAACTCACTAGTGTGCAAGATTCTAATCTAATGGTTATTGGGAATTCCAATATGCGGTGTGAAGCTGTTATTTGCGCTCTCACTTTCATTGTCCAGTCTCCTACAAGCTCCTACATGGTTGCTAGCACATTTCCTCAAGAAGTTAAAGACTCCCCTTTGTTCTCTCATGATACTTCTATTTTGAATTCTGAGGATCATCACCCAGTTGTTGTAGCTCATTCACACTTAGAGCCTCTCATTGGTTCACAATTTAGTGTGTTATTAGATGCTATGGAGGCTGAATTTTAGTATGGAGTTGTTGCATTCACTCTTACTGTCATACTTCCTATCCACTGCATGATTATGATTGACACATATATTTATTTATTGAAATAAATACATTAAATATTCTATTAAAATAAATAAATAAATAAAAATGTAATACAAATATTTTCATTAAAATATTTTACTATTTTATTAAATGATGAAATTAACTTAAATAAATATTGATAAGAGAAATAAGATTTTATTAAAATTATAAAATTATAATCTAATAGAATTACATGTAAAATTTATCATCCTTGCTTTGAAGACTTAGGACCATAATATGTGTTTTTGAAAATTAATTATGAAATCAAATAACTTTTGTTTTATATCAAAAGCATTTTTTTACTAAAGAAATAAAATATACTAAATATTATAATAATAAAATAAAATATTTTATTAATAGTTATGAATTTAATTATTATTGGTATTTTATTAAAATTTATAAATTTAATAAATTTTGAGTATATGCATTAAAGTTTAGGTCTATTTCTCTATGGGGGTCGTCATCATCATCATCATAATTTATTTATTTCTACAAAAATTATTTTATTAAATATTTAATTATTTTAATAAAATAAAGTATGTTATTCAAATGTAAGAGTTATTTAGATAAATGTAGTTTTTAGTATACACAAATTTTGATTATAAAGAGATTTCAATGCTAAAGAGATTTCTTTTAGGAGGTAAAACACTTTCTCTTTTATATAAAAGCTCCACCCATACTATAATTTTAATCTTGAATTATTTGCATAAAATACATCATCCAAATCACATAACCTAATTTAAGAAAAATGAAATTCTAAAAATTTAGAAAATAAACCAAATGTTGGCAAAATATTTGAATTAAAAGATCTTTTTATGTCAAAATCATATTTTACAAGAACTCACACAAATGAGTGGGATGTTACCAAAGATACTTAGTAATTCTATTTGAAGAAACATTTGAAGAATCATATAAATGTGAGAGTTGGAAATTGTATATCTACTTAGATTTGCAAATGATTGAAATTTGATGTATTACTTTGCAAAACAATAAAAATAAATAAATATGATGTTCATATTTAAATATTACTTTTCAATAATGATAAAAAAAGATAAAACAAAAGTAAAGAAAAATACATTCCATATGTAATTCAAGTATTTCTTTACAAATGTTGAAATCATTTGCATTTGTAGAAAAAAGGTTTATATTAAATGAAATTTTGATTCCCTAAATTTTATTTTCAACCCAACTCTATCCTCAATGCTACATTAAGATTTAATGGCCAACCTAAAACTTAATAGTAGTTAAGACAAGGTTTCTATATATATCTCTATAACTTTTGGACCTCATATTTTTAAATTATTAATATTTTATTAAAAATTATTTTAAGATAACTTACACACTAGTGCTAGTAAATATGTGTTGCACACTAGGGTTGTTTAATATAATGAGGGCACTAATTTTTTTTTTTTAATGGATGATTTTTTAATAAAATATGTTAAATTACTTTGGTGCTTCTCATAGGGTTACACATAGATTCAACTAGTGTTATACTAACATTTATCCTCAATGTTGGGTTAAGAATCAAAGTCTAAGGTAAAACCTAGAAGTCCCTTACATTACCTATAGATATTATTTTTTAATTACAAAGTTTGGACCTCACATTTCCCATAGACCTTAGTTTAATTTAAAAAAAAAATTGTTACAATGTACATTACATTGGACAACATGTATATGCCCTGATACCACATCATTTATGGAACACTGTAGTCAATAACTATGAATCAAGTATCTGTATACAACACTTTCACTACCATACCATAAAAGGCTATGAACATAAATTCCACTTTTTAAAAGAGACTCAAGAATCCTCAAAGTAAGCACGTTTAGAGGGACACCTCTCCCTGTAAAACCCCCAAAAATTCACTAAAAATTAAAAAAAATTGTAGTAGCATAAATTGCTATGATTACGATGCCAAAGCATTAAATTGTAACAACAATAAGCTAAACCCTAAATAATGATTAATTGATGACAAAACTTTCTAAACTGTTGTTTAGACTTCTTAAGCATCTTAGAACAAAGTTGCAACAGTTAAACATTCGGTCTTGAATTATCAAAATCCTCAAATAGCATTGAAATAGAAAGAGTCATAAAGTTAAATTAATATGATTTCTAGTATTACGTACTATACTTGCCAAAGCACATCGTCACTTACTTTCTTTGTTATGCATTTTGATGCTAGCTCTAAAAATGATCATTTTCTTGTACTGAAGGGGTTCTTGATTTGCCCTGAGGCTTACTTAGCTATCGCTAGCTAACGCTCCTGAATACCATTGCAGAAAACAGGTATGTCCAAGAGTTCTACTGGCAGCTTACTTATATGTTTTTTAGTTGTTCCTATGGCACAATACTGGTTTTGTTACGTATATGCAAGTTTAACTGCTCTAAAACTTTCCCAGGTATTCTAACTTGATTTTCTATTTAACTTCCAAGTAAAGATCTCCGGGAGTAATGCTGATAGTTTTGGGTATTAAAATATGTAACTTCCTTGCTATTGCTATTGGAACTTTTACGAGGTTTACAACTTGATGTCCCTCACCAATGACTATGGAAAAAACCTTGTCATACTACCCTAATTCAAGGATCAAATTATAATACCTATATCTAGTAATATATTTATTATATGAATTATCCATGAAAATAGAAATGCGATTATATATAAACTTTGAAAGGCAAAGCTATGCATTGATCTATTCCAAACTTTACATTTACGATTTAAAACCTTATTCCTTCATTGGATAATTAACGTATTAAAAGCTTTTGTAATATATGCGTGGATTATTAAACCAGTATTGATGCTAAGGTTTGGAACTATACTTAACCATTACGTTGGAAGGTAATGTATTAACTCCTTGAAGTATGCGTTGGAAGGCACATGTTTTCAAGATGGTGCATTTAACTCTTTCATAAATAGCTCGGTAGTGGATTACCTGGCATAAGCCTTCGTGGCTAGTTTCACGTGAACACGTTGAGGTCATGGTGTTGATACAACACTCCGACATATGAACAATGTCAAGCTGGGGCATGACGTGGTAAGAACATGTAAGGTTATAGCTCTGTGCTGGAAATCTTCTCGATAGTGGTGACTTAAGTTTTAAATGAGGTTTTAATGTAGTGGTTGGTCAGATATCTAAACGTTGTGGTGGCTGCATCCCGTCCATTGATTTTGTATTACCTTGGGTTTTGGAAAAACCCTACTTTACCATATCGCCAATTTTCGTGTTTGTAGCATTCACTTGTTTGATAGAGTGGGCGAGGAGGCCAACAGGCTCTCCGGATCCCCAGGGTTTGTAACCTGCACTCTTGCCTCGACTTTCCAAGGTTTCATGGCGTTTTTGAGCCGACTGTGAATTATTTGTGGTGGATAGAAGAATGAGCAGAGTGGAAAACTCTCAGGTTGTGATGTACTCAGGTTTGAAATCTTGACCTGTCAATGTAGGTTTCGTTTGGAAATCTGGAAGATTTGTAGCACACTAGGTTATGAGAACCCTAATGGAAAATGTTGTGAGCATCAAGCATTGAATTAGTGTTGAGTTACTCTCGTCTAGGAATTGAGTGCATCGGTCTGGTTCGGCTCGACAGGGAACTATTTCAGTATTTCTTTGTTGTCTACTGCAAGTCTGGAGGAGAACGACATAAAAAATAATTCTATCAGGTGATGTATTTACCTCCTTCATTTTCTGCTAAAACCTGTAGAATGTGGTTTCGCAAAGCTTTTGTATTTCTTGTTTTAACTCCTACTTAATGTGTTAATGTAGGCAGGTTCCAGTCTTTTGGTAATGGCATTCATCAGCGAGCAAGGATACTAGCTATCCAGTAAGCCTTAGTAATTAACCTCAAGGGTTTTACTGACAGTTACACAGAAATGGTCTTTTAAAATGTTTAGCTTCTGTCAGGGTTCCAAAAGATAGATACAGTCATGTAGGTGATGATTGTAACCGTCGTTTAAGCTATGAAGACCAAGATATTTTAGGAGCTTTCTCCTTGAGCTGTAGCTCAATGTTTCTTTTATGTTCTCAGCCACTATTTACAGTGTTTTTTGCTGAGGTTTAGAGTTTGGTTTTTAATACCATCAATTGAATTTGGTTGATTTCGAACTGAAAGTTCTGAGTTTTTCTAAGGTTAATGGATTCAGTCTTTTTATGAAAACAACTTTGTAAGCAGGTTTCGGTGTTTTGTTTACTACGAAAGTTAAGAGATTTAGCCCGATAATGACAATGTGACACCTTGCGAAAGCCGTAACTCTGGGTCTTCATACCCTACTATGATTGACTGTGTTTTTCCTATCCAAGGTCTATGGTTTTGGTTTGATAAACCAACGATTTGCTAAAACTATTGTAATGCATATGTCGTTGAGTTTTTGAAAATAAAAGGACTTATTTAACAAATCATTGTTACTGGGATTCGAATGTTCAGATAGGAATATATTAATAACGTAGTGAAATGATAAACTGTCAAACAAAGATACTTTGATTTTCAACCTGAGTTTATTTTACGAAATGATATGAATATTTACATATCTATGTAATATATCGTATATGTTTACAATTATAATATTTGTAATACATTTCTTTTAAATGTATGAATACCTAAGCTCTATTGAAATGAGGGCTTGGTTTTAAATGTGGAAATTGTATTCTAGGTTTTGCATATGTCCATACATTGCTATAATAAAAACGGGTAAACGTACTCTTTTGAAGAAGTATTAAAGCAGGAAATACTTTATGTCTACTATAATAATAGTATTTAATTGATTCTTGTGTGGGTTTAATCTGATGTTGCTGCTAGTATAATGTCTAGTCTATAATAGACCTATTCCTATGATAGCTAGATATGATACGAGAAGCCTGTTTATGAATTATATATGTAGTGTTTTTTTAAATAAAAAGAGTCCAGTTATACAAGGTCTATTTAATTTTAAAAGACTATTTTTACTACTGATTTAGCAGAAGATTCTTTTGATAATATTATTGTTTGCAACAAGAGATAGGGTTTATTAAATAACAAAAAATAATAAAGTATTTAGAAGAAAAGTAATTGTTGTTTACAATTCTAAATGATCTATTTAAATAAAAACAGTGACACAAAGTTGAAATGTGATAGCTATGTTTATAAAACAATCATTTACATTTATATAATGCATGTGATCATTCTATTCTATTCTAACTAACCCTTCCTGTACTAGAGTACGGCACTGTTACAGTGTGTGAAAAAATGCAAAAAGGTGATTTCATAATCAATCATTATATCCTTTTTAACTACATCATTCATACTACATTTTATTCCATCCGTACAATTTACAGAAATAAAATAATCATTAACTCAACAGAATCTCTTAGATTAAATGGGAAAAATAGATAACCATTGCATTCCTATTTAATTTTCTAATATAACAGAAGTAGAAAAGAGTGAGAAAAGATAACACAATATGAACCTGGAACTATAGAAGAAGAAACAAACAACCAAAGGAGCCCGTTCCACCCAACCAGCTCCTGAAAATAGCCAAGCTACTTGCCTTAGGACCCCCGAGCCTGTTCACTGAACCACTAGGACGAAGATGTTGTGTGGAATAATGGAATAAATTCCCTTACAACTCAGCAGTAGTGCTTAGCAGCAGCACTACCTGCCTTTAGCAAAATTGAACTCAACAATGTGGCTGCACTAGTTCAGAATGCAGTCTTAATTCACTCAATCACTTCTAACTTTCCCCTCATCAAATCTCTTGTGCTCAGAAATTATCACAAGGTAAGAATGAACAGCCTCCTCCTGAATTTGATGGGTAAATAAATAGCATGCCTAGGTCTTTTGGTTAGTTTATTTCAGTAAATGAGCCACCTGCTTAGTTCCACTTTCTTGGGGAACATGATCACAAAAGCAGGGAAGTTTCCCTCTGCAACAGTTAGAAGTGAGTTGAGGATGCTGCCAAGTGTCAATTTGCTCTCCACCACAGTCCATTCCCCCTAGTGGGTCAGTGAACACTCATTCAACAATATCCTTTGGATATTTGTCTCCACTTTTATTTATTAATAATAAAATATTCAAAATAATTAATTACAGTCATCCATGACCCCACTTGGTCAATTGCCATAAAACTTTACAATAAAAATAAAACATAATGTTTTCTCAATAACATAAAATGTCTAGAACTTGGGGTATGTGACAAACACCCCCTCTTAAGTTCAACATCGTCCTCAATGTTTCTTTATTTATCATCCTCTTGTTCCTTCTGGAACAACATTGGATATGCCACCCGCATATTACTTTCCAGTTCCCAAGTAGCTTCATCCGGACTAAGGTGCTTCCACTGCACCTTAACTTGTCCAATGGTACGATTACGAAGCAAAATTTCCCTCTTGTCGAGGATACAGTCTAGTTCCACCAGAAAATCTCCTTCTGGTTCCACCTGTATGTCATTCCAATTAATAACATGAGTAATATCATGCACATATTTTTTCAAAAGAGAGATGTGAAATACATTATGTACTTTAAAATTTGGTGGCAATGCCAACTGATATGCCACTGGTCCTACCCAAGACAATATTTCAAAAGGTCCACAATACCTTGGTGCTAATTTAGCACAGCTTCCCAGCCTTAGGGGACTTTTCTTGGGTCTTACCTTGAGGAACACATGTTCACCAACCCGAAACTCTTTCTGAGTTCTTTTTAAATCTACTTGACTTTTCTGTTTATCTTGTGCAATTTCCAAATTTCCTTGAACCTATTTCACGGTTAGTTCTAAATCTCTTAACAAATCAGGTCCTAGCATTAACCTGTCAACTGGATTACTCCAAGAGATACAAGTATTGCATTTTCTGCCATATAAAATTTCAAAGGGACTAAGCTTTGCCGAAGCTTGATAATGGTTATTGTAAGCAAATTCAGCAATATATAAATACTCCTCCCATTTACTTGGATGGTCTTTAACATACATTCTCAGCATGTCCTCAAGAATTTGATTAACTCTTTTAGTCTGCCCATCTAGTTGTGGGTGAAATGATGTACTGAAATTCAAAGTAGTATCTACACCTTTAAATAAAGATTTCCAGAAATTTCCTGTAAAATTTGAGTCTCTATCAGAAATTATAACTTCTGGAATACCATGTAAACGAAAAATCTGCTTCATAAAAATTTCCACAATGCCAGGAGCTTTGTGTGTTGTCTTAACTGGTATGAAGTATGCTACTTTACTAAGCTTTTCCACCACTACCATGATGGAATCATTCTATTTATGATTTTTAGGAAGCCCGGTAATAAAATCAATACTAATTATCTCCCATTTCCAATCAGGAATAGGTAGTGGCTGCAACAAACTAGCTGGGTGTTGGTGTTCAGCCTTTACTTATTGACACTCTATACATCTAGCAATATATTCAACTACTTCACTTTTCATACAAGGCCAAAAATAATCTTTTCACAACATAGTTATCATCTTTTGGTAACCAAGGTGTGCTGAGTAAGGACTTTTATGCAATTCATTCAAAATTAGCAATTTAATTTTAGCAACATAAAGTCTATTTTTATATAGCAGTAACCCTATTTCATCTATTCTGTAATCTTTTATGCAATTTTTAGCATTATCTTCAGCAATTTTAGTAAGTAAATTCTGATATTTTACATCCATTTTGATTCTCTCCTTAATCTGATTTTTCCAGATCAGATTTATAAGTGCTGATTGCTGAAATAAAACTTATTTCTGCATTTCTACTTAATGCATCAGCAACCTTATTTTCCTTTCCTTTTATGTGCTGAATTTCAAAATCATGATCGCTAAGGAAAGCTAGCCACCTAGCTTGCCTTGCGTTTAGATTCGGTTGATTCAACAAGTATTTTAACCCTTTATTATCAGTCCTTAAGATGAATTTCCTTCCAATTAAATGATGTCGTCACATTTTTAATGCATGTATTACAGCAGCTAACTCAAGGTCGTATGTTTCATAATTCTTCTCATGAATCTTTAACTTTCTAGATTCATATGCAATAGCGTGACCTTCTTGAGTTAAGACCCCACCAAGTCTGTCATTGCACGCATCCGTGCATACAATGAAATCCCTGTTAGGATCAGCAATTTTTAAAATAGGTGTTGTTGTTAATAACTCTTTTAGTTTCTTAAAGATTTCTTCACAATTTTGATCCCATACAAACTTCTTACCTTTCTTTTGCAAAAACATTATAGGATTTGCTATCCTAAAAAATCCTTCAATAAACTTACGATAGTAAGCTGTGATTCCCATAAAAGAGCGTACACCTGTCACGTCTTTCGGGGCATGCCATTCATTAATTGCTTTTATCTTGTCTGTGTTTTCTGCAATTCCATCCTTGGATATTACATGCCCTAAGTAGTGTATTTTATCTTTATAAAAATCACATTTGCTGAATTTTGCATACAATTGGTGTTCCCTTAATACTTGTAAAATTATTTTTAGATGTTCTTCATGTTCCTCTTTCGTCTTAGAATAGACTAGAATATCATCAATAAAAACCACAACAAATTTATCCAAGTACTTATGTAATACATTGTTCATTAAACACATGAAGACTGTTGGAGCGTTGGTCAGCCCGAAAGGCATAACCACGAACTCGTAGTGTCCATAACGAGTTCGGAACGCAGTCTTAAAGATGTCCTCATCTTTAATTCTGACCTGGTGGTACCCCGACCTTAAATCTATTTTAGAGAATATCGTCGCACCGCGTAGTTGATCAAATAGATCGTTAATGCGGGGCAAATGATACTTGTTCTTTATGGTCATTTTATTAAGCTGACGATAATCTATGCATAATCGCATAGTTTTGTCCTTCTTTTTAACAAAAATTACAGGTGCTCCCCATGGAGACACACTGGGCCTTATATATTTTTTATCAATCAATTCTTTAAGCTATGACTTAAGTTCATTAAGCTCCAAAATATTCATTCTATAAGGAGCCTTTGAGTTTGGTACTGCTCCTGGTACTAACTCAATGGTGAAATCAAGTTCCCTTTCAGAGGTAGTCCTGGAATTTCTTCCGGGAATACATCAGAAAATTCCTTAAGAATGGGTATGTCTTTCAGCTTTAATTTATCTTCATTAGTGGATTGTTCATTATTAATTACGTTTGCAGCAAACAACTTCCACCCCTTTTGAACAGCTTTCTTGACTTGTAATGCAGAAATTTGCCTAACAAAAATCTTTCTAGGATTCCCTTTCACTGTTACAGTTTCAAATGGATCATTTAAGCAGGTAAAAGTCTTTTCAAAGCAATTTAATACAACTCTATGTTTCTCTAACCAGTCCATTCCAATCAGAATATCATAAGAACCTAAAGGTGAAACATTTAGTTTAACATGAGTTCTAAACTGATTCATCAACAATTCACATTCTCTTACAAAATCAGTCACCTTTCTTTTCGTGCCAGTAGCTAATTGAACCAGCCACGATTTATCAAACTTATCTACTTTTAGATTGCAACATTTAACCAACTCAGGTGAAATATAACTAATACTTGCCCCCAGATCAATC
Organism: Larix kaempferi; assembly: GCA_027924585.1. Classification (NCBI taxonomy): domain Eukaryota; kingdom Viridiplantae; phylum Streptophyta; class Pinopsida; order Pinales; family Pinaceae; genus Larix; species Larix kaempferi. Next base: position 22,714,388 of record BSBM01000994.1, on the reverse strand, counting down.
AAAATAGAAACAAGTTTATCTTTTAACATACCTTCCACTTCAACCATGGAAGTTTGATGATCTTCTTGCCTGTTCTCCAAAGGTGCATTTATTCTGGGCATCTCCCTTGCTAAATCACCAACAGTAGCCTCCTCTTGCACAGTGTGTATGTTGTTAACAACTTTCTTTCGAAGTGGATAGTTTGATGCATAGTGAGGTCCCTGACATTCCCGACACTTAATAGGTTCTTTCTGTTCATTACTTTTAACAAAGTTTTTAGGTGGATCACTATTCTTTGCAGCTGTAAATTTTAACTCTTTATTAATTGCTGCATTATTTCTTGAAAACTTCATGTTAGCATAATTACGGGAATTATTATTACTGAAATTACAATTAAAAGAAAATTGCTTCCTCCTTTGCTCAAAGTTGTTAGGCCTTTTTTCCTTCCAGCTTGGTATGCCTTCTCTTCTCTTGTTTTGTTCAAAATAGATATTCACCTTTCTCATAGCCTCTTCAAGAGTTCGAGGACTATCAAATTCAATTTTGTCTTTTATGTGAGAGGGAAAACAACTTAGAAACCTTTGAACCTTTGGATTCTCCTCAACAAAATAAGGCACATACCTTAATAAATTCAGAAACTTGCTGCACAACTCTCTCATATCCATGGAACCAAGCTTTAACTCATAAAATTCCTTAGCTCGTTCCTCATAATATTGTTCTGACAAAAGTTTACTTTTAAAGTACTTCTTGAAATTACTCCAATTTACACTTTTTTCCTTTAAACCTTTAACTATTTTTAGTTCTTGCCACCATATGTCTGCTTTTCCAATTAAATTATAAATTTCCATTTTAGTTTTTTGGTGACTTGAGTAATTATAAATCTGGAAATACTTATTCATCCCAGACAGCCATGCTTCAGCTATCTCACTCTTTTCTGTTTCTCCATTGAAGGTTGAAAGTTTGATCTTTTTAAACTCGTTAGAAATTTCTTCATAGGGTCTGTACTTCTTTTTCTTAGTGTAGTAGTCACTGTCACTACTATCACTAGAGTACTTATGCTTTTTCCTATGTGCCCTTTCATCAGATTCAGAAGATGAACTGCTATCATAATCAGTTAATTTTATCTTCTTTTTTTTTTACGTGGATAGGACATTGTTCCAGACTTAACATTATTTGTTGTTTCGTTATCTTGGTCATTTTTATTAATATTATTCAGCAGGATGTGATTTAGCTCCTCTTAAGCTTTCAAGATACGTTCGTTCTCTTCCTTAACTGTTTTTATCTCAATTTTTAAATCTTTTACAGTCCTTAATAGTTCAAATGAATTATCATTTAGTTTGACAAAAATACTTTATGTATTTACGTGTCCTTGTTCATTATTATTCTGTTCGTTATTAAGGGACCTGTCCTCAGCCAACTCTATTGGTCCTTGCATACCTGCAGACTCAAATTATAAATGTTGAAACTGAAAACAAAATAAATTAAATCAGTAATTTGTAATTTTGTTATAGATTTTCATTTGCGCGCATGAGCCACTTCAGGCTTAGTATTTGAACTTGTGCTCTGATACCACATGTAAAACCCCCAAAAATTCACTAAATTAAAAATTTGCATAGTAGCATAAATTGCTATGATTATGATGCGGAAGCATTAAATTGTAACAACAATAAGCTAAACCCTAAATAATGATTAATTGATAACAAAACTTCCTAAACTACTGTTTAGACTTCTTAAGCATCTTAGAACAAAGTTGTAACAGTTAAACATTTAGTCTTGAATTATCGAAATCCTCAAATAGCATTGAAATAGAAAGTGTTGTAAAGTTAAATTAATATGATTTCTAGTATTACGTACTATACTTGCCAAAGCACATCGTCACTTACTTTCTTTGTTATGCATTTTGATGCTAGCTCTAAAAATGATCATTTTCTTATACTGAAGGGGTCCTTGATTTTCCCTAAGGATTACTTAGCTAACGCTCCTGAATATCATTGCATAAAACGGGTATGTACAAGAGTTCTACTGGCAGCTTACTTATATGTTTTTCAGTTGTTCCTACGACACAATACTAGTCTTGTTACATATATGCAATTTTAATTGCTCTGAAACTTTCCCAGGTATTCTAACTTGATTTTCTATTTAATTTCGAAGTAAAGATCTCCAGGAGTAATGCTGATAGTTTTGGGTATTAAAATATGTAACTTCCTTACTATTGCTATTGGAACTTTTGCGAGGTTTACAAATTCATGTCCCTCGCCAATGACTATAGAAAAAACCTTGTCATACTACTCTAATTCAAGGATCAAATTATAATACCTATATCTAGCCATATATTTATTATATAAATTATCCATGAAAATAGAAATACGATTATATATAAACTTTGAAAGGAAAAGCTATGCATTGATCTATTCCAAACTTTACATTTACGATTTAAAACCTTTATTCCTTCATTGGATAATTAACGTATTAAAAACTTTTGTAATATATGCGTGGATTATTAAACTGGTATTGATGCTAAGGTTTGGAACTATACTTAACCATTACGTTGGAAGGTAATGTATTAACTCGTTGAAGTATGCGTTGGCAGGCACATGTTTTCAAGATGGTGCATTTAACACTTTCATAAACAGCTCGGTAGTGGATGACCTAGTGTAAGCCTTCGTGGCTAGTTTCACATGAACACGTTGAGGTCGTGGTGTTGATACAACAATCCGACATATGAACAATGTCAATCTAGGGCATGATGTGGTAAGAACCTGTAAGGTTATAGTTCTGTGCTGGAAATCTTCTCGACAGTGGTGACTTAAGTTTTAAATGAGGTTTTAATGTAGTGGTTGGTCGTATATCTAAATGTTTTGGTGGCTGCATCCCATCCATTGATCTTGTATTACCTTGGGTTTTGGAAAAACCCTACTTTACCATATCACCAATTTTCATGTTTGTAGCATTGATTTGTTTGATAGAGTGGGGTGGGAGGCCGCGAGGCTCTCAGGATCCCCAGGATTCGTAACCTGCACTCTTGCTTTAGCTCTCCAAGGTTTCATGGCATTTTTTAGCCGACTGTGAATTATTTGTGGTGGATAAAAGAATGAGCAGAGTGGAAAACTCTCAAGTTGTGATGTGCTCGGGTTTGAAATCTTGACCTATCAATGTAGGTTTTGTTTAGAAAACTGGAAGATTTGTAACACACTAGGTTATGAGAACCCTGATGGAAAATGTTTTGAGCATCAAGTATTGAATTAGTGTTGAGTTACTCTCATTTGGGAACTGAGTGCACCGATCTTGTTCGGCTCGACAGGGAGCTATTTGAGTATTGCTTTGGTGTCTACTGTAAGTATGGAGGAAACACAGGGGCTTCACTCAATAAACCGCTATCATAACACGTTCGTTCATGGCATATGAAACAATACCCCTAATTTCACTAAATATTGGAAAATACCTTCCAAAATCATTTTTTTTAACCCCCTCTCAATATGCCTTCCCAATTTAAAAAAACCCCTATTTCCACTAGATATTGTATGTATCAATTTTTTCATTAACATTTTTTATACCCCTTTATATTTCTACCTAGTATATTGATATGATACCCCTCTTATGACGCCACATGCATTCTATAATGCACCTTGCTTCTTTCGATGTATATTATGGATACACATTACTTCACCCATAATGCAATTACTCAACCACATATCATTATGATTTGCAACATATAATGGTCTAATGAATAGATACGAGATCACTTCTTGTATGTCACTAGAGCCAATGCACATAGTACAACATTTAGATTCCATGTTGCAGTTCCCCAATCGCTGACTAAGCTTGTTGTGGGCTAGGTATCCAAGCCCCCAGGGCCTGTAAAAAGCTCTAGGAGGCTGACTAAACCTACCAAGGCCTGTAATAGGCACGAGTGGTTGGGTATTCAAGCCCCCAAGGCCTATCAAGGGCCTATAATAGGTCCTAGAGGCTTAGAGCCTCCCAAGGCTATTGGTAACAATTGGCTATCAATGACCACTTTCTCTCAACTATGATCGACTGGAAACCCACTTCACCATGAAACCCCTAGCCTCAAGCATGCCTCAAGACTCGATTTCCCTACGTACTGGTAAGCCTGAGCCTTGCCTCAACCCGATTTCTCATCCGGGCGTGATCCAGCCATCTCCATTTGGCGGACATTTGTGAGGCCGCCCATATAAAAAAGACTCCAAAGTATTTTTGTATTGTTACATTAAATAAAAAAACCCTTTGCCCCTTAATATATAAGCAATATAATTTTTAGGTTTTCATGAATATTTAATACCACAATATGAATGAATGTGGTATTATATTTCCTTCTAGTGAAGCCCCCGTGGGAGGAGAACGATATAAAAAAAATAATTCTATCAGGTGATGTATTTACCTCTTTCGTTTTCTGCTAAAACCTGTAGAATTTGGTTTCACAAAGCTTTTGTATTGCTTGTTTTAAATCCTACTTAATGTGTTAATGCAGGTAGGTTCCAGTCTTTTGGTAATGGTGTTCATCAGCGAGCAGGGATACTAGTTATCCGGTAAGCCTCGGTAATTAATCTCAAGGGTTTTACCGACAGTTACACAGAAATGGTCTTTTAAAATGTTTAGCTTATGTCAGGGTTCCAAAAGATAGATACAGTCGTGTAGGTGATGATTGTAACCTTCGTTTAAGCTATGAAGCCCAAGATATTTTAGGAGCTTGCTCCTTGAGCTGTAGCTCAATGTTTCTTTGATGTTCTCAGTCACTGTTTATAGTGTTTTTCGCTGAGGTTCACAGTTTGGTTTTTAATTCCATGAATTGAATTCGGTTGATTTCGAACTAAAAGTTCTGAGTTTTTCTAAGGTTAATGGATTCAGTCTTTTTATGAAAACAACTTTGTAAGCAGGTTTCATTGTTTTGTTTACTACGAAAGTTAAGGGATTTAGCCCGATAATGACAATGTGATACCTTGCGAAAGCTATAACTCTAGGTCTTCATACCCTGCTATGATTGACTGCATTTTTCCTATCCAAGGTTTAGGGTTTTGGTTTGATAAACCAACGATTTGCTAAAACTGTTCTAATGCATTCGTTGTTGAGTTTTGGAAAACAAAAGGACTTATTTAATAAATCATTGTTACTGGGATTCGAATGTTCAAATAGGAATATATTAATAATGCAGTAAAATAATAAACTGTCAAACAAAGATACTTTGATTTTCAACCTGAGTTTATTTTATGAAAAGATATGAATATTTACATATCTATGTAATATATCGTATAGGTTTACAATTATAATATTTGTAATACATTTCTTTTAAATGTATGAATACCTAAGCTCTGTTGAAATGAAGGCATGGTTTTAAATGTGGAAATCATATTCTAGGTTTTGCATATGTCCATACAATGTTGTAATAAAAAGGGGTAAACGTACTCTTTTGAAGAAGTATTAAAGCAGGAAATACTTTATGTCTACTATAATAATAGTATTTAATTGAATCTTGTGTGGGTTTATTCTGATGTTGCTGCTAGTATAATGTCCAGTCTATAATAGACATATTTCTATGATAGTTAGATATGATACGAGAAGCATGTTTATGAATTATATATGTAGTGTTTGTTTAAATAAAAAGAGCCCAGTTATACACGGTCTATTTAATTTTAAAAGATTATTTTTACTATTGATTTGGTAGGAGATTCTTTTGATAATATTAGTGTTTGCAACAAGAGATAGCGTTTATTAAATTACAGAAAATAATAAAGTATTTAGAAAAAAAGTAATTGTTGTTTACAATTCTAAATGATCTATTTAAATAAAAACACTGATACAAAGCTGAAATGTGATAGCTCTGGTTATAAAAAAATCATTTACATTTATCTAATGCATGTGATCATTCTATTCTATTCTAATTAACCCTTTCTGTACAAGAGTACGGCACTGTTACAATGTGTGGAAAAATGCAGAAAAGGTGATTTCATAATCAATCATTCTATCCCTTTTAACTACATCATTCATACTGCATTTTATTCCATCAGTACAATTTACAGAAATAAAATAATCATTAACTCAATAGAATCTCTTAGATTAAATGGGAAAAATAGATAGCCATTGCATTCCTATTTAATTTTCTAATATAACAGAAGTAGAAAAGAGTGAGAAAAGATAACACAATATGAACTTGGAACTATAGAAGAAGAAACAAACCGCCAAAGGATCCCATTCCACCCAGCCAACTCCTGAAGACAGCCAAGCTACTTACCTTAGGACCCCGAGCTTGTTCACTGAACCACTAGGACGAAGATGTTGTGTGGAATAATGGAATAAATTCCCTTGCAACTCAGTAGTAGTGCTTAGCAGCAGCACTACTTGCCTTTAGCAGTATTAAACTCAGCAATGTGGCTACACTAGTTCAGAATGCAGTCTTAATTCACTCAATCACTTCTAACTTTCCCCTCATCAAATCTCTTGTGCTCAGAAATTATCACAAGGTAAGAATGAACAGCCTCCTGCTGAATTTGATGGGTAGATAAATAACATGCCTAGGTCTTTTGGTCAGTTTATTTCAGTAAATGAGCCACCTACTCAGTTCCACTTTCTTGGGGAACATGTCCACAAAAGTAGGGAAGTTGCCCCCTGCAACAGTTAGAAGTCAGTTGAGGATGCTGCCAAGTGCCAATTTGCTCTCCACCACAGTCCATTCCCCCTAGTGGGTGAGTGAACACTCATTCAACAGTCTCCTTTGGATATTTGTCTCCACTTTTATTTATTAATAATAAAATATTCAGAATAATTAATTACAGTCATCCATGACCCCACTTGGTCAATTGTCATAAAACTGTACAATAAAAATAAAACATAATGTTTTCTCAATAACATAAATGTCTAGAACTTGGGGTATGTGACACACCTCAATGTAGCTCTTCTAACCATATATATTTTACAAGAGAAGAGGCTCAATGCATTTAGGGACTATGGCCTAAGCACCTATATCTTTACCATCATCAACAATGTGTGTATATATATGTTTGTGTATGTGTATATACCTTAGTTAATCTATGTATATTTATATACCAACACATTTATTAATCAATATACTTTGATACATGCAATAACATATATATATATATATATATATATATATATATTTGTATTAAATATATAGAATAATGTGTATACTAATATATATCTTTATCATTATATTCAACACACACACACATATATATAAAGTTCATATGTTTTGAGAAACAAGTTGTTTTAAGGAACTCATCATATGTTAAAATAACCCAACTCATTATTAATTGATTAGTATGATAAAAAACAAATATAATAATCCAAATGCTAATTTTATGATATATAAATTTTATAATTTACTTAAGAAAGAAAAAAAAAATCAACAATTATGAAAAGATATTTTACACATTTGTTTTAAAAATTATAAACATGTTTTTCCATATATATAAATAACATTTTTAATAGATTTGTTTAAATAAATTAATATTTTTATGAATATTTGTTATTGGTAATAATCATTTTTGAAATATATATATATAAGAATTTATTTTTATAAATTCTTGTGAAATCTAAATTTAATTATAAAAAAAAATTGATTTTGATATTTTATATAATATAAATCTATACAATTTTTAATAATATATTTTTTTAATTTTATTTAATTTTCAAAACTTTTGGAATTTGTTTTTGTTAAATTGGTGTATGTACTCTTCATTTGTGGGGATTTGTCTACTAAAAATAAGAATACATTTTTAATAGATTTGTTTAAATAAATTAATACGTTTTATGAATATTTGTTATTGGTAATAATCATTTTTTATAAATTTTTGAAATATATATAAATAAAAATTTATTTTTATAAATTCTTGTGAAATCTAAATTTAATTATAAAAAAAAAATTGATTTTGATATTTTATATAATATAAATCTATATAATTTTTAATAATATATTTTTTTAATTTTATTTGATTTTCAAAACTTTGGGAATTTGTTTTTTGTTAAATTGGTGTATGTACCCTTCATTTGTGGGGATTTGTCTACTAAAAGTAAGAATACAAGTTAATAAGTGTAAAACCTTTTATGATCAAATTAATGTACCTTTATCATAAAAATTCTTATCTAATGAGAAAAATTGATCAACAATCAAGGCATATAACCTTGGTTTGAAAAGAGTTAACTTTAAAGGTAAACACCCTGCTTTAGGGTTATATTTATACCATATCTTGACAATAGGCTATTAAACCTATAATACAAAATGCAAAAAAGTTATATTTATGCCCTATCATGACAATACGCTATTGAACATATAATACAAAATGCAAAAGAGTTATATTTAAGCCTTATCATGACAATACGATATTGAACATATAATACAAAATGCAAAAAATTATATTTATGCCATATCATGACATATATGCTATTGAAAAGATTGAACATATAATATTTTCGGTCATATATGTTTGAAATTACGATGTTTTTGTCTTCCACCTTACTATTTTGATCTCGTTTTCATGTAAATACGTTTTATATTTACAAAACACTGTAGTCATAGTAGCCATAAGGTTGTTGGTGTTGGTGAGATTTAAATTTTAATGTTGTTACTCTCCCATAAAATTATTATTATTATAGACTTAGATTTGAATAATTTAATCATAATTCTTAACACAATGATTATTATTTGGCACCGTTTTGGTGGCACTAAAGCAAGCTAAGGCTTTGGCGTTTGTGATTTTCAACCCAGCTCATAATATACTTATCAGTATGCCCACTTCGAAATGGATCAATGTCGCATGGAGGAGAACAACCTGCCCTTGTGAGTGTAAGTAATGAGATTGTGAGTGGAAGGAGTTCTTGGGTAAATGATTCCACATAAAATGGGAGAAATAATCCCGCGTCAATTGATAAATTGAGAAGCCGACTATGTACTCTTGGATTTGGCTCCGCATTGGTGCTTTTGGCGATGGTAGTTTCCCTTGTCATCTTTGAATAAAAAGGTGGCACCAAAAAATATGGCCTCAATGTCTTTTGAATAAAAAGGTGGCACCAAATCCCAATGTGCTAATGTGTAAGGAAGTTACACATCGCTTTCAATATAAAAAAATAGTCATAAAAATATGTCCTTATATAGTTACACATTGCTTTCACTAGAAAGAAAAATCATTATAAAAAGCTGTCTTATATAGTTACACATTGCTTTCACAAGAAAGAAAAATCATTATAAAAAGCTGTCATTGATACAGTTGGTTTAAATTTGGAGCAAGCTGATAAATCATTATAAAAAGCTGTTATTGATACCGTTGGAATGCGCGGATATTTACCAAACACGCCATCCATGGATCGAGTGGAACCTGGAGGTGTTCGCTACCTACTTTCTTAAGAACGTTATCTAAATGTTCAAATCCCGATGTGTTGACGTGTAAGGACGTTACACATCGCTTTCAGTATGGGAAAAAGCCGGCTTCAAGATCAGTATACCAAGTTAGCTTGCCCGGGATCCGGAGATGGTGCTGGGATTCTCATCGGTACCCAAAAATACAAAAACGAGATCACGGTAGATAAAGCCGCCATGACCGTTACTGCAGACAGCGGTGTCCGTTTGAGAGACTTGCTGGACAAAGTAGCTGCGTTGGGTTTGGCGGCGGCACGGGCTCTCATGGCAGCTCTCTCTGGCGCAGGGGAGGAGCCCTGCACGACTACGTGGTCTCGATGCGTTTAATCGTTCCGGCCTCCTAGCAGGAAGGGTATGCCAAGGTCATCCCGATCTCAATGCGGCCAAGGTCTCTCTCGGAGTCCTGGGAGTCATATCAAAGGTAGGTTCTGAGATCGAATCCCTCCCCATAGTCTATAATTGAATAAGGTCTATTAATGGGTTCAACATTTACACAGGTGACATTGGCATTGGAGCCTCAATTCAAACGCAACGTGACCAATGTGGTGAAGCACGATGCCGATCTGGAAGATGAGATCCTGCCTTTTGCAGCAGCTCACGAATTCGGAGACCTAACGTGGTATCCAGTCACAATGCCCGGGAACGGCCTCAACGATTTCATTGGCTTTCAATCTACAGTTATGTCTGTCATCGCATTCTCTTCTCCTCTTTTAACTTTTAAGTTAGTATCTACAGAATTTTTGAACCGTAACTTAATCAGTAATCTAACACTCTTCTCCTTCAATTTTTTTTAAGTTAATATCTATAGAGTTTTTGAATCAATAACCTAACCAGTAACCTAACACGACAAATACCTTAACAATACATCTATTTATTATTCAATCCTTTACTAAACGTTCATGATTTACAGAAAATAGTCTGGAAAGATCAAGGAATGTGAAAGGAAAATGCATGCTGGCCAGAGGTATCGTGGCTTCCAAGCTCGCTTTGGCCAATGGATTGAAGAACAATAAATTCATATTCACTGGATACCCTGTCGTGGGGTTTCAGAACCGCATGCAGACATCCGGATCGTGCCAGAGATCGCCGTCAGCCGATCTTCTGAGCGCCTGTTCTTGGGATCCAAGATTCAAGGGTCTCTCCTTCTACGAGACAACGGCTATTTTCAGGGTTTCGAAAATCAAGGCCTTCATCTCAGACGTGAAGAAGCTGCGGGACATGGAGCCCGAGAGTTTCTGCGGGGTGGACGTTTACAACGGCTTTCAGAGACCAATTATTTTTTCAAATCCAGATCAGGGAGATAAATTGAATTGCAAATGCTTCTTGCGAGTCTTTTCCCAAGCATTCCTATGCTCTCGCTCTAGTGAGGATTCAGACGCGTTGGCTGCATGCCTGCATCTCATGATGATCAGGCTACCAAATCCTACATCGTTTTCATGGAAGTGTACCATTTCGTTCTCCACGAACACCGGTACACTTCCATGATAGACCAAGTTTCTGGCTCCAAATCGGATCGCGCCGCTATGCTATATACGTACGATACAGTAACGCACGGCTTTGGCGCCAAGCTCACCAACATGGAGGCTCAAGCTATGGAGAATATGGATGGATGCGTGGCACTATTTCCAGATTCCGTCAATCTGGTCCATACTATTCGAACCCCGGACTTTCTGGGATTGAGCTCTAGTTATGGTCTATGGCCACTGTCACATTACGGTGAATGTTATCGTGGGCGCGCTGGACACATGATTATGAACCGAAAGCAAGAGCTTCAGCGATCGTGGACTTACGCCGCTGCCAGCTTCAGCGATCATGGAAGGGAGAATGTTAAAGCAGGCTTCTCACCTCAGATCTTTAAACCGGACCTGGTCGCTCCGGAGATCCTTAAACCGGACGAGATCCCGTTTATTTTGGTTTGAATTCTGAAAACATTGGTGTGTTTGAATTATGATTATCGAATTCTATTGGTTTGAATTATGAAAACATTATTGAATTAGGTTGGTTTGAATTCTGAATGATGCAGCTCGGAGGGAACCAGACCCAACTCGGCTTTCATCCCTCCCGTGATAGACCCAATTGGCGGTCCTGAATCTATCTCGGCTTTCATCCCTCTCGTGATAGACCCAACTCAGCTTGCAGAACATTCTGAATCCGGTGAATGAAGGATTGTTGAAACCATTTCTCGAATTACAAAGGAATCTAGCGAAAGAAGGATTGCTGAAACCATTCGAACTAAGGATTGTTGAGCCTCCAGTATCAGTCGGAATCCGGCCAGCGAAGGATTGCTGAAACCATTGCTCGAATTACAATTCCAAGAACCATTTCCATCGTCGTCTCGTATCAGTCGGAATCCGGCGAACAAGAAGTGATGAAACCATTGCTCAGGTAGTTTTAAAACCTTAATGCTGGATAGGGTTTATGTTCATTTCTGAAGCGTCATCTTACCGGGCAGTTTGCATGAGAGTCATATTACCTGAATATAAGATTTGTATTTGTTTTTATTATATTAGAACCTTTAGTGTATAACCTCTCTATATCAGACGTTTTGTTATTTTTTTTATTAAACTCCCATCCAATAAATGGTATTATGTTCAGAGGGAGGGTTGTGTTACTTTTTATTAGACTCTCATGCAATGAAAGCCTACAACCTGTCGTATTTTTTTCAAAGGGTTTTGCTATTTTGTTCAGAGGGTTTTGTTGTTTTTGATTTGAAACATTTGAACCCCCACTACAGAGTTAGATTAAAGATTAAATATAGTTAGATTAAATATAAATAGCTTAACCCCTTAATATAAATAACTCAAATTTTAATGTCATGTAGGTGGCCATGTTAAATTTTAAACTGCCGAACACATGTTCCTCTCACTATATCTCACTATATGTAGTCTTTTGAAACAGTCTGGCTCAAGACAATATCCTTCTTATATTTTTGTTAATGTTTTTAGTTCTGAGTGTTCTACATCAAAGTTTTCATGCAAACATAAATGTTAAGGTGTCCTTTGTTCAGCTAAGTATAATACAATAGTGCACAAATAAATGACACATTTGTCCTTTATTTCAGTAAGAATAATAATGCCTCATTCTCTAACACACAATATAGCCTCACAACAAATCATAGAAACAAAAAAGACAAGTTCTTTACTCTATCTGTACTCCTATGACTGAGCTTAAAGGATCACACCTTCAGTCTCAACCTTTCATCTTCATGGACACTCCTGTGAGAGAGTCAAGCCCATACCACTCCTCTAATACCACAATAGAAAACATCATGAGAGAGAGTAAATGAAAACTCTTCTTGATGTCTCATTATTAACCACATGCATATATATTTATACAGTGCTCAACAACTCTTAATCGTTGATCTAGATCAGAGATCTAAAATTCTAGTTGAACCGTTGATCTAGATCAGAGATCTAAGATTCTAGTTGTTTTTTTGTTTAAAGGGAACATGATATGGGAAATATGTAGATAGTAGATTTAACAAGAAAATATTTGATAGGAAAGTGGTAAGATGCACATCAATTTTACCATTACTGTATATCAAACACAACTTATAACGATGCTTTTTTTATATTTTTTTGTTTGTAAAAAAAAATTATTACATATTTTAAAAGCTAATTTTTGTTATTTTTTTAGAAATTCAAATTGGAATTTAGTATTGATATGATTTTTTATAAATTATTTATTTTTTATTCATAAGTATATAAACTGGACTTTTATATTTCATGAAATCGGTATTAATTTGTTTATATTTAAAAGCTTTTTTATTTTTTCTATAGTTAAAAATATATTTTATTAAACAAAATTTCTACACATGATTTTCTTAAAATCTTGATATAGTTAAAAATATATTTTATTAAACAAAATTTCTACACATGATTTTCTTAAAATCTTGATTAGTTGCAAGTAAATGCTACAATAAATCTAGTTTGTACACTTATAATTCTGGACGGAAGTTTTTAATTCTATTGTACGCCCATGCAAACACTTATGCCTTTGTCCTTTGGATTTGGCATGCAAGCTCCCTCCATGGCGACGATTACTGTGATGATTGGTATAATGGCAGGAAGCAACGATAATTATCAGACGAGACAGGTATTTGGGTTTTTTCAGGTATATTACCTAGATTAAATATAAATAGTTGACTTATATTAAATTTAAATTTTTACATAAATAGTTAGATTAAATATAAATAGTTGAATTAGTTGATATTTAAATTAAATATAAATAGGTCCATTCTGGCCCGGTTCTTACTCGTACCCCTCTTAGTTATAGGGATTAATGGTTTGTTTTTCGAATTGGCTTCCAGAATATTTCATAAAACTTTGAAGAAGGCTTTCCTCTTATGTTTATTAAACAAACTAGATTTAATATATTGTTAAATAAAAAATGTTAACGGTGCAAAGCAAAGATTTTATTTTGATAAATGATGAATTTTGAATTATTTTTATTTTTATTTTTCTACACATTTTCGGTGAAGATGATTTATTTCATATTCCAGAATTTGTAGATAGAATTTATCGAATGTTGTTCGACTTTCTAGAGGGTTGCTGATCAAACTAATATTCGAACTGTTTACTTCCATAACTTTTCACGATTCGATGGTATTCTATTGTTGAAATATTATGCTTCTAAAGGAGATAAGTACACCATCAAACCTCTTACGAGGGACCTTAGTCTTTACGAGTTAAAAGTGTATGTTTATATAGCAATTCAGGGTAAAAAAATTGTTGTTTTTTGCTAGGAAACTGATTGAGACTCTACCGGAGCTTCAAGAAGTTCAATCTTCAAAAGCTAGAGGAACAATAGAATACAGGTTCCATACGGATCAGTGAAATAGTCCAAGCACTAAGGTAAATATTATTTCCACAGTTTTTCATAATATTGGATTTTGTGTAAATTTTGTGAAACAAGGTTATATTTAGTGAGAATAATTTTTAATTTAGAGGATATTCTTGTTATTTTTTCATTTCACTTGTTAATTTTTTTTGAAATTCATGGAAAAACAATTTATTTAGGTTTTATTATTATTTTTGAATCTAGATTTTTTATAAAATTAACAATTTTTATTTTTTTTTAATTTTGAATTCCAAAAGGCTAAATTCATATTATGGTATTATATTGTTCACTTGTTTTCATTTAAAAGTTGATTATGATATATATTATATTGTTCACTTGTTTTCGTTTAAAAGTTCACTTGTTCTCTCTGAATTCCAAAATGTTCAATTCATGTTGTATGATATTATATTGTTTACTTATTTTTATTTAAAAGTTGATTATGATTGATCTTCATGAAGCTTTACAAAGTGTTATGTAGTGGTAAATACTGTTGATCTTCAGAAATAGAGTGTCTTAAAGTTAGACTCAACCAAAGCCATGCCATGCATATTTTATCATTTTCATTGTTTTCATTTAAGAAGAATCATACCAACTAGAAACTTACAACCTTACTTCTCCAGATCGTGTAATCATTGTACCATATCAATACCAACTAGGTTTTCAGGGTTACTCTGCCTTATACATCCAGTGACAGATATGCCTCTACGAGATCCATAAGTTTCATTGACATGAAGATTAATTCTATTCACATGTGAGTTAATCCATTCACATGAAGATTGGGTTGAAACTCGAAAGGGAGTCTGTACATTTGAGGTATCGATGCCACTTGGTTTATTTTAGGGCCTGCCACTAAAATATAATTAAAATTAAAACCTTCTCCCCTGTCTATAGTTATTGTCTCCTCGATGTGACAGAGCCCAATTATATTAGTTGCTCTACTTTCATATCCCAATATCCAATTCCTAAAATCAAGCTGGAAGAAAAACATAAATCAAAGTAATTGATGACATCGGGATCATATATTCCTAAAATCCCTTGGAATATATGATTCGAAGGGAACAATGTGATTTGATTACCTGAAGACGAGAGCAATCACGAATGTCATAGAAGAGGCATATGTGGAGATGTTAATTTTAAACCTAGGTAGTAGAAAGTCATTTAGAATATTCCATATTGAAATTAAATTACTCGCCCAAAATTTTCATTGACGCGATCAGATATAGAGTGGAAGGGATGAGACTGTGAAGAGAAGCAGGATGCATGAAATAATACATACCCTAACAAAAATCTGGCAGAATATGGAAAAAGTGAGTTTGGGTTGCACCTTCCTGCAATGAGTTTTAAGTTAGTTAACACATGAGCTGAGTCTCTCATCACTTCGATATAATGAACATAGAACACCATTCCAAGCAACAAGCCAAGCCGGACCAAGCAAGAGTTGCCGCCATTCCATTTTTTAGTTATTGCCTTCAAATTTTCTTAATTAGCAACGCTTCAATTATTAATGTCGGCCAATCTCAAACTATCACGCCGCAATATTAAGTCCCTCCCTAAGATTTGAAAATAGACGGAGCAAATTTTAAACACTCAAGGAGTTAACAAACAAGTTTCATATTATTTTTAGCATAAAAGTTATACTTCCACTAGTGCATTGAATGCATGATTAATTATGGCAAACACACACGTGAGCTGGACATTTAAGAATTTAGTTAAAAAATGTTTTAAACAAAGGGTCTTAAATGCTTGGGTTAAATATAAGCATGTGTGAATTGTTGCTTAGTTTTAGGCATAGTATAGAATGGTGCACGTGATATTAGAATTAGGATAGAGTAGTGTTTTGTTATTTTTATTATTTTATTTTCATTATATTTTATATTTTTTTAATGTTTTTATATTTTTAATCAAATTTCAAATAGTTAGGTTTATAATTTATATTCAATCTTTGTTTAGTATTTTAAATAGTTAGGTTTATAATTTATATTTAATATTTGTTTAGTTTTGTTAGTGAAAAGTTATTTTTTATTTTATTTTATTTTGTTAGTTTTAATTTATTGTTTATTTTTAATGGAGTAACGTAAAAAGAGTTCAACAATAGGTTTTTATTATTTCTTTTTGACTAGCTTATGTCAAAGAGTAATTTCCCTTTCATAATATAAAGGAATGGTTAAAGATGGGATAGGAAGTAGAAAACTAAGGAAGAGTTATTAGTTGTTTAATGGTAATATTTAATTTTATAAAGATATTTAGTTTTTTCTATTTTTTTAATAATTATAAATTTAATTTAATTATATTTCTTAATTAAATAAATAAATTTTGTGTTTAATTTAACTTTGTTCATTTTTCATATTTTTACTAAGCATTGTGATATTTTCATATTTTTCTTCTACAAATTTAAAAAATAAATTTTATGTTTATTTTAACTTTGCTCATTTTTCATATTTTTACTAAGCATTGTGAAATTTTGATAAGTTTCTTCTACTAATTTGAAAAATGAACACTTAATTTTTCATATTGTTTTCTTGTATAGAATTTTATGAGATGTGAAATGAAATTTTCTTGTAATTAGAACTATGATGCCTTACATGGAGACTTGTTCTATTTTTTTGTCACTGTTATTCTTAATAATTTAGTTTTTTTCCATATTAAAATAGTTAGGATTAATGATTAACAATTTGTTGAAATAGTTTAGAGTTCAAGTTAATAATTATGAGTTTGTTGAAATAGGTTAGAGTTTTACTTAATCATTCTTAGTTTAATGTTTTGTTAGATTATAAATTGATTAGATTTTTACTTAATCATTCTTAGTTTAGTGTTTTGTTATATTATAAATTGATATCTTATTACTTTTGGTAAATTGTTTTTCAATGTTTTTTTCATGGTTATATATATAAATTTAATTGGAATATTTAAATGAGAATAAGGTTATAGAAAATATTTATTTTTTTATGAATATTAATTTGTATACATTTTTGTATATTGTTTGCATTGGTAAGTTGGCCATAGGGTTTCTATTGAAAGTCTTGTGTAGAGTGTTTTCAAAGGACCATTTTGGGAAATTGCCTGGAAACAATTTTCTAACTCGGAATCTTGACACATGTGCCTTTGTTGTAACTGGAAACTGGGACGCCATTGCGCTAGTAATAGGTGGAGGGAGGTAACTCCCAGAGAAACCCTCCCAGTACGCCCCAAGTTGGGTGGTCGACCATGTATACACAAGGTTTTTAAAGTGGTCTAACGAGGGACCCCCCTTTGTTGACACTATATTCAAGCAACCTAGGAGTTAGGATCTCTTTCCTTAGTAATTATAACTTTAACTTCCTCTAAACCTTAGCTACTTTATCCACTCTTATACAACCCATATAAATTGTAACCACTAACTTTTAAAACATAACACTAATAAATCATACAAATTTTAACATTTGTAAGTCCTAAAACCTAGGAAATTTATATAACACCAAAATAGGATTATCTAAACTACTTTAACCCATTTAATAATAATACCTCTCTCTCTCTCTCTCTTTTTAAACTACTAAACCCCATTCTCTATCCCTCTCTCCCTCTCTCTCTCTAAACCCCTACTCCCATGTCTCTCTCTCTAACCCGCATTCTCTCTCTCTCTCTAAACTACTAGCCCCCTCTCTCTCTAAACCCATACCCCCATACCTCTCTCTTTAAACCCCTAACTTGCAATCTCTTTCTCTCTCTAAACCCTTAACCCTTAATCACTCTCTCTAACTCTCTCTAAACCCCTAAACCAACCTCTCTCTCTCTCTCTCAACCTAAACCTCTCTCTCTCTCTCTCTCTCTCTCTCTCTAAACCCCTAACCCCCAATCTCTCTCTATCCATCTCTATCCCTCTCTCCAAACCCCTAACCCTTGATCTCTCTCTCACTCTCTCTCTCGGTCTAAATCCCTAACCCCCAATATCTCTCTTTCTATCTTTATCTCTCCAAACCCTTAAGCCCCATTCTCTCCATCTCTCTAAAACCCTAACAACCAATCTCGCACTCTCTTTGAACCCCTAAACCCTGATATAAATCTTTCTCTCTCTCTAAAACCCAAGCCCCCAATCTCTCTCTCTAAACCCCTAACACCCAATCTCTCCCTCTCTCACTATCTATCTATCTATCTAAACCCCTAACCCCTATCTCTCCCTCTATCTCTCTAAACCCCTAATCTCTCTCTCTCTCTCTCTCTCTCTAAATCCTTGACCCCTAACACCCAATCTCTATCTCTCTTTCACTATCTATCTATCTATCTAAACCCCTAAACCCAATATCTCTCTATCTAAAGCCGTAATCTCCAACCTCTCTCTCTCTCTCTCTCTCTAAGCCCCTAATGCCCAATCTTTTCCTCTCTCTAAACCCCTAACACCCAATATGTATCTCTCCCCTTTTCTCTAAACCATTAAACCCTAATATCTCTCTCTTTAAATCCCTAACCTTTGAAATATATATATATATATATATATATATCACTAACCCTCAGAATATATATCTCTCACTCTCAACCCTTACCTGTGAAATCTCTCTCTCTCTAAACCCCTAACCCCCAATATCTCGCTCTCTCTCTAAAACCACCACACCAAATATCCATCTCTCTCTCTCTAAACCCCTAAACCCCTCACACTCAATCTCTCTCTCTAAATCCCTAACCCACAATCTCTCTCTCTCTCTCTCTCTCTCTCTCTCTCTCTCTCTCTCTAAACCACTAAACTCCAATCTTTGTATCCCTCTCGAAACCCCTAAATACAAATCTCTCTCTCCCTTTAAACACCCAACACCAAATATCTCTCTTTCTATCTCTCTCTCTTTAAACCACTAACCCCTAAAATATCTCTCTCTAAACACCTTACCCTCAATCTCCCTTTTCTCTTTCTCTAAACTACTAACCCCCAATCTCTCTCTCTCTCTCTCTCTAAACCCCTAAACCACCATCTCTTTCTCTAAATCCCTAACCCCAAATCTCTCTTTCTCTGTCTATACCCCTAAATTTCAATCTCTCTCTCTCTTTAAACCCCTAATCCCCAATCTCTCTCTCTCAAAACCCTTAACCTCAACTCCTTCTCTCTCTAAACTCCAATATGTTTCTCTCTCTAAACCCATAACCTCCAATCTCTCCCTCTCTCTCTCTAAACCCATAACCTCCAATCTCTCCCTCTCTCTCTCTAAACCCTTAACCCTTCACCCCCAATCTATTTCTCTCTCTCTCTCTAAACCACTGAAACACAATCTACCACTCTCTCTCTAAACCACTAACACCCAATATCTCTCTCTCTTTCTCTCTCAACCCTTAACCCCCATCCCTTATATCTCTCTAAACCCCTAACTCGCAATCTTTCTCTCTCTCTCTCTCTCTCTCTCTCTCTCTCTCTCTCTCTAAACCCCTAATCCCCATTTTCTCTATCTCTCTAAACCCCAATTCCTCAATCTCTCTCTCTAAACCCCTAACACCCAATCTCTCTCTTTCTCACTATATATATATATATATATATGAACCCCTAACCCCAATCTCTCTTTCTCTCTCTAAAACTCTAATTTCAATCTCTCTCTCTCTAAACCCTTAATACCCAATCTCTCTCTCTCTCTCTCTCTCTCTCTCTCTCTCATTATCTATCTATCCAAACCCCTAGCCGTAATTTCTCTCTCTCTAAACCCATAATCCCCAAACTATCGCTCTCTAAACCCCTAACCCTCAATCCATTTCTCTATCTATAAGCCCCTAACCCCCAATATATGTCTCTCCCTTTCTCTCTAAACCCCTAAATGCCAATCTCCCTCTCACACACACACTCTTTCTCTAAATCCCTAACCCCCGATCTCTCTCTCTCTCTGTGTAAACCCTAACCCCCAAAATCTCTCTCTCTAAACCCCTAAGCCCCAAAATATTTCTCTCTCTCTCTCTCTCTCTCTCTCTGTAAACACCTAACCCACAATTTCTCTCTTAAACCCTAACCCACACACACTCTTTCTCTCTAATTCCATAACCCCCAATCTCTCTCTCTCTCTAAAACCCTATCCATAAATATCTCTCTCTCTCTAAATACCTAACCCCAAATATCTCTCTTTCTATGTCACTCTCTCTAAACCCCTAGCTCTCTCTCTCTCTCTCTCTTTCTCTAAACCCTTTACCCCAATCTCACTCTCTCTCTGTAAACCCCTAACCCCCAATTTCTCTCTATAAACCTGTAACCTCCATTCTCTCTCTCCCTAAGCCCCTAAACTCTAATTTATTTGCCTCTCTCTAAATCGATAACCCCAAATCTCTCTCTCTCTCTCTCTCTCTCAACCCCTAAATTCCAATCTCTCTCGCTCTCTTTAAACGCATACTCCCCTACCTCTCTCTCTCTCTCAACTGTAACCTCACTCTCTCTCTCTAAACTAATTTAATCCATATAATAGTAACACCTAAACATTGCTCTCTCACTCTCTTTGTTTAAACCATTAATCCACATTCTCTCTCTCTCTCTCTCTCTCTCTCTCTCTCTCTCTCTCTCTCTCTCTCTCTCTTTAAACCCCTACCCCCATATCTCTCTTTAAACCCCTAGCTGCATTCTCTTTCTCTCTCTAAACCCCTAACCCCTAATCACCCTCTCTCCCTCTAAACCCCTAAACCCTAAACCAACCTCTCTCTCTCAACCTAAACCTATAACCTCCAATCTCTCTCTCTCTATAAACCCCTAATCCTAAAACTCTCTCTCTAAACCACTAACCCACATTCTCTCTCTCTCTCTCTCTAAACACATAAGCCCTAATATCTCTTTCTCTCTCTAAACCCTTAACCACAAATCTCTCTCTCTAAACACCTAACCTCAAATCTCTCTCCCTCTCTCTCAACCCCCAAACCACAATATCTCTCTCTCTTTAAATCCTTAACCCCAAATATGCATTCTTTCTCTAAAGCACTAAACTCCAATCTCTCTCTCATAAAACCCCTAATCCACAATCTCTCTCTCATAAAACCCCTAATCCACAATCTCTCTCTCTAAACCCTTAATTTCCAATCTCTCTCTCTCTCTCTCTCTAAACAAATAACCTCCCATATCTCTCCCTCTCTCTAATCCCCAAACCCTTAACCCACAATCTATTTCTCTCTCTCTCTCTCTCTCTCTCTCTCTAACCCCAAAAATATCTCTCTCTAAAACCCTAAACCGTAGTCTCTCACTCTCTCTCTCTCTCTAACCCCAAAAATATCTCGCTCTAAAACCCTAAACCGCAGTCTCTCACTCACTCACTCTCTAAACCCTTAACTCCAAACACACACACACACACACACACATATATAAACCCCTTACTCAGTCTTTCTTTCTCTCTCTAAGACCCTAAATTCCAATATCTCTCTGGACTACTAACTTCCAATCTCTCTCTCTCCCTCTAAACCCCTCACCCCCAATCTCTCTCTCTCTCTCTCTAAATTCCTAAACCCCAATTTATCACTCCATCTCTATCCCTTTATCCAAACCCCTAACCCTCGATCCCTCTCTCTCTCACAATCCCTAACCCCCAATCTCTTTCTTTCTCTCTCTCTCTCTAAAACCCTAACCCCCATTCTTTCTATCTGTGTAAAACCCTAACAACCAATACCACTCTCTCTTTGAACAACTAACCCCCGATATTTCGTTATCTTTGTCTAAACCCCAAGCCCCAATCTCTCTTTCTAAACTCCGAACACCCAATCTCTCTTCCTCTCATTATATTTATATCTATCTAACCCCCTAACTCCAATCTCTCTCTAAACCCCTAATCTCAATCGCTCTCTCTCTAAACCCCTAACCCCCAATCTATTTCTCTCTCTAAGCCCCTAACACCCAATCTCTCTCTCTCTCACTATCTATCTATCTATCTAAAACCCTAACCCCAATATCTCTCTCTCTTTAAACCCATAATCCCCAATATCTCTCTCTCTCTAAACCCATAACGCTCAATAGTTTTCTCTCTCTCTAATCCCCTAACCCCCAATTTATCTCTCTTTCTCTCTCTCTCTCTAAATCCCTAACTCCCAAAGTCTCTATCTCTCTATAAACCCTAAACCCTGAAATCTCTCTCTTTAAACCCCCTAACCCCCAATCTCTCTCTCTCTAAACCCCTAAGCCCAAATCTCCCTCTCTCTCTCTCTAAACACCTAAACCCCAATCTCTCTAAATCCCTATCTCAGCCTAAACATCTAACCTTCAATCTCTCTCTTTCTCTCTCTCTCTCTCTCTCTCTAAACCCCTAAATCCTTAAAGCTCTCTCTCTCTCTCTAAATGCCTAACCCGCAATCTCTCTCTTAAACTCTAACCCACACACACACACACACTCTCTCTCTCTCTAAATCCATAACCCCCAATCTTTCTCTCTAAAACCCTAACCATAAATCTCTCTATCTCTCTCTAAACACCTAACCCCAAATATCTTTCTTTTTATATCACTCTCTCTAAACCCCTAACTCTCTCTCTCTCTAAACCACTTACCCCAATATCACTCTCTCTCTCTAAACCCCTAACGTC
The DNA here is from genome assembly GCA_027924585.1 of Larix kaempferi. Lineage (NCBI taxonomy): Eukaryota > Viridiplantae > Streptophyta > Pinopsida > Pinales > Pinaceae > Larix > Larix kaempferi. Next base: position 22,691,694 of record BSBM01000994.1, on the reverse strand, counting down.
CAATTTCTCTCTATAAATCTATAACATCCATTCTCTCTCTCTCCCTCTCTCTCTAAACACATAATCCCCAATCCCTCTCTCTCTCTCTAAACTCTCTTTCTCTAAACTCTAACCTCACTCTCTCTCTCTAAACTAATTTAATCCATGTAATAATAACACCTAAACATTGCTCTCTCTCTCTCTCTCTCTCTCTCGCTCTCTCTGTTTCAACCACTAACCCCCATTCTTGCTTTCTCTCTCTCTCTCAACCCCTACACCCATATCTTTTTCTAAACCCCTAAGCCCTAATCACTCTCTCTCTCTCTCTAATCTCCTAAACCCTAAACCAACCTTTCTGTCTCTCAACCTAAGCCTCTAACCTCCAATCTCTCTCTCTCTCTCTCTCTCTCTCTCTCTCTCTCTCTCTCTCTCTATAAACCCCTACCCCGCAAACTCTTTCTCGAAACCCCTAACCCACAATCTCTCTCTCTCTCTCTCTCTCTCTCTCTCTCTCTAAACACATAACCCCTAATCTCTCTTTCTCTCTCTAAACCCTTAACCACAAATCTCTCCCTCTCTGAACACCTAACCCCAAATCTTTCTCTTTCTGTCTCTCTCTCTCTCTCTCTAAACCCTTAACCCCAAATATATATATATATATAGATATATACATAAACCCCTTACTCACAGTCTCTCTTTCTCTCTCTAAAACCCTAAGCTCCAATATCTGTTTGGACTGCTAACCTCCAATCTCTTTCTCTCCCTCTAAACTCCTAACCCCCAACCTCTCTCCCTCTTTCTAAACCCCTAAACCCCAATCTCTCACTCCATCTCTATCCCTCTATCCAAACCCCTAACCCTCGATCCCACTCTCTCTCTCTCTCTCTCTCTCTCTCTCAATATTTATCTCTCTCTCCCTAAACCTGTAACACCCAATATATATTTGTCCCTTTCTCTCTAAACCCCTAACCCTAAATCTCCCTCTCTCTCTCTCTCTCTAAACACCTAAAACCCAATCTCTCTAAATCTCCTTCTCAACCTAAACCTCTAACCTTCAATCTCTCTCTTTCTCTCTCTCTCTCTAAACCCCTAAACCTCTCTCTCTCTCTCTCCCTCTCTCTCTCTAAATGCCTAACCCACAATCTCTCTCTCTTAACCCCTAACGTATAATCTCTCTCTCTAAATCCATACACTCTGACCTCTTTCTCTCTCTAAAACCCTAACCATAAGTCTCTCTCTAAACCCCTAACTCTCTATCTCTATCTAAACCCCTTACCCCAATCTCACTCTCTCTCTCTCTCTAAACCACTAACCCTCAATGTTTATCTCTCTAAACCTTTAACATCCATTCTCTCTCTCTCTCTAAACCCCAATATCTTTGTTTCTATTTAATTCCCTAACCCCGAATCTCTCTCTCTCTCTGAGCCCCTAAATTCCAATCTCTCTCACTCTCTTTAAACACCTAATCCCTAATCTCTCTTTCTCTCTCTCTAAACCCTTAATTTCTCTATCTCTCTCTCTAAACTAATTTAACCCATGTAATAATAACACCTAAAGATTGCTCTCCCTCTCTCTCTAAAGAAATAAACCCCAATCTCCCTCTCTCTCTCTCTAAACCCCTACCCCCATATCTCTCTCTAAACCCCTAACCCCCAATCTCTTTCTCTCTCTAAACCCCTAACCCCTATTCTCTCTCTCTCTCTCTCTCTCTCTCTCTCTCTCTCTAAACCACTAAACCAACCTCTATCTCTCTCTCAACCTAAACCTAAACCTCGAACCTCCAATCTCTCTCTCTCTCTCTAAACCCCTAACCCCTAAACTTTCTCTCTAAACCCCTAACCCACAATCTCTCTCTCTCCCTCACTCTAAACCCATAACTTCCAATCTCTATTTCTCTTTCTAAACCCTTAACCACAAATCTCTCCCTCTAAACACCTAACCACAATTACCTCTCTTTCTATCTCTCTTTCTCTCTAAAACACTAACCCCCAATCTCTCTCTCTCTCTCTCTAAACCTTTTACCCTCAATATTCTTCTCTCTTTCAATAAACTACTAACTTCCAATCTCTCTCTCTAAACCTTTAACCTCCATTATCTCCCTCTCTAAACCCCTAAGCCGCAATATCTATTTCTAAATCCTTAACCCCAAATCTCTTTTTCTCTCTCTAAAGCACTAAACTCCAATCTTCGTCTGTCTCTTTAAACCCCTAATCCCCAATCTCTCTTTATAAACCCTTAATCTCCAAATTATTTATCTATCTCTCTCTCTCTAAACCCATAACCTCTTACATCTCTCCCTCTTTCTATATTCCCCAAAACCTTAACCCCCAAGCCACAAATCTCTCTCTCTCTCAACCCCTAACACCCAATCTCTTTCTTTCTTACTATCTATCTATCTATCTATTTGAACCCCTATCCTCAATCTCTCTTTCTCTCTCTAAAAACCTAAACTCAATCTCTCTCTCTCTTTAAACCCCTAACACCCAATCCCTTTCCCTCTCTCTAAACCCCTAATACCCAATCTCTCCCTCTCTCTCTCTCTCTCACTATATATCTATATATCCAAACCCCTAACCACAATTTCTCTCTCTCTAAATCCAGAATCCCCAATCTCTTCCTCTCTCTAAACCCCTAAACCTAAATCCCCTTCTCTTTCTCTAAGACCCTAACCCCAATATCTATCTCTCCCTCTCTCTATAAACCCCTAAACCCCAATCTCCATCTCACACACTCTCTCTCTCTCTAAATCCATAACCCTCGATCTCTCTCTATATAAACCCTAACCCCCAAAATCTCTCTCTCGAAACCTCTAAGCCTCGAAATCTCTCTCTCTCTCTCTCTCTCTCTCTCCCCCTAAGTGCCTAACCCACAATCTATCTCTAAATCCCTAACCCCAAATCTCTCTCTCTCTCTCTCTCAGACCCTAAATTCAAATATCTCCCGCTCTATTTAAACACCTAATCCCCAATCTCTCTCGCTCTATTTAAACACCTAATCCCCAATCTCTCTCTATCTCTCTCTAAACCCTTAATTTATCTCTCTCTCTCTCTCAACGCTAACCTCTGTCTCTCTCTCTAAACTAATTTAACCCATGTAATAATAACACCTAAACATTGTTTTCTCTCTCTCTCTCTCTCTCTCTCTCTCTCTCTCTCTCTCTCTCTTGTTTAAACTAGTAACCCCCATTCTATCTCTCTCTCTCTCTCTCTCTTTCTCTCTCTCTAAATCCCTACCCCCATATATCTCTCTAAACCCCTAACCCCCAATCTATTTCTCTCTCTAAACCCCTAACCCAAAATCACTCTCTCTCTCTCTAAACCCCTAAACCAACCTCTCTCTCTCTCAACCTAAACCTCTAACCTCCAATCTCTCTCTCTCTCTAAACCCTTAACCCCCAAGCTCTCTCTCTAAACCCCTAACCCACAATCTCTCTCTCTCTCTCTCTCTCTCTATAAACCCATAACCCCCAATCTCTCTTTCTCTCTCTAAACACTTAACAACAAATCTCTCTTTCTCTCTCTAAACACCTAACCCCAAATATCCCTCTTTCTATCTGTCCCCCTCTCTAAAACACTAACCCCCAATCTCTCTCTCTCTCTCTATACCCTTTACACTCAATATCTCTCTCTCTTTCACTAAACTCCTAACCTCAAATCCCTCTCTCTAAAACTTTAACCTCCATTATCTCTCTCTCTAACCCCCTAAACTACAATCTCTCTCTCTCTAAATCCCTAACCCCAAATATGTCTTTCTCTCTCTAAAGCACTAAACTCCAATCTCTATCTCTTAAAACCCCTAATCCCCAATCTCTCACTCTCAACCCTTAATCTTCATTCTCTCTCTCTCTATCTCTAAACTCCAATCTCTCTCTTTCTAAACCCCTAGTACCCAATCTCTCCCTCTCTCTCTCTCACTATATATCTATATATCCAAACCGCTAACCACAATTTCTCTCTCTCTAAATCCATAATCCCCAATCTCTCCCTCTCTCTAAACCCCTAAACCTAAATCCCTTTCTCTTTCTCTATGACCCTAACCCCCAATATCTATCTATTCCTTTCTCTCTAACCCCCCCTGCTCTCTCTCTCTCTCTCTAAATCCCTAACCCTCAATCTCTCTATATATAAAACCTAACCCCCAAAATCTCTCTCTCTAAACCTCTAAGCCTGACATCTCTCTCTCTCTCTCTCTCTCTCTCTCTCTCTAATCATCTAACCCACAATCTCTCTCTCTATATCCCTAACCCCATATCTCTCTCTCTCTCTCTCTCTCAACACCTAATCCCCAATCTCTCTCTCTCTAAACCCTTAATTTATCTCTCGCTCTCTCTCAACGCTAACCTCTCTCTCTCTCTCTCTCTCTAAACTAATTTAACCCATGTAATAATAACACCTAAACATTGTTGTCTCTCTCTCTCTATTTGTTTAAACCACTAACCCCCATTCTATCTCTCTCTCTTTCTCCCTAAATCCCTACCCCCATATATCTCTCTAAACCCTTAACCCCCAATCCATTTCTCTCTCTAAACCCCTAACCCATAATCACTCTCTCTCTCTCTAAACCCCTAAACCCTAAACCAACCTCTCTCTCTCAACCTAAACCTCTAACCCCCAAGCTCTCTCTCTCTAAACCCTTAACCCCCAAGCTCTCTCTCTATACCCCTAACCCACAATCTCTCTCTTTCTCTCTATAAACCCATAAGCCCCAATCTCTCTTTCTCTCTCTAAACACTTAACCACAAATCTCTCTCTCTAAACACCTAACCTGAAATATCCCTTTTCTATCTCTCCCCCTATCTAAAACACTAACCCCAAATCTCTCTCTCTATATATACAATTTACACTCAATATCTCTCTCTCTTTCACTAAAATCCTAACCTCAAATCCCTCTCTCTAAAACTTTAACCTCCATTCTCTCTCTCTCTAAACCCCTAAACTACAATCTCTCTCTCTCTAAATCCCTAACCCCAAATATGTCTTTCTCTCTCTAAAGCATTAAAATCCAAACTCTCTCTCTTAAAACCCCTAATCCCCAATCTCTCTCTCTAAATCCTTAATCTCCATTCTCTCTCTCTATCTCTAAACTCCAATCTCTCTCTCTCTCTCTCTATACCCATAACCTCCTATATATCTCCCTCTCTCTCTAAGTCCCAAACTATTAACCGCCAATCTATTTCTCTCTTTCTATCTAACCTCAAAAATCTCTCTCTCTAAACCCTTAAACTGCAGACTCTCACTCACTCTCTCTCTAAATCCTTAACCCCAAATTTGTATCTCTCTCTAAACCCCTAACTCTCAGTCTCTCTTTATCTCTCTAAAACCCTAAACTACAATATCTCGATGAACCGTTAACTTCCAATCTCTCTCTCTTTTTAAAAACCTAACCCCGAATCTCTCTCTCTCTCTCTAAACCCCAATCTCTCACTCCATCATTATCCCTCTGTCCAAACCCAGAACCCCCGATCTCTCTCTCTCTCTCTCTCTCTCTCTCTCTCTCTCTCTCTAAGACCCTAACCCTCATTCTCTCTATCTCTCTCTCTCTAAACTCCAATCTCTCTTTGTAAACCCATAGCCTCCTATATCTCTCCCTCTCCCTCTAATCCCCAATCTCTCTCTCTCTCTCTAAACCCAAAAATACCTCTCTCTAAACCCCTAAACCATAGTCTGTCACTCACAATATCTCTAAACCCTTAACCCCAAATACCTCTCTCTCTCTCTCTAAACCCCTTACTCCCAATCTCTCTTTCTCTATCTAAAACACTAAACTCCAATATCTTTCTCAACCGCTAACCTCCAATCTCTCTAAACCCATAACCCCCAATATCTCTCGCTCTCTAAACTCCTAAACCCCAATCTCTCGCTCTCTAAACTCCTAAACCCCAATCTCTCACTCCATCTCTATCCCCCTGTCCAAACCCCTAACCTTTGATCTCTCTCTCTCTCTCTCTCTCTCTCTCTCTCTCTAACCCTCAATCTCTCTATTTCTCTCTCTCTCTCTAAAACCCTAACCCCCCTTATTTATATATCTCTTTGAACCCCTGACCCCCGATATTTATTTCTCTCTATCTAAACCCCAAGCCCTAGTATCTCTCTCTAAACCCGTAACACCCAATCTCTCTCTCTCTAAACCCCTAATCTCAATCTCTCTCTCTCTAAACCCCTAAACCCCAATCTCTCTCTCTCTAAACCCCTAACACCCAATATCTATCTCTCACTATCTATCTATCTATCTAGACCCCTAACCCCAATATGTATCTCTCTAAACCCCTAATGATCAATCTGTTTCTCTCTCTCTAAACACCTAACCCCCAATATATATATCTCCCTTTCTCTGTAAACCCCTAAAACCTAATCTCTCGCTCTCTCTCTCTAGCTAAATCCCTAATCCCCAAAGTATTTATCCCTCTCTAAACCCTAACCCCTAAAATTTCTCTTTGTCTAAACCCATAACCCCCAATCTCTTTCTCTCAAAAACACTAATCCTAAATCTCCCTCTCTCTCTCTAAAAACCTAAACCCCAATCTCTCTAAATCTCTCTCTCAACATAAACTTCTAACCTTCAATCTCTCTCTCTCTAAATCCCTAAACCCAAATCTCTCTCTCTCTTTCTCTCTCTCTCTCTAAATTCATAAACCCCAATCTCCATCTCTCTAAAATCCTAACCATAAATTTCTCTCTCTCTCTCTCTCTCTCTCTCTCTCTATCTCTCTCCCTCTCTCTCTCTCTCTCTCTAAACACATAACCCCAAATCTCTCTCTTTCTATATCACTCTCTCTAAACCCCTAACTCTCTCTCTCTGTCTAAACCCCTTAGCCCAATCTCACTCTCTCTCTCTCTCTAAACTTTTAACCTCCATTCTCTCTCTCCCTAAACCCCAATCTCTTTGTCTCTCTCTAAATCCCTAACCCCTAATCTCTCTCTCCCTCTCTAAGCCCCTAAATTCCAATATCTCTCACTCTCTTTAAACACCTAATCCACAATCTCTCTTTCTCTCTCTCTAAATCCCCCCTCTCTCTCTCTAAACTAATTTAACTCATGTAATAATAACACCAAAAGGTTTCTCTCTCACTCTCTCTCTCTCTCTCTCTAACCCCCATTCTCTCTCTCTCTCTTCTTAAACCAATAACCTCCATTCTCTCTCTCTCTTCTTAAACCAATAACCTCCATTCTCTCTCTCTCTCTAAACCCCTACCCCCATATCTTTCTCTCTACAACCCTAACCCCCAATACTTTTTTCTCTCTAAACCCCTAAACCCTAATCATTCTCTCTCTCTCTCTCTCTCTCTCTCTCTCTCTCTCTAAACCCCTAAATCCTAAACCAACCTCCCTCTCTCTCTCTCAACCTAAACCTCTAACCTCCAATCTCTCTCTCTCTCTCTAAACCCCTAAGGGCCACTGTCTCTAACTCACTCTCTTTCTAAACCCTTAACCCCAAATCTCTCTCTCTTTCTCTCTCTCTCTCTCTCTCTCTCACACACACACACACAACCCCTAACCATGATTCTCTCTCTCTCTCTCTCTCTCTCTCTCTCTCTCTCAACCTCTAACTCCCAATCTCTCTTTCTCAATCTAAAACCCTAACCTCCAATATCTCCCTGAAATGCTAACCTCCAATCTCTCTCCCTCTCTAAACCCCTAAACCCCAATCTCTCTCTCCAAAATCCTAACCCTAGATCTTTATTTGTCTCTCTCAATCCCTAACACCCAATCTCTCTCTCTCTCTCTCTCTCTCTCTCTCTCTCTAAAACCTTAACCCCCATTCTCTATATCTCTCTAAAACCCTAACATACAATCTCACTCTCTTTTAACCCCTAACCTCTGGTATTTCTTTCTCTCCATCTAAACCCCAAGCCCCAATATCTCTCTCTAAACCCCTAACACCCAATCTCTTTGTTGGCACAGGATAGATCCACAAGAAGTGCGGAAGCCGACAGGTGCGAAAGGGTCATTCCGCGGAAGAAGGACCTTTCGCCACGTTTTGTGGAAATATAAGAGTTGTTAGATTAGTCAAGTCAGTCATGTGGACCTAATTGTAATAAGAGAAAAACATATAAATAGAGCAAGATTGTAACCCTAAGGGCATCTAAGTTTTGGAGATTAATGCGATCTTTTGGATTCTGTTGACTATTCTCTGCGAGGTTTGTTCCGCAGATGATAATGAATGAAGATGTTCGGTTATGAATTCTGTTGTTATGCGATGATGGGTTATTTAAATGCTTTCTGTTGGTTTGTGATGATACACGTTGTTGATTTATGCGAATGTGTTGTTGAGATAAATATGCGAATGATTGGTTAAATAGACTGTAGTAAATATTGTTATCTCTGGTTAACATGCACATATCTTCTTCGCAACACCTGAAGCTTGGTTCTTGTAGCACCCTTATTCACTTTGGGTGAGACCTCGCATACTTCGCAGGCATTGCTGGAAGGGTAACTCCTTTCTAGGCAAGTGTGTAAGGGCTGTTGATGTTTGTTGATAACAAAGTGAAACCCTGTCGAGTAGAGTTGTGTCAACACTCTCTCTCTCTCACTATCTATCTGTCTATCTAAACCCCTAACCCTAATCTCTCTGTCTCTCTAAACCCCTAACCTCAAATCCCTTTCTCTCTAAACCCCTAAAACCCAATTTCTCTCTCTCTCACTCACTATCTATCTATCTATCTAAAACTCTAACCTCAATATCTCTCTATCTAAATCCCTCATCCCCAATCTATCTCTCTCTCTAAATCCCCAATCCCCAATCTCTCTCTCTCTTTAAATGCTTAACGCTCAATCTTTTTCTATCTCTATAAACCCATTACACCTAATATATATCTAACCCTTTCTCTCTAAACCCCTAAAACCCAATCTCTCTCTCTCTCTCTCTTTAAATCCTTAAGCCCCAAAATCTCTCTTGCTCTCTAAACCCTAATCCCTGAAATCCCTCTCTCTCTAAACCCATAACCCCCAATATCTCTGTCTCTCTCTCTAAACCCCTAACCCCAAATCTCCCTCTCTCTCTCTCTAAACCCCTAACCCCAATCTCTCTACCCCTCTCTCTCTCTCAACCTAAACCTTTAACTTTTAATCTCTCTCTAAATCCCTAACCCCCAATCTCTCTCTCTCTCACACAATCTCTCTCCCTCTAAACCACTAAACTCCAATCTCTTTATCCCTCTCTAAACCCCTAAAAAAAATCTATCTCTCCCTCTAAACACCTAACCCAAAACCTCTTTCTCTCTACCTCTCTCTCTCTCTAAACAACTAACCCCTAATATATATATATATATATCTCTAAATCCCTTACCCTAAATATCCCTCTCTCTTTCTCTAAACTATTAATGCCCAATCTCACTCTTTCTCTGTAAACCTTTAATCTCCATGCTCTCTCGGCTCTAAACCCCTAGACCACAATCTCTCTCTCTCTCTCTCTCTCTCTCTCTCTAAATCCCTAACACCAAATCTCTCTTTCTCTCTCTAAAACCCTAAACTCTAATCTCTCTCTCTCTCTTTAAAACCCTAATCCCCAATCTCTCTCTCTCTCTCTCTCTCAAAACCCTTAACCTCCAATCTCTCTTTCTCTAAACTTCAATAACTCTCTCTCTAAACCCATAACCTCCAGTCTCTCTATCCATCCCTCTCTCTCTCTAAACCCCTAAACCTTAACCCCTAATTGTCACGTCCCCTCCCATCCAACCAGCTAGATGGAGAGGATCGTGACGGTTAAACCGGGCATCTAGCCCCCATATCCATTCATTAAACAAGCATTCAAATTCAAATGAATAAAAATATAGACATACACAAATGCATAACAGATGTGATATTAAACTGGGCGTCTAGCCTTATGAAACATTTAACCATAAGCATGAACATAATATAACAGAGATAGATGGAACTGTATGGCTTTAAGAAAATCACAGCGGAATATTAAGAATTTCACATCCATCATACATTTAAGATGTTCATCAAATAAGTATTTGCAACTTAACACAAGAGAATACTTATCTTATACAAAAGTAATTCCACGCAACTGGCTATGCAACTGCAACGTTCCACCCAACCGTAGGCCAGTGTGCTCCTCAATCTCTCAGCACCACTGCCACCCCCGAGCTGGGCATGATCTCTACAAGGAACCAGGGAACAGCAGACTCACACATAGCCAAGCATACAACAAAATGAGCCAATCCAATCTGCAATTGGGTTTATCAGGCTGCTAGGACATGGCAGGGAAGAATTGCTAAGCTAGTATGCTCAACCACAGAGCTGAGGATGTCCCTCCCAGATCTATTCAGCTTGGCACTCACAATGCCTACACACCCAACACAAGGAAGTATTCTCTTCACTGCCACACAGTCCCTCAAGCCATACCTCCCTTTCTAGTGCTCTCAGGGTGTGCATAGAAAAGTATCCAAGCCCTCTTGATCTTCTTGAGAGGCTACACCCTCTACTAGGTTTATCAAGCCAGTTCTATCCACTACCAGTCCAAAACTTCAGCTCACAGGTTCAAACCAAAAACGAGAATGCACACAACAACAGAACACCATTATGGGGCAAGACAAAACGTTTTTTTTACAGTGACAGGCAGGAAAATGATCCCCTAGACTTCAGAAAAACGTGGGAAGGTTAAAAACGAGCAATGGAGGTTTGGAGAAAACCCCAGGTAGCAGAAAACGTTTTTAGGAAAAACGCCCATGGCAAATCGGGGACAAAACGAACTCCCTACAGTCCCAAATCGCACCCCCTCCTTCCCAGCTACTATCCAAAACCAAAAATGGGTTTTTGGGCAGGGAGAACCCTGCGTTTTTGCTCAAAAACGTGACTGTAACTCCCAACCTTCTCTACCTGCGTGAATCCCTGAAGACTGCCCATTCCTCATGGCTTTGGGCACCATTTCGTGGGTGGTTTCTTGCCCCTCAAGCAAAAACACGATTTTCCAAGTTGATGGCTTGCCCATGCATGAAAATGGCTTGCCCATACTCTTTCATTCCCTAGGCATTAACTGCCTTAACCAATTTCTTGGAAAAATTAAATGATTGGGTACATGAGACAAAATGGGTAGTTGGTGGTTTATGGGTTTCCCCATTGACACATGGATTAATACTATTGGCTCAAGGGTTTGAATAATTTCCCTCCCTATTCCTTGTAGAACCATGCCCCATCTCTCTTGTTGCATTGCATAGCCGGTTGTGGGTATTTTTCATTAAAATTCGTATTTACATGATGTCTTATATACATTGTGCCCATCTCGCACAAGAACCATAGGCATCTATTTTAATTGCCGATACATAAACGCTAAATCAATGGTGGGGCCTTGGCCTTGAGCTCCTCACCATGATTAAGTTACAATATTTACATCATTTACAAAGGGGGTCAAAATGGGGACGTGACACTAATCTATTTCTCTCTCTCTACACCCCTAAACGGCTCTCTCTCTCTCTCTAATCCCCTAACCCCGATCTCTCTCTTTCTCTCTCTCACTCAACCCCTAACCCTCATTTTATCTCTCTCTCTCTAAACACCTAACTCTCAAACTCTCTTTCTCTCTCTAAACCCCTAACCTCCAATATCTCCCTCACCCTCTCTATAAACCGCTAACCCCCAATCTCTATCTCTCTCTCTCACTCCCTCTCACTCTTTAAAAACCTAACCGCCAATCTCTCTCTCTAAACCTCTAAATCCCATTCTCTCTCTCTCTCTCTCTCTCTCCATCTCTCTCCCTCTCTCTAAACCCCTAACCCCTTATCTTTGTCTCTCCCTGAATCCCTAATCCCCAATATCTCTCCTTTTGTCTTTCTCTCTCTCTCTCTCAACCCCTAACACCCATTCTCTCTATCTCTAAACCCCTAACAACCAATCTCACTCTCTCTCTAAATCCATGACCCTTAATATTTCCTTATCTCTTTGAACCCCAAGACATTTCTCTCTCTCTCTCTCTCTCTCTCTCTCTCTCGTGCTCTCTCTCTCTCTCTAAAACCCTAACCCCCATTCTCTCTATCTCTCTAAAACCCTATAATACAATCTCACTCTCTCTTTGAACCCCTAACCCCCGGTATTTCTTTCTCTCCATCTAAACCCCAAGCCCCAATATCTCTCTCTAAACCCCTAACACCCAATCTCTATCTCTCACTATCTATCTATCTATCTAAACCCCTAACCCTAATCTCTTTGTCTCTCTAAACCCCTAACCCCAAATCCCTTTCTCTCTCTAAATCCCTAAAACCCAGTCTCTCTCTCTCTCTCTCTCTCACTATCTATTTATCTAAAACACTAACCTCGATATTTCTCTATCTAAATCCCTAATCCCCAATCTCTCTCTCTCTCTCTCTCTCTCTCTCTCTAAATCCCCAATATCTCTCTCTCTTTAAATCCTTAATGCTCAATCTTTTTCTATCTATCTAAACCCATTACGCCCAATATATATCTAACCCTTTCTCTCTAAACCCCTAAAACCCAATCTCTCTCTCTCTCTCTCTCTCTCTAAATCTTTAAGCCCCAAAATCTCTCTCTCTCTAAACCCTAACCCTTGAAATCTCTCTCTCTCTAAACCCATAACCCCCAATATCTCTCTCTCTCTCTCTAAACCCCTAACCCCAAATCTCTCTCTCTCTCTCTATAAACCCCTAAACCCGAATCTCTCTACCTCTCTCTCTCTCACAACCTAAACCTTTAATCGTCAATCTCTCTCTTTCTCTCTCTCTCTCTTTCTAAATCCCTAACCCCCAATCGCTCTCTCTCTAAATCACTAAACTCCAATCTCTTTATCCCTCTCTAAACCCCTAAAAACAAATCTCTCTCTCCCTCTAAACACCTAACCCCAAATCTCTCTCTTTCTACCTCTCTCTCTCTATAAACAACTAACCCATAATGTCTCTCTCTCTCTCTAAATCCCTTACCCTAAATATCCCTCTCTCTTTCTCTAAACTATTAACCCCCAATCTCTCTCTCTTTGTAAACCTTTAACCTCCATGCTCTCTCGGTACTAAGCCCCTAGACCACAATCTCTCTCTCTCCCTCTAAATCCCTAACACCAAATCTCTCTTTCTCTCTTTAAAACCCTAAACTCTAATCTCTCTCTCTCTCTCTCTCTTTAAAACCCTAATCCCCAATCTCTCTCTCTCTCTCAAAACCCTTAACCTCCAATCTCTCTCTCTCTAAATTCCAATCACTCTCTCTCTAAACCCATAACCTCCAATCTCTCTCTCCCTCCCTCTCTCTCTCTAAACCCCTAAACCTTAACCCCTAAACTATTTCTCTCTCTCTCTACAGCCCTCAACTGCAATCTCTCTCTCTCTCTAATCCCCTAACCCCAATCTCTCTCTTGCTCTCTCTCTCTCACTCAACCCCTAACCCTCATTTTATCTCTCTCTCTCTAAACACCTAACTCTCAAACTCTCTTTCTCTCTCTAAACCCCTAACCTCCAATATCTCCATCACCCACTCTCTAAACCTCTAACCCCCAATCTCTATATCTCTCTCTCACTCCCTCTCACTCTCTAAAAACCTAACCGCCAATCTCTCTCTCTAAACCTCTAAATCCCATTCTCTCTCTCTCGCTCTCCCTCTCTCTAAACCCCTAACCCCTTATCTTTGTCTCTCCCTGAATCCCTAATCCCCAATATCTCTCCTTTTCTCTTTCTCTCTCTCTCTCTCTCAACCCCTAACACCCATTCTCTCTATCTCTCTAAACCCATAACGACCAATATCACTCTCTCTCTAAACCCATGACCCCCGATATTTCCTTCTCTCTCTGAAACCCAAGACATGGATATTTCTCTCTCTCAATATCTAACACCCAATCTCCCTATCTCTCTCTCTCACTATCTATCTATTTATCTAAACCGTTAACCCCAATCTCTCTTTTTCTCTCTAAAACCCTAATCTCAATCTATCTCTCTCTCTCTAAACCCCTAACTCCCAATCCCTTTCTTTCTCTAAATCTCTAATATCCAATCTCTCTCTCTCTCACTATCTATCTATCCATCCAAACCCCTAACCCCAAACTCTTTCTCTGTAAACCCGCAATCTCCAATCTCTTTCTCTGTAAACCCCTAACCCTCAATCCATTTCTCTGTCACTAAGCCCTTAACCCCCAATATATGCCTCTCCCTTTATCTCTAAACCCCTAAACCTCAATCTCCCTCTCCCTCTCTCTCTCTTTCTAAATCCCTAACCTCCAATCTTTCTCTCTCTCTAAATCCTTAAACCCTGTTCTCTAAACCCCTACGCTCTAAAATATCTAAAATCTCTCTCTCTCTCCTCTCTCTCTCTCTCTCTCTCCCCCTAAACACCTAACCCCAAATTCTCTCTTAACCCCTCACCCACAATCTCTCTCTCTTTCTTTGTCTCTAAATCCATAACCCCCAATCTCTCTTTCTCTCTCTAAAACCCTAACCATAAATCTCTCTCTCTCTCTCTCTCTAAACACCTAACCCCAAATATTTCCCTATCTATATCACTCTCTCTAAACCCCAAAACCCCACTCTCTCTCTCTCTCTAAATCCCTAACCCCAAATCTCTCTCTAAGCCCCTAAATTCTAATCTCTCTCTCTCTCTCTCTCTATACACACACATATATATATATATATATTTAAACCCCTAATCCTCAATCTCTTTCTCTCAAAAATCTTAACCTCCAATCTCTCTTTATCTGTCAACACCAACCTCTCTCTCTCTCTCTAAACACCTAAGTCCAAATCTCTCTCTCTCTCTGTCTCTCTCTCTCTATATATATATATATATCTAAAACCCTAACCCCCAATATATCTCTCTCTCTAAACCCCTAAACCCTAATCTCTCTCTCTCTTCCACACACACACACATCACACTAAATTAATAAACCCACAATCTCTCTCTGCCTCTCTAAATCTCTAACCCCCAATCTCTCTCTTTCTCTCTCTCTCTAAATCCCGGACTCCCATTTTCTTTCTCTCTAAACCCCTAAAATACAATCTCACTCTCTCTAAACCCTTGACCCATCATATTTATTTCTCTCTCTCTATACCCCAAGAGCCCAATCTCTCTCCTTAAACCACTAACCCAAATATCTCTCTCTCTAAACGCCTAATCCCTTATCTCTCTCTCTAAACACCTAACCCGCAATCCTCCCCTCTCTCTCTCTAAACACCTAACCCCCAATATATTTATCTTTCTTTCTGTCTAAAACCCTAAACCTCAATCTCTCCCTCTCTCTCTCTCTAAATCCATTAACCCCAATCTCTCTCTTTCTCTCCCTAAACAACTAACCCCAAATCTCTCTCTTTCTCAACTCCAACCTCTATGTATCTCTCTCTCTCTCTCTCTCTAAACCCCTAACCCTTAGCCACCAATCTATTTCTCTCTCTCTCTCTAAACCCCTAAACCTCAACCTCTCACTCTCTCTCTAAAACCCAAACCCCCAATCTCTCTCTCTCTCTCTCTCTTAAGTGTCTAAACCCCAATCTCTCTCGATCACTCTCTCTCAGTCTGCCTCTCACTAAATTCCTAACCCCCAATCTCTCTCTCCCTAAATCCCTAACCCCTAATCTCTCTCTAAATCCCTAACTACCATTTTATCTCTCTCTAAATCCCTAACTACCATTTTATCTCTCTCTAAATCCCTGACCCATGATATTTCTTTCTCCCTCTATAAAACCCATGATCCTAATCTCTCACTCTCTAAATCACTAACACCCAATCTCTCTCTCTCTCTCACACTATCTACCTATCTATCCTAACCCCAACCTCTCTCTCTCTCTCTGAACACCTAATCTCAATCTCTCTCTCTAAACCTCTAAATCCCAATCCCTTTCTCTTTATTTAAACCATTAACACCCAATCTCTCTCTCGCTCTCTCTCTCTCTCTCACTATCTATCTATCTGTCTAAGCCCCTAACCCAAATAACTCTCTCTAAACCCCTAATCCCCAATCTCTCTCCCTAAAACCCCTAACCCCGAATCCACCCCCCCTCTCTCTAAACACCTAGCCCCCAATATATTTCCCTTTCTTTCTCTCTAAAACCCTAAAAACCCTAAACCTCAATCTCTGCCTCTCTCTCTCTCTCTAAATCCATAACCCCCAATCTCTCTCTCTTTAAACCCCAACCCCCAAGATCTCTCTCTCTAAACCCCTAACCCCCAATCTCTCTCTCTCTCTCTTTAAACCCCTATCCCCCAATCTCTTTCTAAACACCTAACTCACAATCTCTCTCTCTCTCTAAATCCATAACCCCCAATATATATATCTCTCTCTAAACCCCTAACCTCGGATCTCTCTCTCTCTAAACACCTAACCCCAAACCTCTCTCTTTCTCAACTCCAACCTCTCTATATCTATCTCTCTCTAAACCCCTAGCCCTTAGCCCCCAATCTGATTCTCTCACTCTCACTAAACCCCTAAACTGCAATCTCTCACTCTCTCTCTAAACCCCTAACCGCCAAACTCTCTCTCTAAACCTTTAAACCCCATTCTCTCTCTCTCTCTCTCTCTCTCTCCTCTCTCTCTCTCTCTCTTGTAACATCCCCATGTTGACCCTTGTAATATTTTGGGCTATAATGTAAATATTGTATGCATATTATGTATGATTCCTAGCTTGGAGCTCAAGGCCAAGGCCCCGCTAGTGAACACTCGACCTTGAAGGGGCAAGTATTGGATATTATGCTACCCATGTGCTAGTGAACCATGGGAATTGTAAATATGCATTTTAATATAAATGCCCACAACTAGCTATGCAATGCAACAAGAGATGGGGGCATGATGTTTACAAGGAATTGAGAGGGAAATATTCAAACCTTTGAGCCAATCAAGTCAAGCCAATTGTCAATGAGAGAACCCATCAACCCTCAACTACCCATGCTGGCTTTTGTACCCAATCATTTACTCTCCCAAGAGTTGGTTGAGGCAGTTAATGCCTTGGGGAATGGAGATGTATGGTTGTCCAAATTCGGGTATGGGCAAGCCACCCTTCATGGAAATTCGTGTTTGGCTTCTTGGGAAATAAAAGAGCCATGAATTTCTCCCCCAAGCCATTATTCACCCAATCAGTTTTGCTCTCACGAGTTTGGAGTTTCCTGGGCGTTTTCCTCCACGGTTTTGCTATGTTTTCCTTCATTCTCTTAGCTGGGAAGGGCATTTTTGTGTTGTATATCAGTGGGGAAGAAAGGGAAATCGATTTTGGGACCATAGAGGTTGTTTTGGCTCACTGATGGCTTGTATATCTGTGGGAGAAATCATTTTCTTCTCTATGGTCGATTTTTCCTCTCACAAATCTATTTTTGGTGTGCCTACGTTTTGGGGAAAACCCATGTCCATCTATATTCTAAGTCCCATTGCTGAAAGTGGGTTTCCAAGCCCATATCTGAGTTTTGTGTGCAAGAGAATTATGGGGTTGAATTGTGTATCCATTGCTTTGGGCTGTGTTGAAGCTTAAGAGCCCCTTTTCCTTGTAGATATCATGCCCAGCTCAGGGGTGGTCTCTGAGTGCTGAAAGAATATAGGCTAGGCAGAGACCTATGGTTGGGTGGAACGTTGCAGCGACATAGCTAGTTCCTTGGGACAGCATTACATCCAAATGAGTATTTTATCGTGTTTACTTCTGCAATGTTTAATTTGATGGTTATTTTGATATGCTAGATAAGTATGAAATGTGTGTGGATGATGTTTTATTCCACTGTGCATATTTGCTAAATTTTCATCTGCACACTTTTGAATTTATGTGTATGAATCTAATGAATGGGATTGGTTGTATGTCTAAGCCCCACAGATTGGTATCATGTTCCCTTCCTTGAATTGGGTCCACGGGTGGGTACATTACATTTGGTATCAGAGCGATGGTTGCAACATTTGGGCCTTCATGGGCTACCTATCATAGTTGCAGAGGTAAGTATGCTTCCTGCTCAACACAGACCATTAAGAAAATTTTCAAAATTTCAAAATTTCAAAAATTTTCTAACTGTTTTGTTTGAGTTTTGCCTAACTGTTTCGGTGAAGAATTGAGAAGGGTGCTGAAACTATCAGCGAACATCGAAAAGATTGCTGAAAACACGTTTCGGAGCGGATATAGGAGTCCGCTGAAACGAACCGACAAAGTTTTGCAAAATTGTGCAATATGTTTCGGCGAAACTTGTTGAGTGGAGCCGACATGGTCGACGAATCTGGCCGAGTTGCGTTGACAAATTTGCGGAAGTGCCCAGGGAAAGGAAGAAAATTTTCAAATATTTTCTAAGTGTTTTTCCAGTGGCAAAGAGGAAATTTCGGTAGAAATCGGTGAGTTGCTCCGAAACGGTGGCAGAACTCAGTGAGTTGGTCCAAAACGACGGCAAAACTTGGCGAGTTGGTCTGAAACGGCGGTAGAACTCGGTGAGTTGGTCCGAAACGGCAGCAGAACTCGGCGAGTTGTGTTGGCACAGGATAGATCTGCAGGAAGTGCAGAAGCTGACAAGTGCGAAAGGGTCATTCCGTGGAAGGACCTTTCGCCATGTTTTGAGGAAATATAAGAGTTGTTAGATTAGTCGAGTCGGTCATGTGGACCTCATTGTAATAAGAGAAAAACATATGAATAGAGCAAGATTGTAAGCCTACGGGCATCTAAGTTTAAGAGATTAATGCAATCTTTTGGATTTTGTTGACTGTTCCCTGCAAGGTTTGTTCTGCAGATGTTAATAAATGAAGATGTTCGGTTATGAATTCTATTGTTATGCGACGATGAGTTATTTAAATGTTTTCTATTGATTTGTATTGATACATCTTGTTTGTTAATATGCTGTTGAAAATGCTTTGTGATAAATATGCGAATGTGTGGTTAAATAGACTGTCGTAAATATTGTAATCTCTGGTTAACGAGCACATATCCTCTTCCATTGCGGAAGCTTGGTTCCTGCAGCACCCTTATTTGCTTCAGGTGAGACCTCACCTGCTTTGCAGGTGTTGCTGGGAAGGGTAACTTCTTTCCGGGCCGGTGAATAAGGGGTTGTTGGTGTTGTTGATGACAAAGTGAACCCTTGTCAAAAGACCCTGTGTCGACAATGGTTCCGTTGCCTGGAAGAGGATATGTTGTGGCATCCGACGAAGCCAGAGATCCAAGAGTGGTTCAATTAGAAAGCAGAAAAGTTTGCGAAAGAAGAAAGGAGGAACCCGGTAGAGACAGTAGAAAGTTGGTTACAAAAGCACATATACTCAGATATCCATGAGATATTCTTCGCCGAATTTCCAATAATACTACAGGAGTGGCTTGCGCAACTGACATTCAAAGGACATACCAACCATAGTATCGGATTAGGTCAGTGGACTCCAGAACTACACTAGTACAAAATGAGAGATTAATGACAAAAAAAACGACCAAAATCCACATATAAATGACCACTTTTGAGTTGGTGACCACTGGTAGCAAATTAGTGGCCATATATCATGTGACAAAAAATGTGGTCATATTTAGCTTGGTCATTTATCTTGTGGTCATATATTTGGTCGTATATTTGGTCATTAATTTGGTAATATATTTGGTCATTAATGGTCATGTGATAAATGACCGCTAATTTGCTACCAGAGATCGGCAACTCAAAAGTGGTCATTTATATGAATATTTTGGTCATTTGTTTGGTCACTTATCTCTCATGTTGTAATGGTGGTCGTTTATATGCAAATTTTGGTCATTTTTTTAGTCAATTATCTCTTTTTAGAGGTTTCAGAATATAAATAGGGTATGGTGGAATCGAACCACCAACCTCCTGCCTATAAGGAAGGTGCTCTACCATTGAGCTAGCACCCTTAAATATAATTCCTTATGGATTGATATGAGAATAAAATTCTCAACAGTTAACACCATCTTGCCAAATTCTAGAAAAAGGGTCACATACCTAGGTAAGAAACAAAGATTACCTAATAGTCAACAAAAATGGTCATGTTAATGATTAAGGTGCCATTTAACACAAACATTTTTGTATTCCAAAAAAATAAAATTCATTTCAAAGCTTGATCTAGGGGGAAAAACAACAAACCCATAAATACCAGAACTCCCTAATGAAAGTATGACAACAATATTAAAATCCCTGATTTTCCTAAATCAAACAACTACCATATAGGGAATATGATAGACAGCGGAGCTTTAATTTCAGCAATAGGAAGAGGCATTAACAATCGATATTCATAAGCTATGTTCAAAGCCACAGATTTTTTAGGTCCCAAAATAGGCTCTTCTAGTAGCCTTTGGGCAAGGCAGATCTAACTTTCTAAGCATTGGCAGTTTGAAGCGAAATATTAGAAAATGAGAGACCATGACAGAAAGTAAATGCAAAGGTCCAAATAAGATCGGAATGTAAAGAAAATTCCCATCTTAAAGTACCTTCCATGTTGCCTTGAAATCATAGGTCATCGATTATTGCTATTTAAATTTAAGAAACCACTAAGAGCAGTATTTTAGTTCAATAACCATGTCAAGAACTTCATTAAGGCACCACATCTCCACTATTGTGAATGCCCTCCTTAGGAGTCCTTGGTATTGCTACAGATCTGTCTGAAGTGTTTGGAAAGTAATTAAGATAGTTGAGCATTGGTGTCAAGAATTGTAATCCCAATATTCACTTCATCCTGTATGGCAAAAGACTAGAACCAAAATTTTCATGGAAATGGTAACAAGTTTAACTCACCCACACCTATGATAAAGACAATAATATTGAATACCAAGAAATAAACTAGGATAAGATATTATGTGCTTTGCATATCAAGCCTTTCGTTGCAAACAAACCAAAAATGTGAGTTATTTCTAGCATTTTATGTGTGCCTATTCTTTGTAAACTAACACTGTATAAAAGCCATTTACATTTACAAAGCAGATCCTGCTAATGCACAGGGAAATATCATCCACTTACTGAAATGAAAGAGTTACACTACCTAAAATTTTCATGAAAACCTTGGTTGGTCCACATTCATTTCCATTAATAATATCCAAGGTAAGACAAAATGAAACATATCTTTATTTTACAAGGCATTGACATTAGGTATAATTCTACTCACACTCTGGAGCTGTTGATGAAATCCTTCATCATCTGAATCCTTTAGATCACTAAAGGAAGGGCGCACCAGTGATGTATGTGTAGGCTGTGAGGTGGGTAGTTGAGAAACATCAGCATCTTGGGAATCACGACCCCTCAACTAGAGAAAAAGGTGCTAATATAGTATTTCCAAAATCATCAATCAGAACTTTATCAGTAGGAGGAACACTTTCTTTGGATTTCAAAGGAGAACTTGCTTTAGCTTTTGTGCCAAAACACATCCAACTTTCTGAATCAATGTGTATTTTGTCAGAATTCCTTGGAAGTACATGTTCATTAATACCATCATCCTTATTTTGGATTAATAAATACACTTTTTTTGAATGAAAATACCTTAAAAGAGATGTGACCTCATATTTTCCCAGGGTAGAAATCGATTGGCAGAGAATGCACGGTTTCATTATAATGACTCAATTAATAAAGTGAGAATAAATTCTTCTTGAAAAAATACACCTCCTGAATGCTGTAAAATGAATCATGCGCACTGCTACTGAAGTGTGCAACCTGAAATATGCCTATCATTCATGCAAACTGGACATTGCTCATGTAAATTCAATCTTCCCACTAATCTTGCATGCAAACTAGGATATTGGCCATGCAAACTCATGCATGCATGCCTTTTTCACCTCGTTTTCTTGTTGTTATAGATGGTAATATTATTGTTGCATTGAAGCATGTGAACTGTATGTTCGATTTGTCATACCACACACATTGTATGCCATCTAAAGTAAGGTGATGATCCCATCCTTATAAACAACCCAATACATTGCATTCCTTCTTAAATCGCTCTACAAGGTCAACATACCAGGTTTCATCTACCTATGTGGCAACTGCTGATGATATTATCTGTAGGTGGACGAGTTGGCACAGAGCTCAACAGTGGTTACAAAACAACTACTATCTCCTAAGCTTTGGATTCAGATACACTATCTAGGTGGAAACTGCTAATGGTATTCTCTGTAGGTGGACGAGTTGGCACAAATCTCAACAATGGTCACAAAACAACTACCAAGTACTAACCATCTCCTAAGCTTTGGATTCAGATACACTGTCTAGGTGTAGCTCCTAATATTCATTTTTAGCACAAAAATCTGGACCAGATCCATGATTGCAATTGTAGACCTGCCCACACGGAATTACGGAAAGAACAATCCTTATATCTTGATTACATGGAAGTATTAAAACAAAAGTTTCTATTTCAGTGACAAATATTGCAGTAAATGCAGCCCTAAAAATTGGTTTCAAAATGGAACCAATAAGAGATGATGGATCTTCACCAAATTATGATCAGCTTATTTATAATCTCTCCTAAATTCTGCCATGTCTTTGTCTTAGGATCCATTAGCAGGGCCTTTTTTGTGGGTTCTTTCCCTCGCCTTCTTCATAGAATAATTCCAGAATATGCAAAAGTATAGGTAACAGAGTGCCTGAAGGAAGTACCTTACTCCTGAGTCTGACCACTGAGAAAACTTGTAAGCCTGATCATGAACTCAAAAATGACTTTTAAGAAGCATGCCAAAGTTCACCCATTTTGGACAAATTTCTATGGTCAGATTCCCATTAACAGAGATCAACTCTGGTAAAGTGCTCCAAACAGCTTCAGAAAAGAGGATATATATAAATTATTGTTATTGTATGTGTTGATATAAACCAAGTGTAAAGCAACAAGAGAACAGTTTCAAAATTGAAGTTCATAGGGCAAACTAAGATTTTAAAAAAGATCTGAAAGTTATATTTATATACACATTCAAAAAAATGCTCAAAGCTTCCTCGTCTGTGGTTTTGGATATATAGCCCTGAAGGGTAAGTGCATTAGGTGTAATCCACTTGGGACATGTCAAATGAAACATGCATCCCATGTGTCCATCCTCACACATTTATTGGCTGCGGGTGAGATATATGTTGCTAAAATGAATAACCTTGGTTGAGATGACATTTTATAGCTAATTAAGTGGTTTCCATGACAAACATCATTTAATTTCATCGAACCTAGAAACTAAATACAAAGAGAACTTCCAGCCCATCCATTCTATATCTTCTCTATGCATGGTAAAGGAGGAGATCATAGAACCTAGAAACTAAATACAAAGAGAACTTCCAGCCCAGCCATTCTATATCTTCTCTATGCATGGTAAAGGAGGAGATCATAGCAGGGTCTCGGAATCCTTTTTTGATTCCATGATATCTAAGTGAAGGATTTCTCACAGATGAATGTGAGAGTTTTGTTGTGCACAAAGTGCAAAGACCCTAAGGGTTGACACTGATTGATGTCAATGCATTTGTAGGGAGGAGCCAGTTTATCCACCCTTTGAAAGGTATTGACCTAAGGACCACTAGAAATAACTTCCATAGAGAACAGGTTTGCCAACATTGCCAGCTTTCAGATGGGTTTCCTAGACTAAGAAAGTGATGGACATTGTCAATATCTAGGGTTTAAACTTGAGTAACGTTCATTCAAACATAATTTTGACTACCAAAAATTTGATATGTGAATATTTTTGAAGGAAGCAGTATAAATATTATACGATTTGAACCCATATACAACTAAAATTAGTCCAAAATGTATAATGTTTAGATAATTTATTTGTAAATGATAAACATACTTCAATTCAAAATATTTACAAATTAGGTGTGGAGACAAATAAAATGGACTTGGAATTAAGAAAATGAGGTAATAGAAGACTCGCATAATCCTTCTTCAAATTGTATCAGAAAATCATAAGATTAGAGTCACCTGACAATTCATAGCATTAAGGGCCATTTTGTAGTTTGCACAAATCTGTAAATCAAGAGAAGCTCCATAGCCTTATGGTGTTTTACCTACAACAAGCCATACAGGAAAAGATTACATAATGATCATCCAAGATTTATGATTAACTAGTGCATGTTTATAATGTCATACAAGGAAAAAAATGAGCGTGACGTACAACGACATTTTTTTTTACAAAAAAAATAGTGTGGATGATTAATATGCTTACTTGCTTATCTTTTAAACCTCTTGCTAAATCGATTTCCCTTTGTGTTAGATTGGTGTCTCCATTGCGATGTGAAGCTTTAACCAATGAAGCCACACTTTCCCATGATATTCCATGACCAGACTGTTCACATTGTTCAATCCATGCCTTCATCCAGTCAAGATTGTTTGCGATGTATAAACGAATCACATCCCACTCTCGACCAACTATTTAATGACAATAAAATTAAAATTGAATACAAATGTATAGTAACTTAACAAAGTATATTACACTCTAAATTGATGCAAAACACTTAATATAAAAAAAATAACATGTATGATATTATATATACATAAAAATCACCAGTCAAATGTGTTATATTACCTTTCACCTTCCTCGATCTACCTTTCCCCTTCGGGTACTCCCCTTTGAAACTCTTATTGGATTCCGGATCACAAATGGGACGTAATTTGAGCTTTTCTGCTAATTTAGGAAGATATTCACTAATATACAGTATGTTTTGGTATACCATATATCCCTCCATCATAGAACCCTCAGCATATGCTCGTTGTCTGACCAAACCCTTCATAAATTTCAAGTGCCTCTCAACCATCCACATGGACCTTGAGTGCGTAGGTCTGCACAGTTCAATCTCCTCAACTTGGTGTATGAGGTAGTGTTCTTGTGCATTGAAAAATGCCGAAGGTAGATGTTTCTACATTTCACACATGAGACAACCAATTTATCTCCTCCAATACTTTATGTCTTCTTTATGGAATTCTTTAGATGAAAACCATCTACAAGTGACATGACAACCAAATCAAGAGATTAAAGGAAATAAAACATTATATTAAGTAACATGAATTAGAGAACGAAAATCAAATGTAAGTTCAATGTTGAATTAAAAAAACACTAAGCGCATGGAAAAAATCACCACTTACCTCATGTATTTCACGAGACTATATATTATTTGCTTGACATTGTTGTCGAAGTTGTCCGGGATAGAGAGAGGTAGAACATACTGTAACAATAATATACAAATTGTTTCATTTTATCAACAAATTAGAGTAGTCAAACAAAAAATATACCAACCATATTGACTGGAATAGGAAAAAAAATAAAATTAAATCCATGCCATAATAATTACCTTCATGAAGACATGCCAATCGTGAGTCTTCACCCTCGCGAAATCACCTTTCTTTGTTATGATATTCTTCATGTTCGTACAAAATCCGGTGGGAAATTTAATTTTTCAAATGACTTCTTTTAAAACATTACTTTGTTGATCCGTCAAAATCCATGGAAGTGAGTTGATATTAATTTGCTCTCCGTTGCTATGAAATTGAATGGCGTCTTTCATTGCATGGTTGCTATCTTGAATGTCTTTGCAAATTTTGACAATTTTTTCTTTGTCACTCCTTCCATCCAATATTCGCCATAATGTTTCGGTCACATTCTTTCCGATATGCATTGTATCAAATAGATGAGAAATTTATAGGTGCTCATAGTAGGGAAACCTACTAAATTGTCTAGTATAACTTGTCATTCCTCGTGGAAGCCCATTAATGCCTTCATGATCACATGAACGACAATCATGAAATTACATAAATCAATGTCAATTACAGTAAACAACATACAACATTAAAAAATACAATATAACATAACATATACGATAATTCATTATATGTACCTTGACGATTTCTATTATATTGCAACTTCCATAGGCAAAGTGTCATTCTCTACGGTTTTAATGCAGTCTCTTGCTTGCCATTGAACAAATGTTTTTTGGTAGTTTGATACTTGTGATTCTTAGAGAGGAAGTGCCTATACTCATCAAACACTCCTTTCCTAAGATTTTTGAACGACGAGATTTGATCTTAGGACCACAAACTGGACGTGCAAATTTCCCCTTTGTCTGAAGACCTACATAAAGAGATGGAATATCTATGTCAATGATAGTTATATACAAAATGACTGGATTATTTAGAAAAAAATGCGTGCGTAGTATATTAACTAGTAGTTCATAAAATTAAATGAAAATAAAGTGGAACTTATAATTACATACCACAAAAATGGGTTAACCCTGGGGCATCATGTATTGTCCATACAAGCATTGCATGGAATTGAAATTGCCTTTGTCGTATTGGTCTAGATATGTCATACATAGTGATTCCATTCCATAACTTCAGTAGCTCGTAAAAAAGAGGTTTGATATATACGTTCATATCTTTGACTTGGTACTTACCTGATTGTTTTGAACATATAAAAAATATAATTATGAGACGTACCATTTAGATTATATATATCAAACCATATTGCACAATAGAAAAACATTAAATATATATGTGACATTATGCGACAAAAATACGACAAATGATATACCACTACATTAAAAAAAAACTGCAGGGTCTGTACTTGGAATAATCATCGACAACATTATGTGCTCCCTCTTTATTGTGAACCATGGAGGAATGTTGTCGTTGATAACAAAAATAGGCCACACCAAGTAAACAGATCTCATCTCTACAAATGGATTGACACCATCTTCTACCAAAGAAATCCTAAGATTACAAGGTTCTTCTTTAAAGTGAGGCCATTTTTCCTCCATATCTCTAAATGCAGACCCATATGTAGGCATCTGAATAATGTTGTCCTGACTTCTATTCCATGCATGGTAATCCATAAACTACGCTATGTTTTTGCACCTGAACAGTCGTTGCAAATGTGGAATGATGGGAATATAACGTAGAACCTTGCAAGGAACCTTTTTAGTTACTTGATCTGTGTGATATCCACTGATATGATATTCATGACATTCTGTTGCAAATTCATATTGATTGTAATATAGAACATGGTCATCAGGGCATGCATGAATTGCTTCATACTGCATTCCAATTTCTTTCATGATGGCAGATAAATCTTGATATGTGCGAGGTAAAATATTTGACGATGGTAACAAATATTCATCTATCATGCTACAACAATTTAAAATAAAAATCTAGTTAATATAATATAGAAATAATATTAATGAAACAAATTTCATCCGTAATAATTTGACTTATATATGAATTAACAATAAAATACACAATCATATTTATTTTGTGATGGAATATATTACATACCTTAACATCTGTGTGACTGATATGTTTGAAAGACCATTCATAACCTTCAAGTTCATTAACAACAATATAACAGAGAGAAGATTTGTCTTAGAGCCCTCATAAAGGGGTTCGTATGCCTTATCAAGAAGAGGTATATCATGAATATCATCAAAATGATCATCATTTTCATGATCATCAGCATCATCATCAACATCCATTCCAACATTAAATGAATCATGGATCAAATTATTTGTAACATCATCTTCAACTATGTTATCAGTATGATCATCTTCTTCAATGTGATCATTAACTTGTTCTCCATTAATATTCATAGCTTCCGGTACTTGTTTTGGAAGCACTTCCTCTAGACGAAGTGCCCTAGGATGTCTTTCCTTTATAATTACATGAAACCATCAATAGATAAAAGTTAATATAAGAAATTCAAACGCAAAATGTAAAAATTTCAAACGCAAAATATAAACATTTATGTGATGCATTTAAAATCTAACAAATTTTGTACTGTTGGGATGAAAAGAATAACGGCCAATTGTACTGTTTGTCAAATAGGTGCATCCAAACTATCCAAGAGACATAATAATTGACCCAATTACTGATGTGAAGAACCTGCAATAATTAATTAATGCAAATACACGAGATATAAAAAATAATAGAACTCAAAATCACTTTTATATTGATCACGGGCCACTTCGAGGGGGCAACCTCCTTTGAGAAAGCTCAATACAATTAACTTCATGGTGCCTTCAATGACCTCAACACACACTTATATACTAAGTCTATGCCCAATACTATGATTCAAAACCATGGGACATATAATACTACGGGACGACTTACAAAGCATATGCGTCCAATACTATGAGTCAATACTATGGGCTAATATAAACTATGGATCAACAAATAATACGGGACGACTTACAAAGCATATGCATCCAACAACAATATACTAACATAGTAAAGAGAAGGGTTGACACGGATTCCTAACATCCCCTCTCCCTTAGAAAAAGCTTTTTCCTCAAAGCTTTGGTTGGAGAAATTGCTGCAGAATCTGAAGAAGTGGTTACCCGGTAGCATCCTCGGGTTGCATTTCAGGCCACTGACGCCTTTGGAGTGTCAGGGAGGATTGCTTGGAAGGCTGTAGATGAAGAAGAACCCCATCAGCTGTGCGGAAAATGCACTTAGAATGGTGTTGATCAGCTTGTTGTTTCAGGTGAATTCTGGCCATGTGAAGATTGTCCTGCAGAATGAGAAGAATCTGATCGCGGTTTCGAAGAACCGAGTCAATTTTCTGAACTGGGGAGCTGCAAAGGGTGTAGGAAGAAGAACTGGTGGTGTCTGTCCATAGACTGCTTCATATGGTGTCCTTTGAGATGTGGTATTCTACCACCAGAGCGCTGCTAGGAGATCCATAGAAATAGTTGGCCAAAGCTGTGTAGGGATGGGCAAGGGTTTGAGCAATCCCGAAAGGAGTGTCGTTTCACCCTTGTTGACCTGGAAAGTATCACAGTCAGCCACCATCTGTTGAATTGTCATTTTCAGTCCCTGCCAAAAGAAGTTACATTATTCTCGGTCATACATTTTGAAGAACCCAGAGTGCCCTGCTAGTGAAGAAGCATGGAGTTCATAGAAGAGATAGCCCTGTTGAACATATTGCAACCAATTTGGAACAAGCAGAGAAAGAGCCGTAAGAGAAACTGGGTCATCAATTATGCGAGAAGGAGAATCTGCCACCATATTGTCCTTACCCTTCTTGTAAGTGATCACATAGGGATAACCCATGAGTTGGATAACCCATTTCAGGTGTGTTGGGGAGGAGACCCATTGTTCCAGAAAATTTTCCAGACTCTGGAGATCAGTCTTGATGCAGAAATAATTCCCTAATAGGTATGGCTGCCACTTCTGTACTGCATGCAAAATAGCCATCAGTTCCCGCTGAGAGGTAAATGCGACTAAATTCTTACCGGAAAGGTCTCTTGAAGGCAGAAAGCTCATTGGTTCAGCAAAGACACCTGCATATCTATCCAAAGAAGTAGTGGAGACCATTGATGGGTGCATCTGAAGGGAATGGAGTTGAGCGATGATACCATATGAATTCTTCTTAAGGATTTTTTCCAGGCGATGTGAACTGATGATGCAGAGAGACCCTGGTTGTAAGCCCATTAATTTGTGTTGTGCCCCATTTACTGAAAACTGCATCCAAAGTTCTGAAAAATCCCATAAGATGGGGCCAAGTGTGCATAACCATTGAATGCCCAAAACCACATTACATCCGCCTAAGGACAAGGAAAACATGTCAAAGTGCAGGTTATAATATTCCATAGAGATACGCACATTGTGACACTTCCCCTTGCAAGGTAAGGTGCCCCCATTAGCAACCATGACTTCAAAGCTAGAGCAAGGATGGACAAAACAATCAGCCTGTTTGGAAATCCGAGGGTCAATGAAGTTATGAGTGCTACCAGAATCAATGAGTATGGTAAGAGGGAGCTTCTTGAAATATCCCCTGACTCACATTGTTTGTGGGGTGGTGACACCGGTTACAGCATGGAGAGAGAGCTCGGGTGGGTCGTCCTGAGATGGGGTGTCAACAGGTGGATGTTGAATGTCGACCTGATCATCTATTGTATCTGGAGCTTCTTCATCAAGTGCTGAGGCAGGCAGAGAATCCACATCCAAGAGATAGATCTTTTGTTGAACACATCGATGTCCCCGAGTGAATTTCTCATCACAATTATAACAAATCCCTTTTTCTTAGCGTGCCTGCATCTCTGTTTCAGACAAATGCTTGATAGGAGTTGGTTGCGGGCAGGCGTGATGGGAGGTCGTTGGGAACCCATATTTCTGAAGGGAACAAAGGTGGGTTTGGAGCATTGTTGAGCTACAATCTTGTCCTCTTCCAACTTATCCAACCCTAGGACTTCCATCATTGTGTTGGGACAGAACATTTTGACCTCTGAGCAGATTTCATCCTTGAGACCACTGATAAAACAACTCCTATAGAATTCATCAGACAATCCTTCTGTGTGATTGGCCAGTTTCTCAAATTCTGTATGGTACTCTCTCACTGTGCCAATTTGGTGAAGTTTAGTGAGTGCTCCTATGAAGTCATCAAAAGCACTAGGACTAAATCGTGGCAAAAGGAGTTGGCAAAAATCTGTCGAGT
This sequence comes from Larix kaempferi, assembly GCA_027924585.1. Taxonomy (NCBI): domain Eukaryota; kingdom Viridiplantae; phylum Streptophyta; class Pinopsida; order Pinales; family Pinaceae; genus Larix; species Larix kaempferi. Next base: position 22,661,480 of record BSBM01000994.1, on the reverse strand, counting down.
TTGGCTCGGGATGAGCTTTGATGTACCAATGGTACCATTGAAGGGCTTCTTGTTCCAAATGAAAGGATGCAAGTGGAAATTTCTGGATATCAAAAGTATTATGCAGACTGAAATATTATTCTGCTCAGTATATCCATCCAGTCGGATCAGTACCATTGAAGAGAGGAAAATCAAGCTTCGGCCCGCGAAAATTGCTGGAAGAAGAGAACCCGAAGGCTGCAAAAGATTCTGGCTATCGGTTATTGTTCATGGCCGAATGCCAAAGATGGAGGCTGATAAATTTTTCATCCAGATCTTGGAGTTTGGTTTGGATGGTTGCAAGTGCTTCCTCCATGGTTTTTTCTTTTTCTTGGAAATGGATAGAAAAACACAAACAAAAGCTTATTTAGTAAAGGAAGATTTGGATTTGGGAAAAACTCGAATGAGTAATTGGGGTTTGACTAGGTTTTGGACACTTCCTGATGGATAGGGAAGCAAAAAATGGGGATTTCAGAAGCGTGGTGAAAGAATGAGAAAATTTGGTAGAGAGGGACAAAGAAGCAGAATTAAGAAAGGAACATGGTGGCAAAATTTGATGGCATTTGGGTGAAAATTGGAGTTATGGCAAACCCTAAAAATAGACAAATGGGAGATTTTTGGTCTTGGGAAGTGGAATTTGGGATAGGGTCTTCAGGAATGAAATATGCAAAATGGGATTTCAGGGATGTCAGTGAAGTTTCAGGGAAAACGGAGTTGAAACAAGGAAGATATGGTCGAAAAACAGTTTTTTTTTTTTTTTTTTTGAGAAATGGATCGGCAACAGCGGCGCAGAAGGGATCCACAATAGATGGATCTGCAACAGCGAGGAAATGATCGAAAATGGCGAATGGATCTGGAACGAATTTCAGAATAGATCTGAAACGGTTGGATCTAGAGCGGAAGTGATCAGCAATAGTTCAGCTGAAAATGGATATGGACCCCAGGTATGTTCGGCTTCCTATCAGTTCAGGGGATTCACTCCGCCACCAATGCTGTCTGACGGCTTGCGTATTGGGGTAGTACCCCTCACTCCATAGCTCAGGTAGAACTGATAACCACTTTTCCACAAACGACAACTCTTGGTATACCTCACGGGTGGGAAATAGTCAATCAGGTAGGGGTTGTTGCCCTTTTCGCTGGCAGGTCCTCTCAATGGGCCAGCTACTTTGGGGTTCCTGTGGTACTCCTCACAATGATTTTTAGGGCTTATTCCCAAGTACTTCCCACAGTTAAGAGGATAGGGGTTATCCCCAAATCCGAACTTGCAACAGATGCGAAAAAAAAAAAATTGACAGAAATTCCACCCAACGAGCCCAAGAAAGTGCTTTGATACCAGATGTGAAGAACCTACAATAATTAATTAATGCAAATACACGAGATATAAAAAATAATAGAACTCGAAATCACTTTTATATTGATCACAGGACACTTCGAGGGGGCAACCTCCTTTGAGCAAGCTCAATACAATTAACTTCACGATGCCTTCAATGACCTCAACACACACTTATATACTAAGTCTATGCCCAATACTATGAGTCAAAACCATGGGACATATAATACTACGGGATGACTTACAAAGAATATGCGTCCAATACTATGGGTCAATACTATGGGCTAATATAAACTATGGATCAACAAATACTACAGGACGACTTACAAAGCATATGCATCCAACAACAATATACTAACATAGTAAAGAGAAGGGTTGACACAGGTTCCTAACAACTGAGCAAAGCTACTCAAATATAACCCAAAATTTCTCATACTGTACTCCACTAAGGTAAGATAAATGACTCTGTGGTAATTTCTATAGAGAAAATATAAGAGAAATTACAACATGCCAATATAGTCGTTATTTCTATTGTCATGATGGAAAGTGTCACCAATCTAGAGATTTAAGTGCTTTCCACAGTGAGTGGCTTAGTCTCACTAACAAACAAATAAATGAGTTATTCTACTATACCCTAGATTCAACATGCACAAAATAAAAAATTATTATAATACATATTTAATATTAAAATAATATTTATTGTCCATGTTAGTCCCCATCTATTGAAACCACAATCAATCCAAAAATTTACAAAAGCAATCAAAATAAAAACATATATAATGAAAAACTTACAAATGGATGGTATTCATGTCCCCCCTCAATGTGCCCATGATCCCTACAATGTTTTCTGGCTTTTGTGATCAAAATTCTTCTCCTCTTAAAGCCCCTGCATTGACTACATGGACAATAGCATTTTCCATCACCCCTTCTTTCAACTCCTCCCCACAATCTAGCAAGCAATTGTCAATTTTGTTTTTCTGGATCAGGAATATTGCTAGTTGACATTTTATCGTAAGGAGCTCGAATGAAGATTATCAATCTTAGAAAATGAAGCTCCACACCTCGCTCGCTTGAATCACAAAAAAAATGGAAATAATGAAAGAAAATCCACCGAAAAACAGTCTGCCGAATGAAAAAACTTCTGCAAACCGTCGCTTGTATAGCAAACATATCGGAATGTTTCACTATTTATAAGTTTTAAAAGTCAACCTTCCGTCGGATATCCTATGCCTTGAACCTAGTTACCGTTGGAATTTTGATGTTGGATTTTCGACATCATTAATATGTTGTCGGATATCCACAGAGCCATCGGATATCGGCATATCCGTCGGATATCCGACGTCGCTTTCTATCAATTTTAAAAAAATCATCAAATTTTGAAATTTTTATGGTGAAATCCGACGACACAGCCCTTTTTCGTCGGAGTTCGTCAGATTTTGAGTCCAAATCCACTAGTGTCACTATCACCTCATGAATTAAGTGAATTCTGCGACTTAACGCATCTGCAATCTTATTTTCCTTTCCCTTTATGTGTTTTAATTCAAAATTATATTCACTAAGTCCAGCCACCTAGATTTCCTGGCATTCAAATCTGGTTGGTCAAATAGATATTTCAAGCTCATGCTATCAGTCTTGAGGAGGAATTTATTCCCCATGAGATAGTGCCTCCACATCTTCAATGTGTGGATAATGGAAGCTAGTTGGAGGTCATGAGTTGGTTAGTTCTTCTTGTGCTCTTTTAATTTGCATGACTCATAAAAAATTGCAAAGTCATTTTGCATGAGGACTCCCCCAAGTCCTTCCTTACTTGCGTCAGTACAAACCAAAAAGTATCGATCTGGTTCTGCAATCCTTAGTATGGGGGCAATTGTTAAAAGATTTTTTAGCTTCTGAAAGCTCTCTTCACACTTGGTTGTCTACAAAAACTTACTTTCCTTTTTCTGCAATGAGGTCATAGGACATGCAATGCTAGAGAAGTTATCTAGGAACTTCTGATAGTACCCTGCTAATGCTAAGAATGATCTGATGTGAGTGACACTTGTCAAGGTAGGCCATTATTCTATGGCTTTGATTTTCTCCAGATCTACCGCAATGCCTTTCTTGGAAATGATATGGCCAAGATACTGTATCTGATGTCTATAAAAATCACATTTTCTAAACTTAGCATAGAGTTGGTGCTCTCGTAGGATCTGTAATACAATCTTGAGGTGTTCCTTATGCTCTTCCTCGCTCTTATAATAAATTAGTATGTCGTCGATGAATACAAGTACGAATTTGTCTAAGTACTTACTAAAAACACTCTTCATCATGCACATAAAATTAGAAGGTGCATTAGTTAGCCCGAAGGGCATCCCCAAAAACTTGTAGTGGTCATACCGTGTTCTAAAAGAGGTTTTACTTATGACTTCGTCCTGAATTCTTACTTGGTTATATCCAGACCGCAAATCGATTTTGGAGAATACTCTTGCTCCTCCGACTTGGTCAAATAGATCATCAATCCTCGGAAGGGGATATCAGTTCTTTATTGTTAGTTTATTTAGTTGTTGGTAGTCAATGCACATCCGCATCGTTCCATCCTTCTTCTTCATGAAGAGAATGGATGCTCCCCAAGGGGATACACTCAGGTGGATATATCCTTTGTCTATCAATTCCTGTAATTGAAGTTTCAGCAAACTAGTTCAGGGGTACTCATGCGATAAGGTTCCTTCGAGACTAGTACCGATCCTAGTACTAGATTGGTGGAGAAATCCAAATCTCTCTTGGGAAGTGTTGAGGCCTTGTATGTGCAAGGTATGCAAAGTGCTGGAATGGGTTCCTAAGCTCTCAACAGAGGGGGAAAACCCAGACTAAAAGGATTCAAAAGGACCTATGCAAGGACAGTTCTATCCACAGCCTGTTTGGTGTAGTAATCTCCCACGGATATTCGGCCTCCTCTAGCACTCTAAGAGTTGGTAGGTTTTGATCCAAAGGATTTGATTTCTAGTCAGGAAAACTAAGTGTAAAATTCTATAAACAAAAATCTACTAAAAGGAATCTAAACTAGGTTAGATCTATTCTAAGAATGCATTTCAAAATAGGTGCAGATCAGCTTGATATATGAATGAATAAGACCATTTATCAATTAAACAAAAATGTAGAAAATATCAAATGAATTATCCTGCTCAAATTGTAATTAATTAATGATATTCAACCAATGGAAAATTGAGGTTTGTTATGCATTCAAGACTTAATCTATAACTGATATGTTAATTGAAAAATTAACACCATTTGTAACTTACTGAAAGAACCATTTGCAGAAATCGATAAAAGATTATAATAGAATAAACTCTTTAAAACCTTCATAAACACATGAATCATAAGTAATGATAAACTAGAACTGTAGATCAATATGTTTAATAAATTGCAAAGATTAAAATAGTGTTAGATATGTAACTTGGAGGAAAATCACATCCATCAAATAAACTTGACAAATTGACAAAAGTGGATCTGAAAGATGACTTTACTATATTTAATGATAGTTTGCAAGAAATTACAAGCTTGTATAAAAAAAGAGCATTCCCAGCCTCTCCTGTAGATTTTGTCCTCCAAATTCCATCATCCCCCCTCTACAAGGAATCCTCTCTTTAAATAAGAGTTACAAAATAATAATACAAACAGTAATTTCCCACAAACCGAGATTACAAAATCAAAGATAACCTAATGGCCTAGAAAAACTTGCCATCTGTCCCAAATCTTTAACAATTCATCCACAATCGGATAATTAGCTGACTCAAGCCCCAGCTGGGCATTGCACTCGAATGTTTCCATTTCATTATTTTCCAGCTTATGCCAAATGCGGATAAAGACTTGGATTTTCCGTTCCAAGGAGACCGGTTTCCTCATCAATCGCTCCACATCATTGATTTTGACCTCTTCAAGGAGCTGAATTTGCTACTAGGCTTCTTCACATTTGCACTCAATTTCTTCGATCTTCAACTTCGGTGGGAAAGCATATTCAATGAGTTCCATGGTAGGAAACTGAATACTATCCATAACATTATCTGTTGCATACCATCTCCTTCTACAAATAGCTTGTGCTCTTTTGAGAATATCCTCAACTGATTCATTAAGTTCAAGCCAAGTGTTCAATGCACCTCTGATTTTCTTAAATTGAAAGTTGTTAAGCATAGGGAAACCTTCTAGAGTATCCTTGATCTATCTCTGCCACTCAATAACATTTTCTTTTTCCTTAGAAGCTTCCATCCTTGTGGCTTTCTTCTCTTCAAGGGCACTATACATCTTACCAAAAATGATATGAGTCCCCCTGATCTCATCCAGGGTGCAAAATAGCTTCTCCAACAACTTATAATATTCCTCATTGACTTGAAGGGCCAAGTTCTTAAATTCTTGAGATGACACCTTACAGAAAGTAGAGGAGGCTGCACTTGCAGTTGCATCCTCACATTGCTTTTGCAGTAAGGCTATATTTTCAGAATTAACATAATTCTCAGTTTGCACATCACGAAGCTCAGTCTGTAGAGAGGTATTGCTTCACTCCAAAACTTCGATTATGTCTTCCCATATTCTCCTGAGATCATCAACATAAATCTCATGCTCTTCCTTGGTCTTCACCAGTTCTTCTGTCAGCCTTTCCAATTCTTCTTTATTATGATCAATCTCCCTATTAAGTATCTGGACTGAATATAGATTTGCACCAGCGAATGCTCCTAAGGCTGTGGCTATTTCAATTGCTCTTGTATGGGGTTCATTTGACTACTGATTCCATACTATTTGGTTAGGGACAGATACTTCCAATTCACCTTGATCCCTACTCCTCTTCTTACCTCTCTTTACCACTTCTTTATTTTCCTTGTTGTAAAAATAATGTCCAAGAGGAACTACCACATCATCTTCATATTTAGTTATTATCTTAGAAGTAATTGAGATTACATTTTATGTTGAAACCAATGAAAGAGTTTGGGTGGCCATTGGATTGGGTATGGGCATAGTAACTTGAGGAATAGGCATAGGGGCAGACACAGTCTGAGAAACTTGAGTGATTTAACTGATTTAAGTGAAGGATTCAGAAAGAGGAACTTGATCATCATTAGCAGAAGGTGATAATGGAGAAGGAGTTGAGGGTGGATCATTCTCACTAGGTAATGATGAAGTGGATATGGGTAATTGCAAGGGGACAATCGAAGACTGGGCTTCTTCAAAAATAGATGAAGGGATGGAAAAAGAAATTGAGTTACTAGGAAAAGGGGTGCATTTATAAGTCAGAGTATGAAACAATTCGAAAATGGAGAATGGTGGTAGCAACCCTGTAGGAAAAGTAGAAAGATCCTTAATGGAAGAAAGTAACAGAGATGAAGTTGGGGCATTAGGTATACTGGTGAGTTACAACACTTGTTGATAAGGATCAGAATGATCGATTTCAATAGTATCCAACAGGTCTGTGGCTTCTTGTGAGTTGTCAATCACTTCTTCAGTGATTTCTTCAATAACCTTGTCAGCCACCTTCTTAATAACTTTTTCAGTCACTTGAACTGCAGATTGTGGCTCATCTTCAATATCACTATCAATGAGATCAACAGTGGGGATATTTGATGTAGAAACCTGCACTCTCTGTCTCTTGGTTGGGTTAACCTCAGCCATTGTCAAATCATCGACAATCTGCAAAGCTGAAATAGTCACTTAAACATCCATAGTAAGCTTAGGAGGTTCAATCATTTGAGTATGAATCATTGAAGTGATCTGTGCTAACTCCTGCTAGAAATGCTGAGAGGTCTGCATCAAAGCTTTTACCTACTCATTTTTTTTCACTTGAGGGATATTCTTCATGGGAGATTTACCTTTATCCCCATATGTATAGGTAAGCATGAGAGGAGCATTAGCCTGCTAGATTAGCTTTTGTTCTTTATCCCTTCTAACTTGTTCAATGAGATTCAACTCCATTGTTCTTTGCCTGTAGACTTGATTTTTTATTTCTTTCTGATATGCCATAATCTACTGATGTTCATCTAAGCTCTTGGCTCTGTCCAACACTTCAAAAAAAGTATTCAATCCTTGATAGATGGAGTCATCTGGGATTTCTTCATGGACATAGTCCATTTTCATGTGATACTACTTGAAATGTGCATCCAGGAACTTCTTAGGATCATGCTTTCTTTTGGGGGCTTTTCCCAACTTCAAAGGAGCCAGCTGATCTCCAAGAACTATAGTCCAAGTTGAGGTGGGAATGACTAATGGCCCAATATTTAAAGAGAATTTAGGCCAACCTCTCTTTTTGGGACCAGTAAGCTTCTTGTAAACACCATTAGTGACAGTCTGATAGGAAACCTCCTAATGACCAACCTGTCAGGCATTATTCTTGGCAGAAGGTGGACAGTGTCACTTCTCCGGACTCTGATATATGAGAAATCCTCATAGACATACCAATCACCAATTTTATTGATGAAGGTCCTGGCATCAGCTGAAGAGGCGGGAGCTTCCTGTTGTAATATTTTGAAATAAATAGTGCCCATGAAATGGTCACAAATGTCATAGAGCAGGGGCACATAATCACTTTCCCATAGTGCAGAATGGTATATGTGAACTGGTGGAGCCTCAGGGGTCCAATTCCACCCCAAGTTAGGATATTGAAACTCAGAGTAGAAGACATTAAGGATAAAGGCCAATAGGTAAAAATGTTGCTTTCTTAAAGCAGGTTCCTTCTGATAATCTTGAATTGTTGTTTTAATTTTTGAAGATAGGATGGACGCCCAAGGAAAATATTCTCCTGTTGTTAAGACATGGTGAGCTATGGGATCCCATTCAGCTTTAAAAACTGAGCAATTGGGGAGGCCAAAGAGCCTGCAGAGCATGGCGTCCAATAAGGAGTAAGGTTCTTTGAACCAAGAGATTGGATAAAGGTTATCAGCCTTCGGCACAAAACTGCTAGGTTTAACCATCCAAGATTTCATCATTTCATCAAAATTGTATCTAGTCATGGAGGATTGAATGAAATCAAGGCTAACGATTTGTACAACCGGCTTGAGAGAAAAAGCTCTGATTAAAACTTCAAGGCGGAAGGTAGTTAATTGTGACCCTGCACCATCATTAAATGGCTAGTCCTTAGGGTTGGCATTTTCCACAATCCATTTGATAGGGTCTGTATAAGGTAGGACAGCAGGGCGAGCAGCAATAGCACGGATTTGGGAAGCCCTAATTTTTTCATAAGCAGGTCAGTCTTCCTTGATGTCTGAAAGGTCATCATTGTCAAAGATAACATATATTTTGGCCCAGTCCATTTGATAGGTTTCAATGACCCTTTCACTGGTGTCTGAGAAGATGCCAAAATTGGGGTCTTTGGTCAGTGAATCTCTATGAAGTGTCTTAGACCGAGTATTCCGAGACATTTTGGAAAAGCTTGGGAAATTCTAATAAATAAATAAACCACAATCAAAACCAAACCGTAAATAGAAAATGTGAAAATGACAGCAAACAAACCTGTAAATGACTGAAAATTCGTGAAGGTGACCCTAGTAAGAAATCAATAGTAAAATCCACGTAGGAGCGTAAATTTTCGACAGTAAAAATGATAATGAAAAATAGGGAAAATGTGTATTTATGGGTTTTTTTCGGCCGGATCAAATCCAGATCGTAGACTTAGAAGAAAAGGATGGCTGAGATTAGCCCCTACGAGATACGGGATTGGGTTCATACGTTTAAAAACCAAACTTTATTCAAAATTCTCGAAATCTGCAATCCAAAATTCTGGGATGCGGGTTTTGGGTTTTACAAATTTTTCAAAATGGACAAATGTGTTTCCGAAATCCGCAACCCAGAATTTGGGTTTTGGGTTTCGGAAATGAAAACAAATATTTAAAAAATAAATAACTTTTCCCGCAACCTGCAATCCGCATTTTGCGGGTTGCGGGTTTTGGAAACACACAACGCGATTTATTGACGTAACTAGTTTCCGCAATCCGAAATCCGGAATTTCAGGTTTCGGGTTGCGGAATCGGAATTTCTAAAATACTTACACGATCTTCCCACAACCTGCAATTTTGGGTTGCGGGTTTTGGGTTGACGGATTTCCAAATGAAAAACAAACGATTCCCGCAATCCGCAAATTGCAGGATTGCAGGTTTCAAGACTTTGGGATTTCAGGATTTGCAATAACAAAATGATTTTTGGCAAAGAATCTAAGGTTTTCTGCAAATAAAAAAAACAACCAGAAACTTAGAAATTTTCAAAGGAGAAAATAATGATAACTAAACAAAGCAAACAAAGGGTATGATGCCATAGCAACCCAAAATTTAAAACTTACCTAAATACCTTTATATTTACAAAATGGGGCTCCCATGATTAGAATGAAGCATGGGATCTGTTGTACCTGTAACAAATGGCGACTGGCTGGGAAGAACCAGTTATCTCTGTAAACAAAACCTCAGTCAAAGAAAGTATGTCAGCCTACTGATTTTCAACCTGAACTATTAGAAGATGCTTGCAAAAGACAATCACTAAGCAGAATTAACAAAAGATTGATATACCCCCATCCTTGATCAAATTAAAGATAATGCAAATCTGATAAAAAGATTCAAGAAACAATAGAAAACATTTTGCCAATATGTAATCACAGGAAGACAACTTTAAATGAACCTGGGGGCAAACTTCATAATAATCTGTATATCCAAATAATAAACCACCTTGACTTATTAATTTCCTTATTCACACGGAGATGGATTATTAATACTCCATTGATTTTATTATCTTTTATTTTCCTCTTTCCTTTTTTTTTAGAAAGCTGAACATAAGACGTTGTTGGTACAAGGCCACTGCCCTAACTTGGTGATCAAATTATGGCAATGCCATTCACAAACCTGATCTAGAAACTAAACAAGATAGCTCAGTAATGAGACTTCTTGTCTTCCATCTATGATACGGAAATCAATTATCATGGCTTGGTGACCATGTAATGATAATTTCAGTCCAAAATCAAACCCGTGATCATGGCAGGGATGGCATGTGATAATACCCCCTTGTCCTTATGTACAACATTTTCTTATAAAGAAAATAAATCAGAAAGTTTATTAAGGGGTGAAATGCAGGACACCACCATGGCTTGGTTACCATATAGGGGTGGTGTTACTCACTGATGCATTGCAGACCATGAATGGACCGACCTGTAATAGGATCTTCCATCTTTCAGTAAACTGAAAGTCATCTTCCAAGTTTGGTGGCTTGGTGTGAAGATGTCATTCCACTCACATCTTTGAACCTAATGGGCCGGCTTGTAACAAGACCCCCCATCCTACAATCCACAATTATTAAATGATATTATTTTTCAAGGTGACTGTGATAGGATCCAGAGCAGATAAAGGTTGTCCAGGTTATTGAGATATGTTGTAATACACATGTGAAACATAATACAAAAGTCAGTCATTTTCCACAATCTCAATTAAACAAGTGAAGCATGTATAAGATAATAAACATGGTGGAAAGGTATCAATCAAAGTTCTGCAACTAATGAATGTCCATTATTTGTAAAACAGATTCTGACATAGGCTGAGAAAAACTAAGATTGACTGAACATCTCAAACTTCAGCTCAGATTATCCTTGAGACAAACTGACCACCAATCATAACCAAATGTGTGGGGTTTATTAAAGGAAAAAAATCAAATAAAAGAAAACAATTCAAAACAAAGAAAATGCAAAACACACCAAACTTATGTACAAAGTACACCAGACTGTTTAGAAAAAATACTTTTTAAGCAGTGAAACATTTACTGGATAAGTGTCAATGACCCCCTCTAATGTCTGTAACCGAATTGTACTTGGACCAATCTTTTATATAATAATGAAAGGTCCAAGCCAAAGGCGCTGGAATTTGGTATACTAATTTTTATCCTTATGTTGTTTATCCCACCTCAGTACCAAATCTCCTACTAAAAGTTCCCTGTCAGAAGAGGATTTCTCATCAAACCATCTCTTAACCACTTTTTGATGGTGATATAATTTATTTTTAGCCACCTCTCTGTCTTCCTCTAACTTAAGCAAAGTGTCAATTCTCTGCTGAAGAGGGGAGGAATCATCTTCCTGAATGGATTGGGATAACTGTAATGAAGGGATGGTAAGGTTTGATGGAAGGATGGCTTCCTTGCCATAGACCAAACAATAGGGAGAATTCCCAATGGCTTCCTTTTGTAGAGGATTCAGCAAGCCCATTACACTATGGGTAATATTGGCAAAAAAAATTAATTTGATCCCTTTTAATTTTTTAATTTGATCCCTCGATTGTGGAAAAATAGGATGCATTATCAAAGACAAGATACTTAGGGGCACCAAACCTTGTAACTATTTGACTGTCAAGGAAAGAGATTACTTAGTTTGCGTTGCACTGCTTAAGGGGAACTTCCTCTACCCATCTGGTAAAGTAGCCAGTTGCTGTAAGGATATACCTGTGTTGAAGGGAGGAGGTAGGATTAATGGGACCGACAAAGTCCAATCCTCATTGCTGAAATGGGAACTGAATTGTTACTGGTTGTAGAGGAAAAGCAGGTTTCTTGAATTTCCTTGCACACTTTTGACATGGTTCACACCTCCTAACATAGGCGTAAGCATATTTAAACAAAGTAGGCCAATAATACCCTACCCAAAGAATCTTGTGTGTTGTGGTTTCACCTGAAAAATGACCTCCAGCAGGTCCTGCATGAAATTGAAAAAGGATGTCATCAGTTTCAGTTTTCTCCAAGTATCTAAGAAAGACTCCATCATAATTTTTTTATAAACAGAACTCCATTAATGAATTGATAAGGAGTAGACTTTAATCTTAAAGCTCTGCGTTTTTTGAAGTATAAAGTTTCGGGAGAAAACCCATGGTTTAGAAAAAACCTGATATGGTCATATCATTCAGATGTCGGAGTATCTATTGCATTAACAAAACCTGTAGGGAGTTCTTCCTCCTGCTCCCACTCAGTATGTTGTTGTACGGGGTCATTCGATTGAGCAGTAAGTAAGCACAAACCTTTCCCTTTTATAATTTTCACCAGTCTGATTTCCAGATCGTACTCCTGCAAAGCAGTCATCCAATGGGCCCTCTTTTCGACCAATTCTTTCTGGATCAGCACGTTTCTTATAGTTGTATATGGCACGATTACCTTTGTTCTAGATTTCAACAAGTAGGGCCTGTAATGTTTCACAGACTTGTACACTGCATAAGCCTGCTTATCAATTTGGGAGTAATTAAGTTTAGCTCCCTTAAATGTTGAGCTCATGAAGGAAATTGGGATCTCAGTATCACTGTCGTGCTTCTGTGTCAAAACAACTACATAAGAAAAATCAGTAGCGAAAGTATATAAAATAAAATCTTTGTTAAAATCGGGGGATATTAGAGCAGGACCTTCTACAATGGCCCTGCGAATTTCAACAAATGCATCTTTCTATTCCTGTGACCAACTAAACTGTACATCTTTCTTAACTAATTGTTGCAAAGGATTAACAATCTGTTCAAAATTGGGAACAAACCTACGTACAAAATTGATCTTCCCAAGGAATGATTCCATGGCTTTGCGCGAGCCAGGAAAACTGATCTTTGAAATAGCATCAATGCATTCATGATCTATAATCATACCTTTTTTGGAAACAATGAAACCTAGAAGCTTACCTTTCGTCACTGCAAATATAGACTTCTTGGGGTTAAGGGATATTTAGTACCTCCTGCAGCGTTCAAAAACTTGTTTCAAAGCAGATAAATGTTCATGTCATTTATTGGAATAGATAGTAATGTCATCTAGATAAACTACGATAGAATTATGCATTAAACCTTTGAAAGCCATATTCAAAGCTCTCTGGAATGTAGCTCTGGCATTTATCATCCCGAAGGGCATTCGCCTATCGGCAAAGGTACCCCATGGGGTTCTGAAGGCAGTTTTTAGTTGGTCATCAAGGGCAACCATGACTTGTTTGTATCCTGAAAAACCATCCAGGAGGGAGAACATCTTTGACCCTGCTACCTTTTGCAGAATATGTTCCATGGGAGGAACAGGGTAGTTATCCTTTTCAGAAGCCCTATTCAAATTCCTGAAATCGACACAAAGTCTGATTTCACCATTCTTTTTTCGGATAGGTACTATATTAGCTATCCATTGGGTGTGTCTCACAGGGAATATAATTCTTGCTGTCAATAGCTTTTCTAGTTCTTTTTTCACAGAGGGTTCCAAACTAGGATACATCTTCCTTAGTTTCTGTTGGTAAGGTTTCACTTCTAGCTTCATGGGTATGTTGTGATGCATTATGCTAGTATCAAAGGTTTTCAGTTCGTTATAGGTCCAAGCAAAAACATCCTTATATTTTTTACACAGACTGATGAAGTCTCTCCTTTCTTCAACAGAGCAATCAACTCCAAGGTTGATAAATCGAGGATTTTGTTTAGTGCCAAGGTTAACTGGTTCATAATTCAATGATGAAATTTTCGTTTTGCAGTTGGTCTTGTGCTTAAATTTGTCTTGCAGGTCATAAAATTTTTCTAGATTGATCACTGATTTTGGGATAATGTTTGAAGGATTAGCCAGGGATTTTTCATGTTCAGCTTCATCTATCGCCATGTGTTGAAAGGTATCTTGAGTTGAGAGGAAATCCAGGATTTGTTGGTCATCATAAAAAACTTTCCATCTTGTAACATTATCAAGCATGGAAGGCTTGTACATAAATTCAATTGAAAAGGTTTTAGGTGACAGACCTTCAGGTGGAATCAGCCTAGATGCAGTATTTCCTAGAAGATCAGCATCAAAGTTCTGCAACCTAGGGACGGAGTTAATGTTGAACACAAAAAAGGAGTTGGTGAGTTCTGTTATCTTCAGGTATGCTCCAGCAAATTTTGGGTTCTAATAGCGAATGGCAAATCTTCGAGCTCATGTTCAAATTGTATGAATTGCCCAAGGCATGAATTTGAAATCCATTGCATGCTATTAAGACTTAGGTCTTTATCATTTGAAGCCAGGAAAATAAAAACCATGTTTACAAGCATTTGTTGTAGATCATATCAATGGGGAGTTCTTACAAAGAATTTGATTGACAGAGGAAATAGAGGTTATTAAAGGGATTTCATGGATTTCTTTAGGCAATTTTGAAGCATTCAAAAGAACAAATGGCAAAATTATGAACATGGCAGCTATTGTTGAAGGATATATATACTATTTCTTGGACAAACAAATTAAAAAATGAATGAAAAGCATACAGGGGTCAAGTTTTACTGTTGTCACTGAAATTATTCCAGTCGCATCTCAACCATCTAGAATGAATGTAACATCAAATAGCTTACCATTTTCTTCCTTTAATACATGTTCTATGCAGATCACGATCTCAGCTTTACGAGATTTATGCCATATAAAAGGAGAAAAACAACTGTATTAGCTCTACAGGATTCGAGATCAAGGAATCAACTGATTATCCAATGGAAATCAAAACAGTTATCAAATTCGTGATGCAATAAGAGATCTACTTAGCATTTCCATCCATCGACATATCATTCAAAATCACAAGATTAGCTCCTTTTTAGCAGTTCCAGAATTCCAGGGTTAATTGATGACAGAGTTACATCATAATCGAGCCCGAGTCCAAATATTAAGTATCCAGATGCCAAGTGTTGGACATTTTCAAGTACCAGGGTATCGGTTGTGCAATTTTTTCTACATTTGAATCCTTCAAAATAGTGCCACATTACTGGATTGTTTGCAGTCAAAATGAGATCTCCTATTTCGAACCACCGATTGAGCAATCAAATTAGTTCCAGATGTAATAACATAATCAGTTTCAGAGTGTCCAATGAACATGTGGCAGTCAAAACAATTACCAAATAAGCAAATTTAGATCTGCAATTGATTCGATATTGTTTCTAGGTTGTTGATAGGATTTAGCTCCGAGAATTTCATATGGGATATCTCATTGCTAAGTGTTCGCGTTAAATTCAAAAGGGAGTGTCCAAGTGTCATTGGCCTTCCAAAACTAATTTTCATTAAAAAAGTACTCAAGTGACAATGCTAGAAACCAGTCATCACCAATCTGCCCGAGCTCCTAGGTTTTAAGCAGTGGATACAATTCGTATGTCAAGAATAGGACTATTAAAATGGATCTCAGATTTGGTGTTGCTCAAATTCAGCTACAGCTGGCCCAATATAAGATTAGATGTTATCTTTTTTCTAAATTAGGGAGATGTAAGCCTCTCAAGGCTAGAAGGAATGTAATGTTATATATTGGTTAGAAGGTATTGGGCAAAGGGGGGGAGAGAATTCCAGTCAATAAGGCTGAGGCAGGGTTGTACTTGTATTATCTTATATTTATCAAAAGTGATTGTTTTTGAAGTAAACTATAATCGTTGAGCCTATTTTATTTTAATCTATGAAGTATATATTGTCATTATTTTGTCAATTCATGTTGCGATTCTCTTGACTAGTATACAACTATGCCCCAATTATGAAATGAAATTCGAATCTCTTACATTTGTATATTTATGATCACAATCATTTTATGTCCATGTTTAAGTATTGAAACCCATGTACTCCCTGCTACCTTATTATTGAATTATTTGATCTCTGCCATATATTCATCTACCACCACAACTGATAAAGTTATATCTACCATCTAATATTTCCTTAAGCTTGACCCTAGCAATCAGGTTCAACTTTAGGGATAACATATTTTGGCACCGTTGTCGGGGACGAAGGAGTGAAGGCATACTTCCCTGGGCTTTACGACAACAAATATATCCAGACTTTGATGGTGAACAAAGGCTGGTGACATAGTGGCTGCGATATTCACCTGGTGACTCCACTGGTTTCAAAATGGAAGATTTAGTTGCTGAGCGAGTTACTTCATGTACCAAGACTATAGGGGTTGAGGTAGATCATGTTTTTCTTCAAGGTTTTCGAGAATGGATGAGTATGTCTTCTGTTGATGAATGGGACAAAGATTTCTCTTCTTGTTTAGATTCTGATAATATTTATAGTGAAGAAGATAAAATTGATTTTTTGAAGAAGATTTTAAAATCATTTGAGTTAGAATATGAGACAGAAAATTTTTCTCAAGATGTTAGTATTACTGCTGTTGTTCCAAGCATTTTTGAAGATATGTGCATGGCTTTGAATGAAGAATTAAATCTACATATCTTAGAAAGGAGAAAGTGGTTTCAAATGATTGTGAAAAAGATGGTTTTATGGAGATAGTAAGGTCAGAGTTTATCTAGAGGCAACTTGCTTATCTTGAAGAAGAAATAAGCATATCTGATCAAAACATGGTTTTTAATTATTTTTATGATCCAATAGAATCTTATCTTGAGGTTTTTATCAATTCCAACCATTCAGTTTTGTTCAGCTGCAAATATGGATTTCAGATTCATGATGAATTACATATTAGTTCTTCAATCTTTATTTTACAGCAGCATGTTCCAGGATTACAATTGCTAATTCAGTTTTTAATTTGGTTTCATTGGAAATGGAGCTACACATGATCAGATTGATCTCTCCAAGAGCAGAGTAGATGTGTGGATAAATAAGCTCATTCATGAACATTTATTTTTTTGCAGTTTTTACAGTGTGATCATATTTTTAGCAGGCTTATCAATTATTTTGGTTTGAATAAGTAGTGACAGATTGCAAATTTTTTAGAGTTTCAAATAGTTGACCGTATAACCCAATGTATAAGGCACAAATCTGCAAGTTCTTGGCAACTCGCAGGGAGCATGCCATCCCCAGATAAGGCCAGATGTTATCTTCAGGTCTTCTCCAGCAAATTTTGGGTTTTGACAGCGGATGCCAAATCTTCGAGCTCACGTTCAAATTGTATGAATTGCCCAAGGCGTGAATTTGAAATCCATTGCATGTTATTAAGACTTAGGTCTTTATCATTTGAAGCCAGGAAAATAAAAACCATGTTTACAAGCATTTGTTGTAGATCATATCAATGGGGAGTTCTTGCAGAGAATATGATTGACAAAGGAAATAGAGGTTATTAAAGGGATTTCATGGTTTTCTTCAGGCAATTTTGAAGCATTCAAAAGAACAAATGGAAAAATTATGAACATGGCAGCTATTGTTGAAGGATATATATACTATTGCTTGGACAAACAAATTAAAAAATGAATGAAAAGCATACAGGGGTCAAGTTTTACTGTTGTCACTGAATCTATTCCAGTCGCATCTCAACCATCTAGAATGAATGTAACATCAAATAACTTACCATTTTCTGCCTTTAATACTTGTTCTATGCAAATCATGATCTCAGCTTTACAATATTTATGCCATATAAAAGGATAAAAACAATTGTATTAGCTCTACAGGATTCGAGATCAAGGAATCAACTGATTATCCAATGGAAATCAAAACAGTTATCAAATTCGTGATGCAATAAGAGATCTACTTAGAATTTCTAACCATCAAGATATCATTCAAAATCACAAGATTAGCTCCTTTTTAGCAGTTCCAGAATTCCAGGGTTAATTGATTACAGAGTTACATCAGAATCGAGCCCGAGTCCAAATAATAAGTATCCAGATGCCAAGCGTTGGGCGTTTTCAAGTACCAGGGTATCAGTTGTGCAATTTTTTCTACATTTGAATCCTTCAAAATAGTGCCACATTACTGGATTGTTTGCATCAAAATGAGATATCCTATTTCGAATCACCGATTGAGCAATCAAATCAGTTCCAAATGTAATAACATAATCAGTTTCAGAGTATCCAATGAACATGTGGCGGTCAGAACAATTACCAAAGAAGCAAATTTAGATCTGCAATTGATTCAATATTGTTTCTAGGTTGTTGATAGGATTTAGCTCCGAGAATTTCATATGGGATATCTCATTGCTAAGTGTTCGCGTTAAATTCAAAAGGGAGTGTCCAAGTGTCATCCGCCTTCCAAAACTAATTTTCATTAAAAAAGTATTCAAGTGACAATGCTAAAAACAAGTCATCACCAATCTGCCTGAGCTCCTACGTGTTAAGTAGTGGATACAATTCTTATCTCAAGAATAGGACTAATAAAATGGATCTCAGATTTGGTGTTGCTCAAATTCAGCTACAGCTGACCCAATATTAGATTAGATGTTATCTTTTTGCTAAATTAAGGAGATGTAAGCCTCTCAAGGCTAGAAGGAATGTAATGTTATATATTGGTTAGAAGGTATTGGGAAAAGGCGGGGAGAGAATTCCAGTCAATAAGGCTGAGGCAGGGTTGTACTTGTATTATCTTATATTTATCAGAAGTGATTGTTTTTGAAGTAAACTATAATCTTTGAGCCTATTTTATTTTAATCTATGAAGTATATACTATCATTATTTTGTCAATTCATGGTCTCAATTTCATGTTGCGATTCTCTTGACTAGTATACAACTATGCCCCAATTATGAAATGAAATTCGAAGCTCTTACATTTGTATATTTATGATCACAATCATTTTCTGTCCATGTTTAAGTATTGAAACCCATGTACTCCCTGCTACCTGATTATTGAATTATTTGATCTCTGCCATATATTCATCTACCACCACAACTGATAAAGTTATATCTACCATCTAAGATTTCCTTAAGCCTGACCCTAGCAGTATAGTTCAACTTTAGGGATAACAAGTTCTCTTACCATTTTTTGATAATTAGTCAAACGAGGAGAGAGACATTCTATCTTATTCCTCACTTCTTTAACTATAATTTTTGAATCACCAAAACATTCAATGACTTGTGCACCCATATCAATAGATTTTTTGAGTCCCTGCACCAGAGCTTCATATTCAGCTACATTTTTTGTACAATCAGATTCAATCCTGCAAGAAATCATGGTCTTTGTCCCTTTGGGATCAATAAGTACACAACCTGTGCCAACTCCATCCTTGGATCTGGAGCCATCAAAAAATAAATTCTATGCAGTGGGGTCTATCCTAAAATTGGTATTGACATTATAAACATTATGTACAACGGTTCCAGATAATGGTACTGTGGTGGTATTAACAATGTGAGATTCATTTTTTGCATTCTCTGGTGATAAATCAGCAGGCAAATCTCCAAAAAAGGTATCAAATGTAAAATGTTCAATGTATGAGATGAAGTAACAAGTAGGTTCACTTGAATCATTTAGATCAGTGACAGTTTGCTTCATGAATGGTTCCCTAATAATATTAATCTTGTTTGGTTGTCCATTGTAGGGTAACCACAGGTGAGACCAATCAGTGGAAAAATATCCCTTGAGTTTCTCTGACTAGTCTCTACTCAACCACATCCCATAGGCTTCAGGGATGTCATCTACAACAATATCAATTGTCTGATGAATCCGAGGATCCGCAAACAAAGTTAACAACACATTTCTCAATTTCCCCACTACTCTTACTTTAGATCTGTCAAGTTGGACAATCTGAGTAGGACAGGGTTCCCAAGTGGCATTATGTTTTCTACAGATAGACAGTGGCATCACATTGGAAGAGGCACCAGAGTCTATCATGCAATTGTGTACGTCCATGTTGAAGATTTCAAAGGTTAGCAAGAAAGGAGGTGTCCTCTTGCTTCTAGGTTTTTTGATCTCCTGGTTTAGTGAAAGAGTCTAAGTTGTTATTCTATGATTCTCTTGGTTGTTTGATTATCATGATTTTGGGTAAAGAATCCCTCATAAAAGGGGTTTTAAGAAGTTCAAACAAAGAGATATTAGCTTTAACTCCTTTCAAATCTTCAGCTAAACTATATTCCAATTCATGAATGAATGCACCCTTTTGAGGAATAGTTTTGTTTCTGTTTGGAGGTGGTGTTGAAGATGATGGTTCATGAGCAGGTTGTTGTTTGGATCTAGTATTGTAAGGATGTTGAACATTGAACACTACCTTAGGTTCTTCTTCTTCATTATTCATTGGTAGTTCAGAGAAATAGCTAACACTATTGATTTGTGGATCCTCTTCTTCATCTTCTCTTTCTAGTGACTGAGGATCTTGGCCTGTTTGATCATCAAAAGGTTCAGGGACATTTTGTGACTCAGAAGCTAAGGATTTGAAAATGGAATAGATCTCTTCAGAAGTTAATCCTTCATTAGGATTGGGAGGTGGTGGATTTTGAGGAGGCTGATAAGGTCTCCTGAAAGGTGGCCTTACAAAACCTTTGTTGTTGTTTTGATTCTCATTATTATTCTTTTTAAGATCAACCATCTCGTTTGACATTTCCTAGAGAAACTTCTTAATGTTAGCCATTTCAAAGGGATCTTTGTTTTGGTTAGTGGGCTTGGGAGTATTATCAATTTTCTTCCTAGATGTGGAAGTATAGGGTTGTTCTTCTACAGCATCAGGATTATCTTTTAGACAATAGACATCCTTTTCAACTTGAATGGATTCAACATAAGCTTCAAACAAGTTGTCTTTATGTGCCCTTTTTACCCACATTGCAATAGGAATAGAGAGACCCTTTTCATAATAGGCAACCAAAAGTTGTTTCGCTGGTAGAAAAGTGGCAGGGATTATGTTCTTTAGGTAAGAGAATCTTTGGTTGTAATATTCGACCCTTTCTTTACCTTTCATTTTCATGGAAGATAATTCCAAAACCAAATCCTGTGGTGTTTTGTCATCCCCAAACTTCTAGATAAACAACTTTTCAAACTCATCCTATGATGTTATGGTTCTAGCCTCCAAGGAAAAATACCATGTGGATGCCTTTCCCTGAAACGTGTAAGGGAAGAGTCTGCAAACCACATCCTCGTGGATAACACTCCTAAGTCTAATGGCCTGTATGAAAGTTTTGATATGATCTAATGCAGGTGACTTATCATCTAGATTGAATTTGGAAAGCCACTTCTCAAGGTTTTTTGGTAATCTATGTTGATCCCCGAGTATGAATACAGCATCTTGGTCGATTCAAGGTCTGTTCTGGCCTTCCCCAGCCATAGTTTGTTCTTCTTCTTCTTCAGATGAAGAGCTATAAGAATATTCACTCTCAGATGAAGAGGATGGGGATGAAGGAGGAGAGGGTGGTGGTCCACCTGAAGTAGTAGAGTGTGAGACTTGTTCTGTTTCAGTCAACAATAAATCAAGAATAAATTCAGGAAGCTGCTGTTGGTTTGATGAATTATTGTGTTCAGTTTCCTACTGTGCTGAATTCAGATTATCTTGATTAGATTGATTATCTTGAATATTTTCCTGTCGATTAGTGTTTTCTTGGTGAATTGCTGCTAATCTTGATTTCTATCTACAGAGAGCCTCTGCTGTAACCTGGAAGCACTATCATTAGACCTCTTGAGTATCTCTTCAAGTAAGATAGGTCCTTTGGTGGGTGATATAATAATGGCATCCCCTATTCTAGGATCTCAGTGAGCTGTAGGGGTAGTAGGGATAGTATTAGGATGTTGCACTGGTTGCTTAACAGAAGTAGATGCTTGTGTGTGGCTACGGGTGACAATCGGTATTCTTGCTGGAGGAGGTTTTTGAGTATTATGTTTAGGCATAGCTTACTGCTAGCCCTCCTTCTAGCGCCATTTGTTGAGGCCTCGAATGTGCAGGGTATGCAAAGTGCTAGAATGGGTTCCTAAGCTCTCAATAGAGGGGGAAAACCCAAACTGAAAGGCTTGTTGTTGCAGCAACATCCCCCCCAAAAAATTTTTTGTACATATTGGGGGCCCCTCCTTTTATTTTTTGAAAAGCTGCCTTAAGAGTCCATTTCCATCTTTCATCTTTTGTTCTAAATAGAAAATCTTGCTTTGAAAGTGTCCAAGTTTTCTTCCAAATGATAGAATTCGTGAAGCCTTCCCGAAGATGCAGAGCTTTTAAGAATCCTTCCTTGCAGTTCGGAAGCATTCGATTTTTCGTCCCGAAACAGCGGGAGTTAATTGCATAAGCCTTTCCAAAAGGAACTTAGAAAACTTTTTCAAAACCATCACGGAAGAATTCGAGGAAGCCGCCCGAAACTTGTGGAAGCCACTCACATAAGCTTCCCGAAAAGGGACTCAAATTTTTTGCTCATAAGTTGCGGGAGCCATTGGCAAATTCTTTCTAAAACGGCGGAAGAATTCAAGAATTCCTTCGAAGTTGCGGACGTCTTCACTTTATCTCCCCGAAACTCTGAAGGGACTTAGAAACTTTTGGAAATTTGCGGAGCCTTTGGACTTTTCCTCCCGAAACGGCGAAGCCATTCAAACTATATTTCCGAAACTACAGAAACGTTCGCCTTATTCTCCTGAAAAGCCGCCGGAGGATTCCCTTTAAAAAAAAAATGCTTAAGTCTTTTCTCGACTGACGCGGAACCGTTCGAGTTTTCTTGCCACAATTGCGGAAGCCGTTTGCAGAGACCTTCAGGTTATCCTTCCAAAACCCCACGGACACTTAGAAATTTTGGTTTGAGTTGCGGACGTCTTCACTTTATCTCACCGAAACGGCGGAAACAAATTGCGAGAGCTTTCCGCAACGTCGGAAGCAAGCCCGACCGATACTTAGGAAATTTTCTCAAGTTTTCGGAAGCCTTTTGCGGAAACATTCGTGAAAGCCTTCCGAAACTGCGGAAGCCATTTACGAAAGCTTTCCGCAATTTTGGAAGCTTTCACGTTATCATCTTGAAAAGGGCCTCCAAAAGGACTCAAACGCTCATTTAACTGCGGGAGTCGTTCGCTAATCCCTTCCACAACGTCGGCAACCTTCGCGGAATCTTTCCACAATTGCGGAAGCCAATTGCGAATAGATATCCGTAATCCGCCCGAAGCTAAGCCTCCAAAGGTTAAATTATGGAAAGATTCATGATTCTCTCCCGAAACACCGAAAGGCTTCGGCGTAACCTTCCGCAAACGACGGGTGAAATTCACGGGTTGGTCCTGCAGATGGCGGTCGCATGTAAATTGAGACTGCTTGACATGACCGAAACGGACGATGTATTAAAACCCGTTTTAAATGCGCCACCCACCCCGCACGTGCCATCTCATTCAAATAGACGGTGGGGGTTTCGAGCCAAACATATTGTTATTTTTTGATTGGCAAACGACGTGGAACGCCGCGCAACTTCTCCAGCTCAACTCGTTTGTCCACGTACTCGTCCACCTCATTCGGCTATCGTCGTCATCGCCAGGTAGGATTCTAACCGTTAAATTTTGTCTCCCACTCGTCAGATTACCTTTGGGTTTTCTTGTTTTCTAAGACGATAGGATTTGGTTGGATTTTGATGGGCGAAATGCCCGTCATGGGCTGTTTTGCCCATCAAATGCGGTCTAAATTTCGTATTTCCTGTCGTTAAAAAAGAAAAGAATTTGTGAAAACATTTTGTAAAGACCGTCGGTTCTGACGGGTAGAATCTTTCCAAATTCATACCCTGGCCGCATACATCGTTATTTTTTTCTTTTAAAATCACCAAACCTCGTCAAACGTCTCGTTTTTTTCAGCCGAAATCATAGAATGACTGCCCGAGAATTTAAACCAGCCATACCCCATTCAAATTCTAAACCAGCCATAGGACGCCTCGTTAAACATTATAAATAACAATAGCGGTTGGGCTGAAACTCCTCGCCTGTGTGTCAACGCAGAGGATCATCCCTAGTCTCGTATTAAATTTGTTTCAACCCCAGACTCGCCCGCCACTAATCATTAAAAGCACCATGGCGAAGGACACCATCCCTCCTAGAGCTGGACCGAGAGCAGGTTGCTTCCGCAACATGCTTATCCTCTCAGGAGCATTCCAAACCCGCCCCTTTAAAAGAATTAGGATGTTTAAATCTAGATTTCCTGTTTGGAATGGTGTTTTTGCTTCCTAACATACAGCTTCACATTGTATTTATCTCATTGACATGTTAAAATGGTGATGCTCTCTGTTAAAATCTCACAGTATGTTGCTCAATTTTATAATGACTTGTATTTGGTTGCTATCAGGGATAAGTCAAAATGCCAAAAGGTGGTAGGAAGAAGGCTAAAATGACAGAAAAACAACCTACACCACTTAAAACTGAGACCACACTCCAGGATACTAGGTGCACCACTGGTGTTCCTCCTGAAATCCGATGGGGTGACATCTATAGGATGATCCGAGACCAAGATGTCCCAGACATGTTGCTAGAAGAGGGGCAGATCTATCTCAATATCAGAGCCTCAGGCATAACTAGAGCTGCTACCCGCCCTGAACTATTCCCCTGTTCTGAAGTAATCAGATGGATACTCCAGCATGCCGATGCAGAAGGAAGAGTAATTCATGACAGCGGGAAGATAGCCATCGCCTCATTTCACCCAGCATACCTGGCTGTGGCCTACAAATTTCCCCGCGCCCAGCAATCTCTGACTGATGAATGGCTGGGCCAGATGAACAACGTTGAGATGGCCAAAAAGCTATTGGTCGTAGGCAAGCATTTGAGAAAGAAAGGAAACGACGAATATGACGTCCAGAATCTGAGACCTCCTTTCAGATTGATCGCCTTGATGTTGTGCAGAATCTTCGGCATCCCAGATGGCACCATGTACAAGATTCAGTGGGTCCCTATCATCCACTTCGTGGCGTTTAAAGGAACTATTTTTGACTGGGCCACTCTCCTGTCAGATAGTTTGGCCTTAATGGTAGTTACTGCAAGAGAAGGACTGGCCTTAAAGAAGGCATAATTTTACATGTCCTCATATCTTGTTGATTGCATTTTGGCCAAGGTGGACTTCCCCAAATTGGGCTGCACATGGGATAAGGCCACCACCCCGGTTTATACCGCTTTCAGGATGTTGTGGGATCATAATTACAAACCCAGCTATAAGCTCATCTGTGAGGGGTTCATCATGCCCCTATATGAGCAGCTATTCAAGGAAGAGCCCAACTGCCTGTCGGAGAATGCCATGGAAGTCCTTGAAAATTATGGAGATTTTTATTTCTCGGAGCAAGGCACCTATCTCAGAATGTTTGGAGGAACTAAAGCTCCATATATTTTGCCAAGATATGCTACAGATTATGTGGTCCTTAAGGAGGCAGTAAGACAAATCTTCTTGGATGGAATTGGAGCAATGCTCCACAAACAGCATAAGGCTTCTTTTCCCCCTCTACCTTTTTGCATAGGGGCCTACAAATTCTCAGGCATTGCCTCAGCAGAGGAGTTTGTTTAGGAAGTGAAAGCCTTCCACTTCGGCGAGGTGATCTTCCATAGGAATGACAGGAAGGGAAAAGTGGCCGAACACTGTAAGGAAATATATGCTCATTTTGAGTACTCTCACTATCTCGACGCCGAGGAAGAGGCATTCAGAGGCATCAGCAACATAGCTGAGCTGCCGATCTGTCGCCAAGGCACTGGAAAAATCTCTAGCTCAACCAAGGTCCAGAAGACCAGCCAACAGAAGGAGAAAGAAGCTGATGATGCCCGAGCTCAAGAAGAGCTCAGATTAAGAGAGGAAGCAAGGTTACTGCAAGAGGCCGAGGAAGCCAGATTGCAGCGGGAGGCTGAAGTGGCAAGAATGCAACAAGAAGCCAAAAATGAAAGGCTGCAGAAAGAGGCTGAGGAATCCCAACAGCAGAAAGAGGCTGAAGAGGAAAGGAAACGGAAAGAGAATGAAGATCAGCTGCAAGCTGAACAAGCTGAGATAGGAAGGAAAGCGGAAGAAGAGCTGAAAGGAGGAGAAGATGCCCAAGCAAGTGGGTCCAGTGTCCAAGACATGGAAATAGATGCACCTCAAGCAGGTGGCTCTGGTACCCAAAATGTGGGAACAGATCTAGCTCAGGGAGTCCGGACCCCACCAGCTGAAGAAGAAATAGACATTATGAACCTCCCAATTGTCCCGTACACTCCATCAGGAAAACATACGGTGTCTAGGTGGAATGAATTTGTCTATGATAAGAAAAGGGAAGCAATGGTCCTTAAATCAGAAGAGAGGATCAAAAGACTCTTCCATGAGGATATCATTACCCACCGGGAGATCACTGTAATGCGGAATACAGATAAGGATCCCTTAGCTATGGCATCCGCAGTTGTAGAAACAACAAAAGCATCACAGGACAATGTAGGTGTTATAGTTAGAGAAAATGAATTGACAAAGAGGAGAGCTCGTACGCTACAAAAGACTGTGGCTAATGAGCAAGCCTACAGGGATCTTGTGGTAAACAAGTATAATTGCCTGTATGCCGAGCATAAAGAGCTATCAGGCAAATATAACCAGCTGGAGGAGGAAAAGGACCAACTAACACTCCAGATGATGATTGTGGAAGCAGAGAAGAATGAAGCGGAAGATAAAGCATCCTAGCTAGAAGCAGACAAGCGGGAATTAGCTGAGCAATTAGAGCAAGCTGAGAGCAGAACAATGGACATTTCTCCCTTCCATGAGCTATCCTGCAGCATCCTGAAGCAAATGCATGAGACTCAGGGGCTAATCACTAATGAAGTTTGCAAGCTCAAGGCCATGGTGGTCAGGTTAAAAGAAATTAATGCAGAGGCCCATAGGCTCAAATCTAAGCATACCCGTGTTAAGGAAAATATCTTGAGCCAGATAGAATGGCGAGAAGGAAAGGGGGATTTCCCCACACATCTCGCATTTAAGTCTGTGGAAGGTTTTAATGAATACATAGCCCTTCTGGAATTCTGCAGAAGCTGTGGCAGTAAGCTAATGGCCAGTGTGCAAGGGACAAGGGATAGGATCAATGGTCTATATCAAAGAATCCAGGGAGTGCATGACAGGTGCAAATTGAATTTCCCACAATACCTCGATGACTTCCCGGATTCAGAACAACGCTTGGCTGAGCTAAAGGAAGAGTTGGGCATCCAAACCGAATACCTGAAGAAAATTGATGTCCTAGCAATTGATGAATTACAACATTATATTGGAATGTCATCAGTCCACATCCATTTGCTTAAAGAAGTGCATCAAGCTGCAGTAACAGAAGTTCAAAGCATTGGAGCAGAGCTCAGGAAAAATGTGACTTCTCAGAAAATATTGTTTCCTACTGTAGCAAACGTAGTCATAAGGGACACTGGTATGTGGTATAGCTACATAGCAGAAGAGGAGAAGAAGGCGGAAGTAGCAGCTCTGACAGCAAATCTAGGCTCTTCTCTCCCAGCAGTGACAGAAACTCCAGTTGGCTCGACTCCTTCCTCCCAAGCCATTCTAGGAGCAATAGTGAGCTTGATTCCCTCTTCCCCAACAGTGGCAGATATTCCAGCCAGTTCGGTTCCTTCTTCCCAAGCTGCAGCAGCAGTTCCAGTGAGCTCGAGTGCCTCTCTTCAAGCACCGTCGGCATCAACAGCAGCAGCAACTGGTGGATCGAGTGCTCCTCTTCCAATTGAAGCACGTGTGAAGGAGTAGAGCGTTGATGATAGAGCAGTATTTCTGCTGTTTTGTATTTTGGGCCCGCATATGTATGATACGTAGAGCTATGGGACAGTTGTCCCTATTTTCTTTTGAAATAATTTTTGTAATGAAAAGGGAGTCACATTTTGTCTGTTATAGGAGAAAATTTCTGTAGATGACAAGTGTAAAAGGCCAGGTGGCAGCCCAAAGGGCAATTTTGTAACTATAAATAGAAGTTAGGAAGGATTAGAAAGGACTTTTGGCAGGGATTTAATTTTCAGACTTGTACGAGCTATCTTGTGTATGTTCTATGAAAGTAAAATCTTCTAATAAAAGCCTGGAGATGGACGTTTTGCATGGGAATGAAAGATGGATGTATATTGGACTATTCTGGTGACTTCCATACTGTAATGTGAGATCTTTCTTGCTGTCTGAATTATTTCTTTGCAACTAATGATTTCACTCCTTTCTGTGCAAACGATGTCTCCTTTTCATGAGTAATGAATGTGTTTCATATCAAATTAGAAGCTATCTTCTGATATCTCTCATTTTGCTGTAGATTTACCTGTAAGAATTAATGGCTATCTGTTCTTTCTTTATGATATCTGTTATAGCTCATTGCTCATGCTTTAATTTGGCTCCTTGCAGGGACAATTAGATTTATTTCATGTGTTTTTTAGATTTAGATATGTTCTTTCAGTTTTGCATCTAGATTAAATAATCTTGCTTCTCTGTTTCATGAGCAATAAATGTGTTTTATATTAAATTAGAAGCTATCTTCTGAGATCTTTTATCTTGTTGTAGCTTTCTCTTTAAGATTTAATGGCTGCCTGTTCATTCTTTAAAGATAATTCTTACAGCTCATTGCTCATGCTTTAAATGTGCTCCTTGCAAGGATAGGTAGATTTACTTCAGTTTTAGACTTAGATCTGTTTTTTTTGCATTTAGATCAAATATAAATTAGGCACTTGCATCTCATTAAAAAACATAAAATCTAAAGAAAGGTGGATCGGGCCATAACCGGTATAATTAGAATAAAAATCCAAATCCACGGTTGCCGGAACCGTTAACCGGACGGATTCCCTATACCAAACGGTAGATAATCTAGTTGGGATCATCTATCGGGGAGAATCCCTTTCTGATTGATGCTACGATATCCGAGGCATCAACATTTTTTGGCGCTAGAAGGAGGGCCTGAAAGTGCATGGTTGATAGAGGAAAATCTCCCACTGCCATAGATGACACTGAAAACCCGCTTAAAGAAAGCATTTCAAACAGCCCAGATCTTGAATTATTAAATCAAGAACACCTCATTTCTGATCCTGAGCCTCAAGAAGCTTTATACGCTGTTCCTTTTACAGAAATAGAGGATTTAAGAAGGCATACGCGATCCTACGTTAGGCAGTTAGGTGGTTTAAACGCTGTGAATTTTCTCCCTAAGAAAACTACCCCTAGAAAAGAGCCACAATATACCCGAGATTCAGTCCTTGTTCAAAGTTTTGAAGAACTTATGAATTTGACTTTGGAAGAAATTTCAGACACTCTTAACAAGGCAGATCTTGAAAACTCAGAAAAAATTTCAGACCAAGATAACTTTGAAGAACTTATCACTCCCAAGAGTACTCCACAGAATTCACCTTACAATTCTCCGCCAGGTTCTCCACATCCAAACATGGCTGTACCTGCTTGGAGAGCAAGGGGAGCGCTGAACCTAGCTGGACCATTCCATAATCTTCCAAAAAATCCAGAAAAGGTCTTGCCTAAGTTTGATCCTGGGAAAGCCATTTCGGCGGAAGACCATCTCAAGAGTTTCTACTTAGCTCTGAACCTTTTAAACGTGCAGCATGAAGACGTAGTCTGCAGGCTATTTCCATATACATTCGAGCCAAAAGTATCATCCTAGTACTTTAACCTACAACCCAGCTCGATCTCTAGTTGGGATGAATTCGAAAACTATTTTCTAAAGAAATACGGAAACCAAAAGACTGTGGCAACACTTATGAAATAACTCTTATCCATGAGAATGGAAAAGAAAGAAAAGGTTCAAGACTTTAATCAAAGATTCACAATGCTATTAAATAACTTCAGTGAAGCTAATAAACCAGTAGAGGAATCTCTGATTGAATACTATACAACAGCTCTTGAAGGACCAATAGCAATGTTCGTAAAAAGATCCAAGAAAACTACCCTGATAGAGAACTTTGAGGAAGCTAGAAAGGTAGAAGAAGAAGCTGATAGCATTGCTAAACATGCCTTAGATGTAGAACCAAAACCAACAGCTAGTAAAAAGACCTTGCTGCTCACTAGAGGTAAAGAAGCGCCATCTACGGACATGGAAAATGTAGTCAAGATGATGCAGAAATTATCTAATAAAATTGTAGATCTCGAGAAAGACAAGGCTGCCAGCACATCTAGGAAACCTTTCAAGCCATTTTATAAAAGGAGGGAAGACGGTGATCAAACTCATCCACCAATGAATACTGCCCCTATTTTAAACTTGAATGAAATCGACATGGAAAATTTCTGCACTTTTCATCAATAACCACATTCGGAAAAGAGCTGCATGCAATGGATTAATTCCATGAGCTTAGTCATGAACCAAATGCTAGATTCACAAATCCTACACCAGGATGGTTCTCCAGACGAATCGAACCCTGAGTTAGAGGAACCAACCCCGGACACCACTATGGTGCTATGGGATTGGGTACCTATGACTGAGTTAGCAGAAGAAGATCCCATAGAAATCTCTCCCTCTACAGTAAACGTTGCTACTCGCAGCAAAGGCCCAATTGCCGATCCTGTGCCAAACGCAGCTCCTCATAAGCCTAAAGTTTCAAAAGAACTGCCTCAGAGGCATATAACGATTATCCCACCGCAGCCCAAAGTTATCCAAACAACGACCAAGCAGCCAAACGCTGACTCCATAGTTCAGCCACCTAAGGTCACAACGAGCAAAACAGATCAGTAAGCTCGATTTGGGAACGAATCTGACATAGGATATGATATTGTCGAGGATATCAAGAAGGTCAAAGCAAATGTGTCAATATTTGACATGTGCAGCTTGCCCCATCAACGAAACAAACTGCTGCATGTTCTACAACCCCAAACCAGCACTCCATTAACGGATTCTCATGACAATCCCGAAATTAATGAGGCTAGCATTGGTGGGAAATCTAAATCTCAAACATTGCCGTTCCTATTGACCTTTGAAATTTTGAACCATAATGTTCACAACTGTTTGGTAGATTCGGGAGCATCCTCAAATGTTATGCCACTGTCAATTTGTAAAAGGATTAACGGGCAGCCTATGCCATCTCTAGCTCAAATTATCCAATTAGATAGGACTGTTGTTAAAGTAATTGGGGAGATGAAAGACGTTCTCATTAGATTATCAGCTGACCCCAGAGTCTGTCAATTCATTGACATAATGGTGGTCGATATTCCTGAAGCTTATGGGCTGATTTTAAGTAGGGATTGGTCTACCAAGCTGAGTGGCTACTTTGCTACTGATTGGTCTCATCTATGGTTGTTTTATCAGAACAGGCAGAATCAGATTAAAGTCCTGAGAGAACCTCATATGAAGCAAAACGTAAATCAGTTAGAAGGAAAAAATGAGGATGTAGCTTTCTCATCCTCGGTTCCGGGGAATTATTTCTTAGAAATGAATCCGGGTAATTATCAGTCTAAAGCCATTAGCCATGAATCAGATAAACAGTCTGATCTCCTTCATTTCTCTCAAACTGATGATGTTGATTGTAACATAGTTAGTTTAGTTACTGATTTAGATCACAAAGAGACTAACTTAGTTGAATCTAAAGATATTTTTTGGACATTATACTTTGATGGTTCTAAAACTCTGAAAGGATTCGGAGCCGGTTGTGTTCTAATGGATCCAAAAAGAAACAAGTATTTTTTGTCCTGTTGTAGCTAGGGTTTTACCCCTAGCTTGTGCAAATGAGCACCTACTAAAGAGAATGGACTCCTTAGTAGCAGTTCAGTAAATGTAAATTATTAAGCTAAAACAGAAATAGAAACTACTCTAAAACATGTGCATGAAAAATAAACAACAATTTGTAAACAAGGGTTTTGTATTAATATTACCTTCAATGTGAAGGT
This sequence comes from Larix kaempferi, assembly GCA_027924585.1. Classification (NCBI taxonomy): domain Eukaryota; kingdom Viridiplantae; phylum Streptophyta; class Pinopsida; order Pinales; family Pinaceae; genus Larix; species Larix kaempferi. The sequence continues at coordinate 22,629,819 of BSBM01000994.1, read as the reverse complement.
TGATGAAGCTCCTTGCAATGCCCAAGAGGGTTGCTACAAGCTCCAATGTGCTCCTTCTCTTTCTCCAATGGTGGGAATGGGCCAAAAGGGGCTCTGAAGGTGAAAGTAGTTCAATGGTGAACTAGGGTTTCGAGAGAGATTTTGGCAGAGTAAGGGTATACTTGATTGTGGATATGAAATAAGGGATCTCCATCACCTATTTATAGTTTTTTGGTGGTGGAGTGCTGACCCATGGTTTTGGGAACCACATGGTTTAGGGCAGTTGTATAGGGTTTTTTCCTCCTTTTCCTCATTATTTTATATTTTTTATTCCCTTTTTAGAGGGTTTTTGCTATTTTTGAGGAATTTTGGATATTTTTGGAGGAAAAAAAGGGTTTTGTAGCCTTTTTGAGGCTATTTTGAGGGTTTTGTGGCCTTTTGGAGGCATTTTTGGCCTTTTGGAGGCTTTTTAGTGGGATTTTTTGGGATTTTAAGGAAAATATGGTAGGAAAATGGACAAATGAGCCTTACAAATATCACCGTACCATGGGTCATCAGACGAGATAGTGAACAAGTGATTGTCGGGTAACTCATCGGAGATTGGTTTGGCCGGGATAAGGGAAGGAAGATCAGTAATGAGCTGAGCAAGCGCGAGGGCTTTAGTGCTCTTAGGTGTTTTGAAGGTAAGGTCATATTCCTGGAGGATAATGACCCATTTAGCAACACGACCTTGCAGTAGTCTCCGGTTTAGGAGATAGACCATGGGGTTAGAGTCGGCGACGACTGTGGTATGACTCATTAAGATGTAGTGTCGCAATTTTTGGATGGAAAAGACCACTGCTAGGGCTAGTCTCTCCTCATACGGGTAACGTAGGGGTGGGCCAGACAACGTCTGGCTGACGTAGTAAATGACATGCTTCTGGTGAGAAGCGTCTTCTTGAACCAAGACTCCGGACACGGCATGCTCGGATGCTGAGACATATAGGATGAAGTCCTGGGAGAAATCCGGAGGGGAGATCAGAGGGGCTTGTGTGAGAGCCTTCTTGAGGGCGTCGAATGCAGCTTCTGCTTGCTCATCCCATACAAAGGGTATGTGGGTACGGAGCAGGCGCAAGAAACCGTGAACGGTAGTGGCGTAATCCGGAATGAAGCGTCGAAGGAAATTGGATCGCCCCTGCAGACTTTGGAGCTACCGGAGCGTACGAGGAGAGGGAAGGTCTAAGATGGCTTGGACTTTCAGAGGATCAACAGTAATTCCTTGCTGGGAAACAATAAAACCCAACAATAGGCCTGCCGGAATGCAAAAGACACACTTGTGTGGGTTCAAGCGGATTTGGTATTTGCGACAACGTAGAAAAACTTGCCGAAGGTCGTTAAGGTGGTCGGATCATTTCCGGGAACGAGTTGTAAGGTCATCTAGGTAGACTAGCAAGATATGGACCAAGTCGTGAAAGCAATAGGTCATGGCCCGCTGGAAGGTGGCACCAGCATTTTTGAGGCCGAAAGGCATGACGCGATAGGCAAAGGTGCCCCATGGGGTAGTAAAGGCAGTTTTGTACTAGTCTTCCTTACGGATCTGAATCTGGTTATATTCGGAAAAACCATCCATGAAGGAGAGGACTTCATGCCCTGCACACGCATCGATGAGTTGGTCAATAAATGGCGTGGGGAAGTTGTCCTTGGAACAAGCACGGTTTAAATCACGGAATTCAGTGCATACTCGGATGGTGCCTTGCTTTTTGTTAACGGGAACAGGGTTTGAAACCCAAGTGGTATAGGCAATAGGATAAATGAACCCTACCTTGCGCAGCTTCTCAATCTCGGCTTTGACAGCTGGGAGCTTTGAGGGATGAATGGGGTGCTGTTTCTGACGAACGGGGGGTACATCAGGCCATGTGTCAATGTGGTGCTCTATAATGGCGGGGTCAATACCGGGCATTTCGGTATAGGACCAGGAAAAGACATCACGGAATTCTCTAAAAAGGGTTTGGTAGTCTTCAATCTCTTGCTTACTACAGAAGGCTCCTAAAGTGATGAGTTCAGGGGCACGTCCTGGGGCAGCGATATCAATTTGGATGACAGGGGAGATGTTGGCCATGTTACCCTCCTCGAAGACATCAGGAGCAGGAATGGGATCCTTGAACCAGTCAACCTTGGTGGGGAGGAAGTCTTTGGACTCAACCATGAATTGGGAGGCTGTGCTAGAGGAGGATTCTTCTGGAATGAAGTAGGAACGATGATGCATATCATCCCAGGGATAATCCGGGGCAGTAAGGGCCTCAAGAATCTCCTCATCAGTATGGAAAGATTGCGTCGTCAAGTCGGTTGACGAGGGGGTAGTGGTTGAAGAGATCATATAAATGGTATTAACCTCTCCTGAAGGGGAAGAGACCGGGGGGTAGATCTCCTCAATGGTGGGTGGTGCCGTCTCAAGATCCAGATTGTTCATCTCATAGAGAGCCGCTCTGTAATCCGGGAGATCGGGACAATGATGGGAGTAATGCCCGTAAACACCGCATATATCACAGGGGTGGTTGGTACGCAGGGATTTGTCTTTGGACTTAGGGGTAGGGTTGAGTTCGACAACCGGGATGTTAGGGTCGTCGTCGAGCATCTACATGTGCTTCTGCAATGCTGGTAACTATGGGCATTGGTGGGTCGCATGGCCCAACTCCTCGCACAGCGAGCATTTAGGAGGAGCGCGAAACACTGGAGGGTTTTTGACTGTCTTGGGAGGTGGTACAGCAGTGTAAGGTTGTGGACCTCTGCCCCCAGTGGGTTTGGGAGTAGGAGGGGGAGTCGTGGAGGACGAAGGGGTAGATACACCAGGAGGTGGCTGAGAGGTAGTAGCCATGGGTTGCACCGGTTGGAGGACGACATATGGTGTCGGCGGGCGAATGGGAGGCGAAAGATACCATACGGGTAATCCCAAGGTTAACCCAGGGAGGCTAAGGGTAGCCATGACCGGGGTGCTTACTACTCCCGATGGAGGGACTAGGAAGGGAATCGTATGGATGGGTGTAACACCAATGTGGCTAGGTACTAATGGTGGTTTAGGCAACAAGGGTGGTTGATTGTTAGGTGGTTGGTTGTCGTGGGACAAGGTACATAAGTCAGACACTTCGGGCGTAGATGACGGGGGAGGAATGGATTGAAAGGTGGAGGTCATCAGCGCGTCTGAGTAGACTCCAGGCCCCGTAGAGGAAACAAACAAGGTGGTGGCACGAGAAACAAGTTGTTCAACCATGGGGAGAACATTTTCAGGTGCCGCGGGAGAACTGGGACCATAGTAGGTGAGCTGGTCAACCTTAACCACGCGTCCCTCATGGGGGAACATCATGGTGCGAAAAACGGAAGAGGCAACCGCCCGCATGGCATACATGTAACTGCGGCCAAGTAAAAGGTTATAATCCAATTGGGCATTCATTACCTCGATGTCGATAAGGATGGTTTTACCACCTAACTGGACGGGGACATTGGGTAGGAGGCCTTGGGGCTGGGCCGACCGACCATCGTAGGCGCGTAATGCAGTGGTGGACTGCTGGAGAGTAGGGGATCCCAACTTCTGCCATACGAATGTAGACATAACGCATGTGGAGGCACCTTCATCAATGATGCATCGATGGATGACAAGATTCCGGATGGAAACAGAAACTTGGAATGCTAAGGAGGAAGGCAGGCGTGGTTCGGATTGGTCCAAATCAAATGCCATTAAATTCGAATCATGTGGGTCAATCGCCCCAATGGCGGATAGTAGAGTCTTGTGCTGAGACGGGCAGTTTTTCAAGACTTCTAATGCAGACATGGCTGCGGGAGATTGGGCTAAGTCATCGACGATGTTGTAGTTTGACGCAGCCCGCGCATTGGGGTTGTTGTTGAGACGGCGAAGCGGGAAACGAGGTGCTTTGGGAGCGCCCTCTAGTGGAGGCAGAGGTATGCGTAACGCTTGATCGGTGGGATGAGTGTTAGGGGTCTTCTCAGCAGGAGGGGCTTCAGTGGTGGAGCCATATTGGTTCCGACGAGTCTGGAGGTTGACGTCATCGGATGACATCATCAACAAGTGGTGGGTTCCCGAATCAAACATGGGTTGATCGGGAGCAGTGTACGTGATCTGTTGTTGGGGTTGCACGTTGGCTTGAGGGGGAGCCAACGACTGAGCGTTCACGATGCCTTGGGTTGGTAAGGGGTTTTGCAGGACCAAAGAGGGCTACTGAGGCTGAGGGGGGTTAGGTGGCGCCTGAGGAGCTGCATGCCCTTGGCGATGGGCATCATCAACCCAAAGTTGACGAGATCGCTCCAAGTGTGGGCAAGCATGTGTGTAGTGGCCATATACCCCGCAAATAGAACAAGGATGGTTTGTTCGCAGATTGGGATTCTTAGCCTGCTTGGGCGGGCGATCAGGGTTTTGGTTAGCAGGGGCTGCATTATTGTTGTCGGGGGGATTCACCGGTTGACCAGCTTGGTCTGCAGGTTGGTTATTCCCACGATTACGGCCCTTGCCGCGGTTTTGTTGGCCCTGGTTACGTTGGTTATTCTGGTTTTGCTACGGGTTTTTTTGGGCATAAACTTGCCCTTGGGCAGCAAGTGGATTCTGAGGTTGCACAGGTGCTGGAGCAGGCTGCGGTGGATGGTATGTAGGTTGAGGCTGAGCAGGTGCAGCAACTTGAGGGGGTTGCTGATATGGCTGCGGAGCAGGTTGTGGGTTTGCCACAGGGGCTGCCTGTGGCAGATAATAAGCAGGTTGGGCCTGTGAAGGCGCAGGAGCTGGGGCAGCCTGTTGGTGGTAGTAGGGCTGAGGAGCGACCAGGGGAGCATAAGCAGGAGTCGCATGACCGAAGCACTGAGGTGGACATGAGGGTCCATGGGAATGGTGGTGATGTGTCATGGGAGCATACGAGTTGGTTGCTCCAGACTGTGAGGTAGCCCGCGAAAGGTCAGGGCTAGGGGTAGGACGTGTAATGGAAAATGGTTGGGGATGCGAAGAAACACGACCAATGATATTGTCTGCAGCATGGGATGCCCCCGGCACATCGTGCTGGGAGGACTCACCGTGAGGGGCGTCAGGTATAATGGTATAAAGGTAACCCGACTGGGCGTAAATGAGGTCGAACTGTTGGGCCTTAAGTATGGCCTCTTCTTCAGACTAGGGTCTTTCTAATGCCACATCCTTAACGATAACAGGGAGAAGGGATTTGAGGAACCAATCTAGGAAGATACGGTCGTCTAATTTGATCTTGCATAAGCTATGGCGTCGACGCCACTCATGGATGTGGTCCGTGATATGGGTAGCTGTGTTTTGTCTACAAGATAGAAGGATCTCAACGCCCGCGTCATAGCGGACAGGCAACTGGAAGAACTGCAGGAAGGTCGAGGCAAGGGAAGCGAAGGTGGCATGGGTCCCATGGGGTTGCTCGATATAGCACTTGGCTGCAGAGCCAGTGAAGGTGCGCTGTAAGAGACGGAGGCGAACAGAGTCATCCACTATGGAGTTAGAGGAACACCATAGGTGGAAAGACATGATATGGTTTTTTGGGTCCTCACCGGCCTTTCCCTCGAACTTAGGGATGTCAGAGGGGAGCTTGGTAGGCATATGAGGCCACATAGGGTCGTGTCGAATAGGATCGTTGGTCAATCTGGCCAGGTCGGGTAGGTTGAGGCTAGCCATGAATGGAAAACTAGAAGAAGGATGTGACACAGTAGTGGGTTGGACCAAGTTGGGGCCAATGCCCCCAAGTGGAGGGACAGGATTTGGGATGGTGCCCCCAAGTGGGGGAACGGAGGTAGTATAGGAGGGGCCTGCACCACCATGGGTAGTGTGAGCCATTGATGTAGTGGGGATAGGGATTCCCTCTGCGGGAATAGGTGCCGTGAGGGGAACGGTAGATGGGGGCCCCATGGAGGGCATACCCAAAACAAGTGTAGTAACTGGTGTAGTGGTGGATGTGCCACCAATGGTCCCTATAACAAAAGGAGTGGAAGTCGTGCCAGCCATGGGGCTAGTAGGGGCAGTGTAAATAGGGTTCTCAGACTCTTCGTCAGAATCGGAGGTAAAGTAAGGAGCGTCAATATCTGGTGACGGAGTCCTATGTCGCTAACGAGTGGAGTCAAGTGACAAGGCTCTAGATCTGTGATAAGTGGTATCAAGTGATGATGATCTGTGGCGATGACGGGTGGTGTCAAGTGAACCGTGCTGTGGGGGCTCGCCCCTGAGGCGCCGAGAATGTCTCGGGGACTTAATGGTGACAGATGGTGTCAAATCTATGTGGGTTGAGGTGAGTAGAAAAACAGCTCAAAAATCCTAATGCAACCGAGTGTGTAGAAGGAGAGCTAAAAAACAAGGCACTCAGGCCAACAACCAACTCAAAACACCCACTGCAATAGCTGTGCTACAATAGGTGGAGTATCAACAAAGATGGTCAGAATACCAACAAGCAGCAGGTTTCCTAAAAATAAAAAATGGTGGACTCACTAGACCAAAGGGAGGTAAGGGAGCATGCAAGCACCTAACTAAAAGTATTCTGACTCAACTAAACATATCCTCTGCAAGGTGATGAAATCCAAGTCAGACAATATGAGTAGGAAAGCTAAGTGGCTATGATATCCCCCTACCGGGAGGGACACCGGGTAGTCAATCCTAGAAGAATGGCAACTAAGATACCCCGTTCATGACACGTCTAGAAAGGTGAATCTGCCGTTTAGTCCGTTTACCGTAATACCCCTATACAGGGATATCCCGCGAACCGCGAAAGGTAGCCCTTCGGTTACTGAATGGAGTGCGGTATTCCACTCAGGCCTCCGGAACCAGTCTCCCGACTTCAACCCTCCTAAGGGAGAGGCCCTCTGATAAACTGGTCGTGACCGTGCCAAAAAGTACTAGGGGATTTTGGTTCCCTATTTGGACAACAACTATGTCTCAAGTGTAAGTAACCGAGGGGTGTTATTGGAAGCCTATCCCCCCGATCCTACCTAACTACAAAGATTCTTTTGTGTTCCCCAAGTGGGGTTAGAATATTGGTTGAGTTAGGTACTTTTTAAGGCTCACTTGAATTATGTGACAGAGTGTGTGCTCATGAGGTGATGAACCCAAAATAGAAGTGCCACAAGGGGGGCAACTTCTAACTATCAATAATATTGAAATAACTTGCAAAATTTTCTGAATTAAAAATACTGAATTTTTTTTTTAAAAAGATTCTATAAAGGGAACAGAAATTATGTTGCAGAAAGGCTCAAAACAGGAAAAAATGCAGAAATCAGACCGCGGGTCTGTGGCGAATCGGAACAGGCGGACCGCGGGTTTAAGGGAAACAGACGCGGTCAGGTCGCGGCTATCGGGCCGACAGGCGCAGTCGGGACACAGGAAACGGGGAAAAAGATGCAGTCAGGTCGCGGCAAAAGGGCTAACAGACGCTGTCGGGATGCGGGAAAGGGGCTGAAAGCCACAGTCGGGACGTGGGAAAGTGGCCGACAGGCGCAGTCAGATCGCAGCAAACAGACTGATTAGCCGCGGTCAGATCGCAGGTAACAGACTTGAATCCGCCGGCAGGGCGTTGGAAACCGTCTGAGAGCCGCGGTTGGGTCACAGGTAAAGGCCTGAAAGACGCGGTCAGGACGCGACTGCAGAGGGAAAAGACGCGGTATACGGCGGCCGAAAGGGACAGCCGAAAAGAATTTTTTTTTAAACAGAAACTAGAAATTCAAATCTAGGGGAGTCGCCAAAACTGTAGCGAGGGTTTTACCCCTAGCTTGTGCAAATGAGCACCTACTAAGGAGAATGGACTCCTTAGTAGCAGTTCAGTAAATGTAAATTATTAAGCTAAAACAGAAATAGAAACTACTCTAAAACATGTGCATGAAAAATAAACAACAATTTGTAAACAAGGGTTTTGTATTAATATTACCTTCAATGTGAAGGTTGATGAAGCTCCTTGCAATGCCCAAGAGGGTTGCTCCAAGCTCCAATGTGCTCCTTCTCTTTCTCCAATGGTGGGAATGGGCCAAAAGGGGCTCTTAAGGTGAAAGTAGTTCAATGGTGAACTAGGGTTTCGAGAGAGATTTTGGCAGAGTAAGGGTATACTTGATTGTGGATATGAAATAAGGGATCTCCATCACCTATTTATAGTTTTTTGGTGGTGGAGTGCTGACCCATGGTTTTGGGAACCACATGGTTTAGGGCAGCTGTATAGGGTTTTTTCCTCCTTTTCCTCATTATTTTATATTTTTTATTCCCCTTTTAGAGGGTTTTTGCTATTTTTGAGGAATTTTGGATATTTTTGGAGGAAAAAAGGGTTTTTTAGCCTTTTTGAGGCTATTTTGAGGGTTTTGTGGCCTTTTGGAGGCATTTTTGGCCTTTTGGAGGTTTTTTAGTGGGATTTTTTGGGATTTTAAGGGAAATATGGTAGGAAAATGGACAAATGAGCCATATAATGTGGTAGGTGGGGTAGTGAACACTTTTTGGGTGTTAACACCTGTAGATTAGAATTTGATTGTACTAACAACTCAGCAGAATATGAGCTTTGGTACATGGACTAAAGAAGGCCATTGGCTTAAATGTTAAGTACCTCAAGGTCTTTGGTGAATCCGAGATAGTTGTAAGACAGGTAAGGGACACCATTCATTGTCTCTCACCTCATTTGAAGGGTTATCAGGCTGAGGTATGGGATTTAATTATGCATTTTGACGCTTTCAATATAAAATCGATTCCTAGATTGCAAAATTCTGCGGCTGATTTGTTAGCAACATCTGCTTCTAGATTGGTGCCGTCAAATAAAAAATGCTCAATTGAATTGATTTTCAGGCCTTCTGTTCCCGATAACATCACAAACTTCAGAGTCTTCGATGATGATGAACAAATTATCAGCTTTCTAACAAACGAAGATAGCTTCCAAGGAGCTGCAATAGATGAAGAAGAACACAATGTTGATTTGATGAAGAAGGATGAGGAGAAAGGAAATTTCATTCCCAAGGGGGTAAGGTCCCTCGAAATGTTGTTCGATCTTCAAAATAAATTCAAAAGGCCAGCTAATACCAAAACTAACAGCTCATCAATGCAACATGAGTTAGTTAATTTGGGTACCGAGGCAGAACCAAAATTTGTCAACCTTGGCAAATGTTGTTCACCAGGAGAAAGAGACAGGTTCATCAAATTGTTTAAACAATACAAGGATGTTTTCGCATGGACCTATGAAGATCTGAAGACGTATGACATCCGCATTATTCAGCATGGTATACCAATGAAAGCGGGCGTCAAACCATTTCAGCAGCAGTTAAGAAGAATGCATCCCACTCTAGAACCGTTGATCCAAAAGGAACTAAAGAAGCTCCTGGACGGTAAGATAATCTTTAAAGTCTGGCATTCTGAATGGGTTGCAAACTTGGTTCCCGTAAGAAAGAAGTCGGGAGAGATAAGGCTATGTGTAGATTTCAGAAATTTAAACAGGGCTTCGGATAAAGACAACTACCCCGTCCCTTCATTGGAACAAATCCTTCAAATGGTGTCAGGATCCTGTTGGAGAGAACTTCCGCAGCATTTAGGAAGCTGCTAATTTTGGGAAGGATAACTAATTTTGGAGAGAAAGTACCAATTTTGGCGGTAAGACAAAGATATCGCCGTAGCACAAATTCCGGCGGGAATCACGGCGATAGGTACAGAAAAGTCAAGCATGTGGTACAAAGAAGAGGCCGAAGGGAGAGCTCAACCACCGCAATAAAGGCGCCGGAGATGAAGAGAGGGTTCAGCTACCCTCATTAAAGAAGAAGGACCACAGTCAGCGTTGCTTGAACCAAGAAGAAGCGACGGGCCGATGCATTAAAGACTAAGGACTGCAGGAAGCGGCGACGAGACAGAAGGCGGCCATGGAAGTACAGCCAGTTGACTGTAAGTGGTTAGGGTTGAGTCACTGTTGGGATAAGGCCCACAGTTTTGTAACTGCGATGAGACCTTCGGGCCATCTATATATAGTAGTCTTTTTATAGGATAAGGGGTTGGCCGCATAGCGATAGAGACATCAGGTAGATGCTAGTCAAGTCTTTTGTTGTTGCAAGCCTGAACATCCCTGAGAAGACAAGGGCCGACCTGTTGAGAGAGTGCAATCCGCAGGGATTGCGAGAGGAAGAGAGTGCACTGTAAAGGCAAGAAGAGAAAAGAGGTCTATAGAGAAGGGCTCCCACTGAGGTGGAGTTTCCCAGAAGACCCCTGTTGTAAAGAGTGGAACGGAGCTGTGTTTATTCCCCAGAGTTGTAAGCAAGAACCGCAGTTCCCCTGGGCGTAGTCTTTGCCCTGGGAGTATCAATGTGCTTATCTAAGTAGCACTATTGTAATTGTGTAGCCATTGTTCTCATTCACGTGTTTGTGCTATATATATGAATGCTTCAATCTGTTATAAGTAATGTACATGGTCGTCAGTTAACTTCTGAATGATGTATAACAATTGCGATAATCATAGCTAACCTCTTTGCGAACTAGATAATTGTTAAACAGAGGTTAATGTGCGAGTAAGAACTGAATATGAGGCATGAATGGTTTATTTAGACATTGCGCAAAGTAATGTTCTACCTAGTTACGCGTTGCGAGATATCAAGGGTCGAGTTCATTAGCGAGGGTTAGGCTTGTAGGCTGAATGTTGTTGCTAACTGCAGTACCAGGATAAGGATAGCTAAGACCACCTATTAACCCGGGAAGCGGTCAAAGTTCGCTTGCCGCAGGAACTAGAAGGGGAAGATATCGCACCTACGATATCTTGGGTATCGCTAGACGGTTTCACATAGGGAAAGACTTATCGCATTCCCTGCATACCGCGATAAGACAGAGGCGTAGCCGGAGTAATGGAATGAGATAGACAGCTTCTGTGAAAGGGGTTAAGGAGGGTTTAACCATCCTGGATGCCTCGGAACTTGGCTGAGGACACTTGAGTCTTCTGCCTCCCATTAGAATCACTTCGGGTGAGACTTCAGGTTGCTTCTGCGACCTGTTGCCGAAAGGGCCAGTGAGCTAAGGGTTCTGTTGGTCTAAAAGATTACCGCCAGCCCGGGTCTGTCCAGAGAGAAAGGATCAAAGATCAACAGATCCGAATTGTTTTCTCTTCTCGATGGTTTCTCTGGTTACAATCAAGTGTTAGTAGCCAAAGAAGATCATCTCAAGACTACTTTCTGAACTAAATGGGGAACTTTCGCATACAAAAGGATGCCATTTGGTCTGATAAACGCAGGAGCTACATTCCAAAGAGCAATGGATATTGCCTTCCAAGGATTGGGTGGGCAATGTGTTTTTGTTTACTTAGATGATGTGACAGTCTTTTCAAAGAAAAGAGAAGATCATGTTGTTCATCTGAGGCATATCTTTGATCGTTGTCGGAAATACGGTATTTCTTTGAATCCCAAGAAGAGCGTATTAGCTGTTCCCGAAGGTAAACTCTTGGGCCATATCATTTCTAAAGGGGGAGTGTCAATAGATCAAGAAAGATTCCAAGCTATTAATAAGATTCCAATGCCTTACAGCAAGAAAGCTATGCAGTCCTTCATGGGCACTATCAATTTTGTCTGCAGATTTGTCCCAGATTTCGCACAAATCGTTAAACCGTTGCAACAAATGGTTAAACAAAGCATCCAGTTCAAGTGGACAGATTTGGAAAAAGATGCATTTAGAGATATCAAGGCAGCTATAGCAAAGGCTCCTTCCTTAAGGAGCCCAGATTTTGATAAGGATTTCATCTTATATACCTTCACTTCGGATGACTCTCTCGCAGCTGTACTCACGCAAAGGGTGGAGTTGGGGGATGAATACCCAATTTCGTTTATGAGCACTGGTCTGTAGGGGGCTGAGCTGAACTATCCCATGGTTGACAAGCATGCATATGCGGTCTTCAAAGCAGTCAAGCAGTTTAGGCCATACATTCTGAAGAACAGAACTAAAGTCATAGTTCCCCACCCAGCTGTTAGATCCCTTTTCGTCCAAAAGGAATTGGGAGAAAGGAGAGGGAACTGGGTCACAGCTCTGCAGGAATATGATTTGGAATTTAAACCAGCCATGATCATCAAAGGACAAGGCCTGTGCAAGTTACTTGCGGGAGACACGACAGGTGAAGAACAACATTGGAAGAATGAAGCTGAGTTAAATTCGGTTGAAGTGTGTCATATCTTCACAACTCCCCAGTCATGGTATAGGGATCTGGTGCACTATTTGCGGCAGGGATATCTACCTGAGCACTGGAACTCTAAGCAAAGACGGGCACTCCGCTTGAAATCAGCACCTTATCAAATCATTGATGGGATACTTTTCAGGAAGAATTATGATGGAGTTTTCCTTAGATGTTTGGAAAAGGAAGATGCAAACAAAGTTGTCAAAGAATTGCATGATGGCCCCACAGGCGGACATTATTCAGGTGAGACAACAACACACAAGATACTGAGAGCTGGTTATTATTGGCCCACTCTGTTCCGAGACGCCCATACGTATGCAAGAAACTGTGATGTATGTCAAAGAAGTGCTGGGAAGTTACCTAAGGCAGCAGGACCATTGCAGCCGGTTATCATCTCTGAGCCTTTTGAGCAGTGGGGTATAGATGTTATCCAAGAGATAAATCCAAATTCTTCGTTGCAACATCGATACATCCTAACGGCTACCGACTACTTCACTAGATGGATGGAAGCCATCCCGTTGCGCAAGATCAACGAAGACGCAGTCATCAGCTTCTTAAAGGAGAACATCATAACCAGGTTTGGGGTTCCAATTTCCCTTGTTTTTGATAATGCTACTTATTTTTCGTCTTGCAAGATAAATGAATTTGTTTATGAATGGGGAATTAAGTTGCATTATTCAGCCAATTATTATCCTCAGGGGAACGGATTAGCTGAATCCTCAAACAAGAATCTGATTCGAATTCTTAAGAAGACTGTGATAGAAAACCAGAGAAGTTGGCATGTAGCTCTCCCAAACGCCTTATGGGCAGATAGGGTGACCCCAAAGAACGCTTTAGGTGTTTCCCCTTTCACTCTTGTCTATGGCAAGGAAGCCATCCTTCCTCCAAACATCTTACTCCCATCCTTACAGTTATCCCAAGCCTCTCGAGGTTTTGGTAGCCAAGCCTTACAATCCAGGATCAATACTCTGCTTCAACTTGAAGAAGCCCGACAGAAAGCTAATGACCAATTCCATCAACACCAAGACATAGTTAAGAGATGGTTTGATAAGAGGAAGTCTGGTAAAAGAAGTTTTGAAGTTGGGGACTTAGTCCTGAAATGGGACCATAATCACGAAGGCAAAGGAATGCATACGAAATTTCAACATCTATGGGTAGGTCCGTACCAAATTTCGGCAAAGTTAGGCCCATCCACTTACAAATTGACAAATCTCGAGGGAGAAGAAGTGACCCTTCCTCTCAATGGCCTCGCTCTGAAACAATACTTCGCATAGTCTCTTTGAGACTTCCTGTACATAAATAAAGTTTTCTTTTATTATTGCTTTAGCCTTTACTTGTTTTATTTTCGGCCATTTTGTCTCTTTTGCTGTCACTAGAACCTCTGCAACAAGTTTTGTTTTCTGAAATCCCTTATGGTGGAGTTTCTCGTCAATGATAGGTCTCTCAAAGAAATCTCACAACCCATGAGTCCAGAACTATGCTCGAATAAAGGCTATCTATGTATTGTGCTCTTGCTGAATTTTTTTTTTCAGAAGAAGGAAGCCTCCCCTGCTAGCCACAATAATCCTATCTAAATAGCAGAGACCGGTGACCATCTTCATTACTATCTCTGGGCTCCACGCACTCTCACACTTAAAGGCATCTCAAGAAGGTTACCAAAGTTGGACCCAAGGAAAGTAGCACCTCTCGAGGACATAGGGTATTGAAATGACTCCATGCTGCAAATCTAACAGCCAAAATGGCTAATATTCAAAGGGTCTATTTTCCAGAGATTCTCGCCTCAATTAAAGCATGGCTAAGACAAAAGCAAAAGACATGTAAAATCAAGAAGGTTGTCCAAAAGGATTAGCCCAAAATGGGCTCCTCTCCGTCCGTGAGGTTTGATCAAATCAATAAAATTTCTAACTCACACAAAAGGACATTATGGATTGAGGAGCCTAAATCAAAGATCATGCCCAAAAGAAAATATCTCTGGAAGGCTCAAACAGCTAAGCTGTCCAAAGTACAAACATCCAAAAGGATGCAAGCAGCATGGGAATGAGGAACAAGAGCAATAATGTCCATGAGAAAGTGTTGCAAATCTTGTGGAGTCCGGAAGTAGTAACCATCTGAAAGATGACCCTTCTAAAATGAATCTCATATGTTGGCCCTTTGAGAGTTGTAAAGATGTCTCGTTCAAAGCTCCCTTTCCCCAATGGCTAGCAGGTAAAGTGCCTTCTTCCCCTCACATGAATTTAAGTGCTCAGCTGAGTATTGCACCTAAGATAGATGTCTTTGATGAGGTTTTGGACCATGGAGAGGAATTTTTCAGAGATCTGTGTTCGCCAGCGACTCGCCATTGTTGTTGCAGCAACATCCCCCCCCAAAAAAAAATTTGTACATATTGGGGGCCCCTCCTTTTATTTTTTGAAAAGCTGCCTTAAGAGTCCATTTCCATCTTTCATCTTTTTTTCTAAATAGAAAATCTTGCTTTGAAAGTGTCCAAGTTTTCTTCCAAATGATAGAATTCATGAAGCCTTCCCGAAGATGCAGAGCTTTTCAGAATCCTTCCTCGCAGTTCGGAAGCATTCGAGTTTTCGTCCCGAAACAACGGGAGTTAATTGCATAAGCCTTTCCAAAAGGAACTTAGAAACATTTCCAAAACCATCGCGGAAGTATTCGAGGAAGCCGCTCGAAACTTGCGGAAGCCATTCACATAAGCTTCCCAAAAAGGGACTCAAATTTTTTGCTCATAAGTTGCGGGAGCCATTGGCAAATTCTTTCCGAAATGGTGGAAGAATTCAAGAATTCCTTCCGAAGCTGCGGACGTCTTCACTTTATCTCCCCGAAACTCTGAAGGGACTTAGAAACTTTTGGAAATTTGCGGAGCCTTTGGACTTTTCCTCCCGAAACGGCGAAGTCGTTCAAACTATCTTTTCGAAACTACGGAAACGTTCGCCTTATTCTCCTGAAAAGCCACTGGAGGATTCCCTTTAAAAAAAAAAAATGCTTAAGTCTTTTCTCGACTGACGCGGAACCGTTCGAGTTTTCTTGCCGCAATTGTGGAAGCCGTTTGCGGAGACCTTCAGGTTATCCTTCCGAAACCCCACGAACACTTAGAAATTTTGGTTTAAGTTGCGGACGTCTTCACTTTATCTCACCGAAACGGCGGAAGCAAATCGCGAGAGATTTCCGCAACGTCGGAAGCAAGCCCGACCGATACTTAGGAAATTTTCTCAAGTTTTCGGAATCCTTTTGTGGAAACATTCGCGAAAGCCTTCCGAAACAGCGGAAGCCATTTACGAAAACTTTCCGCAATTTCGGAAGCTTTCACGTTATCATCTCGAAAAGGGCCGCCGAAAGGACTCAAACGCTCATTTAACTGCAGAGTCGTTTGCCAATCCCTTCCGCAACGTCGACAACCTTCGCAGAATCTTTTCGCAATTGCGAAAGCCAATTGCAAATAGATATCCGTAATCCTCCCAAAGCTAAGCCTCCAAAGGTTAAATTACGGAAAGATTCATGATTCTCTCCCGAAACACCGAAAGGCTTCGGCGTACCCTTCCGCAAATGACGAGTGAAATTCACAGGTTTGTCCCGCAGATGGCAGTCGCACGCAAATCGAGACTGCTTGACATGACCGAAACAGACGATGTATTAAAACCCATTTTAAATGCACCACCCACCTCGCACGTGCCAGCTCATTTAAATAGACAGTGGGGGTTTCGAGCCAAACATATTGTTATTTTTCGATTGGCAAACGACGTGGAATGCCGCGCAACCGCTCCAGCTCAACTCGTTCGTCCACGTACTCGTCCACCTCATTCGACTATCGTCGTCATCGCCAGGTAGGATTCTAACCGTTAAATTTTGTCTCCCACTCGTCAGATTACCTTTGGGTTTTCTTGTTTTCTAAGACGATAGGATTTGGTTGGATTTTGACGGGCAAAATGCCCGTCATGGGCTATTTTGCCCGTCAAATGCGGTCTAAATTTCGTATTTCCTGTCGTTTAAAAAGCAAAGAATTTGTGAAAACGTTTTGTAAAGACAGTCGGTTCTGATGGGTAGAATCTTTCCAAATTCCTACCCTGGTCGCATACATCGTTATTTTTTGCTTTTAAAATCGCCAAACCTCGTCAAACGTCTCGTTCTTTTCAGCCAAAACCATAGAATGACTGCCCGAGACTTTAAACCAGCCATACCCCGTTCAAATTCTAAACCAGCCATAGGACGCCTCATCAAACATTATAAATAACAATAGCGGTTGGGCTGAAACCCCTCGCCTGTGTGTCAACGCGGAGGATCATCCCTGGTCTCGTATTAAATTTGTTTCAACCCCAGACTCGCCCGCCACTAATCATTAAAAGCACCATGGCGAAGGACACCATCCCTCTTAGAGCTGGACCGAGAGCAGGTTGCTTTCGCAACATGCTTATCCTCTCAGGAGCATTCCAAACCCGCCCCTTTAAAAGAATTAGGATGTTTAAATCTAGATTTCCTGTTTGGAATGGTGTTTTTGCTTCCTAACATACACCTTCACATAGTATTTATCTCATTGACATGTTAAAATGGCGATGCTCTCTGTTAAAATCTCACATTATGTTGCTCAATTTTATAATGACTTGTATTTGGTTGCTATCAGGGATAAGTCAAAATTCCAAAAGGTGGTAGGAAGAAGGCTAAAATGACAGAAAAACAACCTACGCCACTTAAAACTGAGACCACACTCCAGGATACTAGGTACACCACTGGTGTTCCTCCTGAAATCCGATGGGGTGACATCTATAGGATGATCCGAGACCAAGATGTCCCGGACATGTTGCTAGAAGAGGGGTAGATCTATCTCAATATTAAAGCCTCAGGCATAACTAGAGCTGCTACCTGCCCTGAACTGTTCCCCTGTTCCGAAGTAATCGAATGGATACTCCAGCATGCCGATGCGGAAGGAAGAGTAATTCATGACAGCGGGGAGATAGCCATTGCCTCATTTCACCCAACATACCTGGCTGTGGCCTACAAATTTCCCCACGCCCAGCAATCTCTAACTGATGAATGGCTGGGCCAGATGAACAACGTTGAGATGGCCAAAAAGCTATTGGTCGCAGGAAAGCATTTGAGAAAGAAAGGAAATGACGAATATGACGTCCAGAATCTGAGACCTCCTTTCAGATTGATCGCCTTGATGTTGTGCAGAATCTTCGGCATGCCAGATGGCACCGTGTACAAGATTCAGTGGGTCCCTATCATCCACTTCGTGGAGTTTAAAGGAACTGTGTTTGACTGGGCCACTCTCCTGTCAGATAGTTTGGCCTCAATGGTGGATACTGCAAGAGAAGGACTGGCCTTAAAGAAGGCAGAATTTTACATGTCCTCATATCTTGTTGATTGCATTTTGGCCAAGGTGGACTTCCCCAAATTGGGCTGCACATGGGATAAGGCCACCACCCTGGTTTATACTGCTTTCAGGATGTTGTGGGCTCAGAATTACAAACCCAGCTATGAGCTCATCTGTGAGGGGTTCATCATGCCCCTATATGAGCAGCTATTCAAGGAAGAGCCCAACTGCCTGTCGGAGAATGCCATGGAAGTCCTTGAAAATTATGGAGATTTTTATTTCTCAGAGCAAGGCACCTATCTCAGAATGTTTGGAGGAACTAAAGCTCCATATATTTTTCCAAGATATGCTACATAATATGTGGTCCTTAAGGAGGCAGTAAGACAAATATTCCTGGATGGAATTGGAGCAATGCTCCAGAAACAGCATAAGGCTTCTTTTCCCCCTCTACCTTTCTGCATAGGGGCCTACAAATTCTCAGGCATTGCCTCAGCCGAGGAGTTTGTTCAGGAACTGAAAGCCTTCCACTTCGGCGAGGTGATCTTCCACAGGAATGACGGGAAGGGAAAAGTGGCCGAGCACTGTAAGGAAATCTATGCTCATTTTGAGTACTCTGACTATCCCGACGTCGAGGAAGAGGCATTTAGAGGCATCAGCAACATAGCTGAGCTGCGGAGCTATCGCCAAGGCACTGGATCAAGCTCTAGCTCAACCAAGGTCCAGAAGACCAGCGAGCAGAAGGAGAAAGAAGCTGATGATGCCCGAGCTCAGGAAGAGCTCAGATTAAGAGAGGAAGCAAGGTTACTGCAGGAGGATGAGGAAGCCAGATTGCAGCGGGAGGCTGAAGTGGAAAGAATGCAAGAAGAAGCCGAAAATGAAAGGCTATAGAAAGAGGCTGAGGAAGCCCAACAGCAGAAAGAGGCTGAAAAGGAAAGGCAACGGAAAGAGAATGAAGATCAGCTGCAAGCTGAACAAGCTGAGATAGGAAGGAAAGCGGAAGAAGAGCTGAAAGCAAGAGAAGATGCCCAAGCAAGTGGGTCCGGTGTCTAAGACATGGAAATAGACGCACCTCAAGCAGGTGGCTCTAGTACCCAAAATGTGGGAACAGATCCAGCTCAGGGAGTCCGGACCCCACCAGCTGAAGAAGAAATAGACATTATGAACCTCCCAATTGTCCCGTACACTCTATCAAGAAAACATACGGTGTCTAGGTGGAATGAATTTGTCTATGATAAGAAAAGGAAAGCAATGGTCCTTAAATCGGAAGAGAGGATCAAAAGACTCTTCCAGGAGGATATCATTACCCACCGGGAGATCACTGTAATGCGGAATACAGATAAGAATCCTTAACTATGGCATCTGCAGTTGTAGAAACAGTAAAAACAACACTAGACAATATAGGTGTTATAGTTAGAGAAAATGAATTGACAAAGAGGAGAGCTCGTACGCTACAACAGACTGTAGCTAATGAGCAAGCCTACATGGATCTTGTGGTAAACAAGTATAATTGCCTGTATGCCGAGCATAAAGAGCTATCAGGAAAATATAACCAGCTGGAGGAGGAAAAGGACCAACTAACACTCCAGATGATGATTGTGGAAGTAGAGAAGAATGAAGCGGAAGATAAAGCATCCCAGCTAGAAGTAGACAAGCGAGCATTAGCTGGGCAATTAGAGCAAGCTGAGAGTAGAACGTGTTGGCAGCCAGCAACAACCTCTTCATTTCTTGACAAAATGAAGAGAGATCAGCTCTTTATGTGATTTATCAATCCAAAAATTATGTTAGAGCACCTTCAGAATCTTTGATTCTGAAGGTACTCTTAATCACAGGAAAGTAATTTAATGTTTCTAGAGTTGATAGGAACTTGATCATAAAACTTGGCTTTTAAACGAATGTCAGACAAGTTTCGTAAAGTCTCATTAAAGCTATTTAAAACATCAAAATGAATTTATGTGACTTAAGGGATTTGTGCCAAGAGAAATATCATAAAACACGTTGTATATTAAATAGGGTATTATTAGTCCTAAGACTAAGAGAAATTTTGAAAGTTAATATCATAAGGAATACCCTATTATGAACTTTGTAAATATCATAGTTAATGGATAGATAAGGTTTATATAGGAAATTTTTTGCATATGATAAATACCCTATATGATGGTATAATATATCAATAGGATGTTTAAAAGTTTTTGAACTTAGTGTTGTACATATATATATAGCTTTGTACATATACATAGAATAAACATTAAGCTAGCCATTTGATTAATGCCTCCTTAACATTAAAATGCAATTTATTACTCTTCATACCACTTCCTAACATGATAACACAGGGATGATTGTTTGATGAACTGGCCATGCAATAAACCAATGGTTAAATCAATAAACGTTTTGGATCGATGAGCTGGTATAAAAACGTGGCTTTCACCCCTTGACAGAATCGACAGTTGTAAGCATTTGGTAAAATCGTGTTGACAGTGTTAATTTTTAACAGTCATTTCAAATTACGCCATTGTACCTATTAATTATGAACCACTGTCAATAATCAATGATCGTAATGATTATTCTATCAGTCTTAGTATCGCTGGTTCGCCAAGTTAAGTGGTTATCACTAACAGGCATGGTCAAACGTAGATAAATTGGCATAAATCATGGTGTAGTGTGAAAGTTGTAACGTTTATCACTGCTCGAAATCCCGCTAAAATGGTAGGTTCAGAGATTTGATTTCTGATTAGATTTGAAGCATGTGAAGATTATCTATCATGTCGTGTGTATGGATACCTATTCCCTCTGTTTTCACTTTCCCTTTCATTTCGCAACCAAGCCCAGAAAGTGTTGGAGAAACCATGTCTCCTCTGAATCGTTTTGAGATCTCAGGGTTTGAAATTATTGAAGCCAACCAGGAAGTTGCCAAGAGATTTGAGAAAATGGGATGGACACATTTCTTTCGAAGCTTTGATAGTCACCATACGGAGATTACTAAGATGTTTGCAATGAGTTTTGAAGATGACAGGGTGCGAATTGGGGGTTTCGAATTCGTTATCAATGAAGACAAAATTGCTGAAGCCACGAAACTTCCCCAAGTGGGAGAACGCTGGTTTAAGGGCACTATGGTTGACAAGAAGAAGTGTATGGCTTTGTTAATTCCTTTACCAGATAAATCGAAGCTGAGGATAGGCGTACCTGTAAAATTTCTAAAGCCCGAATGGAGAGCTTACTATGAAATCTTAGTAAGGTACGTAACCTGTTGTGGACGCTTTTCCCATCTGCACTTGTATCATTTACGGTTGTTGTTAGCAGTAAAGGGTTATAAACTTAATTTGCCCTTTTATCTTTGGCAAAGCCTTAAGAAAATGTCACAGTCTGTAAGGAATTTCAATAACCCTGACAATAGTCTGTGTCATCATGGATTAATAAAAATTTTACTGCAATTCCAATTATCTGCAAAAGGTTTGTCTTGGGATAAATTTCTAGTTGATTGTCAATCGGGGCCAACACAGTATTGGCCTAATCCATCTCCTCGAACTCGTAGAAGACGAAAAGTCATAAATCCTGAGGTTAATAGCTCAGAGGTTAAGGAACCAGAGGTCGTAAAGATGCCCATAGATGATGACATAAATGAAGATGCTAATAGGGTTTCAGTTCCCTGCGATTCTAGGGAAATATTAGAAGAACCCAAACCTGGTAAGAATGATGGCAACCCTGCAAAATTAAAAGAAGGATCAGCCGAAGACGAAATTGTTAAACCTCATGAATGTGATAAAAATTCTATGCATAAGTTGAACCATTTAGCTCAGGTTTGTAGTGACAAGGAAGGGTTGAATTTCAAAAACTTATCGTTTTCGCGTAGAGTCACTAGAAGCATGCATACTCTCCATTCGATTCCAGGATATAGGTCTGATCCACAGACTTCCAAATCTACAGTTACTGAACCTATAGTTGTAAATATTGAGGATGATATTCCAATGTCTGTCCCTAACACAATGGATGTAGGGAATTCTGCTACTGCGCAGGGAAATGATGTGCAATCAGGTGAGGTCGAGGGTAATCAACCAGAAATAAACGTTAACACTGTAGAACTTGAACCATTACATAATCAGCATTGTGACAGTCCTCGTTCTCCTCATGTAACTAAAGAAGACGAAACTCTGCAAAAGGTATTAGGAAACATTTATCAAGATAAAATCATAGAGCTCAGAGGAAAGCGTAAACAATGTCTATTAAGTACAGCCTTATTGGAAGAAGAAAACAAAACTTTCAGGAAAGAATTGCTAGAATGGATTGACAGGTGGAAAAGGGCCAACATGAAGAAGAATCAACTCAAGAAATCCAGGAAATCAATATTAAATATGAATCAGCTGTTATTGGAACGAATTGAAAAACAAAATGTTAAAATTATCAGGTTGAAGGCTAAATTAGCCGAAGCTAGAAGAGTAGTCGCTCTTCATAATGAGGCTTAATAGTTTTCTCTTCTCTTATGTCACGGTATAACAGGTAATGGTTATTTCGATTTTGCATGCCTATAAAATCGGAGATTTAACAGGCATGCATTTATAATTTTTAAAGTATTCCTGTTAACTGTGTTAAATTGATTTGAATGCATTGATTGAATTTAATGCAGGAAGTTTCATCACCCCCTTCTTCCAAGAATACAGGACGTGGTTGATGCGATGGCATGGAGATGTAGCTGATTTGTTACAAGCTGGAGTTTTGTAAATGGGAAAGAACTTTCTGAGATACCTCGACTCAGGCCAGTCGATTTTTATTTTAGTAGTAGGTGTAATTAGATGCCCTTTTGGTTAAATAAGTTCCTATAATGTTGCATGCAACATTTATAGCAAAACTGACTCTCAGTAGTATATAAATGGAGATCTTTGATGAACTCGAGGATGGAGTGTGGATGAAAACTTGTTGAAATATATTTTGTTACTAGTACTACATCAAACTTGAAGCTGAAGCTTTCATGTGGATGATACTTGATATCTGCGAATGATACTGTGACTGGTATTCATTTTTGGATTTATATATATATACATATATTTCTGTTTGTTATCTTTTGTTTATACGTGAACTCTATGTGCTGTGACACATATTGATGTTTAAATGTTTTTCTCACTTTATCATCTCAAGTTAGTTGTTGAATAAATATTTCATTATGGTTTGTTTATTAGTGTGTTCACTATAAACATCAGTTTTAATGATATACTTTTTTGTTTATTTAAAATTCCATTTGTATGTTAACGGTGAATTTTAAATGAGCATTATTTCAAATTCAAATGACTGTCTTGATAATTAATTATTAATCAGTTTTGGAAGTGGAATTTGACTGTGTATGTAGAGGTTAAATCTCATTTCTATCATTACATAGCAGAATTACTTTCGTTATGATTTAAATATGTTTATTTAGAGCATACTTCAGTTTTCTGTTATTGATTAATAATTAATATAGTTTCAAATTTGCTCTCAGCTGAGATAGAGTTAAATAGGATAGATAGATTAATTAGTTTTAAAGTTTATTTTATTATTAGCACTGTTAAATCATTCTTCATACTATAAGTAAGTTTTCATATTTAGAAAATTTCCCAAAAATCGAAGTCTTTCCTTACGAAATCAACCTTAGGACATTTGTAGATATATAGATAGGATAAACGTTAGAATAGATTAGATTTTGCTAGTTTTAAGGTTTCCTTAAGAGACAAACTAGCTGGTAGCAGGATCATAACCTGCGAGGTCTTGTTAATCCAAACACACTGGACGCTGCTTTAAGCCGATTGTGTGGACAAAACCTCCTTATTGGCTCCGATTCATAAAATTCAGGCCAACAAATGGCGCTAGAAGGAGGGCCTGAATTAATTAATGGCAGGTGAAACTAATGAAACATTTCCAACCAGCCAACAGTCTTCGGAAGTTAGTAGACCACCTTTTATTGAAGCTGTTAGGAATATCCTTGAACGTGATCCTATTACTTCTCCCTTTACTCCTGCACAAAGTGCTCAAACTCTAGAAGAATCCAGACATATCCTTACTAGAGCTTACGCTAATCAGTTAGGTATTTCTCCAATAGATTATGGTCTTCCTAGACAACAGCGACACAATCCACAATTGACCATAGTTACGGAAGATTTGGAGATAACTGGTAGTACTCCTCAACATCAAGTTAAAAGTTATAAAAGACAGATTACACAAACCGATACCGCAAGGAGGTTAATCTCAGGAAGTGGTTCTGATCAGCCACCTTCTCCTCCTGAGTCACCAACCAATAGTCCAAGACCTTCTCATTCAGAAAGTTCCTCTAGTTCTCAAGGAAGTCCAATGGCAGGAAATGTAGGAGGAGGAGGTAATCCTCCACCCCCTCCACCTGATCCACAGCTCCCTTGGTTAAGGGCAGCTGCTGTAGCAATTCCTGGGGTACAACACCCATTACCAAAACATTCAGATAAAATTCTTCCTAAGTTTAACCCAGATGACAAAGAACCTGCAGAGGTGCATATTGATAAATTCATGTTGGCTGTTCAATCTTTAAATGTTCAGCATGAAGATGTTGTTTGTCGATTGTTTCCTCTCACCTTTGAGGGAAGAGCTTCTACCTGGTACTTTTCATTAGTACAAGGATCTATTACAAATTGGGGGGAATTTAATAAAGCTTTTCTAGATAAATTCGGGGAAGATAAAACACCTGCTCTTTTAGCCCTAGAATTATCTAGAATTAAAATGGAACCCAAAGAAAGGATTAAAGACTTTAATCAAAGGTTTCTAACATTGAAAAATAAAATTCCAATTGCTTCTCAACCTCCGGAAGATATAATCATTGAAAATTATACGTCAGCCTTACCTAGGAATTCCGGAATGTTTGTGAAGAGAGTTGGAAAAACAACGTTAATAGAAACATTTGAGGAAGCAATTAAAGTAGAGAAAGATTTCATGTCTTATGAACCAGATGGAAGTGGTAAATCTGATTCTTTTCCTCGAAGGAAAGTAGAAAAATCTAGTTCAGATAAAGATAAAGCTTTCAATGTAGAACAGCTACAGAACGCTATTCGAACGTTAACCAATGAAGTTATAGGGTTAAAAAAGACTAGTTCTGAAGCTTCTTCTTCTAGGGGTTACTTCAGAAACCAATTTAGACAAAACCCAAATACGAATAATAAGAATACACCCCCAGATGTAGCTGCTAATGAAGAGATCTTTAATACAATTCGAGCTGTTCTATCTTTGTCTGAAACACCTAGTCAAGAGATGAATGAAAATAAAGAAGATGAAGAATCTGAAAATGATGATGAATCAGAAGAACCTCAACAAATTAATGGTCATTTCTGGGATAATTTTATAAAGAAACATGAGAACAGAAATCCACCTTCAGGACAACACGCATATAATACACGTAGTAAAGCAATTGCAAATACTCCTGGCGCTTCAAGCTCCACTTCAAACACTGATAATAATAACTCACAACCAAACAAACAAACTCAATCCTGCAAGCAAACTCAGCCAAATAAGGGTACCCAAACCATTCAAAACGCTCCAAAGTTGGATTTACAATATGACATAATTGAGGATTTGAAGAAGACACGTGCAAACATTAGTATGTACGATCTCCTTCAAATCTATCCAATGCCTAATAGTCATATTATTAATCCTGCAGTAAGTTCGATCGTCCCTAATACAAAGCAAAATGTTGCTGCAAACAGTTCAAACAATGATCCAACAGCAACTGATAAAGGGAAAACATCAACCGATAAAGCTTCTTTGATAGGTAAGAATTCTAAGTCAACTAGACCTCCATTCTTACTTACCTTTGAAATTTTTAATAGAAATGTTCACAACTGCATGGTAGATTCAGGAGCATCCTCTAATGTTATGCCTTTATCTGTGTGTAAGAAATTAAATGGCAAATTTGTTCCATCTGATTCACAAATAACTCAATTAGATAGAACAAACGTTAAAGTTGTTGGAGAGATGAAAGATGTCTTAATTAGGATTGCTTGTAATCCTTCAGTTTATCAAATCATAGACATCATAATTGCTGATATTCCAGATGCATATGGACTATTCTTAAGTAGGGATTGGTCTCAACAACTAAATGGTTTCTTTGCCACTGATTGGTCAACCTTGTGGCTACCAGAAAATGGAAAATCAAATCAGATAAAGATACATAGAGAAAGGTACATGAAACATACTGTTACAGAACTACATGATCCTAGTGAACCTGTGTTATTTTCTGATTCCATTATGGGAAACTACATGTATGAATTAGGTTTTGGAAATTTCAAAGCAGAAAACTCTCTTCTTCCTGAAAATAGTAAGCAATCTGAGATTTGTAATGTAACAGCTATTTCTCCTAATTGTCCCCTTAAGGAGACCATTGGTGATGAAAATAATGTAAATATTGTAAATATCATAGAAAGTAAAGTGATTGTACATAATTCTATTTGGACTCTTTATTTCGATGGTGCAAAATCTAAAGAAGGAGCAGGAGCCGGTTGTTTACTAATAGATCCTCAAGGTAATAAGACTTGTATAGCTTGTAGAATAGAATTTAGTTGTACAAATAATACAGTTGAATATGAAGCTTTGATTCAAGGATTGAAAAAAGCAATCGATTTGGGCATCAAAGAGATAGTGGTTTATGGCGATTCAGAGATCATTGTTAGACAGGTGCGTAATTCCATTCATTGTTTATCTGAACATTTACAAAGTTATCAGAAAGAGGTATGGAATCTTATCACATATTTTGATGCATTTAACATAAATTCTATTCCTAGAAGTCAAAATCAAGAAGCAGACTTATTGGCAAATGTAGCTTCCAAGTTGATTCCTTCAGAAAATTTTTCACCAGAATTCTTTTCTGTTGAATTAATTTTTAGGCCCTCCATACCAGATAACATTCTTAATTGGCGTGTGTTTGAAAATGATACACAGGTACTGCATTTTCTAACAAATGATGGAATCTTTAAAGATTCAGCAATAGATGAAATCACTCACGACGACAATTTACGAGATTTTTCAGTAATTAATGATTTCTGTTAAATTGAGAAAGCTTTCGAACAGGTAAAACCCGTTCCCAACTCAGTATTAAGATTAGAAAAGTTTTTTGATTTGCAGGATAAGTTTAAGTCAGTTCCTAATTGTAAAACAAATAGCTCTCACATGAAATATGAAACCATCAATTTGGGAACAGAATCTAATCCCCAAACTATAAACCTAGGAATAGATTGTGATCCTGTAGAAAAAACAGCTTTCATAAAATTATTCAAGGAGTTTAAAGATATATTTGCATGGACATATAATGACTTAAGAACATTCAATACTCAAGTCCTGCAACATATAATTCCAATTAAACAAGAATCAAAACCTTTTCAGCAGAAGTTAAGAAAATATCACCCATCATTAGAACCAACAATTAAAAAAGAACTGAATAAATTGTTAGCTGCCAAGATCATTTTCCCTGTTAGACACACTCAATGGGTAGCAAACTTAGTTCCAGTTAGAAAGAAAAATGGGGATATTCGATTATGTGTCGATTTTAGAAATTTAAATAAAGCTTCTAAAAAAGATAACTACCCTGTTCCACCCATGGAACAAATTCTTCAGAAAGTGTCTGGGTCTGAGATACTGTCTCTCCTTGATGGTTTCTCAGGGTACAACCAAATACTAGTCTCCCCGGATGATCAATTAAAAACAACTTTTAGAACTCCATGGGGAACGTACGCATACCGTAAGATGCCATTTGGGCTAATCAACGCGGGAGCAACTTTTCAACGAGCAATGGATATTGCCTTTAGAGGCTTAATCAGTCATTCAGTCGTTGTCTATTTGGATGACGTTACTGTATCCTCTAAACATCGGCCTGATCATCTCAACCATTTGAGAAAAGTGTTTGAACGATGTAGAAAATTTGGAATATCTTTAAATCCTAAGAAAACAATATTTGCTGTTTCAGAAGGTATCTTGTTAGGATGCGTAGTATCAAAACACGGAATCATGATTGATCCTGAAAGAACACAAGCTATTTCAAAGATTACTTTCCCTTCCAGCAAGAAAGGAATGCAGTCATTCTTAGGGAAAATTAACTTTGTTAGGAGATTCATTCCTAGTTTTTCAGAGATCATTCGTCCTTTGCAGAAAATGATTAAAAAAGATGCTGTGTTTAATTGGGGACAAACTGAAAAAGAATCCTTTCAGAAAATTTTAGAAGCTATTTCAGAAGCTCCTAGTCTTCTAAGTCCAGATTTTAACAAGGATTTTATATTATATACCTTTGCTTCTGATATTGCATATGCAGCAGTATTAACCCAATTAAATCAACAAAATAATGAGGTTCCAATTTCGTTCATGAGTTCGAATTTCAAAGGTGCTGAACTAAACTATCATGAAGTGGATAAACAAGCTTTTGCCGTTTTTAAGGTGGTAAAACATTTTCGTCCTTACTTGTTAAAATCTAAAACAAAAGTAATTGTACCTTATTCTTCAGTAAGAAATTTGTTGGTACAAAAAGATTTAGGAGAAAAAAGGGCACCTTGGATGACAGCTCTTCAAGAATATGACTTAGAAATCAAACCATCAACGATAATTAAAGGACAAGGGTTGTGTAAATTGGCTGTTGAAGCTGCTCATTTGCCTGATGATAAAACTGAAATTGTCATTAATGAGGATTTACTTACCAGAGAAATTTATTTTTATCCACCACCTCAAGATTCCTGGTACACAGACATACGAGTACTTCTGGAAACAGGGACTGCCCCTGATTACTTAGACCCGAAAAAGAAAAGAGCCCTCAGATTGAAATCTTCCCAGTACTTATTAATAGATAATGTCCTCTTTCGAAAAAATTCAGATGGGGTATACCTTCGATGTTTAGATAAAGATGAAACAGAAACAATTCTGAAAGAATTGCATTCTGGACCAGCAGGAGGTCATTTCGGTGGAGAAACCACAGCTCATAAAATTCTTAGGGCTGGTTATTATTGGCCTACCTTGTTTCGAGATTCTTATACTTTTGTCAGAAGGTGTCAAGAGTGTCAACTTGCCGCAAGAAGAGTTAAAAAATCTGCTTTCCCTTTACAACCTGTTTCAGTTGAAAGACCCTTTCAGCAGTGGGGTATTGATATAGTAGGTCCAATAAACCCTCCCTCATCAATGCAACACAAGTATATATAACTGCAACTGATTATTTCACTCGTTGGGCTGAGGCTGCACCGTTAAAAGTCGTGAATACTAATCAAGTTATATTATTTTTGGAGTTCTTTATCATAACAAGATTTGGTGTTCCTGATTCTTTGGTTTTCGATAATGCATCATATTTTTCATCAATTGAATTGACTCAATTTGCTTTAGAAAAAGGAATAAGAATCAGATATTCAGCTAATTACCATCCTCATGGGAATGGTCTAGCTGAATCAACAAACAAAAATTTATTGAAAATTCTTAAAAGAACTGTTTCAGTTCACCATCGGAATTGGCATACAGAATTGGTCAATGCTCTGTGGGCAGACAAAGTAACTCCAAAAGTTGCAATAGGTAACTCACCATTTTTCTTAGTGTATGGAACTGAAGCTATTCTTCCGCCAAATTTGTTCTTACCTTCATTACAGTTAGCTCAGTCTGTCCAAGAAGAAGAATGCCCAGCAATGGACAAAAGAATTAATGTATTGCTAAAATTAGAAGAAGATAGAGAAAATTCAAAACAACACTTTAACAAACATCAACAGATTGTTAAGTCATGGTTTGACAAATCATTTAGTTCTGATCGCGAATTTCAGGTAGGAGACTTGGTCTTAAAATGGGATAAAGCTCATGAAGATAAGGGTAATCATACTAAGTTTCAAAAACTGTGGTTAGGTCCCTTTGTTATTTCCGAAAAAATAGGTCCAAGTACCTTTCGATTGCAAACACTTGAAGGACAGTCCGAGACATTCCCTGTGAATGGACTGATTCTTAAGAAATATTTCTGTTGATAATTTGCTGTCTAAAAATGTATATACTTATTCGCTGTTTGTAAATAATTTGTATTTCTGTATATAAACTAGCAAACTGTATATGAATCAAATTTCTGTCAAAGTCAAATATTTCAGATTGTTAAAATTTATGTATATAACCAGTCTTAGACAGAAATATGTAATTAACAACTGTAATTAGTATAAATAAATAAGATCAGTTTACTCATCAGTCTTTAAAATTTTGATTTAGACTGAAATCTTTTAAAATTTGTTCAGATTGATCAAAATTTCTTGAATTTGTAAAACACCTTCGTTATTTCTATTTATAAGTGTTTCTCGGATTTTCTTTCATCTGGTGATTTTCCTAAATAAGGATAGTTTATTATATACCTTTTTCGAAGCTTGTACTTTTGAAAAATCTTTATAGATTTCTATCATCAGTTTTAGAAAACTTTTGTCATTTGAGAACTGTCTAGCATCTGTTCCAGTCAATAACAAGCTAAAGTGAGAGACGGAAGGTCTCAGTAATGAGCCGGTCTGATCAGAATCATGAATATCACTGGTATGACATTATTAGGGAACTAGTAATGGCTTTTGGTCTTGAAACCAAAAGATAAGGGGTCTCATCACGAGCCAGCTGATTCATTTTCTGGTGATATTAATGACTGACATTACCATTTGGTTACCATGCTAGGTGATGATCTCTCATTTTAGTTAAAAGCAAAATAATGAAAATCGCAATAAAACACAACTTTTGCCTGAAGAATAGGAGGTCTCAGTAATGAGCCGGCCTAATCATGATCATCAGTGTTGCCTGGAATAACTTCATTTCTGATCACCAGGGTGATGGCTTTTGATTTTAAATTAAAATACAGGAGATCTCATCACGAATCAGCCTGCTTATTTCATACAACTCTCGTGAATGATACTATCACATTGGGACACCAAACCCAGATAGTAGTCTTCAGACAGAATTATTATTTTTAAAAGAACAGCAAAAGCAAGAAACAAGAAAATTACTAAGCCATGGAACAGGTTCTAGATAGTTTTCAGAGGAACAGTATTCGATGCTGATGGTAAGATCATCTTTACTAAGAAGTACTGGTTTCGATGAAGATATTTGTAATCCTATCTCTAAATCAAATGTTTGTTTCAAAAGATGAAATATTTCTGAGTTATACTTATGAATCTGAATAAATAAAGGTTTGACATGAATAAAGGATTTTGATTATTTTTAACAGATTTCTAAGATTTTGTTTTGATCATCTTGTTTTAAGCAGAGATAACTGGTTCACCCAGGTCGTCGCCATTTGTTGGCAGCCAACAACAACCTCTTCATTTCTTGACAAAATGAAGAGAGATCAGCTCTTTATGTGATTTATCAATCCAAAAATTATGTTAGAGCACCTTCAGAATCTTTGATTCTGAAGGTATTCTTAATCACAGGAAAGTAATTTAATGTTTCTAGAGTTGATAGGAACTTGATCATAAAACTTGGCTTTTAAACGAATGTCAAACAAGTTTCGTAAAGTCTCATTAAAGCTATTTAAAACATCAAAATGAATTTATGTGACTTAAGGGATTTGTGCCAAGAGAAATATCATAAAACACGTTGTATATTAAATAGGGTATTATTAGTCCTAAGACTAAGAGAAATTTTGAAAGTTAATATCATAAGGAATACCCTATTATGAACTTTGTAAATATCATAGTTAATGGATAGATAAGGTTTATATAGGAAACTTTTTGCATATGATAAATACCCTATATGATGGTATAATATATCAATAGGATGTTTAAAGGTTTTTGAACTTAGTGTTGTACATATATATATAGGTTTGTACATATACATAGAATAAACATTAAGCTAGCCATTTGATTAATGCCTCCTTAACATTAAAATGCAATTTATTACTCTTCATACCACTTCCTAACATGATAACACAGGGATGATTGTTTGATGAACTGGCCATGCAATAAACCAATGGTTAAATCAATAAACGTTTTGGATCGATGAGCTGGTATAAAAACGTGGCTTTCACCCCTTGACAGAATCGACAGTTGTATGCATTTGGTAAAATCGTGTTGACAGTGTTAATTTTTAACAGTCATTTCAAATTACGCCATTGTACCTATTAATTATGAACCACTGTCAATAATCAATGATCGTAATGATGATTCTATCAGTCTTAGTATCGCTGGTTCGCCAAGTTAAGTGGTTATCACTAACAGGCATGGTCAAACGTAGATAAATTGGCATAAATCATGGTGTAGTGTGAAAGTTGTAACGTTTATCACTGCTCGAAATCCCGCTAAAATGGTAGGTTCAGAGATTTGATTTCTGATTAGATTTGAAGCATGTGAAGATTATCTATCATGTCGTGTGTATGGATACCTATTCCCTCTGTTTTCACTTTCCCTTTCATTTCGCGACCAAGCCCAGAAAGTGCTGGAGAAACCATGTCTCCTCTGAATCGTTTTGAGATCTCAGGGTTTGAAATTATTGAAGCCAACCAGGAAGTTGCCAAGAGATTTGAGAAAATGGGATGGACACATTTCTTTCGAAGCTTTGATGGTCACCATACGGAGATTACTAAGATGTTTGCAATGAGTTTTGAAGATGACAGGGTGCGAATTGGGGGTTTCGAATTCGTTATCAATGAAGACAAAATTGCTGAAGCTACGAAACTTCCCCAAGTGGGAGAACGCTGGTTTAAGGGCACTATGGTTGACAAGAAGAAGTGTTTGGCTTTGTTAATGCCTTTACCAGATAAATCGAAGCTGAGGATAGGCGTACCTGTAAAATTTCTAAAGCCCGAATGGAGAGCTTACTATGAAATCTTAGTAAGGTAGGTAACCTGTTGTGGACGCTTTTCCCATCTGCACTTGTATCATTTACGGTTGTTGTTAGCAGTAAAGGGTTATAAAATTAATTTGCCCTTCTATCTTTGGCAAAGCCTTAAGAAAATGTCACAGTCTGTAAGGAATTTCAATAACCCTGACAATAGTCTGCGTCATCATGGATTAATAAAAATTTTACTGCAATTCCAATTATCTGCAAAAGGTTTGTATTGGGATAAATTTATTGTCAATTGGGGCCAACACAGTATTGGCCTAATCCATCTCCTCGAACTCGTAGAAGACGAAAAGTCGTAAATCCTGAGGTTAATAGCTCAGAGGTTAAGGAACCAGAGGTCGTAAAGATGCCCATAGATGATGAGATAAATGAAGATGCTGATAGGGTTTCAGTTCCCTGCGATTCTAGGGAAATATTAGAAGAACCCGAACCTGGTAAGAATGATGGCAACCCTGCAAAATTAAAAGAAGGATCACCCGAAGACGAAATTGTTAAACCTGATGAATGTGATAAAAATTCTATGCATAAGTTGAACCATTTAGCTCAGGTTTGTAGTGACAAGGAAGGGTTGAATTTCGAAAACTTATCGTTTTCGCGTAGAGTCACTAGAAGCATGCATACTCTCCATTCGATTCCAGGATATAGGTCTGATCCACAGACTTCCAAATCTACAGCTACTGAACCTATAGTTGTAAATATTGAGGATGATATTCCGATGTCTGTCCCTAACACAATGGATGTAGGGAATTCTGCTACTGCGTAGGGAAGTGATGTGCAATTAGGTGAGGTCGAGGGTAATCAACCAGAAATAAACATTAACACTGTAGAACTTGAACCATTACACAATCAGCATTGTGATAGTCCTCATTCTCCTCATGTAACTAAAGAAGACAAAACTCTGCAACAGGTATTAGGAAATATTTATCAAGATAAAATCACAGAGCTCAGAGGAAAGTGTAAACAGTTTCTATTAAGTACAGCCTTATTGGAAGAAGAAAACAAAACTTCCAGGAAAGAATTGCTAGAATGGATTGACAGGTGGAAAAGGGCCAACATGAAGAAGAATCAACTCAAGAAATCCAGGAAATCAATATTAAATACGAATCAGCTGTTATTGGAACGAATTGAAAAACAAAATGTTAAAATTATCAGGTTGAAGGCTAAATTAGCCGAAGCTAGAAGAGTAGTCGCTCTTCATAATGAGGCTTAATAGTTTTCTCTTCTCTTATGTCACGGTATAACAGGTAATGGTTATTTCGATTTTGCATGCCTGTAAAATCGGAGATTTAACAGGCATGCATTTATAATTTTTAAAGTATTCCTGTTAACTGTGTTAAATTGATTTTAATGCATTGATTGAATTTAATGCAGGAAGTTTCATCACCCCCTTCTTCCAAGAATACAGGACGTGGTTGATGCGATGGCATGGAGATGTAGCTGATTTGTTACAAGCTGGAGTTTTGTAAATGGGCAAGAACTTTCTGAGATACCTCGACTCAGGCCAGTCGATTTTTATTTTAGTAGTAGGTGTAATTAGATGCCCTTTTGGTTAAATAAGTTCCTATAATGTTGCATGCAACATTTATAGCAAAACTGACTCTCAGTAGTATATAAATGGAGATTTTTGATGAACTCGAGGATGGAGTGTGGAAGAAAACTTGTTGAAATATATTTTGTTACTAGTACTACATCAAACTTGAAGCTGAAGCTTTCATGTGGATGATACTTGATATCTGCGAATGATACTATGACTGGTATTCATTTTTGGATTTATATATATATACATATATTTCTGTTTGTTATCTTCTGTTTATACGTGAACTCTGTGTGCTGTGACACATATTGATGTTTAAATGTTTTTCTCACTTTATCATCTCAAGTTAGTTGTTGAATAAATATTTCATTATGGTTTGTTTATTAGTGTGTTCACTATAAACATCAGTTTTAATGATATACTTTTTTGTTTATTTAAAATTCCATTTGTATGTTAACGGTGAATTTTAAATGAGCATTATTTCAAATTCAAATGACTGTCTTGATAATTAATTATTAATCAGTTTTGGAAGTGGAATTTGACTGTGTATGTAGAGGTTAAATCTCATTTCTATCATTACATAGCAGAATTACTTTCGTTATGATTTAAATATGTTTATTTAGAGCATACTTCAATTTTCTGTTATTGATTAATAATTAATATAGTTTCAAATTTGCTCTCAGCTGAGATAGAGTTAAATAGGATAGATAGATTAATTATTTTTAAAGTTTATTTTATTATTAGCACTGTTAAATCATTCTGCATACTATAAGTAAGTTTTCATATTTAGAAAATTTCCCAAAAATCGAAGTCTTTCCTTACGAAAGCAACCTTAGGACATTTGTAGATATATAGATAGGATAAACGTTAGAATAGATTAGATTTTGCTAGTTTTAAGGTTTCCTTAAGAGACAAACTAGCTGGTAGCAGGATCATAACCTGCGAGGTCTTGTTAATCCAAACACACCGGACGCTGCTTTAAGCCGATTGTGTGGACAAAACCTCCTTATTGGCTCTGATTCATAAAATTCAGGCCAACAGAACGATGGACATGTCTCCCTTCCATGAGCTGTCCTGCAGCATCCTGAAGAAAATGCATGAGACTCAGGGGCTAATCACTAATGAAGTTTGCAAGCTGAAGGCCATGGTGGTCAGGTTAAAAGAACTTAATGCAGAGGCCCATAGGCTCAAAGCTAAGCATACCCGTGTTAAGGAAAATATCTTGAGCCAGATAGAATGGCGAGAAGGAAAGGGGGATTTCCCCACACATCTCCCATTTAAGTCTGTGGAAGGTTTTAATGAAGACATAGCCCTTCTGGAATTCTGAAGAAGCTGTGGCAGTAAGCTAATGGCCAGTGTGCAAGGGAAAAGGGATAGGATCAACGGTCTGTATCAAAGAATCCAGGGAGTGCATGACAGGTGAAAATTGAATTTCCCACAATCCCTCGATGACTTCCCGGATTCAGAACAATGCTTGGCTGAGATAAAGGAAGAGATGGGCATCCAAACCGAATACGTGAAGAAAATTGATGTCCTAGCAATTGATGACTTACAACATTATATTGGAATGTCATCAGTCCACAGCCATTTTCTTAAAGAAGTGCATCAAGCTGCAGTAACAGAAGTTCAAAGCATTGGAGCAGAGCTCGGGAAAAATGTGACTTCTCAGAAAATCTTGTTTCCTGCTGCAGCAAACGTAGTCATAAGGGACACTGGTATGTGGTATAGCTACATAGCAGAAGAGGAGAAGAAGGTGGAAGTAGCAGCTCTGACAGCAAATCCGGACTCTTCTCTCCCAGCAGTGACAGAAACTCCAGCTGGCTCGACTCCTTCCTCCCAAGCCATTCCAGCAGCAACAGTGAACTCGATTCCCTCTTCCCCAGCAGTGGCAGATATTCCAGCCAGTTCGGTTCCTTCTTCCCAAGCTGCAGCAATAGTTCCAGTGAGCTCGAGTGCCTCTCTTCAAGCATCGTCGGCATAAACAGTAGCAGCAACTGGTGGATCGAGTGCTCCTCTTCCAACTGAAGCACGTGTGCAGGAGTAGAGCGCTGATGATAGAGCAGTATTTCTGCTATTTTGTATTTTGGGCCCGCATATGTATGATATGTAGAGCTATGGGACAGCTGTCCCTATTTTCTTTTAAAATAATTTTTGTAATGAAAAGGGAGTCACATTTTGTCTGTTATAGGAGAAAATTTCTGTAGATGACAAGTGTAAAAGGCCAGGTGGCAGCCCAAAGGGAAATTTTGTAACTATAAATAGAAGTTAGGAAGGATTAGAAAGGACTTTTGGCAGGGATTTAATTTTCAGACTTGTACGAGCTATCTTGTGTATGTTCTATGAAAGTAAAATCTTCTAATAAAAGCCTGGAGATGGACGTTTTGCATGGGAATGAAAGATGGATGTATATTGGACTATTCTTGTGACTTCCATACTGTAATGTGAGATCTTTCTTGTTGTCTGAATTATTTCTTTGCAACTAATGATTTCACTCCTTTCTGTGCAAACGATGTCTCCTTTTCATGAGTAATGAATGTGTTTCATATCAAATTAGAAGGTATCTTCTGATATCTCTCATTTTGCTGTAGCTTTACCTGTAAGAATTAATGGCTATATGTTCTTTCTTTATGATATCTGTTACAGCTCATTGCTCATGCTTTAATTTGGCTCCTTGCAGGGACAATTAGATTTATTTCATGTGTTTTTTAGATTTAGATATGTTCTTTCAGTTTTGCATCTAGATTAAATAATCTTGCTTCTCTGTTTCATGAGCAATAAATGTGTTTTATATTAAATTAGAAGCTATCTTCTGAGATCTTTTATCTTGCTGTAGCTTTCTCTTTAAGATTTAATGGCTTCCTGTTCATTCTTTAAAGATAATTCTTACAGCTCATTGCTCATGCTTTAAATGTGCTCCTTGCAAGGATAGGTAGATTTACTTCAGTTTTAGACTTAGATCTGTTTTTTTTGCATTTAGATCAAATATAAATTAGGCACTTGCATCTCATTAAAAAACATAAAATCTAAAGAAAGGTGGATCGGGCCATAACCGGTATAATTAGAATAAAAATCCAAATCCACGGTTGCCGGAACCGTTAACCGGACGGATTCCCTATACCAAACGGTAGATAATCTAGTTGGGATCATCTATCGGGGAGAATCCCTTTCTGATTGATGCTACGATATCCGACGCATCAACAAGGCTTCAAAAGGCCCTACACAAGGACAGTTCTATCCCCATCCTATTTGGTGTAGTAATCTCCCACAGATATTCGGCCTCCGCTGGCACTCTAAGAGTTGGTAGGTTTTGATCCAAAGGATCTGTTTTCTAGTAAGGAAAACTAAGTGTAAAAGTCTGTAAACACAAATCTACTAAAAGGAATCTAAACTAGGTTAGATCTATTCTAAGAAGGTGTTTCAAAATCGGTGCAGATCATCTTAATATATGAATGAACAAGACCATTTCTCAATTAAAGTTACTTCTTCTTTTATGAGTTAAACTTTCCTTAGAAGTTCTGTCATACTTACTTTTTATAGGAGAAACCTTTCTTTTTGAGTTTATTGATCTTTTTCTTTGTTGATGTATATGTAACTTCGGAATGTATTTCATATATGTATATTGTATTCCTATAGAGATGTTATTATTCCTCTATACGGAAGTGTCGTCATTTATATTGTAAGTGTCGTAACTTATACTTGATGGGTTATTAGACCACCTTGTTGGGGTCGGCCCTGTATAAGTCATGTGGGTCGAAGGGTTATTAGACCACCCTAGTGGTGGTCGGCCATGTGGGTCAAAGGTTTATTAGACCACCCTATTGTGTGTCGGCCCAGTCAGCATTGTGTTATGTGGTTAAGTTAAGGCCGACCTAGTAAAGGTTAATAGGAAAGTCAATTCTAGTATAAATAGAGATCGGGAGATCTCTATTTCAACATTCTATTCTCTCACTCACACTTGAGAGAGTGGCGCACTTGTGGAGGAGGAGGCTCTACTGCTAGGAGAAGACTATCTCTTATATTCTGGTTGTATCATTGCTCTATCTATCTCTGAGGAAGTTATTGGGGTTTTTCACCTTTATGGTTTTCCCCAAGTAAAATATGTGTCTCTTGTGTGCTTGCATTATTGTGTCCATGAATGATATTCTGTAGATATGTTGTACATGTTGTTCTCTCAGTTAAGATCCTAGATCAGATTGAAGTAAATTCTAAAAATTTAACATGGTATCAGAGCTAGCCTGAAAGAAGGCATGATATGGCATTTATGACACTTGTTGCACTTACTATGCTAGGGCTTGATATAGCAAAAACCAGTCATTGTAGCACTTTCGCTATAAATCCGTTTTGGAAAAGTTTTCGGATTTGAAATTTTTACAGGTTGAAGATAAGATCCCCATGTATCTTGTGTCCAAAGGAAAACCTCTCATTCATTGTACTTTGTGATTTATGATATGTACAATATAGGGTTTCTGCCTCTTCCAGATCTGAGTCAAATTCAGGTGACCTTGGGAAAAAGGTCATAACTTGGGCTAGGAAGCTCCAAATGAAATTTCGTAAAAAGTGACAGGTATTACACATATGGTACTATCTGATGAAAAGTTTGCAGAGGCCGAAGTTGAATCAGTGACACGTGGTATGCCGTACAAGTTTGCTCTCCTATATTATCCCATAAACAGGTCACGTTGCGACACTTGGAATAACTCTCTCTCAGAGAATCCAATTGAGGTCAGAACTGTCGGGATGGAAAGATAACAGGTCGGGCTATCTCAAGAAAATTTTTCAAACCCTGTGGATCGAAAATTTCAGAGTTACACCAGAAACAATCAGGTACATATTTCTGTCAAAACAGAATTATTTTTGAGCACCTTCATTCATGGCTTCTGGAATTTAGGGCTTCAGAGAAAGTTGGAATTTTTGTAATCGAAGACCACGGCTGGATGCTACTCATCAAAATCAAAATTTAGAGAACAAGATCAGAATTTTTGGTTGGGTAGAAGGCCGGGCTTGATCAGACCCTAGTTCGGGACTTTGATTAGAAAAGTGGAAAAATTAGGGCTTCTGTAAAAATGGGAATTTTTGAAATCTATGACCACGGCTGGGAGCTCCTCAGAAAAATAGAAGCTTTTATCTTTGGATCAAACCTTTTGATTGGGAAAAAGAGTGAGCTTCATCAAACCCCAGTTCAGGGTCACGTCCAGTGAATCCGGAAGCTTCAAAGGAAAAATTGAGTGAAACTTTGCAGTTTTCAAATTCTAAATATACCAGCTTGAGCAGCTCATCAAGGCGCATATTTCTATCCTTTCGGAAGTTTGAAATTCAAAGTTTGAATTTTTAGGGTTTCTCTGACAAACCCATATCCAGGTCCAGGTCCAGTTCTTGCAAATCAAGTGGATTGGGTTAATCCTAGAAGAAGATGGATTGGTCACCTGCATAAGTGAAGAAGTTCCTGTTTCAGAGGGAGATGAGGCTAAGGCCTTACATAAGAATATTACAAGCGATCTCGACAGGTATGACTCATCGAGGTATGTTTCGATATTTGTTCATGATTAAGTTTATGGTATGTTTGTCTTCATGTTATTACGGTTAGTACAATCTTTATTTTAGATTTGTCGTATCACCTTAACAAAATTATGAATGCATGATAGAAGATATTCATTGGTTAGGGTGTTGACACTTGTGATTGTACTAATGCATTATGGTGTTGTATGAGGTTTATGTTGTCTGCTAACATAAAAGGTACACCAAGAAAGACAAATCATGTTCTACTTCAAGAACATATGATCATGGTGACATGAAGACAAGGATTCATCCATTGTCATGGATCACATAGAAGATCTACTTTCGAGGTATGTATAACTTGGTTCTACAATGGTTAACTTATGAGACATGCAGGTTACTAGCACAAGTCACTGAAGAGAACCAGAAGACATTATGCGGGTATGTTAGACATAACTAGCTAGCATGCTAATCCAGGTATGTTTTTCCTATATCAAGCTAGAATCCTACCTTGTGTTAGGATCTTATATTGTTGTGTTGTTGATAATGATTATTCATGAAGTCATAGGTTTGAATAATCATGGTTGTATGCATATTATGTTTCTTACCATAATTGATGATATGACTAACCAGAAGAATCATGAAGGTATAGGTTTGAATAATCATAGGTTTTATGCATATTATATCTCTTATCTTGATTGATGATTCAACTAACCAGAAGAGTCCTATGATCAAATAAGAAAATGTATGAGTAAAAGAAGACTTCCCTGAAACCTTGAATACTAATGTTTATTATCTGTGAATGATCATGAATATACATGTTTAAGATTATTGTGTTTTGATAGTATTAAGATTATACTAATAAATGTGTGATTATGTATGAGACCTGAAGGATAACACAATGATGATACTAATAAGCATGAATAGTGATTAAGGATGGATGTAAGTTCAAGGACAGGTAATCCAGGAAGAAAAGATCAAGAGGGAGCACACACCAGTTGTTCCTGCAAGAAAGCAAAGGAGCACACTTCAGTAGTTTCTGCAAGGATGCAGATATTCAGAGGGAGTTGACCACTTCTCACAAACCACATAAGAATGGAGTTGCAGAAAAGAAGCAAAGATTGAGAGGGAGTCAACCCAACAAACAAACAAAGATAAGTATTTGAATTGTCATTACTTGCATATTTTATTGTTTAAATAATACTATTCAATAATGTATATACTGATGTTCCTAGAATTAGGTTGTGTATTATGCATATTAGAATAGTTGCATTGATGAACAATATACTACTAATATGCATGGGTAAGTAGCCTATGGCACTGTACAACATTCCATTGCTACTTATCTAGAATTAAACCTCTTTGCTGACATGTTGGGAGTTGTGCACACTCTTAACAATGTTCTGGTAGAGATTGGAAGGCATCTAGAAAGTTACGGGATATGGATAAATGTTGTACTGAAGCATTGGCTAAGATAATTGCATGATTGTATGACATATTTCTTTATGAGTAAGAATTTGTTCTGAAAACTATGAGATGTTTTCTAATCATGCAATTTAACTTGTTGTGTAGGAAAAATCATATGCCATCACCTACAAAAGAAGAACTACAACATTTGTTCAGCAACAAAATTAACTATTGAAGATATTGAAGTTCCCAGGATATGGGAAGAATGCCATGATCCGTCGATCATGAAGAATGATGTTTGGGATGTAGTCCCAAGACCTGAAGGGAAGTTTGTTATGACTTCCATATGGATCTATCAAGATCAAGCATGTTGCAGACGGCAGCATAGAGAAATATAAAAGTGATGAAATAGAAGATACACCAGATGGATTTCAAGACATCTTTCTTGAATGGTGTAGTTGAAGAAGAAGTGTATGTGGAGTAGCCACTTGGTTCTGAGACACATGACAGGAAATCATATATGTGCAGAACTTGGTATGGTAGGATAGGCATCTTTCTATCCAGTTTGGTCTTTACCAAGAGTAAAGCGGGTTCCAACCTTTACTACAAGGTTGAGGAAGGAAATCCAGTGATACTACTATGTGGATGACCTGTTTGTATCAGGTGAGGATAGATTGATTGCCGGCACACAGCGGAAGCTTTCTTTCGAGTTCGAGTTGAGGAACTTGGGGATGATGCACTATTTGTTTTTGGCATGGAGGTGTGGCAGAGTGATGGAATCTTCCTTGGACAAGGGAAGTATGCAGTAGAGATCCTGAAGAGGTTCGGGATGATGGACTGCAAGGCTATGGCCACACTTATGGCATCCAACCTGAAGCGTCTGTGTGATGCTTCATCTGAGTCGATTGATATCACTATGTATCGTCAGATGATTGGATCCTTGATGTACCCGACGAACATGAGACCATATATTTACTTTGCGGTGAACACATTGAGCTAGTTCCTGATGGATCCGAGGAGTGTTCACTTGGTTGCTGTAAAGCATGTTCTGAGGTACCTGAAGGGTATAGTGGATTATGGGCTCAAGTATGAAGCGAATCAAAAGTTTAACCTGCAGGGTTATGTTGATTCAGATTGGGCTGGCAGTGCTGTAGATAGGAAGAGCACATCTGGGTGTTGCTTTAGTATGGGATCAGGTGTGATCTCTTGGTTTAGCAGGAAGCGGTCCTGCGTAGCACTGAGTACAGTTGAGGTAGAGTATGTTGCAGTCTGTTCAGCTAGTTGTGAGGCAGTATGGCTACAGAAGCTACTGTCTGAGTTATTTGATCTCCCGTTGGATGCTACTAGTATCTTCTGCGATAACCAGAGTTGTGTGAAGCTGTCTGAGAACCCAGTGTTTCATGACAGGTCGAAACACATAGAGATCAAATATCACTATATCAGGGATATGGTGCAGAGAGGAGCTGTGAAGCTCCCATACATTGCGACGGATGAGCAGATTGCAGATGTGCTGACGAAGCCACTAGCCAGGGTGAAGTTCGAGTACTTCAGGGAGAGGCTTGGTGTTCTTCAGATTGATGACACTTCGAGGAAGAAGAGATGGACACATTTACTGAAGCCATTCCAGGCATGTTGGAAGGAGAATTATTCACATGGCTGTGGATGTAAGCGTTGGATGATGAGCATCAGGATGATGTTCTAGTTTCTACTTTGTATGATCAGTTGGATCATTTATATGTATATGTATGTGTGCATCATGTTGGATGTTGGATATGATCAGTTGGATCATTTATATGTATGTACGCATCATGTTGGATGCTGGATATGATCGGTTGGATCATTTGTATGTATTGTGTATATGCATCATGTTGGATGCTTGGACCATGT
Organism: Larix kaempferi; assembly: GCA_027924585.1. Lineage (NCBI taxonomy): Eukaryota > Viridiplantae > Streptophyta > Pinopsida > Pinales > Pinaceae > Larix > Larix kaempferi. The sequence continues at coordinate 22,587,281 of BSBM01000994.1, read as the reverse complement.
ATCTGTATATGTTGATGTATATGTAACTTTGGAATGTATTTCATCTGTGTATTTTATATATATATTTATTGTACCCTTATAAGAGATGTGTCATTCCTCTATAAGGAAGTGTCGTCATGTGGATTGACAAGTGTCGCAAGTGTGTGTACTTGCCGATGGGTTATTAGACCACCATGTGGGGTCGGCCCTGAATTATATATATTATAATGTGGATGTACCTAGCTAGACAAGTCGACCCCATAAGGTCACTGGGCAAAAAGGTTAGTATAAATAGAGATCAGAGATCTCTATTTTATTCACTCGGAAAAGTAACTCACTCTCACTCAGAAAGTGGCGCACTAGTGAGGAGGAGGATCATCTGCTACTAGGAGACTATCTCAAGTGTTATTTGGTTGTACTTTGGTTGAGCCATTGCTCTCTCTATCTCTGAGGAAGTTGTGGGGTTTTTCACCTTAGGTTTTTCCCCACGGAAACTCTGTGTCTCTTGTCTCTTATGCTTTTGATTCTTGTGATGCTTGTCATATTGTGATTGTCATGCATTGATATACTGTATATGTTATTCTCTCAGCAAAGATCCTAGAGTATTGTGAATTAATGCTCAAAATTAACATGGTATCAGAGCTAACCTGAGAAGAAGACATTTTGCAGTGACAGAAGCTTGGGTTCCTTGTTTATTGGGTTTCTCTCCACAGATTTTTGAAAATCAGTATAGTAGATTGACTCTACTCATCAAGGCGCATCTATCTGTCCAGTCAGAATTCAATTCTGAGCATTTTCAGATTTGGCATTAAAAATTAGGGTTTCCACAAAAATAGGAATTTCTGAAATCTGAAGACATAGCTGGAAGATCCTTGAAAAAATCAAATTTTAGAGCTTTGGATCGAGATTTTTGGCTAGGTAGATCTCCGGGAAACTCAAACCCTAATTCATGGCTCTCCCCACTGAACCCGGGAAGACAAAAAGGCAATTCTGAAGGGCAAAACTTTGCTGATCTCAAATTCTGAATGTACTAGGCTCATCAGCTCATCAAGGCGCATCTTTCTATCCTTTGAGAAATTTGAAATTCACATTTTGAATTTTTAGGGTTTTTCTTACAAACCCTAATCTGGGACCAGATCTAGTTTTTAGCATTTCAAGTGGTAAGATCTAAATATTTTCTATTTCCATTTGAAGTACTGTTTAAGATGTCTCACCACACCAAGCTTGAGGATAAGCTTGAAGGAGCTGATAACTTCCGAGCTTGGAAGTATAGGATAATTTGGGTTAATCCTGGAAGAAAATGAGTTGGACTCATATGTGAAAGAAGAAATCCCTATCCCAGAGGATGAAGAAGCCAATGTATTGCATAAGAAGAACTTGGTCAAGGCAAAGAGAATCATTGTTGATTCCATTAAAGATCAGCTCATACCCCATGTGTCCTCTCTAAAGACACCCAAGGAGATGTTTGACTCTTTGACCAAGCTATTTGAAGGAAAGAACATAAATCTGAAGATGACCCTGCGGAACCAATTGAAAGGAGTAAAGTTTCAGAATGGAGAAACCATTCAATCTTATTTTTCAAGGGTCTCCCTGTTGGTTGTGGATCCAGATCTTCTAGTCTCATAGATGATATTGTATCAGCCATGTTTTTACCCTAGTTTTATATGATATGTAGGTGCACTATGCAGTCACCCCAGCGGGGGGGTGTGGGGGGGCATCGCCCCTCGACGGGGTTCCAGGAGGGACCATCCCCCCTGGCTGGGGGGTCCCGGAGCAGCACCCCCGAGAAATGGGGGTTCGGGGGCAACGCCCCCAAAGAAAAATTTTGGGGATGTTTTCACCAGCTGTTTTGCGGGCCCATGGTTTTGGGTATCCCGTGGTATTTTCCCATTGTATTTCCCTTATAAAATAAAGACATTGTAATATGGCTAGGTATGATGTATTAGGTTTTATGCATTGTAAAGATCTCTGAGATCAAGAGAGAGACTGTGAAACAGAGAAGAGGAAGTGCAGCAGTTGTGCTGCAGGTTGTATCCCTTCACCTTGCTGGATGGTAATAATAAGGACTGGCAAATTCAGTGTGTACGTAGCCCAAATTGGGTGAACCACGATATATCTGTGTCTCTCTTGTAATGTGTATGTGTGATTATATTTGCATTTTTGTTTATTGTTATTGCTCTGCGATCCTGTTTTTCTAACACTCCCAAATCAAGGAACAACTAGAAGCAGTGGATGAAATAGTGGAGAATGGTGAAGTGGTGATGACCACTCTAAATGGCCTACCCAAGTCATGGGATTCCTTTATACAAGGAATTTGTGCAAGGAAGAAGGTGATCTCCTTCAGTAGACTACGGGAAGAATGCTCACAAGAAGAAGCAAGGCTTGTGGCATGAGAAGAAAAGATGGGGAATGAAGATCAAGCTCTCACAGCTCACACCAAGAAAGGGAAGTCCAAGAGAGAGCCATCTCACTCCAAGAAATATTCACATCACTTCAAAGAAAGAAGAATATGCTTCACCTGTAATGAGAAAGTACATATTGCCATAAATTGTCCCAAGAATAAGAAGGACAACAACAACTCCAACAACAAGAAGAAGGGTAGCAAAAGAAGGTTTCATGCTCATGCTGCTGAGGATGATGAACCACCCAAGAAGAAGGCTAGGGAAGAAAGTGATGATAACTCATCAAGTGAAGAAGAGTATGTTCTAATCTCTGCTCTCACAGGTACTATCTCCCATGGTTGTAATGATTGGTTGATTGATAGTGGAGCTTCCATACACATGACTGGGTTTAAGGAATCTTTTGTGAATCTATCGGAACATGAATCACTCCATAAGGTGAAACTTGGGGATGATTATCAATACCCAATCAAAGGAAGTGGTGAAGCCTCCTACAATCTAGATTCTGGAAAATCTTTGAAGATGAAAGAAGTTCTTTATGTACCTGGGCTCAAGAATAACTTACTCTCAATCTCTGCATTGGATGCAAAAGGTATGAGGGTTGCATTTGTGGATGGTCAAGTCCTAATGTGGCCAAAGGGAAAGACCATAGATGATGCAGTAGTGATTGGAGAGCAAGAGGGAGGCTTGTATAAATTGAAGGGACAACCTGAACATGCCATGGTGCATGAATCCATGGAGCCAAGTGAACTTTTGCATAGAAGACTTGCTCATATGCACTATAGGGCACTTCCAATTGCAAGCAAGGCTGTAGAGGGTCTTCCTGAAATCAAGACCAAACATGAAGGTGTTTGCAAAGGATGTGCAAAAGGTAAGAACATTAAGAAGGCTTTCCCAACTAGTGAAAGCAAGGCAAAAGACATCCTGGAAATCATCCACTCAGATGCATGTGGTCCTATGTCATCCAGTTCTTTAAGTGGGTATCTTTACTATGTCTCATTTATTGATGACTTCTCCAAGAAGACTTGGGTATACTTCTTGAAGAACAAAGATGAGGTGTTTGATAAGTTTAAGGAATTCAAAACCTTGATGGAGAATCAAACTGACAAGAAGATCAAAACATTCAGATCCGACAATGGTGGAGAATTCACCTCAGGTGACTTCAAGAAGCTTTGCAGTGATTCATGGATTAAGAGGGAGTTGACTACTCCTTACAATCCACAACAGAATGGAGTTGCAGAAAGGAAGAACAGAACAATCATGGAAGCAGCAAGGGCAATGCTCCATGACCATGATCTACCTATGCATCTATGGGAAGAAGCAGCTAGAACAGCTGTATACGTGCAGAACAGAACACCCCACAAGATATTGGACAACAAGACACCAGAAGAGGTCTTTTCTGGTAAGAAACCTGAAGTCAGCCATCTCAGAATATTTGGTTGTCCAGTATACACTCATGTCCCAAAAGAAAAGAGGACTAAACTAGATCCTTCAGGAAAGAAGGGTATCTTTGTGGGTTATAGTGAAAGATCGAAGGCTTACAGAATATACTTTCTAGGGTTCAAGAAGATTGATGTCAGCAGGGATGTAACATTCGATGAAAACTTAGCATTCATCAAATCAAGGAAGGCACCTATCGAAATTTATGAAGAACCTAAGGAAACCAGATTTCAAGACACTACCATGACTGAAGCAGTTCCAGAAGTTGTTCATGAGTTTGAAGATCCACAAGAACCTGTAGATCCACCCCATGAGGATAACTCTCACAAGAGGAAACCTGCATGGGCTAGAGAGCTCATTCAAGATGCAGAAAGATTTGGCATTCCAGAAGAAGAACACAGAGCAAAGAAGAGAACCAGATCACATACCAGCTATGTTGCTTTACTCTGTGACATTATGAACAAAGAACCTTCCAGTTATGAAGAAGCAGCGGAAAAGAAAGAATGGAAGGATGCCATGGTTGAGGAATACCAATCAATAATGAAGAATGATGCTTGGGATGTTGTCCCAAGACCTAAAGAGAAGTCTGTTGTGACTTCTAAATGGATCTTCAAAATCAAGCATGCTGCAGATGGCAGTGTAGAGAAATACAAGGCAAGATTCATAGCTCATGGCTTCTCTCAGAAAGAGGGAATAGATTATGAAGAAACTTTTGCACCTGTAGCCAGGTATACTTCCATCAGAACAGTACTTGCCCTGGCTGCAGCAATGAAATGGAAAATACACCAAATGGATGTCAAGACTGCTTTCTTGAATGGTGTAGTTGAAGAGGAAGTATATGTAGAACAACCACTTGGTTTTGAAATACATGATAGGGAGTCATATGTGTACAGATTGAAGAAAGCCTTGTATGGCTTGAAGCAAGCTCCCAGAACCTGGTATGGTAGGATGGACAGTTTCCTATCTAGTTTGGGCTTTACCAAGAGTAAAGCGGATTCCAACCTTTACTACAAGGTTGAGGAAGGGAATCTTGTGATTCTACTCCTGTATGTGGATGACTTATTTGTAACAGGAGATGACAGACTGATTGCAGATACTAAGAGGAAGATTGCTGCTGAATTCAATATGAAAGATTTGGGAATGATGCACTATTTCCTAGGTATGGAGGTGTGGCAGAATGCAGGTGGGATCTTCCTTGGTCAAGGGAAGTACACAGTAGATATCTTGAAGAGATTCGGGGTGATGGATTGCAAGGCCATGGCCACACCTATGGCATCGAATCTGAAGCTTCTATGTGATGCTTCATCTGAGTCGGTTGATGTCTCTATGTATCGTCAGATGATTGGGTCCTTGATGTACCTGACGAACACGAGACCAGATATTTGCTTTGTTATGAACACATTGAGCCAGTTCCTGACGGATCCGAGGAGTGTTCACCTGATTGCTGCAAAGCATGTTCTGAGGTACCTGAAGGGTACAGTGGATTATGGGCTCAAGTATGAAGCGAATCAAAAGTTTAACCTGCAGGGTTATGTTGATTCAGATTGGGTTGGCAGTGCTACAGATAGGAAGAGTACATCTGGGTGCTGCTTCAGTATGGGATCAGATGTGATATCTTTGTTTAGAAGGAAGCAGTCCTGCGTAGCACTGAGTACAGTTGAGGCAGAATATGTTGCAGCCTATTCAGCTAGTTGTGAGGCAGTATGGATACGGAAGCTACTGTCTGAGTTATTTGATCTCCCGTTGGATGCTACTGGTATCTTCTGTGATAAACAGAGTTGTGTGAAGCTGTCTGAGAACCCAGTGTTTCATGACAGGTCGAAACACATAGAGATCAAATATCACTATATCATGGATATGGTGTAGAAAGGATCTGTGAAGCCCCTGTATGTTGCGACGGATGAGCAGATTGTAGATGTGCTGACGAAGCCACTAGCGAGAGTGAAGATCGAGTACTTCAGAGAGAGGCTTGGCATTCTTCAAATCAAGGACACTTTGAGGAAGAAGTGATGGACACATTTGTTGAAGCCATTCCAAGCATGATTGGAAGGAGGATCCTTCACATGGCTGTGGATGTAAGCGTTGGATGATGACCATCAGGATGATGTTCTAGTTTCTGCTTTGTATGATCAGTTGGATCATTTATATGTATATGTATGTACGCATCATGTTGGATGTTGGATATGATCAGTTGGATCATTTATATGTATGTACGCATCATGTTGGATGTTGGATATGATCGGTTGGATCATTTGTATGTATATGCATCATGTTGGATGCTTGGACCATGTATCTGTATATGTATCAGGTGGATACATTGTATGATCAAGTAGATCATGTATATTGATATGTATCAGGTATGATCAGGTAGATCATGTATATTGATGGATACATTGTGTGGATCATGTATCTATGTATCAGGTGGATACACTATGTATGATGATATGTATCAAATATATACTTGGTGTGCATCAGATGGATGCATTGTATGATCAGGATGATCGTGGATGACGAGCTTCTCCAGATGACATGCAGCAGGATGTTGCAGTGATGATGATCAGGGTGATCATGTGTACATCAGGATGATGTATGATGAGTATCATATGATACTCTGTGGCCATGGAACAGGTTGTGCAGGTAAGCATGTAATTTGTGCCCTCGGAGATTTGTAGATGGTCTTTCGAGGTTTTGCCTATGGCATGTAATTCGTACCATGGGACATCTGGAAAATGCTCTTTCGATGTTTTTGTTGGGAGGACATATAATTTGTGCCTCGGGAGATCTGCAGATAGTCTTTTGAGGTTTTTCTTATGGCATGTAATTTGTGCCCTCGGATATCTAGCAGATGCTCTTTCGAGGTTTTGTCCTATGGCATGTAATTTTCTCCTGGGAGATCTGGATAGGATGAAAAAGGCCTTAGATGCTTCAGCCAGGTTTTGCCATGACCACATGTAATTTGCTCCTAGGAGATCTGGACAAGATGAAAAAGGCCTCAGATGCTTCAGCCAGGTTTTGTGGTGGACCACATGTAATGTGCTCCTAGGAGATCCGACAGGTAGAGCTGTGTGCTCATAATAGCCTGGGATGCTTCAGCCAGGTTTTGTGGTGAGATAACATGTAATGTGCTCTTGGGAAATCCGACAGGTAGAGCCGTGTGCTCGTAACAGCCTTGGATTCTTCAGCCAAGTTTTGTGATGGGACACATGTAATGTGCTCCTGGGAGATCCTACAGGTAGAGTTGTGTGCTTGTAATAGCCTGGGATGCTACAGCCAGGTTTTGTGACACACGTAATAAGTCATGAGAATTCCACAGTATGGCCAGTGATGATGAAGACCTGCAAGCGGTGGGCCTACATCCAGTATGAAAAAGGACTGGCTCTGTAGAACTTCCTATGATGAGTAGAGTCAGAGATTGGTTGAGATAGCCGCAGCAGTGACGATGATGATGACGATACATCGATGATGATGATCCCGAGAAGAAGACTTGTCTAGTAGATCTGTGTCGAGAAATACCTTCCTAGTTAAGAGGGAGTGTTGATGTATATGTAACTTCGAAATGTATTTCATCTGTGTATTTTATATATATATTTATTGTACCCTTATAAGAGATGTGTCATTCCTCTATAAGGAAGTGTCGTCATGTGGATTGACAAGTGTCGCAAGTGTGTGTACTTGCCGATGGGTTATTAGACCACCATGTGGGGTCAGCCCTGAATTATATATATTATAATGTGGATGTACCTAGCTAGACAAGTCGGCCCCATAAGGTCACTGGGAAAAAGGGTTAGTATAAATAGAGATCGGAGATCTCTATTTTACTCACTCAAAAAAGTAACTCACTCTCACTCAGAAAGTGGTGAACTAGTGAGGAGGAGGATCATCTGCTACTAGGAGACTATCTCAAGTGTTATTTGGTTGTACTTTGGTTGAGCCATTGCTCTCTCTATCTCTGAGGAAGTTGTGGGGTTTTTCACGTTAGGGTTTTCCCCATGAAAACTCTGTGTCTCTTGTCTCTTATGCTTTTGATTCTTGTGATGCTTATCATATTGTGATTGTCATGCATTGATATATTGTATATGTTATTCTCTCAGCAAAGATCCTAGAGTATTGTGAATTAATGCTCAAAATTAACAGTATATGTATCAGGAGGATACATTGTATGATCAGGTAGATCATGTATATTGATATGTATCAGGTAGATCATGTATGTTGATGGATACATTGTGTGGATCATGTATCTATGTATCAGGTGGATACACTATGTATGATGATATGTATCAGGTAGATACTTGGCATGCATCAGATGGATGCATTGCATGATCAGGGTGATCGTGGATGATGAGATTTTCCAGATGACATGCAGCAGGATGTTGCAGTGATGATGATCAGGATGATGTATGATGAGTATCAGATGATACTTTGTGGCCGTGGATCAAGTTGTGCAAATGAGCATGTTTGGGAGGTCCTATAGGTCGGAGTTGCATACCCATAACAACCTGGGATGCTCTTTCGAGACATTGCTCTGGGAGGACATGTAATTTGTGCCCTGGGAGATCTTCAGGTCGGAGTTGTGTACCCGTAACATCCTGAGATGCTCTTGCGATGTTTTTTCCTGTGGCATGTAATTTGCTCCTGGGAGAACTGGACAGGATGAAAAAGGCCTCAGATGCTTCAGCCAGGTTTTGCCATGACCACATGTAATTTGCTCCTGGGAGATCTAGACGGGATGAAAAAGGCCTCAGATGCTTCGGCCAAGTTTTGTGGTGGACCACATGTAATGTGCTCCTGGGAGATCCGACAGGTAGAGCTGTGTGCTTGTAATAGCCTGGGATGCTTCAGCCAGGTTTTGTGGTGAGATCACATGTAATATGCTCCTGGGAGATCCGACAGGTAGAGCTGTGTGCTCGTAATAGCCTGGGATGCTTCAGCCAGGTTTTGTGATGGGTCACATGTAATGTGCTCCTGGGAGATCCTACAGGTAGAGCTGTGTGCTCGTAATAGCCTAGGATGTTGTAACCAGGTTTTGTGATGCACGTAATAAGTCCTGAGAATTCCATAGTATGGCCAGTGATGACGAAGACCGACAGGTGGTGGGCCTACATCCAGTATGAAAAAGGACTGGCTCTATAGAACTTCCTATGACGAGTAGATTCAGAGATTGATTGAGATAGCAACAGCAGTGATGATGATGATGACTTGATGACGATTATCCAGTGACAATGATCCAGAGAAGATGACTTGTGCTAGAAGACCTGTGTCGAGAAATACTTTCCTAGTTAAGAGGGAATGTTGATGTATATGTAACTTCGGAATGTATTTCATATATGTATATTGTATTCCTATAGAGATGTTATTATTCCTCTATACGGAAGTGTCGTCATTTATATTGTAAGTGTCGTAACTTATACTTGATGGGTTATTAGACCACCTTGTTGGGGTCGGCCCTGTATAGGTCATGTGGGTCGACGGGTTATTAGACCACCCTAGTGGGGGTCGTCCATGTGGGTCAAAGGGTTATTAGACCACCCTATTGTGTGTCGGCCCAGTCAGCATTGTGTTATGTGGTTAAGTTAAGGCCGACCTAGTAAAGGTTAATAGGCAAGTCAATTCTAGTATAAATAGAGATCGGGAGATCTCTATTTCAACATTCTATTCTCTCACTCACACTTGGGAGAGTGGATCACTTATGGAGGAGGAGGCTCTGCTACTAGGAGAAGACTATCTCTTATATTCTGGTTGTATCATTGCTCTATCTATCTCTGAGGAAGTTATTGGGGTTTTTCACCTTTATGGTTTTCCCCAAGTAAAATATGTGTCTCTTGTGTGCTTGCATTATTGTGTCCATGAATGATATTCTGTAGATATGCTGTACATGTTGTTCTCTCAGTTAAGATCCTAGATCAGATTGAAGTAAATTCTGAAAATTTAACATTCTTCTAATTCGGAACTCAAGCTTTTCACCTGCAACGGCGGAAGAACTCATAAAGTTCGGCCGCAATGGGCACCTCTTTTGTCAAGTTTTTCTACCTTGTACCTTTCGGAAAAAATCGCAAATTCCATCTGAAACTTCGGGTGAACTCGGTGAGTCCTCCCACCACAGCAGACCAACTCAAGAATTTTCCCCACGACGGCAGAAGGTTCTCATCATTCTTTTACCAAGGCGCAAAGAAAACTTCGGACAAACTTGGCAAGTTTCCCCGCAACGGTGGAAAACTCACGAAGTTCCACCGCAACGTCAGAACGATTCCCTATCTTTGGCCGCAATGGGCGGACGCATTATTCAAGACACAAAACCTTCAACTCCGGGTGGAACTTATGAGTTTCCACCTCAGCATCGGATAAATTCAGCAACTCTCACCGAAATAGTGGATAGATATCACGAGTCATCGCCGCAACGTCGGGTGGGCTCACCCTTTCATCTCGCTTTCGGTGGTTACGCTTCAATACCAAACGTGCCAAGGTGACCCTGTCGTATGCGTTTTAAACGATGTTTTAAAGCCTCCACCAACCTATTAATTGCCCACACATGTCAACCTTTATATAAGGTTTTGGGGAGTTTGTTTTGTTTCTATTGATAGAATTTGTACTGGAGAACGTCGTTTCGAAGCTATTAGATTGATCCAACTTAGCTCACCCGCAGCATAGTCAACCTCCGCGAGACCAACAATCTTTTTCCAGGTAGGTGGCTCTGCCACTGTTTCATTTTACTGCTAAATGTGTAAATATTTTCTTGGTAACGTTACCCCATGTGAACTGCATGGCCGGTAGACGTCTACATGTGTTTTTTTTTTGCCATTCCCAAGCCTATATTTTCTAACCATATACCCATTCAGATTTCCCCTAAGTCCCTTGAAACTACGAGCTTCAACCTTCCTAGTCGGATTTTACCCATCGCGCCACTCACGCTGTCGTTTTTAGAAATCCTGAACAAAAAAAAAAAAAAGAACACAAATCAGTTAGCGCCCCCCCGAAATTACTTATCTTGGTTGGGAGAAGTGTAGTTGTGCTGAAACAAAATATTTGTTTTTATATTCATTTGGCAGTATTACACATTATCAGGTCGATATTTTGTTTTAAAATTCTTGTGTCTTGCTCTATGTTCTATACTATTTTGCAATCTTATGTTTATTCATGCGTAGTTGCTTGACAGGAACAGGGTTAATCCAGAATGTTGAAGGGTAGCAGAAAGAGAGCTAAGGTGGCTAAGCCGGAACCAGTAGAGCCAAGAGTTGAAACTTTGTTTGAGGATACCAAGTCCACCACAGGAGTTCCTCCTAAGGTCAAATGGGGAGATTTTTAACGTATGCTCAGAGACCAAGACATCACAGGAGCAATCTTGAAGGAAGAGAACATATATCAGAATATCAAAAGCTCTGGGATATCCAAAGCCTCCACACGTCTTGAGCTCTTTCCTTGCTCAAAAGTGATTGGATGGATCCTGGAGCACGTAAACCCGGAAACAAGAGTGCTGTATGATAGCAAAGGAGAGGCATTCACCTCGTTCTACCCAGCCTACATTGCAACAGCCTACAAATTATCGCGCTCTCAGTAGCCACTGAATGATGAATGGATGGGGTAGATGGACAATCTTGAAATGGCTAAGAAGTTGCTAATTACAGGAAAGCAGCTCAGGAAAAGAGACAGTGATGAATATGAAGTTCAAAATCTGAGGGACCCTTTTCGGATGATCGCCCTTATGTTAAACAGAATCTTCGGCATGGCTGATGGAACCATTTATAGGATACAATTGGCCCCCATAATCCATTACGTAGCATTCAAGGGAACTGTCTTTGATTCGGTAACTATCCTCTCGAACAGTTTATCATCCACCGTAGCCAAGTCCAAAGAAGGAATGACTCTGAAGAAGTCAGAATTCTTCATGTATTCATATCTTCTTGATTGCAGTTTGGAAAATCTCCCTTTCCCAAAGCTAGGATGCATTTGGGACCAATCCAACACCTCGGTCTATACTGCCTATAAGATAATGCGGGCTCTAAATTACAGGATGCATTACAAACTCATATGTGAGGAGTTCATCATACCTCTGTATGAGCAAATGTTTAATGAAGAACCCAATTGCTTATCAGAGAATGCCATGGCAATGCTGGAAAATGTTAAATTTTCAGAATTTACTTCAATCTGATCTAGGATCTTAACTGAGAGAACAACATGTACAGCATATCTACAGCATATCAATCATGGAGACAATAATGCAAGCACACAAGAGACACAAAGATTTACTTGGGGAAAACCATAAAGGTGAAAAACCCCAATAACTTCCTCAGAGATAGATAGAGCAATGATACAACCAACCAATAGAGATAGCCATAACCTAGCAGCAATCCTCCTCCTCCATAAGTGCACCTCTCCTCCTTGAGAGCATGTGTGAGAAGTGAGTGAGTAAATAGAGTGCCTCCCGCACTCTATTTATACTTGACTTGACTTGCCTTTTTACCTAACTCATGTAGGCTCGAACTTTACCACATAACATAATGCTGAGTGGGCCGACCCCCAATAGGGTGGTCTAATAACCCTTTGACCCACATGACTTATACAGGGCTGACCCCAAATAAGGTGGTCTAATAACCCATCAAGTATAAGTTACAACACTTACAATATAAATGACGACACTTCCTTATAGAGGAATAATACCATCTCTATAGGAATACAATATACATATATGTGAAATACATTCCGAAGTTACATATACATCAACACTCCCTCTTAACTAGGAAGGTATTTCTCAGCATAGTTCTTCTAGCACAAGTCATCTTCTCTGGATCATCGTCACTAGATAATCATCATCGAGTCATCATCATCGTCACTGCTGCTGCTATCTCAATCAATCTCTGAATCTACTCGTCATAGGAAGTTCTACAGAGCCAGTCCTTTTTCATACTGGATGTAGGCCCACCACCTGCAGGTCTTCGTCATCACTGGCCATACTGTGGAATCCTCAGGACTTATTACGTGCGTCACAAAACCTCGAAAGAGCATCCCAGGATGTTACGGGTACACAACTCCGACCTGTAGGATCTCCCAGGGTGCTATTACATGTGACCCCACCACAAAACCTCGAAAGAGCATCTCAGGATGTTACGGGTACACAACTCCGACCTGAAATCTCCCAGGGCACAAATTACATGTGGTCCACCACAAAACCTCGAAAGAGCATCTCAGGATGTTACGGGTACACAACTCCGACCTGAAATCTCCCAGGGCACAAATTACATGTGGTCCACCACAAAACCTCGCAAGAGCATCTCAGGATGTTACGGGTACACAACTCCAACCTGAAATCTCCCAGGGCGCTATTACATGTGGTCATGGCAAAACCTCGAAAGAGCATCTCAGGATGTTACGGGTACACAACTCCGACCTGAAATCTCCCAGGGCCCAAATTACATGCCATAGGACAAAACCTCGCAAGAGCATCTCAGGATGTTACGGGTACACAACTCCGACCTGAGATCTCCCAGGGCACAAATTACATGTCCTCCCAGAGCAATGTCTCGAAAGAGCATCCCAGGCTGTTACGGGTACACAACTCCGACCTATAGGATCTCCCAGACATGCTCATCTGCACAACCTGATCCACGGCCACAGAGTATCAACCTGATACTCACCATACATCATCCTAATGTACTCATGATCGTCCTGATCATCATCACTGCAACGTCCTGCTGCATGTCATCTGGAGCAACATCCTGAAGCTCACCATCCATGATCATCCTGATCATCATCACTGCAACGTCCTGCTGCATGTCATCTGGAGCAACATCCTGAAGCTCACCATCCATGATCATCCTGATCATCATCACTGCAACGTCCTGCTGCATGTCATCTGGAGCAACATCCTGAAGCTCGTCATCTATGATCATCCTGATCATCACTGCAACATCCTGCTGCATGATCCACCTGATCATCAATGCATCTACCTGATGCATACCAAGTATCATACATGATCCTCCTGATCATCAATGTATCCACCTGATACAAACACATGATACATATCATCATACATGATCCTCCTGATCATCAATGTATCCACCTGATACAAACACATGATACATATCATCATACATGATCCTCCTGATCATCAATGCATCTACCTGATGCATACCAAGTATCTACCTGATACATATCATCATACATGATCCTCCTGATCATCAATGTATCCACCTGATACAAATACATGATACATATCACCATACATGATCCACCTGATCATACAATGTATCCACCTGATACATATACAGATACATGGTCCAAGCATCCAACATGATGCATATACAAAATACATACACATGATCCAACTGATCATATCCAGCATCCAACATGATGCATACATACATAAATGATCCAACTGATCATATCCAAGCAGAAACCAGAACATCATCCTGATGCCCATTATCCAGCGCTTACATCCACAGCCATGTGAAGGATCCTCCTTCCAACATGCTTGGAATGGCTTCAGCAAATGTGTCCATCACTTCTTCCTCGAAGTATCCTTGATCTGAAGCATGCCAAGCCTCTTTCTGAAGTACTCGAACTTCAGCCTGGCTAGTGGCTTCGTCAGCACATCTGGAATCTGCTCGTCCGTCGCAACATACAGGAGCTTCACAGCTCCTCTCTGCACCATATCCCTGATATAGTGATATTTGATCTCTATGTGTTTCGACCTGTCATGAAACACTGGGTTCTCGGACGGCTTCACACAACTCTGGTTATCACAGAAGATACTAGTAGCCTCCAACGGGAGATCAAATAACTCAGACAGTAGCTTCCGTAGCCATACTGCCTCACAACTAGCTGAACAGGCTGCAACATACTCTGCCTCAGCTGTACTCAGTGCTACGCAGGACTGCTTCCTGCTAAACCAAGAGATCACACCTGATCCCATACTGAAGTAACACCCAGATGTGCTCTTCCTGTCTGCAGCACTGCCAGCCCAGTCTGAATCAACATAACCCTGCAGGTTAAACTTTTGATTCGCCTCATACCTGAGCCCATAATCCACTGTACCCTTCAGGTACCTCAGAACATGCTTTACAGCAACCAGGTGAACACTCCTCGGATCCGTCAGGAACTGGCTCAATGTGTTCACAGCAAAGCAAATGTCTGGTCGTCAGGTACATCAAGAACCCAATCATCTGACGATACAGAGAGACATCAACCGGCTCAGATGAAGCATCACATAGAAGCTTCAGATTCGATGCCATTGGTGTGGCCATTGCCTTGCAATCTATCATTCCGAACCTCTTCAAGATTTCTACTGCATACTTCCCTTGTCCAAGGAAGATTCCATCTGCACTCTGCCACACCTCCATGCCAAAAACAAATAGTGCATCATCCCCAAGTTCTTCATCTCGAACTCGGTAGTAAGCTTCCGCTGCATGTCGGCAATCAATCTATCTTCACCTGTAACAAACAGGTTATTCGCATACACTGGATTGCCTTCCTCAACCTTGTAGTAAAGGTTGGAATCCGCTTTACTCTTGGTAAAGCCCAAACTGGATAGAAAGCTGTCTATCCTACCATACCAAGTTCTGCACATATATGTGACTACACCATGCTGTCTTGAAATCCATCTGGTGCATCTTCTATTTCATCACTTTTATGTTTCTCAATGTTGCCATCTGCAACATGCTTGATCTGATAATTCCATTTGGAAGTCATAGCAAACTTCCCTTCATGTCTTGGGATTACATCCCAAACATCATTCTTCATGATCGACGGATCATGGCATTTCATTTCTTCATCCCAGATCCTGGGAACTTCAATATCTTCAATATATATCTTTGTTGCTGGAACAAATGTTGTAGTTCTTCTTTTGTAGGAGATGGCATACGATCTTTCCTACACAACAAGTTAAATTGCATGATTAGAAAACATCTCATAGTTTTCACAACAAATTCTTACACATAAAGAAATATGCCATACAGTCATGCAATTATCTTAGCCAATGCTTCAATACAACATTTATCCATATTCCGTAACTTTCTAGATGGCTTCCAATCTCTACCAGAACATTGTTAAGAGTGTGCACAACTCCCAACATGTCAGCAAAGAGGTTTCATTCTAGATAAGTAGCAATGGAATGTTGTACAGTGCCATAGGCCACTTACCCATGCATATTAGGAGTATACTGTTAATCAATGCAATTATTCTAATATGCATAATACACAACCTAATTCTAGGAACATCAGTATATACATTATTGAACAGTATTATTTAAACAAACAAATATGCAAGAAATGATAATTTAAAATACTTATCTTTGTTTGTTCGTTGGGTGGACTCCCTCTGAGTCTTTGCTTCCTTGCAGGAGCTGCTGGAGTCCTAATCTGAAGTAGCTTCTTCTACACCTTTCTATTGTGGAATGTAGAGAGAT
This sequence comes from Larix kaempferi, assembly GCA_027924585.1. NCBI lineage: Eukaryota > Viridiplantae > Streptophyta > Pinopsida > Pinales > Pinaceae > Larix > Larix kaempferi. The sequence continues at coordinate 22,571,069 of BSBM01000994.1, read as the reverse complement.
GGTCAACTCCCTCTGAATATCTGCATCCTTGCAGAAACTACTGAAGTGTGCTCCTTTGCTTTCTTGCAGGAACAACTGGAGTGTGCTCCCTCTTGATCTTTGCTTCCTAAATTACCTGTTCTTGAACTCATATTCATCCTTGGTCCCTATGCATGCTTATTAGTATCATGATTGTGTTATCCTTGTGAACTCATATAAAATCATACATTCATTAGTATACTATTAAAACACAATAATCTCAAGCATGTATAGTCATGATCATTTCAAACAGAAATAATAAGCATTAGCATTCAAGGTTTATGTAGTATTCTTATGGTTAGTCAAATCATAAGAAACATAACATGTCTAAACCTGTAATTACTCAAACCTATGACTCTTCGGGTTAGTTGAATCATCAATCAAGATAAGAGATATAATATGCATAAAAGCTATACCTTCATGATTCTTCTGGTTAGTCATATCATCAATTATGGTAAGAAACATAATATGCATACAACCATGATTATTCAAACCTATGACTCTTTGTGAACAACACAATAGTATAAGATCCTAACACAAGGTAGGATTCTAGCTTGATATAGGAAAAACATACCTGGATTAGCATGCTAGCTAGTTATGTCTAACATACCCGTATAATGTCTTTTGGTTCTCTTCAATGACTTGTGTTAGTAACCTGCATGTCTCAATGGTTAGCCATTATAAAACCAAGTTATACATACCTCGTAAATGGATCTTCTATGAGATCCATGACAATGGATGAGTCTTTATCCTCATGTCACCATGATCATATGTTCTTGAACTGGAGCATGATTTGTCTTTCTTGGTGTACCTTTCATGTTAGTAGACAACATAAACCTCATACAACACCATAATGCATTAGTACAATCATAAGTGTCAACTCCCTAAATAATGAATATCTTCTATCATGCATTCATAATTTTGTTAAGGTGATACGACAAATCTAAAAACAAAATTGTACTTAACTGTAATAACATGAAGAAAAACATACCATAAACTTAATCATGGACAAATATCAAAACATACCTCGATGAGTCATACCTGTCGAGATTGCTTGTAATCTTCTTATGTAAGGCCTTAGCCTCATCTCCCTCTGAAACAGGAACTTCTTCACCTATGTAGGTGACCAATCCATCTTCTTATAGGATTAACCCAATCCACTTGATGTGCAAGAACTGGACTTGGAGCTGGATATGGGTTTGTCAGAGAAACCCCAAAAATTCAAACTTTGAATTTCAAACTTCCGAAAGGATAGAAATATGCGCCTTGATGAGCTGATCAAATTGGTATATTCATAATTTGAAAACTGCAAAGTTTCACTCCTCAATTTTTCCTTTGAAAATTCCGGATTCACTGGACGTGACCCTGAACTGGGGTTTGATGAATCCCACTCTTTTTCCCAATCAAAAGGTTTGATCCAAATCTCTAAGCTTCTATTTTTCTGAGGAGCTTCCAGCCGTGGTCTCAGATTTCAAAAAATTCCCATTTTTACAGAAGCCCTAATTTTCCACTTTCCTGATCAAAGTCCCGAAGTAGGGTCTGATCAAGCCCGGCCTTCTGCCCAACCAAAAATTCTGATTTTGGTCTCTAAATTTTTATTTTGATGAGTAGCATTCAGCCGTGGTCTCCGATTACAAAAATTCCAACTTTCTTCAAAGCCCTAAATTCCGGAAGCCATGAATGAAGGTACAAAAATAATTCTGTTTTGACAGAAATATGTACCTGATTGTTTCTGGTGTAACTCCAAAATTTTTGATCCACAGGGTCTGAAAAAGTTTCCTGAGATAGCCTGACCTGTTAGCTTTCCATCCTGACAGGTCTGACCTTAATTGGATTTTCTGAGAGAGAGTTATGCCAAATGTCGCAACGTGACCTGTTTTGGGATAAAACAGAAGAGCGAACTTGTACGGCGTGCCACGTGTCACTGTTTCAACTTCGGCCTCTGAAAACGTTTTCTGAGATAGCTTGGCCTGTTATCTTTCCATCCTGACAGGTCTGACCTCAATTGGATTCTCTGAGAGAGAGTTATTCCAAGTGTCGCAACGTGACCTGTTTTGGGATAAAACAGGAGAGAGAACTTGTACGGCGTGCCACGTGTCACTGTTTTAACTTCGGCCTCTGAAAAAGTTTTCTGAGATAGTTCAGACTGTGTAATACCTGTCACTTTTTACGAAATTTCATTTGGAGCTTCCTAGCCCAATATATGACCTTTTTCCCAAGGTCACCTGATTTTGACTCAGATCTGGAAGAGGCAGAAACCCTATATTGTACAGATCATAAATCACAAAGTACAACGAATTAGAGGTTGTCCTTTGGACACAAGATACCTGGAGATCTTAGCTTCGGCCTGTAACAATTTCAGATCCGAAAACTTCTCCAAAACGGATTTATAGCGAAAGTGCTACGATGACTGGTTTTTGCTATATCAAGCCCTAGCATCGTAAGTGCAACAAGTGTCATACATGCCATATCATGCCTTCTTTCAGGCTAGCTCTGATACCATGTTAAATTTTCAGAATTTACTTCAATCTGATCTAGGATCTTAACTGAGAGAACAACATGTACAACATATCTACAGCATATCAATCATGGAGACAATAATGCAAGCACACAAGAGACACAAAGATTTACTTGGGGAAAACCATAAAGGTGAAAAACCCCAATAACTTCCTCAGAGATAGATAGAGCAATGATACAACCAACCAATAGAGATAGCCATAACCTAGCAGCAATCCTCCTCCTCCATAAGTGCACCTCTCCTCCTTGAGAGCATGTGTGAGAAGTGAGTGAGTAAATAGAGTGCCTCCCGCACTCTATTTATACTTGACTTGACTTGCCTTTTTACCTAACTCATGTAGGCTCGAACTTTACCACATAACATAATGCTGAGTGGGCCGACCCCCAATAGGGTGGTCTAATAACCCTTTGACCCACATGACTTATACAGGGCCGACCCCAAATAAGGTGGTCTAATAACCCATCAAGTATAAGTTACAACACTTACAATATAAATGACGACACTTCCTTATAGAGGAATAATACCATCTCTATAGGAATACAATATACATATATGTGAAATACATTCCGAAGTTACATATACATCAACAGAAAATTATGGTGATTTCTATTTTTTAGAAAATGGTACTTATATCAGAATGTATGGAGGCTCCAAGCCACCATATATCTTTCCTAGATATGCTACTTATTATATAGTCTTGAAAGAAGCAATTAGGCAAGTTTTTCTTGATGGAGTCAGAGTATTTTTGAATAAATTTAAAAAGGCTTCCTTCCCTTCTCTACCATTCTATGTGGGAGCCTATAAGTTCTCAGGGGTTGCATTCGCTGAGGAATTCATTCAAGAGCTGAAAGGTTTTCATTTCGGAGAAGCAATATTTCATAGAAATGACAAATGAAACAAAGTGGCAGAGCACTGTAAATAATTGTACGCCCACTTTGATTATGCCCATTATTACGATGAGGATGAAGAAGTATATAGGGGAATCGGCAACATGACTGAGTTGCAAATCTGCCGCTACAAAGGTGGAGCAAGTTCTAGCTCTACCACTGTCCAAAGTTCCCAAGAAGCCAAGTTGCAGAAAGAAAAGGAAGTAGCAGAAGCTCTAGCTAATGAAGAGCAGAGGCTAAAGGAGGAAGCAGATAGAACCCAGAAATAAATTGCTAACAAGTTGCGGAAGGAGCAAGAACAAGCCCTTAAGCTTCAGGAGGCAGAAACTCTTAGGCTGCAAGAAGAAGAAGCCCAAAGGATTCAGGATCAAGAGTTAGAAGAGGCAAGATTGCAGCAAGCTGCCAAAGAGTAGGGAGAAAGGGAGGCAGTTGAAAATTGGCTAAAGGCTCAAGAAGAAGAAAGACGGCACAAGGCCGAAGAAGAAAACAAGGCAAATAAAGATGCACGAGCTAGTGGTTCTAATACACAGTACATGGATATAGGTTCATCCTAATTAGTACAGACCCCACTCGCTGACGAGAATGTCTCCATAGAAAATCTCCCACTGATCCCTTTCACCCTGTCAAAGGATCATACTGTGTCCCAGTGGAACAGATTTGTATATAACATAGATAGGAAATCTATTGTTTTGAAGTCAGAGACAAGGTTAAAGAGACTTTTTGAGTCATACATTGTCACCCATTGTGAAAATACTGTTATGCAAAACACGAAGCATTCTCCTGTGGCTATGGCATCCATTGTTGTAGTAGCGGCCAAAGCAAGTGAGGACAATGTAATCAGCATAGGCAATAAGTTCGAGTCAACTAAGAAAAGGGATCGTATGCTACAACACATCGTGGCCAATGAGCAGTCCTATAGGGAGCTCATAGTAAAGAAACATGATCACCTCTTGTCCCATCATAAGGAGTTGTTGGATAAATATGAACACCTGGAGGAGGAAAAAGAACACCTGGCAGTACAAATGATGGTACTTGAAGCAGAGAAGAATGACTCCGAAGCTAAATTTATCCAATTAGAGGAAGATAAGGAGTTGTTGGTTGAGCAACTAGAACAAGAAAACAACAGAGAAATGGACATGACTCCATTTCACGAGCAATCCTGTGATGTGCTTAAGTAGATGCATGAGAAGCAAGAACTGCTTACTGAAGAAGTTGGCAGGCTAAAATCCATGCTGGACAAAATGAAGGAAATCAACTCTGAAGTTGTCAGGCTAAGGAACAAGTATACAAGGGTAAAAGAAAATATTTTAAGGAACAAGTATACAAGGGAAGGTGGATTTCCCCAAGCACCTCCCATTCAAATTTGTGGTTGATTTTAAGGAAGATGTATCCTTCATGGAATTTTGTAGGAATTGCGGCGCTAAACTAATTACTGTGATCTAGGTTACAATGGGAAAGTGTAATATCCTTTATCAAAAGATTCAAGAAGTGCATGTAAAGTGCAAGGTTGTATTTCCCCACACCGTTGATGAATTTCCAAGTAAAGAGCAGCGCCTCTCCGATTTAAAAGACGAGCTGAGAATTCAATTGGAGTATGTGAGAAGAATTGATGTGTTAACCACAAAAGATCTCCATCAATGCATCGTGCTGCCTTCAGTACACACTCAAATGCTCCATGAAATCTGCCAGAAAGAAACAGCAGAAATGCAAGACATCGAGGTAGAGCTCGACAAGCATGTAACTTCTAAGAAGATCTTGCTCCCTTCACTTGCCAATGTTGTCATAAGAGACACTGGTATTTGGTTCAGCTATATTGAATAAGAAGATAGGAAGGCAGCAACAGCGGCATTAATCGATAAAGGCACATCATCTATAGCAGAGGCACCAGGTGAAACAGAAGCACCCTTCGAAATGACTGCTCCAGCTGAAGCAGAGGCACCGCCCCAAAGCTAGCTCGATAGCCATGGTGCATCAAATTTTTCCTTCCCTGTTATCGAATCATGAAGTCAAAGGGACAGCTGTCCTCTTTTGTTTTTGTCATGTAAAGGGTGCCACAAGTCACTTAATTGTGTAAAACATTTAAAAGAAAATTAAAAGAGTTAAAGAAGAGAAGACAAGTGGCAGCCCTAGAGGCAGTTTGTAAACTTATAAATAGATAGTTAGTGAATAGTACAAGGACTTTTGGCAGGTGAAAGACTTTTTTGTCTTGTACGTGAACTATTTCTCTGCATGTATAAGGAATTCGATTTTGCCTAATGAAAGCTTGGGACACTACATTTTGTCGGAAAGATGTGTTGAATGTGCGCTGGATTACTCTTGTATCAGTCATACACTACTGTGAGATCTTTCCTTACTATTGTGAATTAGTTCTCTGTAATGAATGATTTCTATATTTTCTGTGCAAAGATGTATGTCTCAAATGAGTAATTGAATGAATTAATTGAATTAAAGCTATATTTAATATCTTGTATATTCTGTTGTGGATGCATCTTTAGTATTAAATAGCTATATGTCTGATCTTTAGATGTTTCTTTCAATCTATTACTCATCTTTAATATTTTCTCCTTGCAAGGATAGATTAGATTTGTTTATACAATCTTGAATTAGCTTAGATTAGTTAACTACATTTAACCTAGGGCACTTGCATATCATGCTTAAAATAAAATACATAAACGATGGATCGGGTCGCAACCGGTGCTGAGAATAAGAATATTTAAATCTCACAGTAGCCGGAACCGCTAACCGGATGGATTCCCTACACCAAACGGTGAGCGATCTAATTGGGCTTGCTTACCAGGGAGAATCCCTTGCTGATTGATGCTACAATATCTGGGGCATCAACATGTATTTAATGACAGTTTGCAAGAAATTACAAGCTAGTATCAAAACAGACCATTCCCAGCCTCTCCTATAGATTTTGTCCTCAAAATTCCATCATCCCCCCTCTACGAGGAGTCCTCTCTTTAAATAAGTGTTACAAAATAATAATACAAATAGTAATTTCCCACAAACCGGGGTTACAAAATCAAAGATAACCTACTGGCCTAGAAAAATTTGCCATCTATCCCAAATCTTTAACAATTCATCCACAATCGGATAATTAGCTGAGTCAAGCCCCAGCTGGGCATTGCACTCGAATGTTTCCATTTCATTATTTTCTAGCTTATGCCAAATGCGGATAAAGACTTGGATTTTACATTCCAAGGAGACCGGTTTCCTGATCAATCGCTCTACATCATTGATTTTGACCTCTTCGAGGAGCTGAATTTTCTACTGGGCTTCTTCATATTTGTGCTCGATTTCTTCAACTTCAATGGGAAATCATCTTCAATGAGTTCCATGGAAGGCAACTGAATATTGTCCATAACATTATCTACTGCATACCATCGCCTACTACAAATAGCTTGTTCTCTTTTGAGAATATCCTCAACTGATTCATTAAGTTCAAGCCAATTGTTCAATGCACCTCTTATTTTCTTAAATTGAAAGTTGTTAAGCATAGGGAAACCTTCTAGAGTATCCTTGATATATCTTTGCTACTCACTAACATTTTCATTTTCCTTAGAATCTTCCAGCATTGTGGCTTTCTACTCTTTAAGGGCACTATACATCTTACCAAAAATGATATGAGTCTCCCTGATCTCATCCAGGGTGCAAAATAGCTTCTCCAGCAACTTATAATATTACTCATTGACTTGAAGGGCCAATTCCTTAAATTCTTGAGATGAAACCTTATAGAAAGTAGAGGAGGCTACACTTGCAGTTGCATCCTCACATTGCTTTTGCAGTAAGGCTATCTTTTGAGAATTAACAGAATTCTCAGTTTGTACATCATGAAGCTCAGTCTGTAGAGAGGTATTGCTTCGCTCCAAAAATTATATTCTGTATTCCCATATTCTCCAAAGATCATCAACATAAATCCCATGCTCTTCCTTGCTCTTCACTAGTTCTTATGTCAGCCTTTCCAATTCTTCTTTCTTCTGATCAATCTCCCTATTAAGTATCTAGACTGAATCAAGATTTGCACCAGCCAATACTCCTAAGGCTGTGGCTTTTTCAATTCCTCCTGTCTAGGGGTCATTTTCCTGCCGATTCCATACTATTTGGTTAGGGACAGATACTTCCAATTCACCTTGATCCCTGCTCCTCTTCTTACCTGTCTTTACCACTGCTTTATTTTCCTTGTTGTAAACATAATGTCCAAGAGGAACTACCACATCATCTTCATATTCAGTTATTATCTTAGAAGTAATTGAGATTACATTTTCTGTTGAAACCAATGAAGGAGTTTGGGTGGCCATTGGATTGGGTATGGGCATGGTAACTTGAGGAATAGGCATAGGGGCAGATACAGTCTAAGGAAATGACGAATCAAGAGTTGCAAAAGGGATTGAATTGAAGGCTTCAGAAAGAGGAACTTGACCATCATTAGCAGAAGGTGATAATGGAGAAGGAGTTGAGGGTGGATCATTCTCAGTAGGTAATGATGAAGTGGATATGGGTAATTGCAAGGGTACAGTCGAAGACTGGGCTTCTGCAAAAATAGATGAAGGGATGGAAAAAGAAACTGACCTACCAGGAAAAGAGGTGGCTTTATAAGTCATACTATGAAACAATTGGGAAATGGAGAATGGTGGAAGCACCCCTATAGGAAAAGTAGAAAGATACTTAATGCAAGAAAGTAACAGAGATGAAGTTGGGGCATTAGGTGTAGTGGTGAGTACCAACACTTGTTGATCAGGATCAGAATGATCCATTTCAATAGTATCCAACAGGTCTGTGACTACCTGTGAGTTGTCAATCACTTCTTTAGTGATTTCTTCAATAACCTTGTCACCAACCTTCTCAATAACGTCTTCAGTCACTTGAACTGCAGATTGTGGCTCATCTTCAATATCATTGTCAATGAGATCAACAGTGGGGATCTTTGATCTAGAAATATGCACTTTCTGTCTCTTTTCTAGGTTAACCTCAGCCATTATCAAATCATCAACTATCTGTAAAGCTACAATAGTCACTTGAACATCCATAATAAGCTTAGGAGGTTCAATCATTTGAGTATGAATCACCGAAGTGAGCTGTGCTAACTCCTACTGGAAATGCTGAGAGGTCTACAGCAAAGCTTTTACCTGCTCAGTTGTTTTCACTTGAGGGAGATTCTCCATGATAGTTTTACCTTTATCCCCATCTGTATAGGTAAGCATGACAAGAGCATTAGCCTGCTGGATTAGCTTTTCTCTTTATCCCTTCTAACTTGCTCAATGAGATTCAACTCCATTTTTCTTTGCCTGTAGACTTGATTTTTTATTTCTTTCTGCTATGCCATAATCTGTTGTTGTTCATCTAAGCTCTTAGCCCTTGCCAACACTTTAGAAAAAGTATTCACTCCTTGATAGATGGAATCATCTGGGAGTTCTTCATGGACATAGTCCATTTTCATGTGATACTGCTTGAAATGTGCATCCAGGAATTTCTTAGGATTATGCTTTCTTTTGGGGGATTTTCCCAACTTCAAAGGAGCCAGCTGATATCCAAGAACTGTAGCCCAAGTTGAGGTGGGAATGACTAATGGCCCAAGATTTAAAGAGAATTTAGGCCACCCTCTCTTTTTGGGACCAGTAAGCTTCTTGTAAACACCATCAGTGACAGTCTGATAGGAAACCTCCTGAATGACCAACTTGTCAGGCACTATTCTTGGTAGAAGGTGGACAATGTCACTTCCCTATACTCTAATATATGAGAAATCCTCAGAAACATACCAATCACCAATTGTATTGATGAAGGTCTTAGAATCAACTGAAAAGGCGGGAGCTTCCTGTTGGAATATTTTGAAATAAATAGTGCCCATGAAATGGTCACAAATGTCATAGAGCAGGGGCACATAATTACTTTCCCACAGTGCAGAATGGTATATGTGAACTGGTGGAGCCTCAGGGGTCCAATTCCACCCCAAGTTAGGATATTGAAACTCAGAGCAAAAGACATCAAGGATAAAGGTCGATAGGTAAAAATTTGGCTTTCTTAAAGTAGGTGCCTTCTGATAATCTTGAATTGTTGTTTTAATTTCTGAAGATAGGATGAACGCCCAAGGAAAAGATTCTCTTATTGTTAAGACATGGTGAGCTATGGGATCCCATTCGGCTTTAAAAACTGAGAAATTGGGGAGGCCAAAGAGCCTGCAGAGCATGGCTGCCAATAATGAGTAAGGTTCTTTGAACCAAGCGATCGGATAAAGGTTATTAGCCTTCAGCACAAAATGGCTAGGTTTATCCATCCAGGATTTCATCATTTCATCAAAATTGTATCTAGTCTTAGAGGATTGAATGAAATCAGGGCTAAGGATTTGTACAGCCGGCTTGAGAGCAAAGGCTATGATAAAAAATTCAGGGTAGAAGGTAGTCAATTGTGACCCTGCACTGTCATTACAATCCATTTGATAGGGTTTGTATAAGGTAGGACAACATGGCGAGCAACAATAACATGAATTTGGGAAGCCCTAATTTTTTCATAAGCAAGTCGGTCTTCCTTGATGTCCGAAAGGTCATCATTGTCAAAGATAACATATATTTTGGCCCAGTACATTTGATAGGTTTCAGTGACCCTTTCATTGGTGTTTGAGAAGATGCCAAAATTGGGGTCTTTGGTCAGTGAATCTTTGTGAAGTGTCTTAGACCGAGTATTCCGAGACATTTTCGCAAAGCTTGGGAAATTCTGATAAATAAATAAAACACAATCAAAACCAAACCGTAAATAGAAAATGCAAAAATGACAGCAAACCAACCTGTAAATGACTGAAAATTTGTGAACGTGACCCTGGTAAGAAATCGACAGTAAAATTCACATAGGATCATAAATTTTCGACAGTAAAATTCACATAGGATCATAAATTTTCGACAGCAAAAACGATAATAAAAAATAGGAAAAATGTGTATTTATGGGTTTTTTTCGGTTGGATCAAATCCAGACCGTAGATTTAGAAGAAATAGATGGTTGATATTATCCCCTGCGGGATGCGGGATTGGGTTCATACGTTTAAAAACCAAAGTTTATTCAAAATTCCTGAAATCTGAAATCCTAAATTCTGGGTTGCGGGTTTCGGGTTTTACAAATTTTGCAAAATGGACAAATGTGTTTCTGAAATCCGCAACCTAGAATTCGGGTTTCGGGTTTCGGAAACGAAAACAAATATTTAAAAAATAAATAACTTTTCCTGCAACCAGAAATCCGCAATTTGCGGGTTGCGGGTTTCGGAAACACACAATGCGATTTATTGGTGTAACGAGTTTTCGCAATCCGAAATCCAAAATTTCGGGTTTCGGGTTGACAAATTTCCAAATGAAAAACAAACGATTCCCACAATCTGCAATTGCAGGAATGCCATGGGGGCTTCACTAGAAGGCAATATAATATCACGTTCATTCATATTGCGGTATTAAATATTCATGAAAACCTAAAAATTATATTGCTTATATATTAAGGGGCAAAGGATTTTTTAATTTAATGTAACAATAAAAAAATACTTTAGGGTCTTTTTTATATGGGCGGGCTGACAAATATCCACCAAATGGAGATGGCGGGATCACGTCCGGATGAGAAATCAGGTTGAGGCAAGGCTCGGGGTTACCACTGCGCAGGGAAATCGCGTCTTGAGGCATGCTCGAGGCGAGGGGTTTCATGGTGAAGTGGGTTTCTAGTCGATCATAGTCGAGAGATAGTGGTCATTGACAGCCAATTGTTACCAATAACACTCAGCCAGTTGTTACCAATAGCCTTGGGAGGCTCTAAGCCTCCAGGGCCTGTTATAGGCCCTCGATAGGCCTTGGGGGCTTGAATACCCAACCACGTGTGCCTATTACATGCCTTGGGAGGTTTATTCAGCCTCCTAGAGCTTGTTACCCCCCCGCCCCTGGGGGCTTGGATACCTAGCCCACAACAGGCTTAGTCAGCGATTGGGGAACTGCAACATGCAATCTAAATGTGGTACTATGTGCATTGGCTCTAGTGACATACAAGAAGTGATCTCCTATCTCTTCATTAGACCATTAGATGTTGCAAATAATAATGATATGTGGTTGAGTAATTACATTGTGGGTGAATTAATGTGCATCCACAATATACATCAAAAGAAGCAAGGTGCATTGTGGAATGCATGTGGGGTCATAAGAGGGGTATCATATCAATATAATAGGTAGAAATATAAATGGGTATAAAAAATGTTAATGAAAAAATTGATACATACAATATCTAGTGAAAATAGGGGTTTTTTTAAATTGGGAAGGCATATTAGGAGGGGTTTTTTTTAAATTGGGTAGGCATATTGGAAGGTATTTTCCAATATTTAATGAAATTAGGGGTATTTTTTCATATGCCACGAACGAATGTGCTATGATAGTGGTTTATTGAGTGAAGCCCCCATGAGGAATGCGGGTTTCGGTTCTTCGGGATTTGGAATAAGAAAATGATTTTTGGCAAAGAATTTAAGGTTTTCTGCAAATCAAGAAAACAACCAGAAACTTAGAAATTTTCAAAGAAGAAAATTATGATAACTAAACAAAGCAAACAAAGATATGATGCCATAGCAAACCAAAATTTAAAACTTACCTAAACACCTTTATATTTACAAAATGGGGCTCCCATGATCAGAATGAAGCATGGGCTCTGTTTGACCTACAACAGGAAGCAACCTGGGTATTTCATTTGGAAACACGTCTCGGTAGTCTACTAGGACTGGAAAATCCTCAAAATGTTGTTCTCTTTCTTTTTCTAAGTTATGAATGCTGACTGCGTACAACTTATAGCCCTTTCGTACGCACCTCTTAACTTGCAAGGCTGAGATCTGTCTAATAGACCCCTTCTTGGGTATACCCTGTACCTTTCTCTGGTTTCCTTGTTTATCTGTGCATGTGAAATTTTTGTTTAAGCAATCCAGCATGACATGATGTTTTTCTAGCCAATCCATACCAATCAGTAGGTCATAGGCACCCAAGGGAAAAATGTTTAAGTATGCTTCAGTTTGAAATCTATTCATGTCAAGTTAGCAATTTTTAACCAGTTCAATAATTTTTCTTTTCATTCATGTGGCTAACTGCACTAGCCATGGTTTAGCATGTTTCACATTTTTCAATTTGAAAATCTCAACAGTTTTAGGGGATATGTAACTATGGCAGGCCCCCGGGTCAATTAAAATAGAAACAGAAGTGTTTGCAATCTTACCTTCAATTTCGACCATCGTGGACTGATGGTCTTCTTGCCTGCCCTCCAGGGCAGCACATATTCGAGGTTTTCGTGCCATGTATTCTACGATTGTCTCTTCCTGTAGGTTATTCAGAACTTTGGTGCCTTTGTTGTTTGGGAAATATCTGTAATAATGGGGTCCTTGACACCCCCAACACCTTCCCGGTATAGGGGCTATCCTAGTCCCTCTTTCTACTGTAGGCTTCTTCACACTCTGTGTTGGGTTTCTTGATTGTGTTCCATGCCTTGGAAAATTTCTGTTAGATGGAAAGTTGTTGTTTTGTTTCCGGTATGGAGGTGGTTTGAACCCCCTTTTTTGGTTGTCAAAAGATGATCTCATCTTGTCCCTCTTTTTATTTATAACCTCAGTTCTGTGTTGACTGTGCTCATAACAGAGCCTAGCCTTGTATAAGGCCATTTCTAGGGTCTTGGGTGCATCAAATTCAATTATGTCCCTGTAGTAAGTTGGGAGGCACCCTAGGAACCGTTGCATTTTTACTTTCTTGTCTCTTACGTAGGGTACGTAATGTAGCAGTTCAAGAAAACTATTGATTAGTGCATCCATGGTAAGGGAGTTTAGCTGTAGCTCATGGAATTATTTTATCTTCTTATCGAAGAACCTCTCTGACATGTATTTCTCTTGAAATAATTTTTTGAAGGTTTTCCATCCAACTTGATCTCTTTTTATCTTCATGGTATGTTTTAGGTCCTGCCACCATCAGGAAGATTTACCATTTAAATTGTATATGTCCAAATGGGCCTTCATACAGCTGGAGTACTGATGTACCTGCAAATCTTTGTTCATTCCCAGCAACCATTCTTCGGCTTTCTCGCCTGAATCTAGGTCTCCTTCAAAAGTTGGAGCCTTAATTTTCTTAAATTATTCTTGCAGGTTGTCTCCTCTCTTGTATTTCTTTTTACAAGGAGATGATGCATAATAGTCTGTAGAGTACTCAGATTCAGGGCCACAGGAGTTGGATGAGTTGGAGTGTTCTTGTGACTCTTCCAGATTTCTAACATCTGGGCTACTGTCTCTCTTTCTTCGGTGTTGTTTGGTCAGATGCTTGTTGGTGAGCTCTTAGAATGGATTCTTAATTAGGGCAGCTAGACCAGGATCCTACTTTAATTATCAACCCAGGGGACATACAAACTTCAGAGGTGCTAACACTGTATGTGCTCTAAAAGATAGTCTTCCTCGTGTTTAGGGTGAGAGTATAGATCTTAAAAGGTTTATCTAATCAAGAAGAAGGTGAGCTAAAAAGACTGTAAATCTATGAATGAAAAATTCCTCTGCTAAGAAGTTTAAATGCTGCAAATTGTAAATCTATACTGAGAATTGAAATGCTGGAAGCTTTGATAAACTTATGCTAAGAATTGAACTGCTAAAAGCTGATATTTTAATCTAAGATTTGAATACTGAAATTAAGTGTTGAATATTGAAAGGCTAACCTAAAAACATAAATGTTGAAAACCAAATTCAGAACATCAACATCTAATGCTGAGAATTAACCAATCTGATCTATTCGGATTAAACACTACAAGTGATGATCATTAAATCAAGGAACTGAAATTAATTAACCTCTATGATCTAAGTCTGATGAAAGAAATATGCATGAGCTTTCTAGATTTGAATCATTGTTTGTAGAACCAATATGAAAATATATGAAAACAGATATCAAAATATGTGTGTGCAGAACGCAGGTACAGGACTACAGAATGCATCCTACCGAACTACAGAATGAGCGTTGATCAACTACAGAAAATATGCTGAACAAAAATAATCCTTTAACTAAAATAAAATCATACTATTCAAATTCCATCAAGGTATCTTCATACACGATAAGAAGTAAATCGATTCATAGCATAAATGGAAAATACCTGAAAACAGAGTAAAGCTCCTGACTTACATGTTGGAGGGGCTCTCCCCAACCCGTACTCAGGAGTATGGAAAACTTATAAACGCAGGCTTGAAAATAACATCAGTCTCCTCATTAAAATAATAACTTCATGGTTCAAAAATAGTTTGTAACACGAATTGTCTCTGCAGTAAAATGTAAAAACGTAATTCCACAAAATAGCAACAGGATTCCCTCGCTACCCAAGAGGTCCATATATATATTCCTCAAGTTCTAACCTAACTACTTGCTTTAATCGTCGATCCTGTTGAACAGGAGTTCTTCTCTACAAGTCAAGGAAAAAGAGCGTTGAGCCTCATATGGTCTTCCAATCCTCGAGCTAGATTTGCATGTTGCTTCTTAGTGTACCTGCGCCTGCTCATACATACTCGTTTTCATGTAATTAGTTTATAGAAGGCGTCGTTTAAGCATAAAAAGAATAATCTTAAAACATCTTCATTAAATAATCAAAGTAAATCATTAACCCACAAAACAAGTGTATTTCCTTCATCATATCCTATGTTTTACTGTGGCAAAAAGGCTATAGAATACCTATAATTTGGGTTCATCATCTCCCCCATGATTGAAGGATTCACCCATCCTTGGGTGACACACTCGGATCTTCTATAGCTTCTCTGATGTCCAATGTGACCATTCTTGGAGTCCCTACTTGCCTGTAGTAACCCATGCTCTGATCATCCCTGGCCCATGCTCTTTTCTCTTCTTCCTCATTAATCTGCTCTTTAATAATCAAAGGAAGGAAAAATGGAGGATTTAGCTTCATGCCAATCCATCTAAGTTGATTCTTGATCAAGGATTCTCTGTATAGCTTAGCTTTGATGAGAGAAGCTTCTAGTCTAAGAGGGGAATGAGGCTCCTTCTTTCTCAAATCATCTCCAATCCTTGCCCACCTATCACTGATGGCCTCCTCTACCTCTTTGTATGTGCATTGCAGGGTGAGATCAAAATGTGTGACTGCCTCCTTCTATTTTTCAAGCACGATAGGAATTATCTCTTCATCAGTGGTGATAATTTGGTGGGCCTGAAGTACCTTTTTAGGGTGAGATGCCTCTACCCTGATCTATATTTGATTTTTCCACTTCTTTACAAGGTAGATATGATCATCTTGTGCCCTTTCCACCTCATGGTTCATCCAGAAGTATAATGCTCTCAACTAGAAGTCGCCTACATATGGATTAGGTGACTAGTTAGGTGTGTTTGGCACCACGAAGTTGTGCAAGAAGAATTCGCACAGTTGATCCTTTTCCAAATCTGCGCAGTCTAGGGAAGTGTCCACAAATTCCCTTGTAGTGTTTAGTTCTAGAGATAGGCCTTGTTTTAGCCTTTGCAGTTGGAACCTTCCCCACTATTCCTGTAAGTATAGCGTATAGACTCTGGAAGGGGGTATTAGTTGCAATATTTCATCATATATTCTTGTAGTGGTTTCCAGGGTGTCCTCCAGCTGGAGAATTTTCTATCTTTTTGGGCTAACTCCTCTTTTGTTTGGGCCTATTTCTCCCTTAATGCTGAATTTTAATGCTCTGCTAGTTTTAACTCTCCCATGTGCTGCATTTTCAAAAATTGTGTCTTTTCATGCACAAAGAGTGAGGTTGCTAGTGGAGTTCGCTAGCTTCTCTGTGTTCTTACCTCAATCTTTAATGCTACCAACTCCTCCTTAACCTTTTCCAATTCTATCACTGCCTCAGCTAGCCATTCAATGGCTTCAGGGTTCACGTCTTGGTCAGTAGGGTTCACATCCTGACCAGTGGGGTTCCATTGGTCATCATCCTATTCCTCAGGTGTGGTTGGGTCATCCTAGTCTACCCAATCGTCATCACCGTCAGATATTATGTCCTGAATTATTAGGCTGGGCTCCCTTTCTATCTCCTTTTCATGCCTGATTTTGGGTGGTTGTGTGAACCTTTTGCTTCGCCGCTTTGGCCCTTGATTGCTGGTGGAAACCCCCGATTCCTTTTGATGGTAGCTATCTCTTGAATACTTTATTTTTATCAGGGTATTGGCCAAACTGTCTAGGTCGATTTTTCTTTTAGCTCCTGATGTAGAAGTGGTCTTGTCTTTTGGCCCAGAAGCTAAGGGTATGCTAATAGTAAGTGTACCCTTCATCCTCTGTACATCCTCGGTTGAGATTACCACAAATTCCTCCCATTAAAGTTCTGGGACCTGTGTTGCTAACTCTTCACGAATTATCAACTTGATTAGCCCATGTTGGGTTAACGCATCCCCTTTTCCTTCAACAACTTTCTTGCTCATTTCTCCCAACGATGGGAGAAGATAATAAGGAATGCTTATGTTGTTGTTTGGCGTGATGTGGCTCCTATGCCTCAGAAGATCCAGAATTCGAAAATGGAAAAGAGGGACATAGCTCAGCCTCCCTGTACATGCTACATATTTATGAACGATAGCAGCTACTTCATCCCAAGGTGATGGGATAGTGACCCTCTTGACTCCATTTTTGTCTTATTCATAAACCTCTTCAGGTCCAAATAAAATATCCTTTGCACTCTGGTTGGATTCCCTATCTTCCTTGGCCCAATGTAGACCCATGGGTAGCGCTGTGTATTTTGCAATGGCTTCCTCATCCAGCCTGATACGAAGTCGTCTAACCTAGGTGACGAACTGTTCTTCTTTGATGTGCTTTAATTTTCTTGTGAATTCCAAAGCCACCTTTGTGTTAGATCCTGACAACCCAGAGATGAAGGGCATCCATCCTGCATTACGGAGGATAGATAAAACCCTTGGTTTTTCATAAATGGCTCTGTGATCCTCTGGTTCACTCTTTTTGAACCCCTTTGTCATCCTTGGAAATCAGCAAAACAAAAAACTTTTATTGCTGCTGACTTACCTCAACTGGACGGGAGTGATTCACAGGTTCGAAGGTAGCTTGCTGGCTGGTTGCCAACGTGAACTTCCAGTTTTTCTTCTTATGGAAAGCTTGTATTGCAAAACTGGTATTTTTTGTAGACTATGTCGCCTTTTTAAGCTGTTTCCACTCACTTATCCTCATCATCGTTCATTGTAATCGCTTCCCTATCCATTCCTTTCCATAATCAAGCCCTGCCTTTCGTGTCATCGTTGTATATTGCCCTTTTTTCTATGATCATTAAGGAATATGGTAACTAGATGCGAGTTTATCATTCGCTGACATGACTCAGGTAGTAATCATGATTCTTTGAGGTCACTTTGAACTGTGCCACCAAATGAACTTATAAGTTGTCCTCGGCTTCAAGAATAACCGTTTTGTGGGATGATGATTTGACCTCAAAAATAAAGCAAAGAGATTTAGAGATTACCTTGTTATGCTTAGCGTACCTGAGTGCATGACATGGCTAGATTTGATGTGCTCTGGATTTTGTAGTAGATCTTTGCATCGTCTGTAGTTATTTTAGGCATGTCTATAGTTACGCGTGTTTGATTTTTGTTGTTTGTTCCATTGAAAATTCTGTATCTCCTTGTTTTTTATTGTTGTGCCAATTTCTTATTTGACTTTGTGTTGATTCCCTGCATTGAGTTTCGATTTATTTTTTTTCTGTAGTGTTGGCTCGCTTGAGGGTATGGCATGCTCGCGTGAATATATGGTAGGCTCGCTTGAATAATGGCAGGCTGGCTTGAATAGATTGGTTGCTTGATTGAATTCTGTAGTGCCTGATATTATTGTTGGCTAACTTGAATACATGACTGGTTGGCTTAAATAGATGGCAGGCTTGCGTGAATCTATGGAAAGCTTGCTTGAATAGATGGTAGGCTTGCTTGAATATTGATACCTGGCTCTCCTGATTTGATTTATTTGTAGGATGTTGGCTGGTTTCTCATGTTTCCTTGTGTTTGTATGATTTCCTGCAAATTTACTTGTGATTACCTTGAATGGATCATTTCTGGTTTGTTCTTTTAATTTTTTTCATTCATTTTTTTCTTTTTCTTTCTTTCATTTCTCTTATTCTTTTTCATCATTTTTCTTCTTCTTTTTTCATTTTTTTTTTCATTTTTTTTTCATTTTTTTCATTTTTTTTTGGAACTAGATTTCAATGATTTTCCATGCTCTCTATCAGCATCAATTGTTGTTGGTCGAGTATCTTTGTGAACTCCTCTCTTAACTGTGGCTTTTTGTAAAGTTTGAGTTTATGTCCATTCACTATCATGGGGAACTCTTCTTCATCAATTGTAATAATCTTTACAACTCCATTTTCATAGATTGTTTCAATAATGTAAGGTCCGGGCCATCTAGTTGTTAGTTTTCCTTTGAAAGTGTGAAACCTAGAATCATAGAGTAGTGCCCAGTCACCTTCCTTGAACTTTTTCTTCTTTATGTGTGTGTCATGCCACTTCTTTCTTTGTTGTTGGATGATTTTAGTATGGCCAAGTGCTTGTTGGCATTGCTGATCAAGTTGATTTAATTGTAGCATGTGTTCTTGTTGGATGTCTGAGAGTTCCATATTTAACTGTGCTGCAATTTTGAATGTCTTGATTTCAAATTCAATGGGTAGCATAACTTTCTTTCCATAAACTAGCTCATATGGTGTGAAGCCTGTTGTTGTTTTCCATGTGGTATTATAGGCCCAAATTGCATCATTTAACCTGTCTGCCCAATCTCTTTTGTGGAGTTGCACTATCTTTATCAAAATCCTCTCTAACTCTCTATTGGTTACCTCAAATTGACCATTTTCTTGAGGGTGATAGGAGGAGGGATGTCTGTGCTTAACATTTTTTCTTCGAAGCAAGTATTCTATCAGATTTGATGTGAACTGTGGGCCTTGATCAGAAACTAGTTCTCTTGGGACTCCAAACCTATGGAAGATCTGCTTAGTGAAACATTTTTCCACGTTGGTTTCATTTGCTACAGCAAGTGCTGCTACCTCAGTCCACTTTGTAAGGTAGTCAGTGCATACCAGGATGTAGCTTTTCTGATTTGACTGTGCGTTGATTGGACCAACTAAATCAAATCCCCATTTTTCGAATGCCTCCAAGGAGATTTGTGGATGGAGAGGCATTTCTTCTTTTTGTGTTGGCTTCCCCATTCTTTGGCAGTCATCACAGTGTGAAACATATTCATAAGCATCCCTGTGGAGTGTTGGCCAATAATACCCTGTTTGCAAAATTTTATAGGCTATCCTCTTTGCAGCATAGTGTCCTCCACATGGTTCATTGTGAGTGGCATGCATTATGTCATGCACTTCATCTTCTCTAATGCATCTTCTGAGTATTTGATCTGGTCCTTTTTTGAAGAGCGTTCCCTCTATCCATGTGTAAGTGGCACTTTGTCTTATGACGTTATTCTTCTCTTTGTAGCTGTAATGTGCTGGAAATATTCCAGTCACTAAATAGTTTGCTATGTCAGCAAACCATGGCCTCCTTGTGGAGATTGCAAAAAGATGCTCATCATGAAAACTGTCATTTACCCCTTCATTATCTTGTCCATGGGTGAGCCTAAACAGAAAATCATCCACTACATTGTGTTTGCCTAGCTTATCCAAAATTGTGATGTCAAACCCTTGCAGGAGGAGTAGCCATCAAACGATTCAAGCACTTGTGTTAGGTTTGTTCATGAGATACCTTATTGTTGAATGGTCTGTATGGACAAAAACTTGGTACCCAGTTATGTAGTGCCTGAATTTGTTAATGGCATGTATGACAGCCAAAAACTCCTTCTCTGTAACAGTATAATTTAATTTTGCTCCTGCCATATTTTTACTAATATAAGATATAGGATAGGGCTTCTTCTCTCTTTCTTGTCCAAGGACAGATCCAATTTCCTTATTTGATGCATCTGAGTGGATGTGGAATGGAAGTGCCCAATCTGGTCCTTGGAGTACTGGAGCTGTAATTGTTTTCTCTTTTAGTTTGTTAAATGATAGCATACAATGTTTTGACCATATGAATTATGTGTCTTTAGCGAGTAAAGCAAACATTGGTGCAGCAATTTTTCTATAACTCTCAATGAATCTTCTATAGTATCATGTTTGTCCAAGGAAACTTCTTACATCTTTCTGTTTCACAGGTGGAGGCAGTGTTTTGATGATTGTAACTTTTACCTGGTCAACTTCTATTCCTCTCTGCGAAATATGGTGTCCAAGCACGATTCCTTCTTCCATGAGCATTCTGAATTTATTGTTGCTAAGGCATAAGATCATATCAATACGTTTTTTCAAAATCAGTTCTAGATGTTTTAGTTCTTGGTCGAAATTTTCTCCATAGGGTGTGAAGTCATCCATGTAGACCTCCATTTGTTCATTAATAAAATCAGAGAAGATACTTAGGATTGCCCTCTGAAATGTTGCTGGGGCATTACAGAGCCCAAAGGGAAGCACTCTGTATGCATAATTTCCCCATGGGAATGTGCATGTTGTTTTGTCCTGATCAGTTGGGTGTATGAGGATTTGGTCATACCCACTGAACCCATCCAAAAATGAGAAATATTTGTTCCCAACTAATGTGTCCAGCACTTGATCGATAAATGGGAGAGGAAAGTGATCTTTCTTGGTTTCTTTATTGAGCTCTCTATAGTCCACACAAATCCTCCGCTTTCCTCCATTTTTAGGAACTATGAACAGTGGTGATACCCACTCACTATCTAAGATTGGGTATATGAACCCTGTATCTAATTAATTTTTCAATTCCAGCTTGACTATGTCCTTTATTGTTGGGTTCATTCTTCTCCGTGGTTTCCTGATAGGAACATCACCTTCCTTTATATAGATATAGTGTTTATAGATGTCTGGGTGGATACCCTTCATGTCAGTATACGTCCATGCATAGGCTTTGTTGTTGTCTGATAGTACCTTTAGTAATTTATGTTCTTGTCCTGGCTCCAAATTGGAGTTAATATTAACTATCATGCCAGGCATTATCTCAACTGTATTTATCTGAATTGGATGTTGTTCAAGTGTGAGTACCTGTGCCCACATTTTGTCAGGATCATGGTTTAATGTTTCCTCTCCTTGTTGTTGACCTGTGCCAAGAAAATATTCAAACATATTCTGATTAGAATAAGCATTTTGTATAAACCTATCTAAATGACTATCTTCGTCAACGGCCTTTAGTGATAGGGAAGCTTCAATTGTAAGGACAGGTCGTATGTTTTGTTTAGATGTGTCATCATAATCGTCTGTCTAGTTCTGATATTCCAAGTCTGAAGACTTCCTAGCTGGGGGATAAATCATGATTTTCTTCCTAGCTTGGCCACTGGTTATTGTCATGTTACCTGGTCTGCACCCTATGTAAGCATCTGCAGTTTCCAGCCATGGTCTCCCTAGTATTAGTGGGTATTCACTAAGTTTACTCTTTACTTCAATGACTATAAAGTCAGTTGGGTATTCCCAAGACTCTATGTTGATGATTATGTCTTCAAGCATCCCTTCAGGTCTTACTATGGATGAGTCTGCTTGCTGTAGGATAGTAGTTGTTGGTCTGACCATTGATTGGAGTCCTAGGTGTATCATAGTATCCTTGGTCATTACATTGATAGCGGATCCTAAGTCAATTAATATTATGTCTATCTGTCTGTTATTGATGGTGACGTTGACTACTGGGATGCCTGGATCAAGGTATTTGGGGTTAACAACGATACCTAGCATCAAATCTGCTAACTGGCCTACTACATTCATGGTTGGTGTGTCACGTTTTCTTCTACCAGGTCTTTTCAAACAATTTTCTTTAATGAATTTGTTGCAGATAGGCACATCTCTGATGGCCTGCAAGATTGGAATTTGGATATTCAAGTGTTTTAATTCATTCAGAATTGCATTTTCCTCTTCTTCTTTTGTACTTTGTACAAGTTTTTAAGGGAATGGAGGTTTCTATTTCGTGTGAGTGGTCGAATTTCTTCCTACTGAGGGTTTGGTTCATCCGGATGCTGAATATGAGGTTGTGTCATTTGTTTGTGAGCCTTATCTTCTCGATCATTCTGTGCATGTGTATTTTGTAATGTTTTCCCGGATCTTAAATTAATTTCATTTATCTCTAGCGTATCTACAACGTAGGTTGGAAACTGTACCATTTCAGTATTGTGGGCTTGTTGTTGTTAGGGTTTGGAATTCATGGAGGTCTAGGGGGTGGTTGATTTGGTGGTGGCAGCATGATGAGTGGCTATTGCTGCTAGAATGGAGCTCTTCAGTTTGATGAATAAGGGTATGGATTGCCATAATTCGTGGTTGGCTGAGCAAAAGGTGGGGGGTATGGAGAGTAGGATTGTGGGTAATATGTTTGTTGATATGGTTGGATCTGCTACCACTGGTTTGGACTTGGCTGAGATGGCCATGGGGCTGGTACTAAGTTCCAATTTTGCTGGTTATTTCCCTGGTTGTAGTAGGTTTGGTTGTTAGGTTGGTAAGGCCTAGGAAAATTATTCCTCCTTTGATTCACAAAACAGAGTTGTTCTATTGCACCTTCAATTGTGGGATCTTGAATAGCAGCTTTAAATGAGGGAAACATACATTTATCAATGGAGTGATCGTCAGTGTAGAGACCACATATTTCTATGGTGTTTAGTGTGCACTGCCCTTTCTCATGTTTTTTTTTTGCACCGTGGACAAAAGACTACCAAGGCTTGGTTGATTTCATCCTATTTTTTCTTGATTTGAAGTGCATCAAGTTGCATGGCGAGAGATTGTAGGATATCGGTCTTCATGTCATCTAACAGGTTTCCTAAATCAGATTTTGTAAGGTTTGGTCCTGAAGATGATGCTCCCCCAGTAAATGGGTGTGAATCCCTAGTCCCATTTTTACTTTTCCTAGATCTAGAGTAGTTTTTGAAGATTTGTAGGATTTGGTCATGTCATCTAGAATATATCTCCATCCCCCAGAAGGTTTAAGACTTCAAAATTTTCTTCTTTTATACCTCTAAGAAGGACAAGTTTTAGCCATTCAGGATCTAAGGTGCAATGACTAGCTCGTTTGTAGCTGAGTTGAAATATTTGGGCATAATCTTCTAATGATTCTCTTTCTCCTTGTTGCATCCTAAAGATCTCATCTCTTGTATCCTTTGCCTTGTAGAAGTCCCTATATTTTTCAGAAATGTCTGTTTCATCTGGTCCCAGCTGAAAATGTTATTTCCTTCAAGGCTCATGAACCACCTAAGTGATAGATCTTTCAGTGTGGAAGGAAAAAGCCTCAGCTTTTCTGCATCAATAGTGTAATCAAAGGATCTGCAAACTACCTCAAACTCAAACAAGAATGTGTCAGGGTCTTCTGAAGTCAAACCATGGAAGTTTGGCAAATTATTAGGCTTGATATTCTTCATCCTAGCATCTCCAAGAGGTATACTGATGGGAAAGGTGAGTAGTTCTCTAGGTTCTTCATCTTCTTCTGCCATAGTAGTGTTTGAGCTAGAGCTAGCAAAGAAGTTATCTAAGTTTGGTTCGTAGCTAGAATCAGTTTCTTCCTCAGAATTAAGGAATTCAAATTGAGAATTATCAGAACTATTGTTGCTCATAGGTTGAGCAGGTAGGAATCATCCAAATCTATCTCTCTGTCGTCTAGGCATTCATGGTAAAAAAAAATTATGTTTTTAGTTTTTTTATGTGCTTTTTTTTCGAAGATGTCTCCTAAAGATTAATCACCTCCCTGGCAGCGACGCCAAAAAGTGGTGAGCTCTTAGAAAGGATGCCTAATCAGGGTAGCTAGACCAGGAGCCTACTTTAATTATCAACCCGAGGGACGTACAAACTTCAGAAGTGCTAACACTATATGTGCTCTAAAGGATAGTCTTCCTCGTGTTTAGGGTGCGGGTATAGATATTAAAGGTTTATCTAATCAAGAAGAAGGTGAGCTAAAAAGACTGTAAATCTATGAATGACAAATTCCTCTGCTAAGAAGTTTAAATGCTGCAAATTGTAAATCTATACTAAGAATTGAAATGCTGAAAGCTTTGATAAACTTATGCTAAGAATTGAACTGTTGAAAGCTGAGATTTTAATCTAAGAATTGAATACTGAAATTAAGTGTTGAATATTGAAAGGCTAACCTAAAAACTTAAATGCTGAAAACCAAATTCAGAACATAAACATCTAATGCTAAGAATTAACCAATCTGATCTATTCGGATTAAACACTACAAGTGATGATCATTAAATCAAGGAACTGAAAGTAATTAACCTCTATGATCTAAGTTTGATAAAATAAATATGCATGAGCTTTCTAGATCTGAATCATTGTTTTTAGAACCAATATGAAAATATATGAAAACAGATGTCAAAATATGTGTGCGCATAATGCAGCTACAGGAATACAGAATGCATCCTACCGAACTACAGAATGAGTGTTGATCAACTATAGAAAATATGTTGAACGAAAATAATCATTTAACTAAAATAAAACCATACTATTCAAATGCCATCAAGGTATCTTCATACACGATAAGAAGTAAATCGATTCACAGCATAAATGAAAAATACCTGAAAACAGAGTAAAGCTCCTGACTTACGTGTTGGAGGGGCCCTCCCCAACCCATACTCAGGAGTATGGAAAACTTATAAACGCAAGCTTGAAAGTAACATCAGTCTCCTCATTAAAATAATAACTTCATGGTTCATAAATAGTCTGTAACACAAATTGTCTCTGTAGTAAAATGTAAAAATGTAATTCCACAAAATAACAACAGGATCCCCTTGCTACCAGAGAGGTCCATATATATATGCCTCAAGTTCTAACCTAAATACTTGCTTTAATCTCCGATCCTGTTGAACAAGAGTTCTTCTCTATAAGTCAAGGAAAAAGAGAGTTGAGCCTCGTATGGTCTTCCATTCCTCGAGCTAGATTTGCGTGTTGCTTCTTAGTGTACCTACGCCTGCTCATACATACTTGTTTTCATGTAATTAGTTTATAGAAGATTCCCTTTAAGAATAAAAAGAATAATCTTAAAACATCTTCATTAAATAATCAAAGTAAATCATTAACCCACAAAACAAGTGTATTTCTTTCATCATATCCTGTCTTTTACTGTGGCAAAAAGGCTATAGTATACCTATAATTTGGGTTCATCACTTGTTTGCAGAATGGGTTGTCTATGAGTTTTCTTTCCAATTAATGTTTGCAGAAATGCCTCATTTACTTCGTGTTGTTCTCTCCTCTCGTCCAAGTTATCATCTTTGAAGTTACGAAATTATTCCTATAGGCTTTGCACCGTTTTTAATAGGTCAAAAGCTTTGACGGTTCTGAGACTATCATTCAGTTCTATCACTATTTCATGTTCCCTGGGTATTGAATTTAGGTTGCCATGCTGGCTGTCTTCTCTTTCAACATTCATGTTTCCTTGTCTTATCCTGAAAATTTTTCAATGTGCAAGAAAACAATTTTTTATTAGTTTATTAGTTTTGCAGCGGTAGTGTAGGCTTATAGGCCTCAAGTTTTCGAATATGGGATCTAATACCACTTGTGATGTCCCTCAAATCCTGAAAAATTTTAAAAAAATTGTATGGGTCTTTTAGGTAATAAGATTTAGGACTTGATCAGACGGAACCTCCAACATTTCCTTAATTACCATAAGTAGCATGAAAACTATACTATGTGAGTTATTCTCACTGGTTGGTCTATACATTGTTGGTTTTAGCATGAGTTGATTCAGCTTATACACTCTGTATGCAGTTATCGTCCTTTCTACACTATTTGTTTACTTCATGCAAAATCTATGTTTGTTGAAGATAGTTTATTATGTATTTCAATTATGTAAATTACTTGCATAAAATGATGTCCTTGAGTTAATTCATTAGACCTATCTTTCTATTGAAGGTGAGAGGGTTTTTAAGACCCTAGGTCTTACTTAGCTTCCACAAGCTAATGCTTTCAATTTATCTTGTGCAGGTGCCTATGGGAATAATTCAACTAGCATTTCATGACATTAATCTAGCATCTCCTAAATGAAGAATGTCACTTAACATGGAAGAGGGAATGGGTATTACTAGGTTTAAACCCTAAACCCTTGATGTAAGCACTGGGACTTTTAGACTATAGGCTAAGGGTTAAAATCTACATGGTAGTGGATTAGTCATTGGCATCATTAATTGCAGGCCATGTGACAAGCTTTACTGGACAACCACGCTGGCATTTGGGTGTAAAGGAGTCGAATTACACTAGATCTAGTTCATTTCCCATTTTATTTGTTTGCTGGTGTGAATGTTAAATGTGTAGAGCTCTCTGCAACTCTGGTTGGAAGAATGGGGTATGAGCATGACCAGAGCATGGCTCTTGGTCGGTGCAAACCCTGGAAGTTTCAGTGATCAGCGTGGGCAGCCAGACTACTGGCAGGTAAGAAGAAATATCGTATTTGGGGTTTTTGCTTGAGGTTCAATATGTTTATTTTACTGTAGCTTGCAGGTCTAACTACCCATCATCGTTCTGTTTGTTTGACAGGAGTCATGGCATGTTTGTTGGGCGTCTTCAGTTGGGCGTTGGAGACTTCCAGGCTTCGAATAGCCTGGTAAGACCTAGGCTCATAAATCCTCTGCCATGAATTCTGTGTTTGGTTGAAATATATGGGTGCCTTCCTTAACATTGGAAAACATGTTTTAAGTGGTTGTGCTTGGGAGATACAAGGGTTTTAGCCAACCCTATCCAATGCTTTATTGGGTTGCGTTTTCTTCCCAGCGTTGGTCTTATGGGTTGATGTCTTTAAATATTTTGGGCCTCAGGGTGTTAGTGTGAGACTCCTACATGAATTATTACACTCTGTCTTAAATATGATATCCTGGGTGTATCATTTTTTTTTATAATCATGTCAGGCGTTGGAAGATTTGGTGTGACCTTTGTATAAATAATGGCTCTCGGGCTATCATTTTGATAATGTTAATGTAAAATTCGTTTCAGTTGATTTTGCTCATATTTCATGGAGAAATGCTTTGCTACTGCGCTATCTAGATTATCCAGGCATTTAATATTGTGTTTCTACTTTGTATATCTGTATTGTGCTTTTGAAATATGTTTTGTGATTTGATTAGTTTCTTAAGCTTGAATTGTTCAGGAAATCAGTGAAGTCTTTTTCATTGGTTGGTAATAATTTTGGGTGAATTTCAATTTAGTTTGTTAATTCTTTAAGCAAAGCTGCAGTAAGTCTATGAGGAATTAATTTGTGGTTGTTTATATGATTCTAGAATTTATTAAGAGTTCTATCTTTGTTGTGTAAAATTTGGGCCTGCGACATCATTCTGTTATTTAATGAAGTTCTGGAAAATGTATGGAAAGGTCTGTGTGTAATTCAATTAGCGTTTATCTACATCCTGTAGCAATTCGTATTGGGTCTGCAGGTCTACAACGACTCTTGTTAAGGCGATTCTTTAGATAATTATGCCCAATGGAAAAATGCCCTACGAACTCTAATTGTTTAAGCCTATAATTTTTCTATTGTTTAGTTTCTAAGGATTTAGCATTAGCATATTTTAGTTGTTTTTAATCTCTGTCTATAATATAATGTGGGTGTGTATTTAAATAGCCTTTAAACGTGAGACAGAGTGGGTATGGACCTATAGTGTATCATTGGGTCCTTATAAGATGTGGGCTTCTTTACCTATTTTATTGTTGATCACTTTTGAATAGTATAAACCCTCTGTCTCTGTAGTATGAATGTTTTTAATTCTGAAATGGTGAATTTTTCGGTAGTTTCCAGAATCTAGTTTAATTTATGTAATTAGGTTCTTTATGTGCATGTTGAGCATTTTACGGTAGATTTTTTGGATGCCTCAAGTTCTGGTTTATGCTAGGTAGGTTTGAGATGCTAAACTATCATGCCCATCTAATGTTGTAAATAAATTCCATTTTTGGTTCTAAAAGCAACACTTATCAAACTACTTATATTTTTAGTAATATTTAACATTTATAAGTTAATATTAAAAGTAGGCAAACATTAATTAACTTATTAAATTATCCAGGCAGAGTTTAGGTCTTTGCCTGGAAATCCTAAGTCTAGGAATTTTCTCTCTGTGTGTAAGGACTATGGGATATTTCTCCATACATTTTTAAACCCGAAGCCATGGCTAAGCGGTTCTGCCAATGACTTAAAATAAATATATACAGTCCTACTTTAACTATTGAATCAAATGCATTCAGATCTATAGCAGAGTATACTCCAAGTTTAATAAGCCCTTGAAACAACATTCATTCATGAAACTTTATTACAAAATCTAGGAATCCATTAATAAAATCAATACTGTCGATCATGACATAAATTTACTGAAATATGATGGTTGATACGTAAACAGATAACATAACCAGTAATGACATAATTTTATTGAATTATAATAGCTGAAATGTAGACAAATAACATAACCAGTAATGACATAATTTTATTGAAATATAATAGCTGAAACGTAAACAAATACTTATTAGTATTCTATTGTAGACCGACTGACTTAGGAACTGCCATGTTCCTCCCAGCCATAGACCGCAACCCGTTCCTAGATTCTTCCACCGGTCACCCCTCAGCCGAACTGAGCATTACAAGAATCTAGAAGGCCTAGGTGTATGGTTTTCTATCTTCTTTACTACAACAGAGTAGTCACAAGATCCCTCCCTTTACCAGCCTTTATGTCTAAATCTTTCTGAATAACTTTTCCCCTATTAATATTCACAATCCTCTCACTAGGACAGTCCTCTTTAATAGGACACACTATATATCATAAATCTGATGTTTGAGCACTCAGATTCACGACTAGACCCTCCAGTAAACTTGGAAAACACTTTGACCCATGCAAAGTTCCTCTCTCTGCTATTTATAATTTTTATGAGAACAAGGTTGCTGGGAAATTAGGTTTTTTTCTCACTTAGTTAAGTAACTAACACTCTAGCAGTTCTGTTTTTATCTTTAATTAGAAAATTAATTTATTTTAATCCTCACAATTTATTTTAATATTTATTTAATAAAACTAGACTTTTACTCACCTAACAACTAATTAGATCTTTAGTTATCAGCTATTGACCAGTCTAGACTCTCGCATGCTCAGCCCCTCTTTGTGTGGTAGTCCCAATCAGAAAGAAAGAATAAAATAATAATAGTTTGAACCTTAAAGTAATAATCAAATGGATTATTGATGCTCCAGAGCTCCCAGCTCAACATCAGTTAATCAAATACGAGGTTAAGTGTTCCACAGCATCTCAACTCACACTTACTCAACTAATGTGCTTCCAGAGCCCACTTGGCTCAACACTATCCACAATAATTCATATGTTCCATAGCTCACTTGCTCACATCATTTAATAGTTTGGTGCTATTCAGAGCTCACTTGCTCAACACTCAAAAATAACCACATAAGTGTTTTCAGAGTTCTTTTTAACTCAACACCTGTCAACCATAGTTAAGGTTATAACAACAATTAATAATAAAATAAAATAGTCTTTCCTTGGGATATTACAAATGATTCAAGAATATGGATATGAATTTAGAGATTGCATCACACTCATCGAATGTAACAAGTAAAAGACAATGAATTTATACTAAAATTTTCCAGGGCATCTTGACGTTACATTGGGATGATTAGATGACATTTCAGTGTTTAATAAGGCTTGATATCAAGTGCAACAAATATTTGAGTGATGTTTCCAGTATTCTACAGATCAACAAAAGTTCGAATTTGATATTTTATTCTCGTATGAAGCAGCCTCCCTCGCCTATAATAGCCTTGGTTTTACCCCTTTTTTCATCATTATGAACAGAACCGGAATCAACAGGTGCATATCGAAGAGAAGGTAGAAGTATTAAAAGAAATTAATAGTAATGGAAATCTCTGCAGCGGTGCGCAACTAGTTTAAAAGCAATATTAGGATAAGCAAATTATTTGAGGAGGGCTGAACGAGTTGCAGGAGAGAAGGCAACTAACTCATAACTCTAATCGCGTTCACTAGTAAACGAGAATATCTCTTTCTTTAAAAGCTGGCAGAGTTTAAAAACATAAACTAGAAACCGGCCATTCGTTGCTCCATCGTAGAACCACGTTTATTCCAGGGACAGACTTTACTTACGATCACCTGGATCCTATTAACCTTATTGGTGTCATCACCTGATTAATATAGAGTATACTATTTGAGGAAGTCAGCACTTAATCCCAATGCAAAAGTTCTGCAGCTGAGTTTGCTCGGTCTACAGGGCAAATCAACGCTGCATTCAAAAATTGATTTTTTTAATGGGCAGGAATGGACTGCTTGAATGGGATGGACTGCTCGGATGAGATGGGATGAGCAGGACTCGCATGGCATGGAAGTACAACATGGCATTGCATGGCAGCATGGCATGGTGGGATGGACGGACGGGGAAGCGAAGGGACATGGAGGAATAACGGCACAGGATAGACAGTTGGATCCAATCCAAGAACTGATTGCTTGAGTCAACCTTGGCAGTTGATTCCATCTTATTGGATTAATTTTTTTTACATGCAAAATTACTCAGGCCGATGATACTCTTCCCTTCCAAAGAATTATAAAATCTTTACGAAAGAAATCCTTGAGTCATTGTAGAGTAAGTTTTCAATAGAGCATGACAACAGAAAGTAGGTTTCAACAGTAAGTAAGTTTCTCCTGGTTTTTCCCTCCTAAATATATTCTTCGCACTGTAACTACTTCTCTCACAAGTTTTTTCCCAAACGAGAACCTCTCTTTCCACTTTTCACCCCCCACTTCAAACCAACAGGATTTCACCATTTGAACAACTGAAGGTAAACCCTTCGTGAATGACACGGTCTACAACCAAAAAATAGTTAATCCTCGAAATAAACAAATCATCATCTACCATACATGGAACTATATAAGTGAAATAATATATTTGAGTAATTGATTACCTATGGAAGATTAAGCCATGGATTCGCATCTTCCCTGCTCTTGTTCTCAGCAAGGGCCATAGCCTGATTTGTTAGATTTTTTCATCCTCCTGTTAAAGATAATAATATCTCCAGTAATCCTTCTAGTATCCAAAGGCAATGTTGTACGCCAGGAATAGCAGATTTCGCTCCCTCTTTTCTTCGGCAAAAGAGTGGACAGAAACATTCTGGACTTGAGTCTCTGCAGCGCGAATATGGCAAT
Organism: Larix kaempferi; assembly: GCA_027924585.1. Lineage (NCBI taxonomy): Eukaryota > Viridiplantae > Streptophyta > Pinopsida > Pinales > Pinaceae > Larix > Larix kaempferi. The sequence continues at coordinate 22,539,508 of BSBM01000994.1, read as the reverse complement.
CAATATTTCTACATTCATGTTTTTTAGGCTTTGCCCCTAACCATTGGCTAAGCCTTGTCCCTGCTATAGAAATAGAACTAGTCCTTCCACACATCAACAAATTGAATTCGAATTCCGATTAGGGGATGTAGGCAAGATAATAGTTTCTTTGCTTGCTCGGGGAGGGTATTCTCAACTTGTTCGAATGGTCGACAGGTGGCTATTAGGTAGTGCTCAACAAGAGCAGAGAGATATGATATCTGTGATACAGGTGGAGCTAGACCTATTGAGGTTACTGTTGAGGGAGTGGCATGAGCCAAGGGTGCAATTGTATAGGAGGAGGGTGTTTAGGGTCTTGTTAAGGAGTATTTAGATCTTGGATCTAAGATAAGTGAGATCGAGGCTATGCCGGAGCTTCCAACCTAATGTTTGGATTAAAAAAATATATACTATGATCAGAGAAGGTAGAGTGTGGACATTGATCCTAAGAAAATTGAGGTGATGAATATTGGCCTTGTCCCAAGACCCTAAAAGGTTTGCGTAGCTTTATCGACCTCACCGGTTAGTACAGAAAGTTTGTCTAGAACTATGGTATAATTGCATCTCCCCTCACCACCTTGCTAAAAAAGAATGCCTTCACTTGGAATGTAGAGGCTGTAAAATTTAATAAACAAAAGATTACATACCCAACTCCCCAATACTCCTGATGATGGTGATGCTAATATCTGATTGACTATTGGTGCTACCCTTCTCAAAGTAGCTAGGCGGTCGTTCGGACCAACTGAGCAACCACGTCATCAGTGCGGCAGCCTTACTACGTTTATACAAACCAAACGAAACCCTTACCAGCAATCATCAATGCAGAAGCCTTACGGGGTTTATACACCCCAAACGAAACCCTTACCAGCAGGTCGCAGGGGAGAATAGCTTAACAGAAGATGGAATGATGCAGGTGGTTGTTTTTGTTTCAGTTTGTGAATCAACTCGATGGATGAATGCCACGGGCATCCAGGGATGGCGTGGCTAGATGGCGGGGCTAATTTGGTTTCACCAACAATGCAAGATTTGCCACCCTGCATTTGCATTAATTCGAAGATTTTGTCGAGAACTCCAATTTGAAATTTAAGTTGAAATATGTAATATTTAAGTAATGCCAAATTTTATATACATTTTAAATATAATTTTAGTAACAATTTAATGTTTTTAAAATAAATATTAGAAATGTTATTAAGTAATTTATTATTTTCAAAATAAATGTTATTAAATATTAGTCTTAAATATATTTAAGAAAAGTTTAGAAAAATTATTTACATAAACATATTTATTAAATAATAAGAGTGGTGGACATCATAAAATATTGAAACCATAAATTAGAAAGTTTTAATAGTATTTTTTATTTATTTTCCATTTAGTATATCTTTAATATGATATTAATTTTATTAAAAAATTTCAAATAAAAAATTAATACAGATTTTAATATTCAAAATTTAACACAATCAATATAGTATTTAATGTGTATATAAATAATAGAGATGATTTATAAATAAAAGAATAGAAAACTAGTTGTTAATTAAAAAATAAAATATGGATAAAGAAAGGTTTATATATATATATATATGAATTTTTTTTGTATAATTAATAATTTTAATAATTTTTAATATTTCATGTTAATATCATTTAATCTATAAAAATTAATATATATATTTGGAAATATTTTTTAAATTTTTTTTAAATTATCATATTGATGTCATCTAAGTTTCTAACCATACAATAAAAAACTTAACATATATATTTGGAAACAATATTTTCTTAAAAAAACTCAACATACAGGTTTAGAAATAATCTTTTATCTATAACTACTCAATATAGCTTTTACGATACTTCTACATATGATGCAGATTTAATGCACATCTTTTATTAAGGAGTTACATATATAAAATGGAAATTTGCTATTTTCAATTTACCTAAAAGTAAGCTTGAAAAATAATTTAATATTTATTATTCATATTTTATGAAATTAATGTTTAAAATTATATCATATATAATTTAATTTTTTATTTATAAATTATATAAATCTAAAAAACTATCTAACTTTATAATTTAAAACTATTGAATAAAAATTATTCATACAATAATAAACAAATAAAAAATATCATTAACTATATAAATTAATATATAATCATATTAATATTAATTTAATATCACTATTTAATAACATTATAATATAAATAATGCAATACTATATTATATAAAATCTTTAATTTAAATTGTAATATAACAATATAATATTTAATATATTTTGAAATATGTAGACTAACCATTTAACAACATTATATTATAAATAATATAATATTATAATATTTAAAATCTTCAATTTAAATTATAATATAACATTATGATATTTAATATATTTAAAATATTTTGAAATATGTAGACTCACGGGTTTTGTTTGATAAGATAGAAAAAGATGTTGGTGCAAATATAAATTAGCACATGAATATATAATAGAAAACATTTTATTTAAAAATTTGTTCAAAAAATCTTAACTTAATTTTTAGCATGTATATATATTTAAAAACATTTTATTTTAAAATTTGCTCCAAAATATTTCGGCTCAACTTTTAGCATGAACATATATTAAGAAATATTCTATTAAAAAATTGGTCAAAAATACTTCCACCCAAACTCCCATTCCTACACGTAATTTAATATTTTATGTTTCGGTAAATAGATTAATATTATTCCAGAAGCTATATGTTTTATGTTTTTTCAATTTGAATGTTTTTTCGTTTTGCCTTAAATGAGACACATTCTTTTCAATTCTTTGAGCATAAATTGGGAAATATGTTCATGGAGGACTATGAAAAGAAATTCTTGGAGCTGCTGGGTTATGTGGATTTTATCAAGGATGAAAAGCTGAAGGTACAATGTTTTGTCAGTGGCTTTCCTACATATTATAAGGATAGATTGACTTATGATGAACCTCTCACCTTGAAGGATTACTTCTGAAAGGGTAGATGCTTGTATGAGCAAGGCCCGCATAGGCAGGAAGTGACAAATATTTGGAAAGGTAAGCTAGAAGAGAAGCAAGATCGGAGAAGAAAGGGGTTTAAGCCTCTGGATACAAAGAAGGACACCTACTCTTCTTTTAAACCATTGATACCGAAAAGAAGAATCCAAGATGGGTAATTCTTTAGGACAAAAGAACCAACCCAAGGTAAATGTTGGGGATGTGGTGGTGACCATTTATTAAGCAAATGTCCTTAAAGAAGAAATAAGGGAACCAGTGTATATAGTATGCAAGAAGCTGAATCTACTATTGGCGATGTTGCAAGAAGTGTTCCTCGCATCTCTGCAGCCTTGGATAATCGCCAAGTTGATCATCAATATTCTATGATCGAGATTGAAGGTAAACTAAATGATGTGCCTATTTCAATTTTAATTGATTCCAGAGCTTCTTATATAGCTATATTAATACTAACTTGGTTGAAAAGTGTAAATTGATGACTCATAAGTTGTCTAAGTCCGGAATGGTTCAATTGGCAACTGGTATGAAGAGGAAGATCATAGCTATGGTCAAAAGCTGTTGTTTTGAAATGAACGGAAACCAAACCTGTACCGATTTGGACATTCTTCCTCTTAGGTCTTATGATTTGTTGATTGGTATGGATTGGCTTGAGAAACACTTTGTTGTATTGGACTGCCACAGTAAATTTATTACATGTCTGAGTGATGAGGGAAACCTTAATCTATGGATAAGAGGTATTCAAAGACCTATATATTTAAAAAAGATTTCAGTTTTGCAAATGAATAAGTGTATCATAAAAAGGTGCTAGTTGTATGCTATTCAGGTAGAAAAATTTTCTACTAAAAAAGAATCAAGTTTGGAAGAATATCCAGTGTTGAATGAATTTGCTGATGTATTTCAGGAAGTTCCTGGGTTACCGCCCAAGAGGGATATCGATTTAAAAATCAATTTGGTGCCTAGAACTATGCTCATTGAAAAGCACCATATAGAATGGGTACTCCGTAGTTAAAAGAATTGTAGATCCAACTTGAGGAGTTGTTGAAGAAAGGGTATATACGGCCTAGTATATCACCTTGTGGTGCTCTAGTTATTTTTGTAAGAAAGAAGGATGACACACTCGGATTATGTGTGGACTAACCTCCACGTTCTATCAAAAGCCCATTTCATGATTTTTGCGTTAAGACCTTCAAAGGCTGCACCCACAAAAGATGTACTATTTTCGAGGTTTGATCACTTAGAAAATTATAAAATTACTAATTTAATTTTCGAAAAATAATGACACACTAGTGCTATATGTTCTCTTCATGCATGCTCATTTTTGTAGCTTGATTCCATCATTTAGCCCCTCAAAGGTTGCACCCACAAAAACATATACCTTATCATTTGCCTGAAAATAAAAGTGTATGTTAGGAAAAATGAAACTTGACATAGCTATGCAAATTTTCAATACATAAAAGTTATATATTCGGAAACGTGATTCAATTTCCTACATTTCATATTTTTTACTCAATGCATGATATTTTGCGTAAGTATCTCAAAAAATCCAAGTAAGTTGAGGGATGCCTGATTTTTCAGTTTTCTATTGCATCTAACGCGCCAAAAGTGACCCTCATTAGCTTGCACTGACCCTATGATTAGATTCCTTGAATTTATAATATGTGATAACATTGTTTTTCTTTTAGCATTATATAATGCTTTTATGTCTAGTTTATGAATTTGATTTAGAACAGAATAATATATTTAGTTACCTTATGAAAGTTATGGAATTCAGTAAAGATAGGAAAAGTGATTAAGTACTAAGGTATATTCAGAAATCAATCAAGAAATGATTGAGTTTTTTACAATGTTATGATAATTGATAAATCATTTTGTTTTGATCAGAAGAGTTCTTCCTATTCTCATGAAAATCAATAGGTTTTTAATTAAAGATTATATATAAAAAAAAAATCTCTACTCTTGATATGTTAATATTAGGGATTATGACAGTATGGTATCAGAGCTTTAGGTTCCTACACTAGGACCTTATGGAGCTCATTATTGATGTTTATTTATATTATATGAAATTATGACCATGTGATAGTTGTGTTTCTTTGGTTAGATTGTGATAAGTTCTGGGTATTGAGAAATGGCCGAGGAAAGATCTCCCACTCCCATTTATGTCGAATTAACTCAAGAGGAACAACATAATAAAATGATGAATGATAATCAAGAGGAAATTCTACAAACTGTAAGAGAACCCCAAAACGACTTGCAAACTTTTAAACTGGAACATGAACGGGTAATGCGGACCCGGGAAGATGTAAATGAAGCTCTACTACAAAAATTAACTGATTTTTCTAAAGACATGGGTCATGTGGGGATCAAAAGAAAATTAAAAAAAAATAGAAAAATGGATTCTTCATCCGAAACATTTTTCGATGATAGCTCCGCTGGCAGTGAGTTGGATGACTCTAACAGCAATGATGAGCATAGATGAGGAAGTAAAAAGAGATGTATGGATGATATATCCGATGAGTTTAAAAAGATTAAACCTCCTATCTTCGAAGGTTAAATCAAGAAAGGAGGGGAAGTCGAAGCATGGCTATCGAGTATGAAAAAGTATTTCACCATGTATAACTACTCAAATTCAATGAAAGCAAAAATAGCTCTCTTTAACCTAGTTTGGAAAGCTGAAATTTGGTGCAAAGACTTAAAGAAAGCTAAAGGGATTAATGACCATAAAGTTACCTGTTGTTGGTTTAAAAAGATGTTTAAAAAAGAATATTTGTCTGAATATTATTATGAGGGTAAGTCTAAAGAATTTTATGAACTAAGGTTAGGGAAAATTTCGATGCATGACCTAAGCACCAAATTCCTGTCCTTATTAAGATATGTACCCTACCTCACTAAAGAAAATCCAAAAATACAAAGTTCCTTGGTTGTCTGCCTAACTTCTATAAAGATCGACTAGAATTTGATAATCCTAAAACACTATATGAATCAATGAGAAAAGCTAAGCTAGCTTATGATCAAGCTAAGCATAGATAAGATAACCCAAAAATATTTAAGAAGAGGGAGGGACAAGATTTTAAAAGAAGAGAATTCAAGCCCTTTAATAAGAATAGAAACTTTCCCAAAAATAAATTTAACAGAAGTCAACCAACCTAACCTGAATTTAAAGATAACATTGGGTATAAGAAAAATGAAGAAATCAAAAGAGAACCTCTAAAATGTTGGGGATGTGGAGAAAGCCATTTCTACAAGGACTGTCCGCATAAGAAGGACAACCGAAGTATTCATGCAGTCAGAGAAGTTGTCATGGTTGGAGAAGTTGCGAGGAGCATTCCAAATATAAGCGCAACCTTAGATAATCGTCAAGCAGAGTTTCAACCCTCCATGATAGAGCTAGAAGGTAAAATCTCTAAAAGATCTATTTCAATTTTAATAGATTATGTTTCAACATTAAGTTATATATCTCTTAGTTTGGTATATGCATGTAAATTGAAGCAACATGAATTTCAAAAATCCTGGTTAGTTCAATTAGCCACGGGCACAAAAAGGAAAGTGACATGTTTTATTTCCACATGTGAGTTTAAGATGAATGATTATGTTACAAAATATGATTTGAACATTATTACCCCTAGGATCATACGATATTTTGATTGGCATGGATTGGCTTGAAATTCATAGAGTAATTTTAAATTGTTACGACAAAAGTTTTACTTGCATTGATGAATCTGGTAATCATAGGATTGTTAGAGGCATTCCAAAGAAAGGTACAATTAGAAAAGTATCTGCATTACAACTTAAGAAGTGTGCTAGAAAAGGTTGTAAAATTTTTGTTGTGCATATTACAGAAACCTCTAATGAAAAGAATAAACCTAATCTAGAAGATTACTCCATCCTTCAATAATTTAAAGATGTGTTCTGTGACGAATTTTCTGGTTTACCCCCTAAGAGGGATATCGATTTTACTATCAAATCGGTACTTGGTGTGGTACCTACCTCTAAGGCCCCTTACTGAATGAATCAACCTGAACTAATAGAACTAAAAATGCAATTACAAGAGTTAATTGATAAACACTACATTAGACCGAGTGTGTCCCCGTGGGGAGCACCGGTGCTTTTTGTGAAAAAGAAAGATGGCACACTGAGGTTGTGCATTGACTATCGTCAACTGAACAAAATGATCATTAAAAATCGATACCCGCTCCCTCGCATAGATGATCTATTCGATCAAGTACGAGAAGCAACAATGTTTTCTAATTCAATGGGCAGCATAACTTTCTTTCCATAAACTAGCTCATATGGTGTGAAGCCTGTTGTTGTTTTCCATGTGGTATTATAGGCCCAAACTGCTTCACTTAACCTGTCTGCCCAATATCTTTTGTGGAGGTTCACTATCTTTGTCAAAATCCTCACTAACTCTATGTTGGTTACCTCAGCTTGACCATTAGCTTGAGGGTGATAGGAGGAGGACTATTTATGCTTAACATTGTTTCTTCAAAGCATGTCTTCTATTAGATTTGATGTGAACTGTGGGCCTTGATCAGAAACTAGTTCTCTTGGGACTCCAAACCTGTGGAAGATCTGCTCAGTGAAAAATTTTGCCACGTTGGTTTCATTTGCTGCAGCAAGTGCTGCTACATCAGTCCACTTTGTAAGGTAGTCATGCATACTAGGATGTAGCTTTTCTGATTTGACTGTGGGTTGATTGGTCCAACGAAATCAAATCCCCATTTTTCGAATGCCTTCAAGGAGATTTGTGGATGGAGAGGAATTTCTTCATTTTGTGTTGGCTTCCCCATTCTTTGGCAGTCATCACAGTGTGAAACATATTCATAAGCATCCTTATGGAGTGTTGGCCAATAATACCCTGTTTGCAAAATTTTATAGGCTATCCTCTTTGCAACATAGTGTCCTCCACATGGTTCATTGTGAGTGGCATGCATTATGTCATGCACTTCATCTTCTCTAATGCATCTTCTGAGTATTTGATCTGGTCCTTTTTTGAAGAGCATTCCCTCCATCCATGTGTAAGTGGCACTTTATCTTATGACCTTATTTTTCTCTTTGTAGCTGTAATGTGCTGGAAATCTTCCAGTCACTAAATAGTTTGCTATGTCAACAAACCATGGGCTCCTTGTGGGGATTGAAAAAATATGCTCATCAGGAAAACTGTCATTTACCACTTCATTATCTTATCCATGGGTGAGCTTAGACAGAAAATCAGCCACTACATTGTGTTTTCCTGGCTTATCCAAAATTGTGATGTCAAACTCTTGCAGAAGGAGTAGCCATCTAATGATTCGAGCACTTGTGTTAGGTTTGTTCATGAGATACCTTATTGCTGAATGGTCTGTATGGAAAAAAACTTGATACCCAGTTATGTAGTGCCTGAATTTGTTAATGGCATGTATGATAGCCAAAAACTCCTTCTCTGTAACAGTATAATTTAATTATGCTCCTGCCAAATTTTTATTGATATAATATATAGCATAGGGATTCTTCTCTCTTTCTTGTCCAAGGACAGATCCAATTGCCTTATCTAATGCATCTGAGTGGATTTGGAATGGAAGTGCCCAATCTGGTCCTTGGAGTATTGGAGCTATAATTGTTTTCTCTTTTAGTTTGTCAAATGATAGCATACAATGTTTTGACCATATGAATTATGTGTCTTTAGTGAGTAAAGCAAGCATTGGTGCAGCAATTTTGCTATAACTCTCAATGAATCTTCTATAGTATCCTGTTTTTCCAAGGAAACTTCTTACATCTCTCTATTTCACAGGTGGAGGTGGTGTTTTGATGATTGTAACTTTTTCCTGGTCAACTTCTATTCCTCTCTATGAAATATGGTGGCCAAGCACGATGCCTTCTTCCATGAGCATTATGCATTTATTGTTGTTGAGGCATAAGATCATCTCAATACATTTTTTCAAAACCAGTTCTAGATGTTTTAGTGCTTGGTCAAAATTTTGTCCATAGGGTGTGAAGTCATCCATGTAGACATCCATTTGTTCATTAATAAAATCAAAGAAGATACTTGGGATTTCCCTCTGAAACATTGTTGGGGCATTACAGAGCCCAAAGGGAAGCACTCTAAGGCCCCTTACTGAATGAATCAACCTGAACTAATAGAACTAAAAATGCAATTACAAGAGTTAATTGATAAACACTACATTAGACTGAGTGTGTCCCCATGGGGAGCACTGGTGCTTTTTGTGAAAAAGAAAGATGGCACACTGAGGTTGTGCATTGACTATCGCCAACTGAACAAAATGACCATTAAAAATTGATACCCGCTCCCTCGCATAGATGAACTATTCGATCAAGTACGAGGAGTGACAATGTTTTCTAAAATTGATCTAAGAACTGGATACCATCAAATAAGAATAAGGGATGAAGATGTTTATAAAACCGCTTTCAGAACACATTATGGGCACTATGAGTTTATGGTCATATCTTTTGGGTTGACCAATGCCCCGACAAAGTTCATGTGTCTAATGAACAGTGTGTTACACAAATTTCTGGATAAATTTGTCGTCGTCTTTATAGATTACATCTTAATTTACTCTAAAAATGAAGACGAACACGAAGAACACCTAAGAATGGTCCTACAAACTTTAAGAGAACACAAACTCTATGCGAAGATTAGTAAATGTGATTTTTACCAAGATAAGGTACAATATCTAGGACATGTAATCTCGAAAGATGGAATTGCGGTAGACCCGGACAAAATCAAAGCAATCATAGATTAGCCAGTCCCAAGGGATGTGATGGGCATTAGATCCTTCAGAGGGGATCATGGGTGACTACCGTAGATTTATCGAGGGATTTTCGAAGATTGCATATCCTATAACCTCACTCCAAAAGAAAGGGATAAAATTTAATTGGACAACTAAGTGTTAAGAAAGTTTTGAAAAGTTAGAACATTTACTTACCACCGCACCCATTCTAAAAATAGTTGATCCTTACAAAGACTTTCTGGTTTGTACGGATGCATGTTTAGAAGGGTTAGGTGGGGTATTATTACAAGAATACCATGTAATAAGCTATGAATCCAGAACAATCAAGCAACATGAAAAGAACTATGAGACTCATGACATAGAGTTGGCAGCCATAATTCACGCTTTAAGAATGTGGCGGCATTATCTAATCGGGAAGAAATTCATTTTAAAAATAGATAATATAAGCTTAAAATATTTCTTCGATCAACAGAATATCAATGCTCGACAAGCAAGGTGGTTTTCCTTCTTGAGCGAGTATGACTTTGAAATTAAGCACATTAAGGGAAAAGAAAATAAGATTGATGAGACCTTAAGTAGGAATGTAAATTTCCAGATTTCTACTGCAATGAGCAGTTATAAAACAGACTTGGAGAACATAATAAATGATGCCGCGGAAAATGATCAAGATTATTTAAGAACTAAAGAAAAATGGCAAAGAAGTGTTACTGAGAAATAACCAACCGATTATAGTGTTGGGACTAACAACTTGCTTAAATATAAGAACTGAATATATGTACCCAACTCAGAAGAAGTAAAAAGGTTAATCTTAAATTAAACTCATAAGAAACCTTACTCCGACCATCCCAAGTACCAGAAAATGTTAACAACTTTAAAGAAAGAATATTATTGGCCTAACATGAAGAAAGAAGTGGTCAACTATCTAACCAGATGTCTAGAATGTCAGCAAGTGAAAACCGAACATAAACATCCAGCTGGGTTGCTGCAACCCTTTCCCATTCTGGAATGGAAGTGGGAAGTAATAAGGATGGACTTCATAACTGGATTACCTAAGAATAACAGACAACATGATTCAATTATGGTAGTAGTTGATAAATTAAGTAAAGCTGCACATTTCATTCCGGTTAAGTCTACTTGTAAAGCTGTGAATATTGCTGACGTTTTTATGAAGGAAATATTTAGATTGCATGGCATTCCGAAAGTGGTGATATCAAATAGGGACTTAAAATTTACTAGGGAATTTTGGAAAGCATTATTTCAAGGGTTAGAAACAAAGTTAAATTTTAGTATCGCATACCATCCACAAACGGATGGGCAGACGGAAAGAACTAACCAAATACTTGAAGACATGTTAAGGATGTACGTGATCAACCAACCAGGTAAATGGGAAGAATATCTTCCTTTAGTCAAGTTCGCATACAACAATGGTTATCAAACGTCAACAAAAATGACACCCTTTGATATACTATATGGAAGAAAGTGTCACACACCTATAACATGGGATAGCCCCGTGGATAGGATTGTTCTTGGACCCGATTTATTAAGAGACATGAAACAAATTGTTAAACAGGTACAACAAAATCTAAAATGTGCACAAGATCGTCAAAAAAGCTATGCATATCTCAAAAAAACTCAGAGAGAGTTTAATGTCAGAGACCATGTCCACTTAAAGGTAAAAGCAAAAAGAAGTTCCTTAAGGTTGGGTATGCTGTCGAAGCTAGCTCCCAGGTATTGTGAACCGTTTGAGGTACTGGCCAAGGTAGGTTCGATAGCCTACGAACTGGCACTTCCTCGTTCTATTAAAATTCATAATGTCTTTCATGTATCTTTGTTGAAAAAGTATGTTCATGATGCAACTCACATACTTGATTGGGATATGATTCAGGTAGAGCCTGAGGGAGAGTTTCAAACCGGGCCTATGTGTATCCTCGAGAGGAAGGAGCTAATGCTATGGAACCGAGCTATCGCTCGAATTAAAGTGAAGTAGAAGCACTTTAGCCCAGAAGAGGCTACCGGGGAATTGGAGGATAAAATACGAGAGGGATACCCTTCGCTTTTCCAGCAAGAGCAAGAGGGCTCTGATTGAATAAAATGAAATAAAGGTAACACCGAGGACAGTGTTTAGAATAAGGGGGGGAGGAATGTGACACCCCCTCACAAAATAATTTTTACTTGAAGTAAAAGATTATTATTTTTCTGATTTGTTTTATTAATGGAGTTATTAAAACTCATAAACTATAACTCACACTTATGTTGTGAATGTTGTTTATAATACATTGGGTTACATTTACTTATAATATAGTGGACCATTTCTATTGATATTATATGCACTTGTTGTATATTGGCTGTCAAGAGTAATTTGCAGATTCAAGTGCACGGATTGAAAGCTCCAACAGGGATTTACATCGAACGTTTGGATCGAGGTTGGTTATATTCTTCATTATCTTAGCATTGTCATTTATATAGCATAGTACTGAGAATTGAGTTAATTTCTGGTAGTCAGCTGTCTGTTGCGGTCTACCCCAAGCCATAGGAAGTTTTCTCTAGAACATAAATGGAGACTCCGTTGGGGAAAACATCCGTTTTGGGGGATTTTTGAGCATTAGTCCTTATTTAGAGTTATTGTTTGTCGAAGCTCTGTGTCACTGATTGGCCATTGAGATACACTATAGAAAACTGGTTTTTTCTAAGCCATTGGACTCTTTGTTTGCCCATTTTCTTTTCCCTACCCGTGGGTGAACTTAGCTCTGCCCACGTACACCCACTTATGTTTACACTACTGCTCGAGGGTACCCGCAGATATTCCTTCGACATTAGCGTACAACTCCGGCTTTGGTTGTTTCATGACCCTTGGTTATTGCTGGGTTGGCTTTGGATGATCCTGAGTCTTTATTGGCCTGATTCTTGACTGTTCCATGCCTTATTTGTGACCAGAACTCTTCTCTTCTCTTGGTTGAGCCTTGTTGGTTTTTTTACCCATCTTTGGATTTAGCCTTGTTGTTTTTTCCTATCAAGCTCACTTCGTTGGCTGAGTCTTACTGTTTGGGATCTACTAGGTTGTCTTAGTGATCTCCCCTACATTTCAGTGACTAGATAGTAGGATTTTGCTTACATTTTTCATTTCATTATATTGAAAAATACAAAAAATATATAGTTTTTCATTTTCCTTTTGTTTATAAGAGAAAATACAAAAAAAAAAAAACTTTTATGTACTGCATCTTGCATTGAGTGCTTCCTGCTTTCATTTAGGTTCTGCTTGTGCATTGAAAATATAAAAGAGTTGCATTTTATTTCGAAACCGTTGGATTGATTTCGCATGTTAGTGGCATTGTTTTTATTGGATAGATGAGTCTAGAGTTTGACGATTTTGCATACTATTGAGTCATATACATCACTAGTTTCATGACCATATCCTTTGAGTAACCACAGCCATTAAAATTAACGCTTAATCTTAAAATTGATTAGAACTATTTTATTTATAGGTTACACCAACTAACATAGGTTTAGAGTCTTAGAATAAATCATTGTGAGTAAACAATCCAAGACTACTAGATGAAACATTATGTGTCTAACCAGGGAGTGGTGAAATCCATGGTATACATCGGTGTTCTCAGGAAGCTCTACTCAAACCAGAGTTAAGCACGAGGTCACGGGAGGTTGGTTGGGGAGATATCCCTCCAATACCGGTTGAACGTGGGAGATATTTCCAGGGTTTGTTTGTATCTAGGGGTACCAGAGGTTCATCCTCTTGTGCTTCGGGCTTAGCTACCCTGCCCATACGATGAATCCCACCTGCAACTATCCCTTTGAGCATTGGTTATATTGCGGTGACCATAGTTGCCTTACCTAGGTATCGCATAGGGTACTTGCAGTGGTTATGTTGTTTGTGTCCTGAGTCAGATAGGGGTCAGACATCACAGTTGTCGTTGTATAGGGACTTGACCCTATGCATGCAGTGAAGTCTGGGGGCCATTATAACTGATTCTGTTACATCTGGCTATAGTTTGGGAGTCTCATGCCTCTCCTAGGTGAGACATACCGGCTCTAGTGTCAGGAGCTCATTTAGCCACTCTGTTTGTCTGCTCTTGGCTGTAGTTTCTCTAGGTGTGTGCTTTTGATTTACTGTTTTTAATCGATAGTTGGCCTTTAGGGGACGTTTTTATTTTATAGTCTCTCTAGAGATATCGTGGCGTGGATTCGTGCTCTCCGTCGATCTCGTCGGTTGGCTGTTTTACCAGCTACCGAGCTTTCACGCCGTGTCAAGAAGGGACGCCGCCAGGATCCCTCTGAATCTTTGGATTCTTACGAGACATATGTTATTGACGCCATGACTGCACATTCTAGCATGAGAGAAATCCCAACCAGTCCATCGGGTAGAGTTGAGCACACTTCAGACACCCCTACTCCTCGTGAGGCGTGGGGGGGTGTTAGCTTGGTTTTGCAACCAAGCTTAGTGCTATGGGCACCTGCTAACTAGTAGCAGCAGTCTCAATATTAAGCAAAAGCAATAAACTAAATCTAAACTAAACTAAACTAGCATGTGCATTTTTGAATTAAAAAACAAGAACAAGAAAGATAAAAAATAATTTTTTGTATTGAAAATGGGGGCAAGCAAGTGCTTGCAATAAGAATACCTCCGATTGATGAAGATAGTTGAGAAGCTCCAAGGGTGAGTAGCTCCAAACTCCAATGGGTCCTTTCTCCAAGGTTGCTACAATGGCCAAAAACTCAAGGGAGATTTTGGCAGCATGAGGATAGGAATATGGATGGATGTGAAATGAGGAGCCCCTAGCACCTTTTTATAGGTTTTGGTGGTGGGGAATACCATTTGTGGTTTTGTGGAAACCAATGGTATTGACCAACATGGTTTAGGTACTTTTCCCTCCTTTTTTCTTTTTTGAATAAAATTAATATTTTTATTCCCTTTTTAATATTTTTGGGAATTTTGGACCCTTTTTGAGGGTTTTTTATGTTTTTTTAGGAAAAATAATCTTTTTGAGTGGGAAAAGGGGTGTACTAAGGTCTTTTGGTGACCTTTTGTTGGCTTCAGAGGCTCAGATGGTGGAAAACTGGACAAATGGGTCATGTGAATAAGGAAATGAGCTAGTGAGCACTTTTTAGGTGTTAACAGATTGCCCCCTGATGTGTGAGGGCAGGAGCTCATCGTATGGCCGATAGACATCATAGTTCTTTGTCTTTTTTCTGGGGTTTTGGGGAGGAGAAGAGACCGATTGGAGACTGGATCCGCGGCCCTTGGAAGCTGCAAAAAATAAACAATATTACATGGCCTCAATATGAATGAGGAATAGTCTCTGATAATGGACGAGGCGGGCATACCCATGCTCGTATCAAAACATAGATAAACAATTAGTCCCAAGAAGGGGGAGGTGAGAAAATACATAAAAAAAACTGCTGGTACATCATAAGGGTCCAGAGAGGACATCATTTTGGGATGTAGTCATGATCATATCATGACTGTTCTCAATAACTGATACACTGGAATAACTGGTGAACTGCTGAAACTGAAGGTGTCCAATATCTGTAGGGACTCAATGACTATGAGCCATCTTTGGGAAGTATATGTAACTGTATACTCGAGGGAGTATAAAACTGGTGTACATCTTAATATTGTCGCCATGAGCAACCCGGATATCTATAGAAAAAATATAATTGGTTGTTTCCATATGTAGACTCTCAAATGTGGAAGAGTCAGGAGGTATTTGGGGTCTTGAACAAATAACTGAACGGACCAATACCCTGTGCGAGTCTCAACGATGCGATCAAGGTGTTGAAGTCGAGCATGTGAGAAATAACCATTTGGAGAGGCACTGAGGACTCTTCTCGAAATGATTCGTAGGCACTCATTGTAAATGGTGATGAGTCCAAGACACAAGGACCTCTAGGTCTATCATCGGGGATAAATTTGGTTGTCGTCGATAGAGGGAGACCAGCAACTAACAAGGCAATGATGTTTCCTTGATAGGAGAGCGCGGTGTAGAGCTGAAGTGTGGTAGTACTGATGGTAGGACTGACATACTTGTGGGGATGGGAAGTAACTGGGGTCATATAGTGGGTAGACTCAAACTTCCTTTGTTCAGAGCATGATGACATGGTTGACCTGGAAGCGTAGGGAACTGACTTATAGGTGTGGGGATCATAGCTTTTAAGGACTGAAGGGTATGTATTGACTCTGGGGGGAATCAAGCTGATGGGTGCTGTCGAGGGGTTCTCAGGGTGACATATTGCAGAATACTCTGAACAAAGGTGACCAAAATGGGGAAGCTGCCATATGAGTAGACGTGATCTGTTGTGGCACCGAGAAGCACCATTGGGTCCTTCTTCGTAGTTTTAATGAGCTCCAAGAAGGTATAAAAGTGTGCTCTGAAATGGTATTGTCCTGTGGATTTTGTGAGCCCAGGACTGTTCATGCTCATTGGTGCTTTCATTTTTAAGGAGTCTAAAAACGATAAGTAGACTCTGCGATGGTTATGATTACTGTTCTGTTGGTTTTACAAGCCCAGGATGGTGATTGCTCGTGGTCGCTTTCATGTTTAGAAAGTCTAAAAGCGGTAAGTGTACTCCATTGGTGTTTCTTTTTCGTAAGTTAATCTCCAAGGCCCGGAAAAGCATAAAATGATGCAGATGGAGAACTCTTCTAGCCGATGTGACTAGAGTATACCTTTTTCGTAATTAGTCTACAAGGTCCGAAAAAGGGGTAAACTTATACCAGGTATACGCCCTTTCAGATACGTTTAACGAGCATGAAAGGAAGCAAGATTGCTCGACGATCTTTTCATTGTTTTAGGAGTCAGAAAAGAGCTTAATAGAAACTCCCTAAGTGCATTTTTCATAAAAGGGATTGCTCGGCCCGAAAAAGGGATAAAATTATACCGAACAAAAAGGGATTGATGAGAGCGAGAAAAGGTCTCAAGCATCATCATGGGTGCGGAAAACTGAATCCGGTGACATAAATATTGTCAAAAAGGGGGAACGGCCAATGTGGCACGCGAACCGAGGTGATGGGTGACATTAAAAAATGCCTGAAAAATCTAGAGGTGAGGGTGATAAATGATCTCAAACGTCATCACGAGCGTGGAAAACTGAATCCGGTGATATAAGGCATGTCAAAAATGGACGACGACCGATGTGGCACGCAAACCGAGGCGACAAGGGGGCATGGAAAAATGCCATAAAAATATGGAGGTGAGAGCGAGAAATGATCTCAAGCATCATCACAAGCGCGGAAAACTGAATCCGACAATATAAAGATTGTCAAAAACAGAGAACGGTGGATGTGGCACGCAAACCGAGGTGACGAGGGGGCATGGGAAAAATGCCCGAAAAATCTAGGCATGAGAGCGAGAAATGATCTCAAGCATCATCATGAGCGCGAAAAACTAAATCTGGCGATATAAGACTCGCTAAAAACGGACGACGATCGATGTGGCATGCAAACCGAGGCAACGAGGGGGCATGAAAAAATGCCCTAAAAATCTGGGCGTGAGAGCGAGAAATGATCTCAAGCATCATCACGAGCGCAGAAAACTGAATCCGGCGATATAAGACTTGTCAAAAATGGATGACGGTCGATGTGGCACGCAAACCGAGGTGACGAGGGGGCATGAAAAAATGCCCTAAAAATCTGGGCGTGAGAGCGAGAAATGATCTCAAGCATCATCACGAGCACGGAAAAATGAATCCGGCGATATAAGACTTGTCAAAAACAGACGATGGTCGATGTGGCACACAAACCGAGGCAACGAGGGCATGAAAAAATGGTCAAAAAATGGACCTGGTGAAAACAGGAAAAGGAAAGAACTGTTATGAAGTTCTCGCTGTGCTGATTCCAATGGTACCAACGGTTTGAGAAATGGACGTCGTATGACACCGGAATGGTTGTTGGAAAAATGGTGGAATCTCTATAAATAGGGCGTGGGGCCCATATGACGTGTCATTGTTACGTGCGAGTTTGGCAGAGCAGTCAGAGCTCTTTCTTGATTTCAGGGAGATTTCACCGTTGGTTTTCGATTCCGCAAGTTTCAGGTAACTCTATTCATCTTAGCCTTTTCAATTATGTCATTTTTGGTTAGCGGTGGGCCCCCGAAGGCCGTGAAATTCCACGTTGACTTTCCAACGTGGAATATCGCGGGTTTCGGGTCTCTTCCCGCGATGAACCTCACGGGTTTTAGGCTGATAGTCGCGATGTTGATCGCGACTGTGAGGTTGGAACCCGCAATGTTCATCGCGAGTTCATGGGAGATAGTCGCGATGTTCATCGCGACTGTCTGGCCAATACCCGCGATGTTCATCGCGGGTTCTTGTATGGAGGCCCGATGACCATCGCGGCTTTTGATGAAAAAGCCGCGATGGTATTTTTTCAAAAAAAAAATTGTTGGGGCTAAAAATTTCTTCTGTTTTTTGGCAGGATGTTGAGGAGACCGTTGGCTTCCTGGTGAGAGCAGGAGATAGATGATGATCTGATGCAGAGGATTCAGAGTGGTCCAGGGGTTCGGCAGACTCTGGCGGTGAGTGGACTTCTGAAGTTCGCTCAGATCCCACCAATGCATTCAGTGAGACGGCTCTTGAACAAGTTGGTGAGTTGGTGGGTGCCAGCAAAGGGTGCTTTTATGATTGGGGGACAAAGGTTGGAGATCACCCTCACAAACGTATATTTTCTCACTGGATTGCCTCGTTTAGGGGAGGTGGGAGATCTTCTGATGAGCATATGGGGAAGCTCTTTTTGTACGGCTGATGTATTTTTGTATATTGGGTGCTGAGGGCACCTATGACATGTTTTGACTATACGATGATGTATATATATATATATATATTTGATGTTGGTATATAGTTGTGTATGCACGTGGATGCACTTGTTGTCTTTTCGTTCGCCCGTGGAGGCATGTTTGATTTTCTGTATGCCCATGGAGGCACATTGTATGCATGTGGACGTACATTTTGTTTTTGGTATATGCCCGTGGAGGCACATGGTATGCACGTGGATGCACATTTTGTTTTCGTATATGCCCGTGGAGGCACATGTTATGCACGTGGATGCATTATTTGTTTATGGTATGATGCGATTGGTGTGCCAGTCAAGTACATTGTTGGCCATATGGTCTGCTACACTATTGAGGTTTCTTGGGACATGTGTGAATGAAATGGATTCAAACTGTCGAATCATTTGTTTAGCGCACAAAAATTTTCTGAACAGACAGGGATCGCGTACCTGGTAATCATTGTTGAGTTGGGAAACTAGGAGTTGTGAGTCCAAGAAAACATTAAGGTGACCTATGCTCATTTGGAGAGCTGTGGCCAAGAGACCGGTCACGGCATCATATTCAGCCTGGTTGTTGGTAGCGGCACCCAAACACACTCCGTCGATGTGGATCAACTCGTGTGAAGGGGAATATATTACCCAAGCTGCGGAGGCCAAATTAGGGGACCAACGGCTTGCCCCATCAGCGAAACCGACGTAGCAGAGGGGAACATGTGTGCAAACGGGATCAATGGAAGGGGCTGACCGGACAGAAGGGTATCCAGTGGAGATTGTATAAATGGCGGGGTCAAGGCCAGGCATTTTGGTATCTGACCAAGTAAAGACATCAGTGAATTCTTGGAAGAGTATTTGGTATTCTCCAATCTCATGTTCACTGTGGGAGGCTCCTAATGTAATGGTATGAAGGGCACCAGGTGGGTCAGAGGTGTCGATGTGGATGACAGGATAAATATTGGCCATCTTATTTTTCTCAGAGGCATCAGGAGTAGGAATAGAATCCTTCAACCAGTCGACTTTAATAGGAAGGAAATCTTTGGACTCAACCGCGAATTGGGTAGCGGTGGTGGATGAGGTCTCTTCTGGGAAGAAGTATGAATGATGGTGCATGTCTTCCTAGGGATAATCCGGGGTAGTAGGAGCCTCTAGAATCTCTTTATCAATGCGGGAGCTGTGAGTGGTCAAGTCAGTTGACGAGGTTTGGGTGGTCGAAGAGATCATAAAAATGGTGTTAATCTCTCCGGATGAAGATGATGCGGGAGGGTAGATCTCCTCGATAGTAGGGGGCGCCATCTCAAGATCCAGATTATTCATCTCATAGAGAGCTACTCTGTAATCTGGGATGTCAAGACAGTTGTGGGAGTAGTGGCCGTAAATACCGCATATCGCACATGGGTGGTTGGTACGCAGTGATTTGTCCCGAGGCATGGGGTTTGGGTCAATTTTGACAACCAGGATGTTGGGGTCGTCGTCAAGCATTTTCATGTGTTCCTGTAATGCAGGTAACTGTGGACACTGATGGGTTGGATGGCCTAACTCATCACACAACGAGCATTTTGGAGGAGCACGAAATACAAGGGGAGGTTTAACTGCCTTGGGTGGGGGTACCGCAATGTATGGTTGTGGGCCTCTACCCCCAGTGGGTCTGATGAGTGGAGGGGTATTCGTCGATGACGAAGGAGTAGTGATACCGGGAGGTGGTTGAGTAGAAGTAACAATGGGTTGCACCGGTTGTAGGATGACATTTGGTGTCGGCGAAGGAACGGGAGGTGAAATATACCACACGGCTAATCCCAATGTTAACCCAGGGAGACTAAGGGTAGCCATAACCGGAGCGCTTACTACACCCGAGGGAGGGAATAGACAGGGGATTGTGTGGATGGGTGTAACACCGATGTGACTAGGGACCAATGGTGGTTTAGGGAACAAGGGTGGTTGATTACCGGGTTGTTGTATATTCTGTGAAAGAGTACAGAGGTCAGCGACGTGGGTCTCCTGTGATGGTGGTAGAATAGATTGGAATGTAGAAGTCATCGGTGCCTCGGAGTAAAGTCCGGGTCCTACTGAGGAAACGAACGAGGTAGTTGCACCAAAAACAGGTTGTTCAACCATGGGGAGAACATTTTCAGGTGTGGCGGGGGCCTTGGGGTCGTAATAGGTAAGTTGGTCGACCTTGACCACGCGTCCCTCGTGGGGGAACATCATAGTATGGAAAACAGATGAGGCGACCGCCCGCATGGCATACATGTAGCTACGACCCAGTAAGAGGTTATAATCGAGTTGGGAATTGATGACCTCAATGTCAATGAGCATGGTTTTACCCGCCAACTGGACGGGGACATTAGCTAAGAGACCTTGGGATTGAGCTGAACGGTCGTCGTAGGCTCGCAATGCAGTGGTGGACTGCTGGAGAGTAGGGGATCCCAACTTCTGCCAAACGAATGTAGACATGACGCATGTAGAGGCCCCTTCATCAATAATGCATCGATGGATGACAAGATTCCGAACGGAAACGGAAACTTGGAATGCTAAAGTAGAAGGTAAGCGTGGTTCGTACTGGTTCGAATCGAATGTCATCAGTTGTGAATCATTGGGGTCAATAGCACCGATGGCAGAAAGCAAAGTCTTGCGCTGTGAGAGACAGTTCTTCAAGACTTATAAAGCAGACATGGCTGCAGGAGACTGGGCTAAGTCATCTACGATGTTGTAATTCGACGCAGCCCGAGCATTGGGATTATTGTTGATGCGACGAAGTGGGAAGCGCTTTAGAAGCGCCATCAAGTGGAGCTGGAGGTATACGTAACGTTTGATCTGTGGGATGAATGTTAGTGTTCTTGTCGGCGGGAGGGGCTTCAGAGGTGGAGCCATATTGGTTCCAATGCGTTTGGAGGTTGGCATCGGCGGTTGACATCATCAACCAGTGGTGAGTACCTGAATCGAACATGGGTTCATCAGGGCCTGCATAAGTGATCTGTTGTGGTGACACGTTGCCCTGAGGGGGAGCTAACGGCTGAGTGTTCACTACACCTTGGTTTGGAAAGGGGTTTTGCAGCACCAAAGGTTGATGTTGAGGTAGTGGAGGGTTGGGTGGCGGTTGAGGAGCCGCTTGCCCTTGACGATGGACATCGTCGGTCCAGAGTTGCTGAGCTCGCTCCAAATGTGGGCAAGAATGTGTGTAATGACCATAGACCTCGCAGATAGAACAAGGGTGATTTGTTCTGAGGTTATTATTTTTAGGCTGCTTGGGATTACGATCCGGATTGCGGTTGGGAGGAGTAGCATTGTTATTTTGCGGAGGATTGGGAGGTGGAGGACCTTGCTGATGTTGTTGGTTATTACCGTGGTTACGTCCTCTTCCACGGTTCTGTTGCGCACCTTGGTTGCGTTGGTTGTTCTGGTGCTGGGGCTGGTTGTGCTGTGTGTACACTTTCCCTTGAGCAGTGGGAGGATTTTGGTTCGCCGCAGGCGCGGGAGCAGATTGTGGTGGATAATAAGTCGGTGGGGCTGGAGGTGGGCCAGTTGCCTGCTGGGGTTGTTGGTAACCCTGAGCTATTGGAGGTGTTGGGCTAGTTGTCGCAGCTTGCTGCGGGTAAGACATTGGTTGAGGTGCAGCTGGGGGGGCGTATGCAGGTGGTGCATGACCAAAGCACTGAGGTGGACATGAAGGTCCGTGGGTATGGTGGTGATGTGCCATGGGAGCATATGAACTGGTTGCTCCAGATTGAGATGTATCCCGTGAAAGGTCGGGACCATGGCTAGGATGTGCAATGGAAAGGGTTGGGGATGCAAGGCCATACGACCAATGATGCCATCAACGGCATGGGATGCCCCCGGCGCATCGTGTTGGGATGACTCGCCCCAAGGGGCGTCTGGTATAATGGTATACAGATAACCCGATTGGGCGTAAATGAGATCAAACTGTTGGGCTTTGAGTATGGCCTATTCTTCAGACTGGGGTCGTTCGGATGCCACATCCTTCGCAATGATAGGGAGGAGGGATTTTAGGAACCAATCTAAGAAGATGCGGTCATCTAACTTGATTTTGCAGAGGCTTCGGCGTCGACGCCACTCATGAATGTGGTCAATGATGTGGGTGGCCGTGTTCTGTCTGCAAGACAGTAGGATCTCGATGCCCGCATCATAGCGGACAGGTAACTGAAAGAACTGCAGGAAGGTCGAGGCAAGGGAGGTAAAGGTGGCATGCGTCCCATGGGGCTGCTCGATATACCACTTAGCTGCAAAGCCAGTGAAGGTGCGCTATAACAGATGGAGGCGGACTGAGTCGTCCACTATGGAGTTGGAGGAACACCATAGATGGAAGGACATGATATGGTTCTATGGGTCCTCACCTGCCTTGCCCTCAAACTTAGGGATGTCAGAGGGGAGTTTGGTGGGCATTTGAGGCCACGTCGGATCGTGTCTGATAGGATCATTGGTGAGCCTGGCTAAGTCTGGTAAGTTCAGACTCGCCATGTACGGCAAGCTAGCAGATGTAGTGACTGGGACTGGGACATGCCTAGTCATGGTGGTATGATGTAGGGGTCCAGTAGCGCCTAAAGGTATGCTAGGTATTGAAGGTATGCGTCCTCCAATAGGTGTGGTCTGGTATGGGCCAGCGCTTCCAAGTGCAACATGGGTTACACTTGGGTTAGGAATAGTAGTGGTGATTCCTGGAATCTGGGTTGTGGAACTGAGAGGGGGTGTGACCCCTATATTCGGCATACCCATAACAGGTGGTGGCCCTGTGTTGGGGATTCCTATAATAGGAGGTGGCCCTGTGTTGGGCATTCCTAAATGTGGAGTGTCTGCCATATTAGGCATACCTAGGGGGGTGGTGGTTTCCATGGATGGCACCGCAGCAGAAGGGTCTGTGGATGTATCACCTATGGTGCTGGTAAAAAGTGGGTCGAATTGTGTCCCAGCCATGAGGTTGGGTGGTAATAACTCGGTAGGGTTTTCGGATTCTTCCTCAAAATCAAATGTGAAGTGAGGCGTGTCAGAATCGGATGACTGTCTTTTCGATCGACGATGTGTCGAGTCAAGGGATAAGGCTCGGCGTCGGTGACGTGGCGAGCCAAGTAGACTGAACTCTGGGAGTTCGCCCTGAAGACGACGAGAGCGTCTAAAATTCTCAATGGTGAGAAATAAGTTTTTTGTGGAAAAATCTTATGTGTAAAATGGTAATATATAAAAAACTCAAAACCCTAATGCAGCCAAGGGTGCAAGAAGGGGAGTGAAAATGAAGGCTCGCAGGCCAAAAAATCAACCTTAAAAAGCACTTATTATAGCAGTTGTGCTATAATAAGTGGAGGGATGCAAAAAATGGTCAGAGTACCAACATGCAAACAACTTCTAGAAAAAAATAGGTGTAACTAGACCAAAGGTGGATTGTATCATGCAAACACCTAACTAAAAGTATTGTGAATCAACAAACTATATTCTCTGCAAGGTGATGAAATCCAAGTCATACAATATTGAGTGTTGAGTCAACGGCTAGATATCCCCCTACCGGGAGGGACACCGGGTAATCAATCCTAAAGAATGGCTACTAGGATACTCTGTTCATGACACGTCGAGAAAAGGTAAATCTATCGTTTGGTCCTTTTACCGCAATACCCCCATACAGGGATATCCCGAGAACTGCGAATGGTAGCCCTTCAGTTACTGAATGGATTTCGGTATTCCACTCAGGCTTCCGGAACCATCCTCGCGACTTCAACCCTCCTAGGGGAGAGGCCTTCCCATAAACCGGTTGTGACCGTGCCAATAAATACTAGGAGATTTTGGCTCCCTAATGGACAACAACTATGTCTCAAATGTAATCACTGAGGGGTGTTATTGGAACACCTATCCCCTCAATACTACCTAGCTACAAAGTTCTTTTAATGTTCCCCAAGTGGGGTTAAAAGTGGGTTGAAATTAGGGTAAGTTTTAAGGCGCAGTTTTAAATTACGTGTTTGAGTGGGTGCACGTGTGGTATTTTAAACTAAAATTGAAAAAAGTAAATGCTTTGCAGAAAAAATTCAAAAAACAAAGGATCTTTTGAAATAAAAAAGCAAATATTATGACTTTTTCAATGAATGGAAATTAAATGCTTTTGCAAAAAACTATTCAAAAAACAAAGGATCTTTTGAAATAGGAAAGCAAATAATATGACTTCTTTAAAATAAATTGATTTCTTTTTCAAAAATTGCTATGGGCAAGAAATCAAAGAAGTAAACAGCAAAATTTTTTAATCTAGATAAAATGCAAATAAATCCTTCTTTCAATTTCTGAAAATTTTTAAAAAGACTTTTTCAAATGTGCATTCTAAATAGTAAAATTTTCCTATGGCTGTAAACAATGCTGGAATCTTAATACTGTAAAATGTGCTATGTGGGTAGAAAAAACAGTAAAAAATTAATTTTTTAAACGGATCGGCCGAATGAAAAAATTGGCATCGCGGGTTTTGACAGAACAGCCGCGATGGACCGCGCGGGTTTCTGTCGCACAGTTGCGATGGGCAGCGCGGGTTTCGGCCGCGAAGCCGCGATGGACCGCGCCGGATTTCGTCACACAGTCGCGATGTGCAGCATGGAAAATGTCCGCGAAGCCGCGATGTGCAGCGCGCTAATTGGCCGCGAAGCCGTGGTGATCCGCGTGGAAAATGGCCGCGCAGTCGCGATGAGCCGCGCGACTGTTGGGCAAAAAGCCGCGAGGCGAAAGCCGTACGCGGATGCTGAAAAACAAACCCGAAAATTGAGAATTTCGGGCTGTTAATGGCTAAAAAATGGGCCAAGGTCTAGAACAGCAATGGATCTGTTGTCTAGGGTGGCAGATCTATGAATTAAACTAACTAATACTATCAAAAACTAAGATCTAAAGCAAAAGTGAGATCTAAAGATTCGAAAAGCAGCGGAGTCGCCAAAAACTGTTGGCTTGGTTTTGCAACCAAGCTTAGTGCTATGGGCACCTGCTAACTAGTAGCAGTAGTCTCAATATTAAGCAAAAACAATAAACTAAATCTAAACTAAACTAAACTAGCATGTGCATTTTTGAATTAAAAAACAAGAACAAGAAAGATAAAAAATAATTTTTTGTATTGAAAATGGGGGCAAGCAAGTGCTTGCAATAAGAATACCTCCGATTGATGAAGATAGTTGAGAAGCTCCAAGGGTGAGTAGCTCCAAACTCCAATGGGTCCTTTCTCCAAGGTTGCTACAATGGCCAAAAACTCAAGGGAGATTTTGGCAGCATGAGGATAGGAATATGGATGGATGTGAAATGAGGAGCCCCTACCACCTTTTTATAGGTTTTGGTGGTGGGGAATACCATTTGTGGTTTTGTGGAAACCAATGGTATTGACCAACATGGTTTAGGTACTTTTCCCTCCTTTTTCCTTTTTTGAATAAAATTAATATTTTTATTCCCTTTTTAATATTTTTGGGAATTTTGGACCCTTTTTGAGGGTTTTTTATGCTTTTTTAGGAAAAATAATCTTTTTGAGTGGGAAAAGGGGTGTACTAAGGTCTTTTGGTGACCTTTTGTTGGCTTCAAAGGCTCAGATGGTAGAAAAGTGGACAAATGGGTCATGTGAATAAGGAAATGAGCTAGTGAGCACTTTTTAGGTGTTAACAGGGGGTGATCCACCTGAGACCCAACCAAGTTTTTTTGGTCTGGATCCACCCGAGACTCGACCTAGTTTGTTTGGTCTGGATCCACCTGAGGACGACCCATTCGATCCTTCATATCCACATAATTATCTATATGAGATACCATATTTACATGATGACACAGGTCCTACGATCAACCCTACCGCGTTTTCATATGGTATGCCAAATTACACCACAGTTGTTCCTTCCACTATTTTTGGTAGTCATGTTGGCGCCATTCATGGTGTTAGCTGTTAGAAAAATAGGATTGCAGAGCAATAAAAATAAACAAAAATGCAAATATAATCACACACACATTACAAGAGAGACACATATATATCGTGGTTCACCCCAAGATGGGCTATGTCCACACTGAAGTTGCCAATCCTTGTTATTATTCCATCCATCAAAGAGAAGGGATACAACCTGCAGCATAACCGCTACACTTCCTCTTCACTATCTCACAGTCTCTCTTTCTGATCTCAGAGATCTTTACAATGCATAAAACCTAATACCTCAACCCTAGCCGTGTTACAATGTCTTTCTTTTATAAGGGAAATACAATGGGAAAATACCACGGGTTACCCAAAACCATGGGCCCAAAAACTGGTGGCAAAAACAGCCCCAAAAAATTTTCTCGGGGGCGCTGGCCCCCCAGACCCCCTAGGGATTGTGCCAGGATCATAACCAAACCTGGGGTACGGACACGGCTGAATAATAATATCTTTGAATCTAGAGATCAGGCTCCATAACCAACAATATCCCACTTGGAGACTGATCAAAACAACTCCACCACTGCTCCACTTGCAGGACTTGGACTTGGAAACTTTCTCTTCTTCACCTTCATGCTAGAAGTCCAACTAAAACCGAGCAGTAACTCAATTTCTCTCTGGTCACTACCTTTGTGAACATGTCTGCAGGATTCTGGCTAGTATGTATATTTTCCAGCTTCAACAGTCCATCTTTTAGAACAGAGGATATGAAATGGTATTTGAGTTGTATATGCTTAGTCCTCGAATGGAATGCTGAGTTCTTTGTAAGATGAATGGCACTCTGGCTATCACTGTACAACCTGCTATCCTTATGCTTCTTACCCACTTCCTCCATAAACCTATGCAACCAAATCATTTCTTTACTAGCCTCCGTAACAACAACATACTCTGCTTCTATTGTTGAAAGTGCAACAACCTTCTGCAGTTTTGAAATCCAACTTACTGTTGTTCCACCTACAGTAAACACATACCCTATGGTTCTCCTCCTACTATCCTTATCATGTGCCATATTTGCATCAACATATCCATGTAGAACAGTGTCTGAACCTCCAAAACATAATTCATGAGTAGTAGTACCTCTCAAATACCTGAGAATCCACTGTACTGCCTTCCAATGTTCTTTACCTGGATTGTTCATATATATGCTCACAACTCCCACTGCTTGTGCAATATCTGGTCTCATGCACACCATGGCATACATCAAGCTACCAACTGCTGATTGATAGGGAATCTTGGACATGTAATATGTTTCTTCTTGTGTCTTGGGACACATTTCCTTACTTAGATTGAAATGGATGGCCAAAGGTGTACTAACTGGTTTTGCATTCTGCATTCTAAACCTCTCCAACACCTTTTGTATGTACTCACTCTGAGACAATGTCAGTTTGTGATTTTTCCTGTCTCTTGTTATTCTCATAACAAGGATTTGCTTTGCAACACCCAAATCTTTCATCGCAAATGAATTAGCTAGCTTCCTTTTGAGTACATTTATATCTTGCATGTTAGAACCTGCAACAAGCATGTCATCCACATACAATAACAAGATAATATATCTTTCATTGTCTAGCTTCTCGAAATAAACACAGTGGTCAGAATGACATCTACTATAATCTTGTTCTATCATAAACCTGTCAAATTTTAAATACCACTGCCTTAGAGCTTGATTCAAGCCATACAAACTCTTTTTCAACCTGCATACCAAGTTCTCCTTACCTTTGACCTCATACCCTTGTGGCTGCTACATATATATATCTTCCTCCAAATCCCCATGGAGAAAGGATGTTTTTACATCTAACTGTTCAAGATGCAAATCTTCTACCGCCACTAGACTTAAGATAGTCCTAATTGAAGTCATCTTAACAACATGAGAAAATATTTCATCAAAATCTATACCTTTCTTCTGTGCAAACCCCTTTACAACAAGTCTTTCCTTGTACCGCTTCTTACCTCCTTCTTCCTTCAACCTGTAAATCCATTTGTTCTGCAATGTTCTTTTACCAACAGGCAATTGAACCAAATCCGAAGTCTGGTTTGTTAAATTTTCTGAATTTACTTCAATATGATCTATGATCTTAACTGAGAGAGGAACATGTACAGCATATCTACAGCATATCAATCATGGAGACAAAAATGCAAGCACACAAGAGACACAAAGATTTACTTGGGGAAAACCATAAAGGTGAAAAACCCCAATAACTTCCTCAGAGATAGATAGAGCAATGATACAACCAACCATGAGAGATAGATACAACCTAGCAGCAGATCCTCCTCCTCCATAAGTGTGCCACTCCTCCTTGAGTGCATGTGTGAGAAGTGAGTGAGCAAATAGAGTGCCTCCCGCACTCTATTTATACTTGACTTGACTTGCCTTTTTACCTAACTCATGTAGGCTCGAACTTTACCACATAACATAATGCTGAGTGGGCCGACCCCCAATAGGGTGGTCTAATAAACCTTTGACCCACATGGCCAACCCCCAATAGGGTGGTCTAATAACCCTTTGACCCACATGACTTATATAGGGCCGACCCCAAATAAGGTGGTCCAATAACCCATCAAGTATAAGTTACGACACTTACAATATAAATGACGACACTTCCTTATAGAGGAATAATACCATCTCTATAGGAATACAATATACATATATGTGAAATACATTCCGAAGTTACATATACATCAACACTCCCTCTTAACTAGGAAGATATTTCTCAGCACAGTTCTTCTAGCACAAGTCATCTTCTCTGGATCATCATCACTGGATAATCGTCATCGAGTCATCATCATCGTCACTGCTGCTACTATCTCAATCAATCTCTGAATCTACTCGTCATAGGAAGTTCTACAGAGCCAATCCTTTTTCATACTGGATGTAGGCCCACCACCTGCAGGTCTTCATCATCACTGGCCATACTGTGGAATCCTCAGGACTTATTACGTGCGTCACAAAACCTCGAAAGAGCATCCCAGGATGTTACGGGTACACAACTCTGACCTGTAGGATCTCCCAGGGCGCTATTACATGTGACCCCACCACAAAACCTCGAAAGAGCATCTCAGGATGTTATGGGTACACAACTCCGACCTAAAATCTCCCAGGGCACAAATTACATGTGGTCCACCACAAAACCTAGCAAGAGCATCTCAGGATGTTATGGGTACACAACTCCGACCTGAAATCTCCCAGGGCACAAATTACATGTGGTCCACCACAAAACCTAGCAAGAGCATCTCAGGATGTTACGGGTACACAACTCTGACCTGAAATCTCCTAGGGCACAAATTACATGTGGTCATGGCAAAACCTCGAAAGAGCATCTCAGGATGTTACGGGTACACAACTCCGACCTGAAATCTCCCAGGGCCCAAATTACATGCCATAGGACAAAACCTCACAAGAGCATCTCAGGATGTTACGGGTACACAACTCCAACCTGAAATCCCCCAGGGCACAAATTACATGTCCTCCCAGAGAAATGTCTCGAAAGAGCATCCCAGGCTGTTACGGGTACACAACTCCGACCTATAGGATCTCCCAGACATGCTCATCTGCACAACCTGATCCACGGCCACAGAGTATCAACCTGATACTCACCATACATCATCATCATGTACTCATGATCATCCTGATCATCATCACTGCAACGTCCTGCTGCATGTCATCTGGAGCAACATCCTGAAGCTCATCATCCATGATCATCCTGATCATCATCACTGCAACGTTCTGCTGCATGTCATCTGGAGCAACATCCTGAAGCTCATCATCCATGATCATCCTGATCATTACTGTAACATCCTGCTGCATGATCCACCTGATCATCAATGCATCCACCTGATGCATACCAATTATCTACCTGATACATATCATCATACATGATCCTCCTGATCATACAATGTATCCAACTGATACATGATACATATCACCATACATGATCCACCTGATCATACAATGTATCCACCTGATACATATACAGATACATGGTCCAAGCATCCAACATGATGCATATACAAAATACATACACATGATCCAACTGATCATATCCAGCATCCAACATGATGCATACATACATAAATGATCCAACTGATCATATCCAGCATCCAACATGATGCATACATACATAAATGATCCAACTGATCATATCAAAGCAGAAACCAGAACATCATTCTAATGCTCATCATCCAATGCTTACATCCATAGCCATGTGAAGGATCCTCCTTCCAACATGCTTGGAATGGCTTCAGCAAATGTGTCCATCACTTCTTCCTCGAAGTTTCCTCGATTTGAAGAATGCCAAGCCTCTCTCTGAAGTACTCGAACTTCACCCTGGCTAGTGGCTTCGTCAACACATATGCAATCTGCTCATCCGTCGCAACATACAGGAGATTCACAGCTCCTCTCTGCACCATATCCCTGATATAGTGATATTTGATCTCTATGTGTTTCGACTTGTCATGAAACACTGGGTTCTCGGACAGCTTCACACAACTCTGGTTATCATAGAAGATACCAGTAGCCTCCAACGGGAGATCAAATAACTCAGACAGTAGCTTCCGTAGCCATACTGCCTCACAACTAGCTGAACAGGCTGCAACATACTCTGCCTCAGCTGTACTCAGTGCTACACAGGACTGCTTCCTGCTAAACCAAGAGATCACACTTGATCCCATACTGAAGCAACACCCAGATGTGCTCTTCCTATCTGCAGCACTGCCAGCCCAATCTGAATCAACATAACCCTGCAGGTTAAACTTTTGATTCGCCTCATACCTGAGCCCATAATCCACTGTACCCTTCAGGTACCTCAAAATATTCTTTACAGCAACCAGGTGAACACTCCTCGGATCCGTCAGGAACTGGCTCAATGTGTTCACAGCAAAGCAAATGTCTGGTCTCGTGTTCGTCAGGTACATCAAGGACCCAATCATCTGGCGATACATAGAGACATCAATCGGCTCAGATGAAGCATCACATAGAAGCTTCAGATTTGATGCCATAGGTGTGGCCATGGCCTTGCAATCCATCATCCCGAACCTCTTTGGGATCTCTACTGCATACTTCCCTTGTCCAAGGAAGATTCTATCTACACTCTGCCACACCTCCATGCCAAAAACAAATAGTGCATCATCCCCAAGTTCTTCATCTCGAACTCGGTAGTAAGCTTCCGCTGCGTGTCGGCAATCAATCTATCTTCACCATACCAAGTTCTGCACATATATGATTTCCTATCATGTGTCTCAGAACCAAGTGGCTGCTCTACATACACTTCTTCTTCAACTACACCATTCAAGGAAGCTGTCTTGAATCCATCTGGTGTATCTTCTATTTCATCACTTTTATATTTCTTAATGCTACCATCTGCAACATGCTTGATCTGATAGTTCCATTTGGAAGTCATAGCAAACTTCCCTTCATGTCTTGGGATTACATCCCAAACATCATTCTTCATGATCGACGGATCATGGCATTTCATTTCTTCATCCCAGATCCTGGGAACTTCAATATCTTCAATATCTTCAATAGATATCTTTGTTGCTGGAACAAATGTTGTAGTTCTTCTTTTGTAGGAGATGGCATACGATCTTTTCTACACAACAAGTTAAATTTCATGATTAGAAAACATCTCATAGCTTTCAGAACAAATTCTTACACATAAAGAAATATGCCATACAGACATGCAATTATCTTAGCCAATGCTTCAATACAACATTTATCCATATTCCGTAACTTTCTAGATGCCTTCCAATCTCTACCAGAACATTGTTAAGAGTGTGCACAACTCCCAACATGTCATCAAAGAGGTTTCATTCTAGATAAGTAGCAATGGATTGTTGTACAGTGCCATAGGCCACTTACCCATGCATATTAGGAGTATACTGTTCATCGATGCAATTATTCTAATATGCATAATACACAACCTAATTCTAGGAACATCAGTATATACATTATTGAACAGTATTATTTAAGAAATGACAATTCAAATACTTATCTTTGTTTGTTCATTGGGTGGACTCCCTCTGAGTCTTCGCTTCCTTGCAGGAGCTGTTGGAGTCCTAATCTGAAGTAGCTTCTTCTACACCTTTCTGTTGTGGGATGTAGAGAGATGGTCAACTCCCTCTGAATATCTGCATCCTTGCATAAACCACTGGAGTGTACTCCCTCTTGATCTTTGCTTCTTGGATTACCTGTTCTTGAACTCATATTCATCCTTGGTCCCTATGCATGCTTATTAGTATCATGATTGAGTTATCCTTGTGATCTCATAGAAAATCATACATTCATTAGTATACTATTAAAACACAATAATCTCAAGCATGTATAGTCATGATCATTTCAAACAGAAAATAATAAGCATTAGCATTCAAGGCTTATGTAGGATTCTTATGGTTAGTCAAATCATAAGAAACATAACATGTCTAAACCTATAATTACTCAAACCTATGACTCTTCGGGTTAGTTGAATCATCAAACAAGATAAGAGATATAATATGCATAAAACTTGTGATTATTCAAACCTATACCTTCATGATTCTTCTGGTTAGTCATATCATCAATGATGGCAAGAAACATAATATGCATACAACCATGATTATTCAAACCTATGACTCTTCAGGAATAACCATTATCAACAACAGTATAAGATCCTAACACAAGGTAGGATTCTAGCTTGATATAGGAAAAACATACCTGGATTAGCATGCTAGCTATTTATGTCTAACATACTCACATGATGTCTTCATTTTCTTCTTCAATGACTTGTGCTAGTAACCTGTATATCTCATAGGTTAGCCATTATAAAACCAAGTTATACATACCTCGTAAATGGATCTTCTATGAGATCCATGACAATGGATGAGTCTTTATCCTCATGTCATCATGATCATATGTTCTTGAACTGGAACATGATTTGTCTTTCTTGGTGTACCTTTCATGTTAGTAGACAACATAAACCTCATACAACACCATAATGCATTAGTACAATCATAAGTGTCAACACCCTAACCAATGAATATCTTCTATCATGCATTCATAATTTTGTTAAGGTGATACGACAAATCTAAAATCAAAATTGTACTAACCATAATAACATGAAGACAAACATACCATAAACTTAATCATGGACAAATATTGAAACATACCTCGATGAGTCATACCTGTCGAGATCGCTTGTAATCTTCTTATATAAGGCCTTAGCCTCATCTCCCTCTGAAACAGGAACTTCTTCACTCATGCAGATGATCAATCCATCTTCTTCTAGGATTAACCCAATCCACTTGATTTGCAAGAACTGGACCTTGAGTTGGATATGGGTTTGTCAGAGAAACCCCAAAAATTCAAACTTTGAATTTCAAACTTCTGACAGGATAGAAATATGTGCCTTGATGAGCTGATCAAGTTGGTATATTCAGAATTTGAAAACTGCAAAGTTTCACTCCTCAATTTTGCTTTTGAAACTCCTGGATTCACTGGACGTGACCCTGAACTGGGGTTTGATGAAGCCCACTCTTCTGCCCAATCAAAATGTTTGATCCAAAGCTCTAAGCTTCTATTTTTCTGAGGAGCTTCCAGCCGTGGTCACAGATTTCAAAAATTCTCATTTTTACAGAAGCCCTAATTTTCCACTTTTCTGATCAAAGTCCTAAACTAGGGTCTAATCAAACCCGGCCTTCTGCCCAACCAAAAATTCTGATCTTGGTCTCTAAATTTCTATTTTTATGAGTAGCATCCAGCCATGGTCTCCGATTACAAAAATTCCAACTTTCTCCAAAGCCCTAAATTCCGGAAGCCATGAATGAAGGTACTCAAAAATAATTCTGTTTTGACAGAAATATGTACCTGATTGTTTCTGGTGTAACTCTGAACCTTTTGATCCACAGGGTCTGAAAACGTTTCCTGAGATAGCCTGACTTGTTATCTTTCCATCTTGACAGGTCTGACCTCAATTGGATTCTCTGAGAGAGAGTTATTCCAAATATCGCAACGTGACCTATTTTTTGGATAATTCAGGAGAGTGAACTTGTACGGCGTGCCACGTGTCACTATTTGAACTTCGGCCTCTAAACAAATTTCCTGAGCTAGCTCGTCCTGTTATATTTCCATCCTGACAGGTCTGACCTCAATTGGACTCTCTGAGAGAGAGTTATGCCAAGTGTCGCAACGTGACCTGTTTATGGGATAATACAGGAGAGCGAACTTGTTCGACGTGCCACGTGTCACTGGTTCCACTTCGGCCTCTGAAAAAGTTTTCTGAGATATTACAGACTGTGTACTACCTGTCACGTTTTACGAAATTTCATTTGGAGCTTCCTAGCCCAAGATATGACCTTTTTCCCAAGGTCACCTGATTTTGACTGAGATCTGGAAGAGGCAGAAACCCTATATTGTACAGATCATAAATCACACAATACAACGAATTAGAGGTTGTCCTTTGGACACAAGGTACCTGGAGATTTAATCTTCGTCCTGTAACAATTTCAGATCCAAAAACTTCGTCAAAATGGATTTATAGCGAAAGTGCTACGATGACTGGTTTTTGCTATATCAAGCCCTAGCATCGTAAGTGCAACAAGTGCCATACATGCCATATCATGCCTTCTTTCAGGATAGCTCTGATACCATGTTAAATTTTCTAAATTTACTTCAATATGATCTAGGATCTTAACTGAGAGAACAACATGTACAGCATATCAATCATGGAGACAAAAATGCAAGCATACAAGAGACACAAAGATTTACTTAGGGAAAACCATAAAGGTGAAAAACCCCAATAACTTCCTCAGAGATAGATAGAGCAATGATACAACCAACCATGAGAGATAGATACAACCTAGCAGCAGATCCTCCTCCTCCATAAGTGCGCCACTCCTCCTTGAGTGCATGTGTGAGAAGTGAGTGAGCAAATAGAGTGCCTCCCGCACTCTATTTATACTTGACTTGACTTGCCTTTTTACCTAACTCATGTAGGCTCGAACTTTACCACATAACATAATGCTGAGTGGGCCGACCCCCAATAGGGTGGTCTAATAACCCTTTGACCCACATGACTTATATAGGGCCGACCCCAAATAAGGTGGTCTAATAACCCATCAAGTATAAGTTACGACACTTACAATATAAATGACGACACTTCCTTATAGAGGAATAATACCATCTCTATAGGAATACAATATACATATATGTGAAATACATTCCGAAGTTACATATACATCAACATGGTTTCATACCAATGAGTCGATCTCCTCATTCATGCCTTGCTCCCACTTTTTTCTAGTTTCCACCTGCATTGCTTCTTCATAACATTCTAGTTCACCAACATCAATCATCAACAAATAATACATTGAAGGAGAGTATCATTCAGGGAGTTTACTTAACATGATAGATCTTCTTGCAGTTGTAGGAGTTTCAGGTACTTGGTGTTGTTCTTGATTTTCTGGCACCTTTGGAACTTCATTTTCTTGAATTTCATCAAGTACTGTGTACTATGTGTTTTCCTTTTCCTGTTTCTTTCCTTGCAACTGATCTTTATACATGACATTTTCATTGAATATCACATCTATACTCTTGATGATTTTGTTATTTTCATAATCCCATAAGCGATAACCAAATTCATCAACCCCATATCCAATAAAGGTACATTTCTTGGATTTAGCTTCAAGCTTTGTTCTATTTTCTTTATCAATATGGACAAATGCTTCACAACCAAACGTTCTCAGAAATGAGTAGTTTACCTTTTTATCTGTCCATGCCTCCTCTGGAATACCACCATCCAAAGCACTTGAAGGTCCTCTGTTTATCTAATAAACAACAGTATTTATAGCATCCACCCAAAACTGTAAAGGAAACTCTGCATGTAGTCTCATGCACCTTACACACTCCATGATCGTTCTGTTCATCCTTTCTGACACACCATTTTGTTGTGGTGTTTCTGGGACTGTCTTCTCTCTACGAATCCCATGGTATAAACAGTAACTATCAAACTCCTTGCCGCAGTGCTCACCTCCATTATCATATCTGAGACACTTCAACCTTTTTCCTGTCTCATTCTCAACCAAAGCTTTCCACTTCTTAAAAGTAGCAAACACACCATATTTCTGTCTAATGCAATAAACCCAAGTTTTCCTAGTTGCATCATCAACAAATGTAACATAATAATGAGAACCAACAAGAGATTGTACCTAAGTCGGTCCCCATACATCTGTATGCACTAGCTCTAACTTTTCATTCTTCTTCTGTTTCCCAACCCTGAGAAATATGACTCTCTTATGTTTTCTACAAACACAGTTTTCACAGAATTTCAAACTTACCTGCATCAAATCTGGCAGCAACTTCCTTGAGTGGAGAATCTGCATCCCCTTCTCACTCATGTGGCCAAGCCTATGATGCCACAATGTTGTATATGTTCCTGTGGAAGATAAAGAGATAGAATGGTCAGTATTATGAGGACATAAATACAATGTACCTACTCTGTCACATTTTGCTATCACCATAGATCCTTTAGTGATCTTCCACCACTTTTCTCCAAATGTAGATAGACAGCCTCCATCTCCCAATTGCCCTGTTGAGATTAGATTTCTTTTCATAGTAGGAATATGCCTAACATCTTTTAACAGCCAGTCAGTTCCATTCTTAACTTTTATCCATACCTTACCCATTCCAACAATTTTACATGGCTCATCATCACCCAATAAAACATGTCCAAAATCGCTTGGAACATAATCATGAAAATATTTCCTATGGGGTGTAGCATGACATGAAGCCCCTGAATCTACTACCCAATAATCACTAGTATTATCTAATTCAAGAATCAAAGCATATTGTAACACATCACCTACTACATTTGCTTCCTGGGTAGTTTCCTTCTGTCCATCTCCTTTCTTCTTTAGAGATCTGCAGTCTTTCTTCAGATGTCCTTTCTTTTCACAGTTCCAGCACTCTATCTTTCCCAGTATGGACTTGGATCTGCCCTTTTTAGAGATGTTGTGATTACCTTAGTTTTTTCCTCTCTCCTTTTG
Source organism: Larix kaempferi (assembly GCA_027924585.1). NCBI lineage: Eukaryota > Viridiplantae > Streptophyta > Pinopsida > Pinales > Pinaceae > Larix > Larix kaempferi. Next base: position 22,502,093 of record BSBM01000994.1, on the reverse strand, counting down.
TCTTCCCTTGCTCTCCATGGTCAACGCATTACCTGATGTCTCACCTGTGCTTTTTCTTTGCATTTCTTCACTAAGAATAACACCAATAACATCATCAAATTTCAAGGTGTTTGAACCAGAGACAAAGTTACTTACAGCCATGACCAAGCTATTCCAGCTTTCTGGCAATGAACACAAGATTAGAAGATCCCTAACCTCATCATCGAAGTTCACACTTACAGAACTTAGTTGATTTGTAACCGTCTTAAAATCATTTAAATGATCAGTAACAGATCCACCTTCAAACATCTTCATATTAAATAAACAATTCATTACAAATACCTTGTTGGAGGCCGAGAGTTTTTCATATAGCTTACCCAATGCGCTCATCAAACCGTCCATTGTCGTTTCTTTTGAGATATTGAAAGCCACCGACAAAGACAGGCTCAGTCGTATTGTTCCCAGATCCTTTCTGTCAAGAACCTCCCATTCTTCGTCCTTCATGGCTGCCGGTTGCTTTGCTCTTCCTCCCAACAGCACGAATAGATCCTTCTGGTATAGATAGTCCTCCATTTGCATCTTCCAGGACTGGAAGTTTTGGCCGTTAAAATTCTCGACCTTAAACTTTCCTTCTTCTGCCATTGCTCCCACTCGAACTAGAAACCCTAGCTTCCTGTGGGTTTATCTACCAAATATACCTTTGGCTATGATACCAATTGTTAGAAAAACAAGATCACAGAGAAATAACAATAAACATAAATGCAAATATAATCACACACACATTACAAGAGAGACACAGATATATCATGGTTCACCCCAAGATGGACTACGTCCACACTAAAGTTGCCAGTCCTTGTTATTATTTCATCCAGCAAAGTGAAGGGATACAACCTGTAGCACAACCGTTGCACTTCCTCTTCACTATCCCACAGTCTCTCTTTCTGATCTTAGAGATCTTTACAACGCATAAAACCTAATATCTCAACCCTAGCCATGTTACAATGTCTTTCTTTTATAAGGGAAATACAATGGGAAAATACCACAGGTTACCCAAAACCATGGGCCCGAAAACTGGTGGCGAAAACAGCCCCAAAAATTTTCCTCGGGGGCGCTACCCTCGAACCCCCAACTTGGGCCCGCTGACCCCCGCACCCCCCAGCCGGGGGAGTGCAACCACTCCCTCGAACCCCCTGGGGATCGTGCCGGGATCATAACCAAACCTGGGGTATGAACATGAATGAATAATAATATCTCTGAATCTAGAGATCAGGCTCCATAACCAACATTAGCAACACTGAACCCACTAGGGGTAATACCCTCTCCGGGGGCACCATGTTATCCACTCACACACATAGTATGGGGATCGGTCATATTCCTCCTAACAATACTAATGTTGGAAGACGGCTGCCTCCTAGGGCTACCCAACCTAATAGGAACATTGTTCGCAACATGACTCCTCATCCACCACCTAATACACATGCCACTACCCGTCAACCTAGGACCACTTTCACAAATGTTAATGCTCCTCCCAACCATGAGGGTGGACATATACAACATACTTTTGCGTCCATTTCTGCTACTAGTAATACTAATGTAGGACGTGGGAATATACCTCATCTTCATGGTCATAACACCACCATTCCTGCTACTAATAACACCAATGTTGGGGTTGGAAATACATCTCATGCTTATGGTCACCACACGACTGCGCACGCTAAACCTAATGCTTACACTGGGGGTGGGAACATACCTTACCATTATGGTCATTACAACACGGTTCCCGCTACGAATAGTACGTATATGCCCCATAATTATGGTGGCAACTCTTTCTACAATAGAGTCGGTGCTGGAAACCAGTACAACCCACCTCAATATGGTGCCCAAAACAATTATATACCTACTTACCCTCACACGGATCAGGTCGGAGGAGGTTATCAGTCTTGTGGCCATGGTCAAGCTTATGATTAGTCAGTTTCGTATAATCAGCAGTAAGCATTTGGTCCATCTTATAATTCAGTTCTGTACAACCAACCTTTTATGGGAGCTTATAATCAAGCTTTCCAGCCGTAGCTCCCATTCCTTGCACGTTTGAATCTTCCGAATCTTTCGAAGCTCACGAATGACCCGGTGTGTCATGACCCTAATTGACCTCCAGTCCCTACCAAAATCCCTTCGGACAATCCTAAGTTTGAGGGGAAAGGTGGTGAGGATTCGGGTGATCATGTCACAACGTTTCACCTTTGGTGCTCTTCCAACTCGTTGAATCACAATTCCGTTCAATTACGACTATTTCAACACACCCTAACAGGGGTAGCTGGGAAGTGGTATGTTGAGTTTCCTGGGAACACTTATAGGGGTTTCAATGAGATTGCTTTGGTTTTCTTGGATCATTTCCAGTTGTCGGTTCGTTACGATACCGGTACTGAACTTTTGTCTACCTTCCGTCAGAACAAGGCCACACATATTTCTGACCACGTTTAAGAGTGGTGTCGGCGGAAGAGGTTAGTGAAAGCCAACATTCCTCCAGAGTTTCTGTTGGAATGGTTCCTCGAGTCTTTACTCCCATCTATTGCAAAGGATGTTTCGATGTCCGGCATTGTGACTAAGGAACAAACCATCTTAAAAGTCTAGCAGTTAGATTTACTATACTCTCAGTCTGGAATTTTGTATGACATTATTCCTGATGCACCGCGAACACGACATGAGCCCAAGTCAGTTCCTGGACCACATTCCTATGGCATTATGGGATCCGCAAGCACTCGCCCTGTAGATTTGGTGGCTAATCAGATGAAAAATTTGTCGATAAACCAGTCTACTCCCGAACAGGTTCACACCTTGTCCACTTCCACCCCATCATCCGATGTACACAGTGTGCAATTGACGAACCCATCGGGTAACCAACAACCTGGTGGTAAGAAAAAGGGGATAAAAAACCGTAAGGGTGGAAACAATGGGAACAATAATAGCAATCGCAATACCCCTCGTAAAGAGAATTCCAACCCTCCTCGGGAAGGCGGAAATGCTAGTGAGGACCATAAACCTAGGCGTAAGGTGAAATTTCCTTGTAAGCTTTGTGGGGAAGATCATCTTACTCACTTGTGTCCTCGAATCGAAGAAGCATCGAAGCATTTGGAACAGAGCCCAGCTGTGTTGAAGGATCCCCTTCCTCATCATCAAAACATGGCTTCGCATGCTCCCGCCACTGATTATGGACCTAATGAGACTGCAACGTCTTCTTCCAATACTAGTGGTTATGGATGCGTGAATATGGTCAATCGGAGGTTAGTGTTGCTACTCGTCAACGTGATTATGGTGCACCACAACCTAATATGGGGAGTGAGACTCCCCCTCCTCCTGATAATTCCTTGCATATCGAGAAGCCCTCTATTATGCCGCAGATACCAAAAGGTGTTCTTAAGCGCTCTACGCATAATCCCAATGCTCGAGCCACCTAGAACTACTCCATTGTAGAATATTTGGGCCAAAGTCTGTGTGCCATGTCAGCTCTTGAAGTTTTAAAAGCGTGTCCTTCTCAAAGGCATGCCCTTTTGAGTGTGTTAGGAGTTCAGGATGGGGGAAGTCCCAACATTATCAAGTTCGACCCTACTGATATTCAACCTCGCTTACCTTACCACATGGATTTTCAAATCCATGTGGAGTGCCTTAAGAATTTCGTCAAAAGAACGGTGGTTGATGAGGGTGCTTTCATGTCAGTGATGTCGTTAGCTTGTTGGAAAGCTCTTGGCTCTCGTCCTCTACTCACGTCTAGAACCATGCTCATTGGATTTGACGGTCGGTCATTTAAGCCGCATGGCATTATCCCTTCCCTTGTTGTCCACTTGGGGGGTAAACCTGTGCCTATTGAAGTCGAAGTGGTTGATGCGCCCATCGACTACAACCTTTTACTGGGTCGGAATTGGATGTACGCTATGAAAGTTGTCGCGTCTACTGTATTTAGGATTATTTGATTTCCACACGAAGGCAAGATTGTCACAATCGATCAGCTGGATTTCGTTAATCCTCCTCCTGAAGCATCCACGGGATCCATAGTCCCACAGGTTACAGATTCTCAGTCGGAAACTGGGAACATGGGTGTTGGTATGTACCCTTCATTGATGGGATCTTATGATTTTCCCACACCCGTGAATTTTATTGGAACCGTTTCCGACAATGTGTCTCCTCCTTCACATAATGTACCGTCCGGACTTCATATTTTGACAATCTGTGGACTTTACCATCTACGAGTTCTATGTCTGGAGACATTACGCACGTCGGGATGTCTATGCCACTGTCTATAGCTAAGCTTTCTTACCAGGATATTCAACAAGCCACTGCAGAGCCAGATCTCTCTTCTTCTCAGACAGATGAGGAAGATCTTGTTACGCTGTCATTTTGGGCAGCCAACTTGTCTTATTCGAATGATTGCCTTGATGGTACTTTACCTTCAGATGAAGCTATTATCGAGGCCATGTGTGGTAGTGAGAGACCTTGGAAGGATATACACCATCGCTCTTATTTCCTTCCTAACCTCAATCTTGCCGAGCAAGAAGAGTTTAGGACAGCTCTTGCAGAGATGGTTGGTCACCTTGTGGCTCTTTTGGGTTCACATGAAGTTTTTGCGAAGGGTAACATGGCTAATATTTTCCCGACTATACCGATCAACATCTCTTGTACTCCCGAAAAGATTGAAAATGTTTACATCGATGCTGATTACTCTCCTAAGGAGGTTTCCATCTACACCGAATTGTTTACAGAACTTCGGGAAGCTTTCGCCTGGTCATATGAGGAGATGCCAGGAATAGACCCTAGTATTGTCGAGCACGAGATTAGAACGTATCCTCAAGCTAAAACGGTTCGACAACATCTTCGAGCTGTTAACCCTCGGAAGGCAACCGCTATCAAAGCAGCGGTGGAGAAACTGCTCAATGTTGGTTTTATCTACCCCGTTCCCCATACCGAATGGGTGTCAAACCCCATTCCTGTGGATAAGAAGTAGGGAACGATCCGTGTATGCACTGATTTTATAGAACTGAATCGGGCATGTCCGAAAGACAACTTCCCCATGCCATTCATTGATTAGATCTTGGATGCTTGTGTGGGAAGTGAGATGTTTTTGGTCATGGACGGATTTTCAGGGTATAACCAGATTCAAATCAAACCTGAGGACCAACATAATACTACTTTCATTTTTCCTTGGGGTACGTTTGCATATCGAAAAATTCCCTTCGTCCTTAAAAACGCCAGAGCTACGTTTCAGCGTGCCATGACCTATGCCTTTCACGACCTTAAAAGTATAATGGAGGTTTTCTTGGATGATCTTGCTGGCCATTCTTGCAAGAGATTTGACCACCCCAAGCACCTCCGTTGGATTCTCGAATGATGTATACACTACAAGATTCAATTGAATCCCAACAAATACATCTTTGCGGTGAGGTCAGATCGCCTTCTAGGATTCATAGTTTCGAAAGAGGCTATTAGAGTCGATCCTCTTAAAGTTGAGGCAATACTTCGGTTGCCTCCTCCGCGTAACTTGTTTCAACTTCAGAGCCTCCAGGGGAAAGCTAATTTTCTATGTCGATTTGTAGTCAATTATGCTAATCTTACCAAAGGTTTCGTGCACCTATTGAAGAAAGACACACCGTTTATCTGGGATGAGAAAGCCCAGCAGTCTTTCGATGCCCTTAAGAAAGCTTTGGTATCAGCCCCTGTGCTTATTCTTCCCGAATTCACATGATATTTTATAATTTATGTGGCTGCGTCTCAAGAGATGATTGGCATGGTCTTAGTTTAGGTTGATGATGCACCCGTCGAGCATGTCATCTATTACCTCAGTCGAAATTTAGTAGACGTTGAACTGAGATATACTCACGTGGAAAAGCTAGCACTTGCGACTGTCCATGCAGTCCAGCGGTTACGACACTATATTTTGCTTAGAATGACCACAGTTGTAGCGCATATCAATCCATTTCAGTTTGTTCTATCACAACGCCTCATAGGAGGGAAGTACAATAAATGGATTGTGATCCTTTAGGAGTTCGATCTCGATTTTGCTTTGGCGAAGTCGATGAAATCGTTGGTGTTTGCTGAGCTTATGTCAGACCTTCCGAGACTTGATGAGGATGTCATCCATGAGGATTCCTTTGTGGATGAACACTTATTTCTTATCTCGTTAGAGGACCCTTGGTATGGGGATGTCATTGTGTATCTCCAAACTTTGAAGTTTCCTTCCCATTATTCACGGGATGAGCGATGACGTGTGAAACATCACACTAAATATTATACTATCGTCGGTGACACTTTGTATCGTCGAGGAAAGGATTCTATTCTCCGTCGTTGCTTGACTCACGAAGAAGCGGAGCATGTGCTTAATGATTGCCATGCAAGAGCGTGTGGTGGTCACTTATCCGAGCTTGCTACATCCCAACGTATTATGTGAGATGGTTACTTTTGGCCTTCAATCTTTAAAGATTGTATTAACGTTGTGAAGAGATGTCACCCTTGCTAGGTGTTTTCTTGGAATATACACTCGCATCCAGCGCCCCTTCATCTGGTCATCACCGTCGGTCCCTTCACCAAGTGGGGGGTGGATTTCATGGATTGCACACCATCTTCGGCTGGGGGGAATCACTATATCATAGTGGCCATGGACTAATTTTCCAAATGGGCTGAGGCCATGCCTACCGTAAAATCCGATGGTTCTACAGTAGCCCATTTCGTGTTCAATCGGATTATTACTCGGTTCGGTATTCCGAAAGAGATTGTCACTGACCATGCCAGTCACTTCCAGAACAAAATGATGGAGGATTTGTCACTCAAGCTTGGGTTTCGTCAAGAACACTCATATTCGTACTATCCCCAAGCGAATGGTGAAGTTGAAGTAGTCAATAAATCTTTAAAGACCATTCTCCAACGTACCATCCAACAGAGCAAGAATAACTGGCACATTATGTTATATCCTGCTTTGTGGGCATATCAAACCGCAGTCAAGACTGCCACCCGGGTTCTCACCATTTTAGTTAGTACATGGTGTGGAGTCGATTTTACCGATTGAATGTGAAATCCCTTCGCTTAAATTGGCCATAGAGCTCCTCCCTGAGACGACAGGTATTGAACAATGTTTAATCCACCTTGAGCAGCCTAACGAGCAACGCTGAGATGCTGCCATGGCTATCGATGCCAATAAATGTTGTTTCAAGGTTCAGTATGATAGGTCTGTCCGTCCCCAGCAGTATGCTGAAGGTGACTTGGTCCTCTTATTTGACCAAGCTAAAGAACCCCTGGGGGCAGGGAAGTTCACCCCATGAGGCACGGTCCTTACATTGTGAAGCATGTCCTGGAAAAAGGAGCCCATGAATTAGAGGACTATGCGGGGAATTCCTTGAAGGAGCCTAGGAATGGGCTCTACCTCAAGCGGTACTACGCTTGAACTTCTAGTTCGAGCTAATGCCTTTGTATACTATTGTATAGTTCTTTTTGTACATAGTTTAGATTTCTTTTGGTCTTCGGGTCTACTGACTAGCTTCCATTTGATTGATAGATGTCAGCGGAATCACCTACATTCTTAGGTTTTGCAAATGGTGCTAGCCATCATACGCAACAGCTTGCTTCTGTTGCCTGGGTTATTTATTCACCTGACCATCTAGTTGTGTCTTTAGGAGGTGCTTTCCTCGGTCCCACATCTAACAATATGGCTGAGTATAGTGTCGTGATTGAGCTACTTCGGGATGCTATTTCACATGGCATCCAGTATTTAGAAGTCCGCCTGGACTCACAATTGGTTGTGTCTCAGTTGAATGGTCAGTACCGTGTAAGAGATCCTACGCTACTACGGAAATTCCTAAGGATAAGACTCTTGGAACGACATTTTGTTTTAATTACATACATTCATGTTCCGAGAAGTGTTAATCATATATCTGATGCATATGCTAACTATGTATTAGATTGGAATTTGTCACATTCACAATGAAGCACACAAATAAAAGAAGACATTCATACATTTGTACATACACACATATAGTAGAACCGGAGAACCAAAGTTTTTTATAAATAATATGTCAAAAAATGGTAGTGTCATAATACAAAACTGGAGCCCATAGCCCTAAAAAATATACACATCGATACAAAAATTGGGATCCTGAGATATCTGCTCCCTACAAGGAGGCCTAGCTGCCATCCCGATAGGATGAGTCTCATAGTAGTGCTGTACTGCATTTGCTATATGTTGCAGTAGTTAGACCCAGTTACCCGGCACCCCCACTACCTGGCGCTGCATATCCTCTGGTAGTCGTGCCACCTCTATCTGTGGTACCCTGGAAGTCATCCATGATAGATTGCCTCGCAGAGTCTGTAGTGTACGCTCTGTTGCAGCACCCCTTGCCTCATCACCCCTGCCCCTGCAACGATGTCTCGGGAAGCCCTCGGGTCTAACTGGGCCCTTGTCTGCAAGCAAACAATAAACCATTAATATATGATACTACCCCCAAAAAGATTTTTGTGCATTTACATCTATAATAAAAATCCATAAAAATTTAATACACCAAAAAACTTAAAAAGAGTACTCACCAATGTCTCTGAACGCGACATCCTGTGGGAGTGGCATGTCACGATCCTGTCGGAAGTCTATCCCTGCATAGGGGTAGTCCTCTATGGCTATGACCTGTTGGTCCCACCAGGGAAAGAACTCCTCTGTATATGGTGATGCTTGACGGCCACCACCCTATCGAGTCAAGACCTCTTCCCACCGAGTCAGGGCTAGGTCATGAATACTATGAGGAGGGACCTCAACCCTCGGACTGAGCCCCGGAACTCGCTCAAAGAAGAAAATGCACAAGATACTGCCGTATCCGAAGTTTTTTTACTCCCCTTGCTTGCACTTTGTCATCTAGGTCTTCATGAACCCCAGTAGCATTGTGAACCAGTCGAATATCATGGGCTACATACACTGTGACGCATAGAACATCATTGGCCTAGATGCCTGGTGAAGAGCTTTCAAACCAGTAATCCACACTAGGGTTGCCACTATGATCTTCATACTCAGATTAACTATGGATCTGATGGGCAACTGACTCCCCATTGCCCGAGTATCTGGTATACAATACCGCTCTATATAGTAGGGGATGGTAATCCCACCACCTACAGAACGAGACCGAAGGGTTTCCACCTCACCTCGGTGGGACAAACCCGTAATGAAGTAGATATCTTCCACTTCCAGTGAGAGTATTTGCCCGTCTAGGTTGAAGTTCTGTGCATCGACATCCTAGTAGTCTATCAAGCGGAGGAGCAATAGGTTTTGGGCCCTTAAACCCCTTATGCTCCAAAATTTGTATATCCCACATGCTTGCAGTGCTTTCCATGCACGCACATCATTTTGAACGGCCTCATCCACTTGGTCATGTTCCCTCTCTCTCCACTCTAGAACCATCCTGGAGGGAGAAAAAACAACAAATTTAGTCATTTTCATTTAAAAAATGAGCCTCACGGTCGTACCCGCGGGCAAGTTTGCTTATAGAGGTGGGTACCCAAGGTCAACGCATGCGTTGACTACGAGTACCTTGCCCTGACCCACGACCTGCATAGTTATAGCCCGCGGGTAGCGCCGAAACCATTTAGGGCTTGGCCAAACAAAAAATCCAACTGGTAAAAATTGAAATAAAAGCATTAAAATGTAAGGGATGGATGAGACTACCAACCTGCTCCTTATGGTTTGATGATTGGATGCCCGTAGCTCCCAGAATCAACAGCTGAACTTTGAGGTGAAAACTAACCACAAAACTCCAAATGGGTGAATAGTAAAAATGAATTGTAAATTGTAAATTTTTGTTACTATTTATAATTTTCAAGACCCACTTGTCTATAGTTTTTTCCATTATATGCTGTTTTGGACTAATATAACATCTTGGAGTAGCATTTTTTACCAGATTTCTTCGGCGAGACTTGTTTTGGACCATTTCGTGCCTACAGCAAGTATATTTCACACCTGGCATATAGGTTAGATGTCATTTTCACATGCATTATGCATTTGACCTTTTGACCATTTTCATAAACCCTAGGTGTGACCCCGCTTCTTAATCGACGCGAAAACTTCACACTGTTATAGAAGTGTCGTTATGTGGCGATAGGGCCTTTCCGAACATAGGTACCCTAGTTAGAAACCCCTATTGCATTATGGTTCCCATGTCGTTGTGTGTCCTTAGGATTGGGATTCCTTCGTAGTTACGCCATGACTTTGCGATAAAGACTCATACTCTACTTTGTCTTATGCTGGCCATCTCCCATAAGGACTCCCCCTAGTTATATCATGTTGTGATTGCATTGCATTGTCTTGCTTGCCAATTGAGCCTTGTGCCGGCTCCCGCTCACTCAGTTGTTAGCTTGGTGCCTAAGCACTTTTCCCTGTAGAGCCTTGTAGAGCTTCAATTTGTCCTTCACAATTTGATGACCTTTTGACCCTGAGGGAACACCCCCCCCCCTCCCGAGTGTCCACATCCTGCACCTTCTTCCTTGCATTGATCATAGGTATGTTCCACTGCTTGGAACTAGTCTACTCACTATTTGACACTCGTTCCCTCACTTGTTGTACTATAAGCAATTTTATTCTTTTTCAAGCTTTTCCAAATATGAAAAAGACCAAAAAAATCAAATATTCCAAAAATCCGAATGGGATTATGGTTACTACTTCTAGTTGGCAACTGTTGTGTCACCTTTGAACAGAGCATTCATTCCACTCCATACATTATGAGTCAGGACTATAGTTGGACCTTAGGAGCTGTACTTGTTTCTCATTTTACTCCACCAATTGGTTAAGCCTCCAGTCATTATGGAGCCCTTTGTGTTGCCTCCTACATCACACAGTCTATATTGAGTCTATGTTGCCTGTCTTTCCATCTGCTCATGCTCTTGTTCAAAGCAAGTCCTGAAACCAGTGTTGGCCACTACTCATATTTCTTGACTATTGCATGTTGGCCATCGTTATTGAGTCAGTCTGTTTCACCTGAGATCTTCCAAATATTTCAGCATAGCTGGTTCCTCGTGCTGGTTGATAGGGGATGCCTTAATGCCCTCCTTCCAGTGAGTCTCGTTCCGTTGACTTCAACCCATTTATTTTGGGACTTGAGGCTTAGAGTTCGATTGAGTACCTTGAGGCTTGCAGTCATTAGTGGCAGGTTCTCTCGCCATCGATAGTTTTGGGAATACATCAATGTCCCTTGATCGATGGATCCATCCCACTGTTCTACTTCAACACATCTATTCACACTCCGATGATTGTACTCTGTGCCTTGATGCCCATTTTAATTATTGGTGGGTTATCTCACGTCTGTTAACGATATACATCATTGACCGGTAATCAGACGATGTCACATCAGGTTCGACCCCAACTCCTTTATTCACTTCATGGGACTTGCACCGTTGAAGACTTGTGTAGAAGACCCCAGGCAATAGTGGCATTTAGTATGCTACTTATGATCATGACTTTACATTTGAGATATCACCTCTCAGATATCAGCAGTTTGTACCTCCAATTTGCACCAGTTGTTTCCTTTTCAGCAGGAGACAATATCTTACTGAAGAGGGATCATGGCTATGATCACTTATGACATTATGTATTGCCTATTCATGGCCATTGTATCAGATTGTTGTACTATACCGACATGTATTCAGGGATACTATTGTATTATGACGAGTGAGATGCTCCTTCTACTTATGTCTCCATCACTCCACTTCTGAGATTTATAATGTATTTCTTCCATCGTAGCATCAGTCTCCGACCTCACACATTAGGGGGCATCTGTTACAGCGTAATTTTCCACCTTGTGAGAATCAACACTCTTTGGCATGCAGGATCCATTTTACTGACTCGTATCCACTTTATATCCTTCAGACACTATTTTTTCCTATTTTTTCCCCTATACGTTAGCTGCATCACTACAGTGGGCGTACCCGCGAGTGGCATCACTATAGCCCGCAGGTAGCATGTAAAATGGTAAAAATCACTAGTTTATTACTTTTTACTCCCAAAAAGTAATTATAGGGTGACCTTTGGCCCTCCATTTTCCCCGAAACACCTCGATGTGTCATTTCACTTACCTTTGGGAGGACTATATATTGAGCACATATGGCTTATGGATGGGAGGAGAAAGGAGAGCAAGAGAAATCTAGTGGATTTTTGCCCTATCTTGAGTCTACACTCATTGATCCTTGTAGTTGTGAACCCTTTATGTTCACCTTCCAAACTCCTATCATAGTTTGATTTTGCCATTCCATGGAGGATTGAAGTGGTGGAGGCACAAGTGGATTGACCCAGATCTTGGTTCAGATTGGTTTCCAGCAAGAGGTCGTATCACATTGTACTTCTTGTTGTTTATTAATAGAAATACTCATATTCTTGTCCATTAATGTTGTGAATGTTGTTTATAATACATTGGGTTTCATTTACTTATAATATCGTGGACCATTGTTATTGATGATGTTACTGTCATTTACATATTATATGCGCTTGTTGTATATTGGCTGTCAAGACTAATTTGCAGATTCAAGTGCACGGATTGAAAGCTCCAACGGGGATATACATCGAATGTTTGGGTCAAGGTTGGTTATATTCTTCATTATCTTAGCATTGTCATTTATATAGCATAGTACTGAGAATTGAGTTAATTTCTGGTAGTCAGCTGTCTGTTGTGGTCTACCCCAAGCCATAAGAAGTTTTCTCCAAAACACCATTATGCTAGAGCATTTTTGTTTAGCCCTCTTATTTGATAAGTCCATCGATTTACTGTTACACACTCCAAGGTAGGAGTGTTGCATTGCAGTAGTGTTGGTCCGGTAGTTGGGATGGTGATCCAGCTCGGGGGTGAGATCTGGCGAATCCCAGACTCTCTATGGATGGGAGGAATTGATAACTCTCCATTGTGTTTTCAGATCCGGTATATTTTTCTATCAAGTAAGTATACTTATGTAAGTGAGTTTATATTTTATGCATGCTTATGAACGGAATCCATCGATCACAGTGCATTTTTATTTGTATCTTATTACTATCTGTGATTTAAAGATAAGATATAGATTTTAACGCTGGCAATTTACTGTATTACATATGAATATACCTCGACCCTGTTACCATGGATCTTATGCCGTCGACTGATTTTTCTCTTGTATATTATATGTATATAATATTGGATTTGGTCTTACTATAGTTGATATGCTAATGATTTTTCCTTGACTATGGAAGGCATACAATGTCGAACTGGTTCTGCTTGTAGATTACAGTGATGGAAGTGTAGTCGTATCTCTTTTTTTTTTATAGATCTATGTTTGTTATATAATACTTGTTGAAAATGTGTCTCAGTATAAACTCCATTATCTATTTTTTTTTACTCACTTTAAACCTTGCTAATTGTATTATTAGGTCATAAACTTCTCTTAAACTCGGTTTAAAGTATTTTGGATCAGAATGTTACAGGATTTTGATTTTATTTTAAATGCATATGTTATTACAGTCTGAGAATCAATTCACCGGAAGGGCGACCCTGTATTTAATTACGCCTTTGATATTTATTTTTTTACAATTTGGCTCCTCAGGTTCTTTGTGTTTGTAGCGACCATTATTTTCTCCCTTCTACTTTAGATAGAGTTATCCTCTGAATTTTGTTTTCATCCCACCTACGGGCTTCCCTTAAGGCTATGTAGTAGCAACCCAAGCGACATTTGGTTCATGCGCTAACACGATGTAGTTTAGGTCCTGGTAGGTTCTAGTAACCGCCTCTCCTCTCCCCTCTGACAAGTGGAATTGTCCACCATGAGTAAGATCTCATCTATGATCTAGGCGTAAAGTAAACCTTCCTGCTACATCTTGTTGCCTCGGGTTGTCGCTACATGCAGAGTTTGATTTTCTTGAGTAGCGTCTTCATTTTCTTTTGGTTGGTATTCCCGTAAGCTGGTCACTGTGCATGAGTATTCCTCATGTGGGGGAAACAGCGCGATCAGTTCAGTAACTACATGACACTCGGTGTGAGGCAGTGTAACTTGGGCCCTTGTCTACTCAGATAAGCCAAGCTACCAACCTAGGATGTGTTTGCATGCTTGGCGTCCAGTCTACCAAGACATCAATGCAGTTGACCTCCCTCATTTGACGCCTAGTCTGGTCAGCACGCAGTTTAACGTTGTTGGTAAACTACCTTTACTGTTGTGAGTTTAGACTCGGTGGCTAACCCGACAATCTGCCACCTCCCTTTCTTGAACGCTTGATCTTAGACGTCTGTTTGAACTCAACGACCTAGCTTGAAGAGCGGGTTGTGTTAGTTTATTTTGTTTTTCTTTAAATGGTGAAATGTATGATTATAATCTGGTTATGATATATGCTTATATGGCAATGTTTTATAATTAGATTGTAAAATATATAATTATAATTGATTATAATATGTTTATGAAATATGATTGTGTTGTGAATAATATGTTTATGCAATATGATTATATTGTTGTAATGTTTTATAATTATTTTGAAATCCAAATAATGGTAATCCATTTCTTTATAATATACGATTATATTATGAATATCATGTTCATTAAAATGAATTGTATGATTATAAAATGTTTATGAAATATGTTTATATTGTTGTATTGTTTTATAATTATATTTTAATTTATATAATTGTAATCCATTTCTTTATAATATAAAATTACATTCGGATTATAATGTTAGTATAATTATATTGAGAAGTGTATGATTGTTTGAATTTATAATATGTGATTACATTGTTTTTCTTTTAGCATTATATAATGCTTTTATGTCTAGTTTATGAATTTGATTCAGAACAGAATAATATATTTAGTTATTTTATGAAAGTTATGGAATTCAGTAAAGATAGGAAATGTGATTAAGTACTAAGGTATATTTAGAAATCAATCGAGAAATGATTGAGTATTTTACAACCTTATGATAATTAATAAATAATTGATGCACTTAACTTGTGGCCTTTGAGTATTCACCAACCACAAATTAAATAACTATGTTATTTCAATAAAAGTTGATGTTAAACTATGATTGCCTTCATTACTACCGGAGCATACCAAGGCAAGTCCAAGATACCATGAATTTCAAAGGACTATGATTGCCTTCATTACTATAAGACCGTACCAAGGCAGGTCTAAGATACCATGAATTTCAAAGGAATTGTTTTCAGTGGGATGAGAAACCTGTGTTGCAATGGAGTATTATGTCACTAGGAAGGGGGAGAATTTCTATCGTAGGGATTTTCCTTTTTCCATTGCCATCGCAGAGAGCCCTCCTTTTACACCGAACATCCTTTTCTTCTCCCTTTTCATGAGCTATCGTACCTCTCCTTTTAGGCTGTCTTTCTCTTGGAGAGTCCGCCCAACTTTGGGAAGATATCTTGCCATGCGGATATCTACTCATTAAATATTATGACCTGATATTTTCCATATGACAGGTAGACATTTTTGTCATAATGGCTCGGCTCTCCCATAAGTCGCCCAACAAATCAATCAATAATTGGCTAACAACTGTTGTGCAAAGCATACAAGAGACAGATCTGCAAGCAACTGATCCTATCTCCATTAAGAGAGTTATTTGTTCTTTCATGAATGCGCATCCCTCAAGGTTGCTCCCACCTTCTATATAATATAGGAGTGCACTCTCCTTGGTCAATATCACAATCATGAGTAATATAAATGTTTTACAAAATATAAATTATTAAATTCTTATATAGAGAGAGAGAGATAAAATATGAAACGTTTATATAAAAATACAATAGTAATATATATCTATATCCATTTTGCACATTTATATAATTAGTCCATAAAATTATTTTCCTCCTACCTTAATTTTAGGGTAAGAATGGGAATACCCTAGTTTCTTTCTATTAAGAGTTTTAACGATATTTATCTGGTATCTTTTGTCAGAAATAACGTAGAAATAACTTAATAATAATATGCAAATAGTTCTCACAATATTAAGCTAGTAATGCTAATTAGCTTATTTTCTAAGCTATAGTCATAATAGGTATTAGACCGTGGATGCTTACTATTTGTTTACCTATGAGTAACTACTTCTACTTAAGATTGATAATAATTTAAGATAACATCTATGAGCTGTAGACCATTAAGTTAAAATCCATTGTTCACCTTTCTTCCAGTTCCCGAGGCACTAAGATGACACTCATCATCAACTCATGGCTTCCCATCCATCAACCTCCCCTCTAGTGGATTCGTTTCCCCATCGTTTAGTTGCATCACAACCTTCAGTCTCCTAAGTCTACAAATTCCAAATTACAACTTAGGAAAAAAACAATACTCACAAAGTTTACTAGTGGGGCCTTGGCCTTGCTCTCCTCGCCAGAAACAAATACATAGTTACACTTTTAGTTACAAAGAGTAGGGCTAAAAGAGAGGGATGTTACACCTCCTTTCCCTAACCCTTACTAACCCCTTCTCTCACTCTTTTTCTCCTCTAATCTAATTACCCCCAATCTCCTAACACCCCCTCTATCTCTACCTCTAACCCCTTAAGACTTGTTAATACTTCCCCTCTATATCTACCTCTAACCCCCTACCATCCCCTAATCTCCCTCTCTCTCTCTCTCTCCAAATATTAATAAATCCCTCTCTCATTCTCTCTCACTCCCTAACTGATCCACCTACACTTAACCCCCACCCCCTATATCTTCCCCAACCCCCTAACACACCCCCACTCCATTGGTTCTCTCTCTCTCTCTCTCTCTCTCTCTCTCTCTCTCCACCCCTCTCTAACCCTTCTCTCACTCTCTTTATCCCCTACTCCACTTACCCCCAATCTCCTAACAACCCCCTCTGTCTCTACCTCTAACCCCTTATCATACCCCAATCTCTCTCTCTCTCTCTCCACCCCTCTCTAACCCTTCTCTCACTCTCTTTATCCCCTACTCCACTTACCCCCAATCTCCTAACAACCCCCTCTCTCTCTCTCTCTTCCCCCTAACTCTTATTAACCCCGTCTCTCACTCTCTCTCACTTCCCTACTCATCCACCTACACCTAAAACTCACCCCCCTATCTCTTCCCCAACCACCTAACACACCACTTACCCATTGGTTCTCTCTCTCTCTCTACCCATTGGTTCTCTCTCTCTCTCTCTCTCTCTCTCTCTCTCTCTCTTGCACACACACACACACACACATCCCTATGTCTTCCCTTGCAACTAACACCCCCCTCCTCTCTTTCTCTCTCTCTATCTCTCTCCCTCCCCCCCATATCCACCCTCACTCATACTAACCCCTCTACCACTCTCTCTCAGTCCCCTACTACTTCAACTACACCTAACCCCGACCCCCCTGTCTCTCTCTCCCCTCCTATCCCTAACCCTTACTAACCCCTTCTCTCACTCTCTTTCTCCCCTACTCCAATTACCCCCAATACCCTAATGTTATGTAGAAAATATTCCTATGGATTGGAGTGGAACCACAACATATAGAGTGACACCAGAAATCAACTCAATTCTGAAATATGATATATAAACATGAAAAGGATAATACCCTTCCCTCGATTGGATGTCTGAAGAAGACAAGAATTGAGCTCTCAATCCAATGCTCTTCACCTAGTTGACTAGCTTCAGTACCGATTAATTTATGTTATAAATGTTTGAAATTGAGATAATATCCCCTGAAATCAGAGGTTAGGACATTACAGTTAAGTCCATGATTTCAAGAGGAATGTATTGACATTTAACATCTATTGGTATGCAATTAGATGTGCTTATTGAACTTCTTCACAAAAGATTCTTGTGAGATATGTTTGGAGAAGGTTCTCAACATGTTTCATATTTCTTGAAGAAAAGAGAACATGGAAGATTGGATTTTATGACAATATAGGTACTTCACCTGTGCATTTGCTAAGATTTGAAACTATACCTAATTCACGTGAATCAGGTACTGTAGAAGATTATATTCACTTGGATAAAACATTTGTCCAAAAGTTGATTAATTGTATCAATGACAAGTTTATAAATTTTCCTATATTCAATGCATCAAAACTATTTAGTCCGCCTTCATACTTTCAAGAAGAGGATGAGAGAGAATATGAAACAAAACGATTGTTGAGACACCTATGTGAAAATTTTGATATTGGAGATTCGTCAATAATTGATACAAAAAATGTGAAGGTGAAATTGAAAGTTTTACTACTACTCTACATCGGGTATATCCAAAAAGAATCATGATTGAGGCATGGGAACAATGTGGAGGAGAACCTACATGGTGTAAATCCTATCCAAATTTAATGAACCACTATCCAAATTTAATGAAATTGCAACAAATTATTGAAGTTGTTGAAGTTGAATCACTCTAGACTTTGTCTAGTAGAAACACTAAGCACATTAATGTTTCCTCAAGAATTACATGAGGTATATTGGAATGAAGTTTATGAAACTTGAACACCAATGAAGACATGAATACTAAGACCTCTTTCACTAGGTGGAAGAAATTAAGATGCCCTATATTTTATTCAATTCTTGGTGTCCAATATTTTGAATAATATATTTAAAGAAACATGTTATATGGTTATGCAAAAATATATTAGTTAATAAAAATTAAAGTTGTGATAATTTAATTCTTTTAAAATGGAGTTATGTTTTGATAATTTAAGTTAAAAGTTCAAATTTTTGCAATTAATATGTTTTTGTTATTGTTTTATCTATTAAATTTTAAATTTTTTTTCATATAAAAATTATTTATTTTACATTATTACAATGTTAACCCTTCAAAAAATATAACTTTTCTTTCAAATTTTATTGGAATATTACCCATCTTTTCAAGTTTTATCCCTGGCTTGACAACTCACATAAAGCAAAATTATTATCTGTCATCAAGTTTCTCTTAAGGGAATGTGTTTTATGGCATTGCGCGTGGAAACACATCTTTGCTGTCAACTCAATTTTTCTAAATTTTCCCAAACTTGAACCACAATCTTGACTGTAGTATTCACCTTTCTAATCTTTCTTCTTGTTCTTGCTACATTGCAGACTCTGAAGCCCACACAGATATCAATGTGACACTGGCCCTTGATATTTTCTTGCCCGTGGGACACCTAAAAAATCTTTTTCACCGACGAAACTATTCATGAAATGAAATGAGTAAAAGACAAGTTTTGGAAGACGTGAAGAAAGAGCAAGAACAACGAAACTCAAAAATGTGTCTCACGTGTTTTATGATAGCTCATGTAAATGCGAGTATAATATCTCAATTTTAAATATATAATAATTAAGTAGAAGGTGCAACTTCTAAATATATACTAGCATTTGCCCCTTGAGGGGCAAAAATGAACGCCAGTAGGAAAAGAGGAAAGTTAGAAGGAACAAAAACATAGGCACAGTAAATGAAGGAAAGATACTGGTAGGAAAAGAGCAAAGTTTGTAACATTCTCAAATTACAAAGACATAGGCACTCAACCTATAACAAAAAAGAATGTTAAGTTCATCAACACAGTGAGCCAACTGCAATTGCTTTTCTCACAATCTCCGTAGTAGTAATCTCAACACTATATATTACTACTATATCTGGAATATATAAGCAATTTGAAAAAGTATTTCTGCAACAATATCAATGAAAACAATGATTATAATAGCTCCTAAACTGCACAAACTACTTGCGAACAAAAGTTTGCTTTCATGCCATGTACTGTAGCAATAAATTTAGGAATCTCCATATACAAGTATAGGTATAGAACTCTTTCATGGACCAACTCTTGATAGTGCCACAATCTAAGTTGTAAATGAATATTCATTATGCTTGCTTCAAGAATGGAAGATACTGTGGGAAACCCAAATATGTTTGTCTTCTCATTGAGGATTTCAAGTCCACAATAAAAACTTTACATCCTTCTCAACCATGTAAAGGCGAACAGACCTGTCACTACATGAACTAATCTTCTAAAAATTACTAATAAACCAAGGAAAGTAACTAGTTATCAATGACTCTCACCGCATCAAGGATTCACACGTCTTCTGACAATATAGATAGTTCACAACAAAGCACAAGAGAATGCAGACTTACAACACAATAGGAGTGGTGAATCTTCGTTATGCTTGCTTCAAGAATGGAATATACAATGGGAAACCCAAATATGTTTATTTCTTCTCATTGAGGATTTCAAGTCCACAATAAAAACTTTACATGCTTCTCAACCATGTAAAGGCGAACAAACCTGTCACTATATGAATTAATCTTCTGTAAATCACTAATAAACTAAGGAAAGTAACTGGTTATCAATGACTCTCACCACATCAAGGATTCAATGCAAGCACAAGAGAATGCAATGGGCCATTAGTTTCTCTAAAATATAGGCAAGTGATAAAATTTCTAGCAGTAAGTTATTGTGTATGGTTTTTACTTTGGATAAGTGATGTGGACAGACTAAGTTATTGTGTATTGTTCCTACCTTTTGTGTGCTATGGCAGAGAGCTATATATTCAACATGTAATTGTTTGAAATATTTTATGGGTATATGGGAGAGTAGTGGACCACTTGATTTATCCGAAACGTAGATAAATGATCAAGTTTTAGCAATCAGCTTTGGATAAGCGATATGCAGACATGGTGGGATTTGGGGTTGCTCCAAGCTAATTTTTTGAATATCTCCAATGGGAATAGATCTACAATTACCCTTCCAATTTGGACCTGAAAGAACTTGAAATAAGTTGTGGATCTAGTCACAAATAAAAAAAAAGCTACATGAGACAATGAGAAAGTATAAGGCACAAGCACACCTCCATAGGAAATAAAGATTTTCAATTTGGAGAGCCAATATTGTGTTCCTAAGAAAAGAGCAATTTATGAAAGTAACCTACAACAAATTAAAGAAGAAGAAAATTGGACTGTAAAATTTTGAAGAAGATAATGACAATGCATGTCATTGATTTCTTGGAATGTGGTGTACCTACCTATGCCCTCCATGCTAGAAATCAGTTTCTCAATTCAAAAACCATATTACATTTTTGTACCAAACTCAACTTGGATGTTAAATTTTTGTCCAAAGCACCAAATGAACATTCTCTGAAACCCAACTTAGAATTCAGGTATATACTATAACCAAAGAAAAGAAGAACATGCACCAGTACCGATAGAGCTTTCTCTGTTAAAGGAAGGTAGAGATGGACATTATTTTTCGAATTTTAGAGGGTACTTTGCCCACTGATTTTTTGTGTGGGAAGAGGTCAGACCCCTTTGAACGAAACCCTAAAATTACACAATAGATTGTTATAATCGAAAATTTCCCCTACAGACCTCCCTGTGTTAAAGCACTTAAAAGGAGGCAAGGCATCCCTGCGTTAAAGAACTTGTAGATCTGAAAAAGTTGCTAGGCCTCCAACAATCAAAACTGTAAAGGAAGCTACTAATATCAATTCACTTACCCAATCCACCCATTCTTAGATGAATCGATAACTTATGTGGATATTCCATTGGATAGTTTCTCGCAACAGATCATAAATGCTACTGCAAAATACCATGAGGGGATACTTTATTATGCAGTGATTATCTATTATTAAAATGTAATATTAAAAGAATTGAGAATCAAGATAAATGCTACAACAGTAAAAATAGAGCACACTATTATTATTTTGGACAAACTTTGTTGATGGGAACTTTAACCATAAGACTTTCAGGGGAACTTTACCTTTAAAAAAAATTTAGCTCACCAAAAACGTTGAGCTTTTCCACATATTAATTCACTTTCTCCTTAGACATCTAGTGTGCAAGTCCA
This sequence comes from Larix kaempferi, assembly GCA_027924585.1. Taxonomy (NCBI): domain Eukaryota; kingdom Viridiplantae; phylum Streptophyta; class Pinopsida; order Pinales; family Pinaceae; genus Larix; species Larix kaempferi. Next base: position 22,480,374 of record BSBM01000994.1, on the reverse strand, counting down.
AGTGTAGTAAATGAGAAATAGATAATAAAACCTAAATGACACTGAGCCATCAATCTTTAAAAGCCCAGAAAAACACATACATTCTCTATATTTACTAAGCATAAGATCCGTCCAAATTGAAAATTTGCATTGTCATTTTAAATCAGTTAAAAAGAGACAATGCACTTAATCATCCGCAACATGAGAATTAGTTTTTCACTTCCTCTTCAACCTGGTCTGTCGCCCTCAATATTTTCAAAATGTTAGGTTCTATCACCTGGAAATCATAAAATGGACAGGTTTGGAATCAGCCTAAAAGTTGAAGGATGTCTTAATTTTTAGGATTAATGTGGATTCCTCTAAATGCAAGCAATGGAAATATATTGTTATACAATGTAATCACATAGATAAAATTGCTATAGAAGAGGGTGACAACATGTAATCAACTAAACCTGTCTCTTAAATCAAAAGTAGGTGTAATATTAAACTTACAAGTCCGTTGATTGCCAATGCCATTAGCACAGATCCATCCATGTATCAAATTACTTAAGTTGGTAATTTCAATGTTTTCATCCACTTAGGTGGCAATTTCATTGTTTTGCACCCACTTAAATAGATTTTAAGTGGCTATAAGTATGAAAACATTGAGATTGGAAACTCCAATAATTTGAGAGCTCAACAGACATATTAACGTCAATATGACACAACAACACATAAATGCATCCATTCTACCAACCGAAGGTATACAATTACTAACATATAAGTCCACCCAATTAATAACTTTGAAAAAACTGCAAAGACTTTCCAAGGTCAGGCTGTAAAGATACAACTTAAAATTACAAAATTGGGAATTCACTTATAAAAACAGTGAGGACACTGTCTCTTGCACCATTCCATAAGGTGAATTGATCCACGTAGTAATCTCCATGCTACTTGACCTGCTTGCACCATTCCATAAGGTGAATTGATCCACGTAGCAATCTCCATGCTACTTGACCTTTCTGCAAAACTGCTTGAGCTCATTTGTCATTGTTGCAGCTTTATCTAACATTTCCAAATATTCAAGTCTCAAATGCATGTACAAATTCCATCCCACAAAGACTATTGTGTTCTAATCATCAATATTTTGAATCTCGCCCTTCAGTATCCGGGTTGTGCTTTCAACAAGGAATCCTAAAACAACTGGAATTACTTTCTTACCCCTCTTGATTTTCTTCTTACCCCTTTGCTTGAAGCATCTAAATTATTGCCAATTCAAGCATCTGAATCTCTGCCAAATCTAGAATCCAAAATAGGCTTCCTAGTCTGAATGTCATTAATGTTAGCACATTCACTCTGAATCATCATGTTACCTTGACCTTGAACATATTGACGAGAAAAGGCCATCTCAATGACATCTGCAAATAAAAAATCCTTATATTTGAGAACTTTATCAATAAACTCACGCTCATGATCAAAGGTGCCCAAGTTCTCAACAAGAAGCACCTCAGCCTCTATTTGGCAATATGCAGTCAAGTGTACACCATTTTAATTTTTCAAAGAAACAACATAGAACTTCCAGAACAACACTTATCCTTTGTTGCTCTATTGCCTTTCTTGAATTTGAGATGCCTAGAAAGCTTCCCTTAGACCTAAATGTAAAATGCCTCAATTACTTTGTAGGCATTGAAGGATTTGAATGAACTGAAAGATTTGAAAGCAATGGTCTTGAGGAGTACAAAAGCTGAAAAAGAGGGGGATGATTTTTTATTGTGACTGTTTTTTAAATTAAAATTTAACTTTTCTTAGCTACTATAAATTGGCTACGATATTCTACTTTTATGGGGTTACAAACTGAACTGGCATACAACCAAAATCCCTCCAATACAGGTATTGATATGTGGACTTCTTGGACTTCCTCCTTCCAACGGTGTTCTGCCACAGTTCCCCATGCATACCAAAAGTCATGGATTCTATGAATTGTTGGGTACAAGCATTGCATAGTTTAGAAAGTGGTCAAATGGTGGGTCTTTATGTCGGTTTTGATTCTAATATCCAACAAATGACTCTTAGCAACTCCAATGGCAACGATACAATTGAACTCCAAAAGTACAAAGATCTTGATCCCACATTTGATTATCAATGGTGGTTGAATATGGGAAAGAGCATTAAACTTTAACTGAAGGAAATGCGGCATCATCAGCAAGCTGCATTCAATAATTTTCTACCACACTTACACCAGTGCGAAGACTCCTCCAACCAACTCCTTCCGCAAACTCCTCCAGAGGGAGACACAAAGGGAATCATATCTCAGAACAATTACAACAAGAAGCAATTTCACTTGAGCTATAGGCAATTCAGGCTTCATTCACATGGTAGACAATCCAGGCTTCATTCACATGGTAGGTAATCCGCCAATATCAAGCCACAAATGTTGAGCAGTATATTCAGTTCACCGAACAACGACATCCTCAACCAGAGCCTTCTTCACTAGATGACAGTGTCCTCAACCAAAGCATGGCTCTAATATCATAATATATTAAAAAAAAAACAATTGTAATCACCAGCTCTATCGTGACACTATTTTGGCCTCAATATATAGTCATATGAAATCTTATAACAAAGTGTAAAAACTTGTGACAACAACCATCCAACTTAACACATTTTGGGATGGGATGTTAAATAATAGGAACAAGCAACCAAATTAGCACATATAACAATAATTTGTTTGTGCCTTTTATTGAATGATTTATCTATTAATCTAATATTGAGTAGCTTATTTAAAATGTCAAAATCTATGTTTGTTGATCCCATTTTCTGATATTAATAGGTGAAAAATGCCCATTGATGACTAATTTGTTTAATATGCCAAAATATGTGTTTGTTGATCCCATTTTCTGATATTGATAGGTGATAAATGCCTTTTGACCAATTCTTTTATATATTGAAAGGTGAAGTTTTCCAAAATGGTGATCTTTAATTAATGTCAGAATCTTACCTGTGCAGCAATATAATTTACGTAGTCTTAAATAGGATGTTAAAACCACCCTTCCTCCGGAATTAACCCGCGCTAAACATCGGCGAGGGCCTAATTATTAGACACGAGAACGTTTGCATGGCCAGGTGTCCTTTCCAATGAACCCACGCTAAACATCGGAAACCACACGCTAATCTTGCGTAATAGCAAGTTGAATATAATAATCTTGTTTTTTTGGCTTTGCAATTAAGGTGTCTCTTTTTTTTTTTCCTCTATCAAATTTTAGTTAACATATGTATTATTTGGTTCACACATGAAGTCCGCGTGTCTTTTGCTCATGGCTCAGGCCTTCCCTAAGCTCAACCTTCCTCTAAACCCCAGTTTTCCATTCTCAAGCTCATTTTCTTCTCCAAACATTTCTATCTGCTCTGCATTTTTCTCCATACAACTAGGGTTTCAATGAAAGGTTATGGGCTATGTTTCAGGAGGTCGAGCCATATCCTTCTCAGGTTTGTACTTCAATCTTAATGAATTTTCTCTTATTTTATTTTATTGTTAATTTTTTATTTTTTTTAGTCTCTTCTCTACAGGTCGAGCGGTAGTTGAATAGTTCAGTCATACATCAGTTCATTTCGAAAATAGCGCGTCTGCCCTGAGGGATTCGATGGCCCCTGCATTCCCTCTTTCCTGTAGATTTGTCTACTGAGCTTACGAACAAAGACAACCGTAGAGAGAACTCTTTGAACTGTTTTATTATATATATATATTTGTAACTGGCAGCCTTGCTACCCTTCTTCTGGCGTAGAGTCCATCCTAACAGTGAACGAGATGCGAAGTATGGAAACATGGGTATCTTTGGTGCTTGCAGGTAGGCGTATAAGCTAAAGGTCACGCCAACTGGTGCACCGAGTTAGAGTCCTGCCTGCGCCCACGGCTCCCCACGTTGCTCTTCTGTATATATATTTTTTTTCAATTAATATATATACACAGAGTCACCGTAACCGTAAGCACAGAGTTTTCCATTCGCCCTTTTTGTTTTTTACTTTATCGTAGTGTCAAATGCCAACACAACTGTAAGTAGTTCCCAGATAGATACCAATAGCCTTTTTTTTTCCAGACGCGTAGTGCAACACTAATTTCGTGGCTCCTTGTGAACTCTTATGAGGGCGCTTCTTTGACAAAGACTGGCTGATTGACGACCTGTTAACGCTCCCAATTGAATACTTTCGACAGATAATGGAGTCCATCAGAACAGGGAGATTATGAGAGCTTCATCGGCCGAGCTATGGTACTGTACGTTGACAGGTGGGTTTATGATGTGATTAAACCCCATGGTCACATGAAGGGCAAGGTCTCTGAAATGAAAAATGTAATAGAATGTATCATTAGGCTGCTTCCCGTGGAGAAAGAAGATACTGTTCCTGTTAGCTTTCTGTTTGGGCTCCTTCACTGTGCCTTCGAATGGAACCCGAAATCATATTATTATTATTTTCATTGGCCTTTTTGTTTCCACCACTCTCCGGCCTCTTAATGGTGTGCAGTGAGGTTTTTTTTTGTTTTTATTAAACACCATCTGTATTATTGGGATCATGCATCAAGCCGCGTGTCTCTTGCTCCGCCTTCCCGTAAGAATTCTCCCAGAAACCCTACTTTCCAGTACCCGGTTCATTTTCCTCCAACAATTGTTTCTGGTCTGAAAGTTTGCTAAGCGCCTACGGCTTCAACTGGAGGCTGAGACTATGTTGCAGGACTTCAATTACCAAATCATGCTCAGGTTTACACTTCGTTTCATCGGATAATTTTGTCCATAAAACACTATCAAGTATTAAATTCTTGCTAGGGAAGAATGGCACCAAGCTTGGCGGGAGTAATTGCGCCCAAGCTTGGCTCAAATTCATTGTCCATGGCTCCGGGGCCTATTGAAGAGCTATCAAGTACGGAAACATCGATATAATTTGGGAGGGGGCAATTGATGTAGACACTTCGGCCTCGACCTCACGGACTTAATTCTCCGCTCTGTCTTTATAAATGTTTTATAAATGTTGACTGCTTTTAGATACACGTGTTTTTTGGTTTGCTGCCAATGCCAACGCTGTGGAAGAGGCACCATCCACGTGGCAGCATTCTATTCGCTCATAGATGGCAGCATTCCATTCGCTCGCTCTATGAACAAGGAATTTAGCCAATGCCAATGCTGTGGAAGAGGCACCATCCACATGGCAACATTCCATTCGCTATGAACAAGGAATTTAGCCAATGCCAATGCTGTGGAAGAGGCACCATCCACATGGCAACATTCCATTTGTGGAAGAGGCACCATCCACATGGCAACATTCCATTCGCTTATAGATGGCAGCATTCCATTCCCTCTATAAGCAGAATTTAGCCAACGTGGATGGGCATGCTTCTCCACAGTGAAACGCCTAAGGCGAAAATATAAGAAAATCTATAGAAGTGAGAAGTGAGTTCACAAAATTAATATACCAAAAGTAACTTCAGTAACTTCAACCAAAAGTATACATTAATATACATATATTATTGTGCATTAGCTATTTATTCTTTTACTATGTGGTATCATTATATTTTAAATTTTAGATAAATAAAAAAAATAAAAAATAATTTAATTATTTTAATAAAAAATTAATAACTAAGATATATAATAGTTAAATGAATTTAATAATTAAAAATATTTGTTTCTTTTAAAAGAGGTTCAAATCCTGAAAATATAAGAGATATACACAAATTAAGTAATTTGTTTAAACATGACCTTAAAATTAGAGAACTATATGGTAAATTGTAAAAAAAAATTTGTTTGCAATGGTTGTTTAATTAATTTGTTTAAACATGACCTTAAAATTAGAGAACTATATGGTAAATTGTAAAAAAAAAATTGTTTGCAATGGTTGTTTAATTAATGTTATCTTATTCACATGCCCGACGTTTATTCGCTATCCGAGTCCATTCAATGAAGAAAATGCGTCCTTCCAGTTGTCAAGGGCGGCTGCTGTGTCAATTGATAAAAAACCGATACACCGACGTTTATTCGTTATCCGAGTCCCTTCAATGAAGAAAATGCGTCCTTCCAGTTGTCAAGGGCGGCTGCTGTGTCAATTGATAAAAGACCGATACACCGACGGGCAGCCGGTAGTAAATGTGATGGAGAGTGAGTGGGGCCAAACAGAGAATTTTGGGTTAGGATTACGAAGACTCTGACTCATTGATAAAGTAGTCTAAATCGGTGTTTTTTACAAGTTTTGTTTTGTTTTGTTTTTTTTTTAAATTTGGTAAAGGATTTTGAGAATTTTGTTAAATTTTCATAATTCTTGTGTTAAGGGTTTTTGAAAGTGTTGAATCTATTTTTTTACTAAAAAATTATTTTCTTTTTCATTTAATAAATAATAAATAATGTAGAAAAAATCAATGCAGAAAAAATCGTATTCAAATAAAAAAATTACTAAATTCCTACTAAAAACGACAGAAAAAAACAAAAACGCCCTACCTTTAGCTTCCTTAAAACTGTCAAACTTGCATAATTTGAATGCCTCGGAATTTCTGAAAATGTTTGAATCTATTTTTTCACTCAACATCCCATGTTTATAGCCTTCTTATTTCAATGATAGATCAATCACACAAACAGGCCTGGAATTTCAAATTAAATTTCAAATTTTACCAGCTTGTCAAATAAAATTTGATGATGGTTAGATTTTCAGAGTGCATTTCATTTTACATTTTATGCAGATTCATAGATTCATAGAGGATCAATTTTTCTTTGGGTATATGTCATAACACAATCTTCCTTCAATTACTTGAATCTGACCTTGTTTTTACTAGAAGATTTGGGTAGATAGTCCATTGTAGTAATAAAACCTAAATAAATTTTTTAACAATAAGCCAACTTTACTAACAAACCAAAAAAAAATCTGTTAAGAGATTTTCACTTTTTAAGTAATTTAACATATCTCCCTACAAGAGATTTCACTTTTTAGGTAATTTAACATCTCTCCGTACAAGACAAGTTGGACAGCTATAAAAAATTTTAACGGACTATCAATATACATAAACTTCAACTTCAACGTTTTAAATTTCAAGTTACATGTCCAATACGTCTAAAAAATGAAAAAACGTTCTGTGGAACGTCAATTTCAAAGCTGCGTGTAAATTGTAAATTATAACCTTTTGCATAGAAGATCTGCATATTTTATGACCCGATCAGAAAGCATCATCGAAGAAGCAGAAGTTGGAGTTGTTATTCGGGATAACATCCAATAAAGATGCCACCTTTTTCAACTTATTCCGATATGTTAATTTAATCATTTAGGTGATTTGATTCTGATTAGTGATTCCAGATCGCTAATGGATAGTCCCTCCGTATTACTTGGAGCTTTGAGTGGGTTTCTATTTCCATATGTATCTGTTAAATAGAGCATAATGATAAACAGATGCAAGATCGAATAGACGAAATCACTATGATGACCAAATCAAGCTTGCAATCCAGATCTTTGCACCAAAAACCACGGATGAGTATTTTGGAAAAAGGATTACTCCGTTTTGTTCTTCAGATGTTCAGTTGTGGCGTAATCGTTCCTGCATCTTCACAACCGTTTCTGGCAAAGTTGATGATTCTTTGAATGAGGATATGCAATCTCTCTTGGCTTTTAAAAGCGGTTTTCATGATCCTGCGGGACGTTTGGCTTCTTGGAATGTTTCTTTCAGCTGTTGCCTCTGGGAAGGTGTCTCCTGTGACAGCCGGACCGGCCGTGTCGTTGCTGTGGACTTGCATAACTGCAGTTTGAGTGGTATCTTGCGCCCTGCAGCGCTGTTTAACTTGACATCTTTGGAGCATTTGGATGTCAGCTTCAACAATTTTACTGGCCTACCTATTCCTACAGAGATGGGTCTTTTGAAAAACTTGAAATACCTCAACCTGTCCACGGCTGGATTTTCAGGTACCGTTCCATGGCAGCTTGGAAATCTCTCTTACCTGACAGGGCTCGATCTCTCTTCCCCGGCTTTTATGTTGCAAAGCCCTGATCTCTCATGGCTTGCACATCTCACGGCCTTAACAAATCTTTCTCTCAATGGAGTCGATCTCTCGGCAACGTCGTCGTCATGGGGACAATCAGTAAGTCGTCTTTCCCAGCTCATAAATCTTACAATGTCAAACTACGGATTGACGGGTTCCATTCCTCATTCCCTGCAGAAGCTTAGAAACCTAGGAACTCTCCATCTGGATAGAAACACTTTTCTGTCCGAATTCCCTGGTTGGTTAACGAATATAACTAGTTTGATCGATCTGCAGATGAGCAATGCAAATCTCAGTGGACCTCTTCCGTTTGAGCTCTCTGAGATGCCTCGCCTAGGATGGATTTCCTTGGCAAATAATAAATTATCTGCCAATGTTTCCCAGATTTTTGAGGGGCAGTGGAAGAGCCTGACCTTTTTCCAGATGCCAAACAATAGTTTGTACGGTTCCATACCATCTTCTATAGGGAATCTATCATCTCTGTCTCTTCTACAACTGCGCAAAAACAATTTGAGGGGAACGATTCCAGAGTCATTGGGTCTCCTCCGCTCTCTTACTGTCGTAGACCTGGGCTACAACAAATTGACGGGACCCATTCCATTATCCCTAGGATCGTTGTCTAAACTGACCAATATTAGTCTTACTCACAACGCTTTGGCGGGAGCAATCTCAGAGCCACATTTCCGCAGTCTGAACAATCTGAAATATCTTGACCTGTCCAGTAACAAATTGGCCTTCAAAATCACCTCGAGCTGGACTCCGCCCTTTCATTTAGATGTGTTGATATTATCTCATTGTCAAATAAAGGGGGCGTTTCCTCTTTTTCTAAAAACTCAGAGTTATATGACGACACTGGATCTTTCCAATAATACCCTCACGGGGCAAATCCCTTCATGGCTCTGGAATCTTCCCAAGCTGAAGAGGTTAGTCCTATCGCACAATCAGTTGCAAGGACCAATACCGGCTCTGGAATCTTCCCAAGCTGAAGAGGTTAGTCCTATCGCACAATCAGTTGCAAGGACCAATACCACTTCAGCTGTATAACTCGTCAAGTTCACTGAAGGAAGTGGAGCTACGGGGCAATCAGTTGCATGGCAATCTTTCCAATCCTGCAGGAAATTCTGTGGCAGGTTTCCCTTGGGAACTTGATCTGTCAATTAATAAGATTACTGGTTCAGTCCCTCAAGAAATCTGCACGTTGTTGCGTACTTCTAATTTCTTATCTTTAGCATCAAATGAATTGGAGGGGCAGATTCCTGCTTGCATTTGTGAGAAAACAGAGCATCTAGAGGTTCTGGATCTTTCGGGCAATATGCTCTATGGGAAATTGCCTTCCAGTTTGGGTAACTGTTCTTCTTTGAAGGTATTGAATGTAGCAAATAATAACTTGAAAAGACAGATACCGGTGGAACTGGGAAAATTGGAAACACTTCAGGTATTGCACACCAACGACAATAGATTCAGTGGAGAAGTTCCCTCGTCCCTGCAAAATTGCAAGATGTTGGAAATTTTGGATTTGAGTGGAAACAGCATATCAGGCAAAGTGCCTCGATGGATTGCCGATCTTCGGAATCTGCGCATACTCGTTCTGAGATCGAATAATTTAGAAGGTGAGATACCGATCCAGATTCGCTACCTTCAGAAACTCCAGATACTTGACCTGGCAATGAACCGTCTATCTGGTTCGATACCACGGTATCTCTCAAACTTATCAACATTGAGTAATGAAGATATCACAAGCTCTCTGTCCACTGTGCTTAGATATGGAAATTACTACAAAGAAGAAGTTTCCCTGATGATCAAGGGTCAGATAATGGCTTATAAATACATCCTCTCAGCTGTCACTTCGCTGGATCTCTCTGCAAACAACCTTAGTGATCAAATCCCCGAGGACATGAGATATCTCAAGGGATTACATTCTTTGAATATATCGCATAATCAGCTTACCGGATCCATTCCGCACGAACTTGGCGAAATAGCAAATTTAGAAGCTTTGGATATCTCATGCAATCAGTTATCGGGAAGAATACCTGCAAGATTTGCAAGCCTGAACTCCCTGGGTTATTTAAACCTATCGAATAATAATCTGTCCGGTAGGATTCCAGATGCAAGACATTTGGACACGTTTGTTGCATCTTCATTCTGGGGTAATCCAGGGCTTTGTGGGCGTCAAGCTCAGAGAAATTGCAGCGATGATACCTTTTATTCCGGGGAAGGAGAGGAGGGCTACGAGGGTGTGCGTTGGTGGGAGCTGTGGGAAGTTGGAATGGGTATGGGAATTGCTATTGGGTTTGGAAGTGTGATCGGAGCGTTAGCTCTCAGCAGGCAATTGAGCAGGCGATACTTCCGGTTTGTGGATAGCATTTTGAAGTTGTTGCAACTAATATAGAAAATGCTTAGTATATATGAAATTACTTATATGCGCTCCATGCACCTTTCTGAGCACAGAAATGTGGTAATGAATGTTTTAGGTTTTGCTTTACGCTTATTTTGAAATTTTTCTTCAAGGTTCTGTCAAATTGTGCGCTCTTTGACCAGAGTTATCTTAGACATGCACACATTGAGCATGAAATGAGCCCTCTGGTTCATAATGTTGGTACTCCTAGGTCGCGGGAGTCGAAATATTTTAAAACCGTTGCTCTTTATTGACAAATGAACACTCTTTTTACCAAAGCAATGCAAGACAATAAAGCAGAGCGCAATAATGTGCCGTCTCAGCTAGTTGAAGCCCATGACCAAATTTGCCGCATGGATTCCAAGCTCAATTTCATCATCAAGGCCACCACAGGCTTGGAATTTGCCAAGGATCACAAGACTGTTCATGGCCGAGAGGTTCCTATCATTTCCATTTGAGATGAAAACAAGTCATATACTTAGTTTATGTCAATTTCCTTTTTAGTTTTCTGGTTCAAGATAATAGACAATGACAGTATACTATTCTATGTCTGGTTTGGTCTCCAAGTGGAAGAACGTACAAATTTATTTCAAATATATATATATATATATATTTGCAAAAAGTTTTTTAACCACACATTATTGTTTACCTATCACAAACTGCAAGTATAAATTAAATTCGGATTCTTAAAATTACTGAATTTTAAAAACTCATTAAAAATGAAATGGTACAGGTACCAATTATCATATGCCAATTTACATCCTCTGTTTCACGATCGTAACTGTCGAAGTGATATAAGACTTCTCTCTTCCTTTTCAATCATAAAAACCACAACAAATTTCAATCAATGTTTCAAACGAAAACCACAAAAAATTTCAATGTCAGTGTTTCAAACGAAATACCCTGTCAAATCTATTTTAGTTTTTTTCTTTGATAATTCAACGAGGAATGGAGTTCCACATTTCCTGTAATTTCCAGTACTTTTGTTACTTCTGTATAAATCAAAAAGTACAAAAAGTTCATATCTCTCTGTATACAGAGTACAGAGCGAGCACAGAGCGAGGAACTCATAAACCAGCAACAAGTCACAAAATATCTAAACAGTCCAAAATACATATGCTCAGACACTAAATATCATAAGTTTTAAGTTTTGGATATTGATTAAATTTCTGTCGAAATTGTATAATCCAGGTATTTAGAGTTAAGCGCCTTGAATTCATTTTTAATCGAAATACAATCACTCATTTTTTCACTGCAAAATTTAACCCAAATTCAAGAAAAAAATTCAAAAACATAACATAGAAAGAATCGGATGCAATCACGTCTCAATGGTGTGTAAATTTTTTTAGAAATTCCTTATCTTTCTATGACGTGACATCACCAAAGAGTTTCTTACATTTATCTATTAACACCATTGTTTCTAGCAGAAATAAGCGACTGTATCTCGTTGGAATTTGATTTTAGTTGGACTGTTTGTAATTTCCACTTAGCGCTCTCTCTCTCTAAGAGATGTATCACCCACACAAAATTATTAGAATGGCGAAACCAGGCATGGAATATGGATCCTTGCAACAAGAGCGGTCGATCGATTCTGACGGGTATTATGCAAAAGGGTTGGACTTCGATTGTTTTGGTCATTCGAATTTTCAGTTGTTGCATACTTCTTTTGTGAATTTCTCATCTGCCTCTGCCGAAATCGATGGTTGTTTGAATCAAAAGAAATGCAATCTTTCTTGGCTTTTAAAAGAGGTTTGCATGATCCTGCCGGCGTTTGGCTTCTTGGAATGTTTCTTGCAGCTGTTGCCAGTGGGTTGGTATCTCATGCAACAGACTGACCGGCCGTGTCGTTGCGGTGGATTGGGATGACCATAGATTGAGTGGTGTCTTGCCTCCTACAATACTGCTCAAGCTGAGGGCTTTGGAATATTTGGATGTTAGCTCAACAATTTTTACCTATTCCTGCATAGCTGGGCCTTTTGGAAATTATGGGATAGCTCAGCCTGTCCACATTTTAATAGTTATTGATCTCTCTTCCTTGTTAGTGTTTTGTGAATGCAGTTATTGATCTCTCTTCCTCAGCTTTGTTAGTGTTTTGTGAATGCAGCCACTTAGTGTTAGTTGTAAGGTTATGTAGGCATTTTTATCTGCCCATTGATCTCTCTTCCTCAGCTTTGTTAGTGTTTTGTGAATGCAGCCACTTAGTGTTAGTTGTAAGGTTATGTAGGCATTTTTATCTGCCCAAATATTCTTAGCTAATGTCAGCCTTCCAGACATCTTTCATAGAGACATTTTCTTTTAGCAAGCTGGTCAATAAATCAATCAGTGGTTCTTTCTGTCATAAAAGGTTTACGTGGTTTTGCTGCTCTTGGGAGATCCTGTGTATAATTTTTTTCATGGGATATCTTGTTTATAATTTTTACATGGTATTAGAGCTTTATAATACAAACCCCTTTCTCATTTTTGAGAAATATTGATATGATATTGATATGATCTTGCAATCTGTGCGCTATCAGAGCTTTATAATACAAACCCCTTCTCATTTTTGAGAAATATTGATATGATCTTGCAATCTGTGGGCGATCTAATGCTCGGTTGATGATCCGTGGGCGATCTATCCCTCCTTTGATCAACGAATAATCTATTCCCCTGGCGTTTCGTTGAAGAGCACTCAGCTAGGTTTCCTTAGCCGTTGAACTGCCAAACCAGCTCCGATTTGCTAAGCCGTGCATCCAGATCTGAGCATAACCACACGTGCAAGGGTCACCCACATGTCTGCTTTGATGAATCTATGGGTCTGATTGGATTGCATGTTTCAGAGAGTTTATTGGTCCGTATCGCTGAATGTACTACAAAAACAAGTTGGGACAAATTGGCTTCCTTCTTTGGTAAAGTCAATGAATTTTGAACCTTATAGATGGAAACAAATTTGTCATCGCATGTAGATGAAGAGCATGCATCCATTGAATACTATCTTGCCAAATTTAGGTCACTAGTGGCATAACTAAAAAACCAAATGAGATGATGAGTACATTTTCTTGATTCTATCCAAGTTAAAAGGTCCTTTTCATGTATTTTCTTCTATGTTTTACTCTTTTATGAATGCACTTGGAAATGAATTTAAGATGTCCTCCTTTGAGCTTTTAGCTTTTATGTGAGCGTCTTACTAAGGAACAATCCAAGCTTATACATTTAGATGCTCTTTATAGATCTAAAAATCAAGCTCTTGTGGTGCATACATCCAAAGGTAAGCATAAAGCACAATATAAACAAAATAAAGATTATGCTCAAGATTGTGAGACTACCTCCAAACCTTAGCCGAAAGCAAAAATATCCCTCCAACTTCCAAGTTCGGTGAGTCTTCCTCTAAGACAAGGAAGAAAAAGTCAAGTGAAATTTCCAGTTTTTGTGGTGGCCAATCGGCATCCCAAATCCAAATGTTGGTTGAAACTAGAAGCTTTGAATGAATCCATGCAACAACACAAAATTATAATGTCCAAACCCACTTCATCAGGTAAAGGGCATGCTTCATTTGCTCGAGCTTCATATGCATCTTTAAATAGTTGGATATATGATTTAGGTGCATCTCATCATATGACTCATTCCAATGAGTTGTTTCCTTCCACATCCAATTCTATCATTTTTCTTTTTGCAGTTGGAGACTAAGCTTGATGTTTTAGGATCGGGCACTGTGCAGTTAAATGATGCATATCTCCGTCGATCTACTCTCAATTTATCAAATCTGCCATTTTGGTAATTGGAAAATAGAAACATTCTCTTCTTATGATGTACTCGTTCAAGAACTACAGAATCAAAACATTGTTGTTTCTTCTAGAAGAGTTCACCATAGTTCTAGATTGTACATGTTTGCTAGTTTTGATAGGCTTCCTCTGCTTTCTCTTTCATTGAAAATTCTAATTGTTTGAGTAGGATTTGGAATGAAAGATTTGAGCATCTAAACTACAACTATTTGCAACAATTGAGCACACAAAATTGGGTTCTTGGTCTTCCTAAAGGTTATTTCATTGATGGGGTTGGTCGACAATGTGTTCTTGGAAAACAACATCAAGGTCCTTTTCCGAAAGGAAAGGCCTTATGTGCTTCTACCACACATCTTGAGTTGGTACATAGTGATCTCATGACATTTCTAACTCATTCATTTTCAAGGGCTAAGAATGCACTCACATTCATTGATGACTTCTCACGTTACTATTGGGTGTACTTTCTTAAGTACAAGAGTCAGGAGGTCTTTGCTACTTTTAAGAATTTGAAGACTTTTTATTAGAAGCATTCATCTCTTTCTATCAAGAATCTATGCACAAATAATGGGGGGGGTATGTTAATCAAGCAATCAAGTATATTTGGAGAGAAAACGACATTCAACATCAATACTTTGTTCCCTACACCCCTCAACAAAATGGTGTTGCTGAAAGAAAGAACCAGACACTGAAAGAGATGGAAACTGCATGATTCAGTCCAAGAACATGACACCTTCCTTCTAGGCCAAAGTTGTGAATTGTACGAACTACATTCAGAATCAAATGCCTCGTAGAGTAGTGCTACATATGACTCCAGAGTAAACTTAGAGGCATGTTACTTTTAGATTATTTGGCAATCAAGCATGGGTATAATTCCAAATGTAAAACACAAACCTACGGAGAAGAAGAGCCAACCACTGATATTTGTTGGTTACCCCAAGGATATGAAATAATAGGGGATATTTGATCCTATTTCTAAAGATGTCTTGTTTCCAAGGGTTGTCCATTTTGATGAGTGTTTCAAACACACATCTACTTCCACTCCCTCCATAGTTTTTCATGCTAACAATGGTGCAAATCATGCTAATGGTTTGGTTTTCGTAGCAGTACAAGAAGATGATAAAAAACATGCTATTGAAGATGGAAATAATCCAGAAGAAAATAGGGCATCAACGCTAAGCCTATATAGGAGCAACCTATTCAAGCACAACAATTGAGGAGGAGCTTCTGTGAGTGAAAGAGGCTTAACAAGTATGGCTATGAGGGCTGGTGCAAACTAATGAGGGTCACTTTTGACATGTTAGATGCAATTCAAAACTTAAGAAAAAAACAGAAATCTCTCAACTTACATGGATATTTTGAGATACTTACACAATAAATCTTGATTTGAGTAAAAAAGATGAAATGTAGGAAATTGAATCACGTTTTCAAATATATAATTTTATCCATTTAAAATTATCTTTTTTTGTAAGGATTGTGTTGATGTATATGTAACTTTAGAATGTATTTCATTTATATGTTTATTGTATTCCTATAAAGATGCATTATTCCTCTATACGGAAGTGTCGTCATTTGTATTGACAAGTGTCGCAAGTATGTTAATTTGCCGATCGATTATTAGACCACTTTGAAATGGGTCGGCCCGATATAGTGTAATATGAAGTTATTGTACCTAGTTAGACAAGTCGGCCCCATAAGGTTATTGGGCAAACAGGACAAGTATAAATAGAGAGCAGGAGATCTCTATTTGGATCACTCAGAACTCATTCTTCCTTTACTCAGAAAGTGGCCCACATGTGAGGAGGAGGATTATCTGCTAGTAGAAGACTATCTATGTGTATTTGGTTGTACTTTGGTTGAGCTATTGCTCTATCTATCTCTGAGGAAGTTGTGGGGTTTTTCACCTTAGGGTTTTCCCCAGGAAAACTCTGTGTGTCTATTGTCTCTCATGCTTTTGCTTCTTATGGTGATTAACATGCTTGTTATGATTGCTATGCATTGATATACTGTACATGTTATTCTCTCATTAAAGATCCTAGAGTATTGTGAATTAATGCTCAAAATTCAACATGGTATCAGAGCTAACCTAAGAAGAAGACATTGTGCAATGATGGAAACTAGGGTTTCTTGTTTATTGGGTTTCTCTCCATAGATTTTGGAAAAGAAGTATAGTATATTGACCCTACTCATCAAGGAGAATCTATCTATCCAATCAAAATTCAATTCTGAGCATTTTCAAATTTGGCCCTAAAAATTAGGGTTTCCACAAAATAGGAATTTCTGAAATCTGAAGACATAGCTAGAAGCTCCTTGGAAAAATTGAAGTTTAGAGCTTTGGATCGAGATTTTTGGCTGGGTAAATCTCTGGGAAACTCAAACCCTAATTCAGGGTCCTCCTGAGTGAATCTGGGAACACAAAAAGGCAATTCTGAAGGGTGAAGCTTTGTAGATCTCAAATTATGAATTCACCAAGCTGATCAGATCATCAAGGCGCATATTTCTATCCTTTCAGAAAGTTGAAATTCACTTTTGAATTTTTAGGGTTTTTCCGACAAACCTTAATCCGAGACCTGATCCAATTTTCAGGAAAGCAAGTGGTAAGACCTAAATCTCTTCTATTTCCATTTGAAGTACTCTTTAAGATGTATCACCACACCAAGCTTGAGGATAAGCTTGAAGGGGCTGATAACTTCCAAGCTTGGAAGTATAGGATTGGATTAATCCTGGAAGAAAATGAATTGGACTCCTACATCAGCTCTGAGGTCCCTATCCCAGAGGATGAAGAGGCTAAGGCATTGCACAAGAAGAACTTGGTCAAGGCGAAGAGAATCATTGCTGATTCTATCAAAGACCATCTTATACTGCATGTGTCATCTCTAAAGACACCCAAGGAGATGTTTGACTCCCTAACCAAGTTATTTGAAGGGGAGAACATAAATCAGAAGATGACTCTGCAGAATCAATTGAAAGGGGTCAAGAGGTTGAATGGAGAGACCATTCAATCTTACTTCTCCAAGGTCTCTCAGATCAAGGAGCAACTTGAAGCTGTGGATGAAGTAGTGGACAATGGTGAAGTTGTTATGACCACACTAAATGGCCTACCCAGGTCATGGGATTCCTTTATCCAAGGAATCTGTGCAAGAAAGAAGTTGGTCTCTTTCAGTAGATTGTGGGAGGAATGCTCTCAAGAAGAAGCAAGGCTTGTGGCCCGAGAAGAAAACATGGGAAATGAAGATCAAGCTGTCATAGCTCACACCAAGGGAAGCAAGTTTAAGAGGGAGATATCTCATAACAAGAAACATTCTCACCCTCATCACAAGAAGAAAGACATATCTCATGTTTGATGTTTTGAATGCAATGAGAAAGGACACTTTGCTTCAGACTATCCCAAGAAGAAGAAAGACAACAACAACAACTTCAATAAGAAGAAGAAGAGCAGCAAAAGAAGATATCATGCTCATGCTGCTGAGGATGATGAACCTCCCAGGATGAAAGCTATAGCAGAAAGTGATGACGATGACTCATCAAGTGAAGAAGAGTATGTTCTAATATCTGCTTTCACAGGTACTATCTCTCATGGTTGTAATTATTGGTTAATTGACAGTGGGGCTTCCAAACACATGACTGGGTTTAAAGAATCTTTTATAAATCTATCTGAACATGATTCACCCCATAAAGTAAAACTTGGGCATGACTATCAATACCCTATCAAAGGAAGTGGTGAAGCCTCCTACAATCTAGATTCTGGAAAATCCTTGAAGATGAAAGAAGTTCTCTATGTACCTGGGCTCAAGAAGAATCTACTCTCCATTTCTGCATTAGATACAAAAGGTATGAGGGTTGCATTTGTAGATGGCCAAGTCCTAATGTGGCCAAAGGGTAAAACTATTGATGATGCAGTGGTGATTGGAGAGAAAGAGGAAGGATTGTATAAATTGAAAGGACAACCTGAACATGCCATGGTGCATGATTCCATGGAGCCAAGTGAAATTTGGCATAGAAGGCTTGCACACATGCACTACAGAGCATTACCAATTGCAAGTAAAGTTGTAGAAGGTCTTCTTGAAATCAAGACCAAGCATGAAGGTGTTTGTAAAGGATGTGCAAAAGGAAAGAACATCAAGAAGGCATTTCCAAGCAGTGAAAGCAAGGCAAAAGATAACTTGGAAATTATCCACTCTGATTTATGTGGTCCGATGTCATCCAGTTCTCTGAGTGGGTATGTTTACTATGTCTCTTTCATTGATGACTTCTCCAGAAAGACTTGGGTTTACTTATTGAAGAACAAAGATGAAGTGTTGGATAAGTTTAAGGAATTCAAAACCTTGATGAAGAACCAAACTGATAAGAAGATCAAAATATTCAGATCCAACAATGGTGGAGAATTCACTTCAAGTGACTTCAAGAAGCTATGCAATGATTCATGGATTAAGAGGGAGTTGGCTGCTCTTTACAATCCACAACAAAATGGAGTTGCAGAAAGAAAGAATAGAACAATCATGGAAGCAGCAAGGGAAATGTTGTATGACCAAGATCTACCTATGCATCTATGGGCAGAAGCAGCTAGGACTACTGTATATGTGTAGAACATAACACCCCACAAGATATTGGACAACAAGACACAAGAAGAGGCTTCTCTAGTAAGAAACCTGAATTCAGCCATCTCAGAATATTTGGTTGTCCAGTATACACTCATGTCCCAAAGGAAAAGAGGACCAAGCTAGATCCTTCAGGAAAGAAGGGTATCTTTGTGGGTTACAGTGAAAGCTCGAAGGCTTACAGAATATACTTTCCAGGGTTCAAGAAGATTGATGTCAGCAGGGATGTGACATTTAATGAAAACTCAGCATTCATCAAATCAAGGAAGACACCTGTTGAAGATTATGAAGAACCTAAGGAAACTAGATTTCAAGACACTACCATGACTGAAGCAATTCCATATGCAATTCATGAAATTGAAGATCTGCAAGAACCTGTAGATCCACCCCGTGAGAATAAATCTCACAAGAGGAAACCTGCATGGGCTAGAGAGCTCATTCAAGATGCAGAAAGATATGAAATTCCAGAAGAAGAACACAAAGCAAAAAAGAGAACTAGATCTCATACTAGCTATGTTGCTTTACTCTGTGACATCATAAACAAAGAACCTTCTAGTTATGAAGAAGCAGCGGAAAAGAAAGAATGGAAGGATGCCATGGTCGAGAATGCCAATCAATAATGAAGAATGATGTTTGGGATGTTGTCCCAAGACCTAAAGGGAAGTCTATTGTGACTTCCAAATGGATCTACAAGATCAAGCATGCTGCAGATGGCAGCATAGAGAAATACAAGGCAAGATTTGTAGCTCGTGGCTTCTCTCAGAAAGAGGGAATAGATTATGAAGAAACTTTTGCTCCTCTAGCCAGGTACACTTCCATCAGATTAGTACTTGCTCCAGCTGCA
Source organism: Larix kaempferi (assembly GCA_027924585.1). Classification (NCBI taxonomy): domain Eukaryota; kingdom Viridiplantae; phylum Streptophyta; class Pinopsida; order Pinales; family Pinaceae; genus Larix; species Larix kaempferi. The sequence continues at coordinate 22,460,824 of BSBM01000994.1, read as the reverse complement.
GCAATGAAATGGAAGATACACCAGATGGATGTCAAGACTGCTTTCTTGAATGGTGTAGTTGAAGAGGAAGTATATGTGGAGCAGTCACTCGGTTTTGAAACACATGACAAAGAGTCATATGTATGCAGATTGAAGAAAGCCTTGTATGGCTTAAAACAAGCTCCGAGGACTTGGTATGGTAGGATGGATAGTTTCCCATCTAGTTTGGGATTTACCAAGAGTAAAGCGGATTCCAAACTTTACTACAAGGTTGAGGAAGGGAATCCTGTGATTCTACTATTGTATGTGGATGACCTGTTTGTAACAGGAGATGACAGATTGATTGTCGATACAAAGAGGAAGCTTGATGCCGAGTTTGATATGAAGGACTTGGGGATGATGCACTATTTTCTAGGTATGGAGGTGTGACAGAGTGCAGATGAAATCTTCCTTGGAAAAGGGAAGTACACAGTAGATATCCTGAAGAGGTTAGGGATGATGGATTGCAAGGCCATGGTCACACCTATGGCATCGAACCTGAAGCTTCTGTGTGATGCTTCTTCTAAGCCGGTTGATGTCTCTATGTATTGTCAAATGATTGGGTCCTTGATGTACCTGACGAACACGAGACCAGATATTTGCTTTGTGGTGAACACATTGAGCCAGTTCCTGATGGATCCGAGGAGTGTTCACCTGATTGCTGTAAAGCATATTCTGAGGTACCTGAAGGGTACAGTTGATTATGGGCTCAAGTATGAAGCGAATCAAAAGTTTAACCTACAGGGTTATGTTGATTCAGATTGGGCAAGCAGTGCTGCAGATAGGAAGAGCACATCTAGGTGCTGCTTCAGTATGGGATCAGGTGTGATCTCTTGGTTTAGCAGGAAGCAGTCCTGCGTAGCACTGAGTACAGCCGAGGCAGAGTATGTTGCAGCATGTTCGGCTAGTTGTGAGGTAGTATGGGTTCGAAAGCTACTGTCTGAGTTATTTGATCTCCCGCTGGAGGCTACTGGTATCTTTTGTGACAACCAGAGTTGTGTGAAGCTGTCTGAGAACCCGGTGTTCCACGACAGGTCGAAACACATAGAGATCAAATATCACTATATCAGGGATATGGTGCAGAAAGGAGCAATGAAACTTTTGTATCTTGCGACGGATGAGCAGATTGCAGATGTACTGACAAAGACATTAACCAGAGTGAAGTTCGAATACTTCAGGGAGAGGCTTGGTGTTCTTGAGATCGACGACACTTCGAGGAAGAAGTGATGGATACATTTGCTGAATCCATTCCAAGCATGTTGGAAGGAGAATCCTTCACATGGCTGTCGATGTAAGCGTTGGATGATGAGCATCAAGATGATGCTCCAGTTACTGCTCTGTATGCATCATGTTGGATGCTGGATATGATCAGTTGGATCATTTATATGTATCTATGCACGCATCATGTTGATGCTGGATATGATTAGTTGGATCATTTATATGTATGTATGTACGCATCATGTTGATGCTAGATATGATCAGTTGGATCATTTATATGTATGTATGTACGCATCATGTTGATGTTGGATATGATCAAGTAGATCATGTATTTGTATATGTATCAGGTGGATACTTGTATGATCAGTGTGATCATGTACTTATGTATGTATTAGGTGCATGCATTATGTATATTAGATGGATGCATTGTATGATAAGGTAGATCATGTATGATATGTATTAGGTAGATACTGTGTATGCACCAGATGGATATATTGTTTGATCAGGGTGATCACAGATGACGAGCTTCAGGATGTCGCTCCAGATGATACGCATCAGGTTGATGCTATGATGATGATCAGGTTGATCATGTGATGATGTACATCAGGATGATGTATGGTGAGTATCGGTTTGACACTCTGTGGCCGTGGATAGGTTGTGCAGGTAGCATAGAAAAGATCCTGGGAGATCCTATAGTCTACACTAGGATGCTCTTTCGAGGTTTTGCTACAGGTAGCATAGAAAAGATCCTTTAAAAATCGGACAGGTAGAGCAGTGTGCTCGTAACATCCTGTGTTGCTCTATCGAGATCCTATAGTGTGTGCTAGGATGCTCTGAGTAGGTTTTGCTATAGTTTTGCATAGAAAAGATCCTTTAAAAATTGGACAGGTAGAGCGGTGTGCTCATAACATCTTGGGTTGCTCTATTGAGATCCGGATAGGTAGAGCGGTGTGCTCGTAAAATCCTAGGATGCTTTGAGTAGGTTTTGCGAAAGTTCACATAGAAAAGAACCTTTAAAATCCAGACAGGTAGAGCGGTGTGCTCGTAACATCCTGGGATGCTCTATCGAGATCCAGACAGGTAGAGTTGTGTGCTCGTAACATCCTGGGATACTCTGAGTAGGTTTTATGAAGTTCAACATGTAAAAGAACCTATAGTCTGCGCTAGGTTTTGTTGACACACGTAATCAGTCCTGGGATTCATAGTATGGCCATTGATGATGAAGACCTGCAGGTGGTGGGCCTACATCCAGTATGAAAAAGGACTGGCTCTATAGAACTTCCTATGACGAGTAGATTCAGAGATTGGTTGAGATAGAAGCAGCAGTGACGATGACGATGATTCATGCATCGATGACGATGATCCAAAGAAGAAAACTTGTGCTAGCAGATCTGTGTCGAGAAATACCTTCCTAGTTAAGAGGGAGTGTTGATGTATATGTAACTTTGGAATGTATTTCATTTATATATTTATTGTACTCCTATAGAGATGTATTATTCCTCTATACGGAAGTGTCGTCATTTGTATTGACAAGTGTCGCAAGTGTGTTAACTTGCCGATGGGTTATTAGACCACCTTGTAATGGGTCAGCCCGATATAATGTAATATGAAGTTATTGTACCTAGATAGACAAGTCGGCCCCATAATATTATTGGGCAAACAGGACAAGTATAAATAGAGATCGGGAGATCTCTATTTGGATCACTCAGAACTCATTCTTCCTTTACACGGAAAGTGGCGCACATGTGAGGAGGTGGATCATCTGCTAGTATAAGACTATCTCTGTGTATTTGGTTGTACTTTGGTTGAGCTATTGCTCTATCTATCTCTGAGGAAGTTGTGGGGTTTTTCACCTTAGGGTTTTCCCCACGGAAACTCTGTGTGTCTATTTTCTCTCATGCTTTTGCTTCTTGTGATGATTAACATGCTTGTTATGATTGATATGCATTGATATACTGTACATGTTATTCTCTCAGTAAAGATCCTAGAGTATTGTGAATTAATGCTCAAAATTTAACAGCTTGTACCCACGAAGTTTTGAACCAGTGGCCTTACGCAAGGAGTGCCCTATGCCCCATGGGCTTTCCATTGAAATGTTCATAACCATCACAAGTTTGATATTTTGTAATAGGTACAATTTATTTCTTTTGCAAATGATAAGGTATATGCTTTTGTGGGTTCCATCTTTCAATGCCTAAATGATGGAATCAACCTACAAAAATTGGTAGACATATAGAGAACAAATAATGCTAGTGTGACACTATTTTTCCAAAATAAATTTAGTAATTTTAATTATCTAAGTGACCAAACCTCGAAAACAGTACACCAAGTGTGGGTCCCACATATAAGGTCTTAATACAATGATCATGAAATGAATTTTTTATAGCATGTAGAGGTCGGTGTCTAGTAGTGCATCATACATTTTTTTTTAAATGATCGTGAAATGAAAAAGTTATGGAAGAAATAGTAACAATGTGTTTTTCAAGTTAAGGAGTAATGACACAAGAAAAATAGAGGGTGTTCCCATGAATATGGGTAACACTTTTTGGCCAAAAGTGACTGTGAAAATCCAAAATTTTCTCATTTATTAAATCGAAGCCCTCAAAACTCATATATGCCTTGTGAATTCTGACATGCAACCAAAAAACAAATTGTAGGGAATTATGTTGTATTTCCACCTATATTTAATAAGAATAATAATAATATTTAATGTCAAAATTGCATTTAATGATAGGTTTGTTTTTGTAAATTTCAGGAAAAGTTAACAAGTGGCTTGTGTGCACGCAAAATAATTTAGTGAAAAAATCATAATTTTTGAAAAAAAATATGAACATCATCTACACAAAATGCATTGGGGCACGTATATATATATATATTTTAATTTATGCTGAAAATTATATTTTTTATTAATATTCGAAATTTACTATTGAAAATTTTAACCATAGTTCGTACACGTGTGTGCACATAAACCTTTTTATTACTGGTTACAAAAAAAAACCTTTTGAAGAGGACACATTGATCTCAAGCATATACAATTTTTGAAATTTTTTGGTTGTGTACTTTTTATGTTGTTGACTGTTCTTTCTACTAATTTGAAATTGTGGACATGGTTTTGTAAGTGTAAGTTTGGAAAGAAAATAAAAAAATAGCATACGAACTAAAAAAACTCGTAAATTATATGCCAATGGATAGACAATTCGTTTATGAATCCATCGGCATGAAGTCCACCACTTAATGTGCATCCCAGGGTAGGGTTTAAGCCTGGAAAAGAGGCCCATTAAATTAAATTTGCATAAAGGGGGCTAAAAGCCTCTTTCAAAGCCCTCAATCGAGCTATTAGCTTGATCGAGGATTTTAAATCCCCCGATCGAGGTTTTGCATGCATTTTTTAAATATCTCGATCGAGGTTTTATGTATGGTTAAGCGAGAAACTCGATTGAGATTTTAAAAACCTCAATTGAGCTTTTTAATATAAATTTAAACATATGGAAAAATAACTATAATTCAAATACCTTCCCACGGGGGGTTAGAGCAATTGGTAATGAGTAAATGAGATGAGAAGTTGTAAATGGAAGGTCACAAGTTCAAATCCTCATGGGTAGTTACTTACAAAAAAAAACTATAATTCAAATACCTCAATCGAGTCGATCGAGCTATTATTGAGCTATTTGAATTAATAGATATTTTTTTCCCATAGAAATTAACTTACCTAAAAAAATAAATAAAAAATCTTTTTACTTTTATCGCAATTTATATTAAGTTTGTGCAAATTTTTTTTCACCGAGCTAATACCTTATAACTTACAAATTCCCAGGAACAATATCTTCCCAAGGATAGTAAGGAGAAATAGGCCTCTGATCCAGGTCAGGCCAAAAGAAGGAAGCTAGATCCATCTAAAGACAGGATCATGGTGATTAGTGAAGCCGTGAATGCTAATGAAGAATAAGGAGAGCTAGAAATCACTAACCATGAACTCCAAAAGATCATTGAATCTTGTAAAAAGGGAAATCTTTCCAGTATCTTTTCTTCTCACATCCAACTCATTCAATCTGCCCTCCAAGAAGCTGCAGCTCCACTCAATCAATGGAAATCACTGACCCACAAAGCACCCATCTAGGAATCCAACCCTCACACCAACCTTTTGGTCTTCCTGGAAGCAAGAAAGAGAAAGAAAGTGGGAGGAAAATGAATCAACAACGGCTTGCAGAGCTAGGGGAGCATTTGATCACATCAAATAATCATAGATCTCTAGATGACTAGCTTCAGTCATTCCCATCTCATCAATCATTTCCAAATGAAAATTATTTCCTGGAATATTCGGGGTCTGGGAGGGAAGAATAAAATTCATTGTATTCTATCCAAAATCCATCAGGAAATGCCATAATTGTCATGTTGAAGGAAACCAAGTGCTTGTCTGATTTCCTAAATTCCTTTTGAGATTTTTATTGGAAGGGATGCAAACTGGTTTCCATTGATTCCACTGGAGCAGCAAGTGGTATTTCCATCCTTTGGGATCCACCTCTTATTCGGCTTTCAAACTTATTTTATATGCCTTACTCCTTGTTATCTTCCTTCTACCTCTTGGAATTAGATTTCCTGTGTACCCTAACCAATGCCTACAGCCCTTCCACCCTTGCTTCCAAAAATAGCTCCCTAGCCTCTCTCTCTCATCTTCAAGAGTTTACGAGTGCCTTAGCCTGGATTATGGGAGGATATTTTAATTTGATATCCAACCTGTTGGAAAGAAAAGGGGGCATCAGTGGCCTTGATGATGCTAAAAGAGCTTCTGGACCTTTAATCAACCCTTTGGACCTGCTGGATGTTTGGCCCAAAAATGGTGTCCATACCTGGAACAACAAAAGGGGAGGAGCCCATCATATTTCATCTAGGCTCGATAGAATCTTAGTTTCTGCCAATATTCTAAGATATGGCTCCATTCTAGACTCCTTCATCATCATTGGTGCCAGATTGGATCACTGGCCAATCCTCTTGGAAGTTGATGAACACAACAACCCCTGCAACTGCCCTTTCAGGTTCAAAAATTTATGGTTAGATCACCCTGAATTCATAGACACCCTCTTGTAATGGTGAGAGAATGCTCCTAAGACCCTTTCCTCCAAGATGTATCAAATTCAACAGAAACTCAAGTACATCAAAAGCAATCTTAAAGCTTGGAATAGGGACGTCTTCGAAAACATCTTCGAGGAGGAAATGGCCACTATGCAAAAGGAAGCGATTTCTCAAGGATACGCAGAAAAAATTCTTCAAAAGGAAAAGAAATTCCAGGACGCAATAAACCAGAGGATGGACCAAGAAGAAATTATCTAGAGGCAAAAATCTAAATTCGGATGGTTGAAGGAAGGAGAAAGGAACTCCTAATTCTTCCATGATTCCATGATTTAGCAGAGGGCTCATAACCATATCACTGTGCTCCACTCTAATTAGGGGCAGAGGTTGATGAAGCAAGATGATATAGTAGGGGAATTGGTCAATTTTTACCGCAACTTGCAATCCGAGGACAACATCAACCGGGATAGAGATATGGACACCATCCTCCAGAATATCCCAGCCTTGGTCTAAGGAAAACTGAATGAAAGTCTTCTTCATCCTATTTCACTTGAGGAGTTGGTTGAGGAAATTGAGGAGACGCCTCTAAGTAAGGCTCCCATACCAGATGGCTTCACTACTGATTTCTATCATCAGTGCTGGAAAATAGTTCAACAAGAGGTATGGGGAGCTGTTGAAGAATCTTGTGCAAGAATGGATGTCCTCCTAACCCTTAATGGCACTTTTCTAACTCGCATTCCCAAGGACAACAATCCAGTGCACCATGATAAGTTCCGACCCATATCCTTGTGCAATGTCATATATAAAGTTCTCACAAAAGTTATTTCCAACAGATTAAAACCCATCATGCCTCACTTAATATCGGAGGAATAATCTGGTTATGTGGAGGGCTGCTAGATATCTGATGGCATTATAACCATTCATGAAACTATTCACACCCTCAAAATTTTGAAAAGAGTAGGTATTCTTATCAAGGTGGAATTTTCAAAAGCCTTTGACAAGATCTCTTGGCACTACATGGAAATAACCCTTCTTACCTTTGGCTTTTCCTCCCAATGGGTGCATTGGATCATGGCTCTTTCTTCTTCTTCTTTCTTTTCTATTCTGGTCAATGGATCATGTCTCCTACCTTCTCTCCCTCCCAAGGCATTCGACAAGAAGATATCCCTTTTCCTTTCTTGTTTGTTCTTTTGTTCGAAGGCCTCGGTAGAGCTTTGAAGGCTACAATCCAGGATAATCTACTAACTGGTCTGCATCCAACAAATGATGGTAAAAGATCCTCCCACCTCTAGTTTGTTGATGACACCATGCTTATGGTGGTTTCATCCATGTGAGAAACAAGGCGTTTAAAGTGAAAGTTTTTGTAACGCAACCCGATTTCAAGCTTAGAATCTTCTCTACATGGTTTAATGCCCAACCCCCAGTGTACACATTTTTATTCATAAAAATGACTTCAACTTGAAACACATGAGATACTTTTTCAATTTTTTATAACTCATAAATTTAATTTTCAGTCTATAAATTCTAACTCATAAATTCATGACAGCCATTCACACACAAAAATTAACACAGATATTTTTGACCAATCGGTCCAGGATAAAACCCTGAAGGGAAAACCTGTTTTTGAGAGAGAGATTTTATTTTTCTTCAACAAATTACAAAAATCAGAAATGTACTTATCTCAGCTTTTCATCTCGAAAAGCGTTTCAAAGTCTCACTAAAATATGTTGCACGGAACCCTCGAAAACAGTGCCAAACTGTACACACGTGTGACTGTATGAAATGAATTTTCTTGATTTCAGTGCCCAAAAATCAGTTTCAAATTCGGTGCCTGCTGTATAGCCTGAACAACATTTAATGCTGCCTCAAATTCCGTGCCAAAATCTACCTCAGGATTACATTGTAAAGTTTCTTAGTTGATATGGTGGGTTGTAGACCCCACATTGGAGACGATTTGAAGTTTAGAACCACTTACGTTACCATAGCGTACCAACGATCTTCAAGGAATTAGCTACAACCTCATAGTTTACATAGTAACATTACCCAAATGGTTCTCCTATACCAAAATTCATAATATAACATAACCCCAATCAATCTTCCAAACACAAGACAAAATTCAATTACAAAATAAGAAAACCAAAAACCAATGAGATCAAAATATAACCCACTACCCAAAAGGGTATTCACATGTAAATACTATCAATCCATGCATTACCCATCACATTAAAATATAACACAAATTATTTTGAACACTAAAGACTAAAGGAGATTGAACTAATGAATAAATGATATTCAATCTTGGATTTGTCAAGAAGAGCATATCATTATAGCCTATCAAGACCATAAAATCCTTATTATAGCATGACATCAGACCTTATGTGTCATTGTCCATTGCTTCATTGCATGTTACACTATCTTATCCTATACAGGAAGGCCCTTACGCCATCTAATAGTGTCATTAATTTTCCTATCAAAGTTTGTTGGAACACTTACCGTAGAAGGTCAGTGAAACTATTGTTTGTCCATCCATGGACAAATTTTAAGTTAAGAAGGGATAACACAACTTGCAATCTGGAGCATCGTGCACCTAGGTAAAGTGGTGCCCTTTCCATATGTAGAATATTGTTATCATGATGTTCTCCATTAGTGTCTTTATTAATTGAGAGAGAGAGAGAGAGGGACCAGGGGCGGGGGGGGGGGGGGGTAGGGAGGGAGAGGGATAAAGAGAGGGAAAAGGGCAGAGAGAGAGAGAGAGAGAGAGAGAGAGAGAGGAGGGGGTAGGGGGGAACAAAGAGGAGGGAGTAGGGGGAATAGAGAGAAGGAGAAAGAAAGAGAGGGAGAGAGAGAGAGTGGGGTTGGGGGAAAATAGAGATAAAGAGAGAGGGGGGGACATGGGGAGGGATGGAGAGAGGGAGGCGGTTACAAAGAGAGAGAGGGGGGATAGATAAGGGAGAGAGATAAAACTATGGATAGGGAGAGGGGGAGAGAGATAGAAAGGTATAGGGAAAGGGGAGAGGAGAGATAGGGAAGGCTTAGGGAAAGAGAGACATGAGGATATAGGAAGGAGACATAAGAGGAGAGAGAGAAAGGGGGGTTTAGGTAGAGAGAAAGGGGGAGAGGGGGGGGAAGGCAGGGGGGAGGAGAGGCAGGGGGCAAGAGAGAGAGAGGAAGGGAGAGGGAAGGAGAAAGAGACGATGGATTAGAGAGAGAGGGAAAAGGGAGGGAGAGAGCAAGGGATAAAGATAGGGGGGTTAGAGAGAGAAGGGGGGTGGTGATGGAAAGGGTGACAGAGAGGGGGGTTAGGGGGGAAAGGGGTAGAGAGAGAGAGTGAGGGCCTAGGGAATGGTAGAGAAAAAGGGATATAGGATGGAGACATAGAGAGGGATAGAGAGAGTGGGGCCTATTAGGGAGAGAGGGGGGGGAGGGGGATGGGGGAGAGATAAGGAGAGAGAAAGGAATATAGAGGTAGAAAGAGATGGGGTCTTAAGATAAAGGGAGGGGGGAGGAAGAGAGAGAGGGGCAGTGAGTGGGGAAAGGGGGACAGAGAGAGAGGGGCAGTGAGTGGGGAAAGGGGGACAGAGAGAGAGGGGGCGTTAGGGAAAGGGAGAGAGAGAAATAGAGAGAGGGGGGAGGGATGGATAGAGGGGGGAGGGGAGGGATGGAAAGAGAGAGGGGGGTGGGTGAGGAAGGGAGAGAGGGGGGTGTTAGAGAGAGAGAGAGAGAGAGAGAGAGAGAGAGAGAGGGAGGGGGGGAGGGGGGAGTAGGGATAGATAGAAAAAGATAAAGGGATATATAGGGAGAAAGAGAGGGGGATGAGAGAGAGGGGGGGAATAGGGAAATGGAGAGAGAGAGATAAAAATAGGGATAAGGAGAGGGGGAGAGATAGAAAGGGATAGGGAAAGGGGTAGAGAGAGAGGGGGTTATGGAATGAGAGAGAGAGAGAGGGATATAGGGGTATTCAGAGAGAGAGAGAGAGAGAGAGAGAGATGGGGAGATAAAGAGAGAGGGGGGTTAGGGAGTGAGAGATGGGGGGAGAGAGAGGGGGGGTTATAGAGAGAGAGAGAGAGAGAGAGAGATCAAGGGGGGTGGCTTAGAGAGAGAGAGAGATGGATATAGGAGAGAGAGAGAGAGAGAGAGGAGAGAGGAGAGAGAGAGAAGGGCAGAGAGAGAGAGGGAGGGGGAAGGGGAGGAGGGATACAAAGGGATAGAGAGGGAGAAAGAGAGGGGGGATTAAAGAGAGGGGCGGTGAGTCAAAGAGAGATAAGGGGAGACAAAGGGAGAAAGAGAGTGGGGAGGACAGTTAGGGAAAGGAGCACATAGAGGGAAGGGGGAGAGAGAGTGGGTGTAAGGTGTTGGGGTGAGAGAGAAAGAGTGAGGGAGAGATGGATAGATATGGAGGGAGGGATTGGGGGGAGATAGAGGGGAATAGAGAGAACAATTAAGGGAGAGAGAGAAGGGGGGGGTAGGTGATTGATAGAGAGGGAGGGATGTGGAGGGAGTGGGAAGAGGTGATAGATGGAGATAGGGAGAGGGAAAGAGAGGGAGGGAGGGAGGGAGGTAGGGAGGGAGATAGAAAGAGTGACAGAGGGAGGGACAAGAATAAGGGTGTGTGTGTGTGTGTGTGTGTGAGAGAGAGAGAGAGAGAGAGAGAGGGGAAAGGATGGTGAGAGAGTGAGGGAGGGAGAGAGAGAGGAGGGGGTTGGATGTAGGGTGGGAGAGATAAATAGGGAGGGGGGTGAAGATAAGGAGAGAGAGAGAGAGAGAGAGAGAGAGAGAGAGAGAGAGAGAGAGAGATGTATGAGTGGGGCACAAAGGAATGCATGCACATTATATTATGTGTGTACGCTATTATAATGCATGCATGTTTTTTCTTGGATAGAAACACGTGTACGTTAGTTTAATTAGTAACAAGCATGTGTTATTATCACGTGCATGTGCTTAAATTCAAAAATTAATTGGAAGGATCACCTTTTTCCATCTATGTTCTAGATGAGGTGGTATTTTTGGTTTTAGGTTCAAATTGACAAACCTCTTGGTTCGAGTTGCATAAATCAAAACACATCCTTTTTAGAGATCTCCCTATTTTTGAACCATGAATCTGCATTATTTTTCAACCATGAATCTGCATATGCTCCATGTGTTCATTGCTAATGAAAATGCACTTGCCAATATAGCATACACCACTTATGGTGATATACTCCACTTCCAATAAGATCAATAAAAGTTTACACCACTTTAACACCACATAGTATAAGTGGTGCTAACTTTTATAAAAAATATGATGATATACTCTATTTCCAATATTATTAGTAAACATTTAAACCACTTTAACACCGCATAATATAAGTGATACTAAGTTATAGTGCTACCAAAAAGCTTTTTTTGATGTGAAGCTTCACATGATTATAAAGATAAACTTTTCTTGATGCGAAGGTTCACATGATTATAGAGATATTATCACTAAACATTTACACCATTTTAACACTGCATAATATAAGTGATACTAACTTATAGTGCTACAAAAAAGCTTTTCTTGATGTGAAGCTTCACATGATTATAGAGATAAGCTTTTCTTGATGCGAAGGTACACATGATTATAGAGATTTGATTATGGTTTACTAAAAGTCAAAGAGTAACCTCTCACCTGTTCAAATCTGTTCATCGTGGCCGCTTACAATCATGACTCGAATTGCAGTAATGGACTGATGGGTGGTTATATCATAGTTGCCGTCGTCGGAATTTCACAAGTTTCTATTTAAACAGTCCAGCTTTCACAGAAAAAACTTTCTGTGTCCTGCAAGGATCTAAATTGCTACTTCGTGTGCCACCCTACAAGGATCAATATTGCTCCTTCAAGAATCAGATTGAAACCAGGTATGTATCTTGGTGAACTTTTTACGAATAAATTTTTGTTAGAAATAAGCTAACCAAAAATGATTAAGCAGAGAACAAGTCTAAGACAGTCCAACTGCTCAAGGCTATGTTAACGAAATACTATAAACAATCTCGTTCCTTAGTTGATCCAGGCTTGAATCACCTTTCCTTTATATCGAATTTTCCCTATCATGTGAGCCTAGCAACTTCATACCAGCACAGGGCATCGTCGTCATCATTTGCCAACCCAACGTCATCGTCCCACAGGGGTTGGTGAACCCCGTGAAACCGTACTTGGCCACGTCGCTCCCTCTGTGTCTTCAACTACAAGGCATGATTTTCATGTACAAACGAGCAGATACACCATAGATTATACTACAATGTCCTTCCACATACCACAATTTCAACCCTTCCTATAAATAATTTGAACATATACCTATAAGATTTGAACATCTATTTATGATCCAATTAGGGAGAAAAAAACGCAAAACTTGGACTTCTCGTTATTTGAGAATCACATCCAATGTACACAGTGAAGATGCCACCTTTTTCAATTTATTCCGATTTATCAATTTACTCCTTTATGTAATTTGATTCTGATGATTCATGAGTGATTTCTAGATCGCCATGACTTACTTCGAGTTTTGATTGACTTCCTTTGTGTGATTTGGTTGTGATGAGTGATTTACAGATAGCTAAGATCGTCTGTATTACTTCAAGTTTTGAGTGAGTTTCTATTTTCATATGGCCTATTTTACATAGAGCATAATGAGATAGATACAAGAACTAAGAGACAGTCGGACCGACCGCGTGGTTGCTGTGGAATTGCATAACTGCAGTTTGAGTGGGATCTTGCGCCCTGCAGCGCTGTTTAACTTGACGGATTTGGAGCATTTGGATGTCAGCTTCAACAATTTTAGTGGCCTACCTATTCCTACAGAGATGGGTCTTTTGAAAAACTTGAAATTCCTTGAATTGTCCACGGCTGGATTTGCAGGTACCGTTCCATGGCAGCTTGGAAATCTGTCTTACTTGACAGGACTCGATCTCTCTCCCCCAGATTAGGCCTATCGCACAATCAGTTGCAAGGGCCAATACCACCTCAGCTGTATAACTTGTCGAGTTCATTGAAGGAAGTGAAGGTACGGGACAATCAGTTGCATGGCAATCTTTCCAATCCTGCATGAAGTTGTGTGGTAGGCTTCCCTTGGTATTTATTTCAGGGATCAAATTTGAATGGCAGGTCCTATTTCACTTTGAAGGGCTATGATATATTAAACCCTTCAAGGTTGACATATAAAAATACATTATTCTTTTCATTTGTAATAATATATTGAAATTTTAGTATATATTAAAAGCAAATTGTAATAGAATAGAATTCCTTCATGAAATGACTAACAAACTGTGTGTCATGCCGGTTTAGATTTATCAAGATTGAACTTGATAGGTGCCTTGGCTTATTTTTCATTTATTGTTGTTACTAAAGATGACATATCCATTCATGGTTTATTCTCATTTCTAACTTATGTTAAGATGAATATGTACAACTTAAGATATTTATCTTCCAAGTCTCTATTTTGATGTCATTTAGATGTGTGGAGTTGAATGTGGTCTACAATTCATGTTTAGAAGACAAATTCATGATTTTAACTTTTTGGTATAGTCGTGATTCAAATAAAAGTGTGGCCATCTGAGTTGTTTTTGCTCCTCCCAAAACTGGCCATCTCTTCTCTTGGACTATGCCTCCTGTGTGTTTGAAAAGTAGAAAAATGTTTAGTTTTACTCAAGTAATAACATAGTTCAAAAGATATCTAAGTTAACATTTTAGGAAAAATACATATTTTTAAGTTTTAAATCCATTGTAATTGTACAATTAAATAATAAAAAAATAGTAACCTCACTATTCTCAATGTGCCACTTGTTTTTTTTGTTTATTGAAAATGACTCTTTTAAACATGGTCTTCATTAAGAATTTTGGAAAAATACATATTTTTTAATTTTTAAATTAGTAATAAAAAAATTTGTAACATCACTATACTCAATGTATGTTACGTAATGAACAAACAATGTTCAGTGTAGAAAATAAAACTTTTATATGTCTACAAAATCGAATATAGAAATATATTATTCAATATCAACAATTTCTTTAGAATAATCTATGCAAAATGAAAATCAGTTATAGTATAACATTTATCTCTAAAATTTACCTTAAAGATTGAAACAAAAAATTGCTTGTATATGTAACGAATCCCACCTCTTGAGACAAACTGTTGGTGCTTAACCAATGGACAACAAGGTCTTCCCTTTTCATATTTGAGGCCGGCCTGCAACAACAATCAAAATTACTAAAATGATAAATTCTAAATTGCAAGATTATTTTAAAAGCTTGAGTAAGGAAGACACGCATGGGCATGAGTAAGGAAGACATGCAATTACCACTAAACAAGGTAGGTTCATAGTATGCCTTAATAAATAAGTAACTTTTATGCTTCAATAATAGTAAGATAGGCATAGGCATGCACTTACATAGTTATAGTAACTTTATATGAATAGCATTCTATAAAAAAAATTATGGTAACATTATAGGGATACCATTCTATTTTTTTTAAATAGAAACATTATGTATGTTTGTTTTTTTTTAAATAGAAACATTCTACTTTTATTTGCAATGGTGTAGATAAAAAAATCTTATAAAAAGAATGAAAAGTATTATATATTATAGTAAATTTCTTTATCCTTCAAATGAAAAAATAAAAAATAATTTTATTTTGAATTTGACAAGTGATTTTTTAATTTAAATTTCATTTGCATAGTAAAAATACTTATGCTGATAGGCGTTTATATCTTATATTTTTGGAGGTGGAGGACGAAGTATAGATTTTCTAGATCGAAGGTAAGGATGCTAAGTGTGTGATCCATATATTTTTAATGGTCGTCGTATTTTTGTTAGCGTTAACTAATAATTAATTGTGGCGTAATAAGTGATTAATTAATTATAACTGTAGTTGTGGTGATTTCGAGCGGTAATCACTTCAACATGCAGAGCATATCACCAACTAACTGTATTGATTACGTGTGAATATGGATCCTCCACCTAACTAAGAATTGGTTAATCGCTTCAAGTGGCCACTCATAACAAAAGCTATCAGAGTCTTGTGATAATGGTTCACCACACGGCTTCAACACAGGAAGTTATGCCAATTTGTGGCAGCTACAGGGTCTGGTGTAACATTTTTGGTTCTATTTAGCAATGTAAGAAAACTTATATCTCAATGCCGGTCCACTGAAAACCTTGACTCTTCAACAACTATTTCTATATTCACTTGGTTTTGTGCTTCGTTTTCTCTGCGGCATGAGGTATAGTTTTTGTCATCTCCATCTCTGGTTAATATTTCTTTGATGGAGGATGCACGGTATCATTCTGCAATAAGATTTTTGGTTTATGAGAGGGTGAAAACGCGAAGTTGGGAAACACTTTTATGACAACGGAGTGAAAAAAAACTAGTGCGCACAGATGATCACGCGAAAAAAAGTCAACCTCAAACTCTCAGCCGAGAGTTCAATAAAACTCTAGGCCGAGATTTTGAACCAATCACTGCGCTGTATTTTTAAAAGAACTCTTGGATGAGAGTTTGAACTAAACTCTCGGCCGAGAGTTTGGAAGATATTTTTTTGGTCAAGAGTTCATGGTCAACAAAACCTGCGAAAATATCCGGCATCTTTATGGAACCTGCAACTTTAGCAAGCCCAATTCCCTGCAAATTTTAAATATTATTTTTCGAACTTGGTAGCAATGGATTCATCTCTTAATCTAGTTTCCAATGATATAATAATTGTTTCATTTTGATTTGAATTTATATTTATTAATAATTTTTTTCTAAACCTTATCCCTTAAGAATTTTATTACTCTAAAAATCACCCGAAATGAAAATTCAATATCAAAATGTGAAAGGCTTGGGAGATAGTGCAAGAAAAAAATGTGGAGGAAGGGTAGAATTGCGGAGAAGAAGGTTGGAAAATGAGTGGGAACAAGTTTGCACTCTGCACTACAGAAGGCCTCTGCACATGAACATAAAAAGCGTGCTTCGAGCGCACTAGAGGCGAGCTTGAGTGCAATGATGATGACTCCACCACAAAGCATAGCGTAACATCGGCCCAAAGATGCCTCTGACAATTGTACTATGATGTGATTGCTATATTGTACATAGGTTAATCCTTGGCCATTGATTGAATGCTGCTTTCGTAGATTGCCATTTAAATTTTAAATTATATTTGATTGTACACGGAAACTTGGCTCCACCATTACGATTCATGTGCGTAAAACCGTGATTTTTCCCTCTGTTACGTTAGCAGAGGTTGGGCCCAGGTTCTCCCTTCTCCGCTCCATGTGCGGAGCCTAAGAGAAACAAACTCACACCCGACCCAACACTTACTTGATTTCCCAATTTTTGTTTCTCCAACACTTAGCCAATTCTTGAAAAGGTGAGTGCAAAGGTGCGGAGTGTAGGATTGAGGAAAAGGAAAGGAACTTTCTTCCACCTCCGCATAGGGTAAGAAACTCATGAAAAATGACTAAGGAAAGAAAAGATATCAACATTATGCCCAATCACTCGTTGTATGCTAATTGGAAGCCACATTACAATTCATAACATAAATAAATCATGGAATAACTAACAACAATACTTATTGTTTTTTAAAGTCACAATTAATTGGTTGCACATGAGCACTATTTTACCCAACATTAGACACTCTATTGCAAAGACCACCCCTAAGTTGGTATATGAGACCAAAAGGGTGAATTCCTAAGGCCTTGAACTCTCTCACATAGACCAACCTTTAGATCTCAAACAAAGACAATCTCACTATAATGCTTCCATGCACAACAATCTAATTTGAAGCAGCCACACTTTCCTCTCTGAATGGTACACAACCAAGACTATTTTACCCAACATTAGACACTCTATTGCAAAGACCACCCCTAAGTTGGTATCTGAGACTAAAAGGGTGAATTCCTAAGGCCTTGAACTCTCTCACATAGACCAACCTTTAGAGCTCAAACAAAGACAATCTCACTATAATGCTTCCATGCACAACAATCTACTTTGAAGCAGCCACACTTTCCTCTCTGAATGGTACACAACCAGGAAAGGAGTTTCCTTCTCTACATTGTAGTCCCTTACAATGCCCTTTTCCTCTGGTGCTCCAATGCAAACAAGGGAATCTCTTCCATTGGTTATTAGATATCCTAGTGCTAGCAATTGTTGATCTTTTCTTGGGAATTCACATGTAATTTTAATCATACTACGGAAAGTATCATTAATGTAGAGAATGGAAAAAAGCACAAAGGCACATGGCTTTGAACCAAAGCATAACTGAATGAATAATCAATTAAGACTAAAAACAAAACCCTTCTATGGATGAAAACACATCTCAAATATTCACAAATAAATTAAAACCATGTGCCTTTTGTATAAGAATATGTAATATTTCTTTTTTCAAGGAATCATCATGGCCTAAAAGAGCTTGTCAACCAAGGCCCAACCAACTAAGCTAGCCATTAAAGCTAACATTTATTAAACATATATCTTTTAAAAATAGAAAGAAATTCAATAATCATAATAAAAATTTTTCTTCTAATGAATTCATCTCTATAATGAATTCATCTCTATATATCCACTTAAAGCACTTTAATAATTTTAGTATTATAATTATAACTTAAGACTACTTACACATAAATAATACAAATTATTTACTTGATAAATAATTACTCGAAAATAAAAAATAAAACTGCATATATTTAGAATTATAACCAAGTAACCTATTGCATATTCTAGAGGTCAAAAGGAAACATGAAGAAAATAATTTAAATTTCTTTTGTACCTTGTAAAACAAAAATATATTACAATTAAATTTGTTTATATCTTTATGTGGTGTTGGTTATCCCAAAAAAAAAAAAAAAAATTTGCTAAAGTTTTTAAATTTCAAAAAAATTATATCAAAATAGTTTTAAATTTTAAGTTTTACACCAAACAAATATTAATAATAATTTTATTGATAAGATTTTTTATGAAAAAATAAAATAAAATCAATCAATAAACCAAAATATCCAAAAATAAAAAGAATAGTAAACCATTAAAAAAAATAACTAAAACAAAATAATAAATTTTATAATGTACAAAATTAATAATCAAAATAATATTTTTTATTGATGATATACTTGATAGAAATTCAAAAATTGTATCAACAAGAAATTATTATTTTATTTTACCTATCGCAAACGACAACTTGTCAGCCTAAAGTAAAGTAAAAACGAATTTTAAAAAGAGTTACAATCAAATAAAATCAAACAATCAATAAACCAAGGGTTAGCTCAATTGGTAAGACGTGCAAACACTCTCTCAGTATGGGGGAGGTCACGAGTTCGATATTACATTACAATTCTCAAAACTCAAGTTACATCCTATTCCTCTCCTTGGTTTCAAGCCAAGGATAAAGCCTATCAAATCTTTTTCTCCATAGAAAAATTTAACTTACTATTAATAATGTGAAATAGTAAAATAGTTCCAATTGTCACAAGTGTACAAATACTAGCATGTACCTGTCCAGTAAAAGCATCTATGGCAACCGCCACATGGCCATACATGACCAAAACCGTGGCTGTCAAAACAAATGGCCAAAAACATTGCCAATACTAACTGTTCCACAAAGGTCACATAAATACCAATGTTCTATAGGGAAAGTCTTGTAATACCAGCATATGAATCCCCACAAATAAACAAAATATATCCAAACAATAAATATGACAGTCAGAGGCCTCTCGGCCGGATAAGAGCCCAGCATATATCCATATAGTGTAGTACTGGATGCAGTGATTCATCCAGACCTACCATCCACAAATGCCGAGATCAAAGGTAGTCCATGATCCATAAATGGATCGCAAGTAACATACAAAAAATATGTGCCGCAAAAATGATAATATCATATAGACCAACAAGGAGTTGGTGGCTGAAACCTCTCAAGAACCTGCACATAGTAATACGGTGACAAAAACATAAGATATAACCGCATATATAAGTAAAACAGTAACTCATCAAAAATGAAAGCATAGTATCAAGACCAAGACATGGGATAGGATCCATGAGAAAAAAGTAGCTCATCCCTCCATTCCTCCCACATCACGAGCCCAGCCGGAGAGTTCAAAGCCAGTTTGGAGAGAAAATCAGCCTCAGTATTCACCTCTCTGTACACATGGGAGAAATGAACATGCTCAAAATCAAGGATTAACTTCCAAGCCGCTGCCATTTTCCCATGCAATGATAGACAAGGAATCACCCAGTACCAAGAGTGAAGTAATCTGCTTGGATGGAGCAAAATGTAGCAAAAGCCAAAGGGCACATAATTCACTACGAGTATTGGAGCCAATGCCACAATTTAGACGGATACAGAAATAACAAGTGTTGGATAGACGTAACATAACACCTGCCCCACAAAATCCAGAACCCCCAGCCACAGCTCCATCAAAGAAACCACGGGGGAAAATCAAGACCTGAGGTGCCAGACGTCTACTCTTAGTCGAACCTTTTCTGCCAACCTTCTGTCCATGGATAGATGTGTATTCCTTGAAAGCAGCCACAGTTAGGCAACATATCCAATCCCGAATAGGCACAGTATCCTCAAAGATTCGAGAATTTCGAGCCTTCCATATCTCCCATATCATGTAGCATGGGAGTTCCAAACACGAATTGGAAAGACGAAACCATGAATCGAGACAATCACATAGGGTGGAAGTTCCCCAGACAGTCAATATGCCAGTTTGTGATGTAATTTGATTCCACATGCCCTGAATGAAAGTACAGGAGGAGAAGAGATGGTCTACTGATTCCTCTTGTATGTAGCATAAAGGACACCATCCAGGACCATTGAAACCTCGATGACATAAATTGTCCCAAGTAAGTATCTTATTACAGAGAGCCAGCCAGATAAAACATTTTATTTTAAGGGGAAGTGCAAGTTTCCAAATAGTGTTATGCCACCAAACTGTCTCAGGTTGTTTATCTGCAAATAATGATGCGTATGTCAGCTTCGCAGAAACAAAGCCACGGGCCACATCCCACGACCACGCTAATCTGTCTTAAGACTCAGAGAGTTGAATGTTTGACAGGCAAAGTGGTCTGATATATTCTGTCCATTCGACTCCCAAATTTCCATTAAGTCCCAGCTGAGGCGCCAAGATCCACTTTGAACAGCCATCCCCATGTGGGCAAGTCGCATGTGCAAGAGTGTAAAATCCGTTTGCCCTGAGATGTGCCCTCAGTTCCGGAGACAAGATGTAAGCAGATGGTCCACCAACAATGGGATCAACTCCCAGCATTATCTCGCGGCCATTTCTAGGAATCTAAGAAATCCATTGTGCTATAACCTTAAAATAACCCATTAAACCATTCCATATATTTGAAACACCATTAGTAGATGGATGACCCTTTCTAAACCAGTTTGCAACAGAGGAATTTTTCAAGTATTTGAATTTGATGATCTTTCCCCAATCTGAACTGACAAAGAGTGCCCGCTACAAACTTTTTGCATGAAGAGCCGAGACAAATAGTTCCAGATCCTTAATATTCCAGCCTCCTAAATACCAGGGTCGAGCCAACATAGACCATTTAACAAGATGGAATTTTTCCTTTTCCCCACCGCCAGACCATAAGAAACTGAAAATCTTCCTTCGAATGAGACAAAGTATGGCTCTTGGAATTTTACAAAGAGAAAACCAGTAGACCCCCAGGTTTTGTAGAACCGCTTTAACCAGCGTCAGTCTGCCCCCCAAGGATAAGTGACGCAAGCTCCAATGTCCAATACGAACTTCAAATTGTTTAACAATCCAGGACCAGTCAATGATGTGATAATTAGAAGGCTTAATGAAAAAACCCAGGTACTTCGTACCATCATCCAATTCATTGAATTTTAATGGTAGTACCAAATTGATCGACTATTCAATATCCACCTGCAGGGAATGCTTTAAAAAGTGTGACTTGATATAGCTAATAATCATACCAGTGATCGAGCAGAAAAAATCTAGGATCATTTTATACTGTATCCATTCCGCCAATATGCCCAAACCAAACAGCAAGACATCATCCACAAATAGTGAATGTGTAACAGATATATCTTTATTAATCTTGATTCCTACAATCCGCCCCTCCCTTTTTGCCTTATGTATACTAAGGCTCAATCCCTTGATGACCAACAAGAAGAGTAGAGGAAAAAGTGGGCATCCCTATCTGAGGCCCCTAGAGGCTTTGAAAAAGTCCGATGGATGCCCATTTATGAGGACAGCAAAATTAACCGATGAGATACATGCCATAATCCATTTCATCACCGTCCATGGCATACCAATCTGAATCAGTATTAATCTTAGTAAATTCCAATCAACCCGGTCATAAGCTTTCACAAGGTCCAATTGTAGGATGAGTGCATCAAGTCTCTTCTGTTTAATACTGTGCAATATTTCTTGTGTCACCCCCACAACATCATAAATCTAGCAGCCCTCCAGAAACCCATATTGCTCCATAGAAATGTGTCTTGAAAGAACGGGTTTGATCCGTACAGCAATAATCTTGGATATAATCTTGTAATCTAAATTACAAAGATCAATAGGCCTGAACTCATTAAAATTTTCCAGATGTGATGATTTCAGAATGAGGGCGAGATATGTAGTATTGAGAGCCCCAGAGACCAGACCCAATTTCCGAGATTCATCCACAGCATCTCGGAGATCTTCCCCCATGATATCAAAAAAGTGCAGGAATAGTTCCACCGTCCACCCATCCGGTCTAGGCGATTTATCCTTTGTAAACCCCCGCAAGATGCATTCCACATCTAATAAGGTAACTTCCTCAAAAATACAGTCGCCCTCCGATTCATTGAACATCCGAGGGTATTCCTTGATAATCTTGAACTGTTCAGCGAATGTTGTATTCTTGGGGTCGCAATAATACTCCTGAAAATGACGAGTTGCTTCTTCCATCAATTCCTCATCCCCCCTGATCCGCCGACCATTGTTATCATTTAGATCCCAAATAGTATTTTGGATTCTCCGAGTATCTGCAAATCGATGAAAAAACTTGGTGTTCAAATCCCCGGCTTTGAGCCAGATGGCTTGACTCTTTAAACACCATGTTTCCTCCTGTATAAGAAAAATCTTCAATTTCCAACTCTCCATTATAGAGAGTTTTTGACGGTCCATATGTGTAAGGTTAGTCTGCGCAGACCGATGCATCAATGTACCTATTTCCTTTCCAATCTCAGAGAGCTCTGCACCTAGCACAAATTTTTTATTTTTTTCCCACACAATAGTATAATATTTTATACACTTTCGTTTCACCGCCAGCTTGTCCATCGCAGAACGTTCCCCCGATACATCAATGTGCAACCAGTTAGTTTTCACACTAGAAGTGTATTCATCATCTGATAGCCAAGTGGAATTGAATTTGAATGGAAAATTTTTATGGGAGCCCACATTATCGAATTGTAAAATGATAGGGAGGTGATCATTGATTTGTATCTGATGGATCCATGACCTGTAATTCTGAAAACTTTGGAGAAGTGGTACCGAAATAAAAAAAACGATCAATGCGTTTCTTGATCAGTGCCTCATCCATCCTGCCATTTGTCCAAGTAGGGGCCATTGGCCGTGGAGTCACATCAATCAGGGAGAATTTAGAGAAGAGATTTTTGAAATATAACCCCAGTGGATCTCTCTGAGCAGTCTGTCCCCAAAATTCTTCATCCCCCCATGTGAAATTCAAATCACCCACAAGGACCAAATTCTCCAATTCTAGCAAATGATTTGAAACAGCAAGGTCCTAGAAAGCCACCCTATCACTATAAGGGGCATAGCAGTTGACAATATTTATGTTTTTTTACGATCCTCTAAAATTTCTAGATAGAAAAATACCCAGAGAGATAGTAGATGGATTTAACCTCAGAACCTTTGGGTTCCAAGCAGCTAAGAGTCCACCAGAAAGGCCCACAGCATCCACAGTGCACATCATCCAACCAGGTTTAATTTTGTTGAAAAAAATACGGGTCTTCTCCCCACAGACCATAGTTTCCTGGAGAAGGACCAAATCAGGATTGATAATATGTAGAACATGTTTGAGGGCCAATTGTTTGGGTAGACCCCCCACACCCCGAATATTTTGAGAGAAAAAAATCATTTACAAACCCTGGCAAGGGCTTTGATTCCTCTAAGAGCCCGGGTATCAGGAGAGTTGGGAGTATTTAGATTACATTAGTCATCCCCCCCCCCTTAGGAGGGACCATTTTATTTTTCCTGGCACTTCTCGTCTTTAATGGAGAGAAGTCAGTGGCCAAACCACCCATATGCGCCCCCTTTGTGACACATAGATCCCCCAAAGTCTGAGTAGGATTCTCAAGTGTATTTTTGACCTTGTCCACCCTCGGGGTCAAGGACATCTGATTTGGTGGTAACATCAATCCTTCATTTGGAGGATCATCCCCCACAACAACCTGGTTCTTGCAATAAATTGGAATGATTGTCTTTTTCACCATCTCAGAATATGAAGGAATGTGTATAACATTTTCTTGACCATCCACGGCCCTGTTGGGCATCAAAGAAGGGCACATAGATCCAGACGGATCCATAGGTCTATGCGTATTATCCCTCACCTTCATAATCTCAGAGCCGGAAGGTACCAGCGCAGGGTTAGTAAATCCTTGACACCGCGTCATCATATTGTCAAGGCCGGATGAAGGCATCTCAGAGTCAGTGGATATAAGGATGGTAGGAGAAGGGGATATGGGAATAACAGGGGAATCCGATAGATCAGAGGATGGAGTAGATGGAATGTTTAGCGAAGTCCCCACAGTGGTAGGTGCGGTCCTTGGGACAGGGTCATCATAACCAGACGAGTCACTGGAGATCTTCTCAGATCCAGGGTAGGTAGACAACAAAGGAGTGGCTCGACCCATATAATTTCCATTATTCCCATTATTCAAATCTAGAGAATTTATAAAGGAGATATCCAAATCATTTAACGAATTGAAGAAAGATGGGTCTTGTAATTCCAACTTACGGAATAACGCCGATTCTGGAACAGCGAAAGAGGGTACCTGGTTGGAGAAGCCATCCAGCCCACCAGATGCATCCAACTCCATATCAATACCTTCGTCCGATGACCAGCAAGGACCATTCCCCCGAGGACGACCGGAAGAAGCGGCCTCCTTGCATTGGTGCCACAGATGTCCAACCTGCTTGCATTTAGAACATCGGAAAGGAATACCCCAGTAATCTATGATCTGTGCAAGTTTTAGGCCCCGCCAATTGATGTGAAGTACATCAATGAGCCCCAACGATACATCAACCTCCACAAGCATTCGACGGATGCGTCGGTCGAAACCCGTAAGATGGTCCTCATCCACATGAAGAAAACGACCAATGTTGTTACCAATGGCTTCGAAAGCCCCACGGTTCCAGAGCGCCAACGGTAGACCCGGGAGGAGTATGTACCCATAGATGTCGAAGACGAACAGAAGCTGTATCAGGGTCAAAGTCTGTTTGCCATTTCTACAGCATTAAACTACCCGCACCGTAAAGCCACAAGTTATTCAGGATGGTGGTGCAATGATCTTCCTGTTCAAACTTAAAACCATACCATCCACAGGCCATGGCAAAAACCTGAGGAGTATAACTTAAAATGGGGTTCCATTTGTCTTGTACCCATTTTACAATATCTGAGCGATTCATAGCATGGTATGAGAACTTACCCACCAGCACTGTCATGTTGAACTCCACAAGTTCTTCTAACCCAATATCTCGACCCACCGTCAACCAGACCTCTCTGGGCCTGCAACAAAATTTTTCCTGTAGACGGCGAGCAGAATGGGAGGATGGCACTGTCTTAGCTCTATTTTGCGGAAATGGCATAACTCGTGCACTACCCACCAATGGGCCCGAGCCCGAAGAGTCCACAGGTGTCTTCCCCAAGGACAGTTGTCCCTTAACATTCGACGCCTTGGCGCATGGAGCCACATGTCTCACGCCAGAACATTGAGACCGCTTCCCCTTCAATTGGGGAAATCTAGTTTACTTTCATTAATTTTTTATATTTTGGATAATAAAGCCTGTCAAATCTAGTTTACTTTCATTAATTTTTTATATTTTTGGATAATAAAGCCAGTCAAATCTAGTTTATTTTCATTAATTTTTTATATTTTTGGATAATAAAACCTGTCAAATCTAGTTTACTTTCATTAATTTTTTATATTTTTGGATAATAAAGCCAGTCAAATCTAGTTTACTTTCATTAATTTTTTATATTTTTGGATAATAAAGCCAGTCAAATCTAGTTTATTTTCATTAGATTTTTATATTTTTGAATAATAAAGCCTGTCAAATCTAGTTTACTTTCATTAATTTTTTATATTTTTGGTTGAACTGGGAGATTTATATTCTCTAAATCATCTATCTTACTACTAAAATCTATTATTTTTTAATTTTTTATATTTTGATTGAAGTTAAGGATTTATATTCTCTAAATCCTCTATCTTACTTCCAGAATCTATTGGAATTGAGCTTCGAAATTTAAAATTAATGAATTATTATCACTCTGAGAATTTCTAATTTTAAATGCCATAAACATCTTATTCTGAAAATCGAAACTGGATCAATGAAAACTCCCAGCCAACATTTTAGTTGGATTCGATTATTCAACGAAGGATGGACCGTTCGTATTCTGTAATCAATTTGCCACATTTCCTGTAATTTCTGTCTGCTGAGTGCCGACGACACGAGAATTTTACTTTCTACACGCCTTCGCCGCCATGCAAGAAAAGACGGAAAGAAACATGCATGCACTGTTTTCACTTGTCGTTTGCGTCTGCCGTGGAAGCAATTATTAAAGATCCATAGTAACAGACAGCTGCTTTCAGTAAATTAAAATATCTGGTGAGTGGGATCCAAACAGAATATCGTCCGTGAGGAAGACGCGGATTGCTGATCAATTATGGTCCCATCGGATAAGGGCGCAGCAACGCGGAAATTTGTATTTACCAGTCTTGATGGTGTGTAATGAAATTTGGCAAAGAGTTTTCACAACTATCGATTTATCAATGCTTCTAGAAGAACTAAGCGACTGTATCTTGGTGGAAATTTATGTTTAGTTGGACGTACTGACAGTGATTTCCACTTAGCTCTCTATGCAGGCTTCGTCTTTACTTCGATTCTGTTTCTATTCCCATATCAATGATGTATTATTGCATAGCTTCAAGATCTGAGAGATGTAGATCAGCCACCTAAAATGATTACAGTGGCGAAATCAGGCATGGAATATCGATGGATCATGGCGGATATTATGCAAAAGGGCTTCGAGTGTTTTGTCACTCGGAGTTTCAGTTGTTTCATACTTGTTTTGTGCATTTTCTCGTCAGTCTCTGGCGAAGTTGGTGGTTGTTTGAATCATGAAATGCAATCTCTCCTGGCTTTTAAAAACGGTTTGCATGATCCTGCTGGGCGTTTGGCTTCTTGGAATGTTTCTTTCAGCTGTTGCCACTGGGATGGTGTCTCCTGCAGCAACTGGACGGGCGGTGTCGTTGCGGTGGATTTGCATGAGTATAGATTGAGTGGTGTCTTACGCCCTGCAGTACTGCTCAAGCTAAGGGCTTTGGAGTATTTGGATGTTAGCTCCAACAATTTTACTGGCCTACCTATTCCTGCAGAGCTGGGTCTTTTGAAAAACTTGAGATACCTCAACCTCTCAACAGCAGGATTTCGAGGTACTATTCCATGGCAGCTCGGAAATCTGTCTAGCTTGGAAGTACTTGATCTCTCTTCCTCAGCTACAATGTTGACAAGTCCCAGCTTATCATGGCTTACAAATCTGACGGCCTTGAAAGATCTTTCTCTGGATGGAATCGATCTCTCAGCAACATCGTCCACATGGGGACAATCAGTAAGTCGTCTTTCTCAGCTCAGAAACCTTACAATGTCAAGCTGCAGACTTACAGGTTCAATTCCCCCTTCCCTGCAGAATCTTACATCCCTAGAAATTCTCCATCTCGATGGAAACACATTCCAGTCTGAATTCCCTAGTTGGTTAGCGAATATGACTAGTTTGGTATCTCTGCAGATGACCAATGCAAATCTCAATGGGTCTCTTCCGTTTGAACTTTCTCAGCTGCCTCACATAAATAGGATTTCGTTGGGAAATAATAAATTATCTGCCAATGTTTCCCAGATTTTTCAGGGCCAATGGAAGAGCCTGGTTTATTTCCAGATGCCAAACAACAGTTTGTACGGCTCCATACCATCTTCTATAGGAAATCTATCATCTCTGGCTCTGCTACAACTGCACAGCAACAAATTGAAGGGAACTATTCCAGAGTCATTGGGCCTCCTCCGCTCGCTTACTGTACTAGACCTGGGCTACAACAAATTGACGGGAATTATCCCATTATCCCTAGGATCGTTGCCTAAACTAACCAATATCAGTCTTACTAAAAACGCTTTGAGCGGAGCAATCTCAGAGTCACACTTCCGCGGCCTGAACAATCTAAAATATCTGGACATCTCTGATAACAGGTTAGTCTTCAGTATCACTTCCAACTGGACTCCGCCATTCCAGTTAAATGTGTTGAGATTATCTCAGTGTAAAATAGAGGGTCCGCTTCCTCCTTTTGTGAAAACTCAACGTTCTATGACG
This sequence comes from Larix kaempferi, assembly GCA_027924585.1. Classification (NCBI taxonomy): domain Eukaryota; kingdom Viridiplantae; phylum Streptophyta; class Pinopsida; order Pinales; family Pinaceae; genus Larix; species Larix kaempferi. The sequence continues at coordinate 22,432,928 of BSBM01000994.1, read as the reverse complement.
ACATTGGATCTATCCAATAACACCCTCACGGGACAAATCCCTCTATGGCTGTGGAAACTTACGAAGCTTGAGAACATAATCTTATCTCACAATAGATTGGAAGGGCCAATACCACCTCAGCTGTATAAATGCACCTATTTGAAGCAGGTAGAGCTACGAGACAATCAGTTGCATGGAAATCTTCCAAATCCCACACACAGTTCTTCTGCAGGGTTCCCTTGGGCACTTGATCTGTCAATTAATAACATTACAGGTCCAATCCCCTCAGAAATCTGTACGATGCTTCATACTTCGAGTTTCTTATCTTTAGCATCGAATAAGCTCGAGGGGGAGATTCCTCCTTGCGTTTGTGACCAATCAGTCTATCTAGAGGCTCTGGATCTTTCAGGCAATAAGCTTTATGGGACGTTGTCTCCCAATTTCAGTAACTGCTTTTCTCTGAAGGTATTGAATGTAGCTAACAATAATTTGGAAGGACAGATACCGGCGGAACTGGGAAAATTGAAGAATCTTCAGGTATTGCACATCAACGACAACAGATTAAGTGGGCATGTTCCTTCATCCCTGCGAAATTGCAAGATGTTGGAAATTTTGGACTTGAGTGGAAACAGAATATCGGGCAAAGTGCCTGAGTGGATTGCGGACCTCTCGAAGCTCCGCATACTCGTTCTCAGATCAAATAAGTTGGAAGGTGAAATACCGATTCAGATTGGCTACCTTCAGAAACTCCAAATTCTCGACCTGGCAATAAACCATCTGTCGGGCTCGATACCACCATACATCTTAAATTTGTCAACATTTAGGAATGAAGCTTTCATAAGTTCGCGGTCTGATGAACTTAGGTACGCAAATTACTACAAGGAAGAAGTTTACCTGGTGGTAAAAGGTCAGAAATGGGCGTATAAATACATCCTCTCGAGTTTCACTTCTCTGGATCTATCGGCAAACAACCTTAGTGGTGACATCCCCGAGGACATAGGATGTCTCAAGGGTTTACATTCCTTGAATCTCTCGCATAATCAACTTACTGGATTCATTCCGCATGATCTTGGCAAAATAGAAAATTTAGAAGCTTTAGACATCTCATGTAACCAATTATCAGGACGAATTCCTGAAACATTTGCAGACCTGAGCTTCCTGGGCTATTTAAACCTATCGTATAATAATCTGTCCGGTAGGATCCCAGATCTACCACATTTGGACACATTTGAGTCATCTTCATTCTGGGGTAATCCGGAACTCTGTGGGCCTCAAGTTCAGAGAAACTGCAGCGATATCCATGCTTCTTATTCTGGGGACGGAGAGGACGAGGACGGTGAGCAGACTGTGGATTGGTGGGATTCGTGGAAAGTTGGAATGGCATTGGGATGTATTATTGGATGGGGATGTGTGATCGGAGCATTGGCTCTGAGCAGGCGATTAAGCATGAAATTCTACCAGGTTTTAGATAGCATTGTGAACTTCTTCATATAAACATGTGTATCTGTATTGGGCATATAAAATATAAAAGATCTGTATTACGTTGCCGAATACGAAGGCAATTGGAATATTAAATGCCAAACTCTACAGTGTGCACATTCTGCAAATATATGGATAAGTATATACTGTCTACAAATCCCATTGGGTACAATGTCATTATGATTTTGGTTATTTTATTTGAAATAGTCTAAAGATTTCTAGTTTTTTTAATGGATTACCAGCAGAGGAATATTGTTCGCGGTTAAATTAAATTTTTTATTATTTAAAATTTATTATGTCTATGACATCCTCAGTATCATTGGTAAGAAGTAGATGGATTATAGCACCTGTCTTGTTATATCCATTCGTATGTGAACTTGTGCCCTTGCTATTGCTTTGTTGATAAAGTTCCTCTGTGGACTGTTCAACATCTGAACTAATTGCCAACATAAACTAACTGATTTTTTACTTTCCATTGCTGCCTCAACTCTTCAACCTGCTTTTTTGTTCCACTCAGAAGATCCTCTCCTTGTTTTAATCCAAAAACATCTGTCAAACTTGAATGAATTTGAGTTGTTTCTTTCTCTACCTCCCTCTTGACCAATATTTGGAACTCCCTCTGTTTTTTCCCTTCTCACAGGCCATGTTCTGTAAATCAACTTTCACAATATTCAATTCCCTCATATATTCCGTATTGCTATCACTCTGTCTAATCAGTTCTCTCGTCTAATTCATGTTGTTTTTATTTTTTTATATGATCATTGAATGCTCGGAACACCCTTGATGAGTTTCCGTGGTAAACTTAAAAAATTCCTGAGTTTGCAGCAGGTGAAACTGACTGTGAAAATGGGATGGTATAAGTTTTCGTCATGGAAAATTGCTGCCTAGTATCACTAACCGCAGGGCATTGAGTATTAAGCGAGGCCAGTTTCAGTTACAATGCTCAGAAACAGAGCCCTCCTTTCTGGTGGACGGGAGTAGGAAAAAGGAGGTGGAGTTGGGGGTCGGATGGAATGACGATTTGGCCCAGAACCCGACGACATGGCCGGCTTCCGGCCCAAAATTGTCGAATCCTTAGACCATGCCTTAATAAATTGGTTAGTCATCGAATTTGAAGGTTGATTTTTAATTTATATTTTTATTAAGTTTTCTTTATAAATAAAAAGTTTATTTTTATAAATAATAAAAAGTTGTTGATATTTTTTAATATATTTCAATGAAGAAAAATTTATTAAAACATGGTTGTATATAAAATATATATTTTTTTAATTTTTACAATTTTAAAAATTAATTTGAAAAATAAAATAATAATAAACTAAATATACATAACATTTTGATTTCAGTTAATCATTCGAAGGCCATAAGCAATGAGCCAAGTGGAGTTGGGCGGCCGGGGATGGAGCTCTGCAACCTAGGGTTTTGAGCCGATCCGAGTTGATCTCGGCGGCCAGGGCCCTTTCCCTGGTCGCTAGACTCCTTCTGCCCTGTAACTCACACGACGGCGAGGGAAGAGCATCCTGCAGGCGGCGGCAGCGGGTGCAGAGTGACGCATCTTGGAGCGGCTTCCAACAACGGTCCTATCGATGGCTTCCAACGGTGGCTCTCGGCTTCCAAAGGTGGCACTCCTGACAGAGAGGCCAACGACGGCTTCTGCAGCAACAATCGACGGCTAACGGAGCGGTCGGCTCGGGTGGCTCCCTCCGTCGTCAGGACCTGGCTCAGCTTCTGCGGAGCCGTTTCTTCGTTTCTTGGAGGCCGGTGGGTCGAGACGAGCTGTTGGATCTGGTTTCAGAATCGACCCAGCTCAAAGAATAACAGTGCTTTGGTCTATCCACCACGAGCTGGTCGTCCAGACCCTGGAAAGATGATCGCTTCCTGACGGCGGGCACTTATGTGGCAGAGATGGCTGCTACGAGGCCGATTTCTTGTTGGCTATCAAGGGTTTGAGCGTTTCTTGGCGGCCATGGATTCTTCCATGGAGGCCTCTTCTCTTTCCTGCGTTTTGCTTTCAGGCATTGATGGAGCGTAATGCATATTTCTGAGTATGGAGAGAGGGCGGCGCCTTTGCGCGGCGACCCATTGGGTCTGAGCACAATCCAGTGGCGGCGGCGGCGGTTTTAGGCCAGATCTGAAACCGGTGGCCCCAATCTCACCATTGTTCATGATATATCTGTTCTACTTCTTGTGGCAACATTCTCTGGGTTTCTCTTTTTTTTTTTGTTCAGCTCATTATAAGCTGTTGTTTCTGCTTATATGGGACAGAAATATGTGAAAATGTAGGGATCCTTGTTGATTCTACTACATGTGCAGTATGTAATTTTAATCATCTTTTTGAAATAAAATTACGGACTTTTTCCAAGGAAAAAAAAAAAACATTTTGATTTCAGATTTTAATTTAATACTTTTGTATCTAACATATTTAAATGCAAGAGAGAGAAAACACAAGGCACTATTATATATATAAAAGTAAGCAAAAAAAGAAGGTAAACATATTTAAATGCAAGAGAGAGAAAACACAAGGCACTATTATATTGTTGGAACATTTAAAAAACCCACTATGTCATTCTAGACTTAGGATAAAATTAATTAATCATTTATGATTAATTGCCTGAGTTTTGACTAGGTAGAATAGGTCACTTTTGTATTTTAGTGAACCACATGCTATCTTCATTCAAAAAAACGAATTTGGATAGATTCTGGATAAGATTTCCTTGGATTCTGTCTGATTTTATTCCATTCCTGAATTAGAAAGACACTATCGAGTTTTAGTTAGCTTTGTCCTGTTTTTTCTGCTTTCTAGTGGAAAAGATAAAGCTACTTTACTTGGAATCTTTTGCCACTTGATCAATTCGACCTCCACATCATATATAACCTTCTAAAGCCATCATTACATTCCATTTACCTCACTCATGAGCTGCCATACCATACTTGCCAAATTCGTGAGCCTCTAGCACAGTTTTGGAAACTGCTTTTGCTATCTCGGGGGTTTTTTGTCTTTTCTAAGCCTTTCTTTTTGCTCTTTCTATATTGCTTCAAAGCAATTTGATTTTCTCCATGGAGGATGTATTATATATTGTTATCATATCAATGAATAAGATACAGAGTGTTTTCCATAATTTATTCTCTCTATTCTTCTTCTCTCATTGTCTAAAATATTCCATGGTGAAATTGTCTTATGAATCTAGTTCCTACTAATTGAAAATCTCACATGGTATCAGAGCTAGCTTGATTCAAAACAATTTCCAAGAGTGTTTTTTGTAGGTATTACCATTACCAGGAGCGCATCAATATGGAGAAAAATCAATCCAAAGCTGTGACTCTCACTCCCTTCAATTTCTTTGACTGGAAGGCGCATATGATCATCCAGCTTCGGAGCAAAGGATTGTATAGAGTCACTATGGGGCTTGAAACTGAGCCAGGAGCTGTTGCATTAAAATCCAAATGGTTCAATAGGCTTGATGAAGCTTATGGGTTACTTTGTCTCTCTGTATCTCCAGATCTTATTCCATATCGATTCTCTATCAACTCCAAATGAAGTGTGGACAAAGCTAGAGTCTCTCTTTGGAAAACAGGACGATCTCAGAGGTCATTTGTTGGAGATTGAGCTGATCTCTCTTAGTCCAAGTAATTTCGATTCTATGGAGGAGTTCATATCAAAATTCAAGAACCTAGTGCTTCAACTCAAGCAATGTGTTATAGAGAAGAAAAATGAGCAATTAATCCTTACCATTCTGTCAAAACTGAGCTCTGAATACTCAGTATTTGGGTCTACTTTTCATCCTACAAGACTTGCAGTTCCCAAGTGGAAGATGCCAACTTTGGATGCATTCATTCATTCACTCACTCAAGAAAAGGACAAGCTGGTCCAAATGAGGGATCAATCACCCTCCAAAGACTTTGCACTTGTTGCTCATGGAGCAAAGAGTTTCAAGAATGACAAATCCAAACAGAAGATATTGTCATATGAAGAGGATTTTGATGGAGATTCCAAATCCAAGAAGATGAAGAAGGAGAAGCCGAAGCGTTCTTATTGCTGTAAAGGAACTCATCTTGAGAAATCTTGCTTCAAGAAGAAATTAGACATCATGGCCAAGATGCTTGAAGAGCATAACATAGATGTTCCTGACTTTGCAAAGAAAGAACAAGGCAAGGTTGCTGTAGAACAAGAACTCTGTCTCCAAGCCTCTCCCAAAGGTAATAATGTTTATGCTTTGAATGCTAGAGTGAAATATAATTCTAATGTCTCTGATATTGATTCACATTCTGATATATCAAAATCAGAAACCTCCACCTCTTCCTTGGAACAATCTTCAGTCAGTTCATCCAAGTCTACTTTCAAAACTAGTCATTTTTTACTAACTTCTGACTTGTCTTCTAAAAGGTCTTTCCACCATCATTCAAATATTTTATATTCTGATTTAGAAGATGATTTACAGTCTAATATGCAGGTCATTACATATCCCACATCATATTACCAACCTTTGGATGCACAAAAGACCCTACAAACCCCAAGTTCTCCAGTTAAGAAACTACACAATTCTATGTTTTCTTACACTGTGTCACTTGCCTCTGTTGCACTTTTGTCTTGCATATCTTTTATTGGTTGGACAACCATTGTTTTGGCATTATTTGCACTGATATTCCACCCATCTAGACATGACCCCATCACTCATGGTCAAAAGTCAAGTCCTCACACTCTCTAGGCTCCCTCAGTTGTCCGGGTGATCTAGTTTCTCAAATTTTCTCTACTGAAATTATGTTCGATCATGGAGACTCCACATCTTTAGCGGTTGTTGCTCCATATGACTTACATTCTGATATTTCAAAGCTGCATGATCTTGTTGATGTATATGTAACTTCGGAATGTATTTCACATATATATTGTATTCCTATAGAGATGGTATTATTCCTCTATAAGGAAGTGTCGTCATTTATATTATAAGTGTCGTAACTTATACTTGATGGGTTATTAGACCACCTTGTTTGGGGTCGGCCCTGTATAAGTCATGTGGGTCAAAGGGTTATTAGACCACCCTATTGGGGGTCGGCCATGTGGGTCAAAGGGTTATTAGACCACCCTATTGGGGGTCGGCCCACTCAGCATTATGTTATGTGGTTAAGTTCGAGCCTACATGAGTTAGGTAAAAAGGCAAGTCAAGTCAAGTATAAATAGAGTGTGGGAGGCACTCTATTTACTCACTCACTTCTCACACATGCACTCAAGGAGGAGTAGCGCACTTATGGAGGAGGAGGATCTGCTGCTAGGTTATGGCTATCTCTCTTGGTTGGTTGTATCATTGCTCTATCTATCTATGAGGAAGTTATTGGGTTTTTTCACCTTTATGGTTTTCCCCAAGTAAATCTTTGTGTCTCTTGTGTGCTTGCATTATTGTCTCCATGATTGATATGCTATAGATATGCTGTACATGCTGTTCTCTCAGTTAAGATCCTAGATCAGATTGAAGTAAATTCTGAAAATTTAACATGGTATCAGAGCTAGCCTGAAAGAAGGCATGATATGGCATGTATGACACTTGTTGCACTTACGATGCTAGGGCTTGATATAGCAAAAACCAGTCATCGTAGCACTTTCGCTATAAATCCGTTTTGGAGAAGTTTTCGGATCTGAAATTGTTACAGGCCGAAGCTAAAATCTCCAGGTATCTTGTGTACAAAGGACAACCTATAATTCATTGTACTTTGTGATTTATGATCTGTACAATATAGGGTTTCTGCCTCTTCCAGATCCGAGTCAAAATCAGGTGACCTTGGGAAAAAGGTCATATCTTGGGCTAGGAAGCTCCAAATGAAATTTCGTAAAAAGTGACAGGTAGTACACAGTTTGCACTATCTCAAAAAACCTTTTCAAAGGCCGAAGTTGAACCAGTGACACGTGGCACGCCGTACAAGTTCGCTCTCCTGTATTATCCCATAAACAGGTCACGTTGCGACATTTGGCATAACTCTCTCTCAGAGAGTCCAATTGAGGTCAGACCTATCATGATGGAAAGGTAACAGGCCAAGCTATCTCAGAAAACTTTTTCAGAGGCCGAAGTTAAAACAGTGACACGTGGCATGCCGTACAAGTTCGCTCTCCTGTTTTATCCCAAAACAGGTCGCGTTGCGACATTTGGCATAACTCTCTCTCAGAGAATCCAATTGAGGTCAGACCTATCAGGATGGAAAGATAACAGGTCAGGCTATCTCAAGAAACTTTTTTAGACCCTGTGGATCAAAAATTTTGGAGTTACACCAGAAACAATCAGGTACATATTTCTGTCAAAACAGAATTATTTTTTGGTACCTTCATTCATGGCTTCCGGAATTTAGGGCTTTGGAGAAAGTTGGAATTTTTGTAATCGGAGACCACGGCTGGATGCTACTCATCAAAATAGAAATTTAGAGACCAAGATCAGAATTTTTGGTTGGGCAGAAGGTCGGGCTTGATTAGACCCTAGTTCGGGACTTTGATCAGAAAAGTGGAAAATTAGGGCTTCTGTAAAAATGGGAATTTTTGAAATCTGTGACCACGGTTGGAAGCTCCTCAGAAAAATAGAAGCTTAGAGCTTTGGATCAAACATTTTGATGGGTAAAAAGAGTGGGCTTCATCAAACCCCAGTTCAGGGTCACGTCCAGTGAATTCGAAAGTTTCAAAGGCAAAATTGAGGAGTGAAACTTTGCAGTTTTCAAATTCTGAATATACCAGTTTGATCAGTTCATCAAGGTGCATATTCCTATCCTATCGGAAGGTTGAAATTCAAAGTTTGAATTTTTGGGGTTTCTCTGACAAACCCATATCCAGCTCAAGGTCCAGTTCTTGCAAATCAAGTGGATTGGGTTAATCCTAGAAGAAGATGGATTGATCACCTGCATAAGTGAAAGAAGTTCCTGTCTCAGAGGGAGATGAGGATAAGGCCTTACATAAGAAGATTACAAGCGATCTCGACAGGTATGACTCATCGAGGTATGTTTCGATATTTGTCCATGATTAAGTTTATGGTATGTTTGTCTTCATGTTATTACGGTTAGTACAATTTTGATTTTAGATTTGTTGTATCACCTTAACAAAATTATGAATGCATGATAGAAGATATTCATTGGTTAGAGTGTTGACACTTATGATTGTACTAATGCATTAGGGTGTTGTATGAGGTTTATGTTGTCTACTAACATGAAAGGTACACCAAGAAAGACAGATCATGTTCTGGTCCAAGAACATATGATCATGATAACATGAGGACAAAGATTCATCCATTGTCATGGATCTCATACAAGATCCATTCACGAGGTATGTATAACTTGGTTTTATAATGGTTAACTTATGAGACATGCAGGTTACTAGCACAAGTCACTGAAGAGAACCAAAAGACATTATACGGGTATGTTAGACATAACTAGCTAACATGATAATCCAGGTATGTTTTTCCTATATCAAGCTAGATTCCTACCTTGGGTTAGGATCTTATACTATCGTGTTGTTGATAATGATTATTCATGATGGTATAGGTTTGAATAATAACAGGTTTTATGCACATTATATCTCTTATCTTAATTGATGATTCAACTAACGCGAAGAGTCATAGGTTTGAGTAATTATAGGTTTAGACATGTTATGCTTCTTATGATTTGACTAGCCATAAGAATCCTACATAAACCTTGAATGCTAATGCTTATTATTTCTGATTGAAATGATCATGAGTATACATGCTTGAGATTATTGTGTTTTAATAGTATACTAATGAATGTATGATTTTATATGAATCATGATACTAATAAGCATGCATAGGGACCAAGGATGAATATGAGTTCAAGAACAGGTAATTCAGGAAGCAAAGATCAAGAGGGAGCACACTCCAGTTGCTCCTACCAGAAAGCAAAGGAGCACACTCCAGTTGTTCCTGCAATAAAGAAAAGGAGCACACTTCAGTAGTTTATGCAAGGATGCAGATATTCAGAGGGAGTTGTCCATCTCTCTACATTCCACAACAGAAAGGTATAGAAGAAGCTACTTCAGATTAGGACTCCAGCAGCTCCTGCAAGGAAGCAAAGACTCAGAGGGAGTCCACCCAACGAACAAAGAAAGATAAGTATTTTAATCATCATTTCTTGCATATTTGTTTGTTTAAATAAAATTGTTCAATGATGTATATGCTCATGTTCCTAGACTTAAGATATGTATTGTGCATATTAGAATAGTTGCATTAATGAACAGTATACTACTAATACACATGGGTAAGTGGCCTATGGCACTGTACAACATTCCATTGCTACTTATCTAGAATGAAACCTCTTTGCTGACATGTTGGGAGTTGTGCACACTCTTAACAATGTTCTGGTAGAGATTGGAAGGCATCTAGAAAGTTACGGGATATGGATAAATGTTGTATTGAAGCATTGGATAAGATAATTGCATGACTGTATGACATATTTCTTTATGTGTAAGAATTTGGTCTGAAAACTATGAGATGTTTTCTAATAATGCAATTTAACTTGTTGTGTAGGAAAGATAGTATGCCATCTCCTACAAAAGAAGAACTACAACATTTGTTCCAGCAACAAAGATATCTATTGAAGTTATTGAAGTTCCCAGGATCTGGGATGAAGAAATGGAATGCCATGATCCGTCGATCATGAAGAATGATGTTTGGGATGCGATCCCAAAGAGCTAAAGGGAAGTCTGTTGTAACCTCCAAATAGAACTATCAGATCAAGCATGTTGCAGATGGCAGCATTGAGAAATACAAAAGTGATGAAATAGAAGATGCACCAGATGGATTTCAAGACAGCATGGTGTAGCCATATATGTGTGCAGAACTTGATATGGTAGGATAGATAGCTTTCTATCCATCTTGGGCTTTACCAAGAATAAAGCGGATTCCAACCTTTACTACAAGGTTGAGGAAGGAAATCCAGTGATACTACTTTTGTATGCGGATAACCTGTTTGTTACAGGTGAAGATAGATTGATTGCTGACACGCAGCGGAAGCTTACTACCGAGTTCGAGATGAAGAACTTGGGGATGATGCACTATTTGTTTTTGGCATGGAGGTGTGGAAGAGTGTAGATTGAATCTTCCTTGGTGAAGGGAAGTACACAGTTGATATCCTGAAGAGATTCGGGATGATGGATTGCAAGGCCATGGCCACTCCTACGGCATCAAATCTGAAGCTTCTATGTGATGCTTCATCTGAGCCGATTGATGTCTCTATGTATCGCCAGATGATTGGGTCCTTGATGTACCTGACGAACACGAGACCAGACATTTGCTTTGCTGTGAACACATTGATCCAGTTCCTGACAGATCCGAGGAGTGTTCACCTGGTTGCTGTAAAGCATATTCTGAGGTACCTAAAGGGTACAGTGGATTATGGGCTCAGGTATGAGGCGAATCAAAAGTTTAACCTGCAGGGTTATGTTGATTCAGATTGGGCTAGCAGTGCTACAGATAGGAAGAGCACATCTGGGTGTTGCTTCAGTATGGGATCAGGTGTGATCTCTTGGTTTAGTAGGAAGTAGTCTTGCGTAGCACTGAGTACAGCTGAGGCAGAGTATGTTGCAACCTGTTCAGCTAGCTGTGAGGCAGTATGGCTACGGAAACTACTGTCTGAGTTATTTGATCTCCCGTTGGAGGCTACTGGTATCTTCTGTGATAACCAGAGTTGTGTGAAGTTGTCCGAGAACCCAGTGTTTCATGACAGGTCGAAACACATAGAGATCAAATATCACTATATCAGGGATATGGTGCAAAGAGGAGCTATGAAGCTCCTGTATGTTGCGATGGACGAGCAGATTGCAGATGTGCTAACGAAGCCACTATCCAGAGTGAAGTTCGAGTACTTCAGAGAGAGGCTCAACGTTCTTCAGATCGAGGACACTTCGAGAAAGAAGTGATGGACACATTTGCTAAAGCCATTCCAAGCATGTTGGAAGGAGGATCCTTCACATGGCTGTGGATGTAAGCGTTGGATGATGGGCATCAGGATGATGTTCTGGTTTCTGCTGGATATGATCAGTTGGATCATTTTTATGTATGTACGCACCATGTTGGATGCTGGATATGATCAGTTGGATCATTTTTATGTATGTATGTACGCATCATGTTGGATGCTAGATATGATCAGGTGGATCATTTATGTATGGATGCATCATGTTGGATGCTTGGACCATGTATCTGTATATGTATCAGGTGGATACATTGTATGATCAGGTGGATCATGTATGGTGATATGTATCATGTATCAGGTGGATACATTGTATGATCAGGAGGATCATGTATGATGATATGTATCAGGTAGATACTTGGTATGCATCAGGTGGATGCATTGATGATCAGGTGGATCATGCAGCAGGATGTTGCAGTGATGATCAGGATGATCATGGATGATGAGCTTCAGGATGTTGCTCCAGATGACATGCAGCAGGACGTTGCAGTGATGATGATCAGGATGATCATGGATGGTGAGCTTCAGGATGTTGCTCCAGATGACATGCAGCAGGACGTTGCAGTGATGATGATCAGGACGATCATGAGTACATCAGGATGATGTATGGTGAGTATCAGGTTGATACTATGTGGCCGTGGATCAGGTTGTGCAGATGAGCATGTCTGGGAGATCCTATAGGTCGGAGTTGTGTACCCGTAACAGCCTGGGATGCTCTTTCGAGACATTGCTCTGGGAGGACATGTAATTTGTGCCCTGGGAGATTTCAGGTCGGAGTTGTGTACCCGTAACATCCTGAGATGCTCTTGCGAGGTTTTGTCCTATGGCATGTAATTTGGGCCCTGGGAGATTTCAGGTCGGAGTTGTGTACCCGTAACATCCTGAGATGCTCTTTCGAGGTTTTGCCATGACCACATGTAATAGCGCCCTGGGAGATTTTAGGTCGGAGTTGTGTACCCGTAACATCCTGAGATGCTCTTGCGAGGTTTTGTGGTGGACCACATGTAATTTGTGCCTTGGGAGATTTCAGGTTGGAGTTGTGTACCCGTAACATCCTGAGATGCTCTTTCGAGGTTTTGTGGTGGGGTCACATGTAATAGCGCCCTGGGAGATCCTACAGGTCGGAGTTGTGTACCCGTAACATCCTGGGATGCTCTTTCGAGGTTTTGTGATGCACGTAATAAGTCCTGAGGATTCCACAGTATGGCCAGTGATGATGAAGACCTGCAGGTGGTGGGCCTACATCCAGTATGAAAAAGGACTGGCTCTGTAGAACTTCCTATGACGAGTAGATTCAGAGATTGATTGAGATAGCAACAGCAGTGACGATGATGATGACTCGATGACGATTATCCAGTGACGATGATCCAGAGAAGATGACTTGTGCTAGAAGAACTGTGCTGAGGAATACCTTCCTAGTTAAGAGGGAGTGTTGATGTATATGTAACTTCGGAATGTATTTCACATATATATTGTATTGCTATAGAGATGGTATTATTCCTCTATAAGCAAGTGTCGTCATTTATATTATAAGTGTCGTAACTTATACTTGATGGGTTATTAGACCACCTTGTTTGGGGTCCGCCCTGTATAAGTCATGTGGGTCAAAGGGTTATTAGACCACCCTATTGGGGGTCGGCCATGTGGGCCAAAGGGTTATTAGACCACCCTATTGGGGGTCGGCCCACTCAGCATTATGTTATGTGGTTAAGTTCGAGCCTACATGAGTTAGATAAAAAGGCAAGTCAAGTCAAGTATAAATAGAGTGTGGGAGGCACTCTATTTACTCACTCACTTCTCACACATGCACTCAAGGAGGAGTAGCGCACTTATGGAGGAGGAGGATCTGCTGCTAGGTTATGGCTATCTCTCTTGGTTGGTTGTATCATTGCTCTATCTATCTCTGAGGAAGTTATTGGGGTTTTTCACCTTTATGGTTTTCCCCAAGTAAATCTTTGTGTCTCTTGTGTGCTTGCATTATTGTCTCCATGATTGATATGCTATAGATATGCTGTACATGTTGTTCTCTGAGTTAAGATCCTAGATCAGATTGAAGTAAATTCTGAAAATTTAACAGATCTCATTTTAAATATCAAAAAGGTTTTACATCAGTTTGAGAAGAAAGTACAAGAACTAGTACACCACATTGCAGCTACAGAAGAAATTGATCTTGTTGAGTTCATTGTTTCTGCCTGGGAAGGAGTATGCATAGATCTTCTTTCCATCATTGATTATGTATGTTACAGCAGCAAGAAAAATTCATTTGATGCTACTCCATCATCAAAAGATGAACTTCATAGAGCTTCAACACATGGTTATTGCCTACACAACATCGATGCACTGATGCATGATCATGACATCCACAATCTCTTCATCAAGTCAATTACTCGGAAGCAGCCCACTCATCTCATTTAGCTCATTCAAATGAGCAATATGACAGTATGAAGACATCAAGCATGTCCATTTTTGAGGGAGGGTTTTGTTCCCATGAGGTTTTCCCTGTTTCCTCGATTTACATGGACTAGTTATTTTTGTATTGGGGTGACCATAAGCCTTGTTGCTTGGGCCCTAGATTTCTGATATTTTTCTAATTCCCATCACATAAATTCAGGCTTAAGGGGGGGTGTTGGAACATTTAAAAAACCCGTTATGTAATTCTAGACTTAGGATAAAATTAATTAATCATTTATTATTAATTGCCTGAGTTTTGACTAGGTAGAATAGGCCAGTTTTGTCTCTTAGTGGACCACATGCTATCTTCATTCACAAAAACGAATTTGGATAGATTCTGGATAAAATTTCATTGGATTCTATTTGATTTTATTCCATTCCTGAATTAGAAAGACACTATCCATTTTTAGTTAGTTTTGTCCTATTTTTTCTGCTTTCAAGTGGAAAAGATAAAGCTACTTTACTTTAAATCTTTTGCCACTTGACCAATTCGACCTCCACATCATATCTAACTTTCTAAAGCCATCATTACATTCCATTTACCTCACTCATGAGCTTCCATACCATACTTTCCAAATTCGTGAGCCTCTAGCATAGTTTTGGAAACTGCTTTTGCCACCTAGGTTTTTTTTTGTCTTTTCTAAGCCTTTATTTTTGCTCTTTCCATATTGCTTCAAAGCAATTTGATTTTCTCCACGGAGGATATATTATATATTGTTATCATATCAATGAATAAGATACAGAGTGTTTTCCATAATTTATTCTCTCTATTCTTCTTCTCTCATTGTCTAAAATATTCCATGGTGAAATTGTCTTATGAATCTAGTTCCTAGTAATTGAAAATCTCACATGGTATCAGAGCTAGCTTGATTCAAAACAATTTCCAAGAGTGTTTGTTGCAGGTATTACCATTACCAGGAGCGCATCAGTATGGAGAAAAATCAAGCCAAAGCTGTGACTCTCACTCCCTTCAATTTCTTTGACTAGAAGGTGCATATGATCATCCAGCTTCGGAGAAAAGGATTGTATAGAGTCACTATGGGGCTTGAAACTAAGCCAGGAGCTGTTGCATTAAAATCCAAATGGTTCAATAGGCTTGATGAAGCTTATGGGTTACTTTGTCTCTCTATATCTCCAGATCTTATTCCATATCCATTCTCTATCAACTCCAAATGAAGTGTGGACAAATCTAGAGTATCTCTTTGGAAAACAGGACGAGCTCAGAGGTCATTTGTTGGAGATTAAGCTGATCTCTCTTAGTCCAAGTAATTTCGATTCTATGGAGGAGTTCATATCAAAATTCAAGAACCTAGTGCTTCAAATCAAGCAATGTGGTATAGAGAAGAACGATGAGCAATTAATCCTTACCATTCTGTCAAAACTAAGCTCTGAATACTCAGTATTTGTGTCTACTTTTCATTCTACAAGACTTGCAGTTCCCAAGTGGAAGATGCCAACTTTGGATGCATTCATTGATTCGCTCACCCAAGAAAAGGACAAGCTGGTCCAAATGAGGGATCAATCACCCTCCAAATACTTTGCACTTGTTGCTCATGGAGCAAAGAGTTTCAAGAATGACAAATCCAAACAGAAGATATTGTCAGATGAAGAGGATTTTGATGGAGATTCCAAATCCAAGAAGATGAAGAAGGAGAAGACGAAGTGTTCTTATTGCTGCAAAGGCACTCATCCTGAGAAATCTTGCTTCAAGAAGAAATTAGACATCATGGCCAAGATTCTTGAAGAGCATAACATAGATGTTCCTGACTTTGCAAAGAAAGAACAAGGCAAGGTTGCTGTAGAACAAGAACTCTGTCTCCAAGCCTCTCCCAAAGGTAATAATGTTTATGCTTTGAGTGCTAGAGTGAAATATAATTCTGATGTCTCTGATATTGATTCACATTCTGATATATTAGAATATGAAACCTCCACCTCTTCCTTGGAACAATCTTCAGTCAGTTCATCCAAGTCTACTCTCAAAACTAGTCATTTTTTACTAGCTTCTGACTTGTCTTCTAAAAGGTCTTTCCACCATCATTCAAATATTTTATATTATGATTTAGAAGATGATTTAGAGTCTGATATGCAGGTCATTACATATCCCACATCATATTCCCAACCTTTGGATGCACAAAAGACCCTACAAACCCCAAGTTCTCCAGTTAAGAAACTACACAATTCTATGTTTTCTTACACTGTGTCACTTGCCTATGTTGCACTTTGTCTTGCATATCTTTCATTGGTTGGACAACCATTGTTTTGGCATTATTTGGACTGATATTCCACCCATCTGGACATGACCCCATCACTCATGGTTCAAAATTCAAGTCCTCACACTCTCCAGGCTCGCTCAGTTGTCTGGGTGATCTAGTTTCTCAAATTTTCTCTATTGAAATTATGTTTGATCATGGAGACTCCACATCTTTACTGGTTGCTGCTCCATATGACTTACATTCTGATATTTCAGAGCTGCATGATCTCATTTTAAATATAAAAAAGGTTCTACATTAGTTTGAGAAGAAAGTACAAGAACTAGTACACCACATTGCAACTACAGAAGAAATTGATCCTGTTGAGTTCATTGTTTCTCCTTGGGAAGGAGTATGCATAGATCTTCTTTCCATCATTGATTATGTATGTTAAAGCAGCAAGAAAAATTCATTTGATGCTACTCCATCATCAGAAGATGAACTTCATAGAGCTTCAACACATGGTTCTTGCCTACACAACATCGATGCACTGATGCATGATCGTGACATCCACAATCTCTTCATCAAGTCAGTTACTCGGAAGCAGCCCATTCATCTCATTCAGCTCATTCAAATGAGCAACATGGAAGTATGAAGACATCAAGCATGTCCATTTTTTAGGGAGGGTTTTGTTCCCATGAGGTTTTCCCTGTTTCCTCGGTTTACATGGACTAGTTATTTTTGTATTGGGGTGACCATAAGCCTTGTTGCTTGGGCCCTATATTTATGATATTTTTCTAATTTCCATCACATAAAGTCAGGCTTAAGGGGGGGTGTTGGAACATTTAAAAAATCCACTATGTCATTCTAGACTTAGGATAAAATTAATTAATCATTTATGACTAATTGCCTGAGTTTTGACTAGGTAGAATAGGCCAATCTTGTCTTTTAGTGGACCACATGCTATCCTCATTCACAAAAACGAATTTGGATAGATTCTGGATAAGATTTCCTTGGATTCTATTTGATTTTATTCCATTCCTGAATTAGAAAGACACTATCCATTTTTAATTAGCTTTGTCCTATTTTTTCTGCTTTCTAGTGGAAAAGATAAAGCTACTTTACTTGGAATCTTTTTTCACTTGACCAATTCGACCTCCACATCATATCTAACTTTCTAAAGCCATCATTACATTCCATTTACCTCACTCATGAGTTTCCATACCATACTTGCCAAATTCCTGAGGCTCTAGCACATTTTTGGAAACTACTTTTGCCACCTAGGGGGTTTTTTGTCTTTTTTAAGCCTTTATTTTTGCTCTTTCCATATTGCTTCAAAGCAATTCGATTTTCTCCAAGGAGGATATATTATATATTGTTATCATATCAATGAATAAGATACAGAGTGTTTTCCATAATTTATTCTCTCTATTCTTCTTCTCTCATTGTCTAAAATATTCCATGGTGAAATTGTCTTATGAATCTAGTTCCTAGTAATTGAAAATCTCACATGGTATCAGAGCTAGCTTGATTCAAAACAATTTCCAAGAGTGTTTTTTGCAGGTACTACTATTACCAGGAGCGCATCAGTATGGAGAAAAATCAAGCGAAAGCTGTGACTCTCACTCCCTTCAATTTCTTTGACTGGAAGGTGCATAGGATCATCCAGCTTTGGAGCAAAGGATTGTATAGAGTCACTATGGGGCTTGAAACTAAGCCAGGAGCTATTGCATTAAAATCCAAATGGTTTAATAGGCTTGATGAAGCTTATGGGTTACTTTGTCTCTCTGTATCTCCAGATCTTATTCCATATCGATTCTCTATCAACTCCAAATGAAGTGTGGGCAAAGCTAGAGTCTCTCTTTGGAAAACAGGATGAGCTCAGAGGTCATTTGTTGGAGATTGAGCTGATCTCTCTTAGTCCAAGTAATTTCGATTCTATGGAGGAGTTCATTTCAAAATTCAAGAACCTGGTGCTTCAACTCAAGCAATGTGGTATAGAGAAGAAGGATGAGCAATTAATCCTTACCATTCTGTCAAAACTGAGCTCTGAATACTCAGTATTTGTGTCTACTTTTGATTCTACAAGACTTGCAGTTCCCAAGTGGAAGATGCCAACTTTGGATGCATTCATTGATTCGCTCACTCAAGAAAAGGACAAGCTGGTCCAAATGAGGGATCAATCACCCTCCAAAGACTTTGCACTTGTTGCTCATGGAGCAAAGAGTTTCAAGAATGACAAATCCAAACAGAAGATATTGTCAGATGAAGAGGATTTTGATGGAGATTACAAATCCAAGAAGATGAAGAAGGTGAAGCCGAAGTTTTCTTATTGATGCAAAGGCACTCATCCTGAGAAATCTTGCTTCAAGAAGAAATTAGTTATCATGGCCAAGATGCTTGAAGAGCATAACATAGATGTTCTTGACTTTGCAAAGAAAGAACAAGGCAAGGTTGCTGTAGAACAAGAACTCTGTCTCCAAGCCTCTCCCAAAGGTAATAATGTTTATCCTTTGAGTGCTAGAGTGAAATATAATTCTGATGTCTCTGATATTGATTCACATTCTGATATATCAGAATCAGAAACCTCCACCTCTTCCTTGGAACAATCTTCAGTCAGTTCATCCAAGTCTACTCTCAAAACTAGTCATTTTTTACTAGCTTCTGACTTGTCTTCTAAAAGGTCTTTCCACCTGTTAGCACTTAGATTTTATTCCGGTTGTAAGAGAATAAGACCTAAGGTAACCTATTTCAAACCAAGCTTTAGTTAGAAGAACTAGCCATTTTCTCTACCAGAGAGGGCTCTCTCTTTGATATGTATGTGAAGGCTAAAATATACAAAGGTTCCTTTAAAATTTCTCAAAAAATATTTTCTGGTCGAAAAGATAAACAAGAAACATTGGGCATGGGGTCAAAGCTTTCAAGATATATAATAAACCAGCAAGAGATTTTCACCATATGAATTTACACAGAGGCAAGATAGTAATCAATTTACAGTCAATTTGATTTTTCAGGCGACATAGAAAGAAGTAAAGACATTCCATCAACAACAGGTATCTATCCAGGATAAATCTATTGTCAACTTTGGAGAATAAAATGGATATTTAAATGCAGATAAAATCAGGCATAACCAGTATGAATCTCAAGTTATTTCAAATGTTCATTTAAATATAGAAGAAAAACACCATGGGAAATATAACGAAGAAGGTAAACATGCACATATAAAGATAAGGAGAATAACAGACTGCAAGACTGATTAACTCATGAATCTCTGGTATCAAAAGATAGGTATCATCACTATACTGCCTTTATTTCAAAAATAAACTTCAAAACATACTTGTTTCTCAAAAAATTTCCAACCCTTTCAACAATGACCTCCATTGTTTTTATACAAAATTTTCAGAAGAAGCTCCACATAACTGCTTCTTCTAACTAATAATTAAAAATATTTAACTAAAAGATAACTGTCTTCGAGTAACCCATAACTGTCTTTCAAATAATATTACAAATTTAAAATAAAAAGTCTTTTTTGCCACTTGGCAAGACTTTTGGATATCATCATTTTGCCACATGGCAAGAGTTTCAAATGCATTTAAGTATGAACAGAATATCTGGTCTTTCCGTACTTCTCCACATAATTCCATTGGTCAACCGTGGGTAGGTCATAACTGGTCATTTCCTTCACCAAGACTCGCATCTCGATATGACCTGCATAAGAAATAGGAAGAAGGTTTGCACTAGTTGAAGTTAGCATATTTAAAATTTCAAATTCCCCTGACATTTTCTCCATTAAAATTTTTCCTGTGAGCATGTGATCTAGCTGCTGGAATTTTCGGTGATCCATCCTGATATCAAACAGTAATCTTTTATAATCATTTGGAGGAATTAGTTCACTATTTTCGTCCCAGAAAGCTGGGAATCCTTTATTCACTAACTTATCAAATTGCTTTTTGAACTGGATTACTTCTTTCCTTATTTCTCCTGCTTTGGCCTCGATGTTTTCGATGTGTGAGTATTTTCCCAAGATCCTTCTGGCCCAAGTGATGACAGAGATTCTGTTTGTTATACTCATGGCTGTCAAGTCTGCCTCGGACAAACTGTTTAAAAATGTTATTGCTTTCTGGGCTATTTCTTTCGGCTTTCTGTTTAGGCTTTCCCTGACTGCCTGGCAACTGTTGAAGGCATCTTTGGCTACCTTTTCTTTAACTCTTATATAATCCAGATATGGCCTAAGTTTTTCGACCTCTTTAATGATCTGGTCCCACACCATATGTTTACATCCCTGCATAGCAGCTTGTCCTGTTGCATGAGCTGCTAATCCTTTATTATTATTGCTCAATTCCTGATTATTTGCCTGTAAAATTTTTATTTCTTTTTCTTTTACTTCATTGTCTTCTTTCAATTTCTGTACTTCTGCCTTTAATAACTTGATTTCATTATCCTTTAAACTTATTTGTGACATTGCTTGTGAAATTCCATCTACACTGGTCTTCTCTTCTTCCGAGCCTGTCTGTACTTGCTGCTGACTATTTTCCGCTAATTGTTTTCTCGCTGTTGCCAACTGTTCTTCCAAAAGGAACCTTTCTTTTTCCCAATAGTCCTTTTCGTCAGAAAGCTTTAACAATTTAGCTGTGACATCATTGACTTCGTTAGATAACTCTTCTTTCTCTTTTTCTAATACTGTCAATTCTGCACCTTGAATGAGTACAACATCTGGGATTTTTAACTTTCGTCTCAATGTTAAAATCACCTCTTCCTTCTCCTGGAGCAATTTAGTGGCTGCGTCTCCATCTTTATTAATCAAATCCATTTGCAATTTCTTAATTTGCTGTTGTCGAGACTTATTCTCCACCTTTTCCTGTCTCAACTGATTATTTAATTTATCTACTGAATTCTTAAGTTTGTCTGCTTTCAATGTGGCTCCCAAATAGTCTGAGTATATGACTTCTCCAGTTTGTCTATGTAACAAAATTTTATCAGGGGCATTCACTTTTGACAGGTCTATCTTCATCTCTGAGATCTTGTTTTTTGTTAAAACTGAGAATTTCAAAGAATTTTCTCTGATGTTCCTACTGGTAAATAAGCTCACTTCATTATTTGATATATTCCTGACCTTCGGAAACAATTGACTTGTTTGCTTCGCGGATTCTTGCTTATTTTTACTATGTTCATCAAATACGTCCATGATATTCCTGGGTCTATTTACATCACCCCCTACAGGGGTTTCTTCAATGTTGTATTCTTTCACTGTAACTTCTGGTATTTTATCTTCTGTCGTTTCAGCTTCTTCTGAAATTGTTGTCAATTCGTGTGACTCATCAGTTTTCAATCTTTTTCCTTTTTCTGTCTCCTCATCATCAATGATCATAATATCCTGTATAGGTCTTTTGGACCCCACTAATACAGTATTTATTTCGCTTTCTGCTCCTGCTGTTGTTTCTTCCAATGATATTTCTTTGTCTGATGTGTCTGGAATATTTTCTTCTTTGTATTCGAGCCAGTTGGCTCTGTCTGCCATTCCTTCAACAATTTGATGATTCAGAGCCTTGATACGACGCTCAATTCTTCGTTTGGATATGATATTCAATGGATCATATTCCATAGCTGCATCTGTCTCAAAATTCATGTCTTTTAACAACTTCTCTATATATACAGCAGCGTTCTTATTCTTTATTGTAAACGGACCTAATGTGAAAGGGTATTTAATGTCCGTTGCTTGTCTGTGGACTAAAAAATTGTTATCTTCTACAATCAATTTCTGTCTTAAAAACTCCAAGGCAAAAATCCTCAAGGTGAGGAATGCTGGTAGCACATAGGGTTTATGCTTGAATCCATATAATCTGACCACTGTACTATCTTTTGATAAAAACCAGTCTCCTGTAGCATATTCTGTATTCAGTTGCATTGATACCTGCATTTCCGGCAGTACCCTAGGCAGATTTTTTCCGAAAATCATCTTAAAGATCGTCGAGAGCATGTAATTGATAAAATTGAAAATATTGTTTTCCAGTGGAGTTGTGAAAACAATCTCTGGGAACTGTAATTCTTCATGGCTGGATACCATAATCATTCTCATTAAAAAGGCCTGAAATCTGAAATGTCTGTGTGTGGAAAAATTGACCATCTGGTCATGCATCCTTTCGGCTATGAAAGCTTCAAAATTTAGTCGGGGAATTTGACTTTCGTCAATTCCCGACTGGACTATACTTATTCTGTACAATAAACTCAATTGAAACTCAGTTATATACAAATCCGTATCTAACCCTAAAACTATGGCCAACAGTGTCAAGACCAACTGGGTATTCTCATTAAAAAGGCTGATATCTAAAGGGTAAGGGAGTTCAGAGATGCTAGTCTCTGGTCTAAGACACGTCGACAAAAACACTTCCCTATCACTCTGAGAAGCGTGGTGAAAATTTTCAATAATCGAAACCTCAGAAAAAACCTCAGGGTCCAGGGTTTGGGGCAAATCTATTTCCAGGGCTCTAATCACTTCGGCGGGCTCGATTTTGCAAATGGATCTAGTTTTCTGACTGTTTAAAACAACTCTTTCTTCCCGTGAATAGTTTTCGGCACACCAGGAGACGAATTCTGGGAAAACAGGAAATTGGTCAGGGCAAAAAGCTATCAGAGATGACTGGTGAACTCTATGCGGGTCTATACCCTCTTTTAATAGCTCAGACAACCTAATTTTTACATCGGAGACCGGGAACCTAATAAGGGTATCGAAAACATCTTCATCTCTGTCTTCTAGGGCATCTTTTGACCTAAAAACGTCTATATCTTGCACAGTCTCCATTTAAATGCTTCTTTTAAACAAAATTCCGTTTAAAGAGTGTGACAGGTCACCAGACCCTACCTGTAAGTGCTTGCTTTTCGCCTTCTGTCGCAATCGCCGGCTTCCACCAGTCTTCGGAGCTCTCTAGGATAACGACACATACAAAATGCCGTTATGTGGAGCCCTTTCTTTTTATATAAGCCTTTTTAGAATAACCTCCTTGCACCTTTATGAACGCGGGTCATCTCCCACCATTGATCTTTGAACCATTATTTTGAACCGTCAGATCTTGTCCCTCTTTATTCCACTGGCAGTATCCGCGATCGAAAAGGCGGTTTCCTTTTCGGGTTTGCTTCCCGCGCGGATTAATCACATGTTGACACCTGTTAAGGCGGTTTATTTACCGCGACCCGCTTTCCTTTACATCCCGTGTGCATGTTCCTGGTAGCGGATGAAATATTGGCCGTCGATTTGATTGAGATGTGTATCAGCCTTCCGATCATTATAAAGTATAACGCCATGCGCCATGGCTCTACCAAGCTATCCCTGTTCGCCACGTGTTAGGACCCACCTTGCCACGTAAGGGTATCCTTCCATATTTACGTAATGGGTGGTTCCGCGCGGCGCTATAGTGGTTTCTAATACCACTTTATCACATGCGCGGATGAATAGATATTGGACACGTGCCTTGGTGGTATTATGTCCGCTACCACCTTCCACCGTTTGCTGACGATTACTTTGGCGACGCAGGATTGATATTAGCCACAGATCTTGATCCATAATATCTCCGCCATCAGAACCCGGCTGGAGTTTAACCTTTCCATAAATTTGCTGGCGGACTTTATAAATATGGGTTTTTATAATATATTTTTTATATAAAAATCTTTATTTCAACCCTTTTGTGATGATTTCTTCTCTTTTAGGTCCTTTTAGCAAAAACTCTAGGTTCCTTCAGATCTGGTGTCAACACCACCATCATTCAAATATTTTATATTCTGATTTAGAAGATGATTTACGGTCTGATATGCAGGTCATTACATATCCCACATCATATTCCCAACCTTTGGATGCACAAAAGACCCTACAAACCCCAAGTTCTCCAGTTAAGAAACTACACAATTCTATGTTTTCTTACACTATGTCACTTGCCTCTGTTGCACTTTTGTCTTGCATATCTTTCATTGGTTGGACAACCATTGTTTTGGCATTATTTGGACTGATATTCCACACATCTTGACATGACCCCATCACTCATGGTTCAAAAGTCAAGTCCTCACACTCTCCAGGCTCGGTCAGTTGTCCGGGTGATCTAGTTTCTCAAATTTTCTCTACTGAAATTATGTTCGATCATGGAGACTCCACATATTTACTAGTTGCTGCTCCATATGACTTACATTCTGATATTTCAGAACTGCATGATCTCATTTTAAATATCAAAAAGGTTCTACATCAGTTTGAGAAGAAAGTACAAGAACTAGTAAACCACAGTGCAGCTACAGAAGAAATTGATCCTGTTGAGTTCATTGTTTCTCCTTGGGAAGGAGTATGCATAGATCTTCTTTCCATCATTGATTATGTATGTTACAGCAGCAAGAAAAATTCATTTGACGCTACTCCATCATCAGAAGATGAACATCATAGAGCTTCAACACATGGTTCTTTCCTACACAACATCGATGCACTGATGCATGATCATGGCATCCACAATCTCTTTATCAATTCAGTTACTCGGAAGCAGCCCATTCATCTCATTCAGCTCATTCAAATGAGAAACATGACAGTATGAAGACATCAAGCATGTCCATTTTTGAGGGAGGGTTTTGTTCCCATGAGGTTTTCCCTGTTTCCTCGGTTTACATGGACTAGTTATTTTTGTATTGGAGTGACCATAAGCCTTGTTGCTTGGGCCCTATATTTCTGATATTTTTCTAATTCCCATCACATAAAGTCAGGCTTAAGGGGGGGTGTTGGAACATTTAAAAAACCCACTATGTCATTCTAGACTTAGGATAAAATTAATTAATCATTTATGATTAATTGCCTGAGTTTTGACTAGGTAGAATAGGCCAGTTTTGTCTTTTAGTGGACCACATGCTATCCTCATTCACAAAAACGAATTTGGATAGATTCTGGACAAGATTTCCTTGGATTCTATCTGATTTTATTCCATTCCTAAATTAGAAAGACACTATCCATTTTTAGTTAGCTTTGTCCTATTTTTTCTGCTTTCTAGTGAAAAAGATAAAGCTACTTTACTTGGAATCTTTTGCCACTTGACCAATTCGACCTCCACATCATATATAACTTTCTAAAGCCATCATTACATTCCATTTACCTCACTCATGAGCTTCCATACCATACTTGCCAAATTCGTGAGCCTCTAGCACAGTTTTGGAAACTGCTTTTGCCACCTAGGGGGTTTTTTGTCTTTTCTAAGCCTTTATTTTTTATCTTTCCATATTGCTTCAAAGCAATTCGATTTTTTCCACGGAGGATATATTATATATTGTTATCATATCAATGAATAAGATACAGAGTGTTTTCCATAATTTATTCTCTCTATTCTTCTTCTCTCATTGTCTAAAATATTCCATGGTGAAATTGTCTTATGAATCTAGTTCCTAGTAATTGAAAATCTCACATGGTATCAGAGCTAGCTTGATTCAAAACAATTTCCAAGAGTGTTTTTTGGAGGTATTACCATTACCAAGAGCGCATCAGTATGGAGAAAAATCAAGCCAAAGCTGTGACTCTCACTCCCTTCAATTTCTTTGACTGGAAGGCGCATATGATCATCCAGCTTCGGAGCAAAGGATTGTATAGAGTGACTGATATTCCACACATTTGGACATGACCCCATCACTCATGGTTCAAAATTCAAGCCCTCACACTCTCCAGCTCGCTCAGTTGTCCGGGTGATCTTGTTTCTCAAATTTTCTCTACTGAAATTATGTTTGATCATGGAGACTCCACATATTTACTGGTTGCTGCTCCATATGACTTACATTCTGATATTTCAGAGCTGCATGATCTCATTTTAAATATCAAAAAGGTTCTACATCAGTTTGAGAAGAAAGTACAAGAACTAGTACACCACATTGCAGCTACAGAAGAAATTGATCCTGTTGAGTTCATTGTTTATCCTTGGGAAGGAGTATGCATAGATCTTCTTTCCATCATTGATTATGTATGTTACAACAGCAAGAGAAATTCATTTGATTCTACTCCATCATCAGAAGATGAACTTCATAGAGCTTCAACACATGGTTCTTGCCTACACAACATCGATGCACTGATGCATGATTATGACATCCACAATCTCTTCATCAAGTTAGTTACTCGGAAGCAGCCCATTCATCTCATTCAGTTCATTCAAATGAGCAACATGACAGTATGAAGACATCAAGCATGTCAATTTTTGAGGGAGGTTTTTGTTCCCATGAGGTTTTCCCCGTTTCCTCGGTTTACATGGACTAGTTATTTTTGTGTTGGAGTGACCATAAGCCTTGCTGCTTGGGCCCTATATTTCTGATATTTTTCTAATTCCCATCACATAAAGTCAGGCTTAAGGGGGGGTGTTGGAACATTTAAAATACCCACTATGTCATTCTAGACTTAGGATAAAATTAATTAATCATTTATGATTAATTGCCTGAGTTTTGACTAGGTAGAATAGGCCAGTTTTGTCTTTTAGTGGACCACATGCTATCCTCATTCACAAAAATGAATTTGGATAGATTCTGGACAAGATTTCCTTGGATTCTATCTGATTTTATTCCATTCCTAAATTAGAAAGACACTATCCATTTTTAGTTAGCTTTGTCCTATTTTTTTTGCTTTCTAGTGGAAAAGATAAAGCTACTTTACTTGGAATCTTTTGCCACCTGACCAATTCGACCTCCACATCATATATAACTTTCTAAAGCCATCATTACATTCCATTTAACTCACTCATGAGCTTCCATACCATACTTGCCAAATTCGTGAGCCTCTAGCACAGTTTTGGAAACTGCTTTTGCCACCTAGGGGGTTTTTTGTCTTTTTTAAGCCTTTATTTTTGCTCTTTCCATATTGCTTCAAAGCAATTCGATTTTCTCCATGGAGGATATATTATATATTTTTATCATATCAATGAATAAGATACAAAGTGTTTTCCATAATTTATTCTCTCTATTCTTCTTCTCTCATTGTCTAAAATATTCCATGGTGAAATTGTCTTATGAATCTAGTTCCTAGTAATTGAAAATATCACACACACACACACACACACACACACATATATATATATATAAAAGCAATCAAATAAAGAAGGTAAACATAGATAGAAACTTATATTAATATTGATATGTTATCTTTTTCCTAAAACATAATGCATATCATGGGTTTGGTAGGTAAACACTAATTTTGTTTTAAATAATTACAAAGTTTTTTGAAAAAATAATTACATAATTGTATCTAACATTTAGTTCTTGTGGGGCACTATTTTCTATAATTTTCAAAGTGTTATATATATATATATAATTACAAAAGTCAGTGAAGCCCCCAAAATGACAAGGTGGAGCATTAGGCCTCGCTATGAGGGACTTAACACAATCAATAAACTTTTTTTTAGTGTGTAGACCTTCACCTGTATTTGTTAGGGTTCTTTTTCATTTTCAGAATAGGTTAACCAATCAAAAGTTACAAAGAAAATAAGAAACCTGTGTTTTTTAGAAATTTGACATATGACCAACTAAAAATAAATATAAAATATAACACAATATTGTCTTCCTAAAAAAAATCAGAATTTACACATAAATCTCTATAAGTTTGTGTAATTTCATTAGCAACAAACCGTTCAGATCCGAGGTTGAAAAACAAGGAAATGAAAAAATGGACGTGTTTTGTTAGTTGAGGGCCCAAAATTAGAAATGTGCATGCCTTAATAGCACACACATGTTCTTATACAAAAGAAAATGTCTACACATTATTAACACATGCGAGTTATTGTTCCAGTAAATATTAAATTCTTAAAGTATTTCCAACCTCATCCGACTTCATATGCAAAAAGCATAATTTTAGATCCCATTCAGAATTCAATAGACTTAATAGTTTTCAGGGTTTCAGGATTGAAATGTTTCCATTGGATTATATCATGTATGGGGGTATGGGATTGCAATGTTTCCATTGGATTCTCTCTCCCTAATCCTTACTAACCCCCTCTCTCACTCTCTCTCTCCCCTACTTCTCCACCTACCCCTAATCCACAACTCTCTCTCTCCCCGAACCCTATTTCCCTCCTCTCTCTCCCCTACACTCCCTACCCTTAACCCCCCTATGTCTCCATCTCTCCTGATCCCCCTCCCTCCTACAACTAACCACCCCTCCCCTCTCTCTCTCTTCGAGAAATTTTTAGTCCATATTTTGTTAGATTTGTCCATATTTAATGAAATAGAGGTTTCCCCTTAATTAGTGGTTGCATCTCTCTCTTTCTTTGCTTGATCAAGGTAAACATAGACATAAGCTTTTATTAATAAAAAAATTCCCAGTACTTGGTAGAAAGTGATATCACTAATCATATATAGGGGCTAGTGCAAGGTATGCTATCCAATTATGACATGTTAGTTGCATAGAAACATGAAAAAACATAAATATGATCACTAAAAATAAATATTAGAGGTATTTGCACAACTTTTTAAAATGGGGTGCAAAAAGATGAAACGTAGACAATTGAGTTACCTTTGAGAATATATAACTTTTATTTATGGATAATTACTATAAATGCACGAAAATTAAGTTCTCCTAAAATTGATATGTTTTATTTTTTCTAAAACATAATGCATATGTTCAGGTTAAACCATGAGTTTTGTATGTAAGCACTATTTTTTTTTAAAGAATTACTGAGTATTTTTTTTAAAAGAATTACAGAGTTGTAGTTAACATGCAGTTCTTGTG
This sequence comes from Larix kaempferi, assembly GCA_027924585.1. NCBI lineage: Eukaryota > Viridiplantae > Streptophyta > Pinopsida > Pinales > Pinaceae > Larix > Larix kaempferi. The sequence continues at coordinate 22,404,176 of BSBM01000994.1, read as the reverse complement.
GGGCACTATTCTCTATAATTTTTAATGTTAATTATATATATATATATATGTATGTATGTATGTATGTAAAAACATATATATATATATATATATATATATGTTTGTATGTATGTATATACATACATACATACATAGATACATATATACCGGCATACTGCCCTGATTTCATACAAGAACATACTCTATGTTCTTTTATATACATCATAAAGAAAATCAAGATACAATAAAAAAGGGTGCCTTTGCACCTCAAACCATTGTGAAGTATTCCAACATTTGACCATTCATGAATTCCTTCACTTCGATGACCCCCGGTTGTAATGCTAATGACATTTTGGATAACATATCTGCTTCTTCATTGATTTCTCTATATATGTGTGCAAAGGAAATAAATTCAAAGGAGGCCATCACATATTTAATTTCCTCTAATAAATATTGCAAATGAGGAGCTCTTATTTGAGTTTTGCCTCTTGCCAAATCTATCACCATTTTGGAATCCCCATACAATTGTATCCTTAATAAATTCTTCCTTTGATCGACCTTAAGGACTGCCCATTGTGCTGTTAATTCTGCTTTACTATTTGTAGCCCGCCTAGGTGCATATTTCATTCATAATTTTGAGGTATATGGCATGTATAAAACTCCTCCCGTGCCTCCTAGTGGCAGTGAACCTTGGCTGGATCCATCAAAGAAACCCCACGGCATGCTCTTATTAATGTCTGGAGATGATATCAAATGTTGCTTGCTTGGCTTAATAATAGTTTTATTCTCCTGCATTTTCTGCATTAATAGAGCATATGTAACATCTGTAGGGACCCATCTGTTCTTGAATATTGATTTATTGCGAGCTTCCCATATACTATACACAAAAATAGTAGGGAATGCATTGTAGTTATGTGCCCCATCTGTTTGCCAGCAATCCTGGGCTCGTTGTTCCAGTGTTGCATCCCTTCTCGTAATTATCCTAGCATTTGAGAGATTCTTTGTGGCTTTATCCCATACGTCGCCTACATAAGGGCAAGAGATAAACAAGTGAGAGGAATGTTCTTCATGTTCATTGTGTAAGACGCAAACACTTGGTCCATGAAATCCTCTTTTCTTTAAATTTTCTCATGTTATAAGTTTTTCACTTAGAGCCAACCATAAGTTTAGTATGGTTTTCAATGGACTGTGGATTCTCCATAATTTACTCCACCACCATCTTTTTTCTCCTTCAAAGGATTCAAAGCTAGCTACTTCATAACCAATTTTTTTTGAGAATTCCCCATTCACTCCATTCTTGGTCCATATTAATTGATCTTTCTCCTCCTCTTCCAAATGCACAAAACTGCATACTACCTTGCTCACAAATCTGTTCCACTCCCCTGCTTCTTCACCAGATATACCAATGTCCTGAGATGTTTTCCACCCAATTCTTCCCCTCTGTTGTGGCTATTGTGCTTGAGCATCAGCTAGAACATAAAAATTTTGAGTTCTCAACTTGGATTTTAAGTTGTCTGACAGCCTAAAATATTCTCCCGCTCCTGCCCAGGGATCCTCTCCAATTTTCATGTTGTCCATTTTCCTATCAAGGGGAAGGCGAGTACTAACGCTTTCCATCCTATTGACCCGTTTTTGTAAGATTTGGAGGGGTTTCAAAACCATTCATCTATTGTGGAAGCACTACAATACTTGGATCTCATTATCCTTCCCCATAGCGAATTTTGACTCTATGCCAATCTCCAAAGCGTTTTTGCTTCCAATGCTCTACAAAAAATATCTGGATTTTTTATTCCCCAACCTCCCAATTCTTTCGGGAGAGTTAATGTTGTCCATTTCACCAGAGGGATTCCTTTTATTCGTTTGCTAGCTATCTAGAGAAAGGAGAAACACTTCTTCTTTATCTTTTTCAAAATTAGTTTGGGTATATAGGCTATTGATGCCCAATACACTGGAATACTTTGTAGAACTACTTTGAGTAGAACCAATTTGCCTCCTCTTGAGAGAAATGTGTTTGTCCATAATGAAATTCGAGTTTCTACTTTCTTGTAGAGCCAAATCTAATCTTGATAGGAGTAGCAGTTTGGCTTTAGGAAGAAGCCTAAATATTTCAATCCTTCTGTTAGCGGAATTGTGGAAAAGGATATTACCTCTTTTGCACTCTGCAGTAAATCTTAAAGGAAGTCATTATGGGCCATAATTGATTTTTCTAGATTTATTGTTGATGTAATTGTAACATCGGAATGTATTTCACCTATGTATATTGTACTCCTATAGAGATGTTATTTTTCCTCTATACAGAAGTGTCGTCATTTGTATTGACAAGTGTCGTAAGTGTCGCAACTTGCATGTGATGGGTTATTAGACCACCAAGTGTGGGGTCAGCCCTGATTAGTATTACCATGGGTTATTAGACTGAGTTAGACAAGTCGGCCCTGCTAGGTTATTAGGCAGGTCAGGTCATGTATAAATAGAGTGTGGGAGGCACTCTATTTGATCATCTCATTATTCACTTATACACTCATCGGAAAGTGGCGCACAAGTGAGGAAGGAGGAGTAGCTGCTAGAGAAGACTATCTCTTGTACTTGGGTTGTATCATTGCTCTTTCTATCTCTGAGGAAGTTGTGGGGTTTTTCACCTTTATGGTTTTCCCCAGTGAAACTCTATGTGTCTATTGTCTCATGTGATTGCTTGGTGTGATTGATATGCATTGTTATGCTTGATATGATGTACATGTTATTCTCTCAGTAAAGATCCTAGAGTATGTTGAATTAATGCTAAAAAATTAACATGGTATCAGAGCTAACCTGAGAAGAAGACACTGTGCAGTTGCAGAAACTAGGGTTTCTTGTTTATTGGGTTTCTCTCCACAGCTTTTGGGAAGGAATCAAGGTATATTGACTCTACTCATCAAGGTGCATCTTTCTGTCCAATCAGAATTCAATTCTGGGCAATTTCATTTTTGGCCCTAAAATTTAGGGTTTCCACAAAAATAGGAATTTCTGAAATTTGAGACCATAGCTGGAAGCTCCTTGGAAAAATTGAATTTTAGAGATTTGGATCGAACATTTTGGTTGGGTGAAGCTCCGGGAAACTCAAACCCTAATTTAGGGTCCTCCTAAGTGAATCCGGGAAGACTAAAAGGCATTTCTGAAGGGTGAAACTTTGCAGATTTTAAATTCTGAATATACCAGGTTGATCAGCTCATCAAGGCGCATCTTTCTATCCTTTCAAAAGTTTTAAATTCACATTTTTAATTTTTAGGGTTTCTCTGACAAACCCTAATCCAACACCAGATCCAGATTTCTGCAAATCAAGTGGTAAGACCTAAATCTTTTCTATTTCCATTTGAAGTACTCTTTAAGATGTCTCACCACACCAAGCTTGAGGATAAGCTTAAAGGGGATGATAACTTTCGAGAATGGAAGTATAGCATTGGGTTAATCCTGGAAGAAAATGAATTGGATACTTACTGTAGCTAGGGTTTTCACCCTAGCTTGTGCAAATGAGCACCTACTAAGGAGAATGGACTCCTTAGTAGCAGTTCAATAAACAGTAAACTAAAGTAAGAAAACAATACAAATTCTGAACTAGCATGAGCATTATTAAACATAACAAAATCATGAAATATAGGGAAGATCTTTCTTTTTTGTATTAAAATTTTACCTCAAGTGTAGAGGTTGGTGAAGTTATTGCAATGGTCCAAGAGGGTTGCTCCAAACTCCAACTTTGCTCCTTCTCTTTCTCCAAATGGTGGGAATGGGCCAAAAGGTGCACTCAATGGTGAAAGTAGCTCAAGGGTGAGCTAGGTTTTCAAGAGTGATTTTGGCAAAGTAAGGGTGTATTTGATTGTGGATATGAAATGAGGGGTCTCCATCACCTATTTATAGGTTTTTGGTGGTGGAGTGTTGGCCCATGGTTTTGGGAACTATATGGTTTAGGTCAGCTATATAGGGTTTTTCCCTCCTTTTTCCTCTTTTTCCTCCTTTTTTTATATTTTTTTATTCCCTTTTTAGAGGGTTTTTGCTATTTTGGAGGAGTTTTGGATAATTTTGGGGGAAAAATGGTTTTTTTAGCCTTTTGGAGGCTTTTTTGATGGTTTTGTGGCATTTTGGAGGCTTTTTAATGGGATTTTAGGGTTTTAAAGGTAAATATGGTAGGAAATATGGACAAATGAGTCATGTAATGGGGTAGATGAGGTAGTGAGCACTTTTTGGGTGTTAACAGATTGCCCCATGATGTGTGAGGGCAGGAGCTCATCGTATGGCCGATAGACATCATAAGTCCTGTATGGTTTTCCTGGGGTGTGGAGAAGAGAAGAAACAAACTGGAGCCCGGAACAATGGTCCCGAACAAACTGCAAAAAATAAAAGTACATAACCTCAATAATGGATGAGGAATAATCTGATCATATGTACGAGGCGGGCATTCCCATGCTCGTATCAAGATATAGAACAATAATAACAATGGGGTCCAAAATATGGGGACCTGAAACATACATGGCCTCAAATAAGGAATGAGGAAGAATCTCAATATATGGACGAGGCGGGCATACCCATGCTCGTATCAAGATACATAAAAATAACTGTGAGGCCTGAAAAGGGGGACCTGTAGGATACATAGAGAACCACTGTGTACATCATAAGGGTCCAGAGGGGACACAAATCTGGGACATACTGCTGGGATGACCATGTCTGAGCTGAAGAACTGATACACTGGAATAGCAATAGTGCTGCTAAGTGGGGTACCATAGGAACTGATGAGCTACTGGATCATAGTGACGGGGAGTCATATCCTCAATGGTACACTGAACTGGAACTGAACTGGGTACTCAAGGAAGCATATTACGGGATGGCTTCCGAATACAATCGCCAACGCAACCTAGAAATCCACGGGAACATATAACTCGGCGTTCCGAAGTGACTCACCAATGTGCTAGAGTCGAGGGAGATCCGGGGTCTTCGACCAATAATGGAAGGGATATAAACCCTACGCGATTCTCAACGATGCGATCAAGGTGTTGAAGTCGAGCACATGAGAAACAACCACTTGGAGAGGCAATGATGACTCCTCTCAAAATGGTTCGTAGGCACTCACCACAGATGGTGATGGGTCCAAGGCGCAGGGACCTCTGGGTCTATCCTTTGGAATAGAGGGGTTGTCGTCGACAGAGGGAGACCTGCAACTATCAAGGCAATGATGTTTCCTTGACAGGAGCACGAGGTGGAGAACCGAAGTGTGAGAGTACTGATGGTAGGACTGTCATACTGTGGGGATTAACTGGGCAAGTAGAGTGGGTGGAATCAAACTTCCTTTGTTCAGAGTATGATGGTGGGGACGATCGGGCAGCATATGAAATTGACTGAGGGGAAAGAGATCATAGCTGTAAGGGATCAAGGATAGTGACTGGGATGAGTGATACTCAAGCTGGTGTAAAATGGCAGGAGACTGCAGAATACTCTGAACAAAGGCGACCTGATTGGGGGTGCTGCCGATTTGATCGATCATAGTGCCAGGAGGCACGGGGGGACTTCTTCATGGGTTAAGGAACTAGAAGAAGTGTGTGTAAAATGGTACTGTCGTGTGGATTTATACGAGCCCAGGACAGTTCATGCTCGTGATTGCTTTCAATTTTAAGGAGTCTGAAAGCGATAAGAAGACTCTGAAATAATGGAATGGTACTGTCGTGTGGATTTGTATGAGCCTAGGATGGTGCATTCTCATGGTTGCTTTCAATTTTAGAGAGTCTGAAAGTGATAACAAGACTCTAGGGGGTTTCTTTTTCGTGTGTTAGTCTCCAAGGCCCGAAGAAGCATAAAAGGATGCAATGAAGAACTCTTCTAGCCGGTGTGACTAGAGTATTCCTTTTTCGTAATTAGTCTACCAGGTCCAGAAAAGGGTTAAACTTATACCAGATAGACATCCTTTCAGGTACTTTAATGAGCATGAAAGGAAGCAAGATTGCTCGACGATCTTTTCATTGTTTTAGGAGTCAGAAAAGAGCTTAACATAAACTCCCTAAGTGCCTTTTTCGTAAAGGACTTGTCCGGCCCGAAAAAGGGATAAAATTATACGGAACAAAAGGAATGGCCAGGTAAGGAGGAAGTGCTCAATCAAGGAACATTAATGATGACCAAGAACAAGGGTGGGGGGGGAACACTGATGGGCCTCCTTGCGGGATAATGAATGGTGGCAAAATAATGAAATAGTTGCAGTATGGCAGGAGTGAATGGCTCATGTAAAAATGTGGAACAATCCGATGGCGGCTGATGTGGCATGTAAACCGAGGTAGCAAGGTGTCGGGATGCAATGTTGAAACTGTACCTGGTGAGAGCGGAAATGATCTCAAGCATCATCACGAGCTTGGAAAAATGAATCCGACGATATAAAAAGGGTAACAAACGGATACCGACCAATGTGGCACACAAACCGAGGTGATGGAGAGGCATTTTGGAAAAAATACCCAAAACATCTGGGAGTGAGAGCGAGAAATGATCTCAAGCATCATCACGGGCTTGGAAAAATGAATCCGATGATATAAAATATACCAAAAACGGAGAGCATCCGAAGTGGCACGCAAATCGAGGTGACAAGGTGTCATGTCACGATGTCAATAAAGGTTCTAGTGAGAGCGAGAAATGGTCTCAAGCATCATCACGGGCTCGGAAAAATGAATTTGACGGTGCAAATGGTGCGAAAAACGGAGGTCATAAGGACTCCAGAATGGTCAAAGAAAATAACTAGGTTAAAAAAAAAAATGGTTGCAAATAAAGTCGAGCCCACCAAGCCAAGGATGCAGTGGTGGGGAGAAATGATTACCCGCAGGGGAAGAATACTAGGTGTATTGAATCAAATCAAATCTACAAGGGATATGTGACCTCAAAAATGGTTGAGATCACAAATGTGAAAAAGTGAGCAGGGTTAATGACTTGCCCCCATGCTATGTGCAGGGGGTTTGTGATTATGGATCACATATGTGTTGGTGTGAACAATGGGTTCATTGACGTGCTGAGATGGATGTGATGGGGTAGGGTCAAAATGATTGATCATGCCCCCTATCCCAGGGTCGATGTAATCTATTATGCCCCTTGACTCAGAGGTGTTATTGTGGTGCTCTATGATAGCGGGGTCAAGACCAGGCATTTCGGTATAGGACCCGACAAAGGCATCATGGAACTCTTGGAAAAGTTTTTTGTACTCTCCAATCTCATATTCACTGCAGGAGGCTCCTAAGATAATGATTTCAAGAGCACCAGGTGGGTCAGAGATATCGATGTAGATGGCGGGTGGGATGTTGGCCATGTTGCCTTCCTCAAAGGTCTCAGGAGCAGGAATAGGATCCTTAAATGTGCCGACTTTAGTGGGAAGGAAATCTTTGGACTCAACCACGAGTTGGGTAGCTGTGGTAGAGGAGGATTCCTCTGGGAGGAAACAGTAACGATGGTGCATGCCATCCCAGGGATAATCTGGGGCAGTGAGAGCCTCTAGAATCTCCTCATCATTGCGGAACATTTGAGTTGTCAAATCGGTTGACGAGAGAGTGGTAGTCGAAGAGATCATATAAATGGTATTAATCTATCCGAATGGGGATGATACCGGGGGGTGGATCTCCTCAATTGTGGGGGGTGCCGTCTCAAGGTCCAAATTATTCATCTCGTAGAGAGCTGCTCTATAATCTGGGAGATCAGGACAATGATGTGAGTAGTGGCCGTAAATACCGCATATGGCACAAGGGTGGTTGGTACGCAGTGATTTATCACGAGGCTTAGGGGTTGGATCTAGTTTGACAACCGGGATGTTGGGGTCGTCGTCAAGCATTTGCATGTGTTCCTGTAATGCAGGTAATTGTGGACATTGATGAGTCGGATGGCCTAACTCATCACACAACGAGCATTTGGGGTGAGCACGAAACAAGGGAGGGGGTTTAACTGCCTTGGGAGGGGGTAAAACAGTGTATGGTTGTGGGTATCTGCCCCCAGTGGGCTTGAGAAGACGAGGGGGATTCGTAGACGATGAAGGGGTAGCGACACCAGGAGGTGGTTAACTAGTAGTGACAATGGGTTGCACCGGTTGGAGGACGACATTTGGTGTCGGCGGGGGAACGGGAGGCGAAATATACCAAACAGGTCATCCTAAGGTTAACCCAGGGAGGTTGAGGGTAGCCATAACCGGGGCGCTTACTACTCCCTAGGGAGGGACTAGGAAGGGGATGGTGTGGATGGGTGTAACACCAATGTGACTAGGTACCAATGGTGGTTTATGTAACAAGGGCGGTTGATTGTTGGGTGTTTGTGTATTGTGGGAAAGAGTACAAAGGTTAGAGACTTCAGTCGCGGGTGATGGGGGAGGAATGGATTGGAATGTGGAAGTCATCGGCGTGTCTGAGTAAAGTCCGGGACCCACGGAGGAAACAAACGAGGTAGTTGCACCACAAAAAGGTTGTTTAACCATGGGGAGAACGTTTTCGGGTGCAACGTAGGCATTGGGATCATAATAGGTGAGTTGGTCGACCTTGACCACGCGTCCATCATGGGGGAACATCATGGTACGAAAAACGGATGAGGCAACCGCCCGCATGGCATACTTGTAGCTGCGGCCAAGTAAGAGGTTATAATCAAGTTGGGCATTGATGACCTCTATGTCAATGAGAATGGTTTTACTAGCCAGTTGGACGGGGACGTTAGCTAATAGACCTTGGGGTTGAGCCGAACGGCCGTCGTAGGCTCGCAACGCAGTGGTGGACTGTTGGAGAGTAGGGGATCCCAAATTCTGCCAAAAGAATGTGTACATAATGCTTGTAGAGGCACCTTCATCGATAATGCACCAATGGATGACAAGATTCCGAACGGAAACAGAAACTTGGAACGCTAAAGTGGAAGGCAGTCGTGGTTCGGACTGGTCCAAATCGAATGCCATCAATTGTGAATCATTTGGGTCAATAACACCAATGGCGGAGAGCAAAGTCTTGCGCTGTGAAGGACAGTTTTTTAAGAATTCTAACGAGGACATGGCTGCGGGAGATTGGGCTAAGTCATCTACAATGTTGTAATTTGACGCAGCGCGAGCATTGGGGTTATTGTTGATACGACGAAGTGGGAAACGAGGTGCTTTGGAGGCGCCATCGAGTGGAGCCAAAGGTATACGTAACCTTTGATCAGTGGGATGAGCGTTAGTGTTTTTGTCAACGGGAGGGGCTTTAGGGTTGGAGCAATATTGGTTCCGACGAGTTTAGAGGTTGACATCAGCAAACGACATCATCAACAAGTGGTGAGTACCTGAGTCGAACATGGGTTGATCAGGAGCAGCATAAGTGATCTGTTGTTGTGGTGGCACGTTGCCCTGAGGGGGAGCCAACGACTGAGTGTTCACTACGCCTTGAGTTGGTAAGGGGTTTTGCAGCACCAAAGGTTGCTGCTGAGGGGGTAGGGGGTTGGGCGGCGCTTGAGGAGCCGCATGCCCTTGGTGATGGGCATCATTAACCCAGAGTTGCCGAGCTCGCTCCAAATGTGGGAAAGCATGTGTGTAGTGGCCATAGACCCCACAAATAGAACAAGGATGGTTTGTTCGCAAATTAGGATTTTTGGCCTGCTTGGGCGGCCGATCAGGGTTTTGGTTGGCAGGTGCAGCGTTATTGTTGTCTGGGGGATTAGGAGGTTGACCACCTTGGTCGGGAGGAGGGTTGTTCCCACGGTTACGGCCTTTGCCATGGTTTTGTTGGCCCTATTGGCGCTGGTTATTTTGGTTCTGCTGCGGATTTTGTTGGGCATAGACTTGCCCTTGGGCAGCAGGTGGGTTCTAGGGTTGTGCAGGTGCAGGAGAAGGCTGCGGTGGATAATAAGTAGGTGGAGGATGCGCAGGTGCTAAACCTTGTGGGGGTTGCTGATACATCTGCGGAGCGGGCTGTGGGTTTGCCGCAGGGGCTTCCTGTGGCGGGTAATAAGTAGGTTGGGCTTGAGAGGACACAGGAGCTAGTGCAGCCTGTGGATGGTAATAGGGATGAGGTGCGACCGGGGGAGCATAAGCGGGGGAGGCATTCCCAAAGCATTGAGGTGGACATGAGGGTCCGTGGGAATGGTGGTGATGTGTCATGGGAGCATACGAAGTGGTTGCTCCGGACTGTGATGTAGCCCGTGAAAGGTCGGGGCCAGGGCTAGAACGTGCTGTGGAAAAGGGTTGGGGATGCGAGGCAACACGACTGACGATGCCGTCTATGACATGGGATACCCCTGGCGCATCGTGCTGGGCAGAATCGCCGCGAGGGGCGTCAGGTATAATGGTATAGAGATAACTCGACTGGGCGTATATGAGGTCAAATTGCTGGGCTTTGAGGATGGCCTCTTCTTCGGACTGGGGTCATTCGGATGCCACATCCTTGGCAATGACAGGAAGGAGGGATTTTAGAAACCAATCGAAGAAGATACGGTTGTCTAGCTTGATTTTGCAGAGGCTTCGGCGTCGACGCCACTCATGAATGTGGTCAGTGATGAGGGTAGCCGTGTTCTGTCTGCAAGAAAGTAGGATCTCAACTCCCACGTCATAGTGGATAGGTAACTGAAAGAACTACAGAAAGGTCGAGGCAAGGGAAGTAAAGGTGGCATGGGTCCCATGGGGTTGCTCGACGTACCACTTAGCTGCAGAGCCAATGAGGGTGTGCTGTAACAGATGGAGGCAGACAGAGTCGTCCACTATGGAGTTGGAGGAACACCATAGATGGAAGGACATAATATGGTTCTGGGGGTCCTCACCTGCCTTGCCCTCAAACTTAGGGATGTCAGAGGGGAGCTTGGTGGGCATGTGGGGCCACGCAGGGTCGTGTATGATAGGATCGTTAGTCAGTCTAGCTAGGTTAGGAAGGTTGAGGCTAGCCATGAATGGAAAACTAGTAGAAGGATGTGACATACTAGTGGGTTGGACCATGTTGGGGCCAATGCCCCCAAGTGTAGGGGCAGGGTTTGGGAGGTTTCCCCCAAGTGTAGGGACAAACGTGGTATGGTACGGTCCTGCACCGCCAAGAGTAGTATGAGTCATTGATGGAGTGGGAATAGGTATTCCAGCTACTGGAATGGGTGCAGTGATCGGAATGGTAGATGTGGGCCCCATCGAGGGCATACCCAAAGCAGGTGTGGTAGCTGGTGTGGTGGTGGATGCTCCACCAATGGTCCCTATAAAGAAAGGGGTGGAAGTCACGCCAGCCATGGGGCTGGTTGGTGCAGTGTAAATGGGGCTCTCGGACTCTGCCTCAAAATCATAGGTAAAATAGGGGGCGTCTAGATCGGGTGACGGAGTTCTATGCCCTTGACGAGTGGAGTCAAGTGACAAAGCTCAAGATCTATGATGAGTGGTATCAAGTGATGAAGATCTATGTCTATGACGGGTGGTGTCAAGTGAACCGTGCTGCGGGGGCTCGCCCCGGAGGCGCCGAGAATGTCTCGGGGACTCAATGGTGACGAATGGTGTCAAATATCTGGGGGTTGTGTGGAGTAAAAAATAGCTCAAAAACCTTAATGCAACTGAGTGTGCAGAAGGAGAGCTCAAAGAATATGGCACTCAGGCCAACAACCAACTCAAAACACTTACTGCAACAGCTGTGCTACAATAAGTGGAGTATCAACATAAATGGTCAGAATACCAACAAGCAGCAGGTTTCCTATCAAATAAAAATAGTGGACTCACTAGACCAAAAGGAGGTAAGGGAGCATGCAAACACCTAACTAAATAGTATTCTGACTCAACTAGACATATCCTCTGCAAGGTGATGAAATCCAAGTCAGACAATATGGATAGTAGAGCCAAGTGGCTAAAGATATCCCCCCTACTAGGAGGGACACCGGGTAGTCAATCCTAGAAGAAAGGCAACTAAGATACCCCGTTCATGACACATATAGAAAAGGTGAATCTGCCGTTTGGTTCTTTTACCACAGTACCCCCATATAGGGATAGCCCGAGAACTGCGAAAGGTAGCCTTCGATTACTGAATGGATTGCAGTATTCCACTCAGGCCTCCGGAACTAGTCTGGCGACTTCAACCCTCCTAGGGGAGAGGCCCTCTGATAAACTGGTTGTGACCCTGCCAAAAAATACTAGGGGATTTTGGTTCCCTAATGGACAACAACTATGTCTCAAGTGTAAGCAACCGAGGGGTGTTATTTGGATGCCTATCCACCTGATCCTACCTAACTACAAAAATTCTTGTGTGTTCCCCAAGTGGGGTTAGAATGTTGGTTGTGTTAAGTCGTTTTTTAAGGCTCACTTGAATTAGGTGATAGAGTGTGTGCGTGTGAGGTGATGAACCCAAATAAAAGTGCCACAAGGGGGGCAACTTTCTATCTAAAAATAACAAGACAGAATGTAAACTTTGAAATGCAAAATTTTCTCTTTTTCAAGTAAAATGCTGAAATTTTAAAAAAATGATTCTGTAAATGGAACAGAAATAAAACTGCAGAAAAGGCTGTAAGGAAGTATGGCTGCAGGTAGGACAGATGGCTGTGTAGGTGTAGAAAATAGTGCAGCAAAGTGCTGGGTTCAAAACAGGGAAAAAAGTGCAGAAAGCAGACCGCGGGTCTGTGGCAAATACCAGCGGTCGGACCGCGGGAAACAGAGCAACAGTTGTGGACGAGTTGCCGGTTTTTGGCCGAAAGAGGCAGTCAGACTGCAGGAAACAGGTAACAAGCTGCAGGCAGGTTGCAGGAAAATGGCTGAAAGTCGCAGGTGGGATGTAGGAAAAAGGCCGACAGACGCAGTCGAGTTGCATCAAAAGGGATGAAAGCTGCAGTCAGGACGTGGGAAAAGGGCCGACACACGCAGGCGCGTTGCAGGAAAAGGGCTGAAAGCCGCAGTCGGGACGCGGGAAAAGGGCCGACAGAAACAGGTGGGTTGTAGAAAACTGGCTGAAAGCCGCAGGCGGGACGCCGAAAATTTTTTAACAGCCGCAGTCGGATTGCAACAAACAAGCTAATTAGCCGCGGTCGGATCGCAGGTAACAGACTTGAATCCTTCGGCATGTCGCCGGAAACAGTCTGAGAGCCACGGTCGGGTCGCAGGTAAATGCCTGAAAGACGCGGTCAGAACTCAACTGCGGGGGTAAAAGACGCGGTTTACGGCAGCCGAAAGGGACAACCGAAAGGAAAAGACAGGAAAATATCTAAAAACTATAACCAGAAATTCAAACCAAGGGGAGTCGCCAAAACTGTAGCTAGGGTTTTCACCCTAGCTTGTGCAAATGAGCACCTACTAAGGAGAATGGACTCCTTAGTAGCAGTTCAATAAATAGTAAACTAAAGTAAGAAAACAATACAAATTCTGAACTAGCATGAGCATTAATAAACATAACAAAATCATGAAATATAGGGAAGATCTTTCTTTTTTGTATTAAAATTTTACCTCAAGTGTAGAGGTTGGTGAAGTTCTTGCAATGGTCCAAGAGGGTTGCTCCAAACTCCAACTTTGCTCCTTCTTTTTCTCCAAATGGTGGGAATGGGCCAAAAGGGGCACTCAATGGTGAAAGTAGCTCAAGGGTGAGCTAGGTTTTCAAGAGTGATTTTGGCAGAGTAAGGGTGTATTTGATTGTGGATATGAAATGAGGGGTCTCCATCACCTATTTATAGGTTTTTGGTGGTGGAGTGTTGGCCCATGGTTTTGGGAACCATATGGTTTAGGTCAGCTGTATAGGGTTTTTTCTTCCTTTTTCCTCTTTTTCCTCCTTTTTTTATATTTTTTTATTCCCTTTTTAGAGGGTTTTTGCTATTTTGGAAGAATTTTGGATAATTTTGGGGGAAAAAAGGTTTTTTAGCCTTTTGGAGGCTTTTTTGATGGTTTTGTGGCCTTTTGGAGGCTTTTTAATGGGATTTTAGGGTTCTGAAGGTAAATATGGTAGGAAATATGGACAAATGAGTCATGTAATGGGGTAGATGAGGTAGTGAGCACTTTTTGGGTGTTAACACTTACATAAGTGAAGAGGTCCCTATCCCAGAGGGAGAAGAGGCTAAGGCCTTACATAAGAAGAACTTGGTCAAGGAAAAGAGGATCATTGCTAATTCTATCAAAGACCATCTCATTCCACATGTGTCATCTCTAAAGACACCCAAGGAGATGTTTGATTCCCTGACCAAGCTGTTTGAAGGGAAGAACATAAATCGGAAGATGACTCTACGGAACCAATTGAAAGGGGTAAAGCTTCAGAATGGAGAGACCATTCAATCTTATTTTTCTAAAGTATCTCAGATCAAGGAACAACTTGAAGCTGTGGATGAAGTAGTGGATAATGGTGAAGTTGTCATGACCACTTTGAATGGTCTACCTAGGTCATGGGATTCCTTCATTCAAGGAATATGTGCAAGAAAGAAGTTGGTCTCCTTCAATAGACTATGGGAGGAATGTTCACAAGAAGAAGCAAGGTTGGTGGCCTGAGAAGAAAAGATGGGGAATGAAGATCAAGCTCTCACAGCACACACCAAGAAAGGAAAGATCAAGAGGGAGTCATCCCACTTCAGGAAATATTCACACCACCATTATCATAAGAAAAAGAAAGATATCAGATGCTTCACATGCAATGAGAAGGGACATTTTGTTGTAGATTGTCCCAAGAAGAAGAAAGACAACGACAACAACTTCAACAACAAGAAGAAGAACAACAATAAGAGATATGATGCTCATGCTGCTGAGGATGATGAACCTCCCAAGAAGAAGGCTAGAACAGAAAGTGATGATTCATCAAGTGAAGATGAATATGTTCTAATATCTACTCTCACATGTACTATCTCTCATGGATGTAATGATTGGATTATTGACAGTGGGGCTTCCAAACACATGACTGGGTTTAAAGAATCTTTTGTAAATCTATCTGAACATGAGTCACCCCATAAAGTGAAAACTGGGGATGACTATCAATATCCTATCAAGAGAAGTGGTGATGCCTCCTACAACCTAGACTTTGGAAAGTCCTTGAAGATGAAAGATGTTCTATATGTACCTGGGCTCAAAAACAACCTACTCTCTATATCTGCATTAGATGCAAAAGGCATGAGGGTTGCATTTGTAGATGGCCAAGTCCTAATGTGGCCAAAGGGTAAAAATATAGATGATGCAGTAGTGATTGGAGAGAAAGAGGGAGGATTGTACAAATTGAAGGGACAACCTGAACATGCCATGGTACATGAATCCATGGAGCCAAGTGAACTTTGGCATAGAAGGCTTGCACATGTGCACTATAGGGCACTACCAATTGCAAGTAAAGTTGTAGAGGGTCTTCCTGAAATCAAGACAAAGCATGAAGGTGTTTGCAAAGGATGTGCAAAAGGAAAGAACATTAAGAAAGCATTTCCAAGCAGTGAAAGCAAAGCTAAAGGAATCTTGGAAATTATCCACTCCGATGTATGCGGTCCAATGTCATCCAATTCTTTGAGTGGGTATGTATACTATGTCTCTTTCATTGATGATTTCTCTAGGAATACTTGGGTTTATTTCTTGAAGAACAAAGATGAAGTGTTTGATAAGTTCAAGGAATTCAAAGCCTTGATGGAAAATCAAACTGATAAAAAGATCAAGACATTCAAATCCGATAATGGCGGAGAATTCACTTTAGGTGATTTCAAGAAGTTATGCAGTGATTCGGGGATTAAGAGGGAGTTGACTGCTTCCTACAATCCACAACAGAATGGAGTTGCAGAAAGAAAGAATAGAACAATCATGGAAGCAACATGGGCAATGCTACATGACCAGGATCTAACTATGCATCTATGGGCAGAAGCAGCTAGGACAACTATGTATGTGCAGAACAGAACACCTCACAAGATATTGGACAACAAGACACTAGAAGAGGTCTTCTCTGGTAAGAAGCCTGAAGTCAGCCATCTCAGAATATTTGGTTTTCCAGTATATACTCATGTCCCAAAGGAAAAGAGTACAAAGCTAAATCCTTCAGGAAAGAAGGGCATCTTTGTGGGGTACAGTGAAAGCTCGAAGGCTTACAAAATATATTTTCTAGGGTTCAAGAAGATTGATGTCAGTAGGGATGTAACATTTGATGAAGACACAACTTATATCAAATCAAAGAAGGCACCTGTTGAAGATAATGAAGAACCAAAGGAAAACAGATCTCAAGACACCACCATGACTGAAACAATTCCAGATGCAGATCGTGAAATGGAAGATCCGCAAGAACCTGTAGATCTACCCTGTGAGAAGAACTCTCACAAGAGGAAACCTGCATGGGCTAGAGAGCTCATTCAATATGAAGAAAGATATGGCATTCCAAAAGAAGAACACAGAGAAAGGAAGAGGACTAGATCACACACCAGTTATGTTGCCTTACTATGTGACATTATTAACAAAGAACCTTCCAGTTATGAAGAAGAAGCGGGAAAGAAAGAATGAAAGGATGCCATGGTTGAGGAATATCAATCGATCATGAAGAATGATGTTTGGGATGTGGTTCCAATACCATAAGGGAAGTCTATTGTGACTTCCAAGTGGATCTATAAGATAAAGCATGTTGCAAATGGTAGCATAGAGAAATACAAGGCAAGCTTTGTATCTCGTGGCTTCTCTCAGAAAGAGGGAATAGACTATGAAGAGACCTTTTCCCTTGTAGCCAGATACACTTCCATCAGAACAGTACTTGCTCTGGCTGTAGTGATGAAATGGAAGATACACCAGATGAATGTCAAGACAACTTTCTTGAATGGTGTAGTCCAAGAGGAAGTGTATGTGGAGCATCCACTTAGTTTTGAAACACATGACAGGGAATCATATGTGTGCAGGTTGAAGAAATCCTTGTATGGCTTGAAGCAAGCTCTTAGGACTTGGTATGGTAGGATGGACAGTTTTCTATCTAGTTTGGGCTTTACCAAGAGTAAAATAGATTCCAACCTCTACTACAAGGTTGAGGAAGGAAATCCTGTGATACTACTCCTATATGTGGATGACCTGTTTGTTATAGGAGAGGATGGGTTGATTGTTGACACCAAGAGGAAGCTTGTAGCCGAGTTCAAGATGAAGGACTTGGGGATGATGCACTATTTTCTAGGCATGGAGGTGTGGCAGAGTGTAGATGGAATCTTCCTTGAACAAGGGAATTGTGTAGTAGAGATCCTGAAGAGGTTCGGGATGATGGACTGCAAGGCCATGGCCACACCTATGGCTTTGACCCTGAAGCTTCTGTGTGATGCTTCATCTGAGCCGGTTGATGTCACGATGTATCGTCAAATGATTGGGTCCTTGATGTACCTGATGAATACGAGACCAGATATTTGCTTTGCAGTGAACACACTGAGCCAGTTTTTGATCGATCCGAGAGGTGTTCACCTGGTTGTTGTAAAGCATATTCTGAGGTACCTGAAGGGTACAATTGATTATGGGCTCAAGTATGATGCGAATCAAAAGTTTAACCTGCAGGGTTATGTTGATTCAGATTGGGCAGGCAGTGCTGCAGATAGGAAGAACACTTCTGGGTGCTACTTCAGTATGGGATCAGGTGTGATCTCTTGGTTTAGCAGGAAGCAGTCCTGTGTAGCACTGAGTACAGTCGAAGTAGAGTATGTTGCAACTTGTTCAGCTAGTTGTGAGGTAGTATGGATGAGGAAGCTACTGTTTGAGTTATTTGATCTCCTGTTAGATGCTACTGGTATCTTTTGTGACAACCAAAGTTGTGTGAAGCTGTCTGAGAACCCGGTGTTCCATGACAGGTCGAAACACATTGAGATCAAATATCACTATATCAGGAATATGGTGCAGAGAGGAGTAGTGAAGCTCCTGTATGTTGCAACGGATGAGCAGGTTGCAGATGTGTTGACAAAACCACTAGCCAGAGTGAAGTTTGAATACTTCAGAGAGAGGCTTGGTATTCTTCAGATTGACGACACTTCGAGGAAGAAGTGATGGACACATTTGCAGAATCCATTCCAAGCATGGTGAGAGGAGGATCCTTCCAATGGATGTAGATGTAAGCGCTGTGTGATGAGCATCAGGATGATGCTCCCTTACTGCTTTGTATATGCATCATGTTGGATGCTTGTTATGATCAGTTGGATCATGTATATGTATATGCATCATGTTGGATGCTTGTTATGATCAATTGGATCATGTATATGTATATGCATAATGTTGGATGCTTGTTATGATCAGTTGGATCATGTATTTGTATACGTATTAGGTAGATGCATTGTATGATCAGGAGGATCATGTATGATGATATGTATCAGGTAGATAATATGTATGCATTAGGTGGATGCATTGTATGATCAGGATGATCATGGATGATGAGCTTCAGGATGTTGCTCCAAATGATGCACATCAGGATAATTTATGGTGAGTATCAGGATGATACTCTGTGTCCGTGGACAGGTTGTGCTTGAGAGGACTGGTAAGACCTGGGAGATCCGAGAGGTTGGGTTGTGTGCCCGTAATAAGTCTTGGGATGCTATTTTGAGGGTTTGGCCTGTGACCACATGTAAGATCTGGGAGATCCCAGAGGTTGGGCTGTGTGCTCGTAATAAGTCCTGGGATGCTCTTTCGAGGGTTTGTGGTGGTGACTACATGTAAGTCCTGGGAGATCTGATAGGTTGGGCTGTGTGCCCGTAATAAGTCCTGGGATGCTCTTTCGAGGGTTTCTAGTGGAGATCACATGTAAGTCCTAGGAGATCCAATAGGTTGGGCTGTTTGCCCGTAATAAGTCCTCAGATGCTCTTTCGAGGGTTTGTGATGAGGATCACATGCAAGTCCTGGGAGATCCGATAGGTTGGGCTGTGTGCCTGTAATAAGTCCTGGGATGATCTGTGAAGCACCTGCAACAATTAATTAATAAGAATATGCGAAATAGCAGAAATGACAGAACTCAGAATCACTTTTATATTGATCACAGGCCACTTCGAGGGGGCAACCTTTTATGAGAAAGCTCATTACAAATAACTTCACGGTGCCTTCATAGGTCTCAACACACACTTATATACTAAGTCTAGGCACCAATACTATGGGTCAAAACCATGGGCCACTACAAACTATGGATCAACAATACTATGGGCGACTTACAAAGCATATGCGCCAACAACAATAACACAAACTATTGATCAACAAATACTATGGGACGACTTACAAAGCATATGCGTCCAACAACAATATACTAACAAAGTAAAGACATGGGTTCCTAACATCCCCTCCCCCTTAAAAAAAGCTTTGTCCTCAAAGCTTTAGATGTGGAAATTGTTGTTGAATCTGAAGGAGTGGTTCCCATGTAGCATCCTCTGGTTGCATGCTGTGCCACTGAATTAATACCTCTGTGATAGAGCGAGAGAGAAGCTGACGAGTGTGCTGATTGAGGATGGCCTCCGGCTCCAAAAGGATGGATCCTTCATTATCCAGTTCAGGTAAAATCGCTTGTCCACTGATGTTGGTGCCAAGAACTTTCTTCAGACAAGAGACATGAAAGACTGGATGAATGCGGGAAGAAGGAGGAAGTTCCAATTTATAAGCAACGGACCCAATGTTATGAAGAATCCGATATGGCCCATAGAACTTTGGAGTGAGCTTATGACGCCCTTTGAGTTTCAGGGAGGATTGCTTGTACGACTGGAGACGAAGAAAAACCATATCGCCTACTTGAAAAGTGCGCTCAGAATGGTGTTGATCAGCTTGTTGCTTCATGCGATTTCTTGCCATGTGAAGATGGTCCCGCAAAATGTGAAGAATCTGATTGGGGTTTCGAAGGATCGTGTCAACTTCCTGAATTGGTGAACTATTGTGGGTGTATGGAAGAAGAACTGGAGGTGCCTGACCATAGACTGCTTCATATGGGGTCATTTTAGAGGCAGTGTGGTAAGAGTTATTGTACCACCATTCAGCAAGAGGGAGCCACTTTTCCCACTGATGTTGTTGTTCAGAGGTGAAGCAACAAAGATAAGTTTCCAAGCATTTATTGATAATTTCAGTCTAACCATCTGTTTGTGGGTGATACCCTGAACTCATCTTTAGTTTGGTGCCAATGTGGCGAAATAGTTCTGTCCAAAAATGACTGTTGAAAGTTGCATCACGATCCGAGACAATGGAAGAAGGGATGCCATGAAGATGAAAGATCTGGTCTAGGAAAATTTGAGCGACTGAGGAGGATGTATAGGGATGGCTGAGAGCACAAAAATGACTATATTTCGAGAGGCGATCAACCACAACGAGAATCACTGTCTTCCCGCCAGATTTAGGGATCCCGTCAATGAAATCCATAGAAATATCGGTCCAAATCCGTGTAGGTATGGGAAAGGGTTCGAGCAATCCTAGAAGGAGTGTTGTTTCACCCTTATTGCACTGGTAGGTATCACATTCGTCCACCATCTGTTGAATTGTCCTTTTCATGCCCTGCCAAAAGAAGTTACGCCGTGCCCGTTCATACGTTTTGAGGAACCCAGAGTGCCCTGCCGATGGAGAAGCATGGAGTTCATAGAAGGCATCATGTTGAATATCTGTGCTCTGGGGAAGCACCAGACGACCCTTGTATCTCAGAGAAGCACCATCCCAAGAGTAATGTGGTACAACAGAAGGGTTGTTGGTCAAGCGTTGGATGATTTGAGATACGGAAGAGTCATTGACATAACCTTATTGAACATATTGCAACCAATTTGGAACAGGCATAGAAATAGCTGAAAGAGAACCTTGGGCATCAAATGTGCGAGAAAGAGCATCTGCCACAATATTGTCTTTACCCTTCTTGTAAGTGATCTCATAGTCATAACCCATGAGTTTTCTAACCCATTTCTGTTGTGCTGGGGAGGAGACACATTGTTCCAAGAAATATTTCAGACTCTGGTGATCAGTCTTGATGCAGAAATGATTCCCTAATAGGTATGGTCGCCACTTCTGTACTGCATGCAAAATAGCCATCATTTCCTTCTCATAGGTAGAGGCAGCTAAATTCTTACCTGAAAGGGCTTTGCTGGTGAACGCAATGGGGTGTTCATCTTGAAGGAGAACAACACCAAGTCCATTGCTGTAAGCATCACTCTCAATAGCGAAGGGATTGAAAAAATCGGGCATAGCTAGAACAGGTGTAGTACACATAGCTTGTTTTAGTTTCTCAAATGCACACTGAGCATCATGTGTCCATGTAAAAGCATCCTATTTCAATAGAGCAGTTAATGGAGCTACAATCTTCCCATAATCCTTGACAAACTTGCGGTAGTAGCCAGTCAACCCCAAAAAACCATGAAGGCTCTTGATTGTCTGAGGATGCAGCCAATTGTTCATGGCATCGATTTTGGCAAGATCCATGCAAACCCCTTGTGCTGAGATAATGTGCCTGAGATAATCAAATTCCTTCTGTCCAAAAACACATTTAGACTGCTTGGCGTGGAGATGATGGTCAGAGAAAAGTTGCATGACAAGATCCAGATGCTGGAGATGTTCATCCCATGTTTTACTGTAGATGAGGATATCATCAAAGAATACCAGAATGAATTTATGCAAGTAGGGTCGAAATATTTTATTCATTAAGGCCTGGAATGTGGAAGGAGCATTAGTGAGGCCAAAGGGCATGACCAAAAACTTATAATGGCCATCATGTGTGCGGAAAGTTGTTTTATGGATATCATCCTCATGAACCCAAATTTGATGATACCCAGAACGAAGATCCAACTTGGAGAAAAAGTGAGCCCCATGAAGCTCATCAAGAAGCTCATCAACAATAGGAATTGGAAACTTATCCTTGATGGTGAGGTGATTAAGTGCTCAAAAGTCAATGCAGAGGCGCCATGACCCATATTTTTTGTGGACAAGAAGAACTGGAGAAGAAAAGGAACTAGTGCTTGGGCGAATAATACCTTGCTTCAATAAGTCCCGAATGAGCATTTCAATCTCTGTTTTTTGGGGAAATGGGTAGCAATAGGGCTTGATGTTGGGAGGAACGCTGCCAGGAAGGAGCTGAATATGATGGTCTTCTGGCCTTGAAGGTGGCAATCCCACTGGTTCAGTAAAGACACCTGTATATCAATCCATAATTTGTTGTAGATCCAAAGGAGTAGTGGAGACCGCTGATGGTTGCATCTGAATGGAATGGATCTGAGTGATGACAACATGTGAATTCTTCTTGAGGATTTTTTCCATGCAATGTGAACTGATGATGCTGAGAGAACCTGGTTGTAATCCTGTCAATGTGTGTTTTTGTCCATTGAGGGAAAAATGCATCCAAAGTTCAGCAAAATCCCATAAGATAGGGCCAAGTGTGCGTAGCCATTGAGTGCCCAAAACCACATCACATCCGCCTAAGGTCAAGGCAAACATGTCATAGAGCAAGGTATAATCTCCCATAGAGATACGCACATTTCGACACTTCCCTTTGCAAGGTAAGGTGCCCCCATTGGCAACCATGACTTCAAAGTTGGAGCAAGGATGGATAAAACAATCAGCTTGTTTGGCAATCCGAGGGTCAATGAAATTATGAGTGCTACTAGAATCAATGAGTATTGTAAGAGGAAGCTTCTTGAAGTAACCCCTGACCCACATTGTTTGGGGGGTGGTGATTCCAGCTAAAGCATGGAGAGATATCTCTGGCTGGTCATCCTGAGATGGAGGGTCAATAGGCGGTTCCTAAATGTCGACCTAAGCATCCATTGTTTCTGGATCTTCGTCACCAATTTCAGAGGCAGGCGGATAATCCACATCCAAGAGATGGAGCTTTTGTTGAACACATCTATGTCCCCGAGTGAATTTCTCATCACAATTATAGCAAAGCCCCTTTTCTCTGCGTGCTTGCATCTCTGTTTCAGACAAGCGCTTGATAGGAGTTGGTCGAGGAGCCTGCGGTATAGGTGGTCGTTGAGAACCCATATTTTGGAAGGGAACAAAAGTGGGCTTGAGAACCCAACTTAGCCAACCCTAGGGCTTCCATTATTGTGTTGGGACAAAACATTTTGACCTCAGAGTGGATGGCATCCTTTAGACCACTGATAAAACAACTCTGGTAAAAGTCATCAGACAATCCTTCAGTGTAGTTGGCTAGTTTCTCAAATTCGGTTTGATACTCTCTCACAGTGCCAATTTGGCGAATTTTAGTGAGGGCTCCTGTGAAGTTATCAAAAGCACTAGGACCAAATCGTTGCAAAAGGAGCTGGCAAAAGTCTGGCCATTTTGGCTCTTCATGAGCCTCGATGTACCAAAGGTACCATTGAAGAGCTTCCTGTTCCAAATGAAAGGATGCAAGCGGAACTTTGTTGACATCAAAAGTATTATGCAGACTGAAATACTGTTCTGCATGATAGATCCATCCAGTTGGATCAATACCATTGAAGTGAGGAAAATCAAGCTTCGGACCACGAAAATTGTTGGAAGAAGAGAACCCATTGTCTGATGAAGACTCGGACTATCGTTTGTTGTTCATAACTGAATGTTCAAGATGGAGGCCGAGAAATTTTTCATCCAGATCCTGGAGTTTGGCTTGAATGGCTACAAGTGCTTCTTCCATGGTTTTTGCTGCTACACGGGTGACAACCATAACCAGGAGTTTTTTTTTTTTCTTGGTTGACTGGGTAGGAAAACAAAAACAGAAACTGCTTCAGTAAAGGAAAATCTGGACTTGGGAAAAAATCTAAAGGGTAATTGGGGTTTGACTAGGTTTTGGACACTATCGAATAGACAGGGAAGCAAAAATGAGGATTTCAGAAGTGGGGTGAAAGAATGGGAAAATTTGGCAGAGGGGGACAAAGAAGCAGAATTCAGAAAGGAACTCTGTGGTAAAATTTGAAGGTGATTGGGTGAAATCTGAGGAAGTTATGGAAAACCCTAAAAATAGACAAATGTGGGATTTCGGGCTTTGGGAAGGGGAATTGGGGATAGGGTCCTCAAGAATGAAATATGCAGAATGGGATAACAAAAGTTCCCCAAAAATTTCAAGGGAAACAGAGTGAAAACAAGGGAGCAGCTACGACTCGGAAGGGATCTGGAACAGATAAATCTGCAATGGCCCAGAAGTGAATGGAAATAGAGGGATCTGAAATGGTGTCGAATGGATTGAAAACGACTGTATCTAGAACGACTTTCAGAATGGATATGAATGGTTGGATCTGAAATAGCGCAGCAGTGATCGACAATAGTTCAGCTGAAAATAGATATGGACCCCAGGTATGTGTGGCTTCCTAACAGTTCAGGGGTTTCACTTGGCCACCAATGCTGTCTGATGGCTTGCGTATTGGGGCAGTACCCCTCACTCCACGACTTAGGTAAAACTGATAACCACTTTGCCACAAACGACAACTCTTGGTTTACCTCACGGGTGGGAACTAGTCAATCAGGTAGGGGTCATTGCCCTTTTCGCTGGCAGGTCCTCTCAATGGGCCAGCTACTTTGGGGTTCCTGTGGTACTCCTCACAATGAGTTTTAGGGCTTATGCCCAAGTACTTCCCACAGTTAATCGAATAGGGATTATTCCCAAATCCGAGCCTGCAACAGATGCGAAAAAAAATTTGGCAGAAATTTCACCCAGCGAGCCCAAGAATGTGCTCTGATACCAGATGTGAAGCACATGCAAAAATTAATTAATAAGAATATGCGAAATAGCAGAAATGACAGAACTCAGAATCACTTTTATATTGATCACAGGCCACTTCGAGGGGGAAACCTCCTATGAGCAAGCTCAATACAAATAACTTCACGGTGCCTTCATAGGTCTCAACACACACTTATATACTAAGTCTAGGCACCAATACTATGGGTCAAAACCATGGGCCACTACAAACTATGGATCAACAATACTATGGGTGACTTACAAAGCATATGCGCCAACAACAATAACACAAACTATTGATCAACAAATACTATGGGACGACTTACAAAGCATATGCGTCCAACAACAATATACTAACAAAGTAAAGACATGCGTTCCTAACATGCTCTTTCGAGGGTTTGTGATAAGGGTCACATATAAGACCTGGGATATCCGATAGGTTGGGCTGTGTGCCTGTAATCAGTCCTAGGATTCTCTTACGAGGGTTTGTGACACATGTAGTAAGTCCTGAGGATTCCACAGTATGGCCAGTGATGATGAAGACTTGCAGGAGGTGGGCCTACATCCAGTATGAAAAAGCACTGGCTCTGTAGAACTTCCTATGACGAGTAGATCGGAGATTGATTGAGATAGCAGCAATAGTGACGATGATGATGATCTAGTGACAATGATCCAGAGAAGAAGACTTGTGCTAGTAGATCTATGTTGAGAAACACCTTCCTAGTTAAGAGGGAGTGTTGATGTAACTGTAACTTTGGAATGTATTTGACCTATGTATATTGTACTCCTATAGAGATGTTATTATTCCTCTATACAAAAGTGTCGTCATTTGTATTGACAAGTGTTGCAAGTGTCGCAACTTGCATGTGATGGGTTATTAGACCACCAAGTGTGGGGTCGGCCCTGATTAATATTACCATGGGTTATTAGACTGAGTTAGACAAGTCATCCTTGCTAGGTTATTATGCAGGTCAGGTCATGTATAAATAGAGTGCGGGAGGCACTCTATTTGATCATCTCATTATTCACTTCTACACTCATCGAAAAGTGGTGCACAAGTGAGGAAGGAGGAGTAGCTGCTAGAGAAGAGTATCTCTTGTACTTGGGTTGTATCATTGCTCTTTCTATCTCTGAGGAAGTTGTGGGGTTTTTCACCTTTATGGTTTTTCCTAGTGAAACTCTGTGTGTCTATTGTCTCATGTGATTGCTTGGTGTGATTGATATGCATTGTTATGCTTGATATGCTGTACATGTTATTCTCTCAGTAAAGATCCTAGAATATGTTGAATTAATGCTAAAAAATTAACATTTATCACCATACCTGTAGCCTTCTTGTACATCTCTATTAAAGAGTCATAGGCCTTTATATTTCCCAATGTACCTCTTCTGTGCTTGATACCTTGACCCCTTCAATCTTCCTAATATCCTTGGCTTTATGAATTAATCTACTTAATGCATGTGATACTAAAAGAAACAAAAAAGGGGAGAGAGGACATCCTCTTCTTATACCTCTTGATGGTCGAAAAAATGAATATGGAGCCTCATTGATCAAAACTGCGAAATAGGTGGATTGAACACACCCCATTATCCACTCTACCACTTATAACGACATTCCGATTTGAATTAACAATAGTCATAAGAAAGTCTAGCTGACTCTGTCATATGCTTTGGAGAGATCCAAATTCAAAGATAAGGCCCTATGCTTTTCCTTTTTTATAGAGTTAATTTCCTCTTGAGACAATGAAACCGCATCATGTATTTGTCTATTAAAGAGAAAACCGAATTGTTCTTCTGTTACGATATCACTCAGAATTGGTTTTAGTCTTTGAGCAATGATCTTGGCTATCAATTTGTAAATCATGTTACAACATGAAATTGGTCTGTAGTCATCAAAGGAGTCATATCTTTTCTTTTTTGGGATCAACGTTATAAAGGTTGAATTTATAACTCCAAGAAATTTCCCCGAAATCTGAGATTCCCTCACAAATTTTAGTAAGTCCCCCTTTATTTGTTCATAAAATCCCAAATAAAACTCCAGGATGAAACCGTCCAGACCTAGACTCTTTCCTTTTTGAAAGAAATGAATAATTTTCCTTACCTCTTCTTTTGTAATTTCTTCCATTAAGGCGTTATTCATATCCTTTGTTATAAGCCTCGGAAAGATCCTTAACACCTCTAAAATTTCTGTTATTGGACATCCTGCTGATTCTGTGAAAAGAGCATGAAATTGTTTCACCGTTGCTTTTGCTTTTTCCTGAAACATTTCTGATCATAGTCCCCCACTCGTCTTTGATTTCTATAATGGTATTTATGTTTCTTGTGTGAGTAGCATACCTATGACATTTTTTTGTATTATTGTCTCCTTCTGCTAACCACACAGCTCTTCTCTTTAGCCTCCACATTTTTTCTTTCTTTGTCAACAAAGTGGTCCTCTTGCCTTCTAAATTTTTTAAGGTCTCCACCTCTTCTGTAGTGAATACACCTTCTTTGTTAGAAATGTACAATTCCTCTAATTTTAATTCCACCCCCTTCAACTCTTCCTATGAAAACGATTTGTGCTTTTTCTCCCACTCTTTTGAGATCTTTTTTCTATGCGCTAGATTATCTACAAACTATTGCATATATGAGGAACTTTGAGGATCGCTTAGGGGTTTCCAAGAGTTCATAACTTGAGATTTATAATCTTCCTCATCTAGCAAAGAGGGGTTAAATTTAAAGGGAGACGGTGGCTTTTTGACAGAATTTTTAACTGTTAGGGCTATTGGTTTGTGATATGAAATCTCCCCTACTTCGACCATCGATTGAAAGACTAGCTTCCCATTGATTAGATTTTCAGCAACTAGAAAACGATCTAACCTCTGGGAGATTGCTTGATCCCCCACCTCTTTTGTTTCGCCATGTCGGTTCCAATTTCAATGGTTCTAGATCAATCAGACCTTTCTTTTCATATAGATCACTGAAAAAGAGGCTTAAAGAGTCGGTCCTTGCATTCTTCCCCCACACCTCTTTGAAAGAGAGTTTTAAATTCAAATGTCCCCCCACTATCACATTGGGATGCTCCAATGCACCTATGGTTCCAAAAGTATCCCAGAAGGGTGTTCTATCATAGTAAGGTCCATAAAAATTCAACAAAGAGAACGTGTAACCTATTTCACCATCCTCTAAAACAGTCTCTATGACCGAGTCCTAATGAGTGACTGACAACAAATTTAAACCTATACTCCACGCTGTAAGTAAACCACCTGAATGTCCTTCTGCATAAAGAAAAACCATTTTGCAATATCTTAACCAGCCACTTAGGGATTCTTATGCTCTTTTTCCTTCCATCATAGTTTCTTGAATTAACAATACCAACAGTTTAATAATGTTTATAAGTATTTTGAGGGCGTTTATCTTGGAGGTCCCCCCTAACCCCCTTGCATGAAAAGAGAGAACTATCATTAGAAACCCCTATTTGGGTCTTTTTCCACTCTAACATCCCAACTGATAGTTTTCTGTTTTCCTTGTTTAATGTCCATCATTGCTTTTTTTTGGACCTTGGAAAGAAAAGACTTCCTTCCGGCCTGTAGTTTCAATTTCGGATTGAGCACTATACCCCCAGTGGATATCACATCCTCTTCTTCCTTCTGTGCACTTTTAGATCTTATCTCATACTCTTTTCTCTGGATTACCTGGAAATTTTAAGTTGACGCTCCTGTCCTTCGTACAGAAATAGTACTACCAGTTGTTGACTTACTATCATCCTTCACTATATCATTCCCATCTACCAATTCTTGTATTTTAGCTTTACGAACTACAAATGAAGACTTATTATCATTAAGACCAAGATTATTACCTTCATTGTACATGTGTCCCTCATTGTCAGCTTGCATCCCAATTTCCTCCGTAGTGCAAAGATGTCCCTTCTCTTGGTCCACCGTGTCAGTTTGAGTATCTTGTGTTGATTAGACCAAACTGACACAAGATACAGTTTGAGTATCACATCCCTTGTCTGTTCCTTGCTTCCGCCACCTTCTGCAATTCCACCACCTTTTGAAGTTTCGATGGAGGATGGGGTTCGCTCCTTTCTTACCCACACCCTTTTTAGCCGATAGGAATCCTTCCGCATAGAGCAGTCCTTCTGTAAATACCCCACCTTTCGACAATTGAAGCACCTGAATGGTAATTTCCAGTAATCCAACTTTTGTATCCATGAACTCCCATGCATTTCAATTTTTAATTATTCATACAATCCTTCTCTCATATCCATTTCCAGTAGAATTCTTGCACATATGCGATCAATTTTGGTCTCCTGGTCTTCTTCCAAGGCTATAAACCTTCCAAAATTATTTCCAATTTCCTCCAATATCGGTTCCTTCCAAAAGACCATTGGCATCCCTGGTAAGATTACCCACACCTATTGTAAATTATGCGGTTTCATCCTTGTTTTGAAGTCCACTCTCTATTTCTGAATTATTAAACCCAATGGTCCCTAATGCTAGTTGCGGGCTAACATATTTGGTTCATCCTCCTCCTTTCACAACTTAACTAAAAACTAGCCTCGTGGAAGAACATGAAAATCTGGTCCATACCCCCAAAAATATCTCCAATTTGTATCCATCCACCGCTGTAGAGCCTCTCTACTTGTCACCTTACCACAAAACCTTCCTACCAGCTCCTGAGAGGGATAAGCCAGGATGTGTTCAAGTTAGATATCCTTACCCATTGTTAATTCTGCATATCATTTCTTTGGTTTTATGCCCCTAGTATTCTTCGGCACCTTCCCTGGCTTATCATTTAAAATGATGATGTCAACTTCATTATTAATGCCCGAAATAATTTCCTGATCTGTGCAGAAAATTGGACCATACTGATGATCCTCCTCATAATCAACTTCATCAAGGAGCATTTTGTCCTTTGATGGTTTTCCACCCGTGTTATTCCGGTCTCTTGCCTTAACATCTCAAAGGTGAGGACCTGTGTTATAGACTGCCTGACTCCCCTCATTATGCCGAAAAATTAAAAACAGTTTCGCACTCCTTCATTCGTCCACTCGCCCATTCGCTCGCTCAGCTGCAGAGCTCCATCGCGCCCCCTATCATATATATATATATATATATATATTAAATTACAAAATTCAGTGAAGCCCCAAAATCACAAGGTGGAGCATTATCCCTCATTATGAGGGTCTTAAGACAATCAATGACTTTTTTTTAGTGTGTAGGCCTTCTCCTGTATTTGTTAGGTTTTTTTTTTCATTTTTAGAGTAGGTGAACCAATCAAAAGTTACAAAGGAAATAAGAAACCTATTTTTTTAGAAATTTGACATATGACCAAATAAAAATAAATATAAAATATAACACAATATTGTCTTCCTAAAAAAAAAATCGGAATCTACACATAAAGCTCTATAAGTTTGTGTAATTTCATTAGCAACAAAACGTTCTAGCATATATAGATCTGAGGTTCTCCCTACTTCTCCACCTACCCCTAATACTCATATCTCTCTCTCCCCTAACCCCCCTTCCCCCCTCTCTCCCCCCCTACCCTTAACCCCCCTATGTCTCCATCTCTCCTGATCCCCCTCCCTCCTACAACTAACCACCCCCATCTCTCTCTCTCTCTCTCTCTCTCTCTCTCTCTCTCTAACCGCAAGTACCCTTCCACTCCTCACATATACCCCACCTCTCTAACTGTCCTAATTGTTAACACTCAAAAAGTGCTCACTACCTCATCTCCCTCATTACATGACTCATTTGTCCATATTTCCTACCATATTTGCCTCCAAAACCTCCAAAACCCATTAAAAAGCCTCCAAAAGGCCAAAAAAAACCGTTTAAAAAGCCTCCAAAAGGCCAAAACCCCCCCCTTTTCCCCCAAAATAAGTTAAATTTCTCCACAAATAGCAAAAACCCTCTAAAAAAGGAATAAAAAATACAAAAAAGAGGAAAAAGAGGGAAAAAAGGAAGCAAAAACCCTATACAACTGACCTAAACCATATGGTGCCCAAAACCATGGGCTAGCACTCCACCACTAAAAGCCTATAAATAGGTGATGGAGGCCCCCCATTTCACATCCACAATCATCCATATCCTTACTCTGCCAAAATCACTCCTGAAACCTTAGCTCACCTGTAATGTCCCTTGTTAGGAATTTTATTAAAATTGCAATTTTCCACTTTTTTCCTTGGTTCGACCTTTGACTAGTTTCGATCTCTAGGTCCCAAATTTGCTCCAAATGATCCCAAATCTTCTGAGAAGGTATATGAATGATATTATAACATAAATATGTGTTTCAGGGATGCCTTTGTACCTTTAAAACACTTCTGCAAATACTCTTTCAATTCTGGTCAATGTAGGTAACTTTACTAGTGATTTCCCTTTGACTAATATTGGTCTCTAGGTCTCAAATTGACTCCAAATGCCTTCAAATCTTCAAGGAAGGTGTATGAATGATATTAGGGATTGAATATGATGTTCAGGGATAACATATGGCCACCAAAATACCTCTGCAAACTCTCTTAAGATTCTGGACCAAGTATGCAATTTTACTAGTAATTTGGGGTTCAAATCCCCCTAAGGTAAGTACTGAAAATGGATTCCCAAATGCCTCCAAACCCACTCAAATTTATGAACAGAGGTATGTAATGTGTTAATTATGTTATTAAGGTCTCATATGCACCATTAATGGTTTATTACAACTGTTCTCACCCTCTCCCATTCAACTGCAAAAATCACCAATTCGACCCTTGGGGAAATGGCACTATTTCTTCTCCCAATGCAATTAAACCGAGTAAAAATAATTCAAATGCTCAAGTACAGTACATGAAACATGTAAAATACATCCATGGCAGTCCATTAATCACAAATGCATCATAGAATCATCCATTCATTCGAAATCATCATCAATACATTGGTTCACAACAAGGTAGTGGGGAAATGGCATTGTTCTTCCATTAAAAATGAGATTTATACATTTCTACTTGGAATTTCGACCTGAAAATTTCTGGAGATGAAGAACAGAGTATTTAATTCATATTACAAAAGAAATGGGGCATTAGAATCTCCCCCAAAGAGTACAATAGCTCACCAAAAACGCCCTCCCTCAAGGATCAAGAATATGCCATCAAAACTGGAAATGGTTGAAGGAGCGAGCTGCAATAGAAGAAACCATGAGCTGCCCTGTAGCTTACACCTGAAAATAAAGACTCCATTAAAGCTTCAAATGAAAGGTCTGAATGGCCTTTCCAATTGCCAACTTGGATGGGAATCTTTCACCCTCAAAATTGTCTAAGGCAAGAAACTAGTCATCCACTAGCTCTCCCTCTTCACAAATGCAATTGCAAATTCTACAAATGATAAAAAGCTATTATCATACTTCATTTCTACATTTTATAACCAACATTAGCCTTCTAAGGGTCGAAATCCTCTCAATAGATTCAATAGATTTCCATTTAGGAAATATTCCACATTTGCCACTTGTCTCCTAGTTCCAACCTTCCATCTTCTCCCAAATTTGATTTTGAGTCTCTTTGGCTTCTCCAACTCCCAAATTCGACTTCCTTGAGCCTATTTTTGGGGCTGACATGTCATAGTGGTCAGATGTCAGAGGTCAGGTCTGCAATTTGTCATAGTTGTCATAGATGCTCCATCATTGGTGTCATAGGGGCTAGGGAATCTAGCCCAAGTGTCCACAAACTTCCACTTTGACTCTTTATCTTCCATGGAGGTTACCAATCCTTCCCAATTCGACCTAAGATAATAAATGACATGTGTTATGACTTACCAACTCACCCAAGAGTGTTCACATTCCCATTAATTCGAATTTGCAAAAGAGAGATACCATGTATTATGAAAAATCAAGCTAGTGTGGGTCCCACATCCTCCATATGTCTCCAAAACCATTTGTCATCTAGGATTTCTCTTGAATTTATTTATTCACTCTATTTATTAAATAATTGAACCCTTCTAATGTCTAAACATCATTTATTATCCCCCTTATTCCAAATCCCAAAGCTTCCACCCCAAACCTAGGAAACTAGTAATTTTCCTCCTTGGCAATTATTTGACCCTTAACATCAATTTTACAAACTCTAATGAATATGGCTAATGTGATTAGGCCATTGTGACTCAATTCCAAATTTGGGACATGACAAATCCTCCCTTCCCAATATTGCTTGTCCTCAAGCAATTTCAAACATGGGTGTTGAAGAACCTGCTTTCTGTATAATTCTTTGAAGTTGCCATTAAATTGCCAAACCTTGAGTCTTTGAGTTTCCATGAATATTTTAGAGAGGAACCACCATGCTTGCTGCTGCACTACTCTTATTAAAATCACTTTATTAAGTGGGGAATCCATCTCCCATGCTGCTTGCTTCCCCCAAAAAAATGAAACCAATGAGACAAAAATTATTCCAGGGTCCCATTGCTTGTATTGCACCCCAACAATTAAGAGTGCTCTCCAACCTACACCATTAGATAAGAGGATTCCTGGATCCCATTTTCTTGTATGCATTATTCCAAACATCATGAGTACCAAATATATATCATCAAAGTACATAACAACATAATGAAAATGTACATCAAGGATATGCTTCATCAAAGAGTCATGAAAGTGCTTATACCTCCAAGCAAGTAGACCACCATTTTCCAAGTGCATACAAGCTTCAAGTGACCCATCAAATATGCTCCAATGACATAGGTGAGGATCCCATGTCCTATAATGCTGCTCCAAAAGGATGTGATATGCATCAAAAGATTCAGCCATGTATTCTTTCATCCAAGAAGTGAATGAAGAATCTCCACTAGAATCTGAACCAAATAATGAGCAGAAAAAACAAGGAGACTTCAAATGACTCAAAGAAGTCTCACCCATACATCCATGAATGTGAGAATCATAAAGATGTAACAAAGTATGTGGCTGCCAACAAAAATGTTCTCCCATCATAAATCTATTCATCCAAGTGTTGGATGAAGTTCCTCTAACATCAAATGAACCCAGTGTTGAGCAAGAAAAACCATGAGTATTCAAGTGACTCAAATCCATATCATAGGTGCATCCATGTAGATATGAATCATCATAAAGTGACAAATTATGCTGCTGAAAATGTGAATAAGAATGTGCTCCAACCATGTCATCATAAAAGTTAAATCTAGGAGTTCCATACTCCTCATGTGGCACCATCAAAAAGAACCCTTTCACCCATACTTCATTGAGACTAATACTGCAAAACATGGAATTGTAGGATGTAGGAGAATGTACTAACTCACCCAAATGATCAAAAAGTTCAGGAGTTTCATCATGGGAAGGATCCATGTGGGTAGTATCATGCAGCTCCTTCAAAAGTGTGAACTCTTTGTCATAGTTTGGTTCCAATGTAGAGGAATCATGCTCTTCTTTAAAAATTGCATAACCTTCATCAAGAGGCAATTCAAATTCCTCTTCCACCACATCAAGTGTTTGGATCTCTTCAAGTTCATCTTCAAACACATCAATAACATTCAAATTTTCACATTTCTCATGATCCACCATGTCATGAGAATCCTCCAAACAATCTACCATTTGACAATCTGAAACATAGGAGGAAAAACAAGTATCTTGCAACTTTTCAAGAAGTTGCTCATTTTGAATTGTGAGCTTATGAATATCCTCATTATTCTTCAAGTATGCATCATGTAACAATTCATTAAGCTCAAACAAATGGTTTCTATCAAAAAGCAAAGACATGAAATTACCTTTGATGTGGCACATTGCTCTTTGAATCTTCTCCATGTCTTCAAGGAAGGATGTTTCCTCCAATGAAGTAGCTCTCCAACAAGAATTTGACACCAATGCTTGAGTGTCATGGAGAATGCTGAGGGACTCTTGGATCTTATTTTCATTCATATTTAAGGACCCTTCAAGAAAATGAGGCTCTTGCAAATGAACCTCCTCATCTTCTTCAATTTTGCTTGGACCAACTTCATGAAGCTCAAGTGGTGATGGGGAAGTTGATCTTGGTTCTTCTTCAACTGCTACAAGGTCTTCATTATCATGCTTAATGAAACTTGTACTTGTAGAAACATTTTCAAAAGTGATCTCTATGTCACCAACATAGAGGTGTGAGAACCCATCAGTAGGTACTCCTTCATAGTTTAAGCATCCATCAGTAGATGCTCTTTGGTTCATGTCTAAGCTAGAAGGTGTCTCGAAATGATCTTCCATATTTTCAATAGAATCTTCTTCATGCTCTTGTGATGTCTCTTCCTTTTGCTCCTTAAAGCAAGCTTATGCATTTTGCCCCTTGTTTTCCTTAGGATCAATATATTTGGAATCTCTTCTTGAATAAATCTCAAAAGCTCTCCTCAAGGAGGACATCATTTCATGCACACATATATGATACTCGTTCCAAGGGTTTTTACAAGAAGGGCATAAACCTTTCTTCACTAACTCCACATCTTCATTTTTGGGCCTATTTTCAAAAACATGTTCAGCATAGTACTCAAAAGACATGGCATTTTGTGTATTTTTGCTAAAAGCAAGATATTCTTGATATTTTTGATATTGTTGGGGCAAGGTTTTATATTTTGCTCTCCATCTTTGGAACTCACTCATAGAATTATCCTTGGTTGGTGTGACACACTCATATTCATCAGATTTAAATTCATAAGAATAATCTTCATTTCTCTTGAAATTGTAAGAAGTGTTGCATGATGGCACCTCTTCCTCATACCATTCACATTCTGCTTCATATTTCCCATAAGCATCTGCATATTCCTCATAAGAATTGTACTCATAGGATTCATCATAATAGTAAGACATGGCTGCCAATTATTCTTGAATGTATGTACCTAATACACAGGTGCAAGGACCATGCTCTGATACCACTGTAATGTCCCTTGTTAGGAATTTTATTAAAATTGCAATTTTCCACTTTTTTCCTTGGTTCGACCTTTGACTAGTTTCGATCTCTAGGTCCCAAATTTGCTCCAAATGATCCCAAATCTTCTGAGAAGGTATATGAATGATATTAGAACATAAATATGTGTTTCAGGGATGCCTTTGTACCTTTAAAACACTTCTGCAAATACTCTTTCAATTCTGGTCAATGTAGGTAACTTTACTAGTGATTTCCCTTTGACTAGTATTGGTCTCTAGGTCTCAAATTGACTCCAAATGCCTTCAAATATTCAACGAAGGTATATGAATGATATTAGGGATTGAATATGATGTTCAGGGATAACATATGGCCACCAAAATACCTTTTCAAACTCTCTTAAGATTCTGGACCAAGTATGCAATTTTACTAGTAATTTGGGGTTCAAATCCCCCTAAGGTAAGTACTGAAAATAACTTCCCAAATGCCTCCAAACCCACTCAAATTTATGAACAGAGGTATGTAATGTGTTAATTATGTTATTAAGGTCTCATATGCACCATTAATGGTTTATTACAACTGTTCTCACCCTCTCCCATTCAACTGCAAAAATCACCAATTCGACCCTTGGGGAAATGGCACTATTTCTTCTCCCAATGCAATTAAACCGAGTAAAAATAATTCAAATGCTCAAGTAGAGTACATGAAACTTGTAAAATACATCCATGGAAGTCCATTAATCACAAATGCATCATAGAATCATCCATTCATTCGAAATCATCATCAATACATTGGTTCACAACAAGGTAGTGGGGAAATGGCATTGTTCTTCCATTAAAAATGAGATTTATACATTTCTACTTGGAATTTCGACCTGAAACTTTCTGGAGATGAAGAACAGAGTATTTACTTCATATTACAAAAGAAATGTGGCATTAGAAGCTCCCCCAAAGAGTACAATATCTCACAAAAAACGCCCTCCCTCAAGGATCAAGAATATGCCATCAAAACTGGAAATGGTTGAAGGAGCGAGCTGCAATAGAAGAAACCATGAGCTACCTTATAGCTTACACCTGCAAATAAATACTCCATTAAAGCTCCAAATGAAAGGTCTGAATGGCCTTTCTAATTGCCAACTTGGATGGGAATCTTTCACCCTCGAAATTGGCTAAGGCAAGAAACTAGTCATCCACTAGCTCTCCCTCTTCACAAATGCAATTGCAAATTCTACAAATGATAAAAAGCTATTATCATACTTCATTTATACATTTTATAACCAACATTAGCCTTCTAAGGGTCGAAATCCTCTCAATAGATTCAATAGATTTCCATTTAGGAAATATTCCACATTTGCCACTTGTCTCCTAGTTCCAACCTTCCATCTTCTCCCAAATTTGATTTTGAGTCTCTTTGGCTTCTCCAACTCCCAAATTCGACTTCCTTGAGCCTATTTTTGGGGCTGACATGTCATAGTGGTCAGATGTCAGAGGTCAGGTCTGCAATTTGTCATAGTTTTCATAGATGCTCCATCATTGGTGTCATAGGGGCTAGGGAATCTAGCCCAAGTGTCCACAAACTTCCACTTTGACTCTTTATCTTCCATGGAGGTTACCAATCCTTCCCAATTCGACCTAATATGATAAATGACATGTGTTATGACTTACCAACTCACCCAAGAGTGTTCACATTCCCATTAATTCGAATTTGCAAAAGAGAGATACCATGTATTAAGAAAAATCAAGCTAGTGTGGGTCCCACATCCTCCATATGTCTCCAAAACCATTTGTCATCTAGGATTTCTCTTGAATTTCTTTATTCACTCTATTTATTAAATAATTGAACCCTTCTAAGGTCTAAACATCATTTATTATCCCCCTTATTCCAAATCCCAAAGCTTCCACCCCAAACCTAGGAAACTAGT
Source organism: Larix kaempferi (assembly GCA_027924585.1). Classification (NCBI taxonomy): domain Eukaryota; kingdom Viridiplantae; phylum Streptophyta; class Pinopsida; order Pinales; family Pinaceae; genus Larix; species Larix kaempferi. The sequence continues at coordinate 22,366,969 of BSBM01000994.1, read as the reverse complement.
AATTTTCCTCCTTGGCAATTATTTGACCCTTAACATCAATTTTACAAACTCTAATGAATATGGCTAATGTGATTAGGCCATTGTGACTCAATTCCAAATTTGGGACATGACATCACCCTTGAGCTAATTTCACATTTGAGTGCCCCTTTCGCCCATTTCCAAAACCCTTTGGAGAAAGAGAAAGGAAAAACATTGGAGCTTGGAAGCAACCCTCTTGGACTACAGCAAAGGCTTCATCAACCTTCACATTGGAGGTATAATCAATACAAAAAACCAATTTTATTATCTTTCTGTTATTTTATGCACATGCTTAGAGTAGTTACTGTTTTATTTACTGTATTTTCTAAACTGCTACTAAGGAGTCCCTTCTCCTTAGTAGGTGCTCATTTACACAAGCTAGGGTGAAAAACCCTAGCTACACTAATCCTACCCAAACCCCAAACCCCCACCTCTCTCTCTCTCTCTCTCTCTCTCTCTCTCTCCGCAAACCCCATCCTTCCTGCTACCCATAATCATCCCCCACCCCAATCTCTCTACCCCCAACCCTCCCACTCCTCGCCTATCTATAGCTCCCATTATTTCTCTCTCTCTCTCTCTCTCTCTCTCTATATATATATATATATCCCCCTGTCTCTCTCTACCCACACCTCCCCTTCCAGCTCTCTCTTCCCCCCTATAATACCCCCTTCTCTCTAAGTACCCTCCTCCTCTCCAAACCCATAACCCCCCGATATCCCTCTCTCTCTCTCTCTCTCTCTCTCTCTCTCTCTTGCAACCCCCCTCCTCCCCCTCCCCCTAATCAGTGGCCCCATCCCTCTCTCTCTCTCTCTCAACCCCAACCCCCCACAACTCATCCCTCTATCCCTACCTCTCTCTCTCTCTCTCTCTCTCTCTCTCTACCCCCAATTCCCACTCCCCACCCCCTAAAAATACCCCCCCTTCTCTCTCTGTACCCCTAACCTCTCTCTCTCTCTCTATCTCTCTCTCTCGTTCTCTCTACCCATACCCCCTATCTCTCCCTAAACCCACTCCTAATCCCCTTACCCGTAACCCCCCCCCTCTCACTCATAATTGTTGGCATTGCAATGGATAAAGAAGACAATTGTATTTGTTAGGGTTCTTTTTCATTGTCAGAATAGGTGAACCAATCAAAAGTTACAAAAAAAATAAGAAACCTATGTTTTTTAGAAATTTGACATATGACCAAATAAAAATAAATATAAAATATAACACAATATTGTCTTCCTAAAAAAAATATCAGAATTTACACATAAAGCTCTATAAGTTTGTGTAATTTCATTAGCAACAAACCATTTATATCAGAGGTTGAAAAACAAGGAAATGAAAAAATGGATGTGTTTTGTTAGTTGAGGGCCCAAACTACAGGTTTGACAATCCGAACCTAAAACCAAAATGGACAACTCAACCACACACACATGTTCTTATACAAAAAATAATGCCTACACGTTATTAACACATGCGAGTTATTGTTCCAGTAACATTAAATGGAAATATTAAATTATTAAAGTAAAAGTGACATTCTCCTTATATTTCATTTTCTATCATTTTACTTAACCTTTTAATATTACCATTAATTGTTTCAAGATGTTTGAAAGTAGTTCCAACCTCTTCGGAATTCATATGCAAAATGTATAATTTTAGATCCCATTCAAAATTCAATAGAATTATCAGTTTTCAAGGTTTCAGGACTGCAATGTTTCCATTGGATTCTCTCTCCCTAACCCTTACTAACCCCCTCTCTCACTCTCTCTCTCCCCTACTTCTCCACCTACTCGTAATCCCCATTTCTCTCTCTCTCTCCCCTAACCCTATTTCCCCCCTCTCTCTCCCCTACACTCCCTACCCTTAATCCCCCTATGTCTCCATCTCTCCTGATCCCCCTCCCTCCTACAACTAACAACCCCCCATCTCTCTCTCTCTCTCTCTCTCTCTCTCTCTCTCTCCTGCAACCCCCCTCCTCCCCCCTCCCCTTAATCAGTGGCCGCATCTCTATCTTTCTTTTCTTGCGTATATATATATAAGCAAGAAAATAAAGCAAGGTAAACATAGACATACGCTTCTATTAATAAAAAAATTCCCAATACTTGGTAGAAAGTAATATCACTAATCATATATTTAGATTAATTAGTTAAATTAATCATTGATCAAGATTTATATCATATTTATATTTAAAAATCATATAGGGACTAGTGCAAGGTACTGCTATCCAATTATGACATGTTAGTTGCATAGAAACCTGAAAAAACATAAATATGATCACTAAAAATAAATATTAGATGTATTTGCACAACTTTTTAAAATGGGGTGTAAAAATATGAAATGTAGACAATTGAGTTACCTTTGAGAATATAAAACTTGTATTTATGGATAATTACTATAAATGCAAGAAAGTGACGTTCTCCTAATATTGATATGTTTTATTTTTTCTAAAACATAATGCATATGTTCATGTTAAACCACGGGTTTGGTATGTAAGCACTATTTGTTTTTAAATAATTACAGAGTTGTATCCAACATGCAGTTCTTGTGGGGCACTATTTTCTATATTTGTTAATGTTCGTTATATATATATATATATATATATATATATATATTAAATTACAAAAGTCAGTGAAGCCCCAAAATGACAAGGTGGATCATTAGCCCTCGTTATGAGGGTCTTAACACAATCAATGAACTTTTTTTTAGTGTGTAGGCCTTCGCCTGTATTTGTTAGGGTTCTTTTTCAGTTTTAGGATAGGTGAACCAATCAAAAGTTACAAAGGAAATAAGAAACCTATGCTTTTTAGAAATTTCACATGTGACCAAATAAAAATAAATATAAAATATAACAAAATATTGTATTCCTAAAAAAAAATCGGAATCTACACATAAAGCTCTATAAGTTTGTGTAATTTCATTAGAAACAAACCGTTCTAGCATTTATATAGATCAGAGGTTGAAAAACTAGGAAATGAAAAAATGGATGTGTTTTGTTAGTTAAGGGCCCAAACCATGGGTTTCACAATCCAAACCTAGAACCAAAGCAAACAACTCATCCACCACGTAGGTGGAAAACGTTATCCGCACCAAACCTTTTTTAAATTAGAAATGTGCATGCATTAATAACACACACGTGTTCTTAAACAAAAAATAATGTCTACACGTTATTAACACATGCGAGTTATTGTTCCCTTTGATCTAATTTCTAAATGAAGGTAAACCACAATAATCACTAGTAACATTAAATGGAAATATTAAATTCTTAAGTAAAAGTGCCATTCTCCTTATATTTCATTTTCTATCATTTTACTTAATTTTTTAATATTACCATTAATTGTTTCAAGATGTTTGAAAGTAGTTCCAACCTCATTAGACTTCATATGCAAAAAGTATAATTTTAGATTCCATTCAGAATTTAATAGACTTAATAGTTTTCAGGGTTTCAGGATTGCAATGTTTCCATTGGATTCTATCATGTATGAGGGTATAGTATTGCAATGTTTTCATTGGATTCTCTCTCCCTAACCCTTACTAACCCCCTCTCTCACTCTCTCTCTCACCTACTTCTCCACCTAACCCTAATTCCCATCTCTCTCTCTCTCTCTCCCCTACTTCTCCACCTAACCCTAATCCCCATCTCTCTCTCTCCCCTAACCCCCCTTCACCCCTCTCTCTCCCCTACACCCCCTACCCTTAACCCCCCTATGTATCCATCTCTCCTGATCCCACTCACTCCTACGACTAACCACGCCCCATCTCTCTCTCTCTCTCTCTCTCTCTCTCTCTCTCTCTCTCTCTCTCTTCAAGTACCCTTCCACTCCTCACATATACCCCCCTCTCTAAATGTCCTACTCCTACCCAAACCCCTAACCCCTCCCTCTCTCTCTCTCTCTCTCTCCGCAAACCCCCTCCTTCCTGCTACCCGTAATAATCCCCCACCCCACCCCACTCTCTCTCCTTCTCTCTCTATACCCCCAACCCTCCCACTCCTCATCCGCTTATCTGTAGCTCCTATTATATATATATCTCTCTCTCTCTACCCCCACCTCCCTGTCCACCTCTCTCTTTCCCACTATAATCCCCCTTTCTCTCAAAGTACCCTCCTCCTCTCCAAACCCATAACCCCCAATCTCTCTCTCTCTCTCTCTCTCTCTCTCTCCTGCAACCCCCCTCCTCTCCCTCTTCCTAATAAATGGCCCCATCCCTCTCTCTCTCTTTCTCTCAACCCCCAACCCACCACTCCTCATACCCATATCCATACCTCTCTCTCTCTACCCCCAATCCCCACTCCTCACCCCCTACAAATACCCCTTGTTCTCTCTCTGTACCCCTAACCACTCTCTCTCTCTCTCTACTCGTAACCCCCCCTCTCTCTCTCCATAAACCCACTCCTACTTCCCCTACCCCTAAACCCTCCCCTCTCACTCATAATTGTTGGTATTGCAATGGATAATGAAGACAACTGTATTACAATATTGTGACGTTCTTTGCCAAATTTCAGGGATAACTTGATTGTAGCAATAGGTAGTTCTAGTAAAGTGGCCTTAAAATTTGATGAAATAGTATCATCCATGCTATCAAAATAGATGAGGCAAAAATCCATGGATAATCATACCATGGATGCCATGTGTAATATACCTAATTGTATATTACATTAGTTTATCATTATTTAAGTTAAATAATTAATTATGTATTATTTTGTGACATGTCTATTAAATGAAAAGAAACGTCCCTATGTTTATCATCCATATATAATTGGATTCTATCTTTGTATTTCTCATCATTCAACTATTTCAAAATCATATATTCAATAAATATTTCCAACATGTAAGCCTAGTAGCTTACAAGTGGTGTCAGAGTTGAATATGATCCGGCAGGTAGCCTTCATTTCATAGTTTTCTCTAGCAATAGGTATTTGACCAGGTTAAGGCTTTTGGCAACCATTCTCTCCCTACTAAGACACAATATCCACTCCATAACACCCAACGCCTCTCCCATATTGCACTCATCCTTCACTTCACACTGACCACGCCTGCAGCTAGATCTACATACTCTTCATTCCATTGACATCCATGATATTTCCCTGACATCCAAATCGTGGCCCAAAACTTGACCTCCACAAATCCAATCCACTGTGTGTCCTATTGCACAGCAGCATGCCGTTCCTGCATAGTTGCATGCAGTTCCACCTCCTCGTATCCCCCACCTCCCATCATCGTCCCCACGCAAACATGCCATCCCACGCACAGACTGCACTCGACCCCCACCATCATGCTCAGCTCTCAGCTCTTCCAACACACTCCATCCACCACTCCAATTGCAATCCTCCTTCCAGTTCTCTACAAACACCTCTCCTCTTTGTAGCCACACCTACCTGCTTCTCTCCCTCATCCTACACATCAACTTCACCCTCATGCTCTCCATCTCCACTGCGTGTACCAGTGCCTTGCTGCACCACCGGTCCTCCACCATATCCCACTCTATCCAATCTATTTCCCTCTTTACCATTCATTCGCTCCTTCATGAAAACCTGACAGCACAAACCTTGGGTTAAAACCCTAGTTTCATTATCCAATTCAAAAAAACTATAAATAATATTAATATTAATATTGTTTATTATTTTAATAATTCAAAAATCGTTGCCAACCCAAAAAGTATTAAAACTATCTAATAGAAAATATATGAATAATAATAATATTATTATTTTAATAATTATTATTATTATCATTAAAGGATAAGATTTCAAAGTCGAATTTATAATTATAATAGTTATCATTTCTTGAAATAATAATTGTTTTGGAAATAAGAGATAGGAGGGCTCTATGGATTTCAATGACTTTGAGAGGCAGTCGGATTGACAGAGATCCATGAGCACAAGTAAGGGAGGGCGAGGGGGGAATGTATCAGGCTTCCCCCATGGTATCGAATGAAGGGGTTCGGATCGACAGTATCCTGATCCCCGTGAATGAAGGAGGGAATGGATCTATCATGAAGCAGGCAACTGAAGGGAGACAGACGAGGCAATGTATGCCCAAAATGGCCCACATCCCATCGATGCAGATTAAGTCGAATAAACTAAGGGATCACATCCAATATATGAAAGATCATTCCCTAATCGGGAAATTTGTGGGAATGTTGTTGTTAGAAAAATACCTAATTTAGTGGATCAACTCCACCTGGAAGCCAAAATCCCATTATGATCTACACCTTGGATCTAAGGGTTTATTCACTATCAGTTTCATCAATATAGAATACAGAAACCGTGTTCTAGATGGGGGAGCTTATTTATTCTACTCTGTCGGCCTGTTCCTAAGGCCCTGGAAGGAGCGGTTCTGCCTAGAAAAGGAGGACATGAGGGTGGCACTAGTATGGATCAGAATCTTATCCCTCTCAGGAGAATACTGGGATTCAAAAATCCTGGAGGATATTGGTAACAGTTTGGGATCCTTCATCAAGATCTCATAGCAGACAGAGGCCCGGAGATATATAGCCTACACAAGGATCCATGTGTACATGGATCTATCAAAGGAGCTACTGGAGGCCATCAACCTGTCATGGGAAGACGAGGATTGGATCCAACCCCTAGATTACGAACAAATCCCCTTTCGATGCCCCCGATGCCATGAGTATGGGAACCTGTTTAGAGAATGCCCATAGAACAGTTCAACACCTCAACCTAAACAATATGAGGAAAATGGAGATTAGCGGTTTTCTAAAGTTCATTCTAGGAAGAGGGGAGGTCAAAGGTAGGAGAATGCGAAAACCCACAAAAAGATCTATGTCTCCAATCAATTTGATTCCCTGGCTAACCAGACAGAAGAATACCTAGGGAATGAACCCCGGGTAGAGACTCAGCAATATCATATCCAAACAGATAAGGACAAAGGGAAATAGGGGAAGCTCAATCAAGAAAAGGAGGAGCAGATCAACACACATAAGGAAATGGAAGTTGAAGAAGAGGGAGAAGACATGGAAATTGGATATCTAGATCTTGATGGCATTGAACAAGCCTACAAAGACACAGAAAAATGATACCTCCCTCATGAACAAGTTGTTCTCCTAAAAGAGGAGATTATCAAAGCTCATTCTATGAACTCCTTGGGGATTAACTCAGGATACCAGAAGGACAAAAATGAAAGCACGAATAAATAAATAAGAGGCTAGGAAGGAAATATAATAGGAAAAGTATTGTGGTAGCAGGTCTAAAGCTCATGGAATCAGGTTAGTACCCTACCATTAAGGCTACTCTGGGTCTTTAATATTTCTTTTAGTTATCAATGAAAATTTTAACCTGGAACATTAGAGGGATAAACAACCCTAAAAAATTCAAGATCTTGAGGAAGAAGATACAGAGAGAAACTCCAGCAATAATTTTTCTGCAAGAAAATAAGTGTTCAATAGAGAACCTTAGGGAGGTTGGAAGGAAGGCTTGGAAGGTAAGTGAAGTAATGGGTATTGATTCCCGTGGATCGGCAGGAGGTATGGGAATCCTGTGGGATACAAGTGAATTTTCCCTCACAAGGTTTGTGGGGATCCCTCGTTCCCTCACAATAGAGTTTCAGGTGATAGGATTCCCAATCAGGGGCATCCTTACAAATGTATATGGTCCTCACTTATCCCAGGAGAAACCGAGATTTATCGAATCCCTAACTAAATTTCACAAATGGAATGAGGGGAAACACTAGATTTCGGGTGGAGACTTCAACCTTATAACTTCCCTTGATGTGAAGAAAGGAGGCAAATAAATACTAGAAGAGGAAAACACCATTGAAGAACTGAAGCTGGTGGACGTAGTCCCAGGGAAAAATATTTACACTTGGAATAACAAGAGGGTAGGAGATCATCATATCTCCTTATGTCTTGATCTATTCTTAGTTTCAGAATCAATAATGGATCTTGGGAGCGATAACTCAACCATGTTTCTTCCTTCAACAGGATCAGATCATTGCCCGGTTGCTCTATCATGGAGTGGATTTGGTTCCCAGTTTAAAAAACCTTTTTGATTTGAATAATTATGGCTCAATTACCCAGAATTCAAAGATAAAGTCAACTAATGGTGGGATAATATCAATAGTGGGGAGAGACAAATCATGTATCAATTCTAGCAAAAACTCAAATATTTAAAGGAGAGAATCAAGAGATGGAATAAGGAGGAATTTGGGAACATCTTCTCTGACAAAAAGGCCTTGGAAAAAAGATTAGAGGAGATACAGATCCAAGGAATGAGGGAAGGATACTCGACAGATCTACGGAAAGAAGAATTTAGAACTGAATCCCAACTGAATGAAAGGGAGAGACAATAGGGGACCCTTTGGCGACAAAAATCCAGGGTCACTTGGTTAAAATAAGGGGAAAGGAACACAAAGTTCTTTCACAGATCGACCATTCAACATCGCATTCAAAACAAGATCCTAATGCTTAAAAATGAGAATGGTGAAAGGATGGAAACAAGAGATGAAATCGAGGGAGAGTTGTGTCTCTTTTTTCAGGACATCATGAGAGAGACAAAACCTGACATAAGCCAAGATATTGTTCATATTACCCAATATATCCCCTCACTAATCCCCTAGTACCAAAACGACCTCTTGATGAAACCAGTGACTCTGTTGGAAGTCGAAGAAGTTGTCGACCAAATGGATAATGGAAAAGATACGAGTCTGGATGGATTCATGGTTAATTTATTCCATCATTTCTTGGATTTAATTAAGAATGAAGTCTAGAAAATCGTAGATGACACGATATGTACTCAGAAAATCCTTCCTTCCTTCAATTCCACCTTTCTCACCCTTATCCCAAAAAGTGAAGGGGAATACTCACTAGGTAAATTTAGACCCATATCCATGTGCAATTTTATCTATAAAATTGTGACCAAGGTGATAGCCAACCGTTTAAATCCCATCCTCCCATGCTTGATCTCTCCAGAACAATCAGGGTTTGTGGAAGGTCACCAAATAATGGATGGTGTAATTCTTGTTCATGGAGTTATACACTCCCCTGAAACTGAAAAGAACCCAGGGATGATGTTGAAACTTGACATAGAAAAATCCTACGACAAGCTCAACTGGCATTATATTCGTGAGGTATTAAGGGATTTTGACTTTAGCGAGGAATGGATCCGATGGATAATGAGTCTCATTTCGATGGACTTCTATTTCATTCTTGTTAACGGGGACCATTCCAGTCTCATCAAACCATCTAGAGTGATTAGGAAAGGGGATCCTTTATCTCCATTCTTGTTCATCTTGATGGCAAAAGTGCTAGAAAGGACAATTAAGGAAATGCAGGATAATAAAGAGTTAAGGGGGATTTTGGTCCGCCTAATGGTGGAACGACAGTACAATCAACAATTTCTAGATGATACGATGCTTATGGGGCATCCGTTAGTTCAGGAGGCGCAAGCTATCAAGTGGTGTCTTTAGGGATTTGGGAAAGGTTCGGTTCTAGAGGTTAATGAGCAAAAATATCAGGTTTTTTTCTTCAACACCCCTAGGGTGACCAAACTCAACATTTGGAACATTTTGGGGCTCCATGAGATATCCTTTCCATCCAAATACCTTTGGGTCCCTCTATAATATTCTGTGGTCTGGAAAGGTTCATGGTTTGAACTGTTATATAAGATGAGGAAAAATATGGCTAGCTGGACCTTTCACCCGCTCAATTTTTCCAGCAGGCTTGTCCTGGTAAAGTCAGTCCTTCAAGACATGCCAGTTTACTTATTCTCTTCTATGGCTTCCCCCAAGGCTATCCTAAGGGAAATAAAAAACAATCAGAGAAAATTCCTATGGAGTGGCACCAGGGAACAAAGAAAATGGGCTTTAGTTAGCTAGCAGATTATATGCTTAATCCGGATCTTGAAAGATGAGAACCGAAAGGATTGAATGTCGAGAGAGGAGGAGATTAAGCATGAAAACCTGTCATAAAATTCACATGAAAAACACTAATCTTGCATGAGAATAAGCATGAACAAAAACATATGAGGTGAATGGGAGGTGAGGCTCAAAGAGGAGCCCCACCTATGAAACTAATTACCAATAAGCCACTCAGATCTAATTAATCTCATAATTAACAATAGAAAATAGGAGAGAAACTAAATGAGTAACTCGTTCTTATGAGAAGGCTTGCTAGGCCTTTATATAGCATTATTACAATGTGTTTTGAGGCCATACCATGGGCCAAAACTATGTGCTACCAAATACCATGGATATGAGAGGCTGACCTCTCCATTTAATGCTTTTATGATAAATGGGAGAGGGTGGCCTCTCCATTTAATGATTTTATTGATTATACATCCAAATTTAGACCACATGCCCCCTAAATTCGGATCAATGCTTCCGAAAGAACCATGGATGACTCGGGATTCACGACCTAGAAAAGTTCAATCTAGTTAGTGGAGCAAACATTTGGTGGAAATGGGTTATTCATAACTCTGAGCCTTGGGATAAATTATGGAATGTAAAATACACCCCAGGATGGGAAAAGGGTAATCTCATTCATTTTTCAAAGGAAAAGCAAGATTCCCATATATGGAAAACGACGAACCTTGGAAGAAACCTTGTTCAGGAAAATAGTTTCTAGGAAGTTTGAAATGGGGAATCAACCCTGTTTTAGGAAGATTCCTGGAAGCAAATGCCTTCTATCAACCAGAACTTGGAATCTCCTTGCCTTAGATAGACATGTATTGATCAAGTAAAGATGAGGGTGAAAGAATTCTGGAGGAATACAGAGAAACATTCAGAATATCGAGCATGAGCTCAAGGTGACTAGTGGGAGCAGGTTGGACCAAGGGAGGAAACTCATCCAACAGTGGAAGCTCTCCAAGAAAGGAATATCCGATTCCATGAAGGGGAGGACAAGCCTTGTTGGGGATTTGAAACCAAGGGAGTCTTCTCGATTAAAGAGGCCTATGAAATATGGACCAAGTTCAGTAATCAAGAACCAGAACATGTTTGGAAAAAATTATGTTAAGCCCAATTATGGTCTAAAATTGCTACCTTTGTTTGGTTTATAGTAAGAAGGATAATTTTAACTGGAGACAACCTCATGAAAAGAGGGCTCCAAGGTCCTTACCGATGTTGTTTATGTTCCAATGAAGAATAAACTTTGAACCACCTCCTAGACTTGTGTCCTTTCACCGTGCACCTCTGGGATGGGGAGCATAATCTTTCAGAAGAACTAGCAGGCATAAAGGCCGTCCAGACTTGACAATTAGTTCATGGATGAAAGATACCTTCCAGAATCCCATAGTCAACCGTCTTTGGAAAATCTTCCTGGGATTTTTAGTATGGGAAATTTGGAGAGAAAAAAACTATAGAACGTTCGAAGGAAAGTTTGGTATTGAAGAAAAGGTTTGGAGAAAAGTCAAAATCAGGATGTTAAAAACCATCAAAATGCAGGCATGGGATAGGACAGAATGGAAGGCCAAGGGGGTAGAATCTTTCATATTGTAATCCTAGGGGATATAGGGACCTATGCAATGTTTCAGCTTCCCTAAATGTGCAAACCTAGTATTTTCGAGTCATGCGCAGTGTGTTTCCCCCCCCTTCTGGTATCCTTGAGTTCAATTTTGATGGGGCTTCGAAAGGAAATCCAGGGCCGGCTGGGTTGAGGAGTATCATAAAATACCGCAATGGAATAATGCTAGGCTTTATCCTATGCTTCATTGGAGTCGAGACGAATAATGTTGCAGAATTTGAAGGGTTGATACATGGTGTGCTTATGGCCCACCAACATAACTGGACTCCCCTCATAATAGAAGGAGACTCAAAGGTGGTGTTAGAAATGACCACGCGCACACACAATGGGAGCCCTTGTTTAAAGGTGGCGTCCACCTAGAGGTTGTAAAGTCGCTTAGAGAGGTTAGCAGCTATCCTAAGAGCCCCATTGGCCATCTCCTTCAGCCACGTTAGGGGGACTGGAAACAAAGTGGAAAACCTATTGGCTAACATCGAGACTCAAACCTACCGAATGATCATAGAAGACACGTGGGGGGATTTAAATGATGAGACGTTTCAGGACATATGTGAGGATTTAATCATCCACGACATGTCTTGCAATGAAGAAGAGGGACTACAAGGAAATCAAGTGGGATGTCCAAAGGCCACATGATACAACGTATCTAGCGCCAGCTCGAATCGTCGACAATTGGGAAGGTACTAATGAAGGTAAGATGGCATTAAGTCTCAATAAATTTGGGTAGCTCACATTCAATCAACCAAGTCTGGAAGCAGGTGAGGTAATGAGTATTGAGGGTTGTGGATCTTATGACCCACAAAAAGGAAATATGGGAAGTACTACTAAGCACGAGCTTAAATTAAGTGACAGCACCAGGGTAATTATGGACAAATATAGAAACCTTCTATATATTCTAGAAAGGTGTCCAAAAGCATCGTTGGGGTAGTGAACATTCATGCATGCAAATTGTGGTAGTGTTCCTACTAACAAAAGGGAGAGATATTAGAAGGTGTAGCACCATGGACGGTAAGGCCGTTGTGGAAGAAGGGAGTATGGCCAAGCACTTGAGAATTGGGAAGAGTACGAGAGAGAAACCCATGGGAAAAGGCTGCGAGGTTGCCCGTGCTTGGAAGAAAGCCAGGTGGGAATCCCACACGTTCAAGCTTGGGCTTCCTCCTGTGGTCCAGAATGAGATGAATTCGGTCGAGGCCAGACCGTGGGAAGAGATTGATGAGGAAACTCTGCAAACAAAGAGCAATAAGTTGGAGGAATGGGTAATGGAACTAGGAAATAATGCGGCCCGCTTGAGTCTCTATGAGTGAATAGTTTCCGTGTACTCGGTCATGAAAAACCTCATGGGGCATGTTGTATGGGAGTTGATGAAGAAAGGGGAATGGGATGAGGTCCTAGTTCAGAAATGGAAGTATCATCATGCAGAGAGCAATGCAGTTCATCAAAAAATCGATGCCATCATGATCTCATTGGGGATTCGACACTCGGTGACTCCTTCGGCTCAGGCTTGTAATTCTATCAGTGGTATCCATGGTCATTTTCTGGATCTCCACTATATCCCGTTGGGATTTTTAGGGGCTGGTTTATATAGTCTTGTCGTGTTATGTCTTGGATTATGTATTGGGATTCAGATATTAATAGTAGGTTTGTTTTCCTTAAATATAATGGTCTATTATTTTTGTAACTATACAGTTGAAGCAAGTCAGTGGGGGTAGGTTTAGTTGGTATGATGGTTCCGAATATCTGCTGGATAGGTTGACTGTAAATTTTGTGGTTTTAGATCATATATGGGGTTCAAATTTGTTGTTCTCCAAGTCATGGGTTAGATGGGAAAAATGTCATGATGGCCAAGGATTTATGGGCAAATTTTGACCTAATGTAAAAGCTTCTCTATAATATAATATAAAATCTCTCTTACTTACAAAAAGAAAATTGTTTTGGGAAAAAAATATATTATTATAATAATTACAATAATAATACATAAACTACAAGATTTGAATCCAAAATCCGACGACCTCCAACGAAAAGTAATGTGTCGTTGGATTTCACCTTAAAATTACGAAATTTGATGATTAATTTTTAAATTGACAGAAGGCGCCGATGGATATCCGACGGCAAATGGATATCCGACGAGGGTAGGGGGGAACACTGGTGGGCCTCCTTGCGGGATAATGAATGGTGGCAAAATAACGAAATAATTGCAGTATGACAGGAGTGAATGGCTCATGAAAAAATGTGGAACAATTCGATGGTGGTCGATGTGGCGCGCAAACCGAGGTAACAAGGTGTCGGGACACAATGTTGAAACTGTACCAAGTGAGAGAGAGAAATGATCTCAAGCATCATCATGAGCTCGGAAAAATGAATCCGATGATATAAAATATATCAAAAATGGCGAGCAGCCGAAGTGGCACGCAAACCGAGATGACAAGGTGTCATGTCACGATGTCAATAAAGGTTCTGGTGAGAGCGAGAAATGATCTCAAGCATCATCACAAGCACGGAAATATGAATCCAGCAGGGCACATGGTGCAAAAAATGGAGGTCATAAGGACGTCGGAATGGTCAAATGAAATAACTAGGTTAACAAATGGCTACAAATAAAGGTGACCCCACCAAGCCAAGGATGCAGTGGTGGGGAGAAATGATGACCCGCGGGGGCAGAATACTAGGTGTATCGAATCAAATCATATATACAAGTGACATGTGACCTCAAAAATGGTTGAGATCACAAATGTGAAAAAGTGAGCAGGGTTAATGACCTGCCCCCATGCTATGTGCATAGGGTTTGTGATTGTGGATCACATATGTGTTGGTTTGAACAAGGGGGTCACGGACGTGCTGAGATAGATGTGATGGGCAAGGTTCAAAATGGTTGACCATGCCCCCTATCCCAAGGTCGAGGTAATCTATTATTCCCCCTAACTCAGAGGTGTCAATGCGGTGCTCTATAATAGCAGGGTCAAGACTAGGCAAAGACATCATGGAACTCTGGGAAAAGTTTTTTGTACTCTCCAATCTGATACTCATTGCAGGATGCTCCTATGTAATGATTTCAAGAGCACCGGGTGGGTCTGAGATATCGATGTGGATGACGGGTGAGATGTTGGCCATGTTACCTGCCTCAAAAGCATCAGGAGCAGGAATAGGATCCTTAAACCAGTCGACTTTAGTGGGAAGGAAATCTTTGGACTCAACTGCGAGTTGGGTAGCTGTGGTAGGGGAAGATTCTTCTGGGAGGAAACAGGAACGATGGTGCAGGTCATCCCAGGGATAATCCGGGGCAGTGAGAGCCTCGAGAATCTCCTCATCATTGCGGAAAGTTTGAGTTGTCAAATCGATTGACGAGAGAGTGGTAGTTGAAGAGATCATATAAATGGTATTAATCTCTCTGGATGGGGATGATACCGGGGGGTGGATCTCCTCAATTGTGGGGGGTGTCGTCTCAAGGTCCAAATTATAAATCTTGTAGAGAGCTGCTCTGCAATCTGGGAGATCAGGACAGTGATGTGAGTAGTGTCCATAAATACTGCATATGGCACAAGGGTGGTTGGTACGCAGTGATTTATCACGAGGCTTAGGGGTTGGATCTAGTTCGACAACCGGGATGTTGGGGTCGTCGTCAAGCATTTGCATGTGTTCCTGTAATGTAGGCAATTGTGGACATTGATGAGTCGGATGGCCTAACTCATCACACAATGAGCATTTGGGGGGAGCACGAAACATGGGAGGGGGTTTAACTGCTTTGGAAGGGGGTACAGCAGTGTATGGTTGTGGGCCTCTGCCCCCAGTGGGATTGATAAGAGGAGGGGGATTCGTAGATGACGAAGGGGTAGCGACACCGGGAGGTGGTTGACTAGTAGTGACAATGGGTTGCACCGGTTGGAGGATGACATTTGGTGTCGACGGGGGAACAGGAGGCGAAATATACCACACGGGTAATCCTAAGGTTAACCTAGGGAGGATGAGGGTAGCCATGACTGGGGTGCTTACTACTCCTGAGGGAGGGACTAGGAAGGGGATGGTGTGGATGGGTGTAACACCAATGTGACTAGGTACCAATGGTGGTTTAGGTAACAAGGGCAGTTGATTGTTGGGTGTTTGTGTATTGTGGGAAAGAGTACAAAGGTCAGAGACTTCGGTCGCGGGTGACGAAGGAGGAATGGATTGGAATGTGGAATTCATCGGCATGTCTGAGTAAAGTCCGGGTCCCACAGAGGAAACAAACGACGTAGTTGCACCACAAACAGGTTGTTCAACCATGGGGAGAACGTTTTCGGGTGCAGTGGGGGCATTGGGATCATAATAGGTGAGTTGGTCGACCTTGACCATGCGTCCGTCATGGGGGAACATCACGGTACGAAAAATGGATGAGGCAACCGCCCGCATGGCATACATGTAGCTGCGGCCAAGTAAGAGGTTATAATCAAGTTGGGCATTGATGACCTCTATGTCAATGAGAACGGTTTTACCAGCCAGCTGGACGAGGACGTTAGCTAATAGACCTTGGGGTTGAGCCTAACAGCCATCGTAGGCTCGCAACGCAGTGGTGGACTGTTGGAGAGTAGGGGATCCCAACTTCTGCCAAACGAATGTGGACATAACGCATGTAGAGGCACCTTCATCGATAATGCACCGATGGATGACAAGATTTCGAACGGAAACAGAAACTTGGAACGTTAAAGTGGAAGGCAGGAATGGTTCGGACTGGTCCAAATCGAATGCCATCAATTGTGAATCATTTGGGTCAATAGCACCAATGGAGGAGAGCAAAGTCTTGCGCTGTGAAGGACAGTTTTTTAAGACTTCTAATGCGGACATGGCTGCGGGAGATTGGGCTAAGTCATCTACAATGTTGTAATTTGACGCAGCGCGAGCATTGGGGTTATTATTGATACGACGAAGTGGGAAACGAGGTGCTTTGGAGGCACTATCGAGTGGAGCCGAAGGTATATGTAACGTTTGATCAGTGGGATGAGCGTTAGTGTTTTTGTCGGTGGGAGGGGCTTCAGGGGTGGAGCCATATTGGTTCCGATGGGTTTGGAGGTTGACATCAGGAGACGACATCATCAACAAGTGGTGAGTACCTGTGTCGAACATGGGTTGATCAGGAGTAGCATAAGTGATCTGTTGTTGTGGTGGCACGTTGCCCTGAGGGGGAGCCAATGGCTGAGTGTTCACTACGCCTTGAGTTGGCAAGGGGTTTTGCAGCACCAAAGGTTGCTGCTGAGGGGGTGGGGGGTTGGGCGGCGCTTGAGGAGCCGTATGCCCTTGGCGATGGGCATGATCAACCCAGAGTTGCCGAGCTTGCTCCAAATGTGGGCAAGCATGTGTGTAGTGGCCATAGACCCCACAAATAGAACAAGGATGGTTTGTTCGCAAATTAGGATTTTTGGCCTACTTGGGTGGCCGATCAGGGTTTTGGTTGGCAGGTGCCATGTTATTGTTGTTTGGGGGATTAGGAGGCTGACCACCTTGGTCGGGAGGGGGGTTGTTCCCACGGTTATGGCCTTTGCCATGGTTTTGTTGGCCCTGTTGGCGCTGGTTATTTTGGTTCTGCTGCGGATTTTGTTGGGCGTAGACTTGCCCTTGGGCAGCAGGTGGGTTTTGGGGTTGTGCAGGTGCAGGAGCAGGCTGTGGTGGAGGCTGCGTAGGTGTTGAACCTTGTGGGGGTTGCTGATATGTCTGCGGAACGGGTTGTGGGTTTGTTGCAGGGGCTTCCTGTGGCGGGTAATAAGCAGGTTGGGCTTGAGAGGTCACAGGAGCTGGTGCAGCTTGTGGATGGTAATGTGGCTGAGGTGCGGCCGAGGGAACATAAGCGGGGGATGCATGTCCAAATCACTGAGGTGGACATGAGCGTCCGTGAGAATGGTGGTGGTGTGTCATAGGAGCATACGAATTGGTTGCTCCGAATTGAGATGTAGCTCGCGAAAGGTCGGGGCCAGGGCTAGAACGTGCTATGGAAAAGGGTTGGGGATGCGAGGCAACACGGTCGATGATGCCATCTGCGGCATGGGATGCCCTCGACGCATCGTGCTGGGAGGAATCGTCGCGAGGGGCATCAGGTATAATGGTATAGACATAACCCGACTGAGCGTATATGAGGTCAAATTGCTGGGCTTTGAGGATGGCCTCTTCTTCGGACTGGGGTCGTTTGGATGCCACATCCTTGGAAATGACAGGAAGGAGGGATTTTAGAAACCAATCTAAGAAGATACGGTCATCTAACTTAATTTTACAGAGGCTGCGGCGCTGACGCCATTCATGAATGTGGTCAGTGATGTGGGTAGCCATGTTCTATCTGCAAGACAGTAGGATCTCAACTCCCGCGTCATAGCGGACATGTAACTGAAATAACTGCAGGAAGGTCAAGGCAAGGGAAGTAAAAGTGGCGTGGGTCCCATGGGGTTGCTCGATGTACCACTTAGATGCAGAGCCAGTGAAGGTGCACTGTAACAGATGGAGGCGGACAGAGTCATCCACTATGGATTTGGAGGAACACCATAGATGGAAGGACATAATATGGTTCTGGGGGTCCTCACCTTCCTTTCCCTCAAACTTAGGGATGTCATAGGGGAGCTTGGTGGGCATGTGAGGCCATGCAGGGTCGTGTCTGATAGGATCGTTACTCAGTCTAGCTAGGTCAGGAAGGTTGAGGCTAGCCATGAATGGCAAACTAGTAGAAGGATGTGACATACTAGTGGGTTGGACCATGTTGGGGCCAATGTCCCCAAGTGTAGGGACAGGGTTTGGAAGGTTTCCCCCAAGTGTAGGGATGAACGTGGTATGGGACGGTCCTGCACCACCAAGAGTAGTGTGAGTCACTGATGGAGTAGGAATAGGTATTCCAGCTACTGGAATGGGTGCAGTGATCGAAATGGTAGATGTGGGCCCCATCGAGGGCATACCCAAAGTAGGTGTGGTAGCTGGTGTGGTGGTGGATGCTCCACCAATGGTCCCTACAAAGAAAGGGGTGGAAGTCATGCCAGCCATGGGGCTGGTTGGTGCAGTGTAAATGGGGTTCTCGGACTCTGCCTCAGAATCAGAGGTAAAATAGGGGGCGTCTAGATCGGGTGACGGAGTTCTATGTCGTTGACGAGTGGAGTCAAGTGACAAAGCTCGAGATCTATGATGAGTGGTATCAAGTGATGAATATCTATGTCTATGACGGGTGGTGTCAAGTGAACCGTGCTGTGGGGGCTCGCCCCGGAGGCACCGAGAATGTCTCGGGGACTCAATGGTGACAAATGGTGTCAAATATCTGGGGGTTGTGTGGAGTGAAAAACAACTCAAAAACCCTAATGCAACCGAGTGTGCAGAAGGAGAGATCAAAAAAAAATATGGCACTCAGGCCAACAACCAACTCAAAACACTTACTGCAACAGCTTTGCTACAATAAGTGGAGTATCAACAGAAATGGTCAGAATACCAACAAGCAGCAGGTTTCCTAAAATATAAAAATAGTGGACTCACTAGACCAAAAGGAGGTAAGGGAGCATGCAAACACCTAACTAAATAGTATTCTAACTCAACTAGACATATCCTCTGCAAGGTGATGAAATCCAAGTTAGACAATATGGATAGTAGAGCCAAGTGGCTAAAGATATCCCCCTACCGGGAGGGACACCGGGGAGTCAATCCTAGAAGAAAGGAAACTAAGATACCCCGTTCATGACACGTCCAGAAAAGGTGAATCTACCATTTGGTTCTTTTACCGCAGTACCCCCATACATGGATACCCTGAGAACTGCGAAAGGTAGCCTTCGGTTACTGAATGGATTACGGTATTCCACTCAGGCCTCCGGAACCAGTCTGGCGACTTCAACCCTCCTAGGGGAGAGGCCCTCTGATAAACTGGTTGTGACCATGCCAAAAAATACTAGGGGATTTTGGTTCCCTAATGGACAACAACTATGTCTCAAGTGTAAGCAACCGAGGGGTGTTATTTGGATGCCTATCCCCCCGATCCTACCTAACTACAAAAATTCTTATGTGTTCCCCAAGTGGGGTTAGAATGTTGGTTGTGTTAAATAGTTTTTTGAGGCTCACTTGAATTAGGTGACAGAGTGTGTGCGTGTGAGATGATGAACCCAAATAAAAGTGCCACAAGGGGGGCAACTTTCTATCTAAAAATAACAAGACAGAATGTAAACTTTGAAATGCAAAATTTTCTCTTTTTCAAGTAAAATGCTGAAATTTTTTAAAAAATGATTATGTAAATGGAACAGAAATAAAACTGCAGAAAAGGCTGTAGGGAAGTATGGATGCAGGTAGGACAGATGGCTTTGCAGGTGCAGAAAATAGTGTAGCAAAGTGTTGGATTCAAAACAGGGAAAAAAATGCATAAAGTAGACCGCGGGTCTGTGGCAAATACCGGCAGTCGGACCGCAGGAAACAGAGCAACAGTCGCGGATGAGTTGCGGGTTTTTGGCCGAAAGAGGTAGTCAGACCGCAGGAAACAGGTAAAAATCCGCAGGCGGGTTGCAGGAAAATGGCTGAAAGCCGCAGGCGGGACACAGGAAAAAGGTCGACAGACGCAGTCGGGTTGCAACAAAAGGGCTGAAAGCCGTAGTCAGGACGCGGGAAAAGGGTGGACAGACGCAGGCAGGTTGCAGCAAAAGGGTTGAAAGCTGCAGTCGGGACGCGGGAAAAGGGTCGACAGACGCAGGCGGGTTGCAGCAAAAGGGCTGAAAGTCGTAGTCGGGATGTGGGAACAAATTTTAACAGCTGTAGTTGGATCGCAACAAACAAGCTAATTAGCCGCAGTCGGATCGTAGGTAACAAACTTGAATCCACCGATAGGTCGCCGGAAACAGTCTGAGAGTTGCGGTCGGGTTGCAGGTAAATGCCTGAAAGACGCGATCGGAACACAACTGTGGGGGTAAAAGACGCGGTTTACGGCAGCCGAAAGGAAAAGATAAGAAAATATTTAAAAACTATAACCAGAAATTCGAACCCAGCGGAGTCGCCAAAACTGTAGCTAGGGTTTTCACCCTAGCTTGTGCAAATGAGCACCTACTAAGGAGAATGGACTCCTTAGTAGCAGTTTAATAAACAGTAAACTAAAGTAAGAAAACAATACAGATTCTAAATTAACATGAGCATTAATAAACATAACAAAAACATGAAATATGGTGAAGATCTTTCTTTTTTGTATTGAAATTTTACCTCAAGTGTAGAGGTTGGTGAAGTTCTTGCAATGGTCCAAGAGGGTTGCTCCAAACTCTAGCTTTGCTCCTTCTCTTTCTCCAAAAGGTTGGAAATGGGCCAAAAGGGGCACTCAATGGTGAAAGTAGCTCAAGGGTGAGCTAGGGTTTCAAGAGTGATTTTGGCAGAGTAAGGGTGTATTTGATTGTGGATATGAAATGAGGGGTCTCCATCACCTATTTATAGGTTTTTAGTGGTGGAGTACTGGCCCATGGTTTTGGGAACCATATGGTTTAGGTCAGTTGTATAGGGTTTTTTTCCTCCTTTTTCCTCTTTTTCCTCCTTTTTTTATATTTTTTATTCCCTTTTTAGAGGGTTTTTGCTATTTTGGAGGAATTTTGGATAATGTTGGGGGGGGAAAGGGGTTTTTTAGCCTTTTGGAGGCTTTTTTGATGGTTTTGTGGCCTTTTGGAGGCTTTTTAATGGGATTTTAGGGTTCTTAAGGTAAATATGGTAGGAAATATGGACAAATGAGTCATGTAATGGGGTAGATAAGGTAGTGAGCACTTTTTGGGTGTTAACAATAGTTACCAACATTTTCGGATATCCGATCGGATATTAAGCCCGAGATGTCGGATATCCGACCTTTTATTAAGCCCGAGGATGTCGGATATCCGATGACAAGCAATACTCAAGTACGTCGGATATCCGACTGCTTATGATTCCCTATCTCGTCTGATAGCCGACATCTACTCTCTAATGGTAACTAAGTTCAGGGCATCGGATATCCAACGGAAGGAAGACTTTTAAAAACTATAAATATCGAAACATTCCGACATGTTTGCTATAAAGGAGACGATTTGCGAAATTTTTTTAATTCGGCGGGTTGTTTTTCAGCGGATTGTTTTTCATTATTTCGATTGTTTTTGTGATTAAAGCGAGCGAAGTGTGGAGCTTCATTTTCTAAGATCGATAATCTCTTTATGAGAAAATGTCAACTAGCAATATTCTTGATCCAGACGAACAAAATCGACAATTGCTTGCTAGATTGTGGGAAGGAGTTGAAAGAAGGGGTGATGGGAAATGCTATTGTCCATGTAGTCAATGTAGGGGCTTTAAGAGGAGAAGAATTTTGATAACGATAGCCACAAAACATTGTAGGGAGCATGGGCACACTGAGGGGGGACATGAATATCATCCATTTGTAAATTTTGCATTATATATGTTTTCATTTTGATTTCTTTTGTAAATGTATGTATTATTTTAATATTTCTTATATTAACTTGTATCTATTGATCGTGGTTTCAGTAGATGGAGACTAACATGGAAAATAAATATTATTTTAATATTTAATATTTATTATAATATTTTTTTCTTTTGTGCATGTTGAATCTAGGGTATAGTAGAATAACTCATTTATTTGTTCGTTAGTGAGACTAACCCACTCACTGGGGAAATCACTTGGCTCTCTAGATTTGTGACACTTTCCATCATGATAATAGAAATAACAACTATATTGGCATGTTGTAATTTCTCTTCTATTTTCTCTATAGAAACCATAGCATGGTTTATCTTACCTTAGTGGACAGTATGAGAAATTTTGAGTTATATTTGAGTAGTTTTGCTCAGTAATTGGGTCAATTATTATGTCTCTTGGATAGTTTGGATGCACCTATTTGACCAACAGTACAATTGGTCGTTGTTCTTTTCATCCCAACAGTACAAAATTTGTTACATTTTAAATGCATCACATAAATGTTTACATTTTGCGTTTGAATTTGTTATATTAAATTTAATCTATTGATGGCTTCATGTAATTATAAAGGAAAGACATCCTACGACATATCTTCCAGAGGAAGTGCTTCAAGAACAAGTATTGGAGGAACGTGGAGCTATGAATATTAATGGAGAACAAGTTAATGATCACATTGAAGAAAATGAACATATTGATAACATAGTTGAAGATGATGTTACAAATACTTTGATCCATGATTCATTTAATGTTAGAATGAATGATAATGATGATGATCATGATCATGAAAATGATGAACATTTTGATGATATTCATGATATACCTCTTCTTGATAAGGCATACAAACCCCTTTATGAGGGCTCCAAGACAAATCTTCTCTCTGTTATATTGTTGATAATGAACTTGAAGGTTATGAATGGTCTTTCAAACATATCAGTCACACGGATGTTAAGGTATGTAATATATTCCATCACAAAATATATATGATCATGTATTTTATTGTTAATTCATATATAAGTCAAATTATTACGGATGAAATGTGTTTCATTAATATTATTTCTATATTATATTAACTAGATTTTTATTTTAATTTGTTGTAGCATGATAGGTGAATATTTGTTACCACTGTCAAATATTTTACCTCGCACATATCGAGATTTATCTGCCATCATGAAAAAAAATGGAATGCAGTATGAAGCAATTCATGCATGCCTTGATGACCATGTTCTATATTACAATCAGCATGAATTTGCAACAGAATGTCCTGAATGTCATATATGTAGATATCGAACAGATCAAGTAACAAAAAAGGTGCCTCACAAGGTTCTAAGTTATATTCCCATTATTCCACGTTTGCAACGACTGTTCAGGTGAAAAACCATAGCGTAGTTTATGGATTATCATGCACGGAACAAAATTCAAGACGACATTATTGAGATGCTTGCAAATGGGTCTGCATTTAGAGATATGGAGGAAAAATGGCCTCACTTTAAAGAAGAACCTCGTAATCTTAGGATTTCTTTAGCAGCAGATGGTGTCAATCCATTTGCAAAGATGAGATCCGTTTACTCGATGTGGCCTATTTTTGTTATCAACAACAACACTCCTCCATGGTTGACAATAAAGAGGGAGCACATAATGTTGTCGATGAGTGTTCCAGGTATGAACCCTGCATTTTTTTTTTAATGTAGTGGTATCTCATTTGTCGTATTTTTGTCGCATAATGTCATATATATATTTAATGTTTTTCTATTGTGCAATATGGTTTAATATATATCTAAATGGTACATCTCATAATTATATTTTTTATATGTTCAAATCAATCAGGTAAGTACCAAGTCAAAGATATGAATGTATATATTGAACCTCTTATTGACGAGCTACTGAAGTTATGGAATGGAATCACTATGTATGACATATCTAGACCAATACAACAAAGGCAATTTCAATTCCATGCAATGCTTGTATGGACAATACATGATGCCCCAGGGTTAACCCATTTTTGTGGTATGTAATTATAAGTTCCACTTTATTTGCATTTAATTTTACGAACTACTAGTTACTATACTACGCACGCATGTTTTTCTAAATAATCCAGTCATTTTGTATATAATTATAATTGACATAGATATTCCATCTCTTTATGTAGGTCTTCAGACAAAGGGGAAATTTGCATGTCCAGTTTGTGGTCCTTAGATCAAATCTCGTTGTTCAAAAAGCTTAGGAAAGGAGGTGTTTGATGAGTATAGGCACTTCCTCTCTAAGAATCACAGGTATCGAACTACTGAAAAACATTTGTTCAATGGCAAGCATTTAAACCGCAGAGAATGACACCTCACCTATGGAAGTTGCAATATAATATAAATCATCAAGGTACGAATGCCGAATCATCGTATATGAAATGTTATATTGTATTTTTTTTACTGTGTGTTATTTTCTATAATTGACATTGATTTATGTAATTTCATGATTGTCATTCATGTGATCATGAAGGCATTAATGGGATTCCACGAGGAACGAAAAGTTATCCTAGACAATTTAGTAGGTTGCCCTACTATGAGCACCCACAAATTGCTCATCTATTTGATACAATTCATATCGGAAATAATGTGACTGAAACATTATGGCAAATATTAGATGGAAGGAGTGACAAAGAAAAAATTGTCAAAATTTGCAAAGACATTCAAAATAGAAACCATGCAACGAAAGACGTCATTCAATTTCATAGCAACAGAGAGAAAATTAATATAAACTCACTTCCATGGATGTTAAAGGACCAGCAAAGTAATGTTGTGCAAACATGAAGAATATCATAACAAAGAAAGGTGATTTTGCGGGGGTGAAAACACACGATTGGCATGTCTTCATGAAGGTAATTATTATGGTATGCATTTAATTTTTATTTTTTTTCCTATTCCAGTGAATATGGTTGGTATTTTTGTTTGTCTACTCTTTGTTGATAAAATGAAACGATTTGTATATTATTGTTACAGTATGTTCTACCTCTCTCTATCCCGGACAACTTCGACAACAATGTCAAGCAAATAATATATAGTCTCAGGAAATACATGAGGTAAGTGGTGATTTTTTCCATGCGCTTAGTGTTTGTTTAATTCAACATAGAACTTATATTTGATTTTCGTTCTCTAATTCATGTTACGTAATATAATGTTTTTTTCCTTTAATCTCTTGATTGGGTTGTCATGTCACTTGTAGATGGTTGTCATCTAAAGAATTCCATAAAGAAGACATAAAGTATTGGAGGAGAGAAATTCCTCATCTCATGTTTGAAATGTAGAAGCATCTACCTTTGGCATTTTTCAATGCATAGGAACACTACCTCGTACACCAAGTTGAGGAGATTGAACTGTGTGGACCTGCGCACTCAAGGTCCATGTGGATGGTTGAGAGGCACTTGAAATTTATGAAGGGTTTGGTCAGACAACGAGCATGCTGAGGGTTCTATGATGGAGGGATATATGGTATACCAAAACATGTTGTATATTATTGAATATCTTCCTATGTTAGCATCAAAGCTCAATTTACGTCGCATTTTTCATCTGGACTCCAATAAAGATTTCGAAGGGGAGTACCCGAAGGGGAAAGGTAGATCGAGTAAGGTCAAAGGTAATATAACACATTTGACTGGTGATTTTTATGTATATATATCATGCATATTCTATTCTTATATTCAGTAATTTGCATTAATTTAGAGTGTAATATACATTTGTATTGAATTTTAATTTTATTGTCATCAAATTACAGTTGTTCGAGAGTGGGATGCAATTCATTTATACATCACAAACAATCTTGACTGGATGAAGGTATGGATCAAAACTATGTGAACAATCTGGTCATGGAATATCATGGGAAGGTGTGGCTTCATTGGTTAAAGCTGCACATCGCAATGGAGACACCAATCTAACACAAAGGGAAATCGATTTAGCAAGAGGTTTAAAAGATAAGCCAGTAAGCATATTAATCAACCACACTATTTTTTTTTTGTAAAAAATATTGTCGGTTTACATCACGCTGATTTTTTTCCCTGTATGGCAATATAAACATGCACTAGTTAATCATAAATATTGGATCATTATGTAATATTTTCCTGTATGGCTTGTTGTAGGTAAAACACCATAAGGCTATGTGGTGCAATGGATATAGATATCGCATCAAAAAGTTGGATGAAACGAAGAAAACATCAGATTGTGGGATATCTGCAATCTTTGAGGTGACCAATGTTTCTTCTAAAAGTGACAGACATCTAGAACTCTCTGAAAATCGATACTATGGGTATCTGGAAGACATTCTTCAGTGTGACTTTAACTCCTTCAAGGTATTTATGTTCGTTGTCTAATGGTACAAGTGTCAATTGAATCAACGTGATCTCGATAAAACAATTATTGAACATGATAATGGATTTACCATGGTAAATACAAGGTTGTTTGATCCAGGAATGGAGCCCTATGTTCTTCCAACCCAATGTGAATAGGTATTTTACTCCGAGGTTCCAGGTAGAGCGGGCTGGTCATTTGCTGTGAGACACGATCCAAGGGGAAGACCGGTAAGGTATAATGTAGATGAAGGTAATGAAGACATTCTTGACGAAGAAGACGTCGTTGAAGATGATCATGATGATCAACATGAGTTAGATGATCATGTTCCAGTAGAAGATGTTGAAGAATTTCTTGAATTAGATGATGTATCAGACAATGTCCATGAAGATGATA
This sequence comes from Larix kaempferi, assembly GCA_027924585.1. Lineage (NCBI taxonomy): Eukaryota > Viridiplantae > Streptophyta > Pinopsida > Pinales > Pinaceae > Larix > Larix kaempferi. The sequence goes on along the minus strand of BSBM01000994.1, from coordinate 22,340,374 downwards.
TCGACGATGACATGATGGTCGTAACTAACATCGACGACAATGATGATATGGCCAATCCTTACAATGTTGAATCTGGATCATCGAATGATACAGATGATGACTCAGATGGAGAAGATGATGAAGTCCATTGAAGTGTACGAGGTATGTAGTAATATATCTACTCTATATATTTTGATTTAATATTGTGATAGAAATATTGAATTTTATTGCCGGTACGTATAATAAATTAACTGTTTCTTAGTTGCTTTTTCCATTTTCTTGTATGTTATAATTAGAAACATTGCTTGTTATATAGTATGATAGAAAACACATTTAATTTTTTTGTACATAGATATTTTTGCGAGGTTATGGGGAATTGAGAGTGATGTGAGGGGGGGGAGGGGCCATAAGAGATTCCACCTTCATGTGGTTGGCCCTTTTTAGTAGAGAATATTAAATGATTCTCGAAACAGAGAGAAGCTTATAATTAAGGAAATGCACAATTATCATGCTAACCCAAATGGTGCGCTTGATCATGACCATCATCTTCATCATGATCTTCATCATTGTATGAAATCCGACACAACTACCTAGAAAGACTAACAATGTTTTTCGTCGGTGGTTTAGTGAGCTCGTCGGATTCTTTTGAAGTCAGAAGTTTGATATCCGACACCTCTTGTCATCGGTGGTATGGCGAGGTCGTCGGATTCATCATCATCATCATCTTCATATTAATCATCATCATCTTCATCATCATCATCATCATTATCATCATCATCATCATCATCATCATCGTCATCCTCATCATCATCATCATAATCATAATCATCATCATCGTTTCTTCATTTCTATCTTCGAGGATAATCTATTTTCCCAAGTTGTTTCCCATCAAAATTTTTTCATGGGACCAACGACGTTGGATTTTTTTAAATATGTGCTAGCTTGTACTAAAATTTGGCATGGTTACACTAGACACATGAATTGACGTTGTGGAAGGGTTTCCGGACTCAAACATGACTGACACTAACCATTGGAGCGTAAAAAAGCATACCTATAGAGTAAATAATGTGCTAGATGGGGCCAACATTGAGAATTTTTAAATATTTGCTGACTTGTACTAAAATTTGGCATGGTTCTACTAGACGTATGCATTGACATTGTGGGAGGGTTTCCAGACTCAAACATGACTTAAACTAACCATTGGAGCATCAAAACACATACCTATAGATTAATTAATGTGCTACATGAGGCCAACATTGAAATTTTTTAAATATGTGCTGGCTTGGAATGAAATTTAGCATGGTTAGACTAGACGCATGCATTGACAGTGTGGGAGGGTTTCCAGACTCAAACATGACTGACACTAACCATTAGAGCATAAAAAACCATACCTATAGAGTAAATAATGTGCTAGATGGGGCCAACGTTGAAATGTTTTAAATATTTGCTGGCTTGTACTGAAATTTGGCATGGTTCTACTAGACGCATGCATTAATGGTGTGGGAGAGTTTCCAGACTCAAAGATGTCATTCAAATTTAAAGGTATTGCAATATTTGTAACAACATTTCATTTAGATAAGGAACGTGTATTTCATGGACACAGAATCTTCATAATTTCGAGTGAGTACAGGATGACAATTGAACATTGAACATGGAGGAAGCATTCACTTCACTCAATGATGATTTTTCTTTGTTGGTGAGTAGTTATATGATCATTACTTCACTCAATGATTCTATTATGTGTTTGGTGTCACATCTACATGGACATGTTTGAAGTCGATGAAGCATGCCCTCTTCTTATGGGCCCTGATATTTTAAAGGAATTGCTAAAAAAAATTCACTTCCACTTCAAATTCCTTCATTAGAGGATTCACCGTGGACAAGTTGGTAATTACTCTAATTTTATAGCTACGAGTGCTAGAGATGAACAAATTCATTGATATTTACAACCATTGATGAGATGTGTAGTTGATTCGGTATTTAGAATTGTATGATGGGTTAATACTAAAGCAAGACCTTAGGGCCTTAATCCACAGACTCAATATTTAACTCTATGGCCTTATCATGATCATCATTGTTGTATGATATCCGACGCAACGAGGTCGTCGGATTCATCACCATCTCCATATTCATCATCATATTCTTCATCATCATCACCATTGACATCATCATCATCTTCATCATCATCATCATCACCACCATCATTATCATCATCATCATCATCAGCATCATCTCTTCATTTCTACCATGACTGACACTAACCTTTGTAGAATAAAAAAAAATACCTATAGATTTAACCAACCTAGATCCAAATCCTAGGTTCTATCAAGTGTCGAGAGCGATTAAATCTCTTGAGGTGCTTGAATAGCTCCTTGAGTGCAATACCTGAGCCACCTAATCCTAAGCTCTAAAGTCTCTAGTTTAAGTCTCATATTTACTTTTTACTTTGTATTTTTTTTCTTTATGGCCGACATAATATTTATTACTTTTATCTTTGTATTATTATTTTTTGTTTACTTTGTATTATTTTGTTATTGGAAAAACACTCTAAAGTCTCATATTTATTTCTTACTTTGTATTAAAAGTAAAAAGTAAAGTCTCTGGTTTAAGTCTCGTATTTACTTTTTACTTTGTATTATTCTTTTTTTGTTTACTTTGTATTATTTTGTTACTCGACAAACAGTCGACAAACTCGACAAACACTCGACTCACAAGATCTCCCCCATACTGGGCTGTAGAGCGCCTCTCGGTGCAATAATGTGATACATGGGGCCAACGTTGAAATTTTTTACATAGGTGCTGGCTTGGACTGAAATTTGGCATGGTTAGACTAGACGCATGCATTAACAAGGTGGGAGAGTTTCAAGACTCAAACATCATCATCATCATCATCTTCATCACCCTCTTCCTCATCAACATCTTCATCATCATCATCTTTTTCATCTTCATTGACATGATCTTCATCATCTTGATCATCATCATCATCATTGTCATCATCATCATCCTCATCGTCATCACCCTCTTCCTCATCAACATCTTCATCATCATCATCTTTTTCATCTTCATTGACATCTTCATCATCTTGATCACCATCTTCATTATCGTCATCATCATCATCAGCAGCAACAACAACATCATCATCGTCGTTGTCAACACCATCATCATCATCATTGTCATCATCATCGTCAGATAATTTATCCATCTATTTATTCTTGATGTCCCACTCTTTTTATCTTACAACTTCATTTTGGTTCTCTTGATGGTGGGTGGAGTGTCCACTTGAAATCTTGGATGTTTCAAAACTACAACACAGTTAATCTCTGGGCGTTTTAGCAATTAACACCATGTTAATTAGAGATATTGATTGGCATTATTTTCAAAATGTTTATTATATTTCCTTCTGTGTACATATAAGGTAAGCAGGGTCAAATAGGGTCATACTTAGCTTTTATGTTATACGCCACCCCCTTTACCGACCTAGGTGAATACATGAGTCCCCGATCATTCAATGTGTTGGCTTGCCACTGCCAGCTTAATTTTTAATATAACAAAAATATACAACATGAGTTCTGCCTTACAGGAACTCATTGTCTTTTACAAAATTATATTTTAAACTGGGGTTAAATCCTAGGGATGTTACACCTAAAGTCAAATTCTCTACATCATATATATCCTAATAAGAATTACTATAACTAACCAATTGGTTTATATTCTTTCTATAATACTTTATACTAAGCTAATGCACCCTTGATATCATGAGAAATCTTGTTTGTAGCCTTCAAGTGGCTCTCTTTTGGATCCTGCATGAACCTAGAGACCACATGAACAACAAAGGTTATTTTCTGTCTACTATGAATCAAATATATAAGGCTACCAATAATATTCCTGTAAAGAGCGACATCAAATTTCGGAGAATCACACTCAGTCATTTTCACTCTCCTTTAATATGGATTATCACAATGTTTATGATCATTTATTTTAAATTTATTTAATAAAAAAGTTATCGTGAGAAATAAAGATATCATAATCAACTTGTGAAACTCAAATACCTAGAAAGAAATTCAACATACCGAAGTTGGTCATTTAAAACGTATTTGTCAGTTTATTATTTAAACCCAAATCCAAGTTAGCACTACCACTAGTGATGACCAAATCATCAACATGCAAAGCAATAATCAAAATATTATTCACATGTAAGACATAAATATTGTGATCTAATTCAGAATGCTTCAAAATATTATTCACATGTAAGACATAAATATTGTGATCTAATTCACAATGCTTGAAACAAAGATTGAGGAAGATCTTACCAATATTTTCACACCACACCTTGGAAGCTTGTTTCAAACCATATAAGGGTAAATCATATCTTGGGACAATTCACTTCATAAAATCATCATCCATGAAGAGTGAAACCCGTACAATTTATATAAAAATTTATATCTAAAATGGGATTATGTGATTATCAATTGAGATCATATAATGATATGTATATAAATACATGTTGAGGTGATAAGCCATACACTTTAAAAATTGACTTATAATTATTACAACATACATGTAAATTGTAACCTATGACTATATTGAGGTCCTCAACTAGCCTAAATCCTAAAACTTGGGCTCTTTCAAATATTTTTTAAATGAGTTCCATTAATAATCTTTACCTATATTGTGACTTACCTTCTTTAATTGCTTTTATGATTCTACAACATTACCAACTTGTGAATTCCTTTATGAATTGAGTAAATGTTTGAATGGTGATGCCCGAACTCTCACGCTCGAACCATTACCTCATGCCCTCTCGTGCTTGAACCATTAGCTCATGCCCTCTCACGCTCGAACCATTAGCTCCGCCCTCTCGCGGTCGAACCATTAGCTCATGCCCGAACCATTAGCTCACGCTCGAACCTTCGGCCATAGCTCGCAGCTTACAGTGGAGGTTGAGAAGGCTGCATAAGAGGTTGCAGAGGAGGTGAAGGAGGCCGCACAGGAGGTCAAGGAGGTTGAGGAGGTGAAGGTGGTTGAGGAGATCGAAGAGAAGGTCGAGGAGGTCAATGTGGTTGAGGAGGTCGAGGAGGTCACAAAAAAGGTCAAATCGGTAAGAATCCAATTTTATTTACCATTTTATGAGGTCCTAAACCGCCATAATTCCAGCCCTAAGCCTCAATTCTGAGTTCTACCTTATAAATAAGCATTAAACCTTCAAAATGGGATTGATCCTCTTCCAATCACTTGTTGCAAGGGATAACTTAGGTTTGTGGCCTAAAATTCATAATTATGACTACCACTACTTATTCAATGGCTGAAATATGCCCAACATTTGAAAAGATGACCCCTCATTGCTGGAGTATGCCCATAATGGTGAAGATTCTGTTAATTTGGGCAAAAACATAACCAATAGTGGAGGTTTTATGGTCCTCTTGTCCACAAAATTACCCAAAATGTTGTTTTAGGGTTTCCTATGCAGCTGCAAGGTGCCCAGAACTCACTGAAACCTTATTTTGTTGTTGTTATCCATAACTATATCATAGATTAGTGTTGCTTAGGGGCTTAAGACATTCCCAACATCAAGATCTAGAGCTACTACGTAGATAGCTCGATTGGCATTATATCATCCCATTATGCAAGGTCCAGGACATTACCTAAAAATTCCAAGCATTGCATAAAAATTCTAATCTCTACTCTCATAAGGAAAATAGGCTCTTCTCCCAAGGTCCAACCACTATGGAAAAAGGAAATCGAGTATAAATGGGATTCAAAGGCATGACATAAAATTTATGCTTCCTTGCTGATCATTGAAAGTGATCACAAGATCTCACCAACATGAAAGAATAAGAAATAAAGTAGGCTAGTCAAATTAATATTGAATAATTTTATGAGCAGTAGCTTTGGCAGCAAAGTGCCCACCACTATGGAACTGCAAATGACCACCATCATGAAACTACTTAAGAATTACTTTAGCTTGTGGTTTTCCCACACACCCGAGGAGCATACCATCAACATGCCTATAGAACAAACAATTGTTCAGCAGTACATACTTGTAACTTCCGGCCTTAGCCTCCTCTTTTCGTTAGCTTGTAAATGACTCAGAGGGCATTGTTGATTCTGTCTATAAAATAGAACATCTTGACACCAAGGATCAACAATAACGTTGTAATCAATATCAGAACACTCAAGGTCAATGAAAGAAAACAAGGCACCCTCTGCTCTTGGCTGTTGGGGCATTCATTGTAAGGGTTTCCTTCCGCCTTACGCTATAAATATCATTGTAATGGGACTACAATTATCTTTTTTGGCTATTTGGAATAGAATTTACAGCAGGTTTCTGCAGTGAGATATCTCACTCCTTTCCTCTCTTTGGGACATGACCTTTAGCCCTTAGATTTGGGGCCTTGCCCACGTGGTAAACTATTGCAACTATCTTATCAACCTTGTTGTTTTGCATCACTGCAGATTGGAGATTGTCTAGTTAGAATCAATTTCGTGCTGCATTAGAAAGCTAGTTAACTAATGTATTATTCGTATATATTTAATTGTGGGCTAAGGCTTTTATGTCCCTCCTAACTAGGTGTACCTTTTTTTCCATAGAAATTGAAGAGTTTGAGAGACCTCCCCAACTCATTACTAAATTAGTCAATGCAAATTACTGAGAAAACCACATAAGATTTATTTAGAGGAATGCAAGGGTTTCTAGACTATCACCATCTCTCCTACTAGCATAATTTGTTTACCTTGCTCCCAGGACCCCTACTAGCAGAATTTGTTTACCTTGTTTAATTTATTTGGTATCTATCGCCAAATCAAAGTAAGTGCATGCAAGATAATCAAATGACTGCAATAATTGATCCAAATCAATGTACTAATCAAGAGACATGTATTACATCATAGTGACGACACATGATAGGATGCCATAGGTCCAATAGCATGCAATTATGGAGGCAGTTTGTCAAAACTGGTGGGTGAACAAATGATTTGATTTCCATTGCTACAATCTGCTCACAAAATACAGTATAACACTCCCAACTCCTCTCAAATACATATATGTAGAATATCAAACTACATATGGAAAGAGGAAAGAATGCATGATAAAGTTGGAAGAATACGCATGCCACACTTTCTATATCTTAACTCACTGTCTAGATTTTAGTGGTGGGAGTTCTCCTTTTGGATAAAATGCTCACATACTTGGGAGTGCAAAACCTGCATTGTCCGCAATGTGGTCATGCATAAAATTTGGAGCACATTTTCTAGCTCTGTCCCTTTGCTCGAAATGCATGGACCTAGGTAGATTCTATCCATCAACAATGTTTTCCTACTTCATTAGCCTAACACATTACCTTCTGTAATTTCCTACCATGCACCATTGAATTTTAGAACACCTGGATGCTCTTCCAAAAAATCCCTTCTTTTGGATATGGAGAAAATGAAATGATTCTAATAACGCAACAAGGATGATTTGGCACTTTTATGTTTTTAAGTCCTATAGAATTCTAGAATCACATAGTTTTGTCAAGGGTTTTATATTTTTGTATGAATTTCAAGATATGGAAGGCAGAAAATATGAAAAATACGTAGTCAGTTCTTTGTCAAAGGTCAATGTTTTTTGAACTTGTAGTTAGGACAGGAGAGGTCTGAAATCTTATTTGTTATCATCATGTCTATGGTTTAGCATTGAAGAATAAATTTTTATAACGCCTAAGTTGAAAGAAAGTAAAGACTAGACTGCGTAAATTAGCCATTTTTGTGAAAAAAAGTTAAGTTTTTTATTAAAATATATGCAAGAGGAAGAACCACTTTGAAACTGTGAATTCTTCTTTTGCATATCTGTATACACCACATAACTTGAGGTATAGTGGAAGTGATTTGAATTTGGTGAATAAATTTTGGATTGTGTCAAATATTCTTGGGCTTAAACTTATGAGATCATTCTGCAATTTATGTCCTTGCATCACATCTTTCTTCCCAAAGACTCCTTCCTGTAAGGTCCAGACTTGATTGGGAGATGTTATAGATTCAATGTGAAATAAGAGGTTAGGTGAAAGAGAAATATCTTAGGTATCTTAGTGTAAATTATCCTAAATAATTTATTGCTTGAGGTTTTCTCTTCGAACATAGTATATCCTTCCCAACAGAGTTGATCCTCTGTATTGTGTCCATATGTACAATCTAATGCAGTGTTTAATACAATTGAAGAATTGCGAGTTTCATTCCAGCTCTTCCTATTAATCTTGTTGATGTACGTGGGACTCTATCATGAATTTTGTCTTTTTTATGGTCTAGAATTTCAATACCCTTGGTTTTTATTTACAACTAATATAGCTATCATAGACTTTTAGTCATAGAAATTCATTAAGGCAACATTTATTATGTAAAGGAAGGTTGGCTAGTTGAAGTAGTATATCATGATAAAAATAAAAATATTTGTATTTATGATTATATTTTCTTTGTTCAACTTGGACCTCTATTGTTTTTATCCCAAAACCAAAAGCGATTTAACTCTGCGTACCCACGCCTTCCATCCGAGGAGTGTTGCTAGCGGGCTTGAGCTTCAACTTGGCAACAAGTCTCGGACGGCGGGCACGGGTACACAGAGTCTAGAGTTTCTTCCAAGCATGGAATATCACACAAGAGGAACTGAGCTTAGTTGATAGTACTCTATCTGCAATCAAACTTTGATCTTAGTTGATAGTACTCTGTCTACAATAAAATTTAGAGGAACTGAGGAAAATGAACATGACCATAAGCTGATTGATGGGAGTTCTAGTATAAGGTAATTTTTTGCCAATTTAATTATTTGATATTTGAAATTCCAATTCAACTAATGTGTGGGATAGATGTGCCATAGATGAAAGTTTTAACATCTCAAGGAATTAGATCTTTGACCAAACACTAGGAATGGCAAACTTGGGTACTAAGAAAGAAATAACAACAACCAATCATTATCATCTATATGGTTGTAGGAGGGAAGTTTTGATTCCCATAGGCAAGAGCTTGGGGGCATTGATGTCAAGGTACTCAATGCCCGCTAAAGGGGAAATTATTAGTATTTCTCATGATGTAAAAGTAAAAGATGTATTGCTCATGATTAGGATACTCTTGTATTTATAGTCATAAAAAAACAAGTTGTGGTATAGCTTCTCCTATTGTAGTTATTATTTTTTTATTAAGCTCATGAACATTTATATGTAGTTTATTGTTTCTACTATCACTGTGTTTTTGTGATGAATGATTGAAGAATGTTATAAGTGTGCCTAAAGAATTATGAACATGGATATATACAATTCCTTATATTTATTATCACTTTGTTTTATGTGATGAATTCATTTGCATGACTTGAGTATATCTGAAGCTCTCCTTGAGGTCCCATGAATGAACTTGAACACTTGAACACTTGCTGCATTCATTTAATTTGAAAGAGTATTTATAGTTTGAAAGAACTCTCTCCTTACCTTAGCTAACATTCATTGAAAGGAAAGGCTTATTTGATTCATATGCATTTGGATGGTTTGAGTCAATAATTACACCACAAGTTTCACTTTCATCACCCGACTGAGTAATACAACCATTAAAATTTAACTCGCTAACTCAACACACTTTAACCTCGCTTGAGGATAAAAAGAATTTGATAGTTAGGTAGGACACTAGGGATAGGAATCCAAATATATCCCCCTTGTCATTTTCATATGAGACATAGTTTTTGTCCTTTAGGGTACTAAAATCCTCTAGTATTTATTGACACGGTCATTGACCAGTTTGTGGAGGGGCCTCCCGTTTTTTCGGGGGTTAAGCTGCGAGGATTGATTTCGGATGGACTTTGCAGAATGCCACACTCCACTTAGCACCTAAAGCATATCGATCCGTTGTCTTCCTTGTACTCTACCATGATGGTGATACAGGGGCGATAAGACAGAAGTGTCGAAAACCTTTTCCGGTGTGTCATGAACGAGGTAGCTTAGTGACTTTTCTTCTAGGGCTCTTTTACCCAGGATCCCTTTCGATAGAGGGATATCCTTCCATTATTGGTCTCTCATTTCGTATTGTTCAACTTGGAATTCATCACGTTGCGAAGGATACGATTTGTCGAGGTCTCCAGCTCCTAGTTAGTAAGTTTGCTTGTTATTTCACCTTTTTAGAGGGTCTTTTTCTTTTTAGTGCTGCTTGTTGGCATTCTGGCCACTTTTGTTTCATCTCGCTTACTATGACTGTTGATGTATATGTAACTTCAGAATGTATTTCATATATGTATATTGTATTCCTACAGAGAGGTTATTATATACGGAAGTGTCTTCATTTATATTGTAAATGTCATAACTTATACTTGATGGGTTATTAGACCACCTTGATGGGGTCGGCCATGTATAAGTCATGTGGGTTAAAGGGTTATTAGACCACCCTAGTGGGGGTCAGCCCTATCAACATTATGTTATGTGTTTATGTTGAGGCCGACCTTGTAAGGTTATTAGGCAAGTCAAGTCAAGTATAAATAGAGTGCGGGAGGCACTCTATTTGATCATTCACTTTCTCACTTATACACTCATTGGAGAGTGGCACACCAGTGAGAGAGGAGAAGCTGCTAGGAGGACTATCTTTTGTACTTGGGTTGTATCATTGCTCTTTCTATCTCTGAGGAATTTATTGGGGTTTTCACCTTATTGATTTTCCCCAAGGAAACTCTGTGTGTCTATTGTCTCTTGTGATTGATATGATGTGCATGTTATTCCCTCAAATAAGATCATAAATCATATTGAATTAATGATCAAAGTCTAACATGGTATCAGAGCTAACCTGAGAAGAAGACACTGTGCAGCTGCGGAAGCTAGGGATTCTTTCTTTTTAGGTTTCTCTCCACATATCTTGAAAGGCAGGAGGCTATATTGACTCTCCTCAGCAAGGATCATCTTTCTGTCCAATCAGAATTCAATTATGAGCACTTTCAGTTTTGGCCCTAAAAATTAGGGTTTCCACAAAACGTGGAATTTCTGAAATTTGAGACCATGGATGCAAGCTCCTTGGAAAAATCGAAGTTTAGAGCTTTGGATCGAACTTTTTGGTTGGGTGAAGCTCCGAGAAAATCAAAGCCTAGTTTGGGGTCCTGTCTAGTGAAGCCAGAAATTATGGTTTCTACAAAAGTTGGAATTTCTGAAATCTGAGACCATGGCTAGAAGCTCCTCTGAAAAATCAAAGTTTAGAGACCAAGATCGAATTTTTTGGATGGGTGAAGCTCCGGGAAAATCAAACCCTCATTCAAGGTCCTCCAGTGAATCCGGAAGTTTGAAAAGCAAATTTGAGGGGTGAAACTTTGCAGTTTTCAAATTCTGAGTATACCAGCTTGATCAGCTCATCAAGACGCATATTTCTATCCTTTCATAAGTTTGAAATTCAAATTTTGAATTTTTAGGGTTTCTCTGACAAACCGTAATCCAGCTCCAGATCCAATTTTCAACAAATCAAGTGGTAAGACCTAATAAATTTTCTATTTCCATTTGAAGTACTTCTTAAGATGTCTCACCACACGACGCTTGAGGATAAGCTTGAAGGGGTTGATAACTTCCGAGCATGGAAGTATAGGATTGGGTTAATCCTAGAAGAGAATGAGTTGGACACTTACACAAGTGAAGAGATTGCAGTTCCAAAGGGAGAAGAGGCCAAGGACTTACACAAGAAGAACTTGGTCAAGGCTAAGAGGATCATTGTTGATTCTATCAAATACCATCTCATACCACATGTGTCGTCTCTGAAGACACCCAAGGAGATGTTTGATTCCTTGACCAAGCTATTTGAAGGGAAGAACATAAATCGGAAGATGACCTTGAGGAATCAATTGAAGAATATCAAGATCCATAATGCAGAGACTATGCAGTCTTATTTCTCAAGGGTCTCCCAGATAAAAGAACAACCTGAAGCTATGAGAGAAGATATAGAGAATGGAGAAGTGGTAATGACCACTCTTAATGGCCTTCCTAGATCATGGGATTCCTTCATCCAAGGAATTTTTGCTAAGAAGAAACTTATCTCATTCAGTAGGCTGTGGGAAGAATTCCCATAGGAAGAAGCTCGAATTATAGCTCGAGAAGAAAAGATGGGGAATGAAGTTCAAGCTCTCACAGCCCACACCAAGAAGAGGACACTTTTCCTCAGATTGTCCTAAGAACAAAAGGAACAACAACAACAACTACTACAAGCAATCTGACAGGTATGACTTACAGGTATGTTTTGAAATCTGTTCATGATTAAGTTTATAATATGATTGTCTTCATGTTATTGAGTTTAGTAACAATATTGTTTAATTTTAGACTTGTCTTATCACCCTAGTAAAAGTATGAATGCATGATAGAAGACATTCATTGATTAGGGTTATGACACTTATGATTGTATTATGATTGTACTAATACACTATAGTGTTGTATGAGGATAATGTTATCCGCTAACATGAAGGTACAAATCAAGTTCTAGATCAATACCATGGTGACATGAATACAAAGACTCATCCATATTCATGGATCACATAGAGGTATGTATAATTTGGTTCTACAATGGTTAACTTATGAGTTATGCAGGTCATTAAAGAGAACAAGAAAAACATTGCTAGACATAACTAGCAAATATGATGACCAGGTATGTTTTTCCTATATCAAGTTAGAATCCTAACCTATGTTAGGATCTTATACTTTTGTATGATTGATAATGATTATTTATGAAGTTAGAAATTTAAGTAATCAAGGGTTTATGCATATTATGTCCCTTACCTTGATTGATGATATGACTAACCGAAAGAGTCCTATGGTCAAATAAGAATATGCATGAGTAAAAGAAGTCTTCCCTGAAACCTTGAATACTAATGCTTATTATCTGTGTTTGAAATGATCATGGCTATACATGTTTAAGATTATTTTGTTTTGAGATTATACGAATGAATGTATGATCATGTATGAGATCTTGAGGAAGCACAATCATGACACTAGTGCACACTTAAGCTTGCATAGTGGTCCAGGATGAATATAAGTTCAAAGATAGGTAATCTAGGAAGCAAAGATTGAGAGGGAGTCCACCCAACAAACAAACAAAGATAAGTATTTGAATTATCATTCCTTATTGTTTAAATAATATTGTTCAATGATGTATATAGACTTAGGTTGTGTATTATGCATATTAGAATAATTGCTTTAATGAACAGTATACTACTAATATGCATGTAATGGGTAAGTGGCCTATGGCACTGTACAACATTCCATTGCTACTTATCTAGAATGAAACCTCTTTGCTGACATATTGGGAGATGTGCACACTCTTAACAATGTTCTGGTAGAGATTGGAATGCATCTAGAAAGTTATGGGATATGGATAAATGTTGTATTGAAGCATTGGCTAAAATAATTGCATGACTGTATGACATATTTCTTTATGTGTAAGAATTTGCTCTGAAAACTTTGAGATGTTTCTAATCATGCAATTTAACTTGTCTTGTAGGAAATATCGTATACCATCACCTACAAAAGAAGTACTACAACATTTGTTCCAACAACAAAGCTATCTATTGAAGATATTGAAGAATCTGAAGTTCCCAGGATTTAGGATGAAGTAATGGAAGAATCCCATGGTGGAGATATACCAGTCGATCATGATGTTTGGGATGTGGTCCCAAGACCAGATGGGAAGTCTATTGTGATTTCCAAGTGGATCTATAAGATCAAGCATGCTACAGATGGCAGCATAGAGAAATATAAAGCAAGTGACGAAATGGAAGGTACACCAGATGGATGTTAAGACAGCTTTCTTGAATGGTGTAGTCGAAGAGGAAGTGCATGTGGAGCAGCCACTCGGTTTTGAGACACATGATAGAGGGACTCATGTGTGCAAACTGAAGAAAGCCCTTTATGGTTTGAAACATGCACCCAGGACCTGGTATGGAAGGATAGATAGCTTCCTATCCAGTTTGGGATTTACTAAGAGTAAAGCGGACTCCAACCTTTACTACAAGGTTGAGGAAGGAAATCCAGTGATACTAGTACTGTATGTGGACAGGTTGATTTCCGACATGAAGAGGAAGATTGCTGCTGAGTTTGAGATGAAGGACTTGGGGATGATGCACTACTTTCTAGGAATGGAGGTGTGGCAGAGTGCAGATGGAATCTTCCTTGGACAAGGGAAGTGTGCAGTAGAGATCCTGAAGAGGTTCAGGATGATGGACTGCAAGGCCATGGCCACACCTATGGCATCGAACCTGAAGCTTTTGTGTGATGCTTCATTTGATCCAGTTGATGTCACTGTGTATCGTCAGATGATTGGGTCCTTGATGTACCTGACGAACACGAGACCAGATATTTTCTTTACGGTGAACACATTGAGCCAATTCCTGATGGATCCGAGAAATGTTCACCTAGTTGCTGTAAAGCATATTCTGAGGTACCTGAAGGGTACAGTTGATTATGGGCTCAAGTATGATGTGAATCAAAAGTTTAACCTACAGGGTTATGTTGATTTGGACTAGGCATGCAGTGATGCAAATAGGAAGATCACTTCTGGGTGCTGCTTCAGTATGGGATCAGGTGTGATCTCTTGGTTTAGTAGGAAGTAGTCCTGCGTAGCACTGAGTACAGCCGAAGCAGAGTATGTTGCAACTTGTTCGGCTAGTTGTGAGGCAATATGGCTTAGGAAGCTACTATCTGAGTTATTTGATCTCCTGTTGGATGCTACCTGTATCTTCTGTGACAACCAGAGTTGTGTGAAGTTGTCTAAGAACCCAGTGTTCCATGACAGGTCGAAGCACATTGAGATCAAATATCACTATATCTGGGATATGGTGCAGAGAGGAGCAGTGAAGCTCCTATATGTTGCAATGAACAAGCAGATAGCCGATGTGTTGACCAAGCCACTAGCCAGAGTGAAGTTTGAGTACTTCAGAGAGAGACTTGGTGTACTTCAGATTGAGATTCCTTCCAAGGGGAAGTGATGAGTCTGGAGACACAGATGCACATGAGCCATTCTCAAATGGTGGTAGGTGTGTCCTCCCATGGTTGAAGTTTGTCTTCCCATGGTCGTTGATGTAAGAGCTGTGCCATTCGAGCATGGTTGAAGTGTGTCTTCCCATGGCTGGGATATAAGTATTGTGCCATTCGAGCATGGTTGAAGTGTGTCTTCCCATGCCTACGATATAAGTGATGTGCCATTCCTAGCATGGTTGAAGTGTGTCTTCCCATGGCTATGGATATAAGTGCGATGCCATTCTCGCATGGTTGAAGTGTGTCTTCCCATGGGGTAGATATAAGTGTTGAGCCTTTCACGGATGGTTGAAGTGTATCTTCCCATGTCGGTGAATGTAAGTGATGTGTGATGTTCATTTGGGTTGTGCTCCGTGGACTATGAGGTGATCTGAAGACGATGATGTGACAGTAGGGTACACAGGTTTTGCAGAGGCATGTAATTAGTCTTGAGATTCTCTTGCAGGTTTTGCAGAGGCAGTGTAATCAGTCCTAGGAGATCTTGCAGGTTTTGCAGAGGCAGTGTAATCAGTCCTGGGAGATCTTGCAGGTTTTGCAGAGGCAGTGTAATCAGTCCTGGGAGATCTTGCAGGTTTTGTAGAGGTAGTGTAATCAGTCCTGAGGTGTACCTACTTGATGGCTTGCTCGCAGAGATGATGAAGACCTACAGGTGGTGGGCCTACATCCAACATGAAAAAAGGGTTGGCTCTGTAGATGTGATACATCCAACATGAAAAAGGGTTGGTTGTGTAGATGTGATACATCCAGCATGAAAAAGGGTTGGCTCTGTAGATGTGATACATCCAACATGAAAAAGGGTTGGCTCTATAGATGTGATACATCCAGCATGAAAAAGGGATGGCTCTGTAGATGATGAAGACCTGCAGGTGGCAGGCCTACATCTAGTATGAAAAAGGACTGGCTCTGTAGAACTTCCTATGACGAGTAGATTGGAGATTGATTGAGATAGCAGCAGCAGTGACGATGATGAGATACGATGACGATGATCCAGTGATGATGATCCAGAGAAGAAGACTTGTGCTTGCAGATCTATGTCGATAAATACCTTCCTAGTTAAGAGGGAGTGTTGATGTATATGTAACTTCGGAATGTATTTCATATATGTATATTGTATTCCTACAGAGAGGTTATTATTCCTCTGTATGGAAGTGTCGTCATTTATATTGTAAATGCCATAACTTATACTTGATGGGTTATTAGACTACCTTGATGGGGTCGGCCCTGTATAAGTCATGTGGGTTAAAGGGTTATTAGACCACCCTAGTGGGGGTCGGCCCTATCAGCATTATGTTATGTGGTTATGTTGAGGCCGACCTTGTAAGGTTATTAGGCAAGTCAAGTCAAGTATAAATAGAGTGCGGGAGGCAATCTATTTGATCATTCACTTTCTCACTTATACACTCATTGGAGAGTGGTGCACAAGTGATAGAGGAGACGCTACTAGGAGGACTATCTCTTGTACTTGGGTTTTATCATTGCTCTTTCTATCTCTGAGGAAGTTATTGGGGTTTTTCACCTTATTGGTTTTCCCAAAGGAAACTCTGTGTGTCTATTGTCTCTTGTGATTGATATGATATACATGTTATTCTCTCAGATAATATCCTAGATCATTTTGAATTAATGATCAAAATCTAACAATGACACCGGTCCCAGTACAGTTTTTTGAGCTTGCTTTTTTGGCCTGCGAGCCTTGTCTTTTCCTAGCTCCCCTTCTGCACACTCAGTTGCTTTAGGGTTTTTGAGTTCTTACATGGTCAGTTACCAATTATCTGATGATGTGTGATGTCCTCTTCTCCTAGGTCTTCGAGATGGTTGATTTAGATGGTCTTCTCAAGGGACTGAACACCCCTTGATGGAGCCACTAACACTTGACCTTAGGAGTAGTCTAGAGGACCACGTGATCACATCATCCATGTGGAATTTTCCATTTACTATGATGATGGTCTTTCAGGTTATATGGAACAATGGTACATTTGAGAGAGAGATGATTGGTTGTACCCCACCTTGGTTGATTGTCTTATGGTCCTTTCATTTTGTCGATAATATTTTTGTGGTACCTTGCCTTTTACCTTTTGGGTCTTTTCCTCATCTTAGGATATCTTTTGATTTGTACCACCTTTTATGTTTTTGGTCTTGTGGGTACTATGGTAGTTTGTCCACATTTGAGGTACACCCCCTTTGTCCTAGTTGTCATGAGTCCTTATACCCACTTCATACCACCCTCCAGACCTTAGTTACGAAGATTGCTTGCTATCATATCTTTTGGTGGTCCTATTTGAGTTACAAGAGGTAGTTACAAGGAGCTATTGCATATATTTGACATTATTTGACCTTCCATCTCTTTGGCATGTCAAATAACACGTAGTTACAAGGAGCTATTGCAATATATATTTGACCTTATTTGTACCTTCTCCACAATGGTTGATTTACTTTTGGTCCTTACACCCTGTTGTTTATTGGTCTTGTGGTAGCTTGTCCTTTAATTTTAGTCCTTTCATTTTTTTGTGGTACCTTGCCTCTCACCTTTTGGGTCTTTTACTGATCTTGAGTTATCTTTTAATTTGTACTTCCTTTTATGTTTTTGGTCTTGTGGGTATAATTATGGTAGTTTCTCCACATTTGAGGTAGTACACCCCCTTAGTCCAAAGGGTTATGAGTCTAATTTATACCCACTCTTTTCTTTTTTACTTGTACCTTACTGGTTGGTTTTTTTACCCTTTGGTTGGTCCTTGTACCTTACTAGAGGCCGTGAGTCTCTTTGGCCTCAGTCTACTGGCTGTCAGCTCATCTTTATTGTGATTTTACTGAGCATTTTTACTATCATTGACTTTCTTTGAATGACCGTACCATAGCCCAGTCATCCCTCTCTCTCTGGTTTGTACTAACCTTATAATAGGGTCACTTGGTTCCTAGAATTGATTGGCCTCTAAGAGGCACAGTCATTTCTGAAAGTAAATCTTTTGAGTATATTACAGGAAACGTCTACACCCAGGTAATCAAATTTGTGTTGGTTATAAGACTTAAGTAATCAAATATGTGGTAAATAATTTGAATTAAGTAGTTAAGACTTCTCCTGTCAGACAAAATTTTTGGTAATCAAATTATATTTGTTGGTAAAGAATTTTAAGAGTGGTGGAACTCCTCGATTGAACTTGTGAGGAAACTTATCTTGGAGAATAAGTGTCCTGGCAAAAAACTGAGCAGAACTATGCCACTATTGATAAAGAATGTTAAATTTTTAGTATTAAATCACAATACTATAGGATCTTTGCTGAGAGAATAACATCTACAGTATATCAATGCATGACAATCATAATATGACAAGCATCACAAGAATCAAAAGCATAGAGACAAGAGACACAGAGTTTCCGTGGGGAAAACCCTAAGGTGAAAAACCCCACAACTTCCTCAGAGATAGAGAGAGCAATGGATCAACCAAAATACAACCAAATAACACTGAGATAGTCTCCTAGCAGATGATCCTCCTCCTCCTCACTAGTGCGCCACTTTTCAGAGAGAGAGATAGTTACTTTTCCAAGTGAGTAAAATAGAGATCTCCTATCTCTATTTATACTCACCTTTTTTCCCAGTGACCTACTGGGGCCGACTTGTCTACTTGGATACATCCAATCTATATTATATATTAATTAGGGCCGACCCCATAAGGTGGTCTAATAACCCATCGGCAAGTACACACACTTGCGACACTTGTCAATCCACATGACGACACTTCCTTATAGAGGAATAACACATCTCTTATAGGGGTACAATAAATATATATATAATACACAGATGAAATACATTCCGAAGTTACATATACATCAACACTCCCTCTTAACTAGGAAGGTATTTCTCGACACAGATCTGCTAGACAAGTCTTCTTCTCTGGATCATCGTCATCATCATCGTCACTGCTGCTACTATCTCAACCAATCTCTGACTCTACTCGTCATAGGAAGTTCTACAGAGCCAGTCCTTTTTCATACTGGATGTAGGCCCACCACCTGCAGGTCTTCGTCATCACTGGCCATACTGTGGAATCCTCAGTACTTATTACGTGCATCACAAAATCTCGAAAGAGCATCCCAGGATGTTACGGGTACACAACTCCAACCTGTAGGATCTCCCAAGGCGCTATTACATGTGACCCCACCACAAAACCTCGAAAGAGCATCTCAGGATGTTACGGGTACACAACTCCGACCTGAAATCTCCCAGGGCACAAATTACATGTGGTCCATCACAAAACCTAGCAAGAGCATCTCAGGATGTTACGGGTACACAACTCCGACCTGAAATCTCCCAGGGCCCAAATTACATGCCATAGGACAAAACCTCGCAAGAGCATCTCAGGATGTTACGGGTACACTACTCCGACCTGAGATCTCCCAGGGCACTATTACATGTCCTCCCAGAGCAATGTCTCGAAAGAGCATCCCAGGCTGTTACGGGTACACAACTCTTACCTATAGGATCTCCCAGACATGCTCATCTGCACAACCTGATCCACGGCCATAGAGTATCAACCTGAGACTCACCATACATCATCCTGATGTACTCATGATCGTCTTGATCATCATCACTGCAACGTCCTGCTGCATGTCATCTGGAGCAACATCCTGAAGCTCATCATCCATGATCATCCTGATCATCACTGCAACATCCTGCTGCATGTCATCTGGAGCAACATCCTGAAGCTCATCATCCATGATCATCCTGATCATCACTGCAACATCCTGCTGCATGTCATCTGGAGCAACATCCTGAAGCTCATCATCCATGATCATCCTGATCATCCATGCATCCACCTGATGCATACCAAGTATCTACCTGATACATATCATCATACATGATCCACCTGATCATCAATGCATCCACCTAATGCATACCAGGTATCTACCTGATACATGATACATATCACCATACATGATCCACCTGATCATACAATGTATCCACCTGATACATATACAGATACATGGTCCAAGCATCCAACATGATGCACATACATACATAAATGATCCACCTAATCATATCCAGCATCCAACATGATGCATACATACATAAATGATCCAACTGATCATATCCAGCATCCAACATGATGCGTACATACATACATAAAAATGATCCAACTGATCATATCCAGCATCCAACATGATGCGTACATACATACATAAAAATGATCCAACTGATCATATCCATCAGAAACCAGAACATCATCCTGATGCCCATTATCCAGCGCTTACATCCACAGCCATGTGAAGGATCCTCCTTCCAACATGCTTGGAATGGCTTCAGCAAATGTGTCCATCACTTCTTCTTCGAAGTGTCCTCGATCTGAAGAACGCCAAGCCTCTCTCTGAAGTACTCGAACTTCACTCTGGCTAGTGGCTTCGTCAGCACATCTGCAATCTGCTCGTCCGTCGCAACATACAGAAGCTTCACAGCTCCTCTCTGCACCATATCCCTGATATAGTGATATTTGATCTCTATGTGTTTCGACCTGTCATGAAACACTGGGTTCTCGGACAGCTTCACACAACTCTAGTTATCACAGAAGATACCAGTAGCCTCCAACGGGAGATAAAATAACTCAGACAGTAGCTTCCGTAGCCATACTTCCTCACAACTAGCTGAGCAGGCTGCAACATACTCTGCCTCAGCTGTACTCAGTGCTACGCAGGACTGCTTCCTGCTAAACCAAGAGATCACACCTGATCCCATACTGAAGCAACACCCAGATGTGCTCTTCCTATCTGCAGCACTGCCAGCCCAATCTGAATCAACATAACCCTGCAGGTTAAACTTTTGATTCGCCTCATACCTGAGCCCATAATCCACTGTACCCTTCAGGTACCTCAGAACATGCTTTACAGCAACCAGGTGAACACTCCTCGGATCCTTCAGGAACTGGCTCAATGTGTTCACAGCAAAGCAAATGTCTGGTCTAGTGTTTGTCAGGTACATCAAGGACCCAATCATCTGACGATACATAGAGACATCAATCGGCTCAGATGAAGCATCACATAGAAGCTTCAAATTCAATGCCATAGGTGTGGCCATGGCCTTGCAATCCATCATCCCGAATCTCTTCAGGATATCTACTGTGTACTTCCCTTGACCAAGGAAGATTCCACCTGCATTGTGCCACACCTCCATACCTAGGAAATAGTGCATCATTCCCAAATCTTTCATGTCGAATTCAGCTGCCATCTTTCTCTTAGTATTTGCAATCAGTCTGTCATCTCCTGTCACAAATAGGTCATCAACATACAGGAGTAAAATCACTGGATTCCCTTCCTCAACCTTATAGTAAAGGTTGGAATCTGCTTTACTCTTGGTAAAGCCCAAGCTAGATAGAAAACTGTCCATCCTACCATACCAAGTTCTAGGAGCTTGCTTCAAGCCATACAAGGCTTTCTTCAATCTGCACACATATGACTCCTTGTCATGTATTTCAAAACCGAGTGGCTGTTCCACATATACTTCCTCTTCTACTACACCATTCAGGAAAGCAGTCTTGACATCCATCTGGTGTATTTTCCATTTCATTGCTGCAGCCAGGGCAAGTACTGTTCTGATGGAAGTATACCTGGTTACAGTTGCAAAGGTTTCTTCATAATCTATTCCTTCTTTCTGAGAGAAACCACGAGCTACGAATCTTGCTTTGTATTTTTCTACACTGCCATCTGCAGCGTGCTTGATTTTGTAGATCCACTTGGAAGTCACAACAGACTTCTCTTTAGGTCTTGGGACAACATCCCAAACATCGTTCTTCATTATTGATTGGTAGTCCTCAACCATAGTATCCTTCCATTCTTTCTTTTCTGCTGCCTCTTCATAACTGGAAGGCTCTTTGTTCATAATGTCACAGAGTAAAGCAACATAACTGGTGTGTGATCTAGTTCTCTTCTTTGCTCTGTGTTCTTCTTCTAGAATGCCAAATCTTTCTGCATCATGAATGAGCTCTCTAGCCCATGCAGGTTTCCTCTTGTGAGAGTTATCCTCACGGGGTGGATCTACAGTTTCTTGTGGATCTTCAAACTCACGAACCGTTTCTGGAACTGCTTCAGTCATGGTAGTGTCCCGAAATCTTGTTTCCTTAGGTTCTTCATAAACTTCGGTAGGTGCCTTTCTTGATTTGATGAATGCTGAGTTTTCATCAAATGTTACACCCCTACTGACATCAATTTTCTTGAACCCTGGAAAGTATATTCTGTAAGCCTTCGAGCTTTCACTATAACCCACAAAGATGCCCTTCTTTCCTGAAGGATCTAGTTTAGTCCTCTTTTCTTTTGGGACACGAGTATATACTGGACAACCAAATATTCTGAGATGGCTGACTTCAGGTTTCTTACCAGAAAAGACCTCTTCTGGTGTCTTGTTGTCCAATATCTTGTGGGGTGTTCTGTTCTGCACATATACAGCTGTTCTAGCTGCTTCTGCCCATAGATGCATAGGAAGATCCTGGTCATGCAACATTGCCCTTGCCGCTTCCATGATAGTTCTGTTCTTCCTTTCTGCAACTCCATTCTGTTGAGGATTATAAGGAGCAGTCAACTCCCTCTTAATCCCTGAATCACTGCAAAGCTTCTTGAAGTCATTTGAGGTGAATTCTCCACCATTGTCAGATCTGAATGTCTTGATTTTCTTGTCAGTTTGATTCTCCATCAAGGTTTTGAATTCCTTGAATTTATCAAGCACCTCATCTTTTCCCTTCAAGAAGTATACCCAAGTCTTCCTGGATAAGTCATCGATAAATGATACATAGTAAACATACCCACTCAGGGAGCTGGATGACATAGGGCCACATACATCTGAGTGGATGATTTCCAGGATGTCTTTTGCCTTGCTTTCACTGCTTGGGAAATCCTTCTTAATGTTCTTACCTTTTGCACATCCTTTGCAAACACCTTCATGTTTGGTCTTGATTTCAGGAAGACCCTCTACTGCCTTGCTTGCAATTGGAAGTGCCCTATAGTGCATATGAGCAAGTCTTCTATGCCAAAGTTCACTTGGCTCCATGGATTCATGTACCATGGCATGTTCAGGTTGTCCTTTCAATTTATACAAGCCTCCCTCTTGCTCTCCAATCACTACTGCATCATCTATGGTCTTTCCCTTTGGCCACATTAGGACTTGGCCATCCACAAATGCAACCCTCATACCTTTTGCATCCAATGCAGAGATGGAGAGTAAGTTCTTCTTGAGCCCAGGTACATAAAGTACTTCTTTCATCTTCAATGATTTTCCAGAATCTAGGTTGTAGGAGGCTTCACCACTTCCTTTGATTGGGTATTGATAATCATCCCCAAGTTTCACCTTATGGGGTGATTCATGTTCAGATAGGTTCACAAAGGATTCTTTAAACCCAGTCATGTGTTTGGAAGCCCCACTATCAATCAACCAATCATTACATCCATGGGAGATGGTACCTGTAAGAGTAGAAATTAGAACATATTCTTCTTCACTTGATGAGTCATCATCACTACTACTTTATGCCCTAGCCTTCTTCTTTGGAGGTTCATCATCTTCGGCAGCATGAGCATGAAACCTTCTTTTGCTGCCCTTCTTCTTCTTACTAGAGTTGTTGTTATTATCCCTTTTGTTCTTGGGACAATCTTAGGTCCTTCTTACTCTTTTGATGGAATCTTTTGTGGTGAGAGTGATCCTTCTTGGTTTTGCTTCTCTTGGTGTGAGCTGCAAGAGCTTGATCTTCTCCTCCCATCTTTTCCTCACGAGCTATGAGTCTAGCTTCTTCTTGAGAGCATTCTTCCCTCAATCTGTTGAAGGAGATCAATTTCTTCCTTGCACAAATTCCTTGAATAAAGGAATCCCATGACCTGGGTAGGCCATTTAGAGTGGTCATCACCACTTCACCATTCTCCACCATTTCATCTACTGCTTCTAATTGTTCCTTGATCTGGGAGACCCTTGAAAAGTAAGATTGAATGGTTTCTCCATTCTGAAACTTCACTGCTTTCAATTGGTTCTGTAGGGTCATCTTCCGATTTATGTTCTTTCCTTCAAATAGCTTGGTCAAGGCTTCAAACATCTCTTTGGGTGTCTTAAGAGAAGACACATGAGGTATGAGATGGTCTTTGATAGAATCAGCAATGATTCTCTTTGCCTTCACCAAGTTCTTCTTGTGCAATGCCTTGGCTTCTTCATCCTTTGGGATAGGGATGTGTTCTTTCACATATGAGTCCAACTCATTCTCTTCCAGGATTAACCCAATCCTATACTTCCAGGCTCGGAAGTTGTCAGCCCCTTCAAGCTTATCCTCAAGCTTAGTGTGGAGAGACATCTTTAAGAGTACCTCAAATGGAAATAGAAAAGATTTAGTACTTACCACTTGAAGTGCCGAAAACTGGATCTGGTCCCGGATTAGGGTTTGTCAGAGAAACCCTAAAAATTCAAAATGTGAATTTCAAAATTCTGAAAGAATAGAAAGATGCCCCTTGGAGAGCTGATCAGCCTAGTACATTCAGAATTTGAGATCAGCAAAGTCTTGCCCTTCAAAATTACCTTTTTGTCCTCCCGGGTTCACTAGGGAGAGCCCTGAATTAGGGTTTCAGTTTCCCAGAGATCTACCCAGCCAAAAATCTCGATCCAAAGCTCTAACCTTAGATTTTTGCAAGGAGCTTCCAGCTGTGCCTTCAGTTTCCAAA
Organism: Larix kaempferi; assembly: GCA_027924585.1. Classification (NCBI taxonomy): domain Eukaryota; kingdom Viridiplantae; phylum Streptophyta; class Pinopsida; order Pinales; family Pinaceae; genus Larix; species Larix kaempferi. Next base: position 22,315,728 of record BSBM01000994.1, on the reverse strand, counting down.
AATCTCTATTTTTGTGGAAACCCTAATTTTTAGGGCCAAATCTGAAAATGCTTGGAACTGAATTCTGATTGGACAAATAGATGCGCCTTGATGAGTAGATCCAATCTACTATACTGAATTTCAAAAATCTGTGGAGAGAAACCCAATAAACAAGGAATACAAGCTTCCGTCACTGCAAAATGTCTTCTTCTCAGTTAAGCTCTGACACCATGTTAAATTTTTAGTATTAAATCACAATACTATAGGATCTTTGCTGAGAGAATAACATCTACAGTATATCAATGCATGACAATCATAATATGACATGCATCACAAGCATCACAAGAATCAAAAGCATAGAGACAAGAGACACAGAGTTTCCGTGGGGAAAACCCTAAGGTGAAAAACCCCACAACTTCCTCAGAGATAGAGAGAGCAATGGCTCAACCAAAATACAACCAAATAACACTGAGATAGTCTCCTAGCAGATGATCCTCCTCCTCCTCATTAGTGCGCCACTTTTCAGAGAGAGAGATAGTTACTTTTTCGAGTGAGTAAAATAGAGATCTCCTATCTCTATTTATACTCACCTTTTTGCCCAGTGACCTACTGGGGCCGACTTGTCTACTTGGATACATCCACATTATATTATATATTAATTAGGGACGACCCCATAAGGTGGTCTAATAACCCATCGGCAAGTACACACACTTGCGACACTTGTCAATCCACATGACGACACTTCCTTATAGAGGAATAACACATCTCTTATAAGGGTACAATAAATATATATATAATACACAGATGAAATACATTCCGAAGTTACATATACATCAACAAAGAAATCCTTGTAGAACTGAGATGCATAGAGAAGTTACAAATTCATTTGTTGAACCATGACTTTATCATAAGAAGAGATTGCTCCAGTCTTCCATTTTTTCTAAACAACACAATAAAATTTGCAACAGCAAAAGGAAAGTTAGCAAGATGGCAAGCATTGTTTTGATGTTATAACTGTATTGTTCATGAGCACAATTCTGGGAAAGCAAAAAGCATTCCTGACTTTTTAACAAGAGAATATTTGACACAGAAGTATGCTGTTAATTTTTAACAAGCGAGCTTGAAACAAGCAATCCTAGTGCAAGAGAGCCCGAGGAAAGCGAGCGTAGAAGGTCAAAGTGGAATCCAGTGGGCCCATAACCCACAAGTAAACATGGAAATCTCTGCTTGGACCGAAGGAAAACATCATATCTATAAAATTAATGATAATATGAGTTGGTTGGATTATATGCAAACATGGAAACCTAGGTGGGAGTTGAGACATATTGAAGTATTAGATGCTAACTTACAAGGATTTGATGCTTTTATTAGACTAGTGCCAGAACTCAGAAAAATGCCTATGGGATCCAGTATTGTACCAGAGATGATTTACAACAACTCCTTGAGAAAAGCAGCTGATGCAAGCAATTGGTTAACAAACCTCTAAGATGATCTTAACTTAATCTCGACAATGGTCTCTACACATCACCCCATGCTACAACTAGACCATCAATACTACTGTATTAACCGGATACGTTCTTTGGAAGCATGGCCACATCAAGATGCTAGTCTCCGGTTTCCAAGTAGTACACACACTTATGAAAAATATAAAAAATTATGGTGGAAATTCTTGAGAAAAGAAAATTCAGATAGAACATATTATACCATGCTAAATTTTGGACTTCAAATTACACATATCCATGAGGATCCTGCATTCGACGTCCCTGATTGGATGAGAGACTAGTGGCAGTCATTCGGCATCAACCTGACAGCATTAGAACCAACTGTTATTTATAATCTAAAATGGGAAGTTGGAGAATCTCTCGAACATGTCAAATATATTTTGCAGACAAATATTATTGAGGATCAAATCCTTGGGTACTACATTAAATACAAAGAACAATGGCTTGTCAAAACCCGCATAGACATCCACATGCATCATAATAGACAAGTGGTTTGGAGGTCTATTTATTCAAAGGCATGGCGCACTGAATCCAACGTCTTTCGAGAAATGTATGGTCCCCCATACTCCGATGATTTGTAAATATCTCAAAAGTATTTGGCTATGAGTGGGGCTTGTCCATTCAGATTGTCATAAAGATTGAAAAGAAAGTGTTTGTAACTATGTCATGATAATATAAAGAAATCCCTACTTTTCTCTGTGTCAATATGATTGAAAATCTATGTTATGCAATAAATACCCTAAGTCAAGATTACAAGTAATTGTCCAAAGGCAGCATTAGTTGGGAGTATGACTGAAAGCTACCATTTTTCAAAACAACTTACATGTTTACGGTTCCGTTTTTGCTTGATTCAATTACTTTCAGTCATCTAAGAAGACCATGCTTGAATAAGATTATACAAGTTCCACAACATTATATAAAATATTGTTTTTGAAGATTTGTGAACACTTATTAACCACCTAAAATATCTTACTTTTGAAAGTCATAAAAACTTTTAGAAGTTTTCCATAATGGATAACTATTTTTATTTTATATTATTATTGCTGAATATAATAAATATCTTACTAAATGTGACTGAACTTCAATTACCGAGGTGATGAACCCAAACTGATCGGATGAGAGAGACTTTAGGGCCATGACGACAAAGCTGATAGTTTGATGGTTTGATATGGAACTCAAGACCCACAGTAGCAATAAAAGAAAGCTCATAATTGCGTGAATTTCTACTCATAAGAAACATAAAGTGATCGTCTTCCTCATCGCTTGAATTCCTACATGTTGAGAAAGGGAATGAGGATCAAGTAACATTATAAAAGGCACTACACATCACCTTTTAAGAGGCACTATGCCTTGCGGTCGTATCTAAACTTTTTTCCCATGGTGCAAGTAGAACCAAACAAGTATTTGTCAGATATGTCTTCCTCGAGCGAGGGGAGTTTAGGAAGGCTAGAGGAAAATGAGACATCCAACAAGTGTAGAAGAGTTGTATCAACTAGATGTCAAAAGACCAGAAGAAAATTCCATAAACGCAATGAATTTTTTCAGGGTCAAGGGGGGTCATGTTCCTATGATGATGAGACAATAGATGACGTCAAGGTGCCCTTGAGGTACATACATTTAGTGAAACAATGGGTACCCAAGGATCTTCCTCAACTGAACACAATTTTTTTTTGTGAACGAGAGGATATATCGAATTGCACCGTCGTCAGTACATGGTTTTGGGTTGTTTTGCATGGATGGCATAAAGGTCCCTTACAGCACATGTACATAATTGATGGAATATGTTGGACCCTGTTACAACTACAAAGATTGGATGCGCTTGGTCCAATATACAAAAAGTATGCGTAGATATGGATTATCAGCAAACTATTTATAGTTGAAAGAAAAAAATCAAAATAAAGGAGCAACATTGTACATGGATGGAAGGCCAAAGGCCACAGGGAATATTGTGGGGTTTATAAACAGTACACAACCAGGGTCTACAATTAAGCAACCAAACTGCGAATTTGAGGGGCGTGAAGGAAACCAGTTTTTTTTAGTTTCCATTAAATCAATATCTGCAGGGGAAGAGTTGCTTATTAATTACAATTTGAATCGAGTAGATACAAACAAGGTTACTATGGGAGTGGTACATATAATATTTTACCCAACCTTTTATTAATGAAATATTTAACATATTACAGATTTTTTCGTTAGTTTATTTCATTTAAATTTTCCATATTTACTTCACAAGCTAGTGATCGGGATAAATCCCCGCTAGCAGATGGTCGGAGGAGTACATCTTCCTCGAGGGAGAAGGTATACATCTTTGTAATAGTACAAATATAATAAGAAAAATAGTTTTTTTTTGCTTTGTTTTTTCATTATTAGTATATTGGTTTCGTATCTATAATGTTATCTAATTATTTCATTTACGTAATTTTCTCTATGTTTTTGATGCAGTCCAGTTCTGCAATGGTCATAGTACCCTCGACGCAACAGGTATACATATTTGTAATAGTAAAAATATAATACTTAATAACAATTTTTAATCGATGTGTTTTTCATGATTAGTTTTGGATTCGTTTAGGTGACTTTCACTATGTTTTTTATTTAGGTATCTGTAAGGGGCAGCTCCCAGATATTAGCAGATCGGGGCAAGTCACCTATGACCATCGATCTAATGAGTGGATCACAATCCTCTAGGTTGCAAGTATAATCCATTGGAATTGTACCAATGTAATACGTAGCATAATGTTTATTTTGTTATGTATTTTTCGTGTATATACTGGTTTCATTGTGATAATGTTTTCTACTTCTTTTTTGCAGGGGCCTGATGATCGGGGTAAATCCACAGCTGTGGATCAGACGACACCATCATCTAGGCACTAATAATCTCTCTCTCAAATGTACCATTTTTTTATATATTTTTCATAAGAATTTCCATAATCAGATATCTTTAATATTGGTGTCGGATATCCGACGCCCATTGCACGTGGAAAGGGCTAGAATCCGACTTCCTATGAAGTGCCCAAAGTCGGTTATTCGACTTCCTTGTGGTCGGTTATCCAACTTCCCCGTGGTGTCGCATAACCGACGAAGTTCCAGCTGTCGAATTTTAGCCGACATTGGATCGACGTTAAAAAAATATGGAGGTTGCTGCATGATCGACCACAAGATGTAGAAAATCCAACTTTTTGGCCATCGGATTTTGGGTCCAAAAGGCCTAGTGATAATACTATTGTTTAAAACATTTTTACATAAGGATGACGTTGATATCCAACATTGGAGACCATTTATAGCCAAAGTAGTCGAAGACCATTTGTCACCAAAGAATTCAAAGTCAAAAGAAGACCATCTATCACCAAAGAAGTCGAATACCAAGGGAAACCTTTTTATATAAGGATGATGTTGAGATTCGATGTTGAACACAATTTACAAAAGGAAAATATTTGTTTGTACCTCATCAAAATGGAAGAGATAGATTTTTCTCAAAAGAAAAATAGATTTATCGACGTTCCTTAAAAAATTACGATGGTGATGCTTAGAGTTAATGGCACATTTTAGGAAAGTCTTGTTACTATCACCATATGTCTATCTAATAAAGAAAATTTTATTAATGTTGATCTTGAAAATCAACTACCAGTTGCAAAATGATCTTTATATGGAAAATCTTGAAGAAACGCATTTTGACTGGAGAAAATTTACAGAAGCGAGGTCTGAACGGCCCATACCAGTGTGTCATGTGCAAAGAAGCCGAAGAAACAATGCAACATCTCCTTGATTCCTACCCATTTGCTTCAAGTTTGTGGGACCATGGAGAGATGATCTTCCGGAGATATGACAGAAAAGGCAATGACCCTGTGCTTTCCATTGTTGACTGGTCCAAGGATCCTTTCCAAAACTGGGTGGTGAATCATCTATGGTAGATTTTCCCATACTTCCCTTCTTGGGAAGTTTGGACAGAACGCAACTCTAGAATTTTAAGGGATAAAGAAAATACCTTTGAAAGAGTATGGACTGCACTTCAGAATAAGATGTTGGAGACTATTAAACTTCAGAAATGGGAGAATTCAGACTAGGAAACAAATGGTATGGAGACTCAAATTCTCCTTGAATGGGGTGTCTTGGGTGCTCTTCACTTTTGCGGAAAACCCAATCACTCTCCCTGGCCTGAGGATAGTCAGGAGATCTGGTCCCCCCCCCCCCCTTAGGCTTCTTCAAGCTGAATTTCGATGGCGCATCCAAGGGTAACCCTGGCCCGGTCGGTTTTGGTTGTGTCTTCATAAACCATGTGGGAGAATTGCTCGGTTTCAAGGCTGGTTTTCTGGGGATCGATTCTAATAATGTGGCTGAGTTGGAGAGCCTCCTGCAAGGCATTCATTTGGCGTGTCATAGGAACTGGACCCCTCTAATCATGGAAGGTGACTCTAGGATCATCCTCCACATGGCTTCTGAGCTTCGTCATGGCAAGTCTAGCTCCAAGGTGTCTTCATCGTGGAGATTGGAAGGTAAGATGGAGGCTCTGTCTTCTTTTTTCTCTCAGGGCCTTTCATTATCTTTCTCTCATGTCAAGTGAAACGACAATAAATTTGTGGATATCCTCTCCAACTATGGGAGTAGTGTTCACATGGATGTCTATGCCTACTCGTGGGATGGGCTAACAGATATGGTGATTCTGGACAGCTGCAGAGCCATCTAGGACCAGGACATGATGATATTTCATGATGATCATGCGAGAAGACGTTAGGCAGATGCTACTCAGGACACGTAGCACTCGTTTTTGTTTCTTTTGCGTTCTTTCCTTTAAAATCAGGGAGAGGGACTGTCTTTTCATTCTCCTTTGTGGGGACCAATCACTCTTTTCCAAGTTCAGTGTTGGTACGTCGAATGGGAAAATGATGAAAGGAAATTCAATGCAGTTGGTGGGATTTAGCTTAAGCATCAGCCAGAGTACTCCTCGGAGTTATTAGGAAGTACTTGGATCATCATTATTGGGGGTGGCGATAGTGTTTATATGTTGAGGAAAGGTGGAAGCCAGGATCATAATCTTCGGATGCTCGCATGCATCCAAGTGTTTGTTTTCTGGTTGATTCTGGAGAGGGTTACTGGTAAGAAGATGGAAGAGTCTGGTGATAACAATTGTCGTGAGGATGGGGAGGCGAATGCTAGCCATAATAGAAAGAGATGCCATGGAGAATCCTCGGGGGAAATGGGTGGTGGCCTTTCTCCTGCTTATCAGCAAGCTCATAGAGAGGCAAAATATTTTGAGCTCAACATCCCTCTGGATATCCAGAGGGACATTCGTGATTATGAAAAATACTGGTGGATGAAACTGAGCAAGGAGACTCTGTTAGGGGAGCACAAACAATTGGAAAATTGGATTATGGATCCAGGTAACACGGCTGGGCGGGTCAGCCTTTATGAATGCTATGTTTCCCTTACTGGATGATGAAGAAACTAGTTGGTTATACCATCTGAGACAGACAAGTTCTCAAAAATGACAGTGCTTAGTTTCTCCTGGAGTATCGCATATTGGAGGAGTCTCGTGCTATGAATTGGAAGTTGGATTACCTTATTCAAGCTATGGAGGTATGTCCTCCCCAGTTTCCTTCTTTTTCTTTAATATTCCCTCCCCCCCGGTTTTCTCCAGAGGCTCCCTACATTATTCATCAATGTCTAGATTAGGGACTGGAATTTTTGAGTTTTGGTGGATTCTCTGTAATTGGGTTGGGTTGGTTATTAGTTTGTTAGGCTTGTCTCTTAAGTTTACTCTTATGTATCCTGCATATGAAAGGCTCTCCAATGATCTGTTGTTAATTTTGTTTTCTGGCCTACGTGCCTATTGGAAGAGACTCTCTGGTTCCATATCCTGTTAGTTAGTTATTTGGTTTTGTAGCTCCAAAGTTTTCAAGGTTAGGTCTAGAAAGATGAGCAGGAGGTTCCTCTTTGTTCTGGAAGCCATGGATTTCAAATTGGTTATTCAGGTTTGTGTCTATGGGTCTTTATGTAGGTGGTCTGTTTTGATGAACAAGTTCGATGCCTCGACCCACTTGTTCCTTTATGTAATTCCTCTTCTATCCATATAATACAAAAACCTCTTACTTACAAAAGAAAAACTACCAGTTGCAAAATTAAATATAGAGAAGAATGAGAAGAATGAGAAGAACGAATAGAAAATCAAATAATTAGACTTACAGATTGGTAATTATAATCTTACATCAGAATTCACCTTACAGCTATAGATGAAGGTATTACCGACATAATACTAGCATCTAACTGGCTAGAAACATTGGGTACAATTACCTTCAATGCAAAAACAAAAGTCATGACCTTCCCCCATGAGAAGAAGAAAATAACCATACATAACTCATCAATGAGAATGAGAATCCCTTTGTCAAAAAATGCAAGGGAAGAACCATCGTATAGAAGCTATGAATATCTAGAAGAATAAGTAAAATGCTTGAACAAAATCCTCATGGAAAAAGACAAGGAAGTTGCACAAATCCAGGAAAAATTACGATGCCAAGAATTTGAAATCTGCCAACATCGGCAACAGATAAAACAACTCGTACAACAAAGAGATGACATTAAAAATTTGCACAAGTTGGATATCACAAAAATTTAAAAAAACATTATCAACCAATACTGAAGAAATCCTTCGACTTAGAAACCATAACAAGATGTTAGTTACACAAATAAGGAAGTTAAAAAATTCTCAAAAAATAGAGCAAGCCAATGAAGACACGTAAGAGAAACTTCTAGAAACACAAGAAGTAAATCACCACCTTACATGTCACAATCAAGAGTTAACTGAACAAATACAAAAATTAAAAGTTGAGAAGCTAGAAAAATACTCAGCAAAGGATGTCCAAACTATGGAAAAAAGAAACAATGACCAAAATCATTGAATTAGAGACATCATCAGTACAAATTCAGATGTCGAAAAAATAAAACAGTACAAACACAATCAATCTTCAAATTCCATAAACGGTTATATTTAAAAGGTATCGATCAATAGATCACTAGAAGCACCAAAATTTGAAGTCCCTACAAACATTCCTCAAGTGACTTAAATACTTTATCGTCACCCACATTACAAAAGTTGTTACGACAACCATCAAAGTCAAGAGGAAAATAAACAATACTCTTCTTACAGACAACCCAACCACAACATTAAATAAGCGCGAAGTCACAATCGAAAACTTGTAGGGAATCCTAAAATGAGAAGTTCTATCCAAAGAATAGATCATCAAATAGTTCCAATGAAGGTAAATTTGGGATGGATCGACCCGTCTACATTTCAAAAATTGTGTGCATCACTTAGAAGTTCATATCGACACATATCATCAACTACGATGATCAGATAATAAAAATTAGAATCCAGATTAAGCGAAATCCAATATTCGTGGACAAATATTTTCAAAGCAGGATGACTTGTAACATACCTAATTGTATATTACATTAATTTATCATTATTTAGGTTAAATAATTAATTAGGTATTATTGTGTGACATGTCTATTAAATGAAAAGAAACATCCCTATGTTTATCAACCATATATAATTGGCTACTATTATTGTATTTATCATCATTCAATTATTTCAAAATCATAAATTCAATAAATATTTCCAACATGTAATCCTACTAACTTACACCATGTATATGAGAGGTCTTCCCCAAGAGAGAAATAAAAATAAGGGATCTGGGAAGAATCTAAATAAAAGGGTAGATCTAAATCCCAAGGAAAATGTTTGAGGAAGTGCAGGAAATGCTGTAAAGCTGGGCACTTTAAAAAGGATTGATGATCCTAGAAATGTGAAGGAAGTTGTTGATTCATATGATGGAAATCACTAGAAGAAGGCCATGGTTGAAGAAATGGACCCCTTAGACAAAAATGAAGCATGGAATCTAATTGAGTTACCAGCTGGAAGAAAAGTCATTGGTAGAAAATGGTTGTTTAAGAAGAAATTGAATGCATAAGGTAAAGTGGAGAAGTACAATTAGAGGGATAATTTTAAGGACCCATACTTATTTAAAAGTGTATAAACCTTGGAAAATCTTACCAATTCTTAAAATTTCAACTAAAAAATATTTGGTGATATTTTTCTAAAATTATTTCAATTTCGAAGGATTTTATATAGTTTATATAATAATTTGGCAATTTTTAGAGTGAAAAAATTTTACCCCATCAAAATTAGGCGAAATGGGGCTTCAAAAAATGCAAATTGACGAATATTTTTTTGGAAAAATAGCCCATGGGCTAAATTTCACCCCTAAAATTATCCTTGACTGCACAAATCCTGCTTAGTAGCAAAGGGATATTTCCAGGTATAGGGAATTGATTTTGGTGAAATTCTTTCTCCAATTGCTAAATTAACTTCTATTAGATTGCTTCTTGATACTGTTGTTGTTTTTTTATCTTGAAGTAGAGTAGATGGATGTGAATACAACATTCTTACATGGGGATCTTGAAGAAGAAATCTACATGAAACAACTAGAAGTGTTTACAATGAAAGGAAGTAAATAGTTGGTTTGTAAGATAAAGAAATCGCTTTATGGTATAAATCAATCTCCAAGGATGTGGTACCAAAAATTTGAAACATACATACTTGGATTGGGGTTTGTGAGAAGCAAGGATGATCACTATGTATACTCCAAATAGGTCGGTGATCATTTCATTAATATAGTATTGTATGTTGATTACATGTTGATGATGGGAAACAAAATGAATGTCATAAAGGAGGTGAAGTCACAACTATCCTCCAAATTTGAAATAAAGGATCTTGGTGTTGCAAAATTCATATTGGGAATGGATATTAAAAGATATCATGCAAATATGAAAATGTGGTTGAATCAAAGAAAATATGTTGAGACGATTTTACAGAGATTTAAATTGCAAGTGTAAGGTTTGTCGTTACACCAAACCTGCAGATTTTGGTAAACATTTGAAACCAAGCACATATTCCAATGATCCCAGTGTGGTGTTAAATCCACATTATATTCCCAAAGGTGCGGAGGTTATAACTGATACTCCAACACCCCCCCTGGAATAACTTGGGGGAATTGAACCTAGGATGATTTTATAGATATTTAAATTGCAGGTGAAAGGTTTGTCGTTACACCAAAACCTGCAGAGTTTGGTAAACATTTGAAACCAAGCACACATTCCAGCGATCCAAGTGTGGCGTTAAATCCACATTATATTCCCAGAGGTGTGGCGGTTATAACCGATACTCCAACACCTCCCCCCTTGGAATAAATCGGGGGAATTGAACCTAGGACAAAGCTCTGATACCATGTAAGGTTTGTTGTTACACCAAAACCTATAGATGTTGGTAAAATTTCCAAACACATAGTCTCAGGATCCAATTGTGGTGATCAATCCACATTATATTCCCATAGGTGCGACTGTTATAACTAATACTCCAACAAGCCGGTCAAGGTCCCTACTTCTGGAGGTGTAAAGTTATATGTGTTAATTTTTTATCTTTAATTCGGAAATGCAATAGTACTTGAAATCAAATAACAATCATACACATAAGCAATCACATTCGACACATGAATTTACCATGGAGAAACCCTCTATGACTTGAGGGGGAAAACCCTAGAAAAACCTTCCTTAGTATATTCATAGATAGTAAATAATGTCTTTTACATCAAGCACCCCTGGTGCAATTACAGAGCAAGATAAAGATAAAGAAGAGAGACTCATAATAATATATTGTGCAAAGAGAAGTGCCTTTCCTTTAAGGGAGAAGAGAATTAGATTCACATTGAATTCATCAATCTTGTATAACGTATTTATATATTCGTCACATGCATTGACTTCTATTTTTATGTTCTGACTTCATTATGAGATCTCCCTCCATCTGGATGTATCAATATTGCATGAAGAAGAGTGAACCACTTCTCATGTACTGCATTAACTTACTGAACTGAGTCTTAGGATGAACACCCCTTAACTGAAATATTTCCCATTTATTTAGGTGGCTAACTTAAGTGTCATCATGCAAGTGTCTAAACTCAAGTGTCGTCTTTTAGTTTAACATAAGTGTCGTCATGCAATAACACTTAGTTAACTAGATATTCTTTGTTATCACTTAGTTAAATCTCCTAACTCTTCTTTATTGTTAACATCACCGTAGTGATCCATTTGAATTCTCTCTTAATTAATTCTTTTATGTGCAATTCGAATTCTCTCATATCTTATCACATGTTATCTTTATCTATTGTCTTATCTGCATGGTCCACATGTGCCAGCTTAATTATCATATAAAATATACTAAGGATATTTTCCCAATGATGAGATCATATTGTCCTACTATTGTTCCAAGTGGTTATATGCTAAAGTAATTTGCTCTAGAGGTGGCCAGTATCTAGAGGAGACTTAATAGCTCAACCTGGTTAGTAGTACATCACACACCATACATGCTTAAACATGAAAAGCATGACCTCAACACATGAGGCACCACCTCAACACATGAGGATTTGTATTGACACACAAGAACTTAGCCTTGACTAGCAAGACTGTACAACATCATCAATTTGACAAACAAAGCACTTTCCTCAACAAATGAAGCTTAACCATTCTTGAGTCCAACTCAATATTCTTCTTCAAGTTTCCTGAGTCCAACTCAGGCTCCTATAAGGCACTACTTCGACACACGAGGCCCAATATTGACACACAATATTGACCTAGACAATGACTCATGATGTTGTAACTTTAACAATATGTATATTAGTGTCCCAAGTCACATGAAGAGGAATAAGACATGTCACGAGTTCCATATGATAGTGCAGTTGGTAGTTTCATGTCAATCCTTTTTATAGTGCCCAACTTTACCACATTTCCAACACTTCTTCAAAGATTTTCCCGGGGATTTAGATATACCCTTAGAAATAGATCCCAATCCCTTAATCGGGACAACAAAACCACCCACACACATGCAAAGAATATAACACATACCCAACATTCTCCTACTTGTTGTTTTTTGTTCATAACAATGGGCCATGTACTGATGGGGTAACAGGTTCAATGCATTAATTCCCATTGTTGATGTATATGTAACTTCAGAATGTATTTCACCTATGTATATTGTACTCCTATAGAGATGGTATTATTCCTCTATAAGAAAGTGTCGTCATTTGTATTGACAAGTGTCGCAAGTGTGGAGTCAGCCCTGATTAGTATTACCATGGGTTATTAGACTGAGTTAGACAAGTCGGCGCTGCTAGTTTATTAGGAAAGTCATGTCATGTATAAATAGAGTGCGGGAGACACTCTATTTGATCACTTCATTATTCACTTCTACACTCTCCAGAAAGTGGCCCACAAGTGAAGAAGGAGGAGTAGCTTCTAGAGAAGACTATCTCTTATACTTGGGTTGTATCATTGCTCTTTCTATCTCTCAGGAAGTTGTGAGGTTTTTCACCTTTATGGTTTTCCCCAGTGAAACTCTGTGTGTCCATTGTCTTATGTGATTGTGTGTTATGCTTGATATGATTGATATGTTGTACATTTTATTCTCTCAGTAAAGATCCTAGAGTATGTTGAATTAATGTTCAAAATCTAACATGGTATCAGAGCTAACCTGAGAAGAAGACACTGTGCAGTTGCAAAAACTAGGGTTTCCTGTTTATTGGGTTTCTCTCCATAGATTTTGGAAAGCAAGTAAGGTAGATTGACTCTACTCAGTAAGGTGCATCTTTCTATCCAATCAGAATTCAATTCTGGGCACTTTCATTTTTGGCCCTAAAAATTAGGGTTTCCACAAAAATAGGAATTTTTGAAATCTGAGACCATAGCTGGAAGCTCCTTGGAAAAATCAAATTTTAGAGCTTTGGATCAAATTTTTTGGTTGGGTGAAGCTCCGAGAAACTCAAAACCTAATTCAAGGTCCTCCCTAGTGAATCTGGGAAGACTAAAAGACATTTCTGAAGGGTGAAACTTTGCAGTTTTCAAATTTTGAGTATACCATGATGATCAGATCATCAAGGCGCATCTTTCTATCCTTTCATAAGTTTGAAATTCAAAGTTTGAATTTTGAGGGTTTCTCTGACAAACCCTAATCCGGGAAGAGATCCAGTTTTCAGCAAATCAAGTGGTAAGACCTAAATCTTTTCTATTTCCATTTGAAGTACTCTTTAAAGATGTCTCACCACACTAAGCTTGAGGATAAGCTTGAAGGGGATGATAACTTCCAAGAATGGAAGTATAGGATTGGGTTAATCCTAGAAGAAAATGAGTTGGACACTTACATAAGTGAAGAGGTCCCTATCCCAGAGGAAGAAGAGGCTAAGGCCTTACACAAAAGGAATTTGGTCAAGGCTAAGAGGATCATTGTTGATTCTATCAAAGACCATCTCATACCACATGTGTCATCTCTAAAGACACCAAAGGAGATGTTTGATTCCCTAACCAAGCTATTCAAAGGGAAGAACATAAATCGGAAAATGACCTTGAGGAATCAATTGAAGAATGTCAAGATCCAGAATGCAGAGACTATGCAGTCTTATTTCTCAAGGGTCTCCCAAATAAAAGAACAAATTGAAGCTGTGGGAGAAGATATAGAAAATGGAGAAGTGGTAATGACCACTCTTAATGGCCTTCCTAGGTCATGGGATTCCTTCATCCAAGGAATTTGTGCTAGGAAGAAACTTATCTCATTCAGTAGGTTATGGGAAGAATGCTCACAGGAAGAATCTCAAATTGTAGCTCGAGAAGAGAATATGGGGAATGAATACCAAGCTCTCATAGCACACTCCAAAAGACATAGTGACAAAAAGACTCACCATCATGGCAAGAAACAAAAGACATCACCATCAGAATCAGAGGGGTAGTCCCAAACCTCGAAGAAACATGTCCTATATCTGTTGCTATACATGTGATGAAAAGGGACACTATTCCAGAGATTGTCCTAGAAATAATAAGGATGGCTCTTACAAGAAGAAGAACATCAAAAGAAGACATCATGCTCATGCTGCAGAGGATGATGAACCTCCCAGGAAGAGGGCTAGAGAAGAAAGTGAAGATTCTTCAAGTGATGAAGAATATGTTTTGATTTCTACTCTCACTAGAACCATTACTCATGGAAGTAATGATTGGCTTATAGATAGTGGGGCTTCTAAACACATGACAGGATTCAAGGAATCCTTTATGAACCTATCTGAACATGAATCACCCCACAAGGTGAAACTTGGGGATGACTACCAATATCCAATAAAAGGAAGTGGTGAAGCCTCCTATAAGCTAGACTCTGGAAAGTCTATGAAGATGAAAGATGTACTATATGTTCCAGGTCTCAAGAAGAATCTACTCTCCATATCTGCATTAGATGCAAAAGGCATGAGGGTTGCATTTGTAGATGGCCAAGTCCTAATGTGGCCAAAGGGTAAGACTATAGATGATGCAGTGGTGATTGGAGAGCAAGAGAGAGGATTATACAAATTGAAGGGCCAACTAGAACAAGCCATGGTCCATGATTCAGTAGAGCCAAGTGAGCTTTGGCATAGAAGGCTTGCACACATGCACTATAGGGCATTACCAATTGCAAGCAAAGTAGTGGAAGGTCTTCTTGAAATCTGGACAAAGCATGAAGGCATTTGCAAAGGTTGTGCAAAGGGAAAGAACACAAAGAAGACATTTCCAAGCAGTGAAAGCAAGGCAAAAAGAATCTTGGAAATCATCTACTCTAATGTATGCGGTTCGATGTCATCCAGTTCTCTGAGTGGGTATGTATACTATGTTTCCTTCATTGATGATTTCTCTAGGAAGACTTGGGTTTACTTCTTGAAGAACAAAGATGAAGTGTTTGACAAGTTCAAGGAATTCAAAGCCTTGATAGAAAACCAAACTAACATGAATATCAAGATCTTCAGATCCGACAATGGCGGAGAATTCACTTCAGGAGACTTCAAGAAGCTATGCAGTGATTCGGGGATTAAGAGGGAGTTGACTACTCCTTACAATCCACAACAGAATGGGGTCGCCGGAAGGAAGAATAGAACAATCATGGAAGAATCTAGGAAAATGCTTCATGACCAATATCTACCTATGCACTTATGGGCTGAAGTAGCCAGGATAGCTGTATATGTGCATAACAGAACACCTCATAAGATACTTGACAACAAAACACCATAAGAAGTGTTCAATGGTAAGAAACCAGAAGTTAGCCATCTCATAATATTTGGTTGTCCAGTATACACTCACATCCCAAAAGAAAAGAGGACAAAGTTAGATCCTTCAGGAAAGAAGGGCATATTCGTGGGTTACAGTGAAAGCTCGAAGCCTTACAGAACCTACTTCCCAGGATTCAAGAAGATTGATATCAGTAGGGACGTAACATTTGATGAAAGCTCAGCATACATCAAATCAAGGAAACACCAGTTGAAGATAATGAAGAACCCAGAATATCCAGAACACAAGACACCACCATGAATGATGCAGTTCCTGAATAAGATCGTGAAATGGAAGATCCACAACAACCTGTAGATCCACCCCGTGAGAAGATTTCTCACAAGAGGAAACCAACATGGGCTAGAGAGCTCATTCAAGATGCAGAAAGGTTTGGCATTCCAGAAGAGGAACACAGAGAAAGGAAAGGACAAGATCACATACCAACTATGTTTCTCTACTTTGTGACATAATGATTAAAGAACCTTCCAGTTATGAAGAAGCAACAGAAAAGAAAGAATGGAAGGATGCCATGATCAAGGAATACCAGTCGATCATGAAGAATGATGTTTGGGATGTGGTCCCAAGACCAGATGGGAAGTCTGTGGTGACTTCCAAGTGGATCTATAAGATCAAGCATGCTGCAGATGGAAACATAGAAAAATATAAGGCAAGGTTTTTAGCTTGTGGCTTCTCCTAGAAAGAAGGGATTGATTATGAAGAGACTTTTGCTCTTGTGGCCAGATACACTTCCATTAGATCAGTACTTGATCTGGCTACAGTGATGAAATGGAAGGTACACCAGATGGATGTCAAGACAACTTTCTTGAATGGTGTAGTTGAAGAGGAAGTGTATGTGGAGAAGCCACTCGGGTTTGAGACACATGACCAAGGGTCACATGTGTGTAAACTGATGAAAGCCCTGTATGGTTTGAAACAGGCACCCAAGACCTAGTATGGCAAGATAGATGGCTTCATATCCAGTTTGGGATTTACCAAGAGTAAAGCGGATTCCAACCTTTACTACAAGGTTGAGGAAGTAAATCTAGTGATACTACTATTGTATGTGGATGACCTGTTTGTAACGGGTGCAATAGGTGAGGATAGATTGATTTCCAACATGAAGAGGAAGCTTGCTACCGAGTTCGAGATGAAGGACTTGGGTATGATGCACTACTTTCTTGGTATGGAGGTGTGGTAGAGTGCATATGGAATATTCCTTGGGCAAGGGAAGTATGTAGTAGAGATCCTGAAGAGGTTTGGGATGATGGACTGCAAGGCCATGACCACACCTATGGCATCGAACCTGAAGCTTCTGTGTGATGCTTCATCTGAGTCGGTTGATGCTACGATGTATCATAAGATGATTGGGTCCTTGATGTACCTGACGAATACAAGACCAGACATCTGCTTTATAGTGAGCACCTTGAGCTGGTACTTGATAGATCCGAGACATGTTCACCTGATAGCTGCAAAGCATATTCTGAGGTACCTGAATGGTACAGTTGACTATGGGCTCAAGTATGAGGCGAATCAAAAGTTTAACCTGGAGGGTTATGTTGATTCGGATTGGGCAGGCAGTGCCATTGATCGGAAGAGCACTTCGGGGTGCTGCTTCAGTATGGGATCCGGTATGATCTCTTGGTTTAGTAGGAAGCAGTACTGTGTGGCACTGAGTACAGCCGAAGCAGAGTATGTCGCAGCTTGTTCAGCTAGTTGTGAGGCAGTATGGCTTAGGAAGCTACTGTCTGATTTGTTTGATCTCCAGCTGAGTGCTACTTGTATATATTGCGACAACCAGAGTTGTGTGAAGTTGTCGGAGAACCCAGTGTTCCATGACAAGTCGAAGCACATTGAGATCAAGTATGACTTTATCATTGATATGGTGCAGAGAGGAGCACTGAAGCTCCTGTATGTTGCGAGGGATGAGAAGATAGCCGATGTGTTGACCAAGCTGCTGGCCACAGTGAAGTTTGAATACTTCATAGGGATACTTGGTGTACTTCAGATCGAGATACCTTCCAAGGGGAAGTGATGAGTCCGGAGACATAGATGCACACAGGGCCATTCTCACATGGTTAGAGGAAATTCCTTCCATGGTGAGATGTAAGGGCTGGTCCATTTTCACATGGTTAGGAGAAAGTCCTTCCATGGTGAAATGTAAGGGCTGGGTGAAGCCATTCTCACATAGTTAGAGAAAATTCCTTCTATGGTGAGATGTAAGGGCTGGGCCATTCTCGCATGGTTAGAGGAAAGTCCTTCCATGGTGAGATGTAAGTGTTGGGCGTGGATTTCCGACATGGTCAGAGGAAAGTCCTTCCATGGTTGTGATGTAATTACCGAGCTTTTCCGACATGGTTAGAGGAAAGTCCTTCCATGGTCGTGATGTAATTGTTGTGGCCATTCCAACATGGTCAGAGGAAAGTCCTTCCATGGTCATGGATGTAAGTGTTGTGAGCCTTTCCTAGATGGTAAGAGGAAAGTCCTTCCATGCTGGTGAGTGTAAGTGCTGAGCCTTTCTTGGATGGTTAGAGGAAAGTTCATCCATGCCGGTGAGTGTAAGTGTTGTGTGTGTGTATCTGGGTTGTGCTCCGTGGACTATGATGATGATATGAATACGATGATGTGACAGTATGGTACACAGGTTTTGCAGAGGCATATGATCAGTCCTGAGATGCTCTTGTAGGTTTTGCGGAGGCAGTGTAATCAGTCCTGGGAGATCTTGCAGGTTTTGCAAGGCAGTGTAATTAGTCCTGAGGTGTACCTACTTGATGGCTTGCTCGCAAAGATGTTGAAGACCTACATGGAGGCTAGGCCTACATCCAGCATGAAAAAGGGATAGCTCTATAGATGATGAGGACTTGCAGGTGGTGGGCCTACATCCAGTATGAAAAAGTACTGGCTCTATAGAAATTCCTATGACGATTAGATTGGAGATTGATTGAGATAGCAGCAGCAGTGACAATGATTCGATGACGATGATCTAGTGACGATGATCCAAAGAAGAAGACTTGTGCTAGCAGATCTGTGTCAAGAAATACCTTCCTAGTTAAGAGGGAGTGTTGATGTATATGTAACTTTGGAATGTATTTCACCTATGTATATTGTACTCCTATAGAGATGGTATTATTCCTCTATACGGAAGTGTTGTCATTTGTATTGACAAGTGTCGCAACTTGCATGTGATGGGTTATTAGACCATCAAGTGTGGGGTCGGCCCTGATTAGTATTACCATGGGTTATTAGACTGAGTTAGACAAGTCGGCCCCGCTAGTTTCTTAGGCAAGTCAGTTCATGTATAAATAGAGTGTGGGAGGCACTCTATTTGATCACTTCATTATTCACTTCTACACTCTCCAGAAAGTGGCGTACAAGTGAGGAAGGAGTAGCTGCTAGAGAAGACTATCTCTTGTACTTGGGTTGTATCATTGCTCTTTCTATCTCTGAGGAAGTTGTGGGGTTTTTCACCTTTATGGTTTTCCCCAGTGAAACTCTGTGTGTCCATTGTCTTATGTGATTGCTTGTTATGCTTGATATGATTGATATTCTGTACATGTTATTCTCTCAGTAAAGATCCTAGACTGTGTTGAATTAATGCTCAAAATGTAACACCCATAGATTCTCTACACCAAGAGAACTTCTTAGTATTGACAGACTTAATGAATTAATAGTAGAGAAGTTTTCGATATTAAAAATAATGCATGCGTTATTTTTTAGAACGTGTGCGCATTATAGAAACACTCACACGTTATTTTTTAGAATGTGTGCATGTTATAGAAACATGTGCGCGTTTCTATAATGCACGTGATTTCTTTTCCACGTTGTTCGTCATGCATGGAGGTTTAGAAATTGTCGAACTTTTAAAAAAGGAACATACACACATTTTTGTGAACACGCAAGGGTTTTTGCAAATCTAGTTTCTTCTAAAGTGGAAGTGGTACTTGCAAAAATGAGCAAAGAAAACTTTATTAGAAATGTTGTTTTGCTAGGGAAAAAATTAAAATATAGTATAATGTAGAATTCTTCTTTTAATACTTATACAATGTAAATGACCTTGCATATAGTTATGGAAGCGTGTCAAAGTGTCTTCAGATCAACAATGAGGTTGTTCATTGTAATTGTAAAAGTTTCATTTATGGATAATCCATATAGCATGAAATGTATTTGTGAAACAATTTCTTTTTGTATTTTGCAAATGATATCTAAACAAGTTCGAGGAATAGTTGTTGGAGGAGTCAAATTGTTTTTTCATATTCTTTGTGCACTTTGAATTGTAGAGTGTTCCCATATGGATATGCTATTTTGTGGGATCATTTTGTGCAATATAGCATGTCATCAATTGGAAACTCTTTTTTTTACAAGGTATAACCTTGTGGAAAACATTCGGAGTACTTCCCCATGATTCATGGATGGTAAACGGGGTAAATTGTCATGATCCCTAATTAAAGAGCCTAACCCCAAGGGGATCAAAAGAGTCGAACTTGTGACCTCCCCAACTTTGGGGGAAGAGATATCACATCTGGTTCATCACCTTGTGAGCTAACCCTTGAGGATTTTCAATTTAAAGGACATGGAGGTGGGATTTGATCCAGTTATGTGTGCATAAGTCATGAAATCCTTTAATGCAATCTCTCAGGATGCAACCACATGCTCAAATACTACATCAAGGTGAACCCATGGTTCTAGGTAAATCCCTCATGGGAATTGAATCTTACCCACTGGTTTCTTCTAATCTAACACCATAGATATTATTAGTTTTTCAATTTCTATCTACAATAAATATCATGTAAGGACCTTAGTTGATAATCTAGGTTGGTTTTCTTACATCTATGGAGAGCATCTTGCACAAATTGATAAGGAAAGAAACAGTGGAATGTGGAATTTGAGAAATAGATGTTGACTACTTATGGCCCTTTTGGTATTTAGTGCCCTATCCCCCTATTGCTAAAACTTGATTGTTGTGCTAGTACAACAACTAAATAGAGGCGAATCAATGAACTTGAAGTTTGATGCATATTTTACTCCTATTGACAAATCATCTACAGATTATTTCAATAGTCACTAGTTATTGTAATTTGAGTCTATTGATGGTTAGCTCACCTAGATTTGTGTCTCTAATCACTGACTAAAGGATTTGTAAAATATTTATTTTGCTACAACCCATTTCTCAACAAACTTAACCTTGCCATTATGAATTACCACATGTTACTTTCTTGATTGAGGTTTAATAAGAAAATAAAATGGATTTTTTTGTTATGGGTATGATAGATGTTATCTATTGACCTCTGCTTAGAAAGGTACATGTTTCTTCTGTAAATGAAATATTTTTTCCTCTAACTTCTATCGTGCCTTTTATATTGGTTATGAACCTAATGGTGTATTTATGATACTATCCTAAATTACTATAAGTTTGCCTCGTGGCATAATGATTGATATGATGCAAGGCACCATGAAAGGAATACCACCTAGAGGGTGGCATGTCTACATGAGCCAAGCGAATTCTAGCTCAAACTCAAATCGAATGATGGACTGGAAAATAAATTCCTGTATGCCTGTGCTAATTCTCCACTCCTCATTCAACTCTTCTCCATATCTAGGTGTCATCACTCCTGACTTCATGGCTCCTTCTACCAAATCCTTCTTTCATACTTCTCTATATTAGGAAATAATATGGCTTTCAGTCATGCTACACAGGAAAAACCATTATCTCCACCTCAAGTGTGTTTGATTCCACCATTACATCATTTCTCTCTCCTCTTTTCTCAACATTCCTTTTCTACAAAATATTCATCATCACCAGTCTTGTCGTGCCTTCATATGGCCTCCCTCCAGCTCTATTTCAGCCATGATTAGGAATAAGATCACAAAGCATAAGAACTCTTTTGGTTCTCATCGCTCCCACATAAGAACACTCGTGCTTGCTTCCCCAGTATGTTCCATCCCTCTGCTAGGTGCCATATTTAGGAAATGGAGGATCGAATTCAAGGTCGCTACAAGCATCTTGCTCTATATAATATCATCAACGAACTAGGAAATTTGGTTGAAGACTCAAGATCCACCTGCTCCAATGAATATACCGAAACCCTTAGCCTCCTCTAGTACACCAAGACGTTGCTCGACTAAGCCATAACAGACTGCGTTGAAGGAAGTATTTTGGATAATTCCTAGGGGTTGAGATTGGATGCTCAGATGGAATGAATGGAAGGTTGGATCCATCGCCTAACCTAGGAACAAATGGATTCAGATTCTATACTCAATGTTAGACTAAATGATATAGCTCGAGAGCTGACATGAAAAGCATTTAGCCAGACTCTTGTGATCCAAAATGCTACTCAAATAATCTACCATCTTCAACCCCACCTCCATCAGCCTAAAGAGTCTTCGGGCACCAAGAAGGAAATTCTGGGTGACGACAAGCACAACTCTCTTCTCATCTTCATCTCAGATGATGAGTACTTTTGCTCTGAGACTTGATTTTTCCATTTCTATCAATTATTTATTATGTTCAGTAGCTCGTCTAGTTCTCTCTGGACATAACCCTTGGTCTATTGGGGACTCTTTTTCAGTTATAGACTATAGACTCTCTAGCTTTAAAAATTTTGCTTACAGCTACTCTACTTGATAGTTATCTTCTTGATTTAGAATAATAGCGGTTCAAGGTTGAACTCAGTAGATACCTGGCACTTGCTATCTATGTACCTATCTCTGGTTTATTTTAATAGAATTCGAATTAAAAAAAAAAAGAACATGAGCACACAATGAAATATTGTCTTGATTTTTCAATTATTAGAAATTGAAATGAGAATGAGAGTATATCAAGATATGTGAATCAAGACATTAATGTTCCAAATGATGAGGATGGATATTACCATCCATTTAATACCCTAAATTTTGTTGGGGTTGAGATTGAGTTTGAGGATACTAGGCACTACTACTACCAATGAATATGCAAAAGACCATCCAAGGATCAAACACTATAACAACCCTAAGTGAAGTCAATATTTGTCAAATTTGCATCAAAATAAGGATCTCTATGACACACATTCTATTCCTTTGGAATACTTCTTGTGTAGCTATCTTTGTTATGAGAGATAAGACACAGATTTCAATGATAGTAGGCTAGATTTGCCACCTTCATGGAGGCCAAAAGGCTATTATGATTTGATCATTTGATATAACTTTATATGTTTTCTAATGTTTCTCACATGCCATTTAGATTTGCTACCCCCGAGATGGATCACCACCTTTGATCAATGGACTAGCAACAACTACACGCAACACACTCCCAAAGAGTTTGTAATATTTTATATGTTGGACTTACAAATCTTAGAGAACACTCAGCAACATACCCTCAATAGTATTAAAATTCTCTCCATTCACAACACAACATCTTGTGCTATCCCAGTGCACTATTAAATAATTTCTTGTCTTGGTATTTTGCCATCTCAATCAAATATCAAGCAATCTCTTGATCCCTTAAATTGTGGATTTGGTTGGAGTTGCTGAGTTTTTGGCTTGGATTTGATTGATAATAAAATCTATTTTCTATCTCTTGTCCATCGTCTTTGGTGGTGTCCCCTTTTTAACTGGTAGTTCCAAGTGTTTCTCTTGTTATTAAAAATAAAATTATAGTTTATGGTGCCAAATATTTTCTCACATAAGTGTGAGTTACAAATAGAGTTTGAATAACTCTTTACAAAAATAATAAAAAAATTTGTGAGTAAAATCATTAACTCGAAATAAAATAATAAAATTTCTATGGGGGTATTACAATTAGTGCTCTGGGTATGTTATGTTGTGGTATCAGAGCAGTGTTGGGCTCTAGGTACATTAGTGTTGGGATCATATACGCTTTCTCAAAGAAAAACACCATTGTTAATGGCGTCAGGGAAGAAGTAGGAAATGAGGAGTAATGATGCCAGTCCACAGTCAAGTTCAAATAAATAAAGAGATTTGGACTTGATACACATTGTCATTCATCACCATCGTTTTAGTCAAAATGTATCACATAATATCCTAAGACGTCTCAAGGGTTAAAACATACTATTTATGGAAGCTATCAACAAAAATATTTATATTAAAACATGGAATCCTGTAAACCTCTTATGACATAGAGGTTCCAGAAACTGTAAGCTAGTTTACAAGCATAGACATGTTGGTATGGAGAAAGAATAGACATAAAATAACACATATAACAAAATAGTGAAAATTGATCATGTAATAGTTACATTATATTCATCCGATAAATTTCATAAGGGCTGTCAGTCGAACCAGGCAGTGAGATAAATCAGTTGAACTGTCTGTCATCCCAATTATACAAAATGAATGGAATACCCTTTGCAAAATAGGTCAGTCTGACACTATTCTTCCTTCCATTCTTCTACTATCCCTCTAAAAGTACAACCCTTAGAAAAGGATCGCCTATACAAAATGTGCAGAAGGGCCTTTGCAAAATAGGAAACAGTCCTCCCCTTATATTCTTATACTATTCGTAGAAAAATAGACAAGGAAAACTAACAGAAAATGAAAAACTAAAAATGATCCTGAAAATACATCTTAGGGGTTAATGATGTCAGTCCATAGTCAAGTTCATATAGATAAAGAGATTTGGACTTGATACATGTTCTCATTCACCATCATCATTTTAGTCAAAATGTATCACATAATAGCCTAAGACATCTCAAGGATTAAAACATACTATTTCTGGAAGCTACCAACAAAAATATTTATATTAAAACATGGAATCATGTGAACCTCTTATGACACAGAGGTTCTAGAAACTGTAAGCTAGTTTACAAGCATAGATATGTTGGTATGGAGAAAGAAACATGAATAAATGAACACATACAACAAAATAATGCAAATTGATCATGTAATAGTTACATTATATCCATCCGATAAATTTCATAAGAGTTGTCAGTCAAACTAGATAGCTAGATAAATCAATTGAACTGTCTTTCATCCTAATTATACAAAATGAATGGAAGACCCTTTGCAAAATAGGCCAGTCTGATATTATCCTTCCTTCCATTCTTCTATTGTCCCTCTAAAATTACAACCCTTACAAAAGACCTGCTTATACAAAATGAGCAGAAGGGCCTTTTCAAAATAGGACAGGGTCTTCCCCTTCTATTCTTATACTATCCGTAGAAAACTAGACAAGGAAAACTAATAGAAAATGAAAAAATAAAAACAGAAAATGAAAAACTAAAAATGATCCTGAAAATATAAAGAAGAGATCCTGGTGGGTGTGCCGCGTGGTTCCCTCAATCAATATCCATTAATTTTTCCCCTGAGGTAGGTCTGTTAGCTGGAGGGGACTATCTAGAGGCTATCGAAGTCGTTGGGATCCTCTCGGCATCATGTTGATCTTGACTGGCTGCAGAATGTTCAACAAGGAGCATTCGCATTCATTCAATTAGTTCGTCATTATTGTTTGCGAACTTGCGTTAGATGTTGTCTCCAATTCTCTTATCCATGGATTCCAAGTCCTGTTTTCCGCATTTTCCCTCGAGCTTCTGTCGAAGTTCTGCTATCTTCTTTTCCAACTGCTCCACTCTTTGGTTATTCACATCACTACCGCTAGTCCTTCCAACAGGACCACGACTCCTACCATCCACCATTATATAATAACGAGATATTCCTAAATAATTTGAGTAACAAAGATTTCTATACGGGAGCTCGCCACTGAGCAGAGCACTGCTTGGAATCCAGTGCGTGCCCTTGTCTGAACCTTCAATACCCAAACGAGAAAGAGTGCTAGTGGAGGGAGAAACTGTCGAAGAGAGAGCTACATTAGACAACCAGGGAAATTTTTAGGGGCGAAATTTCGCCAATTGGCTATTTTTCAGGCTTTAAATTTTTTTTGCTATTTGGTCATTTTTAGTCTCTAATATCGCCTATATTTACATAAAATATATTTTTTTATTATAATATTCGCTAAAATTCACAAATTTAAGTAGTAAATTGTATGTTTCATATTTAATATTCGCCTTCCTATCTATCTATATATATATATATGTTTTTTTCAATCCAAAATAATCGCCTATAATACTATACTTATGTATAATATTAGAATCCTTAAAAAATACCCTGTAGACAACATTTTCAGCAAGCACCAAGGAAGAGGGGTAGATCTGATTTAAATGATTTAAAGGACTAGCACTAGCAAAATTGAACAAAAAACCTAAACCCCCAAATACGAAGAAATCTCCAACACCGCCAAAAATAAAATTGAAAGTTCTTGAAATAGGGGGTATATCAGATTACGAGTGAGAGACCTTACCCTGACCGAACTTTGAATGGTCTGATGGGATAGATTCACTGCTAGGCTTCATCGATACAATCATAATGTAATCGTGAATGACAATTAAAAATCTAGACTAAAAATCGTGCTCTGAAGATACCCACCTGCATGAAATCGCGATTTGATCAACTAAAATATGCAATTTCACCAATTTTTAGTTCGACGGATTCGGCAGAATGGTTGGCAATGAGGCGGTCTATGATGGCCATATTTTGGAGTCAATAAAGCCTGTTTTCATGCACATCGATATTGGATGCACACTCACCTTATAAAAAAATTTCCAGTATTTGAACGAATCCAATCAAGCCACTTGTGTACTTCTAGGTTTATGTTTTTGAAGAAAAAAATTATTTATATACTTATATGTCGATTTACTACTTTCTGCCAAATTTTCCAGCGGGCTATTGGCAGGCTCACAGCATGTCATTTTTTTTAAACACAACATTCATCATGACATCTAAATTATGTAACTTCTATTATTACATTGGTATGTTGGATTTATGGAAATCACGGCTGGAACCGTGTCGGAAAGAGACTTATTTTTCGAGCCAAATCGTTGTTGTTTTAGACTACAAGCATTTGTAATAATAAACATAGAATAACCAAAATAATTATAACTTAAAAATTTAAAATTAAGTAATTAACTTAAATAATTAAAAAAATTAAAAAAAATACATAATTTAAGTAGTAAACATTCATATATTAGAAAAATTATGGTTCTAAGGAGATATGCCTGCAATTTACCGAGATTGGTAAGACCAAGTTCAAGAAACTTGAGATTATTATTTGGAGATTTATCATTTCTATATGGAAATTCCTGGCCTTAACATCAAGTAGCAACCAATATCCAATTTAACACGGACATTGTTTTTCTTTACCCATACTACCTGTTTTAAGAATTCCAGAGCATGACAATTTAAAATTCCATCTTGTAATTTCACTTTCTTCAATTACAGAGAGACAAGAGTAGTACCTGGAAGTGGAGATGTCCGAGCAGCTCAACAATTTCACTTTATTCAATTCCAAATATGAATCGGAGATATCGTACCTATTTCAATTGCAAAGAACCCCAGATCGACTTTATAGCTCAACAAGATACATAAGCAAGCGACCTCTGTTAAACAGAGAGTCCTCCTTAGGGATTCAAAACTACCCCGACATTGCTGAAGATATGGAATAGAAATTGATTTTAGAGTGAAGTTCTTCAAATCCCCTAAGAGATAATAACCCCATTCAAATTCACACAATCCCACTCTTATTTAGCAATAGAGAGATTGAGTATGGGAAGGCTACGAAAATTTATTGACTAGATGGTTTCACCCCTACGCGGTTGGGGCATAGGCCATGGTTTCCCCTTGATGGTGGACTCAATTTCACCAGGGGTTGAAGAAGCTCTGGTTGGAAAGGAAAGACACGTAGGAATCAGGTAAGGTCTAAAGGTGCAAGAACCTCACGTTAATGGCTTGACCAATTGGGCGTGAATCACACTTTTATATTAATACTCCTATACATTGACCAAAATTTCAAGAAACTTAGTCATATGACATCATAGTTGTCCCATGGCCACGTGGCAAATCTATAATAATTTTATAATAAATTATGTTTATATAGTTTACATTGATTTGTTTTATAATAATTTTACATTAAAAATTTATATTATATTATTTTAAACAAATTGTGGTATAATTTAAGTTTAATTGAGCCGAGAGGCGCATTCAACAGTTCAGTATTATGGACAGGGATCAAATTTGAAGGGTAGGGTCCTATTTCACTTTGAAGGGCTGGGATATATTGAACCCTTCAATGCTAACATGTTAACATAAACCATTCCTTTCATTTGAAAATGTAATAATAGATCAAAACTTCATTGCATATTAAAAGTATTGTAATCCAATTTCTCAAAAAAACAACAAAATTTACATCGTTCCACTCTATAGCTTTTAATAAGCAATATCTAACCCAAATAAACCAAGAACCCATATAGAGGAAATTTTAGAAACATAAAAAATACCTGACAATATGAAAAAATCAATTGAAAAATATTTATAACATGGAGATTGAATTGACAAGTAATCAAACTTCTAACAGAAAAATCAAGGTTGGATGAAAATGAAATACAATCTATACAATGTCCAATGAATATAGAGATCGATAAATACAAAAGAGGGAGTGAATCTAAAAAATATGTTCATGAATACAAAAACTATTATCTTGAATCACTTCAATAACAAACTTCACTCCTTTGAATCCCTTTATATATGATTCTAGCCACTCATCTCTGTGAACTAGAGGAGAGACATACTCCCTCGGAGGAAATAATCATTAGGGGAGGTGTCATATTCTATCTATAGTGGTGATGTGTACATATGCATGTGGGTACTGGACATGTGTTGTTGGGGCGGATGTGTCCTTACTTTGCTTAGGAGGAGGGCCTCCTAGATTTTGGAGAGGGTATGATATACCCTAGAATGAACATGGAAAGAAAGGGTGGAAGTAGCATGAGTAAGGTTGACGATGATGGTGGAAATAGCCTGAGCAAGGGGTGAACTTGAAAGTGGACAACAACTTGTGCAAAGGTATTTGGAAAAAGACTACCACAAATTACCCATTGGGAATTGGTGGTCCCTTAATTACTCTAATGTTATTTCAACATTAGTAATCTTCTCATAAGATATGGGATTTAATCTTTTGAGTGTGATTTTAAGATTTATCCATATCTCAAACTTTGCTCTCAACTTGTCTACCATTGTATCACCAACTATGATTCCTTCTAAATAATCAAACTATGCAACATCATCTCTCTTTGAGTTAGATTGTATTTGTACTCATCCTTCTTATACCTATCACCATTCACATCCCATGGATGAGGTGAACCAAGACTAATACAAGACTTTTCTTTATAAATACCTTTGAATCTAATAATCTATTCAACTAATTATTTAGATTTGTCTTGAGTTATGGACATCAATACCTCCTTGGTAATCATTTGGTTGGCTATATTTATCAAATGAGTCATGTTTTCAACCAAAAAGTCCTCCAATTGCCTCTTAGTTCTACTAGTATTCAGGACATTTATCATTTCAACATCCTACTCAATCATTTCTCCAAGCTGCTTTTCAACATCTTTGATTTCTTTTGACATGTTTCATACATCTCTAACTAATCTTGTATAATATCAAAATAATCCCATCTATCTAGCATTCCAACTGATATTTTGTCCCAAAGGGTCTTTCTAGTTCTTCTCAACAACTCTTCACCCTGGACATCTAGTTGCATCTTGGTAATTTGACTTTTTAATTCATTTATCTCAGACTCTTGATCATCAATTGTATCATCTTTTTTATTTGCTTCATCTACTCGTTCAACAATTTTGTTATCTATTTGGATCAACTCTTCTTCAATCTCTTTGATCTTATCATCTTTGTTATCTACTTGCTAAGCCTGTGTGTTAGGCTCTTTCATTGCATATGTAAGTGCTCCTTTTGTTTGTTTGTTTGGATTCTCAGGCTCTCTTGAAATATACGTTGTCCCCTTGGAAGGATGATCTATCTCTTGTAAGCTTGGAGATGAAATTGGAGAAGTTGGCTTGTTTTCTAATGATGTTCTTTGTATCTCAAGAGAATCTATTTGGCACATTAGCTCATTTATCTAGTTTTCCCTCTCTTCTGCTGAATTTTTAAATATTAGCATACATTCATATATGTTCTCATTTCCTTCCTTCATTTTCGTCAGCTCAGTAGTTTGCACTAGTTTAGTTGCAGGCATATTTAACTGCTTCCTGAGATGGGAAATCTCATTATCCTTTTTTTACAACAAATATTGAGCTTGGGAAGTGTCAGTTGGATTTACTCCCAAGGACACTACTTTGCTTTCAAGATCTTTTAGTTTATCCTTGACTGTTGTATCTCGTTTCCTTTAATAACTATTCAAACTTATTCAATGTTGTTCTCAACTTTTCCTCTATGACCACCGATTGAAGCACCTCCTTGCAGATCATGTCACTAGTTTGTCTATACAAATCCAACTTATCTAATTTCCCATAATGTTTGAAGTGGAATTCATATTCATCAACATTCTAGTCTTTAAATGATGAAGGCATGGGAATTAAAGGGTGCATTATTGACATCCTTAAGGTGCTATCTCGTATATGGTCTTCCACAGTAAACAATTTTTTACCAGCTGGATCTATTTGCTTCTTCAAATCTCTCACCACTCCCACACCCTTATCTCTTATATCTAAGTATTTCTTTTGAATATTTGACTTTGTTGGAATTGGGCCTGTTATAGGTGATGATGTCTATGAGCTCGAGGAATTATAAATTCTACAAAGGGATAATGTATGAATGTGACTGGTGATAAATATTTTATGACCTATAGTTGTTTCATCACCTATAGTGACAATGATTATGATAATGAAGATCCCGATGACAATGAAACAATTGGCGATGATGATAATCATGATGGTGATGGATATTGTGATGGTGATGATGATGACAATGACAATGATGAAGAAGACAAGGTTGGTGATAGTAGAAATGGTGATGGCAATGGTGATGACAATGATGAAGAAGATGAGGTTGGTAATAATGGAAATGATGATGATCATGACCATGATCACAATGAAGATGAGGAAGATGAATATGGTGATGAGGATGACAATGATGATGACGATGACGACGATGACGACAATGATGATGATGATGGTGATGGTGATAGACCAATGGTGATGGTGATGGTGATGGTGATGGTGATGGTGATGGTGATGACAATGACAATGATGACAATGATGAAGAGGATGAGGTTGGTGATAATGTAAATGGTGATGGTGATGAAAATGATGAAGAGGATGAGGTTGGTGATCATGGAAATGGTGATGGTGATGAAAATGATGAAGATGATGAGGTTGGTGATAATGGGAATGATGATGAAGATGAGGAGAATGAGGATGATGAAGATGGTGATGAGTACAGCAATGAAGATGAAGATGATGATAGTGATGATGGCAACAAGGTTGACATGAATGGTGAGAATGAACATGACGATGACGATGACAATGGTGATGATGATGAAGATGATGATGCTGATGAGGATGGATATGATGATTACAATGATGATGAAAATGGAAATAATGATGAAATTCATTATGGTGGTGGTGGTAAGGGATCAAATTGAGCACATTGCAGCACATCCTAGAAGTGTTGTTAAAAAAATGGTCGTCATAAAAAATGCTAATTTTTATTTTTGACATTCTAAAAAAAAGTGCATAAGTTATATTAAAATTTCATAAAAAGGGTTATGTTACATATTTCCCATCAAATTAATCTTAGTAGCTTGTAATTGGCAAGTTAGTGTCAGAGTGTCTGGCCAAGTCACTTCCAATTTCTTGGTTTTCATACATACTCCAATGTCTTCCTTAATTATGCCATGGAACTCATCCACAAGGCCTGATTCTTATACATTGTATATATGATCGACTTCATATATATCGATACCATGTGATGTATAATATGATGTGTGGAGATGATGATATGGTAGGCTTGATGTGTGTGTGTGTGTGTGTGTATATATCCTCGAGGGGTAGCTTAATTGGTTGGATCTTCTGGGACCAAGATGACACAAGGTCGATGTCAGGGGTTCAATTCTCTGGTTCCTTTAGGGTTAGGAATCAAATTAATGCCGACAAGGGTGAGGCCCCTTCGGGTGAGCCCCCTTGGCTTGGATCCGTGGACATAGCGAGCTCTAGGGACGTGAACCACATTGAAATGTGTGTGTGTGTGTGTGTTTGGGTTGTGAAAGCCATTGTTAGCTCTCTTCACTTGTATTTGAAGAAATGACATCTACATTAAGGTCATGTCGCTCCCTGGTCCATAATATCAATTGACCCTTCAATACATAGTTGAATTAGAAGGGAGCATAGGTGCACTAGCATAGATCCATCTTAAACTCGGATTTATCGAGCTCTGAGAGGGATCCAATTTCTTGAGGTGTAATTTTTTATCTTATTTTTTTTTACATATCAAGAAAAAAATATGCACCTCAAGAAATTTGATCCGTCTTGATTCTTGATAGATACGGATTTGGATCTATGTTGGTTTTAATTTTTTATTTTATTAGTCAACATTCATATTTTTATTATATTTTTATTTTTAGGTAATGTTCACCATTACAACATCTCTCCCATACTGGGCTATAGAGTGCCTCGCTACTCTTAATGCAATTAGTGTTTTTTCTCTACTTATGTCATCTTAATTATTATATCTAACACCCTCATTGATACAACCATATTGAATTATTTCACATCGATTTAAATTTTTTTAATGGAAATGAGATCCCAAATATTTAAACTATTAGAATGCAATCAATGTGTTAATTCTATAGATGAAAAATGTGTCTTAGGAAAAGCCCTTTGGTTTTCCTGCTTCTCTGATTCACCTTCCCTGGACCTTCAATCTCCACTGCAAGTGCCCATCCTGCCTAATTCCCATTCCCCATTGATAATTTTCTAGTGCCCGGCCTATCTTTCTACTTTATGTTATGTGTAGGAGTCTATTGTAGCTTTGGAGTGTTTGAATATTTGTATCTATGGAGTTCGCCCCCTCTTTGATTTTCTTTTGGCTTTTTTGAACCTTATGGTGTGGCTGATTTATTTCTTAGGCATAAATTTGATTGAAAATATAATATTTTATTTAGCACATTTTGTTATGAAGTGTGTAGATAATTTATTAATGTCAATTGAAATGCATTTTTTTTCAAATCTTTTCATCATGGAAGGGATTCATGAATATATACCCTTCTAATTGAAATTAAGACTAGCCCTTCAAATTTGATCACTAGTGGTGGTGTTGGTGTTGGTGTTGGTGGTAGTGATGCTGATGGAAAACATGATGATGACAATGATGACACTCATGATGGTGATGCTAATGATGAGGGTGGTAACTATGGTGAGGATGGCGATAACGGGGATGACAAGGATGATGATGATGATGATGGTGACGATAACAATGAAGATGATGATAAAGATGATGGTGGTGGTGGTGGTGATGATGATGATAGAAATTAGCTTACATACATCTTCCACAAAATTGTGCCCAAATAACCTTTTCGAATGAATATAGCCCATTTGGGAAAAAAAAACCTTCAAGGGGAAGATCAACCATACCAACCCCATTTTCAAGGGAAAGACTGAGGATAAGGTACTTGAAAAGTGGTTTAGTGCAATATAAATGTACATTGAAGATAATAAATTAAATGATGTCGAGAAGATAAGTCTTGTGATTATGAATATGTATGTAACTGCTAAGGAAAAGATGTTATAAGAGCATTATGAACCACTCACTATGTGGGGAAACATCATGCATGAAACACATAACAATTCTATCCATTGAGGAATCAAGCGAATTATTGCATGAGCAGTAGTACCTATCCTAACACTATGATTAGTCAGTGGATGACTAGATGAATGATTTCCACTCACTCATGTATCATTTGTATATCAAAGTGAAAGAATCTAACCATGTTCTCAAGCACCATAGAGAACTAGACTAGTATATGAATGCAAATTTTGAATTCTTTGTGGTAAATACACTTGTAGATGCACATGGGATTGTTGAAAATATTGAACATCAAATCATGCTAAAGAACTACACCAATCTTTGTAGCAACTAGTGTGACTAGTAGAGAAATTTCAACACCACTAACAAATATTCAAATAAATGCTATAGAGTTATAGACAAAACAACATTGTGTAGTCACAACATCAATATGTAAGGACAAAATAGGGCCACATGAGCAATTGTTAAATTTTCAGAATTTACTTCAATGTGATCTAGGATCTTAACTGAGAGAACAACATGTACAGCATATCAATCATGGAGACAATAATGCAAGCACACAAGAGACACAAAGATTTACTTGGGGAAAACCATAAAGGTGAAAAACCCCAATAACTTCATCATAGATAGATAGAGCAATGATACAACCCAAACATAAGAGATAGACATATCCTAGCAGCAGATCCTCCTCCTCCATAAGTGCGCCACTCCTCCTTGAGTGCGTGAGTGAGAAGTGAGTGATCAAATAGAGTGCCTCCCGCACTCTATTTATACTTGACTTGACTTTCCTTTTACATAAATCATGTAGGCTCGAACTTAACCATATAACATAATGCTGACTGGGCCGACCCCCAATAGGGTGGTCTAATAACCCTTCGACCCACATGGCCGACCCCCAATAGGGTGGTCTAATAACCCTTCGACCCACATGACTTATACAGGGCCGACCCCAACAAGGTGGTCTAATAACCCATCAAGTATAAGTTACGACATTTACAATATAAATGACGACACTTCCGTATAGAGGAATAATGCCATCTCTATAGGAGTACATACAACATACATATATGAAATACATTCCGAAGTTACATATATATCAACACTCCCTCTTAACTAGGAAGGTATTTCTCAGCACAGGTCTTCTAGCACAAGTCTTCTTCTCTAGATCATCGTCACTGGATAATCGTCATCGAGTCATCATCATCGTCACTACTGTTGCTATCTCAATCAATCTCTGAATATACTCGTCATAGGAATCTCTACAGAGCCAGTCCTTTTTCATACTGGATGTAGGCCCACCACCTGCAAGTCTTCGTCATCACTGGCCATACTGTGGAATCCTCGGGACTTATTACGTGCGTCACAAAACCTGGCTGCATCATCCTAGGCTATTACGAGCACACAGCTCTACCTGTAGGATCTCCCAGGAGCACATTACATGTGACCCATCACAAAACCTGGCTGAAGCATCCCAGGCTGTTACGAGCACACAGCTCTACCTGTCGGATCTCCCAGGAGCACATTACATGTGATCTCACCACAAAACCTAGCTGAAGCATCCTAGGCTGTTACGAGCACATGGCTCTACCTGTCGGATCTCCCAGGAGCACATTACATGTGGTCCACCACAAAACCTGGCTGAAGCATCTGAGGCCTTTTTCATCCTGTCCAGATCTCCCAGGAGCAAATTACATGTGGTCATGGCAAAACCTAGCTGAAGCATTTGAGGCCTTTTTCATCCTATCCAGATCTCCCAGGAGCAAATTACATGCCATAGGACAAAACCTCGAAAGACAATCTACCAGAGATCCCAGGGCACAAATTGCATGCCATAGGAAAAACCTCGAAAGACTATCTGCAGATCTCCCAGGGCACAAATTATATGTCCTCCCAAGCAAAAACTCAAAAGAGCATTTTCCAGATGTCCCAGGGTACGAATTACATGCCATAGGCAAAACCTCGAAAGACCATTTGCAAATCTCCCAAGGAAGAAATTACATGCTTACCTGCACAACCTATTCCACGGCCACAGAGTATCATCTGATACTCATCATACATCATCCTGATGTACACATGATCACCCCTGATCATCATCACTGCAGCATCTTGCTGCATGTCATCTGGAGAAGCTCATCATCCACGATCATCCTGATCATACAATGCATCCATCTGATGCACACCAAGTATCTACCTGATACATATCATCATACATAGTGTATCCACTTGATACATAGATACATGATCCACATAATGTATCCATCAACATATATGATCTACCTGATCATACCTGATACATATCAATATTCATGATCTACTTGATCATATAATGTATCCACCTGATACATATACAGATACATGGTCCAAGCATCCAACATGATGCATATACATACAAATGATCCAATCGATCATATCCAACATCCAACATGATGCGTACATACATATAAATGATCCAACTGATCATATCCAGCATCCAACATGATGCGTACATACATATACATATAAATGATCCAACTGATCATACAAAGCAGAAACTAGAACATCATCTTGATGCTCATCATCCAACGCTTACATCCACATCCATGTGAAGGATCCTCCTTCCAACATGCTTGGAATGGCTTCAACAAATGTGTCCATCACTTCTTCCTTGAAGTGTCATCAATATGAAGAACACCAAGCCTCTCCCTGAAGTGCTTGAACTTCACCCTGGCTAGTGGCTTCGTCAACACATCTGCAATCTGCTCGTCCGTCGCAATGTACAGGAGTTTCACAGCTGCTCTCTGCACCATATCCCTAATATAGTGATATTTGATCTCTATGTGTTTCGACCTGTCATGAAACACTGGGTTCTCGGACAGCTTCACACAACTCTGGTTATCACAGAAGATACCAGTAGCATCCAATGGGAGATCAAATAACTCAGACAGTAGCTTCCGTAGCCATACTGCCTCACAACTAGCTGAACAGGCTGCAACATACTCTGCCTCAGCTGTACTCTGTGCTACGCAAGACTGCTTCCTGCTGAAACAAGAGATCACACCTGATCCCATACTGAAGCAACACCCATATTTGCTCTTCCTATCTGCAGCACTGCCAGCCCAATCTGAATCAACATAACCCTGCAGGTTAAACTTTTGATTCTCTTCATACTTGAGCCCATAATCCACTGTACCCTTCAGGTACCTCAGAACATGCTTTACAGCAACCAGGTGAACACTCCTCAGATCTATTAGGAACTGAATCAATGTGTTCAAAGCAAAGAAAATGTCTGGTCTCATTTTCGTCAAGTACATCAAGGACCCAATCATCTGACGATACATAGAGACATCAACCGGCTCAGATGAAGCATGACACAAACGCTTCAGGTTTGATGCCATAGGTGTGTCCATAGCCTTGCAGTCCATCATCCCGAACCTCTTCAGGATCTCTACTGCAAACTTCCCTTGTCCAAGGAAGATTCCATCACCCTTCCACACCTCCATGCCAAAAACAAATAGTGCATCATCCCCAAGTTCCTCAACTCGAACTCGGCAGCAAGCTTCCGCTGTGTGTTGGCAATCAATCTATCTTCACTTGTAATAAACAGGTTATCCGCATACAAAAGTAGTATCACTAGATTGCCTTCCTCAACCTTGTAGTAAAGGTTGGAATCCGCTTTATTCTTGGTAAAGCCCAAATTGAATAGAAAGTTGTCTATCCTACCAAGTTCTGCACACATATATGACTACACCATTCTAGAAGGTTGTCTTGAAATCCATATGGTGTATCTTCTATTTCATCACTTTTATATTTCTCTATGCTGCCATCTGCAGCATGCTTGATCTGATAGTTCCATTTGGAAGTCACAACAGACTTCCCTTCAGCTCTTTGGACCACATCCCAAACATCGTTCTTCATGATCGATGGATCATGGCATTCTTCCCATATCCTGGGAACTTCAATATCTTCAATAGATAATTTTGTTGCTTGAACAAATGTTGTAGTCCTTCTTTTGTAGGTGATGGTATACGATCTTTCCTACACAAAAATTTAAATTGCATGATTAGAAAACATCTCATAGTTTGCAGAACAAATTCTTACACATAAGGAAATATGTCAGACAATCATGCAATTATCTTAGCCAATGCTTCAATACAACATTTATCCATATTCCGTAACTTTCTAGATGCCTTCCAATCTCTACCAGAACATTGTTAAGAGTGTGCACAACTCCTAACATGTCAACAAAGAGGTTTCATTCTAGATAAGTAGCAATGGAATGTTGTACAGTGCCATAGGCCACTTACCCATGTATATTAGTAGTATACTATTCATCAATGCAACTATTCTAATATGCATAATACATAACCTAATTCTAGGAACATAAGCATATACATCATTGAATAACATTATGTAAGAAATGACAATTCAAATACTTATCTTTGTTTGGTTGCTGGGTGGACTCCCTCTGAGTCTTTGCTTCCTTGCAAGAGCTACTGAAGTATCTACTTCTACACCTTTATGTTGTGGAATGTAGAAAGATGGTCAACTCCCTCTGAACATCTGCATCCTTGCAGAAACTACTGAAGTGTGCTCCTTTGCTTTCTTGCAGGAACAACTGGAGTGTGCTCCCTCTTGATCTTTGCTTCCTGGATTACCTGTCCTTGAACTTACATCCATACTTAATCACTATGCATGCTTATTAGTATCATCATTGTGTTACCCTTGAGGTCTCAAACATAATCACACATTTATTAGTATAATCTTAATACTATCAAAACACAATAATCTTAAACATGTATATTCATGATCATTCACAGATAATAAACATTAGTATTCAAGGTTTCAGGGAAGTCTTCTTTTACTCATACATATTCTTATTTGATCATAGGACTCTTCTGGTTAGTTGAATCGTCAATCAAGATAAGAGATATAATATGCATAAAACCTGTGATTATTCAAACCTATAACTTCATGATTCTTCTGGTTAGTCATATCATTAATTATGGTAAGAAACATAATATGCATACACCCATGACTATTCAAACCTATGACGTCATGAATAATCATTATCAACAACACAATAGTATAAGATCCTAACACAAGGTAGGATTCTAGCTTGATATAGGAAAAACATACCTGGATTAGAATGCTAGCTAGTTATGTCTAACCTACCCGCATAATGCCTTCTGGTTCTCTTCAGTGACTTGTGCTAGTAACCTGCATGTCTAATAAGTTAACCATTGTAGAACCAAGTTATACATACCTTGAAAGTAGATCTTCTATGTGATCCATGACAATGGATGAATCTTTGTCTTCATGTCACCATGAACATATGTTCTTGAAGTAGAACATGATTTGACTTTCTTGGTGTACCTTTTGTGTTAGCAAACAACATAAACCTCATAAAACATCACAATGCATTAGTACAATCATAAGTGTCAAAACCTTAATCAATGAATATATTCTATTAAGGTAATACGACAAGTCTAGTAATTAATCAAGATTGTACTGTAATGATATGAATACAAACATATCATAAACTTAACCATGAACAGAATTCGAAACATACCTGTAAGCCATACCTGTCAAGATTGCTTATAATCTTCTTATGGAAGGCCTTAGCCTCAT
Organism: Larix kaempferi; assembly: GCA_027924585.1. Taxonomy (NCBI): domain Eukaryota; kingdom Viridiplantae; phylum Streptophyta; class Pinopsida; order Pinales; family Pinaceae; genus Larix; species Larix kaempferi. Next base: position 22,276,849 of record BSBM01000994.1, on the reverse strand, counting down.
CTCCCTCTAAAACAAGAACTTCTTCACTTATGCAGGTGACCAATCCATCTTCTTCTAGGATTAACCCAATCCACTTGATTTGCAAGAACTGGACCTGGAGCTGGATATGGGTTCGTTAGAGAAACCCCAAAAATTCAAACTTTGAATTTCAAATTTCCAAAAGGATAGAAATATGCGTCTTGATGAGCTGATCAAGCTGGTATATTCAGAATTTGAAAACTGCAAAGTTTCACTCCTCAATTTTGCCTTTGAAACTTCCGGATTCACTGGACATGACCCTGAACTGGGGTTTGATGAAGCCCACTCTTCTGCCCAATCAAAAGGTTTGATCCAAAGCTCTAAGCTTCTATTTTTCTGAGGAGCTTCCAGTCGTGGTCATAAATTTCAAAAATTACCATTTTTACAGAAGCCCTAATTTTCCACTTTTTTTATCAAAGTCCCGAACTAGGGTCTGATCAAGCTCGGCCTTCTGCCCAACCAAAAATTATGATATTGGTCTCTAAATTTTTATTTTGATGAGTATCATTCAGCCGTTGTCTCCGATTACAAAAATTCCAACTCTCTCTGAAGCCCTAAATTCCGGAAGCCATGAATGAAGGTACTAAAAAATAATTATGTTTTGACAGAAATATGTACCTGATTGTTTCTGGTGTAACTCTGAACTTTTAGATCCACAGGGTCTGAAAAAGTTTCCTGAAATAGCCCGACCTGTTAGCTTTCCATCCCAATAGGTCTGACCTTAATTGGATTCTCTAAGACAGAGTTATGCTAAGTGTCGCAACATGACCTGTTTATGGGATAATACAGGAGAGAGAACTTGTACGGCATGCCACGTGTCACAGTTTCAACTTCGGCCTCTAAACATTTTTCTTGAGATAGCCCGACCTATTATATTTCCATCCCAATAGGTCTGACCTTATTGGATTCTCTGAGACAGAGTTATGCCAAGTGTCGCAACGTGACCTGTTTATGGGATAATACAGGAGAGCGAACTTGTACGGAATTCCACATGTCACTGGTTCAACTTAGGCCTCTAAAACCTTTTCTTGATATAGTAAAGTCTGTGTACTACCTGTCACTTTTTACTAAATTTCATTTGGCTCTTCCTAGCCCAAGTTATGACCTTTTTCCCAAGGTCACCTGATTTTGACTCAGATCTGGAGGAGGCAGAAACCCTATATTGTACAGATCATAAATCACAAAGTACAACGAATTAGAGGTTTTCCTTTGGACACAAGGTACATGGGGATTTAATCTTTGACCTGTAAAGATTTCATATCCAAAAACTTCTCCAAAACGGATTTATAGCGAAAGTGCTACGATGACTGGTTTTTTCTATATCAAGCCCTAGCATCGTAAGTGCAACAAGTGTCATACATGCCATATCATGCCTTCTTTCAGGCTAGCTCTGATACCATGTTAAATTTTCAGAATTTACTTCAATCTGATCTAGGATCTTAACTGAGAGAACAACATGTACAGCATATCTACAGCATATCAATCATGGAGACAATAATGCAAGCACACAAGAGACACAAAGATTTACTTGGGGAAAACCATAAAGGTGAAAAACCCCAATAACTTCCTCAGAGATAGATAGAGCAATGATACAACCCAAACATAAGAGATAGACATATCCTAGCAGCAGATCCTCCTCCTCCATAAGCGCGCCACTCCTCCTTGAGTGCATGAGTGAGAAGTAAGTGATCAAATAGAGTGCCTCCCGCACTCTATTTATAATTGACTTGACTTGCCTTTTACATAAATCATGTAGGCTCGAACTTAACCACATAACATAATGCTAACTGGGCCGACCCCCAATAGGGTGGTCTAATAACCCTTCGACCCACATGGCCGACCCCCAATAGGGTAGTCTAATAACCCTTCGACCCACATGACTTATATAGGGCCTACCCCAACAAGGTGGTCTAATAACCCATTAAGTATAAGTTACGACATTTACAATATAAATGACGACACTTCCGTATAGAGGAATAATACCATCTCTATAGGAGTACATACAACATACATATATGAAATACATTCCAAAGTTACATATACATCAACAGAAATCACTTACAAACAATACAACCCACAAAAGTAGACTAACAAATTGTTAAAAATGTTCAATTGGACCTTACACTTTGATGACGAGTGTAAGGAATGCAAATCACTTTGGCACAAAATTGTGATCTGATAGAACATGAATAAGGGGAGCAAATATCAACTTTAATGCTCGAGTTATCTATCATTCATTTCTCTCATAGCACACATGGTTTTGTTTTCCTTGAGCATAAATGATTTGAAAGAAGAAAAAAATCATTGTTCCATACCTAGATGTGAGTATATCAACAACATTCATCAACAACAAATAAACAAGCACTTCAATCCTTACAGGAAATTATATAAATTATATATATATATATATATATATATTTGTCTCAAATGTACATTTTTTACAAAATGGAACTGTGTGCTCAATATACAAAATGGCATCTCGTTCCCAAACACGGAAGACTAGCATATGGTGCCCTAGATACAAAATGGCACTCATTGGTTGCTCATTGACCTCTACCACCCTCACCACTATGACCTGTGTCATTGAACTCAATCTTTCTCTTTCTACTAGAATTAAAACACGGGGCATTTCTATGTCTTTGTATGCTTCTTCTCTCTGGAGACTAGACAAAGAAACAATGTAATATTAAGAATTTTTCCACAATGAGTCAACACAAGTTCACAAATTGAAACTTTACAATCCAATCCAAATAAACTCACCAAAGAAGCTATTGTCAATCGAGAGGGTGTTCCCCTCCTCCACGACCCCAATCTCTCATCTATGCAACCCTGCAAAGGTTAAAATAATTAAAACATGAAATTTAAGCAAAAGTGACTAAAATCATTTCCACTCATGATACATAAACAATTCGTCAATGAATGATCTCACTATGAAAGCTTTAGGCAATGTTGGAGATTCACTACCAGGTGGAGCACTTAGCTGCACACACTTCTTTGACTTAGCATCTCATACCACATCCCTTGTTGTATCATCATGGGATAGTGACCAGGGGGGTGCACGGGGACCGGGTGGTGCGATCAAAGTAATGAGATGGCGATGAATACCGGTGGTTGTTGAACAAGTGCATGCAATAGAAAAGGTGGTGGGAATGGGCGGTGATAATGCCCCATGGGTCATAGTATAGGTGGTAGTATGCCAGGGAGTATGAAAGGACGTGAAAATGGTGTCCCAAGAGCCAGGGTAAACTAGCCAAAGGTCGGACTTATCAAGCCTTTTGGGAAAAATGATGGGCGAAAAGTTGGCAATGGTGGAATATGGGGTGGTGATATTGCCGACCTAGAAGGGAATTGGGCCACCTGCATACACATTTAAAAATATTTTAATTAGTTAACCAAAATAAGGTTTAACAGAATTCACATTTCAACTAGATTTAACTCCACACATGATACATGGGAAGGTGGTGATGCATCCACCCCAGGTGGACAAGGTTCATTACTATATGATTCCAAAACCTATACAAACATAAAAACAAGGAAAACATTATACACAAACTAAAAGCACATTCAAACTAAAAGAGTCTAGAATACGGACTAAAAACATATGACAAAAATTGCAAGAAGGGATTATTTTAATTCATGGACCACTCACTCCACCATGCTTGAGTGTGTGTTACACTAATGGAGCAAGCCACTGCAACAACAACATCGGTAGAAGATACTGACATTGTTGAATCACCTATTGTCTCAATTGTGTTATATGGGCATAGAAATTACAAACAACATATAATTAGATATATAAAGATAAAAAATATAATAACATATATAATTAATGAAGATAAAAGAGATGGTCAACATATTAACCGCCTCCAAAAAACTATCAAGTATGCTAAGCTTCATTGCCCCATAACAGTTCTTCCTAGTTGCATCACCTACTGTCCCAAGTGTGCTATTTGGGCATAGAAACTACAAACACCATATAATTAGATATATAAATATAAAATATAATAACTTATATAATTAATGAATAAAAAAGAGATGGTCAACATACTAACTAACTCCATAAAACTATCAAGTGTTCTAGTCTTCATTGCCCCATAACAAGTATTCCCATAGCTCAAACATTTATGAGGTTGACGTGAGTCTCCATGCTACCTCTCATGCCCAGACCCTTTTGTAGGGGATGAAGGCCCAACTCCTCCCCCAATGTCACTTGGTGCTCGCTCCTCTCGTTATAAGGCTATGAAACTATTGTGCTTCACCAATTTATGAGCCACAACAGATAGGGATGTTTGTGTCTAGGTAATGCTCCCCCCTATTGGTGGATGTTAGACCCAGGGGGGGTAGGATGTTTCCTAGTAGAACGAGGACCTAACAATGGGTTGTGCCTAGCATTCTCTCTATCATGTACAGACCCATGACCCACCCCCTGAAATTCACTAATGTCAAAGTCGTTGACATGGTTCCTGAACACAAACTCAACATATAATTTCCTAAGGAAATATAGAGGCACCTCCCTATTATTGCAAGGAGGATTTTAAAATACCATAAACCACCTATCCATCTAATGGTATTTGAATGGTTGGAAGGTGCGCCAATCCATACAAATGCATTTCGTTATCACCAGTGGATTTAATCCAGTTCTTGGGTCAATAAACAATGTCATCAATTGTTGTTTGGAAATGTTAAAGTCTCTAATTTTCTCTTTACTTAGACTAGTCCTATAGTATTCAAACATTCTAGCCTTGTAATTTGAGATATTGGTTAGTTGTCCTTGGGCATCTGCAATGGAAGATATAATTGCCTCTAACAAAGTAGCTAGTGACAATTGGGTGGTCTCTCTAGTATTTTGTAGTTCATTGAAAAGAATTCTAAGAAATCTCAAATTTGCATCAATTACCATGCCAATGTTTAGTGATTTAGGATTAATGAATTGGTGACTGGTTGGCTCTCTAGGCACTCCAATTCATTGTTGTTAGTATGCCCAATCAAAACTAAAACATGTGGCATGGTCTATGGGGTAAATAGACCGATCATTGCTTTTAAAAAATATAGAGAGAGAGGAATGCATGCACGATCTAAAACTACGTGTACGTTCGCACCGCATGCGTGCTTCTATTGCGGTGACATGGAATCCTCATTGGCGGTTTGGGAATGTTTGAAGAAGGAGAAATCGGGAGTGTCAGTGTGTTCTTACTAATGCATGCATGTTCGTGATGGCCCCATTGCCACTTTTGAGGCCGACATCTGTGATGCACCTGCAATAATTAATTAATAAGAATATGTGAAAGAGCAGAAATGACAGAACTCAGAATCACTTTTATCTTGATCACAGGCCACTTCGAGGGGGCAACCTCCTATGAGCAAGCTCAATACAAATAACTTCACGGTGCCTTCATAGGTCTCAACACACACTTATATACTACGTCTAGGTGCCAATACTATGGGTCAAAACCATGGGCCACTACAAACTATGGATCAACAATACTACAGGCTACTTACAAAGCATATGCGCCAACAACAATAACATAAACTATTGATCAACAAATACTACGGGACAACTTACAAAGCATATGCGTCCAACAACAATATACTAACAAAGTAAATACGTGGGTTCCTAACATCCCCTCCCCCTTAAAAAAAGCTTTGTCCTCAAATCTTTAGATGTGGAAATTGTTGTTGAATCTAAAGGAGTAGTTCCCATGTAGCATCCTCTGGTTGCATGTCGTGCCACTGAATTAAGACCTCTGTGATAGAGCGAGAGAGAAGCTGACAAGTGCGCCGAATGAGGATGGCCTCCGGCTCCAAAAGGATGGATCCTTAATTATACAGTGCGGGTAAAATCGTTTGTCCACTGATGTTGGTGCCAAGAACTTTCTTCAGATAAGAGACATGAAAGACTGGATGAATGCGGAAAGAAGGAGGAAGTTCCAATTTATAAGCAACGGACCCAATATTCTGAAGAATCCGATATGGTCCATAGAACTTTGGAGCGAGCTTATGACGCCCTTTGAGTTTTAGGGAGGACTGCTTGTACGGCTGAAGACGAAGAAAAACCATATCGCCAACTTGAAAAGTGCGCTCAGAACGGTGTTGATCATCTTGTTGCTTCATGCGATTTCTTTCCATGTGAAGATTGTCCCGCAAAATGCGAAGAATCTGATCCCGGTTTCGAAGGACCGTGTCAACTTCCTGAACTGGTGAACTGGTGGGGGTGTATGGAAGAAGAATTGGAGGTGCCTGACCATAGACTGCTTCATATGGGGTCATTTTAGAGGCAGTGTGGTAAGAGGTATTGTACCACCATTCAGCGAGAGGGAGCCACTTTGCCCACTGATGTTGTTGTTCAGAGGTGAAGCAACGAAGATAAGTTTCCAAGCATTTATTGATAATTTCAGTCTGACCATCTGTTTGTGGGTGATACCCTGAACTCATCTTCAGTTTGGTGCCAGTGTGGCGAAATAGTTCAGTCCAAAAATGATTGGTGAAAGTCGCATCACGATCCGAGACAATGGAAGAAGGGATGCCATGAAGATGAAAGATCTGGTCCAGGAAAATTTGAGCGACTAAAGAGGCTGTATAGGGATGGCAGAGAGCACAAAAATGACTATATTTGGAGAGGCGATCAACCACAACGAGAATCGTTGTCTTCCCGCCATATTTAGGGAGCCCTTCAATGAATCCATAGAAATATCTGTCCAAATCCGTGTAGGTATGGGAAAGGGTTCGAGCAATCCTGGAAGGAGTTTTGTTTCACCCTTATTGCACTGGAAAGTATCACATTCGGCCACCATCTATTGAATTGTCCTTTTCATTCCCTACCAAAAGAAGTTACGCCATGCCCGTTCATACGTTTTGAGGAACCCAGAGTGCCCTGCCGATGAAGAAGCATGGAGTTCATAGAAGACGACCTGTTGAAGATCTGTGCTCTGGGGAAGCACCAGACGACCCTTTTATCTCAGAGAAGCACCATCCCAAGAGTAATGTGGTACAACAGAAGAGTTGTTGTTCAAGCGTTGGATGATTTGAGATAAGGAAGAGTCATTGACATAACCCTGTTGAACAGATTGCAACCAATTTGGAACAGGCATAGAAAGAGCTAAAAGAGAACCTTGGGCATCAAATGTACGAGAAAGAGCATATGCCACAATATTGTCTTTACCCTTCTTGTAAGTGATCTTATAGTCATAACCCATGAGTTTGCTAACCCATTTCTGTTGTGCCGGGGAGGAGACACGTTGTTCCAAGAAATATTTTAGACTCTGGTGATCAGTCTTGATGCAGAAATGATTCCCTAATAGGTATGGGCGCCACTTCTGTACTGCATGCAAAATAGCCATCATTTCCTTCTCATAGGTAGAGGCAGCTAAATTCTTACTTGAAAGGGCTTTGCTGATGAACGCAATGGGGTGTTCATCTTGAAGGAGAACAGCACCAAGTCCATTGCTGCAAGCATCACTCTCAATAGTGAAGGGCTTGGAAAAATCGAGAATAGCTAGAACAGGTGTAGTACACATAGCTTGTTTTAGGTTGTCAAATGCACACTGAGCAACATGTGTCCATGTAAAAGCATCATTTTTCAATAGAGCATTTAATGGAGCTACAATCTTCCCATAATCCTTGACAAACTTGTGGTAGTATCCAGTCAACCCCAAAAAACCACGAAGGCTCTTGAGTGTCTGAGGATGCGGCCAATTGTTCATGGCATCGATTTTGGCAGGATCCACGCGAACCCCTTGTGCTGAGATAATGTGCCCAAGATACTCAACTTCCGTCTGTCCAAAAACACATTTAGACTGCTTGGCATGGAGATGATGGGCAGAGAAAAGTTGCATGACAAGATCCAGATGTTGGAGATGTTCATCCCATGTTTTACTGTAGATGAGGATATCATCAAAGAATACCAGAATGAATTTCCGCAAGTAGGGTTGAAATATTTTATTTATTAAGGCCTGGAATGTGGAAGGAGCATTAGTGAGGCCAAAGGGCATGACCAAAAACTCATAATGGCCATCATGTGTGCGGAAAGCTGTTTTAGGGATATCATCCTCATGAACCCGAATTTGATGATACCCAGAACGAAGATCCAACTTGGAGAAAAAGTGAGCCCCATGAAGCTCATCAAGAAGCTCATCAACAACAGGAATTGGAAACTTATCCTTGATGGTGAGGTGATTAAGTGCTCAGAAGTCAATGCAGAGGCGCCATGACCCATATTTTTTACGGACAAGAATAACTGGAGAAGAAAAGGAACTAGTGCGTGGGCGAATAATACCTTGCTTTAATAAGTCCCGAACGAGCATTTCAATCTCCGTTTTTTGGTGAAATGGGTAGTGATAGGGCCTGATGTTGGGAGGAACACTGCCAGGAAGGAGCTGAATACGATGGTCTTATATATTGGAAGGTGGAAATCCCACTGGTTCAGCAAAAACACCTGTATATCAATCCAGAATTTGTTGTAGATTCAAAGGAGTAGTGGAGACCGCTGAAGGTTGCATCTGAATGGAATGGAGCTGAGCGATGACACCATGTGAATTCTTCTTGAGGAGTTTTTCCATGCGATGTGAACTGATGATACTGAGAGAACCTAGTTGTAATCCTGTCAAGGTGTGTTTTTGGCCATTGAGGGAAAACTGCATCCAAAGTTCAGCAAAATACCATAAGATAGGGCCAAGTGTGCGTATCCATTGAGCGCCCAAAACCACATCACATCTGCCTAGGGTCAAGGCAAACATGTCAGAGCGTAAGATATAATCTCCCATAGAGATACGCACATTTCGACACTTCCCTTTGCAAGGTAAGGTGCCCCCATTAGCAACCATGACTTCAAAGTTGGAGCAAGGATGGATAAAACAATCAGCTTGTTTGGCGATCCGAGGGTGAATGAAATTATGAGTGCTACTAGAATCAATGAGTATTGTAAGAGGAAGCTTCTTGAAGTAACCCTTGACCCACATTGTTTGGGGGGTGGTGATTCCAATTAAAGCATGGAGAGATATCTCTGGCTGGTCATCCTGAGACGGAGGGTCAATAGGCGGTTCCTGAATGTCGACCGGAGCATCCAGTGTTTCTGGATCTTCATCACCAATTTCAGAGGCAGGCGGAGAATCGACATCCAAGAGATAGAGCTTTTGCTGAACACATCTATGTCCCCGAGTGAATTTCTCATCACAATTATAGCAAGCCCCTTTTCTCTGCGTGCTTGCATCTCTGTTTCAGACAAACGCTTGATAGGAGTTGGTCGAGGAGCCTGCGGTATAGGTGGTCATTGAGAACCCATATTTCGGAAGGGAACAAAAGTGGGCTTGGAGTGTTGTTGGGCTGCAATCTTGTCTTCTGCCAACTTAGCCAACCCTAGGGCTTCCATCATTGTGTTGGGACAGAACATTTTGACCTCAGAGTGGATGGCATCCTTTAGACCACTGATAAAACAACTCCGGTAAAAGTCATTAGACAATCCTTCGGTGTGGTTGGCTAGATTCTCAAATTCGGTTTGATACTCTCTCACAGTGCCAATTTGGCAAAGTTTAGTGAGGGATCCTGTGAAGTCATCAAAAGCACTAGGACCAAATCGTTGCAAAAGGAGCTAGCAAAAGTCTAGCCATTTGGGATCTGGATGAGCCTTGATGTACCAATGGTACCATTGAAGAGCTTCATGTTCCAAATGAAAGGATGCCAGCGGAACTTTGTTGACATCAAAAGTATTATGCAGACTGAAATACTGTTCTACACAATAGATCCATCCAGTTGGATAGGTACTATTGAACCGAGGAAAATCAAGCTTCGGACCACGAAAATTGCTGGAAGAAGAGAACCCATTGTCTAATGAAGACTCGGACTGCCGTTTGTTGTTCATAGCTGAATGTTCAAGATGGAGGCCGAGAAATTTTTCATCCAGATCCTGGAGTTTGGCTTGGATGGCTGCAAGTGCGTCCTACATGGTTTTTGCTCCTGCACGGGTGACAACCATAACCAGGAGGTTTTTTTTTTAATTTTTTTTAATTTTCGGTTGACTGGGTAGGAAAACAAAAACAGAAACTACTTCAGTAAAGGAAAATTTGGACTTGGGAAAAAAATCTGAAGGGTAATTGGGGTTTGACTAGGTTTTGGACACTGTCGAATAGACAGGGAAGCAAAAATGAGGATTTCAGAAGCGGGGTGAAAGAATGGGAAAATTTAGCAGAGGGGAACAAAGAAGCAGAATTCAGAAAGGAACTCTGTGGTAAAATTTGAAGGTGATTGGGTGAAATCTGAGGAAGTTATGGCAAACCCTAAAAATAGACAAATGTGGGATTTCAGGATTTGGGAAGGGGAATTGGGGATAGGGTCCTCAGGAATGAAATATGCAGAATGGGATGACAGGGGTTCCCCGAAAATTTCAAGGGAAACAGAGTGAAAACAAGGGAGATATGGAGTTTTTTTTTTTTTTTTTTTTCCAGACTGGAGCGGCTACGGCTCGGAAGGGATCTGAAATGGTGTCGAATGGATTGAAAACAGCTAGTTCTGGAACGGCTTGCAAAATGGATCTGAACGACTGGATCTAAAACGGTGCAGCAATGATCGACAACAGTTCAGCTGAAAATAGATATGGACCCCAGGTATGTGCGACTTCCTAACAGTTCAAGGGTTTTACTCGGCCACCAATGTTGTCTGACGGCTTGCGTATTGGAGCAGTACCCCTCACTCCACGACTCAGGTAAAACTGATAACCGCTTTGCCATAAACGACAGCTCTTGGTTTACCTCACAGGTGGGAACTAGTCAATCAGGTAGGGGTCGTTGCCCTTTTCGCTGGCAGGTCCTCTCAATGGGCCAGCTACTTCGGGGTTCCTGTGGTACTCCTCACAATGAGTTTTAGGGCTTATGCCCAAGTACTTCCCACAGTTAAGCAGATAGGTATTATTCCCAAATCCGAACCTGCAACAGATGCGAAAAAAAATTTTGGCAGAAATTTCACCCAGCGAGCCCAAGAAATTGCTCTGATACCATATGTGATGCACCTGCAACAATTAATTAATAAGAATATGCGAAATAGCAGAAATGACAGAACTCGGAATCACTTTTATATTAATCATAGGCCACTTCGAGGGGGAAACCTCCTATGAGCAAGCTCAATACAAATAACTTCACGGTGCCTTCATAGGTCTCAACACACACTTATATACTAAGTCTAGGCGCCAATACTATGGGTCAAAACCATGGGCCACTACAAACTATAGATCAACAATACTACAGGCGACTTAAAAAGCATATGCACCAACAACAATAACATAAACTATTGATCAACAAATACTACGGGACGACTTACAAAGCATATGCGTCCAACAACAATATACTGACAAAGTAAAGACATGGGTTCCTAACAACATCTTTGTGCACTCGTCCAACAACCTTCCTCTTTTTTTGTCATAGCCAAATCAACCACTCCACTACTTGTTAGGTCTACATGGAAGCTTAAAAGGGTCTTACACTAATTGAAAAGGAATATGTGTTCATCAAACACCCATTTCCACTTTTTCATCCATCCACTTCATGCGAGAACCCACATGTATTGAATTATCCACCAAATGATACAAACAAAATCATATGTATAAATAAAATAAGATACATATAGATTTATATCAATTAAAAAGTTCACATGTCAATATTACACAATAGGCATGTAATTAAAACTACAAAATAGAGAGCCAACATTTGCCCTACTTCCCTAAACCTTTTTCATTGAAGCCCCTTTTTCATAAATTTTCAATTCATAAAATTCATCAATTTTACTTTCTCTAATGTTTCAACCTTTCCTAGGCGAATTCTCATGAGTGTTGTTTATATCAAAAAGTAATTAACCTTTATAATGTGCATTCTTATGATTACAATATTTGTTCAGGATTTGCAAATGGGGTAGCATACTAAATAGGCTTTGTTTGTGGAGAAAATCTTCATAATTCTTATGATTGTTGTTCATATTAACAAGTAGTCTCCATTAGAATCAATTTGTAACTTGGATAAGTGTTTTTGGTTTTGTGAACCACTGATTCAAACTTACTCTCTTTTTATCTCTTTCAGGTTTGTAAAACTTACTCCCTTAGTAGGATCCATAAGTATTACCCATAAAATTTAACTAAATTAGTTTGTGTGGGGTTTAGTCCCCCATCAAGTTTTGGGTTCAAATGCAAAGGGGAGGGATTGAGGGTTTCAACCACTTATGGAGAATAATTTCACTTCTCCCGGGAGTGTCCAAGCTCGACAGACCAAGCTTTGAAATTAGATTGAAATAAATTATTGTAAAGACTCCGATCCAATTCCATGAATCATATATAATATGCATAATGAAGCGGAGCAAAAGTAGTGCAACATTCATGAATCGAATGGTATTGACACCTTCTCCTCCTGTCATAAGGAACTAACAGCATACAAAAATACTAATACTATTACATTCTACAAAATGTCATCCAATTATACAGAGTGGAATCATTTGTTCTTCTTCCATGTCGTCGTCGCTGTGCCGTTGTCACAGTTGCTCAGGAAACAAATGGCAATCAAGGGCAATCAAGGGTCAATCGCAGCCCTACTGATGGAACACCTAATGGAATTAAGGGCGTTGTTAAATGCATTGGGAAGGAAGCTCTGCTTATCTGTGACGACGAAGGGAGATGTACCCATGATCATTAACGAGGGCTGTATGTGTACAAGCCCTTCATGGACCTAGCTTTGGTGGATTCAGTACTCAGCAGGACCCTTTGATGCAAATCGATTAAAATGTCGAGCAGGCATTTAACATTGCCCAATGTCTTTGAATTCTGCTACGTAAAACAGATCTTTTCTTTTGTATCTATATGCCTGATATAGATCACATAACGTTTATATTCAGAACAAATTCACAATGCTATCCACAAAACGTTTATATTCAGAACAAATTCACAATGCTATCCACAAACTGACAGTATTTTGTCCTCCACAAACTGATAGTATTTTGTCCTCAACCGCCTGCTGAGCGCTAACGCTCCGATCACACTTCCAAACCCAATTGCAATTCCCATTCCCATTCCAGCTTTCCACGATTCCCACCAATCCACACTCTCGTCGCCCTCCTCTTCTTGACCGGAATTAGAAGTTTGATCGCTGCAGTTTCTCTCAACTTGAGTTCCACAAAGCTCTGGATTACCCGAGAATGAAGATGCCCCAAATGTGTCCAACTGTGGTAGATCTGGAATCCTTCCTGACAGTTGTTATTCGACATGTTTAAATAGCCTAGGAAGCTCAGGTCTGCAAATGTTTCAGGTATTGTTCCCGATAAATGGTTGTTGGAGAGATCTAAACCTTCTAAATTAGCCATTTCGCCGAATTCGTGTGGAACTTGTCCAGTAATGTGATTATGTGATAGATTCAAAGACTGTAAACCCCTGAGATATCCCATGTCCTCGGGAATTTGACCACTAAGGTTGTTTACAGAGAGATCCAGAGAAGTAACAGCTGAGAGGATGTATTTATAAGCCCTCTCCTGACCCTTGATCATCAGGTAAACTTCTTCTTTGTAGTAATTTCCATATCTAAGCACGGTGGTCATAGAGCTTGTGAAATCTTCATTACTCAATGTTGATATGTTTGAGAGATATCGTGGTATCGAACCTGATAGATGGTTCATTGCCAGGTCAAGAATTTGGAATTTCTGAAGGTAGCGGATCTGGATCGGTATCTCACCTTCTAAGTTATTTGATCTTAGAACGAGTATGCGGAGCTTCGGAAGATCCGCAATCCATTCAGGCACTTTGCCCGATATGCTGTTTCCACTCAAATCCAGAATTTCCAACTTCTTGCAATTTTGCAGGGTCGCAGGAACTTGTCCACTTAACCTGTTGTCGTTGACGTGCAATACCTGAAGTGTCTTCAATTTTCCCAGGTCCACTGGTATCTGTCCTTCCAAATTATTGTTTCCTACATTCAATACCTTCAGAGAAGAACAGTGACTGAAATTAAGAGGTAACTGCCCAGAGAGCTTATTGCCTGAAAGATCCAGAGCCTCCAGATACTCTGTTTTCTCAAAAATGCAAGGAGGAATCTGCCCCTCTAGTTTATTCGATGCTAAAGATAAGAAATTCGAAGAATGCAACAGAGTACAGATTTCGGAGATGATCGTACCTGTAATGTTATTAATTGACAGATCAAGTTCCCATGGGAAGCCTGCAACAGAACTTCCTGCAGGGTTGAGAAGACTACCATGCAACAGATTATCCCGTAGCTCCACCTGCTTCAAAGAAGTAGAGTTATACAGCTGAGATGGTATTGGCCCTTCTAACTGATTGTGCGATAGCAATATCGTCTCAAGCTTGGGCAGGTTCCACAGCCATGGAGGGATTTGTCCCGTCAGGCTGTTATTGGACAGATCCAGTGTCGTCATAAAACGTTGAGTTATCAGAAAAGGAGGAAGCATCCCCGCCATTTTACAATGAGATAACCTCAACACAACTAACTCGAATGGCGGTGTCCAGTTGGAGGTTATGTTGAAGGCTAGTCTGTTGTTAGACATGTCAAGATATTTCAGATTTTTCAGAGTGCGGAAATGTGACTCTGAGATTGCTCCGCTCAAAGAGTTGTGAGTAAGACTAATATCGGTCAGCTTAGACAACAATCCTATGGAATATGGAATAGGTCCCGTCAATTGGTTGTAACCCAGGTGGAGTACAGTAAGCGAGCGGAGCAAGCCTAATGACTCTGGAATCGTTCCCTTCAAACGGTTGAGCCTCAGATTTACGATAGCCAGGGATGATATATTTCCTATAGAAAATGGTATGGAGCCCTGCAAACTGTTGTTTGGCATCTGGAAAAGGACCAGACTCTTCCATTGGCCCTGAAAAATCTGAGAAACATTGGCAGATATTTTATTATTTCCCAAGTAAATATTTTTTATGTGAGGCATATGAGAGAGTTCAAAAGGAAGAGATCCATTGAGATTTGCATTGCTCATCTGCAGCGAGACCAAACTAGTCATATTCGCTAACCAAGAAGGGAATTCGGACTGAAAGTTGTTTCCATCGAGATGGAGAATTTCTAGGGATGTAAGTTTCTGCAGGGAAGGAGGAATGGAACCATTAAGTCGGCAGTTTGACATTGTAAGATTTATGAGCTGAGAAAGATGACTTACTGATTGTCCCCATGAGGACGAGGTTTCTGAGAGATCGATTCCATCTAGAGAAAGATTTTTCAGGGCCGTGAGATTTGTAAGCCATGAGAGATCGCGACTTATCAACATAGAAGCCGTGGAGGAAAGATCGAGTCCCGTCAAGCTGGACAGATTTCCGAGCTGCCATGGAACGGTACCTGCAAATCCAGCTGTGGACAGGTTGAGGTATTTCAAGTTTTTCAAAAAACCCATCTCTGTAGGAATAGGTGGGCCTGTAAAATTATTTGAGCTAACATCCAAATGATCCAAAGCTGTCAAGTTAAGCAGTGCTGCAGGGCGCAAGACACCACTCAAAATGTAATTATTCAAATCAACCGCAACGACACCGCCCGTCCTGTTGTTGCAGGAGACACCATCCCAGTGGCAACAGCTGATCGAAACATTCCAAGAAGCCAAACGCCCCGCAGGATCATTCAAACCGCTCTTAAAAGCCAAGAGAGATTGCATTTCCTGATTGGAACAACAGGCTACGCAAGAAACAGACTTGAAAATGAAAGAAACAAGTATGCAACAACTGAATAACCGAAGAACAAAACTCAGTAATATTTTTCCCATAATACCGATCATGTTTCCTTGCTGTTCTAAGCATCTGTATTCCATGTCTGATTTTGCAATTATAATCAATTTGACGAGGGTATAAATCTGTTACATGTCGGAACTGGTTATTATTCCGACACCGAAGTTCTTCTATAAATAACATAGACAGGTAAATAGAAATTGAGTCAAAACTAATACGAAGACATGCATGGTATTGACGGGCAGATGAAGCGGCGGCTGGATATTAGTGGACAGTTTGAAACGTTTTAAATTTTTAATTGACTTAGAGTTCGTAATGCAGTCGCCTCGTTCTACTGTTGCAGTGATGTGTCAGTAATTTTGACGCAACTTATCAAGAGTTGCTGTAGAAAACGAAGGATGCATCTTCAGTTTTCCATTTCACATTGTGATTGCATCCGATTTTCAAGTTGCTGCGTGTGAAAGTGTGCTGCGTCAAATGATCAAATGAAAGGATGGACGTTCGGGTCGGCGTTGAAGCTACTATTATTTTGTTTGGACCCGGCATCATATTTATTTATACTGATTCCTCACGGATCTTAGTATCACTTTACGTCTTGCTCAAATAGCAGTCGCCGCTGAAAACCTCAAAGTGAAAACGAATTCCGTGCAATTTCTTTCGTTTTCGGGCACCTCGGAAGATCACCCAGAGAAACGTGAAAGCCAAAGGCAATGGCACGGGGTAAGTAAAGTAGTCAGTGAACATTGATAGCTATAGCTAATTATTTAGTTTTGTGGAGATGGTTAGTTATTAAACAAAAGTTACACATTAAAATAACTAGCATACCCCCAAAGCGGAGGAAATGAAACGCCGAGAAGAATTTCAATATGTTGTAAAATGAGAAAAATTTGTGTGTACGTATATAATATAATTTTATGTGTTTGAAAGAAAGTGTAGCTAATTTATGGTAGGAAAACTCTATTGCAAGTACTAATAAGCAAGATGGTTGGCTCGTGCAGACTCGTGGCTACAACCGGTGGCTACAACGACTGAGATTGGGTCATGAGAATATTCAACCTATACGGATGCGATTAGATTGAGAACCCATGTGTCCTGTCCAAGAGGTGTTGGTATGCAATGGATTAGATTATGCCAAACAGATGAATAATCATCGTCGACAGATGGCAGTAGTTCAGCTACAAGTTCATGCCCAATGCATCAGGCTATCACGATTCGGGTGTCTTTCACATTTCCCTTCTTGTAGGAGACAACAAACACAACATAGAACATTCTTTATCCTTTCATCCACCATGTGTCAGATGGGAACCTGTTCATCTTCGCCAACACAAGAATGGTTCTCTTCGACTACGTCAACTACTGAATCAAATGACAAGAAATGCTCCGTAAAAAATGAAAAGAAAGATTTATATATCATATCTTTTAATCTTATCTAAAACAAAGGGATATCGCTCATAAGTTATTTTTAGTCTATTTAATAATAAAAAGTATTTAAAATTTAATAAAATTTATTTTGATTAAAGTCTTCATCCCAAGTGGGGTGCTCTCCAAGCAAGTGGTTCCTCCATGTGGCCATCATGGAGGGCCTCCACCAATCAAGCAAGAGAACTCCAATGCTTAAGGGAGGAACACCAAGCCAACACTATCACGAGGTAAAGAATCCACTAAAAAGAAATCTCAAGTGTGCATATCCATCACACACAATCTTTCATGTTGCAATCCATCTTATACCATCAAGGGTTGAACATACACCATGTACCCGAAATCTCATAAAGCACCCCAAAACATAGTTCAAACATTTTTGAATTTATCAAAAAAAACTAACAACAACTTGTTAAACTTGAAAATCCACACAATATAAGAGAAATGATTGTCTAATGATGATACTTCATGATCAAATACATTTATTTAGAGGCATTCTAAGGTTAGCAATCACGGTTGAAGCAACTAACCATAATAAACATGGACAACTAACAACTTGTTTTATCACATAAAATGAACTTAATGATTTATTACATTTACTTGTATGAACATAGTAGCCCTTATATGTAAACCAATAAGAGCCAACATGGGGTCTATACTATGTGTATTACATGTTGTATGCCATACTAAGGGCCACAACATGTGTCTTGTGCAACAATTGTAGTTCGAGATCTCCCTGAGGAACTCAAATACTACTAGGTCGGTACAAATTCTTGGCTATTAGTATGCAGCTATAGAATTCATCTAGTGGGATTGCCATGGAGTTCTCCATGATTGCATGCATTAAGTTTAGACATTGTGTTTCAACTTATTTAAAAGTGTTAAAATCGAACCGTCGGAACAATACAAATATTCTCACTAAAACTGTTGGTGCCCATAACAAAAAATCTATAATTTTATTTTTTATTCATTAACAGTAATCACAATGTTAAACTCTTGTATATAATGATTTGTGTCAATTGATATGCATTCTCGAGTTTTTTTTTCTAGACTAAGATGGTAGACTTTTGGTCATTGTGCACGATTGTCTCTTACTAAGTAATAATATCACTAGTGCTCAGTGACATGCACCAATGTATACATTGTATCATTCAATAAGTAATTCAAAACAATATCTAAAAATGTCTCAAAGTGGTATTTGGTGAGTATACTACGTTGCATATAAATTGTGTCCATTTAGAAATATCTACTTTGAAATTGAAGGGTTGATTAATGCTAGTAAATGTGAGGAAAATAACAACCACTAGTCAATGCATAATATCTTTGAACACTCTTGTGGCATGATCCCAAACTGAAACATAGTTGTGCTTGATCATGCTAAGTGGATGTGCTAGATGGGAAAGATGCATAATAAACTCTCTTAGGTAATTCACCAATCCCATGAAATCTCACAAGTCATGGATATTGTTCAATGGTAGCCAATAAAAAATGCTTGAAATATTCCTCAAGTAAATTCCTAATCCATTTTGATCTGGACATAATCTAAGATAAATGAGTTAATGTTGCTTGAATGTACATTTATTTATGTTGACCAACAATTGCTCTCCACACAACACTGCAAATTCTTCATTTAAATTGTGTAAATGATCCTCCTAGGTGACCTTGTTGATAATATGTATGTTGCTTAAATACAAGATCATGAATGAGATAAGAGAGTCTTAACACTTTATTTAGTGTAATTATGTTGATCTCTACTTCATATATGTAATCGACTAAGATGGAAAAATCCACCTTGCATTTTCATTAGACACATGAATCTTTGTTCTCGTTGATCCAATAGAGGAGTAGGGTTCATGATGCATGCCTATAAATAGAATATGATTTAGTGCCTTGTTCAAAATATTTAGGGAATTGAGACAAAAATAATATATTCATTGAAACAAATATTGGCACATCTATACTAGAAAAATATCTTATAGTTAAGGATAAGACAAATGTTTCGCCTTTTAGTCTACACATACTACGAAATTCCATGCACACACTATTGAACTCAACACCACTAGTGTGTGACAAAGAATATTAGTGTGTCTATAACAAAGAATATTACTAACAATTACTCCTAAAGGTGTAAAGATATGTCGATAATATTTAAAAAAATATGAAAATTTAACATGCAACATTAAAATTAACTTAACTTGACATGCTTATTATACATAATTCTAATTCCATATAATGATAAGGTATCTAGAGAAAATAATTGAGAGAATTTACAAATTACTAAGTTAGAATGTAGCCTTAATCTTACCTTCCCCTCTTTCCTTCTTTTTGGTGGGTTTTAGTGGTAACTCAACCAATAACTACTCTTTATAGACCATTGAGTTATGTGTCCATTCATTAATTAAGTCAACAACAATAATAATTTCTAGAGCATTTTAAGCTTAATTAAAACATCTTTTAATTATAATTTAGAATCAACATTTAAAATATCTTTGAAGCTTAATAAAATGATGGCTTAAAACCTATTTTATTATAATTATAACCAAGAGAAAATATTAATGAGTGCGATTATTAGTTGGGTTGATTGATGAAGGACCAACTCGTATTGAGTGTCTTATTGAGTGCTACCATTCCACATGCTTCATTAAGTCATAATATTCCTTGAGAAACGCATTAACTATGTGTTTGGCAAAACAAAATAACAAAATACACAAAATATGAGATGATCCAGAAACTTGATAAAAATTGATTAAAACAATGCCAAATCACCATATGAGATGTACCTTGAGGTATGGAGGTGAGGGGGATATGCAATAGGATGCAGAAAGGGCCTTAAATCAGATCTAAAAATGTGAAATAAGATATGGTAAGTGCCTTAGAACAAGATACAAATAGATGGTGGTCCCGCTTATAACATTTTCCAACAAGTGTCCAACCATGGGAAAAGGGTGCCTTCAAGAATCTACCATTAAATTGCTTAGGACACACTTTTTCATCCAAACATAAATAATAATAAAAACACAATAACTTTTTAGATATGATTTTTCTAACTTTTTAGGGTTTTCCAATGTGTGTGTGTACCGTGTTGGAGTCTAGATCTGTAGAAATCCATTTTCATGATAGACCTTGGAAAGAGCTTTCAGATCGGTTGTCGACCTAAAGAAAGTGGTAAAATGGTATGGAAGTAATTTCCATTATTTCACTAGCTTTTGGTGGATCGAATTGTGATTATAAAAAATGTTGATTTTGTCGTTTTCCAATTTTTGTAGAGCGTCTATTTGGGTTTAGAAAATTCAATGAGCTATCGGCTCAGGTGCAAGAAATCATAATAGGGAATGGCGACCAGCAAAAAGATGACAGTGAAAGGGGTGTTGGGGCAACTAAAAATCAAGATGGGGTTCGTAAATGAGACTGAACCATTGGTGTTCTTCAACATTGAGTTCTTATTCTTTGTGACTTTGAATCATGGAAGTGATGAATTTGTCTTGAACGTTGATGAGAAAGAAGAATAAGAAGGATTGATTAAAAAAAATGTCGCAGAGACTATAATTTTTAGATGAAATCAATTTAAATCATTTTATTATGTTCTGTTTGCAACGCCTTGGCAGAGCTCTAAGCTTACTAAAATACGGATAGAGAGCCATTGCTCAAATTTTTTGAGTTGCTCCAGTGGGAAGGGTTGGTGCCTCTGTAATACAACGAACGTCATCGTACAGTTATGATTGTATTCAAACATTATCACTCTCCTCATCAATTGTACCAATTCTAAAGTTCAATTTCAAAAATATTTAAACATGCACGATCCACTATTCCATTCAATCATCAATTCTGTAGTTATTCTTTAATGTAAAACATATGGTGACTTATGATAGAAGTCATAGTGATTGTACTTCTTTGAAGATGGAATTCCATGGATTATAAAGGTATAAGGATTCACAATACACTTGAAAAGTATCATTGAAAAACCAAAGTTATTCCATGGGTTTCGTTGTCCCTTTAAATGTTTTTTTTTGTTTCATTGGACATATAAGTAGTATACTTAATGTGCATATACAAATTTTGCAAGTGCAAATATTATTTTGATGCCCAACATGATAATGTAGATGAAGTCATGGCATCATATATTAGTATGATAATGTAGATGAAGTCATGGCATCATATATTCAGTGTATTTTAAAAAATGGGTCATATGAATATTATTTTATGCCCAACATCATCACTCTACATCAACCTACATGCAATGCTCACATCCTAAACCAAATTTTATGCCCAACGTCACCACTCTCCATCAACCTACATGCAATGCTCACATCCTAAACCAAACCTATGAACTATTTACAATAGTGTATAATTTATAGACTATTTACAATAGGGTTTTGAAATTCATGTATACCTCCATATGAGGGAAAGCTAAGATGAAAAGCTTTGTTGATGTCTACATCGTAGGCGTTTCTTTTCTTGGAAAGCACCAATGCTTCCAATCATTTTCAATGGAGGATCTTAATTCAATTTTTTTATTTGTTGTAATAAAGTTTTTTTTAAGCATGACTACACACCACAGAATCAATTTTATTAATTAATAATGTCATTTAATGTTTGGATAATTTTTTCAAAAGTTTTGTTGTCGTACAAAAGTAGACCTGTGCAAAACTCGTTGAGCCCATCCCTCTATGAGACACAACAATGACATGATTACTTTGGACGGAATAGACAAATTTATATCAGTTCCATTCATCTATTAGTTGGACGGAATAGACAAATTTATCAGTTAATAATATTCGTTGAGAAACGCATTAACTATATATTTGGCAAAACAAAATAACAAAATACCGGGTTGTGTATGACTCAAACTTATTGCGCCACCTAAACCGTTGGAGAGTGACCAATGTCGTCCTCCCCACATAAACGGAAATATAAAATATTTTGATATCCATAATGAAATTGAGCTTTCAGAGCTCTGCCGATTCTAAATCTCTCAATCCCTTCTGATTGTTTCAGCGATAAGCCGCTCGGATCGAGAGTAGGCAATTCTCGTTGCAGGGTTTTTGGCGAGGTGATAATCCTTCGAGTCCAGGTTTTGAATCTCCCTGTATCTTTCTTTTGTCTTTGGCATTTAGCTATACCACATGAATTTACACTGTTTTTTTAGTGCAGAGGTCTCTAATGCTTGGCTAACTATAATGAGGAAATAATATCTGCTAATGGTTTTTTCGTCTTTGGTTTTTCAAATTGAATTCAAGGCTGTAGGGTACCTCTGATGCTGCTCACTTTGGCGGCTCTTTTCACTTTGTTTCCTGGCAGGATGGAAGAAGCTGCTCGGTTCCAGCAGGCGACTTTGACAGGCTTCCGGTTTGGGCTTGCATCGTCCAGATAAATTGTGAGTGAGATGAGAAGATTCTGTTGTGTGAATAGTCCGGTGCTCTGCGTTTTCTCGATTGAGGGGTGACTCTCGGCCATTAATGCACCACACAAAAAAATTGTAGATAAAAAATTATTGGTTAAATTGAATATTATCAGAGAACCATAGATCCGATAATGTATTTTTAATTGAATTATCGTGTACACTGTTGAACCATAGATCCGATAATGTATTTTTAATTGAATTATCGTGTACACTGTTGAAGCTTGCCACGGTCCGAAAATACATTTATATTTTCGTGGTCTCAGTCGCTCCGCAAACCAATTTGGCACAAGTTCATCTTCAATAAATCAATGGATCATATGAAATTCGTTAAATTTGTTCCTGGAAACTGTTTCGACAGCTGATGTGAAGCGGTTGTTCTGGCAGTGACCAGTCGGAGCGCTTCAAAGAATCCAAGGTATGGAAAATGTAAAAATTTTCAGCAGAGATTTTTTGTTAAGTCATATTTGTTCTTGCTGCTCCATTATTGTATCGTGAGAAAGAATTTTGCTGTAGGAATGGTCATTTGGTGCTTTGTGTGATGTTAGGAGTTTTTTTTTTTAAACTGATGGCGATTTAATATAGAGAGCAATCTGCCAGCGGAAAATTTTGAGTGAGCTCAGGAAATTCTGTTTGAAATCCCGGAGAGAAGGGGGCGGGATTTTTTTAAATGCTTGAATACTTTATCTCGAGCACAAAGCTTTCTTCGGTTGTGTTTTTTTAACCGACGCAGTCTAAAGCTCTTGAAAGGAATGTAAGCCTGCAAGTGCAGGAGCTGGAAGAATCATGAAATGGGATGAGGTGACCATTTATTCAGATTTTCCCGAAATTGTTGTTAGCTTCCGTCTGGAAAGAGTCGACGAAATTCATACCAGAGAGATTTATTGATAGCGAGATGAGTAATGTGGAGTACAGGGGACAAAACTTCGAGTTGATTCCGTTCGACAGAGGGACGGAGGAGTCGAGAAGCGTGAGCACAGCCGTGAATGTGCGGGCTGGCTGAGGAAGAAGGCTGAGGAATCGGGCTGTGACAGAGCGGCGAGCCGAGAGGAGACTCAAAGCGTGTAGTCTACATACAGATGACAGGTCTCCTATAGGTGGGTATGACAGGTGGCCACTCCAGCCCCTTAAATAATAAGGTCTTTGGATGAATCCCCACTCTACACTTGTTACACTCGGATTAATCTTGTTGATCCACTCAAGTAAGTCCAAAATCTCAAATAATATCTAAACATCTATTGGTGTAATGATTTTTATGTCAAGAAGTACATTTATGGGTGAATAAGATGGAAGTGGATCTCCAAAAATCTAATTGTTTTTTACTTTTATTTTTTTACAAAAAGTCACCAAAAGGTTCCATATGTTTATTTGCTTAATTAAGGATAACAATAGCAATCCCAAAATAATGGGAAGCTACATCCGACCGCCATCAATAGTCTTTTGCAGCGTTCACACCAAGCAAATTTTTTTTAAAGTAAATTACACCGAAAGAAATTGGATCCCTCTTAGTGCTTGATAAATCTTGGTTTAAGATGGATCTATGTTGGTTATATTGATTTTGATGTAAATACATAGGATAGTTTTGTAAAAATGTTGTTTTATAGTTGATTTCATTTATATTATAATTTATTTTATTTTTCTTATAATATTATTATTGAACTTAAGGTTTCAATATGCATTCAAGAAAATGTTATATTATAATATACTTAAATACTCAGCAAAATTATGTCGGAATTATATCTAACAAGTTTTTATTTCATTTTCATGAGTATTTATACAAATAAGAATGTATAACTTTAACTAATTACTTATTTTCATTATTTACCAAGTTTTTATTTCATTTTCATGAGTATTTATACAAATAAGAATGTATAACTTTAACTAATTACTTATTTTCATTATTTACCAATTGCATTCATATATTTACTTAACTTAATGTTTTATTAAAATGTATAATGACAAGGGATTAAGAAGCCCTTCTAACATCGCCCCCAACCTCAAAGTCTTGTTACTCTTTAGCCTTGGTCTTCAATAAAGTAGATGATCATATTCAATGAATTTTTATTTCAATTCATTTCACACAACACTTTATTGTCAACATCTTACTTTAGCTTTCTACATACTCTTTAGTCTTCATTTTCAGTAGAGTAGGTGCCCATACATTTAACTAGTCTTCATTTAAGTTCACTTTGTAACCAGTATAAATCCATCTTATATTCAAACATCGAAAAAGATCCATTTTCTTGAAATGTAATTATTATTTTTTAAATTTTAAACTCAAAAAATTTGATCATTTAATATCTATTTTTAAATTTTTTTTTTTAATAAATATCTCAAAATCCATACTCTATCCAAATACTCCAATCAAATGCTACCTTATATCTCATATTATAAAAACAATTTACTTTACTTATCTCTTATACTAAGTAGATTAAACACTCCACATCATATATTTCACCCGAAGGTGTAAGAACATCTAACTTCATCACTTCTACCATGATTCTTGCGAATTAAACTAACACTTTCCGTTAATCTAGAACATGTCTACTATTATGAGATGTGAACATATTAACCTCGCCCGTTTTAAGCTATAAACATACGTCTACTATTAAGGGTCCATTATCACCTTTTTAATTTACACCAACAGCTCTTAACATGTATGATTTGCTATTCGTTCCACATTAACATCGCGATTCGCATGGCAATACAAAAATTTCGCCACTATTTTAAAGAACTTTTGTTTTTATTTCTGTGTAGAATTTAATAAAAGATAAGCGTGCAATTGAAATTACTATGGTTGTACAAACTTTTCCAGCATATAATTTATTGTTTAAAATAAAAGAAAAATAATATAGCAACTGGTTATTGTTTTAAATAATATATTAAATTATATTTTAAAAAATTAAAAATTTAATATCAATAATAAATTATCAAATTTAATAAATGATTATTACAATAGATCATCATAGTTTCTATTTTAAAAACAAGTTAACAAAACTATTGTAACATGAAAAGTTTGAATTGAATTTTAAATAAACTACTTGCTTTAGCGACCAAAAGTAAAAGAAACAATGAAAAGTTTGAATTTAACTTTAAATAAACAACTTCTTTAGCTACCAAGTTGGACACTTTAACCCATTTTTTTGGGGAGGTGGTTAATCAATTTTTTTGGGAGGTGGTTAATTATTCTATCTTTTGGATTTGCTTTGGTGAATCTTTTTTTAAATCACAGTTTTGTAATCTTTGAACATCTCCATTCTACAATTCCAACAAAGTTTATCTACAATTTCAACCAAGTTCAAAAAAACCACCAAAAACCCATCCAAAACATAGAATGTTTAAACTACACTTCTCGACTCACACTCACTACCTTGAGCCCACCTTGAACTAATGAGTTATTAGTCCCCGTCGAACGCCAGGGTATCCAGGGTATCTATTGTATTCGATAAGCTTTGACTTAGTATTAAACTACACTTCTCCACTCACACTCACTACCTTGAGCCCACCTTGAACCAATGAGTTACTAGTCCCTGCCGAAGGCCAAGGTACCTATTGTATTCGATAAGCTTTGACTTAGTATTAGTTTGTGTTATTTATATATCCTAGATTTTTCACATGGTTAGTAAATATATCAATTATTAATTCAACTTCATATTATTTTACTGAGTTATTAGTTCCTGTCAAAGGCCAAGGTATCTATTGTATATTATTTCACTGCAATACTATTGGATAATAGTTTGATGAGTTATTGTTGGGCCGACAACGGAGCTCTTGGAAGTTGGGTGGTTAGTTAATGCTCTCCTTCACTGCCATATCGTTTGCATTAAATACACATTATTGAAATCACTGCGTGCTTCCCTTATACCGCCTCCACTGCCAAGGTGTTCTCATACCACCTTCACCGCTACACCACCACTGCTAGAAGCTCTAGCTTACTACGATGGCTAAAGAGACACATTAATGAGTCATTCAGCTATATTATGTCAAACATTGATTTTCCATTAAGTCAAATGTCTAAATCGTATGTCTAACTTCTTTTGCAAGTGGATTAATGGCAGGCTTCACGCTAGCATTAGTTCATAACATACTAAATGTTTAAGGAAGGATTCACCATTCTCTGCTTCTGCATCGCCCTCCATTGTTTCCAATGCACTGCCTTTGTGACCATCTTCATGGCTCTATAAAACACTTAACAAATTGTGTCCATGTCTAAGCTAGATCCAGACTGAACAATGGAGAATGGGTTGTGCTACTTCAACTAGTAGCTGCATGGAACCAGTCATGGATTTATTTCCATAATTCCTTGTGCAACTTGCAACAATATGTTCGCCTCCAGGCTTTCTAAATTATATCAGGTATGTCTACATATAAATTTTGACAGAACTAAAGAATTTGAGCACAAATTTAGGACTGTATGTTAACTCTTCTAGGACTAAAATGAATAGATTATCGACCACATTCAGCTTGTTGCTAACCGACATCCATTGCCTCTCAGTTCCATCGAAAGATTGATATAGTTGCAAAACAAAAAATGAAATACCATTGTCTTGCGGAGGAACGAGTAAAACTCATATTCAACAAAACCCTCCTATCCTTGGCCTTACCAAACCATTTTGAATTGCAAACTTTGACGATTGGATTATGACTGATAATTTGGGTTGATGAGTTGATTGATGAGTCATACTCACCTGGATTTGCTTGGCCTCTACAACGAAAGCCAATGCATCAGCTATTGCTCATAAAACTTTCTTTATCAATTTCCTCCACACTGACATATGGGAGTTTGTCTCGAAGCGATCTCTCCTCCTACCGCATTCGCTCTTGAGCTTTGTCTGCCATTTCAAATAAGTATTGTGGTTTGGCCTCATCCCACACACTATTTTTCTACATAAAAATGCTCCCAACCTAAACCAAAATAACTAAAATTATAGTGAAATATTAGCAAATTATAAGCCGTGACATGAAACCTTTGCCGAGTTTTTGTATTTTGGATATAGAACATGGTAGTTGTGCAATTAAACTCCCACCATCTTCCAACAGAAATTACCAAAGGGCATGGACATAATGCCATGTACTAGTGTATCTTCCATTCTAATTGGTGTCAATCGTTTCACTTCAACAAGTCATGCGATCCAGAAGCTCGGTTAGGTGCAAGGTATATGTGTATTTTTCTATGTTCTAAATAGACATATGCAATATTGAAATGGCTGAAAACCTGTACATTAAAAATGGATGTCAAACCTCTGTACATGAAATAAAATGAAAACTAGGAGAAAGGACACAAAAATTGGCTAGGCTAGGTGCACAGGAGCATGATGGATTTGAGGGACACAATATCTTCCCTACCAAATGTAACAAACCATGTTATTCATCCTTAATTATGCATTAGCATGACATATCCCTTTTACAAACCCCATGTAATCAGTTTAGAATGGCGCTAAGGAATGCAACGAGGATTAGAAATAAAACAAAATGATATAAACCCCAATTTATTTTTGGGGTAGCCTTAAACAAAATCCTTGTGATTTCAGCCATACCCAGAATAAGAAAAACCACAGTCATTTCTTAGAGGTTATTTCGAACAAAGGGAAAATGCTCAATAAAACAAAACTTTCACTACCAGTGTGCGAGATTCGCCATTGAAACCCTCTTTGGGAGTTCAGAAACTAATGCAACCGTAGGGAGGGTAAGCGTGAAATAATATAGTGATGATGATGATGATGATGATTAACATCCACTGAGACCAAATTTAGTCTATCAGACCTTAAGAAGGTTATTACTTGGTTTGCTTTAAACGTTTGTTCTTATGCTCAAAGTTATTGGTAATAAGCTTTCCAATCTCACTATAGTTTTGGCAAGTTAGGAGGTTAGCAAGGTTTGTATTATAGCAAATACTATGAAACTCATATCTAATGTGGGTGTAAGAAGGGCACTCTAAGAGAAAGTGATTTTCATCCTCAATGCTCGTAGACTCACAAAGATGGCAAACCCTTTCCTCCCACAAAGTTTTGGGAATAGACCAACACCCTATTTCGCTATGAAGCTCATGGGAGTTCATTCTAATCTTACCTATATTAATTTTATTCTTTGAACTAGTTGCTATCGAGAGCTATTTATGATATTCCAAATTAGGGTTAATGACCTCCTTATAGTATCTTAGTTTTCTCTTAACCGATAAATTTTCCCCGCACCACAATTTCTCTTTAAACTTAAAGGTAATAATATTTTTGACATTATTGATATTCTGTAAAGTGTCATTTTCATCAATGCCCCAATGGTATAACCAAGCTATCGCATCTTTACACCAACTATGCTTGAGGCATAGTTGGTTTTGACTTGAATTTAAAGCAATTTTAGGAAGTCTCTCGTTTCCCATGTTATTTATCTTGTGCTTGTACATTAGGTACCTAGTCATAGCCATGCTCTCGATGGGGGAAAGACCCACTTCTATGAGGAGAATAGGATAAGACGTATTGCTTTTAATTTTGAGGTTATAAGTTATAAACTGCTTCTGGATTTGCTCAATCTTTCTCCAAGATTGTCTAGAAATGTTGCACCCCCATACTTCACAACAGTATAAGATAAAATGGATGACAAGAGTTTCAAAGAGGAACCTTTTTTTTATCCCACATGACCAGGTTGGTTGATTTACAATTATTTTCAAGACCAAAATAAGCTTTCCATTAATCCTTTTTCTCAATGCTATGGTTCCAATTGAGCTTGTAATGAATATCAATTCCAATATATTTGTAAGAAGTCACTTCCTCCAGTTTAATTTTATCATAAATAAAATTTGCGTAGGTTTCTTTCTTATATTCTATAATCATAACTTTTTTCTTGTCAGTGTTAACAATCACACCCATGATAGAGCATAAATCTTTGAGAATTATGAATTGTTTATCGAGATCAAAGGGACACCTTGCAATAAGAACAATATCATTAGCATAAAGAAGGAGGATGATAACTATCCTAGCTAAGATCATGTCGGCACAACTTGCTTCTTCTAAACATCTTTCTAGTTTATCGATGTAAATGCCATAAAGGGTAGGGGAGAGGGGGGAACCTTGCTTAACTCCAATATTACAATTTATATCCGTTGACCAACCTTGATTATTCTTAAATTTGGCGATGACCTTTTCGTATAACCTTATCGTGGCAGCTCTCAACTCAAAAGGAACATTAAGCTCCTCTAGCCTATTCCACATGTTATTTCTAGGCAATGTATGAAAAGCTTTCCTAAAGTACACAAAGCAACAAAAAAGGTCAGGATTATTATTATGATATTCCTCTGCAATGATCCAGAGCGTAACGAGGTGGTCTGTGGTTGAATGATTCCTTCTAAAACCTGCTTGGCCTTTAGCCCACTTACCTTCCATTTCTAGCCATTCATTGATCTTCTTTTCTAAGAAACCACTTATACTATGAAACGAGAACTCGACACAGTTCTCGTTTTTCTCTCTCCTAATTTTAGTAGGTATTTTTAGCTTCGTTTCAAAAAGGGGTGATGCCAGTATCACACATTTTCATTTCGAGGCATTTTTTGGGACCTTTGAATTATCTTTATCGTAAAAAAAATTTAGTTTCTATTTTTAGGTGCATTTTTAGAAATTTAGCAAAATAGCATACATTTTTAAGCAATTTATAATGAAAAACATATACATTTTGCAATTTTTTCTATAAAATAAGACATTTTTATGGACAAAATAAGACACTTTTATTGACAAAATTGTAAAAAATTCCAGAAAATATAGACATTTAAAAACATTTTCAATCAATTTTCAGATATGTTTTGTATAAAAATGATACTATTTCATATTATTTTCCGAAAAGTGTTGATTCACATAAATTCAAGAAAAACTATACAAATTATTTGTAAAAAACATATTTCAAACATTATATATAGAAATTTTATTTCTAAAATTAAGTCTGAAAGTCAAAACATTACTAATATATCTTATCAAAATACTGTCAAACTTAGCATTTTTTTCAAAACATGAAACTAATCAACAATATCATGCATGCCAAATTCATGTCCTCTTCTGCTGCATGTTTCCCCCCTCTAACATTATAATAAAATAAATTAAAAAACAAATTAAACTAACCCCTAACAACATTATAATAAATAATTCCTAACAACATTATAATAAAAAATTTAAAGAAAAATTAAAAACAAATCAAACTAACCCCTAACAACATTATAATAAAAAATTTTAAAAAGAATTAAAAACAACTTAAACTAACCTAACAACCTTATAAACTAACATTTAAAAAAAAATTAAACTAACATTAAAACTAATAGATTTAAACTAATGTTCTTATAATTAAAAATTAAAAATAAAAATAAAAACCCAATAAACTAACATAACATTATAATTAAAAAATAAAACTAATTAACTATATACTAACATTACACAAAATTTAAAAAAACTTAAAAACAAAATAAAAATAACATTATAAAAAATTAAAAATTAAAAAAAAAAAAAAAACTATACAAA
Source organism: Larix kaempferi (assembly GCA_027924585.1). Taxonomy (NCBI): domain Eukaryota; kingdom Viridiplantae; phylum Streptophyta; class Pinopsida; order Pinales; family Pinaceae; genus Larix; species Larix kaempferi. The sequence goes on along the minus strand of BSBM01000994.1, from coordinate 22,245,831 downwards.
ATTTTAAAATAAATTAAAAACAAAAATAAAAACAGACTAAAACTAACATTATAAAAAATTTAAAAAAAAAAACAAACAAACTATATATAATAACAAATCAAACTATATAACATTTAAAAACAAATTTAAAAAAAAATCAAAACAATAAAAAAATCAAAATATAAAACATTAAAACAAAATTTTAAAAACAACTAAAAAACCAAACTATACAAAATCTAAAAAAAAATTAAAAACAAAATAATTAAAAAAAAAAATTCTATACAAAAAAATTAAAAATAAAAAAAAAATTAAACACAATTCAAAAACAAACACAAAACCATGCAATGGTCGGGGAGGTGGGTTGCGGCGAGGGAGGGGGGAGGTGGGCAACGGCGGTGGCGGGGGAAGGGGAGGGCGGTGGAGGGGGAAGGGGAGGAGGTGGTGGAGCTAGGCGGGGGAAGGGAGGAGGAGGTGGAAGGGAGGGGCGGGCATCAAGCCGCTCGCTTGGGCGCCAAAGGGCGTCCCTCACGGCCCCCGTCGATGCCCGGCATCGATATTGATGCCGGGCATCGACGGGGGCCGTGAGGGCCGCCCTTTGGCGCCCAAGCAACTTAAAAACAACTAAAACAAAAATTTAAAAACAATAAAAAAATCAAACTATACAAAATTTTAAAATAAATTAAAAAACAAAATAATTAAAAAAAACATAAACTATACAAAATTAAACAAACTTTAAACAAATTTAAAAAAAATTAAACAAACTTTAAACAAAATTTAGAAAAACATAAACTATACAAAATTACACAAAATATAAAAAAAAAAACAAAATTTAAAAAAAATTGAAACAATGCAATGGCGGGGAGGTGGGCGGTGGCGGTGGAAGGGAGGGCGGAGGGGGAGGAGCGAGGATGGGGAAGGGGAGGGCGACGGAGGGATAAGGGAGGAGGAGGAGGTGGTGGGTGGTGGCGGTGGAAGGGAGGGCGGCGAGGGGAGGTGGAAGGGAGGGTGTGGGCGCGGGGGGAGGGGGAAGTGGAGGGGAGCGGGGAGGAGGAAGGAGGGGGAGGGAACCGCCTGCTTGGACGCCAAAGGGCGGCCCTCACGGCCCCCGTCGATGCCCGACATCGACGTGCATCGATGGGGGCCGTGAGGGCCACCCTTTGGCGCCAAAGCAGGCGGTGTCCTCCCCCTCCTTCCTCCTCCCCGCTCCCCTCCACTTCCCCCTCCCCCCGCGCCCATGCCCTCCCTTCCACCTCCCCCCGCTGCCACCAACCACCTCCTCCTCCTCCCTTATCCCTCCGTTGCCCTCCCCTTCCCCCTCCTCGCTCCTCCCCCCGCCACCCTCCCTTCCACCGCCACCGCCCACCTCCCCGCCATTGCATTGTTTCAATTTTTTTTTTAATTTTGTTTAAATTTTTTTTTTTTTTTTTAATTTTGTTTAATTTTGTATAGTTTATGTTTTTTTAAATTTTGTTTAATTTTTTGTTTAAAGTTTGTTTAATTTTTTTAAAATTTTGTTTAAAGTTTGTTTAATTTTGTATAGTTTAATTTTTTTTTTAATTATTTTGTTTTTTAATTTATTTTAAAATTTTGTATAGTTTGATTTTTTTATTGTTTTTAAATTTTTGTTTTAATTGTTTTAAAGTTTTTGTATAGTTTTTTAAAAAAAATTTATAATGTTAGTTTGGTTAGTATATAGATACTTAGTTTTTTTGTTAATGTATTTTTAAATTTTTAATTATAATGTTATCTTAGTTTAGTTTGTTTTTAATTTTTTTAAAATTTTTAATTATAACAATAGTTAAAATTTGTTTTTAATTTCTTTTTTAAAACCCAAAGCTAATATTCGTGGAATAGGGAGCATTCGTGCAAGATGGGAGTGTGTTAAACCAAGCCGTAGATCCCGAAGGAATATGACATCTGAAATGATGGGTATAGATGTAGACTCAGATTGTGCGCCCATTGATAATAGAGAAGAGTATGGGTCATCTACATCTTCATCAAGTCCTTCATCTGCAGAAAATGTAGATTCTGATGGGGTGTCAGAATCCATGGATGAATTTGAAGAAGCAGTGTAGATGTTTTTATTAGTATGATTTTTGTCATTGAAACTCTATAGGATTTTTTGATGATGGGGTGTCAGAATCCATGGATGGATTTGAAGAAGTAGTTTAGATGCTTTTTACTAGTATGATTTTTGTAATTGAAACTCTAGAGGAGTTTTTGAATATTTATATGAACCATTTGTTCTTGTATGGTCTATTATATTATCTCATTATGAATCGCATCATAATTCCTTTGTTTTTATATGGTTATAATGGTGAAATTATTAGAGAAATTTGTTTTTTTGTTTAATATGCAATTTTCCTGAAAGTTGTAATTTATCTCTTCAAGAATTTTTTTTTTCCAATTTAAGGTTGATTTTAAAGTTTTGTTAAACAACAATATGGGATGTTTAGGCCATGGCTCTATTTTTTACCCTAAAAAAAAATACGTGTATACTGGTATCAACACTTTTCTATTTGGGGGGTGTTTTTGGTGTTTTTTTGCAAAAATCATCGTTTTTATGGGTAGATTTCTCGTTCATAGTATATAGTTCTCATTTCATAGTATAAGTGGTTAAGATAATATCGTATAACTTGGCTAGGAGAGGGATAATCATAATGGTCCCATAATTAGAGGGGTTATTTCTATCGCCACTTTTGAAAATAGGAATAATGATGCTCTGAGTCCAAGGTGTAGACAACCCTTGCTTGACCGCTAGATTAAAGAGTTTGTGGATGTGCGAGATGAGGACAACCCCCCCAACTTTTAAGGTTTATGCTTGGTAGCCTTCAATGTCTTTGTATTTTCTATTTTCTAATCGCTTAACTCCGAAATCTATGTCTTCTAACAAGAAAACTTCTTTTGTTGTAAGAAGGGTTTGAATGTACATACCTTACAAATTTGAGCTTGGAAACTTTCGATCTACTGTAGGGAATTAGTGATTTGTAATAGATTTGCTTCTCACTTTGAAGCAACAACTTCCTATTCTAGCACCTCCATGCCTTCTAATTAATTTAGCATAGAAACTTGCCTTTGAATCATGTCCTATGGTTCTGGCTAACTTGAGGTTTTAATTCCACCCATTCTTCCAAAGGAACATTGTAGGAAAGGGAATTATAGAATCAAGTTTGAAATTATATTTCCTTCCAGACTTCTAAGTGGAACGATGGAATCCAGAGAACTCGCTGCATAAGTGGGTCTTGTGCACAACAACGTGTCAACAAAGGAGTTATGCAATAGGTGATTCCAACAAAGAAACGTGACAGTTGGAAATAAAATGCTTAGAGCATGCAGATGGAGATCTACGCTCCCTTCATCAGGTGCTTGCTTTTCGTTTCAATATGTTTATTGTTATATAAAATAACACATATACACAAAATGAGAAAAGCCCAATTGGAAAGAAAATGCTTATAGCGTACATATGGAGATCTGTGCTCCCTCAGTCACGTGATACCAATATGTTTATTGTTAGACATAATAACAAATATACACAAAATATGCAATAAATGCAATGTTCAAAGTTGCCAATAATTTTCTATTTATTTAATGCTAGTATATTGATATTGGCAGCAGATAATTTTACATATTAAATATGATGCTAAATGATTTATGATTGCTTATAACATATGACATTTTGAAAAAAAATTCTACATCCGGCCTACCCTAACTTGTATGAGGCTCCTGATTCTAGCGTTGAACGCTTCAAGCATTGGACTAAGAAGACAAAGATATAAGTGAAGTGTTTTCTGCATTCTTAAATCTTTAATATAAAAAAATTTAAGAAACTATTTACTAAGACCGATGTTTCCAATCTTCATGCTCAGATGGAGGTTATCCAGTGCATGCCTTGTTTTTTCTCGGCTGAGGGAAACGCTATGATTGGTAGACCGGTTACTGTGGCATAAATTGAAGGCATTCTTAAGAAGATGACAAAGGACAAAAGTTTGGGGCTAGATGGTTGGTCGGTATAATTCTACCTACAATTCTTTGGCCTGCTTGGTGTCGAGATGGTTTGAATGGTGGAGGAGGCTCGTCTCACGGGGAATATCAGTGGGGGAATGAATGCCACTTTTATTTCATGGATTCCAAAGATTTCTGAACCATCCTCCTTATAGGATTATAGACCTATATCACTTTGCAACTTACTTTACAAATTAATCTCTAAAGTGATTGCAGATCACATTAAGGCTAGTTTATCTCGGGGCATCTCTTCTGAACAGTTCGGATTTCTACATCAGTGTTTGATCTTTGATGCCATAGGTACTGCCCAGCAGACTTTACACTCTACAAAATCTTGTCGTCCATCCTCGATTGTACTCAAGTTGGATATGGTAAAGGATTATGATTTGGTTTATTGGTCCTTCCTTAGGCTCCTCTTACTGAATGTTGGTTTGGATTTGTTGATCATGAATTGGATCCTTGGTTGTATCACATCTGCTAATTTTGTTGTGCTTGTAAACAGGAGACCGACTACTTTTTTTAAGGGTTTGTGTGGCTTACGATAGGGTTGTCCCCTCTCTCCCTTGCTCTTTCTTCTGGTGATTGAGGGTCTGAGTAGACTATTGAACCATGCTGAGGACTCCGACAAGATTACATGTATCAAAGTCTCGAAGAACTATTGCATTACACATCTCCTGTTTGTGGATGAGGTTTTAATGTTTGGTATTGGTAATTATGATGAGTGGATTCATTATAAGTATACACTTGACCTCTTTTTCAATGCTACAGGGATGGTCATTAGTATTCCTAAATCATGTATCTATCACCTTAATTTGAGTTTGGTGACCTCTGATCTCATTGGTAGGATTTTTCCTTTCGATGTCAAAGCTCTGGAAGGTGGCATAAAACACCTGGGGTATTTACTTAAGCCCAATGCTTATACATTACTGGATTGGAAATGGCTTATCACAAAGTTTGACTGAAGATCACTGGCTGGTATTATCGCTGCTTAACATTAGGAGGGCGACTTATTTTACTGAATTCAATACTGGCTAACCTTCGTATCTACTGGCTCACCCTTGCCAAGGTACCTATTACTATGTTACACCAGATTAGGAGGATTTCTTACAATTTCCTTTGGTCTGCGCGTTAGGAGAAAATGGGTCCTCATTTGATTGCTTGGCACCAACTTGCAATGTCGAAAGACGTTGGCGAATGGGGCTTACGCAACATTTTCTGGATTTATAGGGATTTACATCTTAAAATCTTGTGGAGAGCTCTTACTCACCCCTGTTTGTGGGGCTTGATTCCGAGAGACAAATATTTGAAAGATCTGACAGTTATTGAGTGTATCGGACTCCATCACAAGAGAATGGTGGGTGCTTCCAATATTTGGTGTGTTTTGATGGTGGCTTTCCCCTTTCTTTATGCTCATTTGGGTTGGCAGGTGGGTAATGGTTTCCAGGTTCGACTGGGGGTGGAACCTGTGATTGGAAGTGGTATGCTTCTATCTCCAATGACTGTTGACTTATTACATTAGAAGGGTCTTTATTACTTGAACCATGCACGAAACCCACTAGGTGTAGGCACCACTTCATATTGGAGAACTGCGTTAGATATTGGAATTACGGGTGATGTTGGACAGGATTGGGATGCTTTTGTTCTTACACTATCACATGTTGGTATTGGTCTTACAAACCAGGATGATATTATCCAATGGTGTTGGCGGGAAGATTGTTGGGAGATTGAAATAGGAAAGGCATATCTTGGTATTGCACATCAACAACAGATTGGACCGATTCTGTGGTGGTATCGTTGTATTTGGCATTGTAATGTACCTTTAAAACTCCGTTGTTTTATTTGGCCCTCTTTAAAAAACAATATCTTAACTTCTATTAATTATATCAGAACGGGAGGATATGGAGCTAATGTTTGTTCCATGTGTCTACAGGATGCCGAGTCTGTTGATCACTTATTCAGTTCATGCCCGATTAGACTAAAACTGTGTTGTACTGGCTTTGAATATTGGGGTTTAGATTTCTGCTAGAGTCAAGGGTCAATTGCAGATGTTTTGTACAGGTGGTATCACTAGCGGAGAGACTATATATCCTTCCCCATTTATTTCATTTGGGGTGTCTGGAAATTGAGGAATCGTATTTTGTTTGATGGCTTTGTCTATAATTTTAACAACGTACTACATAATATTGTGCAGATATTGTCGGGTGCCATTAAAATGAAGACTGCTTCTAAGGATAAGCCCCTTATTGGTCCATTTTTACCCGATTCTGGTCCATATGGTTTTTTTGACGGTGCGGAACAAAAAGGAAGTTGTGGGGTTGGATGTATCTTAATTATTTCAAACACCGATCATTTTGAGTTATCTTTGGGATGTGGATTGGGCAGCAACACAAGAGCAGAACTCTTGGCACTTTGGTGTCTTCTATACTTCATCAGCTCATTGAATATCACTAATGTTCAGATATTTGGTGACTATTCGTCTATCATTGGATGGGCGCTAGATTTGAGTGCTCTTAATGTGGCCCCCCTAGAACATTGGAAAAGGAAAGTTAGACTACTTCTAGTTAAGCATGTAAATATCAATATCAAGCATGTCTCTCGATCCTTTAATCACAGGGCTGACAGTTTATCAAAGAAAGGTCTTAGTCTCGCGGAGGGTACATTACAGGTAACACACTTTAATGAGCAGAGGCCTCCACAGTGTGAATTTTTGCGTTTTCATTAATTAGTGTATATCTCTTACTGAACACTTTGTTTTGTTTATTTTGGGGTCTATCAATGTATTTGGCATAGTGGATAGTACATATTATAGATTTACGGTGAATTCTGGAATTTAAGGTAGAAACCAAATTTATAGTTATAATTCGTTATGTCAAAAGTTTTTGAAATAACGGTCAAAATTGAATGATCAGTCACTATCCATGGGATATGATATATTGTAAATTTCTTTGATTCACCTCATGAATAGCAAGAATTTTTTATTTTTTATTTTTTATATTTTTTGTTATATTTTTTATTTTTTATTTTTTTATTTTTTTTTTCAGTTGAAAAAAATAAAATAAAAAATCTTCCATTTGAAGCACAATGAAGTTGATCATTTGAAGCACAATGAAGTTGATCATGATAGCATGTCAATTACAATTTTTTAAAATTTTATAATAAAAATTTGGTTTATTTTCATTGAATGGAATTTATTTCCATTAAAACAAGAACCACTTCTAAGAAAAAAACCCGAAACCCATCTGTGTATAAGAAGAAACACATACGTGAGAAGAAATACATCCAAGAATTTAAGAAATCTAAAGTAATGCTCCTAGTTTTTAAGGATAAATGCAATGCACGTCAGGAAGCGACAAGGCGCTAGGTGGCATCACAACTTTCTTTATAAGGCTAGCAGATAACAAGAATTTCAGCAGCTCCCGTACCACTATAACAACTCTATGAAGTGGGCTATTCTCTCGACCGAATGCACCTGGGGCCCACTGGGTGCTGTCGAAGGAGCCTCGCGCCGTGAGCAAAAGTCGTCCCCTCTTCCACCAGTCATCCGACTTCCCCCTCCGACGACGGAAACCTCCGGCTCTTCCCCCAGTCACTACGGGTCTCCACGCTGGCAGGATTCTGACATAATCCGAGAACAAATCAGTGTGTGGGAGGATGGTCCACCATCGTCACCTCCATGAAGTTAATGCATTACAACCACCTCAACGTAGCCAAAATTCGAATGACCTCCTTCACACGACGAACTCTGCACCACTCTACACCCCAATCCTGCAAACTCCTTCGCGTGACGAACTCTGCCCCACTCTGCACCCTGATCCTGCTCCTGCATAGCTCCTGCTCCTGCACCCAACAACATCTATTAAACAGGTAAGCCCTATTGAATTCTCTATCATTGTAGACTTTGAATCCTTCGCTAAGGGTACTCATTTATCATACGGTTTGCATAGAATTTGTTATGTTGAAACCAGTTATGCTGTGTATTTGAGTTATTCACGTTGATTTTGATCCCACCATAGAACTCATTCAATATATGAAAGTCTGTTTCCTGTGGTTACTTTATTGGAGCTAAAAAGGTTTCCAAAGCATACATTACAAAATCTGAAATATGTAGGATGCCTTATAAATTCTAAGAATGATGTGTATATGATACCTTTGTTTGATTCTGATCCAACCATAGACACCAACCCTATCAATATCTGGAAGTCTATTTCCCGTGGTAACTATTGGAGCTAAAATGGTTTACATAGGACAAAAGGAAATGTTGACAAGCACTTGCAGGATTAAATCCCTCTGCCTACTTTACACTCTGAATTCTTTTGCATCCTTTGCACAATTTGTGGTTTAATCAGTCATTTATTCAATTAATTGCATATAGACAAGTTTAAATGACATTAACTACAGAAAAAGGGTTTTCTAGGGTTTTCTGGAGTTTTTTGTGCAGCGAGTAGATACCTACCTTTGTTCGATGTATCACCTTTGGTCGTCTTTCGTTCCTCGGCATGATATTTGATCTGGGGAGTATTGCGAGCCTTTCTGACTCACGGGATAAGGGTTTGTAAAATGGATTTGAAGTGAGTAAAGTAAGAAATAATAAAGATCGCCTAAATTACATAAGATAACTAGGCCTAGAGATTTATGATATCTTTCCTCATAGTTCTTAAAGCAAAAGACTTGGGATATGTTAATTTGGTTACGCTATCGGGATCTGAAGCATCAACATTTTTAGTAGTCTTAGAAGTGGTTCAACCACAAAAGAGCTAGCCAAGTGCTTCAACTTCCAAGGTCAGGAGAACTTCTCCGACTTGAATCATTTGTTGGGGAAAAGGAAATTTCTTTGAGATTATGATGACATCTAGATTGGACGATCACGGTTTTTCATTCACCCATCTCATTGCATTATAATTGGTTTTTCCTTTGAATGCATTATATGTTCAATCGTCAGTTTTTAATTTCATCTATTCTATTATAATTTTGAGCATGCTGAATTCACTTTTAAGGTTGTTATGGTCTGCTCCTAGTTCAATATCTAGTTCAACAACCATTCACTTATCGTGCCAATTACTAGTGATGTTTAAGCAAACGAACTCTATTAGATGTTTGCTTCTTACTCACGTAGCTACGACTCAACAACTCTTGCTTCTGAAATGGTTTGCTTGACCATCTTTGAAAGCTTCGTATGTATGTATATGTATGTTTCTGGTATTTACGTCTAATGTTGATAAGGCCACATTTACACCTTCCATCTAATTTTGATCTTCATGAAACCTTCGCTAGTATGACTTTCGTAATATGGTTCCTTCCCCTTTCAAATAATGGGGACAATGTTATCGATTATACTTTTATACTCCTGTCTTAAACTCTTGTAAGAAATAATAAAATCTTATATTTTAAGAAAATAGTAAAACTTTTGGTATAGTTGTTTACATGAAAATCGTGATTTTCGTAATCAATCATCGCTCCAAGAAAATTAAAATGCTTACTACTCTTTAAAGGGAAGAATATCATTAACAAATCAGAGCCACGAGGTTACAATGATGCAATGCAATGGTAATGACTCAAAAGTCATTGCTAACAGGTTGCTTTGAAATTTGCATAATATCATGGAAGATAGAGATGCAAAAGGCTCATACAGAGGACTCTAAGGCCCCATCACAGCCCACCTTTCCATGAAATCCATGGACCATTCACAGTTTCTCATAAGAAAAACACCTGCATTGATGCCCAACCAAATTCTTTTCTCAAAAACATTTTTCTCCCATCCATGGACTACTAAATTGAAGCCATCATATTTCTCCAGTGGGTGCTCAAATTCCATGTCTGTGATAATAGCATCTGATTCCATCCACCATATCCATTCAGCTTCAGGGTGAGCCACCATGGCTGCCCTAATCAAAGGAATCTTGGCCCAGAAAGTAATCATCCTCTGATGAAGAAGAATTGTGTTATAAAACATGTCTACGCCATGGATCCTACAGTAATCCTACTTGTTCTTGAAGCACCTCAGCAACAGAGGATCCCCAATTGGATTCTTGCACGGAACAGGCTATGAGCCTGTCAAGACCAAGATACGAGGCATCCCTCCTTCTGTATAGTTCTTGATATGTGGATGGGATTTCAGACATTGTTGTCTCTTGGTGTCCCAGTTTTTTATAGTACTACCCACAGTGTAACAAAAGTCAGAATCATCATAAAAAAATTTAGAAATTTCCTCCCACTCATTCATTGATCTATTGAAATTTTAATATCTTTGAAAACCTAAGAACATAGGTATTTTATGATTTAATTTCCAGTAATATAAAATCTAACATGATCTGCAAATAGTCAGCCTCAGGCAGTTTCAAGATATTCAATTTCATATATCTTCACACTCATAAAGTTGCTCCTGTAAATCTTAAGACAAAAAAAATTATAAATGCCATAAAATCTATCTTAAGAAAAAATTATAAACAAGAAGTAGAGAATAGAGCCCTCTACCACCCCACATTTTGAAAGAAATGTCGAATAGTCCAATACCCTGCCCTGCTTGTCTTGCCTTCAACCTGTGTGATGGGTTTACAATTTTACTCTCCCCCGCAATATACCCAAACAACTATTATGGTCCTTGGCAACCTCCATTGTCCACACTTTGGATCTCCTTGATGGGCATTCATATTTTTTAAATCGGAATAGCGTTCATTGTTTTCCAACAACATTTATAGTGAGCAAGCAAGTATATATATATCTAAGTACACTTGTAGTTTTGCTTGGAGATGATTCAAGTATTCAGTTGCCTCATCTAAAATAGAAGCTTTGCCCGTATGCAAAATTGCATATTTTGTATGCATCAAAATAGTAACTCAATAAACATAATGTTTAAGCGTTTGTAAAATGTATTCCTATGCACCCTATAAACTTCTCATCATAGTGCATTTGTGGATGTACAATTGTTAACTTGCATACGGACAAATGATTTTAGGATTCATTCGATGTTTCAATTACATAGCATTTTCATAGTAGTTTTATGTCCTTAGGTGAGCTATATAAAGTGGAATTTGGCAAGGCCAATAGACTTGTAACATTATATTTTTTAAAATATGCAAGACAGATGTCCCAAGGAATAGGGATTATATTACTTTGCTTGAGTTGGGTATTATTTTTGCAAAGTCCTCATCTTTTCATTTATTCTATCTCGATGCCTCTACATGGTTCAAGAGAAACACCTTTGAGAAAAATAATAAATATGATTGATTGGGGATCACATGGACAATATTGTGTTGTTTCAAGAATGTAGATTTCATGATTATATTTTTCTTAACAAACATGCAAATTCGGTGTTAAAACAAAGGACAATTAATCAATCCAGATAATTAGCATTTTTTAAAGTGAAGATTACCATACAAAATCTTGAGCAAAGGGAGATGAATATTATGGGCAACTCATTTTTTTAACCATCATAAAAAATACATGTTTGCTGCTAATATTTTGAAACCCCATTTATATGTGGACCATTCATTTTGTGTCTGACCATTATTAGAAAGTTAGAATCAGCCTAAAAAATTATCAGAACTTTCCTCCCACTCATTCATTGATCTATTGAGCGATTCCTCTTCTTTCTCTTTCATTTCATGTTCATTTGTTTGATTCTATTGAACAACAGATGTCACATTTTGATTTTCTTGAATATCAGAAGTCATATTGGAATCATCAAACCTCTGGATTTTCTGAGCGTCTTTTCAGTTCATCCTAATTAGATTTGAAGGGATAGTTTTTTTAGGTGAATTTTTTATTATTTCTTTAATGCACTCTTCCTTCTAATTATCCCAAGAGCGTAATTCAGTAATGCAACCAATCTAGTGTTGAGGCGTAAGCCAATAGTGCACCATAAGGAATTGAAAATGTCCCCTGCTCTACTCTCCTGAGACTCTCAATATATTGCCTATGATCTCATTTTTTAAGCTACATAACTATTCGTAGATGTCACTGAACTATTAATTATAAGAAGTTTGATCATCATATTGCTCTGTTTCTTGCACTCTTTCCATAGTCCATTTAGGTTTTATTGCACTTATTACCATGAAACTTATGTAGACAAAAGCAAAGAGATATAATTTATACTACGTAGAAAGTTGGGATATTAATGGAATTGTACAAATTTGGTTAGTTTAACCATTTCACCATTTCTTAGTTTAACCTTTTTAACTAATTTTCATATTGTTGTATATTGAGGGGGCAGTTACATAAACACTTTGAAATGCATTAGAGACTAGAGGTTGAATTGAGGGGACAATTAAGTATTGTAAAAGTATTATTTTGTTACACATGCAAATTTGGGAAAGTATGAGAGTGTTTATCAATATAAAGTTGTGTTTTTTTGTCAACAATGATTATCGTTACTTTCAGCTCAATTGTTACATTTTTTAAGCATGTAGTTTTATTGTGCCATTGACATCTCATCAAAAATTGTTTTATTTGTTTTGTTTCTGTAGCTCATTCGAACAGACAGGATGGTGCATAAATGGACGCTTTGTATTCAAGTGTCATGTTACCCCAACCCAGGGCAAGCAAACATCGAATATGTCTTGAAGAATAATGATTTGAATAAGGTTTTCCAAAAAAGGAGAGAAATATGTGGGATGGCAACTAACAACGAAGCATACTACGTTTCCCTTATTGAAGGGCTTCTTTGTAACTAGATGAAGGGAGAGTACCAAGTTAGAAAATCCAATCTAAAACCACTTCATAGAGAAGCAAGAGCCATTGTTGCTCAATATCATTTCTTTACGATAGCTCACCATTCAGATATTAAGAGAAGTCCAGTGGTCTATTGTCTGGGAAAATCTCAAGTCTAGGCGAAGGTGTGAAAACTGAAATGGCGTCAACATATGTTCAAAAATTATTGATGGATGTTGTTACACATCTTTGTTATGTGTATGTTTTTTTCTTAAAACTGTTTTGGTGTCCCTCATGGTGTGGGACTTTCTATAAAGAAGAACCCAATACTATAGTGCGTGTGATCGGGCCACCATGTAATGGATGGGGTGTCATGTCTGGGTGACAAGTTCAAGAATGCCTTGTATAGAATGGTGGTGCCTACAGCGTCTTTTGTCTAAACTTTGTGGCACAAAAAATATTGAGTATATATTTATGGAGTTATTTTTGACTATTTTTGGTTACCACATATACTGAAAGTATTCTCTTATTTTATTTAATGGAAAGTTCCATTTTATCTAAGAAGTCTTCAATCTTGTCTTCAAGTTACAAAAGAAAATGATTCTCTTGATGTTTATTTTCAGATGTTTCGTTCTGTATGTATACATGGAAATAATTTAACCTTACTGGTTGGAGATCCAATAGAAATGGTGAAAACATCTATTTGACAACATAGTTTTATGTTGGTATTGAGGGGGTTGGATTACCTCATCGGTGATTTGTGACATGCTAATATACTTTTAAATTTGTTTTTTTTTCCAAATAGACTTGACCCCATTTTCCCAACTTCAGCCCTAGGCACTAGTCACAAATTTTCTAGCAATAAAAAATTCATTTCAAACTCCTTTGAATTTTGTTCTATTAGATCTGGGATTGTCTTTTCTTGCAGCCAACGGGAAATAAAATTCAAGCTCTTCATTTCATGGTCCTTGACCCTCTTTTCTTGCTGGATTTTTCTAGGAGTCAAGTCTGCTATCATAACCCTCAGAACTTTGCAAGAAAAACATAATTTTAACGATCTACCCCAATTTGGCCTCCAATACCTCTCCTTCAAACATCCTTTGAGTTGAAATAAATCTGTTGATAAATGTGATCAACAAAATAGAGTTTTCATATCTAAAATCAACTCCAGATCCTATACTAAGTACCAACAATAAGAAGTTAGTTCAATCTTTTATAGGTTCATCATATACATATTCAACAACAAATCATTCCACTCCATGTGGCATCTTCAGTTGCAGCTTTCAAAGTTCAGATCGAATTCAACAAATAAGATCATTTAGCAGATTTATCTCTGTAGCAGATTTATCTCTGTAGCAGATTTAATCTCTAGCATCAACCTATAGTCCTTAGATTTTAGTTTGCATCCTGCATTTTTACCATGAATAAGTTTATATTTTCTAGAATTCTTAAAATTTCCAGAATTTCCAAAAATTGTAGATATTGCAAGCATTGATAAATGATCAAATTTTCATCCATATTGTTCAATAAGCATCAACATTCAATGTCAAGCATAAAAATTTGTCCTATTGGCTTCATCTTTCACTAGTTGTAGTATTTGTCCAGCTCTTCAAGGGTCTCTATTTTTCTAGTACCAGAACTACATAGTGGGTATTAGAAGACTTGTAGATGCATTTTTGGTATTTTTCATGATTTGAACAGATCTATAGGACAACAAGCATTGAATTCTCAATGTCCAAGCAATACATAATTCTACTATAGCTTCAGATGTACTTCATACAAAATCTCAAAAGTCCAATCGCTCACATCAAATTTCTCTTCAAGTAGCAACCTTCAGGATTTTGGGTATGATCTTCAACAACTTCAATTCTCCTGCATAAGGCTCATATTCAAGGTTACATTTTGTAAGTGTTAGCATTGATATTGATGGTATCAAGATTTTGAAGCACAGTCAGTTTACATTTTGTAAGTGTTAGTACTAAGATTGACAGTATCAATATTTTGAAGCAAATTGGCATTGCGTCGACCACTATACACAACATAGAACACAAAATCCATAGGAACATGTGATATCTTTAGCAATTTTCAAAATACTCAGTCTTGTTCGTTCCTTAGTTTAAGTTTAATTGGATACAATTTGATGGCAAGTGGATTGAATATATGTGAGGAGAGAAGTCGGGGATCAACAAGATCAAAAGATTAACCCATAATGCATTTCACTAGTAATGGTTTTGAAAGAAACAAACAGTGGATGGTGCATGTCAACATCATAGCACTTCAGGATCATAAAAGTTGTCAATCTTAGTAAAGTAGAACAATGTCTATAGGTAGTAGGGTGTGCTTCAGGATCTATATAAAGTAGAACAATGTCTACAGGTAGTAGGGTGTTTCACAAATAATTTTAGCAAGATTAAGAACCATGCATCTCCTCTATGACAAAGCCATTGTCTTACTGGCCACAAGTATTGAAAATATGAATTGAGTAACAACAAACATGCGATCAATAGATACCGCATAATGCTCATTCTGGAAAGGATCCAAATATGCAATTATCTAGTAATCAACTTCCCATCAAACTCAAATTATAGCCATTGTAAGATAGGTGCATTAGCAGATGATGGAAGGCATATTTCAGAATAAAAGAAAATGTAAATTAGTAAAATTCAACAAATGGTCGAGAAAATGTAGAATTTATATATTAGCCACTACTATCCTACTCCATGGTTGTGAACCACAGGGGGTAAATTCATCAAAAGAAAGCTAGTATAGAATTGAAAAGGCCATAAATGTTTCATACTAAACACAATGGAACTCAAAAACATGGCACTCTACCCGATTTGGCTCATAGCAGTTGAAATTATACCAGTGGAAAACAAAGCAATAAAAGATTCCAAGTTAATATAAAAGGGCATATTAGAGCTGTTAGAATAAGGAACTATCCCTCTTAGTGTTCTGTTATTGGGTGAGAGAAGTGACTGCATTATGCTGCCACTTGAATTTCAAGTTGTGGTTATTGAAATAATCAGAGATGGGTTTTTAAGATGGATTGCTACTGTATGAGAATTTTAAATCTGATTAATAAAGATCCAACTCAAGCAATGGTGTATGTTTTTTTGGGTATTGAAAGGAATTGAATGATTTATTTACAAACCATGGTAAAGAAGAAATAAATAAATTATGGTGAAGAGAACCATGATTTTAGAATAATCATGTAGACCTACTTTTACAGTTAAAATGGTATCACAGTCTTTTCATATAAAAGCAATATATGCATCAAAATAATGGAATCAAATCCAAACTCTTCTCCCACATTTTCCACGTGATGGACAGTTTTCCAATAATGTAACCCACAGTTTTCCCAACCTCATTAGATTGGCTTCTTTACAATGGGAATGTGCTTGGTCAAACGCTTTTTTAAATGACTAATTCTAAATGGACGAACAGAATGGACCATATGTGGAATATCTTGATATTTAATTACTAATAATCACATTAATAATAATTTTAATGAGTCTATGCCCAAATATTAAAATTCCCTTGAATCTTGTTTCACACAAAGATCAGAAATGATAAACAAATCCCACTCAACCTAGTTTTCCTGTAGATCACATGTAAACAAATATTGAGTTTGTAGCCTATATTATTAAAAGTAAAATTAGGAAAAACAACCAAAATATGAGCATTCCCCAATCTAGGATGCATGTTCAACTTTTGAAACTGCATTTGTATTCCACATTGTATAATGTATTTTATATTTCTGCTTTTTTATAACTATTTATTTTGAATTTTGAATAACAATAAAATCAATTTAACACTTGTTTAGGAAAACATAGATGGTTGTCCACCCCAAATTCCAAGATATAAACACCTATGGGTATAAGTAAAAACCAAAAAGCAAACATCATTCCTAGCTGTCATCTAATACAAATTTGACTTGTAACGGTTTGATTGAGTCATATTCTTGCCACCAACACCAACCAAATCATTCCTTCATTGTTATATATACATGAGTGCAGTTATCATGGCAATACACAAGGCCAGAGGTTCTTGTCTTTCTAGATTTGAGATAAGAGTATATCTGGAATATTATAACTGTGAATCATGGTTTCAAAGAAATATTGGAGTTGGCTCGATTTGTCATTTGGGGATTGTTGGGACTGTGTATAAGCAAATGATCAGCCCAACTTCGTGAGAATTTTCTGAATGTTGAATCTGTTGTAAAAAATGTTGTTTCTCAAAAAATTGGGCAGACGTTTGTCATAGTAAACAAATAGGACAAATAGGACAAATACCAACTTATACTATTAATCAGTACTAAAACAATTCATACTCTGTACATGCCTCTGCTGCGTGTATTTGAAATCTATGTATCGTCTATACAGCAGGTCAGGTCAGTTCAATGACCACTTTCTCAAAATTGTTGCTTTTATAAGCAGTAAAACATAGAGAGATACATATGTGTTACACTACAAAGTGCAAACAACAATGACTGTAAATTCAAAATAAGTCTCTGGATTTTGAGGCCTGGTGAAGACCACATCCTCAAGTTCAAGGAGTTTGTTTCGGATCTTTAATGTTTCCTATAGCAAGGATACCTGTAGAAAAATGCCCAACAACAATTTAATCAATACAAATACTGGAATTTCATAGTTTGTATGTGTTGTTTCTTACTCAGCCATGAAACTACACCTGTAATGAGGTTGAAAACATACCCTGTGACAATTAAATTTTCTTGAAAATTAGTTTGATGGTGCAGTAATCCCGCTGTCATGATGTTGCAGCTGGGCAAGTCCTTTGATTGAATGATCCATAGAAGTGGCCTCTGTAAACATGCATACACCGTAATTTAAAAAATAGAGGCCATCTAAATACACTATTTTAAGCACATGCACTGTCCTATTCTATGAAACTCACCTAAGTCAATAGAGGACGCTTTTTTGGATTGAGTACGCCCCCGCTTCTTGAGGTACTGAAACTGATATGGTTCATATTCTGATGCATGAACATTTAGATCGATATCCAAGCCACTATTTTGTTTTCTTCCTTTGTTTTTCTTTTTAGGGATAAGAAAACTCTTCTTTCTCTTCAAAGAGGACTCATATGCGCCCAATCCAAGGGTGAAGTCATAATCCAAAAGAGAACGATTTTTGGCCTCATTCAACATTCCTTTAACAAGGCCAATCATTTCTTTAGTTTTTCCCAAAGTGACAGGAGGACTGTTTTGAATCAACTGAAAATAACCGAACAACTCCTGTCTAGCTAATTGTAGTGCATCAACATCATTAACATCATTGTTAGTAGCCATAATAGTGTTTTCAGCATCCACATCATGGCTTGGTTCATCCATACTTATCTTAGGAGGAGCATTTCATGAAGAAGGTGTTGCATCATTATCCAATAATGTATCCGAATCCCTCGAGGACCAATACAACCAATCAACTTTTATAGTGTGCTTGCAAATATTTCCACGGATAGACCATGGGAAAGCACACGTCATAAAATTTGGGCGATACGAAGTGACAAGGTACCACTTGCCAGGAGTGGTTTGAATCCTCACCCAATATGCATGAGATATGCTCTCATGAGGGAAACAGTCACTATCTGGAATCATTTTGGCTCTGTCAGTTGATGATTCAAGTTGCTTCTCTTTCTTATAGTTGTTCAAATAGCCTTCTTTTTTCAAAATTTCTTTGAACCGATAAAATGGTTCAACAGTTATGAGGAGTACATACAACAGCCAGTCCATTCTATGAGAACACTTCTTCCTTCTATCAACAAGAAACTTTGTCTTCAAAAGGCAGTGGTATGACTCCACTGCGTTATTGGTCTCTTGATTTGCATGCGGAAAATCTCGGCAACCTTTTACCCACCTCCCTACAAGTAAAAAACTAAATTAGTGCATATATCCCATCTTTATGATATACAAAAACAAAAGATACAAGGAAGAGTATGTACACTCACAAAGTTTGTCACCTGAAACCCAATCATTGCGGAAATAGTCCACGAACTTTTGCTCATCAGCATATTTGTTGAAAAAGGCATCAATTGCATCAGTGACATCGTCATTGGAACAATATTTCATGATATGGCCCAAGTATTTCAACATTTCACTTGCTCTTTCTTCAATTGTGGCCAACTAGTTCGCATTTTTTGACCATGCCCTTTGTACATGCCAAACACATAAGAGAACTTTGCAACGTGTGATCCTCCTGCCACATGTAATTTTCTTAAATGTGGCATTCAATAAATAAGTACAACTTACATTGCAAAATAACAAGATTGGAATTATCTCAGGGCTGCTATTTCAGCCAACGCATCGTCTACCATGAAGGCATTTACTTTCCAATCTGGACGAGCTTGGTAACACCTTTGCATGAGTCGATCCAACCATACTGAAATGTCATGTGTTGTATTCCTGGATGATACAACCCACGCAACTAGTACCCCACTTTGCTGCTCATCGAATGCAACAAGTGTGTATAGTTGGTACTGCCGTATCCATAGAACATATTGCAGTGAAACTTAAGTCATCAATATCATTGAATGGCTACAACTAAAATGATCATGCTAAATCAATCATTGACATCACGCTTACCCCGTATTTATTGGTGTTGAATGTAGAATCCATTGCTATTAAGTTATTATGAGATAGCTTCACCATTGTCTCTAGCATCCACTTTGTTTGGATTCCCATTATAAACGGGACATCTCTACCAATGGGCTTTTGATAGAAAAAATATTATCTTTATGTTTTTGGTGCCAAAGATTCACACTCATCTCGTCTTTTTGGTGCAACTGATACTTTCCCTTGCTCAAGCAATTGTATATGTTTACGACATCTTACCTCTTCAAGAATAAATCTCTATCCCGATCTATTGCATCCATGTCAACATATTTCTTGATGTGCATTTTACACACCGAATCAAGTGACACATCCCAAGAAAAGCAACTTTCTACATAAGAAACAATGTTCCTTGACAACATTGGCTTATGCATGGATCTAGGCTCACCTGAAGCATCATGCTTTCCATGACAAGGCCATTCTCTCGTGCCTTCATGCTCATACGTGTTATAAGTTAGTATTGCTACCTCGGGATCTTTCGCCATGACCTTAACAATGAAATGGCATTGGCAGCCCCTTTTTTTCATAAATGAATTAACCCTTCGTTTAGCCGGTTTGTCTCCCCTTTTATCAGTTGGGCCATATGAACAATTACATCTGCATAAAATATTGTCAAATGTTAATACATATGATAGGTGATAAATGTACTATGATTGCTAACATCCAAACAATTAAGTTTTGAAATACTTACACTTCATATTTCAAGGCTGCAGTATCCCTCTTTTTGGGGGATTTGTTTTGGCTATGATAGAAAGAACGAGGAGCATCAGGATCCATTTCCTCCCCTTTAATAAAGTGGGGGACTCGATGCAATGGGATTTTGGAAACTTGATCAATTCCATTCTTTCAATGTATTTCGGACCAAACAAGATCATTACCAGAAAAGATGGTTATGTATTTGGGATCTTGCAACTCTAAGCCCATTAAAGTCTCCCATATGTTCTTCCTACCCATTTTGTATTGAAGCCTATAAAAAATGAGCGAAAACTTGAGATAAGAAGACAAAAAGTAATGCTTATTCTCCTTTGATACACAAATCAAAGTACGTTAGCTTTGTACGAAAAAATCAGCAGAGCTAGGATAATTGCAACAAAAAATAGGATAACTGAAAGAACAGACTACGCACAAGGTTTGCAACTATGAACATGAATCTTTGTCTTCAAATGAAGTAGAACCAATTCAGGCATTATCTATAGACGCTGGGTTTCCTAGCAATCAACATTTCTAGTTTTTCATTTCTGTGCTTTTGCTTTGAATGGAAAATATCCCTTTAAAGTGTTTATTAATCCTGCCAACCCACTTTAGTTATGTGACATCCTTATTCTTACAGGGAATTTTATAGGAAGGGGAGGCTATAGTCAAGTGTACAGAGGATCTCTTCCTGATGGACAATTGGTGGCAGTAAATATATTGAATTCTCTATCCAAAACAGAGCTAATAACAGTGGGATGCGAGTAGAGGGCGATACCTTAATTGTCACTAATTCCATTAGTTAACATTTGATTTGGAAGTGTTGAGGCAACCACATTTTCACTATGATTTTTTTTGAACTTCATATAAAATAATATCAGCTTATATTTGATTTTTATTCATGCTTATATAATAAAATCTGTATAAAGTGGCTCTCATGGGTTAATAATAGCAAGACTTCCTCCTCAAAACTCTTCAAATAATAACTTTCTCAAGCTTCGGAACATGAGCTGACTGTTAGATGCTTTCCCTAAAGCTAGGACATTACTCAAATCAAAATGTCAATCGAACTAAGGGAAAACATGCCTTTCCCTCTTAAGTGCTGTGTCTAGAGGGGCAAACATGTCTATAATTATAAAAAGATATAAACTATTTCGTCTCATAAACCCAGGTTTGTGAACAGTTCAAGTTTTCGACTTAGACTTATAACCTTTCAAAGGATGATGTATTATTTTCCAGTTCATCCACACACCTTTTTTTCCTTTTAACCTCCAGAAATAAAGAAAGAAAAATGTGTTTGGACAAAAACACTGTTTTTTTTCCTTGTTACCCCCACAAACGAAGAGAGATATAAAGACATGGAAATTTTACTAATGTACAACAAAAGATCACAAAGTTAGGTCAACGTGACTAAGATAGTACATCCAGTGCAGCGACAAAGTGGGAAGTGAAAGCATCTCCTAGATCAATGCTAAATGCAGTAAAAAAATATGTTAAGATCTAAGAACAAACTAGAAACTAGAAGATTTTTTTTCTTGGACATTGTTAATATAAGTCTGCCAATTTCATCTAGCTCCAAGGATTAGCCAATCGGCTGAACCATCCATCCAAGACATGTTGCTAATGGGAAGGCTATAATTCATAGGTTCAAATGTGGTTGAGTCCCTTAGGGTTGCTAGCTGCTATTGTTATTGGCATTTGAGCTGCCCTCCATCTAGTATTATCCCACAAGGGAAAGAATTATGCTATGCCAACTTCATTCTTATTTCCTTTTGGAGAGCAAGTGATTTTGTCTCACATTAATCAGGCCTTTCGACCAAAAATCCATTGCAAACACTGAAGCCTCATAGCTACTTGCCATGAAATATATGGCAATAGAAAAGAAGGCCAACGAGCTCCTTCAAGTAATGTTGGAGAAAGGTTACATGTCTGATATAATTAACTATGATACACTAATAGATGGACTCCGCAAACATAGCATGATAGATGAAGCTCAACAAATCTTCTATGAGATTCCAAAACAGGGATTGAGCCTTGATATTGCCATATGCAACACATTGACAGATGGAATTTTCCAAAAGGGTAAGGGTAATCGTATAGAGGCAATACAGTTAATTATATTTATGAAAGATAGCGGTAATGTCCCTAATATGATTACATATACCAGTCTCAGCGATGGACTATACAAGGAAGGCATGACCCAAGAGTCCATTAAGGTATTGCATCAGATCTTAGAAAAGGTTGACACTAAACCCTTGACATATTCAGCAGTAACTAACAGCCTTTGTAAAGATATTTTTGAAATGCACCTGGTAAGATTTAGTAATAGGGAGTGAATTACAATTGATGAAATGTAGGGGTGACTTTAGTAACAAAAAATAAGGCAAGCTATTTGACAGGTTTGGTGGCTAAGCTGGATGAAGTGAACTGATTAGAATTTCCATAAGAGTGTAGTGGGTGTTTAATCTGAAAACACATTTGGTTAGTGTTTAGTGGAATGCACATCTTAATTAAATGCACCAGTTGTTCAATCTAAAATGGGTTTGGCCTAGCTTACCGTAATAGTACCTATAGGCTACTAAAATATGATGCAAGTGATGTTCTGACAGCAAAATGGAGCTTTCAAAATGTGCAGCGACAATCAATTATGGAAGCAGTGGTGTGGAAGTACATATCGATCCCTTGCAGGGCTTGATTTGAATAAACAGATAATGTTTGAGTTTTAGCACCCTTTATCGGGACTGTTTGTTTAGAAACAGAGGGGTGAAATGTGTATATCTAAGTTTAATAGATTAGACCTAGTAAAATGGTTTTATACTAGGTTCTTTAGCAATATCCAACATTGAGATAATAGGATATATTCTCAATAAATTCTTCACTATTATATCAATTACACATCCACAAACTACGAATTTACAGCAGTAGTATGGGATAAAATAAGTCATACTTTTTGAAATACCGAAAATAAATATTTTTTAGAACTCGGAGATAAACGCAGTGAAACTTCTTTAGATTTACAGGGCATGATAAATTCTTGTAATTCGGAGGTAGAGCGGAACAATTTTTTTTTTGAAAAACAAAGTGTAACAAGTATTAAATAAAATTCTATCCACGATTCGAGATCGTATCCATTTATGTCATGTTCCAGGTTTTAAATAACAATAGTAATAAAATTACAGATTGCCTTTATTCATGCAGTACCTTGAGATAGCGTATAAACAACAGTACAACTTGTAGTAAACACTGGGGATCCAATCCTAAATTGACTTCTCTCCATTTACTCATCATTTTGGTTTATCATAAACAAAAGATTTAAATTTCTTCTACAATCAAATTTCATTATAGAAGGTCATACGCAAATATGAAATATACAGTATGAGTCATAAAAAAAAATAGATCATCTTTAAATCAAAATACAGAGGCCAATTCCAGATCAATAAAATTTATTTATTTTTCACAAGAATAAACACAAAATTCGTTTTCATTGAGTATAATATGGATTACCTATACAGGGTTTTTAATATATATTGCCTCTATAACAACCAGCAAATAATATAGAGAGATCAAATCTATGTCGGATCTGAGCCACTGAATTATGTATATCGAATTTTTCATACAGAACGGAATGAATGTCGAAGTTCCGAGAGTTAAACATACATAATTTAAAAAAAAAAATACCATTCAGTATTTAGAAAAATCAAATGAGGTTCATTCTTCAGAGATCTAAATAAAGAATACACCCAGATCTCAATATGTGGATTTTAAAATAAAGTTTCATCTAAATGTTATTGTTATAGTAAATTTGGGTGTTCATCTATATTCCAACAATGATATATTTTTCTTTTCATTTTTATCAATAAGTATGTGTTTTGAAAATGAAAATCTAATAAGTTATTCTTATGAGAATGAGAAACTAATGATTGTGGATATCTTGTTGAACACCATGGTTTGGTTTTTTTGTTTAGGATTCATATCGAGGTGTAAAAGGTTTTAGCTCATCCTTGCTTTTTTTTTGTTTAAAGCAGTGTATGAAAACAAGTATATGGATTTTTTCCAAAGTATGTGTATGTTTCATTATGCTAATATGTAACGAGTTATGTTCATGGGAGAAAAAAACAATTTAAAATTTTTAAAACCATTATTGGGTAGTTCTTCTTAATGTTATTGTCATGGTAAATTTGGGTGTTGATCTATATTCGAACAATGATATATTTTTCTTCTCATCTTTATCAATAAGTAAGTGTTTTGAATCCCCTATGTGTAGATTGTTTGTATTTATTTGTTGTTCATTTACTAAGATTCAAATTTACTTTATTCCACCAAATATATATTTCATTAAACGTGCAAAAGCAATACAAAACCATTTTAACATAGAAGAATTCATTAGCACGCAAAAGTAGAGCACAAAAGATCAAGTGTATGGACCATTGGTGGCTCACAGACCCCATGGAAGAAAAAACATAGTTACAAAATAAAATGTCACCTAGAATTAAGATGGCTGGAACAAACACCTTTTGTATTAACCAGGGTAAACATGTTTTTCTTATTCACGTGGAGCCTTGAACCCCAAGTGAGCACTCTTATTGGAAACCCATTTTATTGTGAATGTTGACAAAGTTGGCCAATGGATACACCTGAATAGGGTTCAATGCTTGCAAGGGTTCAAACCTAGATAATTATTACGGTGACAATGTGTCTCTTAGGCTTGAAGGCTTTATCATCTTGTCCACCACAATCTTCTATAAAAGCATTCTCATATGATCATTTTACCCCGATTTCATTTGATTGCAAGCGAGTTATTTTCAACTTTATATCCTTATCAATGTTGGGGACAAAAAAGCATGCGATATAACTAGGAAATAGTAGTCTTGTAAAGTTTCTAAGTCGTCTCTTGTATCCTCATGCCAAAACTTGAAATTTTCATTCAATTAATGTGAATTTGTATTTTGGAGTTTCTATTTTACTTGTTTCAACCAAATTATGAGTTAATGCATATTCCATAATCTTATGGGTCTTCTTCTATCGTTTTATGTTAGTTTGCAAAAATAACAAGTTGCTAGGCATATTCCCTATATTTTTTACTCTCTTTAGTTTTTCATGTTTTAGTTTAATGCATGTGATTGTATCAAGCATATGCTTTTCTCAAGGAAAAGGGAGCACCATTAGGGACGGTGTGTACCAAACTGGGGATTTATTCATGGGATGAGAAGGTTCATGAATATTTGTAAGTGTTAGAAAGTACATAATAAATATATTTTTATTTGAAATATGAATAGGAATACCGTTTTTTCTATTGGAAAAAAATAGCTTGGAAATAGGAGTCCTTTAAAGTTTCCAAGTCACCTCATGCAACCTCATGACAAGGTCTAGAGTTTGTAAAACTTGAGCATGTAGATCTAGGCACTAATACAAGAGAGATATACTATGAAAGAGAGATCAATAATCAACTATTCATGTAACAAATGTAGTAACATTAATCATCACAAAAAAAGATAGAACAAATAATAAGAAAGAAGAATGTATTTCATTGAGCATTAATGAGTGTAAGTGAACAATATTTATAACAAGGCAATTCAAATTAGGTCAGGAGGCTATTCAAATTTCTCATACAGTGCATTATATGTTAGTGAGGCTTAACTAGATCCAAAGACTCTTGGTTATCCATCCACGCTCACCAATATGAGCATTAATGAATGGAGGTGATCTATAAACTGCTATGGATATTCCACTAGAACAGTTCGTCACAACAGATCTTACAACTTAGTTCTTTTTTTATTAGCTTATTTTTATTAAATGCCAAATAAATGGAACTAAAACAAGAATAACTAGAGTAAATAAGTACACAATCCACACAATAACACAATATACACCCTGGGAAAACCCACTATGGGGAAAAATCCAGCCACAAATGAGGACTATGCCTTGCTCTTCATATCATAATGCAAATACAAAGGAAATTATACTCTCTATGGAGTCACCTATGAATCTGCGGCCACAATGGCTACTACATGATCTCCTATCTCATATGTTTTTCTCTAATATCCACTCCCCAATGTTGTTTTCTTAACTATGCAACAATATAATACATCAAAAGAAATGCCCCCCTTCTTCTCTCAACAACCCCATATTTAACATAGTCGTATAGCCATCTATGGTTAATTTTAAGGTTTTTGCATACCCCAACTCTTGATTAGGGTTAGGGTTTTGAACCTTCTAGAATTTTCTTGAAAGTCCACATGTGACTAGCTCCACATGTGTGAGCAATGACAGCCAACGTGGAATCCAATCAGTACCATGGTGGTCAACTGGATAGGTCAACTTGCGGGAGGCATAGATTCTTCATACATACTCCGACTAAGGCAATTCTTGCACCATTGGAAAGGCATCGATGTGTTATGTGTATAATGCAAAAAAAATCTTCTAGTTGTTTTGCGGGAAAAAAATGGCATTTAAATTTTCAAAATGGCCCTAGAATGTTTCAGATCGTTTTTTGACCCCAAATATTAAAGCAAGACTTATTCCTTAAATGGGCCCTACAAGCCAATTCATCCAATATTTTGACCCTAAAATCTCCAAGTAGGTGACAAATTATATATTGATCCATTTCAGATCAGGAGGTGAACAATGTTTATAGCAAGGAAATTTGAATTAGGTTAGGAGGCTATTCAAATTGCTCATGTAGTGCATGAAGTGACAATGAGGCTTAACTAGAGACATAGACCCTCCATTATCCATGCACACTCACTAATCTAATTTACACTAATTCAAGTCTCCCCAATCATTAGTTTTGACTGAGTGATGTACAAGCAACTGACTGTATGTGCGTGCAAATCCCTAAAATATCTTAACTAGGGATACAATTACTAAAGAGGGTTAGTTAGAGTTAGTTGGGACCTACATTAGTGGATAATATCTAGTCCTCTTTTATTTACTAACTCGGTCACTCCTTGCAACATCCCGAAAATTTACAAAAATTTAAAATTTTTTAAAGTAGCAATAAATACTGAAATTGCGGAAAATAAAATAGATACTAATCTCTTAACTAATGACAAATTACGATAACGACAATTTATACATCATAACACAAAATACAACTTTAATTATGCTTGTGTTTAATTGTAATCTACATCTTGTAATTAAGTTTATCTTGTGATAACTTTTTCTTAACAAAGTACTGACAGTTGCTCTTGGATGATGATGAAGGGGTCCTACGAGGTACCCTGAGGTTTACTTAGCTATGTTTAGCTAAAGCATTTGAACCTGTTTCCTTGCGCAGATACGTAGGTAAGAGCAATACGACAATTCAAGTGTTAAGAGTAATTCTATATATGTTTTTCAGTTAACCGTCAATGCTTATAGTAACTCTAAGTACTCCCTTGCATGAGTTAATAATGGTAAGGATATTTGTTCTGTTTCTCGTTTACATGCTAGTTTACAATTTATAAGTGCTATTATAATCCTGTCATCATTTCGCCATTTTGTAAGGAGTGGTAATATCATGTGCATTATACTTACACTATGAATTCTTGATTATGTGCTAGATTCCAATGTACACATGGATTCACTTGAAATCATCAAAATAACTATATTAGCTTATACATCTCTCAATTTATAATTTATGAAGAATCATTCTAATATAGTAAATGTTATTATCATAATTACGATGATACTATTGTAAATTTGCAACATTATAGGATTTAGATCTTTTTAATGTTTATGCTATGTAATCTTTTGTCAAAGAGATGGCAATATGAACAAACATTACGATGTGCACAAAAATGAAAACCTAGACTATACATTAAGTATCAAAGGCCTTCTATAATCAACGACCTTTATCAATTGAGAAACAACATACAAAATATATAAACTATGCATTCGATTGACAAAACATTGGAAATGAAATGGATTATACAATGTAACCCTAACTACTACCCTATGTATTAGCAACTATAAACATTGATATTATATGATATTACACTTTGCAAACCAGATCAACATATTGACAAAGGATAGTGACAGGTATTAAATTCGTTGCAGTCATGTGTTGGCAGGTTAAATGTGTCCAATCCAGGTATTAATGCTCCTAGCTAATCTCCATGGTGGAATGTACTGCTGGCTGTCAACGTAACCAACTTCACGTGGAAACCTTGTGAATAAAGCTGTTAACGATCCGAGTTGTGCATGTTAAACCTGGAGAATCGCTTTCGAGCTGGACTTTACGATGGTAAGGTAATTAATGGAGTTAAATGCTGGAATGCTTCGTAGAACATGGTGCAGTGCTGGCTCGATCTCGCCCATTGATCTAGATCTGTCTCGGTTTTGGGACTTCAAGCCTAATCCTGCCATTACGTTTTTGTTGAGGTTGTTCTTGTGCATTAATTTGGTGATACTGGCTCGGTGGAGAGGCTGACCATTTGCAAGAGTTTGGGGTTTGGAGGTTACTCGACTGAGGAATCCTTCCTCGGGTTCGATGGTGTGACCTGCGACTGTAACTTGATGGTTTCTCAGGTTTTTAAGAAGTTTTGAGGGCCGAATGTTGAGAGGCGAGGAAATAATACTGTAATGCTTGGTTGTTGGAGTGGTGCCGGAAGATTGCAATGGTTCAAACTTCAATCCTTTGCAAAATCTTACAAGGTAATATCTTCATTTCAAAATAATTAAGTTTTCTGCTACTTTAGTTAATAATGTGATGCAATGGTTTTTAATCACTTCCTGAATTTGCTTGGTAGGTAACTTCATTCGCCTGCGTGTATACCTTGACTGATGCTTATGGGAAACATGCTGCCATGCCATCCGGTAAGCCTCAGTGGTTCTTATCCATGTAGGTTCCCCTGGCATGTTGGCCGAATCTTGATGTTTGACGAGAACTGAGAATAGTTCCTGGTAGACGTTTTAGCTAATGAGATGATATTCGAGAGCCTTACGTCATGTGTATAGAGGATGAAATCCTCGGCTCATTTTACTACCATGTCATTGCAGCGTTTCGCTGTAACTTTTGATGAAATGTAAACTTGTTTATGATATAACTTTTAAGGAATGAACCCTCGGTCATTATTATGGAAGGAACTGTGTTTTTGGAAACTTTAGAATGATTATAAGTGTTTTATGTGTTTATATAAAACGAAATTTTGACTAAAAGCATAGCATTGATACTGGCCGAGAGTCGTGAGTTAACTTGTTTCTCGACAGAGAAATCCTATGCTTGAAAATTTTAAGTTTAAGTTTGAAAAAAAATGACAATATGACTCAAATTTGGTTTGGAACCATAATTTAGTAAATAATTTGATCAATGAATTATTACTCTTGTTTGCATTTGTTTGAATAGTTAGAGAGCTATCGTAATGTAATGGTTGAGCAGTAAGAATGTGTTTTCGGATTTTGGAATTAGGTGAAAAGAATTGATAGGAGTTTAATTCTAATTAAATAAATGCTGCGAAAATAAAATACGATAATATTGAAATATCATAGTTAATCTATGTTTAAGAAATCTTGGTAAAGGTGATACACATTATCCAGTTTTGTTTTTCTCCATTTACTTGTTAGTTACTTCGAGTAAAGAGGTCAGTCATTATTTTGATCTTAAATACTAAAGTAAGATATAGGAAATATTAGAAGTATTCGAAATGTTTAGGAAACATGGGAAACATAAATCTAGGTTATTCCATTCCTATCAGAAAAAGAAATATAATAAAATGTTATGAAATGTTGTTATGATTATTTTGCAACTGTTATAATTTTCATAAATGTTAATAGAAGAAATGAAATGGAAATATAGTACTATACTGTGTAAAAGACGAAAATAAAAGAATGCATAACATTTGCATCTGAACAGAAGTAAATAACCTAAGTGTAAACCCTAGGTTTTTGTACAGAAAAGTAATATTTATTTCTGACAGTATGTGAAGGATAAGATTAAAATGCTTGTACTATGAGATGTTATTTCGATCCTAAATCTAGACATATACTCTATATCACAGAATATGATTGATAAGACAAACTAGTGAAAGTCAACAACAATTGTCTCTTCATTCATTTGGCAATCAGCCTATCAAATCATCTATCTTAAAATTTTCCTTCTCTATACTAGAGTACTATGCAGAAGAAAACATGGGAAAAAATACAGAGAAGATATTTAATCAATCATCTCATTTACTTAACCAAAATTATACAAAATCATACTTAGGTCAAAAAATGAAACAATTACTTCTGTATGCTATTAATTGTAAATGCTAAATCTACAAATGCAGAAAATCATATAGCTGAAAATAAACAGGACAAAACAGTAGAACATAGTGAATGTAGGAGAAACAAACAACCCAAGGAACCTGTTCCACCCAACCTATTCCTGAAGAAAACCAATTTACTTGCCTTAGGACCCCCGAGCTTGTTCACTGAACCACTAGGAAGAAGAATCTATAGAAGCTTTAGGTCATCAACTTGCACCAGCAATTTGGATCATTTAGTCCTCTAGACTTAGCAGTCAAAGAGACCTGCACCAGCACCTCTAGTTCCCTTCTCAGAATATTTTCAGTAGCATCACAATGCACTTCCACTTAGCTTCCCTATTCGAATCTCTCAGTGATCACCTGATACACTTGAGGAATTATTTCTGCAGAAAATAATCTAGGGCTCCCTACCCAATTCGAATTGTCTTATCTAGGCTGCCTAGGCCTTTTTAGTGGTTAACCTGGTCATTAATGAGCTAACAACTCTATTCCACCCACCTGGGGGATAATGCCACAATTTTAGGGGTTGTTGTCCCATAACCAATAGCTAGTGGTGGATTGCAAATGCTGACATCTATCCCATTCCTTCTAACAGCTTCCATTCCTCCTAGTGGGTCAGTGAACACTCATTTAACAGTTCCCCTGGGTGTTTGTCTCCTGTTTTAATTTATTAAATAATAACAATATGTTATTACAATCATCCTTGACCATATTTGGTCATAATTACAAAACTTTGTAATTATAATTTAACATAATGTTTTTGCAAATAAAATAAATAGTCTCAAAATTTGGGTAGGTGACACTCCTAAACTCATGGAAAAGCTCCCTAAATCAGGGAATGCACCCCCAAATCAAGGAAGGCACCTCCAAATCTAGGAATCCATCTTAGGGGTGACTTAGGGGGTCAATTTGCATAGGGTTTGTCCCACTTGAGTCATCAAGTCATGGTCTATGTAACCAGGTGGAGGTTTGTATGCTCTAACACCCCCCCATAAGCCTATCTAGGAGAAAAAAAAGTAAAGAAAAATGGATCTCGGAAATTTTCATCCTTATTAGGTACCTATGCACACAAAAATATTTGAAAACTGGGCAGGAGGGAAAAACCACATGGGAAACCCCCATTCCATAAAAGATAATATAAGAAGAAGAGCAAGCTAACCTACTTAGAAAGTTTTGTGCATAAATTGGTGAATAGTGGGAGCAAAAGTTGTATCCATGGAGTCTGAAGGAACACACTAGAGATGTTCTTCAATGAGAACTTGATTTGGGACAAATTTTCGAATGGATTCTTCAATTCGAACTTGATTTGGGACAAGTTCTCCAAAGTATTATGAATCAAGGATGCGTGGAGTAGAAACTGTTGAAAGTGCATACAGGGAACTGACTTTCTTTAGTATAACATCTTTCTTGTTGTGCTCCTTCTCTTCCTTTTCTTCAAAAAACATTTTGTACTTTCAATCTTATTCTTTATGTGGTCCTTTATTTCATTAAGGATTCCATGGTTTCTTATCTTCATTCTTGCCATCATTGGAGTCGAATTCTTAATGAGAAATCCTTGTTTTTTGATATGTTTTTCCCTTGTATGGGGGGATTTGCTTGATTGTACCCTTCTTCCCCTCATTGGATGCAATTGCATGCACCTTTGAGGTATTTTATAGTCCTATTTGTGAGATATTATCTTGCTTCTGAAGGAGGGAGGCATTAAAAACATCCAAAGTACGCATTCTGTAGGAGGCTCCAAGAACCAATTAAGTAGAATGGAAAGTAGAAAAAAAGATACTATAATTACAACCCAATTTGGAGAGAATAGAGAGTGCCATTTGTGAGCCATCCTTCTCAATCTTACACATCCTGAGCTACAAGAGAACTAATTTGAACTTGGTGAAAAACTCTTGAATATAGTTAAAATCACTTCGTCTCATGTTCATGAGTTCCACCTCCAATTAATGGCCCCTCATTTCATCTTGTGTTCCAAAGAGGGTGGACAATGTAGTCCAAACATCATTTGGATTCTTCTTGGGTTCAACGTGGTAGAGTAGATCTAGAGAAATAGAATAACAAAGTAACCTAAATGATTCATCCATTTTATTCAAGTATTTAGACTTTTCAATTGCTAAATTTGGTTCCACCTCTCTATCCATTGTGATTCAGTAGATCCCCTTCATCCTCAAGAGCATCTCTACTCTCGATTTCAATTCATAGCCTAAATAAAAGTGTAAACTTCAAAGTGATAAACTGTTTGCAAAAATTGTTTTTTAATTTCAACTGCTCATGCCAAGTGTAATGCTGTTCAGGTCTAAGTCGTGCGGAAACGCCAATTATTTCATTTTCAACTGCTCATGACAGGCAACGACTTTTCCACAAAACCTCGTTTAGTTGAGTGTAATGCTGTTCAGGTCTAAGTCGTGCGGAAACGCCAATTATTTCATTTTCAACTGCTCATGACAGGAAACGACTTTTCCACGAAACGTGTTTTATGTAATTATGTTCACGAGACGTCAACTCATGTCGTGACAAAACTTCCAATTCTTCGGTCCTTGATGAAGATGCCTTTCTCACTTTTTTAATTTTCTCTGCATTCTACGGGCCTTTCCCGCGTTTTTGAATTTTCTCTGCATTCTACGAGCCGCCTTCGAAGACTAAGTCGTGCGGAAACGCCAATTATTTCATTTTCAACTGCCCATGACAGGCAAGTCGTGCGGAAACGCCAATTATTTCATTCATCTAGTAATGTTGTTCAGGTCTAAGTCGTGCGGAACAGGGATCAAATTTGAAGGGCATGGTCACATTTCACTTTGAAGGGCTATTAGAAATTCAACCCTTCAATACTGCCATGTAAAAATAAATCCTTCTTTTCATTTGAAAATGTAATAGTACATCAAATTTTCATTATCGTTTGCAAACTAGCTCTCAAAAAAGACACGTCTTTAAACAATTCCACATTTGTCCTTGGCATTTGCAAACTAGACACATTTAGAAATATTTGATGAATTAAAGTTCCCTTTTCCCCTAAACAAATTGTGATATGGCCAGTTGCACAGATACTTTGCTTCCTTCACTTGGAAATGACAGGATTCTAACAAGTCTCCTTGGTAATGCCATCATCTTACTTTGAGTAAGAGGAACTACATTGAATTAAACAAATACTCAATAGGGTCACCTGCTATAGTGGTTCGTTTCTATGCAATGCTGAAAATATTATTTGCAATTAACAGTTGGGGACTTCAGTAAGAGTGTCAATATCGAAGATTCAGACCCTATACCAAGAATCATGGATATCATTCAATCATTCCTACATACAAAAAGGTGTGATCTTCCTCTCTTGGCTTGCAAAGTAGGGCTAGAAAGGAACCTCCACCATTAGCTCTTAGACCATCTTTAGATTATCTTGCTCTTATGGTACTTTGTGTGAAGTATAGTCCTTATTGAGATCTCCAGCAAGGAGCATGCTTAGGGCATTCATAAAGAGTACAAATGTGTCCCTTTTCTTGGAAGATTTGAAAGTCAAGATTGCTCAAAATTCTTCATGAGCTGTCCACAGATATTGGCTGTTGTGAACATTATATAACCCATACCTGTAGGATACACCGCTAAAACCTTTGTTTTGCCATTGACACCGTTCATTATTTCCCATATTGTGTCATTCTTAATTTATGGCAGATTTAGATAAGAAAACAATACACCAAATGATGACCACTTGCTATTTACATAATCTACTTTGCTAAGAGAAATCCATCCATAAGCATGAGTGATCTACAAGAATTTATGAATATGTCTTTAATCCGGAGTATTAGGATGTTGTCATAGAGGAGTTCCCAAACACGACCAAATCATTCAACCAAGCCAAGTGCTCCATCATAAAAGGAAACTCAAGCTTTGAGAAAACAAGGCTGCGAGGGCGCTTCACTAATGATGAAGTGGCATAGAGATGAAATGCACCATTTTCATCAATAAGGAACCACAAGAGAGCATATCAAGATCAACCATATCCCATAGCTCCTATACCAAAATTCAAATACACCATGAACATGTATATGCTAACATCACCATCACTAGGGTACCATCAACATGAAGAAAAAATTCTAACATCAAGAATCCAGGCCATCACATTTCCATCATCATGTATACCCCCTACCCCTACTCAAAGCGAGTTGTTACTTCTAACAATCGGTGTCCAATCTAGGATTCAAGGAATTCTAGAATCTAAGGTGAACTGAAGAACTCAAAAGAGTCTAGAATCTACGTGACAAGCTCCATTGAGCAACGAGCTGCAACCTGCGAGTCTAGACTCTGCGAATAATTCCAAAATGGCATAAATTCGCATAATCCAATATGAAATTTTCCATAATCCACATTAAACATTTACCATTTCATTAATGCGGTAGCTGGCTGTAATCCGTGGTCACATGGCCATGGCAGTGTGGCACAAAGTTCACTAATCACAAACCCCCCTTAGCCATTGATTTAATTGTGTAGGCGGTGCAACGTTGGATGAGGATTGGAATTGAGGATCAAGATTCAACAAGTCACAGGAGTTGATGTTCCTTGATAATGATAACATTAATGTTGATTAATAGATTATGCTCACTTAAAACTCACCGACTCACGAGTCACCTACTAGCGATCTGGTTACCACAGTGCCACACCACCATGTCACATAGAGCCCTCCAATTCACTATTCACACTGTTTAATTGTGATATTTTACATTCAAATACATATATCTAATCATCAACCATAACGAACTTCTTACTAGTTCACACCTTTATCATCTACCTTAAACTTCTAGTGGAGATTATGAAATACATTTCGTATTTTAAAATGCCTTTCTAAAACTTCATTTAAGCATTCGATGCCCATTTCTTAAGCGGTAAGAAAGTCTGAAATTATAAAATATGAAATGTATCTCATCTTTTGTAGCTAGACATCTTAGCCATGCATGATATTCAAATTTATTTTACGTAAAAGCATGCACATTATCCAACGTGTAGAATTTCCTTGGCGTAAGAATCGTTGTGTCTATGCACATCGGGCAGAGTGTCGCGGTATTTATGAGCCACCTTCGTGGTGTTTAACATAGGGATTCAATGTTAATTATTAATAATTAAAATATTTGCGTTAAACGCAATGAAAATTCAAAAAAATAAATTTCAAAAATAGGTTAGCCCTTCTGGCCTGAGGATAAACAACTCATAACTCCGAAGTAACATGGGTTCTGGGGAGTTTATTCCTTCCACAATTCTTATCCATCCCATCCAGCGATCCATCGTCCATCTGTAGCATGGTCCCATGTACCCATGGTTCACTGCGCATAGTGCCGTCCCGGGTATGGGGTACTTCCCTCTTATCTACTGATTAGTCTCCCAAGTTGGCTGGCCCGTAAGGAAAGCAGCGGCCAAAAGGGAATCAATCATTCATATAATTTATGTCACTGAGGGAATCGTAAAATAGAGATGGCCCTGTATCCTCCTAGACCGGAGCAAGTGGCTACTGAAATGCTCGATTGGATGCCGCCACACATTTTCTAGCATGTGATCTTTGGGGACTAAAAGTCATAAAAAATTAAAATCAACATCAATCCATTTCAAAGTCAATCAAATCAAATATTTTTAAATGTAATTCTTCGTCGTTAATATAGAGAAAGAAATTAAATAATAAAGTTTACATGCTTAGTCAATCTAAGTTTAATATAAATCTTATTAATAGGTGCACGCTGTGTTAAAAGAACATCAAGCAAAGAAACCATTCAACATAAGTGGAAACTTCCTGTGGCATCAGAACCGAAATTGCATTTTAAAATATTTTAATCAGTTGCGTCTTATATGAGACAAAGTAAGCATCAAACATACCCGCGGGCACTGCCACAACCCACTCCCCTGGGCCACAGTCCATTGATAAAGACCGAACAGGCAAAATTTGGACTTGCCCTTCAGTTGCAAATTTATATAATTTTATTTAATTTCATAATTGACGTGCTCTCCGTAAAAGTAAATTCTTTTTGCAGGCTAAAATTTAATATGGCCTTCTATGACGCTTAAAAGGGCCTTCGAAGGGCACTGAAGGCTTCAAATTTGAAGCCTGGTATGGGGTACTTCCCTCTTATCTACTGATTAGTCTGCCAAGTTGGCTGGCCCGTAAGGAAAGCAGCGGCCAAAAGGGAATCAATCATTCATATAATTTATGTCACTGAGGGAATCGTAAAATAGAGATGGCCCTGTATCCTCCTAGACCGGAGCAAGTGGCTGCTGAAATGCTCGATTGGATGCCGCCACACATTTTCTAGCATGTGATCTTTGGGGACTAAAAGTCATAAAAAATTAAAATCAACATCAATCCATTTCAAAGTCAATCAAATCAAATATTTTTAAATGTAATTCTTCGTCATTAATATAGAGAAAGAAATTAAATAATAAAGTTTACATGCTTAGTCAATCTAAGTTTAATATAAATCTTATTAATAGGTGCAAGCTGTGTTAAAAGAACATCAAGCAAAGAAACCATTCAACATAAGTGGAAACTTCCTGTGGCATCAGAACCGAAATTGCATTTTAAAATATTTTAATCAGTTGCGTCTTATATGAGACAAAGTAAGCATCAAACATACCCGCTGGCACTGCCACAACCCACTCCCCTGGGCCACAGTCCATTGATAAAGACCGAACAGGCAAAATTTGGACTTGCCCTTCAGTTGCAAATTTATATAATTTTATTTAATTTCATAATTGACGTGCTCTCCGTAAAAGTAAATTCTTTTTGCAGGCTAAAATTTAATATGGCCTTCTATGACGCTTAAAAGGGCCTTCGAAGGGCACTGAAGGCTTCAAATTTGAAGCCTGGTATGGGGTACTTCCCTCTTATCTACTGATTAGTCTGCCAAGTTGGCTGGCCCGTAAGGAAAGCAGCGGCCAAAAGGGAATCAATCATTCATATAATTTATGTCACTGAGGGAATCGTAAAATAGAGATGGCCCTGTATCCTCCTAGACCGGAGCAAGTGGCTGCTGAAATGCTCGATTGGATGCCGCCACACATTTTCTAGCATGTGATCTTTGGGGACTAAAAGTCATAAAAAATTAAAATCAACATCAATCCATTTCAAAGTCAATCAAATCAAATATTTTTAAATGTAATTCTTCGTCATTAATATAGAGAAAGAAATTAAATAATAAAGTTTACATGCTTAGTCAATCTAAGTTTAATATAAATCTTATTAATAGGTGCAAGCTGTGTTAAAAGAACATCAAGCAAAGAAACCATTCAACATAAGTGGAAACTTCCTGTGGCATCAGAACCGAAATTGCATTTTAAAATATTTTAATCAGTTGCGTCTTATATGAGACAAAGTAAGCATCAAACATACCCGCTGGCACTGCCACAACCCACTCCCCTGGGCCACAGTCCATTGATAAAGACCGAACAGGCAAAATTTGGACTTGCCCTTCAGTTGCAAATTTATATAATTTTATTTAATTTCATAATTGACGTGCTCTCCGTAAAAGTAAATTCTTTTTGCAGGCTAAAATTTAATATGGCCTTCTATGACGCTTAAAAGGGCCTTCGAAGGGCACTGAAGGCTTCAAATTTGAAGCCTGGTATGGGGTACTTCCCTCTTATCTACTGATTAGTCTGCCAAGTTGGCTGGCCCGTAAGGAAAGCAGCGGCCAAAAGGGAATCAATCATTCATATAATTTATGTCACTGAGGGAATCGTAAAATAGAGATGGCCCTGTATCCTCCTAGACCGGAGCAAGTGGCTGCTGAAATGCTCGATTGGATGCCGCGACACATTTTCTAGCATGTGATCTTTGGGGACTAAAAGTCATAAAAAATTAAAATCAACATCAATCCATTTCAAAGTCAATCAAATCAAATATTTTTAAATGTAATTCTTCGTCATTAATATAGAGAAAGAAATTAAATAATAAAGTTTACATGCTTAGTCAATCTAAGTTTAATATAAATCTTATTAATAGGTGCACGCTGTGTTAAAAGAACATCAAGCAAAGAAACCATTCAACATAAGTGGAAACTTCCTGTGGCATCAGAACCGAAATTGCATTTTAAAATATTTTAATCAGTTGCGTCTTATATGAGACAAAGTAAGCATCAAACATACCCGCGGGCACTGCCACAACCCACTCCCCTGGGCCACAGTCCATTGATAAAGCCCGAACAGGCAAAATTTGGACTTGCCCTTCAGTTGCAAATTTATATAATTTTATTTAATTTCATAATTGACGTGCTCTTCGTAAAAGTAAATTTTTTTTGCAGGCTAAAATTTAATATGGCCTTCTATGACGCTTAAAAGGGCCTTTGAAGGGCACTGAAGGCTTCAAATTTCTTAAAAGGGCCTTTGAAGGGCACTGAAGGCTTCAAATTTGAAGCCGACGGCACTATGCGCAGTGAACCATGGGTGTATGGGACCATGCTACAGATGGACGATGGATCGCTGGATGGGATGGATAAGATTTGTGGAAGGAATAAACTCCCCAGAACCCATGTTACTTCGGAGTTATGAGTTGTTTATCCTCAGGCCAGAAGGGCTAACCTATTTTTGAAATTTATTTTTTTGAATTTTCATTGCGTTTAACGCAAATATTTTAATTATTGATAATAAACATTGAAATAATGGAAACGCCAATTATTTCATTTTCAACTGCTCATGACAGCCAACAACTTTTCCACGAAACCGCGTTTAGTTGAGGAAGATGCCGGCTTCGAAGCCCTCAAGCCCACTCAGAGTATACATTCCGAGTGCCCACTCCGCATCGTTACCCTCGGCCAATTCTACAGGTATGGAAGGAATCATCCGTGAGCATTTTTTGTCTTTGTCTTCAGCTAAGACAAAGATCATCAGTTTCCTCGCTATGGATACTCTTCTTGTTTTTATCATATTATCAGCAAATACACACATTTGCAGCAGCTTAGATGAGAATGAGTGGTGGCCGACTCCTTACTGCAACATGACCACTAACCATACAAACGACAGCACGTTTCTGAGGAATGTGAATACAACGTTTAACAGTCTTCATGTCGACCTTAAAAACATATCCCAACACAGGTTTAATACTTACGTGTATGGTCAATCTCCCAACCAGATATATGCCCTTCTCCAGTGCAGGGGAGATGCAACCGTCGATGAATGTTACAATTGTTCACAACATGCCAAGATTTATGTTCTACATATCTGTGGGAATTACATTGGTGGTAAACTTTGGTCCAAGTTCTGCTTCTTACGTTATAATGGAAACTATAACTTCATTGGACATCTCGATATCGATGGATACCCTCATTTGAACGGCTCGAACGTCTCCTCAGATCCTGCTGCCTATACCCAGGCTGCTCGGCAGCTTTTGTCCGATTTGTCATCTGAGATTACATCTGGATCTGCGAAGAATCGATACGCTTCCGGTTCAACAGAAGACTCCGCCCAGTTTCGCGACATCTACGGTCTGGCCCAGTGCTGGGGAGATATCTCCCTTACCGACTGCAAGACATGTCTCTCAACAAAAATCGATCTCTTGTTCAAAAATAATACTGCAAGACTTGGAGATCGGGGTATGGCGGGAAGCTGCGTTGTTCAGTATGAAGGCTTCGTTTTCTTTAATCCTTCGCCTTCGCCTTCGCCTACACCACTACCCCATGTTGCGTCTGCGCCACCACCAGAGAAGTCTCCACGCAAAATACCCATAATTTTAGGTGTTCTTGGAGGGTTGCTTCTCATGTTAATCGTATTCCTGTTTGGAACTCGAAGAATATTGAAGTCTGCCATATTTGGAAGGACGCGTGAGGGAGGTATTGCAGAGGAATCCATTTTGTTATGATTGTCTTTGTCCTGTAATATGCCAATTGAGTCCATTGAATTACATCATTCCTTTTATTGCACCATTTTGTGATATAGATGTGAATTTTCATTTTTGTAGTTCGTCATATGGGGAACGAACCACAAATTAGAGAAGGTGAACAACCGGCCAATTCGGGGCAGGTCCTAGGTAGGATTCCTAGCCTGTCCAATGTTTTCACAATGTTTAAAATGGAAACATTGATAGCTGCAACAGAAAATTTTCATGATAATAACAAGCTTGGAGAGGGAGGATTTGGCGCTGTATACAAGGTAACATACCTTACTAAAGCTTCTATTCTAAGAGTTCAAAAAGATTGTAGATTGATAGCTCCATTGAAACAAAATACAGAATCCGAGCATTGAAACTAAATACAGAATCCGAGTTTCCATTCCAGGAGTTTAAAAAGATTGTAGATCGATAGCTCCATTGAAACTAAATACAGAACGCGACACATCACTATAACAGGATAATCAAGCTTTTACCTCACAAAATCTTCATTACAATTTTTTCTCAACCTCTCAGGGAACTACTCCAGAGGGAAACGAAATAGCAGTGAAGAAGTTGTCCTTGGAATCTATGCAAGGAAACAAAGAATTTCTGAATGAAGTTAAACTGGTAGCCAAAGTTCAACATCGAAATCTTGTGAAGTTACTTGGTTGTTGCACAGAGGGAACAGAAAGGTTGCTGGTTTATGAATACTTACCGAATAACAGCCTTGATAAAATTCTATTCGGTGAGTCACTTCCATATTACTGAAAGCTGTGAATGAATCATTGATGTAGGTAATGAAGAACATTCCTTAAAATTATGTTTAGACATACTTAACTAGTCAGTCCTGCATACAGTTCCAAATAAACGCAGGCGACTTGATTGGCAGAAGCGTTACAGCATCATACTTGGAGTAACTAGAGGGCTTCTCTACTTGCATGAGGATTCTCATCTCCGGATTATTCATCGGGATATTAAAGCAAGCAACATTTTGTTGGACAAAAATTTGAATCCCAAGATAGCAGATTTCGGATTAGCAAGACTCTTTGAGGAAGATGAAACTTATGTTGGGACAAAAGTTGCCGGAACTCGGTAAGATTTCAAAACATGCATCGCTCCTATACTAATTCCTTCTCACGATTATAATTTTGGTGTCAAAAAGGATTTCAACTACTCCTAATGCACATGTTTGACTCCATACTGATTTAGTTATTTAAGGATGGCAGTACCAGTCTTTATTTAAGAATGACAGTTATTTAATTTTCACATCCTTTATTTTGTTTGGTCTTAAACCTATTTATAAAGTGACCGCGTTGTAATTGTCAGAGGTTATATGGCACCAGAGTATGCTATGCACGGGCATTTATCTGTCAAAGCTGATGTGTATAGCTTTGGGATTCTTCTTCTGGAACTTATTAGTGGAAGAAAGAACGTAGATTTTAAATTATCAGCTGAAACGCAGATCCTTGTAGAATGGGTAAGACACTGTTTCCATTGTTGTATTTCACCATGTTATTTAGTTGATCTATTAACTTCTGAAAATTCAACATAAACTAATGGCCGATCTTATGGATCATGTTTATATCTTTCTCAATTTGACAATATCCCGTGTCTATGCAGGCGTGGGGATTATACAAACGAGGAAATATTGAGGACATGATTGATCCAGTAATAAATGAAACCTGCAGCGAGCAGGAACAAGCGTTGAGATGCATCCATGTTGGATTGTTGTGTACACAAGCCGCAGCAACACTTCGTCCATCAATGTCTACAGTCAACTTGATGCTTTCGACGGAAGCTATGATGTTACCAGATCCCACAAAACCTGCTTTTGTGAGTTCTGTAGCAACCCACGAGAGCAATCCTGGCTCCTCACATCCATCTGCAGCCATATCTTCTTCTGTATCATCTGCTTCATGGCACACCCCTTTGGTTCCTCCATCGAACGCCACTGCTTCGGTCTCTGAGTTGGAACCCAGGTAAAGCCAGGCTGAACGGACCAGGGTGAAGCCAGGCTGACCGATGAAGCAAATATGTGGGGTCCTGGTTCAGGTTAAAATAGGGTTAGAAATTGTAGTTTTGGATTTGTTAAAAAATTAGATATTTTGTGATTTGGATTGGTATTATTATTATAGGATTTGTATATCTGCTAAGGAAAAAAAACCAAATTATTTATGGTAAGTTTATTATTGATAAAAGATGTAAAATGATATTGATTAGACTATTTTTTATCAAAATCTTTTGACTTGTACAATAATTTGTAAATATAATTTTTTTTTTAATGTTTAACTTTGAAACATAAAAAATATTTATTTTTAATTATAATAAAAATGTGTTTATTTATTATTAGTCCCTGCGAAGGCAGGGATTATAGCAATGGGTTGGTTGTTATTTTTATATTAATAATAAAAAAAACTAAATTATTTTCAAATGTTTTCAAATAATTTTATATTAAATTTAATATTTTAAAATTAAAAATTTATTTTTTTAATATTAGAAATTAAAATTTTTATTTTATCATTGACTAAAACTCATAAATTGACAATTTATGCTTGATGGGATGTAAAATTGTCAAAAAAAAAAAACAAAATTAATTAAAAATTTTAAATATTTAAAAATATTGTTAAAATGCCACTTGTATTTTGTACTACTGTTACATTAATATATTATTAAATACTGCACTATATAATTCGAAGAGCAATTATATGCCCCGACTCCCGAGGCCGAATCTTTATTTTGTCCGATGGTAGGTATGTGCTGTGAATTCAATGTCTCGGGCACTGTCTCCGTGCGTTGCGTTATGTCATCAGATACCCACCGGCGTACGCTCGCCTTCTCTTCAACTATTTATTGCCAATGCCGTCTTGTTTCTGAGCGGTGGAGCGGTTTAATATTTTAAAGTGTTTGGTTAAATGAACGCTGCAACATTTTAGATGACTATAAATTATGTTTAATACAAAATTTTGAAAACATTATTTTTTTTTAAATATAAATGATTATAATAAAAATTTAGTATTACAAATAAATGTTTTTATTTTTTATTTTGATAAAATAGTTTATTATTATTATTGCAACTATTTAAATATTTAATTTAAACATATATATCTAGTTTGCTACTAATGTACCGTTAGGTTAATTATGGATTTCTAACCATCAAATAAAAAAACACTTATATAAAAAGATATATAACTATATATAAAATAATTGATATGAATATATATCTCATTGTTTTTGATGCATAAGCTATGCTTACTCAACTATGGTCAACCCAATATATATCCCATTGTTCTGCATGCATAAGCTATGCCAAAGTTAACCATGGTCAACCGAATTCTTCCATATTTAACTAAAGTTGACTATGTTTAGCCATGGTCAACCGTGTTCAACTGTAGTCAACCATGGTCGACAAAAGTGAACTGAAGTCAACCACGGTAAACCATAATCAACCAAAGTCAACCAAGGTATACCAAATTTAACCATGGTCAACCGAAAGGAAACCAAAGTCAACCATGGTCAACCGAAAGGAAACCAAAGTCAACCATGGTTAGCCAAAGTCAAGCATGGTTAAGCAAAAATCAACATGGTTAATGAAAGTCAATCATAGTCAATTATAGTGAACCAAAGTCAACCATGGTTAACCAAAAGGAAACCAAAGTCAACCATGGTCAGCTAAAAGGAAACCAAAATCAACCATGGTCAGCCAAAGTCAATATGGTTAACGAAAGTCAATTGTAGTCAACCAAACTCAACCAAACACAACCATGGGATTCAAAGTAAACCCAAGTCGAGCGTGGTCAACCAAAGTCGACCATGGTAAATCATAGTAAACCATGGTCAACCAAAGCCAACCATGGTCAACTATGGTCAATTCAAGTTAACAATAGTCAAACAAAGTCAACTATAGTCAATCATAGTCAACCAAAAGTCAACCATGGTTAACCAAACTGAATCAAACGGCAACCATGATCAACCAAACTCAATCATGGTCAAACATATTCAAGCAAAAGTCTAGGAAAAGTTTATCCAAAGTCACCATATTTAATCGTGGTCAACCATGGTTAACCAAAGTCAACTATTGTCAACCTTATTCTAGCATGGTCAACCTTGATCAACCAAAATTTAAGAATCGACAAACAAATTCAAACAAAGTCGACCATCAACCAAAAGTAAATCAAAGTCAACCATTATTAACCAAAAGTTAACCAAACTAAACCAAAGTTAACCATGGCTAACCAAAGTCAAGAATGCTAAACGAAAAATCAACCATGGTAAACCAAAAAATTCAACCAAAATCAACCATGGTAAACCAAAGTAAATCAAACTCAACCATAGTCAACCATGGCCAACAAAAGTCAACCATAGTCAACCATAGCCAGCCATGGCCAAGCATAGTCAACCAAAGATGTAGACCATGGTCAATCATTGTTAGCCATGGTCAACCAATGTCAACCATGGTAAACCAAAGTCAAACAAAAATTAACCATGGTCAACCATTGGTTAGCCATGGTTAGCCAAAGTCAAACAAAAATTAGCCATGGTTAGCCATTGGTTGAACCAATATTCAACCAATGGTCAATCATAGTCAACTAATGTCAACCAATAGCCAATGGTAGACTAATGGTCAAGCACAGTCAACTAATGTCAACTAATATCAACCAATGGCCAACCATAGTCAACCAATGGTCAACCATTGTCTACGAATAGTCAACTAATGGTCAATCAAAAGTCAACCATAGTCAACCAATAGTCATCCATGGTCAACTAATAGTTGACCATTGGTAAACCATAACCAATGGTTAATCAATGTTCAACCAATAGTCAACAATGGTCAACAAATAATCACCCAATGTCAACCATAGTCAACCATGGTCAACTAGTGGTTTAACATTGGTTGACAAACCCTTGGTCAATCGATTTTAA
Organism: Larix kaempferi; assembly: GCA_027924585.1. NCBI lineage: Eukaryota > Viridiplantae > Streptophyta > Pinopsida > Pinales > Pinaceae > Larix > Larix kaempferi. The sequence continues at coordinate 22,200,917 of BSBM01000994.1, read as the reverse complement.
CCAATGGTCAACCATTGGCTGGCTATGATAGACCAAAGTAAACCACGGTTAGCAAAAGTCAACAAAAGTCAACCACGACCAATCAAAATTTAAACAAAGTCAACCATGGTCCACTGAAGTCAACAATGATGACTAAAGTCAACGAAGGTCAACAATGGTCTACCATACTTAACCATGGTCAACCATATTTAACCAAAGTCAACCATGGTTAACCAAATTCAACCATGGTGTACGATGGTCAACCAAAGTCAACCATAGTCAAACAAAGTCCACCATGGTCAACCAAAAGAAACCACGGTCAAGCAAAGTCGACCATGGTTGACTATAATCAAACATGGTTAACAAAGTTGACTAAGGTCAACCAATGTCGACCATGGTCAACTATAGTCAACCAAGGTCAATTATGTTCAACCATAGTCAACCATGAACATCCAAAGTCAACAATGTTCAACCATAGTCAACCAAAGTCTACCATAGTTAAGAATGGTCAACTGAGGTCAACCATAGTCGTTATATTTAATTATTATAATTATTATTATTTAATTAATATTATAAATTGTGTGGCCATAATAGTGTTTTTAATAATAATAATAATAATAATAATTCACCAAACCTGACGAGCAGGCCGACCGTAAACTAGCAAGCCATATTAATAATTAATATGGCTTATATACGCCGATCGGCGTATATAAGCCATATTAATTATTAATATGGCTTGCTAGTTTACGGTCGGCCTGCTCGTCAGGTTTGGTGAATTATTATTATTATTATTATTTAATTAATATTATAAATTGTGTGGCCATAATAGTGTTTTTTATATAAGTGTTTTTTATTTGATGGTTAGAAATCCACAATTAACCGAACGGTACATTAGTAGCAAACTAGATATATATGTTTAAAAAGATATATCACTATATAGAAAATAATTGATATGAAGATATATCCCATTGTTCCGGATGCATAAGCTATGCCTACTCCCTCCCGACTCCGAGAGTCCCACCCTTGGTTGTTTTAATCAATCATTATTATCTATTTATGGTGTTAGTTGAGGGGAATTTATTACAATAAGATCAGTGTCTCCCATGATTTTCAACTCCGAATGGTTTCCAGTTCCACAGTCCCTGAAACAAAACGGTCCCAAAGCTTTTCATTGCACCCAATAAAAAAAATCATGTTTTTCGTCGCTATCCAATCGGAAAATCCAATGGTTTATGTCCAATAGAAATAAAATTGCGGTGGATTGTTTTGAATTGTGGATGGTCTACCCAATAAAAAGGAGTTCACCCGAACTTGCAATAACTTAGTGGTTTAAGAGTAACGTTATTGCTCCCCATCTAAAAGTTGTTTGTTGTTGTTAGGAAAATTATTAGTATAGGAATCTTATATTTTTTAAACCATTTAATTATAAAATCTAAAGTTTATCTAGTATTTTTAATTTATCTCTCGTGGAGAGAAATGAAAAGTGAAAAAGACATACATGGCCGTAATAGCATACAAGTCGCATGAAGACTAGACCACATTGCTTTAAAACATTAATAATTGAAATTTGTACATCACGTGTTTGACATATAGTTTGTACACCATGTGTTTCACATACCTACTGTTGCTTCGACTTCAACGTCAACTTTTGAAATAATAAACAATTTAATATAGTAGTTTATATACTTTTTGGTTTGCGATAATATTTTGATTTTATATAAAAAATATTTTTATTTTATGAAAATTAAATATTTGCTATATATTTAGAGTATTCTAAAGATTAGATAATTTGGATTTTTTTCAAAGGCCCATTTTTCTAGTGATTTTGGGATAAAAACCAGTAAAAATTATTGCTGGAAATTTCTATTATCACATTTTTGTAGTTTTAGCAATTGGGATTTCCTGATCTAGACTAATTGCCCAATTTTAAAACTACCCAAATTTACGATCTGATTATTCCAAATTGTGATTTTGGCGATTCATTTTCCCAAAATCTGGTTGGAATTGTTGGGATGGCAGATATAAAATGTTGAGATTGCACAATCCACATAAAACATAGATTTTTGACAAAGTTGAATCCATTTATGCTTATAAACAACGAAAAATTGTGGTCTTGCCAAAGAAAGATTAGAGACTCCAATTTTTAATAGTTAAAAAATCAAAATATTTTAATCTTAATCCTAAAGTATACTATTTTGTATTTTATTTTATTTTATTTTGTTATATTTTTTATTGTTTAAACTTTTCAAAAATATATCAATTTTTTAAGCAGGGACTAGCTTGTAGCTATTTCACTTGTTTATCTATTATTTGATTGTACACAAATTTTACATGACAATTTTTATTTGGTTTTCGTCTTAATTTTTCAATTTAAAAAATTAAATAAAAAATCTGAAATCTTAAAAATCCTAAACATCGCCATGTGGATGCTACATTGAATATAAAAAGTACAATTTGATTGATTGGGTTTCGATTTGGTACTCCTAAGAGAGGAAAGTCCTCCCAGGCTGTAATGCTACATTGAATACAAAACCTACGATTTTATTGATTGGGTTTCGAGCTGGTACTCCCACGAGGAAAGTCCTCCCATGACGTAGGTAAACTAGTGCATAAATCTTCTCTCTTACCTGAAATTTATGATATAATATATTCTTATGTATTGCATCAACGTGTTCTATGATTTTGTGATTTTATTAATGGCATCAATGGAGCCATTAATGCTCCCATTTCTTTTTTCAATAAAAAAAATTATACTTTATATTATATAAAAGTATATACATAAAATAATACCAAAGGATCCTGATACAATCCAGTAAAATCGTTCAGGTTAGAACATCCAGGATGGACAGTGTGACCAATAAGATCCATAGCCACAAAACCTTGATTGCAAACAGAGAACATAACAGTCACACTAAGATCCATAGCCACAAAACCTTGATTGCAAACAGAGAACATAACAAAGGGAAAAAAGCTGGTCCACATATAAGAGTCCCACCATAAGTGGAGACAGAGACGACCACCGAGAGAAAGGAGAAAAAAGGAGAGATACCTATACAAAGGGAACAAAGAAAGCATCTCAAACTCGAGCCGCGAGTATGTCAACGATGATGTGCCCAAAAAATAGAAGAAATGTTACCGCCACAAAAAAGGACGTTGGATTATGGAAAGGGTGGCTCGTTGCCAGCCCGAATCAAAAAATCCCCCGACCAACATTCAAAATGGATGTGATCAGGATCAGCGAAAAGACCAAAATGAGATAATGAATCGACAAGTGTGTTATGTTCTCGATAAATATGCTTCAAGGAGATCCGAGGCAAATCCTTAAGGAAGATATTTATATGTCACATCCATGGAGTCAAATGCATAACATGAAGTGAAGAAACACCCCTCACCCAATTGATAATCACCTGTGAGTCCTCCACAATCTCCTGCAAAACGAGATCATGTATCTTAATGCTCCCATTTCATATAAGACAACTGCACCAATCTAGATATAAAGCCAATAAATTTATTCTAAGTTCTCAAGCTAATGTGTTAAATGTTGAAGTTATATTATTATACCTGCCTCCCACCGGTTATATAGCAATCACTTGGTATGCCAAGAGTTTTGACTTTAAATAGTTTTTTTTCTTTTAAGTTTTACCCAAGTTTTGTAAAATGTATATATTAATTTAATTTGTTTTAAATATAAAATATATATTTTTTATTTTTTAAAGTACATTTTTTCTGCTTTTTTATTGGTTTATGCTAAAGATTTAACTAATTTGATGTGGTGTGCAATAAAATTATTACATATAAAAAATCAATTAAAAATAATAAAAAATAAAAAATACATTATATTGCCAAGTGTCCTATAAATTATTATCATTAATATCATTGACATGATATAATTAGATAATTTTAAATCATTTTAATTTAAAAATATTTAAAATATAATTGAATAATTTTAAGTGTTTGATTTAATATTAAAACATCTATATCATCTATCATTTCACTGTACCACCACCATTTATGCCATGATGCTGGCTCCTAGGTTGCTCTGCTCTTCTTATGATCCTCCGGGTGAAACTGTAATTGGAGCTTATAAACAAGTACTATTTACTCCCGTTATTCTTATTTTCAACGCAGCCAAGATTAACATATGGAAGGTCGAACAATTATTAAGTAGTTTCTCTATATAAGTAGCTTAATGGAGTTGCTAAAAATGGTAAATAAGAATATCACTAAATAAGAAAAACGCGAGCAAACACGTATTATGGCTAATAGGCAGCAACAGGCCTAGAATTTAATGGCCCACAGAACATTTTTTGGTTTTCAAGACGTATTTGACAGGTGGATCCAATTTTGGCACGTCACCACTGACAAGTTTCCAAAATTACTTACTGTCAAATTGACGTTCAACAATACTACATACCTGTCATAAATTTTAATACCTAGATCTTGGTTGATACAGGCCCCAAGTCTCAGGCCTTCCTAAACCAAGGATTCACTCACTCTTTTGAGTGTGTCTAACCTTGAACACAATCTACCCCTTAAACTTGAAGGGTTCTTTTCTCATATATCATTTTTCCCTCTTTCAAAACCCCATTATGCCAATGGCTTACAAACCTATGGAAAACATATTACTTGGGCGCTTATAGTCATATGACTACAACACTAAAACCCAAACTCAAATGCTAAATCAATAGACTCTTACCTCGATTTCTATTTCCACTCCACCATTGATCAAAATGGCACTGCTCTCCATCATTCAGCTTGTGAGTTGTTTTATAAACTCTCTTGTGCTGTCGATCTACCACCACACTGCACAGTAGCCGTAGATTTGCCTTTATATTGCACAGCCACCGTCGATTTCTTCCAAAACGCTCAGGTTATGTTGATCTACTGTGTGTAAATCCTCACTCATCCTCTGCACACAAGAGAATGAATTTCTGTCTGCAATTTCTCTTGCAAGAAAAATGACTCAGTCCATGCATCCCTTCAATGTGCGCTCAATCACTTGATTTGGTGACACGACATAAACATGGCCTCCCCAGCCACTCAAACAATCACTATCAATGGATGATAATAGAACCTGGGAAATCGTTAACTCTGCGCAGGGTTTCCAACTTATCTATGCCTGGAATTCCATTTTGATTTCCCCAGTCGATACGCAAGAGTTCCTTCCATCAAATCACTCCTATGCAGTGGATTTACCTTCATAACTCAAGGTTAGCTTCTCATATGATTCGCAAATCTCTCCAAATCTTGCTTTGCAGGTTTTCTTACCTCCTTCGGCACGCACATGACCAACACTCTTATCGCATCAACAAACAGTTAATCCATTGTACTCGTCCATGACCATAGATCTATCAATCAACGCACAGCAACCCTAAATTTGATGGTGTATGAATTCTATTTGTCCTCCGCGCACACAGGAAACTCAATTTCTTCCTTTATGACTCACAGTGGCCGTCGATTTAATTTCAAAATGTACAGGAGCCGTCGATCGGGGCTTCTAAATACTCAGGGGCCGAAGATGCCCTGCACAAAACCCTGCTATTTCATCTCTACATAAAGAATCGACGAATCTACCCGCAAATCTCACGAGGAATCGATGAATCCAATTTTGGAATGACTGTATATAAGATTTAGACAAGTCATTTCCTTCGATTTCAATCAATGGACCTAGTTTGCAACTACCCTATGCCCAATTTTAACCTCTACATATTAAGAGAGCTATTTTCTGCCCACAATCATGCAATATGTCCAGTAACTCAAACATCATTCAATGGATACAATGGTATTTTGCAAATATCACAGAGACCATACTAAATGAATCTTTTTTTTCATTAACCATACATACAACTTCCAAAAACTATACATACAACTCCCAAAAGCTCATATGCTTTGTCTATGGCCTAATAGAGCATTCGATGGCCATTTCCTTGCTCGGGCTCCTCTCTTATACCCTCTATTCTCTATCTCTCAAGAGTTACAAGTTTTATTCCCCCCAAAGAAACCTAAAACTACTCTGCCCTCAAACTACGATCCTCTCTCTCGAGAGTTATAAAGATTATTCCATACAAGAGAGCGTTTCTCCAACTCTTCGACTCCTACAAACTTGTAACTCCTTCCTAGAATAAGGCAACAAATTCTATTTTAAGAAAGCTACACTTATGAGTCACTCATTAGCTTCTCGAGTCATCCCTACATTCCAGGGATTTGTTTATATGACTCATCCTATACTAACAACTAAAACACTTTTGTATGAAAGTTTACAGTGTCTTTTACAATAAACCCTCCTTGGCCAAAGGTCTAGACCTAAAGGCCCAACTAGAATTTTAACACTAGATCATGAGAGCTAATGCTCCTGCATCAGACTCCCAAGGTAGAAAGAAAAGCATGATCTCCCTTATCATGTTCCTTCTATCTTCATCTTTCCTGGATCCCAAACTGTGGCTTGCTGCTGTCCATAAGTTTCATTGTCTTCACTTTTCTTTAGCTACAACCTTACAGCCTTCCACACTTTGTCCTGTAACTCTCCACTGTCTCTACCTTCTCTACTCTTCCCTTCCCAATCAACTTCACAGTGGACTGCCATTATCATTATGATGTATCTTTTCTTAGGCATTTGAATTAACTCCCACAGTTCCCCTATGGCACCTTCCAATGCAGCTCGCTGCTGCAAACTAATTTTGTTTCTCTTATTTTGCCACATCACTTTATTATTCTTTGCACATCCCTCTGCAATCTATTGATTGCTTTCTTCAACTCTTCTTGATTCAATTTCTGTTTCTACTTGGATTCTCACAAGCACAACATTCCTACGCTGCCCAACACTTCCAGCATAACACTCCTCCTCTTTCTTGACAACATCCAACAATTGTCTTTTAGCTTCTTTACTTTTCATCCAAATAAAATTCTGATTTCTCATTTCTGTGACAGCCCTAAGTGTTTGTCCAACAATATTTTCTTGGCCATGCAGACAAGCCAACTTCTCCCTGTCCTCAACAATAATAGGCTCCCTCGTATGAGACATGACTATCTCACTTCCCTTGGAGATGCTACCCTCATTAAGTAAGGAATCAATAAATTCCTTCTGCTGCAACACTCAACTTGGTCTTCATTAGAAAGACACTCTTCGTCATACCTTGCTTGACAACTTTCAACCTCATCCAAGACAATTCCAAAAGATGGTTTGTCTCCTGCAATACCTTCCTGCTGTTCCAAGTCTTTTACAAAACTTAGAAAATCCTCAATAGACTTTTGTTCAGCTTCCTCAAGCATAACCGTGGTATGCTTGATGTTCTCCTTTGCTTATTCTTGTTCTTGGTCATCACCATAGGCCCAACTTCCTTTGCTTTCAGCCTTTTCTGCATGCTAAAAAGCATCACCTTCTTTTCTCTGTGTATGTGTATTTGTAAGAGACACAACTATCCCTTCATCTTCCTGATCAGAATTCAGGTTCAATCCTCCTCCTTCATTCTTTAGGATAACATTCGCAAATTGCCTTCCCTCATTCATTGTTCTTGCAAGCACACACAAAATATCAATTTCAAAACATTGAGACCTCTTGGTCTCACTTGAAACTTCGGTCTTCAAGAATTCCCTCAGACACTCTCTTGCCTTGAGTATCTCTTCTTCACACTGAACATTTATCAGTTGCTCTCTTCTCCTTTGTAGCTTATGCCACTTCAACTTTCTTCTCATGAGGAAACCACATCTTTGGTCCTCCTCCTTCTTTTGTAACAACTCCATCAATACTCCTAGACGGACTTCTATCTCATCCTTCTCCCTCTCATATTCTTCATCACTCATCTGCCTCCATATGCCATTGACTGTGGCATCTTATTCGTTCACTTTGTGGTTGTCTCCTGAACCTCTTCTATGACTCTTGACAGTCATCTTCTTGAGTTCTTTCACTCTCTATGAGCTGCACTCACAACTCTTCTACTCTTGAGAACACAATTTTCCTCTTGTATTTCAACCTTAGTTGAAGTACTAGGTTCTGGCCACACCTCTTCTTTCTCTCAGAAACCCTCACTAGATTCCTTCATCACTGCCCCTAAGGCTGTGATCTTCTTGCTAAGATATTTCTCTTCTACTCTTTGCTACTACCTCTTGGATGCAAACTCTTCCTCTTTACAGACTACTAGTCTATCTTCTTGCTTCACAAAAGAACTTTATTGCTTTCCTGCTCTGATACCAATTGATACATGCCCCAAGTCCCGGGCCCGCCTAAACCGATGATTCACTCACTCTTTTGAGTGTGTCTAACCTTGAACACAATCCACCCCTTAGACTTGAAGGGTTCTTTTCTTATATATCCTTTTTCCCTCTTTCAAAAACCCATTATTCCAATGGCTTACAAACTTATGGAAAACATATTACTTGGGCGCTTATAGTCATATGACTACAACGCTAAAACCCAAACTCAAATGCTAAATCAATAGACTCTTACCTCGATTTCTATTTCCACTCCACCATTGATCAAAATGGCACTACTCTCCATCATTCAGCTTGTGATTTGTTTTATAAACTCTCTTGTGTCGTTGATCTACCACCACACCGCACAGTAGACATAGATCTGCCTTTATATTGCACAGCCACCGTCGATTTCTTCCAAAATGCTCAGGTTTTGTTGATTTACTGTGTGTAAATCCTCACTTATCCTCTACACGCAAGAGAATGAATTTCTATCTGCAATTTCTCTTGCAAGAAAAATGACTCAGTCCATGCATCCCTTCAATGTGCACTCAATCACTTGATTTGGTGACATGACATAAACATGGCCTCCCCAGCCACTCAAACAATCACGATCAATGGATGATAATAGAGCCTGGGAAATCGTTAACTTTGCGTAGGGTTTCCAACTTATCTCTTCCTGGAATTCCATTTTGATTTCCCCAGTCGATAAACAAGAGTTCCTTCCATCAAATCACTCCTACATAGTGGATTTACCTTCATAACTCAAGGTTAGCTTCTCATATGATGCGCAAATCTCTCCAAATCCTGCTTTGCAGGTATTCTTACCTCCTTCGGCACGCACATGACCAAGACTCTTATCACATAAACAAACAGTTAATCCATTGTACTCGTCCATGACCATAGATCTGTCAATCAACACATGGCAACCCTAAATTTGATGGTGTATGAATTCTATTTGTCCTCTGTGCACACAGGAAACTCGATTTCTGCCTTTATGACCCACAATGGTCGTCGATTTGCTTTCAAAACATACAGGAGTCATCGATCGGGGCTTCTAAATACTCAAGGGCCGACGATACCCTACACAAAACCCTGCTATTTCATCTCTACATAAAGAATCGACGAATCTACCCGCAAATCTCACAAGGAATCGATGAATCCGATTTTGGAATAACTGTATATAAGATTTAGACAAATCATTTCCTTCGATTTCAATCAATGGACCTAGTTTGCAACTGCCCTATGCCCAATTTTAACCTCTGCATATTAAGAGAGTTATTTTCTGCCCACAATCATGCAATATGTCCAGAAACTCAAACGTCATTCAATGGATACAATGGTATTTTGCAAATATCACAAAGACCATACTAAATGAATCTTTTTTTTTTCATTAACCATACATACAACTTCCAAAAACTATACATACAACTCCCAAAATCTCATATGCTCTATCTATGGCCTAATAGAGCATTCGATGGCCATTTCCTCCCTCGAGCTCCTCTCTTCTACCCTCTATTCTCTGTCTCTTGAGAGTTACAATTTGTATTCCCCCCAAAGAAACCTAAAACTACTCTGCCCTCAAACTACGATCCTCTCTCTCGAGAGTTACAAATATTATTCCATACAAGAGAGCGTTTCTCCAACTCTTCGACTCCTACAAACTTGTAACTCCTTCCTAGAATAAGGCAACAACTTCTATTTTAAGAAAGCTACACTTATGAGTCACTCGTTAGCTTCTCGAGTCATCCCTACATTCCAGGGATTTGTTTACATGACTCATCCTATACTAACAACTAAAACAATTTTGTATGAAAGTTTACGATGTCTTTTACAATAAACCCTCCTTGGCTAAAGGTCTAGACCTAAAGGTCCAACTAGACTTTTAGCACTAGATCATGAGAGCTAATGCTCCTACATCATTAGTAGCCTATGATATATATGGTTGGATCATGGATGGGGTCTAGAGTCTGGGACTCGGCATCAATATATGGATGACAACATTGATCACCGACAACACTAATCCATATTACCTTATTCACAATAGATACACTGCACAGTGCGGCTGTGCCAACTGCCACCTTCACACTCTTGCAGCGTTCCACGCATCTAATTAAATTCTATACCTAGTAACGATGATTCATGTAGCTACGTGGTAGAGTTATAGGGCTAGTTAGGCCGAATTTATGAACATCGAAGGGTGACGGAGTGATGGTGAATTAATGAGCATTGTAAATTTTGATGGCGTGATGGTGAATTAATTGATCCTTGAATCCTGAATGGATGTTCTTGTTGTTCATTTTTAGCTGGAGGTGAGGTAGTGGGTAGACTCCCACTCTAAGTATGACTTCCCTTTATCAATTGTGCAGGCTACAGCCTCCATGCTCCGGCTCCGCTTCACCCCCATTGCCCAAGTTGTTCCCTTTCCTTCGCTAGAATGCCTATCGCTCACAAGCTCCAAGCCTCCAACTACCAGCAAAGGTTATACAAATCACGATCCATGGGTAAGTTGAATCCCTATTACAATGCATTATGTCTTTCAATTGAAAAATTAATAACCATGTTGATTATTATCTCTAGTAGCAGTTAGCACCATTTGGCATTGATGAACTGTGAACATCTTTTTCATTTCCATTAAAAACAAAATCTATTAATTTAGCCGAGAAAATAGAAATATCTATAGTGAAACGTCTATTTCACTCATGACTGAGGTAAATATAAATTTGCTAGAGTTAAATTTTATGTGTTTATTTACTCATTGCAGTGTTAGGATAATCAATAACCACCCTGTAGTGTGTTGTTTGGGATGGTTTATAAGTCATTATTCCAATCTATACTGCAATTATTATACTGTTGTTGAATGAATGTATACTGTTTGTTATTCTACTGCTAAATGAATGTATAGTTATACTCTTTGTTGTTGAGAATAATCTATTCCTCAAGCATATGTTCCTTCATTATACTTCCAAAATTTCAAACATCCCGAACTTCATTATAGCCTGAAGTTCATGAGTCATGAATATATGACTTTGCCAAGAATTTAAGTTTTATTGATTTTTTGGGGGGACTTTTAAAATTTTGGGACATTGAGTGAGAATTTATATAACAATAAAAGAATTTAAACATGTCAAATTATTTATACTGGTCATTTCCTAAACTAGCGTGACTTTCTCTCACACTTAACATTGACCATTTGAAGGAATTAAACTATCCACAGTGATTTAGTGAATGCCTTCACTTTAAACATATCATTTTGCCACAAGCCTCATCTTGTAATTGTTGATATTGCCATCTGCGTTGTGTTTAGTTTTGAAAATCCACTTACAACCAATGACCTTCTTATTTGTTGGGGGATTGACAAGTTCCCATCATCCATGTCTTATTTTCAAGAGAGTGTGTGTCGTGAATCCATGATACTCAGCTTCCACAACTTTCCATGGTTTAGATTCAAGAGCTTCTTGAAGTGTTGAAGGTTCAAAAGTTTGAATAACAGTGCTCATGAGGGCCAAATTAACCCCTTCATTTGCATTGTGTGCCATGTTACAAGTTCTTGGTTCGGAGGAGGATGTGCCCAGAAGTGTATCAAGTTTTGCATCTCGAATGGTGCTTGTGTGCCACTTGGGTATCTGTCACACATCATTTTCGGTTGCTTGTCTTGGAGTATTTGACAAATTATCATCCTCATCCTCATTGTAGAGGATCCCATGAGCTGAAAAAAATGAATATTTGGGCACTGCATTGTATCCAACGTTCTCATTGTAAACCACATCTCATGACTCAGAAGATGAAAGCTTAAATGATTAATCATAATATGATTTCCACAGCCATGGACATGGACCTATTAACAGTGACCTCAGGCCCAACGCTTCTTTATAATATATACAGGAGTAAGTTCTAGGATAGGTGATTCTTCTGTTAAAAGTGGACCATGATCTATAGGATTTGTAGGCTTGTAGCTCTTTCTATAAAAATATCATCTCTGTTTGAGGCTCCTGCGCTTTAGGGAAGAGGGTTATCCCCAAGTCTCCACTCTCCCATTGTTGTTGGTGTAAAATTCTGTAATGACATGGTTGTTCGGTTGTTCCTCTATCCCTTATGGTGAAAGGGACTACTACACCGCCCAATTACACTTTCGTCGCTTCCATTGGCTACACCTACAAGTTTCAGGTCTCACCTAAAAATATACATTTACATGTACATAATTCCTACATATTCTCCTTCGAAACTCCTCTGCCAATTCACATTGGTTCCTTTCTTCATTTCTGCACCGTAATCCAAAATGAATTAGCTTATTTCTATTATTGTTCTTTTTATAATTTGACTTTCGTTTTGGTTTTCCCTAGTTAAAATTAAAAAAACATTATAGTCATTACATAGTTAAGGTGTTAGCTGAACTTGATGTCCCCAATGCTTAGCATTGGTCATTGGACCAGTTCTGTGTCAATATGTCTGTATGTTTGAATCCCCAGTCGCACTAATGTACATCAACAGATTCATTAGGTATGCCATCCCCGGGCTAGTAGGGCCACATATATAGATTGAAAGCTAGGGGATAACATATAGAAATCCTTGGAGGAGAATAATACAAGGAAAAATGAATCAATGGCTATAATGTATTAAAATCCACAGAATACAAGTAGACCAAAGCTGCTGCTTTGGACAAGCTTTCAATTAGGGTTATTCTTCTTGTCTTGATATTGGCTTTTGCGATCACCGTTTTGAATTGAAAAAGTTAAAAAACTAAATACAATACATTTTAATTATCAGTCTTTTGCGATCACAGTTTTGATGAAGAGAGTTTTCTGATGCATCGCATTCATTTTATTTAGTTAGTGTAGTATATTATCAGGAAATGGATTATTACAATCACAGTTTTGATGAAGACAGTCTTCTGGATCCATCTCATTTATTTTATTAGTGTAATTCATCATTTATTTTATTTAGTGTAGTTCATCATCTAGATCATTTCTTAATAATGGAACACACTGGTTTGATTGGAAAAGTGAAATTAAATGAAATGAGTACCATGGATTAAAAAGACCGTCTTCATCAAATACAATACATATTGATTTGGTTGATAATATTTATAAATTCTTATAAATAAATAACCAAAAAAAAATTAAAATTAAAATTAAATATCCTTCATTTTCAAGATAATCATGGTTATTCTCAATATTAGTATCATTGCCCAATAGATCACAAAGGATCACGAAGGAGTTGCCGTCGCAAATATGTTAACTGGTATTTTTCCAGTTCTCTTATGCTAGACAAATAGAAATACCTGCAAAAATTCGAAGATCTCAAGTTGAAAACATGTTTAGCCAGAGTTTACTTTCCTATTTGGCCTATTCCAACAATACCTACCACCTTTGTGGAGCTTTGTTTCAGAATTTCATTTTGTAGATCCTCCAATCTTTTTTTGAATATTTCATAGTTTATGAATTTCATTTTAATGATGTATGAATTTTTTTGATGTATTATTTTTAGTTTTTTTTTTATAGTGATAGATTGTATAGTTAAAATTTAGAAAAGATGAAAAATTGTAATCATAAAATCAACATATAACAACATAAAAAGGTGACACTCACAAATTTGTATAAAACGTAAATAGAAGGGCATGGAAAACACAAGAACGTCAACAAATATTCATTTGACAGGCAGAGGGGATATGAAATTCCAGGCCTGGGCAATAGGATCGGTAAAGTTGAACCAATCGATGTTGCGGCTGACCCGATTCAAGCACCAATTTAAATAGCACCATTAGCAACATAGAAAGTATCTAAGCCAATTGATTGATAATTGAAAAGAACAAAAACTTTGTTAAAGTATTTAATATAGCCTTTATTATGTGTGGAATTGTTTGCTCTATATTTTATTTTTTACTTTTATCATCAAAAGTCCCTCTTCCTTGATAGACTCACTTATATTGATGTATGAATGTGGATGACAAGTCATGCATTTAAATGACTCTTTTTAGATATTTTAAAATAAAATTAATGTCCCACCTCCTTTGTAGACTCACTTATGTCCATGTGTAAATGTGGATGACAACTACTTTAATTTTTATATTTTAAAATGGAATTTATGTTAATTTTACTACAATATTTTTAATTTTCAAAATTTAATATTTTGATTATTTATAAATTTAATAATTATAAATTATAATTTAAAAATAGTAAATCATTAAAATTTTACTTTAATTATTTATAATTTATTGTTTAAACATTATAAATTGTAATTTAAAAATATTATCTTTTAAAATTTATCATTTTAATTATTTATAAATTTATTATATAAACAATTGTAAATTACAAATTGTAATATTTGTAATTTAAAAGTATTATATCATTTTTTAAGTAATTAAAATTTCAATTTAAATTATTAATTATTAAAATATTTTTAATTTAAGAAATTTATTTTAAATTTAATTGTAAAAATTGTAATTTTCAAAATCTATTATTTCAATAATTATAAATTGCAATTTAAAAATATTATATCTTCTTTAAAGTTATTTGAATGCCTAGTATATTATTATTATTATTGAATTTATAAATAATTATAATGATATATGTCTTCTTTAAGGTTATTTGAATGTATAGTATATTATTATTATTAATGTATAGTATATTATTATTATTATTATTGAATTTCTTCCCATTATCTACTAATTGACAAGTTCCCTAACCATTGTCTAACCAACATACTAATGTGCCTCAATTACTATGCCATTAACTCCCCAAGTACTATGGTTGATTTAAGTCAAACATGGAAGACTATATGGTGGAATATAGTTATCCATGATTGACGCTACTAACCTACTAACACTTAACATAATACAAAATAATCTATCTTAATAAACTTAATCTATCTTAATAAACATAATTAGGTTGTATTGAATATATCAAATATATTATAAGAAACAATATAACTATATCTATATCAAATATATTATAAGAAACAATATAACTATATATATTTCATCAACTATATACAAAACATGTTAGCTTATTAATCTCACCAATAATTTAGTAATTTAGTGCTACAACTTTGTTGCTTATTTCACTTGTTTATCATATTATTTAGTTTTTTTATTACTTACTTGTGTGCATTTTTTTAATGGTCATTTAGTGTCATACTTTTGGATTGATAACGGAAGGCTTTTACTTTCTCTAATATATATATTTAAAATTTAAAATATTATAACGGTATTCAATTATTACCTTTCTTTCTTTCTCTCTCTATATATTTTAAAAACATGTTAAATACAAGATTTTTACAATTATATATATATATATATATATATATATATATTTGAGCATGTTTTTCCCTACATTTTATTTTATTTAATATGAATAATGATTAAAAACATAAATATTAAATCCTTTAATACTTGTAAAACTTTATTTAATCTAATACTTAGGAATCACTTCTTTTAATATTGATTAATTAGTTTCTATAAATGATTAAATATGTTTTTAATCTTTACATTTCAATCAAGAACAAATGCATTTTTCTCTAATTAAATTAGTTTATAGGTAAATTAATGTTCAAACTCACTAGTTTAAACCATATGTATATGAAATAGAAACAATTATATTAATAATATTAATGTGTCCGAATACACTAATAGGCGTAAATTGGACACATACTATAGGGAAAAACATTAATATGAAAAGTATGTGCCCAATTTACGCATTAATATTATTAATATGGTTGTTTCTAGTAACGGGTGGGCGTACACATATCTCCAAAGTATTAAAAAATTAATATGTTTAATTAATTTAATTAATTATAATATAATAATTCATTAAAAATAATATCATTTAATTAAATAGTATTAATAACATAATATTAATGTGTAAAGCATTAAATATCTCCAAAGTATTAACAAAGTAATATTTGTTAATTAATTATTGTATAATAATTAAATATGAAACTTAATCTCCAAAGTATTAATAATTAATATTGTTTAAATAAATATCTATAATAGTAAAATTGGTTATATATATATTATAATATATTAATGAAATATAAAAATATAATCCATTTAAAGATTATTTTTATCAGATCATAATATTATATTATAATTTAAAAATAAGAGGGATAATAAAAATAAAAATTACTATAAAAATAAAAGTTATTATATTGATAGTATACATAAATGTTAAAAATTAAAAAAATAATATAAAGTAATATATGTTGATAATATAAATGAATATTAAAAACTAAAATATTATTATAATTTAATTAATATATGTTGATAATAGATATAAATATTATAATTTAAAATATTATTATAATTTAATTAAAAATATTATTAAATTATGATATTAGAAGTATATAGTATATGAAAGTGGTATTTGATTAAGATATTAGAAAAGGTATTAATAAGATATTAATATTTAATAAGATATTAATATTTAATAATATTAATGTTTTTATTATTTTAAAATTATATAATAATGATTATATTTAATAATAATTTTATTTTATAAATAAGGTTGTATTATTATGATATTCTTCAAACATTATTAAAATAGTATCATTCAATTATAATATTTTGTTATAATTTAATAAATAAATTAATATAATGATGGTTAATAAATATATTAAAAATCAAAGAATTAAAAAAATAATATTAATTAATTAATTATAATATAATAATAATTTTAAAAATAATATAATGATAATATTTTTTAATTAATTATATAAAATTTAATATTGTATTTAATTCAAATATGATTATTTAATGCAAAACTTTATGATGAATCTCAACGACAAAACCTAAAATGTGACATAGCAATTGATTAATGTCGTAAGTCGACATAACCCTATAGTATGTGATAAAACCATTCCAAAACCTTCTTTGAACATTAACAAATTGAATTGCAAATTGTGACAAACATGAAGGAATGTCGCAACCAAACATAAAATTTGATGAACGACACAATGTGATAGAACCTAAAATGTAACATAATAATTTATTAATGTCCCAAGCTGCCATAACCCTATAGTATGTGACAAAACCCTTGCAAAACCTTCTAGGAACATTAAAATTTTGAATTTCACATTGTGACAGAAACATGACCCTTGATTAATTTCACAATGCGACAAAACCATTAAGGAACATTAAAAATTTGAACATTGTGACATTAAACATGACCATTGAGTAATGTCTTAAGCCAACATAGCCCTATATTATGTGATAAAACCCTTGCAAAACCTTCTAGGAACATTAACCGTATAGTATGTGACAAAACCCTTGCAAACATTTCTAGGAACATTAAAAATTTGAATTTCATATTGTGGCATAAACATGGAGGAATGTCGCAATCCAACCTAAAATTTGATGAACGTCACAATGCGACAAAACCTAAGATGTGACATAACAATTGATTAATGTCCCAAATCGACATAACCCTATAGTATGTGATAAAACCCTTGCAAAACATTCTAGGAACATTAAAAATTTGAATTTCAAATTGTGACGAACATGAAGGAATGTCGCAACCGAACATAAAACTCGATGAACGTTATAATGTGACAAAACCTAAAATGTGACATAATAATTTATTAATTTCCCAAACCGACATAACCCTATAGTATGTGACAAATCCCTTGCAAAATGTTAAAGGAACATTAAAAAATTGACTGTCATATTATGACATAAACATTGAAGAATGTGATAAACGTCACATTGCGACAAAACCTAAAACATGACATAACAATTGATTAATGTCCCAAGATGACATGCGTAAAACGTGACATAAACATTAATGAATTTATGTCGCATTGCATTATCGCCATAAATGGGACAATGCAATCCTATATCATTTGACATCATAACCCCTGCAAAACCATATAGGGACATTAAAAATTTGAATTTCAGATTGTGACAAACATGCAGGAATGTTGCAACCCAACTTAAAACTCGATGAATTCACAATGCGACAAAAAATAAAACGTGACATAACAATTGATTAATGTGCCAAGCCAACATAACTTTATAGTATGTGACATAACCCTTGTAAAACCTTATAGGAACATTAAACAATTGAATACTAGATTGTGATATAAACATTGAAGAATGTGATGAACGTCACAATGCGACAAAACCTAAAACATGACATAACAATTAATTAATGTCCCAAAATTACATGTGTAAAATGTGACATAAACGTTAATGAATTTATGTTGCATTGCATTATCGACATAAACATGATAATGAAACCCTATAGCATGTGACATAACCCTTCAAAACCTTATAGGGATATTAAAAATTTGAATTTCATATTGTGATATAAACATTGAGGAATGTGACATAGGTCACAATGTGACCCAACCTAAAACTTGACATAAGAATTGATTAATGTCCCAACATATAGCCTTATAGTATGTGATA
This sequence comes from Larix kaempferi, assembly GCA_027924585.1. NCBI lineage: Eukaryota > Viridiplantae > Streptophyta > Pinopsida > Pinales > Pinaceae > Larix > Larix kaempferi. Next base: position 22,182,349 of record BSBM01000994.1, on the reverse strand, counting down.
AAATCCTTCCAAAACCTTCTAGGAACATTAAAAATTTGAATTTCACATTGTGACATAAACATGACCCTTGATTAATGTCACAATGCGACAAAACCATTAAAGAATGTACCAAACATAACTATACTCAACCCTTGAAAAACCTTATGATGAATCTCATAATGTTACAAATCCATTAAGGAACATAACCATAATGCAACACAACCATGGATGAATGTTGCAATCTAACATAAGCCTTGATGAACATCGTAATACAACATAACCATTAATGAATGTCGCAATCCGACAAAACCAACAAGGAATGTACCAAACATTTTGTTTGGTCATGGAACCTAGATAAGTCCTCAATGAGGAGGGTTATTCCTACACAAGGGCATGTGCAAGCTAATGAGGGTCACTTTTGGCGCGTTAGATGCAATCAAAAATTGAAAAATCAGGCATCCATCAACTTACTTTTTTTTTTCATATACTTACACAAGATATCTTGCATCAAGTAAAAAACATGAAACTTAGGAAATTGAGTCACATTTCCGAATATATAAGTTTTAAGTAATAAAAATTTACATAACTATGTCAAATTTCATTTTTTCTAACAGTCACTTTTTATTTTTTTGGCAAATAATAAGGTATATGTTTTTGTGGGTGCGGCCTTTCAGTGCCTAAATGATGGTTTCGGGCTACAAAAATTGGTATACATGTTTAGAACCCGTATCACTAGTGCAGCACTATTTTTCCCAAATTAAATGTTTAATTTTTATTTTTTTTAATTATGTAAGTGATCAAACCTCGAGAATGGTACGTCAAATGTGGGTGCAACCTTTGAAGGTCTTAATACAGTTATTTCGACATGGATTTTTTATAGGATGTAGAGGTCGGTGTCTATTAGTGCAACATACAATTTTTTTTAAAATGGTTTTGAAATGAAAAATTTATGGAATAAACACTAACAACATGTTTTTTTTACTTAAGGAGTGATGACACAAGAAAATTAGGAAACAAATAGAAATCCTGAATATATATATTTTTTAAATTACATATTTGGAATCTGCATAAAAAATGCTATCTATGCCTAAAAGTTTGTAAATAATAGTCATGTATGTCATGCTATAGAGATTAGTGAAAAACATGCATATTGAGAAAAATGGAGGAAATGCCTAATTAACTATGGTTCAGTAAATTCCATAGCATGGGTTTGGTAAGTCCGAACCAACCACATAGGAATGTGTTTGACACGTGGGCGCGGGAGGATGGGGTGAACTTAGGAGTTAGTTAAGATCAACTTGTGTAATAGATCTGTTAGGAAACGTGTGTTTCTTTAGTCTGCATTAGTATGCATTTGTAAATACTTAAATCCGATGGTCACGATATGTTTTAGACATAGAGTGATCCGACGGCTCAACTTCTCTTAGATCATACCTACCCTTGATCCATGGCTTAACACCCGATTGGTCCATGATCTCTATTTAAAGAGCATGGAGGGTCATTGGAAAGTTGATCGATTATGAGAAGCTCATATGTAACTTTCTTTCTTTGCATAATAAATTGCTCCGTAGAATCTATTTGGCTGGGGGCCGTGGAGTGTTTCCCTCACGAGGGTTTAAACCACGTCAAAAAATCGGTGTATTGATCTGTGATCTGTTTGTGTGAAGTGGTTTCTCTAGGTGTTCGGTCTTTCAGGAGTACCCTGTGTACTCGAACATGGTATTAAAGATTTTATGAAGAGCCGCTTCTGGTTATGATCTAGATCTTGAACTGTTGTTGCCAAAACTTGAAAGGGTTTCTGGTTCCAGTATTTCTGTGCATTTTTGGGCTATGGGAGGTGTTCCATTGCGTCTAGAGCGCCTTTTCCATTGGGAAATAGTTTTCATTTGATCAAAAACGGTTCCCGGTTGCTTCATAAACGCATATTTCATTAGATCTAAAGTTTTTTTTGTTTCGGTTTGTGGTGTGATTTGCAAGAAAAAAGGCAAGCACGGTAACCGAGCAAGAAGAGTTAAAAAAAGAAGAAGAAAAAAATCCCCCTTCCTCCTTCCCATATTTTACATACCTTTTAATCTAGCTCACTTGGTTCAAAGTTGCTTTATTCCTTAACAAGTCTTAAGTTCAAGTCTTAGGAAGTTACTTTTAAAAGAAAAGTGCATGCAATTTCTATTTTCAAGTTACTTTATTGTAAAAGTGCATCTCACTTAAATAATAAAAAATAAAAATAAAAAGTGAGTCACTTAAGTTCTTTTTTATTGTTGCATTATTTAAAGTAACATCATTGTAAAAGTGAAATCACTTATTTTATAAAAGTGATTCACCTAAAGCAACTTTCTTGTAAAGTGATTGTCAAAGGTTCATCTTGGGAAGAGGGGGGTCCTTTTTTTTAGCTGGTCATTCTCTATCTGCCACGTCACTATTGGGGACATCTTCAACTTTTTCTTTGTTCAAGCATAACTTCATCATACGGAGTCAATTTTCAGTGCCGCGTTTTTTTAAACTGCCTATTTTTTTGAGCTCTTCACATCTAGACTATTGGTTTCTATTTTTATAGCCATTAATTTGCAGTATGGCCGCCCCTTGTGATATTCTACTTACCAGTTCCAACTATTTCTCATGGAAATCTCGTATGGAGGATGTTCTACAAAGTAGGGGACTTTTTAGAATTACCTTAGGGAAATAAACAGAACCCACTGATAATGACAAGAAAATAAAATGGAAAAATAGATGTGACGAAGCTCTTGGATTGATTGGGATGTCAATCTCTACTGATTTGCGATTCCACATATCTGGAATTGATGAACCTAATGCTGCTTGGGACAAATTGGAATCTATTTTTGGTAAACACAATGAAATTCGAGGTCACCAACTCAAAAATGAATTGATTTCTTTAAATCCAAGTGATTTTTCATGCATACAAGATTATTTATCTAAGTACAAAACTCTTAAACTCTTATGTAAAGAATGCAAGATTAAGAGGGAAGACAAACAATGCATTTATCATATTCTTTCCAAACTTGGACCTGCATATTCTGTTTTTGTATCTACATTTTACTCCATGAAAGAATCATTGAATGCAACTAGCTATCAAGAGCCTAGTCTTGAATCCTTTTGTGATTCCTTGATTAGAAAGCAAGATAAGCTCATCCATCTTGGAATAATTAACAATGCATATACATCTGGGAAAGCCTTATTGTCCCAACAGAAGAAAAGTCCAAGCCTCTCAAAAGACAAAATTTTCGCAATAATAAGTCAAACAAGGGTCCCAAACCCTCTCAGTCAGCTCATTCTTTAAAAAATGACAAAGGATCCAAGCCAAAAGGCAAGAAGACTGAGCGTCTTTGCAGCTATTGTGGGAAAGATAATCATGATGAATCTAAGTGTTTCAAGAAGATGGAAGCCTTGGAAGCAGCAATGAAGAAGCACCACATCAGCCTAGATTTTCCTTCAGAATCTACCTCTCATGGAAATGCACTTTGTGTTTCTGGTTATTCTTATAATGCATCTTCTTCTTCTACTTCAAATGAATGTCTCATTGATTCCAGAGCATCTTATCATATGGCTAAGGATCAAGCCATCTTTTCTACTATGCATGAATGTAACATCAAACAAATATTTGTTGGTGATGATAGATCTCTAAGTGTTGTAGGAGCTAGAACAGTTCTAGTAGCTAATGGTCATTTCAGTGATGTACTATGTGTTCCAAAAATTTCCTGCAATTTGTTATCAGTTTATCAAATCACTCATTCTGGTGAAGGTAAAACTGTGACGTTTACACCTCACCAAGTTGTAATCAAGTATTTTAAAGATCCTCAACAGGTCCTAGCTACCAGAATTGTTGATGATATTACCAGGTTGTACAAGTTTAACAACTTTGGGTCATCACCTTTTCCTTCATTTTTTGTTGTTCATAGTGATAACTTGAGCAAACTTTGGCATGAGCGATTTGGTCACTTAAATTATCGTTCATTGCAACAACTATGTAAATACAATATGGTGACAGGTATTCTTATGGTATTTTGCAGGGATGGTGTTTGTTTCAATTGTGTACTCAGAAAACATCATTGGGACAGTTTTGAAAAACGTGCCTCTTGGCATGCATCGATTTCCTTGGAGCTTGTGCATAGTGACTTGTGTGGTCCTCTTCCATCTGCTTCCTTTTCTGGTTTCAAATACTTCTTAACTTTCATTGATGATTACACCAGACGCACTTGGGTTTATTTCCTGTAACTTAAGAGCGAAGTATTTAACATGTTCTTGGCCTACAAGGCCCTTGTTGAAAAACAATCTGGTCATCAAATTATTAAGTTAAGATCTGACAATGGAGGAGAATATGTTAACAAAAAGTTCACTACTTTCTGCACTGAACAAGGAATCCAGCAACAACACATTGTTCCATATACACCACAACAAAATGGTGTAGCTGAATGGAAGAACCGCACTTTAAAAGAAATGGCTATTTGTATGATCCAATCTAAGGGACTAAGTCTTCAATTTTGGGCTGAAGCCATTAATTGTGCAAATTACATAGTTAATCGCACCCCCACTAAAGCATTACAAGGTATCACACTGGAAGAAGCATGGAGTAAAATTAAACTAGATGTAAGTCACTTTCATGTGTTTGGTAGTGAAGCATGTGCTCACATTCCAGATGAAAAACGGAAAGCATTGCAGCCTAAAAGTGAAAAGTGCATATTTGTTGGATATTCTGAATATGTAAAAGGTTATAGACTTCTTCAACCACATTCTCATGATGTAATCATTAGAAGAGATGTTAAATTTGATGAAAATCTCTTGGCCTGCGAGCCTAACTCGGCGATTGTGCCATCTTTGGCCTGCGAGCTTGATTCGGCGATTGTGCCTTCTTCTTCTTCTTTCAACTCTAGTTTCTGATGATGATAGTGAGGATTAAAATCCACCTCGGCCTGCTCATGTTCCTCCAGTTGCACCAGCACAAGTGCTTCCTCGATGTGTCCATTCAACATGTGAAGCAGTTGGTGATCTTGTTGGTGATCCTAAAGATCAACGTCGAACACGTTCTTAGTTTTAGCGAGCCTCTTCTCTTTTGGCTCAAGTTTCTGAGAATCGTGATCTAGAAACCTTTGCAGAAGCTTCAGGAAATCCATATTGGGATGTAGCTATGGATGAAGAATATCATTCCTTAATGGCGAATGATACTTGGGATCTTGTATCTCTTCCAAAACGAAGAAAACTTGTCAGATGTAAATGGGTCTACAGAACTAAGTATGCGTCAGATGGAAGTGTTGAAAGACTTAAGGCAAGGTTAGTTGCCAAAGGTTTTTCCCAAGTTGAAGGGATTGACTACAATGAAATCTTTGCTCATGTCGCAAAAATGAACTCCATCCGCCTTGTTCTTTCCCTTGCAGCCTTACACAACTGGGAATTCCATCAAATGGATGTCAAGTCTACCTTCTTACATGGTGATTTACAGGAGAAAATTTACATGGAACAACCTGCTGGATATGTTCAGAATAACTCTAGCCTTGTCTTCCGCCTTAAGAAATCCTTATATGGGCTTAAGCAAGCTCTTAGAGCTTGGTATGCCAAAATGGATAGCTTTGTCCTTGACACTGGTTTTTCTAGATGCCATTCTGACCCCATTGTCTATACCAAGAAAGTAAGAAACCATCTCATCATACTTGTTCTAAGCAAAATTTTGAAATGTTAGACTTAGGACATTTGCATTATTTTCTTGGTCTCCAAGTCCTGAAAACCAAAGAAGGAATCTTTCTTTCTTAGTCTAAGTATGCTTGTGACCTTCTTCGTCGCTTTCACATGGAAGATTGTACACCTGCTCCTTCTCCCTTCCACTCTGGAGTCAAACTTTCTGCCACTTGTACTTCACCTGAAGTAGATGCCACCTTGTATCGTCAGCTTGTTGGTAGTCTCTTATACTTGACTCATTCCCATCCTGACCTTTCCTTTTCCGTTGGTCGTGTTGCCCGTTATATGCAAACACTTCATGAAAGTCACTGGAAAGCAGCTAAAAGAATACTTCGATATATTCGAGGTACAATTCAGTTTGGGATTCATTACAGTACAAGGGGGAAACCTTTGTTGGTTGGTTTCACTGATTTAGATTGGGCCAGCGATCTTGATGATCGAAAGTCTACAGCAGGTTATGTTTTCAGTCTAGGATCTAGACCTGTCACTTGGGATTGTAAGAAACAACAAGCTCTTGCTCTTTCTTCAGCATAGACAGAATATCGAGCCACAGTTAATGCCAGTTAGGAAGCTTTATGGATTTGACAAATCCTTTCAGAGTTTGGATTCGAGCAGCAGCAGCCTACTCCACTTTGGTGCGACAATCAAAGTGCCATCAAGCTTGACAAAGATCCAGTCCTACATCAACGCAGCAAACACATTGAGCTACATTTGCACTTCATCAAAAATCTTGTTCATGATCGTGTTCTTGAAGTGCTCTTTTGTCCTACAGATGATCAAGTTGCAGACATCTTCACCAAGTCTCTTACAGAAGCGAAGTTTTCTAAACTTCGATCTATGTTCTAAACTTCGATCTATGTTAGGAGTTCAGGAACTTGTCATTAAGGGGGGATAGGCTCTAATGCCTCCTCCCTTCTCCTAATAGTGTCACTTTTGTAAATCCTTCAATCCTATCCCAAGTTGTTCTTAAGGGGGGATGTTAGGATATTCAGACACTTAGGAGTTTGTTAAGATCAACTTGTGTAATAGATCCGTTAGGATAAGTGTGTTTATTTAGTATGCATTAGTATGCATTTGTAAATACTTAAATCCGACAGTCATGATATGTTTTAGACATAGAGTGATCCGACGGCTCAACTTCTCTTAGATCATACCTACCCTTGATCCGTGGCTTAACACCCGATTGGTCCATGATCTATATTTAAAGAGCATGGAGGGTCATTGGAAAGTTGATCGATTATGAGAAGCTCATTTATAACTTTCTTTCTTTGCATAATAAATTGCTCCATAGAAGCTATTTGGCCAGGGCCATGGAGTGTTTCCCTCACGAGGGTTTAAACCACATCAAAACATCGGTGTATCGATCTATGATCCGTTTGTGTGAAGTGGTTGCTCTAGGTGTTCGGTCTTTTGGGAGTACCCTGTGTACCCGAACAAGTCCGAACCAACCACATAGGACTGTGGTTGACACGTGGGCACAGGAGGATGGGGTGATTAGGTGCTCCGGAACGCGCGCACGTTCTGTTTAAATTCAAATATTTTGATTGACGCTCATTTTTGTATATACAAAACGCGTGCACATTATTAAATTAAAAAATTTATGTTTTTAATTGTTGAATAAATTTATACACCCACCACTCCCTAACCCCTCCTCTCCCTCTCCCTAATCCCCACCACTCTTAAACCCCCCTCCCTCTATATCTCTCATAATCATGTCACTACTATCCCTTTCTCACTCTCTCCCCTCCTACACCTAACCCTTGCTCACTCTCTCCCCTCCTACACCTAAACCTTACTAACCCCCCCTCTATCTATCTCTTCTATACTCCTCCACCAACCCATATCACCCACACCTAACCCCCCTCTCTCTATCCCCTCCTCCTCGTAACCCTTACAAAACCCCTCTCTCACTCTCTTCCCTACTTATACACCTCTCTCTCTCTCTCTAAACCCCCTCTCCCTCTCCCTAACCTCTCCCCCATCCCTAACCATCCTATTCTTTCTATCTCTCTCCTACTCCACCTAGCCCTAAACCCCCTCCTCTCCCTAGCCCTTACTAACCCCCTCTCTCAGTCTCTCTCTCTCTCTCTTCCCTACACCTGCACCTACCTCTAACCACACCTCCCATCTATCTTTCTCACTCCATACAACTAAAACCCTCTCATCTCTCTCTATCTCTCTCCTCCTCTCCCCCCCTTAACCATTACTAACCCCCTATCTCAGTCTCTCTCTCCCCCTCTCTCTCCCCCTCTCTAACCCCCCTCCTAGCCCCTTACACCTAACTAACCCCCCCTCTCTCACTCTCTCTTCCCTGCTTCTACACCTCTCTCTCTCTCTCCCTCTAAACCCCCTCTCCCTCTCCCTAACCTCTTCCCCATACCTAACCATCCTACTCCCCCTATCCCTAAACCCCCTCCTCTCTATCTCTCTTCCATCCTCTCCCTAGCAATTACTAACCCTGGCTCTCTCAGTCTCTCTCTCTTCCCTACACCTCCACCTACCTCTAACCACACCTCCCATCTCTCTTTCTCACTCCCTACAACTAACACCCTCTCCTCTCTCTCTCTCTCTCCCTCCTCTCCCCCCCAACAATTACTAATCCCCTCTCTCAATCTCTCTCTCTCTCTCCCTCCTCTCCCCCCTAACAATTACTAACCCCCTCTCTCAATCTCTCTCTCTCTCTCCCTTGCTAACCCCCCTCCTATCCCCTTACCCCTAACTAACACGCCCTCTCTCTTCCCTGCTTCTAAACCTCTCTCTCTCTCTCTCTCTCTCTATAAACCCCCTCTCCCTCTACCTAACCTCTCCTCCATCCCTAACCATCCTACTCTTTCTATCTCTTTACTACTCCCCCTATCCCAAAACCCCCTCCTCTCTATCTCTCTCCCCTCCTCTCCCTAGCCCTTAATAACCCGAGCTCTCTCAGTCTCTCTCTCTTCCCTACACCTCCACCTACCTCTAACCATACATCCCATCTCTCTTTCTCACTCCCTACAACTAACACCCTCTCCTCTCTCTCTCTCTCTCTCTAAACCCCCTCTCCCTCTCCATAAACTCTCCCCCATCCCTAACCATCCTACTCTTTCTATCTCTCTACTACTCCCCTTATCCCAAAAACCCTCCTCTCTATCTCTCTCCCCTCCTCTCCCTAGCCCTTACTAACCCCCTCTCTCAGTCTCTCTCTCTCTTCCTACACCTCCACCTACCAATAACCACACCTCCCATCTCTCTTTCTCACTCCCTACAATTAACACCCTTTCCTCTCTCTCTCTCTCTCTCTCCCCCTCACCATCACCATCTCCATATTAATCATCATCGTCATCATAGTTGTCATCGTCATGAAGATGATGATGATGATGATAATGATGATGTTGATAATGATGATGATGATGATGATGATGATGATGATGACGACGACGACGACGATGATGATGATGATGATGAAGATGATGATGATGATGAAGATGATGAAGATGATGATGAGGAAGAGGGTGATGATGATGATGAAGATGATGATGAGGAAGAGAGTGATGACGATAATGCTGATGATGATAATGATGCTGATGATGATAATGATGATGATGAAGATCATGATGAAGACGATGATGATGATGATGATGATGATGACGACGATGATGATGATGATTATGATGATGATGATGATGATGATGACGATGACGATGATTATGATTATGATGATGGAGATGATGATGGTGATGAAGACGATGAAGATGATGGTGATGACAACCACAACGATGATGATGAAGATGATGATGATGATGAGGAGGAAGATGGAGATGACGATGATGATGATGAAGATGGTGACGAGGATGATGATGATGATGAATATGATGATGAAGATGATGATGATGATGATGATGAAGATGAAGATGATGGTGATGAAGATGATGATGGTGATGATAAAGAAGAGGAGGATGATGACGATGATGATGATGATGATGACGATCATCATCATCATCATCTCTTCATCATCATCCTCATCCTCATCATCATATATGATGATGATGATCGTCATCATCATCATCATCATCATCATCATCCTCATATTCATCACCATCATCTTCATCTTCTTCATCATCATCATCATCTTCATCATCATCTTCATCATCATCAACATCCTCATCACCATCTTCATCATCATCGTTGTCTTGTCCAACTTCCTCATCATCATCATCATCATCATCATCGTTGTGGTCGTCATCACCATGATGATGATGATGATAATGATGATGATGACGATGATGATGACGACGATGACGACGACGACGATGATGATGATGATGATGATGGTGATGAAGATGATGATGATGATGAAGATGATGATGATGAAGATGATGAAGATGAAGATGATTATGGTGATGAAGATGATGAAGATGATGATGATGATAAATATCATGATGAAGATGATGATGATGATGAATATGGTGATGATGATGATGATTATGATGATGATGATGAAGATGATGAAGATGATGATGATGATGATGATGACGATGAAGATGATGGTGATGATGAACACAATGATGATGATGATGATGATGAAGATGGAGATTACAATGATGATGATGATGATTATGGTGATGATGAGGATGATGATGATGATGAAGATGATGATGAATATGACGATGATGACGATGAAGATGAATATGATGGTTATGAAGATGATGATGATGATGATGATGATGATGACGATGAAGATGATGATGATGACGAACACAATGATGATGATGAAGATGATGATGATGATTATGATGATGATGATGATGATGAAGATGGAGATGACGAAGATGACGATAATGATGATGATTATGGTGATGATGAGGATGATGATGACGATGAAGATGATGATGAATATGATGATGATGATTATGAAGATGAATATGATGGTTATGAAGATGAGGATGAAGATGATGATGAATATGATGATGATGATGATGATTATAATCATCATCATCATCATCATAATCATCTTAATCTTCATCATCTTCATATTCATCATCATCATCATTGTTATCTTCATCATCATCAGATCATCCTCATAACCATCTTCATCATCATCATCGTCATCTCCATGTTTTTCATCTTCCTCATCATCATCATCTTCATCATCATTAGTGTGGTCGTCATCACCATCATCATCATCATCATCTTCATCATCATCTTCATCATCATTTGTGTGGTTGTCATCACCATCATCTTCATCGTCTTCATCATCATCATCATCATCATCATCATCTTTGTCATCATAATCATCATCATAATTACCATCATCATCATCATCATATTCATCATGATCTTCATCATCATCCTCATCATCATCATCGTCATCACTCTCTCTTCCCTGGTTCTACACCTCTCTCTCTCTCTCTCTCTCTCTCTCTCTAAACCCCCTCTCCCTCTCTCTAACCTCTCCCCCATCCCTAACCATCCTACTCTTTCTATCTCTCTGCTACTCCGCCTAAACCCAAAACCCCCTCCTCTCTATCTCTCTCCCCTCCCCTCCTCTCCCTAGCCCTTACTAACCCCGACTCTCTCAGTCTCTCTCTCTTTCGTACACCTCCACTTACCTCTAACTACACCTCCCATATCTCTTTCTCTCTCCCTACAAATAACACTCTCTCTCTCTCTCTCTCTCTCTCTCTCTCTCCACTAACCATTACTAATCCCCTCTCTCGGTCTCTCTCCCCCTCGCTAACCCCCCTCCTAACCCTTTACCCCTAACTAAGCCCCCCTCTCTCACTCTCTCTTGATTTCTTCTACACCTCTCTCTCTCTCTCTCTCTCCTAATCACCCTTCCCCTACCACTAACCACCCCCCATATCTAATCCCTAAGCCCCTAACACCAAATCCCTATTTAACCTCCTAACCCATAGAAACTATTAAATAAACTATTGAATAAGGTTTTGATGATTACAATAACATGCGCCCATTATAGTGATCCATAAAGTGCGTGCGTTATAGTGATACATAACGCGGGTGCGTGTTAGAGTGATCCATAACGCGCGTGCGTTATAGTGATCCATAATGCGTGCGCGTTATGGAATCCTATCCTACATGTTAACTGGCATGGCAGGCTTGGAGCCTGCCCATGCCTAGTTCTACGAAACGCTCACACGTTTTGGTTGTACTTAATACTCGCGCATTTTGCGAATGCACGATTGCATTTAAAGGGTCCCTCAACTTCGTGCGAGGGCCCGCAACTCATTCAACCTTATAAAATTTTAAATTTGCTTCAATTCGTGCAAAAATACCAATGTCTTTATCTCAAAATTTACTTTTTGAAATTTGTCACTCTTAAAAAATTTGTTGTTCCATAATTTATAAATAATTTTTTTTTGTTAAATTTATATCAATTTCTTCATTTTTTATGTTAGATTTCTTCATTTTTAATGTTATTGATTTCCTTCTATATCCTATCACTATATATGAAAGTATAGATAAGTATATTAAAACATGTATCATTTCACAAACTCATTATATATTAAATTAAATGGTAATAAAAATATAATTTGCATTATTTAAACAAATATTAATATTTTCTAAATAATAGTGTAGTATGATGTTCTAATATATAATTATAAAAGTATTTTAAATGATAATTTTTAAAATCTTAGATATGAATGGTGATATCTTTGTATATAAAGTAGTGTAACTAATTTCGTAATAAAATATTAAATTAATAAAGTAATATAATTAATTTAAATAGTAAAATGTTAATTAATATGAAAGACTATTACTTCTTAAAACTATATGAATAAGTATCGATAAGTATATTAAAAGATGGATCATTTACCTTTTCAAAAACTTACTATATATTAAATTATATGGTAATAAAAGTATAATTTATATTATTTAAACAAATATTAATATTTTTAAATAATAGTATAGTATGATCTTTCTCTTTAAATAATAGTATAGTATGATCTTCCTCTGCTATATAATTATAAAAGTTTTTAGATGATAATTTTTAATAAATTAAATATAAATGGTGATATCTTTGTTTATAAAGTTGTTTAACTAATTTAATAATAAAATATCAAGTTAATAAAGTAATATAATTAATTTAAATAGTAATATTAATATTAATATGAAAGGTTATTTTATTAAAAAGGATAAGATAAATTAATAATTACCATATAAGTATTTAAATAAATGATAGAAAACTTTGTATATGTTATTTACAATGCTAATTAATATGAAAGACTATTACTAAGACTAGATGAATAAGCATAGATAAGTATATTAAAAGATGGATCATTTACCTTTTCAAAAACTTACTATATACTAAATTATAGGATAATAAAAATATAATTTAAATTATTTAAACAAATATTAATATCTTTAAATAATAGTATAGTATGATCTTCCTCTACTATATAATTATAAAAGTTTTTTAGATAGATAATTTTTAAAAACCTAAATATAAATAGTGATATCTTTGTATATAAAGTTTTATAACTAATTTAGTAATAAAATACTAAGTTAATAAAGTAATATAACTAATTTAAATAGTAATATTAATATTGATATGAAAAATTATCTTATTAAAAAGAATAAGATAAATTAATAATTTTTTTTTTGTATATAATCTTGAGACCTTCTATTAATGGGGTAACCAAATATGATACAAAAAGTTACAACGAGCCACCTTAAGAGACTGGGCATGGCCAACAAAACTTGCTTCAAAAACCTACAAACTTTCAATTACATACATTAAGAGTCTGAACCCAGATACAACGATGAAACATAATTCCCCCTACTTCCACCTTGACATAAAGGGAAGACCAATTCAAAAGACAGAACAACAACCATCCAGAGTCCGTTCCACAGAGACAGCCAGAACCCAAAATACAAAAAGATAGCTTCGCCTGCGAGCAGATTGGCACAAATCAAGTGAGCCACTAGACTTACTTATAACCCGTTGAACATCTGCGATTCCAGCTACACCATCTGCACTAGCGCCGACCGAACTCTGCACAGTCGTGAGCTCCCGATGATGCTAGGAGGCCGACTAACAAAAAACCACCAAAAACCAAGGTCATCAGAAGACCCACCGCTTCTGCCACTGCTTCTAGGGGCCTGAAACTCCCCCGGAAGGAAAGTCCGACTCTTCTAAGAATTTATCCTGAGGAGAGTCCACTGCTTTCTTCAGAACTTTCTTCATTAAACGGAGCCCTGAAGAATTGGCCTGCTGGCCACCTTTCATTACATTCAAGGCTTCATGAATATTCTGCATTAGCTGGGTACGAGCATGAATTTCCCTTACCAACAGAATTCTGGCCATCCAGTACCGGCTTTCCACCACCTTGCGACCAAGCCTCGCCTCCACTTCATTCACCAACTCAATTTCTTTATACGCAATTTTGGAACTCACACTGGATGAAGCTTCATCCAGATACATCGCACTCCAGTTAAACGACTGGGGGTTCACAGGGTCCCAGTTATTAGAGTGTCACTGGGCCGATGACGACCCAGCTTCCAGATCCTCACCACCCAGGCGACCAAACACCCCACCCCGGTTCGACCCTCTCCGACTACACACTCTCTTGTGCATAGCCATGAACTCTCTTTCAGAAATCAGACACACCCAATCTGCACTCAAGACCCACAGAGAAGGCAACACAGGAAAGTTACTAAAAATAACCCAAAGCCAACAGTACCAGCAGGGGATTCTAATAAGACTGGTCCACCGAACCACTCTTATACCTATCCTCCCGGGTAGCTCATTAACGGCCCATCCAGCCAAATGATTCATTGCCGTTCCATCATTGAAGGCCATTACAGATCTCTTCATTCTCTAGTACCTCCAACATACCACGAAATCACCGCTGGAAGTACTGCCCCGTAACCTCAATCTCAACATATCCTCCCTCCATTTATTCGAGGGGCTGCTCCACCTTCTGTCCAGAGTACGGGAGGAGATTACACCTGATGTGCACTCATCCCTACACTTGTCAATCATGTTGCAGACAGCTTCCACGAAGCGATGGCCTGCCCAAACTGCCGGCAAATTCCCCCTTGAGATCAACACCATCCTTGCCAAACAAATTCTGGCTATCACCGATGAGCAGGAAGAGACGTGTCCCGCTCAGATCGTTCCACCACGCTTCTCCCATTCCCGTGATCTCTTCCCTCATGACATACTCCTGATCGACTATGACGTGAGCTATCGGGAGTGACGATCCTCATTATGGCATGATCATTAAGCGAGGTGATATTTGGAGCCTGAAGAGATCAGCGGACCACATGGCCTGTACTATCACCATGTCCCTCGTCCATGCTACCCTCCACATGGATAGTACTACTACCAGGTCTCTCCACCACGTGTCTTCTATCTTCAATGGCAAGCCTAAGGCACTTCTCCCTAAACACCCAATCTTCTAACTCCGGTAAAGAGCGCCCGCAAAAAGAACTTCCTGCCTTCACCCCTTTGTTAGCTAAGGCATCCGCCACCTTGTTGCCATTTCTTCTAATGTGCAAAAATTGCAGATCCGATCTCCTATGCACCATCGATCACAAAATACTTAGGCGACTCTCCCACCTCCAATTCTGCACCACTTTCTCCATAGCTGATCCACATTGCACCCTCTTCGCCATAGCTATAATGATAAGAGAATCTCCCTCTACTTCCAGTGGCAGCCACCCCTTTTGGATTTCCCATATGCAACCACAGATTAAACCTTCTAACTCTGCTACATTGTTGGTATTTTCCCCCATGTCTCCCCAGAAGACATCGAGAATGTTACCATCACTGTCACGAACTACCCCCCCCGGAAACCTGCATCTCCCGGGTTTCCCTTAGCCACCCCGTCAAAGTTGAGTTTGAACGCTTTGGCTGGAGGATGAATCCACCGATCAGGACTGATAGGCTGCGAGGATGAAAGACGTGGATTGTTTATACACACAGGTATACTTACAATTCCCCACACATTCAAAATAATTCTTTCTTGCACATTGTTACACATGACTTCCTAGTTCCAATGTGTCAGGGTGAGGGATTCCTGGAGATAACTTACCAAAATTTTCCAGACTTCCATTGGCGTATTTTGCTTTCCTTTGAAGATTCTTTTATTATGTTCCTTCCATGTTGTCCATACCACAAACCTCGGGAATAACTCCCACAGCCAATTCAAAATATAATTTTTATAGACTTTGGCTGGCCAATTTGCCACTGATAAATTTGGCTGGGCAATTACCCTGGCTGTCTTCCCGAATCGTTCCTTTCCTTTGTCCCATAAAAATGAAGCAAGCCGGAAAGAATCTAGCAGGTGATTGATAGTTTCAGGATTTTGCTTGCATAATGGGCATATAGACGGTCCGACGAAACCCCTTCTTATCAGATTATCCCACGTTAGAATCCTTCGGTGCAACAGGAGCCAGCAGAACGTTTCCACTTTTGGCCATAGTTTCCCTTTCCATATTTTCTTCCATCTTTCTTCTTCATTCATTAGGTGGATACCCAACGACATTTTCAAGGCTTCTTTTACATTAAAATTCCCAGATGACGAATACCCCCATCTAATCTTGTCATTACCCTCCTGGATAGGAATTTTACGTTTTGTTGGCTCCATATAAAATTCCTCCATGTTCATTTCCGACACTAGAGCTTGCCACCAATCCTCGTTCTTCCATACCCGGAAATGGTCATCTTCATTCCGCGTTTCCTAGAATTCTCGCACCATCTTCAGCTGGTTAGCCTCTAGAATAAGCTTGAGGGTCGGGTCCATTATCGTACTTTCGAGACTCGGCATCTGCTGCCATGCATCATCCTTAAATCGGGCTATAGCCCCATCTTTAATCTCCCAAAAACTATGTTTCTGGACGATGTCTCTGTTTTCCAGCGCAGCTTTCCATATACTTGATCCCGGACCTTCAGTGTTGAAACGGATAAATTGGGTATTATCCCATTATGAAGCGTATTTCATATGCCATAATCTTCCCCAAGGTTCCTCTGTGTGGTTTACCCATTTCCACCAGATTTTGCTTCCCATGATCTTATTAGAATTAACAAGGTCCCTAAGGCCTAGACCTCCATTCAATTTCGGTTTACACAGGGTTTCCCAGTCTATCAGGGCCCACTTCCTCTGATTCTCAGATCCTCCCCAGAGAAAATTTCTTTGACAGTTACGAATTTGCTTAAGAAACCGACTTCAGAGCTGCCAACACCGAGAACAGGTAAACAAGCATGGCCTGGAGAACAGACTTTACCAAGGTAGTGCAGCTCGGAAGGTTCAACGAACAGAAGGTCCATTGTTCCAATTTAGCTTTCATTTTTTCCAAAAGATCTTTCCATGAGATCTGCCTGATGGTGGATTCTGTCAGAGGAGCTTCCAGGTACTTGGAAGGTAAGAGCCCTTCCGAAAATTCCAGAATCTGAATAACATTCCTTCTGGTTATTCTAGGGGTGTTAAAAAAGTAAACTTGCAACTTATCCTTGTTAACTTCCAAACCACTTGCTAGCAAAAATAAATCCAGCCCCTCTTTAATCCCTTTAGCTTCCTGAACACTGGGGGGTCCCATAAGCATCGTGTTGTCCACAAACTGCTGGTGGGTTTGAGGATCAAGACCTTCACAAAGTGTCAGCCTCGTGATTCTGTTTCTCTCTTTCAAATGCTTCAACCATCGGCCTAATCCTTCGGCCACAATGATAAATAAGAAAGGAGAGAGGGGGTCCCCCTGCCTGATTCCTCTTGAGGCCTTGAAGGGCTTGGAAGGGGTTACATTAACCAGAATAGAAAAAAAGGCTGAGGATACCAAGCTCATAACCCAGCTAGTCCAATCCTTACTGAACTCAAATTTCCTCAGAATATTTTCAAGAAATAACCAATTCACTCTATCATAAGCTTTGGAGAGGTCAAGTTTGAGTAACATACCAGGTATTTTCTTAGTTTTGAGGGAGTGGATAATCTCATGTATTAGGATTATCCCATCCGTTATTTGGCGTCCTTCCACAAAGCCTGCTTTCTCAGGGGAAATGACTAGCTGGAGAAGTGGTCGTAATCTATTCGCTATAACTTTCTATATAATCTTGTAGATAACATTACAGAGAGATATCGGTCTGAATTTCCCTGGGTCTTCCGATCCAGACTCCTTTGGAATGAGAGACAGGTGGGTAGCATTGAGGGATTTAAGGATAGTCTTTGACTTTCTGGAATTATCCACCAGTGCTAAAACTTCCTCCTTAATCCAAGGCCAATAGACATGAAAGAAATTTGTGGTGAACCCATCCGGGCTAGGGTCTTTATCCTCTGCCATCTATTTCATTGATTCCTCTAGCTCTTCCATCCCAATAGGTTTCATAAGCAGCGCATTGTGATCTTCATTAATCACCCTGGGGATGACCTGTAGGATTTGGGCTTAGGCCTCTCCTCGAGCGATATCCGGTTCATCCAAAAGGTCTCTGAAGAACTCGTTCAGAGTTTCTTCTAGCTCTTCCTGAGTGTCCGCAATCGTTCCATTCCTTCTTTTGAGACGCATCACCTTGTTCGAATGACGGTGTTGAATGGCCGCTCTGTGAAAGAATTTGGTGTTCCGATCCCCTTCCTTCAACCAACAGTTCCTGGATTTCTGCTTCCACAGGAGTTCCTCCTGTCTCTCCCTATCATTGAATTCCTGGAGAAGCAACCGTTCTTCCTGTTTAACTTCCTCCGAAAAACCCCAGAAAATACCTTTCATCTGAACTTCTTTCATTTTTATATCAATACTCATTTTTTCTTGGAAAATGTTCCCAAAGGATTCCCGGTTCCAACGTTTTATATTACTTTTCAGAGCTTTCAGCTTTTGCTGGAATTTGTACATCAATGTACCCTCAAAGTCTGGACTGTCCAGCCACCACTGTTTGAGCTTGTCCAGGAATTCCTTATTAAGCAACCAAAACTGCTCGAATTTGAAGGGTCTGCGAAGATTTTCCCCGATGCGTGACCATTCCATACTGACTGGCCAATGATCAGAGCCTGCCGACGGAAGAATCGCCGCTGATATATCCCCCCCAGCCAACATGATCGATTCAGTGACCAGGAACCGGTCTAACCAACAAGTTATGCTCCTGTCCCCTGTTCTCCTATTATTCCAAGTGAAAGTACCATTCGAGGTTCTGATATCCACCAGCCCCAGGGCCTCAATAGTATTATTGAAATGTTCATTGATGGGACTCAGCTGACGTAACCCACCTTTTTTCTTGTCCAAATGACATATCAGGTTAAAGTCACCTCCCAAGATCGAGGGTGAATGACCCACCTGATCTTTAAGGGACTGCAAAGAAATCAAGAAAGCTTGCTTCAAATTACAAGTTGAAGGGCCATACACATTAGAGAGGAAGCCCCTTGTATTTGTGCCCAAGACCTGAAACTCAGCCGTGAGATAGAACAAAGAGGCAAAGAACCCAGATAGCGCCACCTTTCCAGGGTTCCAAAGAATCTCAATGCCTCCTGTTGATCCTCTTGCTACTGACGCCATAACTTCACAATTGCGCCAAACCTTCCTGCTTATTTCCTTTAGTTCCTCTATCGAACACTTGGTTTCTTGGAGAAATACTATTATGGGTTTCTCCATCTCTATTTCCCTTTTCAGAAACCGGATTTTGAGAGGACTCTTGCAGCCTCTTATATTCTAGGTTGTGATCCGCATTATTAAACAATTTTAGGAGTTGTCGCTAAAGCTGCGACTATGGTGGGATACTGACCTGAGTTCACCAGCTGCGATCCAAGAAGCTGAATCCTTTACACATTGCTGTGTCTTCCTCTTTTATCCTTCTTTCCTTTCTTTCTACCTCCTTCTGATTCTTTCATAGGATCCATCATGACTCCCAATCCTTTGTGTTGCTTGGTTTTGAGTATCGCCTTTTCTAACAAGGAGATTTGATTTTGCGTGAGTGGGTTTAGAGTCTTGGCTGAGACTAATGCCTCTAGAAATTCCAGATCTAGTCCTTCAAAAATCATTTCCTCTCCTTCTTCCTCTTTTTGCTCTCCTTCCTCCATTTCTTCCTCCGGAGTTATTTATTGCGGTATATCTATGTTGGTTCCCGGGTTTTTTTATTTCTGATCACCTTGTGGGTCTACATTTTCCTTTTCATTCTGCAGTACCACAAATCTGTTATGGGTTAGTGCTTTTTTGTTCACCTCTGGTCCGCCTGTCTTCTTGGCTGATCTTTTCTTGGTTATTACTTTGGTGAATCCATCTTCTTGTTTCTTCTCCTGGTTACTTGCCTTACTTGGGTTCTTATTAATAGGGCAATCCCGGAATAGGTGACCATGTTCATGACACCTTCTGCGTCTGAAAGGTATTTGCTCGTAATCAATAGGCTGGAACCATTCCTCATCATCCCATGAGATGTCGATGCCTTCAGGAAGATCTTGGGAAATGTCCATATACAAACATATCCTAGCATATGATGTATATCTCATCTATTTGGTTTGTTCTGATACCTTTACGAATACCCCCAACATATTTCCGATTTCTGTGAGGATTTCCTCTTTCCAGTATTCCATTGGGAGGGAATACAGACGTATCCATATTGGTTCAATAGTTATATTCTCCTTATCCAGATTAAAGCATTCCTTCCATGGTCGTAGGTATAAGCCTATTGAATGAAAGAAATATGGGCCATTATCGAAAATTCTTGTTCGGTCGGCTTCGTTAAAGAATACTACCGTGAAGAATCCCTTAGCTCCAAGCTGGAGATCGAAATGGCCTTGGGGTTTCCATGTTATGTTTATCCACCATAATAATGCTTTCTCAGATGGCCAAATTCCCACAAATTTTCCCACCAGGGCGTGCTCTTTCATATACTGGATATCCTCCCTGATCCGTTCAGACTTTATCTGCAGTTTTGGAATCTTTCTTGCTTTTGGCATACATTGCCCTGGTTTTCGTGGCTCATGGGCTTGTTTGTTATCTTCTCTTACTCCACTGTGGCTCGCATTGTGCTAACCTTCTAGGTTCTTGGGTTCTTCTAAAATTCCTTTTCCTCTACTATCCAATACTTCAGGACCCGGGGGCCGAGGCACCCTCTTCCCTTGCACTTCCATGGTAATCCAACCGCCCCTCTAGGGGTGCCGGATCCAAGTTTAGATTGTTGAAACCTCTGGTTCAGTTAGACTGCTCTCTCATCACCGTCGCACCTTCCACCTTCATCCTTTTAAGATAAATTAATAATTACCATATAAGTATTTAAATAAATGATACAAAACTTTGTATACATCATAATGTAATTTATTTACAATTTTGAATATATCATAATGTAATTTATTTACAATTTTGAATATATAAGAAAAATATTATAATTGTGCTTATTATACCTACCAAAGGTAGTTATATAGCAATCAGTTAGGATTTAAACTTTTTTCATTTTCAATTATTTTTGCTTTTCCCATAGAGATTTTTATATAGTTTTCAATAGTTTTAAAAATATATATATATTAAATTCAATATTTAAAAATCAAAAAATAATTTTTATAATATTTAAAATTTCTATTTTTTGATTGGCCAAAAACTAAGAAGTGACAATTTACCCCTGGTGGGATGAGAAATTGTCAGAGAAAAAAAATAAAAATAAAAACAAAAATCAGCAAATAATAATAAGTTGCCATTTGTCAAGAGCAATAATAACACTCTGCCATTTGTTAATAATAGTCTGCCATTTGTCTTTCCCTCAAGTGCCTTGGAAAAAACACTGCTCTGGTTCTGATGGCTTACACAATTCGTTTCAAGTATGCATTGGATTTATTGTTGAGGTGATGACCACATGTAATGTACCTTAAAATTCATAATAATAAAAAAATTATTTACCCACATACACTGTAACTATAGTTCAATGCGATATGACTTCAGTCAAAATTTGTGTTTTAATTTTTCGTTGTTTTTATGGTTATATGTAAATGTTGCAACCCTTTTTCTTCGTACGATTAATAAGAGTTATCCAGTAAATGTATCATAGTTTTATGAATGCATTTAATAAGGGTGGAGGATAGGCTGGCATATTAAATGTAGCTCTTCGCTGTCCTAAGAAGTCTCTGGAGGGTTATATCACTTATTTTCTGTCTTTTTGGTGGAGGAGGGGAGCTCTTGGCCGCCATGGCTGAGAGGCTTTGCAACTCAGCAGTTTCAAAGAATTCAAACCTCTACTAAAATTTCAAAAACGAAAATGCCAAGGAGGCCCTACCCTGTGTAACCCAATAATCATTTGGGTTTTTCATTTCTATGATGCTGTGGACTGGTGCGAGAGGCCTTGTGAGTACTTAGCTTAACTGGGCAAAAAAATCCATACCTACGGTAAGAAAAACAGTTTTATGCATTTCCAAACTTACAGTCTTTTCAAAGTTTTTTGTTGAAGTTACTAATTGTGTGGCCTCCAATCTGCAAGTGGCGATTTCACCGTGCTCTGGAATGCTCTTCCCAAACACTCAGACAATGCAAGACAACCAGGTAATCCATGGCCATCCCCGGAGTCCTACCGCGTGAGGGTTTTGGTTAATTTTAAGGTTTTTACATACCCCAACTCTTGATTAGGGTTAGGGTTTTGAACCTTCTAGAATTTTATTGAAAGTCCACATGTGACTAGCTCCACATGTGTGAGCAATGAGAGCCAACGTGGAATCCAATCAGTACCATGGTGGTCAACTGGATAGGTCAACTTGCGGGAGGCATAGATTCTTCATACATACTCCGACTAAGGCAATTCTTGCACCATTGGAAAGGCATCGATGTGTTATGTGTATAATGCAAAAAAAATCTTCTAGTTGTTTTAAAGGAAAAAAATGGCATTTAAATTTTCAAAATGGCCCTAGAATGTTTCAGATCGTTTTTTGACCCCAAATATTAAAGCAAGACTTATTCCTTAAATATTCCTTAAATGGGCCCTACAAGCCAATTCATCCAATATTTTGACCCTAAAATCTCCAAGTAGGTGACAAATTATATATTGATCCATTTCAGATCAGGAGGTGAACAATGTTTATAGCAAGGAAATTTGAATTAGGTTAGGAGGCTATTCAAATTGCTCATGTAGTGCATGAAGTGACAATGAGGATTAACTAGAGACATAGACCCTCCATTATCCATGCACACTCACTAATCTGATTTACACTAATTCAAGTCTCCCCAATCACTAGTTTTGACTGAGTGATGTACAAGCAACTGACTGTATGTGCGTGCAAATACCTAAAATATCTTAACTAGGGAGACAATTACTAAAGAGGGTTAGTTAGAGTCAGTTGGGACCTACATTAGTGGATAATATCTAGTCCTCTTTTATTTACTAACTCGGTCACTCCTTGTAACATCTCGGAAATTCACAAAAATTTAAAATTTTTTAAAGTAGCAATAAATACTGAAATTGCTAATGCAGAAAATAAAATAGATACTAATCTTTTAACTAATGACAAATTACGATAATGACAATTTATACATCATAACACAAAATATATCTTTAATTTTGCTTGTGTTTAATTGTAATCTACATGTTGTAATTAAGTTTATCTTGTGATAACTTTTTCTTAACAAAGTAGTGACAGTTGCTCTTGGATGATGATGAAGGGGTCCTACGAGGTACCCTGAGGTTTACTTAGCTATGTTTAGCTAAAGCATTTGAACCTGTTTCCTTGCGCAGATACGCAGGTAAGAGCAATACGACAATTCAAGTGTTAAGAGTAATTATAAATATGTTTTTCAATTAACCGTCAATGCTAATAGTAACTCTAAGTACTCCCCTGCATGAGTTAATAATGGTAAGGATCTTTGTTCTATTTCTCGTTTACATGCTAGTTTACAATTTATAAGTGCTATTATAATCCTGTCATCATTTCGCCATTTTGTAAGGAGTGGTAATATCATGTGCATTATACTTACACTATGAATTCTTGATTATGTGCTAGATTCCAATGCACACATGGATTCACTTGAAATCATCAAAATAACTATATTAGCTTATACATCTCTCAATTTACAATTTATGAAGAATCATTCTAATATAGTAAATGTTATTATCATAATTACGATGATACTATTGTAAATTTGCAACATTATAGGATTTAGATCTTTTTAATGTTTATGCTATGTAATCTTTTTTCAAAGAGATGACAATATGAACAAACATTACGATGTGCACAAAAATAAAAAGCCTAGACTATACATTAAGTATCAAAGGCCTTCTATAATCAACGACCTTTATCAATTGAGAAACAATATACAAAATATATAAACTATGCATTCGATTGACAAAACATTGGAAATGAAATGGATTATACAATGTAACCCTAAATACTACCCTATGTATTAGCGACTATAAACATTGATATTATATGATATTACACTTTGCAAACCAAATCAACATATTGACAAAGGATAGTGACAGGTATTAAATTCGTTGCAGTCATGTGTTGGCAGGTTAAATGTGTCCAATCTAGGTATTAATGCTCCTAGCTAATCTCCATGGTGGAATGTATTGTTGGTTGTCAACGTAATCAACTTCACGTGGAAACCTTGTGAATAAAGTTGTTAACGATCTGAGCTGTGCATGTTTCACCTGGTGAATAGCCTTCGAGCTGGACTTTACGATGGTAAGGTCATTAATGGAGTTTAAATGCTGGAATGCTTCATAGAACGTGGTGCTATGATGGCTCGATCTCGCCCATTGATCTAGATCTGTCTCGGTTTTGGGACTTCAAGCCTAATCCTACCACTACGTCTTTGTTGAGGTTATTCTTGTGCATTCATTTGGTGATACCGGCTCGGTGGAGAGGCTGGCCATTTGCAAGAGTTTGGGGTTTGGAGGTTGCTCGACTGAGGAATCCTTCCTCGGGTTCAATGGTGTGACTTGCAACTGTAACTTGATGGTTTCTCAGGTTTTTAAGAAGGTTTGAGGGCCGAATGTTGAGAGGCGAGGAAATAATACTGTAATGCTTGGTTGTTGGAGTGGCACCGGAAGATTGCAATGGTTCAAACTTCAATCCTTTGCAAAATATTACAAGGTACTATCTTCATTTCAAAATAATTAAGTTTTTTGCTACTTTAGTTAATAATGTGATGCAATCGTTTTTAATCACTTCCTGAGTTTGCTTGGCAGGTAACTTCATTCGCTTGCATGTATACCTTGACTGATGCTTATGGGAAACATGTTTCCATGCCATTCGGTAAGCCTCGGTGGTTCTTATCCATGTAGGTTCTCCTGGCATGTTGGCTGAATCTTGATGTTTGAGGAGAACTGAGAATAGTTCTTGGTAGAGGTTTTAGCTAATGAGATGATATTCGAGATCCTTACGTCATGTGTATAGAGGATGAAATCATCGGCTCATTTTACTACCCTGTCATTGCAGCGTTTCGCTGTAACTTTTGATGAAATGTAAACTTGTTTATGATATAACTTCTAAGGAATGAACCCTCGGTCATTATTATGGAAGGAACTGTGTTTTTTGAAACTTTAGAATGATTATAAGTGTTTTATGTGTTTATACAAAACGACATTTTGATTAAAAGCATAGCATTGATACTGGCCTAGAGCCATGAGTTAACTTGTTTCTCAACAAAGAAATCCTGTGCTTGAAAAGTTTAAGTTTAAGTTTGAAAAAAAATGACAATATGACTCAAATTTGGTTTGGAACCATAATTTAATAATAATTCGATCGATGAATTATTACTCTTGTCTGAATTTGTTTGAATAGTTAGATAGCTATCGTAATGTAATGGTTGAGCAGTAAGAATGCGTTTTCGGTTTTTGGAATTAGGTGAAAATAATTGATAAGAGTTTAATTCTAATTAAATAAATGCTGCGAAAATAAAATATGATAATATTGAAATATCATAGTTAATCTATGTTTAAGAAATCTTGGTAAAGGTGATACAAATCATCCAGGTCTATTTTTCTCCATTTACTTGTTAGTTACTTCGAGTAAAGAGGTCAATCATTGTTTTGATCTTAAATACTAAAGTAAGATACAAGAAATATTAGAAGTATTCGTAATGTTTAGGAAACATGGGAAACATAAATCTAGGTTATTCCATTCCTATCAGAAAAAGAAATATAATAAAATGTTATGAAATGTTGTTATGATTATTTTGTAGCTGTTATAATTTTCATAAATGTTAATAGAAGAAATGAAATGGAAATATAGTACTATACTGTGTAAAAGACGAAAATAAAAGAATGCATAACATTTGCATCTGAACAGAAGTAAATAACCTAAGTGTAAACCCTAGGTTTTTTACAGAAAAAGTAATATTTATTTTTGACAGTATGTGAAGGATAACATTAAAATGCTTGTACTATGAGATGTTATTTCGATCCTAAATCTAGACATATACTCTATATCACAGAATATGATTGATAAGACAAACTAGTGAAAGTCAACAACAATTGTCTCTTCATTCATTTGGCAATCAGCCTATCAAATCATCTATCTTAAAATTTTCCTTCTCTATACTACAATACTATGCAGAAGATAGCATGGGGAAAAATACAGAGAATATATTTAATCAATCATCTCATTTACTTAACCAAAATTATACAAAATCATACTTAGGTCAGAAAATGAAACAATTACTTCTGTATGCTATTAACTGTAAATACTAAATCTACAAATGCAGAAAATCATATAGCTGAAAATAAACAGGACAAAACAGTAGAACCTAGTGAATGTAGGAGAAACAAACAACCCAAGGAGCCTATTCCACCCAACCTATTCCTGAAGACAGTCAATTTACTTGCCTTAGGACCCCCGAGCTTGTTCACTGAACCACTAGGAAGAAGAATCTGTAGAAGCTTTAGGTCATCAACTTGCAGCAGCAATTTGGATCATTCAGTCGTCTAGACTTAGCAGTCAAAGAGACATGCACCAACACCTCTAGTTCCCTTCTCATAATATTTTCAGTAGCCTCACAATGCACTTCCACTTAGCTTCCCTATTCGAATCTCTCAGTGATCACCTGATACACTTGAGGAATTATTTCTGCAGAAAATAATCTAGGGCTCCCTGCCCAATTCGAATTGCCTTATCTAGGCTGCCTAGGCCTTTTTAGTGGTTAACATGGTCATTAATGAGCTAACAACTCCGTTCCACCCTCCTGGGGGATAATGCCACAAATTTAGGGGTTGTCCCATAGCCAACAGCTAGTGGTGGAGTGCAAATGCTGACATCTGTCCCATTCCTTCTAACAGCTTCCATTCTTCCTAGTGGGTCAGTGAACACTCATTTAACAGTTCCCTTGGGTGTTTGTCTCCTATTTTAATTTATTAAATAATAATAATATGTTATTACAATCATCCTTGACCATATTTGGTCGTAATTACAAAACTTTGTAATTATAATTTAACATAATGTTTTTGCAAATAAAATAAATAGTCTCAAAATTTGGGTAGGTGACACTCCTAAACTCATGGAAAAGCTCCCTAAATCAGGGAATGCACCCCCAAATCAAGGAAGTCACCTCCAAATCTAGGAATCCATCTTAGGGGTGACTTAGGTGGTCAATTTGCATAGGGTTTGTCCCACTTGAGTCATCAAGTCATGGTCTATGTAACTAGGTAGAGGTTTGTATGCTCTAACACCCCCCCATAAGCCTATCTAGGTTAAAAAAAAGTAAAGAAAAATGGATCTCGGAAATTTTCATCCTTATTAGGTACCTATGCACACAAGAAATATTTGAAAACTGGGCAAGAGGGAAAAACCACATGGGAAACCCCCATTCCATAAAAGATAATATAAGAAGAAGAACAAGCTAACCTACTTAGAAAGTTTTGTGCATAAATTGGTGAATAGTGGGAGCAAAAGTTGTATCCATGGAGTCTGAAGGAACACACTAGAGATATTCTTCAATGAGAACTTGATTTGGGACAATTTTTCCAATGGATTCTTCAATTAGAACTTGATTTGGGACAAGTTCTCCAAAGTATTATGAATCAAGGATGCGTGGAGTAGAAACTGTTGAAAGTGCATACATCTTTCTTGTTTTGCTCCTTCTCTTCCTTTTCTTCAAAAAACATTTTGTACTTTCAATCTTATTCTTTATGTGGTCCTTTATTTCATTAAGGATTCCATGGTTTCTTATCTTCATTCTTGCCATCATTGGAGTCGAATTCTTAATGAGAAATCCTTGTTTTTTGATATGTTTTTCCCTTGTATGGGGGGATTTGCTTGATTGTACCCTTCTTCCCCTCATTGGATGCAATTGCATTCACCTTTGAGGTATTTTACAGTCCTATTTGTGAGATATTATCTTGCTTCTAAAGGAGGGAGGCATTAAAAATATCCAAAGTAGGCATTCTGTAGGAGGCTCCAAGAACCAATTAAGTAGAATGGAAAGTAGAAAAAAAGATACTATAATTACAACCCAATTTGGAGAGAATAAAGAGTGCCATTTGTGAGCCATCCTTCTCAATCTTACACATCCTGAGCTACAAGAGAACTAATTTGAACTTGGTGAAAAATTGTTGAATATAGTTAAAATCACTTGGTCTCATGTTCATGAGTTCCACCTCCAATTGATGGCCCCTCATTTCATCTTGTGTTCCAAAGAGGGTGGACAATGTAGTCCAAACATCATTTCGATTCTTCTTGGGTTCAATGTGGTAGAGTAGATCTAGAGAAATAGAATAACAAAGTAGCCTAAATGATTCATCCATTTTATTCAAGTATTTAGACTTTTCAATTGCTAAATTTGGTTCCACCTCTCTATCCATTGTGATTCGGTAAAGCCCCTTCATCCTCAAGAGAATATCTACTCTCGATTTCAATTCATAATAGTTGAAGGGGGTTATAATATTTTGGGGCTATAGGAGATCCATGGATGCAAAGAGCTCTTTGGTGGCAAAAAAATCCCTTCTTTAACCTGCAATAACTTGATCCCTGAAAACAAACACTCAAATATTGTCTAGTTTAGAGCCCTTGTAGCTTTGATACCTTGTAAAACCTGAGCGTGTAGATATAGGAACTAATACAAGAGAGATATAATGTGAAAGAGAGATCAATAATCAACTATTCATATAACAAATGTAGTAACATTAATTAACACAGAAAAATATAGAACATATAATAAGAAAGAATGATGCATTTCATTGAGCATTGATGAATGGAGGTGTACAATATTTATAACAAGGAAATTAGAATTAGTTCAATAGGATACTCAAATTTCTCATGCAGTGTAGGAGGTGCTAGTGAGGCTTAAATAGAGCTAAATACCCTCAGTTAGCCATGCACACTCACCAATCTAAGCATTAATGAATGGAGGTGAACAATATTTATAGCAAGGAAATTTGAATTAGTTCAAGAGTCTATTCGAATTTCTCATGTAGTGCATGAGGTGATAGTGAGGCTTAAATAGAGCCAAATATCCTCATTTAGACATGCACACTCACCAATCTAAGTTACACTGACCCAAGACTCCTCAATGACTAGTTTTGTCTAAGTGATGTAGATGAAACTGACTGTATGTGCATGCAAACCCCTAAACTATATCAATTGGGGTTCCAATGAATGAAAAGGTTAGTTAGGGTCGGTTAGGACCTAGATTATTGGAGTGCATCTAGTCCTCTACTAGTTACCGACTTAGTCACTCCTAAACTCAAGGAAAACCTCCCCAAATTAGGCAATGCACCCCCAAATCAAGGAAGGAGCCCTCAAAACTAGGAATTCATCTCAGGGGTGACTTAGGTGGTCAATTTGGATGGGGTTTGGTCCACTGGAGTCATCAAGTCATGGTCTAGGTATCTAGGTAGATATTTTTTTGCTCAAACGTAATTTTCCTGAAATTATTGTGAATTCATATATGGAACTGTTTTGATAAAATGATTGGATTTTCCATTTGAAGGTGTTATTTTATTCTATTAGATATAGCACCCTCTACACATTGAATGCAACTTTAAAAAATGTCATGTAAAATAAATTATATTTCAATCTTGGGTTTACATACAACTTGGCATTTATTAAATGCCTTGTTTTATCTATGTCTTGGAGGTCTAAAAATTAAATATATCATGCACTCTTATCTAAGGAAAAATCCTCTAGTTTCAAAACAAATGATCACACATTAATGATATCAAGTGGTGTAACCTAAAGAAAAAGCCTCAAGTTTCATGACAAATGATCATGAAAAAGTTAAAGAAAAAAGAAAGAGAGGTGGTTCTTCTCTATGTTTTATTGCATATTCTTGTCACTAAGAACCATAACAACATTTGTAGTTGCACTGTGAATATTTGAGGGAAAATCCAAGTAAATGTTCTTAGATAATCTGACCATGAAAGTCACAAAAGTAGTCACCAATTGAGAGTGACCATTTCTTCAAACATCTTTAAGGAAACCTAATTTGTCTAATGGATTGGCATTAATGAAATGGAGAGATGACATGGAATATACTTCCACGGGGACTAAATTAGTATAGGTTAACATCAATAGTTTGATGGAGTAGATCATTCAACTATCCTAATTAGTGCATAATTTTTAGGATTTGAGAATTCTTTCAGAGAAATAGATGGAGTAAACTACAACCATTTCTTATTTGTGTAGAACAATAGATGGAGTAAACTACAAAGAAATTAATCCATCTATAAATGGCTATTATCTTTTTAGGATAGATATAAAAATATATCAACAAGTGTAATAATATGCTTCTTGTATTCTATTTTCTCTTCTTCTCAATCCAGAATGGCCACTCTTGTCTAAAAATAATTTAATAAACTATAGGGCACTTCTTCTTATAGGGGTCCTTTAAATGGTCCTATAATACTGCATGTTAGAATTCTTAAATTCCATTTCATAATGAAACTAAATGGCATCATTACACGATCTCCCTCCCCTACATCTTGCCTCTAGTAAAACATGCAACAAACTTGTTTGCATTGTTGGGCCATCAATGTTTTGGGTGCCCTCAATCAGGGTATTTTTTAAGGATTCTAATATTATACTCAAGTATAATATCCTAGGCGATTATTTTAGATTGAAAAAACATGTATATAGATAAGTAGGCGAATATTAAATATGAAACATACAATTTATTACTGAAATGTGTAAATTTTGGAGAATATTATGATAAAAAAACATATTTTATGTAAATATAAGTGATATTAGAGGCTAAAAATGACCAAATAACGAATTTATTTTTTGAAAAAAAGCCTGAAATTTTTCCCTTAAAAATTAACCTGCCCTCAATTTTCATTGCCCTGTCATGTCCAGGATCATCATTCAATGCCTAACGAAGTTAATTACGATTTTACTTGTATCATCATGTTTTGGGCCACCTCCGTTTGCCAAGAAACACACATACACCAATATTTATCTAGGTTTATCAATTTGGCATGTACCCAATTGACTTAACAACATTTAAATCTCCTTACAATGTTATCAACCTTTCTAGAAGTGGTCTTCTTTTTTCATTTTAGAAAAGTGCATCTTCAATTTCATGAATGGATAAAAGAGGGTACATCATATAAATTACATCATTAGGAAAACACATAGATATGCCAAATACCCCATCCTACATAGGTCCAAAGGTATAGTAGCATATCCACCTTGTCCCAATGCAAACAAACATATATTTTTTTAAGATACCTTTCCTAGCTCCACTTTCATTGATAGATCTTATTTGAAAGCTTTTGTTTCTCTAAAGTGAAGTGTAATATTTACATTAAATGTAGCTAAACATTACCTCTTTCACCAAGGAGGAGATGTTGTTTAACTATATGGTTCCCTATATGCTTATGCATGCTTGTATGATCATCCATTTGTCTCTAAAAATAACCCCTTTCCATTGAAGTGATTGACAAAGAGAACAAAGTTTGCAACAAAAACCCAGTCCTAACAGCTTCTTCTCACTTTGCAATTCCACAAACAATGTTCCACTATATCTACATTTGATTATCGACATGCTCCAAAAATGATGCTTTTCCACTTAAGGGGGTTAACAAAGAGATTGGAGTATGCAATAGTAACCCAGTCCCAATTGATTCTATCCACTTTCCACTCACACAAAAAACTGTTCCACTATATCTTCTTTTGACAAAACGGATAATAGACATTAGTAAACTTATCCTATCTTTAAATTCTAGGTTGTTGTTGAGGACCAAGCACTCAAGCACTCTATACTGAAAAAATGAGTAGGATCTCCATATTCCCTAAAATATTTGATGCCAGTTGGCTTCATTGTCTTGGAAAAATCATCTATTGTTGTCCCAATCTACAAGTCAAAAGTTTGGTCAAATATTTCCATAGAGTTATTTATTTTGGTACTAAAATAAATTTGAGTCATGTGACCATTTCTTGTCTGTCCAAATGGGACCTTGTGGATCCAACTTTAGTTTGAAGAAATTGGAGTCTAGAATTTTTAAATTATAGAGTGTTATAAGACTTTAAAAGCTTATTTGTTAGTTACCTTCAGTCTTTTAAAGTGATTACCAATCAGATTTATCTAATTGCCCAAATC
This sequence comes from Larix kaempferi, assembly GCA_027924585.1. Taxonomy (NCBI): domain Eukaryota; kingdom Viridiplantae; phylum Streptophyta; class Pinopsida; order Pinales; family Pinaceae; genus Larix; species Larix kaempferi. The sequence goes on along the minus strand of BSBM01000994.1, from coordinate 22,150,261 downwards.
CTTGACCCAAAAATCACCCCATGTATGAAATCCTTTACTGTTCAACTTCCCTGCATGAAAAAAAGGAATGTAAACCAAGCAGTCCCATGTTTGAAGGAAATTTCCAAATTTAACATGTATCCAATTCCATCCTCTTCTAGGGCCTGCAAATTCCTAAGTCACTTTCATATACACTCATTTCCACGTATTCCACGCCTTCTTGGGAATTCCTTATCTTGTGATTATGGTGTCCACTATTCTATTGAAGAATATTACAACTCCAATAGAGGACCTTAATTCTATGGCCTTCCGCCTTTATCCTTGTAGTTGATATTATTTGATTATTTCTCTCATATTGAATCTATTGTTGCTTGAATATCATTGTTGAATGATTGCTTTAAATATGTATTTTTCTTTGCTATAGTCAATCAACAATATCAAAAAACACAAGATTGATATGGAGATCATAGTGAATATGGAGTTCATTTGGTCGTTGGTTAGATTAGATGGTGGTTGTATGTTTTTTGGCATTGGTATTATTATTCTTTTTGAAAATGACATTATTTTATTGGTTCATAAAAGAACCAACCTCCAAAACCATCTTGATACTATGAGCACCATTTTTGCAAAAGGACAATATCACTACTTTTTTTCTTTATGTCCGTTACTTTTTGTGGTATTTTTGCTAAAAATTATAACAAAATCTATTTCCCAAGAGAAGAAAGTGTTCTTGAGGTTCGTTGTTGGCTTGAGAAAGTTGTTTCTAGAAAAGTAGAAAATGACCTAAGAAATAGTGCCATATATGAAAACCTAATATGGACTATTATGAAATAGGACAATAGTATAATATCTATACCATTATGACTTGAATTTATTTCGAAGTTACAAGTCAATCCATGTAGTTCTTCTTATTTCATTCCATTGTTTCAGAAATTGTTTCCACTAAGCCTCTATTTATTCTTCTTCTTGTTGGTACGTTTTCTTCAAATGTTTGGAAAACAATTGGTTTGATACTACTATAGTTTTTATATTTTCTTTTGTTAAGGAGTTGGCAAGATGAATTTTTTGGATTGATAGTATTGTTTTCTACCCTTTTTTGAATTTAACAAAAAGAACAACCCAAGTTCCTCATATATTTTATTGGTTTTTTTATAAATTGTGTTTCAAGATTTTAGAATTGTTTAACCAAAATGTGTGGAACACACCATTTATTTGAAAAATAGAAAACATACTAAAACCATTGTAAAAAGAACTAATCATTTGGATTTCATCAGTGATTAACAAGATTAGTAATTGTGTTAACAAATTTCATTGTTGATGTGGAGTAGTTGGTCGAGCTATGTGTATAACATACCCATTTATTTTTATGTTTCAATCTCTACCTCAGAGTTTTTTTTTTGAATTATTTTAAATTGGTCAAACTAAGTTTGCAAAGTGGATCTTACCATCGGTTAGACTCGTGGTATTGTTTTAACCCCATGGAGTTACCTAGCAATGAAATACAAATATTATTGTTGTTCTTTTGACTAATATTGGGTATTATTATTTGTTAACCAATGTTGGTTTGGATTGGTGGGTTCATAACTTTGTAACCCAATGAAGACAAGATTTTGTTTCCATAGAATTTATTTGGGACATATATCATATTTAAAAATGATTCATCTTAGACTTGAGTTGAAGGTATTTGCACATGATTTTGTTGCTAAAAAATGTTTAAATAACACTCTAACGCATGACTTTGCAAATATAATTCAAAAGTATGGTGTCGATGAGGGTTTGAATCAATTCCAGTTTTTTTTTTCTTCCACTCATCCCACATGCATACATATCATAAGCATCACCAGCATTTGTGAACAAAACCCTATGAGAATACTAAGGGAATATTAACAGTGAAACAACCAACTTGGTTAGAATATAAACGTGATAGAAACATCATTGACTAAACCTCTTAATAATATTATATATGTTTTGGAATAGGAGAGGTGTCTTCTTACATATGTCATTTCTATTAGGGTTCCTCCAAGTGGAATTAACCCTATAATATCCCTTGCATTAACCTGAAAAGAGCCCTTTCTTGCACTCCATCGATTAAAAGCTTCATAGTAGTTGACCACCCATATTTTCTTGCCTACAACTATTTTGAAGCTTCCACCTATCTATTTGATCTAATGCATCTCTTGAATTTGTGATCACTATTAACTAAATATACCCATTTGCCATCATGTCACCTACATGTGGCCACCTTTCATGGAGTTTCAAAACTCTATCCACTAGAATTCTTTCCATTTTCAAGAAATTTGGCATGCCATTTGTTGCAACAAATGTGAAACAAAGTTCAATGAATCCATTTGAAATTGTTGGGAGGTTTCATTTGGTTAAATCATTTAAAAATACAAATGTTATTCCTACAAGATGTAGTTTTTTTATTTGCTACAATTTGTGCCTTGGAAAATTCCATAGGAAACTTAAAAATCTGTGAGCATCATTTATTTGGTGCTCCACATTTCATGACCAAGAACCACATCACAAACTTCAAAATTTGAAAATGGAAGGATTATCTCCTTGACAGATACATGGCTTGCAATAACCTCCTGTGTAAAAACAATGTCTCAAAGAGATTATCTTGACACAAGAAGGGAAATATACTTTGCTAAAATGTCCCAAAGTTTTACATTTTATTTTATTTTGTTAAAACTGTATTAGTCCTTTTTCTTTGTAATTATACTACAACTATATTTTGATTAAATAACTAAATAGTATTAACATATTTTAACTGATGACCTATACATAAGTTGATGAACACATATTTGTATATTATTTTAAATTGTGAAAAAACAATTGGTGTAGTTTAGATGAAAGATGAGGATAATCATGAAACTATGTTAAGGAAGAGAGGCAATGCCTTGATGAAATTATTTAACTAATGTCAGTTGTCCAAACAAATAATTTAACCTCTAAACAATATCCATTTTCCAATAAAGGAGATAACAAAGTTAATTAAAAACCATGAGGGACACCTCAAGGGGTCATACCGTCATTGAGCACTTGAGGAGGGTGTTAGGTATGCATGGATACAACAAATGGTGGAGAGAGAAAACAACAAAAGAAAAAAAATTGCATGCATATACTGCTTTTAGAAGCCAGAAGATGTTAGGTATTGCATGAGCGGAAAGATGAAAAGAAAGGATTGATTCAATACATCATTTTGACCTGAAACTACTAAAACCCTTGTTTGCATAGTGTCACTTTTCAACTCAAGGGTAGCTACTAGTACAAAAGAAAGATAATTTACCCAAAAATCTTAAGATCAGGAGGTTCATCGACCGAACGATTGGTTTTTACCAACAATATACAACATTAACATATATGTATATTGTTTGTGATAAAATTATTATTTTTGTTAGGTGACAACCAGATAAGATTTGAAAAGGAAATGAATAAATACTGGAATAATGTGTTTATTTTCAATAAAGAAAATATTTCATTTCAACCTAAAAGGTAGTCTATTGAATGTTTTCTTTTATACATCCTTAGAGTATAATCTATAGATATAAACCCTAGACACAATTTATTTATTTTGTATGGTTATGGACACAATACATTACATAATGATACAATAATACAATAGGTATGGCACAAAGGATTTTTTTTCATAGACCTACATCTGAGTATATGCAATGTAGAATATTTATTACAGAATAAGCATGCATAGGAACCCATCCTTGATCAATATGTAGAACAAACAATCATAAATACAAAACCTTAAACCATAACAAAACAAGTTAATATATTCCAAACTCAGTTTATGTATTTTCTTGGACTAATGAATGGAAATTCATATGAAACATTTAATGTTTCGTAACCATAACCCAAATTCTACTTCATATTCTCCTATATAAAATATACAACAAGAAAAAAGAGAAATGAAGAATGCAACTCATACAACGTTATATATGTTTTGATATGGAACAACAACAATTTCTTTATAAACAAACAACATAGAAACTGTATTCATAGAAAGTATACCTTGCTAAGATTTGATACAAAGAACAGAGAAATTGTATTAATAGCAAGTATTCTTTACTAAAATTATTAGAATAGTCGCTAATAGACCTAGACTATTAATATAATAGAATGTAAATCAAGCCAAGAATAATAGACCCAATTAATAGAATTATATATTAAAAAAAATAATACATGTGTTATATCCAGAGATAATTGATTACAAGGTAACTTTATAAATCTTCAAGTTGAAGGATTAAACCCAAACTAGGGTTTTTCCCTAAAATAAATTACATAAGATATAACGACCACAATAGTAACCTTCTATTTGAAAATCCTAAATGATTCTTACATCGGCTTCAAGCCTTTTTTGTTATAGAGAAAATAGGAAAAACACAATTTCAAACTTACTATATAAGAGTTGACCTAGGGTTATGAAAAAGGAAACTAGTCAATATTTACCTCTACCTGAGATCAGACTCTACGAAGAAGATATATAAGAATGCAAATCACAAGGAATCTATATACTAGAGATCCATACCTCAAGTTCAATAAAAATTAAACTAAGATACCTACTAAGAAAGCATACTTGAGAATGACCCATGGAAGACCCTCTCATAACCTAGAATGAATAACACATTTTTATTATCATTAGTAAATGTAATAGAGAGATAAAACCAAATATATCAACTTTTCAAAGAGATGAATCATTCTTACCCTCATTCTTAGTGAGACTAGATTGCCCAATGAATTAAGTCAAAGACTTCAATACAATCCAAGATAAACATGCCCCTGCAAAACTGAGTCACCGTACCCATAAAACATAGGAATAACTAAAAGTTTCTTAAATTCGAACCCTAGAACTCGATGTTAATCGATTGGAGGTAAAATTAAAAGAAAAATCATAGCTCGACTTAAATCCTTTACCTAATATTTGTAGTGGTATTCAATCTCAATAAGGTAGGAGTTAAGGGCATGCATTAAATGCTAGGATTAAATATGCAAACAATTGTAAACATACAATCTTGAGGACTGATATATCATTGTGACACTTGTATAAAGAGTCGATCAATGCCAAGGTGAGTTGGAGTATGGAAATCCAAATCCAATCCACTTTCCCAATGCCATGGTTTAAACAATTTATAGTTTGATAATGTTTGAATTTATATCCATATGATTACACCTTATAGCGTTGCTTCTACGTACAATAATTGGTTATATCACAAAAGGTTTTCGTTATAAGATGTATATCTTATCCACAAAATAATTTATTGATAGATCTAGGATCCTAAGCTCAAAGTGTTCACCGCTATGATAATCCCTTTAGTCCTACAATAAAATGTAATATTATAAAACGAGTTTGCATAACAATGTTCATAGAAATATAGAGTACGAAAGTGTTAAAAATATATATCTACGACATGGTATATGTATAGTAAAACTTTGATAAAACACCATGGAAGATCTAATAACAAGTTAAGTATTGAACAAGTTGTCTATAGCGATATGGAATATGCCTATAGCAATATTATTCGGCATTAGAGGTTGTGTATCTCACATAACCTTGAGGATGTTGGATATGTGGTAGTAGAATTGGAAATTCAAAATGATTACAAAAGCAAAGACCAAGCACTTATATAATAAGTGGCATTATTATTTAATAAAGGAAATAGTTGCAAAGTAGCTAGTCTTTGTTTTAAACTTAATTGAGATATGATATATATTTATTGAAAATAAAATATTTATGATATTAATTTTATTAATGTTTATTTATTATTGTAAATATTTTTAAGAAGAATTAATATGTGAACACTTTCTTAAAAAAAGTTTGAAAAAATAGTAATAAGCTCCTAAAGTTGTTTATTAAGATAGATTAGGCTTCTCTCAGTTTTTTCAACTTCGGAGTTGGAGCATATTTTCATAGAGGTAAATTATGAGGCTGACATGTTGTCTAAAGAAGCACTAATGGAGCGAGAGGGCCTTTTAACTTGGAAGGATTTTGAAAAGTCATCTTTGATAGATCAAGGCTCTTTCTATATTTTTCAGATTTGATCTCATTTTTGGGATACTCTGCTTTGATAAGAATTCCATAGGGTGGATGATGTAAGATGGCTTCTTTGAACTGATTTGATGATGTAGTGTTTTATTCAAATCCTTTGAATAACAAAATATAGTTTTTTTCTCGCCAAAAAAAAAAAAAAAAAAAAAAAAAAACATGTACAAAGTTGCAAAACCAAAAAACTAACATCTAAAGTTTTTCATGTTCCAATTAACATAACAACATGTACAGAGTTGCAAAAACAAAAGGCCACCATCATGAAGTAAAAAAGAACATAGAAAAAAACGCAGGGCATTAAATATGCAAAAAAACCATCATAATATAGTAAATTTTTTAACAATAAGTATAATCATAATTAAATTAAGACAAGTTGCCACAACCCCAAGATCTGGGTGATTATCTTTACTCTTGGGCTAGCTAGTCATATGTAGAGATTCTTGTATAAGTAGCGGTTTCCATTAGTTGGTCAATCCTCAAGTGGATATATATATAATAATATGTGTTTTTTATTTGTATAGAATTCAGAAATAGAAGATAAAGTACTATGATAAATCCATTTAAATAGGAGCGGGTTGTTTAAAGTACTATGATATAGTAAGTATGAAATAATATATATATTTTTAAGTATAAAATAATATGAAATTATAACAATATATATCTCTGATATAAATCACATGAAAATATAATAATAAATATTTGCTTAAATGATTGTATCGCTCAATTTTGACCAAAATTAAATATTTGTTTAAATGTTTTTATCATTGAATTTTGACCAAACTAAGGGAGAAGACAAAAACAACGGGGAAAGAGAAAATAGTATAATGTTTAAAGACAACTAAGGAGTTTGGATGTGCATGTAAAAGATCTGTTGAGAGAAAAGTGAAAGCATATACCAGAGACTCCGTCTAATGTTTCTAGAATGGCTGTAACATTTGGACCCGCTTTAAGCCTCTGCTTACCTAACAAAAAGGAAAAACAATAGCTGGAATTAAACACCATTTTCCAATTATTGGTGTTCATCATAGGAAGGCACATGTTTAGCACATAATTAATGTAGAAGCTTAAGAATACATTTGAAATTAATCATGAGTTATAACTCATAGGAATCATGCAGCATCCATGCATATTATAAAAGAGTTAACTTTCTACATGGTAATTTTCTTTATATCAATAAATGAAATAAATTTCATGATTCGACTCTCATACCATATGGAATAAGCAACACATAAAAATTATTTGAATGTTAAAACATTTCATATTTAAACTTTTTATATTGTATGATGCCTATATTTCACATGATGCATATATGTATAGCAAGAATATATTTTGATTGATGTATACATAGAGGTTATTATCATGAATATGTTAACCTTTGTTTTTTATTGCTACTATATTGCTTTACAAAATTAGTTTTCAGAAGACCGCCGAGTTTGTTGTTAGTTGTCATAACACTGATAAAGAATCATATCAATTCAAAGATGGTTGATTACGGAGGTTGAACTCCATAGTTTATAAGACTTGAACTGCCACGTTTGTCATCGTTAACTCTACAAAGATCTTCATGTTTGGTTATCTCACTGCCAGCTTATCTTAATACAAAGATTTGGCGTGAATAAGGGATTACAAGATTGAACACCACATTGAGTAGGAATAGGCAGAAGTTTTCTCCATAATGTGATATGTTAACAAAGTGTCATTAAGATGAGATTTGGTGCTAGATGCCAGAGTTTGATAAAGATTCCATGTATGAGTAGTTTAAAGGAACTCACCAAGCTTCCATGCAATAACAAAGAGCTATATTATCCCACAAAAAATATATAAGCAAGCACCAACGAGTTTGTAGAGGTAGAATCCAATCACTAAAATCTTGGTTTCCAAGGGTCAAATCGTTGGAGACATTGCCTTTTCGCTCAAATGAGTTGTGGAAGTTGAAACATTACACAATAGGAGTCATGGTTACACTTGTTAGAAAGGAATTGACTTAGACTTGTTGTCATGATATCATCATCTACTAGATCGCAACACTTGGGTTATGTTTATTGCAAAATTGAAACAAAGCTGACAACTAGTGCATTGAAGATAGGGTTCACCAAATTAATTAAAGTGTTTACTTGGCTATCAAAATAATGTTCTATCATCTTCCAGCAAGCTTGATATTTTTTGGGACCCTTTTGTATTTTTTGAATGTTCGCCAAGCGGGAGAATCGTCTGATTTGATTTACATTTTTCTATGTTGGGAATTGCTTTTCAATTTCTTTCTAAAGCATATAAAACCCCAACCTCAAACCCTAAGTTAATTTTTCAAATTCTATTGATTTTGACATTAATTCTACTAATTTTGACCTTGACGTTTCTATCCCTCAAAGGGATCAAGGAAAATTATTGGTTTATGCACTCATAAATATATAATTATGATTTGATCATTGAATTTTTATGTCGATTGGTGTTATTTCTTTTATTTATTAGGATGTGCAATAGAGGGTTCCATGTTTCGCTAATTTAAGTGCCTTCATCGCTATTGAAATTTTCAAGATGAAGCTTGATCTCAACCTTTTCTCTAATCATTTTTTGGTGTGATGGACAATTGTGGCTATGATTTTTGTATTATCAAGATATATAAGATTTTTTCTATTATTTACATGTTCTGCGAGGGTTGAGATTTTAATTATGTTGTGTCTTAGATCAGGCATATGCTCTTTCAACCTTACTTCCGTAGATCTCCCAGTCTCGTCAATGTAGACCTTTCCGCACAAACAAGAAATGCAATATACACCTTTTTTAGATCCTTCTCTAATTGGGTCTTTCACCGAGTCAATGATCCTTCTTAAGGTACTTGGAGGTGTGAATGTGACACTTATGTTTCTTCTATGTAGTATCTTGGCCACTTTGTCAGTGGTCACTTTAATGTAAGGGAGAGATACCTTACATATGTCAGCATCCTCGTGTCTTCTAGACTTGGGTCATCCTGCTTTTTGGTCCAACATGTTGAATAGTTTTTTATTATAACCAATTATACTGAATACCTCTGATAGATGTCGCAGCTCATCTTCCACATGATCCTTATCTGATATTATGAGGGACCTCGTTATTAAAGTATTAATGACACCAAGATTTTGGGAAGGAAGGTGGTGAGAGGTTGCATGCAGATACTTGTCTGTGTGTGATTTCATTTTGAAGACTCATGGTTAACATATAGTGTGGTGTGCAGGTACTTGTATATGTATGTGTGTGTGTGCGCGCACACACACACACACATTCTACTAGCTTGTTTTTCGTCTTATTTATTGCACCGAAGTAGCAAGGTGCTTTACAACCTAGTATGAGGGAGATGTTGTAACATTTTAGATCAACCTATCTTGATCTTCTATGTTATGCAATTGGCTTCCAATTTGATCCAAATTCCATGAATTTTGAATATGATAATGTCATAGATCATATAAGATTAATACACATTGTGCATATATGTGATTAATACACATTGTACATATATGTTGAGATTGGGTATTTATATAGTTTGTTTAACTTCCATACTCGTTGAATAGTCTAATCCAGAAGTACGCAATTGTCCCTTCACGTAATTCAATTGACATGTACTTATAGTTTAAGAGGATATGAAAAGAGTCAAAGAAACAATTGCTAACAACATAAACAAAATTGTCAAGGCGAAACAATCATGCAATTGCAAGACAGTTTGGAGATCAACTTGATAGTTGGCACTAGCAATCGTTGCATTGTGTTTAGTGTCATTTTCCCTCGTTTCCATGTTCCTCGATATGCGCATCAATTCAATAGCTACTGGACGAAATATATGTATGGAAAATAGGAATAGGAGCATATCTCAAAAAAATTCAAAGCAAAATAACAATAGAATATTTGATATGAGCTTCTTGAAACTAACAACAAACTATTTAATCTTAGTCTCTTAAACCAATATGCTCCCTATAAAGGAACAATGCCATTGAAAATTTAGTAAAAGCATAATAGGAAAGAAGTGAACTACAACCTATGAACAAACATAAAACATTGACATATGCCACACTATATACAAAAATCACACTCATTGACCACCATCGCTCTTGCAATGTGAGAATGGCAATAAATTAAAGCAATTTAGCAACAACTAGCAAAGACACTAGCGAAGCTGCTCTCACGTCAATGCACAGATCTACAACAATATTATAGTTACCTAATTCTGAAAAAATATAAAAAAACAAAACCATATAAAAGCCAACTATCAAACATAGTGATCTCTTTCGACAGCTACAGTGATCTCCACACAGCGCTCAGATACACGTCCGTCAATTCTGCGCTCTGTTTAATATCTCGAGATATGGATTTAAGGAATTGAATACCTAGCATCGTACATAAACCTTGTTATAGATAAGAATCCTCTTGTATGGAGAGAAACCCACATGGCAACCATGCCTTTCATCATTCCCTGACTTGTCGCACATGCACTATAAAATAGTATTTGGATGATAGATAATATGTTTAGTGGCTCTTGGAAGGGCAAGGAGAAATTTGTGAATGTTCCTATCGTTCCCCACATGAGAAAAAGGCTACCTAATCACCCCGACCAGACTTCACCTCACATACAAGGGGCAGCTCAGGCAGAGACCTCAGTATTTTTATTCAAAGGTATGGATGAATTGCATGGATAGCTTTTTTTCTTCGTTCTTTACCTTTTTTTCTTCAAATCATTAAGCTAGATGGATGTCTCTGTGTGGAGGTAACCTGTAGAGGAAGCAATATGTTTTTGTTTATACGGATGATGGGATTTTAACCTTCTTTAACAGGAAGTAGGACGAGGACGATTGAAAAAGGATGAGTTGCAACAGCTGTCGGTTCTGCGTAAAGGTTGCAGTGATACTTGCATTCTTCGGCCTTGTCTGCAATGGATCGAATCCTCGGAAGCCCAGGGGCATGCCACTGTATTTGTCGCAAATTTCTTTGGCTATTTTTAAAGTTGTCGTGTCGTTCTCTTCCACAAATAAATAATAATCCTATTGTTGGACATGCACCACGCCTTACATGTGGGCCGTGGCATGTGGCAGGATTGGAATCTCCTTTCCGTCATATTCAAACATATATTCATCAAAGTGTACGCGTGGAATTGGAAATCTCTTACTACAAAATTACAAATAATACCTGTCTGGTCAGTTGATGATGAACTTGAAATTGATTATATATATTGTGTATGGTCATTGAGCCACTCACACGCAATCTCGGGATTTCTCTGAACTCAAGAGCAATAGAACAATCGAGGGAATTAGTGGTTTCTGTTATTATACAATGATTTTCATGACATTATTGTTGGTTTTAAAGGTCATCTCAAGAAAGCACGCAGGCAAGCTGCCTCCAGGGCCTCCTGGATGGCCCATTGTTGGGAATTTCCTGCAGCTCGGCGAGAATCCCAACGAGTCCCTGTATCACCTTGCTGCGAAATACGATCCTCTAATGACCCTTCGTCTTGGAATAAAACAACAATTGTGGTTTCATCTCTGGCCATGGCCAAGGAAGTCTTGAAGACTCATGACAAAGTCTTTTCTGGATGCACCGTCACAGCTGAAGCAGCCAAATTCATCTCCCAAAGCGATTATTCCATCATATGGAACAACTGCAGGCCTCGTTGGTGTATGCTCTGCATATTTTGCAACACCGAGCTCTTTAGAGTCAAGAGACTGGAGACCTTGTTGTATCTCAGGAGAGATCAGGTCTTTTCCACCATTCAATCCATTTTTTAGGGTTCTACTAAGGTCAAGGGTGTGAATATTGGGCACACTGTGTTTGTTACCAGTCTGAATCTGTTGGGCAACTTGATTTTTTCTCAAAACATGTTCAAACAGGACTCTCAGGCCATTGAAGAATTCAAAGAAACGATGACGAAGATAATGGTACTCGGAGGAAAACCTAACCTTGTTGACTACTTTCCTTTTCTCCGAATTTTGCATCGTTGGGGTGTGAGACGCAAGATAACCAAATACAGGGGAATGGTATTTGGGTTGATGGACATATCCATAGAGGCTCGAATTCAAAGTAGAAAAGAGAGTAGGAATGAGCACAACAGTGTGAAGGCAAAAGAATTTTTGGACATTTTGCTCGATTATAGAAGCGAGAGTGGAGAAACATTCACCAAGAAAGACATTATTCCCTTTCTATATGTAAATCTACTTCTCGCTATTGAAAGCTGCTTTAATTTAGTTAGTTTAAGGTGGAAGTTATAATTTAGTCTCAATTTGTTTTGACTGTTGATGTGCAGGAATTGTTTATAGCTGGTATCGAAACAAGTAGTTCAATGATTGAATGGGCAATAGCTAGTACCATTCGCAATCCCTGGATAATGAAGAAAGCTAGGAAGAATTGGAGGAGGTGATCAGGAAAGATAGAAGAGTTGAGGAAAGTGACATCGATCTCCTGCCTTATCTTCACGCACTGGTGAAAGAAGTGTTTCATTTGCATCAGAGAGTTTCTCTGCTACTACCTCACAGAGCAGAGAGCACTTGTGAAGTAGCAAGATACATTATACCCAAGGACACTTGGGTGCTGATAAATGCATGGGCAATATGAAGAGACCTAACCATATGGAGTGAGCCATTAGAGTTCAAGCCAAAGACCTCAATATTTTTATTCAAAGGTATGGATGAATTGCATGGATAGCTTTTGTTCTTTGTTCTTTACCTTTTTTTCTTCAAATCAGTAAGCTGGATGGATGTCTGTGTGCGGAAGTAATGTGTAGAGGAAGTAATGTGTTTTCATTTATATGGATGATGAGATTTTGACCTTCTTTAGCAGGAAGCAGGATGATGCGGACGGTCGGAAAAGGATGAGCTGCAATGGTTGTCGAGTTCTGCATACTTGCATTCTTTGACCTTGTTTGCAATGGACCGAATCCCTGGAATCCCTAGGGCATGCCACTATATTTGTCTCAAAGTTCTTTGTCCTTCTCATGGCATTCATTAGCACTATGTTGGATCATCAAAGGCCTGGTATGTTTGAATTCAGAGATTTAAGTGATCATTTTCTCGAATATAATGCTCTCAGTGATTGAGCATGACTAAGTGATCAATTTCTCAAATATAATGCTCTCAGTGCTTGAGCATGACATGGCGAAGCCCGTCAAGGTGCTGGAGGGACACAACACTAATGGCGGTTTTCAAATCTATCATGTATCACACTAAATGTATTAAATGAAGGGTTGTTGCCAAGTGCACGTGGCAACTTTTTTTTTTATTATTATTTTTATAATTTCATAATTATTTTGCACACCAGGGGAAATTTGTAAAATCTGTGTGTTGCACCAATCAAATAAATAAATAATCTAATTTTGAAATTTCAAAATATTATTTTTAATTTTTAGTAAATTGATTTTAATAATAAAAATTTGAAAAAATTTAATCAACATTAGGTTTAAAAACTTGAAACAATGACAGTCAACGAAATTGGGCGACCAATCGATCGCTATAATCCCTACGAAGGATGGACTAATAAAGACTAAAACATAAATTGGGCGACCAACCGATCTCTATAATCCCTGCGGAGCAGGGACTAATAAAGACTAAAACATGGCTAGTAAACCCACTTTATTTTACACAAATATTTATTGATTAAAATTATTCTGTTGGGAATAGACAAAAGCTTACAGGAATTTTACATGTTCTTATGCCTTTTAATATTTAAGGTTATCAATCAAAGACATAATTTAATCTCGGTCCAAGCAGGAACACACTTGATCTGAGATGATTAATATATTATATGATAAAATACAATATTTTTTTTGTTAGTTGAGAGTGTTACAAGTTGGTATCAAAGCTGTAGGTTACAACACTTAGACCTTTTTGGTTTAGAAGAAGACATTAGAATTCTAAAAATATGATAAAATAAATGCTTGTTTACATAGTGACTATGTCAACTGATTAAAAGAGCATACAAAACAACAAATGACTCAACCTAATCTTGTTTAGACTCAATTACCTATTAGACTCAAAGATTAGAGATCCATATTGAATTAGTTGTATAATATAACTTTACAAACAACCATAACTAGAACAAAAATTGAACAATCTTGGAAATCCCTAGCTCAAGAAGAAGAAAGGGATAGGAGGATAGGGGAAGATAAAGCAATATTGTCTATAAATAAATTATAATTGATAACATGAAGGAAATCTCTAGTCATCAAGGACTTGTGAATCAACATTCACGAGAAAGGGAAATTTAGGTAGAACTAAATGATAGAAAGAAACTAGAAATTCCATCGGAGATGCTAGAAACCATGAGGAGTCTTAGGGATCAACTGTAGAGATATAAGGTAGATAATGAAATATTAGTAAAATATCAGGAGGATCAACAAGAGTTGAACACTATTTCTACAGAATTTAAGTGCATCAATGACAAAAAAAAATAGGATAAATGTTTAGTTATAAGGATAAAAAGTTTCATAAATATGGGAATTTAAGTTTGACAAATGAAACTAATTCCAGTAGTGGATATTCTAGTGAAAGTGGATCCACTACAATAAATTATGGAAATAAGAATTCAAGAACTTCCTCGCATAAAATGAAAAAACAATGCAAATTTGGAAATAAAATACAAGGATAATTGAAAAAGATCAAAACACCAACATTTTATAGTGAAATGAGATCAGGAGAAGAAGTTGAAGCTTAGTTGTTAGGTATGAGTAAGTACTTTTAGATTAATGATTATTCTATAAACTTCAAAGAAAAAATGGCAATCTATAACCTACATGGGAAAGCATCCATTTGGTGGAATGACCTTAAGGCTCTAAAATATATAAGTGAGAAATGAATTAATTGGAAACAATTCGAGAAATAGTTTAAGAAGAAGCATTTTCTAGAGAGATAATATGATACAAAAATTAAGGAGTTTCAGGAGCTTAAACTAGTACAGATCACAATGGAATATTTCTCTAGCAAATTCCTTGATATGTTAAGGCATGTTTCATACATTGAAGATAAAAAGGTTAAAATACAAAGGTTTTTGAGTGGTTTTCCTCAATATTATAAAGAAAGAACTGAATATGATGAACCAAAAAACTTAGATGAGGAAATCAGGAAAGTAAGACATTGCTATGAATAATATAGAAATAGAATTCGACATCCTAAGGGCTACAAGGATAAAAAGAAGGAAAAGGTAGAACATATATGGAAAAGATTTAGGCCTCCATAGTTTAGAAACCATTCCAAGATATTTAAAGGTAATCATTATGTAAGAAACAATAACCAACAACAACCACCTTCTTAAAGAAGAACCAAAACCACTGGATATACAAACAAGAAACTTAATGATCCAATTTAAGGACCCTTAAAATGTTTGGAGTGTGGTGAATCCAATTTTTTGAGAAACTGTCCATACAAAAATGGAAATAGCATGGTTGTATATAATATTCAAGACGCTACAATAGTGGAAGATGTGGCTAGAAACATCCCAAAGATTAATGCAATCTTAGATGATCACCAAGTTGACCATCAATCCTCCATGGTGTAGGTAGAAGGTAAAATTACTAAGTGATCTCTGTCTATTTTGATTTAACCAAGTTATAGTTTAAGTTCTATTTCACCCTCAATTATTGAAGTATACAAATTGGACAAAACTAAACATGAAAAATGTTGGTTAGTTTAGATAGCAATTGGTACAAAAAATGAAGTTATTGAATTGGTAAGATAGTTTTGTATAGAAATGAATGGACTTCAAACTAAAGTTAGTGTGAATATTCTACCACTAAGATCTTATAATGTGCTTATTGGGATGGATTGGTTACAAACTCATAAGTTAATCTTAAATTGTTATGAAAAAACATTTACTTGTAAATATCACAAGGAAGGCCACCTTAGAAAAATGATAGGTGTGCCCATATCAATTTTGGTCAGGAAGATTTATTCCTTACAATTGAAAATATGTGCTCAAAAAGAGTGTAAAATGTATGTAATTCAATTAATTAATTCTATTCAGGATGAAAACAAACTGTCTCTAAGAGATTATTCAATCTTGAAAGAGTTTTGGGATGTGTTTACGGAAGAGATCCCCGAATTACCACCCAAGTGAGATATTGACTTCAAAATAGATTTAATGCTCGGTTCTACACTAGTGTCTAAATCACATTATAGAATCATCATTCTAGAAATGATAGAATTGAAAATACAACTATAAGAATTACTAGTGTTTCCCCCTAATATACACCTTGGGTTAACGTGGTAGAAATATTCAAGCCATTGGGTCCGTCCTTGGGGGGAAGTCACGAGTCAAGTATTGTCACTTGAAACTTGAATCCTCTGTCTAGGCCAACTCCTAGTGAAGCAAAAGGGGGTGGTCCCTAATAAAAAAAAACTAAGGCTAATTAAGCTAAGTTATGGAAGTAAATATAGGAGTTTGAGAAATTATTGAAGCAAGAACAATAAAAATAAATTAAATTTAGCAGTATATAAATTATTAACCAATCATGACATGTTGAAATCACTTAAGCAAATAATCAATAAATATAGACCTGTGCCAAGAAAGTAAAAAGAAATGTTGTTGAAAGGGAAATGTTTTGCCAATGTTCTTGGTTAGTTTTAGTTATTATGGATGAGTGGATTAAGGTGGGTTTATTCTTGGTTTGGCCCACTTAGAATTTATCCTCAATAGTAAGTGTAGAGCAACAGTGTCGGATATCCAATAGAGAGAGAACGAATCTCATCAATGAGTATCGCCCTGACTTCTCGTCATGTTCAATGTAGTCACTTCTTTGACAATAAATTTTTAGATGGATCTCCCTATTAACTAGCGATTAATATCCCCTTTATGATTGTTAACTAAAGTTCAGGAAAGCCTGCAATGGTCACAAGAGCATATTGGGGGACAGGATCCAAGATTTAATTACTCTTAAATAGAAATGAAATAAAATTAAAGAGAACTAACTAAGTGAAGTGAGTGCTAAAGTGATTAATCTAGGAAAAAATAAATGATGAAAGTAAACTAAGTGTAGTTAGTGCAATTGCTTACAAAACTTAAAAAATATAAAATCTTGAATGAGTTTGTGGTCCAACGTTGAATTGGAACCAAAAAATGGTTAATTTTAACTTAATTAATATAACTAGAACAAAAAATAAAAGAAAGTTAGAAATATTCCACTCCACGAAATTTTGCTGCAAATCCCCCAGGGGGATGGGGTGTGGGCGTTGGGTATCCCACCTAATTCTCTTTCATTATGGTTATTACAATGATGGAATTATTTTGGTTCTTTATAGATCATGACCACTAAGCTTACAAGTTTAGAGAAGGTTTCAACTATTTCAGAAAGGTAGAAGAGAGTAAGGGGTCCTGGATGGCCCGAATCTTCAAACTTTTGGCATCACTTCTCTCTACATGTTCATCAAAAATAAAAAACCAGCCACCTGCAAGGCACTAAAATTCTAAATAATAAATTTAGAAGCATAAAAATATTACCCTTTATACTCGAAAAATTTACTCTTTAAACAACTAAAGACTAGATTCAACGGTTAGATATACTTTTGGAATGATTAAACGTTTAATAACCTAGATTTAACTTCAAAAGTGCATACTAGATGATTAGCTTTATATATAAAATGATGAGCTAATCTGAAATTAGTAAGCAGAAAGGTAACAAAAAAAAAATTAGTTTAGAAAAAAGGAAGAAGGAAGAAACCAACATGACGTTGGAACTTGGGCAAATGGAGTCTTCCAAGTGGAACATAGAGGGACTATGATTCTGAAAGTGCTTGAAGACAAGGATGATTCTTACTTACTCAACCCCTTCTCCAACCTAGATACATGCAATTACTTAAATATCCTTGCAAAAAGAGATGGCTAAAGAAAAGGTGTTGTCAGCGACAAAAACTCAGAAAGCATGCAATTTATCCAAAAGTACATGCACTTCTAAGAGATCTACAACTAACATACAACAAGAGAATAATCAAGCTAGAAATTATATTACCCTACTAGGAGATAGCTTCCTTTGCATGTCCACAACTAACCAAACTAGTACACGGAAATAAGTAAATTATAGATTACCTAATATAAAATGCAATGTTCATCCACATATCAACAAGCTACACAAGATGAGACCTCCAAATCCTTTATTCCATTAACAAATTTCAATAGAGATTACAATGTACACAAGCATGGTTTTTTCCTTCCATCATCTAATGAGGAGAATTTAACTTGCTTAAATAAGAAGAGAGGGCGACTTGAGCAAGTGGCTAAGGATGAATCCTTGAGAAAATTGAGGGATTGGATAGGATCCAATCTAGAAATCAGCTTTCTTCCTAAATCCACCTTCAAAAATCAGCTTTGCTCATGAAAGATGTGCCCCCCTTTGAGAGATGTGCCCCCCCCCTTTGAGAGATAAACTTGACTTGCTTTGACTTGCTTTGGAACCATCAAGATTTGGCTTCTAGTTACCTTGGAAAGGTTGTCGCTTTACTTTTCCACCTCTGAAGACATGTTTCCGACATGTTTTCTTCAATTTTGGAATTCTGATTTTTCCATTATTTTCTATTTTTTGGCCTTTTTGACTCACTTTTCAAGAAAAAAATGAAATTACGTGATAAATAATCACCAATTTCACTCTCAAAGTGGGTACATATGTAAAGTGTGGGCTCTGGGTTAGAAAACGAGCACCCCCATGGAAAAATCAACTTCCTAGTGCCACTTTTATGACTTAGTGAATTTTTACAATTAATAAGCCGTTTTTTAACAAGGAAAATTTATTTTATGGAAAATTAAAAAACAAAACCTAATGGGGACTTAGCACATGTTCATATGACTCAAAAATGATTACTAGTTTGGTAATATACATAGAAACTAGGCTTTAATAACCCCCTAAGGCCTAACCACCAAGATAATTACTCTAGCTTTGGAAGTTTGAATGAAAAACCCAAAAATTATAAGTTGTTTAAAAAATGATATATAATTAACAAAGAAAAAACACTCTAGAGTAAATGGATTGATGACCAAGTCCTATGACATCCAAACCTTTTACAAAATTTCATCATGCTACATCATTTATTACAATTCCTCATGGGGGTATGAACATGCGGAAAAAAAAAAAATGGGGCCCAAAATGGCCTAATGGACTTCAAAACTCTAATGATGAACAAGTAACTTGTTCTCACTCTAGCGGCTCAATTGCAAGTCCAACCAAGTGCAACTTGGGTGGTAACAACTAATAAGAGTTACATCAAGCCTAGTGTATCTCCATGGGGAGCACCTATTTTCTTCGTTAAAAAGAAAGATGGTACACTTAGGTTGTGCATAGACTTTAGATAATTGAATAATATGACTATAAAGAATAAATACCCTTTAACAATAATTGACGACTTATTTGACGAAGTTAGCGGGGAAAAAATATTTTCAAAAATTGATCTTAAATAAGGATACCATCAAGGATAAAGGAAGAAGATATTTACAAGACAACTAGTTCAGAACTAGATATGGAAATTATGAGTTTGTGGTTATGCCTTTTGGTCTCACAAATGCCCTTGCAACCTTCATGTGTTTTATGGTATTTATATATGATATTCTCATCTATTCATAAACTAAGGAAGAACATGAAATCCATGTAAAAAACAATTTTGCAAATACTCAAAGATCACCAGCTTTATGCTAAGTTCAATAAGTGTGATTTCTATCATAAACAAATTTAGTACCTGGGGCATGTAATGTTAGAACAAGGAATAACAATTGATCCAACCAAAATTAAGGCTATTATGGAATGGCCTACTCCCAAGGATGTGTCAAACAAAGATCTTATATGGGGTTCACAAGGTGTTGCCAAAGGTTCATTGATTTTTTTTCAAAAATTGCATATCCTATCACTTCCCTGCAGGGAAAGGGAAGTAAGTTTTTATGGTCACCTAAATGTGAATAAATATTTTTGAAATTAAAGCATCTACTTACTACATCTCCTATTTTAAAATTTTTAGACCCATATAAGGATTTTATAGTTTGTATAGATGCTTGTAAGGAAGAACTGGGAGGAGTCCTCCTTCAAGACAGACATGCCATTTGCTACGATTCTAGAAAATTAAAAGAACATGAATAGAAATATGCCACTGACGATCATGAGTTAGATTCCATTATTTATGCTTTGGTGTAATTACTTGATAGAAAGGAGTTTCTTATTAAAAACATATAACATTGAGCTAAAGTATCTATTTGACCAACAAAATTTAAATGCAAGACGGGCCAGATGGTTATCCTTCTTGAGTGAATATGATTTTTAGATAAAACATATCAAAGGGAAAGAAAGTAGAGTTGTTGATGCTTTGATCGAAAGTGTACATGTAATTCATGCAATTTCAAATAGGAGAACTACCAATCTAATTTTCAAAATAAGAATTAAAGTATCTCTCGAATTTGAATTTTATCAACTAAAGGAAAATTTATGTAACGAATTTTCTGAAAATAAAATGGAAGACTATAGTTTGAATGGCGATGACTTGTTACTATTTAAAGGAAGATTATATACACCCGATTCAGTGGATTTGAGGCTATTAATTTTATATGAGTTCCATAAGCATCCTTATTTAGGACACCCAGTCTATCAAAAGATGATGAGAACACTCGGGAAATAATATTATGGGCCAAATATGAAAACTGAGGTCATAGAATATTTGGAATGTCAACAAGTTAAAGATGAACACGATCATCCTATAGGTTTATTGAAACCCCTAAACATTTTAGAATGGAAATGGGAGGTGATATATATGAATTTGATCAAATTCTTACCTAAGTCAAGAAAACAAAATGATGAAATCATGGTGGTAATAGACAGGATAATAAAACAACACATTTCATTCCAATTAAGTCTACTTTCAAGGCCATTAATATAGTTTAAATATCCATGAAATAAATCTTAATACTACATGGAATACAAAAAACAATCATTCCAGACAGTGATGTAAAATTTACGTCAAAATTTTGGAAGGCGTTGTTCAAAGGATTAGATAATTGGATTTTAGTGCTGCTTATCACCCCCAAAATGATGGATAGGTAGAAAGAACTAATTAAATTCTAGAATATATTCTTTGTATGTAAGTTATGGCTAATCCTAAATAGTGGGAAGAATACTTTCATTTGGCCGAATTTGCTTATAATAAAAGTTACCAAACTTCATAAAAAATGAGTCCGTTTGAGATTTTGTATGGTAGAAAGTACAATACACCTGTAAGTTGGGATAATCCTACATACAAACTCATCTTAGGCCTAGACATTGTGAAAGAAATGGAACATGTGTTCAATGGAGCCAAATTCAAAAAGATTACATAAAGAATTTCAAGTTCGGGATCATGTATCCATAAATGTGAGACCCAAAAGAAGCTCACTAAAGTTGGGGAAATGGTAAAAAATTGCACTGGTATTTTGCAAACCATTCCAGACTCTAGCAAGAATAGGGACAATGGCCTATCAGCTTGCATTGCTTGTTAATATTAAAATTCATGATGTATTTCATGTTTCATTACTTAAAAAGTATGTTCATGATACTAACAATATCAATGATTGGAATGTGATCTAGGAGGATCCTAAAGGAGAATTCCAACCAGAACCCTAGTGCATCCTAGAAAGGAGAAAGTGTAATATCCTTTGGTTTATCCCCTGGACATATTATTATTGTTGTTATGTTGGACATAGTGGCACAAGGTTCCTGGACTATGGTTTGCACATTATTATTATTTTTATTATGTTGAACATTATTAATTAATAAAATAAAATAATCGGATCGACTGATGCCACAAAAGAGAGTATGAGGAACCATGATGTTCTGAGCAAGGGGTTGTGGGAAAAGTGTTACCTTGTGTTTTGACCTATGTGGATGTGATACACCCTTCTTGTGGACTTGGTGGACCCTCTTGATTTATGCACCCTCATGTGTTATGCTACCCCTTGGTCTTTATTTTCTTCTGGGATTAATTTTATTTGGAGTTAGAGTTTTTCCCTCACCTAGTGCACCCCTCATGAAAATTTGTAACTCCCATCTTGATAAGGACTCTTTCTATCCCCTCTAATGCGCCCTCTTGAGAAGTGTAACTCCCATTTTTTCTAATTTGGGGAATGCAACTCCTGCTTGGTGTCTCCCTCTCTCCCCCCAATTTGAATCGCTCTTGGGAAATGGGATTTGGGTGGATGGGAGCTAGTCTCTCTTGGGGGGTTATGCATGCTCTTGGCTCTCGTTTTTTCTATGGTACTTGTGTGATTGGTTTTGGTTGCTCTTGACATGATTTTTTTTTTGTTGGTGTGCCTTTGTTGAGCCTGTGCCCAAGTTGAGTTACTTTGGAATTGCCATTGTTTTGTCTTGGAATTGCCTCTGGAGATCCTGGATTGGAAGTGATGTGGAATCCACTTTCCATTGGATTTGAGGTTGGACTGATATATTTATGAATCTTTTTTCCTGGAGCCACTGGAATTTACCTGGAGTGGAATTTGATGAAGACTTTCCATTGGTTTGTGGTTGGACTGATTTCTCCTGAAAACTTTGTCCCGGAATTGCCATTGGGGATCCTGGATTAGAGGTGATGTGGAATCCACTTGCCATTGTATTGTGGTTGGAGCAATTTTATATGGTTTTTTTGGTTGAGTGCACTCTTTCTTGTGGCATCATGGTTCTATCTCGGGGTTGACCATTGCAAAGTGAGTTTTGGCTTGCATTGTGTCTACGGCTAGGTGAACATAGCACAATTGATTTCAGTTGTGTATTTTGCAAAATAAGTACTTTATTTCATGTTTATTTGAACTACTTGGCTTTGATCGGCTTCTTATATGGTTTCGCATGAAATTTATGAGAAAATATATGAGCTAATTATGGAATAAATATCTCATTGATTTTAGTTACAATATGCTACTAGGTTTTGGGAAAAATAGCTAACTAGTTTTTGGTATTTTGTGAGCAAGTGATTGAGAAAAATGTTTATTTGGAACCTCTACTAGAGATCTGATAATTGTTCCTATTGTATTTATATTATGTGAACTTTTATTGTGCAATATCTTGGGAATGATTGGAAACACCTCTCTACAGTGTTTCTAGCCTCTATTTGAAAACTAGTTCACCGGTTGGTTTGTCTTATGTAGTTTCGAGACTTGGCATGTGAAATGTTTGAGAAAATTCCTGAGTGAGATAATTGATATTAGATCTGATAATTACACTTGAAATGTATGAATAAATGTGTGGAAGAGTTCCTAGATAGTTCTAGATTTGCTTATCGAAATCCTAGTTTTGTTTCCATTCACTAGCTCCTTTGAAATAATTGTTTTAAATGGATTTATGAATTTGCATGAGAAGTGTTTGATGAAATGTTTACATGAGTTATACCTATGATAATACTGATAATACATGGTATTTATAGTTGGAATGGCTTCCGAATGACTTTGCAAATTGTTTATGCATTTATCTTACTTGATTCCTCAATTTCTAGCCGATTTGGAGAAGTGGATTTAGCTAGTTTGATGAATTAATAAGAGGAATGTTTATGAGCGGAAAGATACAACCATTTGGAGTTGCCATAAATATTGTTGTGGAAAATTTTGCACAAAGGTGTGCAGTCTCTCCCACTTTGGGTGAAATCCCTTTAGTTTGTTGACTACCTGCCCAATATCTAGAAACATAAAGCAAATGTGATTACCCCAACGTAGATCCTACAAGGATTTGTTAGTGAAATATAACAAATAACTTGAAATAATAAAATGGAACAAGAGGGTGGAAACCACAACAAAGAACCAATGCATAAATCACTTTAGATTTCCCAATGGTCAAGCAAATACATGTAATGTCACCTAGGATGTGAAGGCTTCAAAGGGAAGCCAGCAATCTCCCTTAGGGAGGCCTATTTTGTCCACGCTAAATTATATGTAGCTGAAAGAACCAAAGGAGAGAAGCACTTTCCCCTTGAAGGAAGGAGGCGAGAGAGCTTGGAGAATGCTAACAAGTGTGAAAGAGATGGGCTATGAGGAAGCTCCAATACAATTTATGCAGCATAACCTTTCTCTTGGTTTATCTTCCAAGATGCACTACCATGGCTTCCTTTTATAGGCCAAAAAGGTGGCCAAGAAACAAATAGATCCAAATGTGAACCCCATCACCTCATGAACTAGATTCAAGGTACCTAATGGGGGCTATTGAATTCCAATCCATCATGTTGAGAAGACCAATTCGAATTGATGTTGGTGATGGGATTTTATGAGCCTTTAATGCACAACTGGTGGTTGAGATCTTGTCGTTTTAACAATCACGTGGATATCGAAGGGAAATTTGCACAGGGGTCGTGCGGGCATATAATAGTTAATATTTGTAGTTGCGCACCTGAATAGAAGTTAAGCCACACGGTGTTTCCTTTTCACTGTTATTTAGCATTTCTGGACTCATATTGCTTCTTGTATTTGATGAGGATGTCTTCAATGGGCTGCATGTTGTATGTTGATGACACCTTACTGTGTGAATTGCAAAAATTGTCGCATGTGTGTGAGATTCATGCGTTAACATTCAATTATAATTGTCTAGGCACCAACTATTCCAATTTGGAATCATGTTGTAAATGCTAACACATATATCCTACAAATATGTAAAAATTGCATTAATTAATTAATTATGAAGTAAAATAGTTAGTTACCCAAATATAATTGTTACGCCCTAAATGTTGGCACATTACACCCTGCATTGTGGCTCATTACATCTTATTGATGTCAACTTGGGTTTATTGGTGGTAATTTTCATGTATTATTATATTAGTTATGTCAGATTGGGTCCATTAGTTGTAATTGTACCTCTTTATCTCCTATATATAGGAAGGAGACCTTTTCATTTGAATCATCTCAACATGTCTTGCCTTGTGTACTTAGTACATTCTATAAGGAGGTTTCCCCCTCAAAGAGGCTTTCTATTCATCTTTTTTTTTCATTATTAAGGCTTGGATTACTCTTTCTAGTCTGTTCATGCTCTTTTCATGCTCTTTTGGGAAATTTGTTGCTTAACATTTGGTATCAGAGCTTGGATGCTTCCAAAACAAGTCATCTTGGAATTTTCACTATATCTTTTTTTCTACATGGTTTCAGACAATGATACTCACAAAAAATCTAGAAAACAGGTTGAATTATCTGTGGTAAAATTTGCAGATCCTGATTCATTACAGGTTCGTAGTTATACCCTCTGGAAGTTAGGGTTTCTGACTAGCCCAAAAGTTAGTCTCAAACAAGTTTTCTAGGGAAAATCGTTCTATCTAGAGCATGTGAGATCCAAATTGAGTGATACTAGTTGCATTAGAAATAATACAAATCATAGTATCTATGGTATCAATTTCAGAACCAGATTCAAAAAATTGGACATGTGGTAGGCCGTACACTCTTGCTCTTTTGGAAAAGCAAAAAATAACAAGTGTTGGGAAGATTGTAAAAACGTTTTTTTGGCACATCCAAATTAAACGAGACCTGTGGAATTGAGAAGAGGACATATAATGATACCACAATCCAAGGTTTCATACTCAAAGGGGCTGAAATTTTAGGGTTTCCTTAGTTGGAAACATAACATTCTACCCAACACTAAAGTGCATCCTATTTAAGAAATATTCCAGGAATATTTCGTATTTTGGGAATAACATTTGCTTGTAACTCAGAATTGGGAGAACTTTGGACCATTGGAAGTCTCTTGAAATTCTCTACAACTTTTATGTTTTGATTTTTCTCTGATTCCTTACCGTTTGTGGGATGCGGGCATTTTAGTATCTTTCAAAAGATGCTTTTAAATATTCCAAGAATATTTCATATTTTGGGCATAACGTTTCACTCGTAATTCAGAATTGGGTGTACTTTGGACCGTTGGAAAGCTCTTGAAATTCTATACAACTTTGATGTTTTGATTTTTCTCTAATTCCTTACCGTTTGTGAGATGCGGGAATTTTAGTTAAAAAAGCATCTTTCAAAAGATGCTTTTAGAAAAACATATTTTGAAAGATGTCTTTTTTACTAAAATGCCCGCATCTCGGAATCAGAGAAACCTCAAAACATCAAAGTTATAAATAATTTCAAGAGATTTCCAACGATCCAAAGTCTTCCCAATTCTGAGTTACGAGAAAAAGGTTATTCCCAAAATATGAAAGATTCCTGGAATATTTACGTTTTTTCTTATTTATGATACATTTTGGCCTAGGTAATTCCTTATGAATCATTCCTTAGATCAGCGATGGAAAAATGTACACCATTTCAAATTTTGAAATAGATTTAGTAGAAGGATCTATTTTAGGTGAACATAAGGTGTGATTATATTTATATTGTTCAAAATTCCACCAAAATTTAGTGGAAAAAAATCATACTCCACTCAAGCCACCTGAGAATTCATCCCTTACCTACGATGAAAGTGAATACCTATCTTTCCAAGTGTCCAAGTTGGAAGATATGATTAAAGGGTTTGTGAAAATATTGATTTACTTAATTTAGACGAGAAGATTATGGGACATATTAATAATAAGATGGATGGGAATATGAAAAGGATTGTTATTCTCGTACAAAATTCAAAGGAAAATATATACACAGGTGATGATAAAGATAGCATCCATGTTGAGCAGCATTCCATTAATAAGAATATTCCAAGAGGAATTGATTATAATAATGGAAGTAACCTGGGATGGTCCCCAAGGGGTATCCAAATCGCTAAGATTGACATGAGGAATTTCTATGGAAAGGACCCCATAACATGGATATTCTAGATGGAGAAATTCTTTGATATACACCATGTGCCAAATCTCCAAGAGGTACATATTGCATCTTTATATTTAGAACCTGATCAGTTTGTGTGTACCAATGGCTTTGTGAATGCAAAAAGAACTCCATTATCTCTTGGTCCATTTTTACAAAAGAGTTGATATCATACCATGATGATGTTAAGAGCAATTCCTTCTTTACACAATTGATAAATCTAAGGCAAAAAGGTTTGGTAAGCGATCACATTTAACAATTTCAAAAGTTGAGTCTTAGAGTGGATGGCATACTAGATGATAAATTGTTAGATCTCTTTATTGAAACCTTGAAAGATAAAATCCAACATGAGGTGCGCCTCTTTGAACCAACATCCTTAGAGATGGCTTTCATGGTGGAAAGGAAGGTTGAAAGTAAAAATTTGGTGATGGCTACAAAAGGACCACTTCCAGCACATATAGAGAGAATAATGTTCCTTCTTCTAAACCACCTCAAAGGTTGACACCCTAAAAACTGTATGAAAGAAGAGAAAAAGGTCTATGCTTTAACTGTGACAACAAGTACAATAAAGGACATAAGTGTGGTGAGAATAAATTATTCCACATAGATTGTGAAGAGGAGGAAACAAAAGAAAAGGAACCAGCTCAAGCTAAAGAAATAGAAGAGATTACTCCCACCATATCTTGTCATGCATTGGCTAGAATTAGCACACCCCAAACTCTCAAGATCAAAAGATATATCAAAAAGAAAAAAATATAACAGTGTGAATTGATTATGGTAGTACTCATAATTGCATTCATTGTAAACTAGCCAAAGCTCTCAATTGATGTATATATCCAACACTGGAGTTTCAAGTAATGATTGCAAATAGCAGAACTATCAATTGCTCAGGTAAATGCCATAATATCAATCTTACTATGGGGGAATATGCATTGAATAGTCCAATGCTTTCTATCCCAATGGGTGGTGCTAATGTTGTCTTAGGGGTTCAATGGTTACAATCATTTGGAACAATGGCTTTTAATTTTCATGGGAAGGAAAATTATTTGAATTAATGGGTATCAAAGGGAATGAAAGCAATATGATAAGCTCTAATAGTATGACAAAATTGTTGAAAAAGGGACATCAAGCTATATTTTCAAAATTATGCTCACTACATGTTCAAACATCTAAGCCTCATATTCCCATGGATCTCCAAAGGGTCATTGATAATCACTCCAAGGTATTTGAAGATATTCCAAAAGGTCTTCCACCTACTAGAGATTTTGATCATGTTATTCACTTAGTTCCAGGAAGTGTTCCTCCTAACATCATACCTTAAAAATACCCCTATGGCTAGAAGAGTGAAATTGAGTGTATGGTTGCAGAAATGTTAGAGGCTAGCATAAGTAGGCGTAGCCAAAGTTCTTACTCTGCACCAGTGGTAATGGTACACAAGAAGGAGGGCTCATGGCATATGTTTCCAAATCATAGAGAGCTCAACAAGATCACCCTTAAAGATAAGTTTCCCATTCATATCACTGATGAATTGTTAGATGAACTACATGGAGTAACTTACTTCACAAAGTTGGATCTCCGTTTAGGGTATCATCATATTAGAATGAAGGAAGAAGACATCCCTAAATCAACATTTAGAAATCATGAAGGTCATTATGAATTTCTGGTCATGTTTTTTGGCCTTACAAATGTACCTTCCACATTTCAAGGTTTGATGAATTCCATTTTCAAGCCCTTCCTTAGAAAAAATGTGTTAGTATTTTTTGATGATATACTAATCTATAACAAGTCTTGGGAGGAACATGCTCAACATGTTGACAGGGTGATACAACTACTAAAGGAGCAAGAAATATATGCAAATCCTTCCAAATGTTTCTTTGGGGAAAAGGAGGTAGAGTATTGGGTTCATATTGTATCTCATGAAGGTGTCAAGGTAGACCCTAACAAAATTAAATCCATGATGGACTGACCGATTCCCAAAAAATTGGAGAATCTTAGAGGATTCTTAGGTCTAACAGGATACTACTACAAGTTTGTTTGGAACTATGGAAGAATAACAACACCTCTAACAACATTATTGAAGAAGGAAGCATTTTCTTGGATTCTAGAGGCAACTCAAGCTTTTGAACAACTTAAAGAGGCAATGTGCAAAGCTCCTATTTTGACCACACTGGACTTCACAAAAACCTTCATTGTGGAATGTGATGCCTGAGAAAATGGAATCGGTGTTGTTCTAGTGCAAGAAGCACGACCCTTTGCTTTTGAAAGTTGACCAATCAAGGGAAAGAACTTACAAAAACCCATTTATGAGAAGGAAATGATGGCAATACTACATGCACTTAAGCAATGACGTCCTTACCTAATAGGTATGGACTTCAAGGTCAAAACAGATCATGATAGTCTTAAATACTTCTTGGAATACATACTGTCTTTAGAAGAGCAACACAAATGGGTAACCAAGATGTTGGGATATGACTTTGAAATCATCTATAAAAAATGGAAACAAAATGTGGTGGTAGATGCACTCTCCAGAAAAGATGAAGATGTTGAGGCATTAATTTGTGTGATTTCGATTATACAACCCGATTGGGTAGTAGAAGCAAGGGAAGAATGGAAGAATGACCAATCTGTGTGGATGCTCATTCAAAAGCTACAGAAGGATCCTAATGTATCAGATACTTTTGTGTGGAAAAATGATTCACTGTGGTATAAGGATCACTTATATATATGCAATAACTCCCAACTCAAACAAAATATTCTTTTGGAATTACACACCTCTCCTATTGGTGGGAACTTAGGATTTCTAAAAACGTACCACAGGGTCAAGAAGGAATATTTTTAGGGAGGTCTTAAATATGATTTTCAAAGGTTTATGGAAAAATGTTTGGTTTTCCAACAAAATAAGGTTGAAATAGTTAAGACCCTAGATCTTTTACAACCATTAGAAATACCTTGTCAATGATGGGAGGAAGTATCAATGGATTTTATCACAGGTCTACCCAAGTCAAAATGGAAGAATGTTATTATGGTGGTTGTTGATAGACTCACAAAGTATGCACACTTATGTGCACTCTCTCACCCTTTTAATGCATGTATAGTTGTTGTAGCCTTCATGGAAATAGTTCATAAGTTACATGGAAACCCAAAGATTATTGTTAGTGATTGAGATCCATTTTTCACTGGAAAATTTTGGACTGGACTATTTTCTTATTTGGGTACCCAGTTGGCTCACAATTCATCCTATCATCCTCAATCCAATGGGAAAACTAAGATAGTGAAAACATGTTTGGAAGGCTATCTTCTCTTCTTTGCATATGACAAACAAACATAATGGGTGAAATGGTTATCTTTGGCAGAATGGTGGTTCCTTCCATATGTCATAAATTTTTTTCCATTTATGGCAGTTTATGGGTACCATCCTCCATCTACCACATCTCCCTTAAAAGGAAAATCTAAAGTTCAAGCTGTTGAAGATCACCTAGAGAACCAGCAAGAAGTTCTCTGGTTACTGAAGGACAACCTAGCTATTTCAAGAAATAGGGTGAAACAACAAGCATATCAACATTGCAGTGAAAAGAGTTTTTACGAAGAGGATTGGTTATTTATGAGGCTGCAACCTTACAAATATATGTTCATCAAGCAACTAAATAAAGCAATAAATTAGCACCCAAGTACTATGGTCCTTATAAAGTGTTACAGAATATTGGTAGTATGGATTACAAATTGGAGCTCCCTTCATCTTCAAGGGTACAACCAGTTTTCCATGTTTCTTACTTAAAGAAGGTAATAGGAGACAAGATCTCAATTCAAACGATATTTCCATAATGGGATGAAGAAGGAAAAGTCATATTGAACCTAAGCAAATCATGGAGACAAGGACCAAACAACTACATGATCGGGCTATTACTGAGTACCTCATCAAGCGGAAGAAATTACCAGTTGAATATTTGACATGGGAAGATGAGTCCTTCATACATAAGGATCCACAACTAATCAAGTGTTGAAGACAACACTTGTCTGAAGGGGAGAGGCATGTTATGCCCTAAATGTTGGCATATTACACCCTATATTGTGGCTCATTACATATTATTAATGTCAGCTTGGGTATATTAGTGGTAATTTTCATTAGTATTATTATATTAGTTATGTCGGCTTGAGTCCATTATTTGTAATTGTATCTCTTTGTCTCCTATATATAGGGAGGAGACCTTTTCATTTGAATCATCTCAACTTGTCTTGTCCCGTGTACTTAGTACATTGTATAAGGAGGTTTTCCCCTCAAAGAGACTTGCCATTCATCTATTTTCTTCATTATTAAGGCTTGGATTACTCTTTCTAGTCTCTTTATTCTCTTTTCATGCTCTTTTGGGAAATTTGTTGCTTAACAAGAATTGTCTAAGTGCCAACCATTATGATGTGAACCATAACACATGAATCTTAAAAATACCCAAAAGTTGCATTCATTAACTAATTATGAAGTAAAATACTTGCAATTTACCCAAATATTATTAATTTGTAATTATCGAAAACTAATATCTAACTTATTGTTTTATTATTAATTTAATAATACATAATCAATATATTCTCCATCAAAATCATCCACATGCCAATTATAAATCATACAAATAGGAGAAAATTGCATTCATGCATTGATTATGAAGTAAAATAGTTATTCTTAATCCATATGGAGTGATTATATTGTGAATATATGTCTCTCTTGTAGATCAAATCAAGGAAATACTAAGATTTAGTTGTCTTGTAACTATTTATGAAAATATTTATTTAAAATGTAAGGATGCCTGAATGGAAATTGAAATTTGATGTACATTTTTCACCCAAAAAAAGTATCTTGATATTCAACAATTCGATGTATATTTATATAATGTTGATGTATATGTAACTTCGGAATGTATTTCACATATATGTATATTGTTTTCCTATAGAGATGTTATTATTCCTCTATACGGAAGTGTCATCATTTATATTGTAAGTGTCGTAACTTATACTTGATGGGTTATTAGACCACCTTGTTGGGGTCGACCCTATATAAGTCATGTGGGTCAAAGGGTTATTAGACCACCCTATTGGGGGTCATCCATGTGGGTCAAAGGGTTATTAGACCACCCTAGTGGGGGTCGGCCCAGTCAGCATTATGTTAAGTGGTTAAGTTGAGGCCGACCTAGTTGAGTAAAGGTCAAGTCAGGTTAGTGTATAAATAGAGAGTGTGTCTCTCTCATTTTATACATTCTATTCTCTCACTCACACTTTGGAGAGTGGCGCACTTGTGGAGGAGGAGGCTTTGCTGCTAGGAGAAGACTATCTCTTGTATTCTGGTTGTATCATTGCTCTATCTATCTCTGAGGAAGTTATTGGGGTTTTTCACCTTTATGGTTTTCCCCAAGTAAAATTTGTGTCTCTTGTGTGCTTGCATTATTGTGTCCATGATTGATATGCTGTAGATATGCCGTACATATTGTTCTCTCAGTTAAGATCCTAGATCAGATTGAAGTAAATTCTGAAAATTTAACATGGTATCAGAGCTAGCCTGAAAGAAGGCATGATAGGGCATGTATGACACTTGTTGCACTTACGATGTTAGGGCTTGATATGGCAAAAACCAGTCATCGTAAAACTTTCGCTATAAATACGTTTTGGCAAAGTGTTCGGGTCTGAAACTTTTACAGGTCGAATATAAGATCCCCATGTACCTTGTGTCAAAGAAAAACCTCTAATTCGTTGAACTTTGTGATTTATGATCTGTACAATATAGGGTTTCTGCCTCTTCCAGATCTGAGTCAAAATCAAGTGACCTTGGGAAAAAGGTCATAACTTGGGCTAGGAAGCTCCAAATGAAATTTCGTAAAAAGTGACAGGTAGTACACAGAATGTATTATCTCAAGAAAAGTTTTCAGATGTAGAAGTTGAACCAGTGACACGTGGCATTCCGTACAAGTTCGCTCTCCTGTTTTATCCCATAAACAGGTCACGTTACAACACTTGGCATAACTCTCTCTCAGAGAATCCAATTGAGGTCAGACCTGTCGGGACGGAAAGATGACAGGTTGGGCTATCGTAAGAAAATGTTTCAGACCCTGTGGATCGAAAAGTTTGGAGTTACACCAGAAACAATCAGGTACATATTTATGTCAAAATAGAATTATTTTTTAGCACCTTCATTCATGGCTTCCGGAATTTAGGGTTTCGGATAAAGTAGGAATTTTTGTAATCGGAGACCATGGCTGAATGCTACTCATCAAAATCGAAATTTAGAGACCAAGATCAGAATTTTTGGTTTGGCAGAAGGCCGGGATTGATCAGACCCTAGTTCGGGACTTTGATCAGAAAAGTGAAAAATTAGGGCTTCCGCAAAAATGGGAATTTTTGAAACTTGTGACCATGGCTGGAAGCTCCTCATAAAAATAGAAGCTTAGAGATTTGGATCAAACCTTTTGATTGGGTAAAAGAGTGGGCTTCATCAAACCCCAGTTCGGGGTCACATCCAGTGAATCCAGAAGTTTCAAAGGCAAAATTGAGGAGTGAAACTTTGCAGTTTTCAAATTGTGAATATACCAGCTTGATCAGCTCATCAAGGCACATATTTCTATCCTTTCGAAAGTTTGAATTTTTGGGGTTTCTCTGACAAACCCTAATCCAGCTCCAGGTCCAGTTCTTGCAAATCAAGTGGATTAGGTTAATCCTAGAAGAAGTTGGATTGGTCACCTGCATAAGTGAAGAAGTTCTTGTTTTAGAGGGAGATGAGGCTAAGGCCTTACATAAGAAGATTACAAGCGATCTCGACAGGTATGACTCATCGAGGTATGTTTCGATATTTGTTCATGTTTAAGTTTATGGTATGTTTGTCTTCATGATTATTATGGTTAGTACAATCTTGATTTGAGATTTGTCGTATCACCTTAACAAAATTATGAATGCATGGTAGAAGATATTCATTGGCTAGGGTGTTGACACTTATGATTGCACTAATGCATTATGGTGTTGTATGAGGTTTATGTTGTCTGCTAACATAAAAGGTACACCAAGAAAGACAAATCATGTTCTACTTCAAGAACATATGATCATGGTGACATGAAGACAAAGATTCATCCATTGTCATGGATCACATAGAAGATCTACTTACGAGGTATGTATAACTTGGTTCTACAATGGTTAAGTTATGAGACATGCAGGTTACTAGCACAAGTCATTGAAGAGAACCAGAAGACATTATGCAGGTATGTTAGACATATCTAGCTAGCATGCTAATCCAGGTATGTTTTTCCTATATCAAGCTAGAATCCTACCTTATGTTAGGATCTTATATTGTTGTGTTGTTGATAATGATTATTCATGAAGTCATAGGTTTGAATAGTCATGGCTGTATGCATGTATGTTTGTTGGCTTGGTTTTGCAACCAAGCTTTGTGCAATGGGCACCTATCAACAATGTGATAGTAGTTTCAATATAGAAGCAAAAACAATTATAAATTTGAACCTAACATGTGCATATAACAATAAACTTGAAAAGATTTAAGAACAAGAACAAGAAACAAAATAAAAAATGACTTTTGTATTATAATACCTCAAATGGTGAGGATGTTGTGGTGTTGAGCAGCTCCAAGGGTGAGATGCTCCAAGCTCCAATGGTCTCTTCTCCAAGATTGCTACAATGGTCAAGAACTCATGAGAAATTTTGACAGCATGAGGATAGGATGATGGATGAATGGAAAGTGAGGAGCCCCTACCACCTTTTTATAGTTTTTGGTGGTGGGGAATACCATTATGGTTTTGAGGAAACCAATGGTATTGACCAACATGGTTTAGGTACCTTTTCTCTCATTTTTCATTTTTTGAATATTTTGAATATTTTTATTCCCTTTTTAATATTTTTTGGGAATTCTGGACCCTTTTTGAGGGTTTTTTTTTTATGTTTTTTGAGGAAAAATATTCGTTTTGAGGGGAAAAAGGGGTGTATTATGGTCTTTTGGTAACCTTTTGATAGCTTTAGAGGCTCAAATGGTGGAAAAGTGGACAAATGGGTCATGTGAATAAGGAATTGAGCTAGTGAGCACTTTTTGGGTGTTAACAGATTGCCGCCTGATGTGTGAGGGCAAGAGCTCATCGTATGGCCAATATACATCATAGTTCTTTTGTCTTTTTCTTGGGGTTTGGAGAAGAGAAGAGACCGATTGGAGACTGGATCAACAGCCCTTGGAAGCTGCAAAAACAAAAAATATTACATGGCCTCAATATGAATGAGGAATAATCTCTGATAATGGACGAGGTGGGCATACCCATGCTTGTATCAAGACATATACATAACAATTAGTCCCAAGAAGGGGGACCTAAATAAGACATAAAAAATTTGCTGGTACATCATAATGGTCCAAAGGGGACATTATTTTGGGATGTACTCATGATCATAACATGAGTGATCTTAATAACTGATACACTGGAATAAAGTGACAACCGTTCTAAATAAGGTCTCAGAAGGGTTGATGAAATGCTGAAATTGAAGGTGTCCAACATCTGTAGGGACTCAATGACTGTGAGTCATCTCTGAGAAGTACATGTAACTGTATACTCGAGGGAGTGTAAAACTCGGGTACATCGGAATACTATCGCCATGCGCAACCCGGATATCTATAGAAAAAATATAACTGGTTGTTTCCATAGGTAGACTCTCAAATGTGGAAGAGTCAGGTGGTATCCGGGGTCTTGAACAAATAACTGAACGGACCAATACCCTGTGCGAGTCTCAACGATGCGATCAAGGTGTTGAAGTTGAGCATGTGAGAAACAACCATTTGGAGAGGCACTGAGGACTCTTCTCGAAATGATTCATAGGCACTCATAATAAATGGTGATGAGTCCAAGACATAGGAACTCTAGGTCTATCCTCTGGAATAAATTTGGGTGTCGTCGACAAAGGGAGACCAGCAACTAACAAGGCAATGATGTTTCCTTGATAGGAGCACGAGGTCTAGAACTGAAATGTGGTAGTGCTAGATGGTAGGACTGACATACTTGTGGGGATGGGAAGTAACGAGGGTCATAGAGTGGGTAGACTCAAACTTCCTTTGTTTAGAGCATGGTGACATGGTTGACCTGGCAGCATAGGGTATTGATTTGTAGATGTGGGGATCATAGCTTTTAGGGACTGAAGGGTATGTATTGAATCTGGGGGGTCAAGTTGATGGGTGTTGTCGAGGGATTCTCAGGGTGACATATTGCAGAATACTCTGAACAAATGCGACCAAAATGGGGAAGCTTCCATATGAGTAGACGTGATCTGGTGTGGCGCCGAGAAGCACCATTGGATCCTTCTTCGTAATTTTATTGAGCTCCAAGAAGGGATAAAAGTGTGCTCTAAAATGGTACTGTCATGTGGATTTTGTGAGCACAGGACTGTTCATGCTCATGGGTGCTTTCATTTTTAAGAAGTCTAAAAACAATAAGAAGACTCTGCAGTGGTTATGAGTACCGTCCTGTGGGTTTTTACGAGCCTAGGATGGTAATTGCTCATGGTCGCTTTCATTTTTAGAGAGTCTAAAAGCGGTAAGTGGACTCCATTGGTGTTCTTTTTCGTAAGTTAGTCTCCAAGGCCCGAAAAAGCATAAAATGATGCAAATGGAGAACACTTCTAGCCGATGTGACTAGAGTATTCCTTTTTCATAATTAGTCTATAAGGTCCGTAAAAGGGGTAAACTTATACCATGTAGACACCCTTTCAGATATGTTTAGCGAGCATGAAAGGAAGCAAGGTTGCTTGGAGATCTTTTCATTGTTTTAGGAGTTAGAAAAGAGCTTAACATAAACTCCCTAAGTGCCTTTTTAGTAAAAGGGATTGCTCGGCTCAAAAAAGGGTTAAAACTATACCAACCAAAAAGGGATTGATGAGAGCGAGAAAAGGTCTCAAGCATCCTCATGAGTGCGGAATACTGAATCCAGTGACATAAAGATTGTCAAAAAGGGGCAATGGCCAATGTGGCACGCAAACCGAGGTGATGAGTGGCATTTTGAAAAAATGCCCAAAAATTATGGGGTGAGAATGAGAAATGATCTCAAGCATCATCACGAGCACAAAAAATTGAATCCGACGATATCAAACTTGTCAAAAATGGACGACAATCGATGTGGCACGCAAACCGAGGCGACGAGGGGGCATGGGAAAAATGCCCAAAAAATCTAGGCATGAGAACGAGAAATGGTCTCAAGTGTCATCACAAGCGCGAAAAACTGAATCCGGCGATATAAGACTTGTTAAAAACGGAGAATGACCAATGTGGCACGCAAACCGAGGGTAACGAAGGGGAATGGAAAAAATGCCCAAAAAATCTGGGCGTGAGAGCGAGAAATGATATCAAGCGTCATCATGAGCGTGGAAAACTAAATCTGGTGATATAAGACTCGTAAAAAATGGAGAACGACCGATGTGGCACGCAAACCGAGGCAATGAGGGGTTATGGGAAAAATGCCCAAAAAATCTAGGCATGAGAGCGAGAAATGATCTCAAGCATCATCACGAGCGCGGAAAACTGAATCTGGCGATAAAAGACTCGTCAAAAACGGAGAACGACCGATGTGGCATGCAAACCGAGGCAACGAGGGCGTAAAAAAATGGTCAAAAAATGGACCTGGTGAAAACAGGAAAAGGAAAGGACTATCATGAAGTTCTCACTATGCTGATTCCAACGGTACCA
The DNA here is from genome assembly GCA_027924585.1 of Larix kaempferi. NCBI lineage: Eukaryota > Viridiplantae > Streptophyta > Pinopsida > Pinales > Pinaceae > Larix > Larix kaempferi. The sequence goes on along the minus strand of BSBM01000994.1, from coordinate 22,112,834 downwards.
ACGGTTTGAGGAACGGACATCGTATGATACCGCAATGGTTGTTTGAAAAATGGTGAAATTTCTATAAATAGGGTGTGGGGCCCATATAACGTGTCATTGTTACGTGTGAGTTTGGCAGAGTAATCAGAGCTCTTTCTTGATTTCCAGGAGATTTGACTGTTGGTTTTCGATTCCACGAGTTTCAGGTAACCCTATTCGCCTTAGCCCTTTTAATTATGTCTTTTTTGGTTAACGACGGGCCCCCGAAGGCCGCGAAATTCCATGTTGGCCTTCCAACGTGGAATATTGCGGGTTTCGCGTCTTTTGCCGCGATGAACATCGCGGGTTCGAGGTTGACAGTCGCAATGTTCATCAGGGCTGCCGGGCTGAAAGTCGCGATGTTCATTGCGACTATGGGGTTGATAGTCACGATATTCATCGCGACTGTGTGGTCAATACCCGCGATGTTCATCACAGGTTCTTGGATGAAAACCGTGATGATCATCGCGGCTTTTGATGGAAAAGTTGCGATGGAATTTTTTGAAAAATTTTCTCCGGTTCTAAAAAATTTCTTTGTTTTTTGGCAGGATGTTGAGGAGACCATTGGTGTCATGGCGAGAGCGAGAGATGGAGGAGGATTTGATGATTTGGATTCGGACCGATCAGGGGGTCCGGTAGGCTTTGGCTGTGAGTGGGCTCCTAAAGTTTGCTTAGATTCCACTGATGCATTCAGTAGGACCACTACTGAACAAATTGGTGAGTCTTTGGGTTCCTACAGAGGGTGCTTTTATTGTTGGGGGTGAGGTTAGAGATCACCCTTACTGATGTATACTTTCTTACTGGGTTACCTCACTTAGGGGAGGTGGGGGATCTTCTGCTGAGGATCCCTGCAGGTGTGGATATCAAGGATCTCCTGGAGACCTTCTGTGTTGCTGGGGCGATTGTGCAGAACAATGCTTTGAGCCTAAGATCTTTGCGGGAGTGGGACATGCGGGCTGTTGTGGCTTGTGTTCTGTGGGTGTTGGGTGTCGCGGCACCACATTGTTTGTCAGGGGGACAAACGATGATGGTGGATTCTGTGCTGAGGGGGACCTACTATGCATGGGGTCAAATGTTTTTGGCTGGTGTCCGGAGAGATCTGGACAAGGTCAGTCGGGAGGGGGGAGATTTTTGCTATGCCTCCTTTTTGTGTTGTTTTTTCTTTGAGTTGGTACCGACTTTACGGCCACGGGTGCCGATTCGAGACGGTTTGGTGAGCAAGTCGCGCATGGTGTGGTGGGGGCAGATGATGCCCCGCGATGGTGGTGGTATCCGCGGGTTCTTTTCACAGGATATGTATGAGCAGTGGGAGCAGATATCTCTACTGATTGATGACTATCCATATGCCGGTATGGATTATCGAGGAGATCTGGAGATGCCTCGAGCCCAGGGACAGGCCTGGGGTTTAGATGGTATGTTTTGTGTTTTGTTCTCTACTATATCATGTGTTTTAGATGTGTTTGTTATGATTATAGTTAGATATTTATATGATGGTTCACTTACGTGATTGTGTAGATGTTGGTCCTGTACCACCGGCCGACCATGTGGTTCGTAGGGGACGGGCGATGGTGGTCATTCCACCTCCTGTAGCGGTACCGCCTCCTCATGCTCGAGGAGTTGGGGCTCGCGATCGAGGAGCTGGGCCTCGAGATGATGCCGTGGAGGGTGTCAGAGAGACACTAGACATGATCCTAGCAGGATTTCCAGAGCATGGGTGGAGCGATTTGGATTAGGACATCATCGAGTGTTGTTTCGATGCGCCTCATGAGTGGTGCTCGATCTTGCTCAGAGCAGCATTGTTGGCGGCTGAGTGGAGCGATGGGGCTCGGCATGATCCGGCAGGGCCGGTGGAGGGGAGGATTCGTTTGTGAGATGATCCAGCGGGGCTGGCGGAGAGGAGAGTTTGGGCTCAGCATGATCCAGCGGGGCCAGCAGAGGTGGCGCCAGAGGAGCCTGGAGACCATGATGATTAGATGATCTTGTATCTGCCCCCAAATGCTAATGAGCATATGGGGAAGTACCTTTTTGTATGGCTGATGTATTTTTGTATATTGGGTGATGAGGGCACCTATGACATGTTTGACTATATTATGATGTGTATATATATATATGATTTGGTATATAGTCGTGTATGCACATGGATGCATTTATTGTCTTTTTGCTTGCCCGTGGAGGCATGTTTGATTTTCTGTATTCCCGCGGAGGCACATGTTATGCACGTGGATGCAATATTTTGATTTTTGTACATGCCCGTGGAGGCACGTGTTATGCACATGGATGAAACATTTTGATTTTTGTATATGCCCGTGGAGGCACATGTTATGCATGTGGATGCATTCTTGTTTACTATATGGTTTGGTTGGTGTGCCAGTCAAGAATGTTGTTAGCCATATGGTCTGCTACACTGTTGAGATTCCTTGGGACATGTGTGAATGAAATGGATTCAAACTATTGAACCATTTGTTTAGTGCGCAATAATTTTCTGAAAAGACAAGGATCGCGTACCTGGTAATCATTGTTGAGCTGGGAAACAAGGAGTTGCGAGTCCAAGAAAATGTTAAGGTGACTTATGGTCATTTGGAGAGCTGCGGCCAGGAGACCGGTCACAACATCGTATTCAGCTTGGTTGTTTGTGGCAGCACCTACGCATACTCCGTCGATGTGGATCAACTCATGTGAAGGGGAATATATTACCCAAGTTGTGGAGGCTAGATTGGGGAACCAATGGCTTGCACCATCAGCGAAACCGATGTAGCAGAGTGGAATAGGATCCATCTGTGGTCATGCAGAGAAAACAAATATTTAGGTTTTTTGAATTTTTTGTGAAAAACAAAATAAGACTATACAATAATGGACGGTGGTGTCCATTAGATTTTTTATGGGTAAAATCGCTTGAGGTACAACCCGTTGCGAGGGTTGCGTAGGGGGTTTCCTTCTGAATCAGTCAGAATGTATGCCCCCTATCCGAGGCAAGTGTGTATAATGTATGGGCCTTGCCACATGGACACAAACTTTCCTTTTTCGGTTTTGTCATGAGCTTGATCATAGGCGAGGACAAGGTCCCCTTCAGTAAAAGTTCTTGGGTGGACATGTTTGTCATAACTCAGTTTGGATCAGTTCTTGGCCGCTTCCATGGTTTGGAGGGCTGTGCGCCGAATTTCATCGGCTTGCTCTAGGAGTAGTAAGCGTTGCTCAATTGGGGAAGTATCCGGTAGGATTTCAACGGCCATATGTAGGGCTGGAATCTGGCACTCAATGGGGAGGACGGATTTGACACCGTGAACTAGATGGAAAGGGGTAAAACTGGTGGCAGTTTTGGTTGATGTGCGGTATGCCCATAGTGCTGGGAAGAGCATGTGGTGTCAATTTGATTTGTGTTTGTCCACAGTGCGGTGGAGGATGGTCTTCAAAATTTTATTAATCGCTTCAACTTGGCCATTTCCTTGGGGGTAGTAGGCGGAAGAGAAATGGTGTTCAAATTTCAGTAAAGTTGATAATTCTCTCCAAACGACATCTTCGAGGTAAGAGCTGTGGTTTGAGATGAGTTGCTTTGGCACTCCAAAATGAGCGATAACATGGTTGAGGAAAAAACATGCTGCGGTGTCGGCTTTGCAATTGTAAGTTGGCATGGCTTCCGCCCACTTGGTGAAATAATCTACGGCCACAATAATGTGTTTATGACCGCAGGCTGACTTGGGATTGCAATCGAGGAAGTCGATGGCCCATTTGCAGAATGGTCTGACAGTGACGACTGGATGAAGGGGGGCAGGTGGGGTTCTAAGTCGAAATCCATCATGTGTGTGTCGTCAGGGTCTACTCCTTCAATGGCAGATAGTAGTAGTTTTCGTTGTGCAGGGCATGTTTTCAGTACCTCTAAAGCAGACATAGCAGCGGGGGATTGTGCTAGGTCTTCAATGATGTTATAATTAGATGCTGCACAAGGATTAGGATTGTTGTTAATCCTTCACAAAGGGATGCGAGGGATTTTAGGTCCTCCGTCCAATGGCATATTTGGTATGTGTAGTGGTTGATTTGGTGGAAGGGAGGTGGATGCGTCAATGGGAGGAGTTTCTAGGGGTGGGCCGTACTAATTCTTGCGAGTTTGGAGGTTGATGTCATTGGATGACATCATTAATAAATGGTGTGTGCCTAGATCCGTATGCTGATAATCAGTTGCGGCATAGGTGATTTGCTACTGGGGTGCAGCAGATCCTTGTGGGGGATCCATAGGGAGAGTATTTACTACTCCCTGGTTTGGCAATGGGTTTTGTAATATCATGGGTTGCGGTTGATTAAGTGGAGCTGGCTTTCTAGCGTGGCCCTGGCGTTGGGCATTGTCAACCCAAAGTTTACGTGCTTTCTCTAAATGGGGGCAGTTATGAGTGTAGTGTCCATAGACTCCACATATAGAACATGGATGGTTTGTTCTCCGGTTATTGCTTTTTGGTTGCTTGGGATGACGATCAGGATTCTGGTTGGGAGGAGCAGCATTGTTATTATTTGGAGGATTGGGAGGTGGTGGACCTTCATTATGTTGTTGGTTGTTTCCGCGGTTACGTCCGCTTCCATGGTTTTGTTGTCCACCCTGGTTGCGTTGGTTGTTTTGATGTTGGGGCTGATTGTGTTGTGTGTACACTTGCCCTTGAGTAGTGGGAGGATTTTGGGGTGCCGCATGTGTAGGAGCAGGTTGCGGTGGATAATAAACTGGTGGGGCTGGAGGTGGTCCAGTTTCCTGCTGGGGTTGTTGGTAACCCTGAGGTATTGGATGTCTTGGGTTAGCTGGTGTAGCTTGTTGTGGGTAATACATTGGTTGTGCCGGTAAATGAATTGGGTTCTCGGTGGCCGGTTGGTTATAGTATGTGGGTGGTACGTATGTCAATGGCACTTTCCCATAGAAATGTTGCAGACAAGAGGGTCCATGAGTGTGATGAGTCTGATTTGTTGGAGCGTACAAAGTTGTCGCTCCAGAATGAGATGTATCCCTAGAGAGGTCTGGGGCATTTATGGTGCTCACCATGCTAAAATGTTTAATTTGTGTCGTGACTTGGTCGATAATACCATCAGCGACATGTGATGCCCTCGGAGCATCACCGCATGAAGAATCACCTCGTGGGGTGTCTGGTATGATGGTGTAGAGATAGCCTGACTGGGCATAAATCAGGTCAAATTGCTGAGCTTTTAAGATAGCTTCTTCCTCTGACTGGGGTCATTCGGAAGCTACGTCTTTGGCTATGAGGGGTAGGAGTGATTTAAGAAACCAGTCCAAAAATATATGGTCATCCAGTTTTATCTTACAGAGGCTACGACGCTTGCGCCACTCATGGATATGTCGGTGATGTGGGTAGCTGTGTTTTGTCTGCAAGATAACAGTATTTCAACTCTTGCATTATAGCGTACAGGTAGCTGAAAAAACTGAAGGAAAGTGGAGGCGAGAGACGTAAATGTATGGTGGGTCCCATGTGGTTGTTTGATGTACCACTTGGCTGCAGAGCTAGTGAACGTTCGTTGCAATAGTCTCAGTCGAATGGAGTCATCCACTATGGAGTTAGATGAACACCATAGGTGAAATGACATTATGTGGTTTTGGGGATCCTCCCCAGGTTTTCCTTCAAACTTGGGGATGTCCGAGGGGAGCTTTGTAGGCATGGGTGGCCATGTAGGGTTGTGCCTAATAGGATCGTTGGTTAGCCTGGATAGGTTTGGTAAGTTCAGACTAGCCATGTAAGGTAAACTAGCAGATGGGTGTGGCATAGTGACTAGTACATAACTATTAATGGTGGCATTATGTAGTGGTCCAGTAGCCCCTAAGGGTATGCTAGGTATTGAAGGTATGTGTCCTCCAACCGTTGTGGTTTGGTATGGGCTAGCGTTCCCAAGTGCAACATGGGTTACACCAGGGTTAGGAATAGTGCCAGGAATTCCTGGGATCTGGGTTATGGTAATGAGAGGTGGTGTGATTCCTATGTTTGGCATACCCATAATAGGAGGTAGTCCTGTGTTGGGCATACCTAAAGGTGGAGTGGCCCCTATATTAGGCATGCCTAAAGGGGTTGTTGTTACCATGGATGGCACAGTAGTAGAAGGGTTTGTGGATGTATCTCCAATAGTACTGGTGAAAAGTGGGTTGTATTGTGATCCAGCCATGAGGTTAGTTGGTGATATTTTAGTAGTGTTTTCGGATTCAGCCTCAGAATCAGAGGTGAAGTGAGGCATGTCAGAATCGGATGACTGTGTGTTTGGTCGATGACGTGTCGAGTCAAGGGATAAGGCTCTACGTCTATGACGTGTAGAGCCAAGTGTACTGAACTAAGGGGGTTTACCCTGAAGACGATGAGATCGTCTTAAATTCTCAATGGTGAGAAATATTTAAAAATTTCAATGTAAGGTGGTGATGTAAAAAACTCGAAACCCTAATGCAACAATGAGTGCAAAAGGGAAGTGAAAAAATAAAGGCTCTCAGGCCAACAGTCAACCTCAAAAAACACTTATTATAGCAGCTGTGCTATAATAAGTGGAGGGATGCAACAAAATTGGTCAGAATACCAAAAGTCAAACAGTTTCTAGAAAAAAGGGGTGTTACTAGACCAAAGGTGGGTAATGTATCATGCAAACACCTAACTAGAAGTATTGTGCATCAACAAACGATATCCTCTGCAAGGTGATGAAATCCAAGTCAGACAATATAGAGTGTTAAATCAACGGCTAGATATCCCCCTACCGGGAGGGATACCGGGTAGATAATCCTAAAGAGTGGCAACTAGGATACCCCGTTCATGACACGTTCGGTTGGGTGAATCTGCAGTTTGGTTCTATCACCGCCATACACCCTCTTGGGTGTACACCGAGAACTTCAAAAGGTATCCTTCGGTTACTGAATGGATTGCGATATTCCACTCAGACTTCTGGAACCAGTCTGGCTACTTCAACCCTCCTGAGGGAGAGGCCTTCCCGATAAATTGGTTGCTAACCATGTCAAAATTATAAGAGATTTTGGTACCGTAGAGGACAACCACTATGCCTCAAATGTAATAATTGAGGGGTGTTATTGGAACACCTATCCCCTCAATTCTACCTAACTACAAAATTCTTTTAAGTGCTCCCCAAGTGGGGTTAAAAGTTTGTTGAGTTTAAGGTAAATTTTAAGGCTCAGTTTAAATTATGTGGCAGAGTGGGTGCAAGTGTGGTATTTAAAATGAAATTGATTTGCCTCGCTTGGGCGATTGATTACAAATGAAAGAAAAGATGCTTCCAGTTTTGCAAAAAATAAAAGCGTTTTTGAAATGTAAATGCTTAAAAAAACTATTCAAAAATAATGGATCTTTGAAATTATTTGAAGGAAAGCAAATAACATAAATATTTCAAGAAATAAATGGATCTCTTAAAAGTTGCTTGGGCAAAGTATCAGGCAAATAAACAGTAAAACATTGATCAAAATAAAATGCAGAAAAATATCTCTTTCAATTACTGGAAATTTTTAAAAAGACTTTTAATGGAGCATTCTAAATAGTAAAAGATTTAATGTGGCTGTAAAAATGCAAAAAAATTAATGCTGTAAAATATGCTAAATGGGAAGAAAATACAGCAAAAATAATTTTCAAAAAATTGGCCAAATTAAAAAAAATTGCATCGTGGGTTTTGGGGAAAACACTTGCAATGTGCAGCGCGGGTTTGGGCCGCGCAGTCGCGATGTGCAGCGCGGGTTTCGGCCGCGATGTGCAGTGCGGGTTTAGGACACACAGTCGCGATGTGCAGTGCGACAAATGGCTGCGAAGCCGTGATGTGCAGCGTGTAAAATGGCCGCGAAGTCGCGGCGTGTCGCACGGAAAAAAAGCCGCGAGCTCGCGATGAGCCGCGCGACTGTCGGGCAAAAAATCGCGAGGCAAAAGCCGAAAAGCGAACCCAAAAATGAAAATTTCAGGCTGTTAATGGCAATAGAAGGGGCCAAGATCTAGAACAGCAATAGATCTGCTGTCTAGGATGGCAGATCTATGAATAAAAATGATTAAAACTAAGAAAAACTAAGATCTAAAGCAAAAAACTGAGATCTAAGAATTCGAAGCCAGCGGAGTCACCAAAAAATTGTTGGCTTGGTTTTGCAACCAAGATTTGTGCAATGGGGATCTATCAACAATGTGATAGCAGTTTCAATATAGAAGCAAAAACAATTATAAATCTGAACCTAACATGTGCATACAACAATAAACTTGAAAAGATTTAAGAACAAGAACAAGAAACAAAATAAAAAATGACTTTTGTATTATAATACCTCAAATGGTGAGGATGTTGTGGTATTGAGCAGCTCCAAGGGTGAGATGCTCCAGGCTCTAATTGTGTCTTCTCCAAGATTGCTACAATGGTCAAGAACTCATGAGATATTTTGACAGCATGAGGATAGGATGATGGATGGATGGAAAGTGAGGAGCCCCTACCACCTTTTTATAGTTTTTGGTGGTGGGAAATACCATTATGGTTTTGAGGAAACCAATGGTATTGACCAACATGGTTTAGGTACCTTTTCCCTCATTTTTCCTTTTTTGAATATTTTGAATATTTTTATTCTCTTTTTAATATTTTTGGGAATTCTTGACCCTTTTTTAGGGTTTTTTTATGTTTTTTGAGGAAAAATATTCATTTTGAGGGGAAAAAGGGGTGTATTATGGTCTTTTGGTGACCTTTTGATGGCTTTAGAGGTTCAAATGGTGGAAAAGTGGACAAATGGGTCATGTGAATAAGGAAATGAGCTAGTGAGCACTTTTTGGGTGTTAACAATTTTTCTTACCATAATTGATGATATGACTAACCAGAAGAATCATGAAGGTATATGTTTGAGTAATCATAGGTTTATGCATTGATGATTTAACTAATCAGAAGATTCCTATGATCAAATAAGAATATGCATGAGTAAAAGAAGACTTCTTTGAAACCTTGAATACTAATGTTTATTATCTGTGAATGATCATGAATATACATGTTTAAGACGATTGTGTTTTGATAGTATTAAGATTATACTAATAAATGTGTGATTATGTATGAAACCTCAAGGATAACACAATGATGATACTAATAAGCATGCATAGTGATTAAGGATGGATGTAAGTTCAAGGACAGGTAATCCAGGAAGCAAAGATCAAGAGCGAGCACACTCCAATTGTTCCTGCAAGAAAGCAAAGGAGCACACTTCAGTAGTTTCTGCAAGGATGCAGATATCCAGAGGGAGTAGACCATCCTTCTGCATTCCACAACAGAAAGGTGTAGAAGAAGCTACTTCAGCAGCTCCTACAAGGAAGCAAAGACTCAGAGGGAGTCCACCCAACAAACAAACAAAGATAAGTATTTTTAATTATCACTTCTTACATATTTGTTTGTTTAAATAAAATTGTTCAATGATACATATGCTTATGTTCCTAGACTTAGGATATGCATTTTGCATATTTGCATTAATGAACAAGATACTACTAATATGCATATTATGGGTAAGTGGCCTATGGCACTGTACAACATTCCAGTGCTACTTATCTAGAATGAAACCTCTTTGCTGACATGTTGGGAGTAGTGCAAACTCTTAATAATGTTCTGGTAGAGACTGGAAGGCATCTAGAAAGTTGTGGAACATGGATGAATGTTGTATTGAAGCATTGGCTAAGATAATTGCATGACTGTATGACATATTTCTTTATGTGTAAGAATTTGTCTGAAAATTATTACATGTTTCTAATCATGCAATTTAACTTGTTTTGTAGGAAAGACCGTATACATTCACCTACAAAAGAATGACTACAACATTTGTTCAAGCAACAAAATTATCTATTGAAGATATGGAAGTTCCCAGAATACAGGAAGAATGCCATGAGCCGTCAATCATGAAGAAAGATGTTTGTGATGCAGTCCCAAGAGCTGAAGGGAAGACTGTTGTGACTTCCAAATGGAACTATTAGATCAAGCATGCTGCAGATGGCAGCATAGAGAAATGTAAAAGTGATGAAATAGAAGATACACCAGATGGATTTCAAGACAGCCTTCTTGAATGGTGTAGTCATATATGTGCAGAACTTGGTATGGTAGGATAGACAAATTTCTATCCAGTTTGGGCTTTACCAAGAGTAAAGCAGATTCCAACCTTTACTACAAGGTTGAGGAAGGCAATCCAGTGATACTACTTTTGTATATGGATGACTTGTTCATAACAGGTGAGGATAGATTGACTGCTGACATGCAGTGGAAGCTTGCTGCCGAGTTCGAGTTGAAGAACTTGGGGATGATGCGCTATTTGTTTTAGGCATGAAGGTGTGGCAGAGTGCAGATGGAATCTTCCTTGGACAAGGGAAGTATGCAGTAGAGATCCTGAAGAGGTTCGGGATGATGGACTGCAAGGCTATGGCCACACCTATGGAATCGAACCTGAAGCTTCTGTGTGATGCTCCATCTGATCCGGTTGATTATGGGCTCAAGTATGATGCGAATCAAAAGTTTAACCTGCAGGGTTATGTTAATTCAGATTGGGCATGCAGTGCTACAGATAGGAAGAGCACTTTTGGGTGCTGCTTCAGTATGGGATTAGGTGTGATCTCTTGGTTAGCAGGAAGCAGTCCTGCGTAGCACTGAGTACAGTCGAAGCTCCTATATATTGCGACAGACGAGCAGATTGCAGATGTGTTGATGAAGCCACTAGCTAGGGTGAAGTTCGAGTACTTCAGGGAGAGGCTTGGTGTTCTTCAGATTGATCACACTTCGAGGAATATGTGATGGACACATTTGTAGAAGCCATTCCAAGCATGTTGGAAGGAGGATCCTTCACATGGCTGTGGATGTAAGCGTTGGATGATGACCATCAGGATGATGCTCCAGTTACTGCTCTGTGTATGCATCATGTTGGATGCTGGAGATGATCAGTTGGATCATTTATATGTATATGTAGGTACACATCATGTTGGATGCTGGATATGATCGGTTGGATCATTTATATGTATGTACGCATCATGTTGGATGTTGGATATGATCAGTTGGATCATTTATATGTATGTACTCATCATGTTGGATGCTGGATATGATCAGTTGGATCATTTGTATGTATTTTGTGTATGCATCATGTTGGATGCTTGGACCATGTATCTGTATATGCATCAGGTGGATACATTGTATGATCAGGTAGACCATGTATGTTGATATGTATCACGTATGATCAGGTGGATCATGTATCTGTATTTGTATCAGGTGGATGCATTGTATGATCAGGTGGATCATGTATGATGATATGTATCAGGTAGATACTTGGTATGCATCAGGTAGATGCATTATATGATCAGGATGATCATGGATGACGAGCTTTAGGATGTTGCTCCAGATGACATGCAGCAGGATGTTGCAGTGATGATGATCAGGATGATCATGTGTACATCAGGATGATGTATGGTGAGTATCAGGTTGATACTCTGTGGCCATGGAACAGGTTGTGCAGATAAGCATGTAATTTGTGCCCTAGGAGATTTGTAGATAGTCTTTCGAGATTTTTCCTATGGCATGTAATTTGTACCCTGGGACATCTGGCAAATGCTCTTTCGAGGTTTTGCTTGGGAGGACATATAATTTGTGCCCTAGGAGATCTGTAGATAGTCTTTCGAGGTTTTGCCTATGGCATGTAATTTGTGCCCTGGGATATCTGGCATATGCTCTTTTGAGGTTTTGTCCTATGGCATGTAATTTGTGCCCTGGGAGATCCTATAGGTTGATTCGTGTGCTCATAATCAGTCCTGGGATGCTCTTTCGAGGTTTTGCCATGACCACATGTAATTTGTGCCCTGGGAGATCTGATAGGTTGAGCCTTGTGCTTGCAATCAGTCCTGGGATGCTCTTTCCAGGTTTTGTGGTGACCACATGTAATTTGTGCCCTGGGAGATCCGATAGGTTGAGCCTTGTGCTGATAATCAGTCCTGGGATTCTCTTTCGAGGTTTTGTGGTGGGGTCACATGTAATAAGTCCTAGAGATCTGGACAGGATGAAAAAGGCCTCAGATGCTCTTTAGAGTTCTTGCTAGTCAAGAGACTCTTTTAAGGTTTTTTGATGCACGTAATAAGTCCTGAGATTTCCATAGTATGGCCAGTGATGACGAAGACCTGCAGGTGGTGGGCCTACATCCAGTATGAAAAAGGACTGGCTCTGTAGAACTTCCTTTGACGAGTAGATTCAGAGATTGATTGAGATAGTAGCAGTAGTGACGATGATGATGACTCGATGACGATTATCCAGTGACGATGATCCAGAGAAGATGACTTGTGCTAGAAGACCTATGTCGAGAAATACCTTCCTAGTTAAGAGGGAGTGTTGATGTATATGTAACTTTGGAATGTATTTCACATATATGTATATTGTTTTCCTATAGAGATGTTATTATTCCTCTATATGGAAGTGTCGTCATTTATGTTGTAAGTGTCGTAACTTATACTTGATGGGTTATTAGACCACCTTGTTGGGGTCATCCCTGTATAAGTCATGTGGGTCAAAGGGTTATTAGACCACCCTAGTGGGGGTCGACCCAGTCAGCATTATGTTAAGTGGTTAAGTTGAGGCCGACCTATTTGAGTAAAGGTCAAGTCAGGTTAGTGTATAAATAGAGAGTGTGTCTCTCTCATTTTATACATTCTATTCTCTCACTCACACTTTGGAGAGTGGCGCACTTGTGGAGGAGGAGGCTCTGTTGCTAGGAGAAGACTATCTCTTGTATTCTGGTTGTATCATTGCTCTATCTATCTCTGAGGAAGTTATTGGGGTTTTTCACCTTTATGGTTTTCCCCAAGTAAACTCTGTGTCTCTTGTGTGCTTGCATTATTGTGTCCATGATTGATATGCTGTAGATTTGCTGTACATGTTGTTCTCTTAGTTAAGATCCTAGATCAGATTGAAGTAAATTCTAAAAAGTTAACATATAAATATATTTTACAACCTAGCCAATTTAAATTTGATCCAACGTGTGCTTTGTTTTATAATTTTTTTATATATTAGTTTTTGGAGCCGACATGCGCCATGTCATTGTAACAGGTGTGACACATCTCATTCACTTTCGGATGTAGAAAGCACCTCAATCCATAAAAACAGATGCCTCCTAGTTATAATTGCAGTCATACCCTAAATAAAATTAAAGAAAAAGTAGAAGTACATGATTAAAATGAAGGATACGATTTAAAAAGTTCTTGAAATCAATATGCTTGATCGATTGCAGCTCCTCACTTGCATCCACTATTGAAGCTTCAATGCATGCACTCTTTTTGTGGCAACAATATAACATTATTTGACCCAACCCCAATGTGAATCCAACAAAGTTTGGTACTTGTACAATTTTTTTTTTTAAGCAAAAAAATGGAGCATCATTCTATTACGATAGGAAAATCAGGATAGTAATCATTTTTACAAAATCATGGGGTCTGAAACTACCATCCCAGATAACCGACCAGTGCTTGTCAACATAGTTCCAGGACCACATACTATCCACATAACCCCACATCCAACACCAGAGAGTTCGCAGAAGTATAGAACCAGATACAAACATAGAGCAACTTAAAAGACACATATACATATGAAAAAAACCACCAGCCAATCTAACCCACATACCCATTACAAAATCGATGTCGAGGAGACAGACATCCAAGATCATAAACAGACTAATAACAGAGTCAATACAATCGCACCCATAGATCCCATAAACAGCACCAGCAAAAACATCGAGGTCGAAACCAATCCAGAGTAACTAGGTCACATCAGTACCATAAACATCTCTGACCTCCTTGCTTGCCATTAACAAAACAAACATGCCTACAAACCGCAAAAGCATTCGGACGCAAGAGACAGCAGGCTAGGAGAGAATTAAGCCAACGGGCCAGCCTCGTCATTAATATTCACCACCAAAGGTGTTTCAGCATCCTTTCCTTTGCCACCCATATTTACCACCCATGGATTATCAACTTTCTTAGTCAAGGAAAGGTAAGAAAATCCCAATTTGGCCGTAAGATCATCTAATTTCATATGATTCCATTTGGATTCCTCAGCATGCTCCTTACACAGTTCCTCCAACTGAGTCATCCTCAAAGAACCAAACAGAATGTTCATTTGAGTTTTCGTCGCCTAGGCAAGAAGGGTTTTAGTCACCCAAAGCATCACAACACACTGATTATAGAGAGCCATACGACCTCGGGTATTACCGGGGTCGTGAATCCAATCGGCCATGGCTACAGCCTCCGAAGGAATTTCCTCCACACCAACCCTACACCACAGGGTGTCTTCCAAGTTTTATACCACCCTCTGCACATTCTGAGGGAAGTAACGATAGAAAAATAGAGCGGTAGCAGCCATAGTCCACTGCTCACGACTAGGACCATAATGGCCATCAAACCCTCTTTCCTCATTACCCAGCTCCACAGGATTACGTGTACCTCTTCTAGTGGGACGCCCTCTCGGCGACATTGTATTGTTGCTCTTACTTAAAACCTTCCTCTCATTGTTAGAATAAACACACTTCCACCCGAAAGCAACATAATGGATAGAATTACCACATTTACTCAAGACATCAGGCGACTCCCAATTTAAATTCAAGCCACCTCCTATGTTCATTAATGCCATTACAACTAGCCACTTCTTGTAATTATTCACAGTGTCTTACAAAATCGTCATCTTAGCATTCCTCTACTTTGAATGACCCATCACAATAGTATAAGGTTTCTCCCAAATTAGCATCGCACGTGCCATATTGCAAAACCAGACCTTAGTAGACGGAGGGAGATCTACGGAGGACCGATCCCTAGCATACGTGAAACAAAAGGCTAATAGCCACTTGTCCTTCCCACCCTGCATAAGGTACCATTTGTTAATGCTCATCGGAATCAATAAGTATCCTACCGTCTCCACACTGTGCCACGCCACCCCTGTCACTTTCTGCAATAATCAAACACTGCTAACGACATCGAACCGATGGAATTTCCAGAGCATCACCGTCCCACCCATCATTATGGTTAAGAACCCCATGATTAGCTAGTGCATCCGCAAGCCCATTGGCACTTCTCCTTACATGCTAGAAAGTGACAACGTTAAACGAGGTGATGAGTTGGCCAAGGCAAGTCAACCTCCACGTAAGCCTCCACGACCTTTCTAGCTTCGCAGCCTAGGTCCCAAGGTTAAGTTTAATAGCTATTTGAATCAACATGTTAGAGTCACCTTCAATGATTAAACTACTCACGCCATGACTCGTTGCCATGAATAACCCATGCAACAATGCTTCACACTCAGAGACATTATTGGTTTCACGCCCTAGGTACTCGGAGTAGCAAAAAAGAATCCTGCCATGATCATTCCGCAGAACACCTCCATACACAGCTTGCCCGAGGTTCCCCTTAGACACTCCATCAAAATTTAGTTTAAGCCACTCTTTCAGAGGTGGAGACCAAAATGTCGGGCTTCCAGGGGGACGAACACCAGCTAGGGACCGACCAATATAACGAGGGATTCCAACAATATCCCAGGTAAGCAAAAATTTTAGCTCATTAGCAGGAATTTTTAGATCCTGTTCATTCCATCTGGTTAATTTGAGAGTTTCGATAATATTATGTTGAATACCCTCCCAAACCATCTTCTAAGACTTGATCTTACCACTGAAAAGACGTTGATTCTGCTCCTTCCAGACTCCCCATACTAGAAAACCTGGGAACAGTTGCCAAACACGGTTAAGTAGTCTTCCTTTAAAGGGATCAACCGCCCAACTTTTAACAGTGTCTTCCGGGGAATTTCTAACTCTATTTGACATGCGGAATCTCGTGGCTCCTTCATCCCATAGTGCAGAGGTAAAACAGCAACCATCCAGCAGGTGCGCTATTGTTTCTTCATTGATACCACATAGACTACATCATGAAGGTCCGTCAAAGCCCCGCTTGACAATATTGTCCCACGTTAGTATTTTCCCATTCATTACTAGCCATAGGAAAAGAGTGACTTTGGGCCACAATTTCGCTCCCCACAGATGCTTCCAAGTATTATCACCCTGTAGGCTCATCGAGGTAGTTAGCAGGCTATAAGATTCCTTTATAGTGAACATGCCTTTAGGGCGATGCCCCCAGCAAAGGATGTCTTTACCTCTCTGTGTTTGATCATGCAAGTCGATATTATATCATAGATTTTCCCTCCAATGTCCACCCCATAGGTGAAAGTACTTGTACAATATGAAAAAAATGACAACCATGTTTATTTTCCAACCTCCTAATAATGTCAGAACAATAAAGAAATAATATAAATAGACCCCACCAACCTCCTCAGATCCATTTCATGTACATAGAAAATGTAATGGAAAACTTAAATGGAAATGGAAGTTACTGCCATCTCTTGGAATTCATAAGCCCTAATTTAGAAATGGTTGTGATGTGTTGGTGAAAATACCTACTTTGTGTGAGTAAATTCATAAATTTCCACTCTAAGCGAGAACCATGCTTGGGTGATACATGGCTAAAGGTAAAGTAAAAGAAATGGAATTCAATAGGAAATGGCATGTACATGGATGTTGGTTTGGTTGATCATGGGTGATTATTTACTAATCGCCCCCATAGCGTCTAATGTTCAATCTCATAAATGTAAGTAAGTTATCAAGTTTAATTTAATATATGTCCTTAATTTAAGAGACATGACTAAGAATATTCATATTTTATTAAATTCTAACCACAAATTGCAAATGTGTAATTAGAAGCACATTAATGTAGCACCTCCCACCCAACGTATTGGAATAAGAATGCATATCAACATAATTAAAATTAATTTATTCGACAAATATGTGAGTAGGTTTTAATAATATCCATTTATATTTATATTTTAGTGATTTTAGAGATGGTTAGCGAAGATATCATTATTAGGTTGATTGAGCAAATACACACCATGCTTATTGACCAAATAAATTTACTCTATTAAGGATAAGAGGGATCAAATCATTTTAGCTACAAACCCATTTTAGGGTCTTAAATTTGAGGAAAGGTTTGCCTCCGTTAAATTTCTATTATAATTGTCTAGGCACCAACTATTCCAATTTGGAATTATGTTCTAAATCTAACACAAATCCTACAAATATGTCAAAATTGCATTAATTAATTAATAATGAAGTAAAATAGTTCTTTACCCAAATATTATTAATTTGTAATTATCAAAAACTAATATCTAACTTATTGTTCTATTATTAACTTGATAATACATAATCAATATATTCTCCATCATAATCATCCACATGCCAACTATAAATCCTACAAATAGAGAAAAATTACATTGATTCATTGATTATGAAGTAAAATAGTTATTCTTAATACATATGCAATGATTCTTTGGTGAATATATGTCTCTCTTGTAGTTCAAATCAAGACAAGACTAACAAATACACAAAGATTTAGTTGTCTCATAATTATTTATGAAAAGATTTATTTAAATGTGAGGATGAGTAAATGGAAATTGAAATTGGATGTACATTTTTCAACTAAAAAAATGTATCTTGATATTCAACAATTCGATCTATATTTATATAAATGTATTTCACAACCTAGCCAATTTAAATGTGAGTCTACATGTGCTTTGTTTTATAATTTTTCAATATATTAGTTTTTGAAACCTATGTGCTACCTGACACATCTCATCCACTTTAGATTGCAGAAAGTAACTCTCAACACAATAACTTAAATTTAGCTACTTTATATACATTAGATTGGGATAAGTCAATTTGTTCAACATTATCCTTTATCACATAAGTATGAATCCTAACGTAACTTCATTTTTGTTTTGCCTTGTCAATTTGATCATATAATCTCTTGATTTAATCTAAATCCTTACATAACTTTTACTATGTTGTCTCCATAACTCTGATGAGTAGTTTGTGTACAAGTCCTGGTAAACAATGTAACCATAGGCTATTTGCGTTGCTACACCACCTTTGTTATCTCCATATGTTATAGTTTTATTCATAGTAGCATAATTCGACCGTTTAGGTGTAGGTCTAATATGAATACTATCAGCAGAGATCCATCTTAAACTCGTATCTATCAAACACCCAGAGGGATCCAAGATCCAATTTCTTGAGGTGTATTTCTTTTTTAAAATTTAAACTCAAAAAATTTGATATGTCTTGATTGATATATTCGGATTTAAGTTTTAGGTTTTTATTTTATAAACCAACATCAATTTTTTAATTACTTCTCATAATATTTTATTTTATGAGCCAACATGGATTTTTTTAAATACTTTCCATAATTTTTTATTTTATGAACCTACATGAATTTTTTAAATTATTTTGTTAGGAACAAATGTTACAACATCTCTCCCATACTAGACTATAAAGCACCTCACTTCTCTCAGTGCAATTACTCGAATTTAAAAAAAAAACTTTAACTAGTTAAAGAGTATACCATTCAATTTATTACTTTCTTATTAAAATAATTAATAATAATTGGCTTCCCTCTCTCACAATGGTCATATCGCATATTGTTGAGATTTTATATTTTTGTTTTTTAAATATATATTTGATTTTAATATATAAATGTCTAAAACAGTTTAGGTATATTTGTGATTATTTGATTAAAAGTATTATATATACTAGAATTTTTCATTACATCTAAATGATTTTATTCTAACTTTATGTAAAAATTCTTATCTGTATATAATACAAGCAGCTTATATCTAACATGGCTTATCCCTCGATGATCAATTCGGGTTATTGAAGTTGGACTTGTGAAATTGGATCAAAATTCCTTTTATATTTATATGTTGTAGCACCACTTGTATTGACCATCATAGGCATTTTGATTAGAAATTAAACAATTTTTAAAAATGTTGGGGATTAATGTTTCACCAAAACTTGGATCGTGTATTCTATTCTTGATCTAAACGCCAATATGGTGGCACCAATTCGAAACTTGATCGCGGATTCACCGATATTTTCACTATTTACATTTAATAAAATTGGTAACATTTAATAGAATTGGTATTTTGGAAATTGGCATGGTATGTTTTGCATGGTTATTCCTTGCCGCTTGTCGTTACGTACATTATTGTGTTTACCTTTGGTGGTCTTACAAGGTTTACGGGCCATGTTACTCATATTGTTCCCATCGATGGTTATGGAGTTTCAAGAGTAAAGGATAGCTCTGTTCATAGTACGGTTCTCCCACATTTGCCTCGGGGAATTCAAGAAGTCTTACTCGTGTATAAGTTTCGTCTAAGTTTAACCTTTATAGCATAATCATGTTTTTGATAAGCTTATATCAATAAGAGGATTTTCTTTACAGTCAATTCGGATATGGTATGTCATTTAGGGAGGGGCAACAAGTATATTGACACCATAATCAATCAACCATTATGTTAGTAGAAGGCCACATCTTTCAAGTAATGTGGGATTAATTTTTTTTATATATAGAGAGATATTTATGTCATAAAAACAATTTCAAGACATAGACTCTTTTAGGTGTTTCTAAGGCATGTGAAAGAGATACTGTTGCCAATGAGTTTTTAATAGTAACAAGCATATTAACTCCACAACCAATCAACCATTATGTTAGTAAGAGACACCACAACCTTTTGGTTGTGCCCATTGACATAAAGATGATAGTATATAGCAGCTTATACCATCTTCAAACACACAACCTTCTCTCATTTGGTAATTAACATGGGGTGATTAATCTAATCTAATAATGAGATGAGATTAAGTGGATGGATATCCCACAAATTTGTTTGATCTTCCCTTCATCCAACTTTTTTTATTCATTAGGCCTATTATATGTGTGTAGATTTTGTCTTTTAGGCACATGGTAGTACTCAGATTGTTCCTAGTTTTTTGGCTTCCCCTCTATTCTTGTGATTAGACAAGCTAGATTTCCATTTTTTGAATTTATGCCATCACTTAATAATAAATGATGAGAGAAGAGGGCATGGGCTAAAGTCTAAACGATTTGCATCGTTTATTCGACCTAATTTCTGGTCAAAATCCAGTGAGAATTGTTGAAATTGCAGGTTTTAGTTGTTGGAATTGCATAATTGGAATGCCCCAGGGGTAATTGAGGGCACTGAATCTATTTCTGCAATCAAAATTGCAATTTCAGCAACAAATCGTGTTGCTGGATTTCAACCAAACTCACCAGAAAAGGTACACATCGTATAGACTTTGGCCCACTCTAGAGAAGAGTCTCCTATACCTCTTAGATGATAGACTTTACTTGTAGTGATAATCTTTAATCCTTGTGATAATGTTAACACTTCAACTTGATTATTTGACATTTCTTAAGTGCCATTCGTAGGTAATTTTCATGTTATTTAAAAAACTAAAAAGTTTATATTTAAAAACAGAATTTAAATTAGCAAAAATAAAATTATATTAATGTTCCAAAAATCAATACCAACCAAATATAGTAATAGCATACAATTTGGAGTATCAAATTTAAAAACGAAAACAGTAAGTAGGTAATATTAAGTGCCATTCGTAGGTAATTTTCATGTTATTTAAAAAACTAAAAAGTTTATATTTAAAAACAGAATTTAAATTAGCAAAAATAAAATTATATTAATGTTCCAAAAATCAATACCAACCAAATATAGTAATAGCATACAATTTGGAGTATCAAATTTAAAAACGAAAACAGTAAGTATAAAATATTTGAAACAAACACAATTAAAATCTAAAATCTATGGATGTACATGGTTATGAATTCATAATTCATAATTACTTGTTAATTATCTTAGTTTTGATATTAAAAGATCATATAAAATACATTACTATGAGTTATTTTTGCTTTTTAATAAACATATTATTCTTTCTTACATAACACTTTCATTTAAAAAGGAATAAACATACTCGATTAACATTTTCTGTTTATTGTTTTTATTTCTATATATTCCTTTACACCTTCTCAAATAATTACCATTATTTAATCCTTATAACTAACTGTATTAACTTTTAACTGCAGTGACTGTGAAATAGGAGCAATAAGTTGTGTATAGTGAACCATTCAATGTATCTATGTCTGAAAGCAAAAGCAGGATTGTCAATGCCTCAATCAATCCTTGTAGGTAAATGTAGTTGCACAATAATCGAACTGGAGAAGAGCGCAATGTTGTCAACGCAGCAATAATAGACCGAGATTCTGAAGGTAGCATTAAATGATCGATGATAAGCTGTGAAAGCAGGATTGTCAATGTCTCACGGATTTGGTAAGGTGTGAAAGGAGGATTGTCAATGTCTCAACGAATCAATCCTTTAAGGCAAAGTCAGTTTGGTGCACAATAATGAAGTGGAAGAAGAGCATCGAGATTGTCAACAAGTATTAAATGGTTGGTCGGTAATAAGCTGGGAATGTAATTAGATCAGGTGGAAGTAGGTGGAAGTAGAAAAGTATAGTTTAAATATTTTAAGTTTTTAATTTTTAAAGTATGTTTTTAATTTTATTTAATTTAAGTTTATTTGAAAGTTTTAAAAAAAATTAAAATTATATATATTAATTATGAAAATTGCATAATTTAGATGTTATGAAGGAATTCCAGGGTATTAATCTATTTATGAATTCAAAAACACAATTTAAACACTTACAAATTTAAATTTTACCAAAAACATTTTACTAGATTCGACTAAAACGCATCTTAATATTCAAAACATATATTAAAAAACTGCTCCATTTAAAAATAGACAACAAGCACTACAATATTAAATCTTCCATCAGTAAAAAGAAGATATTTATTTTCCAACCAATTTTTAAGTTTGATGTGTACTATATATCCTGTTTAATATGGGAAGGGTGAGCAATAAGCAGCATGTAGCAGTGTATTTATCTTTATAGCAATGTATTTATGGTTGACAAATATACTGTTCGATCACATCCCAACAACAGCGATAAATGCACTAGCTTATTGAACCACATAGGTAAAGTGTAAAGTGATGATACTAGTAATTTGTTCCACGAGTAATTTAAATAAACATATTAAATTAGAAGAAATTATTTAACATTTTGCAATTGTAAAGATAATGAAAAAAAAATTGATTTATCAAATTTTATAATGACATAATATAGGTTTATATGCATATATAAATAACAAAATAGACAATCCATTACAATATTTCCTTTACAACTACCTTCCCAATCCAATAAAGCTGTATACTAAAAAGATTTAAAACTCAAATAGTCTCTCTTAATAATTAAATGAAATATCTCCTATCTCAAGTGGACAACGAGCACAGGAATGTTAAATCTCTTATCACTGCAACGAAGGGTGGAAAGCAAACATTTATTTCCCAGCAAGCTTGCTGTGAGTGTACTATATACCTTTCAATATGTAAATAAACTTTGAAACACTGATGGGAGTAATTTAAATGAGCATATTGAATTACAAGAAAGACAAAGGACCGATTAGCAGTTTCATAACGAGGACCAGTTTGGATGCATGTATGGCTAATAAAATAGACAACCAAATTAGGTTAACATTTTTCTTTTAAAACTACCTTCCCAATAGATATGTATATTAAAAAAATATAAAACTCAAATCGTCTTTTCTTGAATTTAAATAAAAAATTACAACCATCTTAAGATTTGTAATTTGTAATGCCATTTGCTTTATAAGCTTGGAGTATATCAACGGGATATTAAGCAGCATAATTTAGTTTATAAGATTTATGTTAATCATACGTCATGGCCCAATGAAATTAAAGATTCTGGGGTTTGATTATCAGTAGATTTGATTTTTTTAAGTAGAGAAATGTTAATATTTGTTATTCTAGAGAATTAAGGTATGGTTAGAATTACAAATTAATACATAAGAGCTCAACACTTGAGCATCTTGTCACTTACAAGAATTAAACCTGACTGAAAATAGTAACAATCATTTCTCCCCTAAACAATAAGCTATATGATGCACCAAAGATATAACTTTCCAAAAAATGTATCTGTTACATTATTAGATTATCATCCATCACAATATAGATATCTAACCCAAACTACATCCAATGAACAATAAACTCTATATAATGCACCAGATATATAACTTCCCCCCAAAAAATATCTGTTACATTATTCGATTATGTCCATCATGTCCATCAGAATATAGATATCTAAGGGCACTTTGGCCCCCCTCTTTTGGTTTTCCAGTCATTGTAACAGGGACAGACCTCCTTGTGGCCATAGGTACCAGGAGGAACACAACGACATTTGAGGCAGCATTTCTGACAATAGAACATGCACGGTTTCCGGTACTGAGTTTTGGAGCACCTGAATGAGCATGCAGACGGGCACTCTGCACAATAACACACTGCATATTAGGATTCAAACAGACAGGGCTACTAAAAAATTAAGAGAATTCTTTCAAAATCTTATGGCCGGGCATGGTATATATCACCTCCTGGGCTTAATCCACTGTGCCGGTGCTTGCCCTGAGAGATAAATTAGACTCGTATTAGACGATTTCAATGACATTAAATACCTGCTAAACAGTATAACAACACACCAATAGAGATTGTTTAAGTGGATATAACCTGTCCATGGCGTTGAAGAACAGTGGAAACCAATTCCCCTTTTGTGGATGCCTGCAAAGTAGATATATATTGTATCATCAATAAATTAAGCAATGCACCATCATTAACATAAGCTGAATCCATGGAACTCCATATATATCTGCACAATATGCACTATAGTAGCTGTGTGTTAATAAGAAATATAGGAACTGCACCTCACAAAACTCGGCACAAATGACTGCAAACACCATGAGAAGCAACAAGGCAGTGTATATAATCTTCATCTTCATCGCCATCACAATTTGATAACCTGTTGTTCTGCTACAAGCAATTCATACGGTGCATTAGACTGTTGTAAGAATGTATTTATAGCCTACAGGTGAGGATCACATCGCACAACTAGCTCCCTAACTTTTACTTTTAAGTGTAGGACGTAGTTGCAATTTATACACTTCACCATATTTTTTACACTCTTCCTCACTGTTACAGGAAGAAAATATAGGCATACCAAAGATTGTATTACCTGTAATTTTGTAATGCCCTATCATATTACCTGTAATTTTTTAATGCCCTATAACGGTGTGCATGTGCTCAGATTTTCTTTAGGCGGTGGATTAATTAATAAGCTGTAACGGGTATGGACGTTTGCTTTTAAGTTCCACAACTGATATCCACACATTATACCCATTATAGGTTCGGTGGTTCACACATCACGATTTTCAGCATATATTTTCCCTATTTAGTGGCATGTGCAGGTACAGAGATCACTCAGATTTGTAGGCATCGCGCATTAAAAGAAGGGCGGCCAGATAAGCGTCCTGCATCGCTTGTTCTTTGTACAATCTTCACGGAAACATAAAGCTTTCTCAGTATTTGACAACAAGTTTTTAACGTATTGAGAAAATTATATATATGTGATCAATTAGGGTTAATTATGCAAATATCTTGCTAGTTGGTTTTTTGAATAATCTATTCAATGAGGGGACTGTGGAGAAATTGGGGGTGTTTATGATCAAGTTTTACTAGACAGTGGAGAAATTAAGGAGGCTCATTTTCAAGTTGAACAAGAAAAAAACTGAGTTGCAAAAATCAGAGAATAAAACTGTCTATCCCATAATCTATTATTAACTTCGTAGACATTAAAATAATTTCTTTCTTCTTTCTTTCTTGATACAGGAGAGAAGGTTCCCATTTACAGAAGTACGATTGCCATTACGTGCACCGTGCAGCAACCTACCAAGTCTAGAACAATCCAGTGAGCGTGCACTTGCAAATGTCTTACCGTTATTGTCAAAATGGAAGCCTCTACGTCTGGCCATTGGTAGTAAGGTTTGACTTCCTTACCAGGAATTTTAGATACGAATCAATGGAGCGGAGAAATAAACTTTTACTCAGATATTTTGATCTCCTTTTACGGGACAAATCTCCGATGCCACACAACTCGTCGGTGGCTAGGGAACAGTGAACAAATTTGAAGGACTGTTTTTTAATTTCATATCGAAGGATATATATTTATTAAACGTTTCAATGTTGAAATAATAAAAAAACAATTATACTTTAATTGAAAAAAAAATTAGTTATACACTTCATTAAAAAATGGTTAGTAAAATAAATTATACTTCTAAATTTTAACAATGTTAAAAAAAATCAAATATTTAATGAAGAAATTGTAATTTCAATAAAACAATAAATTAATAAAAATTGTAATTTGTGATGTACCTGTATCTTGTTAGGAGACAACATCAACCTCACACAACATCATAATGCATTAGTACAATCATATAGCCCTAATCAATGAATGTCTTTGATCATTCACATGCATTCATATTGTTACTAGGGTGATAACACAATTCTAACATTAATCAAGATTGTACTAGTAAATAATATGAAGACAAACACATCATAAACTTAATCAAGAATTAGATTTCAAGACATACCTGAACCTCCTTAAGTCATACCTGTCGAGACTTCTTGTAGTCTTCTTATGTAAGGCCTTAGCCTCAACTCCCCCTGAAACTTGATCTGGAGCTTGATTAGGGTTTGCTAGAGAAACCCTAAAGATTCAAACTTTGACTCTCACACTTCTGAATGGATGAAAGAATATGTCTTGCTGAGCTGATCAAACTGGCATACTTCAATTTTGGAATCTCCAAAATTTGACCCCTTAAAATGGCCTTTGAAACTTTTGGATCTTCTCGACATGATCCCGAACTAGGGTTTGATGAAGCCCACCCTTCTGCCCAAACAAAAGGTTCGATCCAAGGCTATAAACTCTTATTTTTCTTAGGAGCTTCCAGCCGTGGTTATAGACTTCAAAAATTCCAACTTTTGCTGAAGCCCTAATTTTCCATCTTTCCGATCAAAATCCCGAATTGGGGTTTGATCAAGCCCGGTCTTCCACCCAACCAAAAAATTCGATCTTGGTCTCTAAATTTTGATTTTCATGAGTAGCATTCAGCCGTGGACTCCGATTCCAAAAATTCTAACTTTCTCCGAAACCCTAAATTCCGGAAGCCATGAATAAAGGTGCTCCAAAAATAATTATGTTTTGACAGAAATATGCACCTGATTGTTTCTGCTATAAATCTGAAATTTTTGCTCCATAGGGTCTGAAACCCTTTTTCTGCAGTATCCTGACCTTTTATCTTTCCATCCTGACAGGTCTGACCTCAATTGGGTTTTCTAAGAGAAAGTTATGCCAAGTGTCGCAACGTGACCTGTTTATGGGATAAAACAGGATAGCGAACTTGTACAGCATGCCACGTGTCACTGTTTGAACTTCGACCTCTGAAAACTTTTCTTGAGATAGCTCGACCTGTTATCTTTCCATCCTGACAGGTCTAACCTCAATTGGACTCTTTGAGAGAGAGTTATGCCAAGTGTCGCAACGTGACCTGTTTATGGGATAAAACAGGAGAGCGCACTTGTACGGCGTGCCACGTGTCACTGGTTCACCTTCGGCCTCTGAAAACGTTTCCTGAGATAGTACAGTCTGTGTACTACCTGTCACTTTTTACGAAATTTCAATTGGAGCTTCTTAGCCCAAGTTATGACCTTTTTGCCAAGGTCACCTGATTTTGACTGAGATCTGTAAGAGGCAGAGACCCTAACTTGTACTGATCATAACTCACAAAGTACAATGAATCTGAGGATGCCCTTTGGACACAAGGTACCTGGGGATGTTATCTTCGACCTATAAACTTTTCAGATCCTGAACCTTCGCCAAAATGGATTTATGGCGAATGTTCCACGATGACTGGTTTTTTGCTATGAAAAACCCTAACCTTCAAATCATCATAAGTAAAGCAAGTGTCGTAAGTGCCATACCTTGCCTTCCTTCAGGTTAGCTCTGATACCATGTTAAAATTCAATAGGCTAAGACAGAAAATAGCAGCATTACATTCCATTTCACAATAATAGCATATACAGGATCACTGAAGAAACAACAAGCACAGCATAAACACAAGAGACAGAGATTTATCCTGGGAAACCCTCATGGGGTAGAAAACCCAGCAAAGCTTCCTCAATATAGATGACTAGCAATATACAAAGATGAAACCCTGAGACATGATCTCCTCCTCCACAATAGCAGACCTCTCCTCCACAAGTGCGCTATCCTCTAGTGAGTGAATGTATCAAATGAGGAACACACCTCCTCTATTTATACACTACTCTGATATGTATTTTACACAAGTACATGTAGGCTCATATTTAACCATTAGGTTAAATACCCTATTATAACTGACTGGGCCAACCCCCACATGGTGGGTCTAATAACCCTAGTTACCACAACCAAATCGGAGGAATAAACATCTTCGGATTTATAGTATAATCACATCGGAGGTATGGAACATCTCCGGAATAAATAATATACAAATATAATATTCTTTGAAGTTACAATATTTCAACAAGTCGCGATGTGCAGCACGGGTTTCGGCCGCGATGTGCAGTGAGGGTTTAGGACACACAGTCGCGATGTGCAGCGCGACAAATGGCTGCGAAGCCACGATGTGCAGCGCGTAAAATGACCGCGAAGTCGCGGTGTGTCGCGCGGAAAAAAGCCGCGAGGTCGCGATGAGCCGCGTGACTATCGGGCAAAAAACCGCGAGGCGAAAGCCGAAAAACGAACCCAAAAATGAAAATTTCAAGCTGTTAATGGCAATAGAAGGGGCCAAGATCTAGAACAGCAATAGATCTGCTGTCTAGGATGGCAAATCTATGAATAAAAATGATTAAAACTAAGAAAAACTAAGATCTAAAGCAAAAAACTGAGATCTAAGAATTCGAAGCCAGCGGAGTCACCAAAAAATTGTTGGCTTGGTTTTGCAACCAAGCTTTGTGCAATGGGGATCTATCAACAATGTGATAGCAGTTTCAATATAGAAGCAAAAACAATTATAAATCTGAACCTAACATGTGCATATAACAATAAACTTGAAAAGATTTAAGAACAAGAACAAGAAACAAGAAACAAAATAAAAAATGACTTTTGTATTATAATACCTCAAATGGTGAGGATGTTGTGGTGTTGAGCAGCTCCAAGGGTGAGATGCTCCAGGCTCTAATGGTCTCTTCTCCAAGATTGCTACAATGGTCAAGAACTCATGAGATATTTTGACAGCATGAGGATAGGATGATGGATGGATGGAAAGTGAGGAGCCCCTACCACCTTTTTATAGTTTTTGGTGGTGGGAAATACCATTATGGTTTTGAGGAAACCAATGGTATTGACCAACATGGTTTAGGTACCTTTTCCCTCATTTTTCCTTTTTTGAATATTTTGAATATTTTTATTCCCTTTTTAATATTTTTGGGAATTCTTGACCCTTTTTTAGGGTTTTTTATGTTTTTTGAGGAAAAATATTCATTTTGAGGGGAAAAAGGGGTGTATTATGGTCTTTTGGTGACCTTTTGATGGCTTTAGAGGTTCAAATGGTGGAAAAGTGGACAAATGGGTCATGTGAATAAGGAAATGAGCTAGTGAGCACTTTTTGGGTGTTAACAATTTTTCTTACCATAATTGATGATATGACTAACCAGAAGAATCATGAAGGTATATGTTTGAGTAATCATAGGTTTATGCATTGATGATTTAACTAATCAGAAGAGTCCTATGATCAAATAAGAATATGCATGAGTAAAAGAAGACTTCTTTGAAACCTTGAATACTAATGTTTATTATCTGTGAATGATCATGACTATACATGTTTAAGACTATTGTGTTTTGATAGTATTAAGATTATACTAATAAATGTGTGATTATGTATGAAACCTCAAGGATAACACAATGATGATACTAATAAGCATGCATAGTGATTAAGGATGGATGTAAGTTCAAGGACAGGTAATTCAGGAAGCAAAGATCAAGAGGGAGCACACTTCAATTGTTCCTGCAAGAAAGCAAAGGAGCACACTTCAGTAGTTTCTGCAAGGATGCAGATATCCAGAGGGAGTAGACCATCCTTCTGTATTCCACAACAGAAAGGTGTAGAAGAAGCTACTTCAGCAGCTCCTACAAGGAAGCAAAGACTCAGAGGGAGTCCACCCAACAAACAAACAAAGATAAGTATTTTTAATTATCACTTCTTACATATTTGTTTGTTTAAATAAAATTGTTCAATGATACATATGCTTATGTTCCTAGACTTAGGATATGCATTTTGCATATTTGCATTAATGAACAAGATACTACTAATATGCATATGATGGGTAAGTGGCCTATGGCACTGTACAACATTCCAGTGCTACTTATCTAGAATGAAACCTCTTTGCTGACATGTTGGGAGTAGTGCAAACTCTTAATAATGTTCTGGTAGAGACTGGAAGGCATCTAGAAAGTTGTGGAACATGGATGAATGTTGTATTGAAGCATTGGCTAAGATAATTGCATGACTGTATGACATATTTCTTTATGTGTAAGAATTTGTCTGAAAATTATGACATGTTTCTAATCATGCAATTTAACTTGTTTTGTAGGAAAGACCGTATACATTCACCTACAAAAGAATGACTACAACATTTGTTCAAACAACAAAATTATCTATTGAAGATATGTAAGTTCCCAGAATACGGGAAGAATGCCATGATCCGTCAATCATGAAGAAAGATGTTTGTGATGCGGTCCCAAGAGCTGAAGGGAAGACTGTTGTGACTTCCAAATGGAACTATTAGATCAAGCATGCTGCAGATGGCAGCATAGAGAAATGTAAAAGTGATGAAATAGAAGATACACCAGATGGATTTCAAGACAGCCTTCTTGAATGGTGTAGTCATATATGTGCAGAACTTGGTATGGTAGGATAGACAACTTTCTATCCAGTTTGGGCTTTACCAAGAGTAAAGCAGATTCCAACCTTTACTACAAGGTTGAGGAAGGCAATCCAGTGATACTACTTTTGTATATGGATGACTTGTTCATAACAGGTGAGGATAGATTGACTGCTGACATGCAGTGGAAGCTTGCTGCCGAGTTCGAGTTGAAGAACTTGGGGATGATGCGCTATTTGTTTTTGGCATGAAGGTGTGGCAGAGTGCAGATGGAATCTTCCTTGGACAAGGGAAGTATGCAGTAGAGATCCTGAAGAGGTTCGGGATGATGGACTGCAAGGCTATGGCCACACCTATGGAATCGAACCTGAAGCTTCTGTGTGATGCTCCATCTGATCTGGTTGATTATGGGCTCAAGTATGATGCGAATCAAAAGTTCAACCTGCAGGGTTATGTTGATTCAGATTGGGCATGCAGTGCTACAGATAGGAAGAGCACTTTTGGGTGCTGCTTCAGTATGGGATTAGGTGTGATCTCTTGGTTTAGCAGGAAGCAGTCCTGCGTAGCACTGAGTACAGCCGAAGCTCCTATATATTGCGACAGACGAGCAGATTGCAGATGTGCTGACGAAGCCACTAGCCAGGGTGAAGTTCGAGTACTTCAGGGAGAGGCTTGGTGTTCTTCAGATTGATCACACTTCGAGGAAGATGTGATGGACACATTTGTAGAAGCCATTCCAAGCATGTTGGAAGGAGGATCCTTCACATGGCTGTGGATGTAAGCATTGGATGATGAGCATCAGGATGATGCTCCAGTTACTGCTCTGTGTATGCATCATGTTGGATGCTGGAGATGATCAGTTGGATCATTTATAAATAGATGTAGGTACACATCATGTTGGATGCTGGATATGATCAGTTGGATCATTTATATGTATGTACGCATCATGTTGGATGCTGGATATGATCAGTTGGATCATTTATATGTATGTACGCATCATGTTGGATGCTGGATATGATCAGTTGGATCATTTGTATGTATTTTGTGTATGCATCATGTTGGATGCTTGGACCATGTATCTGTATATGTATCAGGTGGATACATTGTATGATCAGGTAGATCATGTATGTTGATATGTATCATGTATGATCAGGTGGATCATGTATCTGTATTTGTATCAGGTGGATGCATTGTATGATCAGGTGGATCATGTATGATGATATGTATCAGGTAGATACTTGGTATGCATCAGGTAGATGCATTATATGATCAGGATGATCACGGATGACGAGCTTCAGGATGTTGCAGTGATGATGATCAGGATGATCATGTGTACATCAGGATGATGTATGGTGAGTATCAGGTTGATACTCTGTGGCCATGGAACAGGTTGTGCAAATAAGCATGTAATTTGTGCCCTAGGAGATTTGTAGATAGTCTTTCGAGGTTTTTCCTATGGCATGTAATTTGTACCCTGGGACATCTGGAAAATGCTCTTTTGAGGTTTTGCTTGGGAGGACATATAATTTGTGCCCTGGGAGATCTACATATAGTCTTTCGAGGTTTTTCCTATGGCATGTAATTTGTGCCCTGGGATATCTGGCATATGCTCTTTTGAGGTTTTGTCCTATGGCATGTAATTTGTGCTCTGGGAGATCCTTTAGGTTGAGTCGTGTGCTCATAATCAGTCCTGGGATGCTCTTTCGAGGTTTTGCCATGACCACATGTAATTTGTGCCCTGGGAGATCCGATAGGTTGAGCCTTGTGCTTGTAATCAGTCCTGGGATGCTCTTTCAAAGTTTTGTGGTGACCACATGTAATTTGTGCGGTGGGAGATCCGATAGGTTGAGCCTTGTGCTCATAATCAGTCCTGGGATTCTCTTTCGAGGTTTTGTGGTGGGGTCACATGTAATAAGTCCTGGAGATCTGGACAGGATGAAAAAGGCCTCAGATGCTCTTTAGATTTCTTGCTAGTCAAGAGACTCTTTTAAGGTTTTGTGACGCACGTAATAAGTCCTGAGATTTCCATAGTATGGCCAGTGATGACGAAGACCTGCAGGTGGTGGGCCTACATCCAGTATGAAAAAGGACTGGCTCTGTAGAACTTCCTTTGACGAGTAGATTCAGAGATTGATTGAGATAGCACCAGTAGTGACGATGATGATGACTCGATGACGATTATCCAGTGACGATGATCCAGAGAAGATGACTTGTGCTAGAAGACCTATGTCGAGAAATACCTTCCTAGTTAAGAGGGAGTGTTGATGTATATGTAACTTTGGAATGTATTTCACATATATGTATATTTTTTTCCTATAGAGATGTTATTATTCCTCTATACGGAAGTGTCCTCATTTATGTTGTAAGTGTCGTAACTTATACTTGATGGGTTATTAGACCACCTTGTTGGGGTCAGCCCTGTATAAGTCATGTGGGTCAAAGGGTTATTAGACCACCCTACTGGGGGTCGGCCATGTGGGTCAAAGGGTTATTAGACCACCCTAGTGGGGGTCGACCCAGTCAGCATTATGTTAAGTGGTTAAGTTGAGGCCGACCTATTTGAGTAAAGGTCAAGTCAGGTTAGTGTATAAATAGAGAGTGTGTCTCTCTCATTTTATACATTCTATTCTCTCACTCACACTTTGGAGAGTGGCGCACTTGTGGAGGAGGAGGCTCTGTTGCTAGGAGAAGACTATCTCTTGTATTCTGGTTGTATCATTGCTCTATCTATCTCTGAGGAAGTTATTGGGGTTTTTCACCTTTATGGTTTTCCCCAAGTAAACTTTGTGTCTCTTGTGTGCTTGCATTATTGTGTCCATGATTGATATGCTGTAGATTTGTTGTACATGTTGTTCTCTTAGTTAAGATCCTAGATCAGATTGAAGTAAATTCTAAAAAGTTAACATATAAATATATTTTACAACCTAGCCAATTTAAATTTGATCCAACGTGTGCTTTGTTTTATAATTTTTTTATATATTAGTTTTTGGAGCCGACATGCGCCATGTCATTGTAACAGGCGTGACACATCTCATTCACTTTCGGATGTAGAAAGCACCTCAATCCATAAAAACAGATGCCTCCTAGTTATAATTGCAGTCATACCCTAAATAAAATTAAAGACAAAGTAGAAGTACATGATTAAAATGAAGGATATGATTTAAAAAGTTCTTGAAATCAATATGCTTGATCGATTGCATCTCCTCACTTGCATCCACTATTGAAGCTTCAATGCATGCGCTCTTTTTGTGGCAACAATATAACATTATTTGACCCAACCCCAATGTGAATCCAACAAAGTTTGGTACTTGTACAATTTTTTTTTTAAGCAAAAAAAAGAGCATCATTCTATTACGATAGGAAAATTAGGACAGTAATCATTTTTACAAAATCCTGGGGTCTGAAACTACCATCCCAGATAACCGACCAGTGCTTGTCAACATAGTTCCAGGACCACATACTATCCACATAACACCACATCCAACACCAGAGAGTTCGCAGAAGTATAGAACCAGATACAAACATAGAGCAACTTAAAAGACACATATACATATGAAAAAAACCACCAGCCAATCTAACCCACATACCCATTACAAAATCGATGTCGAGGAGACAGACATCCAAGATCGTAAATAGACTAATAACAGAGTCAATACAATCGCACCCATACATCCCATAAACAGCACCAGCAAAAACATCGAGGTCGAAACCAATCCAGAGTAACTAGGTCACATCAGTACCATAAACATCTCTGACCTCCTTGCTTGCCATTAACAAAACAAACATGCCTACAAACCGCAAAAGCATTCGGACACAAGAGACAGCAGGCTAGGAGAGAATTAAGCCAACGGGCCAGCCTCGTCGTTAATATTCACCACCAAAGGTGTTTCAGCATCCTTTCCTTTGCCACCCATATTTACCACCCATGGATTATCAGCTTTCTTAGTCTGGGAAAGGTAAGAAAATCACAATTTGGCCGTAAGATCATCTAATTTCATATGAATCCATTTGGATTCCTCAGCATGCTCCTTACACAGTTCCTCCAACTGAGTCATTCTCAAAGAACCAAACAGAATGTTCATTTGAGTTTCCGTCGCCTATGCAAGAAGGGTTTTAGTCACCCAAAGCATCACAACACACCGATTATAGAGAGCCATACGACCTCGGGTATTACCGGGGTCGTGAATCCAATCGGCCATGGCTACAGCCTCCGAAGGAATTTCCTCCACACCAACCCTACACCACAGGGTGTCTTCCAAGTTTTCTACCACCCTCTGCACATTCTGAGGGAAGTAACGACGGAAAAATAGAGCGGTAGCAGCCATAGTCCACTGCTCACGACTAGGACCATAATGGCCATCAAACCCTCTTTCCTCATTACCCGGATCCACAGGATTACGTGTACCTCTTCTAGTGGGACGCCCTCTCGGCGACATTGTATTGTTGCTCTTACTTAAAACCTTCCTCTCATTGTTAGAATAAACACACTTCCACCCGAAAGCAACATAATTGATAGAATTACCACATTTACTCAAGACATCAGGTGACTCCCAATTTAAAGGCAAGCCACCTCCTATGTTCATTAATGCCATTACAACTAGCCACTTCTTGTAATTATTCACAGTGTCTTACAAAATCGTCATCTTAGCATTCCTCTACTTTGAATGACCCATCACAATAGTATAAGGTTTCTCCCAAATTAGCATCGCACGCGCCATATTGCGAAACCAGACCTTAGTAGACGGAGGGAGATCTACGGAGGACCGATCCCTAGCATACTTGAAACAAAAGGGTAATAGCCACTTGTCCTTCCCACCGTGCATAAGGTACCATTTGTTAATGCTCATCGGAATCAATAAGTCTCCTGCCGTCTCCACACTGTGCCACGCCACCCTTGTCACTTTCTGCAATAATCAAACACTGCTGACGACATCGAACCGATGGAATTTCCAGAGCATCACCGTCCCACCCATCATTATGGTTAAGAACCCCATGATTAGCTAGTGCATCCGCAAGCCCATTGGCACTTCTCCTTACATGCTAGAAAGTGACAACGTTAAACGAGGTGATGAGTTGGCCAAGGCAAGTCAACCTCCATGTAAGCCTCCACGACCTTTCTAGCTTCGCAGCCTAGGTCCCAAGGTTAAGTTTAATAGCTATTTGAATCAACATGTTAGAGTCACCTTCAATGATTAAACTGCTCACGCCATGACTCGTTGCCATGAATAACCCATGCAACAATGCTTCACACTCAGAGACATTATTGGTTTCACGCCCCAGGTACTCGGAGTAACAAAAAAGAATCCTGCCATGATCATTCCGCAGAACACCTCCATACACAGCTTGCTCGAGGTTCCCCTTAGACACTCCATCAAAATTTAGTTTAAGCCACCCTTTCATAGGTGGAGACCAAAATGCCGAGCTTCCAGGGGGACGAACACCAGCTAGGGACCGACCAATATAACGAGGGATTCCAACAATATCCCAGGTAAGCAAAAATTTTAGCTCATTAGCAGGAATTTTTAGATCCTGTTCATTCCATCTGGTTAATTTGAGAGTTTCGATAATATTATGTTGAATACCCTCCCAAACCATCTTCCAAGACTTGATCTTACCACTGAAAAGACGTTGATTCTGCTCCTTCCAGACTCCCCATACTAGAAAACCTGGGAACAGTTGCCAAACACGGTTAAGTAGTCTTCCTTTAAAGGGATCAACCGCCCAACTTTTAAAAGTGTCTTCCGGGGAATTTCTAACTCTATTTGACATGCGGAATCTCGTGGCTCCTTCATCCCATAGTGCAGAGGTAAAACAGCAACCATCCAGCAGGTGCGCTATTGTTTCTTCGTTGATACCACATAGACTACATCATGAAGGTCTGTCAAAGCCCCGCTTGACAATATTGTCCCACATTAGTATTTTCCCATTCATTACCAGCCATAGGAAAAGAGTGACTGCCACAATTTCGCTCCCCACAGATGCTTCCAAGTATTATCACCCTGTAGGCTCATCGAGGTAGTTAGCAGGCTATAAGATTCCTTTATAGTGAACATGCCTTTAGGGCGATGCCCCCAGCAAAGGATGTCTTTACCTCTCTGTGTTTGATCATGCAAGTCGATATTATATCATAGATTTTCCCTCCAATGTCCACCCCATAGGTGAAAGTACTTGTACAATATGAAAAAAATGACAACCATGTTTATTTTCCAACCTCCTAATAATGCCAGAACAATAAAGCAATAATATAAATAGACCCCACCAACCTCCTCAAATCCATTTCATGTACATAGAAAATGTAATGGAAAACTTAAATGGAAATGGAAGTTACTGCCATCTCTTGGAATTCATAAGCCCTAATTTAGAAATGGTTGTGATGTGTTGGTGAAAATACCTACTTTGTGTGAGTAAATTCATAAATTTCCACTCTAAGCGAGAACCATGCTTGGGTGATACATGGCTAAAGGTAAAGTAAAAGAAATGGAATTCAATAGGAAATGGCATGTACGTGGATGTTGGTTTGGTTGATCATGGGTGATTATTTACTAATCGCCCCCATAGTGTCTAATGTTCAATCTCATAAATGTAAGTAAGTTATCAAGTTTAATTTAATATATGTCCTTAATTTAAGAGACATGACTAAGAATATTGATATTTTATTAAATTCTAACCACAAATTGCAAATGTGTAATTAGAAGCACATTAATGTGGCACCTCCCACCCAACATATTGGAATAAGAATGCATATCAACATAATTAAAATTAATTTATTCGACAAATATGTGAGTAGGTTTTAATAATATCCATTTATATTTATATTTTAGTGATTTTAGAGATGGTTAGCTAAGATATCATTATTAGGTTGATTGAGCAAATACACACCATGCTTATTGACCAAATAAATTTACTCTATTAAGGATAAGAGGGATCAAATCATTTTAGGTACAAACCCATTTTAGGGTCTTAAATTTGAGGAAAGGTTTGCCTCCGTTAAATTTCTATTATAATTGTCTAGGCACCAACTATTCCAATTTGTAATTATGTTCTAAATCTAACACAAATCCTACAAATATGTCAAAATTGCATTAATTAATTAATAATGAAGTAAAATAGTTCTTTACCCAAATATTATTAATTTGTAATTATCAAAAACTAATATCTAACTTATTGTTCTATTATTAACTTGATAATACATAATCAATATATTCTCCATCATAATCATCCACATGCCAACTATAAATCCTACAAATAGAGAAAAATTACATTGATTCATTGATTATGAAGTAAAATAGTTATTCTTAATACATATGCAATGATTCTTTGGTGAATATATGTCTCTCTTGTAGTTCAAATCAAGACAAGACTAACAAATACACAAAGATTTAGTTGTCTCATAATTATTTATGAAAAGATTTATTTAAATGTGAGGATGAGTAAATGGAAATTGAAATTGGATGTACATTTTTCAACTAAAAAAATGTATCTTGATATTCAACAATTCGATCTATATTCATATAAATGTATTTCACAACCTAGCCAATTTAAATGTGAGTCTACATGTGCTTTGTTTTATAATTTTTCAATATATTAGTTTTTGGAGCCTATGTGCTACCTGACACATCTCATCCACTTTAGATTGCAGAAAGCAACTCTCAACACAATAACTTAAATTTAGCTACTTTATATACATTAGATTGGGATAAGTCAATTTGTTCAACATTATCCTTTATCACATAAATATGAATCCTAACATAACTTCATTTTTGTTTTGCCTTGTCAATTTGATCATATCAGTTTTCTTTTGCCTTGTCAATTTGATCATATAATCTCTTGATTTAATCTAAATCCTTACATAACTTTTACTATGTTGTCTCCATAACTCTCATGAGTAGTTTATGTGTACAAGTCTTGGTAAACCATGTAACCATAGGCTATTTGCATTGCTACACCACCATTGCTATCTCCATATGTTATAGTTTTATTCATAGTAGCATAATTTGACCGTTTAGGTGTAGGTCTAATATGAATACTATCAGCAGAGATCCATCTTAAACTCGTATCTATCAAACACCCAGAAGGATCCAAGATCCAATTTCTTGAGGTGTATTTCTTTTTTAAAATTTAAACTCAAAAAATTTGATATGTCTTGATTGATATATTCGGATTTAAGTTTTAGGTTTTTATTTTATAAACCAACATCAATTTTTTAATTACTTCTCATAATATTTTATTTTATGAGCCAACATGGATTTTTTTAAATACTTTCCATAATTTTTTATTTTATGAACCTACATGAATTTTTTAAATTATTTTGTTAGGAACAAACGTTACAACATCTCTCCCATACTAGACTATAAAGCACCTCGCTTCTCTCAGTGCAATTACTCGAATTTAAAAAAAAAAACTTTAACTAGTTAAAGAGTATACCATTCAATTTATTACTTTCTTATTAAAATAATTAATAATAATTGGCTTCCCTCTCTCACAATGGTCATATCGCATATTGTTGAGATTTTATATTTTTGTTTTTTAAATATATGTTTGATTTTAATATATAAATGTCTAAAACAGTTTAGGTATATTTGTGATTATTTGATTAAAAGTATTATATATACTAGAATTTTTCATTACATCTAGATGATTTTATTCTAACTTTATGTAAAAATTCTTATTGTATATAATACAAGCAGCTTATATCTAACATGGCTTATCCCTCGATGATCAATTCGGGTTATTGAAGTTGGACTTGTGAAATTGGATCAAAATTCCTTTTATATTTATATGTTGTAGCACCACTTCTATTGACCATTATAGGCATTTTGATTAGAAATTAAACAATTTTTAAAAATGTTGGGGATTGATGTTTCACCGAATCTTGGATCCTTTGTATTCTATTCTTGATCTAAACGCCAATATGGTGGCACCAATTCGAAACTTGATCGCGGATTCACCGATATTTTCACTATTTACATTTAATATAATTGGTAACATTTAATAGAATTGGTATTTTGGAAATTGGCATGGTATGTTTTGCATGGTTATTCCTTGCCGCTTGTCGTTACGTACATTATTGTGTTTACTTTTGGTGGTCTTACAAGGTTTACGGGCCATGTTACTCATATTGTTCCCATCGATGGTTATGGAGTTTCAAGAGTAAAGGATAGCTCTGTTCATAGTACGGTTCTCCCACATTTGCCTCGGGGAATTCAAGAAGTCTTACTCGTGTATAAGTTTCGTCTAAGTTTAACCTTTATAGCATAATCATGTTTTTGATAGGCTTATATCAATAAGAGGATGGTATGTCCTTTAGGAAGGGGCAACAAGTATATTGACACCATAATCAATCAACCATTATGTTAGTAGAAGGCCACATCTTTCAAGTAATGTGGGATTAGTTTTTTTATATAGAGAGAGGTATTTATGTCATAAAAACAATTTCAAGACATAGACTCTTTTAGGTGTTTCAAAGGCATGTGAAAGAGATACTGTTGCCAATGAGTTTTTAATAGTAACAACCTTTTGGTTGTGCCCATTGACATAAAGATGATAGTATATAGCAGCTTATACCATCTTCAAACACACAACCTTCTCTCATTTGGTAATTAACATGGGGTGATTAATCTAATCTAATAATGAGATGAGATTAAGTGGATGGATATCCCACAAATTTGTTTGATCTTCCCTTCATCCAACTTTTTTAGATTCATTAGGCCTATTATATGTGTGTAGATTTTGTCTTTTAGGCACATGGTAGTACTCAGATTGTTCCTAGTTTTTTGGCTTCCTCTCTATTCTTGTGATTAGACAAGCTAGATTTCCATTTTTTGAATTTATGCCATCACTTAATAATAAATGATGAGAGAAGAGGGCGTGGGCTAAAGTCTAGATGATTTGCATCAGTTATTCGACAAAATTTCTGGTCAAAATCCAGTGAGAATTGTTAAAATTGCAGGTTTTAGTCGTTGGAATTGCATAATTGGAATGCCCCAAGGGTAATTGAGGGCGCTGAATCTATTTCTGCAATCAAAATTGCAATTTCACCAACAAATCATGTTGCTAAATTCCGACCAAACTCACCAAAAAAGGTACAAATCGTATAGACTTTGACCCACTCTAAAGAAGAGTCTCCTATACCTCTTAGATGATGGACTTTACTTGTAGTGACAATCTTTAATCCTTGTGATAATGTTAACACTTCAACTTGATTATTTGACATTTCCTAAGTGCCATTCGTAGGTAATTTTCATATTGTTTAAAAAACTTAAAAGTTTATATTTAAAAACAAAATTTAAATTAGCAAAAATAAAATTATATTAATGTTCGAAAAGTCTATACCAACCAAATATAGTAATAGCATACAATTTAGAGTATCAAATTTAAAAACGAAAACAGTAAGTATAAAATATTTGAAACAAACACAATTAAAATCTAAAATCTATGGATGTACATGGTTATGGATTCATAATTCATAATTACTTTTTAATTATCTTAATTATCTTAGTTTTGATATTAAAAAATCATATAAAATACATTACTATGAGTTATTTTTGCTTTTTAATAAACACATTATTCTTTCTTACATAACACTTTTATTTAAAAAAGAATAAACATACTTGATTAACATTTTCTGTTTATTGTTTTTATTAGTCCCTGCTCCGCAGGGAATATAGCGATCGCTTGGTCGCCTGACTTCGTTGACTTTCAATTGCTTTATATTTTTAACTTAATGTAGCCTAAAGTTTTAAAAATTTTGGATATTAAAATATATATTTTTTTAAATTAAAATATTTTTTAAAATTTTCCAAATTACATTATCGATTTTTCCTATTGGTGCCCTACATAGAATTGACTAATTTCCTCTAGGGTGCAAAATAAATAACAAATTATAAAAATAAATAAAATAAATAAAAAAACAAAAAAAACCTAAACTTGCCACGTAGAAACAACCATTAAATAACCATAAATGAAATGTTATATCAAACATCTGACAATTAATGTCATAGAAAATCGCATGAGTGATATGACTTGAACCCGTCTGCATGTGGTTGTGAGTTGACAGCTCTGTCAATACCTGTAACTAATATATTTACACCTATAACACACGGCAGAGAAGCCACTCATTATCATGCAACTAATATATTTATCATAGGCATGTTCTTCCCAAACTCTTTTGACTGAAAGCGCTTAACGTTGGCTATGTACATTGGATTTCACTTTGCAGAACAAATATTACAGATGAATATTGTACAGCTGAATATTACATTGGATTTCACTATGATTTGATTATTTTAATTTTATGTACAGTTTAGATTAATGGAAACAATAGCCTTTTGCTAACAGTAGTAATACTTAGTCTTACCATGTCAAAGGAGCCTGACAAGGTCCTGCGCAAATAGCATTTAGTTGCAGGTTTTTTATTTTTTTTCTAAGGAATTTTAGTAAGATTATTTTTTTTCTATTTTTGATCACTATCTTTCTAACTAGTTGCGATCTAGCTTCAAGACAAATCATCCTGAGCCGTGACGGTCCTTGATGATTACAACCAGATCCTCAAGTTCTATAAATTGCGATTCAAAGTTCCACTCAGCCAATATGAGCTAAGATCTTTACAGATATA
The DNA here is from genome assembly GCA_027924585.1 of Larix kaempferi. Classification (NCBI taxonomy): domain Eukaryota; kingdom Viridiplantae; phylum Streptophyta; class Pinopsida; order Pinales; family Pinaceae; genus Larix; species Larix kaempferi. Next base: position 22,071,447 of record BSBM01000994.1, on the reverse strand, counting down.
AGAGGAACACACTGACTCCTCTCTAAGCGCTGGCAAACATTTGAAGCTGCGAACTAGAGGTAAGGTAGGGTTTCTTTAAGCATCTACACAAACTGATTAAATTCTGTCAAAATGCCTCAACTAACAACAATCAGTTCGTTTTTTGCGCATTCCTCAATTTCAGAAATGGCAAAAATATAAAATGCATTTCCTAACGACAATCTAGCATTTAAGCCAACATTATGCAAACAAACCAGATATTGCCTTACAACTAACGAACTGAATTACTTAAACAAGAATGCCGGGAGTAACTATAACAGGCATTTGAGAATAGAGAATTCTAATCCCCAGATCTCGTACTAAGACCCTCAGATCTCGTTTCTCTGAGATAAATTCAAACTGCCAGCACATTAAAACCTCTACATTAAAAAAATTCCGAATAACACAATTTTACATAGCCGATTGCACTACAAAACTACAACAAACATGTCAAATTTTCCAGATCTAATTAAGCTCCTTCGAACCCTAATTGCACCCTCAAACACGCCAATGCTCTACAATTTGAAACCAGATTTAACTCACAAAAGCTCCAAAAACAAAATACGACCGTACAAATCCGAGAACTTACCCATCATGAGACTGTAAACCAAGAGATAATTGTTCTTGAACGAATTGAACGATAAAGAAGTCAAAATTCGATCCTTGTTGTTCTTGCTGAGCTCAAACACTGCAACAATGGCCGACAGTACTCCAAAAATGACATAGTAAAAGAGCTCCATTCTAGGCCCAGCCTTTGCAGATCTTCAATTCCTTTGAAGATTTAAAACCCTCGGTGCTCAAATATCCGCACAGTCGTTACCTCCGCAGCCAAAAAACAGTGTAATCGATCGGGAAAAATGCGAAGAATGTTAATCCGACAAGAACGCGGGTCGATCTATGCAGAGAATTGCCACAATGTCAGGAATACAGTGAAGGATGAGGGCTCAGTCAAGCGGAGGACTAAAAATATAGAGATTCTGCAGTGCCACGGCGGAAGTTTATCAGGTAAAATTTGTTGAGTATGAAATTTTACACCTGGGTGAAAACTCAACCTAACCTAGGGTATATTTCTACGTGGCCCACACAACGTGTGGACCGTAGCTTAAGAAGTGGTAGACATTGCTTACCGCATTTGGCGCCACTCTCTCTATGAGGGCCAATATGTGCCTCACAGATGGGAATTTCGTTGCAATCGTCCAGGATAAGCATCGGCTCTATACAAAACCAGAGAACCAGCTGTAAATCTTTTGTATTGCAACAAATGGTTATTTAATGTAATGTAAATCTGGAGGTGTTACGGTGACAGATTATTACTGTAGCAAGTGCGATCCAGAAGGTACCGTTTCCGTCATAGCAGATGTTATCTGGAAATTTGGGGAGATTGTCAATGAAAGATTCGACATTGCCTTTCTTTGGCCCTTCTAACTATTCACCTGCACATATACTTCAGCCTATGTAGAGTGCTTCACCTTCCTTCTCTCTTCTTAGCATGTAGGTGAAAACAACCGAGTACCGACCAACTGGTAAGAAGAAAATGAAGACATGAGCCAGCCGAACAGAAGAAGAAAATGAAACATGAAAGTTGGTAATAGTTAGTACGTCAACGTAATGCCACTTGCTGGTATATGGACTCAACGTAATGCCACTTGCTCGTATATGGACTCAGGCATATGGTGCATGCATTAGACACTTGTACACTTATTTTATTCTTTCTTTTTGTAATAGTACGTCAACGGAATGCCACTTGCTATGCATTAAACACCGGGTGTTTAAGGATAAGTCACTTGGCCAGAAAAAAGGCACCTCCACGACATGCAACGACCACTTGTTAGAATAATAAATGCATGCGTAGTCTCAGTCTCCCAGAATGATGGTGGTCGATGGTATTTGACAATTGACAAGAGGATTATCTCCGGTGGCATTTAGTGTTTTCATATTATTATTCTTTACTATTCTTTTTAAATTTCTTTTAAACAAATTCTATTATTCGGAATAAAAAAAATATTCGATTACTTAACATATCACATAATAAAATTTAAACTCTGCCCAATATATATATATATATATAATTTAATAATTTGAAAGACACTGGAATTATAGTTTTAAGATAACAAATCACTTAAAACTGATACCTGTCAATATAACTAATTGTAGAACATATAAAACATATATACAACATACAACTTATAATTTGAAAGACACTGGCATTATAGTTTTAAGATAACAAATCGCTTAAAACTGATACCTGTAAATATAACTTGTAGAACATATAAAACATATATACAACATACAACTTGAGAACAACTTATTTAACAATTACATAATTAAAAAATAATTATTTCCATTTATCACTGAGTACGGTTCTCTTAAAATCAGAGATTGAGCAAAGTAGACAGTGAAAGAAGTGATAACACGAGTATTTCTTGCTCCCAGTTCGTCTGCTTCTTTAACCCATAAGATCATAAGATGATAAGTGGATTATAATTCTTATAACAATTATTTATATAATAAGTAAGTGAACATGTACAAGTTAAAAGTTAAATGATTTTGCTAATGGTTACTCTATAAATAAAGACCAAATAGAAAATAAATTATTGAGAGGCCAACAACTTTAAATCAAAACTAATTCAGCTCGACAAACTGTTTCACTATCAACACATAGCATCTGAAGCAGACTTATTCCTAAGCAAATAAAATTTGAATCGTCTCTATAAAAAAATCATGGATATGTTATACTCAAGCCCGTTCACTATATTGTGCCTTTGAAACTCAATCGCTCTATTACTTCCACTAGAAAAGATTTGTCCTTGAAGGTCAGTGTCTAAAGAAATCCATGGATATGTTATATTCAAGCCCGTTCACTAGATTGTGCCTTTGAAACTCCATCGCTCTGTTATTTCCACTAGAAAAGATCTGTTTTTGAAGCTTGGTCTCTATTGAAGTCGATGTGCTATGTTGAAGCTCGATATCTATTATATGGGTGCACAATTCTTTTTAGCATTTACTTCTAGCATTCTATTTACAATGATGCGTAGTTCACACCACCTATTTCTAATATTAAAACTAAATTCCAGATAACAATTTTAAAATATGCTTAATATTAACTTTTCAGCGCTTGAAGATAAGATTATGAATCCAACAGAAAATTGAACAAGATACGAATCGATTTTATGAATAGAGATTCTAATTTACATGTGATAACTACTAATGAGGTATGTATAATGAGCATATACTTCATTTAACTTGTAGTTTACCAAAACTGTGCTAATGATAAATCAGGTCTACAGTTTTTTTTAACTTAAATTTGAACACGTTCAAAAAAATTGAACCTCCAAAAATTTGATTTCTTTGGGTAAGATATATTGATGGGAAAAACTAGCATATACCACAATTGACATTGGTTCTCTTATAAGGTAAGGTAAGAAAACCAAAGTAGCCTATTACTTATAAGAGTAGGGAGTAGATTTTAAGAACCAAAATGAGTAAAGGTCAAGGTAAAAGTAACCATCCTACATTTGTATTTATTTGATGGACTATAAGAATAATTTGCTTTTAGTTTTGGCAAAAGTAACCATCCTACATTTGTATTTATTTGATGGACTATAAGAATAATTTGCTTTTAGTTTTAGTTTTGGCAGGGACTTGAAGCTCTGCTTCTATCTCCCTTTACAACATTCAAGGGAATAAAGGTAATATAATTTTTAATATTGCATTCAAGCATGAGTGCAGATTTCCTGACAATAAAAACACTTTACAGTTCTGGCTAGGATTCTGACTATTCTCTTTTTTGTTGCCTCTGCCTACACATAACCCTGAGGATAATAGGGGAGTTTATAATCTTTGTTTAATGTTTAATCTGTCCAGTAGTTCCTTCAACTCAGAGGAGCATAATTGTGGTCCATTGACTTATATAATGGCATATGGTATGTCGAATCTGCAAATAATATGCTCGAGGATAAATTTTACAATCATTGAACCTTTGACTCTCTTCAACGGGGCTACTTTGACCCATTTGGTAAAATGATCTATCGCTATGATAATGAACTTATGTCCCTTTGAGGATAGAGGGATTCTTTGACCGATGATATCAAATGACCCAAGGGAGAATGGCCATGGCGATTAGATGGAATAAGTCCATATGCGGGTGCGTGAACCAGGCAGGTTGGCGTGCCTCTTACATGGTTCACACCTCTCCTGATGAAGTTCTTTACATCCTCGTGTATAGTTACCCAATAATAGCCCACGTTTAGGATTTTATTATCTAAGGCTAAGGTACTAAAATGTCCACCACAGATATTGGCATGAGCTTCTTTAAAAACTATGTTTTCCTCTATTTTATTTGGGCATCTTAATAACATTCCTCTTCGATATAGGACTCCATTGATTACTATGTACCTCCTAGAAGCATTTGTAATAAAATTGATTAAGGTTTTATGAGTAATTTATTCTAGGATAATTCCATTCTAAAGGCAGTTTTGGATGCCCTGATACCGCGATCAGTGAGCTTCTTGTGAATTTTAATCCTCAGATTATTTTGGCAATTATTCCTCGCCTTATCTTGGCGGCCAAGCAATTATTCCTCGGATTTTTTTGGCAAGCTTTCACTTATATGGAGAAGATTCAATTGATCCTGGTAATATAATTTTTAATATTGCATTCAAGCATGAGTGTAGATTTCCTGACAATAAAAACACTTTGACTGTTGCAGTGCGTAGTATGGTTTTCTTTAAAGTTTAGACTTCAATTTGCATAATCCGGTTTTTTAAATCCTTCAGAAAATGATTTCCTGGCAATAAAAACATCAAAATATTTAAATCCGGTTTTGTTTATCAAAATATTTTTTTTAAGTTATTTAGATATACAACTATTTTTACTCAAAATTCTGTTTAGATGGTGTTTAGATGGTTCAAATTATAATATCGATTATTTATCACTCAATTTGTATTAAAAATTTCTTTAAAAAATAATTTTAATTTTAAATATAGTTGTTTACATTTTATTAAAAAAATTCCTTATAATGATAATCTTCAATTTTAAGCATATTTAACTATCAACTTACCCCATAACCAACATTATTTTAATTGTCAAATTTCATGCGTTGTAATATTCTTTTTGTTTGAGAAAATATTTAGCCTTTCTTCATAAAATTAATGAAGTAAACTTTAAATTGAAATTCTTTTAATTAATGATTATCCATTATTTTTATTTTTGTGAGTGTTCTAAATTTTCATTAATTTATTAATTAAAAATTGTTAAACACAAATCTATACTTTAATAGAATATCAATTATATTTTATAAGATTTTAAATAATAAAATATATTGAATTTATAATATTAATAAAATAAATTCAAATTAAAAACAAGAAAAAATGAAGTATATTAATAATAAAAATATAATATTTTTTGAAATATAAATTAATTGGTGATGCATTATTAAAACACTCCTTACTATTTTTTACTATTTTTATACACCTATAGAGGGGCAAAATAACAAAAGAGGTGTTGAAAAAATAATAATAATAAAAGAAGAAGGAATTAAAAATGATACATAAATGTGATGAGAACAGTTACATCATGATAATGACCTCTTCTGATTAACATTACACAAATTAGGTTAACCAAGTCATGACCTTTCTTCTATAAAAAATTTAAAGATTAAAGAAACACTACACAAATCACTTAACGAAGTCATGACCTTTCTTCTATAAAAAAATTAAAGATTAAAGAAAGAATTTATGGTGTTTATAATAATCAAAAGTATGTCCATTCATTTTTCCCTTCATACAAATGTGTCTAAGCTTGCTTGTTTATTCATCACATTTGTTTAATCTAAATATGTTTTTAAAATTTTGTTGAATACTTTGTCAAAAAGTCTATTTTTATTCTCAAAATATATAGTTAGAAATTAACAATTTCAATTGATTTCTGGATTGCAATGATAATTAGAGATTGAGAAACAATTAATTCTAGCTTCTTCTGCAATTCCATATTAGTTGTTGTTGTTTTTTTTTCCCCAATATTTTTTATTATTTAAAATTTTCAAAACTATATCAAATTTCTTTTAACTTAATCTAGAACAGGAACTAGCTAGAAACTAACTGCTTTGCAGCTATTTTACTTATTTCTATATATTCCTTTACACCTTCTCAAATAATTACCATTATTTAATCCTTATAACTAACTGTATTAACTTTTAACTGCACTAACTGTGAAATAGGAGCAATAAGTTGTGTATAGTGAACCATTCAATGTATCTATGTCTGAAAGCAAAAGCAGGATTGTCAATGTCTCAATCAATCCCTGTAGGTAAATGTAGTTGCACAATAATTGAACTGGAGAAGAGCGCAATGTTGTCAACGCAGCAATAATAGACCGAGATTCTGAAGGTAGCATTAAATGATCGATGATAAGGTGTGAAAGCAGGATTGTCAATGTCTCACGGATTTGGTAAGGTGTGAAAGGAGGATTGTCAATGTCTCAACGAATCAATCCTTCAAGGCAAGGGCAGTTTGGTGCACAATAATGAAGTGGAAGAAGAGCATCGAGATTGTCAACATAGTATTAAATGGTTGGTCGGTAATAAGGTGGGAATGTAATTAGATCAGGTGGAATTAGAAAAGTATAGTTTAAATATTTTAAGTTTTTAATTTTTTTAAGTATGTTTTTAATTTTATTTTGTTCAAGTTTATTTGAAAATTTTTAAAAAAACTTAGAACTATATATATTAATTATGGAAATTGTATAATTTAGATGCTATGAAGGTATTCCAGAGTGTTAATCTATTTATGAATTCAAAAACACATTTAAACACTTACAAATTTAAATTTTACCAAAAACATTTTACTAAATTCGACCAAAACTCATCTTAATATTCAAAACGTGTATTAAATAAACTGCTCCATTTAAAAGTAGACAACAAACACTACAATATTAAATCTTCCATCAGTAAAAGGAAGATATTTATTTCCCAACCAATTTTTAAGTTTGATGTGTACTATATATCCTGTTTAATATGGGAAGGGTGAGCAATAAGCAGCATGTAGCAGTGTATTTATCTTTATAGCAATGTATTTATGGTTGACAAATGTACTATTCGATCACATCCCAACAACAGCGATAAATGCACTAGCTTATTGAACCACATAGGTAAAGTGTAAAGTGATGATACTAGTAATTTGTTACACGAGTAATTTAAATAAACATATTAAATTAGAAGAAATTATTTAACATTTTGCTATTGTAAAGATAATGAAAAAAAAATTGATTTTATCAATTTTATAATGACGGACTCTAGGTTTATATGCATATATAAATAACAAAATAGACAACCCATTACAATATTTCCTTTACAACTACCTTCCCAATCCAATAGAGCTGTATACTAAAAAGATATAAAACTCAAATAGTCTCTCTTAATAATTAAATGAAATATCTCCGATCTCAAGTGGACAACGAGCACAGTTATCACCGCAACGAAGGGTAGAAAGCAAACATTTATTTCCCAGCAAGCTTGCTGTGAGTGTACTATATACCTTTCAATATGTAAATAAACTTTGAAACACTGACGGGAGTAATTTAAATGAGCATATCGAATTACAAGAAAGACAAAGGACCGATTAGCAGTTTCATAACGAGGACCAGTTTGGATGCATGTATGGCTAACAAAATAGACAACCAAATTAGGTTAACATTTTTCTTTTAAAACTACCTTCCCAATACAGATGTATATTAAAAAAATATAAAACTCAAATCGTCTTTTCTTGAATCTAAATAAAAAATTACAACCATCTTAAGATTTGTAATTTGTAATGCCATTTGCTTTATAAGCTTGGAGTATATCAACGGGATATTAAGCAGCATAATTTAGTTTATAAGATTTATGTTAATCACACGTCATGGCCCAATGAAATCGAAGATTCTGGGGTTTGATTATCAGTGGATTTGATTTTTTTAAGTAGAGAAATGTTAATATCTCTTATTCTAAAGAATCAAGGTAAACAAAAGCATCTTGTCACTTACAAGAATTAAATCTGACTGGAAATAGTAACAATCATTTCTCCCCTAAACAATAAGCTATATAATGCACCAGAGATATAACTTTCCAAAAAATGTATCTGTTACATTATTAGATTATCATCCATCACAATATAGATATCTAACCCAAACTACATCCAATGAACAATAAACTCTATATAATGCACCAGATATATAACTTCCCCCCAAAAAATATCTGTTACATTATTCTATTATCGTCCATCAGAATATAGATATCTAAGGGCACTTTGGCCCCCCTCTTTTGGTTTTCCAGTCATTGTAACAGGGACAGACCTCCTTGTGGCCATAGGTACCAGGAGGAACACAACGACATTTGAGGCAGCATTTCTGACAATAGAACATGCACGGTTTCCGGTACTGAGTTTTGGAGCACCTGAATGAGCATGCAGATGGGCACTCTGCACAATAACACACTGCATATTAGGATTCAAACAGACAGGGCTACTAAAAAATTAAAAGAATTCTTTCAAAATCTTATGGCCGGGCATGGTATATATCACCTCCTGGGCTTAATCCACTGTGCCGGTGCTTGCCCTGAGAGATAAATTAGACTCGTATTAGACGATTTCAATGACATTTAATACCTGCTAAACAGTATAACAACACACCAATAGAGATTGGTTAAATGGATATAACCTGTCCATGACGTTGAAGAACAGTGGAAACCAATTCCCCTTTTGTGGATGCCTGCAAAGTAGATATATATTGTATCATCAATAAATAAAGCAATGCACCATCATTAACATAAGCTGAATCCATGGAACTCCATATATATCTGCACAATATGCAGGACTATAGTAGCTGTGTGTTAATAAGAAATATAGGAACTGCACCTCACAAAACTCGGCACAAATGACTGCAAACACCATGAGAAGCAACAAGGCAGTGTATATAATCTTCATCTTCATCGCCATCACGATTTGATAACCTGTTGTTCTGCTACAAACAATTCATACGGTGCATTAGACTGTTGTAAGAATGTATTTATAGCCTACAGGTGAGGATCACATCGCACAACTAATTCAGCTCCCTAACTTTTACTTTTAAGTGTAGGACGTAGTTGCAATTTATACACTTCACCAGATTTTTTACACTCTTCTTCACTGTTACAGGAAGAAAATATAGGCATACCAAAGATTGTATTACCTGTAATTTTTTGATGCCCTATCATATTATTAGCTGTAATTTTTTAATGCCCTATAACGGTGTGCATGTGCTCAGCTTTTCTTTAGGCGGTGGATTAATTAATAAGCTGTAACGGGTATGGACGTTTGCTTTTAAGTTCCACAACTGATATCCACACATTATACCCATTATAGGTTCGGTGGTTCACCCATCACGATTTTCAGCATATATTTTCCATATTTAGTGGCATGTGCATGTACAGAGATCACTCAGATTTGCAGGCATCGCGCATTAAAAGAAGGGCGGCCAGATAAGCGTACTGCATCGCTTGTTCTTTGTACAATCTTCACGGAAACATAAAGCTTTCTCAGTATTTGACAACAAGTTTTTAACGTATTGAGAAAATTGTATATAACGTATTGAGAAAATTATATATAGGTGATCAATTAGGGTTAATTATGCAAATATCTTGATAGTTAGTTTTTGGAATAATCTATTCAATGAGGGGACCGTGGAGAAATTGGGGTGTTTATGATCAAGTTTCACTAAACAGTGGAGAAATTAGGAAGGCTCATCATCAAGTTGAATAAGAAAAAAACTGAGTTACAAAAATCAGAGAATAAAACTGTTTGAACAAGAAAAAAACTGAGTTACAAAAATCAGAGGATAAAACTGTCTATCCCATAAGCTAGACATTAAAATAATTTCTTTCTTCTTTCTTTCTTGCTACAGGAGAGAAGGTTCCCATTTACAGAAGTACGATTGCCATTAGGTGCACTTAACGTTATTGTCAAAATGGAAGCCTCTAGGTCCGGCCATTGGTAGTAAGGTTTGACTTCTTTACCAGGAATTTTAAATACGAATCAATGGAGCGGAGAAATAAACTTTTACTCAGATATTTTGATCTCCTTTCACGAGACAAATCTCCGACGCCACACAACTCGTCGGTGGCTAGGGAACAGTGAACAAATTTGAAGGACTAGCGTTTTTTAATTTCATATGGAAGGATATATATTTATTAAACGTTTCAATGTTGAAACACTAAAGAAACCATTATACTTTAATTGAAAAAAAAAAATAGTTATACACTTCATTAAAAAATGGTTAATAAAATAAATTATACTTCTAAATTTTAACAATGTTAAAAAATAATCAAATGAAGAAATTGTAATTTCAATAAAACAATAAATTAATATATTTTTTTAAAATCAAAATTATTCACAAAACTATTATTTTATACAACTTGATATAATTCAAAAAATGTTAATCAAGAACTTGTTTCCATTTATTTCATATTATTTAAAATTATCAAAATTTACATTATGGAGGAGATGAAGCTATTTTCCCAATGGAAGAGGCTTCTCGGCTTTCATTAGTTTCCATGCATCATAAATGGCATTCCAATCTACCTCAACTTTGTAAAGTGGTCTTGTTATTCGCTACCCAAATCCAACCAAGCACACAAGCTGCAGATGAATGAACAATACCAAATCCATTGAGAAAAATATATGGCCAAACAGAGATCAAGATGCAACTTGTTGTGTAATCCAAACATAGATACACAGTAAGCAAGCAAATAATTCAAAACGATTCAAAACTATGTTATTGGACTTCGATGATGGAGACTACAGTGGAAACCGTCTTCTCCAAAGGCGTCTGAGACTCAAATTCACCAGATCTTCCACCACAAAAACAATCTTCACTGCAAGAAATGAAAACAAAAATTTCCAAGAATCATATATGGAAACTTTCCTCAAACACAAACTTGGAAAAACTTGGAATATGTCCAAGTTAATTAATTAAATAATGTGAAGTAATTAATTAAATAACATGAACTATTTTAGGAAGATGTGAGTTAATTAATTAAGTAATATCCACATTAATTAGTTAAATAATTTGAGCTTATGCACTTTACACATTTAAAAAATTAAAATAATATTGGAGGATTATTTATAAACCATTCTTTTTTTAAAATTTATAAATATTTGTTTTCCTTAGTATTCAAAAATAAATTTAGAACTATGAATTTCATTTCAAGTGTATTTTGAAAAATATACATCTAGGAAGGGATAGACCCCCTTGGAAGGGTTAGGAAGGATTCAATTTTGATCTAGAAAGGGTTAGACCCCCTTGAAAGGGTTAGGAAGGATTCAATTTTGATCACTGGTGGGGAATATAATAATTTATTCTTAGCATAGCTTTTAGACGATTTTTCTCATTTTCAACACCATTTTTCAGCACAATTTTGATTGAATTTGGTAAAAATTTCATATAGAAAAAAATAGTGTTTAAATTTGTTTATTCTAGGTGCTTTGGAGTAGGGTATTCCAATTATACATTTAGAACAGTTATTTTAACCGCACATAATTTAAATTTAATTTTTTTTTACCATACTTTAATAAAAAAACTTATCAAAATGACAAAATCATCAAACATTTAGACATATTTTTATGTAGATGTTCTTCTTTATATGATTTCATAGCATTACACAATATAATAATCATAATTTACTTTGTTAATCTTGCATGGTTCTTTACTTACCTTCATGATCATTCCACTTCTACATCCATTTATTTAAATTTTATCTATTAAAAATTAATAATTTTTAAATATTTTTCACAAAATATAATGTATATTTACCTGTATACAATATTTCTAATTTTTGTAATATTGTTAAAAAAATCAATTTTTATGTGATATTAAAAAAACTAAAATAATAGCTTAACAAAGAAAAAGAAGAGTGAAAATCAGGAGAATGCCTCACTTATTTCTACTTCAACAAGGACAATTCAAGGTGTTTGTTGTACCTGGTCCATTTGCATGGTATTTTCATTAAAAATAACATCTTGACTAACAATTACCTAGTGATTAAAGATTTGAGATTTATGTCGTTTGTGGTGTCAGAAGAACAGGTTTCTGGATTATCCACTGTCGACATTTTGACTATCAAAAGAGGTTTCGAATCCTCAAGTGAATTCATCCTCAGGACAAATAATGGAGAGAAGAGTTTCTCTATGTGTCAATAAATAGGTTATGTAAGACCATTCATTTCCACACTGATCTATCTTTCCAAATTCTTATCTTATCCTTCCAAATTCTTAAATGAGAATGCTAAACAATCTTCTTTCAATGATAATGCAATTATATCGATAATGATAATGCTAATATGATAATATTAATGATAATAATTGCATTGTTAAGGTTAAGGTTATGATGAAATCAAGAATTATTAGGGTAACAATAAATACAAATGTGATTGAGAATGTAATCGAGAATGCTGATAAGTGCTAATTGAGAAAAGAATGCTAATAGCATTAATAATCATAACCTTATTATTAATAAGATACCCTTATATCATTTATAATTAATAATAAGATATTAATAAGGTACCATAATTAATAATCAAGCACAAACTCTAGCACAAAATAATAACATCCTTGATAAAAATCTTAAGCTCTAATAAATGCTATAAATGTTTGTAATTTATTGACTCTAATAATCAATATGAATCAAAATCAAAACCTTGTCTATTAAAATGCAAATAACCTAACAATGCTAAGGTTATTATGAAATTAAATCAATACAAAATCACCTTGGCATTGTACATGTTAGCATTCAAGTATTATTAGAAAGATTCTAGAAGAAATGATCCTGGCCCTCCTTGTTCTTCAATGATAATAGGCATAAAGAATAAACCTTATTAGTAAGATAACCTTCTTCAATATTACTAGGATTATCATTATGAAAAATAATAATAACCTTGCCTAATTTTCTTAAAGGAGGGATAAGTTATTGTTGGACTGCTCAATGCTTAGGATACCTATTAATAACAATAATGATAGTGCGTGATGTTTATAATTAATTCAAGATAATGATGATGTGAAGGAAGGGCTGTCCATCATACCTAGTTTTGATCGTTACCTTCTTTGGTGATCAGTGGTAGCCATCTTTCACAATGCCGACCGTGGATAATCTGGAAACATGTTCTTCTAATTACCTTGTGGTCAATATGATCCCACAGTTTATACCCGTTTATTACATATTATTATAACAAAAAAAATAATATTTTCTTGATTTTGGGTCAAGCTTGGACCTATTTTCTTTAGGAACATGGGAAAATGCATCACATCCAAAGATATGCAAATGAGAATAATCAATCGGCTAACCACACCAAACCTCCTATGGAATGTATCCATTTAACACAAGTCTAGGTGATTTGTTAATTAGATCAGAACTTGTAGTAATAGACTTTCCCATAATCCATTATCCAACTTGGATGTGTCGTGCATGCTTCTTGCACATTCCCTAATTGTGCAATTCATTCTCTCAGACACACCATTTTTCTCTGGAGTATATGGAGCAGTCTTCTGGTGCTTAAATCCTTCCTAAATACAAAATTTACCAAATTCCTTGGAGTAATATTCTCCTACATTATCTAACCCGAGACATCAAATAGATTTTCCCAAACTTTTATCTATTTGTTCCTTGAACTCCTCAAATTTCTCAAAGGATTGTAACTTATTTTTTAGAAAATACACCCATGCTCTTCTAGAATAATTATTTATAAAAGTTAGAAAATATCTAGCATCATTCATAGATAGTAGGGATTGGTCCAAATATATTGTTAACACCTAAAAAGTGCTCACTAGCTCATTCCCTTACTCACATGACCCATTTGTCCACTTTTCCACCATCTGAGCCTCTGAAACCAACTAAGGTCACCAAAAGACCTTAGTACACCCCTTTTTCCATTAAAAAAGATTATTTTTCCAAGAAAATCATAAAAAACCCTCAAAAAGGGTCCAAATTCCCAAAAATATTAAAAAGGGAATTAAAATATTATTTTTATTCAAAAAAGGAAAAAGGAGGGAAAAGTACCTAAACCATGTTGGTCAATACCATTTGGTTTCCACAAAACCACAAATGGTATTTCCCACCACCAAAACCTATAAAAAGGTGGTAGGGGCTCCTCATTTCACATCCTTCCATTATCTCATCCTTATGCTGCTGAAATCTCCCCTGAGCACTTTTAGCCATTGAAGCAACCTTGGAGAAGGAGACCTCTTGGAGTTTGGAGCTACTCATCTTGGGAGTTGCTCAACATCAACCTTCACCATTGAAGGTAATATCGCAAGCACTTGCTTGCCCCCCCATTTTTCAATACAAAAAATTATTTCTTATGTTTCTTGTTCTTGATTTTGAAATGTTTACATTATTTGCTTAGATTCTTGCTTAGATCCATGAAAAGTATTGTTTATTTAGTTTATTGTTTTTATTTCTATTGAAACTGCTGCTACTAGTTAGCAGGTGCCCATAGCACTAAGCCTGGTTGCAAAACCGGGCCAACAGTTTTTGGCGACTCCGCTTTGGTTTGAACTTTAGATCTCTAGTTTTGCCTTTAAATCTTAGTTTTTTATGAGTTTTTAACCTTTAGATCCATAGATCTGCCATCTTAGACAGCAGATCCATTGCTGTTCTGAGATTTGGCCCCATAAACAGCCCAAAATTTTCAATTTTCGGGTTTGTTTCTTGGTTTCCGTGCACGGCTTCTGCCTCGCGGCTTTTTGCCAGACAGTCGCGCGGTCCATCGCGACTTTTCTGCCTTTTTCCGCGCAATCCATCGCGGATTTTTTCCAGACAGTCGCGCGGTCCATCGCGACTTTTCTGCATTTTTCCGCGCTGCTCATCGCGACTGTGCGGCCAAAACCCGCGCAGTCCATCGCGACTGTGCGGCCAAAACCCGCGCGGCCCATCGCGGCTGTTCGTCCAAAACCCGCGCGGCTGAATTTTTCATTCGGCCATCCCGATTTTGAAAAATATTTTTTACTGTACTTTCTGCCCATAGCACATTTTTTACAGTATTAAATTCTGCATATTTTACAGCTTTGAAAAAAAAATTTACTATTTAAAAGTGCATATCTAGAAATCTTTTTAAAAATTTTCAAGAAAGTGAAAGAAAGACTCATTTTGCATTTTCATCTAGATTCAAATTTTTTCTTGTTTACTTCTTTAGAATCTTGCCCTTAGCAATTTTTCTTGAAACGAAGAAATCCATTTATTTCTTTTAAAAAAAAAGGAGTTTATTATTTGCTTTCATAAATCCAAGAAATCCTTTATTTTTTGAGTTATTTTTTGAAAAGCATATTAATTCCTTTTAGTGAAAAAAGTCTTAAATATTTGCTGTTTATTTTCGAAAAATCCTTTATTTTTTGAAAATTTCCCTTAAAGCATTTAATTTTTTCAAGTTCAGTTTACAACACCTCACGTGCACTCACACGATCACTTAATTGAACTAAGACTTAAAACGTACCCTAATTTGAACACACTTTTAACCCCACTTGGGGAACACTAAAAGAATTCTTGTAGCTAGGTAGTATTGGGGGGATAGGTGTTCCAATAACACCCCTCAGTTCATACATCTGAGACATAGAAGTTGTCCAATTAGGGAGCTAAAATCTCTTAGTACTTTTTGGCGCGGTCACAACCGGTTTGTGGGAAGGCCTCTCCCCTAGGAGGGTTGAAGTCGCGAGGATGGTTCCGGAAGCCTGAGTGGGATACCGAAACCCATTCAGTAACCGAAGGGCTACCATTCGCAGTTCTCGGGATATCCCTGTATTGGGATATTGCGATCAAAGGACCAAACGGCAGATTTACCTTTTCTCGACGCGTCATGAACGGAGTATCCTAGTAGCCTGTCTTTTAGGATTGATTACCCGGTGTCCCTCCCGGTAGGGGGATATCTAGCCGTTGTCTCAACATTCATATTGTCTGACTTGGATTTCATCACCTTGCAGAGGATATCGTCTGTTTGAGTCACAATACTTTTAGATTAGGTGTTTGCATGATCTTTACCACCTATTGAGTCTAGTTACACCTATTTTTTCTAGGAGCCGCTTGCATGTTGGTATTCTGACCAGTTGTTGCATTCCTCCACTTATTGTAGCACAGCTGCTAGAATAAGTGCATTTTTTGAGGATTGATTTTTTGGCCTGTGAGCCTTCTTTTTTCACTCCCCTTCTTGCACCCTTGGTTGCATTAGGGTTTTACATATATATCACCACCTGATACTTAAAACAAATTTTTACATAAAAAACATATTCTCGCCATTGAGAATTCTAGACGTTCTCGTCGTCTACAGGGCGAACTCCCAGAGTTTAGTCCACTTTGCTCTCCACGTCACGGACGCAGAGCATTATCCCTTGATTCGACACATCGTCAATCAATTAGACGGTCATCCGATTCTGACATACCCCACTTCACCTTTGATTTCGAGGTAGAATCCGAAAACCCCACTGAGTTACCACCAACCACAATTATGTCTGGAACACCATTTGATCCACTATTTACATCTACCATAGGTCAGACATCCGCAGACCTTTCTGCGGTAGTACCATCTACGACAACAACCACCCCCTTGGGTATGCCCAATATGGGTAACACTCCACATTCAGGAATGCCTAGCACAGGACCACCACCTGTCATGGGCATGCCCAACATGGGGGTCATACCCCCTTCGGTTTCCACAAACCCTATCCCAGGAATCCCTAGTGCGATTCCTAACCCAAGTGTAACTCCTGTTGCACTTGGGAGTGCTATCCCCGGAATCCCTAGTGCGATTCCTAACCCAAGCGTAACTCATGTTGCACTTGGCAGTGCTATACCAGGAATCCCTAGTGCGATTCCTAACCCAAGTGTAACCCAAGTTGCACTAGGGAGCGCTAACCCATATCAGGCCACACCTTTTGGAGGGCACATACCCTCCATACCTAGCATACCTATAGGCGCTACTGGACCCCTACACCATACCACAATGGCTAGGCAGGTCCCGGTTCCAGTTACCACACCGGCTAGCCTACCATACATGGCAAGTCTGAACCTTCCAGACCTAGCTAGGTTAACAAATGACCCCATCAGACATGATCCTGCTTGGCCCCATATGCCCACTAAGCTTCCCTCTGACATCCCCAAGTTTGAGGGAAAGGCTGGAGAAGACCCCCAAAATCACATCATGTCCTTCCATTTATGGTGTTCCTCCAACTCCATAGTGGATGACTCAATCCGCCTACGGCTTTTACAACGCACCTTCACTGGCTCCGCAGCCAAATGGTATATCGAGCAACCCCATGGGACGCATTCCACATTTACCTCCCTTGCCTCAACCTTCCTACAGTTCTTTCAGCTACCAGTCCGCTATGATGCAGGCGTCGAAATCCTACTGTCTTGCAGACAGAACACGGCCACGCATATCACTGACCATATTCATGATTGGCGTCGGCACCGAAGCCTATGCAAGATCAAATTAGACGACCGAATCTTTTTAGACTGGTTCCTTAAATCCCTCCTTCCTCTCATTGCGAAGGATGTAGCATCTGAAAGACCCCATTCTGAGGAGGAGGCCATCCTTAAGGCCCAACAGTTTGATCTTATCTATTCCCAGTCAGGTTACCTATACACGATCATACCTGACGCCCCACGAGGTGACTCTGCACGCGGTGACACACCGGGGGCATCACATGCCGCTGATGGCATTATTGGCCAAATTACACCGCAAGCAAAACCTTTCAGTATGGTGAGCACCATGCCCGCCCCAGACCTTTCTAGGGCTACATCTAGTTCCGGAGCGACAACTTCTTATGCTCCAACAAACCAGACCCATCACGTTCATGGACCCTCTTGTCCACAACATTGTTATGGCCAAGCGCCGTCAGCATATGTACCTCCTACATACTATGCTCATCCTACGGTACAAAACCCCATGCAGTTCCCACAACAGCCCATGCATTACCCACAACCGGTTGCACCAGCTAACCTCACACCTCCACCAGCTCAGGGGTACCAACAACCCCAACAGGAAACTGGACCACCTCCATCTCCACCTGCATACTATCCACCGCAACCTGCTCCCGCACCTGCGGCTCCTCAGAATCCCCCCAATGCTCAAGGGCATGTGTATGCACAACAACATCAACCCCAATACCAAAATAACCAACGCAACCAGGGTGGGCAACCAAACCGCGGAAGAGGACGCAACTGTGGAAACAATCAAAACCGTAACCAAGCTCCACAACCTACCCATCCTCCGCAAAACAATAACGCGGTGCCTGCTCATCAGAATCCTGATCGACCACCTAAGCAAGCCAAAAACGCTAATTTACGAACAAACCATCCTTGTTCCATTTGCGGTGTCTATGGTCACTATACCCACGCTTGCCCACATCTGGAGCGAGCTCGACAACTATGGACAAATGACGCCCATCGTCAAGGGCAGGCAGCTCCTCAGCCGCCACCCAACCCCCCACCACCTCCACAACAACCTTTGGTACTACAAAACCCTTTTCCAACACAAGGAGTGGTGAACACTCAGCAATTAGCCCCCCCACAGGGCAACGTGCAACCACAACAAATTACTTACGCAGCTCCGGACCAACCCATGTTTGATTCAGGCACCCATCATTTATTGATGATGTCCACTGCCGACGTCAATATCCAAACCCGTCGGAACCAATATGGCTCCACGTCTGAAGCCCCTCCCGCCGACAAGAACACTAACGTTAATCCCACAGATCAAACGTTATGTATACCTCCGGCTCCACTTGATGGCGCTTCCAAAGCACCTAGCTTCCCACTTCGTCGCATCAACAGTAATCCTAATGCTCACGCTGCGTCGAATTACAACATTGTCGACGACTTAGCCCAGTCTCCTGCAGCCATGTCTGCTTTAGAATTTTTGAAAAACTGTCCTTCGCAACGCAAAACTTTGCTCTCTGCCATTGGCGCCATTGACCCCAATGATTCACAGTTGATCGCATTCGATTCAGACCAGTCTGAACCCCGCCTGCCTTCCTCTTTAGCATTCCAAGTTTCCGTTTCTGTTCGGAATCTTGTCATCCATCGGTGCATTATCGATGAAGGGGCCTCCACATGCGTCATGTCCACATTCGTTTGGTAGAAGTTGGGATCCCCTACTCTCCAGCAGTCCACCACTGCATTACGAGCCTACGACAGTCATTCGGCTCAACCCCAAGGTCTTTTAGCCAATGTCCCTGTCCAGCTGGCGGGTAAAACCGTGCTCATTGACATTGAGGTCATCAATGCCCAACTAGACTATAACCTTTTACTTGGTCGCAGCTACATGTATGCCATGCGGGCTGTTGCCTCATCCGTATTTCGCACCATGCAGTTCCCCCATGAGGGACGCGTGGTCAAGGTCGACCAACTCACCTATTACGATCCCAAGGCCCCCGCCACACCTGAAAATGTTCTCCCCATGGTTGAACAACTTCTTTGTGGTGCAACTACCTCATTCATTTCCTCGGTAGGACCCGGACTTTACTCTGAGGCACCGATGACCTCTACATTCCAGGCCATTCCACCACCATCACCGGAGACCCACGTCGCTAACCTCTGCACCCTTTCACAAACACCCGGTAATCAACCCTCCTTGTTACCCAAACCACCATTGGTCCCTAGTCACATTGGGGTTACACCCATCCACACAATCCCCTTTCTATTTCCTCCTTCGGGTGTAGTAAGCACCCCGGTTATGGCTACCCTTAGTCTACCCGGGCTAACATTGGGATTACCTGTGTGGTATATTTCACCTCCAGTTCCACCACCGACACCAAATGTCATCCTGCAACCGGTGCAACCCATTGTTACTTCTACCCAACCACCTCCCGGTATCACTACTCCTTCGTCATCGACGAATCCCCCTCCACTCATCAGGCCCACTGGGGGCAGAGGCCCACAACCATACACTGCGGTACCCCCACCCAAGGCAGTTAAACCTCCCCCCGTATTCCGTGCTCCTCCAAAATGCTCGCTGTGTGATGAGTTAGGCCATCGAACCCATCAGTGTCCACAATTACCTGCATTGCAGAAACACATGCAAATGTTGGACGACGACCCCAACATCCCGATGGTCAAACTAGATCCAAACCCTATGCCTCGTGATAAATCACTGCGTACCAACATCCCCATTTTGGTCGCCTTTGTTCAGAGTATTCTGCAGTATGTCACCTTGATAACCCCTCGATGGCACCTATTAGCTCGTCCTCCCCCCCAGAGTCAGTACATACCCTTCAATACCTAAACAGATGACCCCCACACCTGCAAGTCAGTTCCCTACGCTGCCAGGTCAACCATGTCATCTTGCTCTGAACAAAGGAAGTTTGAGTCTACCCATTTTTTGACCCAGTTATTTCCCATCCCCACAAGTATGTCAGCCCTACCATCAGTACTACATCACTTCAGTTCTACACCTCGCGCTCCTATCAAGGAAACATCATTGCCTTGTTAGTTGCTGGTCTCCCTCTGTCGACGACAACCACATTGATTCCAGAGGATAGACCTAGAGGTCCCTGTGTCTTGGACTCATTACCATTTATGATGAGTGCCTACGAATCATTTCGAGAGGAATCCTCACTGCCTCTCCGAATGGTTGTTTCTCACATGCTCGACTTCAACACCTTGATCGCATCGTTGAGACTCGCACAGGGTATTGGTCCGTTCAGTTACTGTTGAAGACCCCGGATACCACCTGACTCCTCCACATTTGAGAGTCTACCTATGGATACAACCAGTTACATTTTTTCTATAGATATCCGGGTTGCGTATGGCGACAATATCCCAGATGGCTCACAGTCATTGAGCCCATACAGATGTTGGACACCTTCAGTTTCAGCAATTCAACAGTTATTCCAGTGTATCAGTTATTGAGATCAGCCATGATCATGAGTATATCCCACAATAATGTCCCCTTTGGACCATTATGATGTACCAGTATATTTCTTTACGTATTAGATCCCCCTTCTTGGGACTAATTGTTTTGTATATGTCTTGATACGAGCATGGGAATGCCCGCCTCGTCCTTTATCAGAGATTATACCTCATTCATATTGAGGCCATGTAATATTTTTTGTTTTTTGCAGCTTCCAAGGGCCGTGGCTCCAGTCTCCAACTGGTCTCTTCTCTCCCCTAAACCCCAGGAAAAAGGACAAAAGAACTATGATGTCTATCGGCCATACGATGAGCTCCTGCCCTCACACATCAGGGGGCAATCTGTTAACACCTAAAAAGTGCTCACTAGCTCATTCCCTTACTCACATGACCCATTTGTCCACTTTTCCACCATCTGAGCCTCTGAAACCAACTAAGGTCACCAAAAGACCTTAGTACACCCCTTTTTCCATTAAAAAAGATTATTTTTCCAAGAAAATCATAAAAAACCCTCAAAAAGGGTCCAAATTCCCAAAAATATTAAAAAGGGAATTAAAATATTATTTTTATTCAAAAAAGGAAAAAGGAGGGAAAAGTACCTAAACCATGTTGGTCAATACCATTTGGTTTCCACAAAACCACAAATGGTATTTCCCACCACCAAAACCTATAAAAAGGTGGTAGGGGCTCCTCATTTCACATCCTTCCATTATCTCATCCTTATGCTGCTGAAATCTCCCCTGAGCACTTTTAGCCATTGAAGCAACCTTGGAGAAGGAGACCTCTTGGAGTTTGGAGCTACTCATCTTGGGAGTTGCTCAACATCAACCTTCACCATTGAAGGTAATATCGCAAGCACTTGCTTGCCCCCCATTTTTCAATACAAAAAATTATTTCTTATGTTTCTTGTTCTTGATTTTGAAATGTTTACATTATTTGCTTAGATTCTTACTTAGATCCATGAAAAGTATTTTTTATTTAGTTTATTGTTTTTATTTCTATTGAAACTGCTGCTACTAGTTAGCAGGTGCCCATAGCACTAAGCCTGGTTGCAAAACCGGGCCAACATATATCAAAATGAATAATTTGCAAAAGATCGTCATTTCAACAGAGCTTGAAGTAAACCAAACACTCATTTGTTTACCAAAAATACAATGTTCACACAAGTCTAAATTACAACACTTAATCTCAGAAAGCATACTTCAATCATGAAGAATTTTCAAACATTTTTCACTCATATCTCCAAGTTGTTGATGCCACAACATCACTACATCTAAAACATTTCTTGAGATTGTTGTTGCTACATGATTTGTTACTATATCACCACAAAAACAATACATGGTCCCATAAGATTCTCCTTTTTCTACCACTAGGGCTCCTTTGGTAATCTTGCAACAATGATCACCAAAGGTAAGTTAGTAGCATACCCCAATTTATTTTTCATCTTAATTGAGATAAAATTATTCCGTAGATTCGGTACATGGTGTACATCACATAACTTCCTTTCCCTTCCATCGTCCAACCTAATCCTAATGTCTATTATTCCCACAATTTCTAAAGGAAGATCATCACTCATGCAGACCATCCCACCACTATACGTATGATGTTTGAAAAACCCATCTCTATATGGAGACATGTGGAAAGATGCATCTTAGTCCAAATCCTAAGCATATAAAAGAGATATGTTCTTACTAAGACAAAAAGCCTCAAATGTTTCTATTTCTTCTTATTCTAATGTGATAGCCTTTGTTGATGGTTGATCTAGGATTTCATCCTTCTTTTCCTTCTTCAAATACTAATAGTCCTTCCTTAAGTTCCCTGATTTCCCAAAATTCTAGCATTTCCCTTTCAACTTACCTATAGAATTAGATCTGGACTATGATCCACCTTGTTGACCCCTCTCACTAGATTATCCTCTCATAGATAAACCTTCATTGGTAGAGGGTTCCAGATACAATTTTCACCTCAACTCTGCTCTTATTAAAGAAGCTACCAAATCATCAAATTTTAGAGATCTTGGTAATGAGTTGGTGATGGTCATCACCAAATTATTTGAGGTATTTGAGAGGGAATAAATTAAAATGATGTATGTGTCCTCATCCTTGTAACGTCCCCTCCCACCTTCCAAATGCAGGGGAGATAACATGACCAATCATACGGGGCTTTTGGCAGACTTAGCCCCAACATTCTTTTTGTTCCTCATAAATTCATAACAATTAAAAACTTCTGGGTGCAGAATCAACTCAATATACACACAGCGGAATTAAACATAATAATACACAAACAGAATGGAATGCATCAACATGTTTATCTCAAGCAAAAAGGTGATTCCATATGTAGAGATTCAATCTCATTCTCATGCTATTCACAGATTCCATCTCAATTTGATTACCATGAATATTTAACATTCAGATTGAACACATTGCATAACACGGAATGTATATAAATTAATTCACAAGAATACTTATCTTGAAATGTAAATGTCCAACAACTGGCTACGGGAGGGAAACGTTCCACCCAACCATAGATCTCTATCCAACCTATATTCTTTCATCTGAGAGATCACCCCCGAGCTGGGTTGTGTATCCACTAAGGAAGAACTAGTTGGGCTCACTCACAGCCATGGTTTCGGTCATCAGCTATGCTAAGCCAACACACCGTTGGGTTTATCAAGCATTCAAGAAGATAGAGGAGGGTAACGCTAAGCCAGTGAGCTCAACCACGGAGCTACAGGCATCTCAAGTGAACTCAACAGTCAGGCACCCACATTACCTACCACATCCAACACAAGGAAGATCCCCTTCTCTGTTACACAATCCCTCAGGCGACTCTTCCCTCCAGTGCTCTTCAGGATGGGCATAGAAAGGTCCAGCTGCTATTCCCTGAGATCCTAGCCTTCACTGGGTTTATCAAGCACACCCAACCTCTGCACAGTCATTTCCTACTTGATTTCTCACCATTCTGTTCACCAAATAACTCAAATTTGTCACTGGTTTTCTGGGCTGCGAAAACTGGGTATTCCTATGGATTTCGGGATAGCTAATGCTCCCAAATTCGCCCCAAGGTTCATACCAATGGATCCCCGATTGGATTTCACTGTCCAATGGCAAATCTGGGCATTTTTTGCTCTTCAAAACGTGGGTTCTCTCAAGGTCTCGATTTCTGGTTTTTCTCTCTACCAGAAATTCATTTTTGGATGGAAAATGGTACTGGTAAGTTTCACAATCGAATGGGGATGAGGAAAAAGCAACTCCCATGAGGTAGAGTGGATTGTGGTACAAGAAAACAGAGCCCATACTCTGCCATACGAATTTCTGGGCTGCCCATGCTCCATTGAAGTCATGGACTAAATTCCTCAACCACTTCCTTACAACATAAATAAATGTCAGCAAGGTAAGTCAAATGGGTTCTCAAGGTGACATATGGCAGCCTATGGTTCAATCCCTTAGCCCCCTCACCACTCCCTAGTGGATACACATGGCCCCTTCTCATTCGTTGCTCCCATAGCCAGTTTTGGTATTTTATTTCAATATTAAATATTTACATCAATTTACAATATCCCATGGCTTAATAGCACTTGGGTAACACAATATCAAAGCATGTCTAATTTAAATAAAATCTGAGCATAAACTAGCGGGGCCTTGGCCTTGAGCTCCACGCTAGGGAAACATACAACGTGTGTATACAATATTTACATTAGAAGCCAATATTTCATAAGGGTCAAAATTGGGGTATTACAATCCTCCACCTTTATACATCCAACCAATACTAGTTTATTGATTAGAGTATTAAAATCATTCAAATGATCTACCACAGTTGAACCATCCTTCATCCTCATATGATAAAGTTGTTTTTATAAGAAAATCTTATCTGTTGTCAATTTAGTCTGACACAAATTCCCAAATTTATCCCAACAGGATTCCACAGTCATTTCTTTAGCAACATTGAATAAGACCGAGTTTGCTAGGCAAAGGCAAATTGTAGAAACTACATTCTTGTACAGGTTTATCCACTCCACTCTTCATCTATCATGCTGCTCTGCTTTTTCACAACCCATTTCAAGGCTAAGGCTTGGTTGTTTTGAACAAGCAAATCAACCATCTTCATTCTCCATAAGGAGAAATTATTGCCATCAAAATTTTGAACTTGAACTTGTTTAAACCTCATGTCATTGTTGCAGCTCCCACTGTAGTATACCTAGGTGTATATTACCACTATTTACATGTTAGTAGATGTATTTTAATAAGATAGGTTAATTATTAGTTAATTGATAAATACTATATGTCATGTATATTAATAAATAGACATGACTTTTCCCTAGTGAGCGTTATATAATTGGCCTACTATCAATGTACTCATCATCAATTCATATATTCAATAATTAATATCAATAATACCAAACATGTAAGACATTTTCATGTTATAAGTAGTATTAGAGCGTTGATTCTGGCTTGCGGTCAAAATTATCAAAGTTTCTTTGAATTTAGGCATTTGACCTCAATTTGAAGTTTAGCCATTAAATTCAGAACTTCTCTAATAAAATGTCTTTGAGCACATAGAGCACTCAATCTTTCCCAATCAATAAAAAAGAGAAAAAAAATAAAGTTCAAAAAAAAGAGGAAAGATTCAATGAAAAAAGAAAAAGGAAAAAGAAGTAAAAATAAAAGAATGATATTTAACCCAAGAAAGTAAAGAAAGAAAAGAAAAGAAATATATATATATATATATATATATTAAACCAATACATGGTTTTATGAAACCACACATGGTTTATAAAATTGCACATGGTTTTACTTAGTATATTAAAATTATAAAGGAGTTTTATAAGGTATATACAAGAAAAAGATAAAGTGATTTAATAAGTGTTTTACTAATTGAATATATATATATATATTCAAAGTGGAAGCTTTGAAGAAATATATAATAATAAAATTATTATTTTTATAATAGTTATTGTTATTGTAATAATAATTATCATTATTTAATAATTGTATTAATTACAATTATTCTTTTATACAAAAAGAGAAAAGAAGATCAAAAGTCCATTCAAAAGAATTTATTTTTAAATGAGAACCACATTTGGAAGTTATTACACCTTTTGTGTCTACCAAGGTCGAAGAAAAGAAGAAAAAGTCGAAGAGAAGTCGTAATTTGCAAACGCGCAGTCTAAAAGTTCTAGATTTCAAAGGAAATTTTTTTATTTTTTCGGCACTATTTTGAAAAAATCAAACATAAATTTTTAAAACTCCAGGGGTTTTTTATGGTGTTGAATCAATTTCTACCATCAAAATTTCCATTAAAACATAGTTAAATTTAGATTTTGCAAAATATAAAACTCCGGATTTCGGTGAAAAGCCCCCTTCCGAGCTAAATCGTCGAATTTTTAGACAACTCCAATTCACAAATTATGGAGTACAATGCATATTTACAAATAAAAAAATTAGAGGATGAATTAGTGCGTTGTCAAAAGGAAAACAAAAGATTGCAGGTGATAATTGATTTGCATACAATTCAAAAGGAACTCAAAGACATGGCTTATGCCAACCAGGAAAATTGCATGGAAGATTTATATGCATAGATTGAAGAATTAAGGAATGAAAAGCGTCTTAATCAAAAATAAAAAATCTCATATATCAAAAGGGAATCTTATGACGGTAAAGCAGAAAAAGAAGTGACACACTTGAATGCATTCATGAATGACAAGAATAAAGAAGTTGCACAAATTTAGGAGAAATTAAGATGCCAAGAATCAGAGATCTACCAATGTCAACAACACATAAAAGAGCTCGAACAACAAAAAGATGACATTCAAAAAGCGCACAAGTTGGAGATCACAAAGATCAATAAAACATTATCAGGCAATACTGAAGAAATATTCTAGCTAATAAACCATAATAAGATGCTAGTTACGAAAATAAGTTAAAAAATACTCGAAAAATAGAGCAAGCTAATGAAGATATTGAAGGGAAACCGTTGAAAAAAGAAGAAGAAAATCGTCACCTCAAGAGTTATAATCAAGATCTAAAGGAACAACTTCAAAAGTTCAAGGATGACAAAAAGTCACAAGAAGAAAAGTTTAAGAATATTCAAGATGATAACAAGCAGTTAGAAGACAAATTAGAGAAAATCCAGAAAGAGACTTCAAAATCGTCAAGAATAAAGTACAAGTTATGGAAAAAGGCACACTTACAGATCCAGTTCAGATCACCGCTCAAGATGTCACCACAGTTAAAGAAAAGCATACATGAAATTTAAAACAAGACACTACAAACATGATCAAGGAACATAACGTTATAAAAATTTCCTATCGATATCCCAATCATGAGACTAGATATCCTAAAAGCCAAGAACAACTAACGAAATTTATTGATATCAATGCAATTAAGTCTTATGACGACACTTCATCGTGGCAATATGATGTTCCGCAAAGAATCGAATTAGGATGGATCGATCCGTCTACATTTTTAAATTTGTGTTTATCACTTAGAAGTTCATATCAGCACGTATCATCAACTACGATGATTAAATAATAATTAATGGAAATGTAACCAACTCTTTCAAGAACTACTAAATCGTGGTATTGTTATCCGAAATAAATCACTAAAGAAGGTTTTGTCTGTCATCAAGCTTGGAAGCCTCTCTGATGTCACCGTTAATTAAGCAGAATCCAAGATTTGTGGATGAATCTTTTCAAGCCTAGGATGACTTGTAATATACCTAGGTGTATACTATTTACATATTAGTAGATATATTTTAATAAGCTAGGCTAGTTATTATTTAATTGATAAATACTATCATATGTCATGTCTATTAATAAATAGACGCGACTTTTCCCTATCGGGCCTTATATAATTGGCCTACTATCAATATAACCACCATCAATTCATGTAGTCAATAATTATTATCAATAATACCAAACATGTAATACATTTTCATCTTACACCCACTCACAAAGCACCTTATGAATCAATTTTTTATGCTTTAATATCACATGTTAGAAAAATATAAAAATATAAGCAAATAACAATAGCAATAGAACATGAGATTTACGTAGAAACAATGTTGTGCGTAGGTAAAACCATGGGGCAATGGCAGCTTCGATCTTTTATTATTACTCGGTAAAAATATTACAACTGTTAATTTTTTGAGCATCAATTCAATATGATCTAGGATCTTTACCGAGAGAATAACATGTACAGCATATCAAGCATATCAATCACAAGAAACAATAGACACACAAAGTTTCCTTAGGGAAAACCATAAAGGTGAAAAACCCCAATAACTTCCTCAGAGATAGATAGAGCAATGATACAAAACCCAAGCATAAGAGATAGTCTCCTAGCAGTAGCTTCTCCTCCTCCACTAGTGCGCCACTCTCCAATGAGTGTAAGAGTGAGAAAGTGAATGATTAAATAGAGTGCCTCCCGCACTCTATTTATACTTGACTTGAATTTCCTAATAACCTTTACTAGGTCGGCCTCAACTTAACCACATAACATAATGCTGACAGGGCTGACCCCCAATAGGGTGGTCTAATAACCCTTTAACCCACATGACTTATATAGGGCCGACCCCATCAAGGTGGTCTAATAACCCATCAAGTATAAGTTACGACACTTACAATATAAATGACGACACTTTCGTATAGAGGAATAATAACATCTCTATAGGAATACAATATACGTATATGAAATACATTCCAAAGTTAAATACATCAACAACAATCATATCTTATTTTCTAATATAATTCATGGAGTTACTTCCCTTTTATAAAATACATAAGAGGGTTTTAGAAGGAATCAAAATACACTTTCCACTTATTCCTCTTTTTATCTTCATAGTATTTGCTTTACAAAGACTTATTTTAATAATCGAAGGTGACTTGTATTATCCATTATTAAAATCATGGATCCTCCTTAACAAAACCAAAGCATGCATTAAAATAAAATTATAAATCCCTTGTGTGTTGTACATTTTAGAGGGGCAAAGGTGTTTGATCCACGTTTCATCGGTCAAATGAGGGAGGGGCCCCAAAATTGAAATCACCCCCCTCACATGGTTTTATGCCATAGTATTTTCAGGGAGGCATGGTTTTAATAACTTCTCATCATGCCTCCCCTACCTCCTTTCATTGCCTTCATGTGTATCCTCCTTAATGCTCATGTGCTCCTTTTCATAAGGTTTACATGCCTTTACCAATAAGCCTCTTATCCATGGTTTAAAGCTCGACTTTTTATGTTATAGTATAACATAAAGTATGCACTGACATTTGCTTTTTTTTTTTACTTTTTAATATTATAATAATATAATATATAAAAAAAATTAATATTATATATTGTGTAGGAGAATCTAGGAAACACGTCGAAATGTTGCGTGAGAAAAGTTAAAATGCCACTGACGTTGAGTTCTCTTAAAGTCATCTTTTTGTCGAGCTATAGCGAAGAGAAAGGGGGGAGGGTGTCAAAAATTGTGTGATATAAAATGGAATCATCCCCCTTCCTTTATCATTTGAATTATCATATTAGAATACTAGCATACCCCCAAAGCGGGGGAAATGAAACACCGATAAGAACGTCAATATGTTGTAAAATGAGAAAAATCTGTGTGTACATAGACAATATAATTTTATGTGTTTGAAATAAATTCTAGATAATTTATGGTAGGGATAGTAGTCGATGACATTGAAAGGAAAACTCTATTGCAAGTACTAATAAGCAATAAATAGAAACCCATGTAATAGAATGCAAGTAAAATATTTGTACATTAATTTGTCATGCAAAATGGTATACATATGTGAGTAAAACAATAAAGGGCTAGGTAGTGATTGAGTTTGACTCTAAATATATTGGAAATCAACATCTGTAGTTTCATTTGGTAGAGGGAGTGCAAGGATTGAGGATTGCAATTTTAAGTGTGAAAGGGACAGAGAATGAAGGTATGCCTCTTATTTTTTTTGAAGTGGGACATATGAATTGTCTTTCATCTTTGCATAGTGTTTGAAGGAGAATGGTGGTGTAATTTAGATTCCTTCTAACATTGTACTACATGGAATTGTTGTGAGGGTTGTTACTCATTAACCTTCATTGTTACCATTGTCAATGGTTGACCTTGTTAATGTCAATCCTTGGGATTTATGGATAGTCAATTCCCAAGCCATATTGAGGGGGATTTGTTTCTTGCTACTTCAATTTATGCGTGGAATGGTATGCGATTTGGTATAATTGTGGTTGTTTCCCAGGAGCATGACCTACAACAATTAATCTCGGAAATAAATGAACGACATAGACATAAACAAAATAGCAAATTTTAAACTTTTGTTACAAAGGAATTAATTCAAGCCTCATCTTCTTTAAAGTATTCTCCAAGTGAAAAAATGACGTGCGAAATGGAAAAAATTATTTTAAAAATAAATCCTATGTAAATGACAATAGTAATTGTATTGATATTCTACAACAAAAGTTGAGTGCAGCGAATGTCGACATGCTTTAGTATAAATGGAGAGTTTGTCGTAAGCATATGTTGATCAATTAGTCTTTGTAAAGGAAAACTCCTTCCATATTACATATTATTGGCGAAGTAACCACACATGTATATGTTTGAAACTTTAAGAGACGAAGGTCCTACTCCTACCTGTGAGTGCTTTACTCATTTCATGGCCTTTCAACCAAACATGTGTTGTAGATGATCATATTTACACCTAATATATTTATGTCATTGGTATGTTGTACAACTGCACAACCATATTTTGGTTTATTCGATTCTCTATACCCTTTTAATGTGTCATAAAATATTTCTTTACGTATTTAGTCGTACATGCTTTCATGTGATATTCATGAGATGAACTTTCGGATAATAATTATATTGTATTGAAGATTGGTTTTACTTTGTTTTTACTATGTTTTGGTTCAATGGGAGCAAGTTTTTGGAGCAATTCCAACAAGATGTTGGTTGCAGGAAGCGAGAAGTGATCCAAACTAGATTTAAAATAACCCCTCCTCCAAACTTTGTAAAAAGGATATGTCTTGGCAAAGTTTCAAATCAATGGTCCATTGGTAATCACCTTGAAGATCAAAGGCCAAACATCTTATCTTAGGCCACAAGAAGATAGATCGTTTTCTATTCTAAGGAGCCTCTTGATGGAGGTACACTTTGCTTGATGGAGAAAGGAACCCAAGCAATGAAAAATATGGAAATTTGGGAAGAAGGGTGCAGTAGTAAATAGGTTAAGGACTTGGAATGAATAAATTTGCTTATAGACAAAAGGACAAAGAGGATTTTAAGCCTATTCACACACACAAAAATATTGATTATGAACCGAAACAATCTACAAAGTACTACCAAGGAGTAAGAATATCAAATTCTCTGATTGAAAGTGTATAACTCCAATTTGTAATAATTCCTACGTATAAATAGAATGGATTATTAATTTATTTGTGAGTTTTCCAATTTAGGTTTCCACGGTAACCTCCAATGTTCATGGAGTGTAATTTGATGTGTGGTGTGTAATTTGTTGTGTCTAGTGCTTTGTATGCTTGTTTTGTTTCTGGTGTTGATTATTTCTAGTACCCCGAGTTTAATACCCAATCAACTACCTCATCACTAATATCGATTTGAGTGTTACTTGGATTTAATTTATTGTTGGTGCGCTCTATTATCTCCCTACATCAATGCATAAATTACACGTAACAAATAATTCTCATGTTGTTAATTTGTTGGCATGATGATTGAATGCAATTGCAAGTTTGTTTGAGTATGGGAATTGTTTTCCATGTCTCCCTCAGTAGCAGTTCACTTGAGTGTCAATTCTCTGTAGCATCCATTTTAGTCATTCATTACTTTATAAGTGCTAGAACTGAAGGATGGTATCCACAACCCCATTTCCCAATCGCTTGATTATTGGATTGAAAGAGATGCTTGAACATTGTGTAAATCACAAGTAATAGCACATAAATTCAATCATTTAGAGTTATTTGCTTGTGTGTTGCATCACCATATGCTATAGCATAAATTGCCTCACAATTTTTGTACAAATCAAAGGGAGTTTCCATTGTTGCAATAACTCCCAGGTCTCTTAAAAGGAAATCAAAGACTGTACTATTCTTGCATGTCTGTTAATCAAGGCTAGCATGGATTTGATCAAAGAATGTTTGCACTAAAGAGGAATGCTTGAGTTGTGTTGGTTTATAGTTGAGAAGAAGATGTCCAATATTTGATTGAAATGTTCGTTGAGGTGCTTAAAGCTTTACTAACAAACTAATGGTAGGGACCTATATTGGCTAAGTCTTGAAACATAAATGATTTGGGTTAAGTAAAGGATAGAACCTATAGGTAATTTTTTTTGCTAAGGAATGTAAACTGAATTTTGATGTAGAATTTTAACAAGATTATAGGGTGGAGGATAAAAAGTAAGTCTTTTGCGATGAAAGGTTTAGATTACTTGTCGTAGATATGATTTGTAAAGTACGGCAAGCACCTGAAAAATGTAATTCCCATTCTCTCTATGAATATAAATCGCACTTTTTCCATCGGAAAAATAAAAAACCCAGCTCAAGGGTTGCTTAAAAAGAAAATTTCTTCGACACATTTTGATATAATGTTGTGCCCATATCCATTTTGTATTGTTGTGTTTAATTCCCTCAAATCTATTTTATATTGGAATTTTGTGCATGAAATGGTATGAGTTCTCATGAACATGCAAATGCGCATGAAGAGATATGATGTCAATGATTAAATGATGCAATTTCATATGTAATTATTGTAGTATTTGTTTGTCATTTCTGTTTGTGCAAACCCTGCATGTAAGGATCAATTAATGAATATATGAGTTTAAATAGAGATTTATGCTTTTGCAATTAAAGTCTGGATATTTTAGCATCTGAAATCAAATGAAGTTGCATTGGAATTCTACTCTGCATCATTGTAAGCCCCAAATCCATCCCTGGTAAAAGAAAAATCCAAATGGGTAGTAAAAGGGAAGTTTGAGTTCAATGTTGCACTGGAAAATTAAAGGCAGATGGGTACATGGGAGACATAAGCTACTTTGTATGCATGTTCATGATTTCTCATAGTGTTCTAGTCTTGAGCCTTTACCGTATGAGATTTAAATATTTATAAAATGTCACATTTATGTAATAAGGGCCTTATTGTATTGTCTGTAATGACCCTGATGGTGTATATGAGGGTCAAATGTATATTGTACTATCTGTAATGACCTTGATGGGTGTATATGAAGGTCAAATGTATAGGTAAATACTAGGTTGTCCTAGTGGGTTTGACATGATTTATGATTATCGTACTTCAATGTTTTGGGGTTATTTAGAGTTCTTCTCCTCACGTTTAAGTTACTAGGCAATAGTTGTATTCCACGTCAATATTTCGTGTATATTGTATGTATGCAGGTTTTAAGAGTTGTACTCCAAGTCAATATTTAGTGTATATTGTATGTATACAGGTTTAATAAGCTTATTGAGTAATATGTTCACTACCAACAATATCAAATGTTCACTACAAGCAATATCAGAGCCACGTTTTCAACGATATTCCCTTGTGCAAAAATGTCAAGTTATGAAATTTTTAAGGCTCTTGGGCTTAAAATTATCTATTGCAAGAGGCAAACTTGTCTTGCAAATGGAGCAACTCTCTCAAGACATCATTATTCAACAGCCAACCAGAATTTAGTGTTGTTTCTGGGTTTTGAAACCTACATTGTTTCAATTCTTTGTCAAACATTTGGACTGTCAACCCCGTATCATAGCACCCGAAAATCCCACATTCTCTGTTTGGAACTTTGGACATCAACATGTACTATGTTCCATAAACTCATCTTCTTCCAGCAATCCACTTTCTAAAGTTGAAAGGTCATTAAATATATTACATCCTCCGCATTCTAAAACTGACAAATTTTAGTGGTCTTCCCTGGAATTGATGTCCGAATTTCATAATTTGTATCTGGGAAGCGAAGGTTTGGATTTATATAGTAAGAGTCCTTTGCTAATAAGGCGGGTGCTGATGAGCGAGATCAAGTCCGCTCGTTGAGAGGAGAGAGTGGGTTATGCATGTTTAGGGGGGGCATTGCATGTGCTTGGGGTAACCAATATTTTCCAGGAAGGATATCTGATGAGTGATTAGATTGCCTCTCGTTCTCTTCCAATGGTGCTATGCCACAGATCGAAATCGTAGATTGTTGGATTCTCTATATTTTATGAGACAGGTGGAATCTCCTCATTCATCTTCGACAGACAACACAGGCCTGAGAGGAGTCGGCCCCTTAAAATATGCCTTCGACATAACAAGATCTCAGAGAAGGATGACGACAAGGACAAAGCGGACAAAGTATTGGCATTTCTACACTTGGCAGAGGCACCACTAACTTTTGATAAGAGATAAGTAACTTGCACCCCTCCTATTCGTCAATCATTATGGTTGTTCCAATCATTTAAGGTTTAGGGTTTCACTCCACACTGTGCAATATTGTAGTTAATTCCTTCAAATCCTAGTTAGGGGTGAATGGTTCCTCAAGACTACCTAGGGTAAAATTGATGAAGCCACATCCAGCTATATAATAGATTCGAGAGTTACTTTATCCCACACACACACATGGATTGTGTAAGAAGAGTGACGATAATAATGGTTCTTTGAAAAACCTAGTACCCTATTTTGAAACATTGTTTTTCATGCTTCTCCGTTCCCTCCGAGCGACGTAAAAAAAAAAAAACCCATGGGGCAAGAAGGAGACTTGCATGAACTTCTATCCGAATTTAAGTTGTGTCCTCCATTGGAGCCAAAATATTAAAATCCATGTTTCCTTCCAACATAGGTGGCTTGCCAGTATTCCCTAAGCACTAGGCCATGCTGTAAAAAATCAAATTAATAGAGCTTGGAATTCCATTACAAGGATTTATTTCATTTTGTAAGCAAGCTAACTTCGTTCTTTTGAAATAATATTTTGTTTTGATAATTCTTATTCTTCGAATGACCTAAATGCATATCATGAAAAAGATCGTGATTTAAGACTTCACTTCATGTGTAATGGCCTAAAAACATGAATGGATTGTGTAGTCTTGTAACATCCCTTGGGATTCTATGCCTTTACAGTTCTGACAAGGAGGTAATTTTAGCTAGATTATTGTTTAACACAAGCATGGCTAGGGATGTGAACAAAGATTTGAATCCAGAATTTTGTTTGTTTTCATTTGTAGGTATTGTAATAAGTTTTTTATGGAACATGATACGAGTTCTAATGTCTCGTACGATAATATTATGTCTCCCTAGAGAACCAAGCTATAGACCAAAGCTATTCAAGAAGTATCATCCAAAGACGAGATGGAGGAAGAAAGAGTAGCTCCAGGCCCCACATTGTAGTATGATAATGCCAAACGTAACACGAAGGAAGAACTAGAATATCATTGGGGTGGAATCTATCAGTTGGTCAATATGGAGGAATATCACACCCTCTGTGTAGAAAACCAAGAAGAGTTACCTATTTATCAAAATTGGCAAGAGGTCAAGCCTACATAAGGCAACAACTAGATCTGAGGTATTCGCTCGCGCTGAGGTAATAGGATGGATACTTCCTTATGCAGATGCCCAAAGGAAAATTTTCAAGAATTCTACTGGTAAGGCCATCGCTTCCTTCGTTAGGGGAGTTTTGAGGTAAAAAATGGGCCTAAAAAAAATAATGTACCATAAAAATTCACTTTATAAGAACCAATAGGATTCAAGATGATGATGTCAACCATAAGGGTAAAAGTTGTAAAACAAATTGGAGCGAAAAAAGAAAAAACTATTTTTTCTTATCGTTTTTTTGACATATCTCCTTAACGGTTTACCCAAATTTCATGTTTGGGCACTCATTGGATGTGGATTTTAATTCCTCATCCAACCCATACACACACTACATACTTCTGAGGCACCCACGACATGAAAAAATGAAAATTTCAATACATTTTTATTTATTGAAATTTTCATGTTTTCATGTTGTGGGTGCCTTAGAAGTATGCAGTGTGGGTATGGTTTGGATGAGGAATTAAAATCTGCATCCAACAAGTGCCCAGACTTGAAATTTGGGTAAATTGTTAAGGAGATATGTCAAGAATACAATAAGAAAATGTAGTTTTTCTTTTTCCTCTAAAATTTAGAACTCTTATTTTATTATTATAACTCTTATTTTATTATTTCCCTTAGGAGGCCCATTTTAGACCTCAAAACTCCCATAACACCAACTGACACTATGCATAAATACTACAAGTTCCTATCACTAAAAATTAATATGACAAATGAATGGGTTAAGTCACTCAAAATCGATTATACAACATTTCTCAGGAAAGCATGGGGTCAGAGCAAGAATTTTCACACTAGGGAGGATGGCATCTATCAGACTCAATGGTTGAATCAACCTTACGAGATAGCCACAACCCTTTAATTTCAATTTTTCAATGAACCAGAATCCTCTCATTTTAAGATAGGATGGGTGCCCCTATTTTATCATGTCGCATTTCTCAGACATAGGTTCAAATGGAATGGAATCCTCTTGTCCAATATAGAAGATGAAATTGTAAACATGCAAGCAAGTTTATACAAACAACAATATGAGTTCCACCTATCCTCGTATTTACTTGACACAATCTATACCTTAAACAATTTCCTTGGCATGGGATGGAGGTGGAATCCTACAGAACCACCTGTAAATGTTTATTGTCAAACCTTATGGACTCAAAAATACCCCATCTGTTACAAGCAAATTTGAGAAGAGTTTGTCATGCCATTACACAAGATTATACACAAGCAGGCAGTTAAATGCATGCCCAACCAAGAAATTGAAGAAGTTACAAAGATTGGGGATTGGTTCCTGACAAAAGGATGAACATATTTGCGCATCTACAGAGGATCGCAACCTCCTTACATACTACCTAAGTATGTCACAGATCATATGGTCGTAAGGGAAATAGTAAGACATACATTCATGAATGGGATTAGGTCCACTCTACACAAGGCCAAGAAAGTGTCATGGACACCTTTTCCTATAGCCATAGGGGCCTACATAATGACCAAGGTCAAGGAAGCCAAAGAAATAATTAAAGATTTAAACCTATTCTGCTTTATCAAAGAAAATTTCAAGAGAAATGAAAAAGAAAAAGAAGGCATCAAATCAATGTACATTAGTGAAATTCACTTGGCCATACACTGATGAGTTCTTTGTAGAGGAGAAAATCTATAGGAGGGCCCAAAGCCTTGAATATTTGTATAAGAGAATGAAGAAAGGAAAAGGATCAACTGTAGACACTGCTAGCATGACAAAAGGATAAAAGGGAAAGCAAGTAGCAGAAGCAACACAAGAAAACAATCAACAAGAATTGAAGGAGGCCCATAGATAGGTAGTGGAGAAGTCATAGAAGATCATTGAAGAGGAATAAAAAAGGAAATTTGAGGCACAAACTCAATGGTAAGAATTGCAAAGGAAAGCCGAAGAGCAAATACAACTAGAATAGGCCCAAAAGAAAAAGGTCGAAGAAGAGCTAAAAGAATAGGAAGAAGCTTAAAAGAAAGTGGAAGAATAGCATAGAGCACAAGAAGAGGCAGAGGACAATGATCCTCAACACATGGACATAGAAACAACTGCTACAAGCTCAATCGTTCCACTTAATGGAGGACAGTTCCCACCGAAGGAACAAGGTATAGGATTGTATACACCCTCCAAAGAGGATTCTTTTGCCAAATTAAGCTCTTTCATCTTAGACACGAAAAATATACAAATTGTGCAGAGGATGCATAAAAAAATCAAGCTGTTTGCACAACTAGATATGGAAATCACTCTTGAGATGTCAGTGATCAAAGTCACAGACCAAGCTTCTCCACTCATAGCATCATCAAACGTAGCCACTGCTATGGCTAATGAATTTAATATACAACAACTGAGTGATCGTTTAGACAAATCCAAAAATAATATCAATCTCTTAGAAGATCATATTTTGGAAGACAGAAGAGAAGGAGTGGAGGTGAAAGAAGAATATGGCATGTTGCTGACAGAGAAAGGAACCCTATAAATCTTAGCAAAATCTCTCCAGGATGACAAGGATGCATTGATCATCCAGGTAGAGAGCTTGGAAGCTGAAAAAGAAACATGAATAGATCAAGTAAAAAGGTTGCAGAGTGAGAGGGATGATCTAGCAAATGAATTAGAAGGGTACAAAGAGGAAAAGCAAAGTTCGACAGAATTCCTAGCCTGTGCTATTTCCTTATTTCAAGAATATTTTGATAATGTGGGAGCAACTTACTGAGCAACTTCAAGAGATACAAAACATTGAAGTGAGGTTAAATATTGTAATCGAAGGCACTCATAAACATGATCATGATATTGATAAGATTAAAGGAAACCCAAATTGTGTAGTAACTTGGCAGCAATAAGCAACTAAAACTCCCTATAATTTTCCAAGGAGAACACTACAAGGAACCCAGCTCAATTATGTCACCATTGATAACTAAAGGAAGTTTGGGTCAACATTACAGAAATATGCCATCGCATCATTGAAAATATGTGAGAAGGTACATGTGAGAATAGCGCAAGTATTTGAAAAATGTCAGCTTGCACCTCTAGGAACCTTCAATGACCCCACACCAAAAGTGGAGATGATAGAGGAGATGAGAAAGATCAAAGAAGATGAGGACACAATCATTAGAGGAGTCTCACAAGTTACCTCACAGGTTCTATAGAGTCGAGTTGGAATTCCCACATGCAAATTACACCTAATGACAATGTGTAATTCATCTTCTACAAAGGGGCTGCTCAAGTTAAGTGAGGAAATGGTGGCACATGAGGTATCACTGTGGTTACTCAAACCACAACATTTGAAATCATCACATATGACTTTAGAGTTGTGGGACTCATTGATAAAGTCAAAAGGGAATGATCCTCCTTGAATAATGTAATACAAAATTAGTTTTCATTTCTTTAGGAGAAAATCAAAACTCCAAAGTGACAAGTGATTAGGAAACCCAAAAGTCATAACTAACTGAAAGGAATCTAAAGGGTCACTTTGGGATTTATTTTTGTAAAGATTATAAAAAAAAGAAAAGAAGGAGAGAAGAGGGATTTTGGATGGAGCTTTCACTGCTCATTTTTGTAAAAACTACTTCTGTTTAATGAATAGAGAAGCTACTGGTTTGAAGTTTGCATGGGATTATGGTTTTCATGTGGATGAATGATGTTGAACCGTTTCACTCTTTGTCTCATGCTTATATGTAGTAAGAACTTTTATGATTTCTTGTGGATTATTCTTGCATATTTATGTTTCTGTTGTTTATACGTATTTCCATGTTAATTTTATTTCTACGAATTGTGGGTGCATAATGTTATGATACTAAGACTATTATAATGTTCATTAATTTGTAGGATATTTTTATTCATGTCTAAATTGAAGCTATCTAATTTTGGAATATGGGTGACAATGTCATCCCACTGCTTGTGCTTTTAATATCGCTCCTAGATAAGATAGTTTAATATAGTTTAGGGTGTATCTTAGGTTAATTCATATTGCATTTCATACCTAAAAATAAAAACCCTAAACGGTGAACCAGGCCACAACCGATGAACCCCAAAACCAGTGAACGGTTGTTGAGCCATAATCTGAATGGGTTCCCTATTCCAAATAGTTTAAGGTCTAACTGGGACTTTCTATTGAGGAGAACCCTTGTTGTCGACGCAAGGACATTTTTTATTGTCACAAGCCCCAACATGTGAGGAACCAATGTTACTGTAGATTTTCTAAATTGGTGATTCAAAACATAGTGATAATTGAATAGGTGGTTGATTCAACTATGCTTTGTATTCTTATTCTCTAAGATGTGCTTGCTTAACAATCTTCTCCCAATTTAACATAATAGTGGGGTGCAATGGTGGATGCTAGATAGGTCACATGTTGTTAGAATCTGGATTGCAAAAATATTAAACAATAAATCGATGATATTAGTAAAAGCAATGCATTTAGTATGTTCAAACATTAGACCAAGCAATTATTAGAAGAATGATTTTTTTCCAGTAGCACATTCACAACCAACAACTTCATAAAAAAATGTCAAATTAAGTAATACATTTACATTAAATCCATTGAAAATAAAAAATACAATGATTCAATGATCTTTTTCTTATTCCCCAAGGGGACATATAAAGGTATCCCCAACGCAAGTCGCTTTTGACAAGTGGTTGGTGATCTACTAAAGTTATATCTTTTTAACAACTCATCACCATGCGATAATTTATGTATGGCATGCATGGTAACAAATATGGAGGTATTCATTTTCATAAATAACACTTTGTCATTCGAGTGTTCCTTAAACAAATAATTTCCACTGAACAATGAACACCTACAACTATTTTTGAACCCTACAATGTCCCCACAAATGATTGGATGAACATTGATATATAACAAGTTCTTCCTCTTAATGTTTCTAGAACATAATTATTCTACACATACTATAAATGGAAATGCTATGTTTTTTATTAACAATATTCAAGTAATCATATCAACTATAAAAAGGACCACAACATGACATGAGTGATACTAATTATTTGGGAGGAATAAATACATGTAAAAGAGTTAACAATCATGATTTGCAACATCTATTTTAAATGTGGAAATCATGTAATTATTACCACAAAAGGAGATTTATGTCCCAACATTGGGCACGGGTAGAGAAGATGGTCAAATTACATTCAAAGCATGGTTGTAATAAGTTTGTGATTTACTTTGAAAATGGACAAGAAGAGAGAAGTCATCATTACCCTCCAACAACTAAACCAACCCTAGTGTGTACTTGGACATTTTTGTTTTGATGTCATACAACTTTTTGGATCTCCTGGTAGAGATGTTTTGAGTAATATTGATATCATAATTTGTCTTGCTAAAATTCATGGTTGCCTCAATAGAAGGAAACATTTTCGTTATTTTCAAATGAAACATGGTTTATTTGGTTTCCAATTTTTCAAAAAAGAATATGGAATTGTTCCTATGTGTCTTTTGTATATCACCTATTTGATCATTGAAGTAGTGGGAGGTATTAGATTGTCAACTTTGGGTAGTTAATGATTAATATAATGGGATAGTGTGACACATTGAAGGTTCACCTTCAACTCTTTACATTTTGAACAATCATATACTACTAGGGTGTCATAAAAGAGATCCAGATCACGGTGAACCATCATTGTCCCAAGATGGTTGAAGGAACATGGCATGTTACAATTGGTGGGATAAAGTGGCTCTCCATTTTCATCTACCATCTACCAACAATATCTTACTCCTGCTAAGAGATTGCAATGTTTTTAGACTAGTAGAATATCCTTCCCATCAGAAATCAAACTTGAATCAGGATCTTGCAAAATTCAATGCATAATTATTCAAATGCATGTCCAAAAGCATCATAATTTCAATCATATAATCAAAATATAAATAAAATATGGATTTAACCCAAATGGAAAAGAAGAACTCGATGAACTTGAAATGATATGGAATGACTTGGAATTTGAAGAAATGGCCATTTGATGTTATCACATTTTCCCCTATATATGAACCAAAACCATAATCAATACATGCTTACATTCTTACATTCTTACAAGAATTTTTGAGTATCATGAAACATGCAAATTTCAAACATAGCTTTAAATGCATTTTTTAGAAACTGGTGTGTCTCTTTCAAATATATTGAACTAGATCATATTAGTATTGTAAACACACTAGTGCACAAAATTATGATACACATTGACAATTAACCTCCACAAAGGAAAACCTTCATAAAAATTTTAGGTGCAGAGGTTCACAATTCTGTGTTTTTACAATGTGTATTCTATGTGTTTATGTCAACATACTACACCATTGCCTTTATGTGTGTAAGGTGCATTGTATGCCAAATTGAAAAAAAAGAGTAGGAATTTATCATCAATACGTTGAAATATCGAGCAAAAGAATGAGTAGGAATTTCATTTTGTAAGAGTTCATTTATAAAATAAAACCCTAATCTCTATTCCATTCTTTTGCCAAAAGTTAGAGGAGAGATTTGTGCAAAAGAGGTTTCTTAGGGAAGACTTTGGAGTGGACAATTTTTTCTGAAGAGTTGAATTTGCAATGGATCACCTTAGGTCACATACAAATGTATAGAGTATACATTTAAGGTATGTAACTTCATTTTATTCGTATGAAATGTACCCTCATTTGATTCATTCTTTATCCCTATTAATATTTACAAATTAATTTTTTTAAGAAAAGAAAAGGGTTTTAGAGTTACGTTCAATGCTACAAACCATGTCTTTCTTGTTGCATCTCTTTTATTTTATGTTGTTAAAACGTCTAGAATTGATGGTTTATCAAGTTAAAGACAAAGGTTATGCCCTTGGCACTAGCATCTGCTAATGAAGAATACCCAAGAATATGAGCCCAAGTTTGTTGTACCTACTTTTCAGATCTGTCTCCTTGAATCTTCTTGCATGAAATCTACCAATTAGGGAAAATTCAGTGTAGTATATTATCTTTTATTTCAATATATCCAAGTTAACCATGACCTTCATCACCTCTAATAACTTGGGAAGGTAGTGAGGGATTCATTTTCGACAATGGACCTGCTTCTTTTTTTTTCTTAATTATCCTTTGGAGGATCGAAGGTTTCACTCGAAGGGGTAATGGGATTCTAAGGG
The DNA here is from genome assembly GCA_027924585.1 of Larix kaempferi. NCBI lineage: Eukaryota > Viridiplantae > Streptophyta > Pinopsida > Pinales > Pinaceae > Larix > Larix kaempferi. The sequence goes on along the minus strand of BSBM01000994.1, from coordinate 22,028,852 downwards.
AGAGGAGGATATGTAGTTGAATCAAATGGGAAATCAGGGAGATGAATCAGGGGGTGGAGGATTATGAGGTGAGAAGGGTTCAGGAGGAAATGAGTGGGAAGGAATAATGGAGTCTTCATGGAGAGTTGAGGATGTGAAGGAGACATCATGATATTGGATGGGAGGCAGATGGCATGCAATAAGATCCTCGGGAAGAGTCGATAATGTGAATGTGCCATCATTTTTCAGATTGGATACTAGATGAGCATTTTCTGAATTATTATTGAGGGTGATTCTAGGCCCATCATCAGCTTGCATGTGTAATACCCCTAGAATTTAATTTTTTGTTTATTATGTTCAAAAACTAAGTTTCCGAATTTGAGTTTAGAATTCAAATACCATTGGTTAAACTTTATTAAAATAGGCAAGGTTAAAAAATGCCGCAAGTCCTTGTGTTGGACACATGTAAAAGAAAAAAAAATATTATTTACTATAAATCAAGATGACTAGAAAGACCACGTTGAACACAAATGAGTCATGATTCCATAGGAGGGAACACCAAACTACTGCTCAAGGTGGGAAGTGGACAAGTGTTAGGAGGCACTCTACTCAAACAAACTCCAAGAATATAGGAGAGTATCCAAGGCTACGCACTTCCAAGGCAGGGGAGTGAGCCTTTCACTAAGGCCCGGGAAATAACAAGAAAAATAGATTATATATGCATGCATGGGAGGATATGAGGATGTCTAGTATGCAAGTAGAAATTTGTTGTGTGAGCAGAGTGTTAGGCAATTTATGAGAAAGTGTGAACTTGGTGACTTGAGATCAGCTAGAGAAGGAGAATAGGTGAAGAGAGCAGAGGTTTCATTCTTATGGATTCATGACTCAGGCTTGGGGGTGGCTATTGATCAAGTGATTTGGTTGCTCAGGGTCTACGGTTGGGAGGAACATGGTTGTTCCAGTTTAATCCAGTCTTTGTTACAGACCATATATGTATTGTATTGTTATTATTATTTAGTTTTGTTTATTTTAGCAATGCAAAGTTATATTTGTTTTTTTAATCCAATTTTGGACATTACTACTGAATCAAAAGAAATGCTTAGTTAGTATGAGTTTGAATGATATATTCTTAATGTTGACGATATGTTACAATAGTGGTAAAACACAAAAAGTAAGAACTTCGTGGTTTATGTATGAACAGACTGTATATATCGAAATATATATTGTTATGTTTTTTAATCTAGTTAATTACCAATTGTAATGCTAGTAACGAGATTGGTTAGGTTGATGGGTTTTAAATTTGGGTTGCATGCCCAGCTAAACTCATGACTAGGCTTATAAATATTAATAATGTTATAACACAAGCGAATACTAGATAGAGTAAACAATTTGACTAGTTTTGGACAAGAATGCAAAACACATGAGGTCGTAGCCACAAAAATGGTGTATAACATAGATTAAAGGGAATACACTGTACAATAATCTATGCATGTAATTCCTATCAAGCCATGAGTGCAAACTTTTTATAACCAAGTTCCCCATTACATAGAAACATATTTATAGAGTTCTTAAAAACGCAAGAGCCCAAGTAATATTGGGCATAAAGAGACTCTGTGGAATCAATGGTTTATACATTAAAGAAAAATAAAACTTTCATAAACGAGATGTATAATCGAAATTACAAATTACAAGCCATGAGGCCAGAATCTAGAGCAATGAAATTTTAAACAAACATTCAACAAAATATTACATAATTTTTTGTCGTTATGCTCGAATGAACAAGCTCACGAACAGGCTGGCATAACATAGTCCTCATGGCTGTGGTGACCATGTCATGTTTGAAATTACAATACTAAGCCACTGTAAAGACCCATAAGGGTTTAGGGTTTAGAAACAAAACTGCCATGTAGAAAAAGAAAATTGTTTGTAATCACATAAATAATCTATGCTCAACAAAATACAGTTAATAGAAAAACCCTATATTAAGACAATATCAAGGCTACTATAATATATCAAGGCTACTTGCATTTAACTCACGGTTCAACACAACAGTCGACATAGATGATTTGATAGAAAACCCTCACGGGTGGTAAATAGTGCATTAGAAAGGGGTTCGTTATTAGTTATAATAATATCATGGACCATCTCTTATATGAATACCATAGACGGGCAAGTGTAACATATGTGACACTGCTAGGGCATGCCGACTAGGTGACCCAATTATAATACATTAAAGTGGAACGAATAAATAAGAGCTAATTCTATAGTTATGAGGGTATGTTGAAATATAAGCATTTGGTAAGTAGAGGTAAAAGCAAGACCCAATCTTAGGCTACAATGGTATGTTTACAGTACATATCAAAACATAATGAAAACCTGCTGGAATGAACAATTTTTTCATACCATATAAAACTTGTAGGAAACAACATATGGAGTGGATGCCATAGAACATATATTGAGAGATGGCATTAGGAATGGATTTGAAAGAATTGGTATTCTTTATGAATAAATTGTTACTATGGTATGTTTTTATTGATATAAACATGTAGTTTATAATATAGATGAAGATATACTCATTACACATTATTTCTATGTTTTTAGATGGAACACGAAGAGGCATTATGTCAAACTCAATCCAACCAACAAAACATTCCAAATAACCCAAGTACAATATATTGTGTGGTGAAGATATGAGGCATGCAAGCAACTCGGAAAATTATAGTAGTTCGAGCAATAAATCATAGTAATTAAAATTGAATATTACAAGCTGTATGTTTTCTCATGTTTTTCTATGAAAATAAGAAATGTTTTTTAATGTAGACATATTATCCCAGTTGGATGGCGATAAGTCACCAATAAATGTAACAATTATTTATTGTGGTTTATACATAGTTACACATGGGTGCGAAAAAACTATAATGAAAGCAATGATGTTGTGCATGACAACCAACACATTTCTTCCCTAAATGATATCATTATCATCGTCATTACCATTATCATTATTGCTTTTTTTAAACAGAAACGAGTAAAATACTTTTTATAAAAAGGTTAGAAAAGGGGTTACAAATGGAGTATAGAAAAATTGCTCTCTGATAGGGCTGAGAGCCATGACTGAGTTCTTGAATTCTATCTTTCTAAGTAGTTCATAATAAAATCTTGTTCTAAGAATCCTATAGCTTCTGACAAACTGTCCTAGTAACATAGCATAAAAGCATAAGAGTAGAGCATTGCTTAAACCAAAGTCTAATAGAACACAAAAGTATGAGCATACAACATGCCTATGATTCTAAACAAACAGAACCTGTGAAAACCAAAAAGATACTATCCCGGAGCTAGGATAGTGTCGCCGATATCAGAGTTCAAAAGACTGATGAGTAGACTCCACGTTTTCTCTTTCCATGCTTCCTTTTAATTCCTTGGTGTTGTTTCTAAGCTCTGTTCGCATGCTATCAACCTTAGCCTGCACCACCTTGACGTTGTTGAGAAGTGCAATAGTCCTTGCATAAAAAATGCTGAAGCAGGTGCATCCTTTTTCAAGGGATTTTGCTAGGCTGGAAACCTGACTAGTGATCTTGATGCTACTTCTTTGAACTTCTGCATTTGTATTTTGAACTAGAGTGTAGAGATGAGAAAGGGCCTTCTTCAACTCATAGTTTTCGCCACAGAAGGTGTGAATTTGTGCTTCCATGTCTTTCAAATATGTTTGAAACTCGTCTGATAGGCTAGAGAACCCTATCTCAGAGCTGTTGCTTCCGGCTTGCTTTCCTACAGAGTGGGAGCAAATCCCATGTCCAAGAAACTCTACCTTACGAGGAATCGACGGAGTGTGCTGCTCTTTTCCCAATCCTTCTTCAACATTTTCTTGGCCAAATTCATTCACTTGATCGTCCTTCAAATATTCGTAGCTAATTATCCTGTGAGCCGCAATCTTCTTCCTGCAAAGAATACAATGGAGCGTAGATAGACTAGGAACAGGGGATATTTCTTCCATTTTTTTACCACGACCGTGTGTGAAAACTCTGCTGCACCAGTAGATGAACTCATTGTTGATGTATATGTAACTTCAGAATGTATTTCATATATGTATATTGTACTCCTATAGAGATGGTATTATTCCTCTATACGGAAGTGTTTGTATTCCTATAGAGATATTATTATTCCTCTATACGGAAGTGTCATTATTTATATTGTAAGTGTCGTAACTTATACTTGATGGGTTATTAGACCACCTTGTTGGGGTCGGCCCTGTATAAGTCATGTGGGTCAAAGGGTTATTAGAACACCCTATTGGGGGTCGGCCATGTGGGTCAAAGGGTTATTAGACCACCCTATTGGGTGTCGGCCCAGTTAGCATTGTGTTATGTGGTTAAGTTAAGGCTGACCTAGTAAAGGTTATTAGGCAAGTCAAGTCAAGTATAAATAGAGTGCAGGAGGCACTCTATTTGATCATTCTATTCTCTCACACACTCTTTGGAGAGTGGCGCACTTGTGGAGGAGGAGAATCTTCTGCTAGGAGATGTCTATCTCTTATGCTTGGGTTGTATCATTGCTCTATCTATCTCTGAGGAAGTTATTGGGGTTTTTCACCTTTATGGTTTTCCCCAAGTAAACTCTGTGTCTCTTGTGTGCTTGCATTATTGTGTCCATGATTGATATGTTGTAGATATGCTATACATGTTGTTCTCTCAGTTAAGATCCTAGATCAGATTGAAGTAAATTCTGAAAAACTAACATGGTATCAGAGCTAGCCTAAAAGAAGGCATGGTATGGCATGTATGACACTTGTTGCACTTGCGATGCTAGGGCTTGATATAGCAAAAACCAATCATCGTAGCACTTTCACTATAAATCCATTTTGGAGAATTTTTCAGATCTGAAAATTTTACAAGTAGAATATCAGATCCCCATGTACCTTGTGTCCAAATTACAACTTCTAACTCGTTGTACTTTGTGTTTTATGATCTGTACAATCCAGGGTTTCTGCCTCTTTCAGATCTGAGTCATAAACAGGTGACCTAGGAAAAAAGGTCATAACTTGGGCTAGGAAGCTCCAAATGAGATTTCGTAAAAAGTGACAGGTAGTGCACGGATTGTAATTTCTCAGGTAACTTTTTCAGAGGCCAAAATTGTGAAAATCCTCATAGCAGATCTAAGAGATGATGTATACCTCACAAGAGTAATTATGATTAAGTAGGAAAATAGAAGAAGAGTGAACAATACAGTATAATGAGCAACAGAATAATATGGTACAGTAGAACTCAGATAGAAGCAATAATACTTCACACACACTAATTAATTAATCACAGTATGGACAAATAAATAGTACAATGGTAGAGAGGATTCGAATGCCTAAGGTGGCAATTCGAATTAGCCTCTCAAAGTGATCATAAGATCAATAGAGTGTCATCGGAGCACAACTAGGTGTCCTCATGATCATTGGAGCGCAACTGGAAGTCTTCATCATCATCAGTGGAGTCATCAATGCTCAAGTAACTGTCAACCATCAGTCAAACTAACTATGGTAGGTGTAACTGAGTGTAACTCAATGTAACTAAGTGTAACTGAGTGTAACTGATTGTAACTGAGTGTAACTAAGTGTAATTGAGTGTAACTGACTGTAGCTGATTGTAACTGAGTGTAACTGAGTGACAACTGGACTAGTAGGTGAAGAAGGGCGAGTTGCTCCCTAAAATCAAGGAAGAAGGGCGCATTAAGCAACTCGAGGGCTAAAACTGAATAGTGAGAAGCTCTTGGGGGATGGCTAACTGAGGGCTAGGTGCTGTACTGATGACCGGGATGCATGCAAACCCTAGAATGCATGCAAACCCTAAAGGTGCATGCATGAATGAAAATGTAAATGATCAAAATACTGGTGGGACTAGTATGGAGTATAGGAATATCCTAACACCCCCCCTTAATCCATCATGGGCCCTGGTAACTAAGACCAAAGGTCACCCAATACAATGAATAATAACAATCAATAAACCAAGGAAGTGGGAAATTTTCATGGGAAACATACCCCCTCCTCAAAAAATAGATTGTAAGGCACACATAAAAATAAATGCTCCAAACTCAAGCATGTGTGATGCTTGGTCATATGTCTGGAGGTATCTTCTTCTTGGGAAGAAGTGGATCATGCTCAAAAAGCATGTGCTTGTACTTGCTCTTCAGATCGAATGTGATGAGAACAAATCCAACAGTATGAGAATGATCCTTGAACCTGTGATTCGAATCAGCTGAGGTAGGATCAAATCTGTGAAAGTGCATATAGTCTTTTGTCTTCTCCTTCGAACCACCATGGGTGAGATTATGCCAAAAATAACTATTACATGTTTGCTTGAAATCAAAATCAGATTTAAGACTTAAAAAACAATTTCTTGAGATCTCCTTTGAACCAGCAGGGGTGAGATCAAAACTATCATATGCATGAGAAATTATCCCAAGCAGTAATTGCTTAGAATCCAAATTAGATCCAAGACTTGAATCATGGTTTCTTGAGATCTCCTTTGAACCATGAGAGGTGAGATCAAAGCCAGTAGATGCATGAGAAATTATCCCAAGCGAATGGCAATGGCCATATTCTTCAATGACCTACTGAAAGCATGGAATTATGATCATATAGTAGTATAAAAGAGGAGATAGCTGGAGAGGAGCGAATGCATTACCTTCAAAAGCTGTTTTGACCTCTGAAATAATCATGTGATCATGATGCAAACCAACAGACTCTGGTGCAAGAGAGGATTTAGGACCTTCTGCAATATCTAGAGTGTGAGTTGGTACAGAAAGAGAAGAATGTTTGAGCATGAGTGAAGAATCTGCAAGTTCTTTGTCAACAACTTCAATATGAGATGATACTGGTTCATGATCTAAGAGACCATCAAGAGGAGCGAATGCATCACTTGCTTGCTTTCGAATGGGTTAGGACCAAGTCCTTCATTCTTTCTGCCAAATTTTTCATCCAGGTGAGCCCATAACTCTTTTGGAGTCCATAACTCTCTTGGAGTTTCAACACCATCATGGTATTTGAATTTGAATCTTTGGTATGCACACAAGGCAAGCATCATTGTTCCAAAGGCCATGTCACCTTTATTCAACCAGTCAATATTCTCTTCAGAGGATTCGAACTCTCTTTCAAAATAACAATCAAAGAGATCATGGCTCTTCAAATATGCTATCATTTTTGGTTTCCATTCATCATAGTTGAATGGAGAAAGAAGAGGGATTCCTTCTAAATATGAATCCATTGAAGCTGTAGAAGACCTGCAAAAACAATACAGAATAACTGCAACTGCTACTGCTGCAAAAATGCAGAAACTGCTGCACTCGAAATCTTGGTAATAACTTGCAAAAAACTCTCAAGAATGGAGATAAACAATACTCTCAACATGCTCTGATACCATGTGAAAATCCTAATAGCAGATCTAAGAGATGATGTATACCTCACAAGAGTAATTATGATTAAGCAGGAAAATTGAAGAAGAGTGAACAATACAGTATAATGAGCAACAGAATAATATGGTACAGTAGAACTTAGATAGAAGCAATAATACTTCACGCACACTAATTAATTAATCACAGTATGGACAAATAAATAGTACAATGGTAGAGAGGATTCGAATGCCTAAGGTGGCAATTCGAATTAGCCTCTCAAAGTGATCATAAGATCAATAAAGTGTCATCGGAGCACAACTATCATCTGAGCATAACTAGGTGTCCTCATGATCATCAGAGAGCAACTAGAAGTCTTCATCATCATCAGTGGAGTCATCAATGTTCAAGTAATTGTCAACCATCATTCAAACTAACTATGGTAGGTGTAACTGAGTGTAACTCAATGTAACTAAGTGTAACTGAGTGTAACTGACTGTAACTGAGTGTAACTAAGTGTAACTGACTGTAACTGACTGTAACTGACTGTAACTGAGTGACAACTATACTGGTAGGTGAAGAAGGGTGCATTAAGCAACTGGAAGGCTAAAACTAAATAGTGAGAAGCTCCTGGGGGCTGGCTAATTGAGGGCTAGGTGCTGGACTGATGACTGGGATGCATGCAAAATGCATGCAAACCCTAGAATGCATGCAAACCCTAAAGGTGCATGCATGACTGAAAATGTAAATGATCAAAATACTGGTGGGACTAGGATTGAGTATAGGAATATCCTAACAAAAATGGAACCATTGACACGTGGAACTCCGTACAAGTTCGCTCTCCTGTTTTATACCATTAACATGTCACGTTGCGACACTTGGCATAACTCTCTCTCAGAGAATCCATTTGAGGTCAGACCTGTGGGGTTGGAAAGATGACAGGTCAGGCTACCACAGGAAAACTTTTCAGGCCCTATGGATTGGAAAGTTTGGAGTTACACCAGAAACAAGCAGGTGCATATTTCTGTCAAAACAGAATTGGATTTTTAGCACCTTCATTCATGGCTCCATGAATTAGGGTTTCGAAGAAAGTTGGTATTTTTGTAATCGAAGACCACGGCTGATTTCTACTCATCAAAATAGAAATTTAGAGACCAAGATCAAATTTTTTGGCTGGATAGAAGGTCGGGCTTGATCAAACCCTAGTTCGGGACTTTGATCGAAAAAGTGGAAAATTAGGGCTTCTACAAAAGTTGGAATTTTTTGAAGTCTGTGACCACGGCTAGAAGCTCCTCAGAAAAATCAAAGTTTAGAGCTTTGGATCGAACCTTTTGGTTGGGAAGAAGGGTGGTCTTTATCAAACCCTAGTTCGGGATCCTATCCAGAAGATCTGGAAGTTTCAAAGGCAATTTTGAGGGGTGAAACTTTGCAGTTTTCAAATTCTGAGTATACCAGGTTGATCAGCTCATCAAGGTGCATCTTTCTATCCTTTCAGAAGTTTGAAATTCAAAGTTTGAATTTTTAGGGTTTCACTAACAAACCCTAATCCAGCTCCAGATCCAGTTTCTACAAATCAAGTGGATTGGGTTAATCCTAGAAGAAAATGGATTGGTCACCTGCATAAGTGAAGAAGTTCCAATTTTAGAGGGAGATAAGGCTAAGGCCTTACATAAGAAGATTACAAGCAATCTCGACAGGTATGACTTATCCAGGTATGTTTCAAGATCTATTCATGATTAAGTTTATGGTATGTTTGTCTTCATTAAGATTAGTACAATCTTGATTAACTATATACTTGTCACCTTAATAAAAATATGAATGCATGATAGAAGATATTCATTGATTAGGGTTTTGACACTTATGATTGTACTAATGCATTGTGGTGTTGTATGAGGTTGATGTTGTCCGCTAACATGAAAGGTACATCAAGAAAGACAAATCATGTTCTAGTTCAAGAACATATGACCATGGTGACATGAAGACAAAGGTTCATCCATTGCCATGGATCGCATAGAAGATCTACTTACGAGGTATGTATAACTTGGTTCTATAATGGTTAACCTATGAGATATGCAGGTTACTAGCATAAGTCATTTAAGAGAACAAGAAGACATCATGTGGGTATGTTAGACATAACCAACTAACATATTAATCCAAGTATGTTTTTCCTATATCAAGTTAGAATCCTACCTTGTGTTAGGATCTTATACTGTTGTATTGTTGATAATGATTATTCATGAAGTTAGAAATGTAAGTAATCAAGGGTTTATGCATATTATGTCTCTTACCTTGATTGATGATATGACTAACCAGAAAAGTCCTTTGGTCAAATATGAATATGCATAAGAGAAATATTTCCTAAAACATTGAATGCTAATGCTTATTATTTGTGTTTGAAATGATCATGACTATACATGCTTAAGATTATTGTGTTTGATAGTATTGAGAATATACTAATGAATGTATGATTATGTATGATATCTTGAGGATAACACAATAATGATACTAATAAGCATGCATAGGGATCAAGGATGAATATAAGATCAAGGACAGGTAATCCAGGAAGCAAAGATCAAGAGGGAGCACACTCCAGTAGTTTCTGCAAAGATGTAGATATTCAGAGGGAGTTGACCACTTTTCACAATCCACATCAGAATGGAGTTGCAAAAAGGAAGCAAAGACTGAGAGGGAGTCAACCCAACAAACAAACAAAGATAAGTATTTGAATTATCATTTCTTGCATATTTGATTGTTTAAATAATACTGTTCAATGATGTATATACTGATGTCCCTAGAATTAGGTTGTGTATTATGCATATTAGAATAGTTGCATTGATGAACAATATACTACTAACATGCATGTGATGGGTAAGTGGCCTATGGCACTGTACAACATTCCATTGCTACTTATCTAGAATGAAACCTCTTTGCTGACATGTTGGGAGTAGTGCAAACTCTTAACAATGTTCTGGTAGAGATTGGAAGGCATCTAGAAAGTTACAGGATATAGATGAATGTTGTATTGAAGCATTGGCTAAAATAATTGCATGACTTAATGACATATTTCTTTATGTGTAAGAATTTGTTCTGAAAAACTATGAGAAGTTTCTAATCATGCAATTTAACTTGTTTTGTAGGAAAGATCGTATACAAGCACCTACAAAAGAAGGACTACAACATTTGTTTTAGCAACAAAGTTATCTATTGAAGATATTGAATATATTGAAGTTCCCAGGATTTGGGAAGAATGCCATGATCGAGGAGTACCAGTCGATCATGAAGAATGATGTTTGGGATGCAGTCCCAAGACCTGAAGGGAAGTCTGCTATGACTTCCAAATGGGTCTATAAGATCAAGCATGCTGCAGATGGTAGCATGGAGAAATACAAAACGAGGTTTGTAGCTTGTGGCTTCTCCCAAACAAAGGGATTGAGTATGAAGAGACTTCTACACCTATAGCCAGGCACACTTCCATCAGATCAGTACTTGCTCTAGCTGCAGTGATGAAATGGAAGATACACCAGATGGATTTCAAGACAGCCTTCTTAAATGGTGTAGTTGAAGAGGAAGTGTATGTGGAACAGCCACTTGGTTTTGAGACACATGACGGGAAGTCATATATGTGCAGAACTTGGTATGGCAGGATAGATGGCTTCCTATTGAGTTTGGGCTTTACCAAGAGTAAAGTGGATTCCAACCTTTACTACAAGGTTGAGGAAGGAAATCCAGTGATACTACTATTGTATGAGTATGACCTATTTGTTACAGGTGAGGATAGATTGATTGCCGACACGCAGCAGAAGCTTGTTTCCGAGTTCGAGATGAAGGACTTGGGGATGATGCACTATTTTCTAGGATTGGAGGTGTGGCAGAGTGTAGATGGAATCTTCCTTGGACAAGGGAAGTATGTAGTAGAGATCCTGAAGAGGTTTGGGATGATGGACTGCAAGGCCATAGCCACACCTATGGCATCGAACCTGAAGCTTCTGTGTGATGCTTCATCTGATCCGGTTGATGTCACTGTGTATCGTCAGATGATTGGGTCCTTGATGTACCTGAAGAACATGAGGCTAGATATTTTCTTTGCGATGAACACATTGAGCTAGTTCCTAACAAATCCCAGAGGTGTTCACTTGGTTGCTGTAAAGCATATTCTGAGGTACCTGAAGGGTATAGTTGATTATGGGCTCAAGTATGATGCGAATCAAAAGTTTAACCTGCAGGATTATGTTGATTCAGATTGGGCAGGTAGTGCTGCAGATAGGAAGAGCACTTCTGGGTGCTGCTTCAGTATGGGATCAAGTGTGATCTCTTGGTTTAGCAAGAAGCAGTCTTGCGTAGCACTGAGTACAACTGAAGCAGAGTATGCTGCAGCATGTTCAGCTAGTTGTGAGGCAGTATGGATTCAGAAGCTACTGTCTGAGTTATTTGATCTCCTGCTGGAGGCTACTGGTATCTTTTGTGACAACCAAAGTTGTGTGAAGCTGTCTAAGAATCCAGTGTTCCACGACAGGTCGAAACACATTGAGATCAAATATCACTATATCAGGGATATGGTGCAGAGAGGAGCAGTGAAGCTCCTGTATGTTGCGACGGATGAGCAGATTGCAGATGTACTGACGAAACCTCTAGCCAGAGTGAAGTTCAAGTACTTCAGAGAGAGGCTTGGTGTTCCTCAGATTGATGACACTTCGAGGAAGAAGTGATGGACACATTTGCAGGATCCATTCCGAGCATGGTGAGAGGAGGATCCTTCCATGGCTGTGGATATAAGTGTTGGATGATGAGCATTAGGACGATGTTCCAGTTACTGCTCTGTATGTGTATATATGCATCATGTTGGATGTTGGATATGATCAGTTGGATCATTTATATGTATATGTATGTACGCATCATGTTGGATGCTGGATATGATCAGTTGGATCATGTGTATGTATCTGTAGATGTATCAGGTGGATACATTATATGATCAAGTAGATCATGTATGTTGATATGTATCAGGTATGATCAAGTGGATCATGTATTTGTATATGTATCAGGTGGATACATTGTATGATCAAGTAGATCATGTATGATGATATGTATCAGGAAGATACTGTGTATGCATCAAGTGGATGCATTGTATGATCAGGATTATCATGGATGACGAGCTTCAGGATGTTGCTCTAGATGACATGCATCAGGATGATGTAATGTTGATGATCAGGATGATCATGTGTACATCAGGATGATGTATGGTGAGTATCAGGTTGATACTCTATGGCCGTGGACAGGTTGTGCAGATGAGCATGTAAGTAGACTTGGGAGATCTTGGCAGGATGAAAAAGGCCTCAGATGCTCTTTCAAGGCATTGCTCTGGGAGGACATGTAAGTAGAGCTGGGAGATCTGGACAGGATGAAAAAGGCCTCAGATGCTCTTTCGAGGCATCGCCCTATGGCATGTAAGTAGACCTGGGAGATCTGGACAGGATGAAAAAGGCCTCAGATGCTCTTTCGAGGCATTGCCATGACCACATGTAATCAGACTTGGAGATCTGGATAGGATGAAAAAGGCCTCAGATGCTCTTTAGAGTTCTTGCTTAGCAAGACACCCTTTTAAGGTTTTGTGGTAGGAGTCACATGTAATCAAACCTGGAGATATGGACAGGATGAAAAAGGCCTCAAATGCTCTTTAGGGTTCTTGCTTGGAAAGACACCCTTTTCAGGTTTTGTGACTGTCACATGTAAAAGATCCTGGGAGATCTTATAGGTCGGATTTGTGTACCCTTAACAACCCGAGATGCTCTTTCGAGGTTTTGTGACGCACGTAATAAGTCCTGAGGATTCCACAGTATGGCCAATGATGATGAATACCTACAAGTGGTGGGCCTACATCCAGTATGAAAAAGGACTGGCTCTGTAGAACTTCCTATGACGAGTAGATTCAGAGATTGATTGAGATAGCAGCAGCAGTGATGATGACGATGATCTAGAGAAGAAGACTTGTGCTAGAAGACCTGTGTCGAGAAATATCCTAGTTAAGAGGGAGTGTTGATGTATATGTAACTTCGGAATGTATTTCATATATGTATATTGTACTCCTATAGAGATGGTATTATTCCTCTATACGAAAGTGTTTGTATTCCTATAGAGATGTTATTATTCCTCTATATGGAAGTGTCATCATTTATATTGTAAGTGTCATAACTTATACTTGATGGGTTATTAGACCACCTTGTTGGGGTCGGCCCTGTATAAGTCATGTGGATCAAAGGGTTATTAGACCACCCTATTGGGGGTCGGCCATGTGGGTCAAAGGGTTATTAGACCACCCTATTGGGTGTCGGACTAGTCAACATTGTGTTATGTAGTTAAGTTAAGGCCGACCTAGTAAAGGTTATTAGGCAAGTCAAGTCATGTATAAATAGAGTGCGGGAGGCACTCTATTTGATCATTCTATTCTCTCATACACTCTTTGGAGAGTGGCGCACTTGTGGAGGAGGAGAAGCTGCTACTAGGAGATGTCTATCTCTTATGCTTGGGTTGCATCATTGCTCTATCTATCTCTGAGGAAGTTATTGGGGTTTTTCACCTTTATGGTTTTCCCCAAGTAAACTATGTGTCTCTTGTGTGCTTGCATTATTGTGTCCATGATTGATATGCCGTACATGTTGTTCTCTCAGTTAAGATCCTAGATCAGATTGAAGTAAATTATGAAAAACTAACACTCATAAGTGGGTAGAGGGCTCTCCCTTCTCTTCCTAAAACACGAAGTGTCCTGGAAGTCGCTCGAAAATACTTGCTGTATGCTTACCAAGTGTGACAAGCGTGCAAGATGTTTCAAGACCACCATAGGACGCGGGAGGTGTCTCCAGGAATTAAATTTGATGTGAATGCGGATCATGTCAAATCCAGCAAGTTGGATACTTGTGGTTCTAAACAAACCAATATGCCTCTTCCAAATGCTAGAGGGTCTACAAATTGTTTTCAAAATGCACATAAGTAACCAAAACTACGGGACCCAAGCATACTCGTGAGCCTGTTGGTTGCAAACCAACACCCCACAATTAAGTATGACTCCAATATTTGCCATCTTATCTGCATACTAGTTGTTGGATCTCAGTAAATGAAGAAAGTTGATTGCTTTGTATTCCTTGACAACATTGTTCAGTAGGTGATGAATCTTGGTGATCGGACTCTTATGTCTCTTGGTCAAGCTTCTAGCTTCCCTAATGATTAGTATAGAATCTCCGAAGACTACTAGATCCTCTATTCCTTCACTGCGAGCAATCTCCAAGCCTTTGATTAGAGCAAGCCATTCTGCTCCATTATTCGACCTTTTGCCAATTCCCCATGCATAATCCTTCATCTTGTTTCCCTCGGAGTCATAGAAGACTCCCCCGGCACCTTCCAGCCCTATACTATTATCATTATTGTTACAAGAGCTTATAGTGCACAATTTGATGTACTCATCAGTGCTTTACTTACGAAATATGCAATGCAATGATGCATAATATTTTCTAAAGCAATGGTACATAATCTATTATATAGCATCGGTATGTATCTTAACTATAATGCATTGGTGTGTATTTCTAATATGAGTTACCTAATTATTTTAATATCTAAAATACACATCGATGCATCTGAATATGGCATATGCATTGGTGCCTAGTGTTGATATTTTGATTCACCAGTGAATATCCACTTCTTGCGTACTAATACATAATATATATTATAACTCACTAATGCATAATATATTAAAAAGTGTTGATGTGTGCCTGAAGTGTGGCACACTAATGCATATTTTGAATATCAATTCATTGATGCTTTTAATATCTAAAATATACACCGTGTAGTCTAAATATGTCATGTGCACCAATGTTTAGTGTCGGTATTTTCATTCTCCGATTTGTATCACTTGGTAGTGCACTTATGTGTTAAAATATAAGTATTGCACCATTGTGATTAAATTGTTGAAGCGCACTAATTAAAAAAACATCTACTAAAACCTTTGATAACCCAACAATTTTAGTTATATTGAAAATCTATTACAAAATCCACTAAACATTTGCTACCAATAACAAACAAAAAATTGATAATTTTGTCCAATCTTGTCACACTAAAAAACTCTACAAAAATCTCCACTAGAAGGTATTTTGTACACAAGAGGTGACTATGGAGCACAACTCCAAAAGATATAATCAAGATGAGATACATAATAACTCTTTATAAAATAAGAGAAACGTCTCCAAATAAACCCAAAACATTCATATATCCATATCAAATGTTCCTCTCAACCGTGATTATTTATTGACCTCTATTTATACATATTCTCATTCTTTATACATGGTTTTACATATAAAAAAACCAAGTAGTAGGATTTTCTTATATTCTTGCTTTCTCGAGGCTACCCATGATGGTTCATCCATCCAATTATTTTTGGTCTCAACCCTTGGTAGCTAGTTGTTGTATTTTTTTTCCTTTTGATTCCATGCTTTGTTGTTGTAACTTCTTTAATTTGTTGTAGTTATTGATCTCTAGTTATATCATGTTGAATAATGGTTTTGTGATGCCCTATTCGATTAATGTCATTGAATATTCCATCATCTTTCCTGATATTAATCTTCTTGTCTTTCTTGTAAACTTTATTGGCAATAAGGGTGTTGATATGGTTCCATCTTCGATGGTTTTCCTTCATTCCACATGTCCATATCATGAATATTATTTTTAGAAACATTGGCAAGCTCTATCGTATGTGCTTGGTTAGTACTCTGAATTTTGAGATAATAACGTCATACTTGTCATGTACATCTCTAAGTTGGAACTCAATTGCTTCTAATATTGTCTCATAACCTCCTTGAATATTGTCCTCCTTTTACTTTTAAAGATACAATGTGATGCCCTATATTATATGCTTACATCCTTCTTCAATTTTAAATTACATTTCTAATTTTACATCATCAATATTCAGGGCTTCTTAGACCTTCTTCCTACATATTTTCTCTTAGCATGTTTTGCTAGTATATTCCATCTTATTATTTGATTCATGATTCGAATTCTTATATACTTATAACTTTCAATATGTAAAAACACTATAGAATGATTACGTGAGAACCATTTAATTTGAATGAACATAATACGGAATTACAAGAAATTACTAACCACCACAACTGCAGAGATAATAACACTAAGCTAGATTAACGGTTTCATAACGATAAATTAAAAAAGGATTCCAACTTCCTAAATTAGAACAAAGTTTTCCCACAAACCACCGCGCACCGTCGGCTAAATCAGCCCACTTTATGGAGCGAATATTGTGAGCTTGGAGTACCACAACAAGATGATTTATTAATTGATATTATCAAAAGGTTGCTCGGTTTTTAGCAACAGGTAAGACCCCCTGACCAAGTGGAGAAGGCGTCGGTTTCCGGAACCGGAGATGCTAGGTTCGAGTCCTAGTGGAGTCGAAATACTTGTTGCGTACAATTTAAGTTTTTAACATGTTGATTTACAGTCTAGTATGGAGGAATATTTGTCAAAGGACACTGTGTAAAGCTAATAGAGCAGCCAAAAAATTCCATGTTTAATTTTTTTTTAAATTATATATATATATATAATTTTTTTTTACTATTTTATAGATTGAAATTTAAAATGAATTTATGTTGATCAATAAATTCTTAATTACAAAAGTATGAAATTCCCATTTACAATTGTAAGAATGTAGCCACAACAACCAATCGAATGAGAACAATCCCGTGAGGATGCACTTGCAAATGTTAGAGGAGCATCTATTGTTGTTGGTAGTAAGGTTTGTTTTTCAACTCTCACCATGATCAAGGTCTCAAAGCCCATCTTTGGTGCACAAAACCTCTTAATGATGCACATACTTCACTTGTAGGCCAAATATCTTTTAGAAAGTGCCGACATGGTGATTGAAGAATTCTTCCATGGCCCTTTGAGCTTGAGATCATTAGTTTAAGGCATAGGGCCCTAGTTTCCTTCACCAACCCTCCATTGAACCCATGAATATCAATCACACTTTCTATTGAAATGTGATGATCAAAATTTCAAATTTTACATATTTTTAAAATCTAAGCCCTCGACACTTCTACTTTTATTGAGAATTTCATTATGTAGTGAAAGATTAATTTGTAAGGAACTTCACTATTATTCTTATGATATTAAAATAAAAATGAAAACATTTAATATGTCCGTTATAAAGATCAGGGTTGAAATTTGATGGGTAAATAGCCATAATTTGCCACGTCAAAATACTGTCACTTCATAAAATTAAACTTCATTAATGAAGTGTGAATTTTAATTTCACCCGTGATTTTGAAGTGCATATATATTTTTGCACATCATTAATATCTATATCTCAAGCCCATATATGTGTGTGTGTGTGTGTTTTCTCTTTATATTTATATTTCTAATATGGAAATTTTGATATAAATGGCATGGTCTCGTTGTCTTCCCTTGTTAGGTAAGTTTTTTGGGCCCATTGTATTGTTTGTGAAGAAGCATATTTAAAGGTTTATGGGATAAACCTTCTTTGTCACTATGTGCATTGGTTTAATCATTATGTTTATCATGTATTTTTGTTTTATTATATTTTTATTTATTATGTGTTTGGTTTAGTCATTATGTTTATTATGTTTTTTGTTTAATCATTATGGGTGTTTGGTTTAATCATTATGTTTATTATGTTTTTTTTTGTTTATTATATTTTTGTAAACTTTTGTTTTTGTATTATATGATGCAAGATACGAGAATTCAATGTTTCATATAGTTATTATAAATGTTATTTCAAAAACCAATCAAGTATTATTACATGTAAAATTAAGATTTAAACGTCTAATGAAAGGTAGTGTTAAAATTAAAACGCCATATAAAAATTTCTTGACATACAAAATATGACGTCAAATTTCAACCATGATAATGACTAACTTTTATTCCCACCAATTATTTCATTGTGTGAAAACATTTAAATCAGAATAATCTCCCACCAATTATTTCATTGTGTGAAAGCATTTATATGAGAATAATCTCCTACATATTTTTTAAAAACTATACATTTATTATTATTGTTTTTTATATCTAGTCAATTAAAATTGTTAAAAATCAAAGGTGAATGGTAAAGAAAACAAATAAATACAACAAAATTACGCTATAAATAAGCGTATGCTCCACAAACCAAAGTTCTAAAGAATGCATATCCTATCGAAGGTCTTCCTATGATGAATAACTAACTTCCAAAATAAATGTTTTTCAACAATGGAACCAAGCTAATATTCAAAACCTAGGCTCTGATATCATGCTAGAAACACCTCCAAAATAAATGTTTTTCAACCATGGAACCAAGCGAATATTCAAAACCTAGGCTCTGATACAATAAGTAGATTGCGAAAGTAAATAAACAAATCCGAGATAGGAACTATTGGTGTCAACGTACAATGTTATTGCATTGAATTACAATACACGATTGTAGATCATTATATCAAACATGTGTAATATTTTCACCTTTTTCACTTATTATATGAGCTCTTCTATTTATACTAGTGCCTAACCAATTACCTAAAAAGGATGGCTAAGACTTGGATTAACCAACTCACCTAATAGAGCTTTTTAGATTTAAAGTTGGGAAACTCAGGAGAGACTGAGCGCTTAGGGTTTTGGATGATGGCGACGATGGTGGCACTTAGGGTTTACTCCCTACTGGCCGGTAACAGTTGGCGGGCTACCTACACTTACAGGGGGGTTTGCATATGAGACCGGAGTTTATTCTGCAGTTGAGCCTGGTGTTCATCTTGTCGTATCTCTGTGGGGTTGAAAGAGTTTTTTTTTTTTTTTCGGGAAACGACCATTATATCGTGTGGATGCTGACTGGTCGGCCACTACCTTGCGGGGGGTATATACCGGTGAAGTGATCTGTGTTTTTACATTTCCGAGGAAGTGAACTGTGGTTTGTGTCCGTTTTAATTTCAACTTGTTTTTGTTTTTGGGACTACTACTCTCCCGGCCTTAAACTACTTTGTAATATGGGGGAAAACTCTCAGTTTCCTCATCCAATGGCGGACAATAACTTGACGGTTTCCAACTATCGCTTAGAGGAAGCCGGATTATTCAAACCGGATAGTTTCTATCAAAATATGCTTAAGGGGAAACGGACACTTGGTCAAGGTGTGAGGCATGGGTCTCCACGTGCCATGCCGGTTTCAAAGAAGGGTCACTTGACCTTGACGGGAGCTCTTGCTGTCAATGATGCTTCGGACCCATCTGTTGATAGCTCCTGTCCTCTGTCGCGCCTGGAACATAGGGGAAAACCACAGGATAAGTCTCAGTCGGTCCGGCAACTGAAAGAGAAATACTGCTGGAGACCTGGTGAGGCTTGGCTAATGATGGGAAGGGACATTGGTCTTGAAGAACTGGTGGAATTTAACGTGACGGTTCTGGTGGGGAAATTCTCATATTTTGCTATGCATCGTAAGGACATTATGGGATGGGTTAAACAAGAATGGACCCCCATTTGTGGTTATACTCCTCAGGTTTTTTTGCTAGCTCGTGGATGGTATGGCTTTAAATTTGAACAAGAATCACATTGCTCCACCATTCTTAGTAAACTTTGGCTTTATGGAGCGAGTAGCTTGATGTTACAGAAATGGTAGACGGATTTCGACCCTGACACGGCCTCTGTGCATCTATGTCATCTCTGACCTCACACATTAGGGGGCATCTGTTATAGGTCAAATTTGCACCTCTCCGTCCGTGATCACCCTGACCTGTTGATCACACAAAAGGACAACTTGGATGGAGGAGCATGTTGACCTTGGATAAGATGACAACTCATTCCATTTCCTGAAAATACTGGAAAACTACAAAAAAATATCATCTTGAGATATGAGCGCTACTATACTCAAAGATACTAGCGCCCATACGCTACTCCACTGTATAATAGTAGCGCCCATATCCAAGTATACGCGACTCCAGTGCAGCAAAGTAGCGCCCTACATTTAAAATCAATTGAGCGCTAGTTATTAAATACTAGGGTAGCGCTCTATACGCTACTCCACTGAAGAAGAGTCGCGTACATCTTAAAAGATGATTAAAAAATATATTAATTCATCGAGGAGGATTAGTTGATGGCAGTTTCTTAACTCCCCCAACTTCCTCCATAACTACATCTCGACCTGAATTGCTTCTTGGAACTTATAAATACCAAGAAGATTAAAGGAGCGAGGTTACAAATGATTGTTAGAAAAGCTAGAGGATGAATTAATGGAGAAACTTTAGGACATTGGATAAGTTGTTACAGAAGACATTCAAACCAGAGCAGAGCCAGAGCCCAGAATCTAGTTGCAGGAGCCTGCTTCATTATCAGGTATATTTGTACTGCATTCCAATTTTGATAAATAAAGGTTGAAGTGTTTCCTTGTTCCAATCTGAATGTGTTATGAAATGGCATTTTAAGTTGGATTTATTTTGGTCAATGCTGGATATTAAACATAGTTTTTGTTTATTTCATGCTTTATATGTTGCCCAAAATGTTTGAGGAAGGTATTGTTGTTGCAGGTTTGCTGAAGGAAAAGTAGATTTGGAAACTGGACACGGGACCGAGTCAAGGCTAGGATCAGATTCCGGTAAAAAGGTGTGTTCTCTAAATCTACAATCTATTTCTTTTGTAAATGCCTCTGTAATAACATTAATGCACTTACCTGTCACCCCAACCAAGTTGATAGTTCAGTTTCCTGACTATAGGGTAGAAATATCCGCCAACAGACTGGCGACCATACTGGGGAATAGAGTTTTTGGCTTTAGGAAACCTTGTTTTTGGGTGTCTTCTCAGTTTATTTTGATTTCTTTGATGTGTTAAGAACCTTTTTAGGTATCCCTTGTCTTTGTCTTTCCTGCTTTCATCAGTTTTTATACCTTCCAAAGTCAATTTCCTAGCCTTTGAAATATGAGCGCTACTCTGATATATGTACAGTAGCGCCCATACGCTACTGTTCTGTATATACAGTAGCGCCCGTTTTGGCATGGGCGCGAGTTGCTCTATTACACAGTAGAGTACATTTCCTGAAGCAGTCATTTTTTGATTTGCTTGTGTTTTTAGCCCTGTGGTGACTTGCTGACTATGCTGTAGGATCCCTTGGATGATTGCATAAGGTTTTTAATTGTTGTTCAAGTCATAGAACCTCTCCTTAAAGTTTTTCCATCTTTTAAACCATTTGTCGACCTTTGGAATTTTTGAGACCTTTTATTGACTTTTTGGAAGACTTGGTGGTGTTTGGTGACGAACACTTTCACTTTTTCAGACCCTGACTGCCTTTTGCCCGTTTACAAACCTGTACACTCCTGTGTCTGTTGTTTGTGGTGAAGTTGTCTGCTCTCTACTACCCCCGTCCTTTGTTTAGGGTTTGGTATTTGGTAGAGCTTCTAGGGTGTCTTCTTTTGGTCAAGTTTCATTTCTTCCAGGACTTCTTGTCTTCTGCTGGTCACAAGTGCTTTTTAAACAGCTGTAGGCTAGTTTCACCTCTCAGTTTCTTTGTGTTAGTAGGGCAGCCTGCCTGTCTACTTGTACTTGGCTTTGTGGTCTTGCTAGGGTTAAACAATTTAGGTCAGTCCTCGGGTGTCCTCTCCTTT
This sequence comes from Larix kaempferi, assembly GCA_027924585.1. NCBI lineage: Eukaryota > Viridiplantae > Streptophyta > Pinopsida > Pinales > Pinaceae > Larix > Larix kaempferi. The sequence goes on along the minus strand of BSBM01000994.1, from coordinate 22,006,886 downwards.
GTTTTCTCCCACTTGGTGTCCAAGGTTATAGGCTTTTTCTTAGTAAAAAACCTGTAGATCAAGTTTTTCTCGAGCTAGGGTTTCGACAGTTGTAGGCCTAAGAACGTTTAGCCATACTTACACACCCCGCATTTAAAGTTTTATTTGGCTTTCCATCTTTGCATAGTTCTTTTTCGGTTTTTGAAAAAGCAAAAAAAAATTTGGTACTTTAAGTTAAATTAGAACTTGTCTTTGTCATTACAAAATAGCTTAGTATATTTTGTATAATTTAAAAAGAAAACAAAAAATCTTTAAGAAAGTTTGCTTAGATTTTCAGTTTCAAAAAAAAAAGTAGACGAAAAAATGAAAAAAAAAATTGTTGTAGGAAAGATTGAATTATATTTGCATTTTTGTTTTCCTGTTATAACCACGCTCACACACTCACTATCCTTTTTGCGTAATAAAAGCCCCTAAAATTTGTTAATAAAATGAACTAGAAATTTTTCTTTTTAGGGTACACTACACCAACTAGTTTTGGTTAGGGTCTTGGGTTTAAATCACCTTAAACCACCCAAGATCACACATTGCGCAACAATCGTAGTGAGACTATCATAGGCAAACCCACCTCACTCAAAATTTTCCTGGGAGCATATGCAGTAGGTCATTGCGAGATCAGTTTGTGGGAATACTCCTCCTACTTGCTTTTCGAGCATACGCCAGGATCGGATTGCGTATTGGGGACTCTTTCGAGTTTCGAGCTTAACTACCCTGCCCACGCTTTCTGATTCGACCGGTGACTGTTCCCCCAGGAATTTTCGGTGTTGTGGTATCCATAGTATCAGACTTCTAGGTTCTTACACAGGTGACAGCAGAGGGTATATCTGCTGTACCTAAGACAGACGTGGGAGGAAACCCCGTGCAGGTCTTTGGGAGGGCAGTTGGGTGATTCCAGTGCTTGCACCCTTAGTCATTGTATTGTGGACCCCGGGTAACTGTCTTTCTTCCTTCGTTGATCTGTTTTGGGCCCTAATCATCCCAGACTCTTCTCCGGAAGGCACCTTTGTTTGACTGGTTTGTATACTTAGGAATTTTTTTAGTTGGTGTGTTGTTTGCCCCCTAGTCATAGTGGCCACTAGGTTCTAGGCTGTTATTTTATATTTATAATCACGGAGAATCAACAACTCCGTAGATCGCGAAGGATTCAGAACCTTCCACCTGTTAGAACAGAACCTATACAACCAGCTAGAAGACAGCGGGTAAACCCCGGTATTTCTTCAGAAATTACCTCTGAAATAGAATTGCTTGAAGAAATACTTATAACAGAAAACCTTGAAATTGAGGGTCCTGAGGAACCACCACCAGGTACCACAGATCAACAACATTTTAGTACTGTTGAGGTGGAATATCTTACTTCTGCGGAGTATAGCACTCCTTTCAATCCTCCCTTAACTAATACTAGAATTCCGCTTATGTCACCTATTGGTTTCCAGCAGCCCCTTTTCAGTGCAGATCTTTTGTTTCCCGATCATCTGATGTCTAACACAGGAGGTGAACCAGGGGGTCCCCAAACTCCCACTTTAGGTATGAATACCAGCACAGTTAACCCTTCTTTTACTGCTACATCTAGTCAGGCACAAACCACATCTGTGCCTACTCCATCTTTCAGTTTCAACACTAGTACATTAGGAATGCCTAGTTTTACAACAATGGCATCTATTCCCACGTCTACTGTTGGACCTAGCAGTATGGCCAACTATGCAACACCTTCTACTTCGCAACCGTTATATCAGATCCCTAGTACTTGGGTTTCCACACCTGTGGTAGGACCAAGTGTTTCTGCAAACATGCCAGTCATGGGTACCATGACTGCACCGTCCACATCAGCTTCTATTGGTTTCAACACCTTTGCAGGACCTAACTTGAATCAAGGTAACATACTTGCAAGTAACATCCCTTTTTCCTTATTTTCAGGGGGAGGGGGTAATATCTTTAACCAGCAATACGGCGGGGCTAACACCAGCCACAGTGGACGAACCCGCAAAGCACTAATCCACTCTCGTATGGGTGGGGAAATTTTAATAATTCTTTCTCACAACAACAACAACTGGTAGGGGGCAACCCCTACCAACAAATACCTGGGGGTAACCCCTACCAACAAATACCTGGGGGTAACCCCTATCAACAGTTGGTAGGTGGCAACTCCTATCAACACATGGCCGGGGGCAACCATTATCACCAAATGGCTGGGGGCAACCCCTACCAACAATTCATGGGACAAACGATGGGTGCTTTCCCTTATCAAGCTTCATCTTACCGGCCTCGTCTACCTTTTCTGGCAACTTTGAATTTGCCAGACCTTTCGAAACTGACAAATGATCCTGTGTGTCATAACGCCACATGGCCATCAGTTCCCACCAAATTACCTTCGAATATTCCCAAATTCGAAGGCAAAGCTGGTGAAGATCCTGGTGACCATGTCACTACCTTTCACTTGTGGTGTTATTCAAATTCGTTGAACAAGGATTCCATCAGATTGAGATTGTTTCATAGGACCTTAACTGGTCCCGCGGCCAAATGGTACATCGAGTTACCTGCGGCTACTTTCTCTAGTTTTGGGGATCTAGCAACCGTCTTTTTGAACCATTTCCAGCTTCCTGTTCGGTATGATGCCGGAACAGAACTTTTGTCTACTTTTAGACAAAACAAAGCCACTCACCTATCTGACCACATTCAGGAGTGGCGAAGACGGAAGAGGCTCATAAAGGCCAATATCCCTCCAGAGTTCCTGCTTGAGTGGTACTTGAAATCACTCCTTCCTTATATTTCTAAGGAAGTAGCGACATCTAGAGTTTCCAATGAAGAAGAAGCCATCTTAAGGACTCAATAGTTAGACCTTGTATACGCACAATCTGGTTTACTGTACGAGATTATACCGGACGCACCGAGATCAAACACTGATCTAAGTAGACCCAAACCTGGACCACATGCTGACGGCATAGTGGGTTCAGTTAACTCTGCAGCCTTCGAAGCACTGACCAAATAGGTCCAAGCCTTAACTGTCAAACATTCGACTGCAGACATTGCTTCCATCACAACCTCTCCTTCTGCTTCTGAATATGTTAATCAGGTTCAGAACAATCAAAAGGGCCCTCAGCAGCCCAACAACAAAAAGAAGGGCAAGAAAGGAGAGGGGAACCAACAAAAGCCCAAAAAAGATAATGTCGAAGAGGGCAACAAAGAAGAGAAGAAGGTTAGGTTCCCTTGTAAACTTTGCAAACAAAACCACCTTACTCATCAATGCCCTCTACTAGAAGAAGCCCATAAGCTCTTAAGAGAGAAGAAGCCTGCCGTCTTGAAAGATCCATTTCCTAAAGGGCAAGGCTCAACTTCTGGCACCTCCAAAACTGGGGGCACTTCGCACGCTTCGGTTGATCAAACATTCATAAATATGGTCAACTCAGATGCACTTTTGCAAACCAGAGCTAAGAACTATACCCCGGAAACGCAGAGAAAGGATAAGGAGATTGCTGAATCCTCCACTCCACTCCACATACCTGTGGACCCAATGCCCAAGATTCCGAAAGGTGTCTTGAAGAGGGCATCGCACAATCCTAACACACGGGCTGCTTCCAACTACAATGTGGTTGAAGATCTAGCCCAAACCCCTTGTGCCATATCTACTCTAGAAGTCTTGCAGAGTTGTCCATTTCAACGAAATGCACTTCTGGCAGCTATTGGGAGTATGGAGTCCTCCAACATGTCTGGGCGATTTGACATGACTGATGTCAAATACCGGTTTCCATATCACGTTGCCCTCCAGATTGAGGTCGTTCATGGTCCAATGACCATAAGACGAGCTGTAGTAGATGAGGGAGCGTCGACTTGCGTAATGTCGATTTCCTGTTGGAAAGCTCTAGGTTCTCCTGAGTTAGTCCCTTCCAACACAATGCTTACTGCATTTGATGGCAGAACTTTCCGTCCACATGGAGTTTTGACATCATTTAATGTCACTTTGGCCGGTAAGACAGTTGCTGTTGAGATTGAAGTTCTGGACGCTCCGCTCGATTACAACATGTTATTGGGCAGGAGTTGGACTTATGCCATGCAAGCTATAGCATCGGCAGTTTTTCGAGTGGTCATGTTCCCATTTGAAGGTAAGATCATTACAGCCGATCAACTTTCTTTCACTCAAGGAAAACACCAGACTTCTTCGGAAACTACGGTTCCTATGATTGATCAAACCACCCCAGTTAGCGAGAGTTTAGGAGCAGGACTTTTTGGATCACTGATTGGCACTTTTGACCTACCCGCTCCTACTTTATTTGTTGGTACTGAAGGATGTTCATCATCTGAAACTCCTATGATTAGTTCAACAACTGATTCCGAGTTTCTCTCAGCTAATACAAACCCCTCCGTGCCTACCCCTATTGTAGAAGTTACCCATTTGGAGTCTCATCAAACTACAACAGGACATATGTCAATTCAATTGGTGTCTGTCGAGTCAAATATAGATTGTGCCACTACTCAGACACCTAACCCGATTCATTCTCTCAACAGTTCAAGAATTACTTTACCTTCTGATGAGGAAATGTTAGAAGCATTGAATGACCCAGACCATCCTCGTGAACATATAAATCGCGTGTCCTTCTTGTTTCCTTTTCTTCAATTATTAGAGAGAGGTGAATTTTGTTCACCACCCGATGAGAATACTGGTCTCACTCCTTCACAAGTTGCCATTGTTGAAGCAAATAGAGTACATACCTCGTTGGTGAACATTTTTACTGGAGTTAACGGAAACATTTTATTTGAAACGGGATGTTATCTCGATGAAATAATCCCGTATACTAACCTTTTCCGTGAGTTCCATAACACCTTTGCCCGGCCTCCCGAGGAAGATCCAGGCATTGACCCTAACTGAAGAAGTACTACGCCTAGGTTGAAGTACTTTTTCTTGTAACATAGTTGTATATTTTTGTATAGTTATTTTTGTTATGCTCGTTAGGTAATCTTATGTGTGTTTCTCGTTTCGTGTACCAGATGTCAACCGCACATTTCCTAGGATTTGCTGATGGCGCCAGTCGCCACACCTGTCAGTTGGCTGCAGCAGCTTGGGTCATTTATTCACCCGCTGACCAACTTGTCTCTTCGGGGGGGGGTTTGTTTGGGACCTACCACAAACAATGTGGCTGAATACAGTGCAGTTATAGAACTTCTCCGAGATTCCCTCAGTCATGGCATTTCATACCTGGAGGTAAGGCTTGACTCACAACTAATTGTATTTCAGTTAACAGGTGTCTATCGGATTAGAGATCCAGGATTGCTACGTCAGTTTCTACGAGTTAGATTATTGGAAATACATTTTCATTCTATCAGATATGAACACATTCCAAGAAATTTAAACAATTTAGCTGATTCATTAGCGAACTATGTGTTAGACTGGCATTTGCATCATACATTGTAAACAACATTCCACACATAAAACTTAAAACGCATTCACATGTAAATAACCGATACTGTATATATAACTGATACCGTATCAAAAAATATGAGTTTTGAGTTATGAGTCTCTCCCGTCAAGTCATAAAAGTACAAAAATTGGGCATGGTAGCCTCAAAAATATATACATATAATGTTTTTCTTCTCCTACGGAGAAGGAGGAACCTCCTCATCATCTACCGCATGGCGATAGCATATCACTAGTCTAGCAACTCTCCGCAGTAATCTAAGCCATGCTGGGGGCACCCCAACAACATCTTCCTGCATGTCAACAGGTATCTGGTCCATTCAGCATGCAGGAATCTCATGAGTCAACCGACTCATTTTTCTCTCCAGGGTTCCCAACATAGCTTCGGCTGCGGTGATATCAGCTGGCCTCACATAGATAGTAGGATGGCCCTCGGGACGAACAAGTCCAACATCTGCATTTGACACTTGATTAGAACTCCAAAACTCATTCATAAAAATCAAATATTTGAAAAGTTTGAAAAAATTAAATAAATTCTTAAAAAGTAAACATACCAATATCTCCCCAGGCTCCACCTGGCGGAAGCACTAGCTCTGGATCGTGACGGAAATCCAATCCAGCATAGGGAAACTGCTCAAAAGCAGGAACCTGCCTCTCCCACCACCCCCAGAAGTCATCAGTATGGTAACAATAGTGACTCTCCCCACCACCCTGGCGGAGAAAAATGTCACCCCAATGGCCTAGTCTGGGCTCACGGGGGTTAACCTGTGGTAATGGCATTCCCAAACTAATAGCAGGCATCCTCTCGAAGAAGAAAGTACACAAGATACTCCCGTACCCGAAATTCTTCATTGTGCCGGATTTGCAACTTGTCAATTGATACTTCATGTTTGCCAACAAGCTAGTACTCCAATCATAAACATGGCCATGCAAGCACTGTACACCGATATGCATTGAGTGCCTAGAAGCTAATTGTTGTGATGCACTACCGGATACCCGGTTGATCATGCTCACGATCACTTTCAGCGGGAGACCATCAATAGTTGAAATCAGGATTTGGCTTCCCGATTTTTCTGCTCCAGCAACACAGTATGTATTTACATATTCTTGCACTGATCGTGCACCCAAACGAGATGTCCCTTTTAGATTGATTACGTCTCCTCTCCTTGAGAGACCGGTAATAAAGTATATATCCTCAACGGTAAGCTCAAGAGTTTACCCCCGGATGATGAAGGTATTAGTATCGACATCCCAATACTGAATCAATCTCCGAAACAGCTTGTTTAGTGCCCGCATGTTTACGGTTCGATAAAATTTCAACAAATCGCATCTACGGAGCGCATGGAGGGTAGCCGGGTCTTGCATGGCTAGTCTATCCATGTCTTCATGCTCCCTTTCCCTCCATTGTACGACCATCCTGCACAAAAACCCCAAAAATTTTGAGTCTCGGCGCTTTAAAATGGCTTTGCAAGTATGTACGCTACTGTGTATACTACACAGTAGCGTGTAGGCGCTACTCTGTTTGAGCAAAGTAGTGCCCATTGGGATTGTACGCTACACTTGTGTATACACAGTAGCGCCCGCGCATAAAACCTTATGAGCATCGCGTTTCGGGCCATTTTTCCTCAAAATTTTGAAAATAAACCATTGAAATGCAAGTTTGGTTGATTTCTACTTACTTGGTGGAAGAAGTTTGGTGATTGGATGCTCCGTTTGATCACGGTGGAGATTTGAAATTCGCAAAATGGTGCCCAATGTTTGCCCTACAACACAAAATGAAAATTGATTTTTTAACAATGAAATTATATATAAAATTGGATTTTGATTTTTACCCATAATTTTTAATTTTCCATAGTTTCAAAAACTTTCAAAAACCCTAATTAATCAATTGAAACACAAAATAAGGTATAACACTGATCCAAGTTCAATTTTCACTCAATTGTTGTCGGATTCGTCTCCTAAGCTCAAATTTCTTAATGATAAACCTTGTCAGTTAGCTAAACATTCCAAATTCATATATCATTTAAGATTTTTGCGACATCGACTAATATTTTGTTGAAGACCTAGTTTTTGGCAGAACATGAAGCTACGATCCCAGAAGCTGACCCTTAAGTCATTTTAAGCTCTTGTTTGGACTATTTAAACCTAAATAAGATTGCCGAGCAGACTTGTCCTCTTCGAGCTCGTTAAAGTATCCGAAGGCTCATTTACTCAGGTATAGAATTACCCCTTTTCCGGGCCTCAGTGGATTAACTACGGAAAAGGTATACTCTAGGTATACTCCTGTATGCGCTAGAAGAGTTCTCCTTTCATTGTTTTATACTTTTTCGGGGGAGGAGACTAACTATACGAAAAAGGACCTTTTGGAGTCTCTCTTTAGGGTTTTCAGACTCTCTAAATATGAAAATACCAAGTGAGCATTCACCTACTCGGGCTCGATGTGAAATCCACGAGAAGGTGAGTAGAGGACTGTTTAAGTTTTTCAACTCTATAAACAAGAAAACACCGCCGAGCATAGACCAATCCGGGCTCGATATAAAATCCACGGATAGGTGAAAAGAGGATTGTTTAAGTTTTTCAGACTCTATAAACAGGAAAACACCGGCGAGCATTAATCTGCTTGGGCTCGATACTAAAATCCATGAGCAGATATATGGAGTTATTGTTTAAGTTTTTCAGACTCCTTAAAATTGAAAACATCGGCGAGCAAGAACAGATCTCGGCTCGATAATTAAATCCAGAGATCAATACATATAGAGTAATCTTCTATCTCTTCTTCGAACTCTTTAAATTATGAAGAAGGTACTGAGTCTTCCTCCCATGGGCTCGTTAAACTATTTACATGGTTGGACCTATTGAGTTTTCATTCTTTCTTGGACTCATTAAATCCACAAGAAGGGTATTCTTTTATCTAAAAAGAATAAGGAACGGGAAAACATATCATATCTTCATTGTCAAAGGCAGTTTCAGTCAAGTCCTATCCTTGAACACAGCACCTACTTGTGTCTATCTTGTCGGTTGGGTTTAGTTTTTGGCCTTAGGGTGAACCTTTCCTCCGAGTTATTTACTCCCCCGGTTGGTTATTCTTCCAACCATATGGAGGGTCTGTTAATGTCTCTTACATTTCAGACTTATTTACCCCATTATGTCAAACAATGCCTAAGTCACTTTGTGTTGTGCTCACTGTTCAAGGATATACCCTGTGTCGGCCATTCTGCAGTTTACTTTGACCTCATGTGTCGGCTTTCCTAGTGTCAGTATTGTCGCATATTATTCCATATCAGCTCTTACCAGTTGAGTGTTCCTCGAGTTGGATGATGGAGGATGCCTTAAGGCCTCCCTTCCAACGGACTTCTTCCCATCGACATCAAATCATTATTCTGGGATTGAAGTTTAGAGTTTCGGTTAGTACCTTGGAGATTGCAGTCACCAGTGGCAATTTTCCTCGCTGTTGAATGATGAGAATACATCAATGTCTCTTCTTCGACAGGATTCCCAAGTGTTCGACTCCAAGTCCATCTATTCACATTTGGCGAATCGTACTTGGTACCTTGGACCCCATCATCATTATCGGTGGAAGTCCTCGCATTTGTTAACGGTATACATCAATGACCGGTAATCAGACGATGCCCTCCATGTTCGACTGTCAGCTCATCTATTCACATGGTTTGGGTTTGTACCTAGGGTTGTTGTGGGATGAAGACCTTGGGATTTTGATGACATAACCTCATTTTGTTATCACCCAAGTTGCGTAAGACTGAGCCTCACTTATATACGGCTCTCCATGAGACATAGATCCAGTGTGTTGTTATGGCTATGATCTCTCAGTTTGACATGGATCCACGCTTGTATTTCAAGTGGCCATGCTTTTATATACATCTCCTTGTTATGTATCGGAGATCATGTTGTATCACACTACACATCTATAAGATGTCAACAATGTAATTGCTCGCTGACCTTGATCTTTGTTGCAGGTTTCTTGTGACTTGTTCTGCGGTTCTGTGCTCCTCCTCTGGCTTTGGATTATAATGTATTTCGGCCATCGTTTCTCTCTGACCTCACACATTAGGGGGCATCTGTTATAGGTCAAATTTGAACCTCTCCGTCCGTGATCACCCTGACCTGTTGATCACACAAAAGGACAACTTGGATGGAGGAGCATGTTGACCTTGGATAAGATGACAACTCATTCCATTTCCTGAAAATACTGGAAAACTACAAAAAAATATCATCTTGAGATATGAGTGCTACTATACTCAAAGATACTAGCGCCCATACGCTACTCCACTGTATAATAGTAGCGCCCATATCCAAGTATACGCGACTCCAGTGCAGCAAAGTAGCGCCCTACATTTAAAATCAATTGAGCGCTAGTTATTAAATACTAGGGTAGCGCTCTATACGCTACTCCACTGAAGAAGAGTCGCGTACATCTTAAAAGATGATTAAAAAATATATTAATTCATCGAGGAGGATTAGTTGATGGTAGTTTCTTAACTCCCCCAACTTCCTCCATAACTACATCTCGACCTGAATTGCTTCTTGGAACTTATAAATACCAAGAAGATTAAAGGAGCAAGGTTACAAATGATTGCTAGAAAAGCTAGAGGATGAATTAATGGAGAAACTTTAGGACATTGGAGAAGTTGTTACAGAAGACATTCAAACCATAGCAGAGCCAGAGCCCAGAATCTAGTTGCAGGAGCCTGCTTCATTATCAGGTATATTTGTATTGCATTCCAATTTTGATAAATAAAGGTTGAAGTGTTTCCTTGTTCCAATCTGAATGTATTATGAAATGGCATTTTAAGTTGGATTTATTTTGGTCAATGCTGGATATTAAACATAGTTTTTGTTTATTTCATGCTTTATATGTTGCCCAAAATGTTTGAGGAAGGTATTGTTGTTGCAGGTTTGCTGAAGGAAAAGTAGATTTGGAAACTGGACACGGGACCGAGTCAAGGCTAGGATCAGATTCTGGTAAAAAGTTGTGTTCTCTAAATCTACAATCTATTTCTTTTGTAAATGCCTCTGTAATAACATTAATGCACTTACCTGTCACCCCAACCAAGTTGATAGTTCAGTTTCCTGACTATAGGGTAGAAATATCCGCCAACAGATTCCGTGGGGGATCCTACGGATCAAAAGTCATTGGCCCCGGGGTCGGGGGGGGGGGGGGGGGGGGATCATTCCATTACCTATTACAAATGATACATCCTTGGGAAAAAAAGTTGTTTCAATGGGGGCTCGCATGAGGGGTTTGGCCTCGGATTTCTCTCCATTAAAGACAAGCAGTGCTTGGAAAAATAAGAAGGTTATTCCCTTGGGGGTGGATGACGCCTACAAATTATCGGTTTCCCCCATTTCTTCTGATACTAGGGCTCTTAGAGGAATCAAAGCCCTTGCCAGGCGTCGTTAATGATTTTTTTCTCACTCAACATCCGGGGTGTGGGGGGCCTCCCAAAACAATTAGACCTCAAGCGTGTTCTTCATATTATCAATCTTGATTTAGTATTCCTTCAAGAAACTATGGTTAGTGGTGAGAAGGCTCGTACTTTCTTTCACAAAATAAAGCCGGGTTGGCTGGTGTGCTCAGTGGATGCTATTGGCCTGTTTGGTGGGATTTTAGCGTCCTAGAACCCTGGGGTTCTGAGGCTCAATCCCTTTATTATCTCTTTGGGAATTCTTCTTTCTGGAAACATCAGAGGTTCTGGTAAAAACATCAATATTATAAATTTTTATGGTCCCTATTGTGACAGGGAGGCATTCTGGGACCTTGCGTGCTCGGGGCACTTACTGGATCTAGAAAATTTGATTCTTGCAGGTGATCTGAATTTTTCCTGAGAGCTGAGGAAATTTGGGGACATTCTGCAAGAAGGGACCCCCTGGGAACTTAATTCAAGGATCTCTTCTCTAAATATCATCTGATTGATGTGGCTCCTCTTCCTTTGGCACCAACCTGGACTAATGGTAGGAAGGATGGAAATCTGATCTCTATGCATATTGATCGGTTCTTAATTTCGGAACTACTCTTAAACTGCTTTCATAATTACCAATCATGGATACAACAGATTCATATTAGTGATCATCTTCCTATTATCTTACAATTTGATACTGAGTTATCCTACCATCCATACCCTTTCAAATTCAATTATACCTGGCTAAAAGATCCGGATTACACATTGGGTGTGATAAATCACTGGTCACAGGTTGATGTCTATGGTGAACGTTCTGGTATGGATAGGCTGGTGGTGAAATTAAAATCCTTGAAAGACTTCACTATTCTATGGGAAAGAAATAAGAAAGTTGCGCTGGCTACATACCTCATTATGCTGGAGAAAGAGATTGGTAAATTGATGGAACTATCACTGAAATATGGTCTTTCCCCCACTGAAAGGTCTAAACTATTAGGTTTGGAGGAGAGAAAATTGAAAATCCTTCTCTTGCATGAGGAAACATGGCGATTAAAAAGCCGTGCTCTTTGGCTCAATGCTGGTGATTTGAATACCAAATTTTTTCACCGCGCTACAGATTCTTGCAGAATACAAAACACAATTTGGGATCTCAACGACCATGCTAGTCGACGGATTCGGGGAGATATGGATCTCATGACTGAGGCCACTCAACACTTCCAGAATTATTTTTGTGATCCTAAAAATACAACACTGTTAGAACAATTCAAGAGTATTAAGGAATACCCAAGAATGTTCAATGACGCGAAGGGGGACAATATATTTGAGGTTGTCACCTTGGTGGAAGTAGAAAACATTCTACGGGGCTTTGCTTAGGACAAATCTCCTGGTCCCGATGGGTGGACAGTGGAACTGTTCCTCTACTTTTTTTACATTATGGGAGGGGACCTTCGGGATGTTGTGGATGAGTCTCGGAACAAGGGACTGGTCTCTAGGGCACTTAACACCTCCTACTTGACTCTCATTCCAAAAACTTCTCACCCAGAGAATTTTAACGAGTTTCGGCCTATTGCCTTGTGCAATCTGGTCTACAAGATTATATCCAAGATTATTGTTGTTCGTATCAAGCCGATTCTCTTGAGACACATTTCTATGGAACAGTTTGGTTTTTTGGAGGGCAGGAAGATTCTTGATGCGGTGGGGGTGGCACAAGAGGTTTTTCATAGTATTAAACAGAATAAAATTGATGCTCTTATCCTCCAATTGGATTTGGTGAAGGCTTATGATCGTGTTGACTGGAATATGCTCAGACTGATTTTGATACAAATCAGTCTACCCTGGAAGGTGATGAAATGGATTATGGCTTGTGTTACTACAGTAAATGTTGTTGTGCTCATTAATGGTCAGTCGACAAACTCTTTTAAGGCCTCCAGGGGTCTCAGACAGGGTTGTCCTCTCTCGCCTCTCTTGTTCCTGTTGATTATAGAAGGCCTGAGCCTCACTATACATAAGGCAAAATGTGAGGGCTCCATTGTGGGCATTAAAGTTACCACTGGTATATCTGTTACCCATTCACTCTTTGTGGACGACGTCATGCTCTTTGGTTTGGGAATACTCGCTGAATGGATATAATATAAGAAAATTATGGACTTCTTCTGCTCGGTATCGGGTATGATTATCAGCTTGCTTAAATCTCACTTTTTGAACACTCAGTGGAGACAGATGTGGAACTGTCGATTGGAATGCTATTACCTCTAGTCTTCAAGGATTTGGAGGGAGGCACAAAATATCTGGGATATTTTGTCAAACCATCGAATTATTTGTTAAATGACTGGTCTTGGCTAATAAGGCATTTTGACTTAAGGATTGGTCATTGCAATATGCGACATTTGTCCATGGGTGGTAGGCTCACATTGGCTAAAGTGGTATTGCAGAATCTGGGGGTCTACTGGTTCTCACTTTGCAAAATACCTAAGACTATTATCCATCTTATACACAGGAAGTTTTTCAACTTCTTATGGTCTGGTGGGGTGGATAATGGCAAATATCACTTGATCAAATGGACTTCGTTGGCCCGACCCTAGGAGCTGGGGGGCTGGGATATCAAACATATGGAATTTTTTGTGAATGCCCTTCATGCAAAGAGTCTATGGCGGGCTCTTTTCGTAGATTCTGTATGGGGTAAGATTATTCGGGCAAAGTATTTAAAAAATACTCGGGTGGTTGACTGGTTTAGATTGGGACAGCCTTCGACAACTGGGGTTTCTAACATATGGAATGGGCTCTTGAGGTCGTTCAATACCATTGCCCAATGGCTCTCGTGGGTGCCCGGTAATGGACGGGAGATAAGGCTTGGATAAGATCCTATTTTGGGGGGATCCTCTACATTTCTTCTGTCACCTGCTTTGATGGCACTTCTTCGGGCAAAGGGTTTCTATTCGCTGGCTCATGCAGCATGCCAAAATGGCGTTGTGGGCACTAAATGGATCTCTGTGTCTCAGTTGGGGCTCTATGGTGCCTTAGGTAAGGAATGGACTGATTATATAAGTTTTTTTTGTCAAGCTAATATACAACTTTCTGAGACTCCTGATCGGCTGGTTTGGTCGTGGGATGTGGCTCATGGTTTAGTAACTGCAAAGCTTGCTTATGCTTCTTTATTTGCTGATATTCAACCTGAGAATCGTTGGTGGCATCATAAGATTTGGAAACTTGCCCTCCCTTTAAAAATCAAATGTTTCATTTGGTTGGCTTTGAGCAACAGAATCCTCACATGGGATAATCTGTGTCTACGTGGCTTCGTTGGTCCTGGATGGTGCCCTTTATGCTTCCTACAAGGTGAATCAATTGATCACCTCTTCGCTTCATGTACTTTCATTCAGGACCTTTGGAAAAATATTGCTATCTCCTTCGGCTTACAGATAATCTAGCATCCCACCTCACTTATTGACTGCCTCAGTTCTTGGATCCGGCATTCCTACTCTAAGATGGAGCTACCTTGTTTTATGCTGTGGGAAGTTTGGAAGGCCCGAAACAACCTAATTTTTGAAGGCACTATACCACATTTGGAGTGGATTTGTGGTCGTACTATTGCTGCTTATAAGGAATATATTACACACTCTGGACATGGAGGGGGCCGACTTAATAAAATCATGCGCTATCCTGGACAACGGTTGACCCCTCCAGTCTTGGTATACCCCTGTGGATTTTTTGATGGGGCTGCGGCTGGATGTCCTGGTGTATGTGGGGCCGGTGTGATGCTACATCTATCTACAAATTGTTTTTTTCGCATCCAATTAAATCTGGGTTCCGGCTCCAACACTCGTAATGAATTGTGTGCACTTTGGCTCCTCTTGTTTTTTGCTCATTCCAGGAAGATTTCATCACTTTTGAATCTGGGTGACTCCTCATCCATCATATCCTGGGCTTTCGGTACTACCCCACTCAAGGTGATGCTACTCTCCTTTTGGTTGGTGGTGGTCCGAAAACTTATCAATGAATTTGATCACACACATTTCTGTCATATCTTCCGAGAGGTGAACATGGAGGCTGACCAGCTCTGAAAGTTGACTTTGACCTCTCCGGTGGGGATCATCCGATGGGAGGAGTGGTAGGGGACCTTCTTTTCTCCCATGGCACTATTGACATGCATTGGTCTTGATTCCCTTATTTTTGGTTTTCATGCGGTCTATATATCCTTTATATTTGTGTTAATATATCTTTGTGCAGGTCTATAGCTCTATTCTCCATCAAGTACTTGTTGATCCAGTTTTTGTTGCGGCACTATTTATTTTGGGGATGTATATCCTTTGGGCATATTACCTATGGTTTTGATAGTTTTGATGTGCTTCATGATGGACGCGTCCGGATCATTTGGACGTTCCATACTGTGTATGTTTATTTGATGCTGATTATATGTATTTGAAGGGCCTCGTCATTGTGCAATTGTTTTTGCACTAGGTTACCTGTTATGGTGCGTCTTGCACGCTGTTTATTTCGGTCTTTATGACATATTTGACACTCTGTATTATTGGGACAGTTTTAACCTGTGTCCGTGGGTTGTAATATTTGTTGTTCTATGCTGGACAAATTCTTCTATGTTTTCTTCGACATTTGGAACATTTACTATTTCAAATTATTAATATTAAGATATATTTTTCATGAAAAAAAATGAAAAAAAAAACCAATTACCTAAAAATCAAGGTTGATTGAGTCAATTTGATCTCATAAGGTGGTCATAAATGGTTAAGTAAGAACTCAAGGCCCATTCAGGGTAGGATTTTGATAAAACTTTCACTTGTCATTTTTTACGGTTTTGGGGAGGAAATCAAAATCTAAATTGTATTTGACGAGTAAAATGGTCCATCTTGCCCATCAAATTCCAATAGTAGGCCCTTTGGTTATAGTCTAAATGCATGTTATAATGCACTAACCACTTGTGTGTTTCCCAACAATATGGCAACATCGATACAATTAGCATATCAATGCATTGACCGTGCACCATGTGTTAATCCGGTTTATTACACATTCCAATATTTCTATTAGCTTTTTTACATATATGTATTCTTAATAAAAAAATCCTTTTTACATAAAATGAAAAATATATATATATATATTTTGAAGAGTAAACTACTAAATGTATTTCAATTATTTTTTTCATTTATTAGTTTCATAATTTTGAGATGTTAATTTTATTATTAGTACATTTTCAACTTTTGGGGAAAGTTTGTATATTAGTTTCACAAATATATATATATATATATATAGATATATAGATATACCAAATCTTTAAGATAGCACAATATAACATAATACACACCATGTATAGAAATATAAGCATGTAGCACAACTCAAAGATATATAAGAGATATGAGTTACACGATAACTCCTTAAATAATATGAGAACATCCTCCAAATATCCCAATACATTCACACACATCCAATTCACATGTTTCCTCAATAATTAGTACGTTACCTCTATAGATACCTATTCAAGCATTGCACATGCAGCCCCTTCATTAGTTCAACCCTATTACATATGCATTTACTTCATTGCATATACATTTAACCCCATATATGCCCACCTTGGGGTCATTTCAAATACATTTAATTCCATATATGCCCCCCTTGGGGTCATTTCATATATATATTTAATCCCATATATGCCACCCTTGGGGCATATCATAGTACCCTCCTTTCAAAAAAAAATTCCTCGAATCTTTGCAATTAATGGATTTACATGTGATGAAACCAAATAATAGGATTTCCTTATATTCTTGCTTTCTTGTTGCCATTGATGATGATCCATCTATCCAAAATCAATTATTTTTGGTCTTATTCCTTTTTTTTTTTACAGAAACGGTTAAAGAGCTTTTGATTATAAAAAAGTATGCAGAGGTTACAAAAACTGAGGAAGGGTTGCTCCCACATGAGTACAATGTCCAGAACTCCTTGTTCATCCTTGACTATTCTAAATCTGTCATGAAAATTCCCTAATCTATGGAGACTATATCTCCTTACAAACTGACCAAGCAAAAGGAGGCAAAAACAGAACATAACTTTAGAGGATGGAGTGTCTAACTTCCCAAAATAACATCCAAAATGTGCATTTTTTTTTAACAGAGTAAAACAACATAATACCTATTCCAGACAACCCTAAGACTTGTGGCACTAAAAGAGTGTCCACATAGAGTAATACTAAAAAAATTCTAAAACAACACAAAACAGAGATGCATAAACTGCTCTCGAGAGTATCCTTTTCAAAACACAAGATTCGAACCAGAACCAAGAAACTAGAGTTGTCGATTTGGCTCCCTGAGCTGAGTGCCATCCGAAGTGTCTTCATGCCTTCTAGCCACCGAGTCTCCACCAGAGTGTTGTGCCGAGTAAAGCTTCCCCACATCAGATCTCAGAGCATCCAATTTCATTTCCACTTCTTTAATATTTTTGCCAAGTTTTTCGAATTTGGAGTTCAAATTGACAACATAGACCCTGTCATTGATGTCCGCCAAAATTCCAGGATTTACTTTCCCTTGACTGCTGCAACTTCTTACCTCCGAGTGCGTGGCTTGATCCAGAGAGAAAAGTCGTGTGATAGCCCTTTTCAAGTCCATATTCTCACTACGAAGCAGGCGAATTTGGTCTTCCATGCCCTTAAGATGGATAACGAATTCAACCGAATTGGAGTTTCTTTCTAATAGATGAGAGAAACCTGAGCTTCCATGCTCATTCATCGCCGCTGGAGAGACACACTTTCTCTCCAGACCCAGGAAATCAAATTGACGAGGAGCATGGGCATGGGAACTTACCAAAGGGTCTTCATCCATCTCCTGGTTGTCGTCCATCCCAGAACAAGTCTTTGAATCAACCATGTTGGAAAAATTCTCGCGCTTCCAAACAGACTTCTTACACCGCAGACACTGGGACGGGGCCATAACACAGTTCCAAGCTTGAACATTGAGCTTTCCCATATAACAGACACTCTGTCTCTTCTTCAAACTCCTCACAGAATTAAAAACCAAAATGATGCGAGTGTCTTCCCACATGCCAATAGTTATACCAACCTCATCCTGCATATCCGTCGTATGGATACTCTGCATGGCGACCAACTGTCCCCGACATAAAACATACCTGTTCGCAATAAATGAGGTGTGGGAGGAGATCCAAGGGAATGTTTCGAAATGAGGAGCCTTGAATGCTTGTCGGCCAAGGTTTGAGTTCATAGGAACATTACAATTCACGAGTTGTTGTGGGCATACATCATCGAGGGGGGGAGCTTCCTCCTTATTCCATGAAATTTTAGATCCAACCTTCCTACAACAACAAATACTTTCTTAGGGGATCCAATGTCTTTCATAGGTCTGTTGATCACTCACCAGGGTGCTGCAATTCAAATTTGAGCCTTTATTAGCCATGATATCCGCTTGATGTTTGAAGGATCTCAGCACATGAAGAAAATTGATAGCTTTGAATTCCTTTACCAAGAACTTCAATAGGTAATGCATCTTTGTAGCCAGTTCCTTGCGATTCTTCTCCAGGCTCCTTGCTTCTCTAATGACCATTAGCGAATCACCAATAACCACCAATTCCTTGATGCCGATGTTGCTTACTAATTCCAAACCTTTGATTAGGGCCAACCATTCCGCTCCATTATTTGATTTTTTTCCTATTCCCCAAGCATACTCCTTATGTTTGTTCCCCTTAGAGTCATAAATGACTCCCCCCGCACCTGCCAACCCAAGGTTTCCTTTCAAGGCACCATCAAATAACAAAGACTTTCATCCAAGATTTTCCCACCATATTTGAAAATACTCAAAGTTCATTCTTAATTTCCAACTCACCGATTTGGGTCTTTTAGGGGGCTTGATCCATTTGAGGGATGGTGGAGGTACAAGTAGTTCAGAGACCTAGAATTTTTCCTCAGTCGTAAGTGGCTCTTTATTAATGTTGAACATACCCCTCGTTGATAAGGCTTCTACCCATAGAGCCTTGGCGGAAGCAAGGACTTTGCTTGGGCTAGTAATTTTTCCTTCAAAAATCTCTTTGTTTCTCGCTATCCAAATCTTCCAACAAATGAATTTTGGGAGGGCTTTCCAAGCTCTTGCGAAGTCAAGTTTTTGGGAGAAGGAACCATGATAGTAGTATTTCCAGTAGGCAACAAGATTGTTCCAATTAGTTGGGAGATTCAGATTGAAATTTAGATCCTGGAAAGCACAAAACCAAGCCTCTTGAGAAAACTTGCATTCAAGGAAAATATGGTCAATTGATTCGTCAAAATCTTTGCAAAGGATGCATCTCAATGGACCTTGGATTCCTTTTTTTCTCATATTTTATGTAGTTAAAATTTTGCGATGGGCAAGAATCCAAAAAAAAGGCATTGATTTTAGGCAATCCATCCTTACTCCATACTTTGTTCCATTTTGGATCATTGTTGCTATTGTTCCTTTGATCAAAAACTATGTTGTAACCTTCTTTTACAGTATATCAACCCAATTTTCCCCACCCTCTCCTATCTCTCAGATTTCGGTGGACATGGGAGGACCCATGCAGCATTGAGAGAAGCGTATTGAAGTTAGACTTGAGATGGATCGGTAACTCCAAAACTTTCCAACCGGCCCATCTTCCGTTGTTGGTCCAGGAAGAGATATCAAATAAAGTGGTGATGTTTGACTGATCTAGCCATTGCTTGAGGTCACAGAATGCTAGCTTAAAGTTTGCAGGATCATTATGACCTAAATTGTCTTCCCAAATCCTTATCCATTTACCACTACCAGGGATCCAATATAGATTATCTTGAATGATGATTGCAGCCTTCTTGCAAAGATCCCATATAGGGGTTCCTCTTCTATTCATGTTGATCTCCTCTACGCATATTCTCCTTGTTGATGTATTTGTAACTTCAGAATGTATTCATTTGTATATTTTATATTGTATTTGTATTTTATTGTTGTACCTCCGACGGAGATGT
The DNA here is from genome assembly GCA_027924585.1 of Larix kaempferi. Lineage (NCBI taxonomy): Eukaryota > Viridiplantae > Streptophyta > Pinopsida > Pinales > Pinaceae > Larix > Larix kaempferi. Next base: position 21,987,067 of record BSBM01000994.1, on the reverse strand, counting down.
TTATTCCTCCGGTTGGAGAAGTCATTATTGTACTTGGGTCATGTAAATTCATTGAGGTCCATCCTCCCATGTATGACAGGGCATTAGACCCCAGAGTTGTGTCTTTCATGGGTTATTAGACTCCCTTAGTGGAGTCGGCCTAGTGACAAGTGGTAATGGGTTATTAGACTCTCCTAAGGGAGGTCGGACCAATTAGAGTAAAAGGCAAGTAAAGGTAAAGTTTAAATAGAGAGGAGCACCTCTCTATTTATCCATTCACACACTCACTCACTTCGCATTAGTGAGAGAGAGGAGGAGTGCGCACAAGTGGAGGAGGAGAAGCTGCTAGGAGACTATCTCTTGTTTTGGGGTTTTGTATTGGTGCTCATTCTATCTCCAAGGAAGTTGCGGGGTTTTCTCCTTTATGGTTTCCCCAGTGAAATGCTTTGTGTCTCTTGTCTCTTGTCTCTTATGTTTGATATGTTGTACATGGTGTTCTTTCAGTTAAGATCCTAGATCATATTGAATTAAATGATGAAAATCTAACACTCCTTGATCCTTTCAAGTAATTTTTCTGAAGAACCTCCTTCCACCAAGCATTTTCACCGGAGACAATTCTCCAAAGAATTTTTGCGCTGAGAGAAAGGTTCATAAGATTCGGATCTCTCACTCTAGCGCCCCTACAACTCTTTGGGCTGCAAACTGTGTCCCAATTAATCAAATGAAATTTTTTTGTATTGCTGGATTTGCCCCCTTTCCAGATAAATTTCCTGATCTCTCTTGTGAATTCTTGTGTAGTTTTTTTTGGAGCTAAAGAGATCGAGCACACATAAATTGGGTAAGCAGAGAGAATGGAGTTGATGAGAACTAACTTACTAGCTGGATTTAGCCACCTTGATCCCCATGAGTTGATTTTTATTTTTATCTTGTCTACCAATCCTTGCCAATCTGCCATCCTTTTTTTCCCTTTGAATATTGGAATCCCTAGGTAGTTAAATGAATTCCAGGTTGCCTTCCCTTCAAAACCTAGAATCCTAGCAATCCTTGCCAAAGTATCGGAAGGGAAGTTCCATCCATAGACTTTAGATTTAGCCGAGTTCACCATTCCATCAGAAGATTTAAGGAAGGTGGATATTGCATCCTTGAACCTTTCCGCAATGATAGTAGATCCCGCCCCCAAGGAGAATGGTGTCATTTGCAAACTGCACTTGATTGACGACTTTGACACCTCTGGCTATCTTCAGACCTTTGAGCTCCCCGGAGTCTTGGAGTAGATTTAGCTTTTTTCTCATAGATTCTACAACCATAAGGTAAAGGAAGGGAGACAAGGGGTAGCCTTGATGCAGACCCCTTGAAGCTTGAAATAAGTTGGTGGGCCTGCCATTCACTAACATATAAATCCAAGGACTATTAATATAAGCCTTGATCCATCTTACAAATCTCTTAGAAAAACCAAATTTGGTCATTATCTCAAATAGAAAAAATGGTTTACTCTATCAAAATCATTAGCCATGTCCAGTTTGATAGACATACCTTGCTACTTCCTTTCCATGTTGGAATGGATGGCTTCCTGGACAATGATGATGTTGTCGATAATTTGGCGCCCAGCTACAAAAATGCCTTGAGAATCCATGATCAACCAGACCATGATTTTTTTCATTCTGTTGGCCAAAATTTTTGAAAGGATCTTGTACGAGGTGTTGCAGAGAGATATTGGCCTAAATCAATCGATCGATAGAGGCCTCCTTTCTTTTGGGATCAAGGCTAGAAAGGTTGATTTCATGGCCCCCCCAATATTGTCTTTTTTCCTTTTCCAATTTAGCATTTCTTTAAGATCCTCTTTTATGATATCCCACGCCGCTCTGTAGAAATTGATGGTAAATGTGTTAGGTCTAGGAGCCTTGTTGATTTGCAGAGACCAAATTGACTATTTCATCTCATGTTCTAGAATTAGTTTAGATAACTCCCTATTATCGAGATCTATAATGAGAGTTGGAATTCCAGAGAGAAGCTCATATTGTGCCACAAGGTCAGCCTCATCGCCATCGATGTATAACTCATGGAAGTGTTGAAAAACATGGTTTTTGATGTCTTCCTGCCCAACAATTTTAATCCCATTTTTGTCCTTTAGCTCCTTGATCATGCCGAAGCTTAGTCTAGCCTTGGTCTTTTTATGGAAGTATTTCATATTACTGTAACCACCTTTCAACCAAAGCTGCATGGACTTCAAACTCCAGACCTCTTCCTCTTCTCTTGCCGTGATAGCGATCTTTTGGTTCAAATCGCTTTCCTAACACAAGAGTGCGTTTGTCACCTCTTCCTTCTCCATGCTAGATTGAAGAGCAACCAAATATTTTTGAAAATGAACTTTTTTTCAGTTTGGGATCTTAAAATTGGATTTTTCCTAACTCTTAAGTGCATAACGCACAGATCTAAGTTTAGAGTCCCAAATAAATCTAGGACACCCAAAGCATGTAAGAGACCACGCATTTTGGATTAAATCCATTGCTTTTACAAACCACAAAGGATTGAAACAAAAAGGGATGGGACCGATATTTGTTGGGGAAGCCAAAGCCAAAGAGATGGGCTTATGATCGGAAGAGCAGAAGGAAAGGCGAAGGAGGATGGAAGAAGATCTTTAAGGAGGAAGGAGGAGCTTACCAAAAACCTGTTCAGTATTTCCGCGATGTGGTTGATTCCAATCCTTTTGTTGCTCCAAGTATAGATTCCATTCCTCAAGGGGGGATCCAACATGTCCAGATCAGAAATCAAATCCTCCATTTTTTCCCCAAAGGGATCCCTAATTTTCAATCCTCCTCATTTCTCCAGATGCAACTTAGTGGTGTTGAATCCCCCGACAATTATGAAATCTTTCCCGCATAGGTCCTCTTTGAGCAGTGAGAGATCATTCCAAAAATTTAGCTTGTACCTCTAGTGCGTTGGCCCATAAAAATTGCATATATAGAGTGGATCAAGCTCATCCTGCTCCTGAATTTCTATCAGGAGCCAATGAGGGTTTTCTTTGACAGAGTTTATTGCATACTTGTTTGAAAAGAAGGTCGCTATTCCTCCAGAAGTGCCTCTGGAGCGCCTCTGGAGCTTATTGCTTTGTCATGTTTGTTGTTCCAGAAAAGACTTGAGAGTTCCATTACCTCCTCGTCCTTCATTTTGGTCTCTTAGATTAGCAGAATGTCAGTTCTTTCATATTTTATAATGTCTTTGAGTGCTTCTACCTTGGTTATGCCTCCCAAACCCCTGCAATTCCAAGAGACAACTTTCATTATTTTTTGAGCGGAGGTCCTGCTTGGGACTTGTTATCTTTTGTCCCTCCTGATATTTTAGAGTTTTGGATAAATTTAGTTTCCTCCAGGCTCTTTTTCCTTCCAAGTTCTAACTCTCTTTCTTCTTCTTGTTCTCTGTGATACCTTTGTGATTTTCTTCCTTTGGTGTTCGAGGGTGGGCCCAAATCCTAAATTTCCTGGGATCCTTGTGAAGTAGAGTGATCAGGGGTAATACCTTGTGATATGATTTTACTTTGCTTTACCATCGCAGCCCAAGACCCCCCTGGTGTTGAGGTTCCTTCCAACGATTTCTCTAACCTTTATTCTCTTGGAATATGGGAAGGAGTGCTTACAAATGTCGGTACCTCGCGATCTTCTGTGACTGCTTCCACTATTGGAGTTTCTATCATAGGTATTTCTCCTTCTTCAATGTTCCAAGCCTGGAACTTGTTGTTGGTTGATGCTTCTTTACCTTCCAGAGATTTCTCCTTGTTTTTTTTGGCTGAGTCCCATTAGACAAAGGGGCCGGAGGAGGCATTCTCCTTCCCCTTTTAACTTGGTACCAGCCTTCATCTTGATTTTTTTCATAGGTTTCTTGAATAAATTTTGCGCAATTTTTGACGAAGTGTCCATATTCATGGCACTTCTTGCACTTGAAGGGAAGTGTCCTAATAGCTTTCCCATTCGCTCACCAGGGGCTACAATTCTTTAAGTCCTAATGAGTCATTTTTGGTCTTAATCCTTGATAACCAATGATTTCATATTTTGATTCAATGTGTTGTGATTGTGACTTCTCCAATTTTTTGTAATTCTTAGTCTTTGATAATATATTAATGAATAATGGTTTTATGATTCCTTGTGAATTGGATGAATGAATTTCTTACGGTATTTGGACGAGGGTCTCTTATTTTTTAAGGAGTTATTATGTAACTCATCTCTCTTATCTATCTTGGAGTTGTGCTCCACATTTACATTTATATACATGGTGTGTACTTTGATCTATTATGCTATTCTAAGGATTTGGTTCATATATATATATATATATATATAATGAAAAAAGGGGGGAATATTATGCCATTTGAAAGAATCCTTTCAACATTGAACTTACTAGTATCAAGTCTACCACCTAAGATGTAATATTTACAAGGCCTTCACCTCTTAATAGTTATAGTTTCCTAAGAAACCCAAAAAAAGGGTTAATTTATAAACCCTTAATCAAAGTTAATCCCTTGAATGAGGGTTTTAAAATTGTAGATTGTGAGTTTCAAACCCTCTTTCAAGGATTGATTAAACCCTTGATTGAGCATTGTTTGGACAAACCCTTTATTAAGGGTCTGTGTAACTCAATCTTCTTATAAAAAATTGATTCATCTTGTTAAAGTTACAACATCATGAGTCATTCTCCAAGTCAATCTTGTGCGCCGAGATTGAACCTTGTGTGTTGAGGTAGTGCCTTGGGGAACTTGAGTTGGACTCAGTAAAATTGGAGTAGATTCTTGAGTTGGACTCAAGAATGACTAACCCTTATGTGCAAAGGTTAAGCCTCATGTGTTGAGTTAAGTGCTTTGTATGTCAAAGTGATGATGTTGTACAATCTTTCTTGTCAAGGCTAAGGTCTTGTGTCAAGATGGATCCTCATGTGTTGAGGTAATGCTTTGCATGCCGAAGCATGAATAGTGTGTGATGTACTACTAACCATGGCTGAGCTATTAAGTCTCCTCTAAAGACTGGCCACCTCTCTAGAGTGAATTAATTTAGCATATGACCACTTGGAACGATAGTAGAACAAGATGATCACATCATTGGAAAAATATCCTTAGTATATTTGATATAATAGATAAATTAAAGTTGGCACATGTGGACCATGCAGATAAGACAAGAGATAAGATGTGATAAGATAAGAGAGAACTCGAATTTTTAAACTTCAGTGATGTTAAACAAGAAAGACTTTAGTCAATTAAAGGAGAATTCGATTTGTTCACTTCAATGATGTTATCAAGAAGGACTTCAATTAAAAGAGTTAACTAAGTGTTAATAAAGGAGATCTATTTAAGTAAAGTGTTTTTCATGTCAACACTTGAGTTAAACTAAAAGATGACACTTAAGCTGAACTAAAAGACAGCACTTGAGTCATGACACTTGAGTTACGACACTTGAGTTGCGACACTTGAGTTACAACACTTAAGTTACGACACTTGCATGGCGACACTTGAGATAGCCTCCTAACTAAGTGACCTAGCATCCAGATGAAGGGCGAGTTCATCACGAAGTTAGAAAATAAAAATAGAATTCGAAGCATGGGAATAATGATATATATATGTTATGCAGGATTGATGAATTCAATGTGAGAGAAAATTCTCTTCTCTCTTGAAGGCAATGGGATTTCTTTGTGCAGGATATTTTTTGAGTTCTATTCTTCCATCTTCTCTCTTGCTATGTGATTGCACCAGTGGTGCTTGGTATTTATCTATGATAATGCACCAGGGTTGCTTGATGTAATCTGCTCATTGTAAATACATTCTATGCTACCTATCAATATTCTAAGGAATATTTTGTTGGGGTTTTCTCCCTCAAGTACTAGAGGGTTTCCCTGGGTTAATACTATGTCTCATGTGAATGCTTATGCTTGTTGATTATTCATTTGATTTCAAGTACTACTATAATTCTGCATTAAGATAAAAATTAACATGGTATCAAAGCTTAGGGCATGAATGAGATAAGTTTTGCAGTTAAGCTTGAACCTATGTTGATCCTAAGTTGCAAAATTTGAGCATAGTACTTGAAGAATAATGGCTTTAATATCAGTAATACCAGAAGACCGACTTGAAAGAAATTCGAACTTCAATACTTAGAAAGCCAGGATTCTGAATATCCTGGAAGAACATGATCTGGATGGATATGCATTCATTGTTGTTGAAGAGCCTACTACTAATGTAGGGCACATTAATTTTAATAAGAATCAAGCCAAAGCAAAGAGAATAATTTATGATTATGTGAAAGACAATTTGATGCCAGTGATTACTCCATTGAAGACCGCAAAGGAATGCTTCGACACATTGGCAAATATTTATGAGAAGAAGGCACCTAGTCAAAAGAGAGCATTGAAGGACAATCCTTGTAATCTGAAGATGGATAAGGATGAAGTTGTTGCTTCCTTCTTCACAAAGATATCTCAAGTAAGAGATCAACTCATGAGCATTGGTGTGATGGTTGATGATGATGATCTCATACATAATGATGTTGATGGCATTCCATCTTCATGGGAGACATTCCTGGCTGCAGTCAATGGTTGAGAAGTGCAACCAAAATTTGAAATACTGTGGCATGATTTCCTACAAGAAGAAGGGCGAATCCAAAGAAAATATACTTCCTCCAAAGAAGAGAACATTTCTCTTGCAGCACAGATGAAGAGAGGAAAAAATCATTTTATCAATAGAAGTTTCCTCATCAAAAGGAAAATGATTACAACAAGAAATTTGATAAGTCTAAAGTTAAATGCTTCAATTGAAATAAGAAGAGTCACTTTGCAAGAGACTGTGTTGTTGCTACAACATCCCCCCCTAGATTTTTGAAAAAATATTGGGGCCCCTCCTTTGAAATGATAAGAAGTTTGAAATGAAAAGTCTTTACTTGCCTTACTTTTTGAGTTTATGTCATTTTTCGCCTAAGTAAAACTCAAGATTATGGGCCGCAACGGTGGAATCTCTGAGCTAACCTTGCCGCAATGGTGGAAGAGTTGGTCCAAAGACTAAGTCAAGCCACGGCGAAAAAAATTATCTTCAAACCTCCGAAAGAGCAAAACCTTTGATCAAGTGGAACCGCGGTGGAACAAATTCACCGAGTTTCTCCGCAACGGTGGGAGATTTCGTCTAACCCTTCTGCAAACATCAAAAATTTACGCATAAGTCATCTTTGCGGGAAGACTCATCTATCTTTCCCAAAATAGCGAAGGTCTTCAGAGAAACTCTTCCGCACCGGCGGGTAGAGTAACACATTTTCAGAAGAACTTGGATAACTCTCCCGCAAAGGTGGACAAACTCACTTAAGTTTGATGATGCGTCGCGGCACACTTCCCCTTTGCGGAAACATTCGGACAATTCTCCTACAACGACGAGAAAAAATCATCCTTTCTTTTCGCTGGAGACGGAAACCTTAACCTAGTATTTTCGATTTTTGGCGGTCGTATTTATTGAGAAAAGGTCGATTTGACCCATCCATACGCTGCCTTAATCCCGTTTTAATGGCTTGCAACCACCCTAATAATGGCTCGCACGTACCATTTTTATTATATAGGGCGTGGACCCCATTGGATTTCCATTGTTTCTTGTCGCTCGAGAGCTCTCTTCTCGTTTCTGTTTAAAGTCACGAAGCGCACGTTCCAGGCTCCCAGGTTCTACAACAAACGCTAGCATCCGCATACCGTTCGTCTCTTCACAAGTTAGTACTTTGCATACCTTATTATAATGTGTTCTTCTCGGTTAAAGTGGCATTATTCGTCACTCTTTTGGTTTTATCCTAGCCTTGGCAGGACTCTCAGAATAACCACGACTATAGCCAACCTATGTGCACCCCGACTAGGCGTATTGAAGCCTTAATTGTAGACATAAAAGGCTCTAGAACCTCAAGCACCCACCAATTAGATGTTAGAAGAACCTATAGCATACCTCTGCCCGTCATAAAAGCCACTTGTTTAGTAATTTCAAGACCAACCTTTCCTGTCCTTACACCAAAGTTATAAGCGTTTTTTGCGACTGTGGAGTTTTATAAATTTCTGCGCTTTGAGGTCATTTATTATCATGTCTTTTTCTTATAAGAACGTAGAATACCTAGGCCTACTTTATGTGCATTTCTTTCATAGTTCATAGTTACAATATCGACAACGGAAGTAACCAAATTAAATTTTGTCACAAGATTATAAAATAGCATGTGAAAGAATTTTTTTGAAACGGTGAGACGAGCAGGAATTAGGACTTTTAGTTGGAATTTGGGTATTATCATTATAAGTAGGATGCTGGTTTGGATTGATAACGCCGCGTCATAATTATTATTCATGTCTTATTGTTGAACAGGATTTTCAAAAAATGGCTAAAGGTGGCAAGAGAAAGTCAAAGGCAACCGACGAAAGCACAAGAGTAGAAACTACATTCTAGGATACCAAGTGCACCACAGGCGTGCCTCCAAAAGTAAAATGGGGAGACGTATACCGCATGATAAGAGATTAGGACTTCCCTGAAGCTCTTCTTGAGGAGGAATGTTTATATCAGAACATCTGAAACTCTTGTATCTCCAAGGCGGCCACACGTCCAGAACTCTTCCCATGCTCGGAAGTAATTGGATGGATTTTGCAGCATGCGAACACCGAGACAAGAGTTATAGAAGACAGCAAAGGAAAGGATTTTGCCTCGTTTCACCCATCCTATATCTAAACGGCTTACAAGTTTCCCAGAGCCCAGCAGCAGTTTGATTATGTGTGGTTGGAAGGTATCCAGATGGATAATCTACAGATGGCAAGGAAGCTGTTAATTTCGGGCAAACAAATCAGAAAAAGGGATAGTGAGGAGTACAAGGTTCAGAATCTCAGGCCCCCTTTCAGACTAATCGCCCTCATGTTGAGTAGAATCTTCGGAAGAACCGATGGGACGATGTTCATGCTGCAATGGGTTCCTATCATCCACTATGTAGCTTTCAAAGGGACAATTTTCAACTAGGATGATATTCTCTCAGACAGCCTGTCATCAGCTATAATAACTGCACGAGAAGGATTAGTGGAGAGGAAGGCAGAATACTATATGGCCTCTTACTTAATAGATTGTATTGTGGCGAAATGCCTATTTCCCAAGTTCGGATGCATATGGAACACGACAGATGGCTCAGTGTTCATTGCCTACAAAATCTTTTGGGCTCAGAATTACAAAAGGAATTACAAACTCATTTGTGAGGAGTTCATCATGCCCCTATATGAATTAATGTTTAATGAAGAACCCAACTGCCTATCTGAGAATGCCATGGAAGCTTTTGAGAAATATGGTGATTTCTATTTTTTGCCAAAAGGTACCTACATAAGAATGTATGGAGGCTCCAAATCCCCGTTTATCTTACCTAGGTATGCTACGGATTATATAGTCCACAAGGAGATGGTAAGACAGGGATTCATTGATGGAATTGGTAATACCATGTATAAGGCCAAGAAGGCTACCTTTCCACCTTTACCTTTCTATGTCGAGGCCTATAAGTTCTTAGGAATTGCAACTGTAAAATATTTTGTCCCAGAGTTGAAAAGATTTCATTTTGGGGAAAATATTTTTCACATGAATGATCGACAAGGCAAAGCTACACAACATTGCAAAGAACTCTCCACTCCCTTTGAGTACGCTAACTATTATGATCAAGAGGAGGAAGTATATAGGGGGGTTAGCAATATGAATGAGCTATGGATTTGTCAAATGGGAAAAGGAGGAGCCAGCTCGAGCTATAATACTATGGGGAAAATAGATTAGTAGCAAGAAAAGGGTACCATGGGGACTGCTGAGGCTTTCTTGAAAGAAGAACAAAGGCTCTAGGAACAAGCCAAGAAAATCCAAGAGGAAGTTGAGAAAATAATCAACAAGGCAAAAGAGGATAAACTCCAAGAAGAAGAGACTCTGAGAGTCCAAGCAGCTGAAGCTGAAGCAAAGAGGAAAGAAGAAGAAGAAAGAATTAGATTGGAAAGAAATGTGAAGCAGGAAGAAGATGAAACACTAAGAAGGGAGCAGGAGGAAAAGGCACAAAGAAAAGAAGAAGAAGAAAAGAAATCCAAAGAGGATGCTGACCCCAAAAGCCCAGACATGCAAGACTTAGATATGGGTTCCCCCATAAGAGACCTCCCCATTGTCCCTTTTACACCCTCAAAATGCAGTACAGTCTCTCAATGGGAAAAGTTCGGTTACAACAAGAAAAGAAAAACCATTGTTAAAGAGATAGGTTCCAGGTTGAAAAGACCTTTTCGGTTAGACATCATCACTACACATGAAACCACGATCATGCGGAACACAGAGGAGGATGCTAAACTCCTAGCATCCATCTCCGTAGCCAGGGTTACAGCAACTGCAGACAATGTCAACATACTAGGAGATAAATTGAGTTTAGAGAAAGAGAAAGCCCATCAGTTGCAGGAATCTTTAGTCAAAGAGAAGAATTATACAAATTTGATGATCGAGAGGAATGATGCTCTCACATCTTAGAAGGAAGAATTAAATGAAATGCTCCAACAGCTGGAAGCTGACAGGAGAGCTTTGGTAATGCAAGTAAGGGTGTTAGAGGCAGAGAAGGGAGAACTTGAAGGTAAAAACCTGAAGCTTGAATCAGAGAAGTTTGACAATGTTCAGGAGATCGACAACCTAAAGGAACACATAGAAAAGTTGCAAGAAGGCAACGAATTGTTAGAATGGCAATTGGAACTGGAAAACAACAAAATGGGGGACATTAGCCCCTTCCACAAGCAAGCCTGTGAAATACTAAGAAGGACCTATGGCTTCCAAGAACTCCTATCATAGGAAATATACAAATTAAAGGCAATAATGGACAAGGTTAAGGAAATCAATGTTGAAGCCACCAGGGTTAGGAGGAAGCATGCACGCATCAGTGGAGAGATTAAGAAACACATTGAGTGGAGAGAAGGGAAATCAGAGTTCACGTCAACTCTTATCCTTAAGTTTGTTGTTGAATACAGGGTAGATGTGTGCACCTTGGATTATTCTAAAGATTGTGGAGTAAAGTTGGCCATCGTAACCCTAGCTACTTATGAGCACTGTAAGAATTTGTATTCTCAAATACGAGCCACACAGGAAAGTTGTCAGATGGTCATACCCCAGAGGATAGAAGAATTACCAGATAAAGCACAACGTTTTTCTGACCTGAATGAGGGTCTCAAGGAAGAAAGCGAATATGTGCAGAAGTGGGACATCTTGACTTTAGAAGACCTACACCAATTTATCAGCCAGGTTGCTATTCATAAACATTGCCTAGAAGAAAGTCTCTGGGCCACTATGGTTTTCTGACCTGAATGAGGGTCTCAAGGAAGAAAGCGAATATGTGCAGAAGTGAGACATCTTGACTTTAGAAGACCTGCACCAATTTATCAGCCAGGCTGCTATTCATAAACACTGCCTAGAAGAAAGTCTCTGGGCCACTATGGCAAAAATAATTGTCCTAACAGAAGAGCTTTCCAAGCAAGAAGTGTCTCTCATATTTATGATTCCCCTGGTTGGAATCAATATTGTAAAGGAAGTGAATCAGTGGGGAAATTATATAGCGGTGGTAGACAAGGCACTGGCAGCCAACCAAGCTTCGACCTCAAAGAGTGTTCCAGTTGCTGCAGTAGCGTTAGTTTTAAAAGAAACACCAGTGGTTTCAGAAGCGCCCAACTCAACCAAGGAGCCAGCTTAGGGATAGCTCACCTTTTCTAACGTCTGACTAGTGAAAGCCAGCATACCTCTTGGGCAGGGTATTTTTTAAGGATTCTAATATAAACTTAAGTATAGTATTCTAGGAGATTATTTTGGATTGAAAAAAAACATATATATAGATAGGTAGGCGAATATCAAATATGAAACATACAATTTACTACTGAAATTTGTAAATTTTGGTGAAACTTATGATTAAAAAACATATTTTTTGTATATATAGGCGATATTGGAGACTAAAAAGACCAAATAGCGAATTTATTTTTTGAAAAAAACCCCGAAAAATAGCCAATTGGCGAAATTTTGCCCCTAAAAATTACCATGCTCTTGGGTTGCTATTTTATGCATATACCTTTGAATTATTAAAATGACTTGTGGTGTTTAGCTCCCATTCATTTTTGTAAAGTTAATTAGGATATTTCCCCTTTTTGTAATATCAACACTACAAGACAAATTAGAGGAATATTAACGGTTAGGGTATAGGTGGCAGCTCAGAGCACCTTTTGTAAAGCTATATATAGCTAATTAGAGGGTAATAAAGAGGACTTTTTGCAGGTGAAAGGACATTTATGTCTTGTATATGAACTATTTCTGCTACATGAATAAGAAAATGGGTTTTGGCTTGTAGAAGCCTACATAGCACTTTGCTTAGGATTGTGTTGGATAATTGTTGAACTATTTCTGCATCTTTCATACATTTCCTGTGAGATCTTTCCTGGCTATTGTGAATTAATTCTCTGCTATGAATGGTTTCATTTCCTTTGCAAAATTTATGTGTTAAATGGGTAGTAGAATGTTTATCTTTATCAAAGCTATCTTGGATAATCTTTATTTCTGTTCTAAATGCTTCTTTCAATTTAACAACTATCTATGAAGTGCTTGGGCGCATTTCCAGTTTATTACTCATTCTTTAAATTTGCTCCTTATAAGGATAGGCTAATTTAGATTTAATTAGCTTATAATAGATTTGTTTAGCACATGCATTTAATTTAGGGCACATGCATATCATATTAAATACAAAATATATAATCGGTGGATCGGGCCGTAATCGGTAAAATAAACAAATCTTTAAACCTCACACGGTAGCTGGAACCGTTAACCAGACGGATTCCCCACACCAAACAGTGGGCGATCTAGTTGGGATTGCTTACTGGGAAGAATCCCTTACTGATTGATGCTGCGATATTCGAGGCATCAACAGTTTTTGGTGTTAGAAGGAGGGCCAACAGTGCATGGCTAGCAGAAGAGACCCTTTTGTTAGTAAAAATTCCACTGAAAACCAATTTGAAACAATTATCCCGGACATTCCAGATCTGGAATCAAAAAATCAAGAAAATCCTAATTCTGAGACAGAACAGCAAAAAACTTTGTATGCTGTCCCTTTTGAAGAAGTAAATTGCTTCAAGAGACATACTCGCTCCTACGTTAGAAGTCTTGGGGAACTAACCACAGTTCCTCTGTTACCCAAAATTAGAGCTCCTCGAAAAAATACACAGTGTACAAGGGATTCCGTTCTCGTTCAAAGTCTAGAAGAATTATTAGATTTATCTCTGGAAGAAATCACTAAACCTTTTGACGAAGTTAGACGCAAGACCCCCACGAATCCAAAACAGCAACACACTCCAAGGAATACTCCTCTTAACTCACCACCACGTTCTCCGCCGAGAGTCATGGAAGTACCTTCATGGTGAGCCAGGGGAGCATTAAATGTAGTCAGACCATTCCATGATTTGCCCAAAAACCCAAAAAAGGTTTTACCTAAGTATGACCCTAGCAAAGGAATTTCTGTTGAAGATCACCTTAAAAGTTTTTATTTAGCTCTAAATCTTCTAAATGTGGAATATGAAGACGTGGTTTGTCGTCTCTTTCCTTATACTTTCGAACCCAAAGTATCTTTTTGGTATTTTAGTTTACAAGCTGGTTCGATAACAAGTTGGGAAGATTTTGATAAATGTTTTCTTAAAAAGTATGGCAATCAGAAAACTATAGCTACTCTTATGAAAGAATTGTTGTCTATGAGAATGGAAAAGAATGAGAAAGTTCAAGAGTTTAACCAAAGGTTCAAAACATTGTTAAATAATTTTATTGATGCAACAAAGCCCACTGAGGAATGCTTAGTAGAATATTATACAACAGCTCTTAAATCCCCGCTAGCAATGTTCGTCAAGAAAACAAAAAAACCTACCCTGACAGAAAATTTTGAAGAAGCCAAGAAAGTAGAAGAAGAGGCTGACAGCATCGCCAAACATGCTTTAGATGTAAAGTTCAAGCCGGCAGCTATTAAGAAACCTTTTATGTTAACTAGGGATAAAGAAGAACCCGCAACAGATTTAGAAAATATCATAAAAATGATGCAGAAACTCTCCAATAAAATTGTGGATCTAGAAAAGGATAAGGCAACGAGTTCTTCAAGGCCACCTTTCAAGCCACTCTAAAAAAAGAAAGAAGAAAATGGACAGTCAACCCCACTAGTAAACAATTCTGCTGTACTAAATCTAAATGAAATAGGCATGGACCACTTCTGCACTTTCCATCAAGAACAACACTCGGAGAAAAGCTGTCCACAATGGATCAATTCGATGAACTTAGTAATGAACCAAATGATAGATGCACAAATGCTCAAGCAAACGAGCCCCCAACGAGAACAAATTCTTGAAAGTGAAGAACCAGCTCCCGACACTACGATGATCCTGTGGGATTGGACTCCTGCCCAAGAGTCATCTTGTGAAGATTCCATAGATGAAGTACAAACAACATCTATTAACATGACTACCAGGAGTAAAGGCCCAGTGATCGATCCAACAATAGAAGCACCTAAAGCAAGATCTGATCAAATACCGAAGCGGCACATAACTGTCATTCCTCCCCAACCCAAGACAAACTTGGTAGTTGCTCCTACGGTAACTAAAGAACCAAACTCAAAAATTATCAAACAGCCACAAGCTTCTTTAAACAAAACAGGAAATCAATCGAAGATTTCAAAGGAATGTGACATGAGCTATGATATAATTGAGGATATTAAGAAAACAAAAGCGAACGTTTCCATTTTTTATATGTGTAGCTTATTGCAGCAGAGGAAGAGATTGATGGAAGCCTTTGATCCACAAACGAATGTCTCAATAGAAAACAATGACGAGAACCCAGACATTAATGAAGCAAGTATTGGCAGAAAATTGAAATCTCAAACTCTTCCTTTTCTCTTAACCTTTGAAATTTTTAATCACAATGTGCATAATTTTTTGGTAGACTCAGGTGCTATATCGAATGTCATGCCTTTGTCAATTTGCAAAAGGATTAATGGACAGCCAATCCCATCCCTGTCTCAAATCATTCAATTAGATAGAACTGCTATCAAGGTTATTGGTGAACTGAAAGATGTACTTATTAGGTTGTCATCCAATCCTAGAGTATGTCAATTCATTGATATAATGGTGGTTGATATCCCTGAGGCATATGGTTTAATTTTTAGTAGGGACTGGTCTGCGAAATTGAATGGCTATTTTGCAACATATTGGTCTCATTTGTGGCTGCCCTATCAAAATAGGCAAAATCATATCAAGATATTAAGAGAGCCACACATGAAACAAAATGTTACTCAGCTAGAGGGAAAAAATGAAACTGTAGCTTTTTCGTCTTCAGTTTTAGGGAATTACTTCTTGGAAATCGAACCTGGGAACTACCAATTAGAAGGAGTTAGCCATATTTCAAACAAACAGTCTGATCTCCTTCAGTTTTCACGGGCTGATGATATTGATTGTAACATAGTAGATTTAGTCACTAATTTATACAGTAATGAAACTAACTTAGTTAAAGAAAAGAATATTTAGAAGAAGAGAGGATCTGCGTTAGTGAAATGAAAGTTCTCGACGTTTCAATCCTTACTGTAGGATAATCATCAGGAGACAGCGAAGTCTGATGATGATGATCCTACAGGAAGGAAGGAAGGATCCGAATCCAGTTGCATTTTAATTGATCCTGATGGAAACAAACATTTTTTATCAGGTAGGTTAGAGTTTGAGTGTACTAATAATACCGCAGAATACAAAGCTCTCATTCAAGGTTTGAAGAAAGCCATTGGTCTTAATGTCAAGTTTTTGAAAGTCTTTGGTGATTCTGAAATTGTTGTTAGGAAAATAAGAAATACGATTCATTGTCTTTCACCACATTTAAAAGGTTATCAAGCAGAAGTTTGGAATTTAATTTCGTGTTTTGATGCTTTTAATATCAATTCTGTCCCAAGATTGCAAAACGCTACGGCTGATCTGTTAGCCACTTCTGCTTCCAGATTAGTGCCCACTAATAATAAATGTTCTATTGAATTAATTTTCAGGCCTTCTATTCCAGACAACATCACAAATTTCAGAGTATTTGATGACGACAATCAAATTATCAATTTCTTAACCAATGAAGATGTTTTTCAGGAATCCATCATAGAAGAAGAAGAGCATGACTCGAATCTACAAAGTAAAGACACAGTGAAAGGGAACTTCATGCCCAAAGGAGTAAGAACTCTAGAAGCGCTTTTCGATTTGCAAAACAAGTTCAGGAGACCTGTGAATACCAAAACCCATAGCTCGGCCATGCAACACGAATTAATAAACTTGGGCACATAAGTTGAACCAAAGTATATCAATCTTGGTAAATGTTGTACGTCGAAAGAAAGAAGTAGATTCATCAAATTGTTCCAGCAATATAAAGATGTGTTTGCTTGGACCTACGACGATCCAAAAACATACGATACTCGCATCATTCAACACATAATACCAATGAAGGAAGGTGTCAAACCTTTTCAGCAACAGTTAAGAAGGATGCATCCGACACTCGAGCCTCTAATACAGAAAGAGTTAAAAAAATGGTTGGAGGCCAAGATTATTTTTAAAGTTTGACATTTTGAATGGGTGGCTAGTTTAGTTCCCGTGCGGAAGAAATCGGGGGAGATCAGGCTGTGTGTATATTTCTGGAACTTAAACAAAGCTTCCGATAAAGACAACTATCCGATACCCCCAAAGGAATAGATACTGCAGATGGTATCAGGATCAAAACTTTTTCCCTACTAGATGGTTTTTCTGGTTACAACCAAGTGCTAGTAGCAGAGGAAGACCGACTCAAGACCACTTTGCGTACAAAGTGGGGAACCTTCGCGTACCGGAGAATGCCTTTTGGCTTAATTAATGCAGGAGCTACTTTTCAGCGAGCCATGGACATTGCTTTCCGAGGACTGGGCGGTCAATGTGTAGTAGTATACTTGGATGAAGTGACAGTTTTTTTAAAGAAGAGAGAAGACCATGTTTCCCACCTGAAACAAATCTTTGATCGTTGTAGGAAGTATGGCATCTCTTTAAATCCTAAGAAAAATGTTTTTGTTGTTCTTGAGGGAAAGCTTCTCGGTCATATCATTTCTAAGGAGGGAATCTCAATAGACCAAGAAAGGGTTCAAGCTATCAATAAGATTCCCATGCCCCATAGCAAGAAGTCCATGCAATCATTCATGGGCACCATAAAATTTGTTCGGAGGTTTGTACCAGATTTCGCTCAGATTGTTAAACCTTTGCAACAAATGGTTAAGCAAAATGTAGAATTTAAATGGACTGACTTAGAGAAAGTCGCTTTTAAAGAAATCAAAGCTACTATAGCTAAGGCACCTTCTTTAAGAAGTCCTGACTTTGATAAATATTTCCTTATGTACACATTTGCCTCGGATAGCTCTCTTGCAGCTGTGCTCACCCAAAAGGCAGAATCCGGAGACGAATACCCAATCACTTTTATGAGCACTGGTCTGCAAGGCACTGAACTGAATTATCCAGCTGTGGATAAGCAAGCATATGCAGTATTCAAAGCAGTAAAGCAGTTCGGGCCATATATTCTAAAAAATAAAACTAGAGTAATAGTCCCTCATCCCGCTGTCAGATCTCTTTTCATTCAGAAAGAATTGGGAGAAAGAAGAGGGAACTGGGTCACTGCTCTTCAAGAGTACGAGTTAGAATTCAAGCTAGCTAACATCATCAAAGGTCAAGGCCTATGCAAGCTACTTACTCAAAGCCCAACTGACGAAGAGCTAGATTGGAGGAATGAAGCTTAGCTGAATGTGATAGACGTATGTCTAATTTTTACAGCTCCAGAGTCTTGGTATAGAGACCTAGTGCATTACTTACAGTCAGGTTACTTACCAGAACACTGGAGTCCAAAGCAAAGGAGAGCCCTCCATCTTAAATCAGCAGCTTATCAGATCATTGAAGGAGTACTCTTCAGGAAGAACTATGATGGCGTTTATCTCAGATGTTTGGAAAGGGAAGATGCTATTAACGTAGTCAAGGAACTACATGACGGACTTGCTAGAGGACATTACTCCGGGGATACTACAGCCCACAAAATTCTCAGAGCAGGGTATTATTGGCCTACTCTCTTCAGGGATGCTCATGCCTATGTCAGAAACTGCGATTTATGTCAAAGAAGTGCTGGAAAGCTACCTAAAGCAGCAGGTCCCTTGCAGCCAGTTATCATCACTGAACCATTTGAGCAATGGGGTATAGATATTATTGGAGAAATAAACCCTAAGCTATGGGCCGAAGCTATTCCCCTACAGAAATCTAACGAGGATACGGTCATCAACTTTTTGGAAGAAAACATCATAACTAGGTTTGGGGTTCCAATTTTTCTAGTTTTGATAATGCACCTTATTTTTCGTCAATGAAGATTAATGAATTCATGTATGAAAAAGGAATTAAATTACATTATTCAGCCAATTACTACCCTCAGGGAAACGGTTTAGCTGAATCTACCAATAAAAATCTCATCCAAATCCTGAAAAAGACTGTGATCGAAAATCAAAGAAGCTGGCACACAGCTCTCCCTCACACCCTATGGGAAAACAGAGTAATGCCCAAAAATTCCTTAGGAGCTTCCCCTTTCAACCTGGTCTATGGCAAGGAAGCTATTCTCCCTCCGAATATATTACTCCCATCTTTGAAGTTGGCCCAATCCTCCCGAGGTTCTAGCAGTCAAGCCCTATAGTCCAGGCTTGATACTCTATTAAAACTAGAAGAGTCATGGGAAAAGGCCAAGGAACAGTTTCATCATCACTAAGACATAGTCAAACGATGGTTTGATAAAAGAAAATCTGGGAAGAGGGCTTTTGAAGTAGGAGACTTAGTCCTCAAATGGGACCACCAACATGACGGTAAGGGAATGCACACAAAGTTTCAGCACCTGTGGCTTGGCCCTTATCAAATTTCTAAAAAGCTCGGTCCATCAACCTATAGAGTGAAAGATTTACAAGGAGAGGAACTAAATCTCCCTCTCAATGGCCTCTCCTTAAAACAATACTTTGCGTAATTTATGAAGGAATTTTGTACATAAATAAAACACTATTTTTATGTTTTGGTTTGTTCTTCTTTTCTTTTGCTTCATCTTAAATTACTTTGATTACCTTTTAGTTTTCCAGTTAGCTTGATCCGTTTTCTTTTATCTTGTTTGTTTTCCCTTTTGATTAAGTTCTTTAGTTAAAATAAAGCCAAGCTCAATCGTGGTGTAGCTAAATGAACGAGACTCCAGAAAACTCAGAAGGATGGTCATTAAGAATCCCACTGATAAGGGGAATACATATTTGTAACTTTGCTTTCACTGATTGGTTTCTTAGAATGCAGCGATCCTCTTTCCTGTTTGGTCAAAATAACCCCTGTCAAATAGCTAAGATCTAGCATTTCCTTTTGACTATCTTAGGGCCCATTCACCCTAACATTAATAACTGTCTCAAGAAGTTAACTATGGTAGGACCCATGGAGAGGAAGCATGTCTCACAGATACATAGTATTTAAAATGATCCCATGCTGCAAGTAAATCCAAAAGGCATATGTCAAAGAGTCTGGTTTCCACAAATTCTCGCCTCAATTAAAGCATGGCCGAGAAAATAAAAGAAGCTTGTAAATCAAGTTAGATGAAGGAAGTTGTTCAAATAAACCAGCCCAGCAAGGTTCTTCTCTATCTGTGAAGCATGAAATCAAATAAATCTTTTGTTCACACAAAAGGACATTTTGGATTGAAGAACTTATATCAAAATTTTGAAAGTAGGAGAAACTTATTTTTGGAAGACTCAAAGTGGCTAAAAATCGTGAATTAAAGAAACGTCTAAAAGGATGTAAAAAGCATGGGAATGAGGAACAAACGAATGTGCCTATGAGATATTGTCACGATCCGGTGGAGTCCTATACTAGTAAGCTTCTGGAAGACAGAGTTTTAAAATAAACCAAACACTTTGGCCCTTAGAGAGTTTTAAATAAATCTGAGTCAAAGCTACCTTCCCCTTTATCACCATCATGATAAGAGCGATCACTGCATTCTTCGAAGCTGAACTATGGAGACATCTGGTTGCACATGTAATCAACACTTTGAAAGTTTCCTGACCATTAAGATGAGTTTGTTTCACAGATCTGTGTTCACCAGGGAATCACCATTTGTTGTTGCTACAACATCCCCCCCTAGATTTTTGAAAAAATATTGGGGCCCCTCCTTTGAAATGATAAGAAGTTTTCCTAAGGATATTTGGACATCATAGTCTCTCCTTACTTAGTTTTTCCCTGAAGAAAAGTCTTTACTTGCCTTGCTTTTTGAGTTTATGTCATTTTTCGCCTAAGTAAAACTCAAGATTCTGGGCCGCAACGGCGGAAGCTCTAAGTTAACCTTGCCGCAATGGTGGAAGAGTTGGTACAAACTTTCTGAAACCGCAGAATTAAAAAGACTAAGTCAAGCCACGGCGGAAAAACTTATCTTAAAACCTCTGAAAGAGAAAAACCTTTGACCAAGTGGAACCGCAGCGGAACAAATTCACCAAGTTTCTCCGCAACGGTGGAATATTTCGTCTAACCCTTCCGCAAACATCAAAAACTTACGCATAAGTCATCTTTGCGGGAATACTCATCTATTTTTCCCAAAATAGCGAAGGTCTTCAAAGAAACTCTTCCGCACCGATGGGTAGAGTAGCACATTTTCGAAAGAACTTGGATAACTCTCCCGCAAAGGTGGACAAACTCACTTAAGTTTGCTGATGTGTCATGGCACACTTCCCCTTTGCGGAAACATTCGGACAATTCTCCCGCAACGACGAGAAAAACTCAGCCTTTCTTTCCACTGGAGATGCAAACCTTAACCTAGTATTTCCGATTTTTGGCGGTCGTATTTATTGAGAAAAGGTCGATTTGACCCATCCGTACGCTGCCTTAATCCCGTTTTAATGGCTTTCAACCATCCTAATAATGGCTCACACATACCATTTTTATTATATAGGTCGTGAACCCAGTTGGATTTCCATTATTTCTTGTCACTCGAGATCTCTCTTCTCGTTTCCGTTTAAAGTCACGAAGAGCACGTTCCAGGCTCGCAGGTTCTACAACAAACGCCAGCATCCGCATACCATTTGTCTCTTCACAGGTTAGTACCTTTGCAGACCTTATTATAATGTGTTCTTTCCTTTAAAGTAGCATGATTCGTCACTCTTTTGGTTCTATCCTAGCCCTAGCGGGACTCTCAGAATAACCACGGCTATAGCCGACCTATTTGCACCCCAACTAGGTGTATTGAAGCCCTAATTGTATACATAAAAGGCTCTAGAACCTCAAGCACCCACCGCTTAGATGTTAGAAGAACCTGTAGCATACCTCTGCCTGTCATAAAAGCCACCTGTTTAGTAATTTCAAGACCAACCTTGCCCGTCCTTACACCAAAGTTATAAGTGTTTTTCGTGACTGTGGAGTTTTACGCCTTTCTGTGCTTTGAGGCCATTTATTATCATGTCTTTTTCTTATAAGAACGTAGAATACCCAGGCCTACTTTATGTGCATTGCTTTCATAGTTCATAGTTGCAATATCGACAACGGAAGTAACCAAATTAAAGCTTTTCACAAGATTATAAAATAGCATGTGAAAGAAATTTTTTGAAACAGTGAGATGAGCAGGAATTAGGAATTTTAGTTGGCATTTGGATATTATCATTATAAGTAGAATGTTGGTTTGGATTGCTAACGTCACGTCACAATTCTTATTCATGTCTGATTGTTGAATAGGATTTTCAAAAAATGGCTAAAGGTGGCAAGAGAAAGTCAAAGGCAACTGACGAAAGCACAAGAGTAGAAACTACATTCCAGGATACCAAGTGCACCACAGGCGTGCCTCCAGAAGTAAACTAGGGAGACATATACCGCATGATAAGAGATCAGGACTTCCCTGAAGCTCTTCTTGAGAAGGAATGTTTATATCAGAACATCCGAAGCTCTTGTATCTCCAAGGCAGCCACACGTCCATAACTCTTCCCATGCGAACACCGAGACAAGAGTTATAGTAGACAGCAAAGGAAAGTCTGTTGCCTCGTTTCACCCATCCTATATCTCAATGGCTTACAAGTTTCCCAAATCCCAGTAGTGGCTTGATGATGCGTGGTTGGAAGGTATCTAGATGGATAATCTAGAGATGGCAAGGAAGCTGTTAATTTTGGGCAAACAAATCAGAAAAAAGGATAGTAAGGAGTACGAGGTTCAGAATCTGAGGGCCCCTTCCATATTGATCGCCCTCATGTTGAGCAGAATCTTCGGAAGACCCGATGGGACGATGTTCATGCTGCAATGCATTCCTATCATCCACTATGTAGCTTTCAAAGGGACAATTTTCAACTGGGTTGATATTCTCTCAGACAGCCTGTCATCAGCTATAATAACTGCACAAGAAGGATTAGTGGAGAGGAAGGAAAAATACTATATGGCCTCTTACTTAATAGATTGTATTGTGGTGAAATGCCTCTTTCCCAAGTTGGGATGCATATGGAACTCAGCGGATGGCTCAGTGTTCATTGCCTACAAAATATTTTGGGCTCAGAATTACAAAAGGAATTACTAACTCATTTGTGAGGAGTTCATCATGCCCCTATATGAATTAATGTTTAATGAAGAACCCAACTGCCTATCTGAGAATGCCATGTAAGATTTGGAGAAATATGGTGATTTCTATTTTTCGCCAGAAGGTACCTACATAAGAATGTACGGAGGCTCCAAAGCCCCATTTATCTTACCTAGGTATGCTACAGATTACATAGTCCACAAGGAGATGGTAAGACAGGTATTCATTGATGGAATTGGTAATACCTTGCATAAGGCCAAGAAGGCTACCTTTCCGCCTTTACCTTTCTATGTCGAGGCCTACAAGTTCTCAGGAATTGCAACTGTAAAATATTTTGTCGCGGAGTTGAAAAGCTTTCATTTTGGGGAAAATATTCTTCACAGGAATGATTGACAAGGAAAAGCCGCACAACATTGCAAAGAAATCTCCACTCCCTTTGAGTATGCTAACTATTATGATCAAGAGGAGGAAGTATATAGGGGGGTTAGCAATATGACTGAGCTGCGGATTTGTCAAATGGGAAAAGGAGGAGCTAGCTTGAGCTCCATTACTATGGAGAAAATAGATCAACAGCAAGAAAAGGGTACCATGGGGACTGCTGAGGCTTTCTCGAAAGAAGAACAAAGGCTCCAAGAACAAGCCAAGAAAATCCAAGAGGAAGCTGAGAAAAGAATCAACACGGAAAAACAGGATAAACTCCAAGAAGAAGAGACTTTGAGAGTCCAAGCAGCTGAAGTTGAAGCAAAGAGGAAACAAGAAGAAGAAAGAATTAAATTGGAAATAAATGTGAAGCAGGAAGAAGACGACACACTAAGAAGGGAGCAGGAGGAAGAGGCACAAAGAAAAGAAGAAGAAGAAAAGAAATCCAAAGAGGATGCTGACCCCAAAATCCAAGACATGCAATACTTAGATATGGGTTCCCCCATAAGAGACCTCGCCATTGTCCCTTTTACACCCTCAAAAGGTAGTACAGTCTCTCAATGGGAAAAGTTCGCTTACAACAAGAAAAGAAAAACCATTGTTAAAGAGACAGGTTCCAGGTTGAAAAGACCTTTTCGGTCAGACATCATCACTACACATGAAACCACAGTCATGCGGAACATAGAGGAGGCTTCTAAACTCCTAGCATCCATATCCGTAGCCACGGTTACAGCAACAGCAGACAATGTCAACATACTAGGAGATAAATTGAGTCTAGAGAAAGAGAAATCCCGTCAGTTGCAGGAAGCTTTAGTCAAAGAGCAGAATAATACAAATTTGATGATCAAGAGGAATGATGCTCTCACATCTCAGAAGGAAGAATTAAATGAAATACTCCAATAGTTGGAAGCTGATAGGAGAGATTTGGCAATGCAAGTAAGGGTGCTAGAGGCAGAGAAGGGAGAACTTGAAGGTAAAAACCTGAAGCTTGAATCAGAGAAGTTTGACAATGTTTAGGAGATTGACGACTTGAAGGAACACATAGTAAAGTTGCAACAAGGAAAAAAATTGTTAGAATGGCAATTGGAACTGGAAAACAACAAAATGGGGGACATTAGCCCCTTCCACGAGCAAGCCTATGAAATACTAAGAAGGACCTACGGCTTCCAAGAGCAGACCTACGGCTTCCAAGAGATCCTATCAGAGGAAATATACAAACTAAAGGAAATAATGGCCAAGGTTAAGAAAATCAATGTTGAAGCCACCAGGGTCACGAGGAAGCATGCACGCATCAGTGGAGAGATTAAGAAACACATTGAGTGGAGAGAAGGGAAATCAGGGTTCCTGACAACTCTTCTCCTTAAGTCTATTGTTGAATACAGGGCAGATGTGCGCACCTTGGATTATTCTAAAGATTGCGGAGTAAAGTTGGCCTCCGTAACCCTAGCTACTTATGAGCGATGTAAGAATTTGTATTCTCAAATACAATCCACACAAGAAAGTTTTCAGATGGTCATACCCCAAAGGATATAAGAATTCCCAGATAAAGCACAACGTTTATCTGACCTGAATAAGGGTCTCAAGGCAGAAAGCGAATATGTGCAGAAGTGGGACATCTTGACTTCAGAAGACCTACACCAATTTATCAGCCAGGCTGCTATTCATAAACACTGCCTAGAAGAAAGTCTCTGGGCCACTATGGCAAAAATAATTTTCCTAACAGAAGAGCTTGCCAAGCAAGAAGTGTCTCTCAAATTTATGATTCCCCTGGTTGGAATCAATATTGTAAAGGAAGCGAATCAATGGGGAAATTATATAGCATAGGTAGACAGGGCACTGGCAGCCAACCAAACTTCGGCCTCAGAGAGTGTTCCAACTGCTACAGTAGCGTTAGTTTTAGAAGAAACACTGGCGGTCTCATAAGTGCCCAAGTCAACCAAGGAGCCAGCTCAGGGATAGCTCACGTTCGCTAACGTCTGACTAATGAAAGCCAGCATGCCTCTTGGGTTTCTATTTTATGCGTATACCTTTGAATTATTAAAATGACTTGTGGTGTTTAGCTCTCGTTGATTTTTGTAAAGTTAATTGGGATATTTCCCCTTTTTGTAATATCAACACTACAAGATAAATTAGAGGAATATAAACGGTTAGGGTATAGGTGGTAGCTCAGAGCACCTTTTGTAAAGCTGTATATAGCTGATTAGAGGGGAATAGAGAGGACTTTTTGCAGGTGAAAGGACATTTATGTCTTGTATATGAACTATTTCTGCTACATGAATAAGAAAATGGGTTTTGGCCTATAGAAGCCTGCACAACACTTTGCTTGGGATCATGTTGGATAATTGTTGAACTATTTCTGCATCTTTCATACATTTCCTATCAGATATTTTCTGGATATTGTGAATTAATTCTCTGCTATGAATGGTTTCATTTCCTTTGAAAATTTCTGTGTTAAATGGGTAGTAGAATGTTTATCTTTATCAAAGCTATCTTGGATAATCTTTATTTCTGCTATAAATGCTTCTTTCAATTTAACAACTATCTGTGAAGTTCTTGGGCGCATTTCCAGTTTATTACTCATTCTTTAAATTTGCTCATTATAAGGATAGGTTAATTTAGATTTAATTAGCTTAGAATAGATTTGTTTAGCACATGCATTTAATTTAGGGCACATGCATATCATATTAAATATAAAATATATAACCGGTGGATCAGGCCGCAACCGGTAAAATAAACAAATCTTTAAACCTCACATGGTAGCCGGAACCGTTAACCGGACGGATTCCCCACACCAAACGGTGGGCGATCTAGTTGGGATCGCTTACTAGAGAGAATCCCTTACTGATTGATGCTGTGATATTCGAGGCATCAACAAACTCTCATGGAAAGCAAAAAGGAAATTTCAAGGGTAGGTTTCATGCTTCTATTGCTACAAAAGATGAACCTATAAGAAATATTTCTTTTAATGATAAGGAGACAAGGAAGGAGTACTATCTTGTCTCATCCCTATCTGGATCCATTACCACTAGTGTTGAGACATGGTTGGTGGATAGTGTCTCATCCAAGCACATGAGTGGATATAGGAGCGTTATCTCATATATGAAGGAAAATAAATTCTCCTGTCAGGTGGAGCTTGGAGATAATACCACCCATTCGATCCAAGGAGTTGGATCCACTTCCTTTCAGTTGAATTCAAGGGTTCTTTTGTTTGTATTTTGTTTGGTATTTCTTTTCTTACATAGGTTTGTAAAACTCTTCATCTAGTATTTGAGTAAGGTCTTAATTAGCTTCAGGCATAGATGATTTTAGGGGCGAATTATATCCCATGGGCGAATTTTAGGGGGGTTTTAAAATTTATTGGGCAAATTTTTTATATTAAACTCTTTTTTTTCTTTGTTAAAATATAGCCCACAATTTATTTACCAAATAAATATCCAATATACATTATCCAATTCATATTTACTAAGCAAAATGAAGAAAATTGGGTTTCGCCCACTCAAAAATCGAATTTCACTACACCAAAATGGCATTCGCCCCCCGATTTCTAGGAATGGTGGTTGCTTGGAGCCATTTCGCCCTTTCTGGTTTCTCGAATCGAAGAAGGAGTTGAATTTGCCCCCGATTTCTAGGAATGGTGGTTGCTGGGACAATTTCTCCCATGTTGGAGTTGAATTCGTGGTTTGAGTGGGTTTTATAGTTACCTTCACCTCCAAAAATTCGTTTGAAGCTAGTTCTAACCCTATAAATATGATTCTGCTCGGTCGAGAGTTGCACACATTACTCACAGTCTCACAATTCGTGTTGTTCATCTTAGTATACTTTTTGGCGGGGGGGATTTATAAACATTTGAGGGAACGAGATTCCAGTGCACACCAGAGCTAAGAGGACGGGTCATGGTAGTCACCAGAGGACGGGGGACAGTTCACGGGTTGTGGACGGGGGTCATGACAGTCATCAGAGGATGGGTCACAACCCACGACCTGGAGGTTAGTGTTCCTTAGTTTTCACATTTTATGCTATTGTAGTTTGGTGGTCAACTTTGTGATCAACTTGTGAAGTTCTTTCACAACTAGATGAAGAAGCTGCAATATATTTAGATTTTGCTTTTGTTGAATTGAGGGGGATTTCCACTTTCTTATTTTAGACCAAAAATTCATACCCTACCCAAGCAAAAATAGTATGATGAGGGAAAATATTTGGATAAAATGATTATACACTAAAAAGTCATATATTACCCAAACACCACAAATGATGATAAGATTATGATGAGGGAAAATATTTGGCTAAGATGATTAGCTAAGGAAGTCTTCCAATTCCCTTCTTCTCTAAGGAGGTATCCATAACACCAAGGAGTTGTATTTCCTGGAAACTATGTCATCATTGGCTAAACAATATTCCAACTTGTAGGAAGTTCTTCAAACATGTTTAAAATGATTGCTGGATCCACTTAGCCTTGCTAGAAATCTCCCATTAAGGTTGTTGAGTATGACCATTGAGAAGGTTTAAACTATTTTTGGAATCTCCTTCAAATATGGTCTTTTTAAGCAATGTCACAGGTACAATTTCTCCTCAACCTCCCAAGCTAAACTCAATTAGCATGATCTTAATGTTGCTTATTCCTCTTCAGTTCTATTTTTGTGGATTAGGCCACTTTTACATTGTATTGATGAATATAATCATTTAGTTTTTCTCTTAATGTCGCTATTAGGTAGCATCTCTCCTTATTCTTTTATCTTTTAATTTCAGGATTTTGGATTGACAATTGCACTTCCATTGTTGATCACCACTAATGTACTTTTGAATTACATTAGCCTATTTTTTTGGTCATTTGTGGAGAATTATAAAATTATCTTCTCTTCTTTTCTACTATTTCTATGCTATTCTTTAAATAAAGTTTGTATCAAGTGGTTGTAATTCTCGCCTCCCCTAAAATCTCTAAAGCATTGAATGTTCCAGAGCAAGTAGCCAACACTAAGTTGAACCTGTTAAAATAACTTTCATAAGCCTTTGTGAGACATTCTAGCTGACATTTGGTATGTGAATATAAGAGGGTTATCTTTTTTCCTTGGTGTGGATCTTGGATTTGACATAGAAATCTACGCAAATAAAATTACTCATTTAGATCAGTATGAGATAACACATCTCCTATTATCCAAGTTCTTGCACTCCATATTCTCAATAATTATCCATTAATATACATAGAAGCACGAAATTGCACTTCTTCATGAGCAGGAAAATTGATTCCATTTACTTGAGGAACAGGGACTTTTCAAAGTAAATGAAGAAGTGCAAAGGAATTTGAAAAGTAATCTCTAATCTAAGAGTAGTGTATGGAATTTAATGAAAAATGTAGCTTGAGTAGGAGCTTCTTGCATAGGTTAGGTGTGAACGTATGAGAAGAGGGTCAAGACAATGCAAGTCCAAATTCCTTTGATCTCTTAGTCTTAGAAATATAAATGAAATGTTCTGGATACACCTCATTGTTGAGGTGGTTGTTAGGGTTAGAAAATTAGTTGAGATTGGTTTCTAGAATCAAGGAGTTGGTTGCTCGAATCAAGGAAGTTAGCTGCTAGAATTGAAGAGATTAGTTATCTCTCTCAAAGCATAAATGGGACAAGATTGGAGGAGAAGTTGTAGAACACACCAAGGAAGTTGTGTGAGGCACACACAAGTGAATCCAACGAGGAGCGAATGCAAATAGTAGGAAGAAGATCGACTGACAAGGTGGAAGACTGCTTGGACAATACTGTACATGGTGCAACAATTCCTCATATTTTTGTATGGGCATACACTACCCAAACACCATAAATGATGATAAGATTATGATGAGGGAAAATATTTGGCTAAAAGGATTAGCTAAGGAAGTCTTCCAATTCCCTTCTTCTCTAAGGAGGTATCCATAACACCAAGAAGTTGTATTTCCTGGAAGTTATGTCATCATTGGCTAACCAATATTCCAACTTGTAGGCAATTATTCAAAAATGTTTAAAATGATTTTCAGATCTACTCAGCCTTGCTGGCCATCTCCCATCAAGGTTGTTGAGTATGCCCATTGAGAAGGTTTAAACTATTTTTGGAATCTCCTTCAAATATGGTATTTTTAAGCAATGTCACAGGTACAATTTCTCCGCAACCTCCCAAGCTAAACTCAATTAGCAGGAACTTAATGTTGCTTATTCCTCTTATGCTTCTATTTTTGTGGATTAGGCCACTTTTACATCGTATTGATGAATATAGTCATTTAGTTTTTCTCTTAATGTCACTATTAAGTAGCATCTTTCCTTATTCTTTTATCTTTTAATTTCGGGATTTTAGAGTGACAATTGCACTTCCAGTGTTGATCACCAGTAATGTACTTTTGAATTACATTATCCTACTTTTTTGGTCATTTGTGGATAATTATAAAATTATCTTCTCTTCTTTTCTACTATTTCTATGCTATTACTTAAATAAATTTTGTATCCAGTGGTTGTAAGTCTAGTCTCCCCTAAAAACTCTAAAGCATTGAATGTTCCAGAGCAAGTAGCCAACACTAAGTTGAACTTGTTAAAAGCACTTTCATAAGGCTTTGTGAGACATTTTAGCTGACATTTGGTATGTGAATATAAGAGGGTTATCTTTTTTCCTTGGTGTGGATCTTGGATTTTCCATAACAATATACAAAAATAAAATTATCCATTTAGACCAGTATGAGATAGCACATCTCCTATTATCCAAGTTCTTGCACTCCATATTCTCAATAATTATCCATTAATATACATAGAAGCAGGAAATTGCACTTCTTCATGAGCATGAAATTTGATTCCATTTATTTGAGGAACATGGACTCTACTTCTATAGTACTTTGGAGTAATTTTAAGAAATATTTTAAAAGAAAATTTATGTCTGAACAGTATTATGAGGAATGAGCTAAAGAGTTTTATGAGTTAAAACTAGATTCCATGGATATGAGAGAGTTGTGCAGCAAGTTTTTGAATTTATTCAAGTATGTGCCTTATTTCGTTGAAGAAAACCCTAAGGTACAAAGGTTTCTAAGCTGTTTTCCCTCTCACATAAAAGACAGAATTGAATATGATAGTCCTCGAACTCTTGAAGAGGCCATGAGAAAGGTGAATATCTGTTATGAAAAGAATAAGAAAAGAGAAGGCATACCGAGCTGGAAAGCAAAAAGGCCTAACAACTTTGAGTAAAGGAAGAAACAGTTCTCTTTTAATCATAATTTTGGGAATAATAATTCACGTAATTACTCTAACATAAATGTTTTAGGAAATAATGCAACAAGTAATACACAATCAAAATTTATAGCCGCAAGAAAAAGTGAACCACCTAAAATTTTTGTTAAGAGTAATGAAAAGAAGGAACCTGTTAAGTGTTGGGAATGCCAGGGACTTCACTATGCATCAAACTGTCCACTCAAAAAGAAGGTTGTCAACAACATACATACTATACGAGAGGAGGCTACGGTTGGTGACTTAGCAACTGGGAGATGCCTAGGATAAATGCAGCCCTGGAGAACAAACAAGCTGATCATCAAACTTCCATGGTTGAAGTGGAAGGTATGCTAAAAGATAAACCTATTTCTATTTTAATTGATCCCAGAAAAAATATTATCTATGTTTCACCTGATTTAGTTAAATGTTGCAATCTGAAAATAGATAAGTTTGATAAATCATGGTTGGTTCAATTAGCTACTAGCACGAAAAGAAAGGTGACTGATTATGTTAAAGAATGTGAATTACTGATGAATCAGTTTAGGACTCATGTTAAACTGAATGTGTTACCTTTACGTTCTTACGATGTTCTGATTGGAATGGACTGGTTAGAAAAGCATAGAGTAGTATTAAATTGCTTTGAAAAGACTTTTACTTGTTTAAATGATACATGTGAAACAGTAGCAATAAAAGGTATTCCTAGAAATATATATGTTAGACAAATTTCTGCTTTACAAGTTAAAAAGGCTATTCGTAAAGGGTGTAAGTTGTTTGTTGTAAATGTAATTAACAACAAACAATCCACTAATGAAGATAAGTTAAAGCTAGAAGATATACCCATTCTTAAGGAATTTTCCGATGTATTCCTGGAAGAAATTCCAAGATTAACTCCGAAAAGGGAACTTGATTTCACCATTGAGTTAGTACTGGAAGCGGTACCAAATTCAAAGGCTCCTTACAGAATGAACATTCTGGAGCTTAAAGAACTTAAATCAGAGCTTAAAGAATTGATTGATAAAAATTATATAAGACCCAGTGTGTCTCCATGGGGAGCAACTGTAATTTTTGTTAAAAAGAAAGATGAAACTATGCGTTTATGCATAGACTACCGTCAGCTAAATAAAATGACTATAAAGAACATATATCCCTTGCCCCGCATTGATTATCTGTTTGATCAACTACGCGGTGCAACGATATTCTCTAAAACAGATTTAAGGTCAGGGTACCACCAAATCAGAATTAAAGATGAGGACATCTTTAAGACTGTGTTCAGAACTCGCTATGGACACTACAAGTTCATGGTTATGCCCTTCGGGCTGACCAACGCTCTAGCAATCTTCACGTGTTTAATGAACAACGTATTACATAAGTACTTAGATAAATTTGTAGTGGTTTTTATTGATGACATTCTAATTTATTCTAAGACGAAAGAGGAACATGACGAACATTTAAAGATAATTTTACAAGTGTTAAGGGAACACCGACTTTACGCTAAGTTCAACAAATGTGATTTTTATAAAGATAAAATACAATACCTAGGGCATGTGATATCCAAGGAAGGAATTGCAGTAGACCCAGACAAGATAAAAGCAATTAATGAATGGCCTGCCCCGAAAGACGTAACTGGTGTACGATCTTTTATGGGAATTACAGGTTACTATCGAGGGATTTTCTAGAATAGCAAATCCTATAACATCTTTACAAAAGAAAAGTAAGAAATTTTTATGGGATAAAAAATGTGAAGAAAGTTTTAAGAAACTAAAAGAGTTATTAACAACAACACCTATTTTAAAAATTGTTGATCCCAACAAAGATTTCATAGTATGCACGGATGCATGCAATGATGGACTTGGTGGTGTCTTAACAAAAGAAGGTCACGCTATTGCATATGAGTCTCAGAAGTTAAAGATTCATGAAAAGAACTATGCAACTTATGACCTAGAATTGGTTGTTGTAATACATGCATTAAAAATGTGGCGACATCATTTAATTGGAAGAAAGTTTATTTTAATGAGTGATAATAAAGGATTAAAATATTTGTTGGATCAACCAAATCTGAACACAAGGCAAGCTAGGTGGATAGCTTTTCTTAGCGAGTATGATTTCAAGATTCAACACATTAACGGAAATGAAAATAAGGTTGTTGATGCCTTAAGCAGAAATGCTAGGCTAAATTTTGTTTCAGCAATCAGTACTTATAAAACTGATCTGGAAAATCAGACTAAGGAAATAATCAAAATGGATGAAAAATATCAAATTTACTTAATAAAATTGCTGAAGATAATGCTAAAAATTCTATAACAGATTTTAGAATTGATGAAAGAGGGTTACTGCTATTAAAAAACAGACTTTATGTGCCTAATGTTGTTGAAATTAAGTTGCTGATTTTAAATGAATTGCATAAAAGTCCATACTCATCACATCCTAGTTACCAGAAGATGATAACTATGCTGAGAAAAAATTATTTTAGGCCATGTATGAAAAGTGAAGTAGCTGAAAATATTTCTAGGTGTATAGAGTGTCAGCAAGTAAAGGCTGAACACCGACACCTAGCTGGTTTGTTGCAGCCACTACCTATTCCAGATTGGAAGTGGGACATAATTAGTATAGATATTATTACCAGTTTACCTAAAAATCAGAAACATAATGATTCCATAACAGTAGTCGTGGATAAGCTCAGCAAAGCAACCCATTTTATACCTTTTAAGACAACTTACAAGGCTGCTAACATTGCTGAAATTTTTATGAAGCAGATTTTTCATTTGCATGGTATTCTGAAAGTTATAATTTCTGATAGAGACTTGAAGTTTACAGGAAATTTATAGATATCTTTATTTAAAGGTTTAGATACTACTTTAAATTTCAGTACATCATTTCACCCACAAACAGATGAGCAGACTGAAAGAGTTAATCAAATTCTTTAGGACATGTTAAGAATGTATGTTAGAGATCAACCAAGTAAATGGGAGGAATATTTGCATCTTGTTGAGTTTGCTTATAATAATCATTATCAAGCTTCAACAAAACTCAGTCCATTTGAAATTTTATATGGCAGAAAATGAAATACTCCTATTTCTTGGCGTAATCCAATTGACAAGTTAATGCTAGGACCTAATTTGTTAAGAGAAATGGAACTAACCATGAAACATGTTCAAGGCAATTTGAAAATTACACAAGATAGATAGAAAAGTGATGCAGATCTCAAAAGAACTCAGAAAGAGTTTCAGGTTGGTGAACATGTGTTCCTCAAGGTAAAACCTAAGAAGAGTTCCCTAAGATTGGGAAGTTGTGCTAAATTAGCACCAAGGTATTGCAGACCTTTTGAAATCTTGTCCAGGGTAGGAGCAGTGGAATATCAGTTGGCATTGCCACCGAATCTTAAAGTACATAATGTATTTCACATCTCTCTTTTAAAAAAATATGTGCATGATGCTACTCATGTGATTAATTGGAATGGTGTACACGTGGAACCAGCAGGAGATTTTCTAGTGGAACCGGACTGTATCCTCAACAAGAGGAAAATTTTGCTTCGTAATCGTACCATTGGACAGGTTAAGGTGCAGTGGAAGCACCTTAGTCTGGATTAAGCAACTTGGGAATTGGAAAGTAATATGCGGGTGGCATATCCAATGTTGTTCCAGGAGGAACGAGAGGATGATGAATAAAGAAACATTGAGGACAATGTTGAACTTAAGAGGGGGTGTTTGTCACATACCCAAGTTCTAGACATTTTATGTTATGCAGAAAACATTATGTTTTATTTTTATTGTAAATTTTTATAACTATTGACCAAGTGGGGTCGAGGATGACTGTAATTAATTACTTTGAATATTTTATTTTAAATAAATAAAAGTGGAGACAAACATCCAAAGGAGACTGTTGAATGAGTGTTCACTAACCCACTAAGAGGAATGGACTGTGGTGGAGAGCAATCTGACACTTGGAAGCATCCTCAACTCACTCTAACTGTTGCAGGGGAAAAATTCCCTACTTTTATGGTCATGTTCCCCAAGAAAGTGGAACTGAGCAGGTGGCTCATTTACTGAAATAAACTGACCAAAAGACCTAGGCATGCTACTTATCTATCCATCGAATTCAGCAGGGGTTGTTCATTCTTACCTTGTGATAATTCTGAGCACAAGAGATTCGATGAGGGGAAAGTTAGAAGTGATTGAGTGAACTAAGACTGCATTATGGACTAGTGAAGCCACATTGTTGAGTTCAATATTGCTAAAAGAAGGAATTACTACTGCTGAGTTGCAAGGGAATTTATTCCATTACTCCACATAGCATCTTCGTCCCGGTGGTTCATTGAACAGGCTCGGGGGTCCTAAGGCAAGTAACTTGGCTGTCTTCAGGAGCAGGTTGGGTGGAACGGGATCCTTTGGTTGTTTGTTTCTTCTTTAGTTATCAAGTTCAACTTGTGTTATCTTATTTATTTCTATCCAATCGGTACTAATGATCTGAATGTTTTTTTTTTTTCCTCGAAAAAAATCGTAATTTTATTTCAAATAGATGAACAAAATTACACTCTACACATGTAGTAGAATCACTGAGATCCCTACATTGTCACATATTTGCTAACCCATATTATCATCATATCTAATGTCCCATACATACATCAAATACAAAACTACTGCTGTCCATACAACCCGCATATATCCTATTACATAAAATCATATACTGTAACAAAAATGGAAGAACGTAACCATCATTTGTCAACAAAAATTGAGCTATTGCTCAATGTTGTGCCTCAATATCATCATGAAAAGGTCTGTGATAATAGCTGAAAGTGCCCCCTGGTGAATGAATAGTAATCCTCCAAGTGCCAAGTGCTAAGTCCTGCTGCGTCGCTTCCTTGGAGAGCTGATCAGCCAACCCATTCCGCTCCCTGTAAACATGTGTAAATGTAATGTGATTAAAGGACTGCTTTAACCGTATCACCTCCTCCAGGATAGGTAATAGTACCATCACATGACAATGTGTTGTCTCCTTTTCCCAGTCGATAACTAACATGGAGTCGCCAAAAATCTGTAGAGATAGGCATCCTTGTTCAAGTGCAAATAACATCAGCAGCTTAAGAGACATAAGTTCAGCATAGTTATTTGATCCTCTCCCCAAACCATCCACGAGATGAAAGAAATGGGACTCAATTTTGTAAAGGACTCCCCCCCCTCCACACACTGATTGATGGTCTAATGAAGCTCCATCAAAAAAATCCCATGACATGGATTTGTCAAACTGTTCCACACGCACAGGTCGTGTTCTAATCACTTGGACAGGTGCCTTGTAGTGTTGTAAAACCGCCACAGCATGAGCCACTACAGACTCCATCGGAACCCTGCTATCATGAAAGATAATCTGGTTTCTGGTAATCCAAATGCCCCAGGCGAATATACACGGGAAGGCCCGGATGGAAGAGGACTTATATAAAGACCACCACGAATGGAACGCTTCCAGGACGCTCTCTTCCCTCCACCTCACCTTAAAATCCATATATTTGCTAATATCATCCCAAACAACCTGTGAAAACCGACATTGAACAAAAAGATGAGCGATGGTCTCTTCCGCATCCCTACAAAGTGGACAGATCCCCGGACCCTGGAGGAAACGTTTTTGCAGAATGTCCCAGGTAGGAGCCTTATTTTCCAGAATAGCCCAGAAGAGTAATTTTGCTTTACCCGGACACCTTAACTTCCACAGATATTTCCACCACCACACCAATTCCCTGTTATGAACTTCCACATTCAGCTATATATATCCATTTTTTGGTGAGTATATACCCAAGGGATGGTGATCCCAGATAAGTTCATCAACCCTGTTGGTCAGTCGAATATTAGTAAGTCTTAAGATCCGCAGAAAATCCTCCCA
Organism: Larix kaempferi; assembly: GCA_027924585.1. NCBI lineage: Eukaryota > Viridiplantae > Streptophyta > Pinopsida > Pinales > Pinaceae > Larix > Larix kaempferi. The sequence continues at coordinate 21,950,983 of BSBM01000994.1, read as the reverse complement.
AGCCCCCTGCAGTTCTTCAGAGATCTCAAGTCGCTGTGCAGAGATCCACCCCTGATGCCAAAGAGTAGATGATCCCGGATCCTCTATATCAGCCAGAAAATGACACCCTCTAGCAGCCAAAAAAGTCCTCAATTCCACAGAAAGGACATGACCTCCCCTGCATCCAACCTAAGGGTCCAGCCCAATACGGATGAGACGCCCATTTCCAATCCTCCACACTAATCCAGAACCGACCAAAGAAAAATGTTGCACCACCGCTTTCCAGACCACAGAGCAATTTGCCCTCGACTTATTGCCCAGCCTTATCCATTCAAGAAGAGTAAGAGGGGCAATATATTTATGATATACCACTCTTGTCCAGAGACTCTGTGTATGGATAAGTTTCCATGACACTTTGGCCCCCAAGGATTTTGCAAACAGAAAAATATTCTTTAACCCCCATCCTCCCAGTGCTTTTGGGACAGCAATTTTTTCCCATCTGACCCACACCAATGCACGAAGCTCACTCATACCCTTCCAGAGAAAGGCAAAACACAACCTCCGGATCTACTCCAGGACTCCTATGGGTATCCAAGCAAGAGACATCCAATACACCGGAATTGCTTCCAAAACTGATTTAACCAGGACCAGCCTCCCAGCCCGAGAGAGCCATTTATGACTCCATCCATGAAGGCGTTGTTCTAATTTTGCTATTAACCAGTGCCAATAAGCCTTCAGATAAGCATTCGGTTTCAAGTGAAAGCCAAGGTACTTTAATCCATCATCAATATCCAAAGTCCTAAAAGGTAGTTTGTTAGCCAATCTTAGAATCTCCTGCTCGGTTAAATTCGAGCATGTGATAGTAGATTTGTCAATATTCACTAACATACCCGCTGCAACTTGCACTAATTGGAGACCTTCAACCACCTTATCAATATCATGTCGCGTGCCATCACAAAATTTCAGAATGTCATCAACAAAAAGGAGATGTGTAATAAACAATACCTGAGAAATGGATATGCCCCGAAAGGATCCATTAGCTTTTGCATTCAGAATAAAACGGCTGAGTCCTTCAGCAACAAGGAGAAACAGTAGCGGAGAGAGGGGACAACCCTGTCGTAGACCCCTTCCCTCTTGGAAGAATGGACTAGCATAACCATTAATCAGTACAACAAAGCTCACCGTAGTGAGGCAAGCCATAATCCACCTAATAAATTTGTAGCAGAACCCCAGGTGAGTTAGAAGCATCCGGATATAAAGCCAGTTAACCCTATCAAATGCTTTTGAGAGATCAATCTTAATCACTACACCCTTCTGCTTCTGCACTTTCAGAGTGTGTAATCCTTCCTGGGCAACTCCAATGGCCTCATGAATTTGACGACCTTCCAAGAAGCCAAATTGTTCACAAGAAATATGATGAGACAAAATATTCTTGAGTCGCCTCGCCATAACCTTAGAGATGATCTTATAGATACAATTGCAGGGAGAGATAGGTCTGAATTCATCAAAGCTGTCAGACTTGTCCGTCTTCAGAATAAGAGCTATGAAGGTGGAGTTGAAAGGGCCATTGACAAACCCAGCCTTTCGTGATTCTTCCACCACATTCAATAATTCCGCCCCGAAGAAGTCATAGAATCCTAAGAAGAATTCTATAGGCCAGCCATCTGGCCCCGGGATTTTATCTTTTTGAAAGGATTGCATGACCAGCGAGAGCTCATTCGGCATCACCTCCTCCATCAACAGTCCATTATCTTCCTCCCCCACAAAACGAGGGAAAAGCTGAGTCACCCGAATAACCTCAGCAATAGAGGCTCCAGGTTGAGCAGTGAATAAATCTCCAAAATGTCTAACATCCAACTCCGCTAATCCATCAAAGCTGGAGACCTGTTCCCCTGCTTCTGAAGATAGTTCCCAAATAGAGTTTGTGAATTTTCTCCCCTTAGCATATGCTTGAAAAAAATTGCATTCTCATCACTGCACTGAATCCAAATCGCCCTACTTTTCATTCTCCACATCTCTTCTCTCTCACACAGAATCACATTCCTGCGTCTTTCCCACTCCATCAATTCGCCTTTCTGCTGATCATCCAGATATCCCATGCCCAGACTATTAAGAATCCGATCGATATTTAGCTCAGCAGCCCGCAAAGTCTGATCATCAATCGCCCTTTTGTCATGAGCCCAGGAAATAGTGGCCTCTTTAATTCGCTTAAGATTGTGATGAAAGTGTGCACCCGCATGCATCTGAGAATCATGAGGTCGATGAACCCACTGATCCTGAACCAGCTTAAGAAAAGCCTCCTCCTTCAGCCAGCTAGGATTGAATTTGAAAGGGCTTGGAGGTTTTTTCCTGCTACCTCGTAACTCCAGGAAGATGGGGCAGTGGTCAGATATCCCACCTGACCCTACCCACTATCTGACAACATCAACTCCCAGTGCCAACACATCAGCCACCATAAATCTATCTAGTCTTTTAGCCACCCGATGTTCCCCAGCTCTCTTATTCCTCCAAGTTGGAGTTAACTTGGATGGTAAAATGTCAAGAAGATCCTTCCTGGAAAAATCTTGAATGAAATAATTTGCTAATGTATCCGGAGCAGCCCGCGGCCCCCAAACTTCAGAAGACCCCAGAGTAAGATTGAAATCCCCACCCATAATCACATCCTGTCCTTCAAAAAGATCCATACATAACAAGGAGTCCCAGTAGCCAACCCTATTTAAATAGGGCCCGTATATATTGAGAACCGTGATCAACCGACCAATCTCAGCATCCCAAACTTCCAAACCGATACCAGAAGAGATTCCCCAAGAACTAGCACATCTGCAACTCTTTTCCTTCCACCCCGAGGCCAGCCCTCCAGAGCGCCCCCGAGCATCCACTCCAACAAACTTCCAACCAGGAAGTAAAGATTCTAAAGCTCATACTACATCCTCACTGCCACCCAAAGTTTCTTGCAACAGTAAAACATCCGGTTGATTTAAGTCTACCAGCCTCCGAAGCGACGATTTTTTAATGGGACTCGCCAACCAACGACAGTTGAAGGACATAAGTTTCATAATAAACCCCCATCCTGGGCTTTCACTGCTCTAAGTGCCCACTCAATAGAAGATTGTGTACCCATCACTAAATCCACTTTAGCCCGATCTTGAGCTTTAGACAAAAGGGATTTTCTGCCCCGACCTCTCCCCCCAACACTATAGGCCAATTCAGGAAGTCCCTTCCCCCCCGATCCATCTACAGGTATCTCCCTACTTCGAAGAGCATATCAAATACTTCTACCCTCAGAGCTGGTAGAGTGATTGGTGGATACAATGAACGGCATGAAAACACTATCCCCATCAGTCAACAGACAAGGAGCCACCGGACAATGTATGACAGTACGGGCTAGAGGAGGAGACCCAAGACTACCCCCCCCCAAAACAATAGAGTCATCAAATAAGGAGACAGCAGGAGAAAAGAAATGAGACATACCCGAGGGATTCGCAGCTGAACCCCATCGATTAATGGACAGCTCCTGTAGCAATTTGGAGGTGGCCCGAGTAGTAGGAGTCGCAGAACACAAAGAAGTCCCCTCCGCATCCGGATCCGCACTCCCAATGATCTCCTTACCTTTGTTCACCAAAGGTGGCAACAATTCCTCTGATCCAAGCCTCCCACAATGATCGGATGGTACCACAGAATCTAAGAACACCCCCCTGTCAATAGCAGGCCCACTCCCATCAGCCACCACCGTCGTAGAGTTCACCATCGACAATGGAACAGTGTCTTCTTCTGCAACTACATCGGTCAGAGGCTTACTAGTCTAAAATGGTAAAGGGAAACCGGCGACCAAATGTCCAAGAGCGTGGCAGCGGTGACACCTAAACGGCACACCCACGTAATCCAGGATTTGAACAAAGTCTCCATCCTTGGATTGAACATTAATCTCAGCAAAGAGTCCCAGCCGCAGATCGATATTTACCAATATCTTAACCACTGTGTATTTTCCAGTCGCATAATGGGAGGAATCTGAACACACATATTCACCAAGAAAATTCCCAATCTCAACAAACTGAGTTTCATTCCACATATGCATGGGAAACCCTGGAAGCTTCACCCACAGCGGTTCTTTATCACTTTTCTTCGATTTTGAGTCGATGAATGGGGACCAGCTTCTCAGAACAAGAGGGACTCCCAACATCAACCATTGTCGACTTAAAACAGAATCGACCTCCCCTCTGTTCATTAAGATGAAGGAAAACCATCCTTTCGTCAAAACCCGGACTTCAGGGGCTGATGACACAAAATCCTTCCACTGCTCAGCCGCCCAACGCTGAAGGAAACCGCGACCAAATCTTCTGCCCCGAACATGTCCAACCACAGCAGTGTGAGAGAAATCCTCCGCCTCTTCCATCGTAACATCCACCCCCAGCACTAACAGGTCCTGTCTTTTCCATTCTTTAACCGTCTTAGCGGGTTTTTTAAGTGAGTCAGCCTTAGCAAAGATCCCTGTTCGAGGACTAAGAAGGGATTCGACGTCTGGAAAAAAATATCCACCACCCAGGGCAGCCATAACATGACCACTGGAAGAAAAATCCCTAGGAACGGGCCCAATAAAGACCTATGGCCCCCCGCCTATCAAGGAGGGTCCAGAAAATATCCCCGACCGAGTCATCCCAGCAATGACATCTCCATCAACAAAAATCATGCTGTCACCTACCCCATCAGAGGTGTAAGCCACATCCTCCGCCATGCCAAGCCCTTGCACCAAACAAGCAACAATTCCTCAGACAGGACGGATACCCCAGAAATATTTAAATAATCCCAAACACAAAAAGGGACCGGCCTCCAATCCACAAATCCAAGAAGTCTGCATTCATCACCGTGCTATCCTCAGCGATCCCCACACATCCCTGAAAATACCGACCCTCATCCATGGCTAAGAGAGCAAGATCATCCATCTACATACCCCAGCAAATTCTCCACACAACACCAAGAATCAAACCAAAGATCAGCTGGACAAGCCAAAAAACTCCAGATTCCAGAACCCCGCAATCAAAGCTCAGAATCCCTCGTTCCTTCTTCCTGATTCTTGGACCGACTATTGAATCTGGTTATGCATATCACTAATTAATAACTTAATAGGCTGGCACATGCATTGCAGAATTGGTAATGTGATACAAGAACCATGGCAGAGAAATCCTCATGGGATATCGCCGAGAAAAGGGATTTAGAGCTGGTGGTATTTAATCCAGGCCCAGTTTTTGGTCCATTGTTGCAGTCGTCTAAGAAAATCATCCTCTGGAACGATGCCTAAATATTCTCAGAAGTATTCAAATCCAATCCGTACTTCATCAACAGAAATCTTCAGATCCCCTGTTATGCTACTCACGTCCTTCAATCATTCTAAACCTTGATGTTCCATGGCAAGGGTAGTTGAATTTGAATTTGTTTACCGCTCTTCTGGTAGATCTGCAATTCACCTACTCGAATCCACCATAACTATATTCTCAGATCTTTGATATAACGTACTTCTTCATGCTTTGAATCTTGCTCCATCCCCGGTAGTATTGCTTACCTTTAAGCCTAATGATCTGAATGCTATTATGTTATTAGTTTTCAATTAAAAATTAGACAAATTGTACTGTTAGTTAATGTTTTAGTTCTGCAATTTTATCTATTCTAAATGACCAATGTAGCCGTTAGGATAAGGTGCAGATTTGATGTTATAGTAAATGAATGAATGAATTATAAATGCTTCCCTGTATTTTTCCTTACACTTTTCAGTGTCGTACTCTAGTACAGGAAAGAGTAGTTAAATTTAAGTTATGAATAATGATATGCAGTAGATAGAGATGGATGAATATTTATGTAATTAAAATCTCTAATGTCTCTGTATTATCATTGCATTTTACTTACATATATATCTATTCTGTATTACATACAGAAGAACATGACAAATATCTAATATTTATATTATTTCCAATAACAGAAGATTCATGGAAGAGAAGTAACAATTTTATGATTTCTATCCAAACTTAGAATTGTTTGGGGTTTCAACCCTTCAAATAATAAAACATTTATATCATACATTTCTGAGTATAAACCTCTCTTTCAAACATACTTTACGAATATTGTAGTCTCTACCATCAAAATCCTATAACACTGAAAGTAGTATGCAAATCGAAGTAAAGTTTAGTACTGCCATATAGAAGTATAACTTTATATATTTATAGATAAACATTATTACTCATTTTAAATCATCACATTATGTATTATCATAGTATAAACAATATTTAAATAGTTATAAAGAACAAGTTTCAACTCTAATAATTCTAGCAATAGTCTTTGGGTTCAATCCCCATCTTCAACCATAGTATCATCTTTTACAAAAAACATTTAAGTCGAATCAAATCTCTAGCAATTAATGTATTGGGAAAATGTCTCAGGATTCAAACCCTGTGGCAAAACATACATCGTAACATGTTGTAAACAGTTGACATTAAATATTTCGTAAGAAGAGTGTGAGTCCAGGGACTCCAAAACCCTCGACACAAGTCCCTTTGAACCTTCAACGATGGGCCTTGCCCGAGCTTCTTAAACACCAAACAGTAAACTCCTTAAACTAGAAATGACGAATGTAGCCGAGAGTATTCTATAGGCTCAGTACTTCCTAGCCTATTTTAATTAACACAAACAAATTCATAAGTGGATCATATAATTACTACCGGAGGTATTAATGCAGAACAAGGTCAATAGTTCGAACCCTAGCAGGATTTTTTACATACAAAAATGCAGTCAACATTTTTAACATAACAGTGAGACAAAACCTTACTGCATACAGCAATACCAACGGACCATGCCCTTATAAAATAACAAACACTGTAATTGTAACTGAGGATTGGCTGATAGTAGCTCGCCATCCTTTAATTAAAACCATAAATAATTCTAGGTAAATTCTGGCATTTTATAAAAATCGTTGAGAAACCAATGAGAGCCTTGAAGGGCTCGAGAGCAAAAACTCCAGTTAAATACAAACTTTGCAAAATCCTTACAGCTCTAACCCTTTAAACCATAATTGTGAAACCAAGGTTTAAAACAAAATACATTTTCTCACAAAATCAACGAAGATCAGATTGGAGTCATAGTTCAGCTTGAAACTTCGAAGTACTTGGGTTACCCTTGGGATGCGATTCATAAGTAATTTAACCTCTTAGTAACAAATGTTAAATGTTGTGAGTTTTTATCGTTAACTACGTTGTTTAATGTTTAGTTGTGTTGAAGTTAACACTTTTAGCATAGCGACACAAGCATTTATTGTTACTTAAAAATTTTAAATTTTAGTGAATTTTTGGGGATGTTACACCCATGATGGAGGATCCAGTTTCTAGTTCTCCTCTTTTAGATGTTGAGAGGGAGAATCCAGAAGAGTCCTTAGATCTGATTAATCCTGAAGAGTCAATGGAACTAGTATAAATTTCACTTGATAAGCCTATTGCTAATAGGATATCTACCTGGTGTCGATGCATTCCGCAAGAGGAAGAAAAGCATGGAGCACCATCAGGTACATCCAAAGAGAGAAAGAGACCTGAAAGATATGTGGGATATGTAGCACAGATGAGTCACATCAGTGATTCAGAACCCACCACCTATGAGGAATCTACTAAGCAGCAAGTATGGAAATATGCCATGGTGGAAGAACACAAATACATCATAAAGAATGATGTGTGGGAAGTGGTTCATAAACCTGAAGGGAAGTCAATAGTAACTTCCAAGTGGCTTTATAAAATCAAACATGAAATTTGATGGAAGTATTGAAAAATATAAAGAAAGATTTGTGGCTCGTGGTTTCTCACAAAAAGAAGGAATAGACTATGATGAGACATTCACTCATGTGTCCAAGTACACTACTATTCGAGGCATGATTTCACTTGCATCAATTATGGGATGGAAGCTTCACTAGATGGATGTGAATACTGCCTTTCTCAGTGGTGAAGTTGAGGAAGTATACATATAGAAACCTGATGGGTTTGTAGTTCATGGGAAGGAGTCCCATGTATGCAAACTTAAGAAATCCTTGTATGGGATTAAGCAAGACCTGAGGGATTATTATTCAAGAATTGAAAGCTATATTCAGAGCTTGGGCTTCTCCAAAAGCGAAGATGACCCTAATCTGTACTTCAAGGTTGTGAAGAACCAACCACTGATCTTGGTTATATATGTTGATGACTTGTTCCTTACTGGAGAGGAACAATAGATATCTCGGTGCAAGAGGGAACTCACTTCTGAGTTCGAAATGAAAGACTTGGGTCTTATACACTACTTTCTTGGTCTGGAAGTTTGGAAAAGGAAATATGAGATCTTTCTTTCACAAGGAAAGTACATAGTTGATGTGTTGCATAGGTTTGGTATGATGGAATGTAAATCCATGTCTACACCAATGGTTTCTAATATGAATAAACTACATGAGTCAAATTTTGGATCGGATCTAGTGGATCCTACCATGTATAGACAACTCATTGGTTCCCTGATGTATTTGATACATAGTAGACTAGACATATGTTATGTAGTGAGTATCTTGATTCAGTTCATGTTTGAGCTAATACATATACATTGGGTTGTTTCCAAGCATGTACTTAGATACCTTCGAGGTACTATTTCTTATGGACTCAGATATGCTTCTAGTGGAGGAGTGATGCTACTTGGTTATGCTGACTCTAAATGGGGTGGTAGTATTGTGTACCAAAAGAGTACATCCAGATTTTGTTTTAGCTTAGGATTAACTATGATATCTTGGTCCAAAAAGAAGCAGGGCTCCGTAGCCCAAAGTACTATAGAAGAAGAGTATATTGCAGCTAGTACCGCCTGCCGAGAAGTTGTGTGGATTAGGAATATACTTGCTAGGTTGTTCGGTGACAAGCTTGAGACTATTGTCATTCACTCTGACAACCAGAGTTGCATTAAGCTCTCAGAAAACCCTATGTTTCATGACAAATCGAAACACATTGATATGAAATAACACTACATTAGAGACATGGTCTAGAGAGGTGTCGTAAGACTTCAGTACAATGCTACTAAAGAGAAAATAGAAGATATGTTGACTAAGCCTCTGTCCTCGATGAAGTATAGGTATTTCTGAGACAAGTTTGGTATGGTAGAGAATGCCTCCCTTGCTAAGATAGAGTGTTAAATTTACATCATCATGAGTCATTCTCCAAGTCAAAATCTTGTGCGACAGGATTGAGCCTCGTGTGTCGAGATAGTTCCTTAGGGACCTTGAGTTGGACTCGGGAAACTTGGAGTAGATTCTTGAGTTGGACTCAAGAATGAATAACCCTTATGTGTAAAGGTTAAGCCTCATGTGTTGAGGTAAGTGCTTTGTATGTCAAGTGATGGTGTTTTACATTCTTGCTTGTCAAGGTTAAGGTATTTTGTGTCAAGACAGATCCTCATGTGTTGAGGTAATACTTTGCATGTGGAAGTATGAATGGTGTGTGATGTACTACTAACCATGGTTGAGCTATTAAGTCTCCTCTAGAGACTGGCCACCTCTAGAGTGAATTAATTTAGCATATGACCACTTGGTACGATAGTAGAACAAGATGATCACATCATTGGAAAAATAACCTTAGTATATTTGATATGATAGATAAATTAAAGTTGGCACATGTGGACCATGCAGATAAGACAAGAGATAAATATAAGATGCGATAAGATAAGAGAGAACTCAAATTGCTCAGTAATGATAAAGAATCCATTTAAATAAGAGAGAACTCGACTTGTTAAACTTCAGTTATGTTAAACAAGAAAAACTTTAGTTAATTAAAGGAGAATTCGATTTGTTTATTAAGAAGGGATTTAGTTAAAAGAGTTAACTAAGTGTTAATAAAGGATATCTAGTTAACTAAAGTGTTTTGCATGTCAACACTTGAGTTAAACTAAAAGACGACACTTAATTTGAACTAAAAGACAACACTTGAGTTGCGACACTTGAGTTACAACACTTAAGTTATGACACTTGCATGACGACACTTGAGCTAGCCTCCTAATTAAGTGACCTAGCATCCAGATGAAGGGCATGTTCATACTGAAGTCAGAATATAATAATAGAATCCAAAGCATGAGAAGAATGATATATATATATATATATATATATATATGCACGATTGATGAATTCGGTGTGAGAGTGAATTCCCTTCTCTCTTGAAGGCAATGCACTTTCTTTGTGTAGGATATTATTCGGAGTTCTATTCTTCCATCTTATCTCTTGTTATGTGATTGCGCTAGGGGTGCTTGGTATTTCTCTCTAATAATGCACCAGGGGTACTTGATGTGTAACGTACCCACGTTACACACACAAACAATTTATAGTATAAAACTATAAAAATAAAATTTTATTTTATACAGCTAGTTAACAACTTCATAATTTTCATTATTTGCCCATAAACAAAATTTAATACACAGGCAGCCAGAATCATGTCATCTGCTTAAGTCACATAATTCTACGACTTGGGAACTCTGCCCCTTCCTTCCAATATTTCCACCTTCACCAGACCTACAGAGACATTCTGAAACATATCAAGGTTCAACTCTATCTTTTCCCAAAGTTCAGTTGAAGACTAACCATCCCTTAGCAAGGTGAAGGATAATACATAAGCAACGTAAATATTGACACTAAGCTAGATTAAAATATCATAGCTTGTAGAGTTAATCAACACAAAACAAGCTCATTCATGGGAAAGACACCCAATCATGCATTCATTCCTCATATCCATATTTATGCCTATCATTCTGTGAACAAGACATGATCCATCCATTCATCAATAAGGTATAACCACATAAGCATTCATGAGGTGCATAAATTAGGTATAACCAATACATCTTCCACATGCAAGATTCATAGTGCAAATAACTCATGCAATTGAAGGAAACATCCAACATGAATACAACCTTCTTCATAGGATTATGCATAGCATAATTATGGCTTACAATTAATTGCAACCTTCATTCAAAAATTTGAACATAACAAGCATAATATATCATATGAACATTAAAATTAATCCACAGAAACACTTATATGAGATTCACATAATTGTGGTAACTGGTTGCATGTGAGCCAGGCTCCACCCAACCTTAGAACTTGTCCAGCCTGCACTATTTCAGCTCCCAAGTTCACCCCTGAGCCGATATCCAGACATTAACCCAAGGTGTCTCACCAACCCCCTCAACTCACTCACAGATTCAAAGGTGGAAATAACAGAGAGAATGGATATGCACAGGGGTTCAACAAAACAACAGTTTTATAACCAATTCCTTATTAATTCCGCAATTAACCCACATAGTTCCTTCCCTTAAACGCACAGTGATACACTTCACTGTAAGCATTATAATTCACTCGGAGTCTCACGCACAATTTCCAATTGATTGGTATATGCAAACAAGGAAATCAAAGCCATATCAGGTTAACTCAGCATAACCGTTTTCAGGTTTCCACACAGGGATTTTTTCAAGTTTTCTTCACTCTACTCATTCCGCAGGAATCCACCCCAGTCTCCCTTATCCTCCTCCCTACATCTACGTGCATTCTCCAGACCGACAACCCCTTAGTATGTCCGCACTGTTCACTGAAGTAACCCCGTGTCCACCTTTGGAATCCCACATGGTTGTCCCAAAGGTACACGTTACTTCCATCCAAAAGCACGATTAGCCACTTAAATCAATATTAACTAATAATTAATAATATTTAATTATTAATCAATCCCCCATTAAGACTATGGATTAGGACTATCGTTTTTGGGGTTTTTAACATAAGGTTTATAAAACAAGGTTTTAAGGAGACAAGGAACATAGGCCAACCCTTCCCCCTCACAGCCCTCGGTTAATATATGGATCTCCTCTTCAGTGTATTGCTCCTCATGCAATTAGATGGTAATTGTATTAAAATAATATATTTCTATGTACAAACTTCATAGCAAATAGTTCAAGATACAATATCAGTTCTAATATGGTCCAGGGGTGTTACATTTCCCCTCCCCTTAGAGTCTTCATCGTCCTCGATGAGTAACATTGTATCAAAACATATACAACAAAATAAATGCAGGAATTTTTAACCTTATTTACATACACATTTTTAAAATAGATGTGGATATTCTTCCCACGTCATATCTTTCAGTTCCCAAGTAGATTCCTCAAGACTATAATGGGTCTATTGGACCTTTACCTGTCCGATGACTCTGTTCCTGAGTATCTTTCTTCTGCGATCCAATATGCAAATTGGTTGAACCTGTATTTCCCCTTTGGGTTCCATCTTCAATATTGATCATAGAAGATTGATGATCAGCTTGGCGATTGTACAATGTTGCATAGATGTGAGGAACACTTCTAGCAACATTGCCAACAGTAGATGCTTCTTGCATATTATACAGATCGGTTCCTTTATTTCTTCTTTCAGGACATTTGTTTAAGAAGTGGTCCCCACCACATCCCCAACATTTCAGTGGTTTTTTTTCGTTTCCTGCTCCATTTTCTTTGAGTCTTCCCACTTGAAACATTTCTTAGTGGTTTGATTGGATGAATGCCTCTTCATTGGTCCACTGACCTTTCCACTGTTGATTGTTTTCAGAATTATTTTTACCTCCTTTTGCAGACTAATAGATCCCTACAAAACCTTGTGGTTCATCTCATTTTGTTGTTTATGTAGCTTGAGTATCTCTCCAATATTCTCTTGGGTTTTGTAAATTGTTTGAAGAATATTTTCAGCCATATCCAGTAACTTTTGGTCTGCTGCCATGGTCAATATACACAGTTGTGCACACTTTTCTTGCTAGCACCACCTATTTTATAACATCTGCAACCAATTGATTTCAATTTCTCACCTGTGAAATTCATCATTGCAATTCTTTGTTAGGTCAACCATAAAATAACATTAAAATCAGTCAATTAATTTCCCAAGTGACATGGAAAATCCATGCTATATCCATGAGACTTTCACACTTTTCATGCTTTCCCAACATGCACATGAACTCATGCATGTTCATCCTTTCACATGGAATTAACTAATTCAGCCTTCAGAAGTATTTCAAGCAATCAACCACAATCATTTCTCAACCAAAACATGCATTCAATCAAATTTTTGTTTTCTTTAATGCATCAATTAAAAAGGAAAGAGGAGAGTAAGAGTTCCCCCCTCTTAGTCTTGTTCTAATCCATAGTCACACCATCACTGTGATTCCATGATCCTTAGCCTCTTTCACTTCAATGTGAGTACTTAACTTGACCTTTATTGGCTATGACACTTAGTGTCTGATGTCTGTCCCAAGCCTCTCATCCAGGGAACCTAATAATTAATAGTAACCTGATTACTGATGCTCCAGAGCCCCCACCTAAACATCGGTAATATAATAAGTTATGTTGCTTCCCGAGATTATGTTAAACCTTTTTAAGTAGAGTCACTCTAGTGCTATTTAGAGCTTATGCTCAACACATAATGAGTAGTCCATGTGCTCCAGAGCTTCTACTCAACACATATATGTCATACATGTGCTCCAAAGATTATGCTCAACACATGATGAGTAGTCCATGTGCTCCATAACTTATTCTCAACACATATATGTCATCCATGTGCTCCAAAGCTTATGCTCAACACATGATGAGTAGTCCATGTGCTCCATATCTTCTACTCAACACATATATGTCATCCATGTGCTCCAGAGATTATGCTCAACACATGATGAGTAGTCCATGTGCTCTAGAGCTTCTGCTCAACACATATATGTCATCCATGTGCTCCAGAGATTATGTTCAACATATGATGAGTAGTCCATGTGCTCCAGAGCTTCTGCTCAACACATATATGTAATCCATGTGCTCCAGAGATTATTCTCAACACATGATGAGTAGTCCATGTGATCTAGAGCTTCTGCTCAACACATATATGTCATCCATGTGCTCCAGAGCTTATGCTCAACACATTATAAGTAGTCCATGTGCTCCAGAGCTTCTTCTCAACACATATATGTCATCCATGTGCTCCATATCTTATGCTCAACACAAGATTAGTAGTCCATGTGCTCCAGAGCTTCTGCTCAACACATATATGTCATCCATGTGCTCCAGAGCTTATGCTCAACACATGATGAGTAGTCCATGTGCTCCAGAGCTTCTTCTCAACACATGTATGTCATCCATGTACTCCATGAGTGTGCCACATCAAATTGTATCTATTCGAGCTAACCCACAGGATGAACAAGCTAGTTCATTAGTATTGATGTTATACAATGGTAAACATATTTCATAACATTCACTACCAAATATTGAAATACCATGAATGTGTCCATTCCCTTAGGTATAGTCAATATTGATAACCCTAACATAAATCAACACCAGAAAGGTGTGCACCCCTCACTGATGTGAACTATGTAGGTCCTACTCTTACTTCAGCAGTCTGAAATAATATAAATACAATAAAACATGCTCTGCATATTAACTCTAGTAACTAGACATGTCTATATCTCAGCTAGGGTTACAGAACACTTATATATTTGGGTAGATGTACTTTATCTTCCTTTGCGAGGAGTGGGGCTCCCTTCTTTGAGTTGTCATTCCCTCGATTTTCCACCCCAATCTCTTTAACGTTACACATATTCCCTATTTGGCATAAATTCTTACCGTCTCACTCACATGTATTTCCACCATGTAGTGTAGATGAGGCATCCTCATATTGTTGGGATTTTGCAAGTGGCACCACTATGCCCATTGGGTTGTATGCTTGTTACCATAACATGGACACCCACTTACAAATGTACTCCTAACACAGTTATGTACAAGCCAACAATGATTAGCAATCATCAGTAGTTTTCAAATCTGAAATTTACAAGTCTGAAATGGACAATCTGTTATGTGCATAACTAAGTTTACAACCATGAGATCATTCTCATGAGGTTTGACTCTTGCACATGGTATATTTTCAGCCCTCATCATGGACTTACCCACCTTTCCATGTCCAAATCAATCTACCTGAAATCTGAACTCAAACTAGTCAAACACTTTGTGAGTCTTTCATGCACATAACATTTTTTTCGCAATAGTCATTAAAGTGATTTTCAGAATTATAATCACCCAATCATTCAAGCACTTTCTGCTGCTAACATAATCTTACAACGAAATGTATAGGTGTATTTTATATGCATCTTTATCATAATAAAATTTAAAAGACACCATAACATTTTTTATGTAATTTTAATAAACCTTTGATACCCATTACTTCCTAGTCATAACCTTTATACAACTATGTCCTTCCACAGAGTATTCTGGAAGCCCTCTCATCATGACTGCCTCTATCTAATCCTTCCTGCATTCACATCAGCTCATGAAATGATCTCAGAATTACCATTAATTCAACATTTCACCCATTATTTAATTTTCAATGACACATACACATACCAATTATGCATTGACACAATGCATCACAACATGTGAAACCGCACACATGTATGCACATTCACAACACGTACAAAAACTTTTATATGCATTTACTCAATGCTTAATCACAAGATTTACAAGATATGTTTAATGTACATTTACTAAATGCACCCAATGTACTACCACATTGATCAAGAACATCCATGTGCCTACATAGGTTTCCTACAATGGTAAGTTGGATGTTCTTTCCAATGCTCCAACACCATAATCTCCCCAATCATTTGGTTGTCTATTTGATGCCCTCTTTCCCCATTCAACAACACATCCCTAGTTTCCTCCTTCCATGGTTGTTGGCAAGAGGTTTCATCCTAATTTAACACCAATAGGGAATTAATGGGTGGTTTGTGTAGCACTAAAGCATTACCACAACAGGACCATAAGTCCCTACTTGCTTGGATATCAACCCATAACCATTATACACATGGCATAATCTACTTTCATATGAATGCATTCAAAATCCTTAAACAGTCACATGATAGCATGCCCTGTGGAATGTCATTCACACAAATGCATTCACTATTACATGCATGCCATTTTATGATGGCTAAAAAAAAATGATTAAAGGATTCTTACCCATCCTTTCTCAAAACTTAATAATATTAGCATATTGAACCTTACCTGCAAGGCTGCCATCAACACACTATTGTTACCTGATTAGTTGGTTTCTTACTAAGGACTACACAGTCCTTCCACCGACCTCTTGATCACATATTTTTTGCTCCAGCATTGCTTCATAAGATTGATTTTCACAGGAGACATCATCATCAGCATCTTCAACCATGCTTCTATTGTCTTTGGTCCTATATCCAATACCAATAGCAATGGTGGTTATCAATGACAATAATTATCATTAGTGGCTTATTGCATATGTAGAACTCACTATTTTACCAGCATGCAATCTCACACACATGCACTATGCGGTGTCTATTAATGTGCCCTCTAGTGCATATTCATTTCATCTACATGATCTCTTGCACTTTCAACATTCATATGCCCTAATTTCTGCACATAGATTCAGAAAATGTAAATACAAAGCAAGATATGGTTTAAGGAATTTTTCCCTCTTCCCACATTGGAAGTCACTTGATGCATCTGATTTTGCAGTTGAGCCAAATTCTGCATTAAATGTTGATTAATTTGGTTTTGTTGTTCCAAACTTTGCAAAACTCTTTGGTTTCCAACCTGTAATTCCTTTAGGGTTTGCACAACATCCACAGTCCCTATCCCACTTAAGTGACCAATGGATGCATTACCATGTACTTCACCACCAATTTCTTCCACAAAATTAGAGAATTCGGGATCCTCTGCCATCTCTTTAGTTCTGATTACCTGTCTTTACTGACAGTCTGCAATTCAAATGACTGAATATTCCTGTATAATTCTAGCAATATGAAATTTTCAATGATTATTAGTCTCAAATTAACTACAACATATATTCGAATACATGTATTTATCTCTTTAGGAAAAAACAATTTCAATTTCAAAGGCCCGAGAGCTACAATCGACGCTTTGATACCAATCTGTAACGTACCTGCGTTACACACACAAACAATTTACAGTATAAAACTATAAAACTAAAATTTTCTTTTATACAGCTAGTTAACAACTTCATAATTTTCATTATTTTCCCATAAACATAATTTAATGCACATGCATCCAGAAGCATGCCATCCGCTTAAGTCACATAATTCTATGGCAGGGGAACTCTGCCCCTTCCTTCCAAGATTTCCACCTTCACCATACCTACAGAGACATTCTGAAACGTATCAAGGTTCAATTCTATCTTTTCCTAGAGTTGAGGTGAAGACTAATCATCCCTTAGCAGGGTGAAGGATAATACATAAGCAATGTAAATATTGACACTAAGCTAGATTAGCATATCATAGCCTGTAGAGTTAATCAACACAAAACAACCTCATTCATGGGAAAGACACCCAATCATGCATTCATTCCTCATATCCATATTTATGCCTATCATTCTATGAACAAGACATGAGCCATCCATTCATCAATAAGGTATAACCACATAAGAATACATGAGGTGCATAAATTAGGTATAACCAATACATCTTCCACATGCAAGATTCATAGTGCAGATAACTCATGCAATTGAAGGAAACATCCAACATGAATACAACCTTCTTCACAGGCTTATGCATAGCATAATTATGGCTTACATTCAATTGCAACCTTCATTCAACAATTTGAACATAACAAGCATAATATATCATATGAACATTAAAATTCATCCACAGAAACACTTATTTGAGATTCACATAATTGTGGTAACTGGATGCATGTGAGCTATGCTCCACCCAACCTTAGAACTTGTTCAACCTATATTATTTCAGCTCCCAATTTGAACCCCGAGCCGAGATCCAGACATTAACCCAAGGTGTCTCACCAACCCGCTCAACTCACTCACAGAGTCAAAGGTGGAAATAACAGGGAGAATGGATATACATAGGGGTTCAACAAAACAACAGTTTTATAACCAATTCCTTGTTAATTCTGCAATTAACCCACAGAGTTCCTTCCCTTAAGCGTAGAGTGATACAATTCACTGCAAGCGTCGGAATTCACTTGGAGTCTCATGCAATTGCAAATTGACTGGTATATCCAAACAAGGGAATCAAAGCCAAATCAGGTTAACTCAACATAATGGTTTTCAGGTTTCCACACGGGGATTTTTCCAAGTTTTCTTCACTATGCTCATTCCGCAGGCATCCACCCCGGACTCCCCTCTCTGCGTTCCTACGTCTATGTGCATTATCTAGACTGACAACCCCTCATTATGTCCACATTGTTGACCGAAGTAACCCCGTGTCCACCTTTGGGCTCCCACATGGCTGTCCCAAAGGTACACGTTACTTCCCATCCAAAAGCATGATTAGCCACTTAACTCAATATTAACGAATAATTAATAATATTTAATTATTAATTAATCCCCCATTAAGACTATGGCTTAGGACTATGGGTTTTGGGGTTTTTAACATAAGCTTTATAAAACAAGGTTTTAAGGAGACAAGGTACATATGTCAACCCTTCCCCCTCATAGCCCTCGGTTAATATATGTATCTCCTCTTCAGCATATTGCTCCTCATGCAGCCAACTGGTAATTGTATTAAAATAATATCTTGCTATTTACAAACTTCGTAGCAAATAGTTCAAGATAGAGTATCAGTTCTAATCTAGGCCAGGGGTGTTACATGATGTAATCTGTGTAAAGGAATTCTTTGTTATCTATCAATATTCTAAAGAATATTTTTCCAGGGTTTTCTCCCTCAAGTACTATAGGGTTTCCCTAGGGTAAATATTGTGTCTCATGTGAATGCTTATCCTTGTTGATTATTCATTTGATTTCAATTACTACTCTAATTCCGCATTAAGATAAAATTTTAACACATCTCTATGATTTCCCCCCATGATCAAGACCTCAACTTGACCTGTCTATTTTGTGAAAAAAATCCTAATGCACCTATATCCTGTTGGCTCCTTCATCATTTTTGTTCCATACCAGGGAGATAGACGCAGTCAGTGAGGTAGAAATTGCAGAAGAAGAAGTGGTGCAAGGATAAGTGTACCATAAAGAAACCAGCTTAGAAGTTGTTGATATGTAACCATCTTGACGCAATCAGAAATAGCTACTCCTCAAGTATAAAAGCATTGTGTAAACCAAAGAAGGGGTAGCTATGGAGATTGCAATTATGTGGGATTATTGTTGTTGTTATATCCACCGATGGGTGTTGTAACTGGTTTCTATGGGTTGTGTGGGATTGTCTTATGTAATTTTGAGTAGATCTGCAATGCATTGTATTATGAAAACTAGGGATTGATGTGTTATGGACGCAGAGCCTGTATTGTATAAATTCATTGGATATGAATAAAGAAAGTTGAAAATGTTTGCCCCCCTTTAAATTTTGTAGATGCTATGAATTTTATTTTTGTTCATGTTTATGAGATTTGAACATGTATATATCTAGGTACATAAAATAAATAGATATGCAATGAGAATCAAATCAGGCATCAATACATTATTTAATAAATGAATAACTTACTACACAAGAGCTCAAAACATAAAAGAATAAGAATTATCAAGTTCATTAAATTAAATGAGAGGTGGAGTACAATATTTATAGACCACAATTCGAGTTAGGGTTGGATCCAATTTGAATTTCCCATGCCATGCTAAATAGGCTAGTCAGACTTAACTTAAAGCATAGACCCTCATTTAGTCAAGCACACTCACCTAAACTGAGTTTAATTACACTACACTTGCTAAATTGAACTGAATTGAACTGATATGCACTGAATTGAATAATAATAACATGCAATGAACTGAAATGGGTTACTAATGTCACTAGAGGACTAGTTAGGAATAGTTAGGGTTAGTTAGGACCTCAATCAGTGGAGAGTACCTAATATTCACTTAAATGCCTCCTTAAATCAAGGAATGGGCCCCCAAACCAGGGAATGTGCCCTCAAATCAAGGAGAGTGCCCCCAAATCTAGGGTTTGGGTGCATGTGTGACTCAGGAGGTCAATTTTGGTGTGGTTGGGCCCATTAGAATTAGAAAGTTAGGGTCTATGAGGGTTAATTATTCTAATGCCCCCCCATAACCCTAACTACATAAAAATAAACTATGTAAAAAAATGGGTTCTGACAATTTGCATCCATATTAGGTACCCATTCACACATAAAGAAAGATTCCTTGTAAATTGGGAAATAGGGAAAAAATCCAGTGGGAAAAAAACCACCCCATAAAGGGAATGTGAAAAGAAGACATTAAGGATCCTCCTCAAAAAAATTCCTTTACTCCCAAAGAATCTCTCAACTAGGTGAACTGCTACTCAGTAAAGGGATTTGTGAAGATCCTTACAAAACTCTGTGAAATTCACCTTATTTTGAAGTGTATGTGATCCCATTCATGAGATCCAAACACTTTGAAAAGCTTGAATGGTGGTTCTTGACCACTCCTTGCTTCAAATGGAGAAAATCCCTTGAAGCTTTTGTGCGGAACTTGGTGAACAATATGGGAGTAAAGGCTATAGATATAGAGAATGAGAAGACATTCTAGAGGTATTATGTTAGAAAAATAGGATCGCAAAAAAATAACATAAAATAAGATGCATAAATAAAATAGATAAACACAATACAAGAGAGACACCAATATATGCGGTTCACCCAAGCTGGGCTATGTCGATAGAGAAATTGCCAGTCCTTTTATTATACCATCCAGCAAATGAAAGGATACAACCCGTAGCACATTTGTTGCAGCTTCCTCTTCACTCTCTCACATTCTCTCTCACAATCATAGAGATATTTACAATACTACAATACATTGTCGTATTACAGTGCCTTCCTTTTAAAGAGGGATTACCATGGGAAAATACCATGGGATACCCAATAACATGGGCCCGTAAATCACCCATTATTGACCAAGTCATGACTATGAAATTACAACATTTTACAATTCAATACAGATTTATTTCGGGGGCTTCTCCCTTGAACCCCCTTTGTTAGGGGCGCTGCCCCCAAACCCCCCAACCAGGGGGGATGGTCCCCACGGGACCCCCGCAGGGGGAAGGGGGGGGGATAATCCCCCTCGCTGAGATGAGTGTATAGTCCACCTGCATAGCATATAAAGTTGGTGTACAAACACAACTGAACAACAATATCTCTGAATCAGGAAGATTAGGCTCCACAACAAACAGTATCCCACTTGGAGACCGATCACAACAACTCCACCGCTACTGCATCTACCGGAATATGCTCCAAACCTTGGACCTAAAAAAATTCTCATATTCACCTTCATGCTAGAAGGCCAACTGAAACTGATCAGGAAATCAGTTTCTCTCTCATTACTACCTTTGTCAACATGTCTGCAGGATTTTGGCTAATGTGTATCTTTACCAACTTCAACAATTCATCTTCTAGAATAGATCATATGAAATGGTACTTGAGCTGTATATGTTTAGTCTTAGAATTGAATGTTGAGTTCTTTGCAATATGAATGGCGATCTAGATGTCGTTGCACAATCTTCTATTCTCCTGCTTCTTACACAATTCCTCCATGAACCTCTGTAGCCAAATCATCTCTTTACTATCCTCTGTAACATTAACATACTCTGCTTCCATTGTTGAAAGTGCAACAACCTTTTGCAGTTTCGAAATCCGACTTACTGTTGTTCCACCTACAGTAAAGGCATACCCTATGGTGCTCCTCCTGTTATCTTTATCACCTTCCATATCTGCATCAACATATCCCTGTAGAGCAATGTCTGAACATCCAAAACATAATGCATGAGTAGGAGTACCTCTCAAATACTTGAGAATCCACTTTACTTCCTTCCAATGATATTTACCTGGAATTTTCATATAGCTTCTCACAACTCCCACTGCATGTGAAATATATGGTCTTATGCACACCATCGCATACATCAAACTGCCAACTGCTAATGAATAAGGAACCTTGGACATGTATTATGTTTCCTCGTGTCTTGGGACACATCTCCTTACTTAGTTTGAAATGGATGGCCAAAGGTGTACTAAATGGTTTTGCATCCTGCATTCTAAACCTCTCCAACACATTTTCTATGTACTCACCCTGAGACAATGTCAATTTTTTATTTTTCATGTCTCTTGTTATTCTCATACCAAGGATTTGCTTTGTAGCACCCAAATCCTTCATCACAAAAGAATTAACTAATTTCCTTCCAAGCACATTTATATCCTGGATGTTATACCTTGCAACAAGCATGCCATTCATATACAATAACAAGATAATATATCTTCCATTATCTAGCTTCTTGAAATAAACACAGTGGTTAGAATGACATCTAATATAACCTTGTTATGTCATAAACTTGTCAAATTTCAAATACCACTTCCTCGGAGCTTGCTTCAGGCCATACAAGCTCTTTTTTAACCTACATACTAAATTCTCCTTCGCTTTTACCTCATACCCCTGTGGCTACTGCATATAAATCTCTTCCTCCAAACCCCCATGGAGAAAGGTTGTTTTTACATCTAATTGTTGAAGATGCAAATCTTCTACCACCACTAGAATTAAAATATTTCTAATTGAAGTTATTTTAACAACAGGAGAAAATATTTCATCAAAATATATACCTTTCTTTTGTGGAAACCCCTTTACAACAAGTCTGGCCTTGTATTGCTTCTTTCCTCCATCTTCTTCCTTCAACCTATAAACCCATTTATTCTTTAATTATCTTTTACTTGCAGGAAACTAAACCAAATCCCAAGTCTGGTTTCTTACCAATGAGTCCATCTCCTCATTCATGCCTTGCTACCACTTATTTCTAGTTTCCACCTGCATTGCTTCTTCATAACATTCTGGTTCACTAGAGTCAATAATCAATAAATAATACGGTGAAGGAGAGTATCGTTTAGGGGGTCTACTTGACCTGATAGATATTCTAACACTTGCGGGAGTTTGAGTTACCTGCTATTGTTCTTGATTTTCTAGCACCTTTGGAACTTCATTTTCTTTGATTTCATCAAACAGTGTGTACTATGTGTTTTCCTTTTCCCATTTATTTCCCTAAAATTCATCTGTATACATGACCTTTTAATTGAATACCACATCTCTACTCCTAATGATTTTTTTATTTTCATAATCCAATAAGTGATAACCAAAATCATCAACCCTGTATCCAATAAAGGTACATTTCTTGGATTTAGCCTCAAGTTTTGTTCTATTTTCTTTATCAATATGGGCAAATGCTTCACAACCAAAACTTCTCAGAAATGAGTAGTTTACCATTTTACCTATCCATGCCTCCTTTGGAATCCCACCATCCAAAGCGCTTAAAGGCCCTCTATTTATTAAGTAAACAACAATATCTACAACATCTACCCAAAACTGTAAGGGAAACTCTGCATGCAATCTCATACACCTTGCACACTCCATGATTGTTCTCTTCATCCTTTCTGACACACGATTTTCTTATGGTGTTCCTTGAACAGTCATCTCTCAACAAATCCCATGGTATGAATAGTATATATCAAACTCCTTGACGCAGTATTCACTTCCATTATCCGATCAAAGACACTTTAACCTTTTTCCTGTCTCATTCTCAACCAAATCTTTCCATTTCTTAAAAGTAGCAAAAATATCAGATTTATGTCGAATGCAATAAACCCAATTTTGTCTAGTTGCATCATCAATAAAATTAATATAATAATGAGAGCCACCAAGAGATGGTACCTGAGTCGGTCCCCATACATTTGTTTGCAAAAGACCTAACTTTTCACTCTTCTTTTGCTTCCCAACTCTGAGAAATCTGACTCTCTTCCATTTTCCATAAACACAGTTTTCACAGAATTCTAAACTTACTTGCTTCAAATCTAGTAGCAACTTCCTTGAGTGGAGAATCTGCATCCCCTTCTCACTCATGTGGCCAAGCCTATGATGCCACAATGTTGTATATGTTTATGTGAAAGATATAGAGATAGAATAATAGTTAGTATTATGAGGACATAAATACAACGTACATATCCTATCTCCTTTTTTTATTACCAATGATCCTTTAGTGATCTTCCACCACATTTATCCAAACGCAGACAAACAGTCGCCATCGCCCAATTGCCTTGTTGAGATCAGATTTAGTTTCATAGCAAGAATATGCCTTACATATTTCAACAACCATTCACCTCCACTCTGTAACTTTATCCATACCTTACCCATTCCAACAATTTTACATGGCTCGTCATCACCCAATAAAACATGTCCAAAATCACCTGGAACATAATCAGGAAAGAACTTCCTATGGGGTGTAGCATGACATGAAGCCCCTAAATCTACTACCCAATAATCACTAGTACTATCTAATGTAAGAATCAAATCATCTTGTAACACATCACCTGCTACATTTGCTTCATGAGTAGTCTCCTGATGTCCATCTCCTTTCTTCTTTAGAGATCTGCATTATTTCTTTAGATGTCCTTTCTTTCCACAGTTCCAGCACTCTATCTTTCCCAGTATGGAATTGGATCTTTCCTTCCTAGACTTCCCACGATTACCTGGGATCTTTCCTCTCTCCCTTTTTCTGAGTCCCCTGCTCTCCATGGTCAACACATTACCCGATGTCTCACCTGTGCTTTTACTTCGCATTTCCTCGTTATGAATAACACCAACAACATCATCAAATTTCAAATTGTTTGAACCAAAGAAAGAGTTACTTATAGCCATGACCAAGCTATTCCAACCTTTTGGAAATGAGAACAATATTAAAAGATCCCTATCCTCATCTTCAAAGTTCACTTTTACAGAACTCAGTTGATTAGTAATCGTATTAAATTCATTTCAATGGTTAGCAACAGACCTACCTTCTTACATCTCTATATTAAATAAACACTTCATTAGAAATACCTTACTGGAGGCTGAGGGTTTTTCATGAAATTTATCCAATGAGCTCATCAAACTCTGTGTTGTCTTTTCTTTTGAAATATTGAAAGCCACCGACGAATCCAGGCATAGCCTCATTGTCCCTAGTTCCTTTCTGTCAAGAACCTCCCATTCTTCGTCCTTCATAGCCGTTGGCTATTTTTCTTTTCCTCCCAACAATAGGAATAGATCCTTCTGATATAGATAATCCTCCATTTGCATCTTCCATAACTTGTAGTTTTGGTCGTTAAATTTTTTGACCCTAAACTTTCCTTCTTCCGCCATTGCTCCCACTCGAACCAATAACCATTCTTTCTTGCGAGTTTATGTGCCAAATAGGCATTTGGATATGATACTAATTGTTAGAAAAATAGGATGGTGGAACAATAGCATAAAATAAGATGCATAAATAAAACACATAAACACAATACAAGAGAGACACCAATATACGTGGTACACCCAATCTGGGCTACGTCCACGGAGAAATTTCCAATCATTTTATTATATCATCCAACAAATGAAGGGATACAACCCGCAACACATCCGCTAAAACTTCCTCTTCACTCACTCATAGTCTCTCTCACAATAATAGATATATTTACAATACTACAGTACACAGTCGTATTACAATTCCTTCCTTTTAAACATGGATTACCATGGGAAAATACCACATGATACTCAATACCACGGGCCCGTAAATCACCCATTATTGACCAAGTCATGACTATGAAATCACAACATTTTACAAGGCAATACAAATTCCTTTTAGGGGCGCTATCCCTAAACCCCCACCAAGGGCCTTCTATCCCCCAGACCTCTGCAGAAAGGATAAGCCCCCTCGCACCCCCTAGTTGGGATGTGTCTACAGTCCACCTTCATAGCATATAAAACTAGGGTACAAACAGATTTGAACAACAAGATCTCTGAATCATGAAGATCAAGCTCCACAACCAACAAATACTTCAACAAGAACCTAATTTGGGACAAGTTCTCCAATGGCCTCTTTCATCTTCTGAATGTAAGTGAATTTCCTCGTAGGACAGGAGTTGTGAAGCTTTTTGGGCCTCCTTCAATAAGACTAGATCTGGCATACCAACTATGTAGCAACTTATATGGGGAGATAGGAGAACCATGGTTGCAAAAGCACTTTTTGATGGGAGAAAAAGAGTTGAAAATGGGCTCTATGGTGGCTGCAAAATCCTTCTTTGGTGGCTGAAAAAAACCTTCTTTGGTGGTTCTGAAAGGACTTCTTCAATATGCAAGAGTAGTGGCCATAAAAAGCCTTTTATGGTGGCCGCAAAATGTCTTCTTCAATCTACAAGAGTAGTGGTTGAAAAAATCCTTCTTTGGTGGCTTCAAAATCCTTCTTTGGTGGCTGCAGAAGCCTTCTTTGGTGGCTACAAAATCCTTCCTGGTGACTACAAAATCCCTTCTCAACCTGCAAAAGCTAGATAACTGACAAGAAATCACTGAAACACTAACTAGTTTAGTACCGCCTATGATATGATACCATATGAGATTTGAACATGTATATATTTAGGTACATAAACTAAATAGATATGCAATGAGAATAAAATCAGCCATCAGTACATTATGTAATAAATGAATAACATAAATTACTGCACAAGAGCTTAGAACATAAGATAATAAGAATGATCAAGTTCATTAAATTAAATGAGAGGTGGAGTACAATATTTATAGATCAACAATTCAAGTTTGGGTTGGAGGTAATTTGAATTTCCCAAGCCATGCTAAAGAGGCTAGTCAAGCTTAACTTAGAGCATAGACCCTTAGTTAGTTAAGCACACTCACCTAAATTGAGTGTAACTATACTGCATTGACTAAATTGGAATGAACTGAATTGAACTAAACTAAACTAAGATGCACTGAACTGAACTAGGGTGCTAATGTCACTAGAGGACTATTTAGGAACAATTATGGTCAGTTGGGACCTCAATCAATGGGGCATACCTAGTATTCACTTAACTGCCTCCTTAAATCAGGGAATGTGTTCCAAAATCAGCAAATGTACCCCCAAATTAAGGAGAACAGCCCCAAATCTAGGGTTTTGGTGCATATGTGAGTCAGGAGGTCAATTTTGGTGTGGTTGGTCCCATTAGAATCACTAGGTTAGGGTTAATGAGAGTTAATTATTCTAACAATGTTTATTGTTTATTCTTTATATGCTTGATCTACAACTCTAGTGAGATATAATGTCAAACTAATTGTTAATATGGTGAATACATGTTGCAGGAAGTTAATCTAGTAGTTGTTATAGATGGATATCCCATCATAGATCCCTATGGTTAACCCCCCTTATCACACAGAGGTCTAGGAAGTGCTTTGGGTGATACTTTCTTCCATCGAGAGAATAAAAAATGCCAACATTCTAGACTGCAATGACCCCCCTTTGTTGGCACCCACACAAGAACCCTTGTATCATCTAGTTTTGCACCAACAAATGGTTCCATTACTAGGGCTTGGTTTTCAATATGACGTTGTTAGTTTCATGGATACATTGATCCTGAAGATCCGTATTCAGGATTGGTGGGAGAAAAAAATTGAGGATTTTGTGGCAGAAGAAGCTCGACTATGAAGGTGGAATCTAGTTAAACTTTGAGAATATAAATTGTACGGACGACCTCAGTTTGATCAGTATGAGGTTTTATTGTGCGATTTTCCTATAAATCTATAGAAATGGATGAAGAGACTTGTGGAAATCCAAAAATTCCAAAGACACCAGCGGAGAACTGTTTGGTGGACCATAAGAGTTTTACAAGCTCTACATTGGCTTGATACCCCACTAACTTGAGCCATTGATTTATGGGTCACGAGAACACCCTTACAAGGTATATTGTGGAGTTTGAAACATAGAATAACTAGTCAATCTCAAAGGAAGAAGAAGATCTTAGGAATGTATCTTGAGGAAGGCTATTGAAGGAGATTCCACTATGGATTAAGGTTTGGAATGGATGGTAAAAGCTGGTTGTTTACCACTCAACCTTATGTACATGCAAGAGTAATATTTGTTTTCATAGGGGAGTGGTCAAGAACGATGCTACAAATTTGCAGAAGAGTTGAGCACGCAGCTAGGAGGGCATCAATTTGTGAAAAGTGGTGGAAGACATATATGTGGAATGTGAAGAAGAGAAGTGCACAACTACAATAAGAGCCATGGAATAGTGATAGTGATGAGGTTGGATGGAGTGAGTTGCGCAAGATGAAGTGACGAGGTGAACTAGCCAGTTCATGGTTGAAAGTGAGAGGATTTTATGTGAAAGATGACCCAACAAGGAGGATATGAGGAGAAGGTGTGTCTATTGTGAAAGAGGAGAGAGAGTGTGAAGATGAGTTTTGAAACTCCATCTTGCAGACTCATTCATCTAATTCATCTAGAGAATATGTTGTAGAATAGTATGAGTAATTAGGGCCTACGAGAAATGATGGGATGCCCAAAAGTGAACCCCCCCTTGGTTGTAAAAGGAGATATTAGAAGCAAAGGAACCAGTACGATTTTAACTACTCCCCAGGCATCTCTACATAATATGGTATTTTTTTTATTTCTAATGTCATTTTGAATTTACCTTGGCATGATAAAGTAAGTGGTAGTTTCAGTAGTATATGAGTTGATGCAATAGTAGTTGGAAGTAGTAACAACAATTTTAGTTCAACTTTGCAGTCATCCCACATTCACCATGGCATCGAATGCAGTCTTACAACACATTCCTAGAGGATTTTTTTATAGGGTCCATAGTTACTAAAATGGTTGGGGTACAAGGAGGTTCATCTATGAAATACCTAGAATTTTGGGGAAAATCTAGTGAAGGAGATGTAGGACAACACTAATTTCTATCTGAAGCCATTTGGTATTCTAAATGGATGTTAGCTTCCTTGAAGTTGATTGAATTTCAAACCATGTTGTGAGGAAAATAACTCCAATGGTACATGAAATTGGTAGAACAACGGGCTACCAATGCCCCACCATTAATGTTATAGGAAGTAAATTAACACTTGTTTTTGGATGAATTTTAATTTCCAAATCCGGAACAATAGGGGATTTTAGAACTAAGGGAAGTCCGATAGATATAGGGTATTTGGCCTATAAATATGTGCAACAATTCAAAGACTTTTTTAGAAAAACTCTCCTTCTTTGTACATGATGCTTATCATAAAGAATGGTTCATCCAAGGCTTATTGCCATTAAATTGAATTCCACTATCACAGAAAGTTGTTGACTCGCCGCAAACCACTCTAATGAAGATTAATGAAATGCCTAATTATATCGGTGGACCTCAACCAGGATTCATCCACCTTAAGATAATCCCAAGTCCAAACTTAGATTTATGTTCTGACATAGAAGATCCAGGATTTATCTATATCGAAGCCAAGTCAAGAGCAAGTTCGGTGTATATGATGCATGATTGAAGGCCACCATGCATCAAAATATCCACACTTATTGGGAAGAATAACCCCCCATAAATGGATCATAGAGACTCTCCCTACATTTGGAGAGTAGACTCGAAAGTGCCTAAATTTGATCCATCCCAACAAAAGGAGATTTTTAAGGAAGTTGTAGAGATGTTCCAATGTATTCCTACACCACTGACAAAGTATATTAGAGAACCATTTCAAGAGGGTGCCACAGATGGAATTCCACCATTAGGAGGTTGAAGAAGAGATTCAAATGATAGATATTCATGGAAAGAAAAAGACTCCTTTACCCTATGGCTCAACCCTTTTGTTGATATTTTGGAAGATGAGGGTGCACTTTCTAAGTTGCAGAAAACATTGCATGCTTTTTCTGATGTTGTAGAATGAAGAAATATTTACCCCTCTTCCAGAAAGGAGGGACAATATTATTTGGAGGAAAGAAAAGAAAAGGGCTAGTTGGAAACTCAAGCTTCCCAACCCAGGTGGATGGGTATGATATCAAGGATGTGATCTGCTAGATCTAGGATCTAATGTCAACTTCCTTCTGAAAAAATATTCGGAGGATATGGGTATCCCTCCCCCGGTCTATTCTCCTATTCAACTGCGAATGGTGGACTAGTATCACATCTTCCCTATAGGAATTTGGAAAATGTGGAAGTAGACATTGCAGGGGTTAAAAAATTTGTTGATTTTGAAGTAATTGACATCATGGGAAAGACTAACCCCTATCCGACCTTATTGGGAACATAATGGGCATATGGAAATTATGGTGTGATAGACCTGAAAAGGAAAACCATGACATTTGAAGTATATAGTATGAGGGTTATGCAACCTTTGCATCCTTACCAAGGACATAGGTATATAGAAAATGTTCATGAGAACATGAAACAGGATATTTTGGATAATATTTATAGGTTGACTGTGAGAAAAAGGGATGATTATGTGAACCCTACAACAATTGGATTAGTCAGTTGGAGGAGAATATGCTCTTTTGATAGTGATTCTAATGAGGTTTGAATGACTAGAAGAATAGACAACATGAGATATTCTCTTGACATTGTATAGTGATAAATTCAATTTGATGGATTGGTGTCGAAGTTCAGGATCCTCTAGTATACGATGATGTTACTAGTTTGGATTATTTTCTGGAAAACCTCAACGCTAGTAGTGTCGCATACGAAAAAAAGGTGCATGTTTTGGGTATGGTATTAAGGAGTACTGTGGCCAGGTGGTGGTATATGCATTAGAATGACCTGCCTAATTGTCCAATGGTCGAAACTGCTATGAGAATTCGGTTTTCTCCCTCCAAAAAACCAAAGTATACCAACCAAGTTGCAAAAACTTATATTGGCGACACAAACCCTTTTTGTCCATATTGATCAGTGTGAACGATAATGGCAAGATAATGGATTGCATTTAGAATTATGATTCCACCAATTTATTCATGAATTGGGATCTATTCCAAAATTTTGGTATCTACATGAAGAAACACAAAAATAGTCAGGGCATTGGAATATTTTGCAAACAAAATTCTACCAAGTTTTATCATTCATGGGGAGGTCCGACCTAGTTATAGAGTCTTTGAAGACAACCAGGGACATTCTTTTCATAGATAATTTAAGGAATGTGGGAAATCCATGCATATTCCCATTCCATCGGGAGCTTCTCAATTCAGAGATCTGTGTCTATAGGATGGAGTCATCATTGTGTTACAGAAAAAACAACAAAGAGGAATCCAATCCAGATGATTTAGAACACCTATAACATTTGGCAATTAAAGAATCACAAGGGTATTGAATGGTATGGGATAGAAAAATGGAGGAAGATGGGAATCCTTACACACAACCCTTAAAGTTACAAAAATTCAACATTGGGATGAAAGAGAAACAAAATATGGCAGCCAAAGGGGACTACTGGGATGAGAAAATGGTGTCAGAAGTCATCGTCCTTCTAAAGGAGTATGAAGACTTATTTCCATACAAAAAATCAAAGATAAAAGGAATTCAAGGTGATTTAGAGGAAATGAAGAGATTATTGAAGCATGATACAAAATATGTGAAGCAATGACATTACCAGCTAAACCCATAAGCCAAGGAAAAGGTGATGAAAGAGATCAACCAAATGTTGGCGGTCATCTTAATCTTCCTTGTGGACGAATATGAATGGATTAGTCTAATAATGATTCAAAATAATAAATACATTTATGACATCAGAGTCTATGTCAATTACCATAGCCTGAACACATCTTGTGTCCATGATCCATTCCTGATTCCTTTCAGTGATGAAGTTATTGACCAGGTAGGCGGGAATGAGGGTTACTCCTTTACGAATGGCTTCTTAAGATATCATCAGGTTCATATTGCTAAAGAGAACAATAAAAATACAACTTTCACTACAGAATGGGGTTCTTTTGCTTATAATGTGATGTCTTTCAAGTTCAAGAATGCACCTTTCGTATTCTCACAAGATGTAATAGAAACCTTCAAGGAGTTTATCCATTAGTTCTTAGAAGTATATCTAGATGACTGGACTATGTACAACTTTTATATCATATTACATTGTTTTGATTGATGTTGGAGTGATGTAGTTAGTTACAGATCTCTTTGAACCTGAAGAAAGGTATTTTTTGTGTGCCTTTTGGAAACTTGTTGGTCCATATTGTTTTCCATGACATAGTCATAGTGGATCCTACAAAGATTGTTATTATAGTAATCCTCCCTCCTCCCACTATTACCAGATGGTTGTGCTCTACTTTGGGACACATGGGCTACTACAGATGCTTAATCTATAACTATGTTTCCATCATAAACCTTTTACAACAACTTCCCAAGAAGAAGGAAGCATTCAAATGGATTGAGGATTGGGACAAGGATTTTGAGGTCGTTAAGGGAAAAACTATTAATGCTCATATCCTTTTGTTTCATGATTGGGTGAAAATTTTCCATGTACATATTAACACATCTGGTATTCATCTAGAAGTTATCCTGGTGCAACCCGATGAAGGTGAGTTGGACCATCCGATATCTTTTTCAATCCAGAAGCTCTCATAGGATGAGTGCAAATACATAACTATAGAACTAGAAGGTATAGCTTTGATTTATGTGCAATATAAGTTCTTCCATTACTTTTTGGGTGACCACTTTAAATTCTTTACAGATCACTATTCCCTTAAGTATTTGGTGACTAAACTAGTTCTAGAAGGCAAAAATTGTACATGATTACTGCTATTCTAGGAGTTATCTTTTGAAATCATAGTGAATCCAGGAAAGCACAATAATGATCTAGTTATTCCCTCCTAATTAGAGGGATGAAAATACAATGGTCCATTTGACGATCGATTTCCAGATGTAGCATTATTCTACATTAAAGCTACCATGGATCACCTTAAGGAAATTGCTTTGTTTCTGACTACAGGAGTTGCACTAGAAAATTATACTACGACACAAAAGCACCACAAGGTTGATCGAGCTGCAGACAATCAATCGGTCCTAGGACAATTATATAATCTTGGTACTAATTGGATTTTGCATCAGTGTGTGCTAGGTCATGAGCGCTAGGACATCCTGTGGGAATTCCATGTAGGAGTTGTAGGAAGCCATGTTGGAGGGAAAGATACTACAAGAAATATTTTACAAGTTGGGATATGGTGACCAATAGCCTTCAAGGATGCTAAAGATTATGCTCGTAAATATCATGTGTGTTAATGGATGGGGAAAAATTCTTGACATGATGATCTCCCACTTCATCTGGCCCATGCTATTCAACCATTCGAGAAGTGGGTTGTATATTTCATTGTCCCCATCAACCCTCCCATAAAGCATTTGAAGACCCGCTACATTATTACCACAATGGACTATCTAACCAAGTGTGTAATACCCTAACTACTTGATTATTTGAAAATTTAGTAATTATGCAACATTTGCACTAGTTATAACAATTAAAGAAGATAATTACCATAGAATTAAATAATCGCAGCATATTCATAATTCATGGAAAGACATTACCAACAACTGTAACCATAACTCGATAATCACGAGAGACCAAATAATAAATATTTTAATATTAAATATTAATAGATAATGAGAAGGACAATCAAATACATACTTGAACCCCGTGAGAAGACTTACAGTTGCACCGATGACCAATTGATTGAAGTAGAAAGAATAGACCGTGCCGCGAGAAACGACATGGAAATGAAAATTGGGGGGAACACTCTCCTCCTAACCAACCCCTCGATCATAGACTAAGAGCCCCCGATCCCTCACTTAGAAATACCAATCCAGCCACATATCATAAACAGAATCCTATCCTACCCTCACCTCCAAACCTCCATCTCCTCCAAATAGTTAAGACTACTTAGGAAGAGGAAAAAGGATCCAAAAATCCCCCCATCCCCTTCTCCTTCCTCCTATTTAAGATTTTTCAAGCTTCCCTAGGATGGACACATGTCCGCATGCAATAATCCCCATGCAAATTCCACTAAATAGATAATAAATCATAAATATATATTTTATTATTTTCCTTTTATAACCCCATATTTATTCTAATCCATGATTAATTAAGCTTAATTTTTCGAGTTATATATTTTTATTCTTATGAATCCCATGCCCTTGATATATTATTAATATAAACATGTATAGTCTAATACTATTGTGGAGGGTAGGACCTACTCGTGTGGCCATCACAAGTATGTCTTACGCCTACACTATAATATGGACATGCCCCCTAGCACTAATGTAATAAGTGACGGAGGGGCATTACAAAGTAAGTTGCAGAACCATCGGTCAAGGATTGTACCATGGAAACAACAACTCGATTATCTATGAGAACAACATTACTTAATTTGGATGTTCTCAAAGCCTCACCGGAGCTTAGGGAATGCACATTATGAGTAGTAAAGTTGCAACATTGAAAAGAGTGCTTATTATTCAACATCACAAGAGTAGTCCTTACCATCCCCAAGTGAATGGTACAATTGAATATTTCAATAAGATTCTAGAGGTGGGGGTTAACTAAGGTATGTTCCACAAATAGAGATGATTGGGACAAATGGGTTCCTGTATTTTGGGCCTATCAGACTACTACTAACAAATTGCATAAGCAGACCCCTTTTTAGTTGATTTATGGAAGAGAAGTAGTGGTTCATGCCAAGTTTTTTTTCCCCAATCTATACATTGTGAATGAAACTCATATGACCAATGATGAATCAATCACAAAAATATAGAAAGCCAAATTTCATGGAGTTGGAAGAATCTTGCTAGCCAACTTCATGAAACTGTGTCAAAAGAAAGATAGAAATCCCAGCATGATCACCACATCAAGCAAAGACATTTTGTCAAGGGAAAGCGTGTTTTGTTATACAATAGTAAGTTTCTCAAGCATCCATAAAAACTTTAGATGCATTGGTTGGGAAATTTCATTATTGTAAAAATACGAGAGTTTGGTGTTGTCAAGCTTGCGCAACTAAATGGAGTTCTCAGACAAGGTCGAGTGAATGGAGCTCACCTAAAAACATATATTTCTTCTCAATAAGTCAATTAGTCAACACTATTGTCATAGGAAGTGTAGTAGAGTAGGAGTTAGACTCACAATTTTGGTTTTGGTTATTTTTGCAAGTCAATTGCATCTGCATCGATTGTTGTCTATGTTTTGCATGTTTTGTTGATGAATTTTTTTAGTCAAGTAGGGTAAATCATTGTGGTCCGAGGATGGCCAAGTCATGAATCATTCTAGGATAATGGTATTTTTTGTTGCATCATTTTCCCATTTTATCGAACATTAAAGAGTCAATTGGAATGATTAGATTGCATTTACAGTTGTCCCATGTTGAATCGTTGCTCAATATTTTTGCATTTAAAGCTAGCTGGATTGAGCCTCCACTATGCACCATATTAATGAAGCTATAAAATATTCTCATTAGCATGGTCAAGTGGTTAAAACTGTCCAAATATTGACAATTCATCACTTTGTATCCTTGTAAGTTGCACACTGTCGGCCTAAAGCCTTTGCAACATATTGTGCAATGTGATTGTAGTGTTACTCCACACCCTCTAGTTCACATAGTATATAGAAAATGGATTCTAGAGATAGGTAAAGTGTCTGGAAGAAGGGATTCATGTTCCAAGACCATGAATCAACCAAAAGAGGCCATTCCCATTGAGCCTTAGGATGCCTAGATCGAGGTACTTGGTGATTTATACGAGAAGGATGACCAAACCAGGTTGATCAATGTTGATTTCTATGATGGATATTTGTATGCTGACATGTATCCCAACTCTTACATGGATTATGTTCCATTGGAGACCATAGATGTAGAAGTAGTATGGAATCCCACATTTGAGCCCCTGAGGAAGTCCACATTTGCGTCTCTTAAGGATCTATTGGTGTTTGACACTACAAGGTAAGTGCTTCGGTGTACCAAGATCCTAATCAACATAATACATGGTCATTCACTATGGCTTGATAGGTAGTACCCCATTCATGGTAGTGACATCCATCAGTTGAAAAGGATGTATATGGAAGGGGAGGATGTGTCTACCACATTTCAGGGTGAGCATAAGACAAACCGAACCAGAAAAAACCTAGGCTATACAAGAGGTATGGAACGCAGCAGGGTGTAAAAGGTATAATTATTAGTAGGATTAACAATCTATAGGTGAAATTATCCTTCCATATCATAGCGGGTCAGGCTATGCACAAGTACACCAAGGGGGGTTGCATGCTAAACACCATCTTGGTGGTTGAATTTTGTGTCTAAGTTGTCCCACTCAAGTGGTGTAAGTACTGTTAATTTTCGAGCATTAATTCAATATACTCTAGGATCTTTACTGAGAGAATAACATGTATAGTATATCAATGCATATCAATCATCACAAGATGCAAACATAAGAGACAATAGACACATAGAGTTTCCGTGGGGAAAACCCTAAGGTGAAAAACCCCACAACTTCCTCAGAGATAGATAGAGCAATAGCACAACCAAAGTACAACCCAAGTACACAGAGATAGACTCCTCCTAGCAACTGATCCTCCTCCTCACATGTGTGCCACTTTCCGAGTGATGGATAAGTGAGTAATGAAGTGATCAAATAGAGAAATCACGCTCTCTATTTATACTTGTTCTGAGCAGCCTAATAAACTTATGGGGCCAACTTGTCTAACTCGGTCTAATAACCCCAGGTTAACTTAATTAAGGACGACCCCATACATGGTGGTCTAATAACCCATTGGCAAGTTATGACACTTGCGACACTTGTCAATACAAATGACGACACTTCTGTATAGAGGAATAATACATCTCTATAGGAGTACAATAAAATACATAGATGAAATACATTCCGAAGTTACATATACATCAACACTCCCTCTTAACTAGGAAGGTATTTATCGACACAGATTTGCTAACACAAGTCTTCTTCTCTGGATCATCATCAGCGAATCATCGTCATCATCACTGCTGCTGCTATCTCGATCAATATGTGATCTACTCGTCATAGGAAGTTCTACAGAGCCAGATGTAATCCCACCACCTGTACATCTTTATCATCACTGGTCATACTGTGGAATACTCAGGACTGATTACGTGCCTCAACAAAACCTCGAAAGAGCATCCCAGGATTGATTACGAGCACACTGCTCAACCTATCGGATCTCCCAGGATCTTTTACATGTTGACCTTCACAAACTTACCCAAAGCATCCCAGGATGTTACGAGCAAACTGCTCTACCTGTCTGGATCTCAATAGAGCATCCCAGGCTGTTACGAGCACACCGCTCTACCTGTCCATATTTTAAAGGGTCTTTTCTATGTGAACTTTTGCAAAACCTACTCAGAGCATCCTAGGATGTTACGAGCACACTGCTCTACCTATATGGATCTCGATAGAGCAACCCAGGTTGTTACGAGCACACCGCTCTACCTGTTCGATTTTTAAAGGATCTTTTCTATGCAAGACTGTAGCAAAAACTACTCAGAGCATCCTAGGATGTTACGAGCACACCACTCTACCTGTCTGGATCTCGATAGAGAATCCCAGGATGTTACGAGCACACTGCTCTACCTGTTCGGATTTGAAAGGGTCTTTTCTTTGCTACCTGCACAACTTGTCCACGGCCACAGAGTATCAAACCGATACTCACCATACATCATCCTGATGTACATCATCACATTATCAACCTGATCATCATCATAGCATCAACCTGATGCATATCATCTCGAGCAACATCCTGAAGCTCATCATCTGTGATCATCCTGATCATACAATGCATCCACCTGATGCATACACAGTATCTTCCTGATACATATCATCATACATGATCTACCTAATCATACAATCTATCCACCTGATACATATACAAATACATGATCTACCTGATCATACCTGATACATATCAACGTACATGATCCACCTGATCATACAATGTATCCACCTGATACATACACGGATACATAGTCCAGGCATCCAACATGATGCATATACATATACATGATCCAACTGATCATATCCAGCATCCAACATGATGCGTACATACATACATATAAATGATCCAACTGATCATATCCAGCATCCAACATGATGCATACATACAGAGCAGTAACTGGAGCATCGTCCTAATGCTCATGATCCAGCACTTACATCCATAGCCATGTGAAGGATCCTCCTTCCAACATGCTTGGAATGGCTTCAACAAATGTGTCCATCACTTCTTCCTCTAAGTGTCATCAATCTGAAGAACACCAAGCCTCTCTCTGAAGTACTCGAACTTCACTCCAGCTATTGGTTTCGTCAGTACATCTGCAATCTGCTCATCCGTCGCAACATACAGGAGCTTCACTGCTCCTCTCTGCACCATATCCCTGATATAGTGATATTTGATCTCGATGTGCTTCGACCTGTCATGGAACACCGGGTTCTCAGACAGCTTCACACAACTGTGGTTGTCACAGAAGATACCAGTAGCCTCCAGCGGGAGATCAATTAACTCTGACAGTAGCTTCTGGATCCATACTGCATCACAACTAGCCAAACATGCTGCAACATACTCTGCATCGGCTGTACTCAGTGCTACGCAAGACTGCTTCCTGCTAAACCAGGAGATCACACCTGATCCCATACTGAAGCAACACCCAGTTGTGCTCTTCCTATCTGCAGCACTACCTACCCAATCTGAATCAACATAACCCTGCAGGTTAAACTTTTGATTCGCATCATACTTGAGCCCATAGTCAATTGTACCCTTCAGGTACCTCAGAATATGCTTTACAACAACTAGGTGAACACTCCTCGGATCCGCCAGGAACTGGCTCAATGTGTTCACCGCAAATCAAATATCTGGTCTCATGTTCATCAGGTACATCAAGGACCCAATCATCTAACGATACATAGTGACATCAACCAGCTCAGATGAAGCATCACACAGAAGCTTCAGTTTTGATGCCAGTGGCCATGGCCTTGCAGTCCATCATCCCGAACCTCTTCAGGATCTCTACTACATACTTCCCTTATCCAAGGAAGATTCCATCTGCACTCTACCACACCTCCATACCTAGAAAATAGTGCATCATCCCCAAGTCCTTCACCTCGAACTTGGCAGCAAGCTTTCTCTTTGTATCGGCAATCAATCTATCTTCATCTGTTACAAATAGGTCATCTACATACAAGAGTAGTATCACGGGACTGCCTTCCTCAACCTTGTAGTAAAGGTTGGAATCCGCTTTACTCTTGGTAAAGCCCAAACTAGATAGGAAACTGTCCATCCTACCATACCAAGTTCTAGGAGCTTGCTTCAGGCCATACAAGGCTTTCTTCAATCTGCACACATATGACTTCCTGTCATGTCTTTCAAACCCGAGTGGCTGCTCCACATACACTTCCTCTTTGACTACACCATTCAAGAAAGCTGTCTTGACATCCATCTGGTGTAACTTCCATTTCATCACTGCAGCCAGAGCAAGTATTGTTCTGATGGAAGTGTACTTGGCTACAGGAGCAAAAGTTTCTTCATAATCTATTCCCTCTTTCTGAGAGAAGCCACGAGCTACGAATCTTGCCTTGTATTTCTCTATGTTGCCATCTACAGCATGCTTGATCTTGTAGATCCATTTGGAAGTCACAACAGACTTCCCTTCAGGTCTTGGGACAACATCCCAAACATCATTCTTCATTATTGATTGGTATTCTTCGACCATGGCATCCTTCCATTCTTTCTTTTCCGTTGCTTCTTCGTAATTGGAAGGTTCTTTGTTTATGATATCACAGAGTAAAGCAACATAGCTGGTATGTGATCTCGTTCTCTTCTTTGCTCTGTGTTCTTCTTCTGGAATGCCATATCTTTCTGCATCTTGAATGAGCTCTCTAGCCCATGCAGGTTTTCTCTTGTGAGAGTTATTCTCACAGGGTGGATCTACAGGTTCTTGCGGATCTTCAATTTCACGATCTGCATCTGGAATTGCTTCAGTCATAATAGTGTCTTGAAATCTAGTTTCCTTAGGTTCTTCATAATCTTCAACAGGTGTCTTCCTTGATTTGATGAATGTTGAGTTTTCATCAAATGTCATATCCTTGCTGACATCAATCTTCTTGAACCCTGGAAAGTATATTCTGTAAGCCTTCGAGCTTTCACTGTAACCCACAAAGATACCCTTCTTTCCTGAAGGATCTAGCTTAGTCCTATTTTCCTTTGGGACATGTGTGTATGCTGGACAACCAAATATTCTAAGATGGCTGACTTCATTTTTCTTACTAGGAAAGACCTCTTCTGGTGTCTTGTCGTCCAGTATCTTGTGGGGTGTTCTGTTCTGCACATATATAGCTTTCCTAGCTGCTTCTTCCCATAGATGCATAGGTAGATCCTGGTCATGCAACATCGCCCTTGCTGCTTCCATGATTGTTCGATTCTTTCTTTCTGCAACTCCATTCTGGTGTGGATTGTAAGCATCAGTCAACTCCCTCTTAATCCCTGAATCACTACATAACTTCTTGAAGTCACCTGAAGTGAATTCTCCACCATTATTGGATCTGAATGTTTTGATCTTCTTATCAGTTTGGTTCTCCATCAAAGTTTTGAATTCCTTGAACTTATCAAACACTTCATCTTTGTTCTTCAAGAAGTAAACCCAAGTCTTAGAGAACTAAATGACATCATACCACATACATCGGAGTGGATAATTTCCAAGATGCTTTTTGCCTTGATTTCACTGCTTGGAAATGTCTTCTTTATGTTCTTTCCTTTTGAACATCCTTTGCAAACACCTTCATGCTTGGTCTTGATTTCAGGAAGACCTTCTACAGCTTTACTTGCAATTGGTAGTGCTTTGTAGTGCATATGTGCAAGTCTTCGATGCCAAAGTTCATTTGGCTCCATGGATTCATGTACCATGGCATGTTTAGGTTGTCCCTTCAATTTGTACAATCCTCCCTCTTGCTCTCCAATCACCACTGCATCATCAATAGTTTTACCCTTTGGCCACATTAGGACTTGGCCATCTACAAATGCAACTCTCATGCCTTTTGCATCCAATGCAGAGATGGAGAGTAGGTTCTTCTTGAGCCCATGTACAAATAACACATCTTTCATCTTCAAGGACTTTCCATATTCTAGGTTGTAGGAGGTTTCCCCACTTCCTTTGATAGGGTATTGATAATCATCCCCAAGTTTCACTTTATGGAGTGATTCATGTTCAGATAGGTTTACAAAAGATTCTTTAAACCCAGTCATGTGTTTAGAAGCCCCACTGTCAATTAGCCAATCATTACAAACATGAGAAATAGTACCTATGAGAGCAGAGATTAGAACATACTCTTCTTCGCTTAATGAGTCATCATCATCACTTTCTGCTCTAGCTTTCTTCCTGGGAGGTTCATCATTCTCAGCAGCATGAGCATGATATCTTCTTTTGTTATTCTTCTTCTTGTTGTTGAATTTGTTGTCTTTCTTCTTCTTGGGACAATTTGAAGCAAAGTGTCCCATTTCATTACATTCATAACATCGAACATGAGATAGATCTTTCTTCTTGTGATGAGGGTGAGAATGTTTCTTGTTATGAGATTTCTCCCTCTTAAACTTGCTTCCCTTGGTGTGAGCTGTGAGAGCTTGATCTTCATTCCCCATCTTTTCTTCTCGTGCCACAAGCCTAGCTTCTTCTTAAGAGAATTCCTCCCACAGTCTACTGAAAGAGATCAATTTCTTTCTTGCAAAGATTCCTTGAATAAAAGAGTCCCATGACCTAGGTAGGCCATTCAGAGTGGTCATAACAACTTCACCATTGTCCACTACTTCATCCACAGCTTCAAGTTGTTCCTTGATCTGAGAGACCTTGGAGAAGTAAGATTGAATGATTTCTCCATTCAACAGCTTGACCCCTTTCAATTGATTCTACAGAGTCATCTTCCGATTTATGTTCTTCCCTTCAAATAACTTGGTCAGGGAGTCAAACATTTCCTTGGGTGTCTTTAGATATGACACATGTGGTATGAGATGGTCTTTGATAGAATCAACAATGATTCTCTTTGCCTTGACCAAGTTCTTCTTATGCAATGCCTTAGCCTCTTCATCCTCTGGGATAGGGACCTCAGAGCTAATGTAGGTGTCCAATTCATTTTCTTCCAGGATTAACCCAATCCTATACTTCCAGGCTCGGAAGTTATCAGCCCCTTCAAGCTTATCCTCAAGCTTGGTGTGGTGAGACATCTTAAAGAGTACTTCAAATGGAAATAGAAAAGATTTAGATCTTACCACTTGATTTGCTGAAAACTGGATCTGGTCCTGGATTAGGGTTTGACAGAGAAACCCTAAAAATTCAAAATGTGAATTTCAACTTTATGAAAGGATAGAAAGATGCGCCTTGATGAGCTGATCAGCCTGGTGTATTCAGAATTTGAGATCTGCAAAGCTTCACCCTTCAGAAATGCCTTTTAGTCTTCCTAGGTTCACTAGGGAGGACCCTGAATTAGGGTTTGAGTTTCCTGGAGATTTACCCAGCCAAAAATCTCGATCCAAATCTATAAACTTTGATTTTTCCAAGGAGCTTCTAGTTGTGTCTTCAGATTTCAGAAATTCCTATTTTTGAGGAAACCCTATTTTTTAGGGCCAAAACTGAAAGTGCTCAGAATTGAATTCTGATTGGACAGATAGATTCACCTTGCTGAGGAGAGTCAATATATCATATTTCTTTTCCAAAATCTGTGGAGAGAAACCCAAAAACAAGAACCCTAGCTTCTGCAACTGCATAGTGTCTTCTTCTCAGGTTAGCTCTGATACCATGTTAATTTTTTAGCATTAATTCAATATACTCTAGGATCTTTACTGAGAGAATAACATGTACAGTATATCAATTCATATCAATCATCACAAGATGAAAACATAAGAGACAATAGACACACAGAGTTTCCGTGGGGAACACCCTGGGGTGAAAAACCCCACAACTTCCTCTAGATAGAGCAATAGCACAACCAAAGTACAACCCAAGTACACAGAGATAGACTCCTCCTAGAAGTTGATCCTCCTCCTCACATGTGCGCCACTTTCCAAGTGATGGATAAGTGAGTAATGAAGTGATCAAATAGAGAAATCCCGCTCTCTATTTATACTTGTTCTGAGCAGCCTAATAAACCTATGGGGCCGACTTGTCTAACTCAGTCTAATAACCCCGGGTTAACTTAATCAAGGCCGACCCCACACATGGTGGTCTAATAACCCATCGGCAAGTTATGACACTTGCGACACTTGTCAATACAAATGAAGACACTTTCGTATAGAGGAATAATACATCTCTATAGGAGTATAATAAAATACATAGATGAAATACATTCTGAAGTTACATATACATCAACAAGTACTTGACAGATGAACTTTTCGAGGACTACATGGATTCCCATACTTCAGTAGGCTACTTCATTTTTGGATCTTGTTGGTTGCTTTCGTCATGTTTCGAAATGGTATCCCCATGTGGTCCATGAGTTGCAACTGACAGTAGATCGTCAGGCCTTTGCCCTTCAATTCAAACCCTAGAGGATTTGTCGGGATTCTCATAATTATGCTTTCAATGATACATCATTTGGTTGGTGGTATGAATCCATGGTCAGTGTTGCTACCGTTCGCATCACGCAACCACTATTGAACAATTATACTTCCAAAATATGGTTTGGCATAGAACATGACTACACTTTTATTTAGCCTCCTAGAGTTTAGTTGGAGAATTTTTGGACACGTCCCTTGCACTTTTTATTGACCCCCGAAGTGTTCAACCAAGAAATATTTAATGGGGAAGGTGTGAAGAAGACTCAAATGATGAAGGCAACCACAAATAAATTTCCATATTCTCTTCTTAAGCCTCATCAACAGAAGCACAAGGATAAGGTTGCACTTATAGAATCTAGCTATGATCCCTCCATTGAAGCTACATCCACCCTTCCTCTAGCATTACAGACTTGACACAAATCTTAGGTAAGGATCTCAAAGAATTCCTTACGCTTTTTCAATGTATTCTAAAAAAAATCATGATCTACCCATCACCCAATAGCTACCTCACTTACTTGGAGGTGGCCCTACTCGAGGGGTTATCACCTATGTTGTGGAAGTTTCCAAATCCCTTTCTTCTTCTTATTCCCCCTCATGAATCCCATCCCTCCATCAGAGCATGAATTTGGCTCTATCGATGAAACCCTCTAGAAATTCACAATAATTTGAGAAGTCTTCGTCCACTACCCCTATCATAACCAGCGTTGATGACCTTATCCCTTCCATTCATGACACCCCTAGTGTTCCCATGTAGCATAAGCAAGAGGATAGTACAACACAAACTCCAACTAATACAAAACCAACAATATTTCTTGCAACAACTAGCGAAGTCTTGGATACTTCTTAGTCACATCAGGTAGAATAGATGGAAGCTTCCACAGGTGGTAGTGGTGATGATGACAAAGACTCGCAGCAGTTGACATAGTTACC
This sequence comes from Larix kaempferi, assembly GCA_027924585.1. NCBI lineage: Eukaryota > Viridiplantae > Streptophyta > Pinopsida > Pinales > Pinaceae > Larix > Larix kaempferi. The sequence goes on along the minus strand of BSBM01000994.1, from coordinate 21,906,756 downwards.
AACTGGGTGCGTAAGTAATACAATGCTTATTGATGATGTCCCAATGGAAGAGGCAGGTGGGGATGCTCCTCTAGAGGAAACCTCTACTGTGACTTTTCCCACCTCTTCTCCATAATTTATATAGCCTTTTTATAACTACACAACTATAGCAACTGGTAGTAATGTCAAGTTATGCTATAGATTTTTCAAGAGAATATTGACATAGTGCCATACATGACCGATGACACCCAACACTACACTGTCCATATTCATCATCCAAGAATAGTTCAAGTGGAGGTTAAAGCTTAGACATCAGAAAAATCAGTTCCTTCTATCACTAGTGGCCAACCTTTGACTTCATTTCCTCTTGCTACTTTAGTTACAAATGTATCTGGATGGTATTCACACACATGGTTAATTGGATGAGGGCCTCTGCTACAAAAGATCAACATCGATTCATTGGAACCAAGCAGGATCACTACACTTTAAAGTAAGCTTATGATTGAATACAGGTTCAACTAGAGGATACCATTGTCAAGAGGGACACCTCAGCACTAGGCACGTCTAGATGTGGAGAGAACCGTTCAAGTCCTATGCAATGAACTATAGCAGACATGGCATCAAGTCCACTAGCATGATCTAACCATCCCTGAGGATTTTTTTTCTCAAAACTCTACAGGTGAGCCTTCAATTGCTCTACGAATTTTGGCAATACTTAAAAGCAAAAACAGTGGAATTGTAGGAAAATGTGGTTGTCACATAGAATCAAGAAAAAATTCAACAACAACAATTGATGGTGCAAGTTCCAACACTAGTTCAGAAGTCTCTCCTAGTCGCTCTCGCCTACATCAGGTCACGAAGGATAATCAAAACATCTTCTCCTCCTTAAAATATTAGTTTGGCCTACTAGAGAAGTGACAACAACCACTTGAGGCTTTGTGCATGGAGATCCAAAAGATGCATAGGAAGTGCAAACAATTTCTTATCAACTAGAACAAAAGCTTAAGTATGAACAGATTCAAGCTCTTGACAATAAAGAAGACGTGCGCCATGACACATCCATGGATGCCAAGAAGACTATCTGAGAACTTTTCCCCGTGGCACAGACAACTTACTTCCAACTGCAACAAGTCAATGCATTTGCATATTTTGAGTGGAAGCAGCTAGAGCAGTAGAAGCCCGATACCCTTGACAATAATAAAGCACAATATTTTATTGCAGATGCCAACCTTATTATGGGAAAGTGGAAGAGCCAGATGCAGTATTTTGAATAATTTCATAGTCACACTGCCTTTAAGGTCCTAGAGTTGGATCCTTCATTTAAAGGATCAAAGGAGTAACATAGAACATAGACATGGGAGGGTTGACTCAAGGATGATTCAACGGTTGTGGTCACGACATATTGGCTCCTTTGTTTTTCATGATGCCATACCATAGAAGACAGACATCATCAATGAGGCAAGAATTGTGGAAGCGGACATGGCGCAAGGATAAATGCATCATAATGACACCAACTCAGAAGCTGTAATCTGTAACTGTCTTGACCCAGTCATAATAACTACTCCAACAAGTGTGAAATTACTACATAAGACAAAGAAGGGCTAGTTGTGGAGGTTGCGGTTATGTGGGATTATTGTTGTTGTCAGACCCGTCAATGGGTGTTGTAATTGGGTTATATGGGTTCTGTCGGCTTCTATTATGTAATTTTGAGTAGATATATGATGTATTGTATTTCACAGACTAGGGATTGATGTGTAATGGAGTCTATATTGTATGAAGCCATTGGATATGAATAAATAAAGTTGAAAATGTTTTCCCCCTTTTAAATTTTACAGATGCTATGAATGTTATATGTTGTTCCTATTTATTGTTTATTGTTTATTCTTTATTCTTTATATGCTTGATGTGCAAATCTGGTGATATATAATGTTGAACTAATGGTTAATATCATCAATACATGTTGTAGGATGTTAATCTAGTAGTCATTATGGACATATCTCCCATCATAGATCCTTGCAGCTAACCCTCCTTATCACACACATGTCTAGGAAATGCTTCAAGTAAGAATTTCTTCCATCGAGAGGATACAAAATGCTAACACTCTAGACTATAATAGCCTCCATTTGTTGGCACTTGTGCAAGAACCCTAGTCTCATCTAGTTTTATGCCAACATATCCCACTCAGACACCAAAGATACCTTGGATAGGGCATCTGTGGTGATGTGAGGCCTCAATCATAGTTCTTAAAAATAATCATATTTATTTGGAGGCTATGGCCCTTGTTTTCCTCCCCTAAACATGGTGAATACCCTACAACCCTTCCGTAGTGTGAAAAAACTTATAATATCACACATAATATGCCAATTAAACGCCAAAAATCTCTTAGACAAGTCATGTGTGGTGGTTCAAGTCCTTATTCATGGAACTCAATCCCTATAATATTCATTTAGGGCATAAGGCCTGTGTTTTCCCTTTCACCCTTACCTTTGGTTAAAATATTTAGAACCCATCTATGGTAAAAGCTCCTAATGGAACTTACATCCCACCCACTCAAAGTCCAAAGATATGCTACAATGAATCTATGTCAAGGTTTTAAAGCCTCATTAATGGAGATTGGGCCCTATAAATTTAATTGAGGGAATAATTCAATTGTTTTCCTCCCTTCACCATGGTTAAGTTCATGAGACCCATAACCACTATGGAAAATATCCCAATGGCACCCAAAGGCCCATTCACGACCAACAAAACCTACCACCCATATGCCACGTGAAGGGTAAAGACCACTTATAGAGGGAATGTGTGGTGGTTTAATCCCTCGTTTATGTCACTTGAGCTTGAGAAGATTCATTTAGGACTTATGGCCCTTGCTTTCCTACCCCGATCATGGTCAAGCCCTAAGACCCATCCTCAATGCTCATAATGGCATAATGGAAACCATATCTCACATGGATTCCAAATCTCTTGTATAGAGTTTTTATTCCATGATCTAAGACCTTGTTCATGGTGTTTGGGAGTTAAAACCTCATTTAGGTCCTAATTCCCTAGCCTCCTCCCATGCCCATGGTGAGGACCCCAAGGCACATCCATTATATGCAAAACCTTATAATGGAATTTGTATCCCAATCAATGCATAATTATTCAAATTCATGTGCAAAGGCATCATAATTTCTTATTTTTTGTAAGATTCATAACTAAATTATATACACAAAATCAAAAAGCACAACTATGACTAGGCTAGATAGCCACAAAGGTATGAGCATAGAGTTTTTCATAGAGTTGTATTTTTATTGCTAAAATCTAGACCAAAAAACCAAGTTCTATGAAATGAAGAACAGAGAGTTTTACCCCCATAGGTTGGGGTTTATAACCAATAAAATAAAAGGTCGTGATAATTAAGGTCATAAGACTAGATGAACTAAGAACATAAAAAACTAGAAAGACCTGATTATCAGAGAAGGTCGTAGATGGACTATTCATTAACTGAAATGTCAATTGGTTGAGTCTTGAAACCCACAGTTGAGACGCTTTCCACCTTCAGGCTAGATGGTTGTCCGTGAGAATGAGGGTTTGGATTCCAGTGAAATATGAGACCGGAATGTAGCGCAGTGGTGGCAAGCTTTCTAAAAACCTTTCCAGTGCGTCTGCGTCTAGAGCATTCAGCTTGGCATCAATTTCCCTCTGATCCTTAGCCAAGCGTCGAGTCCATCCCTCCAAACGGTCCATTATGTCTGCCAATATTAGGACACCATTATCGTCCTGAAGCTTCCCAGTTATGCTATTAATGATAGCTTGACCCAAAAGAGCCTTCATATACCAAATAAAATGAGGGCCTTAGTATAGCGCGTTTCGGATGAGTGAGTGGAGCCCGAGTCCTCCATAAAACGCCCCATGTCTGCTATGATTTCTTCTAGCTTAGGGTGATTGATTTTCTCTAAAGAAAAGCCTCCATCACACCAAGATGATGACAAGATTCTAGATCAACCACGCTAGAGAAACTTGCTTTGGATTTTTCCTTCTTAGCCATAACTCATGCCTTGCGTCGATTGAGCATTTGCACTCATTTTTCTTCACCCTGAACATAGTAACACCATTGGGAAACCCCTTAGTTCAAATTAAAATACCAACCTGATGATCGTGGCAACCCCAGAGCGGGATGCAGTCACGTCTCTCCAAATTGGACGAGAAATGCGGCCTATTATGGTAACTTCCAGAATGATAACCCCCATCCAAATACTTTATCATGTAGGAGGCATGGGCGTCCTTCCCTTGTTGGTAAAATTGACTAAATGTAGGCCTAGATAGTTTCATTATGGCTCTCGAACTGTTGGACAAGCCTTAATACGATTCAAATTGTGGGTGGTACCTTTGTGCGAGGGAAAGGGATTTTCCCAGTGCCACATTAACTTCACAATTAAGCCCCCATTGAAACTAATGATGCTTGTGGTATTAGTGGCTAGATGGTGGCTAGATCATGCCATGCATTGGCCTACCAATCCTCATGCGGGTTGAGCGATCACCACTGAGCATCCACCATTGGTAGCAAAGGCATCATAATTGCAATCATATAATAAATAAAATATGGACTTATTCCAAATGGAAAAGAAGAACTCATGAACTTGGAATGATATGGAATGAGTTGGAATTTGAAGAATTAGCCATTTAATGTTATCACATTTTTTCCATGTATATGAACCAAAACCATAATCCATTCTTTTGTCAAAACTTAGAGGAGATATGTATGTAAAAGAGATTTCTTAAGTAATACTTTTAAATAGATGCCCTAGGTGACATGCAAATCTATAGAGTAGAAATTTAATGTATGTAACTTCATTTTATTCATCTGAAATTTACATTCATTTGATTAAAAAAATAAAAATGTGTTGCTTTATACCTATTAACATTTGCATATTAATGTTTCTAAGAAAAGAAAAGCATTTTAGAGTTATCTTTAATACTACAAACTCTTTTTTTTGTTGCATCTCTTTTCTTTTATGTTGTTAAAAACCTAGCATTGATGATTTATTCTCTCTACAATTTGACAATGAGGATTCCTTTTAAGCAATACATATTTATTGGCTATGTCCACTTGCACTCGTACAAAATGATAAATTTGAGATTAAAAAAAACAACTAAAACTTTGTTTAGCATATTTTTCGTCTTATTTTGTTCAAAGTCCAGTTGGAAATCTTTTAAAAATCTTAGAATCACATATATTAGCTATGGAAATTGCATAATTTGGATGTGAAACCCACCGTAAAATCCAAAACGTAGAATAATGATAGACAACTCCTAATTTAGTCATATTTAGCTTCGTCATTATTTATTGATGTGAGCCATTATTTGGTAGTATATTTAGTAGTTTAAAATTAGTTATTAATTTCATTAACGTGTAGTATATTAGTCATTACTTGTTGTCAATATAGTCATTAATTTTCATCAATTGGTAGTATTTAGTTATTACTTTCCATCAATTGAAGTATGTTTTCTCGTTTTTGTGCTCTCTCTTTATGTCGTGATTCTTAACTTATTTTCTTTGTATTTAAGAAGGCTATAACTTTTACTCTTATGGTTGTAATGTCTTACTCCATTAAAGTATGAAAGCATGCTAGTGAGTATAGGTGTTATGGCTACAATATCATACATGCATGCTAGTGAGTATACGTGTTATGGCAACAATATTTAATATTTAAATTTGGTTGTGGCTTTTTAATCCATCAAAATATGAAAACATACTTGTATTCATAAACATTATGACAGTGGTAATTGTTCTAAATACATAAAATAGAATTTCCTTAGTAATTTGTGTAGATTAATGAGCAATGCCCAGATCGACCTAATCTCTTCAACCATACAACCTTTAAGTAGAATGTTTCACGAGTTAATGAAAAAAATTGAAATATAACATTTGTTTTTAAATTATATTTAATGAAAAACAAAAAATATATATATATAAAGAGGAATAACAACCAAAAAAAACCAAATAAATTAACCCCAACAACCCAAACAAAATATTAAATAAAAAAAAAATTAAAATTTAAAATATATATTTAATAGTAATAAAAGAAAATGAGAGGCAGCCCGTGGCCATGGCTATAGTGGTTATAATCAGTTAGACCATGCGTGCATTTAGGCCACGGTTGTGTCCATGTCTTGGTCGACTATGGTCACAAGGGCCCTTGGGATTGGCCATGGTAGAGACAATATGCTTTCCATGGCTGCGGTTATGGTTGCAATAGCCATGGCTAAATCTTTTGGGGCTGTCCTTGCATGTGGTATCTCTAGGTTGGTTATGGTTGAAAGAAAAAAAAATAAAACATTGAAGATAAAAACAAAAACTATGTTTTGCGTGATTTGTTTGAGTCTATTTGAATTTAGAAGGCGGCTTCAAATCTATAGACCATATGAGAAATAACAAAGCAGGAGGGATATTATATTGAAACTTCAAACTTTAACACTTGCAAAGAAAAGATAAGAGGCCCAAGAACGTAGGATTCAAGGAAGGATAGACATATTTCTTGGTCCTATTTCTCCAACATAGAATTGAATCTGTGTGAGAAACGATGAACCCATAAATACTATGTATTACTGGCAAGCATTTTTACATTGGATCTTATATCGTTTTGCATTACAAGTTTGCATAATTTGATAACAATTCCACGAGTTCTATTATGTGAATCTTTTTTGAACCTAAAATATATGTAGTTTATTTATTTTTATTTTTTGATTTTATAGTGGGTTTTGGTTGAAATTTGGTAATTTGTTTTTGGTAAAATCCAAATTTTTACATGTTTAAATTGTATTTTTGAATCTATAAATAGATTCAGCACCGTGAAATACTCGCATAACACCCAATTTATGCAATTTCCATAAATAATTTATGTGATGCTAAGATTTTTTAAAGGTTTTCAATCACAATACTAACAAAATTAGACAAAAAATATGCTAAAAAAATTGAAAATGTAGAATATTTAAACTACACCAAAATATATAAGTCTATGATACAACAAAAACAAGAACAAGTTACATGCAAACATTTACATTTAATGAAAGGTGGAGAGCAATGTTAAAATTCTCATCAATGTAATGAAAGGAATGTTAAAATTCTCATCATTGTAATGAAAGGTGGGGAGCAAAAATTTATTTCTCAAAAGACGTAAACCCTTGTTATATACTATATAACTTTCAATATCTAAAGAAACTATAGAATGATGACGTGAGAACTATTTAATTTGAATGAACATAATACTGAATTACAAGAAATCGAAGACTCTCGGTTCGATCCCCATGGAGTCGAAATATGAGTTCGAATCCCATATATGATTCTCTTATCGAATATCTAAGGGCAACCACTCTTTAATTGAGAAGTGGTGAAACATTTTAACATGAATATTGGAAATAAATTAATTTTATGTGATAATTTTTATATTAATTTTATGTGATAATTTTATATCTAATGATATATATTTCATTTAAAAAAATATAAATTCAAACTTGAAATATAATTATTGTTGTTATTACAATTACAAAACAATTTTTTTATAACACTTTTCTATTCCTTAACAATAAATTTTAATACATAAGCATTTTCAATTAATTGCACATGTTTGAGTACATATACATTTCTATTAAATAAACTTGCATTCCCAATTGCACATGGATGATGAACAACCATGACAAGTTCGTTAAACTCGCATTTCAAATTGCACATGGATGATGAACAACCATGACAAGTTTGTTAAACTCGCATTCCAAATTGCACATGGATGATGAACAATCATGACAAGTTCGTTACCGCGTGGTATAAAAGACAACCAAAACATCTTGCTTTTCTGGTGATTTTGGGATTATTTGTTGGATCTAACAACCACAAAATATAATATGCAGCGGAAACAAATAAAACAAGAAAGAAAATAAATACACACACATGAGATATACGCAGAGATTTACGTGGTAAAACCCTCTCTTAGGGAAACATCCACGGAGCAATGGTATCGGTATCTTATTATTCAGAATCTAAAGATTTACAACAACTCACAACTCTCCAATATCTTCTCTTACGAGAATACAAGAAACATATACATTTCTTACACGGTTACTAATAACTGCATATTTAGTTAGTCAGTTACATAGTTACCGTCATAGCCGGTTGTCACCTGTTTCTAACAATCTCCACCTTGACAACAATTTACCTGATACCATTGCTCATTGCTCTATTGATCACTTTTCCTGCAAGCCTAGAGAAGCTAAGCACCACCATAGCTTCTCTGAAGTAACTGGCTTCGTGAACATGTCTGCACTATTCTTTTGAGTGTGGACCTTTTCAAGAACCACTCCACCTTCATCAATAACATGTCTTACAAAATGATATTTTACAGGAATATGTTTTGTCTTACTGTGATAAGCTGGATTTTTAGCCAAATGAATAGCACTTTGACTATCACAGAAAATCTTTATAGAATTCTGAACCTTTCATAACTCACCCAGCAAACCTTTTAACCAGATTGCCTCTTTGCAAGCATGTGAAGCATCTATATATTCTTCCTCTGTAGTAGATAAAGCAACAATATTCTGAAGCTTTGACATCCAACTAATAGCTCCACCTGCAAGAGTAAAAACATAACCTGAAGTGGACCTCCTCTTGTCCAAATCACCTGCAAAATCAGAATCAACATAACCACAGACTTTATCACTGCGACCATCAAAAGTGATACAATAGTCACTTGTGCCTCTAAGATACCAAAGCACCCATTTCACTGCTGTCCAATGCTCTTTTCCTGGATTTGCCATGTATCTACTGACAACACCAACTGCATGTGAAATATCTGGTCTTGTACTTATCATCGCATACATCAAACTTCCTACTGCATTAGCATATGGTACACGAGACATATATTGTTTTTCTTCATCATTTTTAGGACTCAAACCTGAAGAAAGCTTGAAATGAGAAGCTAAAGGGATACTAGAAGGTTTCACCTTATCCATACCGAATTTCTGAAGTATTTTCTCCACATACTTCTTTTGTGATAACCACAGCTTGCCATTTTTCCTGCCTCTGTGTATCTGCATGCCCAAGATCTGATTTGCTGCTCCTAGATCCTTCATATCAAACGTCCTAGCCAACTGAGCCTTTAACCTGCTGATTTCAAACATGCTCTTGCTTGCAACAAGCATATCATCAACATACAATACCAAAATAATGAACATGTCATTTTCCAACTTTTTAAAGTACACACAATGATCATACTCACTCCTGGTAAAATTCTGACTCACCATGAAAGAATCAAACTTCTTGTACCATTGCCTGGGAGACTGCCTCAGGCCATACAATGATCTTTTGAGCTTGCAAACAAACCTCTTGTTGCGATTTTGAACGAACCCTTCTGGTTGTTCCATGAAAATTTCCTCATCTAAATCTCCATGTAAGAAAGCTGTTTTGACATCTAGCTGCTCTAACTCCAAATCATATAAAGCAACTAGTGCTAACAAAATTCTGATAGAAACAAGTTTTACAACTGGTGAAAAAATTTCATGAAATTCAATACCTGCTTTCTGAGAAAATCCTTTTGCAACCAGTCTCGCTTTGTACTTCGAAACAGTTTCATCAGCTCATTTCTTTAGTTTGTACACCCATTTGCAGCCAACCACTTTCCTACTCTCTGGAAGTTCCACAATATCCCACGTTTTGTTCTTTGCCAAAGAATCCATTTCTTCTTTCATTGCATGTTTCCATTTGTCACTGTCAGACACTTCTAATGCTTTCCTACTCTCTGGAAGTTCCACAATATCCCACGTTTTGTTCTTTGCCAAAGAATCCATTTCTTCTTTCATTGCATGTTTCCATTTGTCACTGTCAGACACTTCTAATGCTTCCTTATAACTGTCAGGTTCTCCTTCATTAGAAATGAAAACAAAATCATCATACCTCTTTGGAAAAGTTTTGTTTCGCGTAGATCTCCGTAGAGTTTGCTGTGGTATTTCCTCTATTTTTGTCTGCTCATCCTCTTCCTGAGGAGTGTCCTCATGAATATCCTCTTCCTGGACATCCTCATGAGTCCCCCTCGCAGATGACTGAGTATCAAACTGAATTTGCTGAAACTATGGTACATTAGCCTGTTTCAAATCATTACTTACATCTAAATTTGTCAGAGAAAGTTCATCAAATTTTACATCTTTGTTTATGATGATTTTGTGGACAGTAGGATTCCACAACCTATATCCCTTAACACCATCACCATATCCAACAAAGATCAATTTTCTTGACTTAGGATCTAGTTTGGAACGCTGATTTTTCGGAATAAGTGCATAGGCTTCACAACCAAATACTCTAAGATTAGAATAATCACATGATTGACCTGTCCATACCTCTTCTAGAATTTTGCAGTCAATTGCTGTTGATGGTGATCGATTGATCAGGTAACAAGCTGTAAGCAGTGCCTCTCCCCACAATTCCTGCTGCAACTTCGCATTACTGAGCATACTCCTTGCTCTTTCAAGAAGAGTCCTGTTCATGCGTTCAGCAACGCCATTCTGCTGCGGAGTGTAAACAGTGGTCTTATGTCTCTCAATCCCATCCTGCTTGCAATAATTATCAAACTCCTTCGAAGTAAATTCGGTTCCATTATCTGTTCTAAGACATTTAATGAACCTGCCAGTGCTCTTTTCAACCAAAGCTCTAAACTGCTTAAATATATAAAAAAACATCATCTTTTCTCTTCAATAAATAGATCCAAAATTTCCTCGAGTAATCATCTATAAAACTAACGAAATATGACGATCCCCCATAAGAAATTTTTGGAGATGGACCCCAAAGATCAGAATGTATGTAGTCCAGGATACCTTTACTAGTGTGTTTTCCAGATTTAAATTTTTGTCTAGCCTGTTTACCATAAATACAGTGCTCACAAAACTTCAAATCTACAGATTTTAAACTAGGAAGCAACTTTCGATCAGCAAGTACCTTCATACCTCTTTTGCTAATATGACCTAACCGTTGATGCCATAGACGAGTGATGTCTGTTGCTGCACCAACCGATGCTACTGTTGCGTGATCAACTTCCGTCCTCCCTTCAAGTCTATACAGGTTCCCAACTCTGTTTGCTTTCATAACAACCAAGATACCTTTCGATATCTTCATAACTCCACCTTGAACTGTAAACTTGTAACCAGCATCATCAAGAACTCCCATTGATATCAAGTTCTTCCTTAATTCAGGTACATGTCTCACATCTGTTAGAGTCCTAACAGTCCCATCATACATTTTAATTCTGACACTCCCTACCCCAACAGTTTTACATGTAACATTATTTCCCATATAAACTACCCCGTCATCTATAGATTGGAATGACGAATACCAATTTCTATGAAGACACATGTGGTGAGATGCTCCAGAATCAATTAACCAGTCAGAATGGTATTGTGAAACAGTAGATGTAGACAATACCTCATCGATCATACCTGAATCATTCTCGGCTATGTTTGCCTCCTTTGTAGAGTCCCCCTCCTCAGAAGCTCGCTTGCGTTTCCAACAGTCTTTCTTCAGATGTCCTGCTTTATTGCAGTACCAACACTTCAATTTACTCTTTTTGCCCTTCGACTTTGACCTTGATGTACCCTTTGAATGTTGTCCTCTTTCACTGGTTCTTCCTCTGGCCACCATTACTTCTGATGTCGAGGTTTCAAGACTAGATTTCTTTCGAGTTTTCTCAGAAAGTAAGGCTCCCACAACTTCATCGAAGGTAATAGACTCAGTAGAACTAAAACTGATAGAGGTTACAAAATGTGCCCATGACTCAGGCAGAGAGCACAACATTAAAATCGCCTTGTCTTCAGATTTAATAATATCTTCCATACTAATCAACTGACAAATAAGAGTATTGAACGCATTCAAGGGTTCAGAAATCTGTGTACCTTCTTTCATACGCAAGGTAAACAACTGCCGCTTCAGGAGGATTTTATTCGTCAAGGATTTAGTCATGTACAAACTTTCCAACTTTGTCCAGAGACCTGCTGCTGTAGTTTCAGACACGATGTTAAATAAAACATCGTAGGCCAAGCACAGACGAATAGCACTGAGAGCTCTTTCATCCATCTCGCTCCAGTCTCCATCTGAAATATCTGCAGGTTTCTTTATTTTCCCTGCCAGTGCCTTCGCCACTCCTTGCTGCACGAGCATATCCCGCATCTTGACCTTCCATAACTCGAAATTATTGCTCCCATTGAACTTCTCAATTTCAAACTTAACACTCTGCGTTTTTGCCATTTTCTCAAAAAAACACCAGGTCAAAAAACTTTATAAGGGAAACCCTTTTCAGAAAAATATAGGTTTTCAAATACTCAAAATAATATATAAGGTTTTCAAATACTCAAAATATATTAAACCTTATAACTCCCACCTCAAGCCTTTGTTAAAATAAACCTTTATAAAACATCCCTTATAACTCCCACCTTTTAAAAAAAAACATACCCACTTTTAAATATATATTTTAATAAGCTTTTAAATAAGCCTCCCTTTACCTCTCTTTATCCACGTGAAAACAAAAAATGACTTTACTTTTCTTTATCCACGTGAAAACAAAAACAATTACTTTTCTTTATCCACGTGAAAACAAAAAACAAGCTTATTCGTTTAGCTTTCTTTGACGCTTAAACTTGAAATGAAAAACAAGCTTTAATTCTAAATGGATAACAGTACCGCTCTCCTCGATGAACCCAGGCGAGGTAGTCCGTAAGATTTTTGACTTTATAAGTGTGCCATAAAGTGTCGCGCCCCACTAAGCTTCAGACCCGCGGTAGTTTAATATTACCGCTCCTTTGCACAGGATTTCAAACTTTTCTCCTTCGGTAACTTTTGACTCGTAAAACGAATTTAAATTTTTCAAGACAATGATCATTCGGCTTTCTCGTTCTCTGTGGCTTTCTACCAAGCTTTGATACCACTTGTTGGATCTAACAGCCACAAAATACAATATGCAGCGGAAGCAAATAAAACAAGAAAGAAAATAAATACACACACATGAGATATACACAGAGATTTACGTGGTAAAACCCTCTCTTAGGGAAACATCCACGGAGCAATGGTATCGGTATCTTATTATTCAGAATCTGAAGATTTACAACAACTCACAACTCTCCAATATCTTCTCTTACGAGAATAAAAGAAACATATACATTTCTTACACGGTTACTAATAACTGCATATTTAGTTAGTCAGTTACATAGTTACTGTCATAGGCGGTTGTCACCCGTTTCTAACATTATTTTTGCAATTTTGTAATTTTTGCAATTGGGATTGATTGTTCTAGACTAATTGTTCAATTTTAAATATATCCAGATCGCCGAAATTGCGATGTGAACACTCTAAATTGCGATTTTGACAAAAATTGTTCTACCAAATTCTGACAAGTCAGAGACGTTTTAGTTAACCCTTATACAACTCTGTTAGTTACCTTCAAAAATTGAATTAATTAAAATTAAAGAAAATAAAACAACTTAAAACTCTAAAACTTTTAACTATGCGAAATAATTATAACTAAAACTATGTATAATCAATATTAAGCTAATGTAAAAAGACAAAAGGTATGAAATTGAATAAGTTTTCAAATATATAAATTTATGATGTGTTTTTAAACAACAATTATATATATTTTTTTTTAAGTTGAGCATTATGTATATGTTTGTGTATACATCAAGCCATAAAAATTAAATGATAATATTTATTGTGAAGTTTATAATAACATTTTAAAGAAAAACTAAATAATAATATTTATTTTGAATTTAGAATAATATTTTAAAGAAAAATTGGTATTTAATGTTTTTAATTTTTATTTTGTTATAATAATATATATGATTAGAATAATTTAAGAAAAATAATATCTATAAAAAATAATTTATTTAAAATAAACAATTTTATAAGTGTCTAAATTTTATGTATAACTATAAACATTATCAAATAATACAATGATAAAGATTTCGAAGAAAATGAGTAGCTTTTATACATAACAACAATATTTACTAACTAGGCTTGTTATGTTAAATTATGTGTGTGTGATACGTGTTATTTTTAAAAGTTATACATGAGCATTATATAGCACATATCTCACACAAAGTCTCAAATCCAAGTTATGCACATACACATTTCATCAAAACCGTAAACAACACTATATCAATTTACATGTACATTTAGCGTTTATTAGTCATTTATACTCCTAATAGGTGGTCTCTTTAAATTTCAAATAGGTATAGCATCACATTCATGAGGCAACAATTCCTTTTAGTGGGTTCAGGTCATTGATTAATGCATATTGAATTGCCACAATCAATAGAAGTGGTGGATAGTGCTTAAGTCTATAGTGTTGAAACATCCTTGGTGTGCCATACTTAAAAATTAGGTATGTGTTCCAATTATGGGAGGTATCTCATGATTTGGGGTCCTAGGCCAAATATTCTATTAGGAGGGCACATCTCATTCTATGGAGTTGTGTTCATTGTTGATTTTCCTTAGGTCTAGGTGCCATAGAGTGTAATACCTTATATTCAACCCTTAAAGCATTTCTTGGGGGAGGATACCTTACACCAATGCACCAACCCACATGATTACAACGTTATGCCACCCTTGGGACAACAAATGTATCATTCATAAAACACGTGCATTTCATAATGTGTGAACATTTAATAGAGATACAATTAAAATGATCATTTACATCCTTCTATAAAAAAGATATTCAACACTAGAAGCTTCCTTTAAGGCCTAAATACTTGTTTTCCAACCCTAACGATGGTCAGGCCCTAAGATCCATCTCTCATGTAGAACTTTCTAATGGCACCAATATCCCACTTATAGGCCAAAGACCTTATAAAAATGTCTTGTGTAGTGGTTTGAGACATATCCCATGGTTTTTTTCATGGACTAAGGTCCTTATCTTCCTCCGTTGACCATGATCAAGGCCCAAAAACCTATATTTGGTGCATAAATCCTCCTAATGGCGCCCAAATCCCACTTGTAGGACAAATATTGTTTGGAGAGTGCCTACATGATGGTGATTGGAGGCTTCTTTCATGGACCTTGAGCTTGAGATTATTAGTTGAAGGCCCAATGCCATCGTTTCCTTCACCAACCCTAGGGTGAACTGATGAATATCAATCACACTTTCTATTAAAATTTGGTAACGAAATTTTCAAATTTTACACATTTTTCAAATCTAAGCCCTCAAAACTTATATTTTTCTTGAGAAATTTGATGTCCATTAAAAGAATAATTTGTAAGGAACTTCATTAATGTTCTTATGATATTAAAACAAAATTGAATGCATTTAATATGTCAAAGTTATACTTAATTGTGTGGTTATCCTTGTTAAAATTTGAAAATCATAATGAGTGACTTTTATTCACACCAATTATTTCATTGTGTAAAA
Organism: Larix kaempferi; assembly: GCA_027924585.1. Taxonomy (NCBI): domain Eukaryota; kingdom Viridiplantae; phylum Streptophyta; class Pinopsida; order Pinales; family Pinaceae; genus Larix; species Larix kaempferi. Next base: position 21,891,367 of record BSBM01000994.1, on the reverse strand, counting down.
ACATTTATATGAGCGTGATTTCCCAGATATTTTTGAAAAATAAATCGCACATCATTCTTATTATTCTTATTATTATTATTATTATTATTTATATTTTGTCAATTAAAATGATTAGAAATCAAAGGTTAATTGTAGAGAAAAGAAAGCCCAAAAAATTAAGTTATAATAAGTTTATCCTCCAAAAATCAAAGTTTTCAAGAGCACATATACCATATGCAATCCACGGCGGGTTCACTAGTGAGGCAATATCATATCATGTCCATTCATATTGGGGGTTTGAATACTCCTGAAAACCTCAAAAATATATTGCCTCGTATTAAGGGGCCAAGGGAGCATTTTTAATTTTACATAGTAATATAAATATTGGGGGTTATTTTATTCGGGTGGGTGAGGAATAACCTCTAAACTGTGGGATGGATTCATACCTCCAAACAATGGGCTCAATTCATACATCCAAATTGCGGGTTGGATTCATATTAGTCCTAGTTTTGCTGGGGAATAACATCCAAACTGTGGGCTACATTCATACCTCCAAATCATGGGATGGATTCATATCAGTCCTAACTACTGCTAAGGAATAACCTCCAAATCGTGGGCTGGATTTATACCTCCAAATCATTGAACTTATAAAGTATTTTTTTTTAGAATAATTTTCTTCATGAATGGGATTTATCTAAGATTTCATTGGCCTCAAGTCCATCAAAATGTGAGGTAAAAAAATCATAAGAAAATAATAAAATTCATAAATGTGATCTTCCCCTTGATGAGATGTGCTCTTAAATTCCTAGTCAATTGTGCCTTCATCCATAAGCGCGTGATCTGTCCTTTTGAATTCGTAGTGTTTTCTGAATAATTTAATGTAATATGTGACTCCATTCGATTGTTGAGATTCACATTTTTATGATGCAAGAAATTTTCTCATCCATATTTGGTCACCCATTGAATTCCTCATGGGGCCTTCATAGTTTGCTATTTATTTTATACAACTTACAGTTTAGCTAGGAAGTAAATGTTTGGGTAACTCTTGTCTCCATAGTTGTTTAAATTTATATATAATTATGGTGCTCCTCAATGCATCCACTACGTAGATTCATAAATCAACCTGTACAAATTTTCTGTGGGTTTAAATTTTCTACTCAGGTGCATCGAACTCAACAACTGAACTTATTTTTTCATTTTTGCATGAAGCCCGATTTACATTTCCGTGGCTATTACAAATTAAAAAACAAGAAAAAACAGTCATTCTCTAAAAGCATGTCTCCCAAAAATACAACTTATTTTTAATGCACATAAGCTCCAATTTATGTAGAATAAATTAAAAAAATAAAAATAAAACACATTCCATCTCTTAGATATATGAATACCTTCTTTCATGCATTTTCTCTTTAACATCTATATATAGTTTTCTTTTGCAAAAAAAATAATAAAAACAGAAGAGGATTGGGAGAGCTCCAATGCTCAATGGTTATTTCTTTGGAAATATGCAGGCTAAGGTTGGATATTTCCTCCCATGCCACTTTAAAGCAACTTCACAAAAGAAAATGATGGCATGAATTGAATGAGGGTGGTGAGAAATTACTATTTGCATTCATTTCTCTGACCATTGTAGCTGATTGCTTCAATTTCCACTAGATTTGGTTGTGTACACATATCAACTAGTATCCTCCCTGATCCCTCGATTGCATATTTGGAATTTACTACCCTTCTTCTTCTTTTCATGTCTTCCCATATTTTCCCATTCTGCTTTCGCTTTAGAATTTCTTCTTGATTCTTCATCGGGATAAGCTTTGTATCTTTGTTGGTTCAAATTCCTAAAATTATTTATAACCCTCTAGACCCAAATTCTTGAATTCTGCAAGGGTTTGGTCTTTTTTGTCCCTGTAGCAGAGTTGACTGGGCCAAGGATTGAAAGGTGTTATCATTGGTCCCAATGCTAGTCAGGGATTGGCGTCCGCTCAACTTCCATCTATTCTTTGCACATAATGAAAAAATGATTTCTTTTCATTTCGTTCGTGTGAACTTCTTGCGCTTTCTTCTTGTAAAAGATCTAACTCTTCATTTTTTTAGGTCGGGGTTTAGGTGGGTATTGAGATTCAATCAAACCTTTCTCCATGATAACCAAGAAAAGTGAGATCAATCTTTCTTGGCTCACTAGAACCAAGAAAAGTTGGATCAATCTTTCTTGACTAATTATTTCTTTGAACTTTTTGTATTCTTCTTTAACATTTTCACATTTTCCAGTTAGGAATAGTTGTTAGATTGATTTATATCTCGCACATTAATAATTGTAATTTCAATTCTTATATGCAAGGCAATCGTTTTGATATTGTATTGGAACTAACATGAACATAGGTGAAAATACAAATCCTTATTTACATACCCTATGTGTTATCATTACCATGAAATGGTATCATATAAGTTTCACCATCTATATATCTTTATAACTATTGCATGCTTGAAAGTTAAACAATGGAGATTTTTCCCTCTCCTAGAAAGATTAAAAAAACTAGATATAACCCAAGAAAAGGTAACTAAATGTTGTTAATTCCCTTTATTGCAAGAATAAATGTAAAGGAAGTGGAGGCAATTCATTGAATCCTGTGAATGACCCAAATCCAAGCTATGCACATGACCATATGGTGTTATTGGAAAGTAAGAGGATTTTTTCTATGTTCATTGGTGTTCAAACATCAATGATGTTTGTTTTGACAGAAAGGTAGACAAGTCCATCCACAAAAGGGTTTCAATTTTTCATTTGTATGGAGTTTAATTTATTAAGCTTATAGAAAACATGATATGTTTATGTCTATACTTGTATTTACATAATATAAAATTGGTAGATTGATAGGTTGTGGTGTGAAACATCCATAATTATCATGTTTTCTAAGAAATGCATTGACTATTGGACTATCAGTCTTTTACATTCTTTGTTACATTGATCTCTTGATTGGGTTTCCTTTTATGCTTTTTTCCTTCCCTGTTACTATTTCATTGGGTCTTCCACTATCCAATGTTACATATTGATCAGTTGCCCCTGCAATCCCGGTGGGATCATTATTAGCATTATACTATTGTTTTATTTAGCATCTTGCTTGCTTATACTAATATGCATTAAAGGGCTCTTGTTTGTTACAAATTGATAATATGATATAAAGGGGTATTAAAAATGGGTTGATAAAAATGAATACCTACAATATTTGGTGAAACTAGGGGTTTTCTTAATTGGAAAGGTATATTGAGAGGGGGGTTCAACAAACAATTTTAGGAGGCATTTTCCAATATTTAGTGAAATTAGGGGTATTCTTTAATATCCTGTGAATGGTCGTGCTATGTAACAAGTTCACTAAGTGAACCCTCGGTGATGCAGTCTCACTATGATAAAGAACTAACCTCAAAAAATTGTTTCGCAATAATGGAAGCAAGCTAGCTAGATCTTCAAAACCTAGGCTTTGATATTATGCTAAAAACAATAGGTACATTGCAAAAGTAAACAAACAAATCTGCTATAAGAATGATTGGTGTCAACACACAATGTTATAGTATTGAAGTACAATACATGATAGATCATTATATTAAACATTTGTCATTTGTTATATCAAACATGTGCACCTTTATTTATACTTGAGTATCTAACCATTTACCCTAAAATCAAGGTTGATCTAATCAACTTAATCACACAAGGTGGTCTCAAATGGTTCAATAGGTCCACTCTATACATTGTGTCTAGTCAACACTAGACCCATTAGTTATAGTCTACATGCATGTTACAATTCACTATCTCATGCACTTCCCAACAACATGCCAACTTTGATACAGTTAGCATATCAAAGCACTAACCACACCAAAGCACTAACCACAACATGTGTTAATATGACTTATTACACATTCCAACATTTCCATTAGTTTTTTTACATCTATGTATTCCCAATACATTTCTCTCCTTTTTACATAAATTAAAAAACTAAAATGAGAAAACTTTTTGAAGAGTAAACTACCACGAGTATCCCAATTAGTTTATCTCATTTATTGGTTTCATAATTTTAAGATACATTTTTTTGTTTGCACATTCTCAAGTTTGGGAAAAATTTGTATGTAAGTTTAAGAAAAATACACACAGATAGAATAAGGGGAATATTATGTTATTTGAAAGAATCCTTTCAATTGTTGAACTTATTGCGCGTGCACACACACACACAGAAATACTATGTCATTTGAAATAATCCTTTCAACATTGAACGTGTTGGTATCAAATCCACCACCTAAGATGTAATATTTACAAGGATTTCATGTCTTGATAGATATAATTTCCTAAGAAACCTACAAAAGGGATTAATTTATAAACCCTTGATCAAGGTTGATACCTTGAATGAGAGTTTTAAAAATGTAGATCAAGGATGAGAGTTTTGAATGAGGGTCTATGTAACTCAATCTTCTTACCAAAAAGTGGCTTATTTCTATGGTTTCCCCCAATGGTGAAGACCTCAAGTTGACCTATCTATTTTATGGAAAAAATTCCTAATGCACATATGTCCCACTCGGACACCAAATATACCTTAGAATGGGCATGTTTGGTAGTTTGAGGCCTCGTTCATGGTTATTAAGTATAAGAATATTTATTTAGGGGTTATGGCCCTTGTTTTCCTGCCCTTAACATCAAAGACCTTGCAACCCTTCTATAGAGTGAGAAAAATTATAAAGACACACCAATAATATGGTAATTGAATGCCAACAACTATTTCTTAGACAAGTCATGAGTGGTGGTTCAAAACCATGTTCATGGCACTTGAGCCCTAGAATCTTCATTTAGGGCATAAGGCCTATGTTTTTCTTTTCACCCCTACCTTTAGTTAAGGCCTCAAGGCCCATCTATGGTAAAACCTCCTAATGGAACCATATCCCACCCACTCAAAGGAAAAAGATACACTATAATGAACACGTGTCAAGGTTTCAAAAACTCATTAATGGCGATTGATCCCTATAAAGTTAATTGAGGGAATAATACCCTTGTTATCCTCTCTTCACTATGGTTAAGTTCTTGAGACCCATACCCATTGTGGAAAATCTCCTAATGACACCCAAAGTCCCATCCATGATCGATAAAACCTACCACTGATAAGCTACTTGAAGGGTAAAGGATTGTATTGTGGTTTGATCCCTCATTAATGTCACTTGAGCATGATAACATTCATTTAGGGCCCATGGCCCTTCAAAACATTCATTTAGGGCCCATGGTCCATGGTGAACAAAGCCTCATATTGGTACCCATATCCAATTCAGAGTGAAAGATCCCCTACAAAGGTCATATGTGGTGGTTCAAGGCCTTGTTCATAGATATGGAGCCCTAAAATATTTGTTCAGTGCGTAAGCCCTCTATTTTTGTCACGCCACTATGGTAATTGAAGGCCCTAAGATCCATACTTTGTGAGGAAAACTTCTAATAGTACCCATATCCCACGTGAAGGCCAAAAATCCCCTAGAAATGTCTTTTGTGGTGATTTGATGCCTTGTTTATGGCACTTGATCCTATTTGACCATGGCACTTGATCCTTGGTTTACAAAACCTCCTATTGTATCCCATATCCCACTCAAAGACAAAATATCCCTTAGATAGGTAACATGTAGTGTTTTGAGGCCTCTCCAATGGCCCTTTATCCCTATAAGCTTCTTTCAAGGCCTATATATTATATATAGATGTCTGAGAGAAGCATTTCATGGTTCTTTGGGATTGCAACCATCATATTTCAAGGTTTAAGAGTACAAATTATCTACATTTACAAAAGCTTGGGCCTTAAGGAAATTTTCTTCACTTAGACAAAGCGATAAACCAAACAAACAAAAAATAATATAGTTTCTTTTCAACCATTGTTTTACACAATTTGATAAATAAGAAAACAAATTCTCCTAAGTTTTGATGTTGAAATCATGCAATAGAAACCAAAAAGAGGAAGGTGCTTACACCAAATAAAATAGAAATCACAAAAAGCTAAATATAGGCAACAAATGAGAAATAATATGCATTCAATGGGTGAGATAGTAATTCCTACTCCCCATGATTAGTGAATCATTTTATTTCAATTGTCGAGGCAATAATTTGTACATCAATATAAGAGTCAAAGTGTAGGTATTTAAAATATAAAGCATAATGTTTGACATCAATCACTTCAACGATTATGACATTTAGGTCCTACTTTAATAATCCACACTTCGATTTCAATTTCCATTTCAATATCAACAAGAGCCGCATGCGGCAATTCCCGTGACAGAGGAGGCAAAAAAGAGATTTTTTTTTGCTTGTGCATGTTGACTTAGACTTACTTTGAATGGAAATAAATATTAAAAAGACTCAGTGGAGAGCAAAGGCTAATTGTCTTCAGCAATACCTCAAGATAGATATGGATGGAGAAAGAATCCATAGCATTTAACTATGTTTCATATGACAAAAATAACAATGATATTGAAAACCCGATATAAGTTACATATTACTAATGAAGACACCTTTCGGATCATTAAGCTTTTTGAGATGAAATTTCTATTTCCTTGGTTACATAATATTGATGTAGCATTTGTATTCACGTTTATGCATTTTTCACAACACAAGCAAACTTACTGGAACATAGTCGACATCTAGTTCAACTTCATGCTTACTTATTAACTTGATGTTTTGTTCCTATGGCTTTAAGTAAATGCATCATGTGGACAGTGACAATGATCACAACTATTAACATTGATCACAATTGCAATTGGTAAAAACATCATGTAGGCAGTGACAAAATTAAGCATGAGTATCAAACACTTGAGAAGTGAGAGAACTACATTTGCATATACAATATCACCACAATTAGAAACATGACGATTATGAAAATGATCATAATCAGATTTCTAAGCATGTCTGAAACCACCATAATGAATCTTATGTAGATTTATAGAACCACCAGCCATAATAGAAGACAATCATAATAGTAGTCTGAAAATTAGTTGTGCAAAGATCGTAATTACAATCTGAAAATTCTCATAAACAATCTGGAAAGACCCATGATCATTTATAAAATTTCCAAGATCTTTCATGTGGTCATTGATAAGACTATTGACAAATTGAAGACTATTAGGCATTTTGAAACATCACCACAATAAGAAACATGTTGACTTTGAAAAAATGATCATAACTAGTTTTATAAGCATGTTTAAAAGCATCATAATTACCATAAAATTAAAGATAACAATAGCAATATGAAAATTCTCGTAGACATTCTAGAAAGAGCCATAATCATTTCCAAGATTGCCGAGATCTTTCATGTGGTTGTTGATAAGGTTGTTTACAAAGCCATGTTGATAAGGTTGTTTACAAAACCATGACTATCAGACACAACATCACATCACCACAATCATAAACATGGTGATTTTGAAAATGCTCATAATCAGTTTTATAAGCATGTCAAAAGCATCATAATGAATCTTATGAACATTTATAGAGCCACCAGGTATAATAGAAGACAATCATAACAACAATCTGAAAAATTATATGTGCATTGTCAAAAGCAAAGTTCATAATAGAAACTGGAAATTCTTGTAGATATTTTGAAAATAGGAAGAATAATTTGCAAAATTGCCAAGGTCTTTCATGTGGTCATTTATAAGACTATGAACATTGCTCAGAATTGCAATTGCTAAAAACATCACGTGGGCAATGACAACACCATCACTATCAGATTGCATAGGCCTTGGTTAGGTTGAAATGGAAAGAAGCAAGAATACCATTAGATGCACTATGATGATGCTTGAGATTGCTTACAAACAAATATGGGCTACAAGAGTAGACTTCACTTTATTCTAAAGACACAAACTATACAACCAATACCTATTTCCAGATTTCTTTCCAAAGTGCTTGGTACTCTGAATCTTTAGTGTTATTTCCTCTAACATTATAAAGATAGGTAGAATGGAACAAGCTCAGAATTTCGTTCGGGAAAAAAAGTTGTAATAAAGCACAGATAACAACAATTCTGCTTTAGACAAAGTAAACACAAGTTCCATTCTTCTTTAGAATAAGTCAAACATGAGTTATATTCTTCCATGGATGATGGAGACTATTAGATGGATTTGGTCACACAAATCAATTAGCAACAATGCAATTTAAGTGCTAAAACAAAATCATCTTGTTTGTCCTTAAAATCTAGACCAATTATAGGCCAACTACTCATTGCAATGGAGAAAGTCAAAATCAACAACCATATGCATTACACAATTACTCAATACAATGCCCCAACTCCAACACACTCTGAAAACCTCTAAGCACATGCCTTAGATACAAAACAATAGACTAATAACATGTCAAATGTGCACTAATCCAAGCAAACAAAACATCACTAACGCCACTCAAGGAACCAAGTTGCTTCTCCAGAAGATAACCAACAAAAAAACTGAAGAGACTTGTAACAAAATTAAGTCATCAATTTTATAAGCATACCAAATTAGGCTATTGATTATATAAGCAAAGAACAATTTAACTCCACCATAGTACATTATATATATAAATAAACAGGGCCACATAAAACGTTCACTTTTTGTAAAACAAGCAATCAGTGGTAAAAATTGAATTTACAGGAGAAAATATATGCCATTCATAAAAGATGTCATTTGGCCATCTGTATATGGTAAAAAATGAACACACCAATTTTTATGGTAGAAAACTTAAAATAAAAGAACATATAGGAGATGAATTCTAACATTGCATTATAGATGTAGAAGACATTCAGTTGTAATTTCTATTGATGCAATGAACAAGAAGAACAGATAGCATCAACATATACCAAAGTTTGAAATATTTGTAATTATGTGTAATAGTAATATAAATATATACATGTATTTATATGTCACATGAAATATGCAGGTAGAAAGTCTGAGGACAGTAGACAAAATGATATAGCCGATCTAAAGATAAAATCCATATAAAGTTGGTTTTATACATACTATCAAACATGCAATTTGAAGTTTGCAAAATCTAAATAGCATGTTGTATCGAAAGTTAACTAGATACAGTGAAAATAACAAAAACTATTCTATCCACTATCACTGTGTGCTATTGATTTCTGTTATGGTGTTGTATGCATCAAGTGTGAAAATAGATTGCACAGAGAGTCTTCGTAGGTGAAAAACTGTTGATGAAATGTTGGTTGTGTATTGCTCGTATGTAGTGAGTGCAACTACTGGGAAATGTTGTTGCACTTGTGGAAATTTCATTGTACAAACCAATGTTCCATTTTATGTTTCAATAGCACATTCCAGGGAATGCTCCTACCTGGATGGTGTGTTTTGTTGGCATATTATGCAGTCCGACGAGTTGTTAGGGATCTGCTTGTTGCAATTATTGCATATTTTGCGGAATGGAGACGTGAAGGCATTTTTTGGCTTGAGTGTTCCATGTACCTGCAGAATGCAGCTGGTCAATTTCATATTGAGTAAGAATTAAAAGATGGTTGCAAATGTGGAAATCTATGAAGCAGCAATGAATTTGTCATAGTGCAATAAACTATTGATAAGAAGTTTGCAATTATATGCAATAAAAAACATTATGAGCAATGTTGCAATGGCAGAATGGCAATAAATTTAAGCACATTAGCAACCCTAAACAAAAAAACATAAGCAAAGATACTATTACTTCTGCACATGGATCTAACAGTATAACAATCCTACAATTAGTTGATTCTGGAAAAACATAAAAGAACAAAAGCATATAAAATGCAACTATCAAATGGCAGGGAAAAATTGGTCTATAAGCAATTTAGAAATGAAACTCAAAACTGTCTTAATTGCAACCCAGAGCATAAGAAATTGACCTGTTGCCTATGGTATGGTTTATTGAGTTTCTTTACATCTTACGATCTTCTTCTCCACATTGATTGTGCAATTTCACCCAACAATATCTAGAATACTATGGAAGCAATAGTTGGGAAGAAAAATGTGTTAAGAGGACATGGTCTAGAGAATCAGATGATCAAATAAAGACCAATCATTTTTAATACCATTTAGGTCTTTCTCACTAGGTTGAAATCCTTGAGGCTACAAATGAAGTTTGTGTGGGATTAACAAGGAGAATGCAGTGAAGAAACTAAGTTTAAACAACCAGTTTTCTGTTAAATGGGCTAGGGATAGATTACAGGTGCTTTAGTCTTGAAAAAGAATATCTTTGTATGGTAGCTTAGAATATGTACTGTTTCTAGGCTAAAAGAAATTAATAGACACGAGATGATGGTGGCTCTAAGGAAAGGGGATCAGCAAGCGGCAAATACAAGCCAGTTTGCTGAAGGCATTGGCACTAAAGCCCAAAATAGACGGACAGATTGGAAAATGCAGAGATATGAGCCTACGTAACATGGATATAAAATTATAAACAACACATACTGAAGGATCAGACTTCTTGTACTTGTGCCAAGAACTCTACCCACATACCAGACATGTACCTATGCCACATCCTGATGTCGTACATTGCAGCACTTTCATGTACACCAATATACTCCAAGCGAATTTTTCATATATATCCCAGTTTTGGGTATGTTGATGCTGATTTCATCATGAGAAGTATGCTTTCTTTAATAATTAAAAATCCATCAATGATGAAGTTAGCGTGGGTTAAAAAGCCATCATGAGAAGTATGCTTTCTTTAGGGCCCATGGTTCATGGTCAAATTTTACACATTTTTAAAATCTAAGCCCTCAAAACTTATATTTTTCTTGAGAATTTTGATGTCCATTAAAAGAATAATTTGTAAGGAACTTCATTAATGTTCTTATGATATTAAAACAAAATTGAATGCATTTAATATGTCAAAGTTATACTTAATTGTGTGGTTATCCTTGTTAAAATTTGAAAATCATAATGAGTGACTTTTATTCACACCAATTATTTCATTGTGTAAAAACATTTATATGAGCATGATTTCCCAGATATTTTTGAAAAATAAATTGCACATCATTCTTATTATTATTATTATTTATATTTTGTCAATTAAAATGACTAGAAATCAAAGGTTAATTGTAGAGAAAATAAATCCCAAAAAATTAAGTTATAATAAGTTTATCCTCCAAAAATCAAAGTTTTCAAGAGCACATATACCATATGCAGTCCACAGTGGATTCACTAATGAGGCAATATCATATCACGTCCATTCATATTGGGGGTTTGAATACTCCTGAAAACCTCAAAAATATATTTCCTCGTATTAAGGGGCCAAGGGGGCGTTTTTAATTTTACATAGTAATATAAATATTGGGGGTTATTTTATTCGGGTGGGTGAGGAATAACCTCCAAATTGTGGGATGGATTCATACCTCCAAATCATGGGCTCAATTCATACATCCAAATTGCAGGTTGGATTCATATTAGTCCTAGTTTTTGTTGGGGAATAACATCCAAACTGTGGGCTACATTCATATCTCCAAATCATGGGATGGATTCATATCAGTCCTAACTACTGCTAAGGAATAACCTCCAAATCGTGGGCTGGATTTATACCTCCAAAATTGAACTTATAAAGTATTTTTTTTAGAATAATTTTCTTCATGAATGGGATTTATCTAATATTTCATTGGCCCCAAGTCCATGAAAATGTGAGGTAAAAAAATCATAAGAAAATAATAAACTTCATAAATTTGATCTTCCCCTTGATGAGATGTGCTCTTAAATTCCTAGTCAATTGTGCCTTCATCCATAAGCGTATGATCTGTCCTTTTAAATTCCTAGTGTTGTTTGAATAATTTAATGTAATATGTGACTCCATTCGATTGTTGAGCTTCACATTTTTACGATGCAAGCAATTTTCTCATCCATATTTTGTCACCCATTGAATTCCTCATGGGACCTTCATAGTTTGCTATTTATTTTATACAACTTACAGTCTAGATGGGAAGTAAATGTTTGGGTAACTCTTGTCTCCATAGTTGTTTAAATTTATATATAATTATGGCGCTCCTCAATGCATCCACTACTTAGATTCATAAATCAACCTGTACAAATTTTCTGTGGGTTTAAATTGTCTACTCAGGTGCATCGAACTCAACAACTGAACTTATTTTTCATTTTTGCATGAAGCCCGATTTACATTTGTGTGGCTATTACAAATTAAAAAACAAGAAAAAACAGTCATCCTCTAAAAGCATGTCTCCCAAAAAAACAACTTATTTTTAATTCACATAAGCTCCAATTTATGTAGAATAAATTAAAAAAATAAAAAATAAAAAACACATTCCATCTCTTAGATATATGAATACCTTCTTTCATGCATTTTCTCTTTAACATCTATATATAGTTTTCTTTTGCAAAAAAAATAACAAAAACAAAAGAGGATTGAGAGAGCTCCAATGCTCAATGGTTATTTCTTTGGAAATATGCAGGCTAAGGTTGGATATTCCTCCCATGCCACTTTAAAGCAACTTCACAAAAGAAAATGATGGCATGAATTGAATGAGGGTGGTGAGAAATTACTAGTTGCATTCATTGCTCTGACCATTGTAGCCGATTGCTTCAATTTCCACTACATTTGGTTGTGTACACATATCAACTAGCATCCTCCCTGATCCCCCAATTGCATATTTGGAATTTACTACCCTTCTTCTTCTTTTCATGTCTTCCCATATTTTCCCATTCTGCTTTCGCTTTCGAATTTCTTCTTGATTCTTCATCGGGATAAGCTTCGGATCTTTGTTGGTTCAAATTCCTAAAATTCTTTATAACCCTCTAGACCCAAATTCTTAAATTTTGCAAGGGTTTGGTCTTTTTTGTCCCTGTAACAAAGGTTGACTGGGGCAAGGATTGAAAGGTGTTATCATTGGTCCCAATGCTAGTCAGGGATAGGCGTCCGCTCAACTTCCAGGTATTCTTTGCACATATTGAAAAAATGATTTCTTTTCATTTCGTTCGTGTGAACTTCTTGCGCTTTCTTCTTGTAAAAGATCTAACTCTTCATTTTTTTAGGTTGGGGTTTAGGTGGGTATTGAGATTCAATCAAACCTTTCTCCATGACAACCAAGAAAAGTGAGATCAATCTTTCTTGGCTCACTAGAACCAAGAAAAGTCGGATCAATCTTTCTTGACTAATTATTTCTTTGAACTTTTTGTATTCTTCTTTAACATTTTCACATTTTCCAGGTAGGAATAGTTGTTAGATTGATTTATATCTCGCACATAATAATTGTAATTTCAATTCTTATATGCAAGGCAATCATTTTAATATTGTATAGGAACTAACATGAACATAGGTGAAAATACAAATCCTTATTTACATACCCTATGTGTTATCGTTACCATGAAATGGTATCATATAAGTTTCACCATCTATATATCTTTATAACTATTGCATCCTTGAAAGTTAACAATGGAGATTTTTCCCTCTCCTGGAAAGATTAAAAAAACTAGATATAACCCAAGAAAAGGTAACTAAATGTTGTTAATTCCCTTGATTGCAAGAATAAATGTAAAGGAAGTGGAGGCAATTCATTGCATCCTGTGAATGACCCAAATCCAAGCTATGCACATGATCATATGGTGTTATTGGAAAGAAAGAGGATTTTTTCTATGTTCATTGGTGTTCAAGCATCAATGCTGTTTGTTTTGACAGGAAGGTAGACAAGTCCATCCACAAAAGGGTTTCAATTTTTCATTTCTATGGAGTTTAATTTATTAAGCTTATAGAAAACATGATCTCTTTATGTCTATACTTGTATTTACATAATATAAAATTGGTAGATTGATAGGTTGTGGTGTGAAACATCTATAATTCTCATGTTTTCTAGGAAATGCATTGACTATTGGACTATCAGTCTTTTACATTCTTTTTTACATTGATCTCTTGACTAGGTTTCCTTTTATGCTTTTTTCCTTCCCCGTTATTATTTCATTGGGTCTTCCACTATCCAATGTTACATATTGATCAGTTGCCCCTGCAATCCCAGTGGGATCATTATTAGCATTATACTATTGTTTTATTTAGCATCTTGCTTGCTTATACTAATATGCATTAAAGGGCTCTTTGTTACAAATTGATAATATGATATAAAGGGGGTATTAAAAATGGGTTGATAAAAATGGATACCTACAATATTTGGTGAAACTAGGGGTTTTCTTAATTGGAAAGGTATATTGAGAGGGGGGTTCAACAATACAATTTTAGGAGGCATTTTCCAATATTTAGTGAAATTAGGGGTATTATTTAATATCCTGTGAACGATCATGCTATGTAACAAGTTCACTGAGTGAACCCCCCGTGATGCAGTCTCACTATGATAAAGAACTGACCTCAAAAAATTGTTTTGCAATAATGGAAGCAAGCTAGCTAGATCTTCAAAACCTAGGCTTTGATATTATGCTAAAAACAATAGGTACATTGCAAAAGTAAACAAACAAATATGCTGTAAGAATGATTGGTGTCAACACACAATGTTATAGTATTGAAGTACAATACATGATAGATCATTATATTAAACATTTGTCATTTGTTATATCAAACATGTGCTTCTTTATTTATACTTGAGTATCTAACCAATTACCCTAAAATCAAGGTTGATCTAATCAACTTAATCACACAAGGTGGTCTCAAATGGTTCAATAGGTCCACTCTATACATTGTGTCTAGTCAACACTAGACCCATTAGTTATAGTCTACATGCATGTTACAATTCACTATCTCATGCACTTCCCAACAACATGCCAACTTTGATACAGTTAGCGTATCAAAGCACTAACCACACCAAAGCACTAACCACAACATGTTTTAATATGACTTATTACACATTCCAACATTTCCATTAGTTTTTTTACATCTATGTATTCCCAATACATTTCTCTCCTTTTTACATAAAGTAAAAAACTAAAATGAGAAAACTTTTTGAAGAGTAAACTACCACGAGTATCCCAATTAGTTTATCTCATTTATTGGTTTCATAATTTTAAGATACATTTTTTTTTGCACATTCTCAAGTTTGGGAAAAATTTGTATGTAAGTTTAAGAAAAATACACACAGATAGAATAAGGGGAATATTATGTTATTTGAAAGAATCCTTTTAACCATTTGAACTTATTGCGCCTGCGCATGCACGCACGTGCACACACACACAGAAATACTATGTCATTTGAAATAATCCTTTTAACATTGAACTTTTTGGTATCAAATCCACCACCTAAGATGTAATATTTACAAGGATTTCATGTCTCGATAGATATAATTTCCTAAGAAACCTACAAAAGGGATTAATTTATAAACCCTCGATCAAGGTTGATACCTTGAATGAGAGTTTTAAAAATGTAGATCAAGGATTTTTAATGATTTGTTGATGTTTTTTCATGAGTTTCAAACCCTCATTCAAGGATTTATTAAACCTTTGATCGAGTATTTATGTTGACCAAACCCTTTATAGAGAGTCTATGTAACTCAATCTTCTTACCAAAAAGTGGCTTATATCTATGGTTTCCCCCAATGGTGAAGACCTCAAGTTGACCTATCTATTTTATGGAAAAACTC
The DNA here is from genome assembly GCA_027924585.1 of Larix kaempferi. Classification (NCBI taxonomy): domain Eukaryota; kingdom Viridiplantae; phylum Streptophyta; class Pinopsida; order Pinales; family Pinaceae; genus Larix; species Larix kaempferi. The sequence goes on along the minus strand of BSBM01000994.1, from coordinate 21,875,858 downwards.
CTAATGCACATATGTCCCACTCGGACACCAAATATACCTTAGAATGGGCATGTTTGGTAGTTTGAGGCCTCGTTCATGGTTATTAAGTATATTTATTTAGGGGTTATGGCCCTTGTTTTCCTCCCCTTAAAATCAAAGACCTTGCAACCCTTCTATAGAGTGAGAAAACTTATAAAGATACACCAATAATATGGTAACTGAATGCCAACAACTATTTCTTAGACAAGTCATGAGTGGTGGTTCAAAACCATGTTCATGGCACTTGGGCCCTAGAATCTTCATTTAGGGCATAAGGCCTATGTTTTTCTTTTCTCTCCTACCTTCAGTTAAGGCCTCAAGGCCCATCTATGGTAAAACCTCCTAATGGAACCATATCTCACCCACTCAAAGGAAAAAGATACACTACAATGAACACGTGTCAAGGTTTCAAAAACTCGTTAATGGCAATTGAGCCCTATAAAGTTAATTGAGGGAATAATACCCTTGTTTTCCTCTCTTCACCATGGTTAAGGTCTTAAAAACCATACCCATTGTGGAAAATATCCTAATGACACCCAAAGTCCCATCCATGATCGATAAAACCTACCACTGATAAGCTACTTGAAGGGTAAAGGATTGTATTGTGGTTTGATCCCTCATTCATGTCACTTGAGCATGATAACATTCATTTAGGGCCCATGGCCCTTGAGAACATTCATTTAGGGAACATGGTCCATGGTGAACAAAGCCTCCTATTGGTACCCATATCCAATTCAGAGTGAAAGATCCCCTACAAAGGTCATATGTGGTGATTCAAGGCCTTGTTCATAGATATGGAGCCCTAAAATATTTGTTCAGTGCCTAAGCCCTCTATTTTTGTCATGCCACTATGGTAATTGAAGGCCCTAAGATCCATACTTTGTGAGGAAAACTTCTAATAGTACCCATATCCCACGTGAAGGCCAAAAATCCCCTAGAAATGTCTTTTGTGGTGATTTGATGCCTTGTTTATGGCACTTGATCCTATTTGGCCATGGCACTTGATCCTTGGTTTACAAAACCTCCTATTGTATCCCATATCCCACTCAAAGACCAAAGATCCCTTAGATATGTAACATGTAGTGTTTTGAGGCCTCTCCATTGGCCCTTTATCCCTATAAGCTTCTTTCAAGGCCTATATATTATATATAGATGTCCGAGAGAAGCATTTCATGGTTTTGTGGGATTGCAACCATCATATTTCAAGGTTTAAGAGTACAAATTATCTACATTTACAAAAGCTTGGGCCTTAAGGAAATTGTATTCACTTAGACAAAGCGATAAACCAAACAAACACAAAATAATATAGTTTCTTTTCAACCATTGTTTTACACAATTTGATAAATAAGAAAACAAATTCTCCCAAGTTTTGATGTTGAAATCATGCAATAGAAACCAATAAGAGGAAGGTGTTTACACCAAATAAAATAGAAATCACATAAAGCTAAATAAAGGCAACAAATGAGAAATAATATGCATTCAATGGGTGAGATAGTAATTCCTACTCCCCCATGATTAGTGAATCATTTTATTTCAATTGTCGAGGCAATAATTTGTACATCGATGTAAGAGTCAAAGTGTAGGTATTTAAAATATAAAGCATAATGTTTGACATCAATCACTTCAACAATTATGACATTTAGGTCCTACTTTAATAATCCACACTTCTATTTCAATATCAATAAATGAAACATGATTTTTTTGATCAAATTTAACATCAATTATAAAACAACTAAAATATAAAGCATCATGTTTGACATCAATCCTCACCACTTCAACAAGTATGTCATTTAAATCCTACTCCAATAATCCACACTTCAATTTCAATATCAATAAATATATGAAACATGGTATTTTTTAATAGAATTTAACCCTAAATAGATGAAACATCGTATTTTTGGATAGAATTTAACCCTTTAACACGATAAAATGGTAACTATATGAAAGAGAGATATAGAAAGAGTTTCAATATATGTTGGAAGTAAGTTATCCAAACAATAAAATTATTTAGCCGACGTTCTGAATCCATATTCTCAATTGTTTAATGTTATTGGTCCTACCTTTGAAAATGAGGTTTTCCAATGTATTTTTGAGGGTTTCGTGACGCGAGGTGAGCTACTCAAGTCTCCTTGTTAGGTGTTTCGACAAATCTAACAAAGGGTTCGACCTCTTAACCAAATTTTGCAATGTAATGACTCTACATGGACGATCCCAACTAAAAGTAACACCCATTAATCATTATTCTTCACATATTATTAAATAATTATTTTGGCATAGAATTGATGCCAATAATTGTCCATTATTTTTAGCTTGATAAAATATAGAAATAAATAATTACATAGTTAGATCTTGTGAATGCATTCACATGAATTGGAAAAACACTCCTTCCAAATGTTAAAAAGAACTTTGCGCTAAAATTCCCTACCCCAAACATATATTTAAAAAAAATACTTAGTTTTTTAAAAATTTAATACAAAATCACAACTACCTCTAATCATATATTAAAAAAAAAACCAAACTTTTAAACTTTTTTTAATATTTAATACAAAATCAGAACCATCTCTAAACTTGTGAGATTTGTAATTTGTAATAGCATTTGCTTTGAAAATTAAAAAAGTGATTTCCAACTTCTTAAACTACAACAAAGTTGCCCACCACCCACCGGGCAATCTCAACTGAATCAGCGCACTTTATGCAGCGCATATTGCGGTAGCGAGATTTGTTAACGGTATCTTAACTACACGAAGTTCAACTTATGATATATCATAAGTACACAAAGTTCAATTTATGATATTCTAATATCTAGGACACCATGGCCCAATGGATAAGGCGCCGGTCCCATGGACCGGAGAGTCTGGGTTCGATCCCCAGTGGAGTCGATTATTTGTTTTGTATGTGCGCCAGGATAAAAATTTGTTCCGATTAATTATTCCACTGCAATTTAGTACACATTCATTTTCATAAAATAAACTCATTAAGTTCCAACTTAGTACATATATTTTTATTAAATAAAACGCATTAAACGCATTCCGAATTTCACATGCGATGATGAACCGCTAAAAATTTGAATAAATAGAAATATAAAATAAAACAAACTACAAATACTAAAAATATTTAACTTTGAAAAATAATTCAAGGATATATATAACAAATATTAATATAATGAAAAAAATATAAATTGAATTAGATATTAAATATATATAAAAAAAATGTGTGAAAATTACTGTGTTTTTAAACAAATCTTTATAAATTTTTAAGCAAAATATAATGTATATGTTTATGTATGCACTATCTGAGCAAGAAGAAGTGTTTTAAGCTTTTCTTGATAAGTTTTATTTTTTTTTACGACTTTAACAGTTATCTACTATTTGAAGTAAAACTATGACAATTTACTTATTTTAAAGTTTGTTATATTGTAAAGAAAAAGTTTGTTTTATGTTATTTTATGTTTTTTTTAAATTTATGATATTTTTGTTTTATTTTTGTTTAGAAATAATGATATATATAATTATAATTTTTTTTATGTTTTAATACTTAAACATAAGTATTACATAGTAAATATTTGGCACGGAGTTTTAATGTGATACCCCAAAAAATATTATTGTTTTGATTTAAAATTTTGACAATTATTTCTATGTAAGAGTTATTTAAAAGTAAAAAAATCAAAGTGATATTTTGTACAACAAACTATTTTATTTATTTTTTAATAATAAAAAATGGCACTTGGAGAGTTCAACTAAATGAGGAGACACCACCGTGGTATAAGAGAACATGTGTAAGCAAGCTAGAGAGATTTTTACCAATCAAATCCAATCCAAAACTCAACAACCATACAAAATCCTAAATCATAAGGATTTAAGGATTGATTGGAGATTTGATTGAGATTGCATAAGACCTGGCAAAACACTATATAAGAGTGCAATGAGATAGAATGGGGTGTTATGAACTAAAAAATTTAGTTTATTGGAAGCACTGTTAATTTTTCTTAATATATGACTATTCCTAACGAAGAGCTAAGGGTTTACTATTTTCACACTTCAGCAGATCTACCACTCTCGTAGAAACCGCCTCCTCTGGTTTCATGTTAAAAATTGTAGTTCGATCTAAATGATTGATGTTGTTAGTTAGAAGATCGTTTGAAAATCACTTAGTTCTCTTAAATTTATGCCCTATTGTCTGTGTATTGATGATGGTTGTGACCGTTGAAAAAGGAGTACAAGTGTCAGTCAATACAGTTAGTGACTTCTGGCTTATGAATCAAATCCAACGATTCGATGATAAGTCACAACCTTGAAAGCTTATGCTGGCTATTTTTTTTTTCATAGAAAAATTCAACTTACTATTAATATACGAAATAGTAAATAAAACCAGTTGTCAGAACATACAAGAAGCTCTCATTCCCTGTCATATAGAGTACCAAGGACAGTCCAGTCATAATGACAGATGTGTCATCAGCTACAATAGAATAGACCAATAAAAAATGCCATATGTCCACAATACAAAACAGGTATCCCTCCTGTAGGAGAAATTGATCCAAAAGTCACCAATACAAAAAGTAACCATACCCAAATATATAAAGGTCTCATATACAGTCATCCACAACTGCCAGTCACCAAATACATCATATATAATATCCATCAAAGCTATAAATACCGAACAGCAGCCAAAAGAGGCTGACATAAATGCCGCAAAAGAAGAGTATGTATACAAAAACATCCAACAAGTAGTTGGAACCAGTCCCTATCAAGGATCTGCACATAGAACTAACAGACATATACGTATATCAATCTGCATAAAAAGTGGACAGCAAAAACAAAATGTGAATAATATAAAGACAAGAAACATCATGTCCAATGTCAATGATAAGAGCCCTGGGTAAATAGTATATCCTCCCGCCATTCCTGCCACATGATGACCCCAACCTGAGAGATAAGAGCCTTCTTAGATAGCTTATCCGCCTCCATATTAGCCTCCCTGAATACATGTTCAAAATGTATATGATCAAAGTCCCGGATAAGCATCTGAGCCGCATCCATCCAGTGTTTAAGAAGCAGTACATTGAGTGATGTCTTGCCTCTAGCCCAAGAGATAATAGATAATGAATCTCCAAAAACTACAAGGGAGGAGATCTTTCTCAACCGAGCCCAGAACAGTAAGAGCCAAAGGGCACATAACTCACTCCTAGTATTGGTTCCATTACCCAGATTTAGCCAGATATGTATGGAGACATTGTTGGAAATGTGTATAGTAGCACCCGCTCCACCCCCCCCATTCCGACCCGCTGCAGCCCCATCAAAGAATCCACATGGGAATATCAGCACAGGAGGGGCATTTCGATGATTCATAACCAGATTATCTCTGCCACTTACAGCTCTGTGAATAGAGATAAATTCTTTATGCGCAGCAAGTGTTTTAAAGCATATCCCATCCCTAAAAGGAGTCCTGTTTTCAAAAATATACAGGTTTCGTGCTTTCCATACCTCCCAGATCATAAAGTATGGAAGTTCTGTACAACCAGCATAAACACGGGACCAAGCATCGAGACATTCACTCAGAGAACGATGGTTCCAACGAAAATGCACTCCAGCTTTGTATGCAATTAGATTCCAGAGGTCCCGTATGAACTGACAGGAAGTGAATAGGTGGTCTACCGTTTCCTCTTGTGAGCAACATAGGGAGCACCATCTCGGGCCACAGAACCCACGACGACAAAGATTGTCCCAAGTTAGAATCTTGTTACACAACGCAAGCCAGACAAAGCATTTTATCTTGAGGGGCAAGACAAGTTTCCAAATAGTTTTATCCCACCAACGAACCAAAGACTGTGTCTCAGAAAACATTGCATCGTATGCCAATTTTGTTGATACATTCCCGCCAGCCACATCCCATGTCCAAACTAATTTGTCTGCATCGTCAGACAACCTTGTTCCAATTGTGAGCAAAAGAATTGACGTGGATTATATAGAGTTATTTTAAATTTTATGAACCCAAATTGGAATCGTAAGCTCAATCTGCAGGTAATCGGAAACAGTGTTATGCCTAAGATATTGCTACCATTTTCCAATCAAGATGAAAATGGTTATGAATCATTAATTGTCATCGATATTAATGAAAATACCTATACATATTATATTGAAATTAATTAATGAGATAAGTAACGGAACGAACTTATTCGGCATTTTGTGTGGTGTTCATCAAATGGAAAAGAAGAGAATATCAATGTAAAATAAATGGTTATATGTAGTTCAAATTATTGAATGATTTCGTTAAGTAGTAAGCCATTTTTTTCCTTATATATATAAAAGATAATTGAGTAAATATGTATAAAAATAGATGTCCACTATAGTTCTGACTTTCATATCGATGTTAATGAAAATTTTGGATATATGTGGTCTGGTAAATTTCCTTAATTACATATTACGAAAGAGCCAACATTACTTTTACGATGTCATTAATGGGGGTTGAAAATCATATACTAACATTTTTTTGGAGGGGTCGTGCATATGTATATTTAAGATTCTCTTTCTTTTTATATATATATCCAATATTGAAAATGCTATGTGATCTACTATGAGTAAATAGAAGATAGGAAATGGTGCTATGTGATCTACTATGAGTAAATAGATAGGAAATGTGTAATTAGGATTTAATCTTTTAATGTATAAGAAATTGCATAAGAAATGTATAAGGCACTGAAAACCTAGGAAGAATTAAATGAATTCTTACTATATAAACTGAATAAGATAACTAATGATAAGAATAAAAAGAAACGTAAACGAGGAAACTCATCTTCTGATTGTTCATCTTCTTACGAAATATCTATATCTAGTGAATCGGAATATTATAGTGATAGCTCTGAGGGCAGACATAGGAAGAAAAGAAAATATAAAGGTGAGCTAACAGGAGAATTTAGAAAAATAAAGCCTCCTGCCTTTGATGGCGAAGTCAAAAATGGATAAGAATATGAGGTTTGACTCTCTGGGATAAAGAAGTACTTTACTATATACAATTATTCCAACTCTATGAAGGGAAAAATGGCTATCTTCAATCTAGTCGAAAAGGTTGAGATTTGGTGGTAGGACTTAAAAAGAGCAAAAAGAATTAATTATAGAAAAGTAAGCTGGAACTGGTTTAAAAAGAAATTTAAAAGGGAATACCTCTCAGAATATTACTATGAGGGAAAAGCTAAAGAGTTTTATGAGCTAATACTGGGATCCATGTCTATGCATGACTTGTGTACTAAATTATTATCCCTGTTAAGATATGTTCCTTACCTAAACGAAGAAAAACCTAAAATTCAGAGATTTCTAGGTTGCTTACCTAACTTTTATAAAGATAAATTGAAGTTTGATGAACTAAAAACTTTGTATGAAGCAATGAGGAAGGCCAACGTAACATATGATCAATCCAAGAGTAAGAATGAAAATCCTTATAACTTCAAGAAAATATATGGAAGTAATTTTAAGAGAAGAGAATTCAAACCTTTTAATAAACATAAGAGTTTCCAGAGAAAAACTTTTAAAGACAAACAACAAACAATAAAAAATGATTATAAACAACCAATGAGAACTGTTGAGTATAAAGATAATCTTTTTAATAAAAACAAAGAAGAAAAAGAACCTTTGCAGTGTTGGGGATGCAGGGAGAATCATTTCTATCGGGATTGTCGTCATAAAAAGGGTAATCTGAATATTCACATTGTCCGAGAAGCAACCACAGTTGGAGAGGTTATTCAGAACATACCGCAGATTAGCGTCGCCTTGGAAAATCATCAAGCAGATTATCAACCTTCCATGATAGAGGTATATGGTAAGATCTTTGACAAACCTATTTCTATATTAATCGATTATGGATCTAGTTTAAGTTATATTTCTCCTAAACTGATAGATTTATGTAAAAAAAAAAATTGAAAGGTCGTGGTTAGTACAATTAGCCACAGGGACAGAAAGAAAAGTAATCAGATTTATTTCTATTTTTTAAGTTCATAACCAAAATTTGATTATAAAAGTATATTTGAATATTCTTTCATTAGGATCTTATGATGTATTAATTGGCATGGATTGGCTAGAAAAACATAGAGTTGTACTAAATTGCTTTGAAAAAACTTTTAATTGTATTGATGAAAATGGTGAAAGTAAAATGGTTAGAGGGATTCCAAAAAAGGTTATCACTAGAAAAATATCTGCTTTGCAATTGAAAAAGTGTGTTAGGAAAGGTTGTAGGTTGTTTGTTGTACACATCACCAAAACTAATGATGACAAATCAAAACCTAGTTTAGAGAATCTTCCTCTTTTAAATGAATTTAAAGATGTGTTTCCATAAGAGATACCTGGACTACTCCTGAAGAGGGATATTGAATTTACCATTGAGTTGGTACTAGGAGCAGTACCTGTCTCAAAGACTCCTTATCGAATGAACACACCAGATTTAGTAGAATTAAAATTACAATTGCAAGAATTAATGGATAAGGAATATATAAGGTCGAGTGTGTCTCCACAGGGAGCACCAATTTTGTTTCTTAAAAAGAAAGATGACACACTAAGGCTTTCCATTGATTACAGACAATTAAATAAAATGACAGTTAAGAATATATACCTTCTCCCCCGCATCGGAGACTTGTTTGATCAAGTACGGGGAACAACGATATTCTCTAAAATTGACTTAAGCTCCGGGTACCATCAAGTAAGAATTGAGGACGAGGATGTTCATAAAACTACATTCAGAACATTGAGGTATGGGAATTACGAGTTTTTGGTTGTACCATTTGTCTTGACCAATGCTCCGGCCACGTTCATGTGTTTGATGAACAATGTACTCCAAAATTACTTAGATAAGTTTGTAATAGTGTTTATTGATGACATATTAATATATTCCAAAAATGAAGAGGAGCATAAAGAACACCTAAAGTTAGTCTTACAAACCCTGAGAGAACATAAACTATATGCGAAGTTTAGTAAATGCAGCTTCTTTCAAGATAAAATTCAATATCTAGGCCATGTAATATCCACGTAATATATAGGGAAGGCATTTTTGTAGACCCGGATAAAATCAAGGCAATCCGTGATTGGCCAGTTCCTAAGGATGTAATAAGAATTCGATCCTTTATGGGGATCACAAGTTACTACCGTAGGTTCATTGAGGGTTTCTCCAGGATTGCTTACCCGATAAATTTACTTCAAAAGAAAGGAACTAAATTTATATGGTCTAATAAATGCCAAGAAAGCTTTGAAAAACTAAAACAATTACTGACCACCACACCTATTCTAAGAATAGCATATTCGTACAAGGACTTCGTTGTATGTACGGATGCATGCTTAGAAGGGTTAGGTGGTGTGCTATTGCAAGAGGATTATGTAATAATTTATAAGTCAATAAAACTTAAACAACATGAACATAACTATGTGACGCATGACTTAGAACTAGCTGCCATAATACATGCATTAAGGATGTGGAGACATTACTTAATAGGTAGAAAATTCACCTTAATGACTGATAATATAAGCTTAAAAAACTTATTTGATCAACAAAGTTTAAATGCTCGTCAAGCAAGGTGGTTAGCCTTCTTGAGTGAGTATGATTTTGAAATTAAAAACATTAAAGGAAAATAGAACAAAGTGGCAGATGCCCTCAGTCAAAATGTCATTCCACATTGTTCGGTTGCTTTCAGTAGTTATAAAACAAATCTTGAAGATTTGATAAAAGATGCAGCTAAAAATGATGAAAAATACCTAAAAATTAAAGGATAGTTAGAAAATGATGTTAATGGGAACGAATCCTCAACATACTTGTTGACCGACGCGACCTCAGTCGACAGGGGTTCACCTCACTATCGACACATACGACAGTCTCCCTGAGCACCGGCTCGGGCAGGTCTGAGCCCACCTAGAAACACCCGCAGAGCGGATGAGGTCTCACCCGAGGCGTCCAGGAAGAGCAGACGGAACCATGTTTCTGCCGAGGGAGGAGGAGAGTTATGGCTGCATGGACCGACTCTATTGCGGTACTTTAACCAAAAACGTTAAGCATTCGGCAAAGAGTTATAACATTTTACTTCATCACAACATTCAAGGAGTTATACCATTTACTTCATCACAACATTAATCATCACATACTACATAGAACATACTACTTAATCATAGCAATTATCATCATAGCAACAATAAGCAGACATTGCATTAAACAACATTCATACATCGCAACATTGCACAAAGTTTGTAACAAAACATCGTTATATTACTGTCGCGATCATACACTAGCAAAAACATAGATCTCGCATCCAATTTGTCTTCTTCATCCCATTCATGCCTCCCTCTAACACTTACAACTCTCATGTATTTATAGGTTTTTGCCCTTACAATATTTGTCCACTTACAACTGACTCCCTAACCGACACTATGGACAATCGACCTAATATCTAACTGACTTGGTCCAAATGACCCAAAAACCCACATACCGCATTATACTGACTCACTATTACATAGTATATGGTCCAAGTGACCCAAAACCCGCCAACTCCGGTATTCTTTAACATGAAATACTCCTTTCGTGCCTTCCTCTGGTGTGTGGGCGTCAGCGGTACCGCGATCTTACCCCATCAAACCGTCTGCCAACAGGCCCCCAACACAATCTTGTGGCTCGCCCTCGAGCCACGTCAACTATTGGACAGAGTGCACATCGTGGTTCTTTCCTTGAAGTCTGCATATGGCTGTTCAACGTTTCGTACCAGCTCTTGAGCCTCCTTAGCTGCTACCTGACTGATGATCACATCTTCAGCCGACGGGTGATCGACAAGCTTGTCCATGACCTGTTGTCGATACTGTTGTACTGCAGGGAGTGCTTCACTTGCCTGTAACATCAGTTTCCTGCCAGTGTCCTGGAATTCTTCCATCAGTTTCCGTTGTAGTCTAGTTGGTTAGGATACTCGGCTCTCACCCGAGAGACCCAGGTTCAAGTCTTGGCAACGGAATCATTTGTTGACCGACGCAGCCTCAGTCGACAGAGGTTCACCTCACTGTCGACACATACCGCAGTCTCCCTGGGCACCGGCCTGGGCAGGTCTGAGCCCACCCAGCAACACCTGCAGAGCGGATGAGGTCTCACCCGAGGCGTCCAAGAAGAGCAGACGGAACCATGTTTCCACCGAGAAGAGAGGAGAGTTGTGGCTGCATGGACCGACTCTATTGCGGTACTTTAACCAGAAATTTTAAGCATTCGGCAAAGAGTTATAACATGTTACTTCATCACAGCATTCAAGGAGTTATACCATTTACTTCATCGCAGCATTAATCATCACATTCTACATAGAACATACTACTTAATCATAACAATTATCATCATAGCAACAACAAGTAGACATTGCATTAAACAACATTCATACATCGCAACATTGCACAAAGTTTGTACCAAAATATCCTTATATTACTGTCGCGATCATACACCAGCAAAAACATAGATCTCGCATCCAATTTGTCTTCTTCATCCCATTCATACCTCCCTCTAACACTTACAACTCTCATGTATTTATAGGCTTTTCCCCTTATAATATTTGTCCACTTACAACTAACTCCCTGACCGACACTATGGACAATTGACCCAATATCTAACTGACTTGGTCCAAATGACCCAAAAACCTGCATACTTTGGTATACTGACTCACTATTACATAGTATATGGTCCAAGTGACCCAAAACCCGCCAACTGCGGTATTCTTTAACATGAAATACTCCTTTCGCGCCTTCCTATGGTGTGTTGCGATGTCGGCGGTACCACGATCTTACCCCATCAAACCGCCTGCCAATAGTATTTACTCCATAAGCTCATAAGACTTATTAGTCTATAAGAATCGGTTATACATACCTAATTCGGAAGAATTTAAACAATTAATCATGAATGAGTTACATAAGAAACCATATTCCAGACACCCGGGATACCAAAAGATGATAACAAAACTGAGAAAAACTTATTATTGGCCTAACATGAATAACAACGCTGCAAATTACCTAGCTAGATGCATTGAATTTCAACAAGTAAAAATAGAACATCAACATCTTGTAAGATTACTTCAACCCTTACCCATTCCAGAATGGAAGTGGGAGATAATAAGTATGTATTTTATAACAGGGTTACCTAAAATGAATAAACAACATGACTCAATAATGGTAGTTGTTGATAAGTTAAATAAATATGCACCCTTCATACCTTTGAAATCTAGTTTTAAAGCCATTAACATAGCTAATATTTTTATGAAAGAAATATATTTCATTTGCATGGTATCTCGAAAGTTGTGATTTTTTATTTTTTTTTTATTTTTTTATTTTTTTTTTTGTAACCGAGGGGAACCTCTCCAAACCGCCCAGTGAGCGCCGTCACTAAACCACCTGGATATCAAACCCCACGGGCCGGGGCCAGCCTAAATCTTGAACAGGTTGCCAGCAGGGGTACGGACACCATCGAGGTTGTACAGGCTTTTTCTGGGGTGCAGCAGCAGCACCTCCCCCGCAGGAATCGAAGCCGGACTTCCTGCGAGGCATCCGTCAGGCCCCACCGCTGGGCTCTGCTCTCAACCCCCGAAAGTTGTGATTTTTTATAGAGATGCAAAATTTACAAGTAACTTTTGGAAATCCTTGTTTAAAGGTCTAGATACACAACTAAATTTCACTACTGCTTGTCATCCTCAAAAGGATGGAAAAATCAAAAGAACTAATCAAGTGTTAGAAGATATGTTGTGAATGCATGTAATGGATAAACCAGTTATATGGGAGACTATATGCATTTAGTATAATTTGCTTATAATAATGGGTATCAAGCTTCATTAAAAATGAATCTATTTGAGGTTTTATATGGTAGAAAATTCCACACCCCTGTGTCTTGGGATAACCCTGTTGACAGGATTGTTCTAGGACCTGACATGTTAAAGGAGATGGAACAAATGGTGAAAGAGGTGCAACAAAACTTAAAAGTTTCCCATGATCGGCAGAAAAGTTATGCATATTTAAAAAGAACTCCAAGACAGTTCAACATTGGTGATCATGTATATCTAAAGGTAAAATAAAAAAAGAGTTCCTTGAGCCTGGGAAGGTGTTCCAAGCTGGCACCCAGGTATTGTGGAGCTTTCGAAGTGTTAGCTAATATAGAGTCGGTGGCCTCTCAACTTGCACTCCCCCTTGATATAAAAGTGCACGATGTATTTCATGGTTCATTATTACAAAAATATATACATGATGCCACTCATGTAATTGAATGGAATGTGAATCAAGTAGAACCCAAGGGCGAGTTCCAGATTGAACCTTTCCGCATTCTAGACAAGAAGGAACGTATGCTATGGAATCGAGCCATCGTTCAAATAAAAGTGCAATGAAAGCACTTTATCCATGAAGAGGCAACTTGGGAAATGGAGGATTAAATGCGAGAAGCATATCCCTCCATATTCCAGAATGAGCAAGAGAGCTCATAATAAAGAACACTGAGGTTGGTGTTAAAAATAAGGAGGGGATAAATGTGATACCCCCAAAAGCATTATTTTTTTGATTTAATATTTTGACAATTATTTCTATGTAAGAGTTATTTAAAACTCAAAAATTCAAAGTGACACTTTGCATGACAAACTATTTTTTTTATTTTAATAAAAGAAAAGGGCACTTGGAGAGTTCAACTAAATGAGGAGACACCACCATGGCACAAGAGAACATGTGTAAGCAAACTAGAGAGATCTTTACCAATCAAATCCAATCTAAAACTCAACAACCAGACAAGATCCTAAATCATAGGGATTTAAGGATTGATTAGATATTTGATTGGGATGGCATAAGACTTGGGAAAAGCTATATATAAGAGTGCACTGAGATAGCATGGGATGTTTTGTTGTGCATAGATGAACAAGTTGAGTGTTATCTCTTTTCATAAGTCCATATTTTCTTGTTACAGACTCTGGTAAGAGTGCCGCGAGGAAGTGATTGCTTGTGTTCGAATGCATGGTGGTGTTCCAGATCGGGGGTGGAGTTTGGAAAAAAATCAAGTTTACCTCTCCTATGGTTGGGAGGAGTTGATTCTCCAAGCAGTGAGTTGTTATTGTATTACTTCAAGTAAGTATAACTTTTGTTTTATTTTCTATGAACACATGAGTTGTTAATGACAAGAAATATTGTAGTTTATTTATGAAATTATGTATACGCCATGCCGACATAGCTTGGTTATTTATCTCTGCTATATATATATATATATATATATATATATATATATATATATATGACTCTCTGAGGATTTGAATAAGAATACGAAAATTAATAATACCTCTCTACACGCTGGGAGAATCTTACATTCTATCGTATATCTGTATACGTGTAAACTTATTGTTGGAAACTCTACTAGAAAACGATCGATCATGTGTAAATGTTGTGGTTTAAAAACTCTATTTGGAAATGATCGATTCTGTGTAAACTTGTTGTTTAAAGACTCTATTTGGAAATGATTGATTCTGTGTAAAATTATTGTTGGAAACTCTGTTAGAAGCGATCAATCCTATGTAAAACTTGTGGTTTGAAACTCTATTAGAAAACGTTCGATCTGTGTAAGTTTTGTGGTTTAAAAAATCTGTCCGGAAATAAAGGATCCTATGTAAAATTGTTGTTTAAAGACTGTTTAGAAATGATCGATTCTGTGTAAACTTGTAGTTTGAAACTCTATTTAAAACGATCCGGTCCTATGTAAATATATGGATCGAAAATCTGCATAGAGCGACTGACTCTGTGTAGTTATAATTTCAGCGATTTCGTTCTGTGTATAGTTGAGTAATGGATCGAACCTCCCACAAAAGTGAAAAACTTGTGCTTATCAAACTCTGTATAGGCTATGAGGATTGACCAGGTTCTTCATGAGAAACGCTGTAGCCGGTGTAAGCTTCTGTAGATAAAATCGCTACCATTGAATGAAATTGAACCCTTTTTGTAAACTTTATTTATATAGATATAGGGTAGATCCAACCCTTATTAAACTAGTATACTTTTACTTCGTTCAAGATTAGAGAAAGTTAATGGTTTCGATTTACATTAAAATGATTGAAGTTGTTCCAGTCAACGAGAAGTCCTATCTGCATTATGAATTGACCTCTGTTATTTTTAGTTTATCATAAATAATTATGGGTTCGACCCCTTTCAATCGAAATCTGTTATAGAACAGAGTATTAGTCAGACACCCACTTTACCTAAAGATGCATTATACCATTGGATTGCATAAGTACAAATACATACTAATGCATACTAAGGACACCCACTTTACCTAAAGATGCATTATACCAAGTTGTTGATCTTAACTAACTCCTAAGTATATTAATATCCTAACAAGGATTTTTAATACTTTGTTGATGTTTTTCCATGAGTTTCAAACCCTCGTTCAAGGATTTATTAAACCACTTATCAAGTATTTGTGTTGGTCAAACCCTTTATTAAGGGTCTCTGCAAATCAAACTTCTTATTGAAAAGTGGTTGATATATATGGTTTCCCCCCATGATCAAGACCTCGACTTCACTTGACTATTTTTTTTCAAGCCTTCTAATGCAGCAATATCCCACTCAAACACCAAAGATACCTTAGGTAGAGCATGCACGGTGGCCTAATATCCTACCAACACAAGAATCAAATAATCAATACTAAGTGCAAGAGAGGAAAGAGAAGAGAAAAGAGTACACCATATTTACATGGTAAAACCCCAAAAAGGGAAACATCCACAGAAGTGATTGATCGTCTTTTCTCTTCAAGAAAATCCTACTCTTATAATATTGAGCACCACCACATATTCTTATATCACAACTTACAATATTTATCGCAATAATTTTCATGTGCCCGATGGGTCTCCTTCACCTCTATTATATAGCTATAGGTATGGAATATTTGCATCCCATCACACGTGTGATAAATGTTTTTCCAATCCTCTAATATAAAGAATGGTAATAGGATGATTTTAATCCATGATGCATGTGGGATAATTCTTTTTACATAAAATAGAGAGTTATGAAGAGAAGTATGCCTACTTTTCTCGTTAGAACATCATAACATCTTAAGACATGTCGCTAGAAATCATTACACATCATCACACATTCCAACATTCCCCGTTAATGATGACAAAGGAGATAACACACAAATGACGGAAGATGGCATTACATTAACATTCCTCCTTGATGAAAATTTATTGCATTCCCAATAAGTTGTGAATATGCACAACCTCACCTCTATCATGGATTTGGTGAAGATATATATTTCTTGTTGTTTCGTGGGACAATACTCCAAACACATAACACCATATGCAATAAGATATCAAATATAATAAGTATCAAGGTCAATGTGTTTGGTCTTGAAGTGATACAATGGATTATATGCAAGTTTAATTGCACTTTGATTGTCACATCTTAACTCAGTAGGAGAATTTTGAAATAGTCCAAGAATTTTAAAATATGTCAGAGCCATGCTACTTCTTTAGATGCTTCCTTAGCTTCCCTTTACTCTGCTTCACAAGAAAAAAGAGAAAGTGTTCTTAACTTCTTACTCAACCATGAAATCAGACCTAAACCAAGTTGAAAGATGGAATCCTTGAAATCAACCTTTTATCTTAATTATCCCCTCCCCAATTAGAATCTGTATAACGAAGAAGTGAAATTGAAGCCTTGGCTAGAATAGAAAGCACCACAATGTAATGCCCCTTGTAAATATTTGAGAATTCTCTTGGTTGATTTCCAATGGATGTCATGATTCTTTTGCATAAACCTGGAGACCATACTAAAAACAAAAGAGATATCATGTATGTTTTGTGTCAGATATATCAAAATCCCCACAAGTTGACAATAAAGAGTGGCATCAATAAGAGGCATATCATAATCAACAATTAACTTTACTTCAGACTAAAATGGTGTTGGTGAAGGATTACAATCACTCATATGAAATCGTGCTAGTAAATATGAAGCATACTTAGGTTGAGAAAGGAATATACCATCAACCATGTGCCAAATTTGAAGACCCAAAAAATAATACAATAGGCCTAAATATGTCATTTCAAATTGATGCTTAATATAATTCTTCAATTCCTCAATCAATGAAAGTTGGTTGCCAATACGGATTATATCATCCAAATAATGAACCATAATGAGTACATCATCATCAAACTCCTTAACATACATATTTGGGAAAGATCTACACCGCTTGAAACCATATTTCAATAAATAAGTATTAATTTTTGCATACCAAGCCCTAAGTGCAAGTTTAAGACCATATAAAGACTTGTTCAATTTGCATACCACAATTGAAGTTTTAGAAGTGATCAAACTAGGTGGCTATTACATATAAATTTCTTTGCGAAGACCACCATTTAAAAAAGAGCTCTTAACATCCATTTGGTGAATTTTCCATTGAAAAGATGAAATAAGACTCAATTATGGTTCTTATAGTGCTCATTTTAGCAACATGAGCAAATGTTTTAGTATAATCTATACCTTCTTGTTGAGAAAAACCTTTAGCTACTAATCAATGTTTATAATTTTTTGGTCCAAAATGGATCAATATATAATTTGTCATATGTTTTGGTGCTTTTAGGGTTGAAAGATTGGATGATTTGGATTGTAGGGTCCATTCTAGGGGCATGTCTCATTTTGTAGATTTGAGGTCCAGAACCTTCTGAGGCCTGTTTGAGGGTCTAAATGATGCTTTGTGGGGTCAAAAATTCCATCTCTCATCCATGGACATTCACATAATTATACACTTTGATACCTTTCCAATGGTTCAATAATCGCCTCAAACAAAGTCCATACGAAAGAATTTATGCCTCCCACAACTTAACATATCCAATTGACCACCATGGTATTGAGTGCATTCTATGTTAGCTCTCATTTCTCACACATGTGGAGCTAGTCACGTGTTACTTTCAAGAACATTCTAGAAGTTCCGAAACCCTAACCATAATCAAGAATCGGGTCATGCAAAAAACCCTAAAATTAACCCTAGACGACTATTGGGCTATGTTAAATATCGGGTTGTTAGGAGAAGAAGGGGTTCCATTCTTTTGATGTTATTGTATTGTTCCATAGTTGAACAACAACACATGAGTGAATAGAATAATAGAGGAGATATGAGATCCTACAGTAGCCCTTATAGCTACAGAGTCATAGGTAACCCTATAAAGAGTATTGTTTCCTTTGTATTTGCATTTTATATAAAGAGCAAGGCATAGTCCTCAATGTTGGCTGGATTTTCCTAGGGTAAATATTGTGTTTTTTGTGTGGATTGCATATTTTTTTGCTCAAGTTATTTTTTCCTTTTAGTTCCAGTTATTTAGCATTCATTGCAAATAAGCTAATAAGAAAAACTAAGTTGTAAGATCTATTGTGATGAACTATTCTAGTGGAATATCCACGACAGTTTACATCTTATTTTCAATATGTCCTTTTGTAGTAATATTTGTTTTATAAATCCATTTGCAACCAACTAAATTATTTCCGGGGGGGCATTTATATCGTGTGTCTTATAGATAAATGGAGGAATCATGTTGGTTTGCATTCCCTTAATGGGTTGGGGTGGGGAAAACAACAATTGTTTCTCCTTTGCGTAACCGAGGGAGAAGGATTTCGAACCTTCTCTCGAGGTCTCCAATAAATATCGATTAAAGGAGTGTACCAATACATTTGAATTTTTAAAATTATTATTATTTCTAGTTTTCAAGTAGGGTGGCGATATTTTTTCCACCAAGGATCAATTCCCCTATGACAGATTTAGTTCAGTGAATGTGCAGGTCGTCATGACCATTTTAAGTACACACAAAGTTCTCAAATCTTGGTGAATATGTTGAGATAAATTATAATTTCAATTTCGCAAAAATAGACTATAGTGGGGAGTTTGGAGATAACTTAAGTTAGGAATATTGCATATTTTAGACCTTGAACTAAAACTCTCAAACTCTAGCCTTTAGCCTATGGTGGCTCCTTGGGAGTTGCAAAACTAGATAATGGTGGCAATTGTTTTGGGTCTTCTCCCACAACTATTTAAAGAGCATAAGG
Source organism: Larix kaempferi (assembly GCA_027924585.1). Taxonomy (NCBI): domain Eukaryota; kingdom Viridiplantae; phylum Streptophyta; class Pinopsida; order Pinales; family Pinaceae; genus Larix; species Larix kaempferi. The sequence continues at coordinate 21,856,806 of BSBM01000994.1, read as the reverse complement.
CACGCGAGAGGAGGAGGAGAGATGAAGAAGCAGAGAATTGACAAAGAGAAAGAAGAGAGAAGTAAAGCAGAAGCAGATATGGGTTTTTGGGCCCCTTTAATTTTCTTTGCATATGATATGTGATGCTTTATGTTCTTTTCTTAATATATGTTTTATGTATGGTTAAGCATGTTTGATAAATCTATGTCGCAATATGATGACTAGAGACAATCACTAGTTTATCCATGTAGTTAACCATCCTTATTCTACATAGGTCTTGGTTGTGCTTCGGGTGAGACCTTCTCCTTTTGGGGATTAAAAATTCCAACACACTAGACTAGAACAACACCCTTTATTGGCCCCTGTGCAATAATCTCAGTCTCTATTTTGCGCCAACAAATGCTTCCGTTGTTGGCACATTTTTTCTAATAGGATGACATTGATACATGGGTGTTGACAAGCCTTATTCAATATTGGTGGGGCACGCAAGATACCACTTCTCCCCATTAAATCCCAGAACTCATGTTGATTGCCATATGGGACATAACAGTTAATTATATCCACCTCCTCCTCAAACCCTCTTATCCTCCCCTCCATCAAAATACCTGTGATTGTGTGAAAAGGTTTCAAGTCAGTGACCAAAGGATTCTAGGTGACAAGTAAGCCCCATGAATGACCAAACAAATCAATAGCACTACATTCCCAACCCGGGAACAATTTTAGGAAGGACTCACAAGCTTTTTCATACTGATAGAGAGTTTCTTGAATCGATACTATGTCCGATTAAATACATTCAAAAGTCCTTTTGAGGGCACAAAATTTTGAAGTATCCCCTACCCCTCTGATGTTATAGGATACAAGAATCATTTGTCAACATAGGAAGTGGCATGTTCAACCCTATGGGGCCAAAAACTGAATACATCAGGTGAGCTATCAGAGACATCGTGGAGTCTGACAGACACTGGAACCTATTGGAGATCATCCAATCCTTCAAAACCCATGGCCATTTTTTCCCACATGAACCCTTATTTTTCTGGATGGTTACATTCTAAAACTTAATAGATTTTATGGGGGGGACTCCTCCCTTAGAAGGGAAAGATGAATACACAGACAAAGGTTTTTTAATATCAACATTTGTAGAGGAAGGTCGAGATGTGCCCATATTAGACATAATCAAAGCCTTCCTTGAACCCCCTCACCGTTTCATTCTCCTTGAAAGGACTATGGGTAGAAACCTTATGGGATAGAGTCCCCTCACTTCCCTGACCATCCTCGATCAGGTCTTTCCTTACCAGGATTTCCCTAGAAAGACCTGCATGCTTGAGCAAAGCTAGAGAGCAATCAAGATTTAGTCCCTTCACTAAAGGTATGTCACATGGAAGTGGGAAAATCCCAATGGATCCCACCGAACCACCCTCTGCAATCTTCTTTTTGTTAAGAGAAGGAGTCTCAAAATTAACAAAAGTGGATACCCCAGGTTCACCCCGTCGAGGAAGGATTAGAGTGCCCCAAAACACCTGAACATCCTGGATGAAAGTCAAGACCACTCAATTTTTTACCAAAAAGAACCCCCCCACCTCAAGCCCAGCCGCACCAGAAGGGTTCAACCAATGGTATCCAATGGCATTGACAATATCTTTGTCCAAAGGATATAGATAATTAAAGATATCAGGAGCAAACAGTTTTAACTTACTAAGAAAAGAATGGCGATGTTCAGGTTATACCACACTAGCCATATCCTTTGAGAGACCAAAAGGAGTCACTAGAACATCTCTAACATTCCTATACGGAGCATCCCTCCATTGATGAACCACATTATCTTTAGCATAATAAAAGAAATATTAAGAGACCATCCCAGCAATTCTTGTTTCAGATGTCTCGTCTCATGGCATCTGAAACATCTAAATGGTATGTTCTTATAATCGAGTTTTTTGTATAAAGGATCCCTCTACCCAATTGATCTCAATCTATAGAGGAAACCCCTTAGTCACATCAATCTATCTTGACAACCCTCTTATCCTCCCCATACATCAAGTCTTTATCCATTTGCAGATATCTTCCAATCTTGTTCGCAAGAGACTTGAATACATTTGGTGATCATAGTTGAATCAGAAACCCCAATAACAGAAACCAAAGGTATCGTTTGGTCATCGGTTCCTTTTCTAGATTCAAAGTCGGGTGCCAATGTCCTATAACTAGCGAGCCCTTACCAATGATCCAAGGCATCGCCAAGACATGTTCATTGTGTTCCAAAGATAAGAAGTGAAAACAAAAACACCCATCAATGAGTAAACTAAGCTTAAGGGAGTAGTTTACCAAGGGTCACCAATTTACCCTAATCCATTCAAAAAATTCCTACCTATTCATGGAAACACATTCCAGTCTCTCAATCAATGAGCGTTGAGAAAGAACATCCACACATTCCATGGTAACATCTCTACTTGCTGTTAGGAATAATTTATCTTATGCTACCTTGAAATTTTTATGGGTTCAACGTGCTTTTTCCCTTCTCCCATAAATTTTCTTGCTCCCATTGCTTTTGTTCCTTCTTCCAGAGTCCTTGGATTCTACTACCAAATGAGGCGGACCCCCAAGTGCACAGTCCTTACCACCTTGGTTGGCCAAAATGGGGTTAACTAGAACCTGTCCTAGTGAAGTTTGCACATGTTATGGAGCCTTAACCCCAAATGAGATCGGAGAGGAAACTGGAGAAAACAAAAAAAATGGGTTTAGTCCCTGATCCGGGAAGATCCCTAAAGGGATGCACTACTTGTCCTTCATTTTCCAGGTGTACTCCCCTGGAGTGTCTTCCTGTGGACAACCCACTTGCCAAAAATCCACCCCTGAGAGAACCACGACCTCCCTGTCAGCAGTCACATGATTCCCACAATGATCACATAAGTCTTTGTCTGAAAAAAAAATGTCCTCCTCTGGTACCGTTCCACTACTTCGCTTCGGCACACCACCAGCTCCCCAACTAAAACCTCTGGTAAAGAAGGAGAGCCCACCCCCATCGCTTTCTATAACAATATCCCTAGAAATAAGCAGAAGTTCCAACACCAAAATAAAAAAAAGCATTATAAAATTCAAAAGGACCTTCACAGTAGACATAAACAAACTTAACTCCAATTCCCACTTTGGTAACTTGGTTGATACTAGGCCCCCATAGAGCATGAGGATTAACTCTGATTGCCATAAAGGCATGTACAATATAATCTACATTGACATCCACTGGCCACACCAAAATTGGTTAAGGTAGATACAAAATTGGTTAGGGTTTACACGTTACTTGACACTAGTTAGGGTTTTGCTTCATATCACGGGAACCTAATCTACCATTGTGAAAATCATTAGAAACATAAGACAACCAGGGTTCAAAGTGGGAAACCCCCACACTCCACGACCCTTTCCTTCATAATTATTGTATACAATATTATTGAACCTAAACATGCTCTTTTGCCTCCACTTTGTATCCGCCCATACCATGAGTTTGTACCTCTCCTTTTGTAGTGTATCAAAAATTATATGTATGCTAGTCTACATTGACATAAGGAGATATTTCAATAAAGGAAAACATAAACTACTAATGGATATTCTTCTCAATTCACATCTCTAGGGAACCCGTTGAATTGTTCAATTCCCCAAGTGAAATTCCTCAAGAAGCATCCGAGAGATCCTTGTTCTTGCTGTGAGTTTTTGGTCCATGCAACTTGGTCCTTTGTATTACATTTCGACTAGGCGTGCGGGGGGAAACACATGAATTTTATTTTATCAAGACTCATGGTGCTTTCCATAAACGCATTTTCAATTAATAAACTCATATCTCAAGTTGCACAAGTTTTTTTTTTGAAGTTCAGTATTATAGTACATTAAAAAGGAACTATACAGATGCACAAATGAGGATAGAACCGTGTAGTGAGGGTCCAAATGGAATGGTTAGACAAGTAGAACCATAACCAGAACCAACAAAAATCCTAAGTTTAAACATACTAGAGTCTAGTAGGTATGAGAGTCAAAGAAAAAATGCAGATCCCCCACAGGCTGGGAGTTATGGCCCACCAAAATTTGTAGTGAAACCAGAACAAAACAACCATTTTCATTTTAGACAAAATAAAACTAATATTTATCAGAGATAACTATATGCGAGGGAACAACACCATCACTTGGAACTTCTTTCTTTGCAACCTTCGCAACCTATTTTGGAGAGCGATGCAACATGATATGAGAGGTCGAAGGGTTGGATGGAGGCAGATTACTGAAATACTTCCCAATGAGCTCACAGGCCAGAGCATCCAACTTCCCATTCACCCACTCATCTGCAATTACTTGATTATGCACCAAGTGGTGCATACCCTCCTCAAGATGAGCCAAACAAGCCATCGCTAAGGGCTCCTTTAGTTCCTCCTAGAACCGACCTCGAACATAGTCTTCTATATCCATGTTGAACGAAGACTTCATGGTTCAAAACATCCCCAAATTTTTGGTATGTCTGGTTTCGTGTGTATGATAGGAGCCTCCATCTTTTGCCAGACCGTCAAATTCATATTTGAGATGCTACTTAGTGGGGCACTGCTTGTTACGATGGATCCTCTCCTCCAACCGCTCCATTCTCGCTCTGGCTTCACGACTAACAGAGGCCCTAAAGAATCCCTTGGCGTTCTCCATATCCCTTTGCGCCTACTCCATGTGTGAGCGTTTGGGGCCATTCACTATTTGGCAAGTGGTGGTTTTGGTTCTAACCATGATGGCAACCTCTGCACCACTGACCTAGACTGTAAGCCACATCCCTCTCCTGCTAATCTATCCAAACTGTTGTTCACGAAATATCCCTTGGATTGAATGGAAACAAAGACCCAAATTAACAAGCCGGAGGCGTGGGTGAAGTTGATAGTGGCTTTTCCTATTAAGGAAGCCTTCCAATTCACGGTCCTTCTGCTCATCATGGGAGAAGCAATCACCTTGAGCAATGAGACCCCACATGAACAAGAACACCAACGAATGTACCGGCACTTCAATTGCCCGTGTGTCGTTGTACTCATCCACATTCTAAGTTATGGCATCCAAATTTGAGGCATGATTGCGAGGGGGGTGAAGGCTTCTACCTACCAACTCACCTGTCCCATCACCCTGATTAATTATCCGGGTGTCCATCTCCTTAGTTATGCGCATCAGGAGTATTACACCCATCGTGGGGGTTCAAGTTGCACATGTTTTAGTACATATGCATTTCTATTAAATAAACTCGGATTCCAAATTGCACATGGATGATGAACAATCGTGACAAGTTAATTACCTTCAAAAATTGAATAAATAAAATTAATGAAAATAAAACAAATTAAAATACTAAAACTTTTAACTATGCGAAATAATTTAAAAATGTGTATAACAAATATTAAGATATAAGATGAAAAGATAAAATGTATAAAATTGACTCAAGTTTTCAAATATATAAATTTTATCGTGTGTTTTCAAACAATAGTTATATAATCTTTTTTTACAAAACATAATGTATATGCTTGTGTACACACCATGCCGACAATATTTATTTTGAAGTTTATAATAATGTTTTAAAGAAAAACTAAATCATAATATTTATTTTAAAGTTTATAATAATATTTTAAAGAAAAATTGATTCTTAATGATTTTTATTTTTATTTTGCAATAATGATATATGTCACTAAAATATTTTTATAGAAAAATAACATTTTTCTATAAAAAAATAAAATAAACAATTTTATAAATGTTTATGTTTAATGTATAATTTTAAACCATATTAAAAGATACAATGATAAAGATTTTAAAGAAAATTAGTAGCCTTTGTACATTTTAGTTTCAACAGTTTTTTTTGTTTTTGTAAGTTTGCACAGTATATTAATTAAGAGTAAGGGATAAAATTACAAAGCAAGGAGGCTCCTGAGGCGGCCTGGGACAATGGAACCATCCCAGTGTAACAGAAAAAACATAATTAACAAGATTATTACTAAGCGTCTTGTGGGATATACAAAAAAACTGCCTCCTATGGCAGGGCCGAGACCAAAAAACAGTCTGAGCATAATGAGAATTATGGAGGTCTAGACCATACAAAAAAAAATGAAACAAATATAAAAAAAACATGAACGGAGCAGAGAGACCCGATCTTCTCATCAATCTTCCGAGTAGACATAGAGAAAATTATTCAGGAGGAAATTCCTCCAGAATGGGGCAGCCCCCCAGAAAGTCATCCTCGGGCAGCTTCACAGGAAGTGGTTCAGTTTTGCGAGCAGAGAGAAGGTCAGGTTCTGCATGGCTGCAGATCTTCTTACATGGCGGAGAGCCAATTGTGGAAGGGACCGGGAACAGCGCAGGAGGAACCGTCGACGAAGCAGGAGCAGGAGCGGCCAGGAAAGGATCAGGAGGAGCAGTAACTGCAGGCCCTTCCGAGGGCATAACACTGACGTTCTGGACGCCCGAGACACCACCGCCATCACCCCTACCACCAGAGTCTTCCATGACCGCACCCCGACCCACGAGAGCATGTTGGTTCCAAAAGAATGTGGCATCCAGGTTGGCCAAGAAATCGTTCAACTCAATGAGTTTAGCCCTAGTGGCCAACATCTGATTTCTGGTTGAGCCCCAGTTACCCAGCATGTCATCCATGAGCTTGCCGACCATATTTTTGATAATCCAGTAATGGTTGATGTTGCCTCCATTATTTCCTGAGGCCAGGTGGTCCGCCACAAGCTGCCCTTCCCACTCATCAATCAAATTACGGCTAGTGAAGGAGATGCCCATGTCGTATCCATTGCCATTGGCAGGAGAGCATTGGTTTTTGCTTCGGCTCCCACTACCTCGACGAGAAGTGCCATGCTGCTTGGTCATGGTGGAGAGCGCAATGAGAATCCACAACCAAATCCGTAGCTGAGCACAAGGGTGCACAGAGCATAACCAGGGCCTAGGAGGAGCCAACATAATGCAATCATGGGTGCCCGCTGGCCCATTTATGGAGCAATGATCCAAGTTCGCACAAGCCATAAGAATTGAAGAGAACCAAAATGATTGTGCAGAGAGCCGAAGTGAGGGCCATCTTGAATGCACAGAGGGCCGAGGTGAGGGCGGGATGTACCAGAGTTGCAGCCATCTAACCAATGAGAAGACTTGTGAGTGAAGGTTTGGGAAGGGGCCATAAATCCGCAGGTGGGATACGAAGGCAGATAGTTAAGTGCATGGGGCGCACATGCCACATTTCGGGTGCCCGGGCCGAGGCTCCTCCTCCACGTGCCCTCCTCGTGTCCTGCACGTGCCCCCTTGTGTCATGGTGGCGCTCGCATCTGGGGTAGTTTCAACAATTAGGTTTGTTGGGCTAAATCTAATTGAACCGAGAGGAGTGAGGTGCTCTATAGCCCAGTATGGGGGAGATGTTGTAACGTTCGTTCCTAACAAAATAATTAAAAAATAAAATAAAAAATCCATGTTGGCTCATAAAATAAAATATTATGAAAAATAACTAAAAAGTCAATGTTTGTTTATAAAATAAAAACTTAAAACTTAAACCTGGATCTATCAATCAAGAGAGATCAAATTTCTTGAGTTTAAATTTAAAAAAAAAAAATACACCTCAAGAAATTGGATCCCTCTCGGTGCTTGATAGATCTAGGTTTAAGATGGATCTATGTTGGTTATGAAACAACGACATTTACTAACTAGGCTTGTCATGTTCAATTATGTGTGTTCATTAATTTTTAAATAGTTACACATGAGCATTATATAGCACATATCTCACACAAAGTCTTAAATTCAAGTAATGTAGATACACATTCCATCAAAACTATAAACAATGCTATATCAATTTATATGTACAGTTAGTATTTATTGGTCCTTTTATACTCCTAATAGGTGGTCTCTTTAAATTTCATATAGGTATAGCATCACATTCATGAGGCAAGAATTCATTTTAGTGGGTTCATGTCATTGTTTAATGCATATTGAATTGGCCACAATCAATAGAAGCTGTGCATACTGCTTAATTTGATAGTGTTGAAACATCCTTGGTGTACCCAACTTAAGAATTGCGTATGTGTTCCAATCATGGGAGCTATCTCATGATTTGGGGTCCTACGCCAAATATTATATTAGGAGGGAACATCTCATTGTGTGGGGCTATGTTCATGGTTAGTTTTCCTTAGATCTAGGTGCTTTAGGGTGTAATACCTTATATTCAACACTTAAAGCATTTCTTGGGGTGAGGATACCCTGCCCCAATGAACCAACCCACATAATTACAATGTTATGCCACCCTTGGGACAACAAATGTAGCATTAATAAAAACACACATACATTTCATAATGTGTAAACATTTCATAAAAAATTTATTAAAATGATTTACATCCTTCTATAAAAGAAGATATTCAACACTAGAAGCTATTTTAAGGCTTAAATACTTGTTTTCCAACTTTGACAATGGTTAGGACCAAAGATTCATCCCTTATGTAAAACCTTCTAATGGCACCAATATCCCACTTATAGGCCAAAGGCCTCCTAATAGAATGGTATTGTGTGGTGGTTTAAGACATCTCCCATGGCTTTGATCATGGACTAAGGCCCTTATCTTCCTCCCTTGACCATGGTCAAGGCCCCAAAACCTATATTTGGTGCACAAATCCTCCTAATGGTGCCCATATCCCACTTGTAGGCCAAATGTCCCCTAGAGAGCACCTACATGATAGTATTGGAGGCTTCTTCCATGGCCCTTGAGCTTGAGATTATTAGTTCAAGGTCCAATTCCCTAGTTTCCTTCACCAACCCTGTGGTGAACTTATGAATATCAATCACACTTTCTAGTGAAATTTGGTGATGAAATTTTCAAATTTTACACATTTTAAAATCTAAGCCCTCAAAAATTGTCTTTTTTTACTTTCATTGTGTAGTGAAAGAATAATTTGTAAGGACCTTCATTAGTGTTCTTATGATATTAAAACAAAATTGAATGCATTTAATATGTGAAAGTTACACTTAATTGTGTGTTTATCTTTGTTAAATTTTGAAAATCATAATGAGTGAATTTTATTCACACCAACTATTTCATTGTGTAAAAACATTTATATGAGCATGGTCTCCCACATATTTCTGAAAAACAAATTGCACATTTTTTATTATTATTAGTTATATTTTTTCAATTAAAATGATTAGAAATTGAAAATGAATGGTAGAGAAAAGAAATCCCAACAAAATAAGTTATAATAAATAAGTCTATTCTCCAAAAATCAAAAGTCCTAAATAGAGCATATACCATCTACAGTACTATGATAAAGAACTAACCTCAAAATTTAATGTTTTGCAACAATGGAACAAAGCAAGGATCTTCAAAACCTAGGCTTTGATACCATGCTAGAAAAAATAGGTACATTGCAAAAGTATACAAACAAATATGCTATAGGATCTATTGGTGTCAACACACAATATTATAGCATTAAACTACAATACATGATAGATCATTATATTAATGATTTGTCATATTTTCACCTTTTCCTCTCACTACATGAGCTCCTTTATTTATACTTGAGTATCTAACTAATTACCCTAATTTAGTGAGCTTCTTTATTTATACTTGAGTATCTAACTAATTACCCTAAAATTAGGGTTGATCTAGTCACCTTGATCAAACAAAGTTGTCCCAAATGGTTTAGTAGGTCCATTTTATCCCTGCCTAGTCCACCTTTGACCCATAATTATACCCATTGGTTATAGTCTACATGCATGTTACAATTCGCTATCCACTCATGCACTTCCCAACGACATGCCAACTTCAATACAATTAGCATATCATTGCACTAACCACCACATGTGTTAATGTGGCTTATTACACATTCCAACATTTCTATAAGCTTTTCAACATCTATGTATTCCCAATACGTGATGGATTCATAATTTTTAAGATACACTTTTCTTTTTTTTTGTTAATGTGCATTCTCAAGTTTGAGGGAATTTGTATATAATTTAAGAAAAACATAGACATATGTCAATTTTTATGTCCCTGAAGGGGGCGGTCATATATGTTTCGCCAATTTCTTATTATTTTATCCTTATTACCTATAAATTTTTCCTTTGGTTATAGTTGTTATATAGTTGAAAATAAATTTTATTAAAAGCAATTTAAAAAAAAAATTCTAAATTTTCATTGGTTGCAGGTTGTGATGTCATCCTCGTTTTTCCCTTCCCAAGAAGGGGCGGCAAGATGACGTCTTATATATTTTAATTCTGTTGCAAAACTCTGTCAAATTTTAAATGTCCCATACCAAGTCAATCTCGTGAACGACTCAGATGAATTGAATTAGAAAATAGTGCATAAACAACTATCGAAAGTCTGGGTGAGATTTGGATGGGTGGGACTCGAAATATACTAAGGCAGACTTTTGGACACGGTGAAAGAAGATTCCTTTCTATTATGTTTTCGTGATACTCAAAATGGACAACATACTAGGCAGTGGTGCAGATCGGATAGCAGTAAAAGTGTGTGAATTAAATTGGATAGCTGTAAAAGTGTGTGAATTATCTCTGTCACTAGACTTTGAAAATATTCACTTTGAAGATGATTAAATATTAAATATGGATGTGATATAATAGATGTTGATTTTTAATTATGAAGAAATATATATGTGTTAGTTTATATTATAGTTGATATATTTCAAATGTTTAATTCTGGTATATAAATTATCGATGTCATGCGAGTTTTTTTCTTTCTTTCCCCCATAATTTGAGTCATGCAATGGATTGTTGTGAAGGGAGGCACTTATTTGGATCATATGATCAATGACTTAAATCTTGATATTCCTTAATGATGATGAATTTTTTACATACCAAACATTGGATATTCAAAATTTCACTACCAAGAATTCATGATTTTGTAATCATCACAGCCGTAATGAGGTTTACAAGAAAGATGGTGTAATGAAGCTCATGTAATGAATCGGTTGCTAATTCCTCCTCTCAAATTAAATTTAGAAAAACCCAATATGATTCTCAAATCGCGGTTTCATAAATTTGTCTTTTCCTCCACGCAATTAAAACACCCAAGTTCACTTTTCCCCAGGGTTAAGTATGGTTCAAAAGGTAAATAAAAGACAATTTAATTCTACACAAGCAAAGTTTGCACTAGCAATGATATCACACTGGTTTATTTCCGAGACAAACTCCTACCATCTTTTTTTTTGTAAGCAGCATAAGCAAATTATATTAGAGTACAAAAAATGTTACATTCACATGAGAATCAGTAGATTCAAGATCTTTCTGAAGCTTCTCATGGAGCAAAAAGAACAAGAAATAACCTCTGTAGACCTGCCCTTCTATGGGTTGAGTAACATTGACATAATTATAGCTGACCAGTAAAAACATAGACTGAACTAGACTAGAGAGATAAACTAGAGTCTGACATAAGCCAATAGCGAAAACAAAGAAAACAAATAATGCTAACCGCAAAAAGAGAAGAGTTGGCCTCACTCAGAGCGGCTCTAGGTGTTGGCTTCTGCATTCTGGCAACATGGTTTGTCTTCAATGATAGGGCAACTGCCGAAGAAATATTCATCCCAATTATGGGTCGAGAGTTTGATGGGTAGAGGCTCTGTCTTGCATGGAGTGACAACATCGTCCTCAGTCTTCCTTGCCCGCTTGTAGTACAGGGAATCAATCGTCGAGGGTATGGGGAAGGATGTCCCAGGGGGAGGGGCCCCCTGTAACACAACTGCGGCAGGAGAACTCAAGCCTGAGTTGGGGCCCCGAACCGGAGTCGAGCCATCCGCAGCAGCAACACCGAAGGATTAATGCAGGGAGTTGTCTGTTGCTTGGGAATCTACTACAGTAGTGGTTCCATCAACTTGAACATTCAGATTGCCAGCCATTCCCTCAGCCAAGGATGTAGGGCCATAATTGCGGGGAGGAGTGGAATGGCAAAAGAGAGATTATCTTAGACCGGTCAAATTGGTTTCCAGAGCAGCCAACATGCCGTCCAAATGGGCCATGTTAGCCCTGGTGTCCATTATCGCAACCTTGTCCATGTTCCAGTTGGTTAAAATTTCTTCAACGAATGTTCCCAGCATATTCTTCATTAACCAATAGTAATTGACATGGTTTCCAAAGGCCAAAATCTTAGCCACACTACGTGATTCCCAATTGTCAACCAGTCTGCAAACAGGGACGGAGACATTGTCCTCATAGCCACTATTGGATTTCTTCTCCTTCTCAGCAGAAGTTGCAATCTTTCCGACGCCATGACCAGCTCCACACTTGGAAGTGTTGTGCATATGAGTAATGGCGTTGTCAGCTAGTTCACAGGAGAAAGGGGAAGGAGTAGAGCTTTCTATAGTGGAAGCAGAGAGAGAATAACAGAGGCAAGTGACGACCGCAGGGGCGTGAAGAGGGAGCCTCATATCAATAATTTTGCAGCTGTAGTGTCTAGACCTCGCATGGGAGAGCATAATGGAGTGACTGAACCAGTTAAGGAGATGGGGCGTAGAAACCCGATCCAACTTGAATGCCAACCACCAAGCCATGGGGGTAGTAAAGTCAGACGCGCGTGAGGAGGACAGATGGTCCTGTACATGACACTTCTTTAATGACTGAGCCATGGGGGAGGTGCTGGCAGAGGGCAGTTTCCAGGTGGGGGATCCACACTACCAAGTGGGTAGGTGGCACTTCTTTCCTCGGCAATGTCACTCTTGGCACCCGCATCCAGGGAGACAAACTCCTACCATCTACAAAGGTGTACAAATTCCATTAATTTATTAAAAGGAAAATTAATTATCGGCACTAATTTAGTAGGTCATTATTTGAGAATATCATTACACTAATGATTTTGAGAATCATAGTCGATTTTCTTCACTGGAGTCACCGTGTCACCGAAGAAAGGGAAATCAACGAATTACAAGAGAGGTTCTCTGTCTAATAAAAATTAACTCTCCCAAAAAAATCATTTAAGTGCCCTATCAACCCCTTTGGTCGAGTCCCTACCTAATTGTATGTCTTATAAAGGGATTCCAATGTGTCGAAAACTTATACTTTTAAACTAGATTGGACTTTTCGAGACTTAGCCACTCCATCAGAATCTACATATAAAAAAAAGTGCCGACAACCCTGGCACTACAATATTTTCCATTACTATGTAATCCAAATCATTTTCCTAGACAATATTCTTTTCTTCAGTAGAATGACAACTTTATTTAACTTTTATTGAACCAATAATATCCTCGAATTTTTGTAGTTCCATAAAACCGACTGAAGGTTTCAGCCAATATCTTAGAGATGCAATTGATACCATCGATATGATTTGTATACCTTCTGCACCAATAGCAAGACTCTCTTCGAAAGCAAGACAACCACGATATTCAAATATGATTCTTTTGGTGACGTATATGTAGCTTTATCTTATGTGCATTTTTTTCCATTCTAGGTATTAAATGCATCTATATGGATATTTGTGTCACAGAATAATCACTCCCTCTTCTTGGTTGATTGATTATCCCTACTCCTCGGTTCTGCTGTGGTATTAATTAGTTCTGAAATCATTGTTATATGTTACAAACATAGGAGCAAATTTAATCTGAGATCAAGAAATCAGATATCCACGTGAAGACATCGAAACAATTATAATTCTGGTCGCTCTGTTATCGAGATTTTGCAGAAAAATCTAGTGGTAAGTTTGGTGATGGTCGCTCAGCCAATGAGATGATAAGAAATGTAACCCGAATTTAAGAGATGATAAGAAATGTGAATTTATTAAAAAAATAAAAAAATAAAAAAATAAAAAAATAAAAAATAATATTAATAATAATCTTGTTTGTGCAGGTTACCATAAGATATCCACTTATGGAGATTCCAGTCGGGATCAGGGTAGGAATTTGGTAAAAAAATCCACCCGTCGTTTTTGACGACCGGCACTAGTCGGGATTCTGGTAGAAAATACCTAGAAAAGCATAGAAAATCGTACCCCTGACAAAATTCTTACCCGGTTATGCTTCCTTCCGTATACGGCACAGTGCGATATAGTAAATTTTTCTTCTAATCTAGAGTTTGTTAATGTATTGTATTAAACATAATTTTAAAAAGTTATTTTTTTTAATTTTGATTGGTGTAAATAAAGTTATTGATTATAGAGTGAGTGTTTCCAATGATAAATGCATCCATTGAGGTGGAGCTGGTGAGTGCTACTCCAACGCGCAGGTGGTTTGCAATTGACAGTCGGACGCTGATGATTGTTGCGTTGGCGGCGTATTTGTGAGGGTGTGCCTGGTTCCTATTGCTTAAGAGTTTATTACTTCCCCTGATAGGGGTTTTACAACCCAAAAAATAAACCGTGTTGCAGATAAAATCATACTGCTTTTACCGTTATACTGTTTCGCAATCTTCTAGAGCAGTCGTTGTATGTATGTTCAATGGCCTGCTTCGGTAAAATCCATGGCCCATTAAAATTCCTCAAATACAGCAAGAGTTCAGATCAATAAATCTCTGCAATATTCTCTCTGAAATATCTTCAAACAAATAAACATTAGTAAATATCGATCCATAATCTTGTTAGCCATAGCATGGTTCCTGTGCAGCTCAATGGCTTCTTCGTCGTTCCTTCTGCAAGTTGTTTACTGAAATCTGTATTCAGTATTTTACTAGAATCGCAAATCTCTTCCAATCACTGAGAGAAAATCATCTTATTATATCAAGAATTCAAACTATAGTTACAACCGAAATTCTTACTGATCTTTCAAAAATCAAACTATGTAATGCACAATATCACTCAAAGAGAGAGACTTGTCCCTAAAAAATTACACCCATCCAAATATATAGATCTATTCCTATATTAGTCTATCTTATATTAAGAAAGAAAAGTAAGGAACTACTTAGATTAATTTATGTCAACTAATGATCCCTCAATAATTGTTGGGCGAAAAGTGAAAGTCAATTTGAAGCTAACACGTGCTTTGGGATTTGCTAAAGAAGGTAAGGTTATGTTATAGTGTATTCCTAGAATATTTGTCTTCTTTCATTTGATAATAGGTTTATGCATTTTTGTTAATATGTTATGAACCTTTTGATCCGGGTGGAAAATGACAAATTATGATTTTGTGATTTTGGTACATAATAAAATGAACGATGTCCTAATGGGTATTCTAAGATTTCATAATTTACCTAGCCCCTGATATATTCACACACAACCATTTGTGAACATTCACAGAGTCGTAGAAAATGATCGATTTGTTGTAGTTAGGAGTGATGGTTTGTTTGATTTTTTCAGCAATGATGAAGTCATAAAACTTGTTGATTCATTCATTTTGGACAACCCTACTAGTGATCCAACCAAGTACATATTAGAACAACTGATGATAAGAGATGCAGAAAATGAAGGTACACTCAGGAACCTAATTATTTTTCTTATTTGAGAATTATGGATAAGCCTCACTATATATTCTCATATCCTGATTTATTACTTATTTCAATGGATTGTGGTATATCCCAAATTGGATGTTTTACCTAACCTTCTAATTTTTTTATTTGATTTTAATGGAATATTTTAAGGAAAGGTGACTTCTGTTACAGTTGAAGCCTACATCACATGCGTCAACTTATTCATTTTATTGGTGATATTGACTTAGGAAAAGTTATGATTCATTTATCAGAGTATGTGCAACCTTATGGGGCCAGCTATTATTATTCATCTTACATTTTTTGCAAGTTGATTATAAACATTGGTGGTTAATCAAGGGCATGGAAAATAGTGACTTTTAGGGGTGGTTCAGAACCACCCCCCAAAAGTGACTTTTAGGGGTGGTTCAGAACCACCCCCAAAAAGTCACTTTTAGGGGCGGTTCCAAACCACTGGCAAAAGTCATTTTGGGGCGCTAGTTCAAAGCCACCCCTAAAAGTCACTTTTGGGGGCAGTTTATATTTCTTCAAAAATCACCACTAAAAGGCTTGAATTTTTTTTTTTAAGCAAAAAAAAGAACATCATTCTATTAAAAGTTGGATCAAAAGTACATTTAGCATCTTTACAATATGCTGGGTGCTTAAGTAGCCACCACAGGAATCAAAACTCTTTTGAACACCATAAACCCATAAACAAAACCAGAGATCCACACCATAAACCCATAAACAAAACCAGAGATCCACACCATAAACCCATAAACAGACCCAGAGATCAGCATTATTACAATTTTGAACATAGCTATTAGGGTTGAACCACTTACTATCAGCATTCAGGACACTACTATCAAACAATAAACAGAGTAAGCCGAGAGAGCAAGCATTACGATTCCCCATAACACAGAAGTAAGCCGGAAGAACAGGCAATACCAAGTAACAAACCAATGTCAACAAGCCAAAAATACAACCCGTTGAAGCCATACCATACGAAAAATGATAGAGCTGAAGCAGAAGACAGCCGAAAGTCACCATTATCACCTGGATAGAGGTCTGTGTCCCATGACCAGACAGAGGTCTACCCCCCACAAACATTGCAAGAGCCACCATATGCACCAACCAAAAACAAAGTCCCCATAACCAAATGCAATAGAGAGCCGAACCGACTCAACACCAAGTCCAGAGATTCATCCCACCGATCCCGCCTCATCATCGATGTTGATGACCCGCATAGCTTCTGTCTCCGCAGTCTTGCCACAGAGGTCAATAACCTTAGGGTTATCCACTTTCTTAGGACGAGTTAAGAAAGAAATACCCAAATAAGCCACAATGGCATCCAGCTTCATGTGGATCCAGTGGGTTTCATCCACATGATCTGTGTAGGTCTCCTCCGGCTTTTTCAGACGCTGCAAGTCCTCCAGAATGTCCACCCAAGCCTCCAGGGTCTGAGCAATGAGATTTTTCGTGACCCAGAGGGTGACCACCGCTTTGTTATAAAGAGCCATACGACCTCTGGTGTTACCTAGATCATGAATCCAGTCTACCATAGTCACTGCTTCTGACGACAGCTGATGTTCCCCCACCATTCTCCATAAATTCTCTTCCATCTCCTATAACTCCCTTTGTAACGGCTCAGGAAAAAGACAACGGAAGAACACCACAGTTGAAGCCGCTCTCCACTACTCCCGACTAGTAACAGTTTGGGATTTAGCTCCCTGGTACAAATTGCTCGATTCACCCTGGCCATGTTGACCCCGACGAGCAGGCGACCTCTCGGAGGCATTATCTTAACAACAAACTTACCACACTCACCCCGCAGGAAACCACAATTAAACTCAACAAGACACAAACTTTCTCAGACTGATCACAGAGATATCGTGAACTGACCCTATAGGGAAAATTTAAAGGCTAGGCGCCACTTGCAACCATTAAATTCCCCATAATGATACGAGCTCTGTAATAATGCCCTGCATCCTTGGAAAATGTCATGAGATCATATCCTAGATCATCCACCACCATCCGAATCGTGGGGAAGCGATTACCCGTCTCCATTCCACATTTCAGATCTCGGATCATCATTGTCCTCATGGATGAATAACAGAGTGAAGGACAGGCTGTTAATTCTCCAAAATGGTTCACATAAGGTCTCCCATAACTACTGCAAGCGTTAGTATCCCATCTAATAAAAACCATCACTTCAAATGAATGCTAGCAACATCGCCCATCACACAAATGTCACTTTCAGCAATTCGTAGACATCTATCTCGACACTATACTCATTCGCATGTTGAGGGCCTCTCCATCCCATCCCTCATCACGGTAGTTGGCACCCTGGTTTGCGAGCACGTTAGCCAAGCAGTTTGCACTACGCCTTACGTGGTAAAAGGTGATGGAGGTCATCATATTTATAATATTTTCTAAGCACGCCAACCACCATGCAGGGGCTAGCTTCACTGCCTGAGTCCCATTAACCAACTTGTCGGCTAGATGAATCATTAATTTGGAGTCCCCCTCCACGTGGAGACATTTGATGCCACGCCGAGCATCCATGCTAAGACCCTGTATCATCGCCTCACACTCGGACACATTATTGGTTTCCAAGCCCAGATGGCCATAGTAACTAAACAGCAGACTCCCATGGTCATCCCGCATGACACCACCATACCCAGCATTCCCAGGATTTCCCTTAGACACTCCATCGAAGTTGAGCTTAAGCCATCCAGGTAAAGGTGCAGACCAGACCACCGAACTCTCCATGGATGTTCACCGAGAGCAACTGCTACTGATATGGTTCGATGGTGCAACAATGCCCCATTGTTTCAAAATAATCACTTCATTCATCGGTAAGTGTAAATCCTGCTCATTCCACAGAGTTAATTGTAGAGTCTCTATGCCTCGTTGAATTAGACTCCAAATAATAGTGCGATTTTGAAGCTTTCCTATGAAAATTATTTGATTACGTTCCTTCCATATAGTCCACAAGAGAAAACTAGGGAAAAGTTCCCAGATTCTATTAAGGATTCTCCCCTGGAACGGATCCTTCCTCCAATACTTGATCGATCCCGCGGGGTCAGTTTGGAGTCTATCTGACATACGAAAAATCGCCGTGCCCTTATCCCAAATTTCGGAGGAGAACCTGCACTCATAAAGAAGATGGGAAATCGTTTCCCCATGATTCCCACAAAGAATGCAATACGAGGGTCCCTCAAAGCCCCGTTTCATAATGTTGTCCCACGTCAAAATTTTCCCTCTCAACACCAACCAAAGGAAGAGGGTAATTTTACGCCATAGTTTAGCATCCCAAAGGCGCTTCCGAACACTGTCAACAATAGGCTTATCATGACCACCCTGAATGTAATAAGCCTCTTTCATGGTAAACATACCTTTCGGCCTATGCCCCCAACACAACAGGTCCAATCCCAACTGAAATTTGATCTGACATTGTTGCAAAGTTTCATGGATGTGTTTGCCAATCTCCTCCCCGTAAGTATCCATCCACCAATTTAGAGGCTTCCACACCCGAAACCCTCTGTCATTCGGTTCCTCCATCCATTAATGCTCAATCATCTGCCAATCATGGTTAAAAGACGGTGACTCCGGAGGGATATCTTTCACCAAAGTTAAAATGGCCGGTTCTTGTTGCCACACATCAGACCACAGATTAGCTGATGATCCTTGTCTGACCTCCCAAAAACTATGTTTTCTTATTAGATCGCGCCCCTTTCTAGCCATATTCCAAATATGTGACCCCTGTTCCAGCCCATCCATCCTGACCCAGTCCTGTTTATCAAAATTTAGAGCATACTTCTTTCCCCAAAAACTGGCCCATTGCTCGTTAGTATGATTGAGCCACCTCCACCAAATCTTGGCTCCACACGCAATGCTCATCTTCTTCGGATCCTGGATCCCGTAGCCCAAGCCCCCCTTCAATTTTAGGTTTACACAAAGTCTCCCAAATCCACCAGGGGCCATTTTCTATGATCCGTAGTGCCTCCCCAAAGGAAGGAGTGTTGGATATCTCTGATTTCCTTCAGGACCGATTTAGGATCCGATAACACAGAAAAGAGGTAAAGAGGCATCGCTTGAAGCACTGTTTTGACAAGGATAACTCTTCTCGGAAGGTTTAAAGCACGAAGCGTCCAATTAGAAAGTTTCTCCCGTATTTTACTTAAGAGTTCTTCCCAAGTAGCCTTCTTAAGGACAACATCAGATAGGGGAGCACCCAAGTATTTGGTTGGAAGGGAACTCTTTTTGAAACCTAAAATCCTTACAATGTTCCTTTGACTAGCAGGAGGAGTATTAAAGAAGAAAATCAAGGATTTGTCCATATTCGGAGTAAACCCCGAGGCTCTTTAGAAGAGATTCAATGCCTTCTTAATTTGTCTAGCTTCATGAACAGAATAATTACCCATCAAGAGAGTGTCGTCCACAAACTTTTGATGCGTTATAGCCTTTTCATAGGGTTGGCATTTGAGACCTTTGATTTTCTCCTAATCAACCAAATGCGAAATAAGCCTGCCAAGACCTTCAGTTGTGATCACAAAGAGAAAGGGCAAGAGAGGATCACCTTGGAGAATGCCCCAAGTGGGCTTGAAGACATCCGATGGGTGCCCATTGATCAGGATAGAAAAGAACACAGTGGAAGTAAGATTAGTGATCCATTTGATCCATAGCTCACAGAAACCAAAATATTCCATAATCTCTTTCATTTAGGTCCAATTCAGTTTATCATAGGCTTTTGATAAGTCTAACTTCAGTAGCATCCCAGCCTTCTTAGTGCTCTTAAGGGAATGTAAGACTTCGTGAGCTAGGATAATACCATCGAGAATCTGTCTTCCTTCCACAAAACCCGTCTGTTCCACAGAGATCAAAGTAGGAAGAAGGGGTTTAAGTCTATTGGCCATGACTTTCGTTATGAGTTTATAAATAATGTTACACAAAGAGATAGGTCTGAACAAGTCAGATCGCTTAGCCCCCAGATTTTTCAGAATGAGGGTGATAAAGGTAGATTTTAGAGCAGGGATCACCCCTTTCATACGTCGAGATTCTTCCACTACCTGCCACACTTCAGTTTTAATCAAATCCCAAAAGTGGTGAAAGAAACTGGCCATAAAACCACCAGGCCCTGGGGATTTACCATCCTCCATCTGATTATTGGCTATCTCAACCTCCTGGAATTCAATGGGACGAATGAGCATCTTGTTAATGTCATTATTAATAAGCCCAGGAATTACATCCTTGATCTCCCTACAGGCTGTGGATCGATCAACCTAAGGTTCCGAAGTCACTTCCTTAAAATGAGCCAAGAGTTCCCGCTCGATATCCTCGTGAGAATCAACTAATACTCCCTCATTGGTATGGAGATTACAAATTTGATTTTGGTGTCTATGTTGAATGGTTTCTCTATGAAAGAACTTTGTGTTCTTATCCCCATCCTTTAGCCATTGGTTTCGAGACTTCTTCTTCCATAAAAGTTCTTCCTGATTTTGTCTCTGATATAGATGTTCAGAAAGGTTTTTCTCCTCCAAAACCAGCTCAGCAGTCAGGCTGATCCTCATGATGCTTTCCTGGACATGTTCCATCTGTATCTCAATCTTAACTATATCAACCAAAATTTCCCCGAATATGTCTTTATTCCATCTTTTGATGTTTTGTTTCAACCGTTTCAGTTTTTGTTGAAAACAATACATTTTAGTACCCTGAAGGGGGGAGTACTCCTCCACCAATCCTCCACAGTAGTATGGAAGTCTTTATGGGTTAGCCAAAAACTTTCGAACCTGAAGTGCCTCGTCATTCTTGTTCCAATATTACTCCATATAAGGGAAACTGGCCAATGGTCAGAGCCTGAAGAGCCGATCGGGCTTGATGACAGAGTACCCCCTAAAAGCATAATGCTTTCAGACGGAAGAAATCTGTCCAACCTCGCAACCACCAAATACTCCCCTCCACATCTGTTGTTCCAGGTGAAACCATTGCTCTCCATATCAACATCAATCAGTTTACTGGTCTCAATAAATTCATCAAACATAGTGTTCTCCGAAGTTAGTATTCTCCTGCCCCCTTTCTTTTCAGCCAGTGACCTGATCAGGTTGAAATCTCCTCCAACAATACAGTGGCTCCCTTCAAACATGCTCCTAAGCTTGGATAAACAGGTAATGAAATTACGCTTCTCCGGATAACTACTCGACCCATACACATTAGTAATAATCCCCTTCGCATTAGATCCTAAAAGATGAAATGCAACAGAGAGACTAAACTTGGTGGAGAGAAAGTCAGTGAGTGCCACAAGCCTCGGGTCCCACAGGATTGCTAGTCCTCCAGGGTGCCCAATAACATCCAGCATCATACACTTACAATTTTTCCAGATGCTACGCGCATTAAGTTCCAAGTGAGCTCCCGAACACTTGGTTTATTGTAACGGAACCACGGTAGGTTTTTCCTTCATAATCTTACTTTTCAGAGTCTTTCTTTTGCGAGGACCGTTAGTCCCTCAAATATTCCACGAAATAATTTTCATCAAGCACTGTATCTCACAGATAAAAGAGCTTCCTGGATTGTGGGATATTGACTAGAGTCAACCAATTGAGCCCCAATTTCCCCTATTCGCTCCCTGTTGGATATCATTTCTCTCTTCGATCCTCCTTCTTTAAATTTCATTTTGCTCTCCTTCAACTTTAGGGGACCAATCCCCAGACTGGGAGCAGGTTTCATTTTAAGAATGGCGTCCTTCAATAGCTTAAGTTGATTATCTAGAATGGAGTGCACCTCAATGTTTTTTCCGGCTTCTTCCATACTATCAAGATCCAGGTCTCCAAGTTCCATTTCCTACATTTCCTCATCCATCAGCTCAACTGCCAAAGGATCTTTCCTAGCAGTTTTACCCTTGTTTTTTATCTCAGATATCACTTATGGATTATCCACCTCAGTATTAGGGGATTTCTGTGTGTCCTTAGGAATAAGAGGGTCAGGTAGATTGGGATCCAACGCAGTAAAGAATTTTTTGCTGGGTCCTTTACTCCTTGACTCAACCGGTAATGTCCCTTTTTCAAAATTTTAAGAAAATGCCCAATTTTTCACTTTTTCCCCAATTTCGACCTTTGATTAGTTTTGATGCCTAGGTCCCAATTTTGGTCCAAATGGTCCCAAATATTCAGGGAAGGTGTATTATTGATATTAGGACTTAAATATAATATTCATGGATGATATATGGCCACCCAAAGACCTCTGCAAACTCTCTTAAGATTCTAGTTCAAGTATGCAATTTTACTAGTAATTTGGGGTTCAAATCCCCCTGAGGTAAGTGTTGAAAAGAGCTTCCCAAATGCCTCCAAACCCACTCAAATTTCTGAAAAGAGGTAGGTGATGTTTCAAGGATGTTATTAAGGTCCCAAATGCATCATTCATTATTTATAAGGTCTGTTCCAACCCTCTCCCAAACAACAACAAAAACTACTAACTTGACCCTTGGGGAAATGGCACCAAATCTTCTTCAAAAGCAAATAAAATGAGTATAATGACCTCAAATGCTCAAGTACTGAATATGAAACTTGTAATACACATTAATGGAATTCCATTCATCACAAATATATCAGAGAAACATTCCTTTATTCGAAATCATCATCATTATAATGGCATACATCAATGTAGTGGGGAAATGGACATTGTTTGCTCATTAATCTTCATTTTTACATACAACCACATGGTATTTCGACCTGATACTTTCTGAAGGTGAAGAACAGAGTATATAATTCTATTAAAATCATAAATACATCAATATAATCTCTCCCAAGAAGCACAATAGCTCACCAAAAACGCCCTCCCTCAAGGAGCATGAATATGCCTTCAAAACTAGAAATGGCTGAGAGATGGTGCTGCACTAAACAAAACCACGAGCTGCCCTGTAGGTGATACCTGCAAATAAAACTCCATTAAATATCCATGAAAGACCTGAGTGGCCTCTCCAAACACCAACTTGGATGGGAATCTTTCACCCTCGAAATTGGCTAAGGCAAGAAACTAGTCATCCACTAGCTCTCTCTTCACAAATGCAATTTTTCTCAAATCATCAAAATCCATTATCATAATTGATTTCTTCATTTTATAACCAACATTAGCCTTCTAAGGGTCGAAATCCTCTCCATAGCTTCAAGAGATTTCCATTTAGGAAATATTCCCCATTTGCCACTTGTCTCCTAGTTCCAACCTTCCATCTTCTCCCAAATTCGAGTTTGAGTCTCTTTGGCTTCTCCAACTCCCACGAGCACCTTCCTTGAGCCTATTTTTGGGGCTGACATGTCATAATGGTCAGATGTCAGAGTTCAGGTCTACAATTTGTCATATTTTTCATAGATGCTCCATCATTGGTGTCATAGGGGCTAGGGAATCTAGCCCAAGTATCCACAAACTTCCAATTTGACTCTTTATCTTCCATGGAGGTTACCAATCCATCCCAATTCAACCTAAGATGCTCAATTCCATGTGTTATGACTTACCAACTCACCCAAGAGTGTTCACCTTCTCATAAATTCAAATTGGCAAGAGAGAGATGCCATGTGTCCTTGAAAAATCAAGCTAGTGTGGGTCCCACACCCTCCATATGTCTCCAAAACCACTTGCCACCTAGAATCTCTCTTGAATTTATTTATTCACCCTATTTATTAAATACTTGAACCCTTCTAATTTCTAAACATCATTTATTAGCTTCCTTATTACCATTCCACATGTGCCCATCCAACCTAGGAAACTAGTAGGATTGATTGTATTGTCTTACTATGCAATTATTTGAATGGGGACATTACACAGCCCCATTAGGCCTCCTTCCCGCTTTTGTTCTATTAGTGATTTTGGTAAATCCTTCCGCATCTGGATGATCCTTTGATTTGCTACCAAGAATTTCCGCAAGGAGGTTTAAATGATAGTCATGAGCCAGATGTCCATGAGTATGACATCGCCAACAACGAAAAGTAACGTGTTCATAGTCTAGGGTTTGAAACCACTCGGATTCTTCCCAATTTAAGGTGATCTGCTCCGGTAGGGTTTTAGAACACTACAACAAAATAGCCCTTTAGGGGCGGTTTTGTCTTGCGGGGGTCTTGGTAAAACCCCCCCTAAAAGTTTTTTCAGACCTTTGGAGGCGGTCTTCTAAAACCGCCCCTAAAAGTCATGGAAATTGGACTTTTGGGGGTGGTTTTTTTAAAACCGCCCCCAAAAGTCCTGAAATTTGACTTTTGGGGATGGTTTTGGGAAAACCCCCCCTAAAATCCCAAATCTCATAACTTTTGGGGGCGGTTTGTCAAAACCCCCCCTAAAATTCATGAGAATTGAACTTTTGGAGGCGGTTTTTTGGGAACCCCCCTTAAAAGTCCTGAAATTTGACTTTTGGGGGTAGTTTTGGGAAAACTCCCCCTAAAATCCCAATTCTCATCACTTTTGGGGGTGGTTTTGGGAAAACCCCCCCTAAAAGCCCAATTCTCATAACTTTTGGGGGCGGTTTGTCAAAACCCCCCCTAAAAGTCATGAGAATTGAACTTTTGGAGACGGTTGTTTGAAAACCCCCCCTAAAATCCCAATTATCATCACTTTTGGGGGCAGTTTGTCAAAACCCCCCCTAAAACTTTTGGGGGCAGTTTGTCAAAACCCCCCCTAAAAGTCATGAGAATTGAACTTTTGGAGGCGGTTTTTTTGGAACCCCTCTTAAAAGTCATGAGAATTGAACTTTTGGAGGCAGTGTTTTTGGAACCCCTCTTAAAAGTCATGAGAATTGAACTTTTGGAGGTGGTTGTTTGAAAACCCCCCCTAAAATCTCAATTATCATCACTTTTGGGGGTGCTTTGTCAAAACCCCCCCTAAAAGTCATGAGAATTGAACTTTGGGAGGCGCTTTTTTTGAAACCCCCCTTAAAACTCATGATTGAATTGAACTCTTGAGTGATGATTAAGGCCTTGCGACATCACATAATCTCTAAATAGTGAATCTAATTTCAACTACAAGTGGGATATGTTGGTAATTTTTAGATCTGTAACACCAAAAATGAAAATTTTCCTACCAATTTCAACATGCTAGTAATTTTCATTCTGCCATTACCCTTTCTTCTCATTGTTTTCACCTTTTTGTGGAGGGTGACTCAAGTGGATTCCAATGGACAACAATGGAACCAAGAGAGCATAACATAACACACACATGCCCATATCCAAGGCCTAGAATATATTTTAAACTAATGAGTTGAGTGAATTCAAGATGCAATTACAATAATTATTAGACAAAGCGTTCATATGACCAAGTGCATCATCTTGGATAGAACACATATTGGTAGTCAATAACAAGGATGGAACCTTTTGGATGTGCATTGGTTATTCAATGTTAAATAAGGTGACAATTAATTAAGAACAAGCACCTCCTACCCAAATTGATGATCCTCTTTATTAACTTAGATGGGAAAAGTTTTTTTCAAAGTTGGACTCAAGTTTTTGGTATCATCATCTGAGAGCAAAGACTTGCGGTCTGCATTATTTAAGATGTGCCACCACCTGTCAGCTTGTTGTAGACACAGGACGCCTTGCTGTAGACACATGTTAGTGCACACCAGCACCGACTCAATTAACTGTGTGAATAATGAGCTCTCCACCATCATCATCGGTGACTATGATCGGTGACGGTCAATGAAGAACTTTAGGTTAAACATGCCCAAAAATGGCATGGTTCCTAACTTTACATGTATTGTTCCCGAGGAGTTGTTGTTAACACGAAGCTTTGGACCCAGTCTAATAAAATAAGAGGAGACCAAATTTTAAAGTTAACCAAAATTTAAATACATTGGTCAGGGTCGATGCTATATTCAACTTCATCAGTTGCCATGTGTGCCTTAAAACAGTGAGTGGAGGTGTCTTTCACCAAAATCCCGATTCCACTTTGATCCTTATTTGTTGCGCCATCGAAGAATCCCATGGGTGAATTACCAAATAAAATTGGTCAATTTATCAAAAATTTTACTTTGTCCACACCTAGATCTATGACGAATTATGTTGATGCTTTAATAATCCTTCTCCCAACCTCCTCTAGGTTCTGTCTGTAGCCTTAAAAAAGAATGGCATTCATTAAAATCCATAAGCCCCATGTGACAATAAAGGGAATTGATTTTACCTTGGGATTTGTTAAAAACCAGAGCTTTAAATTTTCTTAAAGGGGATACAAATTCCAATTATTTTTTACTTGAAGAATGTTACAAATCAAAGTCAAAAGCTCCTAAGTAATGCTGCAATCTATTGCAAGATGTTGTATGGTCTCCTCACTGCTCAAACATAATGGATAGGCTGAAGGTCCAATTCCACCCCTTTCTTTGTAAATCTCCCCTGTTAAGACTTTATTTCGTAAGCATAACCACATAAATAGAATTGATTTTGGAGGAGATTTGATTTTCCATATCACTGTATACCACCACTTCAAATCATCATTCTCATAAAGATATATAAACGCATTATAGGCCTCTTTTACTGTCTGCACAATCCCTTCTATTTTGTTCCAAGTCCAAGCCAACCTATCTGGTTCTGTAGACAGAGTGATCCCATTTTGGTAAATTCCCTGTATGTATGTGTTCCATTCACTGGCTAGAGTTCCTGTGAGTCCGAGATCTTATGTAGAGATCCAAATACTAGAACCTGTCAAGTTGGAGATATTTGTCTTATGTATATATGCAAGATAATAAAGGCTTTGACTGTGTAGGTGTGGTAGCAATTCTTCTGATAGTATAAAGCCATATCCTCTACCCAGAAAAGGATCCAAGCCTAAAAGAACTCTCGTACCTATACCAAGCTTCCAAGCAATCCACCGCTTAACCACAAGTAGTATAGTCAATATATTTTTCCAAATAATGGAGGCTATTGGGAAAGCAAAGTGTTTCTTCCTTAGCCATGATACAACATCAAATCCTTTCAAATATTTCCTTCTCATAGTGACACTCCAAATACTATCATGAAAAAGTGCCCTCCACAGTGATTTGGTAGCTAGGACCTTGTTAAAGAGATTGAGATCTCTTATTCCCCAACCTCCCTTATTTTTTGGATTTTCTATCAGACTCCACCTTTCCAAATTTTAACCCCCTTGAAAGTCCAACTGGTTGTCGCAACACAGTTCCATGCATGTCGGACAAACTTTTAGAAAAAAATATTTAACTCTAACATGATCCAGCATAGTCTCTTGAAGAAACACAACATCAGGTTTAACTATAGACAAAAGCTACTTGAGGGCTAGCATCTTGGACCAGGCACCCACAATCCCCCTAATGTTAAGAGAGATTAAGACTAGCATTAAGGAACCCTCATATCAGGGTTCAATGCTCTAAGTTGCCCAGAAGGAGAAGGAATAGAAACAGGGTAATTTGAAGAAACCATTATGGGGTATGTTGACAACCCTCCCTAACAACCCCCATGTCTTTTTTCCTGTTAGTGGATTTGTTTTCAGGTTTCTTCCTGATGGTGACATTTACAATATCTGCAAGGCCAGCTCCGTCTACAAAGGAGTTATATGCCTGAAGAGGCGCTTTATTAATAAGAACTTCTTTGTATGAGGGTTCCGAGGGTTTGGTAAACAAATTTGTATCCAATGGAGGGGGAGAAGCCAAGGTGCATTCACTGTGTAAATGAGGGGTAGTGTGAGGTCCCTGAGGAGAGGTCTCAGTCAAAATAGCGATTTTGGGATTTGTAACAACCAACAGTTCTGTCGATGAGGGGGAAAGCAAAGGATGGTTTTATGAGATGACATGGTTCAAATGAGAAGTAAAGGGATGAGAATTGTTAAAATTTTCCAAGAAAATTTCCCAGAAACCCTCAAAAATATCAACCAGCCACTCCTCATTACTACTTAGCAAAAGAATGTCTTATTCAGTTAAAGAAGTACTAAAGAAATTTGGAAAGAAAATCTTTAACTTACCAATGAAAGATTTAGTAGAGGGGAATTGACTGGGCACCTCCATCTGAGCATTATGAGTCCTCCCATTTAAGTCTTATTCTCCCGCTTCTGAAACCAACTCCAACGACTTAGCCTCTCCAACCACTGAAGGACAATTTGTTTTTATATGGCCAGTGGATCTTCATACATGACACTGAAAGGGTTCTCTCCAATACTCTAGGTTTTGAATGAAGGACCCCTTTTCAGTGACAATCTCAACTTCTTCTGGCATTCCTAGGTCCATTTCGAACTCCATTAAAATCTAGGCAATGCGTTTGTTATTCCACCTTAGGTCCCTTTCATCAAAGAAAACAAATCTGCCAACAATATCTCCTATCCCTCTCAAAACCGCTAGATCCCAGTATTCAATGGGGAGGTCAGGTATTAGTATCCATAAGCATCTCTTTTGGAAGAACACTGTTAAAGGGTTGAAATTACCCGGAGACCAACGCTTAACCATAAGCACCCCTCTGTCTATAATTTAGGTTTTTTCTGCAACTTTTTCCAAATCCTCCACTGACAAGAAGTGGAAATTAATCCAATAGTTGGACAGTAAATTGAACCGCAACCAGTAGCCCAAAACTTGTTTCCATTCAGTGTCCTTCCATTCCACGTCTAACAAATACTCCATTCTTCCACATATACACAGCTAAATGGAGAAAGTCTTCATGCACTTCTAAAACACCAGAAAATACTAGAAAACCCTGAAGAGACCCGAAAAGCTTATGTACTGGACGCATCCTCCATCGCTCCACTCAGTTCTAAAGTGGAGAGGCCCTCTCATATATTTGCAGTAGAGGAAGCTTAGCATAGTGGGGATAAAAATCTCCCAACTCATCTCTCCTTTAGTAGCATCTAGCCTTGGTCAAAGATGGATTCATTAGGATTGCCACTACTCTCCAAGGGTGTAGCATATCCTTGCATTTTGGTTTGTCATGCTTTTGAAATTATCTAAGTCATAAGTAGAGAAAATGCTGCTTTGAGTTTTTATTTTCCCATCTTTAGTCACAGCAATCTTTTATAGGATCAACAATCAACTCTTTGATCTATGTAAGTAGTCTTAAGGTTATAAGCATAGAAAAACAGAGCTTGCAATCTTTTGTCTTGATCAATTAAATCTAACTTTTTTTTGCAAATTTATTGAAATAGGATTGGCACTAATATAGTGAAATTAAAATAGAATTGGTTTTAATCTAGTGAATTTAAAATGTTTTTTAATACTCTGTGGTCGTGGCAACGTTATTTTCGATTCGAATTACACTAAGAGGTAGCCCTGAGAAAAATAGCATGCAAAATGAGTTCTAAGTTTTGAACTCTACATAAGGTAGGAGGCTAATTTCACAGGTATGGTAGGTTGCAAATTTGGAGGTATGGAATCCCTCTATAATCCAACCAAATAGGTCTACATAAGTATAAACCATAAACAACTAGATTTTAA
Organism: Larix kaempferi; assembly: GCA_027924585.1. NCBI lineage: Eukaryota > Viridiplantae > Streptophyta > Pinopsida > Pinales > Pinaceae > Larix > Larix kaempferi. Next base: position 21,827,072 of record BSBM01000994.1, on the reverse strand, counting down.
GTTCCAAGTGTAGCAAGTAAATAGAGACTAGCAAGTAAACATAAGATACACAAGCAACAAGTGCAGCGAAATTGGAGGTACGGAAGCCTTCTATAATATAAGCAGATAGATACACATAAGTATAAACCTCCCCTTGTACACCTCCTCTTGTACCCTTTTAAAGCCCTATTTTTGTTGTAGGGCTCTCAATGCCTAATTCTGCCTACCAGTTTTTTTCTTAAGGACTTCTATTTCCTCCTTCGCAATATTTTTCATTGAATAATTACCCATTTCCATCGCCAGGATTCCTGTGAGGGGCAACAAACTCAAATGATGATAAAAAACAAGAAATAAAACTAATCAAGAGTCATTCAAGTGTTTCTAACTGTAATGAAAGACTACTATGTCTAGTGTTCATCTTGGTTGCCATTGTTGTGTGCTTGACCGCCCTTTCATTAAGGTGTGTTGAATCATGTGAGCAAAGGGAATGAAACCAAATTCATCTTGTAGGTGCTCAAGTTGGCGTGATGGTCTATATTTTATGACTAGTGTGAGCTTAGGCATTCTTTTCATAATCCCAATAATAATAGCTCAGTTTTTGATGTGTTGGAGGAATTTGATGCCATGGTTGATTTCCAATTGTAATTATTTTTGAAGTGTGCATGGTTCTAGATAAGTGTTTGAAGTAGATCCTAGATCTCATTCAAATTTTAGACAATATTTCTCTTGTGGGGTGCAAACAAGTTCCTCGGCCCCACATCTCCCTAGATTGCCTCTCATCAACCTACATTTTTTGTGTTATTTCCCTTATCCACATTCTAGTGAAAATATGAGTCAAAAATGACTAATTTAAAAAAGGACATAAAAAAGACTAATTTAAAAAAAATGGGCATAGGAGTTATATATAATATATAATATTAAAATAATATGTTTTTAATATAGAATTATATTATAGTAAAACAATATATAATATATAATATAATAATATTAAGAAATTTAAAAAATTAAATTAAATTTACTCGGAGGGAAAAAAGTTGGGGGAGAGAAATAGGCGGGAAAGAAATTGGGGGAATTGTATGATCCCTGTGATTTTCAATATTCAATAGAGAACTTTGTCCCTGGTGCAGGTGAGGTCGAGAGGCCAACTTAACTCATTTTGAAGTGAGAACGGGTTCATTTGGTTTGGATGGAGCAGGCAATCCTGAAATCCATAGAATGATGGTTTTCAGGTATGAATTTGCTTTGCATTGAAAACCGAAATCTCTAATTTTCATAACCTAAATAACCTAAATTTGTAATTTTTATGAATTGTTGCAAGGGTTCTGAAGCTTGTTATGGAGTTCACCACTGAATCGTGTTAAATATTGTCTCTCGGTCTATACTACCCTCCTTCGCTTGGATCAAGCATCATCTCAGAAATCAGGATCACAGTTGGCCCTATTACTCAACTTTAGCCTATAAGATGGAAGGTCCTTTTTGAATGGCTTAGGTTTGGGCAACCAAGAATACCGAGACAGGGCATGCAAATGATCTTCAAGGAAAAATAAGGCTTTCTTGGTGCGGGCTAAGACTTCGTTACCGCCCAGTAGCTCAATTGTTGAAGATACTTCATGACAGGAAGGGAAGAGAATAAATATTCAAAGCAGGGGCACTACGCTACTCTCACCCCGGGTGCTTTCTCTTCATCTGTAACTCTCTTCTCTCCTTTCTTATGATTTATGGAATGCTATAGAACTAAGATATTTTGTCTTTGCTGAGCAATATTTTTTCTCTGTTGCAACCAGTAGAAACTCAAATTCACCTTTCTGTTTTCCCATCATTCTTGTTAGTCCACGGATAATTATTCCCCTCATGCACTTCCCTCTCATCCTTTTCCCACTCTCATCAATGGCTTTCGTCCTACCTCCATTCATCAACAGAGCATATTCAACATTCATAAATTCATCCCAACATCCATCCAATAGAATATTCAACATTTACTTCTTGCATAACATTACAGGGTTCAATTCAGAAAATGAGAAACATATAGGTTTCTGGTCATATCTAGCAATACAAACACAAATAACCGTGGCACATTGCCAGAAAACTATGCTTCAAAGCATCTAATTACACAGACATATTCTCTAAAACCCTTGCATAAAAAATAAACTGAATCTCGACCTTAGAACTATTGCCATCATCTCAAGCAAACAATCTCTAGAATACCCATCTTCACAAAGCACTAAAACGTAGGTAGACCAAGTAGAGAGGATATGCATAGATGGTTGAAGTTCCTGTTATATGGTTGAAGTTCTTGTTTTATTCCGAACCAACCGATAAGGGAAAAAAAATGAAAACGTAAATTAGCAATGTTGTTCTAAAAATCAAGATTACAAAAACATTTTTGTCCCAGTTTGTACAGTCGAACGTGAAATGTAAGTGTAGTAGCATCGGTGGTCTTCATATTAATAAATACCAAGAATATTAAACCGTGTACGAGAGGAAGGTGTCAATTCAACGACTGAGCAATTGGGGAAAATAGCTCATGTAATACAGTTTTAGATACAAAGTATGGATTCTTGATCTAACTCATTAACTAGATGCATGGAGGTTGGGAGAGTGGGAGCTTCCCCAAATCCCCAAGATTTTTGGTAAAGCTGGGGGGTGCACTGCGCACACCTATTTCCCGTGGGGATGCAACCATGTCCAGTGGAAGCTAAATGGGGAAGAACTAGGTTTCAGAGTGAAAACAATGGTCTTCATTGTCCCCTCCATTTCAAGAAATTTAAAGGGCAACTAAATTCTCAAGAGCTTCAATCGGGCAACAATGGAAAATAGGGCAAGGGAAGGAGCACATGGAATCATATGCATATACAAAAGACATATGAAGAAAGAATCATTTGTTGTTGTTGCTACAGTTGGGAATTGATAAATGTCGTTCTAAACATCCTTTGATAGAGATTTGTGACAAACCCACTCTCAGGTCCAGGCTTCAAATTCGAAGCCTTCAAGTCCCATTTGAAGTAACAAAATTTTAGTCAAATAATAATATTGTGTTTGAACTTTGAAGTTACAGAATTTTAATCAAATAACAAAATTTTTAAATAACTGATGGGATCATGAATGGATAAAATTATGTACATACATGTAAATTCATAGGATTTCGGCAGTCTAGTCAGCCTTGAAGTTGATCTTCTCAAAGAAAACCAATTTCTTTATATATGTTTATGGCAAGCTGGCATTGGCAGCTTTGCTCCGCAAACTCTCCTGGAGGACTGGAGGAGATAGGGTAGGTGGAACTTGGAAGTAGCTCGACCACAGTGGAGTAGGGGTATAAGAAAAAGCTTGTTTTTATTCCTGTAATATTATATATTGATTATCGGAGCCATGGAAGCATGGCATTCGAGCATTGACTTGATACAACAAAGAAAACACAAGGTGGGACTCAGGAGCCGCAGGATTGACTTGATACAACAAAGAAAACACAGGGTGTGAGGCTGGAAGCCGTAGACTATAGGATTAACTTGATACAACAAATAAAACACAGGGTTGTGGGTAGGGGCCACGGGCAGGAGCAGCAGCCTGCAACATTACAAGAAGTTTCTGGATTGTGGATTTTGTCTGAAATGCCAAATTCGGGGCACATTAACATAATATATTATACATTGAATACTCAATTAACTCACTGAGTCATAATTCACGAATTGGTATGTAATAGCTGGTAACTTGGTAAGCCCACTGCCAACAACACATATGAGCCACCAACCAGGTTTAATAAATTTGTTGCTTCCATTAAATGTGTTAAACACGTAAGCGCTCGCTGCAAACACGAGAACTTAGAAGCGTTCAAGCCATGGGATGCTCGATGTAAGCCCATCCATGTAAGTTGGTCAATGAAATTATTAGAGGCCCAATGGTCCTTGATCCATGGATGATCGAACACGTGGATATTGGAGAGTAACTGAGTCCCACTCCCAAGTCACCTAGCTAGTAGCCACATTCCCAATTTCCCACTGAAAACTGTCGATGGGTGAAATTTGAAGCTACCCTTCTGTTGCAATTTTAAACAGTAGTGGTTAATTTAATTATTGAAGGGCTTACCATGAAATTTTTTTTTTTTTGCATGATAAAATTTGAAGTGGCCTTTTATGATGTGTAAAATGGCCTCTGAAGGGCCCTGAAGTCTTCAAATTTGAAGCCCGATGAGGAATCCATCCTCAATTCTATAAATAAACACATTCCAATAATATCTATTTTTTCTTTTTTCTTTTATATAATATGATGGGATGATAAATGAAAAGGGGGATTTTAGCTGCGGATCTTTTCCTTAAGGAAGTAATAATTAACTCATAATAATTTTAGAGAGCAAAAACAAAGAAATGAGTAACTTTGCATTTATCCGGCGAGATATTAATCCATCTGTCCTTCGCATTCTCTGTGTTGGAACCTCTGGTCGAGGTTTCCGAGTTGTTTCTTGCTTCTCCGGCCGTCCAATTTTCACTTATTTTTTTCTTCGTTTTTAAAACCGAAAATCACAGTTATTTTCGGCGGATTACCAAAACCGTCTAGCAGACATTTGAGATCATATTTCATCTGTATCCGTATTTTGGGAAGACAGCAAGGGAAGAGGGTACGGAAGCCTCTTCCGATCTGCTAAAGGGGAGGACCTTCTCCATAGACATTTCGAGCGATGGCGCTGCGCGTTTGTGAGAGGCCGTCAAAAAGAAGCTTGCAGAATTCATGGGCAGCTACACGGAAGATGTTTTAGCGGTGGGTTTATGGTTTCATCCCTTCCTTTTTTTCATTTTGTGTGTTGGTTTTTATGTTTGTGCAGTGTGGAGGTTTAGGGATTGGCTAAATAAATTAATCATTTGGGGATATAGCCATTATGTCAAATTGTCATGGAATTCGACTGAATAGGATTATTTTTGGTGGGATTTGATGCATTTTGATGGTGAATTTGTTATGTTTTCTATTTTTCACAAGATATTGCATGAAATTATGAACACCGCAGAAAGTTAACCCTTATATTGATATTACCTTTATGGCACTTCCTGGTATTTGAACACATACCGAGTCACTGAATTTGCATTGCCTTTTCTGCTCTGTCAAACCTTTGAGTTTCTTTGCAATGTTCTGTAATTAGCAAACATGGAATTCCAGAAACAACCATTGAATTTAAACCATGGGAGCTTCAGATTTAACGTAGGGTTTGGATTTTAGGGTTTTTCATTCTATCAACGGGTGGTGATCATATATACAAACAATATAAGCTCACTTTATATTTTGCATTCAGTACTGTTTGGTTCATCCAGCCATTGTTTTTGTTTTTCCATCAGAATACTGGGGATGAGGTTTGATGAACTGATAAATGGGGTTGAATTTCCAATTGCAGGAATATGTTGATGTACTTGTATGTCATGGAAAGCAACGGGATCAAGCAAAGAGAGACCTCAATGCATTTCTTGGCGATCACAGTGGTGCATTTGTGGCATGGTAATTCAATATTTTTACAAGTTTAGTGCTTTTTCTCTTCAGGATTGTGAGGGGTTAATGCTTTTATTTCAAGCATAAACTAAAAGAAACATTTTAGATTTTTCCAGTATAATGCTCAAAATTTACAATGATTCAAATATAACAGGGATGGGTTCATGTTCACTAACTAAAACAATGCAAATTATTACATTAGCCTATACTTCACAAAATTGCAAAGTTTTCTTCAAAGGGCTATAAACGACAATATTTCAGTCAAAATAGTTTCCTTATGGGTTCATGTTCACTAACCAAAACAATGCAGATTATTACATTAGCCAATACTTCACAAAATTCCAAAGTTTCCTTCAAAGGGCTATAAACAACAATATTTCAATCAAAATAGATTTATGGAGGTACAGATGAATGGATTAGAGGCAAATATTTTTTTGGTCTACAATAATCAATCGTAATTCTAGACAAGTATTGTGTTCCTTAAGACTCATTTTTCAAGACAAGGCTGCATTTGATGAATTGTAGCAATGTTTAATTTGTTCTTTTGATACTCTTCCGAGCAAATAGTGCTTTTGTTGTTTTTAAATTGATCTTTTTAAATTAAGGCACAGGTCATGTAACTAGGATCGCTAGGTACATATACAGAAACAAAGCCAACTAGATTGTAATATCATTACCACTACATAAGAAAGGATCACTTGCAAGTGTTTGCTTGGCTGAAGCAAAACAAAACAGACAAAATTAACATTGCCTAAGAACATTGGGCTGATCATGTTCCTCAAACTGTTTCCTCTCATGCTGCATCTAATGGTCTACCTTGGTTGGGTTTTCTTCTTCTGTAGCCTCTTGCTTTGTTGTACCATGCTTTTGCACCTGAGGCATTCCTACCTCTGGCCTTTATTTTGTTTTGAACTAGCTTTCTCTTCTCACAATGAGGCTAACATGCCCATATTTAAAATTATAGGGAACCATTAGCACCTTACCAGGGAACTGTTTTAAATTTGCATCCAAATGTGCTTCGTTTTGTGTCTGCTCTGCTCTTCACATTTTCAAATCCTTCTTGGTTAGTCTTTGTTGGGGGGATTAAATGTCCCTCTGTTTATTTTTTGGTTTGTTGCTCCTTTTGATAGGTTGTCACTTGTCACTTGTCATTAGGGGTATCGTATTTTAATAGATGTGACATCCAAAGGTTGTGGTTGCATAGTATGGAGGTTGGACCTAATGAATTCCTCTGTAATCTATGATTATCATGTATAATAATCCTTTACTTAGCTCCAATTCTACACAAATCTTAGTGGAAGTGATAATACCTTCATCAAGTTTGCTTTTGCCAATAAGAGAAATTTACCCCAGTAATAGTGGATTTCTTCCATGTAATAGCCCTCCTTCATAGGGGGGTGCTAACGTCTTAGCATAATCATTTTTTCCAAGAATTCAAGCAAGTAACTTGGATTCAATCTAATCCATTCTAGAATCAACAAGTATAATAATATATCCAATAATACTAACCTGCTAATAGAGGGTACAACCATGATTATACTGAAAACAACTCATCTATGGATTTCATAGTAATGGAATACTCATAAGGTACTTGTAGTCCTTTGCATTGATGAAGAATAGCAATTGCTCTAGACTCTTGACCAGTTCTCCACAATCAGACATTTTAATCAAGGGGAAATCACATCCAAGGGTTATCTATCCACCCATCAAATGCAACTACATGAACCCTGGTGTTTCCCCTCAAGCAAGGCTCAAGCTCAATGAGGTGTAGGATATGAACACCGAGTATTTAACAAGTTTACCCACTTAGTCTTGCAAATCAAATATAAAATCGAAAAACCACTCTATCTAGCAGACCCAAAATCAAGGATCACACATCCAATTGATCAGCCATAGTGTGGTGTAGAGGCTCTTGGACTTACAACATTCCCATACCCTTTAGGGTTATGGTGTGCATGGATCTTACTAACACTCAACCCCTGTTGCATATCACTGGTTGGTCATGTAGGATATTTGATAGTGACGCCTTTTTGCAAGAATCTTACTACCACTCTTGCCCTCGATTAATACCTTTGTTTGGTTAGTTATCATACTTAGTGGTGGCATCCCAAGGGCTCAAATAAAAACAATGGCTAGGAAAAAATGAGCATTAGTACCCCCAATTGGTCAGGTACACTCTTAGCCCCATCTACCCACACAAACTAGGCTAAAGTAACTATTAGTATGCTCCCACAAATTCATAATCAAGATGTATCTTTTGCTCAAGGTAGAAATTCCTAATGATTCATCAACAACCAGTCTCCTCACACATGGCTACCAATCGTTTTAATAATTTTTCAAGAATAACAACTCCCTCCCAAGATTGTCTCATTGTCTTCTCATTCCACTTACTAGATCACACATGGGGCGAAATTAGGCTCATGGGCAGAATTACAAGTGTCAAAAGGTGGGTAAAAAATGAATTGCAACTTAGTCCCTTTAGGAATTTTACCCTAATTTATTTTGGGAAGCATTTTCAAGTCACTTTTCCCCTTCCTAACTTACTACGTGCAAGAATTAGGTTGGTCACCCTCATTGAACATGAGATTCCTGCCTCTTCATCAATGCTTCAATCTTGTAGAAGGTTAGCCTTTTTCCAATACTGTTGACATCATCATTATCTTCATGGATGGAAACTCATCATAAGAGAAGTACATCGACTGTAGTCTATAATGCAACTATATGCTATTCACTGGTAACATATACACTCATAAAGTAACACAAGTACTTAACCATATTTTTAAGCAAAGGGTTCACCATATGCCATCAGAGTAATATCCATACTCTTTGTCATTAAGGAAAATCTTGTCATAGATTAATAATTACTAAGAGACCACATAAGTCTCAATGTCCAACATAACCAATCACCAAGCAGAGTAATCAACAAGGGCATGATTATTCCAAAATATCTATGTTGCACACTGGTAACGTATACACTCATAAAGTAACACAAGTACTTAACCATATTTTTAAGCAAAGGGTTAACCATATGCCATCAGAGTAATATCCATACTCTTTGTCATTAAGTAAAATCTTGTCATGGAATAATAATTACTAAGCGACCACATAAGTCTCAATGTCCAACATAACCAATCACCAAGCAGAGTAATCAACAAGGGCATGATTATTCCAAAATATCTTTGTTGCACACATTGGGTATGTGGGTACGCGAATTCGATATGGCTAGAAGCTTTGCCCAAATTTGCAGGAAACGTCAGGTTGGGAGCGACAACAATATATATTAATTTTTTAAAATATATGACAAAAAATTAAAGAATTAAAAAAACATAATTGATTAATTTCATAGATTAAACTATTTCAGCCTCTTAAGCCTCTAATAGTGTCATGCAATTCAATCATTTTAAATTTGCTCACTCCTCTAGGTCCACATTATACAAAAAATGGGTTTGTGTGACCTGAAGTAAACCCTAACTATGCATGACTCTAGTGCCATGGTATGTATTGTAAATTTGACCTGCAACTTTATCCCAATGTATGAGTTTGTAAAGGAAAATTGCATGTATATGTGTGTGTGTGTGTGTGTGTGTGTACGAAGCACAAATAACATATAAATCATAAGATTCAATCTTTTATAAATCCTTGTTTCAACTCCATCTCTATTATTGCTCCTAAGAGTGCTTAGTATTTGGGTGCCTTTGCATTTTTTTGATGGTAACTACTACTTACTTCTGATGTGAATGAACTTTATTGTTTCAAGTTCAAGTAACAATCTTTCAAAGTCTTTTGTATTTTGAGTTTGATGTGGTTTATGATCCTAAACTGCTATATCAATCAATATGAATAATGTAAGCTAGCTGTAAACATTTGAGACATGAATTAAAGTTCTTCAATATCTGATTGTTTTATTCACTGAAGCATTTTCTTTACCAAAATTTTGAGAACTGTGCCTAGTGAGTTGAATTGCAAATACATCTTTCATGACAAATTATTCATGCAGGCTATGGACCACATTGCATCCAACATAAACCTGTACATGTCATCTTCAAAATTATCACAATCGGTTGAAGTAAATGAGCAAGCAAAAGTTAGTTCTGAAGAGCAAGTGAAAATGAGCTCTGAGAAACAAAATAAAAGGAATGTTGATGCAGAAACAAAGGTACACAGTCTGTCATAATGTGGTCATAGTTGTTAAGTGCTCTCCATTGTGTTTTCATGAAAGAGTCATGTGCATTTTAAAAGCTCCTTCGGGAACTCCATAATTGATCTTTATCTGAATAAAAGTATGCTGTCATGATGAATTTTATGACAGTCTAAAGGTGACAATGGAGCATCAATTTCAGTTTTGACTCACACAGAGGTCAATGAACGACCTATTAAGGCCCATGAGAATCGACGAAAAAGGGGTTTGAACCCTTCTGATCATAAACCATTAAGAGAAGTAAAGGAAACACTGAGACAACAAAGTAAGTATGATGAAAGAGCCGACTCTAGAGCAGTTCAAAATTCTCAGTTTAAAGGCAAGTCAGTGTTAAAGAGACCACATTCTCCAGAGCCCTGGGCACGCAGGTTTCGGGATGATGAAGGTCATTCGAACAAGGTTAGAGATACATCACACGGTGGTGTCAAATGCAGTTTTGGTGAAATTGTTTTCTAGTTTTGAGCTGAAAAGCATGTTGTTGATGATAATAATATACTTTTTTAGTTTGATTGAAAAAGACATTTTTTTCGCATTATGCAGAGAATGAGCTCACTTACAGGTGTACATTCTCCCCGACGACTTCTTAAATCTGTAGTACAAGAAGTAGTTGGTCCTAATGAGGTAGCTAATTCAAAACGATCAGAATCATCATCAAAGCGTCTGCGTTCAGTTGTTTCTACAACTGTTGGTCAGTGGATGTCTATACGTGTTTATTTAAAAAAAAAACTCTCAGTTTCAGTTTATTTTTAGAGTGGCTTAGATTGACTAATAGGTAGATGCAAAATTAGTACATACTAGATTCTAAATGCTAATAGAAAATAATTATTAAAGTATGTGGAATTCAATCACCATATCATAGAAACACTAAACAGTGAGCACAAAACTGAAATTTTATCCTGGTTATGCAAAAAAGAATTCAGTTCTAACTTTTTCAACAAGAATTTTATGATTTGATTATTAAATCGTTTTAATTTACTAATTGCTATATTTCATTTTACTATGGTGACTTGCAAACTTGCATTATTCATAGTAGTCATGTGTCATTATTCCAATTCCAAGTTGGCAACTTCCTTAGAATGGGTGATATTTGTGAATCACTTTACCTACCTCGCTTACTGGTACAACCTCACTAGCACGAATGAAACCATTTGTATGGAAAATATCCTAAGCTTACTGTTTCGTAGTATGTTGATGGTAAGAAGATGGGTTTCCTTTGTCATTTTCTTGCATTCCATGCATGAATTATATTACCTGTAAGGTGAACTTTTTGTGTAAGGATGTGGGATATGCCGTCGACCCTTCCTGCACTTTTCTAGAAATTTAGGAGCCTAGAATTATATGTATTTTGAAGCTCAATTATTTGTATTTTTTTCAACCGATGACACTACTCTTTTGTAGTGCAATTATTGTTGTTATGTTTCTGCCAATCCATGACAAACTACTTATCTTGACTAAATATATATGCATCTGCAGAAGGTGTTGGTAATGCTGATCTAGTACTCCTAGTAATGACAAGGCCAATGACTGGGAATACTCTGGCTTGGTCTGTGGCATGTGAGCATGATCAATGGGGCCGTGCAATTGCAGGTAAGGTGCATGCTTATGTATCATCTCAAACATGTTCAATTGAAAGTTGTTATCTGCCATAGTTTCATTCTTCAAATTATTTCATTTAACAGGTAAAAAGTAAATTATTTGTTCAGGTCATGTAAATGTAGCACCTCGACATCTAACAACTGAGGCTGAAACATTACTTTTTGCAACACTAATACATGATGTAAGCCATCTGTATTTTTATTGACTAGTTTATGAGCCATTTGTTCTTGTTGAGCCAACCGATGAGTAGGGATCACGACATACACCCAAAAATAGATTGCTTATTCACTATCTTGTTCAAATTAAATATTAGTGAACCCAGACAAAAAAAGAATATATTCATTCACACAAACATTAGCAATGAATCAACTCCAGATTCCCATTAAGTTTATGAAAATGTATGACAATGTATGGACAACTTGAATTTGAGCAAAATATTCAAGCAACCAACTATTCAAGTATTCACAATCTCATGATATGGCATTTATCATCTAATTAAGGGATACAAACGTTTCGTCTTCTAGTTTATTCATATTGTCTATATTGAACAAAGTACATAAATTCTCAATGGAAGAGACAAACAAGGAAGATGATTCATCTTCAATATTGGCCTTCCATGCACAAACTATTGAGCTCCTCAACTGCATCAATATGTCATGTCTACAATAAGAATCATTGCACTATGTTATGAAATGCATATCACATGATTGAAATCTGTGTATACAAATTGTATGCAAATTTTTTCAGCATTTTTGTTGTTTTAGTAAGTAATCGAAAATTTTGGAATTATAGTTCTTATGCCTTGTGAGGATTGCAAAGAGCAGGTTGCTCTTGCATGATAATATGTAGATATTTGGGTACATGTGGATATCCCATTACAATCATCTCTTGAACATTCTTATTGTCTTTTCTTAGACTTAAAAATAATGCAATATGGGTGTTAATATTGTTCATCTCCCTAATTATTAAAGGGTTCTAGCTCAATGGTAGAGTGCCTGCCTTACAAGCAGGAGGTTGGTGGTTCGATTCCTCTGTACCCTATTGATATTACAATATTGGTATTTTTAATAAAATACATTTTATTATGATTTATTATGGTTATAGAGGGGGTTTCAAACCGTCTTTGTATGTTTCTATGAGGGGGGTTCTAAGCCACTTTCATATGTCACTACGAGGGGGGTTCTAAGCCAACTTCATATGTCACTACGAGGGGGGTTCGCAATTTCCCTTGTATGTTACAACGAGGGGGCTTTAGAACCACCCTTGTAGGTACCCACGAGTGGGGTTTTAAACCGTCTCTGTAGGCCTCTACGAGGGGGGTTCCAAAATTCCCCTATAGGAATCTATGAGGGGGGTTACAAACTGCCCCAATAGGAATCTACGAGGGGGGTTCCAAACTGCCCCTATATGCCTCTACGAGGGGGGTTTTAAACTGCCTCTATAGGCCTCTATGAGGGGGGTTCAAAACCGCCCCTATAAGCCTCTACGAGGGGGGTTCCAAACCGCCCCTATAGGACTATACGAGGGGGGTTCACAACCGCCCCTATAGGCCTCTACGAGGGGGGTTTGAAACCGCCCCTATAGTCCTCTACAAGGGGGGTTACAAACCACCTCTGTAGGTTTTTATGAGGGGGGTTCACAACCGCCCTCGTAGGTCTCTATGAAGGGGGTTCAAAACCACCCCCGTAGGTCTCTATGAAGGGGTCTACGAGGGGGGTTTAAAACGGCCTCCGTAGACCTCTACGAGGGGGGTCACAAACCGCCCCCAAAAGTCACTTTTGGGGGTGGTTCCAATCTCGTCAAAAACCGCCCTTAAAGGGAAAAACTTTTAACATCGGTGCCTTTAGGGGCGGTTTTTCCAAAACCACCCCCAAAGCCAAAACCCCCCCTGCAGGTCACTTTTGGGGGCGGAAGACAACCCCCCCTAAAGGCCAAAAATGTAGTAGTGGAAATATTCATATACACACATAAACGGGCATATGACACATACCTTCCTTGCTTAGCTTGATCAGAGATTTTAACGAAATGCCCTAAAGCGCCTCCAATCGCCTTCAGTGTGTCAGGGTCCTAGTATTCAGTCAGTAATGAATAGAGTCTGAACCAAACCGGGGTTATAGATAGATCCTCCTTGTCAGGGTTAAAATGATCATTCCACATTCGTAAAAATAGCCCTGCTGAGTAGTAGAAATATGGTCCTCCCTCGAATACCATGTCCTTGTCTTCCACATTGATAAAAACCACAGTGAAGAAACCCTTAGACCCAGTAGGAGATCAAAATGTCCTTTAGGTTTCCAGGTTGAGTGAATCCACCATGTTAGCGCTTTCTCTAATGGCCAGATGCCCATGAATTTACTAATTAACCCGTGATCTGTCATGTGTTGAATTCTCTCTTTAACCCTTGTCGGATTCACTGAGATGGTAGGAGTACTAAGTGACTTAGGAATACAAAATCCTTGCCCCGTTTTTCCTGTCACCATTGCTGACATCTCCGCTTTCTTGCTGCAACCCTCTCCTCCAATTCCTTTCTCCTCCCATTGCACCTGCGGAATCTCCATCATTGTCTCTTCATCAGGCCAAGGAGGAGGGGAAGGGCCCCTCCCCTGGTTTTGAACCATCCTGACCCACAAACCCCATGCCCCTGCACCTCACCCGAAATTCAGACTACAAGAACACTAATGTTAGAGATAATCACTTCTTGGAGCATCCCTTCATTGCTCATGCTCGAGGAAATATCAAAATTTCACTAAAAGGCTTGACTTTTAGAAGTGGTTCCTTTAGGGTTTTTTTTTTCAAAACCGCCACTAATGCTAAAATGCTGCCAATTCAACTTTTGGAGGTGGAAAATGACTACCTCTGAAGGTCTTTTTTGTAGTAGTGACTAATATAGGACAAACAGTTTTATGGATCACAATTAGTTTAATATCTAAGGAATGGACCACAAACAGTTTAATCATTAATGGGACTTCAAGGGTACTAGCTTAATGGAAGAGAACGTTCCTTACAGACAGGAGGTTGGTGTTTCGATTCCTCCATGCCCTATCTACAACAATTAGTGAATAATTCCAATAGAAAATGAGAGATAAATGACCCAAAAAATTACCAAAATCCGCATATAAATGACCACTTTTGAGTTGGAAACCATTGGTGGAAAATTAGCGGTCATTTATCACATGACCAAAAATGTGGTCATATTTAGCTTGGTTGTTTATAGCTTGTCTTGTGGTCATATATTTGGTCGTTAATTGTACTTATTGCTCTCATAAGATGACTAACTGTTGGAGGATTTAATAACTAAACTAGTATATCATTAAGAGAAGGAAGAGTCTAATTATTTCTTTTATATTTTTTATTTACTAAGTTCAGTATAAGTATAGTATAAGATCCTCATATTGGTGGAGAAGATGTTAATTAAATCTCCACTTAGACCTCATGAAATTCAAGTAGATTCAATCAAATAATAACTAAACTAGTATATCATAAAGAGAAGGAAGAGTCTAATTATTTCTTTTATATTTTTTATTTACTAAGTTCAGTATAAGTATAGTATAAGATCCTCAAATTGGTGGAGAAGATGTTCATTAAATCTCCACTTAGACCTCATGAAATTCAGGTAGATTCAATCAAATAATAGAGAAACCCCCTAAAATGCAGTTTTTTACGGCAAAAAGCTTTATCAAATTTGGTAAACATTATCACAACTAAATTCCAAGGGACAAACCAAACCCAACACCTACATAGCCATACCATGGTCCAATCAATATGTTAGGTTAATCTGTTTTGTAATCAATTTGTTTAAATATCCAAATATTTTTGTTCGTCGGGTGTTTATGAGTTCAAATGGTTCAATTTGATGGATTTTTGTGTGATTTGCATCACTTTGTGATGCACCTGCAAGAATTAATTAACAAGAATATGCGAAATAGCAAAATGACAGAACTCAGAATCACTTTTATATTGATCATAGGCCACTTCGAGGGGGCAACCTCCTTTGAGCAAGCTCAATACAATTAACTTCACGGTGCCTTCATAGGTCTCAACACACACTTATATACTAATTCTAGGCGCCAATACTATGGGTCAAAACCATGGGCCGTTACAAACTATGGATCAACAATACTACGGGTGACTTACAAAGCATATGCGCCAACAACAATAACATAAACTATTGATCAACAAATACTACGGGCCGACTTACAAAGCATATGCGTCCAACAACAACATACTAACAAAGTAAAGACATGGGTTCCTAACATCCCCTCCCCCTTAAAAAAGCTTTGTCCTCAAAGCTTTGGATGTGGAAATTGTTGTTGAATCTGAAGGAGTGGTTCCCATGTAGCATTCTCTGGTTGCATGCCGTGCCACTGAATTAAGACCTCTATGATAGAGCGAGAGCGAAGCTGACGTATGCGCCGATTGAGGATGGCCTCTGGCTCCAAAAGGATGGATCCTTCATTATCCAATTCGGGTAAAATCATTTTTCCACTGATGTTGGTGCCAAGAACTTTCTTCAGACAAGAGACATGAAAGACTGGATGAATGCGGGGAGAAGAGGGAAGTTCCAATTTATAAGCAACGGACCCAATCTTCTAAAGAATCGGATATGGCCCATAGAACTTTGGAGTGAGCTTATGACGCCCTTTGAGTTTCAAGGATGATTGTTTGTATGGATGGAGACGAAGAAAAACCATATCGCCGACTTGAAAAGTGCGCTCAAAACGGTGCTGATCAGCTTGTTGCTTCATGCGATTTCTTGCCATGTGAAGATTGTCCCGCAAAATGTGAAGAATCTGATCGCGGTTTCGAAGGACCGTGTCAACTTCCTGAACTGGTGAACTGGTGGGGGTGTATGGAAGAAGAGCTGGAGGTGCCTGACCATAGACTGCTTCATATGGGGTCATTTTAGAGGCAGTGTGGTAAGAGGTATTGTACCACCATTCAGCGAGAGGGAGCCATTTTTCCCATTGATGTTGTTGTTCCGAGGTGAAGCAACGAAGATAAGTTTCCAAGCATTTATTGACAATTTCAGTCTGACCATCTGTTTGTGGGTGATACCCTGAACTCATCTTCAGTTTGGTGCCAGTGTGGCGAAATAGTTCTGTCCAAAAATGACTGGTGAAAGTCACATCACGATCCGAGACAATGGAAGAAGGGATGCCATGAAGATGAAAGATCTGGTCCAAAAAAATTTGAGCGACGGAGGAGGCTGTATAGGGATGGCTGAGAGCACAAAAATGACTATATTTGGAGAGGCAATCAACCACAACGAGAATCACTGTCTTCCCGCCAGATTTAGGGATCCCTTCAATGAAATCCATAGAAATATTTGTCCAAATCTGTGTAGGTATGGGCAAGGGTTCAAGCAATCCTGGAAGGAGTGTTGTTTCACCCTTATTGCGCTGGAAGGTATCACATTCGGACACCATCTGTTGAATTGTCCTTTTCATGCCCTGCCAAAAGAAGTTACGCCGTGCTCGTTTATACGTTTCGAGGAACCCAGAGTGCCCTGTCGATGGAGAAGCATGGAGTTCATAGAAGACAGCCTGTTGAAGATCTGTGCTCTGGGGAAGCACCAGACGACCCTTGTATCGCAGAGAAGCACCATCCCAAGAGTAATGTGGTACAGCAGAAGGGTTGTTGGTCAAGCGTTGGATGATTTGAGATAAGGAGCAGTCATTGACATAACCCTGTTGAACAGATTGCAACCAATTTGGAACAGGCATAGAAATAGATGAAAGAGAACCTTGGGCCTCAAATGTACGAGAAAGAGCATCTGCCACAATATTGTCTTTACCCTTCTTGTAAGTGATCTCATAGTCATAACCCATGAGTTTGCTAACCCATTTATGTTGTGTCGGGGAGGAGACACGCTGGTCCAAGAAATATTTCAGACTCTGGTGATCAGTCTTGATGCAGAAATGATTCCCTAATAGGTATGGGCGCCACTTCTGTACTGCATGCAAAATAGCCATCATTTCCTTCTCATAGGTAAAGGCAGCTAGATTCTTACCTGAAAGGGATTTGCTGGTGAATGCAATGGGGTGTTCATCTTGAAGGAGAATAGCACCAAGTCCATTGCCGCAAGCATCACTCTCAATAGTGAAGGGCTTGGAAAAATCGGGCATAGCTAGCACAGGTGTAGTACACATAGCTTGTTTTAGTTTGTCAAATGCACACTGAGCAGCAGGTGTCCATGTGAAGGCATCCTTTTTCAATAGAGCAGTTAATGGAGCTGCAATCTTCCCATAATCCTTGACAAACTTGCGGTAGTAGCCAGTCAACCCCAAAAAACCAGGAAGGCTCTTGAGTGTCTGAGGCTGCGGCCAATTGTTCATGGCATTGATTTTGGCAGGATCCACGCGAACCCCTTGTGTTGAGATAATGTGCCCGAGATACTCAACTTCCTTCTGTCCAAAAACACATTTAGACTGCTTGGCATGGAGATGATGGTCATAGAAAAGTTGCATGACAAGATCCAAATGCTAGAGATGTTCATCCCATGTTTTACTGTAGATGAGGATATCATCAAAGAATACCAGAATGAATTTCCGCAATTAGGGTCGAAATATTTTATTCATTAAGGCCTGGAATGTGGAAGGAGCATTAGTGAGGCCAAAGGGCATGACCAAAAACTCATAATGGCCATCATGTGTGCGGAAAGCTGTTTTAGGGATATCATCCTCATGAACCCGAATTTGATGATACCCAGAACGAAGATCCAACTTGGAGAAAACGTGAGCCCCATGAAGCTCATCAAGAAGCTCATCAACAACGGGAATTGGAAACTTATCCTTGATGGTGAGGTGATTAAGTGCTCGGAAGTCAATGCAGAGGCGCCATGACCCATCTTTTTTGCGGACAAGAATAACTGGAGAAGAAAAGGAACTAGTGCTTGGGCGAATAATACCTTGCTTCAATAAGTCCCGAACGAGCATTTCAATCTCCGTTTTTTGGTGAAATGGGTAGCGATAGGGCCTTATGTTGGGAGGAACGCTGCCAGGAAGGAGCTGAATACGATGGTCTTCTGGCCTGGAAGGTGGCAATCCCACTGGTTCAGCAAAGACAACTGTATATCGATCCAGAATTTGTTGTAGATCCAAAGGAGTAGTGGAGACCGCCGATGGTTGCATCTGGATGGAATGGATCTGAGCGATGACACCATGTGAATTCTTCTTGAGGAGTTTTTCCATGCGATGTGAACTGATGATGCTGAGAGAACCTGGTTGTAATCCTGTCAATGTGTGTTTGTGTCCATTGAGGGAATACTGCATCCAAAGTTCAGCAAAATCCCATAAGATAGGGCCAAGTGTGCGTAGCCATTGAGCGCCCAAAACCACATCACATCTGCCTAAGGGCAAGGCAAACATGTCAGAGCGCAAGGTATAATCTCCCATAGAGATACACACATTTCAACACTTCCCTTTGCAAGGTAAGGTGCCCCCATTGGAAACCATGACTTCAAATTTGGAGCAAGGATGGATAAAACAATCAGCTTGTTTGGCGATCCGAGGGTCAATGAAATTATGAGTGCTACCAGAATCAATGAGTATTGTAAGAGGAAGCTTCTTGAAGTAACTCCTGACCCGCATTGTTTGGGGGGTGGTGATTCCAGCTAAAGCATGGAGAGATATCTCTGGCTGGTCATCCTGAGACGGAGGGTCAATAGGCGGTTCCTGAATGTCGACCGGAGCATCTAGTGTTTCTGGATCTTCGTCACCAATTTCAGAGGCAGGCGGAGACTCCACATCCAAGAGATAGATCTTTTGCTGAACACATCTATGTCCCCGAGTGAATTTCTCATCACAATTATAGCAAAGCCCCTTTTCTCTGCGTGCTTGCATCTCTGTTTCAGACAAACGCTTGATAGGAGTCGATCGAGGATCCTGTGGTATAGGTGGTCGTTGAGAACCCATATTTCAGAAGGGAACAAAAGTGGGCTTGGAGCGTTGTTGGGCTGCAATCTTGTCTTCTGCCAACTTAGCCAACCCTAGTGCTTCCATCATTGTGTTGGGACAGAACATTTTGGCCTCAGAGCGGATGGCATCCTTTAGACCACTGATAAAACAACTCCGGTAAAAGTCATCAGACAATCCTTCGGTGTGGTTGGCTAGATTCTCAAATTCGGTTTGATACTCTCTCACAGTTCCAGTTTGGCGAAGTTTAGTGAGGGCTCCTGTGAAGTCATCAAAAGCACTAGGACCAAATCATTGCAAAAGGAGCTGGCAAAAGTTTGGCCATTTGGGCTCTGGATGAGCCTTGATGTACCAACGGTACCATTGAAGAGCTTCCTGTTCCAAATGAAAGGATGCCAACGGAACTTTGTTGACATCAAAAGTATTATGCAGACTGAAATACTGTTCTGCACGATAGATCCATCCAGTTGGATCGGTACCATTGAAGCGAGGAAAATCAAGCTTCGGACCACGGAAATTGCTGGAAGAAGAGAACCCATTGTCTGCTGAAGACTCGGACTGTCGTTTGTTGTTCATAGCTGAATGTTTAAGATGGAGACCGAGAAATTTTTCATCCAGATCCTAGAGTTTGGCTTGGATGGCTACAAGTGCGTCCTCCATGGTTTTTGCTCCTGCACGAGTGACAACCATAACCAGGATTTTTTTTATTTTTTTTTTCGGTTGACTAGGTAGGAAAACAAAAACAGAAACTACTTCAGTAAGGGAAAATCTGGACTTGGGAAAAAATCAGAAGGGTAATTGGGGTTTGACTAGGTTTTGGACACTGTTGGATAGACAGGGAAGCAAAAATGAGGATTTCAGAAGTGGGGTGAAAGAATGGGAAAATTTGGCAGAGGGAAACAAAGAAGTAGAATTCAGAAAGGAACTCTGTGGTAAAATTTGAAGGTGATTGGGTGAAATCTGAGGAAGTTATGGCAAACCCTAAAAATAGACAAATGTGGGATTTCGGGCTTTGGGAAGGGGAATTGGGGATAGGGTCCTCAGGACTGAAATATGTAGAATGGGATGACAGGGGTTCCCGGAAAATTTCAAGGGAAACAGAGTGAAAATAAGGGAGATATGGAGAAAAAACTGAATTTTATACTTCTTTTTTTTTCCAGACTGAAGCGGCTACGACTCGAAAGGGATCTGGAACAGCACCGAATGGATTGAAAACAGCTGAATCTGGAACGGCTTGCAAAATGGATCTGAAACGGCGCAGCAGTGATCGACAATAGTTCAGCTGAAAGTAGATATGGACCCCAGGTATGTGCGGCTTCCTAACAGTTCAGGGGTTTCACTCGGCCACCAATGTTGTCTGACGGCTTGCGTATTGGGGAAGTACCCCTCACTCCACGGCTCAGGTAAAACTGATAACCGCTTTGCCACAAACGACAGCTCTTGGTTTACCTCACGGGTGGGAACTAGTCAATCAGGTAGGGGTCATTTCCCTTTTCGCTGGCAGGTCCTCTCAATGGGCCAGCTACTTCAGGGTTCCTATGGTACTCCTCACAATGAGTTTTAGGGATTATGCCCAAGTACTTCCCACAATTAAGCAGATAGGGATTATTCCCAAATCCGAACCTGCAACAAATGCGAAAAAAAAATTTGGCAGAAATTTCACCCAGCGAGCCCAAGAAAGTGCTCTGATACCAGATGTGATGCACCTGCAACAATTAATTAACAAGAATATGCAAAATAGAAAAAATGACAGAACTCAGAATCACTTTTATATTGATCACAGGCCACTTCGAGGGGGCAACCTCCTTTGAGCAAGCTCAATACAATTAACTTCACGGTGCCTTCATAGGTCTCAACACACACTTATATACTAATTCTAGGTGCCAATACTATGGGTCAAAACCATGGGCCGTTACAAACTATGGATCAACAATACTACGGGAGACTTACAAAGCATATGCGCCAACAACAATAACATAAACTATTGATCAACAAATACTATGGGATGACTTACAAAGCATATGCGTCCAACAACAACATACTAACAAAGTAAAGACATGGGTTCCTAACACACTTGTACGAGTATGCACTTTTGCTATGATAATGCTTAATGCGTTTTTGGTGGTCTATGCTTTAACACTGCCTCATTATTGTTTTATTGTTGTTTCTTATAGTTCATTGTGTTTATGGGTTAGTTGTTGATAAATTAACACAAATATTAGTGCCGAGTGTATAGTGCCTGGTGTATGCCAACAAGAGTTCAAAAGACTCATTAATTCCACATGACATATATAATCTAGATATATCATATATTTTGTCTTTCTTTATCTAGTTTTCTTATAGTTGTTCTTGTACCTAAAGCATATACTTGTATTGAGCCAGCAAAGTAAGGATTGGTAAAAGTCTATTCATTTTGTTAGAGATATTTATCTTCTTGTTTCTTGCTAGTTAAAGGTAAAGTGTTGTTAGTTGAGAGCTGAGTTAGTAAGAGTTATAGCAGTTATTAGTCTATAGTAATAGATGTTAATGTCTATATGCATAAACAACATACAAACACAATTTCCTTACTTCGATGATAGAAATTTATGTCCATTTTTTAACTTGAATGTGTTTGTTGACAAACAAAAAATCCAATGCAGGTGCAATGTTGGGGACATTGCCACCTCGTGGCTCTTGTTGATATGTCAATTTTTGATATATCAAAGGTAATGTCGATACCTGGTAGTTTAAAATTCCAAGTCTTCAAAAGAAGTGGAAAAAACAAAAGAGAAGTAAGTGAACCTAACCCACTGGGTTATGAATATATCAACTACTCTGATATTGAAATTTGATGGAGATTTGGAAAGTGGACCTTTCTTATCCGAAATTAATCGATCTTATTGAGTGAACTCCATATTCCATTGTTAATTGAATGTTTTATTGGATATATTTTTATGATCTCTTCTCACTAGACAGAAAGAGATATAGATATTGAAGTAAGTCCATTCCGATCTGAATTACGGAAAACCTATTTTCTCTCTCTTTGTTTAGACAAAATTGATATACAAATCAAATACGTGATCCTGCCACGATGTACTAAACATTTTCATATGAATGTACTAGACATTTTACTTTGGTGATTACACTGGTGGCAAATGGATCGAAATTAAGATGTGAAAAGAGAAAACAAAGGGGGAAAAGGAAAGAAGTTTTCTCTTTTGGATCACAATGGTTAAATATATAACTTATTTCTATTGGAGTCATTTCATTTAGTTCCATGAGTTATGAAAACACCTACTCGTTATTGCTCGTAGACTCATTCGTATTGGACCACGATGTAGTAGTAAGAATATACATAGAGATGGATGAGAGAGAATAGAAATAATCCTTTTCATTTTGTTGCATTGTAGGAGGTTTAAGACAAGAATGGATAAAAAATATTGAATGGAATATATATTTTGAATAGAATCCGGTCAATGGGGGGAGCGTACTTTCCTACCCTTAAATTGTTCCATCAATGTTATTCAATAGGTGATTCAAGGATCAGATAGAAACTATAAAAGCTCGAGATGATCTATCATGCATTTACCTATATTGGATTGGTTCGATCCCGTTTCAAATATTTGTTCCAACAACAAATCTTCAAAACCCATTTTTTTAAAGGATGATGGATGAAAAATTGTCTCCAATTTATGGTATACCTTTTGATCATATAGGGTGCTCGGAAATGGTCGAAATAGTGAAATAGGAGGATCTCTATGAATTTATCCCTTTGAAAGTATTCTAAAGAATAAAAAAAATTATTCGATACAATGGATGACTAGATATGCATAAATGGTTTCTTTTTGTGGTTTGGTCCGGTCTCTTGCTCTTTCCTTGTGCCTATTTTTCCTTAGGTGGATGGTTTACGAGTACAGCCTTTGTGACTTCATGGTATACTCACGGATTGGCCAGTTCCTATCTAGAAGGCTGTAATTTCCTAATTGCTGCAGTTTCTACTCCTGCAAATAGTTTAGCACATTCTCTACTACTATTATGCGGTCCTGAAGCACAAGGATATTTTACTCGGTGTCAATTAGGTGGTCTACGGACCTTCATTACTCTTCATGGTGCTTTCGGTATAATCGGTTTCATGTTACGTCAATTCGAACTTGCTCGATCTGTATAATTGCGAACTTATAATGCAATTGCATTCTCCAGTCGAATTGTTGTCTTTGTTTCTGTATTTTTTATCTATCCATTGGGAAAGTCCGGTTGGTTTTTCACACCTAATTTGGTGTAGTAGTTATTTTCTGATTCATCCTCTTCTTTCAAGGATTTCATAATTGAACCTTGAATCCATTTCATATGATGGGAGTTTCCAGAGTATTGGGTGTTGATTTTTTGTATGTTATTCATGGTGCTACCATGGAAAATACTTTATTTGAAGATGGTGTTGGTGAAAATATGTTCTATGCTTTTAACCTAACTCAAGATGAAGAGACTTACTCCATGGTCACTGCTAACCACTTCTAGTCCCATATTTTTGGGGTTTCTTTTTCTAATAAACTTTGGTTACATTTATTCATGTTATTTTTTATAGTGACCGGTTTATGGATGAGTTCCATTGGAGTAGTCGGTCTAGATCTAAACTTATGTGCCTATGATTTTGTTTCGTAGGAGATCTGTGCAGTAGAAGATCCTGAATTTGAGACTTTCTACACAAAAAATATTCTTTTGAAGTTTGAACGAAGGTATTCGTTCTTAGATGGTGGCTCAATATTATCCTCATGAAAACCTTATATTCCCTGAGGAGGTCCTACCCCATGGAAACTCTCTTTAATGGAACTATAGATTTAGCTGGTAGTGATCAAGAAACCACTAGTTTCGCTTGGTGGGTTGGTAATACCTAACTTATCAATTTGTCTAGTAAATTGCTTGGGGATCATGTGACTCATGCTGGATTAATTGTATTCTAGGTTGGAGCAGTGAACCTCTTCTAAGTGGTTCATTTCGTACTACAAAATCATATGTATGAACAAGGATTGACTTTACTTCCCCATCTAGCTACTCTAGGATTGGGAGTCGGTTCTGGTGGGGAAATCGTGGACAATTTTCCATATTTTGTATATGGGGTACTTCACTTAATTTATTCTATGGTTTTAGGTTTTGGTGTTATTTATCATGCACTCATAGGTCCCGAAACTTATAAGAATCTTTTCCATTCTTTGGCTATGTATGGAAAGATAGAAACAAAATGACCACAATTTTGGGTATTTACCTAATCTTGTTAAGTGTTGGTAATTTTCTTCTAGTGCTTAAGGATTTGTATTTTGGAGGTGTATATGATACTTGGGATCCCAATAATGGATATGTAAGAAAAATTACAAACTCGACTCTTAAACCAAGTGCTATATTTGTTTATTTACCGAAATCTCCTTTCGGAGGAGAAGGATGGATCGTTACCATGGACAATATAGAAGATGGAATTGGAGGACATGTATGGTTAGGTTCCATTTGTATCTTTGGTGGTATCTATAATATCTTAACCAAACCTTTTGCATGGGATCACCATGCATTCGTATGGTCTAGAGAATTTTATTTGTCCTATAGTTTAGCAACTCTATCTGCCTTTGGTTTTATTGCTTGTTGTTTTGTTTGGTTCAACAATACAACTTATGTGAGTGAATTCTGTGGGACCACTGGCCCATAATCCTCTCAAGCTCAAGCATTTACTTTTCTAGTGGTTTCCCAAGGAACTACTAGTTTAGGTAAATACCTTATGTGTTCTCCGACTAGAGAAATTATCTTTTGGGGTGAAACGATGTGTTTTTGGGATCTATGTGCTCCCTGGTTGGAATCCCTAAGGGGCCTAAATGGTTTGGACCTAAGCAAGTTGAGAAAAGACATACAACCTTGGAAGGAGTGATGTTTGGAATAGTATACGACTCATGCTCCTTTATGTTCTTCAAATTATGTGGGTGATGTAGCTACCGAAAGCAATGCGGTTAATTATGTCTCTCCTCGAAGTTGATTATCCACCTCCCATTTCATTCTAGTATTTTTGTATGTCATTTGTGGGATGCAAGAAGGGCTTGTGCAGCTGCAGTAGGATTTGAGAAAGGAATGGATCATGATTTTGAACCCATCCTTTCAATGACTCCTCTTAACTGAAACAAGAGATCTAACTAGATGGAAACGAAATCGATTCAATTTAATTACATCAATCTCCCATATTGACGGGATGGGAGTCTTTGAAAATATGTTCTTTCCAATCAGATCCTTGTAGCTCAGTTATATCTAGCTAAGCTATTCTTTTTTTTTTACTAAACTGGACCAATAAATGTGATTATTGAAAAAAAAAGAGGAGAAAGAGGGATTCGAACTCTCAACAGTTTTTTTATTATACTGTTTTTCAAGACCCGAGCCATCAACCACTCGGCAATATCTCCCAGGGACAACTTCTATTATACCTAATACCTAACTATAAGCATAAGGTCTAGCCAATACCAACCATACCTATGAAATATGATTATTTTTTCATGATCATTTGGAATGGAAAAAAGAAATGAATTTCCCTCTCCTCTCACACTCAAATATAAAATTGAAAAAGTTTGAAAAGCTCAATCAATTTATGGTCAAATCCTTTCCATAGTGCATTTGATCAGAATTGAAAATTGGGGATTGGATGGTATAGTCTATTCAATCCATTGGGAGCTTGTAAGATCACAACCATGACTATTGCTTTCCAATCGACTATGTTTGCATTAATTGTTATTTCATTTTTACCAGTGATTGGTGTACCTGTTGCACTTGCCTCTCCCGATGGCTGGTCAAGTAGCAAAAATGTTGTATTTTCGAGTGTATCATTATGGATCAGATTAGTCCTTTTTTTAGGTATCCTTAATTCTTTCATATCTCATATATGTTCTATATTTTTTAGGCTCAAACTCCCCCCCCCCCCCGCGCGCGCGCGCGCTCCCGGAGGGATTTATATCTCTTCTAAAGGACATTTTTCTTTAGGCCCAAGAAGAAGGGGTTTTCCTTAATTGAATGAATAATTGGATCATTAAGAAATGGTATCTAATTATGAATGGATTGAACATATATGTATTTTCCATATATATATATAGATAGATAGATAGATAGATAGATAGATAGATATTCAGAACGAATAAAATGCGGGTATGGTTGAATGGTAAAATGTATCCTTGCCAAGGAGAAGATGTAGGTTCCATCCCCGCTACCCACCATATCTATCACATGGAATATGAAAATGAATAGTTCATGTATTGATCGTATCTTTCCCTCAATTTTCATTCAATTATGAAATGACAATAAGAGAGTAATCCTTTCTCAAATGAGAAAGTAATCAATTCCGGACCAAAATACTTCTTATGTTTTGGTCTAATGGAAACAGGATTTGAACCCATGGCCTCAAAGTTATGATCCTAGTGAGCTACCAGAATAATCTACTCTGCACCATTGATTGATATCATAAACATAATGGGTACACCAAACAATCAAGGGATATACTCCCTATCCCATATATATGGGATAGGGGTACTTTTCTGGTATCACAATAAACTTCAATAAATAAATAAAATTTCCTACCAACTTGATTTTTTATACTGGGAAATAAACATGCATTGGTCATCTCACAGAGTATGTGTCTGGACAATCCAAAGTCTCTATAGTTGGCTCTAGGTCTTCCAAACGAAGAACAATGTCGATGGAGACATGTAGGTGCACTATTACGTGGTGAAGGTTGCAGTTTTCTATGAATTTCCCATTTGTCTTCCAATGATGAAACTTTTCCTTCTTCCTCCAAATATTGACGAATCAAATTATATTTTTGTTCTAGTGCTTGTCTCTTATTCTCTCTTTGAATGAGACTCTTTCTTGCCATAATAGTTCAGTCGATACTATTGCCTACTAGGAATCAAAATATAGATCACATTTTAGATGGATAAATACTACATTGATCACTTTTTCTCTATGGGGTATTGTCATTGATACAATAATATACCATTCACTGATGAAATTGATGAATACGAATTACCCAAATTTTCCTGATGTAGAGGTGATCTAGGAGGATATCCATAGTTAATGAAGAGTTCTAAAGCAGGTTTCCTAAGGCATTATGAACAAGGTGCATTCCACTCTGTACACCAAAGAGAAGATCTCAAAAGATTTTATTAAAGGTGAAATTTTTAAATGTAAATGATAAATAATTTTGGAGCATAATGTTCTCATGTATTTATCATTTTATTTGTAAAAAAGGAAATTAAATAAAGTGAGAGAATCCACCTTACCATTAGTTTCCTAGTCTTAAGGGAAAGGTTGAGATCTTCATGGGGATATTGAGATTTTCTCTCATCCCATCCATTGAGTTATGCTTAGATCCTACATTATGGGATCTTGAGAGATATTTTCTCCTTGATATGATGGAGTAGTTCTTATCCATGTAAAGCTATAAAATCCCCTCATGAGGAGAGGGATGGTAAGAGAGATTTTGGTAAGATTTTCTTTGTTTTGGAGAGAATAAGCAAGGAGGTCTTGCTTGTGCCACTTCATGTGAGATCCTTAGGAGAAGGATACCCAAGATGGGAGAATGAGTCATATGATGTGAGAACTTAGTATGTGTATAAAGAAAAGAATATTTTCAAAGAATAAATAATGAAACGGTTCGCTGTTTTGGCGAGCCTAGAGATGTAGCCAGCAGAGTCTTGTGAACTCCGTCATCATATGGTTGTCAATTTGTATGTGTGAATTTGATTATATTCTCACTTGGTTAAGTAGAGTTTTCATTGAAAATTATGACAAATTGCACATGTTCTTATGTCTGTTTAAGGATCTATATGCTCATGTTCACTTGCAATTAAGGATCAGTAAAAGATCTTTGTTATAAAAAATTTATTGTTAAAGTTCTCAGTAAAATTTATGAATCAAGCGGAAATTAAAAAAGATGCATAAGTGAATATATAACCTACAGAAAAGTGATCTAACCCAACTAATCATGCTTGAACAATGGAAAGTGTTGTTGGCTTGTCCCTCCATCGAACTAAATTAGCCAAAGGTGTTTTATTGATGGGCCCATGCAAAAGTTTCAATCAGTTCCTGCCAATATCCACGCTAGGGAATCAAGAACATAAATCTAGTAACCCAAACAAGATGCCTGAATAAGAACATCCACGCCCAAACAGATAAACTATTCATACCAAAAGGATTGTATCCATTAATAAGTTGGGAGGAATTTAACCATAGCTAATCCCTTATCCAACCCATTAAATAATTGGAAGACTTATTAAATTTTGCTACATTACTTTGCCATAAAGTTATATGCTTCCAATTCCAATAAAAATTAACCCATCCAATAGTATTCAACATCCATAAAAATGCTAAATAAAAAGAATCACATGATGAGATATTGCAAATACCACTCCATCCTATACCATCGCAAGGAAAACTATAACCAAAATATTTCTTATCCAGCATTAGCTTGGAACCACACACATCCAAAGCACCTTTAACTAGGATCAATGTAGTTGTATGCAAACCTAGAGCAATAACATGATGAACCAAAAAGTCTCCAGGACCAATTGTTAAGAACAACGAATTCTTCTTATTATCATTAATAGACTTCAACCAACCGGGTAATCATATTCTCTTACCTGCCTTGAATGTTGTACCACTTGTTGAAGATATGAGTACATTGAAACCATATAAATTCTTACCATGATCAGATTATATCCACTGAGAAAATATGGGCTCGATCAATATTTTTTTTTATGGAGTACCAAAAGCAAGCATATCATCATTATGAACAAAAAGTACCAAGGTATGGAAACCTAATAATAAACTAACCCAACTAAGATGAGATAGTATAGCTTCCTTCTGCTCCAACATTCTTGCCAATACATTATCCTTATTATGTTCCAGATTATAATCCCTAATGAGGAATATAGCTCCATGAGAAAAGTCTCATGTCATAATGAACCCACAATGTATTGATGATGAGTATGTAATGCAGCTTGGAGACGAAGTATTGTGCTATGAATGCATAAGCGGGTAAAGAATACATTTGTTGAGCTACCAAGGAAGT
The DNA here is from genome assembly GCA_027924585.1 of Larix kaempferi. NCBI lineage: Eukaryota > Viridiplantae > Streptophyta > Pinopsida > Pinales > Pinaceae > Larix > Larix kaempferi. Next base: position 21,797,860 of record BSBM01000994.1, on the reverse strand, counting down.
GATAACCCCCAAAGAAGCAAAAGCAAGACCCAATTGAAAATGAAGAGAATTATTGATTATGTTATAAAGACCCTTATGCCGAGGTCCTAATAGGCCTCCTGGAGGAACATGTGCCTCCATAATATCTTCCATACTATGACTAATCCAAAAGTTAGTTCTATACATATGACCAACAATTGAAAAAACAAATGCATTATCTAAATGATGATGAGCGATATCAGTCAGCCATAAACTTTGAGTTTGTGGATGAAATCCTCCGAGAAGAGTTAGAATAGCAGTTCCCGCCCCTTGGTAGGTACCAAAAAAGTGACTATTGGAATCAGGATTTTAAGCATAAATATTCCACTAACCTATGAAAAGCGGTCCTAATATTGGGGATGCGGTAATACATTGAAAAAATTATCCCATCTAACATGCTCTCCCCTTGATTTAGGAATAGCAAGATGAACTAAATTCCTTGTCCAAGCTAGAGAACTGACTCCAAAGAGTCTTGACAAATGATGATTGAGATGAGATTCAACATTTTTGAACCATGAAACACTCGGTCTCCATTTAGGTTGTAGATGTAACCTACCCGCTATTAAAAAGATGGCAAAAAGAAATAAAAAGAAAAGAGCTCTAGTATAAATATCTTCGTTAGTGTGTGATCTGATTGTATACCACCACTAATAAACAACAAAATAAGCAATTTGAATGGACCAGGAGCACCTCATCGGGTAAGGTATTCTATAACTATTTGACCAAAATGAGGATCGCAAATTGCATGAGCAATGGGCCTTACAAGTAAGGGATCGCGTACCCATGCTTCAAAATTGCCTTTCTAAGCCACATGGAACAAATTACCATAGGTACACATAAATATTATTTACAACTGACCAAAGTGGGAAACAATTTTTTTATGATAAAGTCATTCTTCGATAATATCATCATGAATCTCGAATTCATGTGCAGACGCAATCCCAAACCAAATATGACGAGTAGTGGGGTCTTGGGTCAAGCCTTGGATAAAATTTATAAATATTAATCTCATAATGATTTTCAAATGCTCCTAACCATTATCATACTGCAATAATTCTTGCCGGGAAGAACGCCCATGTTGTGATGATTCCACCCATAAGGTAATTAGCTACTCCTATAGCACGTCCCTGTACAATTCTAAAGGCACTGAGATGGATAGCGAGAGAAACCTTCAATTTCTTATGGGCCCAAATGATAGATTCAATGATTTCTTGACAATACCCACGACCGTTGAATAAGAACGTTAAACTAAAGTCCCAAACAAAATTAGCACCTAAAAATAAAAGACCATATGCAGATAACGAAGAACCATAAGATTGGATCACTTGAGAGGTGTGTACCCATAGAAAGTCATGGAGCCACCCATTAATCGTATTGGAACTCCGTGCAAAGTTTCCTCCCATGATATGAGTTACCACTCCCTGATCACTTATACTACACCAAACATCAGATTGCATTTTCCAGCTGAAATGGAATATTACTACTGAAATTGCATTGTACATCCAGAATAAACCAAGGAAAACATGATCCCAAGAAGATATTTGACATGTTCCACCTCTCCCAAGTCCATCACAAGAAAAAGAGAAAACCAATATTCACTTTATCAAGTATTAAATGGGAGCTACGGGAAAATAGAACACCTTTAAGTAGGATTAAAACAATCACATGGATAGTAAATGCATGAATGTGATGTACCAAAAAATCCGTGGTTCCTAATGGAATTGGTAACAAAGCCACTTTGGAACCTACTGTTACCAAATCACCACCTCCCCAGGTTAAGATAGTACTTGTTGTTGCACCGAGAGTTGTTGAACCAAGTGATAAAGCATGAGTGTTTTGTATCCATTGAGCGAAAATAGGTTGTAATTGTATAACAATATCTGAGGACATATCTTGAGGATGTCCTGGAGCGCTCATAGTATCATTATGAATATGCATACCAAAACTATGAAATCCTAAGAATATACATACCCAATTGAGGTGTGATACAATTGCATCACTATGTCTAAGAATGAAATCTAATAAATTATTGTATTGAGTAGTTGGGTCATAGTCTCTTACCATAAAAATTGTTGCATGTGCAACATCGCCAACTATGATAAACCCACCAATCCACAAATTATGTGTGAATAGAGAGAGTTGGGTACCATAGTCAATAGTTAGGTATGGATAGGGGAGCATCGCATACATGTGGTGAGCTACGACAATAGTTAAAGATCCTAAAATAGCTAGGTTAATAGCTAATTGAGCATGCCATGAAGTAGTTAAGATATCATAAATACCTTTATGGCCCTCCCCCGTAAATGGACCTTTATGAGCTTCTAAAATTTCCTTGAAGTTATAGGCAATGATCCAATTGGTCTTATACATATGACCGAATATCAGGAAAATTATTGCAATAGCCAAATGATGATGTGTACTATCGGTAAGCCATAGACCCCCCAGTCAAAAAGTCTAAATATTCCGACCAAATTAGGGTGAAAAATGGGGTCAATCCCTTAGCAAAACTGGGATAAAGTTGAGCCAAAATATCGCGATTCAAAAGAAATTCATGATGAAGGGGTATCTCTTTAGGATCCACTCTAGTGTCTAGAAGTTGGTTAATGGGTAGGGAGATGTGTACTTGGTGTCCTTCCCAAGGTAGAGACCCAAGTCCTAGTAACCCTGTTGGTTCAATATGGATTGTACATCTTGGAACCAAGCCAATTTTGGGGCAGATTTGTGATAATGAAACCAACTAGCAAAAATCATTAACATTGCAAAGATCAATGCACTAATTGCAGTGTCGTAAAGTTGTAATTCACTGGTTATTCTGGATGCTCGCCAAATCTAGAAGAACCCAGAGGTTATTTGTATCCCTAAAAAACCTCCACGTACATTCCCATTCAATACTCTTGACCTACTATTGGCCAAACTACTTGAGCACTGGGTTTGATGTGAGTGGTATCATCCAGCCATGCTTCATAATTGGAGAAACGAGCACCATGATAGTACATCTCACTTATCCAAATAAAGATGATGGCTAGTTGACCAAAATGAGTGCTTAAAACACTTTGCAAGAAATATCTTCCAAATCATCAATATGGCTATCAAAATCGTGAGCATCAACATGTAAGTTCCAAATCCAAGTGATAGTCTCATGGCCTCTAGCTAGCATCTTTGAGAATTGACCAAGTTTGGACCATTTCTCGAAAGAGGTTTTTACAGGATCCCTCTCCACTATGACCTTTACTTCTGGTTTTTTTGGTGAAAGAATGATCATTGAGTTCTCCCCTTTTCAGATGGGACATAAATAAGAAGAAACCTGCAAATAGGAATTAGTTAAATTCTGAGAGAGATATCTCAACTCATTTCTCCCCTTATTTTCTAGTTTATGACTAGAGCGACTATGATACGGGATTCGATTTGAGGCAGGTGTTCAGTTTTATTATGACATATTTTTGAGGTTCTTAAGGGACTGTGGGCTATTACGACAAAAAAAAAGACTTTTGTGTGTGATGTAAAAAGCATTTATCGGTGACTATTAAAATGTTTATCCATCCATTATAATTCTTTATTAATGGAAGACATATCCAAATGGATTTTACCCCTATTAAGAAGATCCATTGACAATTCAGAACCAGAAACAATATTGTTTATTATATTGTCAATATATTCCTATGAGATGTCGATGAAATTGAATCTAATTTTGGGGAATATTCTGGAATAATTCCACTGATTTTGAGAAAATCAAATATTCAATAATTCAAACGATTTCTCAATAATAGAATTTATCATTCTTCAAGCGTCCTGTAATATTTAACCAATTTCGTTCTTCGATGAAATTTCCTGGAGCAAGTGCTATAACATTTCCCAATAATCAACAGCCTGATCGAACCAATCCTCTACGGTTTCAAGATCTCCCTGTCAAATGGCCTGTTATCCTTGGTCAGGATAGGTCCACTTGGAAAAAATTTCTTCCCTCATAATCGTACTTGAGAGTTTCCTACCTCATATGGTTCAATCAACTCTTCTTTAGTCCTCTACCCAAATCTTCAAAATATTCTTGGATTGGAGATGATTCATTGGGATTTCAAATTAACTAAAGGACCAAACAAAGTAAATGAAACGAGTTTCGAATTTCACTTTAAATGAATTAGATTATCAAGTTCTATATTTTCTCCCACCTTCAAATAGATGGAGTATGGGAAGAGATATACTTCAGATTGATCGTCCAAATCAAAATATTTTTACAAGGTAACTATCGCAGTTCCATATATAATTTTTGAAGAGTACTTCACATCTTTAGGATCTAATGCTAAATTGTTGCTCAATAGCTTAGTAGATCGACTCTATTACATAATTTGATTCACGATTCTTGTCAATGAGCATATTTGATCGTATTAGCCCGAACCTTCTTTCACTAATTGATATTTATGGTGCTTCCATCATCAATTGAATTTTTTATCCATGTAATACTTAGGTTCTATCTATATGTTCATATTCAGGCTCCTATGAGAGATTTGTTTTTTTCTACAACTTATAAAAATCGTTACTTGGGACGGTTCATATGTAAAAATCATTTTCTTTTGTTCTTACTCGTAGTAGTTATTAACTAAGTTATTCTGTGGTATAGATAGCCACACATAATGACAGATCAAGGTCATATAATTAAGAGCTTATGGTAAGGATGGGTTCCATTCTAATGCTTGAAAATAATATTCCAAAGCCTTCGTATGTTCCCCATTACTTGTATGGAAAATACCTATATTATATAGTGTATAACTTCAAACATAATGGTTAGTTTCCAGTCGCATAGCTTCATAATAATTTTGTAAATATTTTTCATATTCCCCTTCTGATTGAGCTGACATCTGTTACGATCATTCACTCCATTGAAATGATCTCTGCTTCAAAACCGTACATGATATTGCCACCTCATATGGCTCCTCCTTTATTTACAATACATAATATGGGGAGTAATCCGTGGAATTGAAAAAATAAAAAAGATTCTGACCCAATATTATGAATTAAAAGGGGATATCTATTTCCAATGAATCTCTAGCCATCCTTCTTGCAAAGATTCTTTTCCAAACACCAAGGATCTTAGTACTAGGAATGGAACCTCTAACAATTTATTTGTTCTTAATGCCCTGTATTCTCCAAGGTTAATCACTTAAACAATCTCTTATGGTTCCATGATAGGGGTATCCAAAGTACAAGCAAGATGGATGTTTGTTGTCCCAACCACTCTCACTACCATTCGGAAAATGGTAATCCATATGGGCTATAACGAATCTTTTGTGTTTTCAATTTCCATACATAGTGCTTTCTCCCCCCATGTGCGCCTATCCGATAGGTTCAACTATACAAGCAAGCCCTATTGCATAGGTGTAACCTTTCGCTCGGTACTAAAATTCTTAGGAGATGAGAGCATCTAAGGCTGCATTAACTGGGGATACACAAAATAAGGCATTGTTCTATCTTTAGAACTCACCTTCACTGAGCGTAAGTTTTATTTTACCCAATTTTTTTTCCCAAATACCTTTTCTTCCCCCCCAAAAAAAAGAGAAAAATATCAAATCACACCATCTTTGTAATAGGTAAATGCTTATTTCCCCTCGGAGCCGTCGGGATTATTCGCAATAAGATATCTACTACAATTGTGAAGGTCTTATCAATAAAATTTTCATTTCTCTGAGATCTAGGCATAGTCAATTACAAATTTTATAATTTCCTTCATTCCATTACGCAAATGATTCCATGAACAAAAAACAATTGGTGAACAATACCATAAAATGGATTTCCTTACAATCGTAAATATGTTCTCATTCTATCTATTCCAATTGATTTTTCAAAATGGGAATATATAGGGAATATTTGAAATAATTGTTCATTAGTAATATTGATGAATAATAATGGAAAAAAAATATTCGTATTGAAAGAATAATAGATTCGGTAAACTCGAGAAGTCCAGTTCGATCATGATCCAAACAAACAAAGAGTTAAATGATCGAGCATTGCATAATGAGAATGAAATGACCACCTAGCAATTGTGTGCACATATCCATATAGATAAAGGAATATCGAGAAAAATATGGTCATCATGCATGACACAAGATCATTGCAAAAGACTTAGTTCTCATACAATTGATAAGATTCAAGATCACTACATATAAATATATGATCATAATATCGAATGGATCAATTCATCTGTCTCAAATTATTGATTGGGCGATCCGAATAAGAGCGCCAGATCAACATGGATGATTGAGGATTTCCTAAAATAGGAGGAAGTTTGATCAAATGTTATTTTGTCTTTCCAGGGGAGCTTGAATAATTGCCTTATTTATTATCTATTTTTTCCCGAAAGATTGAATTGTTCATACTTGAACAAAAATACTTTCTAAGGAAGTTGCTATTTACTAATTTTGTTAATTAAAACTGAGAGATCTCATAAGAAAGATGCCCAAGTGGTTCAAGGCATAGCATTGGAACTGCTATGTAGGCTTCTTCTTACTGAGGGTTTGAATCCCTCTCTTTTTGTATATTCGCCTTAATATTTTCTTCTCATACATTGTTTTTCCAATCTATTGAATCCCAATAGGACGATCTCCTAATTACAGGATCAATCTCCTTCTATTTGTGATATAGAAAGTAGAATGAACATTGGTTCGTGGTATGGGAAAGGTAAAGACCATTTTAAGAAGCAATAAAAGTATCGTGGACAACAAGATTCTAATGTAACATACTGAAGGATTATAAAATGTCCCCTTCAAGGAGGGGGAAAAGAAGGGAGAAGAATATAATTTCCATATGTCTAGCAACCCAACCCCTCCTTTTCATTTCATTCTCGATTCAATCTTGAAGGGAATAATACTCTACGACCAACCATTCATTAATATTCAAACTAATCCATTTATGATATGCTATTTGATTGATGAATCATTTATATTGTAACGAATGAAAAGTCAAATGATTTGGCAATTTATCCCTCTATAACATATATGTATTCTTCCTAATAATAGTCCACAATCTGTGTTGATCTCTTATAGTAATCACATCTTGAGGTTTGCAAGGGTAACTTGGTATATCTACCTTATGGTCATTGACCCGTATATTTCCATGATTAACTAATTGTCTAGCTCCGGGAATGGTGGGATCCATACCCAATCGAAAAATAATATTATCCGAACGCATTTCAAGTAATTGCAATAAGACTCGGTATGTTGATCCCTTGGCTCTTCAATCAATACGAACATATTTCAGTAATTGTCACTCCGTTAGTCCGTAATGAAAACACAATTTATGTTTCACTTCTAGTGGGATACGATATTGAGAGATTTTCCTGGAAGAAGACCGGTTTATATAATCATTTCTATATTTGGATATTTTACTAGTGAGACCTAGTAAAAATTTTAGATGATGTACTATTTTTAAACAAGGTCCTCGATAACAAGACATAGAAATTCCTTACTCAATTAAACATTAGCGTTGGAAAGAAGAAAGGATAGTATAACCCGTACGAGTACTAAAATTCTTTTATATAGAGAGTGAATATATTTCTCCAAAGATCCTAATATCTCCAAGCATTCATCCCGTTCCTAGTTGGGAATAAATGATCATGGCATAATGGACCCGTCAAATTATCAAAAGAAGTATTCTCCATTCCATTGTGATACTCCCAAAAAAATTTGGATTATGGGAATGAGAGAAATGGAAAAGAGCCAGCTATCGGGATCAAACCGATGACCATCTCATTACAAGTATGATGCTCTAACCTCTGAGCTAAGCATGCTCAATGGAATATAACTCCTCATTTCATTGGCGTGAGATCTATAGATTCTTTTGGAACCCTAACAATTATAGAGTGAATCAGATTCAATGACGCAATCGAGATTACAATTACAACGGAACATTGTTTGAATGTAGATTCCTTCAAGGTAAATAAAAGGGAGGTAAGGGTCAATTGATATCGATAGTTTTACTCACTATTGCAAATCAACTAGGGGAGGATAATAACATTGCATTGAAAATGTAGAAATAATATAATGATTCCTAGTCATATTTGATTGGGATAGAGATAGAGATGGTGAGAAAAGAGTAGGGGAGGATATTGCTCTCATCCAATATTGAGCAAATATCCAATGATTAACGTTGATGAAGATTACATAATAGGATTAGATCAAGGTAAGATATCGTTCTCTGAGAAGGGGATATGGCTAACTGATAAGACTGGCTGTTGGTACTACTTTGATGGAGCCTCCCAAGGTAGGCCTGGGGAGAGAGGTGCATGAGAGATTTTGTTTCTTTTTTATACTGTCTGGTTTAAATTTGCAACTGATATTGGTAGAGCTACAAACAATCAAGTTGAGATGAAGGCACTCATCATGGTCTTGAAGATGGCTTTGAATAAAAGAGTACAGAATAGACAATTTTTTGGTGATTCCCCTCTGGGGGTAGATTGGCTTAAGTTGAAGAAGCCTCCAAAAAACAACATTTTAAGACATATTTTTGAAGATATCCTTATATATATGGGATTGTTTTAGTCGATCACTTTCTACCACATCTATAGAGAAAGAAACTAGGAAGCAGACTCCCTCTCCAAGCAACTCCCTCTCCAAGCAATGAGTACAAGTGACAAATGGTATGTGGAGAGTATGGGAAGGTAAAGTGAATTATGTCATAGAGCATGGACTAATTCCTCATCTAGATCGACTTCAGCAAAGCTTTTAAAGGTATATCTAAACAACCATCTTGCTTTCTTTTTTGACATCAAATACTCACAGAATACATTCTCGAGATGTATTTTTGTTATAGTTTGTTTGTTTGTTTGTTTGTTTGTTTGTTTTTCCATAATTATTTAAGAGCAGAATTTAAGGATTAAGTGGATCATGATAGAAGATTATCTGATATAAGACTTTGCTGTAAACATACTAAGATGAAAAAGGCTTCAGGCATAGTTTTGTACAATATAAGACTTTGCTGTAAACATACTAAGTTGAAAAAGGCTTCAGGCATATTTTTGTACAATATGATTCATATAATATAATGGATTACGTTTTAGGTGGAAAAAAAATCATCCTTGTACTGGTAATTACGAAGAAATATTTTTAAAAATGAAAATCAAAGGTCGCGCGTTCGAATCATCCAGGAGTAAGCCATCGCACGCGATCGCAACCACTTCGTCGATAATTTGACCTTCAGCGACCCCTTGTCGACGTTAGACTTATAACTCTTCTAGAGAGGAAAATAAAACGCCCGTGAGAAGAAAACAATCGAAGAACATTAAGAGTTGCTGTACGCTATATTTGCAAAACTGAAATCATTAGAGAATTAACAAAATCTCAACGACTCCGCTGGGGATCGAACCCAGAATCTCTGGTTTCGTAGACCAGCGCCTTATCCATTGGGCCACGGAGTCTAATTGATATGATAACCAAACAATAATTTAAGATACCTATATGATAACCAAACAATAATTTAAGATACCTATATGGTTAAATAGTGGGATGCAGCCGGAATGGATTTGTGTGCCGCCAGGCGCTACCTTCCTTCATCTTCAAGTTACTCTTAGAAAATAAATGATGGTTCAATTCCGACGAGGAAAGAGAATCGTTGTCCAATGAACTTTTGACATATAGAAGATCAAGATGGAAGAAGTTGGTGAAGTATATATAACATTTGACCTATTGCTTTGATTAAGGAATTAGAGGTTATATGTTTATAAAATATAATCTATATTTCTGTTTTTTTTTTAATAAAAGTTTTAATAAGAAATATTTACAAAGTTTATATACAAAATATATGGGCATGTATGTAGTGTTTATTTGCACTAATAAGAAAATTTCAAAAACCAAGTTGACTTATGTTCAAAATATCGAAAGGTTTGTTGAAACAACAATCATAGGGTGAAATGTAATATATTAAAAATAATATTATTGGGTGAAACATGGTATATATTAAAAATAAGATCATTGGGTGAAATATAATATATTAAAAATAAGATTATAGGATGAAATGTAATATATTAAAAATAAGATCATAGTATCGCTGAAAAAAAATATATATAGTTAATTTTAGTTATAATAATAATAATCTATTTAAGGTTATAGTTAAGTTAGACATCAATTTGGTGTAGTCAGAACATTTTGATAACCCTTTATCATTGTGATTATATGTACAAAAGCACACAATTGACGATGTTTTTACAATTAGGGTGTATTAGGGAATCAATGTTTAAAAAATGCATCGATTATGCTTTGGAATTTTCAATAAAAAAATGTGTGCTTTTTTATAATTAAATGTAGAGTGTCAAATCCTACTGGCATGGTTGGTTTCGACAAGACTCGTTCTACATGGCGACCCAAGTCCGAACCCCGCAAGGTAGCAAGTAGGAGACACTTGAAATCCATACATGTTAAGGGTTGGTGTGGCCCAGGCCGGGTACGATCCCCAAGTGATTTTGACGGCTTAGATGCCCTCGTGTTGCAGTTTATTATACCATAGGCTAGTCCCACAAGTCACGAACAAACTAGCAAACAACAAACAAAATTTAATGTAGAGTCCACCATTAATATGCTTACTATATAATGCTCACAGAGAATTATGACATAATAAAACATCATTTAGCAATGCATTTGTCTTTGTTTCACATTGGGGCATCATATTCAAGTAAACACACGAGAGCGTTTAATTGAAATTTATAATATAAAAAAAATTATTATAGAATTTGATGTTGTGTCCATTTTTTTATGCACTTTATATTGGAAGTGTACTTGGGAATTTGTCTTTATATGACACCACAATACAATGCATTACCTATGATGATGCAAGGGGCATCAATATGTAAATTTATTGAGACTCGATGCATCATAGAAGGGGGTGCATTAATGCATCAAAATTTAGTTAAACACATCATTCATTTTTTTGGATTATTTAATATAAAAAATATACTTTAGAATGAAATGTCATATTCATCGTTTCGCTACGTTAGATATATAAAGTGCATCGGTGAAGATATTGGAAAGTCTAGTAGCGCATTTTTGTCAATTTAATGACATCAGACATAAAACTTATGCTAAAACCTCTAGTTTCCCACCTTTGCTATAAATGTAGAACGGAAAGAGGTTTTGCAAAGGTTTTGCAAAAATATCTCATTTGCTTGTGTCGTTAGTGGCTTAACAACAGACTAGTGATGAATGACTTTCATTAATGAATTTATGTGTGCAGCAAACGGCTTAAGTGAACGGCTTGTTATGAGTGGTGTATGCTCCCGTCACAGTACATCACACGGCAAGCTATGGCTAATGGATTATGGCACTAGCACACGGTACAACACTTGCAATCCAGTCAATTCTGTTACATCCTGAAAAACACCTCGAGAGTAGTAGTGAGGTGGGGAGGGGCGGGTCACTAATTAACCGAATAAACAATACTACCTGACATTATGTGTTACCACAGACTAACCGGTAGCGGCTTACTGAACGGACCTGAACTTATACACTAAACTCGGGACCTAATCTCAATAATAAGCCCTCTTCTCTGCAGTCTATGTCCTCAGCTTTGGGTGGGACTTGGTAACCTATGCCTAAGACCTCTGCCTTTGAGCCATGCACTCAGCCTTCCTTGGTAAACTCATTCTTACTTGTCCCGTGACTCTGAACGAACCTAATTATACTCATACCTACCCTTGGGCCTTACCTTGGTTCCTTAACTTGTTACTAAACTTGTGTCTACCGCTGTAAGTTTGCAGGCATCCCCACTAGCCCTGTACGGGGGGCCGCACCTCCCCCTAGATCCTGGACTAGTACTTGGATGTTGAACATGAAGCTGACTTCGATTAGCCAACAATAACTGAAGGAGTGGGTTGAATTAAACTAGTTTGTGTTAGGCGATAGAATAAATATTTAAATGAAATCAGTGTGAGGTGCAACAACCTTTCCACTTCTCCATGCCTGGTGCAACTAACAACTAGAGGAAAGATGTGAACAATGGCAGGATATGAGTTCAAGCATGCACATTATGTTACCTTTCAATTATGTTCCATCCAGGACTTGATCCCTCCAGCCTTTGACCTAAGACTCAGACCTCCAGCCTTACCCTCTAACCAACCTTCCCTTAATCACCTTCCCCTTGCCATCCACTTTTTGTTCGCACCCACATCCGCAATAGCCCCAAACGGGGGCACCACCACCCTCTCGATCCTACAATAGTACCAAGATGTTGAACTTGATACTAACATGCATGACGTGTTACCGAACGAGTGGTAGCCAAATGATTGAAGCTGAGCGAACCTTAGCTTAAGCGGAAGTGATGTTGTCGAAGTGAACAAGCGGTGTTTGTGAGGTGGGGGGTACTTTGCTTATTATGTTTGTGTATTCACATATATGTAATCATTGCTTGTGTTGTTTATGAAACAAATCTAGCTAGAGGCATGCTTTTAGTAAATGAATGGAATTCTGATAGAAAATGTTTTTCTTGTAGTGACTATCAACAATTCTACTAGCCTTAGCTTTCAATGGCATTCTAATGAAGTAAGCATGTTTAGTTAATTGGTCCACAATTACATATATGATGCCCTTCATATATGAGGTGGGCAGACCCATGATATAATATCATTAGATACTTCCATCCATTTTTGAAATGGAATATGAAGGGGTTGAAGGAGACATGAAGGTGTGATTGGTTATAACTTTTGGCACTGACATGTGTCATATGAATATCAACCTTCAATTCTTTCTAGAAGAAGGGTTTTCAAATATTGTAGTATATTTTAAAACATACAATGTGGCTTGCAGTCGAGGAATTGTGATTCTTCTTTAATTTTTGGATTTTGAATTTGGAAGGGTTGGGTAAATACATTCTTAATTGTACAATAGTATATCATTCTCCCAAGTAAATCTTGAGGTTGTTAGATTGTTGATTTCAAGCTCCTCAGTTGATTTCCTTATTTCTAGACCTTTGACATGCTCTACTTGAACATTTGAGATCAAAATATTGTGGTTTGTTTTGACCATAAATTTGGCTCATAATAGGTATTGTTTCTATTTTACCAAGGTGTGAATGGTTGCCAACATTTCCTTGTCATCTATGGATTTATTTTTTCCCTATGTTTTAATCTTCAACTTTTGAAAGCAATGGGATGATTATCCTTTATCAACATAGCTCATATCCCTACCCCTAAAGCATCATATTCGAGAACAAATGGTTTTGTGAAGTCTAGGGTAGCCAAAACATGAGTGGAAGTTATTAAAGTGTTCATCCTCTTAAAATGGGCTTCAACTGCACCATCCCATCTAAAGACATATTTTTTCACCAATGTTGTTAGTAGAGCAACAATCCCTCCATATTTGTTTACGATCTTCTATAATATCTTGTAAGACCCAGGAAAGCTTGTACATTTGATGTGATCATTTTGGGCCTAGGACAATCAACAATTGCCACAATATTCTTTGGGTCCACCTTGATTCTTTCCACTAATATGACATGACCTAAAAATTCTACCTCTCCCTTCCAAAACTACTTCACACATGTGGATGATAACCTTAAGTGACGAACATGGGTGCAATGAAATAATAGCTCTAGTTACTACGTGGAGGCAACTGAACAATATATAATAAATATATATATTATTAATATTTTTTAGTCTGAATTTCCCGGATGTGGATGTCTTCATGATAGCTAGACAACATGCAAGCCAAGAGCCTCGACATGGGATCCCACGACACAACACCTCACTTAGCATGCATTAATCCCCCAACGATCGAGAATGCAGGATCATTTAATCCATTTCAGGTTGACGTCCCTTGAGTTGCTGGCGGAACGAGATTTTGGTACCTGGTTCATTTACTTCGACACCTTGAAAGTGGATATGGTGCGTGTGGGCATCGGGGACCTCTACAGGAACTAGTTAAGGGAGGAGGATGAGCGCCATCCCTCCATCATTCCTAGTCTCCCTATCTATGAGCGGTTGAATTGCTCTGCACTCTACTGTATTGGGCTTTGGTAGTTGGTTTTGTTGCACTCTATGCTCTCTGCGCTTCTCCCCCCACTAATGTCTCGACAACGTGGCTCTCCTCGCCGAGGTAGCGGGAGCCAAGGTAGAAACCAGCGCAGCCCTTCTCTTGTATCTGAGGAAGGCTATGAAATAGGGGTCTCTATGCCAGTCTATGTTCTCATTAATGACTGGGAAGCTTGCGTGGTCTCAGAGCACCTGGCCTCTGGGAGAAGCGGAGGCAGAATTAACCACTACCGGATTATTAAAAACATGATGGGCTCACTCATGGAGGATATGATAAGAAATTGGAGCTATGCAAAGGATCATGTGATTGCTGCCAGAGCCAAGCTCATTGATGTGGATGACCAGATGGCGATTTTGAGCGCCACCTTCTCTTGGCAGCACCTTCCCGTTGGACGTCGAGGTTGGGAGCGGGAGTGCTACTAGGGAACATCTGGCTGGAAAGAACGCGCACTTGGGATGGGAACTTGACTCCTTCAGCTTCTTTCCCGACACCTTCTATTGTTGGACCTCTCCCTAGCAAAAGGGCCAGGAACCCTGTGGAGCCTGAGCCCTTGATACCTCGCAAAAATTCGCCTCTGCCTGTCAAGCTGCCAGATTCCGGTCCTGACGATGCCTTCCATGGTGGATGCCCCATTCTGGAGGAAGTGCCACCCAAGTAGATTGTCCATGAAGAACTCGACGCCGGCTTCGTCGCCCATTGGTTCTCTTTGTTTTTTCCAGCTTTAATGTTATCGAATGCTTAGTCTTTTTTTGCACAAGTTAGCTATGTACAGTTTAAAGTGTGTTAAAAAAATCTAGTCTGGTTTCCCTCTCGAGGGCGGGCTTTTTGTTGGGAACGAAACAATCATATTAGCATTTTTGACAGATTGGGATGGTGGATTCACCGTCTTAGACTGCCTCAGGTGCCAACTAGCTATGTAATTTCTCTCATTTTCTTATCAATACAATTTGCAGACTTACAAAAAAAATATTTTTGAGTTCGAATTACAATGACAAATAGCCCATATTTTATACAAACAATAGTGAAGAGAAGTATCTCTTCACCCAGTGAATGATATTTATATCTCTTGTACATCTTAAATGTGCTTAACGATTAAGAACATGTGTTTCCTCCTAGGAGGTCATCTATTCAAATTTGAAAGCTGAAAGGGGGTAGGGTATGTACACCTCTATACACTTTAACAATTAAATCGTTGAGTAGAAGGAGTCCCTTGTCCCGCAAACAAGGAGATCTCATACACCAAATTAGTGTCTAACTTAAGTATAACCTTAAAATAAATTATTATTAATAAAACTAAAATTAACTATAATATTATTTTTAATATATGACATTTCATCCTATAATCTTATTTTGAATATATTACACATTTAGCCCAATGATCTTATTTTTAATATATAACATTTCACCCAATGATCTTCTTTTTAATATATTACATGTATTTCACACCATGATTGATGTTTCCACAAACAAACCTTTGGATATTTTGAACATAAGTCAACTTGGTTTTTGAAATTTGCTTATTAGTGCAAATAAACACTACCTACATGCCCATATATTTTATATATAAACTTTGTAAATATTTCTTATTAATAAAAAAAAAGACTTCTATTAAAAAAATAAAAGAAATATAGATTATACTTTTATAAATATATAACCTCTAATCCCCTCATCAAAGCAATATGCCAAATGTTATATATACTTAACGAACTTCTAAAGGATATGATTCCATCTTGATCTTCTACATGTCAAAAGTTCATTGGACAACGATTCTCTTTCCTCGTGAGAATTGAACCATCATTTATTTTCTAAGGGTCACTTGAAGATGAAGGAAGGTAGCGCCTGGCGGCACACAAATACGTTCCGGCTGCATCCCACTATCTAACCATATAGTCATGAGAACTTATCTTTCCGTAAATAGTTTAATTGGACTCCGTGGCCCAATGGATAAGGCGCTGGTCTACGAAACCAGAGATTCTGGGTTCGATCCCCAGCGGAGTCGTTGTAATTATTTTGTTAGTTCTCAAATGGTTTCAATTTTGCAAATATGGCGTACAGCAACTCTTTATGTTCTTCGATTGTTTTCTTCTCACGGGCGTTTTATTTTACTCTCTAGAAGAGTTATAAGTTACAAGTCTAATGTCGAGAAGGGGTCGCTGAAGGTCAAATTATCGACAAAGTATAGTTGCAACGACTCCGGGGGATTGAAAATACATCATTTTATATTTCATGATCGCGTACGATGCCTTACTCCTGCATGATTCGAACGCGCGACCTTTCATGCATATTCAATGACAAAACAGTTGGATGATTCGAACGCGCGACCTTTCAATGACAAAATAGTTGAACTATTGTTATTGGATGTTTGATTTTTATTTTTGCGTCGAGGTGGGGATCTTGTGAAAAGTGTTTGTCGAGTAACAAAATAATACAAAGTAAACAAAAAAGAATAATACAAAGTAAAAAGTAATAAATATTATGTTGGCCATAAACAAAAAATAATAATACAAAGTAAAAAATAAATATGAGACTTAAACTAGAGACTTTAGAGCTTAGGATTAGGTGGCTCAGGTATTGCACTCAATGAGCTATTCAAGGAGAGGTTTGCACCTCGGGAAATTTGATCCCTCTCAGCACTTGATAAAGCCTAAGATGTGGATCTATACTGGTTAAAAATATTTCTTGGTAATTACCATTACATGGATGATTTTTTTTCCACCGAAAACATAATCCATTATATTATATGAATCACATTGTACAAAAATAGGCCTGAAGCCTTTTTCATCTTAGTATGTCTACAACAAAGTTTTATATCAGAGAATCTTCTATTATGATCCCCTTAATCCTTAAACTCTGTTATTAAACAATTTTGGAAAAGACAAATGAACAAACAAACTATAACAAAAACACATCCCCATAATGCATTCTGTGAGTATTTGATGTCAAAAAAGAAAGCAAGATGGTTGTTTAGATATCCCTTTAAAAGTTTTGTTGAAGTCAATCTAGATGAGGACTCAGTCCATGCTTTATGATATAATTCTCTTTACCTTCCCATACTCTCCACATACCATTTGTCACCCGTATTCCTTGCTTGGATAGGGAGCCTGCTTCCTAGTTTCTTTCTCTATAGATGTGGTGAAATGTGATCGACTAAAACAGTCCCATATATCTAAGGATATCTTCAAAAAGATGTCTTAAAATGATGTTTTTGGAGGCTTCTTCAACTTAAGCCAATCTACCACCATAGGAGAATCACCAAAAGCTTGTCTATTTTGTACTCTTTTATTCAAAGCCATCTTCAAGGCAATGCTGAGTACCTTCATCTCAGCTTGATTGTTTGTAGCTCTACCAATCCCAGCTGCAAATTTAAACTATATAGTATAAAAAAGAAACAGAATCCCTCATGCCCCTCCCTCCCCAGGCCTACCTTGGGAGGCTCCATCAAAGTAGTACCAACAACTAGTCTTATCAATGACTTCCTCCCTAATGGTCCTAGTCTTTATAATACTTGAAGATTGAGGAATATTATCCAAAATGGCCACACACTTTGAAGCATATGTAAGAGTTGGAATGTTAATTGCTTGAAATATGGCCTTATTTCTGGCTAGCTAGACTCCCCACACTGTAAGAACTGGAAATGTTCTATAGTCAGAAAAAGGGGCATTATTAATCCATGACTGAAAAGCTTCTTCCAAACTATCGCCCTACCAAAGAAACTGAATTCCATAATAATGAGAAGCAAATAGCCACATATAAGTCATATATGGAGAATGAACAAATAAGTGATTAATGGACTCAAATGCAGCGTGACAGAAAGAACATCTGCTAGGCCCTATGCCTAAAATAGTGATCATTATGTCCCAAACAAAAAATTTCCCTTTCAAAGCAAGCCAAAAAAATAATTTAGTCTTCAAGGAACACTACAGCTTCCAGATGGTCTGATTCCACCACATTGGCTCAGGGAGGTCTTCTTCTTCCCTAGCCATTTTATATTCCAAACTTGGAAGATAGGATCCTCCACCCACATTCCTAATCCCAACCAGAAAATCTTTTATTGCACTTAAGTGAATATTACAGGGTTGTAAATCCTTGGTAAAATTATCTCAACATTTTCTATATTCACCCTCAATTGTGGATGATGCTCAACGTGGATTGGGTTTAAAACAATTTGTACTTATCTTTACTTTGGTTTGACTTTATTATTTTTTTAAAGGATAATTTTTTTTTTATTATTTATGACTATCAATTAAGTTTTTATTGATACGTGTAGGTTTTTATTATTTCAGCGTGGATTGGGTTTAATGCAATCTTTATTTTGGTTCGACAGTTGTAAACTTACCAATATATGGATGATGCTCAACGTGGATTGGGTTTAAGTGTAACTTTTTCAAAGTAGGAAAACGTTTATATTATTTAGGATTATTAATTAAGTTTTTATTAATACAATCTTAGCATCTTTATGTGCAATGACATCATTAGGTGTAAATAAAAGTTGGTCATTTGAAATAATTGGTTGATGTAGAATTTTATTTTTTTCATGTGCTTTTGTATTTTAGGTTGTTAACCTATTTTTTAACCAATTAGAAGTAATTTTAGGTCATACTTCACAACTAAAAGGTAATTTCAATCTAGATGAATCTAGATGCTATATGCAAGAAACATAGTGTTCCTTGAGGTTATTGTTCAGGCTACCTCTAATATGGTCACGTGTTTTTAGTTTGGTTACAATTTAACCTCTTGTAAACAGGGATTAATTTTATGGGTCTTGGGTTGTTAACATTTTTTCTTATGCTAAAGAAAGATGAGCTTTTAGACAATTTGAAGTAGTATTAGGTCATACAACAAGACCTAAAAGCAGTGTTAGTCTAGATACTACATACAAGAAACCTAGTGTCCCCCGCGTTCATTTTTGAGGCTACCTCCAATGTCATCATGGGCTTTTCAGTAACATTTTGCCTTAGTCCCATACACGATACCACATTCTATGCCTTGTTGCAGTTTAATCTCTTAACCAAGAGGCTTAATTTTACATTGTTGTCTTTTCATAATGCCAAATTTGTTTAATTTGGTTCTTATTATTTTCATTTCCAAAGAAAATTTTGAAGAAAAGTGAAAGGAATGTTTTTCCATATTGGTGTATAGTACTTTTAGTAATTTAATTCATTAATGCAAATTAGTGTGTCTAATATAAGTAACTAGAACTAAGTACTTATTTGCATGCCTTTAACCAAATTGATCTAATAACATTAATAAACACTATTAATAAACGATGATTAAACTACGCCTTTGAACTAATTTGACTATTTTATTTATAATATTTTACATTAAATATATAATATATTTTTACATTTAAAATTATAAAATATATTATTTTATTAAAAATCAAACTATTTTTGGGGGCCATTTTATCAACGTCATCTATTCATAACTAATTTTCCATGAGTTCTATGGATTATTTAACAATAAAGTCATTCACCATGACTCATTTCTACGAGCATCATTTATTATTAGTAATTAATTTTGTATGACCATGAGTAATCTACTTAACATTTATTATAATAGGTGATGTTAGTAAGACTGAAGAAGTGAGTTTAAAACAAACAAAATGGATTTAGTAAGAATGAAGAAGTGGGTTTAAAACTAATAAAATGGATCCAATAATTAATTTGTTTTAGTATTTATTTTTTCTCAATCATAATTGCTAAAAATATATCAATGTTTTTATATTTTGTCATAAGATTTTCACTAGCTTATTGTTGTACTTTTTTTCTCTTCTCTATTTATCTTCTATTGGAACCAAGTTTTGTCTTTCTTTGAAGTTTCTTATACATAGTCATATATTCGTGTAACAAACTTCTTTCTCATTATCAAAATCCAACGATACACAGTCATATTTTTTATTGATTAGAAAATACAATCGAATTTTTAATGATCTGAGTCATTCAAAATTAAATGAATCACATAAAGACTTCATTCCACCCATGCACAAAACATGGATTATGGTGAAACTCTATCCATACTTAAAATTTCCATTTTATTCTTATCAAATTTGTAACAAAAAAATTACCTTTCTGCCACAAGATTAGCTTACTGCATTTCTCTTTTGTATGTATTATTTCCCAAGCACTATTTGCCATGTGCAATTACTTGTGAAGAGTAATATCGGTATTTTATTAGCCAAATCAACAATTGTATGGGAGTAGTCTTGTTTGCATTCAAATCCATTTTACACTTGATTTGAATACAATAAAATTCAAGATTATTGCGCAAGCCTTGTGCACACGCTTGCTCTCCTCTCTATCACCAAATTCCTTCAAGGTAAACCAGATTTGGCTTGCAATGAAAAATGATGATGGGATGCCTTTAAACATAATTTGAATTTTGGTATTCATACGACATTGTGTATAAAATCAAACAATTCAAACACTAGTTTCATGATTAACATTGCTACCAAAATTATTAACAATTATAACTATCCCCATCCTACTCATACTCGACATGTTCTTAGTAACAAAATATCCAAATCTTTAATACCACAATATACTCTTATAAGCAACTTCAGCCACCCAAGCCTCACTAACCATCACATTCAACATCAACATCAATTTGTCTTTCAATGTTAACCTTGACTACTACTAATTGATATAGTTCAAAATTGGAGAATGCTCTTTTTTAGACTCCTTTAGTAAACTTCTTATCATTCTAGTACAACAAGAACTTGGTCTTATCAAACATGGATATAACATCAACACTTGTTATTTCTCTTATTGATAGTAAGCTTTTTTTTCACTATTTGGTATATCAAGCATATCATTGATCTCTCATATTTTTCTAGTTTGCATCTTTATATGCATTTTTATCAAGGAAAACTTCAGGGGTGAAATTTAGCCCATGGGCAAATTTTAGGGTTTTTTTCCAAAAAAGGATTTGCCATTTTCTACTTTTTATAAAATGATTCACCCAAAATCCATAGAATAAAAACATATTGTAGCATAAGAATATTGAAGTTACCTCAAAGTAGAAATTCCATTCAATACATCATCAACCATGAAGGCATTGACTTTCCAATCAGGACGGATTTGGTAACACCTCTGCATGAGCTGCTCCAACCATAGTGCAATATCAGCTAATGTATTTCGTTCTGCCACAACCCATGCTACTGGCACTCCGCTTTGTTGTTAATCAAATGCCATGATTGTGTAAATATGATATTACCATATTCAAAGAACATGTAATGTCAAATTCAAGTCAACGAACATATTGAATAACTACAACTCAAATATGCATATTAAATCAATAATTGGCATTTGACTTACTCCGTATTTATTTGTACTAAACGCTAAATCCATGGCTATTATGCTATTGTGGGATAGCTTGACCATGGTATCCAACATCCATTTTGTTAATTTCCATTATAAAAAGGACACATGGACCATTGGGATTTTGGTAAAAAAGAAATCTCCCGGTCTCTTTTGATACCATAAGTTGACGCTCATTTCATGCTTTTGGTGGAGTTGGTATTTACCCTTCATCAACTGATTGTATATGTTTACAATATATTTCCTTGATAATAATAAATCCCTATCACGATCTTTCGGATCCATGTCAACACACCTCTTGATGTGCATTCTATAATCCGAATCAATGGACACTCCCAAATGGAAACAACTCTCCACATGGGCAACAATGTCCCTTGAAAGCTTTGGCTTATGCAATGTCCTTGCCTTACCTGAAGTGTCATGTTTTCCATGAGATGGCCATCCTTCCCCATCTCCATGCTCATACATATTGTAAGTCAATATTGATATATGAGGACTCTAAACTAAAACCATCACAATGGAATGGCATTGGCAGACCCTCTTCTTTTCAAATGAGTTCCTTCGTTTAATTGCCATTGTTGTCTTCTTTTGTCTTCAGGGCCATATGAACAATGATAACTACAAAGGAAACTTTCAAACATCAGTAAATACAATGGATGATAAATGCAAGTTCAATGCTAAACTATGGACAATGCAAATTCAAAATACTTACACTTCATAATGCAAGGCAACAATGTCCCTTTTTCCTGGTTGCTTGTTTTTTTGACGTATGAAAGTACATGGAGCATCAGGTTTTGTCTCCTCCCCTCTGATAAAATAATGAACTATGTGTGAAGGTATTAAAGCAACATGATCGATGCTCTTGTTTTATCGATATATTTTAGACCAAACCAAGTCTTTGCTAGAAAATGTCATCATGTCTTTGAGGTCTTGCACCTCAAGATCCATGATAGCTTCACATTTGTCTTGATTGCCCATCTTGTGTGGATGCCTACAAACAATATGTAAGAAGTGAGAAATTCAATTAGAAACATTTCAATTATAGCATAATACACTTCTATTCAACAAATTTTAATCGTTACCTCTTCAATCTCCAAATGTCAAATTGTATCTTTACAAGTTGTGCACTGCAAATTTTAACCCTACTTTGCAATGTCCAAAATGTGAAAGTGTCCTCATTAAATTCCTTTAACAACATTTCAGATGAAACATTGAAAACATAAAACAGTGAATACTATTCATTAACCCTCATCCCTCTCATTTGCACAATACATATATTGCACGGAAAATTTATCAAAACAAGAGACGTTCAAACTTTGAACAGAATGAAGAAAGTGTACAAATCATCAACACATTGTGCTTTTCCTTGCTTCACATAGCATGCTTGAATATATTTTGTTTCACAGAGACTGCAATGCTTATATATTTTTTGTTTCACAGAGACAGAGTGTTGGTTTATCCAAGTCCGATGATGCTCTTCCATCTTTTATGTTGTCTAGTAGATCAAATAATTCTTCTCATGTACATTTAATATTTAGATATTTAGAAGCAGCACAAAGGCTAGCAATGGAAATGGTGCTGGACAATTGCAGGGAACAAAGGGAAACATGAAAAGAAACCATTTCTGAATTTCCTTTCCTGCAATTTCAAGTTATTTGAAAGATTCTCGGAGCATTACATCTAGAAATGAAGAGGTGAAGGGCATGTTAAAACAATATGTTGGAAATCTCTTGGTTGACGAATCAAGAAATGAAAATTTTGATGTGGATATTTCTACCTCTCCTATCCTTATACAAGGAAATAACAGATTAGATGAGTCAATACCACCTGTTAAGGGAAATTTGCACTTGACAGTTGCATTAGCAGAGCGGAAGTCTTTTATAGTTGTAGCTAAAGATATTCAACCATAAAAATTGGCTAGTTTGGAACTGAAGGGTTCTCCTATGGCCAAAGAGACTCCTAAAGGGTCTTTGTCGACCAAAAGGGTAGTGAAATACAATGCATCAACTGAATGCCTCAATGGCTCAGAGTCTATCAAGGAGGATCCAGATGGAATAAACCTGAAACAAATGGAGGGAGGCCTTAATCTATGTGAATTATCACATAAGGATAATACAAAAAAATTACCTATTTCAGCATCAGTTGAGGGGGATATTGGGAGCTTGACATTTTCTGATGCTCCAATCAATATGCCATTATTGATGGCAGATGTAGCAAGTTTTTCTATGCTTAAAGATAAATTATTTGATGAGGAAAATTTGCCTGATCGCCTGCCATTTTGGATTTTGGAGTAGACAACCTTTCAAAATCCGCAAATGCTATGATGGCTTCACTGCTCCTGTATATATATAATTAAATGAAAATTTGCTGGCAATTTAATAACCGAGCTGTTGCTTGATGCGTAAGAAAGAGGAAATTATGGGTATGATGGTAAAAGAATTACAGGCATGCTTAACGAAGCACACTGGATGGTTAATTAAATGGGATATATTCCTCGTCTCAGAGTAAACTTCAATAAATTTAATATTCCAGAACGAAAATAACCTGAAGAATGAATAATTTAAATTAAAGGTGATATGTCGTAAGGAGGACAAAGTATTAAAGATGTATATTCAATTAATATATTTCGAAGGACAATGACAAAGTGCAGATTTGAAATAATTTAAATTAAAGGTGATATCTCGTAAGGAGGACGAAGTATTAAATTAATATATTTCGAAGGTGAATGACAAAGAGGTAGTTTGGAATAAATTGTTAAAGCAGAGGTAAAATATATTCTCATTTGGAAGAAAAATAAAATAAAAATTTTAAATTAAAGGTGTTGTCTTGTAAGGAGGGCACACCATAGAGACTTAATTAATTAATATGTCAAAAAAATTAATCATATTAATTTGAATAAAATATATAATAATTAACAATAATAAATTTTTTAAAATTATTTTAATTATAACCATACTTAAATATTGTAATCCTTCATAATTATAAACTCATAGCTTGCACAAATTAAATGTTTATAAACCAGTGTCAAATAGCTACCATATCTTGAATAGATAACAATACCCAAAAACCATGGATAAACGTTTTCCTTTCATGTTTATGAAATTGATTAAACGCATATCTTGCACAAATTAAATGCTTATAGACAAGTGTTAAATAGCTACCCTATCTTGAATAGATAACAATACCCAAGAACCATGGATAAACGTTTTCCTTTGTCATGTTTATGAAATTGATTTTGTTTGTAATTCTAAAACACCAAATACTATTAAGATTATTTCAATCTAAATCTATTTTACACAAAATCATCCATGAATCAATATTTTTTTTAAAGTGAGTACCTTACCTTTCTAAATCTACTTTTAATGATTCATTGTTGAAGTTATTCAAATTGGCTGTCATTAGGGCACAAACTACTCAACATTAATATGCAGACTTCTGCCCGGTGTAAATAGTTGTCGTCATTGACTCATTATATAGGCTGAAGTGCTCATTTAATCGTGTTCTAACCATATGTATATATATAACCATATTAATGGTAATCCTATTAATAAGTTCCTGATCATATCCCTCCACCAAGGCAACGGAACATAGTGTACAGACGACGCTGATGTGGAGCATTTAATGGTTTTATATATATACTCAGTATGGTGATAATTCCATTCAGAAAAGTACTTTACAGTTCAATATGGTGATAATCCCATTCACACACTCAATCCAAACCTTCGGCCAACATTTCTTCGTTTTCATAGAATATCGTCTGTCAAATGCCTATGTAAATTCCTTGACTTGAGCTTCCTTGATTTCAGCTTTCATGTTAAAGAGAATATAAGTTACTAAGTATAATTTTAAATTATTTAACATTAACTATTATCTATATAGCTTTTATTTTGGGAAAAAGTTTATATTACTGGCAACTTATTTTAATCAAATGGGTTATACTGGTCATAATGAATTATATTATACAGGTGAGATTGCCTTTTCAATAGACCTTCAAAATATTGAAATTTATCTATTCATTGCCTTTTCAATAGACCTTCAAAATATTGAAATTTATCTATTCACATGTATGTATGGTTGATTGGTATAAAGATAATTTAAAAAATTTCTTTATCTTCTTTCTATTCTTTAAATTAAATTATTGATTAATTTCCAATCAACAAATATTCAAACAATATTAATTATATTTCAATGGAGTTTGTTCAATTTCTTTGTTTAAGCTCTACTATTCATGTCAATTCTTCCCTTTGCAAACAACATAAGATAAAGAATTCTCGTCTATGTCCCTCTCAATAGACAATGTGATCTCAATAACACTAGACAATGTGATATGTTATTTCACTAAAGTTGCAAGCAGGGCATCATTGCATTCATTCTCTTGGCCTTTGAAAGCTAGGGATATCAACATTCATTCTCATGGGCTTTGTCACCTTAAACATTTCTACATTCTTTTATACTATGTCACATAATTCTACATCTATCCATTACATTTGTTAATTGTTCTTTTTCTTAAAAACTTTTACTTTTGGATAAGCTTTTTTTTAAATAACATGTTTATATTTATTAGTTGTTTTTTTAACTTTTACTTTTAAATGAGTTTTCTTTAATGTAACATGTTTTTAGACCAATTAGACACTAAAAATAAGCTTTTCATAATCTAATTTCTACTAAATTTAATCACATCATCACATTGTATAATAAACTTATCATTTAAATCTTTAAATGTTGTCCTCCAATCACATTATACATTACATTTAAAATAAATAAACTAATAACTTTAACATTATTAATATTCAATAATCTTTTTATTAAAATTTTAAAAAATAAACACGCATCTACTTTATTTTTAACTTCATATTAAAATTAACATTATATTTTTTAGTTTTTAAAAATATTATTTATCTATTTATAGAAAAACTTATTCACATTTTTTATACAAAATTATTAAAAAAATCTTTCAATACAATAAAAATGACATTTCAATCTTACTTCTCCTTAAAAACCATCATAACTACATTCATACCTAACAACATACCCTTAATGAAGCAGCCCTCATAATACCATAATAATAATAATTAATACCACATAATACAACATTACTACCACGTTAATAATTAATAATGTGGATTAATACCACATTAATAATTAATAATATGGCTTAATTAATATCAACCATTAATAATAATACTATTAATAAGCCATATTAAGAAACATTAATATCAATATTAACATTGGTATTAGGAAACATTAATATCAACCTAAACCATAACATAATTTTATAAATATGTTATTCTTCATTTTCACAATTGTCATAATATTGAAACTTAATTTTTACAATATTGATCCCAATTAACATTAATATTAATATTATTGTTAACAATAATGACATCAATAATATCTTTAAGAGCATTGATAGTATGTCATAATGCAACCTAACCATGTTAATGCCGCACACTCAAAATTAAACATAGTCAACTATGGATTGAAGTCAACCTTGCTTAAAAGTCAACTATGGATTGAAGTCAACCTTGCTTAAAGGTCAGGTATGGACTTAAAAAAACCATGATTCAAAGTCAATTAACCAGTTCTAAAAATATGGTTGCCGAATGAATTCAACCATGGTTCAAAGTCAACCTTTGATTGAAGTCAACCATGGATTGAAGTCGACTGTGGATTGATGTTGACCATGGATTGAAGTCGACCTAGGATTAAAGTCAACCTTGCTTAACATTCAACTATGTATTGAAGTCAACCACCGACTGAAGTCCACTATGGATTTAAGTCAACCATGGATTGAAGTCAACCTTGCTTAAAAATAAACTATGGCATGAAGTCAACCTTTGATTGAAGTCTCATGTGGAGTGAAGTCAACGGTGGATTGAATTCAACCTTGGATTGAAGTCAGCCTTACTTAAAAGTCAACAATGGATTGGAGTCAACTATGGATTGAAGTCAACCTTGGCTTGAATTTGACCTTTGATTGAAGTCAATCGTGGATAGAATTCAACCTTCAATTAAAGTCGAACTTGGATTGAACTCAACCTTGCTTAAAAGTCAACTATGGATTGAGGTCAACCTTGCTTGAAAGTGAACTATGGATTGAAGTCAACCATGGTGCAAAGTCAATCAACCACTTTTAAAAATGTGTTTGTGGATTGAATTCAACCACGGTTCAAAGTGAACCTTCAAACCATAGTTGACTATTAATCAAGGTTAACTTCAATGCAAGGTTGACTTCAATGCAAGGTTAAGTTCAATCCATCGTTAACATCAATCCAAGGTCGACTTCCATCCAAGGTTGGTCAACCACACTTAACCGTTGTTAATCACAGTTAATTATTCAACCACAATTAACATCAATCCAAGGTCGACTTCCATCCAAGGTTGGTCAACCACAGTTACCCGTCGTTAACCATAGTGAATTAGTTAACCACGGTTAACCGTCGTTAACCATAGTCAATGAAAGTCAACCATATTCAACCAAAGACAACCATAGTAAAAATTGGTCAACCATAGTCAACCATGGACAACTAAAGCTAACATAGTCACCCATGGCTACCAAAGTTAACCATAGTTAACCATGGTCAACCAAAGTCAACCATAGTCAAGCATGGTTGACCATGGTCAACCAAAGTCAACCATTGCAGACCATAGCCAACCATGGTAGAGCATAGTCAACCATGGTCAATGGTAGTCAACCATCATCAACAAAAGTCAACAGTATGGTTGACCATGGTTGCCTTTGGTTGACTGTGTTTGAATTCAACCACGGTTCAAAGTGAACCTTCAAACCATGGTTGACTTTTAATCAAGGTTAACTTAAATGAAAGGTTGACTTCAATGCAAGGTTAAGTCCAATCCATCGTAAACATCAATCCAAGGTCAACTTCCATCCAAGGTTGGATTCAATCCATGGGCTACTTCAATCTAAGGTAACTTCAAGGTTAACTTCAATCCAAGGTTAACCATGGCCAACCATAGTCAACCATGGGAAACTATAGTCGACCATAATGAATTAGTCAACAACAGTTAATCGTCGTTAACCAATCAATGAAAGTCAACCATATTCAACCAATGAAAACCATAGTAAATATTGGTCAACCATAATCACCCATGGCCATCGAAGTTAGCCATGGTCAACCAAAGTCAACCGTAGACAAGCATGGTTAACCATGGTCAACCATTGCAAACCATAGCCAACCATGGTAGACCATAGTCAACCATGGTCAATGATAGCCAACCATCATCAACAAAAGTTAACCATATGCTTGACCATGGTTTCCTTTGGTTGACTGTGTTTGACCATGGTTGGTTAAAAATAATAACAATAATAATAATAAGACTAATAATAATGGTCAACCATAGTGAACAATGGTTTACAAAAGTCAACCAAATTCAACTATGGTCAACCATGGCCAACCATAATCACCATGGGCAACCATAGTGGATCATAATGAATTATTCAACCATAGTTAATTGTTGTTAACCATAGTCAACCGAAGTCAACCATATTCAACCAAAGACAACCAGAGTCAACCATGGCCAACCATAGCCAACTAAAGCTAACCATAGTCAACCATGGTCAACCATGGCCAACCAAAGTTAACCATATCCAACCAAAGTTAAAAGTTAAATAATTTTAGTGAATGCTTGACCATGGTTGACTTTTGTTGACCATGGTTGACCATATCGAACCATATTCCACCATAGTCAACCATGATCAACCAATAGTCAATTATGGCCAAACTAGGTCAACCATAGTCAGCAATGGTTAACCAAAGTCAACCAAATTCAACCATGGCCAACCATAGTCAACCATGTCCATCCATAGTCCACCATAGTGAATTAGTCAACAACAGTTAACCGTCCCTAACCAAAGTCAATGAAAGTCAACCATATTCAACCAAAGACAACCATAGTAAAAATTGGTTAACCATGGCCAATTAAAGCTAATCATAGTCAACCATGGCCACCAAAGTTAACCATAGTCAACCATGGTCAACCAAAGTCAAACATGGTTGACCATGGTCAACCAAAGTCAACCATTGCAGACCATTTATTTTATTTTTTTAATTTACATTTATTTACTTTACTTTATTTATTTTTAATTTAGTTTAGTTTATTTTATTTTTATTTATTTATTTTATTTTACTTTATTTTATTTCTACTTGTTTATTTTTTATTCTATTTTAATTTTTTTAATTTTACTTTATTTATTTCTTTTTACTTTATTTAATTTACTTTTCTTTTATTTAATTTACTTTTCTTTTATTTAAATTTTTTTTATTTAATTTACTTTAATTTTTATTTTTTTATTTTTTTTTAGTATTTCTTGGTTTCGCTGGTTGTCCACTAGCAACAACCACATTTTTAAATGTGGTTGATATTCGTCGAAATTTATAAAAATAAGATGAAGAACCATTTCATTGTGGAATGGAACATACTTATTATAATGAGATTGAGAACCATTTCATTGTGGAATGGAACATACTTATTATAATGAGATGAAGAACCATTTCATTGTGAAATGGAACCGACTTATTACTAGCAACAACCACATTTTTAAATGTGGCTGATATTCGTCGATCGGCGTATATCAACAATGACCACACATTTAAATGTGGTTGATATCCGCCTTATTATAATGGGATGAAGAACCATTTCATTGTGAAATGGAACCGACTTATTACTAGCAACAACCACATTTTTAAATGTGGTTGATATTCGCCGATCGACGTATATCAACAATGACCACACATTTAAATGTGGTTGATATTCGCCAATATTCACCAATCGGCGAATATCAACCACATTTAAATGTGTGGTCATTGTTGATATACGTCGATCGGCGAATATCAACCACATTTAAAAATGTGGTTGTTGCTAGTAATAAGTCGGTTCCATTGGCGAATATCAATCACATTTAAAAATGTGGTTGTTGCTAGTAATAAGTTGGTTCCATTGGCGAATATCACCCACATTTAAAAATGTGGTTGTTGCTAGTAATAAGTCGGTTCCATTTCACAATGAAATGGTTCTTCATCCCATTATAATAAGACGGATATCAACAACATTTAAATGTGTGGTCATTGTTAATATACGCCGATCGAAGAATATCAACCACATTTAAAAATGTGGTTGTTGCTAGTAATAAGTCAGTTCCATTTCACAATGAAATGGTTCTTCATCCCATTATAATAAGTGGGTTCCATTCCACAATGAAATGATTCTTCATCTTATTTTTATAAATTTGGTTTCCCATTGTTATATGACAAATCCTTTTGAGTCGGCTTTTGTAGTCACCGTTTTCACTCGATGGCTAGTGAATCGTTTAATCTATGGCCAGAGCAAATAGGATACTTTGAATAAGAACTTTTGCTATGAAAGCAATTCATTGATATTAACTTAAAGCATGTGAATGAAGATGTGGTCACATCAATCAATTTGAATAATAATATTAAGCTTTTGTATTGGCATTTATTTTTAAAAATATGAAAATAAAGCATAAAATATGAGATTGCCATTAACGAGATATTTTAAATTAATTCCCAAATTAAATTTATGTACTATTTTGATGGTTCACCTTCAAGTGCAACAATGTTTTATTTGATGTTAGGATAAGTGATTTTATTTAAATATATCATTCATTATTTTACATTTGTAGTAGTTGCAAAAGATTTATGTTTTTATAAAGAAATTTCTAACATATTTATTGATAATAAATGGTAACTCAATGTGTTAAATACACAACTTAATTCTAACTTCTTTACTCCATTGATTGAATGGAACACCGTCATACAATTCAATTTACTTTGAATTAATTTATAATTCATCTTAAACAATAAAAATCTTGACTTTATGTTATCTCATCGAATCATTACTACTCTTTTGGATCCAAACACATTTTGCATGCTTTCCATAAATTCTAAAACACTAAGCTCTCTCCTTAAACTATACATCAAATTACATCATGTATATGTCAATAAACATGTTACTATCCTAATGTTAAAATATCTCATTTTTCTAAATAACTTTATTTATTATTATGTTCAATTGATTTTAAAGAATTATGTTACCAACACAAGGATTTATTTTGTGGGCCCCCCCACAGAGGGTGCACCACCTAAGAAAACAGTGACTCACATGGCCACCCCCAGCCAACAACTCAGTGAAGTCTCATGCAGCGTGTCGTGTGGAACCATGCAGATTGACT
Organism: Larix kaempferi; assembly: GCA_027924585.1. Classification (NCBI taxonomy): domain Eukaryota; kingdom Viridiplantae; phylum Streptophyta; class Pinopsida; order Pinales; family Pinaceae; genus Larix; species Larix kaempferi. The sequence goes on along the minus strand of BSBM01000994.1, from coordinate 21,766,313 downwards.
CCATGCATATTCATAAAAAGCTTCCCTGTCAAGGATGAGCTTCCATCATGGTACAGTGAGTTTGCATCGCTTCGTACTAAGCTCAAAATATTTGGTAGCAAGGATATTAATGGTAATAATGCAGGAAGGTGGCATATTTGGTGTATCGCATGCCTTGCATGTGCGGGGACCTAAAACAAGATTGATAAGGCATAAATCCCGGACTTGATTTGGCATTCTTCCTTATCGGCATTCTCACTCCCTCTGTGACCCTGTTTTATCTTGGTTCTCTCCCAGGCCGCTCTTCGCTATTGGTTTCTCTGCGAGCTCAATGAAAAAATGGCTCGAATGAAGGTAACCTTGCGCAAAACTGATAATGGACCACGCCGTACTCATATGCCGCAGGATCTGAAGGAACTTGGCAAGGTGAAGGGGTTCTTTGAACATGAATTCCTGGACTCGGCTCGAGCAAGGACCCTACGTCTAGAAAATCGCCTAAAGTGAAAACAGGAACGCCCCTCTCCCATACTATTGGCCGCGAAATTGGGTGGTCTCGTAGACAATTCTGGATTGAACAACATGCGTGAAACTAGACATACCAAGGCGCTTGGGGTCCTATGGACCACCAAGGCTCTGCTCTCGTTGACTATGGATGACTGCATCAAGGGGTTTTAACCTCAGAGCGCTGAGCCATGTCGTTCATAGACCAAGTATTGAATTTGAATGCCACCTTGTGCACCATGTTCCAATACCAGCGTGAAGATATGGGCCGCCTCAATGCGAAGGTGGACGCGCTTGCTTGTTCCATTACCGAAAATACCTTCACTCTCCCGCCACCCTCAGCAGGTTGCATCCACCCAACTGGTTTTACAGTCACTACCCATACATTGCCAACAACAACGAGACTTGTGCCATGCTAGGTGCCAATTCCTCCTCCACCCTTCTATCAAATGATGAGCAGTATTTGGATTAATTTCCTTAGATTTAGCTACTCTGAATTTTTGAGTAATTCTGGTCATAACCCCCAGCTTGTGGGGGAACTCTACAAACTTAAAACTACTAGACATCTATATTTTTTACTAGCTTTGAGGTTACTAGATTATGGTCACGTCTCTTAGGCATGATTTCATGGCCATCTGATTTTTGGACTGCTTTGACATGCACAGTTTTCCTTTTTTGATTTAATAGAATTCGAACCTTACAAAAAAAGGATTTATTCTGCAGGGGTGTTCATTAATAAATAATTGGCTTTTGTATTTTTACGCCAATATGGATTTTTCTCCAAGGGTGAGTTTGATAAACCCAATGGAAATTTCATTGTCCCTCCAGCAAATACCCTTTCACTGCGTGTCCTCCTCATCCGGTATGGATTGTCCACTAGTTTTCCTCTTGCCCCATGGTTTCTACTTGTTGTTCAGTGGTCTCTGCTCGTCGTCCTAGGAGTCTTTGATTGTCCTCCTGCTCACATTAATCCCACAATTTATTAAGCCACAGTGGTAGGTAAGGAAAATAACTTACGTTGAGGTTTTTCTTTATTATTTGTTGCATTGGTGCAAAGAGGGGTTTTGGAACATGTCATACCCCTTAAGCTTGTCAGCATTATACTTGGTGCCAATTACAAACACTGTCAAACTTTTCTCATCTAATATGTTGTAAATCCTTTCCTCAGCTTGATGGACTCCCTTCATGGAAAGACAAGATGGACCTATCAGTTTTTATTGAACCTATTCATGGAGGTCGTTGGACATCTTGTCAATCCAGAACCGATCTTCCCTCATTGATATATTATTGGGCGTTCAAATTTAGTTTATTGATTTGAGGTTGTTCTATGAAGAAAACATTTTGGTTCAGACAAGGCGACTTCCAAGCGATTTGCAGGTTAGACAACTTCCTTAATCATGTTGTCTCTTGTATTGTATCAAATGTTTCGAGGTATTTCTCTCTCATGCAATCTAGGCTTGCTGGGTGATCTTATTTGTTGTGTGAACCCTTCTTTTCTTGCTGAAAAATCTATGTTTATTGATGAGAACCTGTGGGTGAAGAAGGGAAATCATAGTTGGGTTCATGGCCTCCGATTTTGGGGTTTTTCTTGTTAATTTTCTTTGTTAGTTTTCAAATTTCATACCCATTTGTTTTTCCCATCCAAAATCATGTTTTGGGATGCCCATGAATTGAATGACTTCCCGTATAAATCAATTTCAAGCCAACTCTCAAATCAGTCCACTCAAATTCCCAAAATAGAGCTAAGGCAATTTATTCCTAAAAGAAGAAATAAAAAACACCATCCTATCATGAGATGCCCCATCGCTAACCAATGTTAAAAATCTATAAAATATGGAATGCTTGAGGCAGTGGAGGATAGTGATAACTAATAGAGATTAATGAAGGCCACTTATGAGGGAAGCTAAAGCGCCAATTTATATATAATTGAATAATTTCCAGCCAAATTGTTTTGGACCTGGTTTGATTTCATATTGATAAATCTGGTTTCGAGTCCATAGATTAAAATCATTGATCATGATTTATAACAGATATTTACAAATAACATAGATTTATTGAACATATACTTGCATATAGAAGAGCTGAATATTAAAAATACTCATCCAAACAACGAAAGACAGACTCAGAACTTACATAGTGAATATGGTATGAAGGTTGGGAAAATGATTGTCAAGGAATCAATTAACATTGAAACTCAACTACCCATTCACCCTTAAAAAAAATTGCAGAGCTTCAGCAAATATGCAGAGTGTTGTACACAGGGATTGCATCCATTCAAAACTCAAAACCCCTAAATTACCTCCCATGTATAGCTAAATCATTAAGGAAAAATAGCAATTATATGGAAAATAAAAACCCTTACTGTAAAGAGAAATAAAACATGGGCCATTGACTACCCGACGACCAAAATGCAAATCCACATCTTGGTCAATGAACATTGCAATTTCTCCTTCGTTATTGTCTCTTGAAATCAGATTTATGCATTCATAACCAACCATATAAGCATGTTGTAATTTGTTCACAAGCCCATGTGCTTCACAAATCTGCATGCATGTACTCGTGTTCACTAGAAGCATCCATAGAAAAAAGGAATTCAACCATTCGCATGCTACCATACTTGGTGACTGCAAGTCCCTTATGTTGAGTCATTATTCAAATACTAGCATTCTACCATACTTGGTGACTACAAGTCCCTTATGTTGAGTCACTATTGTAGACTTTGGCATGGTGTCTAGACCATGGTTTTGTATCTTGTTCAGATAATTCATTCTAAGTGTATTTTTAAGGGTATAGTAGGGGTTGTAGAGTCTTTTAGAAATATGTATTTTGATGATTTGGATTCCCAAGTTAGGACCAACATCTTTTGCCGTGAAACAATATAAGGACTACTCTGTTAGGGTTCCTGTTGATATCCTTGTAGCCTCGACAATAGTTAGATTGATGATTCCTCCTATGTATTTGCATTTGTATGTTCCTATAACATGAGTTTCAATTTCTCATTTGGAATTTGTTAGTCTCATTCACTCACTTGGTTTGCATATTTTCACAACCCTTGCTAGAAAACTGTGACTAAATTACGAGAATGTTCTTCTCCTTTCAAATAACCAAGCCACCAAAATGTAGGCTTTATTTCTCCATTAACAGTATGCAAAATCCTTAAAGGAGCTGCTTCATCACAGTGTATTTTTTGATAGCAGTAGTTAATGTCAAAAGTGTTATTATGCATCCTAACTAAAATAATAATAAAAAATGGACCTATACAGTTGGTTGTGTAAATAAACTTATTTCTCTAAATACTACCCTGAGATTGGAGAGAAACTACATCCAAAAAGCCACGGATAGGGCATCAAAGTACACCGAATACGAGCCAATCATTTCCATAAGTAGAAGCAACATAGCCTTAGCATGGTGCAAGAGAGATTGCAATAAATTGTATTTATAGCCCTCGTCTAGGGTTCTCAACACAAAATTGTATTATAGCCTTTCTCTAGGGTTTTTAGTGTTGGGCCATTGTCTAGGATTTCAATCCCTTACGCTAATAGTTGGAAAACCCATGCGCCCCGAGTCTGATATAAATTTACTTGAATTTAATAACCATAATAATATTTTTTAATGGGAATTAAATTTCTATGTGGTGCATTCTTTCAAAGGGTTTCGAACTTCCCACGGCCCGAGAAAACTTTAATTAAAACGCCTCGTTATCTAGTAGTTTGATTGAAGCTTCCAATAAGCATTTCAAATCGATTTGTGTTAACTATCGGTCAAACTGTTATTGAACTTCCTCCACAGCTCAAACTTCTTTTATGGTGCCACTGTGTCTTTGTATTATTTTGGTAATCTTCTTAAATATAGAATTTGTCAAAATTGTGTTGTCTTTGCATGGTATTTAGATATTCTCAACACTATGTACTTCCTCCACAATTCACGTTTATTTTTTATGTTGCCATTGTTTCTTGGGATTTTGGCCCATTTTTCCTTGGTGGATCTTTCCATAACTCTGTTTTAGAAATACTCATTTTTTCATGATCATTATGTGCCTCATAAGTTATCCAGTATACATAGTTTTATTTTGTTGTGCATTCCTCCAACAATTTATTAATATGAACATAATCTTCAATTATTATTGTTGCAAATTGGAGATATTTATAATTGTGGAATACTTGTTTATGAAAGTTGTAGGACTCTGTGTGGAATTCACCAATCTCTTACACAACATTTTTTTCATATTTTGTAGCTCCAAAAAAAGATCCATTGCGTGCACTGGTTTTGAATAAATCGTTATTTTTTTTGCATTTCGAAAAGAAGTCAACCACTTTAGCTTGTCATTTTTGGGAGCTAATAACTTCCACCTTAGAGTAGATTGCTACCATACGAGGGTTTGGAATTGAATTATATCAAGAAAGCATTTTTTACATGATTTACTTGCATTATCCAAATCCATCTGATAATACTTGGCAATTCCTTGCCAAGAACAAATTTCTCATGTTTTTTATAGAGTAGTTAATTTTTCGTATTGAATGGAAAACATAATCATATGTGGTCATTATGTCATTAGGAAAACTTGACATCTTAAACACCCGAATTTCATCGATTTTAATAAAATTTGTCAAACTTGTGAAAACTTAAAAGAAGTAAACTACTGTGTTTAGTGGATTCATTGTGTACAAGTTAGAAATAGTTTATGGATTCTAAAGCATCTACTTTGTAACCTTTATTTCTTAACTTACCCATATACCCTTGGAATCCATGGTGTGATTATGTACAAATTGGCATGCACTTTCCTGAGACACTCTAGGCTTATTTGCACTCTGTTTTCAATGCCTAGGGTTCATTTTTAAGAAAAATCACACATGCTTCACTTCTGACAGTTTGATAATTATTTTGAGTCAACTATCATTTTGTAATCCCAATAAAGAATTCATTTCATATTTACACTTAGTATTCCATTGGAAATTGAAAGGATCGGATTCCCATGTAGCAAACCAACTTCCGATCCACTTGTTTTAAATATGTTGAGAGGGAGATAAAAATGGGAATTTGGTCCTCTGATTGTGCAATTAGGCCTTTATCCATGGTTGTAGATTTGTAGGATAGTGGAGAAGAAAAAAATTCAAAAACATAGATGTATACATTGTACACCCTAATCTAATCACCTTTTATGTTAGTTTTATTGTTCTGTCAAGTTTAGGTGCTTTCCTCTTCTCATATGTTGTTTCCTTGTCGCATAAAATTTTATAATGGTTGGTTTGATAATGCCTTTAACTTCTCGCCACTTTTCCTACAACTATTGGAGTTTCATACCAGAGGGAAGAATAAATTGGTCCGCACCATATCCAAATTGTCCCTATATTGATAGGTACTATTACTTGTGTTTAGTTTTTACTGTCCTAGCAAACTATTTTAACGTATACTTTCGAAGTTAATGTTCCTTAGGCTGAAATGTCACTTCAATGATGTATTTTTAATTATAGGTTGTGTTAGTATATATGGTGTGGTTTGTTCACCTTTTGTTGGGTCATAACAACAATCTATTTGTCTTCAAAACAATCCATGCTCTCATCCTCTCAGACCAATGTGCCCATTCCAATCAATTTACTCCGATGCCATTGGTTGGTGGAGGTCATTGGATATCTTCTGTTAACCTCTGCTTGATGTGGTTGAGATCAATGATGTCTCTCTATCAACTCTGTATTTCCCTTAGCATTTCCCTCCCACGGTTTACTAACACCCCTTCGCATTGCCCTCCCATGGTTTACTATACCCTCACTCCTTCATTATACCTCCATATATCCCATACATCTTTTCCCACCTACTCCATCCTATGTATCCAATGATTTCCACTTCATCTTTGCCCAATTATGTGTTCTTCCACTTCATCACTATCCCTTGCTTTGTTTTCCCATGGCCTTCCTTACTTACTTTTATGTAGGCTTTTACCACTATATAATTTAATTTTTCCTTTCTCTTTCATGTACTTAGATACTATTTCTTTTATGCTCATATGACTATATATGGTGTCCTATATATGACTATAAATTGCATCTCTTTTGAATTGAGACTTACATTGGTTCACATACACTATACTTCTCAATATGTGTGCAACCAATGATGCAAGTTTTGTTACATGTATACAATGTTTAGTATGTCATTTATATTGTTCTTTAATGTACTATGCTTCTTTCTATTTACTTCTCACATACATAGATATGCTCCACAAGTATCCATAAATGTTTTGCACCTTGTTTATTGAAATAATTTCACATGGACTTTACTTGTATATTCACAAATACATTATTCTATGTAGAATGTGTTTCTTTATTTTAACATACGTGCATCCATTTTTTCAATTCCTTATTTATAACATTTTCCCACCCCATTAATGTCTCCTCCAAGTTTAGCACAACCTACTTTTATTCAACGCACCTATGCCATCCGATAGTGGAAGTGAACAAATAAATGCATAAAGAAGTCTTATGTATATACACAACAAAGACCACCGCAACATGCAGAGATGCCTTCTTTTTAAATCCATACATGTCAATGTTAATGCTGAAACCATCCCCTCACCTAACCCGTTACTATTTCAATGTGATCCACCTTCAATCGCATCCCCCCTCCAAATGCAAACCTTAATGCTCCACCAATTCACACCTCCAATACATCCCTCTCTCCAACCTCCCCATGCAATGCCCCCTTAACAGATGGTCAATGTCACTTTTGTAAACGCGTTGATCACCTCCACTCAATGCAAGTTTGCTCCATATGCAAGGAATCATATCCAGACTTTAAAACAAAGTTGTCACATGGCATCTATACATGATTTTGATGTACTAAAGAACGCCATGGTCATCCCTTCTCCTTAGAAAACAACATGGATCCTCGAAACCAACCATTCATGGTTGCAAGACTAACTCAAATCGAAGAAATGTTAATTTCCCATATCAACCCAATACTTCAACTTACACATGCACGCGGTGGGAAATACAAATACTCCGGTCATACTATTAGTTTCCCCTAATACATATCCACAATAGCCATCTCGTGTCCATGTCCCTTTCCATACTTGGACATCCTTGTTGTTTATAAATGCAATGTTGCAAGCAACATTATGAATTTATTGTTAACCATTCAAATGTCCTAGTTGTCTTAGAATTCAAAATGTCCAATGACCCATATTACAAGGATGTCCAACTTAATCTATATGCACTAATTGTTTTACCACTTCAACCCATAGATGTTTCCCCTCTTATTCGCAATGCCACAACCCTTGGACTAGACCTCCATGTACTCTCTTCCCTTGATGATGATGCACCTCCTTGCTTCCCAACTCCAACAAACCCCCAAACCTCCTCCTTCATTTATTCACTCCCATATTCTCACACCGAGACTAACTAAATTAGACGCTTTGTTGAATCAAGCTTAGGAACCCCAACATCTTTCATTGAATGGCCCCCCATTGGCCTCTCCACGGTCAATGAATACAACATATAAGGCCTCCTCCCTATGGAATTCCCAACCTTGTTCCCCACAGGGGTTTCCATGCTAAAGCAACCACATGTTCAAGAAATTGACATGCAAAAGTATGCTTTGCACCTAATATGCTACCATGATAATAGGTTCGACCAACACCCTCGTTTTCACCACTACTTGTACAACCTTATGATGCAACATCGAAGCCAAGCCACCGCTTTTATATTTGTTAAATACAACCTTGAAGACACCCTCCCCACAACTGTCCCGGCCATGCTCACACAACTCCAACAATTTCCAGATTCTCATGTGGTTGACCATGCCATGCGGTTTTGCGTTGCTCTTCATGGCGCACACTCTTTTTGGAAAAAAATACGAGGTGAACTATATGATATGATCACACAACTTGGTAGCCCAACTTTTTTTACCAAATGGAATTACCTTCACATGCTCATGCCTGGCCATCCTCCAAATTCTTTTCCTTCATAATTCCAATGGATAATTTGTAACATTATAGCCAATCCATATATTTCATCTCTATAGATGCACCATAGATTCACCATCTTCCTTGAAGAGGTCCTTCAAAACACATTATAGGAAAAAAATTACTGGTGCGGGTTTTCCCCTTCTCATATTTTGCATTTTCAACTTTTAGAATTTAACACTTATACTTGTTTCCTCACTTTTTTATTCCCTTCTTTCTGTAGGTATTAATGGAAGCATAAAGGTTCTGCTCATATGTAGGGTTTCCTTAGGTTGGAAGACGCACCCACTATGGACAACCTTGCCTGGGAGTATGCTCCTATCATGGAAGCTGCAAAAAAATACTTTGACAACTTCTTAACTGCATGGAACCCCTCCCCCCACACCTTCGCGCCCTGGCATTCCATCGGAAAACTCATCAAGATCCTTGCACACTTAAATCATCATCCATAATTGTAAGAAGCCAAAATAACGACTATGAAGCCCTTGTCAATTTCGTTTAGCGACACACAAAATGAAATGAATCCTCCTACCTCCACAAAAAAGGGTTGACCCTTGTACATCGTTATCATTTCCACTTTGAAATGCATGATACATCTTCTATGTTCATTAATGTTAATGGGAAAAAAACATGCATCCCAACTAGGAATGATGAACTCTTCGACATACACAACCCTTCCATGCTCTCAATATGGAGAGCAAATGTTGATTGCCAGCCTGTGCTCTCATGACATGCTATCCTCACATACATTTTGAAGTATGCATCAAAAGAATAGAATAAATATGAAAGATACCATGACATGCTCTCACGAATTGCACATGTTGCCCCTACAGAAGAGGTGATTTTGTTTCCCATCCGAAAACTCCTCTTAGAAACCATTGTTGATCGAGACAATAGTGCGCAAGAGACATGCCATATGTTGCATAAACTCACCCTGACCCTTTCTAATTGTTCCTTTGTTTCCCTAAACGTTTCCCAAACAGTTTTCAAACATGTCTCGAAATATCTCCCAAACACCCCCCACTAACCACCTTCATTGTCGCATATATGAAAATACCTCCTTCACTTGAGCAGTTGCCCCTTCTTGAAGCTACACACTCTTGGAACTACTATGCTCGTAGGTGTAATTGCCAATGGACTCCTCTCAAAACATCCAATATTGTGTGTGTCCTTCCCCACTTCTTGGACGTCCATCCTTCTACTTCCCCTCTTTTTGTCAGTTTCTGTTGGAGTAAACTCCTCTACTTTCCAAATGACATTGGTTGCAAAGACTTGGAAATTGTCTCGGCATGGGAATTTCTTCGTGGAATTTACACTACATGTCACGTTGAACAACACCTTGCACCCCCCCAAATTCTAACGTTGAAATTTCCCCCCCTCATGAATTTCATGGGCCCTCCCCCATGGACATGTTCTAATGGAAAATCCTCTCTCAACTCCACCCTAGCAACAACCTCCAACTTGATGATATTGACATGCTTGGTCACCGCAACTTTGACACCAAACACAATTGGTACAACACACATATCCATTTACACTTGCAAGATTCATTAATCTCATTAATTGATGTGAATCGCTCATTGAACCAAGTACATATGCACCCCTTTTCCACTTCCCCTTATCCTAACTGCTTCTCTCCAACACAATGCACAACCTTCGAACTTGTTATGTCCCACTACACACAACACACAAACACCAACCCATTGAAAATAGTCATCCAATAAACTGCAGGCACAGGAAAATCTTATTTGATTGGGTGCTTGCAAGATGCACTTCGTTCAACGTCTAGGAATAATGCATCCCCCCTTCTCCTACTTGCTCCAACTAGCATCGCGGTATTCAACATAAATGCACTTACAATACATTATGGTCTTCACATACCAATAACCACGATGAAACCTCTTGAGGAACAGGCCCTTATAAGCCTCTAATAACACCTATTTCCTATATGTTACGTTCTCATTGTTGAGATGAGCTTCATCAATCCAAAACGTTTTTTCAACATTGATGATTGTCTTCATGAGGGATTCCCTTCCCGTCTTCCCGTCGAACATGCACTTTTGGCGACTTCTCTATCATCCTCGTTGGTGACCTTGGCCAACTCCCCTCTGTCAAATATATCCCCATGTATGTAGGAGCATCACATGGAAATGTATGTAGGAGCATCACATGGAAACACAATCTGGCGTACTTCGACATGTTTGTAACACTCTCCATAGTTTTTCATTAGTAAGCGGACAACCTTGCTCAGGTTGCATTCTGAATCCTCCTCCTCAACCTCAGGAATGCAACACCAACTCTTTCCAATTGGAACCTTCTCATGTCAAGGACATCGTATTCCCTCTTGCAATATGAAAACCAAGCATTTGATCATTCCATCCACTTGTTCTCAACTAACAATTATGTTAACTTCCACAACAAACAAATGTTTAAGCAACTAAATGCCCCAATTGCACGGTGTTCGGTGGAAGTGAGAAGCAACCATCAATGTTAGAGAAGGAATATGAACAACTAGCGATGACCATTCTACTTTCCATTGGCCAACAAGATTTGCTTACCACAAACCTTTGGGTTGAGGTAGGCATTGTTAATGGAGCTCTGGGGCAAATTGTTGCAATACTCTACAACACTGATACTAGTCCATCTAACCTTCCTTTGTTTGTTGTTTTTAATTTTATCCACTACAATGGACCACCATGGGATGCTTCAAACCCAAACTACATGCCAATCCTCCATGTAACAAGGGGCTCTTGTAGGCAAATTCCACTTTGCATGGCTTGGAGTTTAACAATCCATAAAGCACAAGGCATGACCTTACAAAATGAAACAATCCGCATTAGCAACATTGACCACCAAGGGCTTACATTTACTGTTGTTTCTAGAATCAAACATCTCTCCGACCTATGCATAGCTCCAGCATTCTCTTTTTTTATTATATGCGTGTATTAAGGATAGCTCTTGTGTCCAATGTTGAAATCAAGAGAAAAGTTTAATATCCTCCAAATCAATTGCACTGTAGGTCCATTAACAAACCCCTTTTTGTTACTTGCATATGCTTACACCCAAACATCTCTTCCTCTGCTCGGCCTTCTACGTGGAGGCAAGCACATGTGTATTCTTTGGTTTCATCTCGAGTTTGTTCCCAACTCTTGTCATTTAAATACAAAAGGAAAAAAAACACATACATGCAAAGATGCATTTACTATTGCAAAACTATAGAAAAACAAAATACACTTTCTTGCACATTGGTATTCCTTGTTCCCCCCCCAAAAAACATATTCCTATACTCGTGGATATATTTCGCTTTAATATCTTCCTTCATTTTTTCTTGTACCAAATGTCAATTAGCTTGGTCTGGTCTATTTCCTACTAGCATAAAATTTAAGTTACATCATTGTCTTACAGGTGCAATAAAAAAAAAACAACGACAACAACAATACCAAAATATCCATTACACAAGTTTTTCATTTCTTGTATTCCATCTATGGTTTAAACATGTTAATAATATTGCTCTGTACATGCTAGAAAGAAAACACACTTTCTTGCACATTTCTATTCCTTTGTTTTCCCAAAAGAAAAAAGAAAAAAGAAAACATTTTTCCTATATTCATGGATATCTTTTGGGTTAAAGTTTCCCTTTTTTTCTTACAACAAATGACGACTAACTTGTTATGGTTTACTGCCTTCTAGCATAACATTTCAGTTCCATCATTGTCTTGCATATGCAATAGAAAAACAAAATAAGTCAAAAAAATTGTCATGTCCCCAAATTTTGCATTGAGTCAAAATGACCTAAGCCACTTGGCCATACTCATGATAGTTTGTCAAATTGGTGCTAAGGGTCAAATAATTGTCAAGCATGATGTCCAAGTTAGTAATAATGTAAAATTAGATCCAAATGGACAAGGTGGGTCACATTAAGAGGAAATTCCCAATTCAAAGTTTGTAATATTCCCATCCAAATGAACTATCATGGAGGAAAATTACTAGTTCCCTAGGTTGGGGGTGGAAGCATTAAAAGTTGGATTAAAGGAGCTACAAGACCCAAAATGACCTTAGACTTACAAATTCACATTAAAGGGGGTCAATTAAATAATAATAAAATAAAATAAGGTGACCTTGGATCATGAGGGAACATAAGAGGTTGTGGGACCCACATGTGACAAGATTCCCCACTACACTTGGCATGATTCTCTCACCAATTTGAGTTCAAGATGAAGGGTAACATACTTGGGGGATTTTAAGAGGTATTATTCATGGAATGAATCATGTAATGTTGAATTGGAGTGGAAGAGTAACTCCCATGGAAGAGGAAGAGGCATCTTAGAAGAATTGTGACACTTGGAGTTAGATTCCCTAACTCCTATGACAACAATGATGAAGAATCTATGACACCTATGACAAAATTCAGACCTAATTGCTGACATATGACATGTCAAGGATAAAAATAGCCTCCAAGAGGGTGCACAATGGGAGTTATGGCATCCAAGGTTCCCCCATTCGAATTGATGGAAGAGGAGAGCTAGGAAAAGTTGGACAAGTGGCATTCATGGGAATCTCTCCCTAATTCAGGTTGGGATGAGTCTCTTGGATGGAATTCGAGCTAAGGAGGCCTTGGGAGGTTAATAAAAGACAAGAATAAATAAGGAGACTAGCTTTTGATCATTTCTCATTTTACAAATTGGAGAGCATAGCTTGTCCATGCAAGTTGAATGTTTATTCGTCTTGCCTTAGTACCAATTTTGAGGGTGCAAGATTCCCATCCTAATTGGAAATTGGAGAGGCCATTCAGACCTTTCATTTGGATTTTCAATGAATTCATTTGTTACAAGTTGAATCTACGGGGCTTCTTGTGACCATTTCTTCTTCAACTTGTTCCCACATCTCTCTCACGTTTCCCTTCATATTCTTGCTCTTGGAGGAAGGGCACACATGGTGAGATGCTGATCTCTTTGGGGAAGTCCAAGGGGCCCCATTTATTTGTAATTTGATGTCTACACTCTGTATTTGATTCTCATATGAAGCTCAGGTTGAATATCCAAGTGAAGCTATGTGTAAATGCCAAACTATGTAAGAATGGTGCCATTTTCCCCATAGCTTTTGCATAACGCACTTGTTCTTTCATATGGTTATTCAAGGACTCTTATTTAGACTTCATTGACATGCTATCTACTATATATCTCTGTAATAATCATATCATGAGAGCCATATCTCGAAACACTATGTATTTCAAGTGATATTTACATTCAAGGAAGAGATTCGAGCCATTTTCCCCATAGCATTTGCTTAGTGATTTTGGAATGGTATTGTACCAGTTTTATATCATAGTTTTATGATTTATTTATAATGTTATGAGCTTCATATTAAGTTACTTTGATGTCCCAAATTATGTGTTCAAACCTCTGAAGTGTTACTATGGTTTATGAATAAATCTGAGACTCCTTGCCCACAAATTTCACCTCAAAAACTAGACTCTAGGAGCTAATGTTTATTATGATGCCAATTCGACCCTAAAACCAAATATAATGTTGTACATATATTGTTCCTAATGTCCTATAACAGATCCAAGTCTCATACCGAGAATTCGTGAAGGTCGTACATTGTTTGGAAGAGCATCTAATGGAAAACCTAGGGGGGATCTCCACTTCTCAAATTAACTAGTCTTGTTCTGAAACTTCTTCCCATACAATTTTCAGACCATGGATGGGTATATCATTTGTTTTTATGTCTGATAGGTGTGTTAATATTTCCTATGCCACATCAATACATTCCTCCCCAAATTCGAAATGATTTGGAGGTGTTTGGAACCAGTTGTAAACAAAACCCTAGATGCAAAACAAGGTGAATGTAAGGACTTTCCTTGGAAGGGACATTACAGTGGTATCAAAGCATGGTCCTTGCACCTATGCATTAATATAATCCATTTAAGAATAATTTTCAGCCATGACTTACTATTATGATGACTTCTATGAGTACAATTCTTATGAGCAATATGAAGAAGAATGTGAATGGTATGAGGAAGAGGTGTCATCATGCAGCACTTCTTACAATTTCATAAGGAATGAGGGTTATTATTATGACCTTTATTCTGATGAATATGAGTGTGTAACACTACCAAAGGATAACTCTATGAATGAATTACAAAGATTGAGAGCAACATGTAAAAACTTGCCCCAACAATATCAGGCATATCTTGATCTGTATAAGGGAGATACACAAAAGGCCATTCCTTTTGAAGACTTTGCTGATTGGGTGTTTGAAAATTGACCCAAAAATGAATATGTGGAGTTAGTAAAGAAAGGTCTATTCCCTTCTTTCAAAATACCTTGGAGAGAAACTCATATATGTTTGAGTGAAAAGGAGGAGCGAAATGAGCAGACCCGTGAGCCACCTAGTTCTGAAGGTGGTGAAGTAGAAGAAGAATTACATGAAGAGGATTGAAATTCACTCCCAAGTGACTTTGAAAAATATGAAGAAACATCACATGAGCATGAAGAAGAGTTACATTATGAGACTCACTCTACTTTGGACATGAATCAAAGAGCATCTACTAATGGATGCTTGATCTATGAAGGAGTACCTACTGATGGGTGCTCACACCTCTATGTTGGTGACATAGAGATCACTTTTGAAAGTGTTGTTGCAAGAAAAAGTTCCATTAAGCATGAAAATGAAGGCCTTGTATCAGTTAAAGAAGAACCAATATCAACTTCCCCATCACCACTTGAGCTTAATGAAGTTGGTCCAAGTAGAAAGTACAAAAAAAAGGAGGTCCCTCTACAAGAGCCTCTTTTTCTTGAAGGGTCATCAAAGATGAATGAAAAGAAGATCCAAGAAACCGTTAGCATACTCCATGACACTCAAGCATTGGTGTCAAATTCTTTATAGAAAAAATTTGGTTGAGCTTAATGAATGGTTACATGGAGCATACTTGAAGAATAATGAGGATGTTCATAAGCTCAAAATGAAAAACGAGAAACTTCTTGATAGGTTGCAAGATACTTGTTCTACCTCCTATGTTTCAGATTGTCAAATGGTAGATTGTTTGGAGGATTCTCATGACATGATGGATCATGAGAAACATGGAAACTTGCAGGTGCTTGATGTGTTTGAAAATGAGCTTGATGAGAACCAAGCACTTGTTTTGGTGGAAGAGGAACTTGAGTTGCCTCTTGGAAATGGTTACACAATTTTTGAAGAAGTGTATGATTCCACTACCTTGGAACCAACCTATGAGGAAAGTTTTGAACTTTTGAGGGAGGTGCATGATCCTACCCTTATGGAGCCTTCACATGATGACACTTTTGCATATTCTGATCATTTGAGTGAGTTGGTTCATTATCCTACATCCTACACTTCCATATGTTGCAGCATTCATCCTAATGAAGTATGGGTGAAATTTTTCTTTTTGATGGTGCCACATGAGGAGTATGAAACTCCTATATCTCCCTTAGATGATGAATGATTAGAGGACTTTCTTATTATTTACATTTGCAGCAGAATCCCTTGTTACCTTATGATGATACATATCTACATGGATGCACGTATGATGTTCACTTGAGTCACTTGAAGACTCTTGATTTTCCTTGCTCCTTGCTTAGTTCAATTGATGTTGGAGGAAATTCATCCAATAATTGGGTGAAGAGATATATGATTGGAGAAATTCTTATTGGAAGCAACATCCTTTGTTATTTCTTGATGATACACATATTCGTGGATGCACAAATGGTACTTCTGTGAGCCCCTTGAAGGCTCATTGTTTCTTTTCTCCATATTTGGTTCAGATTTTAGTGGGGGTTCTTCATTCGCTTCTTGGATGAAAGAACACATGGCTGATTATTTTGTTTCATATTACATTATTTTGGAGTAGCATGGACATATTTTCTTGTGGGATGATTCCTACTCTTTTGTTGATGAGACATGGGACTTTAACCCTTGTCCTTTGAGCTTCAATGGTTGCACTCTCAATTCTTGTGTGCATTTGGCACATGAGGAATATCTGGTTGATTGGGGGAGACTTGTTTGCATTCAACCTCACTTTGAGGATATGCATTTCATGATGGAGAGTCTCTCTTGGTCTCGGCCCAACCTTGAAGAAGTTCATATTTTGATGCAGGGGCCCTCAAGGTTTCAATTGTGCATTGGAAATGTTGAACTTCCAGTGTGGTGGTATGATATTTACATCCTTCCTTGCAATTTTTATAGTGATGAATTTTTATTGTTGTTACTGATGTTTGGAAAGATGGAGATGAGACAATGGGATCCTGACATTCTTTGGAATGTTAGTTTTCCACATGTGACACTGCCACTCAAAGATTTGAAACTAAGGCAATGAGATTTGGGCAATATGTTTCCAGCAAGTTCTTGTGGTAGAGCATTCCTATATTTTGGAATGCAATACAAGCAATGGTATCTTGGTGTTGCTTGGTTTTAGCTCACTGGGAGCAGCAGTTCAATTGTTGATTTGAGAGAGAAAGCCAACCTTCAGTTGTTTGAGTTCATCTTTGCAAAGCAGTGTTCCAGTTTCCTATGTGGGAGACCTTTTGAGAGATGGATTCAATATTCACATGCTTGGGGTTCATGGCATTTCACATCATGCATGTATCGGGATCATTTGGGACCCTGGGATCATTTTTGGTCTCATTGGTTTCAATTTTGGGGGAAAACAAGTAGTCTGGTTTGAGTCACCACTTGTGAAGGTGATTGTAATCAGAGTAGTGCAGAAGCAAGCATGGTGGTTCCTCAATAAAATTTTCATGGAATCTTGAAGACTCAAAGTTGGGAAAATCAGTGGCAACCTCAAAGAATTATATAGTGAGAAAAGGGGTTGAAAAGTTCATAAAGGGTTCCAAAATATGAAAGAGTACATGAGTGCTACTACTCGGAGTTTTGGAAAGAAAGCAGGTTCTTCAACATCCATGTTTTAAATTGCTTGAGGACAAGTAATATTGGGAGGGGAGGATTTGTCATGTCCCCAAATTTTGCATTGGGTCACAATGGCCTAAGCCACTTGGCCATACTAATGATAGTTTGTCAAATTGGTGCTAAGGGTCAAATAATTGTCAAGCATGATGTCCAATTTAGTAATAATGTAAAATTAGATCCAAATGGACAAGGTGGGTCACATTAAGAGGAAATTCCCAATTCAAAGTTTGTAATATTCCCATCCAAATGAACTATCATGGAAGAAAATTACTAGTTTCCTAGGTTGGGGGTGGAAGCATTAAAAGTTGGAGTAAAGGATCTATAAGACCCAAAATGACCTTAAACTTATAAATTCACATTAAAGGGGGTCAATTAAATAATAATAAAATAAAATAAGGTGGACTTGGATCATGAGGGCACATAAGAGGTTGTGGGACCCACATGTGACAAGATTCCCCACTATACTTGGCATGATTCTCTCACCAATTCGAGTTCAAGATGAAGGGTAACATACTTGGGGGAGTTTAAGAGGTATTATTCATGGAATGAATCATGTAAGGTCTAATTGGAGTGGAATATTAACTCCCATGGAAGAGGAAGAGGCATCTTAGAAGAATTGTGACACTTGGAGCTAGATTCCCTAACTCCTATGACAACAATGATAAAGATTATATGACACCTATGACAAATTTCATACATGATTGATGACATATGACATATGACATATATGACATTCAGGGCTAAAAATATCCTCCAAGAGGGCGCACAAGGGGATTTATGGCAGCCAAGGTTCTCCCATTCGAATTGATGGAAGAGGAGAGCTAGGAAAAGTTGGACCAGTGGCATTCATGGGAATCTCTCCCTAATTCAATTTGGGATGAGTCTCTTGGATGGAATTTGAGCTAAGGAGGCATTGGGAGGTTAATAAAATAAAAGAAGAAATAAGGATACTAGATTTTGATCATTTCTCATTTTGCAAATTGGAGAGCATAGCTTGTCCATGCAAGCTGAATGTTTATTCTTCTTGCCTTAGTACTAATTTTGAGGGTCAATATCCCCATCCTAATTGGAAATTGGAGAGGCCATTCAGACATTTAATTTGTATCTTAAATTAATTCACTTGTTACAGGTTGAAGCTGCAGGGATGCTTGTGACCATTTCTTCTTCAACTTGTTTTCACATCTCTCTCAATTTTCTCCTCATACTCTTACTCTTGGAGGAAGGGCGCACATGGTGAGATGTTTATCTCTTTGGGGAAGTCCAAGGGGCCCCATTTAACTGTAATGTGATTTCTACACTCTGCATTTGATGCTCATATGAAACTCAGGTCGAATATCCAAGTGAAACTATGTGTAAATGCCAAACTATGTAAGAATGGTGCCATTTTCCCCATAGCTTTTGCATAGCGCACTTGTTGTTGCATATGGTTAGTGAAGGACTGTTATTTAGACTTCATTGACATGTTAGATTCTATATATATCTATAATAATCATATCATGATATCCACAGTTCGAAACACTATGTATTTCAAGTGATATTTACATTCAAGGAAGAGATTCGAGCCATTTTCCCCATAGCATTTGCTTAGTGATTTTGGAATGGTATTGTACTTGTTTTATATCAGATTTTCTTGAGTTATTTATCATTTTATGATATTCATATGAAATTAATTTGATGTCCCAAATGATGTGTGCATACCTCTGAAGTGTTACTATGGTTTATGAAGAAATTCGAGACTCCTTGCCCACAATGTTCACCTCAAAAACTAGACTCTAGGAGCTATTGTTCATTAGGATGCCAATTCGACCCTAAAACAAAATCTAATTATGCACATATAATTTTCCTAATGTCCTATAATAGATCCAAGTCTCATACCAATAATTAGTGAAGTTCGTACAGTGTTTGGAAGATAATCTAATGTCAAAACTAGGGGGGATCTCCACTTCTCAAATTAACTAGTCATGTTCCAAAACTTCTTCCCATGCAATTTGAAGACCATGGATGGGTATATCATTTGTTTGAATGTCTAATGGGTGTGTTAATATTTCCTATTCCCCATCAAGACGTTCCTCCCCAAATTCGAAATCATTTGGAGGTGTTTGGAACCAGTTGTAAACAAAACCCTAGAGGCAAAACAAGGTGAATCCAAGGACTTTCCTTGGAAGGGACATTACACAAATTCCATTGCAAAATTTTTCCATTACTTTTATTTCATCTATATGGTTTGAACATGTAAATATTATAATGTTTTTTTTCACTTATAGCCCTTCCACAACAAACATGGATGTGCAATATCTTAGCATCATTGTCGACTCCTATCAATAGATCAAGGAACAATAAGCAACATTTCAACAAATAAAAGCACACTTCCAACTAGCGTCCACCCTCCCGTTGAATCACATCCACCCAACTATTAAGCTTCTCTCATAATTGAAAGCCTTCTTTCAATGCACTATCCATATACATGAAAGGGACACTATGCATGGCCTATGAAGACTTGTTACTCCGACATCCACATATTGATCATTACATAAACCGTTAATGGTGTTGTTGCCATTCCCTCTTGTGCATATATGATTGATGGCTCCTACTTGCTTGCAATTTCCTCTCGCCTCTCCTTCCACCTACTTTTTCCTACATGTGTGTCATTCATTCCCATTTGCACAGTCCTTTATGCCCTACAACCAGGCCTTATGTTTTTGTTCCCACACCTTCTCCACAAACCATTTGTACCCTCTTCATTTGTATCAACTACCATATCTTCAACATATGTTTTCATTCAATCACTGTATTGGCACATCATGCAAAGCACAAATATTGTACAAATGAAATGCTTCCACTAATATCAAAATACATGTACATTTATTAAATCTTTCTTTCAAAATTTATGTAATGCACCTAACTAAAGCACATACTATAACAAAACAAACACTTTAAAAAAACTTCAAAACCATGCAGTGCACATACAAGCAATGAAAAACAACCTCATTTTATGTTTTTTTTTCTTTTCCATCTATACACTTCAACGCTAAGGAAATTACAGTTGTATTCCATATGTATATATGTATGTTGTATTTCTCAGTTTTCCCTCTTGCCCGTATGCCTTTTTCAACATGCTTCAACTATTTACTATGACGTTTGTACATTTCTTTCCATGGTGCCTCTATAATTGGTTTCAATGTAATTATCTCCTATTGTTGTCTTATACAAACACATACTATATTTTTGTAATTATTACTTTTACATATAATTGTCATTTTTTATGCAGTATGATGTTATTATTTGTACATTTAGTTGGTTTTAAATTCTCTCCATAAGAGAGCATATGGTCTGTAAATATTAGATGTTGCGGTAGCTCGTCGGTCATTTTGTTTCCATTTGGTACTACACTGGCTTCAATTGACTTCCAGGTATAATATGATGTGCTTTCATGTTTGTGATGTAGTTGTTATTTTTTATGACTTCTATGTTATGTGCATGAATCTTTAGTATTTTTTTTAGGGTTATTCACCTATTTGTCCAGAGTTGGATCTTGTGGAGCAAGTAGATAAATTTACCCACGAATTTTCATTGGAAGATGAGATTGATCAAGAAGGTGGACTTGGTATATTTCCTTAGAATTCCTTCATTAACAAGGTGTCTTATTTTACTTTTTCCATAATTAGAATGAATTTTATGCCTTTGTGTTTTCAATATGCAATATTAAAGTTTCAGTTTTGCATCTTTGGTATGTGTAATAGATATGGTCAAGCAAAATCCATATTTTTTTAAGCATAATAATCTTACTTATACAAGCTTTAAGCATAATACTCTTACTTATATCGGTTATAGAATTCTGAGGTCACAACATATTCGTAATTACTAGTGGTAGAACCGTTGAAGAAAAGTGTTTTTTTAATAATAAATGCATCTATGTTGGAATCCTTCTCTACATAGAGAAAATATAGGATCCTTAAGGTGTCGTGTGTCTTGATTGATCAATGCCATCAATAAATTTCCCCCCTTGTTTAACTATCATGATATGAAGAAAACATTAACTAAAAATTAGCAGATAAGCATTCACTAACATGGGCATTATTGAAATGTTAAGGTAGTATCTAGTGACTCACTTTCCATGGATTGTTATGGGAAGGCCGATTTCAATAACAATATGTTGGCAGGCTATTACTGAGATATTTCCTTAGCATAACAGTGAAATGGTAATCACATTGAGCCATCTCCTTGCAATGTATGGTCTCTCGTGACCAGTCTCTTTTGATCCAGCTGGGCATTCTTGATATGTTAAGGTAGTATTTAGTGACCCACTTTCAATTGATTATTATGGTAAAGCAAATTTCAGCAACAATGTGTTGGAAAGGATATATCGAGATATATTCTTAGCATTCCATTGAAATGATAATGACATTGATCCATTTCATTGCAATGGAAGGCCTCTTGTGACCCAATTTAGCATTCTTGAAATGTTATGGTAAAATCTAGCGACCCATTTTCCATGGACTGTTATGGTAAGGCATATTTTGGTAATGTGTTGGCAGGATAATAATGAGATATATTCTCAGCATAGCATTAAAATGGTGATAACATTGAGCCATTGCCTTGTAAATTAAGGCCTCTCGTGACCCCCTTCGACATTCTTGAAATGTTTAAGGTAGTTTCTTGTGGGCTACTTTCCACGGATTGTTTTTTTTTCCTTGGAAAAAAATGTAATTTCATTAAAGGATAATCAAATTACATATTGTATAAGAGATTCAGAGATCCCTTTCAGATAGTAAGCTTTTCAGCTTCAAGTATCAGAGTTGCAAAAAAATAGATGATTTCAAGCTCTCAAGAGAGAGCTTAATCCCCTCATACAAACACCTAGTTACAGGGTAGCCATGATTGACTCATAAACAAAAAAGGGAACCCGCTCATATAGAGCTACAGAAAAAAATAATGTAAGAAGCCCCAAATCCAGGCCTTCCAAGCAATAATAACCCTAGAAAGCATGAAGGGAGTGCAGAGCCACCGGTTTTGTGAATCCGCGAGCAGCCGAATGTGGAGGAAGGGAGCCAGCACGAAGACGACTCCCCACAGAAAAGGGTTCCGCCGCCACCAGTGTGTAGAAGTCCATCGAACAGTCTGTCGCTGTCGTCGATGGGAGGGAGCCCGCGAAGGATTCCATGCACCACTATGCCCACTGTCGTGAAGCCAGCGACGCCCCACAGTTCGACTACCTCTGCAAGGAAGCCTCCACCGCCGACCCAACAAGAAGTCGGGGCCCAAGGCTCAACAATATCCCGCTAACGCCGACGCCACATAGCCCATGACTCAGCTCTGGTTCAGCTTCCCAGTTCACAAAAAACTCGCCGCCGCCACCACTGGAAAACAGGAGGAGCCTGCTACCCAATGGGTCACCACACAAAGGTGCCGCCTCCACTCCAAACTAAAGGAGTGACCGTTGAAAAATGCATGCAATCAACCTAGTTCGATTGCATGGGTGATAGTGGAGAGGTGGCCATGGAAGGAGCCATGGCTGCCAAGTTTGTCCCAGATCGACTCTCAAACCCTAGTTCAGCTCTGGAATCCTCAAATCCCTAAACTCCAAGGAACATTGATCTTCAATGCCAAATCACTTATCAGTTTCCACGGATTGTTATGGTAGGGGAGATTCCATTAATGATGTCTTGGTAGACCATTATTGAGATTTTTTTTGCATTCTAATGGTAATCGCATTTCAGTTTGATTTATGGCCGGTAGGAGATGAATTTCCGATAATGGGCTAAGAGCATTCTCCTTTTCCATTGCATCTTACAATGCTCATCTTATGATTGCATAAAATTGTTATGTAAAGAGTTCATGTTCTCAGGTAAGGGTTATAAATTGTTGTCAAACTTAAATTTATATACCATTGATCATTTAGTTGGATTGCAACTCATACTTTCTTGTTCACATTGCATCTTTTTAAGGCCAAGGCTGATTGCAGAAGTCATGTTAGACACATGTATCCAATGAATTTTTCCATATTCAGAATTGGGTATTTGTTGAACATTGAGTTCTCAAAAATCACTATAAAAATTGTGTTTCTTTCAGTGTGCCAGGTAAAAAAATTCATATATGAACACTATATAAGTTGAAATTTATCTTGATGTTGCTAATGTAAGCAACAATGCTTGTAAGGCGTTGCATTTCTTACATTTGTATTTGGACATTTGGATATGCCAAAGCATAATTATCTTGTGCAGTTCTTTAGTTGTTTGTCTACACTTATGACCAATAATGCATCTAAAGTGTATATTCTTTTAGAAGCTACTTCTCACAGTCTAATCAAGATAAATCTTATTGTTGTGGTATATTGATGATATGGCACATTATTTTTGGGTTAAATTCATTATAACCATATGTGGGATGTGATTCAAAGTATGTTGCAAGTTTTGAAGGTATAAACATGTTTTATATGTCTTTTCTATATGTTAATTATATATCTTGCTTGCATTGTTGCTACTGCAGTACAATTTTGAGGGAACATTTAATCTAGTGAAGTTTGTGAAGCTTTCCTAGGAGGAAAGACTTTATGTTCATCTTTGCATTGGTCCTTATGTATGTGCATAATGGAATTTTGGGTATATTTCCTTTTGACTACATGATTCTCTGCAAGGTCCTCTCTACTCGAGATCTACTATGTGTTTATAACATTAGACAAAAGTCCTTTGATTCATCTATAGAGGCTCCCCGGTTTGGTTAAAATATGTTCATGGCATCAGTTTCATAACATATGCCAAATATTTTTCTTTGTAATGCTACTTAATAGCATGTGTTCATTTTTTTTGGTTAACGGGAAAATTAAAAGAGAAGAAGCCATTCATGGCAGATGCTCTCACTTAGAGTCTTCAGGCAATGCATAAGGTTGGTTGCATATCACTTGTGGATGTGACTGAAGGTTGGTGCTTTTAAAATCTTGTTATTTGCTATGCTAGACAATTTCGTATATTCTTTGATATTTTGTGCTTTGATCTATATTCAAGTTCATTGTTTTTCAACCATTAGACTTTAAATTGGATTCACAAAGAAACTGCAAAGTCTTATAGCTAGAATTTTGTACCACTGTATTTTGCAGGAAAAAAATATGGCCAACCAATACCCAATGTCATCCAACGTCATTAAGAATGAGAAAGCAATGTGAGAAAAGGAAAAATATACAATGGATTTATGAGATCAATCAGCCATGAAATATGACCCAACTCAATATTGACACCAATCGAGCATAATTGCAATTATTGGACTAAAAATAGAACCATGTAGTCATGGCAAGAGAAAAATACATTACACCTGTAATAAAAAAAACAACTCCATGGACAATCAAAACTGTCCAAAACCAGAGTCACTAAATACTATCTTGCAAGAGTTGATAACCATCTATCCAAAATATAAAAGGACCATGTACAGGTGCTATCCTTTGTAAAATATCATACCTAAAACAGAAAGTGACTATAAGACACAACTTAACAAGATTCCAAGAATGCCCGCAGTTTATCCGAGTAGATGGCCACAACCATGAGAAAGTACGCTAGTTGACAAAAATGCCCCTGAACATGAAGGAATATGCCCTCCAGTCAAGAGGAAATGCTTTCCAAGCATGTGGAAATGTCCACCGGGCATGAGAAAATTCCATCCAAGCATGTGGAAATTCCCACCATGCATGTGGAAATGCCTGCCATGAATGTAGAAATGTCCACTACTCATGAAAGAAAATGTGCGTGGCATTCATAAAATGCTCGCCAAGAATGAGGAAATGCATGTCAAGTATGTGGAAATGCCCACCGGGCATGAGAAAATGCTTGACAAGGATGAGGAAATGCCCTCTAGGAATGTAGAAATGCCCGCCACTCATGAAGGAAAATGTACGCAACATTCAGAAAATGCCTGGTAAGCATGAGGAAATGGCCCCCATGCATGAGGAAATGCATGTGGAAATTCCCGCCACTCATGAAGGGAAATGTACACAACATTCAGAAAATGCTTGCACAACCATATTGCATATCTCCTCCATAGTCTCTCAATTTGTACCTATAAACTTGAAGGACTTTCTACCTAATTTAACGTTCCTTACATTGGGGGTGATTTGGAGAAAGAAAAGGTAGCCATGAATATTCTACATGCCTTTGACCCAACCACTACTTCCTCGGATGATGATTCAAGCATCATATAGAATAATTGCAATGCTATTCATTGAATTCTCATAGGGTACAAATATCAAGAATTGACATTATTTCTTTGTGGTAGAGTCACAAATGTCTTAGAAAATACCTAGCAGTAGAATCATACATATTTTTACAAAATACTTGGACACCGTTAGATTTCCAAATCCAATAGTATATAAACAATTTGTCATGATGTGATTATGAACAAAGACTCAAATTTATTTTTTGTAGAGAACTTAGAGAAAGTCAATACTCATAAGAAAAAAATTTCCATTCATTCTGTAAAAATCATGAATTTTTTTGGTCAAATTTCTCATTAGGTTTTGTCATTATGATCAAGAGATCAACCAAAGGCTATAAAAGATCAACCAAATTACCGATAGCTCAACTAATACTATGAAAAATAACAGCTAATGTTGCAAAGAATAATTACAGTGAACAAGCATGATATATTAATCAAGAATGTGTTTGTTGGGTATGTGTTATATTCTTTGCATGTGTATTGTGGGGATTGCGCTTGTTAGCGGCGTGCCTGATGATCCCTCTGGAACCTTTTAAAAAACATTGGGTTGTTTTCGGCTATTTTGGGGGAATTTTCTAAAAATATTTAATTTAATCCTGGCTAAGGAATTGGGATCTATTTTATAATCCAGGTTAACGGATTAGGGTATTGGATGTTTTGGAATACCTATATTGTATTGTGAGTGATTCATAATGATAATGAGAAAAATAAGAGGTGCAACTCTAAGTTTTGCTTGTTTTCTCGGTTAAGAGTTTCCAGAGTAAATCTCTGTGTATTATGTGTGAATGTTGTGGTGTAATATATGTTTTTCTTAAAAGAATATGTATGCTTTGCTTCTTTACACAGGTTTAAAACTTACAATGTTGTGATCCAAAGAATGTGCCTCATGATGGACATTTGATTCTTGACTTAAGACCTTTAGTATTCTTGTTAAAACGATAAATATTCAAAGACAATTATTCATATTAGTCCTTTTAAGGGTTATCAAAATTTCTACGATTGTCGTTGCATTTACATAAATTTAAACAATGGATAACAATCTCAATGATATAGTGTCCCATATTTTCCACATGAGTTGCATAGATATGATAAGTGTGTTACATAGTTCTTATATTTTACGCACAAAAATGATACTTTGTGAGATGGATACATCATCATTATGTTGTTATATACTCAATCTAAAAAATAAGATGAAAGAAACACAACCATGATCCACTTCACTGTAAGAAAACTAAACTATCATTAACCAAAATTAGATACCATTTTTAGGAATGTTAACAATTTCCATGTCAATTGATCACATGTGGTTATTTCCTTGGCAATTGGGCATATAATGAAATGGTTCTTGAGATTTTCTTGGCCGATACGCTTTAAAACTAAATGCTTTATATACGTTTTTTTGAGTATGTAGTTAAGGAAGTGAAATAATTTAACCAATCTCAAAAATGTGTTGCTTCATTCAATTTTGAAAAAGACTTGCTACAATATTGTTGAGAATATATCGGCATCACCCATGTTAGTTGCCAGTGCGGTTCATATTAGATGTGCCACCATGAGTCATATAAGAGCCTACCATTATTTCTTGGTGGAATCAAACACTTGAGATCGTTATGTCTTGAGGTTATTTCCATTGTGTTGAATAAGTATGATTTAATTGATTATGGTACAAATTTATGGGATATGTTTTTTAGGGAAATAAAACCATCAATTGAGAAAATTATACAAGAAAGTGAGAGCAGTGAAACACCTAGCTCATTATTCACCTGTTTTCTGGAAATGAGCAACCATTCAAAGCTTGCTTCATTTCTCAAAAGAGAGAAAAAGCTTATCTCCAATATTCTATCAATCATGTTTGTTAAAAGTGTTTTGGAAGCCATGGTTTCATCAATTATGAGTTTCGTTGATAATCTTTTGAATTTGGAGCACATGAATATCAAGATAATATTCTCCTGCATGGAATATTTTTAATTGCATCTTGATATACTCTTCACAAGTATGCAGAATTTGTTTCATCTTCGTTGGGAAAGTAAGAGGCAAAGCATTACAAAACCTGGGAAGCGTGAGCTAATTACTTTCTAAATTGTTGGGAAAATATGCAACACAATCAAAAGTAGTGAATGAATTTGTTGATTTCTTGTTACCATTCCTTGATGATTAACAATTCAGAAAAACTAAGCATTTCGTCGAAATACTCTCTCTTAATAAAGAGGTTTTGCCAACTTTGGGTGACATAAGTGCTATGAAAATGCTAACGGTGTTCAATTCGTGGCTAACTTTGTATACATTTAATATTTTAGTGCCTATTTGTGCTATCCCGGGAGGGCTTTTTAAAGTTGACCCTTCCTTGCAACACTGGTAGTTTATTTGTGATGGTACTTAGGGTAAAATGCCAACTCTACACCATTGGAAAACTTTAGTCCATGCACTTTTGGGGGGGCTTTTTTCCAAAACATCAATTCGATTTTAGTCTCCCTTTTTCAACAATTTGACCCTCCAACAATAACCTATCGACGTATTATTGCACATTTTTAGAGTAATTGCTAATTATAATTATATATATATATATATAATTTAAATATAATTTTTTTCCTTTATTAATAAAACAAAACATCGATTACCCCTTTTTGTTTTTAATTATTATTCTCCATTTAATATACACAAAATATTTATCTCAAATAACAAAATATAAATAATCCACAAAATGGTTAGGCTAAAAATAATGTATTCCTACCATCATTAAATTTCCCTTAGTTTTAATTTATAACCTATAGCTCTCTTTCTATGTGCAAGATGACATGTTCTTAAACTCACTTCTAGATACCTTTTCTTATATCACAGAGTTAGACGTTCTTATTTATGTTGAATATCATGTTCGAGACACTTTAAAAAACAATTGGCATGTGTAAAATCTACTTCTGAACGGACAAAGGGGTCAGAGACTCTTTGGTCAACCAACGTTAAAGGAAAAAAGATTCCCTTAAGGCATTGCTTCATTACTTCTTAATGCATCAAGGCAGGGCTACTTAACTTTGGAAGTTGCTATATTTATTAGATTTTATTAAGTTGTTAGGAGTTAACCTTGAAAAGGTCAAGGGTTATGGCATATGGTTGTGTACGTATCATATTAGCATATTGTATTTTATCTAATGAAGTTTCTTTAAAGGTTCAACATATGTCATTGCAAAGTTTTTTGAATAATCAATTTGCTAGATTGACTAAGGGTAAATAAGATATATTTATGTGGTTTTCCAAGTTTGGGTTTCTACATTAAATCTAATATTTGACTTATGTGTTTTATGTTTATCTCTCTCCTACATGTGTGTAAAATATAGTATGGTATCAAAATGAGGTTATTGCTTCAAGGGTACCTTTGATATTAGGGTTTAGCTTATTCATTGTAAAGTAAGGGAATCTTATCTTTTTATAAACTTTATCTTGAATGGGAGCTTTGCACAAGTAAATCTTATGTGAAATAAAACAAGAAGCACTTCAAGAATAGATATAGATAAATTTAATGGCCAAAACTTTGAGTTATACGCGTTGAAGACGGAAGACGAAGATCAATAGGTGGTTTTGTTAGGAAAATAACCCACAAGTATGGCAAAATAAGACTGATAATTTGGATACAATAGTCAAGAGAACAATTCAACTTTGCCTTTTAGACTCAATGTTGTTAAATGTCTTAGGAGATTTAACACTAAGGCTCTATGGGATAAGTTAAATACTTTGTGTTAGTGAAATTACTCAGTGAATAAACTATTACTTCAAAAGAAGTTGTACCTTGTTAAGATGAATGATGGAGACACATGCCATAGAGCATCTCAATGCCTTTAACAATGTCCTTAGTTAGTTACCCTATGTTGACTTCAACATGTCTGAAGAAGATAAATGTATTACTCTATTATGTTCTTTATCAAATTCATAGGATAATCTCGTTGTGGCCGTTGGTAGTACCATTGTGGTTGCATTAAAGATTGATGATGTAATTGCATCCCTATTATCAAAAGAAAATCCAAGGGTTTTACCAAGGATGCCTTATTTGTTAGAGGTCGCCCCAAGATAGAATAAAAAATAAGCCAAGGGACAAATTGAAAGCTAAGGTGGATCTAAATCTCCAGGAAATTTTATACGGAAATGCTAAAAATGTGGTAACATTAGGCATTTCAAAAAAAATTACAAAACTAAAAATGTTGATAAAGGGAATGACTCTAAGGATTCCCCTTCCACATAAGGAGGAGGGGATGTATACTAGCCATCTTTAAGTACACACTCAAATCCTAATGCATGGTAAGTCAACTTGAGTGCTTCCTTTCATATGAATCCCCACAAGCATTGGTTTTGCAAAAACAAGAAGTGTGATGGAGGTGATGTCTTCTTAGGAGATTACTCAACATCTAATGGATGTGGAAGGGTTGTGTTGATGCTTCTAAAAGATGGAAGGGTTAAAACCCTCCCGGGGGTTTTGCATATTCATGTTTGCTCAAAAATATATTAAATTGTAAGTAACATGAGTAATGCAAGGGTGAAAGTGATATTTGAAAAGGATCACCCCAAGATGGTTCAAGCAATGGCATTGGCAAGAAGATTTTAAATTGGAACAGTGTACTAGCTCGAGGTAGGCATTGTGAATAAATGCAAGAATGTAAATATATTAATGCTCCTATTCTTGGTTGTCTTAAAGTCATCTAGAAAACTCTTGAGGAAATTCTCAAGTTGTTATGCAAATGTTGTTGGAAGTTTATGTATGTCATGATTTGTACTAGACCAGATATTGCCCATACAATGGGAATTCTAAGAACACATATCCCAAATCTAGGGAAGGAACAATGGATAATAGTTAAAAGGATCTTGAGAAATTTGTATGGTGATTCAGATTATGCATTCTACGATCAAGGAAGTCCCAAGCTAAACAAAGCAATAAATGTACATGGTTTTGTTGAGGCAAAGTGGGCTCAAGATCTTGATCATTGAATATCTATAAGTAATTATGTGTTAAACTTGTTCAATGGAATAATGGTTGGGAGCAAAAGTCAAGTTGTAGTTGCACTCTCAACTACAAATGTTTAATACATTTTTGTCACCCATGAAAGTAAGGATGTCATATAGTTGCAAAGGTTGTGCTTAGATGTTGATTTTGTACAAAGAGTTGTAAGGATAGATTGTGAAAGTGAAAGTGCAATGCCTAGTAAAGAATCCTAATTATCATGCTTGGACAAAACAATTTGATTAATGGTATCATTTTGCAAGAGCCATGGTTGAAAACAACAATGTTTTGTTGGAGAAGGTTGATACCTTCAAGAATACCGCAAACTCATTGACAATGCTTGTAAGCAATAAGAAGTTTTATTGGTGTAGGGCATCAATGGGCATAAATTCCCCAAGCAGTTACTTTTATGTACACTTAGAACCCTTATCCGAAGTATTTAACAAATGGGAGAATGTTAAATAGTGTTTTATTCTTTGCATGCAAAAAATTTTGTGCATCTTGACACACATGTTTGCAAGGTCCAAGGTTGCAACCTTGGTTGGGGGATATGGGGGGCCAACAAGGCTCCATGAGTGGGTTCAATGTTGGAGCCCCTTGAGAAAATAAAATTTGGGTCTTAAATAACATTTTGGGTGGCTTCCATCCCATGGTTTTAGTCTCATTGTAATTTAATACCGCTTAGTAAATAAGGATTGAATGATGGTACAAAATAACTATATATTGTATTGTGGACTATTTTGTTAATACAACGAAAAAGAGGTATAGCTCTAAGTTCTATGGTTTTCCCAATTAAGGGTTTCAGGGTAACTTTCTTGTATACTATGTATGTGTGTCCTTGTTTGTTTTTTGTTTTTCTTATAAATTTGGTAGCATTGTTTCTTTTACATAAACTTATCAGTGACTATTTTTTACATTTGGTATCAAAACCGAGATCAATGTTATGTACCTAATAGCATAATAGGAAATTCATAGTAGAAATAACATAATATAGCAAGATTTTAAAATGAAAATGACATAATTACCATAGCAACAAACAATTGTAGATAACCAAATACCACAATATCAATACATTTATTGATAAAAGCATTGTCCACTTGCCTCTTCGAGGGGGCAACCTCCAAATTAACAAAGCTCCAATTACATTATACCTCACCAAACTTCTTGTTACATATTTTGTACTCCTTTATATAGTTTCTAGTTAAGGAACTTTCTAGTAGGTGGAACCATCTCGTAAGCCTTCAATAGTTTCTATCTAACCTCCTTGGAACTTTCTAGTAGGTGAATCATTCTAGTAAGCCTTCTTACAAATATTGCTTTCACACTATATCTACTTCATAGGCCTTATTTAATATAGATGGCCTCAATACATAGCAACCTATCTTTATATTTAAGGAGGTTAGGGTAAGACCCTAACATTCTTTGCCCCTTGAAAAGCAACATTGTCCTCAAGACTAGAATTGCAAAAATTGTGGAAATATATTTGTTGGGTCCCATGTAGCAACTCAAGCTAGGTATCTTTCCATTAGATCATGAACTCTTGGATGGTGCAATGGCAGAGACAACATTTTCGTTTGTCGAGGACAGCCTCGGGATGCAACCAAATGGAACCTTCTTCATCCAATTCAAGAAGGCTAATTTGAATACAACAATTAAAGCCAACCATTTTCTTCAAGCAAGATACATTAAAGATGGAATGAATCTTAGAATGGCTAAGTAGCTCCAATTTGTAAGCCACGAGACCAACACACTCATAAACCTTGTAGGTCCCATAAAACTTGGGATCAAGCTTCTACTGGTGGTTGGCCTTAAGTGAGGTATGCTTATAGGGATAGAGGCAGAGGAATACCTAACCCCCTTTTGCAAAATGGCGTTCGGAACGATGTTGATCAGCTTGTTGCTTCATCATCTTCTAAGCGAATGATTACCAGATTATCCCTAAGAGTGCAGAGAATGCCTATTTGTGTTGCCAATGTTTTGTTGACCTCATGTACCTTAGAGACAACTAGTAATTAGGATAGTACTAGGGGGCATTTGGGCCATATACAGCTTCAAAAGGAACCATTCGATCAATGGCAGCATGATAAGTGGTATTATACTACCATTCTGTTATAGGTAACCACTAACCCTATTGGGATTGCCTCTCTGAAGTAAAGCACCACAAATACGCTTCTAGGCAGTTTTTGGTAGCTTTAGTTTTCACCATTAGTATGGGGGGTTATAGATAGTGTTGAGATTCAGTTAAGTGTCCTGGAGCCAAAACAATTATTATCAAGAATTGCTAATGAAGGTAGGGGCACGATCTATGAAAATAGGTTGTGGCATACAATGGAGTTTGAAGATATTATCTAAGAAGACTTGATGTACCATAGAGAGCTTGAAAAGGTGTAGTAGGGCACAAAACTCAACATATTTGGAAAGACTATCAACCACGACCATGATTACAAACTAACAGGCAGACTTTGGTAACCCCACCATGAAGTCCATAGAAATGGCAGTCCATACCATAGGTGGAATGGAAAATGGTTTAAGTTCACTTGGAAGTTTCATTGTCTTGCTTTTATGTCGTTGACAAGTGTCACAATCTGCGACGAAGGTGCAAATGTATTTCTTCATGCTCTCGTCAATAAAGGTATTGATATTGTGGTATTTTCTTAACTACAATTGTCTATTGTTGTAGAAATTATATTCTTTTTTTCTAAAATCTTACTCTATTTATACCATAAGTTGTTTTCTCTTTGGTTAACCCTATGTTTTTTTAAGCCTGTGAAAGATTTATAGTCATAGATCGTTGTTATGTGACCATCAGGAGCTCGTCGGCCATCCATCGTTTGTCATATCACATGTCATGGTCTCTGTGTCATTGTCCACTGAGTCGTGGCACAAGTTGATGTCTAGTCAATTTGATGTTGGGTGATGAATGATTTTTGGTAAGCTGACTCGTAGACCTCAGGTATTTATTTTTCAATGGTGTGTAGTGTAGGAAACACCACCCTTGAATTAATGATTCAAATCCATCTGGGGGGATCCATTTAATGAAATTGTCCATTTGCTCATTGCAAAGTTGCAATCTTTGATTCTGTAGTTACTAATTTCTTAGGCATGGTTAAAGATCTTTAGATGAAATGGCTTTCATTGGTCCCATCATCCTTCTGTTGGTTATTTGTCTCCAGTCTGTCATCCTTCTGTTGTTTATTTGTCTCGTCTGCAATCCTTCGTTCTCCTATGAAAAGTGTTTTTATGAGCCCAATGAAACATGTTCATATGAGGCCAGTGTCGTTGGTGTAGACCACAACAAAGGCGGATCTACAAGAACTGGGCATGCACCAACATAGATCCATCTTAAACTCGGATCTATCAAGCACCAAGAAGGATCCAATATTTTGATGTGTAATTTTTTTATCTTAAAGTTTTTACACCCGGAGAAAAAAATATATCTCAAGAAATTATTTTATGTGAGGACATGATTTTTTTTAATTACTTTTTTTTTTAACCTTATGTTACATTACTTCTTTTTTTTGTTATGTTGCCTTATTTTTAACCTCCATTTTCTTTTCATCGTTCTCGCTTTCAACATTCTATCCAACTTGCTCTTGTTTTCCCTCCTTGTTGGGCTCGTAGGGGGTTGGATCCTCCTTTATCTATTGAGGAGGGAGCTCCTGGTTCTATTCAATATGAGCTACACCGATCAAGAAGTGTTGATGGTCTGTGCACATGGAGCATTTAGGATTTCCTGAAGATCTCTGGTTGAATGAAGAGGAGCCTACCCCTCGATTTCTATTCTTCCTCGATAGCCAACCTCTCAGGGGTTTTTCATGTATGCAAATTCGCTTAATTTCTTAATTTTCAGTTTGATTTGTATGAACTTTACTTTAAAAAGTAGGATTAAAAAAACCGTCTTTTTCTCTCTCGTTGTGTTTATGTAAATTTGGGGAAAAAGATTTTTTCTTTTTCTCCCACGGCTCCAACCAAGACTCAGTCGAAATTGTGAGCAAAGTTGGACCAGTGAAGACATTATGCTCAGAGATTTTCATTTGAAGTTTGTTTAATTCTCCGGATCGTTTTGTGAAATAGCTTTCAACGCTCAATTTATATTTTTTCGATGTTTATTGGCCGACATTATGATATTTCTTGAGCATTTCAGCTATTTCTTGTTTTAACTTAAAATTTGTTGTTACATGTCAGGTTTAGTTGCATATTTCGGCTATTTTTTGTGTTTGCCTGAAATTGTCGATTAAATCCTAGGCTTAGATTTGTAAATTTACCTTGTTTTCATTATTCTTTGCAAGACTTATAGTAGATTGAGTTGTTTAGAGTTAGGACGGAAGCACTCTGCATTTGGCCGTCAGACAAGCATTAAATATGCCTATAAAGAGTGTTTTTTTTTGTTGGAGAATGATGTTGACATTAAGCTCTGTAGATCATGAGGTTCTGTATAATAGAGATGAATACACGCCGAAGCCAGAAATGTCATTATCTATTATCAAGCTAGTCAATTATCTACTCATGGAGCAGCGGCTTCTTTCTATTTTGATAGGAATCGCTATTGCATGGAGGTTCTTTATCCTTCATCCAATTTGGGGGCTAAAGTGCCCCTAGGTTTAAAGAAGAAGCTCCTGCAAGTAGTCATGACTGGTGGAGATGGATTTGTTGGCAGTCACCTCGTTGAAAGGCCCATGGAAAGAGGTGATAGTGTTATTGCCGTTGACAGTTTCTTTACAAGAAGGAAGGAGAATGTTTTGCATCCTTTCAGCAATCTGAGGTTTGAACTCATACAACATGATGTTGTGGAGCCTTTGTTGTTGGAGGTCGACCAGATCTACCATTTGGCTTGCCCTGCTTCCCCTGTGCATTACAAACACAATCCTTTGTAGACATACTTGAACTCGTAGAAATACTAAATAAACCTATGCATTATATGGGAATTTATGTAGATTTTAATATTGTTTTCACACTAGACGTTTCTATTCAGTATTTGTTTTTGATATAACTCTTATTTTTTTGTTTTAATCCTTAACTCGAGCTTTACAAAACCAATGTTGTGTGAACCTTGAACATGCTTGGACTTGCCAAGGGTGTTGGCACACTTTTGCTTACAGGTATCATTGAGGTTTATGGAGATCCACTTGAACATTCTCAAGCTAAGGCATACACGCGAAATGTTAATCCTATCGGTGAGTTTCTTGTGGTATTTACCTTTGATGAAGTCATTCAATGTGTTCTATTCTAAATTCTTGTTCGATTTTTCTCTTGTATTGAGAACTAAAAGGATTATCATTTTCATGGTCGCATTCATGTATCTGCTTTTGCGAAGATGAGGCTAAGAGAGCAATTGAAACTCTGACAATGGATCATCACAGGGGAGCAAATGTTAAAGTATGTTTGTGAATCCGATTCGACTTAATGTTTGTCTTAAATCTCAATATATTAATTTTTTTTCACAGCACACATGCCAAGATACTTCTTTGACAATGTGCTTTTGAGTTCGAATTGCTCCAATCTCAAATACATATGGTCTGCGAGTGTGCCTTTATGATGATTGGATTGTAAGTAATTTTGTTGCTCAGGTAAATTACTAATTGTCTACCCAGGCTCTCAAGATTATGATGATCTCATAACTTAGTATAGTTGTATTATGCAATAAATGTTGGTGTTATGTAAGTTGTGCGTTGTAGGCCATGGGATGATGCTCCTTAAAGCAAAACCCAGAGCTACAGTATCTACCTATTGGTACTTGGATCTTTCTTTTTAGATTGTTGGTAATCACAATTACCCTTCCACTTGGTGTGTTTGCCAAAGGGCCTACAACTTTTTTTTGCAAGCCATAGTCCAACAAAGGTGAGTAATCCTTTAGCAGCTTGATAGGTAAGACAACAGACTAAATAGAAACCAAAGTATTCAACGAGTTATCTGTGAGGGAATCCTTTTACCAAAAAGGTTTGTGAAGAAGCAACAAGTCATTCAGAGGTTAATTGAAAAGCATCTTATATTTTATTCTGGAAGGAAGATCACGGACCAAAACCCTTGGCCCTCCTATAAGCCCCTGGAGAACTCCAATTTGTTCCAGTCTCTGGCGCATGATCGGTTCTCTTCTCAAACACTATGAAAACAATGAAATTGAAAACAAAAAAATAAAAACCCCTCACCTGATCCTCATTAGATGTATAGTAAAAAACAGAGTATTTAGTTTCTCACGTTCGTTGCTGGGAAGATTTTCTTTGAATTCCCACTTTCTTGTCCTCGACTTTACTGTAATGATCATACTTAGCATCATCGATCTCAGGCTGATTGTCATGATTATGTTTGCTATGGTTGGCTTTCAATTTCTTGGCTGTGTCTGAGCTTCTTCAATACTGATTTGTTATGGTGGGTGCTGCCGGTCTTATTACTTGAACTATATTGCTCCTCATCATCACCTACCAGCCAGCTAACTACACATCACATAAAATCTCACTTTAAAATCGACCAACAAATACAAAAACAAAACCCCAAACCAAACAATTTAAAGGCAAAATGCAAGCATCCTACAACAAATTACAAGGAAAGAAACGATGTCTTGTGAAGAATATTGTAATTGGAGCTCTGCTCATTTACGGGTTTCCCCCTCGAAAAGGCAAATAAACATTGCTTTCACGAATAAAAGTATTGCTATATCTACAATTGTCTATTGTTGTGGTAATTCTTTCTTTTTTATTATAAAATATTGCTATATTAGGTTATTTCTGCTCGAAATTTCTTATTCTACTATTAAGGTACATAACATTTGATATCATAGCACTTTCCTAAGCCAAAAATTTAAACTAGACTTATTCCAATGCCTATAAATAACACAATGATAAGTCGTTCAACAAGTAAATATGCAATTGGGGAAGACTATATGCAAAAAATACAAGAGATTTACCCTAGTTAGACACCCTTGTAACCCTTGTTGGTACCCCTTCGAGTAGTATCTCATCAAACAGCATTTTGTTTCACTTCCATGTACCAAGCTCAAACAATCTAGCACAATCGAAGATTTCATCTCATCTTTTGAGCAGTTGACCATTCGCACTAAAGACATGTCTGATACTTTTTGCGATGAATGTTTCATTAGTGGTTTTAAAGAAGAGATACGTACATAGGTCTTAATGGCTCATCTTACTGCTTGGTTGAATGTCACTCATAGAACTAGAGAAGCCCAAAAGGTGATGAATGCTCAAATAAAAAAGGCCTCATTTATTCCTCATCCCATCATCCCTGTCCACCTACATTACCTTCCACCAATCCCTCACCATCCTCTCCACCTCTCAAGATCCAAAAGTTAACCCAAGCCAAAATGGTGGAGCGCCAACTCAAAGGTCTATGCTACAACTGTGATGAGAAATATTCCCCTTATCATAAATGTAAGAAGCAAAATCTATTTATGGCCATTTAAGAGAACATTTATGATGACGAAGTTAAAGCTAGCACCCATGAGGTCCATCATCCATTAGTGGAAGACAATCTCCAACCTTATCTGCTAGAGGTAGAACCCCAGGTCTCTTTGCATGCATTGATTGGTCTTTCTACTCCCCAAACCCTCAAATTGATTAGCTACATCAAACATCACAAGGTTAGTCTTAAATAGCGGTAGCATGCATAACTTTATTTATCACCGTGTAGCCCAAGAAACCCACTATTTTAGCAATGTTGTGAACAACTTCCAAATCATGATTATGAACGAAGGAACCATGAAATATGGTGGTCATTATGAAAATGTGTTTCTTCAAATGGGTTATTATTCCCTCAAAACCCACATCTTCGCTATTTAAATGGGTGGTTGTGATATTCTTGTCAAGATCCAAGATGAAAACTTCAGCAAATTCTAGAAGTTCAAAACTTGACGAGGAAGAAGATCAAGGTCTTCAAATCAAACGATGATGCAGGGTACTCTCCCAGAAACTTCAGTGATTTCTACAAGGAGGCAAAGATCACGAGGTAGCCAACAAAACAAACAAAGATAAGTATCTTATACTTTATATGATAAGTTTTATTTGCTCAAATTAAATTGTTATCTTTATTGATGAATAGCATGACTATTTAAATTAGTACTTGTTAACCCTTGTGGATATTTATGTCATGGATAGGACCATTATAAAGATTGTGGAGATGGAGATCCGTGATGCGACCAGTACGACAGTTATGCTCAGATCAAGTGTCCTCACCAGATAGTGGGGGCAAGACTCCTAAGGTAGCATTCACAGGAGTGGTTCCTTGGTTGTTCAGCATACACCCATGTGCCAAGGAAGAAGAGGATGAAGGCAGTAACCTTCAAGAGATCTAGAAGGTTTCATATGGAGTTTGATAACGAGAAGCAGGGGATTTTGAAGGATGAGTATCCCTCTAAGTACAGTAATCATCCTTCTATCAGGATGAGATAGTAGAGCCAACAAAACAATTGGATCTTCCAAGAGATGATGCAGTGATCAGGTAGTAGGCCAGCAAGAAGCCATGATGGAAGAATATTAGTCCATCATGAAGAATGATGTATGATAGTACCGAGACCTGAAGGGAAATCAATGGTGACCTCCAAGTAGATCTATAAGATTTAACATGCAATTCAGATTAGCGTTAGAGATGGCTCATAAAGGACAACCAGGTTGCAGACTAAGAGGGAGTATTCAGTGTTCCTTAGTGAGCAAGAGGCTCGCCTTAGCAAACCCACTTGATGGGAGGTGACACAAATGGATACATGGGGGCAAACAATCTTCTATGATCCTTAGCTATATGATGTGGGAATATTGGCCCAAAAGCAGAGTATCCAGGTGCAGTGACTGCAGGATACTCAGACACAGAGAGAGCAAAGTGTCCAGATGCAAAAGGAGCAGGGTACTTAGATGCAAAGGAAGCAATATACTTCCACATAGAGGGAGTAGCCACAACACAATTTATTGATAAAGAAGATCTTGTACGGACTCGAGCAGGCCCCCCGAGCTTGGTATGCCGAGATTGACAAATATTTGATGAGCTTGGGTTTCACCAAGAGTGATGCAGAATCCAACCTATACTACAATGTTGTTGATGGTGACCATTTGATCTTGGTACTATATGATTGATTATTTGTTCCTTACGAAAATAGAGAAGCTCAATGTTAAGTGTAAGAGGGAGTTGACCTCTAAATCCGAGATTATTGGGATTGGAGGTATGATGAGATCTTTCCTCAATCAAAGGGAGTACACAGTTGAGATCTTGAGAGATTCGGGATGATGGACTACAAGTCCATACCTATGGAGGCAAATCTAGAGAAGCTAAGTGATTCGGCTTCATATTCATATTTGGTGATGTACAAATAGTTGATCAGATTCAGTGACGAATGGCCCTGGCGTAGTCTTAACAAAATCAAGATGCAGATGATGGACATTCTCACCAAATTAGGGACTTGGCGCAGAATGTCTCCCTCACTGAAAGGGAGTGTTGATGTTCTCCATGGTTCCAACATCAGGCAAACATTCGCAGATCATTCTCTTGGATGGGTTCGCAACCCAAAGATAATGGCCCTTTCGTAGCCCTTGACTATGTGTCTTATAGCTCTGATGCTTAGCCTCATTCAATCATGTGGATTGGACAGTAGGAGGCTAGAGGTCACATTGCGTACTCCATGTGGGAGTGCTCCATAGTCGAAGTGATCTATTCTTGTAAAGTAAGATGACTCATCTATGTTACAAGGAGATCTTATCTCCTTGTTTATTAGACAAAGTCTAATGTAATGTTAAATTTGACAAATGACTCTAAGAAGTGTCCTGGACTTCTTAGAGTATGGCCAAATCAACATTAGAGCTCTACTAAAAAGAATGTGACTGCATGTGAGGAGATATCAACAAGGGAGAATTTCTCTATGATGAAGAAATAACCAAGGATTCAAGACAATCCATTGAAGAAGTCCCAGAGAAATTTGAAGCAAGGAAGAGCACAACTACCCAAGTAAAGGGGGTAAATTGACCCTAGAAGACAAAATGGCAAGTCAACTTGAAAAATAAAGAATAAATAAAAGTACAAGCTGACCTCAAAAGTGAAAATCAAGTCAACTGGAGAATATAAATAGAGGTGTTCTCACACTTCATTTGGAACATTCACACACCACATCTTCTTCTCTCAAGTGATGCACACTTCTCAAGGAGGGATAGCAAAGTCACATGAAGTAATATTGGGGTTTTCTTTTATTCTCTTGGAAGATATCTACCCTCTCTATGGTTTCTTGTGGAAGAAGGGCGCACTCTTGTGTTAGGGATTCATCTTCATGATTGGTTTTGTTCTTGTATTGGATTAATTTCTTCCAATAAAAGTTTGTTGGGTTTTCTCCCATTTGGGTTTCCCAAGATAAATCTTTGTGTCTCTTGTGCATAGTTATTCTTTCAGTGATTCTTGTTTTATTTTTCGCTGCAAATGAATGATGCTATAATTGTGGGATAAAATGAATTATGAAATTAAAGTTGAAAGAGATGAAACTTATATTGTTATGCTAAAAATCTAACATGGTATCAGAACAGTGTTGAATAGAAGCCATTGCCAGACATTGGTTTTACCCTAG
Organism: Larix kaempferi; assembly: GCA_027924585.1. Taxonomy (NCBI): domain Eukaryota; kingdom Viridiplantae; phylum Streptophyta; class Pinopsida; order Pinales; family Pinaceae; genus Larix; species Larix kaempferi. The sequence goes on along the minus strand of BSBM01000994.1, from coordinate 21,725,225 downwards.
TCCAAAAACTAGGGCTTCCAAGTTTGGACACTTCCCACCATTGTTGGGACTTGAAAGGAGCATTGTGGAACTCGCCCTAGGAGGGCACACCTATCTATGGAAGCAAATCTTTGTTTCGTGAAGTTTCAGTTTTGACCTAATTGTTGTTGGAATCGAGAAATTAGTGCTTCCAGTTTCTACCACTTATGACCACAGATCGAGTTCGATCTTAGCATTTTGGAGCTTTCCCTAGAAGGGCGCATCTACTTGTGGAGTCAGGTTTCACATTTGATAATTTTCAATTTTGACCTAGTTTCTGTTGGAACCGAGAAACTAGGGCTTCCAATTTTGAGCCTTTCTAGCCACAAGATAATACTGAAAAATAGTGTTTTGGAATTCTCCCTAGGAGAGCGCATCTATTTGTGGAGGAAAATTTCAATTTTTCCAAACTTCAGTTTTGACCTAGCTTCTACTAGGGTTTCGGAATCAAATTTTCATATTTTGTCAAAATGGTGTCCAAAGTAGAAGAAAGGTTCGATGATGTTAAAATTGCGGATGAACCCCAGTATTCTTCTGTCTATGCTCTTAATGGTACTATTTTAGATAGCAGTGATATCTCGTCAGTGGACCATGTTGTTTCTAAGGACATGACAACCCAAGATCAGAAGAAAGGAAAAGGAAGAAGAAGAAATAGAAGAAAGTTTAAGAAGAAGAGAAATACAAGTGAAAAATTAGCGACAATTCAAACTCGGAAGAAGGAACTTTCTAATATAAAATGCTTCAACTGTAACAACTTTGGTCACTACGCTTCCCAATGTTCTCAGGGAAGAAATGGTGAAGAAGGAAAATAGAGATCAACTCCAAAATAAAAGAAGGGTCTTTCAAAGAGCAAATGTTTCAAGTGTCATACAATTGTTCACTATGTGTATCAGTGTCCTCAAAAGAAAAGGAAAGAAAGGAAACATAATGGTGAAGAGCTTCCACCTCAAAAGAAAAGCAGAAGACAGATTTGATGAAGACTACTTCTCCAGAGCTTTAGCATGAAGATGTTTTACAGAAGGTGTATACTTAGCAAGAATGAATTATTTCCATGCAGTGATAAGACCTAGTACTTCCATATACATGTAGGGGCATCCTTGGATGTCTTCTTGCACACTATATGATTCTCTCCAGAAGACATGAAGATCCAAGATGAAAATATCAGCAGATTATAGAAGTTCAAAACTTGACGAAGAAGAAGATCAAGGTCGTCAAATCAGACGATGATGCAGAGTACTCTCCCAGAAACTCCAGTGATATCTGCAATGAGGTAGAGATCAAGAGGAAACCAACAAAATAAACAAAGATAAGTATTTTATACTTTATATGATAAGTTTTATTTGCTCAAATTAAATTGTTATATTTATTGATGAATAGCATGATTGTTTAAATTAGTACTGGTTAACCCTTGTGGATATTTATGTCATGGATAGGACCATTATAAAGATTGTGGAGACGAAGATCCATGATATGACCAGTACGATAGTTATGCTCAGAGCAAGTGTCCTCACCAGATAGTGGGGACAAGACTCCTAAGGTAGCTTTCACATGAGTGGTTCCTTGGTTGTTCAGCATACACCCATGTGCCAAGGAAGAAGAGGACGAAAACGGTAACATTCAAGAGATTTAGAAGGTTTCATATGGAGTTTGATAAGGAGAAGCAAAAGATTTCAAAGGATGAGTATCCCTCTAAGTACAATAATCATCCTTCTATCAGGATGGGACAATGTGCCAACAACACAATTGGATCTTCCAAGAGATGATGCAGTGATTAGGTAGCATGCCAGCAGGAAGCAATGATGGAAGAATATTAGACCATCATGAAGAATGATGTATGATAGTACCGAGACCTGAAGGGAAGTCAATGGTGACCTCCAAGTAGATCTATAAGATCAAACATGCAATCCATATTAGCATCAAAGATGGCTCATAAAGGACAATCAAGTTACAAACTTAGAGGGGGTATTCAATGTTCTTGAGTGAGCAGGAGGCTTGCCTTAGCAGACCCACTTGATGGGATGTGACACAAATGGATACACAGGGACAAATAATCTTCCATGATCCGGAGCTATATGTTGTGGGAAGATTGGCCCAAAAGCAGAGTATCCATATGCAGTGAGTGCAAGATACTCAAACACAGAAAGAGCAGAGTGTCTATATGTAGAGGGAGCATGATACTCAGATGTAGAGGGAGCAATATACTTCCACAGAGAGGGAGTAGCCACAACACAACTTATTGAAAAAGAAGATCGTATACAAACTCGAGCAAGCCCCCAGAGCTTAGTATGCGAAGATCGACAGATGTTTGATGAGCTTGGGTTTCACCAAGAGTGATGCATATTCCAACCTTTACTGCAAGGTTGTTGATGGTGACCATTTGATCTTGGTACTATATGATTGATGATCTATTCCTTATGGAAATAGAGAAACTCAGTGTCAAGTGTAAGAGGGAGTTGACCTCTAAATTTGAGATTATTGGGATTGGAGGTATGATGAGATCTTTCCTCGGCCAAAAGGAGTACACAATTGAGATCCTGAGATATTCGGGATGATGGACTGCAAGTCCATACCTATGGAGGCAGATTTGGAGAAGCTAAGTGATTATGCTTCAGATTTAGATTTGGTGATGTGCAAACAATTGATCAGATTCTTGATGAGATATTTGTTTTGCAGTAAATACCCTAAGCCAATTATGGCTGAGTCGAGATTCTTCCATTGGGTTGTGGCAAAGCATGTGCAGAGGTACCTGCGTGGTACAGTTGGATATGATCTAAGAGATGTCTCAAGTGATGAAGTGAAGTTGCAAAAGATATGTACAGATTCTGACTAAGGAGAGTGCAGTAGACAAAGAAGCATCTTGAGGTATTGCTTCAGCTTGTATCAGTCGATATCCTTGATGAGCAAGAAGCATGCTTCTGTGGCACTCAGTACAACATAAGTTGAGTGAATTGCAGCCAGTATCATAGGGCTATTTGATATGGAGATCAAATACCACTTCATCGGAGATGTGGTGTAGAAGGGAGCAGTGAAGCTCCAATACATATCCACGGATGAGCAAATAGCCGATGTTCTCACCAAGCCTTTGTCCAAGGAAACATTTGCATACTTTAGGGACAAGCTTGGTGTGATGGAGAATTTCTCTCCGAGTGAAAGGGAGTGTTGATGGATGTGTAACACTGTGATGCGCAAGAAGACATTCATATGAGAGATGAATGGCCCAGACACCGTGATGATCTTCCAAATGAGCAGCAAACATTCATATGAGAGATGAATGTCTCAGACATCATGATGATTTGATAGATTAGTGGTAGACATTCACAAAACTGAATGGCCCAGTACAGATCTAGTTGGAGTACAATAGTACAGATGCAATTGCAGTACAGACACTGTAGTACAGATGCTAATGCCGTACAGGTACCATACAAATGCAAATGCAATATAGATGTGGTGTAGATGAGTCGCATCGGGAAGACATTCTCCACGGGAACTCATGGTGATGGAGAATGACTCATTCACTTACGAATGGCCCTGGTATAGTCTTAACAGACTCGAGATGCAGATGATTGACATTCTCACCAAGTTAGCGACTTATGCAGAATGTCTCCCTCGCTGAGAGGGAGCACTGATGTTCTCCATGGTTCCAACATCGAGCAAATATTCTGCAAATCATTCTCTTTGATGGGTTCGCGACCCAGAGAGAATGGCCCCGTTGTAGCCCTTGATTGTGTGTCTTATGGCTCGAATGCCTAGCCTCGTTCAATCACGTGGATTGGATTGTAGGAGGCTAGAGATCACATTACGTACTCCATGTGGGAGTGCTCCTTAGTCAGAGTGATCTATTCTTGTAGAGTAAGATGATTTGTCTATCTTACAAGGAGGTCTTGTCTCCTTGTATATTAGACAAAGTCTAATCTAATGTTGAATTTGACAATTGGCTCTAAGAAGTGTCTAGGACTTCTTAGAGTATGGTCAAATCAACAATAAAGCTCTACTAAAAAGAATGTGATCGCATGTGAGGAGATATCAACAAGGGAGAACTTTTCTACAATGAAGAAATAACCAAGGAGTCAAGACAATCCATTGAAGAAGTCCCAAAGAAAGTGGAAAGCAAGGAAGAGCACAACTACCCTAGTAAAAGGGGTAAATTGACCCTAGAAGACAAAATGACAAGTCGGCCTAAAAAATAAATACAAGATAAATAAAGAATAAATAAAAGTACAAGCCAACCTCAAAAGTGAAAATCAAGTCAACTAGAGAATATAAATAGAAGTGTTCTCACACTTCATTCGACACATTCATGCACCACATCTTCTTCTCTCAAGTGAGGCACACTTCTCAAGGAGGACTAGCAAAAGTCACATGAAGTAATTTTGGGGTTTTCTTTTATTCTCTTGGAAGATATCTACCATCTCTAGGGTTTCTTGTGGAAGAAGGGCACTCTTGTGCTAGGGCTTAATCTTCATGATTGGTATTGTTCTTGTATTAAGATTAATTTCTTCTGAGAAAAGTTTGTTGGGTTTTCTCTCGTTTGGGTTTTCCCGAGATAAATCTTTGTGTCTCTTGTGCATGGTTATTCTTTCAGTGATCCTTGTTTTATTTTCCACTGCAAATGAATGATGATATACTTGTGGGATGAAATTAATTATGAAATTAAAGTTGAAAGAGACGAAAATTATATTGCTATGTTAAAAATCTAACAGTTGAATGGTTACGAACATTAGGGCCCATCACTATGAATTTTGATGCCTTATACATGAGTTTCCAACAAGTAAAGCATCTATGCAGTCTCAAAGGAATTACAATTGGATCTCCAAAGATTATCAGCTCACATCGTATGGAAAAACTTCTTAAAAGGGCCATTTAAGCATTGTGATTGAATTCCATGCCATTCAAGCTTTTCGAAGCCCCTTCTTGAGACATTTCTTTTGACATGCAGATAGTCTTGGACAAACACCAATCCATCTTTGTCAATCCCAAAGGACTACCCCCCTGACACAACGAGCATGATCATTCCATTCCACTCATACTTGGTAGCCTCCCACCCAACATCCCTCCCATATTGCCATCCATTTGCCGAAAAAAATGAGATTGAAAAGATAGTTTAGGATTTGCTAGATACTGATGTCATCCGCCCTAATGTCGACCGTTATTATTCCCCGATTGTGATGGTCCTCATGAAAGAAGGCACTTGACATATGCATCTTGAATTTCATGCCTTGAACAAACTAACCATCAAGGATAAGAATCTCATAAGCTTGAATGGAATGGAATTGAGCCACAATGCCTAAATGGCCCTTTTTAAAAAGCTTTTCCCTATAGTGTGAGATGACAATCTTTGTAGCCCTCAGGGGTGTAGCTCAACTAACAATTTGCTGGATATGAAGGAAATGTTGTAAATGGAGGTCACAAGTTCAAATCACCCCGAATTACCCATGCCCCATGCTTGCGAGCGGTGTGGGTGCACCTAGGGGTATAGCGATAGTGGATGGGATTGGACCCCTGGGCACTATGTCATGCGAGCACCGACCCCATCCCAGCTGTCGATTCCCCTAGTTACAAAAAAAAAGATGTTTGTAGATCTGACTATAATTCCTATGAGTGTAGCAATGCCCTACCTATTGGAAATTCGTATAAAGGCACTAAAATCCATGGTGATGGGGCCTAATGTTTGTAACCATTCAACACCCAAGACAATATCACAACCACCTATTTCAATAGAAAACATGTGGGTTTTTAGGGAATAATCACCCATTTGATGCCACACGTTTTCATGACCACCACATTTCATAGCACCTCTGTTCACAATCATGATTTGGAAGTTGTTCATAGCATAGATATAGCAGTTTGTTTATTGGCTTATACAACGATAAAAAGTTATGGGTACTACCATTGTCAGTTAAGACTATGGCTTTGCAATGTTTGATGTAGCCAATCAATTTGAGGGTTTGATTAGAAAAAAAAATAGTCAATGCATGCAAAGAGATCTTGGGTTCCACCTCCAATAGTTCAGGTTAGGGATTGTCTTCTACAAATGGAGGAACCTCATGGGTGCTAGCTTCATCTTCATAAAAAATGTCCTCTGAAATGGCCATAAAGAGTTTTTGCTCCTTACATTTATGACTAGGGGGATATTTCTCATCATAGTTATCAAAAGACTTTTGAGTTGGTGCTCTACCATATCAGCTTGGGTTAACTTTTGGATCTTGGAGGTGGACAAGGAAAGGGAATAATGGGGCCTTTTTTAGTTTAACATTCATCACCTTTTGGGCTTCCCTAGATCTTTGAGTGGCATATACAACCAAGTAGTAGGACGAACCATCAATACTTATGCACGAATCTCTTCTTTCAAACCACTAATTAAACATTCCTTGTAAAAAGTATTGAACATGCCTTTGGTGCGAATGGCCAGCTACTCAAAAGCGAAGATGAAATCTTCAACTATGCCAGATTGTTTGAACTTGGTCAATTTCCCAAAATAATTTGTCTATTTTGAAACATTCATAGAGATCTTAAACAAATTATGTCCAAGCAATATAATCCTTGTAGGATTTCTTGTGTCATTGCCACCATTATCTGCATTCAAGATCCAAATATAAGACACCCACTCGAAGCTTCACCATGTCCTCTGTGATGCCATGCAAGGAAAAGTAATGTTCCATTTGAGTGACCCATCCTATGGGATTTGACCCGTCAAATTTGGTGAGATCAACTTTATGAAGTTTGTGCCACATGTGAGGCATCAAATCACGAACAAACAAAGTGGAGCGGGATCCAATGGGATTAAATGATTCAGTCTCTTCCTTGTGGGGAGATTTTCCCAACTCTAAGTATCTCGAAGATGAAGGAAAGAGTGTCATGAAGTGGGCCATATGGTCGAAAAGCTACTTCAATTTGGTAAGCTTGGCACGGATGTGATCAAGATTTTACCTAGTTAATAAGGAGTTGTGGTCTAACTTGTGTTGCAACTCATCATACAGTTTTTCCAAGTGGAAAACTTTGCGGGAGAGCAATGTCCTTGAGTGTTAGTCATAGGGGAAATGCGTCCACAAAAAGGGTTACAGAGTGGTACCAATGCAATTAACTCAACAAAAGAATTATGTTGAGATGGGTTTGAAATGCAGGTGTTGAGATGTGGGTCCATAGAAAGGGTTACTAGAGAGTGATGCCAATGCGATTATCTCAGCACAAGGATTTTGTTGAAATATGTCTGAAATAAGGGAGTAGAAAGAATTTTTAAATTCTTGACACTGTAATTTATGTAGGAATTTTGAGGACTAGTCACAGAGGACAAGGTCTCCAAGATCTTGAGGACAAGGGAATACCAGGTGTTATAGCTCTCTGAAATACTTGCAAAGTCCAACAGTAGTAGTCAACCCAATCTTTTAGAGCACTAACTAAAGAGGCTCAATCATGTCCTTAGTTGTACAACCTGACTACCTAAGTACTAAAAAGTAATATCCCCGATTGTTGTGCTTAGTGCCATTATAGCAACAATATGATCAATTGGATTATCTAAAGTTGGTATCAGGTAGTCTAGGAGACTTCCGATATACCCAAGGGTTCATGAAATCAAAATTCTATATACAAGGGTTGTCTAATGCAGTACTACTCAAAGGAGTACAAATAGGGGTTACAAGGGTGTCCAACTAGGTGAAACATCTTGTATTTTTTGTGTTGTCTTCCTCAACCATAGATTTACCCATTAAAAGACAAATCACCATGTTAGTTATAGACATCGGAATACATCTCTAGCCTAAAAAAACTCTCTAAAATTTTCGACTCAAGGAAGTGCTCTAATACCAAATGTTAAGTACCTTAATAGCATAATAGAAAATTCAAAACAGAAATAACATAATATAAAAATATTTTAGAATGAAAATGACAGAATTACCACAACAATAGACAATTTTAAATAACCAAATACTACAATAGCAATACCTTTATTGATGAAAGCAATGTTCACTTGCCTCTTCGATGGGGCAACCTCCAAATGAGCAGAGCTCAAATTACAATATACTTAACCAAAAATCTTATTATATTGCTTCTACTCCTTTATATAGCTTCTATAGCTTCTAGTGAAAGAACTTTCTAGTAGACAAAACCTTTTAATGTTAGTTTTTGTACCTTGATATGTGTTCCCCTAGTGACTCCTAGCCTAAGTCACTAAAGAGGGGGAAATGGGACCCTCACATTAATCACACATTAATGAGACTTTATGTTTTAAAGTCACTTTTTGTCTAAAGTTAAAGTGGGTGAGTAATAATTAATTAAGTGATTTAATTAATGTGACTTTTGCTCACATCTAATCTCAACCATCAGATTGAAGTGAATCACCACCGTTGGATTAGAATCACTTTTAGGGATTGAACAAAAAGGGAGGGAGGCTCTAAACCTATTCATTATTGAATGAATGAAGTGAGAGAGGTCGAGAGAGTACCGCAGGTAGCACGCATTCCTAGGAGCAGATAGGCACAGGAATCGAGGCAATCTTCAGCAAACTTCTGGGCACACTTCCCAACACGGCCGTACTGCATTCTGAGCACAAATATCGAGGAAGTCCTGGGCACGCAGACCGAGAACAGCAGCACTGGAATCGAGGTATTTATGGGCACTCATTCCAAGAATACCAGCACGAGTTTCAAGGTAGTTCACGGGCTCACTTCCCTAGACAGGCTCAAGTTCCAAGACTGTGAATCTAGGCACCATTCTCGAGGCAGGTTTTGCTCAGCAGATGAAGAAGGTACAGGGCACGGGTTTCACAGTATCAGCATGATTTTCTGATAAATATCAGCAAAGAATTCGAGGAACTATCAGCACTGAAATCGAGGGTGATTTCAATCAGTATTCTCTGCACAGAATTCAAGGTACTTGGCACAGAACTCGAGGAGAAATTTCTGTCAGTGTTCTCTGCACAGAATTTGAGGTACTAGGCACAGAACTCAAGGAGAACTTAGTGATACAGACTGTGTATTTTCCAGCACAGTTTATGAGTGAATTCTGGCACGTATTCCTATGCTGTGGGCACACAAAACGAGGTTCAGTTTGATGCACAACTTTCCAGAAAGATTCTGCTAAGTGGTGAAGATAAGTTAAATTCTTCATTGTAATGCTGTGATGAATATTTTGCTGATGAAATAATATCTCTCTCTCTCTCAACTGGTTTTCCCTGTGGGGGTTTTTCCAGGGCTCGATTTGGCCAAAAATCACCGAGTACATTTTCATGTGTGATTGTTATTTGCTTGCGGCCTGTTAGTAGCATTTAATTGTGTGTTTACTATTAAAGCATTTTGTAATAAGTAACCTACAGCCTATGCAAAACCGGCTGTAGGTGAAAACCACCAAAAACTTGACATAAACCAGCTGGCAGTTAAAGGGCAGAATTTCTTCATGGTATCAGAGCACAGGGAGCATAAAAACAAGTGAGTTTGCAGACACACATAAAAATTGCAGATCTCAGAAAGTTCAGTATTCTTTCCTTCTGTTAGTGGGCAACGTTCTATTGGTTTGATTTTCAGATGGCTACAGGTTTGAGGATTGAAGACAGGTTGAATGGGACAGAAAATTTTGTGCCTTGGAAGGCCAGAATTTTGTTGCTTTTGGAGGAGAATGAGTTATGGGTAGAGGTGGTAAGGAACACCACCACAAACCCCATTACCATTCCAGATGGCTCGGATGCTACAGCTCTTTCAACCTTCAACAAGAAAGACTGTAAGGCTAGGAGAATCATACTAGATGCAGTAAAAGACCACATCATCCCTCACATTTCCGGGAAGACCAAGGCACATGAGATGTGGAGTGCCTTGATCAGCTTGTATGAGAGCTCCAACGAGAACAAGAAGATGGTTCTCAAGGAGAAGCTCAAGAGTATCAGGATGACTGGAGGAGAGGGAGTCACAGCTTATCTCACTAGGATCTCTGCAGTTCGGGATGAACTGGCAGCGGTTGGTGAAGTAGTATCCCCTACAGAGCTAGTACGCACAGCAGTGAATGGGGCTTCAAGGCCCTGGAGTGCATTTGTGCAGGCCATTGTGGGCAGGGAGAACCTTCCATCATGGGAGAGGTTGTGGGATGACTTTGTGCAGGAGGAGACCAGGAGGGGTCTCGTACAGGGCAGTACATCAGGTGGTGGAGCAGATGAGGAGAACGTGGCTCTGACAGCCAAAGGAAAGAAGAAGAAGGGTCCCAAGAAGAATGGGGCCAAGGGGCAGCAGCGACAGCAGCAACAGCAGCATCCACAGGGTGGGCAGAAGAAGGACTTGAGTAAAATCAAGTGCTACTGTTGTCAGGCGTTTGGGCACTATGCATCTCAGTGTCCAAACAAGAAGAGGAAGAAGGGACCGGGTCAGCAGACAGCAGCCTCAGCAGAGATTGATGAGTTTGGTGACAGGTTTCAGAGGGAGTTTTCCCTATATGCTAGATAGAGTGAGAGAGAGAGAGTCTCCTTAGCCACCAGCATTGACATGGATTTGGAGATTGAGCACTCATTGTTGACAGGGCATCAGACAGGTCCTTCCACCACTGGTACATGGTATATTGACAGCGGAGCCTCGAGACACATGACAGGTACTCGAGAGTTCTTCTCCGAGTTATCACGGACAAAGAGAGAGGTGGAGGTTGTACTTGGTGACAACACCATTGTTAGAGCAGTGGGTCAGGGGACAGTTATATTTGAGAGGGAGTCCATGAGTCCCATGACTTTGAAGGATGTGTTGTACGTCCCTGGGATGAAAAAGAACCTTGTTTCAGTTTCCACGATTGAGGACAGGGGTCTTGGGGTGTGCTTCTCAGATGGGAGAGTGCAGGTGTTTCCCAAGACCACAGGTGTATCTACTCCCATGGATATTGGAGTTGGATGTGGACGACTGTACAAGCTATTGTTTCAGCCACAGCATGCTCTAGCACACAGCAGCAGCAGTGAGCTGTGTGAGTTATGGCACAGGAGGATGGCCCATTTACATCACCCCGCTCTGGGAGTGTTGAGGAGCATGGTCACAGGTTTACCTGAGTTTGACACTGAGTAGAGTGATGTGTGCAGAGGGTGTACTTTGGGAAAGTACACCAAGACCGTGTTTCCTAGCAGTGACACGAGAGCAGCAGGGGTGCTCGATTTGATTCATACTGACATTTGTGGTCCTATGTCCTCAGTATCTTTGTCTGGCCGTGAGTACTATATCAGCTTCATTGATGACTACTCCAGGAAGACCTGGATCTACTTCTTGAGGAGCAAGAAGTCCCCACTTGTATTGAATGTCTTCCAAGGGTTCAAAGCCCTTGTGGAGAAGCAGACGGGGAGGAAGATCAGGATGTTGAGGTCAGACAATGGGGGTGAGTATACCTCCATGGAGTTCAGCGCATTCTGCAGGCAGGAGGGTATACAGCGACAGTTGACAGTTCCCTACACTCCTGAGCAGAATGGAGTAGCAGAGAGAAAGAACAGGTCGATCGTTGGAGCAACGAGGGCCATGCTTCATGATCAGGGGTTACCGTTCTTTCTGTGGGCTGAGGCCTGCAACACTGCAGTGTACCTGCAGAACAGGAGTCCCCACCGTGCCTTGGGGAGGATGACTCCAGAGGAGATGTATTCAGGCAAGAAGCCTGAGGTGAGCCATTTTCGGATATTTGGCTCTCTGACTTACTCTCACGTCCCCTCAGAGAGGAGGACGAAGTTCGAACCCACCGCAGAGAGAGGCATCTTTGTGGGTTACGACGAGACTTCGAAGGCATATCGGCTTTACATTCCTGGCCAGAGGCGAGTTGTAGTTAGGCGGGAAGTAAAGTTTGATGAGGAGAGGGCCTTCAGGAAGTCGAGAGAGATGGATCAGGGGGAGACACCAACTCCCACACCTCAGTTGGTACAGGCTTCTTCGATACAGGTTACAGGTCCACAGGTTTCTGGGGTGACTGGATCACAGGGTACAGGCACAGGTTCTACAGGGTCAGTGGTTCAGATTACAGGTACTTCAGGGACAGGTACAACGACAGATACAGGGATTGGCACAGGTTCAGGATCACCAGTTTCAGGCTCACAGATTGCAGGGTCTTCTGGGACTAGTTCATCAGCTACAGGTCCTAGGGGTGTTAGACCTCATGCTTTTGGCACGTCCTCGGATGAGGATACACCAGGTTTGGAGGGGCCTTCAAGGAAGAAGAAGCCTAAGTGGCTTCAGGACACCTTGAAGGAAGCGGAGGCATTTGGCAGACCTCGGGAGCAGATCAGGACGATTTTTGAGCCAGACAGATATGGGATGGCCCTTGTTGCGAGTCTTCGTGACTCTGCGCCTTCTACATTTGAGGAGGCTTCTCAGCACTAGGTATGGAGAGATGCCATGATGGAAGAGTACCATTCCATCATGAAGAATGATGCTTGGGAGATTGTACCGAGACCTGAGAGGAAGTCAATTGTGACTTCCAAGTGGCTCTACAAGGTCAAGCATGCAGCAGATGGCAGTGTAGAGAAGTTCAAGGCTCGATTTGTGGCTAGGGAGTTCCCACAGGTTGAGGGAGTCGACTATGATGAGACTTTTGCTCCAGTGGCTCGGTATTCCTCTATCAGGGCAGTGATATCGATTGCAGCAGAGATGGGTTGGAAGATCCACCAGATGGATGTGAAGACCGCATTTCTCAATGGTCTTCTGCAGGAGGAGCTGTATTTGGAGCAGCCACAGGGTTTCGAGATACATGGGAGAGATTCTCATGTGTGCAGGCTTAGGAAAGCCTTGTACGGTCTGAAGCAAGCTCCCAGAGCTTGGTACTCCAGGATAGATGCATATCTGATTTCGATGGGATTCCAGAAGAGTGAGGCTGATCCCAACCTATACTACATTGTGGTTGGTGGAGATCCACTCATTCTTCTGCTATATGTTGATGATTTATTTATCACTGGAGATGAGCGTCTTATTGCTCGGTGCAAGAGAGATCTTGCTACTGAGTATGAGATGACAGATATTGGGCTGATGCATTACTATTTGGGGATGGAGGTATGGCAGGAGCCAGGACATATTTTCCTAGGATAGGGGAAGTATGCTGCAGAGATTCTGAAGACTTTTCGGATGGACGACTGCAGGCCTATGTCTACACCTATGATCACCAACTTGAAGCAACTTCATGCTTCAGATGGTAAGTTGGTGGATCCCACACTATATCGTCAGCTCATCGGATCGTTGATGTATCTGGTCAACACTAGGCCAGACTTGTGCTTTGCAGTCAACACTCTTAGCCAGTTCATGGTGCAGCCTAGGAGTGTACACTGGAGTGCTGCAAAGCACATCTTGAGATACCTTGCAGGGACGGTGGATTATGGTCTGGACTACAGGGGTTCAGGTGGAGTTAGTTTGATTGGGTTCACAAATTCAGACTGGGCAGGTTGTGTGAGGGACCGGAAGAGCACTTCCGGTTGCTGTTTCAGCTTGGGCTCGGCAGTAGTGTCGTGGTTCAGCAGGAAACAGAAGTCCGTTGCATTGAGTTCTGCTGAGGCTGAGTATATGGCAACCAATCAGGCGACTTGCGAAGCACTGTGGCTTCGTAAGTTATTGGTAGATTTATTTGATCAGCAGTTGAGGCCTACGGTGATTTACTGCGACAATCAGAGTTGCATTCAGCTCTTTGAGAATCCAGTTTTTCATGACAGGTCGAAGCACATTGAGATCAGGTACCACTTCATTCGGGACTACGTTCAGAGAGGAGCAGTTGAGCTACAGTATATATCCACTGATCAGTAGGTTGCAGATGTCCTAACGAAATCTTTGGGGAGGGGGAAGTTTGTCTTCTTCAGAGATAAGTTGGGAGTGGTGCGGAACACCTTCCTCGGTAAGAGGGAGTGTTAGTTTTTGTACCTTGATATGTGTTCCCCTAGTGACTCCTAGCCTAAGTCACTAAAGAGGGGGAAATGGGACCCTCACATTAATCACACATTAATGAGACTTTATGTTTTAAAGTCACTTTTTGTCTAAAGTTAAAGTGGGTGAGTAATAATTAATTAAGTGATTTAATTAATGTGACTTTTGCTCACATCTAATCTCAACCATCAGATTGAAGTGAATCACCACCGTTGGATTAGAATCACTTTTAGGGATTGAACAAAAAGGGAGGGAGGCTCTAAACCTATTCATTATTGAATGAATGAAGTGAGAGAGGTCGAGAGAGTACTGCAGGTAGCACGCATTCCTAGGAGCAGATAGGCACAAGAATCGAGGCAGTCTTCAGCAAACTTCTGGGCACACTTCCCAACACGACCGTACTGCATTCTGAGCACAAATATCGAGGAAGTCCTGGGCACGCAGACCGAGAACAGCAGCACTGGAATCGAGGTATTTCTGGGCACTCATTCCAAGAATACCAGCACGAGTTTCAAGGTAGTTCACGGGTTCACTTCCCTAGACAGGCTCGGGTTCCAAGACTGTGAACCTAGGCACCATTCTCGAGGCAGGTTTTGCTCAGCAGATGAAGAAGGTACAGGGCACGGGTTTCACAGTGTCAACATGATTTTCTGATAAATATCAGCACAGAATTCGAGGAACTATCAACATTGAAATCGAGGGTGATTTCAATCAGTATTCTCTGCACAGAATTCAAGGTACTTGGCACAAAACTCGAGGAGAAATTTCTGTCAGTGTTCTCTGCACAGAATTCGAGGTACTAGGCACAGAACTCAAGGAGAACTCAGTGATACAGACTGTGTATTTTCCAGCACAGTTTATGAGTGAATTCTGGCATGTATTCCTATGCTATGGGCACACAAAACGAGGTTCAGTTTGATGCACAACTTTCCAGAAAGATTCTGCTGAGTGGTGAAGATAAGTTAAATTCTTCATTGTAATGCTGTGATGAATATTTTGTTGATGAAATAATATCTCTCTCTCTCTCAACTGGTTTTCCCCGTGGGGGTTTTTCTAGGGATCGATTTGGCCAAAAATCACTGAGTACATTTTCATGTGTGATTGTTATTTGCTTGCAGCCTGTTAGTAGCATTTAATTGTGTGTTTACTGTTAAAGCATTTTGTAATAAGTAACCTACAGCGTATGCAAAACCGGCTGTAGGTGAAAACCACCAAAAACTTGACATAAACCAGCTGGCAGTTAAAGGGCAGAATTTCTTCATTTAATAAGACTTCATTAGTTTCTATCTAATCTCCTATGAACTTTCTAGTGAAGGAACGTTCTAATATGAAGAATACAAATATTGCTTTCACACTACATCTACTTCATGGACCTTATTTAATATAGTTGGACTCAATACATAGCAACCTATCTATCTATTTAAGGGGGTTAGAGTAGGACCCTAACAATTGAACTTATGTATTGACAACCCTTTGTTGTATTACAAAGTTAGAAACCTGCATTAACTCAATACATAGCAACCTATCTATCTATTTAAGGGGGTTAGAGTAGGACCCTAACAATTGAACTTATGTATTGACAACCCTTTGTTGTATTACAAAGTTAGAAACCTGCATTAACCCTAACAATGGAACTCATGTCCTAACACCCGTTTGTTGTATTACAAGGTTAGAAAACTACATTTCTTACTGTTGTTAAATATCATGTTCAAAGCAAACTCGAAATACAATTGGAATGTGTAAAGTCTGCCTTTAGCATGCATCAAGGGGTTAGAGAACATTTGGTCAACCAAGGTTAAAGGAAAAGTTTCCCTTTAGACATGCTTCATTGCTTAATTATGGACTTAGGGTAAGGTTGAACAAATTAAATATAAATTTTGGCTAGAGTTACTAGATTTCATAAGTTAAATATCATAGGTATGATATTGCACAATCCCTTGAAGTTTTTGTTCAACTAAAATACTTAAAACACACGAACCCAATTTGTATGATTGAAAATTTCTAACATCTAAATGAATAATAAAATGGCCACGGGGATACAATTGTATTGATCTATGTATGGGACTTACAGTCTCGAACAGTAACATGGGACAGTAAATATGTGACAATGTATGGATCTCTTTGATTCCATTACATGTGCAGAATGTAATTTTGTTCATATTATTGAAATAAAATTACGACTTTTTCCAAGGAAAAAAAAAATAAAAATAAAATGGCCACGGAGAAATAAATGATGAATTAATTTAAAATACATTATTGATAGTTTGAATATCAATGTCCCATTTTGCAATAAGTCATATCAGTTTCACAAGGCATAGAAGTCAGCTTTGATACATCCTTGCTCTTCTGTTCCATTATTTTTGCCTTCTTTCTCCGCACCTCAAAGCATGTTTTGGAAGAAACATCATGAGACTCTTTCAATGGTTTGTATGTCAAAGCTTCCAGCTCCCTCTTGACTCTTTCCATCATACTCTGTTTTTCATTCTGTCCATATTTAAATATGTATTTAGCATTCAACATTATGCAAAACAGTAGGGATACAATTTATATCCAGCAACTTGTTATAGACACAAACAAGGCAGAAAAATTAAAATTCTTACAATACTTCTGGTGAATCTTGCAATGCGCTCTTTACAAACACGCATCTCCATCTTCAATGAGTGTATACGAGAATCTGTATGTACTGGAGTGTGTTCAAGAACATTATTCTGTGCCATCCGAACAATTTGTGGTTGCCAAACATTCAATGCTATAGAGGATTGCCTACATAACACAACCAGATACCAATATAATGAACTTTAATATTTACTGTTTTCTAGATTTTAGATTGAATGTTAATAAAAGCATGAAAGTAGGATCAAATCTGGTCCTGCAGCTTTTTTAAATTTCTTTCACAAAAAGGGCAGTATATTATAAATACCAAATCTAAATTCACATCTGAATTGCAGAGCAGGACCACAATATAGCATTAAAATGTTAAACATGGACATGAACAGGATATTATGTTTGACCTTCTAGAAAACAACAACACGCCTACAGCTTCTTAGAAGCATAGGAAAGAAGAAATATGCTTAACAGTGATTCTCCCCTTCAAAGAGAGTAAGAAAGTTAATAATGATTCACTCTACGTTACAGGACCATAGGAAAATATCAACACAACATTTATCATTATAACTAGATTAGAAGAAAACGAGAGTGCTTGCAAATTCTGACATACCTTGCCCTTTCAAGGTTTCTGAATTCTACCAAAGTAGAGTTGTGTCTTTTCTTTTCTTCCTGCAGTTGAGTTTCTAGATCCTTACATTCTCTCTCAAGAACAAGTGCCTGGCTTTGGATTCTTAACACCAACCTCTTACGAGCAGCAACTTTAACTGCTTTTACTCGTTCAAACCTGTTGCATGTTCCCAAAACGTAAGTCTTTTGTCCAAATTTCAAATTACATCATAAATAAATTGTTAAGCTTGCCAACCCACACACAAGAAATAGACAATTACGACAAAATCTACTATTTTTATTCTCTTGAAATCTGACAATATAAAAACACATAAATCTGCTCCATGTTTCAAAAGTGCTAAAGCTAAGTTGCATAGAAACAAATACAGGTGCAGATACCATTACCGATACACCATAATTTTGAATAGTCAAGATCTGGATACAGGGAATCGGTATATATATATATATATAAACATGAACTAGATACATAGGATATTCACATCTTCGAAAATATTCTAAATCGCTATCACAAAGCTTAGAAATGCAGCCTGATTTGTCTGTTTTAGGATGAGGGGAGGGGCTATTTTGTAGGAAAAAGTTAGGTTTTAGGGCCCATACTTTGGCCTTTTTTAATTTTACTTCATGTTTTTATGTGTTCATTACAAAAGGTTGTTTTTTTAGAGGATCTGCCAACTTTGACGTTTTTGGCTAAGCCAGAAACAGATCTCTAGTGGATCCTCCAACACTTCCAAACAGGAAACATATCTCAAGTGGATCCGAATATAAAGAAATGCAGATTCGGTGACTATGAGCAAAAGCATATCAGATTCTATAGAAGATTAAATAAGCAAATATATGTCCATGCCTGAATACAATTGGGTTAATTCTACAGATTGTCAGGTTACAATTAGAGAAAGTAGAAGACTTGGAATGTCCAATTTATCCATCAAAATATCAGATCCTGGCCGATTTTTTAAGTAAATATAACCTGAAATAAATCATTTCAATTTTATTTAAGAGCTTTTCAATACTGTATACTTTCAAGCATAAAATTTGGATGCATGGAGGAAATATAAGCAAATGCAACCTGTGAAGATAAATTATCTTTTCGTATTTTTGTCCAAAAGACAATTGATGCGAAAATTGAAGACTAAAGCCACTACAAACGGTCATGCTGACAGGAAAACGTGAATGTCAAATTCCAAGCCTAAACAAGTAGCTGCAAGTTTAATTCCCGTGACTACTTGTATGCAAAAAATATAGAACCCTCAAAAGGACCCAAGTCACTAGAATAAGGGACACTCATACACCTCTTCATATGGGCATGGGCTTTCCATGGTTCCTTCCAATGGATAATGGAGAAGTGTAACTAAAACATAACAAACCATTTGAAGATGGCGCTATATTTATTTATGAAAAATGAATCATATATTTCATTACTGAACAATAAAGAATACATCAAGAATCATACATCATTGAGCCACTACCCTGCCTTAAATGGGTGACGAGAGCCAAGACATCCACATTGGCCCCAACCTCAAGAGAATCAACATTTTTTTTAAGATGGTAGTTAAAACAATGGCAAAATCTGATCTAAAAACTGCATTCTTACCCAAAACTCAAACGAAGTAGCATTTAGAGTTTCTTTGGTTAGAAATTCTTCGAGAGACATCTCACAGGGCCGCACAGCATATTTCCTTTGGCTTAGGTGAGAC
This sequence comes from Larix kaempferi, assembly GCA_027924585.1. NCBI lineage: Eukaryota > Viridiplantae > Streptophyta > Pinopsida > Pinales > Pinaceae > Larix > Larix kaempferi. Next base: position 21,706,444 of record BSBM01000994.1, on the reverse strand, counting down.
TATATTTTATCCAATAATGGCAATCTCACGCAAATCGAATGGTGTAGCATCCCCATTATGGGGCACAACCATGAAATTTCAGCAAAAATAAAAGACTAGTCAAGTTCACAGCATTCCAGATACTTTCTCCCAGACTGTCAGACCATCCAACCATCCCCAAGAATCGACAAAAGAGTAATGAACTCAATAATTAACGAAACAAGGAATATTCTGGCTGAATCACGATTCAAAGTTTAGACTTTGACTTTTTAGTTCGAAGTTCTTCAAGAAACAAGCCCCAAGGAGCTGCACAGTATATTTCCTTTGGCTTAGGAGTAGCAAAATCTGATCTAAAAGCTGCAATCTCACCCAAATGAAATTGGGCAGCATTCCCATATATGGCATGAGATTGTCATTTCCACAAAAGAGCAAAGCCTGACAATCTTATGGCATTCCAAATAATCGTCAACCAGGGTTTGGCTTGATTTGATGGTAGTGTAGGCCCGTAGGGGTATTTCATATAAGTTCAAATCCCCCAAGATATGTTTCACTCTTTGTATCCCTCAAAGATATGTGTTGCTCTTTGTGAGAGGTCCCATCCATGCAAGTGGGATATTTCAAGCAAATGTGCAAGCCCTAGGAGACTTCGGTGAAATAGATACCCTGCACACAGCTTCTTAGCTGAAGGGATATCCATCAAATATTGTAAGCCAACTACACCACATTGTAATAATTTCAGATTGAGAAAGCGTATGCGTGCTGCACATAATAATAGGGAGCATCTTGTAAAAAAAGTTCTCCCAAGAATCCTTTCGTAAAGAAGGGTAGCAATAAAATGAGCATTGAACTCAGAAAATGGCTTACCCTCCACTACAAATGGCTTTTGTTTTTCATGTTAAGGTTAGTGAGCATTTTAGGATTAGTATGGGATCTTTTCTTTCTCATTTGGGAGATTTCAAAAAAAAATGAAGAACTGCTGGAAACTGCCAGCTGTTTCTAAATACACTCAAGAAACTATCTGAGATGTTTCTGCAAACCACCAAAAACCGTTGAGCAGTTTCCATGTACTGCTGATGCGGTTTCCGGCAACTGGAAATATTTTGGAAACCAGAAGCAGATTACTACCTGCCTAAACAGTTCTGAGACTCACTAAAATATCGCATTCAGCAACAACCGAATTTCATAAGATGTTGACTGAGCTAGGATTTAGATTTTTCTTTTAAATGCTTCCAGAAACACATCCGGAGGAACTAGACTGAATAGAACAGCTTTTATTTGCCTTAGGTTCCTTATCCTCATGTAACCCATGCCATGCCATTTTGAGTAAGGCAAGCCATAACAAGAATGTAACCTTAGTGGACAACTTAATACTCCATCCACTTATTGAACCCTTAAGGCTTAAACATGTGCCCTGTATTTATTGCTTAAGGCTTAAAATATTGCATTCAGCAACAACCGAATTTCATAAGATGTTGACTGAGCTAGGATTTAGATTTTTCTTTTAAGTGCTTCCAGAAACACATCCTGAGGACCTGGACTGAAAAGGAACAGCTTTTCTTTGCCTTAGGTGCCTTATCCTCAATGCCTCATGTAACCCATGCCATGCCATTTTGAGTAAGGCACGCCATAACAAGAATGTAACCTTAGTGGACAACTTAATACTCCATCCACGTATTGAACCCTTAAGGCTTAAACTTGTGCCCTGTATTTATTAGGTCCCTACTCCCCAGCGTTGCACAGAGGATGCATTTCGGACCAGCTCCCTTACCAGGGAGTTAGAAGATTATACAAGTAGCGGAAAAACAATTTTATAAGAAATATGTGTGGACCTAGATTAGAATGCCATGAACAGTTGAAAATCCCCATACGTCTAACAGGCAATCCCCATAAGTCTAACAGGCTAGGGCCAGGTGAAAGTCCTAGGGCAGTGGCAGGTACAAGTGATATGGAATTGTTATGAAAGAGTGCCACTCTTCCATTGCAGCTTAATCCAATTAAAAAGGTTTTTTAATTAAGTGCCGTCTCGCCCGCCAAAAATGGAACCGCCTGTGTTACCTGAAGCATTGGAGCCAACTGAAATGCTTCTGGAGTCTAAAGGAAGCACTTAAAAACAAGCATACAAATATTATTAAAAAGATATTCATTCCTTTTATCATTCCCAATTCAGTTTTTCTCCATAAAATCCCTGGAACCTAGCCGACAAGCCATAACTTTTAAAAAATAATGAGAGAAAAATTATGGTTTAAATCCTGTCACCAGAGGGTTTGGATAGTCGCGCATATTATTCTACTAAATCCTTAATTGAGTGAGTGAACATTTTCCGGTCTTGAAACCTAAATAACTATAAAACCCACAAAATATTGAACGTTTAAACTCACTTCAGTCTGTAGATAGACTTGTATTTCTGATTATAAGCTCCCGAATCGGGTTCGGTGGGGAAATCTTTAGCCCATAGCAATTTCCACACACAGTTCTGGCTGCTTAACCTGCAAAGGCGCCGCGAAGAAATTGCAACTGATGACAGATCCCTGTAACTCAAGATGTTCTGCTCAACGCCGATCTCGATTATGCGAGTCCATATGTCGTCTGGAAACGCGTCCATGGATGAAGATCGACTAAAACAGAAAATGGATATTTTTAGATAGGTGATCTATAAAATAGAGCCTTGGGCCTAGTTGTGCTTAAAAAGAACTTAATTTATATATATAAAAGTTGGGTAGGGGTTTTTTTTTAATGTGAGATAAATATTTTTTATTACATAGGTGATATACATTGTTTTTTATTTGTTGAGATTTTGTCTTCGTCAAAAGGAAATAGGTTAATGGACCACAAACCCTCAAAAAAAATTAATGGATCACAAGCTTGTTATTTAAGTGGTATTTTTATGGTGTTTTATTTTTTTTCAATAGAAAAAAGCATGTAACTTGATATTCAATTATAGAATCAAAATTATACATAAATTCTCTTTCTTCATCATACAAATCATAAAGGTAAATTAATTGTTCAAAAAACTAAACAACCTTCTTACAAAAAAATTGCCTTTACCTTCATGACCTCCCCACCCATACACCAAAAACTCTTTAAAAAACTTTTACAAAACAAAGTCCTATAAACGACCAAGAAATAACTATCAAAACATCTATAATAAATTAACTGAGAAACACCCTTTGGCCTCTCAAACAACGTAATATGACCCAACATCAATCATTATGCCATCCAAGAATTATGAGAACTGAATATAACCGGACATTTCACCAATGGAATCTTTGGATAAGGCATCAGCCTCCTCATCGTAGATAGGAAATATGTGCCTGAAAGAGATGACCTGAAAATGCTGAGTTATTAATCTTACTCTTCTCATCTAGCTATACAACGACAAAGACTGCATAGAATTCAAACCATTTGCCCAATCAATGATTACTTTTGAGTCACTGAACACATTAATCTCCAAAAGCCCTCTCTTCTTAGCGAACCAAAGCAAACCCCGTAGAGAAAGAAGTTCAGCCAAAGTATTTGTCCCCTTTCCAATTCCCATTCTTAGATTTACAATATGATTCATTTTCATGCGAATAACCATTCATGCACCACACCATCCTTCCTTCTGTGCTCCATCAAAAAAACTACAGGGATTATCATCTAAAATAATGGGACTTATATATAAATTTTTAGACTTTTGAACTTCTTCATTATTCCATTCTTTTAAAGTTGCAAAAATCTTTGATATTGTGAGATAAAGAGACGGCTTCACATTTTGAAAAATGCACCTATTACGAGCCTTCCATATTTCCCAAAAGATTAAAAAAAAAAGGTAAATCCTTAAACTTCTCCTTTCTATGAAACCATTTGAACAAGTTGTCTTCCAAGCAATTTACTTTCCAAGGAAAAGAAATAGATACCAAACTCACACCTCCGTCCAAACCGAATTGAAAAAGGAACAATGATAAAATAGATGAGGGACATAATCAATGTCTTTCCTGCAGAGATAACATAATCCAAGACCAGAAAAACCACGCATTTTTAAATTTTCCCACACTAAGATTTTATCATTCAGCGCCAGTCAGCTTAAGCATTTAATTTTTAAAGGAGCATGGCTCTTCCACAAATACCTACTCCACCATTTTGGAACTTCAACAATAACATTATGCGCAAGCTTTGCAGTGACTTCCCCAGTTTTTAAATTAGACTCCCAAACAATTGTATCTCCTCGATCTTCAAGAAAAATACATGCCCGCGTAAAAAATAAGATGAAAATTTTCCATTCGTCCGCTACATGAACATGCAAGTTTAATTGCCCAGCTGAAAGCCAGTATCCACCATTTGCATACTCAGAATTCTTTATCTGAGAAAGAACCATAATGTTTCTCTTATGGAGTTCTGAGATGAGGGATCTTGATAGCAAACCATTCCCAGAAACGCTAGATATAGGATCAATGCCCACAAAAATTTGAATTCCTCTGCCAACCTTCCAACTCAGATGATTACTTAATAAAGGAAATATATTTAGGAAACTTTTCCAAATTAAAGCTCTTTGATGCTTCAAAACAGGTTCTCTAATCCATGGAAATAACGAAAAAGACCTGATATGTGTTGCACAAATTACCTTATTCCACAAGCCAGGATTGAAGAGGACTCTCCACATACTTTTTGCACAAATTTCTTATGGTGCCTTATTTAGGTGGCATCTTTATGGCCGCTTATTGAAGCGCGTAGCCTAAAATTTAGATGATTTCGCTAGGAGAGGACATATTTTTTCAGCATGAATTTGACGGCATCCAGGAAGAAATTTTTAAAATCCCACAAAATAGTGTTAAACTTGCATAATTTGGGTGCCCCCAAGGTTTTTGAGGGTGATGACTCCATCTATACATTCAAAAAATTATTTGAACAACACAAAATCTAGATGTATTGGAAAAAAATCACTGCATTCTGACTAAAAACTCTCAATGGCGAAATCGTCAAACATTTAGACTTCTTCCTTTTTAAAGTGACGTGATTTTCCTTGAATAACGGTGATGAGTCAACTTACCATTAACAAGTGAGTTATGATAAATTTTGTCATTTTCTAAAAACAAGCTGATAACTTTCACTTTGCAAATGGCTATACAAAACGCTCTAATAACATTCACTCACTTTGCAAATGGCTGTGTTAAGCAAATTATAAATAAATGAGAATCACATTAGTACACTTTAATGTGAATATCCACTTTATATTTCGATCCTTACACATTTTCATGCATTGAAACCAATTTTACCAATTAGTTAACAATGGTGAAATAAGCAAGTAAAAAAAGAATCATGAATTTATTGTCACAATATTTTATCTTAAAGCATTTTACAATTATATGGTTGATTGAGTTCATTTCCTTTTTATTTGCTCTCATTTGAATTGGACTTGTAATGAAACTAATGTTCTCTCTGGAGAAAGGCAATGCTTGGAAACTAAATTTGACATTAAGATTATGATAAAGGGAAGGGGAAATTGAGATCCAAAGAGAATGGTTGATCAACCAACACAATCGACGAGTGGTGCAAAGTGATAAGTGTTTCCCATGGTCTTAAGGCAAAGGATAAAAGAGAGAGGAAAAGGGTTAAATGGTTTCAATTGAGAGTTCACATTGCACAAGTATTTAGGTTGTGCTACCCCTAACCTATTACGAAAAACCCTAAAAAATGGCAACGTAATGGGAAAGCTTTGAGAGACAAGAAATTTTAGGAGGAAGGTGGCCCTTCATGGTTTTCTCCAAAAGAGACTGGGAAAACATGAGTGAGGAGGAATATCTATATAGTGGTGCTTGGTTATGCATTAGTAATTAAAAATGTATTAATGAGTATAGTATGTGATATAGTAGAAAGCTTGGACTCACTTAGAAAGGAAGTTTGGATAATAAAATAAATGAAGGCCTAGTACAACAAGGAGCACAAGTCCGAGCAAGAAAAGTTGTAGTCTTACTATCCAAGGAGCACAAGGTTGAGTAAGTAAAGCGGTAGTCTTATCATCCACCTTTTCCAGTCTACCCTTTTCTCTTAGCCAATAGCATCAATTTAATGTTGCTTACTTTGTTTCTATGCCAATCATTAATATCATAGACAATGGTGGCATGTTCAAGAACAAATGTGGATGAAGCTCATTGTTTTGTTGTATTGTATCCATACCTAATATTCTAGCTCTAAAATGTATTGTGTGCACGTTATTTGTTGTGGTTTAGCAAGGGATGTTGTGTAGCATTGATGTTTTCACCTTTCTCTACAACCTCACTTTTATTTAAGCATGTGTATTCCCTTTGGGTTTTTACTAGTTCCGTTGCCTATGGACTAGGTGATTTAGGCCCCTGCTAGTACAAATAATGTGTATCCCCTTTCACCTCTCCTCTAATTACCACTCAACATATTGCATGTTATGTTATGGTTTGCATTTATAGTTTACTTCTATTATGGTAAAAACAAATATCTAACAATGATGACAAGGGTATGGTTCTTTCATTTTGGAGGGGTGTGTCCTTTATGTCAATGTTATGATGTAAAGTGCTTTGATAGGGATTGTTGTTGCTCCATCCCTAATATAGTTAAGTTTGGTTTCATGCATTTTGTTGTGATGCTTTAATAGGGATCCTTATTGCTCTATCCCTAATCCAGTTAAGTTTGGTTTCATGCATTTTGTTGCCTCTCATTATCTATAATTGTTGCAATGGTGATTTCATTTGGCTCCATGTGAGATTTTTTCCAAGTATATCATTTTGCTTTTCCTTTTGTTGGTTAATAGAGCATGTTTCTTATTTTCTCTAGTTGATTCCATGGATGGTGGGGATGACTTGGGATTAAGGTTAAGGCAAGGTCATATGTCTCAAGTGTCTCCTCATTCTTTATCTTAAACTCCAAAGAATGCTTCTATGTATTTCTTGGATGCTATATTCATGTCTAATCACCTCTCATCAACGTCCATTGACTCACAATTCCTCTAGCCTTGATTTATTTCCCCTCTATGTTTTTTTGTAGTCGATTCTTCAACAATTGTAGCCTTTGCAGTTAGAGTCATCTCAACAATTAACTCATTTTTTTTAAGGATACTATCAATTTAAATACTAATGCATCTTGCATGCCCTTCAAGTTCTATTATGTTTTCTCAACATAGTTAAGCTCTTTCAATTGTTCATTTTCAAATAGTCATCCAATATTTATATGGTGAACATCCATCTTCTAATCATATTATCCTCTCATTTCTTGTGAAAAGCTAATAAACTTTGGCTCAAGGGTGGACAAGGTTAAAACTCTAGCCTAGGCTACTAGCCTCAATCTTCAACATTTGGTTCATCAACAAGGTTCAAGCCTCTCTTTGATGTCATTGTTTTTTTCAAAGGTACATAGTGCCAAGCATGGCCCTCACTTGGATAATGGAATCTCACATATCTCTACAACTTATTGTTTATCATTCTTACCATAATACGAACTTTTTATGTATTTATGTTGTCTAAACTAGGGCTCACTTGGTAAAAAAAGTTCAAAACACATGCCCTCACAGAATTATAAAAATCACCCATATTTTTCTACTTTACCATATCTTCTTCTATTTCTCTAGTACCCTAATGGTAAATCCATTCATGATAATGATTAATCCTTTATGAGAAATTTACCACATTAATATTTTCCCTTCCACATAATTTTAAAGTTTCAACATACCTAACCACCTCTATAGACCAATCGAGGTGACAATGTACCCAAAAGCACTTTGATTACACCATACATGAATGCCAATGCAAAATTAATGCATTCATAAGCAAATAATTAAATTTATGAACCTGTCAATTCCCGCTAGCTCACTTGGTTAAGGTGTGGGTCTTGTCAGCAAGGCGACATGAGTTTAATTCCCCTTAGGGGTGACTTATTTGGGAGGCGACACCCAAAAACCCATTCAAGTTGAGGCTAGTGCGGTCCAGGCGGGGTGCGATCCCTGGGTGATTTTGACGGTTTAGATGCCCCTAGGTCGTGGTTTCTCAGACCACGAGCTAGTCCTACAAGTCAAGGAGATTTGAGCAAAAAAAATAAAATATGAACCAATGTGTGTGTGCACGCACGCGCATGCGCGCACACACACATGTGCAACTTGTCTTATACAATTGATTCCATATAAGATAATTTAAAATTCATTTCAATAGAACCAAACTATAAAATAAACACTAATCCATACACATGTAAAATAGTGATATTTACATATTCATAAACCAAAGAATACTTATCTTTTTGGGAAATTTTTCGCCAACTGGATGCAAACGGAGAATGTTACACGGCAACCATAGGCTATCAATCAAACATAATCTATTTATAACACAAGCCATCCCTGAGCTAAGGCTATGAAACCACAAAGGTTAAATCCTACCGATTAGCTTTAATTCCTCTCACTCAACCTAATTTCCATAATTACAGGTACATAAAACTAACACTACAAGCATCCCAATCAACTAGACCCTCTTCCCCCTCAACCCAGTACATAACACTAGGAATAGGATTCCCTTATTTGCTAAATAGTCCCTTAGGTTATCCCACTTCCCTTTAGTGGTCTAGCATAGGCTATCCAGGGAATCTCTATTGTTGGGATTAAGGGATTTTCATATGTAAATTATGTTAATATTTAATATGCTGAGATAGAAAATATCAGTATTAAATTCCATTTCACAACAATAGCATATACAGGATCACTGAAAGAACAACAAGCACAACATAAACACAAGAGACACAGATTTATCCTGGGAAACACTCATGGGGTAGAAAACCCAGCAAAGCTTCCTCAATATAGATGACCAGCAAATACAAAGATGTAATCCCCAAACATGATCTCCTACTCCTCCATAGCAGATCTCTCTCCTCCTATGTGCCAATCACAAGTGAGTGAATGTGTGTTAAATGAGGAACACACCTCCTCTATTTATACACAACTCCGACTTGACTTTTACACTAACTAGGTCGACCCCATCTTTAACCACTAGGTTAAACACCCCATTATAACTGACTCTGGGCCGACCCCACTAGGGAAGTCTAATAACCCAAGTTACCACATTCTGACGGAGGAATAAACATCTTCGGATATATAATAAGGTCTTCACAGAGGAATGAAACATCTCCGGAATAATAAAGTACAAATACAATATTCTTAGATGTTACAATATTTCAACACTCCCCCTTAACGAGAAGGATATTATAACAACATCTGCAGGAGCAAGGAGTCATCAACTACATGATACATGATACATCTATAAATCATTGGAATCAAGATCTTCAATATTGGAACATCAACATCTTCAGTACCGAGTCTTCTTCTTCTACAACACTCGAACAAGTACAGTAACATCATCATCTGGATCTCTCGATCAACATCATCAACATCTGGATCCTCTCGATCAACAACATCAACATCTGGATCTCCCGATCAACAGCATCAACATCTGGACCCTCTCGATCAACAACATCAACATATGGATCCTCTCGATCAACAACATCAACATCTGATCCTCTCGATCAACAGCATCAACATCTGGATCCTCTCGATCAACAACATCAACATCTGGATCTCTCTATTAATAGCATCATCTGGATCTCTAGATCAACAGCATCATCTGGATCTCTCTATCAACAACATCATCTGGATCTCTAGATCAATAGCATCATCATCTGGATCTCTCTATCAACAACATCATCTGGATTTCTAGATCAATAGCATCATTTGGATCTCTCCATCAACAACATCATTTGGATCTCTAGATCAATAGCATCATCTGGATCTCTCTATCAACAACATCATCTGGATCTCTAGATCAACAACATCATAGCAGCATACCTTGCAACACACATGATCCAATTACAGGATGATCAATCCCTCTCACTTTAAGACATCTCTCATGTCTATGGACGATGCAATCCAGATCTACTTCCAGGATGATCAATCCTCATCAATTTAAGACAAGTCTCATGTCTATGGACGATGCAATCTAGATCTACTTCCAGGATGATCAATCCTTATCAATTTAAGACAAGTCTCATGTCTAAGGACGATGCAGTCCTTGATCCGTTTAAGACAAGTCTCATGTTTAGGGACGATGTAGTTCGTGATCCTTTTAAGACAAGTCTCATGTCTAGGGACAATACAATCCGTGATCCTTTTAAGACAAGTCTCATGTCTTGGGACGATACAATCCATGATCCTTTTAAGACAAGTATCATGTCTAGGGACGATACAATCCTATCACGTACATTTTGAACCAAATGTTCAGGGACGATGCAGTCCTATCACGTACATTTTGAACCAAATGTTCAGGGACGATGCAGTCCTATCACGTACATTTTGAACCAAATGTTTAGGGACGATGCAGTCCTATCACGTACATTTTGAACCAAATGTTGAAGGACGATGCAGTCCTATCATGTACATTTTGAACCAAATGTTCAGGGACGATGCAGTCCTATCACATACATTTTGAACTAAACGTTCACGAACGATGCAGTCCTATCACGTCCACTAGGGACCACTTCTCGGAGACATATGTCTACGGATCAATTCAGGGACGGAAGTTCGGGGATGATACAATCCCTCTCGTCCACTAGGGACCATTTCTCGGAGACATATGTCTACGGATCAATTCAGGAACCGAAGTCCAGGGATGATACAATCCCTCCTCGTCCACTTAGACAAAGTCTAAGGACCATATATCGACCTCATCGTCGGAACCGGTAACCTCATCATCGACCTCATCGTCGGAACATGTAACCTCATCATCAACACAAGTGTCCTCATCATCGATACAAGTATACACATCATCAATACAGGTATCCTCATCATCGATACAAGTATCCACATCATCAATACAGGTATCCTCATCATCGATACAAGTATCCATATTATCGATACAAGTATCCACATCATCGACCTTACTGACCTTACCGTCGAAGCAGGCAATCCCATCATCAACAACCATATCACTCCCCCTTTCGAGGAGGGTCCTTCTGAACTACACCAAGCTTGTCTCGAAAATACTTAAACTTTACTCGAGACAGAGGTTTGGTCAATATATCAGCAACTTGTTCGTCAATGCTCTTTATAGATCCTTTCTGCACCATATCTCATATATAGAAATATTAGATCTCTATGTGCTTTGACTTATCATGGAACACTATATTCTTATTCATCTTGATACAACTTTGGTTGTCACACAAGATCACAGTGGGGTCCATCTCCAAGCCAAACAATCCTAATAACAACTTCCGAAGCCATATCGCTTCACAACTAGCAGAGTAAGCAACAATATATTCTACTTCATATGTGTTGAGAGCCACACTAGACTGCTTCCTGCTAAACCATGAGATCATGGCAGATCCCAGACAATAACATCCTCTCGATGTGCTCTTCCTGTCTGATACACTACCTACCCGATCAGCATCTGTGTAGCCATACAATCTGAAGTCATGATCTCCAAGATAACATAGATCAAAGTCTATCGTACCCTTTAGGTACCTCATCACATGCTTTGCAGCTATCAGGTGAACACGCCTAGGTTCCACTAGATACTGACTCAAGGTGTTCACAGCAAAGCATATATCTGGCCTGGTATTCGTCAAATACATCAATGACCCAATAATCTGTCTGTACAGAGTCACATCCACTAATTGTTATGAGTCATTAGCTAACAGCTTCAAGTTGGAATCCATGGAAGTGGCCATGGCTTTGCATTCCAACATATCAAATACTTTCTCTAGTTGAGAACGATTCGTTTTGGGCCTTGCTATAATTCCAGACCTAGGAAGTAATGCATCAATCCGAGATCTTTTATCCCAAATTTTGTAGCTAGCTTCTTCTTGCTTTCCATGATCTGTTTCTCATTCCCTGTCAGAAAGAGATCATCCACATACAGTAATAGTATGACAGGTTCATCATCCATAACCTTAAGATAAAGGTTAGGATCAACTTTACTTTTGGTAAATCCCAAGGTTTTCAAGAAGCTATCAATTCTCCCTCCGTGACTGAACATCATTCGCACTCTACATTGAGTGATCTTCTGCATATCTATCCGTGCCATCTCTCGTCAGATGGGTCTACTGATATGAACCTCAAGATCATTTGAACTCTGTGGTGATTTCCTTCTTGTATCCATCTAAGAGAAGAATGTCATCTATAAATAGACACCATCTTCAACCTTGTAACAAAGGTTGAAATACGCATCACCCATGGTGATCATTAAGCTCATCAAAGGACTATCGATCCTGGGTACCCGTACAGAGCTTTCTTCAATTACACCATTAAGAGAATGGTCATATCTATCCACTTGGAGAAAACATCTCGTCATGATCCTCTTCCTCTTTCTAAGATAATCGTCTAGCCACGAGCCTTCTATATTACATTTGATTTGTAAGTCTTCTTGTTGAACATCCATCACTTGTTCAGTGTTCATCATCCTTCTTTTGTAGATCATATCACATGATCTTTCCTACAAATCAAAGTTAATTACATGATTAGTAATACTTCATAATCATCAAATCATGTTGACATGATAACCTATAATGCATACAGATATGATTCTCATAGTTATGCAACTATCTTGACCAATACTTTGGCAAAACACTTTTCTATGTCCTATATGCATACAGTGGCTATCTAGATGCCTTCCATCTCTACCAAAACATACTATCAAGAGCGTGCACAGCTCTCAACATGTCATCAAAGAGGTTTCATTCTAGAAAAGCAACAATGGAATGTTTGTCCAACTTACCCATCATATGCATATTAGTAGTATACTGTTCAATGCTATATGAATGCTTACACTATGCATGATATATTCTAGGAATACAAATATGCATACAACTATCATTGACTATTCAGAGATTCAAGAAGTAATTCAAATAAAAACTCAAATACTTATCTTTTATGTTTGTGTGGTTGCCTCCCGCTTGATCTCTATTTTATGATAGCATCATTATATGTCTTTGAACTTCTATTCATTCTGTACCACTATGCATGCTTAAGTGTGCACTAGTGTCATCCTCATGATCTCATACATAATCATACATTCATTAGTATAATCTCAATACTATCAAAACATTTTGTATGCTCATGATCATTTCATACACATGTATACTTACCTAAGATCCTAACACAAGGTAGGATTCTAACTTGATATAGGAAAACATACCTAGATTATTATACCCGAACAATATCTTCTTTGTTCTCTTCAATGATTTTAGAGACCTTGTGCTAGAACCTGCATATCTCATAAGTTAAGCATAGTAGAACAAGGTCATACATACCTCATAAGTAGAGCTTCTATGTGATCAAAGACTATGGATGAGTCTTTGTCTCCATGTCATCATGGTCACAGAACTCGATTTGTCTTTCTTGATGTACCTTTCATGTTAGCAGACAACATCATCCTCATACAACACCACAAGTGCATTAGTACAATCATAAGTGTCATAAACCTAATAAATGAATGTCTTCTATCACTCACATGCATTCATTATCAAACAATCATAATTGTACCAACCTTAATAACATGAAGACAAACATATTATGGACTTAATCAAGAATCAGATTTCAAAACATACATGTGTATTCTCAAGTCATACCTGTCGAGTAGTCTTCTCTATAAGGGTAAAACCCTAACCATCCAAGGTAGATCACTTGTAAACATCTTATGTATGTTCATGGTGCTAGGATGATAGGATATCAGTTCCATTTAAACCTTCTTCATCACCTCCCTATGAGTCTCCCAACTTTGCTAGGGTTTCTTCTTTCTTGGAAACCCTAATCTTCAATCTCCTTCCTCCCACGATATTTTGATGGAGGATTAATATCTAAGATGAATGGATTCCAATTCCATTATCAAAGCTTACAATGTTGTATCAGGTGTCTCCAACATTGTATCAGGTCCTTCCATACCTAAAAACTGAAAACCCTAAGTGAAAGCTTCTTCCTCCTCTTCTTAGATTTCCTCTGTTGATCCAATTCAGATGTGCCATATTGTTTCTAGTGTATCTCTGCAATTTCGGATCTGCAGGGTTTGAAACTTCGTCCTGTGGTATCCTGACCTGTCATCTTTCCAACCCCACAGGTCTAAACTCAAATGGATTCTCTGAGAGAGATTTATGCCAAATGTCGCAACGTGACCTGTTTATAGGATGAAACAGTATATCGAACTTGTACAGATTTCCACATGTCACTGTTTCAACTTCGGCCTCTGAAAAGAAGACCTGTGAAACTACAGTCTATGCCCTACCTGTCATTTTTTACGAAATTTCATTTGGAGCTTCCTATCCCGAGATATGACCTTTTTTCCTAGGTCACTTTCTTATGACTCGGATCTGGAAGAGGGAGAAACCCTAACTTGTACTGATCATATCTCACAAAGCACAACGAATCTAAAGCTTTCCTTAGGACACAAGGTACAGGAGGATGTTATCTACGACCTGTAGAAGTTTTAGATCCTGAACCTTCTCTAAAATGGATTTATAGCCAAAGTGCCATGATGACTGGTTTTTGCTATACAAAACCCTAACTTGCAAATTGTCGCAAGTGAGGCAAGTGTCGTAAGTGCCATACATTGCCTTCCTTCAGGCTAGCTTTGATTCCATGTTAATATTTAATATGTTGAGATAGAAAATATCAGTATTAAATTCCATTTCACAACAATAGCATATACAAGATCACTGAAAGAACAACAAGCACATCGTAAACACAAGAGACACAGATTTATCCTGGGAAACCCTCATGGGGTAGAAAACCCAGCAAAGCTTCCTCAATATAGATGACCATCAAATACAAAGATGTAATCCCCAAACATGATCTCCTACGACTCCATAGCAGATCTCTCTCCTCCTATGCGCCAATCACAAGTGAGTGAATGTGTGTTAAATGAGGAACACACCTCCTCTATTTATACACAACTTCGACTTGAATTTTACACTAACTAGGTCGGCCCCATCTTTAACCACTGGGATAAACACCCCATTACAATTGACTATGGACCGACCCCACTAGGGAAGTCTAATAACCCAAGTTACCACATTCCGACGGAGGAATAAACATCTCCGGATATACAATAAGGTCTTCACGGAGGAATGAAACATCTCCGGAATAATAAAGTACAAATATAATATTCTTAGATGTTACAATATTTCAACAAATTAAAGTCATGTTTATCTCAACCATCACACATATCACATTCATGGTTTAAAAAAAAAATTATGGTAACAATTCATCATTAGTTCATGGAAGCAATACTATGGTAGTTGAAGATTATTGTTCCTTAGGTTACACCTCAACCGAAATGAGCCTCTCTTCAGTAGTTATGCCCAGCTACAGATTTAAACATCAAATACAATGGGGATTTGGTCAAAATGCAAATTCCAAGGAGGGTTGTGCAGATAGCACCATCTATGCGCCACTTTAGGCCAGCAAGCCATCCCTCTGACCAAAGGAGGGTACCCTTCAAAACAAGTAGGTATGACTCCTAGTCTATCACCCTGGGTACCTTTCAAATATACATGCAAAACTTGATTGGATTTAGAACTGAAATCTAAGGTGCTCGGGGGAAAATTTCAGCCATGAAAACAAAATATAAAATGAGTGTTGAGTAAAAAGGGAGGCCCAAATATCCCACAAGACTTCAAAACTGAAAATAAGTGCAGCTCACAGGCGCCTTAATCATAACCAGCTCTTAGAAAAAGAAGAAACAACAACATAGCATACACTCAATTGATAAAGTATGCTTTAACTTCCCTTTGCTATGCATCTTAGCTGCTATTTGAAAATTACACAGGTGGGTAAATTTCAGGTCCATGTAACTCTATCCCATCAGAAAAAGACTTGACATACTGTCTCAAAGGACTTTAATATACATATAAGATACTATTAATTCAACAACCAATGACATGCTTGCCTCGGTCCATGGTTTATTAAACAACAACAATCTCATACATACATGAATGAAAACATTTTTAATTCAAAAACCCCAGTGGCATGCTTGCCTCGGTCCATGGGTATTCCAAAGCACAATATATCATTCATTGTAAACATAAACAATTTATATCAAAAAACCCTAGTGGCATGCTTTCCTCGGTCTTGGGTACCTTCATAAATATAGAGCTTCAATTTCTCTTTTACAAAAGAATATAACAGGGGAGATTAATTCATCTCTACCTCGGTTCTATTGTCTATCAGATTGGAAGCAAACTTTCAACAGACTGTGACTATGAAGAATGAGAAAAAGAGGAAGAAAAGAGCCAACTAATGTGACAGATCAGGGCGACTACTCTCGGCCTTCAAAACTTGGGAGAGAATTATTGAACCTCCTTTTGTGCCTCTTTCGGTTGAATTTTTATATGCTTCCTGTTGATGATTGTGCCCTAGAAAATACCTTTGAGGAACAAACATGCAGCCTACTTCGCTTCTGGAATTTAAATATTTGATCTAGGTTGGCATAACTAATTTTGAGGACAACCCATTCTATGATGTCAAACGACCCACAGGCTTCGAATCCTCTCATGCCTTTCACTATCTCACTGTTCTGAAGGACATAACTAACCTTGGTACTTAACATCATTGGGATTCCCTTTTCTCTGATCAACATCATCACTAAGGATTGTTCATACCATAATGCGTTGAATCAAGGAAAATTGCAAGGGAGGTTGTCTTTTCCTTTATTACAATGTGTTGTGGGACAAAATCCACAGCGAAATCTTGACTCGTGTAGCTCTTCTTACTAGAAGCTCCAACACAATAGGAAAGCTAGTCACTGCTAGCCTTGCTCAATGACATTCTACCTAGGGCCAATCTTCATGCATCAGAAAGATACACAACTGAATGGAAATGTACAAGCAAATATGCTTGGACCCATTGCGAGCTTTCCCTAGCTAGTATATCTAACTCTCTCAAAATTCCCCATTACACAGAGATGGAAGGAGTGGAGCTCATAAGAGAATGAAATGAGGAGAACAGAAGAGCCACTAATATAGAGAAATCATTGAGATCTCTTGAAATGCTTATTCAGTGTGGGTTATGTCATCTTAGCTGAGGATGAAGCTTTGGAATGCATATTCAATGCGAGCTGTGACTTGGATCAATCGATAGGGTGCTTTGTCCATAATCAATTGAGCCAGGATTTTCAGAGTGACACTTCACATAATAGCTAGAAAAATTCGCAAATAAAAACAAAATTAGTTGGGTACCCATCGCAAATTAGAGCATGGGAGGATAACGATAATTGGAAACACAAGCTGGATATGGGCTACTGATGGTAAATCCTATCGCATATATAAGCTTAGCTTGAAAAGGAATGTACTTGGTGATGATTGAGATTGGGCATGGAACAATCATGGCTCAGGATTCGACCATTTGGGCTCAATTTTTTTATGAAGGCAATCACATGGTTCTGAGAACGGGTCAAAGCAAGGCTATACATGTAAGATCAAGGATGACTATTTGCAAGCATGCCGATAGGATGATCGAATCGCAAAGGGGAAAAACCCAACTAAGGTGGAGTGTATTATTTAGGTTGACACCTCATGCTCCTTGAGATGGATGTGACATCGCATGACTGAGTATAATTTTATCTACTTCATCAGTCGCACTACTATGCAATTCAGACTCTTACCCAAAAATTTATGCTTTTGTCATGAGGAAATCTTTGCGATGAGCCTCTCAAATGTTGGCTGACATGATGAGCTTTAATCATTCTACAAGACTTCGCAGTACCGACGGAACAACAACATTTTTTCACTTGTCATATGCTCTGGTGACCATCGACGGTTGAGATCTAACCTTGACCCACCGCAAGATCTGATCCAAACCATTCACGAGATAATTCCTTACGCTTTTTATTTTTTTAAATATGAGTTGTGCTTCCTTCCATGGTTCAGATTTGTTTTAACAAAACATACATTCCGATCTTTGCCAGTGTCGGAGGGGTATCCTGCTTGGCTTCTGCACTTTTTTTTACTCCTCCAATGGTATGGATTGATCTTTGGGGGAATGCATCACAATAGTTGGGCCATTGACGGGTTCTTAATCACCTGAATTTACCACATGTATTGTTACCTCTGACGGAAGTGATCCACCCTAACAAACTACGTGATTTAATCTAAACCATTGGAGGTGAATATTTTTTCTCCACTTTAGATGGGCGATATTCTGCCTTCAATGGTTCAGATTAATTTCACTGAAATGCATGATTCATCGTAGACATTTGGAGAGAAAGGAACCTACTTTAGCTTCAATGCTTGCCACAATACCTCTAACTGTTACAATTTGCTTTGGACAGATACGCTGCATCATCTGAACCATTGGCGGGAAAGGCCTTCCATAAATCCCATCGTACTTCTGAAGTCCTCCAACAACATAGATATTATTTGATTATTTGCACAACTTAATATGGACTATCAACGGAAATTTTACGCTTTAGGTCCTTGATACATATAAAAGCCTCCAATGGCTGAGATTGCTCCTGAAGGTTTGCATGGTTTAATCGGGGTCTTCAACATAGAGTGATTTCCTACCTATTCCCTAATTTATAGCTTCCGCGGATGGCTCAGATCTTCTCTGGGGCAACTGAGACTCTTGATCTTAGCGGTTGGCTTCATACTTGCTTTTCCAATTTGACTATGATTTTGACGATGGAGAAGAGCAAATCAGGCGATAACAAAAATCACAGAAGAAAACCCGAGTAATAAACAAGAATTATGAACTTGCATGCCTAAAGTCTTA
Source organism: Larix kaempferi (assembly GCA_027924585.1). Classification (NCBI taxonomy): domain Eukaryota; kingdom Viridiplantae; phylum Streptophyta; class Pinopsida; order Pinales; family Pinaceae; genus Larix; species Larix kaempferi. The sequence goes on along the minus strand of BSBM01000994.1, from coordinate 21,687,729 downwards.
AATTATATTTGCATGCAAAGGAGATACCAAATACCTTCATTAGATTCCACTAATCTCTCCTTTGAGATAGCAATCTCATGATTTATGGATAATTTAATAAAACATAGGCAATGGTTAGGGAACTTAGGATAAAGGGATGGGTAGCAATAAAATATTTATATTTTCACTTAGCCCCCTAAGCCCCCTTTCTTCCCCTCTCATGGACTCATAGCCCCTTTTCATTTTCTTTCTTGATTTGCAACCTTAGTGATATTTATATTATAGTTCAATGTGCATATTTATGAAGTCACTTATGTTTGGCTTATAGTCATTTCATCATTAGATATACATTCATAATCTATCCATCAAAATCAAGGTATTATAAAAGTCCTTTAGGAGGTCGATTATTAAAGATTTGCCTCGATAGATATATAATAATCCACTTCTCATATAATATATAATGTAATTTGTTCATCTTAGAGGGTCTTTTGGTTGTATAATGCCTTCACAAACTAAGCTCATACATCCTCTTCCATAAGGATCCAAGTACCTCATTATCATACAATTTTATGTTAATCCCTATATATTGTGACATTACAAATTTCTATTATTATTTTTTTTTTCCTGGAAAAAAAAGCGTAATTTCATTTCATCCTTAAGAGTACGAAATTACATTTGTCATCTTCACTCTTAAAGAGTGGAATATAGAGCTTTTTAAATAAACTTCCTGCATCTGTCTGTTATAACCTATGATGTTCTCACCACGTGAGCATTAACATCTGTTACAAAAATATACATGATCACTGAGTTCATGACTTAAATATATTTTACAAAAGTGAAGTACCTTCCTGTACATAACTGTAGGATATAGAAAACTGCATAATACCAAAATTATTCATAGTAACCATCCAGAAAAGACTGATCATCATTCTATGAACGACCGGTGGAAATACTCCCTACCCACCCCATCCTTATATTCTATAATTTTCCATAACCCAACCCCCAGCAGCAACCCTTCTTTCGAGGCCTTGTCCACCTCTGTGTTGTTTTCACGGAAAATATGCCTGCAATTAAAAGTTTCAAAGGTGTGAGAGACATTCTAAATTTGTTCCAAAACAGCAACAATCCGCCGATTGTTACACTGAAAAGAGCCAGACACCCACTTGATTACATTCAAAGAGTCCTCAAAAACAGTAATCTTCCCGACTGCACGTTCCAAAGCAAAGGAGATGAGTAGTTTTAGACTGAGTATCTCTTCCCAGTTGTTGGTCCCCCTCCCAAAACCCATCACAAAGAAATGAGCAGGAGACAAGTAAAGGAGAGCCCCTCCCCCACAAAGATCATTCTGGCAAGCCCCATCAAAGAATCCCCAAGGCTGTGATCGATCTATATCCACTGGTTGAATGCATCTGGCTAATGTGGTAGGTTTGAGACATTTGTAGGCTAGGAAAATCCCACAACTGTTTATAGCCGAAAGTGCAGGGAGACCAACAATGTCCGAGAACAGACATTTATTTCGAGAGAGCCAAATCCCCCAGATTACAATAAGAGGAAGAGCTCTAAAATAAGAAAAAACAGGATTTTGATTCCACCTTCTCCAAGCATCTTCCAGAGAGTTTCCTGTCCAATGGAAATTTACTTTAAGGATTCTAGAAACAATACTCCAAACCTCTATAATAAAGCTGCAATGTAGAAACAAGTGCAACACATTCTCCTCATCCTGATTACACAGGTAGCATTTGCTAGGCCCATGAAGGCTTCTTCTCTGCAGAAAATCCCACGTTGGAACCCTATTGGCCAGAACACACCACATGAATAACCTTACCTTGTGTGGGCACTGAAGTTTCCATAATTTTTTCCACCACCATACCTGTTCTCTGACTAAGAAGTTCTCACTAATCCATTGATATCCTCCTTTTGGTGTATAGTTACCCAAGGGATCCCCATCCCATACAAGAGTGTCTTCTTGTTCATTCAAGTATATCTAATCCTTGCTGAGAGCCCTCAAGTATTTCCTTAGCTCATCCTCCAAACCACCCCCCAATCCAAAAGAATCAGCCCTCCTCCAAACAGGGCTTCCCATCCAAACAGTCTCCAAATCTGCCAGTTGATTGAGAAAAAAAACCTCTCTCTGACCCAACGCCTCAATTAGTCCAGCTGACAACAGATGTTGAGCCTCATAGCCCACCCAAGGATCACAGCCTATCCTCACCCTCTGACCATTACCTACATCCCAAACCAGATTCTGTTCAATAACATGAAAAGAGGATACCAAAACTTTCCAAATGCAAGGGCCTTCTTTATGAGATTTGTGAGGGGACCGGATCCATGATTCAACAGAGTCCGGCTCAACATATTTATGGACCATAACCTTTGCCCAGAAACCCCCAGAATTTATTAAACGCCAACCACACTTCGCAACCAATGCTTTGGAAAAATGAAAGATGTTCTTGAGTCCCCAACCACCCAGTGCTTTTGGAACTGCGATACGATCCCATTTGACCCAAGGAGTAACATGTGCATCATCCTTGCCATTCCAGAGAAATCTGAAACAAATCTTTCTCGCTGAATCCAAAATGCCCCTAGGAATCCATGCCAATGACATCCAGTATATTGGGATAGCTTCCAGCACAGACTTAACCAGAACTAATCTACCAGCTCTTGAAAGCCACCTGAAGCTCCAACTTTTTAATCGTTTTTCCAGTAACCAGACCCAATCCTGTTTCTGATAGTCATTAGGCTTCAAGTTGAATCCCAGATACTTTAACCCTTCCGAAAGGGTAAGTAGAGTGAAGGGAAATAGATCAGTATAAGTTTGAAGTTCCTCCTCTCTTAATAAGGAAACCGCAAGAGAAGATTTCCCAACATTTATTTCCATCCCTGTGGCTAGTGAGAAAAGGTCCAATAATTCCTTGAGTTTAAGTGCATCCCTACTGGAGCCCGAACAAAAAATCAATATATCATCCACAAATAGCAGATGTGAGAGGGATACTCCCGGTGCTACCTTGATACCTTCAAAATGACCCAAACGTCTTGCTTCCTTAATAGCCCTACTTAGACTTTCAACCACCAACAAAAATAACACGGGGGATAATGGGCACCCCTGGCGCAGGCCCCGACCATAATGAAAGAATGGAGTCACCACTCCATTCATTAAAACAGAGAAAGAAACATAAGAGATGCAAATCATGATCCAACGAATGAAACCTATCCCAAAGCCCAAATGAGTAAGCATAAGACGGATATATAACCAACTAACCTTGTCATAAGCTTTTGAGAGATCAATTTTAAGTACTGCTACTTTCAATTTTCTAGTTTTAATGCTATGCAATCCCTCCTATGTAATCCCAATAGCTTCATGGATCTGGCGGCCTTCAAGAAACCCAAACTGTTCCTTAGAGATATGAGCTGATAATATAGGTTTGAGTCTGCGTGCAATAACTTTGGTAACTATCTTATACACACAGTTGCAGAGACATATAGGTCTAAAATCATTCAGATTAGAAGGAGTATCCACTTTAGGGATAAGGGCAATGAAAGTGGAATTAATGTTGGCTGGTATCCTGCCTTCCTTCCTAGTATCTTCAACCAGTTGTAATAGATCTTCTCCAATAATGTCAAAAAGTGCTATAAAAAATTCAATGGTCCAGCCATCCGGCCCTAGACTCTTATCCTTCTGAAAGCTATTCAAAACTTCTTTTAATTCATCTACCGTAATGAAATCCATCAGCTTCCTGTTGTCTTCATCCTCAACAAAACGAGGGAATAACTAAGCTACCCTTATGACCTCCTCAATGTTCACTCTGTCACTGGCTTTGAATAGATTTTGAAAATGATTAACCCCAACTCCAGCCAACCCCTCAAAAGTAGCATGAGAAATACCTTCTGAATCTTCAAGGTTCCAAATGGTGTTAGCTGATCTCCTGCCTTTTGCATAGGCATGAAAAAATTTCAAGTTTTCATCCCCACTCTCCAGCCAGATGGCCCTGCTCTTTAGTCTCCATGTCTCTTCATTCTGCAACAATATCCTATTCCGCTGATCCTCCAAATGTACTAGGTAATCCTTCGAAACCTGAGAACTATATCCACCTCCAAACCCTCCAGAAATGGAAGATATTTCATCCTCGATAATCTTAAGAGTCCTTTCATCCCTTTTTCTTTTCAACCGCCCAATTTTTTATTGGATCCTTGAGAATTTTGATATTCTCAGCAAAGTGAAATGCTGCAGAATGTATCATCCTTGGTTGGAAAGGGATCCAGTACTAATGAAATAGCTTAACAAAGGAAGAATCCTTTAGCCAGATCTTGTTAAATTTTAAGGGAGCAGGAGGCTTGACAGGGCCAACCTTCATCTCCAGGAAGATAGGTTCATGATCTGAGCATCCTCCAGACCCAATCCATTGCCTAACATAGAAAAAAGACTCCACTATCTTCTCAGAAAGCAAGAAATGATCCAATCTCTTTGCCACCCTATCCAATCCAACCCTCTTATTCCTCCAAGAAGGTTTTAAACACACAGGATCAACATCGACCCAATTTCCTTCAGTGAATTTTCTGATAAAAAAATTTGTGAGGGGATCCACATGAGCATGAGGCCCCCAAACCTCAGCTTGTCCCAGAGAGAAGTTGAGATCCCCCCCAGGATCACCGAATCCCCCTTGATCATATCCCTTGCCAACAAAGAATTCCAAAAAGGTTCCCGATCACAATAAGGTCCATAGATGTTTGCTATTGTGAATTCTTTATCAATATCCAGAGACCTACAAGACATCCCTAAGACCAAATTCATTCCCCAGAGAGAGGAAACACAAACCTTAGCTTCTTTCCACCCAATCACTAATCCACCAGAGCGACCCCTTGCATCAGAAGCCTCAAAACACCAACCCGGGAACCATGATTTTAACCTTCCAATAGCTTCATCACATCCACACATAGTTTCTTGTAACAACAACACATCTGGATGTTCGAGATCCAACATCCGCCGCAGAGCTGGTCTTTTTGAGGGACCAGCAAGACCCCTACAATTATAAGACATAACCTTCATCGGAACCCTTCCTTATGGGCATTCACTGCTCTAAGTGCCCTTTCAATTGAAAGTTGTTTGCCATTCCTAAGGTCCGAGCAAGCTCGAGTCTTAGCATGCAAAATGAAAGACTTTCGGCCTCTAATATTGGACATTCTAGGCTTATCTTTCCCAATCCCCCCAGTAGAAGGTTTGTTCATTGAACGGAGGAAATAACCAGACTCAAAGGAGCCCGTAGGGGATGAGGGCTCAGGAGCAACTTGTTGAAGTATCGGAGAGTCAATAGGATTTTTCTCGGTGGGGCAATCCAACAATAGGTTTTCAACAGAGGGGGGTGAAACAGGAGCACACGAAGGAACAGAGAGTGTAGCCAATAGATGAGAGGAAATATGTAAATTTTAAAACCCATCCACCCAATCATTACCCGGAAATGATAAGTTCTTAATAAAGAAATTGAAGGAAGGGTTAGAAGAGGGAGCAGAAGTAGTACCAGCTTCTAGATCTGGTGATCGATGAATAGATTGTAGTAGACCCTCCAAAGCAGTGACCACAGGAGAAATGTGATCGATCTCTGTTGAGACCTCGACAGAAGCAGATTCCGGCACTAATCCATCCTCCCCCAAAATACCAGCTTCCTCCACTGTACCAGAAGACACCACCAAGTGTTCATTCTCATGTTGACCCAAAGCGTCATCTTCCATATCCACACTTGCCACCTTCTCCACAATCCTACGCTTCAGAGAGTTCCCAAACTTCATTCGGACCGGCAAAGAGCATTCAATAGCCGGATGGCCATACTCATGACAACGTCTACAACGAAACGACACATTTTCGTAATCAAGGGTTTGGGCAAAGGTATATGGCCCCCATTTCAGATCCATACCATCAAACAACCCTTCCCTAACATTAATATTTACCAGAATCCTCGCTACCTTTTGAATCGATGTTGCCACAAAGGAGAAATCCTCATCCAGATAGGTTCCCGGCAAATTACCTATCCTCTTGAAATGCTCCTCAGCCCAATAGTGTAAAGGTATCTGTCACGTCCCCTCCCATTATACTAGTGCAATGGAGAGGATCGTGATCCCAAACCGGGCATCTAGCCCCATGTACTTATGAAGTAAGCATGCAAGACATATGAGGATGCATAAGTATTTGTTTATACACAGCAGAAGTAATTTCAATTACTCATTCATTTTACATTCAAGATATTCATCCATTAAACAATTGAAAGATAGTACAAGAGGATACTTATCTTAATGAAGTAGTCCCAAGCAACCAGCTATGCTTGTGCAACGTTCCACCCAACCGTAGGCCAGTGTGCTCCTTAATCTCTCAGCACCACTGCCACCCCCGAGCTGGGCATGATCTCCACAAGGAACTAGGGAACAACAGGGTCTCACATAACCATAGGTACACCAGAATCAGCCATCCCCACCCGCAGTTGGGTTTTCTGAGGCTGCTAGGGGATGGATGCATATAACAGCAAAAGTGTAAGTGCTGGGCATGAGAAAATGCTTCTATAGTGAGGTTCCCAACAATGGGTTTCTAACAGTTCCAGAAAAACGTGGGCAACCAAAACGAAAAGGAGGAAATGGGAAATCAACCCCAGGAGAGCAGAATCGTTTTCAGAAGAATGCTCATGGGCATTTCGTGGGCAGAAACGGCCTCCCTAACCCCAAAATCGTGGCTCTCTTCTCCCATCCAATGAGCTAACCAAAAACGAGTTTGCAGGCATGGAATAATGCAGGAAATGGTGAAAAACGTGAAGGATAAACCCCCAACAGGCTCAGACTGCGTGAGAGAAAGAATGCCATGGGTGAAGAATGGATTTGGGCCAATTTCGTGGGGGTTTTCTTGCCCAGCCAACCAAAACTCGATTTCCCAGGTTGCTGTCTTGTCCATACACGAAAATTGACAGCCATACCTCTCCCATCCCAAGGCATTAATTGTCTCAACCAATTATTGGAAGAATTAAATGATTGGGTGCATGAGGCCAAATGGGTAGTTGAGAGTTCATGGGTTTCCTTAATGAAATGGCTTAACACCATGGCTGAAGGGTTTGGTTATTTTCCCTCCCTATTCCTTGTAAAGATCATGCCCCCATCTCTTTGTTGCATTGCGTAGCTGCTTGTGGGTATCTTTCATTAAATTCGTATTTACATGATGTCTTATTTACATCGTGCCCTTATAGCACAAGAACCATAGGCATCTATCTCTTTAATTTCAGTACATAGAATGCTAAATCAGTGGTGGGGCCTTGGCCTTGAGCTCCTCACCATGATTAAGTTACAATATTTACATCATTCACGATTTAATGCAAAGGGGGTCAAAATGGGGACGTGACATACCCCTCCCCTTGGAATAACACCGTCCTCGGTGTTCCCACACTTCGGAAATAACTACTCACTTTACATATGTCCAAAATTCACAAAATGTGGTAGGTTTGTCCTGCATTTCACCTTTTTACTTGGGTTTTTCAGGACTAAGTACTTTGGTCTTTACAACCTGCTCTTGTTGGCTAGGACCTTCTAGCTCTACATGAGGACATCGTTCCAAAACAATTCCTTCTTTTTATTTTCCTTCCAACTGGTCCACGAACCTGGGGAATCTACGGTTGCTACCCCCTTGATATTCTCTTGTTGGGAAGTCACGGAGGCAATGATTTCCTCCACACCCCCAACATTTCATTGGCGGCTTTACCTTTTCCTGGTCCATTTCCTTTGACTCTTCCCACCTAGGACGTTTCTTGATCGGACGATTGGATGAATGCTTCTTCATTGACCCACTTTCTTTTCCCTTGCTGATTGCTCCCAGAATGCTTTTTACCTCTTTTTGCAGACGAATAGAGTCCTGCAAAGCCCCATGGTTTATCTCATTCTATTGCCTCTGTAGCTTGAGCATCTCCCCAAGATTCTCCTGGGTCCTGGCAATTGTTTGAAGAAGACTTTCAGCCAACTCTAATAGCCCTCGGTTTGCTGCCATGGTCAATGGGCACAACTGAACACACTTTGCTTACTAGCAACACCTTCTTGTGCCGGCTGCAGCCAATTGTTTCACCTTCTTACCTATGAAATTCATCATGGGAATTCTTTGTTAGGACAAGCATAGCATAAACATTAAGATTAGTCAATTATTTTCCTAATTGACATGGAATGTCCATGCTTTATTCATGGGACTTCCACACTTTCATGCTTCCCCAACATACACATGAACTCATTCATGTTCATCCTTTCACAAGAAAATAACTATTTCAGCATTCACAATTCATTTCAAGCAATTAAACACAAATTGTTCTCATTTATGACATGCTCTCAATAGTCTTTTGTTTCTGAGATGCATCAGTCAAAAGGAGAGAGAAGAGTAAGAGTTTCCCCCTCTTAGTCTTGTTCCAATCCGGAGCCACACCATCACTTGTGGTTCTATGCTCCTTAGCCTCTTTCACTTCAATGTGAATGCTTGACTTGCCCTCTCTTGGCTATGACACTTAGTGTCTAAGGTTTGCATATGGATTTCAACTAGGGAACCCTTCCCCATTGTCGCTTATAGAACCTTTGGCTGCTAGGACCCACACAGTTCCACTAGCACCATCTTCCATTACTGCTCATACTAAGCTCTTTAGGACAGTCATATGTCCACATGCATCCTCCAGATGCTTTCATAGTCCTTGCTTCCAGCAATACCTACATTAATCTTTATTGGATGTCTTCACTTTATCCCACAGGATCCTTCTTTGCTTCCCAAGCATCGGATTTCCCGTGGATACAATAATGAATGTTGGGTCAGCACGCAGGCTACTCCACAACCATTCGAATAGGCAATGCCAGGTTAGTACGCCGACTGGGCTTATCAAGAACTTTATAGCGTTCAACCAGCTACTCTCTGGATTTCTTAATACTTTATATCGCCCACTCATTTACTCTCTGGATTTACCAGCAATTTATAGTCTTTTGGGGTCTTGCCTTCCTGCAATGACCAAGGTTTCCAACAAAGAAACAATAGTGTATCAGCTTAGCTGTTAGAAGACTTATACCTGTAATCTTCATTATTCCAAACAAGACATAAATGAAAACGAATACTTATCTGTATTGTGCGTTTCCTCGCTACTCCACAGGTTTCCTTCTCTGCTTTACAAGCCTTGGATCACCTGTGGGGTGGATGCTTGGCCAGCACACATGCTGCTCCACAACATCATCCGAATAGGCAATGCCAAGCCAGTGCACCGACTGGGTTTATCAGGCATCCCAAAAATCAGTATGCTAAGCCAGTACGCCGACTGGGTTTATCAAGCATTTCAAAAATCAGTATGCTAAGCTAGTACGCCGACTGGGTTTATCAAGCATTTCAAAAATCAGTATGCTAAGCCAGTACGCCGACTGGGTTTATCAAGCATTTCAAAAATCAGTATGCTAAGCCAGTACACCGACTGGGTTTATCAAGCATTTCAAAAATCGGTATGCTAAGCCAGTACGCCGACTGAGTTTATCAAGCATTCAATAACCATTTCCAAGCCAGTTCTTCGACTGGGTTTGTCAGGAAATAACACCCTTCACCAATACCTCCACATCATGCAAGTAACCAATGCCAAGCCAGTACACCGACTGGGTTTATCAGGCATCTAGCAACCTTTCACCACAACTCCCAAATAACCAATGCCAAGCCAGTACACCGACTGGGTTTATCAGGCATCCAACAACCTTTCGTCACAACTCCCAAATAACCGATGCCAAGCTAGTACGCCGACTGGGTTTATCAGGCATACAACAACCATTCGTCACAACTCCCAAATAACCGATGCCAAGCCAGTACGCCGACTGGGTTTATCAGGCATACAACAACCATTGCCAAGCCAGTACATCGACTGGGTTTATCAGGCAATATGAACAACATAATATGATTACGTGGCTCCTTCTCTTGTGCAACCAGTGGTTCCCTCTAGGAACTCCATAGGTGACTCACTTGACTGCAGGCTAGCATGGCCCCACAATACCCACTCACACTACACAAGGATGATACCCCTTTCCTGCAACACAGCTCCCCGGGCCTATCCATCCCTTCTAGTGTCCTTTAGTGTGAGCGTAGAAAGGTTACCACTGCCCATACAGTCCTTTTGAGCACCCTTCTTCACTTTGCCTCTTACGTGCAACACCAAATTGCGTCTGTGTAAGCTGATAGCACAAGAAGGATAAGCAGACTCATCAGTATTGTTGCTCAAAAATCGTAATCATATTTCATATCATTCACTATCAAGTATTGAAACACCAGGAATGCGTCCATTCCCTTAGGGTGTAGTCAATATTGAAAACCCTAACATGACCCAGCACTAGAAAAGGTGTGCACCCCTTTTCCGATGTGCGCCATGTAAGCCCTAATCATATTCAAGCAGTTTGTAATGATATAAATAAGATAGAGCATGCTCTGCATATTAACCCTAATAGTTTAAACATGAATGTTCTTGTCTAGGGTCACAGAATACTCATTCATTTTGCAGATGTATCTCACATGCCTTCTGGGCATAGCTTTACCATCTCACTTTCATGGTTTACCGACATGCAGTTTGGCTGAGACATTATCAATGGCGTTTCTCCCGAAACCCATTTCCAAAGCATGGGATCCTTCCCATCTAGTTTGGCTTCTGCAGGCCATCACACATGGTCTTCCTACAATGTGTCATCCTGGCACACTTCATCAAATAGCCAAACAGTCAGCAACATTTAGCAATAAGCTTCAAATATGATTGTTTCATAACCAATCAATAACATTAATAATTAAATTCAACATGAATTTTACAATTCTGTCTCCTACAGAAATTGATTTGCTTAGCAATGAGGCTATCCTCATATTGTTTGGCTCTTGTTCACGGTAGATTCTCATCTTCATCATGGACTTATCCATATTTGCCATGCCCAAAGCAACCTACCTGAAATTTGAAACTTCAATCAGCCAAATGCTTTGTAAGTTTCTATGCATATAATAATTTCATTGCTGCCACAGTCACGGAAGCATTTTAGTATCACCAAAACCATCTACTTCCTGTGAATTATTACCATACTAGAGTTGCATGGTTCGATTTCATCATTTTATGCAATTATTCTCTTGATCATTCCATCTATTATCTAATTGCAATGAAACATACATCACACTCATGCATTCTCACAATGCATCTCATCACGTGCACCTATATCTATGCATGCACATTTACATTACTCACATAATCGTTTAATGTGTATTCCCTCAATTCATAACCACCAGATTGTGCACAATATCTTAATGCACATTTCCTCAATGCTACCTTGCATTAAGTTATGAGTACTATGCTTTCAACATAATTCAAACATAATTGAAGGAATCTTACCAAATCCTCTTTCCTCATTCATGCAATTTATGCACCAATAACCATTACCTATATGGCTGTCGTTTACATCACTTGATGTTACCTGATCAGTTGGCCTCTTACCAATGCTACACATTCCTTTTTGCCAACTTTATGATCATAGATTCGTTGCACCATCCTTTCTGCATAAGGTTGTTGGCTTCATGCAACAACATCCTCAGCACATTTAGTCATGCTCTTTGTTATCTTTGGTCCTACAACCAATACCAACATCAATAGTGATTATCAACCACAATATTCCCCATTAGTAGTTCATTGCATATGCAGACTTCATTATTCTACCGATATGCAATATCCCATTTATGCACAAGCATTTCTATATGCACTATGCAATGTTTGTTAAGATGCCATCTAGTGCATATACATCTATGTGATCCTTTACATTTTTTTTAACATTTGTATGCCATATGAAAATTTCATAATCATAAATAAATAGGGGTTTAAGGAATTCTCCCCTTTTCGATCCCTTCATCGTAACATGGAATTCCTCTTCCATATCATGCAATTGTAAAAATTGCCCATATTGACAACAAAAAAATTTGTTGGTCAAAACAGCCACTGGCACTCTTCTGCACTAAATATCCATGATAGATGTAGACCTCATTCAAACTCTGGTCATGTATCATTGTTCCCTGCTGGACGAGCTTTCCAATTCCTGTCTCCATGCTCCATTACGACATCAGGTGCGGAAACTGCATCTCTTCAAAAATGACAACTTTCACTACAATTCTGCCCATTTTGCAAAGTTGCATTTTGGTCCAGAATGCCAACTTTAGCCACCTGTGGAAGAAAATCTATGAGGAATCACAAAAACTTTTATATCGGGCGAAGTTGGTCCATATAACAAGGAACACTCAGAAATTCACGGATTTTAATTCCGGTGCACCATTCATCTTCTATGAATTTCTGGGTTTTGCTACTTCTCACTTTTCACATTTTTCCAAAATTCCAAATTTTTGGGCCAAAAATGGCTATCTCCCAAACGGTGCATTTCTGGGAAATCTTCGTCTAACAGAAACTGTCCATCTTAATGAGAATATGAAATGTCTAGTTCAGTAAAATTTCTGATTCCCACATCTAGGGTCACTTTTACTACTCACAAGCTTTTCAAAATCCCGAGAAAGTGGCCCGGAACAGTGCTTTTTGGCCTTCTTGCTCATCCCGACTTCACATCCTTTGGGGTTTGGCTCCAAGATTCTGAACTTAACATCGTGTCTGCTTCATGACTGCCTCATATCAATTTCGGCTCAAACCGACCTTCTGTCAAGCCTCGGGACTCTGTCCTTCAAAAGTCACTATTATTCAATTTCTGTCAAATCGGAGTGTAATGGGCTCGGGGTCTTCACTGGTTCTTTCATGGTCTTCGTTAATGGCCTCCAAGCCCCACAGGAATCATTTCATTCCGAGTTCGGATGCTCCTCCTATCAAAAAAACAAGTTTTGGTCACTTTTTTTTTTTTTTTTTTTTCTCCAAGCCCCACAGGAATCATTTCATTCCGAGTTCGGATGCTCCTCCTATCAACTTTTTTACTTTTTTTTTTTTTTTTTTTTTTTTTTTTTTAATTTTTTTTTTTTTTTTTTTTTTTCGCGCGGGAAAAAAAATCCCTCCGCAGCTGCGGGGCTGTTCGGCGACGGCTTCCTCAATTGCGGAGCAGTTCGCCGAACGCTTCCGCAATGGCGGGGCGATTTGCCGAACGCTCCCGCAATTGTGGAGCCATTCGGCGAAGGCTTCCGCAGTCGCGGAGCCATTCGGCGAATGCTCCCGCAATTGCGGAGCCATTCGGCGAAGGCTTCCGTAGTTTCGGAGCCGTTCGCGGAATGCTTCCGCCATTGCGCGGAATGCTTCCTCGGTTTCGGGTGATTTTTCGGAACGATTCGGCGAAGTCTTCCGCGTTTCGGAACGTTTCGCGGAATCCTTCCGAAATTTCGGAAGAGAATTCCTTCCGCAATTTCGGAAGAGAATTCCTTCCGAAAAATTTCCCTTCGACGCCGACACTTAGAAAATTTTTCACTTAAAAAATTTTCCTCCGTTGTTTCGGAGCGGTTCGCTGAATTCTTCCGCAATTGCGGGAAGGTTCGCGGAACTCTTCCGCAACGGGAAGGTTCGCCGAACTCTTCCGCAATTGCGGGAAGGTTCGCGGAACTCTTCCGCAATTGCGGGAAGGTTCGCGGAACCTTTCCGCAGTTTCGGGATGACTTCCCGAAACAGACTTAAAACCAAAATTTTCAAAAACAGACTTAAACCAAAATTTTTCAAAAACACTTAGGAAAATTCAAAATCTTCCCTTGTAATTGCTATCAGGTTTGGCCCATAGAGGCCCAATGCTGCAACGCAGCTCTGATACCATTCTGTCACGTCCCCTCCCATTATACTAGTGCAATGGAGAGGATCGTGATCCCAAACCGGGCATCTAGCCCCATGTACTTATGAAGTAAGCATGCAAGACATATGAGGATGCATAAGTATTTGTTTATACACAGCAGAAGTAATTTCAATTACTCATTCATTTTACATTCAAGATATTCATCCATTAAACAATTGAAAGATAGCACAAGAGGATACTTATCTTAATGAAGTAGTCCCAAGCAACCAGCTATGCTTTTGCAACGTTCCACCCAACCGTAGGCCAGTGTGCTCCTTAATCTCTCAGCACCACTGCCACCCCCCGAGCTAGGCATGATCTCCACAACGAACTAGGGAACAACAGGGTCTCACATAACCATAGGTACACCAGAATCAGCCATCCCCACCCGCAGTTGGGTTTTCTGAGGCTACTAGGGGATGGATGCATATAACAGCAAAAGTGTAAGTGCTGGGCATGAGAAAACGCTTCTATAGTAAGTTTCCCAACAATGGGTTTCTAACAGTTCCAGAAAAACGTGGGAAACCAAAACGAAAAGGAGGAAATGGGAAATCAACCCCAGGAGAGCAGAATCGTTTTCAGAAGAATGCTCATGGGCATTTCGTGGGCAGAAACGGCCTCCCTAACCCCAAAATCGTGGCTCTCTTCTCCCATCCAATGAGCTAACCAAAAATGAGTTTGCAGGCATGGAATAATGCAGGAAATGGTGAAAAACGTGAAGGATAAAACCCCAATAGGCTCAGACTGCGTGAGAGAAAGAATGCCATGGGTGAAGAATGGCTTTGGGCCAATTTCGTGGGGGTTTTCTTGCCCAGCCAACCAAAACTCGATTTCCCAGGTTGCTGTCTTGTCCATACACGAAAATTGGCAGCCATACCTCTCCCATCCCAAGGCATTAATTGTCTCAACCAATTATTGGAAGAATTAAATGATTGGGTGCATGAGGCCAAATGGGTAGTTGAGAGTTCATGGGTTTCCTTAATGAAATGGCTTAACACCATGGCTAAAGGGTTTGGTTATTTTCCCTCCCTATTCCTTGTAAAGATCATGCCCCCATCTCTTTGTTGCATTGCGTAGCTGGTTGTGGGTATCTTTCATTAAATTCGTATTTACATGATTTCTTATTTACATCGTGCCCTTATAGCACAAGAACCATAGGCATCTATCTCTTTAATTTCAGTACATAGAATGCTAAATCAGTGGTGGGGCCTTGGCCTTGAGCTCCTCACCATGATTAAGTTACAATATTTACATCATTCACGATTTAATGCAAAGGGGGTCAAAATGGGGACGTGATAGTATCCCTGGTAGACGGACCTAGAGCGGGATGGTGTCCATCCGTTCATGGCTAGCATCAAATAATGGGTTCCATGGCTTAAGCAGGAGAGGCACTTTGAGGATCGACCAGTTCATACTTAAATCCCATTGAGCATGTGCGTCCGAAGAGAAATGAAAGGCGAACCAACCCCTCAAAAGGGCCACCACATGAGGAACATACCCACAATGACCAAACCAAGCCCCAGATGCCCACTGAATGACCGACTTATGGCTCACCGACCTTCCATAAACCCTACCGACCCCTTCCATAAACCCTACCGACCAACATAGATTTAACCATGCCGACAATCTGCTGAAAACCAATATCTTCACCTAATGCGTAGTTCGGAGCCTTACCAGAATTTTTGATCCATTTCCTCCTAACCTTTGCTCGTGTACAAGATGGTATCGACCTTGTAGTATCCTCTTCACGAACAAATGCTTTCTGTACTGAATCCACCGACGGACTAGAAAAACCCCGCTATTTCGCAGTGCCTAGGTTAGCAGCTACAAAACCCCCTGAAGAAGAATAATGGGAAATCCCTTCCTCCTTATCTAACCTCACCAATGATTCAACACTGTAACCCCCCACAGGAGATTCAATGAACGAACCGCCCGACGAGTTGAGAAACTCCTTGATATTCCCGAAACCCGAGCTCAATGCATCAGACGCAATAGTGGGAGTGTTGTAGGCTTTGAAACCCCAAATGCTGTCTCTTATCTCCTCTTGCACAAAACCCTCGTCTAAACCATTCCATTGCGGGGAAAGCATAGATTTCTCCAAAACCAGCGAGACTACAGAGTCCAGAGCAGGGTTAAGTTCCAGAATGGGAAAATAGTCTGACGACTGACAACTTCAATCTCCATAGACCCCAAAGCTCCCGTCGCCTGAGTACTCCCTAAAAACGCCAGGTGGCGATCGCCAAATGTCCTGATGCCGTAAACTATCACTCCCGTAGTCCACCTCGTCTAGTGGATCCATGCTAGGTAAAACAAAGAACCTTCCTGAGGGAGGATTTAGGGCAAAACTTAACAGTAATAAAAAATAACCCACAGATTAATACAAAACCTCAAACAACTTAGAAAAGTAAAAACCTTCTCGGTAATCGTGTATCCCATCTGACAGGGATGACGGCATCACTGTCACCTGCAGATAGCTACACAATAGACCCCTCCATCTTAGCAAGCCCTAGCCGCCATCTATGTCCGCCATCCAAATTTCTATTATTATATTAGTGTTAGTGTTGTCTTTATTGGTCAACTAGGACCTCAATTGTAGTTGTACCTTTGTCTCCTATATATATACCAAGAAGACCATGTTTTAGGATCATTTCATCTTGTCTCGTGCATTTGGTACATTGTATAAGGAGGTTTCCCCTTCAAAGAGGCTTCTTATTCATCTCTTTCTTTCGTTCTCAAGGCATTGTGTAACTTTTTATTTCTATTTTTATGTTATTTTTGGAATTTGGTGTATAACATTTGGTATCCAAGCCATTTTGGCTATAGATTTTTTTAGGGCCATTTCAAATAGCTCAATTTTGAGGAGGCTAAAAATAAATATCGAAGTACCTGTCATAAAAATTCTAGGTCATGTTTCATTATAAGTTGAGAGTTATGGTATGTGGAAGTTGGAGTATTTTACTAGTCCAAAAACTAGTCTGAAACAAGTATTCTGGGTAAAACCATTGTATCTTAAACTTGAGGGATCCAAATTGACTTCCACCTATTACTTTAGATAGAATACAGACATTTCTTGTGGTAAAAAATCCAGAATTAGAAATTCAGACATGTGTGAGGCCATACAATTTCACTCTCCTGAAACAAACAAAAACAACAAGTTTTGGGAAAGTTACCATAACTTTCTCTTGGCACATCAAAATTTGGTCAAACCTATGGCATTCCAGAGAAGACACACCAAGCTACTATAGGGAAAAATTTTAGACTAAGGGGGGGGGGATTTTAGATATAATTTAGGATAAAGGTCAGCCAATAAGAGAGCCTACAAACCAAGGTTTTTAATGTATGTTAACTTGAAACTTGCACAGATTTTGATTGGAATATTTGTTTTGGGTGATTCAAAAGGTGTGATAAAGAGGAAATGGAGAATAACTCTAGTAAATATTAGTGGGATCAAATAGAAAGAGGTGGAGAAAAAATTTCTACACTTGATAATCCTCCTGAAATCTTTTCCATGACACATGATGAGCATGATGATGTGAACTATGAGGTGTCCAAGCTTACTGATAGAGTAGCAAACATTGGAACTACAAAGCTAAGAAAGGTGGGCATAATGAATATGGTAAATAAGGATGAATTCCAAACATTCAAAGGGTATATTTGAGTTGAATTCCAAACATTCAAATGGGATATCTAATTTGGCCTCAAAAGGAACCTTGAAAACATGAGAGGGGGACTTGTGAAGGATATAAGCAACCTACTTACCCAAAAAATCAACCCCTCAAAAAGAGGATAAGGAGAACAAGATGATGGAGTCCCAATCATCCTATAATAAAATTCTATTATACTCAAAGAACAAGAGCCTTGAGTCCTAGAAACCCAATTGTTCATTACTCCAAGATCCACATAATCGTGGGTTCAACTTGGGACCAAGGAACTACTTCATTCCCAAGATTGATATGAGAAAGTTTGATGGAAATGATCTAATAACATGGATATTCTAAATGGTGAACTTCTTTGATCTACACCAAGTTCCAACTTTACAAAAGGTAATGATTGCATCCTTGTATATAGAACTTGATCAATTTGTGTGGTATCAATGGATTTGTGACTGTAAAAAGGACTCTATTGTCTCTTGGTCTATATTTATGGATGAATTGATAGAAAACTATGGGGATATTAAGAGCAAAACCTTCTTTATCCAAATAATAAATCTCAAACAAAGAGGTCTAATTAAAAACACATTAAATAGTTTCAAAAGTTGAGTCTTAGAGTGAAGAACATTCTGGAGGATAATTTGTTGGATCTATTTATGGGCACTTTAAAGGAGAGAATTCAACATCGGGTAGGTCTGGAGAATGTTTTTAGTTTGGCAAGGAAATTTGAAAGCAAAAATATGGCTACTAGAAGGGTTGATACTAACACCTATAGAGAAGGAAATGTTCCTCCCTCTAACCTCACTTAACCTACAAGGTTGATGCCTCAACAAGTGGAGGTAAGAAGAGAAAAAAGACTGTTTAAATTATGATAGCAAGTACAATAAGGGGAATAAGTGCAGTGAGAAGAAATTATTCTACATAGATTGTGAAGAAGAGGGAGATCCATAACTGGAACAGTCTCAAGAGGTAGAACTAGAAGATACTACTGCAACAATTTCTAGCAATGCCTTGGTTGGCATTAGCTCTTTTGAAAATACCAAGATAAAGGATATATCAAAAATAAAAATGTTGATTAATTCTGGAAGTACGCACAAATTCATCAATAGAAAATTAGCCAGACTTCTCAATTTCTTTATATATCCAACACCAGAGTTTCAAGTAATGATTGCGGATGGAGTTACCATAAATTTTTCAAGGAAGTTCCATAGTATTAAGTATTAGAAGGGAGTATTTATTGGATAACCCAATGATTGAGATCCAAATGGGTGGTATTGAGCTTGTATTAGGATTCCAATGGTTACAATCATTGGATAATGATTAGGAACAATGGCTCTTAATTTCAAGATTTTTTTATGAGATTTTCCTCAGAAGGCAAGGAAATTGAACTTAGAGGCATTCTATGGAAAACCTCTAAAGTGATAAGCTCTAACAATATGACAAAATTGCTAAAAAAGGGGCACCATAGTGTCATTGCACAATTGTGCTGACTTGATGTTCAAGTATATATACCCTCTATTCTAGTGGTTCTCCAAAAATTTACTAACAATCATCCCAATGTATTTGGAGAGATTCCTAAAGGTATTCCGGCTACTCAAGATCATGACCATGTGATTCACTTGCAACCAGGAATTGTGCCACTTAACATCAGACCTTACAGGTACCCTTATGCACAAAATAGTTAGATTGTGAATATGGTTTGAGAAATAGTAGATGTCAACATCATTCAACCTAGCCAAAATGTGCTCTCTGCA
Source organism: Larix kaempferi (assembly GCA_027924585.1). NCBI lineage: Eukaryota > Viridiplantae > Streptophyta > Pinopsida > Pinales > Pinaceae > Larix > Larix kaempferi. Next base: position 21,668,567 of record BSBM01000994.1, on the reverse strand, counting down.
CTAGTGGTGATGGTTCATAAAAATGAAGGTTCATGGTGTATGTGTCTAGATTATAGAGAGCTTAATAAGATGACCAATAAAGATAAGTTTCATAATCTTGTCATTGTGAACTATTATATAAATTACAAGGAACAATTTTCTTTACCTAGTTGGATCTATATTCAAAATATCATCAAATCATAATGAGGTGAGAAGACATTCCAAAAACAACCTTTAAAACACATGAACGTCGTTGTGATTTTTTGGTGATGCCATTTCGCCTTACCAATGCACCCTCCACATTTAGAAGCTTCATGAATTATATTTTTAAACCCTTCCTCATTAAATTTGTGATAGTATTTTTTTATGATATATTAATCTTTAGAAAATCTTGAGAAGAGCATGTACAACATGTAGACATGGTCTTAAAACTATTGAAGGAGAAACAACTATATGCCAAATCTTCTAAGTGTGTTTTTGTGATTCAAGAAGTTGAATATTTAGGTTATATTGTATCTCATGAAGGTGTCAAAGTGGACCCTAACAAAATTAAAGTTATAATGGAATGGCTAGTTCCCAAAACCTTGAATAATCTTGAAGGATTCTTAGGATTGATAGGCTAATACCATAAATTCGTCAAGAATTATGGTAAAATAACAACACCTCTAATAGTGCTATTGAAAAAGGAGGCATTTCCTTGAACTCAAAAAACAACCAAAGCTTTTGAAAAACTTAAAGTGGTTATGTGCAGTACAACTCATGTATTAGCCATGCTTGTCTTCACAAAATATTTTATTGTGAAATGTGATGCCTCATGGAATTGAATTGATGCACTGTTAATGAAAGAAGGGAGGTCCCTTGCATTTGAAAATTTCCAAATTGAAGGAAAAAGCTTACTAAAACCAATTTATGAAAATGAAATGTTGACCATACCACATGCAATTAAGAAATGGCACAATTACCTAATGGGGTGACAACTCAAGGTAAGATCAAATCATGATCGCCTTAAGTGCTTATTGGAACATCAATTATTTTCATAAGAGTGTTGACTCAAACCCAGTCGATAGGGGTTCCCATCACTGTCGACACCAACCCACCGCGATCTCCCTGAGCACCAGCCCGGACAGGTTTTACCCCGCCCAACAACACCTGTAGAGAAGATGAGGTCTCACCCGAGGCGATCAAGGGAGAGTGGACGGAACCATGTTTCCGCTGAATGAAGGAGGATGTTGCGGCATTTGCTTACTTAACTTATTTATCACAGCATTCAAAATAGATCTATGCATTCAAGATTAGCATCATTCGCATTCAACAGAAACATTCATCATGACAAGCATAACATTGAAGTATTAATTGTAGTAAGAAATCATCGCAACATGTATTAACAGAGAAGGTATACAAGGAATTTCACCAAATAGTTCTGCCATGTCATATTACTTCAGAAAAACCCTTATACAACATCTCCGCAAAACCAAATCTTAGAAGTATCACTTGATCTCACGTGCAAACTCGAAGATGCGCATAAACAACATCCACGGATTGTGCTCTCTCAGCTCTAGAGTTCCAAAAGTTATCCAACACATATGACTCTTTGACTATAAATAGGCTTCCGCCTTTACAATGCTTGTCCACTTACTAACAACTTCCTAACTGACTCCTGGACAAATGACCAAAATCTAACTGACACGGTCCAAATGACCCCAAAACCCGCCTACTGCGGTACAAATGACTCAAATTTACATCTCATATGGTCTAATGACCCAAAAACCCGCCTATTGCGGTACAACCGACTCAAAAATACATAAAAATAGTCTATTCTTCTGCCTTCTGCGACTTCTTCTGACGTGTCGCAGCATTGGCGATGCTGCGATTCTTCCTTACCAAACCACCTGCCAACAGGCCCCCAACACAATCTTGTGGCTCACCCTCGAGCCACATCAACTGGATATAGTGAACTCTGTGGTCTTCACTCTGAAATCTTCGTACTGCTGCATGACGGTCATCACCATTTCTTTGACTTCCGTAGCCACCACCTGACTGTCGACCACATCTTTTGCAGATGGATGCGCAGTGAGCTTTGCTGTTACCTGTTGACGACCCTTCTTTACTGCCTGAAGTGCTTCTCCTGCCTTGGTCATGAATTGGCCCCCGACATCCTGACACTGCTCCAACTGCGCACCATGCTTCTTCTGGCGCTCATCAGCCTTGGTAATCCGTTGCTGCAATTCTTTTAAGTCTTGAGACTTGGTGACCTGTTCCATTGGTGGCATTGTGCGCATGGCTACCTTGAGTGTCGCCAACTGTCCCTCTGCGTCCTACCGATCTCTGATCAACTGTTCAACTTGCTTGTCCTGGATAATGTGGCTCCAAAACTGTACGGTATCAGCTGTGAGCTTCGTCGCGGATTTATCCAGCTCCTCCAGCTGAGTGGTGACTTCCTCAATCGCCCTTTTTCTGTCATCAATTTCAACTTGAGGCGTACCAGGATTCACCTGAGCCTTCAACTCTTGATTCTCTTGTCGCAATTGAACAATTGCAGCCCCTAGTCGCTGCACCCGTTGGAGCACGTCCACCTCTTAAGTGGGCTCCAACACATGTTGATAAGCTTTCGTGATGGCCCGGTCGACCCATACACTGTCATCCCACATACGGGCTTTCTCCGCAATAAGGAAATCGTGTTCCTTTTTCAGGCCTGCGATTTCGTGTGCCTTCTCAGCCCGTTCTGCCTTAATGTGTTCTTCGAGTTCATCCACAGATTGTCGTGCTGAAGCAGCCCTGCCGGTCAATTCTTCAATAGTGCACTTCGCATTGGCCTCACTCGTCTGCAGCCGTACGCACATACCACTGATCTGCCGCAGTCGGTCTATCGTTTCCTAGCTGGTAGTTGCCTGCATAGTGGTCAACCCTTCCGCAGGCAAGGCATTCACATTGATGGTCACTGTCTTCAACTGCTGCAGCACAGCGTTGGCAGCTTCGTCTTTAGTCACAATCGAAATCGGGGGAATCTCCACATTCCATACCTGCGGCTAGTGTTGATTGTGCTAACTTGTGGTGTCGCTGCATCATCTGGTGCCCGTCGGGAAACCATGTCATGCACAGATTCCACACGAGCAGTGAGTGCGTGGAATCCTTCATTTGTCACCCTTATCATCTTCTGAGCTGCTGCAGTGGATGCCTTAGCGATTGCGTGTATCAGCCGACCCAACTGTGCTTCCACAGCCAGGGGCAGCCCACTAATTATTGTCGGGTCCTGGTTTCCTTTTCGTCTGTGCTCTTCCAAGGTACGGTCACTGTTGTCAGCCGTTGGTGTTTTGATGGACTCTTTATTGTAATGTACCCACCTGCTGACCCAATGCAAGGAAGGGAACATGGCACTAAAATCTGGGCAATTCATAAAACTCAGCCCACTAATTAGAATCATAAGAATTTAAACATTGGTGTGCAGATACAAATTAGGCAATATGCACAGCGGAATTTAAAACTAATCCACACACACAATTCATGCCCATCCAGCATATCAAAACAGTCATCAAATTGATGCATTACAGAAGTAAATACATAGACAGAAAACACTTATCTTCATTGTGCAATTGTCCCAAGCAACTAGCTATGTTGCTGCAACGTTCCACCCAGCCATAGGCTCTTCGACAGCTTATACCGAGTCCATCCAAAGGCCACCCCCAAGCTGGGCATGATTCTCACAAGGAAAGGGGACTTTCACTCTCTCACAACCAATTAATCATTCCATCTGAGCCAAGCCAGTCCATAGCTGGGTTTATCAGGCTACAATTGAACCATGGATGCTTATTCTCAAGCTCAAGCCAAAGCAATGAATACCCATACCCAAACCCCAACATATTCGTTTCTCACACAGCAAGCACAAACATTGGGCATAGATACACATTTCCAGCAATGGAATTCACAAACAAGATGGCCATAGATTTTCCCCAAATCGTGGCTGACCCAAAATGAGCTGTGAGAAAGGAAATGCATCCACAGGGAGGAAAAACGTTTTCTCCCCAACTCTCTCAGCATTTAACAACAAAAACGGTCTCTAGGGAACCCCTGTTCCATTCCTCTTCTTCCCCACTGGTATACAACACAAAAACGCCCTTCTCTACTGGGAGAATGAAGGAAAACACAACAAACATGCCTGGAAAATGCCCAGGTAGCTCTAAATTCATGAGGGAGAAGGAATGATCATGGATAATGGCTTGGGGGAGAAATTCATGGCTCTTTTCTTGCCCAAGAAGCAAAACGCGAATTCCCATGCAGGGTGGTTTGCCCATACCCGAATTTGGACAGCCATACCTCCCATTCCCCAAGGCATTAACTACCTCAACCAATTCTTGGGAGAAATCAATGATTGGGTACAAAAGTCAACATGGGTAGTTGAGGGTTTGATGGGTTCTCTCATTGACACTTGGCTTGACCTGATTGGCTCAAGGGTTTGAATGTTTTCCCTCCCAATTCCTTGTGAAATCATGCCCCCATCTCTTTGTTGCATTGCATAGCTAGCTGTGAGTATTTTTATTAAAATGCATATTACATGATATTTGAATTTCCAATGTGCGTTGCTAGCACGCAAACCATATGCATCACTAAATCGATGGCGGGGCCTTGGCCTTGAGCTCCTCACCATGATTTCATAACAATATTACATCATTATAATGTTAATGCCATGGGGTCAAACTGGGGACATTACATTGACCATAATCATGATGACTGGGTAGGTCCTGTGTCGATATACGATCGTCTGGACCCTTCGTCGGCCCGCCAGCCTCAATCTCAGCCAACGTCACAGTTTCACGCCATTCTGCTAGCCAGTCATTTATGATAGACTCCAATGCTTCAGCTGTTACCTTGTAAGGGGTCGGTAACCATTGTTGACCGGGGTCGCGCCGTGCCTGCACATAAATAGCATGCGGATGAACCGCAAATGCCATGAGTGGCTTAAATATTGCCGCATTTTCTTCGAATATCCGCGGTACCTTTGTTGCAGCATTGCAAAGCATCTCCCAGTAGAGCTAGAATATCAATTAGCAATCCCGGAGTCTTTCAGGTTCCCGTACATACCATAAGTTCTGATAGCGCGCACCTTGCCGCTCCTTAGTAGCCTCAACTTCCATGCCCCGGTACATGTCGGGATCCTTCCAAACCACAAATGCAATCAAGAGTAGCAGCCAGCTATATGAAAACGAGCCCTTACTAGCCTAAACGGCCACAACATCCACTGCTAATTGATTCAGGAGAAACAAGGACCAGTTCATTTGGATGCCCTCTGCACATTGTACTGCGCATGTGACAAGCCCTAAGTTACACTGGTTAGGACGACCCCCTCGGATCATCTTGCAGGATAAAATCTTAGTGCCGGTGAGTACCGCCTGATCATTAATACTACTGGTGCGATACCCATGACCATCTGTTACCAAGACATACTTCTTTACGAGCTGTCCCGCCCACTTTTTGTCATTCACCTTCCCTTGGAAGAACTGTGATGGGTCGACCCCATCTTTCGGCAATCCGATAATATGCGAAATTGAATCAACAGTGACCGGAATTTCGCTATCTAGTCACAACAACTCGCCATGGAAGCACGCCAGCAGCTACTTCACACACGCATTAACTTCCGCCAGTCGCACAAAATGCAGCATGTTAATAAGCCCTAACAACCCAGCCTGCTTCAATCCGCGTGCCCAATCCTGCACAATCGACGTCATGGTAAGACATGATCCGGGCACATATGGGGCCGATGCAATATCAGGTTGGGCCACCATATCGTGATCATCATAGCGGAGGCGCATCAACGCCGACCTAATATCAACAGAGCACTCCATTCCGGCAGGGAGTGCAGGCATCTTCACACCATATCTTTACTTCGAGTTCAGCTTGCGCAGGGTTACATCCGACCGACTGGGAGGGATATACCCAGGGATGTCAACAGCCGACAGTCCCTCCCATGGGGCAGATTCATCAACGCGGCAACTGGACTTCCTGACCTGCACTTGAGCTTTGCCAACCACCCCGAGGGACGATCTCAGTTGCCTCTTGCTCTGCGGAGACTCAGAATGCTGGCCCCCTCGAGCTTCTTGACGACAACTGAGGCTCCCACCGGCATGTTTGCAACTTCTGCCTCAAGATTTACGTCTCCTGTAGATGCAACCTCTTCCTGAATGGCAATCCTGGTGAAAGGAGACTCAACCTCACTACTAATCTCCACCGTTTCTAGCTCGCGTGGCATACCTTACCCAACACTTACAACTCATGATAGCTTCTACGACCGAGCAGCACTCTGCAAATTCAACTGAACCATGCCCAACACACCACTGTGCTCACCACTACTCGGGAACTCTGCGTGGGCACTTAACAACGAAAATCTCGGTGCCTTCCAACCAAATTCTACCCGGTTTTATAGCTTCCAGCTGAATCCTCCGTAATGATCACTAAATCATGCATTAATTCCACCAAAATTATGTATTAATGATCCAAATACGCCATTGATCCTGTCAGTCGATCGGTCGGATTCGCCATTAATGCCCATCATTCGAACAAGCGTCCTTAATTAACTGTTTGAACTTTTGGCATTTATTGCTGATTTGACCCGGTCGCGATGCTACCACTTGTCACAGACCGGTCCTATCTTGGGCAGAAGTCTCCCTGCTTCCACATTCTGTCCCTGTTGGTGCGCCATCCTGCCACCAATCGAGCTACACACATTTTTTTTTCCCGATGCAACTCAAGCATTGCGCGGTTCCATGCCCGACCGATAAGGCTTCAACCTGCTACCATTAATTAACTTGGGGAGCATCGCCCCATCCAACTGCTGCAACTGGACCGCTCCTCCTGAAGTAATGCTGCTAATGCGATACAGGCTAATCCAATGCATCTGCAATTTTCCTGGATGTTTCATAAACTTGTTGTCATAAAACAACACCAAATCCCCCTGTTGAAACTGTTTGTTCTTGATATGGTGATTATGCCAAGCCTTGTAGCGATCTTTCTCCACACCCTGATGGAAACCAGTGATGAAGCGATCTTCCTCCAACTGTATTAACTATGCAAGACGTTCCTCTAATGCGGTCGCATCATCCATGCTAGTTGCTGCCGCTATGCGAAGACTCGGAAGGATATACTCCATAAGCATAACCGCCTCTTTCCCATACACTAGCTTGAATGGTGTCTGCCCAGTCAGCCGTTTACATGTGGTGCGATATTCCCACAATACTGCTGGGATTTTGAGATCCCAGTCATCGCGGTTCACATTGCACACCTTTGTCAGCGCATGCTCCAATATCTTATTAAAAGCTTCCACCATGCCATTCGCCCGCGGATGATAGGGTGCACTCTTCTTATGTTGTATCTGCAATTCCTCCGTTAATGCACTGATGGTGCAATTGAGAAAGTGGCTGCCTTGATCGCTCAACAATATCTTGGGACAACCAAAGCGAGTGATGATGTGGTCAAAGAGAAACCGCGTTGCTGTGGCCGTGGAACAATCAATGACTGGTGCAAATTCTGCCGATCGTGTCAAGTAATCTGTTGCCGTGATGATATACCTAGCACCAGTGCGCTTACCCGGGGGATGGATAGGTCCCACAAAGTCTACGGCCCATTTGTCGAATGGCTGCAACGTCAATTGAGGCATCAACGACATCTCATCCCATCGGGATGGATTCTCGGTTCTCTGACAAACATCGCAGGATCGTGCATAATCTACCGCATCACTGTGCAGTGTAGGCCACAAGAGCCCCGCTCAAAGCACCTTCCTTGCTGTCACATGGCCACCATAGTGCCCTCCAGCCACTCCTGCATGTGCTTCGGAAAGGATATACTCTTGCTCATGTGGAAAAACACACCGTCGCAATATCTCATCAGCACCCATCTTGTACAGCGCTCCTGCGATCAGCTGGAAGTCTGCAGCCTTGACTACCAACTGCTTCTTCTGACTAGTGGTGAATTCTTCTGGTGCGGTTCCTGTCACCATAAACTGAATGATTTCTTCAAAATAGCCATCAACAATTCCAACTTTAAATAATTGTGCATCAGGCAACCCATCTTCAATGTTAGTTGGCTCCTCCCCTGTTTCAATCTGGGAGAGATGATCTGGGCCAGCATTTAACCACCTTGGCTTCACAATTACTTCAAAATCGAACTCCTGTAACAGAAGTAGCCATCGACAGATCTTCCCCCCCAACACAAGCTTATTGACCAGGTATTTTAATGCAGAATGATCTGTGAACATCTGGAAATGGCCTCCCAGTAATTAATGGCGAAACTTCTGCAACACGTAAACCATTGCCAGACCTTCCCTCTTCATCGTAGTGTAGTTTCTTTCTACATATGACAATTTCCAGCTGGCAAAAGCAATTGGTGATCAAGATCCCCCTCGCCGGGCTGGGCCAACACTACTCCCAGCGCGATCGATGAGGCATCAACATGAACATGGAACTCCTTACTCTAGTCAGGAAATACTAATATCGGCGCCGAAGCCATCTTTGTCTTTAGTGTCTCAAAGATATCCTGCCATTCAGGGCTCCACTGGAATACCGCATCCTTTTTCAACAACTTCTCCATAGGGGCAGCAATCGCAGCATAACCCCTGATGAACTTGCGATAATACCCCGTGTGTCCCAGTGTTGCCCGTAACTGCTTAACAGTAGTCGGCGGTGTCAAACCTAGAATAAGCACAATCTTGGTTGGATCAACCAACAATCCTTGCTTACACACAATATGACCCAACAATATGCCAAATAGTGCACAGAAGATACACTTCTTTAGGTTCAACTATATATGGTGCTGTCGACATCGCTCCAACATCAACCGTAGATTTTCCAGATGATCATGGACCAAACCATAGACCGTCTAATCGTCCATGTATACCTGTAGAAACTTCTGAATGAAATCTTTGAAGGCAGCAACGACAACCCGTGAAAATATCGCAGGTGCATTCTTCAATCAGAACGACATCATGGTGTACTGAAAGCAGCCCCATTCGGTAACAAAAGTTGTCTTATGGCGGTCTTCTTTTGCAATGCGGATCTGATGGCATCCAAAGAACCCATCTATGAAAGAGTACATCTCTTGGCCACCCACACCTTCGAGCACTTCATCAGTAAACGGGGTTGGGAACGGATCGTGCAAACATGCATCATTTAGCTTCCTAAGGTCGACGCAAATGCGCACCTCGCTAGTCTTCTTATCCTGTACCACCATAGGACTAATCCATTCCGACTCCTTGACTGGTTCAATGATACCGGCATCTAACATGCAATCCAATTCTACCTTGACCCTCTCCTTATGTCGCGGATTCAATCGATAGGGTCGCTGCCGGATCGGCTTAGCATCTGGTTTTAATGGAATCTTCATCTCACCTAAGTCGCCTAGAATCCCCTTCATGTCGGAAAACTTTGTGGGAAATACATCCTGAAACTCATGAAGCAAATCAGTGACCTTGGTGATCAGCTCATCATCCCAGTAATCCCTGACATTTTGTGAACTTCGGATTGTCCTTTGTCCCAATGTTAATCTTTCAGATCTTCAGCGGCTGATTGATCGGATCGCTTGGCCCATCAAGTGGTACCACATCACGACTTCCTTCTGATTCTGGGATGTTCACATTCCGCGGATCATCACCATCTTCTGGACCACCATTGATATTGAAACATTCCATGAGAGACTGCATCTGGTAGTGCGTATGCGGATCCGCAGGATAGACCACCGGGACAACCTGCAGAATTACATCACGGATGAGCTGTAAGGCATTATTGACCTTTGGATCGGCGTCCACAAAACTGAATGTATGGGTAAAACACACTATGAGCTCTAGCCAAGTAGAAATTTCTCCTCGTAACTCGGCGATAGTATACCATGATCGTGGCATCTCATCCAACATATGGATAAAAGCATGGACCCATTCGTCTCTTGGTCGCAAGACCCATAACTGCTGACACTCCATCAAGTGACCACCAGGATTGTTCCAACCATCATACTTACTAGTGTGGTAAACCTCTGTATCACCGAAGCGTACCATCATCAATCTTATACATTTCGACCATCCATCAATTGATGCCTTGTGGGTTTCCCACCAGCGTGCTGGAGCAGCTTTCAGTGCTTCGTTCAATGCTAGCAACCGCTGTGGTTCGGAAACTCGTTCCTCGAACTCTGTCAGAAATTCGGATAAGCCAGGCAGTCCTTCATATATGGGTAACATAACTGTTTCAGTTGCAACACGACATAATGACTGTGTGATCAACCCGCACTTACGGAGCGACACCTCGTGCAAGCGGTTCTGCCAATATTCTAGCGCATCATTAGAGTCGGAAGACATAGAGCTGTCACTGCGCCATCCCAGCTCACCATTGGCAGTCAGATGGATATAATCTTCGTAGATATTAAATGCATGGTCCCATCCGCTGTGATCGTCGTCCTTCACTGGCTCTATGTAGCTGCAACCTTCAGCTGGATCCAACGGGGCAATAACTCTAAGATCGTGATTTTCAAAAGTCATCATCCGTCGCTTGAAGTTGATTACAACTCCACTATCATTAGCCCAACCAATCCCCAGTAGTGTCGGATAAGAGCTTCCTCCTTCGACAACTTCTATTACATCAAAGTCGGCATATGTTTTCATGCCCTCAATGTCTACCACTATTCGTGGAACTCTCCCAATCGGTGTCACCTTAGCATGATTAGCTAACCGGAGCTGTACAGGAGACTAGCTCAATGGGGGACTCCCCATCTTCTACCAAGCCTGCTTGGTCAAGATGTTGACATATGAACCAAGGTCAAGAATAACCGAATCAACATGGTAGTCACCGATTTGAATATTCATCCGCATCTCCTTACCCGTCTTCCATCGTTGTAGGGAATTAACCGCGAGATCTTGTCGATCCTGGGCCGGTCATCACAATAAAGCTTCAATCACAGCAAGAGCGTCGGGATCTCTTTCCAGAGACAAACAATGTTCCAAAAATTCACGAAGTGTGCTGGACCGCTATGATGGGCCGACCTCTGAAGTAGCATCAAAATTGGAGGGCATGTCATACACAACAGCCTTACCTCGATCATTTTCTAGTGCACGTCGTGCTTGAAGAAACGTCTCCCGCTCCACATCAATGTCAAATGATACCTTCTTTTGTCCAGCTAACCAAATCATTGAGATGTCCGCTCCAGTGGTCTTTCCTCCGCGAGTGACCACAGCATTATAAGCATCTTGCGGTCTTGGCTCTGCAGAAACTGTCGCAATATTCGCACCCTGGGTCTGGTTCAGTGGCGGATTCCCGGGTGGGTTCACGTTCTAATTCTAATTAGGCCGCATATTCTAGTTCTACACTGGTTGCTGCACTTGGTTCTGGGCAGGATGTTGTGCTTGGGGCTGGTACTGCAACTAGGGAGTATTTCCTGCTTGCCATCGTGCAATCAATTATGGATAATTCTCAACCATGTGATCGTTAACAAAACAAAACGTACACTGGTTCTGCAGTAATGGACAGTCTCATTGGTAGTGTCCCCATACCGCACAGTGATAGCATTGAACAAGTCCGTGACCACCTCGTCCTCCTCCATGACCAAATCCTCCGCCATGTCCTCCCCGGTATCCTCCCCAGAATCCTCCCTGTTGTTGGTACTGTGGTTGGTTGAACTGTTGCTGCATTGGTGCTGGTTGCATTCCTTGCCCTTGCTGTGCATACTGCGGTTGTTGTACAAACTGTGGCTGCTATGGAGCCATCTGCATTGGAGCATATTGCGGCATGAACTGTGGCGGTTGCTGCTTCTGTGGTACAAACTACATCTACGGTTGAGGTAGCGGCTGGGATACCTGTGGTTGCGGCTGTTGTACGGCACGTTGGTCGTCCTTTACATAGAACGCATCACACATTCGCTCTTGTAGCAACCCATATGCACGACAATCCTTGTCATCATGACCCACCGATTTGCAAAATGTACAATAAAGATTCCTCAGGGTTGTGACCATTTTCTGCATATATGGGCAGTTGTCATGGCTGTGCCCATATACATGGTTGACGCGACACCACGGCATGCTACCACCATTCAACGGATTTGGCACTCCTGAGACCAAATAATTGCGGAAATCCTGGCAATTGTCCTTCGTATGCCCTTCTCCTCGACATCGCGTACACCATACTTCTTCGCGTTGCTCCTTGCCCTTCTTCAAATCTTGTAGCTGTATAGTCAAGTTAGCGAGCTGTGTTTGTATCTGCGACATCCCAGCTTCATTTTCTCCAATCGGCGACGCCTCCAATCGCATTGTAATCTCTAGAGCTTCACTGGGCGTCGAGATGTTTTGTTGCATCAATGGTAGCCGAATATGTGGTAGTAGTTTCACGATGAACCACTCTTTATGTTGGACGACGCTCATATCGAAACTAACCCTTTCCATTAGTGTCTTGAATCACTGGTCGAAATCCCACACCGTCTCATTGGGATACTGCTTAATTTCTTTTAATTTTGTAATATATTGAGCCTCAGACTTGGGATTTCTGAATTCGGCAACGAGCCCATCCCGAATCTCATCCAGCGACTTCTCTGGAGCTCCTGTAGGAACTAGAACAAAATTCATAAACCAATCTAATGCACGACCTCGCAGGGTTGTTGCTAACTGTCCTTTCTTAGCGGCATCATCAGTGATATGTTTTACGGCCCAGACTGCTTCACACAAAAACCAATACTGTTTTGGGTTGTCCGTCCCACTCCCGTGGAACAACGGTAACTTAGCATCATCGCCCGCCATTCTGGGCTTCCTTCCTCCTTTCGTTGTACTATTACCGATTAAATTCTGCGGTATTGATGAACTTGGCGGTGTCGAAGTGGTATTTCTTGCTATCTGAGAGATAGTGAGCGGAGGTGTGGGTACATTGGTGCCAGGGTTTGGTCCCGCCTCTATCCTGGGTGTAGCCTGGTCATCCTTGTCAGGACTGTGAGGTCACTTCATCCCATGTGGTATTCCTTCACGGCCTTGCAGTTCGACCGCAGCAGGACCTTCTCCTGTCCTTTGCCTCTTTTCTTGTCAGAACCTCGCTCCTCCCCTCGTAAGACCACTTTCTTCCTTGGCTTCGCTCACAGTCTCATCATGACCTACACCCATCTACCCCTTATCATTCCATGTACCACCCCCCAACCACCGCAGTACCCACGGCCTCCGCCCACCAGGCCATTTACTGATCAAGATGCATCTTTAATATACCCTTTTCGCAAATAAGCATCTTAATCGACAGTTGAAGCGACAGCAGAAACCTGCCTCGAGGTTCACGGAAAAAATATCTTTCGGCTTCGCTATAAGATTTCTGAGTATCAACCGCGAACTCTATGATATAGACCTCTAGGATGCTATTGAACCACACTTCGACATCCCACGACGCTTTATTATCGACTTCCTGCAGTTCCTGAATCAACTCGGGGGTCCAGGTCGTCGGTTCACCACCTTGGAAGTTTATCTTCTGGAAGTCAACTTTGCCAACCATTCGAACAACAGGGCAGGGAACTCACAGAAGAACTATTCATGTGGACCGTCGTGAATGTACCTATCTACCCACTAACCTACTGTCAGTCGAGGGTTCCGGCTTTCTTCTTCAACAAATTCCTGCAACTTCTGATCAAACCATTCTTGGATCTCCGGTTTTGTCGGGTGCCACAACATATCCTCCTTTCACTTCGCACACGGTCCCGGCAATGGAACCATTTGTTGACTCAAACCCAGTCGACAGGGGTTCCCATCACTATCGACACCAACCCACCGCGATCTCCCTGAGCACCGGCCCGGATAGGATTTACCCCACCCAGCAACACCTGCAGAGCATATGAGGTCTCACCCGAGGAGATCAAGGGAGAGTGGATGGAACCATGTTTCCGCGGAATGAAGGAGGATGTTGCGGCATTTGCTTAGTTAACTTATTTATCACAACATTCAAAACAGATCTATGCATTCAAGATTAACATCATTCGCATTCAACATAAACATTCATCATGACAAGCATAACATTGAAGTATTAATTGCAGTAAGAAATCATCGCAACATGTATTAACAGAGAAGGTACATAAGGAATTTCACCAAATAGTTCCATCATGTCATATTACTTTAGAAAAACCCTGATACAACATCTCCGCAAAACCAAATCTCAGAAGTATCACTTAATCTCACATACAAACTCGAAGATGCGCATAAACAACATCCACGGATTGTGCTCTCTCAGCTCTAGAGTTCCAAAAGTTATCCAACACATATGACTCTTTGACTATAAATAGGCTTCCGCCTTTACAATGCTTGTCCACTTACTAACAACTTCCTAACTGACTCCAGGACAAATAACCAAAATCTAACTGACACGGTCCAAATGACCCCAAAACCCGCCTACTGCGGTACAAACGACTCAAATTTACATCTCATATGGTCCAATGACCAAAAAACCTGCCTATTGCGGTACAACCGACTCAAAAATACATAAAAATAGTCTATTATTCTGCCTTCCGCAATGCTGCGATTCTTCCTTACCAAACCGCCTGCCAACAAAGAGCAACAAAAAATGGTTACAAAGATACTAGGTTATGAATTTGAAATTATATAAAAAAATGGAAAACAAAATGTAGTGGAAAACGCAGTTTCAAGGAAAGAAGAAGACACTAAAAACTTACTTTGTGTTATTTCCATAATGCAAGCAAATAATTTGTAAGAAGTAAGGATATAATGGAAGCATGATCACAAGGTGTGCAAGATAATTCAACAACTACAAGAGGAATATGGTGCATTAGATAATGTTTTGTGGAATAATGATTCACTATGGTACCAGGACCACCTATATTTACGTAAGAATTCCCAACTCAAACTAAACGTCCTTTTGGAATTGCACACTTCTCTTGTAGGAGGACATTCAAGGTTCTTGAAAACTTACCACAAGATCAAGAGGATTTCTTTTGGGAAGGTCTTAAAAATGATGTCCAAAAGTTTGTGGCAAAATGTTTGATTTGCCAACAAAATAAGGGAGAGACAATCAAGACACCAAGTCTTCTATAGACATTAGCTATACCAAGTTAACATTAGGAATAGGTCTCAATGGATTTTATATCAGGTCTATCAAAATATGAAGGAAAGAATGGCATCATGGTAGTGGTTGATTGAATCACAAAGTATGTTCATTTATGCTTTCTTTCTCAACCTTTTAAATCAAGTATAATGGATGAAACATACATGGAAATAGTTCAAAAGCTAAATGGAATCCCAAATACTATTGTAAGTGATAAGAGATCCAAATTTCACTGGTAATTGTTTGAAGAAAATATTAACTTGTTTGGGTAATCAATTTGCTCATAGCTCCCCTCACCATCCTCAATTTGATGGTCAAACTAAGATTGTGAGTAAATGTCTGGAAGTGTATCTTTGTTTAGAGTGAGGAGGAGCTGCGTTGGACGAATTTGAAATTCAAACAAACACAATGGGTCAAGTGGTTACAGAAAGGTGGTACAACACATCCTTCCATACTTCATCATAAATGTCACATTTATGGCTATCATCCTCCATCCATCACATCATCCTTGAAAATGAAAATTAGCGTTCAAGCAATAGAGGATCACATTAAGCACCAACAAGAGGTACACCAATGTTGGGCTAGGATTTTGGGACCAGTTTTGGGAATTGTGCGCAGGGAGTGGACTGCGCGACAAGTCTGCTAAAGGATGAGCACACACAAAAGAAGGATAGTCGTTAGGCGGTTTGGTCCATTAGTTGGGCTAAAGCCCCATTTTGAAATGTATAAATAGGTAAAGGGGGGAATGTGAGAAGTAGTTCGAAGAGTGCTTTGAAGTCAATATATTGTAAAATTCTAAGAGAAATGAGAGGATAGATTGGATATTTCGGGGATTAGAGACAGAGATTTGATGTAAGAGCACAATGCGCTTATTTTGCAAGAAACTATTTTGATGATAATAAAGAAGTGATCTTGTTGTGGATGAAATGGGTATGGGTTATGATATGATGAATGTTCTATTTACTGTGCACATATTTTGTGCTATGTTTTATGTTGATTAATATGAATCTGTTATCTATTGCTACGAACATGTGATATGTTTCCATGAATGTGATATTTGATTCTATGAATGTATTATTTATTTGTGCGCAAGTGTTATAAATATAAGTAGAATGGTTAGCGGACTTGCTTCCCTTCTCTTCATCATTGCAAAAACTTGGTTCCTATAGTCCCCATAGATGCCTCACGTGAGACTTCATTTGCTTGTAGGTGATGTCGAAAGGGCCGGTATCTAAGGGTTTTGTTGGTAAATTAATGTTGAACCTTGGGTCTTCCCACTATGCGCCAACAAATGGTTTTGTTGCTGGGACCGAGATCTGCGACTGAAGGGGATGTGGAGGCTGATTAAGAAAGAGATTGACTAGTGGCTAGAGACAAAGGAGTATGCATTCTCTAGATATCAGAATAAGAACCTAGAGATCAGCTCACAAGAATGGTTAGAGATGTGCATATTTACAGATTTACATGCGATTTTCTTTGGAGAGCTCCCAATAATTTCGGATGAGTGGTTAAAAAGGTTAGCTTAAATGAACGGAACATTCCACCTCATTGTTCCAAGGAATTGTACCCTTGATTTGATTCAACAAGTTAATACCATAAGTAATTAGATCTTGCGCGTAGTTGATTTTTGGCTGGATAGTGTATTGGGGGGTTATGTTACCAAGTTTTCTATAAGTTGAACCCAGTCGTACAATAATGCTAAAAGGAAATTCTTTAAGGGTCTGCATGAAAGATATTTGAAAGCACCATCTACTTGGATAAAAAATTTGTGTCATAAGGGGGTTATGAGGTTGGAATTTGATCACTAGGCACATCCGCATGCATAGGGGGACTGGGGGATGACTAGGGGATGATCTAAGAGTATGGGAGGGATTCAGGAAAGACTAAATAAGGAAGGGATAGCCTGATAATGCCAAGAAAAGAAGAAGGTGCAATAGAAGAAGAGATTGGAGTGTTGCGCAAAGGAAAAATATTTCGGTACAAAAAGAAGAGGACTGTGACTGATAGAGAAGGACAACATAGTGAATTTGAAGAGAGAGACATCAACATAGCATTCCATATTGAAGGACTACCATGAATAGAAATGAAGGAAGAGGACCATTAGCTCAATATAGTAGGAGAATATCCATTTCATCCTAATAGCTCCTCTCAGGTTGTTCCCTATGTTGAATCCATGACCCCATGCGCATCTCTAAGGTCTAAGGTAAGAGCTAAAACTTTGTTGCAAACACTTGTAGTTAGTGTAGGAAGTAAGCATAGTAGAAAAGGGAGTCATAGCAGTGGAAGTAGTATGACAACCTAGACTCAGTCAGCAACACCAGGAACAAATATTGCATAGTACACAATGGCGGGGGTAGACCCCACTTTGAGAATGCTTATCTTCCACAAAGTAGGGATAGAATATCTGGAACAACATTTATTTGTCTGTGAAGTAATATCAACTATGAATTAGGTCCAAGATGATAATAGGAAAATCGTACAGCTAGCAACGACAGTCAGAGACCACGCATTATGATGGTATAAGAAGCATTACGATGGTATAAGAAGTATCAGTCCACCACACCTATGGGACAACCCAGAACGTTGGTAGACATCAAGAAAGTGTTGTTAAAAGAATTCCATAAACCAAAGTCTCCAAACTTATCAAATTCAGTGCACTTTGGGAAACTTTCAGTCAGGAAGAAACAAGGATTGAATCCAGAGAAGAGAAGTTTGATGAAGAAGATAATCAAGCTCTGACATCTCATGCTAACAGAAGCAAGAAAGAAGATCATCATCACAAGTCTATAAGATTCCACAAGGGTCAAAGACCTCCCAGAGATGAATCAAATTTCAAATGCTACAATTGTGATGAAATGGGACACATTGCAAGAAACTATCCCGACAATAAAGGAAACAACAAGAAAGGAAATCAGAAGAGGCATCATGCTAATGCTACGGAGGATGATGAACTAGTAAAGAAGAAAGCAAGAGAAGGTTACTCAAGTGATGAAGAATATGTCTTGAACTTTTGAAGAGCAAGAGGGAGGCTTGCTCAAATCAAGAACTCTTTCATGACACTATGGAACCAAGTGAACTATGGCACATAAGGTTTGCATATATACAAGGCTTTGCCGATCATAAGCAAAATGGTGACTGATCTACCCGAGATCCAGTCAAGACATGAAGGCACATGCAAAGGATGTGCACGAGGTAAGAACATGAAGAGTTCATTTTCAAGAAGTGATAACAAAGAGAAGGAGACCTTGAATATAGTACAAGAGGACCAAGGATGAAGACTTAAAAAAAATCCAAACTAGACAAAGAAGAAGATCAAGGTCTTCAAAGTCGGATGATGGAGCAAAGTATGCTTCCAGAAACTCTAGTAACTTCTACAAGGAGGCATAAACCAAGAGGGAGCCTGCAAAACACACATAAAAGATAAGTATTTATTGTCATTTGAATTCCTGATTATTTTGAAGAATATTGCTCATAGCAATTACATGTAGATCTGTGATATAGTTTTCTTTTATATGACTAAGATTGACTAGTAGTAGGCTCATGTAGTGCATGTTATGGGTAAGTGGCCTATAGTGCTACACATGATATCATGAGCCCTAGTTGGAGCTAGTCTAGAATGAAACCTATTTCCTAACATGTTAAGAGCAGTGCACTCTCTTAATAGTATGTTCTGGTAGAGATGGAAGGCATCTAGATAGTTACCATGTGTATACAAGATATGGATGAGTGTTGTGCGGAAGCATTGGCTAAGATGCATTGGTTCATGACTGTGTACATTATGCATAAGAAGTTGTCATTACATGAAATGATACTAATCATATGACTAAATTGGACTTGTAAGAAATATTGTGTGCTATGACCTACAAGAGAAGGATGATGATAAGACTTGTTCCAAAGAAAAAACGATTAAGGTTCAAGCAAATTTACAAAACTAGCATACTACATAAGTACATGGCAAGATTCATGGTTTCTCTCAGAAAGAGGGAGTCGATTGTGATGAGACGTTGTTGCTCCTATAGCAAGACACACTTCAATTAGAGCTATACTTGCGATAGCTGCAGTGATGAAGTGGAAGGTACACCAGATGGATGTGAAGACAACTATCTTGAATGGTGTAGTAGAAGTGAGACACATGACAGGAAGACTCATTTGTGCAGAATCAAGAAGGCCTTGTACGGTTTGAAACATGAACCTAGGATACGGTGTGGTAGAATGCAGAAGAGATCCTGAAGAAATTCGGGATGATGGATTGGAAGGCCATGGACACACCTATGGCATCAAATCTAAATTTGTTGTGTGATACTTCTTCAGAACTGGTGGATGCCATGATATATAGGAAGATGATTAATTAATTGATGTACTTAACAAAAACGAGGTCGATTCTATGATTTGTGATGAACACTCTGAGTCGGTATATGGTAGAGCCGAGACGATTTCACCTAGTTGCGGAAAAGCATGTGTTGAGGTACGTCCTGAGGGGTACGGTTAATTATGGCCTCAGATATGCATCAGATCAGAGGATTAAACTGCAAGGTTATGTTGATGTGGATTAGGTCGGGAGTGTCACGGATAGAAAGAGCACATCAAGGTGTTGCTTCAGTTTGGGATTGGGTATGATCTCATGGTTCAATAGGAAGCAGACGAGTGTGGCACTCAGTACAGCTGAATCCGAGTGTATGGAAGCTTGTTTGGAAATCTACGAGGCAGTGTGGCTTCAGAAGTTACTAGCAGGGTTGTTTGATCTCAAGTTAGAGATGACTTGTGTCTTTTGTGACAACTAGATCCGTGTGAAGTTGTATGAGAACCCTGTTTTTCATGACAAGTCGAAGCACATAGAGATCAGGTATCATTATATCCGAGATATGATGCAGAAGGGAGCAATGAGGCTCCAGTATATATCAATAGAGGAGCAGATAGCTGATGTCTTGACCAAGCCTCTATCAAGAGTGAATTTTGAGTACTTCAGGGACAAGCTTAGATTGGTCCAAATCAAGAGGGAGTGATGAGATCGGATGAGGTAGCAAGTAGTCACAGGTTATGTGACGTAATTGAGTCTCCTAGGCTACGAGAGGATCTGGACATGCAGTGAGGTAATGCAGGTGGATCTCCTGGGATGAACCCACCAGATGGCTTGCTCAGGCTATGGAAGAGGACAGTTGCATCTGGTATGAAAAAGGACTAGCTCTGCAAGATAGTTGCATCTAGTATGAAAACGGACTAGCTTTGTAGGACAATTGCATATAGTGTGAAAAAGGACTAGCTTTGCAAGACAGTTTCATTTAGTATGAAAAAGGAATAGCTCTGCAAGACAGTTGCATCTAGTATGAAAAAGGACTAGCTCTGCAGGACAGTTGCATCTAGTATGAAAAAGGACTAGCTTTGCAGGATAGTTACATCTAGTATGAAAAACGACTAGCTTTGTAGGACAGTTGCATCTAGTATGAAAAACGACTGGCTCTGTAGGATGGTTGCATCCAGTATGAAAAAGGACTGGCTCTGTAGGATAGCTACATCTAGTATGAAAGAGTATTGGCTCTGTAGAGGTGTGCATCTAGTGTGAAAGAGGACTGGCTCTACAGGATAGCTACATCTAGTATGAATGAGGACTGGCTCTGTACAGGTTTGCATCCAGTATGAAAGAGGATTGGCTATGCAGGATGGATACATCCAGCATGAAAGAGGACTGACTCTGTAGGGGTTTGCATCTAGCATGAAAGAGGGCTATCCTTACAAGATATTTGCATCTAGCATGAAAGAGGGTTAGCTCTACAAGAGGTTTTCATCTAGCATGAAAGAGGGCTGGCTCTGCAAGATGTTTGCATCTAGCATGAAAGAGGGATAGCTCTACGAGATAGACACATCCAGCATGAAAAGGGATGGCTCTGTGGAAAGTTGCATCCATCATGAAAAAGGGTTGGCGCTGCAAGGTACATCTAGCATGAAAAAGGGTTGGCTCTATGAAACTTCTTATGATTTATTGATTTGAGAGATGTCAGATGTCAATAACTAGAGTATAGAAGTGTAGCAGCTAGAAGATGATGGTGACGATGTCATAAGAATACCTTCCTTGTTAAGAGGGAGTGTTGAAGAATGTAACTTTGGGAGATATTCTTATTTGTATTATTTGTATCATTTGTATTGTACTTCCTACAGGAATTATTATTGATGTAATTGATCATGTAAAAGTCATTGAAATAGTCAATGTAAACCCTAACTGTTATGTCGGCCTAGAAAGATCTAGAAAGATTATTTTATTTTTAACTAGACAATTCGGCCCTATTAGGTGTTGAGATATTGTAACTTCAAAGAATATTATATTTGTACTTTATTATTCCGGAGATGTTTCATTCCTCCGTGAAGATCTTATTGTATATCCGGAGATGTTTATTCCTCCGTCGGAATGTGGTAACTCGGGTTATTAGACTTCCCTATTGGGGGTCGGCCCTGTATGTGTTATGTGGGTCAAAGGGTTATTAGACCACCCTAGAGGGGTCGGCCCAGTTAGTTGTAGTGGGGTATTTAACCCATTGGTTAAATACGAGCCTACGTGTACTTGTGTAAAATACATGTCAGTGTAGTGTATAAATAGAGGAGGTATGTTCCTCATTTGAAACACTCACTCACTTGAGAAAGGCGCATTTGTGGAGGAGAGGTCTGCTATGGAGGAGAAGGAGCTTATGCTCAGGGTTTGAATCTTTGTATATTGCTGGTCATCTATATTGAGGAAGCTTTGCTGGGTTTTCTACCCCATGAGGGTTTCCCAGGATAAATCTCTGTCTCTTGTGTTTATGCTGTGCTTGTTGTTTCTTCAGTGATCCTGTATATGATATTATTGTGAAATGGAATGTAATGCTGCTATTTGCTGTCTTAGCATATTGAATTTTAACATGGTATCAGAGCTAACCTGAAGGAAGACAAGGTATGGCACTAAAGACACTTGCTTTACTTACGACAATTTGAAGGTTAGGGTTTTACATAGCAAAAACCAGTCATCGTAGCACTTTCGCTATAAATCCGTTTTGGCGAAGTTTTCGGATCTGAAATTGTTACAGGACGAAGCTAAAATCTCCAGGTACCTTGTGTCCAAAATACAACCTCTAATTCGTTGTACTTTGTGATTTATGATCTGTACAATATAGGGTTTCTGCCTCTTCCAGATCTGAGTCAAAATCAGGTGACCTTGGGAAAAAGGTCATAACTTGGGCTAGGAAGCTCCAAATGAAATTTCGTGAAAAGTGACAGGTAGTACACAGACTGTACTATCTCAGAAAACTTTTTCAGAGGCCGAAGTTGAACCAGTGACACGTGGCACTCCGTACAAGTTCGCTCTCCTGTATTATCCCATAAACAGGTCACGTTGCGACACTTGGCATAAATCTCTCTCAGAGAATCCAATTGAGGTCAGACCTATCAGGATGGAAAGATAACAGGCCGAGATATCTCAGAAAACGTTTTCAGAGGCCGAAGGTCAAACAGTGACACGTGGCACGCCGTACAAGTTCGCTCTCCTGTATTTTCCCAAAACAGGTCACGTTGCGACATTTGGCATAACTCTCTCTCAGAACATCCAATTGAGGTCAGACCTGTCAGGATGGAAAGCTAACAGGTCAGGCTATCTCAGAAAACTTTTTCAGACCCTGTGGATCCAAAATTTCAGAGTTACACCAGAAACAATCAGGTACATATTTCTGTCAAAACAGAATTATTTTTTGGTACCTTCATTCATGGCTTCCGGAATTTAGGGCTTTGAAGAAAGTTGGAATTTTTGTAATCGGAGACCACGGCTGGATGCTACTCATCAAAATAGAAATTTAGAGACCAAGATCAGAATTTTTGGTTGGGCAGAAGGCCGGGCTTGATTAGACCCTAGTTCGGGACTTTGATTAGAGAAGTGGAAAATTAGGGCTTCTGTAAAAATGGGAATTTTTGAAATCTGTGACCTCGGCTGGAAGCTCCTCAGAAAAATAGAAGCTTAGAGCTTTGGATCAAATTTTTTGATGGGGCAAAAGAGTGGGCTTCATCAAACCCCAGTTCAGGGTCACGTCCAGTGAATCCGAAAGTTTCAAAGGCAAAATTGAGGAGTAAAACTTTGCAGTTTTCAAATTCTAAATATATCAGTTTGATCAGCTCATCAAGGCGCATATTTCTATCCTTTCGGAAGTCTGAAATTCAAAGTTTGAACTTTTGGGGTTTCTCTGAAAAACCCATATCCAGCTCCAGGTCCAGTTCTTGCAAATCAAGTGGATAGGGTTAATCCTAGAAGAAGATGGATTGGTCACCTGCATAAGTGAAGGAGTTCCTATTTCAGAGGGAGAAGAGGCTAAGGCTTTACATAAGGAGATTACAAGCGATCTCGATAGGTATGACTCATCGAGGTATGTTTTGAGATTTGTTCATGATTAAGTTTATGGTATGTTTGTCTTCATGTTATTACAGTTAGTACAATCTTGATTTTAGATTTATTGTATCACCTTAACAAAATTATGAATGCATGATAGAAGATATTCATTGGTTAGGGTGTTGACACTTATGATTGTACTAATGCATTATGGTGTTGTGTGAGGTTGATGTTGTCTGCTAACAAGATACAGGTACATCACAAAAGACAAATCAGGCTCCATGACCATGAAAACATGAAGACAAAGACTCATCCATAATCTTTGTTCTACTTACGAGGTATGTATGACTTTGTTATATTATGCTTAACCTATGAGACATGCAGGTTCTAGCTCAGGATCTCTAAATCATTGAAGAGATTGTTTAGGTATGTTGTACATAACCAAGTAGGTATACTAATCCAGGTATGTTTCCCATGAATCTTACCTTGTGTTAAGGTCCCCTATATAAGTATACTTGGAATGATTGGTTATGCTTATTCATAAAGTTAGTAATCAAGGGATTATGCATATTATATCTTTTATCTTGATTAATGATATGCATGAGTAAAAGAAGACTTCCCTGAAATCTTGAATACTAATGTTTATTAACTAAAACCATGACTATACATTTTCAAGATTATTTAGTACTATAATGTTTTGATAGCATTTAGAATATACTAATGAGTGTATGTTTGTGTATGAGATCATGAGGATGACTCTTGAGCATGCACAGTGGTACAGAATGAATAGAAGTTCAAAAGACATACAGAAGATCAAGCGGGAGGCAGCCACACAAACATAAAAGATAAGTATTTGAGTTGCTATTTGAAATAGTAATGATATTGCCTGTAATAGGTTGTATGCATATTTGTATTCCTAGAATATATAATGCTGAGTGTAAACATTCATAGAGCATTGAACAGTATACAACTAATGTGCATATGTTTGGTAAGTTGGACAAACATTCCATTGTTGCTTGTCTAGAATGAAACCTCTTTGCTGACATGCTGAGAGTTGTGCACACTCTCGATAGTATGTTCTGGTAGAGATGGAAGGCATCTAGATAGCCACTGTATGCATACAGGATATGGGAAAGTGTCGTGCCAAAGTATTGGTCAAAATAGTTGCATCACTATGTAAATGATATCTGTATGCATAATAGGTTATCCTTTGATGATTATGAAGTATTACTAATCATGTACTTAATTTTGATTTGTAGGAAAGGTCATGAAGAATGATGGAAACCGTACAAGTGGTGGATGTTCAAACAAGAAGATTCACAAATCAAACAAAATATAGAAGGCTCATGGCTAGAAGATTCTCTTAGAAAGGGGAAGAGAATCACAACAAGATGTTTGCTCCAAGTATGGTGTAATTAAAGAAGAAGTGTGAATCAGGTTCTGTATAGGTACCTAGGATCGATAATAAATTGATAAGCTTAATGATCACCATGGGTGATGTAGATCTCAACCTTTGCTACAAGGTTGAATATGATACACATATGACATGGATGCAAGAAGGAACTCACCACAGAGTTCGAATGATATTGAGGCTCATATCAGTAGACCCATCTAACGAGAGATGGCTCAGATAGATATGCAGAAGATCATTCAATGCAGAAATGAAAATGAAAGATCTCAAATTGATGCTTTACTTCCTAGGTCTGGAAGTATGGCAAGGCTCAGAAGGAATATTTCTCAACCAGGGAAAGTATGATGAGAAATATGACTTGAGGTGTTGGAATGGCCACTCTTATGGATTCCAACTTGAAGCTGTTAGGGGATAACTCATCAAAGTTAGTGGATATAACTCTGTACAGTCAAATTATTGGGTCTTTGATATATCTAACATATACTAAGTTAGATATATGCTTTGTTATGAACACCTTGAGTTAGTATCTAGTGGAAACTAGATGAGTGTACCTGATAGTTGCAAAGCATGTGATGAGGCACATAAAGGACACGATAGAATTTGATCTATGCTATCTTGAAGATCATGACTTCAGATGGCTATTTAGATTCTGTTTGGGCAGGAAGTGTATCAGACAAGAAGAACACATCGAGAGGATGTTATTGTCTGGGATTAGCCATGATCTCGTGGTTTAGCTGGAAGCAGTCTAGTGTGGCTCTCAGCACAAGCGGAATATATGGCTGCTTGCTCTGCTAGTTGTGAAGAAGTTTGGCTTTAGGATTGTTTGACTTAGAGATAGAACCAACTGAGATCCTATGTGATAATTAGAGTTGTATCAAGATGACATAGAATCTAGTGTTCCATGATAAGTCAAAGAACATAGGGAACTAACAAGATATGACGCAGAAAGGAACTCTAAAGTTTGAATTTGTAACAGGTTACCGTTGTACTAACCAAACCTCTACGTCAAGTGAAGAAGTTACCAACCAAACCTCTGTCTCGAGTGAAGTTTGAATACTTCCGAGACAAGCTTGGTGTAGTTCAAAAGGACCTTCCTCGAAAGGGGGAGTAGTATAGTCACTGCTGATGAGATTGTCTCATCGAACAACAAGGTCGATGATGAGGTAACCTGTTCTCTACACCCAGTTACTTAGAAATATTTAGATTTAGGACTCTCTTACTTAGAATACTTAGTTTTACTTATACATGCTTTTGATGATAGATGTATTGGTGAGAATACATGCTAGATGTATACATGTTTTGGTGTGATGTATACATGTTTTGATGTTAGATGTATTAGTAAGAATACATGCTAGTTGTGATGTATACATGTTTTGATAGAATACATGCTAGATGTGATGTATACATGTTTTGATGTATTAGTAAGAATACATGCTAGTTGTGATGTATACATGTTTTGATGTATTAGTAAGAATACATGCTAGATGTGATGTATACATGTTTTGATGTATTAGTAAGAATACATGCTAGTTGTGATGTATACATGTTTTGGTGTGATGTATACATGTTTTGATGTATTGGTGAGAATACATGCTAATGTGATAACTGCTCTTGTATAGATGAGAATACAGAAGGGGATTGGATCATCCCTGGACTTTCAGTCCTAAAGAGAGCCGTAGACGTAAGGTCTCCGAGAATGAAGTCCTTAGTGGACAGTTGAGGGGATTGGATCATCCCTGGACTTTCAGTCCTAAAGAGAGCCGTAGACGTAAGGTATCCGAGAATGAAGTCCTTAGTGGACAGTTGAGGGGATTGGATCATCCCTGGACTTTCAGTCCTAAAGAGAACCGTAGACGTAAGGTCTCCGAGAATGAAGTCCTTAGTGGACAGTTGAGGGGATTAGATCATCCCTGGACTTTCAGTCCTAAAGAGAACCGTAGACGTAAGGTCTCCAAGAATGAAGTCCTTAGTGGACAGTTGAGGGGATTGGATCATCCCTGGACTTTCAGTCCTAAAGAGAGCCGTAGACGTGAGGTCTCCGAGAATGAAGTCCTTAGTGAACAGTTGAGGGGATTGGATCATCCCTGGACTGTCAGTCCTAAAGAGAGCCGTAGACGTGAGGTCTCCGAGAATGAAGTCCTTGATGGACTTGAGGGGATTGGATCATCCCTGGACTTTCAGTCCTAAAGAGAGCCGTAGACGTGAGGTCTCCGAGAATGAAGTTCTTGATGGACTTGAGGGGATTGAATCATCCATGGACTGTCAGTCCTAAAGAGAGCCGTAGACGTAAGGTCTTCGAGAATGAAGTGCTTGGATTAATCATCCTTAGACAGTAAATCCAGGAAGGATAGTCTTAAATGCGATTGTGGTTGGATTAATCATCCTTAGACAGTAAATCCAGGAAGGATAGTCTTAAATGCGATTGTGGTTGGATTAATCATCCTTAGACAGTAAATCCAGGAAGGATAGTCTTAAATGCGATTGTGGTTGGATTAATCATCCTTAGACAGTAAATCCAGGAAGGATAGTCTTAAATGCGATTGTGGTTGGATTAATCTTAGACAGTAAATCCAGGAAGGATAGTCTTAAATGCGATTGTGGTTGGATTAATCATCCTTAGACAGTAAATCCAGGAAGGATAGTCTTAAATGCGATTGTGGTTGGATTAATCATACTTAGATAGTAAATCCAGGAAGGATGGTCTTAAATGTGATTGTGGTTGGATTAATCATCCTTAGACAGTAAATCCAGGAAGGATAGTCTTAAATGTGATTGTGATTGGATTAATCATCCTTAGACAGTAAATCCAGGAAGGATAGTCTTAAATATGATTGTGGTTGGACTAATCATCCTTAGACAGTAAATCCAGTAATTCCGAAAGGAAGGATAGTCTTAAATATGATTGTGATGAGATTGATCCAGTAATTCCGAAAGGAAGGATCATGTATATTGATGACGATGTTGATCGTGTGATGACGATGTTGATCGTGTGATGACGATGCTGCTGATCCTGTGATGACGATGATGCTGATCGTGTGATGACGATGCTGATGATCGTGCGATGACGATGCTGATGATCGTGAGATGACGATGTTGATGATCGTGTGATGACGATGCTGATGATCGTGTGACGATGTTGATGTTCCAGTATTAAAGATGTTCCAGTAACTACTTGAGTTACTGATGATGTTGAGAAAGCTTCCAGTGATTTATAGATGTATCATGTATGATGTTGATGACTCCTTGCTCATGCAGATGCTGTTATAATATCCTTCTCGTTAAGGGGGAGTGTTGAGATATTGTAACTTCAAAGAATATTATATTTGTACTTTATTATTCCGGAGATGTTTCATTCCTCCGTGAAGATCTTATTGTATATCCGGAGATGTTTATTCCTCCGTCGGAATGTGGTAACTCGGGTTATTAGACTTCCCTATTGGGGGTCGGCCCTGTATGTGTTATGTGGGTCAAAGGGTTATTAGACCACCCTAGAGGGGTCGGCCCAGTTAGTTGTATTGGGGTATTTAACCCATTGGTTAAATACGAGCCTACGTGTACTTGTGTAAAATACATGTCAGTGTAGTGTATAAATAGAGGAGGTATGTTCCTCATTTGAAACACTCACTCACTTGAGAAAGGCGCATTTGTGGAGGAGAGGTCTGCTATGGAGGAGAAGGAGCTTATGCTCAGGGTTTGCATCTTTGTATATTGCTGGTCATCTATATTGAGGAAGCTTTGCTGGGTTTTCTACCCCATGAGGGTTTCCCAGGATAAATCTCTGTCTCTTGTGTTTATGCTGTGCTTGTTGTTTCTTCAGTGATCCTGTATATGCTATTATTGTGAAATGGAATGTAATGCTGCTATTTGCTGTCTTAGCATATTGAATTTTAACATTAGGAGAGTCAAGTCGGACCTATTGGGGAAAAAGGTCAAGCGAATGATTAGTATAAATGAGGAGCTCGCCCTCCTCATTTGGTCACCTCACTCACTCATCGAGTTTGCATGAGTAGAGAGATAAATTCATAAAGAGTAACTGCTTTGGATTCTTCTTGTTTTGGTTATTGCACGAGGAATCCTATTGTACATTCTGATGAATCTCTATAGAATAATTTTGCTAGGTTTTTCTGACCCACGAGGGTTTTCCCAGGATAAATTATTGTGTACTATTGTTTATGCCGTGCTTGTTTATCTTTCAGTGATCCTTATTGTTACTGCATTTAAAAATCTAATAGGAAGGAGATCCTAGAAACATTATGCGAAGCATTGAAATCACGATCGATGTATGATATGACACCTGTGTATGATAAGCCTCCAGTCTATGACCACTCGATCCCAAAAAACTAGTTGAGAAGACAGTATGTTGAAAAGTTTCATAAAGAGTTCTATAGAACTAATAAAGGACGAAACTACATTGGACATGTTGCATGGGATAATCGACCAATGCACACAAGCTAGAGAAGCACATGTTATATAGTGAACAATTAACTAGGTACAACATAATAAAAGAATGAATAGGGAACTCTGGCTTAGTGCGTAGATAGGAAACTATAATATGGATTATATCATCTTGGATTTGGGATTTGATGTGAATGTTCTTCTAAAGTAGACATGGGAATTGATGGGAAAACCAAAGTTGATCTAGTCACCCATTCAGTTGAGGCTAGCAAATCAACACAAGATTGTTCCAATTAGAATACTGGAAGGAGTGAATGTTGATATTGATGGAGCGCGCAGCACAACAGATTTGAAGTCATTGAAGTAGTGGATGATAGTAAGCCTTATCCAGTGTTACTTGGACTCGATTGGGCCTTCAATAACCATGATATTATTGATCTAAAAAAGAGACAAATGATATTTGAAGTAGAAGACTTGAAAGTTACTGCGCCATTGGATCCCATAGAAGGAAGACAATATGTGGAACTGGTGAGGAACGAAGAAATTGACAACCTTTACAATATGACCGCATAGATGGATGACTATGTTAATCCTACTGCTGGAGATGTACTCAACTGGCGAAGTATTATCTCTTGCGCATTGGATCCAGAAGCATCCTTGGAAGATTGGCAACAGAGGTTACATGAAATATCTACAAGGATGTGTGCCCATATCACTCGTGCATTGCGTTGGATTGGAACAAAGGTAATTAATCCCCCAAATGATGACAGACTAAAAAATATAAACACCTTTGTGAAAGAATTTGAATTGCAGATACCTGAGCAATAGAGAATATTAAGGTTAGATATTGTGCTGAAAGAAACTCTTGCAAGATGGTGGGATGCACATAAGGATATAATAGATGATTGGCAGCAATGATATAATAGATGATTGGAAGCAATGCAAAAGGATGCTACAGGTCAAATTCAAAACTAAATATACTACACATAAGTATACTAGGTTGAGTTGTCCTTCAGATCATATTACATAGTGCACCATGACATGGAGTTCGATACCCCAGTAGGAATGGATGCACTTTTTTGTACATACTCTAGACACAATCCCAAAGAACTGGTATATAGAACTGGAAGTATGGAGAAAAAGATCAAACTGTGAATATATGACTCACAAATTCAAGGTAACTTTCAGTTTTGAAGATGAGGCCCCATTAGTGGATATAGTTTTGCAAGTTATCAAGAAGAAGGTCTTTACATCAGAATACTCGACGGGACCAGTACCCCTATGTAGTACACCTAGACCATCTGTGACCATTCAAGAGGTTTTGGAATGCTATAACATTTCTGGAGAAGACTAGGAGGATGAGAACCCAAGGAATTTTCAAGTGCCAGAAATTGAAGGAGAGTGCGTAGTAGAAGGGCCCGAGCTTGGATCTGTCGACTATGCAAAGTCGTTTAAAATGTGCAAGGTGAATATTGGTAATAAGGATAATCCCAAGTTCACAAATATTGGAGATTACTAGAATGAGGAAACTATCGAGAAGATTGTCGATTTACTACGTGAATACCATGACCTTTTCCCAATGATATTTTAGAAATGAAAGGGATTGCTAGGGAGTTAGGGTAAATGAAGATCTCATTGAAGTCGGATGCCAAGCAATAAAAGAAGAGACTGTATCGTTTGAACCCAGTATATATGCAAAAAGTAAAAGCAGAGATAGATAGGATGATGGAAGTTGGGATTATTGAACTTGTCGAAGAGTCAGAATAGATAATCCCAATGGTGGTCCAAGATAAGAGAACGGATGAAATTAAAATTTGCGTAGATATGAACAAATTAAATGATTATTTCTTACATGATTCATTTCCTACCCCATTTATAGATGAAGTTCTAGAAAATGTAGGAGGACAAGAAGCTTACTCATTTACTAATGGATTTTCTAGGCATCACCGGATCCATATCGTGCAGGAAAATAGGCATAAGACAACCTTTGTGGTGGAATGGGGATGATACCATTATATAGTTATGCCTTTTGGAATGAAGAATGCACCAATAGTATTTTCTCGAGTGGTTGTCGTAGCTTTTAAGGAGATTATTCATAAATTCCTAGAAGAACATTTGGATGAATATATAGTGCTCAATTTGTTGAAGGACCAAATTGAAACTATGTGCTTAATGTTGGATAGATGTAGATAGTTCCAGATTTCCTTAAATTTGAAGAAGTGTATTTTCTACCCACCATTTGGTATCCTCTTAGTTCATGTAGTACGTAAACAAGGACTCTTGGTGGATCCTGCGAAAATTGTTGTTATTGTTGATCTGCCACCACCTACTTTAGTACGACAACTACGTGCAACTCTGGTCCATATAGGGTACTACATGAATTTTATCAAGGGATATGCGCAAATTACCACCCCATTAGAAAAATTGTTTAAAAAGGAAGTCAATTTTGGATACCTTGAAGTAGAAACTGGTTATTTCACCAATTTTAGTATTTCCAACTAGATGCATCATCGATAGCATTAGGCACAGTTCTACATCAACCAGGGGAAGGAGAGTTGGATCATCCCATTGCCTTTGCTAGCAAGAAGCTGCCAACTAGTGAACATAATTACACTACGAAAGAGCATGAAGGAATGGAAATGGTGCATGCATTACATAAGTTTAGGCATTATCTGCTGGGATCACATTTCAAGATGTACACTGATCATTTTGCGCTATGATATTTAGTCAACAAGCTAGTGTTGTGTGGGAAGATATGTAGATGGTTGCTATTATTTTAGGAGTATGACTTTGAAGTGATTATGAAACCAATAAAATTAAATTCAGGTCCTGACCATTTGTCGCGCATAGTAATGGGGGGAGATGTAGGAAATTTGGATGATAGCCTACCAAATGCACACTTGTTCGTAGTACATATAGTTGATGATTACTTTGCAGATATTTTCCAATTCTTGAGCATAGGAGTATCCCCACCCAACTTTACAGTTGCACAGAAGAAACAGTTAGTAGTTAAGGCAACATATTATTAGATTATAGCGGGGAATTTGTACAAGTTAGGTGCAGATGGTATTATGTGACGATGTGTATTAGAGCTCAAAAGGCCTATGATTACATCAGAAGCAAACAAAGGAGTTGCGGGAGGCCATTATGCAGGGAAATAAATGGCTAAGATTTTATGTGTGAGACTTTGGTGTCCCACCCTTCTTAAGGATGCAAAGGAGTTCTGTTAGACCCGTGATGTAATTCAATGAGTTGGGAAGCCATAAAGGAGGGATGGATGCCTTTGATGCCACAAATTACGTTACACGCATTTGATAAATGGGTAGTTGATTTTATTGGATTGATCAACCTACCAACAAAAAGGTTAGGAGCAAGATATATAATCATTGTGACAGACTACTTGACCCAATGGGCTGAAGCAGAACCTGTTCGAGATTATAGCTCGCAAATAGCTGCACAATTTCTATTTGAGAACGTTGTTAAAAGGTTTGGATGTTCGAGAATCCTTATGAATGATCATAGGACCCATTTTCTAAATAAGACAATTGCAACCTTGACAGAATAATTTCATATTTATCACCAGAAGAGCACACCTTATCATCCTCATGAAAACATAATAGTGGAATCATTTAACAAGATCCTAGAGAATGTGTTGACGAAGATATGTAATGTGAATCAAGATGAATGGGACCTGAGGATTCCCACAGTATTATGGGCATATAGGAAAACATTCAAGAAGTTGACATGACAAACACCATTCCGACTAGTGTATAGTTAGGAGGCATTTATGCCCATGGAGTTCATAGTGCCGAGTCTATGCATTGTTGCACTGATAGAGCTCATGGATTCTGGCGCAGTAGAGAAAATACTATCAGAGCTAATGGAACCAGAGGAAGAATAGTTCGTTGCAGGATTTCATCAGCAGGTTCAGAAAGCGCATGGAAAGGCATTGCATGATAGACATATTAAGCATAAAAAATTCTAGATAGGAGATCTAGTTTTGCTCTAAGACATTAAGTTTTTGAAGCACCCAGGTAAGTTCTGAATGCACTAGTTGGGTCCGTATGTAATAGAATTTGTGACATACGCAGGTGATGTTTAGTTGGGAAAATTAAATGGGGAAATCATGGAAGGATTTGTCAATGGAAGTTGGTTGAAACTATATAGGGACAACCGTCCTTCTATGTAGTAGACTGAGTAAGCTAGGAAAAAGAGAGAGAGAGAGTAAAAACAAAAGATGAAATGAATAAATATGGTGACAGATTTCAAAAGAAAGAAACAAAAGTAAATGGCGATGATATTAGAAAGACAAAATGTCACAGAAGGAAAGAAGAAGCTTGAGATCAAGCAGAAGGAATGCAGGAAGGAGAATCAAATGATGCACAAAGAAAGATAGGTGGAAGACCTACGCAGTAGACAAATAGAAGCATTAAAAAACATACATGATGGTAGGATGACAGAAACACGATGTCATCAATGAAAAAATCGACTGCAAGATTTTGAAAGATTGGAAAATATAGACCAAATATAGACTAGGATCCATAGAATTAGGGAAATCATTGAATGCATATTAGGGTGCGAAGAGGCTATAAAAGAAGATGAGAAGTAATGAAAAAAGGGCATAGTTCTTTGGACATTCAAAGCAGAGCTAAATTGCAAAGCTAAGTTGTAGAGCCATGACGCAACCGAAGGAAGCAACATTTGTACCACAGACAAAGAAAGAGCACACAAAGCATACATTAGTACCATTACAGGAAGAAACCCCCAAAGCATCGGGTTCAAGCCAAGAAATATTTCCAAGGGCATATGTGCCGTTGAGGTAGCCAACACCAAATCTAGTTAACCTAGTCAAGGTGTTGAAGTATGACCCGATGACACCAATGATCCCATCCAAGGTCCTGGTTGAGGGAGATATGTTGGGAAAAGTAGGACATCTGCAAAATGAAAATCATGACATTACAAAGAAAAATAAGTTTTAGGAATAAGTAGGGGAGAAGTATCTGTGCACCAAAACCATCCCAAAATCACCCGTAGTGTTGGTCAAGCCACAATAGTGGGCAATGGGACTATAGTGAATAGGAATATTGAACCTGTTGGAGACTCCACACTTTGGTAGAAGTATAAAAATCAACAATTGTGTCCAATTATTATTGATTTGTGTCCATGGAGGATTCCTATGGTTGGATAGGCCGGTGTCGATAGACACTCGAATTATTGAGCAAATCATAGGATTTCTAGCAGCAAGGGAAGACCCAACACCATTGTTCAGGGATAAAAAGAAAGACAAAGCACTCATATAAAGAATGAAGGACAAATATGACACGGACAAAGGAAAGCTGGGATTGAACATTGCTAGTATCAACAATGATTTGGTAAGGTTTGTGACCAAGTGTTGGATTATACTACTAAGGAAATGTCGCAAAGACTTAGTTCTAGTAGGAGTGTTCGTAGCGACATAAAAGTACACAACATGAGTGAAAATGAATTGGGTAACATTTTTGGTTAATGAGTTCTTAACTGAATGGCGCAAGGAAGCATAGGAAAAATGTACCGAATTTCATTATGCTTGGTTATTAATTTTGATTGAATTGGTTGCTTGGAGGAAGCCAGAAGAAACTGATTTTTTGGATAGTACACATATACCATGTTTAGTAGCATGGTATGTTAGCTTGTGGCATATCGTGCACAAGAATAGATAGATGGACAACAATATCACATTCTACATCTATAAGGGGACAATCCGATAAAGTATTGAGAACACAACGTGCATTCAACCTTAGACCATTGAAGTGTATAAAGGAATTGTGTGATTTAAGGTGGGGATGCATCACATGTACATTCAAGCAAAGAGGGATCCAGAAGAAAAATGGTTGTCGATGCACTCCAAATTGACAGAGCAAGATGTCGGTATTATTGTGAATGACTAGGACATAGAGTGGAAAATCCTCGTACCAGAATAAACACAAATGCAGACGCAACAAACCAAGCAACAAGGATAATAGGAACAAGGAGAGAAAGAAGAACAAAGGAATGGTGTAGGTGACACCACACAAAAAACATAACCACGCAAGTGAGAAAAGAGAAAGTAGCATGACAAGGCAGACTCATTACATCAAGAAAATAAGAGGAAAGCAACAAAGTAACAAGTCATTTAGGCATTGAATGAAGATGGCTTAGAGAATATTGGAGATCAGGTGAAGGAAGTCACAAAAGAAGCATTGTAGCAAGTTGCACAGAAGTAGGAAGAAATGCATACGAGGATACAGGAGCAGTTAGCTTCACTACGCCAAATTTTGGAAGTAGCAAGAATCGCACTAGGATGGACAAAAGAAGAATAGACAGAGAGCACGAATAAAAGGCAGATGACTTCTCACTCATCATCAACATCAACAGCTCATCGAAATTTAAAGATATCAACATGAGATTTAGAGTTCCCCATGACATAGATGCGGGAGCAAGCACGGGAAGTAAGTTGCATTGATTTAGTTTTATCACAGTTACCCACAGATGTGATACATAGCCTATAGAAAAGTGTTGCATAAGATATTCAGTTGTGTGCATGTTCAAATTCCATGGAGTGGGACAAAGCGGTTGTAGAAAAGGAAGCACTACAAGAAGAATATAGGAAGTTGTGTCAGGAACAAGAAGAGGCTACACAGATAAACGAGAGATTCTAAAAGGAAGTGGAGGAGGTATAAAACAACCTCCTAGAAGTACAAGTAGAAGCAGACAATCCCGTAGAATAAAAGTGACAAAAATAAGTGAAGCCATTCTGGGCTTCCATGCAAAGATAGTGGATCTAGAAGCATGCACCTTGCCAAGTACTCCACTGGAAGAAAGGGAACAAAGGGAGAAGACAACCACAACAACAGTGGAAAGTATAAGGCATTTGGATGAGGAATGCACCAAGCTATATGAAGAAAGCACACAAGTGTGGACTCAATTGATGGAGGATGCAGAACTATGCGCAATAGAACCAAGGTTACGCTCTGCACAGGAGAAGGTGAAAAAGATCAAAGAAACGATGAGTACTCTGCCAAAAAAAGAATGATTGGATGGAATGCAGGAGAATAGACAACAATATCTGGAGATAAATTAGATCAGAGCTGAACAAAAGAGTATCGCACAGAAGCTTGATCCACTGCAGGAGGAAGCATATTGAGTGACATAACAACTTGCAATTATACAAGGAGTAGTTAAACAAGCAGTGGAAGAAAGCGTGGAAAAGTTGAACACCCATATTATAGGGTAGACAACATAATTTATTTTGGAACACAAATCATAGGCAAAGGAGAAGGTTGAAACCACAAAGGAAACCATTCACAAGTTCACAGAGACGTTAAAGAAAGCATAACAGAAGGCTCGAGTGGCTCAGGATGAGCCATGGGTGAGTGTTGGGGGCCTATTCGGCTAGGATTTGGGGACTAGTTTTGGGAATTACGCACAGGGAGTGGACTACGCGACAAGTCAACCAAAGGATGAACATGCATAAAACAAGGAAATTTGTAAGGCGGTTTGGTCCATTAGTTGGGATAAAGCCCCATTTTAAAATGTATAATTAGGTAAAGGGGGGAATGTGAGAAGTAGTTCAGAGAGTGCTTTGAAGTCAATCTATTATAAAAGTCTAAGAGAAATGAGAGGATAGATGGGGTATTTCAGGGATTAGAGACAAAGATCTGATGTAAGAGCGTAGTGCACCTATTCTATAAGAAATTGTTTGGATGATAATAAATAAATGAGCTTGTTGTGGATGAAATGGCCATGGGTTATGATATGATGAATGTTCTGTTTACTGCGCACATCTGTTGTGCTTTGTTTTATGTTTATTAATATGAATGTGTTATTTGTTGCTATGGATATGTGATCTGTTTCCATGAATGCGATATCTAATTATATGAATGTATTATCTGTTTGTTCGCGCATGCTATGAAGATAAGTAAAATGGTTAGCGGATTTTCATCCCTTCTCTTCATCACTGTGGAAACTTGGTTCCTATAGTCCCCATGGATTCCTCAGGTGGAACATCGAGTCTACTTGCATGTGATGCCGAAAGGGCGAGTATCTAAGGTTTTTTTTGGTAAATTAATGTTGAACCTTGGGTCTTCCCACTATGCACCAACATCCAACTCTTGAAAGACAAGTTGGCTATAGCACAAAATAGAATGAAACAACAAGTAGATCAGCATCATAGTGAAAGGAAATTTGAAGTGGGGTGTTGGGTATTTTTAAGGCTACAACAATACAAATATATGTCCCTCAAGACACAAAAGAAGGACAATAAATTAGCACCCAAGTACTATGGTTTCTATAATGTGTTGCAAAGGATTGAAAGTATGGATTACAAATTGGTGTTGCCTCCATCTTCACATACACATCTAGTCTTCCATGTTTCTTGTCTAAAAAGGTAATTCATGACAAGATCCTTGTTTAGTCTATTTTATCATAAATTGATGAAGAAGGGAAAATAACACTAGAACATGAAACAATCCTTGAAACACAGATCAAGCAATTGCGAAATTGAGCAATTACTAAGTACCTCATCAAGTGGAAGAACTAGGCAATAGAAGAGGTGACATGGGAATATGAGTTCTTCATGTAGAAGCATCCACAGTTAATCAAGTGTTTATGACAACACTTATTTGAAGGGGAGAGACACCAATTCATCCCTATATATTGTGACATTACATTTATATTTTTATAGTATTATTGCCTTTACTGGTTAGCTAGGAACTTAATTGCAATTGTACCTTTGTCTTTTATATGTACCAAGGAGACCTAGTTTTAGAATCACCTCATATTATCTTGTGCATTTGATACATTGTATAGGAGGTTTTCCCCTCGAAGAGGCTTTTTATTCATCTCGTTAGTTCGTTCTCAAGGTATTGGGTTACTCTTTCTTTCTAATTTTATGTATTTTAGGAATTTAGTGCATAACATTTTATAACTCTTGTTTCAAGTTTTTTACTAGATTTGTGCATGAAAAATAAACCATATAGGTCGGGCAAGCTCTCATGTTATGTGTTTGGGACTTTATTAGGTTGCAATATCTCTAGTTAATTTCTAAGTTACACATACATTATTAATAACATTTATCACATGTATCCCAATGGGTTAGCTAAATTGGTTCATATGGATTTTTTCAAGGATAAGTTCATCATGAGGTCAGTGATACTAGTATGGTTAAGTCCAATTGGATTAACAATTGCCATCTTGGTTGGTAGTTGAGTCACCATCCACCTAGATATTATGGGGAAGAGGGGGGAATCTCATGAGTTTTACCTTGGAAAAAAAGAGTAATAACATTTACCACATTTATTCTTTATGAAATATACGGTACTTACTAACTACACATAGCTTTGGTTTATTGGTTACTCCTTATACTATGCACTCTTTAGTTAGGATGTTTTATTTCATTATTGTGTATCAATTCCTTGTTTGGGAAAGATATCATAATTTTGTTTCAATGCATAATTAATCTAATTCATTTTCATAAAATTATATAACCAAAAATTGTGTGTATCCTTTTTCATAGTGCGTCATTGTGTTCTCATAGTTCAACATGTCAAAGTCATTGTCATGGAACATAACACCCTTGCTCCTTCAAACTTTGATATCTTATAGTGGATTATAGCATAAGTTGGAGATCTCAAGTTCCCTACCCTACCTAAATCCTTGGAAAATTTCTTCATTCAATAAATTCATAATGTTTGCAAGTTGATGATATTTTGTAGTGAACAATAAAGTATAAGCAATGCCATAATAAACATTTTGTCTAACATAGTGTTTTATCAAGAGAAAAAGTATGGTTTTTGCTAGGATATTTAAGCACTGAAGAGTTAGTTAAGATCAACTTGGTCTAAATAATGTGTAATTAGGTAAAGTGTGCTTCTTTAGTATGAATTTTTACTTATGTAAGTCGACAATCACAATAGGTTCTAGACATAAAGTGATCAGATAGTTCTTCTTGTCCTTGATCTTAATGACTATGTTGATAAGTGGCTTAATTAGCACCTGATTGGTCCACGATCTCTATTGAAATAGCGTGAAGGGCCAATATTTGTTGATGATCGATTGTTAGAATATCATATGTAAAATATTTCCCTTTTGCATTAATATATTGCCTCAAGTGGTCACCTTGGTTGGGGTCATAGACTATTTCAGTCTCTGAGGGTTTTAGCCATGTAATAAATTGGTGTGTTGATTTGTAATCAATTTGTATGAGTGGTTGCTTAAGGTTTTCAACTTGTGTGGAAATACCGTATTTTATTCGAACATGGTATAAGAGCACTTATGAAGACTTGCTCCCATTGTTGATTGAGATATTGAGCCTGTGTAGTTGCATGCATCAAAGGATTTGTGGATTCTATCATTTTCATGTATTTCTAGGTTGAGAGATTTGTTTCATTATGCCCAAAGTGATGCTTTCCGTTAGAAACATTTTTTGTTTCACTTGAAAAGGTTTTCATTTGTTCAAGATACAACCATTTTTGTAATGTACCTGACATTCTATTTCCACTATGGAGACCAAGGAGACCAAGAGGTACCATTTCCACATATTAAATTTTTCCCTAATACCAATTCTGGATTTTTGATTTATCGACTTACCATTCTATTAATTTAAATAGTTGAAGAATATATATATATATATAGCAGTCAAATATCTAAATTTTCCATTCTAATTTATACAACGATTCTTAATATGAATGCATCAAATCATGCTCAGTCAATTCATGTATAGAATCATTTCCTTAAAAAATGATTTTAAATAAACACATAACATAAATAAAACCGATGGCATGCAAACGCATTTAGCACTTATCTTTAAAATTTCTTTCAACTAGTTGAAAGCAAAAAACGTTTCTCCCAGCCGTAGGCACTTTGCCAATCCTGCTCTTTCTTTGATATAGGCCACCCTTGAGCTAGGGATATCATTCCACAAGGGGTGAATTTCCAAACCATTTAGTCAAACACACTCACACTACCCAAATATGTAGAAACCCCCTCCATATTTTTCCCCACACCTACACTCATTCCCCATCATCCTACATAACACAAGGGATGGTACCCCCTTCTCTGCTTTGCATTCCCTCAGGTTGTTCCCATCCCCTTCCAACGATCCAACATAGGATGACTAGGAAATATTTGTTTCATAGTCCTAGGTCATCCAACTTAAGGCCAGGTCTCTCTCACATGGGCACCAATCCTATTCACTCTAGTTTATCAGGATACTTTTTGTGTTAAGGTTATGGTACTTCTGGTTCTCTTTCTCTGGTTCAAACTCTCATGATGGGTTGGATAATAAATAGTCTCAATGATGGAATGAATGAATGCCCCCTAAATGATTTTACAACAAGACATATGCATGTTCTCATCTTTACAAATGGATCCTCTAGAAGTGATCATTTTCCCTCTTGATCCCACTTAGGATAATTAACCTCATCATTTATTTAAAGTGACACTCAAACTAAGGTTAAAGAAATTTCGTTTTAAAATGTTAAAGAATCCTAAGTACATTATCTAGGGTCATCACCACTTAGCCCCTGACATTTCCCCCACTTGTGGAATCATAGCCCCCATCTCATCTTCATCCTTCTCCACTTGCAGTTATTAGGGTTTTTTATATTAAAACGTATGTACAATATTTACAATATCCATGGTCTCCTAGACCATATAAGAATGGAATCTATCTTTGTTACATTACATACATAATCACATCTTGGGATAAAAAATGGGGTGTTACATTCCCCTCCCCCCTTAATTTATGCACCATCCTTGGTGCATATTAGCACTTTGTAAGTGTACAAAATATTTCAAAATAACTGTGGGTATGCCTCTCGCATCGCATCCTCCAATTCGTTGCTTCTTCAAGGTTGTAATGTGTCCATAGGACCTTTACCTTCCGTATGGTGCTATTCTTGAGCAACCAAACCTTCCTATCATGGATGCAATATACTGGCTGGACCAAAATATATCCTTCTAGTTCCACCTGAATCACAACCCAAACAATAATGTGGTTAGGATCAGGTATTTACTTTTTTAGTAATGACACATGAAATACATATGCACTTTAAAGTAGGAAGACAATGCAATCTCATATGTAGTAGGCACTATCCTTGCTAATATTTCGAATGGACTGCAATATCTATGCACTAGCTTAGGACAAATTCCAAATTTCAGTGAATGTTTTTTTCAGACTGACTTTCGAATACACATGCTCACCAACTCTAAATTCTCTTACTACTCTGCCCTTGTCTGCATAAATTTTTTGTTTGTTTTGTTTCATCTTTAGATTTTGTCCTGATCTTTACAATTTCCTCTTCCATCTCCTTAATCAATTATGGCCCAATTACTATTATGTCTGCTCTATTGTCCAAATTAATTGGAGTATTGCACTTTTTTCCATATAAGGCTTCAAACAGACTCATCTTTAGAGAAGCATGGTATCCATTGTTTTATGCAAAATCCACCAGGTAGAAATAATCATCTCACTTATATGGTTAATCCATCACATACATTCTCAGCATATCCTCAATAAATTGATTCACCCTTTTAGTCTGCCCATCCGTATATGGGTTATATGTTGTATTCATATTCAATTTGTCCCAAATCCTTTGAACATCCCCTTCCAAAAGTTTAATGTAAACTTTGAATCTCTATCTGAGACAATGAACTTAGGTATCCCATGCAATCTAGAAATCTCCTTCATATAAATATCTTCTATGTTAGCTTCCTGCATTGTCTTGATTGGAATAAAGTGAGTAGCCTTTGTTAACTTGTCTACCACTACCATGATGGGATCATCTTCATTGTTCTGGGAAACTTAGTGATGAAATCAATGGTCACCACATCCCATTTCCACTCTAGTATTGGTAGTGATTGTAGCAAACTTGTTGGATGTCTGTGCTCCACTTTTACCTTCTGACATTCTATGCACTTGACTATATACTCAACATTGTATTTCTTCATTCCTAGCAAAAAGTATTGACTTCTTACTGCTGCAATTATCTTTTGGTATCTATGATTCCCTACATAGGGAATCTTATGCATCTCATTCATTACCAATTTCCTTAATTTACCAAAATCAAGAATATAGATTCTACCCGTATGCATAAGAATCCTATCCTCTTCCAACCTATAACTTTCATATTTATGTTGTACATTTTCCTACTGTATTCCATCTTTTACTTGAAGGTAATGTTCATCCAAGGAAACAACTTCAAGAATTTTGATTCTTAAATCTGATTTGCACATGCTAATGGTTGTAGCTTGCATTGCATGTACTCTTCTATTGACTGCATCATCTACATTGTTCTATTTCCTTTTATATGTTTGATATCAAAATCAAACTCACAAAGGAATTCCAACCATCTTCTCTGCCTTACATAAAAGTTTGTTTTTCAAACAAGTACTTCAAACCATTATGATATGTTCTTAACTCAAACTTCCTACCCATGAGGTAATGTTTCCATATATTCAATGCATGAACAATAGAAACAAGCTCTAAGTCATGCATGACATAATTTTTCTCATGCTCCTTCAATTTTCTAGATTCATGACAGATCACATGCCCATTTTGCATAAGCACTCCACCAATTCCTTCTTTGCAAGCATGTGTGCATACTACAAAATCTTCAATTGGATCAACAATTATGAGAATTGGTGTATTGGTGAGCAATCTCTTTAGCTACTAAAAAATTTCTTCACAATGTGGTGTCCATTTAAATTTGACTCCTTTTTTTTACAATGATGTAATTGGATGTGCCACTTTTGAGAAGCCTTCTATAAATCTTCAATGATATCCAACCAATCCCATAAATTACCTTACCTCTGATACATTTTTGGTGTATCCATCCCATGATAGCTTCAGCCTTATCTATCTATTGCTATCCCTTCCTCAGATATGATGTGTCCCAAATACTGAATATGTTTTTGATCAAATGAGCATTTACTCTACTTATCATTAAGCTTATTATCTCTTGGAACCTGTAGTACTAATCTAAAGTGTTCTTCATGCTCCTCCTCTGATTTTGAATAAATGAGAACTTCATCCAAGAATATAATGACAAACTTATCCAAATACTGTCTAAATATCCATTCATCAAGCACATAAAGGTAACTAGTGCATTTTTCAACCCAATGGAACCACTACAAACTCATAATGACCACACGTAGTTATGAAAGTTGTATTGTTGATGTATTCATCCTTTATCTCCACCTGATGACAACCCGATATCAACTCCATTTTTGAGAAAATCCTTGCTCCTTTTAACTGATTAAAAAAATCATCAATCTTGGGTAAATCATACTTATTCCCCACAATGACCTTGTTGAACTACCTGGATTCAATACACAACCTCAACATTCCATCCTGCTTCTTTACAAAGAGTATTGGTGCTCCCCAAGGGTACACACTTGGGTGTATGTATCCTTTATTCAACAACTCTTCTAGTTGCATCTACAATTCATTCACTCAGGTGTACTCATTCTATATGGAACTCTGGAAATTGGGGTAGCTCCAAGCATCAAGCCAATAGAGAAATCAATGTCTCTTTTAGGCGGGAAACCTAGTATTTCCTTAAACACATCTGTGAATTCCTATAATACTGGAAAGTCTACCAAGCTTGGTCCCTTACATTTTTCTACATCCACATGAGTCTCATACAATTGGCATGACTCTTTCTTGAAACATGTTTTCAATTGCACAGCTAAAATTTCCCTTATGGAAATAGGCCTTGGAATGCCTTTCACTATCTCCTGCTCTCCTTCTTCATCAAGACAAGTGAAAGTCTTCTTATGACAATCCAAAATAACATGATGTGCATCCAATCAGTCCATTCCAGAACATCATATGAACGTAGGGGTATTATGTTCAAAACTGTAAAAGTATTGAGCCCATTCATATGTATTTGATAGCCCTTTACTAACTCATTGATTTTCCTCTTTGTTCCACTTTCCAACTGAACCATCCATGATTTATGATGCTTACTTATATTTAGCTTAAATATTTCAACCAAATTAGGAGAAATATAGATATGACTTTCTCATGAATCCATTAAAATGGCAATAAGTTGATTGG
Organism: Larix kaempferi; assembly: GCA_027924585.1. Classification (NCBI taxonomy): domain Eukaryota; kingdom Viridiplantae; phylum Streptophyta; class Pinopsida; order Pinales; family Pinaceae; genus Larix; species Larix kaempferi. Next base: position 21,624,330 of record BSBM01000994.1, on the reverse strand, counting down.
AAATCTTATCTTCAATCTCAATCATATTCGAATGATGCCCTACTTGTTTGTTGTCTAAAGCTACATATATTATGGAAATGTCTTTGGCCACATCCTCCATTGTGATTACTTATTTAATGTGTCACGTCCCCTCCCATCAATCCGGTGCAAGGGAGTAAACATGACCAAACATACCGGGGTTATTTGACAATCTCAGCCCCATTCACTAGTAAAATATTTATGGATAAATAAAAACTTATGCGTGCAGATCATTCTTAATAAACACAGCGGAATAACCATAAAAACACACACGCAGAAGGAAATACTTCAGCCTATTTCTTCCAGGTAGAATAATGAAACAGTCATACAATAATAAATCCCATTCTCATGCTATGCACAGGCTTCATGCCAACTAGCTTAAGATAATCATATCATTCAGTTAACATGAATAATTAAACATGCAGAATAGAACATAGAATGATCACAATTTAAACCACGGAGAATACTTATATTTAAGATGAAATTGTCTAACAACTGGCTACGTGAGAGCAACGTTCCACCCAACCATAGATCTCTGTCCAGCCTATATTCTTTCAGCTGAGAGATCACCCCCAAGCTGGGATGTGTATCCACTAAGGAGGAACTAAACAGGCTCACTCACAGCCACGGTTTCACTCAAACAGTCATGCTAAGACAACACACAGTTAGGTTTATCAAGCATGCAATAAACAAAGGATGAGGATGCTAAGCCAGTGAGCTCAAACACAGAGCTACAGACATCTCAAGCTAAATTCAAGCAATCCAATCCTCTGTTCAAACATTCACACTTGGATTTCTCATAATTCTGTCATCAAATAACTCAATCCCGTCACTGGAATTCTGGGCTATAAAAACTGGGTTTTTCTATGGATTTTGGGGTATCTAATACTCTCAAATTCGCCCCAAGGTTCATATCTATGGATCCCCCATTGGATTTTACCGTTAATACCAAATTCTGGGAATTTATGGCACTTCAAAACGTGGGTTCTTGAAAAGTTGCGATTTTTGGTTTTTCTCACTGCTGGGCATTCGTAATGGATGAAAATCATGCTGGGATGTTCAACCATGGAATGGGAATGAGGAAGAACCAATTCCCATGAGGTAGAGTGACTTGTGGGTCAAGGAAACAGAGCCCATAGCCTGCCATATGAATTTCGGGGCTGCCCATGCTCCATTGAAGCCATGGACTGATTTCTTCAACAACTTTCTTACACAGAATTAAATGCCAGCAAAGAAAGTCAAATGGGTTCTCAAGATGACATTTGGAAGCCTATGGTTCAATCCCACAACCCCCTCACCACTCCCTAGTGGATACACATGGCCCCTTCTCATTAGTTGCTTCCATAGCCAGTTTTGGTATTTTATTGCATGATGTTTATTTACATCATTTTTACAATGTTCCATGGCTAAATAGCACATGGGTAACATAATATCTAATACTTTCCTTTTAAATAAAATTCGAGCATCCACTAGCGGGGCCTTGGCCTTGAGCTCCACGCTAGGGAAACATACATCACATGTGTACAATATTTACATTAAAAGCTAATATATCCTAAGGGTCAAAATGGGGTATTACATAATGTTGTGCACAATCCTCATTTTATTTTCCTTTTGAGGATAATATCTATAGAGGTTATCTCCTTCACATCCCAGCTTACACTTGAGTTGTTGCTTTGTTCCTTTTTCCTGTGACTTTTCCATTCCAGGTCCATGTTGAGTTGGGTTTCTTTGTTGATAAGAATTTGGATGGTTTTTGAAGAAAGAAAGCTTAAATGCTTCTCTAATCCTTCTTATTATTCCTCTTATCTCTCTAAGATTTCTAAAAATATGTTTTTCCTTTGTTCTGATCATACATACATCTGGCCTTCCGAATTGTTTCTTCAATAGCCTTGGGTTTATCAAACTGAATTTTTCCTTAGTGGAATGAAAATAATCCACTTAAGAACCTATGCATATTTACCTTCTCTTCCTTGAGAAAGCCAACATATCGAAGCAATTCTAAAAAAATTCTTTCATACCCCTCCATAGTCATATTTCTCAACTTGAGTTCAAATAACTCTTCCATCTTATTTTCATACTAATGTTTAGATAAATACTTTTGTTGAAAAATATTTCTTGTAATTCTTCCATGAGATCCTCTTCTCATTGATATGCTTCACTTGGACCATTTAATCCCACCAAATGGAGGCCTTTCCCTGCAAATTATAGATGGCTATTCTAGATTCCATATGAGAGGAGTAGCTATGTAACTAGAGATACTTCCTCATCCCAAACAACCAAGCTTAAGCATCTTCTCCCTTCTTATTCTCACCATCAAAATTGGGTGGCTTGATTTTCCTAATCTCTCCTTGCATCTCTTTCTCCACATGTATTCTTTTATGATTTTTAGCTAAATAAATTTCTAGGTTGCTCCTTGATTCTTCAGATGAGTAGGACCATCTGGCTTCATGAGGTACCGAGGAATAATGTCTAGGACTCCTAGTAGCACTCTTGGAATGGCTGTATCTTTTGTGGTACAACTTCCTAGAATACTCCCTATATTCTTTCTCATGGAATGAGGTTGATCCAACATGCATTTTCCTTTGTGACATATTCAAACTCCACATCAATTGAGTACTCAACTGATTTTGCTGCTCTTGATCCTTTAGCATTATTTCGTTATCTACCCCACAACTTTGCACCTCCATCCTCAATCTCTTCAATGTTTCTACCATCTCTATCAGTTCAATGTTGATTTTGTGTCCATTAGACTTTGTTTCTTCATTACACACACTGATATTTAGACCTTTGACTTCTTCTCCATTGCTTTATGGAATTTCCCCTTCCTCCATTTTCCTCTTTATCACTATTCTGGAACTCTGATCTGCAATTATACCCATGCAACATTATATTTGAAATGTGTCCATACAAATGAATTTGTTAGATAGACTTTATTTCCAGAATTCAAATAAATTTTTCGTACATATACAAAGATTTTGGAAACTACCCATTTGAAAATTCTATCAAATAAGTCTACATGCCTATTTTCTGCCAAATTTCTGAATAGATCTCAAACACTTATTTCTGATCTAATTGTCGTTATTTATTTTTCTACTAGTATTCTTTCCAATGAATATACCCATTCTTATTTCTGAGCTTAGAGCTAAAAGATACAACTCTCAAAAGTTTGCAAATCTACGCAATTTTGCATTGTTCCCATAGTTGAACTTAATTTCAAAGACCAACTTTGGAGACCTGTACAAGAAATATGGAAAGAACTGGATAAAATTTGCTATTGGGGGCTAATATCCCATATGATTGTGAGTAACATGAAACATTCTAATAATTGATATGATGCTCCAGTAGTTTTCTATAAAATTTTGGAATTTCCAATTTTTAACTTTTGCATTTTCTCTAGACTTGGAATTTTTAGCAAATATTGTTATCTCACAAACTAAGCATTTCTAGAAAAACCCCCTCTAACCAAAGTTGTTCTTGATGAGTAGGTAAAATGTTGAGTTCATATTTTTTTCCACTTTTGACATCTTGGGTCACTTATATCTCCAAGTTTCCCACAATTGCGATTGCATGCTCCCAAATAGTGGATTTTGGCATTCTTCTATAGCTCTGCTCCATACCCTTTTGGATTTGGTCAAAATCCACCTAGGTTATTTGTGTTCATGGACAAAGATTATGCCATAATAATGTCAACCCCAATAGGGCCCTTGTTTAGTCGTTGGGTACTAGTCTTCAAAAAACACTCTTTCACCTTTTCTAGAAAAATGGTGTTGAAAGAGTCCATGCCCCTCTTTGTCAATCTTGTATACCTATTCACTACGGAAAAAATCCCAAAATTTCAACTAATTTCGAGTTATTATGCTCTTGTCATGGCCAGAACAATTTTTTGCCTCCATATATTTATACCTTTATGTATTGTTGATGTGGCAGTGTGTTGACATGGAAAGGTGTTGATGTGACATGACCATGTTTGTTGATATGGCAGTGGGGTACTTCATGTCACCCCCTAGTGCAGCCATGTCACCTTAATTTCTCTAGTGCCCCCCCCTTTATGACATCACCTTATACCACTTTTCAAGAATAAGTGGTATTGGGTCAATGATAAGTGGTTTTATGAAGCCACCCCTTGGACCTGAAATGCCTCTAGAAAGACACCTAGCAAGGTGATTTTTGGTTTTAGGTCAGCTAGGAGAAATTAGAGGTCTTTAAACTTAGTGGTTTGAAATTATTCTAGGTCATTAATCTCCTACGATCCCCACCTTTCAATCTACATTAGACATCTTGTCAAATCCACCTCCTAGCTTCCTCTTGCACACCATCCAACCCCAATTGTCACTGCTACCTATACACCTCCTCCACATGGCCGATCAATATCAGGATCCCTTTGTCCACATGGAACTTGTGGGGTCACATTAAATTTTCCCAATTTTTGAATTTTACATACACACACACACAACAAAAAGAAAGTATTCCCACAACAAAATGATACCAAGGAATTTACACATGGCACCTTCTCAACAAGTCGCTACCATGAAATTATACATGGCGCCTATCTTCCAACCTATAATGTCACTTCGCCTCCCATCATACCAGTTGGATGGAGAGAACATGATGCTAAGTCTGGGCATCTAACCCCATGATCATTAAATTAAAATTCATTGAACACAAAAAAAGACATATGCAAATGTATATTATATATGCAAGAAACATAGCGGAAGTAAATTCTATTACACATCTAGCATACATTCAAGATATTCATGATATTCATCAAATAAATATATTACAGAATTAACACAAGAGAGTACTTATCTTAAAACAAAGTAGTCCGGAGCAACTGGCTATGCAACTGCAATGTTCCACCCAACCATAGGCTAGTTGTGCTCATCAATATCTCAACACAACTGCCACCCCCGAGATGGGCATGATTTCTACAAGGAAAAAGGGAACAACAGACTCACACATAGCCAAATATACACCAAAATCAGCCAAGCCAATCTATAGTTGGGTTCATCAAGCTGCCAAGGCAATGGAAATGAAGAATTGCTAAGCTAGTGAGCTCAACCATAGAGCTATGGATACCCTCTACAAGATCTATCTAGCTTGGTCCGCACAATACCTACACACCCGGCACAAGGAAGTATTCCCTTCACTACTACATAGTCCCTCAGGCCATACCTTCCATTCTAGTGTTCTTCAAGGTGTGCATATAAGAGTAGCCAGCCCTTTTGATCTTCTTGAGAGATTACCTTTCTCACTAGGTTTATCAAGCCAATTTTGGTCCGCTTCCACTCCTAATTCCTTGCTCGCAAGTTCAAACCAAAACAGGGATGCACATAACAACAAAATCACAAGTGTTGGGCATGAATAGAAACGTTTTGACAGTGGGATGCCCAAAATGGGGTTTCCATTAGTTTCAGAAGAACGTGGGAAACCAAAAACGAAATGGTAGATGGGGAAATCAACCTTGGGAAAGCAAAATCGTTTTCAGAAAACATTTATGGGCATTCAAGGGAAAAAATGACCTCTATAAACCCTCAACTACCCATTTTGACTTATGCACCCAATTATTTAATTCTTCCAAGAGTTGGTTGAGGTAGTTAATGCCTTGGGAAGGGAGAGGTATGGCAGCCAATTTCGTGTATGGGCAAGCCATCAATCTGGGAAAATGTATTTTTTCTTCTTGGGCAAGAAAACACCCATGAAATTGTGCCCAAAGCCATTCTTCACCCATGGTCTTTGCTCTCTCACGCATTCTAAGCTAGCTGGGGCTTTCTCCTTCACGTTTTCCATCATTTTTCTGCATTTTCCATAACTGGGAACTTGTTTTTGTATTGCACAGTGGATGGGAGGAAGGGAGTCACGATTTTGCGCATCCTAGACAAGAAGGTAACATTGCTCCAGGACCGAGCCATCAGACAGGTAAAGGTGCAATGGAAGCACTACGGTCTCGATGAGGCTACATGGGAGCTGGAGGATGCCATGAGAGTGGCATATCCATTTTTGTTCAATTTTGATGAGCACTAAGGATAGTGCTAATGTAAGGGGGAGGGGAATGTAATATCCCGATTTTGACCCTATTGCATTAAAATTGTAAATGATGTAAATATTGTTATTAAATCATGGTGAGGAGCTCAAGGCCAAGGCCCCGCCATCGATTTATCGTTTTATGTATCGACAATTAAAAATCAATGCATATGGATCTTGTGCTAGCCACGCACAATAGAAATTATGACAGCATGTAAATATGAATTTTAATGAAATACCCACAACTAGCTATGCAATGCAACAAGAGATGGGGACATGATTTTTAAAAGGAATAGAGAGGGAAATACTCAAACCCTTGGATCCAATCAAGTCAAGCCAAGTGTCAATGAGAGAACCCATAAAACCCTCAACTACCCATGTTGACTTTTGTACCCAATCATTCATTTCTCCCAAGAGTTGGGTGAAGTCGTTTATGCCTTGGGGAATGGAGAGGTATGGCTGTCCAAATTCGGGTATGGGAAAGCCACCCTTCATAGAAATTCGTTTTTGGATTCCTGGGCAAGAAGAGAGCCACGAAATTGCTCCTCAAGCCATTCTTCACCCATGAGTTTGCCTCTCTCACGTTTTTGGAGCTCCCTGGGCATTTTCCCTCCACGTTTTTCATGGTTTTCTGGCTAGGAAGAGGGAATTTTTGGTGTCCCAGAGCTGCTGGGAAGAGGAGAGCTCGATTTGGGGGTTTCATTGAGTCCGTTTGGGCCATTGGAATGCTCATAACCTATGGGATAAATCGTTTTTTCTCCCTAGGGTCGAATTGCCCTTTTCACAGTCTGTTTTTGGTGTGCCCACGATTTGGGGGAATCCCATGGACATCTTGTTTGTAAATCCCATTGCTAAAAATGTGTATCCATGCCCAATGACTGTGCTTGCTGTGTGTATATAGCGTATGTTGGGGTATGGGTTATGGGTATCCATTGCTTGGTTTGAACTTGAGTGCAAGCATCCATAAATGAAGAGGGTTCAGATTTAGCCTGATAAACCCAGTTGTAGATTGGATTGGCTTAGATGTGATGTTTGCTTGGGTTGTGTTGAGCTTGAGAGTCCCCTTTTCCTTGTAGAAATCATGCCCAACTTGGGGGTGGCAGTTGTGTTGAGAGATTGATGAACACAACTGGCCTATGGTTGGATGGAACGTTGCGGCGACATAGCTAGTTGCTTGGGGCAACTTTACATCAAGATGATTATATTCTTTATGCGTATTTACTTCCGCTGTGTTTGATAGATCTACACATACATATGTTTTTTATTTGTATGGATCTAATGAATGGGGCCGAGTTTATGTAAAAGCCCAGAATTTGGTATCATGTTCCCTTCCTTGCATTGGATTGACGAGAGGGGACGTGACATCTAACTTTTCATCAATTACTATGCCGATAATCTATTAATTCTGGCTTCTGTTAGTTAGCAGAACTAGCATTTTCATAGAATTCAAATTTTGCTCATTTTTCACAAATATGATCTCCATAATGTAAGGATTTTTAACCAGCTCTCATGTAGGATTTTTTGCTAGATGTGAGAATCACACTAGATGTTTTAAACCATGAAATTCTTTAGGGGTATTTGTCAAACAGTTAGCTCACAAACTATATTTTTCCCCAAATATTTACAAATCCAACTCTAAACTCAAAATTTCAGTTCAACTACTTTCCATATATGACCCAACCATTCAAACACTTATCCAATCTTAATTTAGAACCATGAATTAATCATCTAAAGGATTCAAGATTTTTTCCCCCAAATATATCATTGAGTTGTTTCATCAAACAGTTTCCATGCAACCTCTAACTTCACTTTATACATATAATTTATAGCCCATTCAGTCCCAATGTTGCAACCATGGATCTAATATCACTATGTAATGTACCCTACAACCCCTTTCCACTAAGGAGACCATGGGGTACCAAATCTACGTAATAAATTTCATTCCTAAGACCAATTCCGGATTTTTGATTCATCGACTTGCCATTCTATTAATTTAAACATCGAAAGAATATACATATATTTAAATAGCAATCAAATATCTAAATTTCCCATTCTAATTTATGCAATAATTCCTAACATGAGTAAATTCATGCACATAATCATTTCCATAAATACTAATTTTAATAAACACATGACATGAATAAAACCCATGGCATGCAAATAAATTTGGCACTTATCTTTATAATGTCCTCCAACCAGCTGCAAGCGAAAGATGTTCCTCCTAGCTGTAGGCACCTTGTCAAGACTACTCTTTCTTTGACACAAGTCATCAATGAGTTGGGGCTATCAGTCCACAAGGAGATATTTTCCAAATCATTTACTCAAACCCAGTCACACTACCCAAATGTGTATAAACCCCCTCCACAATTGTCCCCACTCATGTACTCATTCCCCATCAGCTTGCACAACACAAGGTATAGTACCCCCTTCTCTACTCCGTAATCCCTCAAGTTGTCCTCATCTCCTTCCAGTTCTCCAGCACAAGATGGATAAGAAGTATCTATGTTAGGGTCCCAGGCAGTCGATTTGTAGGCCAGGTCTCTCTCACATCGGCACCAAGTGCATTCGCACTAGTTTACCAGGGTGTAACTTTATGTGTGAAGTTTATGGTAGTTTTGGTTCCATTTTTCTGGTTTATACTCTAAATTTGATGGTTAGGAGGATAACTAGTCTCAAATATGGAATGAATGAATGACCCCTGAATGATTTTACAACAAGATATATGCATGTTCTCATCTTGACAAGTGGCTTCCCCAAAAGTGACCACTTTTCCCTCTTAATCCCACTTAGTATAATTAATCTCAACATTAATAAAAGTGACACTCAAACTAAGGTTAAGGAATTTTGGGTTAAAAAGCTTAATGAGGGCTAAGGAAATTATCTAGGGTCATCACCCCTTAGCCCCTGTCACTTCCCTCACTTGTTTAATCATAGAACCCCATCTCATCTTTGTCTTTATTCACTTCTGTTAGGGATTTTTATATTAAAACGTATGTACAATATTTACAATATCCATGGTCTCTTGGATCATATAAGTCTAGCATCTAGCCTTTTTTCCATTACATACATAATCACATCTTGGGGTAAAAATAGGGTGTTACAATTTTACAAGATCCAAAGGTATATTTTTTATATTACATCTATTTAAAACTATTTCCCATACAAGTTAATATTTAGTTTATTTATTTTTTGTTCATATTTCATATTTTTTCCTTTTCCAATTTATGTATGCTCTTTGTTGTGCACTTTGTGAGAACTCGGAAAATCAGAATAGAGTGGACAATGTTTTATTTTCTGCATATGCTCTTTGCCATGCACCTTGTGCAAATTCGGTAAACAAAAAATAGAGAGAAAACTTGCATTTTCAAGGTAAACTGACCAAGATCTATCCCCGAGCTTGAAAAGTTTCCAATTCAATTTTTTTTTAAATGCATCTATGTTGAAGTATTTTGTAGGCAGAAGGATTTTTGGGGAAAGCATGCAGTTTGAAACAAAGAGTTCAAAGAAAAAACAAACCTTCTTCATAACATTCGATATATATATTTTGCATTAGCTCACTTGGTTGAAAGTCACTTTATTAAGTAAAAGGTCTTGAATTTTTTTTTAATTTACTCTTCCAAACTTTTCATGCAACTTTAAGTTTTCACATTACTTTATTATAAAGTGCATTTCACTTATGGCAAAGGGCAATAGCTCGAACAATGATTGGGTGTTGCGGATAAAAACATCATGATAGCTAGGGATAGAACTATAACAAATCGTATTCAAAGAATGACAATCTCTTTCCAAAAATCTAGATGTTCGTCATTTGCAAATTACTATTCAGTGAAAGTAAGGAAAAATACTTGGTTATGAATGTTGTCCAAAGAGATCCTTTACATGCCAGTCCAAATCTATCTATGTCCAATCATATCTAAATTTTAAAACCTACAAACACAACAAAGAAACATACCTTCCTCAAACCCAAATGGTTACATAAGAGAAAATATAAACCAATTACTAACTTCTAATTTGTTCATCAAGAAAATTGATTCAGATCTAAAGACTAATAGAAAACCAATTAATGAAGAACAATAGTATTTAGAGGGGGGGAAGAAGAGAGATCTTAATTTTATTGAAATAACAACAAATATAACACCTGATATTGTTGTTGGCACCTCTCATCACCTCCGTACAAAATCCTTCAATCCTGGGTTACTTAAGGCACCCCCAAGACTCCAACTCCACATGCATAAAAGAATAGAAAAACTTGAGAGTTTTAGATCTTAGATCCCATGTGGAAATCATATGGAAAAAAACAAAAGTTAACGTAGATTTGAAGGTCATAAAGACTCAAAGATTAACCATTGTGATTTATCCAGCATAAAGGTACACAAATGATGCTTCCCTCCTCCCCACTCTTGATTTCAATTTATATTCTTTAGGAGGTGATAAGACATTTGGTAATGGATTTTTGAGGATGATGGTTGCACAAATCATATTAAACCAGCTTAGGATTTCATGAAATTTTGCACATTTCGGTTTTTTTTCCTATTTTCAAAGGGAGACACACCTTTTGCATTGGAAAAGAGTGTCTAGGGTGCACCTTTGCTTAGTAAAAAGGGCATCATCTGTGTAGAAAAAATTCCTACACAGCTTCAATTGAAAATATATCCCAAACCAGGAAGCAAAACGATTTTTTGTGAAAACCTATATGAATATTCAAAATGTCTTTCCAATGGTATATGAATTTGATTCTCTAGTAGCTCAAGGAGTGAAAAAATGTCTACTAAAACTAAAGGTATGCATGATCTTCTTGTGTCAAATGATGCTATAACAGATGCCCCTAATGTATGAGGTCAGAAAGGAAGCCGATGGCCAAAATACATTATAAACAATGGAGGAAACTACCAAGTAGAACTAGGTGGAGTCCGATGAACTTTGAACTAGAAAAATACTTGCAACAAGAACTAAAGTATCAGATGACTTTATTCCCTGAGGTGGGCATATCCATGTTCAGGTGGAACCAAACATGGCCACCAAATCAAGTACACTACATATCCATGTAAAATGCATAACCATTGCTAGAAAAGAGATGCATGGTGGATCCATGTCAAATATTGTATACATGCAAAATATATATCGTAGCCATGAACATAGACAATGTGGATCTAAGTCTCAATATATAGTAGGAAAATATATGATGATATGCAAACAGAGACAAATCCTCTCATAAGGTACCAATGCAAAAACTATGTGATACAGTCTTGCACAACTTAGGCATCACCAAAGAGGAAGACTGATACTACAAGCACACTGTCCTCAATCCAAATCCGTCAAGTTGTACAAATATACAACATGTGAATAGATGATTTGAATCCAAACATGGGAGAAACTGTTTTATTACCAGTCAATGATGTATACCATTAACAAATGCAAGACGACTCACCAATAATGACAATGGGTGTCAAGGTACACTAGTACAATCCAATAAGTGTGAATAGATGAATTGGCATCGAACACTTATCATAATCTATCAAGAAAGGGACATTGATGAATTCACATTGTCAATAGTGAGTTAACCTTACATTGATGACTACAAGCCCCAAGGTACTCAAAATGGCTATTAAAATTGATCCTAGATATATAAGTTGAGGTTGATGGGATGATATTCGTTAGGAGGAGGGCATTAGGGCACCCCCTTTCAACCAACATAAGCATCAATCATGATTTAGGTTGAAAACGTCTTGGACGAGATTTGGCATGAACACTGGTATGAACACACCCCCAAGCACATCTCTTGCATGCACGAGGTGTAAATAACACATGAAAAAACCCTCTGAGTGATGAAGGATAATAAATTCACCATTTCGTGAAAATCCCATATGAATATAGAAAATATCTTTCCAATGGTATATGAATCTGGTTCTGTAATAACTCGAGTGACAAAATGTCTACTGAAACTAAAGGTACGCAAAATATTATTGTGTCAATTGATTCTATAACAGATTCCCCCTAATGTATGAGGTCAAAGGGGAAGCTAATGGCCAAAATACATTATAAACAATGGAGGAAACTACCAAGTGGAACTAGGTGGAGTCCGATGAACTTTGAATCATAAAAGTACCTGTAGCAAGAACCAAAGTATCAAATGACTCTCTTCCCTAAGGTGGGAATACTCATGCTCAGGTGCAAACAAACATGACCACCAATTCAAGTACACTACATATCCATGTAAAATGCATAATCATGGATATAAAAGACATGCATGGTGGATTAATGTCAAATATTGTATACATATAAAATATGTTAAAGTTACAACATCATGAGTCAATCTCCAAGTCAATCTTGTGTGTCAATATTGAGCCTCATGTGTCGAGGTAGTGCCTTATAGGAGCCTAAGTTGGACTCAGGAAACTTGGAGAAGAATCTTGAGTTGGACTCAAGAATGGTTAAGATTCATGTGTTGAGGCAAGTGTTTTGTTTGTCAAAGTGATGTTGTACAGTCTTGCTAGTCAAGGCTAAGACGTTGTGTGTCAAGACATATCCTCATGTGTTGAGGTGATTATTTTCATGTCAAATCATGTATGGTGTGTGATGTACTAGTAACCATGGTTGAGCTATTAAGTCTCCCCTAGGGAATAACCACCCCTAGAGTGAATTACTTTAGCATATAACCACTTCGAATGATAGTAGGACAATATGATCACATCATTGGAAAAATATCCTTAGCATATTTGATATGATAATTAAGCTAGCACATGTGGACCATGCAGATAAGACAATAGATAAAGATAAGGTGTGATAAGATATGAGAGAATTCGAATTACACATAAAAGAATTAATTAAGAGAGAATTTGAATTGTTAAACTTCAGTGAATACTTCATTAAATCAAAGGAGAACTCGAATTGATCACTACAGTGATGTTAACAAGAAAGAATCAGTTAAGAGAGTTAACAAAGTGATAACAAAGAAGATCTAGTTAACCAAGTGTTATTGCATGATGACACTTTTGTTAAACTAAAAGATGACATTTATGTTAAACTAAAAGACAACACTTGAGTTGTGAAACTTGCATGACGACACTTAAGTTAGCCGCCTAATTAAGTGGGAAGCTTTCAGTTAAGGGGAAAGTTCATCCTAACACTCAGTTCGGTGAGTTAATGCACTGCATGAGAAGTGGGGTGTTCTTCTTCATGCGAGATTGATACATCCAGATGGAGGGTGAGTTCATCATGAATTCAGAAGATAAAAATAGAATCTGATGCATGTGAAGAATATATAAATATGTTATACAGGATTGATGAATTCAATGTGAAGCGAATTCTCTTCTCCCTTGAAGGCAATGCGCTTCTCTTTGTGCAGTATACTATTTTGAGTCTCTCTTCTTTATCTTTCTCTTGCTCTGTAATTACACCAGGGGTGCTTGATGTAAAATACATTCTCTGCTATCTATCAATATACTAAGCAATTTTTTGTTGTGGTTTTCTCCCTCAAGTCATAGAGGGTTTCCCCAAGGTAAATTCATGTGTCGAATGTGATTGCTTGTGTGTATGATTTTTATTTGATTTCAAGTATTATTGCAGCTCCAAATTAAAGATAAAAAATTAACGTGGTATCGGAGCTCAGGGTGTGAAAGAGCTAAGTTCAACAATCAATCTTGAGCCTACGTATATCCTAAGCGTGCATAGTACTTGAAGAATTATGGCTTCAATCTCAGTAAGACTGAAAGACCATCTTGAAGGAACTTTGAACTTCAATACTTGGAAGGCTAGGATCCTGAATATCCTAGATGAGCATGATTTGGATGGATATGTTCCAGTTTGATTGAAGAGCCTACTTCTAATGCAGGGAGCATTACCTTCATGAAGAATCAAGCTAAAGAAAAGAGAATCATTTATGATTCCTTGAAAGAAAACTTGATGCCTGTGATCTCTCCATTGAAGATTGCAAACGAATGTTCGACACTTTGAAAAATATTTATGAGAAGAAGGAACCCAGTCAAAAGAGAGCATTGAAGAACAAGCTTTGAAATCTAAAGATGGAAAAGAACGAAGTTGTGGCTTCATTCTTCACAAATATCTCTCAAGCAAGAGATCAACTCATAAGTATTGGTGTGACGGTCGATGATGATGATCTCATTCAAACTGCTGTCGATGGTCTTCCATCTTCATGGGAGAAATTCTTAGCTGCAGTAAACGGTCGATAAGTGCAACCTAACTTTGAGAGACTGTGGCATGATTTTCTACAAGAAGAAGGGCGAATCCAGAGCAAGTATATTGCCTCCAAATAAGAGAACCTCACTCTTGCAGCACAGATGAAAAGAGGTAAGAAATATCACAAGAAATTCTCTCATCAAAAGGAGAATGATTTCAAGAAATTTGATAAGTCTAAAGTTAAATGTTTCAATTGAAATAAGAAGGGCCATTATGCAAGAGAATGTCGTGCAAACCAAAGAGGAAAGTTCAAGGGTAGGTTTCATGCTTCTACTACTACAAAAGATGAATCTACAAGGAATAATTCATCCGATGATCAAGAGACAAAGAAGGAGTACTATCTTGTCTCAACCCTTTATGGATCCATTACCACTAGTGCTAAGATATTGCCGGTAGACAGTGGTGCATCCAAGAACATGAATGGATATAGGAGCGTTATCATATATATGAAGGAAAATAATTTTTCCTGTAAGGTGTAGCTTCGAGATAATACCACCTAGTCGATCCAAGGAGTTGGATCCACTTCCTTTCAATTGGAATTAGGAGATGTACTGCATGTGGATGAAATTTTGTTTGTCCCCGGATTGAAGAAGAACCTCCTATCTATTTTTGTTCTAGAAGATAAAGGATTCGAAGTTATCTTTATGGACAACAAAGTGCTCCTATGGCCTAAGCATGAAGAATTGAACTTTGCATATGTGATTGGAGTTAGAGAGGGAGGCCTCTACAAAGTTCCTAGAAATTTCATTCAAGCCATTATCCATGACACAGTCAGTCCATGTGAGTTGTGGCATAGAAGACTTGGTCTTGTCCATTTCAAAGTGCTACCAGGATTGCAGAATACGGTGAAAGGTATGCCCATGTTTAAATCTGATTTTGATAGTGTTTGTAGAGGTTGCGCTCTTAGCAAGAACATTAAGAAGAGTTTTCCAAGTAGTACCAAAAGATCCAAATGTATCCTTGACTTAATTCATTCCAATATATGTGGTCATATGTATGCACCCTCCTTTAGTGGTTATTTCTATTAGGTGTTTTTCATAGATGACTCCTCTCGCAAGTCATGGGTTTATTTTCTAAAAGCAAAGAGTGAAAATTTCAACAAGTTTCAGGAGTTGAAAGCATTGGTTGAGAATCAGACTGGAAGCACATTCATGGTTTGAAATATGATAATGGAGGAGAGTTTGAGTCCCATGAATTCAATGAATTATATCGAGATACAGGAATAAAAAGACGGTTGACTGTACCCTAAAACCCCCAGCGAAATGGGGTTGCTGAAAGAAAGAACATAACAATATGTGAGGCTGCGAAAACCATGATGTGTGATCAGGATATATTCACATCCTTATGGGAAAAATCCTCCAACACTATTGTTTATATTAAGAACAGAATCCCTCGTGGTATCTTGGGAGAAAATCCTCCTGAAGAGGTTTTCACTGGTGAAAAACTAGATATTGGACACTTGGTGATTTTAAGTTGTCATGTTTACATTCACATACCAAAAGAGAAGAGGACAAATATGGATCCATCCAGAAATAAATGAATATTTTTTGGATATAGTAAATCCTCCAAAGCTTATAGAATCTATGTTCCAAGACAAAGAAACATTGAATTCAGCAGAGATGTAACATTTCATTAAGAGGATGTCTTCAAGCGCTCCAAAGAACTTCAGTATGATTCAGATATGGAGGAGCATGGTACTCCTATGATGGAGGATCCAATTTCTAATTCTCCCTTTTCTTATGGTGAGAGGAATAAGCCAGATGAGTCTGTAGACCTGCTTGATCCTGAAGAGCCAGAAGATCTGATAGAAAGATATCTTGATGAACCTCCTACTAAGAGGAGATCTACATGGTGTTGATACATTCTGCAAGAGGCAGAAAAACATGTAGCACCTCTACGCTCATCCAAAGAGTGAAAGAGACCTGAAATATTTCCAGGATAACGGTAGCACAGATGAGTCACATCAGTGATTCATAACCCTCTACCTATGAGGAAGTCTCAAAGCAACAAGTATGGAAAGATGCCATGGTAGAAGAATACAAATCTATCATGAATAATGATCTGTGGGAAGTGGTTCCTAAAGCTAATGTGAATTCAATAGTAACTTCCAAGTGGCTTTATAAAATCAAGCATGTAGCTAATGGAAGTATTGAAAAGTATAAAGCAATATTTGTGGCCCATGGTTTCTCACAGAAAGAAGGGATAGACTATGATGATACATTCGCTCTTGTGGCCAGGAACACTACTATCCAAACCGTAATTTCCCTTGCTTCAGTTTTGGGTTGGAAACTTCACCAAGTGGATGTGAAGACGACCTTAATGGTTAAGTTGAGGAAGAGGTTTACATATAGCAACCTGAGGGGTTTGTAGTCCATGGGAAGGATTCCCATGTATGCAAACTTAATAAAGCCTTGTATGGGCTTAACTAGGCCCTGAGGGCTTGGTATTTGAGGATTGACAACTATATTCTCAGCTTGGTTTTTTCTTAAAGCGAAGCTGACCCCAACCTGTACTTCGAGGTTGTGAAGAACCAACCATTGATCTTGGTTCTCTATGTTGATGACTTGTTCCTTACTGGAGAGGAGAAATAGATAGCTCGGTGCAAGAAGGAGCTCACTTCTGAGTTCGAAATGAAAGACTTGTTGAACTTTGGTTGTCATTGATGTCAACCAATGTCTAAGAGGATGTCAATTGATTCAGTTTGAGTCAAAGTGGATATATCATTCCTACAGTAGTGTGAAGAAGTATATGGAAACCACTTTGAAGAAGTATCTGCACAAGATGGTGAAGGTGAAAAATATGGATGTTATTCTGAAAAAGTATATATGTTGCATCTAGTTTGAAGATGTGTGTCCAAGGATACATCATGCATGATGAGCTTGAATAAGTACATAGAAGGATACATCATGCAGATCCAGTTCAAAGAAGAACACAAGTAATGTATCCTACTACATGTGGTACCTGCGTAGAAGTCAAATCCACCAAGTCATACTCTCTCAAGGTAGTAGTCAAAGGAGTTGGTTGGACAATGGTACATGTGCAAAAGAAGCCAAGGATTTGGTTGAACAAATGGTACAAGTGTGCAAACATGTTGAAAGAAGACTCTAGAATACTCAAGCATTACTTGGTAAAAGATCGGAAGTGTGCAAGTAGTAAGAAACAACTTATGGTTGGACATTCTTGAAAGTGTGCAAGTCTAAGCCAATTTGAAGATGCTTTCAGTTTAGTAAAGGGCGCACAAGTTCCTAGAAGAGCACAATGGTTGAAGTAAGTTATGAGCAAATTCCACAGCCGATGGTACATCGGGTGCGCATGTCCCACAAGTAATGACATAGCAAGGGTCAAAGTCCCACCAAGAAGAAGTTGGTGTATGTGCATATTCCACAAAACATTCATACATCAAGTGCACATTACCCACAAGTGTTGAAGCGGAAAGGATCAAAGTCCCACCAAGTAGAGGATGGAGTATGCGCAGATTCGCAAAGCATGAATGCATCAAGGGCGCAATACCCACAAGGGATGGTACAGCAAGGGGCATAAACTCATTAAGAGAATTTTGAGGTAAAAAATGGGCCTCCAAACAAAAAAAAGTATTATCAAAACGAACTTTATAAGAACCAGTCAAATTCTAGATAATGACATCATCCCTTATGATTGAGGTGGCATTGTTTGAGTTAAACTTACTTACTTGTCAAATTCTAAATGGTGGATGAAAATCCAAAATTAACCATACTCAGAATAGAAAAAACACTCATAAATTACTTTTAAATATAATATTTATGTATTTAGTGCTTTTAAAATACTTTCACTTTGAGGTACTTTTACTTTTGAATATAAATATATAATAATAATAATAAAAAGTCAAACATAAATTTAAAAATAAAATCTTGGTTTAGTACTTTTGATTATGATGTAGTAAATAAGTTATATCATAGATATTATATTTTTATTTAAAATTATTATTATATCATATAACATAAACTGCCATATATCATATTATATTATATATTATAATATAATATATATTATAGGAAATATTATATATGTAATAATCACGTTTATTATATTTCTTATAATATATATTATGTTATATGAAATATTATAATATAATAAATAGTAGATGTAATGTTATATTTAATTGGTGAATATATATTAGAATTTTATATTAAATGTGTAAATATATTTTAAAATAAATAATTATTAATGTGAATCATTTTATATAAGTATAATTTAAAATTTGTGTACAAAAGTTTAATTTAGGTTTATAATTCAAAACAAAAGTATTTTGCTTTATTTTATTTTATGAGTACTTTATTCTGGTACATTTATGTCTTCAAAAGTGCTTATGCATCTAGTCATATCTAAGGAATTTTTATTTAGTAATTTTAGTTGTACACATTTTTTCACTTTAACTTAACCAAAGTTACATGATTTGTAGTGCAAAAGGTGAGTTGTAAATACACATTCCCCACAAAATGACAAACTCACAATATTTTATTGTATCTCATATGAGACCCATTTTAGACCTCAAAATTTTCCTAATAGGCTCATCAAGTTGAAGAGCAAGGATGCGCACATATCTCAAAGCTATGGTACATCAAGAGCGCAAGGGTACACCACCAAGGTGTAAAGTCCCACTAAGTTGTGGACCATAAAGACGTAAGACACACTAAGGATGACACTTCACTAGAAGATGACATGTGGCATATGCACAATCCGTGAACTATGGAAGAAGGGATGCCACAACCAACTTGTGGACATACAATCTGTGCAGGACATGTATAAATAGAGATGCAAGTTGGAGATTTGAAGTAAGCTTGATGGCGAGAGCATAAGAAATTCAAGTAGAAGTTTCAGTTTGATATTTGGGACATCAAAGGCCTCGAGGACAGAACAACATGATCTAGCGAGGAGCCGAGTGCGCACATGCAACAAAATGCAGAACTAATGGTGCGCAAAATAATGTTGTAGATCTGTGACGGATGCGGAAGTACTAAAATGAAGAAACACTGAAGTATGTGCAAGTACTTGATGTTTTGAATGGCAGTATTACATTCAGCACGCCGATAGTCACAGACATTGTAAATACAGAAGCGCAGAGACATCAGATGATGTGCAAATGTCTAGATGATGCATATACGAAAAAGTGAAAGTGTGCAAAGTTGAGAAGAGCATCTGATGCGTGACGACAAAACAACATTAGGATCCAGTAAGCGCATCATAATGAGGATGATCAGAGACAAGTGCGTTAAACTGAATAGATGAATCATTTGATGCACAGGACGTCGCATATTTTTTAAGAGACTGTAGCACTTAAACATAACATACACATTATTAAGTGAGCAGTTCCATCTATTACTGGTGCATGATTTCAGAACAACAAACTATCAATTGAAATCATGGTATCAGTTGGTGAAAGCAGTTTCGTTGTAGCGGAATGATAGAGCATAACTCGGCGTAGAATACAGTATCAACGAGCACACAATACATGAATTAAGTCATCAACAAAAGTGTGAATTGAGAGGAATGATAAGTCAAGTGATTTATGCAACTTGGTGATAGATAATCGTCTACATACGAAGGTAGCGCACAACAGAAATATAAACAGAAGATCCAAAGAGTGTGCAGATTTGAATTTCAGTAAGACAAAATAATATATTGGACATCAGGGTGGCAGGACGGGGCAAGGAGACAGGGAGTTGGAGCTTCATTCAGGTCGGTGCCTATAAACAACAAGGAGATAGGGGGTCATAGCCTCCTTCCAATTGGTGCTGGAGAAACACAGTGAGTTGGTGCTTCCTTTAGGTCAGTGCTTATAAAACCAGGGGGTTGGTGCCTCCTTCCAGTTGGTGTTGGTAAACACAAGAAGTTGGTGCTTCCTTGAATGTATTCTTTCTCATTATAAAGAAGCATTCCGTGTTTTTCTCCCGTTTGGGTTTCCACGTAAAAATCCTGTGTGTTATGTGTTCATTGTCTTGGTGCATATATGGATGAATGTTTTGTTTATTGATGCATAATTGAAGATAAAGATTAAGTAAAGGTTAATTTGTTAAAGAAGGTAAAAACTACTAATAACTGCGTTAATACTGATTCACCCCCCCTCAGTATTAAATCGATTCCAACAATTGGTATCATAGCAGGTGTCTTCAGTAACAGATTAACAGCTGGAAGATAGATCATTACACATAAATGGATAAGTAGGAAGGCCTTTCCACCAATAGAGCACCATGATTTGACAACACCAATTATATTTTTGGAAGGTACATATGGAATTTTATCTGCAATCATTGAGAGTGGATGTTTGGCAATCTACCATTGATGGTTATGATGTCCCAGCAGTTGTGCCAGTTAATCCAGTGCAAAGGAGAAATTATGAAAGCAATGCAAGAGCCAGAAATGCTTTGTTATGTGGCTTGACAGGTGTTGAATTTGTCAAGGTTATGCACTGCGCATCAACCAAGGAACTTTGGGACAAACTCAGAGGTATATATGAAGGAGGCCATAAGGTAAAGAAAGAAAAACTGCAAAACTACTGTAGGCAATTTGAATCACTGAGAATGAAAGATGAAGAGAACATTACATCTTACTTCTTAAGAGTAGATGAGATAATCAATGCTATCAAGAGTCTTGGGGTCACACTAGACAAAGAATGAGTTGTACAAAATATGTTGAGAACTTTGCCTCAAAGATTTGATGTGAAGGTATATGTGTTAGAATATCGAGCTAATCTTGAAGACCTAATGAAGGATGAGCTTCAAGGAATTCTCACTGCATACGAGATGAGAATTGAGAAAGAGACTCCCATAAAAAAAGAAGCTACTTTTAAAGCCACAGGAAAGGATAATCATGATCATGTCAAAGACTATTGTGATGAGTCAGATGATGAGGAATCAAACTTTTTCAAGAAGCTAAAAAGAGGACTAGGTAATTACAAAAACAAGTTACCATTCAAATGCTTCAGATGTGGAGGAGTAGGTCATTATGCCTCAAAGTGTCCTTCAAGGAAAATTGAGACAATGACAATGATGAATATTCTATCATGTATGATCGAAAAAAATTCCCTCTCACAACACAGACCTGGAAATAAAAGGAGGATTCCAAAACAGAGGAAGAGTTTGTACACCCAAGAAGGAAGCAATGCGTCTGAAGGAAGTGACTACGATGAAGAACCCAAAGAAGTACTCTTCACGACTCATGTAGCAGAAGAAAGCAAAGATGAAAAGAAGAGGAATAGTTTGAAAAACATTCCAGTTGCGCAAAGCAAGCCAAGTTCACTATACAAGTATTTTTTCAGTGAATCGTTCAAAACACCTCCAAAACCTATTGCAGAGGTCAAGACTGGCAGTCAATTAGATGACGATGAAGACACTGCAGATATTGAATGGAAATGTGAATTGATTAGTGCCCTGGATGACTTAAAGAATTCAAAGAAGAAGAATAAACTCTTGCAAGAACAATTGTCAAAGTATGAAGAACGGGACAGACCATGTCAGGAATCTGTTGCTGCAGAAATTCGTGAAAAGATAACCATCTATGAAATTCAATTGAGTTGCACACAAGACAAGGTGGAAATACTTGAGAAATAGATATCTGCACTAAAAGCTTCTCTGGAATAATTGAAGTGGAAAATCAAGATGTTGACGAGTCAACTTGAGGAAAAGGAAAAAGAGATATCTCACTTAGAAGACAAACTATCTGAGATAAAGGGAAGAAACAATTACGTATCGCAAGAAACAACTCTACCCGTGAAAAATCAGAAAGTGACAAGACAAAATCTGAAGATGAAGTGTAGAACAAGTTAAAATACAACACGTCAATGCTGAACAAGATTCCAAAAATAAGAGACCACAAGAAGAAAAAACAGGTCTTGGCTATGTAAAGGTATCAAAGAAGGTCTATGACATAGAACATTGTCCAAATCATGTTAAGTCCTTCAGGTATGATGAATCCATCAACTATAACTCTTTTCAATATACTAACCAAAGAAGGATCAATAGGGTGAACTGTGCAAGATGTAATCGTTTTGGTTATATTGCAAAATATTGTCAAACTGTGAGATTTTATGCTTGTGATGATTTCAAACACAAGGCCATGTATTGTCGAACGGTAGTGAGCTATCCGGATGAATATTTGTTGCACAAAGACTATCACATTCAAAGAGACTTCAGTGGAAAATCTCCGAAGCGGAATCAAAATAGAAGTGCGCACAACAAGGCTTGGGTAAGGAAAACTTTTCAAAAGTGCGCTGAAGATGCAGACAATCCAGAAGCATCTAATGCAATAAACAATTGTTGCCTCTCTGGCTAGTCCCATAAGGACTATGTGAAACCCATGAATTCAACACGATGCATCTTAAGGAATTCAAGGGGATGTTAGTTAAGTGTGTGTTTAGAATGTTTCCTTGGTTAATATGTTTGTCACAAGTATTCATTATGTTCGCACAATGTTATGTGTTAAGTTGTTAATATTGCAGAAAAATGAAAATTATGATACATGCATACATTAATTTGTTGATGAGATATAATACGGAATATTAGTTTGAATTCAGTAGTGCAGAGAAAGAAGAAAATCTTTACATAAAGAAACAAACATTTTTGAAAGCCATGGAACTGCATGGATCTTTTCATTATTGGGTAAAATTACAAAATTGCATGAGTCAAGACTCCATGCCGAGGCCAAAAATGGAATATACAAGAAGACAACAAAAGTGGAAAAGTGGAGAAGATGTTGAAGCATTCTACAATCGCAGTTCAAGGTCAAGCTTTGTATATGGATGGATCGCAAGATGAAGCTCCAAATCCACCGAAACTAGTATTGTACATGCTGAAGCAGGACGCAGAGGAAGAAGCTACAGAGTTGAGACGCCAATTGTTCAACATGATGAGGCCGAAGATGAGATAATTCATCCAAAATTTGTTGCTGCTGATGCTCCAGATTATCAACTTGATGAGTCAAGAGAATCAGTTGCTCAGAATGTCAGTAATCCACTCATGACTGAAAGTAATGATGATGAATCTTCGCTTCCCCCATTTGTTGTTTCCAGTTACCCATATCAATTCTCAGGCTTGAAAAATCATATTGCTGAGAGTGAACAATATGACGCACATTATCAAGGGAATTTCTCATTGTATGATAGATAGAGGCCATTGAAAGAAAGAAGAAGGATCATATAGCAATGAGACACAAAAATACAGGGGTGCTAATGGCAATGAACCATGCATTTTTCATAGAAATATTATAGAGCTGAGAGAAAGACGTTCGCGCGCATGAAATTAATTTGATGAGATGTGCATTCAATGTTGCACAAGTCGAGGAAGGTGGTGGAGTCGCCAAAACTAAATGTTGTAGTTAATGAATTTTTGAAATAGTATAAAATGGAGGAAATTCAAGTCACTACACCATACGATGGATAATTTTGTTCGAATACGGAAGCGGCACGTCATTGTTGCCACATGAATTGAGTGTCATGTTCGCTTTTATGCCGAGTTGGCCGATAAATGAAAAGCGTGCCATATATTTGGTTGTCTTGACAAGGGATGCAACAACATTAAATGAGACAAGGCCCTATGATAGTGCAGTAAATGTGACAGATGAAGTAGTGAGGCACATGAAGTGAAACCCGAAACCAATAGAGGACTGACTTCAGCACTATGCAGTTGACACGAAATGAAGTCTGTCTAGATCATCGCACCAATCATAATGAAGTGTTTTGATAGGAACATGAAATCAAGATGAAGTAATAATGAAATGAAAGGATATCAGTACTGAATTACAACAATGGAATGAAGCATGAAGTCAAGGGGATTCATCCCTAAAGACTGTTGAGGTTGAAGCCAATGCAAAACAAACAAGTGAGCATACATTGCAAAAGTGATGGCACCTCTTTGCCATTGATGTCAAAAGGGGAGAAATACATGAAGCTGTCAGACATGAAGCAAAGATGCATGAAGTTGACAGTTGGTTGAACAAGTAATGAATGCAGCAGAAGAACCAATATGATGATCATTGAAGAAATAACAAGCAGATATGAAAGAGCATGAAGTATACAACAGACATGAAAGAGTGTGAAGTAGATCATCTATGTGGTTTGAGCAGTAGTAACAGAAAGTAGAAGCAGTACTGACAACAGAAAGAATAGTAGCCAAAATACCAAAGAACTTGGGGGAAGCATATACACAGGGGGAGCACTGCGACAAAGGTACAAATGAAGCTTACAGTTCAAAGAAGATCATACACAGCTTCATAAGGTGTTGACATCAATGCCAAAGGGGGATATTGTTGAACTTTGGTTGTCATTGATGTCAACTAATGTCAAAGAGGACGTCAACTGATTCAATTTGAGTCATTGATGTCAACTAATGTCAAAGTGGATACAACATTCCTATAGCCGTGTGAAAAAGTATATGGAAACCACTTTGAAGAAGTATCTGCGTAAGATGGTGAAGGTGACATATATGGATGCTAGTCTGAAAACGTATATATGTTGCATCCAGTCTGAAGATGTGTGTCCAAGGACACCTCATGCATGATGAGCTTGAATAAGTACATAGAAGGATACATCATGCAGATTCAGTTCAAAGAAGAACACAAGTAATGTATCCTACTACATGTGGTACCTGCATAGAAGTCAAGTCCACCAAGTCATACTCTCTCAAGGTAGTAGTCAAAGGAGTTGGTTGGACAATGGTACATGTGCACAACTAACCAAGGAGTTGATTGAGGAAATGGTAAAAGTGTGCAAGCATGTTGAAAGAATATTCTAGAATGCGCAAGCATTGCTCGGTCAAAGATCGAAAGTGCACAAGTAGTAAGAAATAGCTTATGGTCGGACAGTCCTGAAAGCGAGTATAAGACAACATGAATATGTTTTCAGTTTAGTAAAGGGCGCACAAGTTCCTATAAGAGTACATCGGTTGAAGTAAGTCTATGAGAAAATTCCACAGTCAATGGTACATCAGGTGTGCATGTCCCACAAGTAATGACACGGCACGGGTCAAATCCCCAACAAGAAGAAGCTGGTGTATGTGTAGATCCCAAAAATCATTCATACATCAAGTGCACATTATCCACAAGTGTTGAAGTGGCAAGGTTCAAAGTTCCACCAAGTAGAGGATGGAGTATGTGTAGATTCCGCAAAGCATCAATGCATCAAGGGCGCAATACCCACAAGGGATGGTATAGCAAGGGGCATAAATTCATCAAGTTGAAGAGCAAGGATGCACACATATCTCAAATCTATGGTACATCAAGAGCGCAAGGGTACACCACCAAGGTGTAAATTCCCACTAAGTTGTGGACCATAAAGGTGCAAGACACACTAAGGATGACACATCAATAGAGCAGAAGATGACATGTGGCATATGTACAATCCATGAATTATGGAAGAAGGGATGGCACAACCAACTTGTGGACATACAATCCATGCAAGACATGTATAAATAAAGATGCAAGTTGGAGATTTGAATTAATCTTGATGATGAGAGAATAAGAGCTTCAAGCAGAAGTTTCAGTTTGATATTTGAGGCATCAAAGGGCTCGAGGACAAAACAACATGATCTAGCGAGGATTCGAGTGTGCACATGCAGCATAATGCAGAACTAATGGTGCATAGAATGATGTTGTAAATCTGTGAAAAATGCGCAAGTACTGAAAGGAAGAAACACTGGAGTATGCGCAAGTGCTTGATGTTTTGAATGTTAGTTGTATTACATTCAGCACGCTGATAGTCACAGACATTGTAAAGACAGAAGTGCAGAGACAAAACCGAATTATATCAGATGATGCGCAAATGTCTAGTTGATGCATATAAGCAAAAGTGAAAGTGTGTGAAGTTGAGAAGACCATCTGATGCGCGACGATAGAACAACAACAGGATCCAATAAGCGTGTCATGATGAGGATGATCTGAGACAAGTGCGTTAAACTGAACAAACGAATCATTTAATGCATAGGACATCACAGATTGTCTAAGAGACTATAGCACTTTAAAAGAACAGACACATCAATAAGTGCGTAGTTCCATCTGTTACTGGTGCATGATTTCAGAACAATAAACTATCAATTGAAAGCAAAGTATCAGTTGGTGAAAGCAGTAGCGTCGTAGTAGAAAAATAGAGCATACCTCAACGCAGTCTGCAATATCAGCGAGCACACAATACATGAAGTAAGCCATCAGTAGAAGTGTGAATTAAGAGGAATGAGAAGTGAAGTGATGTATGCAGCTCAGTGACAGAGAATCAACTGCATACAAAGGTAGCACACAACAAAACTATCATCAGAGGATCCGAAGAGTGCACGGATTTGAAGTTCAGTAAGACAAAATAATACATTGGACATCAAGGTGACAGGACAGGGAAAGAATACAGTGAGTTGGAGCTTCCTTCAGGTTGGTTCCTGTAAAACAACAAGGAGACATGGGGTCATAGCCTCCTTCCAGTTGGTGCTAGAGAAACACACGGAGTTGGTGCTTCCTTCAAGTTAGTGCCTGTAAAACCAGAGGGCTGGTGCCTCTTTCCAGTTGGTGTTGGTAAACACAGGAAGTTGGTGCTTCCTTGAATGTATTCTTTCTGCTTATAAATAATTATAAAGATGGCACATGTGGACCATGCAGATAAGACAAGAGATAAAGATGAGGTGTGATAAGATATGAGAGAATTCGAATTTCACAGAAAATAATTAATTAAAAGCGAATTCAAATTGTTAAACTTATGTGAAGACTTCAATAAATCAAAGGATAACGCAAATTGATCACTACAATGATGTTAACAAGAAAGAATCGGTTAAGAGATTTAACTAAGTGATAAAAAAGAAGATCTAGTTAACTAAGTGTTATTGCATGATGACACTTATGTTAAACTAAAAGATAACACTTGAGTTGCGAAACTTGCATGACGAAACTTAAGTTAGCCACCTAACTAAGTGGACAAGCTTTCATTTAAGGGGCGAGTTCATCCTAAGACTCAGCTCAGTGAGTTAATGCACTGCATGAGAAGTGGGGCGCTCTTCTTCATGCAAGATTGATGCATCCAGATGGAGGGTGAGTTCATCATGAAGTCAGAAGATAAAAATAGAAGCCGATGCATGTGAAGAATATATAAATATGTTATACATGATTGATGAATTCAATGTGAAGTGAATTCTCTTCTCCCTTGAAGGCAATGCACTTCTCTTTGTGCAGGGTATTATTCCAAGTCTATCTTATTTATCTTTCTCTTGCTCTATAATTGCACTGAAGGTACTTGATGTAAAAGACATTCTATGCTATCTATCAATATACTAAGGAAGGTTTTGCTGGGATTTTCTCCCTCAAGTCATAGAGGGTTTCTCCAAGGTAAATTCATGTGTCGAATGTGATTGCCCATGTGTATGATTGTTATTTGATTTCAATTATTATTGAAGTTTCGAATTAAAGATAAAAAATTAACAAAATATATATCATATCCATGAACATAGACAATGTGGATCTAAGTCTCAGTATATAGTAGGAAAATATATGATGATATGCAACTAGAGACAAATCCTCCCACCATGTACCAATACCAAAACTATGTGATATAGTCTTGCACAACTCAGGAAGCACCAAAGAGGAAGAGTGATACTACAAGCCCAATGTCCTCAATCCAAATCCATCAAGATGTACAAATATACACCATGTGAATAGATGATTTGAAGTCGAACATGGGAGAAACTATTTGATTACAGGTCATTGATGTATACCAATAACAAACGCGAGACAACTCGACAATAATGATAGTGGGTTTCAAGGTAAACTAGTACATCCAACAAGTGTGAAAAGATGACTTGACATCGAACACTTATCGTAATCTATCAAGAAAGCGATATTGCTGAATTCCTATTGTCAATGGTGAGTTAACCTACCACTGATTACTACAAGCCCGAAGGTACTGAAAAATGGATCTAAATATAGATCCTAGAATATATAAGTTGAGGTTGATGGGATTATATTCGTTAGAAGGAGGGAATTAGGGCACCCCCCATCAACCAACATAAGTATCAATCATGATTTAGGTTGTAAACATATTTGAAAATATTTTGCATGAACACATCGCCAAGCACGTCTCTCGCATGCACCAGGTGTAAATAGCACCTGAAAAATACCCTCTAAGGGATGAAGGATCATGAAAGTCACCAAAATATGTGAGGAATTCCACCAATGATGAAAATGGAACCAAATATATAGCACAAATCCCAATATGTGAATGAATGTCTTTCCATCGAACACATGTGAAACCACTTGGTTAGTGACGAATGATTAGATGTCATCTATTGAGTGTAAGGTAACCTACTAGCCCGATGAAAATAGGTCTAGGGTGCTACCTACTTTAGGTCGACCTCTCAAAGAAATGTGTCATAGTCGATAAGGGAGGACCCGCTAATGGGAAGCTAATTAGGTCCTTCCATACTAGCATGAGTAACAAACATCGGTAATGTTGTAACTGAGACTAAATTTATAACAGGGAAGGCCGACATGCAAAGTCAAGGAATGTGAGGATTTCCCAACATAGGCTTAAAGACAACCCTTGAACACAATAACAACACAATAGTGAGTTGGGCATCATTTGACCCAAGAAGGAATAATGATATAAAGCTGTAATACATGAGGTATTAACAGATTCTCCATAATGATTGGAAGAGTAACCAATCAAAGGAGTACAACTCATATATCATGACTTGGATCCTAAAGTAATACTAAGTCCCAACTTGTCGAGAAGACTCAGAACTTGGTGCTTTATTTAAGGGAAATGCAAACTTGTTTCCACGTATGAAAATTAAACATTGTAATCCCCCCCCCCCCACCTTCTCCTTTTTTTATAAATATTTTATTTTTTTTGTCTTTTTCATATTAGTAAAACCTGAAAAGGAATAAAATAATTCCATAATAAAATGGAAGAAATAAGTGTTAGAAGGCATGCAACTATGTTCCAAGGACATGGAACATACCAATTAAAAACGAAGTGCAAAAAAGTTGTTGCATAAGAGGCAGACATTCATCATCATGTCTCTTCCAAAAATATAATCTAGAATGAAAATGCAAAGGATGCAAGTGATGAGCAATATAATGAATGCAATGGTAGTATGAAATATGCAATGAAGCATTAGGCATGAGTGTGTAAATAACATTGAGCAAAGACCCAGGGAAAAAAAAACATTGAGCAAAGACAAATAATAATACCATAATACCATACTATATCTAGAAAAACTAAAAAATAAGATCTAATACGAGCTACTTTGATAGTGGCATCTTCAACTTTGATGTCTTCAACAATATTAATTACCATGGTAGAGTTTGCCAATGAAGAGTCACGAATGCCAAGGCTTGAGGACCTATAATCATTAATATGAGACTCATAAGGAAGATCAAAGTTGAAATCAAGAGAGTTTGCAGGAATTGACTCATCATCACTAGAGTATAAATATCTACTAAAGGAATCAAACTCATTAGTAACACCAACTTGTAGCTCAGTGACATAGTCTAAAGACTAAAAAATGCCAACATCTAAGGAACAAATAATGAGATCGAGCTTAAAAGGAAAATTGGTGTTGGATTTGATTGCAACTCGGTCCAATCTAGGGAAAGGATAGAAATATTCAAAGGAATGTAAAAATTGAGCATATCCTCTAGGAGAGCATGATTTGAGGGAAGAGAATCACCCTAAAGAGAACTATTATAGAATATTCACTTCGACCAATAGTGGGGAGAACAAGCTCCAATGCCCCCACTGGATAAATCTCCTAGTAAACTACCATAAATGAGTCCCAAGAAGGAAAGCATGAACTCATGGGCTCCTCCTAAATAGCAATTGGACACATAGGACATGAGGCTACATAATTCATTTGTGGAAGGGTCATGTCTACCAAAACCATAGGAATAGACAAAGGGGGAACATGGTCTAAAGCTGGATAACGAGGAGGATTAGTAAATGCAAGCTGATAAATAGTGACAATGCTTCCATTGTGAGGAAAATGCATTACATGAAATAAATAGAGACCACAACATTCATAGCATATATGTAATCATGTCCAAGGAGAATATTGAAGTCCGATGGGCCTTCCATAATAATAAAATCGACTAAGATAGTATTCCCATATGTTGAGTGGATAAATCCCAAATTATTTTTCCTCATTACTCAAGATGCTTATTTATACATTATCCAAATGTCTCTTGGACTTGAGATTCCAAAGAGATCCATTGGAGTCTCTTATGACTCCTCATCTTCCCTTTATTTAATTGACTACAATATTTATAATATTTACAATTTGGGTGAAATCATAATCCCAGAGGATTATATTTCCAACATCCCCCCCCTTAATCCGAAGGGGTGTTTGTAAGTCTGAGCATGTTTCTAAACCTTTTAAATATCTCTTGTCCAAGCGCTTTGGTGAAGATGTTTGGAATTTGGTCGTTCATGGAACAATGTCGTAGATGAATTGTCTTGGCCTCTACATGATGTCGAATCAAATGGTACTTTGTGTTGATGTGCTTGGTTCGATCATGAAATATTTTATTATTGGCCAACTTGATTGCAGAAGTGTTGTCAATCAAAAGTTGAGTAGATTTTTCTTGTTTCTCCTGCAAATCTTCAAGCCCCTGAGCCACACAATCTATTTTGTTGCTTCTGCAGTAGCCACATATTTTGCCTCTATTTTTGAATTTGTTGGAACTGAATATAGGAATTCTAAATAGGTTCAATACCATGATATAATTCTAATAAGCCTGGATCTAAAAGCAAAGAAGTCCCCACAAGAATTTATTCAGAGATATGCAAAAAAAAGAAGAAATATTGAAGAAGAACCATGAGCGACAAAACTCAGTTGATGTCAACAACATCTTTGTATTATTCAACGATATAAATACAATATATAATAAATATCTAAGAGAGAATTCGACTGCCTTGGAGGCAAGTTTGGAAAGATCACAAAAGGCAGGCTTACTAAAAGCAAAAAACCCACAATAGTGGCAACATCACTTTCCAAATCAGTCAAGGACCTCACGAATTAGATAAATTAGATATGGAAACTAATGAGTGATGAAAAAGTAGTAAGATGGTGGATTTTGGAGAGAAAAATATGGAGGATGAGTTGGCCAAAAACTAGACAGCTTGCCAAGTCAATGAGGGCGCCTAGCTTTATCCTTATTCACTGAAAAGCAAAAATAGTAGGACAAAACTGTGTAAGGAAAGAAAGCACTCTTACTAATTTAGGACAGTCATAAAAGCATCACAATCTTATCCAAAATATTTCTAAGTGTGCTCCTATGGATAATGATGGCAAGTGATGAGCCAAAAGAGGCAAGTTGAGGCCAACTACCTAGTCAAACACCTAGGAATGTATCAAAATGAATTAATACTTTATATCCTAAGTCTAGATGGGTTTTTAATATTCTAACATAGAAAACTATGGCATATGGTCACCCTTTACAAAAAATTATTAGTCCATGTAGGTGAGGAAAGAAGGAAAACCACTTGGGAAGAAAAAATCCCCTCAAAATCAACATGGAATACACCATAATAAGTTTCTACATACTCCAAGCATGTGAGAACTTGGTCAAATGTCTGGAGGAATCTTCTTTTTGGGAAGAAGTGGAATGTTCTCACCAGACTTGAACTTCCTGAGATCAGGTCCAAATGAGACTTGATGATGTCCTCTATCTTTTGTGCAACTCTGAGAGTAGGTGCCAATCATAATCATGTAATGGATCAGAAGCATGACAGAGAGAGTGAATCCAGCCACTCCAAACTATAATTCTTCCTCTACAACATCCAATGACACACCAAAAAGAAACCCAAAGACAGGTTATGAGTGTGTATGAGCTGCAACAAATGGATGATAATATTCATAATTCAAATTAGAAGACATATGAGAGAACTGAGAGGTATCTCCAACTTCTTGAGAAAATGTGCTAGCAATCATGTAGGAACTGAAAGGAACATAGACAGTGGAAGTGAGAGTGAAACTAACAACCTCACATTGTATACTAGACTTCCAAACAACCATTATATCACCTTCTTTCACATGAATGACTAGCAAAGGATCCCCAATATATGAATTATGAGAGGAGAATAATGATGAGAGATGGAAAGATTTGTGTTATTCTTCAACAATATATTTTTTCCATTTGATATTCAGTACCTGCAAAACAAATTCTCTGAAATATTATACTGGAAGACTAATTTAATCAAGAGCTCCCCTAGCTAGGATACCATGTAGGAATTCTATGGCTTTGATACCATGGCTCTGATACCATGTAGGAATTATATGGCTCTGATACCATGGCTCTAATATCATGTAGGAATTGTAAATAGGTTCAAGACCATGATATAATTCTAGTAAGCCTAGATCTAGAAGCAAAGAATTCTTCATAAGAATTTATTCATAGATATGCAAAAATAAGAAGAAATATTGAAGCAAAACCATGAGAGACAGAACTCAATTGATGTAAATATCATCTTTGTATTATTCAACAATATGAATACAATATATATTACATCTCTAAGAGAGAATTCGAGTGCCTTGGAGGCAAGTTTCAAAATCTCACAAAAGGCGGGCTTCCTAAAAGCAAAAAAACCCCAATAGTGGCAACATCACTTTCCAAATCAGTCAAGGACCTCACGAATTATATATGGAAGCTAATGAGTGATGAAAAATTAGTAAGATGATGGATTTTGGAAACACAAATATGGAGGATGAGTTGGCCAAAAACTAGACAGCTTACCAAGCCAATGAGGGTGCTTAGCTTTATCCTTATTCACTGAAAAGCTGAAACAGTAGGACAAAACTGTGTAAGGAAAGAAAGCACTCTTACTAATTTAGGACAGTCATAAAAGCAACATAATCTTATCCAGAATATTTCTAAGTGCGCTTCCGTGGATAATGATGGCAAGTGATGAGCCAAAAGAGGCAAGTTGAGGCCAACTACCTAGTCAAACACCTAGGAATGTATCAAAATGAATTAATACTTTATATCCTAAGTCTAGATGGGTTTTTAATATTCTAACACAGGAAACTATGGCATATGGTCACCCTTCACAAGAAATTATTAGTCCATGTAGGTGAGGAAAGAAGGAAAACCACTTGGGAAGAAAACCTCCCCTAAAAATCAACATGGAATACACCATAATAAGTCTCTCCATACTCCAAGCATGTGAGAACTCGGTCAAATGTATGGAGGAATCTTCTTTTTGGGAAGAAGTGGAATGTTCTCACCAGACTTGAAATTCTTGAGATTAGGTCCAAATGAGACTTGATGATGTCCTCTATCTTCTGTGCAACTCTGAGAGTAGGTTCCAATCATAATCATGCAGTGGATCAGAAGCATGACAGAGAGAATAAATCCAACCACTCCAAACTGTAATTATGCCTCTATAAACTGTAATTCTGCCTCTACAACATCCAATGACACAGTGAAAATCAACCCAAAGACAGGTTATGAGTGTGTATGAGCTGCAACAAATGGATGATAATCTTCATAATTCAAATTAGAATACATATGAGAGAACTGAGAGGTATCTCCAACTTCTTGAGAAAATGTGCTAGCGATCATGTAGGAACTGGAAGGAACATAGACAGTGGAAGCGAGAGCACAACTAACAACCTCACATTGTATACTAGACTTCCAAATAACCATTAGATCACCTTCTTGCACACCAATGACTAGCAAAGGATCCCCAATATATGAATTATGAGAGGAGAATAATGATGAGAGATGGAAAGATTTGTGTTATTCTTCAACAATATATTTTTTCTATTTGATATTCAGTACCTGCAAAACAAACTCTCTGAAATCTTATACTGAAAGACTAATTTAATCAAGAGCTCCACTAGCTCTGATACCATGTAGGAATTCTATGGCTCTGATACCATGTAGGAATTATATGGCTCTGATACCATGTAGGAATTCTAAATAGGTTCAAGACCATGATAGAATTCTAATAAGCCTGTATCTAGAAGCAACGAAGTCCTAATAAGAATTTATTCATAGATATGCAAAAATAAGAAGAAATATTGAAGCAAAACCATGAGAGACAGAACTCAATTGATGTAAATATCATCTTTGTATTATTCAAAAATATGAGTACAATATGTATTACATCTCTAAGAGATAATTCGAGTGCCTTGGAGGCAAGTTTCAAAATCTCACAAAAGGCAGGCTTACTAAAAGCAAAAAAACCCCAATAGTGGAAACATCACTTTCCAAATCATTCAAGGACCTCACGAATTAGCTATATCAGATATGGAAGCTAATGAGTGATGAAAAAGTAGTAAGATGATGTATTTTGGAGAGACAAATATGGAGGACGAGTTGGCCAAAAACTAGACAACTTGCCAAGTCAATGAGGGCGCCGCTTTATCCTTATCCACTGAAAAGCAGAAAAAGTAGGACAAAACTGTGTAAGGCAGGAAAGCGTTCTTACTAATTTAGGACAGCCATAAAATCAGTAGAATCTTATCCATAATATTTCTAAGTGTGATCCTATGGATAATGATGGCAAGTGATAAGCCAAAATAGGCAGGTTGAGGCCAACTACCTAGTCAAACACCTAGGAAAGTATCAAAATGAATTAATAATTTATATCCTAAGTCTAGATAGGTTTTTAATATTCTAACACTGACTGTTTGTGTGATCTCCAGGAGACAACTGGTGATCTAAGACTCATTGTGTATCAATAAGTGGACAGTCTCGTCTCTTTGTTGCCATCAAAGTTTGAAACATAGAACCCAATGAGTTTGAAGTATTCCACCTTAGAGTACTTGAGTCCAAAGTCCTGAGTTCCTTTCAAGTATCTTAGAACTCTTTTTGCAGCAGACCAATGTTCTTCACAAGGTTTGTGCATGAACCTTGACCGGATTCCAACAACATAGGAAATATTTGGTCGGGTGATGGTAAGGTAGATAAGGCTTCCTACAAGTTGTCGGTACTTGGTCGCATTCTCAAATTATTTTCCTTCACTTGATATGAGATTCAACTTTTTTTCCATTGGATTTGAGAGAGGGTTGCATTCTGTCATGCAAAATTTGTTCAACAATTCTCCAACATACTTCTTCTAGGAGATGAATATGTGCTTAGGATGTTGAGTCACTTCATTTCCTAAGTATTAATGAAGATGTCCTAGATCAGTCATTTCAAATCCTTTCTTCAAATATTTCTTTATGGATGCTATATAACTTTCATTGTTCCCTGTCATCAAAAGGTCATCTAATTACACCACAAGAAACACTATATATCTTCCAGTTTTCTTTACAAACAATGTTGCATCATCAAGATTATAATGTTTGAAATTCAACTTTAGAAGATGCTTGGTTATCTTTTCATACCATATTGCTCAAGGTGCTTGTTTCGGGCCATACAAGGAATTGACAAGTTTGCATACCTTGTGTTCTTGTCCCTTCACAACAAAACCTTATGGTTGAGACATGAAGACATTTTCTTTCAAGTCTCCATTCAAGAAATTTGTTTTTACATCCATTTGGTGGAATTTCCATCCATTTTGCGCAGCCAAAGAGAGTAAGGTGTAGATGGTAGCCCATTTTTTGTGGGGGAGAACGTTTCTTTATAGTCAATTCCTTCTTTTTGTACATAGCCTTTTTCCACGAGCCTTTCTTTGTGCCTTTCAAGTGAGCCATTTGATTTGTATTTGTTCTTGTAAACCCACTTGCTGCCAAATGGTTTGGTTCTGACTAGAGGGTCAACCAGCTTCCAGGTTCCATTCTTCATTAGCGCATCATACTCATTCTGCATGGATTATTTCCACTCATCACAAGCAACAGCCTTTTCAATGGAAGTTTGTTCAAATTTAGCATATAAATTTAATTCACAATCAAATGAGACATCCATGTCATCACCCGAGTTATCTGCATCTCCTCCATCTTCTTGTCTAGTTGAGCTTCTCGTTCCCATATTTCATACTTCATCTAGATGAACACTTTCAAGTGTCTTTATGGCCCATTTCAAAATCTTCCTTGATGGCCCAGGTTGACCAGATGGTGGTGCTTCATTCTCTTCAAGGTTCAATATTCTAATCCTCTCAATAACATCATCTAGTTGAGTTTCGTGTTCAAGTGAAGTGGCATGAACTTCTTCTTCACGATTTTCTTCATGAGGGGGTGTTGGTTCTTTAAAATAAAATTCCATAGAGTGATCCAAGATAGGGATCCCCCCTTCAAGATATGGAATTTCATTATCAAATTCATAATATGTATTTAGATGGGCAAATTTCTCCATATGATTAAGTTGTCTTTCAATAGACTAGTCATTTTTATTAGTTTCAAGAAAAATGACATATTTGGAAACAAAAAACTTCTTGTTTACCTCATCATAAAGACAATATGCCTTGGTAGTTTCTGAGTACCCTGAGAAAATGCATCTTCGACTTCTAGCACCAAGCTTGTTTCTTGCTCCTTTGGTATCAGGGCATAGCAGGTGGAACCAAAAACCTTGGGATGCCTAACCAAAGGAAGGTGGACAAACCACATTTCATGTGGATTCTTGATTTCAAGAGGATGATATGGAATTCTATTTATCAAATATGTTGCACATAATACTACATCACCCCAAAAAATCAGTTTCACATTCTTGAAAAACATCATTTAGCATGCCATATTCATTAAGGTTATATTCATCCTTTCTGCCGCACTGTTTTGTTGAGGATTGCAGGGAATTGAATTTTGATGTGTAATCCCATGTTTACAAAGATAGTCTTGAAAAACATTAGATATGTATTATTTACCATTATCAAACCAAAATGTACCAATATGAGCTTGTGCTTGATTTTCTATCCATGCATGAAAGTTCTTGAATGTTTGAAATGCTTTAGATTTTGTCTTCAACAAGTATACCCAACATGTTCTAGTATAGTCATCAATAAAGGTCATGAGGTACTTATTACCATTTGTAGAAGGAATTGGCATGGGGACACATAGATCAAAGTGAACTAGCTTAGAATGGTTTCTGCTATGAATATTATATGTATGTTAATTATGGAGCAAACCTCTGAATTCTTGGCATATTCCTTACGAATTTCGTCCAAAAATTCTGGAATCACCATGGATACGGCGTAGACTTGTATCTCTTCATCTTTCCTTGATAAAGCATCATCTACTACATTGTCCTTCCCCCTTTTATGTAGGATCTCCATATCGAAGGTAGAGATTTTATCTATCCACTTTTGTTGTTCGGTTGTTAATGTCTTCTGCTGTAACAAATGTTGTAGACTATTATGATCTGTTCGGATTAGGAATTTACTTCCCAAAAGGTATTGTCGCCATTTAGTTAATGCATGCATGATGGAAAGCATTTCCTTGTTGTATGTAGACTGTAGGTATTCTCTTTTGTTCAACTTCCTGCTTTCAAAAGCGATTGGATGACCTTCTTGCATTAGCACAACTCCTATGCCAAACCCTGAAGCATCACATTCGATTATGAATGGTTTTGCAAAATCAGGTGTTGCCAAAACAGGGGTTGAAGACATAATTTGTTTCAACGTTTCAAAGCATCTTCTTGCTTCATCATCCCATTGAAAAGAATTTCTTTTTAGGAGATTTGTTAGTGGGGCAGTGACGTGTGCATAGTTCCTGATGAACCTTCGATAGTAACCTGTTAATCCCAAAAATCATCGCAATTTTGAAACATTCTTTGGTTCGGGCCACTCCTTCATCGCCTGGATCTTCTTTGGGTCCACCTTAACTCCTTACTTTGAGATTATATGACCGAGATACTCCACTTCTTGCTTCCCAAATGTGCATTTTGACTTTTTTGCATAGAACTGGTTTTC
Source organism: Larix kaempferi (assembly GCA_027924585.1). NCBI lineage: Eukaryota > Viridiplantae > Streptophyta > Pinopsida > Pinales > Pinaceae > Larix > Larix kaempferi. The sequence continues at coordinate 21,586,307 of BSBM01000994.1, read as the reverse complement.
CTTCAAGAGAGATAGAACCTCTTCTAGATGCGTCAAATGTTCTTTCCATGTCTTGCTATATATAAGGATGTCATCGAAGAATACTAACACAAATTTCCTTAGGTATGGCTGAAATAGTTCATTCATAGTTGCCTGGAATGTTGCAGGGGCATTAGTTAACCCAAAAGGCATTACTTTGAATTCATAATGTCCTTCATGAGTTTGGAAAGCAGTCTTTGCGATATCCTCTAATCTGACCCTGATTTGATAGTACCCTGACCTTAAATCGAGTTTCGAAAAATATTTTGCATCATGAAGTTCATCCAACATGTAATCGATGAAGGGGATTGGAAACTTGTTCTTAGTTGTTATTTTGTTTAATCTTTTATAATCTATACATAATCTAAACGATCCATCCTTCTTTCGTACTAGTACGACTGGAGCTGCATAAGGGCTTCTACTCTTGGTGATGACACCACAATTCAGTAGATCTTGAACCAACCTTTCTATTTCTGTTTTGTGGTGGTGGGATACCTATGTGGTTTAACCTTGACAGGATTTGACCCTGGTTTAATCTCGATTATGTGTTCTATACTCCTTTCTGGTGGTAGCTGCATGGGTAAGTCTTGAAATATGTGTTCATGTTTCTAGAGTAATTTTTGGATTTCCTTTTTGAACTCATTTGGTTCCTCCTCTTTTCCTTCCAGTTGATGACATTGTATTACGTATGCTGATGCCCCTTTTCGAATGAGTTTTTCCATATGCTGAGATGAAACTACTTGTGTGTTTGGTGGATGAAAACCATATAGCTTAAAATTTTGTCCTTGCCACTTAAACTTGATGAAATGTTTTTGATGATTGGCAGAATATGTTCCCAATATTTGTAACCATTGGACTCCCAAAACGATGTCTACTCCTCCCAACGGTAAGGTGTAGAGTTCTGATTCCAGTTCGAAGTCTTGTATTTGAAGTCTCACCTTGTGGCACTTTCCAACTTTTTCGATCTTCTTTCCATCTGCAACCATCACCTTCATGTCTGGAACTGGATGTACGAACAACTTGAGTTTTCGTGCCACTCTTATATCAAGAAAGTTGTGAGTGCTTCCAGTGTCTACTAGCACTGTAACATTCTCATTTTTTATATGCCCTTTTAACTTGAGAGTTTGTGGTTGACTAATGCCTGTCGTGGCTGCTAGGGAGATTTTGGGGGTTTCGTCGTTCCCGGATGCCATATTTGCGGTTTCCTCCTCTTCATCTTCTGGCTCTTCTTATTCTTCTTCTTCTGATTCACTATTCTCCTCTGCTTCACAAGTATATAATTTCTTTGAGTTGTCCTTGGGACGACACCTATGTTTAGGATTCCATTTGTCTCCACATCGTCGACATTTTCCTTCCCTCATTCGTTGATTCTCGAGGCTCTTCCTATCGTCCCTTCTAGGTGGAGGGATGTATTTGTTTGAATCATCCTATGGAGTCGACTGGATGTTTCTTTGTGAGTATGACTTCCCTTTATTTTATTGGAAACTATCAAATTTGGCCTCGGTTGCTTTTGCTTTTCGTCTTGCTGCCTCGACATTCGTTATGTCATGCATTTTTAACTCTTTTTGTATGTATGGTTTTAGTCCTCCCAAGTAGGTTTCCAACCGTTGTTTATCGGATAGCCCAAATACTCTGGTAGCGAGGGATTCCCATTGATGCGTGAATTCTTCGACGCTTCCCCTTTGTTGTAATCTGGTAAGTTTTGAGAAGAATTCATCTTCTGTGATTCCTTGAAACCTTTTTAAGAAATCATTCTTGAATAAGTTCCAAGTGTATGCGAAGTTGTCTCCCTTCCACCACATATACCAGTTGTAGGCATATCCTTCAAGGTGCATTGAAGCATACTTGACCTTTTCTTCGTCCATTGTAATGTTATATATTGTTATAGTTGTCTCCCTTCACCCCTCACAACCAATGCTATGAATATTATATGTATGTTAATTAAAGTTATTAATTATTAAGTGAAAGGGTGTAACCCTTCACTATACACGCTCAAGCCTATAAAAGCGAGCCTCATTGTAATTATTAATCATCCATTATCAAATATATTATCTATTTTACTCCATATTTATGGCTTATCGTATATACCAGATCTTCTGGTGAAGTTATTTGTGTGAAGCAAATAATTATTTGCGGCATTTGGTATCAGAGCTAGCCCTTCCTTGGGCCTCACTGATTCTAATTTTTAACCAATACTATCAGAGTTTCTCTGAAACTAGGCCTGTGGCCAACACAATCAGATTTTCTGAAAACTCCCTTCACACCTCACAACCCTTCCTCTCCACTACGCATTCCCTACTCCTCTCAGTTCAACGTCCCACACACCAATCTCTCCACACACTACCCACGTGTTCTCATCTATCCCCTACCTCCCCGTCGCATACCGCCCTCTCGACCCTCTCTCCTCTTCCACTTTTCCTCCACCGGTTCCACGCCCGCTTCCACCCGCCTACTCCGTCCTCCTACAGCTCTAGTTGCACCTTCCGCCACGTCCAAGCTCCAGCCACCACCATCTCTCATCAGTTTCCTTCCCGCACATCCTCCCTCCTCCATTGCGCCTGCCTCCACCGCGCGACTCCCTCTTTTCCCTCCCCACTTCCCCTCGCCCTCGCCTGCGCAGGGCTTGCTCCCCTTCCCACGCTAATCGCGGCCAGCTACTACTCCTCCCATTTCTCCACCCGCCATCTCTGTTGCGTCCCACCTCTCTCACCTGCTCACCCTCTCCTCTTGCTGCACCTACCTCCGTCTTCACTCACTGCTCCTCTCTCATCCTTCACGCCATACCTCCCTCCATCACCTCCCACCAGCCGCTGTCACCTTCCGCCACCTCCCGTCACACTACCTCCTTACTGCGCGTCCACCTTTCCCTCCACGCTGTCTCCGCCTCCCCTTCCAACTTTCGCTCCTCCTCCTCCCACCCATCTGCTCCGGCTGCTCCTCCTACACGAGCCATTGAAACCCTAACCTAAAACAAAAAAAATTAAATATTAAACATTATAATATATTATTATATTTGTTTAAATATTTTAATTTTAAAAAATATATATATATATTAAACTATATATAGTTTATATAAAACATAAATAATAATATTATTAATTAACTAATTAATAATTATTATTATTCAAAAGAAATAATAATTATTATTGAAATAATAATTATTTTTGAAAAAAAGAAAAAGAAAAAGAAAAGGTTATTTGACCTAATAAGAAAGAAGTCAAGATTTTGTGATAATTATCGAAGAAAAGAGAAGAACAAATCAAGAAGAATGCAAAGCAATCATCAAGAAGTCGAGACGTGCTATCATCAGAAAAATCAAAATCAAAAGAAGACTGATTATCGTTGAAAAAATAGTCAAAGAAAGACAAACTTAAAAAAAAAAGTCGAAGACCATGGAAGCTGGGTTGCGACTACAAATAGAGAAATTAGAAGCCAAGTTAAAGCACTATCGAAAAGACAATGGAGAATTACGAGACATTAATACACAATAAGAAGTAAGGATTGAACTACATAAGATACAAGAACGGTTCAATGAACAAACAATATCCAACCAGAAAAATCACATAGAAAAATTATGTGCGCAAATCAAGGAATTAAAAGATGAGAGTGATTTCAATCAGAGGTTGAAAAATCAAGATATAAAGAAGGAAATAAATAATTACGAATCAGAAATAATACGCTTGAACAAAATTGTTAGCGACAAAGATGAAGAACTAATGCAGTTACGACATAAATTAGAAAGTCAAGAATCAGAGGTCGGACAGTGTCGACAACAGATAAAAGTTCTTCAACAACAAAATGACGACTCTAAAAAGACACATAAGTCAGAGATCGCGAAGAGAAATAAAGCATTATCTAACAATGCTGAAGAAATTTTTAGACTAAGAAATCATAACAAGATACTAGTCACAAAAATTAAGAAGTTGAAAAATAGCCGGAAGATAGAACAATCTATGGACGACATTGAAGGGAAACTTCTAGACATGTAGGAAGAAAATAGTTGTATCAGAATTCATAATGAAGATCTTAAGGAACAACTTAAGACATTTGAAGATGACAGAAAATCGCAAGTCGAATTGATTAAGAAGTTTCAAAATGATAATAGGCAGTTAGAAAACAAGTTGGAAAAGATACAGAACAAAAGCTTAAATCCTCAAGAGATGAAAATACAACTTCCAACTCAGATCAATGCTTTAAAGGCGACATTCGTAAACGAAAATGATATTGCGAAAGTTCCCTATCGACACCCCAACCATAAAAACCAATATTTGAAAAAGTGGGAAATGTCGAAAGATAATGGTACTAATGTGATCAAATCTCCTGACGACACATCAGTAGGGAATTCCATCAGTCCACAACAAATCAATTTGGGATGGATTGATCCGTCGACGTATCGGAAGTTATGCTCTACACTTAGCAGTTCGTATCGACATGTTTCATCAGCCATGACATCGCAAAGAACAATGCGACAAAATTATAAGGCTTTGAGGACAAAGCCTTTCTAAGAGAGTGGCAATGCTATGAATATTATATGTATGTTAATTAAAGTTATTAATTATTAAGTGAAAGGGTGTAACCCTTCACTATACACGCTCAAGCCTATAAAAGCGAGCCTCATTGTAATTATTAATCATCCATTATCAAATATATTATCTATTTTACTCCATATTTATGGCTTATCGTATATACCAGATCTTCTGGTGAAGTTATTTGTGTGAAGCAAATAATTATTTGCGGCAGTTTCTCATGGAATGGTTGCTTACTAGGTTTTCCCAGTATGCATGCATCACATTTATTCTTTAATTTGCTTAGGAATGGTGGGAAAACCAAATACACCATTCTTTTTTAACAAATAAAGACTATTATCATTCAGAGGACCAAATCTAGCATGCCATAAAAAAAGGCTGACATATTACCTTCTTCATGCTGAGAGAGGTAGGAAAAGTTTTGAAATCTTGCAGAAGAGCCCCTTAACTTCAACAACTTTCCATCTTCATATCCGGTCATGATAACCTTGTTGTCAGAGGACTTCCTTATGTCTACAATTCCATTGAACATGTGGATGGAACTTCGTTGATGTTGAATCTGTACTAAGGACATCAACCTTCTCTATAACTATGGAAGATATAGAACATTCTTTAACACAAAATCAGGGAATCCAAGCAGCTTGAGCCTGATTGAGCCAATTCCCCTTGGTTTGAGGCTAGATTTGTCTGCAAATTACACTATGCCATATATAATCTCATTAGTTCTTCAAAACAATATTTCCTAAAAGTCATCTAAGATGTTACACCAGTATCAAGCAACCAACAATATTTGTAAGTTGAAAGAGACGTTATTTCATTAATTCCAAGATTACAATGTGCAACAATACAATGATAGGATCAGGGGCTTTACCAGCCTCTTGGCTCTTATTTTCTTCTTCTTTGTTCTAGTTATGTCTTCCTTTGATGGATTCCTAGGGATCCCAACATTGATCTGCTTCATGTCCAGTATTCCCACAGCACTTGCATTTCAGATCTAATCTGTTACTTGAGTTGTTTATGCCCCCTATGCCTCTGAATTTTATTCTTCCTCTTCCTATCTTACTACTTTCTCCCTTGGAAGGGCCTTTGGACTAGTTCTTTTCTTTTAGAGAAAAGAAAAGAGACTCTCCAGGATGCTCACTTGTCTTCTTTCCAAAGGATTTCTCTATGTCTACAATATTCTCCACCAGGGTGTCAAAGGTAAGGTCTTTGAACTTGTCACTTGCTTGAAGAGACTTAATATAATTGGAGTGAGTAGGATAGAGAGACTTGAAAAATGCTGCAAGTGGAAGGTCTAGTTTCAAGCCAGAGGATTGAATCTTGTTCATGATTGCTCTAATATTAGATGCAACCATCATAGGATCATTATCCTTTACTTCCAAACTGAATAACTTTAACATTAACTGAAACACCTCCATTTCAGAATGTGACTCATACAAGCATTTTAATGTCTTTAATGCTTCAAAACAAGATTTTGTAGGCAGTATTTGTTGGCTCACCGCTTCACTGACTATAGCAGTGATCATTGCTAAAGCTTTCTTGTCTCTGGTCTGCCAAATACCAAGTTCTTTCCCTAATGTTGGAGTTTTTGGATCATAACTCAATATTGTGCCTTCATCTGTGTGAATGGTTTTTCCTTCACAAATGTCGTCCCATAAGTCATTGTAGATGAACGTATCTTTAATATTCCTTGACCATTCTGGATAGGTGTCCTTGCTAGTAACGACAACACCAACTATTGATTCCAGTGAGTGCATCTTCTACAACTTGAATATTGAACCTGCAACTTTAAATAGAATATTTGGAAGAAAAATGGGAAGGTGCATGTCTAAATTCCTGCTCCCTTATTTGTAAATTGCTTCTTGTAGAACTATCAACTTAGTTATGTAGCACTATCAATTTAATTCTGCAGTGCGGTGCTTTTACATAAAAAAATTACATTCGATTTTGCAGCACTATTAATTATGTAGTGCTATTACAATTGATTTTACAACTTATAGACAATTACATTCACCCTATACTCCAACTCAAATATTCATGGACAAACATTAATAATGATTTAATATGATACCACTCAAAACTGGGAGAAGACTGTTGAATGGTCACAACTTCAATGGTTGAGGTTGTAGAGCTCCAAAGCAGAGGCACAACTCTTTTGCAGGTCACGGTTCAGATGATAGCTCTGAGGTTGAGGTCTCAGTACATATATGGTGGAGTTTGAGCCTCTCTCACCCCGCCAAATTGCACCAAAAAAACCATAGATCACAAATTAGGGTTACCAAAGGTCACATAACTTGCAGCAAAACCATTTTGCAACTCAACAAAGATCATGAGCCTCATGAGAAATTCTTAGCACACGCATTATAGGATTCTCTTAAACCTCAATTTCATTCAATCTCCCACATGAATTTATCCATGCAGCAAAAAGGCACAATACTTCAGGCTTCACCTTACGTTCAAAGTCTTCATGGGGTGAGATTCCTCGTAGAATTCCACACATAGTTTGACGATGGAATACAATCATTTGCACCAACTTTCAACAGAGAGAAGCAAAACCATCAACGCCAAGTTTATTCTTTTTGTAGGTCACGCTCACATGAACCACATGATGGTCACAATCTATCAACATCTCTCCTTTAATGCTGCAATTTTCCAAGCTCTCCACGACAAAAACAATCCACGAGAAGGAGCATTCAACGGATCAATGGGTCTCCACAATCGCAGGATTTGGCTGGTGGTAGGAAGGAGGAGTCTTCCATTCAAGCTACCATCAATCTCAACCCAAACTAGAGAATATTCCTCACTAAGAGACTTCACGCAAATAAAAATTAGGGTTTACGCAACACTTTAGACAACAAGAAGCTCATGATCTCCACTGTACCAACTGAAGAAGGAATTAGGGTTAAGTGTGGACAGATGGTAAAAGATGAATCACAAATGAAATGTTTACAAATCATGCAAAGGAACACAAAGAGTAGATTGTCAAGAAGGAATGGTATAAATGTGAACAGGAGAATATGGCAAACAATTTTGCAAAGGAATGAACGAATAGATTGGCACACAAAATTCCAGGACTGAGAGGTAGTAGGTAGGAAAAATGGATGAGCCAGTAGTCTGGCATCGAGGAGGGCGTAGGCATAGAATGGAATAATGCTAGAGATTAGAAGATAGTAGGAGTTATGGTAGGCATCCAGGCTCTGATACCACTGTTGAGTGGATAACTCCCGAAGTATTTTTCTTCATTACTCAAGATGTTTATTAATACATTATCCAAATGTCTCTTGGACTTCAGATTCCAAAGAGATCTGTTGGAGTCCCTTATGACTCCTCATCTTCCCTTTATTTAACTGACTACAATATTTATAATATTTGTAATTTGGGTGAAATCATAATCCTGAAGGATTATATTTCCAACACCACCTAATGTAATAAGAAATTGTGGAAGAATCCCCAAGGGTTCACTAGGTTTTCTATCAAAACCCAGCAACTAACATAAGGTTGGTACAACATAAAAATTTCGAAGCATATAAGTATAAAATACTAACAGATGTTCCTTCATCTACAATACATTGATGAACCGCGTATGGATTAACTTCAACCCTTATTTGTGAGGGTGCAAAAGAAGGAAGGCAAGGCCCAATTTGACTATTCCAATCAAAGGAAACAATTCTATAGCCTAGAGGGGGTTCACTCAAAGTGAAAGGAGTGCCTCGTTGTCTAGAAGGTTATGAACTAATGGAAAAAAAACTGTTAAATTTTCAGAATTTACTTCAATCTGATCTAGGATCTTAACTGAGAGAACAACATGTACAGCATATCTACAGCATATCAATCATGGAGACAATAATGCAAGCACACAAGAGACACAAAGATTTACTTGGGGAAAACCATAAAGGTGAAAAACCCCAATAACTTCCTCAGAGATAGATAGAGCAATGATACAACCCAAACATGAGAGATAGACATAACCTAGCAGTAGATCCTGCTCCTCCATAATTGTGCCACTCCTCCTTGAGTGCATGAGTGAGAAGTGAGTGAGTAAATAGAGTGCCTCCCGCACTCTATTTATACTTGACTTGACTTGCCTTTTACATAAATCATGTAGGCTCGAACTTAACCACATAACATAATGCTGACTGGGCCGACCCCCAATAGGGTGGTCTAATAACCCTTCGACCCACATGGCCGACCCCCAATAGGGTGGTCTAATAACCCTTTGACCCACATGACTTATACAGGGCTGACCCCAACAAGGTGGTCTAATAACCCATCAAGTATAAGTTACGACACTTACAATATAAATGACGACACTTCCATATAGAGGAATAATACCATCTCTATAGGAGTACATACAACATACATATATGAAATACATTCCGAAGTTACATATACATCAACACTCCCTCTTAACTAGGAAGGTATTTCTTAGCACAGGTCTTCTAGCACAAGTCTTCTTCTCTGGATCATCGTCACTGGATAATCATCATCGAGTCATCATCATCGTCACTACTGCTGCTATCTGAATCTACTCGTCATAGGAAGTTCTACAGAGCCAGTCCTTTTTCATACTGGATGTAGGCCCACCACCTGCAGGTCTTCATCATCACTGGCCATACTGTGGAATCCTCAGGACTTTATTATGTGCGTCACAAAACCTGGCTGCAGCATCCCAGGCTATTACGAGCACACAGCTCTACCTGTAGGATCTCCCAAGAGCACATTACATGTGACCCATCACAAAACCTGGCTGAAGCATCCCAGGCTGTTACGAGCACACGGCTCTACCTGTCGGATCTCCCAGGAGCACATTACATGTGATCTCACCACAAAACCTGGCTGAAGCATCCCAGGCTGTTACGAGCACACAGCTCTACCTGTCGGATCTCCCAGGAGCACATTACATGTGGTCCACCACAAAACCTGGCTGAAGCATCTAAGGCCTTTTTCATCCTGTCCAGATCTCCCAGGAGCAAATTACATGTGGTCATGGAAAAACCTGGCTGAAGCATCTGAGGCCTTTTTCATCCTGTCCAGATCTCCCAGGAGCAAATTACATGCCATAGGACAAAACCTTGAAAGAGCATCTGCCAGATATCCCAGGGCACCGAATTACATGCCATAGGCAAAACCTTGAAAGACTATCTGCAGATCTCCCAGGGCACCGAATTATATGTCCTCCCAGAGAAAAACCTCGAAAGAGCATTTGCCAGATATCCCAGGGAACTGAATTACATGCCATAGGCAAAACCTCGAAAGACTATCTGCAAATCTCCCAGGGCACCGAATTACATGCTCATCTGCACAACCTGATCCACGACCATAGAGTATCAACCTGATACTCACCATACATCATCCTGATGTACTCATGATCATCTTGATCATCATCACTGCAACATCCTACTGCACGTCATCTGGAGCAACATCCTGAAGCTCGTCATCCATGATCATCCTGATCATCATCACTGCAACATCCTGCTGCATGTCATCTGGAGCAACATCCTAAAGCTCGTCATCCATGATCATCCTGATCATACAATGCATCTACTTGATGCATACCAAGTATCTACCTGATACATATCATCATACATGATCCACCTGATCAAACAATGTATCCACCTGATACAATTACAAATACATGATACATATCACCATATATGATCCACCTGATCATACAATGTATCCACCTGATACATATACAGATACATGGTCCAAGCATCCAACATGATGCATATACAAAAATACATACACATGATCCAACCGATCATATCCAGCATCCAACATGATGCGTACATACATATAAATGATCCAACTGATCATATCCAGCATCCAATATGATGCATACATACATACATAAAAATGATCCAACTGATCATATCCAAGCAGAAACTAGAACATCATCCTGATGCTCATCATCCAGCGCTTACATCCACAGCCATGTGAAGGATCCTCCTTCCAACATGCTTGGAATGGCTTTAGCAAATGTGTCCATCACTTCTTCCTCAAAGTGTCCTCAATCTGAAGAACACCAAGCCTCTCTCTGAAGTACTCGAACTTCACCTTGGCTAGTGGCTTCGTCAGCACATCTGCAATCTGCTCGTCCGTCGCAACATACAGGAGCTTCACGGCTCCTTTCTGCACCATATCCCTGATATGGTGATATTTGATCTCTATGTGTTTCGACCTGTCATGAAACACTGGGTTCTCGGACAGCTTCATACAACTCTGGTTATCACAAAAGATACCAGTAGCTTTCAACGGGAGATCAAATAACTCGGACAGTAGCTTTCGTAGCCATACTGCCTCACAACTAGCTGAACAGGCTATAACATACTCTGCCTCAGCTGTACTCAGTGTCACGCAGGACTGCTTCCTGCTAAACCATGAGATCACACCTGATCCCATACTGAAGCAACACCCAGATGTGCTCTTCCTATCTGCAGCACTGCCAGCCCAATCTGAATCAACATAACCCTGCAGGTTAAACTTTTGATTTGCTTCATACTTTAGCCCATAATCCACTGTACCCTTCAGGTACCTCAGAATCATGCTTTACAACAACCAGGTGGACACACCTCGGATCCGTCAGGAACTGGCTCAATGTGTTCACCGCAAAGCAAATATCTGGTCTCATGTTCGTCAGGTACATCAAGGACCCAATCATCTGAAGAGACATCAACCGGCTCAGATGAAGCATCAGATTCAATGCCATAGGTGTGGCCATGGCCTTGCAATCCATCATCCCGAATCTCTTCAGGATCTCTACTGCAGACTTCCCTTATCCAAGGAATATTCCATCACTCTACCACACCTCCATGCCAAAAAAAAATAGTGCATCATCCCCAAGTTCCTCAACTCGAACTCGGCAGCAAGCTTCCGCTGCGTGTCGGCAATCAATCTATCCTCACCTGATACAAACAGGTCATCCACATAGTAGTATCGCTGGATTTCCTTCCTCAACCTTGAAAAGGTTGGAATTCGCTTTATTCTTGGTAAAGCCCAAACTAGATAGAAAGCTGTCTATCCTACCATACCAAGTTCTGCACATATATGAATTCCTGTCATGTGTCTCAAAACCAAGTGGCTGCACCACATACACTTCTTCTTCAACTACACCATTCAAGAAAGTTGTCTTGAAATCCATCTGGTGTATCTTCTATTTCATCACTTTTATATTTCTTTATGCTGCCATCTGCAACATGCTTGATCTTGATAGATCCATATGGAAGTCATAACAAACTTCCCTTCAGGTCTTCGGACTACATCGCAAAAATCATTCTTCATGATCGACGGATAATGGAATTCCATTTCTTCATCCCAGATCCTGGGAACTTTCAATAGCTTCAATAGATATCTTTGTTGCTGGAACAAATGTTGTAGTCCTTTTGTAGGTGAAGATATACGGTCTTTCCTACAAAACAGGTTAAATTGCATGATTAGAAACATCTCATAATTTTCAGAACAAATTCTTACACATAAATAAATATGTCATACAGTCATGCAATTATCTTAGCCAATGCTTCAATACAACATTTATCCATATCCCGTAACTTTCTAGATGCTTTCCAATCTCTACCAGAACATTGTTAAGAGTGTGCACAACTCTCAACATGTCAGCAAAGAGGTTTCATTCTAGATAAGTAGCAATGGAATGTTGTACAGTGCCATAGGCCACTTACCCATGCATATTAGTAGTATATTGTTCATCAATGCAATTATTCTAATATGCATAATACACAACCTAATTCTAGGAACATCAGTATAAGTATTATTTAAGAAATGACAATTCAAATACTTATCTTTGTTTGTTCGTTGGGTGGACTCCCTCTGAGTCTTCGCTTCCTTGTAGGAGCTACTAGAGTCCTAATTTGAAGTAGCTTCTACACCTTTCTGTTTTGGAATGTAGAGAGATGGTCAACTCCCTCTGAATATCTGCATCCTTGCAGAAACCACTGGAGTGTACTCCCTCTTGATCTTTGCTTCCTGGATTACTTGTCCTTGAACTTATATTCATCCTTGGTCCCTGGCTTAGCATGCTAGCTAGTTATACTCACATGATGTCTTCTTGTTCTTCTTCAATGACTTGTGCTAGTAACCTGTATATCTCATAGGTTAACCATTATAAAACCAAGTTATACATACCTCGTAAATGGATCTTCTATGAGATCCATGACAACGGATGAATCTTTGCCCTCATGTCATCATGATCATATGTTCTTGAACCAGAACATGATTTGTCTTTCTTGGTGTACCTTTCATGTTAGTAGACAACATAAACCTCATACAACACCATAATGCATTAGTACAATCATAAGTGTCAACACCCTAACCAATGAATATCTTCTATCATGCATTCATAATTTTGTTAAGGTGATACAACAAATCTAAAATCAAGATTGTACTAACCGCAATAACATGAAGACAAACATACCATAAGCTTAATCATGAACAAATCTCAAAACATACCTCGATGAGTCATACCTGTCGAGATCGCTTGTAATCTTCTTATGTAAGGCCTTAGCCTCATCTCCCTCTGAAACAAGAACTTCTTCACTTATGCAGGTGACCAATCCATCTTCTTCTAGGATTAACCCAATCCACTTGATTTGCAAGAACTGGACCTGGAGCTGGATATGGGTTTGTCAGAGAAACCCCAAAAATTCAAACTTTGAATTTCAAACTTCTAAAAGGATAGAAATATGCGCCTTGATGAGCTAATCAAGCTGGTATATTCAGAATTTGAAAATTGCAAAGTTTCACTCCTCAATTTTGCCTTTGAAACTTCCGGATTCACTGGACGTGACCCTAACCTGGGGTTTGATGAAGCCCACTCTTCTGCCCAATCAAAAGGTTTGATCCAAAGTTCTAAGCTTCTATTTTTCTGAGGAGCTTCCAGCCGTGGTCACAGATTTCAAAAATTCCCATTTTTACAGAAGCCCTAATTTTCCACTTTTCTGATCAAAGTCCCGAACTAGGGTTTGATCAAGCCCGGCCTTCTTCCCAACCAAAAATTCTGATCTTGGTCTCTAAATTTCGATTTTGATGAGTATCATCCAGCCATGGTCACCGATTACAAAAATTCCAACTTTCTCCGAAGCCCTAAATTCCGGAAGCCATGAATGAAGGTACTCAAAAATAATTCTATTTTGACAGAAATATGTACCTGATTGTTTCTGGTGTAACTTCGAACTTTTTGATCCACAAGGTCTGAAAAGTTTCTTGAGATAGCATGACCTGTTATCTTTCCATCATGGCAGGTCTGATCTCAATTGGATTCTCTGAGAGAGAGTTATGCCAAGTGTCGCAACTTGACCTATTTATAGGATAATACAGGAGAGCGAACTTGTACGGCATGCCACGTGTCACTGTTTCAACTTCGGCCTATGAAAATGTTTCCTGAGATAGTTCACCCTGTAGCTTTCCATCCTGATAGGTCTGACCTCAATTGTACTCCCTGAGAGAGAGTTATGCCAAGTGTCGCAATGTGACCTGTTTATGGGATAATACAGGAGAGCGAACTTGTACGACGTGCCACGTGTCACTGGTTCAACTTCGGCCTCTAAAAACATTTCCTGAGATAGTACAGTCTGTGTATTACCTGTCACATTTTATGAAATTTCATTTGGAGCTTCCTATCCCAAGTTATGACCTTTTTCCTAGGGTCACCTGATTTTGACTCAAATCTGGAAGAGGCAGAAACCCTATATTGTACAGATCATAAATCACAAAGTACAACGAATTAGAGGTTTTCCTTTGGATACAAGGTACATGGGGATTTAATCTTCGACCTATAAATTTTTTAGATCCGAAAACTTCTCCAAAACGGATTTATAGCGAAAGTGCTACGATGACTGGTTTTTGCTATATCAAGCCCTAGCATCGTAAGTGCAACAAGTGTCATACATGCCATATCATGCCTTCTTTCAGGCTAGCTCTGTACCATGTTAAATTTTTAGAATTTACTTCAATCTGATCTAGGATCTTAACTGAGAGAACAACATGTACAACATATCTACAGCATATCAATCATGGAGACAATAATGCAAGCACACAAGAGACACAAAGATTTACTTGGGGAAAACCATAAAGGTGAAAAACCCCAATAATTTCCTCAGAGATAGATAGAGCAATGATACAACCCAAACATGAGAGATAGACATAACCTAGTAGCAGATCCTCCTCCTCCATAAGTGCGCCACTCCTCCTTGAGTGCATGAGTGAGAAGTGAGTGAGTAAATAGAGTGCCTCCTGCACTCTATTTATACTTGACTTGACTTGCCTTTTACATAAATCATGTAGGCTCGAACTTAACCACATAACATAATGCTGACTGGGCCGACCCCCAATAGGGTGGTCTAATAACCCTTCGACCCACATGGCCGACCCCCAATAGGGTGGTCTAATAACCCTTTGACCCACATGACTTATACAGGGCCGACCCCAACAAGGTGGTCTAATAACCCATCAAGTATAAGTTACGACACTTACAATATAAATGACGACACTTCCATATAGAGGAATAATACCATCTCTATAGGAGTACATACAACATACATATATGAAATACATTCTGAAGTTACATATACATCAACAAAAACATGAGTGGAAATCACATTTATCTCCAAAGGAAGATTGGTATCGACTGAAGATTGCATTGGTTCAACCACTTCAATCTCAACACTCTCTGAGGGAAGGGTGGAATCAATCAAAAATCACATTGATTCTGCCACTTCATCAACCAATGGTTGAACGGGGTGTGGGGAAACTATAGTTTTTTAAATAGAAGAAGGTCATTGAGACAAGGAGCACACTCTTTGTATCTCTAGAATATTAGAAAACAAATGAGTAAGGTGATGTAATACCCCTGGTTTTGACTATTGATGTATTTGTAACTTCGAAATGTATTTCATATATGTATATTGTATTCCTATAGAGATGTTATTATTCCTCTACACGGAAGTGTCATCATTTATATTGTAAGTGTCGTAACTTATACTTGATGGGTTATTAGACCACCTTGATGGGGTCGGCCCTGTATAAATCATGTGGGTTAAAGGGTTATTAGACCACCCTAGTGGAGTCGGCCCTGTCAGCATTATATTATGTGATTAAGTTAAGGCCGACCTAGTAAGGTTATTAGGCAAGTCAAGTCATGTATAAATAGAGTGTGTGATTCACTCTATTTGATCATTCACTTTCTCACTTATAAACTCATTGGAGAGTGGCACACTAGTGGAGGAGGAGAAGCTAGTTCTAGGAGACTATCTCTTATGCTTGGGTTTTTTATAATTGCTCTATCTATCTCTGAGGAAGTTATTGGGGTTCTTCACCTTATTGGTTTTCCCCAAGGAAACTCTGTGTGTCTATTGTCGCTTGTGATTGATATGCTGTACATGTTATTCTCTCAGTAAAGATCCTAGATCATATTGAATTGATGTTAAAAAATTAACATGGTATTAGAGCTAACCTGAGAAGAAGACACTGTGCAGTTGCGGAAGCTAGGGATTCTTGTTTTTTGGGTTTCTCTCCATAGATATTGAAAGTTAGAAGGCTAGATTGACTCTCCTCAGCAAGGCACATCTTTGTGTCCAATCAGAATTCAATTCTGAGCACTTTCAGTTTTGGCCCTAAAAATTAGGGTTTCCACAAAAAGTGGAATTTCTAAAATCTGAGACCATGGCTGGAAGATCCTTGGAAAAATCGAAGTTTAGAGCTTTGGATCGAACTTTTTGGTTGGGTGAAGCTCCAAGAAAATCAAACCCTAGTTTGGGGTCCTGTCTAGTGAAGCCGAAAATTAGGGCTTCTGCAAAAGTTGGAATTTCTGAAATCTGAGACCATGGCTGGAAGCGCCTCTGAAAAATCAAAGTTTAGAGACCAAGATTGAAATTTTTGTATGGGTGAAGCTCCGGGAAAATCAAACCCTAATTCAGGGTCCTCCCTAGTGAATCCGGAAGTTTGAAAAGCAAATTTGAGGCATGAAACTTTGCAGTTTTCAAATTCTGAGTATACCAGCTTGATTAACTCATCAAGGCGCATATTTCTATCCTTTTAGAAGTTTGAAATTCAAAGTTTGAATTTTTAGGGTTTCTCTAACAAACCCTAATCAAGCTCCAGATCCAGTTTTCAGCAAATCAAGTGGTAAGACCTAATAACTTTTCTATTTCCATTTGAAGTACTTCTTAAGATGTCTCACCACACCAAGATTGAGGGTAAGCTTGAAGGGGCTGATAACTTCCGAGCATGGAAGTATAGGATTGGGTTAATCCTAGAAGAGAATGAGTTGGACACTTACATAAGTGAAGAGGTTCCAGTCCCAGAGGGAGAAGAGGCTAAGGCCTTTCACAAGAAGAACTTGGTCAAAGCCAAGAGAATCATTGTTGATTCTATTAAGGACTATCGCATACCCCATGTGTCTTCCCTAAGGACACCTAAGGAGATGTTTATTCCTTGACCAACCTATTTGAAGGGAAGAACATAAATCGGAAGATGACATTGAGGAATCAACTAAAGAACATCCAGATCCAGAATGTGGAGACCATACAGTCTTACTCTTCAAGGGTCTCCCAGATAAAAGAACAACTTGAAGCTGTAGAGAATGGAGTGTTGGTTGTGGAGCCAGATCTTCTAGTCTCATAGATGATATTGTATCAGCCGTGTTTGTACTCCAGTTTTATATGATATGTAGGTGGATTGTACAGTCACCCCAGCGGGGGGGCATCGGCCCCCCACAGGGTTCCAGGGGCCAGCGGTCCCCCGACAGGGATTTGGGGGTTCGGGGGCAACGCCCCCGAAGAAAATTTTTGGGGTTGTTTTTCGCCAGCTGTTTTGCGGGCCCATGGTTTTGGGTATCCCGTAGTATTTTCCCATTGTATTTCCCTTATAAAATAAAGACATTGTAATACAGCTAGAGATGATGATGTATTAGGTTTTATGCATTGTAAAGATCTCTGAGATCAGGAGAGAGACTGTGAAACAGAGAAGAGGAAGTGCAGCGGTTGTGTTGCAGGTTGTATCCCTTCACCTTGTGGGACGGTAATAATAATAAGGACTGAAAAATTCAGTGTGGACGTAGCCCAAGTTGGGTGAACCACGATATATCTGTGTCTCTCTTGTAATGTGTATGTGTGATTATATTTGCATTTCTGTTTATTGTTATTGCTCTGCAATCCTGTTTTTCTAACATGGAGAAGTGGTAATGACCACTCTTAATGGCCTTTCTAGGTCGTGGGATTCCTTCATCGAAGGAATTTGTGCTAGGAAGAAACTTATCTCTTTCAGCAGGCTGTGAGAAGAATGCTCACAAGAAGAAGCTTGGATTATAGCTCGAGAAGAAAAGATGGGGAATGAAGATCAAGCTCTCACAGCACATACCAAGGAGAGGACACTTTTCCTCAGAATGTCCTAAGAACAAAAGGAACAACAACAACAACTACTACAAGCAATCTGACAAGTATGACTTACAGGTATGTTTTGAAATCTGTTCATGATTAAGTTTATAATATGATTGTCTTCATGTTATTGAGTTTAGTAACAATCTTGTTTAATTTAAGACTTGTCTTATCACCCTAGTGAAATTATGAATGCATGATAGAAGA
Organism: Larix kaempferi; assembly: GCA_027924585.1. Classification (NCBI taxonomy): domain Eukaryota; kingdom Viridiplantae; phylum Streptophyta; class Pinopsida; order Pinales; family Pinaceae; genus Larix; species Larix kaempferi. The sequence goes on along the minus strand of BSBM01000994.1, from coordinate 21,568,171 downwards.
CATTCATTGATTAGGGTTATGACACTTATGATTGTATTATGATTGTACTAATGCACTGTGGTGTTGTATGAAAAGAATGTTATCCGCTAACATGAAGGTATAAATTAAGTCCTAGATCAATACCATAGTGACATGAAGACAAAGACTCATCATAGTCATGGATCACATAGAGGTATGTATAATTTGGTTCTACAATGGTTAACTTATGAGTCATGCAGGTCATTTAAGAGAACAAGAAAAACATTGCTAGACATAACTATAAAATTTGATGACCGTGTATGTTTTTCCTATATCAAGTTAGAATCCTACCCTATGTAAGGATCTTATACTTTTGTATGATTGATAATGATTACTCATGAAGTTACAAGTTTGAGTAATCTAGGGTTTATGCATATTATGTCTCTTACCTTGATTGATGATATGACTAACCAGAAGAGTTCTATGGTCAAATATGAATATGCATGAGTAAGAGAAGTTTTCCCTGAAACTTTGAATGCTAATGTTTATTATCTGTGTTTGAAATGATCATACATGTTTAAGATTATTGTGTTTTGATAGTATTAAGATTATACTAATGAATGTATGATTATGTATGAGATCTTGAGGATAACACAATGATGATACTAGTAAGCATGCATAGTGATCGAGGATGGATATAAGTTCAAGGACAGGTAATCCAAGAAGCAAATATCAAGAGGGAGCACACTCCAGTAGTTCCTGCAAGGAAGTAAATATTGAGAGGGAGTCCACCCAACAAACAAACAAAGATAAGTATTTGAATTATCATTTCTTGTATATTTGATTGTTTAAATAATGTTGTTCAATGATGTATATACTTATGTTCCTAGACTTAGGTTGTGTATCATGCATATTAGAATAATTGCATTAATGAACAGTATGCCACTAATATGCATGTAATGGGTAAGTGGCCTATGGCATTGTACAACATTCCATTGCTACTTATCTAGAATGAAACCCCTTTGCTGACATGTTGGGAGTTGTGCACACTCTTAACAATGTTCTAGTAGAGATTGGAAGGCATCTAGAAAGTTACAGGATATGGATAAATGTTGTATTGAAGCATTGGTTAAATTAATTGCATGACTGTATGACATATTTCTTTATGTGTAAAAATTTGTTCTAAAAACTATGAGATGTTTCTAATCATGCAATTTAACTTGTCTTGTAGGAAAGATCGCATACCATCACCTACAAAAGAAGGGCTACAACATTTACTCCAGCAACAAAGCTATCTATTGAAGAATTTGAAGTTCCCAGGATCAGGGATGAAGTAATGATCGAAGAGTACCAGTCGATCATGAAGAATGCTGTTTGGGATGTGGTCCCAAGACCTGAAGGGAAGTCTGTTGTGACTTCCAAGTGGATCTATAAGTGCTATGAATATTTAATTAATATTATTATTTATATATTAAATACATTATTAGGTTAATAAGCGAAAGGGTGTAACCTTTCGCTATTCTTGCTCAAGCCCTATAAAGGCGATCTTATTGTAACTTTATCATCATCAATCAATATATTATTATCATTTATTTCAAATATGGAAGACGGTCTCGTTTCTTAACCCTTAACCGGACATGATTAACTTAGTGAACGGATACGTTCACTGCATTTGGTATCAGAGCTCGGTTTCGGCTCCTTCAACCTGAGCTCGGATTCGGCTCCTCCTACTATCGAGCTCGGTTTCGGCTCACATATCTTCACTCTCTCCTCAAATTCGGCTCTTCATTCTCATCACTCTCCATAACCATCGCTGCTACACCACCTTCTCCTCGTCTCCCTCGTTTCCCTCGTCCCCCGCTACTCCTCACTCCCTGTTGTGTCGCCTCTGCTCCACGTGAGCCCTCTAGCACCATCCTCTCCTGCGCGCTCCTCCAGCGCCACCCTCTCCATCTCGCACGCTGCCTCCTCCTCCCATCTCAGTTACCATCTCCCCCACTGTTCACCTCCTCGTTGCTCATCCTCCAGCGTCACTTCCATCCACCCTCCCCGATTCTGGCATTCCCATCCTCCCCGTAGCTTCCCTCCCACAGCCTGTGATTACCTCCACGCTCACGCGCCTCCCTGCTACACATTCCCCCCCATTCCTCCTCTTCCCTCCGTCCATTCCTGCGTCTGCATCCTCCACGCCCCTCCACTTCCCCTCTGTTCGCCAGCTCCTGCATCCATCACACTCGGCCCTCCTTCCTCTACCACCAATTCCTGCGTCCACCACCCCCCACAGCTCGCCCTCCCAACCACCCCTCCTCTGCGTCCAAATTCCCTCCAACCTCTCTTCCTGCTCTCTTGCGATCACGCTTCACCCCACCTCACACGCCCTATCACCATACCTGCCACACTCCTCCCTTCTGCCACACCCTCCGCTGCAACCGTTGTTCTCTCTCCCTGCCATCTTCCCTCCGCGTTTCCATTCCCAAGTATGCCTTACAAAAAAAAAAAACCAAAATTAATAAAACAAATATTATTATAATAATATAATATTATTACATAATATTTTAATTTTATTAAAATTTTCCACTCTATAATAAATATTTAAATATAATATTTATTATTTTATTATAGTGATTATTATTGCTATAATAATAATTATTAAGTCACCATTTTTCCAAGACCTTTTAATTGTTTCTCACTATTACATAAGCCAAAATTGGGCCCAAATATTCACCTCCCCACACCAGATCAAGAACCAACCATGGCGGAACTAAGAAAACAAATCGAAAAAATGGAGAAGGACATCAAATCCCTTGTTGCCAACCAAGAAAAATTCAAAGAAGAAACGAAAAATAACAAGGCACTTAAGAAAGGAATTAAAGAAGATGTTGTTCTAGTACTAGGAAGAAAACTTGATGACAAAGTAGACATCATGCACGAGAAATAAAAAGAGTTAGATAACAAGATGTGTGTGATGACAATGAACATAAGCAACATGGCACAGAACTTGAGCATGATGACACAGACCCAGAATACCATAATGGAAATGTTACAAAAACTAAGGTCTATAACAAACCAGATCAGTAACTCAGATATGTTGGACCACTATGTCAACAAAAATGAGAGTAACAAAATTGATCAAGACATTAAACAAGACAAGGAAACTAAATATCGTAGGGATGACCAAAATACCAATAATATTTTTGGTAAAGATGAGCTCAACCAAGATCATAATGAGATTCAAGCCAGTATCATTGAAAATAAGGACGATCCATATAATGACAAAAGATGGATCCTACAATATGAAAAGGAATCCAAGTCAAAGGAATCAGATATGGTAGATTCATCTTCTACCTTAACTCTTCTACCACCCTGGAGAAACCTAAATGCAACACTATCAGGTGACTTTGAGTGTGAGAAGCCTCACAAAACGCCACTTCTCGAGATAACTTGTAAGGATAATAAAATGAAAAAATTACATGATGACATCCTAAATATCGTAGGACAAGCGACTTCTAAAACAAGGCTTGATATGGTCAGTCACAAAAATACTCCTCGTATTCATGTACAAGGAAAATGGGATAACAATAATAAACATAATGGAGTACAAATTCAAGTTACAAATGAAAGGAAGATGACAAACTATTGCGTAAATACCAAGCATATACCTAATACCAGCTCTAAAAAAGACATAAAGGAAGTAATGACATTGTTTCAACACAAAACGAGAATGAAAAGACGTCAAAAATAATCTAAGCTTTGAGGACAAAGCTTTCCTAAGGGGAAGGCAATGCTATGAATATTTAATTAATATTATTATTTATATATTAAATACATTATTAGGTTAATAAGCGAAAGGGTGTAACCTTTCGCTATTCTTGCTCAAGCCCTATAAAGGCGAGCTTATTGTAACTTTATCATCATCAATCAATATATTATTATCATTTATCTCAAATATGGAAGACGGTCTCGTTTCTTAACCCTTAACCGGACACGGTTAACTTAGTGAATGGTTACGTTCACTGCAATAAGATCAGGCATGCTGCAGTTGGTAGCATACAGAAATACAAAGCGATATTTGTAGCTCGTGGCTTCTCCCAGAAAGAGAGAATAGACTATGAAGAGTCTTTTGCTCCTGTAGCCAGATACACTTCCATCAGATCAATACTTTCTCTGGCTGCAGTGATGAAGTGGAAGATACACTAGATGGATGCCAAGACAAGTTTCTTGAATGGTGTAGTCGAAGAGGAAGTGTATGTGGAGCAGCCACTTGGTTTTGAGACACATGACAGGGAGTAATATGTTTGCAGGTTGAAGAAAGCCTTGTATGGCTTGAAGCAAGCTCTTAGGACTTTGTATGGGAGGATAGACAACTTTCTATACAGTTTGGGATTTACCAAGAGTAAAGCGGATTCCAAACTTTACTGCAAGGTTGAGAAAGGCAATCTAGTGATACTACTTTTGTATGTGGATGACATGTTTGTTACAGGTGAGGATAGATTGATTGCCGACACGAAGAGGAAGCTTGTTGCCGAGTTCGAGATGAAGGACTTGGGGATGATGCACTATTTCCTAGGCATGGAGGTGTGGAAGAGTACAGATGGAATCTTCCTTGGACAAGGGAAGTATGCAGTAGAGATCCTGAAGAGGTTCGGGATGATGGACTACAAGGCCATGGCCACACCTATGGCATCGAACCTGAAGCTTCTGTGTGATGCTTCATCTGATCCGGTTGATGTCATTGTGTATCATCAAATGATTGGTTCCTTGATGTACCTGACAAACATGAGACCATATATTTTCTTTGTAGTGAACACATTGATCCAGTTCCTAACAGATCCGAGAAGTGTTCACCTGGTTGCTGTAAAGCATATTCTGAGGTACCTAAAGGGTACAGTTGATTATGGGCTCAATTATGATGCGAATCAAAAGTTTAACTTGGAGGGTTATGTTGATTCAGATTGGGCAGGAAGTGCTGCAGATAGGAAGAGCACTTGTGGGTGCTGCTTCAGTATGGGATCAAGTGTGATATCTTGGTTTAGCAGGAAACAGTCCTGCGTAGCACTGAGTACAACCGAAGCAGAGTATGTTGCAGCTTGTTTGGCTAGTTGTGAGGCAGTATGGATGAGGAAGCTACTGTCTGAATTATTTGATTCCCCATTGGGTGCTACTGGTATCGTTTGTGACAACCAGAGTTGTGTGAAGTTGTTTGAGAACCCGGTGTTCCATGACAGGTCGAAGCACATTGAGATCAAATATCACTATATCAGGGATATGGTGTAGAGAGGAGCAGTGAAGCTCCTCTATGTTGTGACAGATGAGCAGGTTGCAGATGTGTTGACGAAACCACTAGCCAGAGTGAAGTTTGAGTACTTCAGAGAGAGGCTTGGTGTTCTTCAGATAGAAGATACTTCGAGAAAGAAGTGATGGGACACATCTGTAGGAGCCATTCCAAGCATGGTGAGAGGAGGATCCTTCCCATGGCTATGGATGTAAGCGCTATGTGGTGAGCATTAGGACAATGCTCCAGTTACTGCTTGGTGTGATCAGTTGGATCATGTATATGTATATGCATCAGTTGGATGCTTGGTATGATCAGTTGGATCATGTATATGGATATGCATCAGGACGATGCAGTGATGATGATCAGGAGGATCATGTGAGATGAGTATCAGGATGATACTCTGGATGATATGCATCAAGATGATGCTATGATGATGATCAGGATGATCATATGTGATGATATGTATCAGGTGGATACATTGCATAATCAGTTGGATTATGTGTGATGAGTTCCGAAGAAAGAGATGCACATGGGATTTTCAGACATGGTTGTAGATGTGTTCTCCCATGGTCGCGATGTAATTTTCGGGCTTTTCCGACATGGTGGAAGATGTGTTCTCCCATGGTCGTGATGTAATTGCTGCAGCCATTCTCACATGGTGGTAGATGTGTTCTCCCATGGTGCAGATATAAGGGATGGGGCCATTCCGACATGGTTGAAGTGTGTCTTCCCATGGTTGTTGATGTAAGAGCTGTGCCATTCGAGCATGGTCGAAGTGTGTCTTCCCATGGCTGCGATATAAGTGTTGTGCCATTCAAGCATGGTTGAAGTGTGTCTTCCCATGGCTGCGATATAAGTGCTGTGCCATTCGAGCATGGTTGAAGTGTGTCTTCCCATGGCAGCGATATAAGTGTTGTGCCATTCCTAGCATGGTTGAAGTGTGTCTTCTCATGTCTATGGATATAAGTGCAATGCCATTCTTGCATGGTTGAAGTGTGTCTTCCCATGGCGTAGATATAAGTGATAAGCCTTTCACGGATGGTTGAGGTGTGTCTTCCCATGCCGGTGAGTGTAAGTGATGTGTGATGTGCATCTAGGTTGTGCTTCGTGAATGATGTTATGATCAGTATGATCATGAGTATCATGATGATACTCTATGGTCGTGGACAGGTTGTGCAGTGGCATGTAAAAGGTCCTGGGATATCCGATAGGTTTAGCTGTGTGCTCGTAATCAGTTCTGGGATGCTCTTGCGAGGTTTTGTTGACGCACGTAATAAGTCCTAAGGATTCCACAGTATGGCTAGTGATGATGAAGACCTACAGGTGGTGGGCCTACATCCAACATGAAAAAGGGCTGGCTCTGTAGAACTTCCTATGACGAGTAGATTGGAGATTGATTGAGATAGCAGCAGCAGCAACGATGCCCATGATTCAATGACGATGATCCAGTGATGATGATCTAGAGAAGAAGACTTTTGCTAGTAGATCTGTGTCGAGAAATACCTTCCTAGTTAAGAGGGAGTGTTGATGTATTTGTAACTTCAGAATGTATTTCATATATGTATATTGTATTCCTATAGAGATGTTATTATTCCTCTATACGGAAGTGTCGTCATTTATATTGTAAGTGTCGTAACTTATACTTGATGGGTTATTAGACTACCTTGATGGGGTTGGCCCTATATAAGTCATGTGGGTTAAAGGGTTATTAGACCACCCTAGTGGGGTCAGCCCTGTCAGCATTATATTATGTGACTAAGTTGAGGCCGACCTAGTAAGGTTATTAGGAATGTCAAGTCATGTATAAATAGAGTGCGGGAGGCACTCTATTTGATCATTCACTTTCTCACTTATAAACTCATTGGAGAGTGGCACACTAGTGGAGGAGGAGAAGCTACTGCTAGGAGACTATCTCTTATGCTTGGGTTTTGTATCATTGCTCTATCTATCTTTGAGGAAGTTATTGGGTTTTTTCACCTTATTGGTTTTCCCCAAAGAAACTCTGTGTGTCTATTGTCTCTTGTGATTGCTTCTTGTGATTGATATGCTGTACATGTTATTTTCTCAGTAAAGATCCTAGATCATATTGAATTGATGCTCAAAAATTAACATTGACTTGGAATGTATTAAATCAAAATTATGTAAATGATGTAATTATGCTAGTATGGATTCCTAGTGCGGAGCTCGAGGCCAAGGCGCAACTAGTGAATGGATAGGCATGCATAATGTAAATATTTCTATATGGACCATGTGGTTGGCTTGTCTTGCTAATTCAAGACCTAAGTAAATATTATGCTGGAAAAATAATAAGATGGTTTAAGATGGTTGTGTAAAGAGCACTAAAGGGGCTATGATTCCACTGGAGGGGAAGATGAAAGGGGGGCCTATGGGAGTTTAAATCCTCTATTTCCAATTTTCAACCTTAGAACTCATCCATTTGCTACCATGATCCTTAAATGAGTTAATAAATTCATTTTGACTATTAAATCAAATCATTGAATGCACATGTGATATTGGTGGGAAAATTCTTCTCATGTAGTTATGGAAGCATGAGATGAATATACTTCTATGACAGGTGTACAAGTCCTTTCTTCTATGGTAAGAAGTTATGTCAGTTTTATTTTCACCATTCTCTCATCCCCTTTGGAGTCTACCACTCGTTCTCATGCAGATTTACACTATATAGAGTTTTTCCTCTTGTTATTCATTACATTTTCCATTACCATTACCAAACTATGAAAATAACTAGGAACTCAAATTGTGAAGGGAAATTACAGATAAAAGGGGAAAGATGATGGTTGTAGGTGAGCATAGAGGTGGGGCAAGATTTGAACCTTACCCATTTGTGCTTTTTCTACTCTTGAATGCTTGAGAAGCCATGAATTAATGTTATAGGAGGTTCTACAACAACATACAACATGTTGGATTCCTTCTGCACACATTGGTAACCACTATAAGGGTTGGATTTACCAAGTGAACTGTGGAGTGGTGAAGGGAAATGCATTCCTTGTGTTGTGTGGGGTAGTAGAAGAGAGTTCCATGGTTGGGATGGTTGGGATGGTTGAGTGAGATCCATGTAAATGATCAGTGGTGAGAAATTTGGCTAAGCATGAGATAAATTGGGTTTTGGGTTGAGAAACAGAAGCATGTAGGAGTTAATTCCTTCACCCTGGTGGCCTCATAGTCTGGCTTGGGAATGGTATTTGTAGCTGATACATTATGTTAGGTGGAAAATCTCTCTTACATAGCCAGTTGATTGGATATTCTTTGTTAAAAAATAAGTATTCTCTTGTATTTGAATGTGGAATGATTTTACTTTCTTCCTATGATAATTATGCTTGTATATGCATGTTGTATGTGTGGATAGAGTTTTATTTCCATTGTGTTTTACATTTATGCATTTGCACATACATTTCTTATTTATAAATTTGTAGTATGGCCCATGGGTGAAATTTATAAGCTTGAAATTCATAAATACCCCCTCCTATGGTCGAAATGATGGATGGGGACGTGATAGAGTGGTATCCAAGTTATTGGTTGCAACACTGAGGTTGTATGGGCCAGAATCCACATTTACACGCAAAAATTAGAGTTTGCACATGAAATGTTTGATGAAATGCTTCTATGAAAATGCATGGTTTTAATTGTTAGATGATATTCTAACAAAGTCGTGAGTTAAATTTGTGGTATACTGGCAGGAATGGCAGATTGGTTGAGGAAATTTGGGATTTTTTAAAAAATTTGTAGAGTCATTAGTGGAAAATAATTTCTTCTATTATGTGACAAAGAAATATCCAGATGGGGGAAAAAGGCTAGGATCAATTTGGAAACAAGCCTCCTTTTGTCGAATTAAAATTTCATATATTTATGAAAATTCAAAATTTGGGGAAAATTTGAAGTGGGCCCCACCCATGCCACGTGGATAGGGGGTGTGACCTGGACCAACTACGTTGAACAAGATGCAAAATTGGCATGGTCTAGGTGTCTTGATGGAAACTAGTTGGATACATGCAGATCAAGGTTTGTCGTGAATGGCCCAAATTGACCCAAGCAGTTCCCATCATCAAACCATGACCATTTGTGCGTGAGAAGATGCTCGTACCTTAACAGAATGGGTCCCTATGAGAACAATTGGGATCAAATCATGCACGTTAAAACTTTCAATCTCAACCATTCATGTAACAACAAGCAATCATACCTTAACTGGAGTTACATGCATGTGGATGGCTTAGATTCATCGAGCATGTGTGGGCGGTGAGAACATGATCGTTTGCATGTGAGAATATGCTCGTACCTAAACTGGAGGTACATGCGCTCGAATGGATGAGATTTAATCTAGGTCCATGGGGGGTATAAATCTATTCCATTCATGTATAAGAGAAATGGAAAGGGTGGTGGGTGAAGCACCCTGCCGCGAAAAACTTAGATTTATTTGGGATATGAGATCTACGGCTGAGATTCATCTATGAGATTCCGATGATGTTGATAAAGTATCGTTGATGGTGCACTAACATGGACATAGGAGTTGATGAGAATGTGATATGGAGGAACGAGTATCTTCCATGTAGGGTACAGAGACATGTCACCTGCCACATGTCCAACCACATCAACTATATGGATGCCACATCAACAATATGGAAAACAAAATAAAATATGGAGGCCAAAAATTGTTTTGGATATAAAATGAGCAGTTTAGCTCAAAATCCAATAAGACCTATAGCATTCTGACTCCATTGAGGAAGGCTAGGAAATTTCTAGTGAAAGGCATGGACCCATTCTACTCCGGTTTTATGGAAATTTTGAAATAGTGGGTTTTAAAGATTGGTGCCTACTGACCTGACGGGGACCCTCTTGAGGCTGAAGTTGTTATGGTGCAGTCGTGGTCCAAACACATAGATAAATCTAGTGGCTTGGGGGGAAATTAAAAAAGGTGTGTAGCCTAGGTGCAAAAGAAGGCCATAATCAACTATTCCAGGGCAGTTATGGGGATTTTGGAAAACTTGGAGGAGACAAAGGTGACCCTAGATGTCGAGACAAGAAAAATTATGAACTCGACATTTTACTTACCCATAAAAATGAACAAATTTGGATAGAGAAATTTTTTCCAGAAATGCTCAATTTGAGAGATAACATTTTTTGGCAAAATAAACTAAGTTTAGAAAAGATGCACAAAAGTTATAAGTAGCCAATTCCTGAAAATTATAGAAATTGACTAAAGCATTAGATCAAGGATTTGAAAGTTGTTGAGTAATCCTTCCCATGAATATTATCAGTGCCTAATATAATAAAAAAAACTGGTTCTCCCTAGAATTTTTTCTACAGGTGTCTAGAGTTGGTCTTTGAAGCTAAATGGACCTACAGGAAAAGTGAAGAATTGGGCAAAATTGTTGAAAAGTGTGGAATTGGGAAAAATTGACAATTTTTCCCAATTCTACACTTTTCCTACAAGTTGTTACCTTTTGCGTAGAAATCATAAATGGGAATACTTATAGTCATTGGAAAAATTATCCATAGGTGAACAAATGTGCACCATCAGATTCTAAAGGGGTGATCTAGATGTTTCTAATTTTTGATGAAAAAAGTGTCAATAGCCATAATTTGACAAAAAATGTCAATATGGGTAGTTCCCAAAATGCAAGAAAAATTATTTTATGATTTTCTAAGAATATAATGAAGCTAACAAGTGTGTTTATATGAACACTTTTGCAGATACAATATCATATTAGGGACAACTAAGGTCCACATTTAGTATATTGCAAATTGGAAATCCTTGGTCTTGGTTTCCCCAAGAAAACTATCATCATGGACGATGCACATGATCCTTATGTAGCTGAAACATATGTCATGTGAGAAAATATACATGTTGAAAATGTTGATACAAAATCTAATGGATGAAGAAATCAAGTAATTCCCCTAGATATTGCAGAAACCACGAGAATCCTAATAGTGGAACTACAAAGTGGCAAAGTAGATAATGAGAGGTTGATCAGAGCTCAGGAATGTAATACCCCAATTTTGACCCTTGTGAAATATTGTCTTTTATGTAAATATTGTACACATGCGAAGTATGTTTTTGCTAGCGTGGAGCTCAAGGCCAAGGCCCCGCTAGTGTATGTTCGGATCTTATTTAAAATGGACAAGCATTTGACATTTTGTTACCCATGTGCTATTAAGCCATGGGATATTGTAAATTGATGTAAATATTTAATATTGTAATAAAATACCAAAACTGGCTATGGGAGCAACGAATGAGAAGGGGCCATGTGTATCCACTAGGGAGTGGTGAGGGGGTTGTGGGATTGAACCATATGCTGCCAAATGTCATCTTGAGAACCCATTTGACTTCCTTTGCTGACATTTAATTCTGTGTAAGAAAGTTGTTGAAGATTTCAGTCCATGGCTTCAATGGAGCATGGGCAGCCCAGAAATTCATATTTACAGGTATGGGCTCTGTTTTCTTGTACCACAAGCCACTCTACCTCATGGGGATTGCTTTTTCCTCACCCCCATTCCATGGTGGAAGTTACCAGCACCATTTCCCATCCAAAAACGAATTGCTAGCAGTGAGAAAAACCAGAAATCGCAACTTTGAAAGAACCCACGTTTTGAAGAGTAAAAAAGGCCCAGATTTGGTATTGGACAGTGAAAACCAATGGGGGATCCATAGATATGAACCTTGGGGCGAAATTGAGAGTATTAGCTACCCCAAAATCCATAAGAAAACCCAATTTTTGCAACCCAGAAAACCAGTGACGGATTTGAGTTATCGAATGACTGAATTGTGAGAAATTAATTTATGAACAATTGAACAGAGGGTGGGTTTGCGTGATAAACCTAGTGAAGGCTAGAATCTCAAAAAGCTAGCAGCTGGACCTTTCTATGCTCATCCTGAAGAGCACTGGAGGGAAGAGTTTCCTGAGAGACTATGTAGCAGAGAAGGGGACCTTCCTTGTGTTGGATGTGGTAGGTAATGTGGGTGCCTGACTGTTAAGTCCATTTGAGATGCCCGCAGCTCTGTGGTTGAGCTCACTGGCTTAGCATTACCCTCCTCTATCTTTTTGTATGCTTGATAAACCCAACTGTGTGTTGGCTTAGCATAGCTGTTAAGTGAAACCATGGCTGTGAGTGTGCCCAGCTAGTTACTCCTTAGTGGATACACAACCCAGCTCGGGGGTGATCTCTCAGCTGAAAGAATACAAGCTGGAAAGAGATCTATGGTTGGGTGGAACGTTGCTCTCACATAGCTAGTTGTTTGGACAGCTTCATCTTGAAGATAAGTGTTATCTGTGTTATAAATTATATGTATTCTGTGTTCTGCAATATGTTAATTGTCCATGTTTAACGAAATGAAATGATTATCTTAATATGGGATCTATGCATGGCATTGGAACGAGCTTGAGTATTTATATGTTGATTTATCCTCTACTGTGGTTTATATGTTATGCATTACTAATTGTGTGTGTGCAAATATGAGTTAATTCCGTTGTGCTTAGTTAATTTGAACCTGCACACATTATGTTTTTAATTATTATGCATTTTTTAGTAACGTATGGGGTTGAGGTTGTAGAACGAAGCCCGTATGTTTGGTCAGTGTTCTCTCCCCTGCATTGGGAAGACGGGAGGGGACGCTACAAGGAATAACATAACTAGTTGAATGCAACCATGCTCCAAAGCTTAACATGCATTCAAAGGAAGATTCACCATGGGTAGCACTCAATAAATGAGGAAAATAGTGGGAGTATCTCAAGGAAGCATTCTCACAAGAGGTTCCATAGCTCAAGAAGGGTTTCTAGAGATAGGACATATACTCTATAATTTTCTTCTAGTGAGTCATCTGCCTATAAAGATTCCATTGAAGGTTCAAGCTATTCATCTCATAGGAATAAGTTGAAAAATCTTTTCAAGAACAACTCACATAGGAAATTTTGGAAGGCCAAACCTCCCACTTGTGATGGTGAAGTAAAATTTGGTCAAGAAGATGAGGCTTGGATTCTTGGGATGAGGAAGTGTTTCCAAGTCCATGACTACCCTGTGAACATTAAGGAAAGGGTGGCCATATTTGCTTTGAGTGGAAGAGCATCTATATGGTGGGATCACTATAGACAAGTTAAGAAGATCAATGACAAGAAGATTGTGTGGAAGCAATTCAAGAAGTATTTTAAGTAAAAGTACCTCTCCAATAGGTACTATGATGACAAAATTAAAGAGTTCCATGAGTTGAAATTGAGACAAATGACCATGGAGGAGTATGCCAATAAATTCTTGGAACTGCTGACGTATGTTAATTATATTAGAGATGGTAAGGTTAAAATTCATTTTTTTCTAAGTGGATTACCTCAATCATACATGTTGAGAATGATATATTCTTTGCATGTAAACTGACTAACAAAGTCGATAATTGACATGTACAAATCGACTAGAGTTGGAGGTTGACAAATGGTGGAAATATGGTAGATTGGCCAACTGTAATATTTGTTTGGTTGAAGGCAAATAACTAGTCGACGAGAATTCAATGGAACGGCCATAAGATCAATGGGAAGTCAACCAAGGTTGAACTAGTCAAGTCGACTATAACTGAATAACTGAAAATGGTTAGGAAGTTATGGATTTCCATTAATGAGTAGCTGGTTGTATTGCATCTATAAACAAGATGTAATGGCTTTGCAAATAGCAGTATGGTGGAATATAATGAAGTGTGATTTGTGGTCCAGAAAATCATGGTTGTAAACACCTGCTATGAATGTTTGATTAATAGATGAGTGGTAAGCACACTGGTTTGTTGGTTTCCCCAAGGAGAGGGGTTTCCAGGGTAATTTCTATGTAATGTGTTGATGTGTTGTGTGACATTGTTTTATGTTTGATTGTGTTTAACTATATGAATCAATTTGCAATCCTACTGTAATCACTATTAGAACTAATAGTTGGTATAGGAGCTATATTTGGTTGTAGGGGGATGCTTTTGTTGCTGAGGGTTTGGCCTGGTCCTAGATCTAATGAATACATGTTGCAATGGGATTTTTATGGAAACATTGATTTATAGTTAGAATGGATAACATGTAAAGGATATAAATTGAAAATTTTATTGGGAAAATTTTTGAGCTTTGGAATCTTAAAATAGAGGATCTCCTTGTGAATCGATAACGATGGGTTGCAGTCGACCCAAGAACCACTCCACCTAGTGTGTCAAAGGAAGATTGGAAAAAAATAGACATGAAGGAAATAAGTACAATATTACTTTGTTTAGAAGATTTTGTTTTGTTGAATTTCTTATAAGAAGACACCACAAAGAATCTTTGAGGAAAGTTTGGGAACTATACTAGTCGAAATCTCTGGTTAACAAGTTGTTTCTTTGGAAGAAGTTATACCTTCTGAGGATGGGTGAAGGTGACTCGGTTACAGAGCACTTGAATGCATTCAACACTATGATCAGTCAATTGTTGTCCGTGTTGGTTGTGGAGCTAGATCTTCCAGTCTCATAGATGATATTGTTTCAGCCGTGTACCCCAGCTTTATATGATATGCAAAAGGACTGTACACTCGTTTCTCAACCTTGGGGTTCGGGGGTGAAGCCCCCAAGAAATTTTTTTGGGATGTTTGTTGGCCAATAGTTTTGCGGACCCATGGTTTTGGGTATCCTGTGGTATTTTCCCATTGTATTTCCCCTATAAAAGAAATACATTGTAATACGACTAGGGTAAGATGTATTAGGTATTATGCATTGTAAAGATCTCTGAGATCGTGTAAGAGAGACTATGAGATAGTGAAGAGGAAGTGCAACGGTTGTGATGCAGGTTGTATCTCTTCATTTGTTGGATGGTATAATAATAAGGACTGAAAATTTCAATGTGGACGTAGCCCATCTTGGGTGAACCACGATATATTGGTGTCTCTCTTGTAATGAGTTTGTGTGTTTAGATTTGCATCTTGTTTATTGTTATTGCTCTGCGATCCTGTTTTTCTAAATGTTTGTTTGCCAACAGTTTTGCGAACCCATGGTTTTGGGTATCCTGTGGTATTTTTCCATTGTATTTCCCCTATAAAAAAAAGACATTGTAATACGGCTAGGGTAAGATGTATTAGGTATTATGCATTGTAAAGATCTCTGAGATCGTGTAAGAGAGACTGTGAGACAGTGAAGAAGAAGTGCAGCGGTTGTGCTGCAGGTTGTATCCCTTCATTTGTTGGATGGTATAATAATAAGGACTAGCAATTTCAGTGTGGACGTAGCCCATCTTAGGTGAACCACGATATATTGGTGTCTCTCTTGTAATGAGTTTGTGTGTTTATATTTGCATCTTGTTTATGGTTATTGCTCTGCGATCCTGTTTTTCTAAATGTTTGTTGGCCAACAGTTTTGCAGACCCATGGTTTTGGGTATCCTATAGTATTTTCCCATTGTATTCCGCCTATAAAAGAAAGACATTGTAATAGGGCTAGGGTAAGATGTATTAGGTATTATGCATTGTAAAGATCTCTGAGATTGTGTAAGAGACACTGTGAGACAATGAAGAGGAAGTGCAACGGCTGTGCTGCAGGTTGTATCCCTTCATTTGCTGGATGGTATAATAATAAGGACTGGCAATTTCAGTGTGGATGTAGCCCATCTTGGGTGAACCACGATATATTGGTGTCTCTCTTGTAATGTGTTTGTGTGTTTATATTTGCATCTTTTTTATTGTTATTGCTCTATGATCCTATTTTTCGAACAATTGGTATCAGAGCCAAAGGTATATTTGGAAGATAAACCCACAGGAAACTAGGGTTTCTTGTTCGAGTGGGAGCAATTGCGGAAGAAGAAAATTTTAAGGTCAAGAAATTTAATGGCCAAAACTACCAGTTATGGAAGATGCAAATGGAGGACTATCTGTACTAGAAGGATCTATTCCTACCGTTGGGAGGAAGAGCAAAGTAGTCGATGACTATGAAGGACAAAGAATTAGAGGTTCTTGACAGAAAGGCACTGGGAACAATACGCTTGTCCCTAGCTTCGTTAGTGGCTTTCAATATCTCAAAAGAAAAGACAACGAAGGGTTTTATAAGCGCATTGGGTAAGATGTATGAAAAACCCTCGACCTCCAACAAGGTATTTCTAATGAAGCGTTTATTTAATATGAAGATGTCTGAAGGTGAATCTGTTGCTAATCATTTAAATGAATTTAATATGGTTACAAATCAACTAAGTTCTGTAAGTGTGAACTTTGATGATGAGGTTAGGGCTCTTCTATCTTGTGTTCATTGCCAGAAAGCTGGAATGGCTTGGTCATGGCTGCAAGTAACTTTACATCTGGTTCAAACACCTTGATATTTGATGATGTTGTTAGTGCTATTCTTAGCAAGGAAATGCGAAGAAAAAGCACATGTGAGACATCAGGTAATGCATTGACCATGGAGAGAAGGGGAAGACAAAGGGAGAAAGAAAAGAGCTAAGGTAATCGTGGCAGGTCTAAAACGGGCATATCCAAATCCATACTGGGAAAAATAGAGTGTTGGAACTATGGAAAGAAATGACATCTAAAGAAAGACTGCAGATCTCTAAAGAAGAAAGGAGATGGACAGCAGGAAACTACCCAGGAAACAAATGTAGCAGGTGATGTGTTACAAGATGCTTTGATTCTTACATTAGATAATACTAGTGATTATTGGGTAGTAGATTCAGGGGCTTCATTTCATGCTACACACCATAGGAAATATTTTCATGATTATGTTCCAGGTGATTTTGGACATGTTTTATTGGGTGATGATGAGCCATGTAAAATTGT
Source organism: Larix kaempferi (assembly GCA_027924585.1). Taxonomy (NCBI): domain Eukaryota; kingdom Viridiplantae; phylum Streptophyta; class Pinopsida; order Pinales; family Pinaceae; genus Larix; species Larix kaempferi. Next base: position 21,551,179 of record BSBM01000994.1, on the reverse strand, counting down.
TGGAATGGGTAAGGTATGGATAAATTTTAAGAATGGTTGCTAAAAGATGTTAGACATATTCCTGCTATGAAAAAAAATATGATCTCAACAGGGCAGTTGGGAGATGGCAGCTGTCTGTCTACGTTTGAAGAAACGTGGTGGAAGATCACTAAAGGATCAAGGGTGATAGAAAAAGGAGACAGAGTAGGTACGTTGTATTTATGTCCTCATAATAATGACCATTCTATCTCTTTAGCTTCCATGGGAATAGATACAGCATTGTGGCATCATAGGCGTGGCCACATGAGTCAGAAGGGGATGCAGATTCTCCACTCAAGGAAATTGCTGCCAAATTTGAAGCAGGTAAGTTTGGAATTCTATGAGAACTGTTTTTATGGAAAACAGAAGAGAGTCATATTTCTCAGGGTTGGGAAATAGAAGAAGAATGAAAAGTTAGAGCTTGTGCATACAGATGTATGGGTACCAGCTCAGGTACAATCTCTTTGTGGCTCTCATTATTATGTTACATTTATTGATGATGCAACTAGAAAAAATTGGGTTTATTGCATTAGACATAAATCTGATGTGTTTTCTACTTTTAAGAAGTGGAAAGCTTTGGTTGAGAATGAGACAGGAAAAAGGTTGAAGTGTCTCAGATCCGATAATGGAGGTGAGTACTGCGGCAAGGAGTTTGGTAGTTACTGTTCATACCATGGGATTCATAGAGAGAAGACAGTCCCAGGAACACTACAAGAAAATGGTGTGTCAGAAAGGATGAATAGAATGATCATGGAGCGTGCAAGGTGCATAAGATTGCATGCAGGGTTGCCCTTATAGTTTTGGGCAGATGCTGTAAATACTGATGTTTATTTAATAAACAGAGGGCCTTATAGTGCTTTGGATGGTGGTATTCTAAAGGAGGCATGGACAGGTAAAAAGGTAAACTACTCATTTCTGAGAATGTTTGGTTGTGAAGCATTTCTCCATATTGATAAAGAAAATAGAACAAAGCTTGAAGCTAAATCCAAGAAATGTACCTTTATTGGATATAAGGTTGATGATTTTGGTTATCGCTTATGGGATTAAGAAAATAAAAAAAATCATTAGGAGTAGAGATGTGATATTCAATGAAAAGGTCATGTATAAAAATCAGTTGCAGGAAAAGAAACAGGAAAATGAAAACACGGAGTACACAGTACTTGATGAAATTGAAGAAAATGAAGTTCCAAAGGTGCCAGAAAATCAAGAACAACAGCAAGTACCTGAAATTCCTGCAAGTGTAAGAATATCTACTAGGTTAAGTAGACTCCCTGAACGATACTCTCCTTCAATGTATTATTTATTGATGACTGATGCTGGTGAACCAGAATGTTATGAAGAAGCAATGCACGTGGAAACTAGAAAGAAGTGAAAGCAAGGCATGAATGAGGAGATGGACTCATTGGTAGGAAACCAGACTTGGGATTTGGTTCAATTGCTTGCTGGTAAAAGATCATTGCAGAACAAATGGATTTACAGGTTGAAGGAAGAAGAAGGAGGTAAAAAGTGGTACAAGGCCAGACTTGTTGTAAAGGGTTTTGCACAGACGAAATGTATAGATTTTGATGAAATATTTTCTCTTGTTGTTAAGATGACTTCAATTAGAACTATTTTAAGTCTAGTGGCGGTAGAAGATTTTCATATTGAACAATTAGATGTAAAAATATTCTTTCTCCATGGGGATTTGGAGGAAAAGATATATATGCAGCAGCCACAAGAGTATGAGGTCAAAGGGAAAGAGAATTTGGTATGCAGGTTGAAGAAGAGCTTATATGGCTTGAAGCAAGCTCCAAGGCAATGGTATTGTTGTTGCTGCGACATCCCCCCCCAGATTTTTTTAAAAAATATTGGGGCCCCCCTCCTTTTGTTTTTGAGAAGAAGTTTGCTTAAGAATATCTGGACATCAGAGTCTTTCCTTACTTAGTTTCCCTAAAGAAAGGTATTTTGCTTGCTTTGCTCTTTGAGTTTATTTTCATTTTTTTGAGTAAGTAAAACTCAAGTTTTTGAGCCACAACGGTGGAAGTTCTAAGCTAACTTTTTCGCAACGGTGGAGGAGTTGGTCCAAACTTTCCGAAACGGCGGAAGAAAAGGACCAAGTTAAGCCGCGGCGGAAAACATATCTTAAGATTCCGAAAAGACGAAACCTTTGACCAAGTGAACCCGTGGCGGAACAAATTCACCAAGTTTCTCCGCAACTGCGGAAGAATTCGTCTAACTCTTCCGCAAACAATCGAAAATTTATGAATAAGTCACCTTTGCGGGAGGACTCGTCTATCTTTTCCGCATTGACGAAAGTCTTTAAGAAACTCTTCCGCGACGGCGGATAGAGTGGCACACTTTTCGGAAGAACTCGGATAACTCTTCCGCAAATGCGGGTAAACCTACTTAAAGTGGCCGATGCGTAGCGTCACGCTTACCCTTTGCGGAAACGATCGTACAATCCTCCCACGACGGCGGGAAAAACTCAGTTTCTCTTTCCGCAGCTGGCGGAGAACTTACCCAAGTCCTTCCGATTTTGACGGTTGCATTTAATAAGAAAAGTGTCGATTTGACCCATCCATACGCCGCATTAACCTCGTTTAATGGTCTGCAACCACCCTATTAATAGCTCGCGTGTGTCGATTTTATCTTTATAGGGCATGAACCCCGTTGAGTTTTCATTCGTTCCATTGGTCAGAGGCCTCATTCCCGTTTCATTCGAATTTGCAAGCACCTGTTCCTGGGCTCACCGTTTTTGCAGCGGTATCAACACCTACCTACCATCGTCTTCCAACAGGTAAGTACATCGTCAAGCCTCATGGACTAAATTGTAATGGTTAGGATGAATGTTGTGTGCATGGTTTTGTTTGTATTCTCCTAGCCACGACCTATTGTTTAGTTTAATTACGGCCGAAGCAGCTCATGCTTTGTTTCATATGAACGTGGACATTACTGGGATCCTGAACAACCGTTAAGCCGTCAGTTTGTAATCTCCAAGCTAGCCCCGTCTACCCTTACGTGAAGAGCATCGGTTTTCCTACCCAGCTGTGAAAGTTTACATTTTTTTTACGCTATGGAACATAGAACTCATAATCGCTTTGTTTTTACGGTTTTATGAAATGCATGTCCCTTATTTTTCATAGTGGCAATGTAGCGGACCACAGAAACATTTCAGTTTTGCACAAGGATTATGAAATAACTTATGATATAAATGTTTAAACTGATGAAAGAGCCATTTAAAATGTGCAAATCAGTAGTATGAGTAGAATTAGAAACTTTCAGTCGACTCTTAGGCCTCGACAGTATGAGTAGAATGATAAGTTGAATTTCTGACATCGCGCCGCATGACTACAGGATTTTTTCCAAATGACTAAAGGTGGCAAGAGGAGGTCAAATGCGACCCACCCAGCTGATGACAATGCAAGGGTGGAACCCACATTCCAAGAAACTAGGTGCACTATAGGCGTGACCCTAGACGTTAAATGGGGATATGTATACTGTATGATAAGAGACCAAGACTTCCCCGAGGCTCTTTTTTGAAGAAGAATGTATATACCAAAACATCAGAAACTCATGTATATCCAAAGCCTCCACCCGCCTATAACTCTTCCCCTGCTCAAAAGTAATTGGATGGCTTCTGCAGCATGCGAATACCGAGACAAGAGTTCTTTGGGACAGCAAAGGAGAAGCTTTTGCTTCATTTCACCCATCCTATATCTCAAAGGCCTGTAAATTGCCCAAGCCCCAACAACAGCTAGATGATGCATGGCTAGAAGAAATCAAGATGGACAATCTGGAGATGGCTAGGAGATTGCTAATCTCAAGCAAGCAAATAAAAAAAAGGATAGCGAGGAGTATGAGGTTCAAAATATGAGGCCCCCTTTCAAATTGATCGCTCTCATGCTAAGCAGAATCTTTGGAAGATCTGATGGGATGATGTTTATGCTGCAATGGGTGCCCATCATCCACTATGTGGTATTCAAAGGAACAATTTCTAACGGGGTTGATATTCTCTTAGACAACTTAACATCAGCTATAATTGCTGCACAAGAGGGGTTAGTGGAGAAAAGGGCAGAATGTTATATGGCGTCATACTTGATAGATTGTGTTGTGGCAAAGTGTCTCTTTCCCAAGTTAGGATGCATATGGAACTCGGCCGAAACCTTAGTATTCATTGCTTACAAAATCTTCTGGGCTCAGAATTACAAAAGGCATTACAAACTCATTTGTGAGGAGTTTATCATGCCTCTATACGCGTTAATGTTCAAAGAGGAACCCAACTGCTTATCTGAGAATGCCATGGAAGTCCTGGAGAACTATGGTGATTTCATTTTCTCGACAGAAGGCACCCACATAAGAATGTATGGAGGCTCTAAACCTCCATATATCCTACCAAGATAGGCCACTAATTATGTGGTCCACAAGGAGGCAGTGAGGCAAGTGTTCATTGATGGGGTGGGTAGCACCTTCTACAAAGCAAAGAAGACCACTTTCCCGCATTTACCTTTCTGCGTTGGGGCCTACACGTTCTCAGGAATTGCAACTGTAGAAGAGTTCGTTGCAGAACTAAAAGACTTTCACTTCAAGGAAAGGATTTTTTTGAGAAACAAACGACAAGGCAAAGCGGCACGACATTGCAAAGAAATCTATGCCAACTTTGAGTACGCCCACTATTATGATGAGGAAGAAGAAGCATATTGGGGGGTCAATAACATGACCGAACTATGGATTTTCCAGCTAAGTGAAGTTGGGGCCAATTCTAGCTCTGGCACTGTGAAGGGTGCAAAACAACAGAAGGAAAAGGAAGCGGCAGAAGTTCCTCAAACTCTCTCTAAAGAAGAGCAAGAACTAAAAGAAGCAGTCGAGAAAATCCAAAGAGAAGTTGCTACTAGAGCAAACAAGGCGAAATAAGATGAACTCCAGAAAGAAGAAGCTCAAAGGATTCAAGCAGCAGAAGATGAAGCTCGGAGAATTCAGGAGGAGGAAAGAAGTAGGCTAGAAGGAATTGCCCAACAAGAAGAAGATGACAAACTGAGAAGGGAATGGGAGGAAGAAGCACAAAGAAAAGAAGAAGAAGAAAAGAAATCCAAAGAAGATGTTGACCCCAAAATCCCAAATAGACAAGACTTGGATACGGGTTCCCACATAAGGGACCTCCCAATTGTCCCTTTTACACCATCCAAGAATAGTACAGTGTCCCAATGGGATAAGTTTACTTACAACAAGAAAAGGAAGTCCATTGTTAAAGAAATAGTGACCAGAATGAAGAGGCCTTTTCAACCAGATATTGTCACCAGGCATGAAACCACAGTCATGCAAGGTACCCAACATGCGCACAAACTCATGGAATCTATCTCTATAGCCTCTATTCTAGCAATTGCCGATAATGTTGACATATTATCAAACAAGTTAGAATCAGAGAAGGAGAAAGCCCATCATTTACAGGAAACTCTGGTTAAAGAGCAGAATTATTCAAATTTGATGGTTGAGAAATGTTGTAATGTCCCATTCTGACTCTTAGGATGTATTAGCATTTAATGTAAATGATGTGTACATGTAATGTATGTTTACCTAGCGTGGAGCTCAAGGCTAAGGCCCCGCTAGTGAAATCCTAAATTTGATTTAAAAGGGCAAGCATTGATATTTGATGCCCATGTGCTCTTAAGCCATGGAAATTGTAATAGGATGTAAATAAACATCATGCAATAAAATTCCAAGACTGGCTATGGAGGCAACGAATGAGAAGGGGCCACGTGTATCCACTAGGGAGTGGTGAGGGGGCTAAGGGAGTGAACCATAGGTTGCCATATGTCATTATGAGAACCCATTTGACTTTTCTAGATGACATTTATGCTTGTTGTAAGGAAGTGGTTGAGATGTCAGCCTATGGCTTCAATGGAGCATGGGCAGCCCTGAAATTCGTATGGGTAGGTATGGGCTCTGTTTACTTGTGCCACAAGTCACTCTACCTCTTGAAATTTGCTTCATTCTCATCCCCATTCCATGGTGAAAGAACCCAGCATCAGTTTCCATCCAAAAAAAATGAGTTCCCAGTAGTGAGCAAAACCAGAAATCGCAACTTGGAATGAACCCACGTTTTGGGAAGCCAAAAACGCCCAGAATGGGTATTGGACAGTGAAATCCAATGGGGGATCCATTGGTATGAACCTTGGGGAAAATTTGGGAGCAATAGCTACCCCAAAATCCATGGGAAAACCCAGTTTTAACTGCCCAGAAAATCGGTGACGGATTTGGAGTTATTTGTGACATAGTTGTGAGAAATCCAAGTGTGGATGTATGAACAAAGGATGGGATTGTTGAGTCCAGCTTGAAGTGTATGTGGCTCTGGGATTGAGCTCAGTGGACTAGCATCCTCCTCCATCTCCTATTGCATGCTTGAAAAACCCAACTGTGTGTTGGCTTAGCATGGCTGTTTGAGTGAAACCCTGACTGTGAGTGAGCCATCTAGTTCCTACTTAGTGGATACACAACCCAGCTCGGGGGTGATCTCTCAGCTAAAAGAATACAGGCTGGACAGAGATCTATGGTTGGGTGGAACGTTGCTCTCACGTAGCCAGTCGTTGGACATTTGCGTTGCAAGATAAGTATTTTTCGTGGATTAAATTATATACAATCTGTGTTCTGCAATGTGCTAAATCTGAATGTTATTTATTCATGAGGTTGAAATTGAAATGAAGTTTGTGCATAGCATAAGAATGGGATTGAATCCTTGCATATGGAATCATCTTCTGTTTGTGCTTATGTGTGTTGTTATGTTTAATTCCGCTGTGTTTTATTGAAGTTTGCATCTGTATAGAGAAGTTTTTAATTGTTATGAATTTTATGAGTAAAGGAATTGGGGCGAAGTCTGCCAAAAGCCCTGGTGTGTTGTTGATATTTCCTTTCCTGCAATTGAATGAGAGAAGGGGACATTACAGAGTGGTATCAGAGCTCTAGGTTCAACACTACGGCTGTTGGGCCCTTCACAGAGATATAAATCATTGTGTGCACATGCGTTTTGTATTTGTCTGTTTGCCTCCATGGAGGAGAGAAAGGAGGGGCAACCTCTGCCATCTTATACTGTTTTTGTTGTTTTGCTGTTTCATGCTTAACATGAAGAGGTGCATTTTCTTTTCTTGAAATACTGTTTTTGTTGCAAATATGGTTTCTGTTTGTTAAATTCCTGAGTAAAATCATGAACAGTTAGCTGTTACAGCCCCATATCTCAATGATGATTTTTTTACTTACAATGAACCCACATTGTGTGGCCGATTGATGGTTTTCAGAAGTGAGGAAAGCCTGCAAATTATGCCCTTATACTCATGAGTTTCCTTGCCCATGCTTGTTGGCTGCTTGGGGATTAATTGTGAATCTATTGGTTGGATTGTTGAATGTGAGATGGAAGAAAGATTTCAAATTTTTCCTAAGTGTTTTCGAAAATTTTGTTTAAGTCTGTTTCAGGAAGAATTCGAGAAGTTGTCCCGAAACTACGAAAAGATTCCGCGAATCGTTCCGCAACGCGGAAGAGTTCGGGAAATCGTTCCGAAATTTGTGGAAGAGTTCCGTGAACCGCCCCGAAATTTGCAGAAGGAATTCTCTTCCGAAACTGCGGAAGACTTCGGCGAATCGTTGCGCAATTGCGGAAGGCTTCCGCGAACCTCCCCGAAACTGCGGAAGACTTCACCAAATCGCCCCGAAATTTCAGAAGCATTCGGCAAACCATTCCGAAACTGCGGAAGCATTCCGCGAATGGCTCCGCAACTGCGGGAGCATTCGCCGAATCGCTCCGCAACGGAAGTGTTCCGCGAATGGCTCCGCAACTGCGGGAGCATTCGTCGAATCGCTCCGCAACTGCGGAAGCATTTGGCGAATTGCTCCGCAATTGCGGGAGCGTTCGGCGAATCGCTCCGCAACGGGAGCATTTGCCGAATGGCTCCGCAATTGCGGGAGCGATCGGCGAACCAACCCGCAAAAAAAAAAAAAAAAAAAAAAAAAATCACCCTTGATTTTTGGATAGAAGGAACATTCGGACTCAGAATGGAATGATTCCTGTGGGGCTCGGAGGCCATTGACGAGGGCCATGAAAGAACCAGTGAAGACCCCTAGCCCATTACACTCCGATTTGACAGAAAATGGATAATAGTGACTTTTGAAGGACGGAGTCCCGAGGCTTGACGGAAGGTCGGTTTGAGCTGAAATTGATCAGGCGCGGCCATGAAGCAGGCACGATGTTAAGTTCAGAATCTTCGAGCCAAACTCCAAGGGATGTGAAGTCGGGGTGAGCAAGAAGGCCAAAAAGCACTGTTCCGGGCCACTTTTTCGGGATTTTGAAAAGCTCGTGGGCAATAAAAGTGACCCTAGATGTGGGAATCAAAAATTTTACTGAACTAGACATTTCATATTCTCATTAAGACGAACAGTTTCCGTTAGACGAAGATTTCCCAGAAATGCACCGTTTGGGAGATAGCCATTTTTAGCCCAAAATTTGGAATTTTGGGAAAATTGTGAAAAGTGAGTAGTAAAACCCAGAAATTCATAGAAGATGAATGGTGCATCGGAATTGAAATCTGTGAATTGCTGAGTGTTCCTTGTTATATGGACTAACTTCACCTGATAGATAAGTTTTTGTGATTCTTCATAGATTTTCTTCCGCAGGTGGCTAAAGTTGGCATTCTGGACCAAAATGCAACTGTGTAAAATGTGCAGAATTGGAGTGAAAGTTGTAATTTTTGAAGAGATGTAGTTTCTACACCTGATGTCGGAATGGAGCATGAAGACAGGCATTGGAAAGCTTGTCCAGCAGGGAACAATGATGCATGACCAGATTTTGAATGAGGTCTGTAACATATATCACAGATATTTAGTGCAGAAGAGTGCCAGCGGCTGTTTTGACAAACAAATTTTGTTGTCAATGTGGGCAATTTCTACAATTGCATGATATGGAAGAGGAATTCCATGTTACGAGGAGGGATCGAAAATGGAAGAATTCTTTAAACCTCTATTTTTTATCATACTTATAATTATGAAATTGTCATAAATGTTAAAAATGTAAGGGATTACATAGATGTATATGCACTAAATGGCATCTTAACAAACATTGCATAGTGCATATGGAAATGCTTGTGCATAAATTGGATACTGCATATTGGTAGAATAATGAAGTCTGCATATGCAATGAACCGCTAATAGAGAATATTGTGGTTGATAATCACTATTGATGTTGGTATTGGTTGTAGGACCAAAGATAACAAAGAGCATGGCTAAATGTGCTGAGGATGTTGTTATATGAAGTCAACAACCTTATGCAGAAATGATGGTGGAACGAATCTATGATCATAAAGTTGGCAAAAGGACTGAGCAGCCTTGGTAAGAGGCCAACTGATCAGGTAACATAAGGCGATGTTAATGGTAACCATGCAGGTAATGATTATTGGTGCCAAATTGCATGAATATTGAAAGAGGATTTGGTAAGATCTCTTCAACTATGTTTGAGCTATGTTGAGTTAGTTTGCATGTGATATTGAATACCGATTGGGACTGTTAACCTACCAAGCTTGGTGAGGTGTGGGTAAGTGAAGGAAATGAACCTTACCCCCTATGACTGTTTAGAAATCTCAATGCATTCATATGAATTTATATCATGCCATGTGTATGTTGGTTATGTGCTTAATAACCAAAGCAAGTAAGGACTGGTGGTCCTGATTATGATAATGCAAGTTATATGAGATAGTCATGTTCGATCATAATATGCTTGAATGCATAGTACTCATGAAACAATGCAAGGTAGCATTGAGTAGATGTGCATTAAGAGATTTTATAAATCTTGTGATGCATTGTATGAATACATAGGGATGATGCATATGTTATTGCAAAATAAATAATGAATGAAATGATGAATTGATGATAATTCTAAGATCATTTCATGGGCTGTTATGAATGCAGAATAGTAAGTGCATGAAGAGCCAAATCATGATCGATGGGCTGCTAGAATGCTCTGTGGAAGGACAGAGTTGTATGAATGATATGACTGTGAAATAATGAGTATTTACAATTTATTTAAGTTGCATGGATAGTGTGACTATGTCTTGAAATTCTATTGTGATAATGATGCATATATAGAAATGTATATATATTTCATTGCATTTCAAATGTTAAACAAATGAAGGTGTTTGAATTATTGAGTATTACAATTCTGAGATCACTTCAGCGACTGTTGTGGCAACGAAATGATTATATGCATAGATACTCACAACATGTTTGACTGATTGAAGTTTCAATTTCAGGTAGAAAGGTCTTACATATGGCAATGAGGATGAGTCCATAATAGAGACCAGGACCTACCATATGCAGAAGCCAAAGGTTATGAGAAGGTTCTCATGGTTGTAAAGTATGCATGAAACAAATCTGAAAACATTCTCATGAGAATAATATCACAATTGCAAATCAAATTTCTGTGAGAAACGAATTTGAAAATTTGATCTAGAGCTTATGAGAAGGAATCTCATGGTTGAGAGCTCTAAGTCCTGTTAATAAGAACAGTTGTAAATATCAGATTTGTAAATGTTTCGGATTTGAAATTTTACTAATAATTGCTAATGACTGTTTGGCCTATATGAAAATGTGTCAGGAGGACATGCTGTAAGTGGATGCTCATGTATGGCAGCGGGCATAAGACCATAACGGGCAGAGTGGTGTCACTTATGGGAGCCAAATAATATGAGGATAGCCTCATGGATAAGAAAACCAATTTCTATAATAGACAGAGTTGCAAATTCATACTGAATTTAGTTATTAGTACAATCGGATTTGAATTGTATTGCTAAATGTTGCTAACTGTTTGGTTGTTCAATAAGTGTGCCAGGAAGACACATTGCAGTAAGACCATGAGAGAGGTCCTGCAGAAGCCAAACTTCATGGGAAGGGATTCCATGATTTGAAAATGGGTTCAGGTGAAATGCCATAAGACATTATTAATGTCTCATCTGCACTACATGATTGGTAAACAATATGAGTGGGATGGTGAAGATTATGTCAGTAAGACATATGAAGGTTATGTAACATCAAAAGGAATTGGGATGGCAAACCGAGGAACTGTCAACTCAGAGAAGGAGCCTCCATTCCTCATTAAAGAAGAGAAATAACATCTGCAAAATGGATAAGTGTTCCATAAACCCTGAATGATATATATATATACATACACGCATGTCTAATTATTAGAGTTAATATGCAGAGCATGTTTTGATTTTATTTCCATTACAGTAGACTGATTGAAGTATGATTAGGACCTTCATAGTCCACATCAGTAAGGAGTGCACGCCTTTCTGGTGCTGAGTTATGTTAGGGATGCCAATATTGACTACGCCTTAAGGGAATGGACGCATTCCTGGTGTTTCAAGGTTGGATAGTGGATGTTATGAAATATGTTTACAGTTCTAGAGCAGCAATACTAATGAGCTTGCTATCCATTTTGTGTTGACAGATTATACATATGAAATTCAATGCTACACATTAAAGGGAAAAGTGAAGAAAAGAATACTCAAGAGGATTGTATGAGCAATGGTAACCCTTGTGTAGGGTGAGTGGGTATCATGGGGCCATGATAGCCTGCAGTTAAGAAAGTCACCTAAAGAATTCCTTAATGGAACCGCCGGTTTACACAAGAGAAGAAGTGCCACCCTTGTATGGGTGAAGAATTGTTATGCGCATTGAGGGATTGTGATACATGTGAAAGGCTGATGCAATCCTAAGGCAGAGTAGTGGAGCCTTGACCTGTAATGGTCGGTGGCGCAGTTACCTTCCATTGGCCGATGACCCAGACGTATGTGCTGGCTCGGCAATGGAGAGGGCCAACCAGGTATGAGACTGGTTGGGCACCACCAAATGCTTGGTAAACCCAGTCGGCGTGAAGGTGTACTGGTAGGGCATTAATTATTTGATGATTTGGAGCAGCTTGCGTGCTGGCTAAACATCCTAGTCCGCAGGAGGATCCCAAGGCTTATAAAGTAAAAGCAGGACCCTGTGGACCAGAGAGGAAATGCACAAATACAGATAAGTATTCAATTTCATTTATTTCTTGTTTGGAATAATGAAGATTACAAGTATAAGTCTTGTAACAGTTAAGCTGATGCACTATTGTTTCTTTGTTGGAAACCTTGGTCATGCAGGAAGCAAGGACCCTGAAAGAACTATAAATTGCTTGGTAAATCCATAGAGTGGCTGATTGGGAAAGATTCTTGATGATTTGGAGCAGCCTGCGTGCTGGCCAAACATGCAAGATTGTTGATGATTTGGAGCAGCCTGCGTGCTGGCCAAACATGCAAGATTATTGGTGATTTGGAGCAGCCTACATGCTGGCCAAACACCCAAATCCACAGGCGATTCCAAGGCTTGTAAAGCAAAAAAAGGACCCTATGGAATAAAGTGAAGACATCTAGTGCAGTGTTTGAGTGTAGGTATTGTGGGAAGCAATGACTATGAAAGCATCTCAAGGATGTGTGTGGACATGTAACCACCCTAAAGATCTCAGCATGAGCAGTAATGAAAGATGGGGCTAGTGGAACTATGTGAGTCCTAGCAGCCAAGAGTTAGACCAACCAAGTGGAGGAACTCCATGGTTGAGAGATCGGGAATAGACCATAGACACTACGTGTAATAGCCAAGAAGGGCAGGTCAAGCATTCATGTGAAGTGAAAGAGGACCGGAGCATGAAAACCACAGTGGTGGTGTGGGTTCCAGAATGGAACAAAACTAAGAGGAGAAACTCTTACTGCTCTCTCTCTTTCCTTTTTATTGATGTATTTATAGAATTAGAAAATTGCTGAATGCATGCATGACTGAAAGTAAAAGTGTGTTTATTTGATTAAAGTGAATTGTGAATGCTAATTAATGAATTTCTTGTGAATGGATGAACATGAAGGAATTCATGTGTATGTTGGGAAAGCATAAAAAGTGTGCAAGTCTCATGAGTAAAGCATGGACTATCCATGTCAACTGGGGAAAAACTATTGACTGATTTTTAATGTTTGGGTTATGCTTGGCCTAACGAGAATTGTAATGATGAATTTCACAGGTGGAAATTGAATCAATTGGTTGCAGAAAGTGCAGGCAAGTGTTGCTAGTGAGCAAAGTGTGGTCAGTTGTTTCCATTGACCATGGCGGCAGACCAAGGGCTATTAGAATTGGTTGGAAGTCTTCTTCAAACAATTGCCAAGACCCAAGAAAATCTTGGAGAGATGCTCAAGATGCAAAAGCAGCAGAACGAGATGAACCACAAGGTCTTGTAGGACTCTATTCGTCTGCAGAAAGAGGTAAAAAGCATTATGAGGGCAACCGACAAGGGAAAGAAAAGTGGATCAATGAAGAAGCATTCATCCAATCGTCCGATTAAGAAACGCTCCAGGTGGGAAGACTCAAAGGAAATTGAGCAGGTAAAGATGAAGCAACCAGTGAAGTGTTGGAAATGTGGAGGGGATCATTGCCTCCGCAACTGCCCAACAAGAGAACCTCAAGAGGGTAAGAGCCATAAAGTTTACAGACTTATGGATGAGCTGGAAGATCCGAATCAGCAGGAGCAGCTCGCGAAGATCAAAGGACTTGGTCCTGAAAGTTCAAAGTAAAGAACAGAATGCAGGGCAGATCGGCAAAGTTTTTGAAGTTTTGGACATGTGTAAATTGTATATGTATGCCTACGTCTTGGAACACCGAGGACGGTGTTATTCTAAGGGGGAGGGGATTGTAATGTCCCATTCTGACTCTTAGGATGTATTAGCATTTAATGTAAATGATGTGTACATGTAATGTATGTTTACCTAGCGTGGAGCTCAAGGCCAAGGTCCCGCTAGTGAAAGCCTGAATTTGATTTAAAAGGGCAAGCATTGATATTTGATGCCCATGTGCTCTTAAGCCATGGAAATTGTAATAGGATGTAAATAAACATCATGCAATAAAATTCCAAGACTGGCTATGGAGGCAACGAATGAGAAGGGGCCACGTGTATCCACTAGGGAGTGGTGAGGGCGCTAAGGGAGTGAACCATAGGTTGCCATATGTCATTATGAGAACCCATTTGACTTTTCTAGATGACATTTATGCATGTTGTAAGGAAGTGGTTGAGATGTCAGCCCATGGCTTCAATGGAGCATGGACAGCCTTGAAATTCGTATGGGTAGGTATGGGCTCTGTTTACTTGTGCCACAAGTCACTCTACCTCTTGAAAGTTGCTTCATTCTCATCCCTATTCCATGGTGAAAGAACCCAGCATCATTTTCCATCCAAAAAAAACGAGTTCCCAGCAGTGAGCAAAACCAGAAATCGCAACTTGGAATGAACCCACGTTTTGGGAAGCCAAAAACGCCAAGAAGGGGTATTGGACAGTGAAATCCAATGGGGGATCCATTGGTATGAACCTTGGGGTGAATTTGGGAGCAATAGCTACCCCAAAATCCATGGGAAAACCCAGTTTTAACTGCCCAGAAAATCGGTGACGGATTTGGGGTTATTTGTGACAGAGTTGTGAGAAATCCAAGTGTGGATGTATGAACAAAGGATGGGATTGTTGAGTCCAGCTTGAAGTGTATGTGGCTCTGGGATTGAGCTCAGTGGACTAGCATCCTCCTCCATCTCCTATTGCATGCTTGAAAAACCCAACTGTGTGTTGGCTTAGCATGGTTGTTTGAGTGAAACCCTGACTGTGAGTGAGCCATCTAGTTCCTTCTTAGTGGATACACAGCCCAGCTCGGGGGTGATTTCTCAGCTGAAAGAATACAGGCTGGACAGAGATCTATGGTTGGGTGGAACGTTGCTCTCACGTAGCCATTCGTTGGACATTTGCGTTGCAAGATAAGTATTCTTCGTGGATTAAATTATATACAATTTGTGTTCTGCAATGTGCTAAATCTGAATGTTATTTATTCATGAGGTTGAAATTGAAATGAAGTTTGTGCATAGCATAAGAATGGGATTGAATCCCTGCATATGGAATTATCTTCTGTTTGTGCTTATGTGTGTTGTTATGTTTAATTCCGCTGTGTTTTATTGAAGTTTGCATCTGTATAGAGAAGTTTTTAATTGTTATGAATTTTATTAGTAAAGGAATTGGGGCGAAGTCTGCCAAAAGCCCCGGTGTGTTGTTGATGTTTCCTTTCCTGCAATTGAATGAGAGAAGGGGACATTACAAATGTGACACCCTTGTGCAAGAAAAGGAAGAACTTAACAGAAGATTTCAACATCTAGAAGCTAGAAAGAGAGCTTTGGTTATACAGATGAGAACTATGGAGGCGGAGAAAAGAGCTCTAGAAAGCGGTAACCTACAGTTGGAGTCCGAGAAATTTGATACTGCTCAACAGATTGATGACCTAAAGGAAAGCGTTGAAAAGCTAGAAGAAAAGGAAGAATTGCTAGAACATCAATTACAACTCGCAATCAACAAGGTTGGCGACTTGGGACCCTTCCATGAGCAGGCTTGTGAAATTATGGAAAGGATACATGAGATTCAAGAGCTCATGATAGAGGAAATCTGCAAGTTGAAGGAAGTGGTGGCCAGGATCAAGGAGATAAATGCTGAGGCAACTAGGTGTAGGAGAAAGTATGTACATATTAGCGAGGACATTAGGAGGAAAATGGAATGGAGAGAAGGAAGATCATGATTTCCAGAAAGACTCCCTCTTAAGTCCATCATCGGTTTCAAAGCAGATATCCGCCTCTTAGGGTTTTGCCAAAATTACGGAGTAAGGTTGAATGAAGTGGCCATGGTTATGCTTGAACAGTGTGGGAATTTGTATTTGAAAATACGAAACACCCACGAAAATTTCCAGGTGAAGATGCCCCGAACCATAGAGGAGTTTCCAGACAGAGCCCAACATTTGTCTGATCTAAAGGAGGGGTCGAGTGCTGAAGTGGACTATGTTAGGAAGGTAGATGCTTTGACTTCAGAAGACCTTCATGACTGGATTGGCCAGGCCACAGTTTGCGCACATATCCTAACTGAAAGTCTCCAAGTTACAATAGTAGAAGTTGCTAATCTAGAAGAATAGCTGGCCAAGCATGAAGTCTCTTTGAAAACCATGCTTCCCCTTGATGCAAACAATATCATAAAAGAGACCAGTCTCTGGGTGAAGCATATAGCAGAAACGGATAGGATGCTAACAGCAGGGACACATCAAATAACAGCAGGAGTAGCAGAGGCATCAACTTCAATGGGATTCCCAGCAACAACAATGGCTCAAACCCCAACAGGAGTACCAGCTTCAACAGAAACGCCCAAGTCAGCAAAGACATCAGCTCATAAACAATCTACCTTCTATCTTATTTCGTGGGTCTGCAACCAACGTTTCTTCCTTTAGTCTACCTATGTGTAAATTATTAATGACATCTGAGCCTCCATCACATTCATTTTTATAATATTTTGGGTTTTGATTCTCTTTTTGTGACATGGACACTACAAGACAAATTAGAGGAATATAGACGGTTAGGGTATAGGTGGCAGCTCTTGGAGCATTTTGTAAAGCTATATATAGCTGAATAGAAGAGAATAGAAGGACTTTTGGCAGGTGAAAGGACATTTCTGTCTTGTATGTGAACTATTTCTGCTACATGAATAAGAAAATCGTTTTGGCCTGTGGAAGCCTATGCAGCATTTTGCTTGGGATTGTGTTGGATAATTGCTAAACTATTTCTGCATCTTTCATGCATTTCCTGTGAGATCTTTCCTCGCTATTGTGAATTAATTCTCTACTATGAATGGTTTCATTTCCTTTGCAAAATTTATGTGTTAAATAGGTAATAGAATGTTTGTCTCTATCAGAGCTATCTTTGATAATCTTTATTTTCTGCTGTAAATGCTTCTATTCAATTTAACAACTATCTGTGGAGTTCTTGGTTGCATTTCCAGTTTATTACTCATCCTTTAAATTTGCTCCTTACGAGGATAGATTAATTTAGATTTAATTAGCTCAGAGTAGATTTGTTTAACGCATGCATTTAATTTAGGGCACATGCATATCATTTTAAACATAAAAAATATAAACGGTGGATCGGGCCGCAACCGGTAAAATAAAAAAATCTTTTGAAAACTTACACGGTATCTGGACCGTTAACTGGACGGATTCCCTACACCAAACGGTAAGCGATCTAATTGGGATCGCTTACTGGGAAGAATCCCTTGCTGATTGATGCTACGATTTTGGAGGCATCAACAGTTTTTGGCGCTAGAAGGAGGGCCACCAGTGCATGGCTAGCAGAAGAGACCCTTTTGTTAGAAACTTTTCCACTGAGAACCCATCTGAAACAGTTATCCCAGACATCCCAGACATCCCAGATCTGGAATCAAGAAATCAAGAAAACCCTAATTCTAAGACAAAACAGCAAGAAACGTTGTATGCCGTCCCTTTTGAGGAAGTAAATCGCTTCAGAAGATATACCCGCTCCTATGTTAGAAGTCTTGGAGGACTAACCACAGTTCCTCTATTACCCAGAGTTAGAGCTCCTCGAAAAAACCCTCAGTGTACAAGGGATTCCGTTCTTGTTCAAAGTCTAGAAGAATTATTAGATTTATCTCTAGAAGAAATCACTGAACCATTTGACGAAGTTAGACCCGAAACTCCCACAAATCAAGAACAGCAACACACTCCAAGGCATACTCCTCACAACTCACCACCACATACACCACCACATTCTCCACCAAGATTCATGGCCGTACCCAAATGGAGAGCAAGAGGAGAATTAAATGTAGACGGAACATTCCATGATTTGCCAAAAAACCTAGAAAAGGTTTTACCTAAGTATGACCCTGACACAGGGATTTCTGCTGAAGATCACCTTAAAAGTTTTTATTTAGCTCTAAATCTTCTAAATGTGGAATACGAAGATGTGGTCTGTCTCCTTTTTCCTAATACTTTTGAACCCAAAGTATCTTCCTAGTTTTTTAGTTTGCAAGCTAATTCGATAACAAGTTGGGAAGATTTTGAGAAGTGTTTTCTAAAAAAGTATGGCAATCAGAAAAATGTAGCTACTCTTATGAAAGAATTGTTGTCTATGAGAATGAAAAAAAATGAGAAAGTTCAAGAATTTAACCAAAGATTCACAACATTGTTAAATAATTTTAGTGATGCAACAAAGCCTGCTGAGGAATGCTTAGTAGAATATTATACAATAGCTCTTAAATCGCCGCTAGCAATGTTCGTCAAGAGAACGAAAAAGCCTACCCTGACAGAAAATTTTGAGGAAGCCAAGAAAGTAGAAGAAGAGGCTGACAACATCGCCAAACATACTCTCGATGTAGAGGCCAAGTCGACAGCTGTTAAGAAACCTTTTCTGCTAACTCGGGATAAAGAAGAACCCGCAACAGATTTAGAAAATGTCATAAAAATGATGCAAAAACTCTCCAATAAAATTGTGGATCTAGAGAAAGATAAGGCTACTAGTTCTTCAAGGTCACCTTTCAAGCCTTTCTATAAAAAGAAAGAAGAAAATGGACAGTCAACCCCACCGGTAAACAATTATGATGTACTAAACTTAAATGAAATAGGCATGGAGCACTTCTGCACTTTCCATCAAGAACAACACTCAGAAAAAAGCTGTCCATAGTGGATCAATTCGATGAGTTTAGTAATGAACCAAATGTTAGATTCACAAATGCCTGAGCAAACGAATCCCCAGCAAGAACCAATTCTTGAGAGTGAAGAGCCTGCTCCCGACACTATGATGATCCTTTAGAATTGGACTCCTACCCAAGATCCATCTTGTGAAGATTTTGTAGATGAAGTGCAAACAGCATCTATTAACATCACCACCAGAGGTAAAGGCCCATTGATTCATCCGACAATAGAAGCACCTAAAGCTAGATCTAATCAAATACCGAAGCGACACATAACTGTCATTCCTCCCCAACCCAAGACAAACCCGGTAGTTGCTCCTACGGTGACTAAAGAACCAAACTCAGAGATAATCAAATAGCCATAAGCTCCTTCAAACAAAACATAAAATCAATCGAAGATTTCAAAGGAATGTGACATGAGCTATGATATAATTGAAGATATTAAGAAAACAAAAGCAAACGTTTCCATTTTTTATATGTGTAGCTTTCCGCAACAAAGGAAGAGATTGATGGAAGCCTTTGATCCACAAACAAGTGCCTCATTAGAAAACACTGATGAGAACCCAGAAATTAATGAAGCAAGTATTGGTGGAAAATCAAAATCTCAAACTCTACCTTTCCTCTTAACCTTTGATATTTTTAATCACATTGTTTACAATTGTTTGGTAGACTCAGGTGCTAGTTCGAATGTCATGCCTTTGTCAATTTGCAAAAGGATTAATGGACAGCCGATCCCATCCCCATCTCAAATCATTCAACTGGATAGAACTGCTGTCAAGGTTATTGGTGAATTGAAAGATCTACTTATTAGGTTGTCATCCGACTCTAGTGTATATCAATTCATTGACATAATAGTGGTCGATATCCCTGAAGCATATGGTTTAATTTTGAGTAGAGACTGGTATGCAAAACTGAATGGTTATTTTGCAACGGATTGGTCTCATTTGTGGTTGCCCTATCAAAATAGGCAAAATCAAATCAAGATATTAAGAGAGCCACACATGAAACAAAATGTTACTCAGCTAGAGGAGAAAAATGAAGCTGTAGCTTTTTCGTCTTCAGTGTTAGGGAACTATTTCTTGGAAATCGAACCTGGGAATTATCAATTAGAAGATATTAGCCATGACTCAGAAAAACAGTCCGATCTCCTTCATTTCTCACGGACTGATGATATTGATTGTAACATAGTAAATTTAGTTACTAACTTAGATAGCAATGGTACTAACTTAGTTAAAAAAGAAGCTATTTTTTGGACTCTCTACTTTGATGGCTCCAAAACTCAAGAAGGATCAGGAGCTGGCTGTGTTTTAATTGACACCGAAAGAAACAATAATTTTTTATCTTGTAGATTAGAATTTGAATGTACGAATAATACTATTGAGTATGAAGCTCTGGTCCATGGGTTGAAGAAAGCTATTGGTTTGAATATCAAATATTTGAAAGTATTTGGTGATTCAGAAATAGTTGTTAGGCAAATAAGGAATACAATTCATTTCCTTTCACCACACTTAAAGGGTTATCAAGTTGAGGTTTGGGATCTGATTTCATGTTTTGATGCTTTCAATATTAATTCTATTCCTAGGTTGAAGAATGCTGCAGTTGATTTATTAGCAACCTCTGCTTCCATGTTAGTGCCCACTAATAACAAATGTTCTATTGAATTAATTTTCAGGCCCTCTGTTCCGGATAACATCACAAATCTCAGGGTATTTGATGATGATGATCAGATCATTAATTTTTTAACAAATGAAGATGCCTTCCAAGAGGCTATAATAGATGAAGAGCAACATGATTCAGATGTACAAAATAAAGATGTTGTAAAGGGAAACTTCATGCCCAGAGGCGTGAGAACTCTTGAATCGTTATTTGATCTACATAGCAAGTTCAGAAGACCTGTAAATGTTAAAACTCACAGCTCATCCACGCAGCATGAGTTAATAAATCTGGGCACAGATGCTAAACTGAGATATATTAATCTTGTGAAGTTTTGTACGCCAGGCAAGAGGAGTAGATTCATCAAATTGTTCCAGCAATATAAAGATGTGTTTGCTTGGACCTACGATGATCTGAAAACATACGATATCCACATCATTCAACACATAATACCAATGAAGGAAGGTGTCAAACATTTTCAGCAACAATTAAGAAGGATGCATCCGACACTCGAGCCTCTAATTCAGAAAGAGTTAAAAAAATTGTTGGATGCCAAGATTATTTTCAAAGTCCGACACTCTGAATGGGTGGCTAATTTAGTTCCCGTGCAGAAGAAATTGGGAGAAATTAGACTGTCTGTATATTTCCAGAACTTAAACAGAGATTCCGATAAAGACAACTATCTTGTGCCCCCAATGGAACAAATCTTGCAGATGATGTCAGGATCATAACTTTTCTCCCTACTAGATGGTTTCTCTGGTTACAACCAAGTGCTAGTGGCGGAGGAGGATCGACTCAAAACCACTTTTCGTACGAAGTGGGGAACCTTCGCATATTGAAGAATGCCTTTTGGCTTAATCAACGCAGGAGCTACTTTTCAGCGAGCCATGGACATTGCTTTCCTTGGATTGGGCGGTCAATGTGTTGTAGTTTACTTAGATGATGTGACAGTTTTCTCAAAGAAAAGGGAAGACCATGTTTTCCACCTAAAGCAAATCTTTGATCGTTGTAGGAAGTATGGTATCTCTTTAAACCCTAAGAAAAGTGTTTTCGTTGTTCTTGAGGGAAAACTTGTGGGTCATATCATTTCAAATGAGGGAATCTCGATAGATCAAGAGAGAGTACAAACTATCAAGAAGATTCCCATGCCCCACAGCAAAAGGCCTATGCAATCATTCATGGGCACCATAAATTTTGTTCGAAGGTTCATACCAAACCTCGCTTAGATCGTTAAACCTTTGCAACGAATGGTCAAGCAGAGTGTACAATTTAAGTGGACAGGCTTGGAAAAAGTTGCATTTAAAGAAATCAAGGCTGCCATAGCCAAGGCGCCTTCTTTAGGAAGTCTAGATTTTGACAAAGATTTTATAATGTGCACTTTTGCTTCTGATAACTCTCTCACAGATGTGCTTACTCAAAAGGCGGAATCAGGGGATGAATACCGAATTTCTTTTATGAGCACTGGTCTACAGGGCATTGAACTGAACTACCCCGTGGTAGATAAGCAAGCATATGCAGTTTTCAAAGCGGTAAAGTAGTTTAGGCCATATATTCTAAAAAATAAAACTAAAGTCATAGTCCCTCATCCCGCTGTCAGATCTCTTTTTGTCCAGAAAGAATTAGGAGAAAGAAGAGGAAACTGGGTCACTGCTCTTCAAGAGTATGACTTAGAATTCAAACCAGCCACTATTATCAAAGGTCAAGGTTTGTGCAAAATGCTTACTGAAAACCCAATTGATGAAGAGCTAGATTGGAGGAATGAAGCCGAATTGAACATGATTGATGTATGTCCAATTTTTTCGACGCCGAAATCTTGGTACAAGGACCTAGTGCATTATCTACAGTCAGGTTACTTTCCAGAGCACTGGAATCCAAAGCAAAGAAGAGCTCTCCGTCTCAAATCAACAGTATACCAAATCATTGAAGGAGTGCTCTTTAGGAAGAATTACGATGGCATTTTCCTCAGATGTTTGGAGAAAGAAGATGTGAGCAAAGTGGTCAAAGAATTACATGATGGCCATGTTGGGGGACATTACTCTGGAGATACTACAACTCACAAAATTCTTAGAGATGGATACTATTGGCCCACTCTTTTCAAGGATGCTCACACCTATGCCAGAAATTGTGACGTATGCCAAAGGAGTGCCGGAAAGTTACCAAAAGCAGCAGGACCCTTGCAGCCAGTTATCATCTATGAACCATTCGAGCAATGGGGCATAGATATTATTGGTGAAATAAACCCAAACTCCTCACTGCAACACCGGTATATTCTGACAGCCACTGACTATTTTACAAGATGGGATGAGGCCGTCCCGCTGCGTAAAGTCAATGAATATTCAGTTATCAACTTCCTGGAGGAACACATCATAACCAGGTCTGGGGTTCCAATTTCCCTAGTCTTTGATAATGCCCCTTATTTTTCGTCAATTAAGATTAATGAATTCATGTATGAGAAAGGAATTAAACTACATTATTCAGTCAATTGCTATCCCCAAGGAAATGGATTAGCTGAGTCTACTAATAAAAATATCATCCGAATCCTTAAGAAAACTGTGATTGAAAATCAAAGAAGCTGGCACATAGCCCTCCCAAACGCCTTATGGGCAGACAGAGTCACTCCCAAGAATGTCTTAGGGGTTTCCCGTTTACCTTAGTCTATGGCAAGGAAGCCATCCTTTCTCCAAATATTTTACTCCCATCGTTGCAGTTGTCCCAAGCCTCCCGAGGTTCTAGCAATCAAACCCTACAATCCAGAATTTATACCTTGCTAAAACTTGAAGAGTCATGATAGAAATCCAAAGACCAATTCCATCACCACCAAGACATAGTCAAAAGATGGTTTGATAAGAAGAAATATGGTAAAAGAAATTTCGAGGTAGGTGACTTAGTTCTGAAATGGGACCACCAGCATGAAGGTAAGGGAATGCACACAAAATTTCAACATCTATGGGTCGGTCCTTACCAAATTTCTGAAAAGCTTGGCCCGTCAACCTATAAATTGAAAGACCTGCAAGGGGAGGAAGTAAATCTCCCTTTCAACGGCCTTGCCTTGAAACAATACTTCACATGAGTTCTAGGTGGACTCTTGTACATAAATAAAACGCTATCTTTTCTTTGCTGGTTTTTTTTTTGTTTCTTTTTAATCACTTTTGATTACCTTTTAGTCTGCTAGTTAGCTTGTTTTGTTTTCTTTTGTTCTTTCCCCTCTTGTTTGAGTCCTTGTTTAAATAAAGCTAAGCTCAATTGTGGTATAGCTGAGAGATGAGACTCCAGAAAAACTCAGAAGGATGGTCATGAAGAAGCTCACTGATAAAGGGAATATATACTTGTAACTTTGCTTTCACTGATTGGTTTCCTGGAATGCAGCAATCCTCTTCTCTGTTTGGTCAAAATAACCCCTGTCAAATAGCTAAGATCTAGCATTTCTTTCTAACTATCTTAGGGCCCCATTCACTCTAACATTAATAACTGTCTCAAGAAGTTCACTATGGTGGACCCATGGAGAGGAAGCATGTCTCACAGATATATGGCATTTAAAATGATCCCTTGCTGCAAGTAAAATCCAAAAGGCATATGTCAAAGAGTCTGGTTTCCAGAAATTCTCGCCTCAATCAAAGCATGGTTGAGAAAAGCAAGGAAATTGCCAAATCAAGGAAGCTGTTCAAATAAATCAGCTCAGCAAGGTTCTTCTCCGTCTGTGAAGCATGAAATCAAACAAATATTTCGCTCACACAAAATGACATTTTTGGATTGAAGAACCTATATCAAATTTTGAAAGCAGGAGAAATTTATTTCTAGAAGACTCAAAGTGGAAAAAGTCGTGAATTAAAGAAACATCCAAAAGCATGCGAAATAGCATGGGAATGATGAACAAATGAATATGTCTGTGAGATATTGTCACGATCCTGTGGAGTCTTATATCAGTAAGCTTCTGAAAGACAGAATTTAAAAATGAACCCCACATTTTGGCCCATAGAGAGTTGTAAAGAAGTCTAAGTCAAAGTTGCCTTTTCTCTTATTACCATTATGATAAGAGTGATCACTGTATTCTCCAGAGCTGAACTATGAAGACATTTTGTTGCACATGTAATCAGCACTTTGTAAGTTTCCTGACCTTGAGATACGTTTGTTTCAGAGATCTATGTTCTCCAGCGAATCGCCAATTGTTGTTGCTGCAACATCCCCCCCTATATTTTTTAAAAACATATTGGGGCCCCCCTCCTTTTGTTTTTGAGAAGAAGTTTGCCTAAGAATATCTGGACATCAGAGTCTTTCCTTACTTAGTTTCCCTAAAGAAAGGTCTTTTGCTTGCCTTGCACTTTGAGTTTATTTTCATTTTTTTGCCTAAGTAAAACTCAAGTTTCTAAGCCGCAACGGCGGAAGTTCTGAGCTAACTTTGCCACAACGGCGGAAGAGTTGGTCCAAAATTTTTGAAATGGCGGAAGAAAAGGACCAAGTTAAGCCGCGGCAGAAAACATATCTTAAGCTTTTGAAAAGATGAAACCTTTGACCAAGTAAACCCGTGGCGGAACAAATTCACCAAGTTTCTCCGTAATTGCGGAAGAATTCGTCTAACTCTTCCGCAAACAATCGAAAATTTACGAATAAGTCACCTTTGCGGGAGGACTCGTCTATCTTTTCTGCATTGACGAAAGTCTTCCAGAAACTCTTCCGCGACGGCGGGTAGAGTGGCACACTTTTCGGAAGAACTCGGATAACTCTTCCGCAAATGCAGGTAAACCTACTTAAAGTGGCCGATGCGTAGCGTCACGCTTTCCCTTTGCGGAAATGCTCGTACAATCCTCTCGCGACGGCGGGCAAAACCCAGTTTCTCTTTTCGCAGCTGGTGGAGAACTTACCCAAGTCTTTCCGATTTTGATGGTCGTACTTAATAAGAAAAGTGTCGATTTGACCCATCCGTACGCCGCATTAACCCTGTTTAATGGTCTGCAACCACCCTATTAATAGCTCGCGCGTGTCGATTTTATTTTTATAGGGCATGAACCCTGTTGAGTTTTCATTCGTTCCATTGGTCAAAGGCCTCATTCCCATTTCATTCGAATTTGCAAGCACCTGTTCCTGGGCTCACCGTTTCCGCAGCGGTATCAAAACCTACCTACCATCGTCTTCCAATAGGTACGTACCCCGTCAAGCCTCATGGACTAAATTGTAATGGTTAGGATGAATGTTGTGTGCATGGTTCTATTTGTATTCTCCTAGCCTTGGCCTGTTGTTAGTTTAATTACGACCAAAGCAACTCATGCTTTGTTTCATATGAACGTGGACATTCCCAGGATCCTGAACAACCGTTAAGCCGTCAGTTTGTAATCTCCAATCTAGCCCCATCTACCCTTACGTGAAGAGCATCGATTTTCCTACCCAGTTGTGAAAGTTTACGTTGTTTTTGCGCTATGGAACATAGAACTCCTAATCGCTTTGTTTTTACGGTTTTATGAAATGCATGTCCCTTATTTTTCATAGTGGCAATGTAGCGGCCCACAAAAACATTTCAATTTTGCACAAG
This sequence comes from Larix kaempferi, assembly GCA_027924585.1. Classification (NCBI taxonomy): domain Eukaryota; kingdom Viridiplantae; phylum Streptophyta; class Pinopsida; order Pinales; family Pinaceae; genus Larix; species Larix kaempferi. The sequence goes on along the minus strand of BSBM01000994.1, from coordinate 21,525,413 downwards.
GATTATGAAATAACTTATGATATAAATGTTTAAACTGATGAAAGAGCCATTTAAAATTTGCAAATCAGTAGTACGAGTAGAATTAGAAACTTTCAGTCAGCTCTTAGGCCTCGACAGTATGAGTAGAATGATAAGTTGAATTTCTTACATCGCGCCGTATGATTACAGGATTTTTTCCAAATGACTAAAGGTGCCAACAGAAGGTCAAAAGCGACCCGCCCAGCTGATGACAACGCAAGGGTGGAAACCACATTCCAAGATACTAGGTGCACTACAGGCATGCCCCCAGAAGTCAAATGGGGAGATGTATACCGTATGATAAGAGACCAGGACTTCCCCGAGGCTCTTCTTGAAGAATAATGTCTATACCAAAACATCAGAAACTCATGTATATCCAAATCCTCCACCCGCCCAGAACTCTTCCTTTGCTCAGAAGTAATTGGATGGCTTCTGCGGAATGCGAATACTGAGACAAGAGTTCTTTCGGACAGCAAAGGAGAAGCTTTTGCTTCATTTCACCCATCCTATGTCTCAAAGGCCTATAAATTGCCAAATCCCAGCCTATTTATCATGCCTCTATACGCGTTAATGTTCAACGAGGAACCCAACTGCTTATCTGAGAACGCCATGGAAGTCCTGGAGAACTATGGTGATTTATTTTTCTCGTCAGAAGGCACCTACATAAGAATGTATGGAGGCTCTAAACCTCCATATATCCTACCAAGATACGCCACTGGTTATGTGGTCCACAAGGAGGCAGTGAGGCAAGTGTTTATTGATGGGGTGGGTAGCACCGTGTACAAAGCAAAGAAGGCCATTTTCCCGCCTTTACCTTTCTACGTTGGGGCCTACACGTTCTCAGGAATTGCAACTGTAGAAGAGTTCGTTGCAGAACTGAAAGACTTTCACTTCGGGGAAAGGATTTTTTGGAGAAACAAACGACAAGGCAAAGCGGCACGAAATTGCAAAGAAATCTATTCCAAATTTGAGTACACCCACTATTATGATGAGGAAGAAGAAGCGTATCGGGGGGTCAGTAACATGACCGAACTGCGGATTTGCTGGCTAAGTGAATTCGGGGCCAGTTCTAGCTCTGGCACTATGAAGGGTGCAAAACAACAGAAGGAAAAGGAAGCGGTAGAAATTTCTCAAACTCTCTCTAAAGGAGAGCAAGAGCTAAAAGAAGCAGCCGAGAAAATCCAAAGAGAAGTTGCTAATAGAGAAAACAAGGCGAAATAAGATGAACTCCAAAAAGAAGAAGCTCAAAGGATTCAAGCAGCAGAAGATGAAGCTTGGAGAATTCAGGAGGAGGAAAGAAGTAGGCTGGAAGGAATTGCCCAACAAGAAGAAGATGACAAACTGAGAAGGGAATGGGAGGAAGAAGCACAAAGAAAAGAAGAAGAAGAAAAGAAATCCAAAGAAGATGCTGACCCCAAAAGCCCAAATAAACAAGACTTGGATACGGGTTCCCCCATAAGGGACCTCCCAACTATCCCTTTTACACCATCCAAGAATAGTACAGTGTCCCAATGGGATAAGTTTACTTACAACAAGAAAAGGAAGTCCATTGTTAAAGAAACAGTGACCATAATGAATAGGCCTTTTCAACCAGATATTGTCACCAGGCATGAAACCACAGTCATGCAAGGTACCCAACATGCGCACAAACTCATGGAATCTATCTCCGTAGCCTCTGTTCTAGCAACTGCCGACAATGTCGACATATTATCAGACAAGTTAGAATCGGAGAAGGAGAAAACCCATCATCTACAAGAAACTCTGGTTAAAGAGCAGAATTATTCAAATTTGATTGTTGAGAAATGTGACACCCTTGTGCAAGAAAAGGAAGAACTTAACAGAAGATTTCAGCATCTAGAAGTTGAAAAGAGAGCTTTGGTGATACAGATGAGAACTCTGGAGGCGGAGAAAAGAGCTCTAGAAATCCGCAACCTACAGTTAGAGTCCAAGAAATTTGATACTGCTCAACAGATTGATGACCTAAAGGAAAGCTTTGAAAAGATGGAAGAAAAGGAAGAATTGCTAGAACATCAATTACAACTCGCAATCAACAAGGTTGGCGACCTGGGACCCTTCCATGAGCAGGCTTGTGAAATTATGGAAAGGATAGACCAGATTCAAGAGCTCGTGACAGAGCAAATCTACAAGTTGAAGGAAGTGGTGGTTAGGATCAAGGAGATAAATGCTGAGGCCACTGGGCGTAGGAGAAAGTACATACATATTAGCAAGGACATTAGGAGGCAAATGGAATGGAGAGAAGGAAGATCAGGATTTCCAGAAAGACTCCCTCTTAATTCCATCACCAGTTTCAAAGCAGATATCCGCCTCTTAGGTTTTTTCCAGAATTACGGAGTAAGGTTGAATGAAGTGGCCATTGTTATGCTTGAACAATGTGGGAATTTGTATTTGAAAATATGAACCACCCACGAAAATTTCCAAATGAAGATGCCCCAAACCATAGAAGAGTTTCTAGACAGAGCCCAAAGTTTGTCTGATCTAAAGGAGGGGTTGAGTGCTGAAGTGGACTATGTGAGGAAGGTATACGCTTTGACTTCAGAAGACCTTCATGATTGGATTGGCCAGGTCACAGTTCGCGCACATATCCTAAATGAAAGTCTCCAAGTTACAACAATAGAAGTTTCTAATCTAGAAGAAGAGCTAGCCAAGCATGAAGTCTCTCTGAAAACCATGCTTCCCCTTGATGCAAACAATATCATAAAAGAGACCAGTCTCTGGGTGAAGCATATAGCAAAAACGGACAGCATGCTAAGAGCAGGAACACATCAAATAACAGCAGGAGTAGCAGAGGCATCAACTTCAATGAGATTCCCAGCGGCAAGAGTGGCTCAAACCCCAACAAGAGTACCAACTTCAGCAGAAATGCCCAAGTCAGCAAAGGCATCAGCTCATAAATAATCTACCTTCTCTCTTATTTCATGGGTTTGCAACCAACGTTTCTTCCTTCAGTCTACCTATGTGTAAATTATTAATGACATCTGGGCCTCCATCACATTCATTTTTGTAATATTTTGGGTTTTTATTCTCTTTTTGTGACATGGACACTACAAGACAAATTAGAGGAATATAGACGGTTAGGGTATAGATGGAAGCTCTTGGAGCATTTTGTAAAGCTATATATAGCTGAATAGAAGAGAATAGAAGGACTTTTGGCAGGTGAAAGGACATTTTGGTCTTGTATGTGAACTATTTCTGCTACATGAATAAGAAAATCATTTTGGCCTGTGGAAGCGCAACACTTTGCTTGGGATTGTGTTGGATAATTGCTGAACTATTTCTGCATCTTTCATACATTTCCTGTGAGATCTTTCCTGGTTATTGTGAATTAATTCTCTGCTATGAATGGTTTCATTTCCTTTACAAAATTTCTGTGTTAAATGGGTAATAGAATGTTTGTCTCTATCAGAGCTATCTTTGACAATCTTTATTTTCTGCTATAAATGCTTCTATTCAATTTAACAGCTATCTGTGGAGTTCTTGGTTGCATTTCTAGTTTATTACTCATCCTTTAAATTTTCTCCCTACAAGGATAGATTAATTTAGATTTAATTAGCTCAGAGTAGATTTGTTTAATGCATGCATTTAATTTAGGGCACATACATATCATTTTAAACATAAAAAATATAAACGGTGAATTAGGCCGCAACCGGTAAAATAAACAAATCTTTTAAAAACTTACACGATAGCCGGACCATTAACCGGACGGATTCCCGACACCAAATGGTGAGCGATCTAATTGGGATCGTTTACTGGGGAGAATCCCTTGCTGATTGATGCTACGATTTTCGAGGCATCAACAGGTATTTAAAATTTGACAGGTTTATAACTGAACAAGGTTATAATAGATGTCATTCTGACCACTGTGTTTATTTCAAGAGGCTAGACAATGAAAGATATATTATATTGTTATTGTATGTGGATGACATGCTTGTTGCAGGGTCTGACATGCAGGATATAAATGTACTCAAAAGGAATCTAGCCAATTCATTTGCGATGAAGGATTTGGGCGCTGCAAAGCAAATCCTTAGTATGAGAATAATAAGAGACGAGAAAAATCACAAATTGACATTGTCTTAGGGTGAGTACATACAAAAGGTATTGGAGAGGTTTAGAATGCAGAATGAAAAACCAGTTAGTACACCTTTGGCCATCCATTTCAATCTAAGTAAGGAAATGTGTCCCAAGACACATGAAGAGACAGATTCCATGCCCAAGATTCCCTATTCATCAACATTTGGCAACTTGATGTATGCCATGGTGTGCACAAGACTAGATATTGCACATGCAGTGGGAGTTGTGAGAAGATATATGAACAATCCAGGTAAAGAACATTGGAAGGTAGTACAGTGGATTCTCAGGTATTTGAGAGGTACTACTACTCAGGCATTATGTTTTGGAGGTTCAGACACTGTTCTATAGGGATATGTTGATGCATATATGGCAGGTGATAAGGATAGCAGGAGGAGCACCACAAGGTATGTGTTTACTGTAGGTGGAACAACAGTAAGTTGGATTTCGAAACTGCAAAAGGTTGTTGCACTTTCAACAACGGAAGCAGAGTATGTTGTTGTTACAGAGGTTGGTAAAGAGATGATTTGGTTGTAGATGTTTATGGAGGAATTGGGTAAGAAGCAGAAGGATAGCAGGTTGTATAGTGACCTACGGAGTGCCATTCATCTTGCAAAGAACTCAGCATTCCATTCCAGGACTAATCATATACAACTCAAGTACCATTTCATACGCTCTGTTCTGTGAGATGAACTGTTGAAACTGGAAAAGATGCATACTAGCCAGAATCCTGTAGACATGTTTACAAAGGTAGTGACCAGAGAGAAACTGAGTTCCTGCTTGGTTTCAGCTGGCCTTCTAACGTGAAGGTGAAGATGAGAAATTTTTCAAGTCCAAGATCCAACAAGTACAGCAGTGGTGGAGTTGTTGTGATCAGTCTCCAAGTGGGATATTGTTGGTTGTGGAGCCAGATCTTCCAGTCTCATAGATGATATTGTCTCAGCCGTGTACCCCAGCTTTATATGATATGCAAAAGGATTGTACACTTGTTCTCCAACCTTTGGGATGTTTGTTGGCCAACAGTTTTTCAGACCCATGGTTTTGGGTATCCTGTGGTATTTTCCCATTGTATTTCCCCTATAAAATAAAGACATTGTAATACGGCTAGGGTAAGATGTATTAGGTATTATTCATTGTAAATATATCTGAGATCGTGTAAGAGAGACTGTGAGACAATGAAGAGGAAGTGCAGCGGTTGTGCTGCATGTTGTATTCCTTCATTTGTTGAATGATATAATAATAAGGATTGGCATTTTCAGTGTGTACGTCGCCCATCTTGGGTGAAACACGATATAGTGGTGTCTCTCTTGTAATGTGTTTGTGTGTTTATATTTGCATCTTGTTTATTGTTATTTCTCTGCGATCCTGTTTTTCTAACTGTCCGTGGATATTAAAATCACTGAGGATGAAAAATGTATCAGTATGTTGTGTTCTTTTCCAGATTCCTGGGATAGTATGGTCATGGCTATTGGATTCAATAATACCACATTAAATATCGATGATGTGGTCACATCTATTCTATCAAAAGAGATGAGATGAAAGAAAATGGAAGGTTCATCCCATGATGCATTAACTATAAGAGGTCGAATGGTAGGTAGAGGAAAAGGAAAAACGTCCAGTAGAAAGTTGAAGTCAAGGGGTATATCTAAGACCAGATCCCCTGGTCCAACAACAAAAACATGCTGGCTATGTGGAAAAGTCAAGCATTATAGACGAAACTATAATTTGACGGAAGTCAAGAAAGGAAAAGGGTATGAGGAAGGTCAGTCAACTGTTGGTAAATATTCGCAAGAAGAGAAAGGTGATTTGTATTTGGCCTCCACAATTACACAGTCAGATCTTGACTCTTATTTGATTGACTCCGATGTGTCATATCATATGACACCTCGCAGAGAATGGTTCTATGAGTATGATAAGTTTGATGGCAGTGATGTCCTACTAGGATATGATTCACTAACCAAGATAGTCGAAAAAAGGTAAAGTTTGACTAACATTGAAGATGGAATAATAGGGACACTTCTAGGAGTACTACATATCCCAGGTTTGGCCCTAAACCTAATCTCAATTTGTAAGATGGGGAATGTAGGTGTGCAATATGTATTTGATAAAGGTACATGCAAGATGGTGCGAGGAGCAATGGTAATGATGAGAGGAGTTCATATTGGAACCTTGTACAAGATATTGGGAATAATAGACACTGACGAATAAGCTAATGTGGTTCGTCCTAATTCTGACAGCATTTATTCTTGTACAAACCACTCAAACATGTTGTGGCATCAACAGATGAGACATATAAGTGAGAGAGTTCTTTATGCCATGCACAGTGAAGGTATGGTTGAAGGTCTCCTTGACTATTCTGAAGAACTTGATTTATGTGAACATTGTATTTGGGGTAAACATAGTTATGTAAGGTACTCATATGGTGCCACTAGGGGTAAGGACGTACTCGAGTTAATACATAGTGATTTGTTTGGACCAGTGTCGATCCCTTCACTAGGAGGATCACAGTATTACATCTCTTTCATATATGATTTATCCAAAATGACATGGTTGTATGTCTAAGGAATAAATCTTTGGTCTTTGAAAAGTTTCAAGAGTTCAAAGATCTTGTGGAAAATCAGGCTGGTAAAAATATCAAGTTGTTGAGAACTGATAATGGAGGAGAATTTTGTGGGAATTCATTCAACCATTTTTGTAGACAACATGGTATAGCTCCACAAAACACAAATCCCTACATGCCCTAATAGAACATATTTGTTGAAAGATTGAATAGAACATAGATGGAAAAAGCTAGGAGCATGCTCAATGGTGCAGGAATCGCACAAGAATCCTAGGCAGAGGCATTCAACACGACATGTTACATGGTAAGTAGTTCATCGTCAATGGCTCTAGTTGACAAGACTCTATATGAGGCATGGGCTAGTAAAAATCCATCTCTTACACATCTTAGAGTTTTTGGGTGTGATTCCTTTGTGCATATCCCAAAGGATAAAAGAAGCAAACTCGACAACAAGTTGAAGAAATGCATCTTCATCATGTACAAGGATGTAGTGAAAGGGGATAAGATGTGGAATTTGGTTACAATAAAGGTAGTGTATAATAGAGATGTGATCTTTAGAGAAATCGAAGGCACTAATTCCAGGGATGAAGAGGTTAAAAGAGAAAGGGAATCATAAAAACAAGAGTTTGAAATGAATGACAAAAGTCTAGATTTAGGTGATTCGATTGAATCCGACGAAGAGGTGGAACAACATAATTCATATGTTAGGAGGTATGGTCAAGCAACGAAACAACCCGTAATGTATAGTCCACCCTACTTTCTCTTTTCTATTGTGTTATATGCCATAGAAGATGATCCAAGGTCAATAAAGGAAGCGATTTACTTGATAGAGGAACAACTTTGGAAAAGGGCCATGGAAGAAGAAATGGAGTCCTTGAAGAAAAATGAAACATGGGATCTAGTCGCGTTACCAAATGGAAGGAAACTTGTTGGCAATAAGTCGGGTTTCAAGAAAAATTTGAATGTAGTAGGTCAAGTCAAGAAGTGTAAGACTCAAATGGTAGTGAAAGGATATTCCCAAGTCAAGGGTGTCGAATTTGGAAATATTTTCTCTTTTGTTGCTAAGCTAACTTCCATAAGGGTACTAATGTCTTTAGCTACAAAATTTGATCTTGAGATAGAACAGATGAATGTAAAAACAACATTTCTTCATGGTGATATTGAATAAAAAATATATATGAATAAGCCTAAAGGTTTGACAGTGGAAGGAGAAAATGAGTTGGTTTGCAAGCTCAAGAAGTCCCTCTACAATCTAAAAAAACCACCTAGGATGTGGCATCAGAAGTTTGATATGTATATCCAATAGATGGAGTTTGTGACAAATCAAGATGATCACTATGTTTATGGGAAGAAAGTCGATGGCCATTTAATATATGTAGTTTTATATGTTTATTTTATGTTGTTGGTCAGAAATAACATGGATCTAATTAAGGAGGTAAAACTGCAGATGTCATCCAAGTTCGACATGAAGGATATCAGAGAAACAAATTTCATTCTTGGAATGGAAATAAAGAGATATCAAACATGTAGAAGGCCTTGGTTAATTTAGATAAAATATGTTGAGATAGTTCTAAAAAGTTTCAACATGCAAGAGTGTAGACTAGTCAAGGTTCCTATTCTTATGGGAGTTAATCTATCTGTTGAATAGTGTCCTAAGACACATGAATAAATAGAGTACATGTATGTGACCTATGCTAGTGTTGTAGGTAGTTTGATGTATTCCATGGTCTGTACTCGACCAGATATTTCCCATGCAATGAGGATATTGAGAAGGTACATGTAAACACATGGAAAAGAGCACTGGACCACAGTGAAGAGAGTATTCATGTATTTTCATGGTACGCCAGATTATGTAATCCGTTATGGAGGATAAATTGAGGACAACAAGAAAATCAATATACATGGATTTGTCGATTCCGACTGGGATGGAGATATTGACTATAGACGGTCGACCGACGTATATGTGTTCAAGCTATTTGGTAGAGCATTCAGTTGGATGAGTAGGAGGTAGTCAGTTGTTGTGATGTCGACTATTGAAGTTGAATACATGGAAACTACTCATGCATTTAAGGAGGTTGTTTGTTTGCAGATACTGTGTTCAGATGTTGGATTTCCTCAACATGCTGTTAGGTTGGACTTTGACAGTCAAAGTGTAATATTCCTAGAAAAGAACCCAACATATCATTCAAAGACAAAGAACATTGATGTACCATACCATTTTGTGAGAAAAATTGTGGAGAACCAGAAGGTGTTACTGGAAAAGGTATACATGGTAAAGAATGTTACAGACACATTAACCAAGTCAATGAGAACAAGGAAGTTTTCCTAGTGTAGGGAAACTATGGGCTTTTTATCCATGCTTAAGTGAACTAAAGCTTTGAATCTCATGTTTATGCAAAGAAGACAACAAGTGGGAGAATGTTGGGAATTTTATATTCTTTGCATGTAAATTGATTGGCAAAGTCGATAGTCGATTGGTACAAGTCGGCTAGAGTCGTAGGTCAACAGACAAAGGAAATCTGGTCAATTGACCAACTAAAATAGTTGTTTGGTCGAATGAACGAATGAAGAGGGAAAGGATAATGGGATCCTTCTCACACATTGTTACATGGAGTGGGTAGGGGAAGGAATGGCTTTAGTTTTCTCACATGTTGTTAAATTGAAGAAGCATGATAGGGAGCATTGGCCCTTTCTCACTCTTTTATCATTCAACCGAGTAGGAGAAGGAGCATGGGCCCTTTCTCACACTTTTGTAATTCAAGTGAGGAGGAGAAGGAGCAAAATCCTATTCTCATGTTTTTGTATTTAGAGTGACGATGTGAAGAAGAAGGAGCACTGGACCTTTATCACACATTATACATTTTATCGAGGAGGAGGAGGAGCATGGGCCCATTCTTACATATTTGTAATTTGAGCAAGGAGGAGAAGGAGCACTCGCCCTTTCTCACACTCTTGTAGTTTTGAGTGAAGAAGAGAAGTGGTAGTGGAACTCACTTAGACGATAGTAATTTTTAGGAGGAGCAGGGGGAGAACTGTCCATTTCTCACACTTCTTTAAATTATGCGAGGAGGAGAAGCGACCATTTGCAATGCCATAGAAATTTGAGGTGTGAGGAGAATGAGCACCAACCTTTCCTCACAGTTTTGTATTTTGAATGAAGAGGGAAAGGCGAATAGGCTCCTTCTCACACACTGTTACCTAGAGTGGGGAGCAAAAGGAGTGGGTTTATTTTCTCACATTCTAGTAATTAAAAGAAACATGAGAGGGATCACTATCCCTTTCTCACTCTTCCATCATTTAACTGAGGAGGAAAAGGAGCATGGGCCCTTTCTCACACTTTTGTAATTTGAGTGAAGAGGATAAGGAACAAAATCCCATTCTTATGATTTTGTATTTAGAGTGACGATGTGAAGGAGAAGGAGCATTGGTCCTTTCTCACACATTATACATTGTATTGAGGAGGAGGAGGAGGAGCATGGGCCCATTTTCACACCTTTGTAATTTGAGTGAGGAGGAGAAGGAGCACTCGCCCTTTCTCACACTCTTGTAGTTTTGAGTGAAGAAGAGAAGTGGCACTGGACCTCTCTTAAACCATAGTAATTTTTAGGAGGAGAGAAGGGAGAATTGGCCATTTCTCACACTTCTTTAAATCAAGTGACGAGGAGAAGTGACCATTTCCAATTCCTTAGCAATTTGAGGTGTGAGGAGAATGAGTACCAACCCTTCCTCATAGTTTTTTTTCTTTTGAATGAAGAGGGAAAGGATAATAGGATCCTCACACATTGTTATCTAGAGTGGGGAGGAGAAGGAGTGGATTAATTTATTTTCTCACATGCTATTAATTCGAAGAAACAATATGAGAGGTGGCATTGGCCCTTTCTCACTCTTATATCATTCAACTAAGGAGGAGAAGGACCATGGGATATTTCTCACACTTTGGTAATTTGAGTGAGGAGGAGAAGGAGCAATAGCCCATTCTCACTCTTTTTTATTTAGAGTGACGAAGTGAAGGTAAAGAAGCATTGTCCCTTTCTCACACATTATTAATTTTATCAAAGAGGAGAAGGAGCATGGGTCATTTCTCACACCTTTGTAATTTGAGCAAGGAGGAGAAGGAGCACTTTCCCTTTCTCACACCCTTGTAGTTTTGAGTGAAGAAGAGAAGTGGCAATGGACCTCTCTTATACCATTGAAATATTTATGAGGAGAGGAGAAGGAATTGGCCATTTCTCACACTTCTTTAAATCAAGCAAGGAGGAGAAGCAACCATTTATAAATCCTTAACAATTTGAGGCACGGGGAGAATGATCACTAGCCCTTCCTCATAGTTTTGTCTTTCAAATGAAGAGGGAAAGGATAATGGTATCCTTCTAACACATTGTTACCTAGAGTGGGGAGGAGGAATGGATTTATTTTCTCACTTGTTAGTAATTCAAAGAAACATGAGAAGGATCACTGTCCCTTTCTCACTCTTCTATCATTTAAGTGACAAGGAGAAGGAGCATGTGCCCTTTCTCACACTTTTGTAATTCAAGTGAGGAGGAGAAGGAGCATGGGCCCTTTCTCACACTTTTGTAATTCAAGTGATGAGGAGAAGGAGCAATAGCCCATTCTCACACTTTTGTGATTAGAGTGATGTTGTGAAGGAGAAGGAGCAATGGACCTTTCTCACACATTATACATTTCATCAAGGAAGAGGGTGAGCATGGGCTTATTCTCACACCTTTGTAATTTTAGCAAGGAGGAGAAGGATCAATCACCCTTTCTCACACTCTTGTAGTTTTGAGTGAAGAAGAGAAGTGGCACTAGACCTATCTTAGACCATAGTAAATTTTTAGGAGGAGAGGAGGGAGAATTGGCCATTTCTCACACTTATTGAAATCAAACGAGGAGAATCAACCATTTCCAATGCCTCAGCAATTTGAGGTGTGAGGATAATGAGCACCAACCCTTCCTCGCAGTTTTGTCTTTCAAATCAAGAGGGAAAGGATAATAGGATCCTTCTCACACATTTTTACCTAGAGTGGGGAGGAGAAGGAGTGGATTTATTTTCTCACATGCAAGTAACTTTAAGAAACATGAGAAGGAGCATAATCCCATTCTCACTCTTCTATCATTCAACTGAGGAGGAGAAGGAGCATGGGCCCTTTCTCGCAATTTTTTAATTCGAGTGAGGAGGAGAAGGAGAAAAATCCCATTCTCACGCTTTTGTATTTAGAGTGACGATATGAAGGAGAAGCAGCATTGGCCCTTTCTCACTCATTATACATTTTATCAAGGAGGAGGATGATCATGGTCCCATTTTCACACCTTCGTAATTTGAGCGAGGAGGAGAAGGATCACTCTCCCTTTCTCACATTCTTGTAGTTTTGAGTGAACAAGAGAAGTGGCACTAAACCTTGCTTAGACCATCACAATTTTTAGGAGGGGAGGGAGAATTGGCCATTTATCACACTTATTTGGATCAAGTGAGGAGGATAAATGACCATTTCTAATGCCTTAGCTATTTGATATATGATGAGAATGAGCACTATCCCTTTCTCACACTTTTGTAATTCGAGTGAGGAGGAGAACGAGAAACAACCCATTCTCACACCTTTGTATTTAGAGTGACAATGTGAAGGAGAAAGAGCACTGGACCTTTCTCACACATCATACATTTTATCAAGGAGGAGGAGGAGATGCATGTGACCATTCTCACATCTTTGTAATTTGGGTGAGGAGGAGAAGGTGCACTCGCCCTTTATCACACTCTTGTAGTTTTGAGCGAAGAAGAGAAGTGGCACTGGACCTCTCTTAGACCATATTAATTTTTAGGAGGAGGGAATGGAGAATTGGCCATTTCTCACACTTCTTTAAATCACACTTCTATAGATCAGGCGAGGAGGATAAGCAGTCATTTCTAATGCCTTATAAATTTGTTTTATGATGAGAATTAGCACTAGGCCTTTCTCGCACTTTCATAATTCAAGTGAGGAGGAGAAGAAACAACAACCCATTCTCACACTTTTGTAATTAGAACTAGCAAAAAATGAGAGATAAGTGACTAGGCAACCAAAAAAATTGGTCACCGCAATTTTTTCAAAGGATAAACGACCAAAATTGAGCAATTTTAAGTGAGCCAACTAAAAACGACCAATTTAGTCACAGAATAAAATGTACGACCAGATAACATGTAACCTAACTAAAAATGACCACATAACAATAACATTAAGAATATGAAGTAGTTGTTTATTTATTTATTTTTAGTTGTGTCACTTCGACAATGGATTTGTACAATTTACTAAATTTTAACACTGAAGATGGATTCAGAGACCCCCATTGATCCATCTTACTGCAGCTGACATATCTTCTGTCCACTCTGGACCTGCTTTCAATCTTTACTGAAGCAATTTGGTATCTCTGGCTTGGTATTGATAAAAATGTCTGATGTAATTTAGACATCCCAAAAATCTTTGCACTGCTTTGACATCTGGAAACCTGTCGAGAAAATTAAGTAATTTTTGCAAAACATGGGGCTGAAGAGTGACTTTGCCCTAGGAAATATGCAAACCGAGATATTCAATACTAGTTTGTGCAATCACAAAATTATCTGAAATTGTTGAAAGAACTATGCCATGCTTATAAACATATGAATAAAATGTCTCTAAATGCAATTTATGTTGGGATATATCTTTGTTAAAAATTAGCAAATCATCTATATATACAATAATGAAGTCAAGAGGCCGAAATATGTCTTCCATTCTTTTTTGAAACTCTGATGGTGCATTCTTCAAACCGAATGGCATGACAAGCCATTGGTACTGTCCATTTGGTACCACGAAATTTGTCTTAAACCTGTCCTCTGGACCTATGCCAGTCTGCCAAAAAACCACTCGTTAGATCAAATTTGCTAAAAACATTAGCTTTGGCAATTTTAGAAAAAAATAATTATTTATTTGTTATGGATATCTAATTAGTTCTAATGCATTATTCAGAAATTCATAGTTGACAACCAATATCTTCTTTCCTTGTTTTTGCTTTGAGTGTTTGTTGACATAAAATGCAGGACAATCCCATGAACTCTTACAGGACTCTATCAGCTTTCTTTCCAACAATTGTCTAATTTCGAGTCTTTGCAAGCTTCCTGCTTAGTGGGACTCATGTTATTAGCAAAAGCTTTATGCGGCTTGATTGTAGCATATTTCTTGTATGGAAGATTTACATAGTACTTCTCTCATGTCCATATTGCATCTAGATGATCATAAGTACATTCCTCTTTTAATTTATTTACAATATCTGCAAGCACCTATTGGCCATGCAAATCTACATGTATGACAATTTTTTTGATCTTGGCCAAGTCGTTTAGTGACTCTTAAACTATATTTGGAACTTTTGCATATATTCTGACTGAGAATTCAGTCTTTACTGGAATTGATACTTTGTTACTTTGGACTGTGAACTCAATTGATTCCTCTTTAACTGGCATTGGAAAATGCTTCTTCACAAAGTATTGACCTAGAAGCATGTCTGCACCTATATCCAAACAGTACAATGTAACATATGTTCTAACTTTTCCAAGGAGTACTGGAAATTCAGGAGCAATGTAATCAAGCTTGATCAGTTCTTTATTAACTACCTAAAAATGAATCTGAGTGTTCTGCCAAAAATAAGAGGGAATGGATTTAAACTTGCATCAACTACTCATTACGCCTGTATCTACCTAGGCATCTAACTCATATAGATTGTATCCTTTAGTTTTAATCCCAATTGGGATAACCATCCTATCACCTAGACTCTTTCGCTCAATAAAAGTCTGTGATGGTTGTGAATTGTGTTCTGGATAAAAGCTATGAGATTTTTCCACGGTAAGCTGAATATATTCAGAATTCATCTCATCTAGTTGGTGAAGGGAGCTTTGAATACTTTTAGAAATTGAAGCTAACTGCTCTCTTTCATATTTAACTTTATTTTCAAGATAAGTAATTTTCTTCAAAATAAATGACTCACCTTTATCTTCTGAGAAATCCTGGTACCATCTTTCATCTTCATCTCCGATTTCAATTTCTTTTGCCTTAGGCTCAGGAATTTTTTTTGTTTAAATCATCAATCTTCTCATGCAATATGTGTCTTATAATAACTAATCCTGGAGAAAGATTAGCTTTTCTCTCTTCAAGCTCTGCAATTTGCTGACGAATATTAGGAACTAAAAACATTAGACATTTGCTAATATAAGTGCATTCGCTATCTGAGCTGCTAGGAGAATCAAGAGACTATTTTTTGAAATCTAGTTCTGTATCAAAATCATATTCTTCATTTGTATCATGGATAGAGAAACCTTATTCATCTGATTCTAAAACATGAACAAGATCCCATTATGATGGATCATAGTTTGTAGTAAAAATTTCACAAAGTTTATTTTGAATCATTGTCTTCTTTGGTGGACACTTATTTTCCCAATGACCAACTTTTCCATAAATATAACATGTAGATCTTTTTCAATGGCTTTGTTCTCTTTCTGGAGACAAATCTATTATTCTTATTTTGAATAGAAGCAATTTTTTCTTATTTGTTGGAGGATTTTTTATGCAAGGATCCACCACGCTTTCGAGTGGAACAAGAACAAGAACAAGAAGTGGAAGGATCCTTTGAAGAAGGCTTAAAACAACCATAATTAAATGTTCCCTTAAACTGTTGACATGCTGAAGAAGAAATCAAAAACTGTTTTTTGAGATTTTTATGTTTCTTCATGGCGACACATTCTTTTTGTAATGTTGTAAGAACATGCTGATGCAAACCTACTAAAGATAAATATTCAATATTAATTTTATGATCATGCAAGTATCTATTCACAAGTTCTAGAATCTTGCCTAGAAGAGAAGCAAGATAAGGGCGGAGGTATGCGACATTTTGATGATTTGTAATTTTATACAGTATGCTTTGCATAGTGCAAAAATAATCTTGAAGCAAATCTATATTACACAATTTCTGAGACATAAATAAATGTGCATGGTGTGAGGCATATGGAGGAAATGCGCCAAGAAATTCATGAGCTAAATCCTGGAAAAAGGATTCTAAAGGATAATTATCCTCTAGGATATGTTCTTTCTTTGTATCAGACAATTTTTCCCACCATAGTTTTACAATACCTGTAAAATCCCATGTAATATGCATTGTGATATCTTTCCAAGAATATTTATATTCTGCTTTTCTATGAAAATCCCATACATTTATCTTATGAAGTAGATTAAGCACTTGGTCATGTGAAAGATAGTCAATATTGACTATCAATGTATTTCCAAATCCTTTTGACTGATCTTTCTGATCTATCTTTGCCTCAACATTTTTTAACTCATTGGTCCATCTGACAAATGGACTTCTGGGATTCCCTTGATTGACATCATGTCCTTTAGTTCTAGGAACCTTGTATTGGTAAAAATGTGATTCAATCTCTTGAATGTTTCCCTGGATTGGGAATTGAGGATTCACCAATTTCTGAATCAAAAGAATTGGCCATTTTTATTTCTTGAAATTCTAGCTCTGCAACTTTTTATTTCTTGAACCTTCCTGGATTTTCTGTAACTAACTTGCACTAAGTTGCTCAAGAGATCTATGTTCATAATATGTAACTAACACTCGAGCTGTGACTTGATTAACCCGTGTGTGGATGCAAGTGTGAGTCCACCTATACATTGATCAACGGGTTAGGCATAATCCTAAGTAAAACCTCCCTCCCATCTCTTTATGATGTCGAAAGCAAAGAGATAACATGAAAACACAAGGTAATGAAGGAATGGAATTTCAATAATATAACACAAAAATATGTAACTTAAGAGTACGTTTCACATATAAGTTGGATTCACGCCCTTGTGGATTGCCAAGGGTGACAATGAGAGTTTAACGTGCATAGATTCAAAATATAATAATTGTATATAATGAGACATTATAATGGAATTAATGGAATTATCATGCCACTAGTACAAAATGAGAGATAAGTGAGTAGGCGACCAAAAAATTTGGTCACCACAGCTTTTTCAAGGAATAAATGACCAAAATTGAGAAATTTTAAGTGAACTGACTAAAAATGACCAAGATAAATGACCAATTTGGTCATGGGATAAGAACTAAACTAAAAATGACCAAGATAAATGACCAATTTGGTTAGGAGATAAGAACTAAACTAAAAATGACCACATAACAATTGGTCATTTATGTGGCCATTTTTAGTTGTGTCATTCCAACAATGGAAAATTATAATTTTGATAATGAATTTGTACAATTTCCTAAATTTTAACATTAATAGTACACAACTTGGATTATGAAAATACAACTTTCTAGTGTCAGGCTTGTCAACAAGTAGGACATTAGTAGGTTTCATGTCCTCAAGCACATGTTTATTCTAAAATGAAAAAATGATATAAACAAAAAGCAAAGGATGACAATCATTCGAGCAACGACTATCAGATGATGAAGATAAACAAAATGCGGAATACATGCACAATAGTCTCAGAGAAGTATACCAATGGATAGCTAGTAGTACGTGATGATGAATTAATTTGGAATTGTCATGTCTTGAAGTTAGTGTCACTCCGTTCGGCTTGTTTAATGTGTGGTTGCATCCAAATGATCTCATGACTTATGCACACATAAGTGGATCAAAATACACTCCTTGTCCTTCAAATTTAAGTCAAGGGATAAATACCTCAAATAGTGAGGACGTAATTTTTTCACTCATACCTCAAATCCCCAATGAGACATTGACCTATTGTGATATGGATAGAAGGGTAGACAACATCCCTTGTAGTGGGATCCCCATATTGGGTGTGTCTCTAGACATCTCGACCCTTGCTAAGGGATCACAAGTTATTGGTATATCTCGCTTGGACGCTATTGGATATACTCTTGGGCTATAATGGACGCCATCAACTTTGAACTTGGGCCTTGCCAAGGTAACCCTGACGTGTTACTGATCCCCATGCTTAAAAAAATGTTAAATGGCTTGGCTAGAAAGGTAGATGTGCCCAGAATAAAGATGCTTCTTATAAATTAGTCTCGTAATATCTCAACACTAGGCTTTGTCATAAATTTCATACTAAGTGTCATAATATCTTAACCTTAAGAGGAATCATAAATTTGTATTATGTGTTGAAAATTAACCTAAAATTTACAATAATGATCAACTAAACTTAAATCTAAATCTTTTCTAAATTATTTTAACTATTAATAGACTCCCCTAAATGAAGCCCTTTAAAACTAGCTCAAAAAATATAATTTAAGATCTTTCCTTCAACTAAACAAAAGTCAAGGTGGTCGCAATTTTGATTTGCAAGGTCAAGGGAGCCCAAAATAGGAATGCAAATATTGAAAATCCCAATTCCTACCCCATGGAGAAAATAAATCCCAATACCAACCCATGAAGAAAAAAACCATAAATGGAAGCAAAGCATTCAAACAACCTCAAAATAGTTATTTGCACAGACATATTTATGGAATGATGGGGAGAACACCAAAATTGAAATCTTTGATCATATAACACTTGTAGTGAGCTTGACATTAATTACGCCGAAGGTGTTCTTTCTGAGGTCGGGTTTTGGGGCACGGTCCCCAATTTGTCGTCACTTTATCCAATTGAAATCCGGCAGCTTCCGCCCAATTAAAAAGTTGCCGCGTTCACTCTCGTCCAGTACAGAGCTGCCTGTCTGAGCCGATAGCGTATTTTTAAGGTTGCTTCTGTGTTTTCATTTTCACGGGTTACAATTACAGGACCTCAAATTTCCATCTGATTCAAGCTATGATTACAAGGGTTATTGAAGGAAATACGAATGTTTTCTATATTTTTTTTTGCCAGCAGTGTCACATGATATGAGATTTTTACTCATTCAAAATTTATTATTAAACTATTTGAGATGGCTTTCGTGAGATAGAATTAGCAATCAATAAAAATGTGTCCAAATATAGTTAAAAAACATATATACACAAAAGACTGCAAATTAACCAAAACTTTGAAAACAATTCTGGGCGATACCATTAGTGAGGGATACAATTACATTTATGTAAATTAAAACTTTTAGATTATGAAAAAACTACAACATAATTTTTATGCAAGTTTAAAAAAGTTTTAATCGTGTTCATTTTTTTTAATTATTAAAATTGTATATATTAAATGTTATTAATGTTAAAAATTATTGGAGAGTAACGAATAAATCAATTTTAAATAATATTAATATTAAAAGTATTTTTACATTTAAATTGAAAAACAAAATCTATGTTGCAAAAAAGAATTAGAAAATAACACAAATAAGATATTATAGGAAGGTGATCAATTCTAATCTAAAAAATCAACCTTATTAAAATAAGAACAAATTTTACAGCATGACACTTCACCATTCCAAAATATTAGATCACAATTTCTGAATATTTGTTACAATAATTCTCTTAAAACTTTTGAAATACTATAATTTGTCTCATAAAAGTTAATAACCACCACCACCACAACAAATTTTACAGCATGACACTTCACCATTCCAAAATATTAGATCACAATTTCTGAATATTTGTTACAATAATTCTCTTAAAACTTTTGAAATACTATAATTTGTCTCATAAAAGTTAATAACCACCACTACCACAATTGTCTTTAAAATTGGTTTCATAAAAATTAAAAACTGCCACCATCATAATCAATCATTTTGAATCATAATATATTTTAAATTTATTTTATCAATATATTATTTTTTATCTATATTTTTTATAAATATGAGATAATAAACCTAAATATTTTGGATATACTCCATATATAATAATGATACTGAAATATGTAAGAATATAAAACATAAATATTGTTACTTCCAAACAAATAGTTCCCCCAAAACACTTCCATAATAATTGATGAGATACCTTTCCGAGGAGCAAGTGGGAACGTACATGTTCTCATATTTTATATTGCATGTTGTTCACATTATTTTTTTTTTTTGCAATGCTCTCTTAGCATTGTGCAATGCAATTCGTTTTAACCTTAACATTCATGTTTTTAAAATTAAAAGGGTAGTGATGAAATAAATAAATGTGATGTATCTCTATTAATATTAAAATAACAAAGTAACATAGATTTAAAATTTTAATATTTACATCATATTACATCTAACTAAACAAATTGTTTGATTATTCTATATTGAATCAATTTTTCATGTATTTATTGTGAACAATAATGACTCTCCAAAGATTTATTCACAATCATTTCAAAGTATTTGGGGAAATGCCTAAAGGTGTTCCACCTACTCGAGACTCTTGACCATGCTTTTCACTTGCAACCAAGAAGTGTACCACTTACATCAATCCATGTTCTAATTGTTTATGGATTGTTCGTTGGTGGTGAAATATGCATACATTGGTAATTTTAGTTTGTTCATCCCTCCCTTGCATTACAGGTCTTGGCCCTCCACCAAGGAGTTGAAATACCTCACCTCAACTCCTTTGATTGAGATAAATTTGAGTTACATTCTTCTTCTTCTTCTTCATTAGTAGAGACTCCTTTGGTGCACCTGAATCTTCTTTCTTATGCCTGTGTTGTTGCATTTGCTCACCGATCCACTGTAGAAGTTATATATTCTACCTTGTAAACTTTATACTCTGCAAGATCTAAAGGGCTCCAAGAAGACTCCCCACCATATGACTTATGTGTTTCTCCTCTGCGACATTCATAGGCCAAGGGACAAGCATTGGTACCTGGACCTGATCGATTATGATGCTCCTCTGCTATATTGTGTTTGATATTTGTACTGATTTTCTGAGCACCAGTGCCTAGCCCTGATGGATTATGATGATCCTATACTATATTGTGCCTGATGCTTGTGGAAATTTTCTAAGCACCCTAAAATCAGATTGGAGGTCCTTGTCCATTGCAAATGTGCTCCAAAAAAGAACTTCTCTCTACATTTCGTTCTGCTTCTAGACTGTCCATTCTCTATTTGTGAACTACTAGAGATTTGTAGGTGGAAGAGACTACATCTTGAAATCTAATTGACACTGGTCCTTCTGAGGAATGCTTGGAGTTCAAAAGCTTTCTAATTATGCTTTGTTTGCACTTCTTTGAAGATTCAAACCTACATTAGTTTTCAGTGATGCAACTTGACTTTAGAACTATATTATACCTCTCAAGCCATGGTAAAAACATGGGTTCCTGATAAGCATGGATTTACATTTGAGTTTCGAACTTGGATTTATGCATAAATTAAAAGACCAAAAGTTAAGCATCATCAAATGTTGGTAATGTATAGATTTATTTTCACTTGGTAGATAATAATTAATATTTATTGGTCCACACTACATAGTAAGGCCACTGCTTTAGAATTCATCTTTTCAACTTGCAATTGTGCTTATTTTCCTTGCCTCATCTTCTTTTTCTTAGCCTTTCCTATTATTTATGTGAAAAATATGATTTGATTTTCAACAAAATGTGCATGTGTGTCATCACAATAACCTACATGCAAATTGATCTCAAACCAACAAAAATATCATAATTGTTATGCAACTGCATAGGATTCAAATGTATCACATATAAACACAAAATATAAAAATTGAACCTACAGGCATGCATGCAAAAAAATATGCATTATTTTGCACCTTTTGGCATTCAATTTTAAAATTAGTTGCAACGATATAAAATTCAATGGAAGCCTTTCACCACATTCACAAAGGAGTTGCAACATTCAAAGGAGTTGAAGCCTCTTTCTACAACTGAGCCATTCTTCAAGCTATTCACTCTAAGCACGAGACTTTGTTATCACTCTACATATATTTTTGTGAGCCTTCTTCAGATATTTTGGTGCCTTATTGAGATTTTGAGAGTTGAAAGTTCTTTAGCTATTTTTGATGGTCTCATTGATATTCTAAGAAACCGAGGCATTCTCACCCTTGAGAGAATCAATTGCTCCATGCAACATCTCAAATCTCCTTGTTAGTTTTTTCCCCTTAAACATAAATGCATAGGGTGTCCCCTCCACCATTCTTTTATTTACAGAGTATTGTATGTATATGTTGTAACTCCCCGAGATATTTACGACACTCATGACTTGCTTGTTAGCAACCAAATATTGAACCCGTATTTCTAGCAAATGATGAATAGATGAATCAGTTGGTTGCAGCATTGGAGTTGGTAGAAAAGTGTGAGAAGCCTCACTGGGGGGAACATGTTCTTTAATTGTTTCTTCTCACATGTGCTCCATAATAGGAAACAAGTCGGTCCTGGAACATAGTGAGCAAAATATTTTGTACCTATGACCAAGACGTTTATAACTTATGCATCTATTCTAGGACGAGATATTGTTGTTCAATTCATTTTATGTATCTATTCAATTTTTCCTTCGGCGATCTATTGCACCTTTTGGGGCAATTTCTAGTTATATATATATATACACACACTCTCAAGCCCATGAGAACACAAAAGAAAATATGTGGTTGGCAAATAAACATGTGATTGATATCAACATTGAAAAGTGGAATAATGGTGGCAAATATACATAAATCGGGTGGAATTCAATTTTAATAATAAGTACATTGTCATGCCATTCATATAAAAGTCCTCTTTAAAGTAATGTAGAATAAGCGGGGATGCCCTAAACCTGAAACACTTTAGACCGCCTACTTAGTAAGCATCCTAAAGCTACCAAGGGCTTTAGGCTTTTAACTCACTTCAACCCCTACTTCTCTGCACCTTCACTTTTAACTGATTAGGTCATGATATTTTCAATATATCCATTGTTTTGTTTGCGGATGTTATTAAATTCTGTGGGTTTCA
Source organism: Larix kaempferi (assembly GCA_027924585.1). Lineage (NCBI taxonomy): Eukaryota > Viridiplantae > Streptophyta > Pinopsida > Pinales > Pinaceae > Larix > Larix kaempferi. Next base: position 21,502,974 of record BSBM01000994.1, on the reverse strand, counting down.
GCCGTTTTCACTGCTATTCGCATATAGATCAGTGCAGCCCAGATTCATAGCACATATTGCAGGAGGTAAGCATCGTGTTTTCATTATCATTTGGAATATTTGAATACAATTTTTAATATAATCAATGCGTTTATGCAGAAACACCCTTTTCACGGACTATGATTAATAGCTATAGATTCATGCGAAAGGTTTCATGACAGTCCCTATTATGATTGATATCGATGTTGGGATTGGGATTTCTACCCTATTTTTTTACATTGGAGAGACTCGATCATCTAAAACCCTAAACGAAATTCCGGAGGCAAAACCCTAAACGAAATTTGGGGGCTAAGTGCTTTGTTTCCTCTGTCATGTATTTTCCCCGGGTATCTGATTCATTGGCAGGCACTCACAAGAGGTAGAGATCACACCCTCGAGCATGTGAATGTGAGTGGGACTGTGACAGGGATGCGGCCTGCAAGAAACACAAGAAGTTTGAGGACAAGGGTTTGGTTAGCCGGAGCCGAGAATAACATTATAACAAAAAGGGAAAATAAGATCGCAGTAGAGATCCTACACCGGGAAACTCTGGAGCTTGTGGATTCAGGAGATTCTACAACATCACGAGCATTTGGAAGTGAAGAAATACTATCCCTCACATCCAGAAAAGAAGAAGGGGGAGGGATCAAAATATGTGGAGGGGTGGGAACCTGAAAAGCAAAGAGATCGAGAGCTGATAAAGCAGAATCGAACACAAATAATTGCATTGATTGCCCTTCTTCTTGCAATGGAGTCTACAAAAAGAATTTTGAAAGTTAGGACACAAGACTTAGATGCAGGATTAGAAATTTAGAACACGATTGCACTAAATTGCATAAGCAGGAGGTAAAAGAAAATGAGGAGTAGCAGGAGAAGGATGAACATCCGAGGGAAACTCACGGTGTGATGAAACGACACAAGAGACAAATATAGCGGGCACCAGATGGTTGCAAGGACTCGATTCTTCCCAAAGAGATGATGATATAGAAACTAATATATTTATGCTGGTACCTTGGGCCAGAAAATCAAGAAGGAAACCGTGACCTCAAATGATGGTTAAGGCAGAAGCTCATAACGGGGATTCAATTGCAGCGATACAAATAACTTATCTAAATTGGTCACAACATGATATGGCATGCAAGGATTTATAAATGTTTTAGCTGGATTTAGGTTGCAAAGACTCAAATTAATTGCATCCAAATTTGGTGTCCAAGGATTTACACAGGTATGAGAAACAATGTGCTTCTCCAGTGCACACAACAATGTTTGAGAGAAGTTATGATGAGGCAAATTAGGCATCATGGATCCAAAAAAAGAAAAATCGTATAGATATCTACAAGAGTGCCTTTTTCGCAGTTAAATAGAGAAGTCAATAGAATGTTGACACAAAATGGTGACTGTAAATATGACTGAAAAAATAAAAATAAATAAATAAATAAATAAAATTACCTTTTATTGATGTCTAATAAGAAACCAAATGAAATGAAAATTTCTTCGTAGCTTCGCCCTTAGATGATGGTGAGACGACTTAGACCAATTTCTCTGCTAAAAACAATAACGTTGGGCGCCTCCCTGACATACTGTTGCTTCCTGACACACCATTGTCCCCTTCATTTAGTTTAAATGAATTATGGAACCTCCCCCAGTGTTCAGTGCCCACTAGCACGCCCTTTTTCCATCTCGCTAGAAAAAGAAAAAACACATAGATATCTACAAGAGTGTTTTTTTCATCTATATATGCATCAGATTCAATAGATGGAGAGAATCCTGATAGCAAGTCAACCTCAAATATTCTACAAATGAAAAACACTATAGTACTTGATGTTTTGCAAATTAGAAATGGCATTCGTGTTACAAGACCCAAACGTTCATATAGAAGTAATGTTGTGTGAAAACGAAAATCAAAAGTTGCAGGATGAAATTCATTCTTTGGGCCAGGATTCGAAAGACCCGACAACTCAAAACTGCATCATTGATGGAAAATCTACTCAAAAGGAAGATCCGAGTTACAGGAATAATATTTATGTCCTTGAAGTTTATCTCAGGGGCTTAGGATTCCAAGAAAATCCTCCAGAATCTGGAGTTTCTAGTGGGGATCTTGGCAGCCAAGAAAAATATCAAGGCCCTAAGGATTCTTTTAGTGAAATGAACAAACATGTAAAACCTCAAGACTTTGACAATTCTACCACCCACTAAAAATCTCAGAATTTCACTGGCAGTTCCAAGCATGTTATTGATTCAACCATTGTGGCTGCATATGATATTGGGTCAAGGGAGGGCATAGAAGATGTATGTGATATTAATTTAAGGGAGAGGATTTCAGAGGACCACGTAGAAGAGATGAATATAGACAAAAGAATATTAGAACCTTCATAAATCAATGTTGTGCATCATGAAAATGCTCTTGGTGAAGCTGTGAGGGATATAGTAGAGACTGGTGCCAAAAACCATGAAGATACTAAGCCTGAAACTACAAATGGTACAGCAGATTCCAATAGTAAGCATATTGAAGTTGCTCAATCTGAACTTGCCCAGGAGACAGTTAAAAAAGGCAGATTGGATTCAAGGGAAAGTGTAAAAACTACTAAAACCTAATAGTGATGCATCAACACAAAAGGAAAATGATGATGTAAGTTTCAAATTTGAGAAAACGACTATAATTGAAGGGCGCAAGTGTAGCCTATGTGGTGTGGGAAATGATGGCTAACCTCCAAAGATATTTTTCAGTATGGAATAGACAATGAGAATGAAATGTTCGTCTACTTGTAGGTTGCTACCGAGGATTCGATGTATCAAGAGGCTGATGGGTTTGGACATTTTACAGGTTGACTTGGTCGCCGTTTGGGCCCCCTTACTAACCATTTTGGTATTGATGGAGTATGGATTCATCAAGAATGTACTGTGTGGAGTCCCTAGGTACTTTAACATCATTTTCTGCTACATTTAAATGTATGTTGTGTTGTGAGATTGTTATTTATTGCATCTCATATGTTAGTATTTGATACTACTTATTGGCTCAGTTTGTGTGGGGGTTTCTTCTCCCTTTCACTTGTACATTCTATAGTCTTTTGGCAGTTTATTACTGAGTCATTATTTATATTTTAAATTAAGGTTATATATTATTTATATTTTATATTAGGGATATTTATATTTTAGATTAGCTGTATATAGACCAGTCTATTGGACTTACTGTGTACTGCAGAGAAGCACCCATGTACCCCACTATTGTAGAGAAGCACCCAATAAAATGTGTAGTGCATTCTTAAAAGGCATAATCATTGTCTTTAATAAAGACTTCATTATTCCTAAGGATATTACTTTTGTTATTCAAATTTCAATTTTTTTTGTTTGCAGTCTTGTTTTTTCACCCCTCCAATGCTTGGGTTTTAGGAAAGTTATTTATCTCTTCATGTTTTTCACTTGCATTCCTGACTTACTACCTTTCCTATTGATGCAATGATTCTTGGGTTAACTAAATACATTTTATTTTCCTTCTACATAGCTCACTATTAACAAATTTATCATCTTTACATCCAAAATTTTGAAAACAAGGGGCATAGATTCAGTTCCAAATCAAGTCCATGCTATATGTAATTTGGCTTGTAAATAATGGCCATGCAAGTCTATTTCTCAAGCGTGGCCTGTCTTAGAAATGTTTGAGAAGTATTTTCCAAAGGGTAAATGCTAAATTGCAGCAATTGCGGGCGACCAAGAGCAACAATCATGTGTTGAGTTGATCGATGTCCACGGATTAACCACATTGTTTGTTTGACTATCTATCCTTGTATTCAATTTATTATCATTTTTTTAATAATATATTTGTTTTAGACAATCATAAATCTCAAGAATGTTTCTTAACTTGTTGTTAAGTTACTCTGTGTACAAGGATGTCTTTTAATTTTTATTTAGTTATATCTTTTAATGATTTTAGGTTATAACTTAAATGTAGTGTGTTTGAAAATATAATATCTGAAAAAGTGAACTGACAACCAACTCATTTCAGAGAACTTTGTTTTGCTTGCCAAGTTTGTGGTAGAGTTGAAGGTTGTCTCTTTGACCATTGGAAATTTCGTATAGCTTGTACTGATCATTACCATTTGTTTTTCCCACCAGGTAGATGATTTCATCAAGAAATATAAAAGATGTGGTTCCAGAGGATGGTAATAGAAAGGAGGAAAGCAAATGCAACTTCCCTTTGGAAGGATTTAGAGGTAGAAGAGAAATGGTTGCAAAATTGTGGAGAGGACTAATAATGTTTTAGGCATGATTGTGAGCTGCTTCATCGAGATCTATTAAGAGTTACACCTATCTTTATTGGAGAGTCATCATCTGGCAGCGTGACTAGTGTGACTTTTGCAGAGGGTTGGGAATATGTAGCTGGCCTACAAAATATTGTTCAATGCATGAAATAAGTAGTGATTTTACCACTCTTATACCCAGGATGATTTGATAGTCTTAATATTACCCTTCCCAAGGGAGTTCTTTTGCATCGCTATCCCAAGACTGATAAGACACTTGTGGTGCAGTATTTGGGTCAAGGGAGGGCATAGCATATGTATGTGATATTAATTTAAGGGAGAGGATTTCATATGACCACGTAGAAGAGATGAATATAGACAAAATAATATTATAACCTTCAAAAATCAATGCTGCGCATCATGGAAATTCTCTTAGTGAAGTTGTCAAGGATAGTAGAGACTGGTGCCAAACACCGTGAAGATACTAAGCCCGAAGCTGCAAATGGTACAACAGATTCCAATAGTAAGCATATTGAAGTTGTTCAATATGAACCTACCCAGGAGACAATTAAAAAAGGAGGATTGGATCCAAGGGAAAGTGTAAAACTTAATAGTGATGCAACATCACAAAATGCAAATGATGATGTAAGTTTCAAATTTGAGAAACAAACTATAATTGAAGGGCACAAGTGCAGCCTATGTGCTGTGGGAAATGATGGCTCACCTCTAAAGAGACTTTTGCAAGATGGAATAGACAGTGAGAATGAAATGTTCATCTACTTGCAGGTTTCTACCCAAGAGTCGATGTATCAGCATTCTGATGGGTTTGGACATGATACAAGTTGGCTTGGTCTCCTTTTGGGCCCCCCTTACTGACCGGTCTGGTATTGCTGGAGTATGGATTCATCGAGAATGTGTTGTGTGGAGTCCCGAGGTACTTCAACATCCTTTGCTGCTACATTTAAATGTATGTTGTGTTGTGATATTTTTATTTATTGTATCTCATATGTTAGTATTTGATACTGTTTATTGGATCAGTTTGTGGGTGGTTCTTCTCCCTTTCAATTGTACATTCAATAGTCTTTTGACAGTTTATTACTAAGTTATTATTTATCTTTTAAATTAAGGTTATATATTATTTATATTTTAGATTAGGGGTATTTATCTTTTAGATTAGGTGTATATAGACAAATCTATTGGACTTATTGTGTACTTCAGAGAAGCACCCATGTACCCCACTATTGCAGAGAAGCACCCAATAAACTATGTACTACATTCTTAAAAGGCATAATCATTGTCTTTAATAAAGACTTCATTATGCCCAAGGATATTACTTTTTTATTCAAATTTCAATTGTTTTTGTTTGCAGACCTATTTTTTCACCCCTCCAATGCTTGGGTTTTAGGAAAGTTATTTATCTCTTCATGTTTTTCACTTGCATTCCTGACTTACTACCTTTCCTATTGATGTAATTATTCTTGGGTTAACTAAATACATTTTATTTGCCTTCTATATAGCTCACTATTAGCAAATTTATCAGCTTGACATCCAAAATTTTGAAAACGAGGGTCATGGATTTCAGTTCCAAATCAAATCCATGATATATGTAATTTTGCTTGTAAATAATGGCCATGCAGGTCTATTTCTCAAGCGTGGGCTGTCTTAGAAATGTTTGAGCAGCATTTTCCAAAGGCTAAATGTTGAAGTGCAGCAATTGTGGGCGACCAAGAGAAACAATCATGTGTTGAGTTGATCAATGTCCACGGATTAACCACATAGTTTGTTTGACTATCTATCCTTGTATTCAATTTATTATGATATTTTTTATAATATATTTGTTTTAGACAATCAGAAATCTCAAGAATGTTTCTTAACTTGTTGTTAAGTTAGTCTGTGTACAAGGATGTCTTTTAATTTTCTATTTAGTTATATCTTTTAATGATTTTAGGTTAAAGGTAGTGTGTTTGAAAATATAATATCTGCAAAAGTGAACTGATGACCAACTCATTTCAGAGAACTTTGTTTTGCTTTCCAAGTTTGTGGTAGAGTTTAAGGTTGTGTCTTTGACCATTGGAAGTTTCTTATGGCTTGTACTAATCATTACCATGTGTTTTTCCCACGAGGTAGATGATTTTGTTAAGAAATGTGAAAGATGTAGTTCCAGAGGATGGTAATTGAAAGGAGGAAAGCAAATGCAACTGTCGTTTGGAAGGATTTAGAGGTAGAAGAGAAATGGTTATAGAATTGTGGAGAGGACGAAAAAAATTTTAAGCATGAGTGTGAGCTGCTTCATCGAGATCTATTAAGAGTTACGCCTATCTATATTGGAGAGTCATCATCTGGCAACGTGACTAGTGTGACTTTTGTAGAGGGTTTGGAATCTGTAGCTGGCCTTCAAAATGTTGTTCAATGCATGAAATCAATAGTGATTTTACCACTCTTATAGCTCTAGGATGATTTGATAGTATTAGTATTACCCTTCCCAAGGGATTTCTTTTGATTCGCTATCCCAGGACTGGTAAGACACTTGTGGTGCAGGATTTGGGTCAAGGGAGGGCATAGCAGATGTATGTGATATTAATTTAAGGGAGAGGATTTCAGATGACCACGTAGAAGAGATGAATATAGACAAAATAATATTAGAACCTTCAAAAATCATTGCTGCGCATCATGAAAATGATCTAAGTGAAGTTGTGAAGGATATAGTAGAGACTGGTGACAAACACCATGAAGATACTAAGCCTAAAGTTGCAAATGGTACAATAGATTCCAATAGTAAGCATATTGAAGTTGCTCAATATGAACCTGCCCATAAGACAATTAAAAAAGGCGGATTGGATTCAAGGAAAAGTGTAAAACTTAATTGTGATGCAACAACACAAAAGGAAAATGATGATGTAAGTTTCAAATTCGAGAAACAAACTATAATTCAAGGGTGCAAGTGCAGCCTATGTGCTGTGGGAAATGATGGCTAACCTCTAAAGAGACTTTTTCAAGATGGAATAGACAGTGAGAATGAAATGTTCATCTACTTGCAGGATGATATTGAGGAGTCGATGTATCGAGAGTCTGATGGGTTTGGACATGATACAGGTTGGCTTGGTCTCCTTTTGGGCCCCCCTTACTGACTGACCGGTTTGGTATTGCTGGAGTATGGATTCATTGAGAATGTGTTGTGTGGAGTCTCGAGGTACTTCAACAGCCTTTGCTGCTACATTTAAATGTATGTTGTGTTGTGTGATTGTTATTTATTGTATCTCATATGTTAGTATTTGATACTGTTTATTGGCTCAATTTGTGGGTGGTTCTTCTCCCTTCCACTTGTACATTAAATAGTCTTTTGGCAGTTTATTACTGAGTCATTATTTATCTTTTAAATTAAGGTTATATATTATTTATATTTTAGATTAGGGGTATTTATCTTTTAGATTAGGTGTATATAGACCAATCTATTGGACTTATTGTGTACTGCATAGAAGCAACCATGTATCCCACTATTGCAGAAAAGCACCCAATAAACTGTGTATTGCATTCTTAGAGGGCATAATCATTGTCTTTAATAAAGACTTCATTATGCCCAAGTATATTACTTTTTTTAATCAAATTTCAATTGTTTCTATTTGCAATCCTGTTTTTTCACCCCTCCAATGCTTGGGTTTTAGGAAAGTTATTTATCTCTTCATGTTTTTCACTTGCCTTCCTGACTTACTACCTTTCCTATTGATGCAATGATTCTTGGGTTAAATAAATACATTTTATTTTCCTTCTACATAGCTCATTGTTAGCAAATTTATCAGCTTGACATCCAAAATTTTGAAAACGAGGGGCATAGATTTCAGTTCCAAATCAAATACATGCTATATGTAATTTGGCTTGTAAAAAACAGCCATGTAGATCTATTTCTCGAGCGTGGGTTGTCTTATAAATGTTTGAGCAGCACTTTCCAAAGAATAAATGCTGAAGTGCAGCAATTGTGGACGACCAAGAGCAACAATCAGGTGTCGAGTTGATCGATGTCCACGGATTTACCACATTGTTTGTTTGACTATCTACCCTTGTATTGAATTTATTATGATATTTTTTTATAATATATTTGTTTTAGGCAATAAAAAATCTCAAAAATATTTCTTAACTTGTTGTTAAGTTAGTATATGTACAAGGATGTCTTTTAAGTTTCTATTTAGTTATATCTTTTAATGCTTTTAGGTTTAAGGTAGTGAGTTTGAAAATCCAATATCTGCAAAAGTGAACCGACAACCAACTCATTTAAGAGAGATTTGTTTTGCTTGCCAAGATTATGGTAGAGTTGAAGGTTGTGTCTTTGACCATTGGAAGTTGCTTATGGATTGTACTAATCATTACCATGTGTTATTCCCATGAGGTTGTGTCTTTGGTCATTTATATGCAGATTTTTGGTCGCTTCTTACCTACTTATGTGACCCTTTTCCAGAATTTAGCAAGATGGTGTTAACTGTTTGGAAATTTTATTCTCATATAAATCCATAAGGAATTCTATTTAAGGGTGCTAGCTCAATGGTAGAGCACTTGCCTTATAGGCAGGAGGTTGGTGGTTTGATTCCTCCGTGCCCTATTTATATTCTGAAACCACTAAAAAGAGATAAATGACTAAAAAAATGACCAAAATTTGCATATAAATGACCAACAGTACAACATGAGAGATAAGTGACAAAAAAAAGACCAAAATATGCATATAAATGACCACTTTTGAGTTGACGATGGCTAGTAGCAAATTAGCAGTTGACAAAAAAATGTGATCATAAATTTGGTCATTAATTGTGACAATTAATGACCAAATATATGACCACAAGATAAGATATAAATGACCAAGCTAAATATGACCACATTTTTGGTCACGTGATATATGGCCACTAATTTGCTACCAATGGTCACCAACTTAAAAGTGGTCATTTATATTTGGATTTTGGTCGTTTTTTTGGTCACTTATCTCTCATTTTGTACTAGTGTGCAATCTCTCAACCAGTGACAACAAGGGTAACTTGACCCTTCCCTTGGTTTATTAATAGTTATCATAAATATTAAACACATGATCTTGCGAGAATAATGATAACACTTGGCATAGATCTAGTTAAACTTGAATAAACAAAACTAATGGGCGAGTACTACCACAAAGTCATGACCAAAGATAGAGTATCGAATGACAAAAACAATAAACTTTCCCTATGGAGAGATAATCCAAACGCAAGTAATAGGTTAGATAATGGACATAAATTGTACAGTAATACAAATAATTGATACATCAAACACACACCAAAAAAAAAATTACTTGTGTAATTTTATAAATTTAAAGGAGTAAAGTTATTAGGTGTTACATTTATATTAGTCAAAGGTTAACTTTATAAAGGTTTATTATAGGAACACTTTGGGGAGAAGGATTGTAAAAGTTTTTTTTTTTAAGTTTAAGGAGTAGGGTTAATATAAGGTAAAACGGGCCAAATGGGTGGAATAGGGAAAAGTGAAAGGATCTTCTATTTTAATCAATGAGATAATCAAAGATATTGCATAGTGCTTGTACAATGTACTTAATAGAAGTGAAATGGGATTGAATGAGCATAAGACTGGATAGTAGATGCACATTACATGAAACCAATAATAAGACATATGTTGCATTAATTCGGATTTGCATCGCACTAGATATGCATTGAATGTGCCTTGAATTGTTCAATATGTGCTGAAATGAACTAGTTGATAAACTATTGAATGTTGAGCATGATAAGATTTACTTCTCTAGGAAGGCAGTAGGTAAATAATAGCTTGTTTATATTGTCCAATAATAGGTTTGATAATAAGTATGGATAGATAGGAACATTGGTATTTTTATGTGTCTATCTAAAATGGTATTCTTATGTGTGATCCTGAGATGTGAAAAAGATCTTGTTGAGATGTAGTAAATGTAAGTTGTTGATCTTGATAAGTTGTAATTAATAGAATATGTTGATACTTATAATGACGGTTTATAGTTTATCATGAGATGGATGACATGTGGTCCATAACATGAATTTATTTCTTGTTGATACTTAGTATGGTATATTAAAGCTCTATCATGGTGTCCAGAGGTAGGTGAGATAAGGTATATGACTTGTTATCATTTCATGCTAGTAGTTTTATTTCTTGCTCATGGTACCCGATGCCCAAGAATACATAGATTTTGACATGTTCTTTGATTGTATGAGTTGTTAACTTATGTTGACATTCAGTGTGGCACCTCATTTACCGATGTTGAATTATTGCATCTTATCATGACATATTAATGATATGCTTGGAGAATTTATGGAAGTATCATGGCCAGTTATTTTATAACGGTAGCACGTAGCATCTTAATGTAATGGATGTTTAACTTGGCATGTCTTATCATGACAATGGCTTATGATGTAATGTAATGCAATATGAACCGGTGACAAGAAATTCTTGTGAGCACATGATTCAAGGTTGATTTCATGATATCTTATTATATTGAGAAATGGATACTAATAATTATTCATTGTGGTAAGTGCAAGTTGTTCCAGGTAAGCCACTCAAATAGATCGGCGAGGCTAATCATTCTATGATTTCGTGGGAGCCCATAACCACAAATGAGAATGGCTAGTATAAATATATTATGGGTTGGGGGACAAGCTCAACAATTAACTCTATGGCAGCAGATCTTGACTTTTACCAGAAGTCCACAGTTAGAGGCACACTCACCAGAGGGAAGTTTATGTAGAAGGACTTATGATGCCTGGGGCTAGTGCCTTGAGGGTGCAGGTGGAGGATGTTTAGGCTAGCCTTTCGAGATTCCTGGGGTATAATGATCCTGATATCAGGATCAGGGTACCAGGAACCAAATGTCGGTTAGCACCGATGAGGCTCAAATTCCAATTAAATTCCGATGAGGTCGTACTATTACCAGAAGTTGGGAGGGTGGCATTGTTGCGGTAACTTCCCAGGGAACTTCTGATGCCTACTGTGTGATCCAGACATGTTACAGTAGAGGGCCCGTGCCATGGCGATCGAGACCATCTAGAGTTAGAGGGGAGGTTTATGGAAGTGGCGGATGGTATGATTCTCAGGGAGAGGGTGAGTAAGGAGAGAGGAAGTATACAAATACACACTTATTATTAATTAAATGTCTAATGTTTATGTGTGTATGATGCATAATTGTTGCTATGGTTGCATACTAGACACATAGGGAATAAATTAAGAGCATGTTGTAACTTAAGGTGCCTGATTGTATTAGTGTAGGTTGGAGATTTCTATGTGATGGCCACACATATAAATCTCTTATCTTCACAATAGTACTAGCTACCTATATTGTCTATGATTCACTTGATTGATTGAATAAGTATTGTCTTTATTTCTTGAGGATTATAACTTTGGGACGAAGTTTCATGAAGGGGGGGAGTATGTAACAACCCTCATATATGAATATATGGAATATTTAATATAACATAAAATAATGTAATGTAAAATTATAAAAAGAAACATGAAAAAGAAGTAACGGAAAGCAAATTTTGCATAATGACAGAAATCAAACAAGAAATTAAGAAAAAGGGAGAAGGGGGGGATAAAAGGAGGAAGACAAGAAGAGAGAGGGGTCTTTTTGGTTTTTTGGGGGCTAAGAGCTTTGGGGAGAGGAGGAGAAGAAGAAGGATGTTAACAACAAGAGGAAAGAGAGAAAGCAAGCACTGGCATAGGGTTAATTGTTGGGCTCGGGTGCCTCAACCATTGGTTGGGGGTTGGTTGGGTGGAGAGTCGTCCCCCCACCTTCAGTTGCAGACATTGGAGCTATCAAGGAAACCGCTGAGTCATCTAATCAGGTATGTAAATAATTCCCTCGGATCTTATGGCATGTATTCTGAAATTTTATGTATTATTGGTTATTTAGAAATTTTAGGTTCTACACTTTCATTTAACGTCAATGTGGAATTATTGTTGACAATAAAACTAGGAACTATGGCTAGTGCCACACCTCTTCATAAATAGGCAAAATTTAACCCCAATAAAGAGAATATCACCTCCCCTTCTTTATCAACTAATAAAATCATTGTTGTAAAATCTTTAAAATAATAATTTATGATATTTAACTTGGCACTTTGATATCATATATCATATAAAGTCCCCTTCCGAGTTTAATAATAGGATATAAATTAAATTTTACTATAATATAAATCTCAAGCTCTTGTCATTCACACAACCCATAGTTGTTTGATGAACCATAGGAAGATCAAGGAACAAAGTCACTTGATTAACCATAGGGAGGTATTTAGAATCTCAAGGGAAAGGAAGATAGTTTTCCAAGCCCGAAGTGTCCATGTCACCGTCCACCCAATAAAATATGGAAAAATGTGTAGATCCTTTAAGTATCCATAGGTGTGTTTCCCATATGCCTAGTTGCATGTTTATGACATGTTGCTTGGGGTTTAAGGGTGTTCAAAGGAAAATGTTCCATGATTATCTCAATAACATGATTAAGTTTAGAGGTTCCCATTTAGGTTTAGGTCCTAAGGAAAAGGGTGTGAATTCCCCTAAGAATTTAGGCATGTTGGTTGGTGTTTGAGGATGTTCAAAGGGAAAGGCCCCACGAGTATCTCTATAGTGATATTATTTTTATAGGTTCCTGTTTAGGTTTAGCTCCTAAGTAGATGGGTGTGAATTCTCCTAACAATTTAGGTATAGTTTGAGTTGCAGCCTCAATGTGTTGGTTACTTAAACCCCACTTAAACTTCTTTTAATATTTGTTTGATAAATAAAAATATAAATTACATCTTCAAGAATAAAATATACATTAAATAATTTGGTTTCATTCAGTGGTCTCTATATATGAATATATGGATTTGATATCCAATTTCAACCTTTTTAATTGAATACAACTAACTAACTACAATCATAATTAGTTAGGCCCATGTTTTGAAGTGACTATTGGAAACTTATTCATGATTCTTACATATGAATATATGGGGTTTGATATTCAATTTTGACTTTTAATTGAATATGAGTAGCTAGTTACAATCATAGTTAGTTAGTTAGTTAGGTCTCTGTTTTGATGTAGTTAGGTCCATGTTTTAATGTAACTATTGAAAACTTATTATATACAATTTATTAGATGTTACATCTCTTCCTTGGAAATATCAAGTATTAACAAATTTTCTTTTCCTTTTTTCTTTTGTACATCATTCCACTCACTAAAATGATGCAAAACTTGGTTGTACATCATTTTAATCAGTATGGTCAATGAAACGGTGAAAAACTTATGGATGCCATGTAAATCCCTAAAATTTCCATGTAATCAAGTTTTCTTTTTCCTTTTTTCTTTTTCCTTTTTTCTTTTGTACATCATTCCACTCACTAAAATGATGCAAAACTTGGTTGTACATCATTTTACTCAGTATGGTCAATGAAATGGTGAAAAACTTATGGATGCCATGTAAATCCCTAAAATTTCCATGTAATCAGGACCATGTTTTCAATGTATTTGTGAGGGTGTATATCAATTACTTTTTATGATTTAATCATTTATTAAAACTAAATGATAATATTTTCCAAATCACTTCTCTTAAAAAAAAGAGGCAAATCTATAAACAATAAAAAATCATAAAATGTAATGAATCTATCCATTCAGATTCACAGCGCTAGAAAATCACTTGCAGAAGGCAAAGGTTTGAAAATTCAGAAGAATTTATGGCTTTATGTTTTAATCTTGTTGTCGTTCGCTATAGCGCGTGAAGCTTCAAATTTTTTGAGATTAGATTGGTGCATTTTGAGCCAAATTTGGTTTATTTGGCCATCATCCGATTTTATTGAGGTATTTTGTAAAGCTTCTAGTAAAGCTGAGATAAACTTGTTAAACTGGCTAAATATCCATTAGCAAATTTGTTAGAGTAGGTCCATATCTGCTTTATGGTTGCGCCAGTTCATTTTAATTGTATAAATTTATTTAACCTTAAATGAAATCTTAACAAATGGTTGTGTGAATAATCACTATTTCAAATTATTTGTGATCTATTTTGTTACAGGGGGATTCATAACAGCGCATTAACACCCCAACGTCGATCCCATGGCCATATTGGTGGCTTGTGATTACGGTGGTTCCCTGTAAAACGTGGGAGCTCGATCGATTCCAACAATCCTGTCATGGCTCGTTGGCTTGTAGTATCTGGCCCCTATGGCCTCTATAGGAATGGGATCACTATATCCTGTTGAATCTATTAAGGCAAGTCAGTTTCATTCCTAGATTTTGATTTTTTACCCCCTTAAGGTTAGTTACTGCCACAAAGTATATTTTAGAATATTGAGCAGAGGTGGACTACCAAAAATTTCGCCAGGGTTACAATGCACAATCATTGGACTAAAAACAGAAGTTGTTCAAGTTCTTCAAGGGCATGAATTTGGTTGGGGATTCTGGATCCTAGCCAATCATTCCTATAGGTCAGAGTTCTACAGGACCGGTTGATATTGATGCTATGCCTTTTATTTTATTTTTGGGTTAAAAAGGTTTCTTGTATTCCCTTTAGGAAAACAATTTGTAAAATTAGCAGTTTAACAACAACTGGTGACAGTAATAATTATGGTCTTGCGTGTTTTTCGTAGTTTACAATCTACTAGCCGTATAGTTCCAAGTCAGAATTTTGTTCGGTGGACATAGGAGAACCAAGTTGGATTTCACCAAATTTGTTGGGTTCTATTGAATATTCTTCATTGTCTTGCATGACTTGATATAGTTTCCTTATATCTCCTTCATTATCATCTAGTTCCTCCTAGGGTTTCCCCTGGGAAGGATTGATGGGCACTCTGACCTTTTTCCCTTCGCCTTTCAATTTGATTCTATATTTTTCTAAGGAAATAGAAGCTTTCATTTTGCAACCCCAGGGCCGACCAACTAATGGCGGGAATAATTTGGATCCTTCCCTTGGATCTATGATTTCAAAATCAATAAGTGTGTTTATACCCATAATTGTGGTATTAACATTTTTCCATACACCAATAGGTTCAATCAGTGCTTGGTCAACGAGTTTAACGTAAATGACCGATTCTACTAGTCTTGGTCAACCCAAACTTTCCCATGTTGACATCATCATTATATTGGCTTGCGACCCAAATTCAAGGACGATTTGTGAAATGTAGAACCCTTCGACTTCGAGGTCAATTGTAACACCCCAAAATTTGTAAAATAAAAATAAAAAAATTGATAATAGTAATAAAGATAATAATTATGCGGAAGTAATTTTATTTTTTTATTTTATTTTATTAATCATTATTAAAAATCTCCTACTGTCGTTTAACAAAAGTTTGTTGAGGAATCAGTTTGCGATTGACTAACCCAATTGTACTTAACTAATCGTGTCTTCTTCTGATGATGAAGGGGTCTTTTGGACACCCGGGGCTTACTTAGCTGCAAATGCTAAAGTCTTTTATCTTGGCATGGGTTTACAGGTAAGAGTAATTCCAGTTATTTGAAGTTTGTTCGATAAGTACCAGTATTTAGAATAACAGCGATAAATTTGTTTGAAGAATTTCAACAAGTGAGATCTCGATTTTGTTTTAAGAGCCTTCCAACGGATGTTAAGTCGACTTGTTACCGTTTCTACTAAAGATTACTGTAAATATCCGATTGATTCACTTGTAGCAGCAAAAGGAATATTCAATTTTCATATGCATGAGTGTTCTTGTTTACACAGATGTAAAGATTTATGTTTTAACTCTACCTTCCTAAAGTATCCCTAAACGCATTGTTCCCTGTGACTGTATAGCAGCAAGACTATAAGTTAATTCCGACCGTTAGGTATTGCAATTCTGAGGCTATTGTACATTCTAGGGTTATCGTGTTATACTTGAAAACCAATGTACTAGTAAAATAAACTTGGACTTAGCCAAAGATACCCCGATCATAATTATATTCATTGAGATGGAATGTCATGCAATGTTACTGTATTAGCCCTAGCCATAGAGTATCTATTTTGTAGCTATTCTATTATACGGCATTCTCAACTTAAAATCCTAACACTTATAATTCTTAACAGAAAATCCAAGCAATTGGTTGGTAATGATATTGCTAATGTCAACAATGGTAGTGTGTTCTAAACTTCATTCCTTGGTTCCAAAAGAATTGCTATTAACGTTGTTCTAATGTTAGGGTCCTAATGTAACTAGGTATGATGCAATGCCTTAGTTAAATTAAAACAAACTCAATCCATAGTGAGCAACTACGAACTTGAAATTCTAATACTTATACAATATGTATGGATACAAAGATTTGCGATGCTAAACATAGATACAATGATATGGAATCAATTATATGCAATTGACATGGTTTTCTAGGAATCATTATTAGATTGATTGAATGATGGCCACGATACTATGCTTTTAAATGATTTTTCAACGCATATTCTAAGGTTGTGTAATGTACAGGTTGGAGAGCATCTTGACTTTAATGATATTTACTGAGTTTTGATGGGAGTGGCTCGGTGTTGTCCTGGCTGACTCAAGCACGTGATAGACACTTGGGAAGTGTGCTCTCACACAAGTGTTGGCTTAAACCATTATGTCCAAACCCTAATTTTCATTGTTACATTGAACTTGGGTGTGAGGCAGACCATCTGCGATGACTCCGAGTTCAAAGTGTTGTTTGTAGGTTTCGAAACTACGACCTCCATGTCGTTTTTTTTTATACTAGTGTTCTAAGGGTGAGTGCAGGTCGAACTACTCCCTCGGTGCCGTTGTAATGATGACACTGTACAACACTAGCAGGGGTTTAGGGTTTGAAAGGTTTGGTTTGGAGTTTTGAAACAGTAACCTCTGCGTGGAAGAAGCCGTAGCCTTCAAGTGGTCTTCGACGATGAAACCTGTTCCTAGTCTGTGTAGTGCTCACGTAGTTGCTCAGGATTCGAGACTATGATCTCCGCACTACCAAGGTTAAATCACCAGTCTCGTTGCAAAGGTAAGAGAAAAAAACTAAAGTTTTCAGAGCTTGACTGAAATACTGTTTTCGATTTCCTACGACTCTAACAATGATGTAATACAACTACAGGGTTGCGATGGCGCCACACGCTGCTCGTCGGGGAAGAAAGATGCCGAGGGATCCCTTGTCCAGGTAAGTCTTGGGTGTTCCACAACCCTGGACTCAACGGCAGTTGACATGTTCTTGCTTAGTGAAAGTAGGGATTTGTAGGTAGTGGTGTTCGGGTTAGATATTGCCTGCGTTGCATCTGTTTAAGTTTTGGAATGACAACTTCGCCGAAAAGCAAAAGCAAGCTTTTAAGGAAAGGTTTTAAAGTCATCCGACTTGGAAACACAATCCGAATTCGGTTTAAATGGCTCGCTGTAATGTTTTATGGTTTCAGTATTGTTAAAATACTAATATACAGTATTCATCAGGATGCAATCGTGTTTTAAGTTTAAATAAATGCTAAGTGCGAAACGAACCTGCAAGAGTAAGATTTTTGTTTTGGGTAACGTTTGTTATATGAAGAAAATGCGTACTAGGCAGGGTTACTAGAACCCTAGCCTGTTTTTACTCTGATTTTATAGTTTTCGTTTTCGGCTATGTAAGATTCTGCAAACCAGTTACCCTTCTTTTTTTTGAGAAAGTTTCCTAGAAAATAGATATGTGTCGAGAGTCGATAGGTAGGGTTTGAGATGGCTTAGGAAGGAAAAACAATGTAGAAGAAATCGTTCTAGAGTTTGGTCCTGTCATTAAAAAACTGTATAAATTGATTGAAGAAATCCAACTTAATGATAGGAAAGAATACCGAAATCTTTGGAATTTACGAGGAAAAGGTGAATACTAGAGTTTGGTAAAGTATTGTTCTGTAATGCCCTTTGCATGTAGTTACTGTAATTGTTGTTCTCATCGCCCGAATGCTTAAATGACTTTCTGCGAGATTATATTCGTCTTTACAGTGGTTGAAAGAAAATCTAGAGAGAAAGGAATATAATAACAAAACTGTATGATGCCATTTGTTTTCATTGCAACTGTTGAAGAATTCATAAACACTTAGTAAAAAAAAATGGTCTATATTTCAACTATGGTTCTTCGGTGCAGAGATGAAGTATTTTACCGTGTCAGTTGATGGAAAGATTGCTATGTAAAAAGAAAAGCTATTTGGTACTTTGAAATTTGATATGTACAATTAAATGCAGCATTTAAAAGATATGACCGAGTTTAATTTACTCATCCAATCTCTAGCATGCAGCCTATCATTTCGTCCGATCTTAATTTGTTCTCTATGCTAGAGTATTATGCAGAGATTGATTTTGCGGCTGCTAAATTATCTAGAGCATGAAATGCTTGGGAGTATAGATCTATGCATGTGCTTTGTATTGTTTTCAAGAAATGGATGAATGCTACGTCCCTATCTACGATGTTGTGCTTTTCTGGTGTCCTTATTTGTGAATGCAAGAGCAGAGTAAAAGAAGCTTTACTGTAGGAATCCAAATAATTTGCTTACTAAGCTTAACAGATTTAATGCTACCTCTTTGTACTGGAGTACGATGTAGACTCACGCATGGGGAAAAATGCAGAGGATTCATTTTATCAGTTAAGCAGATAAATTAAATCAGAAATAACATAGTTACTCCTACTGGATATTTGTAAAGATTTCTAAACCAATTACTGCAGAAAATCATAATACTAACAAAAGATCCATGAAAACTGTAGAACCTGATAATTGTGGGAGGAACAAATCACCCAAGAAGCCTATTCCACCCAACCTGCTCCTAAAACAGCCAAGATGTCTGCCTTAGGACCCCCGAGCCTGTTCACTGATCCACCAGGAGGAAGAAACTTCAAAAGCTTAGGTCCTCCATTTGCAGCAGCAAGAAATTAACCCAGCCCGAAAGGCTTAGAAGTCAAAGGGACCTGCACCAGCACCTCTGGTTTTTTTGTCCTCCTCAGAATAATTTGCAGACTTATAAATACACTCTCCACAGCCTCCCTATTCGAATCTCTCAGTCATCACCTGATGTACATGAGGAAATGTTTCTGCAGAAAACATTATGAGAGCTGCCTACTCAATTCGAATTGCCTTTAATAAGCTGCCTAGGCCTTTGAGTAATTAATTGGTCATTAGTGAGCTGCCTGCTCACCTCTCTCCACCTAGAGAGGGAATGCCACAAATTTAGGGGAGTTGTCCCATAACCAACAGTTAGTGGTAGAGTGCAAATGCTGCCATCTGTCCCATGCCTCCTTTCAACCTCCATTCCCCCTAGTGGGCCAATGAACATTCTTGTAACAGCTTTCTTGGGTGCTTGTCTCCTATTTTTATCCATTAAATAATAATAATGAGTTATTATAGTCATCTTTGACCAAATTGGTCATTAATTACAAAACTTGTAATCATAATTTAACACAAAGTATTTTGCTAAAAAGAAATAACATAGAATAAATATCCTCAAAATTTGGGTAGGTGACATCAATAAGGGGGTCAATATCAATTTTGTCTTTGTGATTCAAACTATGGAGATTTTTGGTGATCCTTTCGCTTGCTGAATTATTTTGAATATTATACATTAACTCAATTAATCATGTGATAACTTCTTCCTTTGTTAAGAGTTGTAATAACAGATTAAGTGTTTTCTTTCTGGAGTCTGCAATGGTTTATTTAATTGCAATTTTTGTAAATATTTTTGTAGCATTGGTAAATATTTATTTTTGATTCAGTGGGTTAGGGTAATCATCTTCCTTTCTTTGTATTCATTTGACACGAGGGTTATCCCCTCCAGTATTTGTACCATGTATGGTAATTACATGCAAATTTTTAGTATTCAATGCATCATTTTTAGAGACACTGGACAAGAGATTAACATTCCTTTTATTATTAAGTGCTTCTAACATGATGGGGCACACTTCTAAATTGTCCTCTCCTACACCACATTTTGTACAAAATTTTAAGTATGTTATGTCCTTCCAAGGGAAGTTGGGACTTAAATGTTCTTGACTATAGCACACGAAGCAACGTGGTTTCCATGACCTGGTGGCCTATACCCCCGATTGTTATATCTTCCATGACCATTGTATCTTCCTTGTCAGTTATTTCCATTTTTGTGTTGGTCATTGTTGTGACCATCCCGTCTTTTCTGCTCCATAGTCTGTATCTAGTACATTCTATGATAGTTTGCTTTGGTCTCTAAGTTCTTGATGCATTATGCAGTTGGATGTTGTGTCGTTTGACATATTCCGCGCCATTTTTTTTTACGTTGTCAGCATTATAGTGGCAGTCTATCATTGAATGAGGTTTGAACCTTTCACATATGTCGCAAAAATAGTTTGTTTGCGTCGTGTGGAAGTTTTATGGTATACACTCTTATGGAAATACTCTCGGAATTTTTTCGAGTTGTTTGATTTCTCTCTGGTATGCATTACGGTCATTATGAAATCTTATTTGCTCATCACATGGGAAACTGTCTCTTGTGCGGCCTTCTCTTGAGAATTTGGTACACCATATACTGTTATTCCTCATGGTAAGATGTTGAAGCAACCTTTCTATTGTTTCAATATTTTCTTCTAGTTGTCTTTTGTTGGGTCCGGACGAGTAATATGTGTTCAACTTGACTCTTATAGATTTCTTTAAGACATCTCCATAGGTTGTGTATTCATGTAATAGGAGTGGTGTCTTAATTTTGGGTTGCAAACCTGCAAAAAAAAACTGGATTACGACAACTTGGTCCATCTTTAACGGCATCTGGCTGAGGAGATATTTGAATCTTCTATCGTATTCACATACTATTTCTCCTATTTGTTGCTTGATTTATTTTAGTTTAGGTCCATATAGATGCTTGGTATCGTCGGATTTAAAGAAATCTAGGAAGTTGTCTTTTATTTGTTGTTTTGTCTTGGGCCCTTCTTCCATGAGATTCATGTACCAAGTGAGAGCTCTATTTCTAAGGCCTCCTGAAACTGTGCAATTTGTTGGTTCTCATCGTTGATGAGGTTAGCTTGCCCGAGTGCTTCGCATATAAATCAGTGTTTCTTGGGATCACCATCCTCATAAAAATTAGGAGTATTTACTGGAATACAGTGAGCCATATTGATAGAAGTAGAATTTTTACTAGTTACTAGAGCAAATTGACTTACTGACTTACTTACTATTTAACGCTTGCTACTAAATTCTTGTGGGTACGACTAGTACCACGACAGATGTACTTCTTTTGAGGACTCTTCGTCACTAGGTCGGATATCCGACGGCTTAGCTGCTTCAATTAGTAATGTTGCTGGCAGGGGGGTACCTCCACATGTTTTGAATAAAATAAATTAAAAGAATTTCTTCCGAATTCGGGTGTGAAGGTAATCTAGTTACCATGCATTGGTCGTTGTGTCATCAACCTATACATAATTCGTCCACATTGATCTATTCGATTCCATATACTACTTTCGCTTGGTCCTAGTCCCATGTCGCGCTCGACAATTTGTATAATGGTCGGCCCAGTCATCATTATCATAGGTATAGACTCAACGGGAATCAAAGCATCTAGGATTGCAATGTGTACATCTTGTGGGGTCAACACTATCGCGTGCGACCTATCTACCAACATCGACACCTCACCTTCTTTCTCTTATGGTCGACTTTCCCTCGACTCAGGAAGACCTTTTGATTGCTCAACCATCTTGACCATTTTTTTCTTCAGTCTTCTTTTTGCATGCAAAGGACTTGCAGTATCTCTCAGCTACTCTCATCGCTTTTACCTTTTTTCTCTTTCTAATCTTTGGATATCTGTTATTTGTTTGTGAGCAGTTGGGCACTTATTTCTTCGGAGTAAACTTGAATTTTACAGGGCTTCATTCTTTTGTTCTTATTTCTACTAGCATCATTCCTTTATTCAAAACATATGGGCGGTGACCACCCCATTTCCAACCCAACTCTTATTATTCGACGTAAGTGGGTTCAACAATAGGCTTCATTTGTTCAAAAAGTATTCCACTCACGTTCGTTGACAAAGTGCTCCCAGTCTCTCTACGTCTGCTCCCAATTTGATGAAGCAAGTATGCCTAATGGTGGTCGTGGTTTGACTATTTGACCAAATTCGTTTTCGATTAATAATTTATATAGCAAACTTAGTATAGAGCAGAAGAATCCTTTGTGAAATTCAGGTAGAATTTGCGTCGGACTTGGTCAACTGATGATCTTTCTTCTATAGCTTGTTCTTCACAAAAATATTTGCATATCTTTTCAAACCATTCTTATAAATTCGTCCTTCCTCTGTTATAGATCTTGTGCAAGGATTCTTTCATTTCGGGCATCCAACTTGGTCATGAACAATGTCAAGCAATTTTTTTATTTCATGGGGAACGACTTCTATGAATCTTTCATGTGACTCGGTGAATAAATTTTCTTGGGCATGTGCAAGGGTTAGTTTGTTCCTTCTAGCATAGTTTTGTATATAGTTTGCAATTTTATGGTTCCACCAAGCTCTAATTCCCCTTTCGCTCATCATATGTATGCATGCTTCATGTCTCGGGTTAGTACTACTGGAAATGGAACCAATGTTGTAATTTGTGGGATTACAGGGAGTTACCAATAGCACATCGATCATACACATGAAATATACATTGCACTCATAATCATACATACATGAGAGAGAAAGAGAATAGAGTAATGGGAACCCAAGGAACAAGTATCTTGTATTATCAATATACCAAATATGTACCAAAAATCCCTTCCTTTTTCCTTACTCACCGACCTATTATATATTTGATACATACAGTTATTCTATTACATAACTATTCAGTTGGTTTCCATAACCGACATGACTATCTTAAGCCGACTATGTGTTAGTCGATTGGCCGACTAGGCTCCTCCAACACACTCCCAATTCCATTCTGGAATTGAAAAAGTATGCAATAAACCTGTTGGGTGTTGATGCTCAGCCTTCACTTGTTGGATTTTCATACATCTTTAAATATACTCAGCAGTATATTTCTTTATCCCCGGCCAAAAATATTGTTTACTGGTTGTAGCAATTGTTTTTTGGTATCTTGGATGACTAGAATATGACATTTTATGGATTTCATCCTTAACAATTTTCCTCAAATATTCCATGAATGTACATTCTATTTTTATAAATAAGAATTCCATCATCTTCCACATGATAACCATCATACTTCTTTTCTAAATTACGATGATGTAATTTATCTTTTATTTGCACATACAGTTCGTCTTCAACGAGAGAATTAACAATATGTTGCCTTAAATATGATTGGCAAGCATTGATGGCTGCCACATGCATTTCATGCATCTTTCTATTGAGTGCATCGGCCACTTTATTGTCCTTCCCTTCTATGTGTTTGGACTCAAAATCAAATTCACATGAAAATTCCAACCATCTAGCTTGCATGACATTTAGTGTTGATTGCTCAAACAAATATTTCAGACCACAGTGGTTTGTCTTTAGCTCAATTTTTTTGCCTATTAAATAGTGCCTCCACATCTTTAAAGCATGCACCATGGCAATGAACTCTAAATCATGGGTAGCATAATTTTTCTCATGCTCCTTCAACTTTCTTGGCACATAACACACCACATGATTGCCTTGCATAAGAACAATCATGTGTAGTGCACATATCCTCTTTTTTAATTAAAGAACAAGGAGGCACTCCTGAGTTTGTAAATAACACTAGTATAACACATTTACATCCACTGAGGTTTGAAATTTTTCTAAAGATGTAAAGATCATGAACATTAGATGATTGTATTATTTTGGGAATGATTTGTTATGAAGGAGTTTGAATCTCTAGATAGGAGGTTCACATATTTACCTATATTTAATTTTGCCAATTTTTTCAGTCCTTGTAATTATTATGAAGAAATGGATGATAGAAACTATCAAACAAAAAAATGATTGAAATGTTTATGTGCAAATTTTAGTATTGGGGACTCACCTATTGTGAATATTGCTAAATGTTTCGGTGAAACAGATGAATTTGTTTCCACTATATATAAACCATACCCAAAAAATAACATGATTAGATCGTGGTATCTATGTGGAGATCATTTTGAATGGTTTGAAGTATTTTGCTATTTGATGTGATTATGACAAGTTATTCTTGTTATTCTAGCAAAACAACAGTGTGTGAAAGAATTCTCAATATTAAACATAATAAACAATGATGATAGATCAAGAGTTTCAATGGAGACGTTGGATATGTTAATGTTTCTCTCTCTCTATGCACCCCATGCTCTAAATGAGGTAGATTGTAATGTTATTTATAATGTATGGAAACAAATGAAAACTAGAAAGCTCTTCCACTGGAAAACGGATTCATGTTACCAATGATCTAAGATCAAATACATTTGAAGAATATCAAATGAATGGAAGAAAAATATGTTTTCTTATTATTTTCATTGGATTGTGTTCATTTGTGGTAATTTATATAAATAATAATTTGGTGGATACCAAGAATTTGAAAAATTAAGTTTATTTATGAAGCTTTATCGAAAAAAATTTTATATAGCCATTGTTTTTTTTTAAGGCAGTAAAGATTTGGAAGGACAATATTTTATTTTCACATTTTTATTTTTTTTTAAATTTTTAAATTTTTTTTATGAAATGTGTACTTAATTCACACTTGCCAATTAAAGATTGTTGAAGGCTTAGACTTGAATGTATGCCCTTCAAATTGAAATTAAGACCAACCCTTTAAATTTGATCATTGGTTGTAAGGTCTAGTTTGTGGAAGCACGTAGATAGGTCTCAATATACCATGATCCTATGTCAATGGGGTGTATGTAGACGTAGTGTCCCTCCTACTAACATCTTAGAGATTGAATATGTGTGTTTTCTCGACCTCCCCTCTTCATATATATTATATAATAATAAACACTCGATGTGTCATGCTTAGCATCTTGGAATAATTTATATGCCTTTAAAATCTCCCTACCTCCCTTCCTTGAACTAGTTACTTTCAAAGTAGATTTTCCCATCAAGGAAGAAGAAGTTGAGTATTATTGTGGAACAAAATCCAACATAGGAATCTTACATTGTAGTATCATAGATTGCAATCACATAAATAAGATGGCGCATAAAGCATGATGTAAAAACTAATGATGATGTGTGTAGTAGAGTGAAGAATGATATTATTAAATAAGCCCAAAATATTGTACCACACAACCAATTTCTGAAATTGTCAAAGATTTAGTGTGAATAATATCTTATAAATCAAGAAACATAAATTTATCTTTTTTTTCAAGGAAAATCTCTTGGAACCCCCATCTTCAGTACTAGAATATCTAGATGGAGGATGACTCAATCACCAACCACAATATGACTAGTAACCATGAGGGACTCAATCGGATCTAAACTATGACTTATGGCCTCCCCATTAATAACATACCTTAAGTGTATGGTTCAATTGATTGAGTTAACCCTTAAAGAACAAATTCATCTTCTTTTTTAAAAGGAACTTTCTAATAAATCTTTTATGAAATAAATAAAGTTATTAAAAATTTTCATAATTTCGTAAACCAAAATCCATGTAGTATGGCTCCTAATTTCCTAAACAAACTTTTGAACTTTTTTTTACTAGAACGGGTATGAATTTATATTAAAGAGGGTTGTGGAAGAAAAAACAACCAAATGTTACAAGCAGTTTATATCCTATCCAAAATTTATCTTATAATATGAGCATACATGCAAAATTCTTCCACAACTTGTTCAAATAGTTCCAAAAGGAGAACATAAAATACAAAAAGACCAAGCTACAAAACACAACAGGAGTGATTTAATCTGTCACCAAGGGGTGATTGGGCTCTGGCTATGGGATTGTCGATTACTGTTGAGATGGGTTTTTTATAATTTGGGTTGATACTAGTTTTATATTACCTTGTCATTTGGGCTAGATAGGCTACGATCGAGTTGATACTTTCTTTTATTTGGTGACTGGACTGTTATATTTTGTGACCGGACTTATGTGTATCTTAATTCCAAATGAATAGCAAATATACGGGTTTTTATTTTGAAAAGAAAATTAGTGCCAAAAAGACTACTTTTATATGAAGCTTAAAATTGTAAATTCTTACAAATTGACCAAGCAAAAAAATGGAAGTAGGGGGCAGTGGGATTCTAATCCCATATAAAATATGTAAATCTCGGCATGCTTGTTTGTGGTACGTCCAAATCCATGAATAAGGAAATTCAATCTTTCCATTCAAATTTACGAGGACCCATTCTTACCACCCCTAACTTTGGCGTTTATTATGTCCCCAACAGGGGATATATATATTTCACTTGACCCCTATTATTTTTCCCATACTATAAATTTTTTTTCCAATCTATAGTTGTGCTATAGTTGAAAATATATTTTATTTAACAAATTTTTTAAAAATGGAATTTTTTGAATTGTTATTGGTTGCGGGTCGTGATGTCATCCTCGATTTTCCCTTACCATGAGGGGATAGTGGGATGACGTCACCTGGGCGGAGGGTTTCATACTTCCCTGTTGTTGTTGGTTGTTAGACATTTAATGAGGGTCTTTTCCTTTCGGCTTTGCATGGATATGCTTATGGTGATTAATGGAGTGACTTGTACGAGGCTATGGAAATTAACGCACTCGAAGCCTTAAAATATTGATTCATGGTAGCTCGCATTTGCATAGTGTCGGGCACCGAGTCTATTAACACCCAAAAATTGTTCACCTAGCTCATCTCCCTAGTCACATAACCCATTTACACCTTTTTCCTACATTTTTGGCCTCCAAAAACCCCAAAATCCCTAAATTGGTAACCAAATGGGCATAAAATCATTATTTCCCTCATCAATTAATGAAAATCCTTCAAAAAGGGATAAAATCCCATAAAAAGGGGTCAAAATCCCCCCCAAAAAAAAGAAAAAGGGGGAAAAGCCAAAATAAAATTAAAAAGGAGGGAAAATTCAAAATACCACAAACCAATACTAGTGGTTTCCTAATACCATGAATCCATACTCCACCACCCAAAATTGTTATAAAAAGGTGATGGAGGCTCCCCATTTCACATCCATGATCAACTCTGCCTACCCTTATGCTACCAAATTCTTGTTGAACTTTAGCCTATCACCTTGAACTTTTGTTCCCCATTCAGTTGAGTCTTGGCCACCTCTTAAGCATTTGGGGAAGAGAAAGTAACTATGGAGACCTGGCGCGCTACTCTTTGTACAGCTGTGAGGGCCCACATCTACTCACCTTCTCAGGTAACTCTTATTGTAAACCCTTGTTTGCAACATAATATAAGATATACTTCATGGGTTCCGATCTATTTGTTATTTTTACTGCAGTAATTAGTTAGATTTATTTTCATTGTTATTTACATTCACACATTATCCATTTTTGAACTGCTACTGAGGGTTCCATAATCCTTAGTAGGTGCTCTTTAGCACGGGTTGGTGTGAAAACACTAGCTACAGAGTCCATTTCTCTGTTCTTGTCGAGTTCCTGAGTAAACCAGCTAGAGTATGAATATGTTGTGCTAGAGTATGGAAACCAAGGGGTTCTCCCTAAGGGCTTTGACGCCACCTGCATTCCCTCTCCTCTCCCTCGAGCTTTAGGTTGGCCTACATGGCCATGGAAACCATGACTGGTACTAAGCTTGCGGTCTTTCCCAAGAAGGAAACATAACTGGGTTCATACATCACAGTTCCCTACATTAAATTCTCTCGCTCTTCTACCCCTCGGTAATTAATTCTCCTCTACATATTCCTGTGACAGTCACACCTCACTTCTAGTGACTAGTCCACCCGTTCCCCTTTGATTTTTTTCTTCATTCTTTGCACTATCATGGGTACTTGAATCTCATAATATCGATATCAAATCTTCCTCCTTGCAGCCAAAATCTTGTAGAGCAAGCAATAACCCATGTCTCTAGGTTTTTCCATGGCTCGTTGAGTTTCTGCTGCTTGGGAGAAAAGCCAGTGATCATGTTATTATACATTGCTTAGTAGTACACCTCTCAAAGATGGTGTTGAAGGCCACTTACTATGTAATATCGGTGGAGCAAGCAAGGGCCTCATAACGGGAGGCCACGACAACGCTTTCAAGTTCTAGTTCCTGCAACTTGACCCCCACGAGTTCCACCCATCGAGGGAACACAATGAGAAGCATAAAAGTCCCAAAGTGGAAATCATGATTCTAATGTTGCACATTCTGCAGGATCTCGTTGGTGAGAGACTTTTATATATCCTCTATCATTTTTCTTTAGTCATTTGGGCATGGATTCCATTCGTTATTTATCTCTTTTATTATGAATCACTCTGTCTTTTTTACAGGTTCACCAAATATTTTTTTGTGTTCAAAGGGCGCGACCCTCTAGTGTATGGTGATTGCAAACGAAGGGGAGGGCGCCTCTCTAAGAGCTTCCAAGTATGGAAACATTGGTATCTTTGGAGGGGTTTCTAGTCTTTCATTTGAGTAAGGATGCTGGAGCGCCCTTTTCAAAAAGTCATTTTCCTTTCTTGAAGATGCTTGTGAAAGGTTTACAATGTTTATGTGTTCGTTACACGTTATTTTATTCATTAAGTTTATGTCTTAAACTCTAACAAAATATGGATTTCGGGGTACCATTTTCATAGATCCTTATATCGATGTACTTGATGGGGATTCACTCTATTTATCAACTTGGAGCTGTGATTTAGGTATACAGTTTTCTATTATGTCAACTGCGCATCAGAATTTGAAGTTCTTATGCAACCTTCCTTGAAGTCAACCACCTCCCGCAAAAGGAAGAAATCATCCACATTTAGAGTAATATACTAGACAGGTAGGCATATTGATTTTGTTGGGTTTCCTCGTCTTTTTTCAATTGAACTTCCTATTGGTTTTGGATTGCATTTGGTTTATAATTTTAAATAATCCCTCTCAAACTTCAATATTTATGATACTATCCTAAACTTAATTGCAGTTACGGTCTATAGATGAAGGACAAACAGTGTTTTATGAGTGTCCAAACTACCACCATAAATTTGCACAAAACACTTGAATTGGCCATGTCATACTTCTATGAGCATGTTTCCTATTATAGTAGATGACTTATATTAACATTTTTTAGGGTAGAAACTCTCAGCTATGATGCAGTAAACCTTTTAATATTCTACGTAAATACATCATAACTTTACGAGTGTCACTCGTTGGGAGGTTGAAGATGCAAAAGATAAAATCAACAAGTTGTTAGACAAATTTGAGATAGGAGGAGATATTGGAGAAGCATGTTAATGTATTCGGGATCTTAATATGCCATAGGATTTCACCATGAGGTTGTGAAGAAAGCCTCGATAATGGAAATGGAGAAAAAAAATGATATGCTATTGAATTTGTTGTAAGAATGTTCAAGTGAAGGTTTGATTACGATAAATCAAATGATGAAGGGTTTCATAAGGGATGCTGATAGCATTGATGACCTTGCCTTGGATATTACCAATGCTAGGGAAAATTTTGTAAGTTATGTTCAAGAGGCCAAAGTGAATGGATGGTTGGTATCATCTTTCACCTTTGGCACAATTTATGATCCAATAGAGTGAAATGGGGATATGTCTTCATGATCTCAGGGACATATCTCTGTTAGGATAATTAATATTCCATCCTTGTCCTACTTACCATTATTTACCTTTTCCTAGTAGTTGATGATGTTATTTCCCCCCCAGTGGTGTGTAAATGTCATATAGGACCCATTAGCCACCTAATGTGCCCTGCATGGATGATTTTAGGCCCACCAGAGTCAGTTCCCTACATTTTAGGAGCTAACTCTGTGTTCTAGTTCAGTCCACTTGAGTCCCTGAACTCTAGTGTGGGTTTGAGCATCGATCACCACTGATTTTGATCTAATGTGCCCTTTTCTGATTGATTTGCATGACAAACTGACAATTGCACCCTCCTTGGTCAGTTAACTGCAGTAGCTTCAATTAATTGATTTTTTATTGAGTTGAGTTGAGTTTGGGACTTCCGAAGCACTCCAGTGGTGACAATTCCTATGCTAGACTGACAGGGATTCGAATTCTCCTAGGATAATCGAATTCTCTCCATTTTAACATATATGTTGACTATACTGATTAATGGATCATAACACACATTTATGTTTCTATCTGAGTTCCAATGCATGATTAATTTTACTACTCATTTCACTGCAATTTTCACTGTAATTCATCTTTTCTGCTCATTCTTTCACGATGAGGTATTCTCAGCTCTATGATCTGTTGTGTTCTAGAATTTCACATGGTACTAGAGCTCGGAGAGCATAGGTTGAGCAACTGCTTTCAGTAGTGCACCAGAAGCCTCTATATTTCCACAACAAATCTCGGTGCCATTGCATTGAATTCATTGGAGAAATACTTTGAGGTATAGTCAGGTGTGAAGGATCCGGATAAAAGTGTCGATTGTCCTAAAGTAGTGCTCAGTAGAATGTTATCTCCAAATTTGAGAATTTTTTGCAGGATTTTGAAGGTTTTGCAGTGCAGCAGTAGCAGGAGTTTCAGTTTGTATTCGCTCCAGTAGTTTCACATGGAGAATTTGAATGTTGCTTTGTCTCTAAGGATCCTGACACCCTTCAATTATCTTGATTGGAGGGCTGATATGTAGCTGGTGTTGCGCAACAAGAGTCTATGGAAGGTCACAATGGGAAAGGAGGTCAAACCTCAGGAAGCTGTTGAGAAAGCCAAGTACCTGAACAAATTAGATGAAGCATTTGGTTTCATATGTATTCATATTTCTAGATATTTTCTCTTCCACCTTGATGGATTGAAGACTCCAAGAGAGGTTTGGTTGAAGCTTGAGACTCTCTTTAAGAAGCAAAATGAGCTGAGAGGCCATATTCTAGAGAATGAATTAATTGCTCTTCAACCCAGCAGTTTCGAAACCATACAACGGTTCTTTTCTAAATTCAAATCCTTGGTCATGCAGTGCAAACAATGTGGCATTGAGAAGAAGGGTGAGTAGTTGATGCTATCCATCCTAAGCAAGCTTGGTTTGGAATTTTCAATATTTGTTTCTACCTTCCATTCTGGGAGATTGTCAATTCCCAACTGGAAAATTCCTTCCTTAGATGAATTCACTGAATATCTCATCCAAGAATAAGACAAACTGATTCAGATGGGCTCCTTGAAGGCCTCCAAAAATCAAGCTCTTATGGCTGGAGAGTCAAAAAGTGTGAATGCTAAAGGGAAGAAGAAAGGGAAAGAAAAGAAGCAATTTGAATCCAAGCAAAAGGAGAAGTCTAATCCATCAAAAGGAGCCTCCAGCTCCAAGAAGGATAAGCAAAATGGGTTTGAGAAGATCAAGTGTTCCTTGCAAGAAAGGAAATCATCCAGAGAGATCTTGCATGAAGAAGAAGATAGATCAAATGACCAAACTCCTTGAACAACACAACATTTCCCTCCCAGAAGGTGCAAGGCATATTGATTCTGGAAGTGAGACAGATGATCATGAGAGATGCCATGCATTGAAGGATGGATTCTCACAATCACAAGCCTTCCTCATTGATTCTGGAGCTTCCAACCACATGGTTGCCTCCAAAGAATCATTTTCTTCTCCAAATATTATAGATGGTCCCAGTATTCACAAGGGAGATGGTTCTCAGATATCTGTTGAAGGGAAAGGCATAATACAACTGGATCATGGAAAGTTCAGTAATTTTCTGTATGTGCCTTCTTAGGCAGCAAACTTGTTGTTTGTTTACCAGATGACACACACTGGTTCACCGAAGAAAGTTGTTTTTGGACTTGACATAGTTGAGATTACAAAGATCTCATCTGGGAAGCTAATAGCTAAAGGTGTTGCAAACCATGTCTCAAAGGCATATGATTTCTCACATTTTTTTCCATATTCACATCAAAGTGCTCTCTTGACTCATGAAAATGAGTCAAGCATAATCTGGCATGAAAGATTCGGACATCTAAACTTCAAGTACTTGCAGCAGTTGCACAAGGAAGAGATGGTTGAAGGATTACCTGACATAAAGTTCTCTCAAGGGATATGCAAAGGTTGCTTGGTAGGGAAGCATCCAGAGTGAAAATATGATGTTGGGAAGGCAAGGCGAGATTCCTCCACACTTGATATATTACACAGTGATGTATCAGGACCAATGCCCACAACTTCTATGAATGGATCCAGATACCTTATGAATTTCATAGATGATTACTCTAGGTTCCATTGGATCTACTTTCTCAAGCAGAAGTCTGAGGTATTCGAAAATTTCAAAGTTTTCAAGGCCTTAGTTGAGAACACTATTGGAAATAAGATCAAAGCACTCGGATCAGACAATGGAGGAGAGTACATCAAGAAGGAGTTGCAGTAGTTCTGTGCTTCTGATGCCATCCAAATGCAACATTTTGTCCCATACACACCACAGCAAAATGGTGTAGCTAAGAGGAAGAATAGGTCATTGAAAGAGATGGCTACCTGCTTGCTTGAAGTAAGGGATCTTCCACCATATCTCTAGGCAGAAGCAGTGAACTGTTCTACATACATTCAGAATAGGGTACCCCACAAATCTGTGGATGGGGTCACTCCATTCGAAGCACTGAAGGGACACAAACCTGATGTCTCTCATCTGAGGGTTTTTGGATCCAAGGCATGGGCCAGAATCCCATTTGACAAATAAAATCTCTTCAAACCCAAAGTAGTGAATGTATTCTGCTGGGATATCCAGAAGATGCAAAAGCATACAATCTAATGGAGATTGCAACCAAACGATGCTTCATTAAAAGAAGTGTCAGGTTTGATGAAGATCCATTGCAAGATCTATAGCCAGTTGAAGACCAAGGTAGATCTGATTTGCCTACTCCATTTGCACCTGATAAAGATTAGGTTGAAGTATCTTCTGATGAGGACCAATTTGAATTAGATATTGATGTTGAGAATGAAGATCATGCAAATCTAGATCCAGAACCAACACCTGCTCTCAATCCATGGCCAAGGCCAAAATGGGCTCACAAAATCCTTGAAGCCATTGGGAGCATAGCTGGGGATCCATTTGACATTAGGATAACCAGATCTCAGTATCAAGTTGAAAACCTTGCACTATGTCATACAGATCTACTTCTCTCAGAGAGGTGCTACATGATGATGGGGTTTGATCCACAATCCTTCACAGAGACTTGCCACGATCCAAGATGGCAGACTGAGGTTGACATGCACTACATCAGGAAACTAGTGCACAACAAGACCAACACACTACATTATTGTCCTACAGAGGAGTAGACTGCATAATTTTTTACCATGTTTTTACACATGTGAAAGTTGCTTGAGTTCCCTATTGTTCATTTTTGAGGGGGGTATTTTTCCCATGAGATTTTTCCCCATTTCCTTAGTTTCATGAACAATTATTTTTATCATTTATTTGATTGTATGGGTGACCTTTGGTCTTAGTAACCAGGGCCCAAGATGTCCAAGTTTGGATTAAGGGGGGGTGTTAGGATAATTAATACTCCATCCTTGTCCTACTTAGCATTATTTACCTTTTCCTAGTAGTCGATGATATTATTTCCCCCCTAGTGGTGTGCATATGTCATCTAGGACCCATTAGCCACCTAATGTGCCCTGCATACATGATTTTAGGCCCACTAGAGTCAGTTCCCTACATTTTAGGATCTAACTCTATGTTCTAGTTCAGTCCACCTAAGTCCCTAAACTCTAGTGGGGGTTTGAGCTTCGATCACCACTAATTGTGATCTAATGCACCCTTTTCGGATTGATTTGCATGACAACCTGACAATTGCACCCTCCTTGGTCAGTTAACTGACTGTAGCTTCAGTTAACTGAGTTTTGGTTTAGTTGAGTTGAGTTTGATACTTCCGGAGCACTCCAGTGGTGGAAATTCCTATGCTAGACTGACATGGATTCGAATTCTCCTAGGATAATCGAATTCTCTCCATTGTAACATATATGTTGACTATACTGATTGATGGATCATAACACACATTTATGTTTCTATATGAGTTCCAATGTATGATTAATTTTCACTGTAATTCATCGTTTTTTCTCATTCTTTCACTGTGAGGTATTCTCAGCTCTATGATTTGTTGTGTTCTAGAATTTCACAATCTCTTCCTTCTGGTTCAGATATTGGCTTCACAAACACATAAATCAGTTTTTTTCTTTCCTTTCACCTCACAAAGTTGAGTTGTATGCCTCTATAAAAATCTTTGAGACAAAGAATGTAGTAGGGTGTAGGGTTAATTATGTAGTTGTGTTAAATTTGGTTTACTGTTGCATAGCCTGAGGTGCAAAAACTTAACAGAAATGGGTGGTTCTATGGGTTAAAAAAGGTGTTATGAGGCGTGGTAATCTTTCTATATAAATGATGTACTCTTCCTACTTGTCCTGATTCATTGTTTCTTTTGTATCATGTACATGTACATGTATCAAATCCTATGCGTGGAGTGGATAAGCATGGACTATGCCGTTCAGGCGTGTTGTTACACAACCTTTTTATTTTTATCTTCATCAAACCTATAACAAATTGCAATTTGAAGCATGTCTCGCCATCAAAATCTAGGAGTGTTGTTACATTGCCTTTTTAATTTTATCTTCATCAAACCTCTAACAAATTGTAATTTGAAGCATGTCTCACCATCAAAATCTTTGATGAGAGAAGGAATTGCATTTTTAAATTTTCATAGAATTTAATTTAGTGAAAATGGATATCCTTGACCAGCCGTTATCAAGGAAAATGTTGGAAAATGTTTTGCAAGTCTATTCCTAGTCATCTGAAAGGACCTATAAAATATGATAATGGTAGTTCTTTAAGGAGAGGGAAATGCATTCTTTTATTTCATTTTTCATATTCATTTTTAGGATCTAATTCAAGGAAAATGAATGATTTTGATTTATTCATATCAAGGAAAAATGTTGGCAAATGTTCTGCAAGTCCCTCCCCATTCAACTAAATGGACCTGCAAAACATGATAATACTAGGCTCCTCAAGGAGAGGGCAGTAACTATGTCAAT
The DNA here is from genome assembly GCA_027924585.1 of Larix kaempferi. NCBI lineage: Eukaryota > Viridiplantae > Streptophyta > Pinopsida > Pinales > Pinaceae > Larix > Larix kaempferi. Next base: position 21,467,805 of record BSBM01000994.1, on the reverse strand, counting down.
ACCCAATACCTAGAGTATAACTTTCTTTCCAATGATATAATTGAATTTGTGTGAATATTTGAATCTTGTTGTTCCTGATTTTAATGCACCTTTATATATAAGCATCAAACCTTAGGGTTTTCTTGACTCTTTCAATTCCCAAGGAGAAGAAAGGCATCGTGCTTCGTATGTGTATTTATAATCTTCTTATCCCGTTCAAATGCATGGGAATACATTTTCTGATGATTTTTTTAATTAGAATTTCCATAGTCCCTTGTCCAATCTCAACACCAATAATAAGAAAATAAGAGGTGAACAGTGTAGACGCTTGAATTTTAATTAGTTTTGATGCTATGTTTTATGCAAATTTTGAGATTTACTCTTCCCTGATGTTTGGATGTCAAGTAACTGGGCTCATGGATTTCCATGACAATTTCATAACCATGAGCATGTATTTAGATTTTAACTGTGTTCATCGCACGTGGTAGTGGCAATGGCAATGTTGGGTACATTTCCACCATGTGGCTCTTGTTTATTAATGCCTTGAATGAATATTAATTTGGAATCAGATTGAAACTTTGATAAATCCATAATATGAAAATTCTTTGATACCGCATCTTTGAACTTTGAACGCAACTTGATATTGCAAAACTTAGTAAATGACTAACTTGCTTAGGTCAATGCTTATGACCATGTCTTAAATTTAATATGAAATATACAAAAAATAACCCATGTATACTTAATCAAAGTTCTAAAACAATAATATTTTAAGTCGTAGCTATTAAGTAGTTTTTTTTTTCCACAGAAAAAATTCATAACTATATTACTTAAAACATAGTTACATTTTTCAGATGCTAGCATGTAAACTCATAAGCATATCTTGTTTTAGCAAAGCCGATCTGTAACCATCAGAAAGCTAAGTCTCCATACTTCAAAGAAGCATTTAACTATCTAAAAACTTCATCAAAAAAGAGTTAATTCTCTTGTTTTGGTCAAGATTCAAAGGATGAAAGCTACTTCATGAATCATATCAAATGCTTCATTGCATTTTTGGATACTTACATAATCATAAACAAGTCTTGACTAACATAAGTCATTCTAAGAAACAAACTGTCACTGAGTCTTTTTACTTTCAAAAAACATTATCTATCTAACAAAATTACCATATTAGATCTTCAACTTGTAGTGAGATATACATGTCTCCTACCTATATCATGATAAATGCCATATCATTATACAGTCTTCAAAAGTCATGTGGGATCATCTTAATTCACAGATTGGAATTGTCGAATTTTCATATTCAAAAATATGTCAGATTCCTTCAGCCATAAGAGCACCATCTTTTACAAGTATATCAGCTTCTCCATTTCTTTCTCGTAAAATGTGCTTGATTCTTACTAATACTAGGTAGTCTTTTAGTCTAATTACCTCATCCAGAAGAGATACCAAATGACGAGTATGAGTCTATAGTCCCCAGTTATCCAATTAACTGTGAGCTGAGAGTCACCAAATATTTGTATGTCCTTTACCTTTTGTTCAATTGTCAGCCACAATAGGAGTCTAATAGCACTTAAGTATGCAAAATTGGTTGTACCTTGACCAAGTCCTGCTTTGAATCTGAACCAATGTTGCTTTGATAAAAAAAGAATGCCTCCCACCCCATAGTTCTGAGACTCCCCCAAAGTTGCACCATCAAAATATGCCGAAGGAATGTTTTCATCTATTTCTTCCTCTACTATATGTCTGATCTTTAACTCTACTTTTTTATGAGGAAATAAACTAAGTATCCCCATACTTTGATATGCACACTGAAAGGGAATTATAGTCTTGTCTTCAAAACAACTAGCATTTCTTGCTAGCCAAATTCCCCATACTACAATCAAAGGTCGTGATTTATACTCAGAAACCAAGTCATTTTTATTCCAATTCAATATACAAGTTTCAATAGACTCACCATGCCATACGTTTGTTAATTTTATTCGTGCTTCTCCTATTAAGTAGTTGTGAGAACCATTTTTCAAGTCTAAAATGAATAAATCAAAGAAAAACCCACGTGTCCTTAATCAAAATTAAAATTATAAAACATAAGTGGAGGTTCTTTGAACCATTTCTCAAGGCTATTATACAATGTGCATGGAACAAACCGAAGAAAGGCTTACATTTTTAATCAAAGTTATAAACAATGATATTTCAGTGGTAGTGGTCAGAGTATGACATTCATAAAACTGTAAAATTAAAAAAATGATATAGGGGAAGGATGCCAGTTGTTGGACACCCCACCTGGCTCCCTCCCCCATGCCACACTGGCGAGTCGACACCTATGCAGCCCGGGCCCAGATGGCACCACCATCTATCATGGTGGGTGGGCGCCATAAAGCGGCCTTTATGGCACACTTTTTAATGCCTTTTAGGCGCTTTTCCCGCGACCTCTCCTTCCTCCCGTGTATTGTTGCTCGGGCCCTGTCTGTGAACTCTCCGCCACCCTATTTCCTGTTCACTCCCGCTCTGGTTCTGCACCACCCCCGCTCTGTTTTTGCACCACTCCCGCTCTAGTTCTGTCGGTATCCTGTTGTGCTACTTTGATGTGGCGGACGCTTGGTGCCTTACCCCCCAACGGATGGCGTTTGCCACTGCGGTATGTTCTGTCCGCTGGTTCTCCCGACATTGACGCTTGCTCCATGCCCGCGGCGCACCATAGGCCCATGAAGTCGTCTGCGGCCGACCCCGTTGGAGGTTTTCGTCGGTTCGGTGGTGGTGTTGTTGGGTTGTTGCTCGGCTTGTTTCACTGGTGGCGATGGTGGCTTCCATCAAGCGTTCGTTGCCTTCGTTCGGTGGCGCTGGTCCCGTCCTGCTCGTGCTTCTTTGGTGGCGCTGGTCCCTTCCTCTTCATGGCGGTGGCTGGTCCCTTCCTGCTTGCGGCAGTGGCAATGGTTGTTACTACTCGCACTTCTTCGGTGGCGCTGGTAGGTTTCCTACCAGCCATTCCTGCATCAGCATTTTTCAACACTCTCAACCTTCTGGGGATTTTGTGGACCATTTCTGTTGCTTTTATAGGTTAAACTATGCATTTCCTGGTTGTGAATTTGTAAATTTGTGCATTTCTGGGTTGTGAATTTGTGCATTTATGTTGGTGAATTGGTTTGGTCCCTTCCTGCTCCTGGCGGTGGCGTTGGTGCCTTCCTACTCGCACTTTGAATTGTTTATGGTGGGTTTACGTTGCATTTGTGGCAATGGTGAAATGCATTTCGCATTAGGGTTTTTATGTGGCATTAGGGGTTTAATTTGTTTATGTTGCAGCAGGGTTCAGGAATGGTTTATGATGCAGTAGGGTTTATGAATGTTTTAGTGTTTATGAATTTATTAGGTTTGAGGTGAATTTGTTTCGGCTGAATTATTGAAGGTTCTGTGGTTAATGTTGAAGCTGCGGTTAAATTTTTTTTAGGGTTTAGGAATTTAGTTTGTGTTGCAACAGCGTTTAAATTTTTTGTAGGGTTTATGTTGCAATCATAGTTTGGGCAGAATTATTGCAGGTTCTATGGTTTGTGTTGTAGCAAGTTCTATGGTTTGTGTTGCAGCAGGGTTTGTAAATTTTTTAGGGTTTATGTATTTAGTTTGTGGTTTGTTTATGTTGCAATCAGCATTTGGGCTGAATTATTGAAGGTTCTATGGTTTAGGTTGCAGCAGGGTTTATAAATTTGTTGGGGTTTATGAATTTAGTTTGTTGTTTGTTATGTTGCAATCATAGTTTGGGCTGAATTATTGAGGGTTCTATGGTTTATGTTGTAGCAGGGTTTGTAAATTTTTTAGGGTTTATGAATTTAGTTTGTTGTTGGTTAATGTTGCAATCATAGTTTGGGTTGAATTATTGAAGGCTCTATGGTTAATGTTGCAGCAGTGTTTATAATTTTATTGGGGTTTATGAATTTTGTTTGTTGTTGGTTTATGTGGCAATCATCGTTTGGGCTGAATTATTGAAGGTTCTATGGTTTATGTTGCAGCAGGGTTTGTAAATTTTTTGGGGTTTATGATTTTAGTTTGTTGTTGTTTTATGTTGCAATCATAGTTTGGGCTGAATTATTGAAGGTTCTATGGTTTATGTTGCAGCAGTGTCCCTAAATTTTTTCGGGTTTATGAATTTAGTTTGTTGTTGGTTTTTGTCGCAGTAGGATGGTAATAGTTAAAAGTCAAAACTGCATCATATAGGGGATGGATGCCAGTTGACAACAGTGACTTTTTCCATTGTCTCATCTTATTGGAAGAATACCCATAATTCAGTTGTTGATATCAACAAGTTTGCCAAATTGGTTATTGTTGATGCAGTTTACAAGTGATCTGCTCCATCTTATGATCTGCTATTGTTGATGCAGTTTACAAGTGATCTGCTATTGTTAATTTACAAGTGTATGATGCAGTTTTTACTTTTAACTATTAACATCAAGTGATCTGCTCCATCATATCAGGCCATTGCTTGCATTATGGGCCAATAACTTGCATTATGGGCAAAATAGAAGAAGTTAAATTAGTTGCTACATTATGGGCATTTATATACACATGGTTTTATTAAATAGTTTGTTGGCTTGATTACTGTTGTCTGTTGTTCTATCCTTCAAAAGGATATTGAATTTGTTTATAGGAATGTACATACACCAGATCTGATTTAGGCATGTTATGTTGATTAGTATGATACTGTATTAAGGTGTAATAAGTCATGCATGAGAGCCCTCCATGGAACATTCCTTATAGAAGCATTATTAATAATAGGAGAGAAATATGGGCATGTTCCCAATCAGTTAGCATCACATGGATGGGTATCACACCCAGGCAATGGTTCAACCCTATTCCTAACTGCTACTTTAAGGAATATAAGGGTCAAGAGTTGTAAACCATAGAACCTACTGCAACATAAACCATAGAACCTTCAATAATTCAGCCCAAACTATGAACCTTCAATAAACCATAGACCCTGCTGCAACATAAACCATAGACCCTACTGCAGCATAAACCATAGAACCTTCAATAATTCAACCCAAACTACTGCAACATAAACCATATACCCTACTGCAACATAAACCATAGAACCTTCAATAATTCAGCCCAAATTACTGCAACATAAACCATAGACCCTACTGCAGCGTAAACCATGGAACCTTCAATAATTCAACCCAAACTACTGCAACATAAGCCATAGACCCTACTGCAACATAAACCATAGAACCTTCAATAATTCATCCCAAACTATGATTTCAACATAAACCAACAACAAATTAAATTCATAAACCCTAAAAAATGTTAATGAAATGTTTAATCGGAGAACATTACAGCTTGTTGTTGAAATGATGAAATTGTATATTGAACCTTATGATAAACCCCTGATTACAATGCCGCAAACATCAAGGAACGATATGACCTACGATTGTACCCAAAATGGTCTAGGATTGTATACAAAATGGCCATGTTGCAGTAGTTAGACCCAGTGACTACAAAATCCACATTGCAATGTGGTCACAACAAAAACTTTGGCACCCCTATATGACATTCCTATGCTTGATGTCCTCCAAGATCTTCACTGCCCAATATTGTTGAGTTTCCTGCTTGAGCCAGGTTGGTTGGCATACCTAACAATGGCTGATTAGGTTGTGGTTGGTTTCCTCCATATGATATCCAATTTGCTTCTTGTAGCCATGGAGGAATTGAGTAGCCACAATGCACACTTATGCTACTAACCCCTGCATTAGGTTGAGCCCCCCGATAATCATACATATGTCTAACACTTGCACTAGTAGGAGGGAATAAAGTGGGCATGCGCATGCGCACTTGTTGATAGCAGGGGACTTGGATGTTTAGGAGGTCTTGGAAACATGGAGTATTATCTGCAAGATGTTCCAATGTGTTTGGCATCATCCTACTCCCCTCCACTATGTTTGCATCAATGTCAGAACTTTCTGCCACCCCTTGTTCTTTTTGAAGCAATTGTTGAGCCTTTCTCAATTCCTTTTTCTGCCTTGCCATTTGTTTTTTATGAGCCTTTTCTTGTCTTTCTTTCTCTCTTTCAAGCCTTTCCTGTACTCGAAGTTTTGCTGCAGCAATCCTTGCAGCCTTCTTTTCTTTAGTTGAGTCCCTATTTTTCTACTTTAAATCCTGGATTTCAAGTTTCCTATGCTCAGACTCAACCAATAGTTTTATATAGTCCTCTGAGGTGAGTAACTGTGAACTTCGGCACAGACGAAGATTGTTTGTTGTTGCTTGCCTTCTTTTTGCTGACACTATCTCTATTGGTAGCTTTAGGAACCGACCAAGGAACTGGCCCTTCTTTGACACTTGTTGCTCCTTGCTTGACACTTGCATTTCAATATTTGGGTCAATGTTCTCCTGCTCTATCTGAACCATATTGTCCTCTTCAGCTGGAACCTCATTGTGGACACTATCTTCTTCCAGGTTTCCATTGTCCACAAAATAATGAACAATTTCATCTTCCAATTCTCTTCGTTGTGAAGGCATGTTCATGCTTTCTTCATTGGTCCTTGAGACAATATTTTTGTCCAAATTCATCATGGCTTCTGCCAGCCATGATGGTGGGGTAACCTGGCTTGGCAAAGTCAATTCTCCATCATTGCTTCCTGGTGCATGATCAACGTTTTCATTGACATGATCAGAAGCAGAAGTTGCAACTGTTTCTTGCATAGAGACATTAAGAAGATCAGAAGCAGAAGTTGCAGCTGTCTCAATTGGTGTAACAACCTCCATGTTACTGTCAATTGGTTCATTGTTATATTGTGTTTCACTTACCTGTTATTCTTCATCACCACAGTATGGTCCTCCTTGAGAGAGGGATATCATATTATCAACAACAACAACATCTTCCTCTACCTCCACATCTTCTTAGCCATCAACATGTGCTTGGACATCCCCTTCTTCCTGACCATTCAAATCAAATGCCTGGCTACAACTAGTATCATGCATGAGAGCCTCAGAATTCAGTGGCCATATTCCAGTCCTCTTAAACCCAGCCTTGATATTCGAAGGTGTGAGAGCCCTTTTAAAGGCTTTACTTGTAAGCTCGGCTAGCTCAAACTTTTTACCTCCACCCCTGGATTCTTTGCCATCCACGAAGCTCGCTCACCCCTGAAATAGTTCTTGAAAGGCCCGAACACACTGACATCTAGGGTTTGGAATCTGTGGGTGGTATGAGCAGGCAGTGTCAACAGGTCGATGCCCAAATTGTTAGCCTCCTCGATTGTTTGCACAGCAATGTGGCTTCCATGACCATCTAAAACCAACAAGTGTCTATTTACAGGTGAGACACCACCTGGTATAGATGCAGCAAAGTGAGTAAGCCAATTCAAAAAGAGTTCTTTGGTCATCCAAGCATGGGGATGTGCAGCCATGCATGCACCTGGTTCACAATTATGTATATAGTTTTTGAGTTGAGTTTTACCTTTAAATAGATAAAATCCAGGGATTGAAGCACCAATTGCATTGACACAACATAGAATAGTGATCCACTCCCTGCTCCTAGGTAAAATCTTTGGCACACTACGACTCCCTCTCTTGGTAATTACATGCATGCCACAGTTCCTTCTTGCCTGTAAACCTATTTCATCACAGCTCCATATATGGTCTGGAGCATACCCATGTTTCTCATATGCATTAGAAAGGGTGGCATAGAACTTAGTCAGAATTGCAGGCCGTAGATTTAGAGCCTTGTCTCTATCTAGGCCCTCAGTTGTACGCAACACAAGGTCTAGATGCCTTTTTTTAAACCCAAACCACCATGACTTACCAAGAAACCCATCTTTGAAGGGGTTTGGCCTCCCTTGACAGATTTGAGCTACTGTGGATTTTAGTTGTATCAGCTCTAGCCCATGTCCCATTTCAACCATCTCCTTACACCACTGAACCACCTCGGCCTCCTCCTCTTCACTCATAACTGTAACAGGCCCTCTGTGCTTTGTATGTGTGAGCCCATTTATCCAATAATGTACTGAAGAGGTAGAAACTCCATGTTTTTTAGCAGCAGCATGAATGGAATATCCATTGAACTCTATATCATCAATAGCAGCTAGCATGTCTTCTTTTGTCCAGCCTCTTATTGCACTGATTTTGGTGACTGAACTTGTTCCTTGAACTGTGGTTGGAAGTGGCTGTGTGGTTGATGGTGGGACAACAATGTCCTCTTCCACCACATTGTCATTCTCAACAACATTGCTGGGAGCATTGTTGGCATTTCAATGATCGACCCTCTCCTTGTCCGATGAGGTGCAGCGTAGCTGGACACCCCTGCTCAGTCGACGACTTGTTCTCCTTGCATTGTTGACTCTTGCCATGCCTGCAACAACCTGCACATTTAGAAGGGAGGCTGATTATGTAGAAGAAACTGGAAGTTGATTATAACAGAAATGTAAATAACAGAAATGGAAATAACATTACAAGGGACGCTGGTTATATAGAAGGAAACTGGAAGCTGATTATAACAGAAATATGAATAACATAACTCGAAATAACATAAACAGAAATATAAATAACATAAACAGTAACCTGAATCTACTGTGCACACACTTCTGATGGTATGCCTCCACTGTGCACACACTCTGTTGTTCAAATTTATGAAATGCAACTGTGCACACACTCTGCAAGTCGACTTTATGAAATGCAACTTCAGTAAGGGTTGTGGTTCATTTATAGTTGTTTGCTATTGAATTGGATTGGTAAGAAGGTTGCACATGGATTGCAATCTCTCAAATTTCAATGTGTGTTGTGGATTGATTTAAAAGTGATCCAATGGCTGGGAGCTTGTCATTGTGGATCCCTGTGCCTTCATCTGTTTCATGATCCTTGTGGTTCCATCTGTTTAATGGGTGCTGTTAAGTCAGCATTTTGTTTCTTCAAATTTGGTTTGATTTGCGCTTTTGGTTTGATTTGCACTTTATTTTAGGTTATTTATTTTCTTTAACTTTATTTTTTCCTCCTTAGTAAGTTTTCCTTAGGCTTTATATAAGATTTTGGGCTTGCTCTTGAGTTTTCATATTTTAAAGCTTTATATTTGTTTTTGATGAGGGGTTTTAAAAGTTCATTATATCAAATAAGAAGCTCATAAATCTTATTCTAAGTGAGGACATGTACAAGTCTAATCCTGATAGCCTTAAGATCCCATGCAAAATGATATAAAGTTGTTTAAAAGCAACAAAACAGTGTCGAAGCTTTTCTTGTAGTGCTGGAGCCGAAATTCATCAAAGAAGCGCTACAAGAATATCGTGATCCCAGATTCTTCCGATTTTTAAGCAAAATTTGGCATGCTTGGGCTAATGAAGGTTTGATTATGTGTTTTAGAGGGTTCATGACATGTTGATGCAGAAGACATCATGATTTCAAATGCTTGCACGTCGTGAGGAGATCGTGCTCATCATCAGCACATGTGTAGTTCAGTTTGACAGATATCCACACGGTTTTAGGTAATGTGGCATGAAGTCATTATCTACAAGCTTATTCTAACACAGAGGAATTAATGAGATGACCATATCCATTTGAAAAACCGAGCATCGTTGCCAACTGGACAAGCAAGAGGCGTTGAGGGCTTCACGGAAAATTAGGGCTTCCTAATTCTGTTGTTAACAGCTAAATTGAAGATTGTTAGACATCTGTACAACAAAGCTGACTCATCTGACAGTGTTGGTTGTGATTTCAAACAACCACAGTGGAGCAATTTACAGGTATTCTTAAAAAACCCATATAACAGCAAATTTGGGGCTTTTTTTGCTGGAGCTTATTCTGTTCAAATTAATCAAAGGTTAGGTTAAATTGCGCCTTTAAACGCAATTTTAACCAGAGGAATAGCTATTGGTTGATAATTTGCGATGCCAAACTGAAGGAGGGTTGAAGATAACAGTTCATTTTTATGAAATTTAACCCTGTCAGTGCTACGAATAACATGTACATTCAATAGTGCTGTTAACTTCCAAAATTCAGCTCCTGTTCACAAACAATACAAGAGGATACATTCAATTTGCAGTGATTGAAGCATAATGGGCAGGAGTGGTAAAATAAATAGAGCTGAACCAACAGATGTTGAATGGGTTGAAAAACCGCCTGAGTGTGTGGAGCTATTCAAACAAGCTGGCTGGATGGATTTTTTCAGAAAAATTGATGGATATAATGCAAAGGTATCCTGCAAGTTTGCCCAGGGTTTCAAGAATGATATGGTGGTTTTCGATACCCTGAAATTCAAGCTGACAGTTAAATTGATTTCAGAAGCCACAGGAATTAAAGATGAAGGTGAATAGTGGTTTAAGAAGCTGCCCTTTGATTTTGATCCACAGAGATACCTCTTACCCAATGTCATACCTGATTGGAATAAAGGTGTCCTAATCCAAAATGTCAAAAAAGAATGGGTTGAACCAATCAGAATATTACAGAGTTATGTTACTTGTGAGGGCAGGTATGCCTTCATATACAAGTATCATTTTAGATTTCTTCAACACATGGTGGGAGTATCCAAGATGAACTTGCCATTCTTCTTCCTGAAAAGTTTGCATAAAATGTCCAACAAGGTGAAAGGGCCAGTAGATCATTCCTCTCAGTCCATATTTCATCATGGATTAATCAAGTTGATTGTTAGTATTGCTTTACAACATGAAGGAAAGACCTGGGACTTCTTCATTTTTTGGTCTGGTTTTGAAGATCAAAAATCTAAAAGACAAGCAGATAAGGGCAAAGTCTTACTCAGAAAATTAGGTCATAAGCCTAAACTGGAAGACAAGGGAAAGATCAAAATTGAAGAATCAGCAGAGCCTGTGGAGGAAGACAGTGAACAAAAGACATTCTTAGCCAACCCTAAAGGCAAGTTGACACTGTTTGAAGATAAGGAGGAACCACCTGAAAAGAATCTAGCGCCTGTAGCAGATCCTCAAGAGGAGAAAAAGGTTGATATTAATATGGTTACTGTACCTAAAGAAGAGATTCACACTCAGCCAAGAAGCCCCATCACCATTCTCTCAGATGATGAGGGATATCTATTAGAAGAAGAACAGCCTATCTCCAAAATAGAAGTCAAAGCTAAAATAGAAGAAATGCATACTTCAGAGAGCAAAACTACAAGGCCTAACAAGAAAAGGAACAAGCTGGAGGTAGTAGAATTGGCTGCCATTCAGTACCAAGGGAAATAATTGAAGATGATGGGAGAGGCAACAGCATTCTGGAGACCTAAAACTAGGTCAAAGAACAAGTTGAGATTAAACATGAAGAAATTGTTGAATCCTAAATTAAATACAGATGATGTGACTGTCTTAGATGAAGTGTCCATGAATGATGATAAACCAGAATTAGATAAATTGCAGCCATGTTTAAAAGAAGAAATTCATTCAGTGGAAGCAGCAGGCGAAGAAAATCCAAAGCCCAGCATCGAGGACACTTCTACGAAGCTGTTGATGGAAGAGACAGAAATCTTCAAGAAGCTTGACATTCCTTGGAGACCTGATGAAGATCAAGATTCTACAATGAATAAATTAGCTAATTCTGACAGGGAAAATTTGCAGAGAGCTGTCAAGCAATACAAACACCAGATGAACTATATGCAGGAAGTCAACGATGGTTTGATGATGGCCAACAGGAGGTTGAGAGAAGATCTCCAGGATGTTAATGACAATTTTCAAGAGCTAGTGGCTGATGCAAAAGAAGCACTTAAAAGGAAAAGAGATGCTGACAGTCATTGTACCCAGTTGGAGAAGACAGTCCAGGAATTGCAGCAGAAAAACAAAGAGCTCATCAAAAAGATTAATGACATGGAGCAGGAGCAAAAGAAGACTAAGAAAAAAGACCAAGCTTCAGATGGTATCGCTCTCCTAGCTGAGGTGGCAAAAGACCTATGAGATAGTTATGCTTTCAGTTAGTTGTCATTAGTTAGCAAACAGATGTGTTAATGATGTGCTATTTTTAGCATATTTTGTAAACTTTGTAATATTCTGCATTTATTTTACCCCATTGAATAGCTGGAAGACAGTTAGGGTTAAGGACCTAACTGATTTTGTAAAGCAGAGTATTTAGACATGTGAGCAAGTCATTGAGAGGGTTCTAGATTTTTTGGGAGCATCAGGAGGTCTGCAGACTGTATGTATCTTCAGACTTGTTCAAGAGATAAGTACTGTGACTCTTATAAGCATTGGCTGATGAAATAATGAAACATATGACTTTTTCCCCTCCAATTTGTTTGTGTTGACTTTGTTATTGAGCTTGTTTAGCTTCTTAAATGGTAAATTCATTGCTAGTTGATGTGTATTTTCTGGTGATGCTTATCTTTTATGTATGAACCTCAGCACATTCTTTCTGTGGGATTTCATGTGATATGTTATACATCTTTATCAGTTTATGTTTATGAATTAGTTTTTACTTTTATTTTGAATGTATTCCCTGACTGTACTCAAAGTTTATAACCATTTAAAACATACAAAAAAAACCTAAACTTTGTTTTATTTATTGAGTTTTATTCTTGAGATTGTGTTGGCTTGTTTCTCTGGCCTTAGAAACAATTTCTGACACAAACATCTTTGGCGCCGTTGCCGGGGACGAAGCTGAAGCATATCTTCCCTGGGATACTTATCAGTTTTACTGGTTTAAGAGGTGGACTTAAATCAGATCTTTTTAAAGGCTATTTTCACCAAAAAGTAGTCACAGTGGCTTCTAAAGGGATTGGAACCAGGAACAGACCTACTTCTCCATTGAAACTGGGTGTGACAGACCCTGAAAAAATCTTAAAAACAGCAAACAAACTCAGAAAATCTCAATCTTTTCCAGCCTCCTGTGACCCTGACCAGTTTAGCATATCATTAACTTCAGCTGAAACTTCACCTTGGATAAAACCTACCATCCCTGAAAGTACTTTTCAGGTTTTTACTAATCCTCGAAGTTTTTTGAAAGCTAAGACTTCCTCTCCTGATAAAATACCTATCTTTCAGCTGAAAGTAGGAAAGAATCGTTTTCAAAAAGGTTCCAGCCAAGTTTCCACATCTTCCCAGTTAGTCAGTACAAAAATGGCAGGTCAAAACCCACCCATGGATATGATGGACCGCATGGTTGCAGCTAGGTATGCACCATTAGTTTTACCTCAACCTTTACATGCATTGCCTGGAGGTGATTACCAGAAATATATGCCTAGATTCAATGGACAGGGGGAAATCACTGCTGAGGAACATTGGGAGCCTTTCCTAAGTTATGTTGACAATCAAAACATTGAGATTAAAGATGTATGGATGAGGGTATTTGTTCAGAGCCTTGATGGAGATGTAAGGAAGTGGTTTAGAGATTTGCCTGCCAACTCAATTACTATCATTGAAGAACTCCATGATCTTTTCATGAGACAATGGGGAGACACAAAGGATCACACCTACTATATAACTGAGTTTGGAGCTCTCAGAAAAAAGAAAGATGAGACTGTTGCAGACTTTTTCAAAAGGTTTAACAAGATGTACAGTAGAATTCCAGCAGAAATTAAACCTACAGAAACATCAGCTAAGTTAACTTATGCAAATGCTTTTGATCATGAATTTTCTTTGTTACTGAGAGAAAGAAGACCTATCACCCTGCTGAACATGCAAGATGCAGCTTTGGAAGTAGAGTCTAATTTGCTAGCTTCAAACAGACTTAAGAAAGAAACAGCCCAGCAGCTTTATGAAAGAAAAGGAAAGAAGGAAGCTGTTACAGCAAGTTCTGCTTCTCAGTCTGCTGAGACCAAGATAGATGAGATGGCTAAGATGGTTAAAATTCTTACTGCAAAATTGAATAAACTAGAGCTTGAGAAGAATGCTAGTAAACCTGCTCCAGAAGCTGAACGAAATCCAAACAACCAAAATCAGTTCAGAAGGCAGTTTGCTCCTAGATTTATGCCAAGGGAGCGCAGAAATAATGATATACAGCGAGAAAGGAGGGAAAATGAGGATCAAAAAGTGCCCCCACCTTTTCAAAATAATTTAGTTGATGAAGAAGAAATTGATCAACAGCTGCTCTTTGAAGAAACTGAGACTGATCAGGACATGAACCACATTGGAGATAGATTGTTTACAGGCTTTATTACTGAAGAAGATTTTTTGAATTCTGAGTGCTACAATGTTGATATGTTTGAAACTGAAGAGGAGGTAGATTTGGAGAATATTGCTATAACTGCTGTTGTTCATCAGAATGGACCACCTAAGAAGACCCTAAATCTTAGATCAGGTCCAAAACAAGTGGCCCAAGCTCCAAAGAAGAGGGCACTTGTTCCTGCTGCACCTGTTCCTGTTAAACAAATAGCTGATCCTGTTATTGAGAAGAAGCAATCTGCAGAAAAATCAAAGAAGAATGCTGAAGTTGAAGAGGTAAACAAATCTGTCCAGAATTTTAGTTTGGAGAATGAACTGGGGAAGTTAAAGATTCCTATACCTTTCACTGAATTAATAAAGAATCCATCATATAAGGATACAGTTCTGAAAGTGATGAATATACCCAGTAATCAGCCTATTTCAGACACAATTAACTTGCAGGAAGAAAACCCTAGAATTTTCATTGGATCAGCTCTTGCTGAAAAGACTGAGAATGAGGCTGGTGTTTCTCCTCCTTTCTATATAACCTTGACTGTACACGAGCAGATGATTCATAATTGCCTGTTAGATTCAGGAGCATCCCATACAGGGATGATTTTAAGAAACCCCCCAAATTTTATATGTATAAAAAATGGGCGAATCTCCCCGATATATAGGAAAATTTGAAGGCGATTTTATCAATAATATGATATGTATATGTAATTTTTTTGGCGAATCTTTCATTTCATTATATAATGCTATAAAATCTTGGCGAATATTTCACTAAATTATAAGATATTGTAAAATATTGGCGAATATTTTGACTTAATTAAAAAAATTGTAAAAAATGGGCGAATCTTTCACTGATTTATAAAATATAATAAAAATTTGGCGAATATTTTGCCAATAAGACTCAAGCTTTTGATTTTGTATATTACAAAGGTAGTGCAACAGAAGAACATACACTAGATCTCAACTTTGGACTCTCTCGACTCCTAGACTCTTGAATGAACAAGTGTATGAATGAGGAAAGGATGGATTTATTTATATATTTCACAAGGAGTATTTGATCACTCACAACTAGAAGGTGTTGATGAAACACGACTGCACTAACTAGATTCAGGGCAAGTAGGGACTCTACTTGTTATCTCATCCCTTAATGGTCCATTAGACATGTGGGGTCATGAATCTTGACAGGCCAACAAACTGATAGAATTAATTGAATATCCTAGTAGTGGGCCACTTCCTTTATATAGAGAAATAGTTCTTGGACCAATTCCAAGATTCCAACCTATCTTCTCACAAAACTTTCTTCTCTTTGGTGTCAAATGGTAGGAGAGTTGCATATTTGTTAGTGAATACTTAAAATGGCTCAATCCACACAAATTTTCCTCGACAAGTAATAACTTTGCCCATCATTGTTTTAAAATGTCCCAACACTATAAAAACATCCATACATTGATAAACAACAACCCGAGGCACTTCTAAATTCACCCAATGATGAGAAAAATTCTCCATGCACTTCTAAATTCACGTAGTGACTAGAAAAATGCCCCAAGCACTTAAATACGCCCCGGGAACTTCATTAGTTTCCCTAGACACTTCAAAATCCATCCAATGATGATAAAGATGACCTAGGCACTTCAATATTTTCCCTAGGAAAGGGAGAAAAACACTTGACAATGATATAATCACCCATGCAATCACAAAAATGCCCCAATCCACACAAATTTTCCTCGGCAAGTGATAACTTTGCCCATAATTGTTTTAAAATGACCCAACACTATAAAAGCATCCATACATTGATAAACAACAACCCCAGTCACTTCTAAATTGACCCAATGATGAGAACAATGCCCCATGCACTTCTAAATTTACCTAGTGACTAGAAAAACGCCCCAGGAACTTCAATACTTGCTCCGGGCACTTCAAAATTCTCCAAAAGATGATAAATTTGCCCTAAGCACTTCAATATTTTCAGAGGCACTTCTAAATTCTCCCAAGGATGATAAAAAATCCCCATGCACTTCAATATTTTCCCCAAGCACTTCAAAATTTCCCCCAGGCACTTCAATACTTGCCCCATGCACTTCTAAATTGACCCAGTGATGATAGAAACACCCCATGCACTTCAATATTTGCCTCAGCCACTTCAAAATTCTCCCAGCGATGATAAAAATTCCCAAACACTTCAATATTTTCCCCAGGCACTTCAAAATTCTCGGAGCGAAGATAAAAGTGCCCCCATCTGCTTCCATATTTTCCCAGGGACTTCATTACTTGCCCTAGACACTTCAAAATTCATCCAATGATGATAAAGATGCCCTAGGCACTTCAATACTCCAAAGAGTGAGCATCTTCGACAGTTCTTGATGATCAATTCTCACTGAATCCAGTAGGTAGAGGAACACCCCTCACTAGTGGAAGAAGTGGAACTAGAGAAGCAAAGCTACGTGTTACACTCTGTCTCACAGTGGGATCAATGTCACTCATACATCCCAGAAGAGGAACAACAATCAAGGGAGCATATGCCACCAACTTTACTCCTAAATCCTTAACCAATGAAGTAACAAGGATGCCTGCACCTTGCCTTTCCTGAATAGATGATGAATCCCCGAACATAGGAATGGCCTTTTCCATTAATGTTGCCATAACATGCACTCTTAATGTTTTTTCCATACTTATAATGCATCTTGAGGCTGTTAATGTTTTTTCCATACTTGTAATGCATCTTGAAGCTACTAAATGGTAGTTACAGTAAGCCCCATGCAATATTCATTGGTAAATGCACAAGACCATATAGTCCATTGAACAAAAAAATAAATCTCAAATATAAAAGTTACAAAGTTATTGATCATATTAAATCAATCATCTTAATGGACATGACTCTACATAATAACGTGAATATGTCCTCCCCTTAGTTATTCATAGATAAATACGCAAGCTCCCGTTCATCTTGAAGATTCTATCTAATGAAGTGATAATATACTTTTCTATGCTTGGTTCTAGCATCAAAATCTACATTTCTGCAAGTTGGATACAATTTTTATAATCTCATTTAATAAAAGTAGGTTCTTTTAGTTTCTGGCATTATGCCAAATATCTTTCAGAATTTTTTTGAGGAAAATCACCTAACATATTAAGCTAATTGGATTTATATCCATCTTAATTATATTATAATGCCACTGTATCTTGTTTTTATCTGCTCCATGTTACAACTTCTGATAAAAAATTGAAAGTGAAACCAAATGTAGATCTCCCATCAACAATACCTACTAGTTTGAATGCTTAGAACCCAGAAGATTCATATTTTGCACATTTGGCATATTTTATTCAGAAAACCATTGTGCCTTTAACCCATCTTAAGATTCTTTAGCATCTTTCTAATGTGATTGTTCAGGATTTCCATAAACAAACCACTCTAACTATATCTAAAATATTAGGCCTGGGAATAGTTAATATACAATCGCACCAACTAGCCAAGTGGGTTAGCTCAATCTATTTGAACCAACCAGTTTCAAGGCATAGATCTTGCATCCTAGATAAAAAGAGGCAGAGATCTCACATCCTGGACAAAAAAGAAGGTAGAGATCTCGCAAGTTCCATTCAAACTATAGGACAACAAAACCCTTGACGAAATCAGTGATAAGTTGAGAAGATTAATAGACAAATCCAAAGAAAGCTTCAAAATGTTCTCAGCTCATTAGAGCAATTTTCCCAAGGTCCTTTTTGAACTCATTGCTACAGCTATCTGGTTTTCCAACAACACCCTATTTTAGTATAAAAACTACCTGTATTACAACATGGATTGTATGAAAACTTTGAATTTGCAATGGAAAGTGCTACATCCAAGGTTGTGGGGAAAAATATTTGAGACTCATAACTTCCTACAATGGTTCAGAGAGGACCTCAAAAGCTCAAAGTGTTTGTTTCAATTTCCTCCTCTTACATATTTGTCTAGTGACGAGTCATTTCGAATTTTAGTTTCCTCCCTACAATTTCATGCTAGGTGTCCT
The DNA here is from genome assembly GCA_027924585.1 of Larix kaempferi. Classification (NCBI taxonomy): domain Eukaryota; kingdom Viridiplantae; phylum Streptophyta; class Pinopsida; order Pinales; family Pinaceae; genus Larix; species Larix kaempferi. Next base: position 21,449,768 of record BSBM01000994.1, on the reverse strand, counting down.
TGTTGTGAAGCTTCCTTCCATGATTATGTGTCACCAAAGAACTCGTTAAAAAAGAAAATTTGACAAATAAGTCCTTTTATATATGATCAACCAAAATAATACTTCAAAGCTTAAGGCTATTGTCATTATTCCATAGCTAATAGCAAGAATTAAATTACAAGCAAAACCTAGAACTGGATCAAGAAATTTGACTACATATTATATTAAGAAAACATACATTAATGCACCAAGACAAATTTCAACATAAACTACATGGAAACAACATATCATTCAATGTTTGACATATTACTGATTATATCATTTAAGAAGTGGAAATATCTCTGTAAAAAATTATTTGAGCCCAAAAACATGGAATATCAATTAAAATGAAAGTATGTGAAAGGATTCCAGTAGAATACCTAGGGCAGAGACTTGCTCATGTACACTGCAACCTATCATATATGATAAGCTTTTCTCTTCAAAGCACTCAGACCCCTCAAGCAATATGTTGTATTTTTTTAGGTTTCTATGTATCATCAGTTTGATGTTTTGCAGCTCCTGTGAAAATTCCTCATCCTTGTAGAGAATTTTGGTTGTAAAGATACATTAGAAATTTAAGCAAGAACATAAATCTAGTGATTTCATTTAGTGGGATAGAGAAATTTAATTAAAAAGAATTGTATCAGAATGATTTGTGGGATGAGATATATAAAATCAACATCAAAATATCCTATGGTTAAAAGAATCATGTGAGATATTTAGCATCCCAATGTTGAAAAATCAAACATTTGATTGGGTTCCATGAAAAAATAGAGAGCTATGTCAAAAATAGGGAAGATGAACCAAAAGTATTGCAACATCTACTGGTCTGGGAGACTTGTCAGAGGTATAGAGGTTAATGCAACCAAGAGGATAAAACATGAAACATAAATTCCAATTTCCAACCATGAACTTGTAGCATATTCCTTCTTGAAAAAATGTGATAGCTTTGCAATAATCTAGTTTAACAGGAATCTAGTTTAACAGGCATTTTGATACAAATTGCTCAACTTGTGATTAGTAATAAACATAAAACCAGTAGTTCTGCTCGATATATCTATTTCATAGTTATGCTTTAAACTAGTTTATCCAATGTTAGGTTTTAAATTTATCATTTTGGAAAGAAGCTTTGAATAAACCTTCTATGTCAGAAACCAGTCCAAATGCCCCAAAGAAGTTAACCTAGGACAAGCAATGACAAAACAAATGTGTGAGTGGCTTAATTTTGATTGTTCACCGGATTCACAAGATTTCAACTCACAAATTTTATTAAGATAGTAAAAAGCAGCTATCCATTTCAATTTATGAATATAAACCCCCAAGTCTAAAAATGGACCTATAGAGAATTTTCTAGCCTCTAGAAATATTCCCATGTCCAAAAAGAATTCTCGGGCTTCTTCTTCCAAGGTATATGTGCTTGTTTCCATGCAAGCATTGTTTTTTGATATTCAGATATGGCTTGTCCTTCGCAATAATCCATGCTCCAGGAGGCTGACCATGTAGAGATCTTCCGATCACCTTAAGATTAACTAGTAATAATTTGCATTCTGCTATTATCTGTAATGAAAGTATTTCCAATTGGTTAGCATCTTTAACACCCTAATTTATAGAGGCTAATCCTCAATTCCAAATATGTTTCATTGTCATTCTGCCACAATAAGATCAAGAATTATGTTGTATTGCATTGAAAATAGAAGGCAGAAGTACCTGTTTGACTATGTTGTCATCTGTTGTTTCTGGAATGGACTTTTAATAGAATGTTGAATAGCAGAAAAGGGACACAGCATCTGGCTCTCTCAAACATTGTAGGTCATATCGATAACCAGATTTAACAACAATGGTGTTTCTAGTTGTGATGAGTGTCTGAGTGTCTTGTAGCATTTTTCCTTCATACAACAAATTTTCAAGGTGATCAATTTACGAGACATCATCCAGCACCACCAAATTTGGGTTCCATTTGACAAAGCCTTTGCTGGAGTTGTATGCATGCATCTTAGATGTTAAAAAATCAAATCTGCTCCCACCAATAATCTCATCCCACATTTTGTCCCTCTAAAATGATCTGTAAACCAAGAATAGAAATATATCAAATTAATCAGCGGAAAAGATTTTGTAGCACAATCCAAAGCCTTCCATTGAAACACAGGTGCGATGTACCAGATAAGGGAACATACGATATTTTAGAGGAATATTCTTTGGTGCAAGAAGAGCGTGCTAAACTAGAAACAAAGTTCAATAAAGCAACAGTATTCACTTTCTGCAAATTTTCCCAGGATAGTCAGATTGAGTTTTTGGATCCTATTTCATCACTTGTCTTGGGTGAGTTCGCCCCCCAACAGAGGTTCGATTCAGAAACTGCTAAAGAGTACCCCTTTATTTGGTCAAGGTAGTTGGAAACTTGATTGGAGATGAGATAGCTCTCAAGCCTAGAGGGATCAATAATTGGCTTGAAGACAGGGTTTGAAGGATGCTCTTTAGGTAATGGTTCTTCACCAGCAGCTTTACGTGCCATGTTGTCTGCTCTGTTAATCACAAGCAATAGTGAGTCAGAAATCCATGGAAAATAGAAAATATTATCAGTATGCTCTAAAAGAGAAAATGGAGACAGACCATGGATTCATTGAATCTACATAATATAGTTACAAAATCTTGAGTTATGAGACGACAAATGAGTAGCATGCCACTGGTGGGAAATTTACCTTCTTTTTTGCAACCAAGCATGCTGCTGAGCTTGCTGTTGTGAAAGATTACGATAATAATATTGAAACTGAAAGAGGATAGAGGCTATTAGAGGAGGCATCCACATTTATGAAGAGCAAAGGGGTAACATAAAAGACATAAAAAAATCCAATATAAAAGATGAAATACACCATTAAACAATGTACAAACCTTCTGTTGTTCCATAGAAAGATCATCCATGCAATCAATTAAAAACTCAAGATTCTTTTCCATAAAAGGATTTGTGGACAAAACCAGCCTGTCATAGTCACCCTGCCAAGGGAAAAGAAATGAACAATCAAGATCAATATTTATAATTGAAGCCCAACACTGAATCATTAATTCTAATTCAACGCCATAATGTATGACTCAAGTAAACTAAAAAGTCCATACCTGGGAAATAGGTGAATCAGTTTCCAACTCAGCCATAATTGAACTAACAAGTGCAGAGTTTGAAATGTTAACCTGCATTGCACCCATCTAATTAGGACCTCAAGAAAGAATCAGCAACATGATTCGACAGACTTACTTAAGAGGCAATGACATTTCACCCAAATGCCTGCTTTGCAAACAACAAAAAACAGTCAGAAATGCCTACAGCAGCTGGTTATCGAAATTTTTATCTTGGTATGATGAACAACATGATGACTGATGGAGAAGGTATCCTATCTACAAAGTTGGAGTTCAGTACAGGCTGCAGGATTGGCAAGTCATATTCAGCAGCGTTTAAGTGATTGGTACAAATATCATCTCAAGAATATGCCCGCAGAAAATTCTCAGATTACTCACACAAGTAAATATGCCTGCAAGACTCTAATAATATGCCCGCAGAACAGAGGAAAGATGCCCGCAGTCAATGAGATGCCTGAAATTCTTGAAGTAAATGTCCACCAGACTTGATGAAAATGCCCGCAAGTGCCTGCAAAAACCTAAATAAATGCTGCAAGAGTTAGTAAAGCATCTCGAGTTTTAAAAATGCTCACCAAAGTCTGAAAATGTCCGCAGTTCAAAATGGATGTCCGTACTGACTGAGTGAAAATTTCTGCACGATGCTTTGAAGCATTATGAAAATGCTCGTATCTGTTCACAATGGTAAGATATGCACGCAGCTTGGTAAAGGGTTGGATAATGTTGAAGAAATGCCCGAAGCGAGGAAATTATGCCCGCCAATCTATCAAAGATGCCTGCAAAATGAGAGAAGTATGCTCGCAGTCAATACATAATTGAAATATTACAGTGTTGAAAATGCCCGCATCAGGAATGAAGATGCTCGCACTCGTGCAAGAGATGCCTATTTTGTAACAAAATAAGATGTCCGCAGGCCTAGTATAATGCAAGGTGCCCATAACAAAATGCCCGCAGGCGTGGTAAGTTTGCTATCTGGATTTCAAATATGCCCGCCATCTCTCATAGATGCACTCTAAAATTGATCTGAGACCATCAGGCATGAGATGGATGATGTGTACACCCGACCATGTGATCAGTCTGCCCATACTAGCTCTAAGGAAGAAGTTACAGTTCTGCCAAAAGAGACATTTGGCTTGTTTTTGCTTAGTATCAAAATGCCCACCAATCAAGTGAAGCATGAATTTTTTTTTGTGTTTTGAATATATACCCTGTTCTGCAAATAAAATCTGGTGTGGCAGATGTGCATGCACAGTTATAACCAATCACACTTAAGGACTTTTTATGGGAATCACTAAATTTTCTTCTTAGAATGAAACATACATGCATTGAATAAATTTGTTCCTAAAATGGATTTGCTCTGCAAATAAAATCTGGTGTGGCAGATGTGCATGCACAGTTATAACCAATCACAGTTAAGGACTTTTTATGGGAATCACTAAATTTTCTTCTTAGAATGAAACATACATGCATTGAATAAATTTGTTCCTAAAATGGATTTGGGATAGGTATGTAGAATGAATACGTTTTTTGTGAACCTCATAATTTTGTGAAGTATGATGCGTTTTGGTATCAGAAATCATCCTTATAAATTCTAATGCAAAAGCTAGAAAATGAATACCACTAAGCTGTAAACAAGAAGACAAATCCAATTTCAAAAAGAGCAATCAGTTGGCTGAGATCTTTCCTATAGGTCTACATATAAAAAGAATATGACAACCAAGCATACAACTACGAATTTTAGAACAAGCTAGAGAATTTTCCATTCTTATGATTTTCAAGTCATAATTCTATTATAATTAATATGTTTTTTCTCTTTACTCAATAATGCAAATCCCACCACATGATGCCTGAACAAGCTAGAGAATAATTATGATCAAAAATTGCATGCATTTTATGATAAGAGGCTTTCACAGGATGTTAATGATGATACTGTAAAAAAGGAGTTCAAGGGATACCGGATATGTCTTCAAAATTATGGGAGGATATGATAAGAAATGCTTTCTAATGAAAGAATGAATTCTTATCGCATGTCTTGTAGGCCTACCATTACTCAGATGCACCCCCTGCTTCCGTGGATATGAAAGGTGTAATGGTGAGTGGGGGTGAAAGTCTATTCAAGGATGCATCATAGCTCTGATATTCTAGTCTTGAATTTGGTCAATCTTTGAAGTGGCAACAACATTAAGGATTTTTCCCTCCAGATACACAATCTGACACCTTCAGGGGCACCACTGTAGTGAAGGAAGATGAGGAATAAATGTATCCAACAATGCTAGGACATACAATTAAATTTGGGAAATACAGCCACCCAAAATGTGCTTGCCTCTCTCTAGATGGGCAATACCTTGTTTCCTACTTAATTGATAGATTCATAAAGGTTTGGCACTACATCAACATGAATCTTAAGAAGGATCTTCAGTATCAAGATGATGATTCCTTTATGATGCATGATGATGTTGTCCTCTAAATTGACTTTAGTCAAGATTGAAAGATGATGTATTATGGTTCATAGGATGGGGAAATTAAGGTAAGGCATATATGAAAAGGCCAATGCTTAAGGCATTCTTAGGGTCTCACAAGACTTTCATTTTTCTTGTGATGGAAGTCTGTTTTAAAGCACATCATTTGACAATATTGGAAAAATACATGGATTCAAATATAGCAAAGCATTGAAGGAATTTTGTGGTCATACATCTTATGTAAATGATGCAATATTTACATGTAATGAGGGTTGTGTTATTATTTATTTTCTAATAAAATAGACGAGGATGTATTTTTTGGAAGAGCATATTATTTTTGTAAAATAATTTTTTTCCCTAGATGACTGCATTTGGAATTTCATTATTTTATAATGCAGAAAGTTGAGCTATTTTATTTTTGACTTGACAAGTTGATTTCCTGAAGTCAACACCTTTGCCTCTAAAATCTCCTAGACTTCATTCCAAATTTATTTGTTATCCAATCTTTCAAGTTCAAAATCCTTTTTATATATATAAGGAAGCTCAACTGTTATCCACAATAGTGGTTGCTATCGCAATGGGACTCAACTTGTGAACCACATCCTCACATAACTTTTAAAGAACTTGTGACCTCTTTAAACTTCAATAATGCCTCATTTCCCTCCCAATTCCTAAGTCTCCCCTCAATCGACAAACCTTCCCAATACAGTTTTTGACCATCTTAAATGTCCAATTCCTTCCACACCTAGATTGTGTAAGAACAAGTACATAACAAGTGAGAAATAGATGTTTCCCCATTCTTGTTCCTTGACCAAAGCAGTTCATCTTTATCCTCATAAATTCTTGCATGACTAACTTTGAGCTTAGAAATATATGCTTGCCACATCTCAAACAGGATGGCTCCATGGGAAGATGATCTATGTACCTCAAGATTCAAACCTTCAATAGTTCAAACTACACAAGGTAAATGTCTTGTTCTGATACCATGTCAAATTTAGGGCATGTTTACTGTTCATATAGATGAAGGTGGAGAGAGTAAAATATATTCATTAATGACATTGCAGTGATACACATCTCACACACCTTTATATCTTCTCTCATTATAATTTATAATAATCCTAAGTGGTTAATGTGGTTTAACCACCTAACCTTAAAATATGAACATTGCATTGTTCACATCATTGATATATAGTGACAATTATACAAACTTTCATTACTCCTAATTATTATTGGTTTTGACATTGTTTCTCGTTATTCTTTGTACCTGGCATTAAACACAGATATATCGAGGCTTAAAATGATATTTCTAGAATAATACAAAGGATCAGATCTGTTGACTTCAATTCCTTTCACAGGGATTCTAATGGCTAACAATTTTATGGAAGGATGGAAGGAAAAAGTTCAGTAAGCACAGTTTCCCTTGAAAATAGCATTGTAGAGAGTGACCTTCATAGTATTTGGAACTACTCTAGTATCAATGCATGTGTTCTGTCCATTAAAAGATCTAATAATGGATTGAAAACTACTTGCAATATGAACAGAGTGAAAAGGGCATAAGCATATCAACCTAATTTAGTGTATACATTTTTTAGGGGTAATTTTCATTCTTGGGGTTTTATGAGGGAGACTTGTGTATATGGATTTCATATAATGAATTAAATGTGCTTTCATATTTGACTGAAAAACAGAAATGCATTTGAAGAAATAAGATGTAATCACTATATATGTCCTGTTGTTTCCAAGAATAACACCCGAAGGAAATTGTCTATCAATGCTTCTTGCTCCCACAATTATGATCCATGGTGCCACATTTGAAATTGTCCAGCATTCATGTTGGAATCATTCTTCTCCTTAGCAACACAATGCAACAATAAGGAACAAGAATCACATTAGACTGTAAGGAATGTAACAAAAACAAACAAGAATGCATGGGAGTATGTGCATGTATCATTATTGTTTTTATCAGTAGAATACAAAAATAAGTAATGCAAACACATGGACAAAATTCACCAATTAGATTATCCATCAATAGATATTACACAACAAGGACCGTGAAAGTCATAGTGTTGCATGTCCTTCTAATTATCATGTATGTGCAGGCCTGAAATCTATTGGCAATTTAGTGAGAACAAATTGATAAAATTCGAGGCCTTGGACAAAATCCTTTGGCTCATCCATACGTGAAAAGGAAGACCTCAGTAGTACTTCTATAACTAGTACATGGACAAATTAAAGGACTAATGGGATTTTACTGTCCATTCCCTGCCCCCACTCTTTTGAGCAATGGAAGTAGACCTCCCAAGACATGTTGAGAGCTGACATCCCAAAATACAGTGAGATCCTTGCTAGCATGGACTCCCCAAGGGTGCCTAACCAGAAAGGACCTTCCAAAGTTACTGTGAATAGTGTGAATAGTGAGACTGGAAGTAAAAATTTGTAAATTTTTTAAAATTATAGAGTTTTTGAATTTTTTTTTTGGGGTTTCTTTTTTGGCTGGTTTTGTAAAAAAATTAAAAGTATAGACGTTTCTGACTTTTTCTGGGTTTCTTTTCTAGCTTGTTTTTATCAAATAATTTTTTAGGAATTCTTTGAAAAGCATAGTACAACTGTGAAAATTGCATAATCTGGGTACCTTGGGTATTTGAGAAGCTTGAATCCATTTATGCATTTAGAAACAAGATTTGAACACTTCAAAATTCGGATTTGGAAGGAAAAATCTTCAGATTCTGACCAAAAACACCTGAAAATCGAAAACATCTACCATCAAAATTTGAACACTTCAAAATTCAAAATTTGGATTCGGAAAAAAAAAATCACCAAATTCTGGGAAAAAACACTGGAAAATCCAAAAAATCTATGGAGTTTCTCCAACATTGCAATAAGGACTCTTCTGAAAATCCATAAAGCTAACATGAAGACAATAAATTATAAACATCATGATTAACACAATTGGAAATAGATATTAATGGAGGCATATGTTGCATTGATCTGCACTAAAATTTGTGCTAGTTTGGAAGGTCCCCTTCCATCGGGAAGGAATAGGGTCCATACCCGTGTCATTGAAGATTTTAGATTCAGGCCATACCCTTAAGCAAAATCAGCAACACCAAACACAAAAATCAAATGAGATTATCTTGATATTATCTGATTATGAGCATATACAGAGAAAGAGAGAGAGAATGATCTATTTCTATGGATATTGAGGACAACAACCTATATCAATGTTAGCAACGATAACGTGCTTTCCAAATTTTGATTTTCTCAATAGTGATTGCGCATAAATTACTTAAGTCTCAGAGATTTCATCTCCATCTTCCTCTAAACCGAGGAATCCCCATGAACTAGTTGTGTGCAATGATCTTTCTTAGCTAACGAAGATAGACAATACCTGTGGGAGCTCTGAATAACAAATTCAAATAGCAGCAGCATCCATTCTGTTAGAAATTCAAAATTCTTTGGATCTCCTACCTTGAACAGCCATTCATTCCAATCAAAGTGAGAGAAAATATGGTTTAATGATGCAAAATAATTCACCTAAGAGAGTGTGAGCATGCTCTTCTTCAAGACAAGTAGAAAAACCATTCATGGAATTGGTATAGGAGTAAAATATATCCTCCTTGGATGCTTCATTGCTATAATGTTTCATTGAAAATTGATATGTAAAGACCCAATTAATAGGGTGAAAATTCATAGTCAATTGTGCCTGACATGTAATTATACCACGACATAATATCAATAGCAAGCTAAAATATGCAGATAACAGATTAAAATTTAAAATTGATGCTATTACATATATATATAGATAAAACCATAGGAGTATTTTAAATTTTACAATATATACATAATTATTCCATTCATTCAATCAATCAAGCATTCATTCAATATTACCTTCCTAGTACTGATCCCAAAAGTTCATGATGAGAAACAACTGCTAGAGGTCTAGATGGTGTTCCAAACTCTCGTCATGTTGTCCTCCCAAGTACACCATGTAAGACTACAACATCCAAAGCAATAAATTCATAAATCCCATTGAAGGATTCAACAATGAACATCAATTGCATTGACAAAACATCAAAATCTCTAAACCTAGTAAACACAGTAAAATTCATCAATAAAGAAAGACTAAGAATTATAACAAACTGAAATGGAAATTTCTGAAACTTCAATTAAAATAGATTACAGGTTCAATCCTACTTTACATTCCTGATATAGAAGACTACTTTGCATTCAATATTTATAAACAACCATTTAAATCGAAAAGAAAAAAAAATCCCAACTTCAATCTCAGGCTCCTTAATCCATAAAATTCAATATCCAATAAAAACCCAAATCACACTCATCACAAATCTTCAATCTGAGGCTCTTGAGCAACTAAGTCATAGTACCATCCAGGATAACCAAGCTAATATTTCAAAGGAAAATTCCTAAAGAAGTGAACCAAGAAGCATATAAACATCATCAATATTAATCCAAATATGTGAATGCCATGGTCTCCATTTTACAGTCTAGGTAAACAATAGAAGGGTTCTCAGTGAGTTCCTCAACAGGTTGCAGCTTCAATGCAAAAGGTAATGGATGGACTAGATGATTAAAGATTGACGAATGCTATTGGAAAATGTTCCCCTGCTAGAATTTATCAATATGGGCTTCAAGTTAGTCCATTAGTTTGCCTCTATGTGCTCAGAAGGAAGGGATGGCCCTACTCATACCAATTTAAGTAGGAAATAAAATGTGACAAAGAGGGTGCACTACCTTTACTATTCTAGTACAATAATAAAGTAGAACTTATATGCTATCTGAGGAAACATATAAGGCAATGCATTTGGAACAGGCTAACCGTTTATATATATTTGAGAATCTCACCAACAATGAATGGAAATAAACCGAATAATGACTCTACGGGGAAACATCATCTTGAGGGTTCAATCTTTGATTTGATCTAAAGATATAAACACAAAAACTAGAGAAAAAAAATCACATCTCTCAAGTGGAGTTTTAACATTTCTTGTGATTGTTTTCATGGATCTAACAATGTTGCGACACTTATCCACCAAAAAAAATGTTGTAGGTAACATATTCTGAGCTTTAATAAGTGAAAACCTCTGCTTTATATTGCTAAATAGTGAAAATTCTGCAAGTTATTTCGGTCTGTCTTTTTAATTCATAATCAACACTAATCTAAGGTATATTTAAAATTTGGCATAACTATGAACGTGTGTCAAATTGATAGAACCGTTAATACTTCAAAAACGTCTTAGATTTAGGGTTTTTTTTTTGTGTAACATTGGGCTCATCTTATGGGTTGAATAAAGGAAATCTAGAGATAACCAATGGGAAGTACACAATTAAGATCATGAAGGGATCCAAAATTTAATAAAATAATGGATTTTTAAGAGTTCGTTTTTGTGATGGAAAAGTTCAGAAATAAACTGCCCATAGATTAAATTATTGTTTGGACATGGTGATAAACGCATTCATAAACCCTTGTAATGGATAGAAGCTACAAATCGCAACAAGAGGTAAGAAATTAGAACATACATGCCTGATTCTAGAGAAGTACAATATTGTCTACAAGATTCCATGGTAACCTCTTCTACAAAACATTTAGTTGAGTGAAGAAATCGTTTTTTAGCAGGAGACGATGAATACTCTATTTTGGTTGATGACTCTTTCAAAAAGAATTCTTCAAACAACAAATAATGGGGGTGAATGCAACCATACCTTTGATTTACATGAAAAATAAAGGCGAACCAGCTCCTATGAACCGCTTCTCCTGGAAATCGGGGGCAATTGAAGGATTAGTGATAATTTTAACAGGATATCGGGGGCGATTGAAGGATTAGTGATAATTTTAACAGGATATCGGGGGCGAATGGAGGGTTTATAGCGATTTTCAAAAGGGCGAAATCATTTTTCTTTTCTCTCGCTCATCAAATAAGGGAAGGCGAAGGGTTTGGTATATATTATTTTTTAAATAAATGTGGGACGAAATTATTGAAATTTAAAAAATCATTTTTATATAAAAAATTCGCCCAACAAAACTCTTAAACTCCTCTAATTTCGCCCATGGGATATATTTCGCCTCTAAAATTATCCCTGATCCCATAACTTGATGCCCAAAGCTGTAATGGAAGCCCTGGGCCTTAATGTCACCAAACCTTACCATGATTTATATGCCTTTGACTCCCGAGCTGTGAAATGTCTAGGGGTAATAAAAGACATAGTTGTCAACCTTGCTCAGTTGCCCATGAAAAGTGTGATAATGGATGTTGTGGTAGCTGACATCACACCAAAATTTGGCTTGCTTCTGTCTAGGTCATGGGCTAAGAAGGTTGGGGGAACATTACAGATGGACCTCTCTTATGCCACCATTCCTGTTTTTGGTGGAGAAAATAGGAGACTTTACAGAGAGCTGCAGCTTGCTTACATAGTCATAGATGATAAAAACCCCACAAATCACCCAATGTACTCTGTGGATAAAGACCTTGGTTCATGCATATTACAGTTTAGTGAAGAAGATAATTCTGCTGGTCTGTTACAAGTGGAAAAAGAACAGCACATAAAACGCAGCAGAGAAGAGGAAGATGCATTGTGGCAGTTGTACTTTGATGGATCCTCATGCAAAGAGGGTGTTGGAGCTGGAGTTTTACTCATTTCCCCTGGGGGTGAAACAGTGAAACTCATGTATAAATTGGAGTTTGTTACCACTAACAACACTGCCGAGTATGAAGCTCTGCTACTGGGATTGAAGGCTGCTAAAGATTTGGGAATTCAGCAGATTTCTGCATTTGGCGACTTCGAACTAGTTGTTCAACAGGTGAAGAACAAATATCAAGTAAAGCAGGGTTTGCTGAAAGTATATCGAAATGAGGTATGGGATATGCTTGAAAACTATTTTATAGCATTTAATATCACTCATATTCCCAGAAATCATAATGAGACTGCAGATTCTTTAGCTCTGGCTGCCACACATTTTAGAATCCCTAAAACCACTCAGCTAAAGTATCCTATAGAAGTGAGGTATAGACCATGCGTCCCTGATAATGTGAATCACTGGAGGGTTTTTGAAGATGACATTGAAATAAAAAAAATTTCTTGAGCTTATAGATGAGTTTTCAAATGCTCAAATTGATCAGGAAGAAGATGAAAGGGATGAACAGTTAAATGAGTTTGCTGCAGAAGAGATAGCAGGACATAAGATTATTGAATTAAAGAGCAATTTCATTCCAAAAGGTCTAGTACCTTTAGAAAGAATATTCACAAAAGATGATACACCTTCAAAGCCAGTAATTCAATCTTCAGAAGACAATGTAGAGGACTACAATATTGGTTCAGCAGAACATCCCAGGATGGTAAAAATTTCTAAATTCCTAACAGTGGAACAAAGAAATAGATACATCAAGCTGTTGAAAAAACATGTAGATGCATTTGCCTGGTCTTATAAGGAATTAAAAACTTATGATACAGTAATTATTCAGCACAAGGTCCCTTTGAAACCTAATGTCAAGCCTTTCAGATAGAAACTAAGAAGAATCAATCCAACTTTGTTCCCTGTAATTGAAAAAGAACTAAAAAAGCTGCTGGATGCAAAGATAATAGTGCCTCTCAGGTACTCTTCTTGGGTTGCTAATCTAGTTCCTGTTAGAAAGAAGAATGGGGAAATTAGATTATGTGTTGACTTCATAAATCTGAATCGATCATCATTAAAAGACAATTATCCTCTTCCCAAGATTGAACAGGTTTTACAGCAAGTAGTTGGAGCTCAGAGGATTTCTATGCTAGATGGTTTCTCAGGGTACAATCAGATTGCCATGCACCCTGATGACAAGGAAAAGACAGCTTTTACAACCCCCTGGGGGACATTTATGTATGACAAGATGCCTTTTGGCTTGATGAATGCTGGAGCAACCTTTCAGAGAGCCATGGACATTGCATTTGTGGGTGAGAAAGATAAGTTTGTGGTTATTTATCTTGATGATATTACTGTATTCTCAAAATCTGATGACGAACATTTGAAACATTTGGAGCAAACCTTCCTAAAATGCAGAAAATTTGGCCTATCCCTGAATCCCAAAAAATCACATTTTGCTGTGCAAGAAGGTAAATTACTTGGTCACTTGGTGTCTGCTGATGGCATCAGAATAGATCCTGAAAGGGTGAAAGCAATACTGAAGATTAGCTTACCTCGGAGTAAAAAGGATGTTCAATCATTCATTGGCAAGATAAATTTTCTGCGGTGGTTTATTCCCAATTTTGCTGAAACCATTAAACAAATCACAGCCATGTTAAAGAAAGATCAGGAAGTAAAGTGGACTGCTGAGGCAAAGGTAGCATTTGAGAAAATCAAAGTAGCTCTTACTGAAGCACCTGTACTGGTAAGTCCTGATTTTACCAAAGAATTCCTTAACTTCTCATTTGCATCAGAAGACACGATTGCAGCTGTCTTACTTCAGAAAAATAAAGAAGGATTGGAACAGCCTATTGCTTTCTTCAGCAAAACTCTCAGAGATTCGGAGCTAAAGTATAGTATATTGGAGAAGCAAGCTTATGATTTGGTAAAAGCTTTGAAATTTTTCAGAATCTACATCCCGCATTCAAAGGTAATTTCTTTTGTACCTAATCCTGCCGTGAAGGAGGTGTTAACTCAGCCTGATAGTGAAGGAAAGAGAGGCAGATGGATTGCAAAGATTATGGAATAGGATGTAGAGATCAGACCTACTAAGCTGGTCAAGGGAGAAGGTTTAGCCAAGCTGTTGGCTGACTCAAATTGCCAGGCCCTAGGACTGCATGTTATGGCTGAAGAATCAATTCCTGAAGAAAATCAATTACAACTGGAGAAAGAAAAGATCATGGATTTTTATTCATCATCACTCTGGTATGCAGACATTGTTCATTTCTTATTATTTCTGCAATGCCCTGAACATTTGGACAAGAAAACTGCAAGATCTTTAAAACTCAAAGCCACTAAATATTGTTTAGTTGAGGATCAATTGTTCTGGAAAGATCCAGGGGGTATTTTGCTCAGATGTTTAGACCAATCTGAAATAGGAGAAGTGATTTCAGAATCTCATGAAGGTGCCTGTGGAGGACACAAGTATTGGAAAGCAACAGCTTACAAAATTTTGCGAGCTGGATATTATTGGCCATCCTTATTCACAGATGTTTACCATCATGTAAGAGCATGCATTCCTTGTCAGAAATTTGCAGGTAAACAGAAATTATTGTCCTTGCCTTTAAAATCTATTGCAGTAAATGCCCCGTTTCAGCAGTGGGGTCTGGACTTTATTGGAGAAATAAATCCAGCATCTTCAGGACAGCATCATTGGATTCTAACTGCCACATATTTTTTCACAAAATGGGTAGAAGCCATTCCCACAAGGAATGCTACAGACAAAGTAATCATGGAATTCATTGAAGAAAATATTTTGAGCAGGTTTGGCTGCCCACGGAGATTAATAACAGATAATGCAAAGGCATTCAAATCCAAGGCAATGGTGGCCTTTTGTGAAAGAAATGGAATCATTCTGAAACATTCAACTCCCTATTATCCTCAGGGAAATGGTCCAGCTGAATCTTCCAATAAGAATATCATTCAGAGCATCAAGAAACTGTTGAAACATAACAAAAGGTCTTGGGATTCAATGCTAAAGTATGCATTATGGGCAGATAGGATTACAGTGAAACAAGCAATTGGAACTTCTCCATTTCAGTTAGTTTATGGTACAGAAGCAGTGTTCCCTGTTCAATTGGGGATTCCAGTGATGAAGTTCCTCCAGAATTCTCAAGAGGAACCTAATGATATGCAAAGGAGACTGTTTGAAATGATAGAGTTACAGCAAAATAGAGAGAAGGTGGATGAAAAAGCACAGTTGTACAGAGCCAAGATCAAAAACAGGTTTGACAGGAATATTAAGGAAAATACTTTCATAGAAGGGGAGATGGTTCTAAGATGGGATGCAAGAAAGGAGCAAAAGAGTAAGCATGGTAAGTTTGACAATCTTTGGTTTGGCCCTTTTCTGGTATCAAAAGTTTTAGAGAACAATACATTTATTTTGCAGTCTTTGGAAGGTGAGGAGTTGTCCAGCCCTGTTAATGGGCGATTCCTCAAACATTTTTACAGTTTATAAGAACATTTTCACTGGTCATTGTACATACCAGTGAGTGAATCACAATAAGACTCCATAGCCCAATGGATAAGGCACTGGTCTTCAGGTTCTTGAAGCTTCGCAGGGAGGTCTTCATCCCGCAGCTGGAGCCAGATGTTAACTCAGTATTTTGTTTCTTCAAATTTGGTTTGATTTGCACTTTTGGTTTGATTTGCACTTTTGGTTTGATTTGCACTTTATTTTAGGTTATTTATTTTCTTTAACTTGATTTTTTCCTCCTTAGTAAGTTTTCCTTAGGCTTTATATAAGATTTTGGGCTTGCTCTTGAGTTTTCAAATTTTAAAGCTTTATATTTGTTTTTGATGAGGGGTTTTAAAAGTTCATTATATCAAATAAGAAGCTCATAAATCTTATTCTAAGTGAGGACATGTACAAGTCTAATCCTGATAGCCTTAAGATCCCATGCAAAATGATATAAAGTTGTTTAAAAGCAACAAAACAGTGTCGAAGCTTTTCTTGTAGCGTTGGAGCCGAAATTCATCAAAGAAGCGCTACAAGAATATCGTGATCCCAAATTCTTCTGATTTTTTAGCAAAATTTGGCACGCTTGGGCTAATGAAGGTTTGATTATGTGTTTTAGAGGGTTCATGACGTGTTGATGCAGAAGACATCATGATTTCAAATGCTTGCACATCGTGAGGAGATCGTGCTCATCATCAGCACAGGTGTAGTTCAGTTTGACAGATATCCACACGGTTTCAGGTAATGTGGCATGAAGTCGTTATCTACAAACTTATTCTAACACAAAGGAATTAATGAGATGACCATAGCCATTTGAAAAACCGAGCATCGTTGCCAACTGGACAAGCAAGAGGCGTTGAGGGCTTCACGGAAAATTAGGGCTTCCTAATTCCGTTGTTAACAGCTAAATTGAAGATTGTTAGACATCTGTACAACAAAGCTGACTCATCTAACAGTGTTGGTCGTGATTTCAAACAACCACAGTGGAGCAATTTACAGGTATTCTTAAAAAACCCATATAACAGCAAATTTGGGGCTTTTTTCGCTGGAGCTAATTCTGTTCAAATTAATCAAAGGTTAGGTTAAATTGCGCCTTTAAACGCAATTTTAACCAGAGGAATAGCTATTGGTTGATAATTTGCGACGCCAAACTGAAGGAGGGTTGAAGATAACAGTTCGTTTTTATGAAATTTAACCCTGTTAGTGCTACGAATAACCTGTACATTCAATAGTGCTGTTAACTTCCAAAATTCAGCTCCTGTTCACAAACAATACAAGAGGATACATTCAATTTGCAGTGATTGAAGCATAATGGGCAGGAGTGGTAAAATAAATAGAGCTGAACCAACAGATGTTGAATGGGTTGAAAAACTGCCTGAGTGTGTGGAGCTATTCAAACAAGCTGGCTGGATGGATTTTTTCAGAAAAATTGATGGATATAATGCAAAGGTATCCTGCAAGTTTGCCCAGGGTTTCAAGAATGATATGGTGGTTTTCGATACCCTGAAATTCAAGCTGACAGTTAAATTGATTTCAGAAGCCACAGGAATTAAAGATGAAGGTGAACAGTAGTTTAAGAAGCTGCCCTTTGATTTTGATCCACAGAGATACCTCTTACCCAATGTCATACCTAATTGGAATAAAGGTGTCCTAATCCAAAATGTCAAAAAAGAATGGGTTGAACCAATCAGAATATTACAGAGTTATGTTACTTGTGAGGGCAGGTATGCCTTCGTATACAAGTATCATTTTAGATTTCTTCAACACATGGTAGGAGTATCCAAGATGAACCTGCCATTCTTCTTCCTGAAAAGTTTGCAGAAAATGTCCAACAAGGTGAAAGGGCCAGTAGATCATTCCTCTCAGTCCATATTTCATCATGGATTAATCAAGTTGATTGTTAGTACTGCTTTACAACATGAAGGAAAGACCTAGGACTTCTTCGTTTTTTGGTCTGGTTTTGAAGATCAAAAATCTAAAAGACAAGCAGATAAGGGCAAAGTCTTACTCAGAAAATTAGGTCATAAGCCTAAACTGGAAGATAAGGGAAAGATCAAAATTGAAGAATCAGCAGAGCCTGTGGAGGAAGACAGTGAACAAAAGACATTCTTAGCCAGCCCTAAAGGCAAGTTGACACTGTTTGAAGATAAGGAGGAACCACCTGAAAAGAATCTAGCACCTATAGCAGATCCTCAGGAGGAGAAAAAGGTTGATATTAAGATGGTTACTGTACCTAAAGAAGAGATTCACACTCATCCAAGAAGCCCCATCACCATTCTCTCAGATGATGAGGGATATCTATTAGAAGAAGAACAGCCTATCTCCAAAATAGAAGTCAAAGCCGAAATAGAAGAAATGCATACTTCAGAGAGCAAAACTACAAGGCCTAACAAGAAAAGGAACAAGCTGGAGGTAGTAGAATTGGCTACCATTCAGTACCAAGGGAAAGAATTGAAGATGATGGGAGAGGCAACAGCATTCTGGAGACCTAAAACTAGGTCAAAGAACAAGTTGAGATTAAACATGAAGAAATTGCTGAATCCTAAATTAAATACAGATGATGTGACTGTCTTAGATGAAGTGTCCATGAATGATGATAAACCAGAATTAGATAAATTGCAGCCATGTTTAAAAGAATAGATTCATTCAGTGGAAGCAGCAGGTGAAGAAAATCCAAAGCCCAGCATCGAGGACACTTCTACGAAGTTGTTGATGGAAGAGACAGAAATCTTCAAGAAGCTTGACATTCCTTGGAGACCTGATGAAGATCAGGATTCTACAATGAATAAATTAGCTAATTCTGACAGGGAAAATTTGCAGAGAGCTGTCAAGCAATACAAACACCAGATGAACTATATGCAGGAAGTCAACGATGGTTTGATGATGGCCAACAGGAGGTTGAGAGAAGATCTCCAGGATGTTAATGACAATTTTCAAGAGCTAGTGGCTGATGCAAAAGAAGCACTTAAAAGGAAAAGAGCTGCTGACAGTCATTGTACCCCAGTTGGAGAAGACAGTCCAGGAATTGCGGCAGAAAAACAAAGAGCTCATCAAAAAGATTAATGACATGGAGCAGGAGCAAAAGAAGACTAAGAAAAAAGACCAAGCTTCAGATGGTATCGCTCTCCTAGCTGAGGTGGCAAAAGACCTATGAGATAGTTATGCTTTCAGTTAGTTGTCATTAGTTAGCAAACAGATGTGTTAATGATGTGCTATTTTTAGCATATTTTGTAAACTTTGTAATATTCTGCATTTATTTTACCCCATCGAATAGCTGGAAGACAGTTAGGGTTAAGGACCTAACTGATTTTGTAAAGCAGAGTATTTAGACATGTGAGCAATTCATTGAGAGGGTTCTGGATTTTTTGGGAGCATCAGGAGGTCTGCAGACTGTATGTATCTTCAGACTTGTTCAAGAGATAAGTACTGTGACTCTTATAAGCATTGGCTGATGAAATAATGAAACATATGACTTTTTCCCCTCCAATTTGTTTGTGTTGGCTTTGTTATTGAGCTTGTTTAGCTTCTTAAATGGTAAATTCATTGCTAGTTGATGTGTATTTTCTGGTGATGCTTATCTTTTATGTATGAACCTCAGCACATTCTTTCTGTGGGATTTCATGTGATATGTTATACATCTTTATCAGTTTATGTTTATGAATTAGTTTTTACTTTTCTTTTGAATGTATTCCCTAACTGTACTCAAAGTTTATAACCATTTAAAACATACAAAAAAAACCTAAACTTTGTTTTATTTATTGAGTTTTATTCTTGAGATTGTGTTGGCTTGTTTCTCTGGCCTTAGAAACAATTTCTGACACAAACAGGTGCATTTAATGGGTAGGTGTCATTTATTGAATACGGTGGGTTGGAATGTTGAACAATCTTGCAGTTATGGCTGACACTATCATTTATGTTGCTTGAACAAGTTTTAATGAATGTTTGAATAGGTTTTAAATATTGCTGGGATATTTAGGCTCCAATAGATATTCATGGGCCCTCCTTTGATTGGTACCTTGCAGTAGGTGGCAAAAACGAGCTGGGTTATTCAGCTGTTCATGTACTTTGGATCCCTGAGCAGATCTGTACTTAGTTGGGACAAGATGTTTTGTACTGTTTTTCATATAAAGACTATTTATTGACACCTACTGGCCCAGTCAGTTAATGGGCAATTTTTGGACATAATTTAAATATTTACTGCACTTAATATGGAATATGTATGTTTAATTTATAGGTGTCTTTATGTCAATATATGGTGGCTGTGTGGGACTAGTACTATGACAACTACTGGTCCCTGTTCAAGAATAGACAACTCTCCCCTACGTATAATTAGTGGTCAAATATGTAAATTTGGCATGGAGAAGAAGTTTAAACCACTTAAATATTTTTTTGGAAGGTAAGGACTTTAACAATTTTATGGACTTGCCCCCAATGAATGTGGGACAATCAATTATACAATGAAAGTTGTTATATGCCAGGTTTTAGATGTAATGTCATTTGAAACCCTGGTCTTCTTGTCGTCATATCTCATTAATTAGATAGTTGGCTTTTAAATAAGTCTTCAACGTTGAATCTCTTTTATAGTTTAAAGTTCAAGTTTCATTGAAAATACAAGTTCACTATTGTGTAAGTTCATGTTAGGAATCCTACAATCGCAGATCATGATTCGTCTTAATGGGTCTCAGCCATGGAATTGAGATTAAATGGTGAATTGGTAGTTGAATAGACAAGATACACTATAGGTCTTAGACATCTAGGAATAAAGCTGGGGAAATGGAGGACACGTTGGTTGGTCCTAGGACAAAAAGTCAGGTAAGATCACTGCAAAAAATGCATATGAGGTGATCATTTCGTCTACCTTTGTTTTTGCTTCAAATTGGTGGCACATGATATTGCATTGGACTCTTGCTTTAAAGATCAAATGTTTCTCCTAGATGTGTATGGAGAATCAGATTATGACATGGGACAACCTGTACAAAAGGGGTTTTAGTGGTCCAAACATGTGTATTCTTTGTACATTGGCAGAGGAGAATAATAATCATCTTTTTGTAGAATGTAGCTTATGTCAGAAGGTATGGATGGAAGTGTTGGAAAGATTTAAGATTTTTCATAGTTGGAAATGTCCCTCATTGGGAGAAAATATTTTGAACTGGAGAAAACGTTTTCCTCTATTCAAAACTATGTCCTTTTTGTGTAGTGGGAGATTTGGAAAGCAAGAAATGCACTGTTTTTGAAAACCTCTCACAATCTCCCACAATTATCAATCTTAAAAGTTTAATATTTTTTCAGGAATTTTGCAAGCCACTTGCAGATAAAAATCCATGTGTCCTTCAAGAACATATACTTGAAGAGGATATCACTTGTGGATATTTTGATGGTGTTTCCAGTTGGGATCTATGTGGTGGAGGGATGGTTATATATCTGGCAGAAGATCACCATTTCCTATTAAAGTTGGGAAGTGGAATTGGAACAAACTTTAGAGAAAAATTGATAGCTTTATGGGAACTACTCAAGTTTGCTTTAATGAAAAACATTTAGTCTATCCAGATATTTCGTGATTCTAGAGTCACCGTGGACTAGGCAAAAGGTGTTTCTTCCTTACAAATTATTCTTTTGGAGCACTGGTGTGACAAAACTAGGTGGTTACTTGATCATTTCAATAGATTTACAATAACCATATCTATAGAGAGTTAAACACTTTGGCAGATAGTTTGTCAAAGGAGGCAATTGTGTTACCTGAAGGCCTTCTTGTTTATGGGGAGTATAAGGATTTCTCCTTATGCAGCTCTGGCACTTATCAATTTTATTGGTGGTATTAGTCTTTTTTGTAAACGAGCTACATTTTTGCATACATTAATAGACTTGGTATGTTTTCTAGTATAGAGGGGGTTGTAAAGCTACATAGCAAGGATGTTGCATGTTATGCAATTTTTATTAGCTTCAAAAACTTATGTTTGATGATGACAAATAGACAAATTGTAACTTTGATTCTACTTTGAATAACAAGTTACAGGTTTTTTTTCATTGAAAAAAAAAGTTCAGTGTTATTTAGTATTTAATTTTTCTCAACCTCAAATGTTAAGGGAGATTATTTTTTCAGTCTTTCTTTAGAAACACTTTGTCGAGTTCAATCATGTATTTTTTCACCACTTCTCTCTTATTGATATTTGACTGGTAAACATATCTCTAAGAAGCCTTTTAGGGGTTCTTATCAAACCACCCCCACTTTTATGGGAGACTAGTATTCATTATTAAGATCTTTCTAAAGTATTTTTATAAGTTTCCATTCTCAATGCAATGTAGTTTCTCATACCTCCACCGTGCAATGCAATTGTTCACACCTCCCCCCACCTTTTCGGAGAATAGTATCACTAAGTTTTTTAGGGGACTTTGAGCATTCGGAAAGTCTTGATAGATCATTTACAATTTCGTCAAGGAAAATTTTAGGGGTGAAATTTAGGCGATAGGGTAATTTTCAATGTTTTTTTTCAAAAAAAAAAGATTCACCAATTTCGATGTTTTTCTAAATGATTTGACAAAATCATACACGATAATAATAATAAAAAAGTCTAAACATTACCAAACATTTTATGGTTGAAGATTTAAGAATTAGTTAGATTGACAAGGTTTTTACACTTTAAGAAAATTATGGATCCTTAAAATTTTCCATGGTCTTTAGGTTATATCCCCTCCATCTTAAATTCTCCTTTGATGACATTATCAAATAGTGCAGTGGCTCTTTGGCCCTAAATTATACCCTTATAACATCATCATGTAGTACATTAGCTCCTTCAAACCTCTCCATCTTCCTGTATTAGTTGCACCATTGTTTTTAATTTAGTTTTTTTTTTTAAGCTAGATGCAGTCTTTTGTATCACTGAAAGAAATCGAACGTATAATAGAACAACGATAATGGCTAACTTTCCATTGGGGAAACCAAGTTATCCAGATAAGCTTAAAGTCATATGGGGACTAGTTTTAGCAACCATACAAGAACAAAATTGTTATGCGTAGGTAAGGCCTACCAAAAGTAGTTGGGAAACCAAAGCCTATTATGTTGTAAACCCATTTTGTTTATAGAGCTCAAAATATTACAAGAAGGATTGTTAAGCACAAAAAAACATATTTGCTAATGCTGCATAGAGGGAGAAACTAGAACGCTTAGACCACAAGAGTTGTAGGAGCAATTTCATCGCAATTTTTGGTGTTCATCTGCAGGTGAGTGTTTGTTGCATCTACAAGAATATCCAATTTGTTGGGAATGGCATTAATATCTTCCCTGATGGTAGAAATGACCATTAAAATGCCAAACTTAATGTGATAGCGCTCTAGGAGCACTATTCCCAGAAGAAGATTCACAAGCCTGTAAGGGTTTGATTTCACCGCAATGGCCCCAATAGCAGGTGACTTAGTCCAGGATATGTCTTGCGGATAAGCCTTTGTAGTTGCACTCACTTGGGGTCGAAGATCTCCCAAAAGAGATGCCTCCACTTGGTCAATGTCATGCCGGATATGCCAAGGGATCTCCATGCTAAACCTGGCCTCCATCGTCAACTGCCAAAGCCTCCCACCAGGACGACTTCGAGCCCAATGAAGCATCATGGTGAATTCCCAACCAGGAAGACCGAGAAAGAACCAAAGTTGAAAGAAGTGCCCCCACAGAACTGCAAACGAGAACTCAGTGAAACCAATAATACCATAATGTCATTGGCTTGCCTTATCCCTTATATAAGCGCTTGAGTGACATGAGTAATACCTGCATGTTGGAGCAGAGATCCGACATACAACTAGGATCATGCTCACATGCTCCTCTCCCTGGAAGCCATGACCATTTTTTCATGAATCCACACTAGGAGGACAGGGACAAAGAATTCGCAAGGGGCTTGAATTAATGTCGGGACTCGACCACATGCCCCCCCTCGTTACCATTGCCACTTACCTCTGCCACGTGTTGAGCATGAGGGAAGGTTTTGCTTCCCTTCTCACCCCATCTAGGGTTATTTTCAATTTTAATTAATGACACTTCTTCCTTGTCTTACTTTTCACTCACTGGTCTTAATGTGTAATTATTTATCATATTATATATTTATTTTATTTAAATTTATTTGTAAATCTTTTAAATTTTTTGCTTTCTTCTTTTTATTTCAAGGAGCAGTCTGTTTATTTTATGTTTTGGACTTTAAGGTGGGTTTTGGTAGGAATTTGATAATTGTTTTTTGGTAAAATCCAAATTTGGAAGTGTTTAAATTGTGTTTTTGAGGAATTCAACGACTTCAAATACCCCCTTGGCCCCCGAATTATGCAATTTTCATAGCTAAGATATGTGATTCTAAATTTTTTTAAAGATTTTGAACCAATCTCCTAACAAAATAAGACAAAAAACATGCTTAAAAAAAATTGAAAACTTAAAATATTTATACTACACCTTTATTTTAATTATATTATATTAATTAAAAAATCTAATTATTTTAATCTAATTTTAAATATTTTTTTCTATCTCTTTAATTATATAAAGCATTAATTACACCATCGTTATCCATCGGTACATAAACATCAATTAAAAATTAACAAGAGAAGCTTCCATTTCATAGAGTTTCACACAAATCAAACTTTGACTCTCCACGCTTATTAAAAAATGCTATACTAATGAAAAAATCTATGAAATAAAAATAAAATCAATCACATTACAAAGTCAATAAAGAATAAACATTCAATTCAATGATATTAGATCCATTTGTTGAACCATTGCTATTGTGTTGCGTCGCCATTACATTTCATTTTTGTACGCATCTTTCTCTTTAGCAATTTTGTTTCACTTGAAGAAAACAGATGTTCGAATTCCAATCTCCGATTTGGATCCAACTAATTTTCTGATTACACGCGGCACCGTCGAGGCCGCCAGTGTCGCTGCTCGCAACGACTTTCCGAAAAAACAGTTAGACTCCACTGAATTTGCCGTGTGTTTGCCTTTTCTTAAATTTCATGCTCTGGTCGCCGCGACAGGCGGTTTTCACACGTTTCCACTTTCTAATTTTTTCTGCACATTAAAGCGAGACAAAGTGGTACAGAGATTGTACGTTAAAAGAGGAGTTGCTTGAATTGAATTTAGCAATGAAGTTGTGCGGAGGAACGTGTTAGATAAGGAGTTTGTGCTATTGTCCTAGGGTTGTTTTTTTTGGTTGATTATGTCTTATCCAGTATTAAACTTGGTTTGGTTTTGACTCGAGCTTGATTTTTTATTTATTTTAAAATGATCGATATCATGAAATTTCCCAAAAATAAAAATAAACAAAAAAAATTATTAATAAAAAATAAACAATTTAAATATTTTTATTACGCGCAATCATAAATAAAAATAGTTTTTTTCCAAAATATACACTTTAAATAAACAAAAGAAAAACATATAATATTAATTCTCCAATCCACTAAAATTGTGAAGCATCTTAACCAAAATTATACTAATAAGCTAAATAAACTATGATGCAATTCTTTATAAACAATTTAAATATCTTTATTAAACACTATTAATCAATACAACGAGCAATCATAGTCATTCATATTATATATTTCATAAATAAAAATGTTTTTTTTTCAAAAAATACACTTTAAATCAAACAAGGGAAAAACATATAATGTTAATTCTCCAATCCACTAAAATTGTAAAGCATCTTAACCAAAAATTATACTAGTAAGCTAAATAAACTATGATGCAATTCTTTGTCATAGAGATAAAAATTATTATATATCCCAATTTTCAACTCTCAATATTATTAGACACCCTAAGAATCATGCACACGCTCTTTTAATATAGCATTCTTGTGGTTAACATCTCCCTTTTATATTTTTTTATTTCTCGCTAACAAAACATATGGAAAATGTCTTCTAGACATGAAACTCCAAATAGCGGTTCAACAATGACATTACATATTATTTTTATTCTTTGCTTATCCTATACGCTAAATAAAACTAATATATTTATATTATTTTTTATAATGTTAAACATATTTAATTCGAGATTTATAAAAATTTTCAAAGCATAATATGATTATAATAAGAATACATCCATGCATCCTTGGTCAGAGTTGTAAAATAATAATACAGCTTACTAACATATTTATATTATTTTTTATAATGTTTAACATATTTAATTCGAGATTTATAAAAAATTTCAAAGCATAATATGATTATAATAAGAATAAATCCATGCATCCTTAGTCAAAGTTGTAAAATAATAATATAAGCTGTAGTTGATTGGAATAAAATTTAAACATGCGTAAACTCTAAAATCTTAAAAAATAAAATTAAAAGAAGATTATAGTGTAAGAGGGGTATTTTGAGGATATGCCCAGCATTATTATTCATATATGTGTGGGGGTGTGATGAATCATCAATTAAAATATAAAGTTTTATTTAAAATTAATATATGTGTGGGGTGTGGATGAATCATCAATTAAAATATAAAGTTTTATTTAAATTTTAATTTTAATGGAATATTGAAAATAATTATTTTGTTATTTCTCTTTATTAATGGTTTGGTTTACTTATTTTATTTTATTTTTAGTTTGTTTTCTAAGTATAAAGTGGATATTCTTTACATGATGCATAGCATTTTTTGGAACATTGTTGGTTCAAACCTTGTAACTCATGTATTAGCGTGTAGGGTAGTGTCGATATGCCTAGGAGTATAGGGGTATAGTGGCAATAGATTGAATCCACTAGTACTAAGCGAATACGAGCTTGGTCAATTCCCCTAGTTACAAAACTAAATAAATTATAAAGTGGATATTGATCAAATATATTTTATTTTTTTTACTTTTCTAATTGTTTTTTCTTTGGTCATCCTTAAGGTGATCATGTATGTGGGCCAGCTATTAGAGAGGCAAGTAATAAAGTAATCAGTTGACTCTATAGCTTGCCAATTCAATGATACACAATCCATTTACATTTGGGGCTAAGTTTTGATATGCTTGCTTTATTGTTTGATTATATGTATTTTTTACCCAACTTAAACTTGTGACTTATGGAATATAGCTCCACACCTTCTTGGGACAACATTGTCAATGCGCAAACAATGCTTCTCTTTAAAGGAAAAGTGTCAGAACAATGCTTATATAGCCACCCCTAATTCGAACCAAGATCCACTTATTCCTTGGTTGTTGTGATGTCCCTTTCCAAGTGATCATTCCAGGTGGTTATCTGATGCCACGTAGGCTTAAAATTGTTATATTGTTAAAGTGATATTTAATTATAAGGGGGGTATTTCAGTAAATGGTATTGGGTGTTCCATGGTATTGCCCATGGTATGGAGCTCCAGAGGAAGATAAGAGGGGCAACGCCTCATTTGAGCATCATGTATTTTGGAATTGATCTCTTGTGGAGTAGCCTAGTGTGCCAGGATTTTCGTTAGGGTTTGGGAAAACTCTTCCATTACCGTTTGGTTTTGGTGGTGCAGGATCCACCGTAGTTAGACACAGGGGAAATCCATTTGGGGTTTCCAACTGAGCTTCATTCGGCGATTTGTCTTCTTTTTGTTCCAGAGAGATTTGCTTGGCTATTTCTTGGATTGAGATCGAATTGCATTGAGGAAACCAAATTCATCTTGGAGCGTTGAGCTCATTTGACAATTTCAGTCGTCTTGCTTGGGCGAATTGACTTGTAAATGTTGAGTTTCCTATGGAGAGGGACTGAAGAATTCGAAAAATCTATTATTTTCAAAGGTGCCACGTTTATTATGGGAGAGGGTCGCAGGCAAGTGTAGGAGGGCCGAAATCCCTTAAGGAAGGCCCAATACATTGGGAAAGGGCGAGGAAGTCCCAATACATTGGGAAAGGGCAAGGAATTCCCAATACATTGGGAAAGAGCTGAGCTTATTTAGAGAGGGCCAAATTCATGTAAAGGCTGAGTTCCATCTGAGGAAGGTCAAATTCGTGTAAGGAAGTCGAGATTCATTAGAGGCAGAATTGTTTTGTGGGAGGATCGAAACCATTGAAAAAAGGGCGATTCATTTTGGAGCATGTGTACTCAGAGCAGGTTGTGGAGGATTGAGAAGGAAAACCGAGTGGAGAAGGGTCATCCATTTTTGTGTTAGATCAGAGTTGAATCACTTATAGAGGAGGAGAGATGTGAAGATATTTGGAGGCCAATCTCCCTAGCTACAGCAGGATGAGCCCATCTTGGGGGCCGAGTTATCCTTACAAGGCCACGTGAGGAAGTCGTGGGGCATGGGGGTTCCCTTTGGCCCTAGTGGTTGGGCCAAAGGGATGACTGTTTATTTTTACGGTTCCGCAATCCAACTTCCACATTGCGGATGCGGGTTGCGGAACCCCAAAATTTGACTGTTTATTTTAACGGTTCCGCAATCCGACTTCCTCATTGCGGATGCGGGTTGCGGAACCCCAAAAGTATGACTGTTTAAATTAACGGTTCCACAATCTGACTTCCACCTTGCGGATGCGGGTTGCGGAACCCCAATTTTTCAAGGGTTAAAGACAACAATTCCGCATTCCAATTACGGATTCAGTGGAATCGACGACTTAAGTAAGCCAGAACTTAGAAAAATGTTTGAACTTATAAATAATTACAATTAATAAACAAGATCTAGGATTTGCATGTGTAAAATTATCTTTCAAATATGTTATGAATTACTCTAACTAAATCTATGAACATAAATATAACAAACGCCCATTCTATAACAGAAATAAACTATGTACATACATTGCTTATAACAGTAAGGGGATAAACAAACATTGATACATTATTTGATGCATAAATAGGTTTTACATCTTAATAACTATGTTTTTGGAACTGTATTTCATACTAGATCAATCATGTGCCTACTAAAACTATATACTTACTGAAATAAACTTAAAACAATGTTTGAATACCTTGCATGTAAGTCTAGAAATATAATTCTGAATAAGAATACTTACAGTAAAACAGTGATGTACAGTAAAACATTATATGATAACATGCATAAGAAAGATAATCATTTATGATAACATGCATAAGCAAGATAAAACAATAATGTACAGTAAAAAATTATATGATAACATGCATTAGCAAGATAATCATTTATGAGAACATGCATAAGCAAGATAACATGCACAAGCAAGATAAAACAATAATGTATAGTAAAACATTATATGATAACATGCATCAACAAGATAATCATTTATGATAACATGCATAAGCAATATAATGATTTCCGAATAACAAATTACATACCATTTACAGTAAATAGACATTTCAGAAAATAGAATAAATGGAATATGAACTAAGCAATGCAATCCTTTTTCTTAACGAATCGGATATCATTTACAGTAAACAAATGTTCATAAATAAATAAATAGAACCTGAACTAAGCAATGCAATCATTTTGCTAACAGATCATATATCATTTACAGTAAATAGACAGTTCAGAAATAAATAAATAGATCATGAATTAAGCAATGCAATCATTAGATATCATCTACAGTAAACAGACATGTCAGAAATAAATAAATAGAACCTAAACTAAGTAATGCAATCATTAGATATCATCTACAGTAAACAAATAGTTCATAAATAAATAAATAAAACCTGAACTAAGAAATGAAATCATTATGTATCATTTATAGTAAACAGACATGTCAGAAATAAATAAATAGAGCCTAAACCTGCAGAGGCAAATCAAAACTAAAGGTCGTCGTTCCTCCCAACCAACTTCCAGAACAACCAAACTACTTGTTTTGAAACCCCTGGGCCTGTTTGCTTAACTACGAGGACAAACACTGGCCATAGAGTTCCTCTTGCATAAGCTAGGTCACAATCTCACTTCATCATAAGCCTCCTGCTCATTAGATGAACTCAATACTCAGCGTATTCTCCCCTTCATCATAAGCCTCCTATTCAGTGGATGAAATCAATGCTTTATAGCATTTGCCTAGGACTTAGGTCATTCATGAGCCACCTGCTCGTAACCGCTCCAACAGGAGTCACGACATCAATTTTAGGGAGGATGCCTCCTGCATCATTTGCGCCTTTACTAGGTTGTCTTTCCATAATGGGTTTCCTCTTGACACTTGTCATTTCTCCTTGCGGGTCAACAAACACTCTTCAACGGCTACCTTTAGTTTTGATTCACTTAGTTATTTAATAATTAAAAATAATAATTCATTTACAAATGTCTTGACCTCACTTGGTCAATAATGTCAAACCAAATAATAACATAAGGTCTTATAAAACAATAATCATTCGAGTTCCTTGATGTATTACAATGACACCAATGACCAAGTTTCAAAATCAACAAAAGATGTGGATGCAATAACCTATGACGACTATAGGGATATTGAAGAGCCAACTTCTTTCACTATGCATGATGCTAATGATGACATGGATTCAGTAACTTATCCTATTTATGACATGTATGATGATGCAGGCATGATTGTACCTAGATGTGACATAGGTGGGGAGTTATGTGTGAAGGAAGACAATGTCGGGATTGAATTGGTGGATGATAACTTGTATGAGGATGATAGTCCATATTAGTACAATCACTACACGGTATTGACTAGTGAGCTGGTTGGTACTTTGTGTGACAACCTACACCATGCTAATGAGATGACATTGCATGATTTGGAGAACTAACTATTGGTCACAGAGGAACATATTGTGCAGGTGTTGACTAGAGCGAATGGTGCTCATAAGTTTATTGAATACTTATGTGGAAGACATAAAGGGACTGTAGAAGGGGTCACTAGTACCCAATTGTGCATCATCAAAGAAGCTCTAGAACATATGAAATCTGATTACTTGCATTTGTTCATGGATAGGGACCATGCTCTTAGGTTCCCTGAAAACAAGGTAAGGGAGGTTAAGGAGCTTGGTTACCAATTGAGTTTGGCACTCTCTTCATTATTGACAGTAGCAGAGACTCCGTCATCTTTGGTAGTCGAGAAACATGAGGGAATGAGTGGTACTCATGGTTTAAGGGAGGATCCCCTTGTGATGATTCTGTATGAGGAGCATACAAAGTTGTAGGTGCTTGAGAAGAGTTTGGACACAGAGTTTTGACCATGTGCTTGTTTTGCATTGTGGGGATCTTAAGCCGCTTCTGTTGGAGAGATCACTAGAGGCTCAAGGCTTAGCCACGAAGGAGAAGGATGAGCACATTCCTTGCGGACCAACCAGTAGGGAAGTATATGCATCCCTGGATTGGGTGGATATGTATATGACATATATGGACACACTCTGGGATATAGGTTCGAGCGATATCAGTAGAGTGATGGATACCATAGCGCATACAAGGTACAAGATGGTACATGATGATATAGTGGTATGTAGCAGTATACATGGGTATACAGTGGCACATGGTGGTGTACAATGGAGTTTTGGAGCGTTTCCTCCAGGAATACCTCCTAATAGGGACCTCGAACATACCATTGAGTTTGGTTTACCCAGGATCGTTGAGTAGATGGGTGAGCCTCATAAAGTAGTGTATCCCTTGACGATTGATTTTCCATGGGGATATCACCATAATTGAGTCAGAGAGTTGGACACTCACAGTGCTGCTTTCAAGTGTCCTTATGAGCTCTTGGTCACGACATTGGGATTGACCGATGCACCTAACATTCTCTAGTCTTGGATACCGTTGTGGGGGTTTTTGTTGTCATTATTTGGTGCTCCCATTATATGTAGCGGGACATGGGAGGATCACTTGAGGAAATTGGATGAGACATGGGACATGACCAAGATTTATCATTTGGACTATGTGGTCAGTACGTAGGGTGCACAGGAGGAGATCTAGGGGGTATTAGATTGGTTCAAAAAGATTGCATCTACTATAGTAGGGGATGACATTATCCTCTATAGAGATCACACATGTTTAGTCCTTGAGTCCTCACTTAGGGAGAGGATCATGAGGGTTAGGAATTATTCACATTGGTAGGGCATCCTCGGTACTTGCATGAGTATGAGGCACCACAAGTGGCAGAGCTATTCTCCAGGGAGGTGCTTAGACCCCATGGGTTACTTGAGCACATTGATAGTGATTGGGATAACAGATTTCTCGATGCAGTTTGGTAGGAGCTGAACATATTAGTAGGCTTAGAGTCGATTATTGATACTGGGTTTCCACCATAAGATTGCATATTGGGGGCTTGGCTCATTGGGACTCCGATGGTTATTAGCGTGGCACAACAACAGTCAATAGGAGTTGGGTCTGGTGGAATTCCTATTTGGCGGTGGGATCCTGGCATTCACCGGAGTGATAGATTGTTTTAGGTGACGAGGACGATTGACATGATCGTATAAGTGATGGGTTTGTGTTGTTATGATGTTGTCGATCTTTGTTCTATATGGCTACATAGGTTTTCCCTCACACTAACCAAGATAAATTTTGTCTGCAAGTTGGAAGTATTTGACTTCACTAAGATGCTTTGACGAGATGTGATATGGGATAGTGAGTTCAACTTAGGGTTCCAGAATGGGAGAGTGCATTCTGGGCATGGTGATCAGATGTTTATGATTAGAGGGGTATATCGTCAACATTGGAAACTTGGTATTGCAATGTTGGATAGCTTGGCAGCTGATACATATGAGATAGCCATGATTGGTTGCTTGGAGGGGCAGTCTTCCAAGGAGTTGTCTGAGTTTGTGCAGCTCGTGATTCTCTAGCGTATCAAAGGAAGTCAGGGGAGCACCTTGCAAAGCAATGCTAGGAGCAGAGAGTGTTTCATGTTTGACATGCTAGTTTGGGATCTTGGTGACTTTACCACTTACAAGAAGACTCAAGAGAGGTTCACATGGAGGGACTTTGCAGACGTTGTGTTGGGTCATATGGAGGAGTGTACGACTTGTCACTAGAGCAGGTTTAGGCACACTCATCCAGCAGGGTTGATGCAATCCTTGACCGTTTATAGGTAGGAGTGGGAGAGCATGTTATTAGATTGCATCAGAGGTTTACCGAGGGTGCAAAGTGCAGAGATTGACCAGTTATCAAGATTCATACACTTCTAGTGATTTCTTTTGAGTATAGGGCATCACGGGTGATAGAGCTGTCACTTGAGGAGGTGTTTAGAGTTTAGAAGCAACCCATAGTCATTTCCAGTGTTCAAGACAAACTTCCTTTGTCGATATTTGAGATCGAGTATGAAAGTGGATTTGCAAAATTCACCTAGATGCTTATGCATGCCACTATTCATGCTGGTAGGTTCATCTCTTAGAGGCATTTCAGTTTGGAGTTCCAAGAGAGGAGGATGCAGACGGGGCATGACAGTTGGATGGTTCTGATCAAAGTGGCGCAACGTCATCATGGTGGTCCCTTTTTGAGATTAGCTAGAGAACATGGGATTTCAGTGTTATACAGTTCAACAGCTGAGACAGAGGCGAGAGCCAGTTTTTTCTCTCATGATATCGATCCCATAGTCGAGGAGTTCTTTGAGGGGTTGATCGAGTTGTTGAAGCATCAAGATGCTCTACATATCGACAATGTTTGGGGGGATTCTTATGATAGTGTAGGATACATCAACTCTTTTCGGTTGGTTTGGGACCCTGATATTATTTTCAGTTTCAGTCTGGTTCATTCAATGGAGTGTTAGGTTGTGGTGGCATTGCTTGAGGACATTACTACATAAGGACCCAATAGAATGTAAAACAATAAGATCGTTTCTTTTTACTATTCACCACCTTAGCAAAATAGGAAGAAAATTGGAGAGACTTACTAGGAAGTAGCAGATCCGGTATCTTGACTCACAAAGGTATGAAGTAGATCCCTCTAGTCGTTCCTTAACTACAACTGAAATTTGGGGGACAACTCACCTCCCAAACAACCCTTCAACTCCAAGTTGAGAGCTCCCAAGCTCCCTATCAGTAAGCTATGCAAGGAGTCAATCCCCCCTCCTTGTAAATTCTTACCACAGTAGACCTCTCTATAAATTCTCACTACCGTCCAAAAAATCTCTTCCTAATTTCTTGTAATATCCCGATAATTTCATGAAAATTTAAAATTTTTAAAATAACATTAACTATTTAAGAATTACGATTGTGGAAGTAATAATTGCTTACTAAGACAACTTTGAATGAGAAAATCATTAATGCAGAAAACAAATTAATTATTGAGTCTCTTAACTAAAGACATTTTAAATACTGCGACACATCATACTTCTTTTGATCATACTTAAGATATTGGTTTTGCTTGTGTTACCAGTAGTTTGAATTATCGTAAGATCAAGTTCTCTTGACAAGGTATTGACAGTTTTTTTTTATGATGATGGAAGGGGTCCTACGAGGTACCCTGGGGCTTACTTAGCTACGTTTAGCTAAGGCATTTGAATCATGTTTCCATGTGCAGATCGCAGGTAAGAATTTCTAAAACAAAATATAGGTTAAGAGTACAAGTGTAATTCAATTCAACATCAATATTTTATGATAAGTTTTAAGTTCTTCTTTGCAAAACAAGGTACTGGAGGTAAGAATATTCTGGTTCCAATTATAGTTTACGTATTGGCTTACAAACTCGTCAGTGTTAATTAAAATCACATCGTCATTTAAAATTTATGTTGCTATAACTATCACTTAAGGGAAATCATTTTAAAATGACTATTGCTATTATTATCACAACAATGATATTACCATCCCATCTTAACTTTATTTGAAAACCTTGTAGATATAATGTTTATACTATTTAACTAGCATTATAGGGTGTAATATTTGAAATTAGACTATATCTAAGTTTACTCATTTATCAAATATTTAACACACAAGGCTAAAGCTTGATACTATATAAACTTTATCCTAAAGATTATCATATAAGAGGAATATATGCAACTTACCTTAACTATACAATACCCACTCCAAACATTTGAATGTAATATTATTGATAAGCATTGCTATTATCACGATTTCTCAATATGCTTTTAGACATAATTGAAAATATATACAAACTATATTACTTTGCATTCACGCATTAACAAAGGCATATAATACTATTTATGATGCATGAAGCACCCTTCGAAAGTATATATTAAAAGCTAACAAAGCAATGATTATAATGTTGACAAGATAATAAAGGTTGGTACTTAACACGCTTTCAAAACTGGTAATGACAAGTCTTGCATTACGTCGTTCAACTGTGAGTGAGGTGGAAGGCTTGGTTGGAGGATCTTCATGTGATTACGTTTATGATTAACACTACTCAAAGTTGAGATGTGTCATGCTCTCGTCGTTGAGCTGCTGAATTGGCAGTGTGGTAGATACCACAATCAATGCAGTATTGATTGCAATAATTGCTCGGATACCAATGTGCATGTCTGGCAACTTTATCACCGTTGATCTCTACAAGATCTAGGGCTTGGGAGAAACCCTAGTATTTCGTTGGTAAGTGGCAAAGAAATACTTCCCTGGCATTCATTTCGAGTATTGTGGTAAGGTTGGGAGAGCCGACAGGCTGCTGAAATGTAGGGTTTTTAGAGTTTTACAGGTAAGAGGACTCCTTCCTCAGTTTCGAACCTCGGATCTATGAGAGAAGTTTAAATGCTCCAAGCTTACAGTCTTAGTGAGCTAGGGCCACGATTCCACCATTAAAATACTGTGAAGGTTCCTCTGTAAGTTTATTTGAGTGTCAATATTGTAATGGAGTTTGATTTTCCAAGCATTTAAAAATGGTTCCAAGGATTTGCACTCGTTGGTGCTGCAACTGATATTAATCTTCATCGTTTTTGCTAGTAAGGGTTGTCTCGAGATAGGAGCTTCGTCGCTGAGGTAAGATTTTAAATACAGTGATAGGAATATTGTAATGTTTAAGTTTTTCTTGTGCGTTTTCTTGTTCTAACCCTCTCCAACTGCATTGGCAGGTATTACAATCTTGGAGGAAACTCTATGAATGTAACTTAGAAAAAGAAAAGCTGCAACACCCTTCTGGTAAGCCTCAGTGGTTCTTTAAAAACCTCGTAGGTTCCTTTGGCGTGGCTTTTACTGGTGAAAGCAGTTGTGACAATGGTTGGAACTAAGACCATGTTCGAAGGGTTGGCTGAGTTTAAAGTTTTGCTTAGATACCATACTGTAAAGAGGTTAATCCTCAGTCTTTTATTTAAAGCTTGGCTCAGTAATGTTTGCTGTAGCATTAAGAATGACCTCGAACTGGTTTTTATACCGATAGTTGTTTAAGGGAAAAGACCCTATATATTTTGGGAATTTTGAATGGAACCTCAATGCAACTCTGTCATGAATTTCACTATGTTGTTGAACATGTCTTTTAAGTCGAGGGTTCACTCGCTTCTGTACTAAAGGCTCGATTTGTATTTAATGTTATAATCTTGTTCAAATAATTGTTTTAAGGAATCGTTTAAATGTCTATTGAAATGGTTTAGAATAATAAGAAGGTCTTAGGTCGAGAGTAGTAGTTGCTTGTCTGTTGGTAGATGAACCTGTACTTCGTATATTTTGAAATGATAAATATCATAAGGTGTTGGTTTTGTTTTTCAATAAATGAAACCCTATTCTGTAGGTTTCGCTGAAAACCAAACTTGTAGTGAGAAATCAAGCCCGAAAACTGGGTCTTAACTTGTGTATGTAAAAGGTTTTGATACTGTATAAGTCTCTTGTTAGGGTTGTAAACTAAATGTTAGATATTGATATTAAAATCATATCTTCTGCTAAGTGGTAAAAATTTCTTGCTAGTAGTCTTGACATGAAAAAAATATAGTCTTTAAATGTTGTCTAAGGTTTAGATATCAGGCTTCTGTAACTTCAACAATAAATGTCTACTATTGCCATGAATGTTTGATGAGGATTTCTGAACTGTTTACTAAATAAATGTTTCAATATTAGAGTATATATAATCTTAGGGTTCCGATTTGTATAGAAAAAAGTACATATATTAAATCAAACTACGAATAAAATTTATGAAAATGATAAGTGTCTACTTATAACAAATATGTATATAAAATAAATTGCAGCTGCTATATTTCTTGGAATATGAAGTGCTAGAAAAACATTAAATCTATAATATGGAAATGCATAATATTTCTATCGGAAATAGATGGAGTTGAATTGGAAAATATAAATCTGTGCATAAATGAAATGTTTTTCTTTTAAAACTAAGTACAAGAGAACGATTTCTATAACTGTTTATTATATACTGTTCGTTTCTGAGTTTTAAAACATGTAGATGTTAGAATTAGAAGAACACTACAGTATCAATCTATCTATTCACTTGGCATTCTGCCCATCAGTTATCTGATTTTAATTTCACTTCCTGTACTAGAGTACGATGCAGAAACCAACATGGGGAAATATGCAGAGAAGTCATTTTATCAATCATTTCATCTATTATGTCAATTTCATGTAGAAAACATACTCAGGTTAGAAAGTAGAATAATTTCTTACTGATAAATGCAGAGTTTAATTGATTGAAATAACAACAGAAAAATAGAACCTGGTAATTTCTTAGGAGAAACAAACCACCCAAGGAGCCTGTTCCACCCAACCTACTCCTGAAGACAACCAAGTTACTTGCCTTAGGACCCCCGAACCTGTTCACTGAACCACCAGGAGGAAGATTCTGTAGAAGCTTAGTACATCAACTTGCAATAGACTATAGATTATCCAGTCCTCAAGACTCAGCAGTCAAAGAGACCTGCACCAACACCTTTGGTTTTCCTTCTCAGTATAATAAGCAGACTCACAATTGCACTCTCACATAGCCTCCCTATTCGAATCTCTCAATGATCACCTGATGCACTTGAGGAATATTTCTGCAGAAAATATTGTAAGGGGATGCCTGACCAATTCGAATTGCCTTATCTAGGCTGCCTAGGCCTTTTAGTGGTTAACTAGTCATTAATGATTTGCCTGCTCTCTTCCACCCACCTGAGGGATAATGCCACAAATTTAGGGGTAGTTGTCCCATAACCAACAGCTAGTGGTGGAGTGCAAATGCTTCCATCTGTTCCACACCTTCTAACAGCTTCCATTCCTCCTAGTGGGTCAGTGAACATTCATTTAACAGTTCCCTTGGGTGTTTGTCTCCTATTTTAATTTATTTAAATAATAATAATCAGTAATTACAATCATCCTTGACCAAACTTGGTCATAATTACAAAACTTTGTAATTAAAATTTAACATAAAGTATTTTGCAAATAAAATAATATTCTTAGAATTTGGGTAGGTGACATACACCCCCCCTTAAGTCTCAACATCGTCCTCGATGTTGTTTAATCACTCTCCGAGTGTTCTTGAAACAAAGTTGGGTATGCTTCCCGCATACTACTCTCCAACTCCCAGGTTGCCTCTTCTGGGCTATGGTGCTTCCATTGCACCTTTACCTGCCCAATGGTGCGATTTCGGAGTAGAGTTTCCCTCCTTTCGAGAATACAGTCCGGTTCCACCTAAAAATCATCGTCTTGTCCCACCTATACATCATTCCAATTTACAACATGAGTAGCATCGTGTACATACTTATTTAAAAATGATATATGAAAAACATTATGTATCTTTAGATTTGGTGGCAAAGCCAGTTGGTATGCCACTGGTCCAACCCTTGACAATATTTCAAAAGGACCACAATACCTGGGTGCCAACTTGGCACAGCTTCCCAATTTCAATGAACTCTTTTTCGGTCTTACCTTGAGGAAAACATGTTCACCAACCTGGAACTCTTTATGAGTCCTTTTAAGATCTGCTTGACTCTTTTGCCTATCTTGGGTAGCTTTAAGATTTCTTTGTACCTGTTTCATAATTAGTTCTAATTCCTGCAACAATTCAGGTCCTAAAATAACTCTATTTACTGGGTCATTCCAAGAAACAGGTGTATCACATTTCCTACCATAAAGAATTTCAAAAGGGCTAAGTCTGGCTGATGCATGATAATGGTTATTATATGCAAACTCTGCTAAATGCAAGTAGTCTTTCCACTTACCAGGCTGATCCTTAACATACATTCTCAGCAAGTCTTCTAATACCTGATTCACTCTTTCTGTAAGTCCATCTGTTTATGGATGAAATGTTGTGCTGAAGTTTAAGGTTGTATTCAACCCTTTAAACAAAGAACTCCAAAAGTTTCCAGTAAAATTAGAGTCATGATTTGAAATTATCACTTTCGGTATACTATGTAATCGAAAAATCTGCTTCATGAAGATTTCTGCAATGTCTGGAGCCTTATGAGTAGTCTTCATAGGTATAAAGTGTGCTTCCTTGCTGAGTTTATCCACTACCACCATGATAGAGTCATTTTGTTTATGATATTTGGGTAGTCCGGTAATAAAATCTATGCTTATCACTTCCCGTTTCCAGCTAGGTATAGGCAATGGCTGCAACAGTCTAGCCGGATGTTGATGTTCAACCTTCACTTTTTGACATTTCAAACATTTGGCTATGTACTCTGCTACTTCATCTTTCATTCTGGGCCAATAGTACTATTTCCGTAGCATAGTGATGGTTTTATGATAACCTGGATGACCAGAGTAATGGCTTTTCTGCATCTCATTTAAAATCATAATTTTTACTTCTGGTATGTTGGGTACATACAATCTGTTTTTGTATAATAACAATCAATTTTCCTTTAAACTGTAATCTGCCATAGAATTTTCAAAATTGTTATTTGCTGTATTTTCTTGTAATTTTCTGTATTCTTCATCCGTTTCACTCCTTTCAAGGATTTGATTTTCTAAATCTGTTGAGTAAGTACTGATGGCTAAAATAAAATTCAGTTTTGCTTTACGACTTAATGCATCAGCAACCTTGTTCTCTTTCCCTTTAATATGCTGAATTTCGAAATCATATTCACTTAGAAAAGTTAACCATTTAGCTTGTCTAGCATTCAGATTTGTCTGATCTAATAAATATTTCAGACCCATGTTATCTGTCAACAAGGTAAATTTTCTGCCAATAAGGTGGTGATGCCACATTTTTAAGGCGTGCATTACTGCTAATAACTCTAAATCATAAGTAGAGTAGTTCTTCTCATGTATTTTCATCTTTCTAGACTTGTATGCAATAGCATGTCCCTCTTGTGTTAGGACTCCACCGAGTCCATCATTACATGTATCGGTACACATTATAAAATCTTTATTAGGATCTGCTATCCTCAGAATAGGTGCTGTAGTTAGTAATTCCTTTAGTTTCTTAAAACTGTCTGAACATTTCCGATCCCACACAAATTTCTTCCCTTTCTTCTGTAAGGAGGTTATGGGGTTTGCAATCTTTGAAAAACTCTCTATAAATTTCCTGTAATATCCAGTAATACCCATGAATGATCGTACATCTAACACATCCTTAGGAACCAGCCAATGATTAATTGCTTTTATCTTATCGGGGTCAACCGAGATTCCTTCCTTAGAAATTATGTGTCCTAAATATTGAATTTTGTCCTTGTGAAAGTCACACTTACTAAACTTAGCGTATAGTTGATGATCTCTCAGAACTTGTAAGATAATATGTAGATGTTCGTCATGCTCT
The DNA here is from genome assembly GCA_027924585.1 of Larix kaempferi. Taxonomy (NCBI): domain Eukaryota; kingdom Viridiplantae; phylum Streptophyta; class Pinopsida; order Pinales; family Pinaceae; genus Larix; species Larix kaempferi. Next base: position 21,409,605 of record BSBM01000994.1, on the reverse strand, counting down.
TCTTTGCTTTTAGAATACACTAAAATGTCGTCTATGAACACAATAACAAACTTATCCAAATATTTGTGCAGAATATTGTTCATTAAACACATAAACACAACCAGAATATTAGTCAATCCAAATGGCATGACTACGAACTCATAATGTCCATATCGAGTTCTAAAGGCTGTTTTGAAAATATCCCCATCCTTCACACGCACTTGATGATATCCTGACCTTAAATCAATCTTTGAAAATATCGTTGCTCCACGCAGCTGATCAAATAGATTGTCTATGAGGGACAACATATATCGATTTTTGATTGTCATCTTATTCAGCTAGCGATAATCGATGCACAATTTTAGGGTTCCATCTTTCTTCTTAACAAATATAACAGGTGCTCCCCAAGGAGACACGCTGGGTCTTATATAGTTTTTATCAATCAGTTCCTTCAACTCATTTAATTCCAGTATATTCATCCTATATGGAGCTTTAGAATTCGATACTGCTCCTAGTATTAATTCGATGGTAAAGTCTAAATCTCTCTTAGGGGGTAATCCTGGAATCCCCTCAGGAAAAACATCTTTGAAATCTTTTAGGACAGGTATATTTTTTAGTTTTAGTTTGTCCTCTTTAGTAACCAACTCATCATTCACTACGTTCACTGCAAACATTTGACATCCTTTTCTAACTACTCTCTTTATTTGCATGGCTGAAATCTGCTTAAGGGATGTCTTTCTTGGAATACCTTTTACTTCTACTGTTTCTCCTTCATCATTTAAACATGTAAATTTTTTTTCATAACAATTTAGTATGACATGATGGGCTTCTAACCAGTCCATTCCAATGATGATATCATAAGATCCTAAAGGTGAAATATTCAACTTGGTTTGTGTCTTTAACTGATTCATGGATAAGGCACAATTTTCAATAAAATCAGATACTTTCCTTTTCGTTCCCGTTGCTAGTTTAACTAACCAGGATTCATTGAATTTTTCTGTTTTCAAATTTAAACTTTTTACAACATTTGGTGATATATAACTCAGGCTAGCACTTGGATTAATCAAAATAGTAACATGATGGTTTTGTAGCATACCTTCAATTTCTACCATAGATACTTGATGATCTGCTTGCCTGTTGTCTAGTGCTGCATTAATTCTGGGCATCTCCCTTGCCAAGTCTCCAACAGTAGGTTCAATCTGTATGGAATGAATATTGTTAGTTGTCCGCTTCCTCTTGGGGCATTCTGATGCATAATGAGGACCTCGACACTCAAAAAATTTGATAGGTGCCTTTTGATCATTAGTTTTGGTAGCATTAGGAGTGTTTCTAGGAGCTGTAAAATTCTGTTGCTGACTGTTTCTGGGATTGTTTCCTTGAAAATTTCGATTCTGAAATTTTTTCTTTTGAAAACCAGAATTCCCACTAAACCTGAATTTTTTCTTTTTCAACTCAAAATTGTTGGGTTTATGACTTTTCCAGTTTGATATTCCTTCTCTTTTCCGATTAGTGTCATAATAGAAAGTTGCTTTCCTCATGGCCTCTTCTAAGGTCTTTGGATTGTCATACTTGATTCTGTCCTTGATGTTGAAAGGTAGACAGCTCAGGTATCTTTGGATCTTCGGTTTTTCTTCCATGAGGTATGGCACATATCTCAGTAAATTTAGAAATTTACTGTTCATCTCTTTCATGTTCATACTTCCCAGCTTTAAGTCATAGAACTCCTTTGATTTTTCTTCATAGTATGTTCAGATAAGAACTTCTTTTTGAAGTACCATTTGAAAGTACTCCAATTCACATCCTTGTCCTTGATGCCCTTCACTCTTTTGATGTCCTGCCACCAAATATCTGCCTTCCCAATCAAGTTGTAGATTGCCATCTTTGCCCTCAATGATTCAGAATAATCATAAATTTGGAAGTACTTCTTCATGCCGAACAGCCATGCTTCTGCCGTCTCTCCTTTTTCAGTTTCACCATTGAAGGTTGGGGGTTTGATTTTCTTGAACTCCCCAGAAATTTGCTCATACTGTTTATGACTTTTTCTTTTGGGTTTGTAGTCTCCTTCGCTACTGTCACTTGAATAATTTCGTTTATTTTTGTGTTTGTCATGGGCAGCTTCTGATGATGTAGAAATGTTGTTTGCATCATCAGTTTTCATCTTCTTACCCTTGTCTCGATGAGGTAAATTTTCACTCTTGGAGGTATTTTCAATTTCTCTATCCTGTTCGTCAGTTGGGCATTGTTCGAACAGTACTTGATTTATTTCTTCTTGTGCCTTCAAAATTTTCTCATTGTCTTGTTTTATAGATCTGATTTCTACCTTTAACTCTTGAAATGCTCGTAACAATTCTGACGAATTGTCATTTAATTCGCCATGGACTTCTTCTTCATAATGATGTCCCGTGCTATGATTGTTGGGTCGAAATCTGTCTTCTAAATGTTCAGCTGATCCTTCCATACCTGTAACTTAAAATAATTTATGTATAACACAAATAGTTTAAATTTTTGAATTAGTAAGATTTCTGCTGTAAATAAATTTTCTGTTGCGTGTTCTTGGACCTTTTTAGGTCTAGAGTTTGAACGTGAGCTCTGATACCACATGTAACATCCCGATAATTTCATGAAAATTTAAAATTTTTAAAATAACATTAACTATTTAATAATTACGATTGTGGAAGTAATAATTGCTTACTAAGACAACTTTGAACGAGAAAATCATTAATGCAGAAAACACATTAATTATTGAGTCTCTTAACTAAAGACATTTTAAAGATTGCGACACGTCATACTTCTTTTGATCATACTTAAGACATTGGTTTTGCTTGTATTACCAGTAGTTTGAATTATCGTAAGATCAGGTTCTCTTGACAAGGTACTGACAGTTTTTTTTTTATGATGATGGAAGGGGTCCTACAAGGTACTCTGGGGCTTACTTAGCTACGTTTAGCTAAGGCATTTGAATCATGTTTCCATGTGCAAATCGCAGGTAAGAATTTCTAAAACAAAACCTGGGTTAAGAGTACAAGTGTAATTCAATTCAACGTCAATGTTTTATGATAAGTTCTAAGTTCTTCTTTGCGAAACAAGGTACTGGAGGTAAGAATATTCTGGTTCCAATTCTAGTTTACGAACTGGCTTACAAACTCGTCAGTGTTAATTAAAATCACATCGTCATTTAAAATTTATGTTGCTATAACTATCACTTAAGGGAAATCATTTTAAAATGACCATTGTTATTATTATCACGACAATGATATTACCATCCCATCTTAACTTTATTTGAAAACCTTGTAGATATAGTGTTTATACTATTTAACTAGCATTATAACGGTGTAATATTTGAAATTAGACTATATCTAAGTTTACTCATTTATCAAATATTTAACACACAAGGCTAAAGCTTGATACTATATAAACTTTATCCTAAAGACTATCATATAAGAGGAATACATGCAACTTACCTTAACTATACAATACCCACTCCAAACATTTGAATGTAATATTATTGATAAGCATTGCTATTATCACGATTTCTCAATATGCTTTTAGACATAATTGAAAATATATACAAAATATATTACTTTGCATTCACGCATTAACAAAGGCATATAATACTATTTACGATGCATGAAGCACCCTTCGAAAGTATATATTAAAAGCTAACAAAGCAATGATTATAATGTTGACAGGATAATAAAGGTTGGTACTTAACACGCTTTCAAAACTGGCAATGACAGGTCTTGCATTACGTCGTCCAACTGTGAGTGAGGTGGAAGACTTGGTTGGAGGATCTTCATGTGATTGTGTTTACGATTAACACTACTCAAAGCTGAGCTGTGTCATGCACTTGTCGTTGAGCTGCTGAATTGGCAATGTGGTAGATATCACAATCAATGCAGTATTGATTGCAATAATTGCTCGGATACCAATGTGCATGTTTGGCAACTTTATCACCATTGATCTCTACAAGATCTAGGGCTTGGAAGAAACCCTAGTCTTTTGTTGGTAAGTGGCAAAGAAATACTTCCCTAGCATTCATTTCGAGTATTGTGGGAAAGTTGGGAGAGCCAACAGGCTGCTGAAATGTAGGGTTTTTAGAGTTTTACAGGTAAGAGGACTCCTTCGTTGGTTTTGAACCTCAGATCTGTGAGAGAAGTTTAAATGCTCTAGGCTTACAGTCTTAGTGAGCTAGGGCCACGATTCCACCATTAAAATATTGTGAAGGTTCCTCTGTCAGTTTATTTGAGTGTCAAGATTGTAATGGAGTTTGATTTTCCAAGCATTTAAAAGTGGTTCCAAGGATTTGCACTTGTTGGTACTGCAATTGCTATCAAGCTTCGTCGTTTTTGCTAGTAAGGGTTGTCTCGAGCTAGGAGCTTCGTCGCTGAGGTAAGATTTTAAATACAGTGATAGGAATATTGTAATGTTTAAGTTTTTCTTCTGTGTTTTCTTGTTCTAACCCTCTCCAACTGCATTGGCAGGTATTACAATGTTGGAGGAAACTCTATGAATGTAACTCGGAAAAAGAAAAGCTGCAACACCCTTCTGGTAAGCCTCGGTTGTTCTTTAAAAACCTCGTAGGTTCCTTTGGCATGGTTTTTATTGGTGAAAGCAGTTGTGACGATGGTTGGAACTACGACCATGTTCGAAGAAGGGTTGGCTGAGTTTAAAGTTTTGCTTAGATACCATACTATAAAGAGGTTAATCCTCAGTCTTTTATTTAAAGCTCGGCTCAATAATGTTTGCTGTAGCGTTAAGAATGACCTCGAATTGGTTTTTATACTGATAGTTGTTTAAGGGAAAAGACCCTATATATTTTGGGAATTTTGAATGGAACCTCAATGCAACTCTGTCATGAATTTCACTATGCTGTTGAACATGTCTTTTAAGTCGAGGGTTCACTTGCTTCTATACTAAAGGTTCGATTTGTATTTAATGTTATAATCTTGTTCAAATAATTGTTTTAAGGAATCATTTAAATGTCTATTGAAATGGTTTAGAATAATAAGAAGGTCTCAGGTCGAGAGTAGTAGTTGCTTGTCAGTTGGTAGATGAACCTGTACTTCGTATATTTTGAAATGATAAATATCATAAGGTGTTGGTTCTGTTTTTCAATAAATGAAACCCTATTTTGTAGGTTTCACTGAAAACCAAACTTGTAGTGAGAAATCAAGACCAAAAGCTAGGTCTTAACTTGTGTATGTAAAAGGTTTCGATACTGTATAAGTCTCTTGTTAGGGTTGTAAACTAAATGTTAGATATTGATATTAAAATCATATCTTTTGCTAAGTGGTAAAAATGTCTTGCTAGTAGTCTTGACATGAATAAAAGATAGTCTTTAAATGTTGTCTAGGGTTTAGATATCAGGCTTCTGTAACTTCAACAATAAATGTCTACTATTGCCATGAATGTTTGATGAGGATTTATGAACTGTGTACTAAATAAATGTTTCAATACTAGAGTATGTATAATCTTAGGGTTCCGATTTTTATAGAAAAAGTATATATATATTAAATCAAACTGTGAATAAAATTTATGAAAATGATAAGTGTCTACTTATAACAAATCTGTATATAAAATAAATTGCAGCTACTATATTTCTTGGAATATGAAGTGCTGGAAAAACATTAAATCTATAATATGGAAATGCATAATATTTCTATCGGAAATAGATGGAGTTGAATTGGAAAATATAAATCTGTGCAGAAATGAAATGTTTTTCTTTTAAAACTAAGTACAAGAGAACGATTTCTATAACTGTTTATTATATATTGTTCTATTTCTGAGTTTTAAAACATGTAGATGTTAGAATTAGAAGAACACTACAGTATCAATCTATCTATTCACTTGGCATTCTGTCCATCAGTTATCTGATTTTAATTTCACTTCCTGTACTGGAGTACGATGCAAAAACCAGCATGGGGAAAAATGCAGAGAAGTCATTTTATCAATCATTTCATTTATTATGTCAATTTCATGTAGAAAACATACTCATGTTAGAAAGTAGAATAATTTCTTACTGATAAATGTAGAGTTTAATTGACTGAAATAACAACAGAAAAATAGAACCTGATAATTTCTCAGGAGAAACAAACCACCCAAGGAGCCTGTTCCACCCAACCTACTCCTGAAGACAGCCAAGTTACTTGCCTTAGGACCCCCGAGCCTGTTCACTGAACCACTAGGAGGAAGATTATGTAGAAGCTTAGTACATCAACTTGCAGTAGACTATAGATTATCCAGTCCTCAAGACTCAGCAGTGAAAGAGACCTACACCAGCACCTCTGGTTTTCCTTCTCAGTATAATAAGCAGACTCACAATTGCACTCTCACATAGCCTCCCTATTCAAATTTCTCAGTGATCACTTGATGCACTTGAGGAATATTTCTGCAGAAAATATTGTAAGGGGCTGCCTGCCCAATTCGAATTGCCTTATCTAGGCTGCTAGGCCTTTTAGTGGTTAACTGGTCATTAATGACCTGCCTGCTCTCTTCCACCCACCTGGGGGATAATGCCACAAATTTAGGGGTAGTTGTCCTATAACCAATAGCTAGTGGTGAAGTGCAAATGCTGCCATCTGTCCCACACCTTTTAACAACTTCCATTCCTCCTAGTGGGCCAGTGAACACTCATTTAACAGTTCCCTTGGGTATTTGTCTCCTATTTTAATTTATTTAAATAATAATAATTAGTAATTACAATCATCCTTGACCAAACTTGGTCATAATTACAAAACTTTGTAATTAAAATTTAACATAAAATATTTTGCAAATAAAATAATATTCTCAGAATTTGGGTAGGTGACATTTCTCCCCCTTCTTTCTCCCTTCTCCCCCTTCCCCAAAAGCCCCTCCTCGCATGAAAAGGTCCTCCTTAAATGAAGTTCTCTCCCCTTGCATAGCTAACACATTTTTTATATACATAAAAAAATGATTAAAATTATGCAACACAACTTTATTACAAAATCAATAAACAATATTCCATACAACAGAGTTCTGCATAGAGTCACAGAACTCTAACCTATGACACCCTCATGAATACAAACATGCTACTTGTCACGGGGATAATCGATGCACATCAAAACTGACCTCTGATTACCTGTGCATCACAGCACGGATCCTTGCCGAGGGCGAGACCAGCTCGACAAGTGTCTAACAGACTACAACTTACATGCGGATAACACTCTCATCTCATACACTTATGCTTATGTTATTTGTGCACTTATTTACTTAGCCAATTATCTTGTTAAGCATTAACATCCCATAGTCATGTTCAACACTTAGCCAAATCAAGAGACACAAGAATAGAAGTGGTGGCACCCCAAAATCGGGCATGCCCGAGTTCTTATAATATGTGCAAGATTACAACATATTACAACAGTGCAATAATTCGAAGGGTGCCTATAGGCTAACCCAATCGAAGGAGAGCCCAAGTTGGCTAACTCCTAAGAAGAAACCCCAAGGTTTTGTTCACTTTGTCTTGTACTTCTCTGTTTCCATTGCAAAACTGCCTGCCGCAACCTCTACCTCTCACACAGAACTTTGCCAAGCCTTCTCCCAAGATAGGCTCCCAAGACGTGCAAGGCATGCCCCTGCAACCTGCACTTTGACCTCTGTCTCCTTTGGTCGCGCCTCTGCTTGGCTTGCTTGGACTTGTCCTTCCTTGGATGCCTTTCACTTGGACTCCATCGCGCTATATATAGGCATGCATGCTTGCGTGCGGATGTGGCCCAAGAGTGGTCACACGCCCGCCTTACCAAGCTGACGCACTCCTCCAAGCCCATGGTGCCCACTTTTCCTTAAGCCATGGGTTGCATGCTCATTTGCCCACTTGCTAGTCCACCTAGCCAACGTGCCCATGCCTTAGGTGTTCCATGCTTCATGGGCGCACGCCCCACTTCCGAGCCAACCGACGCACTCCACCCTTCAACACTTTCATCCGCAAGCGCCCACTCCTCGCACGCTTGGTGTGATCATCCACCAAGCTTTCAAACCCACCTGTCGGTGAGACACTTGCCAACTTCGTCAAAGCCCTCGTTGTTGCCTACATGCCCAAGTATGGTGTTGCCCCATATAGATACCCAACCCCTTAGGCACTCGCACGCCAACATCTCTAGCTCTCAAACCATCTTGCACTCAACTTGCCATGCCTTGAGCGTCTTGGGCAAGTCCCCTGCCAACTTGCCCAAGTGAGGAGTGTGGGCCAAGGTGCCTCCGCACCAAGGCCGTTACATCCTAGTCCTCTTCTCTTCCCTTCAGAAAATGGCGTTAAGGGCATTCCCTTTCGATGCTCGTGTTTCCCTTTCACAGAATGGCGTTAAGCCTTCTTTTTCTCCACCCAGCAATTTGGTGGATGTTAATATTTAAATTAATTAAAATGGATGGTTTGAAAATTTTCAAACCATCTAAACTAATTGAAAACCACAAGACAATTTCCCAGTCAACAAACTTTTCAAATTGCACGCGGCACCACGGTTGCGGCCGACTGCCGAGGTAGCTGTTCGCGAGCTTCCTACGACTTCGATATAAAAACAATTGACTGCACTGAACTTGCTGTGTTTTCAAGTTTTAATGGTGTCTGCCTGTTCGTTAAATGTCTTTTTCGGGTCGCTCCAACCGGCGGTTTTCGTACGTCTCCATTTTCTAATTTTTTCCAGACATTAAAATCAAGCGAGCTAAAGCTGGTACAGAGACTGTGTATATAGGTGCCTCAAAAAAGAGCTGCTTGAATTGAATTTATTGATTAAATTCTCGGCTTCCACCACATTACAGGTCGGAGCGGTTTTTATACGTCTCCATTTTCTCATGTTTTCCGGACATTAAAATCAAGCCAGCCAAACTGGTACAGAGACTGTACATCGATGCCTCTTAAACAGAGCTGCTTGAATTGAATTTAGCGATGGAATTCTTGGCTTCCACCACAAGACAGGCTGCCCAGGAGGAAGACAACCGGCCATAGTTGTTCATATTCAGGTGAGTTTGATTGCTTAACTTTTTCAGAATGAATTGTCAGCTATAGCTACTTAGGTATTAATGTTTGGAGAGTCATATTTTAGTATTGTTTTAACGGGAAGATTGAAAATTGGGTAGACCCAATTGGAAGAGCTTATCCAACCAGGTTAGTCTAGAGGCCAAACGAATTACTTAGGATTGCCATTCAAAATCGTTTGCTGTTGGGGGCATCATTGTTGACTATGGTTCGCATGTATTAGCATGCCTTCCTTGAAATTCTTAGCCATGGAATGGTGTTGGGAATGCAGGCTCTATGCAGTTAAGTTATGTGCTAAAACCTCAAGAAAATTCTCAAGAAACCATTTTGAGAATTTGGTAGACTAGTTTTGAAAATTCAGTGTTGTCAAAGTCTTTTTAAAGTGGAATAAGCATATCTTGTTATTTATTCCAATGACTGTTAGATTCTTCTTCATTCTTTAAAGCAAAACATTGGCAATGAATAGAAAATTGAAGTTGCTGCATGCCTCTCACATCTCATTTGTCTTTACCATCTTTATGGTCATGCTTTTCAAAGATATTCTTAGCTGAAACAACAAATTCAATCTAGTCTTTGTGCGATGTCACCTTGTCCTGTAAAGATGATTACAGCACCAATGATTTACTACAGACCATGTCATTGTTCATATCATGTTTCCTTGCTGCAATAACCTAGACGTTATTGTCTCTTGGATCTCTGAAATCTTATTTCCTTCTCTTTCTTTATTGCTACAATTGTCTTGACCTTATTGTTGCTCTGAGCTTTCATTGACAGAACCCTTGCTTTATGAAAGTTAAACATAAAAGAGCACCTATTTCTGAGTTAAAAACTCAAAACTGCATGAATCACAGTGCTCAATATCTAACTATCACAGGATGTTTTCATTAAACCTTGACCTTGTTTTCCATACTGGTTCATGTTTTTTAAGGATGGACAGCCCAACTATCACAGAATGTTTTCATTAAACCTTGACCTTGTTTTCCATACTGGTTCATGTTTTTTAAGGATGGACAGCCCAACTATCACAGAATGTTTTCATTAAACCTTGACCTTTTTCTCCATACTGGTTCATGTTTTTTAAGGATGGACAGCCCAACTATCACAGAATGTTTTCATTAAACCTTGACCTTGTTCTCCATACTGGTTCATGTTTTTTAAGGATGGACAGCCCAACTATCACAGAATGTTTTCATTAAACCTTGACCTTGTTTTCCATACTGGTTCATGTTTTTCAATGATGGACAGCCCAATTGGCACCAGGTCCTAAATCACTTATAGTTCAGGTAATTGTTCATGTTTTTGTAAGGAGTGGACTGCCCAATTGATACCATTTCCTTGATTCCTCATAGTTTTTCTGAGTCAGCGCCATCTGCCAATTACAAGGCACATAAACGTGGACAATGATGTGCTTTCTAATTTCTTCAAGCTATGAATACTTTTAGTCATTGTACTTTTCAAGTTCATCTCATGCTTTTATATATTGGTGGGCAAGAAAGCACGCACTTACAAAAACTAAATTGTAGGAAGAAAGAATCACAAATGGGAAAGAAGTGGGATTATTGAAGGAATCACAAATCGAAAAGAAGTGGAGCACGCACTTACAAAAACTAAATGGTAGGAAGAAAGAATTACAAATAGGAAAGAAGTGGAATTATTGAAGGAATCACAAATAAGAAAGAAGTGGAATTATTGAGCTGTTCAGAATACATTTGGTCAGGTTTTTTAAGTTTGTATCAAGCTTCAAACAGTTGAAGTTAAGTAAATTTATGGAATTATTTTAATTTAATAGATATTTCATCTAAACTTTATTTTTTATTAAAAAATATTTTTAAAATGTTGTAAAGTTAAATACATTGTAATATTTTTATATTGAAGAAGGATATATGAAAAGTAGTTTATTAAAAACTAGCATAACCACTTGACTTGTGGTTGGTGAACATACAACAAGCTATAAGTGAAGTGCTACTAATAAGTTATTTGTTAATTGTTCACTTCTTCACTCGTTAAATGGGTTGTCTACCAAGAATTGCCCATTATCCATGCATGAGCTAAGAGTTATCCATGCATCAATTACCACTTATCCATGCATTATCTACCACGTAATTTTTTTTTTTTACATAATTGTTTATTATCAATCTAGACATTACACTTGTCTCATACTCATACAATCTAGAAAAAAGTGTTAGTCCAGTGCAAATTCTAAGATATAAACACCTATCAATGTAAATACAATTTATTAATATTATGACAAATTATTGTACAAAAATTAAAAAAAAAATCAAACTTATATATATATATATATATAAGTAAATATTCCATTTAATTCCTTAACCAATGCTAGTGCAAGGTTTGAGTATTTGCCTCTCAAACCTTCACCATCTTCCACTCATATCTTCCATGAAGTTGAGTATTTGTTGAGGGAAGATATGAGAAGGAATTAACACAAACATGAAAGAAATGGAGTTAGAGCTCTTATGTTAGGTTTTTTAAATTTGTGTAAAGCTTTTTAAATAGTTGAGAATGTTATAAAGTTAAATATATTATATTATAATTTTTTATTTTGAAGAAGAATATATTTGTAATACTATGACAATGGAAAGTAGTTTATTAAAAAATATTATTTATTAATATTTTAAAAACAATTAATATATAAAAGATTAAAAAAGTTAATCAAATTATTCAAACTTTTTATTGAAAAAAAGAAAGAAAAAGTAAATATTCCTTTTTTAAATGAAAAAGTAATTCAAACTTGTGTAATGATTCCTATGTAGTAAAATAAATGTCAATACGTGTTTCCATTTTCTGAGTATATCTTTCTCAAATAACAAGGTCTGGTTTTGATAAAATCAATAAAACTTTTACCATCCCATTTCCTACTTTGATAAAGTTAATAAAACTTTTGATAAGTTTAACAAGGTATGGTTTTGATAAAATCAATAAAACTTTCACCATCCCATTTCCTACTTTGATAAAGTTAATAGGAATTGAATCTGGGTGGGGAGGTCAACAATCTTTCCTCCCAACCACCCAAGCTACAACCAATAGACACTGGTTTTAAAGAATAAATGTCAATGAGTGTTTCCACTTTCTAATTTTTAACTTGTGAGCATGTCTTTCTCAAATAACGAAGTCAATTACTTATTTCCATAGTGTTGATAAAATCAATAAAACTTTCACCATTTAATTTCTTAATTTTAAAAAGTCAATAAAACTTTCACTAGATAGGTTTAATTTTTAACTTTTTTAATTATTTTAGAAATATTAATCTATGATATGAATTTTAGAGATATAATTACATCCATAGATATTTATATTTTAGAATTTGGGGACTAACATCTATAATTTTTCTAGATTACACAATTCAAAATAAATAATTTTTTCCTAGAAATTCAAAATAAATAATTATTTATATAGAAAAAAGAGTTATGTGATAGGTTCATCATTTGAAATCGAAATTTGTGGCACCTCATGGCACTGGGACCGACTTGGGATCTTGAGTGGTAAAGTAAAAGATTGTCAACTTTGTTAACAAAGATGTTAATTTTGGAGTTCTTTTTTCTTATATGGTCTTGGATTTCATCCATTTGCAAGGGCTTCTCTTTTTATTGTCATCCATTTCTTCTTATATAATTTTGGAAGAAAAGTTTAAGAGCCTCTTTCTTCCTTATTTTCCATAAATACTTTGCCTATAATTAATTTAACCTATTAGTCAAAAGTAATTGTATTGTAGTATTTACATAGATAACTACCAGTTCATGAAAGACAATCCGTTTAACTAAAAGAAAAAGAGAACAAATAACTCATACCTTATTTGTGACACGCCTATTCATCAACTACAAGTTAAGTGGTTATGCTAGTAATATTTCAAATAAATTGTTCAAAACTTAATAAATAATCACATTTTTATAATCTAAATTAAACATCACTTTACAAAACTAATAATCGCATCAAGTAAGTCCAAATGAATTATTCAAACGTTGACATTGCATGCACCCTCTCTTTCGTTGTTGCTTTTTTAAACCGTCACCAGTCTACTACTGCTGTGAGAGCAGAGCTCTTTCCTCGAATCAACTGAATTAATTGTGTAAAACTCCCAACAAGCAAATCTGACTTAATTCGCTTAATCCGTCACCAATAGAACACAGCTCAGCAAACCACTGTTACCGATAGTTTTCTTAAGCAAAATTAACAAATAAATCAAAGTCCCTTTTGTCAGGAGATTTTTTTTCCGTTGTTAAAGTACCAATAATACAAATTTCCAATATCCGAAGTTGATCCTCTGGCCTTCAGAAACACGCGGCACAATCACAGCCGCCGAGCGTGCTTCCCCGCAATCTTCCCACGACTTTGAGGGAAAAGGGAGTTGACCGGACTTCTGTTTATTTAAAATTCCGTGAGCTGCATTTTTCATGTTCGGTCTGGTAGTGAAAATTCATGTCTTCGACGAATTTCAATCAACATTCTACAATTTTTAATATTTTGAAGCGTGTGAAGACTTAGCTTCCAGACATCTAAACTTTCTAAATGTTTACAGAAGACGGTATACATACCCAGATGCTTTCAAAAGAGATGACTGAATTCAGCCATGACCAAGAGCTCGGCTTACAGCACACAACATGCACCCAGTAAGGAGAAAATGCCGAAGCCGTTCACATTAAGGTGGGTTTGGATGCAGAGTTGTCAGCTTTGGCTACTTGGGTATTAATTCAAAGGCATGTTTCAGTATTGTTTCAATGCGTAGGCTGAGAACTGGGTCGACCCAGTTGACAGAGCACAATCCACCCGGTCAGTCTAGAGACCGAACAGATTACTTATATTTGCTATTTAAGGTCGTTTGCTGTTGTGGCCATCATCGTTGACTCTCGTTTGCATTGTGGTGAGTCGGTTGAGGTTCTCGGGCATGGGCTGTTATTGGGAATTGGTGTTTTTTCCTTTTTTGCCTCGCCTGCAATTTTTCTTGAGATGAGTTATGTTGACCTGTTTGGGCTAAAACCTCATGAAAACTCTCTGTGAATATACCCATTAATGCTTGACTTCACCATTCTCAGAATTTTTTCGTATAATGGACGTTAGAGGTAGGGAATGCAAATTTAGTGGCCAGTTTGGGAAATTCAATTGTTGGGTTGAGATGGGCTGTCCTTGGATTCAATTTGTGGGTGAGAATCCAGCTGTCATACTTACAATATTTTGACTAATGGTCTGTTATATGTTGATGCTTTTCTGAAACTACATGTTGAGGATGTTGGAGTTAGCAACCTACACCTTGAAATTAAATGGGTAAGGGTGCTCTGTATGAAAGGGGCATGCAGCTCAATGGCAAAGCCGTCCAACAGGAGTTCCGTGGGCAGGTCCTGGGGCATAACTTGCCTTGTCCACTGTGAACTGGTCTTTATAGATGGACGAGTGAGGCCCGAATTACCCATACCTTATGAATGTCAGAATTCGGTTTTTCCTTGTTGGGTGTGCAAGGACTCCACATGAATTATACTTGTATGTTCTCACTGAATTCATCATAGTGGCCTTATGTTTTGTTCAGGGCGATCCCTAATTCGATTATGAATTGCTCAAGCTAAAGGCCTAAATTGTTTTCTTTCGATGGTCTCGGGTGGCTTAACGTGCTTGCATCCACTTTCTTTTCTTTTGCTTACTAGGATCCATTAAAAATCCTCATATTACACTGGATTTCTTTCTTGAGATTTACAGTAGACTGGTAAAATACAAGACATTTGTAAACTCTTTATTATGTTCTATTTCTAGGTATAGGTAACTTCAATTTCCACATTTGCACAGGAGATTTGCAGTTTTCCTTGAACAGTGTATCCATTTGATGCAGAGTTGTGTTCAAACATGTACAAGGAGTTGAGGATTAATATTTGAGCAGATTGAAAACACCCTTACATAATAGGTGTTTAACTTAGTGCTGTAATCGCTCATCACTATGTATTTTAGTTGGAATAAGCATAGCTTGTCCGTTATCTTAATGACAGTCTTAGATTGTTTTTCATTCTCAACATGCAATACATTGCCTGTGCCAAGTAAACTTAAGGTTGCTGCATGTCTTCCACATCCTATCTTTACCTAGTCATTACTATCTCCGTGCTTTTGTTTGATTGAAGATGTTCTCAGATAAAGTAACAAATTCAATATAATCTTTGCCCATTGTCACAGTGGCCTCCAAAAATGATTGGAGCACCAGTGATCTACTACATACTAGGGCATTTATCCACCGATCTTTAATGATTGACTAGAGGGAATGAAGAGTTAGGTCTCAGCAATGAATCTGAGATGCAAGTTTTAATGTGAAATAGGAATCTTTAGTATGGTATTTATCCACCGATCTTTAATGATTGACTAGAGGGTATGAAGAGTTAGGTCTCAGCAATGAATCTGAGATGCAAGTTTTAATGTGGAATAGGAATCTTGAAGAAAGGAGCTGCAAGTTTTGAAATGTTGGGATTGGTGGGAACAAAGGGGTATCTCTGATTGAATCATGTACAGACTAAAATGCTCTAAAATTTGTCAAGAAGATGTTCTGTTTGCAAATGCCACAAAATTCATATATTACCCATTCATATTTTCAATGCCAAAGAGAACCAGAAGGAAAAACTAAATACCATAGGCATTCAATGGCCAAGGCAGTTAATAGAATTGTCAAAAAGCACCAAACAGTTACATTTAGTGTATGTTGTGGGCATCTAAGCGGAGCTTCCAGAGATTGCAGGGCTGCCCAGCCTTTCACTGTTGTCCGTAAAATCACTCAATGGTTAACCCGTTGTGGTTGTGCACATGGAAGTTCTGTTGAGACATCTTTTGGCTTGGATATATGGCTGACGATTTGCTTGACCTACCATCCACAATATGTGAGAAAGTTTGTTGAGATTTCTCGTATTAGCTTTCCTTGATTCCTTCGGAATAGCAGGAAGGTGGTTTTTCTGCTGAAAAAAAAAAGACATCACCACAATATAGAATGGAAGGGGTAAAGAATTGACAGAGAGCTTTTGAGATTGAATTTATGATCACTATAAATGCCACTTGCTTAGAGACATCATGATTACGTGTAATGGGAGTGGTAAAGAAACTGACATTAACCTTTTCAGAAAGATGTGCGACAATCCGATGATTAATAATTTTTACGACATTGCTTTTTTGGAGTGGTATTCTCACCTCAGTTCCATTATGACAAGCAAGAAACTATCCCAGATATGCCAAAGGCCTTCATCTACGTCATTAATCATGGTTTTTGTGCACAGGTTGAATTCATGATAGTGCATTTTCTGCCTAATTAAAGTGTCAAAATGCACAAAGGGGTATTGCTAGCAGTCTGAATGTTTAGTATTACGCTTACTGCTTGTTAACTTCACAGCATGAACTCAAAACTAAATAATACCTCTATATATGTTTGATTTTGAATTATTCCTAAATGTGCCTCTGATTTTTCTGTTAACAAAGACTCATACCACATTCTATCCATTGTCGTCAGTTCTTGTACCTGTGACGTCTGTCTCGAAATTTTATGAATCCTACGCCAGTTCACTGGATAACTCATAGCAGGCATGAGAGACCATTGCGCAAATACTTTGGAGGAAAGAAAGGAATAAATAAATTGTATTAATGTCCACAAATGACTAAAGTAGGTCATTGGGACTTGACATTGCATCCAGCAGAATAGAAAAAAACTAGGGTAGAAGGAACCCTAAGGTAGATGACTCCTACCCTAGTTTTTTTCTATTCTGCTGGATAGTAATCTGCTCCACATAGGCCATTCTATCACCACAAGTTGGAGTCATCATTGCATTTTCTTGCCACCTGCAGAACTTCCTCAACTTTTTTTTCTTCTGCCCCTTGCGTTCTGGTTATCCATTGTGCTATCTCTTATACTGTTGCCCTATAATAGGTGGTTCTAACTGCAAATTTTGCTGTGGCTTGATTATTACCAACGGTTGATTCTGTTGTGGCTGGCATTCCTATCATTGTTCTCATCTTGTTTTCTTGCTAAACTAATAATATTATTTCTTGGATCTGGCTTTGAAAGGAGCTGCTTGTCTTCCTTTCTTAATATAATTGTCCTGACATTATTGTCACTATGAACTTTCTTTGACAGAACTCTTCACTTCGTGAAATCACTTATATATTAGTCATAATCTTGCGATCCTGATTCCTAACTACGTCACACGATGTGTTTATAAGGGAGCTGTCTAATCTAAAGATTAGATGATTTTGATTTTTTTGGTCATTATTGATGAAGTCGGCGATCTAATCTTTTGGCCATATCATAACTTTTCATTGTTCAGAATCCATTTTTTTTATTGCAGCAATGGATTCAGTGCCCTCAAAAACCTATGTTCCACCCTAACTGTACAATCTCAATAGCTTATATCTGCAATTCCAACAATTCTAGCCAGATTTTAAGGAAAAATGTTCAAAAAAACGAGTAGGAAAAGATATTCAAATTCTGACCTTGGTTCCCTTGGTCATATTTTTGTAAAAATAGACTTCCCACTTGATACCCAATCCGCTTTGGTTTTGGTGGCTAACTTTAATTTTCAAGATGTCATCTGCTAATTACAAGGTCTGCAAACCTGGCAGAGATATGTATGATATTTGGTATTTGGTTTGACATGCTGATTTACTTTTTTTTTCCCAAAGCGCATCATACATTTCATTATAGAAAATACATGTACATCAAGAATGCCACATCCAGGCACCAATATACATGATGACTTGCTTTTTGTGTTTTCTATTTTATGGAAAAGGCTTCAGATACGCCGGGTTAAGTACGTACTGCTTGAATCGTTAGTTCCTTATTTTCGTTTTCTCAGGATTAAATTGAATGTTTCCGGTATCATTGCTAACTAAGCGACTGGACCATTTTTAGTCTATGTTCGAGGCTGTAAACCTTTATTGGGCCAGCGCAGTCAACTAACAGCAGCATCCCAATCTCAAGAGAATCTACAATTTTATGGAAAATGACAATTTTGGTTACTCCTTTAAAGGAGATGCTTCATTGAAAGACTACATCCTAAATATTCATTACATACATACATAAATATAAAAAATATATACACACTAGTATGAACCCATGTCAAGTAAATTGAAATGATGCAAAATATATATATATATATAAAGAGAGAGGATTGGATTTCAGGTCAGCAAGGCACCCTGTGGGCCCAAGAGTGTCATGCTGTGCTGCCTCATGGGGCTCATCCTGCAGGTCCATACAAAATATTATACTGGATGGACACATTAGTATTAAGTTTTCTTTTCCTGTTAAGTAATTATTTGTATAGATTTGACAGATGCTTTTTCTTACTGTAACATGTTCATGGACTGCAGGTTGCGGAAACCTCTCTTAAGGATAGAATAGGAGTGCCACACAGGCAGATAATGTTCTGGGTATCACTTTTGAGATTCTTTTTGTCATCGAGAGCTCAGAAACTTTTAAACTGATCATACTGGTGAATTCAGAATTGGGCAATCATTGAGAGCAATATCATTTAGGAGTTAAGTTCTACAGATGAGATTTGGGTAAATACTATTGTATTGATGAGTGTAATAAAGATGAAGAAGTGGTCAGGAGGCATGCTGATCGTTGTTCTATTCATAATTTTGGTAATTGGGTTTAGTGTCATGGACAATCATCTCTGGAGACAATCACCTTTCAGTTTTTCCACAAAAATGAATTCAGGCATCCTTCAATTGAGAGAGAATGAAGTTATTCATCCTTCCCAGCATTCAGACAATCATAGTCAGGCAGTTCAATCGCCAATCTTTTCTACTGAAGAGCTTCAACACCTTTTCTCATGGAAAAATCTTTCTAAAGAAGAGTCACAGGTCTTACAAACATGGAAGCGCTTGAAGGACCTTATCCATCATAGAGAACTCTTACCTCAACAATCTGAGGCTGTCATAGAAGCAGTTAATGCATGGAAGGACCTTCTAAATTCTATTGAGCAGGAGAAACTATCTATGGCGATGGACAATAGCAGCCTTAAGAACAATACAAAAGAGCAGTGTCCCTATTCTTTAAGTACCATGAACCAAACAGAACTTCAAAGTGATGGATTTAATTTTAAGATTCCGTGTGGTTTGATTCAAGATTCTTCAATTACTTTTGTTGGGATTCCAAGGGGGCTTCTAGGCAATTTTCGAATCGAGCTTATAGGGTCACAACTTTCGGGGGAGCCAGATCCTCCTATTGTTTTGCACTACAATGTTCGTCTTCAAGGAGATATGGTTACAGAAAACTCAGTCATTGTTCAAAACACATGGACTGTAGCAGGTGATTGGGGCGAGGAAGAGCGCTGCCCTCTGCCTGTTCCTGATGCAAGACAGAAAGGTACTCTATGTGCTGCTCTTTCATTGTTTTTCTAGTAAAATAAGAAAGGATTTATATGATTATTTTTGTTTTGTACTGTTATTTCCTTTTTTCTTAGATAAGCACAATATAGTGCATGGATTAGAGATGAGTACTTTCATTTGCAGTCTTATTGGTCTTTTCTTCTAGATATTCTTGTGAACTATGATCCTTGCAGTCCTTCAAATTACCATAGCTAGAATAAGCTAACATGAGAATGTTGAGAGGCTGAATTATTTCCCTTGCTGAAGCACCAAGACATAATGATAAAATGGTGTTTACAAGGTCCTCAAAGATGGAAATCAAATCCATTAATTATAACCATTGGTGTATACAAGACAATCTTTTACATTTCTGCTAATCAACAGTCCTAAAGCTCATAGGAGAACCTTTTGCAGACTCTAGTCTATGGACTGACTGATCTGAAATGGATCACTATATAATTTGTCATCTTCTTGGTACATCCTGGGGTGAAGAATCAATGCTGTAGACTTACAAGACCCATATTCAGAACCGATCTTGAAATCCATTGCATAGGTCCCAAATCCAAAACTCTCTCTGATGCCCGCAAATGCACTTTTTGGGGTCAGAAAAAGGATTCATAGGCATAGCGGATGGCTCTCTTTAGAGTCAGTTTGGGGTCTAAAATGGGCCTCATAAGAAAAAGAGTCATTGATGAGTTGGAATTCAAGAACCAATCGAATTTCAAGAAAATGAGTCAATGGTAATCGTTGAATTGGCATATTTGTCATAAAAAAACTAATTTTTTTAATTCGTATATTCAACTTATCTCCCTGTGGTTTTACTCAAATTTCGAGCGGGAGCACTCGTTGGATGTGGAATTCAATTACGCAGCCAACGAGTGCTCACACTGCATACTTTTGATGGACCCCACCTCCTAAAAAATGAGAAATACATAAGAAACGTGTTACTTGTAACACGTTTTTTTTTAATGTATTTCTCATTTTTTAATGAGGTGGGGTCATTTTTTATGGACCCCACCTATTGAAAAACGAGATCATGAAAAACGAGAAACACATAAAAAACATGTTACTTGGGTTGTTTTTTATGGACCCCACCTCATGAAAAATGAGAAATGCATAAAAAAACGTGTTCCTTTCAAGTAACACATATTTTTTGAATTTCTCATTTTTCGTGAGGTGGGGTCCATAAAAAATATGCGGTGTGGCCACTCGTTGGATGTGTAATTGAATTCCGCATCCATCGAATTCTCCCACTTGAAATTTGAGTAAAACCACAGGGAGATAAGTTCTCTTTTATATGTATTTGTTTTTAGTGGGGTGGGTGGGGTCCATCAAAAGTATGCAGTGTGGGTACTCGTTGGATGTGAATTTCAACGAGTGCTCCTACTTGAAATTTGAGAAAAACCACAAGGAGATAAGTTGAAAATATGAAAAAAAGTAGTTTTTTTCTATTTTCCTCCAAAACTCATAACTCTCATTTTATTATTTTAACTATTATTTTATTATTTTCCTTAGGAGGCCCATTTTAGACCTCAAAATGAATCTAATGCGGGGGCAGTACATGTGGATAGCTTGGAACCAAGTATGTAGCTTGAAAATGGCATTTATATGATAAAGTTATGGACTTAGGAAGTTGACCTATGCTTTGACCGCCTTAGTACTAAGTGGAAGCCAAGCAACTTCCATTTTTCACACGTGCAACTAGATACGTATGGTCTTTCTAGGAAATTCTAGAGGGTCACAAAATCTAACCCTAATTGGTACTAGTTGGGGAATGAAGAAACCCCATACCTAAACCTAAATTAGGACATGTTAAAAACTAATCCACAAGGAAAGAAAGGGGTTTCTTGATTTGGATTATGTTGAGAATGAAACAAAGATAGACATAACAAGGGAAATCAAATAGAAATATTGCAAAGAGCACATCAATACGGTAAAATCCAAACTCTATTAAGAAATGAAATAGTGAAAATAATGCAATATATGAAGCAATACAAATTGGCTAGAATGGTGGTAGCTTATCTCTGAGAAGATATGTGTTGGTGCTATGCTCATTCATAAAAATCTCATTACAAGAGGTTGAAACTACCTTTTAACATAGTCTAAAACCCTAATATCCACAACCCTAACTCTATGAGATGAGGTGGCAAAAGGAATGTAGGCGCCAAGGATCCTAGTTGATATGTCAACTTCCTAGGGCCACAACTTTTGCATATGAACTCCGTTTGGGGCATCTCTTGGATCATTACAAAGCTTATTCGAGCTCTATGTGTTTGGCCAGCTTGGAAATCAGAGAATGTTAGGCCATGTCAATAGTAAAATATGCATGGGAAGTGCCCAAAAAAATGTGTCAAAAGTTGATGACTTGCCAAAATACTATAAAAATGGCAAGGTATGGGATTGTTCTTGAGTTCGTGGCAGATTTGGTGGCCACTTGTATCTACCTAGACCATTTCAGTCATGTTGTATTCATTTACTATTCCATAGATGAGCAGAGAAATAGAGCAGGATATCCAAGTAGAGAAAAGGAAGTAGGTGATCCTACAATAGCCTATTGAGGCTAGAATGTCTATCTACTCCATAGTGAGTGATCATCTTTCTTTGTATTTTGCATCCTAAATATGAGAATAAAAGAGCAACCTTATCGCTTGCTAGAGTTTTCACTCTTATGGGTTCTTTAGGGACATCATAAGTTCATTGTGTTAATGGTGTGCAATTTTTACTATTGTAGTTTTGTTCTTATTCTCTCAGTTATTTTTCATACTGAAATGGATATGCATCTACTATTAGAAGATTAATCATAACTTATGAGTAATCACTGTGTAGTAGAGTATAATCTCACAATATTTGTAGTAACATATTCAGATTTGTTGTGATAAGTCGTCTTGTGGAATATTCGCAACAATTCCTAAATCATATCGATATCATAGAGGTTTTCTTTGGGGTTTCTGTGTAATAGTGGTAGGATCAAGATCAATACAAGGAATTCAGTGAAAGCATCCTTAATCCCTAGTGATGATAGATGAGTACAATACTATTCCAAAGGTTTACTTAGAGGAGAGATTTGCAAGACTAGAAAGCAAGTTTGGACCCTTTGAGGAGCTCATCGGTTATAATGACGATGTTGGATCTAATGGAAAACCTAAATATAAAGAAGAGCCAGAGAGAAAAAATGAGCTCTAGTAACCTATCTTACCAACCTTTATCTAAAGTTGAAGACAACGTGGACATCAAGCCTGTCAAGGTGAGATCGATGTTCTAAAGTTGAATCATTGGTTGTAGTAGCTAGAAGTCTATTTTAGTGTGCATAACCTAGGAGAAGATAAGATGATATCATTCGTTTAATTGGAGCTAGAGGGTCATGCCCAAACTTGATGGGGAAGCTAAATGGAAACACTTAAATTGCAAGGCATAACTAAGTGAGAGGTGTTTAAAGACCTCATAAAATCCCATTTTTTCCCTATTGGGTATGAAGGGGACCAAAGAATTCGTGGGCATTACTATTGGAAAAAACAAGGGAAAAGTGTTCAAGAGTACAATATTGAGTTTAAAAAAAAAACCATTTAGTTTGGAATTTCTCCCAAGAACCCTGATGTAGTCACCACGTATTTGGGTAGTCTACACAGTGATTTAAGGAGACAAGTGATGCTCTTTAAACCTAAGATCATTGATAAATCCTATTGCAAGCACAATATCTGGATATGGACAAAGAAAGGATAGCTAAGTGGTTCCAAGCAAACAAAGCAATATTGGAAAGGAAAGGGAAATAAGACTGTTGCCATTGCACATTAGAGCAAGGATCCAAAAAACCACTCTAACTAATGTAACATTTATGGCCATACCAAAGAAACATGTTGGAAGCTGCATCTTAAGTTGAATCCAAGGAACTATTAAAAGGATCCCAAGAAGGACAACGTGTTAAGCATGGATTTAGGGAACTTGTAAAGAGAAACTCAAATTTAGACAATAATATTTCTTGCACTACAATGTAGAGGGAGGTGAACATGAGCAACCTTCATCACAAGGAAGCGAAGGAGATGACCAAACTCTTACATACCAAGAGTCAAGTCAAGAATATAAAGGTGGATGCTCTGTTTGATTCTAGTTCATAAGCCAACCTCATAATAGAGGATTTGGTAACTAAGCTTGGATTGAAAGTACTTGACAATCCTTGCCCATACCCACTAATATGGTAAATAAGGATGTATAGTTGCGAGTTAGTAAGTAGCGCAAGATCACATTTTCCATTAGTGGAAATTACATTGATGAAGTAGAGGTAGATATAGTGCCACTTGATGCGTGTGGTGTAGTGTTTGGGATCCCCTACATGTACTTGAGGGATGCAATCTTCATGAGGAGAGCAAATCTATACTGTATAGTCAAGGTTGAAAAATGCTTCATTCTTAATGCACACAAATGTTCTAACCAAGGTAAGACATCGATTAGCTCAAGAAGGGCATTTGTACTACTTTTGTTGAGACAATCTATAAGGAGATGAATTGGTAGGAGTGAAGGCATCTCTAGAGGGATTTACAAATGAATAGTTGGAGAAGCTTATATAGGTGTATAAATAAGTGTTCCAAGATCTTAAAGGGATACTATTGAAGAGAGAAGTGGAGCATGAGATACAATTGTTTCTTGACTCTCCATTTCTAAACATAGGAGTGTATAAGCAATTCATACAAGAAGAAGATGAAGTGAAGAAACAATTGCAACAATTGTTAGACTAGGGAGTCACATGACTACACCTTGTGGATCACGTACCATTATAATGCCCAAGAAGGGAGGAACTTGGAGAATGTGTGTTGACTATAATTTAGTCTTTTAGAATATAACAAAATATGAAATTAAACAATATATATATATATATATATATATATATATATATATATATGCCATGATAAAAATAAATAAAATAATATAAAATCAATCAATGTTTTTGAAGTATATCCATTACTAGTCCCCAATAAAATAAAATACAAACTTATTAATATATATTTGATTTCTAACTGTGCATTTATATTTACATAACTAACTATATATATATACGCATAACTAACAAGATATATGAAATATATATTTATACTTATAAATAAAATACTATACAGTATATAATTCACTAGATATTTGAATTATAAATTTGATATATGAACCTGTGTAAAAAAACAATACCAGCATAATCTAAAAGACTAAAACACAAGAAATAACAATGGCACACACACATAGTACACAAAGATTTACTATGGAAACTGTTAACAGAGAAAACTAGTCTAACTGAGAGCCACTCCTCTTTCTATCTCATTGTATCATCTTCACCGTTTAAAATAAAATATTGAAAGCATCCAAAACCCTAATTTGTTCACCTAGATTAGATTACAACCCTGATTATTTAACCGGAATTAGTTTCCAATGGGCCAAAACCATTAGCTGAAAC
Organism: Larix kaempferi; assembly: GCA_027924585.1. Classification (NCBI taxonomy): domain Eukaryota; kingdom Viridiplantae; phylum Streptophyta; class Pinopsida; order Pinales; family Pinaceae; genus Larix; species Larix kaempferi. Next base: position 21,384,865 of record BSBM01000994.1, on the reverse strand, counting down.
AATACATATTGGACCAGAAAAATTTTCCTTGAGGACTTTGCCTCCAAACCATGCCCCTCCAGTTGAGGGGGGTATCCAACTTGGACCCCCGTCATTCATCGGCCAACCCCCAAACTCCCAGAAGGATGTGACTAAGTCTAATTGCAAAGAATACAACACATATCCAACAATATTTATATTTATGCATAAAATACTATACATTGGATTATGTATCTTAGACTATATAATGATATTTATTGATTATAGTTTATTTATTATGACCATAATTTTTCAATTAGCTAACTTGTTAATTTTCTCAAAGCTTTTATAACAATCTTAATCCAAATAGCTTTATAAAATGATGGACAATTCTCAACAAAAATATTATCAATTCTCATCTAATTTAAGTGATAACTCATATTATTTAACTAAATATGGTCAATTTCTCTTCACTACTTATCATTCTGATATTGTTGATGGACCACATTAGCCTGGTTCGAAATGTCGATGAAATTGACGTAAATGCGATGTATGTGGAAAATTCTATACCTATTGACACTAATCGCAGATGTCTTAAAGAAGAAATATAGAGCTCTTATTAAGATCATTGTCAAGAATCAATACCCATTGCATGGGAATTGTTGGACTCACTGTAACATGCCAAATGCTTCACCAAACTAGATCTGAAATTGGGATAACAATAGGCACGAATCAAAGGAGACACTTGGAAGACCACCTTCATGTCAAGGCAAGGTTTGTATGTGGTTGATAATGCAATTTTGTTTATTTAATGCACCAACTACTCTTATGTGTTTGATGAAGGATGTACTGCTTCCATACCTAGATGCATTTGTAATAGTGTACTTGGTTGATATTTTAATCTTTAGCTCTATTGGGAAGAGCACGCCTCACATTTTCTACAAGTGTTAGAGACACTGATGGAATACAAGTTGTTGGTGAACCTTAAGAAATGTGAGTTTGTTTGACAATCTCTGGTGTACTTGAGGCATGTGATTAGTGGGGAGCTTAAGATTGATAATGCAAAGATGTAGGCCTTAATCAAATGGTTAACCCTTACTAATGTTATGAAAGTTCATAGATTATTTTATAGTTGTGGCTGCACCACTTCATGTTATAATGACCGGTGGCAAAAGGCTCCAATGGGTAAAGACTCAACAAAAGGATTTTGAAGAAATCAACATAAATGTTGTGAAGCTCCAGTTTTGGCATTGCCTGATTTTCAAAATCCTTTCAAAGTAGAGACTTGTGCAAGTGGGTATGTTATGGGAGTAGTGTTGATGCAAGGAAGTAAGTGCACTTGTTATCATTCTTAGTTGTTTCATGGCACATTCTTGACCTTCCCCACCTATGACAAGGAGCTCTATGTCTTACTTCAAGTAGTTAAGAAGTGGAAGCACTATCTGATGGGAAGGGAGACCATCAACTCATCGGTTTCCAGCCCTTACAATAGTTGCAAGTCCATAGTTTTTGCACCGAGTGAAATGAGGTGCTCTACAACCCAGTATGGGGGAGATCTTCTAACGCCATGTATCGTTACATCTAATAAAACGTAAAAAGTGATTGCGCGTAAAAAGAAGTAAAGTAAAGTAAAGTAAAAAGAAGTAAGTAAAGTAAAGTAAAGTAAAAAGAAGTAAAGTAAAGGAAAGTAAGTATGGGGGAGATGTTGTAACATTTGTGATGTAATGTTTGCTATTAACAAAATAATTAAAAAAATTCATGTCCGCAATTTTTTTTTTATGAAAAGTATTTAAAAAAATCCATGTTGGTTCATAAAATAAAATATTATGAAAAGTAATTAAAAAATAGATGTTCGTTTATAAAATAAAAACTTAAAACTTAAACGGGGATCTATCAATCAAGAGAGATCAAATTTCTTGAGTTTAAATTTAAAAAAAAAGAAATACACCTCAAGAAATTGGATCCCTCTCGGTGCTTAATAGATACGGATTTAAGATGGATCTATGCTGGTTTACAAGAAGCAAGACACTACAAATGGATGGGATTTTTGCAGCAAATTCATCTAGTCATCAAGTATAAGAAAGGCGACACTAAGAAGTTGGTAAATATGTTGTTAAGGCCATCGAAAACTAAGATTACAACTTTGGTATACTTACGCACATAGAGTCTTTCATTCATGATGCATACAAAGAGGAATACATGGATGATGAGGACATCAAAGAGATATTTTAGCAGCTGCAAGGCCAAGTTAATAAAGGAGAAGGTTACAATTACAACAAAAATGATTTCCATCTCCAAGATTGGTTGGTCTACAATCTGGATAAGCTCTATGTGCCTAACAGTGAGAGAACACAACTTATAAGAGAGGCTAACACCTCCAAAGTTGCAAGTCATTTTGGCCTTGGAAAAAAAATAGCCAACTTGTAGAGATATTTGTATTGGCCTAGATTGGAAGATGTAGCTCGGTTCATTTAAGGATACATCCTTTGTTGTACCAGTAAACCAAACAATAGAAAGCAAGGTCTATACTGCCCCTTACCTCTACCTACTAGGAGGTTGTTGGGTGTGATACCCTAGGTTGCTTGAGATGAGCACTTGCAATTGTGAGAGGCTTTGATTGGTTTTTCTCATGATGAGAGGTGATGGATCTACTACAATGATGGCTTTTATGGATGTATTTTCAGTAGGTGTGATGCCTAGGAGGACCTGTAATAGGTGGGTGATTTGTTTGAGGGGTTGGCAGTGATAGGTGGTAGATCTATGTGATTAGCCACTAGTATAGTTTTATTTTTAGTGGGTGAGATGCCAAGGAGGATATACAATAGGTGGCTAATTTGTTTTGGTAGATACCTGTTATCACACTATCTCTAGTTGTGTGTGGTAGCTATCCCAATATGGACGGTAGAGGTGAACAGCTAGGAAGGTGTAACCTACAGTAGCCAGGTCCTCTGTCTGAGGGACAGAAGTCACACCGGACAAGGCTATAGTCACTTTAGACAAGGCACTTGGCCTAGTCAAGGGGGAGACCCACTCAACCCGTGAAGGTTGAGACTCGACAATCAGACACCCTAAACCCAAAAAGATAATCAACACACTTAAACCAGGTGGATGACTGAAGGTGAGATTTCTTCCAGCCTAGTAGAATCGGGATCTTGAAATGAGAAGATAGTCTATGAGAGATGAGATCAGATCCGATACAAGAGTATAACGATGAATAAATGGAAGATCTTAAGGCTGGAAACTAAATCAGAAAATGAAAGATGACTAGAAGAGTGGCTGAAAATTCTGCCTATGGGGAAATGAAGCATATAGTGACTACTCAAGCATGGTAGAATTAAATCAATCAATTTGAACACGTCTTCTAGTGATTGTAGAGTGATTATTTGACTGATTTAGTATAGGAAAATTGGACTAGCAAGAAGTGAAATGAACAGCCCTAGGGGAATGGGTTGAACAGTTGGAAAATGGACCTAGGGCAGTAAAAAAAAAGGTTTTTAAACTCACTTCCAGCTACTGACACCTGATATGTTAAGGTAAAAAGACGTTATAAATCAGATTATCAAGTACCCATAACCCCAAAATTGACCCAAAGGCGTGATTGACAGTTTTGCCCAGGTAGGGCGAAATCAGTGATGAACTAGTGCCTGGTTTTATGGGCATGTGGAGTCGGAATGCAATGAAATTTCAGATATGGCTATTTGATTAGATTTCATTATCGGGTTTTAAAGAACTAAGGATTTTAACGGTTGAAAATTAAGATATTGATTTTTGGGGGTTTTATTATGTTTTTGCAGCTTAACATTCACAAGAAAATGAGAACAAGAGAGATCAACAATGATTGCCTACCTGAAGCAAAGGAGATGAAGAGTTTGATGCAGAAACAAATGCTGGATGCCAAATGTTGAGCAATGGTGCCTTTCCCTTGAGCGTTTTGGAGTAGCCAGTAGTCCAAGTGCGCCCCTCTACTTGCCAAAGAGAGACACAAATCAATAGCTGAGGAAAATAATAAGGAAATAAAAGCAAATAACGACAAATAATGAAGGAAATCAAGATAATAACATAAGTTTTACTTCCCATTTGCAGAAATCCAGAGAGAAAACCCAACGTGGAGCTGCTGGCTCAATGGCTGTGCCTCTCTCTAGTGGTCGATTTCACCTGCAATGTTAGCTTGGACAAGAAGAAGATGGAAATAGCTCACTATCACTCAACAATACTCCAGCAATACGCCAATAATCCACATCAAAACACTCCACAACACTTATGCACAAGAAGGTGAAGAAATGTCTCTCAAGAGCTCAATAGCAAATCTGAAAAATGTCAAGAAGAAGTACAAATGGAGTGAGTGCCTTCTCTTATAGAGAGAGGCCACTCCTCATACAAGTTCCCCCCCAAAATGGAGGGTGGAGATCAATCCCCCATCAACCAAAACGAATGGAGGAGTTCAGCTCAAGAAGGGGGTGCGAATTGCCCATCTATAGCGCACATATGGAGTGAGGGGCCCATCGTGGGGCCATACAACAAATAAAACAAGTGTTAGGGGGTGTCTATATGATGTTTTATCCCCCTAACACATACACCCAAGGTCCCACATCAAATACAATGCAAATCATGAATTTCACTAAGTGGAAAAAACGCCCCCATGGGCAAATTCGCCCCCTATGGTGAGCTGGGCTAGTGAGGGCCCCACAACACATAAACACCATGTCAAACATTACCATTTTACCTTAGAAATTACCTTTACCTTTTCCAGCCATTGATTTTGCCATTTGCCTATAGTTGCCTTAGTCAAATTCTGATTTTCCATGTAATTTTTGTTGGTTTATATGGCTGAAGATGAAATTTGGGCTTTTGACCCACTTTTATTGCCCGGATCGCCGAACTGACTGCTGCAATGTGATCATGGACCCCAAAAGTACTAGGAATGACCACTCAAACGACCCCGATCCATCACTTAGGCATTATTTGCCCAAAATCCATAATTTTTAATTAAAACAGGTCAAAGTTGACCAATAATAATTAAAAATTTCTCAAATGCTTCAATCTTTTGCAATTCTGACACTTGCATGTTCATATGGGATCCCTGTAGATAATAATTGATCGAAATCGAAATTCCGATCGTAACATTTTTTTTTGGGCCCATTTTTGGCCTGGTCAACTCAGTTTGACCAAGCCAAATCTGGTCAACAATAGTGCTAGCTAAATACCTGTATGCAAGCATGAAGTGACAAGGCTCAATTATACAAGTTAGTACATTACTAAACAATATAATGATAACATGGTGATCAAAAATACATTAAATCCCGAGATAATACAAGGCCCTGGTGAAGTGGGCCCACCACCTCCGAAAGACTAAAATGCTATGCACATCTATAGAATTGACCACTTTGCTGACTTTAGGTGATGCGGACAACAAGGCAAAGGACACGGGAAGACAAGGATGAAGATCATGTGACCCTTTGGACAACTCGGGAAAGTGGGGTCCACTGAGGTAAGTATGCCATGACTGAACACGGGGAAGGGCGGTGCCTCACAAATGGGTATAGTGCAAGGAAACCACCACTAGTCATCTAACAAGTATCTCACAACTCACATCCGTATTCGAAGATTCCGTGAGGTTCTTTTCTAGAGCCGCCAAACTGGGTGTCCGGCAAACCGTAACTTGAGACTCTAAGGGGCAATCTTGAGCTTGTCCCTTGCTCCCTCTCATCTCCTTGTCCCGCCAGACTAGGTGAGGAATAACCACTACAAATGCTGACATGTATGGCTAACCAGAATCCATGTGTGTTCATAAACACATTGCATGGATTTTACAATGAGTTTCATACTTAGCCCTTTTTTTGGCTAGATTTTACATTTACAACATAATGGCCTTTTTGGCCTGATTTACATTTCTTCATTTCTTCATTTACATCAAGGCCCTCTTGGGCTACATACATATCTCAAAAGATATAAACATGGTGCTCATACTGCAAAGGTAATGGGGGTGAGCAATACATGCTTCGATGACCAGTGGGGAATACCCGGTGAGGCTACACAAGCCTAACTGCATTGCAACATCGAGGGCAACCGACAGGAGCAAATTGTAGGTCTAACCGTGTATCTCACACACTAAAGAGCCGAGGCACAATAAACAGGGAGTCATGGCAAACTCAGAGATCAGTGGGGAAGGGGTCCTCGGGATCACAAATCAGAATCCAAGTTGGGAACAAGTATCATGGATGAGTCAGATGGATGGGGAAAGTGCTAATGGAGCCAAAGTCAGCTGCCGAGAGGGACTAAGTGATCAAGTCTATGCCAAGTGTAGGGGACATGATTCAGTGTGCATATACATAAGTCTAACCGGAGGGGTGGACTGACATCATCAAGGGCCCAACTACATCATATAATAGCTAGATCACCAAATATATCATCTCATGCAGAGTTAGTGTACTAACAAGTATAAAGAAGTCTAATCTACAACATGAGTAATAATCATCAAATGCAATACTTGATGCACCATATACCTGCTGCTACTGAGGCTGTCTGTGAGCTGGATCTCTGCTGAATCTGGGCACATAATAAACCAGTGATATACTGTGATAATCTCGACCAAAATATGACTAGGCAACTGTCTCAAATGGGCTTATGTCAAAGCCTGGCAAGGGAAAGGTGACCCTGTGGTAGATGGTAAGTGACAATGTGTGTAGCACTGTACAATTGTCTGTCCCCTCTGATATTTCTGCTAGGGGAAGTCTGAACAAAACTGCCTCGTCTGAAGGCAGCTGATCCCCGATATGGAAAAAAAAGTATTGTGCGGTCCTCGGCCGCACAGTCTGCAGTATGGTAGCTCCAACTAACATAGATGTGATAACAATACCAATGTGTTTCACCTATGATAGGTGGAGGATTTTCTTCATATTGTAGATTTTTGTGAATGGATATGGCTTTGGTCTCTTGCTTGTCCTCTTAACATTGTGTCTAGTGTTGGATGGTATGTGGACAATGGATTTTTGAGACACATGACTTATGAATCTATGATAGGTCTTTATTCAGTAGGTCAAGAGCAAGAGGGAGGCATGAGCGTGGAGCTTGGTGATGATGCCACTTATCTTGTGAGAGTAATTGGCTCCATTTCCTTCCATACACCTTCGAATGATGTTATTGAGTTGAGTAGTGTTTTGTTTGTTCTTGGGTTGAAGATGAACCTTCCTTCAATCTCTTGCATGATAGATGTATAGTGGATAGTTTCTTTTATGGGAGAATAGTGCATCATCAATGATTATGATCTACCTAGTCTGAGGACTTTGGTTAGAAGGGTGAGATAGGGCATCCTTTATAGGTTACTTGTGGATGTAGTGGCATTTGTACATTCTACTGGGAGGGTGGAAGAGCCTTTTAGCTTTGAGGAGGCACATACATGGCGGGAAGTCACGGAGATAGGTTCAAAACCTTTATGAATGCCGTGATAGCGTTTTGTGTTGATGGACACTGTTACCAGATGAACTAGAAGGGCTAGTGTCCGATGAACACATGTAAGGAAAGTGTGACTACTATCACCTTAGTCACACACCCAACTGCTTTGGAGTGTCGTAACCTCCAAGGGGAGAGCCCTTTGATAGCTCTGCAAAACACTAAGAACAAAAAGACTATGCCTCCTAGAAGACCAAGTTAGTGACCAGTGCTTTTAACCAATTAATTCTACGAATGAAGAAGACATACTATGTTGATATAGTGCTTGTAGATGCTAGTGCAATATTTCCAAGTTAATGTATTCAATCCAAAGACATGCAAATTAGTGATGGATAGCATTCAATAACATTCTAGCACATATGTGATCTTTCACCAAAAGTAATCAAATACTAACCCTAGATCACCCAATATAAGTGCAATGGAAAAAGTGCATGATCAACCAATCAATTAATGATAAAAAAGAGAATTGTTGTAATTATTAGCAGAATTAGTATGATAGTCTTAGCAGTATGCAACACTTGGGAGCAGCAATAGGTTGGCTCGTGCAAAGGTGTGTAATAAATGTGGTTTAGGTATCCAATGCAAACAATATAGCTTCAACCATTAACCACTTCTTCTCTGTAGTTTATGGCAATAAAATATAATTAGATTTCAGATCAATAAAGTATGCTTTAGACCTTGTATGATAGCCCTTTAATCAATGACCAACTTACAATTAAAACACCATTTATGTCACCCATATAAATGCATGCAATGTATAATTGGCACAACGAATACTACAAATTACTTTAGCAAGGTATGCATGCCAACAAAAGGAGTTCTCGGACTATATATAATGCAAATTTCAGGCCTCTTTTATTTTGAATATAACAACCCTTTAACACAGTGGTAGATTGTAATCATTAACTAACTCTTTTTGTGGTTTTATGTGTAGGTGCAAGGTTTCCCTTGGGTGACTGTCAAATGTTGACAGTTAGAGGTTTATTGTAGACTTATATGACAGTGAAAGAGGGTTGTCTAGAGGCAGTAGCATCATTGGATTGACCTTGAAATGCAAGGCCGAGGTAAGGAGAGGGCCTAGAAGGGAAAGAACGAAGCCAAAAGAGAGCAGATCGAGGGTTTTAGGGGAAAACGTAGGTCTGATTTTAGGTTAGGGTTTAAATTTAGGTTTTTTTTTTTTTTAAAATATTTTTAGGGCTTCCTAAAATTTCGCCCTAGGGTTCTTAGGCTTAAAATGGCAGGACGAATTTGTAGGAGGGAGGGCCGAAATTTTAGGGAGGTCAAAAATTGAAATTTTTTATTTTTAGGGTTTTTTGACATAAAATTGTAGACCTAATTCTAACCTTAATTCTACCATGAAAATGCAAAATTACACATGAAAATGCAAGTGAAATTATGTAAAAAGATCACAACTTAGGGTTTTTATGGATATTACCCTTAAACCTTAGCCTTAGAGGAAGGTGACCAACCTTCCTCTTGGAGGTCTTTCTCCTTGTCTACTAAATTAAGGGTTCTTGTAACAACCTCTAGGGTTCGTTACAAGAGCCTAATCTAGGGCAAAGTTGGAGATCCAAGGCTAAACTTCGTAAAAACCTCCTCTAGGGAGTGTTTTCACTATGCTAAGAGGATAGAAGGTAGATAAAGAGCCATTTTCAGAAAAATGCAGCCTTAGGGCCACCATTCAATCATTCAAGAAGCAAAAATTCACCTACCATTCACCAAGCAAGACTAAAAATGGGCTAGACTTACTTGAGCATGTGTTCTTCCAACAATTCTAGCATCTACCAAGCATTAGCAAAACAAAGAAGACCAAATTTCATCCAAAAGAGCAAGAAAACATCCCTTCAAGAGGTGCACATCACTTCATAAGGCTATCTTGGGTAAAAAAGTAACATTATGAATTTTGTCCCATGAGTTGTGATTTGAAAATGAAGTGAGGAGATGCTATTTATATGCTCTCACACTCACTTTTAAAATATAACTAGGCAGACATGCCTTTAAAATGTCAATTTGAAATTATAACATGTCAACTTAAAATTATAACATAAAATAATATAAAATAATCAAATCTGTGGGTAACTTGGGGCATTTTCCCCAGAGTTTACCCAAAAGTGACTAAAATGGCTAAAAACGAGCAAAATACTCCAAACTGAAGGCTGGAGTAGGCAGAGGGGACGCCATACCCAATCTAACCCCAACAATGTTGATAATCCCTCAACGCCCCCCTAGAACAAGCAATACGGCCTGGTGGAGATGGTGACATCATCACTAGAAGAGGCCCAAGGAGAGAGGGCGCTAGGCTGCAGAGGGACCAGGAGGGTGCCTGAGGTGACCTGAAAAAGAGGCAAGAGCCTCACAGTTGAGAGAAATGTCACTCGAGTAAATTAATCAATTATGTTTTTTTAACTCTTTAATTTTTTGTAATATATTTTAAAAAATTAATATATTTTATTGCCGCTCCCAACTCGACGTTTCCTGTTGGGCAAAGCTTCTAGCCGTACCGGATACTCGTACCCGCGTACCCAACGTACCCGTGTTCCAGAAACTTGTGCAACATAGCAAAAACATGAGTGTGGCTAGGAGCCCCTAAGCCATGTGTCCTAATGGGTCCATCCCAAGAAGCACCAAACACCAACCTAGGGTACAAATGGCCGAACATTACGGGGGACTTTTGCCCATCAAGGGGCAGTCAACAAAGCCACTAAGGCAATACTTGGAATGAAAACCAAGAGAACCTGCCACGACCAGACCACGGGTCTTGAGCCCAGCTAGACGAACACTTCTACAAAAACAAGCCCAAACTTGGCCTTTTATAATGGCAAAAGACCCCTCACTCTGGTATATCCTAGCAAGCATGCTGCGGACGATCTGGGGCCTAACAATTTTCAGCCATCTATGTTCTTTATGTATTTTTATTCACAACTATATCTGCCTTGATGATTTGACATATGTAAAAGAACAATTGTTGAGTGATTTGACATCATCATTGAATAATTAAAGGGTTGTTTGGCTGCTGCTATCTGTTGTTTTACTGCTATTGTAATTTGTAACTGCTGTAAAAGTGAATTGCCAGATCTGGTTTATGTGGGATAAGTTGCCCTAGAGGGATGAAACTTATCTAGACAGTGTGGTATAATTTCTCATTGGATTGCCTAGAAGTTTGGGCTTTTAGGAAGTGAAATATTGTTCTCTTTCTGTTGGTGTATCATTCCATATTACATAACAGCCCTAAGGATGAAAATTCACAAGGTAAAGATCCGAGAAACCTCTAGTGAAAGAGGTGAAAGTTTTGAATTGCATTGATTTGTGAATGGTCTGAAATTTCTACAATACAAAGAAAGCAAATTAGATCAAAACAATGCACGTGTTATTGTGTAAAAGAGTTGTGAATTTTTGAATTGCATTGATTTGTGAATGTTCTGAAATTTCTGCAATACACAAAGCAAATTAGATCAAATTATTGACTTCCACATAGCTCCTTTCTTTTTTCGTTCTATACAATCTTCATCTCACATTGCTTAGTCAGCAAAGATCTTTTTACTTTGTTATTTTTTTCTCAAAAACCAAGTTATATAGTATAAACATTACAAAATATTGCAGAATTAGGTGCTTGGGCTCTGTTTAGACCAAAATCAAATAAACTCTGGAACTAATAAAATTTGCAGTTTCTACTGAACTTCTAAAGATTGCAATTGAGTCGTGTTTTGTTATAAGGTTTGTCTTGGGCATCCTATCTCAGCTGTAGGGTTTATTTCATGTAGTAGAAGAGTGCTATTTGATATAAATTTATTCTTGGATGGTTGGCTGACTTTAAAAATTGTTGTTATGAGCCTGATATCAGTGTTGGTCTTGAAACTTATATCCTTGTGATTGGGTTATGGGAGCATGATTTAATGGCAAGAGAAATTATTCTGGGATGTTGTTGACTTCTAGATGAGTAGCATGTACACTTTGATGTTTGAGAGACATGTTTCAGAGTAGTTATTAACAAAGTAGATATTGTGAAACCTTGTATGATTTATGAAATAGATGAATGTTGGGGCTAAGTGGAATTTCTTTAAAATGAGATAATTTTATCTCAAGTCTTTTCGTTGGCACCTTCATATTTTGGCCCTTGGTAATTTGCAGCCAATCTCGTTGAACTTTTTGTGGCCGGTTATGTCCAAATGGAATTGTGTGATTCTTTTTTAATGTGCAGAGGGTAGGGTATACTTTTTTTTAACGGAAATAAGCTTTAGCTTCCCTATGCACAGTGGCAACCTTATTCTAACAAGGCTTTCATAGTAACATGATTCCAAGCACAATATTAGCGACATATACTTTGTTGTAGGAATCATATCTGAATGTGTGAATGCCAATGGAAAATGGATGGACAGCATTGTGAATGTACACATATAAATAGCTTATTTTAGTTATGAGAAATTGTAAATGTAAACATTCACCAATTTCCCTCTGCTACTGATAGTTCTTTTTCCTTTTTGATATTAAAAAGCATCTGATTTTGTTTTCTCAGAATACTTATTCACTGTTGTAAGCATTTCATACTTGGAACTTAAACTGTTGGGAAATGTTTTTCTTTGGCAGTGGATGACTTGGATCGATGCAATGAAAAAGTGGGAAAAGCTGCCAACAGAAAATATGTCAACTGGAATCGCTCTGAGATTGCTAAAGAGCCAAGTATTAGAAGGATGGGCGTTAAAGAGAATCTTTATTTTCCCTTTATAGAAGGCTATGCATTTGTGGCAACCATATGGGTGGGCATGGAGGGTTTCCATATGACTGTTAATGGGAAACACGTCACTTCATTTGAATACCGTGAGGTACATGTCCAGTGAGGTACATATAAGTAGACAGTCAAACCAAGGGCTTTAATAATGAATCAATAAATTATATGAAATAATTAAATATAAAGTGAGCACAAGTGAAACAACAATAGGGCTTTGTTGGTTTCATCTCAGTGTTTATATATACTAATTCTACCTCTACATGTTTTTGCAGAGTCTTGAACCATGGTTGGTGAGTGGGGTAAGATTTACAGGAGATCTCAAGATCCTTTCTGTATTAGCAAGTGGTTTGCCCACATCAGAATATCTTGATTATGCTTTTGATTTGGAGTCCCTTAAGGCACCTCCTTTAGTTCCTCAGAAGAAGCTTTCCATGTTTATTGGAGTAATCTCTACAGCAAACAATTTCAACCTCAGAATGGCAGTTCGTAGATCTTGGATGCAATATAAGGCTGTAAGAGCTGGAGATGTGGCAGTGAGCTTCTTTGTTGGGCTGGTAAATTACTTACTTTTAACTAATGATTGAGAAGCAGCTTTTCTTTTAGCTTTTATCTTCTCAGCCACCAAATTCGCTTTGAAATTAATTTGGAATCATGATGTAGTAAGAACTATGTTTTTGAATAAAAGAAGGCATATTAATAATTATATGAAATTCCCCAGTGCACAAATTTCTGATGATTGTGATTGCAATTAGTTACCTACAAGGAATACTTAAAACCTATTCTTTACTTCACTCCAATTACATGTGTCCCTTTTTCAAGAACTTATCTTTTATTTCTTCTCATCAGTGGTGCCGTTGATGTTTGATAGTTGTATATAATATTTGCATTTTCAGGCTTTAACTTCAGAATAGGTATTTAAGAATAAAATTCTTCTTATAGTTTTTTTTTTTTAAAATGCTTCTTATATTCACATAAATGTATTTTCAAACGAAAGTGCAGAGGATAGAAGGGTATATACAATGCCTATCATAACCTCTTCCTCAAGCTAACTAAAGCATAAATAAAATCAAAATACACATCAGGAGCCATATTTTTGGCATCCTTGATCAATAAGACTCTCTTAGCCAAAAGTCAATGATGTACCTCATTTTCCATAAAGCAACAAAGGAAGACACAGTGCTTATCTCTTGATCAAACACATACTTGCACCTGAGCTTTCAAATCACAAACAGTATGGAAATCCTTAGACAATGCCACAAACCAGGGAAGGAATCCTGCACAAGAGATGGCTCATCCCCCAAAACAGCAACACTCCAATATAGGTTGTTTTGGAACAAGCCAGGATGTTATCCTCAATTTAACTCCAACACTATCTGCTAAACTGACAACCCCAAAAAATATGCTTGACCATTTCCAATCACTGGCATATTGGGCACAAACCATCTGAAAGGCCACTGTTAGCCAATTTGGCCTTAGATGGAAGTCCCTGATAGATAACCAACCAAGAAAAAACATGCAGCTTATATGAAAGTCGCACTGACCAGACACTGTGAAGACGTCGAAGACACTGCACCTCCGCATCTGTCAAAGCCCACCTCACACTAAGCACTGGCGATAGTGGGTGTCTCTGATAATGAGTAGAGTAGAGACTATGAGAATCATACTGAAACAGAGGTTTATCAAAACTCCACTCCCAATCCCTCCAAAAAAGCCTTGGCATCCCAATCTTCATTTTGAATAGCTCGGAGTTCGAAATGAAAGCACGCAACTCTATGATCACAGGATGATTAGACATCAGTAGCCCAAAGTCTTGAGTAAGAGATCGCCATTGTTTCCACGACCTTTCCACAACCTGATCCTAGTATCCCATAAATCATGCCAATAAAAGATACCTTTCCAACTCAGACGGCGAGCTTGGAATATTGGAATCTCTTCTACACAAACCCCCTGATCATGCCAACTCCATATCGGATGGGAGACTAGACCCCACCCTTCTCGACTACCTTCTGAATTCCATTGAACCAAACCGAACACCAATCTCTAGGTCATCCAGATACTCTGAAACGGGATAGACCCACCAACCTATCCTACTTATAGTTCCAAATCTTAAGCCTATAAAGGTGAAAAATGCTCAGTCCCTTTTGTATATTTTTTTACTGCTTTAAAACATCACCTGATTCTTTTCCTTCTAATGCATGGCCCTTCTTCGAAGTTCATTTTTTTCAAGCCTTGTACATATGAAATAGGAATCATGTTTTCTTTTCGTTTTTCCTGGCTCTTTTCATCATCGCAATTTATTGCTTACAATAAAAGAAAAAGAAATATAATTTCCCATCATTTCTGAATAAAAGTGTTTCTTTCCTTTGTCATGTAACTGGTAATCCATGTGTCCTCTTTTGCTCACCTGTTTTTGTTTTTATTGTTTCCTTGTTACCTTCACCTTGAGTTCATCAAATGGAAAATCTTCTTATCATTAGATCTTCTTGGTACAATGCCAGTAATAAACAAGTTTAGGCAGCTAAGAGAAATAAGGGATTTTTGAAGAATGTTTCAAGAGGAAAATGCATTATGTTGAAATAGATTCAGGGTTGTGCCCCACAACAAACTTTCTATTAGGTTATATTCTTTGAAGCTCTAACAAATTAAGGTATATGCGTAACAGGTTATCTTTGTATATGGCAATACTCATCCCATATTACTTACAGCAGTGTCCATAGTGTTTCTGTCAACTTTACAGCAGCCAAATATTGTTATGGATTTAGCCATATTTCAACCTTAGGTTAGTCCATTGCCAAGCACATCTCTATCAAATTTTCTAAAGGGTTTTGGGACAAATCTCTTAAGGATGTGCCCTTTTGGGCTTAACAGAATAACAAGGTTATGTATCTCCTGCAAAAGGTCGTACTGGTCATCGATTTTTGGGATTTATTAAGTTAGTGGACACAATGTATAGCTTGCAATACCTCAATCTTAGTTTGGAATAAGCAAAATCTATATATGTTGAATCGAGTGACCTATCAGCATTTGGGAGTTGTAGGACATTGACTATGTTTGTGTGTATAGAAGAGAATAAAATGGGGAGTTAATTTACAAAAGTAAGAAATGAAATCCTATGTATTTGGCCTAAGATAACTTTGTTAGGTCTTGGTGTAGTTGGGGTCGTGGTGTGCTCAATTCACTACCTACCATTGTGCAATGACTTGCAACTCTATGTTAGAGCAGAAACATGCTAAGACCTAAGAAACCGGATTCGTTGAAAAGGGGCTTTGTGTCTCGTGGGGTCGTGTCGGACACGGACACGATGGGAAATCGTGTCCGATTCGACTTTTGGTCGTGTCTGAAATCGGGACACGACAAAAAGTCACATCGGACACGATTTCCCATCGTGTCCCCGACTGTGCGACTCGTGTCCCGATTCCAGGACACAATTTCCACGGAAAAGGCCGCCTGGGGTGAGTTTAAAAACGAATTTTCATTTCTTTTTTGTCATTTGCAACTGCAAGTGTGGAGAAGCTTGAGAGTGGGTTTTATGTGCAGGTGAAGAAGATTTGAAGGCTTTCCAAGGGAATCCAAGTGCATTGGGGGTGGATTTGTGGAGAGGATTGCAAGCTTAACCATCAAACAAGAAAGGGAATGTCTCAATCAGCTAGGGCAGGAGCTAAAGGGGAAAAGGAAAGGGAGAAATGCACCATCTAGTGCCTCCCCTCCTATTCCTCCAAGCACAAGCGGTTCTCCTCCTCCAAGTGCTCCATCTGTTGGTAGTGGAGCTCATGCTCCATTTAACCCTGTTTTAGCAAGACAACAAGCCCAAGAAAAAAAATACCATTTGTGGAAGTATATGACAAGGAAAGATGGGCTTGGGGCAAAGCTTGGTGGGGGAGGCAATGTGTCTTGGAGATGCAATTTTTGCAAGAATGAGTTCAAGAGCACATATTACTGGGTTAAGGGCCATTTGTTGTCCCTTCCTTCTTGTAGGATTTCTTCATGCAAAACGGTGAGTGTTACCCAAAGGAGGGATATGGAAAGAGAGGATCATGTTGGCTTAGGGAAGGTGGCAGCAGCAAGCAAGAAAAAAGATGAGGATCCTCTTCCATTCTTGAGGAAATCCTCTAGCACCAAGCCTCCATTTCCACTTAGCATTCATGGGAGTGGGGATACTTATCAAACAAGAAAGTGGAAATATCCAAGTGGCTCAATGGATATGATTTTTTAAGAAGAGGCGGGAGAAGAGGTGGACCTTACCATTGCATTCTATTTCTACCTCAACTTTATCTCATTCAATGTTGCACGGTCACCATTGTTTATTGAGATGTGTCGAAGTCTCATGGAATGAGCTCTAAGTGGTTATGTGCCTCCTGGTTCAAAGAAGCTTAGAACCACATTGTTGGTTAAAGCAAAGAAGGAGGTAGATAAAATTCTTGAGCCAATTAGATCAACTTGGCCCTCATCCGGTGTGAGTATTGTTTCTAATGGATGGATGGATCCAGCACGCCATCCACTCATCAATTTCATGGTATCTTCCCAAAATGGACCGGTGTTCTTGAAAGCTGTGGATGCTCTTGGGAAATACAAGGATGCATAGTATATGGGTGAGTTATTCATCAAAACCATTGAAGAAGTAGGTGTTGATTCTTGTGTACAAATCATCATAGACAATGCACCTATTTGCAAGGTTGCTGGCATGATTGTGGAAGCTAAATATCCACAGGTATGTTCATTTTGGACACCTTTCATTTCTAATTTGCTCATTGTTTGAATTTATCACAAGATTCATGATTCATCTAGGTGTCTTTGACTCATTTGAGTTGTTAGTGTTGTAGAGTCATTTATACATGCTTTTATTCCTCTTACAGGTTTTTTGGACAGCTTGCATTGTCCATTCCTTGAATTCAGCACCGAAATCCATTGCTTCAGATGTGACATGGATTGGAAACCTTATTGAGAATGCACGCCATATCCGTAACTTTGTACAAAACCACACAAATGCCCTCACCATCTACAAAGAGTACACACAACTTTCATTGCTGAAGATTGCAGATACTTGATTTGATTCCTCATTCATCATGTTCAAGAGGTTGAGGGAGGTCAAAACCGCTCTTGGATCCATGGTGATTTCATATTTTTGGTCTTTTTGGAGAAAGAAGGATCAGATTGCTTCACAAAAGGTGAAGGAAACGATGTTAGATGATGGTTGGTGGGATAGGGTAGATCTTAGCATCAAGATCAGGGAGCCAATCATTTCTTTGTTGCGGTTTGCAGACACGGACCAACCCATCCTAACAGATGTTTATGAGGGGTGGGATTCCATGATTGAGTCCATGAGGTCCATTGTCATGGAGAATGAGTGTCCTGAGTATGGGATATCGACAGAGAACTTATGGTCCATGATTCAGGATATTCTTATCTCCAAGTGGGATAAGAATTGCACACCTTTGCATTGCTTAGCCCACTCCTTGAACCCCAAGTTCTACACTCAGGATTGGCTCACTGGTGGACCGGGACCCTCACACAGAGTCCCTCCTCACATGGATGGAGAGATTGCACATGGGAGGAAGATAGCACTTAGACGGCTATTTCAGGATAGAGACCTACTTGAGGAGGTGGAGGAGGGCTTTGTAGATTTTTCCACTGGCACTGGGAGATTTGGAGGCTATGAGGTGCTTAGAGACATGGGGGTTAAGAAACCCTATGTTTGGTGGGAAACTCATGGGGCAACATGCCCTATTCTACAAAAGTTAGCCTTGAGGGTCATCTCTCAAGTTACATCATCCTCTTGTTGTGAGAGGAATTGGAGCACATATGGGAACTTGTACAGTGTGAAGAGGAGCAGGCTTGAGCAGTCCAGGGCAAAGACGATGGTGTATGTGCACTCCAACCTTCGTCTTATTTAGAAGAAGAGGGAGGAGTGGGTGAAGGGAAAGAAAAAGATGTGGGATGTCTTTCCTGATGATATGGGTTTGGACAGTAGTACTGAGTTGGCATTAGCCAACATGGATCTTAATGATCCAGTGCTAGAGCCGGTCACTTTTGATGATGGTGATACTGATCATATGGAGGGGTCATCCTCCACAGCAGTAGATGCAGATCGTCAGATGGGCAGAGAGGAGGAGGAGGAGGAGGATGAGGATCATGGAAGTGATGAGTTTGTTGGTTCAGGCATGGAGGAGGACTATTGACATATGAGATTCTTCCATCTTGATCCACCCCTTTTTGTATTTACTATTAGACTTTAGTCTATTTGGCATTTACTAGTGCCCAGTGGCATTCCAACATCTATGTGATACATTTTGATTTTGATGACTTAATGAGAAATATGGTTTCGACATCTTGAGCTATTGCCCGATGCCTATCAAATTTCAATGCATCTAGTGTCTCATTGTGATTTGTGAATGACAAATGTGTAATCATTAATGTGTTTTGATTCTAATTTCTATTGAATATTTGTAAATGTTATAGTTTCTAAATTTTTTTGGATCTACCTGTCTATATTTTTAAATTTTAATATATTTTAAAAATATATATATCTATATATATATATATATGTTTATAAAACGTGTCCTTCGTGTCTTGATTCCAGGGATCACTGTGTCCATGTCGGACACTCGTATTTTCGTGTCCCGTGTTCTCGTGTCAAGTGACTTAGGCTAAGACTAATAAACATGCACTAATTGTAAGCCATATAACCTTATTCACGCATATAACCAGGTCCAGTAAGCAACAAAACCCATCAAGCATAAATAACAAATGTTTCAAATGAAATATTCAAATAATCAGATAATAGATGAATGAGATGAATAAATGTGAAAAGCATACTCAATACAACATATGTTTATAAATACGTGTTCAAATTGGCACATGCCAGTTAGCCTACATATGCCCAACCATACATTTATTAATAGTTGCTATTCTAGCCTACCTAACTAGCCTAAGCCATGAATTTTTTAAGAAGTTCCCCCTTTGTTATGTACCCAAATAATAATTTATATCAAAGACAAAAGATATCGGAAATATGAAACACACAAGAAATATTCAATAAGCTCAGATTTTTATTATGATAGAAATGGTTCTTTTGATGGGATGAACCAACCCTGTTCACTTGCCTCTTCGAGGGGGCTTCCTCCTAATGAGCTAAGCTCAACATACAATAATTCTTCTTCACATCACATAAGGAGGACTCCATCCTTATTTATAGAATCACCATACAATAATAACCTTCTAACATATTGGACCTTCTTTAATGAGGTCCCATTACATTTATTTACTAACTTAGTGGGCCTTATTTAATAATAACAATATAGTGGACCCAATCCACTTTACATTGAATGGCCTCCACTTTAACTTATAATGGGCCCTTTGGGGCCCCCCATTACCCCCTAGGTAGGGTCATAACACTCCACTCCCCTTCAGAAGGTGTCGTACTCGATGCCTTGTCTAGGGCCCCATGGGTGAATGTTGATTGCCATGTTGAAGTAGGAACTAGGGTCCCATGGACCAATGTGAGCTAACCTGTTGATGTAGTCCAACCAACTCTAGCATAAGCCTGGGTCCTATGTATGAGCGCTAATGGCCACTGTGAAGTACTAGAAGGGACACAACCAAAAAATCTGAGGCTAATGTCCATGTGTTGTAGCTGGCATCGAAGCTCTGAAATTGAAGTACCACGAACTATTGAGCGTTGTGTGTCACATGCCCTGGATGGTCATGTGGATCGAGATAAGCATATCTAGCCAAAGTAATTGAATCCTCTAGAGAGTAGGAAAATGATGGAGTTGTAGAAGAAGCATATTGGAATTTGGGAGGCACCACATGTTGTTGTCCATCTGCCACAAGTTGTGATTCATATGGTAGAGGAGAGGTGTAAAAAAGGACATGTAAATAGTTGTCATCCCAAAAGTTACAGCTATCCATATACCATTCTTCACAATTATCCTTTAAAGCATATCATGCAGATCTTTCTTAGTGATACTCGTCTGAGATGTTTTGAATAACCTCTAATTCCACCCATTTAGCCAAATCCACCATCCTTTGAGCAACATTCTTCTCAATTTCAACCAGATTATTCTTAACTTCAACATTAATCTTTTGATTTTCTTGGAGAAGTTTGGTGATCAACATTTTTCTCTCCCATGGAAAGGGCCCCCACTTCTGTATGGTTGAAGTTGTTTCCATGCATGGACCACTTCGGGTCCATACTTCGCCCCTTGTATTGGTCCCCACTTTGCCATGTTGCAATGGAGGGTGAAATTGTTGCTAGGGCTATAGCATAAGAAAGTGTTGTTGGAACTATGGCATATTAGAGGAAAGATCTAAAAATAAGCTTTCCAACGGTGTTGGTCTTGCGGAAACTTGATAAGTCTGGCAAAAGATATGATCTCTGCAAGTTTTGTGTGACCGTGTCCTAAAACCCTGAAAATTGTGCAGATTTCAAACTGCGTTATCTCCCTCGACCGGACTTAGATTTGAGTGATTTTTTTTTAAATTGCCTAACTTTCAAAGAGGAATCCAAATATTCTATTAGATTTTACAAATTCTACAGGAAAATACTCAAAAATTCATCTGAGTTTCGTGACCCTCTTTTTTTTTCTTTAAAAAGAAAATAATTTTTTCAATGTTGTGGCCCCAGGTGGCTCTAATACCAATTGTTATGTATCCAAATAATAATTTAGATCAAAGAGAAGAGATATTAGAAATATGAAACTCACAAGAGATATTCAATAATCTCAGATCTTTATTATGATAGATAGAAATGGTTTTTTTTATGGGATGAACCAACCCTGTTCACTTGCCTCTTCGAGGGGGCTTCCTCCTAATGAGTTAAGCTCAACATATAATAATTCTTCTTCACATCACATAAGGAGGAATCCATTTTTATTTATAGAATCACCATACAATACTAACCTCCTAACCTAGTGGACCTTCTTTAATGATATGTCATTACATTTATTTATTTACTTCGTGGGCCTTATTAAATATAACAATATAGTGGACCCAATCCACTTTACATTGAATGGCCTCCAAGAGAAGAGATATTAGAAATATGAAACTCACAAGAGATATTCAATAATCTCAGATCTTTATTATGATAGATAGAAATGGTTTTTTTATGGGATGAACCAACCCTGTTCACTTGCCTCTTCGAGGGGGCTTCCTCCTAATGAGCTAAGCTCAACATACAATAATTCTTCTTCACATCACATAAGGAGGACTCCATCCTTATTTATAGAATCACCATACAATAATAACCTTCTAACATATTGGACCTTCTTTAATGAGGTCCCATTACATTTATTTACTAACTTAGTGGGCCTTATTTAATAATAACAATATAGTGGACCCAATCCACTTTACATTGAATGGCCTCCACTTTAACTTATAATGGGCCCTTTGGGGCCCCCCATTACCCCCTAGGTAGGGTCATAACACTCCACTCCCCTTTAGAAGGTGTCGTACTCGATGCCTTGTCTAGGGCCCCATGGGTGAATGTTGATTGCCATGTTGAAGTAGGAACTAGGGTCCCATGGACCAATTTGAGCTAACCTGCCGATGTAGTCCAACCAACTCTAGCATAAGCCTGGGTCCTATGTATGAGCGCTAATGGCCACTGTGAAGTACTAGAAGGGACACAACCAAAAAATCTGAGGCTAATGTCCATGTGTTGTAGCTGGCATCGAAGCTCTGAAATTGAAGTACCACGAACTGTTGAGCGTTGTGTGTCACATGCCCTGGATGGTCATGTGGATCGAGATAAGCATATCTAGCCAAAGTAATTGAATCCTCTAGAGAGTAGGAAAATGATGGAGTTGTAGAAGAAGCATATTGGAATTTGGGAGGCAACACATGTTGTTGTCCATCTGCCACAAGTTGTGATTCATATGGTAGAGGAGAGGTGTAAAAAAGGACATGTAAATAGTTGTCATCCCAAAAGTTACAGCTATCCATATACCATTCTTCACAATCATCCTTTAAAGCATATCATGCAGATCTTTCTTAGTGATACTCGTCTGAGATGTTTTGAATAACCTCAAATTCCACCCATTTAGCCAAATCCACCATCCTTTGAGCAACATTCTTCTCAATTTCAACCAGATTATTCTTAACTTCAACATTAATCTTTTGATTTTCTTGGAGAATTTTGGTGATCAACATTTTTCTCTCCCATGGAAAGGGCCCCCACTTCTGTATGGTTGAAGTTGTTTCCATGCATGGACCACTTCGGGTCCATACTTCGCCCCTTGTATTGGTCCCCACTTTGCCATGTTGCAATGGAGGGTGAAATTGTTGCTAGGGCTATAGCATAAGAAAGTGTTGTTGGAACTATTGCATATTAGAGGAAAGATCTAAAAATAAGCTTTCCAACGGTGTTGGTCTTGCGGAAACTTGATAAGTTTGGCAAAAGATATGATCTCTGCAAGTTTTGTGTGACGGTGTCCTAAAACCCTGAAAATTGTGCAGATTTCAAACTGCGTTATCTCCCTCGACTGGACTTAGATTTGAGTGATTTTTTTTTTTAAATTGCCTAACTTTCAAAGAGGAATCCAAATATTCTATTAGATTTTACAAATTCTACAGGAAAATACTCAAAAATTCATCTGAGTTTCGTGACCCTCTTTTTTTTTCTTTAAAAAGAAAATAATTTTTTCAATGTTGTTGCCCGAGGTGGCTCTGATACCAATTGTTATGTATCCAAATAATAATTTAGATCAAAGAGAAGAGATATTAGAAATATGAAACTCACAAGAGATATTCAATAATCTCAGATCTTTATTATGATAGATAGAAATGGTTTTTTTATGGGATGAACCAACCCTGTTCACTTGCCTCTTCGAGGGGGCTTCCTCCTAATGAGTTAAGCTCAACATATAATAATTCTTCTTCACATCACATAAGGAGGAATCCATTTTTATTTATAGAATCACCATACAATACTAACCTCCTAACCTAGTGGACCTTCTTTAATGATATGTCATTACATTTATTTATTTACTTAGTGGGCCTTATTAAATAATAACAATATAGTGGACCCAATCCACTTTACATTGAATGGCCTCTATCGCCACCCCCCCCCTTATCCCCTAGGTAGGGTCATAACACCCCTCAAGATACTTTGTCTTCAATGCAAAATTTGGAAAGTTTGTTGCGGATTAATGACAATACATCCTTACAAGATGTCTTCATTCCTCAGTCGATGGCCATACAAGATGTGAACTTGTGTGCATCCTTACAAGGTGTCGAAACAACCTCCTAGGTGCTTCATTTGACTTTTTATTGAAAACTATTATCGACCTTCCCTCTTGGCTTAACACTGTGCCAATAGTTGTTGTGTTTGCATCAAAATCAAATTGGAACACTTTGCTGAAATCTAGTAATGCTACTTCTATTATCTTCTTCTTCAATGATTCAAAATTGCACTATGCATTGCACACCATTGCAATCCTCACACTTTCATACCCTTTGTCATGAACATGCATATCCAATTTGATTTATCTAATGAACATTCTTTAAAATTTGCAATGCCATGGAAACTACTTACCTCGATGACATTGCATGACATGGCCCTTTCCAAAATTGCCTCCACCTTATTTGTGTCCATGTGCAATCCATCCTTAGACACAATGATCCTAAGGTACACCAATTCCTCCTTGAAGAATTCACATTTCTTCAAGCTAATGTGCAATTTGTCCTTTCTTAATACTCCCACTGAAAATTAGTAAGGTGTCCTAGTAAACAACTCTGAACTTACCAATCTATTGTTGCAATGCTTCCATTATCAATCACATGAATTTGCTTGGTATGCTGGTTAGTGCAAATAGTTTAACCAACCACTCATACAATCTATCGTTGGTCTTGCAATTTCCCAAACTTATCATCCTCTCTGATACAAAATTGGCGATATCCACTATTCAAATCTCTTCGTGAAGTATTTGAAGCCACTCAAATTGTTTGTCAAGTCGTCCATCTTTGGCAATGGGAACATTAATCTAATTGTAATCTTGCTCAGTGCTCTAGAGTTTGTGCACATCCTCCACTATCCATGTTTCTTGGACATCATCAATGTCGGAAGTTCGGAACCTATCATGGGCTTCTACACTTCCTCCTTTCGACAATAATTCTCCAAATTTCTTGTTCAATTTCACGCTTTTCATTGGACTCATCCCATGATCTATGACTCAACAATGTCATGCTCAAAATCTAGTCAATCTTGTACACTATCCTCCTTTTTGGTGATAATCCATGTAGCAATTTTATGTGAGATTTCAATGTACTCTTCCAACAACTTCTTCATTTCATCAGGAATCTCCTTATCATCGTGCTGAACCACTTTTGTTGGCACTATAGCGTGACACTTCTTGGTCTTCTTCACCCTGCTCGAGAATTTCTTCGTCGACAACAATGATAATTCTCTAGGCTTTCTTTCTTCATTGGTAGTAACAGGAAATTTCTCCCATTCTCCATGATAGTGTAGGTGTTCTTTCTCCCATGATACACAATGCGCCTCTCATACTTTCATGGCCTTTCAAATAGCAAGTGACAAGCATCCTTGGGTATAACATCACATGGTACTTCACCTTGATACTCTCCTATGTGTACTGCCACCCTACATCAATTTGTTACAAGAACTTTGTATCTTTGGTGCAATTAAAATCACTGATATTGTTGTGGATGCTTCCATCATGTTAAACCCAACTTATCTACCATCTCCCCAACTTATCTACCATCTCAACTATAACCATCTTCTCATTGCCACAATCATCAATTATAAGGTAACCTCGCCACACTTATCTCTAGCTTTACATTTGGTTTTGAAGATATTCTTCCTCGACAATAAATCTTCCTTTGGTGCTTGTTGCTTTGTTGGCACAATCATCCCTCTATGCATCATCAAGTTTTCTTGTTCTATTGTTGCTGCTACTAGTGCTTCATGCTAATTGGGCTATTTGTTCAGTGCTGCACACATTCTCTCTTCGTGGACACTCAAATGACTTGTGTCCTTATGGTCCACACATAATTGTATACATCTGGCCAGTAACCATCGTAACCTCTGCCTTGTCCTCTGATATTTCCATGAACTCTGCCTTGGCCTTTGACAATCACACTATATTTTTTGTCTTTTCGGTCTTCTTGTTGTGCGCATCTTCCACCTTCTATGTGGAATTGCAACCTCTGCCACTCCAATGATTGCCTCATCCTCTGCCAAAATTTCATCTACTAGTGTTGCATTCTTCTGCTCCACTCATGCCCATTGATCTTCTATCATATGCATCCATGCAAGCTAATTTCCTCCTGAATTGTAAATTTTAACCCATTTACTCAACACTTATTAGTCTTCATCATCATTGTGTCCATGTCGAATTGAGATTCTATAAAACTCTTTTGTGTACTGTTGTACACTATCCCCCTTTTATTGCAAATTTTGCGATTGTCTAAACAATGTTCATTTATAGGATACGTGCAAGAACTTTTCTAGCAATTTTGTGACCATCTTACACCAACTTCTTACCTCCTCTTTGCCCTCTGAATTTGCTTGTGTTGCACAAAATTGTACTGAATTGCAGCATCTCCCTTCAACTTGTTACTCACAAATTTCATTCTCTAAGGGGCTTCCATTATTTTGAACTCAAAGTGTCTCTCCATTTGGTTGAACCAATCAATCAATTCTTTACCGTAGGGATCCAACTCCTTACCTACTCTTTACCCTTAAGAATTTGCCCGTGTTGCACAAAATTATAGTGAATTGCAGCATCTCTCTTCAACTTGGTACTCACAAATCTCATCCTCTGAGGGTCTTCCATTATTTTGAACTCAACGTATCTCTCCATTTGATTGATCCAATCAATCAATTCTTTTTCCTCAAAGTTTCCACCATAGTAGGAATCTTCAATCTTCACTTCCGTCTTGTTCTTGAATGACCTTTCAAGCTATATTATGACATTTCCATCCGCAACTTCTTCCTTTTCTTCCTCCTTTGATTCTAACACACTCTCCTCGGCTTCTCTAACCTGTTATTTTCTTTCGAGTACTTCTATCCTTCTTCGTAGTACTTCTGGTGCTCTGTTCACTTTCATTCTTCCACCTCTTCTTGCCATTTCTTCTAGCGTAGGACCTCTTGTCACCGTCTTCTCTTAGCACTTCCTCTCATTAGTTCTCTCTCTTCGAGCTCAACCTTTCTCTGATACCAAATGGTGCAGTTAGGGGCATGACATGCCCTATTCACCATCTTCTACCATTGCGTAGCTTCCTGTAACTCTCAATTAGAACAAAGACACACTTAGACTAACATGCATTCACTCGTAAACATAATAATGCAGAACCATATCATAAATTAAAGGGGCAATACTCTGCTCATTGTCATTAACAGTTTGAATACATAAGTTAGATTTACATCTACGCCCTCAATGCTCTACTACTTGGCTCAACCGAATTACTAATTTTTCTTACTAACTTCGATCAAATCACTGGTCAACCTTACAGAATTAGCTACCTCTATGATCTCATTGGCTAACCGACTCTAATGGCCAAATCTATTTATTTCTGTTGGCTGACTATTTTTCATCCTCGCGAACTCTTCACCTGCGTCTTAGTTGCTTCAGCTTTCATTTGAGATGTTCAAATCCCCTACGACCTTTCAGCTTTCTCTTCTCTGTTATCTGCAACCTTTCAACTTCCTCCGGTGTGTTGGCGCGCTACTCCCTGTTGCGCTTGTCATGCATGCTCTTTGTTTTGCTGAACTTCCGAGACGCTATCGTTGATGTGATCTTCCTTTGTGCACTTCTCTGCCTGTCACGCATTTCTCAGCTCCACGCCTAAACTATGTACTTTACCATCCTCTTGCGCTTGTGCTTTTTCGCATGCGCTTCCATCTTTCGTGCTTCCCTTTTGTCATGCACCTGCTTCTGTCGTGTTCTCCTCTATCGCACTTCTCTGTCCTATGCTTATATGAGTATTACCTTGGATGCTTCTAACCCTTTCAACTCTAACAATAACGCCGAATTCAATGTCCTATATCAAAAACAGAATAAGACTGAGAGTATTTGTCATACACAGAAGTTTGGCTACAATTATGATTAGTATCTCAATTAATGCACTAATTCTAGGTCTTGTCCTTAGAAGATCCATTCTCTTCTATTCACAATAAATATAAGCTGAATTCTCTTTGTAGGGTCACCTCTTACATGTCAAGAAAAAAATTTCAAATTGGATCCCCACGGTATTTGATAGATCCAGGTTTAAGATGGATCTATGCTGGTTTTAATTTTTTATTTTATAAGCGATTTTTTAATATTTTATGGAACTTCCAACATCTCCCCCATACTGGAATGTAAAGCAGCAATTAAATGAAGTTGGCTTACGCCACAGTGCCTATGACTTTCATGCAAGGTATCCAATTATAGCTTATGTACATTTATTTTGTAGCCAACCCAATTCCTAGGCAACAGGCATGAGAGTGGGAAAAAACAATCAATCTTATTTAGAAAGTAAAAAGATTGGAATGCCTCCAGCAATTTATTGTTCCAATGGTGTATGATTATAAGTTTGTGTTGAATGTATTGAATTTAGGTAACTAGATCATGGTAGCCCTTGCTGGAAAGTCACTTCTGACAAACATCTGAAGTGATAGCAAAATCTCCTAGTTAGAACCAAATTATTGCATTTAGGTTCAGAAAAAAAGGTCATTATTGAACTGTTTCTAGTTGATTATCATCATTTCCATATCATCCATTGTCAACAACAGTTCATTCTTATAGTGTTGTACTATCATTGTTTCTAAGGGATTTCACACTTGTCTGCTTTTTCTTGCTTTGTAGCGTGTAAACTTATATAAGAAAGCCATGTTGCCTTTGTTATCATCTGCAGCACAAGAACACGAGAGTCAATGAAGAGCTGTGGAAAGAGGCACACACATATGGTGATATCCAGCTGGTGCCTTTTGTGGATTACTACAATCTGATCACATTAAAGACTATTGCTATCTGCACTTATGGGGTATGGTCATGTTTAGAAAGCATAACATCAGTTTGGCATCTTCTAACAACAAATTGCCTTTTGTGTCTTCTGAGAAGTAGATATTTGTAACATTGTTTAATGGTATATTTTTCTTTGTTAGCTAAAATGGATTTGAAATGCGCTTTCTGAACCTGCAGACCAAAGTTGTATCTGCACAGTACATAATGAAAACAGACGATGATACATTTGTGCGAGTGGATGAAGTCCTATCAGCTCTAAATAAGACAAAAACCACAAAAGGCCTTTTGTATGGGTTAATGTCCTTTGACTCTCAGCCACACAGGAGTGAAGAAAGTAAATGGTATATCAGCCCAAAGGTAAGGATGGTAGGCCATTTCAATCGACTTGAATTCTGAAGCTGGGATTCTTCATTTAGAGAACCGTTTGAATTTTATAGCTTGTCTTATGCAGGCTACCTTACTGCCTTAGCATTATGATAAAAACATGTCACATATATAAATGCAGGAATGGGCACAAGAATTTTATCCTCCATGGGCTCATGGTCCAGGTTACATTATTTCTAAAGACATTGCTAAATTTGTTGTCCAAGGTCATCGAGAGAACAGGCTAAAGGTGCGTCATTTTTCTCTTTTAGCACCGACAATTCCTACGGCATTTGATGCTATTGGATCCTATCAAGGATAACTTTGCTTTTTCATCTGAGTTTTTCATTAGCTCATTTAGAATCTGACTAGATTAATGTGGGTTTTGTAGCTCTTCAAGCTGGAAGATGTTGCTATGGGTATCTGGGTTGAGGAGTACAAGAAAAGAGGCCATAACGTTTATTACATTAATGATGAACATTTTATTAACACGGGCTGTGAACCAGACTACATCATTGCACACTATCAAGGACCAAGATCGATGTTGTGTCTTTGGCAAAAGCTGCAGCAGGGATCTGGCCCTATTTGTTGTTAATGATACCTTGTGATAGTGTATTTCGACTCTACTGACCAGTGCATTAACCTATAGATGAGAACAGTCATACAAGATCCTTTCCACTGTAACAAACAGTCTACATATTACAAAAAGAGCTACTATTGTGTACAACGAGTATAGGCAAACATTCATTCATTCATATAGAGCTGGCTGAGCAATGTTGCTGACAATGTGTTCAGTATTGAATGTATTATCTGCTATCATCCTTTTAAGGAAGATCTTTTGAATGGAAAAAATTTGAAGGCTGTTTCCACACTCTTGAATGTGATTCTTGGACTGCATATATCTACAAGGTGTCTACACTCTAGCAAAGTTACCAGATTCTACTACGAGAATGACTCAGCAGGCCGAAGAGTAAGAGTTGAGTCAGACTTGGTAAAAATTCAGAGGTTTGGCTTTGGGAAATATATAAATTAAAAAATATATATTAATTTAAGAAAAAAAATTGTCACTAATATGAAAGTAATAATAACTTGTTTTAAAAATATATTTACTGTAGATTGGGTGGTTGGGGGGAATGTTGTTATCCTCTCCACCCAGGTTTAAATCTCGCTTTGTAAGACTTGCTCTTTCGGAGCCAACTTCGATTATGTATTGCTTGAATGGATGTATTTCTGGCCATACTTTGACTCTCTAGAATATCAGGTGTTGGCATTCTTCAGCGAAGAAAACTTGTCTCAAAATATGCTCAATGCTACAAAACACCGTAGGCTTTGAGTTGTTGAGATGTGTGCTGGTTGTCCATTGTGAAATCAAGTAAAATGAGGGCTCTGTTTTTTTTTCCTAAACAATTGAGTTAGATTCATCAAGTCAATTTGATTTGAATTTGACTTCATTGTGTTTCCTCAAATAACTGAGTTAGATGGCTTAATTTCCTTAAATAGCAGAATTAGACTGTAACAATGCTCCCTAGGCAGTTCATAGCTTTCATTACCCATTATGGCCAAACCTATTTCCACTACGATGGATATATTTGTTAAAAATGTGAAATCCTTTTCTAATTTGAATTAACCCATCTCTCCAAATCAATGTATAAAGTAATTCCTTTAACATCATTAGGACTTTTTGGTTTTAAGATTTCATTCTTATGGAAAATGGAAAATTAACTGTCAACTTCCTTCTTAAAGTCTTTTTATTATCAAAGTGTATTAATATTATGAGGTTTATTAATTAGGTAATATTATATCACATGAATCAATATTGAAATTGTAAGTTTAAATTTTTTAAAAATAAGACAATACATGATGAATATGTATTTTTAATATATTAAAAACATATAGATAGTGGAAGTTTATAATAAGGTATTGGTGACTTCATATTGTACTAATCAACACCCTTCAAAATTCATGATGTTGCATTCATTTTCCTTGGCCGATTTTCTTCCTTTTTGCTATTCAATGCCAAAGCATAATATAAAGAGGCGAAGGGGTAATTTTAATATATTAAAGCATATTGATAATGGGGATTTATAATAATAATAATAATAATAATAATAATAATAATAATAATATAATTTAAGGTCACGACCTAGTCTAATGTTTGTGGGGGCAATGAACCACAACCATGCAATGAATTGACTTCATATCGAGGAGGGGAGTGGAGGGTTAATAGGTCACTTTGTATTGGATTGGCCTGTGCACTCTTCAAGATTAATGATGTATTTGTTCTCCTCATGTTTTTCTTGTTCTCCATTGTTTTATACCAAAACCCTTCTACAACACGAGAAACTCTCACATTTGCAATTGTTTATAATTTGCTCGAGCATTACAACGCTCCATATATCCCCTAACTCTCCCATATCAACCTGTTGCATGTATTCTCCCATCGCTTTAGGACTCGTTGAAATTGAGGATTTAACCAAGACATGAACAATCTACTCTATAATGAATTCCTGTTGGATAGAAACAAATCACGGGGGATTCACTATAAGGAAATATAATATCACGTTCATTCATATTGTGGTATTAAATATTCATGAAAACCTAAAAATTATATTGCTTATATATTAAGGGGCAAAGGTTTTTTTTATTTAATGTAACAATACAAAAATACTCTGGGGTCTTTTTTATATGGGCGGTCTGACAAATATCCCAAATGGAGGGATCACGACTAGATGAGAAATCGGGTTGAGGCAAGGCTTGGGCTTACTAGTACGCATGGAAATCGCGTCTTGAGGCATGCTTGAGGCCAAGGGGTTTCGTGGTGAAGTGGATTTTAGTCAATCATAGTTGAGAGATAGTGGTCATTGACAGCCAATTGTTACCAATAGCACTCAACCAGCTGTTACCAATAGCCTTGGGAGGCTCTAAGCCTCCAGGGCTTGTTATAGGCCCTCGATAGGCCTTGGGGGCTTGAATACCCAACCACTCGTGCCTATTACAGGCCTTGGGAGGTTTAGTCAGCCTCCTAGAGCTTGTTACAGGCCCTGGGGGCTTGGATACCTAACCCACAACAGGATTAGTCAGTGATTGGGGAATTGCAACATGCAATCTAAATGTTGTAATATGTGCATTGGCTCTAGTAACATACAAGAAGTGATCTCCTGTCTCTTTATTAGACCATTAGATGTTGCAAATCATAATGATATGTGGTTGAGTAATTGCATTGTGGGTGAAGTAATGTGCATCCACAATATACATCGAAAGAAGCAAGGTGCATTGTAGAATGCATGTGGGGTCATAAGAGGGGTATCATATCAATATACTAGGTAGAAATATAAAGGGGTATTAAAAATGTTAATGAAAAAATTGATACATACAATATCTAATGAAAATAGGGTTTTTTTTAAATTGGGAAGGCATATTGGGAGGGGGTTTAAAAAAACGATTTTGAAAGGTATTTTCCAATATTTAGTGAATTTAGGGGTATTGTTTCATATGCCACGAACGAACGTGCTATGATAGCGGTTTATTGAGTAAAGCCCCCGTGAAACAAATAAAGGGTCACTGAAATATGTGCATTTAGTTTCTATAAATGATTTTTCCCCACACACTAAGGACTGTGATGTAGATAGCAATACACTAATGACTCAAAATACAACCTCTCTCCTACTAGTCTCTTTGCTTTGTTGCTCCTTTGGGAAAGAGAAGAGAAGATGTGATTTGAGTGACTTGGACCCTTTTGACCTCATTGATAATGCATAGCAATCAGTGTTATTATAATCTTCATTAATCTCCAGTCAAATTATTGGCTGAATTAAAATAAGAAAACAAAAATAGTTTATCAATTTGCATAATCCTCATCCATAGCGTGTACTAATTGTGTCATGTCACTGCCTAAATGTAGAAATAAAGAGGAGTATTAAAAATATCATGAGAAAAATGGATACCCGATATGTTTAGGGAAATAAGAGTTTTTTAAAATAGAAAGTTGTATTAGGAGAGGGTTCAACAAAAGGTATTTGGTAGGTATTATTTAATATCTAGTGGAATTAGAGGTATTTTTCTATATGCCATGAATACATGTGTGATGTCATAAGTCATTGAATGAGCCCCTCATGATTAATATTAAGCTTTTCTAAAAGAGCTATGTAAATACGAGTACAACATTGGACAAGCATAGTTCCTTTAATAACATGGGTCAACTTGTATTTCTATGTTGAATATTGACACAATATTGAATAACTTATATGATTATAAAAATCAGAAGCCCAAACCAAAATTTAATAAGTCAAATGTACGTATTCAATTATGGATAGGGGAACAACTTGAAAAAGATTCCTTGCACATTGTAAAAGGGTTTTCCTTACCTGAGCTACCAAGGTAATGCATGACCTTATGTTCACTATGCTCAAGTAAGATTTAGAGCCTTTCCTTCAAGCTTAGGTTAGCCCTTTTCATAGATGTCTTTATACCTTGGATTTACCTAATAGAACAACGTGATAATGCCTAGGAATTAAGTGCATGTCATTGTTGAGGCAAATATTAGATGGAATTTGAGCTTGTGTTGTGCAAACACCCATATGTAATCCAACCATTAAGAATGGTCTCATGTTGAAAGGAAGAAATTATCATAGAAGGTTTAAATCTTCCTGAAAATAAAATGAATGTTTTTCACTTATGGGGCTTGACTCACTAGTAAGATTGGCAAAGTGCTCTACTCAAAGGGATGAGGGCACATGCAATTGGAATAAATACCCCTTAGAATTGGTATCATATGTCATAATTTTATACCTTATTTGCGAATCTTATTTTTTCTTTTCTTCAATGTCATATCCCTCTCTCCTGGTTCCCCCTTCGTCCATTACAATGAGGATTGGATCTTTTTCATCCCTCCCATCTCCCTTCTCCCTCTTAACTTCCTCAATCTCACTCTCTTCCTACTTCATGGACCTCCCCTTCCTCTCCATGCTCCGACTTGAACCCTCTTTCAACTCCCCTAGTGCTCCAACATGTGAAATTCCACAGGATGGATCACAAAGCTGAACAAACCTCACTAATTTCACAAAGTAGTTTCACAAGAAATTTAGGAAGAAAAAATGCAGAAATCACTCATGAAAATGAAACTCAGATCATAAATTGTTGTTGATACATCATTCAACGATAAGCTGGTAAAAAATAGGAGTTACAATAGAGAGAATTTGATAGCCTCGGGTAGGATTCGAATTCACCTCAAGTCTAGGCTTAGTTTGCATTGGAACCATCACCCGATAAGGTCTTGTGGCCACTAATGCTCAATGGCTACTCAACTGAGGTGTATTGGCGCATGACTGAGTCATTGGGGCTAGAAATTAGGGGATGATACTCAAAGGAGGCGCATAACTGACTGACAGTGGTAAAAAAGGGCGCTCCTACACTCAAAAACAGTGAACCTAGGTGTAACAATCAGTTAACTAGGCAATCAAGGGGACAAGGTGCCTTAATTCATGGAACTGACTTTGTAGATGCCTAAAATCATGCATGAGGGCGCATTTAAACTCCAGTGATGTGGATAAGGTGCTCTGAGTGGATAAGGAGGCAAATGATGACCAAAATGAAGCACTAGGGCGCCAAATGAAGGATTAGGTGCTAGGGGACTCACCTTCCACTACATGGAATGCATGCATGCAAAAACAATGTTGAGATGGTTAGAATGTTCCAACACCCCCCCTTAAGCCTGACTATGAGGAAAAATATAAGTAAATACGTGAAAATTTGGGCCGTGGTTACTAAGACCAATGGTCATCACGTACAACAATCTAAAAGAAACTAAGGAAAGAGGGAAAACCTAGTGGGAACAAACCCCCCCCCTCAAAATGGACTGTAAACAATCTAATCAACCAAAGTATCACTCACCCCAAGAAGGGATCGGAGATGAGTGAACTTTTTCAGTGAAATTTTTTTGGTGAGAATATCTACAATCTGCTCTTCTGAAGGGCAATAGAGTAGTGTGATGGTATGATCATGCACCAATTCCCAGATATAGTGCATGTGTATCTCAATGTGTTTTGTCCTCTATCTCTGAATCGGATATGTGGAAATCCTGATAGCACTCTGATTGTCACAGAATGTGATTGGTGGAGTATTGTAGCGAATACCAAACTCTGATAAGATGCCCGGCAACCAGATGCACTGTGTGGCTGCATTCACTGCACCTCTGTACTCGGCTTCAGTTGATGAAAGAGTAAGAGTTGCTTTCTTTTTGCTCAACCAACAGATAGGACTAGATCCAAACATGAAAACATACCCTGATGTATACTTCCGATATGAGCTGTATCCAACCCAATTTGAGTATGTGTACCCAACAATGTTCAATGGAGAACCAACCGCATAGTGAATACCATAGGTCTTTGTCCCTTGCACATAGTGCAAGATCCTTTTAGCTGCCTTTCAGTGAAGCTCATGAGGCTCTTGCATCTATCTAGAGACAACACTCACTGCATAGGATAGATCAGGGCGAGTATGTGTGAGAAACAAAAGGCTTCCGATTAGTTGCCTATACAAAGTCCTATCTACTAATGATGAAGAAGAACCATCTTCAAGACTAACACCTGAAAGAAAATGAATTGTTGTCGGTTTGCAATCTTTCATGTGAAACATGTCAAGTAGATCTGAGGCATACTTGTACTGTGCAATCTTGATTCCTGAATCACTTTGAGAGACTTCAAGACCAATAAACTGCTTTAGCAGTCCCAAATATGACATAGGTAAGGCATTGTGCAAGGCAGATTTGATAGATCTAATGCATGAAGATAAGCTCTATGTAATCAGTAAATCATCAACATATAGAACAATAACGAGAAGGGAGTTACCATCATTCTTCATGTAGACATTTGAATCTGACTTGCATCTCTGAAAATCTTGTGACAGTAGAAAGGAGTCCATCTTAGCATACCATCCTCGGGGAGTCTGCTTGAGCCCATATAAAGACTTCCCTAATCTGCACACTAATGAAGGATCCTCAATGTATCCTCTAGGTTGCTTCATGTAGATCTCCTCCTCTAGATCTCCATGAAGAAATGTGCTCTTCACATCCATGTGGTGCACCTCTAAGTGCTTGGATAGAGCTAGAGCCAAAACAAGACAGATGGAGTCCATCTTCGCCATTGGAGCAAAGGTCTCTGTATAGTCAATCCCTTGAACCTAAGAGAAACCTTTAGAAACCAAGCGAGCCTTGTACTTGCATGTTGCTCCATCTAAGCCCATATTTGTTCTGTATACCCATTTACACTAAACAAGCTTCCTTCCAGGAGGGAGTGAAACAAGTTCCCAAGTCTCATTTTTTTGAAGAGATTGGTACTCTTCATCCATAGCTGTTATCCATCTTGGATCTTGGGAGGCCTCAAAGAATTTTTTTGGATCTGATCCAACCATCAGAAGGCATCTATCTAGAAGAAAGGGATCTGTATGAGAGAGTGAAAAACTTGCACTTTGATACTGAGATTTGGTTCTTCTTGGATCTTGTGGATTGCCAGCAAGCTCACCAGCAGCTTCTATGGTCTTTGCAGCCCATCTTGGAAGTGGTGTTGGATCATGTGGTGTTGGATCTATAGGATCTACTAGATCTTGTGGGTCTAGATATAGCATGTGCTCATCTTCACTTTCTGAATCAGATTCTAAACTTTCATGGGAAGATGATTCGCTATCATGTTCAACATATTGTGGTGGAGTATTTGGTAAGATTTCTGCGTCAACATGGTGGGCATCATACAATGACCATTCTTCAAACTGGACACTTCTTTCAAGGAAGGTTTGCATGGTAGATAGATCCAACAGTTTATAGGCTTTTGCATTCTGTGCATAACCAACCAATATGCACTATTTTATTTGAGGCTCTAAGGCTCTCCTCTTCTATGAAGGAATCGTTGCCCAAGATTTTGAACCAAAGACTCTGAGATGAGACACATCTGGCTTGTATCCTATCGAAGCTTCGAATGGAGTTTTTCCTTTTATCCCTTTGTGTGGAACTCTGTTATGGAGGTATGCAGCACAATTGACATCTTTTTCCCAAAGTCTAGGAGCCAATGCTTTAGACTCAAGCATGCATGTAGCCATATCTTTTAGATTTTTGTTCTCTTTCAGCCACACCATTCTGTTTTGGTGTGTATGGAACAATGTGTTGCATTTCAATATCTTCATCTGCACTAAATAGCTGAAACTCATTTTTAACATACTCTCCTCCATTGTTAGTATGAAGGACCTTGACCTTCTTGTCAGTGAAATTTTCTACAACAGCTTTACAAAAATTGAAATATTCAAAGACTTCTTATTTCAACTTTAGAAAATAGACCCAATTGAATCTCGAATAGTCATATATGAATTTTAATATGTATCTAGCATTATTCAGAGATAGGTGAGGAAGAGGTCCTGATATGTCACTGTGAATCAACTCGAGAGGAGATGAGGCTCTATTTGCCTTTCCTTTTTCAAACTTGTGCTCCGGTGCTTGCCAATCAAGCAACCTTGACAGGTGCATTTAGCAAATCTGATGTTCGGGAGGCCTTCAACTATGTTCTGATTGTACAGTTCTTGCAAATATTTGTAGTTGAGGTGCCCAAACCTCTCATTCCAAATCCTACTAACTTCATTAGCATGGGTAAGAAGTGCACTTTGAGTTGAATAAGGCATGAAATGAGAGAACTCATAAAGCTTGGAATGATGATATGCAATCCATTGTGCAATGATTTTTCCAGAAGAGATATATTTTATATCAATTGCATTAGGAGTAAAAATTACTTTCTTTGGAACTCCTGTATGTGTCATTTGATAGACTGAAAGGAAATTTGATGCCAAAGTAGGAACATAGAGCAAATCATTGAAGTATCCATGATCAAGATGGATCCTTCCAATTCCTTTTGAAGGAACTTTTGAATCGTCTCCCATTAGGATGGAAGGCCCAACAATAGGTTCGAATTCTGAGAAGAGATCTCTGGATGTATACATGTGTCTGGAGGCTCCAAAATCTATGATGAAGGAAGATGAATTCGAAGTGCCATCCATGAGTGCATGACATCTCTCCTTATATTTGGATTTAGAATCAGCTTCTTTCCTCCTAGCACCTGTAGGTACTGGAAGGTTGTTTTTCTCTATAAGTTGATCCATAAGTTCAATTGTCTTCTTCATGCAAGCACTTTCAAGATGAAAACCTTTATTGTCGTATGGAAATTTGGTCTTCTCTTTTTTATTTTGCTTGCCTCTCTTGGAATTCGAAGTTCCCTTTGACTGTTTGGGAGACTCCTTCTGCTTCTGCTCATACTGTTTCTTCTCCTTGTATTTCTTCTTTCCTTGACCATTCACATTCTTTCCTTCTCTAGCAGCAAGAGCTTGATCCCTAGATGGTTTTATGACTCCCATCTGCACCAATTTGTCATGCTCCTTTGTGAGAGATGGGATGAATGCATCTAGAGTGGGAATCTTCTAATTTGGGATGGATTATTTTGTTGTTTGGAAGGTGGATACAAATACAAAATAGTCTGGTCCCAATTTTGACAGAATAGAGAGAATTAGTTGCTCATCATTCTTCTCAATATTACACATCTTTAGCTGCACAACCAAATTATTGAATTTAGTTAAGATGTATGTGATAGATTCGAAGCTATTGGGGCTCAAAGAGATCAATGCATTCTCCAATTTATGCCCTCTCAAATAATCTTGCTTACCAAATAAGGATTTGAGATTTTTCCAAACCTCCTTGGGAGTTTTCAGACCAGATAGATGAAAGATTAGATCCTTGGAGATGTTGAGGCACATCAATCCATACGCTTCATCAAGATTATTCAGGTACTTGGATTTATCTAATGCACCATTTGGTTCGACTTCAACACACTTGAGAACCTTGTAGAGACCTCTCTTGTGCATGAATATCTCCATTGGATCCTTCCATTCAAATAAATTGAAAGGAGTGAGTTTTGGTATTGAAGATAAATCCATTGTAGGTGATTGAATGCGCTACTGATGATGGAATAACCTGTAAAAAAATTGGAAATGTGTCTTGGAGGATTGTTACTGAATCTACAAAGCTCTCACAAGATCTGATACCATGTGAAATTCCATAAGATGGATCACAAAGCTGAACAAACCTCACTAATTTCACAAAGTAGTTTCACAAGAAATTTAGGAAGAAAAACTGTAGAAATCACTCATGAAAATGAAACTCATATCATAAATTGTTGTTGATATGTCATTCAACAATAAACTGGTAAATAATAGAAGTTACAATAGAGAGAACTTGATAGCCTTAGGTAGGATTCAAATTCACCACAACACTAGGCTTAGTTTGCATTGGAACCATCACCCGATAAGGTCTAGTGGCCACTAATGCTCAATGACTAGTTATCTGAGGTGGACTAGTGCATGACTGATTCATCAGGGCTAGAAATTAGGGGAGGAGACTCCAAGGAGGCACATAACTGACTGAAAATGGTAAAAAATGGTGTTCCTACACTCAGAAGCAGTGAAACTAGGTGTAACAGTCAGTTAACTAGGCAATCAAGGGGACAAGGCACCTTAATTCATGGAACTGACTGTGTAGACTCCTAAAATCATGCATGAGGATACATTTAAATTCCACTTATGTGGATAAGGATCTCTAAGTGGATAAGGAGCTTAGTGATGACCAAAATGAAGGACTAGGTGCTAGGAGACTCATCTACCACTGCATGGAATGCATACAAAAACAATGTTGAGATGGTTAGAATATTTCAACACAACCTCTCTATTGACCTTGTCGATCTTTCCCCCATGGCTTCCTTTCCCTCCTACATATGTCCCAACCTAAAATCGAGCTCCCCATTTGTCCCTTCACCCTTCTCAAGTATGTCTTCAACCCATATGACTTCTCTCCACCCCTCTTTGTCCTCTAATATTCCCATCCCAACCCCTCATGTCTTCAACCCAACCCTCTTACTGCAACCCTTTTTTGAACTCCTTGTCATCTCTTGGCCCTATTCTTAACTTGGCTTTCCCAATCCCTCTTCTCCTTTATGACCCCATCTCAACCCCCTCCCCTCTTAAATGTGACAACTGAAAGCATTGGATAGGTTCAAATGTTGATGTTTTTGTAGGATTACATGGCACTTCAACAAAAGAGAGGGTTGCAAGGTTGTAAGGACAATGATTATAGTGCTACTATCACTTCCATTTAATAAACTCTCCTTCAACAAACATCTACACTTAGGTAGTGCAATTTAAAGCACTTTTGACAAGTGGAGAAGATTTAGTTTGAAAGCAAGAAGTTGCACTCAACAATCAAATACCTCCTAAGATATATAGTTAAAGTGGAATTAAAAAATATCATCCTAAAACAACAGGTCATGGAAATGAAGAATCAATAAAACCTATCTCTTCAACTGCATACATAATTTCAATTAAAATTTCTAATCTTAAAAACATCTGAGACAAATGTGAACCTAACAAGTGTTATTCTAGCAAGAAACTATGTTAAGCCCTAAGTGTGGGCACATTTCCCCTTATATGGGTCACATTATATTAGTTCTGATGTCGGATTGGTCCATTAGCTGTAATTATAATTAATATGATTATATTAGTTACGTCAGCTTGGGCTAGTTAGTTGGAATTGTACCTCTTAGTGTCCTATATATAGGAATGAGTCCTTTTCATTTGGAGTATCTTGTCTTGTCTTGTCTTGTGTACTTAGTACATTGTATAAGGAGGTTTCCCCCTTGAAGAGGCTTGAAATTAATCTATTTTATTCATTAAATGTGTGGAGTGCTCTTTTGGTCTATTTCTTCTCTATTCATTCTCTTTTTGGAAATTTGTTGCATAACATTTGGCATCAGGGCTCTTTCCTTGGGACTGGTTTCTTCAAAATGAGTCATCTTGGAATTTTTGCTATAATTTTGTTTCTACAAGGTTTCAGACAACAAAACTCAAAACCCATTTAAAAAAACATTCGAGATATTTGTGGTACAATTTTTAGATCCTAAGCCATTACAGGTTAGGATATATTCGCTGCGGAATCTATGGTTTCTTACTAATCCAAAAACTAGTCTAAAATAGGTGTTTTGGGAAAAAAGGTCACATCTAGGGCATGTGAGATCCAAATTGAGTGAGACCTATTGAATCAGAAAGAATAAGGGCCAGAGTATATTTGGTATTTTTTAGACCCAGATCCACAATATTTGACACGTGGAAGACCGTACAAGTTTTCTCTTCTGAAAGGACAAAAAATAATAAGTGTTGGGGGATTCACAATAAATTTTTATTGGAACATCAGAATTAGGTCAAACCCATGGCATTGGAAATATGACACATCAGGATATAACATGCTAAATTTTGAGACCCAGAAGAGCTGAAATTTCAAATTTACTTCAGTTCCAAGTCATCTAGAAAATAGTCTTCTAATCAATATTTGAAAAAGGTACACCATTTTAAATTCGAATAACTTTGAGTAGAAGGATCTATTTGAGGTGAAACCTAGGGTGTGATATCTATTTATATTGTTCAAAATGGAACCAAAATGAAGTGGAAAAAATCACACTCCACTCAAACCACCAAAGGACTCATCCCCGACGTATGATGAAAGGGAAGACCTATCTTTTCGAGTGTCCCAGTTGGAATATATGATTAAAGGATCCATGAAAACAATTTATTTAGTTAATTTAGAGGGAAAGTTGATGAAACATATGGATAATAAGATGGAGGAAAATATGAAAGGGTGTGTGAAAACAATTTATTAGTTAATTTAGAGGAGAAGTTGATGGAACAGATGAAAAATATTGCTAAGCTCATACAAAATTCAAAGGATACTCCTTCTCCAGGTGATGATGTGTTCCAGGATACTCCTTCTCCAAGTGATGATGTGTTCCAGGATACTCAGGAGGATAAATATAAGGTCCATGTTGAGAAACATTCCATGAATTAAAATATTCCAAGAGGAAATTATTCTAGTAATGGAAGTAACTAAGGATGGTTCCCAAGGGGTATCCAACTCCCCAACATTAACATGAGGAAGTTTGACAGAAAATACCGCATAACATGGATATTCCAGATGGAGCAATTCTTTGATATACACCAGGTTCCCAATATTCAAAAGGTACCTATTGCATCTTTATATTTAGAACTTGAGTAGTTTGTGTGATACCATTGGCTCTGTGAACGCAAAAAGAACTCCATTATCTCTTGGTCCATTTTTACAGAAGAATTGATATCATACCACGACGATGTTAAGAGAAATTCTTTCTTTTCCCAATTGGCAAATCTAAGGAAAAAGGGACCAGTAAGTGAGCACATTCAACAATTTCAAAAGTTGAGTCTTAGAGTGGAAGGCATACCAGATGATAAATTGTTGGATCTCTTTATTGGAACCTTGAAGGATAACATTAACATTTTATCAAGTGGACGAACTTACCAATTGAAGATTCGACATGGGAAGATGAGTCCTTCATACAGAAGCATCCACAACTAACCAAGTGTTGAGGAAAACACTTGTCTAAAAGGGGAGCATGTTAATCCCTAAATGTGGGAACATTTCCCCTTATATGGGTCACATTATATTCATTCTGATGTCGTCTTGGTCCATTAGTTGTAGTTATCATTAGTATGTTTATATTAGTTACGTCAGCTTGGGTCAGTTAGTTGGAATTGTACCTCTTAGTCTCGTATATATAGGAACGAGACCTTTTCATTTGGAGTATCTTGTCTTGTCTTGTCTTGTGTACTTAGTACATTGTATAAGGAGGTTTCCCCCTCAAAGAGGCTTTCTATTCATCTATTTTATTAATTAAAGGCATGGAGTACTCTTTCTGGTCTATTTATGCTCTTTTTATTCTTTTTTTGGAAATTTGTTGCATAACAAACTAAATTTGAATTCATAGGTTTATGTTAAAGGAAAGAAGCATGTTCCCCCACTCATCAAAGTTGAAGTGTTTTTCCAAGTCAAAATTAATGATGAAAGCCATAGGTGGGCCAAGGAATTGAACTTAAGAGTGTCAGGGATTCCCCCTTCCTTATCTTTGGATTCCTTTGGATGGAGACCTTATATCCCTTCACCAAAAGCTTGATTTGAAGGACTTAGGCCTCTATAA
Organism: Larix kaempferi; assembly: GCA_027924585.1. Lineage (NCBI taxonomy): Eukaryota > Viridiplantae > Streptophyta > Pinopsida > Pinales > Pinaceae > Larix > Larix kaempferi. Next base: position 21,342,329 of record BSBM01000994.1, on the reverse strand, counting down.
AGATTTTGCTAGAGCTAACTCAACTCTTTTCCTTCATTTATTGTCTCCAAGGGACCATTTTAGATCCCTTCAAGTTAAGAAATGACTATTTTCCCTACCACATGATTTTCTTAAAGTATGAGATCCTAGTTGGATGAGTTCAAGTGAGCTAGGGCGCATGTCATGGAAACCAATAAGGAGAGAAAATCGGTCATTGTTTGTGATATCCTAGTAGTGATTTAGGAATCATGCCTCCTATTTGGTCATATCCTCATCCAAACAAATGACTCCTTTATTGGAGTGGGGGTGGTCATCCTCTATCCATTTCCTATGGAACAACAATGATTCATTTTGGTATTCTAATTTGGGCATAGTCTATGATGTGATTGTGTCTTGAGACCTCATTTTTCTCACTAAGATCCATGTGAGTGTCAAGCTAGAGTTTCCATCGGTCACAAGTTTATCATCTAGCTTCAATGTGTAAACATAGAACTCATCATCTTGATAACATTAGTGGATTCAGTCGAGTAGCATGTCTTCTTTGTGAATCCCTTTAGGAAAGAGTTTCATTTCTCACCTCCAATGCGCATGCTAGGTTCATGTGAATTTAAATTTGAGGAAATTGTCCTCTTTTTAAGGATATTTCCCTTGCAATTTGTTACTTCCTTCTAGCTTCCTAAAAATTCATAATTTACTATGAGTCAAATGAGGACCCTGTTGAGCAAAGTTGTCATTGATGACAAACCATTAATGACAAAGGTAAGATAAAGGTTGATTACATAGCAAGCAAAGGACAATGGCATGGCATGAAGAACCTTGGATGTGGGCATTGGAGCCATTGGAACACCTAATGGGCCAAATGACCCATTATGTGGTCATTTGTGTCTTAATGGGGTCATGAAGCCCACGCAAATTGTGAAGAAGCTTTCAAACATGATCATGACTTTAATGAAGTCTTTGTCTTGGTGAAATTGGGCCCTTGGACATGTGGTGGTGTTTGTGGTCTTGCAACCTTTACATGTTACATATTGTGGTCATGATGTTGTTGAATCCCACAAGATTTGAAGAAGCCTTTACACTTTAAGACCTTGATAATTGGTAATAAGGGCATGGAATACACATAACATTTGGAACTATTTAATGACATGTCAAACACTTATTGTGAGAACATCAAGCAAGAATAATGGATTTAATCAAGACGGGTCAGCTTCAAAAGACAACCTTTAATTATTAAATAAATACTTATGATGCAAGTCGGCTCTGCTTTAGAAGACAATTTTTTATTAAATAAAAAATATAAAAAGAATAGCAGGTTGGCTCAGTTTGAAGTTAATTTTGAACATGTATAAATATAACTTCAAACCTCATTTAAACAACAAGTTTGAGCTCTGATTTTCGACCAGATACTGAGGAGATTTTCGGGTACAGTGAGGTAGCTGCAGCATAAAATAACTATGGGCATCTACAACAGCAGAAAATTAAAAAATTGGCTTCTTTTTGGGCATATTCAGCAGCAACAAACTCACCTTTTTAGGTCTGTTTTTGGTAGCAACAGAGGAATACTTAGTATACACAGTCCGAATTTTACACCGTCAGCTTAGTATACAATATACACAGACCCGAATTTTACAGTTTTGCAGCAGTGACATATTTTAGTCAAAGTCTGAGTTGGTCAATATTATCACAGTCAGAGGTTATCTCAATTCTAAGAAGAACAATTTATCATAATTCCAAAGGAGCAGCAGTTGGAGTGCAAGCTTGTTACAGCTGTCCAATGAAGTGATGGTTATAAAATGATGGTATGCATACACAATGACACAGAGGTACATGTACACAGTGACTTGATGATTATACAGTGATCTCGGGGGACAGTGATGGACAGTTCGGTGGTGTTAACAGGAGAAGCACGAGGACAATGTGATGACAACAGCCGGAGAAGAAATGAAATATTTCTATTTATCTTTATTTCTGGGTTTGTCTAAGACAATGAATTAATGAGTTAGCTTGACTTATGGGCAGTAGTTTGATGTGCATGATGAAGATGCTGAGCATGAATGAATGTTAATTGTTGATGGACAGTATGTTGAAGATTGTCTAGACATAATTGATGTTTTGGATGATGGAATGATGCTGGAAAGGTTGATATGTGTTCATGCTCGGGTCACAACAATGAAAAAATTCATGTGATGAAGAAAAGAGTTGAAATGAACAAAAGTGTGAAGACAAACATGATGTTGATGACATGCATGGACAACTTGATTTGATGAACTAGGGTAGTCAAATATGCATGGACAAAATGGCATGTTTGTGCCATAGTATGCTCGACAAAATTATGATGATGATGACAGTGTGTTCAGATTGATTGATGTAATATGTACATATAACTTACAAGCAGGGTCTTGTGATGAATTGTACTAATAAATACAAGCAGGGTCTTGTATCCATTTTCTTGGCTGGGTCTAAGAAAAACTAGGCAGGGTCCTAGATAAAGAGCTGGTGCTTTTTTGTTTCAGTTGGTGCTGAATTGCCTCACGGTTGTAGCCATTGAACCAAATACAAAATATTACAAAACTATATCCTGTGTCTATTGTGCAATGTGTTGATGATGATGTGTTTTTGTTGATGAATGACATGTGCTTAGTTGATATATAATTCATTGATAAATATGATGCTGAAGTGAATGTGAAATGATTATACAAGATTGGTAGAAAAAGTTGAAATTTAGAATTCAGCCTAAGCTCACTGATTCACCCCCCCTCTCAGTGAGCATTGTGTCTAACAATTGGTATCAGAGCCGGCCTTCAGCATAAGCCTAACAAGCTTGAAGGGATTTGTAGACACAACTGAAGGAAAGTCATGGAAGAAATTCTTCCATTATTCAATGAATCAAGTTATGAATTCTGGAGCTTCAAAATGAATTTTTACTTACAAGGACAAGGGGTTGACATCTGGAAATCAGTTTTAGGAGCAGCAACTAAGAACCCACAAGAAAGCAACGAAAAGGCACTAAATTTGATCTTGAGGAGCTTGCCTCAATTAGAGAAGGAAAATTTGAATCTTAGAAAGTACACTTTAGCCAAGGATCTTTGGAGCACTCTTGAAGGTGAGCACAAAAGTAAGGTTCAAAATATCACAAAGAAAAGGAAGTCAAGATATTTGAAGATGAAAAACAAGAAGAGAAGAAGGCTCAAGCATCAAGCATTAGTGAAGGTAAGAACTCTTCTATTTGCAATAATTATGAATTTAATGAAGTTGCTCTAGTAAAGGATGAAGAAGATGAGTTATTACAAATAAAAGAGGCATTTGCAAAAACTCTATTGGATAAGGATGTCAAATCCAATATAAGGCTTAAGAAGAAGATTAGGGGAGCATTTGAAAAATACCAAGAGGAGACAAAAGCTTTGTTCACGAGCTTGAAGGTGAAGAACAAAGACTTGCAAGGTGACTTGGAAGATAAAAGTCTTGAGGTCAAAAGGTTGAAGGATGAACTAGGAAATGAACAAGAAAAGACTGATGTGGATCCTAGACTGCAAGCCTCAAGGTACTCAATTGAACTCTCAGTCTCGAATTCCATAATAATTGGGTTGATGTCAACAGAATGAAACTCGCTAGAAGGAGGGCATTAAGGCATCCCCCATCAACCAGCACAAGGTAACAGCTACGCTGAAATTTTTGGAAGAACTCAGGTGAAACGAACTGACTCAATAAGGATGGTCGACATGCAATAGTCAAGAGATCTGAGGAGTGGCCGACTTTGGTTTCAGGACTTCCTTTGAATAAGAGCATGAGCAGATGGATAGACTCAGGCAGCATAGACTCGACACAGACTGTGTGATGCAGGAGGCATCAACAAAGGGTTCCATAGCGACTGGAAGCTTAACCAATCGGTGGAGTAAAACTGAGAAATGAGTACATCTCCCAAGGTCCTACTATAGTCCCGACTCATAATGTATGGAATGGAGTGAATGCTCTGTTCAAAGGCGACACAATAGCTGCCAACTAGAAGTAGTAACCATAATCCCATTTGGCTTTTTGGAATATTTGATTTTTTTGGTCTTTTTCATATTTGGAAAGCTTGAAAAAGAATAAAATTTCTTATAATACAACAATTGAGGGAACGAGTGTCAAATGGTGAGCAGACTAGTCCCAAGCAGTCGAACATACCTATGATCAATGCAAGGAAGCATGTGCAGGATGTGGACACTCGGGGGGTGTTCCCTCAGGGTCAAAAGTACGTCAAATTGTGAAAGGCAAATGGAAGCTCAGCAGGGCTCGACAGGGAAAAGTGCTTAGGCACCAGGCTAACAATTGAGTAAGTGGGAGTCGGCACAAGGCTCAAGCGACAAGCAGGATGATGCAATGCAATCACAACTGGATATAAAATGGGGGGAGTCCTTATAGGAGATGGCCAGCATAAGACAAAGTAGAGTATGAGTCTTTATCACAAATTCATGGCGTAACTACAGAGGACTCCCGATCTTAAGGACAAACAATGGCATTAGCACCATAATGAAAAAGGGGTTCTAACTAGGGTACCCATGTTCGGAAAGGCCCTACTGCCACATAACGACACTTCTATAATAGTGTGAAGGTTTCGTGTCGGTTAAGAAGCGGGGTCGCACCTAGTGTTTATGTAAATGGTCAAAAGGTCAAATGCATAATGCATGTGAAAATGACATCTAACCTATATGACAGGTGTGGAATATACTTGTTGTAGGTGCAAAACGATAAAAAACAACTCTCGTCGAAGAAACCTGGTAAAAAAATGCTACTCCAAGACATTACATTAGTCCAAAACAACTTAAAATGGCGAAAACTATAGACAAGTGGGTTTCCAAAACTATAAATAGTAATAAAAAATTACAATTTACAATTCATTTTCACTTTTTACCCAATTTGGAGTTTTTGGTTAGTTTTCACCTTGGATTTCAGTTGCTGATTCTGGGAGCTACGGGCATCTGTTCGTCGAGCCATCTGGAGTAGGTAAGCTATCTCATCCTCCTCTTTCATTTAATAGTTTTTATTTCCATTTTTAGTGGTTAAAATTTTTTAATGGGGAATCCCTATTTGGTTATGGCGTTACCCACGGGCTACAAGAATACGGGTCGCGGGTAGGGCCTGGTACCCGCGGTCAACGCATGCGTTGACCGTGGGTACCCGTCTCTGTGAGCTAATTAGCCTGCGGGTACGGCTGTAAGGTTTATTTTTTAAATGAAAAAGACTAAACTGTTTGTTTCTCTTCCTCTAGGATGGTTCTAGAATGGAGAGAAAGGGAGCATGACCTTGTGGATGAGGCCGTCCGCAATGATTTACCTGCACAACAAGCATTACAAGTGTGTGGGATTTTCAAATTTTGGAGCATAGTGGGTTTGAGGGCCCAAAACCTATTGCTCCGTTGCTTGATAGAATACTGGGGCGTAGATGCACAAAACTTCAACTTGGATGGTCAAATACTCTCCTTGGAGGCAGATGACATTTACTTTATTACTGGATTATCCCATCGAGGTGAAGTGGCAAGTCTTCGATCTCGTACTGTGGGTGGTGGGATCACCATTCTAGACTACATAGAGCGGTATTATCTTCCCAACACTCAGAAGGTGGGGAGTCAGGTGCCCTTTGGATCCATAGTCAGTCTGAGCATGAAGATTATAGTGGCTACCCTTGTCAGGATTACAGGTTCGGCAGCCCTACACTAGGCTTCAAATCCGGTGATGTTCTATTCCTCACAGTGTATGCGGCCCATTGTATATGACTGGTGCACAATGTTACTGAGGTCAATGAAGACCCAGTTAACGGAGTGAAAGCGTGGAGATGCAAAAAAATTTGGATACGGGAGTATACTATGTAGCTTCTTCTTTGAGAGGGTTCTGGGGCTCAATTCGAGGGTTGAAGTCCCTCCTCATAGTCTCCCTGACCCAGCCCTGACCCGGTGGGAAGAGGTCTTGACACGACAGGGTAGTGGCCGACAAGCGTCACCGTACTCAGTTGAGTTCTTCCACTTGTGGGAATGACAGGTCATAGCCATAGACGACTACCCCTATGAAGGGATAAACTTCCGTGGTGATCGCGACATGCCGCTTCCTCCAGGGGCAACGTTTGGAGACATCGGTAAGTTACTCTTTTTATGTTTTTTTTGTGTATTAAATTTTTTTGGGATTTTTTATTATATATGAAAATGAAAAAATATTTTTGGGGTAGTATCACCTATTAACATTCTACTGTTTGCTCGCAGATCTGGGTCCATGAAGATCGGATGGTTTCCTGAGACATCGTCGACGGGGTAGGGGTGGATAGGTAGTCGGTGCTGCGGCAAAGCACACATTAGAGACCGTGCGGGTCAACCTGTCCTGCATGACCACCAGGGTACCTATGATCGAGGTAGCGTAGCTTCCAGAGGACATGCAACGCCATGTAGTAGGAGTATTGAGTCCTTGGGTGCGACTACTGCAGCGGATAGTGTAATGTCCCCATTTTGACCCCCTTTGCATTAAATCGTAAATGATGTAAATATTGTTATTTAATCACGGCGAGGAGCTCAAGGCCAAGGCCCCACCATTGATTTAGCGTTTTATGTATCGGCAATTAAAAAAATAGATGCCTATGGTTCTTGTGCTAGATAGGCACAATGTAAATTAAGACATCATGTAAATACGAATTTTAATGAAAAAACCACAACTGGCTATGCAATGCAACGAATAGATGGGGGCATTATTCTAAAAGGAATAGGGGGGAAATTATTCAAACCCTTGAGCCAATGGTGTTAATCCATGTGTCAATGAGAAAACCCATAAACCACCAACTACCCATTTTGGGTTATGCACCCAATCATTTAATTCTTCCAGAAATTGGTTGAGGCAGTTAATGCCTTGGGAATGAAGAGGCATGGCAACCAATTTCGTGCATGGGCAAGCCATCAACTTGGAAAAACATACTTTTGCTTCTGGGGCAAGAAAACACCCATGAAATGGTGCCCAAGCCATTCTGAACCCATAGTCTTTCCTCTCTCACGCAGTCTGAGCTAGCTGGGCTTTCCCCATCACGTTTTTTACCAATTTCCAGCATTTTTCCATAGCTGGGAGCTCGTTTTTGTGTTACATAGTGGCTGGGAGAAAGGGAGTCACGTTTTGGGGGTTTATAGAGGTCGTTTTTGCAACTGAAATGCAGAAAAACATTTTCTGAAAAACGAATTTGCTCTCCCAGGGTTTATTCCCCATCTACCAGTTCGTTTTGGTTGCCCATGTTTTTCAGCACTTGTGTTTTGTTGTAGAGTGCATCCCTGTGTTGGTTGGAAATTATGAGAAAGAATTAGGAGTGGAAGTGGACCAGAATTGGCTTGATAAACCTAGTGAGGAGGTAACCTCTCAAGAGTATCAAAAGGGTTGGTTGCTCTTCTATGCACACCTTGAAGAACACTAGAATGGAAGGTATGGCCTGAGGGACTGTGTATTAGTGAAGGGAATACTTCCTTGTGCCAGGTGTGTAGGTATTGTGGGGACCAAGCTAGATAGATCTTGCAGAGGGTGCCCATATCTCTATGGATGATCCCACTAGCTTAGCAATTCTTCCTTCCATTGCCTAACAGCCTGATAAACCCAACTGTAGCTTGGCTTGGCTGATTTGGTGTATCTTTCGGCTATGTGTGAGTCTGTTGTTCCCTGATTCCTTGAAGAGATCATGCCCAGCTCGGGGGTGGCAGTGTGTTGAGATATTGATGATCACAACTGGCCTATGGTTGGGTGGAATATTGCAGTTGCATAGCCAGTTGCTCGGGGCTACTTTGTTATAAGATAAGTACTCTCTTGTGTTAACTTTGCAATTATTTATTTGATGAATATCATGAATGTATGATGGATGTGTTATTGTAATTACTTCCACTGTGTTTTCTTATAATTATACATTTCCATATGTCTTTTTATATTATGTGAATGCTTATTTAAAAGTTCATGGGGATAGATGCCCAGCTTTAGCATCACGTTCTCTCTATCATGCTGGTATGATGGGAGGGGACATTACAGATAGCCAATGCAGTAGACTATTACTATCAGACACATCCTACCGAGGCATCTAGGCCTCCTCGTGGGGCTTAGACATCCCAGAGTCCCATATTTTTGTATCGATATGTATATTTTTTAGAGCTATGGGATCCATTTTTGTATTATGACACTACCATTTTGGACATGTTATTTCTAAAAAAATATGGTTCTCCAGTTCTACTATATGTGTATGTACAAATGTATGAATGTATGTTTATTTGTGTGCTTCATTATGAATGTGACAAATGCCAATCTAGGACATAGTTAGCATATGCATCAGATACATGATTAAAACTTCTCGGAACATGTACGTATGTAATGGAAACAAAATGTCGTTCCAAGAGTCTTACCCTTAAGAATCTCTGTAATAAAGTAGGATCCCTCACACGGTACTGACCATTTTGTTGAATATTGTAACTTCTAAGAATATTATATTTGTACTTTATTATTTCGGAGATGTTTCATCCCTCCGAGGTGATCCTATTATGTATCCGGAGATGTTTATTCCTCCGATGAATTGTGGTAACCAGGGTTATTAAATCCTCCATGTGGGGGTTGGCCCTGAGTTAATTAATTAGAGGTTATTAGACTTCATTGGGAGAGGTTGGCCCCATAAGGGAATTTAGTCAGTCGGGAACTAGTATAAGTAGAGGAGATTGCTCCTCACTTATCTCACACTTGCTTAGCTCAGAAAGTAGCGCACTTGTGTTTGAGAGGTCTGCATAGGAGGTAGAGAAGGAGGTCAAGCCTTGGAGCACATCTTGTATTTTGGTTGATCATCTTATTGAGGAAATCTTTGCTGGGTTTTCTACCCCATGAGGGTTTCCCAGGGTAATATCTTTGTCTATGTTGTGATTATGTCTCTTTCATTGATCTTGCTAGTCAAATTAGTTTAAACTTAACATGGTATCAGAGCTAGCCTTAGTAGAACATCTTTCATAAGGTGAAATTATATTTCTCTCTCTCTCCCAAAATTAGGGTTTCTGCAAAAGTTAGTATTTTTGGATTCTGGTTGCATGGCTGAATAGCCCTTCTAAAGATCTATCTTTTGAGCCCTGGATCGAGGTTTTTGGTTGAGTAGAACTCTGGGAAAGTCAAACCCTAGTTTTACCAAAAGTGCGATAAACCAAAAATTCTGTTGCAGATCTAGAAAAGTGAAAAGGTAAAGTTTCCTGGTAAGTACTACTCTATCTCTTATCTCTCGAACTCCCCCAAGAGAAGATGGCTCCAGGCACTAAGCTTGAAGACAAGCTTGAAGGTATAGAGAATTTTCGAGCATGGAAATACAAAATTGGTCTCATTCTTGAAGAGAATGATCTTGCTCAATATATCAAAGATGAAGTTGCAGAACCTGGAGAATATGAAGCCAAAGAGAAGCATAGGAAGGATTTGATTAGGGCAAAGAGAATCATTGTTGATTCTATTAAAGAACACTTGATTCCCCAAGTGGCATCCAAGAAGACTCCAAAGGAAATGTATGATGCCCTAGGAAGAATGTATGAAGGAAAGAACATCAATAGGAAGATGAACCTAAGAACTCAGTTGAAGAGTACCAAGATGCACAAAGGAGAATCCATTCAAGACTACTTCTCAAGGGTCTCCCAAATCAAGGAATAACTAGATGCCATTGGTGATACTCTTGATGAAGATGAACTTGTAATGACTGCTCTAAATGGTCTCACTAGACCTTGGGAGTCATTCATACAAACTATGTGTGCCAGAAAAGAAAGTATGAAGTTTGATGTAGTATGGGAGTATTGTGTTCAAGAAGATGCTAGGGTAGCCAACAGAGAAGCCCTTCTTAAGGAGGATGACCAAGCCTTGGCTACACACACTAAGAGAAGGAGGAATCAATCTTACTTCAAGAAGGATAATCACAAGGAGTCTCAATCTCCACAAAGATTTCAGAAGAAAGGAAGAAGAAAATTCTCTTCTTTCCAATGTTTCAATTGTCATAAAGAAGGACACATTGCTATATTTTGTCCTTCAAAGAAGAAGAAAAATCTTCACTACAAAATACATCAAGCACATCTTGCAGAAGATGATAGTGAAGAAGAAGAAGAAGAGGAAGTAAGGCCTCATAGGAAAAGATCCAAAAGAGATGATGAAGAAGAAGAAAGGCCCCTCCCTAGGAAAAGATCTAGAAGGAATGAAGAAGAAGATGCGGAAGAGTATGTTCTATTTTTGCACTCTTTGGATTTGTGTCTCCTGGAGAATATACATGGCTCATTGATAGTGGTGCTTCAAAGCACATGACAGGTCAAAAGAAAACTCTCTCAAGACTTGAAGAAAAGTCTTCTCCACAAAAGGTATCTCTAGGAGATGATTATCAATATCCCATCAAGGGAATTGGTGAAGCAAGCTACAAGCTTGATTCTGGAACACCTTTAAATATGAAAGAAATTTTATATGTACCAAGTTTGAAGAGAACCTACTTTCTATCTCAGCACTAGATAAGAAAGGTTTTAGAATTGTATTTATTGATGGACAAGTACTTATGTGGCCCAAAGGAAAATCAATTGAAGAAGAAGGAGGTCTTTACAAACTCAAGGGTCACCCAGAAGCTGCCCTTGTCCATGAAACCACTAGCCCCAGTGAGCTATGGCATAGAAGGCTTGCTCACATTAACTACAAGGCCCTACCCTATGTGAGCAAGGTGCTCATAGGATTACCAGACTTAAAGATTGATCATAATGGCTCATGCAAAGGATGTGAAAAGGGGAAGAATGTCAAGAACCCTTTTCCAAAGAGTGAAACAAAGACTAAGAACATTCTGGAGTTAATACACTCAGATGTATGTGGACCAATGCTCACCACATCCCTAAGTGGGTTTGAATACTATCTTACATTCATTGATGACTATTCAAGGAAGGAAGACTTGGATATACTTTCTAAAAGGAAAGAATGAAGTCTTTGGAAAATTCAAAGAGTTTAAGGCCTTAATAGAAAATCTCTCAGAAAAGAAAATCAAGATTCTCAGAACAGATAATGGCGAAGAATATACTTCAAAGGACTTTGAAGACTTTTGTAAGGAAGCTGGAATCAAGAGGGAACTAACCACTCCCTACAATCCCCAACAAAATGGGGTTGCTGAAAGAAAGAATAGAACTATCATGGAAGATGTAAAGATTATGATACATGACCAAGATCTACCCATGTATCTATGGGCTGAAGCAGCTAGGACAACAGTCTATGTACAAAATAGACTATCCCATAGTGCTCTTGAATTCAAGACTCTAGAAGAAGTGTTCACAGGAAAGAAGCCTGAGGTAAGTCATCTCAAAATATTTGGATGTCCTGTGTACATTCACATTCCAAAAGAAAAGAGAACCAAGTTGGATCCTTCTGGTAAGAAGAAATATTTGTTGGATATTGTGAATCATCCAAAGCTTTCAGAATTTACATACCTGGTTTTCATCATATGGAAATAAGTAGAGATATAACATTTGATGATGAAGCAGCCCTTAAGAAATCTAGGAAGTGCCAACTTGAAGAAATCTATGAAGAAGATACATCTCCTAAAATCACAGAAGCTGTACCCATCCTTGAAGATGATGCACCAGAGGACCATGACATGTTAGAACCACAAGAACCCCCCATTACAATTTATCTAGAAAAAGAAGGCCAGCATGGGCTAGAGACATTATTCAAGGAGTTGAAAAATATGGAGCTCCTGAAGGCTCCACTAGAGAAAGAAAGAAACCAAAGCTAGTATCAAACTATGTGGCCTTGATGTGTGATCTTGTGGATCAACAACCTACTAGCTATGAAGAGGCAGCTCATAAGAAAGAGTGGATAGAAGCAATGACAGAAGAATACCAGTCAATAATGAAAAATGACGTTTGCGATATAGTTCCCAAACCAAAAGATAAAAGTGTAGTTTCTTCCAAATAGATATTCAAGATAAAACATGCTACAGATGGTAGCATTGAAAAATATAAGGCAAGATTTGTAGCCAGAGGATTCTCTCAGAAAGAGGGAATTGACTATGAAGAAACATTTGCACCAGTTGCTAGGTACACTTCAATTAGAACTATCATGGCACTTGCATCTATGATGAAGTGGAAATTACGCCAGATGGATGTTAAGACAGCCTTCCTGAATGGTGTGGTTGAAGAAGAAGTGTACATAGAACAACCACAAGGATTTGAGGTTAAAGATGGAAGAACACATGTATGCAAGCTGAAAAAAGGATTTGTATGGATTAAAGCAAGCTCCCAGAGCTTGGTACGGAAGGATTGACAGCTTATTAACAAGCATGGGCTTTACCAAAAGTAAAGCTAATCCTAATCTTTACCTCAAAGTTATGAATGATGAACCTGTTATATTACTGTTGTACGGAAATGAGAATCAAATTATCGAATGCAAGAAGAAGCTTTCTTCAGAATTCGAGATGAAAGATCTCGGATTAATGTACTACTTCTTAGGTCTAGAAGTATGGCAAGAACCAAAAGGAATCTTTCTAAATCAAGGTAAGTATGTTGTGGGGATTCTAAAAAGATTTGATATGTTGGAGTGTAAAGCCATGGCCACTCCCATGGACTCCAACTTGAAGTTATTAGTTAATGACTCATTAGAATTAGTAGATGTAACTTTATATAGACAAATCATTGGGTCATTGATGTATTTAACAAATACCAGACCAGATATATGCTTTGCTGTAAATACCCTGAGTCAGTATCTAGTAAAACCTAGAAAGGTTCGCTTAATAGCTATAAAGCATGTAATGAGGTATCTAAAGGGTACATTAGATTTTGGTCTATATTATATTGGAAGTCATGAACTCAGATTACATGGTTACTCAGATTCTGATTGGGAAGGAAGTGTTTCAGAAAAAATGAGTACATCAGGTGGATGCAATGGTCTTGGATCTGCCATGATCTCATGGTTCAACAAGAAACAATCTAGTGTGGCTCTCAGTACTACTGAAGCAGAATATATAGCTGCCTGCTCTGCTAGTTATGAAGCAGTGTGGCTTCGGAAACTATTATCTAGAGTGTTTGACTTAGAAATGGATCCCACTGTGATCATGTGTGACAATCAAAGTTGTATTAAGATGACAGAAAATCCAGTATTCCATGATAAGTCAAAACACATAGAGATCCGATATTTCTACATACGAGATATGGTGCAGAGAGGAGCTATTAAACTTGAGTATGTGAGCATTGAGGAACAAATTGCTGATATATTGACCAAACCTCTGTCTCAAGTGAAATTTGAATATTTCCGAGACAAGCTTGGTGTAGTTCAGAAGGACCCTCCTCGAAAGGGGGAGTGATATAGTCACTGATGATGAGATTTCCCTCATCGACAGCAAGGTCGATGATGAGGATACCTATTTATTACACCTAGATATTTATATATGCTTAGATTACTTAGATTTAGGATACTTATACTTAGAATACTTATATTACTTGTTGATGAGGATACTTGTTTTTTATGTATTGATGAGGATACATGTATTGATGATATGTATACATGTATTGATGAGCATACTTGTTTTGATGTATTGATGAGGATACATGTTTTAATGATATGTATACATGTATTGATGAGGATACTTGTATGTACTTGTGCTAGTGATGTACTAACGATATCTGTATTGATGAGCATACAGGTGGGGATTGTATCGTCCCCGGACGTCGGTCCCTTGAAATGATCCGTAGACATGTGTCTTCGAGAATGAAGTCCTTAGTGGACAGGTGGGGATTGTATCATCCCCGAAATTCGGTACCTTGAATTGATCCGTAGACATGTGTCTTCGAGAATGAAGTCCTTAGTGGACAGGTGGGGATTGTATCATCCCCGGACTTCTGTCCCTTGAATTGATCCGTAGACATGTGTCTTCGAGAATGAAGTCCTTAGTGGATAGGTGGGGATTGTATCATCCCCAGACTTTGGTCCCTTGAATTGATCCATAGACATGTGTCTTTGAGAATGAAGTGCTTAGTGGACAGGTGGGGATTGTATCGTCCCCGGACTTCAGTCCCTTGAATTGATCCATAGACGTATGTCTCCGAGAAATGGTCCTTAGACTATGTGTAAGTTGACGAGAGGATTGTATCATCCCTAGGCATGATGAGGTGTATTAAATGATCCATAGACGTATGTCTCTGAGAAGTGGTCCTTAGACTCTGTCTAAGGTGACGAGAGGATTGTATCATCCCTAGGCATGATGAGGTGTCTTAAATGATCCGTAGACGTATGTCTCCGAGAATTGGTCCTTAGACTCTGTCTAAGTTGGCGAGAGGATTGTATCATCCCTAGGCATGATGAGGTGTCTTAAATGACTCATAGACGTATGTCTCCGAGAAGTGGTCCTTAGACTCTGTCTAAGTTGATGAGAGGATTGTATCATCCCTAGGCATGATGAGGTGTCTTAAATGATCTGTAGACATATGTCTCCGAGAAGCGGCCCTTAGACTCTGCCTAAGTTGTCGAGAGGATTGCATCATCCCTAGGCATGATGAGGTGTCTTAAATGATCTGTAGATGTATGTCTCTGAGAATTGAATTATAGGACTACATCGTCCCTGGACCTCGGTTCAAAAGGTATGTGATAGGACTGTATCGTCCCTGGACCTCGGTTCAAAAGGTACGTGATTTGGATTGTATCATCCATGGACCTATGTCCTAAAGAGAGCGGGATTGATCATCCTATAATATGATCATGTGTATTGCAGAGTATGCTGATGATCGTATGATGATGATGCTGATGATCGTATGATGACGATGCTGATGATCGTGCGATGATGATGCTGATGATCGTGTGATGACGATGCTGATGATCGTGCGATGCCGATGTCGATGATCGTATGATGACAACGATGATGGTGATGTTGATGTTCCAGTAACTGGTTGAGTTACTAATGATGATGTATTGAAGAAAGCTTCCGATGATTTATAGATGTATCATGTATGATGTAGTCGATGACTCCTTGCTCCTACAGATGTTGTTATAATATCCTTCTCGTTAAGGGGGAGTGTTGAATATTGTAACTTCTAAGAATATTATATTTGTACTTTATTATTCTGGAGATGTTTCATCCCTTCGAGGTGATCCTATTATGTATCCGGAGATGTTTATTCCTATGATGAATTGTGGTAACCAGGGTTATTAGATCCTCCATGTGGGGGTTGGCCCTGATTTAATTAATTAGGGCTTATTAGACTTCATCGGGAGAGGTCGACCCCATAAGGGAATTTAGTCAGTCGGGAACTAGTATAAGTAGAGGAGATTGGTCCTCACTTATCTCACACTTGCTTAGCTCAGAAAGTAGTGCATTTGTGTTTGAGAGGTCTGCATAGGAGGTAGAGAAGGAGGTCAAGCCTTGGAGCACATCTTGTATTTTGGTTGATCATCTTATTGAGGGAAGCTTTGCTGGGTTTTCTACTCCATGAGGGTTTCCTAGGGTAATATCTTTGTCTATCTTGTGATTATGTTTCTTTCAGTGATATTGCTAGTCAAATTAGTTTAAACTTAACACATTCAAATGAGACACAACCAGTTGTGAATCTAGGCGGACTTCTAAAGACTGGATACCATGGGAAATAAAATCCCGAAGTAGCTCAACTACAGCACTGTACTCAGCCAGATTGTTAGATGTAGGACCGAGATAAGCACCTCTTGAAGACACAACTAGGTGGTCAGGTGAATAAATAACCCAGGCAGCAGAAGCAAGCTGTTGCGTATGACAGCTAGCACCATCCGCAAATCCTAAGAATGTGGGAGAGTCCGCTGACATCTGTCAATCAAACGGAAGAAAATCAGTAGACCCGAAAACCAAAAGAAATCTAAACTATGTACAAAAGCAACTATACAATAGTATACAAAAGTATTAGCTCGAACTAGAAGTTCATGCGTAATACCACTTGAGGTAGAGCCCATTTCTAGGCTCCTTCAAGACATTCCCTTCATAATCTACCAATTCGTAGGCTCCTTTTTCTAGGACACGCCTCACGATTTAAGGACCATGCCACATGGGATTAAACTTGCCTGCCCCCAGGGGTTCTTTAGCTTGGTCATATAAAAGGACCAAGTCACCTTCAACATATTGCCAAGGATGGACAGACCTATCGTACTGAACCTTGAAACGACATTTATTGGCATCTATATCCATAGTGGCATCTCGACGTTGCTCGTCAATATGCTTAAGGTGGATTAAACGTTGCTCAATACTCGACGTATCAGGGACGAGCTCTATGGCTAGTTTTAACGAAGGGATTTTGCATTCAATCGGTAAAATAAACTCCACACTGTGTACCAACTGAAACAATGAGAACCCGGTGGCAGTCTTGACTGCGGTTCGATATGCCCACAAAGCAGTATATAACATAATATGCCAGTTGTTCTTGCTCTGTTGGATGGTATGTTGGAGAACGGTATTTAAAGACTTATTGACTTCTTTAACCTGACCATTCGCTTGGGGGTAGTAAGAAGATGAGTGTTCTTGACGAAACCCAAGCTTGAGTGACAAATCCTCCATCATCTTGTTCTGAAAGTGACTGCCATGGTCAGTGACAATCTCTTTCAGAATACCGAACCGAGTAATAATCTGATTGAATACGAAATGGGTTGTTGTAGTACCATCATCTTTTATGGTAGGCATGGCCTCAGCCCAATTGGAAAAGTAGTCCATGGCCACTATGATATGGTGATGAACCCCAACCGAAGTTGGTTTTCAATCCATGAAATCCACCCCCCACTTGGTGAAGGGACCGACGGTGATGACCAGATGAAGGGGCGTTGGATGCGAGTGTATATTCCGAGAAAACACCTGGCAAGGGTGACATCTCTTCACAACGTTCATACAATATTTAAAGATTGAAGGCCAAAAGTAACCAGCTCGCATAATATGTTGGGCTATTTCAAGCCCAGATAAGTGATCGCCACACGCCCCAGCATGGCAACCATTAAGCACACGCTTCGCTTCTTCGTGAGTCAAACAACGACGAAGACTAGAATTCTTTCCTCGATGGTACAAAGTGTCACCGACGATGGTATAATATTTAGCATGGTGTTTCACAGGCTGTCGTTCATCTCGTGAATAGTGCGAAGGGAAATTCAAAGTTTGAATATATATAATAATATCCCCATACCAAGGGTCCTCAGACGAGATAAGAAACAAGTGCTCATCCACAAAGGAATCTTCATGGACAACATCCTCATCAAGTCGCGAAAGGTCTGACATGAGCTCAGCAAAAACCAAGGATTTCACTGACTTCGCTGAAGCAAAATCGAGATCGAAATCCTAAAGGATCACGATCCATTTATTGTACTTCCCCCTATAACACGTCATGATAGCACGAACTAAAATGGATTGATATGCACTATGACCGTGGTCTTCCTAAGCATGATATAGTGCCGTAACTATTAGATTGCATGTATAGTCGCAAGTGCCAACTTTTCCACATGAGTATATCTCAGCTCAATGTCTACTACATTTTGACTAAGGTAATAGATCACATGAGCCACTAGCACATCATCAACCTGAACTAAGACCATGCCAATCATCTCTTGAGACGCAGCCACAAAAATTATAAAATATCTTGCAAAGTCGGGTGGACTAAGCAAAGGGGCTGATACCAAATTTTTCTTAAAAGAATCGAAAGACTGTTAGGCTCGCTCATCCCAGATAAACGGTATGTCTTTCTTCAACAAGCGTGCGAAACCTTTGGTAAGACTAGCATAATTAACTACAAAGTGACGTAGAAAAGTAGCTCTCCCTTGGAGGCTCTGAAGTTGTAACAAGTTGCGCAGAGGAGGAAACCGAAGTATTTCCTCAACTTTAAGATGATCAACTCTGATACCCTCTTTCGAAACTATGAAACTGTAATGTCCCCATTCAAATAAGTGCATAGTAAGACAATCCCATCAATCCTACTAGTTTCCTAGGTTGGATGGGCACATGTGGGATGGTAATAAGGAAGCTAATAAATGATATTTATACATTAGAGGGGTTCAAGCATTTAATAAATATGGTGAATAAATAAATTCAAGATAAATTATAAGTGGCAAGTGGTTTTGGAGACATATGGAGGTGGTGGGAACCACACTAGCTTGATTTTTCATAATACATGGTATCTCTCTTTTGCAAATTCGAATTAATGGGAATGTGAACACTCTTGGGTGAGTTTGTAAGTCATAACACATGTCATTGAGCATCTTAGGTTGAATTGGGAAGGATTGGTAACCTCCATGGAAGATAAAGAGTCAAAGTAGAAGTTTGTGGACACTTGGGCTAGATTCCCTAGCCCTTATGACACCAATGATGTAGCATCTATGACAACTATGACAAATTGTAGACTTGACCTATGACATCTGACCACTATGACATGTCAGCACCAAAAATAGGCTCAAGGAAGGCGAATTTGGGAGTTGGAGAAGCTAAAGAGACTCAAAATCGAATTTGGGAGAAGATTGAAGGTTGGAACTAGGAGACAAGTGGCAAATATGGAATATTTCCTAAATGGAAATCTATTGAATATATTGAGAGGATTTCGACCCTTAGAAGGCTAATGTTGGTTATAAAATGTAGAAATGAAGAATGAGAATGGCTTTTGATGATTTGAGAAAAAATGCATTTGTGAAGAAAGAGCTAGTGGATGACTAGTTTCTTGCCTTAGCCAATTTCGAGGGTGAAAGATTCCCATCCAAGTTGGTGTTTGGAGAGGCCACTCAGGTCTTTCATGGTGCTTTAATGGAGTTTGTATTTTCAGGTAGAAGCTACAGGAAGTTTCATGGTTTGGTTTAGTGCAACACTTTCTCTCCACCGTTTCCAGTTTTGAAGGCATATTCATGCTCCTTGAGGGAGGGCGTTTTTGGTGAGCACTTGTACTTCTTGAGAGAGATTCTCATTATATATTTATGATTGTAATAGCTTCATATCCTCTGTTATTAATATTCAGAAAGTATCAGGTCGAAATTCCCACTGGTTGTATGCAAAACTATTGATTAATGAGCAAACAATGTCCATTTCCCCAATGCATTGATGTATGACACTATAATATTGATTATTTCGAATGGATGGATGATTATATGATATATTTGTGATAAATATACTGCCATGGATGTCTTATACAAGTTTCATGTACTGTACTTGAGCATTTGAAGCATTTTTACTCAGTTTAGTTGTATTGGGAGGTGAAATAGTGCCATTTCCCCAAGGGTCGAATTGGGGGTTTTTGATGTTGAATGTGAGAGAGTTAGAACAGTAGTAAAAATCAATTAATGGTGCATATGAGACCTTAATCACATACTTAACACATTATATACCTCTTTTCATAAATTCGTTTGATTTTGGAGGCATTTGGAAGGCCATTTGCAGTGTTACCCGGGGGGGATTTGATGCACAAATTCCTAGTCAAAATTACCTATATTGATCAGAATACAAATCAAGTTTGCAACAGTATTTGGAGGGCCATAAAAAATCCCTGAACCTGATATTCAAGTCTAAATACCATTCATACACTCCTACAGAAGATTTGGGAGCATTTGGGTTGATTTGGAGGTCAAAACAGTTAAACTAGTCAAAGGTCAAAATTGGGGAAAAAGTGGAAAAATTGGCATTTTAATAGAATTTTGAAAAAGGGTCATTACATAAACCTAGAAGGCGACCTATCCTCACAACAAAGATGCACTTATTGGTATTCAATCGAATCTTGTAGTGTATACATTGTTTGAGAATCAAATGGAGGTGCTTGGGGTGGTCCACTCTCTTGCGAGAATGGCCAGCAAGATCATCCAAGATAACCTCCATTATACGTTTAAGGTCGTGAAAGGCATAGGTCATAGCACGCCGAAACGTAGCTCCGATGTTTTTAAGGCCGAAGGGCATTTTCCAGTACGCAAATGTACCCCACGGACAAATCAAAGCAATCTTATGTTGGTCCTCGGGTTTGATTTGAATATGGTTATACCCCGAAAAACCGTCCATGAACGAAAAAATTTCACTTCCCACACAAGCATCCAAGATCTGATCAATGAATGGAGTGGGGAAATTGTCTTTCGGACATGCGGTTCAGGTCTCTAAAATTAGTGCATACACGGATAGTTCCCTGCTTCTTATCCACAGGAATAGGGTTTGACACCCATTCGGTAAGGGGAACAAGGTAGATAAAACTAGGCTTAAGCAGTTTCTCCACCTCTGCCTTAATAGCGGCTGCCTTCCTAGGGTTAAAAATGTGAAGATGTTGTCGAACCGGTTTAGCATGAGGATATGTCCTAATCTCGTGTTCGATAATGCTGGGTTCTATTCCTGGCATCTCCTCATATGACCAGGCGAAAGCTTCCCGAACTTTTGTAAACAACTTGGTGTAAATGGAAACCTCCTCAGAAGAGCAATCATCACCGATGTAAACATTCTCAATCTTTCTGGGAGTGCAAGAGATGTTGATCGGTATAGTCGGGGAAACATTAGCCATGTTCCCCTCCGTGTAAATCCCATGTGAAACCAGAGGAGCCACAGGGTGACCAACCATCTCGACAAGAGTTGTCCTAAACTCTTCTTGCTCGGCAAGATCGAGGTTGGGAAGAAAATAAGAGCGATGATGCATGTCCTCCCAAGGTCTCTCACTACCACACATGGCCTTGATAATAGCTTCATCCGAAGGTAAAGTACTATCAAGGCAATTGTGCGAATAAGATGAGTCGACTGCCCATTCCGGCAGCATAACAGGATCTTCCTCCTTTGTCTGTAAAGAGGGGAGATCTGGCTCTGCAGTGTCTTGTTGAATATCGTGATATGCAAGCTCAATAGCAGACAGTGACATAGCCATTCCAACGTGCGCAATGTCTCCAAACGTGGAACTTGTGGATGGTAAGGTCCATGGATCATCAAAATACAAAGTTTGGAACGATACATTATTCAATGGAGGAGATGCATTATAGGAAAATTAATGGGTGAAGGGAAATCATAAGATCCCATCAATGAGGGGTACAATCCGACACCCATGTTCCCAGATGCTGGCTGAGAATCTGTAACTTGAGGGACTACTGATCCCGTGGATGTTGTGGAATAAGGACTAACAAAATCCAACTGGTCGACTGTCACAATCTTGCCTTCGTGTGGAAAGCAAATAACTCTGAACACAATGGATGTGACTGCTTTCATAGTGTACATCCAATTCCTACCCTGGAGAAGGTTGTAGTCGATGGGTGCATCAACCACCTTGACTTCAATAGGCACGGGTTTCCATCCCAAGTGGACAAAAAGGGAAGGGATAATCCCATGCAGCTTAAATGGCCGACTGTCAAAGGTAGTGAGCATGGTCATAGACTTGGATAAGGGAGGAGAGCCAAGAGCTTTCCAACACGATAAAGACATCACTGATGTAGAAGCACCTTTGTCAACCATTGTTCTCTTGACGAAATTCTGAAGGCACTCCACATGGATTTGAAAAGCCATGTGGTAAGGTAAGCGAGGTTGAACATGAGTAGTATCAAACTTGATAATGTTGGGACTTGCCCCATCCTGAACTCCTAAAGCACTCAAAAGGGCATGCCTTTGATAAGGACACGCTTGTAAAACTTCAAGAGCCGACATGGCACATAGAGTTTGACCCAAATATTCTACAATAGAGTAGTTCTGGGCGGCTCAAGCATTGGGATTATGCGTAGAGCGCTTGAAAACACCTTTCCGTATCCACGGCATAGTAGTGGGATTCTCGATATGCAAGGAAGTATCATGAGGAGGAGGCTCATTCCCCATATTCGGTTGTGGTGCACCATAATCGCGTTGACAAGTAGCAACACTAACCTCTGATTGGACCATATTTACACATCCATAACCACTAGTATTGGAGGAAGACGTTGTAGTCTCATTAGGTCCCTAACCAGTAGCGAGAGCATGCGAAGCCATGTTCTGATGATGAGGAAGGGGATCTTTTAACAAAGTTGGGCTCTGTGCCAGATGCTTCGATGCTTCTTCGATCCGAGGACACAAGTGAGTAAGATGATCTTCCCCACAAAGCTTGCAAGGGAATTTCACTTTATGCCTAGGTTTACGGTACCCACCAGCATTTCCACCTTCCCAAGGAGGGTTGACATTCTCTTTCTGAGGAGTATTGCGATTACTACCATTGTTCCCATTGTTTCCACCCTTACTGTTGTTTCTACCCTTCTTCTTACCACTAGGCTGCTGGTTACCCGATGGGTTCGTTGATTACACAACGTGTACATCGGACGATGGGGTGGAAGTGGACAAGGTGTGAACTTGTCTGGGAGTAGACTAGTTAAGCGACAAATTTTGCATTTGATTAGCAACCAAATATATGGGTCAAGTACTTGCGGATCCAACAATGCCATCGGCATGTGGTACAGGAACTGACTTGGGCTCATGTCGTGTTCGTGGTGCGTCAGGAATAATGTCATACAAGATGCTAGATTGAGAATATAGTAAATCTAGCTGCTGGAATTTTAAGATGGCTTGTTCCTCAGTCACAATGCCAGACATCGAAACATCCTTAGCAATATATGGAAGTAAAGACTTGAGAAACCATTCCAACAGAAACTCTGGAGGAATGTTGTCTTTCACTAACCTCTTCCGTTGACGCCACTCTTGAACGTGGTCATAAATGTGCGTGGCCTTATTCTGGCGGAAGGTAGACAAAAGTTCAGTACCACTATCGTAACGAATCGAAAGCTGGAAATGATCCAAGAAAACCAAATCTATCTCATTGAAGCCCCTATATGTGCCCCCAGGAAACTCAACATACCACTTCGTGGTTGCCCCCGTGAGGGTGCGTTGAAATAGTCTCAAACGAACGGAATCGTGATTTAACCAGTTGGATGAGCACCAAAGGTGAAAAGTTGTGACGTGGTCACCCGGATCCTCACCACTCTTCCCCTCAAACTTAGGAATGTCTGAAGGGATCTTGGTAGGGACTGGAGGCCAATTAGGATCGTGACACACCGGATCATTCGTGAGCTTCAAAAGATCCAGAAGATTCAATTGAGCAAGGAATGGGAGCTGTGGTTGTTAAGCTTGATTATAAGCTCCCATAAAAGGTTGATTATACAGACCTGAAGGATAATATGGACCATAACCGGGACCCTATCCATAAGGCTGATAACCTCCTCCAACCTGACCCATGTGAGGGTATGCAGGTATATATGCATTATGAGCACCGTATTGAGGTGGCTTGTAATGAGAACCAGCACCGACTGTATTATAGTAAGGGTTACCACCATAATTATGGGGCATATAAGTGTTACCTGTAGCGAGAACTGTGTTGTAATGACCATGATTATAAGGTATGTTCCCACCCCCTACATAAGATTTATTAGTAGCGTGAGCAGTCGTATGGTGACCATGAGGTATATTCCCAACCCCAACATTGGCATTACTACTAGCAGGAGTAGTCGTAAAAGTATATGGTATGTGTCCATCCCCGTGATTGGGAGGATTGTTAACATTAGCAAACATGGTCCTAGGTGGATGGATAGAGGCATGTGTATTGAACTGTGGATGGCGAGTCGTATTGCGAACAATGTTCCTATTAGGATGGGTAGTCCTAGGAAGCGGCCTTCCTCCAACATTTGGATTTTTAGGAGGGATATGACCGGTCCTTGTAGTATGTGTGTGAGCAGGAAATGTGGTGCCCCCGGCGAGGGTATTGCCCCCAGTGGGTGCAGTGTTGCCAACACCATGACCAGTGCTAGCATGACTACCAAACATAGTGGATGGATCAACTGTGTTGTACTCAGGCATACCAAAAGAGAATGGGGTAGCGTTCGTAGTGGTTGTAGGGCTTGTGTTAACATGCAAGTTCAGCATCCCGTGTAGGAAATCATGTGGATTCAAAGGATCGAACGGGTTGTCCTCGGGTGGATCCGGACCAAACAAACTAGGCTGGGTCTCGAGTGGATCACCCCCCTGTGCCTCTCTAGGAGTAGGGGTGTCTGAAGTGTGTTCGAATCTACCCGATGGAGTCATAGGGATTTCTCCCGTGCCCGAATGTGCAGTCATGAAGTTGGTACGATACATTTCGTAAGAATCCGAAGACTCGGAGAGGGCCTTCCGACATCCTCTACTAACACAGCGTGTAACCTCGGCAGTCGATAAACCAGCCAACCAACGAGATCGGAAAAGAGCAGGACCTCACGCCACGATATCTTCGGAGAGACTATAAAATCAAAGCGTCCCCTAATGGCCAAACTATCAATCAAAAACATAAAATCAAGAGCACACACCTAGAGAAACTACAGCCAAATGCACATAAACATAGTGTCTAAATGAGCTCTCGACACTACAGGCGGTATGTCTCGCCTAGGAGAGGCTTGAGACTCCCAAACTATAGCCGGAGGTAACATAATCAGTTATAAAGGTTCCCGGGCTTCACTGCGTGCACAGGGTCAAGTCCCTATACAACAACTGTGCTGTCCAACCCCTATCTAACTTAGGATACATACAACATAACCACTGCAAACACCCCATGCGATACTTAGCTAAGGCAAGTATGGTCACCGCAATATAACCAATGCTCAGGGGGACAGTCACAGGTGGGATCCGTCGTATGGGCAGGGTAGCTAATCCCGAAGCACAAGAGGACGAACCTCCGATACCCCCAAATACGAACAAATCTTGGAAATATCTCCCATGTTCAGCCAGTATTGGAGGGCTATCTCTGCAACCAACCTCCCGTGACCTCATTCTTAACTCTGGTCTGAGTAGATATTCCTGAGAACACCGATGTATACCATGGATTTCACCACTCCTTGGTCAGACACATAATGTTTTGTCTAGTAGTCTTGGATTGTTAACTCACAATGATCTATTCCAAGACTCTAAACCTATACTAGTTGGTGTACCCTATAAATAAAAATCGTTCTAATCAATTTTAAGTTTAAGCGTTAATTTTAGGTGGCTGTGATTACTCAAAGGATGTGTTCGTTAAACTAATGATGTATATGAATCAATAGTATGCACAATCATCAAACTCTAGACTCATCTATCCAATAAAAAAAATGCTACTAGAATGAAAATCAATCCAACGGTTTCGAAATAAAAATGCAACTCTTTTATATTTTCAATGCACAAGCAGATCCTAGATGAAAGCACAAGCACTTAGATGCAAAATGCAATACATAAAAGTAATTTTTTTTTTTGTATTTTCACTTATAAGCAAAAGGAAAATGCAAAACTATGTTTTTGTATTTTTCAATATAATGAAATGAAAAATGCAAGCAAAATCCCAACGGCCAATCAATGACACAGAGCTTCGACAAACAACAACTCTAAAAAAGGACATATGCCTAAAAATCTCCAAAAATGGATGTTATCCCCGACGGAGTCACCATTTATGTTACGGAGAAAACTTCCTATGGCTTGGGGAAGACCACAACAGACAGCTGACTACCAAAAAATAACTCAATTCCCAATGCAATGCTATATAAATGACAATGCCAAAATAATGGAGAATATAACCAACCTTGAACCGGTCGTTCGATGTAGATCCCCGTTGAAGCTTTCAATTTATGCACTTGGTCCTGCAAATTAGTCTTGACAGCCAATACACAACAAGCGCATATAATATATGAAAGTCACTAACATCATCAATAGCAATGGTCCATGATATCATAAGTAAATGCAACCTAATGTAATATAAACAACATTCACAATATTAATGGATGAGAATATGAGTATTTCTATTAATGAATAACAAGAAGTACAATGTGATACGGCCTCTTGCTGGCAACCAATCTGAACCAAGAACTGGGTCTCTCTACTTGTGCCTCCACCACTTCAATCCTCCATGTAATGGAAAACTCAAACTAGGATAGGAGTTTGGTAGGTGAACATAAGGAGTTCACAACAACAAGGACCAATGAGTGTAGACTCAAGTCACGAAAGCAATCCACTAGAGTTCTCTTGCTCTCCCTTTCTCCTCCCTTCCATTTTCCATAAGAGATCAATATATAACCTTCCAAAGGTAAGTGAAAAGACACATCGAGGTGTTTTGGGGAAAATGGAGGGCCAAACGTCACTCTAAGACCGCTTTTTGGGAGTAAAAATTATTTTTCTAGTGACTTTTACCATTTTACTTGGCACCCGCGGGCTATAGTGGAACAACTCGCATGTATGCTGGCTAAAGTGGAACAACTAGCGTATAGGAATAAAAATAGGGAAAAAGTGTTTCTAAAGGACATAAAGTGCATCTGAGTCAGTGAAATGGATCTTGAAGGCCAAAGAGTGCTCATGCTCACAAGGTGGAAAATTACATTGTAACATAGATCCTATGGAAGAAAAAGTGTCGAAGTTCCAAAGAATGCAGTGAGATGTTGGACATGCAATCAACCTAGACATATAGTTGCCAACTGCCACACCTTGAGATGCTACAATTGCAGTGGATTTGGTCATAAAGCCCAAACTTGTGCTAGTCCAAGAAGACAACCAATGAAGAGCCCATCATATACATCATCAAGGAGAACCAATGAATCTTGGAAGATGAATAATGTAGGAAGACTTAAAGACCAAAGGACAAGTGATCACAGTCAAGGTCACTCTAAGGTATGGGTGAAAAATATTGATTTGTTGAATATGGATGAAGTAGATCAATGCAAGGAAGATGGCTGCCATATGGCAAGCCAAGACTGAAGTCTCTCAAAGATTTCAGTACACCTTGAGTTCATTGAGATTGGAGGATGAACTCACAAACAATTATTGGTTACTTCAGGCATAGTAACAGGTCCAAGGATCGTGGTCACAGCTGGCATGGTGATAGGGGGAGCAAAAATAATCTCATGTGATCTAATGAACCCTCTCTAATTGAAGCAAATGAAGTGAAATGACATGATGATGGTTGAAGGGATGTCCTTGATGCATGATAACTACAACATTCTTAAAGTGTACAAATGAATTCTTCTAGCTTTGGATGACTTCAAAAACACTTGTTGTTGGTATCTGACTACATGACTTATCTTAAGTTGGTTATCAATATTTTTATCATTGTATGAATGAAGACAAATCATATATTTTGAAAAGAGCATCTGATTGGAACGTTCTGCACTCTGATCTCCTCAAGAAGCTACAGGAGTCACGAGAAGAAGTTGTCACAGGGGGAGCATATTGAGAAGTAATTATGGCACCCATTGAAGTGATTGGAGCAGTTGAGGACCATTCCTGAAATAATCTTGACTGGACCAACAATCATGGCTTGACATCCAAGAAAGTCATTTGAACAGTCTAGCAATGAATAGCTGCCAGTATGCTTGCTCTAACATGGATCAACAATAAAAGGAGAAAGGAGTACCTTATCTTCTACTGTTAAATAGTCAGCATAAAAAATGACACCAACCGAAGAAGAAGAAATCAAATCCAAAGATATATCGTGGTTGAAGACTCGGACTGATCTGGATGCTATGATACAAATATGCATAGTGACAAGGGGAGAAAAAGAAATTTGCAGCTGATAACTGTTTGCTTGTCAGTGACATCACAACCATAGGTGAAAACGAGTGAAAGCTAAGAAGTCATCAAAAAGGGGGCACTACAGGGAAATATTTGCCAATTTTCATAGCAAGGATTAAATTTTGATAACAAATGTTCCAAAACATCCTGATGCAGATTCATGGTATGTGGATACCCCACTTGAGAATCGAAAGGTGTTAACTATGGTGTCAGCTGTTTCAAATGATGATCATACCATTAAGAATTTAGTGTCTCCACTTAAGGAAAGGTTGAAATTTCTAGGCTTTGGTAATGAACCAGACAAGGCTCACAATGGCTCCTTCACGAAAAGACTTTTGAGATGTCTTCCTTACATTTTGCTTTGAGAAATGATGAAAGTGTTGTTTCTGGTGGTTCCTCATTTTATCAAAATGATATCCTACATATCATGGTCAATCTAATGTATCTAAGCAGGTCATGAGCAGTCTTGGCGCAAGTATAATTATATGGGCATTGACTAATAACTAGACAAGTAACATGACAAATTGGTGAAGCACTTTGAGCCCTTACAATAGTAATGACTTAACATAACAACATAAGGTCTTTATAGTAAGAATGCCACTCATGCACTAAGTGAGCAATACATAACATGATAAGAAGTTTGTCCTTGAAGTAGTAGTTGAGTTGTGGTTATAAAATCAGACACCATCCTTTAAAGAAACATCAACCCATTGGTAAGAGTAGAGATCAAGATTCACATGTGAAAGTTAAATCCCTGTTTTGATATTTAGATCAGAGGTAAAGTGATTTGAGCTGCTCATTGAATTGGCACCATCCAAAGTCTGGACAGTCCACCAGACATTCGAAGTTCACAAATGATTGAAAGATGGACTAGCTTTGCATTTGACAATGAAAACCTTAAGTTTGGAAGTAATAACAAGTCTGGTTTTACTAAACAATGAATGCATTAACTTGACAAAAATAGGATGACCAGATAGAGTTGTGTCTGAAACAGTGACTTGAGAAGTTCCCGAAGTAGTGCAAATAAAAGTGAAGACTTCAACAACTGTATACACTTCTTGTTTTGAATATGTCAAGACAAGTTGGATGTATTTTGACCAAAGGAGGAGTAGACAGAAGGATTTAGAAGAAAGATTAATCATAGCAGACAATTCATCATGATCCGAGGAAGTTTGTTGTGGTCAAAGTGTTGCAATAACACTCATTAATAGTAAGGAATATCTGTGTTAGGGGGAGCAGCAAAAGAGATCCTTCAGCAAGCTTGAAGGAAAGTGATAAGAACACATATGATCAGAACTTGACATAAGCAAACTTTTGATATCATTGATAGGGGAAGCATGTCTTCAATAAAAGTTCTATAAAATAAAAAACAAGAGACAAAACCAAGCTCAGTCAAAGGGGGAGCTTAGATCAGCAAATGAAAAAGTATGGGGAGAGATGTTATGAAAAAGGAGCAAACATTTTAGCATGACTCAGGAATATTTCCTTTTTTGGCATTGTGAAGTCTTTGATGGGTGAGTTTTTGGCCCTTTGTCATTAATGTCAAAGGGGGAGAGCAACATTTGAAGAGGGGTTGCCATCAATGACAAAGGGGGAGTTTGTTGAACAAAGTTGTCATTGATGACAAAGGTAAGATAAAGGTTGATGACATAGCAAGAAAAGGACAATGGCATGGCATGAAGAACCTTGGATGTGGGCATTGGAGCCAATGGAACACCTAATGGGCCAAATGACCCATTATGTGGTCATTTGTGTCTTAATGGGGTCATGAAGCCCACACAAATTGTGAAGAAGCTTTCAAACATGATCATGACTTTAATGAAGTATTTGTCTTGGTGAAATTGGGCCCTTGGACATGTGGTGGTGTTTGTGGTCTTGCAACCTTTACATGTTACATATTGTGGTCATGATGTTGTTGAATCCCACAAGATTTGAAGAAGCCTTTACACTTTAAGACCTTGATAATTGGTAATAAGGGCATGGAATACACATAACATTTGGAACTATTTAATGACATGTCAAACACTTATTGTGAGAACATCAAGCAAGAATAATGGATTTAATCAAGATGGGTCAGCTTCAAAAGACAACCTTTAATTATTAAATAAATACTTATGATGCAAGTCGGCTCTGCTTTAGAATACAATTTTTTATTAAATAAAAAATATAAAAAGAATAGTAGGTCGGCTCAGTTTGAAGTTAATTTTGAACATGTATAAATATACCTTCAAACCTCATTTAAACAACAAGTTTGAGCTCTGATTTTCGACCAGATACTGAGGAGATTTTCAGGTATAGTGAGGCAGTTGCAGCAAAAAATAACTGTGGGCATCTACAACAGCATAAAATTAAAAAATTGATTGACTTCTTTTTGGGCATATTCAGTAGCAACAAACTCACCTTTTTAGTTCTGTTTTTGGTAGCAGCAGAGGAATACTCAGTATACACAGTCTAAATTTTACACGGTCAGCTCAGTGTATAGTATACACAGACCCGAATTTTACAGTTTTGCAGTAGTGACATATTTTAGTCAAAGTCTGAGTTGGTCAATATGATCATAGTCAGAGGTTATCTCAATTCTAAGAAGAACAGTTTATCATCATTCCAAAGGAGCAACAGTTGGAGTGCAAGCTTGTTACAACTGTCCAATGAAGTGATGGTTATAAAATGATGGTATGCATACACAGTGACACAGAGGTACATGTACACAATGACTTGATGATTATACAATGATCTCGGGGGACAGTGATGGACAGTTCATTGGTGTGAAAAGGAGCAACATGAAGACAGTGTGATGACAACAGTAGGAACATAAATGAAATATTGCTATTTATCTTTATTTCTGGGTTTGTCTGAGACAGGGAATTAATGAGTTAGCTTGACTTCTGGGCAACAGTTTGATGTCCATGATGAAGATGTTGAGCATGACTAAATGTAAATTGTTGATGGAAAGTATGCTGAAGATTGTCTGGAAAGAATTGATTTTTTGGATGATGGAATGATGTTGGAAAGGTTGATATGTGTTCGTGCTCGGGTCACGGCAATGACAAAATTCATGTGATGAAGACAAGTGCTGAAATGAACGAAAGTGTGAAGACAAACGTGATGCTGATGACATGCATGGACAACTTGATTTGATGAACTAGGGCAGTCAAATATGCATGGACAGAATAGCATGTTTGTGTCACAGTATGCTTGAGAGAATTATGATGATGATGACAGTGTGGTCATATTGATTGATGTAATATGTAAATATAACTTACAAGCAGGGTCTTGTGATGAATTGTACTAATAAATACAAGCAGGGTCTTGTATCCATTTTCTTGGTTGGCTCTAAGAAAAACTAGGCAGGGTCCTAGATAAAGAGTTGGTGCTCTTTTGTTTCAGTTGGTGCTGAATTGCCTCGTGGTTGTAGCCGTTGAACCAAATACAAAAGATTACAAAACTATATCCTGTGTCTATTGTGCAATGTGTTGATGATGATGTGTTTTTGTTGATGAATGACATGTGCTTAGTTGATATATAATTCATTGATAAATATGATGTTGAAGTGAATGAGAAATGATTATACAATATTGGTAGAAAAAGTTGAAATTTAGAATTCAGCCTAATCTCACTGATTCACCCCCCCTCTCAGTGAGCATTGTGTCTAACAGACCCATTGTGTCTAACAGACCCCTTCCTCGATATGTACTTGGACATTTTCTAATATTCCACTTTAGGTGATGTTACCCTCCCATGGAATTTCAACATACACTCAAAATATCTACAAATAATGATTCATGATAGATTCGAGGTTTCCATTTATCTTCAGAATATTGACTTGGTTTCAATGGGTCTCCATAATGTTTCAAATGATGGTTTGAGGCCTCTTACAATATATAGGATACACCTTATCTATCTTGTCTAATCTAATGACCAACATCTCCTTAATGGTCTTCCATATTCTTTTGTCTCACATGCTTTCCCAATGGTGGAAGTGCCAATTTAGTTGCTAAGTTATGGGAAATTGAGAGTTTCTTCCTCACATCCAACACCTTATAGTCTCCATAATGCATCCCATTTTGACACCCCTCATATCACTATACATTTCATTGAGGGGGTTTGTTTATGGAAATACGTCCCAATAATTAGGGTCAAGTTATAGACGGAACAAGGTAAGATAACAACTCTAGATTCCAATTCCAATTAAGTACTCAGATATAAATAAAAAAGAGAAGAGAGGAATAACTTAAACCAATTGGTTGGCCTCCTTATTGTAACATGTGATCTAATGAAAACATGTCATTTGTACATCCAATCTACTACAAATATGCACACAAGTAACCAAATGACCATCCTTATGTTGAACAATGTAGCTCATATAGGAACTTCCACACATGTTAAGTGTGAGCTTGTTGGAATTGGTTCAATTTAATTATATTTTGTAATTCACTATAGGAATAAAGTGAATGTCTTATTATTAGCTGATTGAATCTAATAAATTGTATTTATACCTTAGTGATATCAACTATACATCTTACTGAAAGATTAGGGTTTCATATCAAGTATAAAGACAAGTCAAAAGAGAGTGTTTAGACACAATTTTGTTGGTAGGGACAATGATTAGAAGGGAGAAAGAAGAGTGCATCAACTAGGAGAAAGGTATTGTACAACATTAGTGTATAGTACATCCATATAACAATTTTGTACAATCATATGGACCCACACACCAGGTTTGCACAGTTGCATGGATGGGTTCGTATAATCATATAGATCAATACATCTAGTATGTACAATCATACATACATATCCATAGAGGGTCACACACTAGCAACAATTTGTTTCCTCATTTTGTGCGCAGGTCGTACATCTCTTCAATAGGTCATACACCTCAAGTTGGAGTGATTTTTGTATATTGTGGAATTGCTTCGTTTAAGAAGTTGTGGAGGTTTCCTTGTAATATTTGATTAAGTTAATGATAAGTTGGTTTGAAGGAGAAAATTCCTATGCATGTGTGAAATTGTTTATGCTTCCACTATTTAGTTTCTATCTTTTTGTGTGATTGTTTCTATGTGAAGAAGTTAATTTTTTGCAATTCAATAACATGCTTGTTTAGTTGAGAATAAGGACAACCATCACCTAGGGTTTAGAATTTTCATATGGTATCATAACTTCTCTAATTGAGAGTGAAATGAACAAGGTTAATTTCCTAACAAATATCCAACATAGGAAAGACAATAAACATAAATCCATGTAGTATAGTAATAATATAATATATAAAATTACTGAATGATAGAATATGTTACAATGCCATGGGATGGTATGCGATGCATTGATTAGTCATCATGGTTGATAGTTCATGTCCTTAGTCAAGATATGTCTCTTCATTATTAATGATTTATTAGTATTAATCATTATTATTTATTTATTAGTGTTTACATATATATTGTATACAGTACAGATAGGATCTGACATTGAAAAGAAGACTCGTCATTCCTGTTAAATCCCTTACCCACATAGAAAATTCATATAGTCTTATTGATAGATATGGTGATGTATTTGACCCGGTATTAACTAGATATTTTGCTAAAATCCCGTGATTGTGCTCATTCGAGTGGTTTTAAAATCATATAGAATATTGTCGTAATTGGTAAATTAGTTTGCCTCAAACCATGGTACTTTTGACTGATCATTTTCCAGATTTCATTATTATGTGTGAAAAAATATATGACCTTGTCAACCACACTATAAGTCCATATAATGAAACTATGATTTCTTCTATCATACACAAAACCATTTCTGAAATGCTATACTTACCTCATAACCCTACCTTGCTCGATGAAACATATAGAATATTGTCGTAATTGGTAAACTAGTTTGCCTCAAA
This sequence comes from Larix kaempferi, assembly GCA_027924585.1. Lineage (NCBI taxonomy): Eukaryota > Viridiplantae > Streptophyta > Pinopsida > Pinales > Pinaceae > Larix > Larix kaempferi. The sequence continues at coordinate 21,309,040 of BSBM01000994.1, read as the reverse complement.
CCATGGTACCTTTGACTTATCATTTTCCAAATTTCATGATTATGTGTGAAAAAATATATGACCTTTTCAACCACACTATAAGTCCATAGAATGGAACTTTGCTTTCTTCTATCATACACAAAACCATTTCTGAAATGCTTTACTTACCTAATAACCCTACCTTGCTCGATGAAGAAGCGTGGAATTCAATTCCTTATTAGTAGACCAGAGGAATGATTTAATAACCAGGTCATCTCCTGAAGGGATGTTAGTTCCTAAATTGGATCCACCTTACCAAGATTGCATGTTTTCAAAGTTAACTCAAGAAATTATCTCAATGGCTTGCTTGGTTTTAGGGTATGATGATGTAATATCCCGATTTTGACCCCATTGCATTAAAATGTAAATGATGTAATATCGTTATAAATCGCGGTGAGGATATCAAGGCCAAGTCCCCACCATCGATTTACTGTTAAAATTGATGCATATGGTTTGTGTGCTATCCAGGCACAATACAAATTGTGAATATCATGTAAATATGCATTTTAATAAAACACCCACAACTAGCTATCCAATGCAATGCAACAAGAGTATGGGGGCATGATCTTTACAAGGAATTGGGAGGGAAATATTCAAACCCTTGGAGCCAATCAAGTCAAGCCAAGTGTCAATGAGAGAACCCATGAACCTTCAACTACCCATGTTGAATTTTGTACCCAATCATTTAATTCTTCCAAGAGTTGGTTGAGGTAGTTAATGCCTTGGGGAATGGAAATGTATGGCTATCCAAATTCGGGTATGGGCAAGCCATCAGTTTTGGAAAAACGTGTTTGGATTCCTGGGTAATGGAGGATCCATGAATTTTCTCCCCAAGACATTATTCACCATTTCCTTTGCTCCCTCCCTCCATGTTTTTGTTGTGGTTTCCTTCATTTTTCACAGCTCGAAATTCGTTTTTATGTTGCAGAACTGTGGGAAGGAAGGGGAAATCGATGTGGGTTACATTGAGTTTGTTTTGTCCCATTGAATGCTCATATATCCGTGGGAGAAGTCATTTTCTTTCCTGTGGTCGATTTTCCCTCTCACAATCTGTTTTTGGTGTGCCCACGTTTTGGGGAAAATCCATGGCCATCTTGTTTCTAAAACCCATTGTTAAAAAAGTGTATCCATGCCCCATGATTGTGTTTGTTGTGTGTAAAAAGAGTATGTTGGGGTATGGGTTATGGGTATCCATTGCTTTGGCTTGAGCTTGAGTGCAAGCATCCAAAAATAGAGGGTTCAGATCTGGATTGATAAACCCAACTATAGGCTAGCTTAGCTTAGATCTGATGAGCGTCTTGTTGTGCATGAGATTGAGTGTTCCCTTTCCTTGTAGGAATCATGCCCAGCTCGATGGTGGAAGTTGTGTTGAGAGATTGATGAACACAACTGGCATATGCCTGGGTGGAATGTTGTAGTTGCATAGCTAGTTTTCTTGGGGCAACTTTGCCATCAAGATAAGTATTCTATCTCTGTGTATTTAATTCTGCAATATATTGATTGTTCTGATTTTCCTGAATGTATGCATGAGAAATGTGTGTGGACAGTTTAATTCCGCTGTGCATGTTTATTTTGATTTGCATCTGCACACATTTGTTTTATTTGTATGAATATGATGAATGGGGCTGAGTTTTTATTAAAAAGCCCAAGATCTGTAGTCATGTTCCCTTCCTTGTATTGGACCCCGGGAGGGGACGTGACAGATGATGATTGTTCTATTGACAATAGTCTATTGATATTGACGAACAAAGTTTTATAGGGAGAAAGGTTCAAATTTTTCCAATTCTTGTTTGATGTTATAAATGGCCAGCTAGTCCTGATTTGGGTCATGTTCAGGAAGCACGAGGGGGACAATAGTTCGACTGAATGAGTCGGCTCTGTTATGGCGGAAGCAATAAGAAGCAGAATGTGCAAAGTAGGATTACACTACACAGATAAACTCAAATATACACATACAATATACAGGAATGCGAACTGTTCTTCTCTATTACTTGCAAATAGATAGATTGTTGATAAGATGTATGTTACAATATTATACATGATTATATAGAATTCTGAGATGCTTGGGTGCCTTCCCATTACATTCAATTACAAAGAAGAAGTTAGAACGGTTCAACAGTTCAACTGTTATAGTGGACTGGAAGACAGAGAGACAGTCTGTCAAAGTTGACAGTCGTCAGTCGCATGTTGTTGTAGTGAACTATGAGGTTGCTGAACATGTATAAGGTGCAGAGTGTGTCACAGTATGTCGACGTCAAGACTCGTCGGAGTTGTGTCGAAATCGGAACCTATCGGAGCTGTTGAGTTTTTCGAAGTCATGTCGAGTCGAAACTTGTCGAAGATGTATCAACATCGATGACTTGTCGCAGTCGATGTTAGCATTCGACAACAATTCCAACTGCGATGTGGATCAGACCTCCTTCCTTAAGAAACAATGGTCCCCATTGTTTGCTCATGAAGGTGAGGAAAATTGTCGGTTATTTCAGTAACAGAGTACCACTTTCCTGGAGATGGGAGCTGGCTAGCTTTAGCAACTTGAAACTAGGGGATTGTGTTCGTCCTTGTAAGGTGTACTTGTCATCCCACGATGGTGTCACAAAGAAGAGGCTCCTGAACATATGGATGGATGTCTTCGGGTTCTGCTTTCGGTAATTCGTTATGTTCCAACAGTGGTGCATGGTATGGTAGAAGTACATCCACATTGAATATTGGATGCAGACCCAAACATGCAGGAATGTCGAGCTGGAAAGCGTTTTCGCCAATCTGTTAAAGAATACTGTATGGACCATATCGCAAAGGCTTGAGCTTCTTGAATGGACCAGTGAAGCACTCATTCTTGAGATGTAACCAGACCTTATCCCCAATTTGGAATGAATGAGGAGTATGATGCTTGTCGTGTCGGGCCTTAGCTTTCTCGCTTTGTCTTTTCAACATTTCCTATGCTTACTTCTGCATGTTGCATATATGATCTCTAAACTTGACTTCTTTATCAACTTCTCGTTGGTTGTAGTCGGTGTCACTCTGTTGTGTCGAGGAGATGAACAAGTCGATAGGTGCCGAGGGTTGAAATCCGTAACAGATCTCAAATGGAATCTTTCCTGTAGAGCTGTGCTGGGCTAGATGTATGGAAGACTTTCATCCCATGTGCGTCGATCCTTGTGGTTGTATATGCGAAGCAGTTGTAATACAAGGCGATTCGCAACTTTCGTTTGTTTTTCGGTCTGAGGATGGAAAGTTGTTGACAATGAGAGTCGTGTGTCTAGCAATTTCCAGATGGTCTTCCAAAATATGCTGACGAATCTGGCATCTCGGTCGGAAATAATGGTCATTGGTAAACCAAAGTGTTTCCAAACATGTGTAAAGAAGAGCTGAGCGGTCTGTTGCATCGTCGTGGTCTTCTTACATGGTATGAGAATGGCCATCTTGGAAAATCAGTCGACGATTACTAATATCGCGCCATGCTGATGTCTACTAGTAGGATAAACCGTCAAGCAGTCCATTGAAACATATTCCCATGGTCGACTAGGAACTGGTAGAGGTGTATACAATCCCTGTTTTCAATTAGGCGGTTTAGCAATGGCACAAACCACACATGATCGAATGTACTTGTTGACGTTGGATTTAAGTGTAGGACAAAAGAAATACTTCTGCATAATAGAAAGTGTCTTTGCTACTCCAAAGTGTCTCGCAGTCTTGTTGTAGTGCGCATCCCAAATGAGTTGTTGTCGATGCTCACCAGTCAGTACACAAAGATGAACAAGCTTGTATAGCAAGGTGTCTTTCAGGAAGTAGTCAGAGTTCGACGACTTGTTAGTATGTAATTGTCGGTAGACTGCTGAGAAGTCGCTGTCGTCCTCATACAATTGTGGCCAAGTGGTTGTGTTGTATCCCTGCATACTCATCACTGTCAAAAGGAGAGTAATGGGTGGTTGACTGAGGCAATCGGCTGCAACATTAGCTTTACCTTTCTGATACTTAATCACCAACTAGAATTTCTGTAGGTAATTAATCCACTTGATTTGTCAGTTCGTCTGCAAATTTGATTGTGTCGGAGCGAACTGTAGAGGCTTGTGATCAGTGAGAGTGACTGTTTCCTTACCAAGCATTTCTTGAGAGCTTGCACAATGGCGTACAATTCTTTTTCGTACGTAGAGTATCTTCTAAGGGTGTCGTTAAAAGTATCAGAATGAAAAGCGACTGGGTGACCAGACTGAGTGATCACTACGCCCAAGGTATAGTCCGATGCGTCCATCTCAATCTCAAAGGGCTGATGCAAATCAGGTAACACAAGTACTGGTGCAGTGTAGAGCTTGTGCTGGAGCTTTTCAAAATCTCCCTTATGTGTTGTTGTCCATTGGAAGACAGTCTTCCCACTTCCATTTGTCAACTGATTCAAGGGCTAGGTTATGTGACTGAAGCCGAGTATGAATCATCGATAGAAATTCGCCAAACCAAGAAAACTTCTTAGTTCTTGAATGCTTCTAGGAATGGGCCAATATTTGAGGATCTGTACTTTGTATGGATCGACGTGAATGCCTACAGAGTCAATTACATACCCAAAATATTTGATGTTAATCATTGAAAAAGAGCACTTGTCCATTTTCAGATAGAGTCGATGTTGTTGGAGAGTGTCAAGGACTTGTCGAAGATGTTCGACGTGTTCTTCCCATGATCGACTGAAAATCAGTATATCGTCGAGGTAGACAATAACCCATTTGACGATGAAATGTTGAAGAAGGTTATCCATATGTCACATGAAGGTCGCAGGTGCATTGGTTAAGACAAAAGGAATTACTAACCATTCAAACAATCCTTCCTTGGTCTTGAAAGCAGTTTTCCACACATCTGAGGGCTCGATTGGAATATGATGGTATCCCGACTTGAGGTTGAGCTTAGTAAAGAATTTAGCACCTTTCAGACAGTCGATGAGCTCATCTATCCACGACAGAGGGTAGAAATTCCTTACCAAAATTTTGTTAAGAGCTCTGTAGTCTATGCACATGTGCCAAGTCCCATCTTTCTTCGGAACTAGGACAACTGGACTTCCACAAGGAGAGGAGCTGGGTTGGATATGACCTTTGTCGATTAATTCTTGGATCTTTCTGTGAATCTCTTCATTTTCGAGAATGGATATTCTGTAAGAAGATGTGTTAGGAAAAGAAGAACTAGGAACAAGTTCAATGGAGTGTTTTACCTGACAATGTTGAGGTACTCCGTCTGGAGCTTGAAAGAGGTTCTGGTACTCATCGAGAATATGATCAACTTGCTGTTTCTGTTGGGAGCTACATTGGTCAATGACTCGACTTGTCACTGCAATCTTCTTAGAATGTTGTGGCTTGATCATGATTAGTGCGAACTTCTAAGCATGATTGATGAGATTCTTTGTCTGTTTGGAAGATATCAATGCAACCATTAGTGTAGGTTGACACTCAAGTATGCTGAACCATCGATTTTAGATTCTGGAAATCACCTTCTGAGGCTGTGATTGATAACTTCCATGTCTATCCTAGAGGTAAGGTTTCCCAAACAGGGCGTCGGCTACGGAGAGTGCTGCCACATTGCAGAGTAATTCATCTTCAAAAGGTTTTATGAAGTAGGCGAGCTTGCATTGTCAAGTCATCCGTAGTTCTTGTACATCCTTCATCCAACCGATGTTGTAAGGTTGAGGATGTGGAGTGGTTACAAGACCTAGTTTCTTTATGATATTTTCAGAAACAAAGTTCTTCTGTCTACCATTATCCACAATCATATGTAATGGGTTTCTCTAGACCCATATCCATGTATGGAATAGGTGTTCTTGTTCCTCCTCGTCGACGATAGTCGAGGCTACTAGAGTGGTCGATGTAAAAAGGGTTGTTGCGTTTGGATCCGATTCTTCCACCGTATTGTCGAACACGTCGGAGGTCGACACTTTTTCCAAAAATGTCTTCCAAGCTTTGCATTCAGACGTATCATGCCAAGATGAGTGGTGGTAATCGCACCATTTTCTGGTCGGCGGTTGTTTGCTACGTCCCTCTTGTGAAAAAGGCTTCTTTCCGTGATCTGGCTTTGGTGGTGTCGGATGAGAATATTTCGACTTGTCAAAGTTGGATGGTGCATTTTTGTTGGGTGGTCATCCCAATGTTAGCTTTGTCGCGAAGTGTGCTTTCCCTTTTTGCTTGGTTTCCATTTTGCTGGCGTAGTAGAATGCATCTGCAAGCATATTGACAGTTAGAAATTCCATCTCTTTCTGAATGTACTGGGACAATCCGCTAACATACTTCAGAACAAACAACTTCTCTTCTTATTGGACGCCAAGTCTAGCCATGAGTCGGTAGAACTCATCGGTGTAACTCTGTACTGATTGGTCTTTCCATTGCCTTAGTTGCTGCCACTTCTTATACTGCTGCTCGAGGTATTTCAGCGGGTAAAAAAATTTCGAATGTGTTCGATGAATTTATCCCATGTGTCGATGGGGTCTCCGCTTTTCTCCATCTTTGTCGAGAGGTTCTCCCACCAGCAGTGCATAGATGTTGACATCTTTAAGGATGCAATGGTGATCTTGTCGGCTTCTGAGAGTTGATTCATAGAGTAATAGGATTCCAATTGTTGTACCCAATTGACGATGGATTCCTCGTCAATCTTGCCTTCATGATTTGGTGTGTCCAAATTCATTTTCACTTTGAAGGGGCTGATTTTATCGGAGTGAGTTCGCGTCGAAAATCCTCCGGATGTTGAAGCAAATTGCGTGAGAATTTCATTGAACTGGGTGAGCATTTCGGTCCATTGTCGAGTCAAAGCTTGCTCAATAAGTTGTGCTGTCTCGTCGACTGCATGTCTATTGTCTGTTTCTTCTGTCATTTATGGAGGTAGTGTCAGCTTGGATTGCTGAGATTGTGAGCGATTTTGAACCGACATAAGTTAGGTAACTTCGAGAGAAGTGTATACGTAGAACTTAGGCATGAAAACTGAATGCTCTGATTTGATTCTACTTTGATACCAATGATCTGGGTTTTGTCCAGGAAGCACAAGGGGGACAACAGTTCGATTGAATGAGTCAGCTCTATTATGGCGGAAGCAATAAGAAGCAGAATGAGAAAAGCAGGATTACACTACACAGTTAAACACAAATACGCACAGACAATATGCAAGAATGTGAGTTGTTCTTCTCTATTACTTGCAAACAGATAGATTGATGATAAGATGTATGTTACAATATTATGCATGCTTATATAGAATTCTGAGACGCTTGGTTTCCTGCCCGTTACGTTCAGTTACAAAGAAGAAGTTAGAACGGTTCAACAGTTCAACCGTTATAGTCGACTAGAAGACAAAGAGACAGTCTGTCTAAGTTCGACAGTCGTCGGTCGCATGTTGACGCTGCATGTCAATGTCACGAACTGTGAGGTTGTTGAACATGTCGAAGGTGCAGAGTGTGTCGCAGTATGTCGAAGTCGAGACTTGCCAGAGTTTTGTCTAAATTGGAACCTGTCGAGTTGCTGAGTTTGTCGAAGTCATGTCAAGTCGAAACTTGTCGAAGATGTATCGACATCGATGACTTGTCGCAGTCGATGTTAGAATTCGACAACAATGCCAACTACGATGTGGATGAAGTCCAATTCTCCTTGTTAATATTTTTTCCATTACCAATATTATTTGATTTACCTTATGTTCCATTTTCAAGCCAATCAGTTTTCGGTTTGAGAATTTAGGATTAACTAAGATTTATCAATTGGGAAACCCATTATTGTTCATTGATTGGACACCTTTAGTTGTAAATCAAGATCGAGATAGTGATTTTCAATATTTTGTTGATAATTTTATGCATAAGGTATGTACCATTATCTTTGGTAGCCCCTCACTTAGGATGTCTGAAGACTGTAATTGTTTTCCCTAAATGAGCCCAGAAAAAGTGTTGGGGATTGGTTTTTGTTTGAGGAATGTACAATCTTGAGATTTTATGGATCTAAACTAAATCCCTGTTTATTTCCATTTTATCTCTCCCCTCGTAGATTTTATTTGAAATAATTTAGACAGAGACTATCTGTCGATTACATCCATTTTACTTCAAAGTATCAAAAAACTATATTTCCCTTATTAGTCCAAGTCTTTAATTTCCTGGTAAAAAATATGCCTGCCTTTAGTATTGTTGAAAGCATAATGAAATCCTTTAAGTTTTAGGAGCGAAAGGTTTTGAATTATGATCTTCACCATGTCATTTCTAGCCTAGGAATCACAATTGGCTATGATCCTTATGTACATCATGCGGATTTGGAGATTGAGAGGCTAGAAAATGAAGAATATTGGTTAGAAGTGCAATAAATTTTGCAAATGCAGTCATCATTACTAAAAAGAAGTCGTGAAATATGAATAGGGTAAGAAATCATACTTTCAAGCTTAAACTATCCTAATGTATGATGATCCACTCATTCTTGAAGTTAGTATTATTGTGCATTCTTTGGATATAATGGTCATGGACCCTAAGAAAGAATCCTCAGTGAAGAATATAGATTACCCAATGGATACACTGGAAAAAGAAGAGATTATAAAGAAAAAGAAGGAGACCACAACTTATCATGGTTTAGGATTGAACCAAGAAATGGAACCTATGGGTAAGAAGCAGGAAATTGAAGATGGATCAAATGATGAGGGAAGCAAGGAGGAATTATAGGAAAGGAAGTGGATAGAAAATAAGTGATCTCTGTTTTAAAAAACCCTTCCAGTAAAGAATCCATGGGGAAAATGAAAAAAATGATACAAGGAGGATATTCATCTGATTTCAAAGAGAATTTCTTCTAAGATATTTTTACTGATTTTTTTAAAAAAAGAAGCAAGTTGTTCAATCAAAAGAAAATTTGATATCCCAAATCAAGCATGAAGGAATAGTTCCTCCTATATTATTGACATCTATGGACTATGAAAAAGGACCCTTTGACATGGTAATTCTCCAACCAAAGGTGAATAAATAGGAGAAGGACATTAATCCACATGAATATGAAAATACCATAGTTTCATTTGACTTGAATGAGATACTTGTGTGTTGGGAGTGTTATATTATTTGCATGTAAATCGACTGGAAAAGTTGATAGTCGAATGGAATAGGTCAACTGTAGTTGAAGGCTATAGATGGGGAGAAGGCTATAGATGGGGAAGTTTTGCTAGCCGATCGAATGGATTAGTTTTTTGGTCAAAAGGAAAATAAATAGGTTGATGGAAGTCGACGGAAGCATGAATTTTATGGACACATGGACGGCTTGAAGCTCAACAGATGGTTGACAGGTCAAACCAGAATAACTAGATTTGGTTAGGAGGTTATGGACCATCATTAATGAGAAATTAGCTACATTGCACCTATAAATAAGATGTAATGGCTACGTAAGATATATGAGGATGAGTAAAGCATTATAGCATATTGTGAGTGAGGGTAATCACATGTGTAACAGTGAGTTACGACTGGTCTATGGTGGTACTGTCTAAGTGTAGTGAATTTATGCTTGAAAATAGATGAGCTGAAATCTCACTAGTTTGTTGGTTTTCCCAAGATCGGGTTTCCATCGTAATTTATGTGTTAATGTGTTGTGTATTCCATTGTTATTGTCTAAATTATTAAATTATTCTAACTAAGTAAATCAAGTTTTCAAACCTATTTGAAACAATATTAAGACCCAACAGTTGGTATCGGAGCTATATTTGGCTACAAGGGGGAACCTTTGTTGTTGAGGGTTTTTTTGCTTGATCCTGGATCTAGGGGGATACTTGTTTTCAATGAGACTCTCTAGATATATTGATTTATATTTATAATGGATAGCACATCAAGGATATAAATTGAAAATTTCAATGGACAAATTTTGAACTTTGGAAGCTTAAAATGGAAGATCTCCTTGTAGATGGAGAGAAATGGATTGCAGTCAACCCAGGAACGAATCCTGTGGATATGTTGAAGGAAGAATAGAAAAAAATTGACAGAAAGGAAAGGAGTACAATCTGAATTTGTCTTGCAAACTGTGTATTGTTGAATGTCTCAGAAGAAGCCTACTGTAAAGAAGTTGTGGGAAAAGTTAGGGAACTTGTACCAGTCAAAATATCTGGTTAACAGGTAGTTTATTTGGAAGAAGTTGTACCTTCTAAGGATGGGAGAAGGTGACTTGTTCACAGAGCACCTGAACGTGTTCAAAACTGTGATCAATCACTTGTTGTTCGTAGACATCAAAATCATCGAAGAGAAGAAGTGCTTTAGTCTATTGTGTCCTTTTCCAGATTCGTGGTATAACTTGGTCGTGGCTATTGGAATTAGTAATACCACATTAAATATGATCACATGGTTGGATATTTGTTGTCTGAAGAGACGAGACAAAAGAACATGGAAGGATCAACCCACTATGCCCTGTCGGTACAAGGTCGATCGATAGATAGAGGAAAATTAAAACCTCTGGTAAAAGATTCAAGTCAAGGGGTAGATATAAGATGAGATCCCATGGTCCGACAGTGAAGACTTGTTGGTGATGTAGTGAAGTTGGGAATCTTCGACCTAACTGTAAATTGACTAAATTTGAGAAAAATAAAGCGACTGAGGAAATTCAATCGACTTATGGTGAGTCTATGAAAGAGGAGAAAGGAGATGTGTATTTGGCCTCCACAAGTACATAGTTGAATCGTGATTTGTGATTGATCGACTTTGGTGCGTCATAACATATGACACCACATAGAGAGTGGTTATGTGAGTATGAGAAGATTGACGGTGGTGATGTCATACTTGGGGATGACTCACCGAACAAGATATTTGGACGAGGAAAGTCCTAATTGAAGTTGAAATATGGAAGAACGGGAACACTTCAAGGAGTCTTGCATATCCTAGGTTTGGAACGAAACTTGATCTTAGTAAGAAAGATGGACGATGCAGGTGAACAGTCTGTATTTGGGAAAGACATGTGTGAAATGGTACGAGAAGCAATGGTTCTAATGAGAGGAGTTCCGTTTGGAACCCTGTATAAACTATTGGGCAGAACAGATGTAAACAAAAATGAAAATGTGGTATGTCCTAAGATCGATGGAACATCTAACTGTATAGACAACTCAACCATGTTGTAGCATCAATGGATGGGACACATAGGTGAGAAAGGTCTTCGTTCTATGCATAGTAAAGGTATGGTCTAAGGTATCCCTAATTGTCATGAATAAATTGATTCCTGTGAGTATTGTCTTTATGAAAAATAGATTCATGTAAGGTTTGCATTTGGTTCTACTAGGGATAAAGAAATACTGGAGTTAATACATAGTGATGTGTTTGGACCTATGTCGGTCCCTTCATTAGGAGGATCTTATCATTACGTTTATTTCATAGATGATTTCTCCATAATGACATGGTTTTAATTTCTAAAGAGTAAATCAGAGGTTTTGGGGGAATTCCAAGAGTTCAAAGCTCTTGTGGAGAATTAGATTGGGAAAAAGATCAAGGTGCTGAGAATTGAAAATGGATGAGAATTTTGTGGAAAAGTGTTCAACCAGTTTTGTATACAACATAATATAGCTTGAAAAAACACAACTCCCTATATGCCTCAATAAAATGGAGTTGTTGAAAGGATGAACAGGACGTTGATGGACAAATCGAGGAGCATGCTCAGTGGTGCAGGCACCGCACAAGAATTTTGGGTAGAGGTAGTCGACACGACATGTTACCTAGTGAATAGGTCGTCGTTGAAAGCTCTAGTTGACAAGACTCAATGTTATGCATGTGGCTAGAAATAATCCCTCTCTTTCACATCTCAGAGTATTTGGGTGTGATGCATTTGTGCATATCCCAAAGTAGAAAAGAAAAAAGATCGATAGTAAGTTGGAGAAGTGCATCTTCATTGAGTACAAGTATGGGATGAAAGGATATAAGTTGTGGAACCTCGAGACGAGGAAGGTAGTTTATAGTTGAGATGTGATCTTCATGGTAGTCGAAGGCACTTCTAGGACTCTAGAGGTCGAAAGAGAAAAGGAACAAGAAAATCAAGGGTTTGAAATGAACGACGAAATTTTGGATTCAGGAAAGTCGACTGAATCCGACGATGAGGTGGAACAACAAACTATAGATGTGAGGAGGTTTGATCGAGCATGAAAACAACCAGAAAGGTATAGTCCACCCGAATTTCGCTTGTATTTTCATTATCTTCCATAGATGACGATCCAAGATCGGTAAAGGAAGCGATCAAATCGACAAAGAGTAAACTCCAGAAAATGGCCATGGAAAAAAAGATGGAGTCCTTGAAGAAGAATGAAACATGGGATCTATTTGCATTAAAAAATGGAAGGAAACCTGTCAACACTGAGGGGTTGTTCAAGAAAAATTTGAATGTAATAGGTCAAGTCAAGAAGTACAAGGCTCGATTGGTAGAAAAATGATATTCTAAAGCCAAAGGAGTCGAATTCTATGAAATTTTAAAACATGTTGCTAATTTAACTTCCATAAGGGTCCTTATGTCTTTAGTTGCAACATTTGATCTTGAGATAGAAAAAATGTATGTAAAGACAACATTTCTTCATGATAATATTGAAGAAGAAATCTATATGAAGCATCCTGAAGGGTTTATAGTAGGTGGAGAAAAGAAGTTGGTCCGTAAGCTTAAGAAGTCTCTCTACAGTCTAAAACTATCACCCAAGATGTGGTATCAAAAGTTTGATAAGTATATCCAACAACTGGGATTTGTAAGAAGTCAAGAATATCACTGTGTATTTGAAGAAATTCGGTGATCACTTTGTGTTGACACAGATCTGTTGATAGGGGTTCACTTCGCGCAGTGTCAACAAATCTCTACACAAACACCCATAGATACCAACCCAGAAAGGGTTTATCCTTTCTAGCAACACTCGCAAAGCGAGCGAGGTCTCACCTGAGGCACCTAAGGGAGCTGCAGGAACCAAGCTTCTGCGGGTATAAGAGGACATGCATCATTAACAATTAATCACAACATAACTCAGACATTGACATAGTTTGGATCTTAACACCATCATCGCATACATATACATACTAATCAGATCTACGCAGTAACATATTTAACATATCTGCGATACATATCATAACTACGATATAGCATATCTATCCATACTGTGACACAACAAATATAATCATACTGCGATAAAACACATGAGAGACAAATTCACGGACAAAACATTCCTTCTCATTAAAACCATACTTCATACACCAAATATGTCTTACAAATCACTGAACCGACCAAGATACAAATCCGCAAAACCGATCCTGAAAAAGTAAGATCAAAGTCAATCCGATGATGTCAGAAGGCTTACAATGCGACTTATACTGATAGGCTCAGTGGCCGTTACAAAATCGGTCCACTTCACAAAGTGGACATATAGTAACCACTAAGTCTAACTAACTCCTAACTCCACTTTAACCACTTTGCTCCACTCCACGATCACTCTTTACCCTTGTTGCTGTCCACTTATCTTCCTTGTCATTGTTTGTACCAAAAATTCTATGAACTAGGCACGTACAAACATGCCCCCAACACAAACTTTTGGCTCATCCTCGAGCCACTTCATCCAGATGCTACTAGTGTGTTCACTTGTGCCTTAAACTCTTCGTACGTTGTTTTAATTCTGTCGACATCTTCCCAAACTATTGCTTTGAGTGTTGTGCATTCCTTGACCTCTTACTTCATTGGATGCTCACTTTATTTCTGTCACTTTCTTTAAATTTTACTTGATTTGTGCCAATACTAGCATTGCTTTGATTTCCAGCTGCTATGCCTTAGACTGCAACTAGCCCAATTGCATTTTCCTCCTCTGCTGTCTTTTTCACCCCTTGTTGAATTGTTGTTGTGAGTCCTTCAACTCTGTTTCTTTAGTTATTTGCAAAAGCAGGGGCATTGCATTTAACGATCCCCTCAATATCTCCAAACGCACTTCTGATTCCCCAAGTTGCACATTCAATTGGTGCAATTGCTCGTCTTGTATGAGGCTTCCCTGGAATTGTGATACTTCTTATGCGATATGTTGTGCTTCTTTTTCCAACTCCACGATCTCCGTCACAACATCCTCGATACTGGTATTCCGCGCTTCTACTTTTTCTGGTGGTGTGCTCGGTGCCACCCTCGCTCATAAATTCTCATTGACTTTATTGAGATCTGCAAGGACTGCGCCCAGCTTCAATGCCTTAGCCTCCACATCCATCTCCTTGGATATTTATGGCACATCCGCGCATTCCATAGAGATGGCATGTTCTAGTCTCTTCCTGTCATCCAACGCTTTCTCCTTTTCCTTCATTGTTGTCTCTTTTTCCTCTCAGAGTTGTTCAACCTCCACCTCAACACTTCTTTCATGCCTCTTGTAATTGACCATTTGGTCATGTGTCGATGCTTCTCGCTCGTGGATTTCTTCACTAGTCCCAATGTGGGTGTGATGAAGCATGGACATAGGTAACATGCTAATGTCTATACTTATAGTATCGATCCCTCTTACAACGAAGTCTAAATCTTCATTACATGTTGTGATCGCACCAGGTAGCACCTACATGATGCGCTGCTGAGTACCGATATCAACCTCTTCATGTCGTACTTCTAACTGACTTTCCTCTGCAATCCCTAGCTTCACCCTGGTCTCCATAAAAACATTAATCAGTGTTTGTAACAACTGCGACACTTGGTGTAAATACTCTGTTGTGTGTTGTGTCACTTTTGCTCGGTTTTCTTCTGCCACAGTTGTCATCCTGTCGAGCAGTATATTCATCTGCTTGTCGGGGAGACCAGCAGTGGTAATCCCTTGTCCTTTCTCCATTTTATTCTTCATTCTTGCTTTTTGTTTCTATGCCTCCAACTCCGAATCTGTCGGAGTGTCGCTCAACCCATCATGAATTTTGCTGCTTGACTGATCATCCGCGCCTTCATCCTCTTCCTCTGAGTCCTTCATGTCAATATGTGTCTTTGGCACGTCCGTCAGCTTTCCATTCTCTGGATCCGATAGTTGGTCGTCGTCGAACGAGGTCTTCCATTCAATTGGCCATTCCGCTACAATGGTGTCCAACTCTTATTCAGTTAGTTTGTACTGCGTGGTCAACCATTTCCTCGTTGGGTTTGCACATGCTTGAATAAAAATTGCTTGAGGCCCCGCAACGATCCTCGCAATTCATTTATATTTCCTTTCTGTGAACTCTGTCAATTGCGGGACCTTCACTGCTTGCGTGCGCAACTCTTCCACGTAGATGTAGAACTAGATGTTGTTTTCTCGCTGCCTGTCCTTGTCATTCAGCACCCATAAATTTTGATACCGTGCCCCTCGGCACGCTTTGACACTTTGTGTATCCATTCATTGGTATTGTGGTGGCTCCATCCACGCAACCAAAGAAATCAACATCAGGATCCATGAAAAAGTAAAGGGCTTACCCTTTTTCTGCTCTGCAACTGCATCCTCCATCAGTTCGTTCAATAAGAATGACAACCAGTTCATCTGAACCCCGACTGCACATTGCTCAACTGACACAATCACCCCTGCTATGCATTGGTAGGGGCAGTTTTTCTGAACTGTCTTGATGGCCAACAGCTTTGTTGTGAGCTTGACAGTTCGGTTGTTAATTGTGTCAATCAGGTAACCACGGGTGTTTTTTATTACCCTGTATTTGGATTTCATCTTCGTAACCAACTTCTTTTGGTTATCTTTGCCTTGAAAATAATGCGACAGGTCTACCCCCATCTTGGGTAACCTGGTAATCCTCGTAATAAGATCCCCATTAATTAGGATCTTTCTTTCGAGCCACCAGTATCCACCATGGAGACAGACGAGCAATTGTTTGATGCACGCATTGGCCTCCACCAAGTGCCCAAAATGTGGCATGTTTAAGATCGATAACAATCCCGATTGTTGTAGTCCCAATTCCTATGGCATTGGTTCCAATGTAATTGGGCCTCATTCCTCCTGAAATTTCTCCATCAACATCTGCGGGGTGCAATCGACATATGCTGAAATGTCATGGTCATTGTATTGCAGCTTACGCCGCCGCTGCAGCACCTTGTTGGTAATGTGGACACCTTTCAGTGTCTTTTTTTCCACTATTGTATACTTGGCATTCTTTCCAAGTCTTATTGTGAAAATCCTCACAACAGATCTAAGAGATGACGTATACCTCACAAGAAAGTAATTGATTAAGCAAGAAAATAGAAGAAGAGTGGTCAATGCAGTATAATGAGCAACAGAATAATAATGCAGTAAAACTCGGATAGAAGTAGAAATACTTCACACACACTAATTAATTAATCATATATGGACAAATAAATAGTACAATGCATGAGGATTCAAATGCCTAAGGTGGAAATTCGAATTAGCCTTCATGGAGTGATCAAAAGATCATTGAAGTGTCATCGGAGCACATGATCCGGATTTATGTGGGAACGAAACAAAAGATAGCATATACAGAATCATATACAAAGATATATTGCAAATATCGCAGTGATACAGTAAACACATATTCTATTAAATAGCGGAAATAGAACAGACTGTAAAATACAATAGCTAGAATGGTGGTAGCTATCTCTGAGAAGAGATGTGGCCGCTATGCTCATTCGTGCCAAGATGAATACAAAGAGAGGCCGAAAGGGCCTATTTATCATAAGCATGAGGGAAAGAATCCCAATCATCCAAAAACCTAACCCTAGAAGATGAACCGTCATAAAGTTTGCGGCCCCAAGGTGGTTAGTTCAACAGTCAACTTCCCGGGGTCATAACTTTTGCATACGATCTCCGTTTAGGGCGCTCGGTATCCCGTTGGAAAGGTCTAACTGAGATTTACAACTTTCGAATGGGCCCAAATGCATGTCGTTGGCAACAATTCGATCCCCCAAATCGCCAAAAAATTTCGTTTAGGGCCTCAAAATGGCTCCGAAAGTTCAGGACCCGAAAAACTGCTAAAAATAGTAATTTACCAAAATTGCCAGAAGACTGTTTTGAGCCAGTTGGAAGAGGTGGGCCACCATCGATATCCACCTAGATCAATCATCCCTCCTTAGGAAGCAATGGTCTCCATTGCATTAAATCCCTTATCATATGTCGAGCTGTGTGTCGAATTGAGCTCTTGGTGCGACATTTGCTGAAGTGGAAAAGTTGCCTTACTTTGACATCTTCAGAGGGTTGTAATTGTTGTTGATGGATGCGCTGGAGTTGTTCAACAGTTTTGGTTGTTGTGGTATCCTTGGTATGCACCGGTGTGGATGGTTTCTTCTTGGAGGAGCACCTTGAATGCGTGGCCTTGCACTATAGAGGTACCTGAATAGGCGATGCTGCACTAACTTTGTGTTTTTCTTGTTTCTACTGAGTAGAAGGATAATCTGCAGAGGTTGTGGATGTCTCTACAATCTGATGTTCACCTTTAGTAGCATTTGAGAATAGGGAAAATTTCCCAGTGTGGGAGATTATCTTCCTGCCCTGCTTGGTTGGGGTAGGTGAAACTGTCTCTGGTATCCGATAGAGTTGTCCTCCCAAAGTGACAAAGACACTGCGAGGTCAGGATTCATATACAGCATGACGCTTCCACATATATGGCTGTCCTAAGAGAACATCACATACTTCGAGTGGGGCCACATCACATAATACCTCATCTTTGAAGGGCTTGATGCCATATGGTAGGTGACATTGGTGACTGACACAAATCCTTCGTCCTTGGCTTAGCCATCCAATGGTGTATGGTTGTGGGTGTGGCGTTATTGGTAGCTCCAATCTCTTGATGGCTTCTTCTGAGATCAGGTTCTTTTGGCTGCCACTGTCCACAACAAAGTGTAGGGGAATTCTCTTCACCCACATCTGTGAGTGGAAAAGGTGCTCCTCTGCCTCGGACTCTTCGGGTTCCTCTGGTTGAATCTGTGTGGTGGCAACAACGGCACCGGGTTCTGCATCAATGATCTGCTTTCCTTTTTGCGCAGCTATGAAATTAGGTTCTGATTTAGAATCGGAACTGGGATCTGATTCTGAAGCTTTGATCTCAGCCACCAATGACTGTTTTGAGCGACATTCATCAGTGTTGTGCCAGGGGATTTTGTGGAACTCGCACCATTTCCCGGTGTCCTTCTTCATCTTTTCGTTACCCTTCTTTGCTTTTGGTTGCGACTGGTTGTCCTTTCCCTGCCTCGTGTTCTGTGAGCCAGAGTTTCCCTTGCCCTGCTTCTGTGCAGGTCCGAAGTCACGCTTGTTCTTTTGCTGAAATTTCTGCTCGATTTTGATAGCATATCGATAGGCAGATCCGAGTGAAGAGATTTATAGGAAATCCATCTCTGTTCGTATGTACCGGTGTAGGCCACTGCGATATTTCAATACTAGGTGCCGCTCAGAGTCCTTGATACCCAGCTTTGTGCTCAAGGTATGGAATTTGTTGGTGTACTCCGACACCGTTTGGTCCCTCTCTTGGTGCAGAATGGTCCATTTTGTGTACTGGTCGTCATAGTTTCCAACAGGGTAATATTGTTCCTTGACGGCATCTATAAAAGAGGCCCAAGTGGGATTGGAATATTCAAACAATCCAGACTCGTCTGATGAGTTTTGCTCACAATAAGTTTCCCACCAATTTTTGACATGGGGGACGGCCTTGAGGAGTGCAAAGACGATCTTTTCTGTGTCAAAAAAATTGTGGATAGAGAAATACCCTTCTAGTAGATTCAACCATTTATCTAGGGCATCGGCATCGATTTGGCCTTCAAATAAAGGGATATCAAAATTAACTTGTACCTTGAAGGGAGTCGTATCTCCGAAATGGCTGCTCGTTGAGGTTGCATTTGCCACTGTTGGCATGCGTTGAAGGATCTGGGCGAAATTATCCATCATCTTGTTCCTCTGTCGCGCGAGGGCTTCCTCGAGCAACAACTTGAGAGGATCTACTACTCCGTCATCTCTCTTTTCTTTCGCCATGGGAGGCCATTTGGGGCAGCGAGAGTGGTCTTCCCCAAGTGAAACTAGTTCAATACCCAACTCTCTGTATCCTGACCTCGTCAGAGACATGCACCGAGAAACAATGAAAGAGCAGACTGCTCTGATACCACTGATCCGGATTTATGTGGGAACGAAACAAAAGATAGCATATACAGAATCATATACAAAGATATATTGCAAATAACATAGTGATACAGTAAACACATATTCTATTAAATAGCGGAAATAGAACAGACTATAAAATACAATAGCTAGAATGGTGGTAGCTATCTCTGAGAAGAGATGTGGCTGCTATGCTCATTCGTGCCAAGATGAATACAAAGAGAGGCCGAAAGGGCCTATTTATCATAAGCATGAGGGAAAGAATCCCAATCATCCAAAAACCTAACCCTAAAAGATGAACCGTCATAAAGTTTGCGGCCCCAAGGTGGTTAGTTGAACAGTCAACTTCCCGGGGTCATAACTTTTGCATACGATCTCTGTTTAGGGTGCTTGGTAGCCCATTGGAAAGGTCTAACCGAGATTTACAACTTTCGACTGGGCCCTAATGTATGCCGTTGGCAACCATTCGGTCCCCCAAATCGCCAAAAAATGTCCTTTAGGGCCTCAAAATGGCTCCGGAAGTTCAGGACCCAAAAAATTGCTAAAAATAATAATTTACCAAAATTGCCAGAAGACTGTTTTGAGCCAGTTGGAAGAGGTGGGCCACCACCGATATCCACCTGGATCAGCACAACTAGTAGTCTATCTCATCAATGCACAAGTAACTGTCAACCGTCAGTCAAACTGAGTCTAACTAAGTGTGGTAGGTGTAACTGATTGTAACTGGCACATGGAGACACTAACTGAATGAAGGAGGCTCAGTGGAGGGCGCACGAGGAGCTAACTGTAGTCAGAATGGGTAGTCAAGTCTCACTGGAGGTCCATCGGAGAGATACAGTCAGTTGAGAGTCAGTCTAGCCTTAAATCAAGGAGAGAACTGAAGATAACTAAATGGTAGGTAAGGAAGGGCGCCTTTCTCATGCAGTAGGTGAAAGGATGGCGCACTAAGCTCTAGGAGAGTTGAAACTGAGTGGAAGGAAGCTCCAGGGGCTAGCTAACTGAGGGCTAGGTGCTGGGACTGATGTCTGGGATGCATGCAAATGCATGCAAACCCTAAAAGTGCATGCATGACTGAAAATGAAAATAATGAAAATGCTGCTAGGACTAGGATGGAGTATAGGAATATCCTAACACCCCCCCTTAATCCATCCTAGGCCCTGGTAACTAAGACCAAAGGTCACCCAATACAATGAGTAATAACAGTCAATAAATTGAGGAAATGGGGAAAACCTCATGGGAAAAATACCCCCCCTCAAAATAGGCTGTAAGGCACACACAAAAGTTAATGCTCCAAACTCAAGCAGGTGTGATGCTTGGTCATATGTCTGGAGGTATCTTCTTCTTGGGAAGAAGTGGATCATGCTCAGAAAGCATGTGCTTGTACTTTCTCTTCATATCGAATGTGATGAGAACACATCCAAAAGTATGAGGATGATCCTTGAACCTGTGATTCGAATCAGCTAAGGTAGGATCAAATCTATAAATGTGCAGATAGTATTTTGTCTTCTCCTTCGAACCATCATGGGTGAGATTATGCCAAAAAAAACCATCAAATAATAGCTTGAAATCCAAACCAGATTTGAGATTTGAAGAATAGTTTCTTGAGATCTCCTTTGAACTAGCAGGGGTGAGATCAAAACTATCATATGCATGAGAAATTATCCCAAGTAGTGTTTGCTTAGAATCCAAATTAGATCCAAGACTTGAATTATGGTTTCTTGAGATCTCCTTTGAACCATAAGAGGTGAGATCAAAACCAATAAATGCATGAGAATTTATCCCAAGTGAATGGCCATGGTTTCTTGAGATCTCCTTTGAACTAGTAGGGGTGAGATCAAAACCATGATGTGCATGAGAAATTATCCCAAGCGAATGGAAATGGACATATTCTTCAATAACCTTCTAAAAGCATGGAATAATGATCATATAGTAGTAAATAAGAGGTGATTGCTAGAGGAGAGCGAATGCATTACCTCCAATAGCTGATTTGACCTACGAAACATTCAATAGATCATGATGAAGACAACAAACTCTGGTGCAAGAGAGGATGTAGGACCTTCTGCAATATCTAGAGTGTGAGCTGGTACAGAAAGTGAAGAAATTTGGAGCATGAGTGTAGAATCTGCAAGTTCTTCTTCTTTGTGAACAACTTCAATATGAGATGTGTTTGATATTGGTTCATGATTAATGAGATCATCAAGGAGGGTGAATGCATCACTTTGCTTGCTCTTGAAAGGGTTTGGACCAAATCCTTCATTCTGTTTGCCGAATCTTTCATCCAGATGGGCCCATAGCTCTTTTGGAGTTCCATCATCATCAATGATTTGGTATAACATGTATTCAGGCAAAGCAAGCATCATTCTTCCAAAGGCCATGTCACCTTTATTCAACCAATCAATCTTCTCTTCAGAGGATTTGAACTCTCTTTCAAAATAACAATCAAAGAGATCATGGCTCTTCAAATATGCTATCATTTTTGGTTTCCATTCATCATAGTTGAATGGAGAAAGAAGAGGGATTTCTTCTGAATTCATTGAAGTTGTAGAAGACCTGCAAAAACAATAGAGAATATCTGCAACTGCTACTGCTGCAAAAATGCAGAAACTACTGCAACTGTTGTACTCGAAATCTGGATAATAACCTGTAAAAAACTCTAAAGAATGGAGATAAACAATACTCTCAACATGCTCTGATACCATGTGAAAATCCTCACACCAGATATAAGAGATGATGTATACCTCACAAGAAAGTAATTGATTAAGCAAGAAAATAGAAGAAGAGTGGTCAATGCAGTATAATGAGCAATAGAATAATAATACAGTAGAACATGGATAGAAGCATAAATACTTCAAACACACTAATTAATTAATCACGTATGGACAAATAAATAGTACAATGCATGAGGATTCGAATGCCTAAGGTGGCAATTCAAATTAGCTTTCATGGAGTGATCAAAAGATCATTGAAGTGTCATCGGAGCACAACTAGTAGTCTATCTCATCATCAGTGGAGTCATCAATGCACAAGTAACTGTCAACCGTTAGTCAAACTGAGTCTAACTGAGTGTGGTAGGTGTAATTGATTGTAACTGGCACATGGAGACACTAACTGAATGAAGGAGGCTCAGTGGAGGGCGCATGAGGAGCTAACTGTAGTCAGAATGGGTAGTCAAGTCTCACTGGAGGTCCATCGGAGTGATACAGTCAGTTGAGAGTCAGTCCAGCCTTAAATCAAGGAGAGAACTGAAGATTAATGAATGGTAGGTAAGGAAGGGCACCTTTCTCATGTAGTAGGTGAAAGGAGGGCGCACTAAGCTCTAGGAGGGATGAAACTAAGTGGAAGGAAGCTCCGGGGGATAGCTAACTGAGGGCTAGGTGCTGGGACTGATGATTGGGATGCATGCAAACCCTAAATAATGCATGCAAACCCTAAAAGTGCATGCATGACTAAAAATGCAAATAATGAAAATGCTGCTAGGACTAGGATGGAGTATAGGAATATCCTAACACTTATTGGGGAAGCCCCTTCCCCCCTCTACTGCACATATCCTGGAATGTCTGCCACAGTTGGACCTTTCTTCTACTTGGCCTTTCCTCTAGTCGTTGTCGCCTCTTCTCCTGTGGCCCCTGAAGTGCCTGCTTCCCCTCTTGTATCTGCAGCTCACGTCGTGCTGCGAATGGTTTTTGTTCTTCTCTTTGTATCCACTGGTTGGTTGGATCTTCTCTTCTTTTGAATAATCTGGATCAGTGCTGATGCAATCTCTGCTTGCTCCTCGACAATGGGTGTCAATGTAGCGGGTGGCTCCTGTGTATTGGTGCTGGATATTACATGAGCCATCGCAAAACTTCAACTTCAATCCTCTTAACTTCGCTCTTTGATTTCTTCAACACTCTCACAATGCGCAATGGATCAGAATGTTTACATGCGTGTTCCTTTATAACTTTGGTTTCCCTCTCTTCACCCATCAAATCGATTTGGACAATGATTACCCAAACCCACCATCAATTTACCCAATCTGGCTTAATAATGCGGCATTAAATGCATCTCCATCCACTTCCGTCGTCATCAGTCGCGTCTTAACTGCTTCATTTATTGCCCGATATGACTAGTTGATGGTCATCGCGATCACCGGTTTGGACATCGATAGGGGCCAAAACTCATCGTCATTCCATCGATAGATATATGAACTCAAACCTTGTTGCGGTTCTGTGGACAGACTCCCGAATTGCGCAGTGTACATGCTTCATTATTCTTTTTCTCTTTCTTTTTCTCATTCTTTTTTTTTCAACCTCCTATCTTCCTCAGTGGAGGTGCGTCGGGCTATCTCGATAGGGATTTAACCAGATCCCATTCACTAAGCTTGTCAAAAGTGTTTCATCCAACATTTGTAATTGAAATGTGCCCCCATCAGTAATGAAATTTATGACATATGGACCAAGCCAATGCATTTGGATCTTACCTGGGTGTTTTGCTAACTTGTTGTCGTATAGGAGTACCATGTCTCCGCGATGAAAGTGCTTCTTATTTACATGGAGATCATGTCATGCCTTATGTCGATCTTTTTCTACTTGCTGTTGAAACTCCGCAATGAAGCGATCTTCTTCAAGTTGCAGTAATTGAGCCAAGCTTTCTTCAATAGCCCCATCGTCGCCCATGTCTGTCGCTGCTACTATGCACAGACTGGGTGTATTTACTCCATAGGAA
Organism: Larix kaempferi; assembly: GCA_027924585.1. Classification (NCBI taxonomy): domain Eukaryota; kingdom Viridiplantae; phylum Streptophyta; class Pinopsida; order Pinales; family Pinaceae; genus Larix; species Larix kaempferi. The sequence continues at coordinate 21,285,331 of BSBM01000994.1, read as the reverse complement.
TTACTAATTCTTTTCCATATATCAGCTTGAAGGGGGTCTGGCCTGTCAATATTTTGCATGCTGTTCTATAGGCCCATAATACCACAGGAATCTTCAAGTCCCAGTCGTTGCGGTTTGTATTGCACACCTTAGTGAGCGCGTTCTCCAGAATTTTATTCAGTGCTTCAACTGCTCCATTCTCTTGTGGGTGGTATGGAGTACTTCTTCTATGTTGAATATGAAAATCCTTAGTCATTGCTTTGATGGTATGATTTAAAAAATGCGTACCTTGGTCGCTCATCAAGATCTTTGGACACTGAAACCTGGTGACCACATTGTCGAAAAGAAATCTTGTTGTTGTCGCACATGTGCAATCTTTCACTCGTGCTGCTTTGGCCCATCTTTTTAGGTAGTCTGTCGCAGTAATTATGTACCTCACACCCGTTCTCTTTCCTGGTGGGTTAATGGGTCCCACAAACTCTATTTCCCATTTATCAAAAGGTTGTAATGCCAACTGGGGCACCAATGGCATCTCATCTCGTCGCGATGGTTTCCTCATCCTCTGACATACGTCGCATCTCTTGGAGTAATCTATTGTGTCGCCATGCAGTGTTGGACACCATAAGCCAGCTCTAAGTATCTTTTTGGTGGTTGCACGCCCTCCATAATTCCCTCCTGCGATCCCACTTTGAGCCTCAGCCAACACTCCTTCTTTCTCATGTGGAAGGACATATCGATGAATAATTTCATCTAGGTGCCCCATATTGTATAATTGTCCTGCAATCAATTGGAAATCGACAACTTTGATGACTAAATGCTTCTTCTGATTAGTGGTGAACCCTTCAGGTGCTCTTCCCATGGCCAAAAACTGAACAATCTATTCATAATGGTTATCGACCATTCCAATGCCAAATAATTGTGCATCGGGAAGACCTTCGTCGATGCTACTTGGTTCCTCACCTGATTCGATCCTCGACAGATGGTTAGGTCCCGCGTTCAATCGTCCAAGATTCACGATTATTTCAAAGTCAAATTCCTGAAACAACAGCAACCACTGAAAAATATTCCCCCCCAACACAGGCTTGTTGACCAGTTACTTCAAAGCTGAGCGGTCAGTAAACATCTTGAAGTGTCCTCCTAGTAGATAGTGTTGGAACTTTTTCAATGCATATACCATCGCCATGCCTTCTCTTTTTGTCATTTTATAAGTTTTCTCTGCGGTCGACAACTTTCGTCTAGCAAACGTGATAAGATGGTCAATCGACCCTTTTCCAGGATGGGCCAATATCACCCCCAGTGCGATTGAAGAAGCATCTATGTGGACATGGAATTCTTTCTTCCAATCAAGGAAGGCTAATATTGGTGTTGCAACCATATTTTCCTTTAATATGTCGAGGCTCTTCTGACACTCATCGTTCATTCAAAATTTTCATCTTTCTTCAATAGCTTCTCCATGGGCTTAGTAATCACTGCATACCCCTTTATGAACTTTCTATAGTATCATGTATGGCCCAACGTGGACTTCAACTACTTTATAGTCGTAGGTGCTGGTAAGTCGACAATGATCGTAATCTTGGCTGGGTCGACCAAGATACCTTCCTTGTAGACAAAATGTCCCAACAAGATATCAAATGGTGCACAAAAGATACACTTCTTTAAATTCAAAGAGATATGATGTCGTCGACATATTTCAAGCATCATCCTGAGGCTCTCAACATGGTATTTAACCAATCCATACACAGTCCAGTCATCCATATATACAGCCAAGAACTTGTGAATAAAATCTTTGAAAGTAGTGAAAACTAACCCTGAGAAAATTGCAGGGGCATTCTTGAGACCAAATGGCATTACTGTGTATTGATAGCAGCCCCACTCTATTACAAAGGTGGTTTTGTGTCAATCTTCTTTCGCAATCTTGATCTAGTGATATCCTGAGAACCCATCTATGAATGAATATACTTCCTATCCTTCGACACCTTCAAGTAATTCATCAGTAAAAGGTGTGGGGAATGGATCATGAAGGCATGCATTGCTCAACTTCCTTAAGTCGACGCAAATCCAGACTTCGCCATCCTTCTTGTCCTGGACGACCATCAGTCTGATCCATTCTGACTCCTCGACAAGCTCAATGATCCCTGTGTCCAACATACGCTCTATCTAAGCCTTCACTTCTCTTTGTATCTGGGATTCAATATATATGGTCGTTGCTTCACTGGATTAACATCGGGTTTAAGGGGGATCTTCATCTCGCCCAAGTCCCCAGAAATGCCCTTCATCTCAGAATACTTTGTCGGGAACAAATCTTGAAATTCATGCAATAAGTCGATCACCTTCCTGATTGTTGTGTCATCCCAATAGTCTCGAATACTGGCAAACTTTGGATTCTCCAATGACCCAATATTTACTTTCTTAATTTTCAATTGTTGCTTGAATCTGTCTAATGGCATACCTAGTGCTTCAACGTCATGACTTCCTTCTGACTATGGGACATAGACATCTCTAGGATCTTCATCATCATCAGGTTCTCCCGAAACATTGTAACATTCCATCATCATCTTTGGTGCCACAGTCCATTGTCGTCCCATTGGTCTTTTGGTCGAAATTGTCTGAAATATCTTTTCGCGTATTACCTGCAGCACGCTGTCAATTAGAGGATTATCATCGGCAAAACTGAATGTGTGACTGAAACTAGTGGTTAGATCCTCCCACGTAGTTTTTCCTTGTCTCATCTCTACTAAGATGTACCAGCTTTGCGGCACTTCATCTAATGTGTGGATGAATGCATGAACCCATTCTTTATTTGGCCTCACCCCCCATGTAGCTTGATATTTTCCCAAATGATCCCTTGGCTTAATCCTTCCATCATACTTATTTATTTGGTAGGAGTCATTTTCCCCAAATATTACTTCCATTAATCATTGACATTGTTGCCAGTTTGTTATTGATGACTTGTGTACATCCCACCACCTCGTCGGAGTGGCCTTCAATGCTTCATCTAATGCTATCGGGCGTTGTGGTTCTGATACTTTGTCTTCAAACACATTAATGAAGGTTTCTAGGTTAGGTAGTCCTTCGTATGTCGGCATATCACATACTTCTATCGTGACCCATCTCAGTGATTGAGTGATCTATGTGCACTTCCTGACTGATACCTCATGCAAACGATTTTGCCAATTCTCTAGAGCCTCATCGGAGTCCAATGACGCTGAACTGATACTTGGCCACCCCAATTGTCCATCGACAGTGGGATTGATATAATATTTTGAGACATTATATATGTTATCCAATCCTCTGGTGAGATCGTCTCTCATTGGTTCAACATATATCTGTCCTTCAAGTGGATTAAGTGGAGCAATGACCCTCATGTCGTAGTTCTCCAAAGACATCATTCTTTTCTTGAAATTGATAACTGCCTGATTTTCCATTGACCAGTATATCCCCAACATAGCGGGATATGGAATGGCGTTATCAATTATCTCTATGATGTCAAAACCTGCATATGTCTTCAATCCTTCTACCTCGACTAGTAGATGAGGCAACCGATCGATTGGTGTAACCTTGATCTGATTTGATAAACGAAGTTGCACAAGGGACCATACCAACTGTGGCTTCCCCATCGCTTCCCATGTTTGCTTGGTTAGGATATTCACTTCAGATCCTAGATCTAGAATGATGGAATCCATATCATATGCACCGATCTAGGCATTCATCCTCATCTCCCTTTTTGTTTTCTTCTTATACAGACAGTTGAATACACGATCCTGTCGCCCCTCTTCCTGTTGATACAAGAATCTAGATATCTCTTCTAATTCTTCCTGATCCCTTGCTAATGTTAAACAAATTTCTAGAAAAAATTTCAAAGTACTGACCTTTCCCAGTGACTTCTGCGACATTTTCGGGTCAAAAATTGACGGAATCTCATAGACAGGTTCTTTGTGGACTATAGTTGTCGATTGAGCATTACTTTATTAGTGCATCTTGTGCTTCCCAAAAAGTTGTTTTCTCTGCTTCAACATCAAATCGTACCTATTTATGGGTCGTGGGCTAGACATTTGGTAGTAGCCTATCTTCTCTTGTCGCACCTCCTCCTCTGGTTACTACTGTGACATTTGTTGGTTGACCTCTTACCTCAGCTGATATCTTCTGCATGTTCTGATTGGGATTCTAGTTCTGGTTCATGTTCGAGTTCGGTTGTGGTTGCGGGACCGCCTTAGCCTTCCACTTTGCGATTAGCTGGGGACACTCTTGTATGATTAGTTGCGTTTCAATAGGTACATTGAGGGGTCGGATTCTGGAAATCCATCTGATAATGTCCGAGATTTCCACAATTATAGCATGTGTCGGTCCTCAACCTCGACCAAAGGTTCCTCCGCGACCAAAACCTCCGCCGCGACATCCTCCTCTCAGTCCTCCTCGTTGTTGGTTGAAATGTGGTTGATTGTACTGCGGTAGATTGTACTACGGTTGATTATTCTACGTATGCACCGAATGTCTTTATGCCTGCTATTGATCGTCTCCCTTCATGAAGTAAGTATCAACACTCCTTTCTTGAAGCAAGTCATATGCTTGACAATTTTTCTCATCATGGTTGACCGATCGACAGAAGTTACAATACAGATTCACTAGATTCGATACAACCTTCTATAAATACACGCATTCCTATGAGCGATGTCCTCTTGTATGGAAAACTCGGCAGCAGGGCATCCCTCCTTGACTGAGTGGATTGGGCGCACCAGACTATAGATACTCACAGAATTTAGGACACTGATCTTTATGATGCCCTTCATACTTGCATCAACTACACCATACTTCTTCGCGAACTTCCTTCCCTTTCTTAATATCCTGTAGATGAATAGTCAATTTTTCTAGCTGCGACTAGATCTGACACATGCCAATCCCTGTTCACTAATTGGTGAAGCTTCGATCTTCATCGCGAACTCCAAAGCCTCTTCCTGAGATAAGATATTTTGTTGCATCAATGACATCTGGATTTGTGGTATCAATGTTGCAATAAACCATTCCTTGTGTTGCACATCGCTAATCCCAAAACTAACTTTATCCATCAAAGTTTTGAACCTATGATCAAAATCCCATACCTACTCATTAAGGAATTGCTTTATCTCCTTCAATTCTGTGATGTGCTACGATTATGATTTAGGCTTCTTAAACTCATCAATCAACCCAGATCTGATTTCTACCAGAGTCTTTTGTGGAAGTCCTGCGGGTACTTGTGTAAACTTCATGTACCAATCCAATGCACGAGCTATGAAGGTCGTCACTAGCTGTCCCTTCTTGATAGATTCATCCTGCACTTGTTTTACTATCCACACCACTTCACACAAGAACCAATATTGCTCGGGATCCTATGTCCCATTACCCTGAAAGAGAGGTAACTTCGCGTCGTCGCCTGTCATCATTGGTTTTCTACCGGTGTTTATAGATCCACGACTATTACTGCTATTGTGACCTGCGGTTAAACCCTGTGAAGAGCTTGTGTTTCTTCCTCCAAAGTTTGGCGAAGTGCATGGGGTTGTGGGAATGACATAGCCTTGGCTCTGTCCTTCCTCGGGTTTAGGGGTAACCTAGTCATCCTCTTCGTCATTGTAGGGTCGCTTAGTCACTCGTGGGCCCGCTTCGCAGTCCTCCATTCCGGTCGCACTAGGACTCTCTCTCTCTATCTCATTCCTCCTCTTCTTCTTTGGTTGGAACCTCGCCCCACTTCTCAAGTGTCCACAATATTCCACAGATTCCCTTCAATTTTTTCGTATCTCATTTCCATCTAACCTACATTATTCTATCAGACCTGCATCTGCGCAGTACCCACAGCCTCCACGCACCAGAGCTTTTACTCGTCGGAGTTCATCTTCAATATTCCTTTTTCACAAATGATCATTTTGATCCACAATTGTAACGACAATGGGTAGCTTCTTTTGGGTCCCTTAAAGAAATTCATTTTCACGTCACTGTACAATCTAACTGTATCGACATGAAACTTAGTAATGTACCCTTCCAAAATGATATCCACCCAGATGTCGACAACCCTTGAAGTTTTTTTTTTAACACGAATCAATTGTTGGATCAGTTCTAGGGTACAATGCTCTAGCTCGCCTCCTTGGAAATTCCTCTTCCGATAAGTTAGTTTATCCAACCATTCATACATCAATATAGGAAACTCACAGAAAAATACCTCTTGGATATCAGTATAGATGTACTTCTGCAACCACTGGTCTGTTGACCATCCAGGGTTCTGATTTTATTCCTCAAAAAACTCTCGCATCTTTTTGTCGAACCACTCCCTGATCTTCGGCTTTGTCGGATTCCACATCATGTCTTATCCTTATCACACTAAGGTCTCGGAAACAGAACCATTTGTTGACACATATCTGTCGACGGGGGTTCACTTCATGCAGTGTCAACAAAGCTCGACACAAGCACCCATAGATATCGGCCTAGAAAGGGTTTAGCCTTTCCAGCAACACTCGCACAGCGAGTGAGGTCTCACCTGATCAGGCACCTAAGGGAGATGCAGGAACCAAGCTTCCACAGGTATAAGACGACGTGCATCATTAACAATTAATCGTAGCATAACTCAGAAATTGACATAGTTTGCATCATAACACCATCATTGCATACAAATACATACTAATCAGATCTACGCAATAACATATTATAGTAACATATTTAATAGATATGCAATACATATCATAACTGCAATATAACAGATCTATCCATACTGCGACACAACAGGTTTAATCATACTGCGATAAAACACACGAGCAACAAAGTCAGGGACAAAACATTCCTTCTCATTAAAACTGGACTTCATACACCAAATCTGTCTTACAAATCGCATAACCGACAACGATACAAATCTGCAAAACTGATCCTCAAAAACTAAGATTAAATTCAATCCGATGATGCTAAAAGGATTACAATGTGACTTATACTTATAGGATCAGTGGCCATTACAAAATTGGTCCACTTCGCAAAGTGGACATATCCTAACCACTAAGTCTAACTAACTCGTAACTCCGCTTTAACCACTTTTCTCCACTCCGCGATCACTCTTTACCCTTGTCGCTGTCCACTTATCTTCCTTGTTGCTGTTTGTACCAAAAATTCTATGAACTATCCATGTTCCAACACTTTGTATTTGTGGATCTCTATGTTGATGACATGTTCATGGTCGGTAATAACATGGATCTAATAAAAGAGGTAAAACTACAGTTATCCTCTAAGTTCGACATGAAGTATCTCGGAGCAGAAAATTTGATTATTGGAATGGAGATCAATTGAGATCTAGTAGGAAAAAAGACTCTGGTTAATTCAAAGGAAATACGCTCAGGCGATCTTGAAATGTTTCAACATGTAGGAAAGTCAACCAGTCAAGTTGCCTATTACCGTCAGAATTGATTTATCTGCTAAACAATGTCCAAAGACAAAAAAAGAAAAGAAGTACATGCTATGTGTGCCCTATGCAAGTGTTGTAGGTAGTATGATGTATGCAATGGTATATATGCAACCCGATATTTCCCATGCAGTGGGAGTATTGAGCAAGTACATGACGACACCTAGAAAAGATCACTAGACCGCAATCAAGAGAGTATTCAAATATCTCCATGGAATTACATATTTTGTAATATCTTATAGAGGAAAGTTGAGAGCAACAAGGAATTCAATGTACAATGTTTTTTCAATTCCGACTAGGCTAGAGACATCGACCATAGACGGTGGACTAAGATATGTGTTCAATATATTCGATGAAGCAATCAGTTGGATGAGTATATGATAGTTAGTCGTTGCACTGTCGACTACTGACATTGAATACATGCCATCTACTCATGCATGCAAGGAAGTTGTTTGGTTGCATAGGTTGTGTTCAGATGTTGGGTTTGGGCATCATGCTATTAGGTTGTATTGTGACGGTCAGAGTGCAATCTTCCTGGCAAAGAATCCATCATATTATTCATAGAAAAAACACATTGTTGTTCAATACCATTTTGTGAGAGATATGGTGGAGAACCAGAAGGTGTTATTGGAAAAGGGTTACATGACAAAGAATGTTGTAAACTCATTGATGAAGTCGGTAAGCATGAAATTTTTTTCCTGGTGCAAGGAAACGATGGGATTTCCATCCCTGTGAACTAAAAGTTCTTAATCTCCTATTTATGCAAAGAAGAAAACAAGTGGGAGAATGTTGGGAGTGTTATATTCTTTGCATGTAGATCGACTGGTAAAGTTGATAGTCGACTGTAATAGTTTGATTGTAGTTGAAGGTGACATATGAGGATGTATGTTCGGCCGAATGATTGGATTAGTTGTTTGTTTGAAAGGAAAACGACTAGGTCAACATAAGCATGAATTCGACGGACACTTGGATGACTAGAATCTCAATGGATGGTTGACAATTCAAACCATAATAACTGAATTCAGTTAGGAGGTCATGGACCACCATTAATGAGCAGTTAGCTGCATTGCACGTATAAATAAGATGTAATGGCTATATAATATATATGAGGATGAGTAATACATTGTAGTATATTGTGAGTGAGGGTAATCACATGTGTAACAGTGAGTGTCGACTGGTCTGTGTCAGTACTGTCTAAGTGTAGTGAATTAATGCTTGAAAATAGATGAGCCGAGAGCTCACTGGTTTGTTGGTTTTCTCGAGATCAGGTTTCCAGGTTAATTTCTGTGTTGATGTGTTGTGTATTCCAGTATTATTGTCTAAATGCTTAAATGAATCTAACTAAGTAAATCAAGTTTTAAAACCTATTGGAACAATATTAAGACCCAACACTATGATGGATAAGATCAAATGGAATAAGTAGACTGGTAATATTGTAGCAAGGGATTTGCTACAAGCAACAATAAATGTTAAAAAACTCAAAGCCAAGGTAGTGAAGTTGGAAAGATAATTGAAACAAGAGAAAGTTGTGAACAAATCTTGAATGATGAATGTTAATGATTTAGAACAAAAAGTAATATCTTTGGGGAAATATCCAAGTAATAAAGAGGGGTAATGAATTCCATTTTGAAGGAAAGGGATCTTTTACAGTTGTTAAAATCAGAGTAACATGAAACATATTTAGACCAAATATATAATTTAAAGGAAAAGGAGCAAGGAGAAGCTGAAGGAGCAAATTGTCAAGCTTTTAGAACAAAATAGCAGGTTTAGAAGGTAATCGATAAACTAAAGGAAGAAAAGGATGTTGAATTATCCTTATGTCAAACGAAACAACTAGCACTCTAGAGATTGATATCATTGAACTTCAATGGAATTTATATTTTATTATAGAGTTAGAGACATCAATATAGGAATTGAAAGCAAAAATAGGTAAATTATCACAAGGGATTGCTAACGCAGAGACAATTCTCAAATTGAAGAAAGCAAGAATTTTGGAGGTAGAAGGAGATATTGGGAGAAAAGATGAACACGTTACAAAGTTACAAATATATATTGAATAAAAAGAAAAAGACTTAACTAGTGTAAGAGAGGGAAACGATCAATTAAACAAATCCTTAGAAGCAACAAACACAATGATGGAAGGGAAAATATTTCTGATAGTAACTAAGAATATTATTTGGGATACAGTTATTGGAATAATGCTCATTCTCAAGGCACATTTTGATCTAATCAGAGATGATGACACATTAATTAAAAAGGTTGATATTGAAGTTAGCAAAGCATGGACCCAGTTGGGAGATAAATTTCAAATTGTTATAGAAGTGATTAAATCTAATGGCATGTCATAGGCAGACTTGGAATCCATGGGCATTGTTGATAATACTACATTAATTATGTTGTTTAGTAAAGTAGGAATCAAAATAAATTTGATTCTTTCAGTAAAAACAAATTCAAAATGGTCAATGAAGAGTGACAATGCTTTAGAAATAATTTCAACCCTCTAATGGAGCTAGGGATACCATCTCTTTGGATAGAAGACAACTGGTTCTATAGTTTAGAATGTTACAATGGAAATTTGGAAGATTGTAGAAACAATGTGGACCAATTTCAAGATATTACAAGGACCCTTAAATGAAAATGGATTTATAAGAAACTATTTTATAAATTCAAGTTGCTCGGTGATCTAACCGATCTATACAAAAGCTTTCCACCTGTGAGTTATGATTTATACATTGAGCTTGACATTTTCATTAGGAAGATGATTAATTTTAGGTTCCCATAAGGAAATGATTGGAACCATGTTACTCTACTATGAAACAAAAATGTAGCAGTTTTACAGTTAGCATAGGGACGTGCTTCGTCATTAACTCTGGACAAGCAAAGAAAAAGTGCAAGAAAATGAGAAAATGCCATGTTATAGACCTAATAATCATGCTCAATTTTTGTCAACATGATTAACGGAAAGTTATCAACTACGTAGCAATCTTTATCAAAATGGTTCAGAGGGAGGGAGATAATGGGCAAGAATTTTGTAGATACAAGATCGTGTTTTTCCTACTGTCATGGACTTGCTTCTTGCATAAAGACCCATCTCGAAGATAATTGTTGATGATAATGTGGCTTATTTATAGATATTTGGGAATTATTCCCACATATAGTTGGCTCATTGTTTCTTATGTTTTAAGTTTCATCTTGTTTTCTGTTATGACTATTTACATTTCAAGTAATATAACTCTTTGAGAAATATCTTTTAGACCTATTCTGAGTCATTCTTGAGCATGTAATAGTGATTATAACTTTGATTTAGTACATGAAATACATGAAATTTGTATACTTGTCTTTGTTTATCGCCACATGGTTATCTCCCAGTTATGGGCACATATAATTTAAACGGAAAGTTACAAAGTGTGAATATGAGATGTTTGCAGTTCACCTGCTATTGGATTCATTGATATATGTGCCCAATAGGTTGTCTTCATTTTGAATGGTAGTTAGTTATTTACAATTTCTATATTTCTTAGTTCTTTCTTTGCTATTTTAAAATTACCATGAGTATTTTAAATAGAAGAGATTATCTTTTTCCCTTATATTTTCTTTCATTCCTATTGAAAAATGGTTCTAGTTGTATGTGAATATGGTTCTCCTGAAATATAATCTAAGGAAATTTCATGATCTTGACTTTGTGATTAGCTCTACACCAAGGTATTTTTTAAGGATTCTAATATTATACTTAAGTATAGTATCCTAGGCGATTATTTTGGATTGAAAAAAACATGGATATACATAGGTAGGCGAATATTAAATATGAAACTTACAATTTACTACTGAAACGTGTAAATTTTGGCGAATATTATGATAAAAAAAACATATTTTATGTAAATATAGGCGATATTAGAGACTAAAAATGACCAAATAGCAAATTATTTTTTGAAAAAAAATCCCCAAAAATAGCCAATTGGCGAAATTTTGCCCTTAAAAATTACCCTGCTCTACACTTGGAATATAAAAAAAAATTGCATAGTTCTTGAAACTCTCTAAACATATTTTGTGAATAATTAAGTTATTCTTGAAAATATTACAGAACAATCTAAAGCAAGGAGGTATTTACCTCAATAGGGTGCCTGCCTTGGCATTGTTCCCTAGTCATGAACAACACTATCATGGAAAGTCAAGGTAAATCTTCTATTGGAAGAGAATGATCTTTGGGATATCATCAAAGATCCATTCACTCCGCTGACAGATCTACTAGATTTGGCATTTCATGAGAAGAAAGAAGTGAAATCCAAGTGGATGATCATGGATGTTATAGAGGATCATTTCATCCCTCGTATTTTCAAGAAGAAGAAAGTGAAGGAGATGTTTGAGCTTTGATTAGCCTTTACCAAAGTGAGAACTTAAAAAAACAAGATGATATTGCATAACAGACTTAGATTAGTAGATATGACCATAAATGACATAGTTACCCATTACCTTATGAGGGTCACATAGATTAGTGATCAAGTTTGTAGCAATTGGAGAGAAGATTGAAGACAAAAAGCTAGTGAATTGGGAACTGAAAGGGTTCTCATCTCAATAAGAAACATTCATCAAGGCGTTTTTGCTTGGGATAGCCTACCCTCCTTTGAATGATTATGGGGTGACTATATCTAGGAGAAGACTCAAATGGAGTCAAAATCCAGCAAGTAGGGAGGTGATAGTGACCATGCCCTATTTGGTCAAACAAAGAAGGCAAAATGTAAAGGACCTATCAAGGGTAAGGTAAAGAGTGAGGAATCAACCTCATAGCCAGGGAATAAGCACTTGAGTAAAATCAAGTGATTCATATGTCATAATCACAACCATTATGCATCACAATGTCCAAATAAGAATAAAGGTAAAGGGAAGAAACAACATAATGAAGTAGCAACCTCCACTGAAAATAATATGAATGAGTTTTCCTCCAAGTTTGAGAAGGATTTCTCGATGGTATCTTTCCTTTCTAACAACATCATTATGAGGAACACTTGGTATGTGCATAGTTAATCATCTAGGTATATGGCATCAGCCTAAGAGTTATTTTCAAGTCTCAAAGATAATGTCTCAAGATTTTAGGTCAAGCTTGGTGATGATGCCAAGTATCCAATAGAAAGAATTGGTATGTCCATTCCTTTACAACTCTAATCAAGTAACTCTTTAGACTTCAACGATGTGTTGTTTGTTCAGAGTCTTAGGAAGAATTTTCTTTCAGTCACCTTTCAATTTTAGTCATGGAAGATAAGGAATTTGCAGTACAGTTCCATAAACAAGAGTACTTAATATCGAAGGATTCTATCCCAAAATCAATATAGGTAATTGGGACTAGGGAAGGAAACTTATACATGCAACATGGTGAACTTGTTTGACCCCTAATTCATAACCCAAACAACTTGTGTGAGTTTTGGCATAAGAGGATGGGGTAGTTGCACCATAGTACACTTCCTATTATGAGGGAGACAGTCACAAGTCTTCTAAAGTTCATCATTGAGCAGAAGGGAGTATGTAGAGGGTGTGCACTTGGAAAGCATGCCAAATTTTATTTCCCAAGTAATAAGCATAGGTATAAGGGAATTCTAGACCTATTGAATTCAAATGTATGTGGACCAATGTTAGCAGCATCAATATTTGGAAGAATGCATTATGTTTCCTTCATTGATGACTTCTCTCACAAAACTTGGATTTATTTCCTATAGACCAAGGATGAGGTCTTTAGTAGGTTTCAGTAGTTCAAATACCTAGTCGAAAACTAGATAGGGAACAAGATAAAAGTTTTGAGATTAGAAAATGGAGGTGAGTATACCTCAAAGAAGTTCAAGGGTTTCTACAAGGATGTAGAAATAAAAGAGAGTTAACTATTTTGTACAACCCACAGCATAATGGGGTTGCAAAGTGGAAGAAATTATCCATCATAGGAGTTTCTAAGGCCATGATTCATGACTAGGATTTGTCGATGTTTCTATGGGAAAAAGCATGCAGCACAATAGTCTACATCTATAACATGTGTCATAGGATCTTGGAGGACAAGACACCAGAGGAAGCATTCATTGGTGTGAAACTAGAGGTGATTCATTTATGCATTTTTGGTAGTCTAATTTATATCCATGTGCCATTAAAGAAGAGGACTAAGTTGGATCCTTCCAATGTTAAGGGTTTGTTTGATGATTACAATGAGAATTCAAAGTACTAAAAGATCTTTATTCCATAGTAAAGAAAGACAATAATAAGTAGATACGTAAATTTTGAGGAAGACTTGGAATATCAGAAGTCTCATGAACCTATTCTAGTGATAGAGGATGAGGATTAGGAAGCTCTAAAGGTTGAGCTAGGGTAACCAATGACTTAAAGTTCAAGGTTGAATCCTTCAGGTGTAGAGGAAGATATACCAGCTCCTACCAATTCTGTTAGGAGGCCTCGATGGTTCACTCAAATATTGAGGGATACTCAGGAGCATGATGATGCTCCTAGGAGCACATTCAAGGAGAACAAAACTCCAAAGAAGTTTCCAAACTACATGGCATTGATGAACAACGTCATATATTTTGAGCCTTCTAGTTTTCAAGAGGAAACCAACCACTAAGTTTGGAGGGATGCCATGGTGGAGGACTACACCTCCATCGGGAAGAATGATATATGGTACATAGTGCCAAGACCAAAGGGGAAATCGGTAGTGATTTCTAGATAGCTCTACAAGATAAAGCACGTGGAAAATTGCAACATAAATAAGTACAAAGTGAGGTTTGAGTCAAGAGGGTTCTCCTAAAAAAAGGTTGTGGACTACGAGGAAAATTTTTCTCCATTCATCAGGTACCCTTGTGTAGAGTAGTAATGTTTTTAGTTTCTATCAAGGGATGGAGGATACATCAAATGGATGTAAATACAACTTTCCACAATCAAATAGTCAAGGAAGAAGTGTACATAGAGTAGCCTCAAGGATTTGAGATTAGTGGGAAGGAGTCCCATGTTTGTAGGCTGTAAAAGGTCTTGTACAGACTCAAGCAAGCACGGAGAGCATTGTACTCTAGGATTGATGGATTCCTATAGAGTATGGAATTCACCAAAACTGATGCAGATCCTAACTTATGTTTTATATTTGTTGGAGTTGAACTTCTTTTTTTGGCGTTGTATGTAGATGATACGATTATGTACATAGATGATCATTATGGGGTGCAAGGTGGATATAGTAGTTGAGATAGAGATGAAGGAAATTGTCATGATGCATTACTTCTTAGAGTTGGAGATTTGGTGGAGACCATGGGAGATTTTCCTTAGGTAGGGCAAGTATGTAGTTGAGATCCCGAGGAGGTTTCAAATGGAGGACTACAAACCTATTGCCACACATATGATCACTAATTTGAAGAAGGAAACAATTTCATATTCAAATATGGTGGATCCCACATTGTACCCAGGTATCCAATAGGTTCCTTGATGTATTTGGTCAACATTAGGCCAAATATATGTTTTGAAATGAACACCTTGAGTTCACGGTGGAACTAAAGCATGAGCATTGGGGAGTAGGAAAACATGTGCTCATATAAATGAGGGGCATAATGGAGTAGGATATGAAATATATTGGAGATGGTGATATGAAGTTGCATGGGTATACAAACTCAAATTGGGAAGGCAATGCATCAAACAAGAATATCACCTTAGGGTGCTTCTTTAGCTTGGGATCAATGGTGATACCTCACTTTAGTACAAATAAAACTTTCATGACACTCAGCTCAACTCATGAAAGTATATGGCATCCAATACTACTTATCGTGAGGCCATCTGGCTTCACAAGTTGCTTGTAAGATTATTTGATCAAGATTTGGATCCCACAGTGATTTATAGTGATAATCATAGTTGTATCAAACCCTCTGAGAATATAGTGTTTCATCATAGGTCTAAGCAAATCAAGAACATATATCACTTCAGCCAAGATAGGATTTAGAAGGGAGTGATAAATCTCCAACATGTACCCACAAATCAATATGTTGTTATTTTGACCAATCCCTTAGCAAAATGGAAGTTTGAAGCATTCATAGAAAAACTTGGATTGATGTAGAATTCTTCTTTGGATAATAGGGAGTGATAAAGAATGTAGCTCAGACAGGAACTTTGACATAGGTTCAGTGTGAATATGTCAAAAATGGTTCAAGTTAATTCTATTTTGTAATAGGAATAAAGTGAAAGTCTTGTATTTAGTTGATTGAGTCTAATAAAGTGTATGTATACATTAGTGATCTAAATTAATCCCAATTGTACATCTCATTGAGATATTAGGGTTTTAGCTCAAGCATAAAGGCAGGTTAAGATAGAGTGTTTAGACATTGTTTTGTTGGAGATGGACAATGATCGGAAGATAGAAAGAAGACTGCATCAATTGGGAGGAAGGTACCATACAATAGTACTACACAACAAAATTGTATAATGCATCCAAACAATCTTGCAAATAGGTCCATATACTCATACAAATTAGTACAACGGGTCCATACAACTATATGGACAAATCCATACACCAACAACAATTGGTTTCCTCATTTTTTGTGCAGGTTCTACCTATGTTCAGTAGATCGTACACCTCAAGTTGGGGTGATTTTTGTATACCGTGCAGCTTCTAGTTTTAAACATTTACGGAGGTTTCCATGCAATCTTTGATTAAGTTAATGGCAAGTTGATTTGAACAAGAAAATCCTTGTATATGTGTGAAATTGTTTATGCTTCCATTATTTACTTTCCAGTTATCTATGTGATTTTTGGTGTGTGAAGAAGTTAATTTACTGCAATTAAATAAGATGTTTTTTTAGTTGAGAACATAAGGACAATAGTCACCTAGGGATTGGAATTTTCACACCTCAAACCTTTGTAAGCATCAATAAATGAAAATTAACGTGAGATGAAATCTTAACTAACTGAAAATAACTACCATTACGAAAATAATGTTAGGATATTTAGATGCTTAGGAGTTAGTTAAGATCAACTTGGTATAATGTGTCTTTAGGTAAAGTGTGTTTCTTTAGTTGCATTTGTACATGTATAATCCGACGGTCATGCTATGTTCTAGACATAGAATGATCTGATGGTTCTTCTTCACCTCGATATTAATAGCTATTAATCTATGGCTTAACACTTGATTGGTCCATGATCTCTATTTAAAGATCATGGAGGGTCATTTTCTCGACAATCGATTGTGCGAAAATCATTGTAACATTTATTTTCATTTGCATAATATATTTCCTCAAGTATCTATTTGGCTAGTGCTATGGATCATGTTTCCCTCTTTGAGGGTTTTAACCTTGCAAAAGCATCAATGTGTTGATATGTGATATGTTTGTGTGTGCGGTTTATGAAGGTGTTTGATCTTCTAGAAATATCATGTGTTAGTCGAACATGGTATCGGAGCTCTTATGAAATTCAACTTCTGTTGATGACCGAGATATTGAATTGGTGTTTCCGTATGCATCAAAGGATTTTTTGTTTTTGATATTTCTGTTCATTTTCAGGCTGATAGAGGTGTCCCATTAAGCCTGGAGTGTTGCTTTCATTTGGAAACAATTTTTATTTCATTGAAAAAGGTTTCCATTTTCCCAAGATACAACCATTTTACCATATCCAGAGGTATATTGTTTATAGTTACGCATTATTTTAAAAAAAATCCTCATATTCTTTCAAATTTTAGCCTAGTTTTTTGTTTTATTCCCAATTTTTTTACCCTCTAGGTGTTTTCTTTATTTCATATGCCCTTTTTCATGCGATTTGCACGATCTCATTCAACTAGAAACATTGAGAAAACTTACATTTTCTGGGTACGCTAACCAAGGACTAACCCCAAATCTAAGAAATTTCAATTTCGGAATTTTGTTTTTTGTTTTTGTTTGGTCGTGTAAAGTGTCTTGCAGGCCAAAAAGCAAGGTTTTGGGTAGGCGCATTTTTCCACCACCACAACAACAACAACCCCATTCTCCTCCATAATAGTGCTAAATCTTTTGCTTAGCTCACTTGGTTGAAAGTTACTTTAAAAAGTAAGAGGCCTTGGGTTCAAATCCTTCTTTTTGTTACTTTTTATAAAAGTTCATGTAAATTTAAGTTATAAAGTGACTACATTGTAAAAGTGCTTCCCACTTGTTTTATAAAAGTGGGTCACTTATTTTAAAGCAAGTTATTTGTAAAAGTGAGCTTATAGGAAAAGTTAGTAAGGGGGGGGGGGATCTTTACTGCATTTTTACTTCCATCATCATGTGGATCAACCTTTTCCTACAATGTGGCTCCTTGGTTCCCTTCTATGCATTTCTTCAAAAGGGCATAACTTTGGCATCCGAAGCCTGTTTTCAATGTCATTTTTTAAAACTGTCTATTTTTTAAAGATATTTGCATCTAGACCATCAGTTTCTATTTTTAAAGACATGTTACTTGTGTCTAACAATATGGATTCTCCATGTCATATTCTTCTTACCAGTGCCAATTACTTCTGATGAAAAGCTTGTGTGGAGGATGTCCTACGAAGTAGGGGACTTTACTGGATTACCTTGGGAAAAGAAACTAAACCCAGTGATTAAGATAATAAAATAAAATGTCTTAATAAATCTGTTGATGCCCGCAGATTAATCGACATGTCAATTTCTAATGTGCTACGATTCCACCTTCAAGGAATAGTTCAACCATATAAGGCTTGGGGAAAATTGGAAATTGTGTTTGTTGAACACAATCAGATTCGAGGTAACCTACTTGAAAATGAGTTGGTTTATTTAAATCCAAGTGTTTTTTCTTGCATTCAAGACTATCTATCTAAATTCAAAACACATAGAACTTAGTTGAAGAACACAAAAAATCTAATCCAGAAAAGCAATGTATTTATGCTATTATGTCCAAGCTTGTTCCTACCTATTTTGTTTTTGTATCTACCTTTTACTCCATGGAAGAATCTATGGGGGCTCCTTATATAGAACCCACTCTTGAATATTTTTTTGATTCCTTGATTAGAGAGCAAGATAAGCTCACACATCTTGGAGTAATTAGCAATGCCGATACAAATAGCAAATCCCTAGTGGCACAACAAAAGGATAAGTCCAAGCATCCCAAGAAGAAAAATCGTCACAATAATAAGCAAAATAAGGGTCCCAAACCCTCTCATCCATCTCATCCTTCCAATGATGACAAAGGAACCAAATCAAAAGGTAATAAGACTAAGCATCATTGCAACTTTTGCGAGAAAAATGGTTATGTGGAATCTCAGTCTTTCAAGAAGATGGCAGACTTAGAAGAAATAATGAAGAAGCACAACATCAACCTTGATTCATCTTCTAACTCTAAAACTCATGGATGTGCAATTTTTTATTTTGGTTTCTCCTTTAATGCATCTTCTTCCTCTTCTTCAAATGAGTGGCTCATTGATTTTGGAGCATCTTATCATATGGCTAAGGATAAAGTTATTTTTTCTGCTCTAAATGAATGTAAAACCAAACAAATATTTGTTGGTGATGATAGCTATCTTAATGTTGTAGGATCTAGAATAGTTCATCTAGATATGGTTAATTCAATGATGTATTATGTGTTCCAAGAATTTCCTACAATTTGATGCCAGTCTTTCAAATCACTCATTCTGGTGAAGGTAAGACTATAGATTTTACAACTCACCATGTTGTAATCAAGGATTTCAAAGATCCTAAGCACGTCCTAGCAACATGAATTATTGATGATATTACCAGGTTGTATAGATTCAACAACTTTGATTCATCACCTTTTCCCTCAATTTTTTTTGCTCATAGCAATGACTTGAACAAACTTTGGCATCAACTATTTGGTCATTTAAACTATCGCTCATTGCATCATCTATTTAATAAAAAAATGGTGGTCGGTCTTCCTCTCGTCTCTTGTAGATATGGTGTTTTTCTCAGGTGTGTTCTCATCACACATCATCAAGAAGTTTTGAAAAACATGCCTCTTGGCATGCCTTAGCCCCCTTGTGGCTTGTTCACAGTGATTTGTGTGGTACACTTCCTTCTGCTTCTTTCTTTGGCTTCAAGTATTTTTTGACTTTCATTGATGACTTCTCTAGACGCACTTGGGTTTACTTCTTAAAAATTAAGAGTGAAGTTTTTGACAAATTTTTTTCCGACAAGGCCAGCCTTGTAGAGAAACAATTTGGACATCAAATACACAAGTTAAGAACAGATAATGGAGGCAAACATGTAAACAACAAATTTACTAATTACTGCACTACATAGGGAATTTAGATGCAACATGTTGTTCCATATACACCACAACAAAATGGTGTTGTTGAGAGAAAGAATCACACATTAGAAGAAATTGCTAATTTTATGCTCCGAGCTAAGGGATTAAGTCTTCAATTTTGGGCTAAATCCATTAATTGCACTAATTACATAGTTAATCACACTCCCACTAAGGATCTAAAATATATAACACCGGAAGAAGCATGGAGTAACATTAAACCAAATCTCAACCACTTCTGTGTGTTTGGTAGTGAAGCTTGGGCTCATATTCCTAATGAAAAGTAGAAAGCATGGTAGCCTAAGAGTGAAAAGTGCATATTTGTTGGATATTATGAAGATGTAAAAGGTTATATACTTCTTAAACCACATTCCAATGATATAATTATTAGAATATATTTTAAATTTGATGAAAATATCTCGGCCTGCGAGCCTAATTCGACATTTGTGCCATCTATGGCCTGTGAGAAATCTTTGGTTCTTGTGTCATATTCTACTCCCAACTTCCTTGATAGTGTTCCTACTCCAGCTTATTCTTTTGATGAGGACAATGAGGATGAAAATCCACCTCCACTTGCTCATTTTCCTCCAGTTGCACCAACACAAACACTTCCTCGATGGGTCTATACAACATGCGAAGAAACTAGTGTGTCAAAATGGATAGTTTTATCCTTAACACTAGTTTTCTAGATATCATTCTGACCCCCAATGTATATACAAAAAGAGTAGGAAAATGGATCATCATCATTTTTGTTTATGTTGATGACCTTATTCTTACTAGTACTAACCATAACCTTTTAACCCATTTGAAATATATCCTTAAGAATAAATTTGAAATGACAAACTTAGGACATTTGCATTATTTTTTTAGCCTCCAAGTCCTGCAAACCAAAGAATCAATTTTTATTTCTCAATCTAAGTATGCTTGTGACCTTCTTCATCGCTTTCACATGGAATATTGTAAACCAGCCCCATCTCCCTTCCAGTTTGGAGTCAAACTTTCTGCCACTTGCACTTCACCTGAAGTAGATGCCACCTTGTATCGTCAGCTAGTTGGTAGTCTCTTGTACTTAACTCATATGTGTTTTGATATTTCCTTTGTTGTTGGTATTGTTTCCCACTATATGCAAACACCCTGTGCAATCCATTAGAAAGAAGCAAAAAGGATACATCAATATATTCGGGTTACAGTTTAGTTTCAGATTCATTACAGTTTAGGGGACTCATTTGTTGGTTGGTTTCATTGATTCAAATTGGTTGGATGACCCTAATGATCGGAAGTATACCCCAAGATATGTTTCCAATATTGGTTCTAGGCCTGTCACTTGGGATTACAATAAACAACAAGCTCTTGCTCTTTCTTTAGAAGCATAATATCGAGCCATATTTAATGCAAGTCAGGAAGCCTTGTGGATTTGATAGATCCTTTTAGGGTTTGGATTCAAGTAGAAGCATCCAACTACCCTTTGGAGTGACAATTAGAGTGCCATCAATCTCACCAAAGATCTAGTTCAACATCAACGTAGAAAACACATTGAACTACATATGCACTTCATCAGAATTCTTTTTCAGGATCACATTCTCGAAGTGCTCTTTTTCCCTACAAATGATCAAGTTGTAGACATATTCACAAAGTATTTTATGGAAGCAGTTTTTTCTAAACTTTGATCTATTAGGAGTTCAGGAATTTGTCATTAAGGGGGGATAGTCTCTAGTGCCTCCTTCCTTATCCTATAGTGTCACTTTTGTAAATCCTCCAGTCCTATCCCAAGTTGTTCTTGAGGAGGGATATTAGGATATTTAAACACTTTGGAGTTAGTTAAGATCAACTTAGTATAATGTATCTTTAGGTAAAGTGTGTTTTGACTTTAGTATGCATTTGTACTTATGTAATCTGAGGGTCATGATATGTTCTAGACATAGAGTGATCTGATGGTTCATCTTCACCTCAATCTTAATGACTATTGATCTCTGGCTTGACACCCAGTTAGTCCATGATCTCTATTTAAAGATCGAGGAGGGTCATTTGCTTGACGATCAATTGTGAAAAACTCATTGTAACATTTATTTGGCTAGGGCCATGGATTGTTTCCTCACGTAAATACTTGGCTAGGGCCATGGATTGTTTCCCTCTTCTAGGTTTTTAACCACATGGTAAAAACATCGATGTGTTGATATGTGATCTATTTGTGTAAGCAGTTTTTGAAGGTGTTTGATCTTCTATAAATATCATGTGTTTGTTGAACAAATAGTTCTACCTCCAAACATATAATTCATGAAGACATAAATCAAAACAAGATTTGTGTGGGGGAGGGGTGCTTGCAAGTGAAGAGATATTTTCATGTTATTAGAATCAAAAGATGAAAACAACTTAGTAATATTCCTAATCTTAGTTTTTGGCACCTTCTTCACCTGAATATGGGTTCCTCAAGCTTGGTCAATGACTCATGGATTGTTGCTATGTTCCATCTTCTTGGTCATAAAGGAATGGGATAATCCAAGGGAATTGAGATCCCAACTCTAACCCAAGGAAGAAAAAATAGGAACTAGGGATTCTGATGGGGGATAGGACTATAAAAATATCAGGCAACAATTAGTTCTCAATCCTTCGGCATAAGGGTGCTTCAATAGATTTTGGTGCCCCTTGTCCAAAAACATTTCTTCGTAAATACTCTTGAGATTTAGTCCAAAGAGTTGACAGTTTTTTTTAACAGTCTACAAGTGTATGGACCTTGTAAACCCCACTTAAGAGTTCACATTTAATGCACTTTTTTTTTGGAATATCCACTCACTTTGTGTTAAGGAAAGATGCAAGGATGCACATGTTTCTTGAGCAACAGGTGTGGGACCAATAACTAAGTTCTTTTAAAAGGATTCCTTAGTGATCAAAAGCTACTTATTCCAAATAGCCATTGTTGATTAAATTGACATTGATGGAAACATAGAGCAAGAAGAGATTGAGATTGATTGATCACTGCAGAGTTTGCAGTTGAACAGAGAACGAACGATCCAATCAATGTAGAAACGCATAGTCGCAGCAATCGAATTTAGAAGATATTGGACGGCTCAGATCATCTCAAGGAGATAGATCGACGATAGGGAAACAATTCATGAAGTAGATATGCACGAGAGATAGGGATCCGCAAAACCGAAATCAAGAGTTCCGCATAGTGGCAAATCGACGGATGAGATCGAAGACAAAGAGATCGACGACTCACATAGCGATCTGCTTGGTCAAATCATTCTTGAGATGTGGTGGAGTTGTAGGTTGAAGTTCTATAAATCTAAGTGGAATAAATAAAGTCACGACAACTAACTTAAATATCCTTCAATGAGTTAACTACACAAACTAAGACGAGATTGATATATTTAAGGGATTATGTCCCCTAATTAATCCCATGGACTACCGAAACTTGAACAAGGACTTAGAGACAACAATAAATTGAGTTCTTGAAGTCCAAAGTCGAATTCCTAAAGGTGGGAATCAATCCCACTAACTTGCATGTTGATTTCTAGTTAACTAGGGGTCAACTTCCAGAAATCAAGGAGCTGATTACATAGAAAATTTTGAGTATTCAAGTATAAATAGTAGTAGGATAAGAGCATATGGAGTTAGTTGGATTATTATTATTCTTCTCTTTTATCATTTTCATTCATCCCTTTTTGGTCAAGGCAAATTTGTATCAAGAGGCAACTTGCTTCTCTATTGTTCATGGTAGATTATTAATAAAGAAGAGCTAGTTTTGTTCCAACTTTAGTGTACTTGCTTAGGCAGGGTTCCAAGATCTTCCTTGGGTTGGTACCACTCAAGGGAAGGACTGGAAACCCCTTCATGTATTTTATTTCATTTATTTTAGTTTATGTCATTTTTTCACGTGTTTTGGCTTTCTTGTAGAAAACTGTAGCTTTCCTGTAGTAAATTGTATTTTCCTTTAGGTAGCAGTTTTGATGAGTGTATGCAATTGTTTTGATTTTGATTCATTTCCAGTCATTAATTTATTTTATTTTATTTCCAACATTCTATTTCCCAAAATTAGTATCTTGAATTGGTTTTTGTTCACATCAAAATTCTATTGATTTAAGATTATACTTGGGCGTGCTTTATAAAATATTGAAACTAAAAAGTATTCCTTTATATTATTTCTGAAAACCCATATACATCGGTCAAACAATCTTGATCCTCCATCCCTTTCGCCTGAGGATGGGATTGAGACCCACTATCCTAAGGGAGAGTAGGATTAAATATAGAAGGGCTAGATCTAAAACATTCTAATTGAGCAAGTCGATTTTATTTTCCTAGTTAGTTGTTACTTTGCATTTACTTTCCTTCTTATTTAGTATTTCAAGTTATTCCTTTTACAAATTATTGCATACATAGTGAATGAAACCTTCTAAGTTTGTATGAACTCCTGGGTTGATTATTTATGTAATGATCCAATGGATCCAGTGTCTATATCTACAATTCTTTGGCCCATCACTTTTTGGTGTCGTTGTCGGGGAGGTACTAAAATTGTATTAGAAATAGTTTGAAGATTTTTAAGAAAATCAGTTTGCATGCATCCATATGATTTATATGTATAAAACCCCCACGTTTGTGGTGTATATTGAAGTTGGAACTCATGGCCAACAAGATACTAAAGAAGTTGTTGAAGAAAGGAGGATGAATTGCTACAAATATTTTATCAAATCCATGTTGTAAGCCAAGAGCTATAGACAAAGATAGATCTGCATCCGAAGAATCCATAAAATAAGGGATCCATGATAAATTTCCACAAGAAGAGGTTTTTCTTAGCCATATGTCCATGCATGAAAGCACTAGTATAATTTGACAAATTAATGACTACATGACTAAAAAAGTTAGTCACAATAGTGTTTTTAATCTAAATACTACTAAATTTGAGCAACACAACTAAAAATGACTAAACTAAATGACTAATTTACTCATGAGATAAAAAAATAGGACTAAATAATAAGTGACACAACAAAAAATGACTAAAATAACTACTAGCAATGAAATGTTATATTTTCATAATCTAAGAGTATAATATATATAACTATAACATTATATACATTATTTTCATATATATATATATATATATAATGTGGAGTGGAAAAAATGGTTTTGGCGCCACAAATGGGGTTTTGGGGGTGGGTGAGGGTTTTTTTCAATGAGAAACAATTTCCCAAAGGATCTAATGCATGCTTTAATTTCGTAGGAGAACCCAAAAGGATCTATGGAACATATCAAAAAGACAATAAAATGTGTACACCATGATCTAAAATAGCAGTCGACGAGGGTTAGACACTCAGGGTTAAGACTTTGCATTTCTTGATTTCGGAAGAATGCAAGAAAATATATCCTCTCGACAGTCTCGGGAAAATTACAGAATCAATTGAACTAGGTATGTCGACTGCACTCAGGTCGATGTTTCCCTTCAAAATCTCTAAATTTTTCTAATGATTTTAGTGGTTTTTGGGCCTTGAATACCCTAGTGTGGACAAAATGGTTTTGGCGCCACAAATGGGGCTTTGGGGGTGGGTGAGAGTTTTTTTTTTGCAAGAAACAATTTCCCAAAGGATATCATGCTTTAATTTCGTAGGAGAACCCTAAAGGATCTATGGAACATAGGAAAAAGACAATAAAATTTATACACCACGATTTAAAATAGTAGCCGACAAGGGTTAGACACCCAGGGTTAAGAGTCTGCATTTCTTGATTTGGAAAGAATGCAAGAAAATAGATCCTATCATTAGTATTGGGCCAATTATAGAAGCAATTGAAACAGGTATATAATCTCGGAACCACTCAGGTCAATCTTTGCTTTCAAAATCTCTACATTTTTCTAATGATTTTAGTTGTTTTTGAACCCTGAATACCCTGGTAAACTCCCTATTTAGTCAAAACTAAACCATTTCCTAGTTGTTGATCACCATATGGGTGGTTTTGAGGCCACTGCGGTTCTCCCACCCAGTTGGGAAATGGAGGAGTTCATGGCCTCGATTTTGGCGGGAAAGAGTGTCATTTATAATCTAATAATAATAATGCATTCCGTAGCTCGTCAGATCCCTATCCTATTGGGAATTCATGTTCATTCACAAGATATATGGATAGAGGGAAGGACCTGGCTAATATTCTTCGTCGAACCTAGTCCTTAAACCAACTATGATCCCTTGTGTCTATTCCCAGTTGATTCATTCTGGCTACCCACTAAAATGTTGTACTTGATGGAGAGGGATAGAGCCTTGTACATCCTAACTTCCTAGAAGGAGATCAAATTGTGACCAGGCGACTTGTTACTAACGGGTTTTATGAATAACAGCGATATAGTTGGTGTGGGTTAGAGGTGATTTTCCATCTATTCTCAAGTGGGCACCCCCCCCACCTTTTTTTCCTTTAGTAGGGGCTTTGTTTGATCCGAAAACAGTACTCAACCACTGTTTCCATTCTAACTAATACCTGCTAAAATCATGGTTATGAATAAATTTGTTCACATTAATGATATTATCATATTTTTCAAAGGAAATTTTTGGGCCACATTGAAATCCTCATCAATGCTAGGGAGTACACCTGAAGTCATATGTTATCACTGTAGACTTGTGCCTCTGGTATTTCAGTTATTTTGTGTAAGCGGCAGTAGCTTTTATGATCTACAACACTCTTTATAACACTAGTGCCTTAGATGTTGGAATCATTTTAAGATCTATATAAGAACCACGATAAATTTTATGTCCATTGATTCAAGGTTGTTTGCAAATATTATATAGATTCAAATTTAACTTTTGTTTCCACCTTGTGAGACAATCAACCTTATTCACAACTAGAGGTTCCTCCTTATTTGATTTATTAGTATATTTTATCAAAAAAATTGTTTCCATTTTTCTAAAGAACTATACTTGCTTGGGGAATAGAAATAATTTGTTTATTAGGCAGTCAATATTGAGTGTTATGATGCATGAAACTGCAACTTGTATTTTATCAGTTTTTAATGTGCACAATTTGATGAAATTTTTTTTTAGAATCAGTTGTACATCACTGAAATATTTATGTCAAGATCTTCTTTCTTTGTTTCTGTAGTCCTCATTAAAATATTATGGAATGATATTACCATATTTATTTATGTTTGTTGACAAGCATTGTCTGAAGCAAGGGAAGGTTTTGCTTAAAATGTTATCATGCATATGTTGTCTTTGTTAGATGTACATCATTAGGATACATTCTCTAATCCAATCTTGTGCAACCAAGATTGATCCTCCTATATAGAGGTGAGCACTTTGATGGCCTTCCTTGTAAAGGTTATTCCTCCCGTATAAAGGTAATTGATCAAAGTAATGATGTTGTAAATTCTTGTTGGAAAAGGCTCCGTACATGTGTGTGTCAAGTCATGACTCTCATGTGAACCTTCTGTATAAAGGTATCCATGGGATGGACCTCCCGTATAGAGGTGGACCTTCTGTATAAAGGTCATTGTAATGTCCCCATTCAAATAATTGCATAGTAAGACAATCCCATCAATCCTACTAGTTTCCTAGGTTGGATGGGCACATGTGGCATTGTAATAAGGAAGCTAATAAATGATGTTTAGACATTAGAAGGGTTCAATTATTTAATAAATAGGTTGAATAAAGAAATTCAAGAGAAATTCTAGATGGCAAGTGGTTTTGAAGACATATGGAGGATGTGGGATCCACACTAGCTTGATTTTTCAAGGACACATGGCATCTCTCTCTTGCCAATTCGAATTCATGAGAAGGTTAACATTCTTGGATGAGTTGGTAAGTCATACACATGGCATTGAGAATCTTAGGTCGAATTGGGATGGATTGGTAACCTCCATGGAAGAGGAAGAGTCAAATTGGAATCTTGTGGACACTTAGGCTAGATTCCCTAGCCCCTATGACAACAATGATGGAGCATCTATGACATCTATGACAAATTTCAAATCTGACCTTTGAAATAGGTTCCTAACATCCCCTATCCCTTAGAAAAAGCTTTGTCCTCAAAGCTTTGGTTGGAGAAATTGCTGCAGAATCTGAAGGAGTGGTTCCCCGGTAGCATCCTCGAGTTGCATTTCGGGCCACTGACACCTTTGGAGTGTCAAGGAGGATTGCTTGGAAGACTATAGATGAAGAAGAACCCTGTCAGCTGCATGGAAAATGCGCTCAGAACGATGCTGATCGGTGTGTTGTTTTAGGCGAATTCTGGCCATGTGAAGATTGTCCTGCAGAATGAGAAGAATCTGATCGCGGTTTCGAAGAACCGAGTCAATTTCCTGAACTGGGGAGCTGCTAAGGGTGTATGGAAGAAGAAATGGCAGTGTTTTTCCATAGACTGCTTCATATGGTGTCCTTTGAGATGTGGTATTGTACCACCAGAGCGCTACTAGGAAATCCATAGAAATAGTTGGCCAAAGCTGTGTGGGGATGGGCAAGGGTTTGAGCAATACCGAAAGGAGTGTTGTTTCACCCTTGTTGACTTTTAAAGTATCATCGTCAGCCACCATCTATTGAATTGTCATTTTTAGTCCCTGCCAAAAGAAGTTACATTGTTCCCGGTCATACATTTTGCAGAACCCAGAGTGCCTTGTTGATGAAGAAGCATGGAGTTCATAGAAGAGATAGCCCCGTTGCACATATTGCAACCAATTTGGAACAAGCAGAGAAAGAGCTATAAGAGGAACTGGGTCATCAATTGTGCGAGAAGGAGCATCTTTCACCATATTGTCCTTACCCTTCTTGTAAGTGATCACATAGGGATAACCCATGAGTTGGATAACCCATTTCAGGTGTGTTGGGGAGGAGACCCATTGGTCCAGAAAATTTTCCAGACTCTGGAGATCAGTCTTGATGCAGAAATAATTCCCTAATAGGTATGGCTGGCACTTGTGTACTGCATGCAAAATAGCCATCATTTCCTGCTGAGAGGTAGATGTGGCTAAATTCTTACCGGAAAGGTCTCTTGAAGGCAGCAAGCGCATTGGTTCAGCAAAGATACTTGCATATCTATCCAAGGAAGTAGTGGAGACTGTTGATGGGTGCATCTGAATGGAATTGAGCTGAGCGATGACACCATGTGAATTCTTCTTAAGGATTTTTTCCAGGCAATGTGAATTGATGATGCAAAGAGACCCTGGTTGTAAGCCCATAAATTTGTGTTGTGCCCCATTGACTTTAAACTGCATCCAAAGTTCAGCAAAATCCCATAAGATGGAGCCAAGTGTGAGTAACCATTGAACGCCCAAAACCACATCACATCTGCCTAAGGACAAGGAAAACATGTCAAAGCGTAGGTTATAATATTCCATAGAGATACTCACATTGTGACACTTCCCCTTGCAAGGTAAGGTGCCCCCATTGGCAACCATGACTTCAAAGTTGGAGCAAGGATGGACAAAACAATCAACCTGTTTGGCAATCCGAGGGTCAATGAAGTTATGAGTGCTACCAAAATCAATGAGTATGGTAAGAGGGAGCTTCTTGAAGTATCCCTTGACCCGCATTGTTTGTGGGGTGGTGACGCCGGTTACAGCATGGAGAGAGATCTCGGGTGGGCCGTCCTGAGATGGGGTGTCAATAGGCGAGTGTTGAATGTTGACCTGATCATCTACTGTATCTGTAGCTTCTTCACCAAGTTCTAAGGCAGGCGGAGAATCCACATCCAAGAGATAGAGCTTTTGTTGAACACATTTATGTCCCCGAGTGAATTTCTCATCACAATTATAGCAAAGCCCTTTTTCTCGGTGTGCTTGCATTTCTATTTCAGACAAATGCTTGATAGGAGTTGGTTGAGGAGAAGGCGTGATGGGAGGTCGTTGGGAACCCATATTTCTGAAGGGAACAAAGGTGGGTTTGGAGCGTTGTTGAGCTGCAATCTTGTCCTCGTCCAGCTTAGCCAACCCTAGGACTTCCATCATTGTGTTGGGACAAAACATTTTGACCTTTGAGCAGATTTCATCCTTGAGACCACTGATAAAACAACTCCTGTAGAATTCATCAGACAATCCTTCTGTGTGATTGGCCAATTTCTCAAATTATGTCTGATACTCTCGCACTGTGCCAATTTGGTGAAGTTTAGTGAGTGCTCCTGTGAAATCATCAAAAGCACTAGGACCAAATCGTGGCAAAATGAGTTGGCAAAAATCTGTCTAGTTTGGCTCGGGATGAGCTTTGATGTACCAATGGTACCATTGAAGGGCTTCCTGTTCCAAATGAAAGGATGCAAGTGGAACTTTCTGGGCATCAGAAGTATTATGCAGACTGAAATATTGCTCTGCTCGATATATCCATCCAGCCGAATCAATACCATTGAAGCAAGGAAAATCAAGCTTCGGCCCACGAAAATTGCTGGAAGAAGAGAACCTGGTGGCTGCAAAAGATTCTGGCTATCTGGTATTGTTCATGGTTGAATGCTGAAGATGGAGGCTGAGAAAATTTTCATCCAGATCTTGGAGTTTGGTTTGGATGGCTGCAAGTGCTTCCTCCATGGTGTGTGCTCCTACACGGGTGACAACCATAACCAGGTTTTTTTTTTGTTTTGGTGGAATGGGTAGAAAAACACAAACAGAAGCTGATTTAGTAAAGAGAAATTTGGATTGGGGAAACAATCTGGTGGGTAATTGGGGTTTGACTAGATTTTGGACACTGTCGAAAGGACAAGAAGGCAAAAAGGGGGATTTCAGAAGCGGGGTGATAGAATGAGAAAATTTGGCAGAGAGAGACAAAGAAGCAGAATTCAGAAAGGAACTCTGTGGTAAAATTTGAAGGTGATTGGGTGAAATCTGAGAATGTTATGGCAAACCCTAAAAATAGACAAATGTGGTATTTCGGGCTTTGGGAAGAGGAATTGGGGATAGGGTCCTCAGGAATGAAAGATGCAGAATGGGATGACAGGGGTTCCCCAAAAATTTCAAGGGAAATAGAGTGAAAAAAAGGGAGATATGGAGAAAAAACTGAATTTTATACTCTCTTTTTTTTTTTTTTTTTTTTTTTTTTTCAGAAATGGATCGGCAACAGCGGCGCGGAAGGGATCTACAACAGTTGGATCTGCAACAGCGTGGAAGGGATCGAAAACGGTTGGATCTGAAACGACGACCGGAGCTGGAACAACTTTCAGAATAGATCGGAAATGGCTGGATCTGGAGCGGAAGTGATCGGCAACAGTTCTACTGAAAATAGATATGGACCCCAGGTATGTATGGATTCCTAGCAGTTCAGGTGTTTCACTCAGCCACCAATGCTATCTGACGGCTTATGTATTGGGGCAGTACCCCTCACTCCATGGCTCAGGTAAAACTGATAACCGCTTTGCCATAAATGACAGCTCTTGGTTTACCTCACGGGTGGGAACTAGTCAATCAGGTAGGGGTAGTTGCCCTTTTCGCTGGCAGGTCCTCTCAATGGGCCAGCTACTTTGGGGTTCCTGTGGTACTCTTCACAATGAGTTTTAGGGCTTATGCCCAAGTACTTCCCATAGTTAAGCGGATAGGGATTATTTCCAAATCCGAAGCTGCAACAGATGCGAAAAAAAATTTGGCATAAATTCCACCCAACGAGCCCAAGAAAGTGCTCTGATACCAGATGTGAAGAACCTGCAATAATTAATTAATGCAAATACACAAGATATCATAAATAACAGAACTCAAAATCACTTTTATATTGATCATGGGCCACTTCGAGGGGGCAACCTCCTTTGAGCAAGCTCAATACAATTAACTTCACGGTGCCTTCAATGACCTCAACACACACTTATATACTAATTCTATGCCCAATACTATGAGTCAAAACCATGGGACATATAATACTACGGGATGACTTACAAAGCATATGCGTCCAATACTATGGGCTAATATAAACTACGGATCAACAAATACTACGGGACGACTTACAAAGCATATGCGTCCAACAACAATATACTAACATAGTAAAGAGAAGGGTTGACATAGGTTCCTAACATAAAGACATGATTAAATAGATGATGAAAGGATTCGAATTGATGGTTAGCCAACTTGGAAGCAAAGGGATGGTAGGAGGTAGCAACAGTTCTCATGGTGAGGAAAAGAAGCCTATCGGAGAGCATATTTTCTCAAGCACAGGACTCGATAATAGAGAAAATGAATTTCAGAGCACAACAAAGTCTACTGCACCTAAATTTCTTATCCCCAAAGAAGAGCCTGACATTCAAGTGGATCTTACTACAATAGCAAATGAATGGAATGATTTGAGTGAAGATTGTAAGAGAATTCTACCATTTAGTACATACCTTGATGCTGCACATAAACTAAAAAATAAGGAGGACAATAGGGCTCTATTTCGAAACAAAGAATTAAATTTTGCTATTGATAAAATTTCACTTCCCACTTTTGATGGTTCCTCTCAAAATTCTGCTAACACTTGGGTGCAAAAATTAGATGTGTATTTTCAGCTGAATCCTATGGTGGAAGTAGATGCACTAAAAATGGCCATTTTTCACTTGGAAGGAGATGCCAATGAATGGTGGTTTCATGGCCTGAAAACCTTGGGTCATGATCAGGTTAAAACATATGGAGAATTTTTTGATAGGGTACTAGAGAGATTTGAACACAAAGATCCAGAATTGCCTTTCAAGGAACTAGCTCAATTAAAGCAAACTGGGACCCCTACTGAGTATATGTTGGACTTTTAAAAATTATCAGTCAAGGTGGCTGATGTATCTATGGGAAGGTTGGTATTGTTGTTCACTGAAGGTTTGGATGAACCCTTAAAAGGTTTGGTCAGATCCCACAAGCCAACTACATTATGTAAAGTTAGTCACAGCAGATCTAATGAACAAATAAATCAGTCACAACAGATGAACATAGAAAATATGGTGCAAAACTGTGCAAAACATGCAGCAGTGCTCTCTATCCCAGAAAGGGTGAATGAATTACAATACAAACTGTTACAATGAACAGAGCAATTTGAATTGCCTAAGGAGGTCATTCGAATCACTGAATGGAGTAGCTTGACTCAATCTAGGAGTCCTCATCAATCATCGGTGTTGCTCATCAATCACAACAACCAGTCATCCAGGTGTCAAGCTGAGTCTAACTGATCATAATAAATGTAACTGAAGTGTGTAGCACTGATATAGGATCTGGAGGCTCAGTGGGGGCGCATGGGAGGCTAACTGGAGTCAGAGCAAGTCACCTAATCGAACTGGAGGTCAATCGGAGGTGAAACAGTCAGTCAGGAGTGAAATCGGAGTGAAATCAATCAGAATCGGAGCTAACTGAATGTAACTGGAGTGAATCTGCAGTGGTAGGTGAACAAGTGCGCCCTTCTCTGTCAGTAGGTGAGAAGGGGGCGCCTTTCAGCTTAGGAGGGCTAAAACTCTGTGGAAAGTGGCTCCCGGGTGCTAGAAGAAGGTGGATAAGGTGCTGGAGGCATCAAAATGGTGACTGGACTGCATATCCTGAAATAGATCATGCAAGATCCTGAAGTAGATATGTATCCCGAAATAGATGATCCTGAAATAGATGATGGATATCCGAACACCCCCCCTCAAGCTAGACTATGATGTGCCAACTAAAATAATGTGGGGCCCTGGTAACTAAGACCAAAGGTCACCCCAATACAATAATCCAAAAAATGCTGAAAAATAAACTAAGTGAGGAAAGAGGGAAAACCCAGTGGGAAGAAAGCCCCCCCTCAAGTCTAAAGCATAATAATGAATCAATCTGTCTCCACCATGATGGAACTCACCCCCAACAGTGAACGGAGGTAAGAGAACTTCTTCTCAGTGAAGCTCTTGGTGAAGATGTCTGCAATTTGCTCATCAGTAGGGCAATATTGCAGAATGATGGTGCGGTCATGCACCAACTGTCGAATGTAATGCATATGAATCTCAATGTGCTTGGTCCTCTGCCGCTGAACTGGATCTGTGGAGATCTTGATAGCACTTTGATTGTCACAAAATAGGACAGTCGAAGTAGTGCCACCAAAACCAAACTCGGAAAGAATACCCTGCAACCAAACTGCCTGAATGCAGGCATTGACTGCCCCTCGATACTCTGCCTCTGCTGAAGAAAGTGCAATGGCTGCTTGCTTTTTGCTGGACCAGCAAATAGCACCATGACCAATCATGAAAACATAACCGGAAGTGGACTTCCGATCAATGCTATCACCTGCCCAATCTGAATCAGTAAAACCAATGAAATCTAGCTCAGAATCTGCAGCATAATGTATGCCAAACTGTCTCGTACCTTGCACATACTGCAAGATCCGCTTGGCTGCTCGCCAATGAAGCTCATGTGGCTGCTGCATATATCTTGACACGGCACTCACGGCATATGAGATATCAGGCCGTGAATGTGTCAAATAAAGTAGTGAACCAATCAACTGTCGATACATACTGCAATCTGCAAGCGGTGTGGAATCTCCCTCCTCAAGACTGATTCCTGAGAGGAATGGGAACGGGGCTGCCTTACATTCAGCCATATTAAACTTCAATAACAGGTCGGAAGCATATTTTTGCTGAGATATAGTGATCCCATCGAAATTTTGAGCTATCTCCAAGCCCAAAAAGTGACTCAGCAAGCCCAAATCGCTCATGTCAAAAGCTAGATTTAAGGCAGTTTTTAGCTTGTTTATTGAAGTAAGTGTGCTACCAGTAATAAGCAGATCATCAACATAAAGTACAATAACCAACAAATTACCTTTAACTCGCTGAAGATAGACATTCGGATCAGATTTGCATCTTTGGAAATTCTGAGAAAGAAGGAAGGAGTCCATCTTTGCGTACCAAGCTCTTGGGGCCTGTTTTAACCCGTACAAAGACTTCTTCAATCTACAAACCAATGATGGATCTAATGTATAACCCTCTGGCTACTGCATATAGACCTCTTCAGCAAGGTCTCCATGTAAAAATGCACTCTTCACATCCATGTGATGCACCTCCCAGTGCTTGGATGCGGCAATAGCTAAAACAAGGCGGATGGAATCCATCTTTGCAACCGGTGCAAAGGTCTCTGTGTAGTCCACTCCTTGGACTTGGGAAAAACCTTTTGCCACCAACCTTGCTTTATATTTTCTGATAGTGCCATCAGCAGCAACTTTAGTACGGTAGACCCATTTACACTTCACTAATTTTCTTCCAGGTGGAAGAGAAACTAGCTCCCATGTATTGTTCTTTTGAAGAGAACTGTACTCTTCATCCATGGCATCTTTCCATCTCGGATCTCGATGGGCTGAATAATATGATTGGGGATCTGAACCAGCCATCAAATAACAAATCTCAGGAAGAAATGG
Organism: Larix kaempferi; assembly: GCA_027924585.1. Lineage (NCBI taxonomy): Eukaryota > Viridiplantae > Streptophyta > Pinopsida > Pinales > Pinaceae > Larix > Larix kaempferi. The sequence goes on along the minus strand of BSBM01000994.1, from coordinate 21,250,459 downwards.
ATCAGCAATAGAAAGAGCCATACCTGCCCTTTGAAAGTCTCCTCTTGTTCGTCTTGGATCAGCAGGATTTCCAAGATTCGAACCAGCAGATTGTAGAGTATTTTGGGCCCACTTTGGTAACTGAGGGGGATCTGAATGGTCGGATTCCGAACCTGATATGTCATGATCATCATATGCTGCTACAATATCAGAAATATCAGAACTCATACCTTCATTATCGCTGCTCGAATCTTCTTCTGGTGAAGGCGGTGAATCGGCAGTTTTCTCCTCAACTAGTTGCAATTCTTGAAGCGGTTCTTCAAACTGCACACTGCGCTCTATGAATATCTTTTTAGATCTGATATCCATGAGTTTATATGCTTTTGATTCTTCCCCATATCCTATCAATATGCACTCGATACTTTGTGGATCCAAAGCTCGTCTCTTCTCAGAAGGAATTCTAGCCCATGTAGTAGAGCCAAAAACTCTCAAATTTGACACATCCGGTTTGTGACCAAAGAATGCTTCGAAAGGAGTCATACCTTTCACGGATGAATGTGGAACTCGGTTCTGTATATATGAAGCAACATTGATTGCTTCAGCCCAAAGATTTGCAGCCAAACCTTTTGATTCAATCATGCATGTAGCCATCTCTTTCAGTGACCGGTTTTTCCTTTCCGCTACACCGTTCTGCTGGGGTGTGTAGGGAACTGTATGTTGGATCTTGATTCCGCTTTGGGCACAAAGTTGCAGCAACTCGGACTTGATATATTCCCCACCATTATCAGATCTAAGAGCTTTGATCTTGCTCTCAGTGGTGGTCTCAACAGAAGCCTTAAAATCCTTGAATTTTCCAAGCACTTCTGACTTGTTTTTGAGAAAGAATACCCATGTAAAGCGAGAATAATCATCAATAAATGTCAAAACATACCTTGAACCATTTAATGAAATATGGGGCAGCGGACCGCTGATATCAGAATGGATCAATCCCAAAATAGTAGAGGCTCTGCTAGCCTTGCCGTGGTCGAATCTGTGCTCGGGGTGCTTCCCAATAATGCAACCGGAGCATATTCCCTTCGAGGAACGGAGTTGTGGAAGCCCATCAACCATGGATTTATTTGATAGCAGCAGCAAATACTTATAATTTAGATGTCCAAATCTTTCATGCCAAAGCCTACTAACCTCATTACCATGTGTGCGAAGAGCAGTGGGCTTTGCAAGCGGAATAAAGTGCGAAAACTCATAACATTTAGCAGTGTGGTTTGCCTTTCCAACCGCAACTAGTCTTCCACTTTTGATATCAGAAATTTCAACTGTATTAGGGCTGAATGTGACTTTCTTTGGATCACCAGTATGTGTCATTTGATACACAGAAAGGAGATTCGAAGCTAAGGAAGGCACATAGAGAACATTCTGAAAGCATCCATGATCTACATGAATCGTACCTTTGCCCTTTGAAGAAATTTTTGAGTCATCTCCCAAATGGATGGGGATGGAGCTGTTTGGATCGAATGAGGAAAAAGAATCAATATTTGCAGCCATATGATTTGATGCACCCGAATCTATCAAGAGAGTGGGCTTCGAAACCGTTGCCATGAGTGCTTGTCCTCTTTCATGATCGTCATTCCGATCCTTCTTCCTTGCACCGTCAGGAAGGGTTATGTTGTTCTTTTCCAAAAGGAGGGCCATTTGATCTATAGTCTTCTTCATACATGAACTTTCGGGATGAAAGCCACGGTTACAATAAGTACATTTAGATTTTTGGTTACCTTCTTTGCCCTTTTGCTTGGATTTCGAACTGGATGGTGCATCCGTTTGCTTGCCTTTGTCTTTTTGCTTGTGAGGCTCGAATTTGGGCTTCTCCTTCTTTGGCTTTCCTTTACCATTCGAAATCTTGGGTCCTTGAACAAATAGGGCTGAATCTTTGGAGCTTATGGACCCCATTTGAATCAACTTGTCATGCTCTTTCGTAACGGACTCAATGAAGGCATTCAAGGTAGGCATCTTCCAATTCGGGGTAGTTAGCCGACCGGAATTGAAAGTGGAGACAAATACCGAATAATCTTTCCCAAGCTTGCTTAGAATGGAGAGGATCAACTGTTTATCCTCTTTGATAACACCACTGTTCTTCAATTGCAAGTTCAAGTTCTTGAATTTTGTGAAGAATTCATTGATGGTCTCGAAATTCTCAGGATTAAGGCCAATCAATTCATTCTCTAATTGAAAATCCCTAAGCTCATCCTGCTTGCCGAATAGTGTCTCAAGTTGCTCCCATATGGCCTTTGGAGTCTTCAATCCGCTGAGATGGAAGTGAAGATCTTTGGAGATGGAGAGACAAAGAAGACCGTAAGCTTCATCAAGCTTATTGTAGTGTTTGGTTCTTTCTGCCACATTGTTTGGCTCCAATTCAAGACCAAGAGTGACTCGGTAGTATCCTTTTGAACGTAATATGATCTCCATATCATCTTTCCAATCAAAATAATTGAATGGGGTGAGGATAGGCTTTGAAGAAGAGTATTCCATTGCTAGGAGCGAGTCAAATGATGAAGAAGAAGCTTGCATGCAGACTATAGCGAATGGAGATGCTGTAGGGAAGCTTGCATGCAGAATGTAGCGAGTGCACTTGGAGGAGATAATTAACCTGCAAATCACATAAGAACAATCACAATAAGGTCGAACAATCCACCCTTTGAGAGTTGCATCACACCTGGGATTGGATTTCAAGCAATGTTGAATAGGTCCAATGTATCAGATCCAGGAATTATGTGGTAACTCAAGCTTCTGGAGTGGTATTGGAGTATTTTTCAAGCTTTGCATGCACAGGAGCGAATGCCCTTGAGATATCTCATGCCAAACTTTTTGCAATTTTTAGCAATTCAGTCAAATCTTCTTGTATAAACACCTGTAGAAAAGAGATCTTGTCCCTGCAATGGCTCTGATACCATGTAAAGTTAGTCACAGCAGATCTAATGAACAAATAAATCAGTCACAACAGATGAACATAGAAAATATGGTGCAAAACTGTGCAAAACATGCAGCAGTGCTCTCTATCCCAGAAAGGGTGAATGAATTACAATACAAACTGTTACAATGAACAGAGCAATTCGAATTGCCTAAGGAGGTCATTCGAATCACTGAATGGAGTAGCTTGACTCAATCTAGGAGTCCTCATCAATCATCGGTGTTGCTCATCAATCACAACAACCAGTCATCCAGGTGTCAAGCTGAGTCTAACTGATCATAATAAATGTAACTGAAGTGTGTAGCACTGATATAGGATCTGGAGGCTCAGTGGGGGCGCATGGGAGGCTAACTGGAGTCAGAGCAAGTCACCTAATCGAACTGGAGGTCAATCGGAGGTGAAACAGTCAGTCAAGAGTTAAATCGGAGTGAAATCAATCAGAATCGGAGCTAACTGAATGTAACTGGAGTGAATCTGCAGTGGTAGGTGAACAAGTGCGCCCTTCTCTGTCAGTAGGTGAGAAGGGGGCGCCTTTCAGCTTAGGAGGGCTAAAACTATGTGGAAAGTGGCTCCTGGGTGCTAGAAGAAGGTGGATAAGGTGCTGGAGGCATCAAACTGGTGACTGGACTGCATATCCTGAAATAGATCATGCAAGATCCTGAAGTAGATATGTATCCCGAAATAGATGATCCTGAAATAGATATGTATCCCGAAATAGATGATGGATATCCGAACACATTAAAAGATGCAATGAGCTTGACTAGGGATCTCAAAAATGTGCTTCCTAGAACGAGATTTCCTCCCAAGACTAACTTCAAATTTGAAAAGAAATCTTGGAAAAGGGATGCATATGATAAGAAACCTTGGAAAATAGATTCATTTGAAAATAATAAAAAGAAGGACTAAATAGGGATGAACTTCGAAAAAAGAAATTGTGCTTCACATGCTTTCAACCATGGACACCATGGCACAAATGTACTAAAGGAAAGGATCAATACATAGAAGTATTTTTTGATAATGAGGGATATTATGGGGGAATGGATGAAGATGGACATATTTCAGATCAAGAGGAGGCATATGAGAGAACAGTAGAAGAGGAAAGACAAGAAGAAAATCATCCTTCACCATACAAAGTAAGAATGGCAGTACTTTCAGCAGTACCTCGCTATCATACTATCCGAGGCAAGGGGGTGGTGCTAGGACAAAGAGCTTCAGTTTTGGTAGATGGAGGAGCCACCCATAACTTCATTGATGCAGATATGGTGGAGAAAAGAGAGATACCTATTGATCCATTCTATGGCTTCACAGTTGTCATTCTCGGTCACAACACAATGCAGTGCAAAACATGGGTTCCAAAGTTGCAAGTCACCGCAGGTAACTATACTTTTGTTGATAGTTTTTATATGGTTGATGTTGTTGATACTAATGTGGTTTTGGGTGTGCAATGGATGTATTCAATAGGAAAGCATACAGTAAATTATAAAATTCTTGAAATGAAATTCCAAGATTCAAAAGGAGTACTAAGGGTTATGAAAGGGCAGCACACTTATCCAAATCAAGTAGTGACTTGCAATCGTATGAGATCTATATTGAGGCATGGGGACATAGAATGGGCTGCTGAATGTCATATTACATCCCCCAAGCCAAACATAAAGGTTTTTTAACACCAAAAAGAGATAGAGAGACTCTTGCAAAAATATGAAAAAGTTTTTAGAGATCTTCCACATGGTAGACCACTAGATAGGGGGGTTGAGCACAGCATTGTTTTGGAGGAGGGTACTTCACCCATTTAGATACCACCTTATAGACATCCTAGAAATTTCAGAGATGATATTGAAAAATCCATCCAAGAACTCCTAGATTTGGGACTCATTAGACCAAGCTCTAGCCCTTATGCTTCTTCAGTAGTGCTAGTGAAGAAAAAAGATGGAACATTGAGAATGTGCATATGCTTTAGAGCCTTGAAAAAAAATACTATCAAGAATAGATATCTTATTCCTAGGATTGATGAGCTCATGGATGAGCTACATGGGGCCAAATACTTCTCCAAAATTGACCTTAGATCAGGATATCATCAAATTCTAATGAAAGATGAAAATGTGCAAAAGACTGCTTTTCGATGTCATTATGGCCACTTTGAATTTTTTGTCATGACTTTTGGGTTAACTAATTCTCCAGCCACATTTCAAGCATGCATGAATATGATCTTTTGCAAGCAACTAAGAAGGTTTGTTTTGGTTTTCTTTGATGACATTCTCATTTACAGTAAAACATGGGAAGAGCATTTGCAGCAATTAGAGATTGTGTTAAAAAAATTACAAGAAGAGTCCTTATTTGCTAAGTTATCAGAATGTGAATTTGGGATGAAAGAACTACTGTATCTTGGGCACATTATTGGGAAAGGAGTGAAGGTACACATGGAAAAAATCAAGGCTATCTTAGAATGGACATCACCAAAAAATATTACAAAACTAAGAGGCTTCATTGGGATATGCACCTATTACAGAAAAGTTGTGAAAGGGTTCTCCAAGTTGACTTCTCCACTCACTAATTTGACTAAGAAGGATGCTTTCAAGTGGGATGAAGAGGCTGAAGGCCTTCCAAAAGATGAAAGAGGTAATGAGTAGTTGTCCCATACTTGCACTTCCTGATTTTACTAAACCTTTTGTCGTGGAATGTGATGCTTCAGGTGGAGGAATAGGGGCTATCCTAAAGCAAGACCAACACCCCATATCCTTTGAGAGCAGGAAGTTTCATCCTCATGAAAAACTTTACACCATCTATGACAAAGAAATGCTGGCCATTATGCATGCATTGGCCAAATTCAGACAATACTTGGTGGGCAGCAAGTTTGTGGTGAAAACTGACCACAATAGTCTAAGACACTTTATCACCCAAAAAGATCTAAATGAAAGGCAACAAAAGTGGGTAAGAAAGATTCAAGCTTATGATTTTGATATTGAATATGTCAAAGGAAAGAATAATATAGTAGCAGATGCTTTATCTAGAATACCTTCTTTTTCTCTCATGGACATTGCCAAGGATTGGAAAAACATGCTACTAGTTGAATATGCCAAAGACAAATTTGCTTGTGATGTGTTGGATGGAATAAAAGGGGATGATAACTATAGGATTTTGAATGGGTTGATATATTATAAGGGCAGAATTTATTTGATTCAAGATTCAAAACTCAAGTACAAAATTTTGCAAGAAGCACATGATTCCCCACTAGCTGGCCATCCGGGGATCTTCAAAACTTATAGGCAATTCAGGCAAAGATTTTTTTGGAAGGGGCTGAAGGAAGATGTTCAAAAATATGTGAATGAATGTAAAGTATGTCAGCAAAACAAATCAAAACTTACATGCCTAGCTGGTCTATTGCAACCATTGCCTATTTCGAAGCAAAACTAGGACAGTATCTCAATGGACTTCATCACCGGTTTGCCCAAATCTTTGGGTAAGGATTGTATATATGTGGTAGTGGATAGGTTGAAAAAATTTGCTCATTTATTTGTTGTTACATCATCTTTTAGTGCTGCAAAAGTGGCTGATATTTTTTTCAAAGAAATCTTCAGATTGCATGGCCTCCCCAAGAGCATTGTTAGTGATAGAGATAGTAGATTCATGGGTGCTTTTTGGCAAGAACTGTTTACATTGGTGGGTACTCAATTGACCCCAAGTACCAGCTATCATCCAAAAACTGATGGACAAATAGAGAGGGTGAATAAATGGTTGGAAGGGTACCTAAGAAACTATGTGGGAGAGCAGCAAAAAGCATGGGCAAAATGACTACACTTGGGTGAGTTTTGCTGCAACAGCACTTATCATATGTCAATAGGGATGTCTCCTTTCAAATAATTATATGGTTATGATGCACTTACATTTGTTGAAATTATCTTTGGTGATAGTAGAGCCCCAAAGGCTAAAGATTGGGTGGAAGAGAGCCAAGAAATTTTAAAGCTTTTGAAAGACAATTTGCAGGTTGATCAAAATCAACAAAAAAAATATGCTGATAGACATAGAGAAGAAAGGACCTTTCAGGTTAATGATTTAGTATATTTGAGTTTCTAGCCATATAAACAAACATATCTAAAAAATAATGGACCAGAAAAGTTAAAACCAAGGTACTATGGGCCATAAAAGGTAGTGTGGAAGGTTGGAGAAGTAGCATATGAATTAGAACTTTCGGAAGGGAGTAAAATCCATAATGTATTTAATCTTTCTTGTCTCAAGAAGGCTCTTGGTCAGAAAATTATCACTTCAGAAATACTTCCTCCTTTGGATGATGAAGGGAAGCTCACACTTGTTCCGGAAAAGATTTTGAAGACACGGGAAAGGAGGTTGAGGAGTAGAATTATCAAAGAATATTTAGTACAATGGAAGGACTTACCAAATGAAGATGCCACATGGGAAGAGGAGAATATTTTGCAGCATCCAAATATGAAATTGCTTGAGGACAAGCAATCTTGGGTGGGGAGGACTGTAATGTCCCCATTCAAATAATTGCATAGTAAGACAATCCCATCAATCCTACTAGTTTCCTAGGTTGGATGGGCACATGTGGAATTGTAATAAGGAATCTATTAAATGATGTTTAGACATTAGAAGGGTTCAATTATTTAATAAATAGGTTGAATAAATAAATTCAAGAGAAATTCTAGATGGCAAGTGGTTTTGAAGACATATGGAGGATGTGGGACCCACACTAGCTTGATTTTTCAAGGACACATGGCATCTCTCTCTTGCCAATTCGAATTCATGAGAAGGTGAACATTATTCGATGATTTGGTTAGTCATACACATGGAATTGAGCATCTTAGGTCGAATTGGGATGGATTGGTAACCTCAATGGAAGAGGAAGACTCAAATTGGAAGCTTGTGAACACTTGGGCTAGATTCCCTAGCCCCTATGACAACAATGATGGAGAATCTATGACATCTATGACATCTATGACAAATTTCAGATCTGACCTCTGACATATGACCATTATGACATGTCAACCCCAAAAATAGGCTCCAAGAGGGCTCTCATGGGAGTTTGAGAAGCCAAAGAGACCCCCACTCGAATTGGTGGAAGGTGGAAGGCTAGGAAAGGTAGGACACATGGCAAATCTTGAGCCCTTACCCTAATTCGAATTGGATTGAGTCTATGGATGGATTAGGAACCTTAGAAGGCTAAGGATGTTTATAAAATACAGGGATAAGCCAAGATAAGGGATTTTGATCATTTGAGAAAAATTGCATTTGTGAAGAGAGAGCTAGTGGATGACTAGTTTCTTGCCTTAGCCAATTTCGAGGGTGAAAGATTCCCATCCAAGTTGGTGTTTGGAGAGGCCATTCAGGTCTTTCATGGAGCTTTAATGGAGTTTGTATTTGCAGGTATCAGCTACAGGGAATATCTTGGTTTCATCTAATGCATCACATCCTCTCAACCATTTCCAGTTTTGAAGGCATATCCATGCTCCTTGAGGGATTGCGCTTTGGGTGAGCTCTTGTACTTTTTGGGAGAGATTCTCATGATGTATTTATGATTTTAATAAGATTAATATAATTTTTTCTTCATATTCAGAAAGTATCAGGTCAAAATACCAAGTGGTTGTATGTAAAAATGATTATTAATGAGCAAACAATGACCATTTCCCCACTATATTGATGTATGCCATTGTAATGCTGAATATTTCGAATAAAAGAATGTTTCTCTAATACATTTATGATGAATGGACTTCCATTGATGATTTTTAATAGTTTCATGTTCAGCACTTAAGCATTTGAAGTCATTTTACTCATTTTATTTACATTTGGAGAAGATTTGGTGCCATTTCCCCAAGGGTCGAATTAGTGATTTTTACAGTTGTTTGTGGGAAGGTTAGAACAGAATTGATAATTGATTAATGGTGCATATGAGACCTTAATAAAATCACTGAGACATTCCCTACCTCTTTTCATAAATTTGAGTGGGTTTGGAGGCATTTGGAAAGCCAATTTCAGTCATTACCCTGGGGGATTTGAACCTCCAATTGCTAGTAAAATTACATACTTGGTCCAGAATCTTAAGGGAGTTTGCAGAGGTATTTTGGTGGCCATATATAAACCATGAACCTCATAATCAATTCATTTTATCATTCATATACCTTCACAGAATATTTGGGAGCATTTGGGGCAAATTGGAGACCTAGGCATCAAAACTAGTCAAAGGTCGAAATTGGAGAAAAAGTGAAAAATTGGGCATTTTAATAAAATTTTAGAAAAGGGACATTACAGTCATACTTTAATTGTTAAAAGAATTTAATTTTGTGTGATGTATTATTAACCATGATCACTAATTTCTATTAAGTCTTCTTTAGAGATTGATCACCTCTAAAGTGAATTACTTTAGCATATCGTCATTTGGTCCGGAATAATATAATATGATCAGAACATTCGATAATTCTTCTTAGTATAATGTAATGTGATGGATAATTAAATTTAGCACATATCGACCATGCAGTAAGAGATAAACAAATAAAATACAAAGCATAGAGATCTAGAGAATTTGAAATTGCCCATGCAAACACTTCATCTAATTAAAGAGAACTCAAATTGCTAAAGCTTCAGTTAAGTATCAATGCTTCAGTTAAAGCATTAGTTAAAGATATGCCTCAGTTAACTAAAGAACTCATAGTGGTCACTTCAAGTAAATCAATCAGCATGATTTCAGTTAACTAAGTGTTAAATAAGAAGGACTAGTTAACTAAATTGTTTTCACTTTAGTTAAACTAAAAGGCGGCACTTCAGTTAAAGAGAGTTAACTAAGTAACAACAAAGAAGATCTAGTTAACTAAGTGTTATTGCATGACGACACTTATGTTAAACTAAAAGATGACATGTGAGTTGTGGCACTTGCATGTTGACACTTAATTTATCCACCTAACTGAGTGGGAAAGCTTTTAGTTAAGAGGCGATTTCATCCTAAGTGACAACTCAGTGAGATAAAGCACTGTAGGAGAAGTGGGGTGCACCTCTACATGCAAGATTAATACATCTAGTTTAAAGGCAAGTTCATCCTGAAGTTAGAAGTTAAAAATTAAAGAGAAGGATGTATAAATATGTTATATAGGATTGATGAATCCCGATGTGAAGCGAATTCTCTTCTCCATTGAAGGCAAGGTGCTTCTGTTTGTGCAGGGTATTGTTCGTGCTTGTTATTGTTGTGTTGGGAACACATTCGATTTATCTCTCTTCTCTATTGATTTTGTATCTTCATCAAGAGTGTTTGGTGATCTCTTATCTTCCAAAATCAATCTTCTATGTTGTAAAAGAAAGCATTCTCTGCTATCCATTATATTATACTGAGAAGAATTGTTGGGGTTTTTGTTCTCATAATTTTGAGGATTTTCCCTAGGGTATATATTTTGTTATGGTTGTATGAATTTCATGCATTGAATTGTCTCATTGCTTCAAGTCTCTGCATCTAAAAGAATTAAAGATCAAATCTCAACCAAATATTAACATGGTATCATAGCTCAGGGTGTGAAGGATCTCAGTTTTGCATGTCGGGTAGAGCCTACATTGATCCTGATAAGTTGAGCACAAGATTTGAAGACTATGGCATCAGTCTTTGTACGATCGGAAGACCGCATTGAGGGCACCTCAAACTTCAACACCTGGAAAGCTAGGATTCTCAACATCCTAGAGGAACATGACTTAGATGGCTACGTATCGACTGTGGTGGAGGATCCTACATCTAATGCAAGGCACATCAACTTCAAGAAGAATCAAGCTAAGTCCAAACGGATCATCTTTGATTCAGTAAAAGATAACTTGATTCCCATGATCACACCGTTGAAGTCCGTGAAAGAGGGCATTGAAGAATAAGCTTCGAAACTTAAATATGGAGATGGATGGGTTAGTGACCTCCTTCTTCTCCAAGATATCTCGGGTAAGAGATCAACTTGCTAGTATTGGAATAGTGGTGGATGAAGATGATCTTCTCTAAACCGCTATTGATGGTATCCCATCCTCATGGGAGACATTCTTGGTTGTAGTAAATGACCGAGAGGTACAACCTAACTCTGAAAGGTTGTGGCATGACTGCCTCCAAGAGGAGGGGCGAATCCAGAGCAAGTCAGTGTGCATCAAAGAAGAAAACATTGCCCTCACAGCAAGAATGAAGAAAGGAAAGAAACCCTTCTTTAAAAAGAAGTTCTCTCATCCAAAGGAGTTCAACAAAGGCTTTGACAAGTCAAAAGCTGCTATATGCTTCAATTGCAACAATAAAGGCCATTTCTCAAGATATTGCAGAGCAAAGCAGAAAGGAAAGTTTCATGCTTCTACCGCCATAGAAGATGAAATCACTCAAAAGAATGCATCTAAATAAAAAGAGACAAGAAATGAGTATTATCTTGTCTCATCCCTTTTGGGATCCGTCATCACAAATGAAGACACATGGTTGATTGACAGTGGCACATCCAAACATATGACTGGTTACAAGAGTGCCATCACCGATCTAAAGGAGAAAGAATTCACATGCATGTTAGAATTGGGGGACAACTCAACTTATTCGATCCAAGGAGTTGGAGCCACCTCATTCCAGCTGAGCATTGGTGAAATTCTACATGTGTAGGACATTCTATATGTTCCAGGCTTGAAGAAGAACCTCCTCCCAGTTTGGGTTCTTGAATACAAAGGCTTCCAAGTTATCTTCATGGATAACAAAGCACTTTTATGGCCGAAGAACAAAAGCCTAGAATCTACTACTGTGATTGGAGTTCAAGAGGGAGGACTCTACAATGTACCCAGGAAGTACATTCAAGCTATGATTCACCACACTGTCAGTCCATGCGAGCTATGGCATCGAAGGCTTGGACACCTACACTACAAAGCGCTACCAAGAATTCAAAAGATGGTAAAAGGTATGCCCATATTTGATTTTGAGAATGATAGTGTATGGCGGGGTTGTGCACTTGGGAAGAATGTTAAGAAAAAAATTTCTAGCAATACTACTAGATCTAAAGGGATTTTAGATTTAATATATTCTGATGTATGTGGTCTCATGTCATCCCCCTCCCTGAGTGGCTTCTTATATTATGTACTTTTCATAGATGAATTTTCTAGGAAGTCATGGATTTATTTCATGAAGGCTAAAAGTGAAACTCTTAGCAAATTTAAAGAGTTTAAATCCCTAGTTGAAAATAAAAAATAAAAGCACATCCATGCATTAAGGTCTGATAATGGAGGTGAATTTTATTCACATGCATTTAATGAGATATGTAGTGATGTAGGAATATATAGACAGTTAACAGTACCTTACAACCCTCAACAAAATTGGGTTTCCGAAAGGAAGAATAGAATTATATGCGAAGCTACAAAATCCATGATGCATGATCAATATATGTCTACCTCATTATGGGAAGAAGCCACATGTATAGGTGTGTACATCTAGAATAGAAGCCTGCATGCCATTCTAGATGAGAAGACACCAGAAGAAGTGTTTACCGGTGAGAATCTAGACATCTCACACTTGAGGATCTTTGGGATCCCAGTATATATTCATGTACCAAAAGAAAATGGAACAAAGATGGAGCCTTCTAGAAATAAGGGCACCTTTGTGGGTTATGGCGAGTCATCCAAAGCATACCGAATATATGTACCTGGTGAGAGACACATTGAAGTCAGTTGAGATATTACCTTCCATGAGGAAGCTGCTTTCAAAAGATCGAAAGAGATTCAATGTGATTCAGAGATGGAGGATCCCAAGTCTGATTCTCCCCCTTCAGAGTTTGAGAGGGAGAAACCAGAAGATGCCTCAGATTCGCTAGATCCTGAAGAACCAGTAGAACTGGTTGAGAGGTAATTTGATGAACCTCTCGCTAAAAGAATATCTTCTTGATGCCGAGACATCTTACAAAATGAAGAAAAACATGGAGCACTAGCAGGCTCATCCAGAGTGCACAAGCAACCTGACATATATTCAGGGTATGTTGCACTGATGAGTCACATCAGTGATTTAGAACCATCCTCATATGAGGAAGCTGCAAAGCAGCAAGTTTGGAAATATTCAATGACAGAAGAGTACAACTCTATAATGAAGGATGATGTTTTGGAGGTTGTTCCCAAACCTGATGGGAAGTCCATTGTGACTTTTAGATGGATTTACAAGATAAAGCATGTTGCGGATGGTAGAATTGAAAAGTATAAATCCATATTCGTTGCCAGAGTGTTAGAACAATATCACCATCATATTCATTCCATGGAACTTCATGTTGTTCTACCTAGTGTGGTTTGGCTTCACAGTGCCTAATCTAGGGAGTTTGTCCACATATTAGACTAGTGGTTTACCATAAATGCCAAGTTAATCCACAAGTGTGTGTATTTCCTTATTCTGGGGTTGTTAGAAGTTAGTTAGGATTAAATGATGATGTATCAACCAAGTATGGACCAAAATATAGTCAAACTAGCTGTTGGGCACCCTATTAATGGCCACCTCTAGCATTTATTACCACTCCTTGAACTAAGGTGCCCTGATTCCCCTGTTTTAAGGAGTTGTCTTTGACCATAGGCTCCCATGCACTGTATCTAGTCAATTTGACCCTTTCTTGGCTATTTTGGCCACTTCTTGGCCACCTAACTTCCACTCAATCCTAAACCACCTAATCCACCCTCATAATGGTACCTTTCACACTATTTGACTAGCCTAACCTCCTCGTGGTCCATCTATGTTCATTGAAACTCATTATGGCCCAATCTATGAGTTACACTTGGCCTCATGGCATTGATGGGTGAATTGGTCCAATCTAAGCCTCATTATTGTGAGCTACTCAACTTTCCACTAAGGCTGTCAATTTTGTCTCTTGAGAGCATCTATATATTGTACTAGAGTTTGCTCAACAATGTATAATGGAAATAAATCTCTAGAGTGAATTTCTCTAGTTTTGTATCAATATTCTTCTTCTCATATTTATGCTATCTCTTGAAATATTCTAAGTGAATTTGTTATTGACTCTAGATCTATATCTATGTTTGTTTTGTCACATGTATCAGAGCCTAGAGTTGTGATTGGTGTGCATTCCAAGCTTTCACACAAAGGTTTCTCTTAGAAAGAAGCAATCGATTATGATGATACATTTTCCCCTATGGCAAGGTACACCACAATCCAAGCAATGATTGCACTTCCATTAGTTCTAGGATGGAAACTTCACCAAATGGATGTGAAGACATCCTTCCTCAATGGTGAGGTTGAGGAAAAGGTTTATATTCAACAGCCTGAAGGATTTGTGGTGCATGGGAAGGAGTCCCATGTTTTCAAGCTAAATAAAGCTCTATATGGGCTTAAGCAATCCCTTAGGGTTTGGTACTCCAGAATCGATATCTATCTTTAGAAACTGGGTTTCTGTAAGAGTGAAGTTGATCCAAATTTGTACTTCAAAGTAGTGAAGAACCAACCATTGATATCGGTTCTGTATGTTATTGATTTGTTTCTTAATAGAGAGGACCATCTAATATCTTGGTGCAAGAGGGAGCTCACATCAGAGTTCGAGATGAAATACTTAGGTCTAATGCACTACTTTCTTGGCCTTGAGATCTGGCAAAGAAAAGATGAATTTTTTATATCTCAAGGGAAGTACGCTGTGGATATATTGTGCAGGTTTGGCATGATATATTGCAAATCTAAGACTACACTGATGGTTTCCAATTTGAGGAAAATTCATGAGTCAGGCTTTGGATCAGATCCAGTAGATCCCACTTTGTATGGACATCTTATAGGTTCGCTAATTTACTCGATACATTCGAGGCCTGATATATGTTTTGTTGTGAGCATTCTAAGTCGATTTATGTCTGATACAAGACACAGACACTGGACATCTGCTAAGCATGTGCTTAGGTACCTTTGAGGTACAATTTCATATGGACTCAGATATGCCTCCAGTGGAGGAGTCATGTTTCTTGGTTATATAGAATCGGACTGGGGAGGAAGCATTGTGGACCATAAGAGTACATCCAGCTATTGTTATAGCCTAGCATCAGCTTTGATATCTTGGTCCAGCAGGAAGCAGGGCTCTGTAGCCCAGATCATTACCGAAGCATAATACATAACTACTAGTGTTTCCCGCCGAGAAGCAGTGTGGCTCAGAAAGCTACTTGCAGGGTTGTTCTGTGAAAAGATTGAGCCTACAGTTATTAGGTGTGACAATCAGAGTTGCATCAAGCTTTCCAAAAACCCAATGTTTCATGACAAGTCAAATCACATTGAAATGAAGTATCACTTCATCCGAGACATGATCCAGAAAGGTACAGTGAAACTTCAGTACATTTCTACTGATGCACAGATTATAGATGTGTTAACAAAGCCTCTAAAAGTGACAAAGTTCAGATACCTCTGAGACAAGCTTGGTATGGCAGAGAATGCCTCCCTCGCTGAGAGGGAGTGTTAAATGTACAACATCAGGAGACATTCTCCAAACCAATCTTGTGCAGCCAAGATTGATCCTCCCGTATATAGGTGAGCAATTTGATTGCCTTCCATGTAAAGGTTATTCCTCCCGTATAGAGGTAATTGATCAAAGTAATGATGTTGTAAAGTCTTGTTGGACAAAGCTCTGGACTTGTGTGTGTCAATTCATGGTTCTCATGTGAACCTTCTGTATAAAGGTATCCATGGGATGGACCTCCCATATAGAGGTGGACCATCCATATAAAGGTCATGCTTTACTTGTTAAAATCATTTAATGTTGTGTGATGTATTATTAACCATGATCACCAGTTGCTATTAAGTCTCCTTTAGATATTTATCACCTCTAAAGCGAATTACTTTAGCATATGATCATTTGGTCCAGAGTAATATAATATGATCACAGCATCCGATAATTCTTCTTAGTATAATGTAATGTGATGGATAATTAAAGTTAGCACATATTGACCATGCAGTAAGAGATAAAGAAGAAAAAAATAAAGCATAGAGATCAAGAGAATTCAAAATTTCCCATGCAAACACTTCAGCTAATTAAATAGAACTCAAATTGTTAAAGCTTTAGTTATAAAGCTTCAGTTAAGTATCAATGCTTCAGTTAAAGCATCGATTAAATATATTCCTCAGTTAACTAAAGAAATCATAGTGGTCACTTCAAGTAAATCAATCAGCATGATTTCAGTTAACTAAGTGTTAAATAAGAAGGACTAGTTAACTAAAGTGTTTTCACTTTAGTTAAACTAAAAGACATCACTTCAGTTAAAGAGAGTTAACTAAGTGACAACAAAGAAGATCTAGTTAACTAAGTGTTATTGCATGATGAAACTTATGTTAAACTAAAAGATGACATGTGATTTGTGACACTTGCATGTCGACACTTAAGTTAGCCACCTAGCTAAGTGGGCAAGCTTTCAGTTAAGAGGCAATTTCATCCTAAGTGACAGCTTAGTGAGATAAAGCACTGCATGAGAAGTGGGGCGCACCTCTGCATTCAAGATTAATACATCCAGTTTGAGGGCGAGTTCATCCTGAATTTAGAAGTTAAAAATAGAATAGAAGAATGTATAAATATGTTATATGGGATTGATGAATCCAATGTGAAGTGAATTCTCTTCTCCATGAAGGCAAGGCTCTTCTCTTTGTGCATGGTATTGTTCGTGCTTGTTATTGTTGTGTTGGGAAAACATCCGATTGATCTCTCTTCTCTATTGCTTTTGTATCTTCATCAAGAGTGTTTGGTGATCTCTTATATTTTGAAAGCAATCTGCTATGTTGTAAAAGAAAGCATTCTCTGTTATCCATTATATTATACTGAGAACAATTGATGGGGTTTTTGTTCTCATAATTTTGAGAATTTTCCCCAAGGTATATCTTGTGTTATGGTTGTATGAATTTCATGGATTGAATTGTCTCATTTCTTCAAGTCTCTGCATCTAAAAGAATTAAAGATCAAAGCTCAACCAAATACCAACAGTATTGAGATTATAAATTCAGTGAGTAATGAATATAGAATACAATAATCAATAGTATCAAATTAACATATATCAGTGAGTTGAACTTTCCCAAGACCACGAGCATATCTTTTCCAAATAACAAAGACGATCTTATGAACTTTGAATTCACTATTCAGCCCGATGAAGGATATTATGTGTATGTATAAAAATAAATTTATTTGAGAGACTTTCAAGGTTCCAAAGCATGTTCAAGCCATGTTTGTTGATGACTATCTAGCTATATATTGATCAACAAAAGAGTTTGCTTTCTATTTTATTTAGGTTGGTGGTGGTAAAATTTACTTATTCCTGATTTTTCTCCTAAATATAAAATAGAGGGGGGTCCTTCATTTTCACCTTTATTGTATCTCCTATTTACCCTCTCGGGGCACCAAAGGTGAAATTCAAGACAAAGGTATGCATTTGAAATTTATGGAATGGTTTGGTAATTTATTCTTCTCAAACCAATATTTGAAAATTATATGAAGGATTTCATGATCATTTGATTCAATTTGTGGTATTCATTTTTCTTTCAATTGTAGAGGTGGCACTACATTGATGAATTCTTGTAGTACAAAATTAATAGTGCATATTGATATTAGACGATGCAATCATTTTTATGACAAAAAAAACTCTTGATTGACTTAAAACTATTGGCAAGTACATATTGCAGGTGTTGGGGATTTCAATATTGCTAGCATTGCTAAATAATTTTGAAGTGGCTTGTGTTGGAAGGGTGGATTGGATTGAGAAAATTACAAGAGTAATTGTTTCACTTCTATGTTCTCAAGTTCTAGAGAGATGAGTATACTTCAAGAAAGGATTTGAAGGGTTAAAATATGTATATTTGTATATTTAAGATTATATTTAGTCATGTAACACTTCATACACAGGTCTTTAAGGGAATATGTTTTGGGGTTAACATCAATAATTTTTATACCAAGGTTTATATTTCAGTAATGAACAATTTTATTGCATAATTTGGAAATGATATGGGTTAATAATGCTCTAGTACATCTATTTTATGGGAAAATCCACCATACTATAATTTCCTAGTGTATGAAGTTCGGATATTGGAATGCAATGTTTGGTTTTACATGCTTAATTTCTCATGATTGACCAAATGTAAAAGTTGGTGATGAACTAGTTGTGTATGGTGGTGTGGTGAGGTTTGAGGTGATTGAGAAATAAGGTCTAGATGTGAAGCGTTAGTGTACAGATTATGGTTTTCTATTACCAGGTGCTAATCTTAAATTTTGGAGGTAGGGCATATTGGTGCATGAGAGGAATGCTATGCTTCCCACAATTTCTTGCAAGGTTGTTTTTTATTCAATTTGAAAACTCTAGCTTTTTTTTTCACATGAAGTTGTAACAGCCCCTAATGTTCATTTACGTCATGGGATTGGCTTGATATAGATTTTGGAATTGCAGGAGGTGTTGATTCATTGTAATATCTTTTGTGAAATCAGCGGAAGTAATCAAACATTTGAAGAGCTATATTATTGATCAATCTCATGATAGGTAAAGATTGTTTCATTATTGTTTATAATACAAAGACAGTTGTTACGGAAATTGATCCACAGTTCTATATTATGATTTTACATTGTTCCAGTTGCTATGTTTCCTCTCTTTAATGTCAAACTTGTATTTTTGATGGAAAATGTTAGTTTCTCTAGCATTCAATAAACATGTACATCAAAATCCAAAGTTTTATCACACTACTTTAATTCATTCTCCACGGTGATATTGGTGTCATTTCTAAATTGAAAGCATTACAGAAAAACTTAAAAGTAGAGGTGGCATTGCATTGATGAATTATTGTAGTACAAAATTAACAAATGACTAATTTTACTAATGTGTTTCCAAGATAGGTGAGGGAAAGGTGAATGGGTTTTAGAAGTTTATCGAAGCTGGAACATCTTGTTCTTTTATGAAAAAATCAAAATAAAATGTGATTTATATATTTGACTAAACTATTATTTTTAGTGTGAACTTTGATTCAGTGTCAATTTTGATTCTATTTTAAGGGTTCTAGCTCAATGGAAGAGCACCTTCCTTACAGGCAAGAAATTTGTGGTTCCATTCATCGGTACCTTATCTACAAAAATCAGTGAATAAAATCAACTAAATATACTACCTGTTGATGGTAATTAGTGATTAAAATGAGTAAATATACTACTTGTTGATGGCAATCAATGACTGCAACTACTAAATAAACAACTAGATAACAACAATCAATGACTAAGAAAACTACCAAATATACCACCAGTTGAAGGCAAATAATGATTAAAATGACTAAATATACTACTTGTTGAAGGCAATGAATGACTACAACTACTAAATAAATGACCAGATAACAACAATCAATGACTAATAAAACTACTAAATATAATACCAAGTTGATGAATTAGAACAACCAATAAATGACTAAATTGTTAAGTCATAAATTTAGTCGCGTTATAAGTGATTGGAAGTAAACTACTAATAGTCATGTGACCAAAATTAATCATTTATATGCATTTTTTTGTAGTTTTTTTAGTCATATATTTATGTTTTTAGACTAGTGAAGAGAAAGCAAATATCTATATTTTTATCTCCTCCAAGGCATGCACACAAATGAAATCAAAGATTCATGGAGAAAACTTGATGGGAAGCAGACATTAGAGCCTAAAGTTAGCGAACTTCTTACATACTTATCGTTGAACCCATTGCGCATTCAAGAGAGAAATGGATAAGTCTAAGAATAAACTAAGTGCAAGAAAGAGAAGGACTTGCATGAAAGAGAAATAAATGATTCCTTGGTTTCAAGAAATCATCATCCAACAATACCACTCCAATCTTCAACATTTATTGGCACCATACCCACTTGTGAAGATGATCCCTCATATCTCAGCACCTACTAAGGTATATTTTTCAAACTTGGATATGAGTTTACTTGAGGTCTTTATACACAATTGGATGCATTGGAATTATTCCTACACTTAAGAAGATAGGTAATATTTTCCAAGTAGGGTAGGATAGATAGAATTGTTTTCATGAATAAAAAGAGAAGAAAATAGAAGAATAAAAAATTCTTATGGTAAAAACTTCATTGAGGCGGTTAGGACGGGCCTTTACTTGAAAACCTCATTTGAGGTGGGTATACATATATAGAAATAAAATATTCCTCGTGGTGAAAACCAACAATAGTAACATGAGGCAAATCATTGGTGAAAACTAGCAATAGAACCATGAGGCAAAGCATTGATGAAAACCAACAATGGAGACCTTGCTTTGAGAAAGAATGAAAAAGATGAAAAATAAATAAATTTTGTACTTGGTACTCCTTACTTATGCTCTCATAGTTCATGTATGCAAAGGATTAGAGATGATCTTACATGAATAAAAAATACTATGGAGGATCAAAGCACATGCATGCAATATATATCAAGTGTTCATTCTTGTTTCCCAAGGAGAAATCAAAAGCAAAGCAATCAAGCATCAAGAAGCAACATGGTCTAATATCCTAATGATTACTCCCATATGCATTCATATCAGAGGCTGATATGACATTCTAATCTGCATACCCATTAAATTTCAATAAAAAAATATTGATTTTATGGGGGGTAAAATAATCAATTACAATCATGTACATAGAACTTACAAATTTGACATCGGTAATGTATTTTCATCATTACTCCTTCATCCTTTGGAATCAAGGTCTGAAAAAATTTGAAGTTGTAGAGGATATGTTCCTCTATCTCCCCATACAATTTCATTGAAAAATTATGAGTATAAGTGGGGTAGAAAATTTAGTTACAGTCCTATACAGGAGACTTGCAGATTTGAAGGAAGAATTGACATAGGTATGGAATTTTGATCATTAATCCTTCATGGATTTGAATCAAGGTATGAATATTTTTGGGGGTGTAAAGGACATTTTCCTCTATCTCTCCACAAAATTGCAACACAATATGATCTCCCAAGGGCATGAATCAAGTTTTCAAGTAGTCATGAAGATCATCTTAAGGGTATCACTCCAGAAGCTATCAATCATCAAAGTTCAATTCACATGCATGCAAATATTCCTAAGGAAATGAAAGCTACATAAAAGTCATTACCAGATTTGTCTTAAATTGTTTTAGGCAATCCTGCAATCAAGTTAAAATCAGGTGAACCTCAAAGAAATCCAGCAAGGGCATGCATAAATGTCTCCTAGTTCAATAAAAGTTATACTTGCAAGAAAATAATTTCAAGGTTGAATCATTCTAAGTACAACACTATACAACCCA
Organism: Larix kaempferi; assembly: GCA_027924585.1. NCBI lineage: Eukaryota > Viridiplantae > Streptophyta > Pinopsida > Pinales > Pinaceae > Larix > Larix kaempferi. Next base: position 21,229,309 of record BSBM01000994.1, on the reverse strand, counting down.
TTTTTTCATTTTCCTATGTTATTTTTATGATATTCTTGCGCATCCTAAACTGTGTGTAAATTTACAATGTGCAAGAATTATTACCATTTTTTATCAACTCTACCTCTTACCATATACCATTTATCCACCATCATTAGAATATGCATTCCACGAATCATTCCCATTTGAAGAATAGCAAACTCTCCATTGTTATTCTATGTTTTGTATTCACTAATACTATGATTCATAATAGAAAAATCATAAATAGAGTTAGTACAATACAAATGCCTCCGCCCAATCACCACCTTAGTAACCTTACATGCATTCAACCTATCCCCGTCATTGTCTGCAACAATTCCTCTATACAAGGATGACCCTATTGTTGACCACGAAAATGGTCAATGACTTTCAAATTAAAAAGTGTTTTAATGTGTTCCCTATTTTCTTTACCTATTGAGCCTCTCATACCTCATGAGTCTATTGTTTGGCCTAGTTCTTGAACATTATAAAATAATTGGAAAAGGGGGCCATACTCATTAAGAAAACGGGAGATAAAAGGACAAAGGAGTGATGAGTGGATCATTTTGTTCTTTCATATCATACAACATGTATATTTGATGATGTATGTCGTAAGCATTATGTTCAATGGATATAAATTGGAATTGGTATATTCTAAGTTTCGGCACCATAGCATGACAAGTTTTGTGATTAATTTTTGTATGCAAGAATAAAGTGGGCATTGTTAATAGCCTGATGGGTTAGCTCAAGTGGTTGAGAGATATGAGTTATAAGCATAAGGTCTCGGGGTCAAATCCCCATGTGGCTATCAATGTAAGACCTCTATTCAACCTTTGCATGCAAATGAATATTCATTGTTTACAAAGGTATGTATCTCTTTCGTGGAAGAGTTTTATAGTAGAAAATGGTTTAGCAATCGTGTTGCTCTGAGATGTCTATGTCATTTTTCCTCCTTGCAGTTCACCCACACCATCTATGTCAACCCCATTTACTTTTTGCTCCATCAATCATATTCCTCCAACCATTTTTGTTTTATTTAACCTATGATTCCTCTCAATGATTTGTAACAGTAGCCTATTATGATTTTATTCGGCTAAAACGGAAAATAAAGACACAAAGGTTACACTACTTGTCGTGCATTATCCTCATCCTTCTACATGCCATTGCAACTGTATCAGTGTATTATTTTTATTTCATAAAGAAATCATATAGTCCCATTTCTATAATTACGGTGCAAATTAAAATTCTCAGATCCTTGTTAGCTAGTTAACAGACGCCTTTAAAAATGTGAATAACCCATTCTCAGTTCATTATAATTTACCTAGAAATAACGTAAAGGCCATGATTTCTATCCATGAATTTGTTTGAAAAAATCAATAGAAATCAAACATGTCTATATATATATTTAAGCATGGTGTTTTCACAACTTTACAGTTTAGCAGCAGGGAACCCTCTCTTGTCACATGTCAATTAGTTGAATTATGCGTGAACAGATTCGATTGAAAGATGGAATATGTAAGGAAAAATATACACCATTCACGAGGGTGGGTTGTTGGTTATTAATCAAGCATGTTCGATGTCACAAATGGTGGAGACCTATGGATGAAAATAATAGGACCTAATCCCTACCATTCATGGCGTAAAGTTGCAACAAGTCTGAGTCTGGCTTGGTAGACGCAGATGGAGGTCGGATGACATGTAAAGGTTTGGTAGTGGCCATGTAGGACCCCACTTCCACAATGTTATCTGCTTATGATGACACGTCAGCATAATGCCACGTCACAGTACGAAAAAAAAAATCTACATTTGGGGAAACATGCAAATTTTGGTGATTTCACAAGGCCATACTTTTTTTTCCCAAAGTCATATTTGAGCATGGCCATGTAGCTGGAAAGACAATCCAACAAGGAAGGAGATTATGGGATGATATTGGAAAGAAGAGCGTGTGATATTCCCAAAAGTGGGAAAGAAAAGGGATTGTAGATCCATTATTGACAAAATATCAATATGGATAATTTTCCAAAGTAAATGAGAGTTTATTTTATTTTCCGAGGGTGCCATGAGACAAACAATGTGCTTGTACGAACACTTTTCATATACAATTTCATACCAAGGGAAAGTTAGAGGGCAGTGCTCATAAATTTTGGTTTGGTTAGGGAAATAATATTGTCATCATGAGTAATGCACATGACCCTTATGCACCTAAAACAGATCCCATGGGGGAAAATGTGCATGCTAAGAATGCAGAGACCAAGTTTAATGGTCATAGAAACCAAGTAACCCCTCTTGACATAGAAGAGAGTATGAGAAGCATGAGGGTATAGTTTCAAAGTTGTAGAGTAGATAATGAGAGACTAATTAGAGCCTAGAAGGAGCAAAATCAGTTGAATGTAGCCATGCTACAGAGTTTGAAAGACATCCAAAGAAAAATGAACTGTGGATAGAATTCAAGCACTAATGGAAATAGTGGAGATAACTCAAGGAGACTCTCTCAAAAGTGGTCTCACAGCTCAAAGAGGAAATTCGGAAGAAGAACTTGCACCCCATGATTTTATTGTAGTGAGTCATCTACTTATAAAGACTCTATTAGTAATTCAAGTTCTCCATCTCCTAGAAATAAGAGGAAGAGGCATGTCAATGACAACTGATCAGGGGAATTTAGGAAATAAAAACTTCCTTAATTTGATGGTGAGATAAAATCTGGACAAGAAGTAGAGGCTTGGATTCTTGGGATGAGAAAATATTTTCAGGTTCATCACTATTAAGAGAATATGAAGACTAGAGTGGATATATTTAACCTTACTGGAAGAGCATCCATATGGTGGGACTACCTAAGGAAATTCAATGAGTTACATGAAAGAAATATTGTGTCGAAGCAGTTAAAGAAGTACTTTCAACAAAAGTACATTTTTTATAGGTATTTTGATGATAAAATCAAGGAATTACATGAGTTGAAATTGGGGCAAATGAACATGGATGAGTATGGAAACAAATTCTTGGAATTACTGAGGTATGTCAAATATACCAAGGATAAAGGTGAAAATTCAATGCTTCTTGAGTGGATTTCCTCAGTCCTACAGGGACATAATTAAGTTTGATGAGCCTAGAACTAATAGAGGAAACATGAGGAAAGCTAAGTATTGTTATGATCAGAGCAAGAGTAAGCCATAATTCCATAGAGCATTGAAGGATAATAAGAGAGAGAAACTTGACTAGAGGAAGAAGGGATTCGAGCCACCTCAGTTCAGAAATTAGAAAAGGCATCCATCTCATGGAGAGGCTAAGCCAACAAGGTTTGTAGGAAACTAGCTAGGTAAAATCATTCAATGTTGGAGATGCAGAGAAGATCACCTACTCAATAATTGTCCACGTAAGAATGGGAATGCCAAGCAGGTTCGCAATATCCCCATTCAATTTTGGAGATGCGGAGAAGATCACTTGCTCAAGAATTGTCCACATAAGAATGGGAATGCCAAGTAGGTTCACAATATCCAAGAGCCTAAAACTATAGTAGATGTGGCCAGGACAGTCCGTAGAATGTATGTTGCACTAAAGGACCACCAAGCAAATCATCCACCAACAGTGGTTGAAGTTGAAGGTAAGATTTCTAAGCAATATGTTTATATTTTAATTGATCTTGGATCTACTCATAGTTATATTACTCCTAGAATTGTTGAGACTTGTGCTTTTAAGAAAAGGAAGCATAACAAGTCATGGCTAGTTCAACTAGCCACTGGAACCAAGAGGAAAGTGAGTGAGGTGGTGGATAGATGCCTATTAGTAATGGATGGAATTTCCACCAAGGGAGACATGAATGTTTTGTCACTTGGTTCCTATGATATCCTTATTGGAATGGATTGGTTGGAAGCAATTAGATTTAAAATGGATTGCTATAGTAATACCTTTGAATGTATTGATGAAGAAGGGAATCCAAGGACATTGAAATGCATCCCAAGAGTGGTTTCTATTAGGCAAATTTTAGCCTTGCAGTGAAGAGGTGTTTCAGAAAAATTTGTCAATTGTATGCATCCCATGTTGTATATCAAGCAAAGGAAGAAGTTCCAAAGATGGAAGACCATTTAGTCTTGCAAGAGTTTAGGGATGTATTTCTTGATGAAGTGTCAAGACTACCTCTTAAGAGGGATATTAACTTCACCATTGATCTTGTGCCAGTAGTTGCAATAGTGTTTAAGATACCTTACATAATGAGTACCCCAGAACTACTAGAATTAAAAATTAAATTACAAACATTGTTGGAGAAGGACGAATACATTAGGCCGAGTGTATCTCCATGGGGAGAACGGGTGTGTTTGTGAAGAAGAAAGATGGAACTCTTAGGTTATGCATTGGTTATAGGAAACTGGATAAAGTCACTGTAAAGAACAAGTACCCTTTTCCCATAATTGATGATCTCTTTGACCAAATGAGAGGGGAAAAAATATTTTTCAAGATTGATTTGAGGTGTGGTTACCATCAAGTCAGAATCAAGGAGGAACACATTCATAATACATCCTTTAGGACAAGGTATAGACACTATGAATTTGTGGTTGTGTCATTTGGGCTTACTAATGCACTAGATACATTCACATGCCTCATGAACAATGTATTTAGTAAGTATTTGAACAAGTTTGTCATTGTTTTTTTTCTAAATGACATTATTATATGTTCTAATGATGAGAAAGAGAACAAGGAGAACTTGAGAATGTATTTGCAAGTTTTGAGATAACTCAAGCTATACATGAATCTAAGAAAGTGTGACTTCTACCAAAGGAAAATTCATTATTTAGGTCCCATTATTTCTAAGAAAGGAATATTTGTGGATCCAAAAAAGATAGAGGCTATTATCGACTAGCCTACTCTAAAGAATGTTACAGATGTGACAGCTTTCATGGGTCTTGTTGGTTAACATATGAGATTCATTGAAGGATTATCCAAGGTGGTACACCCTTTCACTTCTTTGAAAAAGAAGGGGATAAAATTTGAATGGAGTCCACCAAGATGTGAAAAAAATTCCATCTATTGGAGAAGCTTCTTACTAGTGCACCCATTTTGAAGATTGCAAATCCAGAAAGGGATTTTGTGGTGTTTATTGATGCTTGTAAGCAAGGACTTGGGGGATTTCTTATGCAGGTTAACCATGTCATATGTTATGAGTCCAAGAAACTAAAAGAACATGAAAGGAATTATGCTACTCATGACATGGAACTTGTTTCCATAGTGCATCATTTGAAGATGTGGAGGCACTATTTGATGGGTAGAAATTTTGAGCTCGGAACTAACCATTGTGCCCTAAAATACTTGTTTGAACAAACATCTCAAAATGCAAAGCAAGCTAGATGGTTGGAGTTCTTATGTGAGATTGATTTTGAAATCGGGCACATAAAGGAAAAAGAAAACAAAGAGATTGATGCACTCAGCAGGAAGATGTATATAATGCATGTGGCATCCATGAGTGTTTACAAATTAGATTTAAGGTAGACAATTGTTGATTCCCTTGCTAAAGATGAAATTATGTGCAGGTCAGTGACCAATTTCATTGGCCTAATGTTGAAAAGAGGTATGAAGGTTACCATTTGGAAGAAGATGGGATTCTTATCTATAAGGGAATATTGTACATTCCTAATGCTAGGAATTTGAGGAAGATTATTATGGATGAAATCCGTAAGATGCCATATTTAGGTCATCCAAGATACCAAAAGATAATTGTTGCATTGAGAAAGCAATATTTTTTACCAAGCCATGAAGAACAATATTGATGAGTATATTTCAAGGTTCATGAAACGTCGGCAAATAAAGGCTGAGAATCAACACCCGGTAGGTTTAGTGCAACCATTACAAATTGTAGAGTGGAAATGGGAAATAGTAACCATGGATTTTATCATAGGGTTTCTTGTTACTTCAAGGAAGCATGATTCTATCATGGTTGTGGTAGACAAGCTATCCAAAGAAGCACATTTTATGCCAGTCAATTCTACTTATAAGGTTGATGAAATAGAAAGGATATTCATGAGGGAGAATTCAAATTGAATGGGTTACCCAAGGCAATTGTATCTGATCGAGACATAAAGTTTACATCGAACTTTTTGAAGGGCCTCTTTGTTGATTTGGGTATGTAACTAAATTTTAGTACTACCTACCATCCAAAAATGAATGGACAGAGTGAAAGAGTCAATCAAGTGATTGAGGACATGCTTCGCATGTATGTGATGGATAAACCATCCAAGCGGGAAGATTATTTACACTTGGTAGATTTTGCATACAATAATGGACATCAAGCATCATTGAGGATGATTCCATTTGAATCCTTGTATGATAGAAGGTGTAGAACAAATCTTAGTTGGGATAATTCAGTGAATAAAATTATACTTGGGCTAGAAATGCTTAAGGAAATGGAACAATAGGTTGCCAAGATTAAGCAGAAATTGAAGGTGGCCCAAGAAAGGAAGAAAAAGCCATGCATATAAGAACGGAGTGCATAAAGAATTCAATGTTGGGGATCATGTTCACCTCATAGTGAGGCCAAGGAAGAGTTCCTTGAAGCTTGGAAGTTGTTCCAAGTTGTCCCATAGATAGTGTGGGCCATTCAAAGTGTTAGAAAGAATAGGGCCACTGCATATAAAATTGCATTGCCTAGTAATGCTAGAGTTCATAATGTTTTTCATGTTTATTTGCTTAAGAAATATGTACATGATCCTAACCATGTGATTGATTTGGATGTGATTCAGGTGGAACTAGAGGGAGAGCTCTAAGTAGACTCCACTATGCATCCTTGACAAGAAAGTAACCTTGCTCTAGAACTAATCCATCTAGTAGGTAAAGGTGCAGGGAAGCACTTTGGTCCTTATGAGCCTACTTGGGAGATGGAGAATGCTATGAAAGAGGCTTACCCTTTTTTGTTTTGATTTTGAGGAACACTGAGGACAATGTTACTATAAAGGGGAGGGGATTGTAACACCCCAGTTTTGACCCCTAGAATGTTTCCAATTAGATTATGTAAATGGTGTAAAAATGCTAAGTATGGATTCCTATTGTGGTGCTTAAGGCCAAGGCCTCACTAGTTAATGGCTAGGAATATATATATATATATATATATATAGGGACATGTGGTTGGCTTGTCATGATGACTCAAGCTATGTAAATATTATCCTGGAAAAATAATATTAAAGGGTCTTATATGGTTGTATAGGGACGAAACTAAAAGGGACTATGATTCTAGTACTAGAGAGTAAGAGGAAACGGGGTTCCAATGGGAGAGTAACCATGTGATGTCATGTTCTAACCTTAGAACTCATCTAATTCTAATGTGTGCCATAAAGAAGCCATTTCCCTCCCTTGACTTATTTTATTCAATCATTGAATGCCTACGTGTAGTTGGTGAGAAAATCCGCTCACGTAGTTATGGAAATGTGGGGTTGGGTCTACCTTTATACCTTGTAAGAGTCCTTCCTTCTAGGATCAAAATAAATTTTAGTTATCTCGTCATCTATCCTTACATCTCCGTGGGAGTCTATCATTCAAGACTAGTTTTTCGGGGAGCATGTTACTTACCCTATTTTTCATGAGCACACTAAGAGGGAAAACAAATTTGGTTGTAGGTGAGCATAAAGTCTAGGAATATTAGGAATCTTACCCTGGTATTGTTGATCATGATGTGCTTGAGAAGCCATGGTCAATTTCTACATAGAATGCTTGAAAGGCCCACGGTAGCTTAGACTCCCACTAACACACTGGTAAGCATTGTAAGGGTTGGATTTTCTAAGGGAATTGTGTATCAATAAATGGAAATACCTTCCTTTTGTTGTGTGGGGAAGTTGGAAGGAGTTCCATGGCTAAGTGAGATTCTTGTAGACCTTTGGATGAGTTTGGCTAAGCATTGAGAGCAATTGGGTTTTGGTATGAGAGAGAGAGAGAGAGACATAACGTGTAGGTTTCCTTTGTGTTGGTAACCTCATAACCCGATTTGGGGGTGGTGTCAGAGCTTGATACCTACCGTTGGGTGGAACATTTCTCTTACATAGCCAATTGCTTGGACCAACTTTCATTAAAAATAAGTATTCACTATCAACATGCTTATGCAATGGTTTCATTTCTTTTGTAATGAATGATTGTTGATATGCATGTGTGTTATGGGTATTTAATCCATCATGTTTGTATGCTTAATTACCTTTCATGCATTTACATATTGTATTGCCCATGGAGGCTAGTTATAGGAAGTTAATGTTTTCAAGGGAAATGATCAAAGTCCCCCACCGACCTCGAAGATTAATAGAGGTTATAGGGGATTCTACATTTAGTATTTTATCTTGATTTTTTTATGTATTTTAAATTTTAGGTTGTTTCCTAGAAAGGGAGTAAGCCTTCAAAAAATGCAGAAAACAAAAAAAAAATTCTATTTATTTTCCATTGTAGGATAGATCTCAATTATGTTCAGTTGAGGAGCATGATTTAGAAATTCATGTGTTTCCTAACCATGTGGGCGGATTCATAGATTTTTTTTCAAATAATGTCAATTTATTATCCTACACCTCCAGTTGTAAATCATTGACTAACCCTCCTTCATTGTGAATACTACTCTACTAAGATAAATCAACTAAAATCCCTCAAGGTAGTCTTGAGTGATTTCCTTTCACATATATCATTCCTCTATTGAAGTCACATTTAAAGAGTCTAACAAGGGACTAACCACCTCTCTAAATTGCACAAGGTACTCTTGATTTCAGCTACCCTTTTATTGACTAAATATTTTGAATATTGCACTCTTTATACCTAGTGGTAATCAGATGTTACAAAAAAATTATTGTACCTGATCTAGAGGACCTTTAAAATGGAATGGTTTTCCTTTGCTTGCATGCTAATAAGATCAAACTTGGAAAAAAGAATATTAATAATGTCTTACTAGGCCTCTCCTCAATCCACACTTTGGTCTACACTATTACTATATTGGTTCCTTACAACATTTTCAATTTTACAACAAACAAGGCCTCTCCTCAATCATAAAATGAATTTTTTGTAGTGAACTATTTGGTAGTCGATCAGTTGGCTTACAAAAATTCATTGGAACCTAATATTTTTGAAATAATAAGTGAAAGGGCTTGTCACCAACACTTGATTTTTATCTAGAAGCAAGTGAGAGGCATGTTTAGGAGAAAATTATGTCATTCTAGTAACATAACAATAACCAAAAATTAGTTTCTTTGTCCTTAAAATGATCACGGAATCAAGCAAAATTCACAAGGAAATCTTTCTTCAATAGTTATGGGTTGATGTCAACACATAAAATACATTAATGTTTGTAGGATGTAACAACATTTTTGGCACCTAGAATGGGCTACAAGATTCAAGCTTTTCACTCTGGTCACTTCTATTTTGCATAGATTTCCTTCCAAACCACTTTTGTGCATTTAAGGGCATAATTAGGAGTTAACAACTCAATGTTCTATTTTTTGCTCATTGTACACACATATTAGTTACAAGTAATTAATTTCCTAGTCATTTTGGTATCATTTTTGACCCTTTTTATCAAATATTATATTTCCCATATAGCTTTTTTGTTCTCGCTATTAATATTGGTGGTCCAAAAAACATAATTGTTGTTAGTATTATTTTCTTTTTTCTTTCTATAGTTATTTTCCTTTATCAATCCTTGAAAAGGAAGGCAGAAAATACCCTATCTCGTGGTCCCAATATGACTTGCATGCAATCCTTTAATGTCATGTCCCCATCCATCATTCCAACCATATATTGGGTAGTTGTGAATTCTCTCATACAAAATTTCACCCCACATATGCCAATAATCGAATTCCAAACTAATTTTAAGCCTACTATGAGTGCCATAATTTATGAAATGCATGTGTAGGTGCATAAATATAAAACACAACAAAATTAACAATAAATCATACACACAATATGCATAATAATATGGTTTTCATTACACGAAGTAAATATAATTTTGCATATTCATGGACAACAATGAGTACTTATCTTTTAACAAAAGGAGATCCAATCAACTAGACGTGTAAGAGCAATTTTCCACCCAACCGTAGGTATCAACTACAAATACCACCCCCAAGTTGGCCCATGAGACCACTAGGGCGAAGGAAACACCTACAAGCTTCACTCTCTCTCAGCCCAGCCCATTTTCTCTCATGCTTAGCTAATTTTCTCACCACATAGCTCTATGAGATTCGCACTTAACCATCCCAGCCATAAAAATCTCTTCCACTTCCCTACACAACATAAGTAAGGCCTACTATTTCTTTTATCAATAGTCCCTTAGAGTACGAAACCCTTACAATGCTCTTAAGTGTGTGTAGAAAGAGTCCAACTTGTTGTAAGCCTTCGAAGAATTAACTGTAAAATCAATTTATGGCTTCTCAAGCATCCAAGGAGCAACAAATACACAGCGGGTAAATGTTTTGTATCTTTCCCAACGTCCATGATCACTTGCATCCATCATTCTTCACTCTAATTTCTGCAAATTCCTCTTCGCGTTGCTAAATTCTAGTTAATTTCATAGTCTGATTATTGACAATGGAGAGAACGGCATGAAAAATTACATAGTGTGTGAATTCTACATGGAAAATGAGTGATTGACTCCAATAGAGATGAGAGGATTGGTGAAAAAAAAAATTGAAATTACTTTTGACCATAGAAGGAAGGATTCTTACCATTGTCATAAAAGTATATGCATCCCATGATTCCATAACTTCATGAGAAGACTTTCCCACCAAACTCCCACATGCATTCAATGTTTGGATTTGAAAAGTCAAAGGAAGTAAATGGTTTATTTAAAGCACATGGTAGAAAATGGATGAGTTCTAAGGCTGACACTTGACAAAATAGGATCTAGTTTCCCATATGCCCCCTTTTCCTCTTCCCCTATAGTGGAATCGCATCCCCTCTAGTTCCAACCAAATGGCCCATATAGAAATATTTATATAATATATGATTAGCGATTCACTAGTTAGGCCTTGGCCTTGAGCTCTACACCAAGAATATTTACTAACATATTTACATCATTTACATAATCTAATTCAATACATTCCAAGGGTCAAAATAGGGGTATTACATCTCACCTCTTTGTTATTCCCTTTTTCTACTTTAGGAGTAGGACCATTTGAAGTGAGGGTAGACTCGGCCTTATGTCAACCTACCAAGAGAGGTGGAACCAACATCCAAGTTCACCTAGATTGTAGATAGGTTAGATACATTACGCATGCTAAATTTATCTTATAACAAGTGGCACCAAATTTAGCTTATAACAAGTGGTAACATTGTAAATATATTTTTGAGATATTTTATTTTGTATATTGAAAGTAAATTTTGCTTTAAAAAATGAGGGATTTATGGTGTACCTCAGTTGACGTGTAAAATCACATCTAATGTTGATGATCCTACAAAATCATGTCCAATGTTGATGGTGTGAAAACCAATTTTGGTACCAGGAGTATAATGTTTCTCTTACAAATCTAATTTTGACCATACTTGGACCATTGGAAACTACACATTTTGAGCTTTCCATAATGGTGTAATAATACAATTATGAGTGGATATGAGTGAGATACAACCTATGGAATTTGGACTTGTGAAATTGTCAATTATGGTTATATGGTTTTCTATTGATAGAATATTGTAGAACAGTTTTGGTCAATTTAGTGGTTGGCTACAACATAAAAGCACATGCATGTTGGAGCAATTACGCCATGCAAACTTCAATACCAAAAATAGGAAAACAATTTCACCACGCATATTGAATATATACATATTGTTCCACTTAAACTACATGTTGTTTTTTATTTCAATAGATAAATATATAAAAGAATACTGTAATTTAAATTTTCTTTTAAAGTGCATTATCTGTGAAGCATTATAGTGTCTATGTGTTCAAGTTTTAAAAAAAAACCAACAAAAAAATAGGCTTCGAGCTTTTGAGAGTCCTCGGTGAACCAAAACACTTGCCTTACTAAGTCATTTGGGGTTAGGGTTTCTCTAAAGGTTTGCTTGCAGGGACTCGGTGGACCATGGTTGTTCCTTCGGCGTCAGAGCCGGGGGCCTCTCCCTCTCTTGATGAACGTCATCAAAGATCCATCTCTTCAGTTGTTGCATCGATTCCAAAATTCAGTCCCCCTCCGAACTGGCGCTTTGTGAAATGGGCTTCGGCCCTGGAAGTTAAACTTACCTCTTCTGCCTCTAAACAAAAGATTATTGCACTCTCTGAGAAAGGATTGATTGGGCATTTCACCAGCATGTCGCCATCACCAAAATCAATTGAGGTCTGGTTGAAAAAAAATGGAGACCACTTATAAAAGGGGAAGTTATTCAAAACTTTTGTGGAAAGGGTTTCTTTGTCTTTCTTTTTTAACATAAGGAAGATAGGGATCTGATCTTTCATAGAGGCCCTTACTTCCTTGGAACAAGAGGAATGTATCTGAACCAATGGAACGCTTCCTTTGATCCTGAGAAGGACATTCCATCAGTTGTCTCGGTATGGGTCAAACTTCCTCACCTTCCCCTGCATTGCTGGGGAGATGAGGATTTGAGGTCGATTGGAAATTCTCTACGAAAATTCATAAACTGAGCGGAGCCCAGGCCCCCTCTATTTTCTTGTGCCAGGATATGTGTAATTAGACCTAGAAAAAGGACTGCCAAAGGAAATCAATCTTTCAATGGATGGGTGGAATCATCTCCAGAAAGTTGATTATGAACAGATACCCTTCAAATGCAAATTTTGTCTCGAGTATGGCCATTTCGCTAAAGGATTCCCAAAAAGAAAGGAACGGGAGGGAGACCAAGAGGAAGAGGGGGAATGGAACAAGGTATTAAAAAAGGGATGGAAAATTACATCGCCACAGGAGAAGCAGATCTCAAACCCTAATGTTCCCCTTGCAAAGGGCACCAATAATAGATTCCAGGCTCTAGATACACAAGAAAATGAACTCGAAGAAGAAGGAGAAATATGAGAAGTGCCATTGGAACAAGAGGAAAAGGAACAGTCGGTGCTGGAAGATATAACCCAGAAGGATAACTATGTTCCTAGTTTTCTTGAAAAACCTTTCATTGAGGTAAGGTCGGAATGCACTAGATCAGAGGCATATGGTTCAGTGATTAGATCTAGATCTAAAATCTCTCAAGAAGATTCCTCGGAATACCAAGAAGAAGAAAAGGAACCAGCTGGAAAGAAGGGAAGAAAGCCAAACATAACACACAGAGAAGAGCAGGCTGAAAAGGAAAAGGCAGAAGGGAAGCAAACCTGCATTAATCAGCATCTTAGACCCCTAGTCAAGCAAACAGAGGTAGCACGAGAGAACTTGAAGGTCAAGTCCGGCACCTTAATCAAAAAATAATGTGGGTAGTGTTAACACCCAAAAAGTGCTCACTAGCTCATTTCCCTATTCACATGACCCATTTGTCCACTTTTTCACCATCTAAGCTTCTGAAGCCAACAAAAGGTCACCAAAGGGCCTTAGTACACCCCTTTTTCCACTCAAAAAGATTATTTTTTCCTAAAAAACATAAAAAACCCTCAAAAAGGGTCCAAAATTCCCAAAATATTAAAAAGGGAATACAAATAATAAAAATATTCAAAAAAGGAAAAAGGAGGGAAAAGTACCTAAACCATGTTGGTCAAAACCATTGGTTTCCACAAAACCACAAATGGTATTCCCCACCACCAAAACCTATAAAAAGGTGGTAGGGGCTCCTCATTTCACATCCATTCATATTCCTATCCTCATGCTGCCAAAATCTCCCTTGAGCTTTTGGCCATTGTAGCAACCTTGGAGAAAAGACCCTTTGGAGTTTGGAGCTGCTCATCCTTGGAGCTTCTCAACTATCTTCATCATTTGGAGGTATTACTACTGCAAGCATTTGCTTGCCCCCATTTTCAATACAAATTTATTTTATATATTTTCTTGTTCTTGTTTTTTAATTCAAAATTTTATTATGATATGCACATGTTAGTTTAGCTTAGATTTAGATTTAGTTTATTGTTTTTGCTTAATATTGAAACTGCTGCTATTAGTTAGCAGGTGCCCATAGCACTAAGCTTGGTTGCAAAACCAAGCCAACAGTTTTTGGCGACTCCGCTGCTTTTGAATCTTTAGATCTCACTTTTGCTTTAGATCTTGTTTTTTGATAGTATTAGTTAGTTTAATTCATAGATCCGCCACCCTAGACAGCAGATCCATTGTTGTTCTAAATCTTGGCCCATTTTTTAGCCATTAACAGCCCGAAATTCTCAATTTTTGAGTTCTCTTTTCGGCGTACGGCTTTCGCCTCGAGGCTTTTTGCCCAACAGTTGCGCGGCTCATCGCGACTGTGCAGCTTTTTTCCGTGCGGCTCACCGCGGCTTCGCAGCCCATTAGCGCGCTGCACATCACGGCTTCGCGGACCTTTTCCGCGCTGCACATCGCGACTGTGTAACGAAATCCTCTGCTGCACATCGCGGCTTTGCGGTCAAAACCCGCGCTGCCCATCGCGACTGTGCGACATAAACACGCGCGGTCCATCACGGCAGTTCTGTCAAAACCCGCGATGCTAATTTTTTCATTCGACCGAATCGTTTAAAAAATTAATTTCTTACTATATTGTCTGCCCACGTAGCACATTTTCTAGTATTAGAAATCCTGCATATTTTACAGCCATAGAAAAATTTTACTATTTAGAATGCACCTTTGAACAAAGTCTTTTTAAAAATTTTCAGAAATTGAAAGAAGGATTTATTTTTGCATTTTTATCTAGATTTAAAATTTTTTGCTATTTACTTCTTTAATATTTTTCCCATAGCAATTTTCGAAAAGGAAATCCGTTTATTTCTTAAAGAAGTCATTTTATTTGCTTTCATATTTCAAAAGATCCTTTGTTTTTTGAATCGTCTTTGCAAAGCATTTAATTTCCATTTATCGAAAAAAGTCATATTACTTGCTTTTCATATTTCAAAAGATCCTTTGTTTTTTGAATATTTTCTGCAAAGCATTTACTTTTTCAATTTCAGTTTAAATACCACACATGCACCCACTCAAACACTTAATTTAAACTGAGCCTTAAAACGAACCCTAACTTCAACCAACTTTTAACCCCACTTGGGGAACACTAAAAGAACTTTGTAGCTAGGTAGTACTGGGGGGATAGGTGTTCCAATAACACCCCTCAGTTATTACATCTGAGACATAGAAGTTGTCCATTAGGGAGCCAAAATCTCCTAGTATTTATTGGCACGGTCACAACCGGTTTGTGGGAAGGCCTCTCCCCTAGGAGGGTTGAAGTTGCGAGGATGGTTCCGGAAGCCTGAGTGGAATACCGAAATCCATTCAGTAACCGAAGGGCTACCATTCGCACTTCTCGGGATATCCTTGTATGGATGTATTGCGGTAAAAGGACCAAACGGCAGATTTACCTTTTCTCGACGTGTCATGAACGGAGTATCCTAGTAGCCATTCTTTAGGATTGATTACCTGGTGTCCCTCCCGGTAGGGGGATATCTAGCCGTTGACTCAACATTCAATATTGTCTGACTTGGATTTCATCACCTTGCAGAGAATATAGTTTGTTGATTCACAATACTTTTAGTTAGGTGTTTGCATGATTCAATCCACCTTTGGTCTAGTTACACCTATTTTTTCTAGAAGCTGCTTGCATGTTGGTACTCTGACCATTTTTTGCATCCCTCCACTTATTATAGCACAGCTGCTATAATAAGTGCCTTTTTGAGGTTTATTTTTTGGCCTGAGAGCCTTCATTTTCACTCCCCTTCTTGCACCCTTGGTTACATTAGGGTTTTGAGTTTTTTATACATTACCATTTTACACCATACAGATTTTTACACAAAAACTTATTTCTCACCATTGAGAATTTTAGAAGCTCTCGTCGTCTACAGGGTGAACTCCCAGAGTTCAGTGTACTTGGCTCTCCACGTCACCAACGTAGAGCCTTATCCCTTGACTCGACACATCGTCAGTCAACCATACGGTCATCCGATTCTGACACGACTCACTTCACTTCTGATTCTGAGGCAGAATCCAAAAACCCCACTGCGTTATTCCCAACCAACCTTATGGCTGGAACACCTTTTGACCCGCTTTTTACCAGCACCATAGGAGAGACATCCACAGACCCTTCTACTGCGGTTCCATCCATGGCAACACCCACCCCACTAGGTATGCCTAATATGGGCAACACTCCACCTATAGGAATTCCCAACACAGGGCCACCTCCTGTTATAGGAATTTCCAACACAGGGCCACCACCTGTTATGGGTATGCCCAACATAGGGGTCACACCCCCTTTGATTCCCACAACCCAGATTCCAGGAATAACCACTACTATTCCTAACCCAAGTGTAACACATGTTGCACTTGGAAGCGCTGGCCCATTCCATACCACACCTATTGGAGGACACATACCTTCAATACCGAGCATACCCCTAGGCCCTACTGGACCCCTACATCATACCACCATGACTAGTCATATCCCAGTCCCTACGCCACATACATCTGCTACCTTACCTTACATGGAAAGTCTGAACTTACCAGACTTAGCCAGGCTTACCAATGATCCTATCAGACACGATCCTACGTGGCCTCACATGCCCACCAAACTCCCCTCCGACATCCCTAAGTTTGAGGGCAAGGCAGGTGAGGACCCCCAGAACCATATCATGTCCTTCCATCTATGGTGTTCCTCCAACTCCATAGTGGATGACTCTGTCCGCCTCCGTCTGTTACAGCGCACCTTCACTAGCTCTGCAGCCAAGTGGTATATCGAGCAGCCCCATGGGACCCATGCCACCTTTACCTCCCTTGCCTCGACCTTCCTGCAGTTCTTTCAGTTACCTGTCCGCTATGATGCGGGCGTCAAGATCCTATTGTCTTGCAGACAGAACACGGCCACCCACATCACTGACCACATTCATGAGTGGCGTCGACGCCGAAGCCTCTGCAAAATCAAGTTAGACGACCGTATCTTCCTAGATTGGTTTTTAAAATCCCTCCTCCCTCTCATTGCGAAGGATGTGGCATCCGAAAGACCCCAGTCTGAAGAAGAGGCCATCCTCAAATCCCAACAGTTCGATCTCATATACACCCAGTCGGGTTACCTGTATACCATTATACCAGACGCCCCTCAAGGCGAGTCATCCCAACACGATGCGCCGGGAGAATCCCATGCCGCAGATGGCATCATTGGTCATTTGACCTCGCAACCCCAACCCTTTTCCATTGCACATCCTAGCCATGGTCCCGACCTTTCGCGGGCTACATCTCAATCTGGGGCAACCAATTCATATGATCCCATGGCACATCACCACCATACCCATGGACCTTCATGTCCACCTCAGTGCTTTGGTCATGCACCAACCGCATATGCCCCCCCAGTCGCACCTCAACCAGTGTACTACCCATAGCTAACCCAACACCTCCAATAGCTCAGGGTTACCAACAACCCCAGTAGTTATCTGGTCCACTCCCAACCCCACCGGTGTATTATCCACCACAACCTTCTCCCGCACCTGCGGCAAACCAAAATCCTCCCACTGCTCAAGGGAAAGTGTACACACAGCACAACCAGCCCCAGCACCAGAATAACCAGCGCAACCAAAATGCGCAACAGAACCGTGGAAGAGGACGTAACCGTGGTAATAACCAACAGCATCAGCAAGGTCCTCCACCTCCCAATCCTCCGCAAAATAATAATGCTGCGCCTCCCAGCCAAAATCCATATCATCATCCCAGGAAACCCAAAAACAATAATCTTAGAACAAATCATCCTTGTTCTATTTGCGGGGTTTATGGTCATTACACACATGCTTGCCCACATTTGGAATGAGCTCGGCAACTCTGGACTGACGATGCCCATCGTCAGGGGCAAGCGGCTCCTCAGCCGCCACCCAACCCTCCACCACCACAACATCAACCTTTGGTGTTGCAAAATCCCTTTTCAACCCAAGGTGTAGTGAACACTCAGCCGTTAGCTCCCCCTCAGGGAAACGCGCCACCACAACAGATCACTTATGTCGCTCCTGATCAACCCATGTTCGATTCAGGTACTCACCACTTTTTTATGATGTCAATTGTCGATGCCAACCTCCAAACCCATCGGAATCAATACAGCTCCACCTCTGAATCCCCTCCCACCGACAAGAACACTAACGTTAATCCCACAGATCAGACGTTACGTATACCCCCGACTCCGCTTGATGGCGCTCCCAAAGCACCTCGCTTCCCACTTCGTCGTATCAATAATAATCCCAATGCTCGTGCTGCGTCGAATTACAACATTGTAGACGACTTAACCCAGTCTCTTGCAGCCATGTCTGCTTTGGAAGTCCTTAAAAACTGCCCTTCGCAGCGCAAGACTTTGCTCTCTACCATTGGCGCAATTGACCCCAATGATTCACAACTGATCGCATTCGATTTAGACCAATCTGAACCTCGACTGCCTTCCAGTTTAGCATTCCAAGTTTCCGTTTCCATTTGGAACCTTGTCATCCATCGGTGCATTATTGATGAAGGGGCCTCTACATGCGTCATGTCCACATTCGTTTGGCAGAAGTTGGGATCTCCCACCCTCCAGCAGTCCACCACTGCGTTGCGAGCCTACGACGGCCGTTCGGCTCAACCCCAGGGTCTCTTACCTAATGTCCCCATCCAGCTCGCGGGTAAAACCGTGCTCATTGACATTGAGGTCATCAATGCACAACTTGACTATAACCTTCTACTTGGTCGTAGTTACATGTATGCCATGCGGGCTATTGCCTCATCCGTTTATCGTACCATGCAGTTCCCCCATGAGGGACGCGTGGTCAAGGTGGAACAACTCACCTATTACGATCCCAAGGTCCCCGCTGCACCTGAAAATGTTCTCCCCATGGTAGAACAACCTATTTGTGGTGCAAATATATCGTTTGTTTCCTCCGTGGGACCCGGACTCTACTCCGACGCGCCGATGACTTCTACATTCTAGGCCATTCCACCACCGTCACCGGA
This sequence comes from Larix kaempferi, assembly GCA_027924585.1. NCBI lineage: Eukaryota > Viridiplantae > Streptophyta > Pinopsida > Pinales > Pinaceae > Larix > Larix kaempferi. The sequence continues at coordinate 21,210,332 of BSBM01000994.1, read as the reverse complement.
GACCCACGTCGCTAACCTCTGCACTCTTTCACAACAACCCGGTAATCAACCCTCCTTGTTACCCAAACCACCATTGGTCCCTAGTCACATTGGGGTTACACCCATCCACACAATCCCCTTTCTATTTCCTCCTTCGGGTGTAGTAAGCGCCCCGGTTATGTCTACCCTTAGTCTCCCCGGGTTAACATTGGGATTACCCGTGTGGTATATTTCGCCTCCCGTTCCCCCGCCGACACCAAATGTCATCCTGCAACCGGTGCAACCCATTGTCACTTCTACCCAACCACCTCCCGATATCACGACTCCTTCGTCGTTGATGAATCCCCCTCCGCTCATCAGGCCCCCAACCATACACTGCGGTGCCCCCACCCAAAGCAGTTAAACCTCCTCCCGTATTTCGTGCTCCTCCCAAATGCTCGTTGTGTGATGAGTTAGGCCATCCAACCCATCAGTGTCCACAGTTACCTGCATTACAGGAACACATGCAAATGCTGGACGATGACCCCAACATCCCGGTTGTCAAGCTCGATCCGAATCCCAAGCCTCATGATAAATCACTGCGCACCAACCACCCTTGTGCCATATGCGGTGTTTACGGTCACTACTCACACCACTGCCCTGATATCCCAGATTACAGAGCAGCTCTCTACGAGATGAATAATTTGGACGTTGAGACGGCACCCCCTACTATCGAGGAGATCTACCCTCCCCCATCATCCTCATCCGAAGAGATTAACACCATTTATATGATCTCTTCGACTACCACTACCTCATCACTTGATGTGACCACTCAAAGCTCCCGCAATGATGACGAGAGTCTAGAGACTCCCATATCCCCTGCTTATCCCTGGGGAGACATGCACCATCGTTCATACTTCCTCCCAGAAGAGACCTCATCCACCACCGCTACCCAATTTGCGGATGAATCCAAAGATTTCCTTCCTACTAGAGTCGACTGGTTCAAAGACCCTATTCCTACTCCTGACGCTTCCGAAGATAATAACATGCCCAATATTTCTCCTGTCATCCACATCGACATATCTGACCCACCTGGTGCCCTTCATACCATTACATTAGGAGCCTCCCACAGTGAGCACGAGATTGGAGAATACAAAAAACTGTTCCAAGAATTCACTGATGTTTTTACTTGGTCAGATACCGACATGCCTGGCCTTGACCCCGCCATTTATACGATCTCCACTGGATACCCCTCTGTCTAGCCGGCCCTTCCATTGATCCCGTTCACACACATGTTCCACTCTACTACGTCGGTTTCGCCGATGGTGCAAGCCGTTGGTCCCCCAATCTGGCCTCCGCAGCTTGGGTAATATATTCCCCTTCACATGAGTTGATCCACATCGACGGAGTGTGTTTGGGTGCCGCTACCAACAACCAGACTGAATATGATGCCGTGACCGGTCTCCTGGCCGCAGCTCTCCAAATGAGCATACGTCACCTTAACGTTTTCTTGGACTCACAACTCCTTGTTTCCCAACTCAATAATGATTACCAGGTACGTGATCCCTATCTTTTCAGAAAATTCCTGCGCACTAAACAAATGGTTAGACAATTTGAATCCATTTCATTTACACAAGTCCCAAGAAACCTCAATAGTGTAGCGGACCATATGGCCAACAACATTCTAGACTGGCACACTAATCGCATTATACCAAATCAAAATGTGCATCCACGTGCATAACATGTGCCTCCACGGGCATATACAAAAAACCAAATGTGCATCCACATGCATAACATGTGCCTCCACGGGCATATACAAAAAATCAAAATGTACATCCACGTGCATAAAAACATGCCTCCACGGGCGAACATAAAGACAACAAATGCATCCATGTGCATACACGACTATATATCCAAACATATATATACATATATATATAAACCATGATAGTCAACATGTCATAGGTTCCCTCAGCACCCAATATACAAAAAATACATGAGCCGTACAAAATAGTGCTTCCCCATATGCTCATAAGCATTTGGGGGCAAATACATATCATCTAGTCATCAGGGTCCCTGGGCTCCTCTGGCGCCTCCTCCGCGGGCCCCACCAGATCATGGCGAGCACGAACTCTCCGCTCTGCTGGCCCTGCTGGATCATCCCGTAGACGGATCCTCCTCTCAGCCGGCCCTGCCGGGTCATCCCGAGCACCATCCCTGTGCTCTGCCACAAACACCGCTGTCCTCAACAAGAGCGACCGCCACTCATGCGGCGCACCAAAGCAATGCTCCACGATGTCTCGGTCCAAATCTCTCCAGCCATCCTCAGGGAGTCTAGCTAGAATCATCTCAAAAGTCTGTCTGACACCCTCTATGGCATCATCTCGAGGACCAACCCCTCACCCACGAGCCGCAAATCCTCCACCACGTGGAGGTGGTACCGCTGCCGGAGGTGGAGCCACCACCATCGCCCGCCCCCGCCGAGCCACGTAATCGACAAGAGGTACAGGACCAACATCTGCACAATGCAAGTAAATCATCATATACATATCTAGCTATAATCATAAACAAATCACATGATATAGTATAAACCACAAAACATATCGTCTAAACCCCAGGCTTGTCCCTGGGCTCGAGGCATCTCTGGGTCGCCTCGATAGTCCATGCCAGCATACGGATAATCATCAATCACCAGGGGCATCTGCTTCCACTGCTCATATACCTCCTCCGTAAAAAACCCACGGATACCACCACCACCACGAGGCATCATATTCCCCCACCGCACCATGCACGGCTCACTCACCAGACCATCACGAATGGGCACCTGTGGTCGCAAGGTCGGCACTCGCTCGAAGAAAAAACAACATAGAAAGGAGGCATAACAGAACTCTCCTCCCTCTCGACAGCACTTGTCCAGATCTCTCCGGACACCAGCTAGAAACATCTGAGCCCATGCATAATACGTCCCCCGAAGCACAGAGCCCACCATCATCATTTGTCCCCCTGACAAATGATGTGGAGCAGCAGCACCCAGCACTCGCAGCACACATGCCCCAACAGCCCTCATGTCCCACTCCCGAAGTGATCGAAGACTCAAGGCACTGTTCTGCAAAATGGCCCCATCAACACAAAAAGTCTGCAGCAAATCCTCCATATCTACACCTGGCGGGATCCTCGACAGAAGATCTCCCACCTCTCCTAACCTAGGCAACCCAGTCAGAAAATATACATCTGTGAGGGTAATCTCCAACCTCTGTCCCCCAATCATAAAAGCACCCTCGGCGGGCACCCACCAACTCACCAACTTGTTCAGGAGCCGTCTCACTGAATGCATTGGTGGGATCTGAGCGAACTTCAGAAGTCCACTCACTGCTAGAGTCTGCCGGACCCCCGGATCAGTGTGAATCCTCTCCATTAGGTCATCATCTATATCTCGATCTCGCCATGAAGTCAGCGGTCTCCTCAACATCCTGCCAAAAAACAGAAGAAATTTTTAGCCCCAACAAAAAAATTTTGCAAAAAAAACACCATCGCGGCTTTTCCATCAAAAGCCGCGATGATCATCGCGGCCTCCATTCAAAAACCCACGATGAACATCGTGGATATTTGCCAGACAGTCGCGATGAACATCGCGACTATCTCCCATGAACTCGCGATGAACATCGCGGGTTCCCACCTCACAGTCGCGATGAACATCGCGACTGTCAGCCTAAAACCCGCGCGGTTCATCGCGGGGAACAGTCCCGAAACCCATGATATTCCGCGTTGGAAGGTCAATGTGAAATTTCACGGCCTTCGGGGGCCCGCCGCCAAACAAAAAAGACATAATTGAAAAGGCTAAGGCAAATAGGGTTACTTAAAACTCGCAGAATCGAAAACCAACGGTCAAATCTCCTAGAAATCGAGAAAGAGCTCTAACTGCTCCGCCAAACTCGCACGTAACAATGACACGTCATATGGGCCCCACGCCCTATTTATAGAAATTCCACCATTTTTCAAACCGCCATTCCAGTCTCATACGACGTCCGTTTCTCAAACCGTTGGTACCATTGGAATCAGCACGGCGAGAACTTTGTCATAGATCTTTCCTCTTCCTGTTTTCATCGAGTCCATTTTTTGACCATTTTTTGGGTGCCCTTGTCGCCTCGGTTTGCGTGCCACATCGGCCGTCGTCCGTTTTGGTCAATTTTTATATCGCTGGATTCAGTTTTCCGCGCTCGTGATGATGCTTGAGATCATTTCTCGCTCTCACGCCCAGATTTTTTGGGCATTTTTTTCCACGCCTCGATTTGCGTGCCACATCGACCGGCGTCCGTTTTCGACAAGTTTTATATCGCCGGATTCAGTTTTCCACGCTCATGATGATGCTTGAGATCATTTCTCGCTCTCACGCCCAGGTTTTTTGGGCATTTTGTCCATGCCCCCCTCGTCGCCTCGATTTGCGTGCCACATCGGCCGTCCTCCATTTTTTGACAAACCTTATATCGTCGGATTCAGTTTTCCACGCTCGTGATGATGCTTGAGATCATTTCTCGCTCTCACCTCCTGATTTTTCAGGCATTTTTAAAAAAATGTCACCCATCACCTCGGTTTGCGTGCCACAATGGCCGTTGCCCCTGGTTGACAATCTTTATGTCACCGGATCCAGTATCCCGCACACATGACGACGCTTGAGACCTTTTCTCGCTCCCATCAATCCCGTGTTGTTCAGTATGATTTTATCCCTTTTTCGGGCCGAGCGATCCCTTTTACGAAAAAGGCACTTAGGGAGTTTCTGTTAAGCTCTTTTCTAACTCCTAAAACAATGAAAAGATCGCCGAGCAATCTTGCTTCCTTTCATGCTCGCTAAACGTATCTGAAAGGGCGTCTACCTGGTATAATTTTACCCCTTTTCCGGACCTCGTAGACTAATTACGAAAAAGGAATACTCTAGTCACATCGGCTAGAAGAGTTCTCCCTCTGCATCATTTTATGCTTTTTCGGGCATTGGAGACTAAACTTACGAAAAAGAACACCAATGGAGTCCCCTTACCGCTTTCAGACTCTCTAAACATGAAAGCGACCATGAGCAATCACCATCCTGGGCTCGTAAAACCAACAGGACAGTAGTCATAACCACTGCAGAGTCTTCTTGTCATTTTTAGACTCCTTAAAAATGAAAGCACCAATGAGCACGAACAGTCCTGGGCTCACCAATCCACAGGACAGTACCATTTCAGAGCACACTTTTATCCCTTCTTCAAGCTCATTAAAACTACGAAGAAGGACCCAATGGTGCCCCTTGGCGCCACAACAGATCACATCTACTCATATGGCAGCTTCCCACATTTTGGTCGCCTTTGTTTAGAGTATTCTGCAGTATGTCACCCTAAGACTCCATCAACAGCATCCATCAGCCTGACCACCCCCCAGAGTCAATACGTACCCTTCAGTCCTTGAAAATCATGATCCTCACGCCTACAAGTCAGTCCCCTATGATGCCAGGTCAACCATGTCATCATACTCTGAACAAAGGGAGTTTGAGTCTACCCACTATATGACCCGAGTTACTTCCCATCCCCACAAGATGTCAGTCCTACCATCAATACTACCACACTTTAGTTCTACACCTCAAGCTCCTATCAAGGAAACATCATTGCCTTGTTAGTTGCTGGTCCTCCTCTGTCGACGACAACCAAATTTATTCCAGCGGATAGACCTAGAGGTCCCTGTGTCTTGGACTCATCACCATTTATGATGAGTGCCTACGAATCATTTCGAGAAGAGTCCTCAGTCCTTCTCCGAATGGTTGTTTCTCACATGCTCGACTCCAACACCTTGATCACATCGTTGAGACTCGTACAGGGCATCGGTCCGTTCATTTATTAGACGAAGACCCCGGATACCATCTGACCCCTCCACATTGGAGAGTCTACCTATGGATACAACCAGTTATACTTTTTCCTATAGATATTCGGGTTGCGCATGGCGACAGTATTCAGATGTACACCAGTTTTATACTCCCTCGAGTATACAGTTACATATACTTCCCAGAGATGGCTCACAGTCATTACGTCCTTACAGATGTTGGACACCTTCAGTTTCAGCAGTTCAGCAGTTATTCTAGTGTATTTTTTATGTATTAGATCCCCCTTTCTTGGGACTAATTGTTATGTATATGTCTTGATACGAGCATGGGTTTGCCCACCTCATCCATTATCAGAAATTATTCCTTATTCATATTGAGGCCATGTAACATTTGTTTATTTTTTGCAGCTTCCAAGGTCTCTTCTCCTCCCCAAACCCCAAAAAAAAGACAAAAGAACTATGATGTCTATCGGCCATATGATGAGCTCCTGCCCTCACACATCAGGGGGCAATCTGTTAACACCCAAAAAGTGCTCACTAGCTCATTTCCCTATTCACATGACCCATTTGTCCAATTTTTCACCATCTAAGCTTCTGAAGCCAACAAAAGGTCACCAAAGGGCCTTAGTACACCCCTTTTTCCACTCAAAAAGATTATTTTTTCCTAAAAAACATAAAAAAACCCTCAAAAAGGGTCCAAAATTCCCAAAATATTAAAAAGGGAATAAAAATAATAAAAATATTCAAAAAAGGAAAAGGAGGGAAAAGTACCTAAACCATGTTGGTCAAAACCATTGGTTTCCACAAAACCACAAATGGTATTCCCCACCACCAAAACCTATAAAAAGGTGGTAGGGGCTCCTCATTTCACATCCATTCATATTCCTATCCTCATGCTGCCAAAATCTCCCTTGAGCTTTTGGCCATTGTAGCAACCTTGGAGAAAGGACCCTTTGGAGTTTGGAGCTGCTCATCCTTGGAGCTTCTCAACTATCTTCATCATTTGGAGATATTACTACTGCAAGCATTTGCTTGCCCCCATTTTCAATACAAATTTATTTTCTATATTTTCTTGTTCTTGTTTTTTAATTCAAAATTTTATTATGATATGCACATGTTAGTTTAGCTTAGATTTAGATTTAGTTTATTGTTTTTGCTTAATATTGAAACTGCTGCTACTAGTTAGCAAGTGCCCATAGCACTAAGCTTGGTTGCAAAACCAAGCCAACAGGTAGTCTCCTGGGATTGTAGAGGACTAGGAGGTAAGTCAAAATTGGAAGCTATTAAGTTTTTAATTAAGAGTGAAAATCTCTCCATCCTTTTAATCCAGGAGACTAAGATGTCAGAAGAAGAAAACCTAACTTGTATGAAGAAAATATGGAAAAATAGTGACGGAGTCTCCATAGGAGCTACGGGGAACTTTGGAGGAATATCCATATGGTGGAATAAGAACAAATACATATCTATATCTAAAAGGAGACACTCTAACTGGATAATGATTGAGTTAGAAGATAAGGAATAGGATAAGCAGCTAAGAATTCTAAATGTTTATGGTCCCACTACACATAATAAGAAACTTGAATTCTTGCTCTCGTTTGAGGATCTCAGAAGACAAAATATCCATCTAAACACAATAGTTACCGAAGATTTCAATGCCACAATCTTAGGGGAGGATATTCGGGGAGGTACCAAGGTTAGAGATCCCTTTGGGGAACACCTCGACGATCTGATGGCCTCTTGGTATCTTACAGATGTCAAACCAAAAAAAGGCATCTACACATGGAATAATCGAAGAGTTGGGTCTGGCCACATTGTAGCTCGTCTTGACATATTCTTGGTTAATAGTCTCCTTTTGCACAACCCCTCTATCCCTTCCTCTAGAATTTTAACCTCTGCGGTGTCTGATCATAGGCCTATTCTACTGGAATTCCTTCTACCATTAAAGCTAGGTCCCCTCCCTTTTAAATTTCTCTCCTCTTGGACTAGATAGGAAGAAGTGTTAGCTCTGGTCTTGAATTCATGGAAATTATTTATGCATGGGTCCCCCGGTTTCATTTGGGAATCCAAATTAAAGGAAGTGAAAACATCTCTCAATGATTAGGTCAATAACAGACCCTCGACTGGGCTTTTGAAGGCTAGGGCACAAAAGGATCTTAAGGAGTTACAAGACTACATGGAGATGGGTGAAATAACTGACTCTCATATAAAAAGAGAACATGAGTTGCAGGAGAAAGTATATCATTATGAAAGGAAAGACGAGGAGGAATGGAGAATAAGATCCATAAGTCTTTGGCTCAAGGATGGAGATCAGAACACCAAATTCTTTCATAATCAACATAAGTAAAGAATGAGATGAAATACCATTCTAGAGCTAGATAGTGAAGAGGAAGGGGTTATTACCTCGAGGCCTTAGATCAAAAATGTTATTTTCAACTATTTCCAAACTTTGTTCAAGGAAGACGAAGGTCCAGTGGAGTCGCTTTCTTAATTTTTATGCCTGGGCATACCAAAGCTTGTCAACAACAAAACTAACAAGATATTGATTCAAAGCATCATGGAAGAAGAAGTCAAAAAATCTATTTACTCTTTGCATCCGGATAAATCCCCTGGACTGGACGAGTTTCCTATCAGCTTCTATCGGCACTTCTGTCACATTATTAAAAGAGACCTTTGTAGAATGTTGAATTGTTCTATGGGAATGAACAAACTTGGAGGAGCAAAAAATTCGTCCTTCATTGCGCTCATCCCCAAAGACAAGAAGACAACCTCTTTGTACAGGTATAGACCTATCTCCCTCTGCAACGCTTCTTATAAAATCCTTACTAAAATTATTTCAGGAAGGTTAAAATGGATTATTCCGAAGCTCATTTTAGAAAATCAAGGAGGGTTTGTGTTGGGAAGACAGAAAAAAGACAACATCATTTTTCGTGCAAGAGGATATACATTCAAGCTTCAACGGGAAAGAAAAAGGGATGGCTATCAAACTGGATTTGGCTAATTCTTTCGACAGAGTAATACATAGCTTCCTTTTTCAAGTTTTACAAGCTTTTGGTTTTTCTTCTTCCTTCATAAATTGGATTAGGGACTACATTAAAGGACCTTGGATCTCTCCTCTCTATAATGGGAGACCAACTGGGTTTTTTTAAGGTGTCTAGGGGCCTTCGGCAGGGGTGTCCATTATCCCCCTTCCTTTACATTATCACTGCCGAAGCTTTTAGTAGAAGATTAAACAGCTTTGTTTGCTCTGGTGAGCTTCCTAGGATAAACATTGTTAGAGGAGTTAGGCCAGCCAATCATGCTTAGTTCGCATATGACACCATTCTGTTGGGAAAGGCCACCATTGAAGTCACCAACCTTTTCTCCAAAACTCTTTCAGATTTCCTAGAAGTCTCAGGGGGGGGAATCAACAAAAGGAAAAGTTTCACCTACACTTGGAATTGCACCAACAATATGAACATAATCATATCCAGGATTCTATATTTTAAAGTGGTGGGGAAATGGAACTCCTTCAAGTACTTGGGCATACCTATCTCTCTGCTGGGTAGGACTGAAGGATGGAGAGAGATAGTCACTAAAATCAAGAACAAGGTTCAATCCTGGGGGGTCAAGTGGTTGAACCTGGATGGAAGGGTAACTATCATCAAGTCAATGCTCAACTCCACTCCCATCTATCTATGATCCATTGTCCTTGCTCCGACGGGAACAATGAGTGAGATAAGAAAATAAATTAGGAAGTTCTTATGGCAAGGAGGCCTAAATGGACAGAATAAATTCCATCTCGTAAAGTGGGAGTCTATTAGATCTGAGAAAAACAAAGGGGGTCTGGCCATAAGAGAACCTAGATTAAATAATATTTCCATGGGCACCAAAATATTGTGGAGGCTTGTTACAAGTAAGAACGAATGCTGGAAGGAGATCTTAGTCAAAAAATATATAAGAAAGGGCAGGCTTAGATGTATTGACAAGAAATTTACCGGGGTTGGCACAAAGATATGGAATCTTTGCAAATCTTCAGTCTCTTTAATTAGAGAGAATATTTATTGGATCCCTGGAAGTGGGAAAAGAATCGACATATGTGAAGACAGGATTTTGGGTAATCCTCCTTTGAACTACAATGAGTCTCTAAGTGGCCTAAGGCAGTGGTTACAGGAGAAAAACATAGTCAAACTTCACGATCTCTCTTCCTAGGATGAAAAGGGGAATTGGTCGGGCTAGAAAACCCTTGATCCGCCCATAGGTCTCCGTGACAATTTGCAAGAGCTTCATTCTTCTCTCAATGGAAAATCCCCCTTGAATTTTAGGGAGAAATATTTGAGGGGATGGGGGGAAATAGGTTTCTACAGAGTAAAGGATGCTTATAAGCTTCTTCTAGCTAATTTCCAGGCCCCCCTATGGATTAGAAATGGAAGAGAGTCTGGAATCGGGATTGTCCTCCCAAACTCTGTGCCTTTTGCTGGATTCTTTCACAGCAGAAAATATTAACTGTCGAGAACTTAAGAAAAAGGGAAATAGTTGGTCCTGGCAGATTCGTCTCTGTAAAAGACAAGAAGAATCAGTGCAACATCTTTTCTCGAACTGCAGTTTCACACTCCAAGTCTTTGAAGAAATGGTAAAGGGATCTAAGAATTGATTTCTCTCTCCCCAACAATATAAGCGGATTCTTCAAGGGGTGGGGACACCGGTATCCTGGTATCATAGCTAACAAAAAACTTCTTGCTAAGCTTTGGAACACTCTACCAAAGTACATCAATTGGAAGATTTGGCTTACAAGAAACAAGGACATCTTCGAAGGGAAACATCTGGAGGTGAGAAAAATGGTAAGGAGTGTCACTTCTCAGATAAAAGAGTTGATGGCTAGCATGGGTTGGCATTCTCATCAGGAAACTTATTCTCCTTCTGAATCTCTGTGGGTCTCAAATTTATTAGTTTTGAGCTCTCTTCAGTCCAAAATCTCTTCAAGTCCTTTTTGGGTGCTCAACTTATCCCAAAACGATTTTCATGGCTAGAAGAAAAAGCATTCACAGTGTCTTATTTTCTTTGATGGTGCATCGAAAGGCAATCCAGTGGTGGCAGGTGCGGGAGGGGTCGTTTATGATCCTGGAGGTAAAAGGTTATTTTAGTACGTGTGGGGATTAGGAAGGAGAACAAACAATCAAGCAAAATGGGCGGCTCTCCTCCAAGGGGTTGAAACAATGGTCTCCCTGCATATAGATCATTATACTATCCTCGGAGACTCCAAGATTTTAATACAGAAAATGATAAACATCCAAAGAGGTCATGATAAGTATATGAACAGAATTCAAAAACGAATTGTCTCTATCATTAGCGACATCTCAAGGATTCAGTTCTATCACATTCTAAGGCACAATAATGTGGAGGATGATCCCCATGTTTTTGAGCTCTAACTTCCTAATGGGGGCGTGCATGCAAAGCTCCCTTCTCCTTATGTGGACAAGTGGATTCCACCACATCTTGAACTTTAAAGTCAAGATCATGAGATTCAATGTATACACCCCTGGAGTTACCTTGACTAAGTGATTGACTTGGAAGGATTTGTACCCATTAGTACTAGGTTTTGAGAGGTCATCACAGTTTGCACTCATGCAGCATGCGACATCGCAACTTGCTCTATTGCAGGGTGCGCCAATGTCAGTTAATAGGAAAAAATAGCCCTTCAAGCCCTTTCTCGAAGCTTGCTGACTTGGGACCCTATCCCTAACCTCTAGGGAGAGCTGGCATTCAGTTCCTAACACCTTGGAAGGATCCCTTAAGCCTCTCCTATCATATCTCAACCTATCTTATCCTCACCCAATCCACTTAGTCCTATTTAAATGAAGTTCAATCCCATCCCAAGGGGAGGAAGTCTATGGTATTCTTATGCTGGTGAAATCAATCCCAATAGATCTAACACTCTAGCTTGGAGAACCTTCACTTCCCTCTAGGAGCTTTGGCATGGCTTGTCGGAAGGAGCTTGCAGCATTAAGGCTATGGTTGTAATCCTCTTTTCTATTGTATTCCTCACTCTTCAATACAGTTAATATAATTGCTTTCCATAAATGTTGTCTCCTTGATGATGTTTAGAGCTTTCCTGCTTAACTGCTAGCTTAGATCTATCATATGAGATATATGATTTCACTTCTTGTGGTTTGTTACATGTTCAACAGGGTTCAGCTACTCGCAATCTGGCAACGCTAGAGCATTGGATCAACGAAGGAGAAAGGGATCTACAAATCTAAGGTAAATGATCTACTCTTACGTTTGTACTTCTATATGATCTAGGAAAGTATTTTATGTTCTGTCCTATTTGTTATGGACTTACGTTAAGCTAGGGAGATCAGGCCTTGAGTCCGCTCTCGGTAGATTGTCCGCGAAACAAATCTGGCGACCATACTAGGGATATTCCATCTTGTTCTGTAGTTGTCAATCTAAGAGTCATTTTCAATTGATTGCTTGACACAAGCCTTTTATTTGTCATTTGCTTCTTGGGGATTTCACCATCAGATCTTCATCTTGAAGACTCGGATCTGCTTCCTCTGAGTTTGTACTACTCATTTTCAAACCATTTCATAGTTCATTACTTGGAGATTTGATTCATTTTTTAACTTAGACCTTGCTTGTTGCACCTGGTTAGTGAAAGAAGAGCGACACAGTGTCATTTCTGGTCTCTGTTCTTTGTCTGTTAGCCACTCGTCACACTCCCCGTATTGGTGAACTACGACATCGCACTTTGTACAAGCACAGAGTGCGTAGATTTGTTGAATTTGGCATGCAGGAATCCCCTTTCCATTTGTTAATCTAGGCCTTGGTTTGATGTATGAACTCCCTCTGTGCTGCAAGATCCAACCAGAGATCCCATTTTTTATTCGTGTCTTGAGGGTTTGGTTTTGTTTGGATTGATTTTGGGTTCCATCTTGGACAAGTCTGAGTATCGGTAGTGGTGGATACTCTTGTCTCCCCCACCTTCATCCGCTCACCCTTGCATTCCCTCCTCTCCTTGACTGATATTGTTACTACATTAGATCAGCTCCCAGGCCTCATTTGCATTATTTTATGAGCTTTGCTTGCTTGGTTTGCTTGCTACTGTCTGATTTTGAGTCCTGCATGTCTTTCAGCCTGATTAAGTGCTTGTCCTTTCTCGAGTTTTCTAAGTGTACCGAGTGCTGCAAGTAGTGTTTTCTTTTCACTCATTTAGATCTGAAAGCGCAGTTGTTATCAAGTTAATCTTTTGATGCATCCATTGAAAAGTTAAAAGTGCTTCTTTCCCATCATTTCTCAAGCATTGTTGAAGGGAATTGTTCGTGCATTGGAATGTTTTGCTTATGCATCTTTTGGAAAAATTGAAAGAATGTGTGATCGCTTGTGTTTTTCTTGAATTATGAACTTCTCATTTTCTCAAAAAATCCAAAGTATATTTCAGTTTTTGCAAAATTAGTTCCATGCTAAGGAAAGGTAGATGCATTTTTTATTTTCATTGCTTTTAGGCCATTGAAAGTGAAATTGAAAAGCTTGCATACTCCATCTTAGAATTCTCTCTTTTCACTACCTAGCATCATTTTCATTTTGAAAAGGAAAAGAAAAGGAAAAAATGTTGTGATTTGGATTAGTAGTGTTGTGATTTTTTGCGTTTCACCCAAAAATGAAAAGAATGCTTTTATAGTCAAACTTGTTTGAACTGGGAATTATTGCTTTTGCTTTGGTAAGATTGTTGGAAAGAAAAAGTTTTCTCCCTCCCATAGGTAGCATTCATCAAAAGGAAAGCATATTTCGTGCATGTAGCTAGGGCTTGCATTATGTTTCTGATTATGTACTCACCTCATGCATTCACCTAACCGTCCAGATAAAATTAACGGTAGAACTAGGTAAAATTTTAGCAACTTGTGTGTAAGTTAGATACGTGTTCCGGCGTCGTTAAGCGTGGCAGCTGTTGTTATTTGCCATCACTGTATCCGGGGGGTATTGTAGTCTTCCACGTACTTATCGGTATATCGAGCTCCTTCACGTACCCACCAAGTACTATAATCCGTACTTGGGATATATCGAAGGGTGTATCACGTACTCGGTAATATATCGGAAGGTCTCTTACCGAACGGTTGTGCATTAGACAGCACCACTACGGATTTGAGCTCCCACGTACCTTGCGTATATCGGGAGACACCACTAGGATTTCTGAAACCAACTGAGTTAACCATTTGGTCGTCTTGGCAAAGCAATACACCGAGAACAACACTCAGGGAGATTAGCAGGCACGTACTGTCCAGGTAATCGGGTATGCAGGCAAGGGTACGGTCCCAATCCTCCTTGTAGCATCATATTGTTGGACCCTGTAGTATATAGAGGTTTTCGATGCCTTGATAATCTCGTGAGGTTCCAGACTTTGAATCCACTCTTATCACATAATTTTGCTTGTGGCCTTAGTTTGCGTAGGGTTTTGTCTGGTCTGCTTTTCTTTTAGCTTGCCTTAGGAGAAACTTTTTATTTCAGTCACTCTGGCTGACTTTCCTTGGAGAAGGTCCCGTAGAATCCAAAACTTACCACCCAAATATCCCCTTAACCAGGAGGTAATTTCGAGGGAAAGGATGGATCCTCATGCCAGGGTCAGGTCACAAGAAGTGGAAAACCCCACTTTGAATATTGGAGGACATTTGTTTCCACGTACCCCTCTAGATTCACCTACCTCTCATCCCCTGCAGGATGAAGAAGCACAAGTTCCCACTTCACAAGACCTCCCTCCCGTTATGCCGGGAGAGCCTGGATTGTTGGAATGGATAAATCAACCCCAGGATGACCCCACAGCAGTTGTTGGTCCCTCAGTAGCTTATTGGACATCTTTTACTAGCCACCCAATGGCTCATTTTTCCATTGCATCCCCACCCAACTGGACTACTCTAGAACTCTCTAGACCCTTCTATAGGCCCGACCCCGCCGATATTTTCAGTCCTATTCATGATCGTCTAGAACGATTACGAGTTAGGGGTGACGAAATTCGAAGACAAAGTCTCGAGCAACGACTTGGGTATAGAGACACATCAGTTCATCTGATACCTTTTGGTTCACCCAAACCATCCCTCCACAACCTGACCATTAATGAGACTGGTCAACCCTCGCAAGAGTCTAGTCCTGCACTTCAAGTGAACCAACCTGTTGAACAACAACAGTCCAACACACCTATTACTGCCACGATTACTTTACCAGTTCCTCCCCCACCTCAAAATTCGAGGGGAGGATACTCCATTCCCCTGGATTATCTCATCGGTAACATTACTACTATGGTATCTAGTCAACAACCTATGTTGGTTCAACCTTTGTTTAGTGGTCAGCCCATTGTGGCTGGGGGGCAACCCCCGCTTCCTAACCAAAACATAGGCAGTGGAATCCCCAACGGACCTCCTGTTGGACCTTCCCAACCCGCTAGAACATCCACCATAGGATTATCTCATGTTGGGGGGCCATCCAATGTAACTCAACCCTCATGGAGTCAAGCGTATCCAGGTTCCTTTAACCCTACGCCGGGTCAATATGATCCCGAAAACGCACCATATGGGATACCCTATCCTAGAAACCCATACACTCTATGGGGAAACAACCCATTTTACAATGTGGACCCCAACCAAATATCCCTCAAGCACCACCACCCTCGATCGGTCCACCCCCACCTCCTGTCGGAGGCAGTGGGCCCCCACCCAACTTTGGAGGAGGTGGACCTCTCCCTTCTGGCAGTGGTCCAAGTCATTCTACCAACAACGGCCCCCCACCCTTACGGCGGTGGCGAGAATGGTCCACCACCCCCCCCCAGGAGGAGGATTCGAAGGACCACCCTATTATGGTGGGGGAGGACATTTCCCTTTGGGCAGTGGAGGTGGTCCACCACTCCCTCCAGGCGGGGGAGGTGGCGGATCTAATTATTATGGTGGCGGTGGTGGTAGTGGAGACCCTCACCCTTCCAGCGGTGGAGGTGGTCCCCCACCCCCTCCAGGTGGAGGCGGTGGTGGGCCACCTTATTATGGTTATGGACCCCCACCTCCCCCTGGCGGTGGTGGTGGACCTCCACCTCCTCCCAATGGTGGAGGTGGAACCCCACCTTATTGGAATGGACCACCTTATGGTAGCGTACCCCCTTACGGTCCGGGCGGCACACCCCCCTACGGTCAATTTCCTCCATGGTCACCCTTTAATCAGTCGATACGAGGTCCTATCGGTCCTTACATGCCTTATCAGTACTACCAGTACCCGCAGCCTAATCAACAGCTGCCCTTTCTGGCCACTTTGGACCTACCTTATCTATCTCAACTGATGAACGACCCCATTTACCACGGAACTAACTGGCCCCCGATTCCGGTGAAACTTCCATCGGATATCCCCAAGGTTGACATCAAGCTAGACGAGGATCCTAAGCACCATGTGATGACATATCATTTATGGTGTTCATCCAACTCTCTGATGGATGACTCGATCCGTCTGAGATTATTCCAACGAACTCTCACTGGTTCGGCTTCTAAGTGGTACATCGAATTACCACCTCATTCTTTTTATGATTTCGGGTCTCTTGCTATGAACTTTTTGACCCACTTCCAACTGCCTATACGGTACGAGACTGGTACGGACCTTCTCACCTCTCTCCGCCAAAATACCGCTACTCATATCTCTACTCATATACATGAGTGGTGGAGGAGAAGATGTTTGATTAAGGCTCCCATTCCAGACCAATTCCTAGCAGATTGGTTTACAAAGTCTCTCATCCCTCACATAGCTCGAGATGTTTCCATGGGTAGTGTCGTCATTGAATAACAAGCTATCGCTCGTGCCCATTACCTAGACCTGGTCTATGCTCAATCGGGCACGTTGTTTGAGATTCTTCCTGACGCACCCCGTGACACTTATGACCCCACGAAACCTCCTAAGGGACCCCAAACCAATGGCATCATTGGATCCCTTAACACCCAGCCTACTTCTAACACTATTGGATTGTCAAACCTTCATGGTTCCTCCCCATTACCAACTCAGGCTGGCCACAACACCACCAAGTCGACCGCCCCTGCTATAACTGAAGAGGTGAATTCTGTCCAATCAGCTTCATCTCAAAAGTCCAAAGGCAAGAAGAAAAACAAGGGGAAACCCAAGAAGTCTTCCACCCAGCAGGAACAAAAGAGCACTCCTGATGATACCAAGTAGAAATGGAAGCTAAAGTAT
This sequence comes from Larix kaempferi, assembly GCA_027924585.1. NCBI lineage: Eukaryota > Viridiplantae > Streptophyta > Pinopsida > Pinales > Pinaceae > Larix > Larix kaempferi. The sequence goes on along the minus strand of BSBM01000994.1, from coordinate 21,193,340 downwards.
CCTTGTGATCACTTCTCCAAAGAATGTCCCCATAGAGACGAAGTTCAAAATTTTCTTTGGGGTAAACCAACTCCCGCAGTCCTCAACGATCCATTTCCCACTCAAAACCAGCAGATGATTGCTCAACCTCCCCCAGCCCAGGGGGAACCATCCAATACCGCACATGTTCTCATGGTGTGTAACACAACGATCAATTTGAACACTCACTCGCAATCATATGACTCGGTCCCTTTGAAAGAACCTACTGGAATTAATACTGAAAAAACTTCCAACTCTTTACCTGATGTCACTGTACCATCAGCTTCTCTCACCATTGAGAAGTCGTCCTTAGATTTGATATTGCGACCACCCAAGATACACAATTCGAAAAGATGTTTTCAATCCTAATGCTCGGGCAGCACAGAATTACAATATCATAGAGGACTTGGCACAAGCCCCTTGCACCATGTCCACGCTGGAAGTTTTGCAGAATTGTCTTAATCAACGCAAAACTCTCCTTGCAGCAATCGGTGCAATTGACCCTGATTCTTCGAATACCATCATGTTCCGACTTGACTACTTCAAGCCGAGGCTTTCCCACCAGCTCGCATTCCAAGTAGTTGCAAACATTGCTAGGAAAATTGTCCATCGTACCCTTTTGGATGAAGGCGCCTCTAGTTCTGTCATGTCGATCGCCTGTTGGAGAGCCATCGGCTCTCCCAAATTGAATTGTTCTCCTACCACGTTGAAAGCATTCGACGGGCGTGGCTTTCAACCTCATGGGCTCCTACAAGCTCTCGCAGTTGAGTTGGCCGGAAAGACCGTAACCATCAATGTGGAAGTGGTCTCGACCCTGATAGATTATAATCTCTTGCTTGGTCGCAATTGGTTTTACACCATGCAGGCGGTAGCCTCTTCAGTATTCTGCGTCGTACAATTCCCCCACCAAGGACAAATTGTTATAGTTGACCAACTAGATTTTTGCACACCAGACACTACTACTCATCCTAGTGACCATGTTCCTTCCATTGGACAAACGTCAAAATAGTATGAGAGTATAGGGGTTGGCCTTTTGAAAGATTCATCTCTCATGGGCGTTTTTCCGACTTCGAACCCCCCTAATCATGTTGCCTCGGTGAACATGATCTCCACAGAGATTTGATCTTACTCCATTGATACCTAGCTTGTACCGAATGAAGCCACGACACGCCTGATTGGAAACGCAATGCCTCTTTCACCCGCTGAATGCATTTACGAGGCTATCCAATCAGGACCGGAGGACCACTTAACTATGGCCTCCCCATCCTGTTCTCTACGATGGACATCATCTCTACCTGATCTCTTGCTTCAGACTTTTCATTCAGACAAGTCCATCATGGAATTTATAAATGTTGATGATGGTCCGTGGGATGACCTCCACCATAGGTCGTCTTTTCTTCCTCCTTTGAAGTACATATAGGACAACATTAGCACCATCTTTTCACCGGATATCTACCCGTTCCCTCATTCCCCCATACTTACATGTCTTTCAGACACCGAGGGAAACTTGGCCAACATTGATCCTACCACCCCGGTAGACATTTCGATAAAACCTGGTGTAGCGGAACACATTCACATAGGCTAGAAGTGTTCCCCTGAAGAAATAGCTATTGGTACGGCCTTATTTAAATGATCTCGAGACGTATTCGCTTGGTCCTATTAGGAGATTCCTGGGATAGACCCCGCGATTATTTTTCATGAAATAAAAACCTATCCCGACATCAAACCTGTACGTCAAAAGTTGCGACTGGTACACCCCCGGAAGACAGCAGCGATCAAGGCAGAAATTGAAAAGCTCTTAAAAGTTGGCTTCATCTATCTTGTCCCGTTGACGGATTGGGTCTCAAATGTCATCCCTGTGAACAAAAAATAGGGTAACATTCGCATCTGTGTTGATTATCGGGACCTTAACAAGTCTTGTCCAAAGGACAATTACCCAACCCCGTTCATTGACCAGATCATCGACAATTGTGCCGAAAGCGTCATCTTTTCATTCATGGATGGATTTTTTTGTTTCAACCAAATTGAGATCAACCCAACCGACCAACATAAGACAGCTTTCATCTATCCTTGGGCGACATTTGCACACCGCCAACTCCCGTTTCGCCTTAAAAATTTTGGTGCCACATTCCAGCGGGCCATGTCGTATGCCTTCCATGACATTAAGGACTTTGTGGAACCTTACCTCGATGATCTCCCTGCTCATTCAAAGCAGCGTGAGTTCCACATGGATCATCTGACGACCATTTTCCTCAGATGCAGACGATACAATATCTATCTGAATCCTCATAAGTGTATCTTTTGTGTTGAGTCCGGATGCCTCTTAGGATTCATAGTCTCGAAGGATGGGATGCACATCGATCCCTTAAAGTTGGAAGCCATTGTCAACCTACCACCTCCAACCGATGTGACGAAACTTCAAAGTCTTCAAGGGAATGTGACTTATTTAAGGCGTTTTGTTTGTAACTTCGTGGAGAAGACTCGGGGATATATAAAATTGCTTAATAAGGACGTCCCGTTCATTTGGGACGATCAAGCTCAAAAATCCTTCGATAGCATTAAACATGCCATCACGTATGCTCCCGTGCTCCAACAGCCCAACTATTACCGAGATTACCTCCTATATCTCGTTGCTTCTCCTACCACTATCACCATGGTCTTGGTATAGGAGAATCAAAACACCCAGGAACATGTAATATACTATGCGAGTAAGGGTCTCACTACACTGAAACTAGATATTCACATGTCGAAAAACTTGCTTTCGTGGCAGTCATTGCCGTCCAAAAGTTTTGGCACTACATTTTGCTCCGCACCACCACCATCATCGCAAACTCGAACCTCATGTACCGCGTACTCACACGTCAAGTGCTTGGGGGCAAGTATTCACGCTGGATCGTGATACTGCAAGAATTTGACCTTCTTTTTTAGAAAGCTAAGTCTAAGAATTCTTTGGTGTTTGTTGAGCTTATCTGTGATTTTCCCCGTCCTGATGCAGAAGTTGAGCACAATGACTCTTTTCCAGATGAATAATTGTTTCTCATCAGTACGACTGATCCATGGTATGGAGATATTTCGTTATATCTTCAAACCCAACGCTTCATCCCCCAACTGTCTCGCAAATACCGTCGTAGAATACGTCACCATGTGAAGTATTATCTGATCATCAGTGACACTTTGTACCGTTGTGGCGTCAATTCAATTCTTCGACATTGTCTAACTCACGATGAGGCTGAACGCGTTCTGAATGATTGTCACGCTGGGGCGTGTGGCGGTCACCTCTCTGGGATGGCTACAGCATAGAATATTTTGTGCGCATGATTTTATTGGCCTACCATATTCAAAGATTGTATTGAGGCCGTAAAACGATGTCCTCCATGTCAACACTTCCGCACAAAGAAGTGCACCCATCCCACCCCATTACACCCGGTTATTGCCATGGGCCCCTTCAAAAAATGGGGTATCGATTTTATGCATTGTAAGCCTACCTCGGCTGGGGGGAATAGTTACATCATTGTGGCTATGGATTACTTCACAAAGTGGGCCGAGGCAATGCCTACATACCAAAACGACGGCAAAACCACCGCACTCTTCATGTTCAATCATGTAATAGCGCAGTTTGGAGTTCCTCGGGCGATAGTCACCGATCATGGTTCTCACTTTCAGAACCATATGGTTGATGAACTGAGCGATAGATTGGGTTTTCACCATGAAAACTCAACACCCTACTACGCGCAGTCCAATGGATAGGTCGAGGCCATTAACAAGGTCTTGAAAACTATGGTCCAAAGGATGGTAGGTATGCATAAGTCCAATTGGCATAATATGCTATTTTTAGCATTATGAGCCTATAGAAATTTCGTTAAAACAGCCATAGGTTTCACTCCTTTCCATTTTTTGTATGGATTGGAAGTTTTTTTTCCTATAGAGTGTGAAATCCCGTCTCTACAACTCGCTATCGAACTTCTTCCTAACACTACTGTCGAGGAAGAACGTTTCCTGTACTTAGCAAAACTCGACGAGTCCCACCGATATGTTGCTCTTGCTAACGAAGCACACAAGAAACGTGTCAAAGCTCAATACGATAAGTCAGTTGAACCTCGTATCTTCAACGAGGGTGACCTAGTCCTCACATATGACCAAAAACATGACAAACTAGGAGCAGGAAAGTTCGAGTCCATGTGGCACGGACCTTACATTGTCAAACGTGTTTTGGAAAAGGAAGCTTACGAGCTTGAAGATTATGACGGAATATCTTTGGTTGAACCCCGTAATGGGCTTTACCTGAAGAGGTACTATGCCTGAACCTGTCATGCATAGACTTTTTTGTATATACTGTACATGGCGTGTTTGTGTGTTTTTGTGTGGTGTGACACGTTAGTTTTTGAGTTTCTTTAGATCTTGTTTCCGCTTCTTATACCATGTTCTGTCTGCGTGTGCAAATGGCAACGTGCTACGGATTCGCAGATGGCGCCAGTAGGCATACCCATAACCTTGCCTCGGCAGCCTGGGTACTATATTCCCCAACAGGCGAGCTCATCAGCTTAGGAGGAAATTGCCTCGTATTTGCAACCAACAATGCCGCGAAATACTAGGCAGTAATTGGAACCCTAACCGATGCTATTTCCTTGGGTATGAACCACATTGTCATCCACATGGATTCTCAATTAGTGGTTTCCCATATTAATCGGATTTACGCTATCCGTGATCCTACTCTACTCCGTCTCTTTAGACAAGTACGTCTCCCGGAAAGGTAATTTGAATCCGTTCAATACCTGCACATTCCACGAGAGTTAAACACAGTTGCTGACTCGATGGCCAACTTCATTCTAGATTGGTACATCACACACACATAATACTCATAATATGTAAAAGCATTCCCGACATGTAAATAATGCACTATATAAAAAGCAAAGCATATACACAAGATCACATCATTCATCATTTTTGAAACACATAATGTATAAATCACCAGGAATGTCTGTATATATATCATCAAAAGTAGTGTTGGTACAAAAATCTGAAGCACGATGGCTTTCAGTAAGTCTCCACAAAATCTAAAGCCTCATAGCTTTCAGTAGTACAAAATCTGAGGCCTCTAAGCTCTCAGTACATGTGTAATAACGTCATCAGGCTTGATGCCTGGCTCATACACCCCTAGGACGAACAACTCTCTGTCGCTGAGAATGGAAGCACTCCACTATCCTTGCTACCTTGCGGAGTAAGGCATTGAAGCGCATAGATGCTCCAACTCCAAACCTCTGCATAGGTCTCAGTAAGTCATCTACTGCTGGCTCAGGAACATCCGCTGTCAACTAGGACAAGTTCCTGTATACATCCTCCATCTCTACGATGGCAGCATGAGCACTTGGGTGCACAACTGCTTCCCCACCTCTATCTCTCCTCACCAGAAGAGAGACTCCTATGGGTCGTATGGGACCCACATCTGCACACACATGTTACATACTTGTCAACACTACAACAACAACAAAAAAATCATAAATATACAAAACTAAAAAAATACAAGGGTTTTGTTCTTACCGATATCTCCCCATGCTGTACCCTCAGGTAGCACTAAGTCGGGATCCTCTCTGAAATCCGTACCGTCGTACGGGTAGTCCTCAACCATGAGTAACTGGCCTTCTAGCCAGCTAAAGAACTCGACACCAAAGCTGATGATAGGGCCCCCACCATGACGGGCCATCACCTCTGCCCATCGGATCATGTTAGGATCCCTAGGATCCCTATCATCCAATCGTACCTGTGGGCACAAGAGGGGGATCTTCTCCAAGAGGAACGATACCACTATCGATCCATATCCAAACTGTTTGAGCTCTCCCTGTCGACACTTGGTCAGCTCAGCTCGGATGTTTGCGAGGAGACCCTCGCACCAATTGAAGATCTTGGGTGACATACACTCCTCCGCATAGAGCATCTGAGCCCGAGTTGCCATGTGTGGGGCTTGGCTTCCCACAACTCTAGTGATAGTGAACAATATGGTACACAGTGGGCAGTTTACAACATCCCTAATGGGAATATTCCCACTATAGGATCGAGTGTGAGCAATACAATGTTGCGTCACCATGTCATCAATAGTGCGATCACTAGCTCGTGATCCAGTGAGAACTACAGGGTCCCCTCTCCGAGACAAACCGATAAGAAAGTATATATCCTCAACATCTATAGTGAGGATGTGCTCACCGATCACAAAGTGTTGCTGGGCCGCATCCTAGCACCGGAGCATATGTGACAACAGCGGGATTTGGGACCTCATCCCCTGGATCTCAAAGAACTTGAGCAAACCATAGTTTCTCAAAGCATTCACACATTGTGGATCATTGGCGGCTTGTACATCTTCCGCCTTGTGCTCTCTCTCTCGCCACTCTAATACCATGTTTGCTAGCTATCAACCTGTCAAAGTGGACATTTAAACAATGTTAGACCTCACTTCAACCACAGGAAGTCCACCTTTTGGGTTTAATTTGATGGTTGGGGTATGTGTTTCCGTTGTCACACTGTGCTATTGCACACAGTACGATGGCGTCGCACTCCATGTTTTCGGGACTTGCGCCGAGTCGGTCTCATCGCAGTTCCCGAAAGGGAAGACTGCAATGACCCGAGGGCGCAATAGCCCTCCACAAATCCATCAAAAAACCTAAAAAATGGACCTAAATCCAAAATGTAATCCACTACAAGTTTGCTGGATGAATTTTAGGCTTACCTGCTCCAGACGGTGGGTGAAATGGAGGCTCATAGCTCCTCAAATGGGCGAGTGAAGTTTTAGCTCCAAATTGGCACTTCTTCTCCCAAATTGGCAAATGAAACAATGGTGACTATATTTGACCCATTTTTCTATTTATAAATAAAATGGAATATTCCTTTTTCAAATATTTGATGCTTTTAGGTCATTTGCTATAGTTTTAATCATTTTTTATCATGTTTGGAATATCAGTTGACTATTTGACCTAGTTTCCAAGTGTGCAGGAGTTGTTAAGTGATCTTTTGTGTTGTTTCTCACGTTACAACGGTCATCTTAGGTATGGACAAGTCCCTTGAATGTTTTGTTATTATTTTTGCAACGCTTAGATTGTAATTATTTTATGATGACGAGCTTACTCTTCGTTTGTTCTCGTGCTCTTGAAACTATGAGAATAAGTACCGAGATACGATTTATCACTTTTCCGGGCTCATTAAACTCCTACGGAAAAGGATACCCCCCGGAGTCTACCTTTAAGCTCTTTTCAAGCTCTCGAAAAATGAAAAGATTGCCAAGTGAACTTGTCGCGTTCACGCTTGTTAAAGCATTTGAATGGTCGTCTTCCTGGTGATAGTTTACCCCTTTTTCAAACCAGGGGGCACTACTTACAAAAAAGGTATACTCCATCCAATCATGACTGGAAGAGTCCTCTCCCGCGTTGTTTTACCCTTTTTCGGGCGATAAGGCTAACTTTATGAAAAAGGACCGTTGGAGTATTCTTTAGTTCTTTTCAAACTCTCTAAACATGAAATGACGACCGAGTTTACCTTCTATGGACTCGTTAAAATCTTACATTGAAGGGCCCTCCATGGGACGAACCCCTCCTATCCCAGGTTCCGAAAACATTTTGGATTGGACTCATCTATGAGACGAGCTATACCGAGCATCTGGTTACCCTCATCAAGCTCATAAAAAACACATGAGGCACTCATCGTTCATGATGGGGAAAAAGGAAAGATTTTGTATTACACCTTTATCAGTGGCAGTACCTAGTCATTCTTGAACATGGCACTCATCTACATTTGCATACAGTACTTGGATCATTTGTTTGTCCTCGAGTTCCGCTTACTTCCTAACTCTTGTTACTCCTTTTGAGTCATTCAAAGAAAGCTTCCATCATCAATTGCATTAGGAGTTAGTGTCGTACTCGTCATGTCAATACTTCCAAGTCATGCCATGCCCATGTTCAAGAATACTTTCACCATTTATTATCTGCAGTCAGTACACCCACCACCATGTCGGTTTACTCTGAGTCAGTCTTGCATGTTACTATACCATCCGATCTTCTCTACACATCTTTTGTCATGTTTCGTGTCGATTGATGGGGGATTCATCATGGCCCTCCTTCGACGGATTCATCCTTGTCGACATCAACTCATCATCCAAGGATTGAATCTAGAAACCAATCAAGTACCTTAGCCCTGCATGCCTCAATGGCAGGTTACCTCGCTTTCAACATGAGTTTACATCATTGACTCTTGATTGAAAGATTTCGTCTTGCATTCAACTCCAACTCACTTATTCACACTTGATGATATGTAATGTGATACCTTGGGAATCATTGACATTAATGGTGATCTCCCTCGCACTTGTTAACGGTTTACATCAATAACCGGTAATCAAGTGGTTTCTACCATGTTTGACGTCAAGACCTTTGTAATCACATGGATAGATTCGTATCATTGCAGGTTCAGCTTGAAGACCCTAGGAACTCATATTTTACCCAGGTTGCGATGGAGTTTGTATTTGAGTTATATTACACGGATCCACATTTGTATTGGTCGTGGCTATGCTATCATCTCATCATGGATCTACGCTTGTGTCTAGTAGCCATGACTGTGTTTAGTCGATCATTACTACCATGGATCTGCATTGTATTGGTCGATAGCCATGTTGTGAGTCATTTGAGATTGTGTACTCAGAGTCAGTTGTACTGCAGCAGTGTTCTTCCTCCGACAAGTCCATTGCCATTCCTTTTATCAAATCATTTCACCTGTCTATCTTTCAATAGCTTCATGCTTTGGGGGGCATTCTATTACACCTAAAATCTTCCCATCATGAGATTCAATGTATACACCCCTGGATTTACCTTGACTGAGTGATTGACCTGGAAGGATTTGTACCCATTAGTACTAGGTTTTGAGAGGTCGTTGCAGGTTGCATTCATGCAGCATGCGACGTCACAGCTTGCTCTATTGCAGGGTGCGCTGATGTCAGTTAATAGGAAAAAATAGCCCTTCGATCCCTTTCTTGAAGCTTGCTGACTTGGGACCCTATGCCTAACCTCTAGGGAGAGCTAGCATTCAGTTCCTAACACCTTGGAAGGATCCCTTAAGCCTCTCCTATCATATATCAACCTATCTTATCCTCACCCTATCCACTTAGACCTATTTAAATGAAGTTCACTCCCATCCCAAGGGGAGGAAGTCTATGGTATTCTTATGCTGGTGAAATAAAGCCCAATAGATCTAACACTCTAGCTTGGAGAACCTTCACTTCCCTCTAGGAGCTTTGGCATGGCTTGTCAGAAGGAGCTTGCAGCATTAGGGCTATAGTTGTAATCCTCTTTTCTATTGTACTCCTCACTCTTCAGTACAGTTAATATCATTGCTTTCCATAAATGTTGTCTCCTTGATGATGTTTAGAGCTTTCCTCCTTAACCGTTAGCTTAGATCTATCATATGAGATATATGCTTTCACTTCTCATGGTCTGTTACATGTTCAACAGGGTTTAGCTACTCGCAATCTAGCAGCGCTGGAGCATTGGATCAATGAAGGAGAAAGGGATCTACAAATCTAAGGTAAATGATATACTCTTAAATTTGTACTTCTATATGATCTAGGAAAGTATTTTATGTTCTGTCCTATTTGTTCTAGACTTATGTTAAGATAGGGAGATTAGGCCTTGAGTCCGCTCTCGGTAGATTGTCCACGAAACAAGTGACATCTCAAGGATTCAGTTATATCACATTCCAAGGCACAATAATGTGGAGGATGATCCCCGTGTTTTTGAGCTCTAACTTCCTAATGGGGGCGCGCATGCAAAGCTCCCCTCTCCTTATGTGGACAAGTGGATTCCACCACATCTTGAACTTTAAAGTCCGCTCTCGAACATCCCCTTGTATTAATGAAGGTTGGTGTGGTGGTAATATGGAAGCATGTGAAGTAACGCTGAACTCTCGAGGCTCTCGTTTGCACGATCCTTTTCAGGGAGATGGTACTGCATTTCAAACGGTGGTGTTGGGTATTGAAGCTCTCACTTGTGACTGTGGGGTTCTCAGTGTTGGTCTATGAACTCTTCCATGTTCTATCACAGCCTACAGGAGGATGAATTTGGAGAATATGATGAAGGATCTTTGGGAGATTAAGGTGGTTCATTAGGACATCAAGAAGAATGCACTCAATGCCTTCGAAGTTTCTAAAGTTGCTCTGGAAGAGAGCAGACAAATCGGTTTGGATCTTACCCGGATAGATTCGCGAATGGAGGATGTGGAAACCAACATCTACGTCCATGTTGGTGAGCTTGAGGAATTGCAGAATGATGTCAAAGGCATGAAAGACTACCAATAGGCCAACTTTGAAGGTCTCAAACAAATCTTATTTTCTCTGAAGGGGCAATTATTCAATACCTTGCAAAATGGAAACGACGAGATTGAGGCTCACCTGGTTCAGCTGGAAGAATCCTTGAGCGGGCTGAGGGATGAATTCGAGAAGCACTTCGAACCTGCGGACCCAGGAAATTAGCGTGAAGATAGGTCTCTGATGGAAGATGACTCGCATACTCATGAAGGAATCCCTCCCGCTTAAATCTGGGAATGTTGATGCATACTATCTGTTTTGTATTTTTAAATGTTTTTTTGTGCTTATATATGTAACCAATATGTCAAGATTTACTCGATAAAAGACAGTAGATATGAACAGTTAGGAAGAACAATACCCAGGGCTGAAAAGCTTATTTTTTCAATGTTGGACTACTCATTATCTAGGTTATGGTTTACCCTTCTAGGAAGGGAATTTTGTAACTTATCCTATGTTTAATACAAATCTATTTCACGCTTCTGTTAAAAAAAAAAAAGTGTCTATGTGTTCAATTTCTTGTTTAACTTAATTCTACTAAGGTTGAGTCCAATTCCCACACATGTTATCGTTATATCTTCTCCATCTATGATTTGATATGATTAATAGTTTAGTGTTTGGATGCTATAGCCAGATATACATTTATTGGCTTCATCCATAACTTTCTTGAAAATTAGTAAATATGTAAATGTTTTTACATATATGAGATCTGTGTATTTTAAATAAGCATTTGGTATATTCTTTTTTAATTTTAAAAACTATTATTAACGGGAGTCATTTTGGTTTACTAATAAATGCATAAAAAAGTTACAAAATACTACCAATTAGAAATTTACTAGCAAAAATATTTGAAAAAAAAATAAAAAGTAATTATTTCGAACATAAAAATACATTTTATAGAGATGTTGTCAAATTACTAACACTTATATATAATTATATGTCGATATGTAAAAAATAATTATAATATTATAATAGAAAATTATATGTACATATGTAAATAATAATAATATCATTATAATGAAAAGGTAAATAATGTAAAAAATGAGATTCTATATATTAATTAATTAATTTATATTTAAGTTTGTATTTAATTAAAAATTTGTTTTTTATTCTTATATATATTTATTTAAGGACTAAGGTTTTTTATTGTTTTGAGGTTTTTTATTGTTTTGAGGTGTTAATTGTTAAATCATTATATCTTAGTTTACTGCCACATTTTTAATCTATGGCCACATTTTTAATCTATGGAATATATTAAGACTCAAATTGTTATAAGTAAAACATTTAATTGAAAGTGAAGATTTGTATTTCAAAGTAAGATCATATTTAAAGAAAGAAATGCACCACCCTATAAAAGCTTATTTAGGGAAATAAGGACATGCATTTCTTTCTTTAGTTTATACTATAATTCATATGATTATACTTTGAACTCATTATTATTGTAACATTGTGGTGTTGACAAGTCGTTAATCAAATAGAGGGCATGATATTTTTGCAAGTTGGGTTATTGATATATGATAGATATATTATTATTATTATTGCTATTATTATTGCTTGTTGTTACTATGAGATGGTGTTGGTGAAACATTGAACTTGTTTTTCTATATATACATGTGATAATTGTGTTTTCAATTTTAAAATGCATTTTTCTTAGGTCTTGCATTCATACAAAAGAGGACATCTCATTTGTAAAACCCATGTAATGATTAAAAATGTGGGTAAAGTGTTGAAATTAAAGTGAATATACAACTCATCTATAATGGCACTCAAGCGCAAATTCTCTTACGGTAAATAAGTGAAGTGGTGTGCATTGAGTTTGTAAATCAAGAATATGGTTAGTTTGAAATACTACATTACTTGTGTGGAATTACCATTGATGTGAAGTGTTGTGGTGTACATCTTATGCTTGATAATACAACATGTAGGTTAGGTTCTTTCATTATGTAAAGGGTATTTTCTCAAGATTACAACTTCAAATATTATTTTTTGAGAATTTTTGAAGTTTCTTGTGTAAGCTCTCTTAATTAATATTAACAACTCTTCAACTAATTAAGGAAATAACTGATTTCTCATTGAGAGCTTTGGGAATGGTCCATAACTCCCTCAACGGTTCTCTATCTTGATCTGTGGAACAATTGACACATAGCCATCAGAAGCTTGATGGAAGCTTGGCTATTAAACCCCTATTTGGTCCCCAAGCTCGCTAACTCAATCCCCTTCAGTTTTACACCATCAAGAAAGAGAAAGCAGAGCTTGGAAGTGTCGTACAGGAAGCTAAACGTTGTGGAACAGGGAAATCTTTTACAGCAACTCAAGTAGCATCAATGGCTGGAGGTATGATCTATTTGGTATTCATATTTCGATTCTGTACCAAAGTTTTATTCCACATTTTCAGAATCAGAAATTTTTGCTTACAGTTGGTATCAGAGCAAAATTTTATCTCTGCCTTGATGTTTGGATTGCTCATGTGTTTTATTGTTTAGTTTTCAATTGAAGAGCATGGCAAAGATAGAATATAGGATGAAGCCGTAAACCCTGAAAAAAATAATTAATAGACTACAACATAAGCTTCGAGCTGGGGATGAGACTCATCATTCATTTATTCAATACCATATGAATTTGAATGATCAGGCTCGATCAAGCTCCCTTGATCCTCTTTTTTTTTTTTTTTTTTGTTAAGCAGCACATCCACACTGCCAATACCACATCCCGTTCATTTGAAGCTTTGAAGAAAACGAAACCTAACTAATCCACAGCAGCCAACAGAGTTATTATCCGGTTCTTGATCAGACTGCGCATTTGGCACTGATTTAATTGGCTTGTGTGTTGGAAATCGACTGTGTTTTCTTTTTATTAATTGAACTCAAAATTCCAATCTGCGAGTGCTGCATGTTTGTATCGTGTGGGAAAGTTGATGTGGCCATTAGGTAACAGAGAATCCCATTATAGTAAAACAAAAGGGGGCCATGATTCATTTTTTAGTGGCCACGTACTCGTCTCACTTTTCATGAATTTAAGTGTTACTTTATTCGCTTTCACCTTCACCAGTGCGCCACAAATCGAGAATATGCAGGTTGTGATCATAATGTACGCGTGTATTTTATGAATCATGATCTAACAATGGCTTAAATAAATCCTGGCGTTGCTTCTCCTCCACATGTAGAGTTTAGAAAATAGTGTAAGCCTCGTCCAGCGATTATAAAACTCCCATAAGGTTTATTGAGCTTTCCTTAAGCCTGTTAAGGTCTGCATACCTACCGTGAGCTCACCTGTGGTAGTCATGACCCTGTTGGGATTTTGTTGAGCTGGCCGTGACCTAATTTGGGTGCCATGAGTCCTGTTAAGGACATCTTGTGAAGGCCGCAACATGTTGAAGGTTATTTGACTGAACCGTGGGCATATATATATATATATTTAAGCAAGGGTTTCATCCCATTTTTCTGTATTTGAAGAGTTAGGGTCTTACTCTATCTTTATGGCAATAGTCTTCAAGATAAAGATATTGGTATGAGGTTTGGGGTAGGCATAACTCTATATCTGGGTAATTAAGAGCTAAAATGTAACTTCTACTACTAGAAATACCCAGTCAGGGTTTTGACCCGAGAACCAAAAATCACATTTCAAACTTTTAATTGAGACTGTACTGTATGGTTTTTAGAATTCTAGCCATCCTATATTTATACATATAGCATATTATTATGTTTTCCTTTTGTTTAAATTTCGAAGTTATTCTCTTTTTACTATCGGATTAAATAATTTCGTTTTTGTTTATAATCGGTTCTCCTCCAGCGATGGATTGGAAGGACTTTGAGAACCCCTGTTGTCTATTGTGGAGGCCGCCATCTTCTTAAGGTTGTTTATGAAGTTTGCAGACTTACTTTGAGGTCATATCTACTGTGTCGTGACTTTGTTGGGGTTAGATCTCTGTGCTGAGATTTAGTTGTGGACAGATCTATTGTACTGAGTCTTGCTTGTGGCTGGATTTGACTATTGATAACCACCACTGCTGCCTTTATTTGTTTGCCTGCTGCCACAGTGAAGTAATTACAATATGATACTTTTCTATCTGAGTTTTATGCACATGTATAAAAGAATTGAAATCAAGAAATTGTTTTTTGGATCTTGTCGAGATCTTTACAGTTAACTATTTTTCTAACATGAACTGTTACTGTTAGAAAAATATGGTGCTATTAAGATTTTTTCCTAATCGACTTGAATATATACTTCATTTGCATGATTAGTATCAAGTTAATTTTAGTAACGTCTAGTGATCCATATAATTTTTATTGATTAGAGAATAGCCACAGCATCTCTAATTAAATAATGTTATGGTTGATTAGGATCACATAAAGAATATTTACACATTAATTGTAATTAATTATACTAAATATAATAAATTTTATCCCACAGGAATTTTTATTATATTTATATAATTAATTAGGATAAAATATTTCATAACTTACCCACAGGAATTATGAATTAATAGTTTTATCATAAAGTTCAATTCTATCATAAAGATTCATTGAATCTGCTTGAATCAAAAATTTAGCCCACAGGGAATTTTTATGTTATGAGATTCAATTTTAAGCATGAATTTACATTGGTAAAGCATGGAATTTTAATTTAAGGCCTCAATTTTAACGTAAGCATGTGATCTTTAATTTTATGCAGTTGTACAACCTGCAATTTTTTCTGAAATTCGTTGTAATTCGTTTGTTTGTTATGAATCTAATATGGTCAATGTCAATATTAACACTTGGTGGATTGATTCTGGATCAACAATTCACATTTCGAATTCCTTGCAGGGCTTGCAAAGCCTTAGGAAGCCAGTGGGAAGTGAGCAAAGCATCTTATCTGGAAACAAGATGGGCTCGCATGTAGAAGCTATAGGAACATGCTATTTAACTTTAAGTAGTGGTTTTGTTTTAGAATTAGAAAAGACCTTTTATGTTCCAAGTTTTTCTAGAAACTTGATTTCAGTTTCAAGGCTTGTACCTTTTGGATATTCCTTCAATTTTTCAGAAATATCTTTCAGTTTATTTTATAAATCTGATTATGTTGGGAATGGTATTTTTTCTGATGGTCTTTACTGCATTAATTTACAAAACAATGTCACTTATGATTCAATGCATGTTAACACTGGCACTAAAAGATGTGTTATTAATGTTGATTCCTCTAAATTATGGCACCGGAGACTAGGTCATATCTCCATAGAAAGAATTAAAAGATTGGTAAATGAAGGGATACTTAATACTCTGGATTTTACTAATTTTGAGACTTGTGTGGATTGCATAAAAGGAAAGCAGACCAACAAGTCAAAGAAAGGTGCCAATAGGAGTTCAGACATATTAGAGATCATACATACTGATATATGTAGTCCAGACATGGACTCACATGGTCAGAGATACTTCATTTCTTTTATAGATGATTACTCACGATATATGTATCTCTACATGCTTCATAATAAGAACGAAGCATTAGATGCCTTTAAGATCTTTAAGGCTGAAGTAGAGAAACAATGCGGCAAGCAAATTAAGATTGTGAGATCAGATAGAGGTGGAGAATATTATGGTAGATACACAGAAGATGGACAAGCACGTGGGCCATTTGCAAAATTTCTTCAAGAGCATGGGATTGTTGCCCAATACACCATGCCTAATTCACCCGACCAGAATGGTGTAGCAGAAAGAAGAAACCGAACTTTATTGGACATGGTGCGAAGTATGCTTAGCAGCTCCAATCTTCCTAAATCCTTGTGGACTGAAGCACTTAAGACGACAGTGTATATATTAAACCGAGTTCCAACCAAGGCCATTCCTAAAACGCCATTTGAATTATTGAAAGGTTGGAAACCGAGTTTGCAACATATGCGCGTTTGGGGATGCCCGTCTGAAGTGAGAATATATAATCCACAAGAAAAACCCAAGGACCATTAGTGGGTATTTCATTGGATATGCTGAAAGGTCTAAAGGTTACAGATTTTATTGTCCATCTCACGGCACTAGGATTGTGGAATCAAGAAATGCAAAATTTCTTGAAAATGACTTGATCAATGGGAGCGATCTAACCAGGAACATAGTTTTCGAGAAGGATCATTCAGAATCTCAACCTTCCACCTCAAGTGATAGATTGGTTATTATTCACAGCACCCCTCAAGTACAAACTGGTGTTGAACAACCAATTGTTGAAGTTCCACAAGCTGCTGACGGCATTCTAGTAGATCAGGTAGTTCAAGAGTTTCCAAGAACTTTTGAACAATGAGTTGAACCACATATTTCTCAAGAAGATAGTGATACAACATTAAGAAGATCTACTAGACCAAGGAGATCAGCAATTCCTGATGATTATGTTGTGTATCTGCAAGAATCTAACTATAACATTGGAGCCGAAAATGATCCCGAGTCCTTTTCACA
Source organism: Larix kaempferi (assembly GCA_027924585.1). Lineage (NCBI taxonomy): Eukaryota > Viridiplantae > Streptophyta > Pinopsida > Pinales > Pinaceae > Larix > Larix kaempferi. Next base: position 21,176,579 of record BSBM01000994.1, on the reverse strand, counting down.
AGCCATGAATTGCAAAGAATCAGAATTATGGTACGATGCCATGAAGGAAGAGATGAATTCTATGAAGAGTAACGAAGTCTAAGATCTTGTTGAGTTGCCTAATGGTGCAAAAGCCATTGGATGTAAATGGGTCTTTAAGACAAAGAAAGACTCATTGGGCAACATTGAGAGATACAAGGCTAGACTTGTTGCTAAAGGATTCACTGAGAAAGAAGGAATCGACTACACGGAGACTTTCTCTCCTGTATCTAAGAAAGATTCCTTGCGTGTTATTATGGCATTAGTAGCCCATTTCGACTTGGAGTTGCATCAAATGGATGTGAAAACAGCTTTTCTAAATGGAGATCTAGAGGAGGAGGTTTACATGAAACAACCTGAAGGATTCCCCTCTAGTGATGGTGAGCAATTGGTTTGCAAGCTCAAGAAATCCTTATACAGTTTAAAACAAGCATCCCGCCAATGGTATTTGAAATTCCATAATGTAATTTCTTCTTTCAGTTTTGTAGAAAACATTATGGATCAATTTATATACCTGATAGTTAGTGGGAGTAAAATTTGTTTTCTTGTTTTATATGTGGATTACATTTTGCTGGCAACCAATGATAAGGGTTTGTTGCATGATGTAAAACAATTTCTCTCTAAAAATTTTGATATGAAGGATATGGGTGAGGCATCTTATGTCATTGGCATTAAGATCCATAGAGATAGATTTTGAGGCATCTTGGGTCTATCTCAAGAAACCTATATTAATAAAATTTTAGAGAGATTTCGGATGAAGGATTGTTCACCAAGTATAGCTCCCATTGTGAAGGGTGATAGGTTCAATTTGAATCAATGCCCGAAGAACGACCTTGAAAGGGAACAAATGAAGAACATTCCATATGCTTCTGCTGTCAGAAGCCTAATGTATGCTCAGGTCTGTACAAGACCTGACATTGCATTTGTTGTGGGAATGTTGGGACGATATCAGAGTAATCCAGGTATAGACCACTGGAGAGCTACAAAGAAAGTAATGAGGTATCTTCAAGGAACTAAAGACTACATGCTTATGTATAGATGGACGTGTAAGATCCCAACCAGGGTCCTTAGTTTGTTTTACAACTCTCAATAAAAAATCTGTCTTCTACTGTTTACATATTGTTTTATATTTATGTTTTGTAGTTTCTGCTGTTCCTATTGGCTGTAAAAACAGTATTTACAGTTTCAAATATACATATATATTTTCTAGTTATTGTTCTAACATCAATTACAGGTTTTCATTCTCAGACGCAAACATATAAGCATGTAATTTACCAATTATGTTTGTGCGGGGTAACAGATTATAATTACAGCATATAACCATTTGTAATTAACTTACAACTGAATTTGACAAGGTAGAATGATAAAACATACCTGCTGGAAAATACCTGTAGGTAGCTTGCAGATCCCCTTTGTTGCTGTTCCCGTTTGTCGTTTCTCCTTGCCTTTTCCCTGCAGTCAAAAGCCTTCCCCACATTTCTGAAACTCAACCGGCCAAACCAGTTTTGCCACCCTGCCAACTGGCGAGGTCTCGCCGACCACCCAGCTCCAAAGGTACCCCTTTGGACCCCCGAGCCCAAACCGAGTACAAGCCTAATCTGCTGTATCCCTTATAAAAACAAACTCCAACAAAATCCCCTCTTTGCAGCTCTTCTCTCCCAATTTCTGCTCTGCTCCCCTTCTCCCCAAAATCCTAAGGTAGAAAAGATGATCCCCTCCTCTTCCTCCTTTCTCCATCTTATGCTGGGTTTTGCCGACTCTTCTTCCTCTCCATTAATGCCTTATCCTCCCATTAATGGAGTCCCAACCCCCTCATTACTACTCCATCAACTCCCTCGAACCATTCCAATGAATAATCATATTTTAATAAACAGTCAATTCAATATTCACCTCTCTTTATGAGGTTTACCGACACCAATTACAACAATCATTTTCTTTTAACCATTCGTTTCTCATTCAAGTTTAATAATTTTATTAATAATCACTGTTATATCATTTTATAATAAAGGTTGGGGTTGGGGTTGGTTCACCCATCAATCGTAAGAGTTTTAAACTTACACGTTTCACCAATTTAATTTAATTAACATTAATCGTCAATCGATTAATTACAATTACCTAATCATTTAATTAATGGTTTCTAATATTTATAATATGTGAATTCCCTCTAATTATAAATTTACTAATCCAATTTATCTTTTATGAACAATACTCCTATTAATGTAAGCCATAACATTATCAATGTGTAGTTACATTAATTAAATAAAATTGGCTAAGATTTAATCGACTTTACCTGGTTCTATTTTAATTACACCTTAGTTGTAATTAATCTAATTAGCAATCAATCAAACATTCTAATCACTTGCATTAGTCACTACCTAGGTTAACCTTAGCTTTGTTTATTAATCAACAATAATTAATGATTAATGGGTAATAATTAATCATTAATCAACATTATTAACCCTAATCGACTTTATTAACCTTAATCCATAATAATTAATCGTTAATCTACATTGTTAACATTAATCATCATTATTAACTTTAATTGACATTTTTAACATTAATCATCAATATTTAACATTATTATTCAGCAAGATTTCACGAAATTCATAAATATGTAGGCGAGTTATGTAAGCGTAGCTACTGCTTACATACCTCGCGTAAGTACACTAACAGTATTAATTCACACATATCAATCTTAATCATGAAGCTGGTTGTTTACTGATACAAGTTCTAAACGTAGTTTGCAAGGTACAAATCCATTAACCAAAATCCAAGTTACGACAAATTCATACATTACTGATTTACGACACATACTAACCAAGGGTTTTACACACCTACAGTTAGATCTTGCTTTGACCCCTACTTCACGCTACACCTATCTACCTACATCATCACTAACTTCCACATCCTATCCTGTCCTCTGCTGGACTACCCTGGAATGTCAAGTCATGACCGGTTCCAGCTAGAACCCATAAGCGGAAGCGTCGACTACATCGACCAAGCTTCCCCAGCAGGAAACCACCAGTCATCATCACACACCTTGGGGAGCGCGCCGTAGCACAGCCCTCCCATGACTCTGGGTTTCGGGGATAAACGGTGGGTAAATCCTCCACCCCCCTAATGGAACAAAGGACTATGTCTACTCGACATAACAACAGCGTTGCACTTGTACTCGGTCTGTCATCGTATAACCGATCTGGGCGGTTGAGTTTCCTGAAACCCTACCCCACCCATGTCATAACATACATCATAATAAACAGCATAATAACCATACGAAAGTAAATAATGCATCACTCGCATACCATTTTATCTTTCGAAGTCCATGTCCCCGAGGCCCTCCCACCTCGTAGGATCCAACTATCACTTAGCCATTTCAACCTGTAAGTCAGTCCTCGACATACAATATAGAATATCGTGCATAAATCCTCGATATGTACACACATATATTTCATCATAACATAACGACAATAAACTCATTCATTCGCCATGCACCTGGCATAACATTCATTATTTCAACATATAACTGTAATGGTATCCACGTACCCATCATTTAGTAAATTTCCATATATTTGACATAATTAACACATGATACATATCTAAACATGACTACTGATCATTATACTATCATCAAACACACACATATATATATATCGGCAAAATAATAGAACCATATGTCCACAGTGTCGTCAACCGACGAGGTCTCACAGTCAAACAAATATAACATATAATAGTAGTTCAGGTAGTAATGTCAAAACGGGGTGTTACATACACCCACCCTTCAGGAAACTTCGTCCCGAAGTTATGATCAGAATAGTGTGGGATAATCACGACGCATAGTCTCTGCGTCCTCCCAGGTAGCAGAACCTGGGCTATATCGGTCCCACTGGACCTTAACTTGGTCCACCAAACGGTGCCTCAACTGTTTAACCCTGCGGTCCAATATAAGTAATGGTTCGACCCTGATGGTTCCCTCGTCCGAAACCTGCAGTTCCTTCCAATTTATTTTATGTGACTCATCAGCTACATAATGTCGTAAAACAGATACATGAAAAACATTATGAGTTTTGTGCAAATGGGGTGGCAGCGCAAGACGATACGCGACGGGTCCAACCTTTTCTAAAATTTCAAAGGGTCCAATAAATCGTGGTGACAACTTTGTCCCTTTCCCAAACCTGATGGTACTTTTGCTAGGCCTGATGCGGACAAACACTGCATCACCAACCTTATAGCTTCGGTCAACCCTATGTGCATCGGCATAACTCTTCTGTCTATCCTGTGCTTCCTTTAACCGCTGTCTAATCTGAACAACCTGTTCTTCCATCTCCTGAATCAACTCAGGTCCTATAATTACTCGATCCTCTAACCTTTCCCAACTCAATGGTGTCCGGCATGGCCTTCCATATAAAGCTTCATATGGAGGCATCCCAATTGAGCTATGGTAACTGTTGTTGTAAGCAAACTCTACCAAAGGTAAGTGCTTTTCCCAATGAGTTTGTTGATCCATGACATACATTCTAAGCATGTCCTCCATCACCTGATTCACTCTTTCGGTTTGCCCATCTGTCTCTGGATGGTAAGCAGTGCTTAGGTTCAACTGAGTACCCAATGCTGACTGCAAACTCGTCCAAAACCTGGATGTAAACCTGGAATCTCTATCCGATATAATCTTCTTGGGAAACCCATGTAGACGAACAACTTCATTTATGAATACACGTGTTACATCCGTGACATCATAGGTCTCCTTAACTGGAATGAAGTGAGCAGTTTTGGTTAGTTTGTCAACGATTACCATAATGGCATCATGCCTATGAGAGGTAAGAGGCAATCCCACCACGAAGTCCATGGAGATAACCTCCCACTTTGACATGGGTATGTCATGCGGCTGCAAAAGACCTGCCGGGTGGTGATGATCAGCTTTTACCTGCTGACACTCAAGGCACCTAGCGACGAATTTGACCACGTCGCTTTTCATCCCTGCCCAAAAGAAGAGTTGCTTCATGTCTGCATACATCTTCTTTACACCCGGGTGTGCACAATACACTGCTCTGTGGGCTTCCTTAAGGATAGTCCCTCTAATATCTCCTTCCTCAGGAATATACATCCTCCCTTGATACCGTAACAAACCATCGGCTTCCAACTCATAGCCTTCAAACTTTGGTCCCACCGGTTTCCCATTCTGGAGTGCCGCTGTGACCTTTAGGTACCAACTATCCCCAAGTAGCTGCCCTAAAATTCTTTCCCTCAAATCTACCTTCAAAGGTATAAGAGAGAAAAGTCTTGGTTTTCTGCTTAAGGCATCTGCTACCACATTCTCCTTCCCTTTGATGTAGGAAATCCCAAAATCATACTCGCTCATGAACTCACTCCATCGCCTTTGCCTAGCATTTAGGTCTCTCTGAGTGAAGATATACCTTAAGCTTTGGTGATCAGACTTGAGTTCAAAGCTTCGTCCAACAAGGTAATGTCTCCAAAGCTTTAAAGCTAACATCACTGCAGCTAACTCTAGGTCATGAGTAGGGTAATTCTCTTCATGTGTTTTTAGCTTTCTCGACGCATAAGCTATTACCCCACCTTCTTGCATCAACACTGCACCCAAACCTTGTCTTGAAGCATCGGTGCAAACTGTGAATTCCTTCTCCATATCTGGAACCCGTAGAATTGGTGCACTCGTCAATAGTCTCTTCAGCTCGGCGAATGCAGCATCACATTCATCTGTCCATTCATACCTAGTGACCTTACGCTGTAGGGTAGTTATGGGTTTCACGATTTTTGAGAAACCCTCAACAAACCTTCTATAATACCCAGCTAACCCCATGAAGCTCCTTACTTCGTGCGCATTCCTTGGCACGGGCCAATCCATTATGGCCTTTACCTTCTCAGGGTCCACAGAAATTCCCTCACCGGAAATTATATGCCCTAGGTAATGGATCTCCTTCTGATAGAACGAACATTTGGACAACTTACCATACAACTGATGCTCCCTTAAGCATGACAACACTATTTGCAAGTGTTCCTCGTGCTCCTGTTCATTCTTGGAGTAGATGAGGATGTCATCCAAGAAGACTTGCACAAACTGATCTAAGTATTTTCGGAACACGCTATTCATGAGACTCATGAATACGGCTGGGGCATTGGTCAAACCGAAGGGTACCACCACAAACTCATAGTGCCCGAACCTTGTTCGAAAAGCAGTCTTAGGTATATCACCTTCCTTAATCTGTAGCTGGTGGTAACCTGATCGTAAGTCGATCTTTGAGAAGACTGTCGCCCCTTTCATTTGATCAAAGAGATCATCAATTCGAGGTATCGGGTACCTATTCTTCACGGTGGCTCTATTCAAATCTCGGTAATCAATGCAAAGACGCAAGGAACCATCCTTCTTCTTCACAAAGATTACTGGCGCACCCCACGGTGAAATACTTGGTTTAATGAACCCTAGATCTAGCAGTTCCTTCAACTGCATTTGCAACTCACAAAGTTTTGGGGCCGTCATCCTGTAAGGTGTCTTCGATGTTGGCTCTGAACCGGGTTTTACCTCAATGGTAAAATCAAGTTCCCTTTTAGGAGGTAACCCAGGTAATTCCTTTGGGAATACATCACTGAACTCAGCTAACACTGGATAGTCATCAAAGGAGGGTCCCTTCTCACTGTTTACCGCTTCAACAATGTACAACTGGCATCCTTGTCGCATACATCGCTTTACGTTCATCGTTGATATGAAACGTAGGGACACCTTCCGTTTGATACCCTGGATCTTGATGGCCTCTCCGTTGTCATTAATGCAAAGAACTTTCTTCCCATAACAGTCCAAGAAAGCTCGATGTTCCTCAAGCCAATTCATACCTATGATAAGATCATAAGTTCCGAGGGTGGTGACGTACACTTTGACTTGTGTAACACACACCCCGATATCCACTACACACTTATCGACACTAGGTCCTACTGCTTGCTTTACCCCTGAAGCCATTTCGACTAAGCTGAAATCATCATGCTCGTAGGCTGCCAACCCACATTTGTCTAATGCATATGGAGAAATGAAACTATCAGTAGCACCAGGATCAAACAATATTCTAAGCTTGACATTATTGACCGTACCTGATGATTCGACCACAGTGGATTGGTGCTCAGCTTGATGGTTGTTTACTGCAGCCGAAATCTGATGCCTACTACCCCCACTCCCCATTGGAGCTTTTCCCTCTCGCTGCACTGTACCGGATCGTAATTCAGGATAGTCACGCTGGTAATGTGGACCTCCACATCCCCAACAAGCAACCTGTAATGGAGCGGGCGAGATAACCTGCTCAGACATCTGAGAGGGGTTCCTCCCCCTAGGACCCCTTCCTCTACCGGCTGTTCCTCTGAAATTCCTCGCACCCTGGCGAGTCCCGGTGGCCGACTGGGGCACCGCCCTAGTTGCCACTGATCTGTCTACCGCTGCGACTCTTGGTGTGCTCCTGTTCCCGTAGGGAGGTGGCCTCGCATATCCTCCCCGAGGATAGCTTCGAGGGGCCTTCCCCACAAACCCTGACTGCTGAGAGTTGTAGGACCTAATGGGCTTTGCACCCAACATCTCCTCAGTGTAACGAGCACAATCTACTGCTTCGGCGACCGAAGTTGGTTTCCACATCCGTACCTGAGCCCTGATCTTGGCATTGAGCCCATACACGAAGCGCTCAACCTGGCGTTCGTCATTGTCCAAGTAAGGGACATACTTCACTAACTCCATGAACCTCTCTTCATACTCCTCCACAGATAGATGCCTTTGTACCAAGGCATGAAGAGCCCCTGCTTGTTCTTCCTGGTAGGATGCGGGTAGGTACTTCCCCTTGAATTTTTCCACAAACAGTTCCCATGGAACCGTGTCCGGTGTAAGGTGTAGCTGCCTTTCTTGGTTTCCCCACCAGTTCAAAGCGGCCCCCTTTAGTTGAAATATGGCCAGTTTGGACTTGGACGTGGAGGTGTACTCCTGCAAGGTCAAGCACCTGGTCATCTCTTCCAACCACGACTCTGCTCGTATCCCTGATCGACCCCCCGAAAATTCTGGAAGCCTTATCTTCTGAAGCTCCCTTTTGATATCCTGATGCGGAGTTCTTGGTACCGTATTCGCTTCTACCACAGGAACTTCCTCCCTTAGTGGAGGGGCCTCCACCTCTACCTCCGAGGTAGTACTTCCTCTCTGTGCTAGTCCTCTGAGTGTTTCGTTTATAGCTTCCAGCGAGCGCAGTATAAGAATGGTCTCTGGCGATGGTGCCGGCACATTCGGCTCAGGTAATGCCGTCTCCTGACCTCGCCCCCGACCTGCTCGTGTTCTTACCATGTTTATTCCTGCTCATGGAACAATAGGATAATTAGCACACAATGACATCATGACTAATTTGCTATCAAACTCAACAATTAATTCAAAAGTGCGTCACGACTAATTTTACGAGCGTTTTACTTTAAGAGCTATAGTTCAGGACGTTTCGATCAGGCCATCTTGAGGCCACCCGGTACTAGACATACTGCAACAGTTCTACGTAGGTTTAGGTATTGGATTCCACACAATCCTCATCAGGTCGCCATCAATTCATCAAGATATTCAATTAGGGTTTATTGCCTCGTTCTTGTTAATAATTAAAATCTAATAATAGCGTAACCTAAGTTTTAAGTCTAGAGTCGTGTTTATCGAACATTTTGTCATGAGTTAAAATCAGTGTCCTAGTGATTAGCTCGTCATGCTAGTCTCCTAGGTGTCTAATTTTCGAGGATCTGAGTCCATCTTGCACCTTCGACTTTACGTCAAAGTTTCGGCAAGGAACGTTTTGAAGGAGAAGATGAGCTTACTTAGCGTACCTTCCAACTTAAATTTTGGTGCACTCGTAGTGTTGTAACCTAAACCAAATCATCTTAACAATTGAACGTATCCGGTTTATTACAAGTATTAACAACAAAATTAATTGCTTAACCTTAATATAAGATCTTAAATCTTAGTTAATTAAAATATTATTATTTATAATTTCAAATAATTAAATTCGAAATAATTATTATTTTTATTATTATTATTATTATTATTATTATTTTTTAATAGTTAAATTTAAAAATAATTATTAACAATTTTTAAATGACTAACTTCAAAATAATTATTAATGATTATATAATTATATTTTAAAATTATTTTAAATAGCTTAAGTTAAGCATTTTTCACTTAATGTAATTTACTTTATTTCAAATCATAATTTAATTTATTCGAAATCTCATGGCTCAACTAGATCTAATTATAATTTCAATTAAACCTAAACTATTTAATTAATAATAATTTGTTTTATCACCACCTACCTAGCGGAACCCTAACCCTAACCCCTTTGAAGTTCGGTCAAGCCATGCATGTGGCCACGCGGCTGTATGCAAATAAAATAATATCAAATCCTTTTATAAACCGTCAAGCCCCCCCCTCGGGCGGCTCATTTGCTTCCCAGATTTTCGAGAGCATATCTCTGCAATGGTGGTCGAAGGGGATGAGAGCCATGGCTCTGTGAGCTCTGCAACCGAGCCTTGCAGGTATAAGGTCCTCCTACCTCGTGCATGTTGAGAATCTCTCCCCGTACGCATTGCAGGCTCTCGCCCCAGCCTTGTTTGGTGATCAAAGCATACGTTTAAGCTATCTATTTTATCTCCTTTATTTTTTTTACAATTATCTGCCCAGTTGCATGCTCGCCGCAGCTTGTGCTGCTGGCCGAGCTGCCATGGCTGGGCCAAACGGCTTGGCCTCATTTTAGACAGCAGGGTTAAATTTAATTGCATGGGTAAAAAAAAATTCTTTTGTTTGTTTTTTTTTTTTTTTCCTATATGTAAAAATTTCTTGGCCGCGGCCCGTGGCAGCCATGGCCAGCCAGGGCGCAGTCCCTATGGCGGCCATGAGCCAGCCCTAAGGGTGTGCATATCGGTGCCCTGAGGCAGCCCGGGCGCAGCCCTAAGGGCATGCAGCTCGGCAGCCTGAGCGTACTGCGCGCTTGTGTGCATTTGTGCGTGGTGGTTCCTACTTAGATTTGGCAGCTGGTCCAGCTCTTTGTGTGCGCTTGGCGCTTGTAATTTGATGGTGAGTGTTGATGTGTTGAATGCGTGCGCCCATTGTTTCTTGGCTCTCGGTGTTGAGTGGCCTCGTGCCAGAACACTTTTTTTTTTTTTTCACTGCTGAGCGAAGGGATGCTCTGGCGCTTGCAGGGTAGTTGACATGCGTGGCAGCCCCATTCATTCTTGGCATTTGGTTATCTGAAATGCTCTTGGTGTTGGCCCATATGTAGAACCCCTATCCTCTGCGCATATATTGCAGACGCTCACTGGGGACGATATTGGACATTTACAGTGTTTTCCTATATTTATATACTGGTGCATATCTCGTCTCTTCCCTCGCTCTTTCACTAAATTTTTTTTTTTTTGGGTATAAAGTTTCCATTAATAACGTCTTATCAAGAAAACTATGGTGGTCTTAAGTTTGTACAAGATTTTTTTCTTTTTCTTTTCAGATAATAGTGATAGTTAAAATAAGAGTAGAGTGTCATGAGTTTACAGTGAAAACATGGTATTGTACTTTAAAATTCTGTGGGATGAAAAGATTTCGTAATCATTCTTTGTGAGACTTGAAGTGAGAATGAAAAATAAAACTCTAAAAGAAACCAAATAATTCATTATTTTATATTTATGTCTATTTGGGTATTGGGTACATGAGAAAACAATCTGTACATTCTCATCAGATTTTATAAATGCATTGCCTGTTTACTGTGCTATTACCTATGTTATATAAGAATATGTAATCTCATGAAAGACCTGTTGGATGCAGGGAATGATAGTCTTGACATTAGCAGTCTCACTGCCATCTCTGAGACCACCAGACTGCAAATCGGAATCCAACGTATGTGAGGAAGCTTCGAAGCTTCAGATTGGGGTTTTCTACTTTGCTTTGTACGTTCCGGCTGTGGGAAATGGCGGTACAAAACCCAACATCTCCACCATGGGTGGCGATTAGTTCAACGAATTTGATCCCAAGGAGAAGAACCAGAAGGCCTCCTTCTTCAATTGGTGGCTGTTTGGTTCGTTTATTGGGACGTTGATTGGACAGACTTTTCTCATATATATTCAGGAAAATGTTGGATTCAGTTTGGGTTATGCGATTCCCACGGCGGAATTGATCACATCTTCTGTAATATTCTCTATAGGTACTCCATTTTACAGACACAAAGTTCAAAAAGGGAATCCATTCGGTCGCATTGTGCCTTCCATCTTCAGCATTTATCAAGTATGGTTTCACACCTTTTTTTCTTTTTTTTTAAATCCCTTCAACTTAGGTTTTTTTTTTTTTTTTTCTTTTACAAAGAAAATTTACAGTTTCCTTCTTTAATTTATTTGCAGCACCAAGTATAATTTACCCCATGGATTTCTCTTCATGGGGATTTAAATCCTATTTATATTAGTTGCTTTATTTAGAATAAAGAGATCTAACTCTCCTTCCTGTTTCATGTTTCGTGCAGGTCTTAAACTTCTGTGACAAGTTTCTACAACTCTTGTTTCATGTTTCATGCAGGTTTTAAACTTCTGTAACGAGCCCTCTGGTTCCAGATTTGGAACCATGGCTCTGATACCATATGTAAGATCCCAACCAGGGTCCTTAGTTTGTTTTACAACTCTCAATAAAAAATCTGTCTTCTACTGTTTACATATTGTTTTATATTTATGTTTTGTAGTTTCTGCTGTTCCTATTGGCTGTAAAAACAGTATTTACAGTTTCAAATATACATATATATTTTCTAGTTATTGTTCTAACATCAATTACAGGTTTTCATTCTCAGACGCAAACATATAAGCATGTAATTTACCAATTATGTTTGTGCGGGGTAACAGATTATAATTACAGCATATAACCATTTGTAATTAACTTACAACTGAATTTGACAAGGTAGAATGATAAAACATACCTGCTGGAAAATACCTGTAGGTAGCTTGCAGATCCCCTTTGTTGCTGTTCCCGTTTGTCGTTTCTCCTTGCCTTTTCCCTGCAGTCAAAAGCCTTCCCCACAGTTCTGAAACTCAACCGGCCAAACCAGTTTTGCCACCCTGCCAACTGGCGAGGTCTCGCCGACCACCCAGCTCCAAAGGTACCCCTTTGGACCCCCGAGCCCAAACCGAGTACAAGCCTAATCTGCTGTATCCCTTAGAAAAACAAACTCCAACAAAATCCCCTCTTTGCAACTCTTCTCTCCCAATTTCTGCTCTGCTCCCCTTCTCCCCAAAATCCTAAGGTAGAAAAGATGATCCCCTCCTCTTCCTCCTTTCTTCATCTTATGCTGGGTTTTGCCGACTCTTCTTCCTCTCCATTAATGCCTTATCCTCCCATTAATGGAGTCCCAACCCCCTCATTACTACTCCATCAACTCCCTCGAACCATTCCAATGAATAATCATATTTTAATAAACAGTCAATTCAATATTCACCTCTCTTTATGAGGTTTACCGACACCAATTACAACAATCATTTTCTTTTAACCATTCGTTTCTCATTCAAGTTTAATAATTTTATTAATAATCACTGTTATATCATTTTATAATAAAGGTTGGGGTTGGGGTTGGTTCACCCATCAACCGTAAGAGTTTTAAACTTACACGTTTCACCAATTTAATTTAATTAACATTAATCGTCAATCGATTAATTACAATTACCTAATCATTTAATTAATGGTTTCTAATATTTATAATATGTGAATTCCCTCTAATTATAAATTTACTAATCCAATTTATCTTTTATGAACAATACTCCTATTAATGTAAGCCATAACATTATCAATGTGTAGTTACATTAATTAAATAAAATTGGCTAAGATTTAATCGACTTTACCTGGTTCTATTTTAATTACACCTTAGTTGTAATTAATCTAATTAGCAATCAATCAAACATTCTAATCACTTGCATTAGTCACTACCTAGGTTAACCTTAGCTTTGTTTATTAATCAACAATAATTAATGATTAATGGGTAATAATTAATCATTAATCAACATTATTAACCCTAATCGACTTTATTAACCTTAATCCATAATAATTAATCGTTAATCTACATTGTTAACATTAATCATCATTATTAACTTTAATTGACATTTTTAACATTAATCATCAATATTTAACATTATTATTCAGCAAGATTTCACGAAATTCATAAATATGTAGGCGAGTTATGTAAGCGTAGCTACTGCTTACATACCTCGCGTAAGTACACTAACAGTATTAATTCACACATATCAATCTTAATCATGAAGCTGGTTGTTTACTGATACAAGTTCTAAACGTAGTTTGCAAGGTACAAATCCATTAACCAAAATCCAAGTTACGACAAATTCATACATTACTGATTTACGACACATACTAACCAAGGGTTTTACACACCTACAGTTAGATCTTGCTTTGACCCCTACTTCACGCTACACCTATCTACCTACATCATCACTAACTTCCACATCCTATCCTGTCCTCTGCTGGACTACCCTGGAATGTCAAGTCATGACCGGTCCAGCTAGAACCCATAAGCGGAAGCGTCGACTACATCGACCAAGCTTCCCCAGCAGGCAACCACCAGTCATCATCACACACCTTGGGGAGCGCGCCGTAGCACAGCCCTCCCATGACTCTGGGTTTCGGGGATAAACGGTGGGTAAAGCCTCCACCCCCCTAATGGAACAAAGGACTATGTCTACTCGACATAACAACAGCGTTGCACTTGTACTCGGTCTGTCATCGTATAACCGATCTGGGCGGTTGAGTTTCCTGAAACCCTACCCCACCCATGTCATAACATACATCATAATAAACAGCATAATAACCATACGAAAGTAAATAATGCATCACTCGCATACCATTTTATCTTTCGAAGTCCATGTCCCCGAGGCCCTCCCACCTCGTAGGATCCAACTATCACTTAGCCGTTTCAACCTGTAAGTCAGTCCTCGACATACAATATAGAATATCGTGCATAAATCCTCGATATGTACACACATATATTTCATCATAACATAACGACAATAAACTCATTCATTCGCCATGCACCTGGCATAACATTCATTATTTCAACATATAACTGTAACGGTATCCACGTACCCATCATTTAGTAAATTTCCATATATTTGACATAATTAACACATGATACATATCTAAACATGACTACTGATCATTATACTATCATCAAACACACACATATATATATATCGGCAAAATAATAGAACCATATGTCCATAGTGTCTTCAACCGACGAGGTCTCACAGTCAAACAAATATAACATATAATAGTAGTTCAGGTAGTAATGTCAAAACGGGGTGTTACAGGACGGACAATTTGGAAGTAATTGGCTACTCAGATTCTGACTTTGTTGGATGTGTTGATTCACGCAAATCAACATCAGGATACATTTTTATGATGGTCGGTGGAGCTGTATCATGGAGGAGTGCCAAGCAGACCTTGATTGCCACTTCCACTATGGAAGCCGAGTTCGTCTCCTGTTTTGAGGCTACTGTACATGGTGTATGGCTTAAGAGTTTCATTTATGGGCTTAGAATTATGGATTCTATCTCTAAGCCATTGAGAATGTATTGCGACAATTCAGCTGCTGTTTTTATGGCTAAAAACAACAAAAGTGGGAGTCGAAATAAACACATCGACATTAAATATTTATCCATAAGGGAACGTGTTAAAGAAAAGAAAGTGGTCATTGAGCACGTCAACACTGAGTTTATGATCGCTGATCCTTTGACTAAGGGCATGCCACCATTTAAATTCAAGGATCATGTAATGAATATGGGACTTGGTTCCATTATGTAGTTTCTCATTGTATGGACAATGTTATTTTTAATGAAATTCTTAATTACAGTGTTGTTTTTTCTCATACATATGTGTACCTTAATTTAATTTGAGAAAATTCATCTATGAGGACCAAGAATAAACATAAGGTTTATTCATTAAGAAATTGTTGCCACATAAATTAAAATAGCAATAAATACATAGTAATACATGGAAGGTAATACTTGTCATAAGAGGACTTATCGCCATGATTCTTGTATCTATTACTTAATACAGATTGTCAATAGGTTTTAAGATGAGACATTAAGTTTGGAAGTATGGACCAAGTGGGAGAATGTAAGCTCTGTTAATTCATATTAACAACTCTTCAACTAATTAAGGAAATAACTGATTTCTCGTTGAGAGCTTCGGGAATGGTCCATAACTCCCTCAACGGTTCTCTATCTTGATATGTGGAACAATTGACACATAGCCATCAGAAGCTTGATGGCAGCTTGGCTATTAAACCCCTGTTTGGTCCCCAAGCTCGCTAACTCAATCCCCTTCAGTTTTACACCATCAAGAAAGAGAAAGCAGAGCTTGGAAGTGCCGTACAGGAAGCTAAACGTTGTGGAACAGGGAAATCTTTTACAGCAACTCAAGTAGCATCAATGGCTGGAGGTATGATATATTTGGTATTCATATTTCGATTCTGTACCAAAGTTTTATTCCGCATTTTCAGAATCAGAAATTTTTGCTTACATCTTGTCCTTGTGGGAAACACCTAGATGCAAATAACAAAATTAAGAAGCCTTGAACCTCAAACACTAAGTTCGGTATCAGAACAAGTGCTCTTGGATTAGTTGAATGAATTGCATTACTTTATGTTTGATCTTTGTTGTTTGTGTCTACATTGTGAACTCAATGCTTATGAGTAAGTAACAAGTCAAATGACCATGATCAACAATACTCTGAAGAGAAAACTAATAGGTTATCAAATATTTTTTAGAGTGTGTTTAATTTATGTTTCAAGGCTTACTTACAAATTTGACATCGAAATATTTTACATAGTTGGGAAAACTAATATTGTGAATTATTTCTCTTCGACTTTCGTGAGTTGTTAGTGATCAATTCAAAAGCTCTAAAAGCTTTAAGTAAATATTTATTCCTTTC
The DNA here is from genome assembly GCA_027924585.1 of Larix kaempferi. NCBI lineage: Eukaryota > Viridiplantae > Streptophyta > Pinopsida > Pinales > Pinaceae > Larix > Larix kaempferi. Next base: position 21,160,597 of record BSBM01000994.1, on the reverse strand, counting down.
AATATGAGGTTTGGAACATGGAACTTTTGATATTTTTAGTTTGATTTTGTTGATACTAACAAAATAAGATGCATACTCAAGATACAAAATGTTGGATGTTTTCAAAAATTTAAACCTTATGAGATGATATTTTTATGCATATTGGAGATGACTTAAGAGTCTTAAATGAGGGCTACTCGGTGTAATATGTTTGTTACCCAATTCATTTTTGTTATGTTCATAAGTATTAGAATTACAATATGATTGGATGTGAAATGTGTTCGTTGTAAAATTGCCCTCACCTTGAAATTATGTTATGAAAGTGTTATATCAAGATGCTACAGAACCAAAGTAGTATTATGAATTGTATGATACATTTGTCTTGTGGTAGAAATCTAGCTTGACATAGTGGAATCATAGCCCACCAGCCCCGAGATATTGAAGTTGTTGTTGTTCAATTGCCACTTGAAATAATGAACTCATAAATTTGAGAAATGGATGTTTGTATTTATTGTTCCCATGGTGGAGCAATATGCATCTAATGCTAATCATATTCTTGATTGATCTATGATTTAGATGGAAGAAAAAACAAATTTTAAGGGGGAACCTTTATGCATTCTTAATAAAAATGTCATGGTAGTATAGAATCATTCCATCATTGGGATAAAAGTCTAATGAGATATTGGATACCTAAGGAAGCGACCTTAAAAATGGAGGATGTTATGTGAGAGAAGTACCCATAGTTGTTTAAAAATGTTTTTTGCGAGTGAAACGAACTAAGATGATAGATGCACTGAGGATAGTACTATTCTAAAAGGGGAGGGGATGTGATATTCTAATTTTATTCCTAGTTAAATAAGTGATTAGAAAAATAGCATGTGTATGTATTCTAAATGTAATTGGAACAACATTTGCTCATTATTTAAGGCCCATTAGTTAGTGATCATTATATAAAGTGGTATTTGATTATGTATCCGAATAATTGAAGGATTGAATGCAGAGGCCCCATTATTCCAGCATTTTTTTGATAATATAGTAAAAGGACAAGAAGTAATATAAAGGATAAAGGTAAGGAAAATTGGCAAAAAGATCCGTTGGGTGCTTCAATTACTAAATTAGGAGATTGACATCTAGCTAAAAATTTAGAAAGGGCTTACATGCATATGCACATCAAGTTGCTAATATATAAGGGGGTTGCGTGTCTGTGCACACCCATTTGCTAAATTTGAACTAGACCTTGCATATTTATGCACGCCCGGTTTCTATTTGAGAAAAGAGAACATTCCTTGAATAATATTTTGGCTTAAAACCACTAGCTTGGACTATATGGTCATCCTTTTTTCAAGGAAAGGGATTCATCAATAGGGTTTACATGGGCAAGTTTACACAAGTTTATTGGATGGGTTCACTTCTAGAATGGCATATTGCTCAGATAAGAGCTATGTTGAAATTCACCATGTAAGTGGTAGTTAATTGTGAGATGTAGTTGTGTTGATACTAACTATGTGAAGTGGTGGTTAGTTGTGAGATGTAGTTTATCAATATCCATCATGTGAAGTGGTGGTTAGCTATGAGACATAGTTATGTTGGTTTTCATTGTGTGAAGTGGTGGTTAGTTGTGAGATGTAGATATGTTGATATTCATTGTGGGAAACGATAATTAGTTGTAAGATGCATGTTGATATTCCCTATCATAAATAGTGGTTAGTTGTGAGATTCAACTATTTTGATTACCACCATGTGAAGTGGTGGTTAGATGTGAGATGCAACTATGTTGGTATTCACTGTGTGAACAAGTGAGGTTTGTTCAATAATGGGAAAGGAAGGAAACATCAAGTCCCTAGCCTATCGTGCAAAGAAATGATTCCGCTAGGACATTGAAGGAGGTGGTGGGAACTAAGGTCGGTAATGGTTGGGTATCAATATCGTTGTTATGATTCCCATACCCATGTTACTTATGATGGGTAAACAACAACAATCATTGACTTCAATATCGTGAGATGCATTTATATTAGTATCACCATGAGACACATTGGCCAATTGTGATATGCAACTACCGATCAGTATATTATGAGATGTGATGGCTAGTTGTGAAATGTAGCTATATATTGTTACCGTGGCATGCAATGGCTATGTGTGAGATGTAGCTACACCAATATTACCATAAGATATAGTGGTCAATTGTGATATATTGATGTATTGTGATATGTGTTATCTAGTTGTGAGATATCATATCAATAATATCGTAAGTTGTGGTGGATAGTTATGAGGTGAAGCTATGTCAATATTGACCATGTGATGAAGTGGCTAGTTGTGTCATGTGGCTATATAGTTTTTGACCATGTGATGTGATGGTGATCTATGTGATGCAATTGTATTGATATGTTGTTCTATGTTATTGTTGATAAATGCAAGAGAGAATTTCAAAGTAGGTTTTCTTCCCTGTGAGGGTTTTCCCCACTATATATCATGGTTTTTGTGTTTCATGGATTGATGTTTGGATGTTAGCTTCTCTAATGCAACTATTGCTACAGTATTTATATAAGCATACAATGTTTTTTTTTCAACTGAAAAATAAATTAAAAACAAAAAAACAAAAAAACTTGCTATTCATAAGGGTGAATCAAAGAAATTTATAGTGTAACCTGCCGAAAATTACAAAGTTGTGTCATCCAACATAACAGGTACCCCAAAACTCAAAAAGAAATAACATAAATGTTCTAAGTAGGTTAAAACATCATTAATAAAGGTGCATAATCACATTTTCTGGAGGCCTAAGCTCATGAAAATGTGTAACCTATAGAGTGCCCTCTTCCAGAGTAAGTCCTCTTTTAGATAAGTTGTCCACCCAGTGGTTAAATGCACATGAGATATGTTTGATATTGTATTGTTCAAGCTGCTCCAAAAGTACGCTAACTTTCTTCCTCCAGTGTTCAAGAGAGGCCACATTGAGTGCATTGGATTCCAAATTCTGTCCAATAATGACAGATGAGTCTCCAAAAATCTGCACAATTGGAATCTGCAAATGGTTCATGTAGAATAAAAGACACCAAAGTGCCAAAAGTTCTGTGCGTGTGTTGCTTCCCACTCCACATCCCAGTGCCAACTCAAAATGTTCAGTATAAGAGATAATAATGAGACCTCCCACCCCACACCTACCTTGTTGTTCAGCACCCTCAAAGTAACCATAAATACCCAGCTCATCAAAGAAAGAACCATTCAGGGCCTTGTCCCTATATACCTTCTTCTTCATGCATGCCCCTGAGAGAGTCTTAACGATAAAATGCAGGGCACTGCTGAAATCAAATACAAAATCCCCAAATAAAATGCGATTTCCGAGTTTCCATATACCCCAAATGAAGAAAATGGGGAAAGAGATGGATTCACGAAACCCCAAATGTCACTTATGTAATAACACAGAAATAGAGTTATGTCCCCAGCTGTGATCAACGCCCCAATGTTCCGAACCAGTAGCCCATAATTGTAATGTAATCGGGTATGTACTGAAAAGGTGTCCAACAGACTCGGCATCTTGAAGACAGAGTATGCAAATATTGGGACCATATCCCTATATACCGATATAATTATCTGTTGTCAAGATCTTGTTTTTAAGTGTAAGCCACAAGAAACAACGTATCTTAAGAGGTACATTCCACCCCCAAATGCAGTTGTACCACCAAAGTCTCAGTCTAAACTATTGTTGTTGGACAATAGCCAGATAAGCGTTGCCAGTATGTAGCTCCCCACAGACCTCCCGCCAACACCAATGTAAAGTATCCAACTCATTAGACAGTTCAATATAAGCATACAATGTTTGCATGCTTTGTTATGGCTTATTCATAATCAATTCTTCATGCTTGATTTATAGCTAGATGTAGAAACTATGGGCTTAAATTAATTTGATGTGCTTGTGCAATTTGTGTTATTGATGTTTTTAATTGTGACATCAAGAAATTTTAACTAAGATCCATAAGAGATACAAATCAAAATATTTGCAAGTGTTTGACACTAAAGTGCTCCATTTCTTCAAAGGTGTGAATGAGGGAATCGAGTTCATTACAATAAACAACAATACCTCCATTATAGACTAGTATAAAATTCCAAAGACTACTTTAAAGAAGTAACCTCATTGTTGATTAGTTGTCAATTTCATTTTGGTGTTTGGTGGTACATTCCATCAAAGTCCAATCTGTGAATGAGTGTCTTGTCTCTTTAATCAACTGTAGGAGCAATCCAAGAAACACATGAATTATGTGAGTGTCATGTGCACGTGTGCGTGTGTGTGTAACTTTATCTTGAGAATTCTAAAGGGTTGATCATCCATGTGTGTGTGTGTGTGTAATTTTACCTTATGAATTATAAAGGGTTGACCATCCAATTGTGTGTGTGTGATTTTATCTTATGAATACACAATATTATTCTAAAGGGTTGATCATCCGAGCTTAACTATCAAAGAATCAATAAGCATAAATTCAAACTTAATGTGCATTCATTTGAAATGGGGCCTCATTTTGATATCCATCTCCAATCCAAGACTTTAATATTTCTTGCTATGAAATATGCTCTACACCTTATCTACAAAAGGTTGGTTGCTTAATTTGAATATTGATTACATGCTTCATGGGTTACTTTTTCCTTTAGCCATGAAAAATCCCTTGCATGGACTATATAGCACTCACTTATATCTAATGAAAGTTAGGTTTACTTCAGACATCTCTAGCATTTATTGTCTTCCTCCCCTATGTGGCATTTGTAAGTTTAATAACTCTAGCTTGGAGTTATCCTTCAAATGCGTTTCTAGCTTGGATTATCTCTAGCTAGCTCCTTATTTTTCTCCTAATTAGTGAAGAAAAAATCTTAAACACCTAACCAAAAAATAACTATAAAGATATTAATTACATGAAATTCTATTAAGTTATCTTTGGTGTCTAATCTTATTGATGCCACAAGAACGAACTTCATTAGAAAATGTAATGTTCAAGTTTAATAAGATTCTATCATTTGGGATCCCATTAGCACTTCTCAATATATCAAAGCAAAATTTTGGAATATGATAAAAGGTGGATTCACCAATAAATTGACCATGTTTGACATATGGTCTTTTGGATATTAAAATCAGAACCATATAAGAATATGGTATTCCCTTATTCGAACATCAAGTCTAAGGGGTGTATATTTCACCAAAGTCACCTATGGCTTGCACTCATCCTCATTCTTTTTCTAACACACCATTCAAATCGGGTAGAGAATAGCTAAAGTAGAACCCTTATTCCACAAGAGTTTCCCAATACGTGAACTCATTCTCATCCCTTTTTGAACTCATGCTATTCAAATAAAATAATTCAAGACTAGACTATAACTCTGGTGCACTACTTGAAACTTTTCCAAATTCGCCAATGAACCAGTGCCTCATTATAGCCATCAAATGCAACTTTATTTCTTATTGAAACACCTTTTATTTAGATGGAAAGACTATAAAACTTTGTATCATATACATCATATACAAATGCACAAGTGTGATCCCTTTTTGTTCTTTCATGGCTCTTTATCGAATGGGGCACATTCATCGAGTCTTAAACTTGGGTCATCACAATAAAAAGCACTATTGCTTACCATTAGACCACCCTCTAAATGTCTCAGATATATAGAGAAGGACCCAAACCAATTCCCAAGTGGACTATACCCCTTATTTAACAACTTTGGCAAATGATCATACCCTATTATACTCTTCATTCTTCTTTTTTAAGATGGAATACACATCACGGGGAACCTTCTAAGCATTTCCCCTCATTTTGAGGATGGTACCCGAGGTAAGCCGTTCAGTTGTAATTTTAGAAACCTAACACAATGAGGACATCGAGTGTGGCCACAATATTCACAGAGCCAACCAACCCGAGAACTTGACCTGGTGACCTCATGCTTTCAATTCACGACACTCTACCACTCAAGCTAACCCATTGAATTTATTATACTCTTTATTATATGCTAAAGGTAATAGTTATTTGCCATATGCCCTAAACAATTGCTATGAGTTTAAAGCTCAATAATTACATTGTATAAACCTGTAAAAGGAACTATATTAATTTCAAACTGCATGGTATCGTCAAAGTCTCCAAACTCATATTAACATAACATCAACCTAAAGCTTCTCATTACCAAAGTTTACTTTGGAGTATACGTCTTATGTTTCATGAATCAACATCCTTTTCTTATTATAGGCATTTGGGTATCAAGCTACATCTCTTGTGCGCATATGGTGGCTCTACGTGTTCTACAAACCCTTTTTGAATGTCCCTAGTTTGCTTATGGGTAAATCCATACATAGATATGTAATCTCATTGTGATAGGTTACCTCATGGAATAATCAAAATGTGGTGCTACATTTAAGCAAATAATTATAATGACATTCAATGATCATTTTGTGTGTGTGTTTGCTAGACGGTACTTTTCATACTCTCTAATTTGTGTACAATCATCATGAGATCTTACGTCAAAAGTATTATTATTTCATTAGTTTGCACGGCTCAATGCAAGCAAGCACGACATGACCACATTAACACCAATTCATAGTCACACAACTCATAGAACTAGTAGACAAACATGAGTGGCATGCTCATACGGTTTTGACCATCCATACTATCTCCCCATTAGAGAAATTTTGAGGTCAAAAAATAGTCTCAAAACAAAGAAAATGTACTATAAAAAACAACCAATCACATTCTAGTAGATGACATCATCCCCCTTGGTGAGGTGACATTGCATGAGTTAAGAATGCTTATTTGTCAAATTTTCTATGGTGAATGAAAACACATAGTTAACCAAGGTAGTGGTGTAAGTACTTTTAAGTCATAAAGTAAAGTACTCATAATGATAGTCTTTTCATAAAATAATATTATTGTCATTTTCAAGTAAAGTACTCATAATGAATGTATTTTCACACTTTCTCATAAAATAATATTATTGTCATTTTCAAGTGAAGTACTCTTAATTCATAAAGAAAGTCCTTTCACATTTTTTTATAAAATAATATATTATCATTTTTATGTTTTTAATTTTAAATTATATATTCACTCCATTCTATTTAATAACATAATGTCAAATTAATAAAGAATAATAATAGATTTAATAAATAATAATAATAATAATAATGCAATGTGGATTATAATAAATATTATTAACATTTTACATGTAAATAAATTCTCAATTAAATTACATTATATTAAATTCATGAGAAAAGTATTAAATATAAAAAGTCAACATAAAATTAAAAAAAATAGCTCTTAAAAATATTTTTTATTATTTAATTTCATTTGCAAATTCAAGACAAATAAATGCTAAAGGACAATAAATTTTTGGGAATTTACAATTAATCTTAGTCACATCAATGTGGACTTATTTTATTAATTTTATTTCTAGTGAATTTTGAAAAGCAACTCAACCATGGTTATTTATATTGTGCATAGAAAATAGTGTGGGAAGTGACTTGTCATATATACCTACCCCATAAAACCCTCAATTCATAATATTTTAATATATCTTATATTTTTGTAGTACATCTCTTATGAGACCATTTTTTGACCTCAAAATCTCTCTAATGCTCTCCCTCTTTGTAGTGTGAGTATGAAAGTCCAATACTTGGAAATACTTAGACATAAAACCACGTGAGTATCCATTTTAATAAAAATCAAAGGTTTATGAGTGAATTTGTGTATGTGTCTAAGTAACAAGCAGCTATGCATTGGTACATGTTAATTTTTAAAACCTTTTAATAATTGTTACATATATATTCGCCCAAGTGGTTGTGGGATGGAGTGTTATCCTCTCCATCTAGGTTATATTCTCATATGTGATATGTTGAGCGCATAATGAGCATATTGTTGTAATAGCTTCGAACCTTGTTGTCGACTAGCCTTGTGCCTTGAAGAATCTAGGGTTTACCTCGAGTACCATCCTTGAAAAAAAATGTTATATATATTCCTTCAATTTGACCTATTGTAATACCATTATAGCATATTTCTTAGCAAAACATTAGCAATATACTTCTTTGTATGCATAACTCAACCTACAAGTTGTCTTTTCTTTGTCATCAGTGTAGGAAACAAAGTGCTTAGAAAGTGAGGTGAAAGGGGCAAGGGGGTTGTATTCAACTCTAATGGAATTTGTAAATTAACCATGCTGGGGAATAGGGGAAACTTCCAATAACCAATGAAAGGCTCTCACTTTATATCAAGGTCTATACATACTCATATCTATGGAAATAAAAAATGTATCGATCCTTGGCAATTCCTCATTAATCATTAACTAGTCAAGGAACCCAATCTTCAACCTTACCCTCCAAAATGATCATAAGAATTCAAGGGCTTTCAAAGTGCTTATCTTTCAATTATTTGTTTCACATCCTTCATTCAAATAATACCCATGTGGACTCAATGGCAAACAAAGGAGTCTTGTTAAAACAAGGAGCACTAAGCAAAAATGGGGGTGACCCCATCAACATTTATATACCATGATTTGTAGCTCATAACTTGAAGAGAAGCATGCAAATGAACTCAAGGAACAAGTGGCATGTGGAATTTGTTTTGAAGGAACGGACTTATATCAACCTCTCCCCTTGTACTTTTCCCACACTCCAACATGCGACAAGGGGATTTCAATAATAGGTGTTGTGATGGCTTGGTGATACAAAGGTGGGATTTTATTTGTTGTCATCATTTGGCATGTTCTTCCTGTGAAGATCCTCACAATAGATCTAAGAGCTGATGTATACCTCACAAGAAAGATTAAGATTAAGCAGGAAAATAGAAGAAGAGTGGTCAATGCAGTGTAAAGGAGCAACAGAATTATGATATAGTAGAACTCGGATAGAAGCAGAATAACATCACACACTAATTCATTAATCATAATATGAACAGTAAATAATACAATGGTGAGAGGATTCGAATGCCAAGGTGGTAATTCAAATTATCCTTCATGGATTGATCATCAGATCAATGGAGTGTCATCAAAGCACAACTAGGAGTCTTGATCATCATCAGTGGAGTCATCAATGCACAAGTAACTGTCAACCAGATGTCAAACTGAGTCTAACTGAGTGTGGTAGGTATAACTGGCACATGGAGGCACTAACTGAATGAAGGAGGCTTAGTGGAGGGCGCAATGAGGAGCTAACTAGAGTCAGAATAGGAAGTCTAGTCTCACTGGAGGTCCATTGGAGTGATACAGTCAGTTGAGAGTCAATCTAGCCTTAAATCAAGGAAAGATCTAAAAATAACTCAACTAACTAAAGTGCAACTGAGTGGTAGATAAGAGAGGGCACCTGAGATGCATGCAATTGCATGTAGGGCACACTAAGCACTAGGAGGGCTAAAACTGATTAGAAAGAAGCTCTCGGGGCTAGCTAACTGAGGGCTAGGTGTTGGGACTGATGACTGGGATGCATGCATGCAAAATCATGACTGCATGCATGACTGAAAATGCAAAAATGGATAATGTTGGTAGGACTAGGATGGAGTATAGGAATATCCCAACACTTCCTTGTTGATGTGGTTCACCCAACGGGTTCTAGCTTTGGCATTGCCACTCTTTGCTTTGTAGCTTTCTGCTCTTGCTCTGTTCATAATGGTAGCAATCTTATCTATTGTTACAGGTGCAATTTGATTGTTCTCAAAATGGATGGCCCAAGGCATCTTAATCAATGTCCCTCCTATGACACTTCAAACCTCCATCATGTCTTGAGGAGAAACGTTTGTCTAATTGAAGGTATTCAAGCTATTGTCTCCCACCTCAACAATAGCACTTCCAATCAACTTGCGGCTCAAATGCCTAGAAACACTAAATTGGAGGCAAATGTGGATTGGCAAAGCAAGACATTGGAAAAGGTCACGATTGATCTAAACATGCACTGTCATATGCTTTAGGCATGGCAACAAGCTCACATTCCCTAGATTCTAGATACTTAATTAGCTCAATCAAGGATGCAATTATGGATAAAGCATTGATCCAACAAGCTCAACGGGAATTGGACATTAAAGGAACAATTCAAGATTATATTAAGGGTGCCTTACAAGATGTCCACAATGGGCATGATTTGCCATGATCTGATCAAGTTTTCTATAGGATTGAAGAAAATTAATGTAAGAATAACCTAATGGGTAGGCAATATTATTGCATAAATGGACAATTTTGAATCCAAGCAATACTCCATTTCATTTTTTATATGTGCTATCTCATTGTATTTTTTGCAACAACCTTTTTCTTCCTTTTTTTTAACTATGGGAATTGGCAACTGGGATGGGGCTGGTACTCGCGTGACATGGGGTCCAATCTCATCTACTATTACTATACCCCTAGGTGCAACCACCGAGCCCGCCACAATGGCGCATGGGTTATCTGAGCTTTGAACCAGCGACCTCTTACAAGGCTTGCACAGGCTTTGCCAACTGGTCTACACCTTGACGGGCACAACAACCCTTTTCACTAATACAAACTCTATCCACTTTTGTTTTTTTTAATATAAATTAATAAAAAAAATTGCGCGACACAACACCACCTTCACATTGATCTTGTAAATCTTTAACAAAATTATTAAGCTAAAAGGTAAAGCATTTCATTGAGTCCCATTAAATAGACTTGAAAATAGATACAAATTAGAGAATGCAATAAAACCTAAAATAGATTGAGAATCATTTGTATACACTTGTATTATTATCATTGATTTGTTTAATCCTATAAATTAATTAATTAATTGATTTGTTTATATGAATTAAATATATTCAGTATTTTCAAATAACATGAAACTTGAATATATTAATTGATTACTACCCATTCTTAAACAAACTTATCTACTATTATTATGTTGTTTAAATTTTGGAAACAAAAAAAGATATTATGAACTTCATATTAATTAAATATATTTTGTATTCCAATTACATGAAACTTATCTTAATTAATTTTGTTTACAATAACCAAATTATCAAACACAAAACATATCTATTAAATTCTATGAGATGCAAAACTTTTTTATTGTCTATTTTTCGGTTATATTTTACATTTTACATTTTTTACATTGTTTTACTTTTTGCTTTTTCTACATTGTTTTACTTTTAATTTTTTTTACATTGTTGTATTTATTACTTTTTCTACATTATTTTACTTTTTAATTTTTTTACATTGTTTTATTTATTACTTTTTCCTATTCTTTAAAAGTTATTATTAAATTTTTAATTTAAATTTATGTCTCCTCAATTATTACTATGTTGGAATGTTAAGTTGGCATCTCCATCTCCCCTATAATATGTAACGTAACAATATTTCCTCCATAGTGGTTGGTCCCCCATGATGGGAGCATGTAACGTGACAACATTTCCCCATAGTAATTGGAAACGTTATGTTAAGTAAAGTGACAACATCTTCCCTATACTAAACTATAGAAGGGCCTCTAGTACAATAACCATTTTATCATTATAATTTAAATTAATATCATAAATATATTCCATAATCCATAAGGTGATACTTTTATAATAACCAATTATTATAAACAAAACTGGACAAGTAGTTATAATAACAAATTATAACCATTCAAAATATGGACAATGGGTTACATTACTAGCATTTGCCCCTTGAGGGGCAAAAATGAATGCCGGTAGGAAAAGAGGAAAGTTAGAAGGAACAAAAACATAGGCACAGGAATCTTCGTTATGCTTGCTTCAAGAATGGAAGATACAGTGGGAAACCCAAATATGTTTCTTTCTTCTCATTGAGGATTTCAAGTCCACACTAAAAAATTTACATGCTTCTCAGCAATGTAAAGGTGAACAGACCTGTCACTATATGAATTAATCTTCTGAAAATCACTAATAAACCAAGGAAAGTAATTGGTTATCAATGACTCTCACTGCATCAAGGATTCACACGTCTTCTGACAATATAGATAGTTCACAACAAAGCACAATAAAATGCAGACTTACAACACAATAGGAGTGGTCGTAGCTCTCAATATAAAGGTTGTATTTATTCAACATGGAGGTAGATGAGGAGAGGTCGCTTTGTTTGGCTGCTTTGTTTTTATGAATGTAAAAGAGAGTACACAGTTTACAAATTAGCTGAGATTAATATTTATATCACTATTGCTTGGGATAATCCATTATGAGTTTAGCTTGAAAAGCCATTGCTAACAAGGAAACTGAAGAGCATTGAACTAAAGAGCATTGCTATGTTTTGTTAATATTAAGAAAAACTATCAATATTTTTGGAACATTGGTCATAAAGTCTTTTATTGAAATATCTGTGAACCTTGGAATACACTGTAGAATCAGAATTATAGATATAATTTGGATATGTTAGGTGGTCTTGTACGTACTATGAAATGCAATGTACGTACTATGAAGCCATCAAATCCAAAAAATCATACATACAATATGCTCGATGGCGGATTAAATAAAGTATACAAATATTTTAAATGAGGTGGAATCCAAAAATCTTGCATAGAATATGCTAGGTGACAAATACCTGTAACTTAATATTAAATAAAATATATAAATATTTTAAATAAAGTGGAAAAATGAGAGTTCAATCCAACATTGATTTGAAAAATTCATATGCCATGTTGAAACTCAATAACTCTAAAAACAATAGTTAAGGTTGTAATTTTATATAGAAAACTTTTGAAGTAAGCTTTTTATTTTGATGAAATAAAAATTTTGAATTTATAAAACCGAAGATGAAACTACACAATTTTGATTTAATTAAAAAAATAACATAGCAATGGAAAGAACCATCCACTAAAACCATATTGAGATTCGATATGTTGTCACTCTCACAACCAATGCCAAGCTGTGTTGATGGTCCACCAAGTTTTGATTGAATGTATTTTTTTTTAAATTCAAATAGCAGTTCTCTTGGAAATTAATTAGAGGTTGTAGCAAAAGGGTTTCCAATGCAAATGTGATATTTAGACCATTAAATTATTATTGCATTTTGGTCCAACAGACCAAAAATTGAATGCAATCATCTTCTTAACTCGGGATATGAGACTGTTGTGGAAGCGTCGCGTGCTCCATCCATAACTGAAAAGGGTCCAAAGTTTGAATCGATGGAGTGAAACTGTCTATGTTTTGCTTATTACTTGGCTCCAAATCTCAGTGTCCCAGACTACTCGCGGATCAGATGTCACTATTTTGCAGCTTACGTGTCATCGTCTCTTTGATTCGAAGCCCATATTGTTCTATTGCGATATGTTCACATGCTTCCCAACTTCCCTCTTCTGAATTATAATTTGTGTTTAGTGTCCGTCCAATTTCAATACGTCAGTAGAAACCAACCACATTGAGGTAAGTTCCCAAAGTATTGTGAAACGTTCTAAGTAGCTAAACATGGTAAGTAGCATGTAAGTGACAATTTGAAACGTGGAGAACATCATGCATGTAGATCACAATTTCCAACGTGGATAACAACATTTGAGACAATTTTCATCGCTTGTCGTGACTACAGATGCACCACAAATCAGTCGACAGATCCAGATTACCAAATTAATCAAAGTGCACCTTAAACAAAATATTTGCAGAGCTTGCGAGAAGAAGAGAAGCATGTCATCTTCAACCGAAAAATTCATTGAATCCGAGAGGCAAAGCGTCTTCATCTTCAACAGGAATCTCATTGGATCCATTGTGTGATTCAATGCAGTTGTGTTCATCCTTCCACTCCACCTCAAGATTGACCACTACCAGGCTACAAATTGAGGGACCTGCATAGGTTTCCCTTATGCTTTAGGTATACTCTTCTCACTGAATTGTACATTTGTTCATTGAGCTGAAGACCAAAATCAATAATATGTGAATCAAACGGGAATAGTGTGCCATAAGCAAAGTCTTCTCTACACTTTATTTCTTTCAATTTCACAATTGTTTCTTGAATATATTAGGTTTAAATCTTCTATGCACTTTCTTTCATTCAATTTGACAATTGTTTCTTGAATATTTTAGGTTTTAATTTCATAATATGATCCATCTTCTGAACTGATTTATTCATAAAATCGAATTGTAATCTTACTGTAATTATCTAGTGTCTTTCCAGTCTTCTTAATCCTAAAAACTAAATGTTATTAATCTTTTTTTAAATATGTTTATTTATTTAACGGAAAAGAATTAGTAAAGTGTCTCCAATCTCTTTTTTTATTGTTAATTTTCTTAAAATTCTATAATGACGATAATCCTAAAATTCCATAATGAATATAGTCCTGGTCGATTCTATTCTATGATTATGAATTTAATCTGGTGTCTCAAACCAAGAAGACCCGATCTTTCTGACTTTCTTTATGCATAAAATAGAAAAAAAATTAGGAAAGTTTCATCCCAATTTTTTTATCATGCTATCAACTTTCTGATAAGCTAAACTTAATTGTATTGAAAAGATGATTTTGGATTCAATCTTGTGTCTCAGATCCGAAAGATCTCAATACTCCTCGATGCCTTCAAGTACATTGAGGTGTTGAAGCGGCGGGTCGATGAATTGAACAAGGATCTCGTCACAGAGTACGTTGGAGGCCCGTCAAGGGAAAAACACTGGAAGAGGGGCCGATTCAAATTCGGATTCAGTGCCTGCGTTGCCCACCGTGAGCATTGACCATTGTGAATTTCTTTGTTTCATCTTTCGCGATCTAAGCCTTTGATCTAAAGATAAAATTATTGAGCACCAGGTGACCGTGGCGAGTGAGGAGAGGACTAAGGGGCTGCAGATCCATGTGGCTTGCCAGAAATGGCCTGGCTTGCTTGTTGCAATCCTGGAATCCGTGGAAGTGCACGAAATAATTATTAATATTATAAGGAAAAAGCATTTCGTTTATATCTAACAAAACATACACCACAAAATTATTTTAATTGCCTTTAGTAATCAATTATAAATTACAATAATAGTAATAATTATTAATATTATAAGGCAAAAACATTTTGTTTATATCTAACAAAACATACAACAAAAAATAAATTCAATTGCCTTTAGCACAATATAATAGTTGTCGGACTCTAGTCACAAAGCATCACTTCACCAATGCTTCTTCGCATACAACATCTTATTAAAAGCAAATAATTTGATGCCCACATCAATTGCAATTTGCTTCTTTAAACATGAATTGTAAATATAGATCCCTTTCTCAAATAATAAATATAGAGACTGAATAATTACTTTCTAATATCACAAATCAAATTGCATAAAGGCCGTTGAATGAAGGTGATATTACAATCTTTTTAAACCTCATATGCGGGCACTATTGAGTTCATATACTTTCGATCAATGATCTCATATTTGATCATGTATCAAATACTGCACTACCATCTATGCACTAGTGTGATCTAAGAATGCATTAATATACAATCACTTCCTAATTCCATTTGTATGTATCATCCACCACGTTATTGCATGCAAGTGAGGACCTAATTACTGCTAACTCTACATGAAATCTATTGGAAGGCTTAATGAAAAATAACACGGATCTGTCAGATGTAAACCACATATTTAATGATCGGAATGCTACTTGCAATGTCCTTTATTATTGGCATGGTAAATATTGTCCATTTGTATGAAACTATGTGTTAATACCATGACACATAAATGGCCCAACAAATGTAAATTTCAGTGAATAGATTTGCACTACTAGTAATTATAGAATGCCCGAAAAACCAAAACACCAACAATATACTATGTTATGATAGATTCTAAAATAAGAATGTAAAGAAACTTTAGAAAGACGTTGTTCTCATTAATTGTGAATTTCAAACAAGCTAAGCAAAAGTGAGGAATAAACAAAACATTAAATTAGACGCATTCTTGCCGAAAGTATGAACTAAGAATGTAAAGAACCTTTAGAAGACATTGGTGCATAGTTAATGTAAAGAATCTTGGCCCATAGTTTTTGCAGGCACATATAATTCATCGTTGCCAAGTGCTGGGAAACTTAACACACGCTGCCACTTGCGCTTCATGCATGGTGCTACCACCGAGGCTGCCACTTTGCTTCACGCCTGATAAGAACTGTGGATAATTGGTATAGCCTAGAAGACCTAAGGAACTTTCAAGAACTATGAATACTTGGTCGAGAGTCCAAGAACAATCTTTGCTTCAATTTATTTTTCTCAAAAAAATTGCTTTTGTTTAATTTGTTTTTCTCGTTAGCAGACACAGGTAGCAACAATGGACATGGCTATATATTGCAAAAGACATGGTTGCATATTGCAAAGATTTAATGTTGTTGAAAATACCTGTGTCACTCATTCCAAACATTTAGGCGATTTGGGTAGTTACCACTATTATTTTTTGTGTATTGCATTGCATTCGAAGTAGCGAAGGTTTCTTGTATTTTCGAATTCGTTTCTATTCAATAGAAATGCATAATATCAAAGATGTTAAATGTGCATTTTAGCAGAAGACTGCTATATCCCTTAATGAAAATATGGTTGGAAGCCTGCAGAGTTACAGAACCGTTTAGCACATTAAATGTGTATGAATTTGTAACAATATATCTTCATTGAGATGATAATTTCACAGAGATATGAAAATGATAGGTGGCTCTATATGATGTGGTCAATATTAGTTGCTCTGCTCTCTATGCCCTGCTGCTCTGATAATACGCTGTCTAATTTGTTGCTACACTCATTCATGACTATGCTAATTCGGAACTGGGGGGAGCGGATAGACAGGGAGGAAGCTTGGATAAAAGAATACGCTCCCGGCATTGATTTTTTTGTAGAAAGCTTTACCGCCAAGACCGAGCAGGGCAAGACGAAACCCTTTGCTACAGAAGCATTGCTTCCACCTTCTCCCAACCTTCCATTTGCTTATACGTTCCACCGTAAGCTCCTTACCTTTTTATTCTTGTAGCTCCTTACCATTCCAGCTCAAATCCTACACGACCAAAATCCGGCATTCCAGCTGAAAGCCTGCAGCAGTAGAATTTGCTAATATTTTATATATTTTAAGATTTAGTAAACTCGATCTGGGTACTTTACTTAAATTTTTTTTCTATCAACAAGTGTATGTGTTTCGAAAACATATGTGTCAACTCAAAGGTAAGCCATTACCTTATAACTCCTTAAAATAATATTGACAGTATCCTATTCAATGTTCTCAACTAAAAATAATTTTAATAATAGAAATAAATCACAATTTTAAATAAACTAAAAAATATTAAAATTATTAATAAATGAAGCATTTCCAAACCCAAACATATACGTTCAGATTTGCATCTACAGCTGTTCCTCAAAGATTTATTAAAACATTTTTATGTTGGAAGTTAGAAAGTGTCTTCTTTTCAGATTTGCATATACAGTTGTTCTTCAAAGTTTTATTAAAAACTTTTTAAAGTTCGAAGTTAGAAACGTGAAATGGCTTCCTTAGTTATGTTGGTTTAGATTGTTGTCATTTTGGTAACTGAGAAGATGGATTTCAGAGATCTCATACCACAATCATCACAATTGCTTTCAGTGCTCCAGGTAACCAGGCTTGACGCTGCTCTTCCGTGGAAAAAAATTATAGACTACCGCGTGATGCTATCAGAGCCTCTGAAATCCTTGAAAGATCGCAGCACTATGATTGCCTTTGTACTTCAATTTAATTCAATTTAAGTGATTTAAAGCTTTAAATGGTTATGGCTGTGAATGAAGAGTCTTTCATGCAATGCTCATTAAACCTAGGTAGCTGCTTACAATGCGAGTATGGACATGCATTGCAGGGAAAATAGTTGCTGGCGTGAGTGCTTTTAAAGGAGAGGAAATGGAGACAAAAGCTGTGGAGGACGATGCTTTAATTCCGCTTGGATGTATAACGAGTCTTCAGTTCAGTTTGGTCACACGCGATGAAATAGTAAGTTCTGTATTTATGGAGAGTCGATTTTTTCTTTACAGCTAAAAAATGGTGCGATGACAGGCTTCTTTCCTCGAGATTGATATATATTATTCTTTCTGTTTTTATTTCACCTGTATATATTATCATCTGCTGCCTTGTATTTTGGGATTGGGATTGGAGGCTGGCCTTCACAAGCCAGGCTTACATCATTTTCGCTGCAGGATTTTGGGCTCTATTGGCCTCCTACTTGAGGTTTCCCATGGCAGTTTCGCATCGCTGTATCAGTTGTTGTCATTTTGGGACTTTTTGACCTCCTGCGTGAGGCCTCTCTTCATTTGTTGTCTGCGTTTTGGAGTTGAGATTATAGTTTCCTCCTGCGTGAGGTCACTTGATGTTGTCTTCTTTGTCCTCGGTCCAGCTGTTTTGTTTCTACAGTTGCCCGCGAATGTCACAGCTGCATAAGTGATAAACACGAAAGGTCGTGGAGTGAAGTAGTAAGATGGAGCAGGATGCGAGGGTTTTGCAAGGAAGGAGAGGAGGGCCCGAGTTGCAAGAAAGATGAGGCCGAGGGTGTAGAGGGACGGAACATGGAAGCAGAGAGGCTGCGGATTAATGGAGTAGCAAAGGAATGGGAGCTGAGAAGGGAAAGGGACTGCGAAAGTGGAGGCCGTGGATGGTAGTGGAAAGCAGGCTCGGGGAAGGAGCTGCGAAGGAGAAGGAAGCACTGTGAATGGGAAAGCCAGGCTGCTGGAAGAAGGTCACAGGGATGGAGGGCCGCGATTGAGGGTGGTAAATGAGCAGCGAGGGAGCAGTTGGCGCAGTTGGCGAAGAGAAAACATTCACGATTGGCACCATCCACCTGGCAGCATTCCAGGAATCTAGCCAACGTGGATGGTTATGCTTCTCCACAGTGAAACGCCTACGGCCTAATTACAAGCATAGAATCATTATGCTCTGATTTAACATGGTAATAAACTTAAATGTACCCTGATAATGATCGTTCAGAGGAAATTGAGGCCCAGTTATTATCACTAGCTCTTTACCTTGAGAATGATGCATGTAGGAAATTTTGATTTTGGCACATAACATCATTAGTGTAATTTTTTATTCAAACACCATAAACATTGTTTTTACTGTAAGCCACATCAGCCCTCTTGCTTTTTAAAAAATTTCTGTAAACATTAAGAGTAAATTATAACCATCGGCCCTAAATTCATGTGGATCACCTTAGAAACAGAGATTTAGCTCTATCACATTTTTTGACAAGGTGAAAGAATCTTCCCAACGAAATACACAATAAAATAACTAGTATGGTGGCCCAGGCAGCCATATTGAATTTCAAATGGTTTTCACATAAAAGAAACTAGTAGAATGGGCCGGTAAACCATATTAAATTTCAAATGGTTCATGTATAATATGCATGAATCAAACAGTGTTCCATTGGGTTTCGTTAAGAACTCTAATTCTGACTAATTATGACTAAGGCAAGCAGGGTTGGAATTTGCCCGTACTCAAAAATATTGAACTCAAAAAATATTGTGAACTCAAAAATATTGAAAACGTAGGCTCGAGTCATGGCACAAAACTGGATAATTTTTTTTTTATAAATTAATGGTTATTTATTAAGAGGTAGGGACTCAGAGAGCTGGAGCCTGCTGCCTAGGGGGGCTAGGAGGCAGGAGGCACTAGAGTCTGGGCGGCGGGGCTGCAGCAAGGTAGTGGTTGCCAACTTGCCTGGTTGGTTGCGGTGTTACCGTGTTGGTGGCGATGTTACCGTGTTTGGTAAATCCATTAATTGTTCAGTGAATGCCAGACTTCAGCGATGGTGAAGTTGGTTAATCC
Organism: Larix kaempferi; assembly: GCA_027924585.1. Lineage (NCBI taxonomy): Eukaryota > Viridiplantae > Streptophyta > Pinopsida > Pinales > Pinaceae > Larix > Larix kaempferi. The sequence goes on along the minus strand of BSBM01000994.1, from coordinate 21,140,944 downwards.
TCAGAATGAATGAAAATGTTTGGTGTTAAACTGATCAGAAATCTGTTGCAGAGTCCAAACCTTATAAGGTTGGTTCAAGGCGCTGGGAGACAAGGGAATTAGAGCGATTTCAAGGAACGAATAAAAAAACCAAGTTTTGATACTCAGTTATACATTTTTTCTCTTTCCATAAATTTGATGAGCAAATTCGAAGTTGAATATGATTGTAGAATTACTTCATCGTGTTTGATTGATTCTTGGTACTAACCTGGTTAGACATGTATTGGAATCAAGTGATTATCTTGTATACAATTTCTCACGGATAAAAGGGGTTCAGCTCCATTTCTTAAATTCTGTAATAAAAATCTATTTCGGGGTTAACATTTAGTACTCAGATGACCAACGCTTAAGAATCTTGAAGAAGCCACGAGTTTGATACACTCAAATTCTTTATTCAATTAATGTTGCTATTTCCATATTTCAGCATAGGTAATAGGTACAAAATCTGTCAAACTGAGAAAAACATTTATTGTTGAAAATTTGTCGATCAATTGGTAACCAAAAATCGAATACTTGTTAGTGTAAAAGTAGATGATAAGGTATAGATCTAGGAAACTGAAATCATGTATGTGCCTAGTAATTAGTGGGGTACTCCATTTGCTGTTGCCCTTGATCCACATTTTGTTCAGAGGATTGAGTTAAGGTGTATGAGGGGAAAAATCTACTTCTCACCTGCACCATTAATCCATTTGCTGTTGCCCTTGATCCACATTTTGTTCAGAGGATTTAGGATTGAGGTGTATGATGGGAAAAATCTACTTCTCGCCTGCTACCACCTGGCTTCACTACCAAAGCTAGACGCACAGAAAAATCTCCAGTCAATCTTCAAAACTATACCGCTGCATACGTTAATTCTTTTTCAAAGCATCCATGATCTATTTGAGCATGGTTTGTTCACCATCTTCACTAATATCCCAGGCTCTCATGTATAGATATAAGAAATACTATTATGGCATGGCTCGTTTCATAACCAAACACCACAGGACGATCTACATGGCTTCCAACATTGCCACCATAACCTGCATCCCAAGAAGCAGGACACAAAACAAGCAAATTGTTCAAAACTTCAATGATCATAGGTCAATGCGAGAATGAGCAAGCCATTAGGGTCTACCACAACCACTCCGACCAGAGGATCTGAGGATAAAATTAATGCAGGGAAGAGGAATACTTTGCCTTTGATACACTCAGTCTTATCACTTGGAAACCGTTCTACATTTGATCCCAAGTAAATCATGCTTCTATCATGCACACTTGGGAAGCAACCATTGCTCTTCTTGGATCGAACTCTATCCAATACACTAGTGGCTGGGAGAAATCTGTCTCATAACAGAAAATGGTGTATCGATTTGCCCATATCTACCTTAGCACCCATTTGGCAGAAGATATATCCAGAAATTGCCCATGATAAGAATTATAACAAATGAAATCTCTAGAATTCGAAGTGTGAAGTCACAAGTATGCACGTGATAGTTTTTTTTTAAAGAAGAAAAAATATCACTTACAGGTGCACCCTAGCATCACTTTTCTCAAGGCGAAATCCACAGCGAACTACAGGTGTGCGCTGGCTCTTGTTCTTCAAGAGCGAATTCATTAACTGTAAAAATACTGACATTCCAGAATTCCAAACTGAATAACTACCATTGTTAACTCAACACTGATTCATACAGCATTCAATTAGGGTTTGAATAAATCGATCAAAAAATTAATTTCTCCTTGAAATCGTGCCAGCAGATATCACAATACTGAAATATAACAGCGTGTATATATATATATACACACACGAAATTCTTCTTCGTTGATTAATCTTAAGGTCACTTCATGCATGCACAAAAGTTATAAATAAAGAGTATATTGATTCTCATTGCTCACTGTTCGCTCCCTTTCAGTATTATCTCGTCCACTATTCAGACATACTCACATATATATATATATATATATGGGGATATCTTCTGGATATTACCAGATCCATAAATTATATATATATATATATATGGGGATATCTTCTGGATATTACCAGATCCATAAATTATATATATATATATATATATATAGGGATATCTTCTGGATATTACCAGATCCATAAATTAACTGCTTAATCAAAGAACAGTGAGGAATAGATTACAAATTCAGAGTTCATTCACACAGAGAAATCATCACGCACAGTTCCGAAACAAAATTCAATATGCCATTAAAAACAATCCTGGCCTAGTTTCATACATCTACTGGAAGTTACTCAGCCCTTGGCCCTCCTCCTTCTCTATTACAACCTCAAAACTGTATTTATAACCTCAGAGATCACGATAATACTGATCTCCTCACTATATGCCCGAAAGAGTATTCGAGGACAAATCTACATCTTCATAAACTAACCTTATCCTTCTAAAATTCACAAATTGCATGGAAATAAGAATTCAACTCCCTATCACTAGCTTATTATAGAGCTATTCGTCCCTTGCATACAAACTCCATTTAAGGGAAACCCACTCCTTTAGCAAATTCTCGAGACCCCCCCACTAGAGGTCCAAGATAAGTTCCACTTGTCCAAAAGATGCTCCTGCATCAAAAATCAACATTGCACTCCCTGCATTGATTGTATCCATTACTGGCAGATCCATATCTCACCGAATGTTGATCAAGATACTATTTAAACTTCCCAAAACCTTCTTCTATCCCAAACAGAACAGACAACTTGGCTAATCTTAAGTTCCAATAGTATAGAAAAACAAAAGTATCATACCCACATGATAGTACATCAAACATACAGCCTTAAAATAAGAACTCTTAAGTTAGAGTTTTCTTAGGGAATGGCTCTGCAACTAGGGTCTGAGAGTCAAACCGTGATGAACTCAGCAGCCATGGTTCCTTCCATGGCCGCCATCCACCTTCTCCCTTGAGATGCTATATGTCTAGGCCGATTGGAGGCGATTTTAGACGGTTTCTCCATGCGTTTGGAGTGGTGGCGGCGCCTTCGCGCAGCAACCCATTGTGTAGCGGGCTCTTCCTGCTCACCAGTAGCGGCGGCAGCGGTTTCTTTGCTGAGGGGTGCCGAATGGCAGGGCATCCACGGCACTGTGGTGACGGCGGTAGCGAGCCGGCGGTGGAGCACTCCTCTAGCGCTTACAGACGCGGGCTCCTACTTTCATGTGGCGGCGGCGGCAGCTACTTTGCCGAGGGGAGCCGAAACAATCGCTGGATGTCCACGGCGCAGTGGTGATCTTTTTTGGCGGCACTTTGATTACCTGTCGGTTGTCAGGAGTGGCTTCCTGCTGCGGCAAACAGTGGATTCAGTCTTCAGAAGCCGATGACTCCGTTATCCTCCTGTGTTGAAGTTTTTCTCCAGAACGTTGGGAACCTGTCAACATGCATTTTGGAATATCATTTTATGTCTGCATCAATCGGCATTACTTATGGCTTCTTTATTTATTTTTCTTCAGCTCTTTATGAGCTAGTTTCTTCATTTTTACATGAGCCAATCTTGGCTGCCCTGAAATAGGGTGTATTAGATGTAGGTTTTTTTTCTGGTGGTGCTTTGGTACCTGCTATTTTTATTCTATGAAGCTGAAAAGTTGTTACTGGAAAGGGCTCCTAGAAGCCTTTCTGCAATATGTAATTTGATTATTCCTAATGAAATTATGCTTTTTTCCTTGGAAAAAAAAAATCTATATCTCACCAGAAAATCATTCAACCCGTCGTATATACCAGGAATATGTCTCATGCATATGCGTCCATATCGCTGACAATGGATCGATCAAAGTCTGCACATAGATTGATCCTTGCAAGTTTACCCCTAACTTTTATCACCAAATCAACAATCCACGCCCAGTTGTTCCTTACTGATCACCATATGCATAGAAAACCAAACTATAAATCTACACACCATGCATAAGTAGCGCCACACAACCTGCAATAGATATACACTTCACCATGTAGATCTAGGCAACTCCTTGGAGATCGAAGTGACATGCATTCTCATCGAAGTGACAAGTTTTGTTCAAAGGATTGAGGTGTATGAGGGAAAAAATCTACTTCTTGCCTGCATGAGGACTCCATTTGCTGTTGTCCTTGATCCACATTTAGTTCATTTTATACTCCCTCCATTTGTGTTGTCCTTCATCCATATTTAGTTCGTTTTATACTCCCAAATTCCAACCATCAAGATTCTGAAAACTTCATTGCAGTAGGTTAACTTCTATACTAAAACGTTATTATTGACAGGTGCGTATTTAGGCAAAACATTCAGTGAAGAGGAATGTTAAACCCTAAAATGTCAAAAAAAAATAGTATGACAGGCAAGATTGAAGTGAAATTCCAACAGCTAAGGCAATAAATTCAGTTGAACCTCATGAGCTATCAAAGATGTACATGATTCCATGTGCATTTTTGTCTAAACTCTGAAGTTAAGTTATTCATCACTGTGTTGATGTATCTGTAACTTCGGAATGTATTTCATCTATGTATTTCATATATATTTATTGTACCCTTATTAGAGATGTGTTATTCCTCTATAAGGAAGTGTCGTCATGTGGATTGACAAGTGTCACAAGTGTGTGTACTTGCCGATGGGTTATTAGAACACCATGTGTGGGGTCGGCCCTGAAATATATATTATATTGTGGATGTACCTAGCTAGACAAGTCGGCCCCATAAGGTCACTTGGCAAACAGGTTAGTATAAATAGAGATTAGGAGATCTCTATTTAGATCATTGGGAAAGTCATCTCTCTCTCACTCAGAAAGTGGCGCACTAGTAAGGAGGAGGATCATCTTCTTCTAGGAGACTATCTCAAGTGTATTTTGGTTGTACTTTGGTTGAGCCATTGCTCTCTCTATCTCTAAGGAAGTTGTGGGGTTTTTCACCTTAGGGTTTTCCCCACGGAAACTCTGTGTCTCTTGTCTCTCATGCTTTTGATTCTTGTGATGCTTGTCATGCTTATAGTGATTTTTATGCATTGATATACTGTATATGTTATTCTCTCAGTGAAGATCCTAGAGTATTGTGAATTAATGCTCAAAATTTAACATGGTATTAGAGCTAACCTGAGAAGAAGACATTTTGGAGTGACGGAAACTTGAGTTTCTTGTTTATTGGGTTTCTCTCCACAGATTTTGAAAAAGCAGTATAGTAGTTTGACTCTACTCATCGAGGAGAACCTATCTGTCCAATCAGAATTCAATTCTGAGCATTTTCAGATTTGGCCCTAAAAATTAGGGTTTCCACAAAAATAGGAATTTCTGAAATCTGAAAGCATGGCTGGAAGCTCCTTATAAAAATCAAAGTTTAGAGCTTTGGATCGAGATTTTTGGCTGGGTAGATCTCCGGGAAACTCAAACCCTAATTCAGGGCTCTCCCTAGTAAACCCGGGAGGACAAAAAGGCAAATCTGAAGGGTAAAGCTTTGCTGATCTCAAATTCTGAATACACCAGGCTGATCAGCTCATCAAAGCGCATCTTTCTATCCTTTCAGAAAATTGAAATTCACATTTTGAATTTTTAGGGTTTTTCCGACAAACCCTAATCCGGGACCAGATCCAGTTTTCAGCATTTCAAGTGGTAAGACCTAAATATTTTCTATTTTCATTTGAAGTACTCTTTAACATGTCTCATCACACCGAGCTTGAGGATAAGCTTGAAGGAGCTGATAACTTCCGAGCTTGGAAGTATAGGATTGGGTTAATCCTGGGAAGAAAATGAGTTGGACTCATATGTAAAAGAAGACATCCCTATCCTAGAGGATGAAGAGGCTAAGGTATTGCATAAGAAAAACTTGTTCAAGGCAAAGAGAACATTGCTGATTCTATCAAAGACCATCTCATACCCCATGTGTCTTCTCTAAAGACACCCAAGGAGATGTTTGACTCTTTGACTAAGCTATTTGAAGGGAAGAACATAAATCAGAAGATGACCCTATGGAACCAATTGAAAAGAGTAAAGTTTCATAATGGAGAAACCATTCAATCTTATTTTTCAAGGGTCTCCCAGATCAAGGAACGACTAGAAGCAGTGGATGAAATGGTGGAGGATGGTGAAGTGGTGATGACCACTCTAAATGGCCTACCCAGGTCATGGGATTCCTTTATTCAAGGAATTTGTGCAAGGAAGAAGTTGATCTCCTTCAACAGATTGCGGGAAGAATGCTCTCAAGAAGAAGCTAGGCTTGTGGCCCGAGAAGAAAAGATGGGAAATGAAGATCAATCTCTCACAACACATGCCAGGAAAGACAAGTCCAAGAAGGAATCATCTCATAACAGAAGATTCTCACACCACCATTATCATAAAGATAAGAAAGATCTCAGATGCTTCAATTGCAATGAGAAGGGACACTTTGCTTCAGATTGTCCCAAGAAGAAGAAAGACAACAACAACAACTTCAATAAGAATAAGAAGAATAACAAAAGAAGATATCATGCTCATGCTGCCGAAGATGATGAACCCCTAAAGAAGAAGGCTAGGGCAGAAAGTGATAGTAATGATGACTCATCAAGTGAAGAAGAATATGTTCTAATTTCTACTCTCACAGGTACTATCTCCCATGGTTGTAATGATTCGTTGATTGATAGTGGGGCTTCCAAACACATGACTGGGTTTAAGGAATCTTTTCTGAATCTATCTAAACATGAATCACCCCATAAGGTGAAACTTGAGGATGATTATCAATACCCAATCAAAAGAAGTGGTGAAGCCTCCTACAACCTAGATTCTGGAAAATATTTGAAGATAAAAGAAGTCCTTTATGTACCTGGGCTCAAGAAGAACTTACTCTCCATCTCTACATTGGATGCAAAAGGTATGAGGGTTGCATTTGTGGATGGCCAAGTCCTAATGTGGCCAAAGGGAAAGAACATAGATGATGCAGTAGTGATTGGAGAGCAAGAGGGAGGTTTGTATAAATTGAAGGGACAACCTGAACGTGCCATGGTACATGAATCCATGGAGCCAAGTGAACTTTGGCATAGAAGACTTGCTCATATTCACTATAGGGCACTTCCAATTGCAAGCAAGGCTGTAGAGGGTCTTCCTGAAATCAAGACCAAACATGAAGGTGTTTGCAAAGGATGTGCAAAAGGTAAGAACATTAAGAAGGCTTTCCCAAGCAGTGAAAGCAAGGCAAAAGACATCCTGGAAATCATCCACTCATATGTATGTGGTCCTATGTCATCCAATTCTCTGAGTGGGTATGTTTACTATGTCTCATTTATTGATGACTTCTCCAGGAAGACTTCGGTATACTTCTTGAAGAGCAAAGATGGGGTGTTTGATAAATTCAAGGAATTCAAAACCTTGATGGAGAATCAATCTGACAAGAAGATCAAAACATTCAGATCCGATAATGGTAGAGAATTCACTTCAGGTGACTTCAAGAAGCTTTGTAGTGATTCAAGGATTAAGAGGGAGTTGATTGCTCCTTATAATCCTCAACAGAATGGAGTTGCAGAAAGGAAGAACAGAACAATCATGGAAGCAGCAAGGGCAATGTTGCATGACTAGGATCTACCTATGCATCTATGGGCAGAAGCAGCTAGAACAGCTATATATGTGTAGAACAGAACACCCCACAAGATATTGGATAACAAGACACCAGAAGAGGTCTTTTCTGGTAAGAAACCTGAAGTTAGCCATCTCAGAATATTTGGTTGTCCAGTATACACTCATGTCCCAAAGGAAAAGAGGACTAAACTAGATCCTTCAGGAAAGAAGGGTATCTTTGTGGGTTACAGTGAAGGCTCGAAGGCTTATAGAATATATTTTCCAGGGTTCAAGAAGATTGATGTCAGCAGGGATGTAACATTTGATGAAAACTCAGCATTCATCAAATCAAGGAAGGCACCTATCGAAGTTTATGAAGAACCTAAGGAAACTAGATTTCAAGACACTACCATGACTGAAGCAGTTCTAGAAGTTGTTCGTGAGTTTGAAGATCCACAAGAGCCTATAGATCCACCCCGTGAGGATAACTCTCACAAGAGGAAACCTGCATGGGCTAGAGAGCTCATTCAAGATGCAGAAAGATTTGGCATTCTAGAAGAAAAACATAGAGCAAAGAAGAGAACCAGATCACATACCAGCTATGTTGCTTTACTCTGTGACATTATGAACAAAGAGCCTTCCAGTTATGAAGAAGCAGCGGAAAAGAAAGAATGGAAGGATGCCATGGTTGAGGAATACCAATCAATAATGAAGAATGATGTTTGAGATGTTGTACCAAGACCTAAAGAGAAGTCTGTTGTGACTTCTAAATGGATCTACAAAATCAAGCATGCTGCAGATGGCAATGTAGAGAAATACAAAGCAAGATTCATAGCTCATGGCTTCTCTCAGAAAGAGGGAATAGATTATGAACAAACTTTTGCACCTGTAGCCAGGTATACTTCCATCAGAACAGTACTTGCCCTGGCTGCAGCGATGAAATGGAAGATACACCAGATGGATGTCAAGACTACCTTCTTGAATGGTGTAGTTGAAGAGGAAGTATATGTGGAGCAGCCACTCGGTTTCAAAATACATGACAGGGAGTCGTATGTGTGCAGATTGAAGAAAGCCTTGTATGGCTTGAAGCAAGCTCCCAGAACTTGGTATGGTAGGATGGACAGTTTCCTATCTAGTTTGGGCTTTACCAAGAGTAAAGCGGATTCCAACCTTTATTACAAGGTTGGGGAAGGGAATCCTGTGATTCTACTCCTGTATGTGAATGACTTATTTGTAACAGGAGATGACAGATTGATTGCAAATACTAAGAGAAAGCTTGCTGTCGAGTTCGATATGAAAGATCTGGGAATGATGCATTATTTCCTAGGTATGGAGGTGTGGCAGAGTACGGGTGGGATCTTCCTTGGTCAAGGGAAGTACACAGTAGATATCCTGAAGAGATTCAGGATGATGGATTGCAAGGCCATGGCCACACCTATGGCATCAAATTTGAAGCTTCTATGTGATGCTTCATCTGAGCCAGTTGATGTCTCTATGTATCATCAGATGATTGGGTCCTTGATGTACCTGACGAACACGAGACCAGATATTTGCTTTGCGGTGAACACATTGAGTCAGTTCCTGATAGATCCGAGGAGTGTTCATCTGGTTGCTATAAAGCATGTTCTAAGGTACCTGAAGGGTACAGTGGATTATGGGCTCAAGTATGAGGCGAATCAAAAGTTTAACCTACAGGGTTATGTTGATTCGGATTGGGCTGGCAGTGCTGCAGATAGGAAGAGCACATCTGGGTGTTGCTTCAGTATGGGATCAGGTGTGATCTCGTGGTTTAGCAGGAAGCAGTCTTGTGTAGCACTGAGTACAGCTGAGGTAGAGTATGTTGCAGCCTGTTCAACTAGTTGTGAGGCAGTATGGCTACGGAAGCTACTGTCTGAATTATTTGATCTCCCGTTGGATGCTACTGGTATCTTCTGTGATAACCAGAGTTGTGTGAAGCTGTCCGAGAACCCAGTGTTTCATGACAGGTCGAAACACATAGAGATCAAATATCACTATATCAGGGATATGGTGCAGAGAGGAGCTATGAAGCTCCTGTTTGTTGCGATGGACAAGCAGATTGCAGATGTGCTGACGAAGCCACTAGCTAGGGTGAAGTTCGAGTACTTCAGAGAGAGGCTTGGTGTTCTTTGGATTGATGACACTTCGAGGAAGAAGTGATGGACACATTTGCTAAAGCCATTCCAAGCATGTTGCAAGGAGGATCCTTCACATGGCTGTGGATGTAAGCGCTGGATGATGAGCATCAGGATGATGTTCTGGTTTCTGCTTTGTATGATCAGTCGGATCATTTTTATATGTATGTATGTATGCATCATGTTGGATGTTGGATATGATCAGTTCGATCATTTATATGTATATGTATGTATGCATCATGTTGGATGTTGGATATGATCAGTTGGATCATTTATATGTATGTACGCATCATGTTGGATGCTGGATATGATCGGTTGGATCATGTGTATGTATTTTGTATAAGCATCATGTTGGATGCTTGGACCATGTATCTATATATGTATCAGGTGGATACATTGTATGATCAGGTAGATCATGTATGTTGATATGTATCATGTATTTGTATTTGTATCAAGTGGATACATTGTATGATCAGGTGGATCATGTATGATGATATGTATCAGGTAGATACTTGGTATGCATCAGGTAGATGCATTATATGATCAGGATGATCATGGATGACAAGCTTCAGGATGTTGCTCCAGATGACATGCAGCACGATGTTGCAGTGATGATGATCAGGATGATCATGTGTACATCAGGATGATGTATGGTGAGTATCAGGTTGATACTATGTGGCCGTGGAACAGGTTGTGCAGATAAGCATGTAATTTGTGCCCTGGGAGATTTGCAGATAGTCTTTCGAGGTTTTCCCTACGGCATGTAATTTGTACCCTGGGATGTCTGGCAAATGCTCTTTCGAGGTTTTGCTTGGGAGGACATATAATTTGTGCCCTGGGAGATCTGCAGATAGTCTTTCGAGGTTTTGCCTATGGCATGTAATTTGTGCCCTGGGATATCTGGCAGATGTTCTTTCAAGGTTTTGTCCAATGGCATGTAATTTGTGCCCTGGGAGATCCGATAGGTTGAGCCATGTGCTCGTAATCAGTCCTGGGATGCTCTTTCTAGGTTTTTCCATGACCACATGTAATTTGTGCCCTGGGAGATCCGATAGGTTGAGCCTTGTGCTTGTAATTAGTCCTGGGATGCTCTTTCAAGGTTTTGTGGTGACCACATGTAATTTGTTCCCTAGGAGATCCGATAGGTTGAGCCTTGTGCTCGTAATCAGTCCTGGGATTCTCTTTCGAGGTTTTGTGGTGGGGTCACATGTAATAAGTCCTGGAGATCTGGACAGGATGAAAAAGGCCTCAGATGCTCTTTAGGGTTCTTGCTAGTCAAGAGACTCTTTTAAGGTTTTGTGACACACGTAATAAGTCCTGAGATTTCCACAGTATGGCCAGTGATGATGAAGACCTGTAGGTGGTGGGCCTACATCCAGTATGAAAAAGGACTGGCTCTGTAGAACTTCCTATGACGAGTAGAGTCAGAGATTGGTTGAGATAGCAGCAGCAGTGACGATGATGATGATGATGCATCGATGACGATGATCCCAAGAAGAAGACTTGTCTAGCATATCTGTGTCGAGAAATACCTTCCTAGTTAAGAGGGAGTGTTGATTATATGTAACTTCGGAATGTATTTCATCTATGTATTTCATATATATTTATTGTACCCTTATTAGAGATGTGTTATTCCTCTATAAGGAAGTGTCGTTATGTGGATTGACAAGTGTCGCAAGTGTGTGTACTTGCCGATGGGTTACTAGAACACCATGTGTGGGGTCGGCCCTGAAATATATATTATATTATGGATGTACCTAGCTAGACAAGTCGGCCCCATAAGGTCACTGGGCAAACAAGTTAGTATAAATAGAGATCAGGAGATCTCTATTTAGATCATTGGGAAAGTCATCTCTCTCTCACTCAGAAAGTGGCGCACTAGTAAGGAGAAGGATCATCTGCTTCTAGGAGACTATCTCAAGTGTATTTTGGTTGTACTTTGGTTGAGCCATTGCTCTCTCTATCTCTGAGGAAGTTGTGGGGTTTTTCACCTTAGGGTTTTCCCCATGGAAACTCTGTGTCTCTTGTCTCTCATGCTTTTGATTCTTGTGATGCTTGTCATGCTTATTGTGATTGTTATGCATTGATATACTGTATATGTTATTCTCTCAGTGAAGATCCTAGAGTATTGTGAATTAATGCTCAAAATTTAACACACTGTGCTCAGACAAGGGAATTATACCAACAGCTAGCCTAAAGAGCATACCTAATCAGTGAGCTAAGAACGTAGCTCATCATTGCCACCTGCTAAGCTTAAAATCCAAATAATAGCTAATCCAGTTATCAGTGACCGTAAGTGTCAAAGTTGACAACAAAAACAAACTTAAGAACTGTGTCCTGCAAATTCTCCGATTTGCCTTTAAACCACAAGCTCTTGTCCTAAATTCAGTTGAACCTCATGAGCTATCAAAGATGTATATGATTCCATCTGCAGTTTTGTCTAAATTTAAGTTATTCATCACTGTGCTCAAACAAGGGAATTATACGAGCAGCTAGCCTAAAGAGCATACCTAATCAGTCAGCTAAGAACGTTGCTCATCAATGCCACCTGCCAACTTTAAAATCCAAATGATAACTGACCTATTTATCAACGATTGTAAGTGTCAAAGTTGATAACAAAAACAAACTTAAGAACTATGTCCTGCAAATTCTCCGATTTGCCTTTAAACCACAAGCTCCTGTCCTAAATTCTAATTAAATGCATTATAAAGGATTGACTAATCCAGCGTCCATAGAGAGTCGCATAGAAAACATCTTTAATATCACAATGGAATCTTCGCAGTTGACTATATTTCTCATGGCACTTCTAGTTTTACACAATGAAACCAAAATTATTATGACATATCTTTAAGATTGTTTAGATGCAAATGACTAGTTTGCTGGACTAAAACTAATAAAGGGATAGTCGATAAATGTTAGATCAAGCTATCATCAAGATAGCAACAGAGATTGGAATGATATCAACCATAAAGGTAACAGCAAGCAAAATCATTGGCACTGCATTTAATAAAAAATCAAATGACCCCAGCACGCCTAACCTTTCTTAATTGCAATGCAGTCAGCAAGAAATAGCCATGATTTACTAATAACATATGCAAAAAAAATGTGAAAACATTTTGATTTTATCCTGTGTCAAAATCCTAGTGCTAGTGCTTGTCAATCATAGCAGAGTTGATAGTAAATACAGATTATGTCATCAATTCAGTGCTTGATATGTGCATACTAATTAACCTACTCTACTACTATCAAGCAATAGCTCAAATTATAATATACATGACCACTTCTACGTCTCTGTCAGCACAAAATGAAACATAACAAGAGCCATACAGCAGCATAGTCCCTATAGTTTTTTGCTTGAGAAGACAAAAAGAAGCATTAGTGGTGCAATATACAAATCAATGAAGAGAACCTATGTCCTTAAAAAGGACTTCTAAGAAGTTTGTAAACGTAACACAAAATAATGAAGGATTGATTCAACCTTTCCATGATATCATGCCAGTTCAATACATGTGTATGAGGCAAGCAGCTGACATCAACCACTAAAGTTCACCACACTGCACAACTACAAGATAACTAATTAAGGTCTTGATTAAAAAATCAATCATTCCCATGGTACTTTCTGGCACCATTCTCATACATATTATTCACAATATACACAACAATAAAAATGCTCGCAGAATAAATTTATTCTGGACAACACCAAGAATTGCAGCACCTTCATTTCAATGAAGCAATAGGTAACTGCATCAAACTCGGATTTTAGAGAAGAAACATGACCCAGAAACTAAGAGGAACCATATTTAAAAAATATACAAAATTTACAGTCTCAAAAAAACAAATGCCATACTTATCTGCAAGTTTTTCACCGTGAGCAACGACATCATAAAACAAAAAAACTAATGCCATGCTTCACCGCAACAATGAAATCCTAAAAGATACCTAGGCAAATGACAAACATGTTGTATCACAGGAAGACACAGCTAGCTAGAACAAAATAGTAAGAACAGAAACTAAAGTAAAATAGTATAGTGAACCAAAAGCACTTGTGCTTTTGACAAATTAGAAGCACAATTATCCATGGGGCAATACATGGTTCATGTTTATCCAAGGAGAAGCACAATGTACAGCTTGAGTGCGCCTAACGGTTAAAGTGTTTCCTCCTATAAGGTCATAGGTTCAAATCCAGAGGAGGGTAGGGTATGTACACTTCTGTAAGGTATGTCAAATAGCTGCTTGGAGAGGGGTCCCTTGTACAAATAACTAAATAAGGAGGTCTCCTACACCAATTTTGTGTCTGGCTTGATTGCAACCTTAAAGTTAGATTATTATTATTATTACTACTATGATAAACACAGAAGACAATAACTTACCCTCTTACTCTAATCCATATCTACCTTGTAGCCAATCAGCCAGCCAGAAGACAGAAGACAGAAGACAATAACTTACCCTCTTACTCTAATCCATATCTACCTTGTAGCCAATCAGCCAGCCAGTAGCTTTTTCAGATTATTAAAGGCATGTTGTTCAATATTCTATATATACACCACAAATTTATCAGTTTTCTCGCCCTTAAATAGCTTTTCTAATTCACAAGATTTTCTAGTGGTTTATAATAGCAGTAATTCGTTTTGGGCATAGCTGAATGGTTTGGGTTTAAGATTTTCTGGTGGTTTAATTGTAAAATGGTTTTTGTTTAATTTGGATGAATTTGACTCTATGGTAGATTAATACTAATATTCCAAAAGATTTCAAATTTGTTGGATAAATGAATTAGGTGAAAAAATGTATGCAAGCTGTGAGGACTCTGGACAAACTGCAAACAATAATGCATACAATTTAACACTGAGAGGGGGGTGAATCAATATTAGAGTAGTTATCAACAATTTTTACTTTCTTTAACAGATTAGTCTTTTACTTAATCTTGATCTTTAATTATGCATCCAACATAAATAAAACATTCATCCACATATGCACCAAGACAAAGAACACAGAACAAATAGGATTTTGACGTGGTAAACCAAATGGGAGAAAACCACGGAATGTTGTTTTGTAATGAAAAGAATACATTCAAGGAAGCACCGACTTCCTGTGAACCAAAACGATTGCATCTTGTGCACTTCTTCCTATTGATCCTTCTTTGGTTAGTATATTGAACAGAGTTGTATTTGTTGAAGAAACCATCATACCTGAAAAACTTCACAAGATTGGGGCAATGTTCTGGCAATGTTCTTTGTCGCAAACCTTCTTTGATGTTTTTTCATAACCAAGGTATGTTTCGTCTTCTGGTGATCTCTAATTGTCTAGGATTTTGTTCAAGATTGATGTGTTGTCTTTGAACTTGTCTTTTACCTCATCATCAATACTAGCCTTATTGTTTTCTTGATGTGCACAAATCATTGTGGGATCTTGGACTTGTTTCTTATCCTTCATCTTAACCAATTTGTCTTCTAGACGAGATATCTCTTCGTCCTTCTCCTCGAGCTGATTTGTCAGCATCCTGATTTTCTGCGCAAATTATTCTAAAGAAGCTTTCAATTCAGATTTATCTTCCTCAAGCACCTTGACCTTGTCTTGTGTGAAAATCAGTTGTATCTCACAGTTGGTAACCTTTTCACGAACTTCTGCATCAAGAGATTCTTGAAATGGCTTGTCCTGTTCCTCATACTTCGACAGTTGTTCCTGCAAGAATTTGTATTCTTCCTTCTTGACTTCTTCAAGTCATTCAGGGCACTAATCAATTCTCCTTCCCAATCAATATCTGCAGCATTTTCTTCTTCATATTGACTATCAGTCTTGACCTCTGCAACAGGCATTGGAGATGTAACTGGCTTCGGAGGTGTTTTGAACAATCCACTAGTGATCCTGGTTTGCTTTGTGCAACTAGAGTATTCTTTGAACTACTCTTCTTATTTTCATCTCTGCTTTCTTCTTCCACAAAGGTCATCAAAAGTACTTCTTTTGCTTCTTCGTCGCAATTGCTCCCTTCAGATACATTGCTATCTTCCTCAGTGTACAGACTTTTCTTTTGTTTTGGGATCCTCCTTTTATTTTCAAGTCTGTGTTGAGTGCGCACATTTCTATGTTCATGATCACTAGATTCTTCCATGCTGTCAGTATCTTCATTTTTTCTGTAAGGACACTTAGAGGCATAATGACCTACTCCACATTTGAAGGGCAGCTTGTTCTTGTACTTACCTTTTCTTCTTTTCAGCTTTCTAACAAAGTTTGATTCCTCATCATCCAACTCATCGCAGTAGTCATTGTCATGATCATGCACATCCTTCCCAGTAGCTTTAAAAGCAACTTCATTTCTGATGGGAGTCTCTTTCTCAGTTCTCATCTCATATGCAGTCAAAATACCTTGAAGCTCGTTCTTTGTCAGATCTTCAAGATTAGCTATGTCTTCCAATACAGACACCTTTGCATCAAACTTTGAGGGAAGAGTTCTTAATATGTTCTGTACAACGGATTCTCCTTCCAAAGTGACCCCAAGACTTTTGATAGCATTAACTATCTCACCAACTCTTAAGAAATAGGAGGTAATGTTCTCTTCGTCTTTCATTTTCATAGATTCAAATAAACCAAAGTACTCTACAACTCTGCTTTCTTTACCTTCTTGTCACCTTCATAGACACCTCTGAGTTTGTCCCAAACCTCCTTGGTTGATGCGCAGTGCATAACCTTGACAAACTCATTACCAGTCAAACCACAAAGCAATGTGTTTCTGGCTCTTGCATTGCATTCATAGATTCTCCTCTATATTGGATTAACTGGTACAATTGTTGGGACATTGTAACTGTCAATAACGGACTGCCAGATATCTACTCTTAGTGATTGCAGATATACTTCCATCCTGACCTTCTAGAAGATATAGTTGGTGCCATCAAACCTTGGTTCTTTGTTAGTTGAAAGACCTTCCTACTTGTCCATATCTGCACAAGGATCTATCTTCTAGATGTTAATCTATGACTAAAGACACCCGCTCTGATACCAATTGTTGGAATCGGTTTAATACTGAGAGGGAGGTGAATCAATATTAGAGCAGTTATCAATAGTTTTTACCTTCTTTAACAAATTAGTCTTTTACTTAATCTTGATCTTTGATTATGCATCCAACATAAATAAAACATTCATCCACATATGCACCAAGACACTAAGAAACCGGATTCGTCCTAAAGGCCCCCCGTGTCCCGTGGGGATCGAATCGGACACGATTCGATCTCAATTCATGTCCAATTCGACTTTCAGTCGAATCCGAAATTGAGACACTCTTCAAATTCGAATCGGACACGAAATGAGATCGTGTCCCTGACTATCGGACACGAGTCATGAAAACATGACACGTAAAGCGCGGAAAAGGGTGGCCGAGTTTGCTTTAAAACAAATTTTTGGGTTTTTTTTGTCATTTGCAAGGAAGCAATTGGTTGAGAGTGAGTTGTATGTGCAGGTGAAGGAGATTTTAAGGATATTTGCAAGCTATCCATTGTTTCCAAGCGATTCCAAGTGCATTGCGGTGGATTTGTGGAGAGGATTGCAAGCTCAACCATCACACAAGAAAATGAATGTCTCAATCAGCTAGGGCAGGAGGTAAGGGGCAAAGGAAAGGGACAAATGCACCATCTAGTGCCTCCCCTCCTATTCCACCAAGCACAAGCGGTTCTCCTCCTCCGTCAAGTGCTCCATCGGCTGCTAGCAGAGCTCATTCTATGGCTCCATTTAACCCTGTTTTAGCAAGACAACAAGCCCAAGAAAAAAATAACCCTTTGTGGAAGTATGTGACAAGGGAAGATGGGCCCGGGGCAAAGCTTGGTGGGGGAGGCAATGTGTCTTGGAGATGCAATTTTTGCAAGCATGAGTTCAAGAGCACATATTTATGGGTTAAGGACCATTTGTTGGCCCTTCCTTCTTGTGGGATTTCTTCATGCAAAGCGGTGAGTGTTAACCAAAGGAAGGATATGGAAAGAGAGGATCATGTTGGCTTAGGGAAGGTGGCAGCAGCAAGCAAGAAAAAAGAGGATGATCCTCTTCCATTCTTGAGGAAGTCCTCTAGCACCAAGCCGCCATTTCCACCTAGCATTCATGGGAGTGGGGATACTTATCAAACAAGAAAGAGGCAATCTATAGGTGGTCCAATGGATAGGATTTTCCAACAAGAGGCGCGAGAAGAGGTAGACCTTACCATTGCATTTTTCTTCTACCTCAACTTCATCTCATTCAATGTTGCACGGTCACCATTGTATTTTGAGACGGTTCGAACTATCTTGGAACGAGCTCCAAGTGGTTATGTGCCTCCTGGTTCAGAGAAGCTTAGAACCACATTGTTGGTTAAAGCAAAGAAGGAGGTAGATAAAATCCTTGAGCCAATTATAACAACATGGCCCTCATGCGGTGTGAGTATTGTTTCTGATGGATGGACGGATCCCACACGCCATCCACTCATCAATTTCATGGTATCTTCCCAAAATGGACCGTTGTTCTTGAAAGTAATGGATGCTCTTGGGAAATACAAGGATGCACAGTATATGGGTGATTTATTCATCAAAACCATTGAAGAAGTAGGTGTTGATTCGTGTGTACAAATCATCACAGACAATGCACCTGTTTGCAAGGCTGCTGGCATGATTGTGGAAGCTAAATATCCACAGGTATGTTCAATTTGGACACCTTTCAGTTCTAATTTGCTCATTGTTTGAATTTGGTCATTGTAATGTTAGTGTTGTAGAGTCATTGATACATGCTTTTATTGCTCTTACAGGTTTTTTGGACACCTTGCATTGTCCATTCCTTGAATTTAGCACTGAAATCCATTGCTTTGGATGTGACATGGATTGGCAACCTTATTGAGAATGCACGCCATATCCGTAACTTTGTACAAAACCACACAAATGCCCTCACCATCTACAAAGAGTACACACGGCTTTCATTGCTGAAGATTGTAGATACTCGGTTTGCTTCCTCATTCATCATGCTCAAGAGTTTGAGGGAGGTCAAAACCGCTCTCAGGTCCATGGTGATTTCAGAGTTTTGGTCTTTTTGGAGAAAGACGAATCAAGCTACATCACAAAAGGTGAAGGACACGGTGTTAGATGATGGTTGGTGGGACACAGTAGATCTTAGCATTAAGATCATGGAGCTAATCATTTCTTTGTTGCGGTTTGCAGACACGGACCATCCCATCCTAGCAGATGTGTATGAGGGGTGGGATTCCATGATTTAGTCCATGAGGTCCATTGTCATGGAGAATGAGTGTCCCGAGTATGGGACATCAGCAGAGAACTTATGGACCATTATTCGGGATATTCTTATCTCCAGGTGGGATAAGAATTGCACACCTTTGCATTGCTTGGCCCACTCCTTGAACCCCAAGTTCTACACTCAAGAGTGGCTCACTAATGGATCGAGGCCCTCACACAGAGTCCCTCCTCACATGGATGAAGAGATTGCACATGGGAGGAAGATAGCACTTATATGACTATTTTAGGATAGAGACCTGCTTGAGGAGGTGGAGGAGGGCTTTGTAGATTTTCCACTGGCACTGGGAGATTTGGAGGCTATGATGTGCTTAGAGACAGGGGGGTTAAGAAATCCTATGCTTGGTGGGAAACTCATGGGGAAACATCCCTTATTCTACAGAAGTTAGCCTTGAGGGTCATCTCTCTAGTTACATCATCCTCTTGTTGTGAGAGGAATTGGAGCACATATGGGAACTTGTACAGTGTGAAGAAGAGCAGGCTTGAGCAGTCCAGGGTAGAGTCGATGGTGTATGTGCACTCCAACCTTCATCTTATTTACAGGAAGAGGGAGGAGTGGGTGAAGGGAAAGACAAAGATGTGGGATGTCTTTCCTAATGATATGGGTTTGGACAGCAGTACTGAGTTGGCATTAGCCAACATGGATCTTAATGATCCAGTGCTAGAACCGGTCACTTTTGATGATAGTGATCGTATAGAGGGGTCATCCTCCACAGTAGCAAGTGCAGAGAAGAGGAGGAGGGGGAGGAGGATGAGGATCAGGGAAGTGCCAGTGATGAGTATGTTGATTCAGGAATGGAGGAGGACTATTGACATATGGGATTCTCCCATCTTGATCCACCCCCTTTTGTATTTACTATTTAGTATTAGTCTATTTGGAATTTGCCAGTGCCCAGTGGCATTCCGACATATATGTATACATTTTGATTTTGATGACTTAATGAGAAATATAGTTCCGACATGCATCTATGTGTCTCATTGTGATTTGTTAATGACAAATGTGTTGTGAATCGTGATTTGTGAATGACAATGTGTAATCATTAATGTGTTTTTATTCTAATTTCTATTGAATATTTGTAAATGTTCTAGTTTCTAAAGATTTTTGGATCTATATGTCTATATTTTTAAATTTTAATATATTTTTAAAAATATATATATGTATATAAAACGTGTCCTTCGTGTCCTGATTTCGGGGGTCAGCGTGTCCGTGTCGGACTCTCGTATTTTCGTGTCCTGTGTCCCCATGTCAGGTGACTTAGCCAAGACAAAGAACTCAGAACACACAGGATTTTGACAATGAAACCCGAATGGGAGAAAACCATGGAATGCTCTTTTGTAATGAAAAGAATGCAATCAAGGAAGCACCAACTTCCTGTGTTTACAAGCACCAACTGGAAGGAGGCACCAACCCCATGGTTTTACAGGCACCGACCTGAAGGAAGCACTAACTCTCTGTGTTCTCCAGCACCAACTAGAAGGAGGCTACAACCTCCTGCTCCTTGCCTTGTCCCGTCGCCCAGATATCCAAAATAATATTTTGTCTTACTGATCTTTCAACTTACGCACATTCCTTATCTTCTGTAGTTCGTTCTATTGTGCGCCACCTCCGTATGCAAACAATTCACTGTTACTGTGTTGCATACATCACTTGACTTCTCATTCCACTCAATTCTTCACTTCTGCTAATGATATGCTTCACGTATTGTGTGCTTTTGATCCTGCAATTTGCGCTAGGGTTCACTCTGTCTTTCCGCTATTGCGCAACTGCACTTACCAACTAATATTGTGCTTTCAATTGATAGTTTGTTGTTTTGATATTATGCATCAGTATCAGATGGAATTGCGCACTAACTTAGATGTGTCCATTCAGTTTCAGTGCTACAGACTTTCAGACAAGCTGCGATATGTTGTGCATCATATGATTCGTCCTTTCGGTTTAACGCACTTGCCTCAGATCATCCTCATCATGATGCGCCTACAAGATTCTGTTGTTGTTTTGTCGTTGCACATCTAATGGACTTCTTTACTTTGCACACTTCACTTCAACATTCATGCATCAACCAAACTTTTGCACATCTTCTGAGATACTTCGGTTCTGTTTCTACGCTTTTGTCTTACATCATCTGTGATTATCTGCATGCTACCAACAATACTATCATTTGGTCTTCACGCACTTGCGCATACTTCTATAATTCTTCCTTTCAGTATTTGCGCATCCGTCATAGATATACAGCATCATTTTGCGCACCATCGGTGAGTCATTTTGTTGTATGTCCTCGCTAGATCATGTTGTTTTGTCCTCCAGCGCTTGATGCCCTGAATATAAATCAGTATCTTCCACTTAAAGCTCTGTAGCCTCGCCATCAAGCTTACTTCAAATCTCCAACGTGCATCTCTATTTATACATGTCCTGCATGGATTGTATGTCCACAAGTTGGTTGTGGCATCCCTTCTTCCTTTCTTCATGGATTATGCCTATGCCACATGTCATGTTCTGCGTTGCCGATATGTCATCCTTTGTGGGTCTTGCACATCCATGGTTCACGACTTAGTGGAACTTTCACCTCAGCGTTGTAGTCTTGCGCTCTCGATGTACCATTGCTTTGTAGAACTTGCGCAATTATGGTCCTCGACTTGGTGGGACTTTGACCTCATCTTGCATTTTTCTCATGCCATCTCTTGTAGAACTTGCGCATACCTAGTCCTTGACTTAGTGGGACTTTAACCCTTGCGGTACCATCACTTGTGGGACTTGCGCACATGTTGTATCAATGTTTTGTGGAATTTGCGCATACGTGATCTTTGACTTGGTGGGAATTTGACCCTTGCGGTACCATCACTTGTGGGACTTGCACACTTGCTGAGTCTTTAGCTGTGGAATTTGTGCATATACTAACTTCAACCGTTGCACCCTTCTTGGTACTTGTGCGTGCTTAAATAACTAAAAGCATTTTCTAATTGGTAAGACTTGCGCACTTTCAGGACTGTTCAACCATAAGTTGTTTCATACTTCTTGTGCACTTCCAATCTTTGACCATACAATGCTTGGGCTTGCTTGCACATTTTAGAATCTTCCCTTGACATGCTTGCACACTTGCACATTTTCTTAACCAACTCCTTGGCTGCTTGTGCACATGTACCTTTGTCCATCCAATAATTCTTTGGCTACTACCTTGAGAGAGTATGACTTGGTGGACTTGATATTTGCGCATGTACCACATGTAGTTGGATACATTACTTATGTACTTATTTGAACTGGATTTGCATGATGTACATTCCTTATGTACTTCATATTGATCATGCATGATGTATCCTTGGACACACATCTTCAACTGGATGCAACTTTTAGATATACTTCTTCAGACTGGCATCTGTATCCTTCATCTATTTTGTGCATATACTTCTTCAAAGTGGCTTCCATATACTTCTTTAAGCTGGCATAAGAATATTGTGTCCACTTTGACCTCAGTTGACATCAATGACTCAAACTGAATCAATTGACATGCTCTTTGACATTAATTGACAACCAAAGTTCAACATCCCTTGTACAAATAACTTAATAAAAAGGTCTCCTACACCAATTTGGTGTCTGGCTTGACTGTGAGCTTAGAGTTAGATTATTATTATTATTACTATGATAAACACAGAAGACAATAACTTACCCTCTTACTCTAATTCATATCTACCTGATAGCCAATCAGCCAGCCAATAGCTTGTTCAGATTATTAGAGGCATGTTGTTCAATATTCTATATATACACCACAAATTTCTTAGTTTTCTTGCCCTTAAATGGCTTTTCTAATTCACAAGATTTTTTTCAGACCTTTCAATCTAATCGGCGAGTTTTGGCTCCAAGAAAGTTTGAATTGCTCCAAGAAACCGTTAAACCCCAAGCAGGAAGGATTTGATTCACGCAGAGAGAATTCGACCCCGAGGGCAGGGACTATTCAAGAAAACGCATGGATCTGTGTAAAGATTTGTTTGATTAGGGAAAGGTGAGCAATGGTGGATTCAACAAAACTTCAAGAAACCTCCAAAAGAGGATCAGCGGGCTCTGAAAGGGAGAGACAGGTTTGTTCCCACGCAGTCAAGCTCTCCACGATTGAAGGCCATCCCAGGGATTCTGATCCAAGCATAGATGGTGGATGGAGGGGGCCCCAAGGCCCTCCCTCTCTTGCCTGAAATTGCTGCTTTCCAGAAGCTAGTGGCAACCTATGGAAAATGAAATCCGAGTGAGCAACATCAGAAATTCATTAAACGAATGGCTAGCATACCTACTGTCGACCTACCAACAAAAGAACCGTGTAGATCAGCTCTGAATCTGGCAGAAAGAGGGCTCATAAGGCAGTTCACTGGCCTCTGGCCATCCCCTAAAGCAGTGGATAACTGGGTGCAAAGAAACTGGATAACATTGACCCAAGACGGCATCAGCAGTCACCTAGTGGGTAAGGGTTTCTTCGTTTTTGTTTTTGCCAATGTAGAAGACAGAAACTTAATATTCAGGAATGGACCTTATTTTATGGGTCCCTGGGGTCTATACTTGAATAAATGGACACCGGATTTTGATCTAACGCAATATGTGCCCTCAGCTGTCCCAGTCTAGGTCCGCTTGCCTCATCTACCCCTACACTGCTGGAATCCAAAATCATTGGAAGTGTTAACACCCAAAAAGTGCTCACTAGCTCATTTCCCTATTCACATGACCCATTTGTCCACTTTTTCACCATTCGAGCCTCTAAAGCCAACAAAAGGTCACCAAAAGGCCTTAGTACACCCCTTTTCCCACTCAAAAAGATTATTTTTCCTAAAAAAAGCATAAAAAACCCTCAAAAAGGGTCCAAAATTCCCAAAAATATTAAAAAGGGAATAAAAATAATAAAAATATTCAAAAAAAGAAAAAGGAGGGAAGAGTACCTAAACCATGTTGGTCAATACCATTGGTTTCCACAAAACCACAAATGGTATTCCCCACCACCAAAACCTATAAAAAGGTGGTAGGGGCTCCTCATTTCACATCCATTCATCTTCCTATCCTCATGCTGCCAAAATCTCCCTTGAGCTTTTGGCCATTGTAGCAACCTTGGAGAAAGGACCCTTTGGAGTTTGGAGCTGCTCATCCTTGGAGCTTCTCAACTATCTTCATCACCTGGAGGTATTACTATTGCAAGCACTTGCTTGCCCCCCATTTTCAATACAAATTAATTTTCTCTATTTTCTTGTTCTTGTTTTTTAATTCAAAATTTTATTATGATATGCATATGTTAGTTTAGATTTAGATTTAGTTTATTGTTTTTGCTTAATATTGAAACTGCTGCTACTAGTTAGCAGGTGCCCATAGCACTAAGCTTGGTTGCAAAACCAAGCCAACAGTTTTTGGCGACTCCGCTACTTTCGAATTTCTAGATCTCACTTTTGCTTTAGATCTTGGTTTTTTATTGTATTAGTTAGTTTAATTCATAGATCTGCCACCCTAGACAGCAGATCCATTGCTGTTCTAGATCTTGGCACATTTCATTGCCATTAACAGCCCGAAATTTTCAATTTTTGGGTTCGTTTTTCGGCATCCGCGTACGGCTTTCGCCTCGCGGATTTTTTCCCAACAGTCGCACGGCTCATCGCGACTACGCGGCTCTTTTCCATGCGGTTCACCGCGGCTTCGCGGCCCATTAGCGCGCTGCACATCGCGGCTTCGCGGACCTTTTCCGCACTTCACATCGCGACTGTGTGACGAAATCCCGCGCTGCACATCGCGGCTTCACGGTCAAAACCCGCGCTGCCCATCGCGACTGTCCGACAGAAACCCGCGCGGTCCATCGCGGCTGTTCTGGTCAAAACCCGCGATGCTAATTTTTTCATTTGGCCGAATCGTTTAAAAAATTAAATTTTTTTTACTGTATTTTTTGCCCACATAGCACATTTTTACAGTATTAAAATCCCTGCATATTTTACAGCCATAGAAAAATTTTACTATTTAGAATGCACCTTTGAAAGAGTCTTTTTAAAAAATTTCAGAAATTGAAAGAAGGATCTATTTTGCATTTTATCTAGATTAAAAAAAATTGCTGTTTACTTCTTTAATATTTTGCCCATAGCAATTTTTGAAAAAGAAATCCATTTATTTCTTAAAGAAGTCATATTATTTGCTTTCCTTTTTGAAAAGATCCTTTGTTTTTTGAATAGTCTTTGCAAAGCATTTAATTTCCATTTATTGAAAAAGTCATATTATTTGTTTTACTATTTCAAAAGATCCTTTGTTTTTTGAATATTTTCTGTAAAGCATTTACTTTTTCAATTTCAGTTTAAAATACCACACGTGCACCCAATCGAACACATAATTTAAACTGAGCCTTAAAACGAACCCTAACTTCAACAAACTTTTAACCCCACTTGGGGAACACTTAAAAGAACTTTGTAGCTAGGTAGTATTGAGGGGATAGGTGTTCCAATAACACCCCTCAGTTATTACATTTGAGACATAGAAGTTGTCCATTAGGGAACCAAAATCTCCTAGTATTTTTTGGCACAGTCACAACTGGTTTATGAGAAGGCCTCTCTTCTAGGAGGGTTGAAGTCGCGAGGATAGTTTTGGAAGCCTGAGTGGAATACCGAAATCCATTCAGTAACCGAAGGGCTACCATTCGCAGTTCTCGGGATATCCCTGTATGGGGGTATTGTGGTAAAAGGACCAAACGGCAGATTTACCTTTTCTCGACGTGTCATGAACGGAGTATCCTAGTTGCCATTCTTTAGGATTGATTACCCGGTGTCTCTCCCGGTAGGGGGATATTTAGCCATTGACTCAACACTCATATTGTCTGACTTGGATTTCATCACCTTGCAGAGAATATCGTTTGTTGATTCACAATACTTTTAGTTAGGTGTTTGCATGATTCAATCCACCTTTGGTCTAGTTACACCTATTTTTTTTAGAAGTTGTTTGCATGTTGGTACTCTGACCATTTGTTGCATCCCTCCACTTATTATAGCACAGCTGCTATAATAAGTGCTTTTTTGAGGTTGATTTTTTGGCCTGAGAGCCTTCATTTTCACTCCCCTTCTTGCACCCTTGGTTGCATTAGGGTTTTGAGTTTTTTATACATTACCATTTTACACAACACTGATTTTTACACATAAACTTATTTCTCACCATTGAGAATTTTAGACACTCTCGTCGTCTTCAGGGTGAACTCCCAGAGTTCAGTCTACTTGGCTCTCCACGTCACCGACGTAGAGCCTTATCCCTTGACTCGGCACATCGTCGGTCAACCATACGGTCATCCGATTCTGACACGCCTCACTTCACTTCTGATTCTGAGGCAGAATCCAAAAACCCCACTGCGTTATTCCCAACCAACCTTATGGCTGGAACACCATTTGACCCACTTTTTACCAGCACCATAGGAGAGACGTCTACGGACCCTGCTACTGCGGTGCCATCCATGGCAACACCCACCCCCCTAGGTATGCCTAATATGGGTAACACTCCACCTTTAGGAATGCACAACACAGGGCCACCTCCTGTTATAGGAATTCCCAACACAGGGCCACCACCTGTTATGGGTATGCCCAACATAGGGGTCACAAACCCTTTGATTACCACAACCCAGATTCCAGGAATCACCACTACTATTCCTAACCCCGGTGTAACCCATGTTGCACTCGGAAACGCTGGTCCATACCAGACCACAGCTATTGGAGGACATATACCTTCAATACCTAGCATACCTTTAGGAGCTACTGGACCCCTAAATCATACCACCATGACTAGTCATGTCCCAGTCACAACGCCACATCCATCTACTACCTTACCTTACATGGAAAGTCTGAACTTACCAGACTTAGCTAGGTTAACCAATGATCCTATCAGACACGATCCTGCGTGGCCTCAAATGCCCACCAAACTCCCCTCCAACATCCCTAAGTTTGAGGGCAAGGCAGGTGAGGACCCACAGAACCATATCATGTCCTTCCATCTATGGTGTTCCTCCAACTCCATAGTAGACGACTCAGTCCGCCTCCGTCTGTTACAGCGCACCTTCACTGGCTCTGCAGCTAAGTGGTATATCGAGCAGCCCCATGGGACGCATGCCACCTTTACCTCCCTTGCCTCGACCTTCCTACAGTTCTTCCAGTTACCTGTCTGCTATGATGCGGGAGTTGAGATCCTACTGTCTTGCAGACAGAACACGGCCACCCACATCACTGACCACATTCATGAGTGGCGTCGACGCCGAAGCCTCTGTAAAATCAAGTTAGACTACCATATCTTCTTAGATTGGTTTCTCAAATCCCTCCTCCCTCTCATTGTGAAGGATGCAGTATCTGAACGACCCCAGTCTGAAGAAGAGGCCATCCTCAAAGCCCAACAGTTTGACCTCATTTACGCCCAGTCGGGTTATCTGTATACCATTATACCAGACGCCCCTCGGGGCGAGTCATCCCAACATGATGCGCCGGGGGCATCCCATGCCGCTGATGGCATCATTGGTCGTATGGCCTCGCATCCCCAACCCTTTTCCATTGCACATCCTAGCCATGGTCCCGACCTTTCGCAGGCTACATCTCAATCTGGAGCAACCAATTCATATGCTCCCATGGCACATCACCACCATACCCACGGACCTTCATGTCCACCTCAATGTTTTGGTCATGCACCACCTGCATACACCCCCCCAGCTGCACCTCAACAAGGGTACTACCCACAGCTAGTTGCGACAGCTAACCCAACACCTCCAATATCTCAGGGTTACCAACAACCCCAGCAAGTATCTGGTCCACCTCCCGCCCCACCGGCTTATTATCCACCACAACCTGCTCCTGCACCTGCGGCGAACCAAAATCCTCCCACTGCTCAAGGGCAAGTGTACACACAGCACAACCAGCCCCAGCACCAAAACAACCAGCACAACCAAGGTGGGCAACAGAACCGTGGAAGAGGACGTAACCGTGGAAACAACCAACAACATCAACAAGGTCCTCCACCTCCCAATCCCCCGCAAAATAACAACGCTGCTCCTCCTAACCAGAATCCGGATCGTAATCCCAGGCAGCCCAAAAACAGTAACCTTAGAACAAACCATCCTTGTTCTATTTGCGGGGTCTATGGCCATTACACACATGCTTGCCCACATTTGGAGCGAGCTCGGCAACTCTGGACTGACGATGCCCATCGTCAGGGGCAAGCGGCTCCTTACCAACCACCCAACCCTCCACCACCACAACATCAACCTTTGGTGCTGCAAAACCCCTTTCCAAACCAAGGTGTAGTGAACACTCAGCCGTTAGCTCCCCTTCAGGGCAATGCGCCACCACAACAGATTACTTATGCAGCTCCTGATCAACCCATGTTTGATTCAGGTACTCACCACTTGTTGATGATGTCAACCGCCGATGCCAACCTCCAAACCCGTCGGAACCAATATGGCTCCACCTCTGAAGCCCCTCCCGCCGACAAGAATACTAATGTTAATCCCACAGATCAAACATTACGTATACCTCCGGCTCCACTTGATGGCGCTTCCAAAGCACCTCGCTTCCCACTTCGTCGCATCAACAATAATCCCAATGCTCGCGCCACGTCAAATTACAACATTGTAGATGACTTAGCCCAATCTCCTGTAGCCATGTCTGCTTTAGAAGTTTAAAAAACTGTTCTTCACAGCATAAGACTTTGCTCTCTGCTATTGGTGCTATTGACCCCAATGATTCACAACTGATGACATTCGATTCGGACCAATCCGAACCACGACTGCCTTCCACTTTAGCATTCCAAGTTTTCGTTTCCGTTCGAAATCTTGTCATCCATCGGTGCATTATCGATGAAGGGGCCTCTACATGCGTCATGTCCACATTCGTTTGGCAGAAGTTGGGATCTCCTACTCTCCAGCAGTCCACCACTGCGTTGTGAGCTTACGACGGCCGTTCGGCACAACCCCAAGGTCTCTTACTTAATGTCCCCATCTAGCTGGCTGGTAAAACCGTACTCATTGACATTGAGGTCATCAATGCCCAGCTCGATTATAACCTCTTACTTGGCCGCAGCTACATGTATGCCATGCGGGCTGTCGCCTCATCTGTTTTTCGTACCATGCAGTTCCCCCATGAGGGCTGCGTGGTCAAGGTCGACCAACTCACCTATTATGATCCCAAGGCCCCCGCTGAACCTGAAAATGTTCTCCCCATGGTTGAACAACCTATTTGTGGTGCAACTACCTCGTTCGTTTCCTCAGTGGGACCCGGACTGTACTTCGAAGCGTCGATGACCTCTACATTCCAATCTATTCCACCACCGTCACCGGAGACCCACGTCGCATACCTCTGTACTCTTTCACAGAATACACATACACCCGGTAATCAACCCTCCTTGTTACCTAAACCACCATTGGTACCTAGTCACATTGGGGTTACACCCATCCACACAATCCCCTTTCTATTCCCTCCTTCGGGCGTAGTAAGCGCTCCGGTTATGGCTACCCTTAGTCTCCCCGGGTTAACCTTGGGATTACCCGTGTGGTATATTTCGCCTCACATTCCCCCCCGACACCAAATGTCATCCTACAACTGGTGCAACCCATTGTTACTTCTACCCAACCACCTCCGGGTATCACTATTCCTTCGTCATCTACGAATCCCCCTCCTCTCATCAGGCCCACTGGGGGCAGAGGCCCACAACCATACACTGCGGTACCCCCACCCAAAGCAGTTAAACCTCCCCCTGTGTTTCGTGCTCCTCCTAAATGCTCGTTGTGTGATGAGTTAGGCCATCCAACCCATCAGTGCCCACAGTTACCTGCATTACAGGAACACATGCAAATGCTGGACGATGACCCCAACATCTCGGTTGTCAAACTCGACCCAAATCCTAAGACTCGTGATAAATCACTGCGCACTAACCACCCTTGTGCCATATGCGGTGTTTACGATCACTACTCACATCACTGTCCTGATATCCCAGATTATAGAGCAGCGTTGTATGAGTTGAATAACGTCGATTTAGAAATATCTCCTCCCCTCATCGAGGAGATCTACCCTCCCGCATCATCCTCATCCGGAGAGATTAACACCATTTATATGATCTCTTCGACTACCACTTTCAAACCAGAACCCCTTGATTTATGGTTTGACTACTTCAATACTGATGAGCAAATTTTGAAAACCATCCTCCAGCGCACTGTAGACAAACACAAGTCAAATTGGCACCACATGCTCTTCCCGGCACTATGGGCATACCGCACGTCAACTAAAACCGCCACCGGTTTTACCCCTTTCCACTTAGTTCACGGTGTCGAATCCGTCCTCCCCATCGAGTGTCAGATTCCAACCTTACACATGGCCGTTGAACTCCTACCGGACACTGCCCCAATCGAGCAACGCTTACTACTCCTGGAGCAGGCCGATGAAGATCGGCGCACGGCCCTTCAAACCATGGAAACAGCCAAGAACCGATCCAAATTGAATTATGATAAACACGTCCACCCAAGAACTTTTTCTGAAGGGGACCTTGTCCTCGCCTACAATCAGGCTCACGACAAAACCGGAAAAGGAAAGTTTGTATCCATGTGGCAAGGCCCATATATTGTCCACACTTGCCTCGGACAAGGGGCATACATCCTGACCGATTCAGAAGGCAACCCCCTCCGCAACCCACGCAACGGGTTGTACTTCAAGCGATTTTACCCATAGTAAACCGCATGGACAACACCGTCCATGACTAAAGTTCATGATAGATCTTTCCTTTTCCTGTTTTCATCAGGTCCATTTTTTGACCATTTTTTGGCCCCCCTCGTAGCCTCGGTTTGCGTGCCACATCGACCGTTGTCCATTCTTAACGAGTCTTATATCGCCGGATTCAGTTTTCCGCGCTCGTGATGATGCTTGAGATCATTTCTCGCTCTCACGCCCAGATTTTTCGGGCATTTTTTCCATGCCCCCTCGTCGCCTCGGTTTGCATGCCACATCGACCGTTGTCCGTTCTTGATGTGTCATATATCGCCGGATTCAGTTTTCCGCGCTCGTGATGATGCTTGAGATCATTTCTCGCTCTCATGCCTAGATTTTTTGGGCATTTTTTCCATGCCCCCCTCGTCGCCTCGATTTGCGTGCCACATCAGCCGTCGTCCGTTATTGACATGCCTTATATCGCCGGATTCAGTTTTTCGCGCTCGTGATGATGCTTGAGATCATTTCTTGCTCTCACCTCCAGATTTTTCAGGCATTTCTTGCAATGTCACCCATCACCTCGGTTCGCGTGCCACAATGGCCATTACCCCTTGTTTGACAATCTTTATGTCACCGGATTCAGTTTTCCACCCTCACGATGATGCTTGAGACCTTTTTCTCACTTCCATCAATCCCTCTTTGTTCGGTATAGTTTTATCCCTTTTTCGGGCCAAGCAATCCTTTTTACGAAAAAGGCACTTAGGGAGTTTCTATTAAGCTCTTTTCTGACTCCTAAAACAATGAAAAAATCGTCGAGCAATCTTGCTTCCTTTCATGCTCGCTAAACGTATCTGAAAGGGCGTCTACCTGGTATAAGTTTACCCATTTCCGGACCTTGTAGACTAATTACGAAAAAGGAATACTCTAGTCACATCGACTAGAAGAGTTCTCCATCTGCATCATTTTATGCTTTTTCGGGCCTTGGAGACTAAACTTACGAAAAAGAACACCAATGGAGTCCACTTACCGCTTTCAGACTCTCTAAACATGAAAGCGACCACGAGCAATCACCATCCTGGGCTCGTAAAACCAACAAGACAGTAGTCATAACCACTGCAGAGTCTTCTTATCGTTTTCAGACTCCTTAAAAATGAAAGCACCAATGAGCACGAACAGTCCTGGGCTCACAAATCCACAGGACAGTACCATTTCAGAGCACACTTTTATCCCTTCTTCGAACTCCTTAAAACTACGAAGAAGGACCCAATGGTGCTTCTCGGTACCACAACAGATCACGTCTACTCATAGGGCAACTTCCCCATTTTGGTCGCCTTTGTTCAGAGTATTCTACAGTATGTCACCCTGAGAATCCCTCGACAGCACCCATCAGCTTGACCCCCCCCCAGAGTCAAACATACCCTTCAGTTCTTCAAAGCAGTGATACCCACACCTACAAGTCAATTCCCTATGCTGCCAGGTCAACCATGTCATCATGCTCTGAACAAAGGAAGTTTGAGTCTACCCACTATATGACCCCAGTTACTCCCCATCCCCACAAGTATGTCAGTCCTACCATCAGTACTACCACACTTCAATTTCTGCACCTCGCGCTCCTATCAAGGAAACATCATTGCCTTGTTAGTTGCGGGTCTCCCTCTGTCGACGACAACCAAATTTATTCCAGAGGATAGACCTAGAGGTCCCTGTGTCTTGGACTCATCACCATTTATGATGAGTGCCTACGAATCATTTCGAGAAGAGTCCTCAATGCCTCTCCAAATGGTTGTTTCTCACATGCTCGACTTCAACACCTTGATCGCATCGTTGAGACTCGCACGGGGCATCGGTCCGTTCTGTTATTAGTTGAAGACCCGAATACCATCTGACTCCTCCACATTGGAGAGTCTACCTATGGATACAACCAGGTATACTTTTCCTATAGATATCCGGGTTGCGCATGGCGACAGTATTCAGATGTACACCAGTTTTATACTCCCTCGAGTATACAATTACATATACTTCCCAGAGATGGCTCACAATCATTACGTCCCTACAGATGTTGGACACCTTCAGTTTCAGCAGTTCATCAGTTATTCCAGTGTATCAATTATTGAGATCAGTCATGATCATGAGTACATCCCAAAATAATGTCCCCTCTGGACCATTATGATGTACCAGTATATTTTTTATGTATTAGATCCCCCTTTCTTGGGACTAATTGTTATGTCTATGTCTTGATACGAGCATGGGTATGCCCGCCTCGTCCATTATCAGAGATTATTCCTCATTCATATTGAGGCCATGTAACATTTGTTTATTTTTTGCAGCTTCCAAGATCCGTGGATCCAGACTCCAAATGGTCTCTTCTCCTCCCCAAACCCCAAAAAAGGACAAAAGAACTATGATGTTTATCAGCCATACGATGAGCTCCTGCCCTCACACATCAGGGGGCAATCTGTTAACACCCAAAAAGTGCTCACTAGCTCATTTCCCTATTCACATGACCCATTTGTCCACTTTTTCACCATTCGAGCCTCTAAAGCCAACAAAAGGTCACCAAAAGGCCTTAGTACACCCCTTTTCCCACTCAAAAAGATTATTTTTCCTAAAAAAACCCTCAAAAAGGGTCCAAAATTCCCAAAAATATTAAAAAGGGAATAAAAATAATAAAAATATTCAAAAAAGGAAAAAGGAGGGAAAAGTACCTAAACCATGTTGGTCAATACCATTGGTTTCCACAAAACCACAAATGGTATTCCCCACCACCAAAACCTATAAAAAGGTGGTAGGGGATCCTCATTTCACATCCATTCATCTTCCTATCCTCATGCTGCCAAAATCTCCCTTGAGCTTTTGGCCATTGTAGCAACCTTGGAGAAAGGACCCTTTGGAGTTTGGAGCTGCTCATCCTTGGAGCTTCTCAACTATCTTCATCACTTGGAGGTATTACTATTGCAAGCACTTGCTTGCCCCTCATTTTCAATACAAATTTATTTTCTCTATTTTCTTGTTCTTGTTTTTTAATTCAAAATTTTATTATGATATGCACATGTTAGTTTAGATTTAGATTTAGTTTATTGTTTTTGCTTAATATTGAAACTGCTGCTACTAGTTAGCAGGTGCCCATAGCACTAAGCTTGGTTGCAAAACCAAGCCAACAGGAAGCTATAGGGAATAAGCTGGGAAATTACATTGACAGGGCAGAGAGGAAGGATCAGTGCACTTGTGCCAAAATCTGTGTGGAGGTGGATTTGGAAATAGGGTTTCCCGAAGCAATAAAACTCACAGTGGCGGATTGGATGTACATTCAAGAGTTAGATTACGAGCAGTTACCATTCAAATGTCGATATTGCCATGGGTATGGACATTTTTCCAGGCACTGCAAAAAGAAGGGAGAGGAGGACCTATCCCCTTCCGGTTTAATCCCTTATGGCTGACAGAGATGGGTTCGAGGAAACTGTCCACAATGCCTAGAAATCTCCTATTCAAGGTTCGCCCAGCTTTGTTTGGGAGCAGAAAATTAAAGCTGGCTTTAAAATCTTGGATAAAAAAGCCTACTGTCACTCCCACGAGCTGTAGAAAACAGACTTTAAATCAGCCTGTAGAATTGCAACTTGAAATGGAGTCCAAAGAAGTAGCTCATTCTGCCCTGCATAAGGAACAAGTGGCCCAGAGTCTTTCTCTTCAATCTTTCAAGTAGGAGGAAGAACATTGAAGACTAAAATCAAGAAGCCTTTGGATGAAGTCGGGAGATAAAAACACACCTTTCTTTCATAAACAATACAAAGCAAGACTCTCTCGTAATCACTTAGATGAAATCACTGCTTCGGATGGGACGGTCCACAAAGAAATAGCTCAGTTAAAAGAGGTAGCAACTTCTCATTTTCAAGAACTCTTTACTGAAAAAGGAAATGACATAGAGGATGAATTTCCTGAATTCCTCAATAATATCCTGAAATTGGTAGGGCGGAATGATAATGCTAGCCTCTTGAAGCCCTTCACAGAAGTTGAAATTAGCAATGTTATTTGGGAAATGGAGCCAGACAAAGCCCCGGGTCCTGATGGCTTTTCCATACATTTTTACCGAATTTGTTGGAATTTAATCAAGGTGGATCTACTCTGTATGATTAGGGGCTTCCACCAAAAAGCCAAGGTTGGAGGCAGCATCAACTCTACATTTTTGGCTTTAATCCCTAAAGAATCAAATCCTGGAACCTTTGACAGGTTTAGGCCTATCTCGTTGTGCAATGCATCCTATAAAATTCTCTCTAAGCTCATTGCAAATAGAATCAAGCCATTGCTGGGTAACCTCATCTCCTCCATTCAGGGTGGGTTTGTGAAAGGTCGGAACATTTTGGATAATGTGACCATAGTGCAGGAAACCATCCACTCCAGCAATCAACGGAAAGAAAAAGGGATGATTACCAAGCTTGACATGGCTAATGCCTTTGACCGGGTAAGGCATTCCTTCTTGTTTCAAGTTCTTCTAGCATTTGTTTTTAGTCCTAATTTTGTAAGGTTGATCAAAGCTTGTATAGGTAGGCCTTGGATAGCGCCATTAGTGAATGGTAGACCTGCCAATTACTTCCAATGTACTCGGGGAATAAGGCAGGGTTGCCCTCTATCCCCATTCTTATACATTCTGATGGTAGATTCCCTCAGTAGAAAGTTGAATGCAGAAAAGGTTGCAGGAACCATTCCAGGTATAAGAGTTACGAAAGATCTAGATCCCATTAATCACTCCTTATTCGCAAATGACTCACTACTCCTGGGAGGAGCTTCTGTCAAAATTGCAAGGGTCTTCAATGATGTAATTCAATGTTTCTGCAGCGTGTCTGGAGCTCTTCTCAATAAGAGAAAATGTGCAGTGTATGGTTGGAATGCGAATCATGCTACCATTCAGCGTATAGCTCATTACTTAGGCTTTATAGGCCATGCAAATTGGGATTCTCTTAAATATCTGGGCCTGCCATTAACCCTGGGCACTACCAAGTCCAGTCATTGGCTTGAAGTAATAAGCAAAATAAAAACCAAAATTACAACCTGGGGAGGACAGTGGCTTACTAAAGCTGGGAAATTAATTCTCATAAAATCCGTTATCTCTTCTCTCCCTCTCTATCAATCTGCATTCCTATTGGCTCCGAAATTGATTGCTCTGCAGGTTGCAAAGCTCATAAGAACCTTCTTGTGGCAAGGTGGTAATGGGAATCATAAAAAATTCCATTTAGTGGGCTGGGACGTAGTGAAAAAACCTTTTGCTGAAGGAGGTCTGCATGTCAAAGATCCAGGGCTTGCGAATCTGGCTCTAGGGGGAAAGATACTGTGGAAGATTTTTTCTTCTCCCAATCACCCGGTCAACCAAGTGCTAATTAAAAAATACCTGCACAATGTGTCTGAATCCAGCATGGATAAAGCTGTAGCCATTAAAGGCACAACGATGTGGAGATTATGCAGCCACAGATGGGAATTTTTTAAAAATGATCTCTATCACATACCAGGAAATGGGAATCGTACTTCTCTTTGGAATGATAAAATTATGGGTCGCCCTCCTCTCAGCCAGAATTCGGAATTCCACGAGCAACGTGTGTGGCTTAAACAACGTGGCAGCATTAAGCTATCAGATATCTCAATTTGGGATCAATTTGGCAATTGGAAAGAATGGAACATCCCCAGGCCACTGGTTGGGATGTTAGAGCAAGTAAATTTGCTTCTGATAGCTCTCAATGGCTTAGCTCCGGTTCATATTAGCTGCAGGGATAAATGGGGTGGGAGCAGGACAGGAGAATACACAGTCGGCCTTGGTTGTGAAGCTCTCCAAACGCAGCATCCTCAGCCACAATCAAACGCTATTTGGTAGCATGTATGGACTTCATTTGGTATCCCCAAAATTAATTTTTTTAACTGGGTTCTTCTGCACAACAGAATCTTGACAGGTGAGAACTTGGTAAAACGTGGAATATTAGGACCCCACAGATGTGCACTTTGCCATACAGCTAAGGAAACAATCGACCATGTGTTTATCGACTGTCCATTTATGCAGGAAGTGTGGCAGCTTGCATTGCATGGACTCTTGGTTCATACTCCAGCTCATTGCACTATTGTTTTCTTATTTTCCACATGGTCGGAATGTTATCCCCGGAAGATTAAAAGTAAATCCTTATGGTCCAAGATATGGCAGGAAGTCCCAAAATACATCTGTTGGGAAGTCTGGTTAGCCAGAAATGAAGCCATCTTCCAAAACAAAGTGAGTACCCCAGCAATTGTGGTGGCAAAAGCTAAGGCTTTACTATTGGAAACAGTAGAGAACTATCCCTTTAAGCAAAATCATAAGCTTCTTCCTGCAGAGATCAGTTGGATCGGAGACCCAAAGAGGTGTCCTAGGAACACAATTTATGTTCGGCCTATTAGAAATCCTGAGTGGAGGCTACGGCACAACGCTTCTGAATTCTATCAATGGTGGAAGAATCAAAGGAAAGACACTATCTTTTTCGACGGAGCTTCTAAGGAAATCCAGGGAGAGCTGGCGCAGGAGGGGTATTCTATGCTGCCGATGGTCTTTTAAAAGACAGTTTCAGTTGGGGGATAGGTCAGAGTACTAACAATCAGGCTGAACTATTAGGCCTCCTCAAAGCATGTCAGATAGCACATGGAAGTGAAGAGCGGGATATTCAAATATTTGGAGATTCATAAATTCTTATTAAACTCTTAAACACTGATGGACATTTCAATAATGCGGTGTTAAACAAGACTCTGCAACGAGTTCGGCAATTGCTGCAACAATTTAACTCTGCCTCTTACTACCACATTCTCCGCAGTCTAAATCAGGAAGCTGATTATAGGGCCAATGTAGGCTACCTTTTAGCACCTGCGGATTTGATTCAGAATGATGGTAATCCTATTCGGTCTCCCATTCCGTAAGATGGCAGCCCCTTGTATCTTGGCATTTGTAGGAATTGGACCATCGCTGAAAATTGACTTTATTGATATTGTTTGATGGGTTGTTTAGGCGCAAGCCCAACCAAGTATCCTTCTAATAAAAAATTTAACCGTTCTTGTGAAGAAAAAAAAATTCACAAGATTTTCTAGTGGTTTATAATAGCAGTAATAAGTTTTGGGCATAGCTGAATGGTTTGGGTTTAATATTTTTTGGTGGTTTAGTTGTAAAATGGTTTCTGTTTAATTTGGATGAATTTGACTCTACGGTCAGATTAATACTAATATTCCAGAAGATTTCAAATTTGTTGGATAAATGAATTAGGTGAAAAAAATTATGCAAGTTGTGAGGACTCTGGACAAACTGCAAACAATAATGGATACATTAAAATGAATAATCCAAGCATGTCTAAGAAGGATTTTGGACTCTGAACAATAATAGATGTATGAAAAGTAACATCTATTTCAAAAATAAGCCATAACAGTTAGCAAACAACATATTCTAAATATGCATACATTAAAATGAATAATCCAAGAATGTCAAAGAAGGTTTTTGGACTCTGAACAATAATAGATGTATGAAAAGTAACATCTATTTCAAAAATAAGCCATAACAGTTAGCAAACACCATATTCTAATAATGCATACATTAAAATGAATAATCCAAGCATGTCAAAGAAGGATTTTGGACTCTGAGAGCCTGAACAATAATAGAGATGTACGAAAAGTGAAATCTACTTCAAAAATAGGCCCAGAACAGTGAGCAAACACCATATGCATGATGAAACCATGCAGAAGATTAACACCAGCTAAAATAAATAATATTCAGTTCTCTATTATCAAATGCTTATGGCTTATTATGTAATTTTTAGTACAGTTGCTAACTTATGTCTCTTTTATATATTTTTCTTTTTGAAGTCCAAGCCCTGGATGCAAAAAATCTGGCTAAACTAATATTCAAGTCCAATGGACCACCTCTGTCTGGAGTCAATTTGAAAAGACACAAGATATAAAAGAAGCAATAATTCAGTGGTTGACCCATTAAGTTCTTTAGTTGTGAAAAAAATGCAAAGAGAATCATGTGGAAACTCTATTGTTGATATTTAACTAGTGCATGCACACTTAGTATACAAGTGAAA
Organism: Larix kaempferi; assembly: GCA_027924585.1. Lineage (NCBI taxonomy): Eukaryota > Viridiplantae > Streptophyta > Pinopsida > Pinales > Pinaceae > Larix > Larix kaempferi. Next base: position 21,102,305 of record BSBM01000994.1, on the reverse strand, counting down.
AGGCATGGGGTTAGGCCCTTGCCATGTCTTATAAACAAAGGTAGTTCTTACTACTTCGAAATTTCGAATACCAAATCAGACAATAAATTGAGGAGAAGACTGCAGTTGTTGCACCTTCAAGGGTAATTTAGTATGGATAGGGATGACAATAAGATTAGTACCAAACCATGACACACAACAAAACATGCAAATGCCCAATGCCCTAGTTGTTGGCAGTGTATGCCTCTAGGCTTCCATTCAGCCAAACTTCAAATCCTCTCTTCACCTGCAGCATATAATACTTTGTGTTACCGGGCAAACTAGCAGGGCTAGTTTCCGATGAGCAAAAATAAGAAAAGTGACCCAATGTCACCTCGGTCACCATTCTAACTTCTTCAGAAGTCGAGACCTCCAAGGAGAAGTATCCTTAAAGACATCTGTAAGAACACTAAGACAACCACAGAGTGTATTCTATATGCAATCCAGTAGTTAAACCAGTGCCTAATGGAGTCAAATGTATTCAACTTCAACCAGTGACTGTAAGAGAGTTGCTCGTAAACAATAACCCCTTAGATCATTCAATGAGATGTATGAGTGGGTATGCATGTACTTAAAATAACCAATATAGGATCAAAAGACTATATTGCCAAAACTACTAACCACCAAGTAAGCATCGAGTAGTAATTATCAAGTTCAAACAGATATAAGTATGTAATATGACCATTCTTGATCAATTACTAATTAATGGAATGTAGGAGTCCTTGTAACTAGCTCAATGTGCAATGTAAAGAGGTAAGGTTCAACTTTGTTTTAACATATATAAAAAATTTAGCATAAATGGAGACACAATCCAACCAACCATCAATGTAGCAATGGAATGTTTCAAATCTGAATGTAGTTTACCAAGCCAAGTTTAATGCTTACACAGAAAAAGTAGATCAGCATTTAACCATTCATGAGGAGTTCATAATCAACCATGCAAGAGATCATTTACTTAGCAAGATGAAAACAATAAGGTATCATTTAGCATTCATAGGTAACTGCCTGCGAGTAAGGATGCATTCGTTAGATATACCAAACATGTATCACCAGCCAAGAGCAATCAACATTCACCCTAAACTGTCAGTACATAAATTTAAACACCTTATACCAATGACTAATTTATCAAGGATGCAATATCAAAACTAGAGAGTATAGCTGTGTTATTCACTTTAGTACACAACAGGTAGCATTATCATTAACACAGAAATAACATGCATTATGTGTATTTTCAGATCTGCATATGAAGTTTTTCTGAGCTATATCTGGGCTGGCTGCAAATTAGCTTAGAAATATATAGAAAAGGAAAGAATGGCTAACCATAAGATCTTAGGTGCAAAGGTCATTCACCATATAGACAACAATAAGCCAATCACAAGGATATCGTAATCATTCACAATGAAATCTTATCAGCATTTAAGTGTAATCAGCTCAATGTTAATAAACAAGGTCAAAGCCAAAGTAACTTAGTTTTAGCACTCAATAGACAGCCTTATCAAAAGTAGACGAGCATAGATACTTCCAGATCTGTAGCATCAAATTCATTAGCATATAATTTCCTGATCTGTATGTCAAGTTCTGAGTTAAGCTCACACAGTAAACCACTCCAGAAAATGAACAAATGTTGATGATATTACACACTATAAATCAACAAAATGCTAATTAAAATAAAAGATAACTGATCTAACCTGATTGCTAACTGTTGTTTTATGTTTTATGTGTGCAGATGTGGGCTACGGATGAGGCAGCACACAGGGTCTGCAAAAAGTTTGCAGACCTATGTTAGGGCAGCGAAGAGGAGGCCCGGATGGGGATAGGAGTGGAAGGAAAGGACAGCGAGCAAGCTGGAAAAAAGGAAGGGAAGGGAAGGGAGCTGCGAACTAGAAGGAAGGAGGTGGCCCGAAATTTTAGGGGACGAAATTATAGGGCCGGGAATTTTAGGGGCCGAAAAATTTCAGCCGGCCCTAAAATTGCCAAAAAATGGATTTGGGGGGTTTTTAACATGTAATTTAAACCAACTAACTCAAAAATTCAAATAAATCAGCTTTACCAACATAATATTTACAAGATACCTCAAAATTTAGGTTTAAAGAGTAGATGAACAACTAGGGCTTTTATTAATGACATTCACCTAACCCTAGAGCATCAAAGAAAATAGCCCTCATCTTGAGATGGTGCTTGCCAAGTTTGGAAAGCTAGGGCTTCTTCAACAACTTCAAGAGTTGGTTAATGGTGCCCTAACTAAGACCAACTTTTGAGACCTAAAACTCAAGTTGTCAATGCTAGGGTGACTAAAGGCTAGAAATTAACTTATGCTAGGGTAAAATGCAACAACAATGGCTACCATATTTAACCTTAGACAAGCATATATTTAACATTTAACAAAAAGACATCAAGAGAGAGAGACTTAGATACCTTTATGTACATGTGTCAAGCAAACAAATCTTAGCAATCACCTTAGTAGAGAAACAAGAGCAAAGACTTCAAAGATTTGTCCCCAAAATAGCAAACATGATCATCCTCAAGAGGTGCACATCACTCAAAAACCCTAGTTAGGGCAAAAATCAGAAACATAAGTATGATCCCATCAAGTTGATATCTAAAAATGAAGTGAGGAGATTGTATTTATATGATCTCACACTCACTTTTACATAAAGTGAGGTAAATTTAACCTTAAAAATATCAACTTAAAATTCGAATTAAAATAATATAAAAATAATCTAAAGATGGCCTATTGTAGGCTACCTAGGGTATTTTACCTCCTAGGTGCTCAAATATGCTAAACAAGGCCAAATTTGACGAACTGAAAGGCCAAACTGTACGAGGGGGGGGTCATCATGCCCCAACTAACCCCAACAGTGATGAAAACCCCTCAACGCCCCTCCCTTTTAGCAATCAAACAATTTGCCAGGAGGATGACGGCATCCTTTGAAGGAGGGCGCTGCTGAACTGGAAGACCAGGAGGGTGTTGGACGTGCTGCGGAAGATAAGAGTGAGTCTCAGTGCTGGAACAACTGTCGTTGGAGTGTTGAAACAAGGTGGGGGGACATGTGACCCAGTGACCCACCCCTGGAAGACCCAGACACCAACCTCAGGGTTTCAAACCCTTTCATGAGGCAGTCAGCGATGCCATTAAGCCATAGTACTTCCAGAAGAGAAGCCAAAGGGTCTAGCCATGCCCCTACCTCAGAATGAGTTGGCTAAACACACCTCCTGGTCAGAAAAAAAAACACCCTCTCCCTAGGGCACCTCTGCAGGTATGTTGGTGCTAGTTCCATCGTAACACTCTGCATGTTTGCAATCAATCTACATACCATAACAAGGCCTCGAAAGAAAATGAAAGCGAAGAGCATTAACTCTTATACAAAAATAAAATCTTTGAATTAGTGAATCTTCTTATTATATATATAATACTGGACCTTCTTAATGTATATTTAATACACAGCGACTTTGAAATCTGTACTGAACATTGAAAGCCAATCTTTGACCACTATCTAACTAATAACTCCTTGTTGAAAAATGGAGATAAGGCCCTGTATAATCGTTCATCTTCAAAAGGTTTTGAGACAACCATCCATGCCACGTTGCAGGCATTCCTCTCATGGGTTGCCTGTATTACATCTGCAATCATTGCTAAGATTGTCGCATGCCCTCTATCGTTGGTAACCAGAATTTCACCACTGTTGCTTGTACACTCCATGTTGGCAAGTTCTGCTGGCTCTGATCTATCACTTAGCCTCAAACCTGACGAATAAAGGTGGACAATAAAAAATAAAAAATGAGCCAGCACATTTTCTAGCAGAGTATTGTATTGAAAAATTGGACTATGTTTCAAGGCTGCTGTATTGGATCAGAACTTTATTATTTATTGGTTATTGATTTCAGTGTTCCTTTCTAAATGGGGTTTCCAGGCTGCTGTATTGGATCAGAACTTTATTATTTATTGGTTATTGATTTCAGTGTTCCTTTCTAAATGGGGTATATTAATAGAATCCGAGAATCAGAAAATAGGACTGTCTCTTGCTCTAGTGCTTAAGATATTGCATAAAATAGCAGTATTGTTAATGCAATCCAAGAACTCCAAAACACTAATAGCAGTTGGGATCCAGTATTATATTAATAATGAAATGCAAGAATCTGATAGTTTTACCAGTGGTTTGGGTTCAGTATTTTATTAAATTAAAATATTTTTTCAATTTCTTGGGAGGTAGAAAACAATAGTGTGCCCTCACTTGTCTTTCTTGTGCTTCCAAGACATATGCAACAAGGGCACTCAAGTAGGCAATTCATCATTTCTCCTCTCCATTGTTGAATTTTTATCTATTTTCAGATCTTGACAATTATTTCACAATGATTTCAAGCATTCATTTGATCCCACAGTTTCATTGTATAATTGCACACTGAAAATATCAACTTAAATTGCAGCAGAAACAAAAGATCATAGAAAGATAGCCATGCGCAAGAGTGTTCCAACGTTTCTTAAAAAGGAAAAAAAACCCAGCCAACTTTTCTTAAAAGAAATCAGTCCAATAAAAATACGATACCATTCATGAAGATGAACCCTAGCACATAAGAGTGTGCCCTTCTTTCACAAGAAACCCTAGCAAATTTCTAGGGAGGAATAGTGAACCTCTAAGAAGAGAGAAGAACCCAAAATTATTTGCTCCTTGTCTTTGCTAGGCCTTCCTTGAAAAGTACGCACAAGTGGAGAAGAAGAGATGTTGTAATGATGAAAATGAAGTGAGTGAACACTTTATTTATATTCTTCAGTTCACTTGACTTTTTCCTCAATGGGGCCGACTTGTTCTTTTTACTGGGGCAGATTTGTTCTTTCTTGTAGGCCGACTTGTATTCTTGTTTTCAATTTTCTGTGGGACTTCTTCAATGGTTGACTTGACTTCTTAGTTATTTGTTCATCGTAGAAAAGTTGTCATTGTTGATGTTCATCTCCTGACATGCACGTCTATTCTCACATCGAGCTCTAATATTGATTTGACCACACTCTAAGAAGTCCCGGACACTTCTTAGAACCCATAAGAAGTCCCGGACACTTCTTAGAGCCCATGTCAAATTCAACATTAGATTAGACATTGTACATTCCACAAGGGGGTGAAATCCCCTATCAAATAAACAAGTCAACTCACTCTAATATAGAATAGATCACTCTCTCCTGGAGCAGGCAATGTGAGAGCACCGTGGGGCCTTGATTGGTCTTGCTGACTTGACCAAGGGGGAATGATACATCATATGGAAGATTGTCCGACTGCCCCTGCCAGGGTCATTCACCACTAGCATAGCCCCGTGACTGCCCCTGCCAGGGTCATTCACCACTAGCATAGCCCCGTGACTGAATGTATCAGTCCCCCTTGGTCAAGTCAGCAAGACCAATCTAGGAGGATGTCTGCCCAATGATGCAAACTAGAGAAACATCAACATCCATTGTAATTGATTTGTTATCTTCAATTTCCGCATTGCATTGCACTGACGTTAATAGACCAATTTGCATAAACTGTTTGTGAAATGTAACCTGTATAGTTTTAACCAAATTGACTTGTGATGGGATCCTATCGAACTTCCGATCAAACGTGGATTTTGTCCAATTGTTTCACTTCAACCACCTGAATTTGAAGAAGATAGTTAAATAAACACAGGAAACCCCTGATTGAATTTCTCTCAAATTCAATTTAAAGAAATTCCATTCATACATTGGAAATTGATACTAGTCAATAAATCCAAGAGACCCATGATTGAATTCCTGTCATAATCAATTTGAAAGAGCATGCATTTACTTTGCCATAAACCCAAGAGACCCGTGATTGAATCCCTCTTATCTTTAATTTCCAAGAGTTTGCCTCCAGACCTTGCAAACTGAAATGGGCCTTGAAAGATGTTTCCCCAAGAGGAAAATTGTTAGCAAGCTGCAAGAACACGAATAGGCCATAGTGGGTACCCAACAGCTCATACTTCTCATCATGGGCCACCAAAAGAAGACTGAATTTGGGAACCATCAAACAGCTGGTGCATACATGGGTACTGGCCTCATCTATCGCAACATATAGATGTATGGCTTCATTCCATGAATTCCTTTCTGCATCCAAAGAACTGGTAACAGAAGCAAGCAACACATCCCCTTTTGCACTTTGATCGAGTTAAAGGCATCCAGTAATATTTGATCAACCACTTGTCACAACCAGGACTGTTCAATTTGAAATAGGCATCTGCATAGACAACTTGTATCTAAAGATACATAGTCCTCGTGTTCAAGAATCTAACATTGAACCTCAGCAGCTCTCCTCTCAAATACTTCTCAACCTCTGCCCACACTCAGGTCTGAATAGCTTTAGAAATCTCATTTCAGTGCAATTGTCACTGCTTACATCATTAAAGAGGAGGTTCAGCTGATTGTATTAGCATTTCTGTTTACCCAACTTATAAGCCCTGCAAAAGATTAACCAGCATGAGGTGAATCTTGCCATAGTAACTACTCAAACCCTACTGCACAATAAAACGAAAAAACCAGCAAAATTCTTTACCAAAACTCTGGTTGCTCAGAAATTGCAACTACAGTGCTGGTTGACACCAGACAGCGTAAGATCAAATCTGTTTACAAACTCCTTTCCTATCTTAAACTTCTCTTTGCAATCTTTAACTATGGGCATCTTGTGCAAAGCCAAAAAACGACCAGAAAAGATGCTGCCAGTGTTACACCACAAGTTAAGCATCATTCCCTCCATTGGTTATTGCCTGGACCTAAAACATTTGCAGAATATTTAGGCAAACTACATAATATATCAAGTCAATAATAACAGACCTAGTAAACCAGAGCTTGAATACGTATGAGAGCAGAATAGAGTTCAACCTTTCTGGTATTATAAATGTTCAAATCTTAATGCTCAAAGACAGCTTGAATTTAATATCTTCCTGTAGAAAATTGGTGTATTTTATATACACAGATCTTTGCAGCCCTCACAATTAAAAGAATGATAGAACAGAACAAAAACATATATTAAAACTAGGAGATCAAAAACTAATGTATCTAAAACACGGTGGAATCAAGGCAGCAGGTGCAGGTCAGTGGAATTGAGGCAGGGGGTGCAGACGAGGACAGTCCATCAAAGCAATAATACTCAGTGCACCACCACCCCTCCACCCTGCTTGTCAAATCGGCAACGACAGCCCTGCAGAGCCAATAAAAATGATCCTAGCTCCAAATATGGGAAGGGTAAACGTGGAGAGAGTACTGTAGGATTAAGAACTAATGTATCTAAAACACGGTGGAATCAAGGCAGCAGGTGCAGGTCAGTGGAATTGACGCAGGGGGTGCAGACAAGGACAGTCCATCAAAGAAATAATACTCAGTGCACCACCACCCCTCCACCCTGCTTGTCAAATCGGCAACGACAGCCCTGCAGGGCCAATAAAAATGATCCTAGATCCAAATATGGGAAGGGTAAACGTGGAGAGAGTACAGTAGGATTAAGATTGTATATGTGCCCACAGGGACATAATAATAATCAGTTGTGGTCATAATAACCATAACCAAACTATAATATACATGATATGAATCATAATATACCTCAAACTATAATTTACGTAACCACTTTTCCGTCTCTCTCAGCATAAAATGAATCATAATAATAATCATCGTGGTTATAAAAATCATGGCACCTACAAAAAGATAAGCAAATACACCGTATTGGATATTAAACATAGGACCCAATTTTTCAGATACAAAATAAAATTGCACTTGAGAAATAGTAAAAGATCCAAGTTTGTACCATCTCATGACGCAGACACCAACGTAGCTTTAAAAAAGAAAGGATGGACAAATTGTCACTATAATTTTATTTTTTTTTTAACAAAAACGGTTAAGTAGCTTTTATATAGAAAAATAAAAAATAAAGATTACATCGTTCTGAAGACAGACTGATCCCAAGAGAGGACTACGTCCATGACTCCTTGTTCATCTACAGCCAGTCTAAACTTATCCTGATACTTTCCTATTCTATGGAGACTAAATCTCCTTACAAACTGCCCAAGAAGGATCTGGGCTACATTTACTACTAGCAAGACCAAAATTGCTGCTGTCCTACTTACATACATCTCGATACAATCCAGAGATTAATGATATGAAGTTTGTTGGCTTCTTGTTTTTCTTGGAGAAGTTAAACTTTCTTTTGGCTTCAAAGAGGGTGAAGTTCCTTTTTTCTTTTTGCAGACTTTGGTCCAATCTGATGGCTCGACAAAAGCTTCGAGAATGGGCACTTCATCTTCGGGTGCATCCTGTGGGGCTGGACTTTTCGGGACCACCAATGGGATAGCACTTTCTCGTGGAGCTACAGGTGGGTCTTCATCGATGGCAGGGATCCTTTGTTCTTCTAGAGTGTCCTCTGTTTTAGCCTGAGGAGATTCCTTAGTTTGTGACGGAGCCTCTTCAGATAGATCTTCATTTCTGCTTACTGTATAATGCTTGGAGTTCGCTCCATCCCACCAAGTGGATGTGCGATGAAGCTTTTTGGATTTGGGGATCTAAGAGGCTTTCGGACAATCTTTGACAAGATGTCCGGTTCCAAAGCAAGATCTACATCTAAGCATCACATTTTCATAATCTAGCTTTTGCACCCACACATAATCCTTGTTGGTCAAATGGATCTCAGCAGGAAAGCCATTGTTGAAATCCATTTCCACATAGATGCGAGCAAAGGTAGTTTTGATGTAATCCTTTGTTTATGGACTTCGATCGTAGAAGGAGCCCAACGCATTGACAATGGCTTCAAGCGAGGCAGAGTTCCAGAGATGCAAGGGCAAATTTGGAAGCTGAACCCAAACTGGAGCAAATGAGATCTGGTCAGTAGTTGGGTCAAAAAGAGGGCTCCAGGGTTTCATAAAGAGCCCCGAACTTCCCCAAAACCACGGACCAGAATCAAGAATGATCTGTGTTTCCTCAGGAGAATCAAATCCACAACAAAAAAACCCTGAGCAAAGGGATAAATAGAAATTTCCTCATGAACAAGGGGTTTCCATACCTCATAAATCTACTTATGGAGATCAACTAGGCGAGGCCAGAACCCATTGAAGTGACAAACCAAAGCTAACTCTGCAAAATTCCTTGCTTCAATCAAAGATTCCTCTACCACTGCAATGGAGGGCGTTAGTATTTCCTGAACAATCAAAGTCGACTGGCCGCAAGCTGTCTTGCCAAGCGAGATCGAGATCGAGGGTCCCCGGATGGAGGCAACTGAGAGAAAGTTGGCCACCATTCTCCTGTATGCACCAGGCTTCCGAAGGTGCAAGGCTGCCTCACAGGCACCGACAGTCTTCAGGAACCCTAGCGCAGGCTAGCGTCGACCGTCGACAAGCTGTCCGGGCTATCGCTCCACTATAAAATATTACTAGCAACAAGAAGCAGAATATAAAGATGTATTGGACCAATCAGCTCTCTATGGTTACAAAGAAAAGAAGAAAGAAATAAAAACAATATGGTTTAATGAACCGCAATGGTATGGATGGAATCAAGTGCCCTATGCAGAGGGCGTCTTTTAGTTTTGTACAATAAAACCTGCCAACCAGGTTACGCTTTATTCAATGCAGGACATTGCAGAAGACCATGCACTCTAGAGTCTACACTGTTTACCATATCATAGAGAGCTCATTGCTTTTGGTTGGGATTCTGCGAAAAGAATAGAAGATAGTGTGGACTCTAGAGACTTGGAGAGCACAACCTAATGACAGCGGAACCATGGAGAGGATATGACGCTACTAACTGACAACTTGATGGATTATGATATTATCTAGTAAATCCTCCCCATTAATCAACATTGCAAGCAACTTGTTAATGTAGTCATGAAACAGCAATTCAGAAGCAACCAAGAGGGAAGGTGACTATTTCCTTGTCTTAAATAATTAAGTACAAAAAAAATTTAAAAGGTGAATATTCCTTTCTACCTAATTATTCCATGCTAGCAACCACTGTGATACAAGGGTGGTTTATGACATACAAAACACCAAAAGCTTCACCAATCCAGAAGCTGGCTTACACTCAAGTACTAGTCACTATCCACAATCCAGAAACTGGCTTACACTCGAGTACTAGTCCATGTTTATATAACTAAAATTCAGGGCACATGTACATGTATGACATAGTTGATTTTTTATTTTGAGGCTACAAGCGAGTGGATCAACCAACCAACATTTTCAGCAAAATGTTTCCAAGTGTTACATTTTGCATGCCAACTATTCTCTTCCTTTTAGTTCGGTATCATCGTAAAGTCCCCTACAATACAATGTTAACAACCAAAAGGGCTTCTTGGCATCACAACTATAACCACTAAAACCCAAGGCAATGATGATTTCCTGGTAGTTCTGTGTAGAAAGCAAAGAAACAAAATTTAAGTGCCATCGTTTTTATAGTACATTTTCCCTAACCTTTTATTTATCGATCAGTTTTAAAGAATTTTTTCTTAACCATTTTATGTAACAAAAATATAAGTTTTAAAGATTGGCCGTGGTTTGATTTATCTTGAATCTTGATATCTAACTTCTTCTATCGCAGGCATATCACTGTTAATAATGACCAATAGATGAAGACATTGATACACTTCTAATATAATTGGATGAGCCTAGAATAATGTGCTATGGAGCACGGTGAATAAAGAAAAGAAACAAAATAATGCCAATAGACAACCATCATAATCTTAGGTGTATCAGATGCAGAAAATGCAAAACTGCATTACCGCAATCTGATGCTTCCAAAGATAATTTCCATAAAAAAAAGATTGCACTATTATGCAATAACAATATCAAATGGAACTTGGTATCAACAATAGTAGAACAAGTTATTTTATATTGTAGGTTCACTCTTTCAGCCTGGTGGGTTAGCTTGAGTGGTTTGAGTGCTGTGAATTGTAAGCAGGAGGTCACAGGGTCAAATCCCCAAGCTGGCTGCCTCTCTGAATATAGTGGGCCTCACTCAATGTCCCCATCAGGTTAGGTTGCCTAAACTGCAACCAAATTGTTTAGCCCAGGTACCATCCTCGAATTGAGGGGAGGTGGCCGGCCCCATCAGGTCAGGTTGCCTAAACTGCAACCAAATTGTTTAGCCCAGGTACCATCCTCGAATTGAGGGGAGGTGGCCGGAGTGTTTCCTGTGATGTGCATTTTGTCGGGAAAAAAAATTTCTAGGTTCGCTTCCAGAGAAAACAGACAGTTTAAATGATAAACAAAAGAAATAAAACATGAGATTTTAAGAAGTTTTTCCCCAACTGTTCTCTATGTAGAGCACCATTGTTTGATTTATTTTGAATCTTGATATCGAACTTTTTTTATTGGATGCATCACTGTAAAATAATGACCACTGGATGAAGACATTATACAACTTTTAAAATATAATTGGATGAACCTAGAGTAATGTGAGGGTGGAAAAGGAAAATATCAAAATACCGAAAGACAACCAGCATAATCCTAGGTGTGTCAGCTGAAGAAAAAGCAAGACTGCATTCCCACATTTTATTGCTTTCAGAGACAATTTCCATAAAAAATGATGGCACAATTATGATAATAACAATATCTAATGGAACATAGTATCTACCATAGTAGAACAAGTTTTAATTTATATATTTACTTTCAGAGAAAAAGGACAATACAGATGATAAACAAAAAGCAATAAATAAAGAATAGCCATAGGAAAAAATACACATCCCCAGATAAAGAGTCTACTCTTCCATTGCATTTCCTGAGGTAAACTCTCAACACAAAGAATAGATAATCAAATAGGTCTCTTGTCCATTATCATAAAGTAAACACGCTGCTTAGTTCACTAAAATTTAGTTGCAGTATTACATCATCCAAATAAAATGCAAAGAATATTATACCACATCAAAAACACTTGTGCCTGTTTGAAAGAGGCAGCCACTACTAACACATAATACCTCAACTGTCGACTCTCATAAATATCAGAACTGCCTTAACATGCAGTAATTTTGATATGAGATTCTCTTTACACATTTCAACGGGAAAAAGCTTTAAAATTAGCTTCAAAAATAGTTCAAGATTATTTGGACTCTACTATTATCTTATCCCCTAGAGGGGCCTCTTCCACGACCATGCCTACCACGACCCCGGCCACCTCCACCTCTTCCACCACCCCAGCCACCACCTCTTCCACTGCCTCCACCTCCACCTCTTCCACCACCCCAGCCACCTTGGTGGCCTTGTTTCGATTGCTTATTATTCCTTCTATTATTTGAAGCAAAATTTGGTTTACCAGATACCTTCATATTTTCTGGCAAAGGGAGTAAGCTATCAACACACTTGCGATAACTGAAATCGTCTACAGTGTCATCCTTCCTAATCAAACAGTAACATCGACTTTCCCACATTGGATGAACTCGAACCTGAAATGTTTCAACACCAGGGCCAACTTTCTTATCTGATTCATGGTGACCCTTGATAAGCAAATCCAACAAGACCATGTGTTCATACTGCAAAAAGGAAGTTTCAGCACCAACATCAGAATGCATGTGTAAGATAATCCAGTTCAAATGTTTTAACCAGTAAAAGCAAGCAAGTACTCTTATACTGCAAAAAGAGAAGAGAGCAACAAAACTAACTATCATGCACAATCCAATATGCAAGTCCTTTTGCAAAATGACCAGCAATACTGCAGTATATTCATATCAGAAGTACAACCGTTCCATAAATCAATCTAAATTCCATCAATGTATGGCAACATTCTTAAGCAGGTCCACATTTAAAACAAAGGTTCAAAAAATGATATAACAATATCCATTAATTTACGTTTGAATTTAAGTTACAGATTTTGTGAAGTAGAGTCTTCGTTGTGTTTCTCTCTACTTCACAAAATCTGTAACTGTTTACGTTTCAATTGTCAAAATAAATTGAAGCAAAACCATAGATGACATCCACATGGCACTCCAATTGACCAATAAAACATGTGATTTGGTTATGTACCAGAATTCCTACTCTATCTTCTGCTAAGTTGCAACTGCCTTCTGGTTTAGTTCAGCCACAGAGAAGGTCTGCTGGGAAGTCAGATATAGCTGAGTGAAAGCAACTAAGCTTTAGCATGGAATTCCTCGTAGTCAGACAATATTTGGTGAGTAATATTTTCAATTCCTAGTTGAGATCTTGCAAATACTTGGTTATATCTCCCATCTAGCTAACCCCAGCCAAGACTACAATGAACATTTATGCCCAAGGGCTCAATTTCAAAATCAAATCTTAAGGGCAGAAATCTTATTATTACAGTTATCCCTGGTTCTTGAGCATAAATAAAGAAAGAAACTACTGTAGTGTACGCAAAAGACCAATTAGATCAATTAGACTCAAAAGTACAGCAATCTGCAATGGCAACAGTGAAGTGCCCAAGGCATCTCAAAAATTTGGAATCTAGATTAGTAAAAGGACCAAAAGTGACTGTTCATAAAGAAGCCAGGTATAGTTTAATAAGTGCACAAATAAGCTGCTGCTGACTTTGGCTGAGTGAACTTTTATATACAATATATATACAACAAGCTGGCACAAGTTTGTACTGAGCATTAGATATGCCAAGATTTGGCCTCATAATGATGAGGAAAACTTAGAAACCAGCATTCGAGTCAATTTTAATCCAGATGTATTTGCAAGCATACACATTTTAGATGGGTTCCTTGTTTGCTAAAAATAGAAAGTTGAAATAAAAATGTCTATTCTGCAGTAACATATTTTAGGCTGAGGTCTATCCTTCTCATCAGCATCCAAATTTGAAAGGAAAAAATGAACTGTGAATCTCTGTTACTAAACAATATGAAGTCAATTTTAATCCAGATGTATTTGCAAGCATACCCATTTTAGATGGGTGCCTTAGTTTGCTAAAAATAGAAAGTTGGGATAAAAAATTAATATTCTGCAGCAACGTATTGATATCTTAGGCTGAGGTCTATCCTTATCATCAGCATCCAAATTTGAAAAAGAAAATGCACTGTAAATCTCCTTTACTGAACAATGTGAAATCAAGCAAATAGGAAGTGAAATTTGCATGAGAAAAATCTCGTGTTTTGTCTCACTTGCTTTCTTTGAAAACTGACATGGTAACAGTACTAAAGCATAAGTGATTGTGAGAACCTGAGAAAATGAAAAGTCAAGTTTGATGAGAAGTGCAGAGTCGCAGACCACTTGTGGACAGCATCAAGACAAGCAGAAGGTTCGGTCTCACTTTGTGGAAGCCATTACCCAACAGTGAAAGAAAAACAAAGAAGAGGAATATACTTCATGTCTTTACATATGGTTGTAATAAACTAGCATAGATCCATATTAACTCTAGATCTATCAAGTGCAGAAAGGGATCAAAGAGTTAAGATGAATGCACAGTTGGTTTATGTGAGTGTATGAATTATTTATTATTAATAATATTTTCTTTTCTTTTTATTAAGCTAAAACAGATGTGAAAACACTTTCTTTTTAATTTGACCATGAAAGCATTACAGACAGGATGGGCACAGGACAGACATTACAATCCCTTCCATACTGGGATGTAGAAAACACCTCTCAATGGAAAGAATATTCAATATTCTCATCCTCAATGCTTAGGGATTTATAAAGCCTGATGGGTTAGCTCAAGTGGTTGAGTGCTGTGAAAAGCAAGCAGAAGGTCTCGAGGTCAAATCGCCAAGTAGCTTTGCATATAAAGGGCCTCACTCGATGTCCCCACCAGCTTAGGTTGCCTAATCACTGCAACCAAATGGTTTACCTTGGGTATCATCCTCAAAATGAGGGGAAGTGCCTGAGGGTTTCCCGTGATGCGTCATTGAAAAAAAATGCTTAGGGATTTAGACTCAAGTTTCCATTCTACATTCAATTCCCAAAATTAACATTCGATTCACAACTTCACCGTATGATGTTGGTGGAACCACTTCTCACAATTTCTTCATGTGATGTTGGTGAGACAACTTTTAATTTTCTCTCGTATCTCAAAAAAGCCAGCCTCTACCATGAACCATTTCTTTATCACACCATTTGCAGGAGCATACTCCAAGTTCTTCATCAAGAATTCCTGATCTCCGACTCTTCAGTGCTATCATTGGATTCTCTCCTGACAATCTTGCTTCAAGTTGCAAGTTATTTGTACTTCTTCAAAATCATCCAAGAGAAACTTGAATATATTCCCTAGGCTTTCAGGAGGGCATTCCACTGTGAGATAGCTAGGGAAATCCTTGAACCAATCACTGGCAGCATCCCACAACATAGTGCATAATGACTGGATTCAACATCTCACAAGTCTGACCATTTGTTGTCCCACAAACATTACAGTGCCATGCAGGATCCCTCTTCCCATTTTCATCGAATGGAAACAATTTTTTTAATCTCCCATACTTGTACTCATTGTGCCTACTATCCATGCAGTCTACCATCAAACAGTTTCTAGTCTATCAAATCTTCTATCCTTCTGGCCTACTTTGCAATGTTGTCACTTCTTGTAGAAATTCCCTAAGCGTACTCATTGTGCCTACTATCCATGCAGTCTACCATTAAACAGTTTCTAGTCTATCAAATCTTCTATCCTTTTGGCCTACTTTACAATGTTGTCACTTCTTGTAGAAATTCCCTAAGCATATCCCCAAACAAAGTTCTCATTGGACCTTCTGAGTGGCAAAAAATTGTTTTGGGACTCCCACAACTCTCTGCCCCTTAATAGGGAAAGTAGCAACACTTGGATATGTTGTCATAGTTGATGAAACAATTTCCATCAATTATATCAATAAATTACTTTATATAATCATGTTTCTTGAAAATAGACATGAGAAAGCTTTGTTTATTATTATTTGCATCTACAGACCTCTCTCCTTTGTTCTTTATGTGCTCTTAACAGCCAGTCTAGCATTTCCTTCTAGCAAACTGTTGCACCAATTAGCTATAACACTCTACAAGCATGGGGGAGAGATGTACCATAAGCCTTTCAAATGCTTTGTTCCAATAAAGGTGCTTCTCAAATTCTCACTTTGTTCCACAACCATGTAAATTCTACTACTTTGTTCCACAACCATGTAAATTCTACTACACAAGCAACTCCTTTATTGAACTTCAGAAGTTCCAACCATAATTATCATTACTTTGATAGAATAGCTGCTTCATGGGACATTTTTTTTCAAACAACTAGATGATAGACAATTGTTCCGATGTACAAATACATATCCAAAAAGATTGATGTTTAGAAATGGTTATAAACAATCTACTCCACTTTTGTTGTTATGAACTCAACGATGACCATTATCACTAATTGGGACCAGTGTTGAAAAACTGGTCGAGGCTGGCAACTTGGCAAATCCAGAGTGAAAGAATTTAGCTTGGACTTAGCAGTAAAATTGTTCAAAAGGAGGGTGTTCCTTTTCCCTTTTGGCACTTATATGTGATGCCGATCACATTACTGACGAGTTAGTGTCCAACCTAACGATTCATAACTTTACAACCTCCCATGTTAACTATGAAATGGCAGTTGCAGTATAATTTGGGAAATTCCCTGAAGTAAGTATTTCTTTGCACAAATCAAAATAAGATGAAGGGAACAAGGGAATACAAAAACAACAGAGTCACAGACATATGCTTCACTATGCACACACATGGACATGATCAAATCAGGCAATAAATAAGCATGCTTTATACATATTGAATGTGTTGTATACAAAGGATCATTTCTCAAAGTCTACAAAACAAGCTGAAACCCATGGCAATACTTGCAGATAATGATCACCTCCTCCATTTTGAATATGTCTAATACAATTTTGTGATAGTTGGAGGAGGCAAGAAGTTTAGATAAAATGCTTGGATGACTTCTTACCCATCTCAACTATCACTAGATAAAGGCATTCTCAAATTTCAATAAAATTTACTTATTAAACCAGTATAGATCCATCTTAAACCTGGATCTATCAAGCACCAAGAAGGATCCAATTTTTTGAGCTGTAATTTTTTTAAATCTTAAATTCAAGAAATTTGATCTCATCTTGCTTGATAGATTTGGGTTTAAGTTTTTATTTTTTAGGCTAAGGTAGATTTTTTTAATTACTTTTCATAATTTTTTCACATTATGAGCCTACATCAACATGTATTTTTTAAATTTTTTATTTTTATTTTTGGTAATGCTATGTTATGTTACAACATCTCCCCCATACTGGATTGTAGAGCACCTCACTCCTCTCGATGCAATTACAAAAAATTTGTTACTTGATACCAAAAGGAATGCTAGATTCTTTTTTCGAATATTATATTTTATTCGTTTCTCAAAGTTGTCAACTATGTTCTTCATTTTTGTTGTAGTCTGCTTAAAATAAGAGAGCCAAAAAAGCTTTAAATAAGAGAGCCAAAATAGCTTCTCAAGCTGCATGGCATCTACAGTAAATGCCATATGCATTGTCTACCTAAGCAATTGTATATGCATATTGTCACGCGAGCTGTGGTTAAATTAAAGTATATTCACTGCTTAAATCTCAGATTCAAAACAAAACCAGCAAGACTTGTAACCCCATTTAATGCAACCAAGAGTTATCTACAGAATTTGAGACCTGGTGAAAATCGTGGCAACCTTGACAGATCACAACTATAGCATGTCTAAATAGACAAGACCATGTAGAAAACCTGGATGAACTGGTTATATCAAACCACTTCCACTGCTCAGATCAAGACCCTCAGAAAACATGTGGCCAAGTTAATGCAACAACAAATTTAATCACCACCGCATGTGAGACTGGATGATGACACCGGGTGAAAACCCCAACGACCTTGACGGACCAAGTGCAAGCCCCAGATCAATTTTATAGAATGTATACCCCGAGTCCTGGCATCTAAGCCGAAGGTAGATCGCAATTGATTGGTGAAGGATCATCTGCAAGAAAGGGCCGTTTGACTAAAAACAGGGGAAAATACCTATGATGAAGTGCTAGTTTGAGGATGAATCTGACAGAATACACAACCTTTGGTAGCGGTAGCTGAGCGCCGAAGGTAGAGCCCAATTCGTTGACTGGGGATCATTTACATCAAAGTGCCACTTACAAAGAGAAAAGAAATGGAAAACACAGTAGTATGTAGATACGAATTATGCTTATATATACACATATACAAGTTTATAGTCTACTGATCAACAAAACATCCGCTTATTTGCTTCAAGATGACCATTATCTTTAAAGTAAAACACTAAAACTATACAAAACAGTTGAAGGAATACCTTATTGACATTGACATTAAGTGGCCAATGATGCAGAAAATTGTAGAAATAATCAAACATCTCCACAGCGGTGTTGAAGGTTTTGGGACCAAGTTTCACCGGACCCACTTTCTTCTCCTCCTCTTTCTTAGCCTGGCCACCATCGCCACATTCATTCTCTTCACCACCATCGTCCCCTTCCCCTCCTTTCTGTAACCCAGCATCCTCCTCTGCGCCTTCTTCTTCTTCTTCAGCTCCCACATCCTCCTTCACAGGCTCCTCGACATTTTGCTCTGTGTCCACCCTCGCGTCCTCCTTCGCAGGCTCTTCCTCGCCATTGTGCTCGGTGTCCTGCCTCACATCCTCCTTCGCAGGCTCCTCCTTGCCATTGTGCTCGGTGTCCATCCTCACATCCTCCTTCACAGGCTCCTCCTCACCATTTTGATCGGTGTCCAGCCTCGGCTTCTTTGATGGGCCATCGCCACTACCTTCTTTGTGTTGTGGGTCTTCTTCATTTTCTTCCCTGGCTCTCTTGGTTGCCCCTCCGCTAGCGTCTAACTCCATGGACGCATCATCAACTTTATTCTCTATGGGTGCGCCGCCACCATCTTCAGTAACAATGTTCACATCTTCTGTGACATTTTCAGGTGTTTCAGAGGTGGGAGGATTGTTACTTTCCTCAGCCATAGGGATACTGGTATACCTACCTTCAAGAGGTTCCGATTAGAAAAACCAACGCAGAGCAGAGCATAAAGATGAAATACTAAAACCCAGCAAGTTTTTGATGTGATTAGTCCTTCGCAATAACAAAGCGTATATTAAACCCCTTCTACTTAAGAAGAAACCCTATGACATATGCCTCGTTATACGAAGTAAATGGGCATCCAATCCAATGTCGCGTGCCCTCTTTTCACGGAACAGTAATAGATTGACGAAGTGGGGGATTGACGGTCTTTTATATACCTTTCCACAAATTATGGTGTTTTTGGGTGACTGATTAAAAGCCGGAATTTATGGAGTTTTATGGGCATGGTTGGATGTTCAGTTTTCATGGAGATGGAAGTCCACAAATTATGGAGTTTTGGGGGGATTGAATTTATGGAGCTGTTTCATGGGTTTGGGTGAATGTTGAGTTTTCTTGGAGATAGTATTTCATTTTTATTTTAATTTTAATTATTTTTAACAAAAATTTTAAATTAATAGATTTTACTATATTTAAAATCGATGTAGTATAAATATTCTACATTTTCAATATTTTTCAGTTTATTTTTTATCTAATTTTGTTCGTATTTTGATTGGAAATTTTTTAAAAATTTTATAAATAGACTACTTTCGTAAAATCAATATTTTTATGTTGATTTGCGTTTTTATTTTAAAATTTGGGGTGGACTACGACATATGTTTTTTTATGATTGTAAGAGGATGAGAGAAGTGTATCCTTCAAAATTCAAAATAAACAATTATAAAAAATAAAAAATAAAAATAAGTGGTTGCTAATGAATGGATAACTGGTTGTTCGATGCATGGATAAATCGTAGTTGATGAATGGAAAACCAATGGTTGATGCATGAATGCATGGATAACTCCTAACAAATAATTTATGGTGGCACTTAACTAGTGACTTATCTTGTTCACCAGCTACAAATTAAGTGGTTGTGCTAGTTAATATGAAATTTGTGTATGCATGTTTTTAGTTTTGAAGAATGGGCACTGGATTGAGTTAAAAAAATGACAAACTTAATATTTTAGGTGAGTTTATTTTCTTAGTAAGGTAAAATGGTTGAGTTTGTTAGCTTATTAAGTTTGGATGAGAGTGTATTCATAAACTCATCCCCACCACTTAAAATTAGAGCGAATCTGTGTGGAATAGCATATTGTATATATTTACTCATTTGCAAACAAAAAACCATTACAAGAGGCTAAAACTAAACCCTAAGAGGCAAAAACCATAAGATTCAAAGCCCTGACCATATGAGATGAGGTGGCAAAAGGAATGCAAGCTTAGAGGAGCCTAGGTACAAGTCAACTTCTTGGGGCCGTAAGTTTCGCATACAAACTCTGTTTGGGGTGCTTCTTGGACCATTACAAAGCTTATTCCAGGCTCTATGTGTTTGGCCAAGCTGGTAATCAAAGAATTATAGGCATGTTAATAGCCAAAAATGTATGGGCATACCAGAAAAATGTGTCGAGAGTTCAAGACCTACTAAACTGTTGTAAAATTGGCAAGGTGTAGGACCATTTTTTAGTCAATGACAAATTTGGGTGGGCACCAATACCCACCTAGATCAATTGTCTCCCTTTAAGAATTAATGGTCTTCATTGTATCAAGTTCCTCCATCAAATGGGGAAATTACTACCAAATATGGTTCTTGGTGAACCATTTTCCCTAGTGAAGAACTTGCCCTGCTTTGACAACCCGATAGAGTTGTATGCTCTATTGGTGGGTTCCCTTCATCTTAGTGTCCATTATTTGATCAATTGTAACTTGCTCGATATAGTCAGGCTTGAGTTCTGTAGGGGGCAAGTGCTTTGACACCTCAAAGGTATCCAATAGAGGTGCAAAAATGGTTGAAGCAACTCCACATTAAATATAAGGTGTAAGCCAAGGAAAGGTGGAATACTTAATTCAAAAGCATTATCACCCATAGCCTTAGTGATGTTGTAACCCCCATGTCAAAGTGGCCTAAGCTTCATGTGGGGGCATGTGAGTCACTCTTTCTGCAAGTACAACCATACCTTATCACCAACCTGAAACTTGTGTGGAATCTTAGCTTAATTGTGTTGCTTCTTGTACTAGGCATTCCCTTTTTGCAAAATATCATAAACTTGTATTGGATGTGTTGAATCTGTTCAACAAATTTGGCTTCTATGTCTACCTCGGTTTGAGTAAAGGAGGACTCTCCTATGTAGATCTAATAGGAAAATCTACATCAGTTGGGGCCAATGGCTAAGACCTCAAACACACCTAAAAATGGTTATGGTCAATAGATGAATGGATCAATTGTAGTTATGATGAACATGGGGAACGCTTTAATTACATGTATGTGGATGCTTGGAGTTGTACATTATGAGGATATGCACAATCATCATGTTGACTACCTCTATTTTTCCATCTTGGAGTTGTACATTATGAGGATATGCACAATCATCATGTTGACTACCTCTATTTTTCCATCTTGGAGTTGTACATTATGAGGATATGCACAATCATCATGTTGACTACCTCTATTTGTCCATCGGTTTGTTGGTGGAAGGTCATGAATTTGGTAAGCTTGGTGTCCATTGGTGACCACGAGCTAGAGCAGAAAGTACTAAGGAACCTACTACCCTATCTAAAATAGTGGCCTATGGTAGCCCAAAGCAAACCTAATCGCACTCGAAGAACAACTTAGTAATGGCCTCTACTATTATACTCTTATTACAAGGTGCGGAAATTATAATCTTATAAAATTGATCAACAAATACAAATACACAATCATTACCATGCTTGGTACTTGAGGGCATGCCTGGCATATAAACCATTGAGATCGAATCTTAAGGCTTATCTCGAGTAGGTATATGAGTGTACAACCCTTGCTTCTTGATGGAAGGTTTTGGAGATGGCACGGGCAATGCACAATCTGACATCCTTTCTAAGATGTCATGTTGGAGCTTTAGTGATTAGAAGTACTTGCGTAGTACTACCATTGCTTTCTCCACATCAAATTACCTCGTCACTCAACTATAATGTGCCTCCCAAATCAACTTCTCGCGCTCGCTCAAAGGAACAAAAATATGGCCCAAATGGCATAGAAGTCCATCGTGGAGGTGAAAGCCTGGAACTTGTTTACCTACACCTATTGTTTGATATGTAGCAACAAAGTCAAGATAGTCATCATAGAATTGGGGCCACCCAAAAGTCTCATGTCCACAAGAATTAAGAATTATAGTTAGTGCCACAACCAAAGGTTAGTTGAGGCAATCCAAAACTCAACTTGTGTTCCCTTCTCACGCTTGATGTTCAAGTGGAGTTATTGAAGGTACGTGGACCATTTATGATGATGGTTGTTCCCCAACTTTCCCTTGTGTCTTCAAGAATCGTAGGGGCTTTTGGTTGATGTGGGTGGTTGTTTCCCTTCCTAGACTATAATGCTTCCACTACCAACATGCATGCATAATGGAGTACATCTCCTTGTCATGAGTGGGATAGAACCATGTCAAAGAGTGTCTCATTATGATAGGACACGTAATGTCCATGTTGAGTGAAGACTACACCAACAACATGATATGAGTCATCTATCTCAATCTCAAATGATTGTTGCAAATATGGACAAATGAGGATTAAGTAGAGGTTGTGTTTCAAATCCTCTAATGCTTTATATTACGCCTCCACACACAAAAAAAACTTTGTTTTGGCTCCATTCTTAGTTAATTGACTTGTGGCAAAGCGAAATGAGAGAATCCTGACACAAACCCATGGTAGAATTTGGTGATTCATAAGAAGTTGTGATCTTCGTTAATGTCTCAGGGCCATGCCAATCACAAATAAATTGGATCTTGTATGGATCCACCCCTACACCATGCCTAGCCACAATGTATCCAAGATACAAAATTCTCTACTTGTTGAAAGACAAATTCTCCATGTTAGCATGTAACTTGTGTTGCCATGGGGCAATCAACACTTGTTGAATGTGCTTTAGATGTTCATCCCAAGTTATGTTGAGGATGAGGATATTGTCCATATATACAACCACAAAGGAATTGATGAATGGCATAACATATCATCCATCATCCTCTTGAACGTTGTTGTGACATTAGTCAATCCAAAAGGCTTAACCAACCACTCAAAGAGATCTTCATTAGACTCGAAGCTTGTATTCTACACACTAATCTACTTGGTTGGCACTTGGTGATAGTCCAACTTCATATCAATCTTACTAAAATATTGGGAAACCTTGAATTGATTGATAATATTTTCAATCTAAGGGACTGGATACCAATTCTTAACCATTATTTTGTTAAGGTATTTGTAATCAATACAAAATTTCCATGTCTTGCCCTTCTTCTAAATAAACCCAATTGGGTTCCTACAAGGTGAGGATCCTGGTTGAATGTGGTCCTTTTGTATTAGCTCTTAAATCTAGTGTTTGATCTCCTTACTCTCTATAAGAGAGCATTTGTATATTGGGTCATTAAGTAGAGGGACACCCAATGTCAAATCAGTTGCATGATTTACCTTACAAGGCATAGGTACCCTTGCAGGGGAGGTGATGATACATTTGTATTCTTCCATAATCATTTCCACTAGCTTTTGATGTGTAGAGAGGCCCCTTGTAGAGCCTTCGACAGTTGTGGTAATCTTTTGTTTGCCTTCTAACCAAACCATGAAGATAACAAATCTCTCTATATGAGAGATTACCTTGTTGCACTACTTAGCTATGATTGGAGAGACTGTAATAATCGATGCTATCTCTAGTATCTTGTAGAGCCAACCTTCTAAAATAACAATGGCACTACAAGTCCTAGACTCATAAACAACATGATACTTCCACATACATGGTTGTTTTAAAATAACATCACAAACTTCAAGTATGGCAACATCGCATAGTACATATTTAAATGGATCGATGTCGTAATGCAGTCAACATTGTTCATTGATGTGGATGTCTCGTCCCTATTTCAACTAACCAATAGTGCATGGTTGGGGTTAGGACATCAATGACAAATTCAACTTCTTGACGACCTCTACTTAGATCAGGCTCTTCTAGCTACCGATGTTAACAATGAAATGTAGTAGATTCCCCTTCACCCATATGTGAGTGGAAGTGGCACTCGCCTTCTTTGGGTTCCTCTAGTTCTTTTATGGTAGCGATGGTAACGATGTGTTCCACGTCAACGATCTATTTTCCCTTTTCCCACTTAGAATCAAAGTTTGAGCTAGAATTAGATTATCAAGTTAGGAAATCGACTAACAATGATTGTTTGGAATAACATTCAATAATGTTGTGCAAGGGATTTTGTGGATCTCACACTACTTTCTAGTATCCTTCTTTGACTTCCCATTAGTAACACTTCTTTGCATGTGGCTTGGATTGGTTGTCTTGAGGTTGGTTATCTTTTCTTTCCTTCATTTTATCAATTAGGATAGCCTTTACCATTCTTTCAATGTGGTTAATTTGCATAGCCAAACTCTCTTACCCTTATATGCTATAAATTTTGCTCAATCTTGAGAGCATCCCAATAAGTGGCTCCTAGGGAATATAGGTCTAGAAATTGCATTTCTATTTGGATGTACCTATGTAGGCCACTTCACTATTTAGAACCAGGTGTCACTTGAATTCCTTGATACCCAATGTTAAACATAAGGAATAGAAGGTATTGGTGTACTCTAGCACCACCTATTCTTTCTCTTGGAATAAAGTTGTCCATCTCATGTACAAGTCACCATAGTTTTCAGTCATGTTGTGCAAAGGGATTTTGTGGATCTCACACTATTTTATAGTATCCTTCTTTGACTTCCCATTACACTTCTTTGCATGTGGCTTGGATTGGTTGTCTCGAGGTTGGTTATCTTTCCTCTCCTTCATTTTACCAATTAGGATAGCCTTTACCATCCTTTCAATGTGGATAACTTGCATATCCAAATTCTCTTACCCTTATGCTAAAAAATTTGCTCAATCTTGAGAACATCCCAATAAGTGGTTCCTAGTGATTATAGGCATATAAATTGCATTTCTATTTGGATGTACCTATGTAGGCCATTGCACTATTTAGAACCAAGTGTCACTCGAAGTCCTTGATACCCAATGTTAAACATAAAGAATAGATGGTATTGGTGTACTCTAGCACCACCTACTCTTTCTCTTGGCACAAAGTTTCCCATCTCATGTACAAATCATCATAGTTTTCAGTATGGTAGAATTCCTCCTTGAGGGAATCAATCAATTAAGACAGCCAAGTGGGTCATGTCCCAAATATCCATATTCAACTTCAACATGTTGCATAGTATCTTCCCCCCCAATCTTTGACATGGGAAAGGGACTTAAGGAGAGCAAAGGCGATTTTCTCACTATTGGAAAGATTTTGAACTAAATAACAACCCTCTTGCAAACTTAATCATTTCTCCAAAGCATTTATATTTATCTTGCCTTCAAACAAAGGAATGCCAAAGCTAACTTATAACTTGAAGGGCTTAATGCCTTTGAAGTGACTGCTTATAAAAGGTGCATTCATTATCATTAGTAGTTGTTGAAGGATTTGGGAAAAATTACCCCTCAACACTTTCCTTTGTCGCTCGAGGGATCCCTCGATCAACAACTTGATAGAATCTCCTACTCCGTCGCCTTTATGTTCATCCACCATAGGAGGCCACTCAGGTCAAGAAAGGAAGTCTTCACTGAGATCAGTTCATTCAAGACCCAACTCCCTATACCCCAACCTCGTTAGGGACATGCATAAAAAACAATAAATAGTGAATTGGTCTGATACCACTAATCAAGACAATGTTGAGAATCAAATGAAGGTAGCAATAAAATAGAAATATTGCAAATATCGCAATAATACAATGCAATCCAAACTATATTAATGAATGAATAGTGAGAACATTACAATGTGAAATAAAATCCAACTATAATGGTGGTATATTATCTATGAGAAAAGATGTGTTGGCTACATCATTCTCAAAAAAATCCATCACATAAAGTCTTAATCCCTAAGATTTAAAATCCCAACCCTAGGAGATGAGGTGGCTAAAGGAATGCAAGCCCCAAGGAGTCTAGTTGATACATCAACTTCTTGGGACCATAACTTTTGCATACGAATTCTATTTGCGACATTTCTTGGACCATTGCAAAGCTTATTTCAAGCTCTATGTGTTTGGTTGGACTATTGATTAAATGTTTCCAAGCCATGCCAATCACCAAAAACACATGTAAAGTGCCCCAAAAATGCAATGGAAATTCAGGACCTACAAAACTATTGTAAAACTGACAAGGTGTAGGAACATTTATGAGTTGGTAAAAAATTTGGGTGGCCACCTATATCCACCTGGATTAATTGGAAAGAAAGTACTAAAATCATTGTCATTTTCACAAGCGAGGAGTCTTAAAAAGGATTAAGTTATGAAATTGAATTAAATTATGTCTTATATTTCAAAGGGTTGGACATCTCAAAAGAAGATGTTGTTCATCCTCAATCTTCTTTGTATCACAAATTTTACAAATTCACTCATTCCAAGGTCATTTCAGCTTAGTCCAATGGCCAATTTCACTATGGAAATTATAAACATTTGCCTTTTTTTAAAAATATTCATTTTGATTTTAAAAGTCTTAATGTTAGAAAAATATTTTTGATCAGTAAAACCAAGATTGATAATTTTTTTATAGAATTGATCACTAAAAGAGACATGTTAACCCTACAACCTACGATTACAGGGTATTAATTCCACAACATATGGTTACAAGGTAAGATAATCCCACAACATTTTTTTTCGAGAAGAAAAAAAAAGTTCCTTGCTATTCATAGGGTGAATCAAAGAAACTTACAATTTTTCCTATCCCAAGGATAGTGACTGACTATGACTGTTATATATACCATTCATATAAGAACTTGACTATCAATCATACATAACAAAAACTTGTGTTTTTCTATCTTTCCTACAGGGTTTTTGTATCAATACCTATATTCTATATGAAATAACAATGTTCCAAGTGCATTAATCATGGTGATCATATAGTGTTGTTAAGTATGTCCACCAACAAAATACTATCATGTCATGTAGTACTTTACATAGTATATAGAATCAATAAAGTTTAAAATATCTCGCTTCGATAATATCATGATTACGATATCCCTTCAAAAAAGCCCATCCCTCTTTTGTAACCAATCCACACTTTGAGAGTTGATCAGCTTTCTGGTTATATGTCCTGGCGTTATGAGCAAAAGTTATTTCTTCAAAATTTTCGAGTGCTTCCTGTACATGATTCTTCCAGTATACCAACAATGGAGTTTGCAATTTATGATTTCCTTTTAACCACTCTATAATAGCAGATGAATCTCCAAATATTTGTATATGCTTCTGATTCATTTTTAACACAAGTTGAAGAAGTCCCCAACTGGCCAGCAATTCTACCTGTGTATTGTTGCCCATTCCACATCCAAATTGCATCTCGTAATAATGCTCTCTGTCTATTTCCAAGATGTAGTCAACACTGCAATAACCACCCTGCTTCGTGCCACCAAAAAATCCCATTGGTGTGTTAGATAGAATAACTGAGAACATTCTAGGTATTTTTGAAGTCTTCAGTCTTCTCACGGAGTAATCTGAAACAAGGAAAGATACTATCTCGATTGCCCCCTGCAAGTTAAAACTAGAGTCTTCGAAAAGCAGGTTGTTCTTGTATCTCCACACGCCCCAGATGAAGAATATAGGGAAGGATAAAATATGATGATGATTACTATGCCAAAGAAGAAGGCATTTATCTAGAGAGCCCATGGACCAATGACCGGTAATTCTAAATCTATATGATACTTCTTCCCAAAGCAGAAGTGTAATAGGGCAATTAGTAAATATATGATCCACAATTTCTGTCGCTTTGAGACATAACAGACAGAGCGAAGGGCCTATTCCACCTCTAATTATTAAATTTTCACCAGTGATTATCTTATTCCTTAATGTCATCCATATGAAACACCGAATCTTAACCGACACATTCAGTTTCCAAATGGACTGATACCACCAACGGGGCTGGCCATGTAGTTGTGAATCAGAAATCACCATAAATGCTTGGTTGGTAGTGATAATCCTTGAAGATTGACCGAAGCCCCAATAAATTTGATCCAAATCTTCAACAAGACGAATACCAGCATGTTTAAGGGCATTAATATACCCCTCCCACTCAATAGTTGTTGCATCACCAAGAAGTAATTCTATAGCATTATGCCAGCAGTTTCCGAGAGTAAGGTCTTCACCCTAATGACGAGCATGATTGAGGAAATATATGCCACGTTGATGTAATGCCTAAAATGTCTGGAAAGAAAGTGATCCAGTATGTTGAGCCTCGATGATGGGATCAAGGCCAACTCTGATGTGGAAACCATTTCCAACATACCACGCTAACCATTGATTACGAATGGGGAAGGATTCCACCAAACCAAACCAGATGGATGAGCATCCCCTCGAATTTTTGTTTTCCAATCTAATCCACTCAATCACCGTGAGATTCTTTGAATATTTTTCACGAATGATCAGACCCCATAAACCCCCATTAATTAAACCTCTCCACAAGCTTTTGAGGTGAAGTGTTGTATAGACCCAATAGATGTTCTGGATTCCCCAACCCCCCCTTATCTTTGGAATCACAATTTTCTCCCATGCTACTTGATGATATCCCCTCTTCACTTGAGACGACCGCCAAAGGAAATTGAAAAATAATTCCCGCATCTAGTTTAGTATGGAATGTGGAACCTTTGCCAAAGAGAGCTAATATATCGGCATGTTTGAGAGTACTGAATTTAATAGGGTTAGGCGACCGCCCAATGAAAGCTTCCTAAATGTCCAAGATGAGATCTTATTTTCTAACTTCTTAATCAACCAAAACCATTCATTAATATTGTAATCGTTAATACTGTTGTGGGAGATAATCCCACAACATAAGGTGCGAGATGGTCCAATTTTACAATTTAATATTGCAAATATTTGCAACTTCCTTCTCCTCGTGAAGCAATGTGCACACAATGGTTCGAGGTTGCAACCTTTGGTTGACCATAGTTGTACCTACCTTGAAAGTGGGATTTTTTTAAAAATCCTACAGGCCATGTAACTTTGGTATGCTTTAGTGATCACACTCATACTAACGAAACCATAAATATTGGTAAACCCATAGAGAGGATAAATGTGGTTGAACTTAAGGATAAGCTATATAAATTGTATTCAAGTAGCATATGGACTCTATTTTAGTGCAAAAGTGTAACATAAGGGAATTTTGATTTCAAGTCGAACTTTGACTAATACAATGAAATTCATGTGGCCAAATAGAACATTGATCATGTTTCTCGTAAAATAACCACCACATAACATATCAACCATATGGTAGGTTGGATAATAAACATGTAACTCAAAATCACTACAAACACTTATTAGATCAATGTTTCTCATAAAATAACCACCACATAACATATGAACCATATAGTAGGTTGGATAGTAAACATGTAACTCAAAATCACTACAACCACTTATTAGTCCTCGCCTTTCGGCTATAGGGACTATATAAATTGGTTTGCCATAGTTTAATTCTATTTGCACTTAAATATTCGATATACATAAAAATATTTTAGGTTAAGTTTTGATTGAAAAATACAAAAAACACTTTTTCCCTACCAACCGAATATATAAACACATTTTCTCAGCTAATCAACACTTTCACCCTCATATTTGGCCTCATATTGAGGCCCAATGCCACATTGTCTGTCAAAATGTTAGGTTGAAGTAGACATTGTTGAGTACGTTTTCCTGAAACCAAGTAATACTATAAATTGGTCTAACATTACTTTTGAAATTAAATGTTGATTTCCACTCTTTAATACTATGATGAAAATAGTATTCATTGCTTTACTATGATGTAATTGCAAATACAATATGGTTCAAAACTTCAAAGTGTTGAGGATAACATCAATAAGTAGTCACCAACTGGGCCTTGCCTGTCAATAAGAATTACAACATGCTAGGTGGAGCCTTACTTGTCAACAAGAACTGGATCATATGGGTGAGCAAATCCTCACGAGATAGTCGGTTCTTGGCCTTCCTCTTACCAAAGAGAACACCTTCATGGCCTTCCTCTAATTCATGGACTTTGGTTAGTTGAGGTGGCCTTCAATTAGTTGAGACAACCTTCTCTAAGACAAACTCTAGTTTGGTCATCTACTTTCTACGAGACGAGTTTCGTCTCACTAGAAGATGGTTGGTCCATTGAAAGGAAAGCAAGCAAACATAAATACAACTAGGGGAATGGTTGAGTTACTTGTTGGGTTTCAAATAGACTAAGGCTTCCATTCCCTTTTCCTCCCACTTCTCCCTTTCCTCTCCTTTTAGTCAAGTTGTTTTATAGATGTTGTTCTAGTGTTAGCAAGTTTGAAGGAGCCTTTGGGTTATGTATTTTCATGAAGATGAGGTCAATTGTAAAGAACAAATACAAGACTGATGTCTACTTCCTTTCCTAGTGGAAGAATGCTTCAAAGACAAGAATGAGTCTGAGCTGGTTTGGTGTGGTTCAAAAAATCTTTCTTTCATGTCTTTACCAATAAGATTAACTCTAGTCTAATCTCTATGAGATGGCCTTCCAAGAGAATTCCCTCTTTCCTTACCCAAGAGAGAGGGATTTCCTCAAGTGAGAAAGACAAGACAGAGGGTCAGTGAACTTGTATAGTATTGCAAAGCTTGCCTGGATCCCACCTTTGGTGGTTAGTTAGATCTTCTATATCCAGAATACGACAAGATCAAGATGAAGAAATTAATGAACACTTGCTTACTTGTTCCTAAATTGATGGGAGGGAACACTTCAAAGGAAACCAATGCATGGGTGGAAGACTGGAACCATAATTCATCTCTCACATTCAATATTACTTGTGTCACCGACAAGGTTGGACTATACAATCAAATTAATGCACTTGTTAATCACGTCAAAATTCATCTATATGGCTACACCCTTTGACTTTATGGCCATACTCAATATAGTTGCTAGCTAAAAACCATTGATGCCAGTGGAAGGGATGATGATTATGATATTGTTTGGCTTTTACTCTTTATTACAATTCAAAAAGTACTGTGTTCGTGTGGATTTTACTTGATGAGATGAAGAGGACAATTGGCTCTTGTTTTTTGTGAGTAAGTTGATGGCCCAACGCAATATTGATAACCAAGTTTTTTGGAAAAGACACTCTCACAAAAGTAGTGTGTTATCTAACCTTTCATTAAGGGAATTTGATTTGCAAATGCAAAGAAACTGTAATGAGTAAGATTCAAATTTGATGAAATAGTAGCAATTTTTATTTTCACATAAAATGGCCCTAGAGATCACAACAACCCACAACATACACTTGCTCTTCATTATGTGCTTCCACCTATAATGGTTGGTCATTGCAAGTGCTTTTCCTACAAATACATAAGACATAACTCATCTTGATGCCTGTAAAGCATGTAGGAAGCTAGCCATTAATGGAGATACTATAGTTGTTGTCCAACAAATGTTCTAATTAGTTAGTGACTAGGCATGCCTAAGCCTACGCAAAACAAAATCTACAACTTGAACAACCACTGGAAATGTGTAGGATTTGACTACTGAACCAAGATCTATAGCTTGTATATGGAACCAACCAAGATGCAGAGTCTAATGGAGAAGTACCAAAGATTAGAGAGAAGAATGTAGATATATATAAGGTATGCAATGCTCATTAACAAACTTAATCATACACCTAAGAATGAGAGGTGAAGCACTACAAGTACAATAGCCTTTTGGAATCAAGAATAGAGAAAGAAATCCATGCAATGACATGCCACAAATCTTACCTATAAGCAAGGCAAAGCAAACAAATAAGTGAAGCTTAACTTCTGCAACTACATGGAAACGCCTAAATCAATTGAAAGAAACAATGGTGAGCTTGTAGTAATGCGCTGGACCAACATGGTGCAACATATTTCACCTTCGACTACTTAACTAAGATGTATAGCTTGGTTATGGAACCACCCAAAATGCAAAGTATAATGGTGAAGAACCACAGATCAGAGGAAAGAACATTGATTTATATAAGGTATGCAATGCTCGTGAACAAACCAAATCATACACCTAAGAATGAAAGATGAAGCACTACAAATACAACAGCTTGTTGGAGGCAAGATTTGAGAAAGAAATCCTTGTAATGGCATGCCATGAATCTTGCCTAAAAGCAAGGCAAAGCAAATAGCTAAGTGAAGCTTAATTGTTGCAACTACACAAAAGCATCTAAATCAAATGAAGGAAATAATAGTGACCTAACAACAATGTGTTGGACCAACAAGGTGCAACGTGTTACACATTTGACTATGGAACCAAGATCTATAGCTTGGCTACGAAATCACCCAAGATGCATAGTATAATGGAGAAGAATAAAATATCAAAGAGAAGAAACATATTTGTATAAGGTATGCTGTGCTCATTAACAAACTAAATCATACACCTAAGTATGAAAGACACAACACTACAAATACAATAGCATGTTGGAGGAAATATTCGGGAAAGAAATCCATGCAATGGCATGCCGTGAATCTTGCCTAAAAGTAGGGAAAAACAAACAAGTGAAGCTTAACTGCTAGAAATGCATGAAGTTGCCTAAATCCACTTAAGGAAACAATAATGATTTCCAAAAGAGGATAATAGGTTGGTGGTACTGAATGCCAAACTCAGTGAGAATGTGTTGTATCCAAATGGCTTCCATTCTTACATTTACATCACCTCAATACTATGCTTTGTGGTCAAAAGAGCAATGGCAGATTGCTCCTTTCTCAAAAAACAATTAGAACTAGAACTAAGAGTGAATAGGTAGCCAAAAGTGGATTTGCGATCTATGGCATCACATGCCCAATCAAAATCATTGTACACCACTAAATCGAGGTTGCAACCTGCTTCATAGTGTATCCTAAACCTATAAGTGCCCTAAACATAGTTAAGAATTATCTTCACTACCTTCCATTGTAGTTAGTGGGGTTCCTACATAAATTTAGACGCAAATCCAACAACAAAGGAGATGTTGGGCCTGGTGTAGGTGAGATGGAGTAAGATCCCAACTAGTTGTCTATACGAGGTAAGATCCCAACTAATTGTCTATACGAGGTGCTATCAACCAAAGGTGAAGTGTAGGCAACCTTAATTTTAACACCTTATAGGAAGGGGGACGTAGTAGGCCTGAATCAACCATCTGAAATTTTGAGAGTAGATCTTGAGCATATTTAGGCTATGCCATGATGATCCTGAAATTAGATTGGATGATCTCAATTACAAGGAAGTAGTGCAACATCCCCAAATTTATCATTAAGAACCTATCATGCAAGGTAGATTTCACAACAATAATGGATGTTTGTGAGTTTCCTATGATTAGCAAGTCATCTACTAAAAGGACTATGAACAAGAAAGAGTCATCTTGCCACAAAATGCAGATGTTGGGATTTGAATAGTAGTGGGAGAATCCATGGGATAGTAAGAAGGAATCCATCTTGGCATACCAGGCCAAGGGGCCTATTTGAGGCCATACAATGATTCCACGAGTCTACACACCATCTTAGAGTCCTAAAAGAACCTCGATGGCTAATCCATGTAAATATCCTCTTCAAGATCCCCATGAAGAAATGCACTATTCATGTTCATTTGATGAATTTCCCAACACCAAGTTGTGGTAATGGTGAGCACAAGATGAATTGAGTCCATCTTTGCAACTAGTGCAAATGTTTCATTGTAATCAATGATAACTATTTGTGAGGATCCCTTTGGCATTAGTCATGCTTTATGTGTTGGGTATGTGTTATATTCTTTGCATGTGTGTGGGGGGGGGGGGGGGTGCGTCTGATGATGGTGTGCTTGACGATCCCCACCATCTAGTGCTATGTCGTATGCGTTAGGAGTTACACATGGGGTGGTATCAAGGGGGGGTTATAGGGGGGCATACCGATGCCCTCCCTCTTTTGTGAAGCAAGTTCAAAATTTTTTGGGCTATTTTTGGTTTTTTTCTAAAAATATGTAATTTAATCCCGATTAAGGGATTGGAGTCTGTTTCTAATCCAGGTTAACATATTAGGGTTTTGGATGTTGCAGAATACCTATATTTGTACTGTGAGTGGTTAATAATCATGATGAGAAAATAAGAGGCATGGCTCTAAGTTTTGTTGGTTTCCCGATTAAGGGTTTCCAGGGTAAATCTTTGTGTATTATGTGTGAATGTTGTGGTGTAATCTCTATTTTGCTTAAAAGAATTTGTATGCTTTGCTTCTCTGCACAGGTTTAAAAAATATATTGTGCTTGCACTAGTCCATCTGCTACAAACTTTGTCTAATAAATCCACTTGCACCGAACAAGTTTTATGCCTG
Organism: Larix kaempferi; assembly: GCA_027924585.1. Lineage (NCBI taxonomy): Eukaryota > Viridiplantae > Streptophyta > Pinopsida > Pinales > Pinaceae > Larix > Larix kaempferi. The sequence goes on along the minus strand of BSBM01000994.1, from coordinate 21,068,007 downwards.
GAGGCAGGGGAACCAACTCCCAGGTGCGGTTCCTAATCATTGAATGATATTCCCATTCCATGGTTGCATCTCAATCAATATTGCTAGTGGCCTCTTGAAAAGTCTAAGGATATGTAGCAATGGCCATGTAGCAATGGGTGGGTAGCATAGGTTTTGTAGTAGTGAGTGCCTATGGAGCACCTTGGAACTAAGAGCGTGTACTTCTTGTGTTCGCTAGATCCCCATTCATACCACCTATTGTTTGAAGAGTTTGCCTAACCCAATGTGGTCTTGATGTTAGATATGCAATAACCTCTACATTAGCATCAACAATATCTTCCTCTTCATTATATTTTGCAACATCATCTGAGGCGATGGAGGAAGTGTTTGTGGTTACATGAATAAAATATGGATGATCTGTTGGATCAATAGCAACAACTACAAGCAATCTATAGTGCACTATTGGTTTTGAAACATGTTCATTTTTTATAACATTTGAAGATCCCTCTTCAAATTTGACACTCATTTCAATGAACATTTGTTCAATGATGGGGTTTAGAAGTCTGCAGCCCTTAACACTTGTTTATAGACAATCCCTCAGTGCGTATACTAACCGATCTCCCTAGTCCGAATGGTTCGGATCTAGAACAAAAACGATACATAATACAAAGATATTTCCTAGATTAACCAAATTGCAAAGGCATGAAGGAATGGCTTACCTTATGATTGTAGTGCTACCTCCTTGCTTGATGTAGTTCTTGATCTTCAACTGCAAGACAATGCACAAACAAGTGGAGACATACAAATACCAATAATATGCAATATAGATTAGCCTAAACTAGCAGCCAAAGAAGCTAATTCTAAAGACATTAATACAACAAGACTTTCTGGAAAGAATCTGTATTATTGTAAATGGAAGAAATACATAGGGAGAGATTACAACCAAGATTTGACATTGCAAATTCTTCCAAATGGTCCTAGCCTCAAAGGTCCAAGATTTTGCCTCCTAATGGATGAAAGGGAATAAGCTCCAACAAAATTTCACCGGCATTTAAGTACTCTATCCTTCTCCCCCTTATCTATGAAGAGAAGGCTTGTATATATAGGCCTAAAGGGATAGAAGAGGTTGAGGATTTGTGTGAGAAGCTCAAGGGATCATCCCAAAAGGTAAGGGGACCGAGTGCCACCTTTCCTAGTTCATAGGGATAATCCTACACGAAGCCATGGGTTCTAGAAGCCGCTCGAAGCTTCTCTTTTTCCTTTTGGCCGCACTTTGTTCATAGGAAACTCGTGTCTTTACAGAGTGATGCATATTGTCCAAAGGCAGAAGGTGTCACCGACGCGTTTTGTAAATGTGCGGAGCACGTCACCGGTAGTCTGACGTACTTTTTCAACATGAAAGGTGCGTCGGGGTGACAACAAAGGGGAAAAATGATAACCACAACTCTTCCTTCAATCAATTAGGCTTAAGTGCTTTAGGATTCAGGACAAATGGAGGACACACAACTCATGATGATGAGATTTTGGTGTAACAGAATGCCCCCCAAAGCATGAAGCTATCAAGATAGGATAGGTGAGGTACTTTGATATTATGGAAATTCAAGACAAGGACCATCGGATGAAGTATCGAACAAAGAGTTCTGCAGTACAACAAACTCTGAGATATAAGTCTCAAATGACCCATAACATGGCTGCCAACCAAGACATTGCAGATCCATGTTAGTACCGACTGACTAGACACAATCATGGCTACTGAACACAAGTGTAGATCCATGATGAGATAATTACACAGCCACGACCAATACAAGAGTGGATCCGTGTGATATGACTCAAAAAATATCCATCGCAACCTCGATAATATACATAAGTTAACCCGGGGTATTCAATCCAAACTTGCAATGATACAAATCTAACCATGTGATTGCAAGGTGTTGAAGTCGAACATGGTAGAAACCACTTGATTATCGGTCATTGATGTATATCGTTGATAAGTGTGAGGGAAATCATCATTGATGTCAATGATTCCCAAGGTATCATGGTACATACCACCAAATGTGAATCAATGAATTGAGGTCGAACATTCAGTGGAATCTTTCAATCAGAAGTCAATGATGTGAACTTACTATTGAAAGCGAGGTAACCTACCATTAGGGCATGCAGGCCCAAGGTACTTCATTGGTTTCTAGGTTCAATCCTTCGATGATGAGTTGAAGTCGACAAGGATAAACCCATCGAAGGAGGGCCATGATGTTTCCCCCATCATCGACACGAAATGAAATTAACAATATTTTGAGATAGATCGGACTGTAGAGTAACTTTTGAAACTGACTCAGGGATGGCCAACACAAAGGAGGGTGCAACGACTATAGAGGTTGAATCAACAACAGACTTGCCTTGAACATGGAATGGCATGACTTGGCAGCATTGACATGATGAGATAGACACCAAGACCTAATGCAACTAATGGTTGATACATTCTTCGGATGGCCCAAAGGAGTATGGTGACTCATGGAATTGGTGAGAATCAAGGACAAGTAGATTATCCAAGTAGTTTGAATGAAATGCAAATGAGCACCATGTTCAAGAGCGACTATAAATTGCCATTAATACAGGTGAATACAAACTCTTTCCTTATTCCCCATCATGATTGATGAATACCTCTTTGTTTATTAATGAGCTTGAGGAGGATAACAGATGTTGAGTATAGCTCATCCTTGGGACGAGTCCAATCTCATATGTTTTAACAAACCTGAGATAGGAGGGGTTTGTCCCTAAAAGGGCCCTTCAATGTTATATTTTAATGAGTCCAAATAAGGTAAACTTGGTGTTGTTTCATGTTCAAAGAGTCTGAAAAGGACTAAAGAAAACTCCAATGAGTACTTTTCGTAAATTTTAGTCTCTTCACCCGAAAAAGGATAAAACAACATGAGAGAAAACTCTTCTAGTCATGATCAACTAGAGTGTTCCTTTTTCATAAATAGTCTCGTTGGTCCGAAAAAGGGATAAACTACCACCAGGAAGACAACCTTTCTAATACTTTTACAAGCGTGAAAGAATCAAGTTCGCTTGGCAATATTTTCCTATTTAGGGAGTCTGAAAAGAGCTTACAGGAGAACTCCAAAGGGGGTTCCTTTTTTGTAGAAGTTTTACGAGCTCGAAAAAGAGATAAAATCTAACTCGGTGACTTAATCTCATGTATTTACGAGCACGAGAAAAAACAAAAACTCAGCTCGATACCTTTTATACTTTGTTTTAATGAGCATGATAATGGTATCAAAAATGCTCTAAAGCCTTTTCACACTTGACGAGGAGTACGAAAAGTCAACAATGGTCTCAACCATAGTCAAAACATCACTCACCTCCACATGCAAACTTCAGAACAAAGTTAAGAGCCATCACAAGGATTTTTAAAACAAAAATAAGATCAACTATAGTAAAAACCCACAGAACAGTAATAATTAAAAAAAGAATATTCCATTTTCGTTATTAAAAGGGTGAATAGTAAAAAACATTTACCATTTCATTTTTACCAAGTTGAATAGTGGAAAAAATCCCTTCCAAGCTCAAATTTGTGGCAAAGATTGTGGAAGCCTCGGTTGATCATAAATCCTCCTGTCAATTCCAGGTAACTCTAAATTCTCTTCCATTCAATTTCACGGTTAAAATTTTAGTTTTTAATGCATTTTTTAGTGTTTTGGGGGCTCATTCCATAGAGGGGATTGCGTTCCCTGGGTGACGCAATTTCCCCTTATGGGAAGTGCGTCACTCAGTGATGGCGTGCCTTCCCCACATGATAAGTGCGTTGCTGACGCCTTGTATACAAAGACGGGGTGCGTTGGCACAGAGTGGCTCAAAAAATTGGAAATGGGGCCCAGAAGATGATTTAGTTTGCCATGAAATGGAGCTAATACCCTTCAAATTGATGTTTATGCAGGGTTTGGCACTCAAAATGGTTTGGTGGAAGGAACATGAACATGAATTAGAGGACGTGCAAGTGGCCAATGACCCTCACTCCGTGAATGCTCTGAGGGAGTGTGGGTTGCTCAAGTTCTTTCATGTACAGGGAATGAGAGCCCAAATACAACTATTGGACTATTTGATTTAGTTATGGGATCCATACCAACAACACTTCAGGGTTGGAGCACATATCCTCACTTTGGATATTGAGGATGTATACTTCCTAACAGGATTGTACAGGCGTAGGGCCCCGATGTCACTATCCAAACCTATGGGTGGTGACTGGACCACCGAGGATCTTATTGCATAGTTCTGCACTCCAGGCACATAGATGTTGGGAAAATTCCCATAAAAACATGTGGGACCGTCCCTTGAGGACTGCATTGTTTACTATCGAGCGAGTGGCAGGCAGTAGGGCCCCACATTAGGCCACCAAGGCCCACATGTTGTATGCCATGGAGTGCATGGCTTCTGCGGTGTTTAACTAGTGCGAGGGGCTCCTCGCAAATTTCAAAGAACAATTGACCAAGTGCCACAGAGGGGAGTTGAAATAGTTTGGTTATGGATCCATTGTGGTCTCTTTCTTCTTGGAGAGGGTTCCACTTCTCTGTCCCCAGGTCGAGATCAGTGATCTTGATTTGCGTGATCCTCGTATGCAGCGATGGGATGAGGTGATGGCCCTTCATGGTGGTGGTGGGCCAATGATCACCTATGGACCTACCTTTTTCAGGTGGTTGCGCAACCAACTCCTAATGGTGGAGGACTATGCGTATGCAGGGGAAAAATTTCGAGGAGATCCATACTTGGTTCTTCCAGAGGGAGACCAATGGGGAGAGATGGGTAAGAAAAAGACTCTCTTATTTTTATGTATTTTATGATTTTTTTGTGTGGTATTGATATGATATGCCTTTGCTTACACAGATATTGGCCCATCGATACCAGTGGGATCCTCACCCATCAATAGGTGATGAGTGGTTCATGAGATGGCGGCAGTCCATCGGGAGGCTGTGGAGTAGATGGATGAGTTGGAGGAGAACCTCCAACATTTGACTATAGATATTCCAGACATCTCCATAGACGACCTGCCGTGAAACTATCAGCGTAGGACTACTGGAGTTTTGGGTCATTTTGGTCGGTTGCTTCACAGGGTGGCTAGAGCCATCATATGCTATCTTGAGCATCGTCCGTGATAGGTTGTATATGTGACGATGTACTGAAAGCCACATGTTTCATATTTTTGTAGATGTGACATACTGAAAAACATGGGATTCATATTTTTTTGTATCAATACTTTTTTGTACACCATTTTTCTAGACTTAATAAAAAATTGCTATATAGCGGTTTATACAATGTGTTTTCATGATGGATTATGGGTGTCATGTATGTTTGATTATACATTAATGGTTAATTTACATGTCATGTCAATTATGCATCTTTAATAAAAAATGCTTATGAATGTGCAATGTGTCAATCTAATACAAAGTTAGCCAACAAATCGACAACCGTGTTTATACATCTTGGGATATGCAGGTATTGAATAGACTCAAAAGACCTTTCCAAGAGACGTACTCGCTGGAATAAGCGGAGTAGCATAGGGTCGCAGATAGCGTAGACTCGGTTTAGATGGGAAACCACTAGCTGAGAATCCAAGTAGATGACAATGTGGTCTATGCCGAGAGAAAAAGCGTTGGTCAATAATATGGTCACCGCATGATATTCAACGATGTTATTAGTTACAGGACCTAGGCAAGTTCCTCTTGAGCTTATCAGTTCACCAACAGGGGAATAAAGTACCCAGGCTATTGAGGCAAGGTTCTAGGTGTTCCGGCTAGTGCCATCCACGAATCCATAACAGGTTTCCATCTGCACATTCAGGCAGAGCATGGTATAAGCAACAGTCGAGATAAGACCCTCACACACTAAAAAAATGTCACACCAACACAAACACACGTCATATACAATATATATAGAGTACTAATGCAAGATTACTTAAGCATAGTACCTCTTTAGGTAGATCCCATTCTGGGGATCCCCTAAGGATATTCTGTCATAGTCAACCAAGTCATAAGATCCCTTTTCGAAGACATGTTTTACGATGTATAGCCCATGCCACATGGACTCGTGTTTGCTTTCCCCCAGCTAATCATGTTTTTGGTCGTATGTCAGGACCAAATCACCCTTGTTGAAGATACAAGGCTTTACGGATTTTTCATACTGGGCCTTGATGCGTTTCTTATGTGATTCATTAGCTAGAGCTGCATCACGACAGGTTTCATCGAGTCTAGCTAAGTATAAGAATCTTTATTCCTCAGCTGTTGTGTTTGGTAAAATTTCAACGGCTAGTTTCAAAGACAAAATTTCTCACTCAATAGCCAATACTGCCTCTAGTCCATACACCAACTAAAAAGGTGTGAAACCAGTGGCGGTTTTGAAGGAAGTCCGGTATGCCCAAAGGGATGAAAAAATAATCACATGCCAATTTGACTTGTGCGTACCTACCATGCGCTGAGTCATGGTTTTTAAGACCTTGTTAGTGGCCTCTACTTGTCCATTCGATTGGGGATAGTAGGGAGTTGATTTTTCATGATGGAAGCCCAACTTGGTGCTTAATTCATCTACCATCTTATTTTGGAAATGTGATCCATGATCTATGACGATGGCTTGTGGGACTCCGAATCTAGTAACGATATGATTGAACATAAAGAGTGCGGCCATTTCGCCATCTTCCTTGTATGTAGGCATAGCCTCGGCCCATTTGGTAAAGTAGCCTATAGCGATGATGATATAACCATGCCCCCTGGCTGAGGTAGGATTACAATGCATGAAGTCAATGCCCCATTTTGCAAAGGGGCCAACGACGATAATTGGATGGAGTGGGCCTGGGTGCGTGCACTTTTTTATGATGAAAAAGGTGGCAAGGAGGACACTTCTTTATTGCTTCCATGCAATACTTAAAGATGGATGGCCAGTAGTATCCAGTGCGTAAAATATTCTGGGCTGTAGCCATCCTAGAAAGATGACCGCCAAATGCCCCCGAGTGGTAATCATTCAAGACATGCTCGACTTCCTCGTGAGTTAAACAACATCGTAAGATGGAATCAATGCCATGACGATATAGAGTATCATCGATGATCAGGTAATATTTCGCGTGGTGATGGATACAATGACGTTCATCGTGGGATAAGTGAGGTACAAAACATTGTGTTTGGAGATACAAGGTGATATATTCATACCAAGGGTCAAAAGTACTGATAAAAAACAATGACTCATCTGGGAGAGAGTCAATGAGCTCAGATTCTTGATCAATACGGGGAAGATCACAAATGAGCTCCGTGAATACTAATGATGTTTTATATTTAGCCTTTTAAAACTGGAGATCGAATTCTTGGAGAATGACGATCCAGCATGAATATTCCCTCCCCCCCCAGTACCCGACGTGTAAAGATGTGGTACATGGGGTTAGCATCGACAATGATGGTAGTAGTCCGGAGCAAGATATAATGATGGAACTTCTAGATAGTGATGACAACTTCCATAGCTAACTTTTCAACATGCAAATAACTGGGTTTTGAGTTGAGGAGACCCTTACTAAGGTAGTAAATCACATGTTCCTGTGCGTTGCTATCCTCCTGCACTAAAATAATACCAAGATTTGAGGTAGAGGCTGCAAGATAGAGGATATAATCCTTGGTGTAATCTGGTGGTTGTAACACGGGTGCATGGGTAATAACATGCTTGAGATTGTCGAAGGCACTTTGAGCGTAGTCATCCCAAATAAATGGGACGTCCTTCTTTAAAAATCGCATGTAACCCTGTGTTTTTTGCACAAAATTACACACAAAACGACGCAGGTAGTTTGCCTTCCCCTGCAAACTTTGAAGTTCCGTAATTTCTGTAGGTGGGGGTAGGGATACGATGGCCTCTACCTTGAGGGGATCAATGTTGATCCCATCTTTGGAAATGATGAAGCCAAGGAAACATCCGGACTCCACACAAAATATGCACTTATGGGGATTTAAATGGATATTGTACCGTCGACATCTGAGAAACACAACCATCAAATGATTGATGTGAAACTCATGACGATTTGAATGAGCAGGCAAATCATCGAGGTAGGGTTCCACAAAATCCTTGATATCGTGAAAAGCATACACCATGGCCCGTTGGAATGTGGCACCAACATTTTTAAGGCCAAAAGGTAATTTGAGATATGAAAATGTACCCCATGGGCAAACAAAAGCAGTTTCGTGTTGATCGGTTGGGTGGATCTCAATCTGATTATACCTAGAAAAGTCATCCATGAATGAAAAGATGACACTTCCGGTGCAATTGTCAATAATTTGGTAGATAAACAGGGTAGGGTAATTGTCCTTAGGACAAGCCTTATTGAGATCCATGTAATCAATGAAAACTCTAATGGTTCCCTGTTTCTTCGTAACCGAGACGATATTAGAGTCCCAATCTATCAAGGGGACATGATAAATGAACCCAACTTTCAATAGCTTTTCAAACTCCGCTATGATGGCCGCAGTCTTTCTAGGATGCACTGGACGGAGTTTTTCCCGGACAGGTTTCGCGTAGGGATATGTTTTGATTTCATGCACAACAATAACATGATCAATCCCAAGCAGTTCTTCGTAGCTCCATGCAAATACATTGCAGAACTATTTAAACAAGGCTGTATAAGTCTTCATTTCACCGAGAGAACAAGTTTGGCCAATGTGGATATGTTCCACGACACCTGGTTTACCAAGATGTCTATGGTAGTGGTAGGCGTGATGTTTGCCAAATTCCCCTCGGTTACCATATCCTGTGTAAGAATAGGATATTGAGGGTTAGTAAAGACATTCAGTGAGACAATAGCGTGAATGACATTCTCTACCGTGTCTATAGGTGGGAGGAAAGATGATCGATGATGGTAGTCTTCCCATGGAGGCTCATCCAAGCTCATAATCTCCATGATCGATTAATCATAGTGAAAAGTATGGAGGAGATGATATGGTGATGGTGAGGATGAGTTCCGACGAGATGGCAGAGAACCTGAGTCAGATGCCACCAAATAGTGGTCATGGGGTGGATCAGGCGCCGATTGGATGGCCTCATAAGTGGCTTCAGCAGGGATGAGAGGCATCGCATCTCCAATCGAATCGAGGTGATGAAGATCGGGAACAATCCATTGGTTTGCCGAGTTGGAGGAGGATGAGATCATGTTCACCATGGCAACATGTGATGGGGGATCAGGTATTGGAAAGACTCCCATTAGTGATGAGTCTTTTAGGAGTCCTACCCCCACACTCTCATAAATTTGAGACGAATTTCCTAAAAGAGGGACGTTATCTGCAGTATGAGTGGTGGTGTCCGGTGTACAAAAATCTAACTGGTCAATAGTGACAATTTTCCCATGATGGGGAAACTGCACAATGCATAATATTGATGATGCGACTGCAGTCATGGCATATAACCAATTTCGACCAAGTAACATGTTATAATCCAATGGGGCGAAGACTACTTCCACATTAATGGAAACAATCTTACCTCCCAACTAGACGACTAAGGATTGTACAAGCCCATGTGGTTGAAATCCACATCTGTCAAATGCTTTCAGGGTGATAGGGGAACGGTTCAACTCAAGAGAGCCGATGGCTCTCCAGCAGGACATCGACATGATTGAAGTAGAGGCTCCTTCGTCTAAAATAGTATGATGGATACTATTCTCAGAGACATTGGTGATGATCTGGAACGCTAATTGGTGGGAAAGCCTCGGCTTGAAATATTCCAATATAAGCATGATAGTGTTAGAGGGATCTGGATCCACTGCTCCAATAGCAGATAGCAAAGTCTTACGCTAATTGGGACAATTTTGTAAGACTTCAAGCGTTGACATAGCATAAGGAGGCTGAGCTATATCTTCTGCAATATTGAAGTTTTGAGCTGCCCGAGCATTAGGGTTGAAAATGGCTTTTCGAATTGTGCTTTTTGGTGGATGTAATATTGCATCTAGTAGAGGTTTCTCTATGGTCAAAGTACCTTGGGGCAGAGGAATATTGGACGTAGAAGTGGAGGATTTTTCAGTATTACCTCCATTGGATTCCTTGTCGGGAATAGAGTTGTATGTTCATGACCAGATAGATAAGTTGACTGTTTCACTGCGCATCATGAGAAGATGAGTGGTCATGGAGGGTTCTCCTTGGGAAGGAGTTGGTTGTTGTGCAACCATTTGCTGTTGTTGTGTGGGGAAGGGGTCCGTTAGAATTGCGGGTGGAGGGTTCCCTTTGAGAAACTTTTGGACTTCTTCACAATGTGGACATTCTTTTGTGAAGTGTCGTCACCACACAGTAAGAAAGGATATTTGTCCTTTCGTCTTGGTTTTGTGTCATTAGGATCGGAATTGTTTTTATGTTCCTGCTGATTATAAGACTTATTGGATTTTCCTTTGTTCTTCTTCTTAACATTGGATTTCTGAGATGAATCATATTGGACTGAATTCACCTCCATAGTGGAAGCAGGACTAGGTGACTGGTTGGTATTGTTGCCAACCTGTAACGAGGTTGGGGTTGTATCCATATGGCTCTGTGATCCAATTGATTGAGTACCAGGTTGGATATGAATGGAACCAATGATGCCGTCGACATGTGATCCCATGGGGGGGGTTTTGTTGGGTCCTGTGTGGGGCATGGGTCATTAGGAATTATATCGTATAACATGCCAGATTGAGCGTAGACTAAGTATAGGTATTGGGAATGCGATATGGCTTGTTCTTTCGTAATGGCCTCGCCCATAGCAACGTCTTTGGCTATGATGGGGAATAATGACTTGGTAAACCAATCGACTAGTAGTTGATCCGGAATGGGAGCCTTAATGAGCCGACGTATTCTTCTCCACTCATGAATATGATCAGAAATGTGAATGGAGGTTGATTGTCAGAGAGAAGTCAAAAGATCCGTGCTGGTTTCATAGTAAATTGGTAATTGAAAATGAGTCAAAAAGGCCATAGCTAAAACCTAAAGTCAACAAAAAAGTGGGGTGGTAACTCGATGTACCACTTTGCGGCGGTACAGGTGAGGGTTCGTTGAAAGAGCCTCAAACAGATAGAATCATCCATTAACGAGTTTGAGGAGCACCACAAATGATATGTCATCACGCGTTTCTTAGGATCCTCTCCGGGTTTGCCGTCAAATTTGGGTATGTCCGATGGTAACTTCACAGGAATGGGTGACCAATTTACACCATGTTGGATGGGATTGTTGGTCAAACGTGACAGGTTTGGCAGATCTAACGTAACCAAAAATGGTAACTGTCGGTTTGGTTGTGGATATTGGTAGTATTAATAAGGCATTTGGGTACCGGTAAGACAAGGGATCGACTAATCATAAGGTCCTCCCATCGAGGGTTGCCCGTACGGAGGTGGTTCTCCCATATTAGGAGGTGGGCCCGATGGGGGTCCTCTTCCTGAATGTGGGGTCCCGCCGCCTGAATGCAGAGGTCCTCCGGGCAGTGGGGGTGGAGGTGAGACATGTGATGGAGGAGGGGGTGGGACATGTGGTGGGGGTGGTGGGCCTCTGGCTGGAGGCCCAACAGGTGGAACATTATGATATCCCCATGGGGTATTTGTGTTTTCGGGGTAAGGTGCTCCGGGATGAAGAGTTCCTGAATAATTTTGACCTGTCCCTATATTATGATTACCTAGATATATATATCCCCATGGGGGTTGAGTCCACATAGATGGTCCCCCCATTTGATAATCCCACGTAGGTTTTCCCATGGATGGGAGTGAACTTCCAACCATGTTGTAGTTCATGTGCGAAGGATATCCTCCACTTATACTTTGTCCCCTAACCAGAGGTTTCCCCCTAGTTAGACTTTGTCCACTAACTAGGGGTTTCCCCCCAGTTGAATGTTGTCCGCCAACTGAAGTTTTCCCGGTAACTATGTGTTGACTACTAACTATAGGATGACCCGTGACCATATATTGACCCCTAGTTTATATATATTTTCAAAAAATCCACTCGAAATGAAGAGAGTAATTTGTTTTGATTTTCCAAACTAATGCACTCAACACATATGAGCATAATATCACTTCTTCAATCTTGATTCAGAATACTAGAGGCTAATTACTACTGCAATCTTTAAACAACCAGAAGTTCTCAAGAAGTCAATCACCCAAAAACGTACTATAACACAAAATTCACGCCAAATTTTGCAAGAATCACAACAACCTAATTTTTGGAGGACATAGAAATCAGAATAAACAAATCAAAGATACTGAAAGGAGTCACAAGACTGGTTGCACTCGCGAGGGATTGGAATTTCCCACGACTGGAGAAACAATTGCTTGACTAACTAGGACTCAAATCAAGCTCCAACTTCGAAAATAAGCCAAGGACAAAGCACACCCAGTCTGAGGAATACTATGACTGGAATGGGTAAGACATAGACTTTAGAAAATCAAGCAAAACCCAATTTTGTGGAATTTTTTGACCCAATGCACTATTTTCATTATCTTCTTTTCCTGTATCTTCATTATTTTCTTATTGTTAGCTTACATATATGCATTTTCCATGTCTCCATTTCTTCTACATGCCCATTGGATTCTGATTTTCCAACATCCATTCTCACTTCTTGGCAAGGTTGGAAAACTCCTGATCATTATCCATCTTACACTTCACCGAACCTTTACATGCTCTCAATCTAAAATTTGAAATTTTTGTTAGAAACAAAGACTGTATAAATCACTATCATATATGGTTCTTCACCCAAAGGTCTAAGCGTCGTCAACCCGCTTTGATACCATTTGTCACAAACCCATCCACAATCTTAACCATTTACCCTAACAGAAATGGATAATTCAACATAGAGTTAGTAGCCCTTACATTATAAGTTTTCATAACTTTATAAAATTCTACAATAAAGGAATGTGACCCAATTTCATGCAGAAATTCGGTTTCTGAATTTCTACATGAAATTAATCAGTTTCTTATACATTATTAGCTATGTTATAAAAGAAAATACAATAACCTATTGCAATTTGAAGGATAGCAGGTTTGCAAGGCCCAACCAAACTCCTAATTATGATTTACCAGAATGTCTATCTATCTTACAAGGGCTAAGTAGTAACTTGGGTGGATGCTTGAGTCACCTTGTAATAAATAAATAAAAAATTACAAAAGAAATAACTGTAGAGCATATGGAATATTTATTCCTTTTGTTTAACAAGATGTTGGAGCTTCTTTTTTTCATTGTTAATTTGACAGGAATGCCGGAAATGTATTTTCTAAACTTACTAAGACAATGGGAAAAGAACAACAACTTTACAAAGATAGAGGTGGTGGTTATATGTTTTTTCTGAAGTGTTCACAGGCAGGGTGTTCTTCTTAAAATTTTAGCAATGCTAAACTGGGTTTGACCATTTGAACCATGTAATAACACAAAGCCATACTCACATCATCATATGCATAGTCTAATCAATTGGATGGATATATACAGAAACATATACTGATTGACACATTAATAAATATTAAACATTTATCCCAGCTCAGACATCATCTAAATTTATGTCAATACCTATTACTCTTCTATGCCACACAATACAGCTTTCAAAAGAAAGCTGAAACAACCTTATTTGAATCCCACCAAGCATTCAATATTTTAAGGTAGTTTCTCATTTATGTATGGAACCTAATTAAAAATTTGTGCAAAAACATACTAAGTCACCTTGCAAATTGGATTTCCAAGACCGGGCAACATCCAAATCGGTTTGTCCATATTTATTTAAATAATTAAAATACCAAATTTTTCCAAATATCTTGGTGAATTCAAGGCTAGGGATTTCGCAAGGATGATCCCTAAAGTGCTAGGTGAGATTCCAATTTTTTCTTAAACTCATTTAAGACATATAAATAGTTGTAAAATATGATATTAACCCTAAAGTTGGAATCCTTTTCCTATGTAATCTTTTTACCATATATATATATTTGCCACATTTCACCTAATTTATTGAAAGATATTTAATGTGACTAATTTTATGGAAATCAAACATATAAATACAATTACCAAATAAATCTATTTAATATATGAATATAAGTACCAAATAAATTTATATTAAATTTTAAAGTTCAACATTAAAGATATTATAACATATTTCTTTATATGTTTACTTAATAACAATAATGTTTGAATGATTAGAACTTTTATTTATTGTATATAATGAATGAATTTGTACATTATTAATATGGCAATCATAGTGTCAATCTATTAAATATCCATAGAAAGATTAAATTTTATGAAAAAAAAATATAAATTTCAAAAAATATTTACACTTCAAAAGATCTTTAAATATTTTATAAATTAAATTAGAATTATATTAATTTATATTCATTTAAATAGAATGTTAGTTATTTGAACTTGAATTAATATAAAATTAAAATGTATTTGTTAAAATATTTAAAATTTCATTTGCTTATTCAATTTATAAAACTATATCATTTATTTAAAAAACTAATTTTTATTTTTTATAATTCAATTTAATATATTATTTTAAAACTTTGTATATACACTTTTAAGCGTGAAATTCTTTACTATCATATCATATAAATATTTTTTTTTCCCGTGAAAAAAAGCATACTATTGCTATTCAATTAACTGAATCAAATAGTACATAATAATGTCAGTGATTAATAGACAGTCCAAAAAACCATATAGTATGATTTTCGGTATTCCTCCGTTACAAAAGTTACTTATGACATAGTTCATCAACCCAAAAAACATAGATCCAGATAACACTAATCAAGGAAATATAAAGATCTTGAGTCCAAAACTATATTTTCAAAAACTTCCTCCCAAAGGAGAAAACCTTCTTCACCCTCCAGAGCCTCCTTACTCAGATTGGATTCTGTTGCACCAATTTACCAATTGTAGCACCTTTAGGTCATACTCACCCTTTGCCCATTTAATGGTCTCTCGCGAGTCACCAAATATTTTTACCTTTGCCAAGCCAAAGTGGTTTGCAATTCGAGTAACACACCACAGAGCGACAAGCTCAGCCTTCATATTGCTTCCTTTGCCACAATTCATACGGAGAATATAAAAGTGTTCCATGTTGAGAAAGATAACCTCACCAAACCAATAAAACTAATATCATAAAAATATATACCAATAAAACTAATTTAAGACAATAATACTGTACCTCATAAATAATAAAACTATTTATAATAACCTAATTCAATAATCCATAAAATTGAACAGATTTTATGGTCTCATCAACAATGTCTTCTAGACCATATTTGTATGAAAAACCCATGTCCAATGTATCTCATAAATAATAAAACTATTTATAATAACCTAATTCAATAATCCATAAGATTGAGCAGATTTTATGGTCTCATCAACAATGTCTTCTAGACCATATTTGTATGAAAAACCCATGTCCAAAAGCTTTATGGAAGAAGCTGGCACATGAACACTACTATCATCTTCATTGTCACATCTGCAATGCAATATAAATCAGTTGATATAATTATATAATAAAAATGTATTAATTATAGTATTTATACAAAAGATTACTTTAACATAGTAATCATATAACAACAATTGCTTTATATCATTATATGCTTAATTGAATATGTTAAATACAGTACTTAAACTAGTTACTTTAGCATACTAAGAACTAATACCAGAAAGTTCCTTAATATGCTAAATAGATAGAGTACTCATACCAAAAAATTGCTTACTATGCTAAATGAATAGAGTACTTATATTAAAGATTGCTTACTTGAGTGGTTTGGTAAAATGTGGATAGCGTTTATGAATGAAATCTGTTAACTGAAGATAAGTGAGGGAGATAGCAGAGCAAATATGTCGGCCTTCCACATTTGGTTGCTCCATCAGAAATATATGTGCCTCACATACGTCATCGACGTGAACAAATGACATCGATCCCAACAAGGATAGGCTCAACTTGAGCCCTTCGAAATTACTTATAAAATATTTAACCCAAGTAATATATTTAATGATTTATGAGCAAGTAGCCTGAACTTTAACACCACCAGAAACTTATCACCATGAATATCCATCCACTGTGAGCAATTTATCACCATGAATATGTAGTACTGTGACCATAAAGCTAGAGAACAACAAATATAAAAAAAATCCAAAACCTAATTCTGTAGTCGTACCTAATATAACTTGGCATGAAAGCGGAAATGTAGAAGTAAGGCAAGGTCCACCGACGGAACACGGTCCAATTGTGACAACCTCCATTTCGCTATTTAAGCCATACTCAATTGCTGCTTGCTCTGCCAAAGTCTTGGCCACAAAATAAAACTGCAGATCTCCAGATAATAATCAGTACTCTTATCTCCATTAATGATCTGCATTGCATTTTTGAGAATACATTAAATTATACTCACTCCAAGAGGATGTTGGTGTTTCCTTCTCATGAAATCTACAGGAGTCCATCTAGATTCGTCCAGACTACAGCCGCTAATAAATTCTCCCTCCTCATTAAGCGGACAAGCTGCTGCCACCGACGAAATATAAACCACGCGCCTCACCGATTTAGCTCGTGAGTAGGCATTTAAACATTCATAACTCCCTTCACAGCAGGCTCAACAAAATCATCCTGTCCCACAATTTTTAAAGTCTTGTAGCATGATCTTATACGCATTACTGAATCCACATTTTCTGAGAAGGCAACTTTAATTTAAAATTTACCTTGGAAAGATTGGAGAAGTCCATAGGACTGGCCACATGAAACACTCCTTCATAGCCCTCCACGGCAGAGTCGAAGCTGCCCTCTTCGCATAAGTCTGACTGGAAGAGCTTCAGTCTCTCCGTAGCCCCAGGCAACGACAACAGAGGCACAATTTTTGCGTCGTTTTCTGCATGCAAATATTCGAGTGGATCAGTACTCTAACTGTGATATTCATTAATCCATTGTGTTTAGAGTCTAGAGGTTCATTCTACAGCTTAACATGGAATAGTTTGTAATGATCCTACGTGATATAGATCACAATATTTTTGATAAACAAAGCAGGGTGGAGGTATGCTAGGTTTTCCGCAGTTATGAAGTGTTTGTCAAAGGATTAGACGAGAGGTCTGTATACAACACGATTGACGACGAACAAGAGTTAGTGAATTATTGGGAATAAGATGACATCAGGTTTTAGTATACAATAATATGTTCATGGGAGTAGAGTATCTCCAAGGGACTCAAAGAAGATGAAGGCTAGAAAAGTTACTCTTTGACAAGTTAAGATATGCAATTTTTTCTCTTTTCTTTGCACTTTCAAATAGTTTTCTATTGTCTCCCTTCTTCCATGGAGGGTTTGGGCTCTATCAATTTGAACAAAGAGAGGTTTAGATTTTTTTTTAACAAAAACAGTTGATGATATGCATATTAAGAAAGATTGCTACCAAATATAAACAACAAGAGTACACAAATTCTGTCTTAAGCAACATATGCTTGAAGTAGGACCATCTATCCTATACATACCAAAATCAAAAGTGGGGAAGTGTTCTTGTTCAGAGGGGCTACATATACTTGGGGCTCCATATACTTTTTCTAATATAGATTTGGTAATATACTCCTAATATTAATAAAACTTGGCAAAACATTAAGCACGGAAATAGAAACATGTCCATACAGGTGTTGTAAGATTTTGCATGATTTGATTGTGCTATCTAGGAGTCCTCCATGGCTTCGTAATCTTGATTGGTAGTTTCCTCCTCCTTTATGATTTCCATTTGTGACCCCGAAGTGATCCTGTTGGGAGAAGCTAAAAGAGAAGCTTTTCCACTTTGGTGTACTTGTTGAGCCCTCAAAGATTGGTTTTGAATCACATTCATCATTTTATTGTGAAGGGTATCGTTTCTCTGTTTGAATTCATCTACATTAACCACCACATAGAAGATTCAATCCTTGTTGTATACTAGATCAAATCCTTATGCTTCCTTAGAATCTTTTAAAGGTCCCTAGGGTCCATGCATGAAAGTGAAATTCAACATGGCTAAGAGCGCATTCATGATAGGTAGATAGTGGAATTCTACATTGGCTTCTATGATTGGTTAGAATGGGATCTTCCACATATTGTAGAAGAATCACAACTTTTAGGGAAGGAACTAGGAGCATTAAATTCTACATTAATTTCCCTTATTTCATAAAGGAAAGATTATTCACATTTTGAGGATTATAGGGAAATTTTACTGCATAATCCAATATATAAACTAATCTAAAAAATAATTGCTAATAGGTTAAATGTATCCTTTTACATATTAGTTTGGATTCTTCTTTAACAAGATATTCATGATGTTGTGGGACCAACCCATGAAGGAATGAAATCTCTCAAGATTAAATGTTTTCCAGAAGTAGTGATGGAGCTAGATCTTGCGAACACATATGAAAAAGTGAATTTACTCTACATTAGATTGTTGTTGACTCAGTTAGGTATTGGCTTGTAGACAATTAGTTGAATAATGAGATGTCTAGAGTTAGCTTCTTTTGTTGTACTAATAAATGGATTGCCTTTAGTTTTTTTTAGTCCTTTAAGGGAACTTCGACAAGGATGTCCCATATCCACTCTTCTCTTTATTTTAGTATCATAAGGCTTGAGTATGATTATTAAGGATGAAAAGAAGAAAATTTTTTGAAAGGAGTTAAACTAATTGACTCAATGGTTTTGTCACATCTTATCTTTGTAGATGATATTATGAACTTTGGACAAGGATCTATCATGGAATTAAGAAGAATTAAGGAAATCATATATATTTATTGCAAGGATACATGTATGGAATCCAAAATGAAGAAGTCAACAATTCTATTCAATGAAATGGAGGAAGAGTTAAAAATACAAGATATTAATATGCTCCCTCTAAGTCATGCCGAGTTTGATGATGGAATAAAGTATTAGTGTTTCAAATCATATGATTACACGTATGATAATTGACTTTTATTGTATAACAAAATTGAAGAAAATGGATCAATATATATAATTTGTCACCTACTTGGAGATTTGGGGGTTGGAAGATTCCATGAATTGGCTTGTAGGGCCTATTTTAGGGGCAGGTCTCACTTTTCAGATTTGGGGTCAAATACCATTTAAAAACTTTTGTGGCTATTTTGAGGGCTTAAATGACACTTATTTTTTTTTATTATCAAACCTCACTTTCAACCAATATATCATATTCTACATATATATACCTTTCCAACGATCCAAAAATCACCTCAATCGGAGTCCGTATGAAGAAGTTATGCCTCCCGCAAGTTGACCTATCCAGTTGACAACTGTGGTATTGAGTGGATTCTACGTTAGGTCTCATTTCTCACAGATATGGAGATAGTCACGTTTGAAATTTAAAGAAAATTATAAAAGGTCCAAAAACCTAACCCTAATTGAGAATTGGGGCATGCAGAAACCCTAAACCTAACCCTATACGATTATGGGGCTATGTTAAATACTGGGCCACTAGAAGAGAAGGGGGTTCCATTCTTTTGATGTATAATATTGTTCCATAGTTGAGAAAACAACAAGGTGGCAGATATTAGAGCATAACAAAGGAGATAATAGATCCTGTAGTATCCATTCTGGCCACAGAGTCGCATGTAACTCTAGAGCGAGTACCATTTCCTTTATATTTGCAATTTGATATGAAGAGTAAGGCATAGTCCTCATTTGTGGTTGGATTTTTTCACATAGTGGATTTTCCCAGGGTATTTCTTGTGTTATTGTGTGGATTGTGTACTTATTTGCTCTAGTTATTTTCTTTCAATTTCATTATATTAAGTATTTTATGAAATTAAATTAACACAATGAACTAAGTTGTAAGATCCGTTGTGATGAACTAATCTAGTGGAATATCCACGGAAGTTTACAGATCATATTGGTATCATATTAGTTTTTCTTTAGATTTTGTGGGTAATCGCAGGATCCAGTAGTTGGTGAAAAAAAGTCTTCAAAATGCTAGACATAGAGGACAAGTTTGTTCAAGGAGCGGCATACGATTATGGACAACAATTTACAAAGTTGCAAATACAAGTTGTTGATATCTCATGCAACATGTCAATCGTCATGGTGGCTCTAGAGAGCAAGTTTGGAACTTTTGGTGATTTCAAAGGATCTAACTTAAATATCATATCTGAGGGGAAATCAAAAGATAAAAGTGACCCACAGAAGGAGCCGATGAAGGAGCCCGAGAAAGAGCATGTGAGTTCTAATATCAATATTCCTTCCCAATGTCTCTTCAAGATGGAAGGAAAAGTTGACATCAAGCTGCATCAAGGTGAGATCAATTCTCTAAAACTGAATCATTGCTTGCAGCAGTTGGAGGTTTATTTTACCATCCATCAAATAGCCAAGGATAAAAAATTCTCATTTGCCCGACTGAAGTTAGAGGGACATGCATTAACCTGGTGGGAAAGCCACATAGAAGCACTTATGCTAGAGGGTGATTCACCAGTAACTGAGTAGGAGGACATTAAAACCCTCATCAAGTTCCAGTTCTACCTTATCGGGTATGTAGAGGACCAATGAACTTGTTGGAATTACTTGAGGAAAAGGCATGGGAAAAGTGTGTAAGAATACACCACTGAGTTTAGGAAATGGCTATCATTTTGGGTATCTCACCCAAGAACCCATATGTACTTCTCATGTATCTAGGGAGTTTGCATAGTCACATATGAAGGTAGGTAATGCTCTTCAATACCAGGTCAATTGATGAAGCTTGTGTACAAGCACAATACCTGGAAAACATCGTCTAGAAGAAAGGACAACCATGTGGTTCAAAATAGAAAGAGAGACAAGATGCTACCAATGTCAAAACCCGTAATTTCCGAAAAATTTAAAATTTTTAAGATAGCAATAAATGTTATAAAATGCATTCTTTGATCTGTTTGTTTTAGTTAAGTGATCATAATTTCGTCTAAATGATCTGTTATTGTACTTATATTTTAATGTGTTTTTTTTTAATTGCAGTTAGTGATTGTCTTTTGTTCTCTAACCTCAAGGGAGAAATTGCCATAGCTGTCTGGCTTACTTAGCTTTCGAGCTAATGCATAATCCGTCCTTTTTCTACAGGTATACAGGTAAAGTACGGATCGTTATCGATGATTTTAATAAGCATAAAGATTCTTTTTACTGTACCATAAAGCTCAGTAAAGATTTAAATATTCTTACAGGTTGTCACGTGTAAGAAGGTAGAATTCCCTTCCTGTAATATTCATGAAATCTTGTTTGATAGAGAGTTGACAGTTTACATGAAATGTGATAACTATTGTTTTGGATAAAATGAGATAAGCATTCCTATGAAGAAATGTCTCTTGATATTATCATTGCGCTATAAAACTGTCTCTTATTTGATGCTGTATAAAGTCACTGGATCATGTTATTCATATCATTTTTAATTGTTTTAATGATACTGTAACTTTTTAACCTTCCTCCTATAAAGGATCTGAAATAATTCATCGTATACATTACTTAATGCTAGCACTATGTGATGTCCTATCAACTATCAGTTCTGACTATGGATATGACCCTTGTCGTTCGCATGAGACTGGAGTCGTGATAGCAATAGTGATATAATGTTCTACCCCTTTTACAGTTCATGATACATCATCATCTTTATAATTTTTATAATACCATATGCTTGTTCCAACCCTAGAATGCCTTGTTCCTTTGTTTTGAACAACGTTCAGTTGTATGGAATCATGAGTAAGTTTATATCCATATATTACAAGAATTATAGATATTGTTCCTAGGTGTGATTATTAAAGAAGTGATATAAGAACTCCAATATTAAGACCTTTAAGAATCCACTAGGCATCTAACTATATGAGCCAAGGTTAGATTTTTAATTTTACAAGCCATGATGAACTTATCGTCGTAACTTGACTATACAAAATTTCATTTGTTTGTAGGGCAAAGTATTTTGTACACTAAACAACCTCGAAGGCAAAGTTCTAATCATGCATTAGATGATGGTTTAAATAATAGTGTTTCGATCATGGGGAATATCCCTACTATGATTATACTTTATCCCAATATTGATTAAAATCGAGAAACAATAATTTGGAACACCACCTGGACTATAGGTTACCGACCCATGGCAAGTTAAAAATTTCCAAGACTACGTGGACAGTTCTCATCCTTGTGTTAATGATATAAAAGATTTGTCCGAAACCCTTCTAAGTTAGTTTTCTCTGCCTTTGGGCTCGGCTACCTGTGGAAACCCTCCTGGTCTGAATTTCTTCGTTGTGGTACTGTGAGTTGCAGCTTCCATGCTGCTACAGCTCGTAGAGTGTGTCTCTTGTGTGGGTTGTGAATCAGTAAGCTCTGTTATTGGCGTTCTAATGTATATTGAGCATCTCGGTTATCTCTTCTTCTATATCCGTTGGATATCAGTTTCCAGGTCTTCTCTCAGCCCTCATACTCATTCCCTTGAGTTCTATCAGAGCCATGGTGCTCCTGCTGTCGGCATCTAAGAAGTGGTCATAACCCTGGTTTACCTTCGTGCTTTCAAATCAAATCTGTTCCTGGTAGCGTTTTGAATGTTTCTTGGTTACGACGTTCATTGTGGAGAGGAAATCTTGGAGTTCCCAGCCCATTCTTCTGGTGATTAAGACAAGGTCTTCCACATAACTTAATTCGTGGCTACAGGGGCATTCACTATGTTTTTGCTTCCTCCATAGTCGCAGGTAAGCTATATCATTTGATTCGTGGTTGCCATTTAAAATAAAGTGTTTATTTTTATAAAAATAAAAGTTGTAATTAATCGTCGACTTATAATGTGCAGGCACTGGTAAACCCTGAGGGTGTACGAGGCCCAACCTCCAGCACTTTGCTCCAACCGGGTAAGCCTGGTTATACCATGGCTTTTTCTCCCTTTGATAGTTTGGATGGTTAGGGTTGGGTCTGGGAAGACCTCCTTTGTGACTGTTTGATTAATGCGTTTATGCACATGATTGACCCATAAGATGGGTGTGGTATTATATGAAATTCGATCATATGTAATGTGTTTGTTTTTCTTACAGTAGTTAGGGTTTGTATAAGAACTTAATATCATAAAACGAGCAAGCTGTGGCTTCTGCTGTCGTGACGGCCATTGGGTTTTTTTGTTTGGTTATTGTATCTTTTTTAAAAGATTGGGTACTTCCCCAGTTTTCATGAAAGTTTAAATATACTGAAATTTTGCCTGTAAGATGGCCTGTGAAATGTCTGCGTTTCCTTTCAATGAATACAATGTACAGTAGTAGAGATGTTTAAGTTTTTAAGATACTTTCAGTGGATAAATAGCTCGGCTGTAGGTGATGGCAGTCTTATTTCTCAGCGTTTTTATTTTGTTTTTGCGTGTTTGAAAGATAACGATAAGGTTCGTTAAATCCTACAGTGGTAAGCTGATAATGTGTTAATAACCCTGTCGAATTGGGGTTCTCACACAAAATTGGAATATTGTAATAACTACCAAGATGTTCGTGCTCTGTTGGTCGTTGTAAAGCTTTCCTGGATAAATTCTATGACTTTTCATTCTATTAAGTAATGTGAAAGAGCTACGACTGTGAATGAATTTATTGTAGGAATTTAATTGATAGGATGCTACGTCTAATGTTTCCTGTAGGTTTCGAGTTGATATGTGTGGCATTTCGACTTTATGTTTTAAAATTGTCAATACTTGAAGTCTGGCTGCGGCCGTGGTAGATTCGTTGTCCAGATTTTCAATGTGGAATATTTGTAATAAATTTCTTATTGTTTAAATAAATAGAGTAGTAGGGTTTGATTCCGAGATGGCAACCATGGTTTGGTTCAAAAGCTATCTCTGTAGGTACGATTTCTAAATTTGATAATTTATTTTATTGTTAAGATAGGTTTCTGTAGAGACTGTACATTCACATAAAGATTTTTGGAGCTCGATAGTGAACTAAAACTATAGTGCTGGTAAAAAGATTAAGACTGGGAATAAAATTACTACTTGGTTTAAGCTCGGCCTCGAATTAGTTATCATTCTGTCTTTGTCTGATTCTTTTTATAGTTTAAATAACTAGGTCAAAATCTACCGAAGGTTTCTTGTTGTAGAAAAATAGGAAAGATAGATTCTAAACAAACTCCACGGTCTCAAATCTTGTGTTTTAATTAACTAATCAGTTTGTTTTAGTCAGAACTCCGTCAAAAGTATTTTTAAACAGGAGAACAACATTGTTGTACTGTTATTTCTATTCCAAGGTTGAGTTAAGTAAAAGTTCAGCCGGTCCTTCCATATGTTCTGTCGGTAATAAATAATCTAAGTTTAACAGTTACAACCATTGCTATTACTTCAGTTCTACTACTGTTTACTATGCATTGTAAATAATTTATCCATAAGATCATAATAATATAAGGAAATCTTAACACAGTAACTATTATTAAATCTACTACTGATACCCAGGGATTGCGAATATCTTACTGAATTAAATAACACGCAGTCATAATGAAGATAAACATAACATGCATTCATTTACGATTTAATAAATAAACAGGAGTGAGTGGCAGAACCTGTTTTCAAGCAGTGGACAACAACAGCAATGGGAGGCTGTTCCTCCCTACCAACTCCTGGAGAGTGCCCAGACAACACTTCTCAGGACCCCCGAGCTTGCTCTAGTCTAACTGGCTGGAACTAGGTACAACAAACAATTCACTCAGCCAAAGCAGCTAAACTGGAACCAAGTTACTGCAGCTTCCTATCTCAAAACACTTCCTTACTGTTTTTCCCTCTTCCTCAATGGGACTCCTGAATAGCATTCACCTGAATGTATTCTCCCTCCAGAACTATGTTGAACCCCCAGCTCAGTTCATTGAGTACTATTTAAAAGATTGCCTAGGTCTTAGTTGGGTTAACTGTCATTAATGAGCTACCTGCTCAGATTCCACTTTCTTGGGGAATCATGGCCCCAAAATATAGGGAAGTTGCCACCTGCAACTTAGGAAGTGTTTGAGGATGCTGCCACTTGTCTTTTGCCTTTCCACCTAGTTCCATCCACCAGTTAGACCAGTAACCTCTTTTAACAGCTCTCCCATGCTGTTGTCTCCATGATTTATTTATTAATAATAAAATATTCAGAATTACATTCCACTTCTGGTGACTCTGCTGAGTCATCAATTCCTACTTAGCATTAAATTTAACATAAGGTCTTAGGAATATAATAAAATAATTACATTATTTTTGCAAAATTGGGGTATGTGACATACACACCCCCTTAAAATGTAACATCGTCCTCGATTGTACTTATTCTTCATCTTCAACTACCTGCTGGAATAGATTTGGGTATTCTTCCCGCATCTTACTTTCCAGTTCCCAGGTAGCTTCTTCAGGACTAAGGTGCTTCCATTGCACCTTCAGCTGTCCAGTTGTGCGGTTCCGCAGAGTAATTTCCCTCCTCCCGAGGATAGAATCCGGTTCCACCAGAACTTCCCCTTCTGGTTCTACCTGTACAATGTTCCAGTCAATAACATGAGTAGCATCATGAACATACTTTTTCATAACAGAAATGTGAAAAACATTGTGTACTTTTAAATTAGGTGGTAATGCTAGTTGATAAGCAACTTGACCAATTCTAGATAAAATTTCAAATGGACCACAGTAACGTGGCGCTAATTTTGCACAACTTCCCAGTCTTAGGGAGATTTTCTTTGGCCTTACCTTGATGAACACATGTTCACCTACCTGGAACTCTTTAGGAGTTCTTTTCAAATCTGCTTGACTCTTTTGCCGATCCTAGGAAATCTTCAAATTTACCTGCACTTGTTTCACAATCTGTTCCATCTCTTTTAACAAATCAGGACCTAACACTAATCTATCTACTGGATTACTCCAAGAGATAGGAGTGTTACATTTACGTCCATACAGAATTTCAAAAGGACTAAACTTAGCTGACGATTGATAACTGTTATTGTATGCAAATTCTGCTAAATGTAAATAATCCTCCCACTTACCGGGTTGATCTTTAACATACATCCTTAGCAGATCTTCTAGTACCTGATTAACTCTTTCAGTTTGTCCGTCCGTCTGAGGATGGAAGGAAGTGCTGAAATTCAGAGTTGTGTTTAATCCTTTAAACAAAGATTTCCAAAAATTCCCTGTGAATTTAGGATCCCTGTCCGAAATAATAACTTTTGGGACACCATGTAACCGAAAAATCTGTTTCAGAAATATATCAGCTATGTTTGCAGCCTTGTAAGTGGTTTTAACAGGAATAAAGTGTGCTGATTTACTTAATTTATCTACCACTACCATGATTGAATCATTCTGATGCTGATTTTTAGGTAATCCCGTAATGAAATCTAAACTAATTATCTCCCACTTCCAGTTAGGAATAGGCAAGGGTTGCAGCAACCCAGCTGGATGTTGGTGTTCTGTTTTCACTTGTTGGCAGTCCAAACATCTAGCTATATACTCGGCTGTTTCAGATTTCATATTAGGCCAAAAATATTCTTTTCTCAACATGGTGACAGTCTTTTGGTAGCCTGGATGCCCTGAGTAAGGGGTTTTATGAACTTCATCCAGAATTAACATTTTAACTTTAGGTACATTTGGAACATACAGCCTGTCTTTGAACAATAAAAATCCATCTTCATTTAAACTATAT
Organism: Larix kaempferi; assembly: GCA_027924585.1. NCBI lineage: Eukaryota > Viridiplantae > Streptophyta > Pinopsida > Pinales > Pinaceae > Larix > Larix kaempferi. The sequence continues at coordinate 21,041,468 of BSBM01000994.1, read as the reverse complement.
CCTTTTATCACACTTTCTGTAGGTTGTTCTTTGGCTGTAGCGTGTAAATGCTAATAATTCTCATCTGATTTTATCCCTTCAGCCAACTGTTCACTCAAATTAGAGGTATAAGTGCTGCTAGCTGATACAAAATTCAGCTTTGCATTTCTGCTCAAAGCATCAGCCACCTTATTTTCCTTTCCTTTTATGTGCTGAATTTCGAAATCATATTCACTTAAGAAGGCCAACCATCTTGCTTGCCTTGCATTTAAGTTAGGCTGATCCAAAAGGTATTTCAGACCCTTATTATCAGTCAGTAAAGTAAATTTTCTACCTATTAGGTGGTGTCGCCACATCTTTAAAGCATGGATAATAGCAGCCAGTTCCAAATCATAAGTGGCATAATTCTTTTCATGAATTTTCAGCTTCCTAGATTCGTAGGCAATGACATGTCCATCCTGAGTCAACATTCCGCCTAGACCGTCATTACAAGCATCGGTGCAAACCACGAAATCTTTATTAGGGTCCGCTATTCTGAGAATAGGCGCAGTTTTCAATAAAGTCTTAAGTTTCTTAAAGCTTTCTTCACACTTCACGTTCCAATCAAACTTCTTGCCTTTCTTTTGCAAGGAAGTGATTGGGTTGGCTATTTTTGAAAAACTTTCAATAAATCTCCGGTAGTAACCGGTAATTCCCATGAAGGATCTAACATCTGTTACATCTTTTGGTACCGACCACTCTTCAATTGCCCGAATCTTTTCAGGATCAACTGAAATTCCTTCCTTGGTGACTACATGTCCTAAGTACTGGATTTCATCTTTGAAGAAGCCACATTTACTGAACTTCGCAAAGAGCTGCTGCTCTCGTAGTTCTTGTAAGACTATCCATAAATGTTTTTGATGTTCCTCCTCATTCTTAGAATAAACTAAAATGTCATCGATGAATACGACAACAAATTTATCTAAGTACTTCTGCATTATGTTATTCATCAGGCACATAAAGACAGCTGGGGCATTAGTAAGTCCGAATGGCATTACGACAAATTTGTAATGTCCGTACCTTGTTCTAAAAGCTGTTTTGAAAATGTCTTCTTCTTTAATCCTCACCTGATGATAACCCGATCTCAGGTCTATCTTAGAGAACACCGTAGCTCCACGTAGCTGATCAAACAGATCATCTATGTGAGGCAACGGATATCTGTTTTTAATCGTCATCTTGTTCAGTTGACGGTAATCTATGCAAAGTCTCATAGTTTCGTCCTTCTTTTTAACAAAAATTACTGGTGCTCCCCAAGGGGATACACTGGGTCGAATGTAATTTTTGTCTATTAACTCCTTTAACTGAGTTTTCAATTCGTTAAGCTCCAAAATATTCATACGATACGGGGCTTTTGAACTAGGTACAGCACCTGGTATCAGCTCAATTGTAAAGTCCAGCTCCCTCTTAGGAGGTAATTCTGGGATTTCCTCAGGAAAAACATCCATAAATTCATTGACTACAGGGATGTTCTCTACTGTTATCTTGTTGCTTTCAGACTTATCTATCTCGTCTGTAATAGTTACAGCATAGGCTTTGCACCCTTTTCTGACTGCCCTCTTAAGTTGTAAAGCAGAAATCTGCCTAACTACTGTTTTCCTAGGAATACCCCTGATAGTTACAGGCTGTCCATTACTGTTTACACATCTAAAAGTTTTGTCAAAACAGTTTAAAACTACCCTATGCTGTTCCAACCAGTCCATTCCGATAAGTATGTCATAAGAGCCAAGTGGCAAAACATTTAATTTAACTGTAGTCTTAAAATCATTCATATCTAGGATACATCCCTTAACATAACAGTTTACTTTCCTTTTTGCCCCAGTAGCTAGTTGTACAGACCAAGAATTATCAAACCGTTCAACAGTCAAATTACATTTTTCTACTATCTGGGGTGAAATATAACTAAGACTAGCACCCGGATCTATTAAAATAGTTACATGGATTTTGTTGATCATACCTCCTACTTCCACCATGGAAGTTTGATAGTCAGCTTGGCGGTTCTCCAACGCTGCGTTGATTCGGGGCATAGTCCCTGCAAAGTCTCCAACAGTCATTTCATCTTGTATGGTGTGAATGTTGCTGTTTGGTTTCTTTCGGTTTGGGCAAACTGAAGCATAGTGCGGGCCATTGCATTCCCAACACTTAACAGGTTCCTTACGTTCAAAATTCTTAGTGTAGTTTCCATGATTGTTAGGAGCCTCCTTGCTGCTTTTGAAATTGTTGGAATGATTAGCAGCTCCATTTTTGTTTCCCTGAAAGCTTTTACCATTAAAATGGTTTCCATTCTTGTTATTTTTGAAGTTTTTCTGGGGTACAAACTCCTTTTTCCTGTACTCAGGCTGATTGCTGTTCTTTTTAGATTTCCAGCTAGCTATCCCTTCTTTCTTTTTATTCTGTTCATAACAGAAATTAGCCTTTCTCATAGCCTCTTCCAGCGTTTTGGGGTTATCATATTCAATTCTGTCCTTGATATGATAGGGCAGGCAGCTAAGAAACCGCTGTATTTTTGGTTTCTCTTCGACAAAATACGACACATACCTTAACAGACTTAAGAACTTACTGTTTAAGTCCTTCATCGTCATAGATCCTAGCTTCAGTTCATAAAATTCCTTGGCCCTCTCCTCGTAGTACTGTTCAGACAGAAATTTCTTCTTGAAGTATCTTTTAAAGGTACTCCAATTAACTTCTTTTTCTTTAATCCCCTTGACCCTTTTCAGGTCTTGCCACCATATGTCCGCCTTTCGAGAAAGGTTGTAGATGGCCATTCGTGCCTTCAGCTGATTTGAATAGTTATAAATCTGGAAATATTTTCTCATTCCAGATAACCAGGATTCTGCCTCTTCTCCTGTTTCAGATTCTCCGTTGAAAGTTGGGGGTTTTATTTTCTTAAACTCCCCGGAAATCTCTTCATAAGGCCTGTACTTTTTCCTTCTGTTGTGCAGCTCAGCTTCACTGCTGTCACTAGTAGTACGATAACTGTGTTGTTCCCTTCTTTCTTCAGATGATGAACTGCTGTCAGATTTAGCTGGTTTCATCCTTTTAGACCCTCTTTGATGACTAGCTTCTTCTGAGTCAGATCGTTTGCTCCTTCCTTCTGTCTGAAATTTTTCTATCAATAGCTGATTTAGCTGCTCTTGAGTTTTCAGAATCCTTTCATTATCCTTCTTGACTGTTTCTATCTCTGTCTTTAAACCTTTTATGGTCTGCATCAGTTCAGTGGAGTGAACAATTACCTCCTCTGTCTCAGGTTCTCTCGACATCTGTCTTGTCGCAGTGTTTGGAGATTCTTGCTCAGCATATTCTCCTAGCTTTTCCATACCTGCCTGTTAATTTCAGAAAAAGGAAATTTTCTGCTCTGCTTCATGAAACAGAAATATAAGTTAGTACTTTATAGATTTAAAATTTTCTTTCATGGTCACTGTTTTGCGGAAACTAGTGGAGTCCCATCCAAGCCTAGTGTCTGAACCATGCTCTGATACCACATGTCAAAACTCATAATTTCCGAAAAATTTAAAATTTTTAAGATAGCAATAAATGTTATAAAATGCATTCTTTGATCTGTTTGTTTTAGTTAAGTGATCATAATTTCGTCTAAATGATCTGTTATTGTACTTATATTTTAATGTGTTTTTTTTTAATTGCAGTTAGTGATTGTCTTTTGTTCTCTAACCTCAAGGGAGAAATTGCCATAGCTGTCTGGCTTACTTAGCTTTCGAGTTAATGCATAATCCGTCCTTTTTCTACAGGTATACAGGTAAAGTACGGATCGTTATCGATGATTTTAATAAGCATAAAGATTCTTTTTACTGTACCATAAAGCTCAGTAAAGATTTAAATATTCTTACAGGTTGTCACGTGTAAGAAGGTAGAATTCCCTTCCTGTAATATTCATGAAATCTTGTTTGATAGAGAGTTGACAGTTTACATGAAATGTGATAACTATTGTTTTGGATAAAATGAGATAAGCATTCCTATGAAGAAATGTCTCTTGATATTATCATTGCGCTATAAAACTGTCTCTTATTTGATGCTGTATAAAGTCACTGGATCATGTTATTCATATCATTTTTAATTGTTTTAATGATACTGTAACTTTTTAACCTTCCTCCTATAAAGGATCTGAAATAATTCATCGTATACATTACTTAATGCTAGCACTGTGTGATGTCCTGTCAACTATCAGTTCTGACTATGGATATGACCCTTGTCGTTCGCATGAGACTGGAGTCGTGATAGCAATAGTGATATAATGTTCTACCCCTTTTACAGTTCATGATACATCATCATATTTATAATTTTTATAATACCATATGCTTGTTCCAACCCTAGAATGCCTTGTTCCTTTGTTTTGAACAACGTTCAGTTGTATGGAATCATGAGTAAGTTTATATCCATATATTACAAGAATTATAGATATTGTTCCTAGGTGTGATTATTAAAGCAGTGATATAAGAAATCCAATATTAAGACCTTTAAGAATCCACTAGGCATCTAACTATATGAGCCAAGGTTAGATTTTTAATTTTACAAGCCATCATGAACTTATCGTCGTAACTTGACTATACAAAATTTCATTTGTTTGTAGGGCAAAGTATTTTGTACACTAAACAACCTCGAAGGCAAAGTTCTAATCATGCATTAGATGATGGTTTAAATAATAGTGTTTCGATCATGGGGAATATCCCTACTATGATTATACTTTATCCCAACGTTGATTAAAATCGAGAAACAATAATTTGGAACACCACCTGGACTATAGGTTACCGACCCATGGCAAGTTAAAAATTTCCAAGACTATGTGGAGGGTTCTCATCCTTGTGTTAATGATATAAAAGATTTGTCCGAAACCCTTCTAAGTTAGTTTTCTCTACCTTCGGGCTCGGCTACCTGTGGAAACCCTCCTGGTCTGAATTTCTTCGTTGTGGTACTGTGAGTTGCAGCTTCCATACTGCTACAGCTCGTAGAGTGTGTCTCTTGTGTGGGTTGTGAATTAGTAAGCTCTGTTATTGGCGTTCTAATGTATATTGAGCATCTCGGTTATCTCTTCTTCTGTATCCGTTGGCTATCAGTTTCCGGGTCTTCTATCAGCCCTCATACTCATTCCCTTGAGTTCTTTCAGAGCCATGGTGCTCCTGCTGTCGGCATCTAAGAAGTGGTCATAACCCTGGTTTACCTTCGTGCTTTCAAATCAAATCTGTTCCTGGTAGCGTTCTGAATGTTTCTTGGTTACAGCGTTCATTGTGGAGAGGAAATCTTGGAGTTCCTAGCCCATTCTTCTGGTGATTAAGACAAGGTCTTCCACATAACTTAATTCGTGGCTACAGGGGCATTCACTATGTTTTTGCTTCCTCCATAGTCGCAGGTAAGCTATATCATTTGATTCGTGGTTTCCATTTAAAATAAAGTGTTTATTTTTATAAAAATAAAAGTTGTAATTAATCGTCGACTTATAATGTGCAGGCACTGGTAAACCCTGAGGGTGTACGAGGCCCAACCTCCGGCACTTTGCTCCAACCGGGTAAGCCTGGTTATACCATTGCTTTTTCTCCCTTTGATAGTTTGGATGGTTAGGGTTGGGTCTGGGAAGACCTCCTTTGTGATTGTTTGATTAATGCGTTTATGCACATGATTGACCCATAAGATGGGTGTGGTATTATATGAAATTCGATCATATGTAATGTGTTTGTTTTTCTTACAGTAGTTAGGGTTTGTATAAGAAATTAATATCATAAAACGAGCAAGCTGTGGCTTCTGCTGTCGTGACGGCCATTGGGTTTTTTTGTTTGGTTATTGTATCTTTTTTAAAAAGATTGGGTACTTCCCCAGTTTTCATGAAAGTTTAAATATACTGAAATTTTGCCTGTAAGATGGCCTGTGAAATGTCTGCGTTTCCTTTCAATGAATACAATGTATAGTAGTAGAGATGTTTAAGTTTTTAAGATACTTTCAGTGAAGATAAATAGCTCGGCTGTAGGTGATGGCAGTCTTATTTCTCAGCGTTTTTATTTTGTTTTTGCGTGTTTGAAAGATAACGATAGGGTTCGTTAAATCCTACAGTGGTAAGCTGATAATGTGTTAATAACCCTGTCGAATTGGGGTTCTCACCCAAAATTGGAATATTGTAATAACTACCAAGATGTTCGTGCTCTGTTGGTCGTTGTAAAGCTTTCCTGGATAAATTCTATGACTTTTCATTCTATTAAGTAATGTGAAAGAGCTACGACTGTGAATGATTTTATTGTAGGAATTTAATTGATAGGATGCTACGTCTAATGTTTCCTGTAGGTTTCGAGCTGATATGTGTGGCATTTCGACTTTATGTTTTAAAATTGTCAATACTTGAAGTCTGGCTGCGGCCGTGGTAGATTTGTTGTCCATATTTTCAATGTGGAATATTTGTAATAAATTTCTTATTGTTTAAATAAATAGAGTAGTAGGGTTTGATTCCGAGATGGCAACCATGGTTTGGTTCAAAAGCTATCTCTGTAGGTACGATTTCTAAATTTGATAATTTATTTTATTGTTAAGATAGGTTTCTGTTGAGACTGTACATTCACATAAAGATTTTTGGAGCTCGATAGTGAACTAAAACTATAGTGCTGGTAAAAAGATTAAGACTGGGAATAAAATTACTACTTGGTTTAAGCTCGGCCTCGAATTAGTTATCATTCTGTCTTTGTCTGATTCTTTTTATAGTTTAAATAACTAGGTCAAAATCTACCGAAGGTTTCTTGTTGTAGAAAAATAGGAAAGATAGATTCTAAACAAACTCCACGGTCTCAAATCTTGCGTTTTAATTAACTAATCAGTTTGTTTTAGTCAGAACTTTGTCAAAAGTATTTTTAAACAGGAGAACAACATTGCTATACTTTTATTTCTATTCCAAGGTTGAGTTAAGTAAAAGTTCAGCCGGTCCTTCCATATGTTCTGTCGGTAATAAATAATCTAAGTTTAACAGTTACAACCATTGCTATTACTTCAGTTCTACTACTGTTTACTATGCACTGTAAATAATTTATCCATAAGATCATAATAATATAAGGAAATCTTAACACAGTAACTATTATTAAATCTACTACTGATACCCAGGGATTGCGAATATCTTACTGAATTAAATAACACGCAGTCATAATGAAGATAAACATAACATGCATTCATTTACGATTTAATAAATAAACAGGAGTGAGTGGCAGAACCTGTTTTCAAGTAGTGGACAACAATAGCAATGGGAGGCTGTTCCTCCCTACCAACTCCTGGAGAGTGCCCAGATAGCACTTCTCAGGACCCCCGAGCTTGCTCTGGTCTAACTGGATGGAACTAGGTACAGAAAACAATTCACTCAGCCAAAGCAGCTAAACTGGAACCAAGTTACTGCAGCTTCCTATCTCAAAACACTTCCTTACTGTTTTTCCCTCTTCCTCAATGGGACTCCTGAATAGCATTCACCTGAATGTATTCTCCCTCCAGAACTATGTTGAACCCCCAGCTCAGTTCATTGAGTACTATTTAAAATATTGCCTAGGTCTTAGTTGGGTTAACTGTCATTAATGAGCCACCTGCTCAGATTCCACTTTCTTGGGGAATCATGACCCCAAAATATAGGGAAGTTGCCACCTGCAACTTAGGAAGTGTTTGAGGATGCTGCCACTTGTCTTTTGCCTTTCCACCTAGTTCCATCCACCAGTTAGACCACTAACCTCTTTTAACAGCTCTCCCATGCTGTTGTCTCCATGATTTATTTATTAATAATAAAATATTCAGAATTACATTCCACTTCTGGTGACTCTGTTGAGTCATCAATTCCTACTTAGCATTAAATTTAACATAAGGTCTTAGGAATATAATAAAATAATTACATTATTTTTGCAAAATTGGGGTATGTGACAACCAAGGAGGGGAAGAAGAAGAAGTGGAACGGAAAGGAAAATAAGACTACAACCATGGCACACCAGTGCAAGGATCCAAAAAACCAATGTAATCATTGGGATATTGATGGTCACACTAAAGGAAAGTGTTGGAATCTACATCCAGAGATGAACCCCAAGAACCTTAATAGGGATTCCAAGAAGAAGAACTTTCTAGCCACGAATTCAAGAAAGGGGTTAGAAAGCAGCTCAGATGTGGATGAGAATATTATCTGTACCACAATGCAGAAGGAGGTGAATCTGAGCATCCTTCACCCTAAGGAAGAGAAAGAGATGAAAAAACTCTTCCATATCAAGATCCAGGTCAAGAAGACCACGATCGACGCTCTATTCGAGTTCGATTCACAAGAAAATCTCATAGCAGAGGATCTTGGACAAAATATTGGATTGGAAGTGCATGATCATTCCATTCCCTAAAAACCCACTAGGACGGGAAAATAAGCATTTAGAACTTAGACTGAGTCATGAAACAATCCAAGATAAAGTTTTCCATAAGTGCAAGGTATGTTGATGAAGTGGAGGTAGACATAGTACCCCTGGATGTTTGTGGTGTAGTGTTTAGAATCCCCTACATGTATATGAGGGATGTAGTCTTTATGAGGAGAGCCAACCAATACCACTTGATAAAGGATGGGGAACCATTCATCATTAATGTGCACAGAGTTAAATTGAAGATCTCTCTGGTAAGTGCCAACCAAGTGAAAAAGCTGATCATTTCAAGTAGGAAGTTTGTATTTATTTTCTTAAGACAAAATCAACAAGAAGGCGAATCGGTAAAAGTGAAGGCATCCCTCAAGGGATGTACCAAAGAGTAGAAACATCAGTTGGAGAGCCTTTTGCAGGCATACAGAGAAGTGTTCCAAGAGCCTATGGGGATACCTCCTAAAAGGGAGGTGGAGCATGAGATAAAATTATCATTGAATTCTCCATTGCCGAACATCAGATTGTACAAACAATTTATCATAGAAGCAGATGAAGTGAAGAAGCAGTTGCAATAGTTGTTGGAGTAGGGCATGATTTGACCAAGCACCTCACCTTGTGATTCACCTATCATCATAGTACCCAAGAAGGATGGGATTTGGAGGATGTGCATCGACTACAAAGCATTGGACAAGATCACACTCAAGAATTAGTACCCTCTTCCCAAGATCGATGATCTATTGGACTAGTTGCAGCATGCCAAGTACTTCACCAAGTTGGATCTCAAATTGGGATACCACTAGGTGCGAGTTAAGGAAGAATACACCTAGAAGACTGCCTTCAAGACTACATAAGGTCTATATGAATGGTTATTAATGCCATTTGGTTTATGCAATGCACCAACTACATTTATTCATTTGATGAATGATGCATTATGCCCTTTCTTAGATTCATTTGTTATAGTATATCTAGTTGATATACTAGTTTATAGTGCTACCTAGTAAGAGCACATCTCACAACTCAAGTAGGTGTTAGAGACTCTGAAAAAGCATCAGTTGCTGGCTAATTTGAAGAAATGTGAGTTCGCCTAGCAGTTCTTGGTGTATTTGGGGTATGTGATTGGTGGAGGAGAACTTAAGATTGATCCTGCAAAGATGGAGGCCATCACTCAGTGGAATACTCCTACCAATGCCACATAAGTTAGGATCTTTATGGGGGTGCCAAAATACCTTTGAAGTTCATAGCTTTCTTTTCGAATATGGACGCACCTCTCCATGCCATAAAAATCAACAACAAGGGGTTCTAGTGGAGGAAGAATCAAGAGAAATCCTTTGAAGAGCTCAAGCGAAAGATTAGTCGGGCACCAGTTCTTGCATTGCCTAATTTGTAGAAGCCTTTCAAATTGGAGACAGATGCAAGTGGGTGTGCCATGGGATCAGGGTATTTTTTAAGGATTCTAATAGTAGATTTAAGTGTAGTATTCTAGGCGATTATTTTGGATTGGAAAAAAATATGTATAGATAGGTAGACGAATATTAAATATGAAACATACAATTTACTCCTGAAACTTGTAAATTTTGGCAAATATTATGATGAAAAAAAATATTTTATGTAAACATAGGCGATATTAGAGACTCAAAATGACCAAATAACGAATTTATTTTTTGAAAAAAAAACCCAAAAATAGCCAATTGGCGAAATTTTGCCCCTAAAAATTTCCCTGCATGGGATCATTTCTAATGCAAGGAGGAAGGTATGTATTTATCATTTTGAAATGTTCCATGGGGGAGTTTTGAACTACCCTACCTACGATAAGGAAATCTATGCCCTAGTTCAAGTTGTTAAGAAGTGGAAGCACTATATGATGGGAAAGGAGACCATCATTCACACTGATCACCAACTGCTATAGTATTTGCAGGCCCAAATTAAGCTACAATAGGCCAACCATTATAAGTGGATAGATAGTTTCATCTCATCATCAAGTACAAAAAGGGTAGTACAAAAGAATTGGCAGACATGCTCTCAAGGCCACCTACATCCAAGATTACACCTTTGGGAAATCTTTTGCACATGGAATCTCTTACCTATGATGCATACAAGGAGGAGCACATAGAACATGATGATTTCAAGTAGGCATTTCAATAACCGCAAGGCCAATTCCATGTAGATGAAGGTGACAGCAAGGCCAACTATCATTTCCACAATTAGTTACTCTACAAGATGAACAAGTTCTATGTTTCTAAAGGTGAGATATTGCAACTTATTAGAGAGGCACACACCTCTAAAGTTGCAGGGCACTTTGTTGTAGGGAAGAAAATTACAAACTTACAGAGGTATGTTTACTAGCTTAGAATGCAATAAGATGTAGCTCAGTTTATCATAGGATGTATAATTTGCTGTACAAGCAATCCCAACAATAGGAAGCAAGGTCTATACCATCCCTTACCTATTTTTACGAGACCATGGGAGAGCATATCCATGGATTTTGTGGGTGGTCTTCCAACCACCAGGAAGGGGCATGAATATTTATTTGTGGTAGTTGACAGATTCAATAAGATGTACATTCTTATGCCTTGTAAAAAGACCATCAAAGGATAAGAAGTAGCAAATATGTTCTTTGAATTGTTCTGGGTGCACTTTGGGATACCAAGGAGAATCATCTCATATAAGGATACTATATTTATTAGTACATTTTGGGCTACACTTTGGGAAAATATGGACACTAATTTGAAGAGATCTACAACATTCCATCCATAGATAGATCGATAGATAGAAATAATTAATACAAATTTGGTACAACTTTTAAGGGGTTATAATCAGAAGCATCCAAAGACTTGGTATGAAAATGTGATCTACATCCAACACTATTATAGCAAAGCGGTCCACATTTCCATTGGGAAGTCCCCTTTTGAAACTTGCTTTGGATACTTGCCACCTTCAACTATAGATGTTGTTTATGTACAATGAGGGAGAGTGAGGGAAAACATCACATGTGAAGTAGTAAGAGATGAAAAATTCATTGATAAGATTAGGCAGATCCATTTACAAGTACATGAGGCACTGAAGAAGTCACATGAAAAGTACAAGGAAAGACATGACTAGCACAGGGTTGAGAAAAGATTCAAGGTGGGAGACAAAGTATGGTTACACCTGAATAAGGAAAGACTATAGTGTCCTGGTAAGAAGATCAAGGCTCTGAGGTATGGCCCTTTTGAGGTATTGGAGAAGGTGGGAGATAATGCCTATAGACTTAGTTTACCACCATCCATGCACATTTAATCTATAGTGAATGTGGAAAATCTAAAACTCTATGAACCTTCCATGCTGGATTGGAAACTAGAGCAAGTCTTACCTTCTGTAGAGGACTTAGCACTAGAGGCTCAGGCAGAGTTAGTAGAAGAAATAGTTTTGCAAAAGAAGTCTAGAACTACAGGGTGTGGACAATATGAACTCTAGTAGGTAGGTTTGAAAGGACAACTTACATGCAAGGCGAAATGGTACCCTAAGGATGTTAGAAAAACAGGATCGCAGAGCAATAACAATAAACAGAAATGCAAATATAATCACACATACACATTTCAAGAGAGACACAGATATATCGTGGTTCACCCAACTTGGGCTACGTCCACACTGAATTTGCCAGTCCTTATTATTATTACCGTCCAGCAAGTCGAAGGGATACAACCTGCAGCACAACCGCTGCACTTCCTCTTCTCTGTTTTACAGTCTCTCTCCAGATCTCAAAGATCTTTACAATGCATAAAACCTAATACATCAACAACCCTAGCCGTATTACAATGTCTTTCTTTTATAAGGGAAATACAATGGGAAAATACCACGGGATACCCAAAACCATGGGCCCACAAAACAGCTGGCGAAAACAGCCCCAAAAATTTCCTTCGGGGGCGTTGCCCCCGAACCCCCGCCGGGGGACCGCTGGCCCCCGGACCCCCCAACCAGGGGGGATGGGCCCCCCTGGAACCCCGTGGGGGGGCAATGCCCCCCCACACCCCCCCGCTGGGGTGAGTGTATAGTCCACCTACACATCATATAGAACTGGGGTACAAACACAGCTAATACAATATCATCTATGAGACTAGAAGATCTGGCTCCACAACCAACAAAGGAGAAGGTAGAAGAAAAATTTCCTCACCTCATTCAGTAAAATATTTTGGGGACCAAAAGCCTCCAAAAATGGGGGGGTGTGATCCGAAATGGATCAATATATAACTTGTCACCTACTTGGAGATTTTGGGGTTGGAATATTGGATTAATTGGCTTGTAGGGCCCACTTTAGGGGCAATTCTCAAATTTCAGATTCGGGGTAAAAAATAGTTTGAAAACTTCCAAGGCCATTTTTAGGGATTAAATGACACCATTTTTTTCTTAAACCTTAATTTGGACCAAGAATCCATATTCTACAAACTGAGACCTTTCCAACGATCCAAAAATCGCCTCAAATGGTTTCCATATGAAGAAATTATGCCTCTTGCAATTCGACCTATTTAGTTAACCATCATGGTACCGGGTGGATTCCACGTCAACTCTCATTTCTCACACACGTGGAGCTAGTCACATGTGTACTTTGAAAAACATTCTAGAAGGTCCAAAATCCTAACCCTAATCGAGATTTGGGGCATGTAGAAACCCTAAACCTAACCCGAAATGGCTATTTGGCTATATTAAATACAATATTGCTAGAAAAGAAGGGGGTTCCATTCTTTTGATGTATTGTATTGTTCCATATCTAAGCAAACAATGCTGGGGTGGATAGTAGAGCATAACAAAAGAGATAGGAGATCATGTAGTAGCCATTCTGGCCATAGAGTCGTAGGTAACTCCATAGAGAGTACCGTTTCCTTTGTATTTGCAATTTGATATGAAAAGCAAGGCATAGTCCTCATTTGTGGCTAGGTTTTTTCCCAGGATATATCTTGTGTTATTGTATGGATTGTGTACTTATTTGCTCTAGTTATTTCCCTTTCAATTTCATTTTATTTTGTATTTTATAAACTTAAATTAATGTACAATGAACTAAGTTGTAAGATCCACTGTGATGAATTGATCCAGTGGAATATCCATAGTAGTTTACAGATCAAAAGGTCCACATTTGATGAATTGCACTTAAGGAGGATGTTGTATTTGGAGGATGCAACACAAGTCAATGGAAATGTGTGGTCATAAGATTGGAGATCAATAAAAGTCTTGAATTTACAAGGAGATAGTAGAAGAATGGACACAATATGTGAACATACCAAAACATAGTGGAATACAAATTCTAGAGCAGGAAGATTTAATATTAGGTTCCAAAAGGATGAGTAGAGGTGAATATACAACCAAATTAGGCTATGCAATAAAGATGGAAGAAATTAAGGAAGGTGACAACGTTTGATGGTAGAAATTGGAGTCTTTTAAAACAAGAGTTTTCTATGACTAGCAATGACTAAGAAAATATTAACAGATCAGATAATTGCCAAAAACATTGGCATGGGCACAAAAGATGCATCTTGTGTAAGTATACAAATCAAATTTGATAAATTATTGAATTGTAACTTTTACTTTTCAATAATTGTGAAATAAAATTTTATTGATATCAAATAAAAGAAATAAATGGTCACACAGATAATTGTTCAAGGACTAAAAATAGTTTTAACACAAGTTTATCTCAAATTGAGTTTCATTTGAGGGAAATTGGAAAACACCTAAAACAAATACAGAGAGGGTTCCCAAAGAACCATGTATTGACTATGGAAAAACCTAGGGATTCTTCAACGTAACTTGTCAAAGGAATCTAAAGTATGAATTATTATTTGTTTTTAAGAATTTTTGTATGTATTGACCATGGAAAAACCTAGGGATTCTTCAACGTAACTTGTCAAAGGAATCTAAAGTATGAATTATCATTTGCTTTTAAGAATTTTTTATTATTATATTGCATTGAAATATGTTATTGACCACGGAATATATAACTATGCTAAGTTCTATGTTTGATGGTTTCTCTTAAAAATTGCACTAGATAAAGGTTTAAAATATTTATACGTGTACAGAGATTCGAAGGTGCTAATTGATTGGGCACACAATAAAAATTGTTAAGTTCAATCATAAATCAAGAGTCAAGTTATAAAAGTAAAAATTAATACTAAGAATTTTTGTTTTAACTATTTTTACATAAAATACAATAAACAAAATGGATAACTATTTAACTTATATAAGAGGGATTCTATGTTTGGAAAGGATCTCAAATTTAAAATTTAGAAAAATGATTCTATATTTAGAAAGGATTTTAAATTTAAATTTTTAAAAAATGATCTTATATTTAGAAAGAATCTCAAATTTAAATACACAAAAATTTGTTTAATGATTTAAGAATGGTGAAGGTCAAGGTCAGGATAAGGGTTAGATAGAGAAGGTTAAGGATGAGAGTCTAAATAAAGTTTAGGTTCAGGTTCAGAATAAGGATAAGGGAGAGGGGTTTGGGGAGAGGGTACGGAGAGGGGCCGGGGAGAAATGATTTAAGAATGGTGAAGGTCAAGGTTAGGATAAGGGTTAGATAGAGAAGGTTAAGGATGAGAGTCTAGATAAAGTTTAGGTTCAGGTTCAGAATAAGGATAAGGGAGAGGGGTTTGGGGAGAGGGGCCTCGGGAGAAATGATTTAAGAATGGTCAAGGTCAAGGTCAGGATCAGGGTTAGATAGAGAAGGTTAAGGATGAGAGTCTAGATAAAGTTTAGGTTCAGGTTCAGAAAAGGATAAGGGAGAAGGTACAAAGAGGGCCTGGGGAGAAATGATTTAAGAATGGTCAAGGTCAAGGTCAGGATAAGGGTTAGATAGAGAAGGTTAAGGATGAGAGTCTAGATAAAGTTTAGGTTCAGGTTTAGAATAAGGATAAGGGAGAGGGGTTTGGGGAGGGGGTACGAAGAGGGGCCCAGGGAGAGGTAGGGGGAGGGGAGGGGAGGGGTGGGCAGGGGAGGGGAGAGGGAGAAGGATAAGGATAAGGAAAAGAAGAAGACTAGAGAGAAGGAAAAGGAAGAGAAAGAAAGGGAAAAGGATAGGAATAAGGATAAAAAATTTCAGAAAAATGATTCTATATTTTGAAAGGATCTCAAATTTAAATTTCAAAAAAATGATCTTATGTTTAGAAAGAATCTCAAATTTAAATACATAAAAAGTTGTTTAATGATTTAAGAATAGGAAGATGTTTTATTTTTTTCATGATTTTAAAGTCACTGTCATGCTTTTTCCATTTATCAAAATAATACCATCTCACACTAAAAACATATGGAATATATAGATAATTTTCTTGAAAAAAAATTTATTTAAATCCAAATCTGCTATACTTCTTTTTCCAATTTTTTCTTACCAAAGAATGAACTATATGTAGAAATGTGAATATATATATATTCAAAGAATGAATCTCTGTACAGGCTTGATAAATGTGAAAATAACCTAAATTCACACTTTTTAATTAGAAAAAGGAGAAACAATGAAATGTAAAACATATGACATAGTTTGATTACGTGGATCTCGAAGGGCAGCGTGGACAGTGTAGCCTCTTTGGAGAAGATTCTTGACTAGCCGCCTTATATATATATTTCAATATGCAGGTTACAGATGTTTGCTTTTCATTTGAAGCTCCTACCGCCTTATAATGTGTTTACTGGTCGACGAAATTTTGCCTTTTCCAAAATCAAAGGACAGAATGTAAGTAATAAGTTTAAAGGATTGAATAAATTGTTAAAGCAAAGGTTTGCACCTCAAGGGATTTGATCCCTCTCGATGCTTCATAGAACCAGAGTTATATGGGTTTATACTGGTTCCAATCGCGGTGTGCGCGTAAAAAACATGTTATACAACTTGACGAGAACTATTTACTCAAAACGAGAACTCTAGTCATAAAAACCCATATTTTTGCATAAAAAACACCAAAAAAAAACCCTGAATCAAAAAGTGGTGCTACCGGTAGCACCACTTTTTGATTTGGGGTAAAAAACATAGAATTGAACCAAAACATTTGTTTTTGTTATTTGCAAAATCTCAAAATCAAGCTCTAAATTGAAAACACTTCAAGCTTTTTCAAAAAATGACATTTTTATATGATTTTATCAAAATTGAAAATTGTGCTTATTTAATCTATTAGTAACATTGTATGAAAAATGCATTAAGTTAAACACAAATTATTCAGTAACCACTCTTTTCATATAAAATACAAAAATTTAAGTAATTCATCAGAAAATCATATAATAAACCGTAAGATGTAGAAGTAATTTATATCAAAATTCAAGCACTCGTTTAGAGTTGCCATACAAACAATGGCCTATTAATAAAAGTTGACAAAATGTTTCATGTGCGAAATTTCAAATCAACACATGGATTTTGGCACACCATCATAATCTACATTTTCTTCAGATGAATGACTGGATGAAGATGTGGATGACCCGTATTCTTCTCTAGTATCAACGAGTGCACCATCTGAGTCTTCATGTACGCCCAAAATTTCATATGCCATATTCCTTCTAGATCTACATCTTGGTTTAGCAGACTCCCATGTTGCAACTATTTCCGGTGCAAACAATCTTTTGATAATCTCTATACTCTTGGAGCGAAGAGTGCCTTTCCTTGTCAACTGGAAGTCATAAACTAGTATGTCAACATCCTCTAATTTCAAAATGTCTATTCGATGATGATTTACAGTTTGACCCTTTCTTTTTCTCTTTTTGCAAACTCTTTTCTCAATCACCATCTCCGGCTTGTACACACCATGAAATGGGTGTGTGTCTGTTGCATACCAGTGTGCTTCAATAGATATAACTTCTTCATTTTCTTTATTGACCTTCATAACTTTTGCAATCCAGAATGGATAACCACGTGGATCTTCTGTGGCCAAAACTACAATCATGCAACCCTCCTTAATATCTTGTACTGAGCCTCTGTAAAGGTCTTCCATCACCTCCAGCTGTGTAGTTAATCTTCTAGACCCAATGTACATTTCCCTTTCTTCTAGTTGAGAAGGCTCAACACCTTCAGGCTCAACATTTCTCTCCTCATTTTCATTTGACATACTTTGTGGCCAACCAAATGGAGTCTTCAGAAAAATGTCTCCATTTGTAGAGTTTGAAATAATGTCATTTTGCTCCATGAAAAATGACTCCCACCAAACAGAATCAACAACCTCAAAATAGTCATTTGTATCTTTTATATACTTTTTGATTTCTTCCAAGCATTGAGAAGAATCAACATCTCTGTTGTGTCGGCGTGAATTATGAATCTCAACAGATGATTGCAACAATGATAACTTTGAAGCATACATTTGACGACCTGGGATGAATTTCAGAAATGTTAAACTTGATGTAGGCCCCCATTCTACACTTGTTGAGTATTTCTTACCCCATAGTAGTGTTTTCCCATCAATTTTTTTATGCGAAATTGATGCCAAAAGCTAATGTAATTAAGTTTCTCAATGCACCTTTCTTCACCATGCGATCCCAAAATAAATCTTTGCATGTCAATAGTTTCCTCCAATGTTAGCACAACAGGTTCTAGACTATATGTTTTTCTAATAATTTCAGTTAATGATGGCAGGCTCCCAACATTCTTCCTCCCCAATGTCATTGCAAAACGACTAAACATTTGATCAATATGGTCATGTGTATTCCCAACAAGAAGGAAACCAGCTTTAACCCTCTCCAAAAATTCCCAATTCAACAAGCATGTTCAGATAACCAAACATGATCTGATTTTTGTTTTCCTAACTGGTGTTGTCCAATTGCAAATATAGAACTTGAGGAACATTACCAGACCAATGACTCAGCACATGGTGAATTATGGTAATGGTCAGATTTGCATCATTATGAATATTGGGAGTTGTAAAGTAAACCTTTGGAGACATTTGACCATTAAAAACCATACAACCAACCAAGCGAAACTGAATAAAATTTTCCTCCTTTAAATTCTTTGGTACATGAACAAAATGTGGCAAAAGTGTTTTTTTTCTGATCCATGCCATCAATTATCAAACCCATATACTTATGTGGTTCATCATAACACTTCTTGCGATGTTTGTATAACTTTTTTCGTTCAACTGATTGTTGATTGCGATGTGTTTGAAGTTCTTTAACAATAGAATCTACAAATAAAATAAAAACAAAACATTGATGAGCTTTCGTAATAGATATTTATTGCAAAAAAATAAAGTTGTTAGATACATACCTCTCTCTATCCCTTCTGATTTATCTCTTCTTTGCTTAAGAGAAGCACATATACTGCAAACCCCCATCCTTGACCTCTTAGGAATATGGGCATTGTTGAACTCTGTCTTCCATAGTCTTGTAAAATATGGATATCTAATGAAATTGTTATTTCCTTCAGCATCTTGAACAAATGCCTTGTACAAGTTGTAGATTTCTAGCCTTGAGAAATTATCTGGAATGTGTATGGTTTCTCTATCTGGCATACTCTCTCCATGCTTAGAAAAGAAGTCACGCATCCATGACATTGCAATGTTTGTTAATGGCCCACTAGCTCGTGCATGATACTCTTTAGAATAAAATGTAGCATCCTTTTCTAGCCTTGTTTGGATTCTTGATAGTCTAAGATTACCAATTGAGTGGATTCTTTTGAATGCCCTTCTGCAAAGCATAAAACTTCCAATTCGATAATCATAACCTGCCTTTATATGTATCATGCACCCTACCAAATATGAATTTTGCATATTTTTGTTCATTGATAGATATGCTCGTCTT
Source organism: Larix kaempferi (assembly GCA_027924585.1). Lineage (NCBI taxonomy): Eukaryota > Viridiplantae > Streptophyta > Pinopsida > Pinales > Pinaceae > Larix > Larix kaempferi. The sequence goes on along the minus strand of BSBM01000994.1, from coordinate 21,022,371 downwards.
TTCTCAAAAGCCTGATTGTAGTGTATTTTTTCCAGACAATATTTTTGGCAACACTCACTTGAAATCAAATCAGTAATAGAACTGGGACTTGTGAGCAAATCTTTCCTAGACCTTGTATAACTAGAATGCTTTGGATTGATATAAAATGGCATAGTTCTACACTTAATATTGCTCATTGGTACAATTTGCCTTTGTGTTTCATCAACCATTAAACGATCCTCATTAGAAAGAATATGCTCATCAATGTGAGGAATTTCATCCCTCTCATTGAGATTATCATCACCAAAATTAGTCGGAGAATGAGTATCTGCACCAGTATCAAGTTTATCACTTGAGTTCAAATCAACATCATTATCGGGTTCATCCTCCCCAGAATCATCATGTGTCTCATTAAAATCCTCGCTTGGAGGAAAATCATCATCAATGCCATCAAGATCCTTGCTTGGAGGAAAATAACCTTCATCATTATTGGTTTCTGCATCGTCACCGGAATCATCACCTGTCCCTTTAAAATCCTTGCTTGGAGGAAAATCATCATCAGTGCCATCAAAATCCTCGCTTGGAGGAAAATCATCATCGGTGCCATCAAAATCCTTGCTCGGAGGAAATTCATCTTCACCATTATTGGTGCCCTCATCCTCACCAACTTCATCATCCGTCCCATCAAAATCCTCGCTTGGAGGAAAATCATCATTGCTGCCATCAAAATCCTCGCTCGGAGGAAATTCATCTTCACCATTACCAGTGCCCTCATCTTCACCAACTTCATCATTTGTCCCATTAAAATCCTCGCTTGGAGGAATATCATCAGTGCTGCCATTAAAATCCTCGCTTGGAGGAATATCATCAGTGCTGCCATTAAAATCCTTGCTTGGAGGAAAATCGTCTTCGCTACCATCATAATCCTTGCTTGGAGGAAAATCATTATCAGTGACATTGAAATCCTTGCTTGGAGGAAAATCATCTACACCATCATTAGTGCCTTCATACTCACCAAAATTATTATCTATCCCATCAAAATCCTCACTTGGAGGAAAATCAATTTTGTTGTCTTGTAAATCCTCACTTGGAGGAAAATCCTCGCTTGAAGGAAATTCATTGTTTGTGCCTTGGAAATCCTCGCTTGGAGGAAACTCTTGACTTGAAGGAAAACCATTGTTGATGCTTTGAGAATCATTTCCTTGATCAAAATTATCAGTGGTTCCTTGGAAATCGTCACTTGGAGGAAAATTTTCATCATCTTCCTCAGTGTCTTTAAAATCTCCAACTGAAGGAAGCTCTTCATCATCATAATTAATGCCTTTAACATATTCACTTGAAGGTAAATCATCATCGAAGCCTTTCAAATCTCCACTTAAATCACAATTTTCATATTCTTCAGACATGGAGATTGATTCAAACGAGTCCATGACTTTTCACTAAAAAGTTTAAGAGAATGAAATTTTCTCACACTCCTCACCCAAAAAATAAAATGGTGCATCTATCAACCCCAACAATATTATAGCTAAAAGAATGAAATTTTCCCTTCCAAAATTTCACTTCAAAATTTTCCCTCCAAAATAAATCACACATTTCAAACATAATTATAACACTAGTAAAAGTAATTTAATTGATCACGTAACAATTATAATAATACTAATAAAATGACATTTAAACAATGCTATCCAAACTGCTTAATACAATATTAGTTATTTATATTAATTTTTTAAATTAAAAGTCACAACACTAGTCAAATTTCATTTAATGTCTTCTTCTCTATATTTAGAAATAATGCATTATCTAATTTCATAGTTTCTAATTCCACATTCATAAAATGGTAAAAAAAAACCTATTTTATGCTATATTAACGCGATTTGGTTTTCTATAGTCACCATTTACAAAGAACGATCCAGAAGGCTTTGGAGACCATCGAACAGATCCAGAAGGCTTTGGAGACCATTGAACAGTGCAAGCATTGTCAAGGTTAGTTAATTTTTTTTTTTTTTTTTTAATGTTTTTATGCAAATTTTTTTACTTTGTGCTCTTGCATGCCCTATGCAAAACCCGGTTTTTTTTTTTTTTAGGGGGTTCCATAGCACAATGGCTACAAACGGCCAACGGCCATTGGCCGTTGGCCGTTGGCCGTTGGCCGTTGGCCGTTGGCCGTTGGCCGTTGCATATCCCACGGGCTATGCAATGGGTGCCGTATGCCCACGGGCTATGCAACAGCCAACGGCCAACGGCTAATGGCCGTTGCATAGACTGATGGGGGTGCGTTGTGGGTGCCCAGAGGGGGCTAGGATGGAGCGGAGAATCACGTTTCCCGACGGGGGGGCGCTGTGGGTGCCCAGAGGGGGCCGGGATGGAGCGAAAATTGCGCCACCCGACGGGGGGGGCACTGTGGGCGCCCGCAGGGCGCTCACAGCATAGCCCATGGCCATTTGCATAGCCCACGAGCTATGCAATGGGCGCTCGTTGGTTGGGGTGGCCCATTGCATAGCCCGTGGGCTATGCAATGGGTGCCCGTTGGGGTAGCTCATTTCATAGCCCGTGGGCTATGCAAATGGCCATTTGTATAGCCCATCAATGTCCATTTGCATTGGCCACGGGGGCACCAATACATGTGCCAAGGGCTATGTGAAGCCATTAAATTCTTAGTTCTTTGGTTATTATATGTTAAAAATTGATTTGTATTGTAATTTTTTTTTAAAAATCATATATTAATTTTGTTGTTTTGGTTTTTGAATATAGGGAAAATGACATCGAGAAAGATATCTGTAAACATATCTGGAGCGAGATCAAAAAACATAGTTGAGCCATCTGAAAATGTTGCGCATGATGAAGTTGTTCCCAATGATGAATTAAAAGCCAAGAATGTTAGAGAATGGAAACATGCACGAACTGAAGATAAACTTGACTATTCTTGGTATCTGAAAAAGAAATATCAAGGAAACTCAGACAGTATTCACCTATATTGTGCTGGATTTGAATATCTTAAAAATTATTATCACTCTTTGGGATTGTTGCGAGATATTTGTTTGGTGCCGGGTAAAGGCATTGTTTATGCACTAGTGAAACAAGCTAAAACCTTTGTCAAAATCTGATATTCTCTGAAGGATTTAAACTATAAGATTGACGAAATTTTCACAGAATTTTGTGCAGCAATTGTGCACGAAATTGAGAGAAAGAGAGTAAGTTTCTATATTTTTATATCTTTTTGAATTTCTTATACTTTGAATTATATGACAATGTAATAGATTTAATAAAATAATATTTTTATTTCGCAGGATTTTGCTATGCCACTTTCCAATATTCTAAATGGAATTTATTCTACAGAAGAAAATCCGATCGATGTCATTAATGCCCCTCTTCATAAGGGAGAAGCACCAAAGAAGGGAGAACCACCAAAGCAAAATTGAGTGCAAAATGTTCCTGGAGAAGTACAAGCACGGAAAGGAAAAGGAATCCAACAATCAAATGAAGTTGCCAGGAAGGTTACATTCAAAAGCATATCTTGCCCAGTTGAACATGAACGACGAATTGTTAGTGATGATAGCGTCACTCCTGCTGGTAAGAGAAATAGACAGGATTCTAAAAGACCTATGGATGAGGATGTTTTCATTCCTGATCAACAAGTTGTTCGTTTAGATACAACTGCTTCAAGAAATAAAAGGAGGAGAGAAAATGTTCAATCCAATGTTGAAAATCATAGTGAGAACTCGGGGGACAGTTCGGAAATCATTACTCCAGGTGGTGATCTGGATGATGGTGTTGTTTAGACAACAAAAATACTATTCGAGATCGATTGAGGAGGGATAAGTTGGTTCACAATGGACATACATTTGATTTAAATGCAAATCAACTTTATAGACACACAGAAGGCCAAGAGAAGTATCAAATTAGGAAACCACATCGTTTGCATGTTCATAACTTGAAAGCATTGATGAGGCACAATCCCTATGCACATGTGGTTGACTACCTAGTTCTTGTTGACCCAAAAGATGTTCCTGTTAGAGATGCATTTGAAGAATCAAAATGTTTTGATTAAAACTACTATGTTTTTGGGGGAAATCATTCTACGGAGGCTAGAAGAGAATTAATGCAAGAGTTTCCAAAAAATCCTATTTTTCAAACAATGAAATGCATCATTTACGTTGGTTTAATAGATGTGGAAGCAAAACTATTGACATGGGATCACAACACAGATAGTGACTATAGGATGTCCATGACATTCATTCAAAGAGTTAGATTTATCCGTAATGAATTTGAGCAAATCTGTGGTGGGGATAGACTGAAAGTTGATGCAGATTTCCGGAAACAATGTTGTATGGAGATAGGAATTCCTATTAAAGACGACAATGTGAAACAGAAAGGTTTGAAAGGAAGTGATGCATTCAGAGTTGTAGATAACTATTTCCAGTTGGCATTTAGATCGGGCCCCATATGGGATTTGATTGATGATATATTTAGCATGTGGGAGAATATTGGTGTAAAAAATCAGAAGGTAAAAAAAGGTAAAGCAGTTGCATGGAGTAGTACTCAAGGAGGTCCTGATGTCAAGAACTTGCCAGAAGATATGACTATAACACCTTGGAGATCATTGCAAGGTGTGAAGGATGAAACACTTATATCTACGATACTATCACGTGTAAAGTCAGGTGAATTATCCATGGAAGAAATATGCAATGATTTAGAAAAGTAAGTTTGTAAGTTGTTTTTATTTTTTTAAGTTTAAGATTTTTTATTAAAAAAACATTGTGTTATTATTAGATATCATTGTTAACGCCATTGATTTTTACATCATGTAGTCATAAGGTTTACATGAAAATACAAGAGGATATAGTTATAATGTTGGGTGAAAAGAGTTGGGATGATGTGAGATGCAACTATTCAGATTCAACATCCATGGAAAGCTTAAAAGCCTTTTTTGTTGCATACAAAAAGGTATGATGGTTTATGATTTTTTATAGTTTATTTATTTCTAAGAGAATTCATTTGAATTTTATTACTTATAATTTTTTCTTTTTCAAAGATGTCAAAGAAGAATTCAGTACCAGAGTCTTTCAAAATTCATATTCAAAGAGCCAAAATAGAACGACAAAGAAGACAATGTCTTGAAAATGTTGAACTTGATGACATCCTTAATCATCATGTTTGGAATGGGCTCGACACTGTGCAATATACAGTGATTTTGGGTGATTGTGCAAACATTGCAAATCTTGTTCCCAAAAAGGAGTACTCCTTGGTTATTGCAGATATCCCTCATGGATTCAATATTAAAAACATTATTTATGATTGCGAGCCTTATACATATGAGTCATTCAGTAAAGTGGTTTCGGGATTTTTGAACCTCACAACATCACCCCTATGGAGATTTTTTGTTTTCCATTCAGATGTACAAGGAGGAGTAGTGCTAACAACATTCAAGGATAAAGCAAACCTAAGGAAACAACTGTATTGGTAAGATATTTGTAGTATATTATTAAACATTTGAATTTAGAAAACATTACATTATTTTTCTATAAGTTAATTATATTCTCATCTATTTTTGTTACAGGCATAAGCCTAACATTCGTAGCTCCAGCACTGATCCATTTATGAGCGATACTGAAAACATACACCTTGCATGTTGGACAAAAGATGAGACCTATGATACTCTTTTAATCAATGAAAAGAGTGAAGGCAAATATAGTCAAATATTGTCTTATAATGCCGTGGTAAACAAGTTGACATATGAAAAAAGAGATTTGAAAGAAGAGACTGTAAACATTTACCAGAAGCCACAAGCATTGATTAATTATCTCATAGATACTTTTTCAAGTGAAGGAGATTGGGTTTTAGATTTGTTCTCGGGATCAGGTAATATTTATGATGTAACATATGAAACTAGTGCCATAATTTATATTCAATAATATATATATTTTAAATTTATCGCTCATTATGTTATTTAACTTTTTTTGCTTTGTATGTGTTGATTAGGTACAATAATAGCATGTTCATTACAAAAAGGAAGAAATTGCATATCCACTGAGAATGACCTATTGCAGTGCAATTCTATCAAACAAAGAATTAATGCTTTGAAGGTTCTTCTAGATGAAATGCAGGAAGTTGGTTTGAAGAAAGGAGAATTTAGTGAGTCACTTGTGACAAAGATGTCAAAAGAGCCTCAGCCTCCTTTAAAAGGGATGTTCGGAAAAGATCACTTTGGCCATTTTGCAGAAGTAGAGGACCCAATGGAAGAACAAATTGAGGTCCAGGAAGAGAGCCAACCAGTAGAAAATGTCAATTTCAATGAAGAGTTCGGGATGCAGGATATTCTTGATTAGTTTGATATTGTTGAGGAAAAGTCAAAGTTGACAATTTTTTGATAAGATATTTTGTAATTTTTTGAATTGAATATTTTATTTTGAGAATAACTATTATGTTTTTAATATGCTATTTAGAAATATATGGTATACGTTTTGTTGAGTTTATGTGAATCATCACTTTATGGAAAATAATGTTAAAGAGTATCATTTTTATACATCAAATAACAAAAAATACGTTCAAAAATGGTTTGGAATGTCTTTTTATTCGCATTTTGTATAGAAATTTGCCCAAAAAATGACTTCTTTAAGATAAAAATTTAATGAAAAAACTTTGAAAATGCATGTATTTTTCGTTCATAGTAGCTTCTAAATCGTACAAAAATTCAAAAATGTGTGTGTTTTTGTACTATAGCTAACTATTAAATGTAGATTTTTTGGTAAAGTTTGAAAAATGACCCTTTTTCCTAAGACTTCTAATTTTCTTATGACCAAGAAGTTTCAAAATCACAAAAAAATGACTCAAAATGAAAAATGGTGCTACCAGTATACACCCTTTTTGAAATGAAGGTCAAAACAGCTACTAAAATTGACCCCCCAAAAAACGAGAACAATGAAGGGTTCTTGTCAAGTTGTATAACATGTTCAAAATGATGTGATGTTTTAACGTATTACCTGTAATCATAGTTAAATTATTTTGTCAAAATTTTTAACAATGCAGATGAATACAGATCAAATAAGATGATGCTTAAATATGATATATGTCAACATGTTGGTTGATGTTATCAAAGATTATAATCCTATATAATGTTTAAATACAAATATATTACAATGTGATCACTTGATATTTATTCTTCATTTATTCTTGATTCCACTCCTGCTCCCTTTGGCATCTTCTCGTATCGATCATATGTGAAAGGAGGAAGACCATCCAGACCTTTTACTCATGATATTGTTGTAAATGGGAGTCCCTGTCATTGTTTGTTTCCAATATTTATAGTTTCCTTCTCCAATGTTAATTCCCATTTTTTTTTTTTGCATTGTTGATGTAGATATATTAAATGTTGCAACACTGGTTGGGGCCAAAAGAAGTAATGGTGACCTATCTAGAAAATAATCATTTTCTAGTGTTTGTCTAATAGCTCCAATCAAGTAATATTTTCTTGTACCTGCAGTTCCTTGGATAATCATTCATAGTGGTTCATTGTTCTCAGCTCTGTAATGCTCAAGAATAATCTCAAATGATTTTTTTTGCTTCTCTGCTAAGATTTCAATTGAATAATTTTGAGTATGATTATTATGAACAATGACATTCAATTGTCGGTTTTCAGATATGAACTGTAGTGCACGATTGGAAGTTTCCATATCAACAAAATTAGAGTTCCAATTTTCCTTGTTATCACATTCCATGTATCCAAGTATGTCATATTCATTGGTAGTTATATATTGATTCATATATAACCCTCAAATTATCTCCCATTCATGCTTTTGAGAATCCTTTTGTACAAATAACACTTCTTTATGACCTCTTTAGTTCACGATCGTGTTTTCTATGTTCTTCTATATGTTCTGATGATTATTTTTCTCTTTCTCTTCTATACATTTGTTGTACTTTTTTTTTTGATCATTAATATCTTCATTATTTGCAATAGTATCATGAAGATCCACAATATACCATAAAATAGAGAAAACAAACTTTAATATGTTGAAATCATTGCAAATAGTTTTTCTATTAAATAGATAAATTCGATGTATAAATGTAAATAACAAAAACCAATGCATTATAGAAATCAATGCAATTTTTTACTTTTTATTAAATTGATAAATTCAATACATACATGTAAAAAACAAAACAAAATATACATTGCTAAAATCAATGCAACAAATCAAATAAATATGCATCTTGTGTTATTTAACAACATTTGTGTGTGGTCTATTGGTAAGTAGTAAGGTTATTGGGTTTGTGTTAACCTAGAGACCAAGGTTCAAGACCCTTTTTGCTTGGAGTTATATTTTGTTATCAAATCTAACTATTATTATGGCTAACATTGTTGAAATCAATGCAACGAATCAAATCAATATGCATCTTGTGTTTTTGAAGAACATTTGTTTGTGGTTTATTAAACAATGCATTGTTGAAATCAATGCAACAATGTTTTTTATTAAATTGATAAATTCAATGCATACATGTAAAAAACCAAAACAATGCATTGTTGAAATCAATGCAACTAATCAAATCAATATACATCTTGTGTTTTTTAAGAACATTTGTTTGTTGTCTATTGGTAAGTAGTGAGATGATTGGACTTAAGGGAAAACCCTTCTATTTTTTCTATTTCTTATGTGGGCTATAGTATTTTTTTTTACTTCTTTTGTTTCTACTTATGATTACTATAATATATTTTTTTACTTTATTTTATTTCTTATGTTTCTACTTTTTATGCGAGTTATAATATTTTTTTACTTCTTACATTTCTACTTTTCATGTCGACTATAATATATATTTTTGTAACATCTTTTTATTAAATTGATGAATTCAATGTATAGATGTAAATAACAAAAAAAAATGCATTGTTGATATCAATGCAAATTATCAAATTAATATGCATCTTGTGTTTTTGAAGAACATTTGTTTATGGTTTATTAAACAATGCATTGTTGAAATCAATGCAACAATGTTTTTTTATTAAATTGATGAATTCAATGCATACATGTAAAAAATAAAAACAATGCATTGTTGAAATCAATGCAACTAATCAAATCAACATATGGATTGTTTGGATTCCAGCTAGTTGCCTCATGTTGGCTCTAGTACCAACCAAACCTTAAACAAAAAGTGGGAATTTCTTTTTACTGCAGTTTTTATTTTTTGCTTTGGTTTTTTGGGGTTATTGTACTTGCTATGGCGCTTCTAGTGGGCGTATGTGATGTCATTTTCCTCGGGTTGTTAGGCTTGGGTTGTTAGGCAGAGGTTAGATTATTTTGGGGTGCCCTTCCGATGTTTCAAATGTAGATGCACTGGTCATATCATGGCACGGTGCCCTCTTCTTTTGCGTTCTAGTTCGATCGATGAGGGGTTTGGAGTTTCGGCTACTTTGAACCCTGCTGCAGAAGCGGACGAACCTTCTCCATCTCTCAAATCTTCGGGTAAGTCTTCTCATACTAACTCTCTTCAGAAGGAACTTCCCAAAGAAGAGTTAGACTACATTCTTGATATTGAGAAGCCTCTTGATAAAAGAATCATGGATGAAAATCTTAGACTTAACCCTAAGGGTTTTTATGAGAGAACTCTGTGCACACCTACTAAGGGTTCCTTGGGTCCTAAGCCGGGGTTTGTTTCTCCTGTGAGTTTCCCCCCTCTGGATAGTATTGAGGACCTGAACGTTTTGTCAGATGATCAAGGTTTGAGTTTACATTGGGATCCCCTGTTGGGTGGTGCACAGTTGAATTCTGTGTCGAATTCCCAAACTTTTCCTCCTTTGGGAAATAAGCAAAGCCTTACCAATTCTACTATCGGGATTCCACATGAATCGGGAGGTTCCGAAACTCGGGATGGACCTTTGAACCTATTGGGAACTGATTAGGGATCTCCGCCCATTTCAAATACCTTTCTGCCGTCGATGATTTTTTCCAAAAAATCCTCCTCGAACCCTCTTGTCAAACCCATCACTCCAGATAAGTTTATGAATGTAACTATTAGGAAGAATAGGAGGAAGGGTTTGGATAGGGGAGGTACTGGTTCAGCTAAGGATTTTACTCCACTCACTTCCAGATTAGCTCTCTCTGATATTGATGGTGATGTAAACAACCCTAATTACTGTCCTGAGGCTCTTAGAGAGGATATGCCTCCTCTGGCGGTTCCTTAATGCTTATTCTCACACTTAATGTTCGGGGTTTGGAAAAAGCTTCCAGGGCTAGGGCTTTATCCCACCTTTTCATGACTACTAGTACTCATATTATTTTGTTTCAAGAAACTATGTGCTCGGAGTTGGCTACTGTTTGTAAACTTGCCCCCATTCTACATGGTTGGGAATTCTCATCCATTAATGCTGAGGGTCACTCGGGGGGGCTTCTTGCAAGTTGGAACCTTGTTTTTTTCAATTTCCTTGCCTATAAAACTTAGTGGGGATTGCTTCTGGAAGGTTCTTGTCTGAGTTTTAACTTGCCGCTTACAGTTTTTAATATTTATGGACCATATAAAGATCGTGGTAGATTTTGGGATTCGTTGTGGGCATCGGGTATTTTTAATACCCCCAATCTTATAATTGCAGGTGATTTGAATTTCACCCACTGTGCTCGAGATATTTGGGGCACTCATGCTCATATGGATGATATGGCAGGTTACTTCAATGAATTGTTGGATTCGTGTGATCTCATTGATGTTCTTCGTAGTGTTTCTGGTCCTACCTGGACAAATGGAAGGGCGGGGTCAGCTGGGATCCACAAAAGACTAGACAAATTTTTGGTCAAATCAGGTCTTATTAATAGGTGGGAAAGACACAGATCTTGGGCTGGCGACAATAAGTTTTCTGATCATTGGTCAGCTTTTTTCCAAATTGATACTGGTCTCAGCAAAATCCACTACCCATTTAAGTTTAATTGCTCATGGTTAAGCAATGAAGACTTTTGTGGCGTTATCAAGGATTTCTGGATTAATTATCACACTGAGGATGACCTGAACCCTATTGACGCCATCGTTCAGAAGCTTCTGCAACTTAAAGGTATAGTTTCAAAGTGGATTCATAAAAAAAAAGGATGATGTTTCTGAACTTACATCACTGGAGGCTCAGTTATAGGATTTACATAGGTAGAATTTGGGTGATAGGTTGCTGGATGAGGAGTTTGATATTATCAAACTTATTGAAGGAAAGAAAGAAGATTTATTAGTACAGGAAGCTAAATATTGGAGACTTAAAAGTCGTGCTACTTGGATCAGTCATGGGGATGGCAATACAATTTTTTTTCATAACTATGCTTCGCATAGAAGGAATATGAATGTTGTTTGGGACCTTTTAGATGCTGGGGGAATCAAATTTCAGGTCAAGATTCCCTACATACTGCTGCAACTGACTTCTTTGGAAATCTATACTCTGATACGGGTCAGACTGATTTACTCCAACAAATTAACGTTGCTCAACTCTATCCTGCTTTCATTACAGAACATGATGCATATATTTTAGGGAAAGCTGTCACTCTTACTGAAGTTGAAGATGCACTTAAGAGTTTTGCTAAGGACAAAATCCCAGGCCCGGATGGATGGAATGTGGAGTTATTTTTGCACTTTTTTTTATTTTATGGGTCCTGACCTACTGAGGATGGTGGATTTCTCTCGTTCAGAGGGGTACATTTTGGGCGGGCTAAACTCTACTTTCCTCACACTTATTCCGAAGAAGGGAAAGCCCACAAACTTTGGATATTTCCATCCAATTGCTTTATGCAACTTGGCATACAAGCTCATCACTAAAATGATCTCTGTTCGGCTGAAACCTATACTTTTGCCCATACATCAGCTGAACAATTTGGGTTTTTACAATATCGCCAGATACTTGATGCTATCAGAATAACTCAGGAAGTTATTCATACTGTTAAATCGAGAAAATTGAAGGCTATGTTTTTTAAGGTGGACCTCGAAAAAGCTTATGATAGAGTTGACTGGTCCTTTCTACGGTTGGTTCTCATTCAGATTGGTATGCCACCTTTGGTCATACAGTGGATTATGGCATGTGTAACATCGGCTAGTATATCTGTTCTAATCAATGGAGCACCCTCGGTATTTTTTAGGATGAGTAGGGGGATTCATCAGGGATGTCCCCTCTCTCCCTTACTTTTCCTACTAATCATAGAAGGACTGAGTAGAATGATTACTGCTGAAAAACTGGATGGAAGAATCTCGGGTATAAAGCTTTCTAGGGAGCTAGTCTTCACTCATGTGTTATTTGTTGATGATGTGTTAATTGTTGGGATGAATACTGACTTAGAATGGCAGAATTATAGGGATATATTTAATACTTTCTGTGTGGCCTCTGGTATGAAGGTAAGCTTAAATAAATCCTATGTATATCACTTTAGATTCTTAGACTAGTGGATTGAGACTTTAAAAGCCTTCGTACCTTACAATTTTTAGGAGCTTGAGGACGATTTTATGTATCTTGGATTTTTTATTAAGCCGAATGATTATAGGAGTAAGGACTGGTTGTGGTTAGTAAGGAAAGTTGAGAAAAGGATTTCACACTGGACTTTCAGGTTGCTGTCCATAGGGGGTCGATTGATTTTGGTAAAGGCTATACTTACGGGCATTCTGGTCTACTGGCTCTCTCTCCGTCCAATCCCTGCATCTATTCTCACAAGATTAAGAAGGTTATACTTTAATTTCTTATGGAAGGGTGGCTCAGAGTGTAGAAAGTTGGTATTGACCAAGTGGGAATCAATTGCATTACCGACTTGTTATGGTGGATGGGGCATCCGCAATCTTACTTTCTTCAGTATTGCATTGAGAATGAAAAGTCTCTGGAGATCACCGTTTGGCAATACTCTTTGGTCAAAGGTGATCAGGTTCAAATATCTAAAGGGAGATATTATCAGCTGGCTGAGAAATCCTGTGAAGAGGAATTTCAATGCATCTTTAATTTGGACCGGATTCATGAAGATTTTCAGCTGGGTGGAAAAGGATCTAGCGTGGAAGGTAGGTAATGGACATGATATTCTAGTGGGAATCGATCCAATCGTTAGATTGGAGGAACATTATAGGATTCCTGATGAGATGTTGATTACCCTTCATCGACATGACTACAAGACACTTAATAAGATAAGGAAAACAAATCTTAATCAAATTTAGTGTTATTGGATAAATGCCTTTGATTTGGGCTTTGAGGAAGACTGTGCTACTGTTTGGAATCATTACATCAAAAGGATTAATGATATTGGATGCAGGCTCTCAACGGATGATGATAAAGTCATTTGGCTGAATAATACCAAAGCTGGCACGATCATGGCATGTTTGGCCTATCAAGTAGTTATTAGCACATAGTGTATCTTTCCTGCTAACTGGTGGTACAAAGCTCTTTGGAACTGGAAAATACCCCTCAAAATAAAATGTTTTATGTGGCGGGCGCTAAGAGGTGAGCTTACAACCTGGGACATTTTAGTCAAAAGAGGGTGGGAAGGACCAAATTTATGCTATCTCTATATGCAGAATTTTGAAATTGTCAATCATATCTTTGTTGATTGTTTATTTACCAAGGAAATTTGGTTGTTAATCAAACATCATTATAATATGACACTTATGTGGGGTGATGACTCCTTTGCTCAGGATACTCTTGATTGGTACAGAAATGCAGATTCACTTCCCTTTTAGCCTGCGGTGACCGCATGGGCCATTTGGTTGTCTTGTAACCAGGTTATTTTTTAGGATCGTCGACCTTGCTTAGACTGGACTCTCAAATGTATTATCAAAATGATATTAGAGAAATGCTCGGAATACTACAAACAAAGAACAAAATTAATAACCCCCTTTAGTCTTCCACAACATCAAGTAGTGATATTCTTTGATGGAGCAGCGACTGAGGGTAAATGTGCATCTGGTGGGGTCATATTCATCAACTTAACATTACTTTACTCTGAAGCTGAATTGTGGTCATGGATCCAACATGAAAGATGAGATCCTCGGTCTTTGGTGTGTTCTGACGGTGGCATATTACTTCGGACTATCAGATGTGACGATCTTTGGTGATTCCAGGGTGATCATCAAATGGGCTCAGGGAGAATATAAGTTGAATAATTTGCCTCTTTACCATTGGTGTAACAGGATTAAAGAATTATTGTAGCACTTTGAACATATTACTCTTGAGCATATTTATAGGCAGTTTAACACTTTGGTTGATTCTCTCTCAAAGGATGCATATGCTGGTGATGAAGGTGTTATCTGCTGGGAGGAATTTTTTGAGTCTTCACTGATAGATTCTGGCATATTACAGATCTATGATATTTGACCGCATATCTTTCTGGCTTTTGTTTTTTGGAAGCTAGAGATTTTGTTGCATACTTAAAGTTTTTTGGGGAAGCTTATTGAGCTTAACTATTTCTGTTGTTTCTGTTTTTTACAGTGACTGGATAGTATGATAAGTCTATTTCATGGACTTATGAACATTTGTAATATTTGATTCATTATGAATAGCAATAGTATGGTTTTTTTCGCTGAAAAAAAAATCAAATCAACATACATCTTGTGTTTTTTAAGAACAGTTGTTTGTTGTCTATTGGTAAGTAGTGAGATGATTGGACTTAAGGTTCAAATCCCTTCTGTTTTTTCTATTTCTTATGTTTGTGATAGTAATTTTTTTTACTTATTTTGTTTCTATTTCTTATGTCTACTATAATATATTTTTTACTTCTTTATTTTATTTCTTATATTTCTAATTTTTATGTCAACTATAATATTTTTTACTTCTTTGTCTTTTAGGCATTGTTGAAATCAATGGAACCATGTTTTTTTATTAAGGTTCAAATTCTTTCTATTTTTTCTATTTCTTATGTCGGCTATAGTAATTTTTTTTTATTTCTTTTGTTTCTACTTCTCATGTCTACTATAATATATTTTTTACTTCTTTATTTTATTTCTTATATTTCTACTTTTTATGTCAACTATAATATTTTTTATTTCTTTATCTTTTAGACATTGTTGAAATCAATGCAACCATGTTTTTGTATTAAGATTCAAATCTCTTCTATTTTTTCTATTTCTTATGTCGGTAGTAATTTTTTTTATTTCTTTTGTTTCTACTTCTTATATCTACTATAATATATTTTTTACTTCTTTATTTTATTTCTTATATTTCTACTTTTTATGTCAACTATAATATTTTTTATTTCTTATATTTTTAGTTTTTATGTAGGCTATAATATATTTTTTTGTAACATGTTTTTATTAAATTGATGAATTCAATTTACAGATGTAAATAACAAAAAAAAACAATGCATTTGTTGAAATCAATGCAACGAATCAAATCAATATGCATCTTTTTTTTTAAGAACATTTGTTTGTTGTCTATTGGTAACTAGTGAAATGATTGGGCTTAAGGTTCAAATTCCTTCTATTTTTTCTATTTCTTATGTCAGCTATAGTATTTATTTTACTTCTTTTGTTTCTACTTTTTATGGCTACTATAATATATTTTTTACTTTTTTCTTTTATTTCTTATGTTTCTATTTTTTATGTCAGCTATAATATTTTTTACTTCTTATATTTCTAGTTTTTATGTGGGCTATATTTTTTTTTTTACTTCTTTATTTTATGTCGGGTATAATATTATGTTTCTACTTTTCATATCCACTATAATATTTTTTTAACTTCTTTATTTTAAGTCGGCTATAATTTTATTAATGGCCGACATAATATTTATTACTTTTTACTTTGTATTATTCGTTTTTGTTTATGGCCGACAGGTTACAACATCTCCCTCATACTCGTGTAATGTTACTCGACAAACGTTACAACATCTCCCTCATAGTCGTTTACTCGACACACATTACAAGATATCCCTCATACTGGGCTGTAGAGTGCCTCTCGACGCAAATAATAAAATATTAAGTAAATAATTTTTTTACAATGTTGGTCCTAAGTTAAAGTTCAAAATTAATATGAGGGAGAAGTGTAATTTAGTGTTCAACATTGACAAGTGCCACTTTAATAAAATATTAAGTAACTACATTTTTTACAATTTGAAACCCTAACTTAAAGTTCAAAACCAAAGAGAGATATATAGTCTTAGAGGAAGTTAATCATCACCATCACCATCATATTCCAATTAATTAAAACTAAAAAAATAAATTAAAATTTGATACTTTTTGCTATGCGATGTGAGAGTCGAGCCATGATTAAACTAGAATTTACATAGGAGGGATTTGAGCATGAGAGATTTACATATTAAACCAACAGAGGTCCATCTTAACTCTGGATCTACCAAGCATGGAGAGGGATCGAATCCCTTGAGGTGCAAGCTTTTCCTCAAATTTTGCATTTTAAAAACAGTTTGCACCTTAAAGGATTTGGTCCCTCTTGGCACTTGGTCTAGATCTAGAGTTAATATGGATTTATACTAGTATTAGGATTTTAATCTAAATCTTTAGCCAAATAACCCTAAGAATTAATTCATACTCTCATATTTAAATGTTCTACTCTTGGCATTAAGGAACTTATAACTTGTTCACATTTTATTATGCCATACAACATTATTAATGTGGTTAAGCCATTCATTGATCTAAATTTGGATTGTGACTGACATTCATTGACCCGCCTTGTGATTAGCTATAGCTTTTTGGAAACACATTCACATGGCATTATTGATGATTCAACATGTATTGATCTTGGTTGTGATTATATATAAATTTTTGGAAAGAAATTCACTTGGAATTATTGATAATTCAACATCCACACATCCACATTATCATGTTTGTAATGTCTCTAGATTTACCAACTGTTATTATTATTTTTATCTAGTTTAGGGTGAGTGCAAGTTAATGAGGGTCACTTTTGGTACGTTAGGGATAAGTGGAGTGGAATAGAGAGAGAGAGGGGGGGGGGGGGTTGGGTGATTAGGGGTAGGGGGAGGAGGGAGGAGGGCTTGGATGATTAAGGGTAATGGGGAGGAGGAGGGTTGGGGGAGATAAAAAGAGAGAGATCAAGGTGGGGGGAGGGGGGTAGGGGCTTAGGGATGATGATGAGAAAGAGAGAGAGAGAGAGAGAGAGAGAGAGAGAGAGAGAGGTTAGGGGTAGTGAGATGTGTTTGAGATGGGGGGTGTTAGGGGTTTGGGGGAGAGAAAGAGGGCTAGGGGTTAGGTGTAGGTGGAGGGGTAGGGTAGAGATAAAGAGAGAAAGAGAAGGAATTAGTAAGGGTACGGGGGAATATGGGATAGAGAGAGAGGAGGAGGGGGAGGAGTAGGGAGGTGAGAGAGTGAGGGAGGGGGTTAGTAAGGGTTACAAAGAGGAGGGGAGAGAGAGAGAGGGGGGGGGGGGGGGAAGGGAGGGAGTAGGTGTGTGTGTGTGAGAGAGAGAGAGAGAGAGAGAGAGAGAGAGAGAGAGAGAGAGATGGGAGGTGGTAAGTGGTAGGGGGATGGGGATTGGGAGAGAGAGAGAGTGCGTGCGCACCGCGCGCGAGAGAGAGATGGGAGGTGGTAAGTGGTATGGGGATGGGGATTGGGGAGAGAGAGAGAGAGAGAGGTTAGGGGTAGGGGGAGCAAGAGAAAGAGAGAAGGGAAGAGGGGGTGGTTATGGGTAGGGAGGGTAGGGGGGTTTAGGGAGAGAGGGTGGAGGGTTAGGGGTAGTGAGAATGTGAGAGAGAGGGGAAAATTTTAGGGGGTTGGGGGGAGAGAGAGAAGGGTGGGGGTTAGATGTAGGTGGAGGAGTAGGGGAGAGAGAGAAGGAGAAAGAGGGTTAGTAAGGGTGAGGGGGATGAGGTGTGTGTGTGTGTGTGTGTGTGTGTGTGTGAGAGAGAGAGAGAGAGAGAGATGAGGAGGAGTGAGGGAAGGGTTTAGTAAGAGTTAGGTCGAGGAGTAGGGGGTGAGAGAGGGAGAGAGTAGGGGGTGTTAGGGGATTAAGGGATATCTAAAGAGGGATTGGAGTTATGGGTAGGTGGAGTATGGGAGAGAGAGAGAGAGTGAGGAGGAGAGGCGTGGGACTTGGCTTGGTGATGATAAAAAATGAGAACATTAAAAAGACTTGGATGGATAGGTATATAGAATGAACACCTTTCATGAAGAAAGTGAATATGACTTGGTGTGTTAGACTTGGCTTGGTGATGATTTAACATGAAAAAGATTTGAATGGCTAGAGAGAGAGAGGGGGGGTTAGGGGTTTAGGGAGGAGTAGGGCGATTAGAGAAAAAGAGGGGTATATGTGAGGAATGTTGGTGTTAGGGTTAGAGAAAGAGAGAGAGAGAGAGAGAGTTTTGGGGAGGAGTAGGGAGATTAGAGAGAAACGGGGGTATAGGTGAGGAGTGTGGGTGTTGGGTTAGAGAGAGAGAGAGAGGTGGTAAGGGGTTATATGTTGACGGAGAGGGGGGTGTCAAGGGGTTAGACATAGAGGTAGAGGGGGTTGCTAGGAGATTGGGGTTAAGTGGGGTTAAGAGAGAGAGAAAGAGAGAGAGAGAGAGAGAGAGAGAGAGAGAACCAATGGGGTGGTGGTGTGTTAGGGGGTTGGGGAAGAGAGAGAGAGGTGGGGTTAGCTATAGGTGGAGGAGTAGGGGAGTGAGAGAGAGTGAGAGAGGATTTTATTAAGAGCTATGGGGAAGAGGGGGGGAGAGAGAGAGAGAGGTGGGACGTAGGGGTTTGGGGAGGAGTAGGGCTATTAGAGAGAAAGGGAGTATAGGTGAGGAGTGTGGGTTTTGGTGTGTGTGTGTGTGTGTGTGACACACACACACACACACACATATATAGAGAGAGAGAGAGATTGGGGAGTGGTAAGGGTTTAGAAGTAGAGAGAGAGTGGGGTAGTTAAGGAGTTAGAGGTAAAGACATAGGGGGGGTGTTAGGAGATTGGGAGTAAGTGGAGAAGGGGATAATGAGAGTGAGATATGGGGTTAGTAAGGGTTAAGGAGAGGAGGAAAGGGGTGTGTGTGAGAGAGAGAGTAGGGAGGGGGGTGTTAGGGACCTGGGGGGAGAGACAGGGGTAGGTGGAGGGCATGGGTGATTAGGGGTAGGGGGGTGTTATGGAGTTGGAGAGGGGGTATTAGGGGGTTGTGGGGGTATTAGGGAGTTGGAGAGGGGGTGTTAGGGGGTTGGGTAAGGGTGTTAGAGTGTGTTAGGGGCCCGATGTAGGGAATAAAATATTCTTTATAAAATGGGTACGCATTTTTGTTCTCTAAAATGTGTACACATTTTGGTTCTCTAAAACGCGTATGCATTTTAGAGAACAAAAACATGTACGTTTTTTGTTCTCCTAGCCTTCATGGCATCCCACTTGGCTTCCTCTAGCTTTCCCATTCCTATGTTTAATAAATGCGTACGCGTTGTTGAATTCTAAAACAAGAACATGTTTTGAAAAAAATCCTTTGCATCTAAAAGGTCCCCCATCTTTGTGCGAGGATCCCCAGTCCCAATTCAAAATCCTTAGGAGTCTTTTGGAGCCATCTACCCTTGGGGGTTTCAACATCGATTTTCCTAGTAATTTTTCCTTTCATTCTCTAATTGTAAATGCAAGTTGTTGAAGTACTTAGAAGGTGTCCAAGAATATAATAGATGTATTAGGGTGTCCTAATACACCTCAATCCACTCTGGACATAATTCAAAACCATTTGGGATCATTTGGGACAGTTTGGAGCTTCACTAGTCCAAGGTTCGAAAATTGGCTAAATTGGGAAAAATTTCAAATTGGGGACATTACAATAGTAGATTTAAAAAGTCTATAGAGATCCCTATAATTTGAAGCTCCCCCGATCCCATGAATATTGAATGATAGAATAGACATTAATAACCTCCTTGATTGGGTTGGCCTGCTCTAAGGGACTGAGAGTTTGGTGAATTACCCACATAACTATTCTCCCTAGTTGCCTTATAAAGTCTCTTGGATAGGGGGATATAGTGATTGCTAGATTCATTGTCCCCCCTAGAGGGTTCTAATGAAGGAACATTATTTTTTCATTTTTTCTTCTTATTTCTGATGGTAACATTCTGGTACCGAATATATGTTATAGGGGTAACATCATGGTTAGTAGATAGTATGTTTGAATATATATGGATAGGTTTCTTGAATTTTGATGTCAATACAGAGGAAATTAGATATTCAAGCTCCTCATTCTGCTGAATCAGGGGAGAAGTAGAACCTAAAGGCGACACAACTAAACCCGTAGTTGTTAACAATGAAGGGGGGTCTAATATGCAAACGAAACCACGAGGGTCAAGGTCTGAGATTGTATCTGATGCCAGTTTGGAAACCCTCGAAGAACAAACCAAAAAAATTATCAATCAATTTTGAATATGTATCAGTAACACTCAATGGGGGTTACATATCATTTACCAAGCCCAAGCCATTATTTAGTGAAGAGCAGTTCACCCCTTGACTAATGATCATTTCACCAACTTCATTTGATGATATATTTTTAGACAAATTTGTATCAACTACTGATCGATGACCAGGAATGAAAATCCCTACATCATTACAATGAAGATATATAGTTTCTAAATCCTTTTCCACAAAGAGATAAAAATTAAGTTCAACTTTTGATACAGCTTCGTATTGAGTACGAGAGTCAAAAAGTGACATACCGTTTATTTTGAAAGAATCACCATCCAATGTAGATGTGGGTTGAGGCATTTGTAATTCCTCTTCGCTATCCCAATCCTCGCCAAAGGATACCTCGACCACCCTTGAGATCAAATAGTGGCATTTAGCTTTAATATGGCCTCTCTCTTGATAATAATGGCACCTGAATGGAATATGAAGATAATCAAGTTTTTTCCTTATAACCTTATCGCCCCATAAAATTTCCACTTCAACTAGAAGACCCTGGTTATGTCCATCTCCACCATAATCGATGCCACTTGTTTCTCAGCACCAAATAACATCATTTTTTCCAGCCTAATAAATTGTCCTAGGAAATTTACTAACCCTTCAAAAATGTTCTTCATCTAGAGTTTAATAGGGAAGACGGGTAGCAGAAGCCACAAATGCCGAGTCATCATTTTTTCCTTCTCTTGATCAAAGGAAGTATGCCAACGTTTTATAACTAAGGAACCCTCCTTGATAATCCATATTCAACCCAATACCTTTGGAACATCCTCTGCTTTGGGGAAAACCAAACACAACCAGCCATTGATCAACATACTGATTTGAGAAGTAATACTAAACTCATGAAGCTAATTTGAATCAATCTAATCAATAATATGCAATCTATTTGCTTTGGTACACTCAATCCGATCGACCACCACTCGACTAGAAAACAACTCAACGTGCTCCAAATTCACATCCTTACCCAAAACATATTTTTCCAGTCTAGATTTTATGTAACGCACCCAATGTTACCCTACACTTAAAACGCACTAATAATAATATTTTTTTCTTCTTTTACTAAATGTTACATGCATAAGGGTTATATAAGTTTCCTATAACAAATGCAGAACAAAATAAACATTTTTGCAGAAGAATAGTAGATCAAGATATCAACACACACTATACTAGACCAAACCAAACTTCACAACACAGAGAACCTGTGACAGAAGGTAACAATGACATAAGACCTAGGATACAAGAGCCGTGACACACGACTTGAGACACAAGAGGTGTGACACAAGAGCTATGACGCAAGACCTGGGATACAAGAGCCATGAGACAAGACTTGAGACAAAAGGACCTGGGACATAGAGGACTTGTGACCCAGAGGACCTGAGACAAAGAGGACTTGGGACGCAGAGGAGCTGTGACACATAGGAATTGTGACAAAGAGGACATGCGACACAGAGGAACTATGACACAAAGGAACTGCGACCAAGAGGACCTGTGATACAGAGGACCCGTGACACAAATGATCTATGACAAAGAGAACCTGTGAGATAGAGGACCTGTGACACAAAGGACCTGGGATGCAAGCATGATTTTTTTTTTCACAATAAGACTTAGTTGCAATGAACCATAAAATATAAGTTACTGAATCAGAATGGTTAGCTACAACTGCATACATAAATCTTCAAATATGCTAATGCTTGAGAACAATTTTCACAACCTTTCTTCTATCATTTAATGTCTTATAAATTATTCATTAAACATGCAATTTCAACTATGAATACGAACTTATTATGCCATTTAAAACGAAGATACCACTCTGTAATTCCCCTAGCCCTCAGTCCGGCTAGTAGAGGGGAACATTAACTAAATCAGGACCATTGAGTTTCACCCATAAGCATAATTACGAATTTATAATAGCTAAAATGCATGTACAATTACGTAATTAAAAACACACAGTGGAAAATAACTTGATCTACACGCATGTAGCATGCAATCCCAAGCATAATTATCACAGACAAATAAACTAAAGCATTACACATCGGATACAAAATAATACTTATCTTTTGAACAAGAAGATCCAAGCAACTAGCTGTGCAAGAGCGATTTTCCACCCAACCATAGGCACTCTGTTGAGCATATACTCTTTCTACTGAGAGGCCACCCCCAAGCTGGGCTATGAGGCCACTAGGGTGAAGGAAACACCTACAGGATTCTCTCTCAGCCCACAACCCATTATTCTCTCTATGCTTAGCCAAATGCTCAAACATAGCTCTACAAGGGTTACACTTAGTCACAACAGCCTTGGATCCTACAATACCCACCCCACACAACACCCTTCTAGGCTCATGCATCCCCTTCATCATTCCACGGTTCCCTTGGGCGATCCATCTTTCTAAGTGCTTCGAGTCTGTGTATAGAAGAAGTCCAATATGATATATGATGCAATAGAACCACCTGTAGCTTCAATTTGTGGATTCTAAAGCACCTACGAGCATCATAACTCGATGGGTAAGGGTTACTAGCTTGCCCAACCTCTCTGCTCACCTACAACCATCTATTTTTTTTCTTCCAAAAATACAGCTCTGTCTCTAAATTCGAATTTATGGGTTATACATAGTTTAGTAATGGTCATGAACAACAGTGGAAAACTCTACGTAGTGTAAAATATTCCTAAGAGAATGAGGGTCGACTCCAAGGGATATGAAAAAATGGTTAAAATACAACTGACATAGATTCTGACAGTAGAAGAAAGGACTCTTGGTAGCTGCAATATGACTTATGTTGTGACAAAACTGTCACAAAAGTGCAGTCAGCCCCATGCTGCAATGATTGTATGAGGTGGCCTTTCCCACCAACCTCACACATGTATTCAATAATTGAAAAAATAGTAAAAAATGAGATAATTGGCTTATTCAAAGAACATGACTAAATTTAGGTGAGTTCTAAGGTCGACACTTGGCAATAAGGATTTAGTCTCCCATAAACCCCCTTTCCTCTGCCCCCTTGGTGGAATCATAGCCCCTTTGGTGCTCTTTACACATCCATTCTTCGACCATTTTATTATTTATGCGCATACTATTTACATATATTTCAGGTTATCATGACAAGCCAACCATATGGTCCAAATAACAATATTTACGTCATACATGCCTAGCCATTCACTAGTTGAGCCTTGGCCTTGAGCTCCATACTAGGAATCCATACTAGCATATTTACATCATTTACATAATTCGATGACCATCCTCATGGATTGAAGCTTGCCCTAAAGTCTCCTTCGTTGGATGACGGGTAGCCCCACACAAATAGGAACCCAGATCTAGACCCGATGACGCACCACTAGGAGAAGGAGCCATTGGATTAGGGAAAGGGAACCCCCCCCATACCAGCTATTTGGAGAGCCACCGTTTGGTAAGGTTACCTTTTGGGGAGATGGGACCTGTCACATCATAACTTGAGATCACGTGGTTTGATCCCCTAGCTCCCGCCATATGGAAGTTAGATAAATCATCCCCAAACCACATCGACAAAGAAAGCGAAATGGAATCCCGATCAATAGAGAAGGAGAAAGGTGACAAAAACAGTAATATTAGGATACCTATGGAATGGAGAGCATAAAAAGTACTAATAAAGGCTGAAAAGAATCTGGAGTAAAATAAACACAAATATAATTCCCTTATTCAACATGTAAAAACATATTATATATTTAAAGAACTATTTTAAATTTTATAATTCAATTTAATATATTATTTTAAAACTTTATATATACATATTTTAAGCATGAAATTCTTTGCTACCTTGTCACAAAAATATATACAATAAAACTAATCTTAAAACTTAAGACAATAATATTGTATCTTGTAAACAATAAAAACTATACCTCAAGAAATTGGATCCCTCAAATAGATCTATGAAGCTTTCTGGAAGAAGCTGGCACATAAACATTACTACCATCTTCATCGTCACATATGCAATGTAAATCAGTTGATGTAATTATATAAAAATATATTAATTATAATATTTATACAAAAGATTACTTTAACATAGTAATCATATAACAAAAATTGCTCTTAAAATTTATATTGATACACATTCTCGATCATTCTTAATAAATCTTTCTTTTTAAGATAAATCTACACTGATACACATTCCTCAATCCACATTTTTTTAAAAAACAAACTTAAATTTAAAATTTACCTGGTAAAACTTGGAGAAGTCCATAGAAATGGCCACATGAAACACTCCCTCATAGCCGTCCACAGTAGAGTCGAAGCTTCCCTCTTCGCATAAGTCTGCCTGGAAGAGCTTCAGTCTCTCTGCAGCTATAGTTAAGGACAGCAAAGGCCCAATTTTTGCATGGTTTTCTGCATGCATATATTCGAGCGGATCGGTACTCTAACTGTGAAATTCATCGTGAAATTCATTGATTCATTGTGTTTAGAGGCTCATTCTTCAGCTTAACATGGAAGAGTTTGTAACGATGGACTACGTGATTTTACAATCTTTTTCAGTGAACTGTAGAGGCCCTGGGTGCAATAATAATAATAAATAATTTCATATGTTAGTTGACTGGTGTTTGAAACTTTCAATGATTAATGTAAGAAAGTAATTATCTAAAACACAGTTAATTATAAAGGTATTATCTGCACATTTTCTGGTAGTTAGCAATCTCGAAGATATGCATATGCATATAGATCACCATTTTTTTGATAAACAAAGCACAATGGAGGTAAGCTTGGTTTTCTGCAGTTATGAAGATTTTGACAAAGGATTAGATGAGAGGTCAATATAGAACATGGAGGAAGAACAAGTTAGTTTACTAATTTGAATAAGTTAGGTTTTAGGATATACAATGTTATACTCTAGATTTAATGCTTGTATCTTAGGTGTTTTATAGCTCAGTATGGTATTGATGTTGTCACTTCCTAATGTTATGTTGTCAAAAATAAAAAATAATTAACAAATGTTGGCTCATAAAATAATAAAAAAAATAAAACCAAATAAAAACTACGCTCATAAAATAAAAAAATTAAAACCAAATAAAAAGTTAGTAAAAAAATCCATGTTGGCTTATAGAATAGAAAAATAAAAAGCATAGATCAATCTTAAACATGGATTTAATTATTTACACCTCAAGAAATTGGATCCCTCTCGGTGCTTGATAAATCAGGAATTAAAATGGATCTATGCTAATGTATATTTAGTCTTTACAACTTTCATTACCCACAATCTAGACAACACTTTGTCTAGAAAGAGAAGCCATGCACATATAATCTACAAATTCATATAATAAATATATTACCCATTAATAAAAAAAAGTTCAAAAATGGACATTAACCCTAACTTAAAGTTCAAAACCAAAGAGATATATGTGGTCTTAGTGGACATTAACCATCATTGTTATCATCATCATATTCCAATTAATTAAAAATAAAAAAATCAATTAAACCTTGATACTTTTTGCTATGGGATGTGAGAGTCTAGAGCAATGATTAAACTGAGATTTACATAGGAGGGATTTGAGCACATACAAGAGATTTGCATATTAAACCAAAATAAATCCATGTTAGCTCCAGATCTACTAAGCACGGAGAGGGATCAAATCCCTTGAGGTGAAACATTTTCCTCAAATTTTGCATTTAAAAAACTGTTTGCACCCCAAGGGATTTGATCCCTCTGGACACTTGGTAGATCTGGAGTTAAGATAGATTTATACTGCTATTAGGATTTGAACGTAAATCTTTAACCAAATAATCCTAACAAGTTATTTATACTCTCATATTTAAATGTTTTACGCTTGGCATTGAGGACATTATCATTGGCATTGATCTAAATTTGGATTGTGGTTGACATTCACTGACCCTCGTTGTGATTAGCTATACTTTTTAGAAATGCATTCATTTGGAATTATTGATAATTCAACATGTATTGATCCCAATTGTGATTAGATATAACTTTTTGGAAATGCATTCACATGGCATTATTGATAATTCAACATCCACACATCCACATTATCATATTTATAATGTCCCCATATTTACCAACTAATTTTTTTTTTTTTAAAATTTAGTCTACAAAGCGATCCGATCACAACTCTATGTTGGTTTAAGTTGCCATCCTCTGAACTCTTTCCTTAACTTTTTAAATATTTTTTCATTTAAATCATGATAACATTTTGATCTCCACTATGCTTGGCTTAGTACCCTTCCACTGGGTGGTTGTTGACTTATTACTTGTCGAGACTATAAAGAATACTTCATTATTTCCCAAACTCATCATGGTATGCACTCCTGCCATCTATTTTATTTGACAGAAATATTCCAACCCACTTCAAAGCCCAACCTATTCGATCGAGCACTTAGAACTATTAAACCCATGCAATACTAACTTCTCATTGTATTAAAAATCCCCATGCTTACTATTTCACCTATGCCTATACTAAGGTCGCTACTAAGAAGTGGTCACCCCTTGGCATGTCTCATCCACTACTGAACACATTGTATGATACTAGGCCTTAGGAAGGGAGATACCCTAACGTTTTATCTATACTATGTTTAAGCCATGCATAAGGCATACCATGGTTGTAAGGCATTGGTAGTGATATTGTCGCTACCCACCATCCCCTTCACATCGAACCTTAAATGTGTCCTGTTAACGCCATTAATGACTGCTGTAGTTTTAAATACAGTTGAG
Source organism: Larix kaempferi (assembly GCA_027924585.1). Classification (NCBI taxonomy): domain Eukaryota; kingdom Viridiplantae; phylum Streptophyta; class Pinopsida; order Pinales; family Pinaceae; genus Larix; species Larix kaempferi. Next base: position 20,995,404 of record BSBM01000994.1, on the reverse strand, counting down.
GGGTGGTTGAGGATGTGGCATCTAGGGTTGGAATTTGACGGGCATATGCATGTCATGAGGCATTTTACCCATCAAAATATGGTTAAAATTTTTAACAAACCGTCTCAAAGAATGGGCAAACAATTTGCTAGGACGTATTTTTGATGGTTAATTATTTTTTCAAACTGTCATTAATTTTTATTAATAGGCTTGTTAAGATATGTGTATGCCTAGATAAGTAGCATGTAGTAGGTGGTTGTTATTATATATGTAATAACGGAGATTGGAACTTTCCTATTTGATTGAAGAGTAGGTGGGTGAGTTTTCCTTCAATGGGGATGGATTTGATTTCATTTGGACATTTCTTATTTCTTTATTATATTGTCCTAGAGTTGTCCCAATATGGGGTCGTTCCCTTCCTTTCAATGCCTTTCCCTGCCCTTTGTGCCCTTCCTTCAGAGGATAAGTTAGTTTTCAAGTCCGAAAGTGCAACTCCTAGCGAGAGGTGGGCACCATTTTAGAAGAATTCAACGGTTCTAAACTATGTTAATGAAGGAATTAACCCATCCACCCACCAAGCATCAACAATTTATTAGCTATTGATTTACCAAGCATCAACAAATTATCAACTACCGAATTTACCAAGCATCACCTATGGAATTTTAGACACGCTTGCTTTTCAGCTATGGGCCTCAGAAGTTAGAAGCACTTGTTGAATTTAGATACCCATTTCTCTAGACAATTTGAAACTACTCTCCTCTGGATGCCATGGACTTGGAGATACTGATTTTGGTAAGATGTTATTTTCATTTTTTCTATAAATTTGATAATAATCTAAAAAGAAATTTTAAATAAACTATTCTATGTTTTTTCTTAAACGTGAAATTGTTTTTGTTATTTTGATATTGCACTGGGTTAACATTTGTGACTGGATAAATGAATGGAAACAAGTTTTTGTTGTGGGAGGCTCCCAATCCCACTTTGGACACTTCCTATACTTCCAAGTTACAATTTATAGGTCTTGTTTCTAAAATCTTTTCATGTATCAATTCACATTTTTTGAAAATGATTTATTTGATATATGTCAAAACTTAGTAACATTTTATTATTCTTGTAGTCTTAGTCATTTGTTAAAACAATTAGTTTTATTCATGGGAAAAAAATATTATAAAAAAGTTTGAAGTTGAAAGTGGTTTCTTCTTATCCATTTATAGCCAAGGGAAAGTGAATGGCCCAAAGAAGAAGGAACCATAAACTGGTTGGCACAAATTTTGATCCTCACCCACAAAAACACGTTGAGAATTAAATTGAACCCCATGGTTTTCAGTTTGAATGGAAAAATGTATAATATCACTGGATCTATATTAGTAAAACATGTGCCCAAAAACTAGTTTTCCCCAGAAGAATTTTTATATATTCAAATTACTATGTCAAATTATATGTGTTTATATTATTTTATTTTTATAAAATTAAAATAAAATGAATTATCTATATTAGAAAACTAAATGCTTTCAGTTATGCATGAAATAAAACAAAACAAATTTATTTTGTCAAATTCTCATCTAAGTGCATCATGGATAATACATAGACAACTCCACTTCCGTGAAATATTTGTTTAATATTGTTGAGGAATAATATAGACAACTCCACTTCATGTGCAATAATAGTTGAGGAATCCAAAATAGACCAATAATATAGACAACTCCACTTCACGTGCAATAATAGTTGAGGAATCCAAAACAGTCCATATTTTGGAAAAACAACCTTATTAAACTTCTTCTGACAAAGAAAGGAGAGAATGCCATAGTACAATATCGATTGCAATGTATTTTTTTAATGAATCGCCTCTACAAATGGCATATTATATTTATATGGCCTTTTAACTCAAAGTCCTTTGGAATAATGTCACAATTTCAATTACACCATCGATGCAACATGTTTACCTTGAAAATTTTGGTATGTTGCATTACATGTGGCCTGACATTAATCTCTGGGAAGGATTCTAGGTTTCACCTTTTGTTTGTTTACTAATTTTATCACTTATTGTACTTAATGCCAGCACATGTTACTTTTGAGTTGTCTATGTCACTATCAATAGGTTGTTTTGTTCCACCCTCGATTTTCAAAGTACATGATCAACGAAAAACATGGGTAAATGAGTCTATTGTTATCTTTTAATTGTAAATTAAACTCCTTAATAAAAACATATATTTTAATTGAAAATTAAAATGTCACAATTTCAATTGCACCATTGATGCAACATGTTAACATTGCAAAATTTTGCATGTTGCATTACATATGGCCTAACATTAAGCTTCCAAAATAATTCTAGGTTCCATGTTTCGTTTGTTTCTTAAGTTTATCACTTCATGTACTTTAGATGCATAATGCTGGCACACGTTACTTTTTAGTTGTCTATGTTATTGTTAGTAGGTTGTTTTTTTCCATCCTCGATTTTCAAAGCACATGATCAACAAAAATAAATGGTTAAATGAGTCTATTGTTATATTTAAATGTAAACTAAACTACTTAATAAAAGTACATCTTTTAATTGAAAATTAAATTCTTTAATAAATTAAATTATTATTGAAGGGTGTTTTTTTAATAAAACTTCATTTTTAAAGGGTTAATTTTTCACTAAAAAGTTGTGTGACGGACAAGATAAAAGTTCAAAACAACAAACATACCATCTCTTGGCATGAGTCCACTCCATATCGACTCTCGTTGGCATATCGCTTGGATACCATGTCACCCTATTGTCCATGCTGCACCACATCATGCCATCACACTTCCCATTACCATTAAACATACTACCTAGTGGCTTGTCCTGTCGTAATGTCATTTACTACTGATATGACCATGGCCTAACCATCAAAAGGGGTTTGGCTCTTTTGGTTTTTATGTTGGATGTTTGGACTAATGCCCTCATTTCCTCCAAAATCTTGTTGGGGCTTCTGTTCTGGTTCTCTGGCAGGGTATCTTCTTTTCTGATGGTTGAGTGTAGACTTTTTATTCTTGTTCCTGCTAGTTGTTATGTTACAATATAGTATGTAGCTTGGAATTTGTCTTTGATTGATTTCAATTAAGTTGTTCATTTAGTATGCCATCAGATAATGATGGTCCTCAGCTTCTTGTGAGGAACCCATCACTAAAATATCGATCCACTTCTCCTCGTTGGTGTTGGGGTTTTCAGAGGTGTGGTTTCCATGTGGTGGGGTTGTGATAGCTCTTTAGGAAACCGATCGAGCCCATCCTTCTTCATCTCGCCTATAGGCATATCTCGTTTAAGTTTTTACCAATGATGTATTTATAGAATTTGATTACTTAAAATGTTATTATATAAATTTATTTGATGGATACCGAAGCTCTTTGTCGTATTCTTGGTAGGGTTTATAGGTGGCTTGGCCATGGCTTCGATGACTCTCCCAACAACCAAGTATTTGGATTCCTTGGTCATTACTGGTTGTTAAGCACCTTGGTGATATTCTTATTTGATTGTAATGTGCACACCATTGGTATTAAGCTCATTGAGCATTGTTGTATTGGTTAATTACTTGGTCATTCCATGACCCAACAATCTTTGTTAACTTATTTGTATCTTGTCCTGGGGTTCGTTCTCAACACTATTACTCTGGTTATCAATAAGAAAATGTATTTCAAGTTGAAATATATGACTGTTGAATGTATGTATAGTTTTAGTTCTATGTTATATGTTTATTTATCTATGTCCCATATGGTGGTTTGACCACATTTCAAACCTTATTTCCTCTATATGCTTGTCTTTATAATGTTGCATTGATGTATGACACTATGCGGGTTCGAATACTGAACCTTTTATCTTTCTGTTAATTTAATATGGGGTCGTGCTTAACTATTCGTTGTTTTTTGAGAGTTTTAATATACCGGTTTCGGAGACCTACTTCGTAAATACAATAGGTTTCTTGTTTAAGTTTATACTTGTCTACAAGATTATAGGTTCGAAACCTTGTCATGAATTCCTGTAGCCACTTGGCTACGCTTTTGCATTGCTTAAGTTTTGATGTTTTAGTTAGGGTTTTTGCTCCTGTCTATTATCATTCTAACTTAATGGTCTTTGAACCCTAGCTACACCTTGGCAGTGTTAAGCCTTTGTTATGCTTATTTCTCTGCGACTGTTATATAATTGTTCGTTCCTTTTTATATATATATATATATATTGATTGGATGTTATTGGCATGCAAAAAAGCTTGTAAGAGCCAATGGGATGACTGTTATTTAGCGCAATGCTCACTTAGTTGGTTATATCAACTGTCGACTCAATTATTGTTTTATATGAAAAGTTGCTAGTTGTTGTATAAATATTTGATTCAACTTTATGGTTATTGAGTTGAATGTACATATTAAAACATATTCTCTTATACTTATAAATATTTGCATAATTTTTCTACGTTATTGAGTCTTGCATAGTGACTTGTATGAGCGATTGGCTTGATATTTGACTAATATTTAAAAGAGCATTTCACTTAACCATTATATTAATTGATTATATTGAATACTTGTTTTAGTTCTCATCTACTTTGCTTGGTTTAACCATTTGTCTTCGATCAGGTAAGTTTATATATGATGTTAGTTGCACTGGTTACTTAGTCCAGGATACAAATGAAGGTAACGATATTAGTTACTTGTATATTCTACCTTTGCTCGGGTTCGATTTTGTGCATGATGGCAGCCTATGATTGACATGTTGAAGTTTAACAATGCTATTAGCATAACTTTGATATTTTAGATATTATATGATACTTATAAATAAAAGTAAGGTTATACGGTATTACTGTTTAATTAATTCTGCTTAACTTATACATTATGTTATGTGATTAAACTAAGTATATACTGTGTGTGAAATAGATAGGAAAAATAGATCTTACTGCATGTTACATATTACATCATAACTATTGATTAACCCTAGGAGCTATCTACAACAACTTTATAGCAAAATATTGAGAATATTAATAAGATAAATGAAGAAATCTGACCTCTTTCTGGCTAAACCTAGATGCTATCTATCCATAACATCGATAGAAAATAGTGATAGTAATAATACAAATCTAACTAGCACTAACTGAAATTAGAAAATATTTATTTTAACTACAAATCATTTTAGATACAACTACCCATTTCATAGTATAAATTTGATGAATACTAGAGACTATTTGAATGCTAAAGGAAATGAATAATATACAATATTAGTGAATAAACAAATAAACATATACAAAAAAAAAATATGAGACAAATAGTGAAAAGGCTTAGCTGGTCTGCAATGGTTGTGGAACAATAGTTGGGATCGCCACGTACCTCCCATCCATAGACTTTGAGTATCCAAAAATTACTTGTTCAAGTCACCTCCAAACATGCACTATGGCTCCATAAGGATGAATACGCTCCTCTACCGATTCACAATCCCACTAACCATAATCAACAATATGTATCCAACTCAGTTCAATCACAAAACTATTATTAAAAATTCAACTAAGTTCACTCATAGAACTTTTCACAAAAGTTTCATAACACTCTTCAAGTGCTCACACAACAATACTTCTCAGCAAACTTGGCAATGTCCTGCCTCCTCTCATATGTTCATATATAGATTTGATTACCTAGGTATTACCTCCAAAGGCTTTCCCTCTCTTTGGGAAATTAGTAGCCTTGGATTCACCCCTATATTTCGGGGTGTTAGTTTAATATTTTTATCTCATGACACTTATAATCTCTCTCCCTAGTTAGTAGGATTGTGTTCCCCACTCATGGATTCATAATCATCTCTATTCGTATATTTAATTTTTGAAAATAGAAGGAAAGGGAAACCCTATGTCTCTCTCACCAACACTTCCCATGAGAAAGAAAAAACATATTGTCCCTCACATTGGATAGAAGATAGATACACCCAAGGAATCTATCACCTCACAAGAAACAAAGGGCATCTATGTAGTACAATTTAGATGACCATATTATATATTACTTGCTAAATGTGGGTTGTAAAAGAAGTTTATTAGACAACACTATATCAGTCTCATGTTAAGTCATAGTACAAGTTCAATGTGTTGATAATATAAATTATGTAAGAAGTGCATTTCCACGCTATCTAGCAACAATGTTGATGATTGAATCCATCTCCTCACCCTTAAAATCACATTGTGACAATTTTTATCCTATCAAGAAATATTGACACTTTGGTTCAAAATTAGGTTAAATAGAAATAAAACCAAACCTTGGACTCAAATCAATCTTATCTCCATTTCATTGTTTCCTACTTCCCTCATTGGAAACTCGAATGATAAAGGATATTGCTTCTATCACAATTATGTATTGATGAGTCTTGGAGATATAATGTGAGTCTTCGTAGAATGATCGAGAAGCATTTTCACTACTTTGGAAACTTGGAGTAGAAGCATAATGAGGAGTAGATCAAGTGGAATATGAGAAGAAGCTGCAACAATTAATTGATGAATACATGATATATCAGATCACAGAATATTTTTATTGATTGCAGGCCACTTCGAGGGGGCAACCTCCTTTGAGCAAGCTCAATACAAAATAACTTCACGGTGCCTTCATTGGCCTCAACACACACTTATATACTAAATATAGGCGCCAATACTATGGGTCAAAACCATGGGCCAATACCAACTATGGATCAACAAATACTATGGGCGGCTTACAAAGCATATGCACCCAACAACAATAACACAAACTATGGATCAACAATTACTATGGGATGACTTACAAAGCATATGCGTCCAACAACAATATACTAACAGAGTAAAGAGAAGGGTTGACATGGGTTCCTAACATCCCCTCCCCCTAAGAAAAAAGCTTTGTCCTCAAATATTTAGATGTGGAAATTGTCACTGAATCTGAAGGAGTGGTTCCCATGTAGCATCCTTTGGTTGCATTCCGTGCCACTGAATTAATACCTCTGTGATAGAGCGAGAGAAAAGCTGATGAGTGCGCTTATTGAGGATGGCCTCCGGCTCCAAAAGGATGGATCCTTCATTATCTAGTTCTGGTAAAATAGTTTTTCCTCTGATGTTGGTGCCAAGAACTTTCTTCAGACAAGAGACATGAAATACTGGATGAATGCAGGAAAAAGGAGGTAGTTCCAATTTATAAGCAACGGACCCAATCTTTTGAAGAATCCTATATGGCCCATAGAACTTTGGAGCGAGCTTATGATGCCCTTTGAGTTTTAGGGAGGATTGCTTGTAAGGATGGAGATGAAGAAAAACCATATCACCTACTTCAAAAGTGCGCTCAGAATGGTGCTGATCGGCTTGTTGCTTCATGCGATTTCTTTCCATGTGAAGATTTTTCCGCAAAATGCGAAGAATCTGATCACAATTTCGAAGGACCGTGTCAACTGCCTGAACTGAAGAACTGTTGGGGGTGTATGGAAGAAGAACTGGCGGTGCCTGACCATAAACTGCTTCATATGGAGTCATTTTAGAGGCAGTGTGGTAAGAGGTATTGTACCACCATTCAAGGAGAGGGAGCCACTTTTCCCACTAATGTTGTTGTTCAGATCTGAATCAACGAAGATAAGTTTCCAAGCATTTATTGATAATTTCAGTCTGACCATCTATTTGTGGTTGATACCCTAAACTCATCTTCAGTTTGGTGCCAGTGTGGCGAAATAGCTCTGTCCAAAGATGACTGGTGAAAGTCGCATCATGATCCGAGACAATGGAGGAAGGGATTCCATCAAGACGAAAGATCTGGTCCAAGAAAATTTGAGTGACTGAGGAGTCTGTATAGGGATGGATGAGAGAACAAAAATGACTATATTTGGAGAGGCGATCAACCACAACCAAAATCACTGTCTTCCCTCCATATTTAGGGATCCCTTCAATGAAATCCATAGAAATATCTGTCCAAATCTCGGTAGGTATGGGTAAGGGTTCGAGCAATCCCGGAAGGAGTGTTGTTTCACCCTTATTGTGCTGGAAGGTATCACATTCAACCACCATCTTTTGAATTATCCTTTTCATGCCCTTCCAAAAGAAGTTCCGTTGTGCTTGTTCATACGTTTTGAGGAACCCAGAGTGCCCTACCGATGGAGAAGCATGGAGTTCATAGAAGACAACCTATTGAATATCCATGCTTTGGGGAAGCACCAGACGACCCTTGTATCTCAGGGAAGCACCATCCCAAGAGTAATGTGGCACAACAAAAGGGTTGTTGGCCAAGCGTTGGATGATTTGAGACAATGAATAGTCATTGACATAGCCCTATTGAACAGATTGCAACCAATTTGGAACATGCATAGAAATAGCTGAAAGAGAACCTTGGTCATCAAATGTGCGAGAGAGAGCATCTGCCACAATATTGTCGTTACCCTTCTTGTAAGTGATCTCATAGTCATAACCCATTTGTTTGCTAACCCATTTATGTTGTGCTGGGGAGGATACATGCTGTTCCAGGAAATATTTCAGACTCTGGTGATCAGTCTTGATGTAGAAATGATTCCCTAATAAGTAGGGTCGCCACTTCTGTACTGCATGAAAAATAGCCATAATTTCCTTCTCATATGTAGAGGCAGCTAAATTCTTACCGGAAAGGGCTTTGCTAGTGAACGCAATGGGGTGTTCATCTTGAAGGAGAACAACACCAAGTCCATTGTTGCAAGCATCACTCTCAATACTGAAGGGCTTGGAAAAATCGGGCATAGCTAGAACAAGTGTAGTACACATAGCTTGTTTCAGTTTGTCAAATGCACACTCAGTAGCATGTGTCCATGTAAAAGAATCCTTTTTCAATAGAGCAGTTAATGGAGATGCAATCTTCCCATAATCCTTGACAAACTTGCGGTAGTAGCCAATCAACCCCCAAAAAACACGAAGGCTCTTGAGTGTCTGAGGAGGAAGCCAATTGTTCATGGCAGGGATTTTGGCAGGATCCACGTGAGCCCCTTGTGCTGAGATAATGTGCCCGAGATACTCAACTTCCTTCTGTCCAAAAACACATTTAGACTATTTGGCATGGAGATGATGGTCACAGAAAATTTGCATTACAAGATCCAGATGCTGGAGATGTTCAGCCCATGTTTTACTGTAGATGAGGATATCATTAAAGAATACCAAAATGAATTTCCGCAAGTAGGGACGGAATATTTTATTCATCAAGGCCTAGAATGTGGAAGGAGCATTAGTGAGGCCAAAGGGCATGACCAAAAAATCATAGTGGCCATCATGTGTGCGGAAAGCTATTTTAGCGATATCATCCTCATGAACTCGAATTTGATGATACCCAGAACGAAGATCCAACTTGGAGAAAAAATCAGCACCATGAAGCTCATCAACAACAGGAATTGGAAACTTATCCTTGATGGTGAGGTGATTAAGTGCTCGGAAGTCAATGCAGAGGCACCATGACCCATATTTTTTGCGGACAAGAAGAACTGGTGAAGAAAAGGAACTAGTGCTTGGGCGAATAATACCTTTTGCTTCAGTAAGTCCCGAACGAGCATTTCAATCTTTATTTTTTGGTGAAATGGGTAGCGATAGGGCTTGATGCTAGGAGGAACGCTACCAGGAAGGAGCTGAATACGATGGTCCTCTAGCCTTGACGGTGGAAATCCCATTGGTTCAGCAAAGACACCTGTATATCGATCTAGAATTTGTTGTAGATCCAAGGGAGTAGTGGAGACTGCTAATAGTTGCATCTGAATGGAATGGATCTGAACGATGACACCATGTGAATTCTTCTTAAGGAGTTTTTCCATGCGATGTGAACTGATGATGCCGAGAGACCCTGGTTGTAAGCCTGTCAAGGTGTGTTTTTGTCCATTGGGGGAGACCTTCATCCAAAGTTCAGCAAAATCCCATAAGATGGGGCCAAATGTGCGTAGCCATTGAGATCCCAAAACCACATCACATCCGCCTAAGGTCAAGGAAAACATGTTAGAGCGCAGGTTATAATCTCCCATAGAGATACGCACATTACGACACTTCCCTTTGCAAGGTAAGATGCCCCCATTGGCAACCATGAATTCAAAGTTGGAGCAAGGATGCATAAAATAATCAGCCTGTTTGGCGATCCGAGGGTCAATGAAATTATGAGTGCTACCGAAATCAATGAGTATTGTAAGAGGAAGCTTCTTGAAGTAACCTTGGACCCGCATTGTTTGGGGGGTGGTGATTCTAGCTAAAGCATGGAGAGATATCTCTGGCTGGTCATCCTGAGATGGAGGGTCAATAGGCGGCTCCTGAATGTCGATCGGAGCATCCATTGTACCTAGAGCTTCTTCACTAATTTCAGAGGCAGGCGGAGAATCCACGTCCAAGAGATAGAGATTTTGTTAAACACATCTATGTCCTTGAGTGAATTTCGCATCACAATTATAACAAAGCCCTTTTTTTCTGCGTGCTTGCATCTCTGTTTTAGACAAATGCTTGATAGGAGTTGATCGAGGAGCTGGCGGGATGGGAGGTCGTTGAGAACCCATATTTCGGAAGGGAACAAAAGTGGATTTGGAGAGCTGTTGGGCTGCAATCTTGTCTTCTGCCAACTTAGCCAACCCCAGGGCTTCCATCATTGTGTTGGGACAGAACATTTTGACCTCAGTGCGGATTGCATCATTTAGACCACTAATAAAACAACTCCGATAGAAGTCATCAGACAATCCTTCGGTGTGGTTGGCTAGTTTCTCAAATTCGGTTTGATACTCTCTCACAATGCCAATTTGGCGAAGTTTAGTGAGGGATGCTGTGAAGTCATCAAAAGCACTAGGACCAAATCGTTGCAAAAGGAGCTGGCAAAAATCTGGTCATTTTGGCTCTTCATGAGCCTTGATGTACCAATAGTACCATTGAAGAGCTTCCTATTCCAAATGAAAGGATGAAAGTGAAACTTTGTTGACATCAAAAGTATTATGCAGACTGAAATACTGTTCTGCACGATAGATCCATGCAGTCAGATCAGTACCATTGAAGTGAGGAAAATCAAGCTTCAGACCACAGAAATTGCTGGAAAAAGAGAACCCATTGTCTGATGAAGACTCAGACTGTCGTTTGTTGTTCATGGTTGAATGCTCAAGATGGAGGCCGAGAAATTTTTCATCTAGATCCTAGAGTTTGGCTTGGATCGCTACAAGTGCTTCCTCCATGGTTTTTGCTTCTACGCGGGTGACAACCATAACCAGGAGTTTTTTTTTTTTTAGTGAGTAGAAAAACAAAAACAGAAACTGTTTTAGTAAATGAAAATCTGGATTTGGGAAAAAATATGAAGGGTAATTTGGGTTTTACTAGGTTTTGGACACTATCGAATGGACAGGGAGGCAGAAAAGGAGGATTTCAGAAGCAGGGTGAAAGAATGAGAAAATTTGGCAGAGAGGGACAAAGAAGCAAAATTAGGAAAGGAACTCTGTGGTAAAATTTAAAGGCGATTAGGTGAAAGGCGAAAAAGTTATGGCAAACCCTAAAAATAGACAAATGTGAGATTTCTGGCTTTGGGAAGTGGAATTTGGGATAGGGTCCTCAAGAATGAAATATGCAGAATGAGATTACAGGGGTGTCAGGAAAGTTTCAAGGGGAACAGAGTGAAAATAAGGGAGATATGGATCTACAACGGCGTTGAAGGGATCAGAAACAAATAGATCTGCAACTACGCGGAAGTGATCGAAAAAAAATGGATCTTCAATGGCATGGAAGTGATCGGAAATGGATGGATCTGCAATGGCGCAAAACTGATCGACAACAGTTCTGGACAGAGGAAATCTGTGATTTTGCAGCTGAAAATAGATATGGACCCCAAATATGCTTGGTTTCCTAACAGTTCAGGGGATTCACTCGACCATCAATGTTGTCTGACGGCTTGTGTATTGGGGCAGTACCCCTCACTCCATGGCTCAGGTAAAACTGATAATCGCTTTGCCACAAATGACAGCGCTTGGTTTACCTCACGGGTGGGAACTAGTCAATCAAGTAGGGGTCAATGCCCTTTTCGCTGGAAGGTCCTCTCAATGGGCCAGCTACTTCGAGGTTCCTGTGGTACTCCTCACAATGAGTTTTAGGGATTATGCCCAAGTACTTCCCATAGTTAAGCGGATAGGGATTATTCCTAGATCCGAACCTGCAACAGATGCGAAAAAAAAAATCTTGGCAGAAATTTCACCCAACGAGCCCAAGAAAGTGGTCTGATACCAGATGAGAAGAACTTGCAACAATTAATTGATGAATACATGATATATCAAAACACGAACTATTTTTATTAATCGCAGGCCACTTCGAGGGGGCAACCTCCTTTGAGCAAGCTCAATACAAAATAACTTCATGGTGCCTTCATTGGCCTCAATACACACTTATATACTAAATCTAGGCACCAATACTATGGGTCAAAACCATGGGCCAATACAAACTATGGATCAACAAATACTACGGGTGGCTTGCAAAGCATATGCGCCCAGCAACAATAACATAAGCTATGGATCAATAATTACTACGGGACGACTTACAAAGCATATGCGTCTAACAACAATATACTAACAAAGTAAAGAGAAGGGTTGACATGGGTTCCTAACAGAATATAGTGTCCAAAAATTTCCAAGTCCACAAGGATATCTAGAATAATTTCAATCCAATATGAATATCTAAATTTAGAAATCTTGGAAGAATTACAGAAACATTTGGGAGAATGAGATGTAGTCAATTACTACATCATTATCCCAATCTTACAATCATATCAAGGCCATGGATAACATGCATTTATAGTGGGAAGTTTGGATATACATGATCGTAAGGATGGGAACAACTAGGAAAATGGTTGAATGAGTGAGAATGGAAGCTTGAGCGTGCTCATGACAATATGCTATGACTCAAATTTAGAACACTAGCCTCCAACAACCATGTACCAAACAAAGTGGCCAATAATGACAACTATGTTTTTTCATTTAAGAAAATACATGAATCTTCCATTATAAACATATTTTAAAGGACTCAAACATACTCTATAAACTAGAGGATGATAGATCCATTTTATCAAGTATGAACATAGCATGTAACTACCCATTTGGATAGTGTTGCAACCCTTTTGATTATACTTTCATTACTATTTAAAACAAGTGAAATTAGCAACAAAGCAACATAATATCTTCATCTTAAAAACAATTTAATATAATTAAAAAATAGTTGAATAAGAAATAATAACAAGTAGATAAGAAAACTATATTGTTGTTTGAAAATATTGATTCTGTAGTATGTACTTGATTTTAGAGGTATTAAATGTATATTAATTACTCAAAATTAAAAAAAATGAATTATTACCTAAAAGACATATATGTATGTGTAATTAACCATTTTATATATAATATAAATAAAAAATACACAACTCAATTCGTTATAAGAATTTAGAAATATATCTTAATTTTATATAAAATATATTTATACAAAAATATGGATAATATTACATAGCTTAAAAGTATTTTTTTGTTGTAATGGATGTAAATCAATGCAAGTGCATAGTAAAAATAACACTCTTTTTATCTTAATAAAATATTAAGATATCTTGTAATATTAAGAATAATTAAGAAATCAATAATTATAAGAAGTGCAAAGTTGTAAAATTAATAACATTTAAATATTTTTTAGTTGATAATGTTTATTTTAATATTTATTATATTTTATGAAAAACAATATAATTTAAATTTTAAAATAATATTGATTAAAATAAAATAATTAAAATTTTAACAATATTATTGATTTAAAAATTTATGTTGAACACTTTTTGAACATTATATTAATTATATTTAATTTGAAAAGTTATGTTAAAGAATGAAGAAAAAATTCCAAATCATAAATTATATTATTTGTAAAATACAATAATATATATATATATATATATAAATTATAGTAAATAAATTTAATATTTTTTATATTTAATTTTCAATTCAATAAAATTATATAATTTATTTTAAACATTAAATTAGAGTATAAATGATATTTGTATTATAGTTTTCATAAACATTTACATACAAAATTTTGGCATCTAGTCATATCCTTTGCAAAAGGATGTAGGACAAAGTTTCATTTTGAGTTTAACACAATGAAAACATGAAAGTTTAAGTGCTTATGATGTTTGTTTTATAGTTTTTATAAACATTTACAAACAAAATTTTGGCATTTGGCCATATCCTTTGTAAAAACATGCAGGACAAAGTTCCATTTTAAGTTTAACACAATGAAAGCATGAATTTTTTGTTAAAAGAATTTAATCCTAGTTCGTTCTCTCTCGTTGGACAGTTAAACATTGTAATACTATATATATACATTTTTATTAATGAACTATTATGGAAGCCCTTTTCGTCTGTTTTATATTTCTTCGTCTTCTTGATTTGTTCAATATTTTCTTTATGAGTTAACAGTGGTATCAGAGAGCATTTCAGATCTTGGTGCCTGAGGGGTCGTGATGGAAAAATAAAGGATGAATGGGGCCATAGAGAGGAATGCGAGTTCTGATTATAGGTGTCAAAGTGTGTACACAGCCGTTAAAAGAAATAACTACCGGTTGAAGTCAAGAAATTGGAAGCCGTTAGAGCGCATGAAGATCCATGAGGCCAGGAGAAAGTAGAATTACAGAGCGGCATGAAGATCGGCGAGGTCAGAGCGGCATGAAGATCTAGAAAAGCTTGGATGAAGATCCCACCATAGCCGGAGAATGCAGAGAAAAGCTTGGATGAAGATCCCGCCATAGCCGTAAGAGGAAGGGAGATTGCCTTAAATTGTGAACATGACAGAGGAGCTGCATGTCAAGATGGTTTCGGTAAAGGTTGTTGTGAAGAATTTTTTAATTATTTAAAAAGGAGAGCCTTAATTATTTAAAAAGAAGGAGAGCTGCCATTTATATGCAAGGTTTCTTTTTAAATTGAATTATCCAACCTCAAAGATTGAAAACAAGTGACTATCTGTCTGTGAGTGAATACTCAGATAGTTTTGAATTGTAAAAGAAAACCAGGTGAACGAGAGTTTTATTGACGAGAGGGATCATTTTGTTGGTGAAAACTGAAAAGCATTGTCATCAAAACAAATATTTGCGTTTTGTGTGTTAATTTCTAGTTGAAGAGATATGAATATCGATTGAAGATTGAAATGATCTGAATTTAGTCATATTGGCGCTCTGTGTTGGGAAATATAGTCAAACGATGATGGAAAATACCATTACTGTACAGATGAATTAAACTTTGTTTGTTGAATGGTAATTGCATTAAAGGAAAATAAGTGTTTATCGCATTCAAATTCCGAAGAAGAAAACCTCTATTTGATGTGACGAACTGTGCCTGAAGGAGAAGCCCAGATCACTAAGCATGGAGAGAAACCCACATATGAAAGAGTTGTTTAAGGAAGAGAAGACGTTACAGTTGGGAAGTTGAATAAGACATCGTTGTGGATTTCAAAGTATGCATATGACAGAGATTAAGATTATTTTGTGAAAGGCATTTTGCTAGAAGAATTTCCAATTGAAATCATTGAGGATAAAATTGATTGTTTATAAATCTACGCTGGAAGAGTTCCCAAAAGTTGTGTATGTGCAGATTAGACCGACTGTATTGAGGTCTCTGTAGCATAAAGGTTGCAGATGAGTAGCCACGGAGTTCCAGAAGGTTGACACACGAGGAAGAAGGCCGCAATTGCCTTTGTGGAAGGTTGTAGTATCATGATGAGGATACCGTGAAGTTGCAGGTGGAGCTGGAGGATGTGAAAAAAAATGCTCTATGTGAAGATGAAGATGAAACCTGCGTGGAAGGGAGAGTCGCCTACGTGGGCGAAGCTGCCGTGAAGACCGAAGCAGTCAATACATTTTCATATGTAAGCAAGTCCGAGAAGTGGAAGTTCCGTTGAGGAAAAGAACCGCCAGGTTGAGAGGGATGATCTAAGCATGTTAATGTTAGAATGAAAGCAGAAATCTGAGTGGAGAAAGGAGAAGCTGCACTGAAGCAAAATGGAACCGATAGTGCAAACAAGAGAAAGCGCAAAGCTATCAGAGAAACCATTCAGGTATGATTGCAGTATACTTCCAGTATAGCTGCTA
The DNA here is from genome assembly GCA_027924585.1 of Larix kaempferi. NCBI lineage: Eukaryota > Viridiplantae > Streptophyta > Pinopsida > Pinales > Pinaceae > Larix > Larix kaempferi. The sequence continues at coordinate 20,979,372 of BSBM01000994.1, read as the reverse complement.
AAGGAGTGTAATTGCTCGTGACTCTGGAGGGAAAGTATGCTGTTAAAGAAAAGTCCATTGCGTCGCTGAATTGAAGCCACAGATTCAGGCAATTTGATTTGAGCAAAAATAAAAATGGTAACTGTGTGCAATTTATTTGTTTCTTGCACATGAATTCGAATATTTGGATTGGTGGGAAGTTTACGAAAGTGTAAAATAAAAATCCATTGGAAAGGTGAAGTCAAATTACAGAGATTGTTTTTCATGATATTTTTGAAGTTTTGGACATATAAGAAGTTTCATGTTTGTGTGTCTTGTTATTGACACCAAATTTCCAGAAATATAGTATTATTGCAGCCAGATTGAAGATCGCGACCATTGCCTGGGAAATTAAAACAAAGTTTCCAACATCCAGAATTTTAAGAACAATTCAACACCTTTTTTCTGAACTTGTGCATGTTCATATTTTTATGACTTGCTATGGTACTTACTATTGTGTTTGTAAGTATCAATATTTTTTTGATCTGATGTATGATTGTATTTGGGTGCATTATTGGTTGAACCCAACACCCTTTTCTTGAGTTTAAATTTTCTATTGTTGAGTTGGATTATTGTAAAAAGGGTGAAAGAATACTTGTAGTCAAAAGGAGTCACCCTCTTAAAAAGAATAGTGATGCAAGAGAGTCATTTCCAGTCAGTCGAAATGGCCAAACTTGAAGATCTCTTTGATCTGCTACAAACATCGCTCAACACAACTTCAGGATCTACAATTTCTGTGAACAAGAAAATTTTTAACTTAGTTATTACCTGCTTGAAAAACATGCACAGAAAAATAGACATACTTAAAAATCAAAACAAGTTGTTATTTGATGAATTGAGTCTCCTACGAGTTGACGGTGAAAAAGAGACTAGCAAACATATTTCAGACACTAGGATAACGAATGAAGATCCTAATGTGAATGATAAAAGTATGAACATTGAAGATAAAATCATTGCAAAGGAAAATGAATATAAGGTTTCAGCCAAGTGTGTTCGTCCTTGGGAAGAAATTTAGTTTAAATATAACAGATATTGTATAGGATTTGACAAGGCTGATGATGATGAGAAGTTTTTTCATTTACCTGATTATTCCAAACCAGTCAAATTTGTGAGTGGTGGATTTATGTTTGATGTTGATATGTATAATGACACATGTGTTATTGATGATGAGGATGATTTGTTGGATGACAAATCTGAATGGTGTCAACATTGTCACCGAGTTGGGCATCAGGCGTTTCGGTGTTTTGATCTTCACCCATGCAATTTTTGTGGGAAGAAGAATCATGTTTCAGATAAATGTTGGAAGCAACCAAAAGTTAGGAGGAAAAAGGTGCATTTTGGTTGGTTATGTACTTGGCGCTGGTTATTGGAAGCCAAGTTGTTGGCACAATCTTATGAGGGAGTTCATACTCATGTACAACCCAGTTTGCAGGGTGCAATTTCCCGAGTTGATGACTCTTTATGTTTTGAGGGCAAGCTAGATTGTTTCTGACGGGGGGAAATGTCAATCAGAAACAAGAGAGAATGTGAAGAGAGTGTGAATTCTCAATTTGTCCTTGACAGGGGGATGAGATAGTATTGTTGTGTGGGTATATTCAGGAATTTGAAAGCCTATGATTTGTTGATTGACATTGTTAGTGGTAATCCTAAAACCATCTCTTGGTTAGTGGTCATCCTAAAATCACCAATTAAGCAGAAAACATGAAGTTCTGCTTGTTTACATTTTCAGAGAACTTCTCCTTTTTCAGCAGACAGGGGGGAACACAATGATGATTGTCAGACTTCAAGTTTCAAAGTTTAATGGATTGCAGATTGATTGATAGTTCAGTGTTGAAGCCCTATCAATCGAGAAGAAAGCCAGAACCTGAGCCAGAGCTGGAACTTGTGCCAGTAGCCAGAGCCTTGAGCCAAAGCCTCCTAGCCTAAGTCAAAGCAGTAGCCAGAGCCAGAGTCAGAGCCATGTTGGTTTGTGGTCATCCTAAAACTACCCATTTAGCAGAAAATTGAGGTTCTGCTAGTTTTTATGTCAGAGAGATTTTCAATTGTTACTCTCTGAATTTGCTTGACACGCTTGCTAGTCAAGTAGTGGCGGTTTTTCATGCAAGAACGAACTTATGATTAAGGGAGGATGTTAAAAGAACCTAATCCTAGTTCGTTCTCTCTAACAGTTATACCGTTGGACAGTTAAACATTGTAATACTATATATATACATTTTTATTAATGAACTATTATGGAAGTCTTTTCCGTCTGTTTTCTATTTCTTCGTCTTCTTGATTTCTTAGGTGCAAACAGGTAACAACATTTGTAAGTATCCCTTTACTTATAGAAATTTGAGATTCTAAAGTTGTTGTGATTACTGCATGTAACGTTTTGAATAGTTCTTCAATATAAGCCATACTTGAAGTGGAAGAAGCACTCAAAACCCTTTGAACATCAACAAATCTCCTTATAACTCCAAAAATAATGCAATTATACCTTATAACTCCAAAATAATAAAACTTTGGAAAGATTCAACTACCTTGCTCCTTACAACTCCTGTGGTACTCCTCACAATGAATTTTAGGGATTATGCCCAAGTACTTCCCATAGTTAAGCGGATAGGGATTATTCCCAGATCCGAACTTGCAACAGATGCAAAAAAAAATCTTGGCAGAAATTTCACCCAACGAGCCCAAGAAAGTGCTCTGATACTAGATGAGAAGAACTTGCAACAATTAATTGATGAATACATGATATATCAGAACACAGAATATTTTTATTGATCGCAGGCCACTTCGAGGGGGCAACCTCCTTTGAGCAAGCTCAATACAAAATAACTTCATGGTGCCTTCATTGGCCTCAATACACACTTATATACTAAATCTAGGTGCCAATACTATGGGTCAAAACCATGGGCCAATACAAACTATGGATCAACAAATACTACAGGCGGCTTGCAAAGCATATGCGCCCAACAACAATAACACAAACTATGGATCAATAATTACTACGGGACGACTTACAAAGCATATGCATCTAACAACAATATACTAACAAAGTAAAGAGAAGGGTTGACATGGGTTCCTAACAGAATATAGTGTCCAAAAATTTCCAAGTCCACAAGGATATCTAGAATAATTTCAATCCAATATGAACATCTAACTTTAGAAATCTTGGAAGAATTACAGAAACATTTGGGAGAATGAGATGTAGTCAATTACTACATCATTATCCCAATCTTAAAATCATACCAAGGCCATGGATAACATGCATTTATAGTGGGAAGTTTTGGATATACATGATCGTAAGGATGGGAACAACTAGGAAAATGGTTGAATGAGTGAGAATGGAAGCTTGAGCGTGCTCATGACAATATGCTATGACTCAAATTTAGAACACTAGCCTCCAACAACCATGTACCAAACAAAGTGGCCAACAATGACAACTATGTTTTTTCATTTAAGAAAATACATGAATCTTCTATTATAAACATATTTTAAAGTACTCAAACATATTCTATAAACTAGACGATGATAGATCCATTTTTATCAAGTATGAACATAACATGTAACTACCCATTTGGATAGTGTTGCAACCCTTTTGATTATACTTTCATTACTATTTAAAACTAGTGAAATTAGCAACAAAGCAACATAATATCTTCATCTGAAAAACAATTTAATATAATTAAAAAATAGTTGAATAAGAAATAATAACAAGTAGATAAGAAAACTATATTGTTGTTTGAAAATATTGATTGTGTAGTATGTACTTGATCTTAGAGGTATTAAATGTATATTAATTACTCAAATTAAAAAAAATGAATTATTACCTAAAAGACATATATGTGTGTGTAATTAACCATTTTATATACATAGTATAATATAAATGAAAAATACACAACTCAATTCTTTATAAGAATTTAGAAATATATCTTAATTTTATATAAAATATATTTATACAAAAATATGAATAATATTACATAGCTTAAAAGTATTTTTTTGTTGTAATGGATGTAAATCAATGCAAGTGCAGTAGTAAAAATAACACTCTTTTTGTCTTAATAAAATATTAACATATCTTGTAATATTAAGAATAATTAAGAAATCAATAATTATACTTTGTTAGAAGTGCAAAGTTGTAAAATTAATAACATTTAAATATTTTTTAGTTAATAATGTCTATTTTAATATTTATTATATTTTATGAAAAACAATATAATTTAAATTTTAAAATAATATTGATTAAAATAAAATAATTAAAATTTTAACAATATTATTGATTTAAAAATTTATGTTGAACACCTTTTTGAACATTATATTAATTATATTTAATTTGAAAAGTTATGTTAAAGATTGAAGAAAAAAATTCCAAATCATAAATTATATTATTTATAAAATACAATATTATATATATATATATATATATATATATTAAAATTATACTAAATAAATTTAATATTTTTTTATATTTAATTTTCAATTCAATAAAATTATATAATTGATTTTAAACATTAAATTAGAGTATAAATGATATTTGTATTATAGTTTTCATAAACATTTACATACAAAATTTTGACATCTAGTCATATCCTTTGCAAAAGGATGTAGGATAAAGTTTCATTTTGAGTTTAACACAATGAAAACATGAAAGTTTAAGTGCTTATGATGTTTGTTTTATAGTTTTTATAAACATTTGCAAACAAAATTTTGGCATTTGGCCATATCCTTTGTAAAAACATGCAGGACAAAGTTCAATTTTAAGTTTAACACAATGAAATCATGAAATTTTTGTTAAAAGAACTTAATCCTAGTTCGTTCTCTCTAATGGTTGTATCATTGGACAGTTAAACATGGTAATACTATATATGTACATTTTTATTAATGAACTATTATGGAAGCCTTTTTCGTCTGTTTTATATTTCTTCATCTTCTTGATTTGTTCAATATTTTCTTTATGAGTTAACAGTGGTATTAATCTTCTTGATTTGTTCAATATTTTCTTTATGAGTTAACAGTGGTATTAATCTTCTTGATTTGTTCAATATTTTCTTTATGAGTTAACAGTGGTATTAGAGCGCATTTCAGATCTTGGTGCCTGAGGGATTGTGATGGAAAAATAAAGGATGAATGGGGCCATAGAGAGGAACGAGAGTTCTGATTATAGGTGTCAAAGTATGTGCAGAGGTCCGCATAAAGTTGCAGGATCACACAGCCGTTAAAAGAAATAACTACCGGTTGAAGTGAAGAAATTGGAAGCCGTTAGAGCGCATGAAGATCCATGGGGCCAGGAGAAAGTAGAAGTATAGAGCGGCATGAAGATCGGCGAGGTCAGAGCGGCATGAAGATCTAGAAAAGCTTGGATGAAGATCCCACCATAGCCGGAGAATGCAGAGAAAAGCTTGGATGAAGATCCCGCCATAGTCGGAGAATGCAGAGAAAAGCTTGGATGAAGATCCCGCCATAGTCGGAGAATGCAGAGAAAAGCTTGGATGAAGATCCCGCCATAGCCGTAAGAGGAAGGGAGATTGCCTAAAATTGTGACCACGACAGAGGAGCTGCGTGTCAAGATGGTTTCGGTAAAGGTTGTTGTGAAGAATTTTTTAATTATTTAAAAAGAAGGAGAGCTATCATTTATATGCAAGGTTTCTTTTTAAATTGAATTATCCAACCTCAAAGATTGAAAATAAGTGACTATCTGTCTGTGAGTGAATACTCATATAGTTTTGAATTGTAAAAGAAAACCAAGTGAACGAGAGTTTTATTGACGAGAGGGATCATTTTGTTGGTGAAAACTGAAAAGCATTGTTATCAAAACAAATATTTGTGTTTTGTGTGTTAATTTCTAGTTGAAGAGATATGAATATTGATTGAAGATTGAAATGATCTGAATTTAGTCATATTGGCGCTCTTTGTTGGGAAATATAGTCAAACGATGATGGAAAATACCATTACTGTACAGATGAATTAAACTCTGTTTGTCGAATGGTAATTGCGTTAAAGGCAAATAAGCGTTTATCGCATTCAAATTCCGAAGAAGAAACCCTCTATTTGATGTGACGAACTATGCCTGAAGGAGAAGCCCAAATCGCTGAGCATGGAGATTGCAGAGAGAAACCCACATATGAAAGAGTTGTTTAAGGAAGAGAAGACGTTACAGTTGGGAAGTTGAATAAGACATCGTTGTGGATTTCAAAGTATGCATATGACAGAGATTAAGATTATTTTGTGAAAGGCATTTTGCTAGAAGAATTTCCAATTGAAATCATTGAGGATAAAATTGATTGTTTATAAATCTGTGCTGGAAGAGTTCCCAAAAGTTGTGTATGTGCAGATTAGACGGACTGTGTTGAGGTCTTTGTAGCATAGAGGTTGCAGACGAGTAGCCATGGAGTTCCAAAAGGTTAACACACGAGGAAGAAGGCCGCAATTTCCTTTGTGGAAGGTTGTAGTATCATGATGAGGATACCGTGAAGTTGCAGGTGGAGCTGGAGGATGTGAAAAGAAATGCTCTATGTGAAGATGAATAGGAAACCCACGTGGAAGTGAGAGTCACTTATGTGGGTGAAGCTGCCGTGAAGACTGAAGTAGTCAATACATTTTCCTGTGTAAGCAAGTCCAAGAAGTGGAAGTTCCGTTGAGAAAAAGAGCCGCCAGTTTGAGAGGGATGATCTAAGCATGTTAATGTTAGAATGAAAGCAGAAATCTGAGTGGAGAAAGGAGAAGCTGCACTGAAGCAAAATGGAACCGATAGTGCAAACAAGAGAAAGCGCAAAGCTATCAGAGAAACCATTCAAGTATGATTGCAGTATACTTCCAGTATAGCTGCTAAAGGAGTGTAATTGCTCGTGACTCTGGAGGGAAAGTATGCTGTTAAAGAAAAGTCCATTGCGTCGCTGAATTGAAGCCACAGATTCAGGAAATTTGATTTGAGCAAAAATAAAAATGGTAACGGTGTGCAATTTATTTGTTTCTTGCACATGAATTCGAATTTAAATTACAGAGTATTTGGATTGGTGGGAAGTTTACGAAAGTGTAAAAAAAAAAAAATCCATTGGAAAGGTGAAGTCAAATTATAGAGATTGTTTTTCATGATATTTTTGAAGTTTTGGAGATATAAGAAGTTTCATGTTTGTGTGTCTTGTTATTGACACCAAATTTCCAGAAATATAGTATTATTGCAGCCAGATTGAAGAAGATCGCGACCATTGCCTGGGAAATTAAAACAAAGTTTCCAACATCCAGAATTTTAAGAACAATTCAACACCTTTTTTATGAACTTGTGCATGTTCAGATTTTTATGAATTGCTATGGTACTTACTATTGTGTTTGTAAGTATCAATATTTTGTTGATCTGATGTATGATTGTATTTGGGTGCATTATTGGTTGAACCCAACACCCTTTTCTTGAGTTTAAATTTTCTATTGTTGAGTTAGATTATTGTAAAAAGGGTGAAAGAATACTTGTAGTCAAAAGGAGTCACCCTCTTAAAAAGAATAGTGATGCAAGAGAGTCATTTCCAATCAGTCGAAATGGCCAAACTTGAAGAGCTCTTTGATCTGCTACAAACATCACTCAACCCAACTTTAGGATCTACAATTTCTGTGAACAAGAAAATTTTAAACTTAGTTATTACCTGCTTGGAAAACATGCACAGAAAAATAGATATACTTAAAAATCAAAACAAATTGTTATTTGATGAATTGAGTCTCCTACGAGTTGACGGTGAAAAAGAGACTCGCAAACATATTTCAGACACTAGGATAAGGAATGAAGATCCTAATGTGAATGATAAAAGTATGAACATTGAAGATAAAATCATTGCAAAGGAAAATGAATATAAGGTTTCAGCCAAGTGTGTTCATCCTTGGGAAGAAATTTAGTTTAAATATAACATATATTGTATAGGATTTGACAAGGCTGATGATGATGAGAAGTTTTTTCATATACCTGATTATTCCAAACCAGTCAAGTTTGTGAGTGGTGGATTTATGTTTGATGTTGATATATATAATGACACATGTGTTATTGATGATGAGGATGATTTGTTGGATGACGAATCTTAATAGTGTCAACATTGTCACCGAGTTGGGCATCAGGCGTTTCGGTGTTTTGATCTTCACCCATGCAGTTTTTGTGGGAAGAAGAATCATGTTTCAAATAAATGTTGGAAGCAACCAAAAGTTAGGAGGAAAAAGGTGCATTTTGGTTGGTTGTGTACTCGGCGCTGGTTATTGGAAGCCAAGTTGTTGGCACAATCTTATGAGGGAGTTCATACTCATGTACAACCCAATTTGCAGGGTGCAATTTCCCGAGTTGATGACTCTTTATGCTTTGAGGGCAAGCTAGATTGTTTTTGACGGGGGGAAATGTCAATCAGAAACAAGAGAGAATGTGAAGAGAGTGTGAATTCTCAACTTGTCCTTGACAGGGGGATGAGATAGTATTGTTGTGTGGGTATATTCAGGAATTTGAAAGCCTATGATTTGTTGATTGACATGGTTAGTGGTAATCCTAAAACCACCTCATTGATTGACATGGTTAGTGGTATTCCTAAAACCACCTCATTGTTGTTGACATGGTGGTAATCCTAAAAGCATCTCTTGGTTAGTGGTCATCCTAAAGCCACCAATTAAGCAGAAAACATGAAGTTCTGCTTGTTTACATTTTTAGAGAACTTCTCCTCTTTCAGCTGACAGGGGGAAACACAATGATGATTGTCAGACTTCAAGTTTCAAAGTTTGATGGATTGCAGATTGATTGATAGTTCAGTGTCGAAGCCCTATCAATCGAGAAGAAAGCCAGAACCTGAGCTAGAGCTAGAACTTGTGCCAGTAGCCAGAGCCTTGAGCCAGAGCCTCCTAGCCTAAGTCAAAGTAGTAGCCAGAGCCAGAGTCAGAGCCATGTTGGTTTGTGGTCATCCTAAAACCACCCATTTAGCAGAAAATTGAGGTTCTGCTAGTTTTTATGTCAGAGAGATTTTCAGCTGTTACTCTCTGAATTTGCTTGACACGCTTGATAGTCAAGTAGTGGCAGTTTTTCAGGCAAGAACGAACTTATGATTAAGGGGGGATGTTAAAAGAACCTAATCCTAGTTCATTCTCTCTAACGGTTATACCGTTGGACAGTTAAACATTGTAATACTATATATGTACATTTTTATTAATGAACTATTATGGAAGTCTTTTCCGTCTGTTTTCTATTTATTCGTCTTCGTGATTTCTTACGTGCAAACAGGTAACAACATTTGTAAGTATCCGTTTACTTATATAAATTTGAGATTCTGAAGTTGTTGTGATTACTGCATGTAACTTTTTGAATAGTTCTTCAATATAAGCCATACTTTAAGTGGAAGAAGCACTCAAAACACTTTGAACATCAACAAATCTCCTTATAACTCCAAAAATAATGCAATCATACCTTATAACTCCAAAATAATAAAACTTTGGAAAGATTCAACTACCTTGCTCCTTATAACTCCAAAAATGACAAAACTAACTCCAAAAATGACAAAACCCTTATAACTCCAATTACACATTTTTTTTTAAGCTTTTATAACTTTATGGTGCCAAACCAAATCATTTTTTTTTTATTACCTTTAAAGAAATAAAGCGTATTTTTTTAGATATATAAATAATTCAAAAAGGCCGGCTCGGGCTGGATGCACTCTCCTCCAGCGACTACACACTTGCACACTTGGACTCCTCCAGCGACATTACGGAATCATTGGGACTTAACGAAAAAGGACGTAACTCCGACTTCTTTATCCTTCTCATCATCCGTAAGAAATTCTTCCTCTTTTATATCACAAAAACTTTTAGAAAATCTCATGTACGCGGAGGTTCGATCCTGGTTAGGGCTTCTCCCTCATATTACACACTTCTTCATGCTCTCGATGTTCTTCAACATCGCCTCTATCCTTCGGGCATACAAATATTTGATGATAGCTCCTGGCTGCACGTTTCATTCCTCCGCGGCTGCGACTGCACTCTCCTGGCTGCACGTTTCATAGCTGCTGCTAATTCCACCACCACACATTCCACGGGCTGGTAATCACTATAGTTCCGCTACACTGCACAAAACACGGGCTCTTATCATTCTAAGACATCAATATTCCGCATCAATTAGTAAGCTCTCCGCTCACACGCACATCAATATTCCGCATCAATTAGTAAGCTCTCCGCTCACACGCACATCTTCTTCACGGGTCTTCTCCATTGGCTTCACGCGGGCTCCCTGGGCTGGGCTCTTCTTCACGCTTGCTCTTCCAACACAACCTTCACCAGCTTCCCCACGGGCTGACGACACCTCACTGACCGCGGGCTCTTCCAAAACGGACTTCCAAAACGGATGGCGGCGGCTCCTCTCGGGATCTTCTCTATGGTCTGATAAATGATGGCTCCTTTACCGACGGTAGGCGACTGTCTTTCTCATAGACTGCTCCCATGAGCAATGGGCTTCTCTCTTCTCAATTGCAACGGGCTTCCTTCTGCACAGCGCTCAGGCTTTTCTTCTAGAATATGACTCCAACCATTAATGTTTTCTTGGCCTGGATCTTCATGCGCTCTAACCATTAATGTTCTCTTGGCCTGGATCTTCATGCGCTCTGATACCACTATTACACAACACAAATAAAGATAGACATGAAGACCAACAATGGCACAAAAGGCATTATATTAATGAGCTGCTAAGCTATCTAGCATATGCACAAAGATGTACATATATATTACACAAACACCATAACTGTCATGTAACCGCATAACAGTTAGGTTTAGGTAACTAATAATGATTAATCTTAACAATTTTAAGTGCCTTTATACATACGGACACAATAAAAACATGAAAGTTTAAGTGCTTATAATATTTGTTTTATAGTTTTCATAAACATTTACAAACAAAATTTTGGCATCTGGCCATATCCTTTGCAAAAACATGCAGGACAAAGTTCCATTTAAAGTTTGACACAATGAAAGCATGAAAGTTTAAGTGCCTTTGTACAGATAATGGTAGTCATTTTAAGTTCGACAGAGTTAAGCTGTTAATCTTGGCATACTATTTGCAAAAATACGCAAGACTTTGATCAACTTTATCTCCTTAACTAAACAAAGAAAGGACAGGGTAAGAGTCTATAATATCATATATTAATAATAACAATAAATTTATCTTAAAAAATCTAATGCTGCAATAAAAATAAGCTTAATTTTATTAGGAAAACAATTCTAAGTAACTATGTACATCACATGAGACTTGTTGAAAGATTCATATATGAATATAAGGCTCCATATGCGCTGGAGCTGAAAAATTAAGCTTGAATTATAAGAATAGCTTACTGATTAAGCTTGATTATAAGAATAGCCTTGATGATTTCATTGTCCTCATTGACAATAAACTCACCGTGCACTCGAAAGTCATTGTCCTCATTGACAATAAACTCACCATGCACTCGAAAGTCGTGCAGCATATAAATGGTGGCTGGATTTTTTCTTAGATAATATTCATAGGACATTTCTGTTATTTGAGGTAGTAGTTGTTTCAAGACTGTTATGTTTCTGAGATAACATTGTAAAACAATATTGTTGACACTCCTATTGATGCAATTTAGACGATGTGAATAGATGAAATGATATTTTTCTTTGCATGTGAGATAATCAACCATTGTATCCTCTATTATTGCAGAGGGCGCTATTGGAAAATTGCATTTGCCACAAACAAATTCAAATGGAGTAGAATATGCACTTTCCACTGTCAATATCTCTTGTATATGTTGAGAAAGTAAAGTAATTAATATATGTCACTATACATTTAGATTTAAAGGTAATACAAAATACAAATATATGTTGAGAAAGTAAAGTAATTAATATATGTCAATATACATTTAGATTTAAAGGTACTACAAAATACAAATGTGAATGCATTTGTCACTACTCTTGTATATGTTGAGAAAGTAAAGCAATTAATATGCGTAACCATACATATAGCTCCAAAGGTAACCGAAGACACAAATGTTAATGCATATGTCAATAGGTACTTACCTGAATTGTTGAGCCAATTAACTTTGTGAGAACTTATACTACTTTTGTATTCAATTCTATGATGAATGTTGATTGAGTTGTGCGAAATTTTCTTTCTTTGATTTCTTGTGTTCTTGCTATATTTTTGAATAGCATGATGGGAAAATATCCATTTTGTAACCATTTCTCCATTTGATTGAAAAGGGATGCAAATGTTTCATAAAATTGAAGTTGTGATGTACCAAAACACAAAATCGATGTTTGTCACTGTAAACATAAAACAATTTGAAAATATAATTACATTCCATGAAGAATGCAATGGGCATGGTATTACCGTTGCTTTGTCATCATCAGAATTTCCATCTTTGATGTGTAATGTATATTGCACACCAATTTTCCGAGCAGCTGTTACAATTGCTCCAATTGTTCCAGTTGCATAGTTGTTTGTGTTCTCTCCTAGCAGATTTACTGTTGTGTCCTGGACAAATTTGTATTCTTTGCAGACTAGAGGTATGTTCTGTATAGTAGTTGATCGATTGAACATCAGAACACGATCACAATCACCGCAATCATAGTTTGATTTTGGCACAATTTGGAAATTTGTAATTGTTACGCCTTTTCCTGGTAAAAGATTTTGTTGATGTTCTTCAATAAGCTCAGTAGGAACAAACAATGTGACTGTCACCAATCCTTCGACATCTCCAAGCTCAGTAGGAATATGCACGTAGTATTGGTCATGTTTTTTGTGTTTTGTCAAGGTATGTACTACAAGCAACCATAAAATCTCCAACAAACATGTTTGTAGTTTTACAAATGTTTAACTCTTCAACTGATATCGCAGTAGACGACCGTGTTTTAAGCCTGTGTACAAAGATTCTAGATGTAGTAAAGATTAAAATCAATAGACAATGTAAATGGATAAATTATTTAAGTAGAATCTCATATATGAAGGGGGGGGGTTTCTTCCTCTTTATTTTTTTCTACAGGGCTCCTCTTCTGTGAACTAGGTCAATACGAACAAGGCTCCTTTGTTGTAATCCTCCCTGGTCTCTTCTTGTAAGCAAGGCTCATGGAACCAGGGATTCTATAAATAGGGTTCCTAATAAAAGCAGGCTCCTTCCAATTTGAAAGGGCTCCTCTTTATTTAAAAAACTTCTATTAAAAGCGAAGGTTCTTTCTATTCTACAAGCGTATATGCTGATGTTTAGCCTCCTGGTTTGGTCTAGTTGACTGAGGGGTGACTGCAAGGGTAACGATTAAGTAGCGGGATCAGGGTAGGAATTTGGGAAAAATCCCACCCGTCAAAAATGACAGTTTCGACAATATATACACACATTTTACAGGTTGCTTTGTTTTTTATGACGGTTAGTAAAAAATGTAGGCAGTATTTGATGGGCAAAATGGTCCATGACGGGCATTTTGCCCGTCAAATTCCAGCCCTGAGCGGGATCATTAGTAAGTGGGTGAAGTCAAGATACAATGTACTTAAAGCGTAAGGGTGTTTATCCTCAAAGGTAACCCTCATGGAAACAAAGAAGAGCTCACCCTTGGGTTTTTTCCACCAGGGGTGAAGGCATATTCTTTTGTAGTATTCCCCTCTTGATTGTAGTAATGTCCAATCTTGTGTCAATTAGTCTGATCGAGTTGGAGTGCTAGATGTAAGGTCTAGGGCCTATATTGAAAAGGTCTAATTTGTTTTTCCAGGGCTGATATGAAAAGCGAAGAAGGAGGTTTCTGAGTCGTTTCCAAGGAGTCTAAAGTAGGTTTCCAAATAGGTCTGATGTAAAGCTAGTTCCCAAGGCCTTATATATGTGAAAAAACGACAAACATAAAGTTAAGCACTGCCACCCACCCACCTACCTAACAAAGACAACTACTTGTTTAACCTCATCGACGAAACTTCTGCGTGAAGGCAGGGTTAAACAACAATATTCCGAAGTGTTTTTAATAGGTATAGGCTCGTTGTAAGGATGTTATTACAAAAGCATGGGTTCTGAGGTTCCAAAGTAATAGTTTAATAGGTTGTTCTCCCAATGGGTTTATATACCTAGTTGTTTCCAGGGCTATTCAAAAGAAAGAGTGTCAGAATGTTCCCAAGGTGGAGGTTAAATTTATAAGTCTATTCTCACCCAAAAAAGTCTACTATCCCGAGGCTATTCCAAGGCATAGTTAAAGTTTACCAATTGGATTTCCATAGTTTAATATGCAATCACAGACCAGATTCAAGCAAGTTGATGCTCAGTCTAGAACCCATATAAAGGAGAGAAGATCACCAAATAAATTGGCTAAATGGTGCTCATCAGTGTTACTTGTTAATAATGCATGGCTTGAGCAGGTAAATCTTTGTCTTAGTGCATAGAGTTGTGCCCCAAAAAATATTACTATTAATGAAAGCAAAATGGAGAGCCTCACCGATTCTCAAGAAGATTTTAAGGTGGGAAATTTAATAGGGCATCAATTTTAGGGTTTATCCTTCATTATATATCATGTTCGAAGGATATCATTCGCTATATTATAGGTTCTCTTTCAGTGGCAAACTTACTTCACCTATCGCAGATGAACCGTTAGCTGTAGATAAGCAGCGTCATGGTCGCTGCAACAAGAAAAGAAAAAAAAAGTGGAACTATCGATGAGTATATTATTTTTGACTATACATATAAAAATGCTACTCAGCTGTAGAAACTATGAGGATTGATGGCTAGGGCAGAACATGTAATGGATTAACCTGGAAGGCAAGATTTCCATGGACCCTGCGCGCACACAGAGGGAAACCTAGAACTCTTCAGCAAAAAAACTCTACCATCTATTCTATAAATGTCTGCTAGCATTTAGTTTTCTTTAAAAAAACAGAAAAATAAAATTGTGGAAAAAGTTAAAATAATAAAAACATTAAACCTAAAATCAAAAGATTCTCATCAAGTAAAAAAGATATAACAATTGGACACCAAAGTGTATTAAGTTTTATCCACACTTGAAATCAGATAGAGTCCAGTTTTATAAGTGAAATGAGTCTACTTCTTTTACTTCACAATAAAAATATAGTTACTTTTATCAATAAATAGTTATAACATCTAGAGTTTTATAAGTGAAATGAGTCTACTTCTTTTACTTCACAATAAAAATATAGTTACTTTTATCTATAAATAGTTATAACATCTAGTGTCAACAATACAGCAAGATTGGTATTTAACAATGAACTCATTCTTTCTAAATTCTGATTAGAATGTGCATTTTCAAACTATAATAAAGAGTGTACACCCTCAGTTTTGGTAGCTTATGCAAGGAACACTTGCTTGCAATCATGCAATCACAAGCAAAGGCAAGTGCAGGCTCCCTTCTTTGCAATTGCTTTAAAATAGTTTCCAAACATGTCATCTTAACCTTTGTTCAATGTAATAACGCTTTATCTATACTATCCATATTCACAATTATATACGATTGTATCCATTGGTTGTCTCTGTTTCATATCTATGATTCTATGGCACAACTGAGAGCATGTGTTGTTTTAAGTTTTAGTTGAACTTTGCGAAAACTGAAATTTTTTCAATCTAAAAACATGGCTTGTAGTCACAGACTTTGCTGTGTACAAAGGAATATAATAACTGCATCAAGTCGTTAGAGAATGTACAGTTAAAATATGTACAGTTTGCATTGATTTCACATCTCTGTCACTTTTCCTCTTATTTTCAAGTCAAATTTCACTACACTAGGAGCAGAGAATTTGTTTGTTAATGCATCAGTGGATTTCTATAGTTATTGCCAACGGGTCATTGCCTATGAATAAAAAAACATTAATTGGTTTGCAACAAAGCACCTTTTTAAAATGGATCAAGAGCTGAAATTCTTATATCTATAATTGTTATTTGGATCTAATTGACTAGACAGTTCAATTTCATTTTAGCAAGCATTTACAGATTTGAGCATGGAGAAAATATGCAAGTCAAGTGATAAGGTTCTCCAACTTAGGCTGCTTCTTGGATATTGATTATAGATATCTTGGGCCTACTAATTGAAATCTGCAAAAAATAAATCACTATTCTATGTTGGTTATATCTCCTTTGATTTAGAAATGTTTCCAAGTTCTGGAAAAGTGGATGTCAAATTATGTGATCAATTCTAATCTCTTGTAATGCCAAAGAACTTGGCACTAGTTTAGCTACCAGATCTATGTTTTTCTTGTTAAGTGATACTGATTTACAGAAATTTCAGTTTGTTGGACATGAATTTATTGAGATGGCTTTATTCTGTAGATATTTTTTGCAAAAGAAATGTTGTTCTTGTGTCAATTTGGTCAGTTATAGACTAGCATAGATCCATCTTAAACCCGCATCTTTTCTGCATTCTGAAGATAATTAGATGATCATAGAATTTTGAACGATATCTCCTCAACTTAGTTACAGGCTAAAAAATGAAACCAGATCGGGACACAATTAAATCATTTCCACAAAAAATAAAACCAGATTTGGACCCAGTTAAATGCCTGTCCCAATAGTGTTTTAATGATAAATGGCCCCAAACAACACAGTAAAACAACTAAGAAATTTAACCCAGCAATAAAGATGGAAAATAGATACAACTACAACTACACTTGAGAAGCAGTTCTAGGAAATAAATTACCTTATTTTCTGTGCAAAATTAGCAATCAATAATGCCAAAAATGGTTTTAAAATTAGATCATACAAATTCAAGTTGACATGGATGTCAGGTTGGCAGTCTTCCAGAGATTTCAGAATATGATCTGAAACTTCATTTGGTTTCTTCTGCTAGATGAAGTGATGACAATTTTCAATAATAACTATGTCCTCTAGAAACAGAGTAATTTTCTTCAATCGCCCTCCATGAACAAAGTTCTTCGCACCAGTCATAGTGTATACCAAGTTTAAAATGGTGTTGAATCTCTCCTTAAAATAGATGGCCTACACCTGGTCAATCCCTCTAGTTGATTGGCATATGTAGAGGTCTAAAGCATTTAGAGAATCAAGTGAATTCTAGATAGCAGAAGTGAAGGATCCAGTGATGAAGACATGATCTAGAACATTAATTAGGATGAAATGTGTTGGAGTTCTTACACTATAGGTCCTCTACCAATGTTGCGGTGTGTGCAATTAAAAAACTGTCATGTTTTAGGATACACACCAATGGAACACGATGATCCTAGATGAATGGAAAGGATATTCTTGGTGTGCAAGAGTGTCAAGGAATCTAGTGTAGTGACATGATTGCTGTGTACATGGAAATGAGATCTTAGAGTGTGTCCCTACTAGCCATATTCAACCATTTTCTACTTGGCACATTTTTTTAATGCACGATGTTGTTATGAAAGAGAGTAAAAGTCCTTGCATTCTATCTCCTTTTCGTGTTGGCATTATGAAATTTTGGTAGCATTGTCAATATAAGAGT
This sequence comes from Larix kaempferi, assembly GCA_027924585.1. NCBI lineage: Eukaryota > Viridiplantae > Streptophyta > Pinopsida > Pinales > Pinaceae > Larix > Larix kaempferi. Next base: position 20,961,963 of record BSBM01000994.1, on the reverse strand, counting down.
TGTGTTATGTATTGGGGCCAAGGACCTCAATGCTCTCGTTATTAGTTTCATAGGCATTGTTGTGAAATGGCTTAGATGTCTCATGTCAAGATTGGAAGACTAGTTGTGCAAATAAGGGAAGGCCCAACTCTTTTTCTAGCAATTTGAATGGTGTATTCAAGGCATTACATCACTAGGAAAAGGTTGTCATTATCATTGGCTTTGAAACAAGGTTGACACAATCTATATGCTAAACATACTTGCCTTCATATTGAAATCATTTTAGCCTTGTTTCATACCATTCTTTAAAACAAAAATAGGAGCAATCTTAAAACACTTCCATGTGAAAGTGAGGTCAAGATTCTTTCCTTGTGAAGGTCAACTAAAAGGGAAAAACTATTGACCATCTATTAGTGATATTGCTCTCCATGTTTCTCTTCTAATTTTGGAAGCCAAGTTTTTTTTTTTTTTAAGAAAAAAGAACATCATTCTATTAAAGGTGGTTCAAAATTACAATTAGTCTTTTACCATCCATCAGGGTGCTTGAATAGCCACCTCTGAGATTACAACATTGTTGCTTTTCTTCATTCCCGAAACAAAAAATTAGATAAGAAGTGTGATACTCAAGAACATAGCTACTGTAGCTACATCCGTTACCAACAGAAGTCTCAAATCTACTAACCAAGCATGAAATTACAAGGCCAAAAGAGTATATCATCCTCATAATAATGACAGTATTACAAAAGAAGTGACCACAGTCGAAATAACAAACAAAGCAAGTTCCCATAGACGTAAGCCGAGAGCAGGTAATATAAAAGGTTCTACATAACATCAAACCAGAGCGAGATACCAGCAGCAGACTCCAACAGAGTCCTAGAATCATACCAGAAGACCTCACAGGCCCGAAAACAAAGAATACTTTAATAAACAAAACATAGGACAAGGCAAACTCCCACTGCGAAAACCACAACACCTCAGCTAGCCGGTCTATCTTCACCCTCAATGTGAATAACCGGTGAAGGAACCATTGCAGCAGCCTTACCAAGGATGTCACGAACCTTCTACTTCATCTCCTTGCTTGGCTTAGATAAGTAGTCAATACCCAGGTCACCAGCAATAACATCTAACTTCATATGTATCAATTTGGATTCCTCGGCATGCTCTTTACATAGTTCTTCCAATTTCTTCATCCTCTCCGAACCAGCCAGAATTTCCATCTTAGAACCCAAGGTCTGGGCAATAATAGTTTTAGTAACCCAGAGCGTAACCATCGCTCGATTATAGAGAGCCATACGACCTTTGGTGTTGCTAGGGTCCTAGACCCAGTTGGCCATTGCAATTGCTTTAGGAGGAAGCTCTTTCTCACCCACCATTTTCCATACATTACATTCCAATTCCTCAAGCTCATTTTGCATAGGCTCTGGGAACAGGCGACGAAAGAAAACAACAGTCATGGCCGCTCTCCACTGGTCTATACTCGGTCCAGTCATAGCTAAACCCTCCTGGTTTCTGGCACTAGTATCACCTTGGCCATGACGGCCCCTACAAGCAGGACGACCTCTCAGTGGCATACTCTTAACAACATAATCATACACACAAAAAAATAGCAGAGGATTCAGCATGGTGAAGAAAATCGTAGAAAGGTTACAGATATGAGGAGTGACGCCCCTGTAAGGGGAATTTAAAGACCAGGCGCCACTAAACACCATTAAATTTCTCATAATGAAATAAGCTCTGTCATACTTCCCCATGTCCTTAGGAGACGTCATGATCTCGAAACCCTGCTTCGTATCCTCACTTCTAATCGTGGGAGATCTAAAACCAGTCACCATCCCATATTGACGATCACAATTCATAATGGCTTTCACAGGCGAATAACCCCTAAAAGGACAGGCCGTTAAATTTCCACCATCATTCCCATAAGGTCTCCAGTGCTCTCTGCACATACGAAACCCCCACCCTAAATCCGCCATCCCATCTCATTACTCTAGATGCCTGCTCGTAACATCATTCTTCCCATAAATGTCACTCTTCGCAATGTGCATGCTTTCATTCCGACACGTTCTTATCCTCATGTCAAGCTTCTCACCATCCCATCCATCATCGACACAGCTGGCACCTTAGTTGGCGAGCGCGTCAGCCAAACAGTTGGCACTACATCTTACATGGTGAAAAGTGATCGCGGTCATCGTTGTAATGATATTTTCTAGACACATCACCCTCCATGCCAACCTCCACGCTGGTGCAAGTTTAGTTTCCCGACTACCATTCAACAGCCTGGTGGCGATCTGAATCAACATTTTGGAGTCCCCCTCCACCTGTATACATCTGATGCCACGTCTAACCGCCATGCATAACCCCTGTAGTAGAGCCTCACACTATGCCACATTATTGGTTTCAACACCCAGGTGTCCATAGTAGCTATACTGAACATTTCCTTGTTCATCCCGAATGACACCCCCGTATCCTATGATGCCCAAATTACCCTTCGAGGTTCCGTCGAAGTTAATTTTAAGCCACCCAGGATGAGGGGGAGACTAGGTCCTCGGACTAACCATGGAAGGACGCCAAGCCCGAATGCTGCCAATATGATTAGGTAACGTCTAAATTCCCCAGAGAGAAAGGATACTACCTTCATTCGCCGGTAAGTTAAGATCTTCCTCTTTCCAAACAGTTAATTGTAGGGTTTCCACAATTCCACGTTGAATAAGATTCCATATATTATTACATTGTTGAAGTTTTCCAGTAAAAATGCGCCGGTTCCGCTCTTTCCAAACTTCCCAAACAAGAAAACTAGGGAAAAGATCCCAGATTCTGTTGATAATTCTCCCCTGAAAGGGATCCTTCCTCCAACCTTTAATAGTTCCCACAGGGTCCCCATGAATTCTATCCGATAATCGAAAAATAATGGCTCCCTTATCCCAAAGTTCAGAAGTGAAGCCACACTCGTCAAGAAGATGACCAATTGTTTCCCCATGTCTTCCATAGAGAATGCAATACGATGGTCCCTCAAAGCCCCGTTTTATAAATTTGTCCCAAGTCAAAAAAAAAAATTCAGCATCAACCAGAGAAAGAGGGTAATTTTGGGCCACAACTTACTATCCCACAGGCGTTTCCACATTTTGTCATTGATAGAATTATCATGCCCACCGTGAAGATAATATGCCTCCTTCATGGTGAACATCCCCTTCGGCCTGTAGCCCCAGCGTAGGAGGTCCAATCCAGACTGAGCTTTAATCATACGCTATTGCAGGATTCTATGAATTTGTTTTCCGGTCTCCTCGTCGTAGTTCTCCTTCCACCAGTTGAGAGGTTTACACAGCCGAAACCTTTTACCATTTGGGTCCTCCATCCAATAATGAGCTATCGTCTGCCAATTATGGTTGATCACAGGAGAATCCACATGAATGCTATTTATCAAGGTTGACAGAGCTGGCTCTTGCTGCCAAGCATCATACCAAAAATTGGTTGATGTTCCTTGCCTGACTTCCCAGAAACAGTGTTTTCTTATCAGATTCCTACCATTCCTTGCCATTTTCCAAATTTGAGATCCCTGCTCCGGACCCTCCATCCTGACCTAGTCATGTCTTTCCATTCCTAAAGCATACTTCTTCGCCCAAAAACCAGCCCACTGCTCGTTAGTATGATTGAGCCATCACCACCAGATCTTGGCACCACACACTAAATTCATCTTCTCCGGATCATGAACACCAAGTCCCCCTTCCTGTTTAGGTTTGCGCAGAGTCTCCCAGTCCACCAGGGGCCATTTCCGATGCTCAGTATTGCCTCCCCAAAGAAAGGATTGTTGGATATCTCTGATCTCCCTGAGGACCGATTTTAGGGCCGATAAGACTGAAAAAAGATACAAAGGCAGAGATTGCAGGACACTTTTTGTCACATACCCCAATTTTGCAAAAATAATGTAATTATTTTATTATATTCCCGAGACATTATGTTAAATTTAATGCTAAGTAGGAATTGATGACTCAGCAGAGTCACCAGAAATGGAATGTAAATTCTGAATATTTTATTATTAATAAATAAATTATGGAGACAACAGCATGGGAGAGCTGTTAAAAGAGGTTACTGGTCTAACTGGTGGATGGAACTAGGTGGAAGGGCAAAAGACAAGTGGCAACATCCTCAAACACTTCCTAAGTTGTAGGTGGCAACTTCCCTATATTTTGGGGTCATGATTCCCCAAGAAAGTGGAATCTGAGCAGGTGGCTCATTAATGATAGTTAACCCAACTAAGACCTAGGCAATCTTTTAAATAGTACTCAATGAACTAAGCTGGGGGTTCAACAATAGTTCTGGAGGGAGAATACATTCAGGTGAATGTTATTCAGGAGTCCCATTGAGGAAGAGGGAAAAACAGTAAGGAAGTGTTTTGAGAGAGAAAGCTGCAGTAACTTGGTTCCAGTTTAGCTGTTTGGCTGTGTGAATTGTTTTGCTGCACCTAGTTCCAGCCAGGGAGACCATAGCAAGCTCGGGGGTCCTGAGAAGTGCTGTCTGGGCACTCTCCAGGAATTGGTAGGGAGGAACAGCCTCCCATTGCTGTTGTTGTCCACTGGTTGAAACAGGTTCTGCTACTTACTCCTGTTTGTTTTATTAGGTATAAATGAATGCATGTTATGTTTATTTCATTATGTCTGAGTATTAATAAATTCAGAAGGAAATTTGCAATCCCTGAATATCAGTAGTGGATTTAATAGTAGTTACTGTGTTAAGATTTCCTTTATATTATTATTATCTCATGGATAAAATAATTATAATGCATAATAAAACACTAGTAGTACTGTAAGTAGTAGCAATTGTAGTAATTTTCAAACTTAGTTTATTTATAATGACACAGAAATAGATACGTAGGATTTTAAGGGTACAAGTTATTTTGTTTCCTTGATATTACAACTCATTAAAACAACCATAGGAACTGTAACAAAAACAGTCATTCAAATCACAGTATTTATACTAGTTATCAATGCCTTTCAGTTTTATTACAACTAATGCTAGAAACAACTTCTACCATGATTAACTATCAAACCCAATAATGATACATAAAATTTGATAGAATAACAACACAAGCATCTTACTACATTTAACAAATTCACAGGATCGAACACAGGTGAGATAACAGAACCAAGAATAGCTCGGCATCGAGCTTAATGATATCAACAGAGCTATAAATCGAAATTCAGAATCCAAACCGTAACCTGTAAACTATTTCTTTTTCCTATCTTTTTCAGTCTTTATTATTAATATAAATACTAAGGTTTAGGACCAGGTTTCCATCTACAGTTTTTACAACCAAAGCCACAGCAGAACAAAAGTTTATTTCACTATCGAGTTTCTTTTGTTTATATCTTTGTTTTGTTTTCCTGAACTATTAACCATAAAACATTATAAACTACAGAACTATCTTTTAACTATTTTTACTGCTGTGTTTTCGGATTTTACCCTGACATACTAGACGTCGCAGGCATGTAAATATTGAAGAGTTTATACAAACGACTCACCCACAACCATAGCTCATTTTTTTTAACCCTTATTAGAATGTTAAACATCGAAATTGTTCAGGTATACTCTACATCAATCAACGGAGCAAGAATGCATTTTCATATGTATTTTAAACCAACCGATGAGAATCCCCAACTTGACCGAGTTATCAATACATTAACAGTCTACAACTGTGAAATTTATTGAACCCTACTATTAACATTTAACATATAAAAACAAAACGCCTAGCAATAAGACCATGCCATCACCTACAACCGATTTATCCTCTTCTCAGAAAGGGTTTTAGAAACTTAAAACATACTATCACTGTACATTGCATCAATTTGAAGGAAACGCAGACGTTATACAAGTTATTTTTACAAGTAACTTTTCATTATACTTTTTAACCTCCCCAAAACTGGGTGGATACCCTAACCCTTCAAGAAATATAGTAACTAATAAAGCCCCAAGGCTGTCACGTCAGAACGAGCCACAGCTTGTTTCTGTTACACATTAAGTTCTTATACAAACCCTAATCACTGTAAGAAAAATGAATACATTTCATACAATAGTAACCATCCCATACTACACACATCACAGGGTCAACAATGACCGTGAATGTGATAACATTCAAGCCACAAGACCAACAACACGGAGCTAGCCACAAAGGTGGTCTTATCACATCAAACCCTAAACACCCTAACCACAAAAGGGAGGAACAACCATGGTATAACCAGGCTTACCCGGTAGGAGCCCAGCACCAGAGGTTGAGCCTCGTACACCTTCAGGAGAGATCAACGCCTGCACAGTACAAGTTGACGAGTTTAGTGGCCAACTTTTATTAAATTAAATAATCTCTGTTAAACTGAAATTAACGAAACAAATGATAATTCTTACCAGCGATTTTTGCAGGAAGCAAACCCAGTGGGTGACCCTGTAGCCACGAGTTGAGCAAAGTAGAAAAACCTAACCATGACCACCAGAAGAATGGGCTAGGAAACTCCAAGTTTTCCTCCCACAATGGAAGCCGTGACCAGGAAACATACAGAACAATACCCTCACGCCATGGATGAACCAGTATGGGAAGTACGAATATAAACCCCAGGACATAACCACTTCACAGAAAACAACATTTGGGAAACCCTGACTGTAAATCAATACAGGTAATAAGTATGAGGGCTGGGAGCAGCATGCGACTGATAATCCTCAGTAACAACAGAACGATAACCCAAGATGCCCAATGAACTTAGGGAATGCTTTAGTAGAGTTTATAGACTTACAAACAACAGAAGGGATATACTCCATGACTGTAGCCACATGAGAAACTGCAACTTACAAGTACCACAACGAGCAAAATCAGACCAGAAGGGTTCTCTCATGTAACTCGAGCCTGAAGGCAGAGGGAATGACCAAGTAGGGTTTCGGACAAATCTTATATATCATCAATACAAGGACAAGAGCTATCCACGTAGTCTTTAAAATTTTTAACTTGCCATGGGTCGACATTCCAAAGTCCAAGCTGTATTTCGAATTATTCGATCATCAAATTTAAATCATTGCATGGATAAAATTTTAATCACAGTAAGGATATTCTACTATGATCGAGAAACTATCATTTAACCATCGTATAGTGCATGATTTGAAACCTTGCCATCGAAGCTTCCTAGTGGACATAATACCTCGCCCTACAAACAAATAGAATGTGGTATAGTCAAATTACGACGAGGGTTCATCATTGTTGTAACATTAAAATATTACCTTGGCTAATATAGTTGGATGCATAGTTTATCTACAAGGTATTACTATTATAATTCTTACATCACCTCTTTAACAATCAAAGATAGGAACAATACCTATAGTTCTTGTGATATAATGATATAAACTCACTTATATTTCCATACAATTGGACGCTGTTCAAAAACCAAGGAACAAAAGATTTTAGGCATGAAATAAGCATATTGTAATTATAAAAATTATTAAGATGATGATGTATCATAAACTATAAATGGATAGAACAGTATATTGCTATTGCTATCACAACTCCAGTTTCATGCAAACGACAAGGGTCACATCCATAGTCAGAGCTATTAGTTGACAGAACATCACACAATGCTAGCATTACGTAATGTATACGATGAATTATTTCAGATCCTTTATAGGAGTAAAGGTAAAAGATACAGCATCATTCAGACAAAAAAAAAAAATGCTATGAATAACATGATCTAGTGACATTATACAGCATTAAATAAGAGACATTGTTACAACGCAATGATAATATCAAAGAGACATTACTTCATGGGAATGCCTATCTTATTCTATCCAGAACAATAGTGATCACATTTTCATGTAAACCATCAACTCTCTATCAAGCATGAATTTCATGAAGATTATAGAAAGGGAATTCTACCGTCTTACATGTGACAACCTATAAGAATATTTAAATCTTCTCTGAGCTTTATAGTACAGTAAAAGGAACTTTTATGCTTATAAAAATCATTGACAACGATCCATACTTTACCTGTATACCTGTAGAAAAAGGACGGATTATGCATTAGCTCGAAAGCTAAGTAAGCCAGTTAGCTATGGCCATTTCTCCCTTTGAGGTTAGAGAACAATAACTGCGTTTAAAAACTCACATTAAGATATAAGTACAATAACATATAATTTTTAGACAAAATTATGATCATTTAACTAAAACAAACAGATCAAGGAATGAAATTAATAACATTTATTTCTATCTTTAAATTTTTTTTTATTTTTCGGAAATTTTGGTTTTTTGACACTTTTAATCAAAACCACTCTACTTGGAAAGTTTAGAGCCCTGAAGGTCCAGTTTGAGAGTTTCTCACCCATCTTACTTAGCAAGTCCTCCCATGACACCTTCTTAAGAATTTTATCCGATAGGGGAGCACTTAAATATTTGGCTGGAAGGGAGCTCTTGTTGAAACCCAAAATCCTTAAAATATTCCTTTGAGTAGTAGGGGGAGTATTGAAGAAAAATACGAGCAATTTATCCATATTCAAGGTGAGCCCTGACGCTTGTAAGAAAAGGTTTAAGGCCTTTTTGATTCTTCTGGCTTCCTGGACCGAAGAGTGGCCCATTAATAGAGTGTCCTCAACAAACTGTTGATGGGTGATAGCTTTGCCATACAGAGGAAAAGTAAGACCTTTAAGTTTCTCCTGTTCAACCAAATGGGTAATAAGCCTGCCAAGACCCTCCATCATAATCATAAAGAGAAAGGGTGATAGAGGATCCCCTTGACGTATGCCCCTAGTTGGTTTAAAAACAGCCGAAGGGTGTCCATTAATAAGAATAGAAAAGAATGCAGAGGAAGTCAGATTAGCAACCCATTTGATCCAGGTCTCACTGAAACTGAAGGAATCCATTATCTCTTTCATATACTTCCATCTAAGTTTATCATAAGCTTTCGATAGATCTAACTTCAGAAGCATCCCGGCCTTTTTAGTACTCTTAAGGGAATGTAAGACTTCCTGAGCCAGGATAATACCATCCAAGATCTGTCTTCCTTCCAAAAAACCTATCTGTTCAATGGAAATCAAAGATGGGAGGATGGGTTTAAGTCTATTAGCCAGGACTTTCGTAATGAGTTTGTAAATGATATTACATAACGATATGGGTCTGAATGTCTCAGCTCTTTCAGTCCAGGAGTTTTCGGGATCAAGGTAAGAAAGGTGGAATTTAAAGTAGGTAGAACCCCTTTCATTTGTCTCGATTCTTCCACCACCTGCCATACTTCAAATTTGATCAAGTCCCAGAAATGGTGGAAAAAATTAGCCGTAAAACCATTAGGCCCAGGGGATTTACCATCCTCCATTTGATTGATTGCATCCTCAACCTCCTGGAACTTAATAGGATGAATGAGCATCTCATTCTACTCATTAGTTATAATACGAGGAATTATATTCTTGATCTCCCTACAGGCAATAGATCGATCAATAAGGGGCTCCGTCATCACATCCTTGAAGTGAGATAAGAGTTCCTTCTCAATATCCTCATGCGAATCCACAACAACAACCTCATTAGTATGGAGCTTACAAATCTGATTCACATGTCTATGTTGTATGGTAGCTCTATGAAAGAACTTAGTATTCTTATCCCCATCCCTTAGCCATTGGTTTCTAGACTTCTGTTTCCACAACAGTTCCTCCTATTTACGTCTTTGGTATAACTGTTCGGATAAGTTCTTTTCCTCCCCAACCAACTCATCCGTCATGCCGGTTCTCATGACACTCTCCTGAACCAAAGCCATCTCATCTTCAAGCTCAGAAATATCAGAAAAAATGTCTCCAAAAACATTTTTATTCCATCTCTTAATATTTTGTTTTAACAATTTTAATTTTTGCTGGAAGCAGTACATTTTAGTCCCCTGAGGAGGAGCTCTACTTCTCCACCACTCCTCCACCTTATTATGAAAGTATTTATGAGTAAGCCAAAAGATTTCAAATCTGAAAGGCCTATTCATATTATTACCAATGTTACTCCAAATGAGGGAGATTGGCCAATGATCAGAGCCGGAAGACGCTAGAGGACAGGAAGACAGAGTGCCTCCTAACAACATAATGCTTTCTGACATAAGAAATCTATCCAATCTAGCAGCCACCAGGTGTTCCCATCCCCGTCTATTATTCCAAGTGAATCCAGTGCTCCCCATAGCCACATCAATTGATTTACTATTCTTAATGAATTCATCGAATAAAGTGTTGTCTGGAGTAAGGATTCGCCTTCCCCCTTTCTTCTCGGCCAAAGATCTGATCAAGTTAAAATCTCCCCCCATAATCCATTGCTTTCCTTCAAACATACTTCTGAGCCAAGAAATACTATTAATGAAATTCCATTTCTCAGGGTGACTACTCGGCCCATACACATTAGTGATAATCCCCTTAACAGTGGTACCTAAAAGATGAAAAGAAGCCGATAGACTGAACTTAGTGGAAAGAAAGTCAGTAAGTAGTACCAACTGGGGATCCCAGAGGATCGCCACACCTCCCGACTGTCTAGCCGCATCTAGTGACATACACTTACAATTTTTCCAAGTGCTATACACATTTTGTTCCAACTGGGCTCCCGAACACTTGGTTTCTTGTAACAAAACTACAACAGGTTTTTCTCTCATAATCTTACCTTTTAGAGTCTTCAGCTTACGAGGACCATTAGTCCCTTGAATGTTCCAGGAAATAATTTTCATCAAACACTGTATCTCACAGATAGAAGAGCTTCCTGGATCATCGGATATTGGCCTGAATCTATCAATCTAGCCCCAATTCCCCCTATGCGGTCCCTATTAGATCTTCTTCCTCCCTTCATTCCTCCTTCTTTAAATTTTCTCTTACTTTCCTTCAGTTTCAAAGGACCGATTCCCAAGCTAGGGGTAGGTTTTGTTTTAAGGATAGCATCTTTCAAAAGCTTCAGTTGAGTATCCGGAATGGAATGAACCTCAATGTTTTTACACGCCTCTTCCATACTGTCTAGATCTACTTCTCCCAATTCCATCTCCTCCAGCTCCTCCTCCATCTGATCAGTCACCAAAGTGTTCTTACTATCCTTGTCACTTTTATAATTGATCTTAGCTGAAGCGGTGGGTTTATCAACACCTTTACTAATGTGGTTGGTCTCTGCTAAAACAGTAGGTTTATCAGCCTCAGTAATCGGGGTTTCCAAAGGTGTGACAGGAATCTTGGGGTCTTCCATATCAGGGTCCAAAGCCGCAAAGCTATTAGTACTCTGTTCTTTTTTCTACACATCAGCAACATTATGTCTCCTTCCTGCTCTTCTACGACTGGTAATCTTAGTAAATCCTGAATTGTCACGCCGATCCAGAGATTTACTTCTCGGGATTTCCTCAGGGAGATTCAGATGGCAGTCATGGGCTAGATGTCCATGGGTATGACACCGTTGACACCGGAACGGGATATGTTCATAATCCAGGGTTTGGAACCATTCAAACTCTTCCCAGTTTAATGTGATTCCTTCAGGCAGTGTTCTAGAAATATTCATATAAACACATATACGGGCATACGAAACATACCTTCCTTGCTTGGTTTGGTCTGAAATTTTCACAAAATGACCTAGAGCTCCTCCGATAGCCTTAAGAATATCAGGATCCCAGTATTAAGTAGGTAGTGAATATAGTCTGATCCACACCGGGGCGATAGATAGATCCTCCTTATCAGGGTTGAAGTGATCCTTCCACATTCTTAAAAAAAGCCCAACTGAGTAATAGAAATAGGGACCACCCTCGAATATTCTATCCTTGTCTTCCACATTAATAAAAACCACAGTGAAAAATCCCTTCGATCCTAGCAAGAGGTCAAAATTCCCTTTTGGATTCCAGGTTGAGTGAATCCACCATGTTAACGCTTTCTCAGAGGGCCATATACCCATGAATTTTCCTATTAATGCATGGTCTGTCATATGTTGAATTCGTTCTTTAAACTTGCTTAGGTTCACCGATATTGCAGGAGTGTTTGTCGACTTGGGAATACAAACCCCCATTCCCGCGTTCCCATTTCCAGGGTCCGGCAGCTCAACCTTGGTACTGCAACCCTCTCCTCTGATTCCTTCTCCCTCCTACTGCACCTGCAGAATCTCTGCTGTCATCTCCTGCTCTGTCTACAGAGGAGGGGATGAGCCCCTCCCTTGTATATTCACCATCCTACCTTACAAACCCTAAGGTACGACACCTTGCCCTTGCGTCCAACTTCTGAATGACTTCCGTTACCACTTAAATATTCTTGGAGCATCGATCAAAGGTGTTCCTTACCATTTTGGAAGCCAAGTTCAAAACACACTTCATCAAAGATTAAATGTTGATATGAATTCAAACAAGGTTCAATGGAATCAAAGACCATATGATGCAATAATATTAACAATGGTATCGATTTGCATGATTAGATAATAATTCAACATTGATCAAAACTATAGATGAAAAGTGGAATTTCAAGTTGCAAAAAGTGTCAAAAGACTAGAAGCATATATTTTCTCCTTAACCCGAGGATGTGAGTGAATGTTGCATAGAAAAACTACTTCCATTAGAGTTTTAGTGGGAGTGAGGTGACTAGATTGTCAATCCTTTAAAAACTGCTAGGATAGGTCTATAGTCATTGCATAGATAACTAATAGAATTAGGATGTTCGTCCTCTAGAAGGGGTTCCAAATCTGAGTTTCACTAATCTAACAATTGACAAAAATGGTTCAAATAAATTAGATAACCAGTTGTTAAATGCATTGATCATGCCAAGCATATGCCAATCCAAATAGATCAATCAATATCTTTTGCATTCAAACCTGCCTCCTTTTATTGTCATCTATAACCACCTGGTAAAGGCATTGACCATGCCAACAACTTAATCTAAAACTACAACAATGTGAACTGATCAATATTAATACAGTTTAAAGGTTAATTCAACCAATTGAACAATTAAGAAAAACAACTCAACGCAGTTCATAAGCACTTGGTGAAGATTGCAAATTATTTGGATTGTTTATACAATAGCCATGAGAAAAAAATGTTTGAAAGGCTTTTATGAAATTTATGCAATTTCCAAGATATGCCACAGATAGCGTGAAACATCATTTGATATAACTTGGCAGTGCAAAATTTTTTGTGTTCAGTCTAAAGCTTTTAATCTTGCAATTATGACAGTTTCGATTTTAATCTCTCAGGTACTTGGATATCATTTTTTTCCCACCATTTGATACTTGGCCTTTATATCGTTTTGGTTTTTTACATTTTTCCACAACCAGCCAATTGTAAGATTGTTATAGATCCATGTATTGATTTAATAGTGTCTTTGCTTATGATTTTGTTGACAGTTGCTAAAGTGCTTTAATTCATTTCCATTTCGACACCACAAGATTGTTGGTAATGTTTTTGTTGGTTGTTGCTAATTTCCAGTACTATAACAAAATTCGTCATCGCCTCATAGATTTCCATGTTTGAAAACATCTTTGAATTCTTTTTTCAATCTGAAATTTACCAACTGCAATTTGCAGGTGCATGGAACACTGGAAACAAAAAATGCCTTCATGCCTCCATTCCACAAAGTCTGCAACAATTGCAACAAACAGATCCCTGACAACCTATCAGATTGCATCATCTGCAAGCAAAAGACGCCATCCAGACATGAAAATTGTTTGGAATGTTCTCTTGAAATAGAAGATGGAACACTAGCCTGCACAATGAAATTTCCACAACTTCAACAATATTGCCCATCAGTTGCAATGACTACATACGAGCAGTACAAAAGCAGTATCCCATGAATAGTTTTTCATCTCCAAAGAATCTTTGTACAAGTTGTTTACACACTCGATGCTTACAAGACCATAACATAAATTAATAGTGCTCAGTGATACACTACAAAACAATTTTTTGTTATTTTTTCTATGGTCTAATAAACTCCCCAAACAGCATGCCTCTTTAGACTTTGCATCGATAATATGTATAAAACCAACTTTATATGGCTTTTTCCTTGGGATCGCCTATATCTTTTTTCCACTGTCTTCAGACTTTCTACCTGTATATTTTATTTGGCATTTAAATACACACACACACACACACACACACACACACACATATTGCTACTACACATGGCAAAAAATATTTCAAATTCTGCTATATGTTGTTGCTACTTGTTCTTCTTCTTGATTGCATAGATTTCTAACTTCAAGTAAATGTCCTCTACTTACGTGATGTGATGCTTGAGTTCATTCTTCATATGCTAGTGTTCACTGTGATCATTCAATTAGAAAGCTTAGAAACCTGCTTAAAGTCATATTTAGAAGAATTTTCTAAATTGGTATTTTTAAGACCCATTGACTGCATAAATCTTAAACTTTGAGTTGGATTATGCTAGATAGTTTGCCATTCGTTATGTCTAATTTGTATTTGACATGCTGTTCATATTTTCTTAGGGCCTGAAATTTGAAAAAAGAAAATTTCAGGGGCTATTCTTGATGCTTTGAGATTTCAATAATGAGATGTTCTTATGTTCCTTGGGATCAGTCCCAATAAATGACATCTGAATTTGTAGCTAATATGTTCCTTAGGATCAGTCCCAATAAATGACATCTGAATTTGTAGCTAACCTTTTAACTCGATCATCCTTGTCAAGATTATTGTGGTGGCCTTAAGTTTTTTTTTAATGATCTTCATGTAAATGCAATTATTTTAGCAACCATTTTCAGATTCAAGCATAGAACAAATATACAGGTTCCTTGGACATCTTCAGAGATGTTCCTCCTGGCAGACAGAATTTGACATGCTGCTCAATTGAAAAATGTAAGCTTGATATTCCATTGGATCATAATTTATAAATAAATTGCTATAAGCTGAAATAAATAACCATTTCTAAAGGCTATATACATTGTGCAAGCCCATCGGCTCAACGCCTTCTCAACGCGAAGCGAGGTGCTTAGTCATGATAGTGAACGCACACTTAAATATAGATATGGAAGAGCAAGAGCGAGAGCGAGAGAGATTCATCTTCCTGTTCACACTACTACATGGTATTGCGGTTGCATAACCTGAGCAGCAAATAAAACTTAAGCCATATTTCTCCATGCTTTTTTTCTCATTTGCTATCGTCATCGACATTGCAACTTGTTGCTCTTGTTAATATTATATCGACCAACAATGTATAAGCCTAAGTAATAGTTACACTTCAATAAAAAAAAGAGACTTCTCTCATATAAACTATATAAAAGGAATAAGTATAATTATGCCATAGGAGTTTCACCATGGAGATTGATAACCTCCACGTCCGCTAGATTCCTCACTCATAGAGAAAATGGAATCCTGCCACGTGGATGGTGCCGTGAAGATGAAGGTTTTGTCCGGCCTGCAAGTTTTTCGATTCTGCATAACTGGTAGAAACAATTGCTACATGTACGGAGGTTGTTTGAATAACGTATTCATGTCGATTTGAGAAATCACGTTGTCTCCCTGGTGCAATTCCTTAAAGTCCAGAAAGACTTGCAATCCGTGTGCGTGAAGGCGATGGTAGAGATCGGTGGCCAAGTTTTCCGCATCCTGTCTTAAACACACTCAATGAACTCTAGAATGTTGTCAATTGTCCCAATTTCATTATGCAATTTGAGAACTACTGCCTTTACCTCCATCGTAGGAACCTTAAGGAACTGAAACTCCTCGTGCAATTTTTTTGAGCCATTGTTATACTGAATAGAAGGAAAAATGAGGACTATATTACTGACTTTACTTCAAGCAACTGAAACATCTTCTGAATACTACACCTTTTCATTTGCATCTGTTTATAATATTAAGAAATTTAAGCTCGCCAATGGAGTGTTCTTGCACATACCTGATGCTCAAAAGAAACCAGTTATTCGTAAAGGGAAAGTGGGAATCATGTAGAGGTATCTTTGCCTTTTAATAAACCATAAGTAAGTTTAACCAATTTTGACATCTGCATAAACTCCAGTCTGAATCTGATCTTCTACGCCCTTGTTTACCTCCATTTCTTCCTTTGAATCCTTTATCAAAACACAGCAGCGATAAGTACAGATACTCCACCTTGATCGCTGTAGATTAATCCACATATTAATGTCTATCTCTCAGCCGGTGTCATTTGGGTTTACTGCTATAATTTGAAGCCACCACCTCTCCATTCATCATTGTTACAACCTAGTGTTTTACCAGCATTCTTCCATAGTAGCGAGCCTTTTTATCAAGTCAACTGCTTCATGAATATTTATAATGTTTGCATCATTTCCTTCTTCGACACTGATCTTGAATTCCTTTTTGAGAGCCATTACTGTCTTCACCATAATAAGAGGATAAACATTCAAATTAGAAAAATTTGATTAAGTAGTTAGAGGCTTATCATCTGAAAATGCTAATTGACTCTTCACAATAAATACGTCATAGACATTGTTGCTATTCTTACCATCAGAGGTGGAAGAGGAGGGCGAAAGGTGTGCCATGGGATACATAATAAGAAAAACAAGGTGAGATGAAGATGTATGGTAGAGATTGGGATTGAACGCTTAACCTCAATATTTTCTTCGTTTGGTTGATCTCACAAGCGCAAAGTGGCTACGACCTTCAAGTTAGCAGTAGGCCTTTGGTACTGCGGCTGCCTGTGTGATCTATATCAATACTGGTCAATCGCTGGTATACAACGCCACAATGATATCAGCTACTTGCAAGTTCCTTATTTGTTTCGCTTGGAATGAAGAGTTTTTAGTGTGGAACGAAAACCCAGTCGGTCGTGGAATAGGCCGGAAAGGAAAGCTAATGGAAATTTCGTGAATGGTTGCGTCACGCACCATTTAAGCCTACCTAACCAGCATTCCACACGAACCTGCATTTTTTCGGATTGAACCTGAAGCCATTATTACCATTACCATTGGAAAAGCCAGATGAATTAGGACTTGGGGATGCAAACTGTCCTTTTAGTCTTTCCTCTCCATATTGATGATCATAAATAGCACGCATTTTTGAACCTGTTGGAGCATTGTGTTCCACAGTAGATCCCTTCGTTTATGAAGTGGTAGAACTACCATTGGCAGAATTTTCTAAATAAGCGGACAGACATTGGTTGTGCTTCTCTAAAAAAAAAATTCCCTTGCTGAAATGCAGCCCATGGCCGACTTTTATAGCGAAGAACGAATCTCCATGGTGAACCCACTTAAAGTGTGAATGCTCCTCATCCAACAAACAATGGATCCTCATGTGCTTTATAAGTCCTTTTGGGAGGCCAAAGTACCTAGCATGAATGAGATAGAAGCTTCATTTAACCTAATACGCTGTCTCCCAGCTTCCCAAACTCTGTTAGGGTTAATTCATGCGCCGCAGAAGTCACCTTCTCCTGCAGTTGAATAGGTACTCACGCAGATATCAAAGGATCTTCCATGTGACTCCCGCTGTCCCTAGTTCTTACAGTCGCATGAGCCAACAAAATTAAACGGATGGATAGTTCAATAACAAATGGATCTAGCAAGAGATGAGCTGGTTTATTCAAACACTGAAAACAATGAAAACTCTATTTTATCCTTCGAACTGCACTCAAATCTTCCATGCATGGTTCTCTCGAGCTAATTTATTCGAATTAAGATGTTCAATAAACAAATTGACCATTGATTAACTCAAGAAATAAATTGACCATCCAGGTAATACAGCTGTGAGAGCTCATTCAACAAACAAAATCGAACCTAAAACAGATATCTCTTTTTCAATGGGAAGGATCTGAAGCTGCGCTGGGGTTTCACCTTTTTCTATTCTCTGCACAAATTACTCTCTGCGCTGAGAGATATTAGCACCTCTCTCCAGTCACCCAGGTTTCAGCGCTAAAGGCCTTCACACGCGCGGGGAGGGATGAACTGCCCTTGTAGGAAGGCGCCCTGCGTATGGATGGTGGGGAGAAAGCCTGCATGCAGCCCGCATGGCTAGCATGCATCCCATGGGCCCTCGTGATTCCCTTCCAGCCGGGTTCATAGTTGTTCATCGGTGGAGCCAGTGGAGGCCAGCGTGTGGAGAGGGAGCAACGGCTCGCGCGAATGATGGCCAGGAAGAGTAGAGGTAGCCATGAGCCCTGTGGGAGCCAGGGGGAAACGTGAAAAAACAGTGTGGGTTGGCTAGCTGTGGGAGCTGGCCACGCGGAGGAGAAGGAGGAGAGGTAGGTGGAGAAGTAAGGCTGTGCGTGGAGGAGCATGGGAAGCCAAGCGGCGGGGAGCTGCCAGGTGGAGGAGAAGAGGGAAGAGAGGGTAAGTTATTAAAAAAAATAATGCTACCTATCTACGCTTGTTAGCTTGATTGAAACTAATAAATATCAAATTTATATGTGGAAAAAATTATTTTAAATTTTTAAATTATAAATCTTATATTTTTTAAAATGTTTATAAAAAATAATAATTATATTTTGAATATAGAATTAGTGAATTTTAATAATTAAATTTTTAATATATAGAATTTTAATTAATGTAAATTTTTAAATTTTAATTAAAAAATTAATAACTATTTTTTTTTTTTCCTCGGAAAAAGTCGTAATTTTATTATCAGAAGATACAAAATTACATTCTGCAGATATATGGAGAGCAAAGGCTGCTCCATACATTGTCACATATAAGTGGGTACAGTAAATGAGCTCGGGAACAAACCCTCATTGCACAAAAAAATGGAGAAAAACAGAAAATACTACAGAAGAATGAGCAGAAACCCGCTCATATCCACCATAGCCACACAAGAACTAGAAGCTATGACCATCCACAGCTCACTTTGCAGCAGACCCTCCACAGAAAGATATAGATCCGTCATAACCGAAACCCTCATCGGAGGAAGTAGAAGATCCATATCTGTGGACAGAGCAGCAGACACGGTAGACCTCCCAAACCGGCGAAATCAGCCAGCAAGCAAACCCCTGATGAAGAAGCAGCCAGACAAACCCCATTTGGACTGGAGCAGACCGCCATAGCAAGCCGAGCGTCCCTGAAACCAAGAGCCCCAGACGCCTCCACCGAATGAAAGGGCACCGCCCCTCAGGAAACCCACCGGGCTCCAAGAACCCAAAGCAACCGAAATTAATAACTATTTTATAGTTAAAAACAATAAAAATTAATAATTTCAAATATTCAAAATATTACACAATGTAAACTAAACCATAAATCTATGAAAAAAACATTATTTTTTAATTAATTTTATAATATTTACATATAAATAAAATATAGTAAAAATAAAATTATATTAAATAAAATTTGATCATATTTTTTTATTTTTGTTTGCTTGAATCACCCTGACTTGCATGAGTGGCCTATGGTCTAAGAAACTATGACCTAGGGGTATCTAAGCCATCAACATCACATGAGCATCGCACTCGATTTGGACCGCACCGGACTCAACTTGACTGGGTTTTTGGGTGTCACCTCCCAACTAAGTCACCCCTAAGGGGAATTGAACTCGGGTCGCCTTGCTGACAAGACCCACACCTTAATCGAGTGAGCTAGCGGGAAAACACTATCTTGAGATTGACCTTCCTTACCATTGATCGAGGGTCTAATTGAAGGTCTCATAATTTCTTCTAATTTCTTCCTTAAACGAGGGTCTCATCATTTCTTCTCATTTCTTCTCAAAGACATTGTGATGACATGGCATGAAGACTGGCAATAGTAATGGAGAATGATATTTTTTTTGTGATTGTTCTGTATAGATTTGTGTTTTAGGTTTCCATTGACGAAAAAAATAATTCCATTGACTTGTGAATTCAATTGTTTCGTCCTATTTAGAAATTAGGGCATCTAATTCATTGTTTGTGTGGAAAATACTATCTAAATTTCCATGAAATTTAGTGTTTGAATGTTTAGACTTTGTCTATTTTTGTATTTCAATCAAATGTGAAAAAAATCCCCACTTCTTCTCGGTTTGGAAATGAAACCACGTTCGCTACCATGAGAGCTCCTCGTTCGTCCATGGATATGGCGAAAACAAAACCCCCACACTCTTCTCCGAAATGCCTTTGACTCTTCCCGTCAAAATCACATGCATGCCTATAAATCCCGTTACAGCGAACGTAGGGCTTCTTGTTAATATCATCAGAGAGGCCAACATATGGACTGCCCCCTTCCTCCAAATCATTCGCCATTTTTTTCCAGCTCCCTTCCACAGTTGCAGCTTGCTTCTTGTTTTTGCGAACAAAAATATTCGATTAAATCCAATTATATGCCTTATTTAAATGCATTACCGCACAAAAGCTTCAAAGTTCGTCGTCTATTCGTCAGACGTAAAAGGCAACAACAGCATCAGAAATCAAGACCTGCCCCATTATTTTCTGCACAGAATGGCCACAATTTCATATTGAAAATGTAAAAGGCAGTGGGATTCGATTCCAGGTCTCTCCAACAGATAAGCTAAGCATGTGAGGAAATGTATGGATCAACACGTATCTATCATTGACAAAAGAGTCTAATAATGAAAGGTGCTTTGTTTTTTATTAAGTTGAATCCAATTACGAGCCTTGCACAATCTGATCTTCACGCCTCCTCTTTTCGTTCGTCCAATAATTTACACCCGAAAGTGAAAGTGGGCAGGCTGAGAATCGAACTCAGGACTTGCCCTTTCCAGTAAACAACGCAAAGATACAAGTAGATATCCAAGCCTTTCATTATATAGGGAAAGTATGTTTGTTAGTATCATGATTCCATGGGCTTGTGAGTCGCATGGTTGGAATTTTGTTGACCCCGATTGGAAAAATGCTAAAGTCATGAAAAAAGGCCACCTGAAGGAAGAAATTACAACTGATGTGCTCATAATTACTTCTGAGTATTTTGAGAAGATACAACAAAATTGAATGTTTGGACTAAATCTGTATGTGCTTAGATGATAGATGAGGCTTTGGGGCATGTGGCTCATATCATTGGGAATCATTTACTTTCCATGAATCTTTCAAAGCTATGGACATTTATGAACTTGGGCTTTGCTCAGTTGGTTGAGAGTTCTCAGTCTTTGGTTGAAATCGATCTTTCCAATTGCACTAGAATCAAAGATTATGATTTAGAAGCCATAGCACATGCTCAGAAGTTGCAATCTTTGAAACTGTGCAACAGAGGGAGCGAGCTGTGTGGAGCAGCAATGAGGGATGAGACAGGGGGAGAAACGCTGGCTGGAGCAGCAGAAAATTCCTCAGCACGCAACCATCCAACCATCCATGTAACATCATTCTATTCGCTCAATGAGCGAGGAATCTGCTTACGTGTAAATGATACTCTCGTGTTGTGAACACCTCCTTTTGCTTTTATCCATCGATTTCAATGAGGATCGCTGGGTGCTAAAGAAGTACTCTGTAGTTTGGAGCAAATTGCCACGCAACCTGGCACAGAGTAGTTCTAGCAGGAACATTGTTCTTGATCATGCCAAACCACTCTCCTTTCACGCTCTCAAATGTCCCTTGACCTCCCCAATTGCGATGAAACTCATTGGACACATAAAGTTAGCGGAGAATATCTTTGTTTGAGCAAGCAGAGCTAGATGGACATTACCAACACCTTCATAAGCACTATGCAGGCCCTATCAAACCCATCAGCCCTCTGCTACTGGACTCTTTCCTAAGCAACCAATATCTCACCACGCCAACGACTTGACTGGCCTCAGTAAATTTAGAGTGGTTGGACCGTCATCTCCGAAATCAGTGATTTACGTCTCTTTTAGCAGCCAAAGTTTAATCTCTCTTCTCAACAAGGTATTTTGATTTTCATCCTAATTGTTTTCATTTCATTTATGATTTCAAATTTATCGTCATATTCTCTCATTCTATATTCTTTCTCTTGAATCTTCATTGTCCATGACTCACATGTCCAAAATGCAGCTTGAATGAGAGGCTGCAGGTCCAAATCATTATCCACAGAAGGATGAAATACTTGAGAATGCAGGTATGTTTCACACGTCGCAATCCCAATCAGCCATAGACTACCAAATCCTCCATATAGAGAGGGGCTGAGTATAAGAATCTCTCTAGAGATTCTATGATCTCTTCTACAGTGTCCTTGGAGAAGCATTTTCCTATCAACGAATGATTGCATAGACTGAAATATCTGTGAGACTCGAGCTATGTCTGGAATCCTTAACAAAACAAAACAAAAATGCAAAACATAACACAAAATGCTTCCATTAGTACCACTCCTCGTCTAGAAATTGTTATTTTCGTACTTATATAGAATGCTTTTCTCCCCAGGATGGACTTGAAGAGACATCTCTTCCATTGTTGCTTTGACAAGGTTCCTATCTCCATAGTTTAGATCAATCAACCACTTCTCCAATTCTTCCAATTTCTGATGTAAACAGAACATCATAAACATCTTACATAACAAAAATAGCACTGCTTCAAATGGAGAAGAATTGCATTGAACTTGTACTATAATAGACTAAGCGAAGGGGCTTGAACAAAGTCCGTGAACATAGGGCCTTGCTTCATCAAAGAATGTAACCAGAATATTTATGTAATACAAACAAGCAATCCTCGTCCAAAAGTTGTTATTTGATTACTTATACAAAAGATTCCATTAGTACCACTCCTCGTTTAGAAATTGTTATTTGCTTACTTATACATAATACTTTTCTCCCCAAGATGGACTTGAAGAGACAATTCTTCCATTGTTGCTTTGACAATGTTCCTATCTCCAGAGTTCAGTTCAATCAACCGCTTCTCCAATTCTTCCAATTCTTAATGTAAACAAAACATCATACACATCTTACATAACAAAAATAGCACTTCTTCAAATGGAGAAGATTTGCATTGAATTTGTACTATAATAGACTAAGCGAAGGGGCTTGAACAAAGTCAGTGAAAACTTGGCCTTGCTTCATCACAGAATGTGACCAGAATATTTATGTAATACACAGAAGCAATCCAAAATTAATAAATATATACGCAACAAAATAACTGCAACACTGCCTAAACTCCAGAACATTGACATCGTTGTTTGATTTTCCAATCATCGTTAAGAATTATACCCTTATTCAAACGCCCTTCCACCATTTGGTCCAATTCCCTGAACTTCATAGCAAGGTGGTATTTATCTTTGTTCCCGGAAGAGAAAGCAAATATCTCTGTTTCAATGGGAAGGATCTGAACCTGAAATAATTATTTTATACATGGTATCTTCCAGATGATGGATGAATGGGAAGCAGCCTTTTTCACGGGGATTTCCCATGGAAAGAAGCAACAGGTAGGAATATAGGGACTCGCACCCCTTTTTAATCAGTTTCCCATGAAGTAGAATCCATGGCTAAGGCAATAGAAATGGAAATGACAATGGAAATGGCAGTGAGTGCCAACTACTCCACTGAAATGATAATGAGAAAAAAGTATGCTTTGTAATACAACAATCGTAACAACCCAATTAATTAGATTACAATATGTCCATTTTTTGTTAATAGAATTTTTTATGAAGGAATGGAGATGATGTTGAAATTGGATTGCAGTGATAACAACAATAAGCTGCAGGGAATAGATAGCTAATTTTTTTGACAGCTTGGTTGTGTACAGTTTCCCTTTTTTATTTAATAGAATTCGAATCTTACCAAAAAAAATTAACTCTTCATACTCTCCTCCTCACTCATCTTAGTGATGTAGAAGAAGAGGCTCTCCTCCACTCTGTCATTCCTTTCACATCAACTAAAACACTTTTTTCGTAGTTGGATCAAGCCGCTAAGAGTGGCCCACAATCATATCTTTGGAACATTCATCCAATGAACTACAACAATTTCAGATGATTGGGCACATGTAAGAGTTTGAATTAATTTTTCCCATCAATTTATTTGCATTCGCATCATTTTCACGAATCTGCACTGACAGTTTCGCAGCAGCTGTGCGAGTTGCACTGACAGTGTCTCATCATTTGAACGAGTCATGCTGATCGGTCGACGGAAAAAGATTTAGGACAAAGTAAAATGACGCCAACGTCAGTATAAAACGACAAAGGTCACCGACCATTTTGCTGCAAATGAGCAAATCACGTCGATCGCAGACTCACCAATCTCTGCCAATGTTTCAGCGCACTTGGATTTCGTCGCCGACCAATTTTGCGGAAATTTTCTCTCCGATCGGTGAACTCACCTATCTTCGCCGATCGTTTCGGTGCACTTTCCTTTCCTTGCCGATTGCTTTCGCTGGACTTTTCTCTTCGACCATTCCACTTCTCACCATCCACATACCAATCCTTTATTATTAGTAATTAATATTATAAATTAGTTGGAAACATGGATTACTTATGACCTTTATTTATTTCAAGCAAAAATGTTGTTGACGTCCGCAAAACCCAACCCCCATCCCGGGCTACAAAAACCAAGAGTGGACGTCACCATTTATGAGCGAATCAAACTACCCCCAAAAAATGATTGATAAAAATCATTTTAGTATAATAACAAATATCAAATTTAAACATTACATTTTAAACAAATCAAGCTCATGTAAAAAATTGTTAATAATAATAAAAATATGCTATTACTATATATTCCACTACACAGGACATAATAATATGGGGGATTTACCTTTGGTATTCACATATCCAGAGGAGGGACTACATATTTATCTCCACCAATTGGATGGTCTCAGCGATGTGTCGTGGGTTCTGGCGAATACTGTGAATGAACTGGAGTCCGAGCCAATTGCTTTTCTGAGATCAAGACATGGAGTCCCATTTAGAAGCATAGGGCCTTGTATACCCTCATCTTTTCTCGACCGACGCAATCCACACAACGCCAGAGTTGGTGTAGATCCGTGGAAGGCAACTGGTAGCGTGTGGGAGTGGCTGGAAAGTAAGCCACCCTCGTCCATCATATACATTTCCTTCAGCAGTGTAACAATAATATTAATACCGTAGTTACCGTAGTTACCTTTCTGCTTTGCTTAGAGGCTTCCTTTTCCTTTCTGCTTTGCATAGAGGCTTCTATCTATGCTAATAGCCCTAGATTGTTATGGCTATTGTAGGATTTAATGCTCAACCAACTGATTTCTC
Source organism: Larix kaempferi (assembly GCA_027924585.1). Lineage (NCBI taxonomy): Eukaryota > Viridiplantae > Streptophyta > Pinopsida > Pinales > Pinaceae > Larix > Larix kaempferi. Next base: position 20,937,005 of record BSBM01000994.1, on the reverse strand, counting down.
TTTTTAAAATTGAATTTTTCTTCTTGTTTATAGCTTAGTGGTATTCATTTCCTAGCTTTTGCATTAGACTTTATAGTGATGGTTTCTAATACCGAAAGGCATCATACTTCACAACATTACGAGGTTCACAAAAAAACGTATTCATTCTACATACTCATCCCAGATCCATTTTAGGGACAAATTTATTTAGGGTATGTTTCCCAATTGATTGTTGTCTTTACCCAGAGCTAATACAGCTCCAGGCCATTCCAAGAAGAAAATTTAGTGATTCCCATGACAAGTCCTTAACAAAAATTAATTGTAAAATGCAATCAAGTAAGCTTGACAATATAATGCTGGGCACATTTTGAAAGCGTAATGTGTAGTCGTCCAATATTACTTGTATGTTCAATCTTTGAATTTAGTATTTGATCATGTATGCGATTTATCTACTGGTTTCAGATGAAAGGGTGATTTATTTAATTTTCACTGCAATAGTTTTTGTCTCCTAGAAAAGTTGGGCCTTCCATTCCATGTTCATTTTGCCATTCCCTGTACTTGTTTTCACTGCAAGTAAACAATGCACATATTACTAATCTTAAACTGTAGTGGTGCACTTAACATATTAGCTTCTATTTTGCAACTCTTGCCTGTATGTACCATATATGTTTATGGTAGGACTCTTAAGCATATTATTGTTTAGAAGATTTTAAAGAGCTTGATAGCCTCCTTTTCCAGATCGTTAAATAACTGCATGGATTTTTGACATTTGGAAGAGCTGAATGATAATGACCTTGTAATCTTCACATTATTGAATTTCTCTATAAAGGTGTTGGGATAGGATGCTGCGCTATATTATTTATCATAAGATTATTGAGAGTGTTTGGGAAAATACTTCTAGGTTTATTGGTTGATAATTGAACTTTATAAGGTGAATTTTATTTTAGGCAAAAAGGTTAATTAGCTACTTGTGTGCATTTACTTTATGTGAAAAATACAATTGAATGGAGAAAAAACTCTTTATTTCCTTTATGGTTACTGCACCCTCGACGCGGAGCAACTTCCAATTTTCCATCGATCGATGCAATTTAGACAGTTCAAGCCCATATAGACTCGATGATGTTTGTTGTGATCCAATTTCATTCTTGAAATGAGTCGTTGATAACCTACGGTACGACTATTAGAATTTTGAAGGATGAATTAATGAGGGATATAGAGCCTTTAGGCAGATATGGATATCTCCTATTCTTGTTGAACTAGTGTTAGATATCTCCTATTTGTATTTGATTCTGAGTTGCCTGACCAGGTTATCTTTCAAGGTTACTTTGAAAGTGTTTACATCATGTTTAGATGTGCTTCTATTAGTTAGTTGAAGATTCATACTTAAATTGTGATTTTGTTTTTTGTTTCAATGATACCAGTATGACCTATTGCTCGTACTCTGCCTAAACTATTTTTCTTTCCTTGTGCTCGTTTCCTCTCGAAGTTCCTTTTGCCCCTCCTAGAACAAATGCTAATAATTATATACTTTGTAAAAAGGAGACTTATCCAAGATAAACTATATATGTATAAGCCTATGTAATAGTTACACTTCAATAAAAAAAAAAGAGACTTCTCTAAGATAAACTATATAAAAGGAATAAGTATAATAGTTATATACTTTGTAAAAAGTAGACTTATCCAAGATAAACCATATAAAACTAGAAAGGTTGAATATATCGCAAACTATAATTAAATATGAACGCTTCACATGTGTGTGCAAGTATACATACCTGTACGTGTTTAAGGCTATAATGTTTTACTATGTTTCCTTCTACGAGAACGCAATTGCTTTCAATGAAAAGCAATGAGATGAGATGATAACTTGTTACAATGTGTCAAATATGCAATATAGCATCTGGCATATTTATAGCTCCTTATTTAATACACTCCAACTATTAATAAGAATATGATGTAAAATAAATTCATTCAATAAAAAGTGGAACTTATATTCTAAGACAAGGAAATGGGAAAATCTCAATGCACATAATTTTATGTGAATACAAATATCGAAAGTGTCAACTTAGGAAAAAGGTTGAAGTTAGTATATAGGAATATTTCATTGTTGCTAATCGAAGGACCGGTATTCTAAATGGAGAAAAAGTTTAACATGTAGAATTCTTGGACAATAACTAGAATAAATTGCCATGTGTTGTGATAATGCATTGGGCGAAAGGGGAAATGTTGTAAGCAAGAACATACTATCAATGCCACATCAATAATAACAATTTAGTGTCAATGGATATATAATTAACAATGACATGAAGCAACAAAAAAATATAATAAGGAGTTCTTATGTTCAATTTCATCTCATGTAAGATCCTCAAAATCTAATTACAAAGATTCAAGAAACAAATTTGAAGGAGAGTACTATGATGTTAGCTTGAAAAATATAAGAATTCTTCTATACAAATAGTAGGTTGCAAACATAAGTTTTCATCTAGACAAATAGCAACATAACCTGATAGTATGCTTACATAACAAATAAGTTCCAACAAGTATATATAGAAGTTAATTGACTTTTACTAGATTTAATAGGCATATTCCATGGTCAACATATATCAAAACAAAACTTCAATTCTTAGATGCAAAGAGGTTTGGGTTCGTGTGTTAAGGTATGGGTTGTTTTCTCATCTCATGGGTAGAGGATGGATATGTATTATTTTTCATTGAGAGGATGATATTGGAGGGGTGTGGGGATTGGGGGTTTGTGTATTTGTTTCTAAAGTAATGGATAATGCATTTCAAACCTAGGTTTGAGGTTATAAAGTATATTCCAATACGAGTGACATTTTCAATCATTCCTTGGGAGATGTGGTTCGAAAGGGCTTTAAAAAATATAGGTGATGTGATGGTGAAGACCTTGGATGTTGACCTATCCTTCAATTCGGGTGCTTATTGGAGAGTGGTTATGGTTTTGGTTGAAATGGACATTAATGCGGGGTTATCAAACACTTCGAATATTGTTGTTGAAAGTTTGTGTTATTCATGGCTATTAGATTACAAAAATATGCCCTAAAGATGTGTGAGTTGTGATATCCATAGATATATTGCTACTGATTGTACTTAAGCCTTTGTTTAGAAGGTTTGGAGGAAAAAAAAAAGGTGTTTATTCCAAGGATGCAGTCTAAACAAGATGTTGAATGCTTGAAGGTTTACATGGCTTAGTCCATCATTTTGAAGATGAAAACAATCTAGTCATTTGCATAGAAAGTTTGTACTCCCTTTGTAGGGAGCTTGGAGGTAATTTTCCTTAATAATTCAACTCCAACCAAAAAATATTCCCTAGATTTAGTAAGATGTAGGAGGTTGAAAGGTCTCTTTGACTCAACATTTTGTTTTAAAGTAAGAGTTAGGGTGGTTGTGGGTTGAAGGGGCTTCAATTATTTTCTCAAAGGTCCTCAAGGAGGTGGTTATTGATCCCTTTCTCGAAGTGAAGTTTATTCCTTCAAATTATTGGCCAGTTGTTGAAGGAGATAAGGTTATTTTGGATGTTGTGCAAACCCTAGAAATTTAGGCAAATGACTCAATGGGTAAGTCCCATGCACTTGATTTTGGTTTTATTCCTTCTTTAGAAAGGGTAAATATGGACTTGGGGAACAACCAAGCCTAGCCATATTCCATAGAAATCATAACTAATCATTTTAAGAGTGAGAAATACCCTAGTTTTTCGGGTAGCAAGAAAAAAGTTCCTCCCTCTCCAACGAAGAAGGGAAACCTATATCGTAGCTCTTTGGGGTACTCTATTTAGTTTGATTTTTTTTTTTTGAGAAATAATAGTTCAAGGAAGGGACTAGAGTCAATCTATTACTATTGATATATGAGGAGGTCTTCAAAGGGGGAAAAGGGATTGGTAAATAAGTGTTTTGTAAGTTTTTTTTTTGATAATTTAATTCTTGAGCCAATAAAGGGCCCTTCCTCATGCATAGTGGGTAGGAAATCCTTCCTACATCTTTCAAAAGAGAAAGCAATGAAGGAAATAAAGTCCTAGAGATGGATTATTTTGAACTAAAATATTAGAGTGATAAGGATGGTTCTTGAAGTCTAAACCATGTATTTTACGCTCAATATATGCCTTTTGGCTCAAAATCGAGATATAGATGCCAAAAATATAGTATGGGATATGGATATATAATTTATATTACATAGATGGACGAGATGTGGTATAGATTATTGTTGTGACCTAATGATGGTTTTGAAGATAAGCCCTTACATATATCCCCTAATCCATGTTTTCTTGAACTTGTAAGACATATAAATCTCTAAAATACGATATCACCCCTAAAAGTTGAATCCTTTCCCTTTTCAAGAATCAAGGGCCTAGTTCTCCGTGGGTACTAGCTTACCAAAAAAAAAGAATGAAGAGACTAGTTTCAAGAATTGAGCATGATATAAATGGTTCTTGTGGCCTAGAAAAAATGGTTACATCATAAACTAGGTATTCCCTCCTAAGGGGCCTGGAAAAAATGGTTACATCATAAAATAGGTATTCCCTCCTACTCTATGTTTTAAGGATTAGAATCATTTTACTTGACATACTTGATGGAAACATCATCTTTTTTTCTCACCACTTTGAAATAAATTCCCTAAAAACTCTTTAGTACTTCTCCTTGTTTAAATGATGATACCTATTGTGACTCGTTGATGGAAATAAAAGTAGGGACTTGCACATTGTGCTAAAGTATCAACAACATCCATACAATAGCGTCACCAATCAATTAAGTTAACCCTCTATAAACTTTATATATATATATATATGAATTTGAATTTCCACCATTCAATTATATGCTTTTCTAGATCTACACAATATATAATTTTTTTTATAGGAACTAATTATATCCCCAATACATCATGAGTATTAAGTGTCTACAAAACCTAACTAAATCTATAAAACCTTATTACTAGCTACTTATGATTTTTCGAAATTAACTATTATGATCATTTTCATGTAGATGTTTATAAACATATTATAAATACAAAATATAAATATTTGAATTTCTATTTTTTTTTCAGTTTTAAATAATACATATGAATTCTTAATTTTTAAGAATATTCTACTCATATCTTGCAAACCTCTTTAAAGAGAGATTTAACCCTTAAATATCTTAAATATTACATATATATTGGTTGAAAACCATCAAAATATATGTTTTATATATATTAGAACCCTACTGGTTAAACAATATAGTTATTTTGTTTTTTGATTCAACATATTGAATATGTTGATTTGGATGGACTACATCAAATTGATATATATTTTTAATTCTTTTAAATATTTATTTTAAAATTATTTTGTAAATATTTTAAATATGTTTTTTTTTAAACCAGAGTGGGTATATGTTATATTATAAAAGAGGTCGTGGCAAATGAAATCAAATAAAGAGTACATAGAAGTTCAAAATTTTGTAAAAAAATATTTGTTGAGATGAATTCTTAAACAATGTTCCTTTCAAGAAGGTTTTTTGAGGAGTCAAAACTAGATATCAAATAAAGAGTACATAGAAGTTCAAAATGTTGTAAAATAATATTTGTTGAGATGAACTCTTAAACAATGTTCCTTTTAAGAAGTTTCTTGAGGAGCCAAAACTAAATAACTAGATAAATACTTGTCAAATCCATAACTATACTAGTATACAAAAGTGCCAAGAAGAAAATACAAGTAAATACCATAGAGAAGTAAGTTTAGATTGATGCCCATTATGGGATTCCTCCATCTCAACATCATCATGTTCTTGCATGCCATCCTTCTTGTGTTGTGACTATCCAATTATAATAATGTTTGTGTATTATAATGTACCTTCTTCACCTACATTCCTCATAATTGATCCCTCTTAGAACATGGGTTGAAATTTTGTTGAATGGGTTCCTTGGGAAAATTTGAGAACCATATTATAGTGAATGTCTATTTCACTTGTCATTTTATCCAACCTCATTCTTTGCTCCTGCATTCTAGTCTCCAATTCTACTAAGCTTTTCTCTTGGTTTTCCAAGTGGCTATTCAAATAACCAATTGTGTGTCTTATTCCATCCATATATTCATTCATCCTCAAAATTTTTATTTATATCAAAGATATTATCATTTCCAAAAGTATTGAAACAAGGAATGTTTCCCATTCTTCTAACTGTAGTTACAATTCTTGTGGGTTCTCCTATGAAATTAATATCCCTATAATAGTACTTGGAATTCTCTCAGGAATCCCAATAATTGAAATTTCATAAATAACCAAAGAATTTCCCCAACTTCTACATTCAACGAACTAGAAATAAACCTAGCAAGAGAAGGGCCACCCAATATGACTAAAAATGACAATTTCACAGTGACTTAATATTCAAATGCAACATTCTAGCATCAAGATTAATGCTAAATTTTCTTGGAAATATGCTCTTAGAGTTTGGCCTCCTCCCTCACCTGCATCCCTATAAGTGAAGTCGAATTGATTCATGATTTTGTAAAGATATATCCCGCCTCGACATTTGGAAGAAAATAAATGATCTTTAAGAGAGTGTAACCAAAGGACCTCAAACCACGAGGAGATCAGGGGCATACAAGAATTTGATCCCTCCCTCATGTGCAATAAAGAGTGAGTCTCCAAATATCACAACTTTTCTAATTGATGTCCATCTAGTTCATTCAACTTCAAAGTTTTTAAAAATATTATTTAAAAAAATCATCTTTTAAATATTTCATTTAAAAAAATTGTTAATCCTTTATTTTTTATAGTTTTACAATCACATATTATAATTTTAAAATGCATATATGTTTATATTTCTACTATAAATTTGTTTTGTTAAACTATTTTTTTTACTAAAACGAGTAGGACTTTTTATATTAAAAAGGAAGGGAATAATATCTTAAGAGTACCTTTCAAAAAAACAAAAGAAGATCCAAGCTTGTGGACCAGAATCCTGTACATTCTCTAAATACTAGGATTGCAAATTTTTTTTGTTCTTGTGCATATTTTAGACTCCTACATTGATAGCTATAGATTCTAACAAATTGTAGTAACTAAGAAAAACACACTAAAAACACATAGAAAGACATTAAGTATTGCCCCATGGGACCTGATGTTCATTTTGCATATCCATCTTGCAAGATGAGGATGCTTTAGCTACTTCCTTCTCAATCATCTCTCATTGCATTGTTACCAAGTTTGCTTCCAACTATTCAACATGAGCCTCCAAGGCTTCATTCTAATCTTGTTGTTGCTCTAGGTTTGTTCCCAAAACCTCTAGCTAGTAATTGATATTGACTCGTTCCACCAATCGAGCCTACTCCTCAAAGTCCTTCCATTTCTATGGACTCCTATCTACTGAAAGAAGATCATATCAAAGGTTATGGACCTTCCTTTTCAGATGTTGATGGATTTCTTTTAAATGTCGAAGACCATGTGAGACACAACAATATTCATCCTCACTCCACCCATTGCTTGTTATTTCAAGGCCCAATTTCTAAGTAGAATATTTCGTTGTACTGCAGTCCTTTCTCTCCTTGACCAGCTCACCCCAACTAAAATGTAATCACCCAACTCCTTCCTTCTCACCCACATAAACACTCCCCACCTGCACTCTCCACCGCATATGTCTCGCCCCCAACAACTTTTACCTCGATTTTGAGCTAGATCCCCACTCATCTTCATCACCATCACTTTTATCTAAAGAGAATGGGAAAGTGATGGTCGTGGAGAAAAAGAATGGGACTTGTCCTATCGATCTACCATCCCAACTAAATCTATAATTCCACACAAAATCAATACAAATGTTATCCTTCGAGCATTTGATGAGTCGCATGTATGATCTCCCTAGTCCACCTATCCTCCTCGACCATCCCATCACAATGTCAACCTGAGGCCTAGCTTCCACTTTCTCCCAGTGCTCTTTCCTTCATCTTGGTTACCCCCTTTCCTTCATTTGTTCTCCCTCTTGATATGACCATGGGATGATAGCTTAGTTCCCTCTTCTACAAAGTTCACCTACCTAGCCACCTACATGCTGGGTATATGTTCTTGGTCTTCATTGCTAAGGAAAGGTTGTAGAATACCTTCATGAAGATCTCAATATTGGCTAGACAATCGACTTCCTTATTATTCTCCCTGATAATGTTGTAGAATTAACAATCTCCTTGGTGTTTTAGGATATTCCTTACTCATACATAGGTTCTTTCCAGACTAACATCAACTAAAGGGTTATTAGAAATGTGAGCTTTGATCATAATCTGGGAAACACCGAGGGAAATGGCTTCAGAAATACCAGCCTTGACCAAATTTTTTACACATTGATATAATGCTAAGGCCTCTTATTGGAGGAGCACCCTAAACTCCAAGCAAATATTTCCTTCGGAATTTCTCTAAGATCATACAAGATCCCACTTGCACCTACAGCCCCATTGTTAAACTATTTTTAAAAATAATAAATTATAACATTTATATATCCTAAACATTATATATATTAATGATATTTTAAGATGAAGACTAATATGTTAAATTTGATATCATATTTTAAAACATTATTAAACTTATTTTTTCTTTATCTATCTAATTCTTTATATATATAATAACAAAATTACACTCTATATATGGACATTGTTTATATAAACTTATATAAATGTTATAGATCCTAATGTAATTAGAATTTATATATCCTAAAGTTATAAATATTGAATTTTCACAACTTTTCAATATACACTTTTATGAAAGCTACTCATTAGTTTTAGGCTTATAGGTGTTTATATCTTAGAATATTTGGGTGGACTACCATCTATGCTTTTCCAAGATTACAGGAGGGTGGGACAAATACTCTCTAGATTCATTTTAAGGTAGTAGTTCAAAATTCAAATTAAACAATTATAAAAAAATTATTTATAAATAATAACTGGTAAGCTGATGAGCAGTTAGTGCCACACACTGGTAGTTGATGCATGGATGATGAGCAGTTAGTGCCACACACTGGTAGTTGATGCATGGATGATGAGCAGTTAGTGCCACAAACTGGTAGTTGATGCATGGATGATGAGCAGTTAATGGCACACAAACCCTTTAACTGGAACAAGTTGGATGATAATAGGTAAATGAGGCATGGATAAGTAGCAAGTGATGCATGAATAACTAATACACAACAATTAGGTTTTCGAATAGATTTTGAGTCTATTTAAATAGAAAATTAAAAAGCTATGAGGCTAAGTTATGCATATCCTTTCCTCGGCATCTCAAATGCAAATAGGGCATGGAACCTACTCGGAAATTTATTCAGGTACTACAATAAAAATTTTTTTATTATACTTGTTCTCTCAGTTTCTTTATGAATTCCTGTCTTTGGTTCTGAAAAAGAAAAGAAAAAACGTTTACATTTCTTGGTCCAAAGTTTAGTTTAAATTTTATGGCCATATAGTTTGAAAAGAAAAGAAAAAACATTACATTTCTTGGTCCAAAGTTTAGTTTAAATTTTATGGTCGTATAGTTTAGTTTCTCTAAAAGTTTAGTTTCAATTTTATGGCCAAATAGTTTGAAAAAGAAAAGAAAAAACATTACATTTCTTGGTCCAAAGTTTAGTTTAAATTTTATGGTTGTATAGTTTAGTTTCTCTAGTTTACATCACTCTTCAGTCTACACTAAGGAGAATGAAATGTGATGCAAATATTTGCTACAACTCACAACGTTTATGGAGAAATAACTTAAGAGGGGATACTACCTGATGCAGGGACCCTTAGATCCCTGCTTACTCTCCTTCCACAAACTCTTTGCTTTCAGCTTGTAGACATTTCCAAAATTCCAATATATGCTACAGAACTCAAATAACATTGTAGAAACATAATGGCGCTACAGAAACATTTAACGTGTTATAAAAATCTAGGTTAGCCGCAGAAATCCTTTTCTTTCATACATACCTTGCTTTTAGGCTAAACTATCTAGTCTTCTGTGGACTACCTTCTCGCTTGTTCAAATCAAGCATGGGCTCCATATCACAATTAAGCGCTCCTCCTTCAAAAGTTATGTTTACTAACAGTTTTATACTCTCACTCATATGCTATTATCTATGGCCCAACAATCATCCAGACATTAAATATATAACAAACCCAAAATCGCCATACTCAGATTCAACTAAATTAGGTTACAAGCTTACCCATTTCACTAGTCTACCAAAGAACTACAATTTAGAAAATCATTTTCTATGGCAACGCATTCTCTCCTCTGGCTTCAAACTCGATTCCTGTGGGGGAAATAAAATAACAAGGGTTCAAAAATCTACTTACCAATCTTCTTTCAACGCAAATATTTCCTTAGGAGTGCAACTCACAGATCGTAAGGGTTTGAGCAAGTCGCTACAGTCATAATGATTACATTTCTCTACCTTTCAGAAGGATCAAGGCTCAATTTTTACACAACGATCTAAATAAACAAGATCCTTTGACCTATGTTCTCTTCCGACCACTTCAACATCATTCTGTTATGCAACAAGTAACATTTTCTATTGTAAATCGATCTTTCCTTGCCACGCTTTATTGCTGGGTTTATTTATTTTTACAACACTTCAAACACAGACATTAAACCCACATGCTTCTCCCTTCATAACTACAACCATTAAGATCCAAATAGCATAGCTTGTTTGATTTATTCCAATACTGGCCAAAACCTCTATTAACACGTTTTCTTCTTCCAGCAAGAGCAATTTCACAATCGATTCTCATCAAGAGGGTTTTTCCCTATTCCTTTAGAGTTGGAAGCTCACACTCAAAGCTTATACCCATCTCTCTTCTCCCTTAACAAAATCAACCAACAATCTAATCAAATATGTTGGAAATTAATTCCAACCACCACATCATCCCTTGAGCAGTGTGATCATGTGAATATTAGTTGGTAGAATTAATGCTATGAAGCTTCCTGAAAAAGCCATTAGGTGGATGCTTTTAAATCTCTGGATCATTCCATAATTCCTAAGGTGTATAAACATGTTTTTGGTTAATGAAATGAATATGGAGTAGTTTGTTGGGCATTTCGCCCACTCTATCTGTTGTGCCTACTCCATCAATTGGTATCAGAGCCAATCCCTTTGTCCATTCTGTTTTCCTATTCTCCATCGTGCATGCAAGAAAAATCAGAGCAAAAGATCGTTCACCTCTCTGTTGTTTTATAGGCCTGTGTTTTGTCATTGGAGAGAGTTCCAAAATATCTTGTCTTGTGGGAAATGAGATGCTTGTCAATTGCCTGAGAGTCCAAGTCTACGAGCTATCCAATGACGCTTGTGTGCATCCATTTTGTGACTGATGTTGGTTAGAAAAAGGAGAGGGCCGTATCCAGTAGATTTTTTTTTGTGAAGCCGAAATCCCATGCGACCGACATATGGTGTTTGGTGAGTCTGTGCTGCCGCGGATAGATGTATCCATCATTACAGAGACCTTGGTCGTTGGTCATATTCCTTTGCTAAGGGCGTTGAACCATTTTTGTTCATAGCTACATCATGAGGAAGATTCTATGGACTGCGTGTGAAGGGCATCTTGAGGGCTGAGATGATATAGAAACAGCTGCAGAACCCACTCATGAAATTTAAAAGAGGGTTGTTGTAAAGAGAAGGGGCCACAGTCATTTGGTTTATGGCTGAGACTTGGGTAAGAGGATAACCCGCGAGATGTAGCAGGAGAGGGTTGAAGCTCATTATGGTTCAAGTTGAAGGAGCCGCATGACACCTGCCAGTGCTGAGAAGTTGGATGCTTCTCCACGTTCTTGGAGTACTGGTCGCTGGTTGTTCCTTGGAAGAGGAGAGGCCGACCGTAGCCCATAGTGGCTCAGTAAGGAACCATGAAATGTTGAAGCAGTGAGCTTCTTTCACTGAAGGGCGAGGTGGTTGGTAGCTGTGTGCAGCCGGTAAGGCAATTTGAAGGGCCGTATCCCGTGGAAGATTTGAGAAAACTCAGAACATGAGCCTGCGCAGACTACATACTAAGAGGTTAGTGTCACAGTCGTGGAATAAGCTGAGTCATTATTGAAGCCCAGTCATCGGCTAGTTGAGTTCTATCTCCCGTGGATTGGAAACCCCAGCCTGCCGAAGGTAAGAAAAAACCTTCGGTCCTTATTTTTGTTTCTATTGAAGTTATTGCTCCCATAGTGTATTGGTTGAGCAGGAGGGCCTAAGCTCCCATTTAGTGGTCGATCTGTTGTTTATCCCATGAGCAGTTGCCCGATCTCCTCAAGTGATTTGAGAGGCACAATTCTTGTGTGAATCCGTGGATGAAAATTGTGAAGGCTAAAGCCTGAAGTTGAGCAGAAGCTCTGTAATCGACAATTGTTGTGTGTAAAGAGTAGTCAAGTAAAAAGGGTAATATTTTCAAACTGTTCATGTTTATTTTGTTGTTAGGAATTCAGTTGCTGCTGAAATGTTGAGCTTGTTGTGCTCATCCTGGTAAAAAGAAAAAAAAAACAATCCTATGTGTCTTAAGGGGGAGAAGAACCCTTAATGAGTTGAAGCTGTGAGTGTAAGCCTAAAGGCTGTTTAAAGATTGTTTTAAGAATTTGTACTAGATTCTTTTTCCTAAAGAGAAGCAAAAGTCCACCTGAGGCCAGTTGCTAAAAGAATTGTTGGAAGATTTTGAGCCAGAAGGTTATGTGTAAATCTGAAGGAGAATTTCCAAAATTATGAAAGATATGGATATTAATCTTGCAAATGAATTTTGTAAAGAAAAATGTAGCACTGGAAATTATGCACATGAGGAGAACAACTTTGTATATGGTGCACCGAAATATGATGAAGTCCACCTTACTAAAGAAGAGCTCATTACAGTTGAGCAGGAAATGAAATTGATATATAAGTTGTTGTTTGTAAGAGATAACCTACTTGGACATATGAACCAAGTGGATGTGGATGCAATTGATGTTTACGAAGCTGAGCTAAGATTTATTGATGAATGGCTGGAAAAGCCTATGCTTATTGAATCCCCTGCAACATTTGAAGATGAGAAGAATGCAACCATGGAAGTTGCAAGTGCAGAAGTGCAAGCTGCCAGAGAGTAGAAAAATGAAGAAAATCCTTCTTTATTTAACGTTTTAACTCTTTCTATTTGTGCAGCTTTTGATTGCAGTGTTAAAATTACAAGAGCTAAAGTATTGAAGCTTCCATGTAGCATATACAAGAAGAAGAAAGTTAAAATGAAGAATCCAGCACATAACTGGTTCAAAGGTAAAATTGCAAGAGCTAAAGTATTGAAGCTGCCATGCAGCATATACAAGAAGAAGAATGTTAAAATGAAGAATCCAACACAAGACTGGTTCACATTTTTGCACCACTGGAAAATGAAAAAGGAAATAACCTGGTGATTGCAATGAAGAAAATGTTCAAAGAATTTTTGTATGTTTTTTAGTTGTTTTTCATTTGTTGTAAGTCGTAGTAGCTTGAAATCTTGTTTTTTGAAATGATGATGCTGGCTAAAGCCACTATTGGATGATAGATGAATTTCATGTTGTTTGCTGTTGAAGAATGAATGTTGCTTGTTGAAAGGTTGTAGCCTTGTAATCTTTATGTGATCCTCCGCCATTGATGAGTGGTTTGCTGAAGTCTGCCACTTGCGGGGAAGGAAGAGCGTAGAGTGAGCCTCCGCCTTCATTATGCAATTGAGAAAGCATCTGCAGCAGCAGATCCGTCATAAGACTCTCTAAGACATGAGAGCAGTGTGATGATGAATACTATGAACCAGCGATAACATTGAAGAAAAATTTGAAGTGTTTTTATTGTAACTACAACTATGTAAGCTGCCTAGCTGAGACTTTAGACCAGCAGGCCATGATTGTTGTAAGCAATGTAGTTGTAATTGTGGCTATACTTTAGACCAATAGGCCATGATTGTTGTAAGCAATGCAGTTGTAATTGTGGCTAGACTTTAGACCAGCAGGCCATGATTATTGTAAGCAATGTAGTTGTAATTGTGGCTATTGGAATTAAGGGGGAGTGTTGGAAATTAATTCTAACCAAATTCCAACCATCACATCATCCCTCGAGTAGTGTGATCACGTGAATATTAGTTGGTAGAGTTAATGCTATGAAGCTTCCCGAAAAATCCATTAGGTGGATGCTTTTAGATCTCTGGATCATTCCAGAATTCCTGAGGTGTATAAACATGTTTTTGGTTAATGAAATGAATATGGAGTAGTTTGCTGGGCATTTTCCCACTCTATCCGCTGTGCCTTATCCATCAAAATATAGATTATTTTACCATCCAGATCATGCATAATCGATCACAGAATTTCCAGATAAAATCAATGTTCACCTACATTTCACATTCATACAAATGCATGAAATCAAAACACAATTTCCAGATAAAATCAATGTTCACCAACATTTCACATTCATACAAATGCATGAAATCAAAACACAGGAATGGTAAATCTGCTTTTCATTCATTTAGTAATGAAACAGTACAAACTTTTTAAAATCCCGACTACTCTATTACATGCAATCCACTCTGCTTATCCATCGCCAATCTCTTCTTGAGAACCTCGAACCATCTCTCACTAACTTTTTCCTCACAAGATTATATCCTTTTTACAAGATTGAGCCTTTTCAGCTCATTGCTAACTGACTCTTACACACCTGCAATTGATTTCTAAATTAAAGCAACTGTTCGAAGTATAGCAATTTGAACCTATCTCTCTAATGACTCACCAAACCGACTCCTATCTTTATGCAGCTTGTTCCTAAATATCTTCATCATCCTCGAGTCATTCCTTTGTTTAAGGAATTGGTTTCATGACTCACACTTGTATTGGCACCTATCAAATAAGAATCTTCTAAAGCTATGTATGTTAACTATGAGAAAACTTAAACATTTATACAAATGATTTACAATTCGACCCTTCATTGGATTGGATTATAACTATGAGAAAACTTAAACATTTATACAAATGATTTACAATTTGACCCTTCATTGGATTGGGATTATAACTTTAGAATTTGTCCCAACTTTAAAGTTTTTATTGAGAGCAAATGCCCCTGCATCACTGCCTTACGTCTCTACCGTAGCCACCACGAATTTGTTGGTAAGGCCATGATTCTGCCGCATAGAGTTGTTATTGAGAGTAAATGCCCCTGCATCACTGCATTACGGATCTACCGTAGCCACCACGAATTTGTCGGCAAGGCCGTGATTCATGCAGGAGTGATGGTAGAGTATTCATGGACCATGGACTCCTTAAACCGTATGGATTTTAGCAGCACCTCGATCATGGCAAATAACTAGAATATTATGGGAAATAAACAAAAAATATATAAAATAACTGATAGTTGATGAATGAATGCATGGATAACTCATAACAGATAAATGGATAACGAACTGTTTGTGGCAGATGATACCTATCGACGTTTTTCATCTGCAAGTGATACAAATATGGTAATTTATAATCATTTCACAAAAATACATATTAATAAAAATAATCATTAAACTTGTCCCAAATAATATTGCATCTTAAAAAAATAAAATATACATAACATATATTTTATATAAAATATATGTTTTGAATATTTAAATAATCCATAAGATTGAGCAGATTTCATGGTCTCATCAATAATGTCTTCGAAACCATATTTGTAAGAAAAACCTTGGTCCAAAATCTTTTGGGAAGAAGTTGGCACATAAACACCACTCTTATTTTCATCATCACATCTGCATTAGGACAACATATGCTCATTAGTAGCTCATGTATGGGATGGGATTTGAATTCAAATTTTAAAAATAACAAAATGGCTTATTTTAATGTACTAGAAAAATTGCTTAATACTCTAAATAAATAAAGTACTCATACAAGAAGATTGTGTGCTTAAGTATGTTAAATAGATTACTTATAGTAAGATATTGCTTACTTGAATGGTTTGGTGAAATGTGGATAGCGTTTATGCATGAAATCTGCTAACTGAAGAACAGTGAGGGATATAGCAGAGCAAATATGTCTCCCTTTTAAATTTGGTTGCTCCATCAGAAATATATGGGATTCACATACGTCATCTATGTGAACTAATGGTATTGAACCTAAGAAGGATTCAATCAACTTCAGGCCTTCGTAATTACCTGTGTATATTAACCCAGTGTGTAGTCATAAGCATGTGAAACTATTATCATTTTACAAGTTTACAAAGTCCAAATAGATCCAGGCCTACCCTATTTCAAAAAAACGATTCTTATCTTAATTGTTGATTCGCTCTATCCAACAAGTATGATTCCATCTTGTATACATCTGATTCCATGTCTAACCGCCATGCATAACCCCTGTAGCAGAGCCTCACACTCTTCCATATTATTGGTTTCAACACCCAGGTGTCCATAGTAGCTATACTGAACATTTCCTTGTTCATCCCGAATGACACCCTTGTATCCTGCGATGCCTAGATTACCCTTTGAGGCTCCTTCAAAGTTAAGTTTAAGCCACCTAGGACGAGGGGGAGACCAGGTCCCCAGACTAACCATGGAAGGACGCTGAGCCCGAATGCTGCCAATATGATTAGGTAATGTCTGAATTCCCCAGAGAGAAAGGATACTACCTTCATTCGCCGGTAAGTTAAGATCTTCCTCTTTCCAAACAGTTAATTGCAGGGTTTCCACAATTCCACATTGAATAAGATTCCATATATTATTACATTGTTGAAGTTTTCCAGTAAAAATGCGTCAGTTCCGCTCTTTCCAAACTTCCCAAACAAGAAAACTAGGGAAAAGATCCCAGATTCTGTTGATAATTCTCCCCTGAAAGGGATCCTTCCTCCAACCTTTAATAGTTCCCACAGGGTCCGCATGAATTCTATCCGATAATCGAAAAATCATGGCTCCCTTATCCCAAAGTTCAGAAGTGAACCCACACTCATCAAGAAGATGACCAACCGTTTCCCCATGTCTTCCACAGAGAATGCATTATGTTGGTCCCTCAAAGCCCCGTTTTATAAATTTGTCCCAAGTCAAAAAAAAAAATTTCAGCATCAACCAGAGAAAGAGGGTAATTTTGGGCCACATCTTACTATCCAACAGGCGTTTCCACATTTTTTCATTGATAGAATTATCATGCTCACCATGAAGATAATATGCCTCCTTCATGGTGAACATCCACTTCGGCCTGTAGCCCCAGCGTAGGAGGTCCAATCCAGACTGAGCTTTAATCATATGCTATTAAAGGATTCTATGAATTTGTTTTCCGGTCTCCTCGTCGTAGTTCTCCTTCCACCAGTTGAGAGGTTTACAAAGCCGAAACCCTTTACCATTTGGGTCCTCCATCCAATAATGAGCTATCGTCTGCCAATTGTGGTTGATCGCAGGAGAATCCGCAGGAATGCTATTTATCAAGGTTGATAGAGCTGGCTCTTGCTGCCAAGCATCATACAAAAAATTGGTTGATGTTCCTTGCATGAGTTCCCAGAAACATTGTTTTCTTATCAGATTCCTACCATTCCTTGCCATTTTCCAAATTTGAGATCCCTGCTCCAGACCCTCCATCCTGACCCAGTCATGTCTTTCCATTCCTAAAGCATACTTCTTCGCCCAAAAACCATCCCACTGCTCGTTAGTATGGTTGAACCATCACCACCAGATCTTGGCACCACACACTAAATTCATCTTCTCTGGATCATGAACAGCAAGTCCCCCTTCCTGTTTAGGTTTGCACAGAGTCTCCCAGTCCACCAGGGGCCATTTCCGATGCTCAGTATTGCCTCCCCAAAGAAAGGATCGTTGGATATCTCTGATCTCCCTGAGGACCGATTTTGGGGCCGATAAGACTGAAAAAAGATACAAAGGCAGAGATTGCAGGACACTTTTAATCAAAACCACTCTACTCGGAAAGTTTAGAGCCCTAAAGGTCCAGTTTGAGAGTTTCTCACGCATCTTACTTAGCAATTCCTCCCATGACACCTTCTTAAGAATTTTATCCGATAGGGGAGCACCTAAATATTTGGCTGGAAGGGAGCTCTTGTTGAAATCCAGAATCCTTAAAATATTCCTTTGAGTAGCAGGGGGAGTATTGAAGAAAAATACGAGCAATTTATCCATATTCAAGGTGAGCCCTAATGCTTGTAAGAAAAGGTTTAAGTCCTTTTTGATTTTTCTGGCTTCTTGGACCGAAGAGTGGCCCATCAATAGAGTGTCGTCAACAAACTGCTGATGGGTGATAGCTTTTCCATACAGAGGAAAAGTAAGACCTTTAAGTTTCTCCTGTTCAACCAAATGGGTAATAATCCTGCCAAGACCCTCCGTCATAATCATAAAGAGAAAGGGTGATAGAGGATCCCCTTGACGTATGCCCCTAGTTGGCTTAAAAACAGTCGAAGGGTGTCCATTAATAAGAATAGAAAAGAATGCAGAGGAAGTCAGATTAGAAACCCATTTGATCCAGGTCTCACTAAAACCGAAGGAATCCATTATCTCTTTCATATACTTCCAGCTAAGTTTATCGTAAGCTTTCGATAGATCTAACTTCAGAAGCATCCCAGCCTTTTTAGTACTCTTAAGGGAATGAAAGACTTCCTGAGTCAGGATAATACCATCCAAGATCTGTCTTCCTTCCACAAAACCTGTCTATTCAATGGAAATCAAAGATGGGAGGATGGGTTTAATTCTATTAGCCAGGACTTTCGTAATGAGTTTGTAAATGATATTACATAACGATATGGGTCTGAACGTCTCAGCTCTTTCAGTCTAGGATTTTTCAGGATCAAGGTAAGAAAGGTGGAATTTAAAGTAGGTAGAACCCCTTTCATTTGTCTCGATTCTTCCACCACCTGCCATACTTCAAATTTGATCAAGTCCCAGAAATGGTGGAAAAAATTAGCCGTAAAACCATTAGGCCCATGGGATTTACCATCCTCCATTTGATTGATCGCATCCTCAACCTCCTGGAACTTAATAGGATGAATGAGCATCTCATTCTGCTCATTAGTTATAATACGAGGAATTATATTCTTGATCTCCCTACAGGCAGCAGATCGATCAATAAGGGGCTCCGTCATCACATCCTTGAAGTGAGATAAGAGTTCCTTCTCAATATCCTCATGCGAATCCACAACAACTCCCTCATTAGTACGGAGCTTACAAATCTGATTCACATGTCTATGTTGCATGGTAGCTCTATGAAAGAACTTAGTATTCTTATCCCCATCCCTTAGCCATTGGTTTCTAAACTTCTGTTTCCACAACAGTTCCTCCTGTTTACGTCTTTGGTATAACTATTCGGATAAGTTCTTTTCCTCCCCAACCAACTCATCCGTCATGCCGGTTCTCATGACACTCTCTTGAACCAAAGCCATCTCATCTTCAAGCTCAAAAATATCAACAAAAATGTCTCCAAAAACATCTTTATTCCATCTCTTAATATTTTGTTTTAACAGTTTTAATTTTTGCTGGAAGCAGTACATTTTAGTCCCCTGAGGAGGAGCTCTACTTCTCCACCACTCCTCCACCTTATTATCAAAGTATTTATGAGTAAGCCAAAAGCTTTCAAATCTGAAAGGCCTATTCATATTATTACCAATGTTACTCCAAATGAGGGAGATTGGCCAATGATCAGAGCCAGAAGACGCTAGAGGACAGGAAGACAGAGTGCCTCCTAACAACATAATGCTTTCCGACATAAGAAATCTATCCAATCTAGCAGCCACCAGGTGTTCCCCTCCCCATCTATTATTCCAAGTGAATCCAGTACTCCCCATAGCCACATCAATTAATTTAATATTATGAATGAATTCATCGAATAAAGTGTTGTCTGGAGTAAGGATTCGCCTTCCCCCTTTCTTCTCGGCCAAAGATCTGATCAAGTTAAAATCTCCCCCCATAATCCAGTGCTTTCCTTCAAACATACTTCTGAGCTAAGAAATACTATTAATGAAATTCCATTTCTCAGGGTGACTACTCGGCCCATACACATTAGTGATAATCCCCTTAACAATGCTACCTAAAAGATGAAAAGAAGCTGATAGACTAAACTTAGTGGAAAGAAAGTCAGTAAGTAGTACCAACTGGGGATCCCAGTGGATCGCCACACCTCCCGACTGTCTAGCTGCATCTAGTGACATACACTTACAATTTTTCCAAGTGCTATGCACATTTAGTTCCAACTGGGCTCCCGAACACTTGGTTTCTTGTAACAAAACTACAACAGGTTTTTCTCTCATAATCTTACCTTTAGAGTCTTCAGCTTACGAGGACCATTAGTCCCTCGAATGTTCCAGGAAATAATTTTCATCAAACACTGTATCTCACAGATAGAAGAGCTTCCTGGTTCATCGAATATTGGCCTGAATCTACCAATCTAGCCCCAATTTCCCCTATGCGGTCCCTATTAGATCTTCTTCCTCTCTTCATTCCTCCTTCTTTAAATTTTCTCTTACTTTCCTTCAGTTTCAGAGGACCGATTCCCAAGATAAGGGTAGGTTTTGCTTTAAGGATATCATTTTTCAAAAGCTTCAGTTGAGTATCTGGAATGGAATGAACCTCAATGTTTTTACACTCCTCTTCCATACTGTCCAGATCTACTTCTCCCAATTCCATCTCCTCCAGCTCCTCCTCCATCTGATCAGTCACCAAAGTGTTGTTCCCATTCTTCTAACTATAGTTACAATTCTTGTGGGTTCTCCTATGAAATTAATATCCCTATAATAGTACTTGGAATTCTCTCAGGAATCCCAATAATTGAAATTTCATAAATAACCAAAGAATTTCCCCAACTTCTACATTCAATGAACTAGAAATAAACCTAGTAAGAGAAGGGCCACCCAATATGACTAAAAATGACAATTTCACAGTGACTTAATATTCAAATGCAACATTCTAGCATCAAGATTAATGCTAAATTTTCTTGGAAATATGCTCTTAGAGTTTGGCCTCCTCCCTCACCTGCATCCCTATAAGTGAAGTCGAATTGATTCATGATTTTGTAAAGATATATCCCACCTCCACATTTGGAAGAAAATAAATGATCTTTAAGAGAGTGTAACCAAAGGACCTCAAACCATGAGGAGATCAGGGGCATACAAGAACTTGATCCCTCCCTCATGTGCAATAAAGAATGAGTCTCCAAAGATCACAACTTTTCTAATTGATGCCCATCTAGTTCATTCAACTTCAAAGTTTTTAAAAATATTATTTAAAAAAATCATCTTTTAAATATTTCATTTAAAAAAATTGTTAATCCTTTATTTTTTATAGTTTTACAATCACATATTATAATTTTAAAATGCATATGTTTATATTTCTACTATAAATTTGTTTTGTTAAACTATTTTTTTTACTGAAACGAGTAGGACTTTTTATATTAAAAAGGAAGGGAATAATCTCTTAAGACTACCTTTCAAAAAACAAAAGAAGATCCAAGCTTGTGGACCAGAATCTTGTACATTCTCTAAATACTAGGATTGCAAATTTTTTTGTCCTTGTGCATATTTTAGACTCCTACAGTGATAGCTATAGATTCTAACAAATTGTAGTAACTAAGAAAAACAC
The DNA here is from genome assembly GCA_027924585.1 of Larix kaempferi. Classification (NCBI taxonomy): domain Eukaryota; kingdom Viridiplantae; phylum Streptophyta; class Pinopsida; order Pinales; family Pinaceae; genus Larix; species Larix kaempferi. The sequence goes on along the minus strand of BSBM01000994.1, from coordinate 20,915,539 downwards.
ACTAAAAACACATAGAAAGACATTAAGTATTGCCCCATGGGACCTGATGTTCATTTTGCATATCCATCTTGCAAGATGAGGATGCTTCAGCTACTTCCTTCTCAATCATCTCTCATTGCATTGTTACCAAGGTTGCTTCCAACTATTCAACATGAGCCTCCAAGGTTTCATTCTAATCTTGTTGTTTCTCTAGGTTTGTTCCCAAAACCTCCAGCTAGTAATTGATATTGACTCGTTCCACCAATCGAGCCTACTCCTCAAAGTCCTTCCGTTTCTCTAGACTCCTATCTACTGAAAGAAGATTGTATCAAAGGTTATGGACCTTCCTTTTCAGATGTTGATGGATTTCTTTTAAATGTCGAAGACCATGTGAGACACAACAATATTCTTCCTCACTCCACCCATTGCTTGTTATTTCAAGGTCCAATTTCTGAGTAGAAGATTTCTTTGTACTGCAGTCCTTTCTCTTTTTGACCAGCTCACCCCAACTAAAATGTAATCACCCAACTCCTTCCTTCTCACCCACATAAACACTCCCCACCTTCACTCTCCACCGCAAATGTCTCGGACCCAACATTTTTTACCTCGATTTTGAGCTAGATCCCCACTCATCTTCATCACCATCACTTTTATCTAAAGAGAATGGGAAAGTGATGGTCGTGGAGAAAAAGAATGGGACTTGTCCTATCGATCTACCATCCCAACTAAATTTATAATTCCACACAAAATCAATACAAATGTTATCCTTCCAGCATTTGATGAGTTGCATGTATGATCTCCCTAGTCCACCTATCCTCCTTGACCATCCCATCGCAATGTCAGCCTGATGCCTAGCTTCCACTTTCTCCCAGTGCTCTTTCCTTCATCTTGGTTACCCCCTTCCCTTCATTTGCTCTCCCTCTTGATATGACCATGGGATGATAGCTTAGTACCCTCTTCTATGAAGTTCACCTACCTAGCCACCTACATGCTGGGTATATGTTCTTGGTCTTCATTGCTAAGGAAAGGTTGTAGAATACCTTCATGAAGATCTCAATATTGGCTAGACAATCGACTTCCTTATTATTCTCCCTGAGAATGTTGTAGAATTAATAATATCCTTGTTGTTTTAGAATATTCCTTACTCATACATAGGTTCTTTCCAGACTAACATCAACTAAAGGGTTATTAGAAATGTGAACTTTGATCATAATCTGGGAAACACCGAGGGCAATGGCTTCAGAAATACTAGCCTTGACCAATTTTTTTGCACATTGATATAATGCTAAGGCCTCTTATTGGAGGAGCACCCTAAACCCCAAGCAAATATTTCCTTCGGAATTTCTCTAAGATCATACAAGATCCCACTTGCACCTACCGCCCCATTGTTAAACTATTTTTAAAAATAATAAATTATAACATTTATATATCCTAAACATTATATATATTAATGATATTTTAAGATGAAGACTAATATGTTAAATTTGATATCATATTTTAAAACATTATTAAACTTATTTTTTCTTTATCTATCTAATTCTTTATATATATAATAAAAAAATTATACTCTATATATGGACATTGTTTATATAAACTTATATAAATGTTATATATCTTAATGTAATTAGAATTTATATATCCTAAAGTTATAAATATTGAATTTTCACAACTTTTAATATACACTTTTATGAAAGCTACTTATTAGTTTTAGGCTGATAGGTGTTTATATCTTAGAATTTTTGGGTGGACTACCATCTATGCTTTTCCAAGATTGCAGGAGGGTGGGACAAATACTCTCTAGATTCATTTTAAGGTAGTCGTTCAAAATTCAAATTAAACAATTATAAAAAAATTATTTATAAATAATAACTGGTAAGCTGATGAGCAGTTAGTACCACACACTGGTAGTTGATGCATGGATGATGAGCAGTTAGTGCCACACACTGGTAGTTGATGCATGGATGATAAGCAGTTAATGGCACACAAACCCTTTAACTGGAACAAGTTGGATGATAATAGGTAAATGAGGCATGGATAAGTAATAAGTGATGTATGAATAACTAATACACAACAATTAGGTTTTCGAATAGATTTTGAATCTATTTAAATAGAAAATTAAAAAGCTATGAGGCTAAGTTATGCATATCCTTTCCTCAGCATCTCAAATGCAAATAGGGCATGGAACCTACTCGGACATTTATTCAGGTACTACAATAACATTTTTTTATTATACTTGTTCTCTCAGTTTCTTTATGATTTCCTGTCTTTGGTTCTGAAAAAGAAAAGAAAAAATGTTTACATTTCTTGGTCCAAAGTTTAGTTTAAATTGTATGGCCATATAGTTTGAAAAAGAAAAGAAAAAACATTACATTTCTTGGTCCAAAGTTTAGTTTAAATTTTATCGTCGTATAGTTTAGTTTCTCTAGTTTACATCACTCTTCAGTCTACACTAAGGAGACTGAAATGTGATGCAAATATCTGCTACAACTCACAACGTTTATGGAGAAATAACATAAGAGGGGATACTGCTTGATACAGGGACCCTCAAATCCCTACTTACTCTCCTTCCACAAACTCTTTGCTTTCAGCTTGTAGACATTTCCAAAATTCCAATATATGCTACAGAACTCAAATAACATTGTAGAAACATAATGGCGCTACAGAAACATTTAACGTGTTATAAAAATCTAGGTTAGCCACATAAATCCTTTTCTTTCATACATACCTTGCTTTTAGGCTAAACTATCTAGTCTTTTGTGGACTACCTTCTTGCTTGTTCAAATCAAACATGGGCTCCATATCACAACTAAGCACTCCTCCTTCAAAAGATCTGTTTACTAACAGTTTTATACTCTCACTCATATGCTATTATCTATGGCCCAACAATCATTTAGACATTAAATATATAACAAACCCAAAATCGGCATACTCATATTCAACTAAATTAGGTTACAAGCTTACCCATTTCACTAGTCTACCAAAGAACTACAATTTAGAAAATCATTTTCTATGGCAACGCATTCTCTCCTCTGGCTTCAAACTCGATTCCTGTGGGGGAAATAAAATAATAAGGGTTCAAAAATCTACTTACCAATCTTCTTTCAACACAAATATTTCCTTAGGAGTGCAACTCACAGATCGTAAGGGTTTGAGCGAGTCGCTACAGTCATAATGATTACATTTCTCTACCTTTCAGAAGGATCATGGCTCAATTTTTACACAACGATCTAAATAAACAAGATCCTTTGACCTCTGTTCTCTTCCGACCACTTCAACATCATTGTGTTATGCAACAAGTAACATTTTCTATTGTAAATCGATATTTCCTTGCCACGCTTTATTGCTGGGTTTATTTCTTTTTACATCACTTCAAACGCAAACATTAAACCCACATGCTTATCCCTTCATAACTACAACCATTAAGATCCAAATAGCATAGCTTGTTCGATTTATTCCAATACTGGCCAACACCTCTATTAACAAGTTTTCTTCTTCCAACAAGATCAATTTCACAATCGATTCTCATCAAGAGGGTTTTTCCCTATTCCTTTAGAGTTGGAAGCTCACACTCAAACCTTATACCCATCTCTCTTCTCCCTTAACAAAATCAACCAGCAATCTAATCAAATATGTTGGAAATTAATTCCAACCACCACATCATCCCTCGAGTAGTGTGATCACTGAATATTAGTTGGTAGAGTTAATGCTATGAAGCTTTCTGAAAAAGCCATTAGGTGGATGCTTTTAGATCTCTAGATCATTCCATAATTCCTAAGGTGTATAAACATGTTTTTGGTTAATGAAATGAATAAGGAGTAGTTTGTTGGGCATTTCGCCCACTCTATCCGTTCTGCCTACTCCATCACTGTTGGTATCAGAGCCAATCCCTCTGTCCATTATGTTTTCCTATTCTCCATCGTGCATGCAAGAAAAATCAGAGCAAAAGCTCGTTCACCTCTCTGTTGTTTTATAGGCCTGTGTTTTGTCGTTGGAGAGAGTTCCAAAATATCTTGTCTTGTGGGAAATGAGATGCTTGTCAATTGCCTGAGAGTCCAAGTCTACGAGCTATCCAGTGATGCTTGTGTGCATCCATTTTGTGACTGATGTTGGTCAGAAAAAGGAGAGGGCCGTATCCAGTAGATTTTTTTTTGTGAAGCTGAAATCCCATGCGACCGACATATGGTGTTTGGTGAGTCTGTGTTGCCGCAGATAGATGCATCCATCATTACAGAGACCTTGGTCATTGGTCATATTCCTTTGCTGAGGGCGTTGAACCATTTTTGTTCATAGCTACATCATGAGGAATATTCTATGGACTGCGTGTGAAGGGCATCTTGAGGGCTGAGATGATATAGAAACAGCTGCAGAACCCACTCATGAAATTTAAAAGAGGGTTGTTGTAAAGAGAAGGGGCCACAATCATTTGGTTTGTGGCTGAGACTTGGGTAAGAGGATAACCCACGAGATGTAGCAAGAGAGGTTCGAAGCCCATTGTGGTTCAAGTTGAAGGAGCCGCATGACACCTGCCAGTGCTGAGAAGTTGGATGCTTCTCCACGTTCTTGGAGTACTGGTCGTTGGTCGTTCCTTGGAAGAGGAGAGGCCGACTGTAGCCCATAGTGGCTCAGTAAGGATCCATGAAATGTTGAAGCAGTAAGATTCTTGCACTGAAGGGAGAGGTGGTTGGTAGCTATGCGCAGTCGGTAAGGCAATTTGAAGGGCTGTATCCCATGGAATATTTGAGAAAACTCAAAACATGAGCCTGCGCAAACTACATACTAAGAGGTTAGTGTCATAGTCGTGGAATAAGCTGAGTCATTATTGAAGCCCAGTCACCGGCCAGTTGAGTTCTATCTCCCATGGATTGGAAGCCCCAACCTGCCGAAGGTAAGAAAAAATATTTGGTCCTTATTTTTGTTTCTATTGAAGTTATTGCTGCCATAGTGTATTGGTTGAGCAGGAAGGCCTAAGCTCCCATTTAGTGGTCGATCTGTTTTTTATCCCGTGAGCAGTTACCCGATCTCCTCAAGTGATTTGAGAGGCACAATTGTTGTGTGAATCCGTGGATGAAAATTGTGAAGGCTGAAGCCTGAAGTTGAGCAGAAGCTCTGTAATCGACAACTGTTGTGTGTAAAGAGTAGTCAAGTAAAAAGGGTAATATTTTCAAACTGTTCATGTTTATTTTGTTGTTAGGAATTTAGTTGTTGCTGAAATGTTGAGCTTGTTGTGATCATCCTGGTAAAAAGAAAAAAAAAACAATCCTATGTGTCTTAAGGGGGAGAAGAACCCTTAACGAGTTGAAGCTGTGAGTGTAACCCTAAAGGCTGTTTAAAGATTGTTTTAAGAATTTGTACTAGATTCCTTTTCCTACATAGAAGCAAAAGTCCACCTGAGATCAGCTGCTAAAAGAATTGTTGGAAGATTTTGAGGCTGAAGGTTATGTGTAAATCTGAAGGAGAATTTCCAAAATTATGAAAGATATGGATATTAATCTTGCAAATGAATTTTGTAAAGAAAAATACAGCACTGGAAATTATGCACATGAGGAGAACAACTTTGTATATGGTGCACCAAAATATGATGAAGTCCACCTTACTAAAGAAGAGCTCATTACAGTTGAGCAGGAAATGAAATTGATATATAAGTTGTTGTTTGTAAGAGATAACCTACTTGGACATATGAACCAAGTGGATGTGGATGCAATTTATGTTTACAAAGCTGAGCTAAAATTTATTAATGAATGGTTGGAAAATCCTATGCTTATTGAAGCCCCTGCAACATTTGAAGATGAGAAGAATGCAACCATGGAAGTTGCAAGTGCAGAAGTGCAAGCTGCCAGGGAGCAGAAAAATGAAGAAAATCCTTCTTTATTTAATGTTTTAACTCTTTCTATTTGTGCAGCTTTTGATTGCAGTGTTAAAATTACAAGAGCTAAAGTATTGAAGCTTCCATGCAACATATACAAGAAGAAGAAAGTTAAAATGAAGAATCCAGCACATAACTAGTTCAAAGGTAAAATTGCAAGAGCTAAAGTATTGAAGCTGCCAACAACATATACAAGAAGAAGAATGTTAAAATGAAGAATCCAGCACAAGACTGGTTCAAATTTTTGCACCGTTGGAAAATGAAAAAGGAAATAACCTGGTGATTTCAATGAAGAAAATGTTCAAAGAATTTTTGTATGTTTTTTAGTTGTTTTGCATTTGTTGTAAGTCGTAGTAGCTTGAAATCTTGTTTTTTGAAATGATGAGGTTGGCTAAAGCCACTATTGGATGATAGATGAATTTCATGTTGTTGGCTGTTGAAGAATGAATGTTGTTTGTTGAAAGGTTGTAGCCTTGTAATCTTTATGTGATCCTCCGCCATTGATGAGTGGTTTGCTGAAGTCTGCCACCCGCGGGGAAGGAAGAGCGTAGAGTGAGCCTCTGCCTTCATTATGCAGTTGAGAAAGCATCTGCAGCAGCAGATCCGTCATAAGACTCTCTAAGACATGAGAGCAGTGTGATGATGAATACTATGAACCAGCGACAACATTGAAGACAAATTTGAAGTGTTTTTATTGTAACTACAACTATGTAAGCTGCCTAGCTGAGACTTTAGACCAGCAGGCCATGATTGTTGTAAGCAATGTAGTTGTAATTGTGGCTAGACTTTAGACCAATAGGCCATGATTGCAGTTGTAATCGTGGCTAGACTTTAGACCAGCAGGCCATGATTATTGTAAGCAATGTAGTTGTAATTGTGGCTATTCGAATTAAGAGGGAGTGTTGGAAATTAATTCCAACCAAATTCCAACCACCACATCATCCCTCGAGCAGTGTGATCACGTGAATATTAGTTGGTAGAGTTAATGCTATAAAGCTTCCCGAAAAATCCATTAGGTGGATGCTTTTAGATCTTTGGATCATTCCAAAATTCCTGAGGTGTATAAACATGTTTTTGGTTAATGAAATGAATATGGAGTAGTTTGCTAGGCATTTAGCCCACTCTATCTGCTGTGCCTTCTCCATCAAAATATAGATTATTTTACCATCCAGATCTTGCATAATCGATCACAGAATTTCCAGATAAAATCAATGTTCACCCGCATTTCACATTCATACAAATGCATGAAATCAAAACACAATTTCCAAATAAAATCAATGTTTACCAACATTTCACATTCATACAAATGCATGAAATCAATACACAGGAATGGTAAATCTGCTTTTCATTCATTTAGTAATGAAATTGTACAAACTTTTTAAAATCCTGACTACTCTATTACATGCAGTCCACTTGGCTTATCCATCTCCAGTCTCTTCTTGAGAACCTCGAACCATCTCTCACTAATTTTTTCCTCGCAAGATTATATCCTTTTTACATGATTGAGCCTTTTTCAGCTCATTGCTAACTGACTCTTACACACCTGCAATTGATTTCTAAATTAAAGCAACTGTTCGAAGTATAGCAATTTGAACCTATCTCTCTAATGACTCACCAAACCGACTCCTATCTGTATGCAACCTGTTCCTAAATATCTTCATCATCCTCGAGTCATTCCTTTGTTTAAGGAATTGGTTTCATGACTCACACTTGTATTCGCACCTATCAAATAAGAATCTTCTAAAGCTATGTATGTTAACTATGAGAAAACTTAAACATTTATACAAATGATTTACAATTCGACCCTTCATTGGATTGGGATTATAACTTTAGAATCTGTCCCAACTTTAGAGTTGTTATTGAGAGCAAATGCCCCTACATCACTGCCTTACGTCTCTACCGTAGCCACCACGAATTTATTGGTAAGGACGTGATTCATGCCGCATATAGTTGTTATTGAGAGCAAATGCCCCTGCATCACTGCATTACGGATCTACCGTAGCCACCACAAATTTGTCGGCAAGGCCGTGATTCATGTAGGAGTGATGGTAGAGTATTCATGGACCATGGACTCCTTAAACCGTATGGATTTTAGCAGCACCTCGGTCATGGCAAATAACTAGAATATTATGGGAGATAAACAAAAAATATATAAAATAACTGATGGTTGATGAATGAATGCATGGATAATTCATAACAGATGAATGGATAACGAACAGTTTGTGGCAAATGATACCTATCGACTTTTTTCATCTGCAAATGATACAAATGTGCTAATTTATAATCATTTCACAAAAATACATATTAATAAAAATAATCATTAAACTTGTCCCAAATAATATTGCATCTTAAAAAATAAAATATACATAACATATATTTTATATAAAATATATGTTTTGAAAAACCTATTTAAATAGTCCATATGATTGAGCAGATTTCATGGTCTCATCAATAATGTCTTCAAAACCATATTTGTAAGAAAAACCTTGGTCCAAAAGCTTTTGGGAAGAAGTTGGCACATAAACACCATTCTTATTTTCATCGTCACATCTGCATTAGGATAACATATGCTCATTAGTAACTCATGTATGGGATGGGATTTGAATTCAAATTTTAAAAATAACAAAATGGCTTATTTTAATGTACTAGAAAAATTGCTTAATACTCTAAATAAATAAAGTACTCATACAAGAAGATTGTGTGCTTAAGTATGTTAAATAGATTACTTATAGTAAAATATTGCTTACTTGAATGGTTTGGTGAAATGTGGATAGCGTTTATGCATGAAATCTGCTAACTGAAGAACAGTGAGGGATATAGCAGAGCAAATATGTCTCCCTTTTACATTTGGTTGCTCCATCAGAAATATATGGGCTTCACATACGTCATCTATGTGAACTAATGGTATTGAACCTAAGAAGGATTCAATCAACTTCAGGCCTTCGTAATTACCTGTGTATATTAACCCAGTGTGTAGTCATAAGCGTGTGAAACTATTATCATTTTACAAGTTTACAAAGTCCAAATAGATCCAGGCCTACCCTATTTCAAAAAAACGATTCTTATCTTAATTGTTGATTCGCTCTATCCAACGAGTATGAAACAAAATCAAAAGCAAAAGATTGACTTTGCTCCATTCCCCATACCCGTTAGATAGAAGGAATCAGCAATCTAAACAAAAGTACCCTATCACTTAGGCTTTCTTTTCTCTCTGTCCTTTCTCAAAAGAGGGTTATAAAAATTAAACCTTCATTAGTCACCTTTCGTGCTCTAAAGGAAATATATATAAAATCAAATACCTAATCCTGTGGCTGTAGTTGTGCCTAGTATAACTTGGCATGAAAACGGAAATGTAGAAGTAAGGCAAGGTCCACCCACACCACTCGGTCCAATTGTGACAACCTCCATTTCACTGTGTAACCCATATTCAATTGCTGCTTGCTCTGCCAAAGTCTTGGCCACGTAATAAAACTGCACATCTCTAAATAATAATAATCAGCACTCTTAATTCGATCCATCTGCACACTGTATTTTTGGGAAGACATTAAATTATACTCACTCCAGCAGGATGTTGGTGTTTCCTTCTCATGAAATCTACAGGAGTCCATCTAGACTCGTCCAGACTGCAGCCGCTAACAAGTTCTCCCTCCTCGTTAAGCGGACAAGCTGCTACCACCGACGAAGTATAAAGCACACGCCTCACCGATTTAGCTCGCGAGCAGGCGTTCAAAACATTCAGTACTCCCTTCACAGCAGGCTCAACAAAATCATCCTGTTCCACAAGATAGAGAAAACCTGTAAGATGTTCTGAATCTAATTGGCCTCACTTCGTTTAATTTTAAGAATAACTTACTTCAGAAAGCTTGTAGAAGTCCATAGGACTGGCCACATGAAAAACTCCTTCACAGCCCTCCACGGCAGAGTCGAAGGTACCCTCTTCGCATAAGTCTGCTTGGAAGAGCTTCAGTCTCTCTGCAGCCCCAGGCAAGGACAACAGGGGCCCAATTTTTGCGCCGTTTTCTGCATAAACGGAAACGAAACGAGAAACGGAAACGTGAACGATACATAAATGGAGTACGCAGGTAAGAAACGGGAAGAGAGAAAAAAACAACAATTTTGAAAATGAAGAAGAGAGGAAAGATTGTAGAAAGTCGAAGGAGAGCAAAGGATTAGACGCGAAGGAAGGAGAGGCCTACCAAGGATATGATGGAGGATGAGGATTTAGTTGATTTTTGTGAGCACGATGAGGCCATGCTTTAGAGCACCTGAGTGGGTTTAATGGTTAAGAACATGTGTTATCTCCGAATTAATAAAAATTGTTGATGTGACTAGGCTACCGACGCTTTGCTAGATGGAACTGTGGAAGCCATGCCACACCCTAATCTCGATTATACAGACATGGGAAGAGGGTAAGGAGTTATCATAGAGTATCAATGGTGCAAAGACGAGTTCTGGGATCGAAGATAGCATTTCAATGGTAAGCCAGTCATGTTTGGCCTACGAAGCAGCGAGCCTTAGCTTAGTGAAGATCATTCACTCTTTCTTCCAGATAAGGTGTGAACCATTCCAAAGAATATGGATAGTTTCCAAGGGCTCTAAGAAGATGAAGGTGAATGATTCTTCACACTTTTTACGTAGAAAAAGGAGAAACAATGAAATGTAAAACATATAATGTCGTTTGATTACGTGAATCTCGAAGGGCGGCGTGGACAGTGTAGCCTCTTTGGAGAAGATTGTTGACCAGCCATGATCCGATGTATCCCCCGGCTCCTGTAACGCACATCTTCACTCCATTTTTGCCTTCTTGGGTTTGCATCTTATGCTCGGAATTACAGGGAAGAACAAACAGTATTGCATATATATTTCAATATGCAGGTTACAGATGTTTATATGAAGCTGGAACTTGCTTTTCATATGAAGCACCTGCAGCTGCCGCCTTATAATGTGATTACTGCTCCAAAATCCAAAATCCAAGGACGCAACGTTATCCCAAATGTGAGGACATACGCTGTTGCATATCTATCCTTCCTCTAGCTTTTATCTGGTCAAATGGTATTTTATCTACTAACTAGTTTTGTTTATTTTTATTATTTACTTGGTTAAATGGCTAAATATCATGAAAAAGATAGTTTCTTTGAGGTTGAGGTGTGTTTAATGTTAGTTTTTTTTAAGAAGAAAATAAATAAATAATTGGTTGGTCCATAATAAAGTAGATTTAGATTTTCTATTCTATGTTAAAATGTAGTTATTAGTCCATCCAAACATTTTTAGATCATATTTTAAAAGTAAAAGACAGATTGTCATTATTAAATCTAATCCATGTAATATTTAAAATCACCTAATATTTGATTCTATACATAAAGCTTGGATATTAAATTGCAAATTTACCTCATATTTAAAAATAATACATAACATATTTATTAATACCTTAAAACACTTTTATGTTTTAAACAATTTTGATTTCTTTTAACTTATATATATCCCAAATATCGTGCAATCATGAAACATGTGTCCTAGTACAAGACACATGTCCATTTAAATAATTTTTGAGAATGTTGAAATTTTAAAATATATAATGGAAAGATTTTATCCCAATGTTGCCAACCATACAAAATCAGATTCATTATGTTGAGGGTCTCAAAAGCCACAATTCAATTTTAGTTAACATGCTAATGTTATTAGAGTTTGAAACCTAACTAATAAATGGTCAATATTTTATATAGGAGTGTCTTCTTGAAAAAAAAAGTATTGCTTATTCACCCTTAAACAATTATTAGATATCTATTATATTGTTTAAAGAGTGTCCTCTCTCCTTTACACTTGGAATGTCACGAGGAAGACATCAACATTGTATGAGGTCAACAACATCGAATATTTTAGATGTTTGATTCATTTCAGTGAGTAGGGCATCTCACACCTTCTTACTCTCCCTTTGGCTTTGAATGGAAGAAGGAAATAATTGAGATATTGGCATCTAAGGAAATAATTGAGATACTTAACTTGCATGGGTTTTGTCCATTTCAACTTGCTATGGATGGGTTTTATTACTTAGAGCATGTTTACAACTAAAAAATCATGAATTAGTTCGTATTTACTTTTAGGGATCGCATGATATGCATCGAGCCCTAAACAATCCCAAATGAATTATAGATGGAATATTTATCTTGTAAGTGAGATATGGGAATTATTCTAGTGATTAGTGGACCATGTAGATCTCTACTCTAGATTTATGGTTTGGTGATGCAAACCTAGACACTTATGCTCAAATAATTACTTCTAACATTCACACATGACATGCACATGGCCTAGAACCAACACAAATACCCTATAAAGAGAACTGCAAGCCTACAAGTTTAAGGTGAGAATAATTTTAATGTTTTGACATAACATTGATGATTGTAAGGTTCATCTTATTTTCTCATATATATATATATGATATTATGGATAATATTCTTGAGTATCTAAAAATTGACTAAATGATCTAAAATGTATAAAATGATTCACATACATTTAAATTAATAACAAAATTTAAAAATTAGGTTGAACACAAATCCATAGTACAGTAATAGTAAAAGAGATCCTCACGAGATACAATGCACTCATACCTACTCAGTGATCTTTGTTGAGTCCATGAACCCACATTGAGATGTAGTTTGCAACATAGAACAAACAAGAAACCAATAGCAAACAGATAGGACACAATTTTTAAGTGGTAAAACCTTGACAAGGCATCAAGGAAATATCCATCATGAGCAAAGAAAGAGTATCATATTACTCAAAACAGGAGATTTGTTCCTCCCTCTAGGGGTTGACCCCTTTTCCTCTTGGGGCTACATGAATATATAGTAAATATTTCACATTTACAAAAACTGATTCATTATTTTTTTATGCCTAAGTTACTAGTTTGTTTCAACAAATTAGTTGTCACCTTCCAACAATCTCCACCTTGACAACAATTTACATGGTACCTTGTCCTAGTTCATTTTGAAGTAGATCTCCTTCTGTCCAAATCATCAACATAACCACAAACTGAATCATTACATCAATTGTAGGTGACACAATTTAATTAATTGTACCTCTCATATACCAAAATGCCCATTTTACTACTTCCCAACACTCGTTACCTGGGTTTGCTATGTGTCCACTGCTGTGAAATATTTAATCTTGAACATGTCATTGCATACATTAAGCTTCATACTAACATATGATACATGATATGCATAATCCTTTTATTCCTTAATACTAGGATATAAACATGGAGAAATCAAATTTACTGGTTTCACATTATTCATACTGAATTTCCAGAGTATCTCTTCCACATAATCCTTTCATGATAACCAAATTTTACCATTTTTCATGACTTTGTGCATTTCCATGCCCAAGATTTGTTGTGTTTCTCCTAGATCCTTCATATTAAACATCCTATCCGACTGAGCCATCAACCTAATGATCTCAACCATGCTTTTGCTTGCAAAAAAACATATTGTCAACATGTAATGCCAAGATAATGAATATACCATGAACACAATGGTTATAATCACTTCTTAGTAAATTAAGCTTAGGAATCAAACATCGTGTACCATTAACTAGCATGTTTCAGGTCATACAATGCCCAAGTCAACCAAGTGAGCCTTGACATTCACCTCCAATCACTTCAGAATAGAGTTTTAGTACTCCACCTTGATGAGTTTCTTCTTCAATGAGAAATGAGAAATAAAAGAAAATTATTTGCATATTTTGTTGAATTTGTGCCAAAATATGATCAACAATTTATAATATTTAAGAAAACATTTCTTTAATTTGTAAGGGAGAAGGATGATGTCTTGAAATTATGAAGGGGAAGGAAAAATACAAGTTTGAGCCATTTTACCGAGTTCTGAAGAATCTGAAGTGAGTTTTCCCCAAAGGTGAAGATGTATGCCATGGAGTGGAATCATCATGGACCCTTATAGAACAATTTCATGGTTATTAATCACAAAGGGACATCTAATGAGGATCGATACCCATTGTTGGCAGGTGAATCAAAAGCAATTGATAGAAAAGCTTCATGTCCCAGTCCATCAGTTGCCATAGTTACAGTCCATATATGCATGTTGTACCGAATCTAAATTGCATATACAATCCATAAATGTAGTCCATATATGCAACAGTTACAGTCCAGTGCTAGTGTGTGTGTATATATATACACACACTAGCACAACTACTTAACTTGTGGTCGTGAACACCAATAGATCACAAGTTAAGTGTCATGAACAAGTTATTTGTTACTTGTTCTTCATGCTTAGTTGTAATCACATGTTGTCTATGCCTAGATATGAGTTACCTTTTTTAGTTAAATGGGTTGTCTTCCACTACATGTTATCCATGGATGAGCTTCAAGTTATCATGCATCAAATACCAGTTATTTTTTATGTTTCTTTTCATTTAAATTGTTTATTTAGAATTTTAAACTATGCTCAATCAATCTGGATAGTACACTTGTCTCATCCTCCTTCAATCTAAGAAAAACATAGATGGTACTCCACCCCAAATTCTAATATATAAACACCTATCAATGTCATAAGGATTAAGCGATTGCTTGTGTATGGAATCTTTATACATGTGGAATGGTTACCAAAATTCTATTTTAAATTTTGTAAGAATTGTTATTTCCTTAATTTTAATACTTAGATAGAGATATATTCAAATTTCTTATGAATGTACCAAACAAAAATTCCACACAATTTTTTATTTATTTTTTCACTTCAAAAGCAATATATTAAATCATTATATTCATCTGAAATGGACATTCTTTATACATACAGTATGTTATTTTCTTTGGACACCAGAAATTTGATGCATTGTCCTTAATTGAATGCAAGAATGGTTTTTAGTAAATAATTCCAAATTTGCTGCGTTGTCCTTAATTTAATGCAAGAATGGTTGGGACTGAGTTAACCTAGTATTTTTACCTTTGGTGAGAGATTGATGGTTGCTAAGGATTAAGGACTGGTTTCTTTGAATATTGTATATATGGTAAACAAAATTGGAAGAGATTCCCATCTAGTGCTAAGGAATCTATTGCTATAGGAGCAAAGGGAATCTTAGAGTTACTACACAATGATGTGTTTCGACCTATTCTTATTCCATCACGAGGTAAGTTTGTGTATTATGTTTCATTCATTGATGATTTCTTATGGAACACATGGCTTTGTTTCATCGTCCCATATCCATCATAAAATAAATCACATAATATAGTACATAAACATCCCAAAAACTCAACAGCTAAAACAACATCGGCACTAACATCACCTAGTGGACTATCTTCGAACATAACTAACTAAATAACTCCACCCATCTACAAAATATGCCCTTATATAGGCTTAAGTTCAAAAATGTAAAATTGTTGGTGGTGCACAATATAACTAAATTCCTTGGAGCTCCGTCTAGTTCCAACTATCTTGGTCGGTGCAGAGTCTGGATTCTAAGTAACTTGCTTTGTGTGCAACTACTTATCCAAAACATGGGAACCCACAGGTTCCCAACACTATGATGTGTCTCATCCCGAGCCTTGCAACATAAGGTTTTAACATTGTCACCGAGGGCATGCTCATGTGCAGACTGCTAACAATCTCCTAAAAATTGGTTTGAATGGGCTCCAACTCACTGGTGATGTTAGTGATTCGAATGGTGAATGCATCTACATCTTCTTTCTTACTTCTCCCTGCTTCTAGTTTAACTTTCTCTGCAAGGGGAGAAAATCGACTACCTTGGTGTGGATCTCCAATAAGCTATCAAAATTTTTATGTGCCCACTCTTGCGTCTCGACAACAATATTTGTAACCGTTTTCTCCTCTGCTCTGCTTGATGTGATATGTTTGGTCAGGGTGCTAATTTCTGTCATTGCTTCTTTCTTTGCAAAAAGAGGAAGTTGTAGCAGAATCTTCTTCATTTTGCTAACATGTGCTTCATAGTCCCAAATTTTCCTGTCCACCTCTTGCATCTCAAGCACATTTTGCAGGTGGGTCGAGATGTTGAAAATGTATTGAATGACTGCTCCTAAGGTTGCAACTCCATGTTTAGCTTGCACCAAAAATTGTGGAGCTTCTTCAATCTTCCTTGCAAGTTACAATTACTCCGAGGATGGCTTCGACTTGATTTGCAGCTGGAGTTCTATCTCTTCCTAATGAAGTGCAACAATGATGTCTTTGATATGGGAAATTTTTTGAATTGGAGGCAGTTGGCTGCAGGGAAATTTTTAGGGGTGAAATTTTGCTAATTGGCTATTTTTTGGGCCTTTTTTCAAAAAATAAATTCGCTAGTTGGTCATTTTTAGTCTCTAATATTGCCTATATTCACATAAAATATGTTTTTTTTTATCATAGTATTAGCCAAAATTTACAAGTTTCAGTAGTAAATTGTATGTTTCATATTTAATATTCGCCTACCAATCTATATTTATGTTTTTTTCAATTCAAAATAATCGCCTAGAATACTATACTTAAGTATACTTTTATAAACCTTAAAAAATACCCTGGTTGGTTGTCAGTTGAAGAAGTTCCAACTAGCAGCACATCATACACCTTGTCTACTTCTACTGCTAGCTGGTCTTCTTCTTGTAAAACATCTCTATGTCTCTACTTGAGCCCAAAGTAGGAATGGATCAGTTGCACATCTCATTATACGAGCTCGGAAAATATCTTAGTCATGAAGTACTTCAAGTCCTCTGTCAAGACCATGGGTAGATTCATCTCATTACACGATAGCAGTTGGGTTTCTTGAACCATGGGGCATCAAACTGTAGTGATGGACAAAGGGTTCAACTTTAGTTTCATATTAAATACCTCATGTACTTGTTTATGCAACTCCTATGCTTGACTAGTACCTGCTACTTTGGAGGTATGCACCACCGTTATGCCAGGGGCACTATGTAGGACCATTCTCAACTCTTGGAGATATTCCTTACAATATTTCTATAGGATCTACATGACATCAATATTAAATTGTAGTTGCTTGACGATTGCAAGAATCATCATAGTGCTAACCTTGGCTTGCTCTATCTATTGGGTTGTCTCTTCCACTACATATTGGTTTGTTGTATCGAGCTACTCAGTAACTTGTGCTTATTCCCGTTCGAATTCAGTCCCAAAATCCTCAAAGATGTTGCACCAAAATGAAGTATTAAGCTTTTTTCCAAGAGTCCCTGTGGGTGGGTTATGTTCCTCGACTTCTTCTTCCTCCTTTGGGTCATGTTCTAGTGAAGGGTAATGGGATTTCCTCTTCTTCTTTCTTTGATCCCCAGTCTATCCAGAGGGGATAGACTCTTGCTTGCTCTTCTCCAACAAGCAATTTGATTTCCTCAGTGGGGTGGAGCTAGTTCCTAGGCCTTGATGGTTCTTCCGAATTCCAAACTCTTCAAAAATTTCTAGATCTAAATCTGAAAATTCCTGCAAGTGATGCGACCATTGTGTAATGGATTCTTTGACATCATTAGCCATGATGCAAAATGGAAGGACATCTGCATCTGAAATTAGCTACATGCATGGTGTAATGAGGATGTTGTGACTATCCACCTCAAATATTATCGTGTCCTTGTATCTATCCATAATAGATTGTGGAATCTTGAATGACTCCACTATGGTTATTAACATGTTTGTGTACCATTGTGAGGAACCTGCAACAATTAATTAATGAAAATACATGAGATAGCAGTAATAGCAGAACTTAGAATCACTTTATTGATTGCAGGCCACTTCAAGGGGGAAACCTCCTTTGAGCAAGCTCAATACAAATAACTTCACGGCACCTTCATTGTCCTCAACACACACTTATATACTAAGTATATGCCCAATACTATGGGTCAATACCATGGGACATATAATATTGCGGGACGACTTACAAAGCATATGCATCCAATACTATGGGTCAATACCATGGGCTAATACAAACTATGGATCAACAAATACTACGTGACGAATTACAAAGCATATGCGTCCAACAACAATATACTAACAAATTAAAGACATGGGTTCCTAACTTCCCCTCTCCCTTAGAAAAAGATTTGTCCTCAAAGATTTAGATGTGGAAATTGATGCCAAATCTGAAGGAGTGGTGCCCATGTAGCATCCTCTGGTTACATGCCATGCCACTTAATTAAGACCTCTATGATAGAGCGAGAGAAAAGCAGACGCCATGTGAGTGTCAGGGAGGATTTATTGGAAGGCTGTAGACAAAGAAAAACCATATTAACTTCTTGAAAAGTGCGCTTAGAACAGTGTTGATCAGCTTGTTGTTTCATTTGAATTCTTGCCATGTGAAGAGTGTCCTGCAAAATGCGAAGAATCTGATCTCAGTTTTGAAGAACCATGTCAATTGCATGAACTAGTGCACTGTTTAGGGTGTATGGGAGAAGAAATGGTGATTCCTGACCATAGATTGCTTCATATGGAGTCATTTTAGATGCAGTAGTGTACCACCATTCAGCGAGAGGGAGCCACATCGCCCACTGAGGTTGTTGTTCTGAGGTGAAGCAATGAAGATAAGTTTCCAAACATTTATTGGTAATGTCAGTCTTCCCTCCCGAGTTAGGGATCCCTTCAATGAATTCCAGAGAAATATCTATCCAAATCCGTGTAGGGATGGGTTCGAGCAATCCTGGAAGGAGCTGGAAAGTATCGCATTCAACCACCATTTGTTGAATTGTCCTTTTCATTCCCTTCCAAAAGAAGGTATGTTGTGCCCTCTCATACGTTTTAAGGAACCCATAGTGCCCTACCAGTGGAGAAGCATGGAGTTCAGTGCAGACAGTCGGTTGAAGATCTGTGCTATGGGGAAGCACGAGATGACCCTTGTAGCTCAAGGAAGTGCCATCCCAAGATTATTGCGGTACACTAGAAGGGTTGTTGGCCAACCGTTGGATGAGATGAGATAAGGAGGATTCATTGACATAGCCCTGTTGAATAGATTGCAACCAATGCAGAGAAATAAATGAAAGAGAAACTTAGCCATCAAATGTGTGAGAAAGAGCATCTGCCACTAGATTGTTCTAACCCTTCATGTAAGTGGTCTCATAGGCATAACCCAGGAGTTGGAGAACCCATTTCAGCTGTGCGGGGGAGGATACCCATTGTTCCAGGAAATATTTAAGACTCTGGTGAACAGTCTTGATGCAGAAAGAATTCCCTAATAGGTATGGCTGCCACATCTATACTGCATGCAAAATAGCCATTATTTCCTGCTCAGATGTAGTGGTGGCTAAATTCTTACCTGAAAGGTCTCTTGAAGGCGACAATCCCACTGGTTCTACAAAGACACATGCATATCTATCCAAAATTTCTGGGAGATCCAAGGGAGTAGTGGAGACCATTGATGGGTGCATTTGAATGGAATGGAGCTAAGCGATGACACCATGTGAATTCTTCTTAAGGAGATTTTTCAGGAGATGTGAACTGATGATGCAGAGAGACCCTAGTTGTAAGCCTGTAAGTGTGTGTTTTTTCCCATTGACTAAAAACTGCATCCAAAGTTCAACAAAATCTCATAATATGGGGCCAAGTGTGCATAACCATTGAGCACCCAAAACCACATCACATCCTCCTAAGGCCAAGGAAAACATGTCAGAGTGCAAGTTATAATCTTCCATAGAGATACACACATTGTGACACTTCCCCTTTCACTGTAAGGTGCCCCCATTGGCAATCATGACTTCAAATTTGGAGCAAGGATGGACAAAACAATCAGCCTGTTTTGCAATCCGAGGGTTAATGAAGTTATGAGTGCTACCAGAATAAATGAGTATGGTAAGAGGGAGCTTCTTGAAGTAACCCCTGACCCTCATTGTTTGTGGGGTGGTGACTCTGGATAAAGCATGGAGAGATATCTCTAGTCGGTCATCCTGATATGGGGGGTCAACAAGCGGCTGCTGAATGTCGACTTGATCATCTATTGTATCTAGAGCTTCTTCATGAAGTTCAGAGGCAGGCGAAGAATCCACATCCAAGAGATAGAGCTTTTTCTCAACACATCTATGTCCCCGAGTGCATTTTTCATCACAATTATAACAAATCCCTTTTTCTCGGCGTGCTCACATCTTTGCTTCAGACAAATTCTTGATAGGAGATGGTCGAGGAGCTGGCGTGATGGGAGGTCATTGGGAACCAATATTTCTGAAGGGAACAAAAGTGGGTTTGGAGTGTTGTTGGGTTGCGATCTTGTCTTCTACCAACTTAGCCAACCCGAGGACTTCCATCATGGTGTTGGGACAGAACAATTTAACCTTTGAGTGGATTTCATCCTTGAGGCCACTAATAAAACAACTCCTGTAAAAGTCATCAGACAATCCTTCTATGTGATTGGCCAGTTTCTCAAATTCTCTCTGATACTCTCTCACAGTGCCAATTTGGTGAAGTTTAGTGAGTGCTCCTGTGAAGTCATCAAAAGCACTAGGACCAAATCATTGCAAAAGGAGTTGGGAAAAAATCTGTCCAGTTTGGCTCATCATGAGCTTTGATGTACCAACGGTACCATTGAAGGGCTTCTTGTTCCAAATGAAAGGATGCAAGTGGAACTTTGTGGACATCAAAAGTATTATGCAGATTGAAATATTGTTCTTCCCAGTATATCCATCCAGTCGGATCAGTACCATTGAAGCGAGGAAAATCAAGCTTCGGCCCACGAAAATTGCTGGAAGAAGAGAACCCAGTCACTGCAAAAGATTTTGGCTGTTGGTTATTGTTCATGGCTGAATGTTGAAGATGGAGGCTGAAAAAATTTTCATCTAGATCTTGGAGTTTGGTTTTGAGGGCTGCAAGTTCTTCATCCATGATTTGTGCTCCCATGCAGGTGACAACCATAACCAGGAGTTTTTTTTTTTTTTAATGGATAGAAAAACAAAAATAGAGGCTTCTTTGGTAAAGAAAAATTTGGATTTGGGAAAAAATATGATGGGTAATTGGGGTTTAACTAGGTTTTGGACACTTTCTGATGGACAGAGAAGCAAAAAATGGGGATTTCAGAAGCGGAGTGAAAGAATGAGAAAATTTGTCAGAGAGGGAGAAAGAAGCAGAAATAGGAAATGAACACTATGGCAAAATTTGAAAGTGATTGGGTGAAAATTGAAGAAGTTATGGCAAACCCTAAAAATAGACAAATGTGGGATTTCTAGCTTTGAGAAGTAGAATTTGCGATAGGGTCCTCAGGAATGAAATATGTAGAATGGGATTGTAGGGGTGTCCGTGAAGTTTCAAAGTAAACAGAGTGAAAAAAAGGAGAAATGGTGAAAAAATGGATTTTTTATTTTATTTATTTATTTTTATTTTTTTTCAGAATGGATTTGAAACGGCTCAGAATGGATCGAAAAAAAATCGATCTTAAATGACTTTTAGAATGGATATGAAACGGTGCAGAAGTGATCGGCAATAGATGGATCTGCAATGACACGGAAATGATCGGCAACAGTGCAACTAAAAATAGATATGGACCCCAGGTATGCTCGGTTTCCTAACGGTTTAGGGGTCTCACTCGACCACCAATGTTGTCTGACGGCTTGTGTATTGGGGTAGTACCCCTCACTCCAAGACTCATGTAAAATTGATAATCGCTTTGCCACAAACAACAACTCTTGGTTTACCTCACGGGTGGGAACTAGTCAATTAGGTAGGGGTTGTTTCCCTTTTCTCTGGCAGGTCCTCTCAATGGGCCAGCTACTTCGGGGTTCCTATGGTACTCCTCACAATGATTTTTAGGGCTTATGCCCAAGTACTTCCCACAGTTAAGCGGATACGGATTATTCCTAGATCTAAACCTGCAAGAGCTGCGAAAAGTTTTTTTGACAGAAGTTCCACCCAACGAGCCCAAGAAAGTGCTCTGATACCAGATGTGAGTAACCTGCAACAATTAATTAATGAAAATACACGAGATAACAGTAATAACATAACTCAGAATCACTTTATTCATCGCAGGCCACTTCGATGGGGCAACCTCCTTTGAGGAAGCTCAATACAAATAACTTCACGGTGCCTTCATTGGCCTCAACACACACTTATATACTAAGTCTATACCCAATACTATGGGTCAATACCATGGGACATATAATACTACAGGACAACTTACAAAGCGTATGTGTCCAATACCATGGGATAATACAAACTATGGATCAACAAATACTACGGGACAACTTACAAAGCATATGCGTCCAACAACAATATACTAACAAAGTAAAGACATGGGTTCCTAACAACCATTGTTGAAATGGAGTGTCAACATCGACCTAGAATTCTCAAGTTAGCTAGCGGTGTAGAACCGGGAACTTAACTTCCATGAAGTCCTATGGTGTGGGGTGGTCACACTTTTAGTTGGGGGGTGGCTTCCACAACACCATGGAAACTAGAAACAACAACCAGCTATAATGGAACTCTATGTCATGGTTTTGCGCATCCAAGAAGTTATGGAGGAACTCTTACTTCAAATATTGCGTCCAGGTCATGTGCTAGCCTGTTTTACACTTCTCAACTACAATTATCACCCCTGTAGGGCACTCGTCCTTGTGACACATCTTGAGTAGATTACAGGAAAGGATTTGTGTCATGAACCTTACTTGGTGCTTTGATATTGTATAGATAATAGAACCATGCATCCCTTTGCGCATGTGAAGTTGTCTATAGACTTCATATGTAGAGGTTGGCGATGACCTCCACAGGGTCCACACCCTTGCGTAGAATCCCACAGATCCTATGAATGACCTCATCCATTATCTCATATTTCTGGTATAGCCAGAGATACCCTCGTTGGGTGCGTCTAAGGAGGAACCATGTGTAGGCATTGATGGGAGAGCCCCTCTTGAAATGCAGGACATCCAACAATGTCGGGATTCCTAAATTATGCAGTTGGCGCACTTAGGCCTATGGGTTGAAACGCTCTTCCCCTGTCAGGAGCCGCTCCACCTTTGTCTACTTGTCCAATGCAATTTCTATAAAATTTGTTTCATCTCAGATATTGATGTCACAATACTTCATGATAGGGATCTTTTCCAACAATGACACCTTGATCTCTACCTTGGCCGAAATTGGGACTTTCGACATCAGATTCTCCTCTGTTGCTTTTGTGTTGGTTCAAATTTTCTTCACTGATGGGGTAGTCACCATCTCTGTGCACTTACTCAGCCACACATTGAACTCAAATCAATACTAAACTAACTCTCCTCACTGCACATCATAGTTTTCTCTAATTCACTCTGCACTCTTTATTCAACTGTTCACTCTCTTGGAAAACTGATGCTTCCTTTGTATTCCTCTATTCTTCTTATAGACAGGTATCAAAGGTAGGCTCTCCTAACACAATTACTGCTCCCCCCCCTCGCTCCTCTTGCCTTAATTCTTGAGCATGACATCCAACTGCGCGTAGGATATCTCATTCTATGTGCACCTCTCACCTTGAATGCTACACAGGATGACCAATTGTGCACATGCTCTCTCTTCTTTTGTGAACTTCCACCTTCACTCATGTGGGATACCTCTCTTTTTTGCATTGCCAACATAAACCTATGTGGGATACCTCACTGGGGATGACAACAGATCTGTACAGTCCTTCTTGCTATTACTTTTTTTAGTGTTGTTTAACATAGTATTGACTCTTTATGACTCCTATCCTTCCACATTGATATTTCTAAATATGGAAAATATGGTTGTGACTAACACAAAATCTCACCAATAGGATTTACATGACTAGTGGAATGATGAATAGAAAATTGATGAGTGGTGCATTGATGACTTAGGGTGTTGTGGCATGATGACCTAGGAAAATTTTCATACATCTTGATAGCTAACTGTTCTGCACCTTCATTCCCTACATTAATTACACTGACTCATATATGTTATTAATGCTGGCACTTGACACTTTCCTTTGATTCTATCCTAACGATAGTGAAACTGACTTAATTTTATCATAATTGAAATGGAATTAACTGTATGTAATAATGGCATTGAATAAATGGTTTTTTTTTTAGACAACACAAAGTTATAGGTGTTCTTGTCCCTATGGGCCATGGTATGGCTTAAGGAAATTTCTGTTGATGATATCCTTCATAGACATCCCTACCAAGGTGGTAAGCTTTGATGGACTGGCTTTTGTGATGAATAAGATCTGAAATGGATCCAACCATCTCACTCTGAGCTTTATGGCATTCTTCAAAAACTTACTATCATACATCAACACCAGTGCATTGGGTTCCAGGGTCTTTCTCTTAATGTTCCTTTCATGCCCATCTTTATGTCTATGCTTTTCAACCACTTGATGGTACCCTACAATGAACTAGTCTTCTTATAGTTCCATCAGTTCCTCAAGTTTGTGTGCAAGCAATTCATCATATTTCATGTTTGTGTTTATGGCTATGCGCAGGATGGGGACAAATAATTCTACTGGCATCATTGCTTCTTTTTCATAAAAAAATTGGAATGGGGTGTGATTTGTGAGCCTCTTGCACATTGTCGTGTATGCCAAGAATACTGTTGGAATGTGTTAATCCTAATCATCAGACTATACATTGTAGACCTTTGTGAGCATGTGTTCCAAAATCTTATTGAATGCTTCCATTGTACCATTGGCTTGTGGATGGTACGAGGTACTCTTCTTCTAGTGTATCATGAACTATTATGTTAGCGTCTGGATGGTGGAATTCTAGAAATGGGTTCCCTGATCATTCATTAACACCTTTGGGCATCCAAACTTGGTGATGATATGCTCGAATATGAATTGCGTGGTGGTCTTTGAAGTACAATCCTTCACTAGAACAACTTCTAACCATATTTTCAGGTACTCTATCACAGTAATGATATATCAGGTTCCAGTTCTGTGTGTTGGTGGGTTGATAGCACCCAAAAAATAAATTTCCCACTTCTCAAAATGCTCGAGCACAATGACAGGGAAGAGAGGCATCTCATCACTACGCGACAACGTTTTAACTCACTAGAAAACATCACACTGTTTACAATACATGTTGGTTTCCTTAAACATCGTAAGCCACCATAGTTCTATGTGCAACACCTTGTGCATAGTATCCTTCCCTGCATAATGTCCTCCTGCAATGTATTCATGTGCTTCCTACAAGAGAAGTGATCGTTCATGTTCTAGGATACACCAGTGTAATATGTCATCATCTCCCATCTTGTATATTTGTCATGCGATCAATTTAAAATCTAAACTTCGTGTTACCAACTGTCTATTCTACACAATTGTATAATCCTCTGGTGCGCAACCAATGGAAAAAAAGGCTACAATTTCACTGAATTGTTCTGGTATGGCCTCAATGTGAAACAATTGCGCATTAGGGAGATCGTCATCCAAACTTCCTCCTTCCTCACTGGATTCAATCTTGGAAAGATGGTCTGGACCAACAATATGATTCCTTATCTTGACAACAACCTCAAATTCAAATTCTTGAAATAGGAGCAACCATTGGTAGTTGCACCCCCAACACTAGCTTTTTGACTAGGTACCTCAAAGAAAAATGATCTGGAAAGAAATTGAAGGTGCACTCCTTAATAAGTAGTGTTGGAATTTCTATAAAGCATACACCATCTACAAATATTCACACTTAGACATGTTATAGTTCATCTCAGTTGTGGATAACTTTCTACTGGAGAAGGAAACGAGGTGATCAATGTCTCCTTCCCCTGGCTGAACTAATAGTGATCCCAATGCTACCGATGATGCATCCACATGCACATTCAATATGGAAATACTAAGATCAGTACAGTCACCAATTTCTCGTTCAGGATGTCCAACACTTGTTGGCACTATTGTGTCTAGACCAGGCAAAATTTTAAGACCCCCCCCAAATTTCTATGTATAATAAATGGGTGAATTCCCATGATATATGGGAAAATATGAAGGCTATTTTATCAATTTTATATTATGTATATATAATTTTTCTGCAAATCTCTCATTGAATTATATAATCTTGTAAAATATTGACAAATCTTTCACTAAATTATAAAACCTTGTAAAGTCTTGTCAAATTTTTTACTATATTATAAAATCTTGTGAAGTCTTGGTGAATATTTTGATAAAGTATAAAACCATATATAGTAATAGGAAAACATATACACAAATTACTAAATAGGAGATAAATACTAAAAAATCATCACATAACAAGCCCTCTTTTAGTGGTAGTTTGGCACCTCACTCTAACTATCATAGTACATAGAAGTGACATTGAAATTCACCATACACTAGGAATATCGTTGGAAAACAACAATGAAATTTTTCATCACCACGACAAATATAATCGATGTTAATACAAGGGACCACCAACACCTCGATTCTCATTTATCTCTCCATGCTATTACAAGGGCCCACCAACACCTCATTTATGTGCACACCTTACAAAATTAGAGGGTTAAAAACTCTAAATGTGTATTGTTTATTTCAATGCACTTGAAATTATTCTAAAAAGTAATTGCCACTCTATATGGAATGCAAATGTGTGTTCCAAGTTGTTCACCAAATGTTTATTCAACCAAATATCATCCACATGCTTCCAATCCTAATTAAAACCCAACCCCAATATGCATTATATATTTCCATGCAAAAATAAAAAAATATAGGTTGCTAAGAATGTGGTGATGTCAAGACATTGGTTCAAGTCTTTAAATCCATGAAAGGAAGGTTGCAAAACTATGACAAAGCTAGTAGAAGAGTACTGAGGTAGATTGGACTGAATCTTAGACTACTTTTATAAATACAATAAACACAGTAAACAAAGTTATAGGCTTCAAGAAAAGACTGCATTCCCGGATTCAAATGGGTCACTATAAGGCCTAATTGTAAATATCAACTGCCCTTCTCATGTGCACATTAAGGAACTTGAAAAACAAGATTCAACCCATAAAATTTGGATGAATGTGACTGTGACTTCGATTTCCATGATCGATAGAAGGCAAAAGAGCCCCTATCAATTGCCATTTCTGGAAATCGGGGGCGAATTGGAGATACCTAGTGATTTTTGTGGGAGAACAGAGATTTAAATCCATTTTTAGAGGGGCGAAATTGTTTTATCTTGTCTCTCCTTTTTAAATTCGATGGGGCTAACTTCCTATTCATTAAAAATAAATAAATAAAATGTACGCTCATCATACCTAACATTTGTTTAATAAAAAAATAGCCCATTAAAATTTTAAAACCCCTAAATTTAGCCCATGGGCTAAGATTAGCACCTAAAATTTTCTATGGTCTAGACATACTTGATTTCTTTCCTCAAAAGCTCCTCTAGCTATGTTGTAATACCAACGTAGTTCTTGATGAATTTTCTGTAATAGTCAATGTGTCCCATAGTTGCACACAACTGTTGGCTGATGTTGGGGTCGACAAATTGACTATGACTGCAATATTTTCCGAATCA
The DNA here is from genome assembly GCA_027924585.1 of Larix kaempferi. Classification (NCBI taxonomy): domain Eukaryota; kingdom Viridiplantae; phylum Streptophyta; class Pinopsida; order Pinales; family Pinaceae; genus Larix; species Larix kaempferi. Next base: position 20,888,324 of record BSBM01000994.1, on the reverse strand, counting down.
ACCAATAGACCTTCCTTGCACATGACATGCCCCAAAAGGATTCTAAATGGGGTCCACAAAATACACATATTTAGGTTCAAAGAGATTTTCATTTGCCTACAATGATCTAACATGACTCTTAGTAAGGAAAATCTTTATGGGTGAAATTTAACCCATGGGCTGCTTTTTGGCCTTTTTTTCAAAAATTATTTGACCAAATTCCATTGGATAATTTTGTTTACTCTAAAAATCACCAAAATTGCCCCAACATTATAAAATACTTAGATATTTGTATATCTTTACAAAAAAATCGCCAAACATTGTATGGTTGCACATTTAAGAATTAGTATGATATGCCAAGGTTTCTACACTTTGAGAAAATTATGGATCCTTAAAATTTTCGCTAAGTCCTAGTACCTGCAAATGATATTTCAACAGTCTAAACATTGTATATTCCTCTAGATATACCTCCAAGAACCTATGCATGAGCCACCACTATTATTGAAAATATATCTCGCACATTCTTCAACCAAAAGGGAATTACATTATAGGAAAAGGAGCCCCACTCCATTGCAAAAGTAGTCTTATCGTAGGAAAAGGAGCCCCACTATTCAAAATTAAATCAAGTATCTATTCAAAATTTCAATTCCTTCTCATTGTTGTTCCAAATTAAGTAAAGCAGGTTTTTCTTCATTAGAATTTTGTTTTGAATGAATATATTTTTTTAGAATAGAAATTGGTATTCATCATTTGTTCTTTTCTACTGAGGTTACTAGAATTTTCTTTAATTTTAGAGTATCTAAAACAAAACTATCATGCCTCTAAATAAAAATGATCCCAAAACATTGAAGCAATCTCTGAAATCCTAAGAGAAAATTATAGAAGTGACATAGGTAGAGAACAATGAAATAGAGGAAACCAAAGAGTCTTTTGTTTCAGTAACTCAATTGGCCAAATATGACATAGAGCCAATCAAGTATTTTTTAATGATATCGAGGATTATATTGGTTCATAGCTTAGTTTTCCTAGTTGGAGGGGATTTTTCAAAAGGTTTAAAGAAGAAGACTACCTAGAGGAAATGCCTCCAAGTGACATTGTAATTAGGAACATAGATGATAATAATTTTCTAAACATTATAAGATCTTATCTTCATAACATTGTTTCTAGAAGCCCTATGTTACCTTGTTCAGAGGTCATTGATTAGATAATAAAACATACTAATATAGACAATAAGATATCCATCAATATCAATGGATAGTGTATGGCATCTTTCCATGTTAAGAGCTTGATGTTGGGCCTGGCCCAAGTGGGGCATTTTGAATAGAAATATTTTTGAAACTGCGGAGCTGAGTGTAGTTCAATTGAAGTATTTTTTTGTATAAGTTTTGCAATGTTGCAAAGTTGCACGCAACGCAGCATCAGAAGAGCTGCAAAGATAAGTGCTGTGAGGAGGTAGTGCTGCGAGGTGTCTAGTCTACATGGATCTGGAAAAGCAGAGTGTTGGACGGAAGACGGCACAGCTTCCAGTTAGACCAGCGGTGGTCTATTTTTGGTAAAGATGTTTCAGGAGTACCAAGCGTCGGGTAGGAGCAAAGAGGAAAGAAAGCGACTGGTCTCACGCGCGAAAGAACCACTACTTGAACCAGTCGCACGAGATCGTTAGAGGAAGAATGACTCGGTGAAAGTGACCTGTTGGCATGCGTGCGACAAGAAGGCCGATAGCGACGTGAGGCATGCGCTGAAGGCAGACACAATGGAATATTCGCTACCAGAAGCCAGCAGTTCGGTTAAGGGAAAATCGTGACAGTTTTGTAAACCTAAGGGTTTTAGCCTTGGAACTGTAAAGACATGACCTACGGACATGATCTATAAATAAGGCATATTTTGTATGGGAAAGGGTTGTTGGGTTATTGAATACTCTCATTTTGTATTGTTCTCATTATCGATTTGATAAACATCTGTTGAAGAACATTTTGTAAAGGCTCTACAACTGTGTGCGCAGAGGCCGAGAGAGAGAGAGAGAGAAGAGGGTCTACAAGCTGAGTGTGCAGACAATGAACTGTTGTACCCTTCCCAAAGAATAATATAACAATAGTTCTTGTGGATGTAGCCTCCATCCGGGGGGTGAACCACGTTAAATATTGTGTAGTGTGATTGTTTGAGTGTTTTCATTTACCTGTTTGCTTACGTTGGATGCTTGGATTCTCATTTATTAGTTGGTGTGTTAATATTTTTATATGTATTCGCCATATGAGAAAGATGGGAATGATATGTTAAGTATTGTTGGAATGAATGAATGTTGAATGTTCAGTACTCCAAGTCTGTGAAAGTAGCATAAGTTCGTTGAATGATCACATGTGTATGTAGAGTTTGGATTGTATAACTCTTCAACGTGCAACATTGTATGTTTTGTCGATTTGCATTCGTTACTAGGCTAACTAATCTAAGACAGTAGATGAATGATTAAGTGTTAAGTAAAGTATTGAGTGGTTAAGTTTGGAAGAGGAAGCATATAACTCTGTTTCGTTGTCCTATTAATTGCATCTTGCCTGAACCGCGCATCCCTTAGGTGCGCAGCGGTTAGTTCTGGGAAGCACGGACCACGACGCAGTCTATCGCCATGTAGTCCTTAGCTCACAACGCATGTCTGATAGTGCGCTACGTAGTAGTCCTGTACAAACAAATCATCACTTCACTGTGGAAACTTGATTCCGTAGTGCCCCCTTAGCTACACCTCGGGTGAGACCTCAACCTGTTCGCAGGCTGTTGCCGAAACGACCGTTGAGAAGGGGTTTTGCTGGTTCCTTGAAACCGCGAAGAACCTAGGTCTACATTGGAAACCTCTAGATCAGTACTTAAGCCAAAAAATGGTTCCACTGCCATGCTAAGAATCCATGATGAGTGGAGGTCGTGATGTGCGAAGTAGAAGAAGTTGAGTTGGGCATCAACTTCTGGTATCTAGACAAGAAAGAAATCTAGGCATGGTGTGACAAGACAGAGAGAGACTTCGCAAGGAAAGAAAAAAAAACGGAAATCTCTCTGACATTCAATGGTTGAATAAATACTTGTGGAAAGACGTGCACGAAGTTTTCTGGGCATCTTTTGGGAACGAGCTGCATGAGTGGTTGTCAAGGCTTGCAGAACACAGAAATTGTACCCCGCAAAGTGCACCGACCGAGTGGACACCGGAGCTGATTGAATAGCTCAAAGCACTAGATAGTCCATTCTTACGAGCAGTCGACTTCTGGGTAGATAGTACATTACAAAGTTTTGTGAAGCAGTTCGCTATGGACATGCTAAAGTCCTACAGCGCAGCCGAAAGAGAATTTTTCAAGGGAATCAAAGGTAAGTATCTAAACAACCTTAGTCTATATATTAAAATGATTTTAGCTGAGAAAGGTGTTTTTAGAATGCAGTAAAATTTTTGCATCAGTAATGGTCAATAGCATTTTTAGTGAGTCAGACGAAGAGACACATAATCTAAGAAGTGGGAAAAGGTATAAATATAAACCTAAGAATATTGCTAGCGGACCTAGGCTCCGCGTAGATTTTGATTCAGAAGATGAAGCTGATAACCAAGCCGCACCCATATCTTCCACCTATCAGCCTATTACTCTGCATAATCCACCAGGTGGGAACACCGTTCCCTCCATTGCACAAACTTAGCCAGTCTAGAATCCCCCTATTGTGAATATCCATAGCACTCAGACCATTTCGTTTATCTTTTCTGCTCAGCAGCCTGCACAGAATCCTCCACCATCTAGAAGAAGCATGACTGAGGATATCAAGTTGCCGATATTCAAAGGAACGGGTCTAGAAGAACTTGATCAGCACTGGTTTCTATGTGAAGCCATTTGGAGTGTTAAACAAGTACAGGATGATGTTGTTAAGCAAGCACAACTCGTCACAACCTTTAGAGGTAGAGCCTTGCATTAGTTCATGAAATATTCATAGGGACAACCAAGAAACCTGGTAGAAATCAAGGTTGCGCTCCTAGCAGAATTTAAGAAGCCGAAATCAGAGTCATAGTGCATCATAGAGTTGAAAGAGATCAAACAGAGACCTAATGAGACAGTCTCGGAGTTTGATCAGAAATTTAAGACACTGCTTGACCAAGTAAGCTTTGTTATAGCCCCGCAACAGCACAAGGAATGGTTTATAGCCACGTTGTTGCCCCATATCAGACAGCCGTTGATGCAGCAGAAAGTGGCTTCACAAGAAGAAGCCTTGGAGATCGCGATGAAGCTGGAAGCTTCACCCATGGGAGAAACTAGCACTGGCATGTCGCATATCTAGAACGAGTTAGCTACCTTGACATGGCAGCTACAAGATATCAAGTAGGGAAAGCAAGAAAGACGGGAAGTCTGGTGTACAGGATGTAAGGGAGAAGGACACACTAAGGATAATCGTCCTTTATTCCAAGAGTCCCCTAACATGGGTGGACCAAACCCATTAAATCCGCACCCAGGGCCATGGTGTGAAATTTGCAAAACTAGAGGACATCGGCCATAATACTGCCACATGATAAGGAAATAAGTAAGAACACCTAAAAACCTATACTGTAATTTTTGTAAGTCAGTAGGGCATGACGAGTCCAATTGCCATGCATATGAGCCACGTTAGAAAGAAAGAAAGATATTGAGCATATGTATGGAGGAATGTACAGAGTCCAAGGAGAGACTCCGCAGAAACAAGAAAATGCACCGCAAGATCAGGGAGCATATAGAGGCCATGAAGGATACCACGGGAGAGGAAGGAATAACATCCCAGCGCAAGGATGGGGCCGAGGTCAAGTAATCTATTACAACTATGGCCAAGCAGACCATGTATCTAGAGATTGTACCAACCCATACACTACTTGCAGTTATTGTCAATCATTTGACCACGTTATTGTAGACTACCCAGTATTAGAGGTAGAAATGCAGAAAAGAAAACGGCCAGAGGCGCTGACACCAAACATCCAGTTGATCGCAGCAGAAAGGAGACCTGTAGATCCAAGTATTAACGTAGTGACATGAAGTGGAGCTACAACAGGAAGAGACAGAGGAACAGAAGTTTCGACTTCTAGAGATTTCGATACTAAGTAGACTCCTCTAGAAACGATTTAGATAAGGAAAGATGCTGAGAAAGAACCTCCCTTCGACTTGAAGAAAAAAAAAGAAACCTTTGAAGAAGTGCGGGATATCTTCAAAGAATCAGAATCAAGATCATCGAGAATCCCGCTGCACAACGAAATACCGCATATGGAGGATATGCCGGCTGCATATGATAGAATGAGCACTGTAGCAGAGACATGCACCTTTGTTGCATAGTTCCTCAGGAGCTGCATGAAGTTGTTGAAGAGTCCAAATGCTATAGCAGAATTGCAGAAGTTGGTAGACCAGTATGAACCGTGCAGCGAGAATGAAACTATTGACAGCGCAGTTCATCACATCAAGAAACACAAGAGAACAGGCAGAGAAATGAGACTCACTGAATAGATAGGAGATTATGAAATGGATGAGATCATTCTTGATCTAGGATCAGAAGTAAATGTATTAACCAAGAATACATGGCAGCATATGGGGAGACTAAAGTTGTCATGGTCAGCTATCCAGTTGAGAATGGCCAACTAGGAAAAAGTCATACCCTTTGGACGGTTATCCAACGTAATTGTTGACATTGATGGAGTACAGAGTCATTCAGATTTCAAGGTTATTGAGATTGTCGATGATAGTCAGCCTTTCCCTGCGCTGCTGGGAATTGACTGGGCTATCGATAACCTCACCATCATCAACTTGAAAACAAAGAATATGATATTTAAAGGAAAGCATATCAAGGTGCACCATTAGACCCTACTGATGGAGACAAATACAACGAGCCGATTCAGGAGGAATCCAGAGCTCAAGATTTGGACCAATTGTACCAAATGACTACGAACCAGGAAGATTACATTAATCCTACTACGAATGGAACACTCAGCTGGAGATGCGACAGCTCTTGCATTCAGACTCTGATGCAAGACTGGAGAATTGGCAAAGTCGCATGCATGAAGTATCTGTGAGGAGATGCGCGTAGGTTACAAAGTCACTGCGTTGGATTGGAAAGGAGGTAAGCCCAATCCCTACATATGATGTTTCATCTAATGTCTATTCATTTATCAAAGATTATACTGCAGCAATTGCAGATGAGCATTGCTTACCAGCATTAGACATGGCACTATGCGAGACACCTGCCAGATGGTGGGATGCGCATAAGCAGACATTGATCACATGGGATCAATGCAGAATTAAGATGTAGATTAGGTTTGCTGACAAAGTTACCCTATCATTCGAGAAGTACAATGGACAAACAGATCCAAGAGAACATATTGAGGTATGTTCACAAGCATGGGAGGAAAGACCAAAGACATAAAGGGTGCATCTATTTGTGCATAGCCTGGAGGAAGACATCCCAAAGAATTGGTACCTAGACATGCAGTTGTGCAGAGAGACTACAAATTGGCCTACCCTCACCGCCAACTTCCAAAAGGATTTCAGTTTCGAAGATGAGAACCTTGGCATAAATGATGTGCTGTAGATTATTAAGGAAATAATATTCAGGCCAAAGTGTCTATACAAGAACATGACATTGGAGGAGTTCTTTGGAACTGACGGCGTACCTGCAAGCTTACAGTAGGAATAGACCAAACAAGAAGAAAATGCAATGGAATTTTATAATCTAGATGAGGAATCTGAAGAAAAAGAAAACAGTGACGAGGAGGACCCGCGAAACATTAAGATACTTGAGTCAGAAGGTGTGCGTGAGGTAGAAGGACCTCCATTGGAAATCCCAGATATGAGTGGACCTATGAAAACGCGGAAGGTGAACATTGGCACCAGCGATGATCCAAAGTTCGTGGCTATAGGAGACTACTGGGACGATAAGACTGTTGCAGAGATCACATACGTCTTACATGAGTATCAAGAGTTATTCCCAACAAAGTTTACGGAGATGAAGGGCATCTTGGGAGATTTAGGGGTTATGAAGATACCTCTTAAACCAGGTACGAAACCTGTTAAGCATAGGCCCTATAGACTGAACCCGAGATACAAAGAACGAGTCAGGGTAGAACTTGATAAAATGCTTGACGCAGGGATCATTGGGACAGTCGAAGAATCTGAGTGGATAAGCCCTATGGTTGTCCAAGATAAGAAAACAAAAGGTGAGATTAGGATTTGTGTGGATCTCAGAAAGTTGAATGATGCTTCAATGCATGACCCATTTCCAACTCCCTTTACTGATGAGGTACTTGATAATGTTGGCGGAAATGAGGCCTATTCCTTAATTGAGGGTTTTTCGGGATACCATCAGATAAGAATTGATCCCGCGGATAGACACAAGACCAGTTTTTCCACCGAATGGGGGTCATTCTAGTACATAGTCATGCCATTTGGACTGAAGAACATGCCCGCCATATTTTCCAGTGTTGTGGTTGCAGCATTCAAAGATTTCATGCACAATTTTTTAGAAGATTATTTCGATGATTGGACAGTGTTTGGCTTGTTGAAGGGCCACTGCGCCAACCTCAGAATGATGTTGGAAAAATGTAGACAACACCAAATGTCATTAAATCTGAAGAAGTGTCTATTTTGTGTACCCTATGGAATTATACTGGGACACATTGTCTGTAAATAGGGCTTGATGGTTCATCTTGCGAAGATCGCAGTCATTGTAAACTTACCGACACCCAATTCAGTAAAGTAGTTGCGCACTGCTTTGGGGCATACCGGTTATTATAGGAAGTTCATAAAGGGGTATGCGCAGATAATCGCAACAATGGAGAAGCCCCTGAAGAAAGATGCACCGTTCATTTGGAACACAGAATGTGAACAAGGGTTTGACACCTTGAAGGAGAAAATGGTTACTGCGCCCATCCTAGTGTTTCCAGACTGGGAGAATCCATTCCATGTTCATGTCTATGCATCATGTATAGCATTGGGAGTTGTCTTAGCACAACCATGAAAGGGAGGTATTGACCATCCCATCGCATTTTCGAGTAGGAAGCTCTCATATGCAGAAAAGAATTACACCACTACTGAGAGAGAAGGCCTAGCTATGGTCTATGAATTGCATAAGTTCAGGCACTATTTGCTTGGTGCGCACTTCTTTATGTTCACTGACCATTCCGATTTGAAATACCTGGTCAACAAGCCAATGTTAGGGGGGTGAATTTGTAGATGGTTATTACTCTTCTAGGAGTATGAATTTGAGATAGTAGTTAAACCTGGTAGGTTGAACTTGGGACCTAATCATCTATCAAGGATCGAGTTAGGAGAAGAACCTACGAATCTTGAAGACAATCTGCCAGATGCGTAGTTTTTTGTTATCCAGATAGCTGATGATTATTATAAAGACATCATAGACTTCTTGACTATTGGATTAGCACCCATGGAGTTCACTACGCAGCAAAAGAAGCAGCTGGTAGTGCGAGCATCAGACTTCACCATTATCGCAGATCAGTTATAAAAATTGGGACCGGATGAAGTACTGCGCAGGTGTGTGTTAGAGCATGAGAAGCCATTTATATTAGAAGATGCACACTCAGGAGCAGGAGGAGGTCACTATGTAGTAAAAGCCACTTCCTAGAAGATATTGTGGGAAGGGCTATGGTGGCCTACCATTCATAAGGACTCAAAAGAGCATTGCTAGAGTTGCGATGTCTGTCTGAGGATAGGAAGGCCATCGCGAAGAGACGAGATGCCCTTGAATCCACAGTTGACATTATAGGAATTTGAAAAATGGGCAATTGATTTTGTGGGACCTATAAACCCACCGGGAAAGAGAACTGGTGAGAGGTACATTATTACTGCAACTAATTACCTCACTAGATGGAAAAAGCAAAGCCAGTGAAGGAATGTAGCGCAGGTACTACCGCGCAGTTCATATTTGAATACATCCTTACAAAGTTTGGATTCCCTAATATTTTGATGAGTGACCAAGGCACTCATTTCCTGAACAGAACCATTGAGGGATTGACAAAGGAATTCCGCATTCATCATCAGTGAAGTACACCTTACCATCCACAGGAGAATGGAACAGTTGAAGCATTCAATAAAGTACTGGAGAATGTGCTAACCAAGGTATGAAATGTGAATAGGGATGACTGGGACCTGCGCATTCCCGCTGTGTTATGGGAATATAGAACCACATACCAGAAGTTGACAGGCCATACACCGTTTAGATTGGCCTATGGACAGGAAGGAATAATGACGATGGAGTACATTGTCCCCAGCTTAAGAATTGTTGCATTTAAAGGAATGGAAGATCGTGACACGGTGGAAGAAAGGCTTCTACACTTGGTTGGTCTGGAGGAGGATCGCTTCATTGCAGGATTTCACCAACAAGTGCAGAAGGAAAGAAAAAAAGCATGGCACGATCGCCACATCAAGAACAAGTCCTTCTAGGTAGGTGACCCAGTCCTCCTGTATGATAGTAAATTCATGAAATTTCCTGGAAAGTTTAAAATCCATTGGCTTGGCCCATATACTGTTGTGCATGTTACTAGAAATGGGAAAGAGTCTGTACGCAATGTATGATAAGTAACATGTATATACCATGCAACACTGTTAAGATGTGCCGCTGCGCCAAAAAAAAAAAAAAAAGAGAGAAAAGAAAAAGAAAAGGGGAACCACACAGTTGCGAAGTCCAAAAGGAAATTGCGAAGAGCAAGCAAACATGTTAAGTTCAGAAGCAATAAATCAGGCACCGCGAAGTTACTGTGTAGGAGCAATGTTGACCTATCGTGCAGTTTGATGCAACACTCCAGAAAAATAGTCGTTGCAATGTCGGTCGGAAAAATAGTCATTATACAGTAATTTTCTAGCAACCGCTTGGGCATTTAACGCATAGATAGCCGTTCTGAACGAGTTTATGAAGGAAAGGACCGAAGAATCTGCTAGATTTGGCCAATGGATACTGCATTTAATGTTTATCTAGCCGTTGAGGGGCACGGAAGAGGTCAGTTGTGCCTATAAGTAACGTTGCATTCAGAGTCGCGGGTGTTACCAAACACTTAGAATTTTTTGGTGCACACTACTCTGCAAATTGTTTTCATTAGGCTGTCTGAAATTCTGTGGAATCTTGTCCAGTGGATGTCTGAGTGGTCCACCATTGAAGAAGAATTCACAATCCAGGAGGCTATGAAGGTATTTCTATACAGAGGGATCGAAGGGTTAAGGAGAACCCCATCCAAGAAGGGTGTCTTAGAACCAGGTCAAGCATCAAGAAGATCACCGAGACACGACCCAAAAATGCAATATAAAGGAAAAGATCCAGTAGGGATGAGGATGAAGTTGCCAAAAATGGGCTCGATGGTGCAGAAGCTGCCCATAGATGATAAGGAGATACCCTTGACAATGACCCCAGACTATATTTCACCGCATGCACTGGACGCACCGGTCTTCAAGTTAATGAAGAACGCCAAACACGAAATCCTGCTTTCACCAATTTCAAAGCATGTTGATGTTGGTAAAAATTTGCTGGGGAAAATTCCAGAATGTAAATGGGAAGACTATGATCTGCTTCAGGTGCAGAAGGATGAGCCCAATGAACCTAAGTTCCCACAGTTCCAACCTAACCAGTACATGTGCTCGGAATTGAATGTGGTGGTGCGAACACTGATGGCACGCATTCACCAAGGATATTTGTGGCTGGACCAAAATGTCAACTTGACCATTGACATTGTCCACCGTGTCACTAGATTGAGTAAAAGAGGTAAAGACCCAAAAGAATTTTTCCAAGGGAAAAACAAGGACAAGGAATCCATGGCAAAGATGAAGAAAACCCAGACTTTCGTCAAAGGAAAGAGGGGTTTTCAAACATAAGACATAGATGATAAAGCCATGTGGTTTGTCACACAGTTGTTAGCTAGCAAGATTCTAAGAAAATGTAGGTCACTGGAGGTACCTGCAGGCACAGTACTACTTGGTGCTGCGATCGCGGAGGGAGAGCAGTTCAACTTGTGTCAATACATGTTGAACGAGTTCCTAGAGGAACTGAATGACACACAGGTCAATGGTAGATATTTGCACTACACATGGCTAACTGTGCTCATTTCCTTCGTCGGGTGGAAGGAGCCAAAATATTATGTTGGTGTAATCACAGATACCAATGATTGCAGAGGAGCCTGCTATGCAAACATTTGGGCAAATCTGAATTCGCAGAGACAACACGTGACAGCTGAGGTTTTATATTGGTATTATAGCCAGCTACGTGATGCAATCATGAGCACGCCGCAGATAAAAAAGCAGGTAACCAGTAAGTACATTCGCATTGTTGATTTTTATGTTGACATGCATAGTATTCATATTTCATCCAAAGCACAGAAGAGGAACGTGGAATGGTTCGCAGGGAACTACCACATATATGAAGATGATACACTATCATGAGGGAATGGCCTGCTGAGTTCCGAGTAGAAGTTGTAGACGTCGCAAGCGACTCTGCCGAGGATGAACCTATTCCATGTCCTATCATTGAAGAAAAGGAAATAGGAAAAAGGAAAGAAGCTGAGAGCCCAGGACAAAAAAAGGGAGCGCGAAACAAGCAGAAAGCTGATAAGAGTCAGTCAGACGCAGTCCTCCATGATGAGGATTACGAAACAATAGCAGCAAGGGTCACAAATTTGATGGAAGATCTAATGACTAAGAAGGAGAAAAAGGACAAGGCGATTCAGGAAAGTCTATAGACGAACCTGACCATGCTGCAAGGGATTACGAAGAAAATTGACGAAGTCCAGAAAAGATTACCCTTGCCACGGGACACAGAGTCCAAAGGGAAGCCGGGAGGAACTTCATAGCAGACGGAACCACAACTAACCATGACCGTGCCTGCGAAGTCCTGTGTGGTTCACCTTGACCCATTAACTGTAAGCCTACCATTTCCAGAATAGCTGCTGTTGGACACAAAGGACGTCAAGCGTGTGGAGCTTGATCTAGCGAAGATACCACTGCCTGGTTTACACTATTTGCATTTCCAAGTTGTTGAAGAAATGCATGAGAGAACCATTGACGCGCTAAAAGGACAAGCTGAGCTGCAATCAGCTAATAGGCAGTTGGAGGAGTCTAGCTCACGGAGAGCTATGCAACTACAGGATGAGCATGATCGTCGGAAAAGACTAGATTCCATGATCATGTCTGTCGCAAATGATATTGAAGAATTTGAAGTACAACTAGACCCCACAGACACTGTCGTTAAGATTGGTGAGCTGGTTAACAGTCTTAAGATAGAGATGCAAGGCATGGAGATCATCCATGAGGCTAAGATTGCTTCCTTGCAAGAACAAATCAACCCACTGACCCCATCAGATCAGCAGGAGTTAAGAGCGAAGGAGGTGAAGGCCGCAACAGGGAGTATTGCTACTAAAGTGGCTAAGTTCTAGATTATGTTGGAAGTGGCGTCGAATGCATTCACCGCACTTGAAGAGGACCCTGGATTACTGCAAGTAAAGAATGCAGTGAAAGACAAGCAAGCAGCACTAGAGAAGTTGGATGCATAAGTGAAGGCCCTACTACCAAGAGATAGGCTTCAGAAGTACAGGGAAATAAACACCCTCAAGAAGGAAGTGCAAGCCTTAAGAGAAAAAGAGACTGAAATGGGATATAAGTCGCAACCATTACTGGAGGACACCAGCACGATCTTGCAGGAGATCGAGGAGAAGTTAAAGGAGTTGCATGAAAATCAAGAATAGGTGGAAGGCCAGATCGGTGACGAGATAACACCTGAGATGCTGGACACAGTCAAGCAAGTCAAGCAAGATACGAAGGACGCAATCGAAAAGCTTATAAGTACATACAATGAGTTTGTTGCGAAGCTAGCTTCGCAAGTGGAGGAACAACTTGGATAACTTGTAGGTGGCTCGGGGGTGAGCCACATGTAAGTGTTAGAGGCCTGTTGGGCCTAGCCCAAGTGGGGCATTTTGTACAGAAATATTTTTGGAACTGCGGAGCTGAGCGCAGTTTAGTTGAAATGTTTTTTTGTATAAGTTTTGGGATGCTACGAAGTTGTGCACAACACAACGTCAGAAGAGCTACGAAGATCAGTGTTGCGAGGAGGCAGTGTTGCAAGGTATCCAGTCTACGTGGATCCGACAAAGCAGAGTGTTGGACGGAAGATGGCACAGATTCCGGTTAGACCAGTGGTGGTCTATTTTTGGTAAAGATGCTCCAGGAGTACCAAGTGGCGGGTAGGAGAAAAGAGGAAAGAAAGCGACTGGTTGCACACGTGAAAGAACCACTACCTGAGCCAGTCGCACGAGACTGTTAGAGGAAGAATGGCTCGGTGAAAGCGACCTGTTGGCATGCGTGCGACAGGAAGGCCGATAGCGACGTGAGGCATGCACTGAAGGAAACCATGATGGAATATTCGCTACTAGAAGCCAGCAGTCTGGTTAAGGGAAAACCATGACAGTTTTGTAAACCTAAGGGTTTTAGCCTTCGAACTGTAAAGACATGACCTACGGGTATGATCTATAAATAAGGAATATTTTGTATAGTAAAGGGTTGTTGGGTTATTGAATAATCTCATTTTTTATTGTTCTCATTATTGATTTGATAAACATCTATTGAAGAAAATTTTGTAAAGTCTCTATAGCTGTGTGCGCAGAGGCCGAGAGAGAGAGAGAAGAGGGTCTGCAAGCTGAGTGCCCAGACAAAGAACTGTTGAACCCTTCCCAAAGACTAATATAACAACAGTTTTGTGGACGTAGCCTCCATCCTGGGGGTGAACCACATTAAATAATGTGTAGTGTGATTGTTTGAGTGTTTGCATTTACCTATTTGCTTACGTTGGATGCTTGGATTCTCATTTATTAGTTGGTGTGTTAATAATTTTATATGTATTCGCCATAGGAGAAAGATGGGAATGATATGTTAAGTATTGTTGGAATGAATGAATGTTGAATGTTCAGTACTCCAAGTCTGTGAAAGTAGCATAATTTCATTGAATGATCACATGTGTATGTAGAGTTTGGATTGTATAACTCTTCAATGCGCAGGATTGTATGTTTTTTCCACTTGCATTCGTTACAAGTCTAACTAATCTAAGACAGTAGATGAATGATTAAGTATTAAGTAAAGTATTGAGTGGTTAAGTTTGGAAGATGAAGCATATAACTCTGTTGCATTGTACTATTAATTGCATTTTGCCCGAATCGCGCAGCCCTTGTTTGCGCAGCGGTTAGTTCTGGGAAGCGCGGACCATGACGTAATCTATCGTCACACAGTCCTCAGCTCGCAGTGCAGGTCTTATAGTGCATTGCGCAGTAGTCTTGTCCGAACAACTCATCACTTCACTATGAAAACCTGATTCTGCAGTGCCCCCATAGCTACACCTCGAGTGAGACCTCAGCTTGTTCGCAGGGGTTTTGTTGGTTCCTTGAAACCGCGAAGAACCTGGGTCTACATTGGAAACCTCTAGATCAGTACTTAAGCCAACACTTGAGAAGCCTTATAAACTTTACCTACTAGAAACCTATCTCAGAACTTATTGCATAGAACAATGTCATAGGAATCATAATATGAAGTTTAGTTGGTTGGTGGATCAAAGGAAATATATATATATATATGCCAGGGCTATGATGTACAAATTGTATGGACAACAAGACTGTACTTGTAACATCTCGTTTTTTACCCCCGGAATGTAATTACGTAAATATTAATGAAATGACTAGAAGTTTGGCATGAATGGCCTAGTGTGACCTTATGATGTAATTATATACATTTTATATTAATAAAAAATCCATGACTACTGCAAACTAAGAATGACGAAGAAGAGATTGAGGGATATAATTCCACAAGAGGGAGAGTGAGAAGGGGGTTAAGGGGTGTTGACAGGCATATTTGACTTGTCATGAATGTAGGAGAGATAACACGATCCAAGGGTACAAAGTTGACCCTTAGTTGTTTGGTGTAACTATCTTTGACGAGTATGTGGGCCCCGTTGCCACTAATGAATGTTGCTTCATGAAGGGAGTCTTAGTCATTTAAGTTCTAAATCCCTAAATGCAATTCTAAGCTACTACACACACAAAAAAAGAAGATCTAATCTATCTCTATTCTAAAGCTACACTATCCTAACTAAAATATAAATGTAGTCCATAGTATGACAATTAGGAGCGAGAAGAGTACTATCAACTGAATATGAGATAAGAGTAATATATCGAGATACATAATAGTCCATATAACCTAATACCAATAAAAGCAAATATGCATCAACATTAACTCAATAAATAGTTACCAAGAAATTCACAGACATGCATTCCCACATTCAGTGCAAAATACTAATAGATATTGAAAATGAAATAAGATAAGTTGTCAAGTTACATAAAAAAATTCACATAACCAAATAATAATTAAAACAAAACATATAAGTTATTAACTTAGTAAATAGTTACCAAGAAATCACAGATATGCGGCGTACTCACATTCAGCAACTAATTAACAAATTCAAAACCAATCATGAAAGATAGTTTACTATGAATTTTAAGCCAACATAAATTTGCAGGACAGTAGAGACCTTAAACTTTACAATAGTATAGAAGCTTTCGTTACCAATTTCAAACCCAAGATTCATATGATTTCAAGAGATACTTTGATAACACGAGTCTCTTCTTTCCTCTGGCCCAATCGAAGCTAAAAACATAAAGTGAAATTTGAAAACCTCTTCGTTGGAATGAAGTGCACCAATCCCTAAAAAAATGTATGAATAAGCATCCATTTAAGAAAGGAAAAATGGTATTAACACTTTTGCTAACATAAAAATATTATGAAAGGTAAAATGAAAAATAAGGATTCTATGAAGAGAAGCCGTGGTAGATTCTTTGGTGATTTATTAACTATGAAATTTTTATATGGTTTGATGAATTCATTTCATGATAATATGGAACGATACAATGATTTTGATCTGGTCAAATTTTCACTATATCTAGGCTCATTATTTGTGATATCCATAAATGCAACATTCAGATCTTTATTGCTTATGTGTTGTAGTTTTCTATTGGAGTAGAACCACGATCTCCTTTGTGTAAAACAACTATTATGGCCCAAATCCTTGGATATGTTGGGATTTTTACAACGATCTCACATTTATTAAATGCCATGAATTGATTTCCAGTAAGAGTTCTCACTCTCTTCTCTAACACATTTGTCATCGAATCGCCTCCAAACATGTGTGATTTAAAATGTTATCTTATGTTACCAACTGTCAATAATTTGGTGAAATGAAAATGCATTTTTCTTAGATGTTATAGAGGATACAACTACAAGAAAAAATGCCATCGGTGATAGTCATGCTTGTGATGGACCTTAAATGGTCATGATCACCAATGTCACATATGATGATGGTCCTTAAAAAATCATCATTGTAATTGTTTTTAGAGACATTCTTGTAAGGCTCATCACCAAATCACAAGCATGACCCTCACAAATGGGTATTAGTGAGGGCCACTAAAGGACCGTCACTAGAGGTGTCACGAAAGAGAGAATTGGAAATCAATAGTTATAACCTAATTCACTAGTTTTTTGCCATGGATCATGGTTAGGGCATTATCATGCCTTTATAACATGCACTAAACCTTAAAAAGGGTTTCATATATGTTTAATGGGAAAAATATTCCTTCATAGGGGCTATGCAGTGTTATAGGGCCTTACACATGGTGCATGGACCCTCAAAGAAAAAATTAGGGTCTAATTCGTAGTGTTTGGCCCCAAACCATGGTTTAGATCCCAATTTGCATCCCTAAACATAGGTTAATCCTTATAATTGTGCTCCTCTATATTTCTCAAAATTTTCCTTATACATTTCCACAACAGTGGCATCATGTCATTAAATGCCTTTGGTAAAGTCCTTGTTTACTTGAACTTGATTGAGCCTCAACCAAAAGTTGAGTGCAAACTGTTAACACTTAAAAATCGCACACATGCGACATTTTGACAATTCATCCAGCAAAGCATTATCAACATAAATAATTTATCTCACCATAGGCATCCTCAACAGATCCAAAGCACAGTATGAGTCCACAAGTGCCCATAAACAGTCAAAACAAAGGGTAGTGCGGGTATTACACAGGTTACCCGCGCTATAGCATAGGTTACCTGAACAATGCTCGTGCTACACCCCCGTGGATTTTCCTTCGATAACCACACTATTTTCAAAATGGTGGGACCACTTAATTCCAGCAATGCATTTAAGTCTCAATCCTCCCCGAGGATCCCAATTCATTTCCTCACACACTTGGTGGCATTAATCACCCCCACTTGTCTACCTTGGAACCAATTCATGAAGGAGGAAATTTCACATTTGGATCTAGTTGTTTATTGGCCACCTCTTGGCCTATAAAAGGAAGCCATTGTCATGCATTTGGTAGAGAGAAATTAGAGCAAGGTTATATTGTTGGATTTGAGTTGGAGCTTCCTCATAGCCCACCATTTCCTACCATTGTGAGCATTCCCAAGCTTGCTTGCCACCTACCATCAAGGGGCAAGTGTATCTCTCCATCGTTCTTCCATCTACTTAGCATTTAGTTTGGACAAGAAAGTATTCCCTAAGGGATATTGTTTGATTCCCTTGAAGCCTTCACCTCCTAGGTGTTGTACAGCTATTCCATTGGGAAATACAAGAGTGGTTTAACATATCTTTGGTTGTTGTTGGAGTTTGCATCTTTCCCCCATTTTTTTCATTTTATTTTCATCAATATTTTCATGTTTGGATGTGAACTACACTAACAATATCTTGCAGGATCACTTGGAGGAATACCAATCACCATCAAAAGGGGCTCCAAGGATTGAGGCCTTGCATCAACCTACAAGGATTAGCCCCTCACCAAGTGGAAGAGTGCACTTGTACAATTTTTTCCATAACACAAACTATTCTCTTTCAATGCATCATCAGATGAAAACAAGTAATTCCTAATTAACACATTATCGTTGTAGTGTTTAGTGTCCAACCCTTCCGGCTTGAGACTGTGTATGTTTAGCCTTGTTTAATTTTTGCATTGCATT
Organism: Larix kaempferi; assembly: GCA_027924585.1. Taxonomy (NCBI): domain Eukaryota; kingdom Viridiplantae; phylum Streptophyta; class Pinopsida; order Pinales; family Pinaceae; genus Larix; species Larix kaempferi. The sequence continues at coordinate 20,870,331 of BSBM01000994.1, read as the reverse complement.
CATATTTTCATTGAATAAATGAAGGGATAGGACTCGTACCCATAATTTTCCTTCTATTCATCGAAGTCCAATACTTCTAGTAGCTTTTCAATCCATGTAGATATTGGTTTGTAGGGGTCTTAGATATTTTTGAGTCTGTGGATATTGTGATTGACCAACTCCCTTTGTTTAGATGCACCCTAGATGCACTAGCCATATCTTACCTACCAAGCATGATTTGAATAGGTTCATCCAAGATGACATTTACATCTAGTTTATATAGATCACTTAGATAAACCCTTAGGGAAGATTATGACCAAAGATGGCATTCTACGCTAAGTGATTCTTAGAGTTGAGGGACGAACTCATTGTCTAGCCTTAGTACACACTTCAACATTAGATGCACACTCTTTGTATTCCCCAAGTCCAGTTTAGAGTGGGTTCACAAAGACTTCAAGTGGAGGTGGACCACAGAATGACTAGCCAAATAAGATCTTCTAACTATGACTCTTGCAAGAGGTTGAAACATAAGAGCAGTTCATCTTTCAATTCCCCGTATACTATGGGATCTAAGGGTAGTTCCATTGTTTATTAAGAGAAGCATAAACTCTATCCATCTTCTTTAGATAACTTGACTAGAGATGCCTAGCCTTATACGTGCAAGGGGCTCTCAAAATTTTCTCCCACACTATGTAGGCACATCCTAAACCATACATCAAAACTTCAAGAACAAAACATGCTAAATAGGTTGATACATCATCAAGCTCATCCATTTGATTAGATATAAAACACAAGAAAACAAAAAAGTGGTAATTCATATAGCATGGCAGTTCTTGCTCATGGCCTCTATTATGAAAACCCATTTTCCTAGAAATTTGTTGTCATTTTTCCTTCAATTATTTAATGCCATTTTCATCCAACTATTTGCAATTGGTATTATTAAATGATATTGCACCACTAACACCATGATTCTTGTCATAATTCATACATCTTTTCCAATTGCTCTAATCAACTTCACAAAATTTTTTGAGTCCAAATAGGATCAATATAATTTTTCCATACTCATCATTCACCATACCTATTGCACTATTATGATAAAAAGAAATGAAAGAAAAGTAACTATCTCCTAGATCTAGGAAACCACATCTTACATTTTAGTAATCTACTCCCCCTATATAGGGTATATTGGTTTTTGAATGGCCCCCACATAAGTCCAAATGATGCTTATTAAGGGAAAATGTTGCATCTTTCTTACTGGCAATGGGCATTGTTAGAAAAAGTAGTGCAAAAATGTTCCTAGGTGTTGTGGAATTTAGCTGGTAGGCATTGCCTAGCTGCAAAACTTGGGAATCACAAGCAATGTCAATATGGGCGGTGGTTTAAGGGTTCTTCACACCATTTCATCCCTTCCCTTGGTAGAGAGGGACTTATTTATTTCTTATTTTCACTCTCTAACTCAGAATCATGAGTACAACTAGTAGGCAATTAAATTTTGTCACAATAATTTCATTGTTGGTCACATAGGTATAGGAGGGGGGTGGGGGAAGCTACAGTGTGAGGGGACCAAGACTCCCGTAGTACCACAAAACAATTGGTTGCTCCTCTCTCTTGCATATCAAAACCACAACATCGTTTCCTTCACATGCTAGATACTACCCTAGAAAAATTTAGCAAGTCCCCTCCTATGATTTATTACACAATTTCTGAGCCACAAGTGAATAATTTAACCCTCAAAGTTCAAAATAAGAGAAGGAGAGTTTTGACTTGTAGCAATAGAAACAATGGATTTAGTTTTAGTTGGAAGAGGCATTATAGGATTCTTACACTTTTGGTAATTCCAAGTAGGAACTTGAGGGTGAGCTTGAATTTGTTCAACAATAGTTCATACACATGTGTTCAGTGGCCCAAGAAGATGATATTTCACTGGAAGACATGACGAGGGGTGAACCACCATTGAATTACATTGTGAATCTCCAGTACTGTATTCATGAATACACTTCTTCACTATGTATTCATGATCGGAATAGGAATATATAGGTGAATTTGGAGTCGAATATAATTCATCGAGACTATAAAACATAGGATCTCATGAAATATATTTTCCCCTTGGCCATACAAATGGAGTATTGCTAGGAACAACTACAAGTTATGATATAGTAGATAAATTTCATCTACTCAAATGTTTAGAACTAAATGAGAATTGTCAAGGATAGGAAGCAACCTGCACAAGACCTATAGTTGAAGATGTAGCAATTATAGTAGCAAGAGGATCTTATTATTGATCCATCACATACAGTAGAATTCCATGATGACATCCATAAGGTGGATGAACAAATGAATGCATAGTTTCAGTCATCCAATAATGCAGAAGCACAACTTACATAGTTTTAGCCAATTGTGGTAGAATAGTACCGGGCACTACAAAAAATCAATGATGTAGTTGACTTGGATGCAACTACAATAAACCAAATGATACCAATCAAGCCATATTTGGGAAAGGTGCAAGCCTTTTTCACTACATCATAGTCACTTATTTCCAAGTGACATCTTGAATTGGAATACTTTCCATAGTCCAAGTCCTAAGCACTCTGGTCATCCCAGAGATGGGCCTTTTGTTTTCTCTTTGCAGGCATATAATTTCTTGACACTAGTATCCCTATGAAGGAGAAACTTTCATTACATTCATTCAAACTATATATATAATCCTTTTCTTTTGAAAGAATACTACCTATTGTTCAGTAAGTGTTAAAAACTTATTGCATTCGTAATATAAAATTTTCACTATCCTCAAGGAATTTATCAGAATATTATATTATCATGTACTAAAAGGTAGTCAACAAAATACTGTGACATATAAATTTCACCACATCCATGTCCTGAGAATATTTTGAACTGCACAATAACCCTGCATATTATCTCAAACAAAATTCCAAGATCCAAGAAAAACTTGTGAAGATGTTGAAATCAAAATTCAACAAATAAACTGGTTATAATGGTATATTTTGTGCCCTCTTTTGATTCCATATTCGTCTAGGTACCCTATTCAAAGTGTACTCTTGGAAAATAACATTATTGTACATAAAGAAACTCAGTCCTCTAACATGGGGAAAAACCTTTTTAAGATACAAGATGAAAGGACTTGTAAGTTTTAATAGTTGATGCATGAGTCTAACTAACTGCAAGGACCTAAGAATTGCATATCAATCCATGTGCACTCTTCCCTTTATTCAATTTTTGGGTGGGAATAGTTTGTTGGACTGTCGCAAGATTGCCAAGTTACATAATTTAGGAAAATAATATTCACTACTATTGAGGTGGATGAACTTCTTCAGATTATTTTGATATTTTTAAAGTTGCATGGAGTGTTCCCTTGCCATCCTCCTCAATCATGTCTTGCAAATGTTTCGTTTGATTGGTTTCAACTTTTATGTCTGTCAAGTTGAATTTATTCAAATTTATTTATACTTTTAACATCTTCACAGTGCCTCATAGACATGTTTTCTTTGTTATTTTACTCATCTAACCTCTTATATTATTGCACCGCCTTGTAGTAAATCCAACTATTGAACTATCGTCAAGAGTTTGTGGTTGTTATCGGACAATCTACTCGAGCAGACGCGAGCATGATCTCCCTAGTCCAAGTGGATCTAGAACAAATGAGAATGGAATATAAAACTACTTTCCTAGATCAATTAGAGATCAAATTAATTATATGTTTTACCTTCAGATTCATATATCTTTCTCCTCTTCATTGCCCCAAGCTTCACGGTCGTCAAATCCGTAGCTGCAAGACCTTTCAAAGCACATAGAGACAAAACAAGCAGTAAAAGTACATCTAAACACTAACTGATCAAGTAAACAGTTAAGGAAGTAAAATATAAACATCATCAATACAAGGACATTTATGGAAAGAGATTGTATTACTGTAAAAAGAGTGAGAAATACATAGTAGAGTGATGATTACAACCCAAGAATTAATGCTGCAATATTCCTCCAACAAGCCAAGCCAATGCCTCCAAAGGAAATGTATGCCTCCCAAGAGATGGGTAAGGATCACCTAGGTTAATTCCACCATCATGGAAGTGCTATAGACTTCCTCCCTTTGTAATGGAGAGGAGCTTTGTATATATAGGACCAAGTGGATAGAGTAGGTTGAGGATCATAGGGAGAGGACTAAGGGATCCTCCCTTGAGGTTAGGGAACCGCAGGACAGCTCACCTAGGAGTTAGGGATGGGGATCCACCTCATCCAACTTCTAGAAATCACTCAAATCCACCTTTATCCAATTTAACCAACCTCGACACAAGCTGCATGAAGGAAACCTGCGCCTGAGAGGGAGAGTGCAGGCTGCACAAAGGAAACCTAAGCCATCAACGCGGTCTGCCGGATGGAAATCTGTTCCTGACCTAGTTGGGCTCTCCTTGTTAGAAGGCAACCTGTGCCGACCCAACTAGAGATTGTGGAAAAAGGGAAACAACTTGCTCTAAATGAATTATTGATCAGAGAGACTTCAGGAATTAAGGCACTGAGTTGACATGGGTCTCATGATGAGGAGAGTTAGGTGTAGTAGAATGCCCCCCAAAGCATGAAGCTGGGAAAACAAGATAGGCGAAGTGCTTTGAAATATGGATGGAAAGGACTTGCTGGTTGGAAGATGCTTCTATAGTACAACTGACTTTGAGAAACAAGTCTCATATGACGCATAACACAGCTGCTGACCAATACAATGCAGATCCATGGTAGTAGGGACTGACTGAATGCAATCATGGCTACTAGACACAATCATAGATCCATGATGAGATGATAACACAACCACGACCAATACAAAGTGGATCTGTGTAATATGACTCAAAAAATCTCCATCGCAAACTGGGTAAGATATGATATTCCCTAGGGTCTTCAAGCCGAACCTGCAATGATACGAATCTATCCATGTGATTACAATGTTTTGGAGTCGAACATGGTAGAAACCACTTGATTATCGGTCATTGATGTATATCGTTAACAAGTGTGAGGGAAATCACCATTGATGTCAATGACCCCCAAGGTATCATAGTACATATCACTGAGTGTGAATAAATGAGTTGAGGTCAAATGCTCGATGAAATATTTCAATCAAGAGCTAATGATGTAAACTCATGTTGAAAGCGAGGTAACCTACCATTGAGGCATGCAAGAACAAGGTACTCGATTGGTTTACAGATTCAATCCCTGGATGATGTGTTGAAGTCGATAAGGATGAATCCGTCGAAGGAGGGCCATAATGAATCCCCCATCAATGACACAAAACTCAATAATAGATGTTTGGAGTGAATCAGATGGTAGAGTAATATGCAAGACTGACTCGGGGTAGACCAACATGATGGAAGGTGTACTAAATGCAGATGATCTGTAATGAACATCTCTTGAACATGGGCATGGAATGGCCTGGCAATATTGACATGATGAGAATGACATTGACACCTAATGCGACTGATAGTGGAAGCATTCTTTGGAAGACCCAAAGGAGAGACATGAATCATGGAATCAACGAGACTCTAAAACGAATGGATTACCCAAGTACTGAATGCAAATGCAAATGAGTTCCATGTTTAAGAGAAACTATGTACTTCCGTAAATTATAGTGTAACACAAAATCTTCCCTTTTTCCCCATCATGATTGTTGAGTGCCTCTCTTGTTTTTTAATGAGCTTGAGGAGGGTAAACAGATGCTCGGTATAGCTCATCCCATGGACAAGTCCAATCCCAAGGTTGTTGAATATTGTAACTTCTAAGAATATTATATTTGTACTTTATTATTCCAGCGATGTTTCATCCCTCCGAGGTGATCCTATTATGTATCTGGAGATGTTTATTCCTCCGATGAATTGTGGTAACCAGGGTTAATAGATCCACCATGTGGGGGTCGGCCCTGAGTTAATTAATTAGGGGTTATTAGACTTCACTGGGAGAGGTCGGCCCCATTAGGGAAATAGTCAGTCGGGAAACTAGTATAAGTAGAGCAGAATGCTCCTCACTTATCTCACACTTGCATAGCTCGGAAAGTAGTGCACTTGTGTTTGAGAGGTCTACATAGGAGGTAGAGAAGGAGGTCAAGTCTTGGAGCACATCTCGTATTTTGGTTGATCATCTTATTGAGGAAAGCTTTGCTGGGTTTTCTACCCCATGAGGGTTTCCTAGGGTAAAATCTCTGTATATATTGTGATTATGTTTCTTTCAGTGATCTTGCTAGTCAAATTAGTTTAAACTTAACATGGTATCAGAGCTAGCCTGAATAGAACATCCTTCACAAGGTGAAATTATCTTTCTCTCTCTCTCTCCCAAAATTAGGGTTTTTGCAAAAGTTAGTATTTTTGGATTCTGGTTGCATGGATGAATAGCCCTTCTAAAGATCTATCTTTTGAGCCTTGGATTGAGGTTTTTGGTTGGGTAGAACTCCGGGAAAGTCAAACCCTAGTTTTACCAAAAGTGCAATAAACCAGAAATTCTGTTGCAGATTCGGAAAAGTGAAAAGTTAGAGTTTCCTGGTAAGTCCTACTCTATCTCTTATCTCTTGGACTCCCCCAAGAGAAGATGGATCCAAGCACTAAGCTTGAAGACAATCTTGAAGGTATAGAGAATTTTCGGGCATGGAAATACATAATTGGTCTCATTCTTGAAGAGAATGATCTTTCTCAATATATCAAGGATGAAGTTGCAGAACCTGAAGATGATGAAGCCAAAGAGAAGCATAGGAAGGATTTGATTAGAGCAAAGAGAATCATAGCTGATTCTCTTAAAGACCACTTGATTCCCCAAGTGGCTTCTAAGAAGACCCCAAAGGAAATGTATGATGCCCTAGGAAGAATGTATGAAGGAAAGAACATCAATAGGAACATGAACCTAAGAACTTAGTTGAAGAGTACCAAGATGCACAAAGGATAATCCATTCAAGACTACTTCTCAAGGGTCTCCCAAATCAAGGAACAACTAGATGCCATTGGTGATACTCTTGATGAAGATGAACTTGTGATGACTGCTCTAAATGGTCTCACTAGACCTTGGGAGTCATTTATACAAACTATGTGTGCCAGAAAAGAAAGTATGAAGTTTGATGTAGTATGGGAGGATTGTGTTCAAGAAGAAGCTAGGGTAGCCAACAGAGAAGCCCTTCTCAAGGAGGATGACCAAGCCTTGGCTACACACACTAAGAGAAGGAGGAATCAATCTTACTTCAAGAAGGACAATCACAAGGAGTCTCAATCTCCACAAAGATGTCAGAAGAAAGTTCTCTTCTTTCCAATGTTTCAATTGTCATAAAGAAGGACACATTCCTAGGTTTTTTCCTTCAAAGAAGAAGAAAAATCTTCACTATAAAATACATCAAGCACATCTTGCAGAAGATGATAGTGAAGAAGAAGAAGAAGAAGAAGTAAGGACTCATAGGAAAAGATCCAAAAGAGCTGATGAAGAAGAAGAAAGGCCCCTCCCTAGGAAAATATCTAGAAGGAATGAAGAAGAAGATGCAGAAGAGTATGTTCTATTTTCTGCACTCTCTGGATCTGTGTCTCCTGGAGAAGATACATGGCTCATTGATAGTGGTGCTTCAAAGCACATGATAGGTCAAAAGAAAACTCTCTCAAGACTTGAAGAAAATTCTTCTCCACAAAAGGTATCTCTAGGAGATGATTATCAATATCCCATCAAGGGAATTGGTGAAGCAAGCTACAAGCTTGATTCTGGAACACCTTTGAAGATGAAAGAAATTTTATATGTACCAAGTTTGAAGAAGAACCTACTTTCTATCTCAGCACTAGATAAGAAAGGTTTTAGAATTGCATTTATTGATGGACAAGTACTTATGTGGACCAAAGGAAAATCAATTGAGGATGTAATTATTATTCATGAAGAAGAAGGAGGTCTTTACAAACTCAAGGGTCACCCAGAAGCTGCCCTTGTCCATGAAACCACTAGCCCCAGTGAGCTATGGCATAGAAGGCTTGCTCACATTAACTACAAGGCCCTACCCTATGTGAGCAAGGTGGTCATAGGATTAACAGACTTGAAGATTGATCATAATGGCTCATGCAAAGGATGTGAAAAGGGGAAGAATGTCAAGAACCCCTTTCCAAAAAGTGAAACAAAGACTAAGAACATTTTGGAGTTAATACATTCAGATGTATGTGGACCAATTCCCACCACATCCCTAAGTGGGTTTGAATACTATCTCACATTCATTGATGACTATTCAAGTAAGACTTGGATATACTTTCTAAAAGGAAAGAATGAAGTCTTTGGAAAATTCAAAGAGTTCAAGGCCTTAATAGAAAATCTCTCAGAAAAGAAAATCAAGATTCTCGGAATAGATAATGGCGAAGAATATACTTCAAAGGACTTTGAAGACTTTTGTAAGGAAGCTGGAATCAAGAGGGAACTAACCACTCCCTACAATCCACAACAAAATGGGGTTGCTGAAAGAAAGAATAGAACTATCATGGAAGCTGTAAAGACTATGATACATGACCAAGATCTACCCATGTATCTATGGGATGAAGCAGCTAGGACAACAGTCTATGTACAAAATAGACTTTCCCATAGTGCTCTTGAATTCAAGACTCCAGAAGAAGTGTTCACAGGAAAGAAGCCTGAGGTAAGTCATCTCAAAATATTTGGATGTCCTGTGTACATTCACATTCCAAAAGAAAAGAGAACCAAGTTGTTCCTTCTGGTAAGAAGGGAATATTTGTTGGATATTGTGAATCATCCAAAGCTTTCAGAATTTACATACTTGGTTTTCATCATATGGAAATAAGTAGAGATGTAACATTTGATGAAGAAGCAGCTCTCAAGAAATCTAGGAAGTGCCAACTTTAAGGAATCTATGAAGAAGATACACCTCCTAGAATCACAGAAGTTGTACCCATCCCTGAAGATGATGCACCAGAGGACCATGACATGTTAGAACCACAAGAATCCCCCATTACAAATCTATCTAGAAAAAGAAGGCCAGCATGGGCTAGAGACATTATTCAAGGAGCTGAAAAATATGGAGCTCCTGAAGGCTCCACTAGAGAAAGAAAGAAACCAAAGCTAGTATCCAACTATGTGGCCTTGATGTGTGATCTTGTGGATCAACAACCTACTAGCTATGAAGAGGCAGCTCAGAAGAAGGAGTGGGTAGAAGCAATGACAGAACAATACCAGTCAATAATGAAAAATGATGTTTGGGATATAGTTCCCAAACTAAAAGATAAAAGTGTGGTTTCTTCCAAATGGATATTCAAGATAAAACATGTTGCAGATGGTAGCATTGAAAAATATAAGGCAATATTTGTAGCCAGAGGATTCTCTCAGAAAGAGGGAATTGACTATGAAGAAACATTTGCACCAGTTGCTAGGTACACTTCAATTAGAACTATCATGGCACTTGCATCTATGATGAAGTGGAAATTACACTAGATGGATGTTAAGGCAACTTTCCTGAATGGTGTAATTGAAGAAGAAGTGTACATAGAACAACCACAAGGATTTGAGGTTAAAGATGGGAGAACACATGTATGCAAGTTGAAAAAGGATTTATATGGATTAAAACAAGCTCCCAGAGCTTGGTACGGAAGGATTGACAGTTTCTTAACAAGCATGGGCTTTACCAAGAGTAAAGCTGACCCTAATCTTGATCTCAAAGTTATGGATGATGAACCTGTTATATTACTGTTGTATGTAGATGATCTATTTCTAACAGGAAATGAAAATCAAATTATCGAGTGTAAGAAGAAGCTTTCTTCAGAATTTGAAATGAAGGATCTCGGATTAATGCACTACTTCTTAGGTCTAGAAGTATGGCAAGAACCAAAATGAATCTTTCTAAATCAAGGTAAGTATGCTGTGGGAATTTTGAAAAGATTCGATATGTTGGAGTGTAAAGCCATGGCCACTCCCATGGACTCCAACTTGAAGTTATTAGTCAATGACTCATCAGAATTAGTAGATGTGACTCTATACAGACAGATTATTGGGTCATTAATGTATTTAACAAATACCAGACCAGATATATGCTTTGTTGTAAATACCTTGAGTCAATATCTAGTAGAACCTAGAAAGGTTCACTTAATAGCTGCAAAGCATGTGATGAGGTATCTAAAGGGTACATTAGATTTTGGCCTATATTATCTTGGAATTCATGAACTTAGATTACATGGTTACTCAGACTCTGATTGGGCAGGAAGTATTTCAGACATAAAAAGTACATCGGGTGGATGTTATGGTCTTGGATTTGCCATGATCTCATGGTTCAGCAAGAAACAATCCAGTGTGGCTCTTAGTACTGCTGAAGCAGAATATATAGCTTCCTGCTCTGCTAGTTGTGAAGCAGTGTGGCTTCAGAAACTATTATCTGGAGTGTTTGACTTAGATATGGATCCCACTGTGATCATGTGTGACAATCAAAGTTGTAGTAAGATGACAGAAAATCTAGTATTCCATGATAAGTCAAAACACATCGAGATCCGATATTTTTATATACGAGATATGGTGCAGAGGGGAGCTATTAAGCTCGAGTATGTGAGCATTGAGGAACAAATTGTTGATATATTGACCAAACCTCTGTCTCGAGTGAAATTTGAGTATTTCCGAGACAAGCTTGGTGTGGTTCAAAAGGACCCTCCTCGAAAGGGGGAGTGATATAGTCACTGATGATGTGATTGCCCACATCGACAGCAAGGTCTATGATGAGGATACCTGTTTATTACACCTAGATATTTATATGTATGCTTAGGATACTTATATGTATATTTAGAATACTTATATTACTTATATTTCTGATATATGCACTTATATTGATAATGAGGATACTTGTATTGATACTTGCTTTTGTATACATGTATTGATGAGGATACTTGCTTTTGTATACATGTATTGATGAGGATACTTGTTTTTATATTGATGTATTGATGAGGATACATGATTTGATGATATGTATACATGTATTGATGAGGATACTTGTATGTACTTGTACTAGTGATGTACTAACGATATTTGTATTGATGAGGATACAGCTGGGGATTGTATCGTCCCCGGACTTCGGTCCCTTGAATTGATCCATAGACATATGTCTTTGAGAATGAAGTACTTAGTGGATAGGTGGGGATTGTATCATCCCCAGACTTCAGTCCCTTGAATTGATTCGTAGACACGTGTCTTCGAGAATGAATTCCTTAGTAGATAGGTGGGGATTATATCGTCCCCAGACTTCGGTCCATTGAATTGATCCGTAGACATGTGTCTTCGAGAATGAAGTCCTTAGTGGATAGGTGGGGATTGTATCATCCCAGGACTTCAGTCCCTTGAGTTGATCCGTAGACATGTGTCTTTGAGAATGAAGTCCTTAGTGGACAGGTGGGGATTGTATCGTCCCCGGACTTTGGTCCCTTGAATTGATCTGTAGACGTATGTCTCCGAGAAGTGGTCCTTATATTCTGTATAAGTTGATGAGAGGATTGTATCATCCCTAGGCATGATGAGGTGTCTTAAACGATCCATAGATGTATGTCTCCGAGAAGTGGTCCTTAGACTCTATCTAAGTTGACGAGAGGATTGTATCATCCCTAGGCATGATGAGGTGTCTTAAATGATCCGTAGACATATGTCTCTGAGAAGTGGTCCTTAGAATCTATCTAAGTTGACGAGAGGATTGTATCATCTCTAGGTATGATGAGGTGTCTTAAATGATCCATAGATGTATGTCTCCGAGAAGTGGTCCTTAGAATCTGTCTAGGTTGACGAGAGGATTGCATCATCCCTAGGCATGAAGAGGTGTCTTAAATGATCCATAGATAGATATCTCTAAGAATTGAGTTATAGGACTACATCGTCCCTGGACCTGGGTTCAAAAGGTACTTGATTTGGATTGTATCATCCATGGACCTATGTACTAAAGAGAGTGGGATTGATCATCCTATAATATGATCATGTGTATTGCAGACGATGCTGATGATCGTGTGATGACGATGCTAATGATCGTGTGATGATGAAGCTGATCATGTGATGACGATGCTATGATCATGTGATGACGATGCTGATCGTGTGATGACAATGCTGATGATCGTGTGATGACGATGCTGATCGTGTGATGACGATGCTGATGATCATGTGATGACAATGCTGACGATCGTGTGATGATGATGCTGATGATCATGTGATGGCGATGCTGATGATCGTGTGATGACGATGTTGATCGTGTGATGACGATGCTGATGATTATGTGATGACAATGCTGACGATCGTGTGATGACGATGCTGATAATCGTGTGATGATGATGCTGATGATCGTGTGATGATGATGCTGATCGTGTGATGACGATGTTGATGATCGTGTGATGACGATGTTGATGATCATGTGATGATGATGCTAATGATCGAAGATGAAGACTCAACACTGATGATGTTGATGTTCCAGTAACTGGTTGAGTTACTGACGATGATGTATTGAAGAAAGCTTCCAATGATTTATAGATGTATCATGTATGATGTAGTTGATGACTCCTTGCTCATGCAAATGTTGTTATAATATCCTTCTCGTTAAGGGGGAGTGTTGAATATTGTAATTTCTAAGAATATTATATTTGTACTTTATTATTCTGGAGATGTTCCATCCCTCTGAGGTGATCCTATTATGTATCTAGAGATGTTTATTCCTCTGATGAATTGTGGTAACTAGGGTTATTAGATCCACCATGTAGGGGTCGGCCCTGAGTTAATTAATTAGGGGTTATTAGACTTCACTGGGAGAGGTCGGCCCCATTAGGGAAATAGTCAGTCGGGAAACTAGTATAAGTAGAGGAGAATGCTCCTCACTTATCTCACACTTGAATAGCTCGGAAAGTAGCGCACTTGTGTTTGAGAGGTCTGCATAGGAGGTAGAGAAGGAGGTCAAGTCTTGGAGCACATCTTGTATTTTGGTTGATCATCTTATTGAGGAAAGCTTTGCTGGGTTTTCTACCCCATGAGGGTTTCCTAGGGTAAAATATCTATCTATCTTGTGATTATGTTTCTTTCAATGATCTTGCTAATCAAATTAGTTTAAACTTAACAAATGTTTTATGAACATTGGAAAGGAGGGGTTCGTCCCATGAAGGGCCCTTCAATGTTAAATTTTAATGGGTCCATAGAAGGTAAACTCGGCATCATTTCATATTTAGAGAGTCTGAAAAGAATTAAAGAAGACTCCAAAGGTCCTTTTTTGTAAAGTTAGTCTCTTCACCTAGAAAAGGGTAAAACAACGCGAGAGAGAACTCTTCCAGTCATGATTTGCTGTAGTATTCCTTTTTCGTAAATAGTGCCTCCTGGTTCGAAAAAGGGGTAAAATATCACCAGAAAGATTATCATTCAAATACTTTTACGCGTGAATGCATCAAGTTCGCTTAGCGATCTTTTCGTATTTTGAGAGCCTAAAAAGACCTTAAAGAAAGACTCCGAGGGGTTCCTTTTTCGTGGAAGTTTAACGAGCCCGAAAAAGTGATAAACTATAACTCGGTGACTTATTCTCATCGTTTTACGAGCACAAGAAAGAACAAAGAGTTAACTCGGTGTCATTAGTAATTGAATTTTATGAGTGAAATAATGACATAAAGATGCTCAACGAGTTGTTCATACCTGATAATACGCGCAGAATGACCACAATTGTGAAAAACAACATTAATGAGGTACTTAACTTCACCTGCAAGCTTCGAAACTAGGTCAAAATGATTAATTGAGTATAAAAATTTCCAACTATAGTAAAATAACCCACAATGGAATAAATTAAAAAAGAAATATGCTCTTTTTTTGATATAAAATGGGGTAAATAGTGAAAATCAATTACTATTGTTTTTTACCAAGTTGGAGAGGTGAGAAGTGCCGTTTGGAGTCATTTTTCTTTTGCTGATTCCAGGAGCTTTGATCGACCGTTTCGAGTTTCATCAGTGACAAGTAACCCTAAAATCAACCATTTAACTTCCTAGTGGATCACGTTTTTGTTTTTATTTCATTTTGTTTATTTTTGGGCTTGTTATGTGGGGGGATTTGTGCTCACAGGACGACACAATCCCCCCTTTTGGGAACTGTGCCGTGCATGCGCCTGCGCAAATCCTGAAAGGATGTTTTGTGTCGGCAGCACCTTGTCCAAAAGGATGATTTGTGCTGGCACAAACCCATATAACAAACTCAAAATCCAACCAAAGAAAAAGTTTTTTGATGGGTGAGGAAGGTTCTAAAGATGTTTTATTGGCCTATTTGGACATGATTACTGCGACCAAAATTGTCCTCGAGTGGAAAGAATGCGAGCACGAGCTTGATGATGCTCAAGCAGAAAATGATCCCCAATTTATAGCCGCATTGAGGAATTGTGGTTTTCTCAAGTACTTCCAAGTGTCGAGCATGAGGGCCCAAGTGATGTTGCTGTCATATCTGGTCGAATGCTGGGACCCAATACAACAACAGTACTTTCATATTGGTGATCACACTTTGAGTATAGATGTTGAGGAAATATATTTTCTGATAGGGTTGTCCTGACGGGGAAACTCTGTGTCCTTGACTAGATCACAAGGGGGTGATTGCACCGTGGAGGACGTGATTGACCAGTGGTGCACTCCAGGTACTCAAATGGCTGGTGGGAAGATTCCCATGAAGGACGTCTGAGACCGAGCTCTCTGTATTGTGCTTTTTACCATCGTGAGGGTAGTCGGTAGTCGATCTGCTCATCTGGAGAGAAAATCACAGATGATGTATGCTGAGGAGTGTATGGCTCCTACTGTATTCAACTAGTGTGTGGGGTTCATCACCAGTCTACGGGATCAGCTGACCAAATGTCGACGTGGGGCACTGAAGCAATTTGGTTACGGTTCAGTGGTGATATCATTCATGTTGGAGCGGGTGCTGCACTTATGCGTGCAGGTAGACCTTGAGGATCAAGATGATCGAGATCCTCATATGACCAGGTGGTTCGAGGTGATGGCCCGCCATGGTAGTGGGGGTCCTATCATTAGCTTCAGCACAGGTTTCTTCAAATGGCTGAGGGGACAGCTCCTTATGGTGGAGGACTACCCATATGATGGGACAGACTTCAGAGGGGACCCTAACCCGGTGCTTCCCAAGGGAGCGCAGTGGGGTGATATTGGTAAGAACAACTACTGCTTGTGTTTTTCATTTTATGCATTTATGATTTTTTTGGAGTAGTGCTGTGCTGATAGTTTTCACATGTTTCATGCAGATGTGGATCTGGTACGACCAGTTGGAGTTTCTCCTCTAGCATGGAGAGGGGCGGTACTAGAGTTGGGCTCCGCGACCCGAGATTCCATCAAGGAGATGGAGGAGGTCGAGGATAACCTCTGCAGGAAGACTTTGGATATCCTGGATCCAGGTGTCCATGAACTACGTCTTCGCTACCAGCGACTGACGGTTGGGGTATCTTTGCGTTTTGGCACATTGCTCTGGAAAGTGGCGACGGCCGTGGTCTACTATCATGAGCGTCCTAGGGACTAGGCTCATGTTTTATATGTATATACTGAAATCTTATGAGCTTTAGATTTTGTAGAGAGGACTGTTACTAAAAGCTTGCATGCTTCAGATTTTGTATCAGCATTACCATTTTTGTACTTTGTACCGATTTATATATATACAGACACTATTGGCGGCTTTTATACATATTGTGTTCTATTGGTGATTGATGGGATCTTGTTTACATGTTTTTCTTATACAATGGATAATTTACATGTCATGTATGTTTTCGTATCTTATGGACATCTTATGCGTGTGCAATGTACCAATATAGGATAAAATTGGCCATCGAGTCAGCAACCGTGTTCATTTCTCGTGGAATGTGCAGGTATTGAATAGATTCAAAGGAACTTTCCAGGAGACGAACTTGTCGGAAAAGACGAAGCATAGTGGGGTCACGAATAGTGTAGATACGGTTACTATGAAAAAACACTAGTTGTGAATCCAAATGGGTAACAATATGGCTCATACCCAAGGAAAGAGCGTCAGTTAGGGTTCCAATCACCACGTGATATTCCGCGGTGTTATTGGTTGCGTATCCTAGACAATTTCCTCTTGAGGTGATAAGATTGCATGTAGGGGAATAAAATACCCAGGCTGCCAAAGCAAGGCTACTGGTATGCTAGTTGGCGCCGTCTGCGAATCCATAACAGGTTTCCATTTGCACATGCAGACAAAACATGGTATAAGTAGAGAAACAAGATCTTGGAACGCTAAAACAAAATGTCACACCACACAAAACACATGCCATGTACAGTATATACAAGATACTTATGCGCTAAAAACTCAGGCATAGTACCTCTTTAGGTAGAGCCCATTGTGAGTCTCTCCTAGAGATATTCCATCGTAATCCTCTAGATCGTATGATCCCTTATCGAAGACACATTTCACAATGTATGGCCAATCCCACATGGACTCAAACTTACCTGCCCCCACCTTATCGTGCTTTTGGTCATATGTGAGGACCAAATCACCCTTGTTGAAGATACGAGGTTCAACCGACTTATCATACTGATATTTGATGCGTTTCTTATGCTCCTTGTTGGAAAGAGCGACATCGCGGCGAGTCTCGTCGAGTTTTTCTAAGTGAAGTAAGTGTTCTTCCTCAGCAGTGGTGTTCGGGAGAAGTTCAACTATGAGTTTGAGAGATGGAATCTCGCACTCTATTGGTAGGTCTACCTCCAATCCATATACTAATTGGAACAGTGTGAATCCTATGGCAGTCTTGACGGAGGTCCGGTATGCCCATAGTGCAAAAAAGAGCATGTTATGCCAATTTGATTTGTGTGTACCCACCATGCGTTGAATCATGGTTTTCAAGAGCTTATTGATGGCCTCTACTTGTCCGTTGGACTGTGGGTAGTAAGGGGTTGAGTTTTCATGGAAAAAACCCAGTCTGGTGCTTAATTCATCTACCATGTGTTTTTGAAAGTGATATCCATGATTGGTTAATATGGCTTGTGGAACTCTGAACCATGCAATGACATGATTGAACATGAAGAGTGCAACGGTTTTTCCATATTCGTTGTATGTAGGCATAGCCTAGGACCATTTAGTAAAACAATACACGGCTACTATGACGTAACCATGCCCCTTGGCCAAGGTAGTATTACAGTGCATGAAATCTATGCCCCATTTGTCAAAGGGGTCGATGACAATAATCAGGTGCAAAGGGGATGGGTGGGAGCGATTTTTAGATTGAAAATGCTGGCATGCGGGACATTTATTAACGACCTCAATGCAATCTTTGAAGATGGAAGGCCAGTAATATCTCGCGCATAGTATCTTCTGGGATGTAGCCATCCCAGAGAGTTGACCACCACAAGCCCCAGCATGACAGTCATTTAGGACGTGTTTAGGCTCCTGATGTGTCAGACAACGTCGAAGAATAGAATCAACACCACGTCGATATAAGGTATGGCTGATAATCAAGTAATACTTGGTGTGGTGTCATATACGACGACGGTCATCACGAGATAGTTGGGGATTGTTGGGTTTGAAGATATAAGGTGATAGCTCCATACCATGGGTCTGACATGATGATGAGAAACAATGACTCATCTGGGAGGGAATCGTTGGGATCAGATCTTGAATCAACATGGGGAAGATCACAAATGAGTTTCGCAAACACCAAATATTTCTTTGACTTGGCCTTCTTGAAGAGGAGATGAAATTCCTGAAGTATCATGATCCAGTGTGAATACTTGCCCCCAAGCACCTGACATGTAAGGGCATGGTACATGGGGTTCGAGTCGGCAATTATGGTAGTGGTGTAGAGCAGTATATAATGGCGGAACTTTTGGATGGCAATGATTGCCGCAAGAGCGAGCTTCTTGACATGTGAATAACGGGTTTCAGATTCAATAAGACCCTTACTTAGGTAATAGATCACATGTTCCTGTGCGTTATCATCTTCCTGGACCAAGACCATGGCGATCGTGGTGGCGGAAGTGGCAAGATAAAGGATTTAATCCTTATAGTAATTGGGCGGTTGGAGCATAGGGGTGTGGGTAATGGCGTGTTTCAAATTGTTGAAGGATTGTTGCACTTGGTCGTCCCAGATGAAAGGGACGTCCTTCTTCAGTAATTGCATATATCCCTGTGTCTTCTGAGCGAAATTACATACAAAACATCATAGGTAAGTTTCCTTCCCTTGCAAACTTTGTAGTTCCAGATTTATTATCGGACAATCTACTCGAGCAGACACGAGCATGATCTCCCTGGTCCAAGTGGATCTAGAAAAAATGAGAACGAAATATAAAACTACTTTCCTAGATCAATTATAGATCAAGGTAATTAGATGTCTTACGTTCAAATTTTTATATCTTTCTCCTCTTTATTGCTCCAAGCTTTGCGTTCATCAGATCCGTAGCTACAAGACCTGTCAAAGCAAATAGAGACAAAACAAGCAGTAAAATTACATCTAAACACTAACTAATCCAAGTAAACAGTTAAGGAAGTAAACTATAAACATCATCAATACAAGGACAATTATGGAAAGAGATTATATTACTGTAAAAAGAGTGAGAAATACATAGTAGAGTGATGATTACAACCTAAGCCTTAATGCTGCAATCTTCCTCCAACAAGCCAAGATAGTGCCTTCAAAGGAAATGTATGCCTCCCAAGAGATGGATAGGGATCACCTAGGTTAATTCCACCAACATGTAAGTGCTATAGACTTCCTCCCTTTGGAATGGAGAGGAGCTTTGTATATATAGGACCAAGTGGATAGAGTAGGTTGAGGATCATAGGGAGAGGACTAAGGGATCCTCCCTTGAGGTTAGGGAACTGTAGGACAGCTCACCTAGGGGTTAGGGATAGGGATCCACCTCATCCAACTTCTAGAAATCACTCAAAATCCACCTTTATCCAATTTAACCAACCCTGGTGCAAGCTGCATGAGGGAAACCTACGCTTGAGAGGGAGAGCAAAGGCCGCACAAAGGAAACCTGAACCATCAGCGCAGCTTTCCGAATGGAAATATGCACCTAACCTAGTCACTCCTTATTAGAAGGAAACCTGTGCTGGCCCAACTAGAAATTGTGGACAAAGGGAAACAACTTGCTCTAAATGACTTCTTGATCAGAGAGACTTTAGGGATTAATGCATTGAGTTGACATGGGTCTCATGATGATGATATTTAGGTGTAACAATGGTCGGTTTGTAACTTGCAACACTACTGGAGAATCTTCATTTACTTCTTCTAAACTAAGGAATTTCTTCACTTTGACTTTGGAAGCTCCACCTACTGTGTTTGGTTGCTTGTAGGATGTCACTTTCCAAATAGGCCACCCTTTTGAATTTTCCCTTTAAATGGGAAACATAGTTTTTCTTTCATAAATAATGAAGGGCTTGTTCCCCAACTAATAGTAATTGATCTTTGGGGACAACAATCTCAGACCATAAATCTTCTCATGAAGCATCTCTGCATCCCAAAAGTGGTTACACAAACTTGAATGCGTTGTAGGATTTATTGTTCCACATCACGCGGTATGCTAAAATGTTGTTGCAAATATTTGAATTCATTGGAGGAGTTAATGTTTCACATGCTAGTACATCCATATAGGCTTCGATGGATTTTCCACGTGATGTTGAACATGTTTCCTTCTACAAATGCACATAGTTGGACCAAAGTTTGACCTTTTGTTTCATTGCTTTGTTTCACATGTTGATTTTGATGATGAAGAATCTTTATGAGCTACATATTATATGTCGATGGTGTCTTTCTATAATACTCACCAAAATGTTGCATATTATGTGCAAAATTTAGGTAATCACAACAAGCTTATAAAAAACATGAGAAAAAAAATTAATATATTAATAAAACCATGAATTGGGTTAATCTTTTGTGACAACATGTCATTCAAACATATAATATGAGACTCCAAACATTCTCTAAAAGATACATGAAAAATAAGTGACTTAAACTATGACAATATATGTATTTGTGCATTGTAAAAATGCTATATCAAAATTGGATAGTTAACAATGAAAGAGTTGGACTTCCTTGACAGCATTATTTTGAAAAAGATACAAAATTAGAACCAAGATTCATGACCTAAATTCTCTCTATTTCATATTTTTTGGTATCTTTTATATATATGACTTTTTTACTTGTTAATGAATTTGATATTGTTATATTGTTATATTGTTATATATAATTTTAGCTTTCACTTGTTAATGAATTTCATATAGTATGCCCATGTTATTACATCTAAAGTAATTAAGTGCATTTACAATAATGTATTATGTTTGTAATGTTGTTAAAGTAAATAGAAAAAATGACTCCTTTAAAATTGACAAATTAAAAAATAGTCTATCTATTGATGCCCAATTTTGTCATCATTTTGAATCATTGATTGTGCTATGCTGGTACTATTTTTGCTATTTTTTATGCATCAAGTCATATTTCTCATTGTTCAGACCTCCATATGGACTCAGGTATAAACACATTTAGTTTTGCTATGATTTTCCAACGATTATCATTTTTTACGGAAAATTCATATTAACTTAACAATTCTAAACATGTTGGGCATATAGTTTTGGTTCTACAGGCTGTGGTGTTTCATGCATATGTTAATTCGAACGCTCATTCGCATTCGGACGTCCATTGAACCCTTCGTTCGAACCCTGAAAATCATTTGTTAGCATACTTAGGAGCATTGAAGACGCAAACAAAGGCGTGGGTTTTGTTTACCACCTGGCACATATGGTTTGTGAGCCTCTGCCCATGAAGATTCGGCTCATAAATGGACCAAGCATCAAGCGCATCCACTGCCCACATCAAGGAAACCACCAGGCATGAATTGGGGGAAAAATGGCCTGTGTGTTAATGAGTCGTTTCTCTAGCATTGAAGGCACTCTATTTTTAGAGAGGTTGACCACTGAAAGGGTCGACCTTCTTTTCATTGTAAATCATTATAAAAAGACACCCTGGGTTGTGAAGAAAAGATGAAAAATGTTTTGTAAACTTTGCTTTTGATTTTTAATAGAAACCCTATTCAGTTGTTGGTGTTATTTCATCTTTTGCTTCATGGTTGGTGACTGAGTAGATTAGGAACGAGCTCTGTTAATTGAGAAGGTCCCCTCAACAACAGTGGTTCCATCTATGCATATATCATGATTTCTCTTCGTTTCTGCAGATAAGTGATTTCAGTTTGTAATGTTTATGTAATTAAAAAACGTTTTCCCGTAGGTGTTGTTCAGTTGTTTATAACATGCAATCTTATTTTGTTTACATGTAATTTGCATCTTTAGTGTTCATACAACCGGTCATTCGCACTTTCTTTCAACATCTCATTCGTAATTAGACAGAGTTTAAATTCATTTCCATCATTTTCAGTATTTCATTTATGCTTTGTATTTAGCTAGGGTTGAAGTAGTTTTCCAGTATTTCAGGGTGCTCTATAACTGGCCAGGATTTGAATTCATTTTGAGCATTTCACATTTAAATTTACATTAAGACATAGATAATTTATTTTTCCTGTAGCTATGGTTAAATACATTTGCATCTCAACTCCATTATTACTGTGCAATAGGGAATAGTTTCTGATTTGGATACAAAGTAGTATAGTTTCCTTTTTGTTCATGATTTGAGTAGCTTATAATTTACTTTCATTTGTTTTCATACTTGGAACCTAGAATAGCATAGATTTGCTTAACATGTTATCATAGATTTTATCAATTTTTCAGTTCATCTCATTTCTGAAGTTACAAACAGGTTTAGCATTTCATTTCCATTTCACATTTGAACTTATAGCTAGTATTTCATCTCTGTTTACATAGTTAGATATTGCTAGTTCCATTAGTTTGTTCATTTCATTTCTGCAGGTGTAGGAGAATAGAAATCAAATTTTAACTAAAACTTAGTAGTTTCATTTGGATTTCAAATATGCAGTCATTTCCAGTTGTTTTATGGCTTGATTCTAAAAACTCATATAACTTAGTTTAGCATAGATTTGCTTCTTAATTTTAGATCAGTTTGCATCATCTTTTTATGGTTAATTAGAATGGTTTGATTTACTGTAGAAGTAGAATAGCAATACTTTGTTTTCTGTTGTAGATTTGCTTGCAAGTTGAATTTGTTTCTAGTCATTTGAATTATTGTCTTATGCTTAGTTATAGGTTTGCTCCGAGTTTATATTGCCTTTTGTATTTGATGTTTTTAGCTTGAAATCTTGATAGGGTATAATTAGAGTTTGATAGGCATTGCATGTTTCAATTCTGAAATAGTCATTAGAGATAAAATAACTTAGAGTTTATGCTTTTCAGTAGAATAGGTTTGTTAAGTAGTATTTCATTTTGAGTTCTGTAGTTAGGTCTCTGAATTTGTTTCATAGTTAGAATTTTGATATCGCATAGTAGAATAGCCTTTTCCATTCCTAGAATAGGGTTTGAATGATTGTTTAATAGTTTTTATTGATCTGGATTTATGCAGGAACGCAACAGAATACACAAATACCCATAAAAACAAGATGCAGCGGAAATAACACTTCATTTCATTACTCAAAGAACTAAAACTTGTTTACATATAGGATGGAAATAAACTAGCTAGAGTGTTGGTAGCTTATCTTTGAGAAGAGATGTGGCGGCTACATGCCTCTAAACTGTGTGTTACAATGAGGCTTGAAGGCCTATATATTATTGAGAAACAAGGGAAACCCTACACATCTGAAAACCTAACCCTAGGAGGTGAAATGCTAGAATATGGGCCCCGTTGGGTAACTTGGTACATCAATTTCTCGGGGTCGTAACTTTGGCATACTACCTCCGTTTGACGTACATGATACATCGTCAGAAAGATCTATTCAAGGAATACATCCATGAAATAGAAAATATTGAGTCCGAAACGGACTCATATTTGTTTGACCATCATATGCTAAAAAAAACGTCGTTTAGGGCCTCAAAACGGCTCCGGAAGTTTAGGACCCAAAAACTGCCAAAAATAGTAAATTGTGCTACAATTAAGGAAACTAAAAAACTGAAGAAACAATGGTGGGGGTCCAAGTGGAATAGGAGGGTGGCCACGAATATCCTCCTGGATCATTTACTTCCATATAATAGTTTGTTTTTAGTCAAGCATTATTTCCTAGACTAGTAATTTCCTTGTATTTTTCAATCTCAGTTCTTGTCCATAGATTAGGATAGCATAGATTTGAATTTATAATTAGGTTAGTTCTACATTTGAAATTATTGTAATCTGTTCAAGTTAGGTTAGGTCTGATATGATAGTTCATAGTTTAATAGTCTTATTTATTTATTAACTCGGTTTTTCATTTTGAAAGATATTTAAGTCATTTCATCATTACATATCTCATAGGATGTGCATAGTACACATCTTAGTTTCCTTTCTACCTCAACATATATTTTGTGACAAATCTAAGTGTACAAACCCTGGTTGATAAATTAAATATTGGTTGAAGATTTAATAGACATAAATTATACCAACATTTTGGCGCCATTGCCGGGAAGTTGTAGATAGGTAGAATTTCCTTATGAGACTTAGTGATAGGTATAATTTCCTTATGAAACTTAGTGATAGGCTGATGGAAGGTGAGTGGTAAGATGAGAGGTAAGAACCTGCCCATTTGTTATAGCAGGCATCCCCAAAAACCAGCAGTATAAGCAGTAATGCAATTAGGTTTGCTTTAGTTTTAGCTTTGATTCTCGGTATTTTGTTTCTTCCTTTTATGCAAAGAGTCAGTATGAGTTTATTTATTTCATGCAAGTGTGGGACCTATTTTACAATTAAATCACTTAGTGGTGTTGTAAGCGCCACCCATCCTACTAACAAACTGACAGGAACATTCGAAAGAGGAGTTTCAAGATAACACATGAAGAACTACTTATATTGTGGGAAGATATGGCAGGAGAGAAGGATGAATAAGTTTTTACCTTTGAATTCCCTATTCGAGATCCGGGAGGAGTGGCACAAATGCAAAGCATTCCCCCATCAATTCTACTAAATTTTCATGGACTGGAGAAGAAGACCCCGATGAATTCTTATTTCAATTTGAAGTACTTTGTAGAGGATATGATGTTCAAAAGTTGAAATTTTTTCCTCTTACTTTGAAAGGAGCAGCCCTCTGATGGTTCATGAGCCTAGGTGGGAATTGCATTCAAACTTGGGAATACATGAAACATATATTCTTGAAAATATACCAAGATTATTGTAGGGTCAATGAGGATATCTTCGAAATAACACATGGAGAAGAAGAAACTTTGGAAAATTACATCGAACACTTTCAATACAACCTTCAAAGATCAAAACTAAGACAGTTGGGGAAAGACACCTTGAAAAGAATTTTACTCAAAGGAATAAAAAAATAATATTTAGAAATCTTAAGTCTGATGGGAGTAGGTGATGTATTTCAGTTATCATATGATGATGTTTGTGAGTTATGTAGAAGGTATTCAAGAGGAAAATTCAAAACTGGTAAGAATATACCCTCTTCTCAGTTTTTGAAGTCTGCTGCAGGAATTGGAATTACAAGAGCTGAAATTGGTAATTTATCTGAAATATTTAAATCTAATATTATCGGCTCTGTAAATTAACAA
Organism: Larix kaempferi; assembly: GCA_027924585.1. Classification (NCBI taxonomy): domain Eukaryota; kingdom Viridiplantae; phylum Streptophyta; class Pinopsida; order Pinales; family Pinaceae; genus Larix; species Larix kaempferi. The sequence goes on along the minus strand of BSBM01000994.1, from coordinate 20,845,782 downwards.
ATGGATATTTTGCAGGTTGGGAAAAATGAGGAATTTGAAGGAGAATTTCGCCATCAGTTCCAAAAGAAACATCTCACAAAGGATTATCCTTTGGATAGTCTCAGAATTTGTGGCATATGTAGCTTGAATCATTCCATGGGTAGTTTCTCTTCCTTACCTAGGATGGAAACAACATGCCAAGGAGATCTGGAAATTACAACAATTTCACCTAATGAAATGGCACCACAACTGTCATGGCAACCGTGGCCTACATGTATGGTTCAAAGCTCCATCCCTCCATTGGCCTACTCTCATAATCAATAAGTGAATAATTTGACACCATGGCAACTATTGCAGCCTCAGATTAACCCCTACCAACCTTGTTCACAAAGCCTTCATGGGCCATCTTATGATCATATGGATACTCTCTCTTATGTCGCAACACTACCTGTTCCTCTATACTCTCCACAAGCTTTTCAACAATATTCTATTTACCCGATATGATCAACCACACAAGCCAATCAACTGCAACTGCCACAATCACCTTCTCATAAACCTCCTCTATGCCCTACGCACATTCCTGTTCAATCCATTCAACATTCTAACAACAATAAAGCAGTACAATATGCTTACAGTGTTGAACTACAACATTTACCCACCTTTCCTACCTCACCGACATCACTGCAAGAAATTCATACAAGATCTGGAGAGGTTATAGATCTAGGAGTCGTAGAAACTATGGAAGAAAAGGAAGTTTCTACTTGGCCTTATCCACAAGAAGACAAGATCAACATGGCATGCGTCACATTTGATGATGGACAAACATTAGAACCTGAATATTCCCCATCACCAAACACAAATTATTTATGCATTCTAGAGTTTGATGAAAGACCTCGTGACATGAAAAATGAAGAAGAGAACCCATAATACAAGGATTATATTGAGATCTAGTTCCACGAGGTAACCAAGCCACAATACCATTCTCTCCTTCAATGCTTCTTGCTTCTAAATCAAATAGGTCGGTTGGTTCTTCATATCTAGGTAATCACTACAATAATTTTCTCGTATGTGGATAAAGGTATATTTTTAATATTGCTTCACACTTTGTTACATTGGAAGAATTCATATACTTGAGTATAATTGTTTTCTTTCTCCCTAAGTAGAATAGGATATTATGTACATAAATAAAAAGTTGCATGTGATTAGTTAGTCTTCATACAACTTCACTTCTTGTTTTTTTTTTTTGCAAAATTTGTATGCTCTTCCTAATAATCTTTTCAGACACTTAATATCAGTGATCCTATCTTTATAAAGTGGTTGATAACCAAAAACAAATTCTCCATCTGAATCCCAGAGGCTCTCAGTACATTTTGACCTTGTTGTTAAGTTAGTAAGCAGAGCAATCTTTCCTGAAAAGTAGTAGGAAGGAACTTTGGAGATGTTATTTTTGAGAAACACCGTTGTAATATTTTAGGGAAGGAAACTTGGACTAGAGAGATCTTCTTACTATTATCTTTTGGCTCCATCCACTACACACTAATGCAATCAACCATTTGTATCTTTGATTCGACAGCCTTTTTATTCACTTGGTCTATATAAAAAAGACAGTTGTCTTCCAACCCATATATCATCCCATCCTGTAGCATAGTTTTCAGAGCTGCTCCCCCATCCACTCACTTATAGGAAATTCATTGCCGCATATCTATAAAGGGTGGAAACAATGGGACACAAGCCTTTGATGAAAAAGGGTTCAAGAGGCTAACCCACCGGAGTACTAAACAGGCTTGCTGGCAACGGGTACCGACCTGTGGTATGGCCAGGTAAACTAGATGGGGTACTGAACAGGCCTGACTGATAGAGGGGAATATTCTTGGGGAGGACATCTTGTTTATTAAAAATTTGTGTAAAGAAAAATCTTTAATGGTTCTACTATATGTTGTTGAAGGTCTAATTGAAGAGAAGTATGTATGGTTGAGTTTAAGGAAATGAACTTCATCAATTGGCCAAGAGAGAATAGCCTCAATATTGTCTTAAGACCAGTTACCTAACCTTCATGGGATTAAAGATTTCTTATCTTTCCAGGTGGGGACATATACTTAAGATTTCCAGGGACCTAAATGTGAAATTCGTAGGATTTCTCTATGTACTGTGATTCTTGGACTCTAGGGAGGTTTGACTGAGTTCCTATGAGCAACTTAGACAAGGAAATCTGATTAAGTTTGATATTCTCTTATTACCTATATAAGGATCATTGTAATTTTATCTGAAAATCTTTGACGGAGAGACGCCTATTTATTTTTATAAACTAAAATATAAAGGACGACTGGTTTCTTTTAGGAATTTTGCACTATCTATATTGTCATCATTTAAATAGTCTTCCTGAGCACTGTTATTAATTGATGTAATTACATGTATGGACTATTTACAAATGCTTCAATAATTTTCATAGCTAGTTAATATTTTTTTTTTTTTGTACAATAATAACAACTTTTTAGAGTTATTTGCTGACTGTTGTTAGTTGGAAGTGTTTGAATATCAATCAGTTTTTATTTGATGGTTTGAGGACATGCCATATTTTTGGTTTGTGGGAGGATTCATAATTGTTTTTATTTTATGTTTACTTGTAAAACAATTAAAAGTTCATTTATCTCTTATGAAATGATCTTTTATCTCAGGAATGATGCAAGTAACGGAAGAGAAGGCTGTTTTGATCCATAAAGAGTGACTGAAGTAGTTCATCAGCCAGGATGTTCAAGATGTTTTCAGAGAAAGTAGGTTTACATTGTCATTTTTGAAGCAGTCACAGAAGCAGCAGTTTCATCCTTGAATATTTGCTAGCAGCTTCAGAAATTCTCTGCATAATCAGAAGTCAGTAAGATACAACAAGCACATCCTGTTCATTCAAATGGTTTGTATCAAGGTTTGAATGAAGTGTCGAATGAAGTGTCAAATGAAGGTGGCATGAAGTGTCGAATGACGATCTAAATGGAACTATAGCTTTGTAACAGCATGACTGAATATGCCAAGGTATACCATTTTTAAAATTCGATTGTGAGATAATGAATCTTAATCCTCTGGGAAATTAATTTGAATCAATGTCATATCTGGGCCATGAATGAACTACAATACTTTATATGATTACCACACTCTGTTCATATCGACTTATAACCAATTGGCCAATCTAGATGTTTTATGCACAAGCATACTCTATAGAATTCTTGCATGACTCTGTCATCTCAAGGACTCCTGGACATATAATTTCATTTCTCATTCTATCCAAATCAATCCATATGCAAGGAGTTGTTGTTTTATTTTTGAGCCAACTAAAGGTCATCATGATTTTTAAATGAGCCTTACACTATGAGTCCATGCTAGTGAATTTTTTTTGTGCATCTTCAACCTGCCCAAAGTTTACAACTTTGGACATTGGTTGAAGATTTGATATGGTTTACGATGTCATCAATACACCTCTTCTCATCATAATTCATGATTTGAAATTAATGATGAATTGATCATCCAAGCATGAGGAATTTCATTCAGCCAGCCAATTGAACCCCATTTTTAATCCAATTCAGGCTCTATTTTTATTTTCTATTCCACCAGAGCTTGTTCCCCTCCATTTTGAGTTCATCAAGCCGCACTCCATGTACCACCTCTGTTGGCCCTGAAATGCCTTCATTGGGATTAATCCCTCACAAAAATTTTGAACACCCTACAGAACCGTCCACTCCAAGCCAACAGACAGTGGATAAATTAACACAGAATGTGGCACGATTAACAGATCAAAATCAAAAGTATGTTAATATGATTTCTGAGCTTCATCGAGAGAATATGGAATTGCGTCTTCATGTGAAAAGTGTCGAAGACCTCAATAAATCCATAACATCTTCGCAAGACACTCTCCAGAAGAGATATGATACCTTGAAGGCCCAATTCAGGAAATCTAGACCCAAATCCACGTCTTCCTCTTCAAAGTCGAAGGCAGCTGCTGTCGCAGCTCAACCTTCTTCTTGATTTATTTTTCTCTTTGCTTAGTGGGACCTAGCATCTCCTCGGTTTGGGGGAGTGTTGATGCCCAATTTTGTCATCATTTTGAATCATTGATCATGCTATGCTGGTACTATTTTTTCCATTTTTTATGCATCAAGTCATATTTCTCATCGTTCAGACCTCCATACGGACTCAAGTATAAACACATTTAATTTTGCTATGATTTTCCATCGATTATCATTTTTTACGGAAAATTCATATTAACTTAACAATTCTAAACCTGTTGGGCTCATATTTTTGGTTCTACAGGTTGTGGTGTTTCATGCAGACGTTCATTCGAATGCTCATTCGCATTCGGATGTCCATTGAACCCTTCGTTCGAACCCCAAAAATCATTTGTTAGCATACTTGGGAGCATTGAAGACGCAAACAAAGATGTGGGTTTTGTTTCCCACCTGGAACATATGGTTCATGAGCCTTTTCCTGTGAAGATTCGGCTCATAACTGGCCCAAGCATCCAGTGCATCCACTACCCACGTCAAGGAAACCACCACGCATGAAATGGGGGGAAAAACGACCTGTGTGTTAATGGGTCGTTTCTCCAACATTGAAGGAACTCTATTTTTAGAGAGGTCAACCACTGAAAGGGTCGACCTTCTCTTCATTGTAAATCATTATAAAAAGATGCCCTAGGTTGTGAAGAAAAGATGAAAAACGTTTTGTAAACTTTGCTTCTGATTTTTAATACAAACTTTGTTCAGCTGCTGGTGTTATTTCATCTTTTGCTTCATGGTTGGTGATTGAGCAGATTAAAATGACCTCTGTTACTTGAGAAGGGCCCCTCAACAACAGTGGTTCCATCTGTGCATATATTGTGATTTCTCTTTGTTTTTGCAGATAAGTGATTTCAGTTTGTAATGTTTATGTAATTAAAAACGTTTTTCTATAGGTGTTGTTCAGTTGTTTATAAAATGCAATCTTATTTTTTTCACATGTAATTTGCATCTTTAGTGTTCATGCGACCAATTATTTGCACTTTCTTTTAGACTGTCTTTCAGCATCTCATTCGTAATTAGACAGAGTTTAAATTCTTTTCCATCATTTTCAGTATTTTGTTTATGCTTTGTATTTAGCTAGGGTGTGAAGTAGTTTTCTAGTATTTCAGTGTGCTCTGTAACTGGACAGGATTTGAATTCATTTTCAACATTTCACATTTCACATTTACATTAAGACATAGATCATTTATTTTTGCTATAGCTATGGCTAAATACATTTGCATCTCAACTCCATTATTACTGTGCAATAGGGAATAGTTTCTAATTTGGATACAAAGTAGTATAGTTTCCTTTTTGTTCATGATTTGAGTAGCTTATAATTTACTTTCATTTGTTTTCATACTTGGAACCTAGAATAACATAGATTTGCTTAACATGTTATCATAGATTTTAACAATTTTCAGTTCATCTCATTTCTGAAGTTACAAAAAGGTTTAGCATTTCATTTCCATTTCACATTTGAACTTATAGCTAGTATTTCATCTCTGTTTACATTGTTAGATCTTTCTAGTTCCATTGTTAGTTTAGTCTTTTCATTTCTATAGGTGTAGGAGAATAGAAATCAATTTTTAATTAAAACTTAGTAGTTTCATTTGGATTTCAAAGATGGAGTAGTTTTCAGTTTTTTTATGGCTTGATTCTAAAAACTCATATAACTTAGTTTAACATAGATTTGATTCTTAATTTTAGATCAGTTTGCATCATCTTTTTATGGTTAATTAGAATGGTCTGATTTACTGTAGAAGTACAATAGCAATACTTTGTTTTCTACTGTAGGTTTGCTTGCAAGTTGAATTTGTTTCTAGTCATTCGAATTATTGTCTTATGCTTAGTTATAGGTCTGCTCTGAGTTTAGATTGTTTTTTGTATTTTATGTTTTTAGCTTGAAATATTGATAGGGTAAAATTAGAGTTTGATAGGCATTGCATGTTTCAATTCCGAAATAGTCATTAGAGATAAAATAACTTAGAGTTTATGCTTTCCAGTAGAATATGATTGTTAAGTAGTATTTCATTTTGAGTTATGTTGTTAGGTTTCTGAATTTGTTTCATGGTTAGAATTTTGATATCACATAGTAGAATAGCCTTTTCCATTCCTAGAATAGGGTTTGAATGATTGTTTAATAGTTTTTACTTCCATAGAATAGTTTGTTTTCAGTCAAGCGCTATTTCCTAGACTAGTAATTTCCTTGTATTTTGCAAACTCAGTTCTTGTCCGTAGATTAGGATAGCATAGATTTGAATTGATAATTAGGTTAGTTCTACATTTGAAATTATTGTAATCTATTCAAGTTGCTATGTTAGGTCTGATCTGATAGTTCATAGTTTAATAGTCGTATTTCTTTATTAACTCGGTTTTTCATTTTGAAAGATATTTAAATCATTTCATCATTGCATATCTCATAAGATCTACATAGTACACATCTTAGTTTCCTTTCTACCTCAACATATATTTTGCGACAACTCTAAGTGTACAAACCCTGGTCGATAGATTAAATATTGATTGAAAATTTAATAGACATAAATTATACCAACACTATTATAATAATAAACAAATTAAAAAAATCCTTATAATAAAATAAATTAACAATTATCCATTTCAGTCAATTGAGTACTAAGAAAGATGAAATCCCTTAAATTATATAGGAAAGACTTCACTTCTTTTGTCTTGTAATTATTTTCAAAGCATCCAATGAACAAGATTGCAACCACTACTCTGACTTTTGCACATTTTATCGAGGAAATGTTATAAGCCCATGAAAGACTTCACTCTTTTTGTCTTGTAATGAACAAGAGTGCAACCACTACTTTGATTTTTGCACATTTTAGGGAGGAGATGTTATAAGCCCATACATAAATGATGTACTTTTTATATATGAAAGACTTCACTTTTTTTTGTTTTATAATTATTTTCAAAGTATCAAATCAATAAGATTGTAATCACTATTTTGATTTTTGCACATTTTATCGAAGAGATGTTATAAGCTCATACATAAATAAAAACTAATATATATTTATCTTAAACTTGGATTTATCAAACATTTTTAAAAATCAAACTTAAATTTATCAAACATTTTTTGAAAATCTAAATTTTAAAGTATAATTTATTTATTTTTATATCATTTAATAAGAAGAAATTAATACATGACATGAAATGAAACGATAAAAAATTACACCAACAAAAATTTGATTTGATGAATCTAAATTTATAATAGATCTATACTACTTTTTTTATTTTTCATTTATAATTTAATAAATATAAATATATTTAAACAATATTATTAAATAAATAATCTAAAATTTATTTATCTTAAATACAATAAAAATGTTTATAAAGAAATTTATTTCAGTAATCCATTATCTTTAGCATATGTGAAAGTGTCGTTAAAAATGTCTTCAAGACCATGTTTGTAAGAAAAGCCGATATCCAAGAGTTTCCTAGAAGAAGTTGGTATAAAAACATCATCTTCGTCTTCATGATCCGGTCTGCAGCAACAAAACATGAATTAGCCCACCGTCACGAATCGTTAGGATTATATAAAAGTATGCTGATCAGAAATTTACTTATGCAAAGAAGATTGCTTACTTGGACTGTAATCTGAGATGTGGATAGCGTTTGTGAATGAAATCTACTAACTGAAATACAGTGAGGGAGATAGCAGAGCAAATATGTCGCCCTTCTACCTTTGGTTGCTCCATTAGAAATATATGGGCCTCACATACGTCATCTATGTGAACTAATGGCATCGATCCCAACAAAACTGCTTTTAATATGAAGAAGGGTGAGAACATTTAATTACATTTTTTGATAGTTTTGATATAGATGAAAAGCTGTAAAAGATAGATAATTTTAATATCTTATATTCTGCTTTCGTGAATGAAAAAACAACAAAATTACTGAGTGCAAAGTGCACCTTAAGATTATGTTTTGGTTTACTACCTAGTAAATGAAGATGCTAATTTTTTCTATGCAAATACATTTTTTTTTCCTGGGAAAAAATGTATTTGAATAGAAACTTATAGCAATGTATTATGAATCAATTCTTTTTCTTAAAAAAATTGATAGATTCAAAATTGCTTATTAAAAAACAAATTAAATATCTAATCACATATTTCTGACTAGACCACAAACTAGGGGCATCTAAGTTGTGATTTTAAAATCATTGGGCATCACACCCAGAGGCTTCGAACTAACATCCTTTCCGCTTAGGGGTGTCTTAACCATCACCCGCCATCACAAACTGCCACTACAGACTGCCACCACAGACTGTTCTACATCTCACGGATAAAACATCTAATCACATTGAAACTTTAACAAAGACTTGAATAATATATCGAATACCTGTAGTGAGGCTTAAATTTTCTCCACATGAGAAGGGTAATGTTGAAGTAAGCCAAGGTCCACCAACGTAACCTGGTGCAATTGTCACAATGTCCATTTCGCCATTTAATCCATACTCAATCGCTGCTTGCTAGGCCAAGGTCTTGGCCACGCAATAAAACTACAAAAGTCGGCATAATAATCTCAGTCACTATATGTTCATATCATTTTTTAGATGACAAATAGTCCATTTATATTACTCACACCAAGATGATCTTGTTTCCTTCTCATGAAATCCATAGGAGTCCATCTTGTCTCATCCAGAGAGGAGCCACTAATAAGTTCCCCTTCCTCATTCAACGGTGAAGCTGCTGCCATAGATAAAGTATAAACCACATGCCTCACCGATTTAGCTCATGAACAGGCCTTCAAAACATTCAATAATCCCTTCACAACAGGCTCCATATTAATCATCCTGTCCCACAATTAAAAACAAAAAAAAACCTGTAAGATCTAATCGCTCTTTGGGAATCTAATAATCTGAGAAGGCAAATTAAATTGATAATAATTACCTCCGAGACCTTGGAGAATGAAAGGGAAAAAGGGGCACGTGCAGTCAATTTAAAAATTCACTGTGCGATACATTAATATTTCTTTTCTTTTGCTGAGGGCATACGCTAGACCTAGCAAATGATTAAATTTAATTTTCTTCCACTTTATAAAAACACTTTACTACAAAATGATCGCGCGGAGATTACATGCGCGATTCACCTTTACCCTTTTATTGTGCACAGGTTAACTGCTTGATTCAACCTTTTACTGCGCGATTCCACTTTCTTACTGCGCAAAAATTACTGCGTGATTTCTACTGCGCACTTGAACTTTGCGCAAATGCACAAATATTGACTTTGCGCAATGCTTTACTTTGCATAAATGTGCGCTACTCTAACTTTGCGAAACTTGACTTCGTGTACTTTATACAAATCACTTTTGCACACACTTTTCACTTTTACAAAGGTTAACTGTGCGTTTAATTTTGTATACCTATTTAAGTGCGCATAACTCAAACTTAAATAAACTTTGTCTTAAAACATAAGAACCGAAATATATGTAGAAGTTACTGCACATTAAACTAGGACATTCACCACTGTGAAATACTTGAGAATTCTTGATTTGATTTACTGTGCATAACTATAAACAACATTCACATAACTAAATATGAAGAAGATGTGTGCAACACAACATTTAACATTCTCGAGAATGAATATGCGAAACTATAGACTTATATATATTACTCTATAAAACAGAGTAACTTTGCGCACTTACAGAGAGATGATATTAAATTCAATCTTTCACCATTTACACAGAGCTTGGGCTCTTGAATTAATTCACGGTTTTCACTTCTTCTTCTTCACTCTTATCCCTATCTCTTCATCTCTTACTAATCTTCTGTGGGAGATATCTATTTATACAAAAACTTAGGTTTAGCTTCTCTTCGAAGTTATAGGACTGCAATAAATGCTGCAATTAATTTCTACCTAAGAAATATGATCTTCCTGAATACAAATGAGGCTTCTTAAATACTAACTTGTCATGAATAAGATTGGTTGCAAACTGACTGACTGTCAGACATTACAGACTGACAAAATGACCGATTGGGGTCTGACAGAGCTGGCACATATCTGATATGCTATCAGCTCATTAATTATGATATTTCCAACATTCCTCCTTAATTATGAGTGGATGGGGATCATTAAACAAAAATACAATATTACAAAATATTTCAGAGCTGAAACATGCTCTATTCATGACAGAGTTCATTGCGCAGAACTTGTCACTCCCAAACAACTTCGCAGAAATTGGAATGGGTCCTTTGCCAATGGTTTTGTAAATATGTATGCAACTTGATCTTCAGACTTGCAAAATTCTAAACAGGTTTCCTTGTTGTTGATCAATTCTCTGATGAAGTGATACCTTGTGTCAATGTGCTTCATTCTCTTGTGAAAAACATGATTCTTTGTCAGTGCGATAGCTGAATTGTTGTTGCAGTAAATGACTGTGGGTTCTTGTTTGTTCTGCGATAGGTCACTTAACATTCTATGAATCCAAACTACTTGACATGCAACGCTTGTAGCTGCAACATACTCTACTTTTCCTGAAGAGAGAGTTACTATGGGATGTTTCTTTGAAGCCCATGATACAACACCTGTTCCTACATGAAATGTATTCCCAGATGTGTTTTTTCTATCATCCATGCTCCCTCCATTATCATTGTCAGTATATCCAATGAGTTTGAAATTTTCTGAGGTTGAATACAAAATACCAAAGTCTTTTGTTCCACTCACATACCTCGGAATTATTTTACTTGCTTGCCAATGCGATTCTTTTGGTGACTCCATGAATCTTGAGATTAGGCTGACTCCATACATGATGTCTGGCCTTGTTTCTGTAAGATACATAAGGCTGCTAACGAGCCTTTTAAACAGAGTAGGATCTACAGTGGATCCATCATCATCCTTGCTCAATTTCAAACCTATTATCACTGGTGTCAGAGTTGTCTTGCAATTTAACATCTTAAACCTGTTCAAGACATCACTTGCATACTTTGACTGTGATATAAAAATACCATTTTCAGTTTGTTGGACTTCAATGCCCATAAAATACTTCATAAGCCCCAAATTAGTCATTTCAAATTCACTTTCCATGACTGTTATGAATTCTTCTATGCCAAAATCACCAGTAAATATTAAATCATCTACATACAGGAAGACAATTAACTTATTACCTTGCTGATTGATATTTGTGTACAACATTCGCTCACATTCACTTCTATGAAATCCATTCTGAATGAGGTATGAGTCAATGTGATTGTACCAAGCTCTGGGAGCTTGCTTCAAACCATACAATGCCTTTTTCAGTCTGTAAACTTTGTGTCCTTGTCCTAGAACTTCATAGCCTTGTGGCTTCTCAACATATACTTCTTCTTCTAAATAACCATTTAAAAATGTAGACTTGACATCCATTTGATAAACATGCCATTTCTTTTGTGCTGTGATGGCCAAGACTTTTCTGATAGTGTCCATGCGCGCTACAGGTGCAAAAGTTTCATTGAATTCTATGCCTGGCTGCTGAGTGAATCCTCTTGCTACCAATCTTTCCTTGTGCTTCTACACATTCCCATCAGCATCTTGCTTGGTCTTATAAATCCATTTCACTATTATAACATCCTTGTCTTCAGGAACATCACCTAATTTCCATGTTTGATTCTTCTCAATGCATTCTATTTCTTCATCCATGGCTTGTGCCCAGACTTTATTTTCAATTGCTTCTTCAAATGTTAAAGGATCATTAACTTGAGAAAATAATGCAAAACATGAGAATGAATTAGGTGTACTGGCCTCATATATCTCGTGCAGACTTCTTGTCCTTGGCAGAGTTGCTGGTGTTGAGCTATGTGAACTGCTTGATGGAGTAACTTGAGCTGCGCCTTGTGATGGAGTTTCTTATGCTGGAGCATATTGCGCAATCCTTGGAGTAGATGGAGTTGCACAGTTCTAATTTACATGCAGAGTCTCATCCACATCTTCTGCGCTATCATCATGTTCAACATGTGACACGATTTTCACATTCTTCTCTACTGTTCCATCCCATGCTTCATTTTCCACAAACTAAACATCACGACTGATGATGAATTTCCTTGCAATAGGACCATACAACTTGTATGTTTTTGTGTCTTCACAATATCCAGAAAAATACATTTCTGCCCCTTTTTGTCTAATTTCCTTCTTAAATAATTTGGAACATGCGCATATGCTACACAACCAAAAACTTTCAAATGCGAAACACTATGTTTCATACCTGTCCATGCTTCCCACGCAACTTTGTTCTTCACGCTCTTCGTTGGGCATTGATTCATGATGTATACAGCAGTTGCAACTGCTTCATCCCAATATTCATTTGATAGATGTGCAGCTTCCAACATGCTGCGCGCCATCTCCATGATGGTTATGTTCTTCCTCTCTGTGATACCATTCTGCTGTGGTGTATATCGCGCGGTGAACTGCTTCTGTATGCCATGATTTTTGCAAACAATCAAGAAATCATTTGAGACATACTCACCACCTCTATCAGTTCTCAATATCTTGATGTTGTACCCACTCTGCTTCTCCACAAGTGCCTTGAACTGCTGAAAACAATCAAGCACATCATATTTATGCTTTAGAAAATAAAACCATGTTTTTCCTGTGAAATCATCTATGAATGTGAGAAGATAAGTGCATCCTCCCATGGACGGTGTTTGCATCGGTCCACAAATATTAGAATGCACAATTTCAAGTGGTGTGTGCGCTCTATATGACTTTCCGATTGGAAAAGTATCTCTGTGCTGTTTGCCAAAAATACAGCCTTCACAAATTCTCTCTGGCTTTTCGATCAATGGCAATCCTTTCACCATTTCCTTTGTGTGTAGTAGATTCAGCCCACCAAAATTTAGATGTCCAAATCTGAAGTGCCATAACTAGGATTCATCCTTTATTTATGTCTGAAACGCAGCTTGCACTACACTGTCCTTCTTTTCCTCTACGCAATGAATGTCTGCTTCTTTGCTCTTTGCGCTGAACGCAGATCCAAAATTTTCATTCTGTATTTCATGAACAACTTCAGTTGTTTTTCCTCTTATGATGGGTCTTATCCTCAAGGGAAACAAGCGGTTGCTTGTCATCTGCACTTCTGCTATCAATTGATTGCTTAGGTATATGTCCTTGATCACACATCACTTTCCTACCGTGTGAACTCTGTAACCTTTTTCCAACAGCTGACCAATGCTCATCAAATTATGCTTCAGACCTTGAACATAATAGACATCAGGCATATGTTTCTACTCCCCCTGGTTTGTTAGAATATCAACAGTACCCTTACCCAAAATAGTGACTTGAAAATTGTTTTCAAGTGTTACATCAGTTTGAACTGATTTATCTAGATTGGAAAATAAACTTAAATTACCAGTCATATGATTGCTACAGCCTGAGTCTAAATACCATATGTCATTTGGACTTTATTGGACAACATTACATTCCAGTGGAGATGCGCATGCTAAGAACAATGAGCTGTTTGGACCACTGTTGTTGCTTGACTACGCTTCACCTTGCTCTCTTTGGTCATACTGCTTCTTCCTACATTCATATGCGAAGTGTCCATACTTCTTACAGTAATGAAATTGAATTTTGGATTTATCATACCTTTGTCCACTTGGATGACTGGAGATCTAATTCTGGCCTCTACCAGTCACATGCGCAGGACTGCTGCTGCGACCTCCTCTGAATGAACTTCATCCTTTGCCTCCTGAGTTTGATCTTCCTCTGTCTCTTCCACATCTTATGGATGACTGTGCTGCGAATGCACCTTCTAGCGATGTATCTGAATCGCCGATTCTATGTTCATGATTGAGTAATGAGGCTTGCAACTCATCAATAGTAAATGTGGACAGATCTTTGTTTTCCTCCAGGGTTACAACCAAAGATTCAAATTTCTTTGGCATAACTCTAAGAACCTTTTCAACAACTCTTTGATCAGTTAGAGTTTCTCCATGAGACTTTATTTGATTAACCAGACCAATAACATGAGTATAAAATGAGTCTACTGACTTTGTGTTTTTCATAGTCAGAGATTCAAAATCTCTTCTTAGAATATGAAGTTTAGTAGTCTTTACCTTGTCCAAACCTTGATATGCTGTTTCAAGCGTGTCCCATGCTTCCTTTGCTAACTACGCTACTGCTACTCTTGGGAGTATTGATTCATGTGTTGCGTGATGTATGTGGAACAACACCTTTCCATCTTTCTTCCTCTGTTCCCTCAGAACATCCTTCTCAACTTGTGTGAGATTGTTGTATGCTGCTGCATTTGCTGGTTCTGCATAACCATTCTGGACTATGTCCTTTACATCTTGTCCTCTAAACAAAGCCTTCATTGTTAGAGACCAATATTCATAATTTTTACCAGAAAATATAGGGGTTTGCACATTACCCGAAGTGGAAGCCATTCTTAATCACTTTTCCCTTTTGTAAATACAAATTCTACTTTCTGTAAACCAGGTTCTGATACCAAATGAAAGGGAAAAAGGGGCACGTGCAGTCAATTTAAAAATTCACTGCACGATACATTAATATTTCTTTTCTTTTGCTAAGGGCATGCGCTAAACCTAACAAATGCTTAACTTTAATTTTCTTCCACTTTATAAAAACACTTTACTACAAAATGATCACGCGGAGATTACATGCGCGATTCACCTTTACCCTTTTACCGTGCACAGATTGACTGCGCGATTCAACCTTTTACTGCGTGATTCCACTTTCTTATTGCGCAAAGATTACTACACGATTTCTACTACGCACTTGAACTTTGTGCAAATGCACAAATCCTTACCTTGCGCAATGCTTTACTTTTCATAAATGCGTGCTACTCTAACTTTGTGGAACTTGACTTTGCACACTTTATACAAATCACTTTTGCACACACTTTTCACTTTTACAAAGGTTAACCATGTGGTTAACTTTGTATACCTATTTAAGTGCGAACAACTCAAACTTAAATAAACTTTGTATTAAAACATAAGAACCGAAATATATGTAGAAGTTAGTGCGCGTTAAACTAGGACATTCACCACTGTGAAACACTTGAGAATTCTTGATTTGATTTACTGTGCGTAACTGTAAACAACATTCACATAACTAAATATGAAGAAGATGTGCACAACACAACATTTAACATTCTTGAGAATGAATATGCGAAACTATAGACTTATATATATTACTTTGTAAAATAGAGTAACTTTGCACACTTACAGAGAGATGATATTAAATTCAATCTTTCACCATTTACACAGAGCTTGGGCTCTTGAATTACTTCATGGTTTTCACTTCTTCTTTACTCTTATCCCTATCTCTTCATCTCTTACTAATCTTCTGTGGGAGATATCTATTTATACAAAAACTTAGGTTTAGCTTCTCTTCAAAGTTACAGGATTGCAATAAACACTGCTATTAATTTCTACCTAAGAAATCTGATCTTCCCGAATACAAATGAGGCTTCTTAAATACTAACTTGTCGTGAATAAGATTGGCTACAAACTGACTGAATGTCAGACATTGCAGACTGACAAAATGACCAACTGGGGTCTGACAGAGCCGACGCATATCTGATACAATATCAGCTCATTAATTATGATATTTCCAGTAGAGAAGTCCATTGGCCCGATCATGTGAAAAACCCCTTCACAGCCTTCTATAGCAGAGTCAAACCTGCCCTCTTCGCATAAATCTACTGGAAACAGTTTCAGTCTCTCTGCATCCCTCGGTAGGGTTAACAGAGGCCCAATTTTTGCTGAGTTTTATGCAATATGCAAATAAATTTTAGGTAGGCGGATGGTTAATTTGCTATGATATCTTTGCTCCACTCTGAAACAAAGTGATAAATTAAAAAGAGCAAGAACAATCTAAGAGAAAAATGTGCGTGGGTCTCTGAGTGTGGAATTGATAGTGTAGCCTCTGTGGAGGAGATTCTTGACCAGCCATGATCCAACGTATCTTGCAACGCCTGTAACGCACACCTTTACGCCCACTCTACCTTCCTCGCTTTGCATTTTGTGGTCGGGAAAGTGAATAAGGCATGCAATCTGAGAATAGTATCAATTGCATATATTGATACTCTCACATGTCCATATAAAGCTGGAACTTGCTTGTCGGGAAAATAAGGATTGCCCTTCCGACAATACTTTTACGCGTAGACACCGCTTGGCGTTATCCAAAATCTATGGACACATGGGCCTTATCCAAAAGTCTGAATGGACAGATTATCCGATTTTACTTTTTAAAATTTTTTTATGTTTTTTTCTTTTCTTATAATATATTTTTTTCCCCAAAAATGATTCACCAATTTCAATTTTTTCTGGAATAATTGGCCCAACTTCCACAAGATAAAAATATTTTACTTTAAACATCACCTGTCAACTGTCAACTATGATATGTTTCATCTTTTGAGATGATTTTAGTTGCTACATTTGAAATTGTATCTTTTTTCTCGCATTGTCACTACTGCAAGAAATGCCTTTAATGATGCACAAAAAATGTCACCATAACCTCATTGGTGATGGTCAAAAGGGCCTTTATCACTAAAAATTGGGCATCACCAATGACACCATAACCAAAAGTAGAGGTTTTTCACTGACGATGGAGGTATGTCACCAATAATAATTTTTGTGACGTTCAGTGGCCATCACCATCTCCTATGAACAATAAGTGAATTTTGGTGATTGACATTTACTAACCCTCGTTATTTATGCATTTATGGTGACACTCATTAATAGTCACTAATTCCTATGGACAATAGTGACTTTTAATAACCTTCATTATTGATGCATATATGTGGATGGTCAATGAACATATGTCACCAATAATCCTTATTGTGGCATTCAGTCACCATCACCATTTCCTTATGTGTGGTGATGGGCATTTAATAACCATCACTATTTATTCATTTAGGGTGATGGTCAATGACTATCACTTATTTCTATGACAATAGTGAATTTTAATGACAGGCCTATAATGACCCTCACTATTGGTCCATGTATGTGAATGGTCAATGAGTGTCACCATTTCATATGAACAATAGTGATTTATGGTGATAGGATTTTAACAGCCCTCATTATTGATGTCATTGTTATTAAAATATTAATGGTTCCATGTGCTACAACATCGACACCACTTATAGTCATTTTGAAAAACTTTTAACAATGTGTTATAAAGGATCGTAGCCATTTCAATTCCCATTGAAAAAAATGTAATGGTCCTTAAAAAACAACTGTCATTATTTTATTGATAGTAATGATCATAGAATTAAACATCACCATTAATTTTTACAATGGTGACATTCATAATTAAACAATATTACCATTAATTTCTACAGTGGTGATAATGTTTGGCATTTGTTGTTACCTGTGGAGATGGATAAGAACACGTTTCCATGTATAAGAGCAAATAAAAATTAACAAGCAATGAAAAGAGGTAGAAAACAAAGCAAACAACAATAGAAATCATAATGATGCAAAAGGGAAGATGATTAATGAGGAAAAAGGAAAGAGTAACATTTAACTATGGAAGTAAATGCAAAAATAGAAAGAGAGAAAGCTTGAAGGCACAATTCCAGCACTTACTTAAGTGCATGCAATGATAGATATTCTTTCTTTATTAACATACACTCATAATCCTTCACAGTCTAAACAGAATTTGGTTAATAGGGCCAACATGTTATTCTTTTGAGATGTGGGTTATAGTTTCCACATTGACATTACCCAATATTAACCATTTTTTTTAAGAAGAAATCTAAATTTTTAAATTATTTTTTATTTTTGGTAACGTTATGTTACATAACATTACAACATCTCCCCCATAGTAGGCTATATAGCACCTCACTACACTTGGTGCAATCAAGGTAACTAAGGATTCCATAACTTTATTTGCTTGTTTAAAGTTTATTTTCCATTTCTACTTACTAACAATTAACTCATCATACACTACAACAATAATGTTAACTTGTTCTACATTGTTTAATGAAATAAATTTCACTTGTTACATAGTACTTCTCATTTTATAGTTCTTGATATATTTCTTTTTGAACTAAGTTGTTCATTATTCATTTGGTAAATCACTTAAGATTTTGGGTTGCTTACATTTACTTTCTTTATTCAAATAAATTTCATGTATAAGCAATTTCATTGATCCATGAATGTTTTTATCAAATTGTGAGTTATCTCTTTCAATACTTCAGATTTTAACTCTTAATAATATTTTATAAATCAAAACCATAAATCCATACATAATCCAAGTTATTTACCTTATCTCTTGAACTTAATTTCCTAAAGGTATCCACCCCCCTTATGACTTCTCAAGTCACTAAAATGAAGGGAATTATTTTTTAAGGTGACTGTGGCATTACTTCTATCATTACTCATATCTACACCTTAGTGAGGACCTTGCACTTTAGGGGTGCTAGTTTTTGTGGCAACAATGTCATTTATCTTCCACTAAGACTTGGCCATTTCTCCACCTTCCCCTAACCTGATTAGGTTTCCCCAATCCCCCATACCCAAAACTCATTGCAATGTAGCTAAACACTTTATTCAAATATATCACAAAACCATTACAATATCACATATAGAAGATTAAAAAAACAAACAAATTTGTAAATAGACAAATTCCAAGGCATGTTAGAATGTGGGTAGACACTAAATAAAATTGTTCACCTAAGTTGTAAGTTTTACAAACTCAAAAAAAAAGTCTTAAAAATGACACAAATGGGAATGCATAGGGTACCATTAAAAAGTTTGCAAACTGCCTATCACATGGTGGAAATAAATAAAATAAAACAATTTTTAGGGAATATTTTCTAAAAAGAAAATATAAAATCATTTGTAATAACTTCCTTAAAGTATACCCAATATCAAAATATCAAACTTTCAAGTTTCAGGGTCCTCGCACAAAGCTGGGGGACCTTTTAGATGCAAAAGATGTTTTGCAAAACATATTCTTGTTGTAAAATTCAACAACGCGTACACATTTATTAAACATAGGAATGGGAAATCCCGAGGAATCCAAGTGAGATGTCATGAAGGATAGGAGAACAAAACACATGCGCATTTTGGTTCTCTAACGCGTACGTGTTTTAGAGAACCAAAAAGCGTGTGTGTTTTGGAGAACCAAAACGCATACGCATTTTATAAAGAATATTTTATTCCATAAATCGTCCCCTAAGACCCCTCCCCAACCCCCTAACACCACCCAACCTTGTAACACGCCTCTCCAACCCCTAACACTCCCTGTGTAACTCCCTAACACCCCCTACCCCTAATCACCCACACCATCCACCTACCCTTGTGTCTCCCCAAGGCCCTAACACTCCCCTCCCTACTCTCTCTCTCTAACCCTTATTAACCCCTTCTCCCACTCTCTTTATCCCTTGCTCCACTTACCCCCAATCTTTTAACACCCACCTATGTCTCTACCTATAACCCCTTACCACCCCACAATGTATATATATATATATATATATATATATATATATATATATATATATCTAGACCCAACACCCACACTCCTTACTTGTTACTCCCTTTATCTCTAATCGCCCTACTCTTCCCTAACCCCCCCCCGCTCTCTCTCTCATTCCACCTCTCCCCCCAAACTCTTACTAACCCCCTTTCTCACCCTCTCTCACTCCCCTACTCCTCCACCTACACATAATCCCCACCCCTCTCTCTCTCTCCCTCACCCCCCTAAGACACCACCACGCCATTGGTTCCCTCTCTCTCTCTCTCACGCACACACACACACACACATCCCTATTTCTTCCCCTACTATTAACCCCCCTCCTCTCTCTCTCTCTCTCTCTCTCTTGCCCCTAAATCTTACTAACCCCCTCTCTCATTCCTCCACCTTCTCTCTCTCTCACCTCTTCACCCTTATCCTCACTAACCCCCTCTCTCCCTCTCTCTCTCCCCTACTCCTCCACCTACACTTAACCCCACCCCTATCTTTGTCCCCCATCCACCTTAAACTTCCCTTTCTCTAAAATTATCACTACCCCTAACCCCCCGCTCTCTCTCCCTAACCCCCCTCCTACTATCTCTACCCATAAACACCCCCTATTCCCTCTCTCTCACTCTCTCTCTCCCATACTCCTTACTACCCCTCTCTCTCTCTCTCTCCCCCCCCCCTAATCCTCCTCTTGCTACCGCTTATCATCACCCACATCTCTTTCTCTCTCTACCCCCACCGTATACCCCCCATTCTTCTTGACATCCCTAATCCTCCCTATATCCCTACTACCCCACCCCGACCACAATCTCTATATCTATCTCGCTCTCAACACCCCTACCCCTAATCACCCAGACCCTCCCACCTTAACCCTCAACTCGCTCTCTCTCTCTCTCTCTCTCACACACACACACACACACACACACACACCCCTCTACTCATCCACCTACCCTAACCCCCACATCTCTCTCTCTCTCTCTAAACCCCCTAACACCCTCTCTCTCTCTCTCACACACATACACACATACATAGAACCCTATTTATTCCCCTACCACTAACCCCCCTCCATCTCCTATCTCTCTCATCCTCTCCCTAACCCTTACTAAACCCCTCCCTCACTCTCTCACTCCCTACTCCTCCCCTACATCTAACACCCCCCTCCTCCTCCTCCTCTTGTTCTCTCTCTCTCTCTCTCTCATATCCCCCATAACTCTTAATAACCTCTTCTCTTTCTCTCTATTTTCCCTACCCATCCACCTACACCTAACCCCCATCCATATCTCTCTCCCCCAACCCCCTAACACTCCCTCGCTCCTCTCTCTCTCTCTCTCTCTCACACACACACACACACACACACACACACACATACACACACACATAGCTACTCCCCCCCTAACACTAAACCCCTCTTCTCTCTTTCTCTCTCACCCTTACTAAAACCCTCTCTCACTCTTTCTTTCCCAGACCCTCTTACCTCTCTCTCTCTCTCTCTCTCTCTCTCTGTTTAACCCTCACTAGTCCCCTCTCTCGTTGTCTCTCTCCACTAATCCTACACCTACACCTTATAACCCCCACCTATGTCTCTCTCCCCCCAAAACTCCTAACAACCTACCCACCTCTCTCTCTTACACTCTAACAACCCCTAATCCCCCTCCTACTCTCCCTACCCATAACCACCCCCTCCTCTCTCTCTCTCTCTCTCTCTCTCTCTCTCTCTCTCTCTACTCCCCCTAACCCTAAACCCATATCTCTTTTTATCTCCTAATCCTACTCCCCATACCACTTACCACACCCTACCTCCTGATCTCTCTCTCTCTCTCTCTCTCTCTCTCTCTCTCTCTCTCTTTCTCTCTCTCTCCCTCCCCCCACCCTATACCTCCCTTCTCTCTAACTTCACTAATCCTCTCTAAACCCCTATCCTTCACCCCACTCCGATCTCTATCTCTTTCTCTCCCTCAACCCCACTCCTCCCCTCTACATCTCCCACCACCACGATATCTATATATTTCTCTCCCCATCCTGTAGTATCCTTGATCTGATATCACACGATATTATCTCAAATATAAACTTTAAAATGAAAATTTTTACAAGCAGTAACTAGTTCTCAAAACTAGTGAAGAAAGAACTAGAACTGGTCATTGAATAACCCACCCAGAGCTTGATAGGTGAACACTTTTGGATATGAAAAATGTACTGGGGACTATGCAGTAGCAAGGACAATAGCATCAATGCCAGCTTATGAGTTCTATGCACAAGGTACTGGGGCCATTTATGTTTTGAACATCAGCCATGGTGAAGTCTACTCCAAGGCTTCCTGGGCACACCAACATATGTATACTAAACTCATTAAATTACACTTGAAATCAACCATAGGTGTACATAAGGTCAATAAACTCCTAACTTGATGATGGACAAGAGTTTATGAGGTATAGGGAAGGTTTGACTGAATTTGGGGGAAAGATGAGAAATGCGCTATGGTGGACTACTCCACTAGATTTCTTCCAATATCTTCCAAACATGTAGAGAAGGCCACCAATTCCCAGTCTAATTGTGGTATGGTATTCATAAATGTATCAGGTACCCAACATGACTGACAAAACTGAAATTTGAGCATACAAAGAATTTTTAATTAAACAAACTGCAAAACTAGTCAAATAGAAGTGCTCAATGATTTGTCTTCAAAAATATGAACAAAAGCAGTCCTAGAGGGTCAAAAATATATTATTTATGAGTTGATATGGCTTATTCAGACAAGTGAACACCTACAACAACTTACAAAAAGGAAAATCGATTTATAGAACTTAGTATATTGCAAATTTCTGGAAACTAGTCAATAAAAATTGCGCAGAGAACTAGTCTTGTGAAAGGTGAGCACAATCAGCCTCTAAGGCTCTTGAAGTCTCCTTCTGATGAAAAATATGGCTCAGATACATATAAAATAATAGAAGAATTCTATATTATAGAATAATGAGTAGCAAATGTTTATATTTTGACCTCATACTTTACAAAGAATATCTAACCATGGAATTCTTACAATACTAAGTGTAGAATGAGTCCGGGAAGAGAAGAAGAAGCATGATCTTCTCTGGATATGCAATATAATGAATACATGGAAGATTTATTCTCATGGAATGTGCACCATATCTCAATTACTGCTCATAGGGGGCACATTCATCAACTGAAACTTGTCCAAATTGCACACATATGCTACTCAACATTGAAACCTTGGCTCTGGTGAGAATTGTTGTATCTTGATCATCTGGACACCTTTTTCAACAAGATAAAAGGATTTTATTACTAGAAAATACCCTCTGGATTCAATGGATTAGGTCTCACAACCCATTAATGGTTATAAATTCCGAAACAAAAACCTCCATTTCGGCCCTTCAACATTGTTTCCACTGAATGAGAAGAATGCTTCAAAGGATAGAAAAAAGGGAGGATGTAATCATAGAGATGGATAAGATCTGAAAATTGGTCATCACTGGATGAAATGGATCATGTGAAGAATAGTGTAGCAGGAACTATGGGGCACATCTCCCACAGGTGGCTAAGGGTGCATCACCAAAGCCTAGAGAAGCTTGATATTTCTCACATATAAACAATAAAATGTCAAAATATATGAATGTGGTGTGCCCTCCTTCTTTTATAGACTAGGTGACTTGTTGAGCAAGTTAAATTTCTAATAAAACTCCTTGGAATCCTCTAATATGCCTTCCTTGACTGAGTTGGCACTTTCTATATTTTTTATTGACTAACGTTTCCTCTTTTTTGGAAAATGCGCCCTCCTGGATTTTCTGGATGTTTCCTCCTTTTTGCAATTGGTTGGATATTGTTCTTTTTGGAAACTGCTCCCAGCTTAACTTTCTATATGTCTCTCGATTTTCCTCACTTGCCTTCTTTATGCACTGCTTTAGTCAATTTCCTCTTTTTTTGCTTTGCTCTGCTTTTTATTTCACTTTCCTCTTTGGTTGACAACTCATCGAGCCGACCTTATCTCCTTATGATTCATTTTCATCATCCAACTCATCATCACATGTAATTAATAATTAAATACAAAAATAATAATTACATCATCTTCAATTTAATTAATTGAAACAATGATAGTCTGAATTTTTATTCCTAGTTAATTTAATTGCCCAGGGTAATTTACCAATATTATCCCCCTCATCAATTAATTAATTGAATTTCACTAGGATCCATGGGGTTTTAAGGTGACATTGGATACTTCCTGGTTCTTGACAAAATGGGAACATGACACAACCCCCCTCCCCCCTACCCTATTCACCCACACCCTCTACCCTTATTCCCTTGGGCACTCTCTCTCTCTCTCTCTACACCTCCACCTACTTGTATCCTCTATCCATATCTCTCACCCCAAACCCCCTAACACCCTCCCCCCATCTCTCTCTCTCATACAACTAACTCCTCTCCTCTCTCTCTATCTCTCTCCATAACCCTTACTAATTCCCTCTCTAACTTTCTCAATCCCCTACTCCTCACCATAACTTTAACCCCCATACTCATCTATGTCTCTCTCCCCCCTCTCCCCCCTAACCCTTATGAATCCCATCTCTCACTCTTTATATCCCTTACTCCTCCACCTATAGTACCTTACCTCCAACCCTCTCTCTCCCCCAACACCGCCCTCGCTCTCTCTCTCTCTCTCTCTCTCTCTCTCTCTCTCTCTCTCACTCACTCACTCAGTACCCCTAACCTTCTCTCTCTCTCCTTAACCCCCCTCCTACTCTCCATACCCATAAACATGCCCTCTTCCCCTCTCTTTCTCTCTCCTACTTCCCCTAACCCTACCCCTCTCTCTATCTCTCATACTCCCCTTCCCCTCTCACTCTCTATCTCTCCTAATCACCCTCCCCCTACCACTTACCATCCCCCATCTCTCTCTCTCTCTAACCCAACCCCATACACATTCTTCCCTATAACAACCCTAATCCTCCCTAAACCCATACCCCCACAACCCCCCTCCTCCCCCTTACCGCTAAGGTAAATTTGATTTTTACGAAAACATGTGCACGTTTTAGCTCTACAAAACCCGTATGTGTTTTGTAGAGCTACAATGCGTGTACGTTTTGTAAAGCTATAATGCGCACGCATTTTGGTTTCCATGGCACCCATATAGGCGGGAAAGGAAAATTTGAATTTAAAAGAAACACGCTCACATTTCTTAGCACTAAGACTAAGCCTTGTCACCTATCCTGGTGTCATCATTCTTCCTATGTGTCGACTTTGGACTTAGCTTCAGGTTAACCAAACCTAGGGTATGGAATATGGTAAACCATACGTAATTAGACATCTCACCATTTTTCTCAATATGCCCGTTTTTAGCTGTTGGTTACAGTATGCTACACACCATAATTTTTGATGAAATTTTAGACTCAAATAGCATTTTTTTCTGCATATTCTAAATATGTAATTTTTAAAAAAGAATATATATATATTTTCTATTTTTTTCTTATTTTTCTTGTGTCATGACTCCCTAACTAAAAAAACACAAAGTTAGTGTTTCGTCCATCACTCTTTTGTTTCTCAACCATTTTGAAAAAAAATTGTATGGTGCACTAAAATACACCGACCTATACATGCTATAAAAAAACTGTTTCGAAATAATTGCATTAAGACTTTCAAAGGAAACACTCACACTTGGCATATTGTTTTCGAGGTTTGTTCACTTAGATAATTTAAAAACAAATAGCAGTGCACTAGTACTAGATGTTCTCTATATGTCTACCAGCTTTTGTAACTTGATTAAATCATTTAGGCACTCAAAGGTTGCACCCACAAAAAAAATACCTTATAACTTGTCAAAAAATTAAAAAGTTTATGTTAAACAAGATCAAACTTTAGATAGTTAAGAACATTTTCAATAGAAAAAAATTATATATTCAGAAGCATCATTCAATTTCCTATGTTTCATCTGTTTTACTCATTGCAAGATTCATTGTGTATGTGTCTCAAAATATCCATGTAAGTTGATGGATGACTATTTTTTTAGTTTTCTATTGCATCTAACGTGTATTTTCTAGTAATAAACTCCTTTTATCTTGTTGAAAAAGGTGTCCGGATGATCAAGATACAACAATTCTCACCAGAGCCAAGGTTTCAATGTTGAGTAGCATATGTGTGCAATTTGGAGAAGTTTCAGTTGATGAATGTGCCCCCTATGAGCAGTCATTGAGATATGGTGTGATTTCCATGAGAATAAATCTTCCATGTATTCATCATATTGCATATCCAGAGAAGATCATGCTTCTTCTTCTCTTCCCAGACTCATTCTACACTTAGTATTGTAAGAATTCCATGGTTGGATATTCTTTGTAAAGTCTGAGGTCAAAGTATATTCATTTGATACTCATTATTCTATATTTCATTATTCTATATTATAGAATAATGAGTAGCAAATGAATATACTTTGACCTATGACATTACAAAGAATATCCAACCATGGAATTCTTACAATACTAAGTGTAGAATGAGTCTGGGAAGAGAAGAAGAAGCATGATCTTCTCTGGATATGCAATATGATGAATACATGGAAGATTTATTCTCATGGAAAGCACACCATATCTCAATGACTGCTCATAGGGGGCACATTCATCAACTGAAACTTCTCCAAATTGCACACATATGCTACTCAACATTGAAACCTTGGCTTTGGTGAGAATTGTTGTATCTTGATCATCTAGACACCTTTTTCAACAAGATAAAAGGAGTTTATTACTAGAAAATACCCTTTGGATTCAATGGATCAGGTCTCACAACCCATAAATGGTTATAAATTCTGAAACCAAAACCTTCATTTCGGCCCTTCAACATTGTTTCCACCGAATGAGAAGAATGCTTCAAAGGATAGAAAAAAGGGAGGATGTAATCATAGAGATGGATAAGATATGAAAATTGGTCATCACTAGATGCAATCGATCATGTGAAGAATAGTGTAATAAGAACTATGGGGCACATCTCCCACAGGTGGCTAAGGGTGCATCACCAAAGCCTAGAGAAGCTTGAGATTTCTCACATATAAACAATAAAATGTCAAAAGACATGAATGTGGTGTGCCCTCCTTCTTTTATAGACTAGGTGACTTGTTGAGCAAGTTCAATTTCTAATAAAACTCCTTGGAATCCTCTAATACACCTTCCTTGACTGAGTTGGCACTTTCCATATTTTTTATTGACTAACTTTTCCTCTTTTTTGGAAAATGCGCCCTCTTGGATTTTCTGGATGTTTCCTCCTTTTTGCAATTGGTTGGATATTGTTCTTTTTGGAAACTGCTCCCTCCTTAACTTTCTATATGTTTCCGGATTTTCCTCACTTGCCTTCTTTATGCACTGCTTTAGTCAATTTCCTCTTTTTTTGCTTTGCTCCGCTTTTTATTTCACTTTCCTCTTTGGTTGACAACTCACTGAGCCAACCTTATCTCCTTATGATTCATTTTCATCATCCAACTCATCATCACATGTAATTAATAATTAAATACAAAAATAATAATTACATCATCTTCAATTTAATTAATTGAAACAACTATAGTCTGAATTTTTATTCCTAGTTAATTTAATTGCCCGGGGTAATTTACCAATATTGTCCCCCTCATCAATTAATTAATTGAATTTCACTAGGATCCATGGGATTTTAAGGTGACATTGGATACTTCCTGGTTCTTGACAAAATGGGAACATGACACAACCCCCCTCCCCCCTACCCCTAATCACCCACACCCTCTACCCTTATTCCCTTGGGCACTCTCTCTCTCTCTCTCTACACCTCCACCTACTTGTATCCTCTATCCATATCTCTCACCCCTAACCCCCTAACACCCTCCCCCCATCTCTCTCTCTCATACAACTAACTCCTCTCCTCTCTCTCTATCTCTCTCCATAACCCTTACTAATTCCCTCTCTAACTTTCTCAATCCCCTACTCCTCACACTAACTTTAACCCCCATCCTCATCTATGTCTCTCTCTCCCCTCTCCCCCCTAACCCTTATCAACCCCATCTCTCACTCTTTATATCCCTTACTCCTCCACCTATAGTACCTTACTCCCACCCCTCTCTCTCCCCCAACACCGGCCTCTCTCTCTCTCTCTCTCTCAGTACCCCTAACCTTCCCTCTCTCTCCTTAACCCCCCTCCTACTCTCCCTACCCATAAACACACCCTCTTCCCCTCTCTTTCTCTCTCCTACTTCCCCTAACCCTACCCCTCTCTCTATCTCTCATACTCCCCTTCCCCCTCTCACTCTCTATCTCTCCTAATCACCCTCCCCCTACCACTTACCACCCCCCATCTCTCTCTCTCTACCCCAACCCCATACACCTTCTTCCCTCTAACAACTCTAATCCTCCCTAAACCCATACCCCCCCAACCCCCCTCCTCCCCCTTACCCCTAAGGTGTTGAGATATTGTAACTTCAAAGAATATTATATTTGTACTTTATTATTCCGGAGATGTTTCATTCCTCCGTGCAGATCTTATTGTATATCCGGAGATGTTTATTCCTCCGTCGGAATGTGGTAACTCGGGTTATTAGACTTCCCTAGTAGGGGTCGGCCCTGTATGTGTTATGTGGGTCAAAGGGTTATTAGACCACCCTAGAGGGGTCGGCCCAGTTAGTTGTAGTGGGGTATTTAACCTATTGGTTAAATACGAGCCTACGTGTACTTGTGTAAAATACACATCAGAGTAGTGTATAAATAGAGGAGGTGTGTTCCTCATTACATACACTCACTCACTCACTTGAGAAAGGCGCACTTGTGGAGGAGAGGTCTGCTATGGAGGAGAAGGAGCTTATGCTCAGGGTTTGCATCTTTGTATATTGCTGGTCATCTATATTGAGGAAGCTTTGCTGGGTTTTCTACCCCATGAGGGTTTCCCAGGATAAATCTCTGTCTCTTGTGTTTATGCTATGCTTGTTGTTTCTTCAGTGATCCTGTATATGCTATTATTATGAAATGGAATGTAATGCTGCTATTTTCTGTCTTAGCATATTGAAATTTAACATGGTATCAGAGCTAACCTGAAGGAAGACAAGGTATGGCACTAAAGACACTTGCTCTACTTACGACAATTTGAAGGTTAGGGTTTTACATAGAAAAAACCAGTCATCGTAGCACTTTCGCTATAAATCCGTTTTGGCAAATTTTTCGGATCTGAAATTGTTACAGGACGAAGATAAAATCTCCAGGTACCTTGTGTCCAAAGGACAACCTCTAATTCGTTGTACTTTGTGATTTATGATCTGTACAATATAGGGTTTCTGCCTCTTCCAGATCTGAGTCAAAATCAGGTGACCGTGGGAAAAAGGTCATATCTTGGGCTAGGAAGCTCCAAATGAAATTTCGTAAAAAGTGACAGGTAGTACACAGTCTGCACTATCTCGGAAAACTTTTTCAGAGGCCGAAGTTGAACCAGTGACACGTGGCACTCCGTACAAGTGCGCTCTCCTGTATTATCCCATAAACAGGTCACGTTGCGACACTTGACATAACTCTCTCTCAAAAACTCCAATTGAGGTCAGACCTGTCAGGATGGAAAGATAACAGGCCGAGCTATCTCAGAAAACTTTTTCAGAGGCCGAAGGTCAAACAGTGACACGTGGCACGCCGTACAAGTTCGCTCTCCTGTATTTTCCCAAAACAGGTCACGTTGCGACATTTGGAATAACTCTCTCTCAGAGAATCCAATTGAGGTCAGACCTGTCAGGATAGAAAGATAGCAGGTCAGGCTATCTCAGGAAACTTTTTCAGACCCTGTGGATCAAAAATTTCAGAGTTACACCAGAAACAATCAGGTACATATTTCTGTCAAAACAGAATTATTTTTTGGTACCTTCATTCATGACTTCCGGAATTTAGGGCTTTGGAGAAAGTTGGAATTTTTGTAATCAGAGACCACGGATGGATGCTACTCATCAAAATAGAAATTTAGAGACCAAGATCAGAATTTTTGGTTGGGCAGAAGGCCGGGCTTGATTAGACCCTAGTTCGGGACTTTGATCAGAAAAGCGGAAAATTAGGGCTTCTGTAAAAATGGGAATTTTTGAAATCTGTGACCACGGCTGGAAGCTCCTCAGAAAATTAGAAGCTTAGAGCTTTGAATCAAACTTTTTGATGGGGCAAAAGAGTGGGCTTCATCAAACCCCAGTTCAGGGTCACGTCCAGTGAATCCGAAAGTTTCAAAGGCAAAATTGAGGAGTAAAACTTTGCAGTTTTCAAATTCTGAATATATCAGTTTGATCAGCTCATCAAGGCGCATATCTCTATCCTTTCGGAAGTTTGAATTTTTGGGGTTTCTCTGACAAACCCATATCCAGCTCCAGGTCCAGTTCTTGCAAATCAAGTGGATAGGGTTAATCCTAGAAGAAGATGGATTGGTCACCTACATAAGTGAAGGAGTTCATGTTTCAGAGGGAGATGAGGCTAAGGCTTTACATAAGGAGATTACAAGTGATCTCGACAGGTATGACTCATCGAGGTATGTTTTGAGATTTGTTCATGATTAAGTTTATGGTATGTTTGTCTTCATGTTATTACAGTTAGTACAATCTTGATTTTAGATTTGTTGTATCACCTTAACAAAATTATGAATGCATGATAGAAGATATTCATTGGTTAGGGGGTTGACACTTATGATTGTACTAATGCATTATGGTGTTGTGTGAGGTTGAGGTTGTCTGCTAACAAGATACAGGTACATCACAAAAGACAAATCAGGCTCCATGACCATGAAAACATGAAGACAAAGAGTCATCCATAATCTCTGTTCTACTTACGAGGTATGTTGTACATAACCAAGTAGGTATACTAATCCAGGTATGTTTCCCATGAATCTTACCTTGTGTTAGGATCCCTTATATACGTATACTTGGAATGATTGGTTATGCTTATTCATAAAGTTAGTAATCAAGGGATTATGCATATTATATCTTTTATCAATGATATGCATGAGTAAAAGAAGACTTCCTTGAAATCTTGAATACTAATGTTTATTAACTATAATCATGACTATACGTTTTCAAGATTATTTAGTACTATAATGTTTTGATAGCATTTAGAATATACTAATGAGTGTATGTTTGTGTATGAGATCATGAGGATGACTCTTGAGCATGCACAGTGGTACAGAATGAATAGAAGTTCAAAAGACATACAGAAGATCAAGCGGGAGGCAACCACACAAACATAAAAGATAAGTATTTGAGTTGTTATTTGAAATAGTAATAATATTGCCTACAATAGGTTGTATGCATATTTGTATTCCCATAATATATAATGCTGAGTGTAAACATTCATAGAGCATTGAACAGTATACTACTAATGTGCATATGATTGACAAGTTGGACAAACATTCCATTATTGCTTGTCTAGAATGAAACCTCTTTGCTGACATGCTGAGAGTTGTGCACACTCTCGATAGTATGTTCTGGTAGAGATGGAAGGCATCTAGATAGCCACTGTATGCATACAGGATATGGGAAAGTGTTGTGCCAAAGTATTGGTCAAAATAGTTGCATCACTATGTAAATGATATCTGTATGCATAATGGGTTATCTTTTGATGATTATGAAGTATTACTAATCATGTACTTAATTTTGATTTGTAGGAAAGGTCATGAAGAATGATGGACACCGTACAAGTGGTGGATGTTCAAACAAGAAGATTTACAAATCAAACAAAATATAGAAGGCTCATGGCTAGAAGATTCTCTTAGAAAGAGGAAGAGAATCACGACAAGATGTTTGCTCCAAGTATGGTGTAATTAAAGAAGAAGTATGAATCAGATTCTGTATAGGTACCTAGGATCGATAATAATTTGATAAGCTTAATGATCACCATGGGTGATGTGGATCTCAACCTTTGCTACAAGGTTGAATATGATACACATATGACATGGATGCAAGAAGGAACTCACCACAGAGTTCGAATGATATTGAGGCTCATATCAGTAGACCCATCTAACGAGAGATGGCACAGATAGATATGCAGAAGATCATTCAATGCAGAAATGAAAATGAAAGATCTCAATTTGATGCTTTACTTCCTAGGTCTGGAAGTATGGCAAGGCTCAGAAGGAATATTTCTCAACCAGGGAAAGTATGATGAGAAATATGACTTGAGGTGTTGGAATGGCCACTCTTATGGATTCCAACTTGAAGCTGTTAGGGGATATAACTCTGTACAGTCAATTTATTGGGTCTTTGATATATCTAACATATACTAGGTTATATATATGCTTTGTTATGAACACCTTGAGTTAGTATCTAGTGGAAACTAGATGTGTTTACCTGATAGTTGCAAAGCATGTGATGAGGCACATAAAGGACACGATAGAATTTGATCTATGCTATCTTGAAGATCATGACTTCAGATGGCTATTCAGATTCTGTTTGGGCAGGAAGTGTTTCAGACAAGAAGAACACATCGAGAGGATGTTATTGTCTAGGATTAGCCATGATCTCGTGGTTTAGCTGGAAGCAGTCTAGTGTGGCTATCAGCACAAGCGGAATATATGGTTGCTTGCTCTGCTAGTTGTGAAGAAGTTTGGCCTTAGGATTGTTTGACTTAGAGATAGAACCAACTGAGATCCTATGTGATAATTAGAGTTGTATCAAGATGACATAGAATCTAGTGTTCCATGATAAGTCAAAGAACATAGGGAACTAACAAGATATGACACAGAAAGGAACTCTAAAAGTTTGAATTTGTAACAGGTTACCGTTGTACTAACCAAGCCTCTACGTCAAGTGAAGAAGTTACCAACCAAACCTCTGTCTCGAGTGAAGCTTGAATACTTCCGAGACAAGCTTGGTGTAGTTCAAAAGGACCCTCCTCGAAAGGGGGAGTAGTATAGTCACTACTGATGAGATTGTCTCATCAAACAACAAGGTCGTTGATGAGGTAACCTGTTCTCTACACCTAGTCACTTAGAAATAGTTAGATTTAGGACTATTTTTATTTCTGTTTAGTTTTACTCATACATGATTTTTGATGTTAGATGTATTGGTGAGAATACATGCTAGAGGTATACATGCTTTTGATGTTAGATGTATACATGATGTTAGATGTATTAGTGAGAATACATGCTAGATGTATACATACTTTTGATGTTAGATGTATACATGATTTTGATGTTAGATGTATTAGTGAGAATACATGCTAGATATATACATGCTTTTGATGTTAGATGTATACATGATTTTGATGATAGATGTATTAGTGAGAATACATGCTAGATGTATACATGCTTTTGATGTTAGATGTATACATGATTTTGATGTTAGATGTATTGGTGAGAATACATGCTAGAGGTATACATGCTTTTGATGTTAGATGTATACATGATGTTAGATGTATTAGTGAGAATACATGCTAGATATATACATGCTTTTGATGTTAGATGTATACATGATTTTGATGATAGATGTATTAGTGAGAATACATGCTAGATGTATACATGCTTTTGATGTTAGATGTATACATGATTTTGATGATAGATGTATTAGTGAGAATACATGCTAGATGTATACATGCTTTTGATGTTAGATGTATACATGATTTTGATGATAGATGTATTAGTGAGAATACATGCTAGATATATACATGCTTCTGATGTTAGATGTATATATGATTTGATGATAGATGTATTAGTGAGAATACATGCTTTTGATGACAGATGTATACATGATTTTAGATGTATTAGTAAGAATACATGCTTTTGATATATGACGTATACATGCTGTTGATGCTAGATATTGATTATGTACTTGTATGGATGAGGATACTTGTACTTGTATTGATGAGAATACAGATTGAGGGGATTGAATCATCCCTGGACTTTCAGTCCCAAAGAGAGCCGTAGA
The DNA here is from genome assembly GCA_027924585.1 of Larix kaempferi. NCBI lineage: Eukaryota > Viridiplantae > Streptophyta > Pinopsida > Pinales > Pinaceae > Larix > Larix kaempferi. The sequence goes on along the minus strand of BSBM01000994.1, from coordinate 20,812,477 downwards.
CGTAAGGTCTCCGAGAATGAAGTCCTTAGTGGACAGTTGAGGGGATTGAATCATCCCTGGACTTTCAGTCCTAAAGAGAGCCGTAGACGTGAGGTCTCCGAGAATGAAGTCCTTAGTGGACATGATAGGATTGCATCATCCTCAAGAGAGCCGTAGACGTATGTCTTCGAGAATGAAGTCCTTGGTGGACATGAGGGGATTGGATCATCCCTGGACTTCAGTCCTAAAGAGAGCCGTAGACAGGTGTCTCCGAGAAATAAGAGGGATTGTATCATCCTTGAACACATGTTCTAAAGTGAGCCGTAGACAGGTGTCTCCGAGAAAGAAAAGGGATTGTATCATCCTTGAACATCTGTTCTAAAGAGAGCCGTAGATGTATGTCTCCGATAAATGAAATCCTGAATTAACAGGTAGGGGATTGCATCGTCCCCGGACTGATGTCCCAGAATAGAACCGTAGACTGGGTCTCCGATAATGAAATCCTGAATGAACAGGTAGGGGATTGTATCGTCCCCGGACTGAGGTCCCAGAATAGAACCGTAGACTGGGTCTCCGATAATGAAATCCTGAATGAACAGGTAGGGGATTGTATCGTCCCCGGACTGAGGTCCCAGAATAGAACCGTAGACTGGGTCTCCGATAATGAAGTCCTGAATGAACAGGTAGGGGATTGTATCGTCCCCGGACTGAGGTCCCAGAATAGAACCGTAGACTGGGTCTCCGATAATGAAGTCCTGAATGAACAGGTAGGGGATTGTATCATCCCCGGACTGAGGTCCCAGAATAGAACCGTAGACTGGGTCTTCGAAAAATGAAGTCCTGAATGAACAGGCAGGGGATTGCATCGTCCCCGGACTGAGGTCCCAGAATTGATCCGTAGACTGAAGTCTCCGAGAACTGAAGATTGGATTGTATCATCCATGGACCTATGTCCTAAAAGGAGCAGGATTGATCATCCTAGGAATATGATCGTATGATGATGATAGTGATGACGATGCTGATGATCGTGTGATGACGATGCTGATGATCGTGCTGATGACGATGCTGATGATCGTGTGATGACGATGTTGATGATCGTGCTGATGACTATGCTGATGATCGTGCTGATAACGATGCTGATGATCGTGTGATGACGATGCTGATATGACGATGCTGATGATCGTGTGATGACGATGCTGATGATCGTGCTGATGACGATGCTGATGATCGTGTGATGACGATGCTGCTGATCGTGTGATGACGATGCTGCTGATCGTGTGATGACGATGCTGCTGATCGTGAGATGACGATGCTGCTGATCGTGTGATGACGATGCTGCTGATCGTGTGATGACGATGCTGCTGATCGTGAGATGACGATGCTGCTGATCGTGTGATGACGATGCTGCTGATTGTGTGATGACGATGCTGCTGATCGTGTGATGACGATGCTGCTGATCGTGTGATGACGATGCTGCTGATCGTGTGATAACGATGCTGCTGATCGTGTGATGACGATGCTGCTGATCGTGTGATGACGATGCTGCTGATCGTGTGATAACGATGCTGCCGATCGTGTGATGATGATACTGTTGATCGTGATGTTGATGTTGATGTTGACATTGATGTACCAGTAACTGTTTGAGTTACTGATGAAGAAAAATTGAAGAAAGCTTCCAATGATTTATAGATGTATCATGTATGATGTTGATGACTCCTTGCTCGAGCAGATGTTGTTATAATATCCTTCTCGTTAAGGGGGAGTGTTGAGATATTGTAACTTCAAAGAATATTATATTTGTACTTTATTATTCCGGAGATGTTTCATTCCTCCGTGCAGATCTTATTGTATATCCGGAGATGTTTATTCCTCCGTCGGAATGTGGTAACTCGGGTTATTAGACTTCCCTAGTAGGGGTCGGCCCTGTATGTGTTATGTGGGTCAAAGGGTTATTAGACCACCCTAGAGGGGTCGGCCCAGTTAGTTGTAGTGGGGTATTTAACCTATTGGTTAAATACGAGCCTACGTGTACTTGTGTAAAATACACATCAGAGTAGTGTATAAATAGAGGAGGTGTGTTCCTCATTACATACACTCACTCACTCACTTGAGAAAGGCGCACTTGTGGAGGAGAGGTCTGCTATGGAGGAGAAGGAGCTTATGCTCAGGGTTTGCATCTTTGTATATTGCTGGTCATCTATATTGAGGAAGCTTTGCTGGGTTTTCTACCCCATGAGGGTTTCCCAGGATAAATCTCTGTCTCTTGTGTTTATGCTATGCTTGTTGTTTCTTCAGTGATCCTGTATATGCTATTATTATGAAATGGAATGTAATGCTGCTATTTTCTGTCTTAGCATATTGAAATTTAACATAAGGTAAATTTGATTTTTATGAAAACATGTGCATGTTTTAGCTCTACAAAACCCGTATGTGTTTTGTAGAGCTGCAATGCATGTACATTTTGTAAAGCTATAATGCACATGCGTTTTGGTTTCCATGGCACCTAGATAGGCGGGAAAGGAAAATTTGAATTTAAAAGAAACACGCTCGCATTTCTTAGCACTAAGACCAAGCCTTGTCACCTATCCGGGTGTCATCATTCTTCCTATGTGTCGAATTCGGACTTAGCTTCAGGTTAACCAAATCTTGGGTATGGAATATGGTAAACCATAGCTAATTAGACATCTCACCATTTTTCTCAATATGCCCGTGTTTAGCTGCTGGTTACAGTATGCTACACGCCATAATTTGTGATGAAATTTTAGACTCAGATAGCATTTTTTCTGCATATTCCAAATATGTAATTTTTAAAAAGAATATATATATATTTTCTATTTTTTTTGTCATTTTTCTTGTGTCATGACTCCTTAACTAAAAAAACACACATCCAGTGTTTTGTCCATAACTCTTTTGTTTCTCAACCATTTTGAAAAAAAATTGTATGGTGCACTAAAATACACCAACCTATACATGCTATAAAAAAACTGTTCCGAAATAATTACATTAAGACTTTCAAAGGAAACACTCACACATGGCATATTGTTTTTGAGGTTTGTTCACTTAGATAATTTAAAAACAAATAGTAGTGCACTAGTACTAGATGTTCTATATATGTCTACCAGCTTTTGTAACTTGATTAAATCATTTAGGCACTCAAAGGCTGCACCCACAAAAAAGTATACCTTATAATTTGTCAAAAAATTAATTTTTTTTTGTTAAACAAGATCAAACTTTAGATGGTTAAGAACATTTTCAATACAAAAAAATTATATATTGAGAAGCATCATTCAATTTCCTATGTTTCATCTGTTTTACTCATCGCAAGATTCATTGTGTATGTGTCTCAAAATATCCATGTAAGTTGATGGATGACTATTTTTTTAGTTTTCTATTGCATCTAATGTGTCAAAAGAAACCCTCATTATCTTGCACACACCCTTCAAAAACAAATTCTTGCCATATTTCCAAGGAAGAGTTAGCTTGACCCCACTACATAATCCAATAATAGAAGAATTCAAGTAAAAAAATTACAGTCCTGTGAGTAAATTTTCTCTATCATGCTATTGTAAAAGCAATCTTTATCCTTCTAAAATCACATTAAACTAAGATTTTGCTCATTTTATTCAGCCAAACTATGTTACTCGCTTGGTAGAATTTTTTTTAGAAATCATATTCCAACTCAAACAACAACATTCACAAGTACCTTTTATTTGTATATTAACTTACTCATGTTCCTAGTTTGAAATAATATTTTCACACATATGTCAATCTTCTATATCACATTCATGACAATATTTTAAAATTGGGTTAAACTAATTTGGAATGAGAGTCTTTCACTTAGTCAATATTCTACAACTCATTCTTCTACTTCAATTTGAGGATTACTCCATCACCAACCATTAAGGATTCTCATTCCATTGAGTAACAACCAACTACATCTTTCCTTTGTAAACCTTAATAACTAGTAATGTGATACTTCTCACTAGTCTATCTATTGTACCGAGAGTACTGAGGTTCTCTACAATCAAGTAGATATAGCAACCACGAATGAACAACAAGATCTCTGAATCAAGAAGATAATCATGCTCCACAACCAAGACATTGCCCATTTCCAACAATGGATCATTACAATTTAATTGACAAGAAAATTATTACAATTCCATAAATTTTAATGATGTAGATGGATTCAGGTACCCCCTTAGTCATTGCAAACTAATGATTAGTCATTGCAAACTAATTAGATCTATCATAATTACAATATTGGCATGTCTAGAGAGTCACATATAGAAATAGGTTAAATATATAATTATAAAATTCTATATATATTATATTATATATGGACACTCTTAATTTGTGTGTTATGTATAAGGAAATATTTGATTAGGACATCTTATAACTTAGATTGTCTAGTTGTATTTTTTATGCCATGACTATATTAGTCATATTTTTTATCCCATGACTAAATTACTCATTTCTATCTGTGATCACTTAAAGTTTCTCAAATTTGGTCATAATTCACTTAAAAACACTATGGTGACCAAATGTTTTGGTGGTTTAGTCATTTATTTCGCATGGTGGCCAATGATTTTGGTTGCTTGGTCATTTATCACTGATTTTTCTACTAGTAGTTTAAAAAGAATTAGAAAATGATTAAAATATATACATTTTAATTTATAGGAGTGTTTTAAAATATAAACATTTTAATTTATTTACAGATAACGTATATTATTGTTTACAAGTTTTGTGTTAAGTTTCACAGGGAAAAAGTAGATGCATGTTGGAATTAGCTTTTTTTATACTAGGGGAATCGACAACTGGAGGTTGGGATGGTACTCGCATTACATGGGGTCCAGGGATCCAATCTCGCTACCACTATACCGCTAGGTACACCAATGAGACCAAACACTGGAAACAAGTTAATTTGGGGGTATTTGAACACATGACCCTTTGATTACAAAATGACATCGAAACCACTTGAACTACCCCCCATAAAAGATGCATGGTGGAATTCTTAGTTTTCCTTCTTCTTTTAAATAACATAAAGCTTTTTTGTTTACAAGTTTTGTGTTTAGTTTCACAAGGAAAAAGTAGATGCATGATGCAACTCTTAGTTTTCCTTCTTCTTTTAAATATCATAATTTTTTTAAAAATAAATCCACTAGCATGTAACATGTTATTAATGTAGAAAAGGTAGTTTGGTTATTCCAACAAGACATGACAAAAGGATTTAAAGTTGAATGGTGATGTTTGTTGACTTTAAAACGCTTTAAAAATATTTTATTAAATTTATACACATCATGTGAAAGATTAATACCATATGACTAATTCCCACAATTTATGGAGAAACATTGATCTCATAAGTGCATGCCGATTACTGTTTGATCTCAAGATAAAATAAAACATTTTAATGAAAGTAAGAGCTTTATGAAAAATTGATGCTTCACTTAAATCAAGAATCATTAGCCCATTCCTAATATTTTAGATACACGACGTAAATTAAATTACACACGAATGGACTTAATCGAATTATTTTAGCAAGTACAACAATGCGAGATGGCATTGTTTTTTAAATCAAAGTTGAAGGCTTATAAAAATCGATAATTATTCAAATCCCAAAACTATCACCTTTCTTACATTATTGGACATATATCCTTCTTAGATGTGGATCAAAATATTTTAAAATAAAATTCTAATTAAATTATTTCAATCTTCCAAAGTGTTTAATTAATCAATTTATGAATTGAAGATCGAAATTTGGTGAGATTGACGAAACATGATAATAATCCATCTTAAGAAAACCAAGGCATGGATTCAACTTGAGTAAGTTAAAATATGAACATGAAAGCGTTTTTTATCAACCCAAAAACCAAAAGACTAAAACATCACACATAAGCCAAACCACCAAATCTTCATTTCATGAAATCTAAGCCAAAAAATTGATAAGCAGAAATCAAACATCTAACAAAAGGAAACCATCAAATAATCGCTCTCAAATTAACCAGACAAAATCAAAGGAAATTGAAAGTGGTGTTTTTAGAAATTTCAAATGGGGACCCCTTTGTTTTTTCAAAAACTAAGGGTAGCTTGTTGAGGCCTCAACAAATGGTGAAACATTGGGTGAAGCAGTTATCTCTGTCTAATATTTCTTGAAAGACTTATTCACACCTAATGTTAACAATAACGGTAAAGATAGATCTCTAAAGCATGGGTACAAACTTATGTTTATCAATTTAAAATATGTTCCCACTAAGCACGACACCGAGTAATTGACATATCACATATTCTAGCCAATTTATGAGGTTAATGTTTCCCAACTTGCACTCCGCAAATAATTGATATAAATTGCTTCACTTTGTGTAAGTGAAACATTTTTCTATGTGTGTTCTTCATATATCTTTAACCCGACGTTACTTCACTACTCGTGAGTGTCCATAGCCTTGAAAAAGGTGCCTTAGTATCATACAAACATATCTCTATAGGTAACAAGCGTCCACAGCCTGACAAATTTACTTGCACTTTCCACACTAGTTAGTATTATCAAATTCCATTTGAAACACCCTTTTGATATATATGAAGAATTTCAAAAGAAATGAGGGTAATGAAAGCGTGGAGGTCATACAAGCATGGCCCCGGTGCCAGCGAGAATCCATATCTGCGATGAGTTTACTTGTAGTTCTCATACTAAAACAGTGCTTCCAACTTCCCTTTATTATGATACACATTTATCATTTGTATATAGATAATTACATGTGCATTTTTCTTACAGTATGCTACACATTTATCATTTGTATATAGATAGTTACAGTATGCTACACACCATGATTTTTGATGAAATGTTAGACATAGATAACATTTTTTCTGTATATTCCAAATATGTAATTTTTAAAAAGAATATATATATATTTTCTATTTTTTCCGATTTTTCTTGTGTCATGATTCCTTAACTAAAAAAACACACAATTAGTGTTTCATCCATAACTCTTTTGTTTCTCAATCATTTTGAAAAAAATTTGTATGGTACACTAAAATACACCGACCTATACATTGTATAAAAAAACTGTTTTGAAATAATTGCATTAAGACCTTCAAAGGACGCACCCACACTTGGCATATTTTTTTCGAGGTTTGTTCACTTAGATAATTTAAAAAAAAATTATTATTATTATTTTTGGAAAAATAGCAGTGCACTAGTAGTAGATGTTCTCTATATGTCTGCCAGTTTTTGTAACTTGATTCCATCATTTAGGCACTCAAAGGATGCACCCACAAAAAAATATACCTTATAATTTTTCAAAAAAATAAAAAGTTATGTTTAAAAAGATCAATATTTAGATAGTTAAGAAAATTTTCAATAGAAAAAAATTATATATTCAGAAACATCATTCAATTTCCTATGTTTCATCTATTTTACTCATCACAAGATTCATTGTGTATGTGTCTCAAAATATGCATGTAAGTTGATGGATGACTATTTTTTTAGTTTTCTATTGCATCTAACGTGTCAAAAGAGACCCTCATTATCTTGCACACACCCTTCAAATAAAACATTCTTGCCATATTTCCAAGGAAGAGTTAGCTTGACCCTACCACATAATCCAATAATAGAAGAATTCAAGTAAAACAATTACAGTCCTGTGAGTAAATTTTCTCTATCATGCTATTGTAAAAGCAATCTTTATCCTCCTAAAATAACATTAAACTAAGATTTTGCTCATTTTATTCATCCAAACTATGTTACTCGCTTGGTAGAAAAAAGCTTAGAAATCATATTCCAACTCAAACAACAACATTCACAAGTACCTTTTATTTGCATATTAACTTACTCATGTTCCAAGTTTGAAATAATATTTTCACACATATGTCAATCTTCTATATCACATTCATGACAATATTTTAAAACTTGGCTAAACTAATTTGGAATGAGAGTCTTTCACTTAATCCATATTCTACAACTCATTCTTCTACTTCAATTTGAGGATTATTCCATGACCAACCATTAAGGATTCTCATTCCATTGAGTAACAACCAACTACATCTTTCCTTTGTAAACCTTAATAACTAGTAATGTGATACTTCTCACTAGTCTATCTATTGTACCAAGAGTACTGAGGTTCTCTACAATCAAGTAGATATATCAACCACGAATGAACAACAAGATATCTGAATCAAGAAAATAATTAGGCTCCACAACCAAGACATTGCCCATTTCCAACAATGGATCATTACAATTTAATTGACAAGAAAATTATTACAATTCTGTAAATTTTAACGATGCAAATGGATTTAGAGGCCCCTTTAAAGGGATCCCCTGAATCCATCTCTGGCATTAAAATTTACGAATTTGAAATGTCGCAAATGGATTCAGAGACCCCCTTAGTCATTGCAAACTAATGATTAGTCATTGCAAACTAATTAGATCTATCATAATTAGAATATTGGCATGTCTAGAGAGTCACATATAGAAATAGGTTATATACAATTATAAAATTCTATATATATTATACTATATATGGACACTCTTAATTTGTGTGTTATGTATAAGGAAATATTTGATTAGGACATCTTATAACTTAGATTGTCTAGTTGTATTTTTTATCCCATGACTATATTAGTCATATTTTTTATCCCATGACAAAATTACTCATTTTTATCTGTGATCACTTAAAATTGATTAAATTTGGTCATAACTCACTTAAAAGCACTATGGTGACCAAATGTTTTGGTGGTTTAGTCATTTATTTCGCATGGTGGCCAACGTTTTTGGTTGCCTAGTCATTTATCACTCATTTTCTACTAGTGGTTTAAAAGAATTAGAAAATGATTAAAATATATACATTTTAATTTATAGGATTGTTTTAAAATATAGACATTTTAATTTATTTACAGATAACGTATATCATTGTTTACAAGTTTTGTGTTTAGTTTCACAAGGAAAAAGTAGATGCATGGTGTAATTATCTTTTTTTTTATACTAGGGGAATCGACAAGTGGAGCTTGGAATGGTACTCGCATTACACAGGGTCCAGGGATCCAATCTCGCTACCACTATAGCCCTAGGTGCACCAACGAGACCGAACACTGGGAACAAGTTAATTTGGGGGTATTTGAACACAGGACCATTTGATTACAAAAATGATATCGAAACCACTTGAACTGCCCCCCATAGGCGATGCATGGTGGAATTCTTAGTTTTCCTTCTTCTTTTAAATAACGTAAATATTTTTTGTTTACAAGTTTTGTGTTTAATTTCACAAGGAAAAAGTAGATGCATGATGCAATTCTTAGTTTTCCTTCTTCTTTTAAATAACATGTTTTTTTAAAATAAATTCACTAGCATGTAACATGTTATTAATGTAGAAAAAGTAGTTTGGTTATTCCAACAAGAAAAGACAAAAGGATTTAAAGATGAATAAAGATGTTTGTTAACTTTAAAACCCTTTAAAAATATTTTATTAAATTTATACACATCATGTGAATGATTAATACCATATGACTAATTTCCACAAATTATGGAGAAACATTGATCTCATAAGTGCATGCCAGTTACTTTGATCTCAAGATATAATAAAACATTTTAATGAAAGTAAGAAACATTTTAATGAAAGTAAGAGCTTTATGAAAGATTGATGCTTCACTTAAATCAAGAATCATTGGCCCATTCCTAATATTCTAGATACACTATTTTAAGATGTAAATTAAATTACACATGAATGGTCTTAATCGAATTATTTTAGCAAGTATAACAATGCGAGATGGCATTGTTTTTTGAATCAAAGTTGAAGGATTATAAAAATCAATAATTATTCAAATCCCAAAACTATCACCTTTCTTCCATTATTGGACATATATCCTTCTTAGATGTGGATCAAAATATTTAAAAAAAAACTTCTAATTAAATTATTTCCATCTTCCAAAGTGCTTAATTAACCAATTTATACATCGAAGATCGAAATTTGGTGAGCCTATTGAAACATGATAATAATCTATCTTAAGAAAACCAAGGCATGGATTCAACTTGAGTAAGTTAAAATATGAACATAAAAGCCTTTTTTATCAACCCAAAAACCAAAAGACTGAAACATCACACATAAGCCAAACCACCAAATCTTCATTTCATGAAATCTAAGCCAAAAAATTGATAAGCAGAAATCAAACATCTAACAAAAGGAAACCATCAAATAATCGCTCTCAAATTAACCAGACAAAATCAAAGGAAATTGAAAGCGGTGTTTTTAGAAATTTCAAATGGGGACCCCTTTGTTTTTTCAAAAACTAAGGGTAGCTTGTTGAGGCCTCAACAAATGGTGAAACATTGGGTGAAGCAGTTATCTCTGTCTAATATTTCTTGAAAGACTTATTCACACCTAATGTTAACAATAACGGTAAAGATAGATCTCTAAAGCATGGGTACAAACTTATGTTTATCAATTTAAAATATGTTCCCACTAAGCACGACACCGAGTAATTGACATATCACATATTCTAGCCAATTTATGAGGTTAATGTTTCCCAACTTGCACTCCGCAAATAATTGATATAAATTGCTTCACTTTGTGTAAGTAAACATTTTTTTATGTGTGTTCCTCATATATATTTAACCCGGCATTGCTTCACTACCCATGAGTGTCCATAGCCTTGAAAAAGGTGCCTTAGTATCATACAAACATATCTCTGTAGGTAACAAGCGTCCACAGCCTGACAGATTTACTTGCACTTCCCACACTAGTTAGTATTTTCAAATTCCATTTGGAACACCCTTTTGATATATATAAAGAATTTCAAAAGAAATGAGGGTAATGAAAGCATGGAGGTCATACAAGCATGGCCCCGGTGCCAGTGAGCATCCATAGCCCCAATGAGTTTACATGTAGTTCTCATACTAAAACAGTGCTTCCAACTTCCCTTTATTATGCTACACATTTATCATTTGTATATAGATAATTACATGTGCATTTTTCTTACAGTATGCTACACATTTATCATTTGTATATAGATAGTTACAGTATGCTACACACCATAATTTTTTATTAAATTTTAGACAGATAGCATTTTTTCTGCATATTCCAAATATGTAATTTTTAAAAAGAATATATATATATATATTTTCTATTTTTTCTTATTTTTCTTGTGTCATGAATTTTTAACTAAAAAAACACACAATTAGTGTTCCGTCCATAACTCTTTTGTTTCTCAATCATTTTGAAAAAAAATTGTATGGTGCACTAAAATACACCGACCTATACATGCTATAAAAAAACTGTTTCAAAATAATTGCATTAAGACCTTCAAAGGACGCACCAACACTTGGCATATTGTTTTCCAAGTTTGTTCACCTAGATAATTTTAAAAAAAGTTTATTATTAATTTTTTTGGAAAAATAGCAACGCACTAGTATTAGATGTTCTCTATATGTCTACTAGGTTTTGTAACTTGATTCCATCATTTAGGCACTCAAAGGATGCACCCACAAAAAAATATACCTTATAATTTGTCAAAAAATTAAAAATTTTCTGTTTAAAAAGATCAAACTTTAGATAGTTAAGAACATTTTCAATAGAAAAAAATTATATATTTAGAAACATCATTCCTTTTCCTATGTTTCATTTGTTTTACTCATCGCAAGATTCATTGTGTATGGTCTTTCCTTTGTAAACCTTAATAACTAGTAATGTGATACTTCTCACTAGTCTATCTATTGTACTGAGAGTACTGAGGTTCTCTACAATCAAGTAGATGTAGCAACCACGAATGAACAACAAGATATTTGAATCAAGAACTTAATCAGGCTCCACAACCAAGACATTGCCCAATTCCAACAATGGATCATTACAATTTAATTGACAAGAAAATTATAACAATTCCGTAAATTTTAACGATGTAGGTGGATTCAGAGGCCCCTTTAAAGGGATCCCCTGAATCCATCTCTGGCATTAAAATTTACGAAATTGAAATGTCGCAGATGGATTCAGAGACCCCCTTAGTCATTGCAAACTAATTAGATCTATCATAAATATAATATTGGCATATCTAGAGAGTCACATATAGAAATAGGTTATATATACTTATAAAATTCTATATATACTATATTATATATGGACACTCTTAATTTGTGTGTTATGTATAAGGAAATATTTGATTAGGACATGTTATAACTTAGATTGTCTAGTCGTATTTTTTATCCCATGACTATATTCCTCATATTTTTTTATCCCATGACTAAATTACTCATTTTTATCTGTGATGACTTAAAATTTTTCAAATTTGGTCATAATTCACCTAAAAACACTATGGTGACCAAATGTTTTGGTGGTTTAGTCATTTATTTTGCATGGTGGCCAACGTTTTTGGTTGCCTGGTCATTTATCACTCAGTTTTCTACTATTGGTTTAAAAAGAATTAGAAACTGATTAAAATATATACATTTTAATTTATAGGATTGTTTTAAAATATAGACATTTTAATTTATTTACAGATAACGTGTATTATTGTTTACAAGTTTTGTGTTTAGTTTCACAAGGAAAAAGTAGATGCATGGTGGAATTATCTTTTTTTTTATACTAGGGGAATCGACAACTGGAGTTGGGATGGTACTCACATTACATGGGGTCCAGGGATCCAACCTCGCTACCACTATACCCCTAGGTGCACCAACGAGACCGAACACTGGGAACAAGTTAATTTGAAGGCATTTGAACACAGGACCCTTTGATGACAAAAATGACATCGAAACCACTTGAACCGCCCCCCATAGGCGATGCATGGTGGAATTCTTAGTTTTCCTTCTTGTTTTAAATAACATAATGATTTTTTATTTTCAATTTTTGAGTTTAGTTTCACAAGGATAAAGTAGATGCATGATGCAATTCTTAGTTTGTTACAAAGAACATTCCTATGGCTTGAGGCAGACCACAACAGACAACTGACTACCAGAAAATGACTCAATTCCCAATGCAATTCTATATAAATGAGCAATGCTAAGATAATGAAGAAAATACCAACCTTCAACCAGATGTTCGATGTAGATCCCTGTTGAGCTTTCAACCTCTACACTTGAACCTGCAAATTAGTCTCAACAACAAGTACAAGCAAGTGCATATAATATGTGAAAGACATTAGCATAACCAAGAACTGGGTCTCTCCACTTGTGCCTCCACCACTTCAATCCTCCATGTAATGGAAAACTCAAACTAGGATAGGATTTTGGTAGGTGAACATAATGAGTTCACAACAATAAGGATCAATGAGTGTAGACTCAAGTTATGGAAAAAATCCACTAGAGTTATCTTGTTCTCTCTTTCTCCTCCCTTCCATATGCCATAAGAGCTCAATATATAGCCTTCCAAAGGTAAGTGAAAGGACACATCGAGGTGTTTCGGGACACATGGAGGGCCAAAGGTCACCTTAAGACCGCTTTTTTGGAGTAAAAAGTAATTTCTAATGATTTTTACCATTTTACTTGGTACCCGTGGGCTATAGTGGAATAGCTCGTGTGTACGCTGGCTAAAGTGGAACAAATAGCGTATAGGAAGAAAAATAGGGAAAAAGTGTTTCTGAAGGACACAAAGTGAATCTGAGTCAGTGAAAATGGATCCTGAAGGCCAAAGAGTGCTGATGCTCACAAGGTGGAAAATTACGTTGTAACAGATGCCCCGTAATGTGTAAGGTCATAGAATGGTGCTACGATGGCTGAAATACATTATAAATCTCAAAAGTGGAGTTATGGAGACACAACTGGAGAGAGTAGCTCACTCGTCATAATACAATAGTATATCTGAGTACATGTCGGTATAGTACAACAATCTGATACAATGGCCATGAATAGGACGTACATCATGAATATATGTCATAAGTGATCATAGCCACAACCATCTACAGTAAGATATGGTCTCCTGCTGAAAAGGAAACAACTGGTGCAATACTGGAGGTACAAACTGTTGATGTCTGAGAGGTGATATCTCAGATGTAAAGTCACGATCATAAGTAGCATACTGAATGCCATTATCGCCTGGGGTCTTCTACACAAATCATCTATGGTGCAAGTCCCATCAAGTGAATAAAGGTGTTGAGGTCAAACTTGATATGACATCATCTGATTACCGGTCAATGATGTATACCATTAACATATGTGAGATAACCCACCAATAATGACAATGGGCATCAAGGCACAGAGTACAATCATCAGAGTGTGAATAGATGTCTTGAAGTCGAACACTAACATGAATCCATCGATCAGGGGACATTGATGTATTCCCAAAACTGTCGATGGCGAGATAACCTACCACTAATGACTGCAAGCCTCAAGGTACTCAACCGAACTCTAAGTCTCAAATTCTGGAATAAATGAGTTGATGTCGATGGAATGAAACTCCCTAGAAGGAGGGAATTAAGGCATCCCCTATCAACCGGCAGGAGGTAACAGCTACATTGAAATATTTGGAAGAACTCATGTGAAACGGACTGACTCAATAAGGATGGCCAACATGCAATAGTCAAGAGATATGAGGAGTGGTCGACTCTGGTTTTAGGACTTCCTTTGAAAAAGAGCATGAGCAGATGGATAGACTTGGGAAGCATAGACTCGACATAGACTGTGCGATGCAGGAGGCATCAACAAAGGGCTCCATTGTGACTGGAAGCTTAACCAATCAGTGGAGTAAAACTGAGAAATGAGTACAGATCCTAAGGTCCTACTATAGTCCCGACTCATAATGTATGGAGTGGAATGAATGCTCTGTTCAAAGGCGACACAATAGTTGCCAACAATAAGAAGTAAATATTCTCCCGTCCGGATTTTTGGAATATTTGATTTTTTTGGTCTTTTTCATATTTGTAAAGCTTGAAAAAGAATAAAATTGCTTACAGTACAACAAATGAGGGAACAAGTGTCAAGTAGCGGGAAGATTAGTACCAAGAAGTGGAACATACCTATGATCAATGCAAGGAAGCATGTGCAAGATGTAGACACTTGAGGGGTGTTCCCTCAGGATCAAAAGGTCATCAAATTGTGAAGGGAAAATGGAAGCTCTGCAGGGCTCGACAGGGAAAGTGCTCAGGAACCAGGCTAACAATTGAGTAAGTGGGAGCCGACACAAGGCTCAAGCGGGAAGCAGGATGATGCAATGCAATCACAACTTGATATAAAATGGGGGGAGTCCTTATGGGAGATGGCCAACATAAGACAAAGTAGAGTATGAGTCTTTATCGCAAAGTCATGGCGTAACTACAAAGGACTCCCAATCTTAAGGAAAAATGACGGCATGGGCACCATAATGCAAACGGGGTTCTAACTAGGGTACCCATGTTCAGAAAGGCCCTACCGCCAAATAATGACACTTCTATAATAGTGTGAAGGCTCCATGTCGGTTAAGAACTGGGGTCTCACCTAGGGTTAATGAAGATGGTCAAAAGGTCAAATGCATAATGCATGTGAAAATGCCATCTAACCTATATGCTAGGTGTGAAATATACCTGCCGTAGGCGCGAAATGATCAAAAATCAACTCTTGTCAAAGAAATCTGGTAAAAAATGCTACTCCAAGACATTACATTAGTCCAAAACAGCTTACAACGGTGAAAACTATAGACAAGTGGGTTTCCAAAACTATAAATAGTAATAAAAAATTACAATTTACAATTCATTTTCACTTTTTACCCAATTTGGAGTTTTTGGTTAGTTTTCACCTTGGATTTTAGTTGCTGATTCTGGGAGCTACGGGCATCCGTTCGTCAAGCTGTCTGGAACAGGTAAGCTATCTCATCCTCCTCTTTCATTTAATAGTTTTAATTTCAATTTTCATTGGTTAAAAATTTTTAATGGGGAAGCCCTATTTGGTTACGGCGCTACCCGCGGAGTACAAGCATACGGGTCACGGGTAGGGCCCGGTACCCACGGTCAATGCATGCATTGACCGCGGGTACCCTCCTCTATGAGCTAATTAGCCCGCGGGTATAGCCGTAAGGTTGGTTTTTTAAAATCAAAAGGACTAAACTCTTGGTTTCTCTTACTCCGAGATGGTTCTAAAATGGAGAGAAAGGGAGCATGACCTTGTGGATGAGGTCGTCCGCAATGATTTGCATGCACGACAAGTTTTACAAGCATGTGGGATTTTCAAATTTTGGAACATTGGGGGTTTGAGGGCCCAAAACCAATTGCTCCATCGCTTGATAGACTACTGGGACGTATATGCAAAAAACTTCAACCTAGACGGTCAAATACTCTCCTTCGAGGTAGATGACATTTACTTTATTACTGGATTGTCTCGTCAAGGTGAAGTGGCAAGTCTTCGATCTCGTACTATGGGTGGTGGGATCACCATTCCCGACTACACAGAGCGGTACTGTCTTCCCAACACTCGGAAGGTGGGGATTCAGGTACCCATTGGAGCCATAGTTAGTCTGAGCATGAAGATTATAGTGGCTACCCTTGTGTGGATTACAGGTTCGAAAAATCTACACCAGGATTCAATGTCGATGATGTTCTACGCCTCACAGTGCATGCGGCCCATGGTATATGACCGGTGCACAACATTACTGGGTTCCATGAAGACCCATTTAATGGAGTGCAAGCGTGGAGAGGCAAAAAAATTTGGATACAGAAGTATACTATGCAGCTTCTTCTTCAAGCGAGTTTCGGGGCTCAATCCGAGGGTGGAAGTCCCTCCTCATAGTCTCCGTGACCCAGCCTTGACCCGGTGGGCAGAGGTCTTGACACAAAAAGGTGGTGGCCATAGGAATCACCATACACAGATAAGTTCTTTCACTGGTGGGACCGCAAGGTCATAGCCATTGATGACTACCCTTATGCAGGGATAGACTTTCGTGGTGATCGCGACATGCGCTTCCTCTAGGGGCAGCGTTCAAAGACATCGGTATGTTACTCTTTTTATGTTTTTGTTTATTTAAATTTTGGGGATTTTTTATTATATATGAAAATGAAAAAATATTTTTGGGGTAGTATCACCTATTAACATTCTACTGTTTGCTCACAGATATGGGTCCGCGAAGACCGGATGGGTTCCCGAGACATTGTTGACGGGGTAGGGGTAGGGAAGTAGTAGGTGCTGCAATAGAGCATACATTGGAGACTGTGCGGGTCAACCTGACCTGTATGGTGAACAGGGTACCCATGATCGAGGTAGCACGGCTGCCAAAGGACATGCAGCGCCATGTTGTGGGAGTACCGATTCCCTGGGTGTGACTACTACATCGTATAACCAACGCAGTTCATTATTACTATCAAACACATCCTGCTGAGGCAGCAAGGCCTCCTCATGGGGCTTAAACATCACAGAGTCCCATATTTTTTGTATCGATATGTATATTTTTTAGGGCTACGGGCTCCAGTTTTGTATTATGATATTACCATTTTGGACATGTTATTTATATATAAACTATGGTTCTCCAGTTCTACTATGTGTGTATGTACAAATGTATGAATGTATGTTTAGTTGTGTGCTTCATTATGAATGTGACAAATGCCAATCTAGGACATAGTTAGCATATGCATCATATACATGATTAAAACTTCTTGGAACATGAATGTATGTAAAGGAAACAAAATGTCGTTCCAAAAGTCTTACCCTTAAGAATCTCTGTAATAAAGTAGGATCCCTCACACGGTACTGACCATTCAACTGAGACACAACAAGTTGTGAATCCAGGCAGACTTCTAAAAAATGGATACCATGTGAAATAGCATCCCGAAGTAGCTCAATTGCAGCACTGTACTCAGCAACATTGTTAGATGTAGGACCGAGACAAGCACCTCCCGAAGACACAACTAGATGGTTAGGAGAATAAATAACCCAGGTAGCGGAAGCAAGCTGCTGCATATGATGGCTAGCACCATCCGTGAACCCTAAGAACATATGAGACTCTGCTAACATCTGTCAACCAAACGGAAGAGGAACAACAGACCATAAAACCAAAAGAAATCTAAACTATGTACAGAAGCAACTATACAATAGTATACAAAAGTATTAGCTCAAACTAGAAGTTCAAGCATAATACCGCTTGAGGTAGAGCCCATTTCTAGGCTCCTTCAAGACGTTCCCTTCATAATATTCCAATTAGTAAGCTCCTTTTTCTAGGACACATCTCACTGTGTAAGGATTGTGCCACATGGGGTTAAACTTTCCATCCCCCAGGGGTTCTTTAGCTTGGTCATATAAGAGGACCAAGTCACCTTCAGCATATTGCCGAGGATGGATAGACCTATCGTATTGAACCTTGACACGACATTTATTGGCATCTATAGCGACGGTGACATCTCAACGCTGCTCGTCAAGCTGCTCAAGGTGGATTAAACATTGCTCTATACCCGACGTATCAGGGAGTAGATCTATGGCTAGTTTTAACGAAGGGATTTCGCATTCAATCGGTAAAATACACTCCACATCGTGTACCAGCTGAAATGGTGAGAACTCGGTGGCAGTCTTGACTGCGGTTCGATATGTCCACAAAGAAGGATATAACATAATATGCCAGTTGTTCTTGCTCTGTTGGATGGTACGTTGGAGAATGGTTGTTAAAGACTTATTGACTGCTTCAACCTGACCATTCACTTGGGGGTAGTCAGAAGATGAGTGTTCTTGACAAAACCCAAGCTTGAGTGACAAATCGTCCATCATTTTGTTCTGAAAGTGACTGCCATGGTCAGTGACAATCTCTTTCGGAATACCAAACTGAGTAATAATCTGATTGAATACGAAATGGGCTACTATAGCACCATCGGCTTTTACGATAGGCATGGCTTCAGCCCATTTGGAAAAGTAGTCCACGACCACTATGATATGGTGATTCCCCCCAGCCGAAGCTAGTTTGCAATCCATGAAATCCACCCCCCACTTGGTGAAGGGACCGACGGTGACGACCAGATGAAGGGGCGTTGGATGCGAGTGTATATTCTGATAAAACACCTAGCAAGGGTGACATCTCTTTACAGTTTTCATACAATCCTTAAAGATCGAAGGCAAAAACTAACCAGCTCACATAATACGTTGGGCTGTTGCAAGCTCGGTTAAGTGACTGCCACATGCCCTAGCATGGAAATCATTAAGCACATGCTCCGCTTCTTTGTGATTCAAACAATGACGAAGGATAGAATCCTTTCCTTGACGATACAAAGTGTCGCCGACGATGGTATAATCCTTAGCGTGGTGTTTCACACGCTGTCATTCGTCTCGTGAATAGTGCGAAGGAAACTTCAAAGTTTGAAGATATATAATAATATCCCCATACCAAGGGTCCTTAGATGAGATAAGAAATAAGTGTTCATCCACAAAGGAATCTTCATGGACAATATCCTCATCAAGTCGCGGAAGGTCCGACATAAGCTTAGCAAAAACCAAGGATTTCACCGATTTCACCGAAGCAAAATCGAGATCAAACTCCTGAAGGATCACAATCCATTTATTGTACTTCCCCCTATAAGACGTTGTGATAGCATGAACTGAAATGGATTGATATGTGCTATGACTGTGGTTCTCCTAAGCATGATGTATTGCCGTAACCATTGGACTGCATGAACAGTTGCAAGTGCCAAATTTTCCACATGAGTGTATCTCAGCTCAACGTATACTAAATTTTGACTAAGGTAATAGATCACATGCTCCATGAGCACATCATCAACCTAAACTAAGACCATGCCAATCGTTTCTTGAGATGCGGCCACATAAAGTATAAAATATCTGGCAAAGTCGGGTGGACTAAGAAAAGGGGCCGATACCAAAGCTTTCTGAAGAGCATCGAAAGACTGCTGGTCTTGCTCATCCCAGATAAACGGTGTGTCTTTCGTCAACAAATGCGTGAAGCATTTGGTAAGATTAGCATAATTCACTACAAAATGACATAGAAAAGCATCTCTCCCTTGGAGGCTCTGAAGTTGAAGTAAGTTGCGTGGAGGATGCAACCGAAGTATTGCCTCAACTTTGAGAGGATCGAATCTGATACCCTCTTTCAAAACAATGAAACCTAGAAGGTGACCCGTTTTCACGAAAAAGATGCACTTATTGGGATTTAACCGAATCTTGTAGCGTATGCATCTTTCGAGAATTAAGCGGAGGTTCTTGTGGTTGTCCACTCTCTTGCGAGAATGGCCGGCAAGATCATCCAAGTATGCGTCCACTGTGTGCTTAATGTAATGAAAGGAATAGGTCATAGCATGCTGAAAATTGGCTTCGGCATTTTTAAGGCTGAAGGGCATCTTTCGGTACGCAAATGTACCCCAAGGACAAATGAAAGCAGTCTTATGTTGGTCCTCAGGTTTTATCTGTATCTCGTTATATCCTAAAAATCCATCCATAAATGAAAAAACTTCGCTTCCCACATAAGCATCCAAGATATGATCTATGAATGGAGTAGGGAAAATGTCTTTCGGACATGCATAGTTTAGGTCTCTAAAATCAGTGCATACACGGATAGTTTCATGCTTCTTATCCACAGGAACGGGATCTAACACCCACTCGGTAATGGGAACTGGGTAGATAAAACCATCCTTAAGCAGTTTCTCCACCTCTGCCTTGATCGCGGTTTCCTTTTGAGGGTTCACAGCACGAAGGCGTTGTTGAACCGGCTTAGCATTAGGATATGTTCTAATATCGTGTTCGATAATGCTGGGGTCTATCCCTGGCATCTCATCATATGACTAGGTGAAAGCTTCCCAGAGTTCCTTAAACAAATCGGTGTAAATGCGAACCTCTTCAGGAGAGCAATCATCACCGATATAAACATTCTCAACCTTTCCGAGTGTACAAGAAATTTTGATCGGTGTGGTAGTGGAAATATTAGCCATGTTCCCCTCCACAAAAATCCCATGCAAATCCCAAGGAGCCACAGGGTGACCAACAATCTCGGCAAGAGTCATCCTAAACTCATCTTGTTCCATAAGATCAGGGTTGGGAAGAAAATGAGAGCGATGGTGCATGTCTTCCCAAGGTCTCTCACTACCACACATGGCCTCAACAATAGCTTCATCCGAAGGTAAAGTACTGTCAAGATAATCATGCGAACAAGATGAGTCGACTGGACATTCCAACAACATAATAGGATCTTCCTCCTCTGTCCGAGAAGAGGAAAGATCCGGCTCTGCAGTGGCTTGTTGAATATCTTGATATGCAAGCTCAGTAGTAGACAATGGCATACCCATTCCAACATGTGCAATGTCTCTAGACGTGGAACTCGTGGATGGTAAGGTCCATGGATCATCAAAATACGAAGTCCAGAATGGTGCATTATTCAATGGAGGAGGCGCATTATCAGAAATGGTTCCAATAAAAGTAATCGGTGAAGGGAAATAAAAAGATCCCAACAATGAGGGGTACAATCCGACACCCATGTTCCCAGTTTCCAGCTGAGAATCTGTAACTTGGGGGACCACTAATCCCATGGATGTTTTGGAATAAGGACTAACGAAATCCAACTGGTTGACCATCACAATCTTTCCTTCATGTGGAAAGCAAATAATTCTGAACACAATGGACGCAACTGCTTTCATAGCATACATCCAATTCCTACCCAAGAGAAGGTTGTAGTCGATGGGTGCATACACCACCTCGACTTCAATAGGCATGGGTTTCCCACCCAAGTGGACAACGAGGGAATGGATAATCCCATGCGACTTAAATGACCAACCATCGAATGCAGTGAGCATGGTCATAGAATTGTATAAGGGAGGAGAGCCAATAGCTTTCCAACAAGCTAAATACATCACTGACATAGAATCACCTTCGTCAAACACCATTGTTTTGACGAAATTCTAAAGGCACTCCACATGGATTTGAAAAGCCACATGGTAAGGTAAGCGAGGTTGAACGTCAATAGTATCAAACTTGATAACGTTAGGAATTCCCCCATCCCAAACTCCTAAAGCAATCAAAAGGGCATGCCGTTGAGAAGGACACGCTTGTAAAACTTCAAGAGCCGACATGGCACACATATTTTGACCCAAATCTTCTACAATAGAGTAGTTCTGGGCAGCTCGAGCATTGGGATTATGCATAGAGCACTTGAGAACACCTTTCGGTATCCTCAACATAGTAGTGGGCTTCTCGATATGCTAAGAGGTATCAAGAGGAGGAGGAGGCTCATTCCCTATGTTCGGTTGTGGTGCGCCATAATCGCGTTGACGAGTAGCAACACTAACCTCTAATTTAACCATATTCACGCATCCGAAGCCACTGGTATGGGAAGAAGACATTGTAGTCTCATTAGGCCCATAACCAGTAGAGGGAGCATTCGAAGCCATGTTCTGATGATGTGGAAGGGGATCTTTTAACACAGCTGGGCTCTGTGCCAGATGCTTCGATGCTTCTTCAATCCGAGGACACAAGTGATTAAGATGATCTTCCCCATAAAGTTTGCAAGGGAATTTCACTTTATGCCTAGGTTTATGGTCCCCACCAACAATCCCGCCTTCCCGAGGAGGGTTGGCGTTTTCTTTCTGAGGAGTATTACGATTACTACCATTGTTCCCATTATTTCCACCCTTACGGTTGTTTCTCCCCTTCTTCTTACCACCAGGCTGCTGGTTACCCGATGGGTTCGCCGATTGCATAGCATGTACATCGGACGATGCGGTGGAAGTAGATAAGGTGTGAACCTGTCCGGGAGTAGATTGGTTAAGTGACAAATTTTTCATTTGATTAGCAACCAAATCTACAGGTCGAGTACTTGTGGATCCAACAATGCCATCGGCATGTGGTCTAGGAATTGGCTTGGGTTCATGTCGTGATTGCGGTGTGTCAGGAATAATGTCATACATAATGCCAGATTGAGCATAAAGCAAATCTAACTGCTGAACTTTGAGTATAGCTTGTTACTTAGTCGTCATGCCGGACATCGAAACATCCTTAGAAATGTATGGAAGCAAAGGCTTGAGAAACAATTCCAATAGAAATTCTGGAGGAATGTTGGCTTTCATTAACCTCTTTCGTCGATGCCACTCTTGAACGTGGTCAGATATGTTTGTGGCCTTATTCTGGCGGAAGGTAGACAAGAGTTTAGTGCCAGTATCGTAGCGAACCGGCAGCTGGAAATGATCCAAGAAAACCAAGGCTATCTCATTGAAACCCCTATATGTGCCCCTAGGAAACTCAACATAACACTTCACGGCTGCCCCTGTGAGGGTGTGTTGAAATAGTATCAAACAAATGGAATTGTGATTTAACGAGTTTGATGAGCACCAAAGTGAAAAGTTGTAACGTGATCACCCGGATCCTCACCACCCTTCCCCTCAAACTTGGGAATGTCCGAAGGGAGTTTGGTAGGGACTAGAGGCCAATTAGGATCGTGACACACTAGATCATTCGTGAGCTTTGAAAGATCCGGAAGATTCAATTGAGCAAGGAACGGGAGTTATGGTTGGAAAACTTGATTATAAGCTCCCATAAAAGGTTGATTATATGGAACTGAAGGATAAGATGGACCATAATCGGGACCCTAGCCATAAGGCTGATAACCTCCTCCAACCTGACCCATGTGAGGGTGAGCAGGTATATATGTATTATGAGCACCGTAGTGAGGTGGGTTGTAATGAGGGCCAGCACGGACTGTATTATAGTAAGGGTTACCCCATAATTATGGGGCATATAAGTATTACTCGTAGCGGGAACCATGTTGTAATGACCATGGTTGTAAGGTATGTTCCCACCCCCTACGTAAGCATTATTAGTAGAGTGAGCAGTCATGTTGTGACCATGAGTATAAGGTATATTCCCGACCCCAACATTGGCATTACTAGTAGCAGGAGCAGTGGTGTTGTGACCATAAGTATAAGGTATATTCCCACCTCCTACATTAGCATTACTAGTAGCAGGAGCAGTCATAAAAGTATACGGTATGTTTCCACCCCCGTTATTAGGAGGATTATTAACATTAGCAAACATGGTCCAAGGTTGATGGGTAGAGGCATGTGTATTGTACTATGGATGGTGAGTTGTATTGCAAACAGTGTTCCTATTAGGATCAGTAGTCCTAGGAGGCGACCTTCCTCCAACATTTGGATTGTTAGATGGGATATGACCGGTCCCCGTATTATGTGTGTGAGTAGGAAATGTGGTGCCCCCGACGAGGGTATTTCCCCCATTGGGTGCATTGTTTCCAACACCATGACTAGTGCTGGAATGACTACCAAACATAGTGGATGGATCAACTATGTTGTAACTAGGCATACCATGTGAGAATGGGGTAGGACCTATGTTAACATGCAAATTTGGCATCCCATATAGGAAATTATGTGGATTCAAAGGACTGAATGGGTCGTCCTCGGGTGGAGTGGATCCAAACAGAAGAGGTCAAGTCTCTGGTATCAATGGATCGCCTCCCCATTCCTCTCTAGGAGTAGGAGGATTAGAGGCATCTTCGACTCTACCTAATGGAGTCATAGGGCATTCTCCCATGCCGAAAATAGCGATAATGTCAGCGCGCAGTGTTTCAAAAGAGTCATAAGAATCGGAGGGGGCCTTATGGTGTTCCCTCTGAACACGACGTGTAACTTTGGCGGTCGGTAAACCAGCCAACCGACGAGACCAGTGGAGAGTTGGACCTCATGCCATGATACCTATGAAAGTTCAATAAATCAAAGTGTCCCCTAACGTCCAAACTAACGATCAAAGAGCACACACCTAAAGAAAATACATCCAAATGCACACAAACAGGACTGGATCAAGGGACCTCCTGACACTACAGCCGATATGTCTCGCCTAGGAGAGGCTTGAGACTCCCAAACTATAACCGGAGGTAACAGAATCAGTTATGAGGGTTCCCAGGCTTCACTGCGTGCACAGGGTCAAGTCCCTATACAACAAGCAACGATGTTGTCCAACCCCTATCTGACTCAGGATACGTATAGTATAACCACTGCAAGCACCCTATCTGATACCTAGGTAAGGCAACTAAGGTGACCACAATATAACCAATTCTCAGGGAGACAGTCGTAGGTGGGATCCATCGTATGGGCAGGGTAGCTGAGCCCAAAACTCAAGAGGTACAAATCCCTCAAGAGTCCCGAGATACGAACAAATCCTGGAAATATCTCCCACGTTTGGCCAGTATTGGAAGGCTATCTCCGCAACCAACCTCCCGTGACCTTGTGCTTAACTCTGGTTTGAGTAGAGCTTCTTGAGAACACTGATGTATACCATGGATTTCACCACTCCCTGGTCAGACACATAATGTTTCGTCTAGTAGTCTTGGATTGTTAACTCACAATGATCTATTCCAAGACTCTAAACCTATACTAGTTGGTGCACCCTATAAAATAAAAATCGTTCTAATCAATTTTAAGATTAAGCATTGATTTTAAATGGTTGTGATTACTCAAAGGATGTGGTCATGAAACTAATGATGTATATGACTCAATAGTATGCACAATCAACAAACTCTAGACTCATCTATCCAATAAAAACAATGCCACTAAAATGAAAATCAAGCCAACGGTTCGAAATAAAATGCAATTCTTTTAAATTTCCAATGCACAAGCAGATCCTAGATGAAAGCAAAGGAACTCAGATGCAAAATGCAGTACAGAAAGTAATTTTATTTTTTTTGTATTTTCTCTAATGATGAAAAGGAAAATGCAAAACTATGTTTTTATATTTTTCAATATAATCTACCTATTCGGTTAAAGAAATGTAGAGCAGATCACTAAGGCAACCTAGCAATTCCCAAACAGTGAGATTCAACCAATGTAATGAGCTAGAAAATAAAAAAAGGTGATAGACTAACAAGGCTCAAAATAAGGAGAGAGAAGAGTTTCTAGTCACCAGCAGGGCATGGAACAGTCAGGAATAAGGCCAACTAAGACTCAGGAACACTCAACACCAACCCAGCAACAATCCAAGACCATAAACCAATCAATCCCTGAGTTGTACGTTATTGTCGAAGGAATAATTGCGAGTAGACGTGAGCTACAGTGTAGTCATAGGCAGGTAGACGCGGGAAAAACTAACTTGACCCGCATATAGGGAAAGGAAAATGAGCAAATAAAGAGTCCAATGACCCAAAAAAATCTTGTTTTCTATAGTGTATCCCAACGACCAATCAAAGACACAGAAGCTCGACACACAACAACTCTAAATAAGGACTAATGCCTAAAAATCCAAAAAAATGGATGTTCTCCTCAGCGGAGTCGCCATTTCTATTATGGAGGAAACTTCTTATGGCTTGGGGCAGACCACAATAGACAGCTGACTACAAAAAATGACTCAATTCCCAATGCAATGCTATATAAATGACAATGCTAAGATAATGGAGAAAAGACCAACCTTCAACCAAATGTTCGATGTAGATCTTCGTTGAGGTTTCAACCTCTACA
Source organism: Larix kaempferi (assembly GCA_027924585.1). Classification (NCBI taxonomy): domain Eukaryota; kingdom Viridiplantae; phylum Streptophyta; class Pinopsida; order Pinales; family Pinaceae; genus Larix; species Larix kaempferi. The sequence goes on along the minus strand of BSBM01000994.1, from coordinate 20,786,188 downwards.
TGTGAACCTGCAAATTCATCTCAACAACAAGTACAAGCAAGTGCATATAATATGTGAAAGACATTAGCATAATCAATAGCATGATCCATGGTATCATAAGCAAATATAACCCAATGTAATTTAATAATATTCACAACATCAATTGGACGAGAAAATGAGTATTTCCATTAATGAATAACAAGAATTACAATATACGACCTCTTGCCGGCAACCAATCTGAACCAAGAACTGGGTCTCTCCACTTGTGCCTCCACCACTTCAATCCTCCATGTAATGGCAAACTCAAACTAGGATAGGAGTTTGGTAGGTGAACATAAGGAGTTCACAACAATAAGGATCAATGAGTGTAGACTCAAGTTACGGAAAAAAATCCACTAGAGTTATCTTGCTCTCTCTTTCTTCTCCCTTCCATATGCCATAAGAGCTCAATATATAGCCTTCCAAAGGTAACTGAAAGGACACATCGAGGAGTTTCGGGGCACATGGAGGGCTAAAGGTCACCCTAAGAATGCTTTTTGGGAGTAAAAAGTAAATTTCTAATGATTTTTACCATTTTACTTGGTACCCGTGGGCTATAGTGGAACAGCTCGCGTGTACGCTGGCTAAAGTGGAACAGCTAGCGTACAGGAAGACAAATAGGGAAAAAGTGTTTTTGAAGGACATAAAGTGAATCCGAGTCAGTGAAAATGGATCCTGAAGGCCAAAGAGTGCTGATGCTCACAAGGTGGAAAATTACGTTGTAACATAGTTTTCCTTCTTTTAAATAACATAATTTTTTTAAAAATAAATTCACTAGCATGTAACATGTTATTAATGTAGAAAAAGTAGTTTGGTTATTCCAACAAGACATGAGAAAAGGATTTAAAGTTGAATAGTGATGTTTGTTGACTTTAAAACCCTTTAAAAATATTTTATTAAATTTATACACATCATGTGAATGATTAATACCATATGACTAATTTGCACAATTTATGGAGAAACATTGATCTCATAAGTGCATGCCAATTACTGTTTGATCTCAAGATAGAATAAAACATTTTAATGAAAGTAAGAGCTTTATGAAAAATTGATGCTTCACTTAAATCAAGAATCATTAGCCCATACCTAATATTTCAGATACACTATTTTAAGACGTAAATTAAATTACACATGAATGGTCTTAATCGAATTATTTTAGCAAGTACAACAATGCGAGACGGCATTGTTTTTTAAATCAAAGTTGAAGCCTTATAAAAATTGATAATAATTCAAATCCCAAAGCAATCACCTTTCTTCCATTATTGGACATATATCCTTCTTAGATGTGGATCAAAATATTTTAAAGTAAACTTCTAATTAAATTATTTCAATTTTCCAAAGTGCTCAATTAACCAATTTATGCATCGAAGATCGAAATTTGGTGAGACTGTCGAAACATGATATTAATCCATCTTAAGAAAACCAAGGCATGGAATCAAATTGAGTAAGTTAAAATATGAACATGAAAGTGTTTTTTTTATCAACCCATAAACCAAAATACTGAAACATCACACATAAGCCACACCACCAAATCTTCATTTCATGAAATCTGACCCAAAAAATTGATAAGCAAAAATGAAACATCTAACAAAAGGAAACCATCAAATAATCCCTCTCAAATCAAGCAAACAAAATCAAAGGAAATTGAAAGCAATGTTTTTACAAATTTCAAATGGGGACACCTTTGTTTTTTCAAAAACTAAGGGGAGCTTGTTGAGGCCTCAACAAATGGTGAAACATTGGGTGAAGCAGTTATCTCTATCTAATATTTCTTGAAAGACTTATTTACACCTAATGTTAACAATAACTGTAAAGATAGATCTCTAAATCATGGGTACAAACTTTTGTTTATCAATTTAAAATATGTTCCCACTAACCACGACACCAAGTAACTGACATGCCACATATTCTAGCTAATTTATGAGGTTAATTTTTCCTGACTTGCAATCCGCAAATAATTGATATAAATTGCTTCAATTTGTGTAAGTAAACATTTGTCTATGTGTGTTCCTCATATATCTTTAATCCGACATTGCTTCACTACCCGTGAGTGTCCATAGCCTTGACAAAGGTGCCTTAGTATCATACAAACATATCTCTATAGGTAACAAGTGTCCATAGCTTGACAGATTTACTCGCACTTCCCACACTAGTTAGTATTGACAAATTCCATTTGAAACACCCTTTTGATATATATGAAGAATTTCAAAAGAAATGATGGTAATGAAAGAGTGGAGGTAATACAAGAATGGCCCCGGTTCTAGCGAGCATCCATAGCCCTGCTAAGTTTACTTGTAGTTCTCATACTAATACAGTACTTCCAACTTCCCTTTATTATGCTACACATTTATCATTTCTATAGATAATTACATGTGCAATTTTCTTACAGTATGCTACAATTTATCATTTGTATATAGATAGTTACAGTATGCTACACACCATAATTTTTTACGACTCTTTTGTTTCTCAACCTTTTTGAAAAAAAATTGTATGGTGCACTAAAATACATCGACCTATACATGCTATAAAAAAATTGTTTCGAAATAATTGCATTAAGACCTTCAAAGGATGCACCCACACTTGGCATATTGTTTTCGAGGTTTGTTCACTTAGATAATTTTTTATAAAAATAATTTTTTTTTGGAAAAATAGCACTAGCACTAGATGTTCTCTATTGGTCTACCAGTTTTTGTAACTTGATTCCATCATTTAGGCACTCAAAGGCTGCACCCACAAAAAAATATACCTTATAATTTGTCAAAAAATTAAAAAGTTTCTGTTTAAAAAGATCAAACTTTAGATAGTTTGAAGAACATTTTCAATAGAAAAAAATTATATATTAGGAAACATCATTCAATTTCCTATGTTTCATCTATTTTACTCATTGCAAGATTCATTGTGTATGTGTCTCAAAATATCCATGTAAGTTGATGGATGACTATCTTTTTAGTTTTCTATTGCATCTAACGTGTCAAAAGAGACCCTCATTATCTTGCACACACCCTTCAAAAAAACATTCTTGCCATATTTCTAAGGAATAGTTAGCTTGACCCTACCACATAATCCAATAATAGAATAATTCAAGTAAAACAATTACAGTCGTGTGAGTAAATTTTCTCTATCATGCTATTGTAAAAGCAATCTTTATCCTTCTAAAATCACATTAAACTGAGATTTTGCTCATTTTATTCAGCCAAACTATGTTACTTGTTTGGTAGAAAAAATCTTAGAAATCATATTCCAACTCAAACAAAAACATTCACAAGTACCTTTTATTTGCATATTAACTTACTCATGTTCCTAGTTTGAAATAATATTTTCACACATATGTCAATCTTCTATATCACATTCATGATAATATTTTAAAACTGGGCTAAACTAATTTGGAATGAGAGTCTTTCACTTGGTCAATATTCTACAACTTAATCTTCTACTTCAATTTGAGGATTATTCCATGACCAACCATTAAGGATTCTCATTCCATTGAGTAACAACCAACTACATCTTTCCTTTGTAAACCTTAATAACTAGTAATGTGATACTTCTCACTAGTCTATCTATTGTACCAAGAGTACTGAGGTTATCTACAATCAAGTAGATGTAGCAACCACAAATGAACAATAAGATATTTGAAGCAAGAAGATAATCAGGCTCCACAACCAAGACATTGCCCATTTCCAACAATGGATCATTACAATTTAATTGACAAGAAAATTATTACAATTCCGTAAGTTTTAACGATGCAGATGGATTCATAGGCCCCTTTAAACGGATACCCTGAATCCATCTCCGACATTAAAATTTACGAAATTGAAATGTCGCAGATGGATTCAGAGACCCCCTTAGTCATCGTAAACTAATTAGATCTACCATACTTACAATATTGGCATATCTAGAGAGTCACATATAGAAATAGGTTATATATAATTATAAAATTCTATATATATTATATTATTATGGACACTCTTAATTTCTGTGTAATGTATAAGGAAATATTTGATAAGGACATCTTATAACTTAAATTGTCTAGTCGTATTTTTTATCCCATGACTAAATCACTCATTTTTATCTATGATCACTTGAAATTTCTCAAATTTGGTCATAATTCACTTAAAAACACTATGGTGACCAAATGTTTTGGTGGTTTAGTCATTTATTTCACATGGTGGCCAACGTTTTTGGTTGCTTGGTCATTTATCACTCATTTTTCTACTAGCGGTTTAAAAAGAATTAGAAAATGATTAAAATATATATATTTTAATTTATAGGATTGTTTTAAAATATAAACATTTTAATTTATTTACAGATAATATATTTTATTGTTTACAAGTTTTGTGATTAGTTTCACAAGGAAAAAGTAGATGCATGGTGGAATTATTATTTTTTATACTAGGGGAATCGACAACTGGAGGTTGGGATGCTACTCGCATTACATGGGGTACATGGATCAAATATCGCTACCACTATACCCCTAGGTGCACCAACGAGACCAAACACTGGGAACAAGTTAATTTGGGGGTATTTGAACAGAGGACCCTTTGATTACAAAAATGACATCGAAACCACTTGAACTGCGCCCCATAGGCGATGCATGGTGGAATTCTTTAAAAATATTTTATTAAATTTATACACATTATGTGAATGATTAATACCATATGACTAATTTGCATAATTTATGGAGAAACATTGATCTCATAAGTGCATGCCAATTCTTGTTTGATCTCAAGATAGAATAAAACATTTTAATGAAAGTAAGAGCTTTAAGAAAAATTGATGCTTCACTTAAATCAAGAATCATTAGCCCTTTCCTAACATTTTAGATATACTGTTTTAAGATGTAAATTAAATTACACATGAATGGTCTTAATCGAATTATTTTAGCAAGTACAACAATGCGAGATGGCATTGTTTTTTAAATCAAAGTTGAAGGCTTATAAAAATCGATAATTATTCAAATCCAAAAACTATCACCTTTATTCTATTATTGGACATATATCCTTCTTAGATGGGGATCAAAATATTTTAAAATAAACTTGTAATTAAATTATTTCAATCTTCCAAAGTGCTTAATTAACCAATTTATGCGTCGAAGATCGAAATTTGGTGAGACTGTCGAAACATGATATTAATCCATCTTAAGAAAACCAAGGCATGGAATAAACTTGATTAAGTTAAAATATGAACATGAAAGCATTTTTTATCATCCCAAAAACCAAAATACCGAAACATCACACATAAGCCAAACCACCAAATCTTCATTTCATGAAATCTAAGCCAAAAAATTGATAAGCAGAAATCAAATATCTAACAAAAGGAAACCATCAAATAATCCCTCTCAAATGAAGCAGACAAAATCAAAGGATATGGAAAGCAGTGTTTTTAGAAATTTCAAATGGGGACCCCTTTTGTTTTTTCAAAAACTAAGGGGAGCTTGTTGAGGCCTCAACAAATGGTGAAACATTGGGTGAAGCAGTTATCTCTGTCTAATATTTCTTGAAATACTTATTTACACCTAATTTTAACAATAACTGTAAAGATAGATCTCTAAAGCATGGGCACAAACTTATGTTTATCAATTTAAAATATGTTCCCACAAAGCACGACACTGAGTAACTGACATGTCACATATTCTAGCCAATTTATGAGGTTAATTTTTCCCGACTTGCAATCCACAAATAGTTGATATAAATTGCTTCACTTTGTGTAAGTAAACATTTTTCTATTTGTTTTCCTCGTATATCTTTAACCCGGCGTTGCTTCACTACCCATGAGTGTCCATAGCCTTGACAAAGGTGCCTTAGTATCATACAAACATATCTCTGTAGGTAACAAGTGTCCATAGACTAACAGATTTACTTGCACTTCCCACACTAGTTAGTATTGTCAAATTCCATTTGAAACACCCTTTTGATATATATGAATAATTTTAAAAGAAATGAGGGTAATGAAAGCATGGAGTTCATACAAGCATGACCCCGGTGCCAGCGAGCATCCATAGCCCCGATGAGTTTACTTGTAGTTCTCATACTAATACAATGCTTCCAAGTTCCCCAAGTTCCCTTTATTATGCTACATATTTATCATTTGTATATAGATAATTACATGTGCAATTTTCTTAGTAGATTACTCACTTTCAAAATTTAACTTAAGGTCTTCCCTCCACCAATCACTTAAGGTATAAACTATTTAATGTGAGGTGGATGGGGCATATAAGAAGAAACCTATAGTGAAAATGTGTTACCATGATAAGTATGAATTCATTATTTGCATAGGAGTTCCACCAAATAGAAATTTTACTTGTAAATCACAGAACTTTGTAAAGATAATTAGGTGCAAAGCTTTCAGTTGTAGATATGCATGAAAATACTACCCATATGCAATGATACAATTATTGAGAATGATAAACCCTTTAATTGTTTGAAAAAACAAACATAAAGCATAGAAGTGGTCAACCTACAATGAAAATTTCATAATAATCAAACCAACCTAAAAAGAAAACCAAAAGTTTGAAAATCTGTTCAATCAAACTGACCCAAAACATATATGCAATTCAAACTAAGGTAAGGCCTAAATTAAACCAACATCCTAAATAAGGAAAAATGTGAATCAAAATCATAAGTTAAAATAGAAAAGAGGAATCAGATTCTGAGGGATAAGATAAATTGTAAGTTTGAATTATAATCCTCATTAGATCCTTCCAAAATACATTCTTCGCTTAAAATTGTGATTATGATGGGAAAGTTACATGTATTAGATGTTGATCAAATTAGGTCATTTTATTAAAAGCAAACAACATAAAAATAGAAAAAGAAAAATCCTAAAAATTAAATCCTAAACTAAATGTTTGCATCTATGACATCAATTTCAAGACAAGTGAGTCATGTTCAATTAAGTTTCATGTCAAGAGAAATTAAAATAATGACAGATTAAAGATCATATTCTTTCTTGTCTTGCTTTCTTGAAATATTCTTGTTTAACGATTTTAGAAAATTGATTGCACTAAACATTTCATAATTAAGTCATAATATCTATACACTACATATGAAACTTGAAAATAAATGTCTGATGAAAATAATTATGAACAAGAGTATAAATAGTGAAGAGATAACGAAATTAAAGTAAACTTCCTTGAACATATCTTGATAATAGCATGTATTTAGCTTGATTTTGACATAACACCTCATAACTACTTATTCAAGTGGGTTAAACAAAAGTAATCTACTAGTAAGAAAAAGAAGACCAAAATTGAAATATTAATATACTTTTACCCTAAACTACATAAATACAACAAAGATCATGTGAAATCAAACAACCAATGTAATCATCAAAGCTCCTTTAATCCTACAATAAAAACACAATTTCCAATCAATAACTGGAAATGAAATGCCAGTAAATGAAGGATAAAAATAAATGCATCATTCTTACCATCTCGATTACTATCGATACATAAAGAAATCATGGCCTTGTCATTTTCTGGAAACTTCTTGAGGTAATAATCCTCAAGCCAATTTTCAATCCTATCACAATATATATAATGACTAATATAGACATATTGGAATGAATCTATAAATGAGTGATGATCATGCATAAAATTGTTATGAAAAATATCATGGGGAAGAATCTTGGGATTGTTTATTTCATAAATTAAATCAAGAGGATGAGAACCTAAGATAATCCTAAGTTGAAAACAAAGTGTCTCATTGTCTTGACAAGTCTCCCTAGACTCCTATTTCAAATAACCAAATGATTTAGATGGATCTAATAATGTAAATGATATATCATTCCTCATTGTAAAATACAAATTGTTATTAATAGGGTAGAATCCATTAACGTGATTTGCTTCACTAATGATTTCAGTCTCACTTAATTGATCATTTAAAAAACATGATTCTTCATTGATCATAAGTGGAGTTGAATCAATTGGAGACACTTTGACAAATATGTTCTCTAAATCATTTCTTTCTTCCCATGTAGAATATTGATAAAAAAAAAACCAAAGGATTCATGGGAATAAGTTCCAGTCTTTTCATCTCCTAAATATAAGTTATTATCATCTTGCACCTTATTAGAGTTCATCCCAACATAATGAAATTCCAAAGGATGTAAAATGATCACCTGAGAAGCACAACTATCGAACATATCAGGGTACAGAGAATAATAAATGGAAGTGAAAGAAAATGAAAAGCATCTAATAAAAGTGATTGAAAATCTGAAATTCCTCATCAAAATAAAAGCCTAACAATAGCTAACAACTAGATCTGTAACCTTGTAGCAAAGAACCAAGAGAAGAAATTCAAATGCGATGAAAAAAGCAGTTGAAAAATACATATTCATGCTTTTGTTTTAAAACGTGTGAATCCGGGTACAAATTTGCGCTTTTGTTGAAGAAAGAGCATGAATTCACAGAAAAAATCATGCTTTCTCAGATCAAAATTGCAAATTAGACAAAAGGTTCCATGAAAGAAATCAAAATTCAGAAAAAATGAGAAACATTTGTTGTCCCTTACATAAACCTGCAACAAAACACAACTAGGGCTGAAAAAACCAGTTATGTTGCAAAACAAATAGATCCTTGATAGCAAGTTAGTATACAATCAATTTTAATCGGCTAGATCTACAAAAAAAATTAATCAAGAGAAACTTGAATAATCTTTTAAAATTCTGCAAAAGTAATGGTAAGGACTAGGGTTTGGAAAATTCACAAACATGTAGCAAAATGACTATATATAAAATAATACCACTTGGGTTTAATAGATCGGATGCCAAATCTACAAAACATGAATGGCCCAACTCTTAAAATATGAAGAAACAATGCTTGTAAAAAAAATCAAATAATTATCGAAGAAGGTAGAGCATAACAACTAGCTATGATGCTATGTTATAATATTGAGAATATGCATAACATACAACAATACGAGTACAATGCATTTAGAAGGATTCTCTCTGCAACTAGGGTTTGATAGTCGGATTCTGAAGATGTTTTTAGCGGCCATGGATCCCTCCATGACCGCTCTCCTCCTTCTCCCTTGAGTTTGCTTCCTTTCTGGCCGGCTGAAGGTGTTTACATTTTGCTCTGGAACGTTGGTGGTGCCTTGGCACGGTGACCCATTGGGTAGCGGGCTTCTTCTGCTTTCTAGTGGCGACGACGGTGGTTTTTGTAAAGAGGGAAGTAGATCTAGCGTTGGGCTTCCTTGGACGGGAGACGACGACGACAGGAGAGGTCTATAGAGCAATGAGCTCTAGTTTCCTCTTTGTTTTATGGCGAAACTGTCAGGGATGCTGCGCGATGGGGCTTCTTTGGTCTCTAGTGTCACTGGTGGCGGACGTCTGTTATGCACAACAGATCCGTTCTCTTCTCAGTGGAAGCTACTTCCAAGCCGAGGGGAGCCGCTTCCAAATGCATTTTTTACGGCGGAACTACTGGGGATGCTGCTCGATGGGGCCTCCTATCCCTGGTTCGTCGCTGGTGGCAGGCATCTTTTTGCATGGTAGACTCATGCTCTTCTCGGTGGCGGCTACGGGGAACTATTTTTTCCCATGTGGGCTGTCGAGGTGAGGCTTACTTTTGACAGTCTCGAAGTTATTATTTGCAGATGCTAGTGGCTCTGTTTTATTTTTGGGTTTCTGGAATCGTTTATTTTTTATTTTTTACTTTGCTTCTTTCTCCTTTTATCTACGTCATTTTTCTGTTGGTTTTTTTCATGTAAGAGCCATTCATGGTTTCCCGGTTTAAGGTTTTTAGATGTGGTTTTTCTAAGGTGCCTTAATACCTTTTTTTTTTAATTTTTTGTAAGAAGTTGAAAAACTCATAGAAGACTTCCTGCTATTATTGGTACTTCCTAGTAGCATATACACTCTTCAAGAGTGATAAAGATCCAATGTAATTTTGCACTCGTAAGATGAAATAAAATTACGCTTTTTTTTCAAGGAAAAAATAAACATACAACAATACATTTACACTAACATGTAAATCAATAGAAAATATCTACTAGTCTACCCTTCTATCAATACACAGAACAATTATCATGTAAGAAATAAGAGACAAGAGAACAAGAGAACGATACACCATATATACATGGTAAAAACCCAAATGGGGAAACATCCATAGGAATATTTGGTCTTCTTTATTCTTCTGAAATATCCAATCTTACAAGAAATGTCCACCCTACATATGCTCCATAGCTTCACAATACAAAGATATGCAATATCACAAGATGTATCAATATTCCCAAAGGCTCGCCTTCACCTCTATTATATACCAATATGTATGGAAGAATATTGTTGGGCAAATTGATTGGTTATGAAAACAATCAATTCACAACATAAATTATCAACCTAGGGTGACGTCTTGTTATTTCAAGGTTATCATACAAAATATATGTAGGCTACAATTTCCTTGCTAACATTGACCATCTAATATGCATTGCAACAAAGTAAATCACACAACTTAAAAGTAAATTGTAGAAAGTATATACTAAAAATAATTCACACAATACAAAAAAAAAAATTCACACCCACTCTTGCATAATTGAAACACACTCACACTTGCATAAAGGTAAATCACACTCACACTTGCAAAAATGAAACACACTAACACTTGTAGAAATGAAACACACTCATACTTGCATAAAAATAAATCACAGTATGGCAGCAACCACACTAAGCTATGAAGTTATACACACTTGCATATTTAAAGAACTTGAATTAAAAATAAATCTATGGAAATAAATGAATCAAATTAAAATACATTCTATGATAAGCAATAAGAAGAAGTTGGTCTAGTTACAAATTAGAGAACTAAGAATTACAATCTACATTAACAAAAGAGAGAGAAATTGAAGAACTACAATCTATATTACAAAAGAGATTAAAAGAAATATAATTCTTATTCCATCACAAATTGTACTTGTTTCTCTAAGAATCCTCCCCTTGGAATGAAAAATGAGCTCTTATTTATACATGAATTGTTCATAACAAATAATAAATGAGGATCCAAAATATCCTCAACAAATTACTAATAATTAGGATCTCAAAAGAAATTCAAATCTAATCCCAAATCCTTTGCTAATTATCCCAAGCTAATCAAACTAATATCCATCTCATGTTCCAATATTCTCTCCTCATCCAAGATCTCAATCCAAGATGAATCTTCCATAATTAAAAAATGGATTTTCGTGGACTTTCAAAACTGTTCACAGATTATTGTTACTTGTGGAAGTAATAGCAACACAAGTAACGACAAATAGTAAAATGACAATTTTTCACAAAGTGCGATCTGGGTCTTTGAGATACTTTTAGGATAGGCTTATATTGACTCAATGATGCCTTATACAATAAATATCAAGTATGCACTTCATGGATCTTCTCATATGGAAGTAGCAGGAAGTGTCCACAAGTAACAACATCATGCATGTTTATGCAAAAGTCATCAAACTCATCCACATTTCAAAGATAAATGAAAAATATGTTATTTTTCCAATGTTTAATCATAATTCACATGAAAATACTAAATATATGTAATGGAAACAGGGATGGATCTAAATATCGCATATGAGCAAAAAAAATGGATCAGTTAGGCATTAATACAAGTGTTATTGGTCAAATTAGCATTCCTCCATCTGTGACTAAATTTCCTTGTCGGTCACACAAAAGGACACTATGGATGGAAGAGCTTATCTTGACCCTAGATGACCTAGAGCTGAACCTTGCAATCCCTTACTTAGAACCATCTTTCTCTGCCTATTTTTACACATAACCGCGACCCTTATGCTTGTAAACCAATGGGTCAGGCACAGGTATCTACATTGACAGCCCGTGGGTGTTAATTAAAATGTTGCACTCACTAGATGCAAGTTAGGATACTCGCGAGTGACTTGCTAGTTGTCCGATATCATACTTGCGGTTATCTTAAGAAAACTTGAAAAAATAATTAAAACATGAATTGGGATTAGTTGAAGCAGGTACCAAAACTACCCCAACTTCCCAAATCAACCACCTTTCGAACATGCCCTCCTTGCCTTGCTATAAATACAAGGGGAGGGGCTTGAGAAAGGGACCTTATGATCATTGGAGAAAGTTATGTTGGAGAAATTCATAGCTAAGAGAGAGGATAAGGAGCCCAGGGTTTGGTTACGACGATGCCAGTGCAAGATAGGTAAAACATTTTGTATCTTTTGCATTTGTCAATAAAGATTTCAATATTATTCCCTTCCCAATAGAATTGTTTATGTATATTGCAATTTGATTACAAGTTGATGTTACATTGTTTAGATGAATGTCAATTTATTATTTCTAGTTAAATGGATTTGAGGAAGGTTTTATGTTTGTTTTGGAGGATTGTTTCCTGGGAGAACAAAGAAAATCTTGGATCGACCTTCATAAATAAGGTATTCTCTCTTTTAACCGTAATCCTATTTGTTTAATAACAATGTCTGCAAATCCTTATATGTTCATCTGATCACCCTAGTACGTTTGTAGTCTTCCCCTACTATAAGGACAATTTCCCTAAAAATAGAACTGGCGACTCCACTGGGGAGCACCATCTATTTTCTGCTTTGGGGACTCTTATGAGTTTTTCTAGTCTTTTATAACTTGTTTGATCTCTGTAGAAGTGCCTAGGGTGTCCTTGACCCTTATTCTTGACTCTTTTCTATTTTGATCTGCAAACTTCCTTCTTTTTAAAGATTTTTCAAAGCCTACCTGCGAGTTTCCTGTACATACAGGCATGGTTAATTAGTTGCACTCGCGAGTTCCTATATAGGTACCCGCTATTATTCAGTTGCACCCACGCGCTTTTGCATGTGACAATCACAAACATCTCCTGAGACTTTTGTTGTTTTAGGGTTTGGTCTTAGGGTTACTTTTTATGGATTTGGAAGTTTGTTTGTTGATCTGACACCTTTTAATGCCTCTGATTGTTGATCTAAGTCTCTTTTACAGTCACTCTTAAAGATCTGCTTTGTATTTCGTGCTTGATTTAGTAGGTTTTTAGGTCTTTTAATTTTTTCAAGGCTCATTCACGACCTACATATACATATAGTCACGGATTTTCTTCCCTACTCGCGAGTTGCTGGTATATGTACCCGCGCATTGTTGTATATTAAAGTCGCGGGTTTTTCCTGAGACTTTTCTTTTTTATTTTAGGGTATGCTCTTAGGGTGGTTTGTATGTGGCTTTGGAAGTCTTTTGCTGATCTGATACCCTCTGGACATTGTTCATTGTATTCTCAGTCTTTTTGTAGCCTCTTTAAGAGTTTCTCCTTAAGTTTTTGTGCTTGTGGATTTACCCTTGCTTTCTAGCCCATTTTGTGTTTGGAAAGTGCTTGGATTTCATCCCTTTTTATCACTGGTATTCAGGAGCAGACTAATCTGTACACAAGAGTCTCTATTTTTCTGTATTACATATCAGTCATCTTAGTTTGCATCTTGTTTCGAAAACCCAGTTACTTTAAGAAGCAACTAGTTGGGTTGGTCTTTGTCAGTCTTGCATAAGGTCTAATTACTTTAGCTTTGGGTCATTATTCTCTTTGATTGCACTGCTTTTACGATTTGTGTTGGTTCACGTTTATTCTTATTTCTTTCATAGTTAAAGAAAATATCAAATTTAAAAAATAACTTTATTTTTATAGCAAGAATTGTCATTTTCTTTTCAAAGTAGTTGTAGTCTTTAGTACTATCATCTTTGAAAATACAAAAACCTATTATTATGCTTAGTTTTCTTTATGATTTCATGTTTTGAAAGACAAACAAAGTAGGTTAATTGTGAATTTTTTACATTTCTTTTATATACACATTTATTTTTAGTTGCAACCATCACCACACATTGCATTATCCTTTGAGTAAGTAACAACCTTTAAAAAGAACCGTTAATAAAATTCACTAGTAACTTTTGTTTTCTAGGTTACACACAAACCAACTAGCTTAGGATATGCTTTTGGACCAGAACACCTTTAAATTTTTGAAATCATTCAAAATATCAAATCATACTGAGACTACGTTTAGGTAAGTCCACTGTTGTGGAGGTGTCTGGGAAGATCTACTCAAACCCAATTTAAGCACGAGGTCGTGTGAGATCAGACTGTGGGGATACCCCCCCCATTTTTCTTTGAAGCATACACCAGAACCTTTTCACGTACGGGGATCCATTAGTGCCTTGTGTACTCTTGGATTTTGGGCTTAGTTACCCTTCCCATGTGTCTTGGTTGGACCTGCGATTGTCTCCCTGAGATATTTATGCAATTTTGGTAGCCTTTAGTATCTTTTGACCTTTAGGGCTCTACATAGGTGACGGTGGAAGGATATTTACACTGTACCTAGGAAAAACGTGGGAGGAAATCCCTTACAAGTATTTGGGAGGGCGATTGGTGATTCAATTGCTTAGACCTAGAGATATTGTATTATGGACCCCGGGTAACTATCCTTCGATACTCTACTAGTTTGTTCTAGGCCCTCATCATCCCAGACTTACTTTTGAGAGTATTATATTTGTTTTCCTAGTCTGGAGTACTTTAGGACTTTTTTAGTGGTGTGTTGTTTTCTCCTAGTTGTTCTAGTGGCCCCAAGGGTAATTACTTAGTATATTTTTACACAATTGTGGAGGACCAACGTCTTTGTAGGTCATGAAGGTTGCAGAACCTTCCTCCACTCAAAGTGGAGCCTCCAACGCCACCACAGTGACAAAGAACAGACTCTCGTGGTTCTTACGAACTTACGGGAACAACTGAACAACCCAAAGAACCTCACCTAATCTCTCAAGGTCAACCGGTTCAAGAAACTGTTGAGGTTGAAGACTTGACTTCTAAAGAGTTTAATACACCCTTCAACCCTCCATTAACTGGACCCAACGATCCCTTGTTGGAAAGAGCAGTCTCTCTAGGGATTCCAAAACTAAGTGTATATCAGTTTCATGGACAACATAGGGGATGTGTCAGTAGTTCCTCATACTCCTACAACATCTATCATATCAGGAGGTTTCTCCCCTCCATATGCACACACATCGATACCAAGATCATTGCAAGCTACATCTTCTCGGAGCAGTTCATTTAATTTCAATACTAGATCCTTAGGTTTGTCTGGCTCTCAAGCTACAACTGCATCTAGTCCTTTTGGTTCTACCATTGGTCCATCCAGTGTCCCCTTTTCAGGGATACCTTTGGTATCTTTCACATCCTCCCATTTTGTACATCAATTCTAGGTTAACCCTTAGTTTGCTCCTTTTATTCACGGATTTCATTGGTTTGGAGGACACACCGCTCCTTCAACGCCTTTTGTAGGATCATTTCCTGCTTCTTCCACTGCATCCACGTCAGGGTTCAACCCCTTCATAGGCTTAAATGCACATCCATCCAATGTACATACTTCTAACGTGCATGTAGGGAGTACTCCCTTTTAACTGTTTGCTGGAGGGGGTAGTGACAGTTATGTCAACCCACATTTCGGGGGTGCTTATACCCAACCACAATGGACGAGTCCACAAGGAAGCAATCCCTTAGCCTATGGCTGGAGAAACTTCCATAATGCATTTACTTCACAAGTGGTGGCTAGGGGAAACCCCAACCAACACTATAGGAGCTAGGTTTTGGGTGGTTCCCCCTACAAAACTCTTTTTAATCAAATTCCATTGGCAAGAACCCGTTTTCCTTTTTTGGAAACCCTAAAATTTCCATATCTTTTGAAACTAACCAACGATCTTGTGCGACACAACCCTACATGGCCCCCGGTCCCAACCAAGCTTCCCTCGGACATTCCAAAGTTTGAAGGTAAGACTGCGGAAGACCCTGGAGACCATGTTACGACATTTCACCTATGGTGCTCTTCCAAATCACTTAATGACGATTCCATTCGGCTGAGGATCTTCCAAAGGACCTTAACTAGTGTTGCATTCAAGTGGTACGTTGAACTTCCTATTGCAGCATACGATAACTTTTGGGAGCTAGCGATAGTCTTCCTAAATCACTTCCAGCTTCCTGTCCGGTATGATGCCGATACTAATCCTTTGTCTACTTTTAGGAAGAACAAAGCCATTCACCTTTCTGATCACATTCAAGAGTGGCAAAGACGGAAGCGAATCATCAAGGCTGAGATCCCCCTAGAGTTCCTATTAGAGTGGTATTTGAAGTCACTCCTTCCTTATATTTCTAAGGATGTTGCAACTTCTGGGGTAACTTCTGAGTAAGACGCAATCCTGAGGACCTAGCAGCTTGACTTAGTTTACATCCAATCTAGGATCCTCTATGAGATCATTCCAGAGGCACTGAGGTCTAATATAGATCTTGGCAAACTTAAGCCTAGACCGCATGCCGATGGCATTGTTGGTTCAGCAGATTCAACAACACTTGAAGCTTTAACAAAACAAGTTCATGCACTCTCTATGAAGTAGTATGCTACTGAAGCAACTATGGTTGCGACCTTCCCTTCAACAACTGAATCTATACAAAGTGTGCAGACAAACCAAAAGGGTCCTTAGCAATCCAAAAACAACAAAAAGAAGGGTAGGAAAGGGGAGGGGAACCATCAAAAACCCAAAAACACTGAGAATGTTGAGGAGGGAAAGAAAGAGAAAAAGAAGCTAAAGTTTCCCTACAAGCTTTGCAAGGACGACCACCTTACTCATCAGTGCACTCTTATGGATGAAGCCCAGAATATTTTACGAGAAAAGAAACCAGCTATCTTGAAGGATCCATTTCCTCGTGGACAAGGCCCAACTTCTGAAACCTCTAATGCTGGAGGAACCTGTGCCACATCGACTGATCAATCATTCATCAACATGGTTAACTCACACACGCTACTGCAAACCAAAGCTAGGAATTATAACCCAGACTCGTAGAAGAAATATAAGGAAGTTCTTGAATTATATTCTTCTCTCCAGATCGAGAGGCCAACAGACTCTTTGTCAAAGATACCTAAGGGTGTCTACAAATGGGCTATGCACAACCCTAATGCGCGTGCCACCCTGAACTACTCTGTTGTAGAGGATATGTCCCAAACGCCTTGTGCAATGTCGACACTAGAAGTCTTGCAAAGCTTGCCTTCGTAGCGGAATGCACTTCTAGTGGGAATCGAGAGCATGGATTCTTCAAGTATGCTTGCATGGTTTGATATGTCAAATATCAAACCCCGGTTACCATATCACGTATCCTTCCAGAATGAAGTAGTCCATGGTCCCAAAACCATTGGACAAACCATTGTAGATGAAGGTGCATCTACATTTGTAATGTCAATATCCTGCTGGAAATCCCTTGGCTCTCCTGAGTTAGCCCCTTCCAACACATTACTTATGGCTTTAAACGGAAGATCTTTCCTCCCACATGGAGTCTTTCCCTCGTTCAAGATTGAAATTTTCGGTAAGTTAGTGTCTATGGAGGTTGAAGTTTTGGATGCTTCCCTTGACTATAATCTATTTTTGGGGAGGAGTTGGACGTATGCTATGCAAGCTATCCCATTGTCTGTTTTTCGATTACTCATGTTCCCGCACGAAGGTAAGATCATCATGATTGATTAAATTTCCTTCACTTAAGAAAACAACACTACTTCATCGGATTCAACTATCCCTTTGGTTGATCAGACTCAACTACCTAGAGATAGGCTGGGAATAGGAATGTATTCATCGTTGATGGGCACATTTGACTTACCCGCTCACATAAACTTCATTGGTTCAACAAGCACCACTGACATTTTTTCTTAGTAAGTTTTCATGATTAGTCAAACAACTGATCCATGGATTCTCCCCACTCAACAAGAACCAATTTTCCCCTTATCTATTGTAGAAGTGGCATACCAAGCATCACAAAATGCTACAATAGATTATATCTTGACTTCGTTCGTATCCACAGAGTCAGATATTGACTATGCACTTGCATGGTCAGTCAACTCTATCCATTATTTTGATTGTCTATATACTTTTTTTCCTTCTGATGAGGCTATCTTGGAAGCCATGGTTGGTCTGGATCATCCATGGGAACACATGCATCATAGATCTTACTTCCTTCCATATCTGGACAAGATAGAGAATGGTGAGTTTTCAATGAGATTTGGTGGTGATATCGATCTATCCATCACTCCTACTAAGAAATTGATTTATACTGAAGGTAACATGACAAACATAACACAGACTATACCGATCGATATCTCCACTAAACCTGGCATTGTGGAAAACATTTGTATTGGAGCGGACTATTCTCCTCAGGAGATACTTTGTATACCAACCTATTTAAAGATTTCCGCAATGTTTACACCTAGTCTTACGGGAAGATGCCATGCATCCACCCCTTAGGTTGTGAGAGCCTAGTTATAGGCCCTACCTGAAAAAGTATTACGCTTAGGCTTACATGCTTTTTGTTGTATTATAACTGTACATGTTTGTAGAGTTAGTATTTTCTTTTGATTTTTTTCGCGTCTTATGTGTCTTCTAGATTGTGGTTTCAGATGACAACTAAGTGCTTTATAGGATTCGCTAATGGCGCTAGTATCCACACCCATCGGTTAGCCTTAGCAGATTGGGTTATTTAATCACTATCTAGCCAACTTGTGTGTAACGTCCCAATGGCCCCCTTTAGCCACAGAAGACCCTCTGTTACTTTTTTTTTCTTCCAAATTCGACTGAATACCCAGTTGAAATGACTCAGATCTGCAACCCGCAATCGCGAGTCCAAAACCCGCAATCCACAATCCGAAATCCATACTGCGGATGCGGAAGTCCAAAAATTCACAACCAGAAACTTACCTTTCTGCAATCCGCAATAGCGGATCCAAAATACGCAATCCATAATGCGGATGCGGAAGTCCTAACTTCACAACCGAAAACTTACCTTTCCGCAATCCGCAACGGTAGATCCGCAATTCGTACTACGGATGTGAAAGTCCAAAACTTCACAACCGGAAACTTACCTTTCCGCACTCCGCAATTCGCAATGGCGGATTCGCAATCCGCCCTGTATTGTAGATGTGGAAGTCCCAACTTCACAACCATAAACTTACCTATCCATAATCCGCAATGGTGGATCCGCAATCCTTAATCCGCAATCCGGAATCTGTACTGCGAATGCAGAAGTCCAAAACTTCACAACCAGAAACTTACCTTTCCGCAATCCGCAATTGCCGGTGCGGAAGGTCAAATCTCAACTTCCGGCAGTGGTCACTTCCTCAATCTGCAATCCACAATTGCAGATGCAGGCATGCAGAACCATACCCTCGGGCATGCGGAACCATACCCTCTGTCATGGGAACTTTCCACCCAATCTTCTAAGGGGCATAACTTCTTCACCCTTGGTCCAAATGAAGCAAGGTAGGTACCATTGGAAATATCTAGGAGATCTCTATCAGTTGGTGCAATCCCCTTCCCAACTGAGGTATCCAACCTTTTCATTTTTCTTCCCTGAAGTTTCGTCCATAAACACTCTAAGGAACCTTCCAACCTTTAACAGGTTTCTACTTGTCCCCTGCCATAACCTATATTTCTCTAACTCCTAGAGTAGTTTAAGGATGCAACAGGCCCCCTAACCATCCCATGATTCAATGAGGTTAGCAGTCCATTATAAGGTTAACATCTCATACAAAATGCACATGCTACAATAAGTCAATTCTATCCATACATCTAACACATGTAATATTAACAATGCATTAACTCATGCAACTGTATGACGTATTTCAACCAACACTCAACCTTCTCCTCAGGTTTACACATGGTCTACTCATGGTTCACATTCATATAACATTCATTTAATAGCTTGAGCAAAACAACATAATAATAACATATAAATGACACCATTCATTCCACAAAACACTTATCTTTGTATCTTGAAGTTGCCCCAGCAACTAGCTAAGTGAGAGCAACGTTCCACCCAACCTTAGGTCTTTGTCCAACCTATACTCTTTCAGCTGACAGACCACCCCTAACCTGGGCTATGTATCCACTAAGGAGGTCTATGTAGGCTCTCTGATAGTCAAGATCCACTCCAATGCTAGGTCAACCTCTGGATGGGTTTGTCAAGCAATCTAGGAAACATACTCATGCTAAGCCACGCTCCAATTGGGTTTATCAAGCATACACCTGCTAAGCCAACCTATAGATGGGTTTATCAAGCATACAGGGAAATAGGGAGTTTATTTCTAAGTTAGTGAGCTCAACCACAGAACTAAAGACATCTCAATCATGCTGCGAATCAGGTACCCACATTATCAACCTCACCCAACACAAGGAAGACCCTCTTCTCTGCTACACAGTCCCTCAAGGTCCCTTCTCTTCCAGTGCTATTCAAGGTAGGGATAAGAAGGTCCTACTGCTAGTTCTATGAGATCCTAGTCTTCATTGAGTTTATCAAGCATTCCAAACCCTTAACTCTACCTCTTACGTCCACTTAAATAGGCTGGTGGATTACAAGGTTGCGGACTAGACTCTGTCCCACAAATCGGCTCTCTGCTCGCGGATTCAAGACTTTACACATCTTTCTCAAGCTATTCACATCCTACAGTCCTCCTTCGAACTCATCTTCAGGTTTCTACTCAAGGATTATGCATACACACAGGATCCCTCTGGTAATCGGCTCTACTTCTTCGGATTTCTATGCGTCTCAGGGTCTCTTCCCCACATGAATGAGGAAACACCCAAAAATGCCGAATGTCTAAACTGAATCCCTGAATCAGATCCCCGCGTCATTTTTATCCTACTGCGAATATCCCCGCGGGCTTACCTTCTCCATGTTCTGTAACCGAATCTATACCCATACAGGGAATCAAATCGGTTACTCCTGCCCAAGTGGCAGGATGGGTCACCATCCCACAGCCCCCTCACCTCTCCCTAGTGGATACCTTCACCCCCTTCTCATTAGTTGCCTCACTTAGTTAGTTTAGGGTATTTTCATTGCAATATTAAACATTTACATCTATTACAAAATTTCATGGCTTAACAACACATGGATAGTTTCACCATCCAATACTTTCCTATGAAAGCAAACCTTAAACATCCACTAGTGGGGCCTTGGCCTTGATCTCCACACTAGGATCGACGTACATTGCATAAACACAATATTTACATTGAGTCCAATAATTACTAAGGAAGGGTAGGGGTATTACAAGTCCCTCCCCCTTAGAACAACACCATCCTTGGTGTTCTCAAAACTGAACAAAAACCGGAATGGCAATCTTATGGCATCCTCCAGCTCCTAGGTCTCCTCCTCTGGACTAAGGTGGCTTCCATTGCACCTTTACCTGTCTGATGGATCACCTCCGGAGTAAGGTAACCTTCCTGTTGAGGATTCATATAGGATCCAATTGGAATTCTCTCTCTGGTTCCACCTATATCACATGCCAATCAATGATGTGATTAGGATCATGTATATATTTCTTAAGCAAAAAGACATGGAAAACATTATGATCTTTCATGTTAGCAGGTAATGCAATCCTATATGCAACTAGTCCTATTCTATCAAGGACTTCAAATGGTCCACAATATCTGGGTTCCAACTTGGCATAACTTCCCAACTTCATGGAGCTCTTCCTTGGTCTCACTTTCAAGTAGACATGATCCCCAATCTGGAATTCTTTGTGCACTCTCTTTAAATCTGCATAAATTTTCTACCTGTCCTGAGCTACCTTCAAATTCTTCCTAGTCTTGACAACTTCTTGTTCCATCTCTTCAATCATTTCTGGTCCAAACACTACCATGTTCACTAGGCTGTCCCAATTTATTGGAGTTCTGCGTCCTCTACCATACCAAAACCTCAAAAGGGCTCATCCTCGACGATGCCTGGTACCCATTGTTGTAGGAAAATTCTACCAAATGTGGGTAGTCCTCCAATTTGGATGGTTTGTCCATCACATACATACTTAACATGTCTTCCAGAATCTAGTTTACTCTCTCCATCTGACCATCTGTTTGAGGATGATAGGCTGTATTGAAATTCAACTTAGTCCCCAACTCTTGAAATAACCCTTTCCAAAAATTGGATGTGAATTTTGTATCTCAGTCTGAAACTATTGCCTTGGGCAATCCATGCAACCTGAATATCTCTCTCATGAATATATTTGCAATGTCATTGGCCTTGTGAGTAGATTTAACTGGAATGAAGTGAGGTACTATTGATAGCTTGTCCACTACAACCATAATGGAATCATGTTTCTTCACGATGATGGGAAAACTTGTTATAAAGTCCATAGAAATCACTTTCCATTTCCACTATGGGATGGGCAATGGTTGCAACAGTCCTATTGGATGTTGATGCTCTGCCTTGACCTGCTGACACTTTTGACATCTAGCAATATACTCTACTATGTCCTTCTTCATACCATGCCAAAAGTATTGTTTTCTTGCTGCGGTTATAGTCTTCTGATATCCTTGGTGGCCAGAATATGGCTTTTGGTGTATATCACCCAACACAAGTTCCTTCAGCTCTACACAGTTTGGAATGTATAGTCTGACATCTTGGTACATAAGGACATCATCTTCTCCAATATGATACCCTGCGCACTTCCCATCCACCCTTCCCTGCTGCAACTTCTCTTTGATTTGTAGGTAATCTTCATCACTAGCTTGAACCTCAATGATCCTTGCCTTCAAATCTGATTTACAAACACTTATTGCTGCAACATGAAATTTCCCATTGAGCACATAAGCAACCTTATTCTCCTTTCCCTTAACATGTTTAATGTCTAAATCAAACTCATAGAGAAATTCCATCCATCTAGTTTTTCTGGCATTTAGATTTGGCTGGTCAAACAAATACTTTAAAATCATGTGGTCTGTACTGAGTTCAAATATTCTTCCCAATAGGTAATGCCTCCATTTCTTGAGAGCATGTACTATGGCTTCTAGCTGTAAGTCATGTGTGGCATAGTTCCTTTCGTGATCCTTCAGCTTCCTTGACTCATATCCAATTACAAATCCTTCTTACATGAGTACTCCACCCAATCCTTCCATGCAAGCATCTGTGCATAGCACAAAAAGTCTTTATTTGGATCTGCAATCTTTAAAACGGGAGCATTGGTAAGTAATTCTTTTAGCTTCTAAAAACTCCTTTCACATTTCTTAGACCATATAAATTTGACTTCCTTCCTTTGTAATGATGTAATTGGGTGTGCTATCTTGGAGAAACTTTCAATGAATATTCTGTAGTACCCTGGAAGGCCCATAAATTATCTTACATCCACAACATTTCTCGGAGTAGTCCAATCCATTATGGTCTCAATCTTCTCTGAATCTACTACAATACCTTCTGCTGAAATAATATGTCCCAAATACTGCACCTTTTCTTGATAAAAGTCACAATTGCTCAACTTTGCATACAGTTGGTGTTCTCTAAGGACTTGCAGTACCAATATCAAATGTTCAGTATGCTCTTCTTCATTCTTTGAATGCACCAGAATGTGAATCCAACAATACAATCACAAACTTATCTAGGTATTTACTGAAGACACTGTTCATAAGACACATGAAAGTAGCAGGTGCATTGGTTAGGCCAAATGGCACCACAGTGAAGTCATAGTGTCCATATCTAGTTCAGAAAGTTGCTTTGTGAATGTATTCATCCTTTATCCTCACTTGATGGTATCCAGATCTCAAGTCAATATTTGATAACACTTTAGCTTCTTTCATCTGGTCAAACAAGTCATCAATTCTTGGCAATGGATACTTGTTCTTGATGGTTACTTTGTTTAGTTGTCTGTAATCTATACATAGCCTTACATTCCCATATTTATTCTTAACAAAGAACATAGGTGCACCCCAAGGAGAGACACTCGGTCTGATATACTCTTTGTCCATTAATTCTTGTAACTACATTTTCAGTTCTATCAGCTCAAGTGTACTCATTCTATAATGGGATTTGGAGCTTGGTGCTGCTCCTGGAACAAGGTTAATGGCTAAATCAATGTCCCTCTTGGGTGGTAGTCTTCTTACTTCATCTAGGAATACATCCTGGAACTCTTGTAGCAGTTGAAATTCTTCCAAATTTGGCCCTTTATCTTTTGCTGAGTCTGATATATGCACATCATATAATTGATAGCCCTTTTTATATAACTTTCTCAGCTGTAAGGCTAAAATATGCGTTACTGAAACTTGCTTTGGAATTCCTTTAACCAACCCTGGTCTTCCTTCATCATCAATACACTTAAGTATCTTCTTGTAGCAGTCAATTTTGGCTCTATGCTTCTCCAACTAGTCCATGCCGATCAAGGCATCATAAGATCCTAAGGGTAGTACATTCAAGTTTACCTTGGTGGGAAGTGCGTTAAGTTCTATGGGAGATTCCACCACTACTTCCCTCACTTTTCTCTTTGTCCCAGTGGCTAGTTGAACTAACCAAGACTTACTATGTTTCACCTTACCAAGTGAACAACTTTCAACCACCTTAGGGGACACATAACTATGGGTGGATCCTGGATCAATTAAAATAGAAATAGATTTCTTAGCAAGATTACCTTCAACTTATACCACTGTTGATTAGTGGTCTTCCTGGTGATCATCCAGTGCTACATAGATTCGAGGTGTGGCTCTGGCCATATCTTCTACTATGGTTTCTTCTCCCAAGTTGTGCAAGCTTCGGAGGTTCCCTCTTCGATGTGAGAAATATCTAAGCATGTATTTGTCTCCATATCCCCAACACTAAAGTGGTCTTTTTGATGTTTTCTCTGCTTTTCCAGCAGGTTTGAATCCACTTCGTGTTGGCTGTCCTTGTGGAAAGTTTATGGACTGATTCTTGAAAGGTGGCTTGAAGCTACTTCTCCTTGGTTCAAATCCGCCTTTGGGTTTTCCTTTCCACGCTGGTTGGGTATCTATCTTCCCTTTATTCTGATCATAACAGAGCATGGCCATTCTAATGGCTTCATCCAAACTTGCTGGATGGAAAAAATCAATCCTATCCCTATAGTTCTGTGGTAGGTTTCCAAGGAAGCACTAAATATTCACCCTCTCATGCTCGATGTAATCTACATACCTTAATAGTTCCAAGAATTTATGAACATGTTCTTCCATGGAATTTTTCCCCAACCTGAGTTCACTGAACTCCTTTCTCTGGTTGTCATAATACCTAGCTGATAGGTATTTCTCCTTGAAGTATCTTTTAAATCGCTCCCAGCTGGTCCTTCTTTCATTGGTCCTCTTTACTTTCATGAGGTGTTCCCACCAAATGGAAGCTCTGCCATTTAGATTGTAAATGGAAACTCTAGCCTTCTCACTTTCTGAATAATCATGCATTTTGAAATACTTTTTCATTCCAAGTAGCCATGCCTCAGCCTCTTGGCCTGTCTTGCTTTCTCCATCAAAGGTAGGAGCTCTTGCTTTCCTGAATTATCCTTGTGGGATCCCTCTGAACCTCCTTCTTTTCTCAACCTGATTGTAAGTGTGTCTTGGAATTCTTGGAGAGTCTTTGGAGTGTTCTGACCTGCTGGAAGGATATATCGAAGTGGATATTTTGTGCCTTCTACTCACAACACACCCTTAATGGCTTGGAGTCCTCTTCCTAGAATGGCCTCGAGAATGGCTATCTGCTTTATTTTCTTCTCGGCCCATATTTCTTGGATTGGACCGCATGTTTACTTTCTGATGCATGTCAGTGAGGCTTTGCCGAATGGCCGCATTGAGCTAGTGTTGTTCTTCTTGCGCCTTTATCAGCCTCTCATTAAATATTACCATGGTGTCAACCCAGTCCTGGGGAGTCACCTGCTCCCTTCTTCCATTAGATGTTGTTTCTGCGTGCTCTTCCTGCATGTTTTCCCCCAGCACATCTTCTTCAGGTTCGTAGGGATTTTCTGCATCATCAATGGTCACCATTCTTGCTTCTTGACACACGGCCTTGCTGTATGCTCCAACTATAACCTGCTGCAATCACTGTGCATGATGTAATTGTTTATTAGACAGCATAGAACTTGAAACATCCACACAATCTTGAAATTATTCATTAACAAAAAATTATTAAAATAGATTTAAACAACGACCTAGGTATTTCTTTGCATGCGATTTCTTCCACCGTTCGGCCCTAACAACCCCAGTGTTGTAATTGAAGCTCTGATACCATTATGTAACATCCCCATGGCCCCCTTTAGCCATAGAAGACCCTCTATTACTTTTTTTCTTCTTCCAAATTCGACTGAATACCAGTTGAAATGACTCAGATCTGCAATCCGCAATTGTGGATGCAGAAATGAAAAACTTCATAACCAGAAATATTATCTTTCTGCAATCCACAACCCGTAACAACGAGTCCGTAACCCACAATCCGCAATCCCCAATCCGTAATGTGGATGTGAAAGTCCAAAAATTCACAACCGAAAAATTACCTTTCGCAATCTGCAATCCACAACGGTGGATCCGCAATCTACAATCCACAATCCGTACTGCGGATGTGGAAGTCCCAAATTCACAACCAGAAACTTACCTTTCCGCAATCCGCAATCTGCAATCCGTACTACGGATGCGAGAGTCCAAAAATTCACAACTAGAAACTTACCTTTCCTCACTCTACAATCTGCAATGATGGATCTGCAATCTGTACTATGGATGCAGAAGTCCCAGCTTCACAACCAGAAACTTACCTTTCTGCAATCTGCAATCTGCAACGGTGGATCCACAATCTGCAATCTGGACTACGGATGCGGAAGTCCAAAACTTCACAACCGGAAACTTACCTTTCCGCACTCCACAATCCGCAATGGCGGATCCGCAATCTGCAATCTGCAATTGTGGGTGTGGAAGGTCAAATCTCAACTTCCGGCAGCAATCACTTCCGCAATCCGCAATCTGCAATTGTGGATGCGGGCATGCAGAACCATACCCTCTGTCATGGGAACTTTCCACCCAATCGTCTGAGGGGCATAACTTCTTCACCCTTGGTCCAAATGAAGTAAGGTCAGTACCGTTCCAAAGATCTTGGAGAGTTCTATCAGTTGGTGCAATCCCCTTCCCAATTGTGGTATCCTACATTTTAATTTTTCTTCCCTGAAGTTTGGTCCATAAACACTCTAAGGCACCTTCCAACCTTTAACAGATTTCTACTTGTCTCCTACCATAACCTATATTTCTCTAACTCCTAGAGCAGTTTAAGGATGCCACAGGCCCCCTAACCATCCCATGATTCAATGAGGTTAGCAGTCCATTATAGGGTTAACATCTCATACAAAATTTACATGCTACAATAAGTCAAGTCTATCCATACAAATAACACATGTAAGATTAACAATGCATTAACTCATGCAACTGTATGAAGTATTTCAACCAACACTCAACCTTCTACTCAGGTTTACACATGGTCTACTTATGGTTCACATTCATATAACATTCATTTAACAACTTGAGCAAAACAACATAATAATAACATAGAAATGACACCATTCACTCCACATAACACTTATATTTGTATCTTGAAGTTGCCCTAGCAATTGGCTAAGTGAGAACAACGTTCCACCCAACCTTAGGTCTTTGTCCAGCCTATACTCTTTCAGCTGAGAGACCACCCCTGAGCTAGGATATGTATCCACTAAGGAGGGCTAGGTAGGTTCTCTGACAGTCAAGATCCACTCCAATGCTAGGCCAACCTCTAGTTGGGTTTATCAAGCAATCCAGGAAACATACTCATGCTAAGCCACCCTGTAGTTGGGTGTATCAAGCATACACCTGCTAAACCAACCTACATATGGGTTTATCAAGCATACATGGAAACAGAAAGGTTATTGCTAGGTCAGTGAGCTCAACCACAAAGCTACATACATCTCAATCAGTCTGCAGATCAGGCACCCACATTATCAACCTCATCCAACACAAGGAAGACCCTCCTCTCTGCTACACAGTCCCTCAAGGTCCCTTCCCTTCCAGTGCTATTTAGGGTAGGCATAAGAACATCCTACTGCTAGTTCAATGAGATCCTAGTATTCACTGAGTTTATCAAGCATTCCCAACCTTTAACTCTACCTCTTGTGTCCACTTAAACAAGTTGGTTCATTACAGGGTTGCAAACTAGAATTTGTCCCGCAACTCTGCTCTCTGCTCATGGATTCAGGACTTCACATAGATTTCTCAAGATATTCACATCCTGCAGTCTGCCTTCAAACTCATCTTTAGGTTTCTACTTAAGGATCACGCATATGCATGGGATCCCTCTGGTACTTGACTCTACTTCTTCGGATTTCACTGCATCTCAGGGTCTCCTCCCCACATGAAGGATGAAACACCCAAAAATGCTGAATGTTAGGATTGAACCCGTGAATCAGATCTTCGCTCTATTTTTGTCCTACTGCGAATATCCCCACAGGCTTACCTTCTCCATGTTTTGGAATCGAATCCGTACCCATACAGGGAATCAAATTGGTTACTCCTACCCAAGTGGCAGGATGGGTCACCACCCCATAGCCCCCTCACCTCTCCCTACTGGATACCTTCTCCCCCTTCTCATTAGCTGCCTCACTTACCCGATTTAGGGTATTTTCATTGCAATATTAAACATTTACATCTATTACAAAATTTCATGGCTTAACAACATAGGCATAGTTTCATCATCCAATACTTGCCTATGAAAGAAAAACTTAAACATCCATTAGTGGGGCCTTGGCCTTGATCTCCACACTAGGACCGACATACATTGCATAAACACAATATTTATATTGAGGCCAATAATTACTAAGGCAAGGTAGGGGTATTGCATTGTGTCTTCGGGAGGTGCTTGTTTGGGCCCTGCGACGAACAATGTAGCTGAGTACAGTGCAGTCATTGAGTTACTCCGAGATACTATCCATTACGACATTTCATGTTTGGAGGTAAGACTCGACTCGCAGTTAGTAGTACTTCAATTAATGGGTGAGTACAGGGTTAGGGATCCTTCTTTGCTTCGTCAAATTTTGCGTGTTAGGTTGCTTGCAAGACAATTTGATTTTATCATATATCAACACATTTCGAGGAATTTTAATTCAGTAGCTGATTCATATGCAAACTATGTACTAGATTGGAATTTGTACCATACAAAATCACATTAAACAATCACACACATAAAGACAAACACATGTATATATATAAACCGATACTATATATATCGGGATAAAAAAATATGATTTTGAGTCATAGTCTTCCGCAGTGTCATAATATACAAAAATGGGCTCAAAGGCCTCAAAAATATAACATGTCTCTCTCCCTATGGAGAAGGAGGTGCCTCTGCTAACTCTGCCACAGCCTGTCTGTAGCATATGAATAGCCTAGCTACTTTCCTAAGTAGCTGGATCCATGCTGGGGGAATGCCTACTACATGCTCCTGCATCTCGAGCGACATCTTATCGATCTTGTACATTGGGATATCATGATTCAAATGACTCATATTCCCCTCGAGGTTCACCAGCATGGAAAGTGTAAGCATTTTTACCTATCTCTCCCCAGGCTGATCCTGGAGGAAGCACGAGCTCAGGATCTCCTCGAAAATCCATGCCTACGTACGGAAACTGCTCTAGAGCCAGCACTTGGCAGCCCCACCTGTTAAAAAAATAGGATCGCAGAGCAATAACAATAAACAGAAATGCAAATATAATCACACATACACATTACAAGAGAGACATAGATATATCGTGGTTCACCCAACTTGGGATACGTCCACACTGAATTTGCCAGTCCTTATTATTATTACCATCCAGTAAGGTGAAGGGATACAACCTGCAGCACAACCGCTACACTTCCTCTTCTCTGTTTCATAGTCTCTCTGCTGATCTCAGAGATCTTTACAATGCATAAAACCTAATACATCATCAACCCTAGCCATATTACAATGTCTTTATTTTATAAGGGAAATACAATGGGAAAATACCATGGGATACCCAAAACCATGGGCCCGCAAAACAGCTGGCGAAAATAGCCCCAAAAATTTTCTTCAGCAGCGTTGCCCCCGAACCCCCATTTCTCGGGGTTGATGCCCCCCCACACCCCCCCGCTGGGTGACTGTACAATCCACCTACATATCATATAAAACTGGGGTACAAACACGGCTGATACAATATCATCTATGAGACTATAAGATCTTGCTCCACAACCAAGAATCTCCCACTTGGAGACTGATCACAGCAACTCCACCGCTGCTGCACTTGCTAGACTTGGAATTGAAAAATTTCTCCTCTTCACCTTCATGCTAGAAGGCCAACTAAAACCGAGCATGAACTCAGTTTCCCTTTGGTCACTACCTTTGTGAACATGTCTGCAAGATTCTGGCTAGTATGTATCTTTTCCAGCTTCAACAGTTCATCTTCCAGAACAGAGTGTATGAAATGGTACTTGAGCTGTATATGTTTAGTCCTGGAATGGAATGCTGAGTTCTTTGCAAGATGAATGGCACTTTGGCTGTCACTATACAATCTGCTATCCTTTTGCTTCTTACCCACTTCCTCCATAAACCTCTGCAACCAAATCATCTCTTTACTAGCCTCTTTAATGGCAACATACTCTGCTTTTGTTGTTGAAAGTGCAACAACCTTCTGTAGTTTCGAAATCCAGCTTACTACTATTCCACCTATAGTAAACACATACCCTGTGGTGCTCCTCCTGCTATCCTTGTCACCTGCCATATCTGCATCAACATATCCCTGTAGAACAGTGTCTAAACCTCCAAAACATAATGCCTCAGTGGTAGTACCTCTCAAATACCTGAGAATCCACTGTACTACCTTCCAATGTTCTTTACCTGGATTGTTCATATATCTATACACAACTCCCACTGCATGTGCAATATCTAGTCTTGTGCACACCATGGCATACATCAAGCTGCCAACTGCTGATTGATAGGGAATCTTGGACATGTAATCTATCTCTTTTTGTGTCTTGGGACACATTTCCTTAATTAGACTGAAATGGCTAGCCAAATGTGTACTTACAGGTTTTGCATTCTGCATTCTGAACCTCTCCAACACCTTTTGTATGTACTCACTTTGAGACAATGTCAATTTGCGATTTTTCCTGTCTCTCGTTATTCTCATACCAAGGATTTGCTTTGCAGCACCCAAATCCTTCATCGCAAATGAATTAGCTAGCTTCCTTTTGAGTACATTTATATCTTGCATGTCAGACCCTGCAACAAGCATGTCATCCACATACAATAACAAGATAATATATCTTCCATTGTCTAGCTTCTTGAAATAAACACAGTGGTCAGAATGACATCTACTATAACCTTGTTCTGTCATAAACCTGTCAAACTTTAGATACCACTGCCTCGGAGCTTGCTTCAAGCCATACAAGCTATTTTTCAACCTGCATACCAGATCCTCCTTACCCTTGACCTCATACCCTTGTGGCTGCTGCATATATATTTCTTCCTCCAAATCCCCATGGAGGAATGTTGTTTTTACATCTAACTGTTCAAGATGCAAATCTTCTACTGCCACTAGACTTAAGATAGTCCTAATTGAAGTCATCTTAACAATAGGAGAAAATATTTCATCAAAATCTATACCTTTCTTCTATGCAAACCCCTTTACAACAAGTCTGGCATTATACCACTTCTTACCTCCTTCTTCTTCCTTCAACCTGTAAATCCATTTGTTTTGCAATGCTCTTTTACCAGCAGGAAACTGAACCAGATCCCAAGTCTGGTTTCCTACCAATGAGTCCATCTCCTCATTCATGCCTTGCTCCCACTTCTTTCTAGTTTCCACCTGCATTGCTTCTTCATAACATTCTGATTCACCAGAATCAGTCATCAATAAATAATACATTGAAGGAGAGTATCATTCAGGGAGTCTACTTAACTTGGTAGATCTTCTTACAGTTGCAGGAGTTTCAGGTACTTGCTGTTGCTCTTGATTTTCTGGCACCTTCAGAACTTCATTTTCTTTAATTTCATCAAGCATTATGTACTCTGTGTTTTCCTTTTCCTGTTTCTTTCCCTGCAACTGATCTTTATACATGACCTTTTCATTGAATATCACATCTCTACTCCTGATGATTTTGTTATTTTCATAATCCCATAAACGATAACCAAATTCATCAACCCCATATCCAATAAAGGTACATTTCTTGAATTTAGCTTCAAGCTTTGTTCTATTTTCTTTATCAATATGGACAAATGTTTCACAACCAAACGTTCTAAGAAATGAGTTGTTTACCTTTTTATCTGTCCATGTTTCCTCTAGAATACCACCATCCAAAGCACTTGAAGGTCCTCTGTTTATTAAATAAACAACAGTATTTACAGCATCCACCCAAAACTGTAAGGGAAACCCTGCATGCAGTCTCATACACCTTGCACGCTCCATGATCATTCTGTTCTTCCTTTCTGACACACCATTTTCCTGTGGTGTTCCTGGGACTGTCTTCTCTCTACGAATCCCATGGTATGAACAGTAACTATCAAACTCCTTGCTGCAGTACTCACCTCCATTATCAGATCTGAGACACTTCAATCTTTTTCCTGTCTCATTCTCAACCAAAGCTTTCCACTTCTTAAAAGTAGAAAACACATCAGATTTTTGTCTAATGCAATAAACCCAAGTTTTTCTAGTTGCATCATCAATAAATGTAACATAATAATGAGAGCCACCAAGAGATTGTACCTGAGCCGGTCCCCATACATCTTTATGCACAAGCTTTAATTTTTCATTCTTCTTCTGTTTCCCAACCCTGAGAAATCTGACTCTCTTCTGTTTTCCATAAACACAGTTTTCACAGAATTCCAAACTTACCTGCTTCAAATCTGGTAGCAACTTCCTTGAGTGGAGAATCTGCATCCCCTTCTCAATCATGTGGCCAATCCTATGATGCCACAATGCTGTATCTGTTCTTGTGGAAGATAAAGAGATAGAATGGTCAGTATTATGAGGACATAAATACAACGTACCTACTCTGTCTCCTTTTGCTATCACCATTGATCCTTTAGTGATCTTCCACCACTTTTCTCCGAACGTAGATAGACAACCGCCATCTCCCAACTAACCTGTAGAGATCAGATTTCTTTTCATAGCAGGAATATACCTAACTTCTTTCAACAACCAATCAGTTCCATTCTTAACTTTTATCCATACCTTACCCATTCCAACAATTTTACATGGCTCATCATCACCCAATAAAACATGTCCAAAGTCGCCAGGAACATACTCATGAAAGTATTTCCTATGGGGCATAGCATGACATGAAGCTCTTGAATCTACTACCCAATAACCACTAGTATTATCTAATGCAAGAATCAAAGCATCTTGTAACACATCACCTGCTACATTTTTTTCCTAGGTAGTTTCCTTCTGTGCATCTCCTTTCCTTTTTAGAGATTTGCAGTCTTTCTTCAGATGTCCTTTCTTTCCACAGTTCCAACACTCTATCTTTCCCAGTTTGGACTTGGATCTGCCCGTTTTAGACTTTCCACGATTACCTTGGCTCTTTCCTCTCTCATTTTGTCTTCCCCTGCTCTCCATGGTCAACCCATTACCTGATGTCTCACCTGTGCTTTTTCTTCGCATTTCGTCGCTAAGAATAATACCAATAACATCATCAAATTTCAAGGTGTTTGAACCAGAGACAGAGTTACTTACAGCCATGACCAAGATATTCCAGCTTTCTGGCAATGACCACAAGATTAGAAGAGCCCTAACCTCATCATAAAAGTTCACACTTACAGAACTTAGCTGATTTGTAACCGTATTAAACTCATTTAAATGATCAGTAATAAATCCACCTTCATACATCTTCATATTAAATAAACGCTTCCTTAGAAATACCTTGTTGGAGGCCGAGGGTTTTTCATACAGCTTACCCAATGAGCTCATCAAACCCTATGTTGTCGTTTCTTTTGAGATATTGAAAGCCACGGACGAAGCTAGGCTCAACCGTATTGTTCCCAGAGCCTTTCTGTCAAGAACCTCCCATTCTTCGTCCTTCATAGCCGTCGACTGCTTTGCTTTTCCTCCCAATGGTAGGAATAGATCCATCTGGTACAGATAGTCCTCCATTTGCTTCTTCCATAACCCGAAGTTTTGGCCGTTAAACTTCCTGACCTTAAACTTTCCTTCTTCTGCCATTGCTCCCACTCGAACTAGAAACCCTAGCTTCCTACGGGTTTAACTGCCAAATAGACCTTTGGCTCTGATACCAATTGTTAGAAAAATAGGATTGCAGAGCAATAACAATAAACAGAAAAGAAAATATAATCACACATACACATTACAAGAGAGACACAGATATATCGTGGTTCACCCAACTTGGGCTACATCCACACTGAATTTTCCAGTCCGTATTATTATTACCGTCCAGTAAGGTGAAGGGATACAACCTGCAGCACAACCGCTGCACTTCCTCTTCTCTGTTTCACAGTCTCTCTCCTGATCTCAGAGATCTTTACAACGCATAAAACCTAATACATCATCATCCCTAGCCATATTACAATGTCCTTATTTTATAAGGGAAATACAATGGGAAAATACCACGGGATACCCAAAACCATGGGCCCGCAAAACAGCTGGCGAAAACAACCCCAAAATTTTTCTTTGGGGGCGCTGCCCCTGGACCCCCTAGCCAGGGGGGATGGTCCCCTCTGGAACCTCGTGGGGGGGCGATGCCCCCCTACACCCCCCCGCTGGGGTGACTGTACAGTCCACCTACATATCATATAAAACTGGGGTACAAACACGGCTGATACAATATCATCTATGAGACTAGAAGATCTGGCTCCACAACCAACACCACCATGCCAGATAGTATTCCTAAGCATATGATAAGTTGGGTTTCCCTCCACCCTAGTGCAAGAAGATATCTCCCCATTGAGTCATCAATGGCTCACGGGGGTCTAAAACTGGTAAATCCATACCCAGACTCAAAGTGGGGACTCTATTGAAGAAGAAAGAGGACAAGATACTTCCATAACGGAAGTTTTTCTTCTTCCCGGTTTTGCATTCCGTCAATTGGTGTTTCATATTCACCAAGAGGCCCGAAAACCAGTCAAATATTACACCACCCAAGCATTCAACCCTATTGCATATAGTTTCGAGAGGCCAAATGTTGCGTGACACTCCCTTCAATCCTGTTAAGTGTACTCGGTATCACTTTCAGCGGGAAGCTGGCAATAGAGCCAATCAAAACTTGTCTACCACTCTTTTCGGTACCCGACAAGCAATAAGTGTTGATGTAATCTTGGATCGATAGTGCGCCGACCCATCTAAAAGTGCCCTTGAGGTTAACTCCCCCACCTATACGGGATAAACCGATAATAAAGTATATATCATCAATTGTGATATCTAACATCTCCCCTTGAAGATTGAACATACCGTGGTTGGGATCCCAGTAGTCGACTAGCATTTGGAGTAATTGCATTCGTGCATGCATACTCGTTGTTCGGAAAAACTTGACTAACCCTCATCTTCATAATGCATTCAAGGTAAGTGGATCTCCCATGGCATCTCTATCCATGGATTCATGCTCCCTTTCCCTCCAGGTTAATACCATTCCTACATCATTTACCCCATTCATCTTTTAGTTTTTTATTTTTTCTTTTAACTTGCGGTACCCGCGGCTTCACCTCTACAACAGAGGCGGGTACCTGTGGGTTCGCCTATGCTAAACCCGCACATATTTACGTAGACACGAGTTTAACACAGATGAACCTGCGGGTACGAGGCCCTAAATTTTAAACCCTTATAAAAATAAAAAAAAACACCACTAAATTTTTAAAATAATAGAATGAATTGATAGAAAAGAGAGAGATGACTTACTTGCAACTGACAGAAGTGGATTTGGTGACCCAATTTGAGCGCTACAATCGGTTGAAGTAAGGGAGTTCTTTTGCTCTTTTGCTCCAACAAAATGACTTTGTGAGTTATGTGGACATTTTGACACTATTTATAAAAATTACTTTAAATTTTTACCCACTTTTACTAATTTCATATAGTTTCAAATTTATTTTTAACTTTATTTAATCACTAATGACCTTTTTCAAGTTCTTTTTTATTAGGTGAAGTTCTAAGAAGAATTTCTCACTACTTTTTGCAACGGTGATCATACAAATGTTTGATTTTCTTTGTGGCATGTCAGTTTAGTGCAGTACTTCCTGTCATTTTCTGTCATATTGAAATCTCTTTTGATCATGTTTATATGTCATTTTCTACTAATCCGGTGGTATTCATGGTATCTACAACTCTTTCATCATTTGACACATCAAAGAACTTAGTTCCCTGGTCCCTATAGACTCTTTTTTAAGCCCTTGTTAGACTCTTTAAAAAAAAACAAGATTGTTGAGTATACTTGTTCACTTAAGACTCCCTAAATGAATTGAAGGGACATCCACTTAGGTATAAGTTTACCCCTTTTCCGAACCTTTGTGGATTAATTACGAAAAAGGTATACTCTAGTCATGCGTGGCTAGAAGAGTTCTTTTCTCATTGTCTTACACTTTTTTGGGTGAGGAGACTAACTCTACAAAAAAGGACCTTAAGGAGTCTTCTTTAGGGTTTTCAGACTCTCGAAATATGAAAACACCAAGCAATCATCTACCAACTATGGCTCGATGTGAAATCCACGAGTAGGTGTATGGAGTTATTGTTTAAGTTTTTCAGACTCCTTAAATATGAAAACACCAGTGATCATGAATAGATCCAGGCTCGATATTAAAATCCATGGATCATTGTTATCGAGTACTAGTCTATCTCTTCTTCAAACTCATTAAAACATGAAGAAGGTCTTTAGTTTCCCTCCCATGGACTCGTTAAGTTACACATGGTTGGACTTATATCAAGCAATCTTCTCCCTCTTTCTTCGAGCTTGTTTCAAAAATGAAGAAAGACTATTGAGTTTGCTTTCTTGGAATCATTAAAACTAACAAGAAAGACATTTTTTAAATAAAAAGATAAAAGGGAAGGGAAGAATGTCAAGTATCTTTCAGTATAAAGGCAGCAAGTCACTTATGTCCTTGAACACATCACCTTTTTTAGTCTTTCAAACAAGTTGGGTTTCAGTTTTTTCCTTAGGATGAACTTGATCTCAAAGTTTTTACTCCTCCGATTGATTACTCTTCCAGTCATATGGAGAATATGTTAATGTCTCCTACATTACATATTTATATCATGGTCCCTTTTTCTTCAAAAGTTTCCTAAGTCACTCTAGTGTCACGCTCATTGTTCAAGGACACCCCTTGTGTCAGTCATTCTGCAGTTACCTTGACCTCATGTGTCGGGCATTCCTTGGTTTCAGTATGTTTTATCATGTACTCAGTCCTACTTCAGATTAGATCAACCTTGATTATATCTCGTGTTGGATGATGGAGGATTCCTTAAGGCCTCTCTTCCAGCGGACTTCTTCCCATTGACTTCAACTCATCTTGCTCTCGGAATGAAGTTTAGAGTTTCGGGTAGTACCTTGGGGATTGCAATCATCATTGGAAATTTCCCTCACTATTGAGTAGTGGGAATACATCAATGTCTCCTACTTGATGGATTCTTCAAGTGTTCGACTTCAAGACCTCTTATTCACACTTGTTAGAATGTACTAGGTACCTTGGGCCCCATTTTAATTAATGGTGGGTGCCCTCACGTTTGTTAACGGTTTACATCATTGGCCAGTAATCAAATGGTATCCTCCATGTTCGACCTCAGATCATTTATTCGCATGGTTAGGATTCGTACCTTGAGACAGTTTGGATGAGGACCTTGGGCCTATAATAGCATCATCACATTTTGTTATTGCCCAAGTTGCGCAAGACTGAGCCACACCCATTTTTTGGCTCTAGATGAGATATAGATCCAGTTTGTTGTTATGGCTATGATCTCTTGTTTGACATGGATCCACGCTTGTATTTCAGTGGCCATTCTATATAAATAATTCAGTTATGTATTGGATATTATGTTCTACCATTTTGAACATATCCTAATGTTAATATTGTAAACTGCCTGCTGACTTTGTTTATGTTTCAGGTACTGTTTGTGACCTCATCCTGCAACCTCTTTGCTCCTCCTCTTCTTGGATTGTAATGTATTTTGGAAATCATTTCCCTCTGACCTAACACATTAGGAGGCATCTGTTATTGGTCAAATTAGCACTTCTCTGTCTGTGACCACATTGCCTTGTCGGTCACACAAAAGTACACTATGGATGGAAGAGCTTATCTTGACACCAGATGACCTAGAGCTGAACCTTGCAATCCTTTCCTTAGAAGCATCTTTCTTTGCCTATTTTTACACATAACCGCGACCCTTATGCTTGTCAACCAAGGAGTCAATCATGGGTATCTACATTGATAACCCGCTGGTGTCAATTAAAATGTTGCACTTGCTAGATGCAAGTTAGGATACTCGTGAGTCACTCGCTAGTTTTCATATATCATACTTGATAGTATCTTAAGAAAACTTGAAAAAATAATTAAAACATGAATTGGGATTAGTTGAAGCAGGTACCAAAACTACCCCAACTTCCCAACTCAGCCACCTTTCGAACCTGCCCTCCTTTCCTTTCTATAAATACAAGGGGAGGGGCTTGAGAAAGGGACCTTATGATCATTGGAGAAAGTTATGCTAGAGAAATTCATAGCTAAGAGAGAGAAGTAGGAGCCTAGGGTCTGGTTACGACGGTGCTGGTGCAGGACAGGTATAGCATTTTGTATCTTCTACATTTGTCAATAAATATTTGGAAATTCTTCCCTTCCCAATAGAATTGTTTATGTCTATTGCAATTTGATTACAAGTTGCTGTTACATTGTTTAGATGAATGTAAATTTATTATTTCTAGTTAAATGGATATGACGAAGGTTTTATGTTTGTTTTGTAGGATTGTTGCCTAGGAGAACAAAGAAAATCTTGGATCGACCTTCATAAATAAAGTATTCTCTCTTTTAACCCTAATCCTATTTGTTTAATAACAATGCCTGCAAAGCCTTATATGTTCATCTGATAACCACGGTACATTGGTAGTCTTCCCCTACTATAAGGACAATTTCCCTAACAACAACAAGGTTATGGGTGAGCAAGATGAGATTAAAAGTAGGGAACAAATAGAGTAAAATGAGGACAATTCTGTGGCCCGAAAAATATCATCCCAAAATACATATGAGATAAATGATTTTATGCCTCTTTATATAATGAATGGTAATAGGAGCATATTACTCCATGATACATGTTGGACAACTCCTTTACATACGATTAGAGTTATTTATGCCTTCCAATGCTAGATACGACATCTAATGACATCATACTAGACATCATTACACATGTAATATTAAAATTACACATTCCAACAATGATGCAAACCAATAGGGTCTACTTGTTAGAGTGCACAACTCTCTCATATTCGATACAAAATTGATGTAGACCAGTACAGTATGCCCCTTAAAGTGCACATCTCTCTCATATTTGATACTAAACTGACATAAATTGCCTTAGGTCTTCACTGGTTAAGGTTACTTATATTTGATACCAATTTCCATATGCATGAGGTCATGGACTCAACTGGTCCTGAACTCAATAAACAAATTTACCCACAAACTCAACATAGATTCATGCAAAGAATCTCAAACATCACACTAATCAATTGGACTTCTCAATTAATTAACATAAATTTACAATTATATTCATGCCCCATGGTATTTTCTTAACACTTCTTTGCATAGGGTTTGCATAGGGGTTCTCAGACCCTTCAATTTCTCACTTCAATAAACCTATCAACCTGCTTATCTTAGTCTCATCTAGGATTTACATCCACTGTAGAGTCTGCTGATTTATTTTATCAGCATTCACTTAGCTTCTATGCACCTCTACTTGGCATATTTTATACTCTCTCTATCCTCTCTACTTTACTACAGTCCTCATACTTCTCTTCCTTCCTCTATTGTGTTTTCTTCTCTCCTTGCTCTCTCTATTCTCCCGTGATATCCCAAGTTTAGAATTCCTTTGCAAATAATAATTTTTTAAGACTTGAAGTTTTTTTGAGTTTATGTTGTGTCATGTGACTCTAGAGCATCAAGTATATTTATTATTTAAATGTTTGCATTTGATGTTGAGTCATGTGACTCTGGAGCATCAAGAATGTTGTTGTTTAGATGTTATTATTTCGTGTTGAGTCGGTGACTTTGGAGCACCAAATGTGAGAAGAATAAAAGTGTTTTGAATTGATGTTGAGTTGAGGAAACTCTGTAGCATAAAATTATATTAATAAAAGTAATATCTCACTTTATATTCCAAAATTCTTAAGTGACAATCCAAAATTCTTAAGTGACAACTACTTAAAAGAGGGACCAAGTACACTAAGAGGGGTATGACCTATTAATTAATACATAAAAATAAATAATGAGTAAGGAAAAATATTCATTAATGAATATTAAATAAAAAGAAATAAGATAAATAAAATCCCTAACTACTTCTTGAAAATAAAAGAACTAAAAGAGATAAAAAAGGGAAAATGGGGACACTTTTTCCTAGAAATCAAGGGAGACATGATGTTGAACAAAAAGTCTATCCTTTAAAAGAAAATATCTGCAGAGAGTGAACATTACAGGAGTAATGGTTCCTAGATCACTAGAGGGTTCAATTGTAAGCCTTTGACCACTCATTAAACCATGAAAGAAACATGGTTAGTCTTGGAAGTGGACTGTGCGGAAAGGGATTGAAATTATAAGTTTTACAAAGAGCTAATAAAAAACCTTGTGACTAATCTACAGTAGTTCAAAAGAGAGAGAAAAATACATAGTTATCATATCCTAGTCTGCTTGGGCTGGCCTAGGGGTGACCTGTGGAATGAACAACATAACATTCATGGTCTATGGCTAGGAGGAAAGTGAAAGTCACTCAATTAGTTTGGAATTCAAAATATGATAAATTTTTCTATCTCTAACATCCTAACTTTTAGTTCTTGTTATTTATTTAATTATTATGAGATAAATGAAATGAGTGGAAATATTTGTGTATCTATATTATTCTCTTAGAAAACATAGATAAGGTTACTATAAAACCCTTATGATTACAAAGTTGATTTTACTGGCCAATTTTATATATATTGATTATTTTTCAAAAGGATTTAGATGAATATTTTTCATAAAAATCATTAGTAATCTTTCTGTAATTGATGCAAGGATTTGCAGAGGTAGTTAAACCTCTTTTAAATATAATCCTGTTAATTTATCATGAGAAGTAATATGTTTTAAATTTGTACATTTATAAAACTGGATTAATAGTATTATTGTCTAGTCAAATTGTATTATAGATTAACTCTGCATATTTATGAATAATTTTTGAAAGCCTAGTTAAATAGATTCATTACATATTATATTAGAGCCTAAATCTTCAAACAGAAGTATTGTTATTCATAAAATCATAATACAAGAATTAAAACAAATCGTTCATACCTATTTCCTTAGGGTTTATACCATCACAAAAGTCCGTTAGATGTTTTTAATAAAAAATAAAGTTAATATCAAAACCATATGTATAAATCCCAACCTTACAATACCAAATAATTTCACAGAGTTCAATTAGTTAAAATTGGATATAATTGACTAACGCCTGAAGGGCCTAAAATTATCATTGTTTAAAGTCTCAAGGCCAAGCATGTAGAGGGCCATGTTTGAACAATATACACAAAAATTTTAAAACCCTTTTAATTATTATTCCTCCGACTTGAGGTTGAATCCATCATAGTATTATGACTCTGCACGTAAATTTAAGATAAACAATAAACTCCTAGAATGAATTCATACAAAGTATCGAAGGGTCAAGCCATTTAATATCAATAACTTTATATTAAATGACAAATGAACTTAACCTTATAAATATTAATTCATTGAATGACTATAGATTGCACTTTATATACAGTAATCAAAACAAAGAGTAATGTTCGATCCCTTATGGGCGTACTCGCATACAATCTCCAAATGAGAAAACAACCCAATAAATAGAATACACATGGATGCAAACAAAGGCTTCCAAGCCAGACCTTATCCTGAATAACTTTACATTAACAATGTACAAAATTAAAATATATACATGCAAATTAAATAGTCACAACATCACTATAATAATAGTATGCTATTAATATCTTTACAAACAGAGAAATGGACTATATGTTCCAAACACCGAGCCATGTACAGGCTAAGTCAAATAGAAACCTAATAATTATCCTCTATACACAACAGAGGCATGAGGTAGTCTCACCTCTACGATGTAAAATTGGATATAAAGACTCAGAACAAAAGGATCGACGCTCCATATCAACAGGACTAGGTTTAAACCCTCTTCTCTAAGAAAACCAGACCACGAGAAAGTGCAAGCTTACCTGTAGAGAAACACATTTGTATTTATTCCCATAAGGAATCCAAAATATGAGCACCAAAGACTTTACTTGCAAAACAAATGATAGTGCAACGATTAATATATATGCGAAGTTATGGAGCGAAAACAAATAGATAAAAGCTGTACAACATGAAGAAGCAAAGAACTCTTAAAAGTGACGAGGTATCAAGTCACCTCTAGGATAACTCAACCCTTAATGAACTAAGAGATACTCTTTACTCATGAATCCTTTAAGCAAGCTGGAGCTATCTCATAAATTCTGGATCTATGGGAATAATAAACACAATGTATACTTTGTCAAATGACCAGAATTCATTAGAGAAGCCGGAGAAGATGTTGGATCTCTTCCTCTCCCTCTCCCTCAAAATGAGATGAAAGAATGACAAATGAAACCCTAACTCAAACCAAATAATGATAGTACGAGGAGATGTGGCAAATTCTTGGGTAGGGACGTACACATGGTGTCCTCTGGATTTTTAATGTTTCCACCTATTCATACCTTGCAACATAAGCATAAAAAAATAATAGTTATTATGGAGAGTAAAACATACGAGGTGTTAAAACCTCTTGGATTTTAATGTGTTAATTATTATACCATATGACTTTAAAATCAAGCTTGGTTACAAATGCCATTGTAGTCTAAAACATATATTATATGTACAACAACCATGGAGTATGGTATTAAATAGAACAAGAACATATTTTATACATATTGAAACCATATATAATAACTTGAAAAGGCATAGAATGTATGGTGTAAGTCTTTATTAAAATTGCTCACCAAGGTCCACCCTTAAACCAAGTTCTTGAGAATGGTAATTCAATATCTGAACATAGTTTCATGATGAAGTTGATACATACAACCTGCAAGAATATGGTAAAATAAAATTATATGTAATGTACTTGATTTGATCAAAGGCACATTAACTCCAAAAATTTGGAAAATTAAAACAAACAATAGATTTCTTGGACAAGACTAGTTAATTTGACTAGGATTCAAGAATACAAAAATTCAAACAACCTTAAACTCTTCCTCACTTCTCTTGAGATGAAATTTATTACCTTATAAGTCTGCAAGTAGGATTACTAATAAGCCAATACTTCGACAACATCACTTTTATGGGTACATCACGCCCGCGTAGACCCCTTGGGCTAAACCCAAGGGTACAAGGCAATTGTCCACGGGACTTCTGTGGAAACCCAAGGCTTTTGGTGCTCACTGGAAGTAATCGTACCTGGGGTAGGATAATTGTATTATCCCCAACCTTATACAACAATGATCAAGTATAGAAATCAGAGTTTAAATGGTATTTAGAAGGAATTTGGAGAAAATATGCAACAATGAACAGTTTGACTAGTTAACTTCCAAGTCAACCCAAACAACCTTTAATGCTCTGAAAAATTAAAACCAGTGCTTGGGATGGGTTTTTAATTGTCTCAAGAATCCATGAAAACTGACAGAATGGAAATTGGTTTCATAGAAATCATTTTATTACCACTATACTGAAAACTAATCAAATTTGGAATTGAAAAGAGCACAGGTTCAAATCCACTTGAAAGAAAAACATGTAATATGCAGAAAGAATTATTGTACTATGATTTATCATAAAAAATAACAGATATTACATATCATATTCTGATTGTATTAGCATCCAAGTCTCTAGGGGTGCAATCTCTCATTGCCTTCACCAACCACCAGAAAATTACATGAGAATAATTGAGAGAAGAGATGCTCGAATTGATTGGAGAT
The DNA here is from genome assembly GCA_027924585.1 of Larix kaempferi. NCBI lineage: Eukaryota > Viridiplantae > Streptophyta > Pinopsida > Pinales > Pinaceae > Larix > Larix kaempferi. Next base: position 20,742,220 of record BSBM01000994.1, on the reverse strand, counting down.
TTGGAACACTGTCTGGAACATGTTGAACCTACAAACTGATTAGAAGACATGAAATTAGAATCAATGATAAATTATGAAATCAACTCACTAAAGAGGAATCGATATCCTCTTCCTCAATAACCAGTAGCTAGATCTCACAATCCTTCACTGGTTTAATGGTGCATTGGGGCACATCACCCAAAGCAAGCTAGGGGCACATCACCCAAGCTAAGAGAGGCACATAAATCTCAGAAATCAAATCACAAAGTAGAAAAAATATATGAATGGGTGTATTCATCATTCTTTTATTGACTTTTGTTAGCTTTTATTCCTGCTTTCTAGGACTTTCCATCTATGAAATTCGAATTTAGTGATGAGTGGGGCTTCTTTGGAAAGTTGCTTTTGCATTTTGGACCCACTTGCCTCATGAATTCTCCCTCAATGGATAAAATTATCCTATGTATATTTTATGAGGTATTTTATCTGATTTCTATTTGTGCTAAACTGGGTCGTATCTTCAAAATCAGGAAACTTTTGCTTTGTTGATTTTATTATGCTTTTACTGTTTTTCATGCTTTTGCTTGCTTTACTTATTTTCCTGTTTTTTCCTTCTTTTTGCTTATGGGGATGCTTTCCTTCTAGATTTTTCTGAGGACAACTCATATGAGTTATCCTTATCCAATTCACCTTCCTTGATCCACCTAATCTCATTACAACTCATAAACTATTATTAAAAAATCAAATTAAATAAAAAGGAGGCTCACCATAGTTTATTAATTTCCTAAATGGCTATGGTGAAAATTGAACTCTTTATTCATTAATGCAAGTATTCCACTAGGATCCATGGGGGTTCTAATGTTCCTAGTGATGAACCATTATGCATCCAAAATGGGGACATTAAAGTCCTCCCCTCCCAAAATTTGCTTGTCCTCAAGCAAGTGAAGACATGGATGATAAAGGACTAGTGCACTTTTATGCCAACTTGTGCAAGATGCTTCATAAACCATTTTCCCTTCACCTCCTTCATAGATGACCCTTTTGGCGATCTTGTACTGGTCATCCTTCAACATCAAGTCATGAGTGAGATTGTACTTGAAGCACTCCATTTCAATTTGAGTTGCTAAACATAGATTGAATTTGACCAAGGCACGCAGAATGGCCAAACCTTTCTGGTAGCAATTGGAATAGGAATGATATTGCATTTGTAGGTGTCTATTCCCATGATAACTATGATATGGGATGTTCATAAGGTCTGCTTTAATGATGTTTCCTGGAACACCACTTGCATACACCAAAAGACTAGAAAGAAACATCAAAGTAAATTTTGCATACTTGTTGATCACCCATTTGTGCTCCTGAAATGGTAGAGATTGCAAAATTTTGGCAAGTTGAATATGCTCTACCTCATACCATTAATGTGTGATACACCACTTCTCATACTTCAATCCATCCAATGAATCACATGCAATCCACTCTTGTTGCCATACCTTGAGCTCCTCATGGATTAAGATTGACCTTGAACCAATGTGGTCAATTTCAACCTCAAACTTGCTCCTTCTTGAGCATCGTTTTCTCTTAGCCAATACATGCATACTGACTAACACTCCAATGAATTTGATTGAACAAAACCTTTTATAGGGCTTCAACTTCATGGGATGTATTTTTGGCATCATAACCATTCCTATGAATTCTTTGGAAGCACCTCCCATAAGCACACATAGTGAAGCTCAACCTGGTGGGGTAAGCTTAAAACATTGATGTAACATTTTCTTTGTCATTTTGATAACTCTTTGAAGATTCTCATCCCTAAAGGTGACTCCTTTCCTCACTTAGGCAGCCATATGTATTATGAAATGAAAGGTTCCTCTACATGGTGCACCATCCTTACCATGTTCAATCATAGGATCAAAATGCCATATCTCTATCCTTCCAATTTCATGTTCAAACAATCTGATATGCAATGATTGGTATACCCAAGTACATGACATATCTTCCAAATCAGAATGTACTTCTCCAACATCCTCCCATGAACCAAAATGTAATCAACGAAATCCAACACAAGCTTACCAAATTTCTTGATTTATGTTATGCTCATGTAGGAAGGTGAATTCATAGGTGCATCAACCAAGCCAATGCTCATGCATGATAAACCAGAATGGTCATAATGGAAACTAGGAGATGTCTCTTGAAAATTCCTTTCTCCAAGAAAAATTGATGATGATTATCAAATTAGATATCATTTTTTGGAAAGGACTTGATCAATTACAAATCATCCCTCTCAAGAGGTGTCTTTGTCCCCCATAATGCAATGTGAACTCTCCAAATGAGGTAGTTGAGACCAAGGATGATTCCTTGGTCCCAAATGAACCTGAGAAGTGGGAAGTGGCTCCTACTTCCACCTATACATTGCATGGTGTCCACATAAGGATCCTTTGGAAGAATCCCAATCCAACCAACTAGATTATGTTGTGTCCACCCATCATATGGCTTCCCAAGTGGGAAACAAAATAACTGCTCTCATAGATAATCTATTAAAAAATGAAAGGAGGATCTCCCTCTTGGATCTTATTGATCATTTCACAAGACACTAATCTCAATTATCATCGATAGCAATATGTTAATCCATGGAATGCCAGGGTCCATAGATTATGATTCATCCCACGTAATTTATTGATCACTTGGAACAATGTGCCTTTCCTAATGATGTCGGGATCCCATAGCCAAGTTTGTAGTGCATCACTACCATGAGTCTTCTTTTTTGCATTATATATTTTCATTCCATCCATGAGTGAATAAACACGCATGATTGCTGATCCAAATGGAGATAAATCATCCTTCTCCTTTAGAACTAAATATCCCTTCCATGAAGGTAGCTCAAAACCCTCCACAAGCAAGATGAGTGTTTGGAAAACACTCTTCACATCAACTTGTTCATCCAACCAATTCAATTAGGGTTCCCATGGGCTGCTATGCTTATTGGAAGGATCACATTGCTCCCATAGGAGCTCATGTTGCTGCTCATGAAATTGCACATCAAAGGATGTGTCCATAAATCTCCTACCAAATCAAGCAAGTATAGTGCATCCTTGCACTTCCATTGTGGTTTTGCACTCATCTTATCAATCCATGGAATAGTGCATGCCTTTGATTACTGATTTGAATGGCATGTCCTTATCTATCTCTCCCATAGAAAATTTCTCCTCATCATCCTTCAAAACAAGTGCTTGGCCAAAATATTCTTCATCATGGATCTTCACAAGCACCTACAAATCAGCATCTTCCTCATGTTTAATATCCACATGAGGTTCCTCCATCAAACCCAAGATGTCTCCTACCATATGCACATGATCATGTTCGATACAATATGGAGGATGTGGTGTGCTCAACTCCCTTCGAATTTGATCAATCTTCCTTCTTGAATCTTGAAGGACTTCTTGGGTGCTCTCCAATTTCTCATGAAGCTGCTTAATCTAAATCTCAGATTCATAAAGTGCACTTTGAGTTATCCTCAAGGAATCATGGATGGTCTCCAACTCATGAGTGAGTTGGTAAATATCCTCTCCATATTCAATTGAGGCATTATGATACATTTTTCTCACCATAAGGAGATGATTTCTATTTGCTAGTAGGTTCATGTAGGTTGCTTTCATCTTGTCCATTGCTTCTCTAAGAGATTCAAAATCTCCCAAGAATGATTCTTTCTCCCAATATTCATTAGAATTTTTCCAACAAAATATTGACACCAAGGCATTAGAATCAACAATTTTTTTTCAAGTATTCCATGAGATTATCTTGTCCCTCCTTTAGTGATCCACTCAAATTATGTGGTTCACAGAGAATATCCCTCCCCAAGTTTGTTGCATCTAATGGATGTCATAAAATATCTTCCTTCTTGTGGCATGATTCCACAACACATGATTCACACAGATCATCATCATTAGAAGCATTTTCAATAACACTTTCATGGTATGAAGTAGAAGGCATTTCAAAGTGCTGCAATGAAATGTGATTGTTGCAAAGGTTATCAACATATATTATAATTTCATCTTTATCCTCTCCATGTAGATGAATGGTGCCGACATGCACTCCCTCATTAGAGTCTACAATAAGACTCACATTTGCAACTTGGAATTATCTCTTTGTGCATGGATTCCCTTTTACCCTCAATTTGTTCTTCTTCATTGTCATCCTCTTCCAGGAAACTTGAGGCTTCTCCATCTTGAGTGGTACTAGGATCACAACTCTTGGAGACTCTGCTTGAAGAAAAACCAAATAGTCTCATGATGCTTGAATATGCAAATGGCTTTGCTAACTCTTCACCTTTGGTTATCTTGTCTTCCTATTTACTTGGAGTGGGTTGACTATAGATTCCTTTTGATTTCACCTTATCTTGGTAGTCATAGTAATATGTGAATCTCACATGTCTTTTACATTCCTCACTGTGGGCCATGCAATATGCAATTCAAATCTCCAATGGTGCAACTTCTTCAAACTTCCTTGCTAAATCAGCTTTTGATCTAGCCATTGGTGGTTCATCCCATTGGTATTCATCTATTTATATGAAGTGACAATAATATATGAAAGTTTTTTCTTCATCCATGGAGTTTTACACTTCTCCATACAACTCATAGTGACATTCTTCAACTGCAATAGGTACCAATCTCATGGCTACAAATTTCTCTTCTTGAGTCAATAGATAGCTTGATGATCTTTGGAATATTTTTCTATGGAATTCAAGAATAAATTAAAACCTACAAGTCTATATGAACATGCTATGATACCACTATAATGTACTTGATTTGATCAAAGGCACATTAACTCCAAAAATTTGCAAAATTAAAACAAACAGTAGATTGATTGGATAAGACTACTTAATTTGACTAGGATTTGAGAAGAAAAAAATTCAAACAACCTTTAAATATTCCTAAATTCTCATGAGATGAAAGTTATGACCTGATAAGGCTGAAAGTAGGATGACTAACAAGCCAATACTTTGAAAAAAAAACAATTTTATGGGTACATCACACCCGGGTAGACCCCTTGGGCTAAACCCAAGGGTACAAGGCAATTTTCCATGAAACTTCTATGGAAACCCAAGGATTATTTTTCTCACTGGAAGTAATCATACCTGGGTATGCTAATTGGATTATCCCAACCTTCTATAGCAATGATCAGGTACATAAATCATAGTTTAAATGGTCTTTAGAAGGAATTTGGAGAAAATATGCAATAATGAACAACTTGATTAGTTAACTTCCAAGTCAACCCAAACAACATTTAAACCTCCCAAAAATCAAAACCAGGGATGGTTATGGGTTTTGAATTGTCTCAAGAATCCATAAAAACTGAAAGAATGTAAATTGGTTGCATAGAAATCATTTTATTACCACTATACTAAAAACTAGTTGAATTGGGCACTGAAAAGAGCATAGGTTTAATTTGCATCAAGAAGTATTGGACTATGATTTATCATTCAAAATAATAGATATTACATAAAATATGCTTATTGGAGCATAATATTAGTCTCTAGGGCCACAATCTCTCATTTCCTTCACCAACCACTAGAAAATTAGATGAGAATAATTGAGAGAAGAGATGCTCGAATTGATTGGAGCTTTGGCACACTGTCTGGAGCGTGTTGGAACTGCAAATTGATGAGAAGAACTGCAATTAGAATCAATGATAAAGGATACAATCAACTCATTGAAGAGTATTAGATATCTTTTTCCTCAATCCCCAGTAGCTAGATCTCACAATCCTTCACTGGTTCAATGGTGCAATGGTTAACATCACCCAAAGAAAGTTAGGGGCACATCACCCACGTTAAGAGAGGCACGTAGCTCTTAGGAATCAGATCACAAAGAATAAAAAATATGTGAATGGGTGTGTTCATCATTATTTTATTGACCTCGGTTATCTTTTATTCCTACCTTCCAGGACTTTCCATCTATGAAATTCGAATTTAATGATGAGTGAGGCTTCTTTGGCAAGTTGCTTCTGCATTTTGGACCCACTTTACTCATTAATTTGCCCTCACTGGATAAAATTAGCCTCTGCATATTTTCTGAGGCCTTTTATCTAATTTATGCTTTTTCTAAACTGGGTCGTATCTTCAAAATCATGAAACTTTTGCTTTGTTTATTTTATTCTTCTTTTAGTATTTTCCCTGCTTTTTCCTACTTTACTTCTTTTTCTGCGTTTTCCTACTTTCTCCTTTTGGGGTTGTTTTCCTTCTAGATTTTTCTGAGGACAAATCATATGAGTTATCCTTATCCAATGCATCCTCCTTGAGCCACCTAAGCTCATTAACACTCATAAACAATTATTAAATAAATTAAATAAAATAAAAAAGAGGCCCGCCATAGTTTATTAATTTCCTAAATGACTATGGTAAAAATTGACCTCTTTAAGTATTCCACTAGGATCCATGGGGATTCTAGTGGTCCTATTGATGAACCAATATGCATCCAAAATTGGGACATTACATTATATTAGCTACATGCTACGTAAGCCTCGACTTCATTTTGATGGCCTAATTCTCTTGCTTGTCAAGTCTAAGACACAGAAATTGAAAAGAACAAGACAATAACCTTATTATAAACATATAATAGAACAAAGATAGAGTAGATAATGACTGGTACATTCATTAATTTCTGAAATGAAAAAAATAGTTATTTTTAATAAACAAAAATAAACTTAGAATCATGTGCAAAGGATTTGTTTACATAAATTGTTTCATATAATCTGAGTCGCAATGCAACATTGTTAGTTTATTATTTAAAAACAATTGTTGTAATTTTTGGGACATGACATATCCTTTTGGAGGCTTCTTTTCTTCTATAGCATCTTCTTTCTCCTTATGGAGCCCTCTTGACTTCTCCTCCATCATCTTTGTTTCTCTCAAAGGTTTCTATTGCATGCCATATCCATGGAATCTTAAATTCTTGTCATCCTGCATTAACTATGCATTCATGGTGAAGTCCTCGATCTTCACCCATAATCCATCTCCATCATACAGGTGGAATCTCTTCCAGGTCCTCATTAAAGAATGTACAACCCTTCATTAAATATGCCATTAATTTCTTCTTCTAGAGTCTTTCTACTCCATCAGGATTCCTTCTATCGACTTCCTCTACATCATCGGGAATCTCTATTCCATTGCGAGTTAATCAAATGAATGTCCTTCAATTTCCTTTCTTCTATTAGCGTCTATTCTCTATCGATACCTTCACTTCACACCTTCTTCACACTATCAACAATTGAACTACAACTTGCGTGCCTAACGTTTTACCTAATGCTCATGCATTAATACTATTTCGGTAGGATGAAAAATCATGTCCTCATGTGCAAAATTCTTCTTATTTTAACTACTACATACCCCTAGCTTCATGATACTCTGCTTATTCTTCATTTTTTTCTTCATCTTCACATTCAATATCCATGCCTCTTCGAGTTATTCAATATTTTTTCCATCACCACCCTCTCCTTTTACTGTGGTATTGTTGCATGCTCTTGGCATTCCTGTACGATGCCGTTCCTAAAAAATTTCCTTCATATTCATTTCTTCTTTTCTTCTAGATTCCTCACTCTTCGTCATTATTTGTGGCATGTTTTCATCATCATTTCATTCAGCCATGTACTTAGCTTGTGTAGTTTCAATGCTACAATTATTCTCATCATCCATCCTATTGTTGTATTCTATGCTTGCAAAATGAAAAACATACAAATCATTAGAAATACCATGGGCCAGTACGCGATCCTTCTCCTTCCCATCCATTTTCACTTCCTCTACAAATATTCTTTCTTCATTATACATACTTATTGTTGCATCCTTCAACCCATAATTACCTTCCCCATCACCAAAAAGTTATTTATATATTTATGCAAGTCTTCTAATGACTTGTTTTCCTTCCTATTCCCTTTTTGCTTCTATGGAATTTGTCTCCGGTCCATGATTTATGATTCCTCAACTATATTCTCTATGGAAATTTTCTCATTCCCTTCTATACCTACACTTAGGTACTAAACCATTCTCCTTTCTACAACTCAAACTCCTACCTTGGAAACTTCTACAGTTTCCCTCCCCTTGTCTTTGTGTTTATCTTCTATGGCTCTGTTGTCCATATCACTTTATTTTTCTTCATACCATGGCTTGTGTAGCCACTTTTTGTAATCTAATGGATTCCATGAGGTTACCGGTAGCAAAGCATACACAAATATACACCAAATACTAGATCATACATGCATAAGAGAATAAGACAGAGAGAAAGTAGTGGAGGCAAAAGAAACAAGTATATTTATTACAACATCAAACCATTATGTACATTCATTAGGGGATTTTTGAGGTCTAAAATGGGCCTCCTAAGGGAAATAATAAAATAAGAGTTCTGAATTTTGGAGGGGAAAAATAAAAACTACTTTTTCTTATTATATTTTTGGCATATCTCCTTATTGGTTTACCCAAATTTTATGTTTGGTAACTCGTTGGATGCATAATTTAACTACGCATCCAATGCATACCCACACGACATAATTTTGAGGAACCCTTGACAATGTATTTTATAATTGGATCCTCTTCATCATCCTCAGTTGTTTCTCAGATCATATCAATGATTGGTTGCTTGCAACTTCTGAAAGGCATAATTTCTAGTCGATTGTCTACTTAATCATCTAGTCAAAATGTTGTTATATATAGATTTTTTTCCATTTGGTATTCTATCTCTCCATCTGTTGAAATATTCTCACCATCATCATTTGTCTTTGCATGCATCCAGTCATCATTATGGTAGTCTTCCAGCACCTAGTCCCCAGGTTTTAGCCCCTTGGAGCCTATTTTTAATCATCAGTAGCCCTCCTACCTACCTAGTGCGCATTGTTTTCATCATCTATATACTAATGCATCTTACTACACACTTCTTGGATCACATCAGTCAGTTCATGCATTCATCAGTCAGTTCTTGCATTGGTTGCTCAGTTAACTAACTGTAGCTTCCAGTTGTCTATATCGGAGTGCCACTTGACTATTGACAGTCTGTCGTGTGCCCTTGGAGTCTCCTTCCCTTGGTTAGTGCTCACATGCATCGGTTAGACTCAGTTAGACTCACATTTGACTGACCTTTGACTATCGGTGGCCACTACTACTGATTGGGTGATGTTTCCAATGTAGTCCAATCCATGCCATGAGGATAATTTGAATCACCTTCACTGATATTGAATTCATTCTATTGTACTCTCATATTTTTTATAGTTTACAGCTGATGAATGACATTATAAAATTTTTCCACATTCTTTGAGTTTCATGTGTGAATATTGATCCTATTCTTTCTCTTCTTCTCTGCAATTCTTTGAGTGAAATTGTGAGGTTTTTTCAAGCTAAAGTGATATTCACCTATAGAATTTCACATGGTATCAGATTTGGTTACATCTGTTCGAGTTGCAGCAGTTGCAACAGTTTATTGAACAATTTTTTTTTTTAGTAGAGCACCAGAAGCCTATGGATTTCCACAACAAATCTTGGTGCCATTGCATTGAATTCACTAGAGCAATCTAGTGAGGTTTAGCCAGGTGTGAAGGATCCGGTCAAAATTAATCACTGTCCTAAAGCACTGTTCTCTAAATTCTGCAACAAACCTCCATCATATTTCCTTGTTTTATTGCAAGTTATTCCATCTTCAGCAGATTCGAATTCAACAGCTACCATGGATCTAAAACTCACATCCTTCAACTATTTCGAATGGAAATAAAATATGGAAATTTTCATGAAGTCCAAAATCCTTTCTAGAGTGTTGAATGGGACTGCAGTTGAGCCCACTAGTGCTATTGAGAAATCAAAGTATCTTGATAGACTTGATGAAGCAGTTGGACTACTACTCCTCAATATTTTCGATGATCTACATTTTCATGTCATTGATCTCAAAACTCCTAAAGAAGTTTGGGACAAGCTCGAAACTCTATTTGGGAAGAAAGATGACTTGAAGGGTCACCAATTGGAAAATGAGCTTATATCCATGAGCCCTAGCAGTTTTGACTCAATCAATGAGTTCTTTACCAAGTTAAAAAATTTGGCTTCACAGTTGAAGTCATATGGAATAGAGAAAGAAGACAAAAAACTTATCCTTGCCATTCTATCAAAATTGGGTCCTGGTTACTCATTTTTTGTCTCCACCTTCCAGTCAGCAAAGCTATCCATTCCAAATTGGAAAATTCCCACTCTTGAAGCCTTCATACAGTCTCTCTCAAAAGAGCAAGACAAACTAGTGCAAATGGGAGTGATCAAACCAAGGATGGATTCAACACTTGTAGCTATAGAAGGGAAGAATGTGAATTCCAAAGGGAAGCAAAAAGGAAAATATAATAATTCTAATGAGAATAAGCCAAGACAGGATTCCTATCAGTTAGAAGGGGATTCGAATTCTAAGAGAGGCAAGCAATCTCAAAAGGAGAAGTCCAAATGTCCGTATTGCAACAGGGGCTTCCATCTTGAGGGTACTTGTATGAAGAAGACAATAGATCTAATGGAATAGCTACTGGAGAAGAACAATATTCCATTACCAGTGAATGCTAGAAGAAAATTTGATCCAAAAGATGAGGGCAAGGAGAGGTGTCATGCACTCATCACAGGAACTTCGAATGACTCCTCCTTCATCATTGATTTTGGAGCATCAAGACACATGTTTGCTTGTAAGAATCTCTTCTCTGATTTAAAATCCATAGTTGGACTTTCAATATTGATGGGAAATGATTCTGAAGTCTCTTCTGAGGGGATTGGAAGGATCAATATTGAGCATGGGTACTTCAGTGATGTACTCTATGTTCCTACTCTTGCAACAAATCTACTTTATGTCTACCAAATGACTCAGATAGGAGTACCCAATAAGGTCATCTTCACTCATAATGAAGTCGAGATACAAGAGATATCAACTGGAAACATCATTGCAAAAGGTATTGTTGATCATCATTCGAAACTCTATGAGTTTTCTCACTGCCTACCTTACTCAAAACCAAATGCATTGCTCACACATGCAAATGAAGGGAGTAGACTTTGACATGAGAGATTTGGGCACCTCAACTACAAGTACTTGCAAGACATGCACAATCAAGAAATGGTTGAAGGACTACCCAACATCAAGTTTTCTAAAGGAACCTGTAAAGGTTGCTTGATGGGAAAGCATCCAGAGCATAAGTTTGAGAAAGGGAAGGCAAGGCGAGCCTCTCAACCTATTGAACTGATTCACAATGATGTTTTAGGACCACTTCCTAATCTGTCTCTGAACAAAGAAAGGTATATCTTAACTTTCATTAATGAATATTCTAGATTGAGTTGGGTGTACTTTCTCAAATTAAGATCTAAATGTTTTGTATACTTCAAGTTCTTCAAAGCTTCTGTAGAAAGATTCTCTGACATGAATATCAAGGTCCTCCACACTGACAATGGAGGAGAGTATGTAAAGGGTGATTTCCAATGCTTTTGTGCAAATGAAGGAATAGAGATGCAACACATTGTTCCCTACACAACACAACAAAATGGTGTTATGGAGCGAAAGAGAAGAACCATGAAAGAGATGGGAACCTACATGCTAGATTCTAAAGGATTACATCCTATTCTTTGGGAAGAAGTTTTCAACTGTGCTGTTTACCGTCAAAATAGAGTTCCTCACAAAGGAATACAAGGTAAGACTCCTTTTGAAGCATGTATGGGATACAAACTTGATGTATCTCATCTAAGAGTATTTGGATCCAAATCTTGGGCTAGGATTCCAATAGAGAAAAGGAGATCCTTGGAGCCACAGAGTATAGAGTGTATTCTTGTTGGTTATGCACTCAGTGCAAAGGCCTACAAACTTCTATATCTATCCACCACACATACATTTCTTGAGAGAAGTGTATAGTTTGAGGAATGGCCTCTACATGATGCTCATCCTGTTGATGAGAACAACTTTCCTACCACACCACCACTACTTATAGAGCAAGAGAGAGAAGTTTCATCTCAAGAGATTTCAGATTCTAACTCTGAAAGTGATGAAGAGCGAATTCTAGATCTAGATCCACAACAACTTGAAGATCTAGCACCTGACAATGAAGATGAGCGAATATTAGATCCAGATCCACAAGAACCTGAAGATATAGCACCTAAAGATTCAACTCTTCTTCCTAGATGGGATGCCACAACTCTTAGATCTCCCGATGATCTTGTTGGAGATCCACCTAATCCAAGGAGAACCATATCTGATTTTCAGAATGGAAGGTTTCATCCATCTCACATTGATGCATTTCTTGCCAATAGATCCTTTCTCGGTAAAGAAGTTCACTTATCTTTTTGGGTTAGTGATGTCCATGCTTGATTAGATTTTCACAATCTATCTTGAGAGGGGGATTTCTTCCCACTAGGTATTCCATCTTTCCTCACATTTTTATTTAGGTTGTTGTATGGGGTGACCTTTGATCTCAGTTACTAGAGCACTATTTTTTTAGTTCTACTTCCTCATAGTCCGGCTTGCGGGGGGGGTGTTGGAATATTCTCACCATCATCATTTGTATTTTCATGCATTGCATGCATTCTCCATGAATGCATGCAGTCATCAGTATGGTAGTCTCCCAACACCTATTCCCTAGTTTTTATCCCCCAAGAGCCTGTTTTAGCCATCAGTATCCGAACTACCTACCTAGTGCACATTGTTTTCATCATCTAGATACTAATACGCCCTACTACACACTTCTTGGATCACATCAGTCATTCCATGCATTGATCAGTCAGTTCTTGCATAGATTGCTCAGTTAATTGACTATAGCTCCCAGTTGTCTATATCGGAGTGCCACTTGACTACTAACAGTCTATCATGCGCCCTTGGAGTCTACTTCCCTTGATTAGTGCTCACATGCATTAGTTAGACTCATATTTTATTGACCTTTGACTATCGGTGGCCACTACTACTGATTGGGTGATGTTTCCAATGCAGTCCAAGCCATGCCATGAGGAGAATTCAAATTACCTTCATTTATATCGAATTCATTCTATTGTACTCTCATATTTTTTCCATCTTACAGCTGATGAATGACATTACAACATTTTTCCACATTCTTTGAGTTTCATGTGTGAATATTGATCATATTCTTTCTCTTCTTCTCTGCAATTCTTTGAGTGAAATTGTGAGGTTTCTTCAAGCTAAAGTTATCTTCACCTGTAGAACTTCACACCATATAGTAAAGGTTCAATAACCTTCCACTAAGTAGAATAGTTCGTGGTCAGAATAGGAAGTGTAGTATTAGATTGTTTAGCTAGTCCAACAAATAACCTTGTTACATTGGGCTAATAGTATAGTTCTTGTGGGTTTCCTCCTGCACCTTGCATAAACCATACGTTGGTATGGTCAAGGTCGAGCTCAATACGTTCCTCTGGGGAAGATTTTTATAGATGTATTGTGTTACTCTCAATCAATTGTACCTATCTTTTATCTCCTCATGCCAGTTTTCCAAGTAATTCTTGTCTTTTTGAGTGCTCAATGTTGACCCTTTTGAACCAAAAATGAAGAAATTGTTGATGAGTGGGGTTTCTATATTAGTGAATTATTTTTCACCAATTGGACTAATCACCAACATCACTATCCAAATTAATAACAACGGGAACTGAATCGGATGACCAGATTCTTGGCATTTCACACATTTGTCTTGATTATTTGTGCCACATGTTAATCCCAATTGAAAATATTAGATTTGCGAGCAATATGTTTCACTGCTTCAAACATGTCGATCCTCAAGTCTAATGCAAGACTATAAATTTTCAGACATAGAGATACTATGACTACGGTCCACTTAATCATATTCTATTGTATTTTACTAATGATCAATCCATTTGAATTTATTCCTTTTTGTGATCTTGTAAATTCCTCCACCAATTTCTTTGATTTGGTCATGATTGGTACTTGTGAACCCTTGTTTGACAAAATGGTAATTCAAGAAATTAGGGAATCTGTGATGGATATGGGCTCATCAATCCATATTTTCCCATTGTAGTATCAACTAACAATGAATATTGCAATGAAATCCTTCAAGTTCCCATGGAGAGATATTAGTGACACATTTAGGTAGTGTGGCTTTTTGTGATGACAAGTTTGCCAGATTCCTACATCCACTAGTTGTCTTGGACTCCCCAAGATTTTAAGTTCGGTGTATTGGTTTTCCCTATTATGTTCTTCAGTTTTCTCCTTTTTAATTCTGTGAAGTCTATCCTACAATGGCATCATGGCAGCTTTTTCTTGTAGAATTCTTTATTTTTCCTCTGTTTATTTAACCCTTGTGATTGATGTATATTTATTGGGTGTCATGGCTAGTTTTTGGTGGTTAACAGGTGAGAGATCAGACAAAAATTCTGTAACTCTAGGAATGGAATGTTCCCACTCAACATCTGTGCAAAAATTAGCCCATGAATCTTCAAGCTCTAGGGTATTTAAGGGCATGGTCTTCAGTGGGATTTTACTTTGGGTAGGTGATTGCATTAACTATAGTATATGTGGCAGACACCTAGCTTGTGCATGTGAATAAACTTGCAAAATAATTTTGGATGCCAACTCGACGACTCGATTTCCATTCGATGCTCTCGGTGGTGGTCTTGTTAATACCTTACTTCTCATTTTCTCCCATTGGTTATCGATTATTGGGGGGTCATTTTAGTTTGTCTTGTTTCCTCTCTTTTATCAGTTTCTTTGATCATGAATTTTCCATCTTCCTTCTTTCCTCAGTTGGAATTTGGTGATGATCGGCTACTTTTTGATGACTGCATTTCCTCTTTCTCACACTCCACCTCCTCTTCCCATTCAGCCGTCATGTAAATGCACTCTCTCTCTCTTTCCAAAATGCATGTCTTAATTCTCGTTTTATATGTATTCTTGGAGCTAAGTTAGTTTCGTAACCTTTTTTTAAGTAAATTAGTTAGATGTCCTAATTCTACACAAACTTGGGGACACACCATTTGGCTAGTGGTGATACGACCACTAGTCGGTTTTGAGCATCTTTTATGGTCAATATCATTTCAGTTGAGCTCAGTTCATGACCTTTCTGAAGGCTCATCCTTGAAGTGTTTTTAATCTCACTGATCATATTATATTATGTACATATATACATAATATCATATCATATTAAGTACATATATACATAATATCCCAATGATATATATCTATATATATATTTCAACAATTCATTCAATTCATTTGAATGTTAAATATATTCAACAATCAACAAAATCATACTATATAAACAACACTTATACACCTACTATGTAACAATTCATTAATCTATTTGACATACACATAATACTTCAACAATAATTTAAATTTCAATGTGGTTAATAGTTCAATTTTTTTATGCATTAACAATATTTCATTATGGGCATCCAACTTGCTCATGAGAACTATCCAAGAACTTCTTTACTTCATGTGGGACAGATTCAATGAATCGTTCATGCCATTCAGTGAAAAAAATTTCTCTAGCCCGTGTGATTATCAACTTGTTCCTTCTAGCATAGTTTTGAATGTAGTTCGCAGCTTTCAAGTTACACCACTCACTTATTTCTTCCTCACTCACCAATTATGTATGCATGATACTTTCATATCCTAGGCCAGTACTATTGACAAAAGAACCAATGTTGTAATATAAGATATTAAATGAGGTTACCAATAACAAAACACACAAATATACATCAAATACTAGAACATACATACATAAGAGAACAAGACATAGAGAAAGTATTGGAAGCAGGAGAAACAAATATCTTTATTAGAACATCATACCATTCTATAAAATAAGGTGATCTAATCATCTCCTATCTCCCCATCCTATTATATAGATCATATAGTTAGTTATACAGTTATTAACTGACTGATTGTTTAGATTAACCAACCCGATCGAACTGGCCTAACTAGTCTCTTGTCTATCAAGAGGACCTAGTGAGATGGTCGACTAGGCTCATCCAACACCACTCTTCTAGGGAATTCAACTCTGATTCCCATTCATTCCTCCTTCCAATCAATACTGCAGTCTCTATCACTACTATAGGTTTCTCAACCTCAAATTGGTTTCCCACTGCATTCAACATTTCTTCAATCAACTTCATCCTTGCTAATTTTCATCTTCTCATATTCATCAATACTATCTTATTCATCAAATTTTATATCAACCTCCTCATAGAATTCCATCTCTCTTGTAACCTCCTACACAACATTATTTACAATTTTAGGGTTCTTGCACCAGTATTGAGATTGTTCTTCATATTCATCAAATTTTGTTTCAGGCTTAAAAACATGATCATCCTCTTCACATGGAGCATTATCCTCACTGCCTCTTTATTCCTCTATTATTACCTTGGCACATTCATACATTACCCTTATCCTTTCCTTATACATATCCTCTATGGATTTACTACCCTTTGCTTCATCTTATGTTCTAGCCTCTCCTGTATGGATTTCTATTTCCTCTTCCCTCTCTAGGAATTTTTCTACATCCTATTGATCTTGTTGTTCTTGGGATTCCTAAAATTGATCTTCTCCATCCAATGTTTTGCAATGGAAATCATCAATTTCATCTCCTTCTTCTGGGTAACATATAATTACCCCTTATTCCTCATAATATTCCTTCTCATCACATGCCTAGGCATGGTGTGGGGTCTATGCCTACTCTAGCACCTCCACTCTCTCCACAATAAACTCCTTGATCAACTCCACCTCTTCCATTGTGAGATTTATTTTCTTCACCATCAAGGATTTGATTAACTTTTCATGCTCCAAGGGTTTCATAGTCCCTTGAGTCTCTTCCATGGATTCTATCCTAGCCAATGTCTCCCCATTATATCGCATAATTCTTTTGGTTCCATAACCTTGTATGACCTTCTTTTTCTTAGGAATCCAATATTCAATGCCCTTCTGTATCCCATCTTTTCACCTCCACAATGTGCAATATATTATCAAATCGCCAATGATTCTTTTCCATCAATAGTTCTACCTAGCCTTTCTTTGCTTGAAATGTTGTCCTCTTCACTAGCTATCACAAAAGTTGATCTAGACTTCAATATCAACCCTTGATTGGGTTTTATCTTTATTCACTTGGATAAATCTACCCAACAATCACAACTGTTGGAGATACCTGACACTTGTAGGATCTAGCTCTACCTATGCAAGTATTCAAACCCTCAACTAGTCCTCTCGATTATTTTTGTTGGACAACTCTACCCAACCTCTTTATTAGAGTTTTTAAATTTCTCAAACTTCCATGGGTTTTCTTCTTCTAATTTTCTAATATCTCTACCCAACTTCCACCATTGGAGCTATCCTTGTAGCTCTACCCAACCACAAGTGGATATTTCTTCCTTGACTCTTCACCTCTACTTTACAATACTCAACACGCAATGTTGGAGCTACAATCTCCTTCACATATCTTGCAACTATACCCACAATCACAACTGTGGAGTCACAACTTATTCCTTCTCATAGAGGATGCTCCCTCTTTGATACCACTTGACATAGGTCCGTAGGGTTCTCTTTTTAGAGTGCATAGATATCTTAGCTTTAATACCAAAATGATGTAGACTTGTGCAGTATACCCATTAAATCACACAACTCTCTCAGATCTGATTCCAAATTGATGTAGACCACCTTAGGGCCTCACTAGTCAGATTTATGCAGCTTTGATACCAATTTCCTATGCACAAGGGCATGGAATGAATTGGTCCTGAACTCAATACACACACAATGTATTTACCGACAAACTCAACATAGATTCATAAGCATAATCTCAAACATCACACAACTCAAATGTACCTCTCTATTAATTAATAGAAATTTACAATTATACTCATGCCCCACGAGCTTTTCTTAACAATTATTTACACAGGGGCTCTTATACCTTTCAATATATCACTTCACTCAACCTCTTTTCTTTCTAGTCTAAGTCTCAGCTAGGATTCACATCCACGGTAGAGTATGTTTCTTTGTTTTCTCATCCTTCAATCGACTTCTGTGCACCTTTACTCGATGTATTTTTCTCTCTCTCTATCTTATCTACTTTTATGCAGTCTTCATACTACCCTTTCTTCCGTTGGTGTGTTCTCTTCTCTCCTTGATCTCTCTATTTTCCTTCTAGAGGCTTATTTTCTTCCCTCATAGCTTCTTTCTCCTAATGGAATCTTCTTGAATTCTCCTCCAACACTTTTCTTTCTCTCAAAACTTCTTGTTGCAGACCATCTCCTTGGCTTCTTCAATTCCAATATTCTTCCATTATCTATCTATTCACGGTGAATTTATCGATATTCACTTGGATTCCATCTCCATTTTATAGGTGGCATCTCTTTTGGGTCCTCATTAAATCATGTACAACCCTGGCTTAAATTTTCCATTATGTTCTTCTTATAGAGTGTTGCTTCTCCATCGATCTTCCTCCTATCATCCATCTCTACATCATCGGGAACCTCTGTTCCACTACGATTTGATCCAGTCATTTCTCTTCTATCACCTTTCTTCTATTGATGTCTTGTTCTCTATAGACACCTTCACTTTATGTCTTCTTTACGCTATCAGATCCCTCTCATCGGGACTCTATACATAACCTTCTTTGGTCTTCTTCAATATCATCTATCTGATATGCCTATTGGACATCTCCCATCGAAAATATCCACACATCCTTTTACATTTCTCCCAATGGTCTACCTGTAATGTGAAACCTCTGAAACCTTGGGTACAATATACTATCAGACTTCACCTATTGGTGTTCTCCTCCAAACATTCCTCAACAACTTTTGATTCCATTTCCTCAATGTTGTCGAGCTTTCCCAATCTTCTTCCTAGGATGCTTCACCTTTGATGAGGCATTTCCAATACATCAGTCTCTAATGTTGTTCTTCCACTATAACACTTCCCAATATTATGTCATGTTTTGGCCATCAACACTTCCTTCTAGTGGCATTTTCAATATACCTCGGATACATCGGCTCTAATGTATCACCCTATTTTCATTGGAATTTCCTTTGATGATGCCATTTCACAACTTTTATGTGGAATATCCGATGCACTCTCGGATCTAATTGGGATCTGATGTGAGGCTCGATATGCTATCAAACTTAACTTCATCAACACACCCAACATGTGCTCTTGTCGATTCTTCGAATACTCCTTCAGCATCAACTTCCGATAGGTTACCATTGATAGGGTGACTCTGAAACATGCATTGGATCCATCTCATCAGAAAATTGACACTACATCTAATATCTCAGTAGATGACTGAGACTTATTCTTCGTTATACTCGTGGATTACTACAATGTGTCCAATGTTGCATCGCCTAGTCTACGATGTCACCCATAACTCTTACGGGAAGCTACACCTATGCCCGAGAACTATCGATTCCAATCAGCAATGGCACTAAAACTCATTCACCGGAATTTGTTGTGTAGATGGTTGATAGTTTGAAAAATAAAACATTAAGGCTCATTAGTGTTACTATAACACCCCTATTTTCTTACTAACCTTTTCCTTTGGATACTTTCCAACATATACATGTTTCATTGACATTTATGAACATTGTTACACTAAGAGTAGGAATGTCCTCTACAACCTAGTATGGTGTAGATGTTGCCATGTAATGAGTAAAGTTGATCTGACAACCATAAACAACAACAAATAAAATAACCCAGTGCCTCTTCAAATCAAAATATTAAAAATAGCATAGATCCATCTTAAACCCAAATATATTAAGCATCAAGAGGGATCAATATTTTTGTGTAATTTTTTGCACTGAGTGTAGACAGGTGATCTATAGCCTAGTATAGGGTATATTTTGTCACGTAACGTAATGTTATGCAATGTTACAAAAAAAAAAGTAATTAAAATATCATTTTGGCTCATAAAATAAAAAATAAAAATAAAAAATTCATGTCAGCTCAAGATACCTCTTGGTGCTCGATAGATCCATGTTTAAAATGGATCTATGCCAGTTTACACACCAAAAATATTGCAACTCAAGAAATTTGATCCCTCTCAGTGCTTGATAGGTCCGGTTTTAAGATGGATCTATGTTGGTTTACACACCAAAAATAATTACAGCTCAAGAATTGGATCCCTCTCAGTCCTTGATAGATCTGGGGTTAAGATGAATCTATGTTGTGGTACTCTAATGCATACATTTATTTCTTGGCATATATGTACTGCTAGTTACCCTTTGTTAACTATGATATTATAAAAAAATTATATAGTTCTTAGTCCCTTTGGATACTTCCCCATTGATCTCTTCAATGAAAAACAAAGGGAAAATCATTATACAATTTTGACATATTTGAGCCAAAATTGATCATTTAAGTGGATATCTTGATGAAGAGAAAACATGAGTTTTTTTTAATCATCAACATTCTAGATCCAAATTTTCATCCCATTCACATCCAAATCAAAACCATAAATCTACTTGTCATAACCCTTATGCTTTATCTATTCAAGATAAACATGTGAAGCATATCCAAGAATCATCTCATTGCTATCTTGAGTGATACAAAGAGATAGTATAAATATTGTTTATGAATTGCACTACAAGGTTGTGAACAATGAAAAGTTCATGCTAAGATGGGGCAATGATGAACTCTATGTTTTCTTCCGTTAATACCAAATTTAATGATAAACCTTGTTGCATGCAGTGATAACTATTAAGTGGGTCATTAGAGATATCTTTGCAAGTATATCGAAAAATTTCTTGTGTTATTCAAGTTTCGTAGAGACAAAATTGACACAATCCTTATTTGTTTCGAAGAGTTATTGGATCATTTTGATAATGCCCATCCACCCTCTCTCTAAAATTGATTATGCAACCAATTCACCATCACTTACAAGAAAATGAACAATTATATATTTTAAACTCTAATTAAATTTAATTAATAATATTGATACAACTTTATATTGACCTAATTACAAATTCATTCACCCCAAACATATCCAATAGGGCCAAATCATAATTTCTAAAATAGGGGATATCCTTTACATGATAATAGAAACACAATCATTGTGAATAAAAAAAATTAAAATCCTTGATTCAGGTGAGGAACATGGACATCTATAAAATCCATGCCCTCCCAATAAAAGTTACATATAATAGGGAGGAAGGGACACATAGAAATTTGGAAGACAACCAAGTATACTGAGGAATGTTTGGGGTACATGGCACTTGGGTCTGCAATGAATTTGGGAGATGGTTGTAGCTGGAAAAGGCCGAAAAGAAGGGGGAACGAATTGGAAGTGATTGCTCCCTCATTTGAGGTGATGATGGTAAGGTTCAAAATGAAAACTCCCTCACATTAGAACATGATGGAGGAAGGAATCTAGACACATTACAATGCACCTAAATCCAACCTTCAGTTAGTATCTATCTTTGTCACCGAGAAACAATTGGAATAATTATGCCGCTGGAAGGACTCTAGTAAATGGAGAGTGAGGGATATTTGATTGCAAGGGAATGCTTTCCAATTATTAGAAGGATATTGGGGTTTTTAGTTTGGTGTGTTAGAACAGTAATCCATACTTAGTACCATAGTCCATAACTATAGTCAAATTTTTATTGCTCATGTGCTTCATTACACCAAAGTTTGGACTAGGTGACTTTAGTTGGTCAAATACCCACATTTGAGAGTGTTCACACCCACTTCCAAGCAAACCAGTTCACCCAACCTCCTGTTTTGTCCACAAGTGTGCCCTCATTAAATGCTAGAGCGCTCTCTCTCCTTGATTTGGGGAATTGCTGTTGACTAGGAGCGTTAGGGTGGATTTTTCCCAATTTTTGCTAGATTTGGAGCATTTATTGCTCCCTTGGTCCTCCCAAACACCTCTACTTTCTCACCCACACCTGCCTTGGCCTCATTTATGACCCAGCATGCTTCAGCCACCTTCACACCTGAATTCATGACTGTTTGGGATGATTAGGACTGAGTTGGACCCACCTAGGGGCAATTGAGGCCAATTTGGCAATTTTGACTTGTACACTCATCTTGAGCTATCTAATGCTCTCGAATTTCTCATGGATGTAATAAAAACCTGTTCTTAACATTTTCATATGTTAGACAGTCAGTTAATGCAAATATTAAGCTCACATTGTGTGTAAAATTGTCTCCTTTTTCAAGCTTTTTCACTGGTTTTGCAAATAATTCGATTTTGTGAGGTTCTCCATAGCTCCTAGATCTTGCTGTGATCAAAATACTCACATGGTATCAGAGCCATTGTGAAGTTAGTGAGTTGCAGGTCAATATTGAGCATTGAATTGCATTCTAGAGAGGATTTCCAGATAAAAATTGAGTGTTTTTTGCAGGTGTTTTAGTAGTTTTCTCACCATTAATGCAGCAGCAATGGAAGCAAACCAAATGTTGCTCACACCCTTCAATTTATTCGATTGGAAGGATGAAATTGTTATCAAATTGAGATCTAAGGGTCTCTATAGAGTAACCATGGGCACAGAAGTGGAGCCAAACTCTGCTGTGGAGAAAGCAAAGTACTACAATCGACTTGATGAAGCTTATGGATTTCTATGCCTGAGCATTTCGAGGGAACTCTTGTTTCATATAGACAGTTTGACAACCCCCCATGAAGTATGGGTGAAGCTAGAATCACTCTTTGGGAAAACTGATGAACTGAGAGGCCACCAGCTTGAAAACGAGCTCATTAGCTTGAGCCCAGCGCATTTTGGAACCATCCAGGATCTCTTCACTAAGCTCAAGTCACTAGTGCTTCAACTACAACAATGTGGAATTGTTAAGAAGGAGGAACAACTGATTCTGTCCATCCTTTCGAAGCTAGGACCAGAATTTTCTGTTTTTGTTAGCACATTTCACTCAGCCAATATGACCCTTCGAAATTGGCAAATGCCATCACTAGCTACCTTCATGGAGTGTCTCACTCAGGAGCAGGACAAACTAGTTCATATGGGCACCATAAAATCAAAGGACCAAGCATTGGCAATGGGTGTTTCAAATTCCAACAAAGGCAAGCAGAAAGCCAAGAATTCGAAGCAGCCATAGAAGAGGAAGTTTGACAAGACCAAGTCTGCAGATGGAGGTTCGAATTTGTCAAAGGAGAAGGACAAGAAGGGAAAGGAAAAGACCGAATGCACCTATTGTCATAAGGGATGGCATCCAGACAGCTCATGCATGAAGAAAACCATTGACTCAATGGCGCAACTGATGGAGAAGAACAACATCCCAGTCCCTGAGGGCGCAAGGAAGAAAGAGAGCACCTCAAATTCTGACAATAAGGAGAAGTGTCATGCTTTGGCAGCAGGTACTTCGAATCCCTCATCCTTTATCATTGATTCAAGAGCTTCCAGACATATGGTCTCATCCAGATAGCTCTTCTCTTCTATGCATTCGAATGGTGGCCCAACAGTTCGAATGGGAGATGATTTAGAAATCCAAACCAAGGGGATTGGTAGGATTGACATGGAGCATGGCTATTTCAGTGATGTGCTTTATGTACCTTCATCGGATGCAAATTTTCTATCAGTTTATCAAATGACCCATACAGGAGAATCCAAGAGAGTAACATTTACTCCAGATTTGGTAGAAATCTCAGAAATTTCTCCAAATCAAGTTGTGGCAGTGGGGTATGCTGATCATGAAGAGAGAATGTACAAATTCTCCAATTTCATCCCAAATTCTAGTGACCATGCTCTTGTCTCTCATGCCAACAAGACCTCCAAGTTGTGGCATGAAATATTTGGCCACATGAACTACAAATATCTACAGACATTGCACAAGGACGAGATGGTGGAAGGGCTTCCAGAAATCAAATGTTCAAATGGTGCATGCATTGGTTGTGTAGTTGGAAAGCATCTTGAGCGCAGCTATGAGAAGGGAATGGCAAGGAGAGCCACTCAACCACTTGGATTGGTACATTCAGACCTCATTGGTCCTCTTCCCACTCCATCATATGGTGGATCAAGGTATGTACTCACATTCATAGATGGATACTCTCGATTCTGCTGGGTTTACTTCCTTAAATTGAAATCAGAAGTGTTTGAGAAATTGAAGATTTGGAAGGCCTTAGTGGAGAATCATAGTGGTCATAAGATAAAGATCCTTAGGACTGATAATGGAAAGGAGTATGTGAACAATAACATTCAGCATCTTTGTGAGGAATGTGGCATCCAAATGCAACATTAAATCCCCTACACACCTCAGCAAAATGGTGTGGCAGAGAGGAAAAATAGATCTCTCAAAGAGATGGCCACTTGCATGATTGAAGCTAGGGATCTAAGCCCTAAGCTATGGGCTGAAGCCATCAATTGTGCTGCTCATATTCAGAACAGAGGCTTTCACAAATCATTCCAAGGAAAAACCCCCTATGAGGCATGGTTTGGCCAAAAACCAAATGTGTCAAATTTCAGAATTTTTGGGTCTAGAGCATGGGCTCGAATTCCATCAGAAAAGAGGAAGGATTTGGAGCCACAGAGCAGAGAATGTATCATGGTTGGATATGGTGAAGACACAAATGGATACAAGCTCTTTGACACATCCACACTCAAAACTTTCATTGAGAGAAGTGTGCAATTAGAAGAAGAACAAATTCCTGATTTTGAGCTTGCACCGGGGGAAAGCTCTTCTCCTCCACACCTTAATGAAATTAGTGATGATTCCAATTCTGATTTTTATGATATTGCTGAAGATGACATGGCTGAATATGACATTGCTGTACATGAGTCACCATCAAGGCCCAAGTGGGCTGAAAAAATCATACAAGCTACAGGTGAATTGGCAGGCAATCCCTAAGAGCCTAGGAAGACTAGATCTCAAACAATCAATGCTTCCTTTGCAAATGAAAGTGAACTTGCTGATCACGGTTATATGATGATTGGATCTGATCCAACATCATATTAGGAAGCTCATCATGATCCAAGGTGGAGAACAACAATGCAAGAAGAATTCCAATCTCTCCAAGAGAACAAAACATGGGATTTGGTGCCTCTTCCTCCCAAGAGGAAACTTGTGCAATGTAAGTGGATTTTTCGAACCAAACCTGTTGCTGATGGTTCTGATCTGAAGTACAAGGCTAGGTTAGTGGCTAAGGGATACTCACATATCCATGGTGTGGATTATACAGAGACCTTTGCACCGGTTGCAAAGATGGACTCAATTAGACTAGCTCTAGCCATGGCAGCTAGTAAGGGTTGGGAAGTTCACCATATGGATGTTAAAAGTGCATTCTTACATGGTGAGCTATAGGAAGAGATATATATGCAGCAACCTGAAGGGTTCCAAGAGGATCCCACACTTGTTTGCAGGTTGAAGAAGTCACTCTATGGACTCAAGCAAGCCCCCAGGGCTTGGTATGCCAAAATGGATGCCTTTTTGCTATCAATTGGTTTCTGTCAATGCAAGTCTGATCCAAATGTTTATTTGCAGAAATGTGATGATAATTTGCAGGTCATTGTACTGTATGTTGATGATCTTTTAATTACAGGGAGCTTCAACAAACAAATTGGCTCAATTAAAGCTTCTTTGCGTAGTGAATTTGCCATGAGCGACCTAGGATTGCTAAGGCAATTTTTGGGTTTGGAAATTGAGCAATCTGAGAGAGGTATATTGCTGAGTCAACCTAAGTATGCTTCAAACCTGTTATTGAAGTTTAAAATGGCTGAATGTAAGGCAGCCAAGCGTCCATTCCTTTCCGGCATAAAACTAGGTGAATTTGAAGGCTCTCCGTTGGTGGATTGCACACTCTACAGGCAACTAGTTGGAAGCTTGTTGTACTTTACACATACAAGACCTGATTTGTCTTATGCTGTAAGTGGTGTAGAAAGATATATGCAGAAGCCACATGAGATCCATTGGAAGGCAGCCAAAAGGATCCTTCAATATGTCCAAGGAACAAATAGATTTGGGGTACACTATGCAGCTGGTTCTTCACTACAACTAGTTGGATTTTCTGATTCCGATCGGGCTGGAGATCCCATGGATAGAAAGTCCACTTCAGGTCTTGTTTCTATGTTTGCTGAAGGTCCCATTTGATGGTCAAGTAAGAAACAACATACTATTTCACTTTCATCAGCAGAGGCCGAGTACAAGGCAGCAGTGAACGCAACCACACAGTGTGTTTGGTTGCAAGGAATTCTTCAGGAGTTTGGTGTTGCTATTGATTCTCCAACCAACATTTGGGTGGATAATCAAAGTTCCATCAAGATATCTACTGATCTAGTACAGAGCCAAAGAACAAAGCACATTGAAATCCATATGCACTACATTCGGGGCTTGGTGCATGACAGGGTGATTTCCTTGCAGTATTGCCCATCCACCGAGCAAACTGCAGATATTTTCACCAAGTGTTTTACTGAGAAGACCTTCAATCACTTGAGAGATTTGGTTGGAGTGAGTGATGGATAGTGATTGCTGCAATTTAATTGCAGGTTTAGCCCCATGTCCATTTTAGAGGGAAGTTTTTATCCCATGTGGTTTTACTTCTTGTCCTCAGTTTATATGGACAAATAAAAATTCTGTTTGTAATGAGGTGACTTGAGCCTTTGTTGCCAAGGCCTCCCACTTATTTTCATGAGTTGTACTAAGTTCTGGTTAAGGGGGGGTGTTAGAAAATTAATCCATACTTACCATAGTCCATAACCATAGTCAAATTTTTATTGCTCATGTGCTTCATTACACCATAGTTTGGACCAGGTGACTTTAGTTGGTCAAATACCCACATTTGAGAGTGTTCACACCCACTTCCAAGCAAACCAGTTCACCCAACCTCCTATTTTTTCCACAAGTGCGCCCTCATTAAATGCTGGAGCACTCTCTCTCATTGGTTTAGGGAATTTCTATTGACTAGGAGCGTTAGGGTGGATTTTGCCCAATTTTGGCTAGATTTGGAGCATTTATTGATCCCTTGGTCCTCCCAAACACCTTTACTTGCTCACCCATGCCTGCCTTGGCCTCATTTATGACCCAGCATGATATAGCCACCTTCACACCTGAATTCATGACTGTTTGGGATGATTAGGACTGAGTTGGACCCACCTAGGGGCGATTGAGGCCAATTTGGCAATTTTGACTTGTACACTCATCTTGAGCTATCTAATGCTCTCGAATTTCTCATGGATGTAATAAAAACTTGTTCTTAACATTTTCATATGTTAGACAGTCAGTTAATGCAAAGATTAAGCTCACATTGTGTGTAAAATTGTCTCCTTTTTCAAGCTTTTTCATTGGTTTTGCAAATAATTCAATTTTGTGAGGTTCTCCATAGCTCCTAGATCTTACTGTGATCAAAATACTCACATGGTGTACAAAGTTTAATTACATCAATTGTAAGATGATGATTTCGGGCGAAGCGCATCATGGGAAAAATGGGGGGGTATAACCCACATGTTGCGAGTCCAAAAAGAGGAAAGGGATGTGAAGAAAGTGCTTCATAATTTTGTCTCACCTTCTATTCAACAAGAAATTACAAAGGTTGAGAATTGGGTTAAGAGCGAGCAAGAGGTTTTAGGAGCTATGAACATTCAAGCAATGATGGATCATTGTGTCCATGATGTAGGATCTTCTTAGATGAAAGATACCAAGTATGTTAATATTGTTTCTCTATATTGGTATATGAAGGCTTTGTGAAGCAAAGCACTGATGGAAAATAGGGAGGAGAAGAAAGAGATTATCTTGCAGCTTTATGAGAGTCATGAGTAGATTCATTGGTTAGATTCCAAATTTCATCCGAGAACCAAGTCAACAACGGGGGGAGGGGAAAAATAAACCTACTAGAAAATCCCACTACATGTATGGTCTTTAAGTAGAAGTCTCAAAATTGAACAACTGTTACAACATAATTTTCCACCTTGTGAGTATTAGCACTGTTTGACCTGTAGGATCCATTTCATTGACTCAGATCTATCATTTTATCCTCCAGGAACCACCATAATTTCCCTATTTTTCTTTCTAACTGCGTGTTGTCCCACTACAAGCCCACGTACATCACCCCATATAGGCGACTTGCTACACTATATACCGTGGGTACCCGTAGGATAGCCCACTACAGCCCGTGGGTAGTATGTAAAATGGTAAAAATCACTAGTTAATTACTTTTTACTCCCAAAAAGCGGTCATTGGGTGACCTTTGACTCTTCATATGCCCAAGAAACGCCTCGATGTGTCCTTTCACTTACCTTTGAGAGGACTGTATATTGAGCACATATGGCTTATGGACGTGGGGAGAAAGAAGAGCAAGAGAACTCTAGTGGATTTTTTCCCTATCTTGAGTCTACACTCATTGATCCTTGTAGTTGTGAACCCCTTATGTTCACCTTCCAAACTCCTATCTAGTTTGAGTTTGTCATTCATGGAGGATTGAAGTGGTGGAGGCACAAGTGGATTGATCCAGATCTTGGTTCAGTTTGGTTGCTGGCAATAGGTCGTATCACATTGTACTTCTTCTTGTTTATTAATAGAAATACTCATATTCTCATCCATTAATGTTGTAAATGTTGTTTATCTTACATTGGGTTGCATTTACTTGTTATATCATGGACCATTGCTATTGATGATTGTAATGTTAATGCCGTTTATATATTATATGTACTTGTTGTATATTGGCTGCCAAGACTAATTTGCAGATTCAAGTGCACGGATTGAAAGCTCCAACGAGGATCTACAATCAAACATTTGGATCGAGGTTGGTTACATTCTCCATTATCTTAGCATTGTCATTTATAATAGCATAGTTCTGCGAATTGAGTTAATTTATGGTAGTCAGTTGTCTGTAGTGGTCTACCCCAAGCCATAGTGATTTTTCTCCAATATAGAAATGGTGACTCTGCTGGGGAAAACATCGATTTTTGGGGAGTTTTGAGCATTAGTACGTAATTAGAATTGTTGTTTTTCGAAGCTCTGTGTCACATATTTGTCATTGAGATACACTATAGAAAACTTGCTTTTTCTGAGCCATTAGACTCTTTAATTGCCCATTTTCCTTTCCTTACCCGTGGGCTAGCTTAGCTCTGCCCGCGTATACCCACCTCTATTTACTTTGCTGCTCGCGGGTACCCATAGGTATTCCTTCGACAATAGCGTATAACTCCGGCTTTGTTTGTTTTATGACCTTTGGTTGTTGCTGGGTTGGTTTTGGTTGATCCTAAGTCTTTGTTGGCCTATTTCTTGACTGTTTCATGCCTTGGTTGTGACCAGAACTCTTCTTTTCTCTTGGTTGAGCCTTGTTGTTTTTTACCCATCTTTGGATTTATCCTTGTTGGTTTTTTCCTTTTGAGCTCATTCAATTGGCTGAGACTTACTGTTTGGTATTTGCTGGGTTGTCTTAGTGATATCCTTGGCATATCAGTGACTAGATAGTAGGATTTTGCTTGCATTTTTCATTTCCATATATTGAAAAATACAAAAATACATATAGTTTTGCATTTTCCTTTTGTTTATAAGAGAAAATACCAAAAATTTGCTTTTATGTACTGCATCTTGCATTGAGTGATTTCTGCATTCATTTAGATTTAGATTGTGCATTGAAAAATATAAAAGGATTGCATATTTATTTCGAAACCGTTGGATTGATTTTGCATGTTAGTGGCATTGTTTTCATTGGATAGATGAGTCTAGGATTTGACAATTTTGCATACTATTCAGTCTTACACATCACTAGTTTCACGGTCATATCCCTTGAGTAATCACAGCCATTAAAATTAACGCTTAATCTTAAAATTGATTAGACCGATTTTATTTATAGGGTACACCAACTAGCATAGGTTTGGAGTCTTGGAATAGATCATTGTGAGTTAACAATCCAAGACTACTATATAAAACATTAGGTGTCTAACTAGGGAGTGGAGTAATCCATGGTATATATCGGTGTTCTCAGGAAGCTCTACTCAAGCCAGAGTTAAGCACGAGGTCACGGGAGTTTGGTTGAAGAGATATCCCTCTAATACCGGCTGAACGTGGGAGATATTTCCAGGGTTTGTTCGTATCTAGGGGTACTGGAGGTTCATCCTCTTGTGCTTCGGGCTTAGCTACCCTGCCCATACGACGGATCCCACTTGTGACTGTCCCCTTGAGCATTGGTTATATTGTGGTGACCATAGTTTCCTTACCTAGGTATCTCATAGGGTACTTGCAGTGGTTGTGTTGTTTGTGTCTTGAGTCAGATAGTGGTCGGACAACATAGTTGTCGTTGTATAGGGACTTGACCCTGTGCACATAGTGAAGTGTGGGGTCCGTTATAACTGATTTTGTTACCTCTGGCTATAGTTTGGGAGTCTCAAGCCTCTCCTAGGAGAGACATACCGGCTCTAGTGTCAGGAGCTCATTTAGCCACTATGTTTGTCTGCTCTTGGCTATAGTTTCTATAGGTGTGTTCTTTTGATTTATTGTTTTTTATCGATAGTTGGCCTTTAGGGGATGTTTTGATTCTATATTCTCTTTGGAGATATCGGGGCACGGAGTCCTACTCTCCGCTGATCCCGTCAGTTGGTTGGCTTAGAACCTACCGAGCTTTCACGCCGCATTGCTAAGGGATGCCGGCGGGCTCCCTCTGAGTCTTCGGATTCTTACGAGACATACGTCCTAGACATCATGACTACTGCACATTCTGATACTGAAGGAATACCTATGACTCCATCGGGTAGATTCAAACACACTTCAGACTCCCCTACTCCTCGTGAGGCATGGGGGGGTGATCCACCTGAGACTCAACGTAGTTTTTTTGGCCCAGATCCACCCGAGGATGACCCGTTCGTTCCTTCGTTTCCACACAATTAAAGACACAGGATGCCAGAGTTACATGATGACATTGGTCCTACGGTCAACCCAACCGCATTCTCTTTTGGTATTCCTAATTATAGTACAGTTGATCCTTCCACTACGTTTGGTAGTCACGCTGGCACTAGTCATGGTGTTAGCTGTACTATACCCCCTGGGGGCACTAGCCTCACTGTGGGCACTACATTGTCCACTCACACACATAGTATGGGGACTGGTCAGATTCCTCCTAACAATGCTAATGTTGGAAGACGACCACCTCCTAGGGCTACCCAACCTAATAGGAACACTGTACGCAACATGACTCATCATCCACCACCTAATACACATGCCACTACTTGTCAACCCAGGACTACTTTCGCAAATGTTAATGCTCCTCCTAAACACTGGGGTGGACATATACTGCATACTTTTTTGTCCACTGCCGCCACTAGTAATGCCAATGTAGGAGGTGGGAATGTATCCTATCCACATGGACATAACGCCACCATCCTTTCTATTGGTAACACCAATGTTGGGGCTAGGAATACATCTAATGCTTATGGTCACCACACAACTGCTTAAGCTGATCCAAATGATAGGGGTGGGAACATACCATACCATTATGGTCATTACAACTTGATTCCCACTACGAATAGTACGTATATGCCCCACACTTATGGTGGAAACCCTTACTACAACATAGTCGGTGCTGGCCACCAGTACAACCCACCCCAATATGGTGCCCAAAACACGTACATACCTGCTTACTCTCATATGGGTCAGGCAGGAGGAGGTTATCAACCCTATGGCCATGGTCAATCTTATGGTCCGTCAGGTCCTCATTATCAACAATTTAATCCTCATTTTCAAGCTTTTGGTCCATCTTATATATCGGTTCCGTTCAACCAACCTTTTATGGGAGCTTATAATCAAGCTTTCTAGCCTTAGCTCTCGTTCCTTGCACACTTGAATGTTCCAGATCTTTCGAAGCTCACGAATGATTCGGCGTGTCACGACCCTAATTGGCCTCCGGTCCCTACCAAGCTCCCTTCGGACATTCGTAAGTTCGAGGGGAAAGGTGGTGAGGACCCAGGTGATCATGTCATAACATTTCACCTTTGGTGCTCCTCCAACTCATTGAATCATGATTCCATTAGATTGCGACTATTTCAATGCATCCTCACAGAGGCAACCACGAAGTGGTACATCCAGTTGCCTGGAAACACTTATAGGGGTTTTAACGAGATCGTTTTGGTTTTATTAGATCATTTCCAGTTGTCAGTTCGCTATGATACTGGTACTGAACTTTTATCCACCTTACGTCAAAATAAGGCCACACATATTTCTGACCATGTTCAAGAGTGGCGTCGGCGGAAGAGGTTAGTGAAAGCCAACATTCCTCCATAGTTCCTATTGGAATGGTTCCTCAAGTCTCTACTCCCATACATTGCTAAGGATGTTTCTATGTCTGGCATTGTGACTGAGGAACAAGTCATCTTGAAAGTCCAGCAGTTAGACTTATTATACTCTCAGTCTGCCATTTTGTATGACATTATTCTTGACGCACCGCAAACACCCCATGAGCCTCAGTCAGTTCCTGGACCGCATGCCGATGGCATCGTAGGATCCACAAGCACTCCCCCTATAGATTTGGTAGCTAATAAAATGCAAAATTTGTCGCTAAACTAGTCTACTCTCGGACAGGTTCACACCTTGTCCACTTCCACCCCATCGTCCGATGTACACAATGTGCAATCGACGAACCAATCAGGTAACCAGCAACCTGGTTGTAAGAAAAAGGGGAGAAACAACCGTAAGGCTGGAAACAATGGGAATAACAATAGCAACTGCAATACCCCCGTAAAGAGAATGCCAAACCTTCTCGGGAAGGCGAAAATGCTGGTGAGGACCGTAAACCTAGGCATAAGGTGAAGTTTCCTTGCAAGCTCTGTGGGGAAGACCATCTTACTCACTTATGTCCTTGAATTGAAGAAGCATCGAAGCATTTGGAACAGAGCCCAGCTGTGTTAAAGGATCCCCTACCTCATCATCAAAACATGGCTTCGCATGCTCCCACCACTGGCTATGGACCTACTAAGACAACAATATCTTCTTCCAATACTGGTGGTTATGGATGTGTGAACATGGTTCAATCAAAGGTTAGTGTTTCCACTCGTCAACGCGATTATGATGCACCTCAACCCAATTTGGGGAATGAGCCTCCCCCTCCTCCTAACAATTCCTTGCATATCGAGAAGCCCTCTAATATGTCACAGACACCGAAAGGTGTTCTTAAGCTCTCTACGCATAATCCTAATGCTCAAGCCTCCCATAACTACTCCATCGTGGAAGATTTGGGCCAAACTCCGTGTGCCATGTCGGCTCTTGAAGTTTTGCAGGCCTGTCCTTCTCAAAAGCATGCCCTTTTGAGTGCGTTAGGAGTTTAGGATGGGGGAAGTCCTAGTGTTATTAAGTTTGACACTACTGATGTCCAACCTCACTTACCTTACCACGTGGCTTTTCAAATTCAGGTGGCGTGCCTTCATAATTTTGTCAAACGTACGATGGTTGATGAAGGTGATTTTGTATCAGTAATGTTGTTAACTTGTTGGAAATCTCTCGGCTCTCCTCCTCTACTCGCGTCTAGAACCACTATCACTGCATTCAACGGTCGGTCATTTAAGCCACATGGAATTATCCCTTCCCTTGTTGTCTGCTTGGGAGGTAAATCTGTGCCTATTGAAGTCGAGGTGGTTGATGTGGCCATCGACTACAACCTTTTACTGGGTCAGAATTGGATGTATGCTATGAAGGTTGTCGCGTCTACTATATTCAGAGTTATTTGCTTTCCTCATGAAGGAAAGATTGTGACCATCAATCAGCTGGATTTCATTAATCCCTCTTCCACAACATCCACGGGATCCATAGTCCCGTAGGTTACTCATTCTCAGCCGGCAACTGGGAACATGGGTGTTGGTATGTACCCTTCGTTGATGGGATATTTTGACTTCCCTACACCCATCTCCTTTGTAGGAACCATCTCCAATGATGCTCCTTCCTCGTTAAATCATATACTTTTTCGGACATCATACTTTAGTGATTCGTGGGATCCACCTTACGCAAGTTCCCCGTCTGGAGATGTTTCGCACATTGGGATGGATATGCCCTTGTCTACAGTCAAGCTTGCTCATCATGTTCAACCAACCATTGCAGATTTAGATCTCTCTTCTTCATGGATAGTAGAGGAAGATCCCGTTATGCTGCATGCACAGCCAGTCAACCCATCTTGTTCACACGAATGCCTTGATGGTACTCTACCTTCGGATGAATATTTTATCGAGTCCATGCATGGAAATGACGAGCCTTGGTAGGATTTCTATCATAGATCTCATTCCCTTCCCACCCTCAGTCTTATTGAATGAGATGAGCCTATAAGACAATCTGCCACCCATTTGGATTTGGATCCAGTTACAGTCTCGTCCAGCTATGGTTTGATGTTTGAGTCTGATGAGTCTTTGAGCTCTCCTATAGATCCGCAAATCAGCATTCCTGAAGAGTTTGATTCTATTTCTAGAATTTCCAACTCTTGTGATGATGAATTTACTCTTGCAGATTCCTTCACATCCTTTAGCTTTGCTCTTCATTTTGAAGATGATCATTTTGATCCCTCAGGTATTGGTACTATGGCACCTTCAGTGGTTATCTCTACTTGTATGTTGTGTGAGGTTAACAATAGTGAAGTTGAAAATGCTTCTACCATAGTGACTTGTATCATATTTTTCTTTACATACGTTTTAGAGATAATCTTGGTACTTATGTTTCTTGGAGATAGGATTCTTAGCTAGACTTATACTTGTTTACTGGTTCTTTTTGACATTTGCTTCGGTCATGGCAGGCATATTTGGAACCTTGCATATAGGTTTAGGCCTCCCCATTGTTATGATGCATTTGAACCTTTTTCTATCCGAATTCCCAAACACCCCCTGAGTGTCCTTATCTTGCTCATGTTCCTTGCATTATGCATAGCTTTGTTCCATGCACTTGGAACTAGTCTCGCATGTCCTTGACACTCGTCTGCCCCCATTACAAGCATTCTTCCATATCTCCTTTGAGCTCGTTAAAAACAGTAAGGAGGACACGAGTTTACTTTTTCGGGCTCGTTAAACCTTTATGAAAAAGATTTCTATAAAGTCTTTTTTAAGCCCTTGCTAGACTTTTTCAAAATCAAACAAGATTGACGAGTATACTTGTTATTTCAGACTTGTTAAAGGATTTGAAGCGACATCCACTTAGGTATAAGTTTACCCCTTTTCCGGGCCTTTGTGGATTAATTACGAAAAAGGTATACTCTAGTCATACATGATTAGAAGAGTTCTTCTCTCATTATTTTACACTTTTTCGGGTGAGGAGACTAACTTTATGAAAAAGGACTCCCCTTTTATGTTGAGTTGTGATTGCATTGCATTATCCTGCTTGTCGTTTGATCCTTGTGTCGGCTCTTGCTTACTCACTTATTAGCCATGTGCCTGAGCACTTTACCTTCCGATCCAAGCAGAGCCTTAATTTATCTTTTGCAACTTGATGACCCTTTACCGTGAGGGAACATTCCCCCGAGTGTCCACAATCCTGCACATGCTTCCTTGCATTGATCATAGGTATTTTCCACTGCTTGCGACTAGTTTGCTTGCTATCTGACACTTGTTCCCTCACTAGTTGTACTATAAGCAATTTTATTCTTTTTCAAGCTTTCACCAAATATGAAAAATACCAAAAAATCAAATATTCCAAAACGTCGGTAGGGATTATGGTTACTACTTCTTGTTGGAAGCTATTGTGTCTCCTTTGAACAGAGCATTCATTCCACTGCAGACATTATCAGTTGGGACTATAGTTGGAACTTAGGAGTTGTACTTGTTTCTCAGTTTACTCCACCAATTGGTTAAGCTTCCAGTCATTATGGAGCCCTTTGTAATGCCTCCTGCATTGCACAGTTTATGTCAAGTCTATGTTGCCTGAGTCTATCCATCTGCTCATGCTCTTGTTCAAAGGAATTCCTGAACCCAGAGTTAGCCTCTCCTCAGATCTCTTGACTATTGCATGTCGTCCATCCTTATTGAGTTAGTCCGTTTCACCTGAGTTCTTCCAAATATTTTAGCATAGCTGGTACCTCGTGCTGGTTGATGGGGGATGCCTTAATGCCCTCCTTCCAGCGAGTCTTGTTCCGTTGACCTCAACCCATTTATTCTGGAACTTGAGGCTTAGAGTTTGGTTGAGTACCTTGAGGCTTGCAGTCATTAGTGGTAGGTTCTCTCACAATCGACAGTTTTGGGAATACATCAATGTCCCCTGATCGATGGATTCATCCTAGTGTTCGACTTCAACTCATCTATTCACACTCCAATGATTGTGCTTTGTGCCTTGATGCCCATTTTCATTATTGGTGGGTTATCTTGCGTCTATTAACGGTATACATCATTGACCGGTAATCAGATGATGTCACATCAGGTTCAACCTCAACTCCTTTATTCACTTGATGGGACTTGCACCATCGAAGACTTGTGTAGAAGACCCCAGGCGATAGTGGAATTCAGTATGCTACTTATGACGATGACTTTACATATGAGATATCACCTCTCAGATATCAGCAGTTTGTACCTCCAGTTTGCACCAGTTGTTTCCTTTTCAGCAGGAGACCATATCTTACTATAGAGGGATCATGGCTATGATCAATTATGACATGTATTCACTATGTACTACCTATTCATGGCCATTGTATCAGATTGTTGTACTACCGACATGTATTCAGGGATACTATTGTATTATGAAAAGTGAGCTGCTCTTTCCACTTGTGTCTCCATCACTCCACTTCTGAGATGTTTTTATAATGTATTTCAGCCATCATAGCATCAGTCTATGACCTCACACATTAGGGGGCATCTGTTACAACGTAATTTTCCACCTTGTGAGTATTAGCACTCTTTGTCCTGTAGGATCCATTTCATTGACTCAGATCTATCATTTTATCCTCCAGGAACCACCATAATTTCCCTATTTCTCTTCCTACCCACTTTCTGTCCCACTACAGCTCGCGTACATCACCCCATATATGCGACTTGCTACACTATATACCGCGGGTACCCGCAGGATAGCCCACTACAGCCCGCGGGTAGCATGTAAAATGGTAAAAATCACTAGTTAATTACTTTTTACTCCCCAAAAGTGGTCATTGGGTGACCTTTGACTCTCCATATTCCCAAGAAACGCCTCGATGTGTCCTTTCACTTACCTTTGAGAGGACTATATATTGAGCACATATGGCTTATGGACGGGGGGAGAAAGAAGAGCAAGAGAACTCTAGTGGATTTTTTCCCTATCTTGAGTCTACACTCATTGATCCTTGTAGTTGTGAACCCCTTATGTTCACCTTCCAAACTCCTATCTAGTTTGAGTTTGCCATTCATTGAGGATTGAAGAGGTGGAGGAACAAGTGGATTGATCCATATCTTGGTTCAGATTGGTTTCCAGAAAGAGGTTGTATCACATTGTACTTCTTCTTATTTATTAATAGAAATACTCATATTCTCGTCCATTAATGTTGTAAATGTTGTTTATCTTACATTGGGTTGCATTTACTTGTTATATCATGGGCCATTGCTATTTATGATGTCAATGTTAATGTTGTTTATATATTATATGTACTTGTTGTATATTGGCTTCCAAGACTAATTTGCAGATTCAAGTGCACGGATTGAAAGCTCCAACGGGGATCTACATCAAATGTTTGGATCGAGGTTGGTTACATTCTCCATTATCTTAGCATTGTCATTTATAATAGCATAGTTCTGAGAATTGAGTTAATTTCTAGTAGTCAGCTGTCTGTAGTGGTCTACCCCAAGCCATAAAGAGTTTTCTCCAATACAATGATGATCATTGTGTCCATGATGTAGGATCTTCTTAGATGAAAGATACCAAGTATGTTAATATTGTTTCTCTATATTGGTATATGAAGGCTCTGTGAAGCAAAGCACTGATGGAAAATAGGGAGGAGAAGAAAGATATTATCTTGCAGCTTGATGAGAGTCATGAGTAGATTCATTGGTTAGATTCCAAATTTCTTCCGAGAACCAAGTCAATGACGGGGGGAGGGGAAAAATAAACCTACTAGAAAATCCCACTACATGTATGGTCTTTAAGTAGAAGTATCAAAATTGAACAACATAGCTCGTCTCAACCTGTGCCAGATGTGTCCACCATTTCAATTTATGATGATTACTAGTTTATTTACACTATTTTTATTTAGTGGTGAGTGCAAAATGTTGAGGGACCTTTTAGATGCAATGGTAGATTCAAGAAACTCATTCAAGTTATATAAAAGATAATTGATCCCAAGCAATCCTGACCTTGCCAAATCTAGTCCCAAGCCTTCCATGGTGAAGGCCAAGTAGGATAGTTAAACAAAATGTGTACACATTATGTAGTCCTAAAATGGGTACATGGTATGTAGTACTAAAGACGTACACATTTTGTAAAACATGCTTTATGCCCCAAAATGGGCCGTGCCCGTCACTTCCTCGACAACAACGACATAGCAGTGGATTTGGACAAAAAAAGGGTTATCAGTGAACACATTTTGAGTGAATAGAGCTTGGATCTTCCACCTTCAGCATCAATCTCCTCAATATTGGATATTTACATCAAATTCCATCCTTCTAATGTCTTCATTTTCAGTAATTTGTATGCCCTAAAATTAATTGAAACCATAATTTTTTTAATTTGTATGCCCTAAAATAAATTTAAACCATAACTCCAGTCATTTGTATGCAAAAAGGAAATTAAAACCCCAGTTTACTCATAAAAATCAAATCAATTTCATTAGATGCATATATATTCTTGAGTATCCTTATGAATCCAAACCAATATTTGCAAATATGCAAAGTTTCTCATGTATATAGCAAGGTTTCTTACAACTAAAAAAAAATTCAAGTAGAATTCATATATTCCCCGAAATACATAACAAAGACACTAAATGGCCTATAGAGTCCAAAAAACATCATGCTACAACAAATAAGAACATATCAAAATCCTTGCCAATATTGGGATTTTATTCATCAATAGCATTGTTTACCCCTCCTCTAGGCTCTAGACCTTGCCTCTACCTGGAATATCAAAGTTGGTCCTCCAAGGACATTAGTCGACACCTTATAGTTTTGATGAAGCTTCCTAATCCAAGTGTTAAAATAGGGTAGAGAAGTGTCCCATGTTTAATAAATGTTTTCACTTGAGTGAAGGGTGCATTTTGGTTAATGTCGGGATAGAGGAGTTCAACAATAGGCTCTACCAACATAAAGATACATAGGTAGGTTGATGTGTTTGATTACATGCTAATCCCATACTATCATACATGATAGAATCCAGTGGAAACCTTGCAATCCTAAAAGCTTGAAAACTATTAATTCTGTTGAATTCTAGATCCCAAACCACTATACACAAATATGCAAAGTTTCTCATGTGTATATAGAAAGAGTGCATACAACTAAAATAACATCAAGTGGAATCCATATACACCCCAAATTACATATAACAAAGATGTTAAATGTCCTATAAAGTCCAAAAAACTTCATGCTACAACAAATAATTAAATATATCAAAATCCTTGCCTATATTGGGATTTTTACCTGGAATCTCGGAGTTGGTCCTCCAAGGGAATTAGTCAACACCCTATAGTTTTGATGAAACTTCATAATCCAAGCCTAAAAATAAGGTAGAGAAGCTTCCCAATCCACATATACACATAGGACATTTAATGTATGTATCTTGCAATTGAAATTAATGTACATATATGACATAAATTTAACATGGAAAAATCTTAAATGTTTATTCTTTAGTGTAAAATTTGTTCAATTTTAAATTTTAAATTATAAATAGTTCATGTTGTTATTTTTTGTACGCTAGTTTTACATTTTTCATTGCTTAGAGATGTCATTATACAATGTGTATTTTTCTAATGATATTTATTTATTTATTTATGATTGGAGTGGCTATTATGGATCAAAATGCGTAGGTATTGAGAGAGATTGGTCATTTGAGAGAGATTGGTGTGGCTTGGAGGGGTGGAGTTGAACTCTGCCACTCCCTAGAAGCATCATTGGATGCTATTATAGACACTATCATTCGCTTGAACGATGCGTTTTATAGCATAGCATCATATAGAGAAAGAAAATGGAAAGAATATGTCGATGGCTTGAGTTACAACAATATGAAGAAGTTAAAAATCATCAAAGAGAATATATATTCACTTTTTAGAGTGCTTGGGATAGATGTCATTCCAGATACTAGTAGAGCACATATTTCAATTGAGTGTTGCATTTCTCATCCAATCAAAGATCACTGGATGGATAGATTGTATATCGTTTTTGAAATCCCCCTGCACAACAACATGGAAGTACCACTATACTTCCTCTGGAAAATTTATGTTGGGTTTGTGATGGGAAAACATGTCAACTATTTTGACATGTTGGGGTTCCAAGGCGTTGGTATGGGGATGCCCCAAAATCATCCCAATTATAGGCATAGTTATGCCAATCAAATGATACCTCCACCTCATAGTCATATACCGAGGAAATATTTCTTTCTTGCACATAGTATGATTCCATAGACACTAGAGGCGTTTATGACACTATCTCAGGTGATTGTATGCCACAACACAACTATTGACCAAGAAGGGCCCTCTTCCTCTGGTGGGGTATGGCCATTAGCTTCTGATGGTAGAGGACCATATACTGGTGGGGATATACCAGCATCCCATGAGAGCCTGATTGAGCCAATCATGTGCACGACATGTGATCAAGCCTGCTATGGTCATGGACCAACACATGATATCTCTACAATGACTTATGGTTAGGTAAGGATATTGTTAAAACACTAATGTCATTCAAATTATTTTTTCCATATTGTACACATTAAAATATTTTTAATATATACAAAATTTAATCTTGCAGGAGCTTGATGCCTCTACAGGGGGTGGTAGTGTACCTAGTTTTTTCATATCTGAGGCGGAAACAACCAACACTGAGGTCATATTTTCAACGTGTCATTTTTTTAATACATGCCATTTCGTTAATACATGTTAGTTCATTAATTTGTTAGATGGTCTAATATTTACAATTTTTTAATTTGTAGGCACCGCATTCTCAGTAGGATGTGGGAGACATTGATTTGAGTGAATTCCCCATAGGTGGCTTCTATGATTTTTTTGGGAATGTAAGTACATGGTTAATGACTTAATCTTGTTCAAATTATTTTTGTCTTATTGTACTTCTTTATAGATTGATAATATTTTAAAATTTTAAAATTGCATGTGTTATCTGGATCTGTAGAGGGGCAAGAATTTCTTAATAGCGATCCCTCCCATGGGGGAGATATGTACCAGGAAGAGGTAAGTATTACAACATGTTTTTTTTCAATACATATTATTTCATCCATTCATGTCCATGTCTAACTATGACAACACTCTGTGACTACAGGCATCAATGCAAATCAATCCACCACCGCTTTGGTTTGTCTCTCCCCACAGTTCAAATGTAGAGAAGGGTTTTGTATACACCAGATTACCCTCTTCCATAAAAAGAGCATGCATCCATGATCATGGACCTACTGATTCCATGGTAATGTACATAGCCTTCGATGGCATTTTTTGGTTATATTTCAATTCACTCCATAACTTGTTTTTCTTAATGTTTTTTTGCATGTTTACAACATCAGGCTAGAGAGTCCTCCATGCCAAACCTTAGCGGGGTTGTTTAAATACTACGTTAATGTTTCATGTACAATGGGAATAAGTCACGTAGAGGTATCTACTTGAATATTTTTACATGTACAAATCATTCGTATTGTGTCTGCATATGCATCATGTCTAACTGTTTTAGCATTTAGTGAATGTAGCCTCAGTCTAGTTCAATAGTGAATGTGATATAGGTTCATGTTCAACCTATAGCTCT
Source organism: Larix kaempferi (assembly GCA_027924585.1). Taxonomy (NCBI): domain Eukaryota; kingdom Viridiplantae; phylum Streptophyta; class Pinopsida; order Pinales; family Pinaceae; genus Larix; species Larix kaempferi. The sequence goes on along the minus strand of BSBM01000994.1, from coordinate 20,700,516 downwards.
TCTTGCTACATAAGAAACCCAGTCTCCTGTCCCAAAGCATACGTTTTTGGTGATATTTTCATCAATTACAAAATTGTTTAGTAATTTATCATGCATACATGTTTATAATTGTTGATTTAATTGAGATAGGATATTTTATTCATAGAGAACCACTGCAAAGATGATTTCAACAAGCAGGAGGACACTATAGGAATCTATACGTCAGATGGTTTCGGTGAGTGTCTATTATAAGTAATTGAGTCGTATTTTAAATTTTTTAAGTTTGTTAGTGTCAAATTCTATATGTGTTACACGTGGATCTAGACCAACATAGATCCATATTAAACTCGTATCTATCAAGCACCAAGAGGGATCCAAATTCTTGAGGTGTATTTCTTTTTTTTTAAATTTAAACGCAAGAAATTTGATCGCTCTTGATTTATAGATCCGATTTTAAGTTTTAAGTTTTTATTTTATAAACGAACATTGATTTTTTAATTACTTTTCATAATATTTTATTTTATGAGCCAACATGGATTTTTTTTAAATACTTTCCATAATTTTCTATTTTATGAGCCAACATGAATTTTTTTAATTATTTTGTTAGGAACAAACGTTACAACATCTCCCCCATACTGAGATGTAGAGCATCGAGACTCGGTGCAATTATTAGCTTCACTTGGAATTTACCAAACATTGACAGGAAAATAGAAGAAATATGAAGAAAATATTAAGTAGAACACAAGAGAAAAATACTCATGTGGATTAATATTCCATTACATTATTATCCAATAGCATGTGTAAAATATATAGATGCTATCAAGAGACAAAATCAATAGGCTTAGTGGCAAGTTGAGTATCTCACATTAATGCTAGGCTTAGTGGAGTAATTCCCCCAATCTATGACATTGTGCCAAGTGTGACTCTTGTATTGGGCCATAATGAGGTCCAATGAACCTATGAGGACCATTATGAAGTTAGGAAAGTCAATAAATGTGGATGGAATCATTATGAGGGAGAATTAGGTGGTTTATGGATTTGGTAGTGTCCATTAATGAGCAATTTGACCATTTATAGTGCATAAGCGCACTTGGTCCAACCTTAACCAATAAAACATGGAAGTGGTGCATCGGCCTCACTAAACGCATTAAATAGGGCGCCTTTGACTCCCCAGAATAAGGAAATGGGAAAACTTGTGGACAAACTTGGCTATTATGGAAAACCACTAGTCTAATATGTGGGAAAACCCCCTAGACTAGGCACTATGAATCCAAACCATGGAACAACTTTCATTAAACACTTGTAACCTTATGCAAGGATTATTAACCAAGGTCTAGATCAGAATTATGTTCCAACACCCCCCCTTAAGCCAAAATGGTTGTGAGAAAATAAAATTATTATGAGGGCCCAATCAAAAACGTCTTATGGTCACCCTTTACATTATTAATCCATGTAAGTGAGGAAAGAGGCAAAACCACATGGGGAAAATACTCCCTCTAAAATGGACATGAAAACACCAAAAATAAACTACTCCAAAACACAAGTATGTGTGAAATTGTTCATATGTATGGAGGAACCTTCTTCTTGGGAAGAAAAGGAATGTGCTCAACTAGATCAAGTACATGTACAGCTGCATAATGGAATCTAGAACCATGTAGAAAAATTGAAATATACTGATAGTAGAGCGAATGCATATTCTCTTCAGACTTGAACTTCAAACCAATCCGGGTGATAGGTCCAAAAGAGACTTGATATGCTTGAGAAAAGTGACCCCAAGTGAATCCGAAGGCTCCTGAAACATCAACTTCGAAGCATGAGAGTTGTAATCAGATCCAAGAAAGAGGAACAAGAGTCCCAAGTTTTCCAATTTGATGGCTAAGGCTTCTCCATCTTCAAATGAACTTGAATAAATTCTGCTAGTCATGGTGTAGGAATACATAGGAAGCAAAAGAGTGTGAATCAATGAGAGATACTCAATTTAATTCCAAAATTCTCCTTAACCATATTTCAAACCCATACTCTCATATGAAGAAAGAACCTCTTCTAGAGAAGGATCACTATGATGACCAATCAACAACCCATCTTCAACATTCGTAATAGAATACATAGAGGAGAAAGAAGTGGAATGGAGAGACATCTCTTCAACAATATTGATGGTAGTAGCTCGTATATTATCTTCATGAAAAACAACTTCTTGGAAAACAGAGAAAGCCACATAGGAAGAAATTTGAGCTGGATCATTTGATGAATTTGTATCTTCTTCTTATTCTTCAATTTGAACAACTTCTTGAGAAATTCATGAGGCTGAGACCTTTGCAGGGATAACACATGAGGAGCTATCTATTTGATTTCTCTCCATATAGCTAATATCTTCTTTCTACATGCCAAGAGATTTATCTAAATTTCTCCAAAGCTCAGATGGATACTCAACAGAATCAATGAGATAATACATTCTAGGAGGTATAGCTAGACACATAGTTCCATATGCTCTATCATAGTCATTGAGACAATCACACTTCTCCTCATAATACTTTGGCTCGCTCACAACACCAATGGACAAATCAAAGAGGCATTTTCTCTTGAGATATGGACACATATTTTATTTCCACTCAGAATAGTTAAATGGATAGAGGAGAGGAACAACTTTCGAATCCATAATGAAGTTGTTATAGGCACCTGCAAAACACACACTTGGAAATATATTTTGGAAGCAAGACGGGGATCCCATATGAATATCTAATACCATGTAAAACTCTATATGTGTCACAGGTGGATCTAGATTACTAGAGCAACATTCACTTAGAATTTACCAAACATTGACAGGAAAATAGAAGAAATATGAAGAAAATATTAAGTAGAACACAAGAGAAAAACAATCATGTGTATTAATCTTCCATTACATTATTATTCAATAGCATGTGTACAATATATATATTCTCTCAAGAGAAAAAATAGAGAGCCTCACTAGAAAGTTGAGTAGCTCACATTAATGTTAGCCTTAGTGGAGTAATTCCCCCAATCTATGACATTGTGCCAAGTGTGACTCCTGTATTGGGCCATAATGAGGTCCAATGAACCTATGAGAATAATGAGGAAGTGGTTTAGGTGGTTTAGGGATTTGGTAGTGGCCATTAATGAGCAATTTGACCATTTATAGTGCATAAGCGCCCTTGGTCCAACCTTATCCCATAAAACATGGAATTGGTGCGCCTTCCTCATTCAATGCATTAAATAGGGCTCCTTTGACTGCTGAGAACAATGAGATGGGAACACTTGTGAACAAACTTGGATATTATGGAAAACCACTAGTCTAATATGTGGAAAAACCCCCTAGAGTAGGCATTATGAAGACAAACCATGGAACAACTTACATTAAACACTTGGAACCTTATGCAAGGATTATTAACCAAGGTCTAGATGGGAATTATGTTCCAATAGTTATTGCTTCAGTATTAGTTCAGTTACTTGATCAAGAAATATGATCTTTGACTTGCAGTCGCTAGAGATGCACATCGGTCGTGGAGAAAGGCAAGATGCAACACAGTCAAGAAAAAAACAAGAGGAAGTTAGAGTTTTAATGTGTAGTCTAGGACAGATGTACTTTTGTTTACAAGAGGAAGTTAGAGTTTTGATGTGTAGTCATGGACATATGTAATTTTGTTTGCATGTGCATCATTGACCTTTTTTATACATGTACATTGACAGGCCATCTAAGGGTAATCTATTTTTGTATTCTAACTTCCATGATATATTATATATTTCATATTGTCTCTAGACATATTCACAGTTCAGTCTTATGTGTGATCATACATGTGTGGCCAATAATGTTTCTATGCGTAATGTTCCCATTTTTTTATAGCTTGGATGATTGCATGGAGATATCAATTATAACATTGAGAAAAATGGACAATTACAACAATGCACAGTGAAAACAATGCACAATCACAATGTTCTTGACCACAATCCAATTGCATATACAATGTTAAATTGTATCCACAAAAAAATCACATTTACAACATGTTCTTGACCACAATCGAGTTATATGAAATTGCATGTGAAATCATGTGAGGATGCACCTAATACACACAATATACTAACGCACTTAACCTACAAAATAAGAAACTAATACAACTAAGTGATGTACATAAACTCCTAACCCACATAAAACTTAACAAGTGTGTTAACACACACAGGCTATGCATCTATCCTTTCACACACATGTGATGCAATCATGCGACCCATGTAAGCAGGTTAAATTTTATTGTGATGAAACTAATATAAAAAAATGAACATGGGAATGCACATAAGTTCAATGTGACACTATCCTATTAACATGACCCTTGACCCCTAAATCAATAATCCTTTTATCATAATCCCCACTCACAACTCACCAACTACACTCAAATCCTTTTTATCCTAACCCACTAACACCTTTAACCCTAACCACCTATTGCATCTCATGTTTCACCTCAGTCACATAAGCACCCAATGTACTCAAGTGACACACATAAGGAACAAACCAATCTAAATCATGCACATGAATACCTAACCTACCGTAAGCACCTATTGCACATATTAAAGGATTCGCATAGATGGAACACCCATGAAACAACACTTATTTAGCCCACATAGGTGATCCAACTAAGTGGAACACATAAGCACCTTACCCACATAAGCACCTTACCCACATAAGAACCTAACAAATATAAAGGATGCACATAGTTGACACACCTAAGTGATGCACATGTGTGGCCCACATAAATGAAATTGGCATTTGGCATGATGAATTTCATCTAACAAATATATGGGATGCACATTAATCATCTACAAAAAAAACACACAGAGGTCATGCATGATCAACAACACATATTACACCATGTGTATGAAAACTATATACCCCACAAAAATTTACAAACGACTTGAATACTTGTCCAATTAAAATGAGAGAGATTAGCAAGCCTAACAATATATTTTTTGCAAGTGGCTCCTAAGAAACCACAAGGACAAGTCAAGGAAAGTGAAAAATCTAGAAAGGATCAAATAGATATCATCGATGAAACATCAGCTCCATTTTTTATTTGGAATTTTGAATTATTAAAAACGACATTAATTTCTTAAAATGCAAATATAGTGGAATAGGGGGATGTTAGTAGATTGGGGACAAGTGGAGAAGGGGAGAAAGAGAGTGAGAGAAGGTGTTAGTAAGGGTTAGAGAGGGGATGGGAGAGAGAGAGAGAGAGAGGAGGGGGGTGTTATTGGTAGGGCGAGACATAGGGATGTGTGTGTGTGTGTGTGTGTGTGTGAGAGAGAGAGAGAGAGAGAGAGAGAGAGAACCAATGGGGCGGTGGTGTGTTAGGTAGTTGGGGAAGAGATAGGGGGTGGGGGTTAGGTCTAGGTGGATGAGTAGGGGATTGAGAGAGAGTGAGATAGGGGGTTAGTAAGATTTAGGGGGAAGGCGGGGGAGAGAGAGAGAGAGAGGGGGGGGGGGTTGGGTAGGAAAAGGGTGATTAGGGATAAGGGGGGTATAGGTGAGGAGAATGATTGTTTGGGTTAGAGAGAGAGATAGAGGTAAAGGGAGAAAATTTAGGCAGTGGTAAGGGGTTAGAGGTAGAGAGTGAAGGGGAGTGTTACGGGGTTAGAGGTAGAGATAGAGGGGGGTGTTAGTAGATTGGGGGCAGGTGGAGCAGGGGAGAAAGAGAGTGAGAGAAGCGGTTAGTAAGGGTTAGAGAGAGGATGAGAGAGAGAGAGAGAGAGAGAGAGAGAGAGAGAGAGAGAGAGAGAGAGAGGAGACGGGTTAGTGGTAGGTGGAAGCATATGGATGTGTGTGTGTGATAGAGAGAGAAGGGGGTGTTAGTGGGTTGAGGGGTTATTCTATATTAATGTGGGGGTATTTCGAAGTTATAGAGGGGGTGTATTATAGGGTTTGTGGGGTTAGGATCATGGGTAACCATAACACGTACACGTTTTTGTTAACTAAAACAAGTATGAATTTTTGTTCACTAAAACACGTACGCGATATTTAACATTACAATTTTATCGTGATATATAACATTACAACTATATTTTTTGGTTTGGTAAGAAATACATTCAAAGGAATTGGGGGGTAGTAAGGGATTAAAGGTAGAATGAGAGAGGGGGAGTTAAAGGGTTATATGTAGAGACATAGGGGGGTTAGTAAGAGTTAGAGAGAGGGGTTAGAGGTTAGAAGTAGAGTTTAGGGGTTAGTAAGGGTTATAGAGAGGAAGGGGAGAGAGAGAGGGGGGGTGGGGGTTAGGTTGTATTTTAAAAATTGCATCTATTAATAATAATAATAACACACATAAAATTTGGTTGTATTTTTAAAAAAAATTCCCACCCTTATCCCATTTCGTGGGTTTGTGTCGATGACATTGTTTGGAAGGAGTTATCCCGCCCTTCAAGTGATAAATTTCGTAGCCATTTTTTTTTGGATTGTGTATATCAAATTAGAAAAATTATAGGATTTATTTCCCAATTGGATCCACTATAGAAAAAGAAATGCATTCCCCTTTGTTAAAGCATGGGAAATAATAGGAAGATTGGATTTCGAAGGAAATTGCTCTAAAATATCTACTACATCAAGGTGTCTCGACAGAATGGAACCAAATCATTAACTAAATACATCAAACCTCCTGCACAAGGTTGTAATGTAAGGTAATCTTCAGAAAGGGTTGAAAATCCCATAGTAGTACAAGGATTCCATTCCATTAACTTGGCCTAGTTACTTGTGGATACAGGAAGGAAAAAATTTAGAGAGTCTCGTTCCCTACTGATATTCCCTCCTTCATCTATGAGGAGAATATTCTCACAAAGACTGGTAAGTTGTCCATGCCAGATGTAGTTACTTGCAAATGAATAGTTCAAAAAATGTGCGGTGGTGATAACAAGCTTATTGCCTGTTGAGTCTGATACTACATGCAAGAGCTACTCAACAAACTCTGAGATAGAAAGTTATGTAATTTTAGGATGTTGATTCAACCTTCCTGAGGATCTACATTTATAATTTCCTTCTTATTCCAGATTCAGGAATGAAATAATATTTTGAGGCACTTCCAAGCTCCCCATACCATTTGGTCACCCACGATATGTTCGACTCTTTTGACGAAACATAAATTCTAGTGTAGATGGCAGCATTTGATACACTTTCCAAATATGTGTTGTTAGAAGAACTTACATACTTTAACAAAGGAGCATTTTGAAAGTGACTTGAAAGTCCCTTCCAATTTTCAACAATGAAACAAAGAAGTTAAACGTACAAATTTTTAGGAAGGTCTTTCAACCAACCAAATGACTGAATATAGGGAGAATACTAATTGTCAGAAACATTAACCATACCCAAAAATTCAAGTTGTTACAAAAATCTTGTTTATCAAGGGAAGGATGGACTATGTGTACATTACAAGAAAAAATATGACTACAGTCGCTTTGTTGACCTTGTCCTCTTGATTTCTCCAGATTGCTTTTAAAAGATAGGAGTATTGTTTGAGCTTTTGTTGGTTTACATAAATGTTTATCCCCAAATATGACGTCACATAAAATCACTTCCTCTTCTTTCAATTGGGTCTGAATGGAATCTCTAAGTTGCATTAGTTGCAGATAACGAGGAGTGTCAAAGGGAAGGCATCTAAAGACCCAAGTTTTTTATGATGGAGACTCATTACCACTTATAAGAGTACAAAATGTTGAACAAAAAACTAATGGAACATAATGAATTATTCCCTAGTTCCACTTGTTATTGAAAATGATACTTTCTATTGAGAAAACCAGTAACAAATATGCATGTATTTTAAATGGAAATCCAGTCACCATTTCTGTGGGAAGAAAAGCATAGATTCCTCTTGACTACCATATTTCCTCCTGTAATTCATTCGCCCAATGAAAAGCTAATGTAATATCCCAATTTTTGACATCTTTCCTCTATTCAACTCTACACTTGTCTTCCACAGGAAATTGCTGCCTCCACATGTAATAACTACATTGTTTCATCAAAAATTGATCTTCTTCTAGCTAACAAATGCAGAATGAAGGATTCATTGTCATTGCTCTGAGAAGTTCTAAGGTCATTTTCTCGTAAAATGAAGATTGTATAAATCCTGTTAAGATCCATATGTTCCATCTCACGAACTGAGAGCTTCTTTATCTTAGACATAAACAAAAATAAATTCGGGATGAATACTAGATAGTTGTTTCTTTATAGCTTCAACCTTCTTAGGAGGTAGGGGCAAAACTATAATAGTATTGGGAAGATAACATCCATAAATTTCTTCGAGTTGTGTTGTGCATGGCCTATCTTCTATCGATCTGTGAATAATATATCCAATCTTAACATTTGGGTTAGGGATTTCATTGAATATTATCCTATATCCATTTCTAAAAATGCAAGGCTATCTTGCGACTAAGAAAATGCCCTTAAATGCAATACTTGCAATGAAAACAATAATTTTCCATTCAAAACAAGAAAGAAATCCAGATGGTTGTATATTTGCACTAATATATAATTTAGAAAAAAAGATGATCTCTATATGATTTCAAGAAAATAGAATCTGAAGCACTCATATTTTATACATTTTTCTCCAATATAATCACCTTCCCTTCTATTCTTTTTGGTGGATTGTCCCATGTTCCATATAGAATGATGATTTTATTTCTGAAATCCCTTATCATTGTTAAAATCCAACAAGGTAGCAGGAGCACCTACACCAACTACATCTTCAGTTGTAATGTTGAACTCCAACAAAGGTTCCACATCTCGGTCTTAGTCACTGTCCTCCGCATGGAGCTCATATCCCCTCTCAGAGACCATAGATTCCACCAAAGGATTGAACCCTCATACTTGGTATTGAAAACCTCCTAGTGGCACCAATATGCATTTAACAATATTAATAACACACATATTGTTCTCGTTGTATTTTAAAATTTGTTTCCCACCCTTATCCCATTTCGTGGATTTATGCGAACGACATTGTTTGGAGGGAGTTATCCCACCTTTCCGGTGATAAATTCCACATCCCTATAACCCCTTAAAACCCCTGTATCTCTCTACCTCTAACCCCTTACCACCCCCCAATCTCTCTCTCTCTCTCTCTCTCTCTCTCTCTCTCTCCTTAACACCCCCGTCCTCTCTACATCTAACCCCTTACCAACCCCCAATGCCTCTCTCTCTACATATAACCCCTTACCACCCCCAAATCTCTCTCTCTCTCTCTCTCTCTCTCTCTCTCTCTAACCCATTAACACCCCCCCTTTCTCTACCTCTAACTCCTTACCACCTCGAATTCATTTTAATGTTATAATCAACAAACAATAAAATTATAGGGTTACAAATTGCATACGGATTTTTTAAAGATAAAACGCGCAGGCATTTTATTTTGGAGGGATTTAAAATTTGAAGTTAAACAAAACGCTTACACGTTTCTTAGCACTATGCCTGACCCTCCGCATGAGCTGGCGCGACATTCCTATGCCTATGTGTTTGCTTCGGACTTTGCTTTGGATTTACCATACCCCTGCCTTAGATTATGACAAACCATGTCTAATTGAGCAATATTGCATCCAATTTTTTCAGTATGCCTGTGTTTAGCCACTAGTTACAATATGTTACACACCATCATTTTTTATGAAATTTTAGACGAAGATAGCATTGTTTTACAGATTCCAAATATATGATTTTTAAAAATAACATATATATATTTTCTATTTTTTTCTTATTTTTCTTGTGTTATGACTCCTTAACTCAAAAAACACATTGTTAGTGTTTCATCCATAACTCTTCTGTTTCTCAACGATTTTGAAAAAAAATTGTAAGGTGCACTAAAGGACACCGACCTATACATTATATAAAACTTTATTTTGAAATAATTGCAAATTAAGACCTTCAAAGGCTACACCCACACTTTGTGTACTATTTTCTACATTCAATCACTTAAATAATTAAAAACAAATTATTATTATTATTATTATTATTGAAAAAATAGCGGTGCACTAGTACTAGTTGTTCTCTATATGTCTACCAGTTTTCGTAAGTTGATTCCACATTTAGGCACTCAAAGGATGCACCCACAAAAACATATATGTTATAATTTTTCCAAAAAATAAAAAAGTGCATGTTAAAAATCATCAAACTTCAGATAGTTAATAACATTTTTAGTAGAAAAATTTATATATTTGGAAACGTCATTCAATTTCCTACATTTGATCATTTTTACTCATCGCAAGATTCATTGTGTGTGTGTCCCAAAATATCCATGTAAGTTGATAGCTGTCTATTTTTTCAGTTTTCTATTGCATCTAACGTGTCAAAAGAGACGCTCATTAGTTTGCACACAACCTTAGTTTTCTTTTGTTGAACTCTAGATATGATAATTTTGATAATCATGGGAAGTCACAAAAATGTTTCATAAAGACTTTTACTATTAGATTTCTAACAAACTGTGTTTTTTTTCAGCTAGTCTAGTTTCCCAAGTGGCACCCAAGCCCCCCTTACACACATATTCCCTTTTAAAAGTAAAGATTTAATAGAAATAAAATATTCCAATTTATTTGATATATTATGTCTAAGTTATTACATATAGTGTAATTAAGTGCATTTGCAACCATGTGTCATGTTGTGAAGTCATTGAAGGAGATGGAAAAAAAATGATTCCACAAATTAATAAAATAATCTAACATAATAAAATAAACTACCAAAAACCTTTTTAAGAGTGTAAAAACCTAGATATAGATCCGTAATTAAGATGGATCTATGCTCACTATATATTAATCATAATTGATTCTTGTACTTTTCATACGAGGAAGGCTTCACATTTTTGTCTCATAATTATTTTCAAAACATAAAACATCAAACCAACACCATAGCAATCACTATTTTGATTTTTGCAAAAAAAAGCACAATAGGCAGAAGATGTTGTCATGTCCATAAATAAATGAAAATTAGCTTAATAAATCAAAAATTTTATGCTGTATAATCACGACAGTGATCTCATAATTCATCTCTGAATTTACATAATTTATCATATCCCACTATACATAACATTATTTAAAAAAAAATCAAAATTCTACTTATCTTAAATACAATTAACATGTTTATATCGAAATTTATTTCAGTAATCCATGATCTTCAGCATATTTGAAAGTATCATTAAAAATATCTTCAAGACCATGTTTGTAAGAAAAGCCGATATCCAAGAGTTTCTTAGAAGTTGGTATAAAAACACCATCTTCTTCGTCTTCATGATCCGATCTGCAGCAACAAAACAATCATTAGGGTTATATAAACGTGTGCTGATCAGAAATTTACTTTTGCAAGAAGATAGGCTTACTTGGACTGCAGGGTGAGGCATTGTGGATAGCGTTTATGAATGAAATCTGCTAACTGAAGAACAGTGAGGGATATAGCAGAGCAAATATGTCTCCCTTCTACATTTGGTTGCTCCATCAGAAATATATGGGCCTCACATACGTCATCTATGTGAACTAATGGTATCGATCCCAACCAAGATTGGCCCAGCTTGAGCCCTTCGTAATTACCTGCAAAATAACACATTTAAAATATATTTTTATTGTTAATTAAATAACACATTAGAAAAACAAAGTTAATTAAATAACAAATCAATCAAAGTTAATATTGGAAACTTTAAAGTAGAATTAAATAACATATCAAATACCCATAGTGAGGCTTAATATTTGTTCGCATGAGAAGGGTACTGTTGAAGTAAGCCAGGGTCCTTCCACGAAACCTGGTGCAATTGTCACAACGTTCATTTCTCCATTTGATCCATACTCAATCGCTGCTTGCTCGGCCAAAGTCTTGGCCACGGAATAAAACTACAAATGTTTATATAATAATTTTAGTATCTATATTTTATATTTTTTAATGGTGGTTCACTGTGTGTTAGAGGTTAGTTTATCCTGAGAATGCCAACACTTGTTATTATAGACAAAGAATCAAGGTATAACCAGAAATACAATCATTACAATACACGCTCAACAAACTGCTATTTTAGGTAGAGAACCAATGTATAACCAGAAATACAATCATTAAGAATTAAACCTGGATTAAAAAGAGAACTATCATTCCTACCAACCACCCAAACTACAATCTCAATACCTATATATATATCGATATCTTTTATTGACATCAAATTAAATTATACTCGCACCAGGATGCTGTGTCCCTCTCATGAAATCCACAGGAGTCCATCTTGACTCGTCCAGACAGCTACCACTAATAAGTTCTCCTTCCTCATTCAACGGACAAGCTGCAGACACCGACGAAGTATAAACCACGCGCCTCACCGATTTAGCTCGTGAACAGGCGTTCAACACATTCAATACTCCCTTAACAGCAGGCTCAACATAATCATCCTGTCACACAATATATGAAAAAAAGCAAAACTGTAAGATCTGATCGCCCTCTAAGCATCTAATCATGTGAGAAGGCAAATTAAATTGATAATTACCTCCGAGAGCTTGGCGAAGTCCATAGGACTGGCTACGTGAAAAACCCCCTCACAGCCCTCTACAGCGGAGTCAAAGCTGCCCTCTTCGCATAAATCTGCTGGAAACAGTTTCAGTCTCTCTGCAGCCCCCGGCAGGGTTAACAGAGGCCCAGTTTTCGCTGAGTTTTCTGCAATATGCAAATAAATTTCAGGCAGGCGGATGGCTAATTTGCTATGATATCTTTGCTCCACTCTGAAACAAAGTGATAAATTAAAAAGAGCAAGAGCAAGAGCAATGTAAGAGTAAAATGTGCGTGGGTCTCTGAGTGTGGCGTTGACAGTGTAGCCTCTGTGGAGGAGATTCTTGACCAGCCATGATCCAATGTATCCTGCAGCGCCTGTAACGCACACCTTCACGCCCACTCTACCTTCCTCGCTTTGCATTCTGTGGTCGAGAAAGCGAATAAGGCATGCAATCTGAGAACAGTATTGCATATATTGATAGATCACAGCTCCATGTAATGTAACGCTGGAACTTGCTTGTAGGGAAAATAAGGATTGCACTTTTCACAATACTTTTAGGCGCAGAGAGAGCTTGGCGTTCTCCAAAATGTATGGACGCACGGGCCTTATCCAAAATGTCATGTACGGGTGGACAAGGTTTCAGATTCTTCTCAATCTATTTTTAGTTAATAAAATGTTTAATATTTTTTTAACTTATTTTAGTAGTATACAATTTTTTTTTTTTTTTTTTTTTTTTTTTTTTAATATGCAATTTGTTATTCATATTGAATCAAAGTTATATATATCTATAACTAGCATTTGCCTCGGGAGGGGCAAAGAGAACGTCGAGGGGTTAGTTGCTTGTCGGCAGTCGGAGATGAATGGTGAATTGTGCGGCGAAGTCGGAGGTCAAGGGTGAAGTGTGCGACCAAGTCATATATGGTCGGTGGTCGCAGGTCGGAGGTGAAGGGTGAGCTGTGCCATGAAGTCTCGTATTATCACGTGAAAGTCCAAGATGCGGCCGCTGGTCGACGGTCGGAGGTGAAGCGTGAACAAATCGCAGGTCAAGGGGCAAGTCTGCGACCAAGTCGTTTATGGTTGTTGGTCGGAGGTTAAAATACAAAGGATTTGTTGAATGAGGGGTTATAATAAAAATCAAACAACAAAAAACCCATAAGCGCTATAGTCTGAAAGAAATTTTTGGGAAGATTAAATTTCGGCGAAGTTCCAACAGCGGAGATGGCTCAAGAAAAGATCGATGGTTGTCGTGGATTCCTGCATCGCCAAAACGCTTGTGTGAAAACCATGGTGAGCGGTTGCGGATACAATACCACTGGAATACATGGCGCAATGCTATTGTCCTGCATCGACGCGATAGTGGTGTCACAAACCGCTGAAGCACCATGCGGAACCGCCAAAGAGTAAAATGTGGAAGCATGGGCCATGGCACGTGGCGGATGCAGAAATACACGGGAGATGCACCATATATTGATGATGATTGGACGGATGACATGCATTAAGAAAAGATCAAGGGATGAGACCCATCTGCATCAAGGGAAATGCACACTCGATAAGGGAAAGGGTGGTTGCGGTAAACAAACCACCTTCACAGGTGTCACGCAATGGTTGATCTGCATGCAGTCAAAACTAGGAAGGAAAACCACTATCTAGGATCGCAGATACTGCCGTGGAGAATAAAGGGCGCAAGATCTGATGGCTCAAATCATTAATACGTGCGATCAATGGCTGGAAAGAAAATACGTACGGAAAGCTGCAAGAAATATAAGAAAAAGAGCTTATATAAAACAAAAGGGTTTTCAAAAACGACATTTTGTCTATGTGTCGCTGTTCTTGGGAGTTTTGAAGACCAGTGGAGATTGCCAGTTACGTCAGAAGGATAAAGGACGTGTCTGCATAGGTAGGGTCTGGTGACCTATCTCACATATTTTAAAGGAATTTGAAAAAAAAAAAAACAATTTAAATGGAGACTGTGCATGATATAGACGTTTTTAAAGCCAAAGAAGCCCTAGAAGACAGAGATGGGGACGTTTACGATACCCTAATTAGGTTACCGGTCGCTAAAATCAAGTTTAAATTGTCTAGGTTGTTAGAAGAAGGTATATACGTACACAAAGTCCACCAGTCATTCTTGCTAACCTTCTGCCCTGACCAAATCCCATCTTTTCCAGAATTAGGGTCGTGGTGTGTTGATAATTATTCCAGAGAAGAAAGGACTGTCTTAGATGGTCGAAAAACTAGAGCCATCTGTAAAATAGAGCCTGTTGTCATAATTGAAGCCCTAGAAATAAAATTTTCCCAAACCCTCAAATCTGAAATTTTTTCCGAAACCTCTGCTATTGATTTTTATCACCAGGCCCTTCAAGATAGTAGAGAAAAGTTCCTGTCCACATGTCTTAAACCAGAAGCAAGCACTTCAAATATCCCTTACCCTATAGAGGCCACTCTATTTGATGAAAATACCCAACTGATTTTAACCTTGTTAGCTTTGGTCCTAGGTTTCGACACAGACATGTACGTAACTGAGTTTCAATTAAGCCTTTTGTATAGAATGAGTACAGTTCCGTCGGGGATTGATGAAAGTCAAATTCCTCAACTTAACTTTGAAGATTTCTTGGCTGAAAAGATCCATTACCAGATGGTTAATTTCCCTGCTCTCAGACACTTCAGATTTTAGTCATTCTTGATGAGAATGATCACGATGGCCAATCACAAAGAGCTACAATTCCCTGAGATAGTTTCGACAAATTTATTGGAGAATAATATGTTTAATTACATAAATTATATGCTCTCATAAATTTACAGAATGATTTATGGAGAAAGGTTGCCTAGAGTACTACCGGAGATGCAGACATGGATGCAATTAGTACTAAATATGCTATAGGGGATTGGTTCCTGTCAAAAGACAGTACAGTGATCAGGTTATATGGCTTTAAACATAAACCCTGCATTTTACTGGCATTTCTTACCTTAAGGGTTTTCGCCTTGGAGTTTATCAAGTAGAAACTAATTGTTGAAGATAATAATTTCTTGTTTTTTAAACAAGCAACATATATTAAGTATCCGTTTACACTTGGCCCATTCACAGTGAAGAACAAAAATGCTGCTATTTATATAGAAAAATTATTGAAAGATATGGAATTTGAGACAGACGTGGCCATCGAATATGATCCATTAAACATAATTTCAAAAAGGAGAATGGATCATCGCATCAAAGCACTGGATCATCAGGTGATTGAGGGAATGTCTGATAGAGCAAATTGATTCGACTATAAGGAGACCAAAGAAATCGTTCCTGATTCTCAAGAAAAAGAAATGATATTGACAGGTACGATGGTAGAGGCAAAAAGCACGGTGAACACTACAATGGTGGGGTCTAAAAGGTCTACACAAGACATAGTTAACATTGAGAGTGAAGAAGCAGAAAAAGGGAAAAAGTTAAAAATGGATGAGCAACAAGATCTAATGGCATTTTCAGAAGAGGAAGAAAAAACCGAAATCAAAATACCAGAGGTCACGGTAAATGAATATAGTATTCAGGAAGCCCCGGTGGAAAAAGATGTAAATAAACCATGTAATATAATGGATGTTTTTAATGAGCACAGTCAAAATAAGCAAGAATCTTCTTGGCAAACCAGACAATTATTTCCAAAGGTTAGGGGTATATCCAGCACAAAAGTCAGTTTATTTACTAGCAGAAATGTTAAAGAAAACTCTCTTAAATTTTCAGTTGTTACCAAAGACAAGATCTCAAAAATGAAAGTTGACTTGACAAAAATCAATGCCCCAGATATAATCTTATTACATAGACAAACCAGAGAATTTATATACTCAAATTATTTGGAAGAGATCATAAAAGTTAACAATTTGAATATTTTAGTAGACAAATTAAACAACCAGTTGAGACAAGAAAAGATAGAAAATAAGTCTCGACAGCAGCAAATAAAAAGATTGCAATCAGATTTGGCAAACAAAGAGGGAGATGGGGCGGCAAATTTACTCAAAGAAAAGGACAGCACAATTCGAACATTAAAGCAGAGGCTAAAAATCTTAGACGCTCAGCTTATCCAGGGAGCCGAACTGACTGTACTAGAGAAGGAAAAAGAAGAGTTGTCAGATGAAGTGAAAGATATTACTGCAAAAATGTTGAAGCTCGCTAAAGAAAAAGTTCATTAGGAAAAAGAGAAGATTTTTTTGGAAGAGCAATTGGAAGAGGTAAAGAAAAAGTTAACAGAATTAGGTCAGCAACAGGCATATGCAGGTACAGGTGAAGAGAAAGCTGGAGTAGATAGTCTCTTACAAGCCATGTCCCAGATAAGTCTAAAGGATGTTGAGCTTAAAGAATTGAAAAATGGAACAAAGAGGCTAAAAGAAGAGAATGAAACAAACGATAAGGAAATTGAAACCTTGCAAGCAAAGAATCAAGAATTGTCTGATAACAATAGAAGATTGGCAGCCCATATAACAGGACAAGCTGCAATGCAGGGTTGTAAGCATATGGTGTGGGATCAGATTATAAAAGAAGTTGAAAACTTGAGACCCTATCTTGATTATATGAAGGTTAAAGAAAAAGTGGCCAAAGATGCTTTTGAAAGCTACAAAGCAGCCAGAGAGAATCTGAACAAAAAGCCAAAGGAAATAGCACAAAGAGCAATAACTTTCATAAATAGTTTGACTGAAGCAGATTTGACAACAATGGATATAAGGAATAGAATTTCAGTCATTACATGGGCTAGAAGAATTTTAGGGAAGTATTCACATATTGAAAATATTGAAGTTAAAGATGGAGATGTACGAGAGGAAGTAATCAGGTTTAAGAAACAATTTGAAAAATTGATAATCAAAGGATTCCCTGCTTTTTGGGATGCAAATCATGAATTGATTTCTCCAAATGAATATAAGAGGTTATTGTTTGGTATAAGAATGAATCACAAAAAGTTTCAGCATTTGGATCATATGCTTACTGGAAAGATTCTAATGGAGAAAATTGCAGAGGACTTTGAAATTTTAAATATGTTGATCTCAATCTGTGAGAATCTTCCTCTTTTTTCTTATGCAGGTCACATTGAAATGCGAGTCTTGATAAAGGAAATGACCAATTATGATCTACCCATGGCTGACCAATGGAACTATGTGGATAAATATGGAAGACAGAGATATTCTGTTCATACAAGAAGATGCATTAAGAAACTCTTTCCAAGTGGCAAAAATGATGTTTTTATTTTAAAAGAAAATTTTGTAATATTGTTTAAAGATTGTTATCTTTCGAGTTAAGACATTTTCAGTTATTAGTTAAAAGAAGCGGTTATGTCAAACTTCTTTTGTATTTTGTATAAAAGACAATGAGAATCATTTTTGAAAGGGTTGGAAACTCCTTGAGAGACAATAAGTTTTGAAGTCAAATTTTGAATAAAAAAGCCGTACGGTGGAAAATACCTATTTTGTTGAAGACTAGAGATTCATGTGTTGATCATTTTTACAGTCTGTCTTTTCCCTTATCTTTTCATGTGCATGTCTATTTTCTTTGTTATATCTTCCATTATGTTCTTCTTCTATGCTTAAATGAATGTTTGAAATAGATTGGGATTCATACTGGTTATGCCTTGATCTATCGCATTTAAGTATCCATTTATTTCTCTAAAGTTGACAATGGATTCATCCTAGTTTGATGCCTGTTGTTGATGGACTGTCATTATTTCTTTCTATGCCACTTGCAAAATATTATTGACTGTGATATGGTTTCTATCTTGCCTCTGTGAAAATCTATTTGGTATTAAATCACTTGTTGGTACATTAAGTATCTAAAAATTGACTCCATGCCCAATGTTTCTTGTTTCCTTTTCAACCAAGTAAATAATTTTTGAGAAATTTGAGTGTGTTCTATATATTTTTAGCCTTTAGATACATCTTGTGAGAGAGCCCTCTCTGGTGGAAAAAATGGCTAAGTTTTCTACCTAAAGATTGGTTTGAAATAGTTTACCTTATGTGTTATTCTTTTACAACCGAGGAAAAAATCTAAGTGCTAACAATGATTATAATCTAGTTGGGTATTCTCATAAACCTCTAAATTCATGGTTATAACCTTATTAACTTGGGTATTCACAACGAATGAATATAATTTTCATGGATATGCAGGGTTTGCATTTGGTTGATTCAAAGACCTAGATAGCAATAGGGTAATCTGCATAATGATTCTCTCAGGTGTTCTGCATCTTTGCTAAAAGTATTTGGAGCTTTGATCCTTATATGAAACCCCACTTTCACAACATTGCCCTGAAAAACAAAGAATTTGGGTTTAAAGAAAGAGGATTCAAACTTGGGGGTCATGGCAGGAGTGTTTGAGATTAAATGCGAGAAGTTGGGGTTGCAGCAAGTTTGGGGTTTTAAACAATTAAGTTAAACAAAAACCGATTTGGTGAACGTTGCAACTTTGCAGATTTCGTTGTACACTCACCAAACTAATTTTTTCCACGTAGGATATCGAGCTGTAGCATGAAAGTTTTCATTCTAGGAGGATTTACATTTTTTCCATGTTATTGAGGCTCATATGGCGACGATCTTGGGGGTATAAATTGTAGATTTGTGCAGGAATTTACAAGTGATATTTGCGTAGATGTGATTTTAAGATATGGTTATAGTGAATTTTGACTAATTTCTGTTGTTCCAATGGAGTTAAATGTTATAATTTATTAAAATTTGAGTGAAAGTCAATAAATTTGTGTTGTGGGAGTATGGTTTCTTTAGCTGAATTTCTATTTTGAAAATACAATAAGCTATAGAACATATAAATTACAGTATTTTGTTTTCCATGTTATTTGCGAAACCCATGAACAATCCATAGAGTGAACATATAGTCTTCGCAGATTAACATACTTGGAAAAATGCATTGTGTTTGACTAAAGGTAAAAAATACTGTATAAGTTGACACGAAAATTAATGATAATGTTTTCTGTCTTCGCAAGATTGTAGATTATGGTTGTTGGACCATAACCATTGACTGCAAATAAGATTTCAATTTTTTTTTTGATTTGGTGCTTTTATGTTTGGACAGGTTGGATATGTACATGTGATTTGAAAGAAGCAAAGGCAGCGTAGTAGAGTTTGACCTTGACATATAAGTTTTGTTGCTTTGTACTTTTTACATGATGTTTGGAGACACAAAGCCTATGATAGGAGCATCTCCAGAGTTTTCATGGACTGAGTTATATAGAACTATTAGGGACACAAATTTTCTAGAAGCGAGTATTGAGGAATTATTGGTTTATAAGAATATCAGGAAGTCACACCTCCACAGAGTAGCAACACGTCCTGAGCTATTTCCATGCTCAGAAGTGATAGGCTAGATTAGATAGAGGACTGATGCAACATCTAGAATGATTTCAGACACTACTGGTGAAGGTCTTGGATCCTTCTAGGCAGGTCACTTAGATGCAGCATACAACCTTCCTCATGTTGATGTTATGTTGACTACTCAATGGGTAAAAGATGCAAATTTTAATTATTTGTAATTTGCTAGGAAGATGACAATCCCTGGAAAACAGTTAAGGACAAAAAAGAGCGGGGAGTATGACACTGAACACCTAAGAACTCTGTTTCGCCTAATAGCTTTGATGTTGAGCCGAATTTATGGATTGCCATATGGGAATATTTACAAACTCAGTTGGGCACCTGTGATGTGCCATGTTGCGACACATGGTACAGTATTCAATTGGTTTGCAATCATCTCATACAGCTTATCTACAAACATTGTTGCAGCTCAACGAGGAGTAGCTGAGGATAATGTTAATTTTCATATGTCTGGGTATTTGTTGGATTATATCTTGATTAGATATCCTTTTCCAGGTTTAGGATATGTTTGGAACACAAATGGGCCCCTTGTGCATGTAGCATATCAAATGCTTTGGGGCGACAGGTATAAAAGTCACTATTAGAGAATATGTGAATCATTCATCATACCATTGTATCGCTTGATGTTTAAGGAAGAACCATATTACATGTCTGAGAATGCTATGAAAGTCAATGAACAGTATGGAGATTATTACTTATGCATGGAAGGATTGTATATCCGGATGTTTGGTGGAAGCAAAGCTCCTTCTATGATGCCCCAATATGCTACTGATTTTGTGGTACACAAAGAAGCTGTTAGGCAAGTCTATGTAAATGGAGTTGGCCATTTTCTAGCTGAAAAGAAGAAGTTGATTTACCCACCAATGCCATTTGTAATAGGAGCATATAAACTTGCAAAAGCAAAGGAAGCTGAAGCGTTTGTTGAAGATTTGGAAGGATTTCATTTTGGGGAGAAGAGTTTTAGAAGGCATGATCCCGATGGAAAGATGCAAGCACACTATGGATTTTGCAGGATTGGCTATGAGTATGCCCACTTATTTTGGAAGGATGAGGAGTTTTATCGAAGCGTAAAGAACATGATTGATCTCAACAACCGATATCGTCTTAAAAAAGGAACAAGTTCTAGTCCTAACGTTGACAAGGATAAGGATGTTGAGGTAGAAACACATCATGAACAAGTATTAGATAGGTTAGTAGCAGAGGTTGAGAAGAAGAAGAAGGAAGCTGAAGTTCAGAAAGTGCAGCAGGAGGAGAATGAGAAGGTGGTAAAAGAAGCATCAGACAGACTACTTAGAGAAGAAACTGAAGAAGAGGGAAAATCCAAGCAATAAGAAGAGGCAAACAGTGATGATGTACAAAATATGGAAGTACGTTCCCTAGAATCAGCGGAACAGGACAGGATAAGAGAAGCAGAGGTAAAATCTAAGCAAGAAGAAGAGGCAAAAACTGCTGATGTACAAAATATGGAAGTAGGGCTATTAGGATCAGCGGAAGAAGGCAGGATAAGAGAAGAAGAGGTAAAATCTAATCAAGAAGAAGATCCAAAGAGTCCTCATGTACAAAATATGGAAGTAGGGACCTTAGGATCAACGGAATAGGACAAGACAAGAGAATAAGAATTGAAATCTAAGCAACGAGAAGAGCCAAAAAGTGTTGATGTACAAAATGTGGAAGTTGGGCCCTCAGAAAGTATAAGTGGAGGGTATTGTCCACTACCAGGGCTTGAACTCATCCCTTATAGTCCTTCTAAAGAGAATTAGGTGGCAAATCTTGATTCAATTTTCTTTTATCCTAATAGAAAAGTGATCATTAGGAAATCAGAGAAAAGAATGAAGTGTGCCAATTATGAAGACGTTGTCACAGTAATAGAAACTCCAATCTTGGAGGGAATTAACAATGATCCAAAGTTTGCAGCTGCAGCAAATGTAGCGATGGCCCAGGCAAGTGCGCATAATGTGGATGAGTTGGTAGGCCATCTTGAAATTGCAAAGGCAACATTGTCCAAGGTATGAGAAAATCTACATAGAGAAGAGAATCAGGGGAAAGAGTTGAAAAGGAAATATAGTGACCTGTTATCTGAAAAGGAGAAAATGGTTGAAGATCTATGGAGGTTGGATGATGAAAAAGATAAATTGGCGGTTTAGGTGATGATTTTTGAAGGATAAAATAATGATTTTGAAGCTGCGACCACTCAGTTAAAATCAAAACAATTAGCTACTGACCAGCAAGTCCAAGAGTTGAAGTTGAAGGTTGAAGAGTTAGAGAAAGAAAACGGAGGCTTTACAAAATGACTTGAAATAGGAAACAACAGAAAGGTAGAAATAACTGTGTTTTGTGATGAAGCTTGCAAAGTAATAGAGTAGATGTATCATTTCCAAGTGATTGTTATGGAGAAAGTGTACAACTTGAAGCAAATGATGGTACAAATGGATGAAATTGCTATAGAGGCGCAAGTAGCTAGAGGAAGGCAGTTTGATGTAGCAGAGAAGGTTAAACGGCATATGGTTTAGAGAGAGACAAACTCTGAATACCCTACAGAATTAGTGCCTAAAACAGTTTTGGATTTAAAGTCAGAAATGCAACTTCTAGAATTTTGCAGAAAGGCATCTCTAAAGCTGAATACTGACATTACAAGGACTACTGAGGCATGTATGGGTTTATACAAGAGAATCCAAAAGGTCTATGAGAAGTGTCATCTTTGTCCGCTTCCACCTATAGATGAGTTTCCTGTAGAGGAGTTGTAAATGACAGAGATCAACACTGCGTTGCAAGGAGAATTATAATACATTAGAAAGTTGGATACCCTCATTGAAGAAGATGTACACCATATGGTTGGCCAAGTATCAATACATGCATATTTGTTAGAAGAAAGTTGTGCAGCAGCAGAAGAAGGAAGGGAATATGTTGAGACTCAATTGTCATATCATGAAGTTGCTTTGCAAGTTTTGGAACCAAGAAGAGTTATTACTATTGCTGAACAAGCTAATGCTTGGGACAAGTTTTTCTGTAGTTAGTTGAGGTGCAAATAATTGCAATTTTGTAATTACTTTTATGGCCTGGGTGATTTTTTTGTGTTCAGGAAAATCAGGGAGATGCAATTTATTTTGAAAATATTTAGAAACTGTTGGAAACTATATTTTGGGTACCTGATAGGTAGTAGAAGAGTTATTTTTTGTGACTTGTGAATCCAGCTTTCAAGGATTTGTTGACACTATTTTAATACAAGAGAGAGGAAAAAAATAGTGAAAGATCTATCTTCGAATTGGGTTTAGATGTAAAGGACCATTACAAATAGATGTATAAAATGTTTAGTATGTAGTGAGAAGATGATTTATCAAACAGTATGATGTGTAAAAGATGTAAAGGGGTTCAGAATCAGAGACTATATATATACATGTCTTGAATACTATTTGAAGCAAACAGCTTTGTGTTCATTGTTATTTTTTGTTGTTGTGGTTGACATCTATTTACTTTTGCAACAGTTTCTTAAGTACTGATTTTTGAAGAAATAATAACAGTGGACAATCATTTATTTCAATGCTGCACATTTTTTTTTATTTCTGTGTCAAAACTGGTCATTAGTTTGGCCTCCATTTCAACTCCTATCTTCTGTGTCTGCAACATAATGCGGAGTCGTGAATGATGCATAAAACATATAATGTATTTTTTGTTAGCCATAAAACAGTTGCATAAAACATATAATGTATTTTTTGTTAGCCATCAAGCTCTAGGTAGAGAAGTCAATATATTTTGTTTCTAATATTTCCAGTTCTTCCAAATACATTTTGTTATGTCTATCAAGTGTTGTTGGATGCATTATAAGTGGTGAAAGTTTGCTAAGGAGTTTAGATATTTGTGCTATAGATTATGGATTTTTTTTTCCCCAAGTGTGAAATAAGCACACCAAGCATCACTACTACTTTTTGTTATATCTATCAAGTGCTCACTACTACTACAACCTTGCAAGAAGTAAATTTGTACAAGATTTGCATCTCTAGAGCTGTAACAAATTTATTCCAGGGTTACTATTTCTGATGCATCCATAACCAACAATATGTTAAATTTTGAGCATTAATTCACAATACTCTAGGATCTTTACTGAGAGAATAACATATACAGTATATCAATGCATGACAATCACAATAAGCATGACAAGCATCACAAGAATCAAAATTATGAGAGACAAGAGACACAGAGTTTCCGTGGGCAAAAACCCTAAGGTGAAAAACCCCACAACTTCCTTAGAGATAGAGAGAGCAATGGCTCAACCAAAGTACAACCAAAATACACTGAGATAGTCTCCTAGTAGCAGATGATCCTCCTCCTCACTAGTGCGCCACTTTCTGAGTGAGAGTGAGATACTTTTTCGAGTGATCTAAATAGAGATCACCTGATCTCTATTTATACTAATCTGTTTGCCCAGTGACCTTATGGGGCCGACTTGTCTAGCTAGGTACATCCACAAGATAATATATATTTCAGGGCCGACCCCACACATGGTGGTCTAATAACCCATCGGCAAGTAAACACACTTGCGACACTTGTCAATCCACATGACGACACTTCCTTATAGAGGAATAACACATCTCTAATAAGGGTACAATAAATATATATCAAATACATAGATGAAATACATTCCGAAGGTACATATACATCAACACTCCCTCTTAACTAGGAAGGTATTTCTCGACACAGATCTGCTAGACAAGTCTTCTTCTCGGGATCATCGTCACTGTTGCTACTATCTCAACCAATCTTTGAACCTACTCGTCATAGGAATTTCTACAGAGCCAGTCCTTTTTCATACTGGATGTAGGCCCGCCACCTACAGGTCTTCATCATCACTGGCCATACTGTGGAAATATCAGTACTTATTACATGCGTCACAAAACCTTAAAAGAGTCTCCTGACTAGCAAGAACCCTAAAGAGTATCTGAGGCCTTTTTCATCCTGTCCATATCTCCAGGACTTATTACATGTGACCCCACCACAAAACCTCGAAAGAGAATCCCAGGACTGATTACGAGCACAAGGCTCAACCTATCGGATCTCCCAGGGCACAAATTACATGTGGTCACCACAAAACCTCGAAAGAGCATCCTAGGACTGATTACAAGCACAAGGCTCAACCTATCGGATCTCCCAGGGCACAAATTACATGTGGTCATGGAAAAACCTCGAAAGAGCATCCCAGTACTGATTACGAGCACACCGATCAACCTATCGGATCTCTGAGGGTACAAATTACATGCCATAGGACAAAACCTCAAAAGAGCATCTACCAGATATCCCAGGGCACAAATTACATGATATAGGCAAAACCTTGAAAGACTATCTGCAGATCTCCCAGGGCATAAATTATATGTCCTCCCAAGCAAAACCTCGAAAGAGCATTTGCCAGATGTCCTAGGGTAGGAATTACATGCCATAGGCAAAACCTCGAAAGACCATTTGCAAATCTCCCAGGGCACAAATTACATGCTTATCTGCACAACTTGTTCCACGGCCACATTGTATCAACCTGATACTCACCATACATCATCCTGATGTACACATGATCATCCTGATCATCATCACTACAACATCCTACTGCATGTCATCTGGAGCAACATCCTGAAGCTCGTCATCCATGATCATCCTGATCATACAATGCATCTACCTGATGCATACCAAGTATCTACCTGATACATATCATCATACATGATCCACCTGATCATATAGTGTATCCACCTGATACAAATAAAAATACATGATACACATCACCATACATGATGCACCTGATCATACAATGTATCCACCTAATACATATACAGATACATGGTCCAAGCATCCAACATGATGCTTATACAAAATACATACACATGATCCAACCGATCATATCCAACATCCAACGTGATGCATACATACATACATAAAAAAATGATCCAACTGTTCATATCCAGCAGCTACATGATGCGTACATACATATATAAAAATGATCCAACTGATCATATCCAGCATCCAACATGATGCGTACATACATATATAAAAATGATCCAAATGATAATATCCAAGCAGAAACCAGAACATCATCCTGATGCTCGTCATCCAGTGCTTACATCCACAGCCATGTGAAGGATCCTCCTTCCAACATGCTTGGAATGGCTTCAGCAAATGTATCCATCACTTCTTCCTCGAAGTGTCCTCGATCTGAAGAATGCAAAGCCTCTCTCTAAAGTACTCAAAATTCATCCTGTCTAGTGGCTTCGTCAACACATCTGCAATATGCTCGTCCGTCGCAACATACAGGAGCTTCACAGCTCCTCTCTGCACCATATCCCTGATATAGTGATATTTTATCTCTATGTGTTTCAACCTGTCATGAAACACTGGGTTCTAGGATAGCTTCACACAACTCTGGTTATCACAGAAGATACCAGTAGCATCCAACGGGAGATCAAATAACTCCGATAGTAGATTTCGTAGCCATACTGCCTCACAACTAGTTGAACAGGATGCAACATACTCTGCCTCAGCTGTACTCAGTGCTACGCAGGACTGCTTGCTGCTAAACCAAGAGATCACACCTGATCCCATACTGAAGCAACACCCAAATATGCTCTTCCTATCTGCAACACTGCTAGCCCAATCTGAATCAACATAACCCTACAGGTTAAACTTTTGATTCATCTCATACTTGAGCCCATAATCCACTATACCCTTCAGGTACCTCAGAACATGCTTTACAGCAACCAGATGAACACTCTTCGGATCTGTCAGGAACTGACTCAATGTGTTCACTGCAAAGAAAATATCTGGTCTCGTGTTCGTCAGGTACATCAAGGACCCAATCATCTGACGATACATAGAGACATCAACCAGCTCAGACGAAGCATCACATAGAAGCTTCAGATTCGATGCCATAGGTGTGGCCATGGCCTTGCAATCCATCATCCCAAATCTCTTCAGGATATCTACTGTGTACTTCCCTTGACCAAGGAAAATCCCACCTGCACTCTGCCGCACCTCCATACCTAGGAATTAATGCATCATTCCCAAATCTTTCATATCGAACTCAGCAGCAAGCTTCCTCTTCGTATCTGCAATCAATCTGTCATATCCTATTACAAATAAGTCATCCACATACAGGAGTAGAATCACAGGATTCCCTTCCTCAACCTTGTAATAAAGGTTGGAATCCGCTTTACTCTTGGTAAAGCCCAAACTAGATAGGAAACTATCCATCCTACCATACCAAGTTCTGGGAGTTTGTTTCAAGCCATACAAGGCTTTCTTCAATCTGCACACATATGACTCACTGTCATGTATTTCAAAACCGAGTGGCTGCTCTACATATACTTCCTCTTCAACTACACCATTCAAGAAAGCAGTCTTGACATCTATCTGGTGTATTTTCCATTTCATCGCTGCAGCCAGGGTAAGTACTGTATTGATGGAAGTATACCTGGCTACACATGCAAAAGTTTCTTCATAATCTATTCCCTCTATTCTGAGAGAAGCCACGAGCTACGAATCTTGCCTTGTATTTATCTACACTGCCATCTACATCATGCTTGATTTTGTAGATCCATTTGGAAGTCACATCAGACTTCTCTTTAGGTCTTGGGACAATATCCCAAACATCATTCTTCATTATTGATTGGTATTCCTCAACCATGGCATCCTTCCATTCTTTCTTTTCCGCTGCTTCTTCATAACTGGAAGGCTCTTTGTTCATAATGTCACAGAGTAAAGCAACATAGCTGGTATGTGATAAGGTTCTCTTCTTTGCTCTGTGTTCTTCTTCTGGAATGCCAAATATTTCTGCATCTTGAATGAGCTCTCTAGCCCATGTAGGTTTCCTCTTGTGAGAGTTATCCTCACGTGGTGGATCTACAGGTTCTTGCGGATCTTCAAACTCACGAACAACTTCTGGAACTGCTTCAGTCATGGTAGTGTCATGAAATCTAGTTTCCTTAGGTTCTTCATAAACTTCGATAGGTGCCTTCCTTGATTTGATGAATGCTGAGTTTTCATCAAATGTTACATCCATGCTGAAATCAATCTTCTTGAACCCTAGAAAGTATATTCTGTAAGCCTTTGAGCTTTCACTGTAACCCACAAAGATACCCTTCTTTCCTGAAGGATCTAGTTTAGTCCTCTTTTCCTTTGGAACATGAGTGTATACTGGACAACCAAATATTCTAAGATGACCGACTTCAGGTTTCTTACCATAAAATACCTCTTCTGGTGTCTTGTTGTCCAATATCTTGTGGGGTGTTCTGTTCTACACATATACAGCTGTTCTAGCTGCTTCTGCCCATAGATGCATAGGTAGGTCCTAGTCATGCATCATTTCCCTTGCTGCTTCCATGATAGTTCTGTTCTTCCTTTCTGCAACTCCATTCTGTTGAGGATTATAAGGAGCAGTCAACTCCCTCTTAATCCCTGAATAACTACAAAGCTTCTTGAAGTCAGCTGAGGTGAATTCTCCACCATTGTCGGATCTGAATGTTTTGATCTTCTTGTCAGTTTGATTCTCACTCAAGGTTTTGAATTCCTTGAATTTATCAAACACCTCATCTTTGTTCTTCAAGAAGTATACCCAAGTCTTCCTGGAGAAGTCATCAATAAATAAGACATAGTAAACATACCCACTCAGAGAACTGGATGACATAGGACCACATACATCTGAGTGGATGATTTCCAGGATGTCTTTTGCCTTGCTTTCACTGCTTGGGAAAGCCTTCTTAATGTTCTTACCTTTTGCACATCCTTTGCAAACACCTTCATGTTTGGTCTTGATTTCAAGAAGACCCTCTACAGCCTTGCTTGCAATTGGAAGTGCTCTATAGTTCATATGAGCAAGTCTTCTATGCCAAAGTTCACTTGGCTACATGGATTCATGTACCATGGCATGTTCAGGTTGTCCCTTCAATTTATACAAACCTCCCTCTTGCTCTCCAATCACTACTACATCATCTATGTTCTTTCCCTTTGGACACATTAGGACTTGGCCATCCACAAATGCAACCCTCATACCTTTTGCATCCAATGCAGAGATGGAGAGTAAGTTCTTCTTGAGCCTAGGTATATAAAGGACTTCTTTCATCTTCAAAGATTTTCCAGAATCTAGGTTGTAGGAGGCTTCACCACTTCCTTTGATTGGGTATTGATAATCATCCCCAAGTTTCACCTTATGGGGTGATTCATGTTTAGATAGATTCACAAAAGATTCCTTAAACCCAGTCATGTGTTTGGAAGCTCCACTATCAATCAACCAATCATTACAACCATGGGAGATAGTACCTATGAGAGCATAAATTAGAACATATTCTTCTTCACTTGATGAGTCATCATCTCTATCACTTTCTTCCCTAGCATTCTTCTTTGGGGTTTCATCATCTTCGGCAGCATGAGCATGATATCTTCTTTTTTTATTCTTCTCCTTCTTATTGAAGTTGTTGTTGTTGTCTTTCTTCTTCTTGGGACAATCTGAAGCAAAGTGTCCCTTCTCATTGCAATTGAAGCATCTGAGATCTTTCTTATCTTTATGATAATGGTGGTGTGAGGATCTTCTGTTATGAGATGATTCCTTCTTGGACTTGCCTTTCCGGGCATGTGCTATGAGAGCTTGATCTTCATTTTTTATCTTTTCTTCTCGGGCCACAAGCCTAGCTTCTTCTTGAGAGCATTCTTCCCGCAATCTGTTGAAGGAGATCAACTTCTTCCTTGCACAAATTCCTTGAATGAAGGAATCCCATGACCTAGGTAGGCCATTTAGAGTGGTCATCACCACTTCACCATTCTCCACCATTTCATCCACTGCTTCTATTTGTTCCTTGATCTAGGAGACCCTTGAAAAATAAGATTGAATGGTTTCTCCATTCTGAAACTTTACTCCTTTCAATTGGTTCCGCAGGGTCATCTTCCTATTTATGTTCTTCCCTTCAAATAGCTTGGTCAAAGAGTCAAACATCTCCTTGGGTGTCTTTAGAGAAGACACATGGGGTATGAGATGGTCTTTAACAATGATTCTCTTTTCCTTGACCAAGTTCTTCTTATGCAATACCTTGGCCTCTTCATCCTCTGGGATAGGGATGTATTCTTTTACATATGAGTCCAACTCATTCTCTTCCAGGATTAACCCAATCCTATACTTCCAAGCTCGGAATTTATCAGCTCCTTCAAGCTTATCCTCAAGCTTGGTGTGGTGAGACATATTAAAGAGTACTTCAAATGGAAATGGAAAAGATTTAGGTATTACCACTTGAAATGCTGAAAATTGGATCTGGTCCTGGATTAGGGTTTGTCGGAAAAACCCTAAAAATTCAAAATGTGAATTTCAATTTTCTGAAAGGATAGAAAGATGTGCCTTGATGAGCTGATCAGCCTGGTGTATTCAGAATTTGAGATTAGCAAAGCTTTACCCTTTAGATTTTCCTTTTTGTCCTCTCGGGTTCACTAGGGAGAGCCCTGAATTAGGGTTTGAGTTTTCCGGAGATCTACCCAACCACAAATCTCGATCCAAAGCTCTAAACTTCGATTTTTGCAAGGAGCTTCCAGCTATGTCTTCATATTTCAGAAATTCCTATTTTTGTGGAAACCCTAATTTTTAGGGCCAAATCTGAAAATGCTCGGAATTGAATTCTGATTGAATAGATAGATGCGCCTTGATGAGTAGAGTCAATCTACTATACTGATTTTCCAAAATCTATGGAGAGAAACCCAATAAACAAGAAACTCAAGTTTTCGTCACTGCAAAATGTCTTCTTCTCAGGTTAGCTCTGATACCATGTTAAATTTTGAGCATTAATTCACAATACTCTAGGATCTTTACTGAGAGAATAACATATACAGTATATCAATGCATGACAATCACAATAAGCATGGCAAGCATCACAAAAACCAAAAGCATGAGAGACAAGAGACACAGAGTTTCCGTGGGGAAAATCCTAAGGTGAAAAACCCCACAACTTCCTTAGAGATAGAGAGAGCAATGGTTCAACCAAAGTACAACCAAAATACACTGAGATAGTCTCCTAGTAGCAAATGATCCTCCTCCTCAGTAGTGCGCCACTTTCTGAGT
The DNA here is from genome assembly GCA_027924585.1 of Larix kaempferi. Lineage (NCBI taxonomy): Eukaryota > Viridiplantae > Streptophyta > Pinopsida > Pinales > Pinaceae > Larix > Larix kaempferi. The sequence goes on along the minus strand of BSBM01000994.1, from coordinate 20,669,646 downwards.
GAGAGTGAGATACGTTTTCGAGTGATCTAAATAGAGATGACTTGATCTCTATTTATACTAATCTGTTTTCCCAGTGACCTTATGGGGCCGACTTGTCTAGCTAGGTACATCCACAATATAATATATATTTTAGGGCCGACCCTACACATGGTGGTCTAATAACCCATCGGAAAGTACACACACTTGCGACACTTGTCAATCCACATGACGACACTTCCTTATAGAGGAATAACACATCTCTAATAAGGGTACAATAAATATATATGAAATACATAGATGAAATACATTCCGAAGTTACATATACATCAACACAATACAGCGACTTGTATAGTTTATAGCAATATTATAGTTTATAACGTTTGATAAAGGGTGAGTTGCTAGATTATTCCTTGGATTATGAATTACGTTTGCTTGAAGACTCATTATCAGCATGTGTTTGGCAAGTAATTGGTGTTGTGCATTGTTTTGTTGATTACAACAAATGTACAATATAATATAGAGTGGATTGCTGATCTCCATAATGATAAAGAGGATAAAAGCGTGCAACAAGTAAATATGTAGAAGGTTTGCATCTTTAGAGCTGTAACAAATTTATTCCAGTGTTACTATTTCTGATGCATGCTTATTGAATGATACATTGACTTGTATAGTTGATAACAATATTATACTTTATAATGTTGGTACGTGGTAAGTTGTTGGATTATTCCTTCGATTAATAATTATGTTTGCTTCAAGAGGCATTATCAACATGTGTATGTTGACTTATAGGTAGATATGTCTAGTTCCATGATTGTACTTTACCTATATATGTTTGATGATGGTTTATTTATATATGTTTTCTTCACTTTCTCTAACAAACTCTAAGATGAATAAACTGTATGTATTGGTTGTATGAGTATTTTGTCCTTTAGAAAACACCAGCAATACACCTATGTCAAAATTCTAGGTTTTCGTTACGCATTGTTTTAAACATAATATGTAAATAAAATACATTGATGTTGAGTAATAGACCTCAAGAAGTATAATATATTCAATGATAGTAGGAGTATGAATACAAGATATGAACAAAGCAGATAAGTCATTTTGGAAAAGTGGAAGGGAGTAAAGTGATAGCTATACAAAGTAGGCATGTAAAAGAGGTGGAATGTAACTCTATGGAGAATGTGGCTGCAAAGACTTTGAAGAAAGCAAGGTCTTTTCTTGTATTCTACGTTGGACATAGGGGCTATATTTAATTCAAGAATACCTACAAAAGGAAAAAGGTGGAGCTATGTGAAGGCCTGATAAAGATTTAACTCTTGATATTGCAGTGAATGTAAGGCCTTGTCGGTCAATGTTGCCAATATCAATTGTTGCATTTTGCAGAGTCATCCCTTGTGCTTTATGAATTGTTAAAGCCCATGCCATTCGAAGTGGTACTTGCCTTCATGTACCCCTTGTGATTGGAGGGATGGGCACATAAGTTGGATTGCAAGAATCCCATGGGGGTCCTTTGTAGTGGAGGAAGTCAATTACAACATAAGATGGCAATTTCGATGGTTGATCGTTGGACTTGTAGACAATTGCAATAACTTTCCCAAGCGACCCATTTACAAGACCTACAGAGACACACAAGTTGGCTGTCAACATGACTTGTTGACCAATTGCTATTAGAACCTTGAACGGAAGTTGTTCATCATCTACTGAGGATTGGAGATGTTGTTTATTTTACTCTGCAAAGCAATGTGCAACTGGCATGTTAAGGTGTTTCAGCATCTGTTTGTTGTGCATTTCAACAGAGTTATTAGTTGCGTACAAATGAGTCCAGTTGTCAAATGTATGGTTCTCTTCATGTGAAAGGTTTGAGGTTGTTCTGGACATGAGGAGGGTCCAATCTTCAAGGGTCGGTGTTGCATTTCGGAGATTAAGCAGTAGTTGGCAGAAGGAAACTTGAGAAGGATTGTTGCCTTGTTGTCGAAAGACAGTTGAAAGTTTAATGAAGGTGTCAAATGTGCACCATAGACTATTCCCTCGAGATGTGCCAACATATATGGGGATGTCCTTTACAAGGGGTAGTTGTCCAAAATCACCAAGGAATATGATGGAACAACCACCAAAGGGAGTTGTTGAATGGGAAGGAAAGGATTGATGTAAGCGATCATCTATTCGAGAAAGAATTTTTGGGCCAACGAAGCTCATTTCATCAATGATGATGTACTGAATATGGCGGAATTGTTCTTGGAAGGACGAAAGGGATTGTCCTTCAAGAGGGTGCATCTAAACAATGGGTATGCGAAGAGCTGAATGGATTGTTAGGGCTTGTATGTTAAATGCAGCAATACCGGTTCGAGCTAGTAGGAGCAAGGGGGAAGGTGTATCACTAGAGACATGATGGAGTGCAGTTCTAATGCAAGATATTAAGAAAGAATTTCCTATCCCCGCAATGCCTTGAATGATCATTTTGAGTGGGGGAGGGTTTGTAGAACTTGTTGAGTGTTTTACGATAAGTTCAAAGGCCATTCGTTGTGTGGGAGATAAGGAGGCAACAGGACCTGGAGATGAATAGGTGTCGTGGTGTATGTGGGAGGATAAACGCGTGAGGTCAGTGAATGATATGGTTGTTGCATGCATGTGGGAAGGAATATGGTTTTCGGTCCAATGTGTTCTTTATCAAAATCACGATGGCCAAGCATGTCAAGGTCGTCAACATAGAGGTTGTTTCCAGGGCGGAGTTGGGAAAGTAATTCCCATTCATCCATAATAGGTGGTAAGGGCAAGTGGTTAGAAGCAAAATTAGAGTCATCAGAGGGAGGTGTGTTGGGGGTTTCTGGTAAATGATCAACATGCCATGCAATGTATGTGTCTTTAATGCAAATCCAATTAGAAGTTATGTCCAATTATGTTGCTCCAATGTCATTGTGCAATGTGCGAAAAGGTTTGTATAGTAGGAGCTCACTCCAACAGAAGGAAACAAAGGCATCTTCAGAAATGTCTAGAATGCTAGTGAAGCGAGGAAAGACACGAACGATTTTGGGAGGGTGGTTTGGTTTCCATTGGGAGTGCTTTCTACGAGATGAGAATGACCAAGAGCATGCAACTTCAAGAAGAGTAAGTTGTTCGAGTGTAGGGGGTCATTGCATGTAGTAAAAAATGAAGGTTGGTGTTGGTGGGGTATCAAGACAGTCATTGGAAATATGTCGAAAAACACTTTGGCTAACATTTAAGGAAAGAAAGGAATGACTACAAAGACAAAGAGGGATTTTTTGGATCATGTGGCATGTCTCTTGTGCACCAATGTCTCGATCGGAAACAGTTTCTGATAGGAAGCGTCTTATTGGTTGCAGGATTGGTGCATCATGTGGAGTTGCATGTGCAATGCAATAAAGAAGTGCCTGGTAGGATTATGATTTCAGCTCTGCCTTTGCTGCATATTTTGAAATATATTTGAGTACAGCATGTCTAGAGAGAACAGGTTGGAAATCAACGTTAGCTTGCCAAATGGAGAGCATGGTAGGGTTGTGAATATTTAGGAGGGCATCATTCCTGGTAGGGTTGTATGTTTTTTGTCCATTTGCATCAATGAATAAGGAAGAGGTAGGTTGTAGTTTAAATGGAAAGCCGTAACGACATTGAAGAGTTGACCCTTTTTTGTGGAGGCATGAAGACTCGGAACATTTTGTATGCCTTTGGACACAATTAACAAGTTCTTCATATTCATGTAAGTGATCACTTGCAAGTATAGAATGTGATCCAATGGTGCATGAATCATTTATAGTTGAGGATTGGAACAATGGGGTTTGAGAATGGTTTATGTGAGGATTCCATGCTGTAACAAACTTGTCAAAGTATTGTTTTGCATCTGCAACCCTCGCATCATCTGCCCAGTCTAATGTGTCCATATCGAGTGCATTGTCCATCCACAAGAATCCATGTATATGTGTTGATCCTCTATGTTGCTATTCATATCTGCATGGAAAATATTAAGATTAGAAATTAAGAGTTGAGGTATTGAATACACTGAAATTTGATGGGAATATGGTTTGTTACAAACCTACACCAATAGTCTTTTGTTGCAAGCCCTTTTTGAAGAACTTCTTCTAGGATTATTTTGAATATTTTCTCCATGTATTGAGATGCAACGTGTGGATTTGATATAAGGTTGCAAATTATCCATTGGTACTATTGATGTGAAGCTGATGGAGCATGTCCAGGCATGAAAGAATGCAGGTCTGGCCATTTGGTGTCAGTTGCACTGAGCGTAAAGAAGAATGTTGGTGTTCCTTGTTGTGTGATCATGTCAATTAGTTCAGCTCTGCTTTTGATCCAGTAGGAGAGGGTCCCACGAAGGTTGGAGCCAAACCAGATGACTTGCTCATCTATCTTAGCATTTGGTAATTCTTGTAATTGTTGTAGAAGCTCTGAAACCATTGGAGGAAGTGTATCTTCAATACTATGTTTTACAAACACAGAAGCAGTAGAATGGCTACGGTGGCGCATCATGAGATTATATATGTAATAACAAAATCAAGGATGTTGGCCAAATCGATTGTCGTGGTATCGAAGTAGGTGCAGTGCATAATTTTCAATACCAACCTCTTCAATGTGTGGTTGTTTAAGCATTGCGACTCCAGTGGGAAACAGGGTTGTGAAGGCCATTGAGAGGAGGCCTATTGTGTTGCATTCATTGATAGGGGAAGTATCTATTGGTGGCTAGTCAATGCAAGGCGGAGTGGGTGCATCGCTTGTTGCTAAGAAGCATTTGATTTCATCAACCTCAGTTCTACTATTTGTCTGGGTAGATATAAAGGAAGATGATTGTTCTTCATGGGGTTCAAAGAAGTTGGGTGACTGGATATTAGCATTTGAGGTATGCTCACTAAGTAGGGTTTCCTCAGGTCTGATATGGAGAAGAAGGGAAGAAATGTCAGTTGGTTCAATAGGTAAAGAAGACAATGCAATTGAGTTAACTTAAACATCCTTGTAGTAGGGATCATTTGATAGCTTGAATTGGAGAGCAGCAAGAACACGTGTTTGACTAACAAAGAACTCATAAGGCTTCTTGTTAGGATTGCATTTATGAACAATAAGGATGTCAATGTCTGAGAGTAAGCGGGGGAGTAAAGTGGCAATGCTTGTAATGTCTTGGGGGAAGCTAATAGTGTGGCCAGAATAAGTATATTGAACCCCACAAGCATGAGTGACTTGTAAAATTGGGTTAACACGAGAAATGAGCATTTCTTCAACTTGAGTAAGGACGGTGAGCACAGGTGGTTGCACCCCAGGATCCATGTTGTTTGCCAAGGAGTAGCGATGAATTTCTTTTTCCCCAATGCATCGTGAACATGAAAATGCATTAGAAAAGTGCCTTGTCTTAATGCCAGGATAAGACTCCATGCATATAGAGCATACGTTCATGGGAGATAATTTGTCCAGCCTTGTACGGAATTGTTGTTGTATACCTTGTAGGTGAATGTTTCGTTGATTGTTGGGTGTTGATGCAGACGATGTAGAGTGTCCGAGGGGAGGTTGGACAATGTCAAATGGAGCAAGGATATTAACAAGTTGGCGAGCAGCTTTATATAGAAGGCGTTGGCGCTTGTTGTTTTGTTATTTCTTCTCAGTATATAGAACTCTTTTGCGTCCATTGATGTGATCATTGTGCTCATTTGTTGACATGGCTACAAGAAACATGTTTTTTTGGTTAAGAACTTAATAATGCATTTGTTTGAGGAGAAACATACTATATATTAAGCCATTGAATAAGCAAAAAAAGGTAGATTGTTAAAGATAAATGGACCGTGCATAATTTATGGTAAGTTGTTGCAAGAAAGAAATGTGAATCGTTTTGAAAAGTGTTTATAAAGAAAAGAAGTATAAAGTTGATAAATGAGTCTTCATGTAAGCATAAATTTGAAAGTGACAAGATATGTTGCAATGAATATGCAATTTAACAAAATGTTACAGAAAAAGTAAAGCATATAATATTAAAGCATGCTCCATGCTGCATAAAAGTATCATTTACATACCGGTGTTAATACAAAATCTTGCAGTGGATAAGTAGCAAGTATGAAGTACAAAAAGGTAGAATTGAAAAGTAGAAACTTGTTGGGAAAGTGTTATCAAAGGCAGAGTTCAAAGCCTGCAAGCTACTGGACGTGTAGCACACAAAATGGGTTCATTTCCATCAAGGGAATCAGTAGGTGATGATGATAAGGAAGCTTCCTCTGACATGACAAGCAACACCTTCAAGCGAGATGTTGAATTAAAATTCTCTTTTCGTATAGATAATGTTAAAAGGTATTTTCGAGCACATACACATTGAACTATTTCCAAAATAGATGTTGAATCATTTGAGAGAAGGCATAAATCTTTTGCAGAGATGCCCATCAATTGCTACGCAGAATCATCAAAAGTTATGACACCGTATAGTTGTCCAGTGGCATCCATTAGGTCAAGTTTGAGTATGTATCGATAAGCACACTCTGTAAATTCCCCATCACATTTTGCACAATGCCATACATTACCAACTTTGTGGGAAATTTTTTTCATGCATTGAATGCCATCGACAAACAAAGGACATGCAAGGAAATGAAAGTCATCGATGTTAATATGGGTGATTGTAGCAATAATTGAATACCAGGTTGCTTTTCCAGAGGGTTGGAGAGCTTTAAGAGCAGAAATGGAAATGCATTTGCAAGAGCTAGAAGAAGGCGAGGTGGATTTTCTGCTCAAAGATGGTGAGGCTGAACGGAAACCATTGTCAGTAAACCATGTTTGGAGAAGTTGAGCTTCCTCAATATTTGGGTTTATAAGGAGGTTGGTGTTGGATATGGTTCCAATGGTTTTTCCATTGAAATCAGTAACACGCCTTCCTTTAATTGCAAGGATATGGGGAGTAGGAAAACTTCGAAGGCTTGCAAGGTGGGAACCCTCCATTGTGCAGTGATCACCCCAAAGTGTGATGTCTATGCTATACCCAGACATGTCCCTTAACCCAACTATTCGTCGAATGCTTTCAGAGCCATCCCTTTTGCGTATAGTTGATGCAGGGGAAACATAAATGACAATTCCAATAACGTCAACCATGGAATTGAGGGGTGTAGTTTTGATGTCATGGATAGATTTAAAGTGGAAGCAATGAAAAGGGATTAATGGACATTCTTCCAAACATGGTTGAATGGTTGATGAGGGGTTAACAAAAACCTTGAAGGGGCTTGTCAAATGGTTGTATGTTGGGTTGGCCAATTTAATTGTGCCATTTGAGATAGTATAGACTATGCCAACATTTATTTTGTCATATAATAAGGTGGCTAGTTCATTGAAAGTAGAGATATGAAGCTCATCTTTGCTAGCACTAACAAGGTCAAAGCCAAAAAGTTGACCAGGCCCTTTTTGATTGGTGTAGGTAGTCATATTTTTTTTTGCAATAACTCGACCTTGAATGGTCCAAGTTTTGGTGGAAGGGTTGAGTGGTGTAAAAGTAAGAGGAGGTTCAGTAGAGTTTCCAATTGCATTTTGCAAACAAGGTATGATACCTGATGGGTTTTCGGGATCAAGAGTGTTGATTCTTGTAACAGATGAACTGCTGGGGGAGGTAAAGTTGGGGTTAAGTTGAAAGGTGATGGGTCTCCAACTATCGATGTTTGCAATGTGACAATTTTGATTATGTCCAGTGCGATCGTCCTGGCAAGAAGAATTAAGGTAAGTAAGTAAAAGTAAAAAAATTGGTACATTTGTTGGGAGTGCAATTGAAATCAAGTTACAATAAAATGCGATAAGCAAACCATACGTCGCATTATGCATAGTGTTTCATGTACACTTGATGACTTTGATGATTGAACTTGCTTGGAGTCGGTGGTTTTCCACAGCGCTATTGTAGCTACTTGGAAGCAATGTATCGTGGCTATGAATTCCATCTGAGATAGTGATTCGGTAGCAAGTAGTTGTTGAATTAAGAGAGCTTACTCAATTGAGAGCAACAACTTGTACAAGTGGGCATAGGTCAACAACACCATTCATTAGAAGTGAAACTACATTTTTGGTCAATAGAGTGTCCATAATGTTGTATTGAAAATAGTTGCAATGCAAAAGCAACCTGGAAAATGGATGAAATTAATATTAAGTGTAAATATAAAACATGTACGAGAACATGTAGAACATAGAAGAATAAACGAATGAAAGGTTTCAAATTGGTTTGCTTTTAGCAATGAACGTGCCTATTAAAGAAATAAGGAAACATGTACAAATAACATCAAAGATTGTTTATTTGTTTTTGAAACTTACATTGTTAGATTCTAGGTAGCAAGTTAAGAGCAATGAACTTTGTGGAATGTGAACAATAATTTTTTGTTAATTCTAATTCAGGTTGGGAATATTCCCTATGGGGAGTACTCATTTAAAAATTGATATCACGGTTGGTTATAACAGTACCATAGTTTAAGTGAACTTGGAACAAGTATTTTGAAAAAAGAAACCGGCTAAACATATCTACCATGAAACAAAGGGTACTCTGGTAGAAAGATAAGAAGACAATAGGACTGCTAAGTATATAGAAAATAGAAACAACATGGGTTAGTGCATAACGGTTGAAAAACTATCTGGTTCTCTTGTAGCTAGAAATGTTTGCAGTTCTTGTTTTGTGAGTTGTCTTGCGACCTTCAAGTGCCAAAAGATAGTAGGAACAGGAATTTGTTTTATTTTTTAAGTGCCTATAAGGATGTTTTGTTAAGCAACTATGAAGTGGATACTGATTTGAAGTGTTCAAGCTAGTAATTTATAACAAGAAATAGTGTCTGAAATATATGATTGCATATATGTTAATAATATCATTTTGGTTTTCAGTCTATTGTTTTTAAAGGGGCATTTTTTTTTTCTGCGCATGTCTATTTATTTCTAAAACTCTATGGGGTGATTTTCAGTCATTTGGGCCCCATTTTTAAGATGATGATAGAAAAAGGGAAAATTGAATGCCCAAGGTCAGTGAACTTGAAGGAGAATGGAGCTAAACCTCTTTTGAGCAAACAATATTTTGTTTATAAGAAAAGAAATAATCCAATAAGAAGTAGTAATGATCAGTCAAATTGGAACTATTGTACCTATAATGGATGCTCATGTTGGAGGATACTCATAATTGTGTATGCAAGTAATGAAGGTTTGCTAATTTTTGGATTACTTCTCTTAAATGTGATTTTTTCTTCAATTTATATTGGTAAACTTATCAAATGTTGAATAACATTTTGTAAAAAAAACTATGATGAATGCTCATGTTGGGGGAAGTCGATAATTGTGTATCCAAGTAATGAAGGTTTGTTAAGTTTTATGTTTTCAGTCTATTTTTTTTATGGGGCATTTTTTTCCGCGCATGTCTATTTATTTGTAAAACTCTATGGGGTGATTTTCAGTCCTTTGAGCCCTATTTTTAAGATGATGATAGAAAAAAGGAAAAATTAAATGCCCAAGTTCAGTGAACTTGAAGGAAAATGGAGCTAAACTTATCAAATGTTGAATAACAATTTGTAAAAAAACCTATGATGAATGCTCATGTTGGGGGAGGTCGATAATTGTGTATCCAAGTAATGAAGGTTTGCTAAGTTTTTTGTTTCCAGTCTATTGTCTTTGATGGGGCATTTTTTTTTTGCGCATGTCTATTTATTTGTAAAACTCTATGGGGTGATTTTCAGTCCTTTGAGCCCTATTTTTAAGATGATTATAGAAAAAAGGAAAAATTGAATGCGCAAGTTCAATGAACTTGAAGGAAAATGGAGCTAAACTCTTTTTGAGTAAACAATATTTTGTTTATACGAAGAGAAGAAATTATCCAATAAGAAGTACTAATGGTCAATCAAATTGCAACTATTGTACTTATAATGGATGCTCATGTTGGGGGATACTCATAATTGTGTATGCAGATAATGAAGGTTTGCTAATTTTTGGATTACTTCTCTTAAATGTGATTTTTTCTTCAATCTATATTGGTAAACTTATCAAATGTTGAATAACAATTGGGTAAAAAACCTATGATGCATGCTCATGTTGGGGCAGACCAATAATTGTGTATCCAAGTAATGAAGGTTTGCTAAGTTTTTATTACTTTGCTTAAATCTTGAAGAACTAAATATATACCAGCAAAAGTCCAGAATAGACAAGGAATTTCAGCAGGGTGTGAGGAATAGGTATAGTTTATTTTAGAGCAGGAAAAACCTAAATTCTAAGAAAATGATAGAATCATTTACTGAAAAATAACTATATTGGAAGAATCTATATTGGTAAACTTAGAGAATTGAATATATACCAGTCACAGCAAAGGAGTAATTTATTTAGTAAGTCTAAAATTTCGCAGTATTTTAGAAAAGACGACATGGTTTTGAAGCAAAAATCAGTAAAGGAGCAGAGGCAGTAGCAAATATAGGTTATTCCAGAACAGGGATGAACACAATTGTGAGAAAATAAAAGAATTATTTTGTGAAATGGACAAGTTGTTTGGGAGACAAAACATGTTGCAACAGAAAGCAGAACAGGAACAGACAGAGAAACTAATTTTAACAGGGAGTGAACAAGAAGTATAGGTTACTTCAGAGCAGGGAAAAACACAATTGTGAGTAAGGGTGAACAACAGGTATAGGTTATTTGAGAACAGGGATGAACAAGGAATCTGAAGAGGGAGTGAACAAGAAGTATAGGGTTACTTTAGAGCAGGGAAAAATACAATTGTTAGTGAAGAAAATACTTATTTCCTTGAGCGGACAATTTATCTAGGAGACAATATCTATTGCAACAGAAAACATTTGAAACCAGTAAATAAATGACATGCATGATTAAATTATGACTTTAAACATTGAACATACAAGTAAAACAAGTAAATAAACCACAATCCAGACACCAAACAAAAAATATGAGTTATTATAACAACAAATATAACTTTGGTTCAGAAAAAGAACCTTGATTTACAGTAGAAAACAAGAAGCTTTATCTCCTGAAGAGCTTGGTTGAGATGAAGAAAAAACTGAGACACAATAACAACAACAAACAAGAACACAATTCTGACAAAATTAAAGAAATAATTTCTGGAATGGATAACTTCTTTAGGAGACAAAACCTGTTGTAGCAAAAAGCAGAATATGAACATAGACAAAGAAAAACACAATTGTGAAAAGGGAAAAACACCTCAGAGCAGGGAAAATTACTTTAGAGGTGAAAGTTACTTCAAAGATAATTTTGACAATGCAAGGCTATTCCCAGTACGAGCTACTGCATCTGGGCTAAAACCAATTGCTTTACAAAGTTGTTGACGACCTGGTTAATCAAAAGGAAGAAATTGCATGGTCTTAGAAAACATACAATAAAGCATATCTAGACAAAAATATACATTAGACAATAAAAGATACATTAAGAATAAGAGACAAAACCTGTTGCAACAAAAAAGCAGAATAGGAACATAGACAAATTAAAACACAATTGATTTTCAGTAGAAAACAAGAAGCTTTATCTCCTGAAGAGCTTGATTGAGATGAAGAAAAAACTGAGACACAATAACAATAGCAAACAAGAACACAATTCTGACAAAATTAAAGAAATAATTTCTGGAATGGATAACTTCTTTAGGAGACAAAACATGTTACAGCAAAAAGCAGAATAGGAACATAGACATAGAAAAACACAATTGTGAAAAGGGAAAAACCCTTAGAGCAGGGACAATTACTTTAAAGGTGCAAGTTACTTCAAAGACAATTATGACAATGCAAGGCTATTCCAAGTATGAGCTACTGCATCTAGGCTAAAACCAATTACTTTACAAAATTGTTGATGACCTGGTTAATCAAAAGGAAGAAATTGCATGGTCTTAGAAACATATATTTTGGTCGGCGGTCGCTCACGAGATGGAAGAACAAAACGATTTGCACCTGACTGTGTCGCGGGTCGGCGGTCGGCAGTTTCCGTGCAAGGAAAAACAAACTAAAAGAGAAATTGCGAACCGCTTGCACTGGTCGTCGGTGAGCTGCGACACGATAAAGTTGAAAATAAAGGGTGAAATTGTTCATTCAAGGAGATAGAATCGCATTGCAGAAGGCAAGTCGCGGAGAAGCATTGCCATCCACGCGGCAAAATTCCATTCGCTCCATGAGCGAGGAATCTTGTTGATGTGGAAATAATGCTTCTCCTTGGTGAACGCCTACGACGTAATTATAAAAACCTTCTAAACCAAGCAAAAAAGAACTGATCAAATATGATGTATATAAAACTTTTAATAATACTAATAATAATAATGATTAGATAATACGTTTAAAATATGTTACATTGCCTTTTACTTTTAAAACCTATTTTATAATATATTGATTTTTATTATGATTTAAAGATGATGCTTATCAACATTGAAATTAACTTTAGTTTTTTAATAATTTTATTTTTAAGCTCAAAAAACTTTAAGATAATTATTCTTATATCAACACCATTGTGAAGAGTTTAAAAAGTTAGGAATGTTACCATTATAATAAATATGTCTAAGAGGAAATTGTTGAGGATTTTCAACCATGTGTTATTGCAATTTGGAACAATATGAAGAATATTTTGTAAAAGAAATCCATGAAGATAAAGAAGAAAATGAAAAGCTTTTGTTGAAGAGCCATTGCCCATTGAAGAAGATATTGAAGATGTGGTTGATAAAGACATGCTTGATGATTCTCCTTGTTGTCTTCATGGTGATGAGGATTTGGTATACATAGGAGATTTTATGATAGTGATTTTTATCTTCCACCATTTTAGTGTCACAAATACCACAAATTCTTGTTTTAGCAATGTGATTTTTTTACAATAAAAATAAAGTGATACTTTAGAGTGATTTTCATCTTTCAGCATTTTAGTGTCACAAATACCTTTCGTCCCATGATATTTTAGGAATTGTCCAATGCCCTATTTCACTATGAATATCATGATACTTTGTTCTTGTTTTAGTAATGTTGATTTTATTCGTTATACTAAAAATAAAGTGATACATTTAATCTTTAATATTAGGATTGATCATCTGCTTATATTATCTTAATTTTTTCTTATCCTCTAAATCTTTATTGCACCACAACTTCTTACATTTAGATGTAATAATATCTTTAATATTATCACTATTCTAGAGTGTGACACATTCCTCGACTCCTCAATTGTTTATCCAATATTTTGCATCTTTATGCCAACCTAACTTAAGCCATAGGTGGTTTTGACTCAAATAGGGAAACTTTTAGATGTGAAACTTAACCAACACACCAATTTTCTTCTTTTTCTTCCCAAAAGATAATTCACTAATTCCTTCTTTTTTTTAAATGATTGGCCCAAATTCTACAAGATAAAAATATTTTACTTTAAACATATATAAAATCCTTAGAAATTATGGTTGGAAATTTGATAACTAATAAGATCCGCAAAGGTTTTTATACTTTAAAAAAAAAATGAATCCTTAAATTTTTCGAAGTATGAAACAATCTAATGGAGCCTTTTTATTTCCCATGTTGTTTATCTTGTTCTTATACATTAGGTACCTAGTCATATTTATTCTCTCAAAAAGGGTGTGAATTGCTTCTACGAGGATGATAGAATAGGGTGAATTGCTTTTAATTTTGAGATTATATATGTTATAAAATGCTTTTGGATTTGATCTATCATTCTATACAATTCTCTAGAGATGCTACAACCCCAAACCTCACATCCGTATAAGATAATGGGAGTGACGAGAGTCTCAAAGAGGACGTTCTTCTTATACCAAAGCCAAAGGTCTACTAATTTACAACTATTTTCAAGTCCATAATAAGTTTTCCATCTCCATTAATATTTTTCTCAATGATATATTTCCAATTAAGATTTTGATAAATATTAATATCAAGGTATTGCTATGAAGTCACTTCCTCCAAGTTGTCATCATACATGAAATTAGCATAGGTGACATTTTCTGGATTTGATTATTATAACATTTGTTTTGTTAGTGTTTATAGTCATACTCGTCAAGATCATAGGGACTCCTCACTAGAAGAATGATATCATAGGTGTAGAAAGAAAGATGATGATTATACCAACCAAAGTTGCGCCAACACAACCTACCATTAGATGAAATTAGGGGTCTAAAATGGGCCTTATAAGAAAACCTGTCATGGATGAGCGTGCGATGAGTAAGATATTTTAAACCAATAGAATTTTAGTATTTTGTTCAACCTTCATGGTTGAGTTGGACAATAACTAACTACATATAAAACTCACCTTTGTTAAGATTTTGAAAAGTTAATCTCGAAATATGATAAATATACTTGAAATAATAAATATACTTGAAATAATAAATATAGAGTATTTTATATTATCAATACTTCTAAATTCTTTAAAATATAAATCTCATATTAATTAATATGATAGTGGAGTAATATTGAAATAATAAAAACATTTATATAACTAATCTCTTAAAAATAAAAATAAATAAATTTAAAAAATGTCATAAATAAAAGAAAAATAGGAGAGAGATAAAATACTATTTCACTATTTTTACGATAACTTTCTTATCCAAACTCAAAATTTGACTTTTTTGGTACCGTTAGAAAGGTCTCGTCAATACCTTTCCAATGTTCCTGAAAACGTCAAATTATGAGTTCGGAGGAGAAAGTTATCACATAAATAGTGAAATATTATTTTATCTCTCTCCTATTTCGGAGAAGAAAGCTATTTTTGCGATAACGTTTTCCTCCGAACTCGGAATTTGACGTTTTTGGTACCGTTGGAAAGGTCTCGTCGAGATATTTCCAACAGTACCAAAAACATCAAATTCCGAGTTCGGAGAAGAAAGTTATCGCAAAAATAGTGAAATATTATTTTATCTTTCTCCAATTTTTATTTTATTTATGACACTTTTTAAGAGATTAGTTATATAAATGTTTTTATTATTTCAAAATTACCCCACTAACATTTAAAAGACTTCAAAGTAGTGATTATATAAAGTAAAAATATTGATTGTTTATTTTTAGTATTATTGTAATTATATTTTTTCATTATAATTTTAGTTTTAAATTTTATTAAATATATAAAAAGAAGTAGCGGTACATTTATTAAAAAATTTACCACTATATCATTTATTGTGTATGCACAAGAATCTAAACATTTCATTACTATTTTCAACCATCATCTCTTAACTCTACACAAACCCAACATACTTGTCAACTACCATTAATGAGATATTATAGGTTGACCTTCACTAGATAACACCTTTAACTTAGTGTGACATGGCATATTTGTAGTGTGATGTGGCTTTTTTTATTATTTCCATTAGGAGGCCCATTTTAGACCCCAAATTTCCTCTAATGGTTATCATGTTAATATTGGAATTCTTGAAAATAATCTAAAGGTAAGTGGTGTACTTTTTTCATGGTGACTGATTAAGAATTTTGATAAATGGTAGGTAATATCTCCACCCCCTAATAGAACTAGGGACAACACCTTGTCAGTTACAATGTTAAGCTATTGTTTTGTTATTGAGACCACATCATTAAATGACTAAATTGCACTTCTTGTAAAACCTGTGCTTTCCCACACATCAAACCAATATATTGAACCAATAATAAACCATGAATGAATGCTTCATAGCATACCATTTCTCCTTCAATATCAATGACAACTTTGTTAGTTTAGTACCACAATTATCTAGCTATCACTTAGCCTACTTGACTTGTAGGTTAGTTACTAGACATAAAATCATGCATACAAATTTCATTGTTTATATGTGATTATCATGATATTAACCTATGAGCAATGAAAACAAGCTAGTCTATTTACCATGTGCATGCTATCTATTGTTTCATTTCCACATATAATTTAAACTAGTATCTAGTACCACATGTAACCATTTAAGTATCATGTTGGAAGGAAACCATACCACTCTCCTGTTTCACAACATAAACAATAATATGTATACCTAACTCTCATATACTAGTAGGTCTCTAAGGCCACAATATAGTTTCCTTAGTCAAGTTGAGTTCAACCAATAATATGAAAGGGAAACATAATTCAATTTAGCTACAGAAATCAAAATGAGATCTTACACATAATACCTCTTTAGATAGATACCATTGTGAAGCTCATAAAATATATTTGAAACGGTAATAGTCAAGCTTGTAAGCTACTTTATTAAGCACATGCTGCAAGATGTAAGGACCGTAGCACATGATTTAATTTTTCCTTTCCCCAATGCATCTTTATCCTAATCATAAACTAACACTATATCTCCTTCAGAGAAGAATTGAGAATGGATAGATTTATCATAATGATCTTTAACATGTTTCTTATGTGCCTCAGTCATGGTAGATGCATCTCTACAGTGTCTGTCAAGTCATTCTAAATAAGCAATGCATTGTTCTGTTCGGATATCCACATCATCTATTTCAGGATACATATCTATTTCAGGATCATCTATTTCAGGATACATATCTACTTCAGGATCTTGCATGATCTATTTCAGGATATGCATCCTAGTCACCAGTTTGATGCCTCCAGCACCTTATCCACCTTCTTCTAGCACCCGGGAGCCACTTACCACAGAGTTTTATCCCTCCTAAGCTGAAAGGCGCCCTCTTCTCACCTACTGACAGAGAAGGGCGCACTTGTTCACCTACCACTACAGATTCACTCCAGTTACATTCAGTTAGCTCCGATTCTCCCTGATTTGAGGCTAGTTTCACTCCTGACTGACTGTTTCACCTCCGATTGACCTCCAGTTCGATTAGGTGACTTGTTCTGACTCCAGTTAGCCTCCCATGCACCCCCACTGAGCCTCCAGATCCTATATCAGTGCTACACACTTCAGTTACATTTATTACACTCAGTTAGACTCAGTTTGACACCTGGATGACTGGTTGTTGTGATTGATGAGCACCACCGATGATTTATTTGGACTCCTGGACAGAGTCAAGCTACTCCATTCTGTGATTCGAATGACCTTCTTAGGCAATTCGAATTGCTCAGTCATTGTGACAGTTTGTATTGTAATTCATTCACCCTTTCTGGGATAGAGAGCACTGCTGCATGTTTTGCACAGTTTTGCACCATATTTTCTATGTTCATCTGTTGTGATTGATTTACTTGTTCATTAGATCTGCTGTGACTAATTTTACATGGTATCAGAGCCATTGCAGGGACAAGATCTCTTTTCTACAGGTGTTTATACAAGAAGATTTGACTGAATTGCTAAAAATTGCAAAAAGTTTGGCATGAGATATCTCAAGGGCATTCGCTCCTGTGCATGCAAAGCTTGAAAAATATTCCAATACCACTCCAGAAGCTTGAGTTACCACATAATTCCTGGATCTGATACATTGGACCTATTCAACATTGCTTGAAATCCAATCCCAGGTGTGATGCAACTCTCAAAGGGTGGATTGTTCGACCTTATTGTGGTTGTTTTGATGTGATTTGCAGGTTTATTGTCTCCTTCAAGTGCACTCGCTATTTTCTGCATGCAAGGTTTCCTCCTTCAATTGCATTCGCTATAGTCTGCATGCAAGCTTCCTCTTCATCAGTTGACTCAATCCTTGCAATGGAATACTCTTCTTCAAAGCCTATCCTCACCCCATTCAATTATTTTGATTGGAAAGATGATATGGAGATCATATTACGTTCAAAAGGTTACTACCGAGTCACTATTGGTCTTGAATTGGAGCCAAACAATGTAGCAGAAAGAACCAAACACTACAACAAGCTTGATGAAGCTTACGGTCTTCTTTGTCTCTCCATCTCCAAGGATCTTCACTTCCATCTCAGCGGATTGAAGACTCCAAAAGCCATATGGGAGCAACTTGAAACACTATTCGGCAAGCAGGATGAGCTTAGGGCTTTTCAATTAGAGAATGAATTGATTGGCCTTAATCCTGAGAATTTCGAGACCATCAATGAATTCTTCACAAAATTCAAGAACTTGAACTTGCAATTGAAGAACAGTGGTGTTATCAAAGAGGATAAATAGTTGATCCTCTCCATTCTAAGCAAGCTTGGGAAAGATTATTCGGTATTTGTCTCCACTTTCAATTCCGGTCGGCTAACTACCCCGAATTGGAAGATGCCTACCTTGAATGCCTTCATTGAGTCCGTTACGAAAGAGCATGACAAGTTGATTCAAATGGGGTCCATAAGCTCCAAATATTCAGCCCTATTTGTTCAAGGACCCAAGATCTCGAATGGTAAAGGAAAGCTAAAGAAGGAGAAGCCCAAATTCGAGCCTCACAAGCAAAAAGACAAAGGCAAGCAAACGGATGCACCATCCAGTTCGAAATCCAAGCAAAAGGGAAAAGAAGGTAACCAAAAATCTAAATGTACTTATTGTAACCGTGGCTTTCATCCCGAAAGTTCATGTATGAAGAAGACTATAGATCAAATGGCCCTCCTTTTGGAAAAGAACAACATAACCCTTCCTGACGGTGCAAGGAAGAAGGATCGGAATGACGATCATGAAAGAGGACAAGCACTCATGGCAACGGTTTCGAAGCCCACTCTCTTGATAGATTCGGGTGCATCAAATCATATGGCTGAAAATATTGATTCTTTTTCCTCATTCGATCCAAACAGCTCCATCCCCATCCATTTGGGAGATGACTCAAAAATTTCTTCAAAGGGCAAAGGTACGATTCATGTAGATCATGGATGCTTTCAGAATGTTCTCTATGTGCCTTCCTTAGCTTCGAATCTCCTTTCTGTGTATCAAATGACACACACTGGTGATCCAAAGAAAGTCACATTCAGCCCTAATACA
Source organism: Larix kaempferi (assembly GCA_027924585.1). Taxonomy (NCBI): domain Eukaryota; kingdom Viridiplantae; phylum Streptophyta; class Pinopsida; order Pinales; family Pinaceae; genus Larix; species Larix kaempferi. The sequence goes on along the minus strand of BSBM01000994.1, from coordinate 20,650,910 downwards.
GTTGAAATTTCTGATATCAAAAGTGGAAGACTAGTTGCGGTTGGAAAGGCAAACCACACTGCAAAATGTTATGAGTTTTCGCACTTTATTCCGCTTGCAAAGCCCACTGCTCTTCGCACACATGGTAATGAGGTTAGTAGGCTTTGGCATGAAATATTTGGACATCTAAATTATAAGTATTTGCTGCTGCTATCAAATAAATCCATGGTAGATGGGCTTCCACAACTCCGTTCCTCGAAGGGAATATGCACCGGTTGCATTATTGGGAAGCACCCCGAGCACAGATTCGACCGTGGCAAGGCTAGCAGAGCCTCTACTATTTTGGGATTGATCCATTCTGATATCAGTGGTCCGCTGCCCCATATGTCATTAAATGGTTCAAGGTATGTTTTGACATTTATTGACGATTTTTCCCGCTTTACATGGGTATTCTTTCTCAAAAACAAGTCAGAAGTGCTTGGAAAATTCAAGGATTTTAAGGCTTCTGTTGAGACCACCACTGAGAGCAAGATCAAAGCTCTTAGATCTGATAATGGTGGGGAATATATCAAGTCCGAGTTGCTGCAACTTTGTGCCCAAAGCGGAATCAAGATCCAACATACAGTTCCCTACACACCCCAGCAGAACGGTGTAGCGGAAAGGAAAAACCGGTCACTGAAAGAGATGGCTACATGCATGATTGAATCGAAAGGTTTGGCTGCAAATCTTTGGGCTGAAGCAATCAATGTTGCTGCATATATACAGAACCGTGTTCCACATTCATCCGTGAAAGGTATGACTCCTTTCGAAGCATTCTTTGGTCACAAACCGGATGTGTCAAATTTGAGAGTTTTTGGCTCTACTGCATGGGCTAGAATTCCTTCTGAGAAGAGACGAGCTTTGGATCCACAAAGTATCGAGTGCATATTGATAGGATATGGGGAAGAATCAAAAGCATATAAACTCATGGATATCAGATCTAAAAAGATATTCATAGAGCGCAGTGTGCAGTTTGAAGAACCGCTTCAAGAATTGCAACTAGTTGAGGAGAAAACTGTCGATTCACCGCCTTCACCAGAAGAAGATTCGAGCAGCGATAATGAAGGTATGAGTTCTGATATTTCTGATATTGTAGCAGCATATGATGATCATGACATATCAGGTTCGGAATCCGACCATTCAGATCCCCCTCAGTTACCAAAGTGGGCCCAAAACACTCTACAATCTGCTGGTTCTAGTCTTGGAAATCCTGCTGATCCGAGACGAACAAGAGGAGACTTTCAAAGGGCAGGTATGGCTGTTTCTATTGCTGATCCATTTCTTCCTGAGATTTGTTATTTGATGGCTGGTTCAGATCCCCAATCATACTATTCAGCCCATCGAGATCCGAGATGGAGAAGTGCCATGGATGAAGAGTACAGTTCTCTTCAAAAGAACAATACATGGGAGCTAGTTTCTCTTCCACCTGGAAGAAAATTAGTGAAGTGTAAATGGGTCTACCGTACTAAAGTTGCTGCTGATGGCACTATCAGCAAATATAAAGCAAGGTTGGTGGCAAAAGGTTTTTCCCAAGTCCAAGGAGTGGACTACACAGAGACCTTTGCACCGGTTGCAAAGATGGATTCCATCCGCCTTGTTTTAGCTATTGCCGCATCCAAGCACTGGGAAGTGCATCATATGGATGTGAAGAGTGCATTTTTACATGGAGACCTTGCTGAAGAGGTCTATATGCAGCAGCCAGAGGATTATACATCAGATCCATCATTGGTTTGTAGATTGAAGAAATCTTTGTACGGGTTAAAACAGGCCCCAAGAGCTTGGTACGCAAAGATGGACTCCTTCCTTCTTTCTCAGAATTTCCAAAGATGCAAATCTGATCCGAATGTCTATCTTCAGCGAGTTAAAGGTAATTTGTTGGTTATTGTACTTTATGTTGATGATCTGCTTATTACTGGTAGCACACTTACTTCAATAAACAAGCTAAAATCTGCCTTAAATCTAGCTTTTGACATGAGCGATTTGGGCTTGCTGAGTCACTTTTTGGGCTTGGAGATAGCTCAAAATTTTGATGGGATCACTATATCTCAGCAAAAATATGCTTCCGACCTGTTATTGAAGTTTAATATGGCTGAATGTAAGGCAGCCCCGTTCCCATTCCTCTCAGGAATCAGTCTTGAGGAGGGAGATTCCACACCGCTTGCAGATTGCAGTATGTATCGACAGTTGATTGGTTCACTACTTTATTTGACACATTCACGGCCTGATATCTCATATGCCGTGAGTGCCGTGTCAAGATATATGCAGCAGCCACATGAGCTTCATTGGCGAGCAGCCAAGCGGATCTTGCAGTATGTGCAAGGTACGAGACAGTTTGGCATACATTATGCTGCAGATTCTGAGCTAGATTTCATTGGTTTTACTGATTCAGATTGGGCAGGTGATAGCATTGATCGGAAGTCCACTTCCGGTTATGTTTTCATGATTGGTCATGGTGCTATTTGCTGGTCCAGCAAAAAGCAAGCAGCCATTGCACTTTCTTCAGCAGAGGCAGAGTATCGAGGGGCAGTCAATGCCTGCATTCCGACAGTTTGGTTGCAGGGTATTCTTTCCGAGTTTGGTTTTGGTGGCACTACTTCGACTGTCCTATTTTGTGACAATCAAAGTGCTATCAAGATCTCCACAGATCCAGTTCAGCGGCAGAGGACCAAACACATTGAGATTCATATGCATTACATTCGACAGTTGGTGCATGACCGCACCATCATTCTGCAATATTGCCCTACTGATGAGCAAATTGCAGACATCTTCACCAAGAGCTTCACTGAGAAGAAGTTCTCTTACCTCCGTTCACTGTTGGGGGTGAGTTCCATCATGGTGGAGACAGATTGATTCATTATTATGCTTTAGCTTGAGGGGGGGGGCTTTCTTCCCACTGGGTTTTCCCTCTTTCCTCACTTAGTTTATTTTCAGCATTTTTTGGATTATTGTATTGGGGTGACCTTTGGTCTTAGTTACCAGGGCCCCACATTATTTTAGTTGGCACATCATAGTCTAGCTTGAGGGGGGGTGTTCGGATATCCACATCATCTATTTCAGGATACATATCTATTTCAGGATCATCTATTTCAGGATACATATCTACTTCAGGATCTTGCATGATCTATTTCAGGATATGCATCCCAGTCACCAGTTTGATGCCTCCAGCACCTTATCCACCTTCTTCTAGCACCCGAGAGCCACTTACCACAGAGTTTTAGCCCTCCTAAGCTGAAAGGCGCCCTCTTCTCACCTACTGACAGAGAAGGGCGCACTTGTTCACCTACCACTGCAGATTCACTCCAGTTACATTCAGTTAGCTCCGATTCTCCCTGATTTGAGGCTAGTTTCACTCCTGACTGACTGTTTCACCTCCGATTGACCTCCAGTTCGATTAGGTGACTTGTTCTGACTCCAGTTAGCCTCCCATGCGCCCCCACTGAGCCTCCAGATCCTATATTAGTGCTACACACTTCAGTTACATTTATTACACTCAGTTAGACTCAGTTTGACACCTGGATGACTGGTTGTTGTGATTGATGAGCACCACCGATGATTTATGAGGACTCCTAGACAGAGTCAAGCTACTCCATTCTGTGATTCGAATGACCTTCTTAGGCAATTCGAATTGCTCAGTCATTGTGACAGTTTGTATTGTAATTCATTCACCCTTTCTGGGATAGAGAGCACTGCTGCATGTTTTGCACAGTTTTGCACCATATTTTCTATGTTCATCTGTTGTGATTGATTTACTTGTTCATTAGATCTGCTGTGACTAATTTTACATGTTCTTCATAAGTTGTATTAGGCAAGAGCTTTACAACCAATTTCAATGAGGGAAACTTACATTAAGTCGAAAATATATCCTCCACTCCATGGACCAACTAAACATGAGTGAATCTTGTAGCGATATTGATTGAGGTTCAATATGCCCAAAGCGTCGGAAAAAGAATTAGGTGCCAATTATTTTTACTCTTATTGATCATCTACTGAATAATGGACAATCAATCCATTCACATAAGGATAGTAAAGGGAATATTGTTCCGATTTGAGCCCTAATTTGGTTCTTAATTCCATCATCATCTTATTTTGAAAATGAATGGCATGGTTGGTGAAAATTTCCTTACGCACACCAAACCTAACAATGATGTGATTGAATATCATTAAGGTTCGTGTTTCACCATCATTAGAAAAGGTAGGCATATCTTCAGCCCACTTTGTGAATTAGACTATGACCATTATAATGTACTTATGACCTTTCACCAAAACAAGATGACATGTCATAAAACCAACACCCCATTTTGCAAAGGGGGAAATGGTGACAACAAGAAATAATGGAGCGGGATATATACATATATGTTTTTAAATATTTGATAGGGATGACATTTCTTGACCACTTCAATTCAATATTTAAAATTGGAAGACCATAGACATCCTACACACAATATCCTCTATTTGTTTCCAACCCAATTGAAGAGGTAACTATCACATGATCGACTATGATAATCATTAAGAATCTACTTCACTTTCTCCCAGTTAAGCATTGATGTAGAATGATATCAAACCCATTATTACACAAAGTGTCACCAATAATGAAGTAGTTCTTAACAACATGATGAATCTGTCAATTTTCATCATGACAGAAGTGGGAAGGGAAAATTTGGGTCTACAGATATATAATAATGTCCCCATACCAAGCTTAAATGGATTCAATGAGGAACATATCACTACTACATTTTTTACCTTTTGGGGGGGACCGATTGTCTTTTTCCCCAAAAGTGACTTTTCGGGCTGGTTTTGGCATTGGAAGCGGTTTTAACAAATTCCCCCCCAAAAGCACTGGCATTAAAAGTTTGGGATTTTAGGGGAGATTTTAGAAGAGATCTAAACCACCTCCAAAAGTGACTTTTAGGGGTGGTTCTAAAGCCCCCCCATAGATACCTATGAGGGTGGTTTTGAAACCCCCTCTTACAAAACTACAAGGGTGGTTTTGAACCCCCCTCTTACAAACCTACAAGGGTTGTTTTGAACCCCCCTCTTACAAACCTACGAGGGTGGTTTTGAAACCCCCCTCTTACAAACCTATGGGAGGGGGGTTGGAACTCCCTTCTTAAAAACCCATGAGGGCGGTTTGGAACCCCCCTCTTACAAACCTACAAGGGTTGTTTTGAACCCCCCTCTTACAAACCTACAAGGGTGGTTTTGAAACCCCCCTCTTACAAACCTATGGGAGGGGGGTTGGAACTCCCTTCTTAAAAACCCATGAGGGCAGTTTGGAACCCCCCTTGTAGCAACATACAAGGGAAGTTTCGAAACCCCCTTGTAGAAACATACAAGGGTGGTTTAGAACCCCCCCTTGTAGCAACCCCCCCCTTTTAAAAACCTATGAGGGTAGTTTGGAACCCCCCTTGTAGCAACATACAAGGGAAGTTTTGAACCCCGTTTGTAGAAACATACAATGGTGGTTTAGAACCCCCCCTTGTAGATGCATACAAGGGTGGTTTAGAACCCCCCCTTCATGTGAGATATGGATATCATTACAAAGTTTTATTAATAAAGGATAGATTGTAGATCCTTAAATATTGTAGGGAACTAAAACTAGATTTTGTAGCAACTAAATGAAGCTTCTAGGGCTCATGGACTAGGATTGAGGCTCTAAATCACCACAAAAGGCCTAAAAATGGAATGTTTATAATACATGTGTCATATTTTCACCATCATAAGTTTTTTCAAACTAGGGATAGACCTCATCCTTGGAAATGGATGTGGGAAAGAAACAATGGTTGAAAATGTTTCTTCCATGACTTAAACTGATGCATAAGCCCCTACACCACCAAATAAGTGACAGAGATATTATCAAGCATGCATCACCTTGTTAAGGACCTATACAGATTAATTATGTAGAGTAATCAATAGGCTTATATTAATTATTTTTCATTCCTTGATCATCATTTTTTTCATTGATGCTTGAGCATATGTTAGGTCCCATGAGGGATAATGAGAAAAAAAATGAAAATATTATGCTTTTCCCAATTATGAAAAGAGTAATTGAGGTGAGGATTTTTTTTTTCAAATGTTACATATCTTTATATTTAAGGATAATTTAATGAGTAGGTAAACCAGACTCTTAAGAATCTCTTATTATGCAAGAAGGGTTACTCTTTTAGGACAAAAGAAATGGCGAAGCCCAATAAAAGGGCCCCATGAGTTTACTAAATGTGTTTTTTCTTGTCACTAAAGAAGACATGGGCCTATTCATAGTTTGTTACTTGATTGTATGTTTATAAATGGATGCAAAGCTTGAGCTCGAGACTCTAGAAGAACATAAATCTAATCTTAATACTATTCTATCTAATAAGGTTCATTTAGGAAGAAATAGAGTTCTATACTCTTGAAGTGTTAGATGGACACATAATATGTATATTTAGATTTATATTGGAAATCATGGATGTAAAACTTTTTCTTGGAGTAGACACACAAGAAACAACACTTGGCATTTCCTTGTGTTGAAAAACCAAAGTTTATCCTTATTCCAATTCTCAAAAAACTTGAGAATATTTTCTCCATTCCATTTTCCTTTACCTTCTATCATACTCAAAACCTCGTTCCGATACTTATTTTTTATAAATATATTAGTAAATAGTATGTAGAATCCTTATTTTAATTACATAGATTACATCTATCTAGACCATTATAGGACTCCTTTCGATAGTTATACCAAGTAAGAATCTTATTGGAAAGTTCTAGCTAAAGAAAAATCCTTTCTTTTAAGGGATAGTAATTCAACTTCCATATAGATTTCCACAACCATTTCTTCTCCTCTCCAAATTATTCCTCCATCCTAGCCTTGTACCCTAATTACATTGTATACATCCCATAGGCTTTTCCTCTTTACCACAATATAATATCTTCCTTTTCCTTGAGCCTTATAGCACCATTATTTGGGACCTAGATGGAATTGATCATTTCTTCCACAAATTCTTCTTGGACGCCCATTTGTATGGTTATTTTTCATCATTATTTCCATATTGAATTTGAATCAAAATCTACTATATCTACTAAACGATGAAACCCCTAGATAGTTAAGATATTTTTTCAAGTTTTTGAGAGTCTGTAGATAGCCTATAATGGATCCTCTCTAAGCCTAACTTGTAGTTGGATTATGTGAATAGTCTTTTCGATTTCCCTAGACTTGACCTTGACCTCTGTGTGTAAAAAGAAATTGCACACCACAACACTCTACTATTGCATTACTTCATAAAATGAATTAAATACACAGGAGACTTCTCAAAAAAGATCTAACGATTTATCTACCAAAAAAATGTCTAGATACAATGTACTAATTTTCACTATATCTATATCAATATCAATTTAAGGACTCACAAAAAACTAACCATTGTTTAAATGTGTCAACAACTAACAACCAAAATAATTACCATACTCTAACACTACATTCACCTAAAAAGCCAAAAAACACATTTGAATTGCCCTTGCTACTCCATACTCCTCTCTCTATATAAAAATAGAAATAGGATTAAAATAAATATATATATATATATATATATAATCTCAATGAAGGTCGGAATTTCAAATCCAAATGCCTCATAAAATTTGATGGTTTTAACATTCTTATAGAACATTTTATTGAAAAAAAAGTGACGATTAATCTTGATTATGACTGTATAAATCACCTAGTGACGTGCAAATTACCTGTAACATTCTATCATTGAGAATACACGTCAAATTCCACCCCTGCATTCTCACTGGACAACCGAATAACTTTATTTTGTCAATTTTGTCCATTGACTTTTGAATATGATGCTTAAACTGTAGTGATGCTCAAAGGGGACACTTCAAACTCTCTTATTTTAGATAATTGACTTTTGATTCCTCTTCAATGACTCTCTTTCCATTTTGGTTTTCTTCGTTTGCAATCGCATAAACGACTGCATTCAGAGTTTTCATCATACCAGAGCGTCTATCTAAAGAGCTGAACATGTGATGGCACTCCTAACAACACAATACATGAAAGTCCAAACGCAGAAATAAACGCATTTTAAAAGCTCAGTCAATAGACTACTGTTAAAAACATTTGCAGTCCAAATATATGGGGAGAAAAACAAATCTTTATTGGTAATAATCTTATTCAGATCCAATCGATAGCTTACAACCCAGGAATCATGAAAATAACTGAACTGCACGTCTATAAATCACACAACAAACTAAGATGATTGAATTTCTAGAATCAAAACAGAAATTACATTGTTGATTTCTTTTTCCTAATGCAGGAAGTTCTCTACACCAGAAGGGTGAGTATATAACCTGGGCCTGGATCAGCTTAAATTTGGACGGATCATCTCACTAAAAAGTGGCAGCATCCATCCTGAACCTTCCTTCACCATGAGGATTGATCCTGGTTTGGATCAATGACCTAAATTATGCTAATTATATTATTAATAGATAAGCTACCCAGAAATCTTAGTGCAGGAAAGACACATCTCCTGAAGTAACATCTCTTAAAGTAAGACTTTATTAGTAATGTTTTTCTTTTTTTCAAAACCAGTAAAACTTGCATCTCTACCCAATAGAACTGGAGCTGGAATAGATCACCAAAATAACAGTAAACCTAAACAAAGACCAACCTTAATGCAGTTGGACGAAACACCCTTGAGGGATAGACGTAGCTGCTAGCAGCTCCCTATCCCTTTATTAACAATGTTGATGTTTGAGTGATATTAAAGGAACCGGTGCCTGTTTAATGCAAAGGCACGATTCACGTCATATACTGCTGAGGCGACCATCATTTTGTTCTGAATCTTCAAAAGTTCCACTTGCGCTTCAAGTGGACTTAACTCCGCTTGCGGTGCCACTCCCGTTGACGAAGGGGTTGTGGATGAATCAGTTGCAGCGGAGTTGTGGCGGGGCACTTGAAGCGGTGATATCGACTGCATTCTTATCTCTTCAAAAGGATCAACAAGTATTTTAGCGCATGGAATGTGTAAATTGAAATCACACGGCGTACTACCTTCGCAGCGATAGCTCCATTGCCCAGGATTACAAGCTTCTCCGCACACATTACATATGCATGCAGGTGGTGCCTCAGCTTCAGCTTCCTGAGGAGTGTAAGTATAAAACAGGAGTTGAAGCGTGTGGTGTGGATGTAGAGGATGCCGCACCATCGCAGCCAGCTTGGCACACGATGGATGAACATCGACGCCACACCCACGGCAGTCATAAAGAAACCCTAAAACTTGTTTTCCACAAACGTCGCATACACGATCGAGTGAAACTGGTTTCTCCCTAAACATGAGAGGATGCTGGGGATGACAAGAATGGAGAATGGACTTAAGAGTTTGAGCGCAGGATTCGTGCAAGTCGAAGTCACATGGAAGGCATCGATATCTGAAACCATAACCAGATTCTTGGCAGCCATCGCATCTGAATTCAGATTGGAGATGTACGAAGCTCAGGGCGTGCTGGCTATGGCTGAAATGTTGAATTTCCCCTGTTCTCATCCCCTCCTCTGTCATGCTGAAATTTCTGATCGGACTAGACAATACCGGGAAGCGATTCCAATGTGCCAGTCAAACGAAGACTATATAGAATCTCACCTTGCATTCATGGAGTACACAACTTGTTAGATGCTCCGGCGATAAACTCGGCAACAAATTGATTATAAATCGAGTCGACTGTCAAAGTCAACTTCCAACTGCGCTTCGATAAGAAACCAAGAAAATCACGGCATCTTTGAAGTTTTATATAGTTTTCGTCAGTGCGAAACAGCTCATACACTATTTTCTTTTTCTGATCTATTACAGCTATGATTCATCCTCCCTTGAACACGCAACTACTTATCTTAAATATATGGTTTTCGCTTGCAATGGCTGGCATGGCAGAGACACTTCACAATGGCCATGGCATGGCATATTTGGAAGTCAGCAGGGAATTGAAATTTAACGTGTTACTTTGCATATTAAGAAATGTGGTTGTGTTAGTTTATCATCAAGAAAAACATACAACTTTGAAAAATATTTTATCTTTTCAAAACATGGAAGTTTTGTTGTGACAATGGAAGTTTTGTTGTGATGTTAAAATGTATGCATCACAACAAAACTATCATCTTTATTCACATCTCACTAAAACTTCCATAATGTTGCACTAAAACTTTCATCTTTATTCACATCTCACCAAAACTTCCATAACATTGGAACAAAACTTCCATGTTTTGAAAATATGAAATAGTTTCAAAGTTGTGTGCTCTTCATAATGATCTTTCCTAAAAGCCCACATAGTGGTGCACATTTGGGAAATATAACTTTTTGAAAAATTGTGTTATGGTCACAAACTTCAAGAAGGTTCTTTTAAACCAATGTGTTATGGTAGCAAATCTAAGAAAGGTTAGAAGCTTTTAGACAACCTTAACATGTTTGTCTACTTCGAAAATTGTCTTTAGATAGCCAAATGAAATCACGTTTAGAAATAATGATTACTATGTCAAGCATGTTAAGAGATAGATGTACCATTTAAGCATTTGACTCGTAAGGTACAACATTATCTTCAAAATTATCCTAGCAAAACAATTTAATGACTCAAGAAGCATGGTTGATGGTGACATATCTACCACCTTTCATTAGCACTCATGGGAAACAACATTATTTTCACATGATGTGCTTGATGGCATGCTCAAAATTTCATGTCCTTTCCTTTGGATGCTTAGATTTGGAACCAAATTTATCTTTTGTATAACTTGTGGAGTTCCAACTATCTTGCCAATGAGAAAACCTTCCTACATGTTTTTCATACTTGCAAAAACCTTGGCATCTTTCAAAATGATGTTTTGCTCGAACTGAATTATGCCATATCATTGAGTACCTATATTATATAGTCCTATAAGATGCTAACTAAATATGGCATGATTCATTAACAACTAAGAAATTTTAATCTACAAAAATAATCCATGGGCATCTAGACATAATTCTTTTCTTGTGCTACGAGAAGCAAGAAAATAGACCTGGTTAGTAGGATTCTTTCTTTGACAACTCATTCATAATGTTCTCACGTAGCACACCATATATTAGACCCTAAGTAGAAGTATACCTATGATTAGGACACACCATGAGTATAAAAGGATTTAAGAAGACTCCAAAATCACAAAAAAAATTGGATGAAAGAGGTAAGTACCTCTAAATTATGAAGACAAATGAGCTCGAAAGGCTACACAAAAATGAAATCCAAAAGTAAATTACAAACACGAAACTAAATTTAAGATGGATTTATTCTTAAAAGAAAATTATGAAAGAAAATTTCTTATTCAAAGACGGCTAACTGAAAGTAAACCTATGCTATATATATATATATATATATATATATATATATATATATATAAACCTATTTATATGTCCTATGCTAACCCCTAGCAACATGTATTATGTGATGCCATAGTTACAATATTGTAACCATCCATATGGATGGTTTATACATCATGAATAAGAATCTCATGTTGAGTAGGTGAATGAATATGCTACAATTTAGTATGAAATGAAATGAAATTCAGGTGTGAATTTTAAGTGCAAACTTGATGGTCAAGGACTTAGAAACTTGATAAGAAAACAAATTGCATCCATATTTCCATCACACCAAACATTTGTTCTAAAAATTAAAATTCTATGCACATGTGTGGGGAATGAAATTAGTTGATTCATTTCTATCACTAGCTTAAGATTGTTCATGAATAGACATGGTAGGTTTGCATTCTTTACTTCCTACTAACTCAACATTTTGAGATAAACCTTGTTGTTCCTATCTCATTGCTATACAATTCCAAAATATATTTCGAACAATACATTGCAACATTTGTGTGATTAGTGCATTCAAAAAGTTTGTTGTTAGAAAGGAGTCAGCTAGTTCTTTTGTTCAATAGATTTCTCTTTTTGTTCATCCTTGCAACTCATTATCCAATTTTGTATTCCATCTCTACATTAGAATAGTGGATTCATCAATTCCTTATACTCATATGTAAAAATCAAAGAGTTTCCTTTTCATCTCAATGAGATTCTCAATAATACTCACCAATAGGCCATACATTCATGTTGCACACCAAATGTAATATAAATTCCCTTTGACCAAGAATGTTGTTTAAGTACAGGGTTGAATGTTCTCTCCCATACGGGTGTGTGCAAGAAGATGAGGGTCACTTTAGATGCAATCCTACTTTTTCAAAACTCGTTCCTGATACATAAAAACATAACGTGTTTCTGATACTTAGCACCTACCATGGTAAGACCCGAGCCTGACATGTCACTGGACATGTAGGATAGGTAACCATAACGCATACGCATTATAGAACTACAAAACGTGTACGCGTTATGTAGTTACAAAACGCGTACGCATTATTGAAATCTAAAATCAATTTAGAAACACAGTCCTGACCACCCGCGATGCTCTTCACCCATCAGAAACGCGAAATAGAGGTTGGACGAGGACGGTTTGTGTGCCTTGTAGTATCGGTGGAGCTCGATTTAGCTGGAGGGGAGGCAAATTCACCGGTTGATTGTCATCTAATCAGGTAATTCATTCACCCATACCATTTTTTTGTCATTTCTTAACCTACATTACTATTTTTTTATTGTTTAAAACAACCTAGTTTTGTAATATTGATAAAATTGGGAATAACCCAATCTCTAATTAAATTCACATCTCCCTCAACTAAGATGAGTGAATAATTAAAATGAATCCATTTTCAAAAACTCAAAAATTCCTAATCCAACCAAAAATTGAAAAAAATAGAACTCCCCCCTTTCTACAATGTATCCATCTAAGTCACCTGACACGAGGACACGGGACACGAGTGTCCCCACGGGACACGGTGACCCTCAGAATTAGGACACGTTTTATATACATATATATATATATATATATTTTTAAAATATATTAAAATTTAAAAATATAAACATATAGATCCAATAAGATTTAACATTTACAATTACAAATATTCAATAGAAATTACATTTACAATTACAAATATGAAATATTCAATAGAAATTAGATCATTCACAAAATCACAAATCACAATGAGACATTGAGACACATAGATGCATGTTAGAGACTCGGAACCATATTTCTCATTAAGTCATCAAAATCAAAATGCATTACATAGATGTCAGAATGCCACTCGGCACTGGCAAATGCCAAATAGAGTAATAGTCTAATAGTCTAATAGTAAATACAAAAAAGGAGTGGATCAAGATGGAAGAATCCCATCTGTCAATGACTCAATAGTCCTCCTCCATGCCTGAATCAACAAACTCATCACTGCCCTGATCCTCCTCCTCCTCCTCCTCCTCCTCTCTGCCAATCTGACTAACTACATCTGTTGGTGTGGAGGATGACCCCTCCATACGATCACCCTCATCAAAAGTGACTGGTTCTAGCATTGGATCATTAAGATCCATGTTGGCTAATGCCAACTCAGTACTGCTGTCCAAACCCATCTCATCAGGAAAGACATCCCTCAAGGATATCTTTTGTAGAAGAGGGCATGTTGCCCCATGAGTTGTCCACCAAACAAGGGGTTTCTTAACCCCCATGTCTCTAACCACCTCATATCCTCCAAATCTCCCAGTTCCACTATAAAACTCATAAAATTCCTCCTCCACCACCTCAAGGTGGTCTCTATCCTGAAGTAGCCGTCTAAATGCTATCTTCCTCCCCTCTGAGATCTCTCCATCCATGTGAGGAGGGACTCTGGATGAGGGCCCCGACCCACCACTGAGCCAATCCTAAACATAGAAACTGGGGTTCAATGAGTGGACCAAGCAATGCAAAGGTGTGCAAACTCATACATATCCATTTCATTCCATGCCACTTTGTCCTCCCCTCCAACCACAGGGCGTAATATGTTGAAATCAATAAATTTAATGTTAGCTTATGAAGTTGATGGAAATATTGTTTTCTGCAATGGACGTAAAGGCCAAAACATGTCAAAATAACACTCCTAAATGCTAAGAAGTTTAAACCCAAGTTTGCATGGAAAAGTCACCAATGAGGGTTAAGAAGTGCCTTAACTTCTAGAAAGAAGTTGAATGAAACTTACTTTTTAATTGTTAAATGTTTAATTTTAAGTTTTAAATGTATGTAAATGAATGCCAGTAAATTGCTTACTTGAGTTTGATTTAATACATTTTCAATTTTGAAGAGACGTCATTATATACCATGTATATTTTTCTAATGATTTTCGTAAAGATGTCTTTATTGCAGTTGCGGCTATGCACACCAATGTCGAAATACTGATTGAGCTTTCCCACTTGAGGGGCATTAGTGCAGCTTTTAGTGGTGGTGACAGGATTCGCCGCTTGCTTGCATCAACCTTGGATGCAATTGTTGACACCATTTCACAGTCTAGCAATGTACTATATGATATTACATCATATAGAGAAAGAAAAAGACAACAATATGCTGATGGGCTAGACTACAATGCAATAAAAAAGTTGAAAATATCCAAAGAACTCATATTTGCATTGTTTAGGGAGCCTCATACGGGGGAAATCCCAAATGTAAACAGGCCGCATATCTCCATTGAGTGGTGCACGTTTCAACCATTTGTTGATAACTGGATGGATAGATGGTACATGGTTTTTGAAATGCCACCACACAACAATAGGGAAATTCCCTTGTATTTCCTTCAAAAGATGTACGCAGAGTTCGTGTTACATAAACACGTAAAGTATTTTGACATCTTGTAGTTTCAAGGGATCGGTGGTGGGATGCCCCAAAATCGACCCAATGCGAGGCTTCGAGACCAGGATCGCCCTATCCCTGCACCTCGCAGGTAGTTTCCTGGGCCAAATGTCCCACCTGCACATCATATTATTCCATAGACACGGGATGCATTTTTGAGTTTGGCACAGGCGGTTGTTCGCCATGGCACTATGGTTCAGCATATGGGTGAGGAAGGCACATATGTCCCTGGTGTGGTACATACACCAACTCGTCACCATGCAGGACCATCAACTAGTGCAGGACCATCAGGACCATCCACTAGTGCAGGACCATCGACACATCCCCATCTTAGTACTGATCCTCACTAGTGCACATCATGTGGTCGTCCCTACTATGGTCTTGCCTCAGATGTTTCCTTCAGTGGGTTTTTGAGAGAGGTATGTTGATGGTTATTTATAATCAATTCTTCATTTATTTTCGTCTTTGTACACATATATATAGTTTGAGCTAATATATTAATTTTGTGAACTTGCAGTTGATGCTTTATGCCGACAGTGATGCCCCAAAGCTGGATGTTCCAGACTCTACAGGGGGGCATGATGCTACCCATTTGGTAGGCCCATCTTATATAGCACCTATTGCCATATCTCACACCGAGGTAAACATTTTAAAATTTCAGTTTTTTAATACTTGTTAATTTGTTAATTTCCACATACTTTACATTTTAGTTCACTAATGCTATCTACGGTCTAATATCTACAATTATTAAACTTGCAGATGGCAGATCCTTCACTGAGGCAAGGTAATGTGGAGGTAGCACCCTTGGTCGTACCGTCCCATGAAACAATTGGGCTCCAGGTAAACAATTAAAAATGACATTTTTTAAATACATTTTTGTTTGTTGAATCATGCATGTCTAACTGCTTGAACACTTGCTGACTGTAGGCACCATCCAAGACATCTGGACCATTGCCTGGATTTGTATCTCCCTCCAGGCCATTCGTGAACAAGGGTCGTGTGTATGTGAGGCGTTCTACTCCTAGAAAGACTCCAGCTTCCCATGACCATGGGCTTACTCACACCATGGTAATGTATATCCTTCGATGATATTTGTTGTTTAACTTCAAATCCAATGCATAAATCGTTTTTGTTAATGTTTGAATTGCATGTTTACTACATCAGGAACCCGAGTTGTCTACTGAAAACCTCACATCGATGGTTGATGCAGCAGTCAGTGCCGCATCTGCAATGGCAACTGATCACACACAAGTATGTAACTATTTCAACATTATCTTTACATAGTTTATTATTGTTGTCTATTGTTTATTCATGCATTTCTAACTATTTCAACATTTTTTCATTGTAGCCACCACCAGCAGGAGCAGTTCCTGGCCCCCCTGGTACGACCATCCTGGATGTTCAACCAACGGCTCCATCTGCTACACAAGTAACGCAATCTCCTTTGTCAGTTGAGGTGAGATGTCCTTCAGTGACCAAGTGTTTTATGCACTTTCCATGCACCAGTTGATAATCGTTGATCTAATGTATTAATGTACATAGTTAGTTGAATTTAACAATTGATATTTAATTTGCAGGATCCAGAGACGCACACTGATCCTAGAGATGTGCCTAGAGGATCAACGCTGGGAAAGAACAAGAGGAAGCTTGAGTTTTGATGTGTTTTATGGGATATATGTACATTTGGATACATGTACATGTGGCTTTGATAGTTTTGGATAGTTTTGGACACATATGCGTTTGGATACTTTTGTATATATATGCACTTTTCAATACATTCACTTTTGGAGACATGTACATTGACTTTATTGTGCATGTACTTTTCGAGACATGTACATTGACTTCATTGGATACATATACTTTTGGATACTTTTGGATATACATGTACTTTTGGAGACATGCACTTTTGGATACTTTTGGATATATATGTACTTTTGGATACATGTACTTTTGGAGACATGCACATTGACATTTCACTTATAAATGAATGATACATTTCACTTTGTATTTGTTCTTCGGTTTCCACGTGTTCTTGTGTCAATCTAATGTGTTGATTTGTGTGGATTATCTATCACTCATGAATGCGCTATCTCAAAAGAACAAACTATTATATTTAAAGGTTTCAACGAACTCACTACATGCGTGCACTAATTGGTATCTAATTAAAATTTGTGATTTTGGATGATCATTACAAGTTATGTCAAAGTTCTTGCTCATGTAATTCTATCAAACTAAATGCAATACAATGTTTTTCAAGGTTTCAACGAACTCACTCATGCACACTAATTGGATAGGTGTAATTAAAATTTGTGAGTTTGGATGATTAAATTACAAGTTAAGTCAATGTTCAAGTGTAATTTAATAAAACTAAGTGCAATACATGCTACACATTTCATCAATGCCCAATATTTGATTGTACAATTAGATTCAACACTACATATGAGTAACTACATACAAGTGCTCAAAGCAACATTGGTGAAAGGAACAAACGTTACCTCGGTATTTGAGAAATAAAGTTCCTTCTAATGTTGATTGGGAAGGATATGCTTGGTTATCCTTATGGCTTGGAGGTCATCTTCATGTAGATAAGTACTCTTGTTGTCATGTGTCATTAAGGTTTTTTCATGTGGTAAAACCCTTCAGGGTCATGGTTTGTTCATGGTTTCATTGTACTTGATTTCTAAACATATAATTATTCTAACAAAGGTTGCAAGGTTTTCTTCTCCATGAGGGTTTCCCGAGATAAAATGTTGTGTCTCTTGTCCCTGAACAACATTTTCATGCGACTTGCAGCTCGACATAGCCTAGAAACCGGACATCGGACCGATGAACTGTCGACTCCGTTGGTCCCCTGTCGTGCGATTACCTCTAGGGGGCCCTCTCCCTCATCTCTCCATGGCCCCATGGCTTCATTGTGCATTCATTTCATAAACTAGGGTTTTGCTCAATTTCATTGCATGCAATCTTGCATTGCTGGGTCAACTCTGCAAAAACCTCCCCCGAGCCAGTGTTGGCAGTGTTCCCACGTCGGCATTGCCCACACACACTTGCAAGAGCCAATGGCATGCAATCTTCCTACTCCGTTTGCTTTTTGGCTCTCGGATGAAAATTCACCAAGTGTCCCTGAACGAAATTTTCATGCGACTTGCAACTCGACATAACTTGGAAACCAGATGTCGGACCGAGGAACTGTCGACTCCGTTGGTCTCCTGGCATGCGATTACCTCTAGGGGGCCCTCTCCCTCATCTCCCCATGGCCCAGTGGCTTCATTGTGCATTCATTTCGTAAACTAGGGTTTTTCTCAGTTTAATTGCATGCAATCTCGCATTGGTGGGTCAACTCTGCAAAACCCTCCCCTGAGCCAGTGTTGGTAGTGTTCCCATGTCAGCATTGCCCACACACACTTGCAAGAGCCAACGGCATGCAATCTTGCTGCTCTGTTTTCTTTTTGGCTCCCGGACGGAAATTCACCAAGTGTCCCTAAACGACATTTTCATGCGACTTGCAACTCGACATAACTCGGAAACCGGACGTCGGACCGACGAACCGTCGACTCCGTTGGTCTCCTGGCATGCGATTACCTTTAGTGGATCCTCTCCCTCGTATCCTGATGGCCCAGTGGCTTCATTGTGCATTCATTTCGTAAACTAGGGTTTTGCTCAGTTTAATTGCATGCAATCTCGCATTGGTGGGTCAACTCTGCAAAAACCTCCCTTGAGCCAGTGTTGGCAGTGTTCCCACATCGGAATTTCCCACACACACTTGCAGGAGCCAATGGCACGCAATCTTCCTGCTCCGTTTGCTTTTTGGCTCCCGGAAGGAAATTCACCAAGTGTCCCTGAACGACATTTTCATGCGACTTGCCTGGATAGTGCCAGGATAGTGCCAGGATAGTGTGGGGATAGTGCCAAGGGTGCCCCTCCCCTCCGGCCCAATTGTTGAGATATTGTAACTTCAAAGAATATTATATTTGTACTTTATTATTCTGTAGATGTTTCATTCTTCCGTGAAGATCTTATTGTATATCCGGAGATGTTTATTCCTCCGTCGCAATGTGGTAACTTGGGTTATTAGACTTCCCTAGTGGGGGTCAGCCCTGTATGTGTTATGTGGGTCAAAGGGTTGTTAGAACACCCTAGTGGGGTCAGCCCAGTTAGTTGTAATGGGGTATTTAACCCAATGGTTAAATACGAGCCTACATGATTTGTGTAAAAGACAAGTCGGAGTAGTGTATAAATAGAGGAGGTGTATTCCTCATTTCACACACACTCACTCACTTGAGAGTGGCTCACTTATGAGAGAGAGGTCTGCTATGGAGAAGGAGGAGCTTATGCTCAGGGTTATAGCTTTTGTATTTGCTGGTCATCTATATTGAGGAAGCTTTGTTGGGTTTTCTACCCCATGAGGGTTTCCCAGGATAAATCTGTGTCTCTTGTGTTTATGCTGTGCTTGTTGTTTCTTCAGTGATCCTGTATATGCTATTATTGTGAAATGGAATGTAATGCTGCTATTTTCTATCTTATCATATTAAATCTTAACATGGTATCAGATCTAACCTGAAGGAAGGCAATGTATGGCACTTACGACACTTGCTTGACTTGCGACAATTTGAAGGTTTGGGTTTTACATAGCAAAAACTAGTCATCGTGGAACTTTTGCTATAAATCCATTTATGCAAAGGTTCAGGATTTGAAAAGTTTACAGGTCATATTTAATATCCCTAGGTACCTTGTGTCCAGAGGGCACACTCAAATTCGTTGTACTTTGTGAGTTATGATCAGTACAAGTTAGGGTTTCTACCTCTTCCAGATCTTAGTCAAAATCAGGTGACCTAGGAAAAAAGGTCATAACATGGGCTAGGAAGCTCCAAATGAAATTTCATAAAAAGTGACAAGTAGTACATAGACTGTACTATCTCAAGAAATGTTTTTAGAGGCCGAAGCTGAACCAGTGACACGTGGCACTCTGTACAAGTTCGCTCTCCTATTTTATCCCATAAACAAGTCATGTTGCAACACTTGGCATAACTCTCTCTCAGAAAATCCAATTGAGGTCAGACCTATCGGGATGGAAAGATGACAGGTCAGGCTACGACAGAAAACGTTTTCAAACCCTGTGGACCAAAACGTTCAGAGTTACAGCAGAAACAATTAGGTACATATTTCCGTCAAAACAGAATTATTTTTGGAGCACCTTCATTCATGGCTTCTGGAATTTAGGGTTTCGGAGAAAGTTAGAATTTTTGGAATCAGAATCCATGGCTGAATGTTACTCAGGAAAATCAAAATTTGGAGTCCAAGATCGAATTTTTTGGTTGGGTAGAAGACCGGGCTTGATCAAACCCCAGTTTGGGATTTTGATCAGAAAGATGGAAAATTAGGGCTTCAGCAAAAGTTGGAATTTTTGAAGTCTGTAACCATGGATGGAAGCTCCTCAGAAAAATAAGAGTTTAGAGCCTTGGATCAAACCTTTTGATTGGGCAGAAGGGTGGGTTTCATCAAACCCTATTTCGGGATCCTGTCAAGAAGATCCAGAAGTTTCGAAGGCAATTTTGAGGGTCAAATTTTGGAGATTTCAAAATTGAAGTATGCTAGTTTGATTAGCTCAGCAAGACACATCCTTCCATCCATTCAGAAGTGTGAAAGTCAAAATTTGAATTTTTAGTGTTTCTCTAACAAACCCTAATCAAGCTCCAGATCAAGTTTCAGGGGGAGTTGAGGCTAAGGCCTTACATAAGAAGACTATAAGAAGTCTCGACAGGTATGACTTAAGGAGATACAGGTATGTCTTGAAATCTGATTCTTGATTAAGTTCATAATATGTTTGTCCTCATATTATTCAGGTCAGTACAATCTCGATTAATGTTAGAATTGTCTTATCACCCTAGTAACAGTATGAAAACATGTGAATAATAGAAGACATTCATTGTTTAGGGCTATATGATTGTACTAATGCACTGTGGTATTGTATGAGGTTGATGTTGTCTGCTAACAAGATATAGGTACATCACGAAAGACAAATCAAGTTCCATGACCATGATAACATGAAGACAAAGACTCATCCACAATCTTTGATCACATAGAATTTCTACTTACAAGGTATGTATGACTTTGTTCTATTATGCTTAACCTATGAGATATGCAGGTTCCAGCATAGGATATCTAAATCATTGAAGAAAACAAAGAAGATATTGATTAGCTATGTTAGACATAACTAAGCAGGTATACTAATCCAGGTATGTTTTTCTATGTCATGTTAGAATCTTACCTTGTGTTAGGATCCCTTATATAAGTATACTTGGTATGATTGGTTATGCTTATTCATAAAGTTAGTAATCAAGGGTTTATGCATATTATGTCTCTTATCTTGATGATTTAATTAACCAGAAGAGTACTATGATCAAACAAGAATATGCATGAGTAAAAGAAGACTTCCTTGAAACCCTGAACACTAATGATCATGACTATACATATTCAAGATTATTTAGAATTATAATGTTTTGATACTAATGAATGTATGTTTGTGTATGAGATCATGAGGATGACACTAGTGCACACTTGAGCATGCACAGTGGTACAGAATGAATATAAGTTCAAAAGACATATAGAAGATCAAGCGGGAGGTAACCACACAAACATAAAAGATAAGTATTTGAGTTGTTATTTCAAATAGTAAATGATATTGCTTGTATGCATATTTGTATTCCTAGAATATATCATGTTGAGTGTAAACATTCATAGAGCATTGAACAATATACTAATAATATGCATATGATTGGTAAGTTGGAAAAACATTCCATTGTTGCTTGTCTAGAATGAAACCTCTTTGCTGACATGCTGAGAGCTGTGCACACTCTCAATAGTATGTTCTGGTAGAGATGGAAGGCATCTAGATAGCCACTGTATGCATACAGGATATAGAAAAATGTTGTGCCAAAGTATTGGTCAGGATAGTTGCATAACTATGTAAATGATATCTGTATGCATAATAGGTTATCATGTCAACATGATTTGATGATTATGAAGCATTACTAATCATATACTTAATATTGATTTGTAGGAAAGATCATGAAGAATGATGAATACCGAACAACTGATGGATGGTCAACAAAAGATTTACAAATCAAACATAATATAGAAGGCTCGTGGCTAAAAGATTCTCTTAGAAAGAGGAAGAGAATCATGACGAGATGTTTTCTCCAAGTGGCTAGATAAGACCATTCTCTTAATGGTGTAGTTAAAGAAGAAGTGTGAATCAGGTTCTGTATGGGTACCCATGATCGATAATCAATTGATGAGCTTAATGATCACCATGGGTGATGTGGATCTCAACCTTTGCTACAAGGTTGAATATGGTTTCTATACACAGATGACATGGATGCAAGAAGGAACTCACCACAGAGTTTGAATGATATTGAGGCTCATATCAGTAGACCCATCTGACGAGAGATGACACAGATAGATATGCAGAAGATCACTCAATGTAGAGTGTGAATGATGTTCAGTCACAAAGGGAGAATTGACAATTTCTTGATAAGCTTGGGCTTTACCAAAAGTAAAGCTGATCCGTTACAAATGATGAACCTATCATACTATTACTGTATGAGGATGATCTATTTTTACAAATAGATCATGAAAAGAAAGAAGAAGATGGCTGTAGAAATGAAAATGAAAGATCTCAGATTGATGCATTACTTCCTAGGTCTGGAAGTATGGCAAGGCTCAGAAGGAATCTTTCTCAACCAGGGAAAGTATTCTGAGAAATATTAACATGATTTGATGTGTTGGAATGGCCACTCTCATGGATTCCAACTTGAAGTTGTTAGCAGATGACTCATCAGAGTTAGTGGATATAACTTTGTACAGACAAATTATTGAGTCATTGATGTATGCTTTCACCTGTTAGTTGCAAAGCATGTGATGAGGTACCTAAAGGATACAATAGACTTTGATCTATGTTATCTTGGAGATCATGACTTCAGATGGCTACACAGATGTTGATTAGGCAGGAAGTGTATCAGACAGGAAGAGCACATCGAGAGGATGTTATTATCTGGGATAAGCCATGATCTTGTGGTTTAGTAGAAAGTAGTCTAGTGTGGCTCTCAGCACAAGCGAAATATATGGCTGCTTGCTCTGCTAGTTGTGAAGCAGTATGGCTTCAGAATTGTTTGAATTAGATATAGACCCAACTGTGATCCTATGTGACAAACAGAGTTGTATCAAGATGGCAGAGAATCCATTGTTCCATGATAAGTCAAAGCACATAGAGATATGACAAGATATGGTGCAGAAAGGAACTATAAAGTTCAAATTTGTAACAAGTTACCGATGTACTAACCAAACCCCTACCGATCTGATGTACTGACCAAACCTCTACCTCAAGTAAAGTTTTCCGAGACAAACTTAATATAGTTTAGAAGGACCCTCCTCGAAAGGGGGAGTGATGTGATCACTTATGATGAGATTTCCTGCATCGACAGTGAGGTCGATGATGTGGATACCTATATTGGTGATGCCGACATAGAGGTTGGTGGATGGTCCTTAGATAGGGTATAAGGTGACAGAGGGATTGTATCATCCTTGAACACATGTTCTAAAAAGAGCCGTAGACAGATGTCTTCGAGAATGAAGTCCTTCGTGGACATGTGAGGATTGAATCATCCTTGGATTTCAGTCCTAAAGTGAGCCATAGACAGATGTCTCCGAGAAAGAAGAGGGATTGCATCATCCTTGAACACATGTTCTAAAGAGAGCCGTAGACAGATGTCTCCAAGAAAGAGGAGGGATTGCATCATCCTTGAACACATGTTCTAAAGAGAGCCGTAGATGTATGTCTTCAAGAATTAAGTCCCTAGTGGACGAGAGGATTGTATCATCCCTGGACTTCAGTTCTAAAGTGATCTGTAGACAGATGTCTCCGAGAATGTGGTCCCTAGTGGACGAGGGGATTGTATCATCCATGGACACATGTCCTAAAAGAGATCCGTAGAGATATGTCTCCGAGAAAGTGGTCCCTAGTGGACGTGATAGGACTGCATCGTCCCTGAGTGTTTGGTTCAAAATGTATGTGACAGGATTGCATCATCCTTGGACTTATGTCCTAAAGAGATAGGGATTGATCATCCCGTAAGTGGATCAGGATTGCATCATCCTTGGACTTATGTCCTAAAGTGATAAGGACTAATCATCCTGTAAGTAGATTGCGATTGCATCGTCCCTAGACATGGTGAGGTGTCTTAAAGTGATAAGGACTAATCATCCTATAAGTAGATTGGGATTACATCGTCCCTAGACATGGTGAGGTGTCTTAAAGTGAGAAGGACTAATCATCCTGTAAGTAGATTGGGATTGCATCATCCCTAGACATGGTGAGGTGTCTTAAAGTGACAAGGACTAATTATCCTGTAACTAGATTGGGATTGCATCGTCCCTAGACATGGTGAGGTGTCTTAAAGTGATAAGGACTAATCATCCTGTAAGTAGATTGGGATTGCATCGTCCCTAGACATGGTGAGGTGTCTTAAAGTGATAAGGACTAATCATCCTGTAAGTAGATTGGGATTGCATCATCCCTAGACATGGTGAGGTGTCTTAAAGTGATAAGGAATAATCATCCTGTAAGTTGATTCGGGATTGCATCATCCCTAGACATGGTGAAGTGTCTTAAAAGGATAAGGATTGATCATCCTGTAAGTTGATCTGGATTGCATCATCCATAGACATGAGAGATGTCTTAAATTGAGAGGGATTGATCATCCCGTAAGTGGATCAAGATTGTATCATCCTTGGACCTATGTCCTAAAGTGAGAGGGATTGACCATCCCGTAATTGGATCATGTGTGTTG
This sequence comes from Larix kaempferi, assembly GCA_027924585.1. Taxonomy (NCBI): domain Eukaryota; kingdom Viridiplantae; phylum Streptophyta; class Pinopsida; order Pinales; family Pinaceae; genus Larix; species Larix kaempferi. The sequence continues at coordinate 20,626,311 of BSBM01000994.1, read as the reverse complement.
CAGGGTATGCTGCTATTGTGTATACTTGTATCGGTGTGGATACTTGTATTGATGATGTATACTTGTATCGGTGTGGATACTTGTATTGATGATGTATACTTGTATTGATGTGAATACTTGTATTGATGAGGATACTTGTATATATACTTGTATTGATGAGGATACTTGTATTAATGATATGTATACTTATATTGATGAGGATACTTGTATTGATGGTGTGTATACTCGTGATGATCTAGATGACGATGCTGCTGATTGTGATGGTATAGATGACGATGCTGCTGATCGTGATGGTCTAGATGACGATGCTGCTGATCGTGATGGTCTAGATGACGATGTTGTTGATCGTGATGGTCTAGATGATGATGTTGCTGATCGTGATGGTCTAGATGACGATGTTGCTGATCGTGATGGTCTAGATGATGATGCTGCTGATCGTGATGGTATAGATGACGATGTTGCTGATCGTGATGGTCTAGATGATGATGCTGTTGATCGTGATGGTCTAGATGACGATGTTGCTGATCGTGATGGTGTAGATGACGATGCTGCTGATCGTGATGGTCTAGATGATGATGTTGATGATTGTGTGATGACAATGCTGATGATCGTGTGATGACGATGCTAATGATCGTGAGGATCCAGATGTTGATGTTGCTGTAGCTGTTTGAGTGTTGCAGAATATAAAGGCTCAGTACTGAAGATCTTGATGTTCCAGTAACTTCTTGAGTTACTGATGATGTTGAGAAAGCTTCCAATGATTTATAGATGTATCATGTATGATGTTGATGACTCCTTGCTCGTGCTGATGCTGTTATAATATTCTTCACGTTAAGGGGGAGTGTTGAGATATTGTAACTTCCAAGAATATTATATTTGTACTTTATTATTCTGGAGATGTTTCATTCCTCCATGAAGATCTTATTGTATATCCGGAGATGTTTATTCCTCCGTCAGAATGTGATAACTTGGGTTATTAGACTTCCCTAGTGGGGGTCGGCCCTGTATGTGTTATGTGGGTCAAAGGGTTGTTAGACCACCCTAGTGGAGTCGGCCTAGTTAGTTTTAATGGGGTATTTAACCCAATGGTTAAATACGAGCCTACATGATTTGTGTTAAAGACAAGTCGGAGTAGTGTATAAATAGAGGAGGTGTATTCCTCATTTCACACACACTCACTCACTTGAGAGTGCCACACTTATGAGAGAGAGGTCTGTTATGGAGAAGGAGGAGCTTATGCTCAGGGTCACATCTTTTGTATTTGTTGGTCATCTATATTGAGGAAGCTTTGTTGGGTTTTCTACCCCATGAGGGTTTCCCAGGATAAATCTATCTCTTGTGTTTGTGCTGTGCTTGTTGTTTCTTCAGTGATCCTGTATATACTATTATTGTGAAATGGAATGTAATGCTGCTATTTTCTATCTTATCATATTAAATCTTAACACCGGTGGCCCATGTGTCACCTTGCAGGTCCATCTTGGAAACTAGGGTTTTGCTTAGTGTGGAAGTGTGCAATTTTTGCACACGGGGGTCAACTTTGGAAAATCATCCACCTAGCGGGTATGGCTAGTGTAACCAGCCTAAACCTACCTAGACACACGTGCAGGACTCCCCGGAACCCAGTTTTGTTGTACGGTTGGAGTTCTATGCCCCCGACAGGTATCCAACATGTGTCCTTGAAGGCCTTCTGGCAGTGAGATGGGACAATCCATAGAATGAAGACCGTGGCTCGAATTGACGAACCGTCAACTCCATTGTATTCAGCACACTAGGATAGTGCCAGGGGTGCCCCTCCCCTCCGGCCCAGTGGCCCATGTGCCACCTTGCAGGTCCATCTTGGAAACTAGGGTTTTGCAGGTCCATGATGAAGATTTCCATGATGATGATGATGGTGATGATGATGAAGATGTTGATGATGATGGCTTGGTCTAAGGTGGTGCTCTCAAATAGCTAATTCATTATGAAATATTTAACAAGACATGAATTAAATTTAATATAAGTGTATTGTTTAATAGAGTGAGCATGAATTGAATTAATTTTGTTGGGTGAAGCCAATAACCAACATGATGAACATAATATAATTTTAGGGTTTACTGATCATATGTAAAAAATGGCATATTCATAAACTTGACATACAAGAGAACTTTTGGCATATTTATAAACAACATAAACGTAAATTTGGCATATCAAGAACACAAAATTGACATATTCATATGAAACATACATGTGAAAATTGAACATATATCAATATTCAATTACAAATAGTATAAATAGTATAGTATTAAAAGTATGTAACGTACCTCATCATGCTAGATCCCACCTATTATCATACAACCAAGCCCTCTGGATCATCTCTTATACTGATGGTCTCCATTAGTCTCTCGTGCTCTGTATCCGGTAAGAAGTAGCATACCTTCGATGTATTTCGACTAGGCATTATTCGTACCTGAAGGTTTGTGCCAATGATTAAGTTGGTAAAGTGATACACACTTGCACCTAGTTTGTAATCCCTGTAAACATATCCACCCTTCTTTCTTCCATTGATGTCCCGTGTCAAGTATTCACCTTTAACAACCATAGACCCAGTTGGAAAGTGGTTGTTTTCATCGTCAGTCATGGACATAATGAGGGTTCGCTTTCCATCTATACAGCGTGCCAACCAATATTCATCACCCCATTCAATATCTTTTGAGGCAACCACTGCGTATATGTGCCCTGCATTATATGATTGTAGGTATATGATCAAAATATTTTTCGTGCAATACAAGGCCATTAATGTGCATTTGAAGACTATGTAAACAAACAAAAAATGTTAAGGAAATGCATCATACCAGGTTGTACAAGGTCTGAGACATGATCAAAATCTGCAGAAATAGATGATTGGTCTTCTTCCAATGGAGTTAACTCAACAATTGTACACTGATCAAGTGGAAGTGATATGTGATCCCATCCATCAACCCAATCCAATGATTCACACCCATCCCAGTCACCATCACAACAAGGCGGGCAAAAACAAGCGAGTTTTCTAGTCCAAATTTCAAATACTGGGTTATCATAGCTTCGAACCGAATGAAAGCCACGAGTCCCAGGCACATTCTTGCATTCCCATGCATGTGAACGATCTATTTCTACCACCTCCCAAAAAAATCTCTCCACATGTCTCTTTCTTGTGGATTCTACTCGCATAGTTAATTCCTCTCCCATTACTGACGTGCACCACCTGACTGTAGATTGAGCATTTAGAATAGTAGATTCTATAAATACTTTCAATTCCTCTCTTCGTAGGACTATTTTGACACATGCTCCGGCTCCATCATGCTCTCCTTTACCATGCCCAGTCTCAAAATAGTTCCACATATGTGGCACTTTGTAGTTTTTATGCAATGAACACAACCACTGAAATATGCGTGCATTTTTGAACTGACCAACACCCTTCAAGTGATCATAGAACATGATGAAGAAATGACGTACATAGTGGAAGTCGTGGCACCTATCATCACTTATGTAGAAGTGATATTCCTTCAAAATTTCTCTTTGCTCTTCAGTGCTATTTGGGCCATGCCTATATGTGATATGGACCATCAAGGAAACCTGCTCAGAGTGATAATACTGACTTTGGATCTCATTTTGAGGTTGCAGAGTGTAGTTCTCGGCAAAATAAACAACTGAAAGTATAGTACCAAGGGGAAATGTATCTTTGCATATTCTAAAATTCTCATCCTACCATCGTGCCACGTGGACATGCTGAACATATTGATGTGTCTTTTCAATAAATTCCTTGATGAAGTCACTAACTTGTCCCTGGTGACACAAAATGATCTCAATGTCAGTTTTTTGTTGTAAGTAAGGATTGAAATGTAACCATTACAACATAATTTTATAGATATAAATGCATACCTGAGATGTCACCAATTGTATTTTTTTGCTTTCTTTCCTTGGGACTATTTCATAGTTGATATATTTGAAACTTTTCATGTCTGTAACCATTTTCCCAAATTCACTGTCTCCATTCTTGTGCATACATTGGCACAATAGTGCCATTCCAGTACAGTTGGAGCATGTTCCATCCAAACCATATTTTGCATAGTATGTTTGCCCCTCAGGCCTATTGCACATGATGCTATGAATGAATTCTCTTGATGAAGTCGGTGGTATTGTCATGGAGCAATCCTGCACATGGTTAGTATGCAACACACGACGAATGTACAAAAAAATTTCATAGTAATATTCATATTCTACATGGTATCTACAACAACAAGTGTTATGAAGAGTATTTATTCTAACATACCATGGCTTAGATTTCTCAAAAGATCTTTGCCCCAAGTTCAATTGTCTATGCTCAATCCTAAATTTCTCGTAAAGTTCTGTCTGTGTCATATCAAGAAGATGCTTAGTATGTGGTTCATGATCCTTTGAACCCCTTCTCAGTTTTAGTACATCCTTTTGCTTTGAAGAAGGCCTTGTGTGATCATGCCAAAAACTGTGTGCTAGTGCCTTTACTGCATCAACTAGCTTCATGTCATGACGTGGCAACTGACCAACAAAGGCCCAAAAATCTGTCTGATCAGTTGTGTCAAGATGTTCTCTTCTAATAGAATACCTACGGAGGGTTTTTACATTCAAATTAACTAGTTTGGATGTATGCCTGAGAATACGAAGGGCCCTGGTGTTCTTATTTGCAATTACTTGTGACAACACATGACAAGCAGCATTGCGGTCCTTTGAACGTGTGTTCTTACCAATTTTACCAAATGCATCTACTAGGCCTTTAACTATATAAGAACTTAGTTCAGAATTCTTTAACATCTTTATCCCTAACTTTTTCCTAACAACATTTATGCTCCTAGATTTTAACAATGATAAAAATAATCTACATTTATCTCCATCACATTTAGACACAAAATATTTATCAAGTATTTGTTGAGTTTGATAAGCAATACTACGTTTAGATAGCGTACCTTCAATGGAATTGATGAGACTTTCATCAACTCATATACGCTTCAAAGTTCTTCGATGTGTGCTTGCTAATGTAGGTAAGGGGGTTGGAATTGTACCATGTAGCGCATCACCAAGACGCTCTGGAATTTCAGTAGTAACTTGGTGTCCTTCAATCTCTTCCTGGTAGTTGGATGGTGGAAGTCCAACATCCTCGTCGATGGTCTGTGGAAGTCCAACATCCCCTTTTGGAAGTCCAACATCCTCATCGATGGTGTGGATAACATTCTCTTCTTCAACAGTAGGCAAAATGTCCAACGCCTCTCTGACTTCATTGCTTGTATAACCACATCCGGATAGCAAATTGGGCATTTCTTCGTGAGCTTCATCTTGAGATGGTAACTTATCACTTTGACTTGAAGTGGTAATTGAAACATCCCCTAATGAGCACCTACGTTTTGCTTCTTGATTACTTCCATGGGGTGCTTGTTCAACAACTATTGTGGAAATTGAAGGTCCCTCTTGTTGTGGATTAATAGGATGAACCGTGGTATCCTCTACAATTGGATTTGGATTAGTTTCCAAAGAAAGCCTCCGATTCATCATGTATATTCTTTTTTTTTTCTTTCTCTTCTTCAATGACTTCTTGAGGTCTCTTCTTCCTTGTTGATTTGTTTACTCGGTTACATACATTCCCCATCACCACAATGATCAATTCAATATAGTTTGCTTTTGTTGCTCCTCAATTACAAGCTCTTCAATAATAAACAAATGGAAGTTAAATCATAAATTGTTTGGGCTCTTTGATTCTCTTGTACACTTGTGTATATCCACCATCACCATGAAATGGTCTTGAAGCTTGATATCTTATCTTTTGTGCTCCTCAAATATAGGCAAAATGAATCTTTCAAAGGCCTTATCTTTGGTGTTATTCAATTGGAGATTCTTCAAGCTTGTTGATTATCTTCTCCAAATATGGCCATATAACCCAACACCACACTGAGCAACCATGAAAGATGTCCTCAATGCTGCACCTGCATAAAAAAAATAATGATGGAGTTGGTGTAGAGTGTGAGAATTTCCAATGGCGGGTTCGTGCTATTCGAAAAATCGCGGGAGTGTTGTTTTGGCTCAGACAGAGTGAAGTTGCTCTCGGACAGGGATAGTCCACTGTTTATGGAGTTACAAAACGCGCACGTGTTATATAAAGAAAAAATGCATGCGCGATATGTAGTGGAAAAACTCGTCCGCGATATTGTCAAGTACAATAAATAGGTTAGGTGCATGGCTAGGGCAACAAACAAAATCAAAAGAAAACTAATAATTTATATGATTATACAAAACAAATGTTTTTAGTGTGGGGACAAATGTTTTGTATGGTTTAATACCCCCTAGATCTCTCCCAATAATCCCTAGATACCCCCTATCTCTTTCTAAATATTTGTCCCTCATTCTCCCTACATCCCTCCCTACATGTTTCTTTCATGTTTCTTTCTCTCCCTTACTCCAGCCATGTCCCTACCACCCCACTCTCCATCTCTCCACCTTCTCTTTATCTTCGTCATTATCCTTCCCTATAGCACTCTCTCCCTTCTTCTCCCTTAATCATTAACCCTCTACGCCTTTATCCCTCCCCCCTGCCCTCTCTGTCTTACCTTGTTCCTAGAGCCCCTCCCCCATAAAGGCCTTTAGACCCTCTTCTAAACATTAATCCCTAAGTGCATAAGTGCACAAGATGATGAGGAGGAGGAGGGTGATGACAATGAAGATGATCATGATGCAGATGAAGATGATAAAGATGATGAGGAGGAGGAGGGTGATGACAATGAAAATGATCAAGATGCAGATGAAGATGATAAAGATGATGATGAGGAGGAGGGTGATGACAATGAAGATGATCATGATGCAGATGAAGATGATAAAGATGATGATGTTGATGAAGATGATGGTGATGATGATGAAGATGTTGATGATGATGGTGATGGTGATGTTCGGATGACGATGATGATGATGATGATGATGATGAAGATGATGGTGACATGATGGAGATGTTGATCTGATGAGGAAGATGATGATGATGATGGTGATTATGATGAAGATGTTGATGATGATGATGATGGTGATGAAGATGATGATGATGATGATGGAAATGTTGATGAGGAACCTACAGATGCCAATGATGATGGTGATGACGATGAAGATGTTGATGATGATGGTTCTGGTAATGATGATGAATATGTTGATGATGATGGTGATGGTGATGGTGATGTTCGTATGATGATGATGATGATGATGATGGTGACATGATGGAGATGTTGATCTGATGAGGAAGATGATGATGATGATGGTGATGATGATAATGATGGTGATGATGATGAATATGTTGATGATTATGATGATGGTGATGAAGATGATGATGATGATGAAGATGATGATGATGGAGATGTTGTGTTGATGGGGAACCTAGAGATGTTGTGTTGATTTGATGACGATGAAGATGATGATTATGGTGATGATGATGAAGATGTTGATGCTGATGATGATGGTGATGAATATGATGATGATGGAGAAGATGATGATAATGGAGATGTTGATGAGGAACCTACAGATGCCAATGATGATGATGATGATGATGAAGATGTTGATGATGATGGTGATGGTAATGATGATGAAGATTTTGATGATGATGGTGATGGTGATGGTGATGTTCAGATGATGATGATGATGATGATGAAGATGATGGTGACATGATGGAGATGTTGATTTGATTCAAGGAAGATGATGATGATGATGGTGATGATGATGAAGCTGATGATGATGATGATGATGGTGATGAAGATGATGATGATGAAGAATGTGATGATGATGGAGATGTTGATGTTGATGGGGAACCTAGAGATGACAATGATGATGAAGATGGTGATGGTGATGTTTAGATGATGATCATGATGATGTTCAGAAGATGATGATGATGATGATGATGGAGATGTTGATTTGATGAGGAATATGATGATGATGATGATGATGGTGATGATGATGAAGATGTTGATGATGATGATGATGGTCATGAAGATGATGATGATGAAGAATATGATGTTGATGGAAAATATGATGCTCACAACTCCCTCTAGTCTCTCTCTCCCCAACCATCAATCTCTCTCTCTCTCTCTCTCTCTCTCTCTCTCTCTCTCTCAAACACACACACATTATGTCCCTTTACATTCTCAAACCCATCCCCCCTCCATCCATATCTATCGCCACCTTTCTCCCTCCATCCCTCACCCTACCTTCGCTCCCTCCCTCTCTCATCACTTGTCTCTCTCTCACCTTCTATCCCTCCCTCATGTTATCTTTCCCTCAACCTATCCCAATCTCTCCATCACTCCCTCTCTCACACACTTTATGTCCCTTCCCCCTCCTCTCTCTCTCTCTGTCTCTCTCTCTCCCCTTCGCCACCACTCCTTGCATGTCTCTCACCAACACTTTATGTCCCTCCTTTCCTATCTCTTTATTTCATTCTATCTCCATATATCTCTCACTCCCTCCAAATCCATTCCTCTCCATTGTCCCTCTCCCCCCCTCGCTCTATGTCTCGCCCCCCCTTGTATTCTTTATTTATCTCTCACATCCCCCTTGCCTCCATCCATTCCGCCTTGTTACTCAAGTCTCAGTTTCAACTTCTAACCCTATACCTCTTCAAAACCTATTCTACTCCTAATAGTGCTCTCAAGCTCCACTTCCCTTCACCCCCTGTAGCCCATCATGCTCTCATTCCCTTCATCTCTCCCCACCCAAGCTTCCAACATCCTTCTAAGCCCTTGACCCTTTCCCACCCCTATTAAATATTAACCATAGATTCCCTTGACCCTTCCCCACCCCTTCTCAAATATAAAACAAAATTTCCCTTGAGTCTTCCACACCCCCTCTTTCTCAAGTATTAAACATGTATTTTATGATTTGCATAACGCGAGCACGTTTTTTAACTATATAGCGCATACGCGTTATGTAGTTATATAACGCGAGCGCGTTATGTACATCTAAAAGTGCGGCAATATTTTTGAATTTAAACAGAACACGCTCGTGTTTTGTAGAGCCTAAACTAGGCCGAGTCACATGCTCACATGTCAACAATAATCCTATGTATATGCGTTGGAGTTTGCTTCGGTAATTCCAAACCTGTGCTATGTTAATGAAAAACCAAAGTTAATTGGGTATTTCTTCCAGTTTCTGGAGAAGCTTGTGCTTAGCCACTCATTACAATATGCTACACAGAGTCATTTTTGACGAAATCTTAGACACAAATAGCATTTTTTCTGTAGATTCCAAATATGTAACTTTTATTTTGAAATATTAATTTTTCCTATTTTCTTTCAATTTCTTTTATGTCCTACCTCCTTAACTCGTGAAACACACTGTTAGTGTTTCTTCCATAACTTTTTCAATTCTCAATCATTTCAAAAAAGAATTGTATGGTGCACAAGAGAACACTAACCTCCACGTTCTATGAAAAAACCATTTCAAGATTTTTGCATTAAGAACTTCAAAGGCTCTACCCATAAAAGAGGTACTATTTTTGAGGTTTGATCACTTAGACAATTATAAAAAACTTATAAAATTACTAATTTAATTTTCAAAAAATAATGGCGCACAAGTGCTATGTGTTCTGTACATGCATGCCGATTTTTGTAGCTTGATTCCATCATTTAGGCCCTCAAAGGCTCTACCCACAAAAACATATACCTTATCATTTGCCTGAAAAATAAAAAGTGTCTATTAGGAAAAATGAAACTTGACATAGCTATGCAAATTTTCAATACATAAAAGTTATATATTTGGAAACGTGATTCAATTTCCTACATTTCATCTTTTTTACTCAATGCAAGATATTTTGCGTAAGTAGCTCAAAAAATCCAAGTAAGTTGAGGGATGCCTGCTTTTTCAGTTTTCTATTGCATCTAACGCACCAAAAGTGACCCTCATTAGCTTGCATTGACCCATACCTTATTATAGGAGCATGTCATTACAAAGTATTTCCCAACTACATTGCCTACGAAGTTAACTCTATAGACATAAATATCATGGGCTTGACTATCACCTACCCAAATTTTGAGACTATTTATTTTATTGCAAAAACATTATATTAAATTATAATTACAAAGTTTTGTATTTATGACCAATTCTGGTCAAGGATGATTGTAATGACATATTATTATTATTTAATAAATTAAAACAGGAGACAAATACTCAGGGAACTGTTAAATGAGTGTTCACTAACCCACTAGGAGGAATGGAAGCTGTTAGAAGGCATAGGACAGGTGTTATCATTTGCACTCCACCACTAACTATTGGTTATGGGACAACTACCCCTAAAATTGTGGCATTGTCCCCCAGGTGGGTGGAACAAAGCTGTTAGCTCATTAATGACCAGGTTAACCACTAAAAAGGCCTAGGCAGCCTAGAGAAGGCAATTCGAATTGAGCAAGGAGCTCCATAATTATTTTTCTGCAGAAATAATTCCTCAAGTGTATCAGGTGATCACTGAAAGATTTGAATAGGGAGGCTAAGTGGAAGTGCAGTGTGAGCCTGCTAAATTGATTTGAGAAGGAAACTAGAGGTGCTGGTGCAGGTCTCTGTGACTGCTAAGTCTATATGACTGAATGATCTACATTGTTGCTACAAGTTGATGGCCTAAAGATTCTATAGATTCTTCTTCCTAGTGGTTCAATGACCAAGCTCGGGGGTCCTAAGGCAAGTAATTTGGCTGTCTTCAGGAGTAGGTTGGGTGGAACAGGCTCCTTGGGTTGTTTGTTTCTCCTACATTCATCGGGTTCTACTGTTTTGTCTTGTTTATTTTCAGTTAAATGATTTTTTGCATTTGTAGATTTAGTATTTATAGTTAATGGCATACATAAGTAGTTGTTTCAATTTCTGACCTAGGTATGATTTCGTATAATGATGGTTAAGTAAATGAGATGATTGATTAAATATCTTCTCTGCATTTTTCCCCGTACTATTTCTATATAATACTCTAGTACAGAGAAGTAGAATTAAGAACGATGAATGATGGGAAGAATGTCAAGTGAATGATTAGAATAACACTGGGGTGTTTCTTTTAATTCCGTAATTTCAAATTATATATGTCTAAACTCAGAATATAGAACAACATATCATAAAACAGATATTGTAGCATTTTATTTACTTGGTAACAAAAATAAAACATTTCATCTCTGCATAGAATTAGGGTTTTCAATTATCACTATCTATTTTCCTTTTTTGAAAGCTAATGTTGTGCATGCTATTATTATTTCTTTCCAACAGTAAGGTGTTATAATTCCACTTAATTCAGGCATCATCATTCCTAAAACTTTAACAACTGCAATCTAAATATTCTTTTTACACAAAGTTGCTACTCCGTACATATAATGTTAAATAGATACTTATGATTCGCAAATAATAGTATCAGTGTATATTACTATTTCATTTCAGTATCCATATCTCATATTTCGATTTAGTTATCAACTACAGCTATTAAATTCAAACACTTTCATCATAGGCAGAACCCCAACTCTTTTTCACTTATTATTTAGCATTCTCTTGCAATACGTTAGACATAGGATCAAAACACTTAATAGGGAAACACATCATTTACAATATTGTGACAAGTTCATAACTGGTTCGACGATCACATCGTTAAACAACTTACATAAACCCTTCGAGTTATAAACACAAGTAAGTTAAAAACCTCTCTCTTAAGAAGTAAAGACTTTTTAGTTATGATTTCTTTTAACCAAAACAAAAAAACGTATTTAGCATCCTTAACAACTCTTTGGCCAAACCCTTATATTCGAAATAGCAACTCAGATATTATCAATTTCCAAATAGATTATAGATATATGTTCATTATCGAAAAATACAGTCGCAAAAATATTTAGAATTGGCTCTCAACAAGTATCAAAACTGGTGAACATTAACACCTTTTACACAGAGCATTGTTTCAAAGATAGTATCAAAACCACAGGTTGAACCCTTCATCTTTATCCAAAATCGAGGGTTAAGACCCTGTTAAACATGAAATACATTTCATTATATAGTAAAAACCGTAGAATACATTTTGAGGGTAGGTAGAGGATTTCACCCTCCCTACGTTTCTTACAGAATGGAAGCATTGCAACATAACGACATCATCGGAAAATCGAAAGCTCCAATCATTTCAAACACAACCAACAGGTTGCCAAGAGAATCCACAAGGGAAACCACCGAGAATTACCACTTACACGTAGTAGTTCCCACCTAAACTGGAGCGTAGAACCATATGAGTGATAGCACCTGCAAATATTACAAAAGTGGTTAAACTTAAGTACAAATCTTACAACATTGCAGACGATTGCATATAAACTACAGAAGAGACATTACCTTCACATTAAAAAGAAAACGAAGGCCGAATCCAACAGCATCTACAACATGCATGAAAATCCAGAGTCGCATACAACTTGTTGAGTGCAGATGTTAGACCCAAAGTAACTAGTTCGATTTTTTTAAACACCGATCATGATATTGAAACTAGGGAAGGAGCATTCAAAGAACTCATTTCAAAAGCCAAACCCTTCGGCAACCAACATGATAATTCCTGACCTTTCTGAATGCAACAAAAAAACATAGAAAACTTCCACACCTGAGCTCAGCTCTTACACTATCATCTTGTAACAGTAATCATTCTCAGGTCACGTGTTCAAATCACTGGAGAAAATCTCAAAAACCTGCTATCAAAACCCTAAGTATTCGCAGGTTGGTCTGCCTCTCTCTAGAACCACTCTTGACATAATGAATTCCAAAGGAAAAACAATAACTATGAGGTTTTGGTGGAAGTTTAGGGTTAAGTCCTAAAGCCCGAGAACAAATGTAAGATCAACGGTGGAGATTACGTATCACAACACCACGTATTTCCAAGCAACCACCTTATTTATGACTTCATTGATAACCATTGCCACCATGGAGACTAGCTTGGATCATGTTCAAACTAAAACGCATACAGCTTGACCAAGTTTGTTGTTTCATCACGATGCCTTCATGAGCTAAGTACCACGATGGCAAACACTGAGAATTTCCACCGAGCTGGTAGATAGGAGTAATAAATGCCAAGTTGATGCACTAACGCCTTCCAGCACATATCCACTTCAACATTAATGACCATTTCTTTACCTTACATTGACACGAAGATTGGTTGTAACCCTGTCACATTATATCTATATGTTAATATAAGTTATACCTTAGTGCTGAACCAATTAGGTATCAAGTGTATGTTTAAAGGCTCATGATGACACTTATAGTTTCCTATTATTGGTACATAGGACCCATGCATAAACTCTTGGCATATAGTTAAATGATATAGGAAAAGCATGGAAATAATATATAGTTTTCATGATGTGAAATATTACATAGATTGCATATAGTTAAATGCTATAGGATTTGCATATAATTCTTATGTTATGAAAATTGCATATAGTTTACACTATATAGTTCACACTACTTGAATAACCATGTAATTTACATATAGTGTACATATTATAGTAATACAAAAATATCGTGCATTTAGCCTATGCTTTGTAAATCACATTACTCTTGTGCCAAGCATTAGTAACGCATGATATCCTGCATCAAAGCTTTGACACTCTATTTTCATCATTTAAATGTTAAACAAAGAAGACATCTGAGTTGTTTAGTTATCAAAAACAAACTATAGATGGATTGTTGTATTAGTACCTTAGAAATTTATATGCAGAAACCTTGAAGGCTAACAGAAAGTACTCTTTAAATTATGTTTGTATTAATTGAACTGGTGTGCCACCTTACTTGTATCTGCGGAAGGGAAAGTCCAAATGCTTTAGCATAAATGTTAAGTAAGCCTCAGGGTACCCTTAGGACCCCTTCCATCATCAAAAGAAGAACAACAGTTAGCACTTATAAACATTATATCGTTTGAACATTGATACAAGTAATATAAATCATAGCTGCGATGAGAAGAATATCCATTGGCATCTTAATGTAGACTTCGATTTCATTTCATAATAAGACGATAAAGGTACACCGTATGATAGTCACAAACTTTTAATACCGCATTTAGATTTATAATTAACACAAGCAAAACTAATATCGTATTTTGTGTTAAGAAGTATGAAGTGTCGTCATAATATTTTGTTATTAGTTAAAAAGATTAGCATTTATTTTATTTCCGCATTAGCAAGTACAACATTTAATGCTACTTTAAAATTTTTAATTTTTTGTGACTTTTCGAGATGTTACATTGACATTACTCTTGAATTCTAATTCATGTATCAATGAATATAATTGTTTAGCCTGAATACCTTTTCCTTCATTACATGCTATATTGAATGAAACTTTTTCTTCCGATCATGCAAGTGATAACACTAATCAAGAATACATTTTAAACAAACTTTCTAGATTCATGCTCGAACATATTTTAAATATTTTAAGAAGGTAGACCATTAAATGGTTTAGAGCGCATAATATTATCGTTTGATAGTTGAGGCAACAATTATGCCTTATTTTCCTTTTAGATACACAAAATACTACAACATTGAAATCTTGTTCTAAGTCAATCATAGGACAGCTTGCCAATACTTGGCTACATGAATCAAGGAATAATAAAGAGAGACAAACACAAAATTTCCTCTAATGTGTTTTTACTCAAGGATAACATATCATATTGAAAGAAAACCATTTCCTAAGTTAAACTTCATATTAAAATACACAGCATGATCGATTCTTTGTTACCAAAGCTGGGTTATTTGGTAAAAGCAAGCGAGACAACTATCAGTATCTATGCTATTAAAAAATACTAATATCAAAAACTAATATCAAAGTAAATCAATTGATTACCAAAAGACCTAGATCAACGACTTGATGGGATCAAGGATTAGAAAAGTGAATTATTATTTTAAAGAAAACCAAATTAAATTTAAAAAATATAATAAATTTATTCTTATCTAAAGAAATAAAGAGAGAATAGTAATTACGTTATTCCTCCCCTAACCTACATTGGCACGGACTAGATTATGTGAATTCATAAGCCAATGTAAACATCAAAGGATATCAAGACCTATAAAGAAATCGTGATTATTATTGAAATTATTAAAGCATTATAAGTGAATCATGGCAAGACACAATGGGTACTTCCACATTTTGGAAACTATTAAGAAAATGATGACTTCAACCAAGTCCGATGATCTCATGAAAATTATCATGTTAATATTGGAATTCTTGAAAAGAATCTAAAAGTAAGTGGTGAACTTTTCTCATAGCGATTGATTAAGAATTTTGATAAATGGTAGGTAATATCTCCACCCTTTAATAGAACTAGGGACAACACCCTGTCAGTTATCATGCTAAGCTATTGTTTTGTTATTGAGGCCACAACATTAAATGACTAAATTGCACTTCTTGTAAAACCTGCACTTTCCCACACATCAAAGCAATATATTGAACCAATAATAAACTATGAATGAATGCTTCATAGCATACCATTTCTCCTTCTATATCAATGACAACTCTGTTAGTTTAGTACCACAATTATCTATCTATCACTTAGCCTACTTGACATGTAGGTTAGTTTACAAACATAAGATCATGCATATAAATTTCATAGTTTAGATGTGATTATCATGATATTAACCGATGAGCAATGTAAACAAGCTAATCTATTTACCATGTGCATGCTATCTATTGTTCCATTTCCACATATAATTTAAACTAGTATCTAGTACCACATTTAACCAATTAAGTATCATGTTGGAAGGAAACCATACCACTTTCCTCTTTCACAACATAAACAATAATGTGTATACCTAACTTGTAACGCGCCGTTTTGACATTACTACCTGAACTATTATCATATGTTGTATTTGTTTGATTGTGAGACTTCGTCAGTTTGACAACACTGTGGACATATGGTTTTATTATTTTGTTGATATATATATGTGTGTGTGTGTGATGTTAGTATTATGATCGGTAGTCATGTTTAGATATGTATCATGTGTTAATTATATATGCAAATTACTGAATCGTGGGTACATGGATATCATTACAGTTATATGTTGAATAAATGAATGTTATGCTAGGTGCATGGCGAATAAATGAATTTATTGTTGTTATGTACGATGAAATGTATGTGTACATGTTGAGGATTTATGCAGGATATGCTAGACTGTATGTCAGATACTAACTTACAGGTTAAAAGGCTAAGTAATAGCTGGATCCTACGAGGTGGGAGAGCCTCGAGGACATGGACTTCGAAAGATAAATGGTATGCGAGTGATGCATTATTTACTTTCACATGATTATTATTATGATGTATGTTATGACATGGGTGGGGTGGGGTTTCAGGAAACTCAA
Source organism: Larix kaempferi (assembly GCA_027924585.1). Lineage (NCBI taxonomy): Eukaryota > Viridiplantae > Streptophyta > Pinopsida > Pinales > Pinaceae > Larix > Larix kaempferi. The sequence continues at coordinate 20,609,967 of BSBM01000994.1, read as the reverse complement.
ATGCCCAGATTGGTTATACGATGGCAAACCGAGTACAGGTGCAACGTAGTTATTATGTCGGTTAGACATAGTTCCTTGTTCCATTAGGGGGGTGGAGGCTTTACCCACCGTTTATCCCTGAAACCTAGAGTCATGGGAGGGTTGTGCTATGGCGCGCTCCCCAAGGTGTGTGATAATGACTGGTGGTTTCCTGCTAGGGAAGCTTGGTTGATGTAGTCGACACTTCCACTTACGGGTTCTGGCTAGAGCCGGTCATGGCTTGACACTTCAGGGTACTCCAACAAAGGAAAGGATAGGATGTGGAAGTTATTGATGTTGTAGGTAGATAGATGTAGCTTGAAGTCGGGAAGAAAACTTGATCTAACTGTGTTTGTTGGAAAACTGTTGATTGGTTAAGTGTCGTAACTCAGTAATGTATGAATTGACATAACTTAATAAGATTGCAGTTAGGTAAGGGATTGTACCTTGCAAACTATGTTTAAACTTGTTTCAGTAAACAATAAGTTGTGTGTTTATGGTTGATGTGTGTGATTTATTACTGTTAGTGTACTTACATGAGATATGTAAGCAGTAGCTACACTTACATAACTCGCCTACATATTTATAAATTGCATGAAATAAAACTGAACTCTAATGTTTAGGCATTAACTACATCATTACTACTTATCTAACTAGGAGATTAAATTGATACGTCGAGTTAGTAAATTTTGGTTTAAATAATTGAATAGGGTAATGGAGTGAATTAGGTGGTAATGAAAGACGATTAAGTAATAATGTTAATTATTGTCGATTAATGTTAGTAATATTGATTAATGTTAGTCATGGTCAATTAATGTTAATAATGTTGATTAATGTTAATTATTATCATTTAATGATTAATAGTGTTGATTAATAAACGAACTATGGTTAACCTAAGTAGTAACTAATGTAATTAATTAGTAATGCTTGATTTATTGTTAATAAATTTAAGTAGTCAAGACTAAGGGTTAAAATGTTGAATGATTATTGTAATGTTAATTAAAATAGTGTTAAATTGATAAGTGAATATTAATTACAAGGTTAGTTAATTCATTAAATGTATGGATAAGAATTGATTTATATCTATTAAATTTTATTATGATCATGTAGAAAATAATTAGAACATAGGATAATTTATGAATAGATGTAATATGAAATTGATAAACAAAGTGTCGGGTATATATACTTTGGAATTTTTCATAAAAATGATAAATTAATTATGGACTAATTATAATTAATCAAGAAGCATTTAATGATGAGGTCACCAAGGTTGACTAGTAATTAATGGGGTAAAACATGTAAGTCACTGAAACACTTATGGTTGGTGTAAACTTTAATTATATAATATAACATTTTATCAATTATTAATTAAAATTTTGGGAAAAAGGGAAAGAATGCTAAAATATTGCCAAGAGGTTGTCAGTTGAGTGTGAAGCACTTAAAGTTGGAAGATGAACCAACCCAAACTTAAATTAAACAATAAAATAACTCAATATTTAGTTTATGAGTCGAATGATGAGGGGCTTGAGGAGGAATGGGGGGTTGGATAAAATTAATGATGAGGATAAGAGTATTAATGGCATGGGGAAATAGTCGGCAAGGGAGAATGGGAATAAGGTCGAGAGAGAAAGGGGGAGAGGGGGTCTTCTTCACCTTGGCACATTTTACATAGGAGGGAGAGCAGAGATAGGAGGAGGGCAAAAAAGAAGGGGGTTCTTGTTGGAGAGTTTGCATAAGGGAATTACTAGTTGGCTTGTACTCGGTTTGGGCTCGGGGGTCCAAAGGGGTACCTTTGGAGCTGGGTGGTCGGCGAGACATCGCTAGTTGGCAAGGTGGCATACTTGTTTGGGCTAGTTGAGTTTCAAGGGTTTGAGGAAGATTTTGGTTGCAGGGCAGCAAGCAGGGCAACAAAGGGGGATCTACTAGCTATTAAGAGGTATTTCTCATTCAGGTATACAATTAATTTCTAACCTTGTAAATCATTATTTCCAAGTTATAAAATAAGAGATTTATGTGAATTAGTTCTGTCATATATTATATGTTGTTACTCTTACAAGATAGTAACTGTTAGAAACCATAAAATAGCACCTATAGTTATTCAAACCTATAAATGTAAACTTTATAAACAAAAACTGAAATTTGACACAGTATATAAACAGAGTTTAATGAGTAGTTTATTGATAAACCCAGATAATCTGGGACCGGGGTCCTACATAACTCTCATATACTGGTAGGTCTATAAGGCCACAATATAGTTTCCTTAGTCAAGTTGAGTTCAACAAATAATAAGAAAGGAAAGCATAATTCAATTTAGCTACAGAATCAAAATGAGATGTTACACATAATACCTCTTTAGATAGATCCCATTGTGAAGCTCATCACAAATATTTACATCATAATATTCAAGCTTGTAAGCTACTTTATTAAGCACATGCTGCAAGATGTAAGGACCGTAACACATGATTTAATTTTTCCTTTCCCTAATGCATATTTATCCCAGTCATAAACTAACATCGTATCTCCTTCAAAGAAGACTTGAGAATGGATAGATTCATCATAATGATCTTTAACATGTTTCTTATTAGATTCATCATAATGATCTTTAACATGTTTCTTATGTGCCTCAGTCATGGTAGATGCATCTCTATAGTGTTCGTCAAGTCATTCTAAATAAGCAATGCATTATTCTTCATAAGTTGTATTAGGCAAGCGCTTGACAACCAATTTCAATGAGGGAAACTTACATTCAGTTGAAAATACATCCTCCACTCCATGTACCAACTAATTTTGAGTGAATCTTGTAGAAATATTGATTGAGGTTCAATATGCCCAAAGTGTCGGAAAAAGAATTAGGTGCCAATTATTTTTACTCTTATTGATCATCTACTGAAGAATGGACAATCAATCCATTCACATAAGGATAATAAGGGTAATATTGTTCCTATTTGAGCCCTAATTTGGTTGTTAATTCCATCATCATCTTATTTTGAAAATGAATGGCATGGTTAGTGACAATTTCCTTAGGCACACCAAACCTAGCAATGATGTAATTGAATATCATTGAAGTTGGTGTTTCACCATCATTAGAAAAGGTAGGCATATCTTCAGCCCACTTTGTGAATTAGACTATGACCATTATAATGTACTTATGACCTTTTGCCAAAACAAGATGACATGTCATAAAAAAAACACCCTATTTTGCAAAGGGGCCAATGGTGACAACAAGAAATAATGGAGTGGGATATATACATATTTGTTTTTAAATATTTGATAGGGATGACATTTCTTGACCACTTCAATTCAATCTTTGAAATTGGAAGGCCAAAGACATCCTACACACAATATCCTCTATTTGTTTCCAACCCAAAGAGGTAATCGTCACATGATCCACTATGATAATCATTAAGAATATGCTTCACTTTCTCCCAGTTAAGCATTGATGTAGAATGATATCAACCCCATGATTACACGAAGTGTCACTGATAATGAAGTAGCTCTTAACAAGATGATGAATCTGTCAATTTTCATCATGAGAGAAGTGGGAAGGGAAAATTTGGGTCTACATATATATAATAATGTCCCCATACCAAGCTTAAATGGATTCAATGAGGAACATATCACTACTACATCTTTTACCTTTTGGGAGGTTGTCTTTTTCCCCCAAAAGTGACTTTTGGGAGGTTGTCTTTTTCCCCCAAAAGTGACTTTTGGGGGTGGTTTTGGCATTAGAGGCGGTTTTAACAAATCCCCCCAAAAAAGAACTGGCATTAAAAGTTTAGAATTTTAGGGGATATTTCAGAATAGATCTAGACCACCTCCAAAAGTGACTTTTAGGGGTGGTTCTAAAGCCCCCCCATAGATACCTATGAGGGTGGTTTTGAAACCCTCTCTTACAAAACTACAAGGGTGGTTTTGAACCCCCCTCTTACAAACCTACAAGGGTGGTTTTGAACCCCCCCTCTTACAAACCTTAGGGGGGGGGGTTGGAACCTCCCTCTTAAAAACCTATGAGGGTGGTTTGGAAGCCCCCTTGTAGCAACATACAAGGGCAATTTTGAACCCCCCTTGTAGAAACATATAAGGGTGGTTTAGAACCCCCCATTGTAGATGCATACAAGGTAAGTTTAGAACTTGCCTCGTAGCATCTTACACAGGTAGTTTAAAACCCCTCTCATAGAAGCAGAAAGGGCAGTTTAGAACCCCCTTATAGAAACCTATAGGGGCATTTTAGAACCTCCCTCATAAAAACCTATAGGGGCATTTTAGAACCCCCCTCATAAAAACCTATAGGGGCATTTTAGAACCCCCCTCATAAAAACCTATAGGGTCATTTTAGACCATTCACAAGGTCCATAATCCACAACCATGCTCTATAAATGGAATCGTTGTTCCACAAGTGTAATATAGGTGCCATTACAAGTTCTTGTCACATAAGATTTATACAGTAAACCTTTTTCCCAAAAGTGTAATATTGACAGTGCTACAAGGTGTTGAAAAACATAAATGGGTATCAAGGCCTTCCTATGGTTTTGAGATTGGAAAACAGGTCAAAATCCATAACATATTCTTCCTTATGGCCAATGGACCACATATGGGGCCCTAAATCACCTTGAAATGTCCTATTAATGGAATATTTGGCCTTCATGTGAGATATGGATATCATTACAAAGTTTTATTAATAAAGTATAGATCTTAGATCCTTCAATATGGTAGGGAACTAAAATAGAGTTTGTAGCGACTAAATAAAGCTTCTAGGGCTCATGGACTAGGAATGAGGCTCTAAATCACCACAAAAGGCCTGAAAATGGAATGTTTATAATACATGTGTCATATTTTCACCATTATAAGTTTTTTCAAACTAGGGATAGATCTCATGCTTGGAAATGGTCGTGGGAAAGAAACAATGGTTGGAAATGTTTCTTCCATGACTTAAAGTGGTGTATAAGCCCCTAGACCACCAAATAACTGACAAAGAGATTATCATGCATGCATCACCTTGTTAAGGACCTATACAGATTAATTGTGTAGGGTAATCAATAGGTTTATATTAATTATTTTTCATTTCTTGATCATCATTTTTGTCATTGATGCTTGAGCATATGTTATGGCCCATGAGGGATAATGAGAAAAAAAATTGAAAATATTATGCTTTTCCCAATTATGAAAAAACTAATTGAGGTGAGGAATTTTTTTTCAAATGTTACATATCTTTATATTTAAGGATAATTAAATGAGTATGTAAACTAGTCTCTTAAGAAGCTCTCATTATGCAGGAAGGGTTACTCTTCGAGGCTAAAATAAATGACGGAGCCCAATAAAAGGGCCCCATGAGTTTACTAAATGCGTTTTTCGTTGTCAATAAAGAAGACATGGGCCTATTCATAGCTTGTTACTTGATTGTATCTTTATAAATGGATGCAAAGATTGATCTCGGGACTCTAGAAGAACACAAATCTAATCTTAATACTATTTTATCTAATAGGGTTTATTTAGGAAGAAATGGAGTTCTATACTCTTGAAGTGTTAGATAGACACATAATATGTATATTTAGATTTCTATTTGAAATAATGAATATAAACTTTTTTTGTTGTAGTACACACACAAGAAACAACACTTGGCATTGCCTTGTGTTCAAAAACCAAAGTTTATCCTTATTCCAATTCTCAAAAAACTTGACACTATTTTCTCCATTCCATTTTCCTTTCACTTCTATCATATTCAAAACCTCGTTCCATACTTATTTTTTATAAATATATTAGTAAATAGTATGTAGAATCCTTATTTTAATTACATAGATTACATCTATCTAGACCATTCCAAGACTCCTTTCGATAGTTATACCAAGTAAGAATCTTTTTGGTAGTTCTAGATAAAGACAAATAATTTCTTTTAAGGGACATTAATTCAACTTCCATATAGATTTCCACACCCATTTCTTCTCCTCTCCAAATTCTTCCTCCATCCTAGCCTTTACCCTAATTACATTGTGTACATCCCATAAGCTTTTTATTTTTACCACGATATAGTATCTCCCTTTTCCTTGAGCCTTATAGCACCATTATTTTGGATCTAGATGAAATTGATCTTTTCTTCCACAAATTTTTCTTGGAGACCTATCATTATTTCCATATTGAATTTGAATCAAAATATGCTATGTCTACTAAATGATGAAACCCCTAGTTAGTTAAGATATTTTTTCAAGGTTTTGAGAGTCTGTAGTTTTCGAAATAGCTTATAATGGATCCTGTCCAAGCCTAACTTTTAGTTGGATTATGTGAATAGTCTTTTTGAGTTCCGTAGACTTGACCGCTATATGTATACCTACATTTAAAATAGAAAAATAAATCATATCTAAATAATATCTCCATCCTATCATTATGCCTCTAGACCTTCCCTCTAAGTCTAAAATTAAAGGACCAATCATTCAAGCATGAAGACATGATGGACACAAATTCCCCCTTGCACACATTGTTTCTTAGAAAATGACACGTGTCTTATTTTTTGATGGTACTCCCTATGCCTTACACATTCATGGACATAATAATCACAATTTCACTTTTATTGAGGCTTTCCTTACTCTAATGGACCCCTTTATAATCAATTGCTTTCCTTCACTCCTTTTTTAGCTCTATTTTTTGCTAGGGATAAGAATGCGCTTCAACCTACCACTAAGAAGAGAACTAGGTATAATACTAGACCTACCTTAATATCCATATCCTCAAACAAATTAGAATCCTTCAATGGCCTTAAACTGTGCCTTGTTTTTTTTTTCTTTAGGTTCAATATTAGTGTCCCAACCTTCAAGGATATTGCTGTCCTATTAGGGAAAGAGTTTGCTATACTTAAACATTCCTTGGATTTTTTAACCCTAAGACCTAGAAGACCCTACCATTACACTTTCCTTGTTATTCTAACAAGTTGTCTTAGATAGGTATAACCCATTCCCCAATTTAGCATCCCTTTTAGGAGAATTTTTTAAAGGACTATCCACTTTATTATTTACAAAACATGAATGAATAGGCTAAAAATTGATGACATTCATACCTTATATTGGAGAGATTGTTGCAACATCCCCCTTTTCATATGCTACAAGGGATTGTTTTTTAATTTTTCGACATGACCTTGAGAATATTCTAAAGGGGATTTGTTGCCAGCCATTTTTTCTTTTGTTTGTTCTTCTTCCAGGTCTTTGGGATTTTCTTTGAGTCACTTGTCATTCACCTTCCAAACCCTCTTTTCATTCCTTCTTAGAAAGTCTTTCAAAACTTGTCCAACCTCAAAATAATTTAAGTACATAAAGGGTAAATTCTAGAAGTCTATGGGTTGGATGAAATTCCATCTTCCTCAAATTATTTATCTATCTTATTGCAATCCTTCCTTGAGGCCCATTTCCACTAAGATTACAGTTTTTTGTTGGCCTTGACATAAAACTTTGGTTCAAATCTATTATATTTCCCAAATTATTGCCCAATGATATTAGAATGCTAAGATTCTAGAACTCCAATGATGGCCCATGCATCTTAACCCAAATGGGTTGCTTGAACTTTATCTCCTTTTGAGGGTTGAAGCCTAGTTCCCAACTTTTTATATGCAATAGAGATGGTTCCCAATTCCAAGTTTTCTCCAAAATAATCTATATGTCCACTTTACTTCTAAATTCAAATGGGTGTATACCAAAATCTAATCATGCCAATTTTTTCCCTATCCAACACCAAAGAGTTTCTTCTTTAACTATGTTCCTCGTGAATTTTCGTGCAATAAATTTCTTCATTAGAGATTTCACCTCTTCCATCCCCACTTATTCCCTAAGTATTAGCATAACTTTATCCTTTTGTTTCCTTATACATTTCTCCCTTCTCTCTTTTCCCACTATCTCTATCAATTCTTCATTTGTTTTCCTTTGGCCTCATTCTTCTCCACTACCTACCAACTTTGCTTCTGTTAGGTTCCCAAATCCTTTCCAAGAAACTAACTTTTACTCAAAGTCTATGGTATAACTAGAGGTGCATAACCCTTGTTTTGTTGTGCAACAAGCAAGTTCATACTTTTCTTCTAACAAATTATGCAAGTGTGATTTCTCAAAAAACTCAACCTTCACTTCCTCTCCATTAGCAAATTCATCTGATCATCATTTTTCCACAAGTGTCTATCCTTGTGGACATTAGTGTACCATCTTGCCTCATCGAAATGATTGTTGGTTGAGTAGGTTGAGATTCTCATGTTTCATGTGCCTACGCTATATCTCCTTGTAACCTTAATAAACTCATCATTATAACCTTTGAAACCTTGCCATTTTTTCACTAATTCATCTCTAGTGCTAAAAATTGAGTTTAAGAACTCCTTTTCCCTTTCATAATCCACAAAAATTCTTCCATTTTACCCTACATTCACTTAAGAATCAACAAAACCCATTTGAATTGCCCCTGCTATTCCATACCCCTCTCTCTGTATTATAAAACATAAATGGTATTAAGAAAAAGGCTACATGCTAAGTATATATATAATAACATGTCATGTCAATGGAGAATCCAAAAAAATTATTTTGTTCATTGATTTTAGAATCTGATGATTTTAAAGATACACTTTTTTTGAATTTGTTGTTTAATTTTTATCATAGTAACATATTTTAAGTATTATTGGAGTAGACTTCTTATATATAATACTTTTAATCAAATATACACCAATATATTATAAATGTACATATCCCACATGTTATTTACAATCAAAATGGATAAAATCTCTCCAAGTGCAAATATCTTTTTAGAGAGAAAATCTCTTTTTAGAGTGCAAATGTTGAGTAAGGGTTTTAATTTATCTAATTTGTGTAGTTATATATATATGTGGTTGTAAATGTTTTAAATTAATTTGAGCCCATATGTTATTTTTAATAATATTTTATTATTTAAAAAAAAACACGTGTGAACTCCAGGATGAACCTAGAAGGAGTTACACATCCTCCCCCTACCCGGATATAAAATTTACATCTAAACAAAAATAAAAATATATTTACTAAAAAAATTAATAATTAAAATTATGGAATTAAATATTATTTATAGTTTATAATATTTTAATAATTAAAATTTGATTTTTTTAAATTAATTTTTAAAATTTAATTTCACACCTAAAAACCATATTAATTTCACACCTACACAGGATATTTGACTAATTCCTAATTGTTTCGAATATATATCCAATACCACCGAATTATAATCCTATTATTTTAACTTGACTTCCTTATTTTACATAATTGACTTTTGATTCCACTTCAATCAGTCTCTTTCATATTATTGGTTTCCTTCGTTCTGCACTGCTTCTTTCACACGTTATTGCCACTCTTCCTACTGTTGTGCGATTGCATCATACCAATGCAGCTCGATTTCATACAATGGACGAAATTAGTTCAAAACATAAACTGCATCCATTCGAGCATCTATCTAAAAAGCTGAACATGTGATGGCCGCACTCCTAACAACACAATACATGAAGCCCAAACGCAGAAGGAAACACATTTTAAGAGCTCAGTCAATAGACTACTGTTAAAAACATTTGCAGTCCAAATATATTCTCTCTCGTAACAAAGGCAGAAAAACATATATAATGTTTATTGGTAATCTCTAATTCAGATCCAATCGTTTGTTATACAACCCAGGACTCATAAAAATAACAAACTTGTATCTATAAAGCACACAACAAACTAAAATGATTCAATTTCTAGAAATCGCACAAGAAATTATGCTGATTTCATTATCTATGGACAAGCCCAGAAGTCTTTGTGCAGGAGAGGTACGAAATCTCCTTAGGCAAGACTTTATTAGCGATCTTGGTGTTTGAGGGATGTTAGTAGTATCGGTGACTGTTTAATGCAAAGGCACGATTCACGTCATATGCTGCTGAGGCGACCATCATTTTGTTCTGAATCTTCATAAGTTCCACTTGCGCTTCAAGTGGGCTTAATTCCGCTTGCGGTGCCTGCACTCCCGTCGACGAAGTCGCTGCGGATGAATTAGTTGCACCGGAGTTGTGGCGGGGCACCTCCAGCGGTGATATCGACTGCATTATTATCTCTTCAAACGGATCAACAGGTAGTTTCGCGCACGAAATGTGTAAATTGAAATCGCATGCAGGCGTACTAGCTTCGCAGCGATAGCTCCATCGCCCCGGAGGACAAGCTTCTCCGCATACATTACATATGCGTGCAGGTGGTTCCGCAGCTTCAGCTTCCTGAGGAGTATAAGTATAAAGCAGAAGTTGTAGCCTGTGGTGTGGATGTAGAGGATGCCGCACCATCGCAGGCAGCTTGGCACACGAGGGATGAACATCAACGCCACACCCACGGCAGTCATAAAGAAACCCTAAAACTTGTTTTCCACAAACGTCGCATACACGGTCGGGTGAAACTGGTTTCTCTCTAAACACGAGAGGATGCTGGGGATGACACGAATGATGAATGGACTTGGCAGCTCGAGCGCAGGACTCATGGTGGCCGAAATCACAGGGACTGCAGTAGTATATAAAACCATAACCGTTTTCTTGGCAGCCAGAGCATGAAAATCCTCCCAAATACACGAAGCGCAGTGGGTGCTCATGGCTGAAATGTTGAATCTCCTCTATTCTCGCCCCCACCTCCCTCGCCATGCTGTAATTTGTGATCGTCTTGAAGGACTAGACAACACAGCGAAGCGATTCCAATTTGTGAAAGAAACGAAGATTATATATAGATGAAGTTGGAATACCTTGCAATTCGTGGAAACCACTTGTCAGAAAGCGTGGCGATAGACTCGGCTGCAAATAGACTTTCAACTCAACTTCAACGACATCTTTGAAGTTTTATAATGTTTGGCTCTGTACAAACCAGCTCATACTCGCGTTTCCTTTTATAAATTATTAATTTGAGTCATTACGCTAACTATGATTCATCCTCCCTTGATCGTGGAACTATGTATCTTAAATGTATGGTTGGCACCGACAGAGACACTTCACGATGCCCGTGGCATAACGAAAGTTAGCAGGAAAGAATTATGAACGCAATTTTAAATGCAGAGACAAATGGAAGGAAGACTTTCAACACTTTAGTTTTCCCAACCCTTCTAGTTTTGATAGAAATTTCTTTGTATTTTATTAAAGTAGCATTGCAACTTGGGGTGCAATAAAAGAACGTCGGAATTTAAAGTGAAACGAGTAGATGGAATAGCACAATGTTGAAATGTGTATCAAGTAAATGTAAAAATCTAAGAGTAAAATGCGATTACATATATGTTAATGGAAAATAGAACAAAGAGATGTAGTTTATAGACAACAATTTGTTGTTTGTTGAGCATTAGATCTTGCACATGAAAAGTAGAAAAGTTGTTAGGGAGAAGGGAGAATTCGCAGAGAGCTTGAAAGGAAGTTAAGGAAAATGAAATAGTGGAAAAAGAGAAGTACCTACATATAGAACGTAGTTAAGGGAGTTCCATTGATTGTAGTAATGTCTCTGTAGTTCTCCTTACCTTGACATGTGGATTATCCTGCATAAAATGCTAGGGAGATGTGAAGATCCTTAAGAGAAGGGACTCTGGAAAGTGCAATGAAGGTCAAACCTTGACGCTCCATTGTACCAATGTCTATAGTAGCCTTTGTTAATGTCATGCCTTGAGATTTAGGTATTGTCAATGCCCATGCCATTTTAAGCGGGATTTGAGTACGACCCCCCCTTTGTATAGGTGGAATTGGTAGAAAAGTAGGATTGTTGGTATCCCACGGAGGACCAATGTACTTCTGGAAGTTAACAACAAATGTTGGAAGTTGTGGAAGATGATAGTTTGGTTTGTAGAAAATATCAACCACTTGTCAGAGTGATCCATTAACAAGGCCTATGGAAACCCACAAGTTTGATGTTAACATTACTCGTTGCCCAGGGCAAAGCAACACTGCACACTCCAGTTGCTCATCTTCAACTTGAGATGTAACATGGTTGTTTATGTGTTCAGCAATGGAGAGTGCTATTGGAAATTGCAAAGACTTTAACATGTGTAGATTATGAAGTGAAGCTAGTTGGTTGGTTGCAAATAAGTGCATGGAACCTTTGAAAGTAGATAACTCATCTTTAGAAAGGAAGGAGTCTGTCCTGGACATGAGAAGCTTCCAATCCTCTATAGTAGCTGATGCATTTCTGATGTTGTTAAGAAGGTTCCTGCAGGTGACCTGTGATGGGTCATTGCCTTGCTGGCGAAAAATAGTTGAAAGTGTTACAACTATGTTGAAGTTGCGCCAAAGTGCAGTACCATGGTAAGAGCCTACATACAATGGAATTTCCATAACTGGTGGTAATTGGGCAAGGTCTCCAACAAGAATAATTGAGCAACCATCAAAAGAGATGTTTTATTGTGAGGGGATACTTCACGGAGATGTTCATCAATTTGGGTTAAAAGTGTTGGGCTTAGGAATTTCATTTCATCAATGAGAATGTAGTGGATATGGTGAAGTTCCTCTTGGAGGTTTGAAAGTGAATTTCCTTCCAAAGGCATGAAATGTTTTATAGAAATATGGAGGGCTAAATGGATAGTAGATGCTTGGATGTTGAATGTTGCGATGCTGGTAGGGGCAACTACCAATAGCGGGGATTGACTGGAGTTCTTATTCAAGGAAAGGGATTCTCTTATGCAGCGAATGAAGAATGATTTGCCAGTGCCAGCAATCCCTTGTACAACTATTCTGAGTGCAGGACTTGTTTTGATGTTTGCGGAGTGATTCATGACAATGGAGTAAGCTTTCATTTGAGTGGGGGAAAATGTTTCATAATTTGGTGTATCAGAGTAGGATGGTTGAGGGAGGTGGTTGTGTGAGTGATTAATTTGTATGAAGTCAATGGCAAGTTCTTGCAAGACAAGGGGGATGGTTTTATCATGCCAATTATGGTTGTTGTCAAAGTCACGACGACCCAGGATGTCAAGGTCACTTATTTGCATGTCATTGGTAGGGTGTAGTTGGGAGAGCAATTCCCATTCATCCAATTGCATGGGTTGTGGATTTTCAAAATCATCAGAAACCATGGGGTGTTCCGATAAGGAAAGGGGTTCAGATGGTTTCCATTCAACATGCCAAGGAGTGTAGGACAACTTTAGTTCTTTCCAATTTGTAACAATGGCTTCGTTGGAGGCACTAATGTCGAGTTGTATATTGCGGAAAGGTTTGTACAACAAGAGTTCAGATCTGCATAAATCAATGAACAAGGGTGTATCTATGGAGAGGATTGAATAGTAACGGAGAAGAACACAGATGATGGCGGGGGGGGGGGGTCTCTTGGTTTCCATTTTTCTTTTTCCCTATGAGCATTATATGACCAAGATCTTGCAGCCTCGATGAGAGATATGGAATGAAGAGCGAGAGGGCATTAAAGGTAGGCATCTATGAAGTTTGTTGATGTGAAGGATGTGGGATTGTCTGACGAAACACGTTTATAAGTTTTGCGGTTGACATTGAGGGAGAAGAAAGTGCAGCTACTAATTGTAAGAGGTAGTTTTTGCAACATATGGCATGTTTCTTGGGCTCCAATGTCATGATCAACAAGTTTTTTAGAAAGGAATTTTTTAATAGCAACAATGGAAGGGTTAAGAAGTGGTGCAGCATGGACAATTCGTTGAAGCATTTGGTGAAATCTTTCAGATTTTGTTTCTAATTTAGATGCATACTTAGCAATGTATTTTTGAACGGAATCTATGTCGAGCACTGATTGACAGTCAACATTCCCGTGCCATTGTCACCTACCCAAATTCTGAAAATATTATTTTATTGGCAAAATACTTTATGTTAAATTTTAATTACAAAGTTTTGTAATTATGACCAAGTTTGGCCAAAGATGAATGTAATTATTGATTATTATTATTTAATAAATTAAAGTAGGAGACAAACACCCAAGGGAACTGTTAAATGAGTGTTCACTAACCCACTAGGAGGAATGGAAGCTGTTAGAAGGCATGGGACAGATGGAAGCAATTGCCCTTCACCACTAACTGTTGGTTATGGGACAACTACCCCTAAAATTGTGGCATTATCCCCTAGGTGGTGGGAGTGAGCATGCAGCTCATTAAATGACCAGTTAACCACTAAAAGGCCTAGGCAGCCTCCATAAGGCAAATTCGAATTGAGCAGGTAGCTCTTACAATATTTTTTCTGCAGAAATATTCCTCAAGTGCATTAGGTGATCACTGAGAGATTCGAATAGGGAGGCTATGTGAGAGTGCAACTGTAAGACTGCAAATTATTCTAAGAAGGAGAAACAGAGGTGTTGGTGTGGGTCCCTTTGATTGCTAGGTCTTTAAGATTGGATAACTATTGTTACTGCAAGTTGAGGTCCTAAGCTTCTAAGTTTCTTCCACCTGGTGGTTCAATGAACAGGCTCGGGAGTCCTAAGGCAAGTAACTTGGCTGTCTTCAGGAATTGGTTGGGTGGAACAGGTTCCTTGGGCTGTTTGTTTCCCTACACTTAACCAGTTTTCACTATTCCTACTTTGTTTATAGCTTAATGTTTCTGCTTAGTCAAACTCTGTTTTGTAAAAGAATTTATTTTATTTTCTGATCTATGTTTAATTCTGAATGATAAAGCTTTGTTAAAGACCTGATCAGATAACCATCTCTATATTTTTCCCCATGTTGTTCTCTGCATAGTACTCTAGTATAGAGAAGCAAATTAATGATAGATGAGAGATATGAAAATTGCCATTGATTGGATATATGATTTCAGTAAGTGTTCTGTTTAAAATTCTATCCTATGTTTAAAACACAATAAAACATTATAGTATAACATAAATTGCAGCATAGAATTCATGTAAATAATAATTGAAAGAAAAACACAGTATGCTTCTGACAGTTCCATATATTCCTCTTTTCTCTATTCATTTAAGATAGCAAGCAAATGCAATCAAAATTAAACATTTCATGATTTCCAAGTAATAGTATTTTCAAGAATTATAGCATCTGCAAGAAATAATCACTATATAGATTTCTTGTCATTATACATATTTTATTTCTTCACTAATTTCCTGCTTTGATTTCAAGTATCGAATATTTATTACAGTAGTATCAAAACCTAATACACTACAAACCCTAATTCTATATACACACATCATAATTTCTATCTCAAGTCTTCTATGACAAACTGTAAACATTATTTCAGAGAATGATAACATTTATGACTTATTAAACCCTAGTCATCACTTTTTAGAACCATAGTATCTTTTATATATGGTAAGTTTACTATCTAAGAATTATCTAACAGTTAGCCGAAGGCATGATTACATATTCATGTCTAAACATTAGCTCACAATCCCTAGCATTACACATATACATTATCGAAACTATGATTACAAAGTTTTAGTCTTGAGTACAAAGCCCAGCACAAGCCCGATAGAAATCGTAAGATACAGGTAGAGTATCCTTCGTAAAAACAAAACTAGAGTATGGAGGCATATCCGTTTCGACAACTATTAACAGTCAACTATTTTCATCTATTTCCAAATAAGGTTATCAATAATGAGAACAAAACACAGACATACAGTTTTTAAGTCATGCAAATTATAAATTTCGGCCCAATACAACTATTGTTGTTTGGCATCACCATAACTAGCTCTTACATAGTCAACTGTTATTTAAAAAAATAACTTGCCATTGCAAAGAAAATGAACCATAGTTTACAAGTGCAAAAAGAACCCTCGGTTCTGGATTTCCATTCAAACATATAACAGAGAAATGCATTACAACCTTACAAGGTTCCCAATAATACATAGAGTTACCCTCAACATTTTAACAATAAGTCGAGACCGTGGAACCGCGAAACTATACAAGATTTTACCATGAACTTAACAACTCACGATGTAAAGACCAACTCAAACGGTTCTAATGCTACAACAAAACAACACTGAGCCAAGCATCAAGTACAGGACTGAGGATCAACCTCTTACAGAATAATATCAAAACAAAACAAGCTCAAACTTACTTTCAGCCATCACTGATACAAGTCGAAGATTTGCAACTCTCGGCACACAGAAAAACACATCAAAGGCACCTACGAGGCTTTGCATGAACCACCGAAGCTTACCAGGAAGTAGTAGTAGCTTTCCTTTCCTAAAACCATTGCATAGAAACCTTCTAAGGAAGAGGGTACCTGCAAAGTTACACATCGAGGGGTTAAAACAAGAAGATACAAGAACACAAATAAGCAAAACAGTATTTTTTATTTTATTTCTCGTAAACATTACCTTCTAATCGAAGCTCCAGTCTTTGGCACACCACACTAGCAAAAGAACAATGAAGTCTGGTAGCAACATCAATAACCATACTTTCAAAACCCTGAAGATGTTTTCAGAAAGAAAATCCAAACCCCAATACAAAACCACTCTCAACAGCTGACAGAAACGAAACTTCATATTACTGTGTCATGGCTCCATGGTACGAAACAAAAACCTGCAACTAGTAAAAACTACCTCTCATAGGTCACAGGGTCGAAACCCTGAAAGGAAACTTCCTCCAACCCTACATTTTGGCAGCCTATCGACTTAACTCTAAAACCTAACAATGAAGACCGAAAAACTTGCTACCACTACATACAACAATATTAGGATTACACCAATCAACGATCAAGATCTGGTGTGATCAACAGGTAAGAAAGATGCCAACAATGCTACGTTGAAAGCTGAGCAACATTGCATTAACATCTCATTAATTACTTCAACCACAAAGTGGCCAACACTACATGCCAAGATAACATTACCGTGTACAACGTGGAAGAGAGGCGATACAACAACCATGCCAGCTAGAACTCTTAGTTACATTATCGATCAAAGTTCACGTGGTTGAACTACGTGGGTTGACAACCAGGCTTTCCACTATGGAATTCAGTCATAACATTTAATACATGATCGTAACCCTGTCAACCTATCAACAACAGATTCAATGCACATCAACTCATCACTCCAATAACGAGACTTTGGTGAATTTGAAACATATGCTAACAAAACTTAGGATAAGAGCATAATATGATTCAATCTAATGTTTAAGTCATATCCTTTAAAAGGTTTATTTGCATCGTTTTCATGGTTTGCATAGGATAATGTCCTATAGTGCTAAGTATAGTTAGGATTGCACCTTAATCATCGTATGTTTGTATCAAATCTTTGCATATTGTATCATATAATTGCATATAGTAATTATATCATGGCTTAATGAAAACCATATCATTGTAATATATAGGGCATATTTAATATAGTTCTAAGTTTAAAACTTAAGCATCGTAATATTGGAATTACTTGTCCATACATTATGTAAATACATAACAACCTTATGATATATCTATTTCATCTCTAAAGTTCTGTGTAAGCATAAAAACGAAGTTTTATAATTCTAGTTCATAGCATATATTTATACCATAATTACGTTAAATTTTCTATGATGGCCATGTAGGGCAAGACTATAGTATCATCCTAAGAATCGTTTAAGCTTTGACGAGATACACTCTACAGCCAAGTCTTATACAAGCACTAGTCACCATACTATGTATATATATATATTAACTGTGTATTGAAATGATAAATACATGACATGGAGTAGTCTAAGACTTGTAAACGCCAAGTATGATGATAGTTCGAAGGTGTAATCATTATTTATACAAGCTTCATAATAGCATACTTAATAGATAGTAGTATCGCTATTTTAATATTAATGACAGTAGTCTTATGACAATGAATGTAGCATCATAACAGAACTTGTGGACGACTTGGAATGATAACCTTGAAGATCTTCGTAAGACAGTACATAAACTAGGATTAGAACCATGTATCCATACCTCCAGTAATTGGTGACGCAAGGAGTACTTAGAATTTTAATTTTACATTGATGATGAATTGAAAGACACAAGTACTCTTAACTTATGTTGTCTTATAAGATTTATTACCTGTGGTCTACACATAAAAACAAGATTCAATGCCTTAGTTAAATGTAGCTAAGTAAACTCCAGGGTACCTCGTAGGACCCCTTCATCAACATACAAACAAACTGTCATCACTCCATCAAGAATATCATAACAGTACAAACTGTAACAACACGCAATAATAACCAAGAACTTAAATAAATCTGTAAACTGTACTAGTATGCATAATCATAAAAGATCTTTCGTTCAAGATATTAACATCCGCTTAATTCTGAAGTAGCAAATAAAATTAAATCATAATTAGTGGAGAAGTATGACGTGTCATCGTTACTAATAATCTTAGTTAAGAAATCAAGTTAATTTATATGTTCTGCATTAACGACTTGGATAAATATTGCTATTATAAAAAAATTTAATTTTTTGGTAATTTTTGGGATGTTACATGTGGTATCAGAGCTCATGTTCGAACTCTAGGCCTGAAAAAGGTCCAAGAACACGTAGTAGAAAAATTTATTTACAGCAAAACTTTTACTAATTCAACAAATTTTAAACTATTGTGTTATACATAAATTATTTTGAGTTACAAGTATGGAAGGCTCAGCTGAATGTTTAGAAGACAGATTCCAACCCAACAGTGATAGCACGGGAAGGCATTTCGAAGGAGAAGAATTCCATGGCGAAGTAAATGACAATTGGTCAGAATTATTACGAGCATTTCAAGAATTAAAGGCAGAAATCGGATCTATAAAACAAGACAATGAGAAAATTCTGAAGGCACAAGAAGAATTAAATCAAGTATTGTTCGAACAATGCCCAACTAATGAACATAATATAGAAATTGAGAATACTTCCAAGATTGAGGATTTACCTCATTCAGGCAGAAGTAAAAAGATGAAAACTAATGATGCAAACAGCATTTCAACATCATTAGAAGCTGCCCATGAAAAACGGAAAAAGAAAAGAAATTGTTCAAGTGACAGTAGTGAAGGGGACTACAAACCCAAGAGGAAAAGTGACAAACAGTATGAGCAAATTTCTGGGGAGTTCAAGAAAATCAAACCCCCAACCTTCAATGGTGAAACTGAAAAAGGAGAGACAACAGAAGCTTGGCTGTCCAACATGAAAAAGTATTTTCGAATATATGATTATTCTGCATCATTGAAGGCAAAGATGGCAATCTACAACTTGATCGGCAAGGCGGATATTTGGTGGCAGGATATCAAGAGAGTGAAGGGCATCAAAGACAAGGATGTCAACTGGAGTACTTTCAAATGATATTTCAAAAAACATTTCTTATCAGAACAGTACTATGAAGAAAAATTGAAGAAGTTCTATGACTTAAAGCTGGGAAGTATGAACATGAAGGAAATGAACAGTAAATTTCTGAACTTACTGAGATATGTACCCTACCTCATGGAAGAAAAACCGAAGATCCAAAGATACTTGAGTTGTCTACCTTTCAATATCAAAGACAGAATCGAATATGACAGTCCAAAAACCTTAGAAGAGGCCATGAGGAAAGCAACTTTCTATTATGATACTAATCGGAAAAGAGAAGGAATGTCAAATTGGAAAAGTCCTAAACCCAACAATTTTGAGCTGAAAAAGAAAAATTTCAGATTTAGTGGGAATTCTTGTTTCCAAAAGAAAAATTTTCAGATTCAGAATTTTCAAGGAAACAACCCCAGAAATAGCCAACAGCAGAATTTTACAGCTCCTAGAAATACTTCCAATGCTACCAGGACTAATGATCAAAAGGCACCTATCAAATGTTTTGAGTGTCAAGGTCCTCATTATGCATCAGAATGCCCCAAGAGGAAGCAGACAGCTAACAACATTCATTCTATTCATATTGAACCTACTGTTGGAGACTTGGCAAGAGAGATACCCAGAATCATTGCAGCACTCGACAACAAACAAGCAAATCATCAAATATCTATGGTAGAGATTGAAGGTATGCTACAAAATCATCCTGTTACTATTTTGATTGATCCTGGTGCCAGCTTAAGTTATATATCACTAGACATTGTAGAAGGTTTTAAATTGAAAACAATAAAGTTCAGTAAATCTTGGTTAGTTAGACTAGCAACAGGAACAAAGAGGAAAGTATCATATTTTATTGAAAGTTATGCTTTATCCATGAATCAATTAAAGACACAAATCAAGTTGAATATTTTACCTTTAGGATCCTATGATATTATAATCAGAATGGACTGGTTAGAAGCCCATCATGTCATTCTGAACTGTTATGAGAAAATTTTTACATGTTTAAATGATGAAGGAGAAACTGTAGAAATAAAAGGTATTCCAAGAAAGATAACCCTTAGATAGATTTCAGCTATGTAAGTAAAGAGGGCAGTTAGGAAAGGATGTAAGTTGTTTGCAGTAAATGTAGTAAATGATGAGTTTATTTGTAAAGAGGACAAACTGAAACTAGAAGACATACCTGTCCTAAAGGATTTCAAATATGTTTTTCCTGAGGAGATTCCAAGATTACCTCCTAAAAGAGATTTAGATTTTACCATCGATTTAATACCAGGATCAGTACCGAATTCTAAAGCTTCATATAGGATGAATGTACTAGAATTAAATGAGTTGAAGTCACAATTGAAGGAGTTGATTAATAAAAACTATATAAGACCCAGCATGTCTCCTTGGGGAGCACCTATTATATTTGTTAAGAAGAAAGATGGAACCTTGAGACTGGGCATAGATTATCGCCAGCTTAATAAGATGACAATCAAGAATCGATATCCGTTGCCCCACATAGACGATCTATTTGATCAGCTGGATGGAGCAACGATAGTTTCAAAGATTGATCTAAGGTCGGGATATCATCAAGTGCGGGTTAAGGATGAGGATATTTTCAAAATAGATTTTAGAACTCGGTATGGACATTATGAGTTCGTAGTCATGCCATTTGGCTTGACTAATGCCCCGACTGTATTTATGTGTTTGATGAACAATATTATGCACAAATAGTTAGATAAGTTTGATGTGGTATTTATAGATGACATTTAAGTTTATTCTAAAAACAAAGAAGAGCATGACAAACATCTACAGATTATCTTACAAGTTCTGAGAGATCATCACCTATATGCTAAGTTTAGTAAGTGTGATTTTCACGAGGACAAAATTAAGTATTTAGGAAATATAATTTCTAAAGAAGGAATCTCGGTGGACCCCAACAAGATAAAAGCCATTAATGATTGGCTGGTTCCTAAGGACGTGTCAGACATAAGATCATTTATGGGTATTACTGGATATTATAGAAAATTTATAGAGGGTTTCTCAAAGATTGCAAACCCCATAACCTCCTTGCAGAAGAAAGGGAAGAAATTTGTGTGGGATCAAAAATGTTCAGACAGTTTTAAGAAGCTAAAGGAATTATTGACTACAACACCTATTCTGAGGATAGCAGATCCTAATAAGAATTTTATAGTTTGCATGGATGCTTGTAATGATGGACTCGGTGGGGTCCTAACACAAGAAGGGCATGCTGTGGCATACGAATCTAGAAAGCTAAAAATACATGAGAAGAACTACTCTACTTATGATTTAGAGTTATTAGCAGTAATTCATGCTTTAAAAATGTGGCGTCACCACCTTATTGGCAAAAAATTTACCTTATTGACAGACAACATGGGTTTGAAATATTTATTAGATCAGACAAATCTGAATGCCAAACAAGCTAGATGGTTAACTTTCCTAAGTGAGTATGATTTCGAAATTCAGCATATTAAAGGAAAAGAGAACAAGGTTGCTGATGCATTAAGTCTCAAAGCAAAACTGAATTTTATTTCAGCCATCAATACTTATTCAACGGACTTAGAAAATCAAATCCTTGAAAGGAGTGAAACGGATGAAGAATACAGGAAATTACGAGAAAAGACAGCAAATAACAGTTCTAAAAATTCTATGGCAGATTACAGTTTAAAGGAAAATGGACTATTGTTATACAAAAACAGATTGTATGTACCCAACATACGAGAAGTAAAAATTCTGATTTTAAATGAGATGCATAAAAGCCATTACTCTGGCCATCCAGGTTATCAAAAAACCATTACTATGCTATGGAAAGAGTACTATTGGCCCAGATTGAAAGATGAAGTAGCAGAGTACATAGCTAAGTGTTTGGACTGTCAAAAAGTGAAGGTTGAACATCAACATCTAGCTGGACTGTTGCAGCCATTGCCTATACCCAGCTGGAAATGGGAAGTGATAAGCATAGACTTTATTACTAGACTACCCAAAAATCAGAAACAAAATGACTTTATCATGGTGGTAGTGGACAAACTTAGCATGGCAGCACACTTTATACCTGTGAATACTACTCATAAGGCTCCAGACATTGCAGAAATCTTCATGAAGTAGATTTTTCGACTACATGGTATACCGAAAGTGATAATTTTAGATCGTGACTATAAGTTTACTTGAAACTTTTGGAGGTCTTTATTAAAAGGGTTGAATACAACCTTAAATTTCAATACAACATTTCATCCACAAATGGATGGACAGACCAAAAGGGTGAATCAAGTTTTGGAAGACTTACTGAGAATGTATGTTAAGGATCAGCCTGGTAAGTGGGAAGACTACTTGCATCTAGCAGAATTTGCATATAATAACCATTATCATTCATCAACCAAACTTAGCCCATTTGAAATTCTTTATGGTAGGAAATGTGATACACCTGTTTCTTGGAATGACCCAGTAAATAGAGTTGTTTTAGGACTTGAATTGTTGTAGGAATTAGAACTAATTGTGAAACAAGTACAAGGAAATCTAAAAGATGCCCAAGATAGGCAAAAGAGTCAAGCAGATCTAAAAAGGACTCATCAAGAGTTCCAGGTTGGTGAACATGTGTTCCTCAAGGTAAGACTGAAAAAGAGTTCATTAAAAATGGGAAGCTGTGCCAAGTTGGCACCTAGGTATTGTGGTCCTTTCGAAATATTGTTAAGGGTTGGACCAGTGGCATACCAATTGGCTTTGCCACCAAATTTAAAGATACACAATGTTTTTCATATATCATTTTTAAAGAAGTATGTACATGATGCTACTAATGTTGTAAACTAGAATGATGTACAGGTGGGACAAGACGATGATTTTCAGGTGGAACCGTACTGTATCCTTGAAAGCAGGGAAACTCTGCTCTGGAATCGCACCATTGGGCAAGTGAAAGTGAAATGGAAGCACCTTATCCCAGAAGAGGCAACCTAGGAGTTGGAGAGTAGTATGCAGGCAGCATACCCAACTATGTTTTAGGAACACTCAGAGAGTGATTAACCAACATCGAGGACGATGTTGAGGCTTAAGGGGGGGTGTATGTCACCTACCCAAATTCTGAAAACTTTATTTTATTGGAAAAATACTTTATGTTAAATTTTAATTACAAAGTTTTGTAATTATGACCAAGTTTGGTCAAGAATGAATGTAATTACTGATTATTATTATTTAATAAATTAAAGTAGGAGACAAACACCCAAGGGAACTATTAAATGAGTGTTCACTGACCCACTAGGAGGAATGGAAGCTATTAGAATGCATGGGACAGATGGAAGCAACTTCCCTTCACCACTAGCTGTTGGTTATGGGACAACTACCCCTAAAATTGTGGCATTATCCCCCAGGTGGTGGGAGTGAGCAAGCAGCTCATTAAATGACCAATTAACCACTAAAAGGCCTAGGCAGCCTACATAAGGAAAATTTGAATTGAACAGGTAGCTCTTACAATATTTTCTGCAGAAATATTCCTCAAGTGCATGAGGTGATCACTGAGAGATTCGAATAGGGAGGCTATGTGAGAGTGCAAATGTAAGTCTGCAAATTATTCTAAGAAGGAGAACTAGAGGTGCTAGTGTAGGTCCCTTTGAATGCTAAGTCTTTAAGACTAGATAACTATTGCTACTGGAAGTTGAGGTCCTAAGCTTCTAAGTTTCTTCCTCCTGGTGGTTCAGTGAACAGGCTCGGGGGTCCTAAGGCAAGTAACTTGGTTGTCTTCAGGAATTGGTTGGGTGGAACAGGTTCCTTGGACTGTTTGTTTCCCTACACTTAACTAGGTTTCACTGTTCCTACTTTGGTTATAGCTTAATGTTTCTGCTTAGTCAAACTCTGTTTTGTAAAAGAATTTATTTTATTTTCTGATCTATGTTTAATTTTGAATGATAAAGCTTTGTTAAAGACCTGATTAGATAACCATCTCTATATTTTTCCCCATGTTGTTCTCTGCATAGTACTCTAATATAGAGAAGTAAATTAATGATAGATGAGAGATAGGCAGATTTCCATTGATTGGATAAATGATTTTAGTAAGTGTTCTATTTAAAATTCAGTCCTATGTTTAAAACACAGTAAAACATTATAGTATAACATAAATTGCAGCATAGAATTCATGTAAATAATAATTGAAAGAAAAACACGGTATGCTTCTGACATATCCATATATTCCTCTTGTCTCTATTCATTTAAGATAGCAAGCAAATGCAATCAAAATTAAACATTTCACGATTTCCAAGTAATAGTATTTTCAAGAATTATAGCAGCTGCAAGAAATAATCACTATATAGATTTCTTGTCATTATACATATTTTATTTCTTCACTAATTTCCTACTTTGATTTCAAGTATCGAATATTTATTACAGTAGTATCAAAACCCAATACACTACAAACCCTAATTCTGTATACACACATAATAATTTCTATCTCAAGTCTTCTATGACAAACTGTAAACATTATTTCAGAGAATGATAACATTTATGACTTATTAAACCCTAGTCATCACTTTCTAGAACCATACTATCTTTTATATATGGTAAGTTTACTATCTAAGAATTATCTAACAGTTAGCCAAAGGCACGATTACATATTCATGTCTAAACATTACCTCACAATCCCTAGCATTACATATATACATTATCGAAATTATGATTACAAAGTTTTAGTCTTGAGTACAAAGCCCAACACAAGCCCAATAGAAATCGTAAGCTACAGGTAGAGTATCCTTCGTAAAAACAAAACTAGAGTATGGAGGCATATCCATTTCAACAACTATTAACAGTCAACTATTTTCATCTATTTCCAAATAAGGTTATCAATAATGAGAACAAAACACAGACATACAGTTTTTAAGTCATGCAAATTATAAATTTCGGCCCAAGACAACTATTGCTGTTTGGCATCACCATAACCAGCTCTTACACAGTCAACTGTTATTTAAAAAAATAACTTTCCATTGCAAAGAAAACGAACCATAGTTTACAAGTGCAAAAAGAACCCTCGGTTCTGGATTTCCATTCAAACATATAACAGAGAAATGCATTACGACCTTACAAGGTTCCCAATAATACATAGAGTTACCCTTGACATTTTAACAATAAGCCAAGACCGTGGAACCACAAAACTATACAGGGTTTTACCCTGAACTTAACAACTCATGGTGTAAAGACCAACTCAAAACGGTTCTAATGCTACAACAAAACAATACTGAGCTGAGCATCAGGTACAGGACTGAGGATCAACCTCTTACAGAATAAGATCAAAACAAAACAAAACAAGCTTAAACTTCCTTTTAGCCATCACTAATACAATTCAAAGATTTCCAACTCTCGGCACACAGAAAAACACATCAAAGGCACCTACGAGGCTTTGCATGAAGCACTAGAGCTTACTAGGAAGCAGTAGCAGCTTTCCTTCCAACGAAGAGGGTACCTGCAAAGTTACACATCGACGGGTTAAAACAAGAAGATACAAGAACACAAATAAGCAAAACAATATTTTTTATTTTATTTCTCGTAAACATTACCTTCTAATCGAAGCTCCAGTCTTTGGCACACCACACTAGCAAAAGAACAACAAAGTCTGGTAGCAACATCAGTAACCATACTTTCAAAACCTTGAAGACGTTTTCGGAAAGAAAATGCAAACCCCAATACAAAACCACTCTCAATAGCTGACAGACACCACACTTCGTATTACTATATCATGGCTCCATGGTACGAAACTAAAACCTGCAACTATTAAAAACTACCTCTCACAAGTCACAGGGTCGAAACCCTGGAAGGGAACTTCCTCCAACCCTACATTTTGGCAGCCTGTCGGCTTAACTCTAAAACGTAACAATGAAGACCGAAAAACTTGCTACCACTACATACAACAAGGTTAGGGTTACACAAATCAACGATCAAGATCTGGTGTGATCAACGGGTAAGAAAGATGCCAACAATGCTACGTTGAAAGCCAAGCAACATTGCATTAACATCTCATTAGTTACTTCAACCACAGAGTGGCCAACACTACATGCCAAGTGAACATTATCGTGTACAGCATAGAAGAGAGGCGATACAACAACCATGCCAGCTAGAACTCTTAGTTACATTATCGATCAAATTTCACGTGGTTGAGCTACCTGGGTTGACAACCAGGCTTTCCACTATGGAATTCGGTCATAACATTTAATACATGATCGTAACCCTGTCAACCTATCAATAGCAAATTCAACGCACATCAACTCATCACTCCAATAACGAGACTTTGGTGAATTCAAAACATACGCTAACAAAACTTAGCACAAGAGCATAATATGATTCAATCTAATGTTTAAGTCATAGCCTTTAAAAGGTTTATTTGCATCGTATTCATGGTTTGCATAGGATAATGTCCTAAAGTGCTAAGTATAGTTAGGATTGCACCTTAATCATCGTATGTTTGTATCAAATCTTTGCATATTGTATCATATAATTTCATATCGTAATTATATCATGGCTTAATGAAAACCATATCATTGTAATATATAGTGCATACTTAATATAGTTCTAAGTTTAAAACTTAAGCATCGTAATATTGGAATTACTTGTCCATACCTTATGTAAATACATAACAACCTTATGATATATCTATTTCATCTCTAAAGTTATGTGTAAGCATAAAAACGAAGTTTCATAATGCTAGTTCATAGCATATATATATATACCATAATTACGTTAAATTTTCTATGATGGCCATGTAGGGCAAGACTATAGTATCATCCTAAGAATCATTTAAGCTTTGATGAGATACACTCTACAGCCAAGTTTTATACAAGCACTAGTCACCATACTATATATATATATTAACTGTGTATTGAAATGATAAATACATGACATGGAGTAGTCTAAGACTTGTAGATGCCAAGTATGATGATAGTTCAAAGGTGTAATCATTATTTCTACAAGATTCATAATAGCATACTTAATAGATAGTAGTATCGTTGTCTTAATATTAATGACAGTAGTCTTATGACAATGAATGTAGCATCATAACATAACTTTTGGACGACTTGGAATGATAACCTTGAAGAGCATCATATCTCGTGTGTTCCATGTAGAAATAAAATGATCGAAGAAGTACTTAGCTTTATCAACCTCAGTAGCATTCCCCTAGTCAAGCGTGTCCATAGCAGGTGCATTTGGTAACCATATGAAACCGTGAATATGTGCAGAGCCTCTACTTTGCCATTCATACCTATGCATGTAATATGTGTTAGTAATATGTGGAAAAATAATAGAAGGAAAAAATAGATTTGTTGTTGGAAGAAGGGATAAGAAAGTTTACCTATACCAAAAGTCGTGTGCAAGGAGGTGTTTAACCAAGACCTCTTCACGGAATATTTTGAACCTATGGTGCATGTAGAGCGATGCAAGATGTGGGTTGGAGATGATATTTTGTTCCCGCCATTGTTGGTGCTTGCTCGAAGCATTGGGTGGTGTCCCAAGCATGACCGCATGCAGGTCAGGCCACTTAGTGTCGGCCGCACTCAAAGTGAAGAAAAAAGTTGGACAGCCAAGCTGGGAAATCATATATGTTAATTCGTTCCTTGATTTGTGCCCGAAAGAGCGTGTTCCATGAGTGTTGCACCAAAATGCATGATCTAATCTAGGATTTTGTTTGAAGGTGTTTGTTCCAAGCGATTGTTGAGTTCATAGATGGTAGTGGGAAAGTTGTCTTCAATGTTTTTTTTAATGAATACCGTTGCTATTGATTGGCTACGGCGGCACATGATGAGATGGTAAAGGTAGTAGCGGAATCGTGGTTGGAAACCAAACCTGTTATCATAGTATCAAAGAAGGTGAAATGCATGTTCATGGAGATCAACTAATTTAAAATGTGGTTGTTTGAACATGGAAGCACCTTGGGGTAAAAGTGATGGAAATGCCATTGAGAAAAGGTCCTATGTATTGTATTCATTGATAGGTGGCCAATCCATTGCATTTGTTGGTGATGAAGAAGGTGTTTGCAAGAAATTTCTAATTTGTTGGAACTCTGTGTCTATATTGGGGAGAATATTAGCAAAGGACGAACTTTGTTGGGAGTTTGGCTCTGAAATGTCAGGTTGATAAGGGTGAACATCTTCAGCGGAAAAAGTAGAATCAGGGGCAGTGGAGTGTGAATGTCGAAGAAAGGGGAAACATTAGTGGGGGGAATTGGAAAAGCCATAAGTGCAGGTTGGTCAAGATGTACATCATTATATTATGGGTCATGTGCTATATTGTATTCCAAGGCTGCAAGAACATGGGATCTGCTGACAATGCAATCATAGGATTGATGGTTGAAGTTTTTGCGAGTGACAACTAAAATGTCCAAGTCTTCAACACGTTGAGGCAAAAAATTGAGGATGGTTGAAATGTCTTGTGGAAAGATTATTGTATGGCCACTATATTTGTATTGTCCACCATGAGCATGGGTTACTTGCAAAATAGGGTTGACAAGTGAAATGAGCATTTCTTCAACTTGGGTAAGGATGGATAGAACAAGGGGTTGTTCACCAGGGTCTATGTTGTTCCAGAGGGAGAAGCGGTGGGCATTGTTTTCTTAATAACATATCGAACGGGTATGGTGGCCATTTAAAAAGTGGAAATGAAGACCAGGATAAGATTCTTTACAGATTGAACAAACATGGATCGATGGAAGCTTATCTAGCCTTAAGCGAAAGCGATGATGTGCTTGAGATATGTTATTGTCATTGAAGTAATGTGTGGTTGTGTTGGGTGGAGGAATGGTATTTGGGATGGTTGGGGAATAGGTTGTTTGAGAAGTGGAAGGGTAGTCTAATGATGGAATATGGTCAAGATGAACATGTGATGTAGTAGCTTTGGTTTTCATGGAGGGAAGTAAGATTGTTTCGTTGTGGTCTGCAAATGGATGGGTGGGATTTGAAAGCTTGGATGTTGTAGGAGTTGGTGTGGGAACATGAGACTCTACCATATGGATGGAGAGGGAATCTTTTGTTTGTTGGTAAATATG
Source organism: Larix kaempferi (assembly GCA_027924585.1). NCBI lineage: Eukaryota > Viridiplantae > Streptophyta > Pinopsida > Pinales > Pinaceae > Larix > Larix kaempferi. The sequence goes on along the minus strand of BSBM01000994.1, from coordinate 20,580,772 downwards.
TCTCCTATGTGCATTTATGCGGTCTTTGTTAGCCAAATGATAGGCATGTGCACGTTTTTTTTGGAAGGAGGAGAAATATCCAAATGTAGATGAGGAACGAAGGCACCTAAATTTGATTAAGAAAACAAGAAACACCATGTTATATGTAAGACATGTAAAGATACATTGAAATTGCATTTTTTTTCATGGACATTCGAAAGAAACAACATGTTATATGTAGGACATTATAAAAAAAAAATTCAAGGTACATAAAATATGAAAAGCATTAAAGGGATGGAAAGTGTTTGAAGAAAGAAAAAATATAAAAATAATTGAAAAAATGGCTAGATAAATTAAGTAAATAAATCACATGTAAAGACAAGCAGTTGTTGATAAATTAAATAGTAGTAGTGTATTTTTTGTTTTTCAATGTACATTTAAAAAAAAACTTTGAAATCATTGTAAGTGTAAAAAAGAACTAAATAATGTGTTGATAATAAATGTGTGTATTTGGAATAGTGTATAAATGGATACCATAAGTAAACTGTAGCTAAAAGTGACTGCATGTAAATCAAACGAGACATAAATAAATAAAAGTAGCTTCAAGTGTAGAAATTGTAGCTATAGTTGTAAAATTAGTCACAGCAGATCTAATGAACAAGTAAATCAATCACAACAGATGAACATAGAAAATATGGTGTAAAATTATGCAAAACATGTATCAGTGCTCAATATCCTAATAAGGGTGAATAATTACAATACAATCATCTGACTATGTGAGTGAGGAATTCAAATTGACCAAGTAGGCCATTCGAATCACTGAATGGAGTAGCTTGACTCCAACTAGGAGTCCTCATCATCAATAAGTGGTGGTCATCAATGCACAAGAACTAGTCATCCAGGTGTCAATCTGAGTCTAACTGAGTGTAACATGTGTAACTGAAGTGTGTAGCATTGATATAGGGAAGGAGATTCAGTGGAGGGTGCATGTGAGGCTTAAATGAAGTCAGAAAAAGTCATCTAGTCAATATGGAGGTCCAACGTAGTGAAACAGTCAGTCAGGAGTGAAACTAGCCTCAAATCAGGGAGAATCGGAGCTAACTGAGTGTAAACTGAGGTGGTAGGTGAAGAAGTGCGCCCTTCTTTGGCAGTATGTGAGAAGAGGGTGTCTTCATGACTAGAAGGGCTAAATAACTGATGTAAGAAGCTCTCGGGTGCTAGAATAAGGTGGCTAAGGTGCTGGAGGCATCAACCTAGTGACTAGGATGCATGCAAATTGCATGCAAGGTCCTGAAAAAGATGACATGGATATCCGAACACCCCCCCTCAAGCTAGACTATGATGTAAAAAAAATAATAATGTAGGGCCCTGGTTACTAAGACCAAAGGTCACCCCAATACAATAATAATCCAAACTAATAACAGTCAATAAACCGAGGAAATGGAGAAAACCTCATGGGAAAAATACCCCCCCTCAAAATAGACTATAGCACACCAAAAGATTTAACTGCTCCAAAATCAAGTAGATATGTCTGGAGGTATTTTACTCTTGGGATTAAATGTATCATGCTCCAAAAACATGTGATTGAATTCTCCGTCAGTGGATGCAAGCGAATGTGGAGACTTTATGAACTTGCTCTTCATACCGAAAATGGTGAGAACAAATATGAAAATATGAGGATGATCCTGGAACCTGTGATTTGAACTAAGTGAGGTAGGAATAGCTCCAATCGGATCAAATAGATCTTGAAAATTGAACTTCTTATCAATAGAAGTTAAATCAGCTCCAAAAATATATGATGGTTTCTTGAGATCTCCTTTGAACCAACAAGGGTGAGATCAAAACCAAAATCAGCAAAAAGTGCATGAGAATTGAACTCAAGTGAATGGTAGTGCTCTTCATCTTCATTAAAAATCTGAGAAACTTTGCAAATGATAGAACATAAGTCTATAGGAGGCATGAAATCAAGTAGGGCGAATGCTTCACCTCAAAAATCAGATTTTACCTCCAAAACTTCAAGTAGATCATTATTTTGCATGCCGACAAACTCATGTGAAAGAGAGGATTCAGGAACCTCTTTGGAATCTAGAGTATGATCTTGTTTATCTTGCTTAGAATTCGAAAGAAGACTTTGAGAGAGTGAGTTTTGAATCTACAGTTTCTTCTTCATCTTGAACATTTGTTGAGGCCAAGACATGATCAGAAAGAACACATAAGGAGATCTCACTGGGCTTGTTCTCCAAAAGGATAGCATGATCCTCTTCTTCCTGCTTTCCAAATTCTCTGTCAAGTTGGACCCATAGATCACTCAGATTTTCAGTAGTCTTACTGAGGTAGCACATACAAGGAGACATAGCAAGACATATTGCTCCAAAATCTCTGTCACAATCATTGAGCCAATCATTCTCCTCTTCATCGGAATCAAAATCTCTTGTATTACCAATGCACATATCAAAAAGACATTGTCTCTTCAAGCATGCAGTCATCTTTGGTTTCCATTCATCATAGTTGAATGGAGTAAGAAAATTTTGTGAAGAAGAAGCTTCCATCTTTGCAATAGTGAATGCAAATGGAGGAAGTAATAAACCTGCAAATCACAAGCAAACAAGAACCATTATGGAGCAATAGCTGCAACTGCAAAAAACTGCTGCAAAGTGAGCAAAAAATGCTCAATCTTCATGTAGAACACCTGTAGAAGAGAGATCTTGTCCCTGCCATGGCTCTGATACCATGTAAAATTAGTCACAGCAGATCTAATGAACAAGTAAATCAATCACAACAGATGAACATAGAAAATATGGTGTAAAACTATGCAAAACATGCATCAGTGCTCAATATCCCAATAAGGGTGAATAATTACAATACAATGATCTGACTGTGTGAGTGATCAATTCAAATTGACTAAGTAGGCCATTTGAATCACTGAATGGAGTAGCTTGACTCCAACTAGGAGTCCTCATCATCAATCAGTGGTGGTCATCAATGCACAAGAACCAGTCATCCAGGTGTCAATCTGAGTCTAACTAAGTGTAACATGTGTAACTGAAGTGTGTAGAACTGATATAGGGAAGGAGACTCAGTGGAGGGTGCATGGGAGGCTTAACTGAAGTCAGAACAAGTCATCTAGTCAATCCGGAGGTCCAACGGAGTGAAACTAGCCTCAAATCAGGGAGAATCGGAGCTAACTGAGTGTAAACTGAGGTGGTAGGTGAAGAAGAGGGCGCCTTCATGACTAGAAGGGATAAAGAACTGATGTAAGAAGCTCCCGGGTGCTAGAATAAGGTGGCTAAGGTGCTGGAGGCATCAACCTGGTGACTGGGATGCATGCAAATTGCATGCTAACCCTAGAATTTGCATGCAAACCCTAATTGCATGCAAGGTCCTGAAAAAGATGATGTGGATATCCGAACAATAGTAATGCGGAATGGAAATTATTTTCTTGCATGTATGGAAAAACTTGCTACGAAAAATGTGTATAGTGAAATTATTACAAAAAAGAAGGCAATGAAATGTTTGTAAATGCCTTCTATGCATGCCCCAATTTGGCAATTTCAAGGAGCAGTAAGTTGCTAGCTACCGCAAAATCAACATGTTCAGAGTGCATGATGATGACCTTCAATTGAGGCTTGTCTTTAAATGTTTCCATTTTAATGGAAAGTGTGAGTAGGAGTTGTGTGCATTCAACCTTAGAGAATATTTCCTTGATGGAGGAAGGATCAGAAGAAAGTAAGTGCAGATCCTTTGCAGCAATACCAAGGAGTTCAGTGGATGCATCCTCGAATGCGATAACAAAGTCAAGAGAGGCAGTGTGGTCTTGAAGTTTCAATTTCAACAAATGCCTGTAGTCACAATCAAACAAGTCAACCTCACATTTGGGACAATGCCAACCATTGGTAGAATTCTTGATGATTTTTTTCATGCATTGTTTTGAAACAGAAATTAAAGGGCAAGCAAGGTAGTAGAAGTTGTCAGGATCAATATGTGTTATGGTAGCCTTTACGGAAACCCATTCATCTCTTTCAGAAGGATGAATGTTTTCAACTTCAAGAAGGGTCCGTTTCTTATTCATCTTCTTAGGAAAAGTTGGATAACGTGTATTTAAGGATGTGGATGAAGTATGAAAACCCTCTTTTTCAAACCATTGGGTGAGCTTGTGCATTTCTGGTATATCAGGGTTTATGAGAACGATGGATTTGGAAGTAGTCCCAATTGTCTTTCCATTTAACTCGGCTACACGATCTCCCTTGATTGCAAGCACAAGGTGGGCATTTTGTGAGCGCAAGGTAGATATTTCTTGGCCTTCTACACGGCAATGTTCTCCCCACAAAGTAATGTCCATGCTAAAACTTGAGTTGTCCTTTATATGAATTGTTTTTTTAATAGTTTCTTAACCATCTTTCTGATGTATAGGGGCAATAGGGGATGTGCTTGTGGAAACACCAACGATGTCAACAATGGAGCTGACAAGAGATGATTTGATATCTTGAATTGTTTTGAAGTTGAAATGCATATGTGGAAGTAGAATGCTTTCCAGTGGAAAATGTTGAACAATGAAGCTTGGTTGCAAGAAGATTTCCCATTCATTTGTAAGATGGATATACATCTTGTTTGTTGGTTTATAGTTCCTTTGGAAATGAGGTAGACATGGCCAAGAAACACTTGATCATAAAAAGCATTTGTAGAATCATTAAAGCAAGTGATGTGTATTTCTCCCCCGTCCTTATCAATAAAGTCAAATCCAAACACCTTCCCAGGGAATTTCTGGTTATTGAAGTGGCAAAGGGTTGATTTATCCTAGACATGACCCTTTATGAACCATTTTGAGGTGTAGGGGATCAATGCATTGATAGGAATTGTTGTTTCAATAGTGGATGTTGAAGCACTTTGAAGAAGTGTGCATTGTTTCTTTTGAGGTGGTTCTTGCATTGAAGAGCATGGGGAAGTTGTTTCAAGAGAAGGTGGGCAAAAAATAGCGATTGGGTGGCCAATCAATGATGCAGAAGGATTGATGACGTCAAAGTCCTATAGCAAAATAGACCTGCACAAAGGAAAAAACAAATAAGAAAACAAAGAAAAAATAATTTCACTCTATCATCATCATGATTTTCTTTAAGTCTACATTTATGTTAAAAATCTTTCTTACATCCTAATCCCTTTCACTACAATTTATTGACTTCCATTACTATCCATTTCTTAGTTTACTCATGTTTATGTAAATAGTTCCAAAATTTTGACTTTATTAATAAAAAATCCTCGTAAAACAAGTGGAAATGTATAAATTATATTAGCATTACTTACAAAAAAATGGTTATAACCAACACAAGTGTCATTAACTTTTAAATATTAAAAAACTAGTATTTTGGTCTATTATCATTAGTCATTAATTTACAATGCATGAAGTCATGAAACTCTATCACAAAATGTTTTTCATATATACAAAGAGTGATTTTGTATAAATATGTGATGATGTGTTTCAATTAAAATGTTGATTTGTAATCACTAAGGAAGAGGAGACTTCTTATTGGATTTCGATATACTAAAAAAAATTAGATATGTAATTAATGACCTTACCAGATTCAACAATTTCTTTTTTTTTTAAAGAAAATCTAGTTAAAACATTCCCCTTTCATTAAATTATTTCATCCTCACTGGAACATTTCCCTTTATTAGATTGTTTCCTCCTTGTTGGAACGATTCCCTTACTTGGTCAAAGATTTTCTCCTCGTCCAAATATTTCTCTTCCTAAGTTAGAAAATGTCCCTTCTCCATAGTATTTCTCCTTGTCATAATTTTTTCTTTCATCAAAACAAATTATTCCATTAGTGGATTTTATTATATTGGAATAATTTTCTCATCCTGTCCTCATTATCTAGATAGTGGGTTATCTTTCGATGAGAAGATCCTCACCGTTAAGGTGGTTGTAAATGAATGGTCCCAACTCATTTATAACCACATTTTGATGTTATCTATATTCAACCAATTTTGTATAAATGGAAACTATTGGAAAGATTGAAGATGGATACAATTTGAAGTAATGGTATGTGGAAACTATTGATTAGACCACTCACTACCAAATTAAATCACCCATTAATACACAATATAATAGCATCTCTTTCACCCAATCACTTTGGCATGTGTCTCAAATGTCCTTTAGCATGGGAAATGTTTGCAAATGAAAACGAAAAGGCTCCAAAATACACTTCAGTCCTATAATGTGAATTTTGTACCACCAAATTAAATCACCCATTAATACACAATATAATAGCATCTCTTTCACCCAATCACTTTGGCATGTGTCTCAAATGTCCTTGCATGTGTCTCAAATGTCCTTTAGCATGGGAAATGTTTGCAAATGAAAACGAAAAGGCTCCAAAATACACTTCAGTCCTATAATGTGAATTTTGTATTTAAGGTGGTTAAGAAACAACATTTAAGATGGGCATGTTGAAATTGTTGATTTTTGTTCATTCAAAGTTGTATTGTATGTTACTTGCACAGTAAGATGATTATATTAAAATTGTTGGAATTGTAATATCATATTATTGAAATTGGAATATCATATTATTGACATTGGAATTTTTAGTAAGTATGAAATGCAATTTACTCATCAAAAGAATTGTTATCTATTTTTCCTTTTTTGTTGTGGGTTTATATCAATGTTTAAAATTAATTATTTTTTACTAAATGAATATTCACAATTGTTGTGTTTGATCAAACAATAGAAAATGAATCCAATTTTCCAGTGAATACCAAACTTACATCCTCTAAACTAAACCTTACTAAAGATTAGATGTAACAAATTCACAAAATAATGAAGAAATGGTCATTATGCATTGAAGTGTCATGTAAGCCCAACCTAAGGAAAACTATTATTGCGCATGCCATATATAATAAGGCACAAAACTAAGTTAATATACAAATGTGAGGACTACCTACAATAAGGCACATTATATTTTCCTTTTTCAATGCCTACAAATAGCCAAAAAAAGTATGGTGTCAATGATATTGTTGTGTTTACCAACTTTTCATTGATATGTAACTAGATAAAAGGGGCTTTTGAAGTTAGAAAACATAATCTAAAAGCACTCTATAGAGAAATAAATGCAATCATTGATAATCAATTTCAATCATTTACAATACACCACTTGTGTTGGTAGTGATCATATGGAGGTTTAGAGGATGTGTATTGATATATCATCTCGGGGAGAGTCAACTCTAATTGAAGATGAATCAATTATATCAATGCAACAAACAGTAAAATAATCCAAGTACCCTAAAAATCCAAAGAAATTCAATCTCACTTGAATTATAAGCAACTCCACTCTCTAATATAATAAATTTAGTTTTACAAATATAATATGTGTGCTTTAGTTTAATTATCCAAAATAATCCAAGTATCTTGAAAATCCAAAGCAATATGATTTCACTTGGACTACATTGATTTCAATAACTCCATTATCTAATATTAGGTTTAAGTTATAGTGAATTTTACTATTTGTTTCATTGATATCAATGATTTGAAGAGAAGAATAATTGATATCATATTGTATTTTTATTGTGTTTATATACATGCCAACTTAAATATTTTTAAATTTTTAGTGTTTCTTGCATTGATATCAATTATTCAAAGAGAGGAATTGCTAATATCAATGCTTTTATTGATTTGGATTACCAATGACTTCAACCTCAGATATTAAGTATAAGTTACAATGAATTTAACTACTTGTTGCATTGATATCAATGATTCAAAGAGAGGAATCATTGATATCAATGTAACAAACAATAAAATTCACTATAACTTAAACCTAATATTAGATAATGGAGTTATTGAAATCAATGTAGTCCAAGTGAAATCATACTGCTTTGGATTTTCAAGATACTTGGATTATTTTGGATAATTAAACTAAAACACACATATTATATTTGTAAAACTAAATTTATTATATTAAAACACACATAAATTGCAAGGTTGACCCTTTATTTTGCTTAGATTATTAAGTATTTTTAACTATTTTCATTTAGTCTCCTAAATGTAGTGGTGACAAATTATGTTATTTTTCAAATGATCCATTTCCTATCTTGACCTATTTAATTTTAATGATCTATATACCTTTAACTATTTTACATTATTTTATGTTTTAACTTTATTTATCTATATACCATTAACTATTTAACAGTATTTTATTTTTTAACTTTATTAATGTATATAGTTTTAACTATTTAACATTGTTTTACTTTTTATTTTTTCTACATTGTTTTACTTTTTATTTTTTACATTTTTTACATTTTTTAAATTTTTACAGTTGTTTTACAGATTACTTTTTGTTATTCTTTAAAAGTTCTTTTGAATTTTCTATGGTTTCTATAGTTAAAATTTTCAATTTATCATTTCCATTATCTTTATGATTTTATGTCGTCATAATTATTACTATGTTGGAAGATTACGTTACATATCATAACATGATAACATATCCCCCATAGTTGTTGGGAACGTTTTACTTAATGTAACATGACAACATCTCCCCCATACTGGGATGAATTAAGTGCCTCTTGGCACAACAATTGAGGTTACTCCATTGTTAAGTCTAGACTGCCATCAGGAAAATAACGTCAAATATTAATAAGTGACCAATTTTCATCACGTAGTGAGGCTTTTTATTGTATAACTAGGGTATTATAAATGATTTGGAATTTGAAGAGTTGATATCCTTTCATATGAATTATCTTGCAGTTATCACTCGGGAGGTGTGATTTCACAAATTTATTGAAGTAAAAAATTCATCAATTAAATATGGAACATAGGAATTGTGATCCTCACATTTCCTATAAGTGTCCATCATCTTTAGTAGTGACACTATGTATTTTCACATTAATTTAGCTGATAATATCCCATAACTTCCATTTATTTCTTCATGTGTGTATGCTAAAAGTAGGAATCCAACTTCAACAATGTTAAACACACTCATTGATGTTAAAAGAGATCAAAATCCAAACACAGTGATTTTTTTAATCATCGACACAACTATCCATTTGTGAAAATAATATTGATGGCAATCTCCTATTTGAACTGCAAAAGTTTGTATTATCAATACTTTTCCCATGTGCCCGCATATCATCATGCATATAGATCAAACATTTCTCATAAGACCCAACTTATAATAGAGGGATGGTGCAAGCTAATGTTGGCCACTCATGGCGCGTTAGTCGCAATGGAATTCTGCAAAAACAGAAATTTGAACGTCAAAAAGAAATATTAGAGCTACCTACACAACTTTTTGGAATATGGCGTAAGAAGATGAAATGTAGACAATCGGATTACCTTCCGGAATATATAACTATTATTTATGGAAATTAATTGTAACTCCCAAAAAATGGGGTTCTCCTAAGGTTGGTATGTTATTTTTTTAAGAAAACATAATGAATATGTTTGCGTTGGGCCCCGGGTTTGGTATGCAAATGGTGGAATTTTGTGAAAAAAATTATATACAATCGTAGATAACAGGCCTTTCTAGTGTAGCGCTATTTTTCCATATTTATTTATGTTAATTTTATTTTTTTTGAATTAAGGAAGTCAACCAAGCCCTAAAATGACTAGGTTGAGCATTGGGCCCCGACATCATGGTCTTAACATAATCAATGAACTTTGTTTTTTTTAGGATGTAGGCATTTGTGTGTACTTGTGCGGGTTCTTTTCCATTTTCAAAATAGGTGAGCCAATCAAAATTTATAGCCGAAAGAAATAACCTACTTTTTGTGTAAGATTGACATTAGTGAAATTAAAATTAAATAAAAAATAGAAAAAAATAATAGATTTAATAAAAAATTACATGTTCATAATCTGCACACATAGTTCTACAAGTGTGTGCAATTTCATTAGCAGTGGACAAGTGTAGCATACGCAGAATCATGCTCGAAATAGAAGAAGTTATAGAATAAGATGTATTTTGTTATAACAAAGTCCAAGCCACTTGGTTTGGCAACCCGAACCTAAAACCAAAGTGGCCAAGTCATCCATCACGTTGGTGGGAAAAGAATTGTCCTCCAAAATTTAGAAATTTAAATGGCACATACGCGTTATTTTAAATACACATGTACTCACTAAGAGCGTGTACGCACTAAACAGTGTGTATGCTCTATTTAGTGCATACACGCTATTTAGTGCATACGCGCTAGTAATGCATGCACACATTTTTTCCAATCCGAAATGTAGTTTTGTTTTCATCTTCATCTATCTCAAACGCCCCCCCTGCCACCCCTCACTAACTCTAATCCTCCTCCTCTCCTTTGTTTGTTCCTGTCCCTCCCTATCCCTCCTCCCCTCCACCCCATTTCAACCCCTCTATCTCTCTCTCTTTCTCTCGCTCCCCCCTTCAATCCTCCTCTATCTCCCTACCTACCTGAGCTTCCTCTTCTTCTCCCTCTCCCTCCCCTCTACCTCAACTTCTTCTCCTTCTCTCTCTCCCTCCTATATCCATATCTCTAACCATAACCATCGTCATCTCTCTCTTACTCATCCCATCTCTTCTTAATCCCCCTCATGCCCCTCCCCCTCCCCCCTCTCTCACTATCTCCTTAACTATGCTCCCCTCTCCCCCTAACCCTCATCTTCTCACTCTCTCTCTATAACAGTTATCTCTCTCTCTCGCTACTTAAACCTCCTCCCCCTCTTCTCCCCCCCATGTCCAAGTATCTCTCTCTCTTTCTCTCTCATTAATATTCCTATCTCTCTCTCACTACAAGGGAAAGACCTTGTAGTGGAGGTTTCCCGCAAATTGGCTTTTATACTTCCCCTAAACCAATGCTTAAGGATTTATTGAGAAGCGTAGGGAGGAGGAGGATGACTTGGCCTTCGAGAAACCTTAGGGGATTATTGATAGAGAAGAAAAATACAAGAAAATGAGGCTTAATAGAGCCAGTTTCACTAACGTAATTATGCCTTCGCCATAGGTGACAAGACCCCTGATGCCGATATCTGGACGTATGTTGATATCATGCAGCAGAGGCCCTCAAGAGGGAAAAGGAAGAAAACCTAATGCTAGTTGCGAAGAAGAACCAAGAAGAATATCAACATAAGGTGAAGGATAAAGATGGGGTCACTCAGGCCCCGATGGCGCAGCTTTCCTGGAAGCGAAGGAATCGATGGGACCAAGCTCAGGCTTAGGACAATGTTGTGAAGAAGGCAGAGGCTTCGTTGGACTGGGATGCCCCCGATGCCACTCATTGGATTAGCAAGTGGGATGGTACACCTATTGTATGAAGGATGAACAATGATGTGACTTTGGGTAGTGATTGGCATAACATATTATAGCGGGTGGGATGCTTCACCTACCCCAGGAAGGTTTAACAGTGATATGACTCCTAAGTATCTACCAAATGGGTAATTTCTCAAATAGAAGATGAAACGGATCCTTGGTAAGAATGTAAACCTATAACGTTGGAAGCTTAACGGTATGTCTATCTGTTGGCATTCCTCCAACCATGCGAAATATGTAAAATTTGTATACGAGGAGGGATAAGAGGAAGCCACCATAGAAGGGAGTAAATGAGAAGCTATGTAAAGATGAGAAATAGAGCCATAGCAGTGATGTTTGGTTCTCCATTATGCCAATGTATAGGTTGGGATTGAAGTAGTAGTGCATGGCCCTATTAATGTAAGTTGGAGTTCCATGAGTAATGAATAAAAACTTTCATACATTTCCTTATTCCCGTTAGTTGCACAATGTTTGTATTTATTGTGCGTCTCAATGCTTGTATAGATTGAATTGGAAGTTGGTGCAATGGTATTTTTGTTGTCCATCTTTGTATCGGCTTATTTTCTACGTTACCCCCCTTATCTCTCTTCGTAATCATCTCTCTCTCTCTCTCTCTCTCTCTCACAGACACACACACACACACACACACACACACACACACAGAACATGTCACCCTATCTCACTCATCTCTCTCCTTAACCCTCCTCTCTCTCTCTCTCTCTCTCTCTCTCTCTCTCTCTCTCTCTTTCACACACACACACAGAACATGTCACCCTATCTTTCTCATCTCTCTCCTTAACCCTCTCTCTCTCTCTCCCCTTAAACTTCCTCCCCTTCTCACTCTAACCCTCTTCACCCATATCACTCTATCATTATTTGGTAAACCTCCTCTATCTATAGTGCATAGATCCCCACTCATGACACCCATATCCCATTTCAAGGCCTATAAAGAACTCGTACAAGGGTCATACCATTTGATCTATCCATGGCCCCATATGGTCGTCTAAGGATGTGCTCATGGTGCTTAAACTTGAGAATCTATGCTTAGGGCCCAAGGTTGTTGTTTGCCTCCCCCAACCATACTAAAGGGATAGAGGCTCTTGTTTCATTACCACAACCATGGTCAAGGCATGAAGACCCATCCACGGTGCACAAACCATCTTAAGGGCACCGATACCTAAATCCTAGGCCAAATACTCCCTAATGAGGGCTCATGTGGTTTCTAGGTAGTTTTTATGCTTCAAGAACTCAAAAAGGTTTAATTAATGTTTAAACCCCATCTTTCACCCTTAACCATGTTTAGGTGTCAACACCCATTTCTAGTGCACAATACTTACGCATGATCCTTATATCCCACTTGAATGCCTACAAATAACCCTTACAAAAGACTCTTGTGTTGGTCCATGGACTTAAAGAAACGAAGTCCAAGAGGTTTCAACAATATCTCGAGGCACTTAAAGTTTCCTTCCTTGACCATGGTCAAGGACCCACGACTCATCCTTTTTAAGAAAAACCTTCTAATGGAATCCATATCAAACTTTGATTGTAAAGACCCCTTAGAGAGGGTCCATGCCATTATTTTCGCATGTTTTTTATGGCTATTGAACCTAAGAGACTATGTTTAAGCCCCGAGGATGAAGTGTTTTCCTCCCCAAACCATGGAAGTTGAGCTTGAAAAGGTTACTTTATGGTTGAAGCCGTTTGTTACACCTAGGCATGTTTAGGCCTATAGACCCATTCCCAATTCATGAAACCTACTCATGTTGAATGTATCCCACTAACATACTCAACAACGCTATCCATGGCCTCGACATACATTCTTGGCATGGGTCGAAGACATAATCTTTAAGAAATGCGATGTATCCTAATCATGGTATATGTATCCCTCTGCATTTGCTAGATATACCCCACAAGTGTTATGTGTTGTGGTTTGAAGAAGAAATCAACATCGTATCCTAAGAAGCTTATTGAGTTGTAGGTGTTGTTCATGGTGCTTGAGGCTATGAAGCTTCATTTAAGGCATGAGGAGCTTCTTGTTGTCCCTATACATTGGTCATACCTTGACACCCATTTTTGGTTCACAACTAACCTAGTCATGGCACACATAACACACTTGAAGTTGACTAATACCCTATAGATTTCATATGTGGTGGTCGAGGGACTCTTTCATGGTGTTTGTGCCTAAGAAGCAAGAGTTAGTGTTGGAGGCTCTTGTTTCCCTCCACTAGCCATGGTTAAGGAGCCAATATAAATCCTTGATTCCCAAGACATCATAATGGCAACCATATTCAATTCATATGCAAAAGACTCCTTGTAGAGGGCTAGTGTCATGGATTCTATGTGTTATTGATGACGCTTGAGGTCAAGAAGTTTCAATTAAGGCTCAAGTGGAATTTAATTGAGCTCATTATGCTTCAATAAGATCTCAAGGAACATGTTTTCATTCTTTGACATTGTTCAAGGCCTTGCAACATATCCATGGTCTTGCATGGTAGTCTGAGGATGAATTCATTGCATTTGATATTGACAAAATATGTTTCGGGTCTAAGATTGTTATTTCCCTCATAAACCATGGCCAAGGGCTTGAGGCTATTTTTTTCTACCAAGACTAGGGTTAAGGGCCCAAGAACCATCCATGGTGCATAAAACATGTTATGGATAATCTATATTGGACAACTAATGGAGTCAATATTCCCAAGAAGAAAATATTATTGACAAAGGCTCTTGTTTAATACTCATACATGATTCCCAAGACATTATAATGACACTTGCATTCAACTTTGATTCCAAATACACCTTATAGATGGCTCACGTTGTGGATTGTAGGTTTTGTTCATGGCACTTGAGGTTGAGAGGGTCATTTAGGGATTAAAGCCCTTATTTTAGATAACAAAACCTACTCATGGCTCATGTATCCCACTGTGTATTTCCATTGTGGACGTGTTCATAGTGGCCACGCACACCCCAGAGCCTTCGAATGAGAAATGGACCCCTTGAGTGAAATTGGAATGGCCTTCACTGAGAAAAACCCTAGCTCCAAAGATGGCACATTGGAACAGTTTCCGGGCATTGGAGGCATGGTGTGGGGGGTCCCCTAGTTAAAACCAAGCATCCAAAATCCATCGGAATCAACAAATTCGCTACCGGAGTCATGGTTTTGGTGCTACGGGCATTTTTTCCAGGCACCCCATGGCCATTCAGGGAGACTTTGAGGATTTGCTTCGGGGCCACGGAACCCAAACCGGCGAGTGGAATTGGATTTCGTCAGCTCCCATAAGTGCTTATTTCATTTTGGACATGTCTACGGTGGCTATGCACACCTAGGAGCCTTCGGATGAGAAATGATCCCCTTGAGCAAAATTGGAATGGCCTTCACTCAGCAAAACCCTAGCTCCGGAAATGGAACATTGGCACCGTTTTCGGGCATTGGAGGCACGGTGTGGGGAGGGCCCTAGCTGAAACCCAGCGTCTGGAATTCATCAGAATCAACGGATTTGCTTCCGGAGTCACGCCTTTGGTGCTATGGGCATTTTTTCTAGGCACCCCATGGCCATTCAGGGACACTTTAAGGATTTGCTCTGGTGCCATGGAACCCAAACCGGTGAACGCAATTGGATTCCGTCGGCTCCCACACATGAGTATTTCCATTTTGCATGTTTTCATGATGTTCACGCATGCCCGAGATCCTTCAAATGAGAAATGCCCTGCTTGAGCGAAATTGGAATGGCCTTCACTGAGGAAAACCCTAGCTCTGGAGATGGCACATTGGCTCCATTTCCAGGCATTGGAGGCACGGTGTAGGGGGTCTCCTAGCCGACAACCAACATCCAAAATCCATCGAAATCGATGGATTCCCTATCGAAGTCACAGTTTTGGTTCTACGAGCATTTTTTGTAGGCACCCTATGGCCATTCAAGGACACTTTGAGGATTTTCTCTAGGGCCACAAAACCCAAACTAGCGAGTGGACTTGGATTCTGTAGGCTCCCACATGTGCGTATTGTCATTTTAGACGTGTCCACAGTGGCCATGCGCTCTCGGGAACCTTCGTATGAGAAATTCTCCCCTTGAGTGAAATTGGAATAGCCTTCATTAAGCAAAACCCTAGCTCCTGAGATGGCACATTGGCACCATTTCCAGTTGTTGGAGGCATGGTGTGGGGGGTTCCCTAGCTAAAATTCGTGATCCAGAATCCATCGTAATTGACGTATTCACTACCGGAGTCACGGTTTTGGTGCTACAGACATTTTTTCCAGGAACCACGTGGCCATTCAGCGACACTTTATGGATTTGCTCTGGGGCCATGGAACCCAAACCGACGAGCAGACTTGGATTCTGTCAGTTCCCACACATGCGTATTTCCATTGTGGACGTGTCCACGGTGTCCACGCACACTTGAGAGCCTTCGTATGAGAAATGGCCTGCTTCACCAAATTTGGAATGGCCTTCACTAAGCAAAACCATAGCTCCGGAGATGGCACATTGGCACCGTTTCTGGGCGTTGGAGGCATGGTGTGGGGGGACCCTAGATGAAGCCCAACATTCAGAATCCATCGGAATCGAAGGAGTCACGGTTTTTGTGCTATGGGAATTTTTTCCAGGCACCCCGTGGTTGTTCACAGACACTTTGAGGATTTGCTTCAGGGCCACGGAACCCAAACCGGTAAGTGAACTTAGATTCTACCAGCTCCCACATGTGCATATTTCCATTATGGATGTGTTCATGGTGGCCATGCACGCCCAGGATCCTTCGGATGAGAAATGGCCCCCTTGAGTGAAATTGGAATGGCCTTCACTAAGCAAAAACCTAGCTCGGAGATGGCATATTGGCACCATTTTCAAGCGTTGGAGGCATGGTGTGGGGAGTCCTGTAGCTGAAACTCGGCATCTAGAATCCATCGGAATCGACGTATTCACTACCAGAGTCACGGTCTTGGTGCTACGAGCATTTTTTCCAGGCACCCCGTGGCCATTCAGCGACACTTTGAGGATTTGCTCTGGGGCCACGGAACCCAAACAGGTGAGTGGACTTGGATTCTGTTGACTCCAACATGTGTGTATTGTCATTTTGGACATGTCCACGATAGCCACGCACTCCCGGAAGCCTTCGGATGAGAAATGGCCCTCTTGAGCGAAATTGGAATGGCCTTCACTAAGCAAAACCCTAGCTCCGGAGATGGCACATTAGCACCATTTTCGGGCATGAGAGGTATGGTGTGGGGGGACCCCTAGCTGAAAACCGTCATCCAAAATCCATCGAAATCTACGGATTCACTACTAGAGTCATGGTTTTGGTGCTATGGGCATTTTGTCTAGGCACCCTGTGGCCATTCAGGGACACTTTGAGGATTTTCCTCGGAGCCACGAAACCTAAACCAACGAGCGTACTTGGATTCCATCAGTTTTGACACATGTGTATGCCATTGTGATCGTGTCCACGGTGGCCACGCACACCCGGGAGCCTTCGATGAGAAATGGCCCCCTTGAGTGAATTTGGAATGGCCGTCACTAAGCAAAACCCTAACTCTGGAGATGGCACATTGGCACTATTTCTGGGCATTGGAGGCATGGTGTGGGGGAGGCCTAGCTGAAACCCGGCATCTGGAATCCATAAGAATCGACGGATTCACCATTGGAGTCACGATTTTGGTGCTACGGGCATTTTTTCCAGGCACCTCGTGGCCTTTTAGGGAGGATTTGCTCTGGGGCCACGGAACTCAAAACAGCAAGCAAACTTGGATTCCATCAGCTCCCACACGTGCGTATTTCCATTATGGACATGTTCACGGTGACCATGCACACCCGGGAGCCTTTGGATGAGAAATTCCCCCCTTGAGTGAAATTGTAATGACCTTCACTGAGAAACACCCTAGCTCCGGAGATGGCACATTGGCACAGTTTTCGAGCATTGGAGGCACGGTGTGGGGGACCCGTAGCTGACACACGACGTCCAGAATCCATCAGAATCGATGGATTCGCTACCGGAGTCATGGTTTTGGTGCTACGGGCATTTTTTCCAGGCACCCAGTGACCATTCATTGACACTTTGAGGATTTGTTCTGGGGCCACGAAACCCAAACCAGTGAGCGGACTTGGATTCTATCAGGTCCCACACATGCGTATTGCCATTGTGGATGTGTCTGTGGTGGCCACACACACCCGGGAGCCTTCGGATGAGAAATTCCCCCCTTGAGCGAATCTGGAATGACCTTCACTGAGCAAAACCCTAGCTCCGGAGATGGCACATTGGCACCGTTTTTGGGCATTAGAGGCACGGTGTGGGGGGTCCCCTAGCTGAAACCCAGTGTCTGGAATCCATCGGAATCGACGGATTCGCTACCGGATTCACGTTTTTGGTTCTACGGTCATTTTTTCCAGTCACCTTAGGGCCATTCAGGGACACTTTGAGGATTTCAAAGGATCTGGACCTATAATAATTCAATCTTAATGTTCTTACTTGATTTGAGAAGTTGCTTTATTTTCTATTAAACTATGCAATTTCCTTCAAACTTATGTTCATGTATTTAATGGATACATGGAACTTAATTTTTTTTTTCTACTATCATTTGCAAAAAATAAGATGGCTAAATTAGATTTGATTTTCAACGTATTCAGTTCCCTTGTGCATACTTTGTGTTTCTTTGTCGTAACGATATATTAACCATATTTGACTTTGCTTAATTTTTTGTCTTTTCCATTGAAAAACTAATAGGCATAGATCTGAAACTTGGGTGATTTTTGCACTAATTTGACAAGCTGTTTTTTTTGTTATCAAATTATGCATTTTCCTTTACACTGTCATTCATTGACACAATGGATAAATATAACTTAATCATATTTTTCTTGTATAATTTGCAAAAACTAAGATAGATGCATTACATTTTCTTTTCATCCTATTCAGTTTGCTTGTGAATACTATGTGTTGCATTGTTGTACTGATATATTAATGACTTTTAACTTTTCCTTGGTTTTTCTCTTGTCATTGACAAATTAATAGGCATGCATTAATAATTGAGTTTAGAAGGCTGATTTGAAGTGACATATTGATGTGTATGTTGGATGTTGTGTGTATGTGTGTATGTGAAGTTTCTCGATGTGTGTATGTTGTATGTGAACACAATTGACTATAACAAATACTATTATTACATTCTCAGTGTACCCCCATAGAACATATAGTATAAATCATTATATCCATTCAATTCTAGATTCAATGGTGATGGTAGAATATACAAATATAAATCTAAATTGGCAACCAAGAGTTATTCAAGAAAAAAAGGATAGATTATGAAGATACTTTTGCACCTGTAGTAAAAATGACCATTAGAATCATGATTGCATTTCCTATTAAGTATGATTGGAAGTTGCATTAGTTGAATGTTCATTAGGTGTTTTTGAATGGAGAAATAAAGGAATAAATTTATCTTGTTCAGCAAGAAGGTTTTACGAAGCAACAACATGAAAATCCTCTTTGTGAAGCAAGAACATGAACATCCTCTTTGCCTAAAGCAGGACATAAAAATCGTGTTTGCATGTTTAATACTGCATTATATGGGCTAAGAAAAACACCCAGGTCATGATATTTTAATATTGATACATTATTCTTTGAGCAAGGTTTGATAAGAAGTAAAAGTGACCCTCTTTGGTATATCAAGAAGGATGAATATGGGCCTATTTCTTTGATTTCTTTATATGTTGATGATCTAATCATAAAAGGAAGTGCTACTATGTTCATTGAAGAAATGAAAAGAAGATTTTCACAGGAATTTGAGATGAAGGACCTCAAGGAGTTGTATTATTGTTTAGGCCTTGAAGAAGTATGGAGGGATGATGGTCTGTAGTTGATCACACAAAGAAACTATACAAATGAGATCATCATGAGGTTCAATATGAATAAATTCAAGCTAGTGTATTGGAACAAAATGTGAATCTCAATAGTGAAGATGAAACAAAAAAGATGAATGACACTTTGTATCTAGAGTTGGTGGGAAGTCTAAATTATGTTACATCAACTAGAACAGATAGTGAGTTCATGGCTAAGTAGAACCAACAACCATCAAATGAGATAGCCAAAGTTCCATCAAATTGACAAATAATCCATCTTATCAAGGCAGGTCCAAGATTATTGAAATGATGCATCATTTTCATTAGGAGAAGATATAATGAAAGGAAATCCAGTATTTGGTCTACTATAATAAATATGAGAATGTGGATGGCATCTTCATTAAGTCTTTGGAAAAGACAAAATTCAAAATGTGTAGCGATAATTTGTGTGTTTGGAAAAACTCTTCTTTTTTGAAATAATGAATGAATGAGTTGTTCTTGAGTTCATTCCTGGAACCATAATAATTCATTGTGACATTTCTAAGCTAATAAAATACATTATAGTGTGATATGAGTGAGACATTGATCTCATTTTTTAGGGAATTTTATTGTTCATTTTTTACTTTCTTATTCTTAGAACATGCACAATGCAAACTATTGATATATAGGTTTGCATTTTACACTTTAATGTGATGTAATAAGTATATGAAAGAATGATTTTATACACACTACAAACTATGCCAAAATTCATTTGCATTTTACACTCAATAACTACCTTGATCCATGTGCTTGATGTGTGAAAAAGTGTAAGATGCAAGACCCATTCAAATACAAGGGACTCATATTGAGGTCACTTGGTGTCTAGAAATAACATCTATATGTATGTGAAAACTTTTCCATAACATTGTTATTGAAGAGAAAATCATGTATGCAAAAATGTAATCAAAGACAAAGTCATATAGACAAGTGCAAATCCATCTATTAATATGTAAAGATGATCCAATCATGTACACTTTTTGGAAAAATGGAACATCATTCCCAACTTCTATATAATGGCAACTCGTGCCCTATACAAAATATGACAACTCATGCCCTATACAAAATATGGCAGCTCGTTCCCTAGACAAAATATGAAAACTTGTTCCCAAAATGCCACATCGTGGCTAGTGTACATAGGAGGGTCTCTCAATCCTCCTGCCCACCCTCGGAGCTCCCAGGTGCATCTCCAAAATCGATCTTCCTCTTCTTCATGCTAGAGGAAGCTGGGTCCTTCTGGTGACTTGGACCACGTCCCCCTGGGCCCTGAAACGTCAACAATAATATGTCAACTTTTCCTAGAAATTATACAAGTATAAAACATAATTTAAAAATAAAAATAGTTTTCAAATCTTATATAACTCATCGCATGCGAGACTGTAAGTTGTGAGGGGGTCTCTCTCCTTCGTGCTCCAAGTCTCTTAACAATGCCACCCTGCAACATTTAGAACAATCAGATAAATGATGAAATTAGATGCATATAGGAATTTTCGTTAAAATTGAACAAGATTTTCATAAACTAGTCGATCCCACCATGAACACAACCGACTGGTCTTCAGGGCTGGCAGATGGAGCAGTCTGCTGGACAACCTACTCTGATGCTAGGTTGAATGGTATAGGGGTGGATGTATCCACATTGATGGTAGCTACACAACTGGGGGGAATAGTGGAAGAAGGAGAGGTGGAAGAAGGAGGCATGAACTGGAGTGGGCGAAGTGGAGATGCATGTCTAGGGCGATAAAACCCAATTGGATGTAATATGTATGGGGCCACAGTGGAAGGGGAAGCGAGTTTTGTGCGGGAATGTGGGGGGGGGTGAGGTCTGTGTTGCAATGGATGGATGGGCGAATTTGTATGGGTGGTATATTGTGGTCAGATGGGGGAGGGTGGAAACATGGGAAACTGTAACGGAGGTGGTGGAAAGGTTGGGATTGGGTGATGGGACGCAGGATATGAAACAGAAGGGGGAGATGGATGGAAGTGTGGTGCTAGATAGGAGGGGGGGCTGGATGGAATGGTTTGGGGATGGATGCATGGAAGGGGGAATGTATTCCATGGGATACAACTGGCATATACAGTGGTCGAAAGGCCGGGGAGGGAGGAATAGTGGCACTAGCAAGCCGAGGTGCTCACACCTGCATACACATTTATAACCTCATAGTTTAATATAGAAAAATATAAATATACACAGACAAGTCATCATATTTGAAATTAAATTTATACTTTAATACACACGATACCTGCACACGTGGATATCTATTGATCCTCAGTGGGGATGGTTGGTCACTGGAGCCTGCGGACACTTGTGCGAACACTACAATTTTTAGATTGAATTTATAAAAAGAGTATTAACAATATTAAACACAATGCCAATGAGAATGACAACGATAGTACTTAAAAACATGATTGCAATTAATTTAGATTCAAGTTAGATGATTACCAAAGACAAACAATTACTTCCTTAATAGCGGTAAAAGTATTGTATCTAACAATAGGGAGTAGATGATCACATAAGCTAATGATTACCTTGTTATGAGAGTTATGTGTCATTGTCTTATAGGTTTAAATGTTAATCCAAATCTGATATGATTATACCAGCAGTAGAAATAGCACCTCAATTTTAGTTTTGGATTGAAGTAAGTGTGTTTGTGGTACGCAGGAAGCCGAGTAAAGTTGTAGGACAAGATTATGGTATGGCTTTAGGCTTGATGGTATAGGGACAACTCATATCTGATATACATTTGCACTAGGTGAGATGGTTTGTTTAGGATGGAAGTGTGCCAAGTATACCAATTTGGTAGGGTAGGTAGACTTAGGAGATGAAATGGCAAGGTGATTTAGGTATAAGCAAAGAGTATTGTGGGTCAATTAGTGATTGATTTTCTAATTGATTGATTGTAGTATCATTGTGGATTGGATTAGAGCCCAAATATACTAAGTTAATTAATGTTGTGATATGGTAGAGTTAATTCTTTTTCTTGGGTTAATCAATCATTTCTTCTATTCAAAAACTAGGTTCCACCAACCTAGAAATCACATCAATGACTCAAGAATCCACACTACAACACACAACAGTTAGAGCTTTAAATCAGTCACCACAATAACAACAATAGAGATAAGCACGTAGGGGCAATAAGTGTAGGGGGTATCTTCAACCATGAAGTAAAACAATGTTGAATATGGTTGTCATTGATGACAAGCCATTAATGACAAAGGAGTAAAAATGCTCGCCAGTTGTAACGTAAAATGTTTGCAGGAATTGTAGCCACATATGTGGTGGTTTGATGGGATTTTGATATTATACAGAGTTTTTATTGTATTGGTGTAGTCCATTTGTTCAAGACTTGGTAAAAAACATGGTTGTGGGGATCGTGTCCTTTGACCCACAATGGATTGGGCCCATTATAGGAACAAATGATCCATTTTGTGGTCATTCATTGAATATAATGTGGCAAAGAAGATTGACAATTTATGCTTGAAGTGTTGACATGGCAAGAAAGCCCATGCCCAAATTTTGAAAGAGTTCTTGCCTTGTATCAAGGAATGGTCATTTTGAAGAATATATAGATTAGGAATGTTTTGATTTTGGGGACTCTTCTCTCATCACTGGTCAAGTAAGAATGACAGATTTTGTAAATTTCTCTCCCATTTCTATAATCAGTAGAGGTGTTAATGGTATAGCTACAAAGTTTGAATTTATTGAATATTTTCATATTCTTTGTTCGTGTGATACCAAATTTACATAAACCATGGTGAATGTGATGGTGAAATTGGAAAAAGGAGTGTTATAACTCACTTAATCCCTTCGTGAAATACATTAGAAATCACACTTACTAGTATTTATGTGATAAATGGCAATGGATGCGGTCGAGGAAATCACTTTTAAGTCCTCCTCAATCAAGTAATAAATGCACACTTGAACTTGGATTATTCTGTAGTGGGAGTTTTAATTTTGTTCGGATGGAAAATCTTGGTGTGTGTAGGATATCTCTAACTATTAATGCCAAGAAACTTCATCATATGGTAAGTTGGGTTGAGCCAAAATTTGGTTTGGGTTACTTCATAATTTATAGGGGTGGTGGTGAATGTTGTTGGGTAGTGAAGAGGATGGGAATAATTTTATTTGGTTTGTTTCTTTGTTAAGAAATGGACTATGACATGATTATTTTAATTGGAAATGTTGGCTTGTGGATGAAAACTTGAATTCTTTTTTTTTAGGAAATCTTTTTTTGGTTTATTATCTAGGTGATCTCAATGGATACTTAGGCAATTTCTTTGCAATTTAGGCTATTTCTCCAAGCACCCCTTATCTTGTACTTTATGTTGGTACTATGGAAGAAAACAACCAAAATGATGAGTATGTTCATTGTGGATTTACAAAGCTTCACAACGTCCTGAGGTTCTTATAACCAAAGATGAACGCCTTACAAGAGGTAATTTTGCATATTAATCAAAGTATATGTAGTCATCATGAAGACCAATTGGCTAGGCTTTTGGATATGGAAAAGAGAATGGCAGCACAGAGTGAAAGGTTAGAGAAGTTGGCTACACATTTATAAATGCCTCGTAACATTACACCCTATAGTTTCCATAGGTTCAGTGAATGGCATTCATCCAAAATACTTTGTAGTTCAACGAGATTTTGGTGATTATGAAGACATAGAATAAGCACAAGTAGCATCATAAATGATAGATGTTGAAAATGGAGAAGCAAAGGATGCCTAAAGTGAACATGAACACATGTCTAGTTTTCTTAGGTTTTCATGTTTTATAAGGTTTCATTTTTGTTTGGTTGGATTATATGAATTTATAGCTCTGAAATAATTTAGACAATATGATAAACACAACTATAAAATCCGATGATAATATGATAGACATGTTTTATGAGAATTATTCATTTTGATTTTAGTTTTAAACGATGATAATATAAAAAAATGGTTACTCAGTGCTAATTAATTTTTAATTATTGAATACAAATTACGCATATAACTGGATCTATTTATTCAAAGTAAAGAAGTTACTTGTGTGTATGGTGTCGCAATCTCCTATGTTGCTTCCATGGCTCGGTCTAGGTCGAAGGAACCAATTTCCTCCCACCTGGAGGATGGAGATTCGGCCCTGAATAAATGTACATTAAAACAAATAAAGTCGACAATGTGTAATTCAAAGTTAAATATATTAAAAAATATGATATCAAATAAAATGCAATAAATACTTGAACATTAAATAAAACAATAGCTAACTTGGTCCATGTAGCTCTCTGTGGCATGCTGCTACGAGGACCATGCAAGAATGACCACAGTGAGAACAACGATGTGTCATTGTTCCAGTTGAACTAGATGGCCCCGCCTGGGTTCCACCTGTACCTGGCATGTACTGGCCACCACCCATAGACCATGCAGCTATGTGTGTCTCATCGTTGTCCTCTCGGCTTTGTGAAGACATAGGCCCAAATGTGGTATGCCTAAGAAAATGATGTGTGGCACGTCTAACTGAGTCATTAATCTCATCTAGGCTGCTACCAAACCCAAGTGGTTGAGGAGGGAGGTTTGTCTCTCTCCTAGGTGCAGGAGGTCCTCTGAGTGGGTTGCAGTGGGCTTGAGGTCGATCTTGGGTAGAGCCAAGACCAACACCCTAAAAATCAGTGATGTCAAAATAATTGACATGGTATCCTAGCTCAAACGCAGCCTACAATTTCCTAAGAAAATAATGTGGTACCTCCAAATTATTGCATGGGGGGCTATCAAACACCATAAACCATCTCTTTCTCCAGTTATCTCTCCATGGATGGTAAATATATCTGTCCATGCAAACCCGTGTCTTCCTCACATCTAGAGGTTGTCTTGTCCCGAGATCTATGAATTTGTTGTACAATTGTGTTTTCGTGATGTTGAGGTCTTTAATTTGTTCTTTGGATATCCCAGTGGAATAGTGCTCCCTGCATTGGCTCAGATTTATGATCTCACTGTGGGAAATGTTGATGGATTCAATGATGTAGCCAAGGAAACCCGAGAGGGTTCCATGGTGCTCTTCAATTCATCGCTTAATACCCTTAATTCATTTAAATCTTGATGTAATTCATCCTCTGGTTTTTCAGATGGTTCATCACCAGGTTCATTGTTCGTTCCAATGTTGATGTTATCTTCTAATGGTTCGGTTTCATTGGTTTCCTCTGATGGTTGTGGTGTGTTTGTCATTTTTTTAGGTGTATTTAATATGCAATGAAAATTTGTTGGTTTTTTAATTGATTGTAAATTTTTTTTTAATTTAAAATTGCAATGGAAAACAAAACAAAAAACAACAAAAAATGGATTGTTTGAGCACCTACCTGGAGGCAATAGCAGAAACAAAGTGGAGGTTCAATTTGATGCTGAGTAGGAGGCTGTTGGTGCTCCAACATGCACTCCCGGGGTCTCTATTTCGCCACTCCACGCTTGCAAGTTTGTTATTGTGATAACAAACCCGCGGTCTGTTTTTTTATAAAAAATACAGGCACGTATACGCATTAATGACGTGTGCATGCATATGTTTGCGTATGCGTTAATAATGCATGTGCACACATTTTTTCCACGTACACTTGTTTGAATGCGCGTGCATGCCCTTGTTTTTTTTTCTCTCGCGCACTTCGATTGCGACCTTTTTGGGTACCAGCTTCGTGCGGGTACCCTAGAGCTTCATGTAAAGGGTTCTTTCAATCATGATGTTACCCTTTTGTAAAGTTGTTGTTGGTGTTTTCACACCAGAACATGCCAAAAGGAACCTACTAAGGTTTATGGAAACTGAAGTAGAGTTTCAATAATGCAAACTACGTAAAATAAACAAGAGAAATAGAAACTAAACTAAGCATGTGCATGAAATAAATCTAAGCTAACATTAGACATTCTTCAGCAAGCATGTAAATGAAAGAATGATTTTTTTGTATTATATAAATGGGCTATACAAGGAACAAGGAATACCTTAGAATAACAATGGAAAGGGGTCCTTGTAGCCTTCTGAAGTAGAGTGCTCCTAGTCTCTTGGCAACCCAATGTTCTCCAACTACATGTCACAAGGTGCAAAATATCCAAGCAAGGTGAAACTAGAATGATCAAACAGGATCCGGGGTTTCAATGGAAATTTTGGTAGAGTAACGGTATATGAAATGAATGGAGAAAATACTATGAAATGAGGGACCTTCACATTCAATATATAGGAAAAATGGTTGATGGTTTTGGTGGCCCATGATATTTGGTGGCCAAATGGTTGATGGCTTTGGTGGCCTGTGGTGTTTGGTGACCACTAGTGTTTGGATAGCCATTAGGATTTTTCACTTTTTATGGGATTCTATATTTTCCCACTTCTTTTTTACTTTTTGGGATTTGTCCTTTATTTTTGGGATTTTTCTCTTTTTCCAATTTTTAAGGAATGTGCCAACTTCCCTCTTTTGTGGAAAGAGAAAATATCCAAAATATTAATTATGAGCCAATTTACTTTTCAACTTTAGGATTTTAGACATGTGAAGGTCAAAGTGGTGGAAATAGAAAGTGGTCATGATGTAAGGATATGGTGTGGCTTGGGGATGAGCAAAGTGGACAAGTTTTTGGTATTAATAGATTACCCCCTGATATGTGAGTACAATATCTCATTGTATGGTCGAAAGACACCATATGATCTTTCTTTTTCAAGAGATAAGTGTGATGGTAGTAGAAAGAATGGAGATTGTGTTGGAGGGTGGAGCATACTATTCGTCGAGACTACAAGGGTTGACCCTGCAGATATGGTGCAGGCACCACCTTCCATAACTCTAAGAAGACCTTAATTTAACAAAAAAATCTGTCCATGGAAGTGAAACTCATGCTCGCTCTCCAACGTTAGCAAACTATCACCAAGATTGGCGGTTTTGCCAAAATTTTCCTTTTATAAAATTAACAATGGAACTTTTGGTTTTGAATTATTTGTAGAGTGTAACCATTTATCTCCAATTCATTTGTGCATAGCAACCATTGATCCACCTCTTCATTGCACAGTCACCATCAGATCTGACTATGTAAGATTTACAATAACCTCTGCGCACTGGAAAATCGATTTATGCCTGCAATTTTCGCTAATACTCTGTAGATTTATATTGACCAGCTTGGATCTCGATTTATATAATCAACATAATACATGTTCAACACAATTTTCTCTCAATAGACTGCGCCCAACCTTCATACAAGCTCAATGCGACCCCAATATCGATTTGTCCGCAATCTTCACATGACATTAACCGATTTATTCTAATTCGATTTGTAATACGATTGATATGATCATATGACAAAATTTAAATAAGAAATTCTCCCAATTTTAATCAAATAATTTGATTAATCATTTACCCTATGCCTCTTGAATGCATATACACTGTGTAAAACAATGATTTCATTAATATATTCACAAGCTTCACAAAATAACACAGAAATTGAATTTCAATGTACCAATAACCTCTTCGAGATTTGAATTCCAAAATAAACTAATACAATAAGAGAGCTCTGCCTCTATTAAGCTCTGTGAGCTACCTCAAGATTCAATGAGCTATCACAGCTCTGAAGATTATTCATAAGGCTTCTCGAACTATCCAAGCTTTTACGAACTGCCTCGGCTCAAAATGAGCTAACAAAAAAAAACTCCTCGAGCTAACCTAAGCTACCTAACTAAATGATTTGGATCTGCATTAAATAAACCTCCATTTCTATTCCAATTCTGTTTACAGATCCTTTTATTTAGGAACACAATCCTCATTCCACTATACTAACCCTAACTGCCTCATGGACAGATCACTAACTAACTACTGAAATTCTGGAAATGCATTAACGGTTCAACCTATTGTGTCGATTACATTTGGAAGAGGATCTATTATCCTTATCCATTTATTCATTTTTAACAAAATAAAGTAAGTTACTAACATATGAGACCCTAATGACTTCACTTAGGCAATCTATGCTCCTGCATCAGACTCCCCATCTTAAAACTTTTCATGGGCTCCTATCCATGAGCTCCCTCCCTGCTACTTTTCTGTAAACTTGCGGCAGATACTCAAATGTAAATTTGAGCAGTGTTCTCATCTCGAACAACCCCTTTAATTAAACTTTCCAGTACCTTGTTAGAAACAAGTCTTTTGAATTATCCAGTACATGTTCGGATTGTACATAACAACCATATTCACCTTTCACTTGTCCTTCATTCAAACAGATCAACATCTGCCATAGAAACAAACACAAATCAACATGTCATAAACTAACTTCTAACTTTCAAAAATTTCTTGAATGAATTCTTGTTCAATCTCTTCCTTGTTGGCTTCTTCTTACATCACCATCCTTGTGATTTTCAAAAGTAACTATGACCTCTTGGTCATGTAACTGTAATCCTCAAACCTGTTGGATCCCATATCTTACTCTGCAATAATTCATCTACTTTGTTGATGAGAATTTGTACAGTCATAAGCACCCTTCTATCGACTGTTTGTGTCCCTTCAATATGTTTCTTCTGAGGCATCTTTGCCATCAACTGGCTCATTTCTTCAATTTCTTCATTCATCTTATCCTCTGACTGATAAACTTCTTGCTGAAATTTGTTGTTGTCAACATCCACTGACTGCTGTATCTTTCTTTCCTCAAAATCATCAAACATTAAATCAAAATGTTCTTCTTTATCCTTGGCAACAACAATTTCTTTCGTCCTTGTATTACAAGAAAAACAATTCAAGCATTGATTATCCTTATGAGATAACAATATCTCATCCTCCTTCATAACATAATTCTGACTCTGTCCCGTAGTTATGCTTCCAAGAGACAAATCTTCATTCTCTTATAATTTCATGACAGTATTCAATAACTGTCCTTTGTTTTCTCTTGTGAAATCTGAAATAAAAAACAATTTATTAGTACTTAAACCATAAGACTTCTCAGTCTCATCTAGTACTCCTTATTCCAAGTCTTCCTGCTAATCAGATTCCAACAACCAGTTTCTGAGATCTTTAATAAATTCCACATCAACATCTTCAAGCTGTTGATTTCTTCTTTGTACTTCTGCCATTCGCTCCCCCTCAATTTCTTTGAAGACATCATTAATATTAATATTCCTCTACTGTCCCTGAATCCCAAATTCTTTATCAAGTAATAAATTGCACTCCATCCTTTCAATCACAGTAACATATTCATCAACATCCTTTTCTATACCTGTAGAAAAATCATTGTCCAGAAAACAAAAATCTTCCTTTCCTCCTTCAATCAATTGAGATATGTTCTCATCGTCAGACATTCCCAAACATTCCTCTTCACTTACTGCCATTCTGGTTTCGTATTCAGGTTCTTTCAGCAAGGGTTTCAACAACTCAACATCATAATGCTCTTCTTTAATTCTATTTTCTTCTGTCAAAACAAAAGAAATACCATACTTACCTTTCCTTGTATCACAATTTCTATGCTCAGCCTTATTTCCTTGATCCACATGCTGAACTTGTCCTCCATCAAGCAATACATTGATGCAATTCTTCTGCTGTAACAGTTCCAAACTATCTTCTTCTAATAAATATTCATCATCATATCTGGGCTTACAATCTTCATCAATCTCTGTGGTTCCTTTAGAAAATTGTCCATCTTTAGTAACTTCAAAACCTACATGCTTACACCAATCATTAGAAACATGATATCCCTTTATAAAATTTTCTTCACAAGACAACTTCTCTTTATCACAATCTGCATTCACAAAAATATCATCAGATTGAAAAACATGAGACTCCATGCGCTCATTTGATGCTTTGGACATCAATCCTTCAACCTTCTTGGTAAGTATTATATTTGAATGTCTCTTCCCACTGTTCTTTCTTTCAACAGAGTTTTGTATTTTCCTTTCTGTCATTGCATTTACTTCTTCATGTTTATTATCTGTTGTAGATAATAATGTCTCACTTTTTCTAGTGACCAAACTCTGTGCATACCCTTCCTCTATGCTTTTGGAAAACATGTCTCTGTCTCCCTAAACTTGCATAACATTTTTTAATAATTGTCCTTTACTCCTAGTATCTGCAAATCCTGCATTCATACACAAATTGTCAGATTTAAAAATATGAGATTTTTGGATCTCATCAGTTCCTTCACCTTCATCTTCATCTTCTCCAAGGATTTGTCCTTGTTCAGGTTCACATATGCATTCTGTATCTTCATACTCGACTATTCTAAATGCTTCTCTCAACTTAGCATTAAACTTGTTCTTCAACTTCACCTATAACATATACCATTTCACTTTCTTTGGAAAAATCCACCCATACCTTTGGTCTTCCTTATCCCTTAGTAGCAGTTCTTCAAACATCTCTAACTGTACTTCCATTTCAGCTAATCTTTTATCAAGTCTATCTTGACTTAACCTCTCATGGCATTGCTCTAAACCTTTACTATGATTTTCAGTAAGCATAGTTTTTCTTCTTCTATGAGCTCCTCCTCGCTCATGGTAAGCTGCAACCAAGTAATGTCCACAAGCTGACTCTATCAACTTGTCTTCAAATACCATACTAAGCTCTTCCATGCTTAGTCCTCCTGCTAATATTTCTGATGATTCCCTTTTCTGGACCTTCACTTGAGCATCTTCTGCTTCTCTAGCTTCTGCAAATCTCTCTTCTCTTGAGAACATTCATCTTGTCCTCTTTGTTCCAACCTTCAGCTGGAAACTATTAGGTTCTTGCCATAATTCCCCTTTACTACTGCTACCTGTCATCAACAATCTCTTTCACAATTTAGTTGAAAACAAAACAAAAGACCAATTACTTGTCTGATTTCAATAAATCTGATTTCTTAATAACTTTGAAGTTCTTTACTACCAACCTCTGCAACTTCCTTTGGAATTATCCAATTTTGCTAACTCTCTCAAGAGTATTTGTGTTCATACACATTTTCTTCCTTCATTTGAGAACACCAATGGTTCTCTGTTATAGTGCTCTTGCTGCACAGTTCCTTCTTCAAGAAAACCTTTCTTAGTAAATGAAAATTCCGGTTCTTTTATGTTCACCTTCCCATGAACACATATACTGCTGTTGCAGTCTTCCAATATCCTCTTTAGAGTATTCTTCCTTTATTCTACTTCCTCCCAAGGTAAAATTTCTTTCCCTGATCTATCATTTTCCTTTCC
Organism: Larix kaempferi; assembly: GCA_027924585.1. Lineage (NCBI taxonomy): Eukaryota > Viridiplantae > Streptophyta > Pinopsida > Pinales > Pinaceae > Larix > Larix kaempferi. Next base: position 20,549,550 of record BSBM01000994.1, on the reverse strand, counting down.
CAACTTTGTCATTAGTTCTATAAATTGAAAAGAAAAGGACATTTCAATTTACCTTAATCAGATTCTCAGACCTGAACTTGCTATGAGCTTCCAGCATTACTAGGGAATGAACTTCACTCTGAATCCTTCTCTATACTCTATCACTGTAATCACCCTTCTTAACTTTGGTACCTGCAATCTCAAAATTAAAGTTAGCATGACATCAATCTTATGTCTTCAAGATCCTATCCATGATCTTGTTCATTCATTCATCTATTCCAAATGAATCATCCTCTGTCTGAAATTTGCTTCTTTCTGCAAAATGTATGAAAAACCTTGTCCATCCTCTCTTCACCTTTCATGGTCTGCTTTCAGGATCTTCTTTATCTACTGCTCTACATATTATAACTATAAAAATTCTTTGTCCTTAGCAAGAACAAACATCAGTTATAATAGTCATCAAAATTCTATGAATACAAAGAGCAAAAATAACTTCCTCCGATCATTCTCCTACAAAGAGCAAATTCTACACTCTGATACCACTTGGTACAGGCACCACCTGCCATAACTCTAAGCAAACCTTAATTCAACAGAAAACTCTGTATATGGAAGTGAAACTCAGGCTCACTCTCCAACTTTAGCAAACTATCACCAAGATTGGCAGTTCTGCCAAAAGTTTCCTTCTATAAAATTAACAATGGAACTTTTGGTTTTAAATTCTCTGTAGAGGAGTGTAACCATTTATCTCCAGTTCATTTGTGCACAACAACCATTGATCTACCTCTTCATTTCACAGTCACCGTCGGATCTGACTGTGTAAGATTTACAATAACCTCTGCGCACTGGAAAATCGATTTATGCCTGCAATATTCACTAATACTCTGTAGATTTCTATTGACCAGCTTGGATCTCAATTTATATAATCAACAGAATACATATTCAACACAACTTGCTCTCAATAGACTACGCCCAACCTTCATACGAGCTCAATGCGACCCCAATATCGACGTATCTGCAATCTTCACACAACACTAACCGATTTCTTCTAATTCGATTTGTAATACGATTGATATGATCATATGACAAAATTTAAATAAGAAATTCTCCCAATTTTAATCAAATAATTTGACCAATCATTTACCCTATGCCTCCTGAATGCATATACACTGTGTAAAACAATGATTTCATCAATATATTCACAAGCTTCACAAAATAACACATAAATTGAATTTCAATGTATCAATAACCTCTTCGAGATTTGAATTCCAAAATAAACTAATACAATCAGATAGCTCTGCCTCTATTAAGCTCTGTGAGTTGCCTCAAGATTCAATGAGCTATCACAACTCTGAAGATTATTCATAAGGCTTCTCGAACTATCCAATCTTCTGCGAGCTACCTCAGCTCAAAATGAGCTAACAAAAAAAAACTCCTCGAGCTAACCTAAGCTACCTAACTAAATGATTTGGATCTGTATTAAATAAACCTCCAGTTCTATTCCAATTCTGTTTACAGATCCTTTTATTTAGGGACACAGTCCTCATTCCACTATATTAACCCTAACTGACTCATTGACAGATCACTAACTAACTACTGAAATTTTGGAAATGCATTAACTGTTCAACCTATTGTGTCGATTACATTTGGAAGAGTATCTATTATCCTTATCCATTTATTCATTTTAAAAAAAATAAAGCAAGTTACTAACATATGAGACCCTAATGACTTCACTTAGGCAATCTATGCTCCTGCATCAATATACCACACTCAATATGGATGAGGTACATGTAATCTCAAATATATGAATGAGGCAGGCAATCCCATGCTCGTATCAATGTCTCAAGATACAAAAATAGAACTAGGACCAAAGGGAACCTGATCAATTCATGGATAAATACTGTGTACATCATAAGTGTCCAAGATGAACTCAAATTTGGAGTGTAATCATGGTACAACCATGGTTGATCTAAAGAAATGAGACTAGAAACAATGGAATTCACCAAGAATGCAGTATCATAATAACAGATGCCTTGTTGGATCTAAATATGTTCAATAACTGTAAGGAATCAAACAACTAAGAGTTAGAATCTCAAAGGTAGAATGAATAGTATCTTAAATTGTTACGTGATATACTAGGAAGCATGGAACTAAAGGAATTCCAAACATTGTCGCCAATGCAGCCCAAATATCACAAGGAACATAATACTAGAAGGGTTCCAAAGAAACTCACTGATGTTCTAGAGTCAAGGGACATCTGGGGTCTTCGACCAAATAATGAAAGAACCAATACCATGTACGAATCCCACCGGTGCGATGATGTAGCTAATGTCAAGCACGTGAGAAACAACCATTCTAATGGGAATTGAGGTCTCTCCTCAGGTGGTCCAAGGGGGTCATCAAATATGGTTATGAGGCCAAGGTATAGGGACCTATGGGTCTATCATCTGGAATAGTTGTGTTGACATCGATAGAGGGAGACTTGCAATTGCCAAGGAAATGATGGTTCCCTGACAGAAGCATGAGGGATACAACCATATAGTGAATGTAACAGAATGCAGGGTTGACACACTGAAATGGGATACAAGGGAACATGAATGATGGGATTGAAATGTCCTTTGTTCATATTATGACAGCAGGGATGACCTAGCAACATATGAAATTGATCTTAAGGGGGGGGACATAGTTCGGGTGACCTAGTGGGGATGAATTCACTAGGGTAGCCTTAGAGGGAAAATGGTTGATCGTGGGATTATGAATAGCTCTGAGGGTGATCATCGCAGAATACTCTGAACAAATGCGATCGAGAATGCTACTGTGATAAGGGACTATATGTGATCTGCAAGGGAGCTAAGAGGAACCATTTGGTCCTTCTTTATCATTTAACAAGATTAAAGAAGGGATAGAAGTGTGCTTGATATGGTATTGTCCCATGGATTTTTATTGAGCCTGAGACAGTCAATTCTTGCTAGTGTTTTCAATTTTAAGGAGTCTGGAAAACATGAATAAAGCTCCATAAATGTTCTTCGAAAAAGGCTCAAAATCCTAATGCAAATGAATTTGCAAGAGGAGAGCACAACAAAGAGGCACTCAATCCAACAACAGGCTTGAAAAACCCACTACAAACAAGTGTTGACAACATATGAGATACAACAAAAATGGCCACAAAACCAATAAGTAGCACTCCTATAAAGAGAAAATTACACACTAACCTATCAAATAAAGGAGGAAGCAGTCACCTTTCTAAAAGATGGAATCCCTCACAAATCATTTCCCCTGTAAGGTGATGAAATCTGAAATCAGACAAAATGAAATGGAAGACCAATATGGCTCAGGTATATCCCTCTACCAAAGGGTATCTGAGGTAAGAGTCCTAAAAGAAAGGATTATAGGCTACCTTGTTCAGGACATGTCAGGAAAGGTTACTTCTAGCTTCAGTCCAAAGACAGTGATCTAGATTATCTTCAATATTGAATGGAGTGTGGCATTCTACCCAACCATTCGGTTCCAGTATTCACACTTACCTTCGCCAAACGAGAGCCCCACCACCCACCATTCAGTCTCTACTATGTCCACAAATACTAGAGGATGTTGGTCCTCTAAAAAGACAACTACTATGTCTCAAATGTAAATGGCAAAGGGAAATTATTTGGATGCCTATCCCTAGTGTCCTAACCTAACTACAAAATTATTTTTGGTCCTCAAGTGAGGTTAAGATTTGTTGAATTAAGGTTAATTTTAAGGCTAATCTTGGTGTCACAAGCCAAGCATTAATTTAATGTGTGAAATGTATGCACATGTGGTGTGTACCCAGATATAAAGATGAAAAATAAATTCTTAATGGAAATGCTAAACAGTACTAAGTAAAAACTTTTCTTTTGCAAAACATTTCAACTAAGGCTAAGCATTTCATTTCAAAGTAAAAACAAGCAATGATTTTTCAACGCACAACTTACTGAAAAAAGAACAATGCAGTCCTAAAATATCTGAATGTCACCCAAATATGAAGCAAATACTCAAGAATAATATTTTTCTTCACTACAAGGATGACACAAGGAAATATCTAAAGACAACTACAGTAAGCAAATGGACGAAAGCATAACAAAAAGGGCACTGCAAACGAACAGGGGTATAAAATTCAAAGTAGCCTGTAGAGGTCAGAGGTTGGACAGAGGGTCCAGGGGGTTGGAAACAAATAAAAAAGGAAAACAAATTCACATGTCGCACCTATCGAAGAAACAGAGGCGACTTGGGTTGCATGGAACTAAAAACAATTGTTACGAGAGTGGAAAAACCCCAAAAATAAACAAATTCCATCTATCGGTAATTTTTGTGCGACAGGTCGCACTTAATTGAGCAAAAGGGGTGACTTGGGTCACACTTAATGGGAAAACATGTGCGAACTGGATAGAAAACAACCAGGAATAGGTAGGTCACACTTGTCGTGGGTTTTCATGTGGCAGGTCACACTATGGTCACACTTATTCAGGCAGGATGAGTTACTTGGGTCGCACTTAATGGCCAACGTGACCTCGACTGGAAAGATAAAAATTTTAAAAACAATGTTCAAGAAGGGGTTGAACTTGGAGGTTCAGGATGGTTTTTTGATTCAAATCTAACATACGAAAATATACAATCTAAAATCAAGGTAATTTGAACATAATAAACTAGGAAAAAAAAAACAAAAAAGGTGGTCAAACAGAACCGTAGATCGACAGAGATCGAACTTAGTGGTGTCGCCAAAAACTATTGTTTGTGTTTTCACACCAGAACATGCCAAAAGAAACCTACTAAGGTTTATGGAAACCAAAGTAGAGTTTCAAGGGGGATGAAAACTATGTAAAATAAACAACATAAATAGAAACTAAACTAAGCATGTGCATGAATTAAATCTAAGCTAACATTGCAGACATTCTTCAACAAGCATGTAAATGAAAGAATGGTTTTTTTTGTATTATGTAAATGGGTTATACATGGAACAAGGAATACCACAGAATAGAAATGGCAAGGGGCCCTTATATCCTTCTGAAGTAGAGTTCTCTTAGTCTCTATTGGCAACCCAATGTTCTCCAACTACATGTCACAAGGTGCAAAATCTCCAAGAAAGGTGAAACTAGAATGCTCAAATGGGATTCAGGGTTTCAATGGAAATTTTGGCAGAGAAACGGATATGAAATGTATGGAGAAAAGGTTATGAAATGAGGGACCTTCACATTCAATATATAGGAAAAATGGTTGGTGGCCCGTGGTATTTGGTGGCCAAATGGTTGATGGTTTTTGTGTCCCATGGTATTTGTTGACCACTAGTATTTGGATATCCATTAGGCTTTTCCCTTTTTTATGGGATTTTGTTTTTTCCCACTTCTTTTTTCCTTTTTGGGAATTTTCCTTTATTTAGGGGATTTTTTTCTTTTTCATATTTTTAAGGAATGTACCAACTTCCCTCTTTTGTGGAAAGAGGAAATATCCAAAATATTAATTATGAGCCAATTTACTTTTCAAATTTAGGATTTTAGACATGTGAAGGTCAAAGTGGTGGAAATGGAAAGTGGTCATGATGTAAGGATATGGTGTGGCTTACGGATGAGCAAAGTGGACAATTTTTTGGTGTCAACAAAAACAAATCCACATTGATCCACGACTGGTTCTTCCGTATCCTTTAGACATTTCTCTAGTGAATTAATTATGAAATTTGAATCCATCTCCATAAAGGAAAGACTGAAGTATCCAAATTCCCTAGTCTTATCCATGTGTAAACATACCAGTCAGGGAAATGGGAAGATTCATGACATTCTTGATTGCCTTTTCCTTCTTACCCAGCCTTGGTCTAGAAATCTTACAGTTATCCAACTTATCTTGCATAATGCTTAAGTAAATGGTTGGACCCTCTTCCAAACCATTTCAACTCAAAATGGTCCTTCTAAGGAAAAATCAATAAATTGATAAAATAATGCCATGTAGGCAATTTTTTTATACTATTTCTCTTTTATCAAAGTTTCCCATTGTTATTTCACTTTTATCAAATCTACCTTGGATATATATTTTATATTAAAATCAATTTATGAGGATGAAGCTCGATGTAATGTTTTCAACCAAAATAAGGAAAGGAAATTAAATGCATAGTGTCATCTTAAAAGTTATTGGACCCAACTTTTCATGGTGTATAGTATTATTATAATATATTAATATAATATAATATTACTATATATTATTTATAATATTAATAATACTATATATTAGTTATAATATTAGTTACTATTATATATTATATATGGGTCACGTAGTACTTAGGGTTACTATTACTATTACTTTGCACATGTGAGTTTATAGGGTTGTCTGAGGAAATAGACAGGATATTGATTATTTTGTTTGCCAACAAAGTTGTTGGGGTCGAAAAAATAGTTTTTGATCAACACTTATGGCTCATAGAGGGATGCTGACAGGCCCAAACTGATCAGGTATGGAACTGCCAAAAATAAGGGAGAATCAGCTCGATCCAAGGATGTTAAGTGATTCCACTCTAGAGTTACCCTAGTCCCCATTCGTTTGGGATAGCTGACCTCAATGGATATTAGGCCTTCATTGGCACTCTATGAGTGAATATACAATTTCTCCCTCAAGAGAGAAAAAACTAAATAAAATTGTTAGTTCTAAATAAGATAAATTATTTAATAGCATAAAGAAAACAAGTAAGAGAAACTAGTTAGTTCAACTAATAATAGGTTAAGGATAGATAAAGATCTTCATAACAATTGCGCTAATAATTATGGTGTTTATCAATCTGAAAAATGACAATTTGATCATGCGAATAAGCAGTTGCAATAGAAAAACAAAGATAATCACAATTAATCGGTTTTGTTAAAGTTAATATAATTGTAATTATTATGATTAAGTACAAAATCCTAGGTACAACAAAATGCTCTTGTCTCTTCTTCGTGGTAGTTCCCCCTTATTACATAAGATTTCTTCTTCTTAAATAATAATTACAAATTGTTGAAAGAAGATATTATCCCATGAAATAAGGGATCATACAAAGATTCATGCTAAGATTGAGCTAGGGAAGCCTTCCACTTGGAAAATACATCTAACAAATCATCAATATCATGGTATTTTCCATGTTCCAATTGTAATTGAGCTTTGCATAGAAAATCCTCAACCTCCCTTCTCTTAACTTTGCTCCAATCTTGCAAAAATGTGTTATCCTTCAATCCAAAATAAGTCGACAACTCAATCAATTCTTTGATTTCTTTGAGATGAATTTGTTTAAGTTGCTCAATATGTTCCTTGGATTGTGCATGCCTTTTCTTCACCTCAGCAATCATGAGTTTTGATGGCAATGCATCGGCTAATTGATCCATGATAGGAAACTTAAGTTTCTCCAGCAAATCATCTGGACCAAACCATTGTCTTCTACATGCCTTTTTTCCTTGATCAATCGTCGATTCAACAACTTCACAAATGTTTTCCCAAGACTAAATTGAAATGTGAATCCTTCTAATTTTGATATTATCAAAAATTGGGATTATGTCTGGTTTGTCTTTAATAAACCTATGCCAATATAGAACTTCATCATATGCATTAGAAGCAGCTTTCATCTTCTGAATATGATCATACAAAATGTTAGATTGATGCTCTAATGCACTAAAATCATCCTAGATCTAGTTTAGGCCTTCAAACAACTCAACAAGAAGTTTGTTATAATCATCATTGGTTCCGAATGCAAATTCTTTGAACTCATCTTTTGTTAAATTAGAAAATGAAGAACTATCAGTTTGAACTTGAACCTGTTGAATTTGTTGCTTCACAGTCTGCAATTATTTGGAATACCTATTAGCTTCTTCATTAACCATTTGCACTTGTTTATTTAAATCTTCATTCTCCTACTTCAAATCCTTCATTTGAGAATCATATTGAGCTTTCATTTCCTGCAAGTGAGTTTGGTACTGGTGTTCCAAATCATTTATCTCTTTTTGCAAATCCTGTATCTTGGCTTCTCTATCATCAATTTCCTTATTGAGTGAGGTAATTGTGTCAAAGTTAGCCCCAGCAAAGGCTCCCATTGCAATTGTTTTCTCCGCAGCTTCTCTCTTGATATTTTTGGATACCCTTTTCCAAATGATTTGGTTAGGAATAGTTCCTTGAACAATAGTTCCTTCCCTGGACCTTTTATATCTTCTCTTAACAACTGCTTTCTTAGTCCTGCTCCAAAAATAATCATCAAGAGACACAACTGCATCTTCCCACAAATCTACCACAACCTCAGTATTGGAAGAAGGTGGGTTGGGGACAGTGACTAAGGGTACTGATTAAGAATTAACTGGATTGGGAATGGGGACAACCAATTGAGTGGATTGGGTGGAAATTGGTGAGCTTTGTATAACTGAAGAAGAAAATGTATATATCATTGGTTGAGTAATGGTGATAACAGGAAGGGACATGGTTTGTGTTTCACTAGTACTCAAAATAATCTCAAATCGGATGGTTTCTTGAGTTTGATGAATGGTTGTAGAAATAACAGAAGTAGGAAACGCTTATGTATAAATGTTGGTCTAGTAAATGATGGAGGTGGTTAAAGTAAGATCACTAGTAAGAGGGGAGGAAGAAGTGGGTAAAGGTAAGCATATCGTAGAGGTAAACAATTCTTCATCACCTTGAGGCAGGTCTATCTGTAAAATGGATTTTTCCCTCTTATGCCTTTTGACAGAAGGTGATGTGGTTGTAGTTGGGATTTGGGAAGATGAGGTGATTAGGGCCGATGTCCTATTTCTCATATATTCTACAGTCTTGATCAATGTATTCAAACTATCAATAGGTTGAGATACTTGAGGTACTTCAACTGCCTTCTTACCTTTCTGACCTTCTTGTGAATGGGTGATAAGAGGTCCTTGGACTTCTGTGCTTTAGTATCTTGAGTTTATTTATCAATGGCTTCCTTCTGATATCTTTCTTCACAGATAAATTTAGTTTTCTATCCAGTAAAACCTTAAGTTTAAATTCTTGTTGAAATCGGTGAAGGAATACTTTCTCATCTGAATTTGCTTCCATTTTCAATACATCCTGAAAGGATTTGGATCCTTTATAAATAAACTCATTTGTTTCTATTTCATGAGTATAATTACTCTTTAAATGAGCCTGTGAAAAATGGCCCACCAAAAATGACTTAGGGTCATGCATCCTTTTAGGTTCTTCTCCCAACTTCAAAGTTGTAATTCTCTTCCCGAGCAAACTGGCATGTGTATAAATTTTTATCACTAAGGGTCCAAGTGAGAGGGGAAACTTTGGACAATCTATCCTTTTTGGTGCACTGCACTGATGATAAATTCCTTCTATCATATTTTGGTAGGAAATTTCCTCAATGACCATCTTGTCAGGTACTATCCTGGGAAGTAAATGCACCAATCTACCACCCCAAATTATGATATAGTATAAATACTCTCCCACATACCAATCTCCCATGGTGGCATCAAATATTTATCCTGTAGTGAAAACCTAGGCACGTCCTCTTTGAAGATCATATAATGGATAGAGCCAAAGAACTGGTCAGAAATATCATATATGAACAGAACATAATTGTCCTCCCACAATGTTGAACAATAAATATGCACAGGTGGTCCTCTCTTTTTCCATTTCCAACCCATGATGGGGAAAGGAAAACATGAGTAGAAAACATCCATCACATACCCTGAAAGATAAAATACAGGTTTCATTGAGGCAGGTGCTTTCTTGTGGTTTTCAATGGTATCCCTCAACACTATCGAAAATATCTGATCCCAATTGAAAGACTGGCTAGTAGTGAGTATGCAGTATGCTACAGTTTCCCATTTTGCTTTAAAGAAGGTACAATTGGGTAACCCATAAAGCCTACATAACATGGATTCCAACAAGCAAAACAGTTCCCTAAACCAAGAAATTGGGTAGTGCCTATCAGGTTTAGGAACAAACATGGCAGGGTTTTCCATCCATGATTTTAACATTTCATCGAAATCAAACTAACTTGCAAAGGAACCCAAGAATTGCTTCAAGAGAATTTGTTGAGTGGTTTTTAGAGCATACATTCTCGCGAATACCTCAGGTCAGAAGGAAGCTAATGAAGTATGGTTGACATCGTCAAAGGAGAATTCAGCTGGGTTAGAATTATCAACAATCCACTTTACAACATCTATATAAGGCATCAAAGGCGGTCTTGTTGCAATAGCATGGAGTTGAGATTTTCTAATGTTCTGGTATGTCTATAAATCATGTTGAATTTCTGATAAATCATCATTATCAAAAATCAAGTATATTCTGGACCAATCCAGGTAATAAGTGTCAGAAACTCTCCCTTCAGTATCAGAAAACATTCCCGCATTTGGGTCTTTAATTCTCAACTCATTTAAATATGATTTGGATCTCTTGTTTCTTGACATAGTTGCAGGTGATTGAATTTTATGTTTAAAGAGAGGGAAATATGATTCAAATGACTAGAAAAATCCAGAATTTAATTCTGAATTATATAACCTGTGGGAGGTAGAAAACCCTTACCCATAAGAACAATGCAAGGAAGTTAAAGTCGGCCACCAAATTTCACACAGATAAATCAAATACAGACAAGTAAAAATCAGACTGTAAAAATGGTAAAAGATAAACCACTTCAAAGGGTTTAAATTCAAAAAAATATGCTTAAGGTGAAATTAAAACACAAGCGTCGATTTGATGAAATTGGAAGGTTAGGATTAAAACCGATGTTTGGTAACTCACATGAGATAAAAGAGATTATTAGAAGTCGAAGTCATAAATTAGGGTTAGGATCTGAAAATTATTAATTTAAATTCCCGATTTCTAACTTTCGTAGTCAAAGTCGGTGATCGGGGCTTAGATTTAAAAGTTATTGATTAAGGTTCCCAATGTCTGACTTCCGCAATTGGATTCGAGGATCAGGGATTAAATTTGAAATTTATTAATTGAAGTTCCCAACTTCCGACTTCGGCAGTTAGAGTCGGAAAGTTGGGAAACTAAATAAAATGAAAGCAATATGCCCATTTTTTTCTCACAAAATAAATGGTCAGAAATTCAAGATGATAAAGTCAGGATGGAAAAAAGATCAAAATCAAGACAGAATTTAACTACATCTTTATTGAATTTGACTCTAATCGAATAAAATAACTTAACACCAACTCTAATAATAAAAAAATAGGAAAATAAGTCAGATGACTTATTAAAATCAAACTTATAGGGGTTCCCATTTTATTAACAAAATGGGATATGTTGTGCAAGCAACAAGGGCCTTGAATGCTTTCATGAATTCTTGGTTGAGCAATACCTGTGGAGTCTTCAATGAGTACATCCTAGTGAAAGTGTCAGGCTCGTAGGAAGCATAAATCGACTGGTTAGCATCTTTGAATGTTGAAGTCTGGATATCAACAAACTCGATTATCCATTTTACCAAGTCTGTGTAGGGTAGAGCCGCGGGCCAAGCTGCAATGGCATGCAGATGAGATTTACTGATGTTCTGGTATAAAGGTGCTTCAGAAATCATCAACGTCGAAACATTGACAGAAAAATATGTGATTGCATGTGGGTCGACGCATGTACATCAGGAGAAAAATCAAATAAAAATATTACTTTCCCGACTTCCTACTTCCGCAGTAAATAGTAGGGATCGATTCATCGAATAAGTTATAACATATAAAAAATGTTTGTCTTGACTTTTGACTTTCGACAAGAAGGGTCGGTCGAACCTTCATTTATGAGAGAAAACAGAAGAATGAATGGTTGACCCTTCCTGTATTGTAGGATTAGTGGGAATAGTAAACACCAGAAGGATTAGGCACCCCTTCTTATATCCTCGAAATATCAAGACTATCATGGAGATAAAGGATCGACCACCCCTTCGTTTAGTAGATAATTTTGAACACCTATATCCATGAATTCACCTATATCCATAATGGTGAACACAAGAAGGATCAACCAACCCTGCTTGCAATATAGAACTGTTATGAAAATAATACTACGCAGAAGAAGGGTTGGTCGCCCCTTCATTTATGAGAGAATTGCAAAAATATTCAACCTATGAAGGCTAGGACATTAATTCATGTATATACAGAATGGTGAACACTGGAAGAATACTGAGCACAAGAAGGGTCGGCTGACCCTTCATTTACAAGATAAATGTAAAAATATTTAATCTATGAAGGGTAGGCCAACAATTCCCAACTTCTGAATTCCACAGTAAATAGTAGGGATCGGTACATCGGCTAAGTTATAACATATAAAAAAAAAATTTCCTGACTTTCGACTTCCAAAAAGATAGGTCGACTGACCCTTCATTTATGAGAGAAAATAGAATGAACGGCTAACCCTTCCTGTATTTTGTAGGAATAGTAGGAATAGTAAACACCAGAATGATCGGGCACCCCTTCTTATATCCTCTAATATCAAGAATATCATGGAGATAAAGGATCAGCCGCCCCTTCGTTTAGTAGAGAATTGTGAACACCTATATCCAGCAATTCACCTATATCCAGAATGGTGAACACAAGAAGGATCAACCGACCCTTCTTGCAGTATAGAAATATTATGAAAATAATACTGGGAAAAAGAAGGGTTGGTCACCCCTTCATTTATGAGAGAATTGTAAAAATATTCAACCTATGAAGGCTAGGCCATCAATTCATGTATATCCAGAATGGTGAAACTGGAAGAATATTGAGCACAAGAAGGGTTGATCGAACCTTCATTTACAAGAGAAATGTAAAAATAGTTAATCTACGAAGGCTAAGCCTACAATTCAACTATATCCCTAATGGTGAACAAAAGAATAAACGATCCACCATTCCTGTATTGTAGGATTTGTAGAAATAGTAAACATTAGAAGGATCGGGCACCCCTTCTTATATCCTCCAAATATCAAGAATGTCATGGAGAGAAAGGAACGATCGCCCCTTCATTTAGTAAAGAATTGTAAAACTGTTGAAGCTGCGTATAGTCATCCAGAAATTCACTTATATCTAGAATGGTGAACACAAGAAGGAACAACTGACCCTTCTTGTACTCTAGAACTATTATGAAAATAATATTGAGCACATTAAGGGTCAGTCGCCATTTCATTTATGAGATAAATGTAAAAATATTCAACCTTCGAAGACTAGGCCAACAATTCATGTATATCCAGAATGTTCAACACTGGAAGAATACTAAGCACAAGAAGGGCCGGACGACCCTTCATTTATGAGAGAAATGTAGAACTATTTAATCTACAAATGATAGGCTAACAATTAATCTATATCCAGTATGGTTAACACAAGAATGAAATGTCAACCCTTCTTGTATTTTGGGATTAGTAGGAATAGTAAACACAAGAAGGATCGAGTGCCCCTTCTTCTATCCTCCAAATATCAAGAATATCATGGAGTGAAAGGAATGGCCGTCCATTCATTTAGTAGACTTAATTGTAAAATTGTCGAATCTATGGATGGTCATCCAACAATTCATTTTTATCTAGAATGGTGAAAACAAGAAGGAACGACTGACCCTTCTTGTATTATAGAACTATTACGAAAAGAATAATGAGCACAAGAAGGGTTGATCGCCCCTTCATTTATGAGAGAAATGTAAAAATATTCAACCTACAAAGGCTAGGATGATAATTCATCTTTATTCAAAATGGTGAACATTGGAAGAATATTGAGCACAAGAAGAGTTGGACACCACTTTAGTTATGATAGAAATGTAAATATATTCAACCTACAAAGGCTAGGCTAACAATTCATCTATATCTAGAAAGGTGAAAACAAGAATGAATGGATGACCATTTTTGTATTGTATGATTATTAGGAATAGTAAACACAAGAAGGATTGGGCGCCCCTTTCTATATCCTCCAAATATCAAGAATATCATGGAGTGAAAGGATCATCTTCCCCTTCATTTATTATATAATTGTAAAACTATTGAAAATCTGAATGATCATCCAACAATTCACCTATATCCAAAATGGTGAAACCAAGAAGGATCGAACAACCCTTTCTGTATTATAGAACTATTAGTAAAAGAAAACCCAAGAAGGATCGGACAGGCCTTCGTATATCCTCCAAATATCAAGAATATAATGGAGATATTCTATCTAGACAACTTTGACATAAGTAACTTTGAGAAAGGAGCAGATGCTCCTTGTTGCATCGATCCATTTTCTACAAACCATAATAAAGATCCATTTAAATGGTAAGGAATAGCACTTGATTGAAATGTGACTTCCTGTAATATTCTCGATCTATTTATTTCTAGCACAAATATCAAATTAAAATGACATTTAATATGAAATAATGATCTCTCTTTCTATGATCGATTCTTTATCAAATGAATATACAAAATGTACATTCGATCTCTCATGGATAATACTAGCATATTTTTTCTTAATCAATCAATTGAATTTGGAAAGGAGCGGTCATTCCTTCTCCATCGATCATTCGCCTGAACATTTGCAAGTATACATCTCATATACAAACACTAATTGATAATTATAAACACTGTATGCATTCTTATATTAACTACGCAATATTTACTATTTTACAAATAAACACGTCTTCATTGTTGAACCTTAGTCAATACTAGGAAACCTCGTTCCTTGAATTGTTAAAGGATCACAACCTTGGTTTATTCAAGCATGGATGGTATGTTGAGATGGATGAACCAGATAATTTGTACCTGGATTTATATCTATTCTTCTTGGATAAGGAAGGATTTCCAACTCGAGCTGGAATGTTGACATTTGCAAATCCCATTTCTGACGATTTATTACATGTTCAAGTTGAAGTGATCGAGAGAGACCAATGTTTCCTTCTATAGACTGATCTTCTAATGAAAAGTGGTCCCGATTCAGATCTAGTTTCTTATGCGAAGTAAGAGTGGGTTTTTCCCTCGTATTATGTGTCGAATATTGTAACTTCTAAGAATATTATATTTGTATATTATTTATTCCGGAGATGTTCTATACCTCCGATGTGATTATACTATAAATCCAGAGATGTTTATTCCTCCGAGAAGTTGTGGTAACTAGGGTTATTCGACCCACCATGTGGGGGCTGGCCCAGTCAGTTATAATAGGGTATTTAACCTAATGGTTAAATATGAGCCTACATGTACTTGTGTAAAATACATGTCAGTGTAGTGTATAAATAGAGGAGGTGTGTTCCTCATTTGACACACTCACTCACTTGAGAGAGGCACACTTGTGGAGGATAGGTCTGCTATGGTGGAGGAGGAGATCATGTCTTTGGTTTTCATCTTTGTATATTGCTGGTCATCTATATTGAGGAAGCTTTCCTAGGTTTTCTACCCCATGAGGGTTTCCCAGGATAAATCTGTGTCTCTTGTGTTTATGCTATGCTTGTTGTTTCTTCAGTGATCCTATATATGCTATTATTGTGAAATGGAATGTAATGCTGCTATTTTCTGTCTTAGCATATTAAATATTAACATGGTATCAGAGCTAACCTGAAGGAAGACAAGGTATGGCACTTACGACACTTGCTTTACTTACGACAATTTGAAGGTTAGGGTTTTACATAGAAAAAACCAGTCATCGTGGAACTTTCGCTATAAATCCATTTCTGCGAAGGTTCAGGGTCTGAAAAGTTTGCAGGTCGAAGATAACATCCCCAGGTACCTTGTGTCCAAAGGGCACCCTCAGATTCCTTGTACTTTATGAGTTATGATCAGTACAAGTTAGGGTTTCTGCCTCTTCCAGATCTCAGTCAAAATCAGGTGACCTTGGAAAAAAGGTCATAACTTGGGCTAGGAAGCTCCAAATGAAATTTCGTAAAAAGTAACAGGTAGTACACAGACTTTACTATCTCAGGAAACTTTTTTAGAGGCCGAAGGTGAACCAGTGACACGTGGCACACCGTACAAGTTTGCTCTCCTGTTTTATCCCATAAACAGGTCACATTGTGACACTTGGCATAAATCTCTATCAGAGAGTCCAATTGAGGTTAGACCTATCAGGATGAAAAGATAATAGGGAAATCTATCTCAGGAAAAATTTTCAGAGGCTGAAGTTCAAACAGTCATACGTGGCACGTTGTACAAGTTCGCTCTCCTTTTTTATCCCATAAACAGGTCACGTTGCGACACTTGGCATAACTCTCTCTCAGAGAGTCCAATTGAAGTCAGACCTGTCAGGATGGAAAGATAATAGGGCGAGCTATCTCAGGAAAAATTTTCAGAGGCTGAAGTTCAAACAGTGACATGTGGCACACCGTACAAGTTCGCTCTCCTGTTTTATCACATAAACAGGTCACATTGCGACACTTGGCATATCTCTCTCTCAGAAAATCCAATTGAGGTCAGACCTGTCAGGATGGAAAGATGACAGGTCAGGCTACTGTAGAAAAAAAATTTTAGACCCTGTGGAGCAAAAATTTCATATTTATAGCAGAAACAATCAGGTACATATTTCTGTCAAAACAGAATTATTTTTGGAGCACCTTTATTCATGGCTTCTGGAATTTAGGGTTTCGGAGAAAGTTAGAATTTTTGGAATCGGAATCCACCGCTGAATGCTACTCAGGAAAATTGAAATTTAGAGACCAAGATCGAATTTTTTGGTTGGGTAGAAGACTGGGCTTGATTAAACCCTAGCTCAGGATTTTGATCGGAAAGATGGAAAATTAGGGCTTCATCAAAAGTTGGAATTTTTTGAAGTCTGTAACCACGGCTGGAAGCTCCTCAAAAAAATAAGAGTTTAGAGCCTTGGATCAAACCTTTTGATTGAGCAGAAGGGTGGGATTCATCAAACCCTATCTCGAGATCCTGTCCAGAAGATCCAGAAGTTTCAAAGGCAATTTTTGAGGGGTCAAATTTTGGAGATTTCAAAATTGAAGTGTGCTAGTTTGTTCAGCTCAGCAAGACACATTCTTCCATTCATTCAGAAGTGTGAAAGTCAAAGATTGAATTTTATGGGTTTCTCTAGCAAACCCTAATCAAGCTCCAGATCAAGTTTCAGGGGGAGTTGAGGCTAAGGCCTTACATAAGAAGACTACAAGAAGTCTCAACAGGTATGACTCAAGGAGGTTCATGTATGTCTTGAAATCCGATTCCTGATTAAATTCATAATGTATTTGTCTTCATATTATTTGTTAGTACAATCTTGATTAATGTTAGACTTATCTTATCAACCTAGTAACAGTATGAATGCATGTGAATGATCGAAGACATTCATTGATTAGGGCTATATGATTGTACTAATGCATTATGGTGTTGTGTGAGGTTGATGTTGTCTGCTAACAAGATTCAGGTACATCACGAAAGACAAATCAAGTTCCACATGAAGACAAAGACTCATCCATAATCTTTGTTCTACTTACGAGGTATGTATGACTTTGATATATTATGCTTAACCTATGAGACATGCAGGTTCTAGCTCAGGATATCTAAATCATTGAAGAGATTGTTTAGGTATGTTGTACATAACTAAGCAGATATACTAATCCAGGTATGTTTTCCTATGTCATGTTAGAATCTTACGTTGTGTAAGTATACTTGGTGTGATTGGTTAGTAATCAAGGGTTTATGCATATTATGTCTCTTATCTTGGTTGATGATTTAACTAAATAGATCAAACAAGAATATGCATGAGTAAAAGAAGACTTCCTTGAAACCCTGAATACTAATGATCATGACTGTTGTTGGAGCCTAGACTGCAGCTATGGTAAAGCTGCGAATTTTGAGGAAAAAGCACAAGTATTGAAGGAAAGTGCTAATTTTGAACAAGCACCAATTTTTGGGTAGAAGCAAATGGTGCGCAGTACGGTGCCAGATGGACGAGCTCAACGCAGATTATGGACCAAAAATCGTGGAGCTCGCGCGCACACGTCAAAGGAAAATAAATGTGGCCGAGTAGAGAGCTCAGCTACCATAATAAATGAAGCGACGGAGTAGAGGGCTCAGCTACCATAATAAATGAAGCGACGGAGTAGAGGGCTCAGCTACCCTCATTAAGGCTAAGTACAGAAGTTATGGTTGCTCTAACCAAGTAAGAGCAATGGACCAAAGCATTGAAGGCGAAGGACAAGGAGCGGTAAACAATGAAGCGGTGCCCATACCCGCAATCTGTGCCGGAAGTCATGGAACCTGTAGGAAACGGTGACATGACTGCAAGCGGCACCTACAGTACACCTAGCCATGTCCGTGGTTAGGGTTTTTGGGGAATACTGCTGGGAAAGGCCCACATTTTTGTAAAGGTGTGACCATCATGGCCACCTATATATATGTGTAATTGTAAAGGATAGACATTCATTGGTTAGTCAGTCAGTTAGTAAGCTAGCCATTAGAGACGTAAGGTAGCTGTTGAGATAAGCTAGCCAGTCAGTCGTCTATTGTGTTGTTAGAAGACGAAGAGTTACAGTAGGGATAGCCGTGAAGTTAATCCCTGAGTTGCAGACAATCTGAGTCGATGTCTGAACTATTGTAATCTCTATAGAGGAATAGACTAGATCGAGAGAAGGGCTCCCAGCTGTGTGCGTGGAGTTTCCTAGAAAGATCTAAGGCTGCAGCTATGTGCGCAGCAGGATTGTAATCCCTATTCTATGATTAATATAAGATACACTCCCCGCGGATGTGGTTTCCCCGTGGAGGTGAACTTCATAAGTTTCCTTGTTGCGACGCTGTGTTGTATGATTGCATGTTTAGTTTACTATCTGTGTACATGAACATCGCATTATCTTTATGAATATGCTAAGTAATTTTGCAAGCTTTCGTGATAGCTATAATTGTTAAGTGTCGAAGAAACCTGTAGACGATGTCGCTGCGGCGATTGAGGCATACGTTACTGCGTTGGGCGCGCAAGAAGGAACGATACCTAGGGTATCGAAGCGGAGGGTAATCACCTCATGCACTGGAAACGAGGGACCTCGCGATTTAATCGATACGAGTTGCAGCTCTGTCACGCTGAGAGCTACAGAGGAGTAAGACATCCCGCCAAGAACTCCCGCGAGAGGGGAGAAAACTACAGTCTCCGCATCGCCAAGTTTAAGGAAGCTTGATTCCTTAGCCCCCCATAGCCACTTCGGGTGAGACTTTGGGCTGTTGCGCAGCTCGTTGCTGAGAGGGCCAGTGCGCCAAGGGGTTTTGTTGCTGCGCTTCATTAAAACTCGGGTCTATCCAAAAAGAAGCCAACAAATGGTTCCATTGCTGCGTGACTTGTTACTGAGAGATTTCTTATTTCGGTGACGCGCGAGACTGATGCGAAACCTAGAGAAATAACGAGCCAACAAATGGTTCCGTTGCCTTGAGACTTGTTACTTCGGCAACGCGAGATTGTTGCCTTATGGTTGGTTAAGCCAACAAATGGTTGTTGCATTATGACTTGTGGAATCAACAAATGCTTCTGTTGTCGACTTTGACCCTATTACCTTGAAGGCAAAGTGCTACTGGAATCCTATAGCTAAAGAAATTCAAGACTGGTTTGATTTAAAAGCTAGAGAGTTCGCTGAACGAGAAAATAGAAGCTCTAGGCTTCAGACAGAAGACTGGTTGCAGAAGTATATTTATACTGACCTTCATGAAATTTTCTTTGTCACGTTTGCACTAGAATTGCATGCATGGGTAGCCAAGTTAGCAGATACTAGACCCACTGTGCATGTGGAGCGACCCGTCGCTTGGACGCCTGAGCTAATCAGTATTTTGAAGCGGGTAGATAATTCTGTTTCCCGCGCAGTAGACTTTTGGTTGAACAGTTTGCTGGAAGGCTTCATCACTGAGTTTGCAGTAGATATGAGAAAACGCTTTAGCGAATCTGAGAGGAGCTTCTTCAAAGCACACAGGGGTAAGTTCCTAAATTCCCTGAACTTGTGGATTAAAATGCTTCTGTATGCAAAAGGAAAACTATGCATAGCTTCTGATGAATAGCATAGACAAGTAATGTCCGTAGATTTTGATAGTGATCTTGAAGCTATTGGTTGCACTCGTAGTGGAAAGCGGTATAAAGTAGGTCCTGACCAACACTCTTTTGAGTCTAGCCCAGAAGATAGCCAACTTCCTAGAGCAAGTCATCTAGAGAGATGAGTGCTCATATCCCTTATCACCCTTTTAACCGCAAAAACCAGACGGAGTTCAGTATAACCCCACAATAACACCTCCTAGTAGCCCGCACGGTACTTCTAGTACCTCAGCACCACCTTTATTTAACCATCCTAGAAGCACTGCTACATCACCTTCACCTCAACCTAGCGCAAGAAGGATGGGTGATGACATGAAGATACCAACTTTTAGAGGAACAGGGCTAGAAGACCCTGAGCAGCACTGGTTCCTATGTGAATCCATTTGGACAATTAAACAAATTAATGACGATGCTGTTAAGCTCGTTCAGTTAGCAACCACACTAAGAGAAAGAGCTTTAACTTGGTTCATGAAATACTCAGCAGCACTGAATAGGATGCTTGCTGATGTAAGAAGCGCTATGATTAAGGAATTCAAGAAACCTAAATCAGAATCACAATGTATAACAGATCTCAAAGACATAAAACAGCTACCTACAGAGTCAGTATGGGACTTTGACCAGAAGTTTAAAGCCCTGATAGATCAAGTAAGCTTTGAGTTTGCACCGCAGCAGCATAAGGAATGGTTCATTGCTGCGCTGCTTCCACACATTAGACTTCCTCTTATGCAACAGAATCTCACTACTCAGGAACAAGCTTTGGAAATGGCCATGAAACTAGAAGCTTCACCAATTGCTGGAACAAGCAACGATGTTGCGCAGTTGCAGAACCAATTAGAAAACTTAACCTTGCAAGTCCATGATATTAAGAAAGGCAAGGAAGTTAAAGAAGAAATTTGGTGTACAAAGTGTAAAGCGCAAGGTCATTCAAAGGACCATTGTCCCATTTTCATAGAGTATATTGCAACTGGAGCACCTAACCCTTTACCACAGGCCCAGGGACCTTGGTGTGAAATCTGTAGAACTAGAGGTCATAGACCACAAGAATGTCACTTACTATAGAAATATGTACAAACTCCAAAGAATCTATATTGCCATTTCTGCAAATCAGTAGGCCATGATGAGAACAATTGCAGAGAATATGACCTTATGATGGAAAGAAAACATGATGTTTATAGAGTACAGTCAGAGGCACAAGGACCCACAGCAGGTCCACAGTATGACCAAACTCGCGAAGGCCGAGGAGGAAATTATAGGGGCCGCGGACGCGCAGCAGGTTTTGGTCGAGGAAGAGGACAGATTACTTGCTACAATTGTGGAGCTCAAGGTCATTTTGCAAGGGATTTCCAGAATCCTACAACCATTTGCAGATATTGCAAATCTTATGATCATGTCATTGAAGAATGCCCTCAGTTGATGGCTAAGATGCAAGCAAAGACGCCACAGGTCAATCAGAATATTCAGTTGATAGGAGTAGAAAAAAGAGAACCAGAGCCTACAATTAATATAGTGACATGCAGTGGAGCAACCACTGGTGCGCCAAAGATGGGAACTGGAAAGCAAGCGACGCAATGGGTGCGCCGCGCTAATATTAAACCATCCCCGCTTGACCTGCAGAAGCAGAAAGAAGCATTCAAGCAAGCTCAAGAGTATTTCTCAGATCTGAGAACTTCAACTTCAGTCGCAATTCCGCATAATGACATCATACCGCAAGTGCTGAGACAAGAGAACCGAGTACAAGAACAAGCCACTACATCTGGAAGGCTTGACAATGAAGAGGATGCACTAGGCAGTGTTCATACTTTTCTGAGAAACTGCTTAAATTTGTTGCGCAATGAAAAAGCAGCTATGGAACTTCAACACCTATTGGATAAATGTCAACAATCTGCTTCGATAAACACACCGCAGCGTGCTGTTCACCAGATTGGAAGCCATACTAGAACTGGAAAAGAGATGAGGCTCACAACGTAGATTGGAGCATTTGACATGGACGAAGTCATTTTAAACTTGGGCTCAGAATTTAATGTTCTCACCATGCAGACATGGGAACAGATGGGTATCCCTCAGCTTACAAGATCTCCTATCCAGCTATGACTCGCGAATCAGCAACGAGTCTCTCCACTGGGCAGACTACCCAATGTACCTATTGATATTGAAGGAGTAAGAAGTTCTAAAGATTTTGAAGTAATCAAAATTCTGGATGATAGTAGACCATACCCAACACTTTTAGGCATAGACTGGGCATTTGATAACTTAGCTGTCATTAATTTGAAGAAAAGACAGATGACCTTTGAGGATGACTAGATTAGGGTCATTGCACCGCTTGATCC
Source organism: Larix kaempferi (assembly GCA_027924585.1). Lineage (NCBI taxonomy): Eukaryota > Viridiplantae > Streptophyta > Pinopsida > Pinales > Pinaceae > Larix > Larix kaempferi. Next base: position 20,527,334 of record BSBM01000994.1, on the reverse strand, counting down.
CATTCAAGGACCAAGATATATTGAACCCATTCGGGCAGAAGAAGAAGTGCGCCACATGGAAAGTTTGTATCAGATGACTGCTAGTCATAGTGACTATGTCAATCCCACAACAGACGGCCATATCAGCTGGCGATGCGATAGTTCGTGCACATCAGATTCAGAAGCAGGATTGGAAAACTGGCAGAATCGCTTACATGAGGTTTCTGCAAGGCGTTGCGCCATGATGACTAAATCCATTCGATGGATTGGTACAGAATTGAATGACACTCCAACTTTTGATGGTTTAACTGAAATAAATGAATTCATACATACATATGAACAACAGATCCCAAAAGAGCAGCGCATACAAGCACTGGATGTAGCACTGCGCGCTACACCCGCAAGATGGTGGGGTGCACATAAAGAAAATATTCACACATGGCAAGACTGTCGTAGAGTGATACTGCGTAGATTTCAGGACACTACAGCAGAAGTGTTGCGCAAATATGATGGACAGAGTGACCCCAGGTCACATGTTGAAGCATGTATTCAGCAATGGTCAGACATCCCAGAAGATAAGTGGGTTCACCTATTCATCCACACATTGGATATAGTTCCAAGGAACTGGTACATTGAAACAGAATTGTGCAGAGGCACTGTCACTTGGCCTCTTATGATAGAAAGTTTTCAGCTTACCTTTAGTTTTGAGTCAGAATACATGAGCATTGATCACGCTTTAAAGTGTATTAAAAAGAAGGTATTTGAACAATGTCCATTACCAGAATATTCCCAACCAGATTGGGCTGTCCAGATAGAACATGCCCTGGAATGCTATAATTTCACTACTGAAGAAGCGGAGGATGATCCTCGCAACATCAATATTCCAGAATCAGAAGGGACGCGCAATGTTGAAGGTCCTCAACTTGATATTCCTTCCATTACAGAACACATCAAGCTCAAAAAGATTAACATTGGTACAGAAACCGATCCCAAGTTTGCATCTATCGGAGATTATTGGGATGATGAAACTGTCGGCCATATTTCAGATTTATTACATGACTACCAGGATATCTTTCCTACTAAGTTCACAGAAATGAAAGGCATCCTAGGAGATTTAGGAGTGATGCACATTCCTCTGAAAGCAGACGCCAAGCCAGTAAAACAGCGCCCATACAGATTGAATCCGCGATATAAAGAAAAGGTTAAAGAAGAAATTGACAAGATGCTCGCAGCAGGTATCATTGAACCAGTAGAGGAAAGTGACTGGATTAGTCCTATGGTGGTACAAGAGAAGAAGACAAAAGGAGAAATAAGAATCTGCGTGGACTTGCGCAAGCTGAATGACGCATCAGCGCATCATCCATTTCCTACCCCCTTTACCGACGAAGTGCTTGATAATGTTGGAGGACAAGAGGCTTACTCCTTCACTGATGGCTTTTCCAGATACCATCAGATCAGAATCCATCCAGAAGATTGTCACAAGACCACTTTTGCGACTGAATGGGGATCATTCCAGTATACGGTAATGCCATTTGGTCTTAAAAACGCACCTGCTATCTTCTCTAGAGTTGTTGTTGCTATTTTTAAAGAATTCATTCATAAGTTTCTCGAAGTCTATTTCGATGACTGGACTGTTTTTGGTTTACTAAAGAACCATATAGGAAACCTGCGCATGATGTTAGAAAAATATAGACAGTATCAGATTTCCCTTAACTTGAAAAAATGTATCTTCTATGCTCCTTTTGGTATTCTGTTGGGCCATATTGTATGCAGACAAGGACTCCTGATGGATCCTACGAAGGTTTCCATCATTGCTAATTTACCTGCGCCCAACTCAGTTAAGCAATTGCGCACTACATTGGGACATACAGGGTACTACAGGAAATTTATCAAAGGATATGCAAAGATAATTGCGCCTATGGAAATATTGCTGAAAAAGGATTCGAAGTTCCAATGGACGGAAGAATGCCAACAAAGCTTGGATACACTTAAAGAAAAGATGATTACTGCGCCTATTCTAGTTTTCCTGGACTGGAGAAAACCCTTTCATGTTCATGTAGATGCTTCTTCCATAGCATTGGGAGTTGTGCTAACACAACTGGGAGAAGGAGGTATTGACCACCCCATTGCTTACTCCAGCAGAAAACTCTCTACAGCTGAAAAAAACTACACCACTACAGAAAGAGGACTAGCTATGGTGTATGCCCTACAGAAATTCAGGCACTACCTATTGGGCACACATTTTAAAATGTATATTGACCATTCTGCTTTGAAATACTTGGTCAATAAGCCAGTGTTAGGGGGAAGAATTTGCAGATGGCTACTTCTCTTCCAAGAGTATGATTTTGAGGTTATTGTGAAGCCAGGTAGATTAAATGCAGGACCTGACCATTTATCTAGGATAGAGTCAGGAGAGGAACCTACAAATCTGGAGGACAATCTGCCTGACACACAGTTGTTTTCTATTCAAGCAGCAGATGAATATTATTCCGATATTCTTGAGTTTCTCACTACCGAGCAAGCGCCAGTTGAGTTTACAATCCAGCAGAAGAAGCAACTTGTTGTCAAAGCCGCAGACTTCACTCTGATAGCAGGCCAGCTCTATAAGTTGGGTCCTGATGAGGTCTTGCGCAGATGTATCTTACCACACGAGAAGAACTCCATCATCGCAGAAGCACACTCATGTACCGCAGGAGGCCATTTCGCAGGAAAGCCGACTGCGTAGAAGAGCTTAGCCGCAGGTCTTTGGTGGCTGACATTGCACAAGGATACTAAGGAATTCTGCAAATGTTGCGATGTATACCAGCGGACAGGAAGACCCTCAAGGAGAGATGAAATGCCGCTAAGACCCCAGATAACACTACATGCTTTTGATAAATGGGCCATTGATTTTGTAGGACCTATCAACCCACCAAGAAAGAGAACCGGCGCAAGATACATCATCGCAGCTACTGAATACCTCACCAGATGGGCTGAGGAGAAGCCAGTTAAGAACTGCGACGCTGTCACTGCCGCGCAGTTCATTTTTGAGAACATTATCATTAGGTTTGGATGCCCACTAATTCTAATGAGTGATCAGGGTACACATTTTCTGAACAACACTATAGAGGCCCTTACTGAGGAATTCCACATTAGTCACCATAAGAGTACACCCTACCACCCTCAAGCTAATGGTACGGTGGAGGCATTCAATAAGATTCTCGAGAATGCCCTGACAAAGATCTGTATTTAACAAAGAGATTATTGGGACCTTAGAGTCACAACTATATTATGGGCTTACATAACCACATGCAAGAAATTAACAGGTCACACACCTTTCAGTTTGGTGTATGGACAAGAAGCAGTTATGCCCATGGAATACATTGTTCCCAGTCTCAGAATTGGGCAAATTACAGAAATGGCAGATACTGATACTATGAGTGAAAGACTTTCACAATTGCTTGCCTTAGAAGAAGACAGACTTTCAGCCGGATTCCATCAACAAGTATAGAAGGCAAGACAGAAAGCTTGGCATGACAGGCATATTAACAATAAAGTCTTTCAAGAAGGCGACTTGGTACTCCTCTATGATAGTAAATTCATCAAGTTCCCAGGAAAGTTTTGTGCACATTGGTTAGGCCCTTTTCGGGTCATAAAAATAACAGAAGGAGGAGCAGTTCAGCTTGCGAAACTCAATGGAGAATTGCTGCCCACAATGATCAATGGGAGTCGGCTCAAGATTTATCGCGATGGCCACCCCGCCCGGTCGACTTAATACATTGCTAGAAAAGTGTAGATGTCCAGTGTAGTTGAAAGAGGCATCGCATTTTCACAGTCTACATGGATGTTGCGAGACACTTTCAATCTCCCGCTTCCCGCGCAGTTCCTTGAAGCATCCGCGCATGTCAAATAAAATTTGTTTTGAGCGAGCCTATATTTGCGCTCTTGCGAAGTGTTTCCCCAGGTCGTCGAACTGTCGCTCTTGCGAAGTTCCCTCTGTCAATTTGCTGCTTGAGGAGTTCTCGTTGTGGACCCCTCTATATGCACAGTTACCTAAGCTGAAATGACCCGCCGAAAAATTTGAATTACAGCAGTTATGTAGCCGCGTCTGAGTATTAATGCAGGATAAGCCCGCCATTTAATTGTAGCCGCTCTGACAGATTCGGCTTGATCTCCATAAGATTTGCAGTTAACTCATGCGCCGAAAGCTTTAGCTTCTCCCGGAAGCCTATCAGAGCTCGTCCATCACAATTAATGCACCGCAGAGGCGAGGGGGATAGAGGGATTTTCAACTCATGCATAGGCACCTACAGCTAGTAGCCCCACTTGCCCGCATTTACTATCACCTTTGGCTACAAATACTCCACACTTGTATATTTTCGGGTTACTTTTCTCGAGTTGCATAGTCTTGTTTGAGAATCTAAGTTATTTGTTTTCAGAACCGAGTTGTGCAGAGTGCTTTCTTTGTTTCAAGCGTTCGTATCCTACGCTGTTCCGCCATTCGTCTGTTCAAGTTCTTGTTGTCTACACCAGTTCACGACAGAGAACCTATCAACTGAAGAAGTTGTTCGTCAATTCCTGCGCCGAGGCTTAGATTTCGGCATGACTACTCCCGTGACGGCTTCGACTTATGTACACCCTGGTTGGACTGATCCAAGACAATCCCCTGGAACGAGGGAATCTCAGCAGCAGTAGCCAGATGAACTTGTTCCAGAGCTGTTAGCCACTATGGTGAATTATATTCCGCCGCGTCTAGATGATGCACCAGAAGTGCATATCCCGAAGAATGCAAAGTATCCGATTCCGTTACCTCCACTGCCCGCTGGCGTGCAACAAGAAGGGTCCCTGCTTGGACACCTTTCACTGGTCAAGTTCTCTGATTTCAACTTGGGTGACTACAGAACATATGCTCAGTTTGCGCCAGATCGTTATCTGACGGTAGTCTATAATACTGATATAAAGGTTGACGAATTCGTCCCAAAAGAATTCGCAGCAAATCTTGAGCGGCCTGGACTCCTGAACCTGTTAAAGCTACCGCATTTCGGGCGTAGCAATGAAGTCAATGCAGTTGTTAAGACACTGCTATCCTACGTTCAAGATGGTTACCTTTGGCTGGGGAGGCCAATCGATTTAAATGTCGACTTGATTCACCATATTACCGGCCTATCTAAGGTTGGTAAGGACCCTAATATTCATTTTGTCGAAAAAGAGAAGGACAGAAAATTGGCTGCACGGCTGGTGCAGAAATATAATTTGACAAGAGGAGGTCAAGCTTATGACCTCACTATAGTTGAGGATGAAGCACTTAGATTTACAGGCAGTCTGCTTGCAGGTAGACTTCTTACAAAGTGCAGACCTAAAGAAGTTACTGGAGCTGTCATGGAGCTCGCTATCGCAGCTGCAGAGGGAGAACAGTACAATTGGTCTCTCTTCCTTCCCAATTCTTTCTTGGAAGACTGTCGGAACGTCCAAGACACCCCCGGTCAGTTGTTCCATTTTTCTTGGCTTTTAATTTTATGTGCTCTCGTCGGGTGGAAGGAACCCCCGAACACTCAATTCCTTCCGCGCCGCGCAGGAGAAGCTGCCAGAATCCGCTATGTTAACCTCTGGGATTCTAATAATCCCACGAAGCACAAGATGAACCGCACTGTATTTTGTGAATACTACCATCTCCTCAAAGATACCATTCAAGACATGTCAAGGCTGAGTGAGGAGACAGCAAAAGTATATGAAGGAAAGTTGGCCTTTTCTGCCGACTTGCATCAACTTTACCTCCGCCCTTGCAGCATTCAAGAGGAATGGGCCGTAGGCCTTTACAGGATGACCACTGAAGATGTTGAAGAAACTATCAAATCTTGGTCAGATGAATGGAGGGAGGTTGCTGAAATCGCATCTGCGATGCCACCCGCTGCTGCGCAAGAGAAGGATAAGGGCAAGGAAGCCCCTGAGCAAAGAAGTGATGAAGGTTCCACAGAACCAGCAACCAAGAAACAAAGGGTGTCGCATCCCTCTGAGGCCATTCCCTTGGGGATCGACTAGTATTTGAAAGAGCAATTTCGCGAGCTGCGGACCACGCACGCTCACATCAGAAGTGCTCTGGACCTGCAGTTCGTAGAATTAAAAGGTCTCGCAGGAAGAGTTGCGCAGACCCATGCGCCAGCATCTACTTCGCAGGCACCGCAAGCAACCACGAGTACCGAGCGAGTTGAAGTACTTGCAGAGAGGCATACTGTCGTGCACATCCCGCATACAAGCATGACACTTCCGGATCCTTTGGCCACACTGCAGGTAAGCACAGTTGGCCCCATTGAAGTAAATTTGTCTTTAATTCCTATAGAGACTCTGCAGCTAGTGCAAGAGAAAGTTTTTGTTGAGTTGAGAGCTAGAGAGCTCTCCACATTCCAGGAAAACCAAAGACTCCAATCGCAGGAGATAAAGCTGAAGACAGGCTATAAGAACATTTCTGAGAAGCTTGCACTCTATGAGGCACAAGATACTGGGATAAGAAACATAGTTGATGAAATCACCCAGGAGTTGCCGACCTGTGAGATTCAACCAGACCTTCCTCTGGTTGAGAAAGTTCAAATTATTGGTGGAAGGGTGAAAGCCCTAGAGTAAGAGCTTGCTATGGCTGAAGACCATAGAACACAGATTGCTGAATTGGAAGCTCGTGTTGCAGTGCATTCTACAGATGATAGACAAGAACAATTTGAAGCGCTACGCAGAACTTCCACACAAATGAAGAGCCAAGCAGCTGAAGCTGAGAACCTGATGACCCAAGCTATGGAGGCTTGGACTGAGCTTGAGAAGCTCCCCTTCAAAGTTGATCTTTTGGAACAAGTACAAGCAGCAGAACAGTCCCTAACTGTTCTGAATGAAGAAGTTAATGCATTAGACGGCTTAGCAAAAATGAGGAAAATGAGTGAAGTGCGCAGAGTACAACAGCAACTGCACAAGCTCAGAAATGAAGATGCTAAACTCACTAACAGCATTCAGCCATTTATGGATGAGTATGCTGAGCTTGCTGCCCAAGCCAAGGCAAAGATCAAAGAAATTGCAGAATCTCGACAGATGGTCGATGACATAACTGAAGAAGACGCCACTGCAAAAATGGTGCAGACAGCTGTGGAGTGCGTCGATGAAATGGACTCCGCTATTGCGCAGTGGAAGAAAGCATTTGCGGAGACCCAAGCAAAAGCAGATGTGCAAGTAAAGTGACCACACGCTAGTGCGAGTGGCTCGAGGACGAGCCACAAGTAAGTGTTAGGGGCCTGTTGGAGCCTAGACTGCAGCTATGGTAAAGCTGCGAATTTTGAGGAAAAAGCACAAGTATTGAAGGAAAGTGCTAATTTTGAACAAGCACCAATTTTTGGGTAGAAGCAAACGGTGCGCAGTACGATGCCAGATGGACGAGCTCAGCGCAGATTACGGACTGAAAATCACGGAGCTCGCGCGCACACGTCAAAGGAAAATAAATGTGGCTGAGTAGAGAGCTCAGCTACCATAATAAATGAAGCGATGGAGTAGAGGGCTCAGTTACCCTCATTAAGGCTAAGTACAGAAGTTATGGTTGCTCTAACCAAGGAAGAGCAACAGACCAAAGCATTGAAGGCGAAGGACAAGGAGCGGTAAACGATGAAGTGGCGCCCATACCCACAATCTGTGTCGAAAGTCACAGAACCTGCAAGAAACGGCAACATGACTGCAAGCGGTGCCTACAGTACACTTAGCCATGTCCGTGGTTAGGGTTTTTGGGGAATACTACTGGGAAAGGCCCACATTTTTGTAAAGGTGTGACCGTCATGGCCACCTATATATATGTGTAATTGTAAAGGATAGACGTTAGTTGGTTAGTCAGTCAGTTAGTAAGCTAGCCATTAGAGACGTAAGGTAGCTGTTGAGATAAGCTAGCCAGTCAGTCGTCTATTGTGTTGTTAGAAGACGAAGAGTTAGAGTCAGGATAGCCTTGAAGTTAATCCCTGAGTTGCAGACAGTCTGAGTCGACGTATGAACTATTGTAATCTTTGTAGAGGAAGAGACTAGATCGAGAGAAGGGCTCCCAGCTGTGTGCGTGGAGTTTCCTGGAAAGATCTAAGGCTGCAGCTGTGTGCACAGCAGGATTGTAATCCCTATTCTGTGATTAATATAAGATACACTCCCCGCGGACGTGGTTTCCCCGTGGAGGTGAACTTCATAGGTTTCCTTGTTGCGACGCTGTGTTGTATGATTGCATGTTTAGTTTACTATCTATGTACATGAACATCGCGTTATCTTTATGAATATGCTAAGTAATTTCGCAAGCTTTCATGATAGCTATAATTGTTAAGTGTCGAAGAAACCTGTAGACGTTGTCGCTGCGGCGATTGAGGCATACGTTACTGCGCTGGGCACGCAAGCAGGAACGATACCTAGGGTATCGACGCGGAGGGTAATCGCCTCGTGCGCTGGAAACGAGGGACGTCGCGGTTAAACCGATATGAGTTGCAACGCTGTCGCGCTGAGAGCTACAGAGGAGTAAGACATTCCGCCAAGAACTCCCGCGAGAGGGGAGAAGACTACAGTCTCCACATCGCCAAGGTTAAGGAAGCTTGATTCCTTAGCCCCCCATAGCCACTTCGGGTGAGACTTCGGGCTGCCACGCAGCTCGTTGCCGAGAGGGCCAGTGCACCAAGGGGTTTTGTTGCTGTGCTTCATTAAAACCTGGGTCTGTCCAAAAAGCAGCCAACAACTATACATATTCAAGATTATTTAGAATTAGAATGTTTTGATAATATTGAGAATATACTAATGAATGTATGTTTGTGTATGAGATCATGAGGATGACACTAGTGTACACTTGAGCATGCATAGTGGTACAGAATGAATAGAAGTTCAGAAGACATACAAAAGATCAAGCGGGAGGCAACCACACAAACATAAAAGATAAGTATTTGAGTTGTTATTAGAAATAGTAAATGATATTGCTTGTATGCATATTTGTATTCCTAGAATATATCATGCTGAGTGTAAACATTCATAGAGCATTGAACAGCATACTACTAATATGCATATGATTGGTAAGTTGGACAAACATTCCATTGTTGCTTGTCTAGAATGAAACCTCTTTGTTGACATGCTGAGAGCTGTGCACACTCTCGATAGTATGTTCTGGTAGAGATGGAAGGCATCTAGATAGCCACTGTATGCATACAGAATATGGAAAAGTGTTGTGCCAAAGTATTGGTCAAGATAGGTGCATAACTATGTATCTGTATGCATAATAGGTTATCATGTCAATATGATTTGATGATTATGAAGTATTACTAATCATGTACTTAATTTTGATTTGTAGGAAAGATCATGATGAATGATGAACACTGAACAAGCGATGGATGTTCAACAAAATATTTACAAATCAAACACACTATAGAAGGCTTGTGGCTAGAAGATTCTCTTAGAAAGAAGGAAGAGAATCATGATGAGATGTTTGCTCCAAGTGGATAGATAAGACCATTCTCTTAATGGTGTAATTAAAGAAGAAGTGTGAATCAGATTCTGAATGGGTTCCCAGGATCGATAATCAATTAATGAGCTTAATGATCACCATGGGTGATGTGGATCTCAACCTTTGCTACAAGGTTGAATATGGATTCTATACACATATGACATGGATGCAAGAAAGAACTCACCACACAGTTCGAATGATTTTGAGGCTCATATTAGTAGACCCATCTGACGAGAGATGGCATAGATAGATATGCAGAAGATCACTCAATGCAGAGTGTGAATAACGGACAATTGACAGCTTCATGACAAAGCTTGGGCTTTACCAGAAGTAAAGCTGTTCCTAACCTTTACCTTAAGGTTGTGGATGATGAACCTATCATACCATTATTGTATGACGATGATCTCTTTCTGACAAGGAATGAGAAACAAGTCATGATAATGGCTACAGAATGAAAAAGAAAGATCTCGGATTAATGCACTACTTCTTAGGTCTAGAAGTATGGCAAGATCCAAAAGGAATCTTTTAAATCAAGGTAAGTATGCTGTAAAGTTTCTAGAAAGGATTTGATATGTTGGAGTATAAAGCCATGGCCACTCCCATGGACTCCAACTTGAAGTTATTAGTTAATGACTCATCGTATTTAGTGGACCTAACCCTATATAGACAAATCATTGGGTCATACTAGGCCAGATATATGCTTTGCTGCAAATACCCTAAGTCAGTATCCAGTAGAACCTAGAAAGGTTCACTTAATAGCTACAAAACATGTAGTGAGGTACCTAAAAGGTACATTAGATTTTTTGGTCTATATTATCTTGGAGGTCATGAACTCCATTTACATGGTTACTCAGATTCTGATTGGGCAGGAAGTGTCTCAGACAGAAAGAGTACATCAGGTGAATAGTCTTGAATCTGCCATGATCTCATGGTTCAGCAAGAAACAATCTAGTGTGGCTCTCAGTACTGCTGAAGCAGAATATATAGCTTCCTACTCTGCCAGCTGTGAAGCAGTATGGCTTCGAAAACTATTATCTGGAGTGTTTGACTTAGAAATGGATCCTACTGTGATTATGTGTGACAATCAAAGCTGCATTAAGATGACTGAAAATCCTGTGTTCCACGATAAGTCAAAACACATAGAGATCCGATACTTCTATATACGAGATATGGTGCAGAGAGGAGCTATCAAGCTTGAATATATAAGCACTAAGGATCAGATTGCTGATATCTTGACTAAACCTCTGTCTCGAGTAAAGTTTGAATACTTCCGAGACAAACTTGGTATAGTTCAAAAGGACTCTCCTCGAAAGGGGGAGTAGCATAGTATATGATAACAAGTCGGTCTCATAAATGATGAGGCTACCTATTTACTGCACTTAGTTATTTAGAATTATTTTTAGATTTAGGACTCTTATACTTTTACTTTTGATGATAGATGTATACATGCTTTTTGATGATAGATGTATTAGTGAGAATACATGCTTTTGATGATAGATGTATACATGCTTTTGATGATAGATGTATTAGTGAGAATACATGCTTTTGATGATAGATGTATTTTTTGATGTACATGTCTTGATGATGAGGATACATGTTTTGATGATGAGGATATATATACATGTTTATGATGATGAGAATACATGATGCCTTGATGTACTTGTATAGATGAAGATACTTGTACTCATGATTGACATGTAAAGGGATTGGATCATCCCTGGACTTCAGTCCTAAAGAGAGCCGTAGACGTATGTCTTTGAGAATGAAGTCCTTGGTGGACTTGAGGGGATTGGATCATCCCTGGACTTCAGTCCTAAAGAAAGTCGTAGACGTGTGTCTTCGAGAATGAAGTCCTTGGTGGACTTGAGGGGATTGGATCATCCCTGGACTTCAGTCCTAAAGAGAGCTGTAGACGTATGTCTTCGAGAATGAAGTCCTTGGTGGACTTGAGGGGATTGGATCATCCCTGGACTTCAGTCCTAAAGAGAGCCGTAGACGTATGTCTTCGAGAATGAAGTCCTTGGTGGACTTGAGGGGATTGGATCATCCCTGGACTTCAGTCCTAAAGAGAGTCGTAGACATGATGTCTCCGAGAACAAAAAATCCTGAATGAACAGGTAAGGGGATTGGATCGTCCTCGGACTTTGGTCCTATGAATTGAACCGTAGACATGAGGTCTCCGAGAATTGAATAGGACTATATCATCCCTGAGCTTCGGTTCAAAAGGTACATGATAGGACTGGATCGTCCCTGAGCTTCGGTTCAAAAGGTACATGATAGGACTGGATCGTCCCTGGACCTCGGTTCAAAATGTACATGAAAAATCCTAGAATTGTTCTAGGTTACATCCAGCATGAAATAGGGCTGGCTCTGTAGATGTGATACATCCAGCATGAAACAGGGCTGGCTCTGTAGATATGATACATCCAGCATGAAACAGGGCTGGCTCTGTAGATATGATACATCCAGCATGAAACAGGGATGGCTCTGTAGATGTGATACATCCAGCATGAAACAGGGCTGGCTGTGTAGATATGATACATCCAGCATGAAACAGGGCTAGCTCTGTAGATATGATACATCCAGCATGAAACAGGGCTGGCTCTGTAGATGTGATACATCCAGCATGAAATAGGGCTGGCTTTGTAGATATGATACATCCATCATGAAACAGGGTTGGATCTGTAGATGTGATACATCCAGCATGAAATAGGGCTGGCTCTGTAGATGTGACACATCCAGTATGAAAGAGGACTGGCTCTGTGGTAGTAAATCCTAGATCTGATCTAGGTCACATCCAGTATGAAAAAGGACTGGCACTGTGGTTGGGATTGGATCGTCCCTAGACATGAGACTTGTCTTAAAGATATAAGGATTGATCATCCTGGAACTTGATCTGGATTGCATCATCCATGGACCTATGTCCTAAGGAGAGCAGGATTGATCATCCTGTAATATGATCGTATGATGTCGATGCTGCCGATCGTGTGATGACAATGCTGATCGTATGATGATGATGCTGATGATCGTGTGATGATGATGCTGATGATCGTGTGATGATGATGCCGATGATCGTGTGATGACGATGTCGATGATCGTGTGATGACGATGCTGATGATCATGTGATGACGATGCCGATGATCGTGTGATGACGATGCCGATGATCGTGTGATGACAATACTGATGACGATGCTGATGATCGTGTGATGACGATGCTAATGATCGAGTGATGTCGATGTTCCAGTAACTAGTTGAGTTACTGATGATGATGAACTGAAGAAAGCTTCTGATGATATATAGATGTATCATGTATGATGTATGACTCGTTGCTCCTGCAGATGTTGTTATAATATCCTTCTCGTTAAGGGGGAGTGTTGAATATTGTAACTTCTAAGAATATTATATTTGTATATTATTTATTCCAGAGATGTTCCATACCTCCGATGTGATTATACTATGAATCCGGAGATGTTTATTCCTCTGAGAAGTTGTGGTAACTAGGGTTATTAGACCCACCATGTGGGGGTCGGCCCAGTCAGTTATAATAGGGTATTTAACCTAATGGTTAAATACGAGCCTACATGTACTTGTGTAAAATACATGTCAGTGTAGTGTATCAATAGAGGAGGTGTGTTCCTCATTTGACACATTCACTCACTTGAGAGAGGCGCACTTGTGGAGGAGAGGTCTGCTATGGTGGAGGAGGAGATCATGTCTTTGGTTTGCATCTTTGTATATTGCTGGTCATCTATATTGAGGAAGCTTTACTGGGTTTTCTACCCCATGAGGGTTTCCCAGGATAAATCTGTGTCTCTTGTGTTTATGCTATGCTTGTTGTTTCTTCAGTGATCCTGTATATGCTATTATTGTGAAATGGAATGTAATGCTGCTATTTTCTATCTTAGCATATTAAATATTAACATTATGTTTGTAATTGGTCTAGAATTAATACCGCGTCATCTTTGAAGAAAGGAATTTTTCGGTATGGAAGAAAATAATCTTGGCTGCAAAAACCTCGTCTGTATTGCATTACATGAATATTGAAAAGAATTTGACAAATGTAGACCAGGAAAATATTCTTTTCTACCCTAGAAGATCATTTCTGAACCATATTGAAAAATATGTGACCAAATATTCCTTCAAATCACTCAAAGCAAGTCCTTCTAAAGTGATGATACGGAAAGCGACTAAGAGTTTTGAAAGCTCAAAAGAAGTTCAACAAGAACATATCAAATACTTTTTGTTCAATGAGAAAGTTTTTTCTATTGATTTAACAAGATGTGTTATTGCGCCTCCACATTTGCAACATCGAAAATTTGATGAGGAATGTGGCAAAGATGGTTTTATCTCTTGTCTCAACTATTACAACAACATTGAGAGATGTTATTCTATTGCCTTTCGATAAGGAGACCACATTGGGATTTCTTCCTAGAAATGAAGAGGAAATTAATTTGCCTTCAATAAATTTCTATATATTGGATGGGAAGCATACTATTTTAGTGTGGGAAAAAATCATTGAAATTGATAAATATCAATTGGGCCATTCAAGGTATCATCATCAAACAACTCGTGTTCTACTTAAAGATGTTCCTCAAAACATTATTAGGAAATTATGCAAACAACAAAATTTAGCAAACTAGGAATTTGTAGACACTCCATTCATTTCTCAAGTTGTAAAAGCAAGGGAGAAATGGATATCCTGTGGTAGACCATCCCGCCTGCTTCTAGTGATGATTGGCAGGTATAGATTTTTTCTTCTTATCAATCAAAGTCTGTAGATTGATTCCTGTGTTTTGAAATTAGTAAATTAAATATTATCTTTAATTTTATATGTTTGCAGGCTTTCCAAGGTGAATGTATGGATATCTTTGTTGTTCAAACAAAGCACATCCTTAAAGACAAGTCAACTCTTGTTTTGACATCAGATCAACTATAGAGCAAATGGATCTAAAATAAAATAAAGAATCGTAGATCTAATTTTTTATTTTGTTCAAAATAAAATAAAGAATCATGGATCTAATTTTTTTAGACCATTGTGTGATCTTGATGAAGATGAATTGACTACTGTTGCGGACAATATAATCAATGGATCAATTTGGATGAGCACATCAGTCGAAAAAAATGTTTGCGCAGAGACTTTATATCAATATTGCAAGCGAATCAAGGACGAAAGGTCAACCAGGCATTCGATCTGTGAATATTTCAAAGTTCATGATGTTCATACTTTTCATTCACATATTATCACTGACGATAATGTCATTGAAATCTATACAATTGCACCAAACCATCTCCAGCAACTATGCAGTATTTTGTGCTCCAATATGCAAGCAAAATCTCCTGGAAAAAAGAGAAAGAAAGAATTTGAAGAGGATAATGGTACCAAATTACCAAAGGATGCTGTGAAAATATTGAACATATATATCAATAAAGAGGGGATGGGTATGACCATTGACTCCATCAAAGATAGTTCACAATTTTCTTTTCTATGTTGTTATCCTGCATCTTTGGTCAACACACTAAGATCCATTGCATTTTTTGGTGCGATAATCAGTTGTGAACTTGTTATTGTTGATGTGTGTAATTGTGATAGTTCCTAGACAGAAGAAGATATGCTTATGTTGTTGTACTACTTAGAAGAAAATGAAAAGGCTTGTACTTGTATTTTTTTAGCTGATATGGAAAACTCTTGTATGGTTTCTAAATATTTCACACATTTCAGCAAGAAATAAAAAAGTGGTAACGCGGATTCTCTATTATACAGTATTGAAGAATTGGAAGGGATGAGGATAATTTGTCTACTTTTCAGATGGATATGGATTGAAAGGATGAGAACCCACTAATGATTGATTTACCTTTGTCCAAGGTTATCAATGATAGTTTGAGAGGCCATGTTTTTGCAAAAGAAATGACACAGGAATTTTTGGATCACATGGTTTCCAGACTAGTCTCTTCTTGAGGTACAGTTCTTTCGTTGTATGCAAGAGGTAAAGTTCTTCGTTCGTTGATCAGGTCACCAAATAGAATAATTATTTCTATTGTGGAGACAGTACAACAAGAGTTGTTTATGAATAGTTTCTATCATGAATTGGATATAAAACAAGGTATTTGTATTAACATTTTGAGATGTCTTATTTCATTGTATTTTACTTTTATCGGTGAGTTATGTTCAATAACTTCTTCAAATTCCTATTCTACTATAGCTTTAAATAAAGAGCACACTCAGGTATCGTCCAATAAAATTATAGTGTCCGGTGAAGATATTGAATGTGATGGATAATCCACAAAGAACTAGCAAACTAGTGGACAAGATGGACAAGAAGGTAAAAAATTATTTTTCAAAGATCCTGGTTAAATAAACTAAATTATGAACAAGGATAGTGACCTTGAATACTTGCAAAACATTATATAAAACGTATACTTGCAAATTTCCAAGTCAAGATGATTGGATTGATTTTGAACATGTGGATCATCCACAATGAGAGTTGGGATTGACGATGTCCGTGGATATTAGCCAAAAAATCACATTGGAAATGGGAGCCTTGGATAATAACGAACCAGGCGAGGGATTGGTGGAAAAACGTGATATCTCCAACAATGTTACTCACCACTCAAATGTTGGTCGGTCATTGACAGGTAAAAGACAGTTTATTTTCTACCTAAATTGAAATATATCATGACAAGCAATATTTATGTGCAACTCCTCATACAAAATGTTATTGATATTAGAAATGGAAGGTTTTCTATTTCGCAAGAAAGTCACAGAAAAATTCTCGAAAAGAGAGAAAAGGGAAATAAAAAAAGTACTGATGGAGGCATGATCTGAAAATATTTCAGGATCTTTTTAACCATAAATTGCATGTGAAATTTGCATGTTA
Organism: Larix kaempferi; assembly: GCA_027924585.1. Lineage (NCBI taxonomy): Eukaryota > Viridiplantae > Streptophyta > Pinopsida > Pinales > Pinaceae > Larix > Larix kaempferi. Next base: position 20,511,017 of record BSBM01000994.1, on the reverse strand, counting down.
AATCTCATAAAAATGGCTTAAAATATGAATTTTAAATTCTTTAAATCAAACACATAAGCAAATAAAATAGATATGCAAACCAGAAATTGAAGACAACAGATGATAATGGAGTTCACCCTTCTTGGGCTATGTCTCTGGGCCATTTCCAATGTGAAAGTTGATCTTATTAAGTCTTCAAAGCTTACAAATATGATTTTTTGGAAACACTTCTGAGTTCTGTCAATAAAACTTAGAAACATAATGCACCACTACGTTCCTCTCAAAATTCTAAGAAAAATGAGTGTAAAGTCGACTATGTTTTCCTGAGGCCTCCTCTGGCATGCAAATTGAGAAAACTCTTCCCTGCAATTGTACGGATTCCCACCTCGATAATAGTGCCCATTAATGTCTGTACCTACCTCAATATCTTTGCACGTACTGTGTCTTGGGATCTGTGCAAAACTGCTCCTGTTCTTCGTCTCGAACTCTGTGCAAAACCGTGGTTTTTATAGTGTTTTGGGGTGATTTTGGGTGCGCGTTTTGGAGGGCCACACGCCCATTTTGGGCCCAAAAATCCTCCTTCGATTCATAAGAAAATACCACCGATTACCACCCAACAAATGAGCATTGTCCCAATGGTAAGGCGGTGTGTTATGGGGGCAGAGGTCCCAGGGTCAAACTCATGGGCCTTTCCCCTTCCTTCGTGGTTTTGTTTAACCGTTTTGAACGGTGGTTCAGTGGTGTTGTTACATTGGACCATTGTGTTGGCCCTTGAATCTGTTGTGACTTGACTTGCAAATGGACTCTACATTGACTTGTGACTTGGCTCCAACTTGGTTACTTACGGCCTCGAAGTTGTCCATGGGGTCAAAGGCTTAGCCCTCGATTCCGTTCATTTTTCCCAATAAACAATCTTGCAACTTTATATACAAGGCTTACCCTATACATGTTAAGAACCAAAGCTTGGAGACCTGGCTATGTGGACTTTGTGGAGGCATTGGTGGCCTTGGAGGTAATGGGTTCGATTGCCATGGTCTCCAATATTTTTTGATAAAAACGTACAACTATTGGCCAACAGGGCTACCACATGGAAGACCCTGATTGGTACACATAACTGCCATGTCATCCAAAACCTGTCCACGTGGCACCCTATGGGGATTCCACATGTCCATAATGTTGACTTGTCCATTCCACGTGGCACCCTGTGGGTGTGCCACGTGGCCCCTTTTTTCCCTTTTTTACAACAAATTTACCCTTTTTTCGAATCTTTGAAACTCAACATCTTTTGCGTCCAGAGGACATTTCACGTGAAACGAACATTTCTGGGAAGCTCCTAACAATATGTACGCTTATGTAAGCTTATTTACATCTTTTGAAGACTTTTATTTTGATCAAACTCTAAGATCCTCCTAGATCAAGGCAAAAAAGTAAAAACGGGAGAAGAAAGTATTGTTGGTGAATTTGAATTTGAACACAAAGAAACTTCATATGAGTCACGAACAAATGCGATACAATTTTTGGGATTATGTATTTCCGAATTCAACGTTGGGATTTGGTCACCTAAATGTGGGGTCAATGAGGGGAAGTCATTGTTTACAAAATGTTTGAGGGTATGTAGTGCAGAAAAAGCATATGGGGACCAAATTTTATTTTTATGGTTTCGAGATAGATGTACCAACGATAAAGAAGGAAATTCACAAAAAAATATGGAGAGAGTGTGGTAGGAGTTCCCAATGAAATCTTCGCAAATTAATAAATCAATGATTGTTTTAGAGGGTGATGATGTGAAAGCACATCCATCTGAAAACAGTATTTTGAGTAAGCCCTTTATTGCATCGTCTTCTAAGACAGATAGTGAATTGGTACTTCGACTCTGGCATGTTTTTAGTAAATGCATGAATCAATTGATATCAGAACCTTCAATTCCTTCTTCTAGCTGATTGACAACCATCAAATGTGACCTATAATTGCCTCTTTCAAGAGTGGGAAACACAATATGTAACCTGTGGATATTTTAAATCATTTAATTTGTTTTCTATTTTTTTTCAGTGGCATTGTTATTTTCATCTGAATCTAAAGTATTATTAGTTCAGTGTGATGATTTTATTAAATCATTTGAATATGAGAAATTTTGGGTGATTTTTGTATTAATATTTGTAAATCAAAATCTTCACTTACAGTTGCATGTTTGTGATCATTAACTTCATGAACGAAGTGTTGTTGTTTTGGTTATATATATAGTCACAGTTTTTGTATAAAGTCTCGATATCACCGCAAAAGAAACTATTGTTCTTGGGAGTAGAGGGATTGCTCTTTGGAGTTCGGATGTTATCCAACATTGAATATTTTTCCAAACAACCTCATTTTTTCCATAATTGCTATCGTTATTATTCATGAATGTTCAACCCCAATATTATCAATGTTTCCAAAGAACATTTTGACATTGCTCTATGGTTTTCCTCACTTGACAACATGGAAATTAAAAAATTCCTTGGTATATTTGAATGGTTGAAGAATCAAGACTTTGTATTTATTTGGAGCCGAGAGCAATGTAAACATAGTACTATTTATAATTCCTCAATTTATGCATATTATAATGTTGGTGAAGTACTGCACATATACAAAAAGTCATTCAAGGATGTACTTATCATATAAAAAATGGACACGCTTTTTATAGATGAAGGATAATATCATTCAACAAATAATAACAAGGAAAAATGCTTGAAAATGCCAACTAGATGGACATTTGACAGTTCACACGAGAGAGAAATAACTATAAAAACAATGTTGTGTTCTCTGTTGAATCATCTCTGGCCTCGTTAAAAAACGGGGCATTGGTTAAAGACTTTCAACTTCAGATGACTATCAGATTATACAGACATCAATTCATTTAGTGATTTGTATATTTTGACAACTTCGACAAATTGATGTAAATTGTTTTTGTATATTTATCTTGGACAGTTCTCATATTATTTATGGGCATCATATCATGTATCTGGTGATGTGTTTCAAAAATTGCAGAACATGCAAGCAATATACTTAGAAACATTGAAACACAATATTTTATTGACTGGGTTAGGTGTGTTGTTTTTTGTTTGCAGATACTAGAAGATTTGTTGCTAGTAAACCATTGATTATTTTTTATTTCAATGGATTTTGTTACACGCAATCCATAAAAAAATTAAAAAAAAAAATTGGGTTGCCACGAACACCGGATATCGAATCAACCACAAAGTATTATTTTATACGTCCAGGATTTAGGGAATTTTTTGAAAAATACTTTAGTATATTCGAAGTTGGGGTATGGACATCTACACAACAAAAAAGCATTGACGAGTTTTTTCCAACATTATTAGAAAGAACACGATTGGAAAGGGGACATATTAGAGTAATTTTAACACAATAATATTATTCTTGCATAGCCAGAGAGGGTTATCATGGTGATGGAAATCCTTATGTATTTATCAATCCTTTAAACAAATTTTGGGACATTTTGATATTCCATGGTTGGGATGCTACAAATACAGTGATTGTAGATGACTCAAAAGAAAAACATGTTTGTAACTAGGAAGGGAACTGTATTATAACAAAAACATATACTTTCCAAGATGTCAATGACACATTATTGTTAGATAGATTATGGCCTTGCTTGTTGCACCTGAATGGCGTGAGTGATATGAGTCCAATTGTGAAAAAAATGAAAGTATTTTGTTAAATAATACACTTGAATGTTTGTTTGTACTAGTATGTTCAATTGCATTGTGATTATAATACTTGTAAGGTGTCGATAAATAATATACTTGAATGTTTGTTTGTATTAGTATGTTCAATTGCACTATGATTATAATACTTGTAAAGTGTCGAGTTTGGTTTTTGAAAGTACAAAGTCAGAGCTTGAAAGTGCCAAAATCGGTTTTCAAAATTGCAAATTTAAGTATTGGAAGTGTCAAAAGTAGCCTTCCAAAACAGAAAAATCAGATTCTAAAAGTGTCATTATCATATGTATCATATCGAAAAAGCGCAAAAACCAATTTCAAATTGGCGATTTCAAAATCAAAAGTATTCTTTTGGAACCTGGATTTGGCACTTTTGGAACTAGATTTTGCACTTTAGAAACCTTGATTTTGGGGTTCATAAAGGTTGTTTTTGACCCATCTTCAAAGTGACTTGGACTAGAATATGTCCAAGTTTAATGAAATAGGTGTTATAAGTGCAAAAAAAAATAGTGTTTAGCATTTGGGTAGGTTCTGATAGAGAGGTGTGGTGTTAGTGGTGTATTGTGATGATGTTTTCTAGAACGTATTGTAAATATAATTGCATCTTCATACAAGATCAAGATAGGTAGATCACATTTATTAAAGTCACAAGGATGGAAAATTGCACAAGTTAAGTCTTGTATCATGGAATACATGCTTGTAGTATAGGAAAAAATCCATGCAAGGCCATCAACAACGTGCATATTGATGTGTCAGTTTATGGATTTTTCTATGTAGATATTTTTCTTCCCCACTTTTCTAATGGACACTCCACCCATGAAATAAGGGCTCTTTTCCTCTTTGCATCTTTCCCATCATCCATTACAAGGTCATCAACAACTTGCATATTGATGCATCAGTTTATGGATTTTACTATGTATAGATTTATTTTTCCCATGTTTCTAATGGACACTGCACCAATGAAAGGAGGGTTCTCCCCTTGGAATCTTTCTCAGAATACATTACCCTTTCATTATAATATGATTAAGATAAAGAGGGAAGAATAGGGAAACTAGGTCAACTCCCTCATCTTGATGGAATCCTGAAGCAAGATTAACATCATGGGAAACTCAAATTATCTTAGATAATCCATGGGAAACTCCATCTATTTGAGAGAATCCATCAACCAAATCCATATACTCTGCAATACTCCCATTTGGTGGAAACATCTAATCAATCTCAATATCATCCCCCATTAAGGTATCACACCTCACCTCATCCATACCTGAATTTGACTCATCATGAATCTTAGGATTAGCCTTTCAAATAAAGTCAAGAATTGAAGGGAGGTCTAATGAAATAGAATATCTCACATCCTCAACAAATTTCACATCTATTCTTACTACTATCTTCTTTTATGCTAGAATGTAGACCTTGTAAGCCTTCAATGTCTCATTATATCCAACACAAATACCCTTCATAATTGAGGGTTCCAACCTTTTCCTTATCTCCTTGAGCACATGAATATCAACTAGACTCCCAAATACATAGATATGAAAAATATTTGGTTTAAGTGACGTTCGTTCCATGTTTGCAATGTATAACCGATGTTAAGTTGATGTATGACCAACGTGGATTGAATGTAGGTAGTATAACTCTAACATCGATTCCTTACAGGCTAATCGACGTTCATTCTACGATGCTTGGACTTTACATCCACGTTTTTATGTTCCAACAATTTATCAACGTGGCTTATTCGACATTCATTCCACGCTTGCAACATAGCTTATTAAATGTTTGATGGGTGTTAGTGTCATGTTCGCAGCGTAGCTTATCGGACGTTTGATCGATGTTACTTCCACATTTGGAATGTAGCTTATTAGATGTTCGACTGACATTAGTTCCACAATAGCAATGTAGCTTATCAGACGTTCGATTGACGTTAGTTCCATGTTAGCAACCTAGCTTATTGGGCATTCGATTGACGTTAGTTCCATGTTAGTAAGGTAGATTTTTAGATGTTTAATCAATGTTGGTTCCGCAGTTTTAAATTTCAGCTTTTGGATGTTTAGTCGATGTTTAATCGACTTACATTCCACGTTTTTGGTGGGATAAAATTTGAAGTGGCACATGTTGTATCTAACGCTTGTTTGAAGTTAGTTCGGCATAAAAAACCATCGAACAAATGTGTAATGAGGATGCAAAATCCAATAGTGTACGTCACTTAAGAGACATTCACGAGTGTCGCTTAAGAGACATCCTAAGTGACGTCAGGGAGATTCTCCTAGGCGACATATGGGGCATCTCTTCAGAGATGTTAATTCATGGACATTAAACCGAAGTTTGAAGCGATGTTCGTCCGGTGCAAAAAACCGTCAAATGAGATATATAACTCTAGTAGTGACCCCCCTCTCCCTCTCTTTTTTTCACACCCCTATATCTCCCTATATCCCTAACCCCCACTCTCTCTTACCCTATACCCTAACCTCTCTTTCTCTCTCCTCACCCCCCTTATTTCATATATTTGTCTCTCCAACCTTTCTCTCTCTTCCTCTCCAGCCAGTCCCCCCTCTTTCTCTCCTCCTCTTCCTCTATAACCCCATCCCCCCTCGCATCCCATCTCTCTCTATAATCCCCTTTTCTCTTCCCAACATCCCCCCTCTCCCTCTCTTCCTAAGTCTCTTTCTCTCTTTATATATATCCCATCTTTACCTAACCCCCCCCCCTCTCTTTAATCCAACCCCCCCTCTTTCTCCTCCTTTCCATAACCCCCTCCCTATTTATAACCCCACCCCCTCTCTCTTTCTCAACTCCCCATCTCTCCCTATACCATAAATCATAACCCCCCCATATCTCTATAAACCCTCTATGTTACCATACACCCTAACCCCCTCCTCTCTCTCTCTCTCAAGCCCCCACTCCTCACCTTCCTACCCCCACCCCCCCAATCTATATATTTCTCTCCCCTACCACTAACCACCTCCCCATCCTCCTCTCTCTCTATATCCCTCTTCCCCCTATCCCCCCTCCAACCCTTAACCACCCCCTCTCTCTCTCTCTCTTTCTATATATATATATATATATATATAAACCCATAAATTCCAATATCTCTCTCTAAACCCCTAAACCCTCAATATATTATATGTCTCTCCCCTACTCTCCCTACCCATAACCCCCCACCACTAACCATATCAAGAGAGAGACATAGAAAGAGAGATATTGGGGGTTAGGGTTTTAGATAGAGAGAGAGAGATTGGAGGTTAGGGGTTTAGACACTAGCACATTTACCCTCAAAATTTGGTGAAATTATCTAACGGAACGGACAAACTATCGAAATCACAAATTAAATATCTAATTTTTGAGTATTATTTTTAAAATCATCCCTTGTTCACCAATCTTCCAGAGCTACTCGTAATCTGTCGGTCTTCCGCCATATGGACATCGGTATTTCGACAGATGCTCTTGAATGTCGAATCACCGATGGTTTAGCACAAATTAGCGGTCTTCTGATGCCTATGGACATGACCGTTCATCCATTGTAATGGTTAACGTTGACTGGTCAATGTTGAAAAAGTCAACGTTGACTAGGTCAATGATCGTCAAAAGTCTAACGGTTACATTTTTATAAATATGTGATATGGAATAGATGTTTCGATAGTTTTTCTATAATTACGACAGTTCATAAAGGTTATAAGGTCTTTTTTCGAACATAAAACATATCTTTCAATTACACTAGAAATTAGTAATAGATCTACACTACCACTTCATTTTATAAGATAGTCAGATAACATTAGTCCTAAAGAAAAACAGAGGATTCTTGATGGGTTGTGGGTGGATTTCATGGAAAGGGGTGATAACAAATGTTATTTCCCTTGTGCTTAATGTAGGAGCTTCGCTCTCAGAAGAATTTCGATAAAAATAGTTGAAAAACACTGTAGGAAACATGGACACGTCAAAGGGAGGAATGAATACCATACCTTGGTAAGCTATATATTCATTATATGTCTTTATGTTGATCATATTTGTAAAAAAATTACACCGTTTGAATATTTTGTATACACACTAATTTTGCGAGCTCCCCCTAGTCTTTTTTTCATATATATATATATATAAAGAGAGAGAAAGAGTTCCATCTTGATGGCACTAATATGTCAAATTAAACATTGGCAAGTCTACTAACATGGATAGAATGGTTTGGATGTTGGATCAAGGCACAAATTAATGGGGTTTGGAATGAAAAACAACACAATCTAAATGCTTACATTACTAGACAATAAATCCTTATATAAATATATGACAATAAAATTCAAATTCACATGGCACATATTACATTTTAATATATGAGGGTGGGAGTAGCTAGACATATTGGCGAAAATATCTACCCCACCTATGAGGATGGGCATGGGGAATATATTGTGTATTTCCTTTGGGGGACATATTAAAGAAAACACATTATAATGTGTTTTCTATGATGTCTTCTTACACCCCACTTATAAAGCTGGGGTGATGGGAGATTATAATGATGTGTTTTTTTAATAAATCTCTCTTTACAAAGGTAAAATACATTATGCTTAAAGAAAACACATTACATCATGAATATTGGTAATATAGTTTTAGATATTGTAAAATGTGTCTATTAAAGAAAACACATTACATTAGGAAGATTGTTTGTATAGTTTAGATGTTGTAAATGTTGTCTTGCCACAATGCTCTTGTTTGTCTACAACCACAAACATCTACATTTGAAGATGTATTTCTATAGTTTTCACAAGGCGTGCAATGTCTTTTCTATTGTAATGTTGATAACTCAATGTTGGTGCAATTTAATTATTCAACAACAATCCGCATTTTAATTATAATATTCTTGTATTCTTGGGAATATTCGCTTTAACACATTTGGAGCAGATCCATGGACTCTCCTTTATGGCGTAGTCTTATGAATGTTATGCCCCTTATAAATCAAGCTATTGCATGGTCTGTTGAGAGAGGAACTCGAATCTTTGTTGGCATCGACTCGATTTTGGGTATTGAGGACTACTGTTTATCAAAGGCCATTGTGGATTTCTTACACCAACGGGACATTTTTGTATTAAAGCAAGTTGCCCTCTTTTCACAGGATGGATTCACTATTTGGAGATCGTCCAAAGACTTACTTTTGGAGGCTCCACTTAATTGTGAATGGGATAGATATGTAAAAGCATTGTTTCAGGCAAACATACACTCATAGACATACACTCATCAGAGACTAGAGACTCCCTGGTCTGGGTTCTTAACAAGTATGGTGGAGTTGTTACTATGTAGCTCGCCTATGATTTTCAAGTGATTCAAACAATGGAACTGAAGACTATTGGGTGGTTAAAAAGACTTTGGACCGGGAGAGTACCTCTCAAAGTCAAGTGTTTCACTCAGTTAGCTATTTACAACAAAATTCTAAGTTGTCCAAACCTGCAAAAAAGGGGTTTCGTGGAACTCGGTATGTGTTGTCTATGTAATGAAGTTGAGGAATCGAATTTTCACTTGTTTGGGAATTGCTTTGTTTTCCTTCGTATCCGGTTCCATCTTGAAAGTCATTTTGGTTTCAGTTTCCAGTGGACCGAGAAGAGTTTTGTTTTAAATTTCCAGAGATGATTTTCCTTACATTCAGAGTTTGAAACACTCCTTCCCTTTGTATGGGGGTGTGGAAGGCCAGAAATGGGGTCTTATTTAGGAATTTACATCTTTCTGTTGAGGTGACAACCTCACAAATCACTGCGTACTTCCTGGAACATAAAAAGGATGTGTCTACAAAGATCAAAAGGCAGTTTTGTTTTACATAGGACTCTTTCGTCTACCCTTTGGGTTATTTTGATGGGGCATGTAAAGAAGAGCATTGTGGTGCTGGATGTGTCTTTAAAATCATGTTTTTCACTTTTATTTCAAGGTTGGCATAGGGACTAATACTAGAGCAGAGCTTTTATCCCTATGGTGTCTTTTGAGATTTGCATCCGGCAAAGGTGTGTCTACTTTTTGGGTCTTTGTAGAGTCCAAATGCATTGTAGATTGGTCACTAGGTGTTTCTTCCCTTCACTCACTTAGGCTGAAGCACTGGAAGGACAAAGTAAAAGCTTTGCCCTCTCAAAGAGTTCGTTGGGAGACATGGACGGAAAGTTTCATTTGGAGGAATCCCTGAATGGATCTCTTGTGGACTCTCACTATTTGGATCTCAAGTGAGGTTATTTTTCCGGACAATTGAAGCATATGTTTTAATGTTTTCCCTTGTAAAAAGCCAATAACATATCACTGTTGCATAGTTTTTTGGATAGACACAAACATACTAGTGTACGACTTTGCAGTCCTAACATATACTGAGAAGTTCCAATGCATCATGCATGAACAAGGACACTTCTTTTGAATGTGTTGAATGAGCCATACTTTGGGTACATTTATATTTAGATAATTGACTTTTGAGTGCATTCCAATCGGACTATTTCCATACTTAATTTTCTTCGTTCTGCTATATTGCTTCTTTCACACTTTATTGTCACCCTTCCTATTGTTGCAATTGCATAAACGACTGCAAACAGTTATAATGCGTTCGAACATCAATACTTATGAGGCATGTATTCTTTATGTTAATTCCCTGATGAATACAAGTTTGTATCAAGGACAATGGACGAAATTAGTTCAGAACAAAAACTGCATCCATTCGAGCACCTAGCTAAATAGCTGGACAAGTGATGGCACTCCTCACGATACAATCCATAAAGCTCAAACGCAGAAGGAAACACATTTTAAAAGCTCAGTCAATAGACTACTGTTAAAAACATTTATAGTCCATTAAATATATTCTCTCTAACAAGGGAGAAAAACAGAATCTTTATTCGGATCCAATCGTTTGTTTACAACCCATGACTCATAAAAATAACAAACTTGTATCTATAAATCACACAACGAACTAAAATGATTGAATTTCTAGAAGTCGCACCAGAAATTATGCTGATTTTATTATCAATGGACAAGCCCAGAAGTCTTTGCGCTGGAGAGGTACGAAATCCCCCGAGGTAACACTTTATTTGTGATGTTAGTGTTTGACGGATGTTAGTAGTAGTGCCGGTGACTGTTTAATGCAAAGGCACGATTCACGTCATATGCGGCTGAGGCGACCATCATTTTGTTCTGAATCTTCATAAGTTCCACTTGCGCTTCAAGTGGGCTTAATTCCGCTTGCGGTGCCTGCACTCCCGTCGACGAAGTCAATGCGGATGAATTAGTTGCACCGGAGTTGTGGCGGGGCACCTCGAGCGGTGATATCGACTGCATTATTATCTCTTCAAACGGATCAACAGGTAGTTTAGCGCACGAAATGTGTAAATTGAAATCGCATGCAGGCGTACTAGCTGCTTCGCATCGATAGCTCCAACGCCCCGGAGGACAAGCTTCTCCGCATACATTACATATGCGTGCAGGTGGTTCCGCAGCTTCAGCTTCCTGAGGAGTATAAGTATAAAGCAGGAGTTGAAGCGTGTGGTGTGGATGTAGAGGATGCCGCACCATTGCAGGCAGCTTGGCACACGAGGGATGAACATCGACGCCACACCCACGGCAGTCATAAAGAAACCCTAAAACCTCTTTTCCACAAACGTCGCATACACGATCGGGCGAAACTGGTTTCTCCCTAAACACGAGAGGATGCTGGGGATGACACGAATGATGAATGGACTTGGCAGCTCGAGCGCAGGACTCATGGTGTCCGAAATCACAGGGACGGCAGTAGTATATAAAACCATAACCGTTTTCTTGGCAGCCATCGCATTTGTATGCTCCCAAATACACGAAGCGCAGTGGGTGCTCATGGCTGAAATGTTGAATCTCCTCTATTCTCGTCCCCACCTCCCTCGCCATGCTGTAATTCCTGATCGTCTTGAAGGACTAGACAACACAGAGAAGCGATTCCAATTTGTGAAAGAAACGAAGATTATATAGATGAAGTTGGAATACCTTGCAATTCGTGGAAACCACTTGTCAGAAAGCCTGGCGATAGACTCGGCTGCAAATGGAGTTTCAACTCAACTTCGACATCTTTGAAGTTTTATAATGTTTGGCTCTGTACAAACCAGCTCATACACTCTTTTCCTTTTATAAATTATTTATTTGAATCATTACGCTAACTCTGATTCATCCTCCCTTGATCGTGGAACTATGTATTTAAATATATGGTGTTAGCTTGCAATGGCTGGCACCGACAGAGACACTTCACGATGCCCGTGGCACCGCAATTTTAAATGCAGAGACAAATTGAAGGAAGACTTTCAACACTTTCGTTTTCCATGCCCTTCTAGTTTTGATAGAAATTTCTCTCTATTTTATTAAAATATTTGCTTATGTGATATGAACGTAGTATAAGGGTTGTTTATGTGATATGAACATAGTACAAGGGTTGTTCATATGTATGTTGTTGTTGGGTATTTGTTAGGTGTTACTATATCACAATGAATTTTATGATGAGGTGCATTTATTAAAATTGTTATTCACAAAGTAAAGAAGCATCTCTTGTGTTTTTGTAGGAAAATGGGTAAAGTTTTGGCATTTTTTTAGGCACTTCATCTCTTTCTTTTGATGCTCTTTGTTTCAGGGGTTTATAAGTGTGTAAGGTTATTTAATACTTTAACAATCATGGTTAGTCTTTCTACACAGTATCTTGCAATAGACATGGATTGGTGCATCAGCTAGGAGCCATTTCTATCCCATTCTTGGGAAGCCATTTGTAGCACATACAATATCGAAAAGATAAGAAGACATGTAAAATTTTGAAGGTTTTCCTGGGGTTGTATCCCTTGCATCAGAGAGAGATCGTTTCAAGTTGGTAGATAGAAGGGTTCCTCAATGAAAAATAACGCCAAGTGAAGTTACTTGTTGTAACAGGGACACTAAGGATTCCCGAAACTGTGTGGCATATTTTTTCCCATACAGTCTGGCAACCAATGCCGCTACCATTTGGTAAGGTGGTCTTAGATAATCTGTAGAATATAATCCAGTGTCTCTTGATTTGAACCTCTTGCCTTTTACCCCACCATTTCCTCAACATCATGTGATAGTCCACATTTATAACCGTTATCCATTCCTAAGTAAAATGAACAACTGGAATTGGTTGTAGTAAACATCAAGGGTAGAAGGTTGGTAGAAGGTTGAAAGAATGCAATGGCTTTGTCATCTACACTCTTGGTCAACCTGTTTTTTATTTCCTCGGAGGACACCATTAAATGAATTCCGCGCATGGCAGAACAGTTGGTTTGGTTGTCGCTCTATAGATACCTGATCTCCTTATGTTCTGATAAACTGTTATTTAATACTTTAACAACCATGGCTAATCCCCCTACACAAAAGGATTTTTTTTCAAAATGGAAGAGCCCGTGTGTGTTCCCTTGTTATTGCTTACACACTACCTAGGGTAGCATCACTCATGGTTTAGTGGAGTTTGATGATACTCTTGGTACTTTGATACTAATTCAACATTGTTGGTGCTTGTTTTAACACTCCTTTTGGTGCATTTTGTCTTGCATTTCCATTTCCTACTATGATTGGTGCTAAATAAACACAAGTTAACAAAGGGATTAAATTATTATGGATTTCATGATTTTCTATAATGGTCCCTTTCACTACAATTTATTGACTTATATTGCTCATCCATTTCTTAGTTTACTTGAATTCCAAAATCTTTATTAAATTAAATAAAATTTGACTTTATTAATTAAAAAAATTCCGTATAAAAAAAGTGGAAGTATATAAATTATAATAACATTACTTACAACAAATATATAATGAACACAAGTGTTTCCTCGACTTTTAAGGATGAAAAACACTAGTATTTTGGTTTATTATTATTGGTCATTAATTTACAATGCATGGAGCCATAAAACTCTATCACAATGCTTATAAACATTGGAAAAACACTAGTATTTTGGTTTATTATCATTGATCATTAATTTACAATGTATGGAACCATGAAACTCTATCACAATGCTTATAAACATTGTACAAGTTTATGCTTCAATTTATCCTAGTACCATGTAAGTGTTATTCTAAGTAACTAGTTTTCACAAGCTCATATACTAGTAGCCTTATCTTTTCCATGAACAAATTAACCCAATAAAGATATAAGTTTGGATGCCCATTTTGTTCAAGCAAAGGGTTGGAAATTATAATATCTATATTTTTTTATATAATCAACTAAGTGTGTAGAAACAAAATGTTCTTTATATATACAAAGAGTGATTTTGTGTAAATACATTATTGTTTATCTATATGATGATGTGTTTCAATTAAATTGTTGAGATGTAATCATTGAGGAATTTGAGGCTTCTAATTGGATTTCAATATACTAAAACAAATTTTTTTAGATATATTATTAATAACCTTACATGATTGTCAACAATTTCTCTTTTTTCTAAAAAAAATCTAGTTAAAACATTCCCCTTCATTAGATTCTTTCCTTCTCATTGGAACCTTTCCCTTTATTAGATTGTTTCCTCCTTATTAAAACGATTCCCTTACTTGGTCAAACATTCTCCTTGTCAAAATATTTCTCTTCCTATGTTAGAACATGTCCCTTCTCCATAGTATTTCTACTTGTTATATTTTTTTCTTCCATCAAAACACTCCCATTCATCAAAACAAATTATTTCATTAATGGATTTTATTATATTGGAATAATTTTCTCATCCTGTCCTCATAATCTAGATCCAGTGGGTTGCCTTTCGATGGGAAGACCCTCACCTCATCCCAACTCATTTATAACCACATTTTGATATTATCTATATCCAACCATTTGGGTAAATGGAAACTATTGGAAGGCTTGAAGATGGATACAATTTGAACTAATGATATGTGGAAATTATTGATTAGACCACTCGCCACCACATTAAATCACCCATTAATACACAATATAATAGCATATCTTTCACCCAGTCACTTTGGCATGTGTATCGATATGCGTCTCCAATGTCCTTTAGCATGGGAAATATTTGCAAATGAAAACGAAAAGGCTCCAAAATACACTTCAGTCCTCTAATGTGATTTTTCTATTTAAGGTGCTTAAGAAACAACATCTAAGATGGTTATGTTGAAATTGTTGATTTTTATTCATTGAAAGTTGTATGTTAGTTGGATAGTAAGATAATTATATTAAAATTGTTGGAATTATAATATTATATTATTGAAATTAGAATTTCTAGTAAGTATGAAATGCAATTTATTTATCAAAAAAATTGTTATCTAGTTTTCTTTTTTTGTTGTGGGTTTATATCAAGGTTTAAAATTAATTCTTTGTTTCTAAATGAGTTTTCTCAATTGTTTTTTCTTTATTAAATAATAGAAAATGAATCTAATTTGCCAGTGAATACCAAACTTATAACCTCTAAACTAAATTTTACTAAAAATTATATGTAACAAATTCACAAAATAATGAAGAAATGGTCATTATGCATTAAAGTGTCATGTAACCCCAACCTAAAGAAAACTATTATTGCATATGCCATATATAGTAAGGCACAAAACTAGGTTAATCTATAAATGGTAGGGACTACCTACAATAAGGTATTATATTTTCCTTGTTCAACGCCTACAAATAGCCAAAAAAATATGGTGTCAATGATATTATTGTGTTTTCCAACTTGGCATTGATGTGTAACTAGATAAAGGGAGCTTTTGAATTTAGAAAACATAATCTAAAAGCACTCTATAGAGAAATAAATATAATCATTGATAATCAATTTCAATCATTTACAATACACCACTTGTGTTGGTAGTGATCATATGGAGGTTTAGAGGATGTGTAGTGATCTATCATCTCGGGGAGAGTCAACTCTAAATGAAGATGAATCAATGATATCAATGTAAAAAACTGTAAAATAATCTGAAAAATCCAAAGAAATTCAATCTCACTTGAATTATAAGTGATGCACAAAACTAGGTTAATCTATAAATGGTAGGACTACCTGCAATATAAGGCACATTATATTTTCCTTGTTCAATGCCTACAAATAGCCAAAAAAATATGGTGTCAATGATATTGTTGGGTTTGTCAACTTGTCATTGATATGTAACTAGATAAAAGGGGCTTTTGAATTTAGAAAACATAATCTAAAAGCACTCTATAGAGAAATAAATATAATCAATGATAATCAATTCAATCATTTACAATACACCACTTGTGTTGGTAGTGATCATATGGAGGTTTAGAGGATGTGTAGTGGTCTATCATCTGGGGGAGAGTCAACTCTAAATGAAGATGAATCAATGATGTCAATGCAAAAAACTATAAAATAATCTTAAAATCCAAAGAAATTCAATTTCACTTGAATTATAAGTGACTCCACTCTCTAATATTAGGTTTAGGTTACACTGAATTTTACTATTTGTTGCATTGATATCATTGATTCAAAGAGAGGAATCATTGATATCATATTGTATTTTTATTGCTTTATATACATGTCAACTTAAATATTTTAAAAAATTTACTATTTTTCAATTGATATCAATTATTCAAAGAGAGGAATCACTAATATTAATGATTTTATTGCTTTGGGTTACCAATGACTTCAACCTCATATATTAGGTATAAGTTACAAGGAATTTAACTACTTGTTGCATTGATATCAATGATTCAAAGAGAGGAATCAGTGAACTCAATATCAATGAATGGACAGTTTACTGAAATCAATGTAGTCAAAGTGAAACTTTGGATTTCAAGGATACTTGGATTATTTTGGATAATTAATCTAAAACACACATATTATATTTGTAAAACTAAATTTATTATATTACAACACACAAAAATTGCAGGTGTGACCCTTTATTTTGCTTACATTATTAAGTATTTTTAGCTATTTTCATTTAGTCTCCTAAATGTAGTGGTGACAAATTATGTTATTTTTCAAATGATTCATTTCTTATTTTGACCTATTTAATTTTAATGATCTATATACCTTTAACTATTTTACATCATTTTACGTTTTAAATTTATTGATCTATATACCATTAACTATTTAACATTATTTTATTTTATAAACTTTATTAATGTATATAGTTTTAACTATCTAACATGTTTTACTTTTTATTTTTTCTACATTGTTTTACTTTATTTTTTACATTTTTTTATTTTTTACATTTTTTTATTTTTTACATTATTTTACATATTAATTTTTCTTATTCTTTAAAAGTTCTTTTGAAGTTTTTGTGGTTTCTATAGTTAAAATTTCCAATTTATCATTGCAATTATCTTTGTGATTTTGTGTTGGCATAATTATTACCATGTTGGAACATTACGTTACATATCATAACATGATAACATATCCCCCATAGTTGTTTGGAATATAACGTCACAACATCTCCCCCATACTGTGTTGAAGAAGTGCCTCTTGGCACAACAATTGGAGTTGCTCCCTTGTTAAGTCTAGACTGCCATCAGGAAAATAACGTCAAATACTAATAAGTGACCAATTTGCATCCTGTAGCAAAGCTTTTTATTGTATAACTAGGTTATGATAAATGATTTGGAATTTGAAGAATTGATATCCTTTCATATGAATTATCTTGGAGTTATCACGTAGGAGGTGTGATTTCAAAAATCTCTTGAAGTCAAAAAAATCATCAATTAAATATGGAACATAGGAATTGTGATCCTCACATTTCCTATAAGTGTCCATCATCTTTATAGTGATATTATGTCTTTTCACATTAATTTATTTGATAATCTCCCATAAATTCCTTTTATTTCTTCATGTGTGTATGCCACAAGTAGGAATCCAACTTCAAAAATGTTAAATAGACTCATTGATGTTAAAAGAGATAAAAATCCAAACACAATGATTTTTTTAATCATCGACACAACTATCCATTTGTGAAAATAATGTTGATGGAAATATCCAATTTGAACTACAAAAGTTTGTATTATAAATACTTTTCCCATGTGCTCGCATATCATCATGCCTCTAGATCAAACATTTCTCATAAGACCCATATTGTAATAGAGCTTCACGCAAAGGGTTCTTTCAATGACGTTACCCTTTTGTAAAGTTGTTGTTGGTTTTTCACACCAGAACATGCCAAAACAAACCTACTAAGGTTTATGCAAACCGAATTAGAGTTTCAATAGGGATCCAAACTATGTAAAATAAAAAATAGAAAAAGAAACTAAACTAAGCATGTGCATGAAATAAATCTAAGCTAACATTATACATTCTTCAACAAGCATGTAGATGAAAGAATGATTTTTTTGTATTATATAAATGGGCTATACATGGAACAAGGAATACCTCATAATAACAATGGCAAGGGGCCCTTGTAGCCTTCTGAAGTAAAGTGCTCCTAGTCTCTTAGTAGCCCAATGTTCTCCAACTACATGTCACAAGGTGCAAAACATCCAAGCAAGGTGAAACTAGAATGATCAAAGGGGATTCAGGGTTTCAATGGAAATTTTGGTAGATTAACGGTATATGAAATGTATGGAGAAAATATTATGAAATGAGGGACCTTCACATTCAATATATAGGAAAAATGGTTGATGTTTTTGGTGTCCCATGGTATTTAGTGGACAAACGGTTGATGGTTTTGGTGGCCTGTGGTATTTGGTGACCACTATAGGATTTTTCCCCTTTTTTATGTGATTTTGTATTTTCCCACTTCTTTTTGAATTTTTGGGAATTTTCCTTTATTTTGGGGATTTTTCTCTTTTTCCCATTTTTAAGGAATGTGCCAACTTCCCTCTTTTGTGGAAAGAGGAAATATCCAAAACATTAATTATGAGCCAATTTACTTTTCAACTTCGGAATTTTAGGCATGTGAAGGTCAAAGTGGTACAAATGGAAAGTGATCATGATGTAAGGATATGGTGTGGCTAGAGGATGAGAAAAGTGGTCAATTTTTTGGTATTGACATATTTCCCCATGATATGTGAGCTCGGGAGTTCATTTTATGGTCGACGGACATCATATGATCTTTCTTTTCCAAGAGATAAGTGTGATGGTATCCGAGAGAATGGAGACTGTGTCGGAGGGTAGAGCATACTCTTCGTCGGGACTATAAGGGTTGACCCTGCAGATACCACACTTAATATCGATGAGGTACATGTAATATCAAATATATGGATGAGGCGGGCATTCCCATGCTCATATCAATGTCTCAAGATACAAAAATAGAACTAGGACCAAAGGGAATCTAATCAATTCATGGATAATTTTTGTGTGCATCATAAGTGTCCAAGACGAACTCAAATTTGGAGTGCAATCATGGTCCAACCATGGATGATTTGAATAATTAAGACTGGAAAGAATGGCATTCACCAAGAATGCAGTATCACAATAATGGATGCCCTATTGGATCTAAAGATTTCCAGTAACTGAAAGGGCTCAAACAACTGAGAGTTAGAATCTCAGAGGTAGAATGAATAGCATATGTAATTGTTACTTGATATGCTAGGAAGCATGGAACTAAAGGAATTCCAAACATCGTCGCCAATGCAGCCCAGATATCAGAACGAACATAATACTAGAAGGGTTCCAAAGAAACTCAGCGATGTGCTACAGTCAAGGGACATCTAGGGTCTTTGAAAAAATGATGAAAGAACCAATACCCTATACAAATCCCAACAGTGCGATGATGTATCTAATGTCGAGCACGTGAGAAACAACCATTCTAATGGGAACTGAGGTCTCTCCTTAGGTGGTCTAAGGGGGTCATCAATGATGGTTATGAGGCCAAGGTATAGGGACCTATGGGTCTATCCTCTGGAATAGATGTGTTGACATTGATAGAGGGAGACTTTCAATTTCCAAGGCAATGATGGCTCCTTGACAGGAGCACAAGGGATACAACCATATAGTGAATGTAATAGGACACGGGGTTGAGACATTAAAATTGGATAAAAGGGCACATGAATTATGGGACTTAAACTTCCTTTGTTCATAGTATGATGGAAGGGATGACATAGAAACATATGAAAATGATCTTGGGGGGGACATAGTTTAGGTGACCTAGTGGGGATGACTTCACTAGGGTAGCCTCAGAGGGAAAATGGTTGATCGTGGGATTATGAATAGCTCTAAGGGTGACTCATCCTAGAATACTCTAAACAAAGGTGATCAAGAATGCTACCATGATAAGGGACTATATGTCATCTGCAAGGGCGCTAAGAGGAACCATTTGGGCCTTCTTTATTGTTTAACAAGATTAAAGAAGGGATATAAGTGTGCTTGATATGGTTCTGTCCCATGGATTGTTATGTATCCCAAGATAGTCAATGCTTTCTAGTGTTTTCACTTTTAAGGAGTCTTAAAAACATAAAGAAAAATCCACAAATGTTCTTTAGAAAAGGCTCAAAATACCAATGCAACTGAATGTGCGAGAGGAGAGCACAACAAAGAGGCACTCAAGCCAACAACAAGCTTGAAAATCCCACAGCAACTATGTGTTGACAAAATATGATATACAACAAAACTTTCCACAAAACCAATAAGCAGTACTCTTATAAAGACAAAAATTACACGCTAACCTATCATATAAAGGAGAAAGCAGTCACCTATCTAAAAAATGGAATCCCTCACAAATCATTTCCCATGTAGGGTGATGAAATATGCAATCAGAAAAAATGAAATGGAAGACCAATATGGCTCAGGGATATCCCCCTACCGAAGGAGATCCTGGGTAAAAGAGTCCTAAAAGAAATGCTTCTAGGCTACTTCGTTCAGGACACATTAGGAAAGTTTACCTGTATCTTCAATCCAAATACAGTGATATGGATGATCTTCAGTATTGACTGGAGTGTAGCATTCCACCCATCCATTCGGTTCCAGTCTTTCCACTTACCCTCCTCAAATGAGAGCCCTCCCCCCACCAATCAATCTCAATCGTGTCCACAAATACTAGAGGATTTTCGTCCCCTAAAAACACAACTGCTATGTCTCAAATGTAAATGACCAAGGGGAATTATTTGGATGCCTATCCCTAGTGTCCTAACCTAACTACAAAATTCTTTTTGGTCCTAAAGTGAGGTTAAGATTTGTTGAATTAAGGTTAATTTTAAGGATAAGCTTGGTATCATGGGCCAAGCATTAATTTAGGGTGTGAAATGTGTGCACATGTGGTGTATACCTAGATATAAAGCTAAAAAATAAATTCTTAATGGAAATGATAAACAGTACTAAGTAAAAACTTTTCTTTTGGAAACCATTTCAACTAAGGCTAAGCATTTCATTTCAAAGTAAAAACAAGCAATGATTTTTCAACACACAACTTACTGAAGAAAAAAAAAAGAACAATGATGTCCTAAAAGATATGAATGTCACCCAAAGATGTAACAAATACTCAAGAATAATATTTTTCTTCACTACAAGGCTGACACAAGGAAAGATCTAAAGACAACTGCAATAAGCAAATGGCCGAAAGCAGAATAAAAAGGGCACTACAAATGAATAGGTCTAGAAAAATCAAAGTAGTCTGTAGAGGTCAGAGGTTGGACAAAGGATCCAAACTCAGAAAGGAAAAAAAAAGTCACATGTCACACCTATCGAAGAAACAGAGGCGACCTGGGTCACACAGAACTAAAAACAGTTGCGACAAGAGTGGGAAAACCCAAAAAATAAACAAATTGCACCTATTGGGAATTTTTGTGTGATGGGCCGCACTTAACTGAGCAAAATGGGTGACCTGGGTCACACTTAATGGGAAAACATGTGCAAACTAGATAGAAAACAACCTGGAATAGGTAGGTCGCATTGTCGTGGGCATTGTCTTGCGCTTTGGTGTGGTAGGTCGCACTCACAAGGGATTCACTAGCGAGGCAATATCATATCACGTCCATTCATATTGGGGGTTTGAATACTCCTAAAAATATCAAAAATATATTGACTTGTATTAATGGGTCAAAGAGGGGTTCTAATTTGACATAGTAATATAAATATTGGGGGGTATTTTATTTGGGTGGGATAAGGAATAACCTCCAAATCGTGGGATGGATTCATACCTCCAAATCATGGGCTCAATTCATACCTCCAATTTATTAATCTTGTATAAAACATGAGCTTTATATGGTTATACGTGTATTTACATGATATAAAATTAGTAGATTGGCAGGCTGTGGTGTGAAACATCTGCAATTCTCATCTTTTCTAAGAATTTCACTGACTATTGGACTATCATTCTTTTACATTCATTGTTACATTGATCTCTTGAGTGGGTTTCCTTTTACAAAATTTTCCTTCCCCATTAATATTTCATTGGGTATTCCACTATCCAACGCTACAAATTGATCAATCGCCCCTACAATCATGGTGGGATCATTATTAGCATTATACTATTATTTTATTTAGCATTGTGTTTGCTTATACTAAGATGTGTTAGGGATCATGTTTGTTACAACTTGATAATATGATATAAATGGGTTATTAAAAATGGGTTGATAAAAATGGATAACTACAATATCTAGTGAAACTAGGGGTTTTCTTAATTGGAAAGATATATTGGGAGGGGGGTTCAACAATACAAATTTAGGAGGAATTTTCCAATATTTAGTGAAATTGGGGATATTCTTTAATATCCTATGATTGGTCATGCTATGTAACAAGTTCACTGAGTGAACCCCCCATGGTTGCACTTAATTAGGTAGAATGAGTGACCTAGGTCGCACTTAATGTCCAACGCGACCTTGACTGAGAAGAGAAATTTTTGAAAAACAGCATGCTAGCAGGGACCGAACTTGGAGGTTCAGGTTGGTTTTCTGGTCCAAATCTGACATACTGCGATATAAAATCTGAAATCAAGGTAAACTTAACATAATAAACTGGAAAAAAAAGGTGTTCAAATAGAACCGTAGATCGACAAATATCAAACCCAGTAGAGTCGCCAAAAACTATTGTTGGTGTGTTCACACCAGAACATGCCAAAAGGCACCTGCTAAGGTTTATGGAAACCAAGTTAGAGTTTCAAGAGGGATTCAAACTATGTAAAATAAACAACATAATTAGAAACTAAACTAAGCATGTGCATGAAATAAATCTAAGCTAAGATTGTAGACATTCTTCAACAAGCATGTAAATGAAAGAATGATTTTTTTGTATAATATAAATGGGTTATACATGGAGCAAGGAATACCACAGAATAGAAATGGAAAGGGGCCCTTATTTCCTTCTGAAGTAGAGTGATCTTGGTCTCTTGGAAACCCAATGTTCTCCAACTACATGTCAGAAGGTGCAAAATCTCCAAGAAAGGTGAAACTAGAATGCTAAAAGGGGATTCAAGGTTTCTATGGAAATTTTGGAAGAGAAATGGTATACGAAATGAATGGGAAAAAATTATGAAATGAGGGACCTTTACATTCAATATATAGGAAAAAAGGTTGATGGTTTTGGTGTCATGTGGTATTTGGTAGCCAAATGGTTGATGGTTTTTATGACCCATGGTATTTGGTGACCACTAGTATTTATATAGCCATTAGGTTGTCCCTTTTTTATGGGATTTTATTGTTTCCCACTTCTTTTTTACTTTTTGGGAATTTTCCTTTATTTTGGTGATTTTCTCTTTTTCCTATTTTTAAGGAATGTGTCAACTTCCCTCTTTTGTGGAAAGAGGAAATATCCAAAATATTAATTATGAGCCAATTTACTTTTCAACTTTAGGATTTTAGACATGTGAAGGTCAAAGTGGTGGAAATGGAAAGTGGTCATGTTGTAAGGATGTGGTGTGGCTTGGGGATGAGCAAAGTGGACAATTTTTTGGTTTTAACAAAAACCAATCCATATTGATCCACGAATGGTTCTTCAAGATCCTGTAGATATTTCTCTAGTGAATTAATGGTGAAAATTGAATCCATCTCCATAAAGGAAATACTGAAGTAGCCAAATGCCCTAGTATTATCCATGTGTAAACTTACCAGCCAAGGAAATGGGAAGATTCGTGACATTCTTGATAGCCTTTTCCTTCTTACCCAACCTTTGTATAGAAGCCTTACACTTATCCAACATATCTTGCATAATGCTTAAGTAAATGGTTGGACTCTCTTCCAAACCATTTCAAATCAAAATGGTCCTCCTAAGGAAAAATCAATAAATTGATAAAATAATGCCATGTAGACAATTTTTATACTATTTCTCTTTTATCAAAGTTTCTCATTATTATTTCACTTTTATCAAAGCTACATTGGATATATATTTTATGTTAAAATCAATTTATGAGGATGAAGCTCGATGTAATGTTTTCAACCAAAATAAGGAATATAAATTAAATACATAGCATCATCTTAAAATTTATTGGAACCAACTTTTCATGATGTATAGTATTATTATAATATAATATTATTATATGTTAATTATAATATTAATAATATTATATATTTCTTATAATATTAGTTACTATTATATATTATATATTAATTATGATATAAGTTAATGACTTTATATATTACATATTAGTTATGATATTAGTTAAAAGTCATTGGACCCAACTTTTCACTATTAGAATATATTAATTATAATATAATATTATTATATATTAGTTATAATATTATTAATTACTATTACTATTATATAATATATATGGGTCATGTGGTACATAAAAGTTGGATGGATATATTAGTTATGATATTAGGTACTATTATATATTAGTTATGATGCTAAAAGTTATTGGACCCAACTTTTCATGGTATAGAAATTATTATAATAAATAATTACCAAATTTGGATTTTTCCAAAAACAAATACTGGATTTTTATTATAATAAATAATTATAATATTATATTATTATATATTAGTTATCGTATTAATTACTATTACTAGTATATATTATATATGTATTACCTAGAAATGGTTAGCATATTAATTTCACTCAATATCCAAGACAATTTTGGGTAGCTTGGGAAGTGAGAAGAAAAATTATATTATTAAAAAATTCCACCTCTCTTGAATTATATAATAAAATGTTTCCTTCCATATGCACCTCTGTTAATTTTTAGAATATTTTGATTGGATAATACATGATGACATGGGATTTGAATTAGGGTTCGGCGAACCATTTTTCAACCAAATTTCCTCTAATTGGTATAATATCTTTGCATAATACATTTGGTGACAACTTGTAATATAGTGATTATGGGTTATTTGAACTCCTCACAACCATTCTTCTTCAACTATCAATGGTGGACCTAAAAAATTTAATGATTGAAATATAGTCATTACACCATGCAAATAAGTTGTTCTTTGTGATTACAACATCCAAAAACTGATTTTTTATTACCTTGTTGAAATTGGATTATGACACGGATTTGACAAAGACCAATCTGTGGGATGTCCTCATTACACATATTGTGAAGCAAACCTTGGGACATATTATATGGTGATAATTTTACAGGTTCCCTTTTTCCATATTGACTTATTGAATAGCTCGGATGTGGAGACTTGTTTGAATTTTTCTCCACATTCTTATTAAAATTGGATACTATTGCAATTATATTCAATCTAGATTTCTTAAATCCACTATTAACATTCACAACTTTCAAATCACCATTTAAAGATTAATTATTATAATCGAAGAATGTGCTTCTTTTTAATTTGTACCATTTAAACTATGCATTCTGAAAGACACCTAACGTGTCAAACTTCATTGTAAGTAGAGTTCTCTTTTTTTTGCCTTATATGTCGATAGGGGAATTTTATGCTAGATAATTTAATACAAAGTCTCTTTTGTAATTCTCATTCATGATATGCACTTTCTTATAGCATTCAACCATTGACTAAAATGGAATAATTGAAATGCAATAATTTTTACAACAAAATGAGTGCTCATTTTTGCATAGAATGCACTTTCATCAAATATTTCTTCAAATATTGTGCTCAACTTCCTTTTAAAAGATGAAATCCCAATTTGATGTTTGACAAGATTGTATGGATTTTTTTTTACAATTTTCATATCGACACAATCTACATTATCCATAGGTGCATAAGCCATCTACAGAGGAGCACTAGGTTCCTTTGCATTTTTTTGTAATATCAAATCTAAAGGAACATCATCAAGGTAAAATAAGTAGTTTGCAGGCCAACTTTGAAGAAATTGTTCTACTAAAAAAACATTTATTACAACGGATGAAGGATTTCTAGATTAAAAATCCAAATTCCTTACCATCAAGTGGTGTAAATCACACCATCTCTCTTTTCCAAAACATTGTAAATCATTCCCCTAGAAATATAATGGTTGTAAAGAATACTAATGGACTAGATTCACCTTTTCTCCCACAAATTTAATGTTTTTATTTTCGTTTGTTAGCTTATTTTAACATTCAAATTACTTATCGATTTCGACATCTAAAAATGAGCCTATATTGAAATCTACCATTGTTTTGTTGGCCATGACACAATAGTGCCAAGTTGTAACTCCAAAGAGAATATGTCAAAAGGAAACAACAGTTCCTTCGCCAACACACTAAATGAAAATTTTCCCAAAATATTTCCTTCAATTGAATCATTTTCATCTACCTTTTTCATAATACCTATATTAGTGAAATCTATACAATATGAACATTTTTGTAACAAACACACTTTTATAAGAAGAAAATAATACCTAAATTTATGGAGAATATTATTATATCCATTATTAGAATCAACACTAGTTACCTCCTTCATCTCATCATGTTGTAGAGAACAATCAATGTGGTCAAAAATATGATATGCATCCCATTCAATAAAGGCTTGAATCATTTTCATCTACCTTTTTCATAATACCTATATTAGTGAAATCTATACGATATGAACATTTTTGTAACAAACACACTTTTATAAGAAGAAAATAATACCTAAATTTATGGAGAATATTATTATATCCACTATTAGAATCAACACTAGTTACCTCCTTCATCTCATCATGATGTAGAGAACAATCAATGTGGTCAAAAATATGATATGCATCCCATTCAAGAAGGCATATTTTGCTTCTGGCAATGAATATCTAGGTTAAAAACTTTAGTAACATTTACGACACATACATGATTGATGTTGTGGTTGTGCAATTGATTCCTACTTGGAAATGGTATACTTTGAACAACTTTAAATCCATTGAAAATAAGATCCACATGTTATTCAAAACCGAACATTCATTGAAAACACATTTTTCTAATCTATAATGAAAAGGATACAACAAATAACACATATAAATCAAATATAGTAGTGGTTAACTACTTAAATTCATTTAAAATAAACATGAATGTAATAGATAAAAATAAATGAACATAAAAAATTATATAAATATCATAACTATATGTTAATATAAGCACTCTAATTTAATAAAATAATCCATTTTGTTGTGCAAATTCTACAAAATAATTTCATAACATCTAACCATTAAATTGAATAAATTTATATTATTTATTTACACTGTAATAATGATAGTAAACATATCATCCAACTTGGTGATAAGGACATACGATAACTATTCTGCAATAAAACATATTTCTCATGATGAGTTTTTTATACTAACTCTACACACATTATTTAGGCCTATTTCACATGTAGGAACTTAATGAATATGATACATTCATTGAGGAAAGGTTGTTCGACCATTCTTCATTTTCCCTTTCCATAAGAATTTTGCAGGAGAGGAAGGGACATCCAACACTTCCCATGGATTTCCCTTATGCAAAACATTTTCTAAAGGATGGGTTGGTCGACACTTCCAATGGATTTAGCTTATGTGAAAATAAATTAAAGGATGGTTCATCCAACCCTTCCACTTGATATCCCTTAAAGTGAATAACATAATTAAGGAGGTGGCATAAATCCATCCTCCATTCCAAACCTCATTAAGAATTATATTTTGGAGGAAGGGTATATCTACCCTTTTTGTGGATATTCCTTATGAAAAATATTTTCTAGAGGATGGGTTGGTTGACCATTTTTAGGCATTTCAATTATGAAAAAAGGTTTGTGGAGTATAGGTCAACTGACCCTTCCAATGGATTTCAATTATGCAAAAACATTTGTGGAGGATAGGTTGAGAAACCATTCCAATTGATATCCCTTAATGTCATTTACATTGTCCAGAAAATGAAAATTGTCCCTTCTATCCAGTTCCTCTTACCCAAAAAAATTGATTGGGATAAGGCCATCCAACCTTTCCACTAGGTAAACTATGACATGAATACCATCTTTAAGAAGGTCGGAAGACACTTCTCTATTCACACAATTCATGACAATTCTATGCTAGAGTAAGGGTCATCCAACCCTTCCCAGGTGACCAAATTTAGCTAAAAATATAGCTAAGGAAGGATACTTTAACCCTTACACTAGGTAAACCACAACACAAACACCATCTTTGAAGACGGTTCAGTTGATACATCTCTGTGATCACCTTGAATGAGAATAACATCTTTGAGAAAGTGTCAATCAACCCTTCTCGTGGATTTCCCTTATGAAAACAAATATAGAGGAAAGGTCAATCGACACTTCCAATTGACACCCCTCAAAGAGACTTACATAGTTCATGAATTATCGACCAAACTTTCAAATCGATATCACTTATAAGAGAAATTTTCTAGAGGGTGGGTTGGGTGAACATTCCCATGGATATTCATCATGTTAAAATTTATCTATAGGATGGTTCAGTCAAACCATCCAATTGACATGCCTCAAAGAGAATGGCATAGTTGTGTAAGTGTCGATTGACCCTTCTCTAATATTCTCCTACTCAAAAATATGCTTGGGGACATAACAATTGACCCTTCCACTATGTAAACCTCGACAAGAATACAATATTTGAGGAATGGTTAGGAAACCATTCCACCATATAAACCATGATGCGAATAAAATATTTGATGAAAATTCAGTTGACATATTTGAGCAAGGTTCAGTTAATCCTTGCCATGGATTTCCCTTATGCTAAAAATTTCCTAGAGGAAGGCTCTATCAACCCTTCCCACAAATTTCCTTTAGGTGAAAATGTTTCTATAGGATGGAATGGGAGACCATTCAAATTGACACCCATAGATGTGAGTAACATAGTTAAGGAAGAGTTGGTTAAACCTTCCTTAGTATTACCCTTAGACAAAAAATATTCTCTAGGAGGATCGACCAACCCTTCCACTATGCAAGCAGTGACATAAATACCATATTTGAGGAAGGGTGATCCAACCCTTCTCTGTGGTCACTATGAATAATAGTAGCATATTTGAGTAAGGTTCGACCAAATCTTCAGATGAATTTATCTTATGCAAAAAAAAATAGGGGATGGTTAGTCGACTCTTCATATTGATACTACTTAACACAAATAAGATAGTTCAAGAAGTAGCATATGTCATTTCTCTATTATCAAAACCCCTAAAAATTCTATGTTAGAGAAAGGCTCAACCAAACCTTCCCATGGAAATCAATTATAAGAGAAATTTTCTAGAGGATGTGTCAAGTGAACATTGCACTATGTAAACCCAAAAATATGCTTGAGGAAGGATCAACCAACCCTTCCACTATGTAAACATCGAAGTGAATACAAAATCTGAGGAAGGTTTGACTGACCCTTCTCGTAGGTCAACATGAATGAGATTACAATCTTTGAGTAAGGGTCAACTAACCCTTACACTTTGTAAATCGTGATGCAATACAATATTTGAGGAAGGGTTGGTCAACAATTCTCCACAATAACCATGAATGACAATAACATATTTGAGGAAGGGTCATCTTACCCTTCCCATGGATTTCCCTTATGAAAAGAATTTTCTAGATGAAGAGTTAGCCAACCATTCCCTTCAATTTCCTCTATGCGGAATTTTTTCTATAGGATGGAATAGGAGACCTTTCAAAACTAACACTCGTCAACATGAGTAACATAGTTAGGTATCATCTAACCTTCTTCAAAATCCACCTTATGAAAAAAATGCACTTGAGGAAGGACTCATTGACCCTTCCACTAGCTAAGGAGTGACACAAATACCATCTTTGAGTAAGGGTGATCTAACCATTCTCCATGGTCATTGTGAGTGAGAATACCATCTTTGAGTAAGGGTCAATTTAGCCTTCAAATCAATTTCCCTTATGAATTTGTTTTGTGGGGATGGGTCAATGGACCCTTCATATTAATATCCATTAACACAAATAACATTGTTCAGGAAGTAGCATATGGCATTTTTCCCTTCTCCCAATCCCTAAAAATTATGTACAAGAGAAATAGTTAACTGACAATTCTCATGGATATCCCTTATGCAAGAAATTTTCTAGATGATGGGTCGACTGAACCTTCCCATGGATTTTTGTTATGTGAAAATTTTTCTAGAGGATCGTTCATTCGATCCATCCAATTGGCACACCTCGAAGAAATTAAAATAGTTTAATAAATTTTATACAATCCTTCCCTATTATCCTATTAAGTGAAAATAATGCTTGAGGAAGGATTGAACAACCCTTACACTTTGTAATCCATAATGCTAATATTGTATTTGAAAGGTTCTGGTGACCTTTCTCTATTATCACCATCAATGAGAGTATTATATTCAAGGAAGGGTCGGGTGGCCCTTTT
This sequence comes from Larix kaempferi, assembly GCA_027924585.1. Classification (NCBI taxonomy): domain Eukaryota; kingdom Viridiplantae; phylum Streptophyta; class Pinopsida; order Pinales; family Pinaceae; genus Larix; species Larix kaempferi. The sequence goes on along the minus strand of BSBM01000994.1, from coordinate 20,480,827 downwards.
ATAATATAAATCGTGATGCAAATACAATATTTGAAGAAGAGTCGAATGACCCTTCTCCATACTAACAATGTATGGCAATAACATATTTTAGAAAGGATTGGTCAACCCCTCCCATGGATTTCCCTTATGTGAAAAATTTTCTAAAGGTAGGGTCAACCAAACTTGTTCCCATGGATTTCCTTTATGGAACTGGAGAATTTTCAAAATCACAATGGTGAATGCAAGTAACATAGTTAGGGAAGTATTGGTTGACCCTTCCCTAGTATCAAACTTATGCAAAAAATAAGCTTGAGGAAGGATTGGTTGACCCTTCCACTAGGTAAGAAGTCACGTGAATACCATCTTTGAGCAAGGGACATCCAACCACTCTCTGTGGTTACCATGAATGAGAATACCATCTTTGAGAAAGTTTTGGCTAACCCTTAACACAAATTTTTGTTATACAAAAAAAATTATAGAGGATGGGTCAACCAACACTTCATCTTGATACACTTAACACAAATAATATATTTCAAGAAGTAGCATATGTTGTTTTTCTATTCTCCCAATGCCAAAAATTTATATGCTAGAGGAAGAGTTAATCGAACCTTCCCATGGATGTCCCTTATGTGATAAATTTCTTAAAGGATGGGTTGATTAAACCTTCCCATGGATTTCCATTACGTGAAAAATCATCTAGAGGATGTTTCAATCAACACATCCAATTGAAACACCTACACATGAATAACATAGTTCAGGAAGTGTTTCTCAACCCCTCCCCAATCCCCTTACACAAAAAATATTCTCAAGGAAGGTTTGACCTACCCTTCCACTATGTAAACTACGATGTGAATACTATCACTGGTGAAGGGTCGTCCAACCCTTCTGTGTGGTCTCCATGAATTAGAATACCATCTTTGAGAAAGGGTCAATTGAACCTTCCTCTACATTAACCATGACGTGAATACTATATTAGAGGAAGGGTTGGCCAAACTTTTTCCAAGATAACCATAAATGAGAATAGCATCTTCAATGAAGGTTCAATCAACCCTTCCCATGGATTTCCCTTGTGTGAAAATTTTTCACAGAGGAAAGGCCCGACCAACCCTTCTCAAGGATTTAATTTATGAAAAAAAAATTCTATAGGTTGGGATGGGAGATGCTTCAAAATGGCACCCATCAATGCAAGTAACATAGTTTAGAAATTCTAGGTTGAACCTTCAGCGTTATCCCCCTCAGACAAAAAATATGCTTTAGGAAGGAGAGGGAGACCCTTCCACTAGATAAGGGGCAATGTGAATACCATATTTGAGGAAGGTTCAACTAACCCTTCTCCATAGTAACCCTGAATGAGAATAAAATATTTGAGGAAGGGTTTGCTGTGTGAAATTCCATAGGGGTATATCACTAAGCTTGAACAAAGCTCACGATTTCACTTAATTAATTGCAGAGAAGAATTAACAAGAAGTGTGATCAAATTCACACATAAAACTCAAAAGATGTGAGAAACTACTGTTGATACATTCATCAGCTATAATCTAGAAAAAAGACGTCAATACAATTTAGAATGAATTCGATATCCCATGAAGGATTCGAATTCTCCTCAATTCATGGCTTAGTCTACATTGGAACCATTTCTCGATAATGTCTAGTGGCCATCGATGGTTAATGATCAATCAACCGGAGTAGAAATGATCATAACTGAACCATGTGAGCACAATAATAGGGAAGGAAACTGCAAGGAGGTTGTATACTAGTTGTCAGTGGTCAAGGAGGACACTCCTAGTCTCAGTAGCAATCAATCTAAGAGATACAGTCAGTTAACTAAGTAATCAGTCCTCAAATCAAGGAACTGACTGATAGATCTCCTAAATATGTGGAAGAGGGATCACTTGTAACTTCAGTGATGATAAAAAGGGCACATCAGTGTCTAGGAGGGATAATAATGACCAAAAACAAGCTCCAGGGGGCCCAGAATAGGGACTAGGTGCTAGGAGACTCCACTGCTGTTGACTGGATGCATGCAGTGTTGCATGGAATGCATGCAGTGCATGAAAATCCAAGATTATGATGGTTACAATATTTCAACACCCCCCCTTAAGCTGGACTATGAGGAAGTATAACTAGAAAAATAGGGCCCTGGTTACTGAGACCAAAGGTCACCTCATACAACAATATAAATAAAATGTGAGGAAAGAGGGAAAACCCAGTGGGAATAAAACCCCCCCTCAAGATAGACTGGAAAGGATAATCAACCAAGGCATCATTCACCCCAACAAGGGATCGGAGGTAAGTGAACTTCTTCACCGAAAATGACTTGGTGAAAATATCTGCAATCTGCTATTCCGAAGGAAAATAGAGCAATGTGATGGTACGATCATGCACCAATCCTCAGATGTAATGCATGTGTATCTCAATATGTTTGGTTCTCTGTCTCAAAACCGTATCTATAGAAATCCTGATAGCACTCTGATTGTCACAATATATGACTGGTAGAGTACTGTAGCAAATCCCAAACTCTAACAAGATGCCCTACAACCAAATGAACTATGTGGATGGATTCACTACAACTCTGTACTAGGCCTCGGCTGATGAAAGAGCTAAAGAAGACTGATTTTTGCTCGACCAACAGATAGGACCAGATCCAATCATGAAAACAAAACTAGATGTAGACTTCTGATCTGAGCTGTCTCCAACCCAATCTGAATCTGTATACCCAACTAGGTTCAATGGAGACCAACTGAATAGTGAAGACCATAAGTCTTCGTCCCTTGCACATAATGCAAGATCCTCTTTGTTGTCTTCCAGTGAAGCTCATGAGGCTCCTGCATGTATATGGATACAGAACTGGCTGCATAGGATAGATCATGGCGAGTATGTGTAAGAAACAAAAGGCTCCCGATCAACTGTCGATACAAAGTACTATCCACCAAAGGTGAAGAAGAACCATCCTCAAGGATGATACCTGAAATAAAAGGAAATGTTGTTGGTTTGCATTCCGTCATATGAAACCTATCAAGTATATTTGATGCATACTTGGACTATGCAACCTTGATTCCCGAGTCACTCTGAGAGACTTCAAGACCAAGAAATTTCTTTAGCAGTCCCAGATATGGCATAGAGAAGGAGTTGTGCAAAGTTGTTTTGATAGATCTAACACATGAAGAGAGACTCCCTGTAATCAGCAAATCATCAACATAAAGAACAATAAGAAGTAGAGAGTTACCATCATGTCTCATGTAGACATTCGAATCATATTTACATCTCTGAAAATCTTGTGACAGTAAGAAGGAGTCCATCTTAGCATACCATGCTCGGGGAGCCTACTTGAGCCCATACAAGGACTTCCTCAATTTTCACACTAGTGAAGGATCATCAATGTAACCTTCAGGTTGCTTCATGCACATCTCCTCCTCTATATTTCCATGAAGAAAGACACTCTTGGAATCCATGTGATGCACTTCTCATTGCTTGGATGCAGCAAGAGAAAGAACAAGACGGATAGAATCCATCTTTGCAACAGGAGTGAATGTCTCGGAATAGTCAATCCCATGAAATTGGGAGAAACCTTTAGCAACCAAGCGAGCCTTGTACTTGCTTGTGACCCCATCTAAGTCCATATTTGTTATGTATACCCACTTGAACTGAACAAGCTTCCTACCAGGAGGAAGAGAAACAAGCTCCCAAGTCTCATTTCTTTGAAGAGATTGATACTCTTCATCCATAGCTGTTATCCATCTCAGATATTGGGAGGACTCAAAGAAATTTTTTGGATATGATCCAATCATAAGAAAGAATATGTTAGCAAGAAATGGATCTATGTGAGAAAGTGAAAACCTTGGATTTTGAAAATCAAATCTAGTTCTTCTTAGATCTTGTGGATCTCCAACAATATTACCGACATATTCAAGAGTTATGGCGGCCCATATTGGAAGAGGAGTTGGATGTTCAGGTGCTATATATTCAGGTTCTTGTGGATCTGGATCTAACATTCACTCATCTTCACTTTCAGAGTCAGAATCTAAACCTTCATAAGAGGATGCTTCGCTGTCTTTTTCAATAGGCTGTGGAGGTGTAGTTGGCACGTGTCTTCATCGACATGGTGGGAATCATGCAGTGGCAACTCCTCAAACTGCACACTTATCTCAAAAAATGTATGCATGGTGGATAGATCTAGCAATTTGTAGGCCTTTTCACTCAGTACATAACCAACCAGTATGCACTCTCTGCTTTTTGGATCTAAGGCTCTCCTTTTCTCCGATGGAATCCTTTCCCAAGCTTTGGATCCAAATACTCTTAGATGAGATACATCTGGTTTGTATCCCATCCATGCTTCGAAAGGAGTTTTACCTTGTAGTCCTTTGTGAGGAACTCTATTATGGAGGTAAGCAGCACAGTTGACAGCTTCTACCCAAAGACTAGGATACAATCCTTTAGACTCTAGCATGCAAGTTGCAATCTCTTTCAAGGTTATTTTCTTTCTCTCTACTACACCATTCTATTGTGGTGTGTAGGTCACAATGTGCTGCATATCCATACCTTCATCTGCACAAAATGACTGAAACTCATTCTTTACATACTCTCCACCATTGTCAGTATGAAGGAACTTGATCTTCTTATCAGAGAAATTTTCTACAGAAGCTTTGAAGAACTTGAAGTATCCAAAAAATTATGATTTCAACTTAAGAAAATACACCCAAATGAATCTAGAATAGTCATCTATGAATGTTAAGATGTATCTTGCATTATTCAAAGATAGATGAGGGAGAGGTCCTAATATGTCACTATGAATCAACTCAAGAGGTGAAGAGGCTCTCTTTGTTTTTTCCTTTCTCAAACTTATGCTCTGGATGCTTACCAATCAAGAAACCTTTATAGGTGCCTTTAGAAAATCTGATGTTCAGTAGTCCTTCAACCATTTTTTGACTGTGAAGTTATTGCAAATACTTGTAGTTGAGGTGCCCAAACCTCTCATGCCAAATTCTGCTCACTTCATTTGCATGAGTAAGAAGTTCACTTTGTTTTGAGTAAGGTAAGAAGTGAGAAAACTCATAGAGTTTCTAATGGTGATCAGCAATGCCTTGTGCAATGATCTTTCTAGTTGAGATCTCTTGGATTTAAACCTCATTAGGAGTAAACATGACCTTCTTGGGAACTCCTGTATGGGTAATTTGGTAAACAGAAAGAAGATTATCTGCAAGAGTAGGCACATAGAGTACATCATTGAAGTCCCATGCTACATATTGATCCTTCCAATCCCTTCGGAGGAGACTTGAGAATCATCTCCCATCAAATTAGAAGTTCCAACTATAGATTCGAATTTAGAGAATAGATCCTTGCAAGCAGACATGTGTATGGATGCTCAAGAATCTATGGTGAAGGAGGAGTCATTCGAAGTGCCAGCCATGACTGCATGACACCTCTCTTTGTCCTCTAATTTAGGATCAGCTTCTTTCCTTTTAGCACCTGCAAGTACTGGGAGGTTGTTTTTCTCAATAAGTTGGGCCATTAGATCAATGGTATTCTTCATGAAAGCACTCTCAAGATGGAAACCTATACTATATTATGGACATTTGGTCTTCTCCTTCTGACTTTGCTTGCCTATCTTAGGATTCGAAGTCCCTTCTGACTGTTTGGGAGTCTCTCTTGACTTCTGCTCATAAGTCTTCTTTTCTTTACCCTCCTTCTTCCCTTTTCCATTCGCATTCTTCCCTTCTGCAGCAGCAAGAGCTAAATCCCTTTCTGGTTTGATCAATCCCATTTGCACCAATTTGTCCTGCTCTTTTGAGAGAGAGAGGATGAAGGCATCTAGAGTGGGCATTTTCCAGTTGGGAATGGATAGCTTCGTTCATTGGAAGGTGGATACAAAAACTGAATAGTCTGCACCCAATTTCGAAAGAATGGCAAGGATGAGCTGCTTGTCATCCTTCTCAATTCCACATTGCTTCAGTTGCACAACCAATTTATTGAACCTTGAATAATTCAGTGATTGATTCGAAATTGTTGGGGCTTAGTGAGATTAACTCATTTTCTAATTGATTCCCTCTCAAATCATCTTGCTTCCCAAACATTGATTTGAGCTTTGTCCAAACCTCCTTGGTATTTTTCAGACGAGTGAGATGAAAGAGTAGATCACCGGAAATACTGAGGATTAGCAGTCCAACTGCTTCATCAAGTTTGTTGAGATACTTGGATTTCTCTGTAGCACCATTTGGTTCGACCTCTGTCCCATGTAACACTCTGTAGAGACCTCTGTTGAGCATGAATATCTCTACTTTTCCCTTCCATTCGAAGTATTTGAAGAAGGTGAGTTTTGGAATCAAGGAGAGATCCATAGTAGCTACTCAATGAACTTTTGATATGGAATAACCTGCAAAAACAATGAAATTTGTATGGAGGATTGTTGCAGAATCTAATGAAAACTACTTTAGGAAAGTGGGCACTTTTATCCAGATCCTTCACACCTAGATAGACCTCACTGGATTGCTCCAGTGAATTCAAGGTAATAGCACCGGGATTTGCTGTAGAAATCCATAGGCTTCTGGTGCCCTAATGAAAAATAGTTGCTCATTAAACTGTTCCAACTGTCACAACTTCAAAATATCTAAAAAGATATGATACCATGTGAAATTCCACAGGGGTATATCTGTAATGTCCCTTTTTTTTAATTTTATTAAAATGGTGAATTTTTCAACTTTTTCCACTAGTTTGACCTTTGACTAGTATTGGTCTCTTGGTCTCCAAATGACTCCAAATGATCCTAAATTGTTACAGAAGGTGTATGGATGACATTAGGAAATAATTATGAGTTTCAGGGATGCTTTATAGTCTTCAATAGGATTCTTAAACTCTCTTTTAATTTCTGTCCAAAGTAGGGAGTTTGACTAGCAATTTGGGGTTCAAATCCCCATGGGGTAGATGCTGGAAATGGATTTCCAAATGCTATTGGAACCTCTCAAATTTATGAATAGAGGAAGGGGATATCTAGGGGACATCAATATAGTCTCATATTCATCACCATTCATTTTATTAATTCTGATACATCCCTCTTAAATCGGATACAAAAAGACTAGTTTCAACCTTGGGGGAAATGATAGGCAATCTTCTCCAAATGATATAAAAGTGGAAAATATGACTCCAAAGGCTTATGCATTGAACATGAAAACTTTATAACAGATAAATAAAATTCCATATATCATTAAAGCATCAATATTTCACTGGTCCATTTGAATACATCAACATAGTGGGGAAATTGGCACCATTTGCTCATTAATAATCAGATTTACATAGTTCCACTTGGAATATCGACTTGAAGACATTTTTAACATGAAGAAAAGAGAATTTACATCATATGGTAAAATAATTAAGCATTATAATCTCCCCCAAATATAACAATATCTCACCAAGTCCGCAATTCCTCAAGGATCATGAATATGCCAAGAAATAGAAGAATGTTTGTAGAAGCAAGCTGAAAGAGATTTGACCATGAGTTTCCCTGTAGCTTCAATGTGTAACTAAATAATTCATTAAAGATCCAAATTAAAGTTCTGAATTTCCTTTCCAATTACCAACTAGGATGGGAATCTTTCACCCTCGAAATTGGTGCTAAGGCAAGTAGAGTAGCACTCCACTAGCTCTCCTCTCCAAATGCAAAATGCAAATTCTAAAATGATAAAAATCTACCATCCTTCTTTTTTATTGTATTTTATAAACTTCTAAGGTCCTCCATGGGTCGAATTCCTCCCAAGAGCTTCATGCCAACTCAAGTTGGGAAGAGATTCCCAAGTATGCCACTTGTCCTTCCAATTCTAGCCCTCTCCTTCTCCAATTTCGAATTGGTGTCTCTTTGGCTTCCCTAACTCACTTGAGCTCCCTCTTGGAGGATATTTTTATCCCTGACATGTTATATATGTCAGATGTCAGCCTTCAGGTCTTATTTGTGTCATAGGTGTCATAGCATCTTCATCATTGTTGTCATAGAGCTAGGGCATCTAGCCCAAGTGTCTCACTAGCTTCAAAATGCATCTTCCTCTTCCATGGGAGTTACTCTTCCACTCCAATTTGACCTTAATTGATTCATGCCAAGTATATTGACCTTCCAACTCATCCCAAGAACGTTGGGATTCTTATGGATTCGAAATGACAAGAGGAGGATGCCATGTGGCATAGAAAATCTAGCTTGTGTGGGTCCCACATCCTCCATGTGTCTTCATGATCAATTGCCACTTTGATTTTACCTTGTGTTTATTTATTTATATCCTTTATTAAATATTTATGCCATTCTAGTGTTCAAAAATCATTTATTATCCCCCTTATTTCAAATCCCAAAGCTTCCACCCCCCAACCTAGGGAAGTAGTCATTTTCCTCCATGGCAGTTCATTTGGATGGGTATATTACAACTTTGAATTGGTAATTTCTCTTAATGTGACCCACCTTGTCCATTTGGATATAACTTCACATTATTACTAACTTGGACTTCATTCTTGGCATTTATTTGACCCTTATCATCCATTTGGCAAACTATCATGAGTATGGCCAAGGGGCTTAGGCCATTGTGACCCAATGCAAAATTTTGGGACATGAAAAGTCCTCCCTTTCCAATATTACTTGTCCTCAAGAAATTTCAATACATGTATGTGGAAGAACTTTCTTTCTTTTCAAAATTTTGCTTCCCAAAACTTCTCTTCTGGAACCTTGAGTAGAGCCACCCATGCACTACAATTGTGTGTTTCCAAAAGCAAGGAGATGTGGATTTTCTTTTTCATTTTGATATCCCCTGTAACATCACCACTAAACACAAAAATCTTAATTAAATCCATAAAAACCATGTTTTCACAATTACTCTTTACCTCTTTCATATTTTGGAAACCCCTTATGATACCATTGTAAATTTTGAAGTTGCCACTGAGTTGCACAAATTTCAGTCTTCGAGATCCCATGAATATTTTAGAGAGGAACCACCATGCTTTCTGATGCACTACTATGATCAAAATCACTTTATTAAGTGGGGAATCCATCTCCCATACTACTTGTTTCCCAAAAAATTTGAAATCAATGGGACTAAAAATTATCCCACGGTCGCATTGCTTGTATTGCACTCCAACAATTAAGAGTGCTCTCCAACCCATACCATCAAGAAAGAGAATTCATGGATCCTATTTTCTTGTATGCATTCTTCCAAACATCATGAGTACAAAATATATATGATCAAAGTACATAACAAGATAATAAAAATGTACATCAAGGAGGTGTCTCATCAAAGAATCATGAAAGTGCTTATACCTCAAAGTAAGTAGACCACCATTTTCCAAGTGCATACAAGATTCAACTGACCAACCAACTCTGATCCAATTACATAGGTGAGGATCCCATGTCCTATATTGTTGCTCCAAAAGGATGTAAGATGCATCAAAATAATCAGCCATGTGTTCTTTCATCCAAGAAGTGAATGAAGAACCTCCTCTAAAATTTGAACCAAGTAGGGAGCAAAGAAAACAATAAGCCTTCAAGGGGCTCACATAAGTAAAAATTTTGCATCCATGAACATGTGTATCATCACGAAATAAAAAAGGATGTTGCTGCCAATAAGAATTTGCTCCAATCATATATCGCTTCACCCAAGTAGTGGATGAAGTTCCTCCAATATCAATTGAACTAAGCAAGGAACAAGGGAAATCATGAGTCTTCAAGTGACTCAATTGAGCATCATAAGTGCATCCATGTAGATGTGTTTCATCATAAGGTAACAAAGAATGTTGCTGCAAATGTAAATAATAAATGGCTCTACTAATGTTAGCATATAAAGGAGAGATAGGAGTTTCATACTCCTCATGTGGCACCATAAAAAATAAACCCTTCACCCATACTTCATTAGGATGAATGCTGCAAAATATGGAAGTGTAGGATGTAGGAGAATGAACCAAATCACCCAAATTATCATAAAGTGCAGAAGTGTCCTCATGTGAATGCTCCATAATGGTAGGATCATGCACCTCCCTCAAAAGTGCAAGAATTTCCTCATAGGTTGGTTCCAAGGTAGTGGAATCATACACTTCTTCAAACAATTTTTCACCATTTCCAAGAGGAAACTCAAGTTCATCTTCCACCACATCAAGTGCTTGGGTCTCATCAAGCTCATCTTAAAACACATCAAGCACATAAAAATTTCCATGTTTCTCATGATCTACCATGTCATGAGAATCCTCCATGCAATCTACCATCTGAAAATTTGAAACATAGGGGGAAGAACCAGTATATTGCAACCTTTCAAGAAGTTGCTCATTTTGAATTTTGAGTTTATGAATATCCTCATCATTCTTCAAGTATGCATCATGTAACAATTCATTAAACTCAACCAAATTGTTTCTATCAAAAAGAAAAGACATGAAATTACCTTTGATGTTGCACATTGCTCTTTGAATCTTCTACATGTCTTCAAGGAAGCATTGATCCTTCAAAGAAGAAACCTTCCAACAAGAATTTGACACTAATGCTTGAGTGGCATGGAGCATTCTAAGGGTCTCTTGGATCATCTTTTCATTCATCTTTAAAGACCCTTCAAGAAAAAGACGCTCTTGCAAGTGAACCTCCCCATCTTTTTCCTTATTTCTTGGAACAACTTCATGAAGCTCAAGTGGTGATGGGGAAGTTGATCTTGTTTCTTCTTCAACTACTACAAGGTCTTCATTTTCATGTTTAATGGAAGTTTTTCTTTCAGAAACACTTTCAAAATTGATCTCTATGTCACCAACATAGAGGTGTGAGCACCCATCAATAGGTACTCCTTCATAGTTCAAGCATCCATCAGTAGATGCTCCTTGATTCATTTCCAAGGTATAATGTGTCTCGAAATGATCTTAAATACTTTAAATAGAACCTTCTTCATTCTCATGTTATGTCTCTTCATCTTTTTTAGAGTCACTTGGGAGTGACTTTCGATCCTCTTCATGTATTGCTTCTTCTACTTCACCTATTTAAGAACTAGGTGGTTCATGGGTCTCCTCCTTTTTCTCCTTCAAGCAAGCTGATGCATTTTTCCCCTTGGTTTCCTTAAGATCAATATGTTTGGAATCTCTTTTTGAATAAATCCCAAGAACTCTCCTCAAATAGGACATACATGCATTCCCTGAAGCTTCATATATTTCACTTCTCTTTTCACTCACACACATATGATTTTCTCTCCAAGGTCTTTTACAAGAATGGCATAAACCTTTCTTCACTAACTCCACATCTTCATTTTTGGATCTATTTGCAAACACCCAATCAGCATAGTCTTCAAAAGGAATGGTCTTTTGTGTATCTTCCTTCAAAGCAAGATATGCTTGATATTGTTGGGGCAAGGTTTTATATGTTGCTCTCCATCTTTGTAACTCATTCATAGAATTATCCTTTGGTAGTGTGACACACTCATCTTCATCAGATTCAAAGTCATAAGAATAACCATTTTTCCTTATGAAATTGTAATAAGTGTTGCATGATGGCACCTCTTCCTCATACCATTCACATTCTACTTCATATTGCTCACAATCATCTGCATACTGCTCATAAGCATTATACTCATAGGAGTCACCATAATAGTAAGACATGGACGCAAATTATTATTCAATGTCTGATATTAGTTCACAAGTGCAAGAACCATGCTCTGATACTACTTTTAATGTCCCTTTTTTGAATTTTATTAAAATGGTGAAATTTTCAACTTTTCCACTAGTTCGACCTTTGACTAGTATTGGTCTCTTGGTCTCCAAATGACACCAAATGCTCCCAAATTGTTACAGAAGGTGTATGGATGATATTAGGAAATAATTATTAGGTTCATGGATGCTTTATAGTCTTCAATAGTCTTCTGAAACTCTCCTTTAAGTTCTTTCCAAATTAGGGAGTTTGACTAGCAATTTGGGGTTCAAATCCCCATGGGGTAGATGCTGGAAATGGATTTCCAAATGCTATTGGACCCTCTCGAATTTATTAAAATAGGTATAGGATCTCTAGGGGACATAAATATATTCTCATATGCATCACCATTCATTTTATTAAGTCTGATACAACCCTCTTAAATCAGATACAAAAAGACTAGTTTCGACCTTGGGGGAAATGATAGGCAATCTTCTACAAATGATATAAAAGTGGACAATATGACTCCAAAATATTATGAATTGAACATGAAACTTGTATAAAAGATAAATAACAGTCCATATATCATTAAATCATCAATATTTCACTGGACCATTCGAATACATCAACATATCATTGGCATACATCAACATAGTGGGGAAATTGGCACCATTTGCTCATTAATAATCAGATTTACATAGTTCCAATTGTAATATTGAATTGAATACGTTCTGAACATGAATAATAGATAATTTAAATCATATTATAAAATAATTAAGCATTAGAATCTCCCCCAAAGAGAACAATATCTCACCAAGTGCGCAATTCCTCAAGGATCATGAATATGCCAAGAAATAGAAGAATGGTTGTAGAAGCAAGTTGAAAGAGATGTGACCATGAGATACTCTGTAGATTCAACCTATAAAAAAAGACTCCATTAAATCTCCAAATGAAGGGTCTGAATGACCTTTCCAATTACCAACTAGGATGGGAATCGTTCACCCTCGAAATTGGTGCTAAGGCAAGTAGAGTAGCACTCCACTAGCTCTCCTCTCCAAATGCAAAATGAAAATTCTAAAATGATAAAAAGCTACCATACTTCTTTGTTATTGTCTTTTATAAACTTATAAGGTCCTCCATGGTTCGAATTCCTCCCAAGAGCTTCATGCCAACTCAAGTTGGGAAGAGATTCCCTAGTATGCCACTTGTCCTTCCAATTCTAGCCCTCTCCTTCTCCAATTTCGAATTGGTGTCTCTTTGGCTTCCCTAACTCACTTGAGCGCCCTCTTGGAGGCTATTTTTAGCCCTAACATGTCATATATGTCATATTTCATCCTTCAGGTCTGATTTGTGTCATAGGTGTCATAGCATCTTCATCATTGGTGTCATAGATCCAGGGAATCTAGTCCAAGCGTCTCACTAGCTCCAAAATGCCTCTTCCTCTTCCATGGGAGTTACTCTTCCACTCCAATTCGACCTTAATTGAGTCATGCCAAGTATATTTACCTTCCAAATCATCCCAAGAACATTGGGATTCTTATGGATTCGAAATGACAAGAGGAGGATGCCATGTGGCATATAAAATCTAGTTTGTGTGGGTCCCACATCTTCCATGTGTCTTCATGATCAATTGCCACTTTGATTTTCCCTTGTATTTATTTATTTAGCTCCTTTATTAAATATTTATGCCATTCTAATGTTCAAACATCATTTATCATCCCCCTTATTTCAAATACCAAAGATTCCACCCGCCAACCTAGGGAACTAGTAATTTTCCTCCATGGCAGTTCATTTGGATGGGTATATTACAACTTTGAATTGGGAATTTCTATTAATGTGACCCACCTTGTCCATTTGGATCTAATTTCACATTATTAGTAACCTGGAATTCATTCTTGGCATTTATTTGACCCTTAGCATCCATTTGACAAACTATCATGAGTATGGCCAAGGGGCTTAGGCCATTGTCACCCAATGCAAAATTTTGGGACATGACAAGACCACTAAGATTTAACAAACCTCACACTTTCACTCAATTAATTGCAGAGAAGAATTAACAAGAAGTATGATCAAATTCACACATAAAACTCAAAATATGTGAGAAACTGTTGTTGATACATTCATCAGCTGTAAGATGGAAAAAATATTTCAATACAATAGAATGAATTCGATATCCCAGGAAGGATTCGAATTATCCTCAAGTCATGGCTTAGTATTCATTGGAACCATCTCCCGATAAGGTCTAGTGGCCACCGATGGTTAATGATTAGTCAACCGGAGTAGAACTAATCATAACTAGACCATGTGAGCACAATAAAAGGGAAGGAGACTCCAATGATGGCGCATACTAGTTGTCAGTGGTCAAGGAGGACACTCCTAGTCTCAGTAGCAGTCAATCTAAGATCTATAATCAATTAACTGAGTAATCAGTCCTCAAATCAAGGAACTGACTGATAGATCTACTAAATATGTGGAAAAGGGTCCACTTGTAACTTCAGTGATGATAAAAAGGGCGCATCAGTGGCTAGGAGGGCTAATAATGACTAGAAACAAGCTCCAGGGGGGCCAGAATAGGGACTAGGTGCTAGGAGACTCCACTGCTGTTGACTGGATGCATGCAGTGCTGGATGGAATGCATGCAAATCCAAGATGATGATGGTGAGAATATTCCAAATCCAGGTTGACCATTCTAATGGATTTCTCTTTTGAAAAAAAAAATTCTATAGGATATATCGATCAACCCTTCCAATTAACACACCTCGACACAAACAACATAGTTTAGAAAGGGTTATCCAACCCTTCCAATTCACACACCTTGACATGAATAACATGGTTTAGTAAGGATAGGATAACCCTTCCCTATTTCCCCCCTTACATTTAAAATATGCTTGAGGAGGGTTAGTTGACCCTTCTACTAGATAAATTGTGATTCCAATACCATCTTTCAGGAAGGGTCAACCGACCCTTCCACTAGATAAACTGTGATGTCAATAATATCTTAAAGGAAGTATTAGGAAAACCTTCCACCTAATAAACCATGATGTCAATGCCATATTTTAGAAAGGGTCGATCAACCTTACACTAGATAAAAAATGACACTAATACCATCTTTGAGGAAGGGTCAAGTGACCTTTCTCCAAGGTCACCTAAATGAGAATACAATCTTTGAGGAAGGCTCAGTAAACCCTTATAATGGATTTCTATTATGCGAAACCTTTTCTATAGGATGGATTGACTGAACCTTCCAGTTGACATACCTCAATGTGAATAGCATAATTTAGGAAGTGTTAGAAGAACCTTCCAATTGACACACCTCAAAGAGAATAATATAGATTTTGAAGGGTCGATTATACCTTCCCTAGTTCCCCCCTTAAACAAAAAAATATGATTGAGGGAGGGCCGGCTAAACCTCCCACTAGATAATCTATGATGATAATACTATATTTGAGGAAGGGTTTTCCAACACTTTCTCTAGATAAGCTGCAATGTCGGTACCATCTTTAAGGAACAGTCAACTTACCCTACCACTAGATAAACCATTATACCAAGACCATATTTGAATAAGGATCAGTTGACCCTTCTTTGAGGTCACCTTGAGTGAGAATACGACCTCAAGGAAGGGTCGACTGACCCTTCTAATGTATTTCTCTTATGAAAAATATTTTCTATAGGATGGGTTGGTTTTCCCTTCCCATTGACAAACCTTGACACAAATAACATAGATCAAGAAGGGTCGGTTTACCCTTCCATTTGACACACCACGATGTGAATAACATAGTTCAATAAGAGTCAATTGGCCCTTCCATGGTTCCCCCATTACATAAAAAATGTGCTTAAGTAAGGGTCGGTCAAACCTCCATTAGATAACTCGCGATTCTAATATCGTATTTGAGGAAGGGTCGACCGACCATTCCACTAGATAAATCGTGCCACCAATACTATCTTTAAGGAAGGGTCAACCAAACCTTTCACTAGATAAACCATGGCACAAATACCATCTTTAAGGAAGGTTTGACCGACCCTTCTATGTCCTACTACTCCATGTGAATTCTATGTTGGGTAAGGGTTGATCGACCCTTCTCCATCCTACTACTACATGTGAATTGTATCTTTGGGAAGGCTCGACCAACCTTCTCCAAGATACCGCTCCATGAGAACAAAATTCCAAAGGAAATAAAATCTTGCTGTATGGTGGTGACATCACCCAACCTCATAATAGGTACCATTGAATAAGATTCTTGTGCCAGAAGGAATTTTGATACTTCTACTACTATTATTTATGTCATGAACAATTCCATTCTAGATAAACATTCTAATACATGGTTTTTGAAGGTGAATGTGTTGATGTTCTCCATGGTTCTAGCATCGGGAAAACATTCTATAGATCATTCTCTTGGATGGGTTCATGACCCAGATAGAATGGCCCCGTCATAGCCCTTGATTGTGTTTTTATGGCTTGGATGCTTATCCTCATCCATTCATGTGTTGACTAGAGTGGTAGTAGGATAGAGGTCACATTGCATACTCTAGGTGGGAGTGCTCCTTATCCTGAGTGATCTATTATTGTAAAGTGAGATGACTTATCTATGTTACAAGGAGATCTTATCTCCTTGTATATTATACAAAGTCTAATCTAATGTTGAATTTGACAATTGGCTCTGATAAGTGTCCAGGACTTCTTAGAGTATGGTCAAACCATCATTGGAGATTATTGAAAGAATGTAACCGCATGTGAGTAGATATCAATGACGAGAAATTTTCAATGATGAAGAAATAACCGAGTCAATATTATCCATTGAATAAGTCCCAAAGAAAGTTGAAGGCAAGAAAGAGCACAATTGCCCTAGCAAAAGGGGTAAATTGAGCCTAGAAGACAAAATGACAAGTCAAATTGAAAAATAAATAACAGTTCAAGTCATCCTCAAGACTAAAAATCAAATCAACTGAAGAATATAAATATAAGTGTTCTCACACTTCATTTCACACATTCAAGTGATCTCATCTCTCTCAATTGGTGCGCACTTCTCAAGGAAGACAAGTGAAGTTCACTAAAATCAAAATTTTGGGGTTTCTCTTATTCTCTTACTCTCTTGGAATATTATCTAACCTCACTAGGGTTTATTGTGAAGGAGGTCGAACATGTCTTGTGATAGGGTTCAACTTCATCATTAGTATTGTTCTTGTATTGGATTAATTTATTCTGAGAAAAGTTTGTTGGGTTTCTCCTATTTGGGTTTCCAAGGATAAATCTTTGTGTCTCTTGTGGATGATTATCTTTCAGTGATCCTTTTTTATTTTCCACTGCAAATGAGTGATGCTATAAATGTGGGATGAAATGAATTATGAATTAAAGTTGAAAGAGATGAAAATTATACTAGTAAGTTAAAAATTCAACATGGTCTCAAAGCAGTTCTGAATAAATTCCATTTCCAGAGACTATGTATGCCCTAATATGGAAACTAGGGATTCCAATTTTGGACACTTCCCACCATAGTTTGGACTTGAAAGGAGTATGGTTGAAATCACCCTAGGAGGTTGCACTTATCTATGGAAGCAGATCTCAGTTTCGTGAATTTCAATTTTGACCTAATTTCTATTGGAACTGAGGAACTAGGTTTTCCAATTTTGAGCCTTTCTAGCCACAGATCAAATTGAAAAATAGTGTTTTGAAGTTCTCCCTAGGATTTCACATATATTTGTGGAGGAAAATTTTAGTTTTGGCCAATCAGTTTTGACCTAGCTCCTGCTAAGGTTTCAAAATCAGATTTTCATATTTTTTCAAGATGGTGTCTAGAGATGAAGACAGGTTGGATGATGTTGAGATTACAAATGAAATCCAGTATTATTTTGTCTCTTATATTAATGATACTATTTCAGATATCAGTGGCATCTCGTCAATGGACAGTGGTGGTTCTAGGGACATGATAACCCCCGAAAAGAAGAAGGACCTCTCAAAGATGAAATGTTACACTTGTTGGAAATTTGGTCACTTTGCTTATCAGTATACTCAAAGGAAAAGGAAGAGAGAACAACATACATCAAAAACTAATGTTGAATATCTTCCACCTCAGAAGAAAAGAAGACAAATTTGATGAAGATTGCAAAGAGTACTCCTAAGTACTCAAGAGCTTTAGCATGAAAGTGTTTTGTAGAATATGCCAAAGGAGTTCTTTCCATAGTAGGTCTAAAGGGGATCTAGAACCTAATACTTCAATATACATGTACGGGAATCCTTGGATGTCTCCTTATACTATGTATGATTCTCTCCATAATACATGAAGATCCAAGGAGAAAACTTCAACAGATTCCAAAAGTTCAATTCTTGACAAAGAAGAAGATCAAGGTCTTCAGATCAGATGATGATGCAAAGTACCTTCCCAGAAACTCCAGTGATTTTTGTGAGGCAGAGATCAAGAGGGAGCCAAAAAAACAAACAAAGATAAGTATTTTATACTTTATATAATAAGTTTTATTTTCTCAAATTAAATTGGTATCTTTATTGATGAATAGCATGACTATTTAAATTAGTATTGCTTAACCCTTGTGGGTATTTATTTCATGGATAGGACCATTATAAAGATTGTGGATACAAAGATCTGTGATGCCACCAATACGACAGTTATGCTTAGATCAAGTGTCCTGACTAGATATTGGGGATGAGACTCCTAAGGTAGAATTCACATGAATGGATCCTTGGTTGTTCAACATACACCCATGTGCCAAGGAAGAAGAGAATGAAGACGATCTCCTTCAGAGATCTAGAAGACTCCATATGAATTTTTATAGTAAGGAGCAGGAGGATCCGAAGTATGAGTGTCCCTCTGTTATATTGATCATGTGTATATCCAGATGAGACAATAGAACCATCAGAACAAGTGGATCTGCCAAGAGATGATGCAGTGATCAGACTACATATAATTAGGAAGCCATGATGGAAGAATATTAGTCCATCATAAAGAATGATGTGTGATAGTACTGAGACCTCAAGGGAATTCAATGGAGAATTCCAAGTAGATATAGAAGATATAGAATTCAGTCCATATTAGAATCCAATATGGCACATTATATAGGATATGGAGTTATCCATTTTCTGCATAACCTGAGAAAGTCTTGGATGGAATCCAGTAGACCCAATTGATGGGACCTGACACAAAAATGGATACACAGGGGAAAACAATATTCCACATATATGGTGTAGGGATATTGGCCCAAAATCAAAGTATCCATATGCACTGAATGCAGGATACTCAAACACAAAGAGAGTAGAGTGTCCATATGCAGAGGGAGAAGGATACTTAGATACAAAGGGAGCAGTATTATTTCACATAGAAGGAGTAGCCACAACACAGCTTATTGATAAAGAATACTTTGTATGGACTCAAGCAGGCCTCTAGAAATAAATTGACAGATACTTGATGAGATTGGGTTTCACTAAGAGTGATGTAGATTCCAACCTTTATTGCAAGGTTGTTTATGGTGACCATTTGATCTTGGTACTATATGATTGATTATAAGTTCCTTTACAAAAGCATAGAAGCTCAATGTCGAGTGTAAGAGGGAGTTGGCCTATGAGTATGAGATTATTGGGATTAAAGGTATGATGAGATATTCCTAAGGCAGAGGGAATATACAGTTAATATCCTAATAGATTTAGGATGATGGACTGGAATTCCATGACTATACTTATGGAGGTAGATTTGAAGAAGCTGAGTGATTCCAATTCATATTTAGATTTGATGGATCCCGTGATGTGTAAATCTGGAGAAGCTAGGTGATTCCGCTTCAAATTCATATTTGGTGATGTACAGGAAGTTGATCAAATTCTAGATGAAATGTTTTCTCTATAGTAAATACCCTAAGCTACTTATGGTTGAGTCAAGACTCTTCCATTGGGTTGTGACAAAGCATGTGCTAAGGTACATGTGTGGTACAATTGGATATGATCCAAGTGATGTATCAAGTAATGAAGTTCGCAAAAGATATATAGAATATGACTAAGAATAATGCAGTGGACAAAGAATCATATTGAGGTACTACTTCAACTTGGATTAGTTGATATACTAGATTAACGGGAAGCATACTTCTATGGCACTTAGTACAACAGAAGTAGAGTGAATTACAACCATTATCACAAGGCTATTTGATTTGGAGATCAAATACCACTTCATCCAAGACATGCCACAAAATGGAGCAATGAATTTCTAGTACATATTTACGAATGAACATATAGCTGACATTCTCACCAAGCCTCTGTTCAAGCCAAAGTTTGTACACTTTAGGTACAAGCTTAGTGTGATGGAGAATGCCTCTCTAAGTGAGAGGGGTCATTGATGGATGTGTAACACTTTGATGATGATATACAGATATTCATATGAGAAATGAATGGCCCAGACACTATGATGATGAGTGGAATACATTCGTATGAGAGATGAATGGCCCATACACTGTGATGATGAGCGGAAGACATTCATATGAGAGATGAATGGACCAGACACCATTATGATCTTCTAGATGAGAAGTAAACATTCATATGAGAGATGAATAGCTAAAACATCATGATTATTCGATATATGAGTGGAAAACATTCACCAAAGTGAATGGACCTGTACAAATCCAGTTGCAGTATAGTAGTACAGATGCATTTGCAGTACAGACACTATAGTACAGATGTAGTTGCAGTACAGATATAGTGCAGTTCTAGTACAGATGTAGTATAGATGTGGATGTAGTACAAGTACCATACAGATGAATATGTGGTATAGATGAGTAACATCGGGCATACATTCTCCATGGAAATCCATGGTGATGGAGAAAGACTCATTCACTCACAGAAATAGCTAGTTTCTCTAGTGGTGAATGGCCCTGGTGCAATATTAATAGACTCCAGATGCAGATTATGGACATTATCACCAAGTTAGCAACTTGGCACAAAATGTCTCCCTCCCTGAGAGGGAGTATTGATGTTCTCCATGGTTCCGGCATCGGGGAAATATTCTACATATCATTCTCTTGGATGGGTTCACGACCAAGAGAGAATGTCCCCATCGTATCCATTGAATGTGTGTCTTATGGCTTGGATTTTTAGCCTCTTCCAGTCATGTGTTGACTAGAGTGGTAGTATCCTAGAGGTCACATTGTGTACTCTATGTGGGAGTGCTCCTTATTTAGAGTGATCTATTCTTGTAGAGTGATATGAATTGTTTATGCTACAAGGAGATCTTATATCCTTGTATATTAGACAATGTCTAATCTAATGTTGAATTTGACAGTTGGCTCTAAGAAGTGTCTGTGACTTCTTAAAGTATGGTCAAACCAACATTAGATCTCTACTAAAATAATTTGACCGCATGTGAGGATATATCAATGAGGAGAAATTTTATATGATGAATAAATAACCAAGGAGTCAAGATAATCCATTGAAGAATTCCCAGAGAAAGTAGAAGGCAAGAAAGAGCACAATTGCCCCAACAAAAGGGGTAAATTGACCCTAGAAGACAAAATGACAAGTTGACTTGAAAAATAAATAAAATATAAATAAAGAATAAATAAAAGTACAATTCGGCCTCAAGAGTAAAAATCAAGTAAACTAAAGAATATAAATAGAAGTGTTCTCACACTTCATTTCACACATTCAAGCAAGCTCATCTCTCTCAATTGGTGCACACTTCTCAAGGAAGACGAGTGAAGTTTACTAGAAGCAAAATTTTGGCTCTCTTATTCTCTTATTCTCTTGGAAGATTATCTACCCTATCTAGGGTTTATTTTGAAGGAGGTCTAACATATATTGTGCTAGGGTTCAACTTCATGATTGGTATTGTTCTTGTATTGTATGAATTTATTCTGAGAAAAATTTGTTGGTTTTTCTCCCATTTGGGTTTCCCGGGATAAATATTTGTGTCTCTTTTGCATGGTTATATTTTGGTGATCATCCCTATTTTATTTTCTATTGCAAGTGAATGATGATATAATTGTGGGATGAAATTAGTTATGAATTAAAGTTGAAATAGATGAAAATTATACAACTAAGTTAAAAATTCAAAAGACTGCATCTTATTTGGTAGCATTGGATCAACCCAACAAATTGGAAACTCTAAGAAACATGAACATAAATGGGTTTGCAAACTTATCAAGAAGAATTCCATAATTAAATGTGTAGGGTAGTGGTCAAAACATACCATTCTTCAATGTTTTGAATCCTAAATTTCAGAGCTTACAACAAAAACTCATGCAAGTTTACCTTGCTATGTTTTATGGGGTTTGCGATAGTCCGGAAATAAAATTATTTTTAAATGTAAAATAAGGGATCCTCCCATTGTGGCACATAAGATCAGTATTTCTTATAGAGAAAGGAAAAATTATAAGAAGCCATATTCTTTTGGGATCCTCAATGAACCTATAATTGAAAAAAACAAAGTATGGGGTTATGTCGATGGAACTTGTCAAGGCCATCCAATCATTTGCAAAGTTGCATCCTTCCTTTTCCTTAGCTCGGATCATTTCTTTACCCCAAAGTATGGAGTAGGGAAAGGCACAAACATTACAACTGGATTTTTTCTCTATGGATTCTCATGAAATATGCCACTAAAAGAGGAATTAGGGAACATATTATGTAATTCAAAAATAATTTTGATTACCAGCACAATCGACAATATAAGATGTTCAATATTGATGGTTATTGACTTCTTACCCCTCTGATGGTGGGTAAATAACCCTAACAAATACACCACAAGATATCCTCGCCATTCAATTCATGGCCAAAGGGTAACAAACATAAACCATTATACCACAATGCCGTCAAACATAAATAGGTTTGCAATAGGAATCAAGAACAAATTCCATAGTTAAATGTATCTTCTATTTCAAATAAGGACCAAACATTATCCCAATTGAAACACATTCAAAGAAAAAAATAAAATGTAGTATTATTTCTCCACATGACAAGCAGTATACCAGATCATCTCCTATGTTATATATGTTTCAAAAAGCACCATGTTTTGACAACTAATACAATCATTGCCACACATAAAGGTAGAAAATCCACTCTCCATAAAAGAGTATACATCAATGCTCAACAAGTAGAACCATATATTAGCTTGTTCGGGGCATCATTCATTCATGAAAATAAATGTGATTTTTTTAACAGAAAGAATGATGTAACAAAAATGAGCAAACTAAATTCATTGTTACTCATGTTAAACTAGTAAATTCAACCAAAATTTTGGAAAAATTAGAGGTCAATAAAACCTACATCCATAAACTATAACAATTTTTATTATCATTTTCCATTCAAGCTTGTTCAAGAAACCTAGATCAGGAATGGGTTTCTCTTTCTAAATTATTTTTCCAAAATAACTATAACCTTAAAACTATCTCAACAAATCATTAGTTTCTCTTCATAAATGTAAGGGTTTCACAATGCATAACAGTTTTCAATAACAAAAGCATGAAAATAGAGGAATCCCATAAGTCCTTACTAGATTTGTGCTACTCTTCCCTAACCAATAGTTTTATTGCTTAACAATGACATGCACAAATGGAAATGATTTTAGGTAACAATTGTCCCCAATGAATCTTGAGAAGGAGAATGTTCCAATGGTCACGGGTTCAAATGATCATGGGTCATCCTAGGTTTTTCTTCCAATGTTTGCAAGTTAAAATCTCATGGTGTAAATCACATGAAAAATAGATAAATTAAAATAAGAATGAAAAGTATTGAAACCAGCACAACCCTCATATAGCTCTATCTCTAAACTCTAAATGTCTCAAGAAGGAGGGACCAAGGTTTCAAATAGTCATGAGGGTTGACAATGCTAAAAGGAAAAAAAAAAAAAAAAAATCACTAAATCATTTTCAGACAGCATTCCTGATATGGGGTGCAATTGAGGTATCTTTAGTCGATGGTGCTTCAAGGTTAGTGCGTAGGTGATTTCAATTATGTGTGTAGTTTGGTTTGCAACCAAAACTATTTTAGGAAAGGAATCGTTAGTCCACAATGCTTCCAAGTGAGTTCCCAGTTGTTTCCACTATTGTGTATATGTGGACTTGCAAGAAAATGGAGTTGTAGGAAGAATAAAGGGGATTAAAGGTTGTAGGAAGTAGAAGATAGATATCAAACCAATACCAACTCCCTAAATGAACCTTCTTACCTAGGGGCATACTGATATGCATATCACTATTTTTACTAATTTTGTTTTGCAATATATGGAAATAAGGACCAGTTTCCAATGATCAGGGGTTCAAATTATAGTGGTTCATCCAAGGGTTTTTCCTCCTAGTGGTCATGGGTTCAAATGATCATGGATCATCTTAGGATATTTTCCCCAATGGTAATGGGTTCAAATGATTATGGATCATCCTAGGGTTTTTTTCCATGGTTGTTGTTAACACCCAAAAAGTGCTCACTAGCGCATTCCCTTATTCACATGACCCATTTGTCCACTTTTCCACCATTTGAGCCTCTAAAGCCATCAAAAGGTCACAATAAAGACCACAATACACCCTTTTTCCCCTCAAAAAATACAAAAAACCCTCAAAAAGGGTCCAGAATTCCCAAAAAATATTAAAAGGGAATAAAAATATTCAAAATATTCAAAAAAGGAAAAAAGAGGGAAAAAGAGACCTAAACCATGTTGGCCAATACCATTGGTTTTCTTAAAACCATAATGGTATTCCCCATCACCAAAAACTATAAAAAGGTGATAGGGGCTCCTCACTTTCGATCCACATTTCATCCTATCCTCATGCTGTCAAAATCTCTCTTGAGTTCTTTGCCCATTTTAGCATCTTGGAGAAGAGACCATTGGAGCTTGGAGTACCTCAACCTTGGAGATGCTCAACACCAAACATCCTCACCTTTGAGGTAATACAAAAAATTCTATTATTTTTTATCTTGTTCTTCCAGAGATCCATTTGCTTATTATTCTTAATCTTGTTCTTGTTTATTTGCACATGTTTATGTTAATGTTAGATTAGATTCAGTTTGTTGTTATTTCTTTTTTATTCAAGACTGCTATTACAAGTTAATAGGTGCATCATTGCACATGCTTGGTTGAAAAACCAAGCAATAGTGTTTTTGGTGACTCCGCTTTGTTTCGAACTTTAAATTTTTCGCTTTAGATATTTGTTTTTTACTTGTTTTTACCATTCCAATTAGCAGATCTGCCATACTAGATAGCATATTCATTGCTGCCCTAGCTATTGGCCCTTTCTGTAGCCTTTAACAGACCGAAATTTCACTTTTCAGTTTCATTTTCGGCGACCATTTTTTCGTTTTTCGCATTGCAACTTTTCACCCGACAGTCGCACGGTTCATCGCAGCCTCGCGGCCTTTTTCCGTGCTGCACATCATGGATTCGGGGCCTTTTTCCATGCTACACATCGCGGCTTCGCAGCTTGTTTCCGTGCTACACATCATGGCTTCACGGCCTTTTTCCGCTCTGCACATCGCAGCTTCGCGGCATTTTTTTGCGCTGCACTTCGCGGCCTTTTTCCGCACTGCACATCGCGACTGTGCGCCTAAAACCCGCAATGCACATCGCGGCTTTTTCCCTAAAACCCGCGATGCTATTATTTTTCGTACGGCCCAATTTTTAGAAAATTTTTGCTGCATTATTACCCATTTAGCCTATTTTTCCAGCATTATTTTTCCCTATAATTTTTTCCAGCATTCTATTTTAATTATTACAACAATAGTAAATCATTTTCTATTCCATATGCTCCATTAAAATCTTTTTAAAAATTTTCAGCAAGTGAAAGAAAGGTTTTTTAAGCACTCTGTTTAGATCATAGGTTTCACTTCAAATTTGCTCAATAGTTTTGCCCAAGCAAACATTTAGAAATCCATTTATTTCTTACAAATTTTATGTTATTTGCTTTTCTTGAAAAAATTATTTCAAAAGTCCGTCATTTTTTAATTATTTTTATTAAAGCATATACATTTCAGAAAATGCCTTTACTTTTGGCAAATTGGAATCGTCTTGTTTTTAATTTGTAATCATTTGCCCAAACGAGACAAATTCATTTTCAGTTAAATAATCACACTTGCACCCAATCTGCCACATTTTTAATCAACTGAGCCTCAAAATCTACCTAAACTCAGCAAACACTTTAACCCCACTTGGGGAACACTTGAAGAATATTGTAGCTAGGTAGGATTGGGGGGATAGGTGTTCCAATAACACCCCTCAATTATTTACATCTGAGACATAGTGTTTTGACTTTTAGGATCCCAAAAATCCCTTATTATTTGTTGACACGGTTATACACCAATTTATCAGGAAGGCCTCTCCCTTAGGAGGGTTGAAGTAGCCAGACTGGTTCCAGAAGCCTGAGTGGAATACCACTATCCATTCAGTAACCGAAGGATACCTTTCGCAGTTCTCGGTGTACCACCCGTATGGGAGTACAGCGGCGATAGAACCAAACTGCAAATTCACCCAACTGAACGTGTCATGAATGGGGTATCTTAGTGGCCATTTTTTAGGATTGTCTACCCGGTGTCCCTCCCGGTAGGGGGATATCTAGCCTTTGATTCCACTACTCATATTTTCTGACTTGGATTTCATCACCTTGTAGAGGATATGTTTCGTTGAATCATAATACCACTTTTAGTTAGGCGTTTGCATGCTCTGCTACCCCCCTTGGTCTAGTAAGCACCACTTTTTCAAGGAGCCGATTGATTTTTGGTATTCTGACAACTTTTTCTTGATTCCTCCACTTACTATAGCACAGTTGTTATAGTAAGTTCTTTTGAGGTTGGTTGTTGGCCTGAGAGCCATTGTTTTTTTTCACACTCCCCTCCTGCACACATTGTTGCATTAGGGTCTTGAGTTTTTATCTCACCACCATCCATTGGTATTTCTAGACATCTCTCACCATTAAGAACTTAAGACGATCCCGTCGTTTTCAGGGTGAACCCCCTCAGTTCGGTACACTCGACTCTCCACGTCATTGACGTAGAGCGTTATCCCTTGACTCCACACATCATCGGCATAGAACCCATTCATCCGATTATGACGCGCCTCATTTTACATCTGATTCTAAGGCTGAATCCGAACACCCTACCGAGACACCACCAACCAACCCCATGGCTGGATCAAACTATTGCTTGGTTTTTCAACCAATCAAGTGAAAGGATGCACCTATTAACTTGTAATAGAAGTCTTGAATAAAAAACAAATAACAATAAACTGAATCTAATCTAACATTAACATAAACATGTGCAAATAAACAAGAACAAGATTAAGAACAATAAGAAAATGGATCTCTGGAAGAACAAGATAAAAAAATAATATAATTTTTTGTATTACCTCAAAGGTGAGGATGTTTGGTGTTGAGCAGCTCCAAGGTTGAGGTACTCCAAGCTCCAATGGTCTCTTCTCCAAGATGTTGAAATGGGCAAAGAACTCAAGAGAGATTTTGACAGCATGAGGATAGGAAGAAATGTGGATCGAAAATGAGGAGCCCCTATCACCTTTTTATAGTTTTTGGTGATGGGGAATACCATTATGGTTTTAAGGAAACCAATGGTATTGGCCAACATGGTTTAGGTCTCTTTTTCCCTCTTTTTTCCTTTTTTGAATATTTTGAATATTTTTATTCCCTTTTAATATTTTTTGGGAATTCTGGACCCTTTTTTAGGGTTTTTTGTATTTTTTGAGGAAAAATATATATTTTGAGGGGGAAAAGGGTGTATTGTGGTCTTTCTGGTGACCTTTTGATGGCTTTAGAGGCTCAAATGATGGAAAAGTGGACAAATGGGTCATGTGAATAAGGGAATGATCTAGTGAGCACTTTTTGGGTGTTAACAGTTGTAGGTTTCAAATTGAAGCCAGCAAAAATAAATGGAGCCAGCAAAGCCCTAATATAGCTCTCTCTCTCTCTCTCTAATATTTTTCAAGTAGGGACCAAGGTTTCAAAGAGTCATGAGGGTTAGAATCTCTCTCTCTCTCTCTCTCTCTCTCTCTGGGACCAAGGTTTCAAAGATTCATGAGGGTTAGAAACTGTTAAATTTCATACATTCATAGCATTAAACATAAATGCATAACCAAGATCACTAGAAGCAAGACAAAGCACAAAACAACAACACGGAGTTTGACCTGGGAAACCCAAATGGGAGAAAACCCAGCAACCTTCGCAGAGAGATGATAATTTCGAGATCATAGTACAAATAAGAAAAGAGAAAGAATGTGAAAATGTATTTCACAAGTAGATGCCCCAAATAAGATTCCTCCTTCAAGTGATGCGAAATCAACCTCCTCCAAGTGATGCACACTTGCTAAGTGTGAGAGAATGAGCTAATGAGGTGCACTAGCCTCTTATTTATACAAGTGCAAAAACCAAAAATTCCCTAACTAGGCCGACTTCACCTGGGAGCAATAAATAATTTATTTTTAATAATTTTCTTTTGTTTATTTGAACCCCAAGGTTTACATTGACTCTTACATGTGATTACATAAATAATTACATCCATTTCATCATCCTTAGGAGGTACAATCAAGTTCAATAAAATATAATGAATAATATCTTCCGAAGTTGCACAAAATCCAACACTCCCTCTCAACGAGGAAGGTATTCTTCGATCTTCATCAGCATCATGATCATCTGGGTTTCATCTTGTACTCTACTTTGTCTCCATCAGCTCTATGCATACTGAAGGTTGTCCACATAGTCTCAGTGTATCATCTTCACTGGTCCTTTGGTGAGTCCAGGAGAATCACTCAATCCTGGATTTCAGGAGAATCTCTCAATCCTGAATATCTGTGACATCCTCACCAGTCCTTCAGTGAGTCCAGGAGAATCACTCGATCCTGGATCCAGGAGAATCACTCAATCTTGGATATCTGAGATAATCAGCTGTGCCATCTCTGTTATACCATTTTCTACCCATCTGTCTCATCTGTCGATGGGTTCCCCCAATACCAGGCTAAGATCTCAGACGAGCAAATGGGCATGACCATCTACTGACTATCCAACTCATCTTCCTATGGGATTTCTCCCATATCTGGCTGAGTACTAGGACTGTAGAGGCACCAGTGCAATCACACGACTAACTGTTGACTATCCTACTCATCTGCCTATAGGATTTATCCCATATCTGGCTGAGTAACCGGACTGCAGAGGCACCAATGTGAACCTGACCAACTGCTGACTGTCCTACTCATCTTCCTATGGGATTTCTCCCATATCTAGCTTAGTAACTAGACTACAGAAGGCACCAGGGTGAGCCCGACCAACTGTTGATTGTCCTACTCATCTACCTATTGGATTTCTCCCATATCTGGCTGAGTAACTGGACTACAGAAGGCACCAGGGAAAAGAAAGGAAAGCATCTCAATGTCATATTTCCCTCTCAATGAGGGATACATTCTTTTCGACTCCAAGTCTTCTGCGAAAGTATTAAAACTTCATCCTGGGAAGAGCCTTGGTGATAACATCTGCAGTCTAGTCATCTATCAGCACGTACTGTAACTCGATCGCACCTTTCCGCACCATATCACGAATGTAGTGATATCGAATCTCGATATGCTTCGACCTATCGTGAAATATAGGATTCACTGACATCTGCACGGTTATCATAGTGAATCACGGTCAGCTTTGGAATCTAGCCGAACAATCCTGCCAAGAGTTTACGAAGCCAAAATGCTTCTCAAGCTACTGTGCTAGCAGCCATGTACTCGACCTCTGCAGTACTAAGTGCTACTGAGTTCTGCTTCCTGCTGCACCAGGAAATAACTGCAGAACCGAAACTGAAGCAACATCCAGAAGTACTCTTCCGATCTGCAACACATCCATCCCAATCTGAGTCTGTAAACCCCTTCAATATCAAGTCACCATCTGAAGCATACTTCAATCCATATCCCACAGAGCCACGTAAGTACCTGAGCACATGTTTTGCAGCAATCCAGTGAATCTTACTCGGTTCGCACATGAACTGACTGAGGGCATTCACAGCAAAACATATATTTGGTCTGGTGTTGGTCCGATACATCAATGACCCAATCAACTGGCAATAAATGGTGGGATTAAACAAATCAGAATCTGAAGTAGAATCTCTCAACTTCTTCCAATTTGCATCCATCGGAGTAGCCATAGACTTGTAGTCCAACATACCGTATCTCTTCAATATATCAATGGTGTATTTTCCTTATCCTAGGAAAATCTCTTTCTGCCTCTGCCATACTTCTAATCCCAATAAGTAATGCATCAATCCAAGATCTTTCATTTCAAAATCAGAGGTGATATTCTTCTTACACCATATAATGCGTTTCTCATTTCCTATGAGAAACAAGTCATCAACATATAATACCAAAATCAGTGGCTCATCATCTACAAACTTGTAGTAAAGGTTGGGGTCTGCATCACTCTTGGAAAATCCCAAGCTCACTAGCAATCCATCTATTCATCCATACCAAGCACGGGGTGCTTGCTTGAGGCCATACAATGCCTTTTTCAGTCTGCATACATGAGACTCCTCTCCTTGGACAATAAACCCATCTGGCTGTTCGATGTAAACTTCTTCCTTAATAACACCATTGAGAAAGGTTGTCTTCACATCCATTTGATGCAACTTCCATCCCATAGCTAAAGCAATTGTGATAATGGATCTAATGCAAGTATATCGGGCCATAGGAGCAAAAGTATCATCATAACCGACTCCCTCTTTCTGAGAGAATCTTCTGGCAACATGTTTGGCCTTGTATTTCCCATATGCTCCATGTTAAGTCTGTTGTGCCCATCTTGGTCTTTTCCGACCTACTGACTTCAATCTATCTGGACCCTGGGATGTAGATTCTATAAGTCTTTGAAGACGTACTGTATCCCACAAAGGTTCCCTTCTTGCCTGAAGGTTCCAACTTGGGCACATGTATAAAGACTGGATAGCCAAATATCTGAAGGTGGCTTACTTCTAGTTTCACTTCTGTGAAAGCTTCCTGCGAGGTCATCCTTCTAGGCTGAGAGTCATATTCTAGGAAGCTTCTTGCTGAACATCAACGGGATTCAT
Source organism: Larix kaempferi (assembly GCA_027924585.1). NCBI lineage: Eukaryota > Viridiplantae > Streptophyta > Pinopsida > Pinales > Pinaceae > Larix > Larix kaempferi. The sequence goes on along the minus strand of BSBM01000994.1, from coordinate 20,450,231 downwards.
ATGTTCATCAGAACATGTCTTCTCTTGTAGGCCAAATCACATGGTATTTTCCCTACAAGTTAAATCCCGACTGATGATCAATGACATTTTATAATCAAATAGAAAAAAAAATAGTTTACACAGGAATCTTAGCTAATACGTTATCACAACTATCATGAACATGTCTAACAAACACTTCTGGGAAGTATCTAGATGTCTGTTATCTCCACTATACCATGCTATCAAGAGTGTGCACTACCCTAAGCATGTAGGAGGGAGATACAATCTAGACTAACTTCATGAAATGTTGTGTAGATCATATGCATAATATAACAGGGTAAACTATATCAACTTCTCAATACATTAGATCTGCATATAAAAGGCATATAAGACAAAAAGAGATCTATGTAAGCAAGAAAACAAAATACTTATCTCTTATTGTTTTGGTGTGTGGGCCCCCACTGCCTTCTTGTGGGAACCATAAGAGATCTATGTTCTTGCATTCTAGATCTTCTAGAAGAGGAATCCGAACGATCATCATCCCTTTGCTTCTTGTGATGATGATCCTCTTCTACATCAGCAGTTGAGGCTTCATGCTTCCTTTTACTTGAACTTCGACAGCTATTTGCATAGTGTCCATATTTTCTGCACCTATAGCATTGAACTTGAGATATGTCCTTCTTCTCCTTTTGATCTGGGTGAGGACTTCGTCTCCTATCTTGGTTCTTGTGTTTATGGAACTTCCTACATTTTCTCTTACCCTTCGTGGCATGAGAAACAAAATCTTGGTTCTCCTCAGGTTGAGTGCCATGGCCATGGAGTCTTTGACATGCTTCAATCATGGTCTCCTCCTGAGAGCAATATGCCCAAAGCTTTTCAAACTTTGGTAGTTTGGATCTACCACTTATGCTTTGGATAAAGGACTCCCATGATGGTGGAAGACCATTTAAAGTGTGGAGGACAAGCTCCTTATCGCCAATAAGATCTCCACTGGTGCTGGCTTGTCTCTGAGTTCTGCAATCCTCATAAAGTATGACGCAATGGATTCTAACTTTGCTATATTCATATTTGAGAGTTGGTTTCTCAAAGTAATGGATACATTTAGGCTAGTGTGTTCAAACAACTTCATAATGGTCTTGAACATTTTCCTAGCATTCTTCTTTCCTAAGATTTGAGGAACCAAATGGTCTCTCACTGAATCCACAAGAATCCTTCTTGATTTAGCATCATTCTTCCTCCATCGGGATTTATCCTCTTCGGCTTCTGGTTTAGGGACCTTCTCATTTAGATATAGCAATAGATCATTTTCTTCTAAGAGTATAAGAACCCTAGACTTCCAGCAGATAAAGTTGGAGGCTCCTTCCAAATGATCTTCAACCTTCATCCCAATCATCTTGATTGTAGATCTAGTTCAGAAACCCTAGCAGGAGTTAGGTCAAAAATTAAAATTAATAATTTGAAAAATTGAACCCACAGATAAATTCGCCTTGCCAAGGAGAGTTGAATAGAGGGTGGGCTGGTCCTAATCCGTGGAGAGAAATGAGTTAAAACTAAAACCCTAATTCTATTGCAACCACAGAGTTAGGTCAAAAATTGAAAGTTCTCGGAATTGAATTCCATCTTCACCAATAGATTTGCCTTGCCAAAACCAAAATTCCCATGGTTCTTTTTCTTCAAAATGATGGGTGAAGACTTCACAAGATGAAACCCTAATTTCGGCAGGGTTCCGACAATGCTTCAGTAATGTCTTCTTCTAGAACTGCTCTGATACCATGTTAAATTTCATACATTCATAGCATAAAACATAAATGCATAACCAAGATCACTAGAAGCAAGACAAAGCACAAAACAACAACACAGAGTTTGACTTGGGAAACCCAAATGGAAGAAAACCCAGCAACCTTCGCAGAGAGATGATAATTCTAAGATCAGAGTACAAATAAGAAAAGAGAAAGAATATGAAAATGTCTTTCACAAGTAGATTCCCCAAATAAGCTTCCTCCTTCAAGTGATGTGGAATCAGCCTCCTCCAAGTGATGCGCACTTGCTAAGTGTGAGAATATGAGCTAATGAGGTGCACTAGCCTCTTATTTATACAAGTGCAAAAACCAAAAATTCCCTAACTGGGCCGACTTCACCTAGTAGCAATAAATAATTTATTTTTAATAATTTTCTTTTATTTAGTTGCACCCCAAGGTTTACATTGAATCTTACATGTGATTACATAAATAATTACATCTAGTTCATCTCCCTTAGGAGGTACAATCAAGTACAGTAAAAGTACAACAAAATATAATGAATAATATCTTCCGAAGTTGCACAAAATCCAACAGAAACACTTAAAGAATAAAACAAAATCAAACAATCACTAAAAAATTTCAATCCCCATAATTTATATGAGCAATTGAGGTATCTTCACTCGATGGTTCTTCTAATTGAGTGTGTAGGTGATTTCACTACTCTATGCAGGTGTGTTTTAAACCAAATGTATTGTAGGTGAGGAATTATCACTCCACAATGCTTCCAAGTAAGTTCCCAATTGTTTTCACCACTATGTGCAAGTGGGCTTGAAATAAAATGGATTCCTAGTAAGAATAAAGAGTATTAGAGGTCGTAAAAAGAACAAGCTAGATATCATAGCAATGCCAATGCCCCAAATGAACCTTCTTACCTAGGGGAATGATGATATGTGTATGAATGATTCGACCTGCTTTGTTTTGGGATGTATGGGAATAAGGGATAGTTTATGTTACATTGGAGATGGATATGAAGTTCTAGATGTATTGTGTTGTTTTGACCACTTTTATTGAATTTTGGTTTAGTAAAGATGATTTGGATACTATAGAATATCAAAAGAATCAAACCCTCATTCACATTTTTTGTGTAATGGTGATTTATGGTGATGATCTTTTCTTATGTATTGTTTAGGTTGTCATGAGTAATTTTCCTCATATGTTACAATAAAAATTGTGACTTGATATGGTTTAATGGGTTATGATATGTAAATGAAGTAATATGTGAAGAAAATAATGAGTAAGAAGATCAAGAATTACCAAGAAACAAGGAAATGGTGGAAAAAGGAGAGACATAACAATATTGTATTCACAAATAAAGTACATTTATAATACAATGTCTAATAACCACCATTAATGGTCCACATAACTAACCCAAGATAAAAACAAGGTGGTTTAGGAATTAATGATTAGGAATAATATTGCAAATAGTCCCCCCTTAATCATAATTCCATACAAGTGTACCATCTATCAACAAAGACTAGTGCAAACTTCGATAACATATCCAAGTGTTCAATGTAATACTCATGCTTTGAAACCTCAAGAGTGTCAATGAATATCTACTTTAAAAAACTGCCAAAAATGGATGTTGAAAAACAAATATGGAAAACTCATGTCAAACAAATGAGCCATATATCCTCCAAGTGTTCACTGGTGTGAACCCAAAATGAATAGAGAAAATATTGGTGAGAAGTGATTTGGTTGCAAGTCCAACACATCCCATATCCTAAAAATTCATGACAATCTAATGTGCCAAGTTAAAATGTAGAATAATTGCTAGTCCTTTGTAAGGTCAAGAGACCATCCCTATGAATTCCAAAGACTATGAATGTCTTGATTAAAAAAACCATCAATAAGCAGGTTGATAGAAAAAAAGTATCAATTGGCATTTGAATCATTTATCTTGTAAAAACTTGTCTATGAAAACCTCATAATCCTACCAAAAATCCTCTTGTTGTTACTTCTCCGAATCTTGATGCTAAATTTTCATCAAATATGTTGGAAAATCCATCGAATGCAAAAAAATGCAAAAAACATCCATCTAAATGAATATCTTAGAAATCCATCACAATATCATCAAACTCCTGAAAATATTCAAAATATCAAGTTTCAAAGGCCAAATTGACCAATCAAAAACTCTATGTGAGTGATCTATGACAACACCATCAAATCCTTAATCCATCATATGTCCATCATCTTATCCTTAATCAATCCAATCCTCAATCCACCATCCTCTTTGGAATCCTCCACCATGTCCTGAAACAATCCTCGATCCATCATCCTGAATGGAATCCTCCATTGTGTTTTGAATCAATTCAATGTAAATCAATCATCCTAAATAAACCAAAGTCCACAAAAATCATTGAATATACTTTGAATCTTGAAGTCTAACATCATCAATATCTTCCCCCTATAAATTGAAAGGTGAAAAATATTGGGAGCTGTAAATCAACAATGTCAATATAACCCCCTGATAGTGGAATATACTGTAATCATATTGTCTTTGAGAAGAGTTTAGAGGCTTGATCTTCAAATCATAAGACTACATCAAGTGGCCCCAGCTCATGCCCTGAATCATCAAAATACTTAATCAACACATTCATGTCTATCTATGGTAGAAATATCTTTGATCAATCATACATGAAATTATGTATGAATCTAACAATAAGACCGCTCCAACAATTTGGATTCCAAAGTCTAGCACCAAGTACCTAACCATCCAAAACGTACATGTACTATCTAAATCTTTGGTCACTTCCAACACCTTTCTATAAGTTGGTTTGTCTTCCCACAAATGTTACATGGATGAAGATCAAAACACAATAATTCATGATGGCCAACTTAGTGACAGTGTGAGCATGTTTAGGTACATCATCCAAATTAACAATATCAATTGCATCATCATCAATGGTATCATCATCATCCTTATCCTTTTGCTCCTTGTCATGATCATCAAGTTGTATCCAACTTACCATCAATGGCATGCATTTTAAATCGTCATCGATAAAACCACAAACTTCATAGGTTTGGAGTAATCTAGAATGTGAAAGAAGTCAATCTCTTTCCTATGATATCCTAATCCAAATTTCTTTCTCTTGAATTGCAATTCTTCCCAATGTATGACAATCTTAGATATATTCTCAATCTTATCCACGTCTTCCTCTGTGTCTAATTCATTTTTTGAATCCATAGTGTCTTCATCAAATTCATTGTTAGTTTCCTCAATTCCTTCATCAAATTGCTCTATCTGATTCGTTTTTGTATGACGTTTGATGCCCTCTCGTTCACTATTAGCAATAGTTAATCCAAATAATGAATTATATTGAAGAAGTATAGGTTTGGAATTTTGTTGTTGAGTAAGTTGCAATTCATCTTGTAGCAACCTATTATGAATTTTGACAATATCAATCATGTAATGCATAACTTGCAAAGAAGTGGTTACATGATTGAGTGAATATTTATTGATTTCAATAGTTTTTCATTGCGTAGTGTTGATTGAAGTGTGTAAAAGACAAAACAAGATTTCAATACTTGTTGTCATCCTGAACCAAAATTGTTTCAAGATCCCAAAATAATGTGTCATGAAAAGCTCCAAATGTCACAAATAATGAACACTAGACACCTTTGATCTGCCAATTAAATTTTAGGGTAGATCAACACTTAATGACATCAAATACAAATACTTAAGTGTGACAAGTATGTCAACCATATGATACCAAATACAAACTTTGTAATTACTTCTTGCAACTCTACCCCAAAAATTCAATCAGAGACTCAAATTCTTAAATTTGCAAGGAATTGACGCAAGGGACATCCAAAGGCTTTACCAAATAAATATTGCAAATGCTTCAAAGTTACATAAATTTGTCTTCAATGCAAGTGGTTGCTTTCCTTCCTTAGAACCTTTGCATTAATTCTTTAATATTGTTGTGATTTATTTATAGGAGAATGATTTATTCTATATATAATAGTGTGTTTCCAAAAAAGAGTAGTGTACCAACATGTTGCAGCTGCAATTACTTTCACCAGTTTTGTGCAAAAAGCAGTGGCCCCTCCCTTTATTTGGATTTAACTTTTGGTTTTATTTACTCTTTTAGTTTTCGTTTCCACAAAAGAATTGCCTCGAGATTGGTTGTTCATTGGGAAATAACACTTAGAAAAATTTCAAGTTTTTGACCGTTTCAGCGACTTATTAAAACCTTAGCGAAACATCGGAGAAGTTCTAGGTTTTACGCCGAAACGTCAGTCAGTTAGTGTGAAGTGATTAGAAACTATCGAGAGAGTTTCATTTTTATCCAAGAAACGTCGAAGGGATGTTCCATTCTCTCGCTGATACTCTGGTATAGTTTGTTCTTTTACAGCGAAACGCTGGGAACGTTGGAAATATCCTCCGAAACGGGTCAATCTGAACGAATTTATTAAACTTGAAATTTTACAAATAGCTCTGATATGTCACACTCGCCAAGTATAGCCGAGTATGGACTTATCATTTTTTGTAAAAAATCGAGTCTGTTTCGCTGGACTTATCGTTTATACCTCTGAAACTCATCGACGTCCCTATCACTTTTACTCCAAAAATATCGGCTTGGGAAGGCATTTTTCCCTAACCATATCGCATAATTTTTTAGTTTTCCACCGATATGGATTGGAATCACATCATTCCATTTGTCGATAATATCGTGGAACTGATACGTTCTCCTTCGAAGGGTCACTAGACACACTATCCAGAGTGTAATGGAAAATTATGTCGAATATCATCGGCAGAAAATGCAATTCTGCGCCAACTTGTTTCGGTGGATTTGTTCCTTTGTAGCCAAAGTGGTTGCTGCGAAAAAAACCAATAATCTAATATGCTATAAAGGGATTTTTGGAACGTTGGGGAGACTTTAAATGTACCATAAGAGCATTTAAAGTTACTTTTGGAATACGCTAGGGTTTACAGGCAATATTTTATACTTCAACCCAATTAGTAATTTCACCATTGTTCTCCTCAACACCATTGCATTCGTCATGACAACTAGAAGGGAATCTATCCATATTGACTGCATACTCAGCGGCGCGCTTCTCACACGTCCAGGTAGGATAATCTTTATGTTTACCAGTGTAATACCCCTAGTCTTGCTTTGGAATGTATTTATCCAATATTATGTAAATGATGTAAATATGCTAGTGTGAATTCCTAGTGTGGATCTCAAGGCCAAGGCCCGACTAATGAATGGATAGGCATGTATGATGTTATATTTATGCTTTGGACTATATGATTGGCGTATTATTCCTAATTCAAAATGTATGTAAATATTATGCTGAAATTAATAGAATGGTCGAACAATCGCTGTGTAAAGAGCACCAAAGGGGCTATGATTCCACCAGAGGGGAAGAGGAAGAGGGCTTATGAGAAACCCAATCCTATGTTTCCATGTGTTGACCTTAGAACTCACCTTAAATTCTGTCATGTGATGAGAATAAGCCAATTATCTCCCTTTTTGACCATTTTCCAATCATTTATTGCACATGTGAGGTTGGTCGAAAAAGTCACTTCATGTAGTTACTGAGCATGGGAATTGTGACAGTTATGTCAGTTGTCAGCAGTCCTATTTATTCTATGGTCAGAAGCCATGTCAGTTGTCTTTTCACTCTCACCTCATGTCCTTGGAGTCAACACTCTTTTGATCATTCTTCCATTCTCATTCTCTCATGCAGGCTGTTGCACTACATAGAGTTACCATTGTTGTTCATGTCCATTACTAGACTGTATGCTAAACCCAAAAATTTGAATTAGAGGATAGAGCTACATTTTTGGAAGGGAAAAAACAGCTAGTTATATGTGAGAAGAGAGTTTGGGCAGCTAGGAACCTTACCCATGGAGTTCTGCTGCTTGTAGGTGCTTGTGAAGTCACAAGTCAAGGATACAGGTGGTTTTATAGAATCCATATCAGATTGGACTTATTCTATGCACATAATGGAAGCACCCAGCAAGATGGATCACCCAAGAGCACCATGGATCGGTGAAGGGGATTCCTAAGCTAGAAGGGTTTTGTGTGGGGCGGATATTGTGGAAGCCAAGGTTGTGAGGGCTGAGTGAGACCCTTGTGGAGCTCTGTATGAGCATTTGACTAAGCACAGAGAGCAGAACGGGTTGTGGGCTGAGAGATAGAAGCCTGTAGGTGTTTCCTTCGCCCTGGTGGCCTCATAGCTCAGCTTGGGGGTGGCCTCAGCAGCAAAAAAAGTATATGGTGGACTGAGTTCGTATGGTTGGGTGGAAAATTGCTCTTACACATCCAGTTGCTTGGATCTACATTCCTTAAAGATAAGTACTCCCACGTATTTGAATCTGAACTGTTGTATTTGATGCCTGTAATGTTTATGTTGGTAATTGCATGCTAGATGTGTGTGGTTAGATTTTTATTTATGTTTTGCATGTTTATTAAGTTTCTACACACACTGCTTATTATTGAAAATCATATTATGCATTGGGGTGAATTTTTAGAGACCAGGTTTTACTAACGTCCCCTCTCAATGGTCGAATTGGGTGAGGGGGGCGTTACAGAGTGGTATCAAAGCTTCTGGTTGCAATGCCGAAGCTGTATGGGCCAGAAATCATGATCTGCAGGTAAACGGATCGGAAATGGTTGTGAAGGGCCAAGTTCTATTGAATGGATGTGAAAGGTTAAGTTCTGTTGAATGGTTTTCGAATGACAGTTAACCGGCTTGGAGAAGTCCGAAAACAACTTCGAAACCTTCCCCGTCATCGACCAATGAAAACCTTGCAAAAACCCAAAATTTTAAAATTTGGGAAAATTTGGTTGGGCCCCACCCATGCCAGGTGTCAGGGTAGAGGGTGCTAAACCCAGAAATTCGAATTAGAGGATAGAGCTACATTTTTGGAAGGGAAAAAACAGTTGGTTGTATGTGAGTAGAGATGTTGGGAAGCTAGGAACCTTACCCATGGAGTTATGCTGCTTGTAGGTGTTTGTGAAGTCACAAATCAAGGCTACAGGTTGTTTAATAGTAGCCATATCAGATTGGACTTCTTCTATGCACACACTGTAAGCACCCAACAAGATGGATCGCCCAAGAGCACCATGGATCGGTGAAGGGGATGCCTGAGCTGGAAGGGTGTTGTGTGGGGCGGGTATTGTGGAATCCAAGGCTGTGAGGGCTGAGTGAGACCCTTGTGGAGATCCGTATGAGCATTTGACTAAGCAATGAGAGCAGAACGGGTTGTGGGATGAGAGATAGAATATTGTAGGTGTTTCCTTCACCCTGGTGGCCTCATAGCCTAGCTTGGGGGTGGCCTTAGCAGTAGAAAGATTATATGTTGGACTGAGTGCCTATGGTTGGGTGGAAAAGCACTCTTACACAGCCAGTTGCTTGGATCTGTGTTCCTTAATGATAAGTACTCCCATGTATTTGAATATGAACTATTGTATTTGATGCCTGTAATATTTATGCTGGTAATTTAATGCTAGATGTGTGTGGTTAGATTTTTATTTCCGTTGTGCATGTTTATTAAGTTTCTGCACACACTGTTTATTATTGAAAATTGTATGATGCATTGGGGCGAATTTTTAGAGCCCAGGTTTCACTAACGTCCCCTCCCGATGGTCGGATTGGGTGAGGGGGGCGTTACAGCCGGTATGTTTTCCAATGGTTATAAGATATTTATGCCTTAGACCGATTCATTTAGGGTATTGCTTTCATTGGTTCCTTTGAAGCAGTTAGAGCCGGTGTTTGAGTTTACATTTAAGTTGTAGTTTCCTAAGAAGCCCTAGTATGTGCATTACATCACAATGTGAGAGGGATCTTTAATCCCTAGCTATCTATAATTTACATGTGTAGATGTTTGAAGATCTTGTTGTTGCATGCTTAGCATCCGGTTGAGGCTAGAATATTCACAATTCTGGCTAGCGAAACCTATTGAATTCCATACTCTTGGCCCACTATTTAAAAATGATCCTAATTTCCTACTCGATTGAAGGAGACGTTGCTCATCCCTAGCTCTTTTACCTTCTCTCAAATACAGTTTTTCTCAAAAGAATGCTAAACCTAGTTTATGGATCTTTTCTCAAATGCATGCTTATTTAAAGGGCATTAAACCCCAGTTTATATGTCTTTCTCAAATGGGTTTTTTGCTCAAAGGGCGTTAAACTCTAGTTTTGACAGCACGCATATTTTTGTGTTTTGCACTACAATATTATGACTGTATTTAGGAAGGATTTAACAATGTTTTACTAATAGAATATCTTATATTCATGTTTTTATTAGTTTTTCAACTAAACTCATGTCATAGATATTTTTTGCATGAGTGGATTTGCTTAGTTTATAAGTTTTTATGGAATCCATGCAACCCAATGATGTTTCCTTTGTGTCACAGGATTCGGAAATGTCTGGGAGGGATTCCAAGCGTAATATCAAGGTGATATTGGATTCGGATGAAGAAGTTGTTCCGGAAATGGCCATGGAAGTCCATGTTGAGGTGTATTCTTAAGGAATCACCAAAATATTTAATTATCAACCAGGGTTGGTAATCTTAGAGTTGTGACATAGTATATGCTGAGGTAGAATGGGGCCTAAGTTTCGGCTCGGTGGACCTTAGAAATGTTTAATAAAGAAAAGATCGAAAGATCTTTCAAAATGAAAAACCGAGTCAAAATTTAGAAAGACAACAAAGGAACTAATTACACCTAGCTAAACCAACAAATCATAATAGTATCAAGCTATACTACTCTACTCCATGGATAAGAACTGAAAGATATAAAAACAACAATATTATTCTAGGAATCAAAACTAAATCAAACCAAAACTACTTTGATGGAATTGGAAACTACTGATAGAACTCTAATATAGGAATTAAAAACAACTATAAATGAATTTAGAGACCTATCTATGAGATGACTCAATTTGACAACTAATTATGTAAACAGAAAACTATATCAACTCAAAGCAAAACTACAAATTATTTAATGAATTCAACAACTATTCATACATTCAATTAATACTTTAAGACTACACTAAATTACCTAATTCCATTCTCCTTGATGTTGTACGTCAAATGTGATAGGAACTAAGGTGAATGTATCATAATGACTTTTGAATGTAACAGCAAAACAAAATGGAAGTAAATCTAACCTAATTTCTACGAAGAAATGTAAACTACAAAGAGACCAATTACAATTAATCTTAAACATTATGATCTATTTTTTTATCCATGAACAACTAACATTGGAAAATCTCTTATTAAGTTATTCAAAACTAATTCAAAATGAAATATGATTAACAAGAAACAGAAACATGTCTTTCTAATGATTGATTGAAACTGAAATTATGCAATCATCTAAACTATCTAAGCAAATGATTTGGAAATAAATCTATTCTAGAAGCAAGTAGAAAACTTGATAAAATTATATTAAGAAGCAAGTAGAAAAATTAATAAAGATGACTTAGCTTTGGATCAGATCCTATTTCATGAACATCTTCATTAACTGTATGAATGAGAGAAGCAAATTTTATATTTAAATAAGGAAACTATCAAAACTAAGATATTTCGGAGAGTGAAAATACTAAGCCTAATTCGAAATTAATCTTAAGAAATATGACATAACGAAACTGATGAATTTTGTAACAGTAAAGCATTAATGAATCATATAGAAAAGAAACATAATCTGTAAAGCAATTAAAACAAAATTAAGGAAAATAGAATGAAAACTAAGAATGATAGTGAAACTTAATTAAAACTCTATGTAGTGTAAAACAAGATCTTAATTGCAGTTCAGAATACTAATTAAAGGCAAGAAATATTACAGTTTGAAGACTTAAGAAACTAGATTCTAAATAAGCATAAAAACAATGCAGAAAGTATTGAGGTCTGTATGACGATCCAGATGACAGTCTGAAAGACGGTCCGAATGATAGTCCGGATGGAGGAAAACGATTTAAACTAAGGAAAGAAGCAGTTTGGATGATCTTAACTACTAGATGGATGATGCATGTGATCCTATAGTGCAAGGGAAGCAATAGATCGATTGTTTAGAAGCTAAGATAACAAGAAGCCATCTACACTAATCATTGTTTAAGGAAATGAACTATTTCTATTGCATGCTAAAACAAAGCTGAGATGTAAATTGAACTAACCTACAGCTACAAGAAAACTATCAGAACTAATTCTAACTATGAATGAACTTGGAATGTTAAGCTAACTAAAATCTAAGTGTTTGTAAATAGTAGGACTAAAAGCAAACTAAGCAAACTAAGCAATTTAAGCGAACTAAACAAACTAAGCGTGACCAGTCACTAATTAAATTATGGAAATATCATTCATATGAACAGCAAATAAGATATGCCGATCATAAAACAGAGGTATCATTTTACATAAGCGGCAAAACAACATATATATTACAAGACAAAGACATCATATACAAAACAAATACATAAATTAAACAAATAACACAACTTATCTGCAGAAGACAAAGACAAATTATGTATACAGACAAAAGACCACTGGTTGTATAGGGGCCCTTCTCAGCAATCAGAGGCTACACCTTAATCAATCAATCACCACGCACGCTACTAAGCTTTCATAAAACTAGAACATAGGTATATTAAATTAAAACAGAGTTACAACGTTTATGTGTCTACTTGCAGCTGAAAAGACTAACTCATCGTAGTCATGAAGACGTTTATATATAAAGCATTACAATTGGGAGAGCAAGTCGGCCTTTTAGTGGTCGACTACTCTAATAATAGGCAGTCTTAATGCCAAAAAATGGCTCTTCTTAACAACGCATGACAGCACATAGGCCAAGGAACGACCCCATAACAGTTTACGACAGCGCACAGAACATCTAACAGGTTCCACGGCGTTGGTTTCCTTCATGCAGTCGTTGAGACGTCGATCCTCCTTTGACGTGGGCAGAGAGATGTGCTGTCAGGATGGGCAAACAGGAAAGACGGAACTTCTGGAGTGTTGACGTGAGGAGTAGATGTGATGTCAAACGAGGCGAGTAGGGGGGCAAATCTTCTAGAACAAGGACTCACCAACCCAGACAGCCACGTTGCTAACAGAACCCACCTTTCCGTTTCTGCCTTTAATGACCAGAAATATCCCAAACGACAATCTCGTGGGTTGAATGAAGGTCTAAACGGTGGGCTAGATGCGGCTGAACGTTTGCAACGTGAACACACGTCTAAATGGAGGTCCGTTTGAAACCCATTTCCTGCAGAACAAAAATCTAGTTTCCAAGCAAGTTGAGAAATGTCAAATAAACATCAATAAATCACAATATGACGATTTTTACCCAAAATTCATGTGATGTGTGAATATATGCATACCTAATCTGTTTGACGGTCCGAAGGAAAGAATAACTTATTATATCAAAAATAGTGAAAACGACACCAATCATAGTGTGTTTGATGATCAAAAGTGGTGATAAAATGGACACCAACATTCCCACAAACCAGAGATATGTCAGGTCCCACTGAGCAAAAAAGGAGAAATTCAGGAAGAAGGCTGATTTGCAATAGCAGCTGCCTTCGACTTGGAAGAGGAAGTGGATTCAATTCTCAGCTTCTGGAAGTGATCCTTCAAAGCATCATGCTTCAACCAAAGAGAAAGGTTAGAGGCTGTCTTGGTGCTATTTAAATCTTCCACACACTTCACCTGGAAATGCAAGTCCTTGTTCTCTTGACAAAGCCCAAAGATGATCTCAACATACTTCTCATTCTGGATTCTCAACTCTGCTATGTCTTTGGTTAATTTGTCCACAGTCTGATGGAGTGGAGCAGATGCTTCTACAAGAGACACAGGGCCCTTTTAAGGGCTTGATCCCCTTAGAGATGGTTTGGGACCAGTAGATGTAATGTGTGCCTCAAGGGCCTTATCTTCAGTATGTGCGGGGGCAGGTTCCAAGACAGGATTTTCAAGCAAAATGGCAGAGATGTTGGCCAACGTGAGGAGAGGTGATTCAAAGACAGGGTCATTTGCTTGGTCGTCAGGGTTGTCCAAATGCATTGGGTGAATGACTGACTAATTGATGGACTAAACAACGGTCTGGTCGACGGACTGGAATGATGGTCTGGTCGAAGGACTGGTCACGATTATCCTTCCTCAATTTCGTAGGTCTGGGTGAAAAGAATGGGAGCTCCATGGTTGTGTCCTCGTGGACATGCTCAGGAGATGATGAATGAACAGGGTGTATTTCTCCCGAGGGACCCTCACTAAATCGTACAGACTTGGAAACCTTTTCTTCTTGGGTAGAGGTTTGGGCCAGCTCATTAGCACTGGTTAGGAAATGATGACGTTTATGAGAGGCAAGGGATTTAACCGTAGGCTTCTTAACTAGATGAGGTTTCAAGACTTCAAAGACAAAGCGTTCCCAGGTTTGCCCCTTTTCTTCCAACTGGTGAGTGATCAATATTTTGATCAAACAGTGGTGGTATAAGCTTCCAGAGGGGTTAGTGATATTCTTCCTAACCTGGCTTGACATTTTCTCTAAACTTTTCATAAAATAGAAGGGGAAATTGAGAGCCCGACCTTTAACAAAATGTGCCAGTAACCTAAAGTGGAAAGCTTTGAAAACAGTGAACTTACCCTCACAAGTGATCAAATGGATAATGACAGTCAGTGGCTTGAGGTATTCAGGCTTAACCCATTCCCTATGGAACCCTTTCGTGCACACAACATGCTGATATTCGGCCTTAAGAGCAAATGCGTGCTCCGTCTGTGGAAGAAAGAGATGTTTGTGCCAATGGGCTCATTCCCTGGGCATTTTTGTGGCCGATGCAATGGATTCTTTCGTCATCGAAAAAGTGAGATGGCAGACCCTGGCTGTCTTACCATCGAATCCCTTACCAAACAGTAGTGAAATCTCGGCATCATGGTCGTCAAGAAGGTGAATAAATGGACCCCATCTGGCTCGCAAAAATATTTCATGACATGCCTTAAATTCGGGAATGCGGAGGAGGTCCTGGTAACTGCCAGGCTCATAACGGATTGGCATATTGAACAGAGGTCGAAGGATGCGGATGGATATAGAGGATGCATGAAATTGAAAGAGATGGAGCTTGATAGGTTCAGGGTGGATGGAAAATGAGCAAGATGAAGCAGATTTTACGCAGGGGTAAGTTTAAATTGAGATCCATTTGAGCAGCTGAATGATCGTGGGGGAAGATTTGGCACGTTCGAATGATACGCTATCATTCAATTACCTTGAGTCGTGTGTCGTCATGGAACTGCGTGAATTAGTGAATTCACATAGCTATGATATGTTCAACCATGTCCAAAGTGAAACTTTGGACAGGTTGAACGTAATCCTCATTATGAAATTATAGACACAAATTACACATAAAAAATCATGATGACTTAATAAATGAAATGATAGATCGTACGATAAAACTTAATGGAGGATTAAAATCGTATGATAGCCATATGATGGTTAATCAATTCATTTGATGAGACGAAATGAGTATGCAAAGATGACATTTAATTTGATCCTTGACATGATTAGTTGATTAGATATATCAGTAAAAATAAAAAAAATTAAATATCTTAGCACGCTTATTAATATGATTACAAGCTAAGGTTTCATTCGGCACTTCATTCAGATCGTTATTCATTTACCTCGTTCATCACCTAATTCGGATCGTCATTCGACCCTTCATACAAACCTTTGTACAAAAATGTGCTTTGATGGATCTGACTGCTGCTGATTATGCAGAGAATTTTCCTGGGATTTTTTAGCACACAAGAGATGTTGTAAACCTGCTTTTCTGTAACTTTAGTCGCATTCTTCTTTATTTGTCATTGATCAAAACGATCTTCCTTCTGCTTTTTGCATTATCCTGAAAACACCTATCATTTTATCAAAGATAAATAAACATTTTCATAAATATTCAGAAAGTAAGAACAGTTCTGATCCTCCCCCAAACTGAAAATGTGGTGTGTCCTCAAGCCATCAAAGAAAAATTGATTAATATTCAAATATTTTCAATTAATGGTTTAGGCAGTAACTTCTAAAATGTTGTGATAATTTTCGTAAGAAAATGAAATATTAACTAATAAATGTAGATGATTCAGATATGTACATTCATCAAAAAGAATACAACAGTGCTTAAGAAGACCATATGAAGCATGATAGTGCAATGAATGCGAAAAATGTCATAGGAAAACTAGTCATCCATGACTCATTTTAAAGATCTCTGGACATCCAAAGAAGATAGATAAAGTTCACCCTAGAGTTTGTGAGATTTCTATAGTTATGGGTCCCATTTCTAGGATATTCATACCCTAGGTATTGCTTGAATTAGATGACAGGGTCCAAGTCCAACTTACAGCCATTCTCTAACGACAGTATAAATAATTGGCCTAACATGTGTTTGTATACTAAGGTTTTTTATGAGCCATGTCCATAGCAATGCGTTAACCAAACCTCTTTTACCCGATATTGTCTCGCTGCCAGCAGGCCTGGTCAATACCCCGGTGGGTTTATCTTCGTACCATGCAAGCATAGCCCCGCTGCCAGCGAGCCTATTCAATACCCTAACGGGTTTACTTTCATTTACCGAGATTCCTTGTTTAAGATTTTACTTAGCATGGACCCGCTGCCAGCGAGCCTGTTCATTACCCCGATGGGTTTGCTTCGTATAATGATTTTTAGTAAGGAAGTCGGTTTGCACTAGAGTGTGCTAAGCCTGTTAAACACATAATTCAAAGATTTAGAACGAACCTTATGAGTAACTTTATTTATAATGGCCTAGATTATAGATCATGTCAAAAGATAATAACCTAAAGTTGTTCTTTGACCTCTCAATACATCTTCTTCATGAAAGATCAGTAATGTTCCCCACAAAATAGAGATATCACTCACTTTTGAGATACCTTTTAAAGATGCTTTAAGAGACAAGTTTTGATAATGAGCCTAGGATGAACTAGTAGTCCATAGGTGTAAGATAGAACTTTTGAAAATCATGATGATAGGTCTTAAGCAATTGTTCTAATGATAAATCAGAAATGTACATGTCTGAATCAAATACCATATACAGAATCATAAAATAAAGTGGTTAAAAATAATATAAAGAACGATTTAACCTTTCACTATAAATTTTCAATTTTCAACAATAATCGAAAGAGAAGGAGAATTATAAGTATTTCTTTTAGAGCACTTCCCTTTTCAGATAATATTGCATGTGCTGATTATAAAGATAAGGTTCTTGTAATCAAACTGCAAAACCACTTGTTAGATGATTCAAATTTATTAAAAACAAAAACATATGTACAAAGAAAAAGTCATATGAAGTTTAGGAAAAAGGGAAAAGAGTCTTCCTATTTTAATTGACAAAATTTCATAAGCTAATCATAAAAATGAATTTCCTGTAAAAATGCAATCAGTTGTTAGAAATTACTCTTATTATTGAAAAACAAAAATATATTTGCATATATACAAAGGAAGATAACCCAAAATCATTCAAGAACCAGGAGAAGGAGTAATGACTTCCTCTTCTACCAGCTCCATTTCCTCCTGTTGTAAGGTATTTTGTACAAAATCTTGTTTAGATATTGGTTGATGATAAAGTCTAAGTCTATGTCCATTTACAACAAAGGAAATTTGAGAATCATCAATTGTCTTAATTTTAACGGATCCATTATCAAAAGCTGTAACAATTTCATATGGACCCATCCATCGAGTAGTTAATTTACCTTTAAAGTTTTTGTACCTCGAATCAAAAAGTAATGCCCAGTCTCCAGTTTTGAATTGTTTTTGTTTAATGTATCTATCATGTCATTTTCTGCATTGGTTTTGTATTAAAATTGTGCGTTGAATCGCATCTTGCCTAATCTCATCTAATTCATTTTTTTGCAGGATTCGTTGTCTCTGTGCTTCTTCTAGATTCATCCCTAATTGTGCAGCCATACGAAAGGTTTTGACTTGAAATTCAATAGGTTAAAGAACTTGTTTACCATAAACAAGTTCATAAGGTGTGTGGCCAGTGGTGTTCCTCCAAGTTATTCTATAAGCCCACAAGGATTCTGGGAGCCTATCCACCCAGTCTTTGTGGTGTAACTGGATAGTCTTAGTCAGGATGGATTCTAATACTTTGTTGGTGGACTCTACCTGACCATTGGCTTGCAGATGATATGGTGAAGATTTAAAATGTCTAATACCATATTTGTCAGTAATCTCTTTCATTAATTTGGAGGTAAACTGAGATCCTTGATCGGTTACAATTTCCCTAGGTACACCGAATCGGGTGAATATTTCTTCGTACATAAATTCTACCACTGATTTTTTTGTGGCTCGGAATAAGGCTTTAGCTTCTACCCACTTGGTGACATAGTCTATGCAGACTAGAATGTATTTCTTCTTGCGAGACACAAGGGAAATTGGCCCAACGAAATCTAGAGCCCATTTCTCAAAAGGTTCAATCATAACATGGGGTTGTAAAGGCATCTCATCGGATGGCGTAGGTCTACCCATTCTTTGGCAACTGTCACACCCCTTAACATACTTGGCAACATCTTTGAAAATGCTTGGCCAATAATACCCATAGTGCAACACTTTGTATGTTGTTCTCTTGTCAAAAAAATGCCCGCCACAAGGTCCACCATGACATGCATGAAGGATCTCTACCATCTCATCCTCTTGTACACATCGTCTAATAATAAGATCAGGACAGGTACGAAAGATATCATTGTCCACCCAAGAGTAATTAGAACTCTGAACTATGATCCTACGTTTCTCAGGTGGGGAGAGATGGTTTGGTAGCTTTCCAATTGCTAAATAATTGGCTATGTCTGCAAACCAAGGGGTTAGAACAGACACAACGAACAAATGTTCATCTGGGAAGCTATCATCGACAAGACTAGCATTATCGTCAATTTGAATTCGAGAGATAAAATCTGCTACCACATTCTCTCGACCAGGACGATCAACAATAGTAATGTTAAATTCTTGTAACAAAAGAAGCCACCGAGTCACTCTGCCATTGGTGATAGGCTTGTTCATCAAAAATATGATGGCGGAGTGGTCAATGTGTATAAAAATTTCATATCCTATGATATAATGACAAAACTTGTTGATGGCATAGACTACTTCTAGAAACTCTTTTTCAGTAATAGTGTATTTTGATTTTGCAGGAGTCAAAATTTTACTAGCGAAATAGATGGCATGTGATGTTTGTCCCTCTTTTTGACCTAAGACTACCCCTATAGCTATGTCGGAAGCATCAGTGGATATATGGAAGGGAAGGGACCAATTGGGGCCCCTAAGTATTGGTGCCACTAATAGTTTTGCCTTCAAAGTTTCGAAGGCATGTTGGCAAGGTTCAATCAATTGGAATTCTGTGTCTTTCATGAGTAGCTTGAACATAGGTGTGGCTATCTTAGTGAAATTTTCAATAAAACATCTATAATAGCCTGCATGGCCATGAAAACTTCTTACTTCCTTCAGAGTTTTTGGAGGAGGAAGATTAATAGTAATTTCTATCTTGGAAGGATCCGCCTTGATACCTTGAAGAGAGACATGATGTCCCGGAACTACGCCCTCGATTAGTAGCATCTTACATTTTTCATGACTAAGAGCTAAGTTCGTTTCTTGGCACCGAATAAGAACTGTTTCGAGGTTATCAAGGGCTTCTTGGAAGGTATTGCCATGAGCTATAAAATCATCCATATAAGCTTCTACACAATCATGTATAAGGTTAGCAAAGACTCCTAAAACTGCATGCTGGAAAGTAGCAGGTGCATTACATAGGACAAATTGTAACACTCGATAGGCATATGTCCCCCAAGAACAAGTAAAGGTTGTCTTGTCTTGATCCTCAGGTGCTATTAATATTTGATTGTATCCACTATACCCATCAAGGAAAGAAAAGTATTGTTTCCCTGATAAGGTATCTAACACCTGATCGATTAAAGGCAAGGGGAAGTAGTCCTTGAGAGTGGCCTTGTTTAATTCTCGAAATTCAACACAAATACACCATTTTCCTGTGACTTTCTTTGGAACTACCACCAGAGGAGACACCCATTTACTGTTAGAAATTGGGTAGATGAAACCAACATTAAGGATTTTTTGTAATTCTTCTTTTACTATATCTTTAGGGTTGGATTCATTCTTCTCTGGGACTACCTAACAGGAGGTATGTTTGAGTCTGTGTAAATGTGGTGAATACAGGTATCTGGGTGTATACCTTTCATATCGGTATATTCCCATGCAAATGCTCCAGTTTGACTCTTGAGAACTTTTAGTAATTGTTTTTGCTGACTCTCATCTAAACCTGCATTTATATGTAGAAATTTTTCGGAACTAACCTCACACGGTATGGTATAGGATCCTAGATGTTCTTCGATTGCGAAGACACGGGGTGTACTTGTAAATGTTGAGAAGCTCATGTTTTCTTGAAATCCGTCTCCAAAAATTTGGTCAAGTTGGGAAAAATACTGGGGAAAGTCTATACATGTTGTGGAAGAGATAAATTGGTTCAGCACATTCTTGGTATTCTGTTCTTGAAGTGCCCATGAGAAATCACTAACAAGGGAAAGTTCTTCCAAGTTTTCATCCCCGAAAGGACAATCTAACCAAAATAGGTTTTCAGGACTGGCTGTGCTGGTGGGTATAAAGCTAGTTTTCTTGTAGATAACCCATCAGAGATAATCATCTCTCCATCACTACATCATATAAATGCATTCGCAGTAGCCAACCAAGGTCTTCCCAGAATAATGGGGTGACCTTTGGAAGGGTTCTTTGATTCTATGACCATAAAGTCCACAGGATATTCCCATGAAGCCACTGATACATTGATGTCATCTAATTAAGATCCCAGCAGGCTGCACCATAGTGCGATCTGTTAATTCTAGCATTGTTAGGGTAGGGCGGAGGAACTGTCCTAAATTGAGAGTTTCTAAAACTGTGGTATTCATCAGGTTAATAGTAGCTCCTAGATCAATAAGTGTGTTTCCTATGGATTTTTTATTGGTGATAACAGACACCACAGGGTTTCCTGGATTTTAATACTTGGGAATTCTAGGTTGGTTTGCTATGCAATCTGACATTTCACGTATTACATGAATTGTTGGAGGGTCTTTTTTTTTTCTACTTGGTATTTTAATACATAATTCCTTTATTACTTTACTATAGATTGGGATATCCTTAATGGCTTGTAACAAAAGGACCTTAATAAAAATATTTTTCAATTCGTTAATGATATCATACTCTGGATAAGTTACAGGTTTTTCTATTACTAGATGCTCCAGATATGGGGGTGATTTTTCTCATATAATTACTTATTTATGTGGATGGTTGTGTATTGAATATTTAGGAATAACCACATCTTTAAGAATAGCATCATTCAAAACTTCACTAGGTATGTCTTCTTCATTCTCTTCTCAGATAACAACTGATGACTTGGGCTAATCTTGCAGAACTCTTCCAGACCGCAGTTGAATCTCATGTATTGGTGCGGTCAAAATGGCATAGGATGGAAGAGGTAACAACCCAATGTTGTTAATAGCTTGGGTTGGCTTGTTGTTATGATTTGGTGTCGGTTGTGTAGGTAATATTGTGGGTCTTGGAGGGTTCATATTCTGGAAATGGTGAGGTTTATTTGGAATAGGGGGTAGTGAAGGAGGTAATGAAGGAGGTACAAATCCAGGCAAGAGTTGTTGAATATTAGGTGGGTAAGTTAGGCATAGGAGGAGGTGGTTGAGCATAAGCTTGTCCTCTCCACCCGTGTGGCCATTGCTGTTGTTGAGCATTCTGAGGAGGGTACTGAGGTGGCCAATTTTGTCAACCTGAAATGTTCCATTGTTGAGGAGGTTGATAAGGATAGTAATAGGGTGGAATTTGTGATGGATCTTGATATGATGGTTGATCTCTAGGTTGCAAAGGCTTCCTATATGTTTCACCAAAGTTTCCACTCTTATATACAGCTTGCAACCCAGGAAATGATGGACAATTATCAATTGGATGTTCTTCTGTATAAAGGTGACAAACTGAAACATTATTCAATGGACATTCTCGTTGGGGATGTTTAGTTCTACACGTAGGATAGAAAACACTCATTGTTGCATGCTCTTCATCTTGACTCTTTTTAGCTTGTAGTGCATCTAGTTGAGAACCCATAGCTCCTAGGATATCTGTTTTGAAATTTTCTAATAGGTTTCCCAACTCTACCCTTGTAACTCCACCAGGACCGGATGTGTTTCCTTTTAGGTTCCTAGCATAAGATTCTCGAAAGTGTCTTCCACTTTTCCCCCTGCTCCTAGAGTAATTCCTACATAGTTCACAAATATGTGCAAAAGACTTATGAGAGATGTCTCATGCTGCCATGAGATTAAGGTTTTCTAAGAATTCTTCTGAGATTCCCTTGAGCAAGAGTGCTCTTACTGCATCTTCCCGAAGATCACTATATTTGGATTTATGTAACACATAGTTAAATCTTTAAATCTTCCGAGATAGTCTTCTAGGCTCTCATCTTCAAGTAGTTGAATTTTGAAAATATCATTGCGAGAGTCCTTAGGTTTACAGTAATCCTGATATTTCCATAGAAATGAATTCTTCATGTCTTCCCAAGTCCTAATACTAGATTCTCCTAACCCCATAAACCATCGAAGAGCGGATTCTTTTAATGTGGCAGGAAAGAATTTTAATTTTTGGCCATCTTGTAGGTAGTTATAACTCCTACACAGAATGTCAAACTCAAATAAGAATGTATCTAGATCCTCACTACTCTTCCCATAGAAGGTCGGTAGTGAGGAGGGAGGGATGTTTTTCATAGCTACATCTTGTGCAGTGTCTAAGATGGGGAACCCGAAGGTACCTTTGGTTCTAACTTCTCCTTCTCCTTCATCTTGTTGGACATGATCTTCATTTTCATCCTCCATGAAGACTTGATTTCCAAAGAGAGTGTACTTAGGTGGTTCCTTTCTTGGTTAATATGGGATGTCCCAACATTCTATTTCAGGATGATTATTTTTCTTTTTAGGAGGAGAATTACTAGCTACGTGGGAATCTAGTTTTGAAGGTCCTATCGTTTTTGTCTCAATCTGTGAGATGACTATATTCATAGAATTCTCAAAAAGAGCGTCTACATGTGCAGGATCAACAAAATCTACTAAGTTTGGACCACCTACTATTGAAAAAGTAGTGTCTTTGGTTGTTTGGACTAATGGAGGGTTGGGAGGTTCTGAAGTTTTATCCTTTTGAGTTTCCTCTTGTCTAAGCTCAGTCTCAATATGAGCCTGAGGTTCCTCTAGTGGAATTTATTTATGAACAGATTGTTCTGATGTCCCTATCGTTTCCCCTAATTGATTTCTAGAAAGGATTTCCTTTGCTTTCCAAGTAGGATTATCCCCTTTAGGTGTCTTCCGATACCTTTCTGCTAAGTTAGTAGTTGGGGTGGCACATTCCCCGTATAGGTTAGTGGTAATTTTAGTAGGGATTTTAGTAGGAGGGCTAGTTTTAATAAATCTACCTTGTGAGTCTCTAGACATATTCATGAAAACAAACTATAACTGAAATAAACTCTAAATGCATCACTACTATTGTTGGGTTTTGGGGATGCCTGTTATAACAGATGCACAGGTTCTTACCTCTCGTCTTACCGCTCACCCACCACCAGCCTATTTCTAAGTTTCAAAGGGAAGAATTCAAATCTATCACTAAGTTTTTAAAAGAAAATCGTAACTATCTATAACTGAGTTCTACCTATCTACAACTGAATTCTACCTATCTACAACTCCCCACAACAATGCCAAAATGTTGAGGTGTATTTACTATCTTAAGGAATCACCAAAATATTTAATTATCGACCAGGGTTGGTAATCTTAGAGTTGTGGCACAGTATATGCTGAGGAAGAATGGGACCTAAGTTTCGTCTCAGCACACCTTAGAAATGCTTAATAAAGAAAAGATCGAAAGATCTTTCAAAATGAAAAACCGAGTCTAACTTCAGAAAGACAACAAAGGAACTAATTAAACCTAGGTAAACCAACATATCAAAATAGTATCAAGCTATACTACTCTACTCTATGGATAAGAACTAAAAGATATAAAAACAACAATATTATTCTAGGAAGCAAAACTAAATCAAACCAAAACTACTTTGATGGAATTGGAAACTACTGATAGAACTCTAATCTAGGAATTAAAAACAACTATAAATGAATGTAGAGACCTATCTATGAGATGACTCAATTTGACAACTAATTATGTAAACAGAAAACTATATTAACTCAAAGCAAAACTACAAATTATCTAATGAATTCAACAACTATTCATACATTCAATTAATACTTTAAGACTACACTAAACTACCTAATTCCATTCTCCTTTATGTTGTACGCCAAATGTGATAGGAACTGGGGTGAATGTATCCTAATGACTTTCGAATGTAACAGCAAAACAAAATGGAAGTAAATCTAACCTAATTTCTACAAAGAGATATAAACTACAAAGAGACCAATTACAATTAATCTTAAACATTATGATCTATTTCTTTATCCATGAGCAACTAACATTGGAAAAGCTCTAATTAAGATATTCAAAACTAATTCAAAATGAAATATGATTAAGAAGAAACAGAAACATGTCTTTCTAATGATTGATTGAAACTAAAATTATGCAAACATCTAAACTATCTAAGCCAATGATTTGGAAATAAATCTATTCTAGAAGCAAGTAGAAAACTTGAAAAAATTAGATTAAGAAGCAAGTAGAAAACTTAATAAAGATAACTTAGCTCTGGATCAGATCCTATTTCATGAACATCTTCATTAACTGTATGAATGAGAGAAGCAAATTCTATATTTAAACAAGGAAACTATCAAAACTGAAATATTTTGGAGAGTGAAATTACTAAAACAATGCAGAAAGTATTGAGGTCCGTATGACGATCTGGATGACAGTCTGAAAGAAGGTCCGAATGACAGTTCGGATGGAGGAAAACAATTTAAACTAAGGAAAGAAGCAGTTTGGATGATCTTAACTACCAGCTGGCTGATGCATGTGATCCTATAGTGCAAGGGAAGCAATAGATCGACTGTTTGGAAGCTAAGATAACAAGAAGCCATCTACACTAATCATTGTTTAAGGAAATGAACTATTTCTATTGCATGCTAAAACAAAGCTGAGATGTAAATAGAACTAACCTACAGCTACAGGAAAACTATCATAACTAATTCTAATTATGAATGAACTTGGAATGTTAAGCTAACTAAACTCTAAGTGTTTGTAAATAGTAGGACTAAAAGAAAACTAAGCAAACTAAGCAAACTAAACAATTTAAGCAAACTAAGCAAACTAAGCAATTTAAGCGAACTAAGCAAACTAAGCGTGACTGGTCGCTAATTACATTCTAGAAATATCATTCATATGAATAGCAAATAACATATACAGATCATAAAACAGAGGTATCATTTACATAAGCAGAAAAACAACATATATATTACAAGACAAAGATATCATATACAAAACAAATACATAAATTAAACAAATAACACAACTTATCTGCAGAAGACAAAGACAAATTATGTACATAGACGGAAGACCACTGGTTGTACAAGGGCCCTTCTCAGCAATCAGAGGCTGCGCCTTAATCAATCAATCACCACGCACGCTACTAAGCTTTCATAAAACTAGAACATAGGTATATTAAATTAAAACAGAGTCTACTTGCAGCTGAAAAGACTAACTCATCTCAGTCACGAAGACGATTATATATACAGAGTTACAATTGGGAGAGCAAGTCGACCCTTTAGTGGTCGACTGCTCTAATAATAGGAAGTCTTAATGCTAAAAAACTGCTCTGATTAACAACTCATGACAGCACATAGGCCAAGGAATGACCCCATAACAGTTTACGTCAACGCACAGAGCATCTACCAGGTTCCACGGCGTTGGTTTCCTTCATGCGTTCGTTGAGACGTCGATCCTCCTTTGACATGGTCAGAGAAATGTGTTGTCAGGATGGGCGAACAGGAAAGACAGAACTTCTGGAGTGTTGACATGAGAAGCAGATGCATTGTCAAGCGAGGCGAGTAGGAGGGTGAATCTTCTAGAACAGGGACTCACCAACCACGACAGCCACGTTGCTAACAGAACCCACCTTTCCATTACTGTCTTTAATGAATAGAAATATCCCAACCGACGATCTCGCGGGTTGAATGAAGGTCTGAACGGCGATCTGGATGTGGCTGAACATTTGCAACGTGAACACATGTCTGAATGGAGGTCCGTTTGAAACCCATTTCCTGCAGAACAAAAATCTAGTTGCCAAGCAAGTCGAGAAATGTCAAATAAACATCAATAAATCACAATATGACGATTTTTACCCAAAATTCATGTGATGTGTGAATATATTGCATACCTGATCTGTATGACGGTCTGAATGGTGGAAAGAATAACTTATTATATCAAAAATAGTGAAAACGACGCCAATCAAAGTGTGTTTGATGATCAAAAGTGGTGACAAAATGGACACCAACTATCCATTTTGGTGATAGTAAATCCACCACTGGGATAGCCCCTGAATTCAAGTGGGGCGAGCTCTACCACCTAATAAGGGATCAAAACATACCAGATTCAACGATGGAAGAAGACTTGATACATCAAAATATAAAGAAATCCACTATTCATAAAGTTGTTGCATGCCTGGAGTTATTTTCATGTGCCGAAGTAATAGGGTGGATTATGTCTTATGTGGATATGAAATCCCGAATCATTTCGAGTGCTACCGGAAAAGGCTTCGCTTCTTTTCAACCTGCCCACATAGGAAAATTCTATAAGATCCTAGAACCCAAATTTTTCCTAACATAAGATTGGGTCAAAAGTTTGAAAAAATATCATGCAAAATGTGCAATAAAGATGTTGATCCTTGGCAAATAGATACGTCAAAGAACTAGGGGGGAATATGAGACTAAGAACCTTAAGACTCCATTCAAGGTTGTTGCCATGATTTTTTGAAAATTTTATGGAAGAGTTAATTCAAGTTGTTATAAGCTCAGATGGATACCGCCATTATATCATATCATAATGCACAGTACAGTGTTTAACTGGGCAGAAATTATCTCGGAGAACATGATGCAGGCCATTGACGACACATAAAAGGGACTTAAGCAAAATAAAGATGATTTTTATATGTCGTCATACCTTATTTATTTCATTATGGTTATGAATCCTTTTTCAAAGATCGGACGCAGTTGGAACTTCAACGAGACTCCAGTATGTGTGTCCTATCAAATTCTATGGGTACACATGCATGCGAGTTTTTACAAGCATATTTGTGAAGAATTCTTGAGGCCATTGTATAAATTGTTTTTTTACAAAGAACCTAATTGTATGTCGGATGAAGCACTCACAGTGGTCACCAACTTAGGATACTATTACTTCACTTCCAAGGGTACATATCTATGCATGTATGGAGGCTCAAAGAGTCCCTCACTGACACCTAAATATGTTATGGATTACATTGTATTAAAGGAAATAGTGAGACAAGTATTCATCAATGGTGTTGGACACTTCTTGCATAAAAAAAAGAAATATTCATGGCCACCACTTCCACTCGTAGTTGGGCCTTATAAATTCAATAAAGCCAAAGAAGCAGAATAATTTGTGAAGGAACTAGATTCTTATAATTTTTGCGAAAATATCTTTGCTAGAAATGACCACCTTCATAAAGTTGCTCAGCATTGCCACTCATGTAGGATCAATTATGAATATACAGATCATTTTTTGCGGGATGATGAGGTGTACAGAGGAGTTAATAACCTTACAAAGTTAAACAAAATATTTGGAAAGAAGGCAGGAGCAAGTTCAAGCTATCTAGATACATCAACAAAAGAAGATTCATAGGAAACGACAAGAAAAAAATCAATTGAAGAAGCTCTTTCAGCTGAAAATTCCAAGAGAATGCAGAAAGAAGAATTGGACAAGAATAAAGAAGAAGGGAAACAAGAGAAAGAAAAATATGAAGAAGCGCAAAAGAAGGCAGGGCAGGAAAAGGAAGAAAAGATGGCTGCAGAATAAGAGGAAAAAATATTGCAAGAAGAAGCATTAAAGAATAAAAATGAGGAAGAAGAACAAATCAAGAAAGATGTGGAAGTTCAAAACTTACAAGAAGGTAATGGTCAGCAGGATATGGAAATCAATAATCTTATAGATTTCGACACTAAAGTCCCTCTCACTGGAGGTCATCTTCCTTTGGATGAGCTAGGACTCAAGCCATTCACACCATCCAAGCAACATTAGGTTGCTAAGTTGGAAATGATAGTATTCGATCCTAAAAGAAAGACTATCATGAAAAGAACAGAAAATATATTAAAGGTGGCTTCACAACCAGATATTGTTACCATACAAGAAGTCCCAATGTTGGAAGGAACAAATAATGATCCAAAATTCATAGCATTTGTGAATTTTATTGTTGCATTATCCAATGAAGATAACATCCATAAGTTGATTGAATATGTAGAGAATATCAAAGCAAAAGTGATTAAGTTGAAGGACAATTTAGTATAGGATAGAAATGAAGGAATTGAACTGAGACAGCAGTGGGATTCCTTAGAGTTGGAGAAATAAGAAATCATGCAGACTGTTCAAAGTATAGAGGATGAAAATGACTCATTAATTGTACAGGTAGTGATCTTGGAAGGAGAAAAGACAGACCTTCAATCTCAAATAAGTGAGTTACAAGAGAAAGTAACCTAGTTGGATCAGCAGGTTGAATCTCTTACAATAGAGAAAGGAGCTTTGCCAACTCAAGTGGAAAAGTTGAATAGAGAAAAGGAGTCCCGAGATGAGCAATTAAATTCTGCTCAAGAATAGAAATAGGATCTAATACCATTTTATGAATGTTGTGATGAATTACAAGAATAATTGTTCCATTCCCAAGATTTGCTCATTGAGAAAACGTATGAATTGCAAGGGATGGTAACTAGACTTAAGCAAATTTCAGAGGAATCCACTGCTACAAAGAAAAAGCTCACAAGAATTTATGAAAGAATGAAGAATTTAACTGCTTGGAGGAAAATATCCAAGGAAATTCCTCCATGTTCTGAAATTCTAGATCACAGCAGATCATAGAGCTGAGAATACCTCACAATGAAAAGAATGAGTAGAAAAGAGGAATTGCAGTGAAAAGTCCAGTAACATTAATCATGCATTGGAACTCAAATAGAAATAGAAATCTGTGTTATGATCCATTAATCAGTATAGTCAATAGATATCTTATAATGGAGAGAATTCAATTATCATAGGATAATTTGAATCCAAGTCTGTTTAGAATAGGAATTGTCACCACTAGAGTGCTCTGGAAGTCCCAAAATCAACTCTACTCAACCAAAACTCAGTCAATTGAAGATGTTGTTAGTTAACTGACCAAGGAGGTATTAATTATGAGTTTTTCATGCAAATCAATCAAAAAAGGGTGCATTAGATCACAATCAGTGGTGATCGGAGTTCAAACCCCCACTAGAGTTCAGGAACTTAGGTGAACTGAACTAGAACACAGATTTAGCTCCTAAAATGTAGGGAACTGACTCTGGTGGGCCTAAAATCATGCATGTAGGGTGCATTAGGTGGATAATGGGTCCTAAATGACATATGCATACCACTAGGGAGAAAATAACATCATCAACTACTAGGAAAAGGTAAATAATAATAAGTAGGACAAGGATGGAGTATCAATTATCCTAAGACCTCCCCCCCCATCCAAACTTGGACATATTGGGCCCTGGTTACTGAGACCAAAGGTCACCCATACAATCAAATAAATGATAAAAAGGAATTGTTCATGAAACTAAGGAAATGGGGAAAACCTCATGGGAAAAATACCCCCCCGCAAAAATGAACAGCAGGAAACTCAAACATCCTTCACACCAAGCAAAGAAGGAAAATATCTTCTGAGTGAAAGTCTTTGTAAAAATGTAGGAAATATGATCCTATGTAGGAGAGTAATGTAGGTGTTGGATTTGAATCTAGATCTGGATCTGCTCCTCTAATGTACCTCCCACTGTTTTGAAGCTACATTCGCCAAAACAAGTCTTTTAGGATCCATTCTTACCACTGGGGCGAATGACTCATTATAGTCCAAACCATGAACCTTTGAGTATCCTTGGTCAACCAACTGAGCTTTTTACTTGGTTTTAGATCCATCATGGAAAGTATATTTGAATGATTGTGGATCATACCCCACCATCATGTAGCACCTCTCTAAGAGAAGTGGATCTCTATGACATAGTGCAAGGTTTGCACCTCAATACTGAGATTTGTTTCTATGGTCAGATAGATCCTCAACTATGTTCCCATCAGCTTCAAGGACTTTGTGAGCCCATATTGGCCTTGGAAATGGATTGGGAGCAAGTGTTTCATATGGATCTAGATCTGCTAGAACTTCATCCTCAACATCAAGATCTCGGTCCTCATCTTCAGAATATGAAACTAGATCATTAGAAGAGATATCATTATGATCTTCATCATATGCCAATGGAGTAGGCAGAGAGTGTGGAAAAAAGTGAGAGAATTCATATGCCTTTGAGACATGGTTTGCAAACCCTTTCGCTATAATATTCTTAGAAGAGATCTCTTCAATCTCAACTGTGTCAAGTCCAAAAATTACTTTCTTTGGCGAACCTATGTGTATCATATGATAAACAGATAACAAGTTTGCTACCAAAGAAGGCACGAATAGAACATTTTTGAACTTTCCATGATCTAGTTGCATTGTGCCCTTCTCTTCAGCAGAGATCTTAGAATTATCTCCCATGTGAATACTTGAACCATCATTGATATCTAGAGAAGAAAATGATTCTATGGAGGAAACCATGTTGTTGGAGGCTCTAGAATCTATGAGGAAGGCTTGTGATTGTGAGAATCCGGCCTTTAGTGCATGGCATCTCTCATGATCATTTGTCTCACTTCCAAAATCAGTCTCCCTTGCACCTTATGGGAGGCCAATGTTGTGATATTCAAGAAGTTTGGTCATTTGATCTATCTTATTGTTCATGCAAGAGCTCTCTAGATGGTTTCCTTTCTTGCAATAGGTACACTTGGTCTTCTCAAACCCCTTTGGTTTATATTTATTGGAGATGGAGGCTCCTTTTGATGGATTAGTCTTCTCCTTATGCTTGGATTCAAATTGCTTCTTTTATTTCCCTTTCTGCTTCCCTTTAGCATTCACACTTTTTGACTCTCCAGCCATAAGAGCTTGTTTTTTGGAGGCCTTCAAGGCACCCATCTGAATCAGATTGTCTTGTTCTTGGATGAGAGATTTGGTGAATGCATCCAAAGAAGGCATTTTCCAATTGGGAATTGACAATATCCCTGAATGGAAGGTAGAAACAAATATAGAAAATTACAGACCAAGCTTGCTTAGGATGGATAGCACCAGATGCTCATCCTTCTTCTCAATGCCACATTGTTTGCACTGTATGACCAAGTATTTGAATTTAGAGAAGAACTCTTGTATGGTTTCAAAACTGCAAGGTTGAAAAGCAATTAATTCATTCTCCAGAATATGACCTCTCAGATCATCTTGCTTTCCAAAGAGAGTCTCAATATTCAACCGAACCTATCTTGGAGTCTTCAATCCATTAAGGTGGAAGAAAAAATCTCTAGAAATATGAATTTACATGAAACCAAACGCTTCATCTAATGTTTTCAGGTACTTGGATTTCTCAACAACTGCCTGAGGTTCGACCTAATTTCCCATTGTGACCCTGTACAGAATCTTATTGCACAACACTATCTGCATATCAACCCACCAATCAAGATAATTTGAGGGTTTCAAGATCCTTGGAGACAAAGGAATATTCGAATTCTCCATGTGAAACAGTTGGAGCGAATACAAAATGAAACTGTTGTTAATGCTGCACTGAAAAACCTTCAAAATCCTACAAAAGACTCTCAATTTTGGAGATAAAATTATACTGAGCACTTTTTTTTTCCTCGAAAAAAATCGTAATTTTATTTCAAATAGATGAACAAAATTACATTCTGCACATGTAGTAGAATCACTGAGATCCCTACATTGTCACATATTAACGGTCCCATATTATCATCAATGTCCCATACATACAACAAAAGACATACTGCTATCCATACAACCCGCATATATCCTATTAATAAAAACTGTAAACAGAAATGGAAGAACGTAACCATCATTGATCATCAAATGCTGAGCTGTAGCTCAATGCTGTGCCTCAATATCATCATAAAAAGGTCTGTGATAATAGTTGAAAGTGCCCCCCGGTGAATGAATAGTGATCCTCCATGTTCCAAGTGCTAATTCCTGCTGCGTCGCTTCCTTTGAGAGTTTATCAGCCAACCCATTCCTCTCCCTGTATACATGTGTAAATGTAATGTGGTTAAAGGACAGCTTTAACCGGATCACCTCCTCCAGGATAGGTAATAGTACCATCACATGACATTGTGTGATCTCCTTTGCCCAGTTGATAACAATCATGGAGTCGTCGAAAATCTGTAGAGATAGGCATCCTTGTTCAAGAGCAAATAACATCAGCAATTTAAGAGACATGAGTTCAGCATAGTTATTTGATCCTCTCCCCAACCTAGCCACGATATGGAAGTAATGGGACTCAGATTTGTAAAGGGCTCCCCCCCCCTCCACACACCGATTGATGGTTTAAAGAGGCGCCATCGAAAAATGCCCATGGCATGGTTTTGTCGATCTGTTCCTCCTGCACAGGTCGTGTTTGACACACATGGACAGGAGCCTCGAAATGATGCATAACCACCACAGCTTGAGCCACGACGGACTCCAACGGAATCCTGCAATCATGGAATATCATCTTATTGCGTGTAATCCAAATGCCCCATGCGTATATACACGGGAAGGCCCGGATGGAAGTAGATTTATGATAACACCACCACAAATGGAAAGCTTCCAGAACACTCTCACCCCTCCACCTCACCTTAAAATCCAAAAATCTGCTGATATTATTCCAAACAGCCTGTGAGAATCGACAGTGAATAAAAATATGTGCAATGGTCTCTTCCGCATCCCGGCAAAGTGGACAGATCCCCGGACCCTGGAGGAAACGTTTTTGCAGAATGTCCCAGGTATGAGCCTTATTTTCCAATAGAGCCCAGAAGAGTAATTTTGCTTTACCCGGACATCTTAATTTCCACAAATATTTCCACCACCACACCAATTCCCTGTTATGTACTTCCACATTCAGCTGAATATATCCATTTTTAGGTGAGTATATTCCCGAGGGATGGTGATCCCAGATAAGTTCATCAACCCGATTGGTCAGTCGGATATTAGTCTGTCTTAAGATCCGTAGATATGCCTCCCAGGCCCCTTGCAGTTCTACAGAGATCTCAAGTTGTCGAACAGAGATCCACCCCTGTTGCCAAAGAGAAGTTGATCGTGGATCCTCTATATCAGCCAGAAAATGACATCCCCTAGCAGCCAAAAGAGTCCTCAGTTCCACAGAAAGGACATGACCTCCCCTGCATCCAACCCAAGGGTCCAGCCCAATACGAAGGAGACGCCCATTGCCAATCCTCCACACTAATCCAGAACCGACCAAAGAGAAATGTTGCACCACCGCTTTCCAGACCACAGAGCAATTTGCCCTTGACTTATTGCCCAGCCGGATCCAATCGAGAAGAGTAAGAGGAGCAATATACTTATGATATACCACTCTAGTCCAGAGACTCTATGTATGTATTAGTCGCCACGACACTTTGGCCCCCAAGGCTTTAGCAAACAGAAAAATATTCTTTAATCCCCATCCTCCCAATGCTTTTGGGACAGCAATTTTATCCCATTTGACCCACACCATTGCTCGATGCTCACTCGATCCCTTCCAAAGAAAGGCAAAACACAATCTCCTGATCTGCTCCAGGATGCCTATGGGAATCCAAGCAAGAGACATCCAATACACCGGAATTGCTTCCAAGACTGATTTAACCAGAACCAGCCTCCCAGCCCGAGAGAGCCATTTATGGCTCCATCCATGAAGGCGTTGTTCTAATTTTGCTATTAGCCAGTTCCAATCAGCCTTCAGATAAGCATTCGGTTTCAATTGAAAGCCAAGGTACTTTAGTCCATCATCAATATCCAAAGTCCTATAAGGTAGTTTGTTAACCATTCTTTGAATCTCCTGCTCAGTTAAATTCGATCATGTGATAGTGGATTTGTCAATATTCACTAACATACCCGCTGCAACTTGCACTAAATGGAGACCTTCAACCACCTTATCAATATCCTGTCGCGTGCCATCACAGAATATCAGAATGTCATCAACAAAAAGGAGATGTGTAATAAACAATACCTGGGAAATGGATATGCCTCGAAAGGAACCATCAGCTTTAGCATTCAGAATAAAATGGCTGAGTCCCTCAGCAACAAGTAGAAACAGCAGCGGAGATAGGGTACATCCCTGTCGAAGCCCCCTTCCCGCCTGGAAGAAAGGGCTAGCAGAACCATTGATCAGAACAGCAAAGCTCACCGTAGTGAGGCAGGCCATAATCCATCTAATAAAATCGTAGCAGAACCCCAGATGAGTTAAAAGCATCCGGATATATAGCTAGCTAACCCTATCAAATGCTTTTGATAGATCAATCTTAATCACAGCACCCTTCTGCTTCTGCACTTTCAGAGTGTGTAATCCTTCCTGTGCAACTCCAATGGCCTCATGAATTTGGCGGCCTTCCAAGAAGCCAAATTGCTCACAAGAAATATGCTTAGACAAAATATTCTTGAGTCTCCTCGCCATAACCTTAGAGATGATCTTATAGATACAATTGCATAGAGAAATAGGTCTGAATTCATCAAAGCTATCAGGCTTGTCCATCTTCGGTATAAGAGATAAAAAGGTGGAGTTGAAGGGGCCATGGACAAACCCAGCCTTTCGCGATTCTTCCACCCCATTCAATATTTCCTCCCCAAAGAAGTCATAGAATCCTAAAAAGAATTCTATAGGCCAGCCATCTGGCCCCGGGCTTTTATCTTTTTGTAAGGATTGCATAACCAGCAAGAGCTCAATCAGCGTCACCTCCTCCATCAGTATTCTATTATCCTCCTCCCCCACAAAACGTGGAAAAAGATGGGTCACCCGAAGAACCTCAGCAATGGAGACTCCAGGTTGTGCAGTGAATAAATCTCCAAAATGTCTAACTCCCATCTCCGTTAGTCCATCAAAGCTGGAAACCTGTTCCCCTGCTTCTGAAGATAGTTCCCAAATAGAGTTTGTGAATTTTCTCCCCTTAGCATACGCTTGAAAAAATTTTGTATTCTCATCACCGCACTGAAGCCAAATCGCCCTGCTTTTCATTCTCCACAGCTCTTCACGCTCACACAGAATCACATTCCTGCGTCTCTCCCACTCCAACAGCTCGCCTTTCTACTGTTCATCCAGATATCCCATGCCCAGACTATTAAGAGTCCTATCGATGTTCAGCTCAGCAGCCCGCAAAGTCTGATCATCAATCACCCTTTTGTCATGAGCCCAGGAAATAGTTGCCTCTTTTATTCGCTTAAGATTGTGATGAAAGTGTGCACCCACATGCATCGGAGAATCATGTGGTCGATGAACCCATTGTTCCTGAACCAGCTTAATAAAAGCCTCCTCCTTCATCCAGCTAGGATTGAATTTGAAAGGGCTTGGAGGTTTTTTCCTGCTACCTCGTAACTCCAGGAAGATGGGGCAATGGTCAGATATCCCACCTGACCCTACCCACTATCTGACAACATCAACTCCCAGTGCCAATACTTCGGCCACCAGAAACCTATCCAGTCATTTATCCACCCTATGTTCCCCTGCTCTCTTATTCCTCCAAGTTGGAGTTAACTTGGATGGTAAAATGTCCAGAAGATCCTTCCTGACAAAGGCTTGAATGAAATAATTAGCTAATGTATCCGGGGCAGCCCGAGGCCCCCATACTTCAGAAGACCCCAGAGTAAGATTGAAATCCCCACCCAAAATCACATCCCTGCCATCAAAAAGATCCATACATAACAATGAGTCCCAGTAGCCCACCCTATTTAAATAGGGCCCGTATATATTGAGAACCGTGATCGTCCGACCAATCTCAGCATCCCAAACTTCCAATCCGATACTAGAGGAGATTCCCCAAGAACAATCACATTGGAAACTCTTAACCTTCCACCCCGAGGCCAGCCCTCCAGAGTGCCCCCGAGCATCCACTCCAACAAACTTCCAACCAGGAAGCAAAGATTCTAAAGCTCGTACAATATCCTCACTGCCACCCAAAGTTTCTTGCAGCAATAATACATCCGATTGATTTAAGTCTACCAGCCTCCTAAGTGACGATTTTTTTAAGGGGCTCGCCAACCCACGACAGTTGAAGGACATAATTTTCATAAAATATCCCCATCCTGGGCTTTCACTACTCTAAGTGCCCACTCAATAGAAGATTGTGTACCCATCTCTATATCCACTTTAGCCCGATCTTGAGCTTTAGACAAAAGGGATTTTCGGCCCCGTCCTTTCCCCCCAACACTATAGGCCGATTCAGGAAGTCCCTTGCCCCCCGTTCCATCTTCAGGTATCTCCCTACTAAGAAGAGCATATCGGATACTTCTACCCTCGGAGCTGGTAGGGTGATTTGTGGAGACAATTGACGGCATGACAATATTATCCTCATCAGACCGTAGACAAGGAGCATCCGGTCGAGGAGGAGACCCAAGATTACCCCCCCCCCCCAAAACAATAGGGTCATCTAAAAAGGAAACAGCCGGAGAAAGGAGATGAGACATACCCAAGGAGTTCACAGATGTACCCCGACAAATGGGCAGCTCCTGTAGTAATTTGGTGATGGCCCGAGTAGTAGAAACGGGACACAAAGGATCCCCCTCGTCTTCAGGAGGCGCACTCCCATTATTCGCCTTTCCAATGTTCACCAAGGGTGGCAACAATTCCTCCAATCCAAGCCTCCCACAGAAATCTGATGGTACCACAGAATCTAGTATCACCCCCCCGTCAATAGCAGGCCTACTCCCATCATCCACCACCTCCTGAGAGTTCACCATCGACACTGGATCTGGGTCTTCTTCTGCTGCTGCATCGGTCAAAGGCTTACAAGTCCGAAACGATAAAGGGCAACAGGCAACCAGATGTCCAAGAGCGTGGCAGCGATGACACCTAAACGGCACACCCACATAATCCAGTTTTTGAACAAAGTCCCCATCCTTGTATTTAACTTTAATCTCAGCAGAAAGTCCCATCCGAAGATCGATATTTACCAATATCTTAGCTACCGTGTAGATGCCAGTCTTAATATGGGAGGAATCTGAACATACATAATCACCAAGAAAGTTTCCAATCTCAGCAAACCGAGTTTCATTCCACATATGCATGGGAAACCCAGGAAGCTTCACCCACAGTGGTTCTTTAGCAACTTTCTCCGTTTTTGAGTCGAAGAAGGGGGACCAGCTTTTCAGAACAAGAGGGACTCCCAGAATCGACCAATGTCTACTTAATACTGCATTGACCTCCCCTCTGTTCTGAAAGATGAAGGAAAACCATCCTTTCGTCAAAACATGGACCTCAGGGGCTGATGACACGAAGGTCGTCCACTGCTCGGCCGCCCAACGCCGAAGAAAACCACGACCAAATCTTCTGCCTCTGACATGTCCAACCACAGCAGTGTGAGAGAAATCCTCCGCCTCTTCCAGCGTAACATCCACCCCCAGCACTAACAGGTCCTGTCTCTGTCGTTCTTTGACGCTCTTAACATGGTTTTTCAGGGAGTCATCCTTAGCAGAGAACCCTGATCGAGGATTAAGCTGGTAATCGTCAACTGGCAAAAATTCTCCTCCCCCCGGGTCAGCCATCAATGCTCCACACGACACCAAGAAACAAACCAAGAATCAGCAGAACAGGTCTAAATCTCCAGAATTCTAGATGTCCTCATTCGGATTTCAGAATTCCATGTTCCTTCTCCCCAGATTAAGGCCCTGTTAAGTCAGTAAATTTTCCTGCATTTTTGAGTTATTTTCTTCAATTTTGGTTTGTTTTTTAATCTACTTCAGTTTAATTTTTGGTTTTCAGTTTTTGTTTTTGTCTTCTTAAGAACCTTATGAGTGATTGAATAAAGTTTGAACCCAGTCCTTTCAGATTTCATTTGATTTTGGTCATTTTTTATATTGAAAAGTGGGTCAATGAGAGTTATATATTCAAAAGAAGAATCATTAATGACTTTAGAGAGTGGTTACACTTATGTCCTAAACCAAATAGCTGCCAGAATCTTCGAAAAATTAGCAGAAAGTGAAAAAACTGCTAAATTTTGGCATAGCAGTTATTCCTGTAGCGCTGGGCAAAATTTTAACACAGAGCGCGCTACAGGAATATCGTGGCATGATTTTTTTGTAAATTTTCGATCTGATTTCAATCATCATGAAGAGTGTGAGTATCTAATCGCATTGTGTGAAGTGTTTAACACGTGTATGCAGCATTTTGAGCATAATGTTAGTTGGTTGTTAATCACGAAGAGAGGACAAGGGCATCATTACAGGTTATGCGGGTTCAGTTGCACAGAGACCAGCCAATTCCGGGTTTAGCTGTCAATTTTCCCTTGTCACACGCATCATCACTAAGGAGTTAGTGTTTGAGGAGGAGACTTCACTGTTGAACGTTGGATTACGTTACTGTGGAAGGAGACAGCTGTGATTCTGGCGCCAGCAGAAATTAGGGCTTTTGAATTCGTTCACCTGCAGCCAAAGAATCGTTAGGAGGACACCTGTGCTCGAAGAAGAACATTATTGACACCCCAAATTGAAGACATTACGCCACGATGGATGAGTAATTGACAGGTATTACGTATAACCCTTATAGCTGGAGAATTTGGGTTTTTGCTGCTGCGTGTTCTTCTGAAGAAATTGGTTGCTGAGAAGGATGTAATAGAATGAAAGGATG
Organism: Larix kaempferi; assembly: GCA_027924585.1. Classification (NCBI taxonomy): domain Eukaryota; kingdom Viridiplantae; phylum Streptophyta; class Pinopsida; order Pinales; family Pinaceae; genus Larix; species Larix kaempferi. Next base: position 20,411,570 of record BSBM01000994.1, on the reverse strand, counting down.
AAGAATTCATCACTGAAATAGTTACCTGAAGCCTGATAGGAGGAATTTGCATGACTGTTTCTCTTATGACCTAATCAGAATAGGGCGTCGAAAAAACTCACAGAATTATCTGTAGAACTCAGTTTTTTTTTTTACACACAGGGAAGTCTGCTAGCTTGATACAGGTGTTACACGGGGAGGTTTGTTAATTTGTGCAGGTGATTTAAATATCATTGAAATTGTTATAACCTGCAGAATTATTTGCCCAGAAAACAGCTTATAATACATTTCTGAAACCTAAAACTAGACTGTTCCAGTTCCTTGAAAAGAAAGATATGGGAAAAAGAAGTAAAAGTGGTAAAGTTAATAGGGCTGAACCAACAGACTTGACATGGATTCAAAAACTTCCAGATTGTGCAGAGCTGTTCCAACAGGCAGGATGGTTGAAATTCTTCAAGAAGATAGATGGTTTTAATGCTCAAGTATCCTGCAATTTTGCCAAAGGACTTAAGAATGAGATGATCATAATGGATCCTTTGAGATTCAAATTGACTGTAGATTTAATTTCAGAAGCCACTGAAATTAGTAATGAGGGCGAGCTCTGGTTTAAGAAGTCTCCTTTTGAGTTTGATCCTCAAAGATACTTATTGCCCAATGTTGTTCCTGACTGGAACAAAGGTATTCTCATACATAATTTCAGGAGGGAATGGATTGAACCTATAAGGATTCTTCAGAGTTATGTAACTTGTGAAGGGAGGTACTCATTAGTGTTCAAATACCATCTCAGGTTCCTACAGCACATGGCAGGGGTGTCTAAAATGAATTTGCCATTCTTTTTCTTCAAAAGCCTGCAGAAAATGTCAAGCAAAATTAAACAGCGGGATGATCATACTTCTCAATCATTGTTTCATCATGGTCTCATCAAGTTAATCATCTCTACAGTGTTGCAGCATGAGGAAAAAACTTGGGACTTCTTTTTGTTTTGGTCAGGGATTCATTCTAAAGGAGAAGACCAACAATCCAAAAGACAAACTGATAAGGGAAAAGTAATGATACAGAAATTAGGGCATTCAGTTAAAGCTGCAAAGAAACATGAAATTAAAGTCAAGAAGGGAACAAAGCAGGTAGCAGATGAAGGACAGAATGACAGCCAGCCTCAGAAATTTTCAAAGCACAATAAGGTCGCGTTCTCATTGTTTGATGACAAAAAGGAAGAGGAATTTCTTGAAAAGAAGTCATCTCCGATAGCAGATTTTCAGGAAGAGAAGAATATTGATATCAAAGTGATTCCTGTAGCAAAAGTAGAAGTTCATAACCAGCCAAGAAGCCCCATCACAGTCCTCTCAGATGATGAGGAGTATATGTTTGAAGAAGAGAAGTCTATTCCAGAGATTAAAGTGAAAGATTGATATAAAACAGTCATATTCACTGACAGTTTTCCATTACATTGAATAGTCTGGACATTGCACTCCTGTGTTGAGTGATTGAAGTCAAATGCAGACCGCGAGCTGATGGAGAGGAATTTTTGAAAACCGAAGGAGTTTTTTGTTACTAAGATACTCATCTACAAAAACCTCTCTCAGTTTTGCAACAGCTGTCAAGGTTTAAAAGATTCGGTTTAATCTTTGCAGCCTATTTTCCAGGGATTGAAAATATTTAATATTTTCCTGTTTTAGTGTTCATTTTGCGGGGCCGATTATGATTGATTGGAGATGAATTTTGAAAAACCAAGAGAGGTTTTTGTCCATCACGGACCCATTAACAAAAACCTCTCTCAGTTTTTACACAGGTGTCATCAATCGAGAGATATGGAAGCTTCTTTGACACCTAGTTTCCAGAAATTCGCCATATTTGCCAGTAATCCGATTTGCTATTTTTAGTCAGTTAGTTGAGTTAGTTAGTTAATGTAACTGCTAGGAAGTTGGAATTTCGACCTAATGAGGGGGAAATAGAATGAATTCTTTGTAAATTTAAAAGGGGGATAGAGGGACTGAAAGCGGGTTCGAATTTTTGGAGAGCTAGAGGAGGTCTGCAAACTGTGCTTTCATCCAGACTTGTTCACTGCTAAGTATTGCAAACTCTCATATTGCATTTTTGATGAAACTATGAATATATAACTCCTTATTCCACTTCTGATATGTGTTGGCTTCATTTTAAACTTATACAGTTTCTTGATTGACAAATTCATTTCTGGTTTTAGGTATAATTTCCAGTGGTGCTTGTCTTTTATTGTATGAACTTCATTGCAATCTTTTGTTGGATTCCTGAGATATATATGCATCTTCATGGATATATGTATATGAATTAGTTTTTACTTATCTTTTGAATGTATTCCCTTATGCTCTTGAAGTTTCTAACCAAAACCTACAAAACAAAACCCTAAAAACCTAGTTTGGATTGATTTTTATTTTGAGATTGTGTTGGCTTGTTACCTTAGCCTTAGTAACAATTTCTGACACAAACAGGCCCACAGTTGCATTCGTCCAAGAAATTCATCCCCAGTTCCATTTTCGTAATTATCTTAGCGGTAATCACACCCAATCAGAGCATCATCAGCAGAGATCATCAGTTCCCCTGTTATGCAATTCAGTCTTGATGTTCCATGGCGATGTTATATGAATCTTGCATTCAATTACCGCGCTTCATGAGTCTCAGCCAGCCTCCTGCTCAAATCCACCATATATCCTCTCTGTATTCTCAAATCCATAGTATAATGTACAGCTTCAAGCTATGAATCTTGCTCTCACACCGCCAGTCAATTCCAGAATCAAATTAACAAGCTGAGATGGGTTTGTTGATGACTGGTCTGCGGATATGTTGTAGCTAGCTCATCGGCTAATCTTCACCTTGAATCCACCATAATTTTGCACTGTAATCGCAGATCTTGAAATAACGTACTTCATCCTGCTATGAATCTTGCTCCTCCTCTACTGAGCACTTATTTAGGACAATAGTCACTTTTATCCAGATCCTTCACACCTGGATAGACCTCAACGGATTTCAGATCCAATGAATTCAATGCAATGGCACCAAGATTTGTTGTGGAAATCCAGAGGCTTCTGGTGCACTATTGAAATAATATGCTCAACCTACAATCTCTTAGCTCTGGTACCATGTGAAATTATAGATCACAGTAGATCATAGAGTTGAGAATACCTCATAGTGACAAGAATGAGCAGAAAAGATGAATTACAGTGAAAAGAGCAATAAAATTAATCATGCATTGGAAATCAAATAGAAACAAAAATATGTGTTATGATCCATTAATCCTTATAGTTAACATATATGTTACAATGGAAATAATTCGATTATCCTAGGAGAATTTGAATCCAAATATGTCTATCATAGGAATTGTCACCATTAGAGTGCTCTGAAAGTCTCAAACTCAACTCAACTCAACCAAAACTCAGTTAACTGAAGCTACTATAAGGTAACTAACCAAGGAGGTTGCAATTGTGAGTTTTTCATGCAAATCAATCAGAAAAGGTCACATTATATCACAACCAGTGGTGATCGGAGCTCAAACCCCCACTAGAGTGTAGGAACTCAAGTGGACTGAACTAGAACACAGAGTTAGCTCCTAAAATGTAGGGAACTAACTCTAGTGGGCCTAAAATCATGCACGCAGGGTGAATTAGGGGGCTAATGGGTCCTAGACGACATATACACACCAATAGGGGGGAAATAACATCATCAACTACTAGGAAAAGGTAAATAATTCCAAGTATTACAAGGATGGATTATTAATTATCTTAACACACATCTTCCCAAGAAGTCCACTGTTGAACTCAAGTTAGATTTTTCACTCTTGGATAGTTTCCAGAAAGCAAAGAAGAAACTGCAGAATGAAGTGAAAGACTTCATCACCAAATATGAAGATATTCACCAGAGTATCTGCAGAGCATTTGAAAAATGTCATCTACCTCCCCCATCTTATTTGAAGAGTTAGTACCAAAAGAAAAATGCTTGGTGCAATTGAGGACTATCAAGGACGAAGATATCGCTACCATCAAGAGTCTAGACACTCTCACTTCAGAAGATATCCAGGAGCGTATTGGACAAGCCACAATGAAGACCCATTACCTTGGACATGGCCACAACAAAGAAACTAAGGGGTTGAATGCCATGATCAAATATTTTCCTTTTCATGAAGTGGCTTTAAAATTATTAGAACCACAACAATTAAATTTAATATATTATGAAAGTGGTCTTTGGAATTATTATATTCAAAGTCAAGAAAACAATCCATCAAATTGATTTAATATTGTATTATGTTTTAATATTTTGGTTATTTATTTTGTAACCACAAAAGGAAAAAAAAATTGAAAAGAAAAAGGTTTAAGGAATATGAAGTGATAAGTCACCTCAAGGTGGAGTTTGTAAATTTAAATAAGAGAAACTAGGAGAGGGAAGGGGCTTTTGGCTTGTGAAGGATTGTGCTAGTCTCAGATGTAAGAAACTATTTTCTTCTAATAAGAAATACAGTTTTTGTTGGATGAAGGCATACATGGAATGTTGCATGGAAACATATGAATGGATGTGCAGAACTTATTTCTTCCTTTTTTCATTAACATGCAGTAAGATATTTTCTTTTTTTTGTTGGATTAGTGTGATGGTTGGTGAATTATCTCATTGTCTATGAATGTAAAATGCAACTATTTGTCTATTTCTTAGTAATGAATGAAATAAATGTCAATACTAAAGCTATATTTGTGTTGATTTTATCTTGTGATTGTCAAATACATTTCTTTCAACAGCTAACTTCTGGAATTGTATAAAGCAGTTTACAATCATTACTCTCTTTTAAATTATGCTCCTTGCAAGGATAGGTTAAGTAGATTAAAATCTTGCATATAATTAGGACATTCTTTGGTTGACTAAAAGTGAAGGGGTGGTTAGACTAGAGGTAAGAACCTATGCATCACTTTGTGAGGCCTCATTCTACCCATCAAGAAAGTATAGATAGAATCATGCACATTTAGAATTAGTATTATGCATTGCATATAAAATAATAAAACTCTAAACAGTGGATCAGGTGGTAACCGATAAACCCATCATAAGAGCATATCATACGATAGTTGGACCGTAAACTAGACCGGTTCCCTATTCCAAATAGTGAATAGTCTAATTGGTACTTTTCATTCAGGAGAACCCCTACTGTCAATTCAAGGATTTTTCCAGGCATCAACATATTTGGCGCTAGAAACAGGGCCACCAATGTATGGCTGGTAGAGGGATTACATTCCCTCGAGGAAATTTCTCTGAGTCTCCACTTGAAACATATCAAACCAAAGGTTCAATACCTGAAGCTAAACAAGAAACTAGTTATCACGAAAATACTAACTTTGAGGTTGAACACATTGAAACATTGTATGTTGTTCCTCACCAAGAAGTAAATAATTTTAGGAGATACACTAGGTCTTATGTTAGAAAACTTGGAGGCTTTCCCATAATTCCATTACTACCTAGAAGACGTGCTCCCTTGAGAAGAGCTAAGAAAAATAGATATTTTGTTCTGGTTAAATAATTGGAAGAGTTAGTTGACTTGTCTCTGCAAGACATACCAGAACCGATTGATCAATTGAGACCATCTTCTCCTAAATCAGTCTCTTCTCAACACACATAGTCACATCCACGCTCACCTCCACAATCTCCTCCATGTATTGGTCATATGGCTCATAATGTGAATCAACCACCAGCTTGGAGAGCTAGAGGTCCTTTGAATTTTCCCACTCCTTTACATGATTTTCCTAAACATCCAGAGAGAGTGTTACCTAAATTTGATCCTGGGAAAGGAATTCACATATTATCATTTAAAGAGATTTTATCTGGCCTTAAATCTGCTAAATGTGGAACATGAATATGTGGTGTGTATTTTATTCCCTTATACTTTTGAAACTAAAGCTTCATCATGGTATTTTAGTTTACATACTGGTTCAATAACTGATTGGGGCAGTTTTGAAAAACAATTCTTAAGTAAAGTGAACAACGAACATTAGCATCACTTATGAAATAATTATTGTCTCTCAAGATGGATAAAAGAGAGAAAGTGCGGGATTTTAATCAAATATTCACAACTGTTTTGAATAAGTTCAGTGCTACTTCAAAACCTGCAGACAAGTCTTTAGTTGAATATTATACCACAACCTTACATCCATCTTTGGCCATGTTTGTTAAGAGTTCATGTAAAAATACTTTGACAAAAAACTTTGAAGAAGCTAAAAAGGTAGAAACATAAATGAATAGTATTGTAAAACATGCAATGGAAACGGAACCTAATCCTCTTGCTTCGAAGAAACCATTATTGTTGGAAAATCCTACTGAAGAGAAATCGACTAATCTAGAAACTATGGTCAAATTCGTTCATAAATTGTCTAATAAGATAGTGGATTTGGAAAAAGAAAAAGGAGCTAGTTCATCCACAAGCCTAACCTTTCAAAAAAATTTATAAGAAAAGAGAAGAAAGTACAAAGCCTCCAATAAATGAATCATATGTTCTCAACTTAAATGAAGTAGGCATGGACCACTTTTGTACTTTCCACCAAGAACATCATTCAGAAAAAACTTGTCCACAATGTATTAACTCTATGACTTTGGTAATGAATAAATTGTTGGACAAACAACTCCTAGATGAAGAAGATAGAAATGATAAAATCCAATCGAATGAAACAGGGGAAGAGAATGAATAAACCACACTTGTTTTATGAGATTAGGCATCAAACCTAGATTTGGAATATGAAGAAGTAGCATAAATCCAGAATGTACAACTCTCATCTATTGATTATGAAACTATGAGTAAAGGACCAGTAAAAGATCAAACTATATTAGTCCCAAAAGAAAAAACAAGCAATGCTGACCCCAAAGCTCAAAATAAGACAGTTACTGTAACTCAACCACCCCAAATGATGGAAGAGAAAAGATATATTAAACCCTCAGAAGTTTCAAAAGGATTATCTCCGGTCACTCATAAAGAAGCAACCCCTTCATCAAGTAATGCTACTGTAGGTGGAAATATTGGGCAAAATCATAATATGGGGTATGATATCATTGAAGATATTAAAAAGACTAAAGCTAATATATATTTATTTTAAATATGCAATCTTCCACAGTAGAGGAAAAGATTACTAGAAGTATTTGACCTCAATACAACAACAAATCACTCTGCTAATAAAGATAAGAAGCTAGTCATTATTGAACCAGATACTAAGATTAGCTAGTATCGGTGGTAAATCTAAATCTCAAACTCCACCTTTTTCCACTTACTTTCGAAATTTTTAATTATAATGTACACAATTGTTTGGTGGACTCGGGAGCTTCATCTAATGTTATGCCATTGTCAATTTGTAAAAATATTAATGGACAGTCAATTCTTTCTCCCTCTAGGATTATTCAACTTGATAGATCAGATGTTAAAGTAGTGGGAGAAATGAAGAATGTCCTAATCATATTGGTTGTTGATCAAAGGGTTTTTCCAATTTATTGATATAGTTCTGTTGGATATACCAGAGGCTTGTGGTTTGTTGCTAAGCATAGATTGGTCAAGTAAACTAAATGGATGCTTTGATATTGATTGGTATCACTTGTGGTTGCCTTACCAGAATAAGAAAAATCATATTAAAGTACTAAGAGGACCACATATGAAGTTTAATGTGATCGAGTTGGAAGGAAGAAATGAACCAGTGAATTTGAATTTTAAGTATTATGTATTGGGAAATTATTTCTTAGAGACGAAACCCGGATGTTATCAAACTGAAACTACCTGTCCTAACTCAGATACACAGTCTGATCTCCTTCAACTTTCACGGACTGATGATAATGAATGTAACATAGTAGAATTAGTTACTAATGTAGATGTAAATAATACTCTAATAGAGTAGGATTTGAATTTTGGACCTTATATTTTCATGGCTCCAAGACACAAGAGGGAGAAGGGGTCAGTTGTGTTCTTGTGGATCCTCATGGGAAAAGAACTTTTTTCTCCTATAGATTAGAATTTCAATGCACCAATAACACTGCTGAATATGAGGCCTTGATTCAGGGACTAAAAAAGGCTATAGATTTGAATGTTCAAAATTTAAAGGTTTTTGGTGATTTTGAGATAATTGCCAGGCAAGTTAGGAACACTATTCATTATTTATCTCCACACTTAAAAGGATATTAGGCGGAAGTATGGAATTTAATTTCAATTTTTGATGCATTTAATATTGATTCCATTCCTAGATCTAAGAATTTTTCTGCTAATTTACTAGCTACTACTGCTTGTCATTTAGTTCCTCTTAATAATAAATTTTCTATTGAACTGATTTTCAGACCATCTACCCAGACAATGTTACAAATTGGAGAGTGTTTGATGATGATAAAAATATTATTTATTTCATTACTAGTGAAGATACATTCAAAGGGTCGATTATATATGAGACAGAGCATCAATCAAATATATAAAATATGGATGAAAGTTAGTCCAAAGGAAATTTTATGCCGAAAGGAGTATGCACTCTTGAGAGACCATTTGATTTATAGCATAAGTTCAGAAAACCAACAAATGTCAAAATTAACAGCTCTTCGATGCAAATGAATTGGTAAATTTGGGAACAGAAAAGGAACCAAAATATGTCAATCTTGGAACATGTTGTGCACCTGGTGAAAGGCACAAGTTCATTAAACTATTTCAACAATATAAGGATGTCTTTTCTTGGACTTATGATGACTTAAAGACATATGATACTAGCATCATACAGCACATTAATCCTATGAAACAAGGGGCTAAACCATTTCAGCATAAACTTCGGAAAGTGCACCTCACTTTAGAACCCCTTATTCAGAAAGAATTAAAGAAGCTTCTAGATGCTAAGATCATTTTCAAAGTTAGACATTCTGAATGGGTAGAAAATCTTGTGCCCATGCGCAAAAAATCTGGAGAGATAAGGTTTTGTGTGTATTTTCGGAACTTGAATAGAGCATCGAACAAAGACAATTATCATGTTCCATCCATGGAACAAATATTACAGCTTGTATCAAGATCAGAAATGTTCTCATTATTAGATGGATTTTCTAGATATAATCAAGTGTTAGTGGCCAAAAAGATCGTCTCAAGACAACATTCTGAACGAAATGGGGAACATCTCCTTATAGAAGAATTTCATTTGGACTTATGAATATTGGAGGCACATTCCAAAGGGCCATGGACATTGCTTTTTGAGGATTAATCGGCCACAATGTAGTTGTATATTTGGATGATGTCATAGTTTTCTCCATGAAGAGGGAAGACCATGCTTATCATTTAAAAAAAAATGTTTGAGCGATGCAAAAAATAGGGTATTTATCTTAACCCTAATAAAAGTATATTTGTTGTTTTGGAAGGGAGATTACTGGGACACATCATTTTGAAAAAGGATATATTAGTTGGCCCTAAAAGAATACAAGCCATACTCCAGATTCACATGCCCCACAATAAGAAATCCATGCAATCATTTATGGGAAAAATAAACTTTGTTCAAAGGTTTGTGTAAGATTTTGCACAAATTGTAAAACCTTTGCAACAAATGGTTAAACAGGTTGTGCAATTTAAATGGAATGAGGTATAAAAGAACGCTTTTAAAGATATTAAAACCGCAATTGCTCATGCACCATCATTAAGCAATCCATATTTTGAGAAATATTTTATCATTTATACATTTGTGTTCGATCATTCCCTTGCAGTAGTGCTCACTCAAAAGGGAGAGCAGGGGGATGCATATCCAATATATTTTATAAGCACTGGGATAAAAGGGGTTGAACTAAACTATCCATATGTAGACAAACAAGATTATGCGGTGTTTAAAGCTATAATATAGTTCATATCCTATATTCTTAAAAATAGGAACAAGGTCATAGTACCTCATCCGACTGTCAAGTCGCTATTTGTACAAAAGGGATTAGGAGAAAGACGTGGGAACTGGGTCACTACATTACAAGAATATGATTTTGAATTTAAGCCTGTCAACATCGTCAAAGGGTAGGGATTATGCAATTTGATCACTGAGAATCCGATCGAAGAAATCAATGGAAGGGATAACAAAGCTTAGATGAATCTAATAGAAGTTTGTTCCATTCATACTACTCTTGATTCTTGGTATCACCATCTAGTATATTATCTACATCATGGGTATACTTCAGAGCATTGGAATTCCAGGCAAAGAAGAGCTCTTCATTTGAAGTCGGCAGCATATCAAATAGTCAATGGAGTGTTATTCCTAAGAAATTATGATCGAGTATTTCTTAGATGCTTGGAAAAAGAAGATGCAGAGAAGGTGCTAAAAGAATTGCATGATGGGCCTTCTAGAGGCCATTATTCTAGAGATACTACTACTGATAAGATCCTAAGAGCAGGGTATTATTGGCCCATTGTTTTCAAATATGCTCATATGTATGCCTGGAAATGTGTTGTGTGCCAAAAGAGTGCAGGAAGATTAGCAAAACTTGTAGCACCATTGCAGCAAGTGATAATTTATGAACCCTTCGAGCAATGGGGCTTGGACATCATTGGAGAAATTAATCCCAAGTCCTCATTACAACATAGATACATTCTCACAACTACAAATTATTTTACACGTTGGACTGAAGTTGTCCTGCTGTGAAAAGTTAACAAGGATGTTGCCATTAAATTTTTGAAAGAAAACATCATAACTAGGTTTGGGGTTCCAATTTCTTTATTTTTTTATAATGCCTCTTATTTCTCTTCTCTGAAATTGAGTAAATTTGCAATGGAAAAAGCAATTAAATTGCAGTTGTTATCTCCTCAATAAACATAGACTAGTCATGGTGTCTAGGTGATAGGAAGTCTTTAATTTTTGTTCTTTTACGTGTGTTTAAGGTCTGGTCTGATAGGTTGAAGAAGGTAACTAAGTCTGAAATAACTGTTTAAAGCTAACTCTCCTTCAAAAGGCAAATTTCATGTTTCGGTAGCTTAAGCGGGCCTGGAAATGGTTCGTTAGCTACCGAAAACCCTGTTTTTGATGGTTTATCGTGTGGAAGAAAATACGCTCCAGCTACCGAAAGGGAAAAATTATAGCATAAGTTGTGGGCCATTTTTTGGTGGCTTGGGTGAACATGATGGTGTTCATTAGCCACCGAAAGGTAAATTTTTTCTGCAGTTCGCGGTGCAAGTTTAGAACCTTCCTTAGCTGCCGAAAAGCAAAGTCGTTTCAACAATCCATGAGGTCGTTTCGAGGGTTTGGGCGAACACAATGGTGTTCATTAGCCACCGAAAGGGAGGATGTTTTTCGTATCTCATCATCCAAAGGTTGGGTCGTTTACAGCCACCGAAAGCAAAGAGCACTGGTTAAGACCGTTTTCCGGTGGCATATGGTGTCAATGGTGGATTATCGGCTGCCGAAAAGGAGTTGGCGTTGATCGACAGGCACGTCAAATCGGTGGTTTGGTCTTAATACAGGGAACCCATCATGGATTAGCCGCCAAAGGGGTCATTTCAGTGAAAACACGATTTACCCCGAGGGAAGGCCGGACGCCATCGCCATAACTCTGACCAAACCGACATTATTTCCCATCCACATAACAGCATTTCTAAAAATTCATTCCCCCTGTGCAATCATGCCGCAGTGGCCATCATTACGCCCCCATGATTATCCACCTTTTCATACCCTCGGAGTCAGCTCCCGAAAAGCCACACCACCTTTCTGTTTCGCCCTCACCACGTCGATTGAACTCTTTTTCTCCCTGTTTCCCCGTCTCCCCCTCAGTCTCGATTTGAGCATCAGGCGCCAACAAGCAGGTTACCGATAAAGAAAGGAGGAGGGGCGGTCCTGGGAAAGGAATTGAGCAACATCTGCTACCTGGAGGGACACCTCGAGGTATGTCAATTTTTCAAGAATGTCGGCTGCTATAATTTCTGCAAAAAACTATAGGGTTCTCATCAACAGGTGGCCGAAGCATTTGCCCTCATGTTTGACAGCAGTAAGGCTGTGATAGGCAAGGAAGAATTCCAGGTGGACGAGGCCCTTATAGCCCAGGTGACAGAAATTCCAACAACTGGAGAAAACTGGTTTAAGACCACTGTCAAAAAGGATTTCAAATTTCAATCATACCTCAAATCAGAGCATAGGAACCTGGTTTGGAAAAAAGACATTCCCATGTCATATCTGGAGGATAAATGGAAGCTTTTATTGAATTCCATTCTGGTCTATATAACCTGTGAGGGCAGGTATAATAGGGTGCTAATTTACCATTTTAAACTACTAGATCACTTCACTGGCAAGAGCTCTCTAAATATCCCTTTCTACCTCCACAAGAGCCTCACCAAAATGGCACATCAAGTCAAATCTCAGCCCACCAAAATTGCAGGCAGATTGTACCACCATGGTCTGATAAAACTCTTGGTCTGTGAGTTATTACAGAGAAAAAGCACGAACTGGGATTTCTTCCTGTTCTGGAGTGGGTTCGAGACAGAATTGCAACCAGAAGATGGGAAGAAATCATCCACCCCTAGAAGTGGGAAAAGAAAGAGTAAGGCTATTCCCTTAATTCAAACTGAACCCCTTTCCTCAGATCCAAAGGTGAAGAAATCCAAAAGGAAATTAGCATTTAAAGATAAGGTCGAGGGAGAGGGAATTGTTTCAGAAGAGACCCCTTCAAGGAGTACTAATATTTTAAACCTCCCATACACCAATTCTGAGGAGGATGAATTGCAGGAAGTTGGAGTATAAGAGGAGGAGGTGGCAACAGAATAGGAACCCCAGGAAGCAAACCCATCTGTGATGGAACAAGAGAATTCCTATGTCAATTTTCCCTCTCCTAAACCTGTGGAGGAACAAGGGCAGCAGGTAGCTGAGGGACCAATTCATAACACAAATATTTCTTCTTCACAGAAAATCAATCGTCTACTCCAACAGGCATATGAACGTGAGATACTCCAGAGAGTCATCAAGGAGAAGAATCAAAGGCTGACCGAAACGTATAATGAGCTATATGTTTCTTTCCAGGGGTTGACCAGGAAACATGGCAAAATGAGAGGGAGGAACATTAGGCTGATCAGGGAAAACATCAAACTAAAGAGGAAGGTTGAAGCTTTGGAGGGTAAGGGAAAAACTCAGAGTCCCCAACCCATGGTAAATTCGGACCTGGAGACCTTAGAAGCAGCTGCAATCAACTTTTCCGACCCTCCAGTTTTGGCCCAGGAGGAAGAAAAATCCAGGTAGCAGGGGACAGAAGCCCAGTTTTGCAAACTTTTTGCAGGCTGGATCATCCACCGCTTTCGGCAGCTTGGGCGAACATAGGCATTGTTCATTAGCTGCTGAATCTCGTTTCAGTGGTTTACGACATGCAGGCAGCGCCCTCCCGGATACCGAAAAGAAATAAAGTTTTCCAGCACTCTTAAGCGTTTCGGTGGTTTAGGCGAAGCATTAATCCAATTCATTAATCACCGAATACCAGGCTTTCGGTTGCTTATCACCTTCAAGCCCAATTTTGTTAGCTACCAAAAACTTAAAAAATGCACAGGTCTGTCTTTGGGCATCAAACCCCTTTTGTGTTGGTCCTAGCATCTTGAAGGCATTTTCCAGGGGATTGATAAGCATTCAAGTGCACCATGATCACCTCTGGTCCCAGACTAAGGGTGCTGACAGAATTGACAGTGGAATATTCCTGCCTATTTTTAGAAAAGACGCCTACATGTTTTTTGCAGAATAGCAGTTTCAAACTCGCCCTCCAACTCCAAGAGGCTCGTCTCACCTGTCAAGCGTAGGTGTACCAGCAAAGATCAGTTATTTTGATCATGACACACTATTACATCTTTCATTAATTGTTCTTAATTGTTATTTTTAGTATATTGGATCCATCTTTTGGGATCTGGAAAACTTTGTAATGGCTATAAAGCCCATAACTAAAGTAGAACGTGGGTTCGATTTTGGATATACTGATCTATCTTTGTATTTTCAGACTTCAGTGACTTCTCAGATAATATAAGCCTCTTTTACTATTTGCTTTCAGATTTCTCTTTCTTATGTTTCTGTATTTACAGTGGATGGTTTATTTCCTGTATGCTCACTTGTCTATGCTAGATAGATGTTATCCTGTTTTGGCATTTGAGAACTGAACATACATGTTATTTATTTTGTTGTGATTATCCATTTATATACAAATTTATGTGTATGAGTCTGCTGACACGATAAGGATTCACTCCCATTTACCTTTTAGCAACCCTCTGAATAGCAGTAGTCAAAGCCTTGTCTCCCTGAGCGTCCCTATGTGTGTTCTGAGTGTGTGAGTTTTGATCTCAGTCATCCAATTTGATCCAAACAAACCCCATCATTCAAGATAAGTTTAAGTTACCAGGAATCTATGAATACAACCTAAGAGAGCTTCCTAGAGTGATAACAAATTGGTGCTATTGCCGGGGAAGATTATTGAAGCAGCAGCTTCCCTGGGAGACGACACAGTTCCAGCTTTAATGATAGACAAAGCCTGGGCACTATTTCGGTTGTAATCATCTATCTGGCGACTCCATTGGAACAAAGTGGCTTTGAGAAGACCAAGTACCAGATCAAATCCTCAAAGGCCAGCAGTGACACATGTTTCAGATCCTGAACAGATTATAAGGAGAGGAAGGACTACACAGAGACATATTTCTCATCAGATGAATTTCCTTTTGAATCTCCATTTACTGAAGCAGCTGGTTCACAAGAAACTATAAGTAGAGCAGAAGATTTATGGGCCCAAGTATCCTCATCCGTTGCTGCTACCCAAGTCCGTAGCCCTGATTCTGCTACCCGAGCTGACCTAGGAAAAGAAATCCTAGAATCCGTCATAGAAGAAGGCTATTCCTCCTACCTGCAACCCTCATTGACTGAACCAGAAGAGAAGTTCCCCTTTGTTTACACCAACGTACTTGCCATAGAAAACATATTTCAAGACCTTTTAGACCAACATGAGCAAAGGCTGTCCTCTTTACTTGCACAGTCCAGTAAGAAAATTGATTGCCCAAAACAGCCATCAATCTGTTTCACCCTCATTTTTGGCGACTCCATTGAAACAAAACCTCCACTTTCATCGCTGCCTATACCTCCTCAGCCACCATCCACACTCAAATTGCTTTCTACCATCCCTTTAGTACCCACACCCACGATGGTTGTCCCTCTAACCAAAATGGAGAAGATCCTCCTCGCTAGGTATGCCCCTCTAAATTTGCCTAATCCCCTTTCTGCTATGCCTATCGGAGATTACCAAAAATATATGCCTAAATTCACCGGGGAGGGGGATTTTACAGCCGAGGAGCACTTGGAAGCATTTTATAGCTATGCTGAGAATATCAATATTGAGCACGAAGATGTATGGACTAGGGTGTTTGTGCAAAGTTTGGATGGTCAGGCAAGAAAGTGGTTTAAAGAACTGCCCGTTGGATCAATAGATGACATCGAGGCCCTGAATGAATTGTTTTTGAAACATTGGGGGGAAAGAAGAGACCACCTTTATTATCTCATAGAATTTGATAACTTGAAGAGAGAAAGTGGCGAGTCTGTGTCAGCTTTTACGAAGAGGTTTAATAAAATGTTTAGCAAAATCCCTGCTAAAATCAAACCTATGGATACCTCTGCCAGGATCACTTATGCCAACGCTTTTGACCCTGATTTCTGTCTTCATCTCCAAAAAAGAAGAGCTGCCTCTTTACTGCTCATGCAGGATGCCGCACTCGAAGTTGATTCAAACATGGTTGCATCTAATATCCTCAAAGGGAAAATTGACAAGAAAAGGCAGACCCCAGATTCCTCCTCCTCGTCAGGAACTAACCTGGAAAAAATGGCTAAGATGCTGGACAGCCTAACCTCCGAAATGTCTAAGCTGAAATTGCAAGGCCAGCCATCTGCGAGAAGTAAAGGACCGAATGAGTTTGTTCCCAGGAACACCAATGCTCCCCTTTATAGAAGAAATGGCCCACAAGTTCTGACCCTCCAGAGAGACAGGAATCCTGCTGAAGAACAAAGGATCAGAGCCCCTTTCTAGCATGCAATATTAGAAGAAGAACAGAAACTCATTCAGGGAGAAGCAGAAGAAGAAGACAATGTCAACTGCATGGAGGATAGGGTTGACCTCGCCTTCCTGACACA
This sequence comes from Larix kaempferi, assembly GCA_027924585.1. Lineage (NCBI taxonomy): Eukaryota > Viridiplantae > Streptophyta > Pinopsida > Pinales > Pinaceae > Larix > Larix kaempferi. The sequence continues at coordinate 20,395,494 of BSBM01000994.1, read as the reverse complement.
ATCTAATTATGAGGAAGCCCTCATGAATGAACAAATCACCAAGGAATCACTGTATTAGGCTGATGATCAAAGGAGCTATGATTTGAGGTCCGGGACTGTGGCAAAGAAACCTTGAACCCTTGCTCCTGGGAAGAAAACTCCCGCCCCCACGAAGCAGCCTGCTGCCCCTCCAAAACAGTCTGTCACTCTGTCAAAACAGCAACTTGCTGCTCCTACAAACAGGTTACCGCTCTTTCCAAACAGCAGCAAAGACCATCCCAGCCAGCTGCCTCAGATCCTGGCCAACTTACAGCTCCATCCCAAGAGACAAGACTCCCTGACAAGTTTCCCTACTCCTTCAATCTCAAAACTGAGATTTAGAAAATAAAAATCCCTTTTCCACTAATCGAGTTGATGAAAAACGATTCCTTCAATTCATCCATATTGAAATCCCTCCAGCCAAAAGCACCCGTAGATGCTGACTTTGTGAATTTACAAAAGATGATAAGCCTACAGTAACCTTAGGTCCCATGGTTGAAGAACAGGATGGGTCCTGCCCACCTTTTTATATATCTTTAAACATCCATGACAAAATTCTTCACAATTGCTTACTCGACTCAGGAGCCTCTCACAACCTCATGCCTAAAGCTGTGATGGATGAACTTGGGCTTAGAATCACAAAACCCTACCATGATCTCTTCTCTTTTGATTCCAGAAAAGTTAGATGCCTGGGCCTCATAAAGGATCTTGTCATAAACCTGACTCAGCTGCCTTCGAAAAGTATGGTCATGGATGTAGTGGTTTCTGACATCCCACCGAAGTTTGGTATCCTATTGTCCCGGTCCTGGAGTAAGCGGCTAGGGGGTACCCTACAGATGGATCTGACTTATGCTACCATTCCTATGTTTGGAGGAGAAACTAAAAGGATCTATAGGGAAAACAGGTTGGCTTATGTCATCAGCAATGAGAAGAATTCTGTAAACCATCCCATCTACGCAATAGATACAGATTTTGGGGCATGCATCCTACAAATAGATGATGAATAGCCAGCCCCTTTGCAGCTCACCAAGCCCACTGGTCAGCAACTTGAGGAAGTGACCACTGCTATGTGGAACATGTTTTTTGATGGCACCAGCACCCAGGCTTCAGCAGGTGCAGGTGTATTTTTGATCTCCCCTCTGAAGGACGTTACCCATTTTCCTTATAAACTGGAGTTCAAGACTACAAACAATATAGCAGAGTACGAGGCTTTGTTGTTGGGAGTCAAGGTTGCCAAAGAAATGGGAATCATGTGCCTAAAATATTTTGGGGATGCGGAGCTCATAATACAGCAAGTGAATGGAAATTATCAGGTAAAGAACGTCAGGCTGAAGTCATACAGAGATGAGGTATAAAAACTCAAAGATTCCTTCATGTTTTTTGAGATTTCTTATATTCCGCAAGCCATGAACCACCTGGTCAATTCCCTTGCTGTCTCTGCCAGCACATTCATTCCTCCCATGCCTCCCAAGTTGCATTATGATATCTAAGTCAGGTACAGGCCATCCCTACCCGACAATGTCAAATTTTGGAAAGTCTTTGAGAATGATGATGAGCTCAATAGGTTCCTCCAGGTTGTTGATGAATTTTCTGAGATGCACATTGACCAAGAAAACCTGAATATAGAAGAGTCTCAGACATCTGAATTGAAGGGGAAAATAGTCCAACATGATATTGTCCAATTGCCAAGAAATCATATACCTAGGGGCCTAGTACCTCTCGAAATGATTTTTTACCATAATGACATCCCCTTTAAACCTGTGAATGAGGAAAAAGGCCCAGCTATCCACGAACAAAACATAGGCAGCCAAGACCACCCGAAACTCATAAACCTATCCACAGAATTGAAAGCTGATCAGCAGTCAAATTACTGCCACCTGGTAAAGAATTTTGCAGATGTCCTGGCTTGGGAATATAGTGACCTGAAAACTTATGATGAAGACACCATTCAGCATAGAATTCCATTGGAAAATGGCATCACCCCCTTTTAAACAGAAGCTAAGGCCTATCAACCCTCTCCTGTTACCTGTGATCGAGAGGGAAATAAAAAAGCTCCTTGATGCTAAGATCATAATCCCACTGAGGTATTCTAAATGAGTCGCAAATTTGGTGATAGTAAGGAAGAAGAATGGCAAAGTCAGGCTATGTGTCGATTTCAGGAACCTAAACAAGGGCTCCCAGAAAGATAACTACCCTCTGCCCAAGATGGAGCACTTACTGTAGAGAGTGTCAGGAGCTAGGGTCATGTCTTTTCTAGATGGCTTATCGGGCTATAATCAGATTTCTGTGCACCCCAATGATCAAGAGAAGATAGCCTTTACCACTCCCTGGGGTACCTTCATGTACGCCAAGATGCCGTTTGGATTGATGAATGCCGGGGCCACTTTTCAGAGGGCCATGGATATCGCATTTGTGGGGATTAAGGATAAGTTTGTCCTCATATACCTCGATGATGTCACAGTATACTCAAACAGTCATGAGGAACAGTTGCGGCACCTAAGAGAGGTCTTCCTGAAATTCAGACAGTTTGGAATTTCTTTGAACCCCAAGAAGTCACAGTTTGGCCTTGGGGAGGGGAATCTCTTGGGCCACATAGTTTCAGCACAGGGAGTAAGGATTGATCCGGTTCGGGTCGAAGCAATTCAGAAGTTATCTATACCAAGGTCGAAAAAGGATATCCAATCTTTCCTTGGTAAGATAAATTTTGTCAGGAGATTTATTCCAAATTTTTTTGAGCTGGTAAAGCATATAACCTCCATGCTGAAAAAGGGAGCTGAAACCAAGTGGACAGAATAGGCGAGACATTCTTTTGAAGCCATCAAACAGGCCATCATGGAGGCCCCTACTCTAGTCAGCCCAGATTACACCAAGGAGTTCTACATCTTCTCTTTCGCCTCCTGCGATACAGTGGCAGCGGTCTTGCTGTAGAAAGATGAAGAGGGGCTCGATCATCCAATTGCTTTCTTTAGCAAAACATTGAGGGATGTTGAACTGAAGTACGATCCCATAGAGAAACAGCCCTATGCTCTAATTAAATCATTAAAAGCATTTCGAATTTATATCTTTCATGCAAAGGTTATAGCCTATGTCCCTTCAGCTTCTGTGAAGGATGTTCTAACTCAACCTGACATTGATGGTAAGAGGGCCAAATGGATCACCAAGCTGATCGAATTTGACATAGAGGTGAAGCCCACCAGGTTAATAAAGGGCCAAGGTCTAGCCAAACTAATGGCTGAAGAGAATTGCAAACTGTTAGACATTAATTTCATCGGAACAAATTTTGAAAGTTTGCCAACAGAAGCAGCTGCAGCAGAACAATGTAACAGCCAATAGGTGGCTGAAAATATGCTCTCATGCGAATGGTATTCGGGTATCATTCATTTCTTGCAGAATTTAGAAGTTCCACCCAGGCTTAATTCAACTTAGGCACGATCTCTCAAGCTTAAATCTGCAAAATTCTGCATAAGTGGAAATCTGTTGTACTGGAAAGACCCTGCTGGAGTTCTGTTAAGGTGTTTGGACAAAGAAGAATCAAGTCAAGTCATGCATCAATTCCATTCAAGCATGTGTGGGGGGAATCACTACTGGAAGACTACTGCCCACGAGATTCTGAGGGTTGGGTATTATTGGCCTTGTCTGTTCTCTGACGTATACACTTTTGTGAAAACTTGTGACAAATTCCAAAGATTCACGAGAAAACAGCAGTTGAAATCCCTCCCCTTGAAGCCTGTTGTGGTAAATGGTCCTTTCCAGCAATGGGGCCTTGACTTTATAGGAGAGATCAATCCTTCATCCAACAATCAACACAAATGGATCTTGGTAGCCACTGACTATTTCACCAAATGGATAGAGGCAATTCCCACCAGGAATGCTAACCACCTGGTTATCATAAAATTTCTATATGAAAACATCATCACTAGATTTGGTTGCCCAAAAAGGATGGTAATTGATAATGCACCTGCTTTCAAAGATAAAGAGTTAGTCCACATGTGTGAATCAACAGGCATTCATTTAGTTCACTCCACCCCCTACTACCCTCAAGGCAATGGCCTCGTTGAATCTTCCAATAAAAGTCTAGTCAGGATCATTAAAAAACTATTGGAGGAAAATCAAAGGAGTTGGGATTCTAAGCTAAAATTTGCTCTCTGGGCTGACAGGGTGACAATTAAGAAATCTATAGGGACCTCTCCCTTCAGATTGGTTTATGGCACCGATGCCATTTTCCCAGTCCAATTAATCCTGCCAGTGACTAAATTCATTCAGGAGGAGCAAGATGAACCGAATAATATGGTGAGAAGAATGCTAGATTTGGTTGAATTGCAGCAGACCAGAGAACAACTAGTGGAAAGGTCAAAAGCTCATTAGGAAAAAATAAAAATTACTTTTGACAAGAAGGCCAAGATGGACACTTTTCAGGTGGGGGACTGGGTATTGAAATGGGATGCCCCTAGGCAGGACAAAGGCAAGCACGGCAAGTTTGATTCTCTCTGGACAGGTCCTTGCGTGATAACTCAGGAAAAGCAGAACAATACCTTCAACCTGCAAAGCCTGGAAGCTCAAGAGATGTTTGGTGGCCCGGTAAATGGGATTTCCTAAAACTTTATTTCGTCTGAGGCTTCACAGCCTGGTCACTGTAAATATCATTTTGTTTTCAGTTTTCTTTTTTGTTTTGTTTGCAAATAACTCCATGCCCAATGGAACACTAGAAGTTAGAGTTAGGATTTTGTTGTTTTAGGAAAGGAATTTGGTCTGCGATTCTTGGAACCTCGTTGGGAGGTTTCCATCCCCAAGTAGGAGCCAGATGTTATCTCCTCAATAAACATAGACTAGTCATGGTGTCTAGGTGATAAGAAGTCTTTAATTTTTGTTCTTTTACGTGTGTTTAAGGTCCGGTCTGATAGGTTGAAGAAGGTAACTAAGTCTGAAATAATTGTTTAGAGCTAACTCTCCTTCAAAAGGAAAATTTCAGGTTTCGGTAGCATAGGCGGGCTTGGCAATGGTTCGTTAGCTACCAAAAACCCTGTTTTCGGAGGTTTATTGTGTGGAAGAAAATACGCTCCAGCTACCGAAAGGGAAAAATTACAGCATAAGTTGTGGGGAATTTTTTGGTAGCTTGGGAAAACACGATGGTGTTCATTAGCCACCGAAAGGTAAATGTTTTCTGCAGTTCACGGTGCAAGTTTAAAACCTTCCTTAGCTTCCGAAAAGCAAATTCGTTTCCACAATCCATGAGGCCGTTTCGGGGGTTTGGGCGAACACGATGGTGTTCATTAGCCACCGAAAGGGCGGATGCTTTTCATAGCTCATCATCCAAAGGTTGGGTCGTTTACAGCCACCAAAAGCAAAGAGCACTGATTAAGACCATTTTCCGGTGGCATTCGGTGTCAACGGTGGATTATCGGTTGCCGAAAAGGAGTTGGCATTGATCGACAGGCACGTCAAATCGGTGGTTTGGTCATAATACATGGAACCCATCATGGCTTAGCCACCGAAAGGGTCATTTCAGTGAAAAAATGATTTACCCCGAGGGAAGGCCGGATGCCATCGCATAACTCTGACCAAACCGACATCATTTCCCATCCACATAACAGCATTTCTAAAAATTCGTTCCCCTGGTGCAATCATGCCGCAGTGGCCATCATTACGCCCTCATGATTATCCACCTTTTCATACCCTCGGAGTCAGCTCCTGAAAAGCCACACCACCTTTCTGTTTTCACCCTCACCACGTCGATTGAACTCTTTTTCTCCCTGTTTCCCCATCTCCCCCTCAGTCCCGATTTGAGCAGCATGCACCAGCGAGCAAGTTACCGATGAAGAAAGGAGGAGGGGCGGTCCTGAGAAAGGAATTGAGCGACATCTGCTACCTAGAGGGACACCCCAAGGTATGCCAATTTTTCAAGAATGTCAGATGCTATAATTTCTGCAAAAAACTACAGGGTTCTCATCAACAGGTGGCTGAAGCATTTTCCCTCACATTTGACGGTAGTAAGGCTGTGATAGGCAAGGAAGAATTCCAGGTGGACGAGGCCCTTATAGCCCAGGTGACAGAAATTCCAACAACTGGAGAAAACTAGTTTAAGACCACTGTCAAAAAGGATTTCGAATTTCAATCATACCTGAAATCGGAGCATAGGAACCTGGTCTGGAAAAAAGACATTCCCATGTCATATCTGGAGGATAAATGGCAGCTTTTATTGAAGTCCATCATGGTCTATATAACCTGTGAGGGTAGGTATAACAGGGTGCTAATTTACCATTTTAAACTACTGGATCACTTCACTGGCAAGAGCTCTCTAAATCTCCCTTTCTACCTCCACAAGAGCCTCACCAAAATGGCACATCAAGTAAAAGCTCAGCCCACCAAAATTGCAGGCAAATTGTACCACCATGGTCTGATAAAACTCTTGGTATCTAAGTTATTGTAGAGAAAAAGCACGAACTGGGCTTTCTTCCTATTCTGGAGTGGGTTCGAGACAGAATTTCAACCAGAAGATGGGAAGAAATCATCCACCCCTAGAAGTGGGAAAAGAAAGAGGAGGGTTATTCCCTTAATTCAAACCGAACCCCTTTCCTCAGATCCAAAGGTGAAGAAAGCCGAAAGGAAATTGGCATTTAAAGATAAGGCCGAGGGAGAGGGAATTGTTTCAAAAGATACCCCTTCAAAGAGTACTAATCTTTTAAACCTCCCATACACCGATTCTGAGGAGGATGAATTGCAGGATGCTGGAGCAGAAAAGGAGGAGGTGGAGACAGAACAAGAACCCCAGGTAGCATCCCCATCTGTGATAGAACAAGAGAACACCTATGTCAATTTGCCATCTCCTATACCTGTGGAGGAACAAGGGCAGCAGGTAGTTGAGGGACCAATTCATAACACAAAGATTTCTGCTTCATAGAAAATCAATCGTCTACTCCAGCAGGCATATGAACGCGAGATACTCCAGAGAGTCATCAAGGAGAAGAATCAGAGGCTGACCGAAAGGTATAATGAGCTGTATGTTTCTTTCCAGGGGTTGACCAGGAAACATGGAAAAATGAGAGGGAGGAACATTAGGCTAATCAGTGAAAACATCAAACTGAAGAGGAAGGTCAAATATTTGGAGGGTAAGGGAAAAACTCAGAGTCCCCAGCCCATGGTACATTTGGACCTGGAGACCTTAGAAGCAGCTGCAATCAACTTTTCCAACCCTCCGGTTTTGACCCAGGAGGAAGAAAAATCCAGGTAGCAGGGGACAGAAGCCTAGTTTTGGAAACTTTTTGCAGGCTAGATCATCCACCGCTTTCGGTAGCTTGGGAAAACATAGGCGTTGTTCATTAGCTGTCGAATCTCATTTCGGCGGTTTACGACATGCAGGAAGCGCTCCCGGATACCAAAAAGAAATAAATTTTTCCAGCACTCTTAAGCGTTTCGGTGGTTTAGGCGAAGCGTTAATCCAATTCATTAATCACCGAATACCAGGATTTCAGTTGCTTATCACCTTCAAGCCTAGTTTTGTTAGCTACCGAAAACTTAAAAAACGCATAGGTCTGTCTTCGGGCATCAAACCCCTTTTGTGTTGGTCCTAGCATCTTGAAGGCGTTTTCCAGGGGATTGATAAGCGTTCAAGTGCACCATGATCACCTCTGGTCCCAGACTGAGGGTGCTGGCAGAATTAACAGTGGAATATTCCTGCCTATTTTTAGAAAAGACGCCTACATGTTTTTTGCAGAACAGCAGTTTCAAACTCGCCCTCTAGCTCCCAGAGGCTCGTCTCACCTGTCAAGCGTAGGTGTACCAGCAAAGATCAGTTATTTTGAACATGACACACTGTTACATCTTTCATTAACTGTTCTTAATTGTTATTTTTAGTATATTCGATCCATCTTTTGTGATCTGAAAAACTTTGTAATGGGTATAAAGCCCAGAACTAAAGTAGAACATGGGTTCGATTTTGGAGAGACTGATCTATCTTTGTATTTTCAGACTTCAGTGAATTCTCAGATAATATAATCTTGTTTTACTATTTGCTTTCAGATTTCTCTTTCTTATGTTTCTGTATTTACAGTGGATGGTTTATTTCCTGTATGCTCACTTGTCTATGCTAGATAGATGTTATCCTATTTCGGCATTTGAGAACTGAACATACATGTTATTTATTTTGTTGTGATTAGCCATTTATATACAAATTTATGTGTATGAGTCTGCTGACACAATAAGGATTCACTCCCATTTACCTTTTGGCAACCCTCTGAACAGCAGTAGTCAAAGCCTTGTCTCCCTGAGCGTCCCTATGTGTGTTCTGAGTGTGTGAGTTTTGATCTCAGTCATCCAATTTCATTCAAACAAACCCCATCATTCAAGATAAGTTTAAGTTACCAGGCATCTCTGAATACAACCTAAGAGAGCTTCCTGGAGTGATAACAATAGTATTCTTCCAATTATTATCCATAAGGGAATGGGTTGGCAGAGTCCATAAATAATAATTTAATTAGGATTCTCAAGAAAATTGTAATAGAAAACCAAATAAATTGGCATGATGCTCTTCCTAACGCTCTATGGGCCGATAGGGTCGCTCCCAAGAACGATCTAGGGGTTTCCCCAGATACTTTAGTTTATGGAAAAGAAGCTATCCTTCCACCCAACATTATTTTACCCTCACTACAGTTATCCCAAGCATCTAAAGGATCCAATAGTCGTGTTATGCAATCAAGAATCAATACCCTGCTTAAACTTGAGGAAGAAAGAGAAAAAGCTAGAAATAAGTTTAACTTACATCAATGCAATATCAAGAGATGGTTTGACAACTGGAAGGAACGAAAGAAATAATTTGAGGTAGGTGACTTAGTCCTAAAGTGGGACCAACCCCACGATGAAAAGGGTAAGCACACTAAATTTCAACATGTATGGCTTAGCCCTTATGCTATTGCTGAGAAACTCGGCCCGGGAACATATAGATTACAAAATCTAGAAGGGGAAGTGGAAACTCTTCCTGTAAATAGCCAAGCTATCAAGTAGTACTTTTCTTAGTTCTAGGAAAACTTTTTTGTACATAAATAAAATTTCCTCTTGTTGTTTTATTGCTTGTTTTAGCCTAGATGTTATTTCTTTAAAATCAATTGTTGTTTTCTTTATTTTGAACTCCTAAATAAATTCATCTCAATAGTCAAAGTGATGAATGGGAAACTATGGTATAAATATTATTCATAACTCTTCAGTGAAAGATCTTTTTGAATCTTAGAAAGAGTGAGAATTGTTTCGAAATGTAAAATTTTCTATTTGTTGAAAAGAGTCATTGGTACAGTTTCAAGCACTATCATTATAAGGATTTCAATCTGTATGTCGTACCTTATTATTCTGTTCATTGGGAAACTTATCACCTGATCCGATTTAAAATAAAATGAACTAAATCACGTATATGTTGTTAGGACAAAGATTTATAAGTTACTATCTTAGGGCTCCACTCACATAAACATATAAATAACCTTGTCTTGAAGTTGTATACTATGGCCGACCCATGGAAAGGAGGCGAAATCTTGCATATGTATGGAAAATCAAAATGATACTATACCAAAATATTAATGCCAAAAGGCACAAATAGAGTCAGTTTTTCCCCAGTACAAACATACACAAAAGTTAAAGATGGATATTTAAAGAATCAAACAAAGACGTGAACATACAACGTCAGATGTTTGAAGCAAACCAAGAGGGTACTTCTAATAACACTCGAAGAAGGCTCTTCTCTATCTATGGGTATGATAAACCAAATAAAATACCAATTTCCCACACAAAAGGACACTGTGGATGGAAGAACATAAAATTCACCTCTGAAGATGAAAGGGAACTATATATTAAAGTTGCTCAAGCATCAAAGAATGCTAATGCATCTGGTATAGGAATGAGGAAGTGATGTATGTTCTCCTCCAAAAGGTCACTATACACACTATCCAGAGTATAATGGAAAATTACGCCAAATATTGTCGGCAAAAAATGCAATTGTGCACTGACTTGTTTCAGTGGATTTGTTCATTTGTCGCCGAAGTGGTCGCTATGAAAACAACCAATGATCTGACATGCTATAAAGTGATTTTTGGAACATTGGGGAGACTTTAAACGTACCATACGAGCATTTAAAGTTACTTATGGAATATACTAGGGTTTATGGGCAAGATTTTATACTTAAACCCCATTAGTAATTTCGCCATTGTTTCTCCTCAACACCGTTGCATTCATCACGACACCTAGAAGGGAATCTATCCAGATCGACTGCATACACAGCAGAATGCTTGTCACAAGTCCAGTTAGTCTAATCTTTGTGTTTAGTCGGTATGTTTTCCATTGGTTATGAGAGATTTACGCCTTAGACCCTTACGTTTAGGGTATTGCTTTCATTGGTTCTTTTGAAGCAGTTAGAGCCGATCTTTGAGTTTACATTTAAGTCGTAGTTTCCTAAGAAACCCTAGTATGTGGGTTACATCACAATGTGAGAAGGCTCTTTAAACCCTAGCTATCTACATATGCATATGTTTGAAAATATTTTTGTGGCATGCTCAACGTCCGGTTAAGGCCAGAATATTTATGATTCTTGCTAGTGAAACCTATTGAATTTGGGACTCTTGGCCCGCTATTTACAAATTATCCTAATTGCCAGCTCGATTGAAGGAGATGTCGCTCAACCCTAGCTCTTTTACCTGCTCTCAAACACATTTTTTCTCAAAAGAATGCTAAACCTAATTTATGGATCTTTTCTCAAATGGATGTTTATTCAAAGGGCGTTAACCCTAGTTTACATGTCTTTCTCAGACGGGACATTAGGGGAATTTTGAGGTCTAAAATGGGCCTCCTAAGAGATATAATAAAATATTGCAAGTTATGCATTTTTGGGGGGAGGTATATTCACAACTCACCTTTTACACTACAATCAATGTAACTATGATTAAGTTAAATTGAAAAAATATCTTAAATAAAATCAATAAGAAAATCATTATTTGATGTGACTAAAAGTATTACTCTTGAATACATAAATTGTTTTTTAATATAATATGATGAATGTACTTATAAAGTAAAAAGTAATGTACTCATAAAGTAAAAGTAATGTACTCATAAAATAAAATAAAACATATTATTTTAAATTTTGAAATGTAATTTATTCAATATTCAAAATATGATTAAAATAACATTATAATTTTGAATTTTAAACATAAATTAAATTTAAATGAATAAATTGCTATTTCTTTTAAAATATATATTTTATATAAACTTAACTTATATTCATTAAAAACAAAAATCATTCATATAGTCATATAAATCCAACTTATATTTCAATATTTATAAAATATGTTGACTAACTATTATATAAATCTAACTTAAATTTTTTTAAACTAAAACTTAATAATTTATTTATATAAATATTAACATTATTTAAATAGTAATAATCCCTTTACATAAATATCTACATTATTTAAATCTATTTTTATTTACAAAAATACTTAATTAACTTATATATCTATATTGATATTACATATATATAATTTAGATAACCGAGTATTTATTTTATATATGCATTTAATAATCAACACAATTATTTTTCATTTGTTTTAATTTATATCTTTTACAAATTTATTTATTTATTTATTATTATATTGCATCTCATAAAACTTATCTCATTTATATTAATATTCTTAAATTTAAAATTATATATTATATAAATAGTAATTATTCCACATATATTACATATTTATGAATTTAAAATTATATATCATATACTAAAATAAAATAATATATTAATAGATTACTTCTTCATAAGAATTTCGTTTACATAACATAAGGTTTCAAAAGTTTAAATCTTAAAAGTTTCAAAAGTTTAAATATTCTATCAATTATGCCAAACATTAAAGTAGAATGGTACGTATTCAACAAGGTTTCTAAAGTTTAAAAGAATTTTAAAAATTTAAAATAATTTTATTATATACATATTTTGATTTTAGTTGAATAGTACGTATTTTTACATAAGATTTTAAAACTTCATCAATATATTGTAAATTATTATAAATTATACATTATTATTATATTGTAAATTTATCTATATATTATAATTTATTTAAATAAAGTTTTAAAATTATATATTATATAATGTAAATTATTTATATGATTTTGAATAGAAATTTTAATTTTTTTAGTATTAATAATGTATTATTTAAATATATATGTTATATATTGAAAAATAATTTTATAGCTTTAATTTTGAATAGAGCATTCACTTTTTTGGTATTTATAATTTATTTATTTTATATTGAAACATAAAGAGTATCTTTTTTCTAAGTACTTTAAGGTACTTTAGTACATTTATATTATATTCAAAAGTAATTTAAGAGTGTAAAATCTATGGCACAGTGGGATCTAGCTACCATCGATTCTTCACAACTGAAAGATTAAATTCATTAAGCAAGAGACAAGTGCAAAACTATTTCAGAATGAACAAATGATCCAAACTCAGCGCAAATGATCAAAATTCCAGAAATGCACAAATGATCAAATATGAGATATTATTAAAATGTCCAATATGACAATGAGCTTGGATCATCCTTATATAGAAATAGTAAGGAAAAGTATCCACTTGGAGTGCCCACACTTAGCTAGCTTAGATTTAGCCTCAATCCCCCCTATGTTTGACCAAATGGATCCAAAATATCCCAAACAGGTTCAAAATGTGTATGTGAACACTGGATGAGCATGGGAGACCAAAACTGGGGTTCACACATGTGGAGAAGGTAGTTGGTAGAAGTTGGTTAGGCTTAGGCATGCCAAAAATGGCCTAGGGAGTGGCAAATGTCCAGATACAATGCATGAGCGCACTTGGTCAAGGCAACTCCTTAAAACAGGGAAAGAGGGCGCCTTAGGCATGTTGGGGCAATAAATGTTTGGATAAGCATGCCTAACAGCTAGTTTGACCACCCCTTGACCACCCCTTGGCCCATACTTTGGCTCATTTTAAAGAGGGCGCCTTAGGCATGTTGGGGCAATAAATGCTTGGATAAGCATGCCTAACAGCTAGTTTGACCACCCCTTGGCCCATGCTTTGGCTCATACACTATGAACTTGTTCACACTTATCCAAATAAGTCCAAACCACTTCATAGTAACCAGTTTCACACCTAGGGATGTATTATTAACCAGTTTAGCACCTAATAACCATTAATTAATTAATGATTAAGTTACTAAGGTATAATATTGCTCTAACACCCCCCCAATAAGCTAAACTTAGTGGAATATCAAAAATAAGGCCTTGGCAACTAAGGCTCAAGTCACCTTTTACAACATAAATTTATTTGTCCATGTAAAACGAGGAAAGAGGCAAAACCACATGGGGAAAATCCTCCCTCAAGAATGGACATGACACAGAGATGAACAAAAGGTCTTCAACAAGTCTTGTTCTTCACTTGAATGAGTTGAATGAACAACTTCTTGGTGAAAGACTTGGTGAAGATGTTGTGGATGCCATGATCATGCACTAATGCATCAATGTTGTGTAGACAAAAAACATGTTGGGAGGCTCCTTGAAACTTATCATTTGATGATGGAGGAGCATCATAAGAATGATTCTTGCTGCATATATACTCTGATCTGAATACATAATCAATAATGGAAAAGATATCTCTGCAAAATCCTTCCCAAAGAACATCAAAAGACTCAACAAAATCAACTTCTTGAGCAGTTGCCATATGGTGAATCAAACCATGTATCTTTCTTCCAAACTGATGTAGCACCTTCCCAAGTCTGCAATAGAGCTCATGAGGCTCTGAAATATCAGAATAGAAGTCATATGGAGCAGCAAACAACAGAGGTATAGTGTCTCCATGAGTGAGTGGCTTTTCAGTAAGAAGAGAGTGTGCAACTGGATCACACTGACAGTTGAGTGAACTTGAAAGGTCTGGAGACTTGAGTTTTGAACCATAGGTGGTAAGATCAGGTCCAGACATGTGGAATAGTAGTCCCATGATATCCAATGGCATGGCTGTCCAACCAAGGAATTATATAAAAGACATTAAACCAACATAGATAAGTGACACAGTTTTGGAAACAATAAAATTGTGAGATTTTTCAACTAGAGAACTTGGGGGTTGTGTGGTCTTTTGGGCATCCAATGGTTGGTAAAATGGTTTGATGGATGTCATAACCTGTATATCATCTTGCATATTACCTTCCATATCAGAATATGAAGGATCTGATTGAAGTGGGAAAGAGCTTTCAGAAGGCATGTCAAAAACTAGTGAAAAATGACTAGTATTGGGAGAAAGCTTTGGTGAACTAGATGGAGATTCTTTCAAGGAAGGTATAGAAATTTCTGAATCTGATATATTAGAATGTGAATCATAAACAGAGACATCATAAAGAGATTTAACTCTAGCATTCAAAGCATACAACTTATTACTTTTGCAGGTGGCATAGAGGCAATGATCTTGTTCCAAAGAGAGCTTGGCTTCTTTTTTTCTTGCAAAATTTGGAACATGAATGTTATGTTCTTCAAGTAGCTTGGTTAGAATGTTTATCTTCTTTCTGAAACAAGATTTTTCATTGTGCGAACCTCTACAATAACCACACTTGGGCCTCTCTTTCTTGCTCTTCATCTTCTTAACTTTTGAATCTTCATCACTTGAACTTGAGCTTTCATCACTTGACTGCTTCTTCTCCTTCATCTTCTTCTCTTGTGATTTCGATTTGGGATTTTGTTTGCCTCTAGCTTGCTTCAAATCTCCAACTACAAGTACTTGATCTTTTTGCTTAATGGAACCCATCAAGACCAACTTGTCTTGCTCTTGAGTTAGCATCTCCATGAAATCAACCAAAGATGGCATCTTCCAATTTCTAACTGTAAGCTTTGTGGAGTGAAATGTAGAAACAAAAACTTAATACTCAGGACCCAATTTCAAAAGAATGGACAAGATCAACTGTTCTTCCTTCTTGTCAATGCCACACTGTTTCATTTGCAAGACCAAGCTCTTGAACTTGGTGAAGAAATCCTGGATGGATTTGAAATTGCTTGAACTTAGTGAGATCAACTCAATCTCAAGTTGATGCCCTCTCATCTCATCAGTCTTCCCAAATAGAGACTCAAGATTGAGCCAAACTTCATTGGGTGTAGCTAGAGTTTCCACATGAAACAGGAGGTCTCTCGAAATACTAAGACAAAGGAGGCCAAATGCCTCATCCATTCTATTAAAAAACTTTGATTTCTCCACAACAGAGTTTGGCTCAACCTCTGTGCCCATTGTGATCCTAAAAAGACCCTTGGATCTCAACAAAATCACCATTTCAGCCTTCCAATCTAAGTAGTTGAAAGGAGTGAGCAGATTTGGGTGAGATGGCTCCATCTTCTTCTGCTGCTTGCACACTGGGTGACAATGGTGCTCTTGAAAACCTGCAAATGAAAACTCTCAACACTTAGGAGGGATCTACACTAACAATAGCTCCAAGAGATCTGATACCATGTAAAATCTATGTCACAGTAGGATATAGCTACCATGGCTTCCTCACAGCTGAAAGATTAAATTCATTAAGCAAGAGACAAGTGCAAAACTATTTCAGAATGAACAAATGATCAAAACTCGGCACAAATGATCAAAATTCCAGAAATGCACAAATGATCAAATATGAGATATTATTAAAATGTCCAATATTACAATGAGCTTGGATCATCCTTATATAGAAATAGTAAGGAAAAATATCCACTTGGAGTGTCTACACTTAGCTAGCTTAGATTTAGCCTCAATCCCCCCTAGGTTTGACCAAATGGATCCAAAATGTGTATGTGAACACTGGATGAGCATGGGAGACCAAAACTGGGGTTCACACATGTGGAGAAGGTGGTTGGTAGAAGTCGGTTAGGCTTAGGCATGCCAAAAATGGCCTAGGGAGTGGCAAATGTCCAGATACAATGCATGAGCGCACTTGGTCAAGGAAGCTCCTTAAAACAGGGAAAGAGGGCGCCTTAGGCATGCTGAGGCAATAAATGCTTGGATAAGCATGCCTAACAGCTAGTTTGACCACCTCTTGGCCCATACTTTGGCTCATACACTGTGAACTTGTTCACACTTATCCAGATAAGTCCAAACCCCTTCATAATAACCAGTTTCACACCTAGGGATGTATTATTAACCAGTTTAGCACCTAATAACCATTAATTAATTCATGATTAAGGAACTAAGGTATAATATTGTTCTAACAAAGAGTACTCTTTCCATTATGAGTACTTTATTTACAACATTGATATGGTTAACTATGGGTTTTCATTAACTATTTAGAATTTGACAAATAAACATCTTTAACTCAACCAATGCCACCTCAACTATTATAGTTGATGTCATCCTCTCGAATGTGATTGGGTCTTTAAAAGTTGATTTTGATAGTACATTTTTTGTTTTGAGACACATTTTTTACCTCAAAATTCTCTTAATGTTTTTAGCTCAAAGGGCGTTAAACTTTAGTTTTGGAAGCACGCATAATTTTGTGTTTTGTGCCACAAGATTATGACCATATTGAGGAAGTATTTAACAATGTTTTACTAATAGAATATCTTATATTCATGTTTTTAGTAGTTTTTCAATTAAACTCTCGTCATAGATATTTTTTGCATAAGTGGATTTTCTTAGTTTATAAGTTTTTATGGAATCCATGCAACCCAATGATGCTTCCTTTGTGTCACAGGATTCCAAAATGTCTAGGAGGGATTCCAAGCGTAATATCAAGGTGATACTGGATTTGGATGAAGAAGTTGCTCCAGAAATTGACATGGAAGTCCAGTTTGGTGATGCTAAATCCACCACTGGGATAGCCCTTGAATTCAAGTGGGGTGAGCTCTACCACCTAATTAGGGATCAAAACATATCAAATTCAACGATTGAAGAACACTTGATATATCAAAATATCAAGAAATCTTTATTCATAAATTTGTTGCACGCCAGGTGTTTTTTTCATGAGTTGAAGTAATAGGGTGGATTATGCCCTATGGGGATGTGAAATCCTGAATCATTTCGAGTGCTATCGGAAAAGGCTTCGCTTCTTTTCAACTTGCCCACATAGGAAAATCCTACAAGCTCCAAGCACCCAAAGTTTTCCTAACAGAAGATTGGGTCAAAAGTTTGAAGATAGATCATGCAGAATGTGCGAAAAAAATGTTGACCCCTAGAAAACAGTTACGTCAAAGAACTAATGGGGAATACCAGACTAAGAACCTTAAGACAAGGTTGCTTCCATGATTTTGTGCAGAGTTTATGGAAGAGCTAATTCAAGCTATTATAAGCTCAGCTGGATACTGCTATTATATCATATCAGAATGCACGGTACAATGTTTAACTAGGATCAAGACATTATCTCGGAGAACATGATGCGGGCCATTGACGACACACAAAAGGGACTTAAGCAAAATAAAGATGAGTTTTATATGTCGGCATACCTTATTTATTTCATTATGGTTATGAATCCTTTTTCAAGGATCGGATGCAGTTGGAACTCCAGCGAGACTCCAGTATGTGTGGCCTATCAAATTCTATGGGTACACACGCATGCGAGTTTTTACAAGCATATTTGTGAAGAATTCTTGATGCCATTGTATAAATTGATTTTTTACAAAGAACCTAATTGTATGTCGGATGAAGCACTCACAATGGTCACCAACTTAGGATACTACTACTTCACTTCCAAGGGTACATATCTACGCATGTACAGAGGCTCAAAGAGTCCCTCACTAACACCTAAATATGTTATGGATTACATTGTATTAAAGGAAGTAGTGAAACAAGTATTCATCAATGGTGTTGGACACTTCTTGCATGAAAAAAAGAAAGCTTTGTGGCCACCACTCCCACTCGTAGTTGGGGCTTATAAATTCAATAAATCCAAAGAAGTAGAAGAATTTGTGAAGGAAATAGATTATTATCATTTCGAAGAAAATATCTTTGCTAGAAATGACCGCCTTCATAAAGTAGCTCAACATTGCCAATCATGTAGGATTAATTATGAATATATAGATCATTTTTTGTGAGATGAGGAGGTGTACAGAGGAGTGAAGAATTTTACAGAATTAAACAAAATATTCAGCAAGAAGGCAGGAGCAAGTTCAAGACAGCTAGATACATCAACAAAAGAAGATTTAGGGAAAACGGAAAGAAAAAAAGCAATTGAATAATCTCTTTCAGCTGAAAATGCCAAGAGAATGCAGGAAGAAGAATTGGCCAAGAAGAAAGGAGACAAGAGAAAGAAAAAGCTAAAGAGGCACAAAAGAAGGCAGAGCAGGAAAAGACGGAAAATATGGCTACAGAACAAGAGGGAAAATATTACAAGAATAAGCATTAAAGAAGAAAATTGAGGAAGGAGGACAGATCAAGAAAGTTGTGGAAGCTCAGAACTTACAAGAAGGTAATGGTAAGGATAACATGGAAATCAATAATCTTACGAATATCGACACTGAAGTCCCTCTCACCGGAGGTCATCTTCCTTTGGATGAGCTAGGACTCATGCCATTCATACCATCCAAGCCACATTCGGTTTCTAAGCTGGAAACGATAGTCTTCAATCCTAAAAGAAAGACTATCATGAAAAGAACATAAAAGATATTAAAGTTGGCTTCACAGCCAGATATTGTTACCATAAAGGAAGTCCCAGTGTTGGAAGGCACAAATAAATATCCAAAATTCACAGCATCTATGAATGTTGTTGTTGCGCTAGCCAATGAAGATAACATCCATAAGTTGATTGAAGATGTAGAGAAGAGAAAATCAAAAGTGATTAAGCTGAAGGACAATTTAGTACAGGCTAGAAATCAAGTAATTGAACTAAGATGACAGCGGTGTGCCTTAGAGTTGGAGAAAGAGGAAATCATGCGAACTGTTCAAAGTCTGGATGATGAAAAGGACTCATTAAATGTATAAGTGGTGATCTTGGAAGGAGAAAAGATAAACCATCAATTTCAAATAAGCACGTTACAAGATAAAGAAACCCAGTTGGATCAGCAGGTTGAATCTCTTATGATAAAGAAATGAGCTTTTCAAACTCAAGTGGCAAAGTTTAATAGAGAAAAGAAGTCCCAAGTGGAGCAATTAAATTATGCTCAAGAACAGAAACAAGATCTAATACCATTTTATGAATCTGCTCTTGAATTAGAAGAACAATTGTTCCATTCCCAAGAGTTGCTCACTCAGCAAACATGTGAATTGCAACGAATGGTAACTAGACTTAAGCAAATTTCGGAGGAACCCACTGCTACAAAGCAAAAGCTCACAGGAATTTATGAAAGAATGAAGAAGTTAACTGCTTAGAGGAAAACTTCCAAGGAAATTCCTCCACATCTGCCCAAGAGGTCCACTGTTAAACTCAAGTTAGATTTTGCACTCTTGGACAGTTTCCAGAAAGCAGAGAAGAAACTACAGAATGAAGTGAAAGACTCCATCACCAAATGTGAATATATTCACCAGAGTATCTACAGAGCATTTGAAAAATGTCATCTACCTCCCCCCAACTTATTTGAAGAGTTAGTACCAAAAGAACAACACTTGGCGGAATTGAGGACTATCAAGGGCGAAGATATCGTTGCCATCAAGAATCTAGTCACACTCACTTCATAAGATCTCCAGGAGCGTATTGGAGAAGCCACAATGAAAACCCATTACTTGGGACATGGCCACAACACAACAACTAAGGGGTTGAATGTCGTGGTCAAAGATTTTCTTTTTCATGAAGTGGATTTAAAATTATTAGGACCACAACAATTAAATGTAATATCTTATGAAAGTAGTCTTTGGAATGATTATATTCAAAGTCAAGAAAATGCTCCATCAAATTGATGTAATATCGTATTATGTTTTACTATTTTGGTTATTTATTCTGTAACCACAAAAGAAAAAAATTGTGAAAAGCAAAAGGTTTAAGGAATATGAAGTGATAAGTCACCTCAAGGCGGAGTTTGTAAAGATAAATAAGAGAAACTAGAAGAGGGAAGGGGCTTTTGGCTTGTGAAGGATTGTACTAGTCTCATATGTAAAAAACCATTTTCTTCTAATGAGAAAGACAATTTTTGTTGGGTGAAGGCGTACATGGAATGTTGCATGGAAACATATGAATGGATGTGCAAAACTTATTTCTTCCTTTGTTCATTAATATGCAGCAAGATCTTTCCTTTTTTCTATTGGATTAATTTGATGGTTGGTGAATTATCCCATTGTCTATGAATGTAAAATGCAACTCTTTGTGTATTTATGAGCAATGAATGAAATAAATGTCAATACTAAAGCTATATTTGTGTTGATTTTATCTTGTGATTGTTAAATATATTTCTTTTAGCAGCGAACTTCTGGAATTGTATAAAGTAGTACACAATCATTACTCTCTTTTAAATTCTGCTCCTTGCAAGGATATGTTAAGTATATAAAAATCTTGCATATAATTAGGACATTTTTTGGTTGATTGATAGTAAAGGGGTGGTAAGAAGAGAGGTAAGAACCTGCGCATCACTTTGTGAGGCTTCTTTCTACCCATCAAGCAAGTATAGATAGAATCATGCTCAGTTAGAATTAGTATTATGCATTGCATATAAAATAATAAAACTCTAAACGGTGGATCGGGTCGTAACCGATAAACCCATCACAAAAACATATCATACGGTAGCCAAACCGTAAATCAAAGGGATTCCCTATTCCAAACAGTGAATAGTCTAATTGGGACTTTTCATTGGAGAGAACCCCTACTGTCGATGCAAGGAATTTTCCAGGCGCCAACACAACAGTACTACCATGCATCAACAGATGAGGCCACACCCAAAAGATCCTAAAACTTATTCGATTCAGGTAGTTTTAGGATTACAAACACATAAAAAAACTTTGTATTGAGTTTCAAATACAATTCTCCTTGTAACTCGAAAAACACCTTATAACCCCTATAATGTTCAGTCTTAGCAAAGTGCACCTTATAACTACTTTACAAGTATGGTTTCATCAACATATAAGCCCTCATTAAAATTTACACTTTATAACCTCTCTACAAAGTGTTTGCAATATACTTTTTTAATAGCATTATTTGAAAATGCATTTGCTTATGGTTTGATAAAATGAATTTATTATACCTTCAGTTTTTATCTCTTTATTAATTAAAATAACTCTTTCAGCACTAATTTGTAAAATAGTATCCCACCTTATATCTCCTTAGAGTTTGACAAAAGGAGTTTATTCTCACAACCACCTTTTAAAGTTTGACAAAACTAATTTATTTCCACACCCGTTAAGCACTAATTAACCTTGAGTAATCAGTCTCGAAATCTCCAATGAGAACAATACATTTAACTACACAACTAGTTCAGAAAACATTGTTCACATAACCTTGTGAAAGAACTCTTCCATAATTAAAGCACCGAAATAAGTACTCTTGGTCATTTTGTTATATAGATAAATATTTCTTAAAAAATGATCACTATATCTCAAAATTTTTGCATTCCATTTGCTTAATATCAACCAATCGCACAATTTATTTTGCCATTTGGAAATGCCACATTACCATTTAAAGCCCCAAGTTCTTCGAATGCATCAAGAGTCAATCAAGAAGTTTATCACTAATCCTTCCACCAAAATTAAATGGATCACGTTCAACACTCTTGACTTGGATCAAATCTTAGGGCTATATGAATTTTTCAAACATGATATGAAAATAATTCATCTCTCCACAAGATCAAAACTCTGTTTGCGCAATGCATAGTGGAGTAGTTTTTATTAACAGTGGTACAAGAGAAGATGCAGCTTGAATTGGTTTTGTCGGTGTTTTAAGATGTCAAGAAATTGATATATCCGTTCGAGACGTGTCAATCAAGCAATATTTATGCTCACTGCTAGTGCTTGAGAAAGTGCATTTCAAAATATAAAAAACAATAGCCGAGTGTCCTTTAGGTTTTCAATATCGATAGCTTCATCTACTTCCCGTTCCATCCTAGAGTTATGCAAAATCTCCTCACCATATCTATCCTTGTTATATTGTTGTTCCACCAATCAACTTTCTGTGGAAGAGACCTCGTTATTCCAAAATTATACCCACCTTAACATCAAATTCGTAGGTTATGTGTGTCATTGTTGCTTCTTCAACACCAACAAACAATAAGGTGGGATAAGAAAATATATTTTCAACATATGGTGTCATGCACAATATGTAGCTCCATAACCTCCTCACCATCTATGTCTTCACCACACTGTTGTTCCCACCAATCAACTTTCAATGGAAGAGACACCAGCAATCTACAATTATACCCATTTAACATCAAATTTGTAGGTTATGGATACCGTTGTTGCTTCTTCATCGCCAACTAACAATTAAAAATTTTGATAAGGATGAATTTGTACAATTTAATATAAGCTGGGAATATTACAATGGGGATTCACTTTCAAAGAAGGGGTTAGTTCTACCTCAATGCATCTTCAAAACACTCTTCTAAGCCAGTTATGATCTAATTTTAATCCAAAATATATTGTTAATAAATCATCACATATATTTCCAAACAAACTTAATGTAGAGATCATACATAAGCTCCAAACTTTCATACATAATGTAAGAACCAAATACAAAACCATATTCTAGGATAAATGTCATCCTTAAATTCAATTGTACTCAAATAATAGCTTTAATGGCTAATAGACTCTTGTCCTTTATTACAACTCCTGACACAATCTAATATGTGTGAAAGGGAAACATGTTCCTTCATACTAGCCACCACTACAATCATTTTGTAATCACAACAACAACTCACAATGCAATATGAATAAATACACACAACATCTCTCATGATCAATATACAACTTCACCATTCAATTATGAAGCTCTTAAGACCATACAAGTTCAGGCCCATTAGATCATAAGCATGCTATGATCATTGAAGAAATAACGAGAGGCAAGAAGATCAAGAATTACCCAGAAACAAGGAAACAAGGATATGGTGGAAAAATGTAAGAGCCGAATCAATATTATTCACAAATAAAGTACATTTATAATGCAATATCCACTAGCCACCTTTAATAGCCTATATAACTAACCCAATATGACAACAAGGTGGTTTAGGACTCAATGATTAGGAGTAATATTGCTAACAATATGAATAGTATGTTATATGAGACTTGTGGTGCTTATTCTTAGTAAACCCACACCTCTTTATTTATATTTAGAAACAAGCCTTGGTTGAGACCTTCCATGTTTCAGAGATTGAATATGTCAATGCTAAACTACAACACCCTTAGTTGGAAACCCTCTTGGGCCCTAGTTTGCACATCAAGACATCAAATAGTTCTATTGTCAAGACAATATTATCCATTAGAGTAAATTTGAGGTATAAAATGGGCCTTATAAGGAAAATAATAAAAGAATAGTTAGAATAACAAAATAAGAGTTATTATTTTTTCATGAAAGGAAAAAAAAAACTATTTTTTTCTATCCTATTTTGCACGTATCTTCTTGTAGGTTTACTTAAATTTCGAGTGTGATCACTCATTGTATGCAGAATTTAAATTTCAATCAAACAAGTACCCACTTGGCACACTTTTGATAGATCCATGGTAGGCAAAAACTCTAAATACATTAAAAAAATGCATTTCCTTCAATCAAATATGTTAATTTTATGTATTTAAAATATTTTCCTACCAAGGGTCTGTCAAAAGTATGTTGAGTGGGTACGCATGTTAGGATATTCCAATACTCCATCCTAGTCCTACCAGCCTTATGTCAGTTCTGCATACAACAGTTTTGCATGCAGTCATGCAATTGCATCCATCCATGCAAATGCATGCCTTCTAGTCATCAGTATGGTGTCTCCCAGCACCTAGTGCTTAGTTTACTAGCCCCAAGAGCCTGTTTCCACTCAGTTCCATCCCTCCTAGTCTGTGATGCGCCCTCTCTCACCTACCACAAGAAGAAGTGTGCCCTCTCTCACCTACCACCAATGACACACTCAGTTAGTTACTAGATTTGTGGATCTGATCCTTGATTTAAGGACAGATTGACTTGTTTACTGACTAATACACTCAGTGACACCTCCAGAGAGACTAGTTGATCTATTTTGACTACAGACAGTGTCACATCTATCAGTTACACTTAGTTACATCCAGTTAGACTCAGTTACATTCAGTTAGCTCAGTTTGACACATGGACAGCCACTTGTGATCTGATGACACCACTACTGATCTGATGATTAGGACTCCTAGTGCAGATAAGCCATGCTCATGCAGGCTAATTCGAATTGCCACCTTGGCATTCGAATCCTCTCCATTGTATTATTTATTGTTCATATTATGATTAATGAATTAGTGTGATGTTATTCTGCTTCTATCTTAGTTCTATTGTATCATAATTTTGCTGCTCTTTTACACTGCATTGTCCACTCTTCTTATATTTTCCTGCTTAATCTTTCTTGTGAGGTATACATCAGCTCTTAGATCTGTTGTGAGGATTTTCACATGGTATCAGAGCATGTTGAGAGTATAGTCTATCTCCATTCCTGAGAGTTTTTTTGCAAGTTATTACCAAGATTTCGAGTTTTCTGCAATTGCAGCATTTTTGCAGCAGTAGCAGTTGCAGATATTCTCCATTGTTTTTGCAGATCTTCTGCAACAGCTTCCATGAATCTGGAAGGAATTCCTCCTCTCTCTCCATTCAACTATGATGAGTGGAAACCAAAGATGATAGCATATTTGAAGAGACATGGTCTTTTTTATTATTGTCTTGAAAGAGAGTTCGAATCCTCTAAAGAGGAGAATGATTGGTTAAATGAAGATGACAGAGCCTATGGAGCAATGTTGACTGCTATGTCTCGTTGTATGTTACCCCACTTCCATGATTCTGCTGAATCTCCAAAAGAGCTATGGGCCCAACTCGATGAAAGATTTGGAAAACAGAATGAAGGGATTGGTGCAAACTATTTGGAGAGCAAGCCCAGTGATGCATTCGCCCTCCTTGATGGTCTCTCTGATCATGATTCAATATCAAACATATCTCATAATGAAGTTGTCCAAAAAGAAGAAGAACTTGTACATTCAACACTCATGTTCTCAATGTCTTCTATTTCGAATTATGAGCCAACTCACACTCTAGAAACTGAAGAGGTTCTTAAATCATCTCTTGCACAAGAGTCTACTGGTTTGCATAATGATGATCTATTGAATGTTTCGGAGGTTAAATCAGCAATTGGAGGTGATGCATTCGCTCTCCTTGATCACTTACCTCTTATGTACCACTATATGATCATTTGTACATGCTCTCAGAAGTTTATTGAAGATGTAGGGCATTACCATTCGCTTGGGATCATTTCTCATACATATCATGGTTTATTTGGTTTTGATCTCACCCATGCTGGTTCAAAGGAGATCTCAAGAAACCATTCATCATTTCTTGGAACTGATTTGAAATCCAAGCCATTACCATTGTTTCATGGTTCATTTGGTTTTGATCTCACCCCTACTGGTTCAAAGGAGATCTCAAGAAACCATTTATCAAGTCTTGGAGCTGATTTGAAGTCCAAGCAACCACTATCATGTGATGGTTCTTTTGGGTATGATCTCACCTATGATGGTTCAAAGGAAATAACAAAAGACTATCTACACATTCATGGATTTGATCCTACCTCATCTGATTCGAATCACAGGTTCCAGGATCATCCTCATACCTTTGGATTTGTTCTCATCACATTCGGTCTGAAGAGCAAGTACAAGCACATGTCTCCATATTCGCTTGCATCCACTGAAGGAGAACACAAGCACATGTTTTTGGAGCATGAACCACTTCTTCCCAAGAAGAAAATACCTCCAGACATATGACCAAGCATCACACCTGCTTGAGTTTGGAGCATTTATTTTTTGGTGTGCCTTACATTCTCTTTTGAGGGTGGGTATTTTTCTCATGAGGTTTTTCTCCATTTCCTTGTTTCATGGATTGTTCTTTATTATTCATTGTATTGGGTGACCTTTGGTCTTAGTTACCAGGGCCCATGATGGATTAAGGGGGGGTGTTAGGATATTCCTATACTCCATCCTAGTCCTACCAGCATTATGTCAATTCTGCATACAACAGTTTTGCATGCAGTCATGCAATTGCATGCATCCATGCAAATGCATGTCTTCCAGTCATCAGTATGGTGTCTCCCAGCACCTAGTGCTTAGTTTACTAGCCCCAGGAGCCTGTTTCCACTCAGTTCCAGCCCTCCTAGTCTGTGATGCACCCTCTCTTACCTACCACAGGAAGAAGCGCACCCTCTCTCACCTACCACCAGTGACACGCTCATTTAGTTACTAGATTTGTGGATCTGATCCTTGATTTAAGGACAAATTGACTTGTTTACTAACTGATACACTCAGTGAGACCTCCAGAGAGACTAGTTGATTTGTTCTGACTACAGACAGTGTCACATCTATCAGTTACACTTAGTTACATCCAGTTAGACTCTGTTACATTCAGTTAGCTCAATTTGACACATGGACAGCCCCTTGTGATCTAATGACACCACTATTGATCCGATGATTAGGACTCCTAGTGCAGATAAGCCATGCTCATCCAGGCTAATTCGAATTGCCACCTTGGCATTCGAATCCTCTCCATTGTATTGTTTATTGTTCATATTATGATTAATGAATTAGTGTGATGTTATTTTGCTTCTATCTGAGTTCTACTATATCATAATTTTGCTGCTCTTTTACACTGCATTGTCCACTCTGCTTCTATTTTCCTGCTTAATCTTTCTTGTGAGGTATACATCAGCTCTTAGATCTGTTGTGAGGATTTTCACAACGCGTTGGATATGAAATTTAATTTCCCATTCAATGAGTGCTCACACTCGAAATTTGAGTAAACCTACAAGGAGATTAGTTGAATAAATGATAGAAGAAAAAAAAAGTATTTTTTCTCTTTCCCTCCAAAACTTGTTACCCTTGTGATTGACATCATCATCTTGAATCCTATTGGTTCTTATAAAGTTGATTCTGACAGTAAATTTTTTTGTTTTGAGACCCATTTTTAACCTCAAAATTCTTCTAATGATAATGCATGTGGATTTTGGAAAGCGTGACCGCTCCTTTTGTTGGAAATATCACCAATACTGAAAGGGGGGGTGAATCAATATTGAGTACTTTTTATCATTTCAAAAATTCAATTACAACATGTAAACATTAACCATTAACAATGGTATTAATCATCACATAAATCATAGACAATGCACAAGGTATTTTACGTGGAAACAACCACAGAATGCTTTTCTTATATTAAAACAAGATTACATTCATAGGAAGCACCAACTTCCAATTTATGAACACCAACTCAAAGGAGGCTACAACCCCCTAACTTTACCAGCTCCAACTGGAAGGAAGCACCCACTTCCTAGATTCTCTAGCACCCACTAGAAAGAGGCTACAACTCCCTGAGATCATAAAATCCAACCTGCCCTAGCACCACCCTACCACCCTGATATGAGTAACAATATCAATATGTCACTGCCACCGTCTTCATTGTCTCTGACTTCACTATTATTGTCAATGTCTTCACTATCACTATCACTATCTTCACAAACCCTAGAAACAATCATCCATAGACTTCATCTCTTCCTTGGATCCTTCAATCCCTTTACATCATCATCATCACCAAACCCTAGGTCATTCCAAGATAGGAACCCTATATCATACCATAAGAACCCTAATCCATGCACCAAGATCACAAGATAAACACTAGTCCATGCCTTTTCCAAGAGAGAAACCCTAATCATGTGCCATGTCCTTCACCGAAATAAACCCTTTTAAGTGTGGGATCACATAGCCCTTACAACAAGCTTTCCAACAAGTAAAGAATTTTGTGATTCCGATACCATAAGAGAAAATTATGCAAGTTTTCGTCAATTTTCTTCACTTTATTCTTCTCTTGAATTGCACTCAACTCTTCTTGCCCTCCTTGAACTTGTGCTTAAGATGTATTTAACTTAGATGATTCAAATGGAATGTTTCAACATTTATTTATACATGTGCAAGTTACTTTAGGTTAGGTTGTCCCTAACCAAATTCTAACCTCATGTTAAGTCGGCCCTAACCAAATTATCGCCCACTACAAAGAAAACTTAATTTCTCCTCAACCATGGGGAGTTTGGAATCGTGCCACCTATCACCAGAAAGGTCTCAAAATAGGATATATTATTATGGAACTTTTTCTTTCATTTGGGATACCATTATGGGGGAAAGGTTCGCTTTTGTATTTAGCATCATTCTCATGAGACTCCCCCTGGCGTTGTCTTCATGGCCTCTTGCTTTACTTCTTCAATGGGATTTGACTTGTCTCCTTGACCACTTCGTGTATTCATCAAGAGGATTATTTACACTTCACATCATCATGGCTATGTGGACACATCATCAACACTTTAGGGTCTTCTTCACTTGCTCCATTTGTGTACAACTCAAAGTGGACATGTGGAAACAACTATGTGTTATCTCATCCCATGAGGGGCAATATTAACAACTACTCCATAAGGGGACCACTTTTATGTCGTTACTTCAATGTCCTTTTACTAACATTGACATCAATGACAACCAAATGTCCAACAATATCCCCCTTTGGCATTGATGGCAACTTAGTGAAATAACGTTGCTTCCCCTGTGAATATACTATCTTCCTTGAGTTGATTCCCCCTATCTTCATGCTTCTTAACTTGATCTTGTTTTACTGTTTTTCTCTCCCCATTTGACATAATGACAAAGGGTGTATCTTCCTCTTGAGCAAAATCCTGCTGCAACTCCCCCTGTCAATATTCCTTCTCTTTGGGGTTGTTCCCCCTGAAGTCATGCTTCTATTTGGGGTTGCTCCCCTTGTGAATCTTATGATTTTCTTCTCCAAATTTTTGTAACCTTTTGTGTAGCATATCTTTCCATGTCATTTCTTCAATTTCTTTCCATGTGCCCATACTCATGACATTTGTAGCATTCAACATTGTGATTCACCATGCTTCTACAATCTCTTGCCATGTGTCCATAATTGTGGCACTTGTAACATTCAACATTGTAGTTCAAGTGGAAACCTCCATTTGCTTGAGCATTTCCTCCATAAGCTTTTCACACTCTAGCCCTATGCCCAAAATTTTTGCAAGAGAAATAATTACCAAGAAAGATGCTTAGATACCTGGGTGTAAAAGATCTTCTTGATGGTGCAACATCTATGTATCCATCTTTCTCTGAATCTTGCTGATGAATTCTTCCTTTGTAGTCTCTGCCTTGATGGGATCTTCTGAGAATATATGCATTACTCTTAGCCTTCTCTTCACTTATCTCTCTTGGTAGCTTGGAACACCCCATGCTTCAACTTCCTTTATTGGTAGTTTGGATTTTTCACCTACTTCAACATTCTTATGTTCATCATAACCCAAACCAATCTTCTAGAATGGAGATCTTTGTTGGCTAGGAATATCATCTAATATCAATGTGTTCTTCTCAAACTTCAAATTCGTGGTAGTTTTCTTCTCCAATTCCTTCTGTAGAGTAACAATCGCAAACTCGCTTGCTTGGCAAATTTCCTCCTTCTCCTTTAGTTGACTTGTTAGGACTTCTTCAATTCTCTTTGCTTCTTCCACTTGAATTATTAGGGCAGTGATAGTATTTTCATTCTCTTTATTTAGTGAAAGGATCTCCAACTCTTTCCTTCAACAAAATTCCTTCTTCTCTTGAAGCTGACTTGTCAGGTCTTCTTCAATTTTCTTGGCATCTTCTATTTGAATTCTTAGACCAACCATGGTCTTTTCAACTTCTTGATATATCAAACCCATTTATTCTTGTCACCTTATCATCCCTTCACAAAGAGTCCTTGACTCTTCTTCATGATCCATATCTTTCTTCAATTTCTTTCTTAGGGAAATAATTTCAGCTTCTTTTTTTTGTAGATTTGATCCTTCTCCTTTTCTTGTTTTTTTTAATATGTCCTTTCTTTCTAACAATCTTCATTTTCTTCATCAATAGGCTTTGTAATCATGGTCATGAGGAAACTTTCTTCTTCTTTTGAATCACTATCTTTCCCTTCTTCATATGGACATTCAGCAATAGCATGTCCTATTCTTTCACATTTAAAACATTTAAAGAGTAACTTACTTGGTACCTTTTCAAGATTTGTTTCTTCTTCATTATTTGCTTCCTCTTTTGGTGGCTCTTCCTTTTCAATGACTTCCTCAACTATGTAAAGATTATCTAGCTTGTCCAAAATCTCTTTAGCTAATGTACATGATCCCACATCAACTTTCATAGGATCAGATAATCCATTCTGGATGGAATTTATTGCCATAGAATTACCCTTCCTTGACTTCTTTTTAGCTACATTTGTTTTTGGAACAATCACAATTGAATTCCAAACATTAACCCCAAGTGCCATCAAATATGCCTTCATCTTTATGCTACATGATTCATAATTGGATCCATCAAACAATGGTGCTTCAATCTTACAAGAACCTTCCTACTTGTCCATGTGCTTCAAGGATCTTCCTTCGCGCTACTACTCTGTCTTGAAGGTAGCCTGGCTCTGATAACAATTGTTGGAAATATCACCAATACTTAGAGACGGGGTGAATCAGTATTGAGTACCTTTTATCATTTCAAAACATCAAGTACAACATGTAAACATTAACCATTAACAATTTCATTTATCATCACATAAATCATACATAGTGGACAAGAGATTTTATGTGGAAACAACCACGAAATGCTTTTCTTATATTAAAAAAAGATACATTCATAGGAAGCACCAACTCAAAGGAGGCTACAACCCCCTAGCTTTACCAGCTCCAACTAGAAGGAAGCACCCAATTCCTAGATTCTCTAGCACCCACTAGAAGGAGGCTACAACCCCTTGAGATCACAGGCTCCAACCTATCCTAGCACCACCCTGCCACCCAGATATGAGTAATAGTATCAATACGTCACTGTCAATGCCTTCACTGTATCTAACTTCACTGTCAATGTCTTCACAAACCCTAGAAACAATCATTTATAGATTTCATCTCTTCCTTGGATCCTTCAATCCATTGACATCATCATCATCATTAAACCTAGGTCATTCCAAGAGAGGAACTCTAGATCATGCCATGAGAACCCTTATCCATGCACCAAGATCACAAGATAAATTCCAGACCTACCTTTTCCAAGAGAGAAACCCTAGTCATGCACCATGTCCTTCACCAAAAGAAACCCTTGTAAGTGTGGATCAGATAGCCCTTACAACAAACTTTCCAATGAGGTAAGAAGTTTGTGATTTTCATACCGTATGAGAAAGTTATGCATGTTTCATCAATCTTTGTCTTCATGGCCACTTGCTTTACTTCTTTGATGGGATTTGAATTGTCTTCTTGACCATTTCATGTCTTCATCAAGGGGATTCTTTACACTTCACATAATCATCGTTGTGTGGACACATCATCATCACTTTAGGGGCTTCTTCACTTGCTCCATTTGTCACTACAACTGAAAGTGGGCATGTGGAAACAACCACATGTTATCTCATCCCACGAGGGCCATGATTAATAGCTACACCATAAGGAGACCGCTTTTATGTCCTTAATTCAATTTCCTTTTACTAAGGTTGACATCAATGACAAACAAATGTCCAACACCTTTCTCATAGACCTACATCAAAGATTGGTGTTATAAACACATTGACTTGATTACAAAACAAGAATCTCTATTGAGAAAGTGGAGTGTGTATAAGTTTAAAGATAAATTGTTATTTGATGAAATTTATGAGGTGTTTTTCATGGAATTTCACGTAATGTCAATGTTCTTCAAACAATCTATAACCTTATCTCTAGGCCTAGAGGTATTGAAGTTTGGATTGCCTGGTGGGGTTATGTTATTGATCGATTAAATTCCTTTTTGTATGGATATGGGGTACATATTATAGTTATATAATGTAAACACCATAAATATGTCAAAAATGAGCTAGAAAAGCTTAAGAAAAACTTGCAATGCAATCCCTACAATGAGTATTTTCAACCCAAGTAGCTAAGCTTAGACACATTCTCAATGTGGATGATATTAGGTGATCTATAGGGAATCAATAATGTTCCATACTTAATTCAATTAAATATATGGATAGTTCAACCAAGAAATTTTTCAAATCCTTGACATACAAGAAAATTTCTCAAAATATAGTGACATTGAAATCAATGGGAGATCACCAACCAAAGTTTGAATAGATTAAAAAAAAATCCCACATTATAAGATAGAGATTTAATCCCAAGTGTTTCCTAAAGAACATAAGGCTCCCATGTAGACAGTACTAGAGTTTGCACCTTGTCATATATCACCTAGCATGAATGGATTTGTGAGCATGAAGTGATGTTAGATAAGCTTCCAATTCCCTCATGGAGATTATAAAGGATAGCTCACTTGGATTTTATGGATTTCCATGTTAACTTTATAGGTCTACCTCAAATTTTGTTGGTCTTAAGCTACTATATGTGTATAACGAAGCCTTGCAAAAGCAATGTTTAGGAGAATATTTATAAAGGGATATTTAGGTTTATACCAAAACCTAACAACCTTGAACTCCTCATAAGTTGGAGATCCATAACCATACTTGATGTATATTACAATATATTAGCCAAATGCATGTCCATGTGGTTCAAAAACATGATTCATGTGATTATAAGGTCAAGAGAAACATAGTTATTTCATGGTAAATTTACATTAGATATTGTTATTGTTTTCTTGGAATGACTAGAGCCGACAAGATGCCTAGGCCTTGATTCTTTCTTTATAGAGATTAATTTGGAAAATCCATACAATATAGTAGAGTGGCCCTTCATACCTAGAGCTATCAATTCCACCCTCATAGACCCAATACATGAGGTAGACTACCAATAGGCATTTGACGTTTTTAGGCCTTATCCCTTTGTAATTGTGTGTATAAGTGATCTCCAAAGTATTATCCATCAGACTATCAAAAAAATTATTTCACATTGCACCTCTCTTGAAAAATTTGGCTTGGTTGGAGATCAACATATCCACAAAGCCATTAGTACAACTGAAGAGGAATCCATACAATAAAAACCAAGCACATTCTATCTTCGATGGTCAAATTGACCTCTTCAAGTCTTATGACATGGTGTGTTGGTTGTATTTGAGGCTTCTGCTGTCCATATTGATCTTTCACTTCCTAATGTTGAATGGATTATGGGCTATTCATAATCTCCCGACTTTGGTGTAGTTATAAATGTGAAATTCTCTCACATAGGTGGATCTCCAGCAGTAAAACTATCATCACAATGTTTAACACATATCTACAGAAAAATAGAGATGAATATCATAGATAAAAGAGAGTTTTGAGTGTAAAAACTTTTCATGTTATTCATCCACAAGAGGTGGGCAATAAAATAAGATTACATGAAAAAGAATTCATGAGCCTCTGATGGCATTCAAATTCCACTATTAGCATTGGATCCATCTCCCGACAAGCACTAGTGGCAATTATAGCCAATTAACTGAAGGTGGTTGGCGCATGATTGAACAACTAGGCTAAAGATTAGGGAAGGAGAACCGGAGGAGGTGCATGAGGTGACTTGTAATGGTCAAAAGGGCGCTACTACACTCAGACTCAGTGATTCTAGGTCAAAGAGTCGGTTAACTAGGTGATCAAGGGGACAAGGTGCCTTAAATCAAAAAACTGACTCAGTTAGCTCCTAAAATCATGCATGAGAGTGCATTAGATCCTAAATGATAGGGATAAGGTGCTTTTAGTGGATAAGGGGGCGAATGATGAAAAAATTTAAGCACTAGGGTGTCAACAACATAGTCTAGGTGCTGGGAGACTCAATTACCAATGCATGGAATGCATGCATGCATGCATAGCCAAGGTATAGATGGATAGAATGTTCCAACACCCCCCCATAAGCATGACTTATAAAAAATAAATCAAACTAGGGCCTAGCAACAAAGGCTAAGGTCACATTTACAAAATTTATTTGTCCTTATTAACTGAGGAAAGAAGGAAAACTCAGTAGGAACAAAACCTCCCCTCAAAAAAGGACATGACATAAAGAAAAAGGTATTCATAATGTATTCTTCTTCACTCAAATGAGTTGAATATACTGCTTCTTGGTGAGAGACTTGATGAAGATGTTGTAGATGCCTTGATCATGCACAAATTTTTCAATGCAGTGTAGACAAAAAACAAGTGTAGGAGCCCCTTTGAACTCAACTTTTGTTGATGGATGAGCATCAAATGAATGCTTCTTGATGTGAAAACATAGATAATCAAATCTGAAAACATAATCAAATATGTACAAAAGATATGTGAACTCTCCTATCCGAAATGCATCAATGAACTCATCAGAATCAGTAACATGTGCAGCTGCATAATGGACAATGTAGCCATGTATCTTCTTATCAAACCGATTGATCATCTTCCTAACTTCACAATGGAGCTTATGAGGCTCTGAAACAGCAAATTAGGGTTTATATGGAGCAGAAAACATCAATGGTGAAGTGTGATGTGTCTCCATGAGCGAGTAGGATCACAAAAAGAAAAGATTGTGCAGTAGAATTATACTAATTGTTGAGTGAACCGGCGGGATCTTTAGACTGTGTAGTCTTGATCTTCGAACCAAAAAAGGTGAGATTAGGTCCAAACATGTGGAATATCAGTCCAAACAGAGCCAATGTGATGGCATCCCAACCATTGAAAGATATGAAAGACTGGAATGCAACTAAAATAAGTGACAGTTTCGGAAACTATGGGTTTGTCAACTGGCACACTTGGGGGATGAGGAGTCTTTTCTAAATCTAATGGTGGGAAGGATGAATGTGCGAGCCATATAACTTCATTATCAAGTTCTAAATCAAAATCATAGATCTGATAGGAATGATTCGAATGGGCTTGGAAGGATTTTCCAGAAGGCAGGCCAGAAACATGTAAAAAAACACAAGGATTAAGAGGTGGTTCCGATGGACTAACTGGAGATTCTTCCAAGGAAGGGATGGAGATTTCTTATTCTGATATATCAGAATGTGCATCTAAATCAGAAATATTAGAAGCATAAGAAATTGGTTTCACTCGAGCACTCAAAGCATAAAAATGATTACCTTTATGAGTAGCACTGAGACAATGTTCTTGGTGAGCAGCAAGTTTTTTTGGTTCTTTGTTTCTTGTGAGATCAGGAACATCAATTTTATTCCTTTCAAGCAATTGAGTCATGATGTCCAATTTCTTCTTCATACAATATTTCTCATAATGGAAACCTTTGCTGCAATAAGAGCACTTGGATCCCCCTTTCTTGTTCTTCTTCTTGGAATTGGAACCTTCATCAGTTGAATTGGAACCCCCATCATCTGACAGCTTCTTATCTTTGAAATGCTTCTTCCCTTTGGATTTCTTGGAATCACCTGCAGCAAGCACGTGGTCCTTTGATGTATTGATGGTACCCATTTGAACCAATTTGTTTTGCTCATGGGTGAGGTCCTACATGAAATCTGCCAAGGAAGGCATCTTCTAATTTTTCACTGCCAACTTGGTTGCATGAAAAGTAGACACAAAGACTGAGTTGTCTGAACCCAACTTTGAGAGTATGCACAGAACCAATTGTTCCTCTTTCTTTTGAATTCCACATTGCTTGAGCTGAAGTACCAAGGATTTGAATTTTGTGAAGAAGTCCTGTAGGGAGTCAAAACTGCTAGGGCTCGGAGTAAGCAGTTCATTTTCCAGTTGATGACCTCTCATCTCATATGTCTTTCCAAATAGAGTTTCAAATTTGCTCCAAACTTGATTTGGAGTGGTCAAACCATCGAGGTGAAAAAGAAGATCCCTGCAAGTACTAATGCATAGCAGACCATATGCTTAATCCATTATGTTGTACCACTTGGCCTTCTCAACTGCTGAGTTTGGCTCATTTTCAGTGCCCATGGTGACTCTGTAGAGACCTTTACTTCTCAGAAGAATCACCATATCTGCTTTCCAATCAAAGTAATTGTATGGAGTAAGGAGGATGTGTTGGGACTACTCCATCATTCAACAGTTGCGCTCCTGATGAGCCTGGGACCTGTAACCTGCAATAAAACACTCTTAGAAGAAAGTATAATATAAGCTCACTCAATCTCTACTTCAACATTGAGCACTTTCGAGAGTCCGTCACATCTGGGAAGATTTCCTTGGCAAAGCCAAGGCTATCAAGGTTATTTCCCCAAGGATTTCTGTGGAAACTCCACATATACCCCCCATTCGTGTTTGCTTAGTCAAAGGCAACCAAATTGAATGGTGCTAATAGTTCCCCCATAATGCTAAATTTAGGTGTATTAGCCTCATCATGATAAACATGAAAGGAAGCTAGTTCATAAAGAAAAAAAATCAAAAATCTTTTTGTGCAATCAAACCTCTTTAATCAATGATGTGTCTATGGACTTCCATTCTTCAAGTTGTCAAAGGACTATTAACACTTCCATCTTCAACATTTTCTACAAAGTGGTTCATCAATACTAAAGCTCTATCTCCCATCATGTTATTGATCTCAATACCTCTTCCACAATTTGTGGTGCACAAGTAGGCCATTCCTTGGCAATTGCCTCTTCGCCACCTTCTCTTTTTCATCAGTTTCCCATATCTCCTCTTAGTTGTTCTCTACAAGTACTTTTCTCAAATGTCCTAGTCTTTTCAATCTTGGTCTTCTTGCCAACTTTGACATTCTCTATGTAGTGCCTTATCAATACTAAGGCTATATCTTATATTATGTCTGTAATGTCAAAACCTCTTCCACAATTTGTGGTGCACAAGTGGGCATATTTCTTTGTGACTGCCACTGGAGCACCTTCTCTTCTTCTTCATGATACTCCCACCATTCCTCGTGGTCGCCCTATACCTACTACTCTTTTCTCAATTGTCTAAGTTTTGTCAATCTTGATCTTCTTACCAACTTCTCTTCGCATCTCAACCAATCTTCCTTTCTCATTATTTCTTCTCTTGTTGGCATGCTCTTCTTTATTGACCTCTCCTTGTTTGGGCATGTTCTTACTACTCCGCAACCTTTCTTCATTCTATCTTGTTCTTATAATACTGACTTCATCCACCACTTCCCCGTGTCAACTCAACTTACATAAGTCAAGTGACAAAGTATGCATAATTATTCTCCATTGGCTACAAATTCATCAAACTTGGCACCATACAAAATAATCAATCAACTCAATATAGAACTCATCTTCTTACCAACTTCTCTCGTCATCTTAACTTGCCTTCACATCTCAACCAATCTTCCTTAGCCACCATTTCTTCTCTTGTTGGCATGCTCTTCTTTATTGACCTCTCCTTTTTCGAGCATGTTCTTACTACTCTACAACCATTCTTCATTTTATCTTGTTCTTATAATATTGACTTCATCCACTACACCCCCATGTCAGCTCAACTTACATAGGTCAAGTGACAAAGTGTGCATAATTGTTCTCCATTAGCTACAAATGCATCAAACTTGGCACCATACAAAAGAAACAATCAACTCAATCTTCAATCTAATCGATATATGGTCTTTAAGTATCTCTTTTGGAACCACTCCAAGAAGTTAGGTCTATCGAAGTTCTAGATATTGAAATGCCTTTTGCTCTCTAGAAAATTCACATTTAACATTTCTAATATCTCAACATGATCCAATTATTTTAGCATTTCTAATATTTCAACATGATCCACTTATTTTAACATTTCTAATTTTTTATAAGTCTCTTTGAAGAATCTTAGTCTTTATTTCCCTATGTAATCTTTAAGACATTTATAAATCTTCCCATTTCAGCACTCCATAATATTTTTTCTAGCACCACCTCACTTGTCCATTCTCTTGTTTACTCGACCATCCTTCTTTACAACTTGGATCTTTGTATGATCGACAACATAATCAATATTGTCTTAACATAAATGAGTCAAATAGAGAGACAACCAAGTCATATAGGCAACATGTTGAACCGTATACAAGAGATGGTGCTAAAATGAAAGCATTATGAAGTCATGGAAATCCAAAGCAGGTAAGATGCTTTATAGCATACAAGCCTTTGCTCTAATCCAACATTCATATGAGTTGTTTATAACCTCTTTCTCCATTTGATCTCTAATACACCAGCATAGATCCATCTTAAACCCGTATCTATCAAGCACCGAGAGGGATCCAATTTTTTGAGGTGTATTTCTTTTTTTAAATTTAAACTCAAGAAATTTGATCTCTCTTGATTGATAGATCCGGATTTAAGTTTTAAGTTTTTATTTTATACACGAACATCTATTTTTTAATTACTTTTCATAATATTTTATGGTATGAACCAACATGGATTTTTTTAAATACTTTCCATAATTTTTTATTTTATGAGCCGACATGAATTTTTTTAATTATTTTGTAATGTTGTAACGTTACATCACACATGTTACAACATCTCCCCCATACTGAGTTGTAGAGCACCTCGTTTCAATCGATGCAATAATTTCCAAGTCTAGGTAGCGTGTGATTTGTTTTGAATAGCTTTATGAAGCAAACTACCAAGAATCTATGTAGCAAGGGTACCCGTACCCGAGTGTACCTTCATATTACAGTTTGATTGTTTGTTACAACTGCCTAGTACAATGATCTATCAAATTTTATGTAACTTCCAATCTTCCACTTGATCTACAATGAGTCTATGATTTTTCAAATTTTCAATGTGAATGTTCATTGTTCAATGAATCATTGAATTTAGAATTATGAATCATGATTCATAATTTATGAAGAAATATAAAATATGCATGTATAATGTGACTATGACAAGTCTTATTTTTATTATATATATGTGTGTGTGTGTGTGTGTGCACAATACCCCTGACGTACCCAAGTACCCTGTTTCAAAAAGTGGCGTCCCCGTCCCCTAGCAACTTAGCCAAGAATGAATAGACATTGGAACAAAATTTTATCCATATCCACAACCCAAATAAATTGCAATTACACCATCTTACAAGATAAGAAAAGAGTTTACAGAAGTCTAATAACCAACCTAATTTTGATTATTTACCCTAGATGCAAAGGGGAATAACAAAACTCAAGACATGCAATTGGCGATTACTAACATGTAATCACTAGATGTGCCGCTTGAAGAGCAAAACTAGTGTTGTGAAAAGAGAACAAACACAGCCTCTTGTGGGCAAACTATGATCTAAGGAAAGACTTGGGCATAAGTTTATGGATGTCATTTAATTGTTCTCCTTACTTTGAAAAGTACAATATGAATTCAATAATATCCTAAAAACACCAATGAGCTATTTGAGTCAAAGTCAGTAGTGCTAGGGAATGCTGAATACAAATATTAAGGTCATTTGACTACTAGACAATTTGTTTTGTTATGCAGCAATTATAGCCTGAAGGAGCTTTACTAACTGGTTGGTTGCAACCAATCTGCTCTGTGATTTCCTACAAAAATGACAGCTATGATTGTTCTGCTGATTTTTTTCATTGAATGACTATATGGACACCAACAATATTGTCACGTTCCCTTTCTTCTTTCATAGGTTTCCTGAAGCGTTTCAAAGTTGTTTCAGCAATTTTTCAAATCCA
This sequence comes from Larix kaempferi, assembly GCA_027924585.1. NCBI lineage: Eukaryota > Viridiplantae > Streptophyta > Pinopsida > Pinales > Pinaceae > Larix > Larix kaempferi. Next base: position 20,355,936 of record BSBM01000994.1, on the reverse strand, counting down.
TTATGTTTCCAAGGGACGACATAAAAATGCATGTTTTTACTATTTACTAAATTTAGTTTAACATTACCCTATCCAAAACCTATCGTAATTGTCCTTACCAATGGTATTGTCTGAGACTCTGAAAGATAGCAAGGTGTGTCCTTTTATTCATCCTACGACATATTCTAAATTTCAAACCTATCATGTTGTAGTGCCATTCTCTTATGCTGTATAATGGCCAAACTAGCTGGTACAAAGCCTTAACAATCAGATAGCTAACAGATAAAGAAATAACAAGAAGAGAAACAATAGACAAGCTTTAGTTCACATCGATAGGCGAAGATGCTACTTGACTACCTTGAAAGTAACTGAATAACAATGTCGAAAGAACAAGGAAGACTCACTGTGTGTACTACTATGGTTTTCAAAATGCTGTTTACAAAATCATTGAAAAAGCTTTGTGGAAAAATCGAGGAACCATCAATCCTGAAATGATGAGAACAGGAAAACTTACAATTGCAGAAATAGACTTTAACCAAAAGAAGTTGGCAAACCTACAAGTATTCAGAAATCTTCTAATGTTTAGTCCATGGTAATATAACACTTGAAACTGTACAAAGGGTTCTAATTTAGGTCCACAGCATGAAATTTTAGGTCATCTGTTGTAAGACTAGCCCACAGGTTTGTGGTCTAGCGGCAAGTTGCAAGGTAATTGAGCTTGTATCAACATTGAGACCTGGGTTCAAAACCCCATGTGGGTGTGGATGAGGCCAGGTGCAAATCTTGGGTGGTTTTGATGGCATAGAAACACCCCTCATAGCCTGGGCAATTAGCCTAAGGACAGCTGTAAACAGCATTTACAACAAAGAAAATGACTAACACTAATTTAGATCCACAGCTATGGTTCTAGAACACTAATTTAGATCCACACAAATAAAAGAAGGAATACATAACAACATGACTGATAAAAATCTAAAGTTCTGGGCAAAGGTAATGCAAACTAACATTAAAGGGGTGGCAGCAACAGGGGGTGAGGTCCTCATAGACCCAGATGGAAGAATAGAATTGCCCTATTCATGGGATGTAGGAGTTACCATGAATAACCAGACAGATGTTTATGCATTGTATATAAAACATAGCTTCTCAAATCACATTGCATAAATAATGTGATGATTTTCAGTGACTCACTCACTATTTGTGATTAAGAAGGTGCAGAAAAAGCATCTCATGGAAGGGACTATTCAGAGCAGACTATTTTAAAGAATTTCCTGGAACCTAAGCAGCTTGGATGAGGTCAAAGTAATCCATATCAAGCGGGCCAACAACTCCTCTATCAATCGCCAAGCCAATTCAAAAATGAATCTCAACATGGGGTCTTGTTTAAAAAGGGAGAACCCTCGCCAAGCCAATTCAAAAATGAATCTCAACAAGGAGGTCTTGGTTAAAAATGGAGAACCCCCTGAAAGGAAGTGGCTCCCCTGAGATTTTTAATGAGAACAATCAACACTATGAAAGGAAGTGGCTCCCCTGAGATTTTTAATGAGAACAATCAACACTAAGAAGATTATTAATCCACTATCAAATAACTTTGAATTAGGAAGGAGACAATCCACTTGTCTCCACCGAATTGAATCAAGGCATGCAAGTCAATTTAAAGATGCACGAGCCATGACACTCCCTCCATCCCTTGCTTGAAGCTCACGGTGTATCTTCCTTTATGGCACCCCTACACAGAATTAGTTGTAGATGTGGGATAATTGATGGGCGTTTGGAGGTTTATGAGGTTCTTTCCAGTGACGAGGAGGGGGTTTCAGTCAGGTTTAATCGCCAGCAGCCATTGGAGAGGACTTTCCTGCACTTTATGGTGATTGGCAGAGGTAAGCCCATCCTCTCTTAGTTCTGTTTGGATGCAAAGTAATGAATCTTGGGGCTTGGCTGTCACACTCAGGGCAGGAAATTGTTGGAATTTCCATTGTTTTTAGAGGGCAGGGACAGTGTTTGTCACGGTTTTGGCCTAACCCTTTATGTGTTATTGCACCGAGAGGAGCGAGGTGCTCTACAGCCCAGTATGGGGGAGATGTTGTCACGTGCGTAACGTAACACTACATTAATTTATGTTATGCACGTGACAACATCTGCAAAGTAATGAATCTTGGGGCTTGGCTGTCACACTCAGGGCAGGAAATTGTTGGAATTTCCATTGTTTTTAGAGGTCGGGGACAGTGTTTGTCACGGCTTTGGCCTAACCCTTTATGTGTTATTGCACCGAGAGGAGCGAAGTGCTCTACAGCCCAGTATGGGGGAGATGTTGTCACGTGCATAACATAAATTAATGTAGTGTTACGTTACGCACGTGACAACATCTCCCCCATACTGGGCTGTAGAGCACCTCGCTCCTCTCGGTGCAATAAAAAAAATACATGTCGGCTCATTAAATAAAAAAAATTATGAAAAGTAATTTAAAAAATCCATGTCGGCCTTCAAATTTCTTGGGCTTAAGATTAAAAAAAATTACACCTCAAGAAATTGGATCCCTCACGGTGCTTGATAGATCCGAGTTTAAGATGGATCTATGCTGGTTTTGATTGTGTCCAGGCTTTTTTTGGAGGCTTACTCTAACAGTGGTCTGTGTTTAAGTTTTTCCTCTGCTTTTCTGCTGAAAATGGCCAACGTCCCAAATCCTACTCCAGTTCAAGGAGAAAAGGGGAGATCAAAAAGATCTAAAGGCGTATGAACAATCAGCTTGAGGGCATATGGATCAAGCTATCAAGTACCTTATTATCCATCTGGAGAAACAGGAGAATAAGCAGGAAGTGATAGAGAGCAACCTAAAGGAACAGGTCAAGAAACTTGACAAACTGCCTTCCGAACTCTGAGAATTGATCATGGCTCTCATTCTGCTACAGGTCAGCCTCTGATTTCCACTCTTTCCAAGTATATTGAGGAGGAAACAGTGCAACAAACTGCCATGGCCATGATAGACCAACCCCATTCTCAGGGTGCTCAAGAACCTGATCAATAAATTACACCTGAAGAAATTGGATCCCTCTCGGTGCTTGATAGATCTGAGTTTAAGATGGATCTATGCTGGTTTTGGCTGTGTCCAGGCTTTTGTTGGAGGCTTACTCTAACAGAGGTCTGTGTTTAAGATTTTCCTCTGCTTTTCTGCTGAAAATGGCCAACATCCCAAATCCTAATCCAGTTGAAGGAGAAAAGGGGGAGATCAAAAAGATCTAAAGGCGTATGAACAATCAGCTTGAGGGCATATGGATCAAGCTATCAAGTACCTTATTATCCATCTGGAGAAACAGGAGAATAAGCAGGAAGTGATAGAGAGCAATCTAAAGGAACAGGTCAAGAAACTTGACAAACTGTCTTCCGAACTCTGAGAATTGATCATGGCTCTCATTCAGCTACAGGTCAGCCTCTGATTTCCACTCTTTCCAAGTATATTGAGGAAACAGTGCAACAAACTGCCATGGCCATGATAGACCAACCCCATTCTCAAGGTGCTCAAGAACCTGATCAAGAAATTACACCTCAAGAAATTGGATCCCTCTCGGTGCTTGATAGATCCAAGTTTAAGATGAATCTATGCTGGTTTTAGCTGTGTCCAGACCTTTGTTGGAGGCTTACTCTAACAGTGGTCTGCATTTAAGTTTTTCCTCTGTTTTTCTGCTGAAAATGGACAACGTCGCAAATACTAATCCAGTTGAAGGAAAAAAGGGGGAGATCAAAAAGATCTAGAGGCATATAAACAATCAGCTTGAGGGCATATGGATCAAGCTATCAAGTACCTTAGTATCCATCTGGAGAAACAGGAGAATAAGCAGGAAGTGATAGAGAGCAATCTAAAGGAACAGGTCAAGAAACTTGACAAACTGTCTTCCGAACTCTGAGAATTGATCACGGCTCTCATTCTGCTACAGGTCAGCCTCTGATTTCCACTGTTTCCAAGTATATTGAGGAGGAAACAGTGCAACAAACTGCCATGACAATGATAGACCAACCCCATTCTCAGGGTGCTCAAGAACCTGATCAAGACAGCCAATTCATGGAGGAAGAACACAGCAGTCATTGTTTCAGTTAAATCCATCGTCTTTTATGTATTTTACTTGTGTTTTGTTGCTTGGTCTGTTTGTAAGACACTATAGTTTTAGCTTCTACGGGGAAGTAGTTCATCGAATACTGTTTAAACAAGCTGTGGAAGAATTTTGCTTGTATGCTGAGCTTAAAAGAGCAATTTTGATTTGGATCTCAATTTTATGTATCAATTGGATGTCTGGTTTCCACAGCCCTCTTTTAATATAAAATTATACTCGTTCTTGTTAAGATTTTAAAAAAAAAAAAAACTAACATTAAGAAAAGGCACACAATCTTCAGAATAGATCAAAATTAATAGAATCTACAAAGTGAAAAAGAAACTCAATTTATCTAAACATACCATGGAAGAAATGGTGTATAAACAATTATAATGCAAAGACGCACATGCAGGTCAAAGGTAAGGCCTTCGAATAACATCTACATTGAATTCGCAAATGTCCGAAACTATCTGTAGCGAGGCTTATTAGAAACAAGTAATCTGTTATTATCATCCTCTGCCCGGTCTCTCACAAAGTTGGCATTCCATAAAGACTAATGCACAAAGTTATTGATCCAGTAGAAATATCAGACTTGTTAATGGATTACATTGCAGTTAAAAAACAGAGAAATTCAAAGATAAAACAACAGAGACCATAAGGCACAACGAATGCTTGAGAAGAGAGAAAAGAGAAATACTATCTATATCAAAATAATATAGAACCAACTCCACCATACCATCTTGATAGAATGCTGAATTGAACAATGAAAAATGTAAGTCGAAAATACAAAAACGAGCTTGTGTAACGTATAGGGGGTCACAAGTAAAACAGATAACACTGGCTATCCCCCATGATAATAGTATATGTGAGCTATGTAACAAGAATGCAACAGAGGATGAGCAACACACATTTCTCAAATGTTTGTTCACAGTGGAATTCAATTTAAAAAATACACTGAGAATAACCATAGGAGATTGAGGATAACCACTCGATATTCAATGGAGAATGACAGAGATTCGGGATAGGAGGAAAGTACTACATAGCAATTGCCAAACTATATTACAATAAACCTATCTGATCTCAGTAGATCATAAATTTAATCAAAAAGCATACTAAGCTGAAGTAGTTATTATAAGCTTGAAATGAAGCACAAAGGAAGGATAAACTTGCAGCATATCGTTCTATAACGAAAATTTCCGGCGCTAAAAATTCATATCAGCTCAATGCATTATGAAATTGCCGTGCGCAATAATTCGAATCACTTAATTCATACAATGGTTATAGGCCCTTGTATGCCAATCTAAAACCCCAAAATGCCAAAAGAACAAAAATACATCCAGGGGTGCAAGAATTTTACTCGTTTAACTGTGAAAGCTCTGCCTTAAGCTGTTCCATCTTCAATCCCATAGACCTCTGTACAACCCCTCTTTCGGCTTCGGGTAATTTAGCCAAAAGGGCATCGAACATTTCTAGGGTTTGTTTCACAGCGTCTCTGGCAGTCTCGGCTTCCTCGTCAAAATAAACGGTTTCCTTAGACTCCATTGCCATTTCAAGCTCTTCTCTCGCCTCCGCAAACTTTGAATTGATCTCGTCTACTTCCTTACTGTAATCCAAACTGCTTGAGTCGACGCTGAATTGTCTCCTATCAATCTCAAACGGGGATCCCAAAGAACCTATTTCGGTGTCCCAAGTTCGAATCCCTCCGCTGTTTTTTAGAGTTCCGTTGAAGAGAGATTTTGAGGATCCCTTCGAAGTTAGGGTGTTTTGCTGTTCCAATAACGAATTTAGGGTTGATCTGATGGGGTTTTTCAGCGGGCTTGGGGCTCGAAGGTTAAGGGTTGGATGAGAAGACTCTCGCTTAAACCTGATGGGCTTAGTGCAGATCTCTCGCATAAGCCGCGCCATCGCCATCGCGGGCTGAAACCCTGCTCTTAAAACGCTGAAACCCTGGTATCTTCGAGCGCTGATTGTGCTTATATTATGTTTTCTGCATTACTCCCACGGTAAGCTTATGGGCCTTCAATTTTTGATTCAGTGAGTTGATATGGTTAAATAGGTGTCTCCTTTCAAGGTAAATAAATGTATAAATAGGAGTTTCTTTTGGGATAAATGCCTAATCGTTGTGTATAATGAAATGGTACCTTGGCCTCTTTTCCTCTTATTAATCCCTGCTTCGAAGGAAGTATAGCAATCGGTTGGTCGCTATGTTCCATTGACTTACTTTTGTTTTAAAAATTAAAACAAAGGTAAACAAAAGTTTTTTAAATTTTTGTTATTAAAATAATTTTTCTAGAAATTTAAAAAAAGAATATTCAAATTAGATTTTTTTTTATTGGTGTAGTATAAAGATTTGATTATTTTTCTCTCCAAAATAATCATTGAATTATAACTAGCAATTGTCCCAAAAGGTACAAAGAAACGGCAAAAGGAAAGAAAACAAACAAAAAGTAAAGTAGATGAGATGAAAATGAAAAAGAAAGTAGCAAAATAATTATAATGAAGACCTTCCTCCTCATCATAAAAATGTTAATTTTTATTTGGTAAAGAATCATGGAAAAACAAAAAAAAAAAGTAAAATTGAAGTGAGTTTGGAAATTTCTTAAAACAATACAAACATTGAAGACAATATAAAGTAATATTAACTATCAATGAGAAGGTCCATCATAGTTGAGATTCATGGAAATCATTAAGAATCAATTCATTCAAAGGATGTAGAAAACCATTTATATGTATGTATTAAGTGTTGACATTTAAATTGACATATTGAAGAACCGAATTTGAACCTAAAAAATATTTGTATTTGTTTTTTGTTTAAAACCATATATATATAATATCCATAATTGTAATGACTTGATTATGATACAAGTGTTAGCAAAGTAGAGGAACAAATAGAGAAGACCATCAATAGACATTGGAATACAACATCAAAGCCTAGAACAAATTTTTAGGACAAGTGGAGAATGAAAATATTTACAATAAGGAGTATGTACAAAAAAACTTAATATATTAAAAATACAAAATATAATTTATGTGTACATCCATCTACCTTGGAGAAGACTATTAACTTGATGCGTGATTTCTTAATAAAAGTTGAATAAAATATGTGGTGGCACTCATGGTAGTGTAGTAGAGAAGATAACTTTTAATATAGAATGACGAACATCTAAATTTGTAATTGCATCTTATATGTACAAGCATCTTTCTAAATATACTCGAACCCTTCTTTACAACAAAATATGGATATTGCAAGTTTGCAATTTATTTTAAGTTAAAGTGACAGGCAAAAGCCATAAAGCAACACATCATTTTCTAATAAGGAATAAATGAAAGAAACGAGCTCGATACAACATGATCTTTCCTAGAGTGGATGCTATCGCTTGTGAACATCAAAGGAAAACACTCGTAATAAGGGAGGGATTGAATAAACCATGTGTCCCCATACCATATTTGGTAATAACTACCTGGCACCACACTTTCCCATGCTAATTTAGAGTTATGGTTGGTAGCTATGGGTTTTGACGTGGCTTGATGACTTGGAAATAGTTATAAAAATGGATAAAAAATATAGCATAGTGTCATTATGTGCCTCTTATATTCGAATTAAAGTATATATGTGTCACACAATTATATGTGAATCATATCTATAAAAATTTTATGAAAGTGTATATATGCTTTGCAGTGATCATTGTTATCGCAAACCAATGTGCATTCAAGTTCGTTAATGGGCATGTAGAAAAAGTAACAATTGACTTTGTTGTGTGATTGTTGGATGACTCAAATGCACAATAAAGTTGAGTGAAGGGATGGGACACCCAAATAATTGGTTGGAATATATGTAATAGTGAAGTGTAACAAGAAACTATGAGAGAAATGAAGGAAAAAGGTACAACTTATCCTTGTTGATCTCACCCACAAAAGCCTTCGAAAATTGTTGTAAACACAATTGAAAGGATTTGGCTTCAAGGGTTGTGGCCACTCCTATAAACATGGTATCATAAAATAATTGGAGATGCGAAATGGGATATATATGGGGAGAAATACTTAAGGAGTAATCTATACAATATTTCTATGTACAAAGCTATAAGATGGCATTCAACTTGTTCCAAAATTATAAATTAGTTTAAGGAGATATCATATCTCTTTATTATATTACTAAGGTAGAATGGAAAAATTCCATGGGAGCATATTTAAAATAAGACTAAATAGAAATTTGTGTGTACACATTCGATTATAACCAAGTAAATCTAGGAACCATTGCACCATAAGTCCATAAGAATCTTGCAACATAATGTTCCAATTCAAACAGTCAACCAATTTAGACATCTGTTTTAACGAGGATGCCCAATATATTTGTTGATTAAAAGAATGAATAACATCTCGGTTATAATTATGTCTTCCAATAGTTTCTTTCCAAAGACAAATCCTCTTATAGGAAAACTATGAAGGGCCAAACGCAATTTGCCATTATTTTGGATATAATTTTATAAATGTTGTTGCATAAAGCAATTGGGCAAGAAAGATTAATCTAGTATTAAAACCTTTTGAGGTAATTCCTACCCCATCATGCTTAATCTATCGATGACATGTCAATGTCTAAAATGTGCTAATGGAGATCAAATTTGCATGTAAACCATCACCCAAGAAAAAGAGGAAATATCAGAAAGCATACTAATGTGGTTTATTTTGTGTGGTGCAAGGGTGGTTTGATTAAAGTTTCTTTGAAGTACTATGTTAATTCATTTGCTATCTCTTGGTTTGGTTCTAAAAATTTTATTTCAGAGAATAGGAGTTCTATTACAAGCCTAAATTTTCATAGTTGCTTGGAAGAATTTTTTTGTACTTCGATTAAATCTCGGTTTCAAAATATTTGTTACAATAATTACCTTCCTAACCTTTTAAATCATTACAACTATGTTGATTTAAGAATTCTACTTTTTAAATTAAAAAAGAATTAAAAATATAAAGAGAAAAGTCCAGGGCCAGATGGCTGGACTGTGGAGCTATTTCTGCATTTCTTGGATATTATGGGTGAGGATATCGTTAAGATGGTTGAATTTTCGAGATGTCAGGGGTATATTTCAGGTGCTTTGAATTCTAATTTCATTACCCTTATCAGTAAAGTGAATGATCCAAAGACCTTTGCAGATTTTAGACCTATTGCTCTTTGTAATTTTGCTTATAAGATTGTCTCAAAGATTATTGCAGGACATCTTAAGCCTGTGTTCTCTAAATTCATCACTCCTGAACAGTTTGGTTTTCTACAAGATAGACAGATACATGATACTGTTGGTATTACTCAAGAGCTCCTACATTCTATCAAATGCAAGAAGCAACGTGCTATTTTGTTTAAACTGGATCTCGAGAAAGCATATGACAGGGTAAATTGGGATTTTCTGAGGATCCTCTTGATTCAGATTGGAGTGCCAGCGTTAGCCATTAACTAGATTATGGCTTGTGTGAATACGATGAATATTGCTATCTTAGTTAATGGGGCTCCTTCGACATTCTTCAGCTGCTCAAGAGGCATTCGTCAGGGTTGTTCAATGTCACCACTTTTATTCCTTTTGGTGATTGATGGTTTGAGTAGGCTGATCAAACAAGCTCATGAGAAGGGTAAGTTAAAAGGAATAAAATTTTCAAAGGATCTATTTCTGACACATGTTCTTTTTGTTGATGATGTTCTGATTGCTGGGAATGCGTCAGTGGAGGAATGGAGAATGCTTCATGGTATTATTGACCTATTATGTAAGGCTTCTGGTATGAGAGTTAGTTTATTGAAATCCTGCCTCTTTCAAAATCTGGTTGATGATGATCGGGTTTCAGAGGTTCAATCTTTCCTCCCTTACAATTGTAGTAAGATGGATGGTGGTTTTACTTATCTGGGATTTCACCTAAAGCCGAATGGTTATCTGGTTAAAGATTGGGATTGGCTTATCAAGAGATTTGAATCTAGAATCTCTCATTGGACTTATCGATTGCTGTCAATTGGTGGCAAGCTTACTCTAGCTAAGTCTGTGTTGGTGGGGACGCCGGTCTATTGGTTTTCTCTTCTCCCGGTACCTTGTTCAGTGATTAATTCACTTAGAAGACTGCTCTTCAATTTCTTATGGACTGGTGGTCTGAAACGCTCCAATTTGACCATGGTTGGATGGGAGAGGTTATCACTGCCTTTCACTTATGGAGGATGGGGGTTAAAAGATCTGTCTGCTTTCAGTGAGGCTTTGCATTTAAAAAGTATGTGGAGGGCCATCTATGGTGGATCACTGTAGTCGAAAGTTATTTTTCTCAAATATATCAATACAGAGATTTCTTTCTGGTTAAGACAGTCAAAGAAGAAAGTGCATGGAGTATCCCCTATCTGGAAAGGTTTCATGAAGGTTTACTGCTGGTTTGCTTATAATCTCTGTTGGAAAGTTGGAAATGGTTATGAGGTGGCTATTGGAGTAGATCCGATTCTGGGCCTTAAAGAGACATATAAACTTTCGCCTGAACTTTCTGGTTTTCTGAGAAGGGCTGGTCTGATAACTTTGAATTCAATTGCTAAGAATGATGTCACTGGATATTGGCTTAATGATATTGATCTCACCTTGCCACCGGATTTTATATTTGAATGGGAGACTTATATCCATGGTCTAAATGGTGTTGGAATCCGGCTAACAGCAGAAGAGGATGTTGTGGTTTGGGGTGGTAATGAAGCAACCGATATCATAACAGCTAGTTCGGCGTATGACTGTATTATTAAAAGAAGATGCATATTTCCTAACCATTTGTGGTATAGGATTATATGGCTTTGGAACCTGCCTTTGAAGTTGAAATGTTTCAGCTGGTTCATGTTACAGGATCGTCTTAAGACTTGGGACAATCTGTCTAGAATTGGTTGGGTTGGTCCCAATTGCTGCATTTTATGTAAATCATATCAGGAGTCTGTAACACATATCTTTATAGATTGTTCTTTTACTGTGGAATTGTGGGAAAAATTCTATCTGCTTTTTGATATTGCACACAGATGGAACGGTTTGTCGGTGGAAGCTTGTCTTCTGGAATGGAGGAGGAAATGTAAACAATATAGTACACTGCCTATATTTATCTGCTGGTCTGTTTGGTTTGTTAGAAACAAGGTTACTTTTGAAGATCACATTCCAAATGTGCAGGGCTCTTTCAATAATATTCTCTCACATTTTCTGCAGTACCAGACAGAAGCATCATCATCTGTTCATAGGAATATTGGGGAATTTCACTTCAATATAAAAGAGCCCGTTTTATTTTTTGATGGTGCTGCTAATTTTGGAAATTGTGGGGTTGGTGGAGTGATTTTTATAAATCATTCTCATTATTATTCCCTTCGTCTGAAATGTGGGAGAGGCTCTAATATGAAGGTTGAACTCTTGGCCTTGTGGTGTGTTGTCAGAGTTGCAAATCTCTTTGGGTTAGTAAGTGTGAAGATCTTTGGGGATTCTCGTGTGATGATAAAATGGGCCCAAGGGGAATATGAGCTCAAGGTTTTGAGTTTGGTCAGCTGGTGCAAAAGAATTAAAGATGAGCTCAGTAACTTCAGTTCTTTTTCTTTGGAGCATATTTTCAGAGAATTCAATGATCAGGCAGACGGTCTTTCTAAATTGGCACTTGAAGGCGAGGAGGATATTTTGCTTTGGGAAGAATTCTGGGAGAATTAGTTGATTGATTTGGGTTCTTATAATATCATGATCTAATTTTGTTTAATGCTTGTATCTGAAATTTGGACTAATGGCAGCCTTTATGGTGGATGTATTGTATATATCGAGACTCTCTTTGATAGAGATGTTCTTTGGACAATCTGCTTTTGATAAGCTTCAATCATGTACTATTTGATTCAGATTTTGAATAACAATAGTATGCTTTTTTTCGTGGGAAAACAAAAAGGTCCAATTAACCAAAATTATTCTCAATAAATGTTAATAACTATGATCATGATCATGATCATGTTCAAGTAATTTTTATTTTATTTTATTTATCTTATATAAAAAAAAATTAACTTAAGTTATGACAAAAAGTATTTCCTAATCCCCACGTAGGGTGACCAATCCCCGATCTCATGAAGCCAACACATAGGGCATGCCGCTACCCACCGTCTCTCCACACTCTACACTTGTGGATTTGGCACACGAAAGCAATCAAGCAAATTGTCCGACGAGGATAGAGGTCTCTCCCTAAGTCGTCAAAACCATAACATACAAGACCAGAATAATGAGATACAGATGTTGGACACAATGTGGTGTATATATATAATAAAAGCGAGACAATGTTCTCATAGTTTTTTAGTTATGTTCGTTTTTCAATTATACTCGGTATTATCCCTTCATTTTTTTGTCATTCAACACGATACCTTTGATAGCTCGTTTAGCTCTTCTGTAGTTTTTCTTTTTGGTTCTCAGACTAAAGGACTTGCCCTCGTTTAGAGATAGACTCAAACATACTCACTTCAACTTAAATGATGACAAACTAACTTCAACTCAAATGATGATTGGTTAAGTATTTCCTGAGGCATCTGAGGCCTGTATTCCTAATAGAGGGTCCCTCGATGCTCCTTTTTTGTACTGTTTAACTATGCTAATGGAAAGTTCCTTATACTTGCTTTAAAAAAATAAAAATTACTAAGTCAAGATTTTTCCCTAATAACTTATCTTTTTTATTTTTTAAGTTTTTTTTTTTTTATCTTTTATGTATATTTATTTAATTCCATCAATGTAAACTTAAATAATTATAAAATTTTAAATAAGTACTCAAATGAATAAAATTAACTATACATATTCATTTTTATCATTATTTCAAGCTTTTAATTATTAAATATAATGAATAGTATAAATTTAATATTTATTTATTTCTATATTTTCTCTTTAAATTTAAAATAAAATATAAAATTATTTTTAAATAATTAAAATAATTTTTTTTAATTATCTTTTTAAGAAAACAACAATACCCACTACAATACTATGTAGTCTACCCTTTTATAAACCAACTAAAACTACAATAAAATTTATTACCTTCTCCTACAAAAATAATGAACTACAATAAAATTTATTACCTTCTCCCAAAAAACAATCACAATTATATATTTTTATAATTTTATTCACACTTGTACATTTTTATAATTTTATTTTAGATATGTATATATTATATATTTACAATTTAACCCTTCTCAAAAGTGTGTAGAGTGTATAGACATGATGTAGGTGAATTTTTTCTCCAAATACACTCCAACAATCTTTAACTTGTTGAAAATTTGGCCTTGCATAAACCAATGATCCCCTCATTCACTGCTTGATATACAATTTAGCATTATGAATTTGTGAATCAAAATATACAAATAATACAATTTAATTGGTACTTTTCATTTTGTTATCGATTTTGGTTAACTATACTTTTTAGAGTTTTATGTAATGTTAGTGACACAGTATCAACTGGAGCAATAGTGAAACGTGGAATATAGACGACCATAATGTTTCTTCAACATCATAACTCCCCTATAAACGTCTAAAATTCCTTATAATTTTCTTGACACCATCTGGTGTGAGGGGCAATAGAGGGTCGAGGGATGATGGGATGGTTCAGGTGAATCTTAGAATTGAAGTAAGCCTTCTCTTTGGTCCTGTTATGTAAAGTGCAATTTCATTTTCCCTCTTTAATGGATGTATAAAAATTGGAAAAATATAAGTGCAAGCAGGTGTGACAGATGTATAAAAATTGGAAAAATATAAGTGCAAGCAGGTGTGACAGACTTATAAAAAGTGGAAAAAAATAAGTGCAAGCAGGTGTGACAGATGGCTCCTCTCTGGAAAAAAATTAAATGTTAAACCACAGGAACAAGAAAAGGGGATGGTATATCATGACTTAGTGTATGAATGGACATTAACTGCTAATATTTATACTCTACCAATTAAATTTTCTCAGGAGTAGGTGATAAACTACTTTACAATTAAAAAAAATTCAATTGAGTTCAGTGAATTTTATTATCACTTTAGCAGAATTCTTACTAGATTATGAAATCACCTAAATCAAAGAATTTCTTGCTCAATAAATTTAAACTATGTTGTTTACCAGTTAAAGAGGCCAATAGAGCCCTTTCAATTACAATGAAGCAAATTATAATTTCCAATACCAATCTCCCAATAGCATTCACCTGCAAACTTTTTTTTCCAGATTGAGCAGACTGGATCCTCGAACATAGTTAAAAATCTTGTCAGATTTGTTGTGCTTGTAAGTTAAAGTATCAAATGAGAACTAAAATTCCTTCAAGTCAGGGGTGGTTCAGTGAAATATTTTCTATCCAAAACTTGTAGGAAACATATGGATGAGAAAAAAAATTGGTTGGTTGCACAGAGAGAAGCCAAGCTCTTCAACTTAGGGAAAGACCAAAAACATTAAAAAAACTAGTATAATCCATCTTAACTATTCCTTTGAACATATAGAGCATGGATCCATCTTAACCCTTGTTTTTTAATCCATCTTAACTATTCCTTTGAACATATAGAGCATGGAGCCATCCTAACCCTTGTTTTTTATGGATGAAAATCCATCTTAACTATTCCTTTGAACATATAGAGCATGGAGCCATCTTAACCCTTGTTTTTTATGGATGAAAGGCATTTAGGCCTTTTTAAACCCCTCTGGGTGCTTGATATATCTGGGTTAAGGGAAATCTATGCTAGTAAATAATAAACAATCATCTTGCCATAATTACTCTTTGAGCCACCGTTATTCCACTGTTTCAGAACTTTGCAGCTTGGTCATAATAACAAAAGAACATCAATTAAAACTTTAAACTAGACAAAAACAACTCTTAAGCAAGGATTCCAATCTCTCGTTTTGGATTCAAAATTCAAGACCTTAATACCTTTTAAAAGTAATTTATTTTCCCATCAATAAAAGAGCAGCAATAACATTTGCTAATCAGATGAATGGAAGCAACTTTTAAAATTAAGAACTCCCTTCCTTGGTGATAACTTACATAATGGGATTTGAAAGGAACTTATTTTCTTTATCTTTCATATAACAGATTGCTCTCCAATAGACCCTTTAGAAAGAAGAATGAACTTTGAGATTTTACAACCTACAATCTACTTCTCACACCCTTTTTATTCAACCGAGAATATTTTGTCTAGTGCTTTTGGATTTATTGAACTCAAGGAACCGGGTAATAAGATTGCTAGACAAAATAGAATAAGGTGACTGAATGCCAAATGGAAATCACATTGACAAATCTCTTTTGATTTCCCCATGTGGGCCATGTCCAACTGACTGCCAAATGGAAATCACATTGACAAATCACTTTTGATTTTCCCATGTGGGCCATGTCCAACTGATGAGGTAGTAAAAACTTTCTGGGCTCCAACTCCTTCAGTGGAAGGGGTGGAGACATATGTTCAATGAACTACTAGATCTCAAATCAAAATATCCATCTTGGTGATTGTTGTGGAACAAATTCTTTGTTATTATTGATTGCATGTAAGTTCCTCTTCTTTATAATGGATGAGATAGTTGGGCCAAAGTAATCAGGACCTCTATATGAAGGAATCAACAAGCTTATCTTTGTGCTACATGAAGGATGCACTGGGTTTTTATGTCTAGGTTGGGTAGGTTTCATCATTCCAAGAATGAATTTTTTGTATCAATTCCCACTGTTAAACTCCCCTGATACTACTCATGGAGCTCTGACTCTGCCTTACAGATGGAATGTTTTTCTTCCCATAGCTCTCTCTTGGACTATAATTCCAGCTTCTCTTGTTTCTGTCGAATACATTGTCTCTATATCACTATTGTATGTCTCTATTTGAGTGCTTGATTGAATCAAAGAGATGATATGGCTCATCTGAATTCCAAAACCCTCTACTAACCCATTGTTTGAAGAGTCCTCTTCTATTTCTTAATTTTGCTACCTGGCCCTCTTTGGCCTTTTGAGCATCCTATGCTTCTAAACATCCATTACTTCTTGATAAGTCCCCTTTGGCCTGCGCATTTCTTCTACCACATGCTTCAGATCTAAATGAATGACACTTGTGATAGGATTCAATGTTGCAAAGAGATTAAGACAACTTCAATTACATTGAACCATCAAACATGATTTGAATGTGAGATGAATAAAATATAAATCCTTTTAATCCAAAACTGCATTATGGAACGATCTGTCCTCAAAATATAGATGTTCCGCATTATGGAATGATCTAACCTAAAATATAGATGTTCTGCATAATGAAGCAATTAAAACTCATTTTGAATGTAAGATGATTAAATATGATCACCCCTTAAAAAATGGATATACAAAACAAAACCAAAATTCTAGATGATAAGAGTTGAATTTCAATCTTCCTGTAGTCATATCAGAAGCATTCTCTGTACAATGTGATTTGCTATTAGGAGAAAATGAGCAATAACAAGTTCGAGAATCACTAATAATTGTAAGTAATATGATCAAAATACAATACAACTAAATCCCAATCATCATTAAGGACAAGGGAACTTCTTTGACTGCCAAAAGCCTCAATCCATGAGCGATGTGATGATGTTCTCAATGCATCATTTTCATTTAGTATATCACCGCAAACAACCTTGCAGGGATTTTCAAGAGCTTTTAGGACATGGCCCATGATTGGCCTCTTTGAAAGTCGCTGATTGAGAAAAGCATTGGCTATTACAGCCACAACCCATACTTCCTCTAGCATGTCCTAATCTATAATGAAATAAGGATTCAATTATCCAGGCAAGATTTCCCTTGCCATGAATTTTGATCAGGGGCAAGGCATGGTCTAGCCATGAAAACTCCCTAGCTTGCATGTCATCGCATTCAATGGTGGTAATGTTCCCTGAAAATATATCTAGCGGGACTTTGCCAAAAAACTAAACATCATGTGCACATGTAGTGGGTGATGAACTTGAGTCTCCTCGGTCCCATGAACTACATTTGTGCACCTCAACAATATTATAAGATTATTAAAACCCCAAACCCTATATCTACGACAACGACATTTGTGTACTCTGTGATTACAAGCTCATATTATAGAAACAACAGAGAGCTTAAACATCATGACTTCTTCATAAATAAATAGTGAAATCAATTAAAGATTGGAGATGGAAACAAACAATGATGGGAGATGGATAAAGGATCATGCTAGAGTTAGGGTTTAGGGTACAGAAGATGCCGATCCATAACTACATTATTTGAACAGATTTGAGAAAGCAAATGAACATATAAAAATTTTGACTATATTATGCCAAAAGGCCATGGGATATGCACTGGGAAATGGCCAAGAGCCGTGCAACCACACCAGGTTGAGAGTCTCCATATTGGCTGCTTGCAGAACTTAAGATGCTAGGCCTTTTAATTTATCATTGAGTAAAATGTTGTTTGCTTTAATGTCTCTAATAAACAACAACAAAATGCACTCAATTCCTGTCAGATTTCAACAATACATTGCTCTTATAGATGTATTGAAGGCTGCTAATATAAAATTTCAAAAACCACAGATTGAAAGTTTATTATTGATCCAAAAGTAACTAACCCCTTTCCATCCTATGAAGTCAACAATTTTCCCACTAACAATCGCTCCTACCATTGCATTGACATTGGACAATGATCCAAAAAGAGAGAACTTTCATAAAATTTGAGCTTCATAATCCTTTCTCCTATTGCTATATCAATATGAAATAGGAGGTTTTCGCTTGTAAAATTGGAGATATACCCCAAAATAATTCCTACATCGATAACGATTTCAGGAAGTGATGTGAGTTCCCCTCGGCTAGATGCAGGGGAGAGCTCAGCAGTGTATACTGGATTAGGGAAAACCCAACACCAACTCCTGCATTTGCAACATCCCCCTATCTATCCATTCGAAAGCGCCTTTCATGAGGTGAAAGCAATCGCCTTCACTAAAGCGACTTGGATATAAACTACGATTCAGATTCAGTAATAGTTGTTGAAATCAGATTTGATTGTTTGTGCCATAATAATGGGCACCTAAAACCTCCATGGCTATGAGAGAGATGCTATTCCTGGTTATGCAGAGTGCTAGGACAAAGCATAGCATGCATCCCTTAGAGAGCATGACGAAAGGTCCCCGTTCCTGCACCCTGAAGCTTGTAATTTAACAATACCCAACTGCTAAAGCATCCCCTATGCTAATTGCTCACTTTATCAACATTTGTAATGGAGGAGGATAAAGCCCTTTTGTAGTGGACTGCTTAAAGAGGCACCACTTCTTCAGCTGCGCATAACAGGGATACTACAACTATTGTTGATGGCCCGTACTACAGTAAATCTACTTTTGCAGCCATGAAACTCAACATTTAAATATTTTCAAATCAAATGGACTTAGACTTCGGAAACGCAGCAGCCCACAGGGCCTCAATGGGCTTGGGAGCAATGTAAGGAGGAATTTGTGTGTGTTCAACGTCCTGGCAATGGTGCTTCCCCTTAAAGCCAAAGGTTTGCAATATTATAGAGCTCTACAGGAACGTCAGTATCCCATCACTAACTACAACGTCCTCCTACAGAACAAAACAATCAGCACAAAAAGCCCCGGCAAGAACATGATGCTCGGCCACAAGAAAAAGACAATGCTAACTAACCATGGCATGAAAGCATGCTCCATAATCGTGGGTAGCAGCGAAAACATGATCAGTGCCTTTGCTTCTATTCCAGAAAGGCATGGCTTCTGATATGTACCGCACCGCAGAGCTGAGAAGCGACCGAGCATGCCCCAGAGCCGGAAACCCATTCTTTGTACTAAAATTACAGGAAATGTAGATAAGAACGAAGAAAAAATCAGCCTCCCAAGGATCGAAAACCTGCACGGAACTATTCAACAAAGCACGGTGTAGGGCGACCTATGCAGCAAAAAAATGACTCGCGCAACGGCTGTTCACAAGCCAATCCTTGTTGAACTCTGATGGGAGATCCTAGACAAATACGTTAACATCCAAGAATCCTGAAACCCCCAAAAAATTATGCATGAGAAACTCAATCCCAAAACATTAGAAAGAAAAAGCACAAAAATCAGAATATGCATGAGAAACTCAATCCCAAAACGGTAGAAAGAAAAGGCACAAAAACCAGCAACAGACAGTACCTGGAAGCTTTGCGTTTGTATCAGAAAACACGTTCTTTCTAAGGCGTCCCTGCGTGTAGCTTTCCTCTGCAATAACATTAGTAACTAGGTCACCAGATCGAACCACCGATTTCTGAATCACATCCCCCAGAGTCTCAGGCTTCCCAGGTTTCCAGGCCACAAGATAGAACAAATCCAGTCTGGCACAGTACAGATAGAGCAGCAGAAAAAACCGAACATAGCCATAACACAGCCTCTGGACTCTATCAGCTCTGCAATGTTTAGATTTATTATGTCTGATCCATTCTTCCAGCGTCAGAAATGGAGGGAAGAGGAATTCGTGTGAAACAGAAGCCAAAGAGCGCAAATGAAGCCACCGACAAACATTCAGACCGACCCAGCTTAGAATGACGAGCCAAAGGAAGCCTCATAAACACATTACACGACACCACATAACACAAGCTTCGAAGTGCTGACAGAGAGAAGACGTTGCCGGGATCTCAACCAAATATCTGGCAAGGAGACGTGGTGCTAATTCATTGGCAACATAAGCGAGGACGACGTGTCATTGTTCCATTGGCTGCATAAGTGAGGAATCCTGCTACGAGAGCATGGATTGTCTTTCGCAGAAAGAACGCCTTCAGCGTAAAAATAATAAAAAAATTAAAAAACAAAAACAAAATCATGCCACATTCCCATCCACAATTTCATTTGGGTAATCCACATTTATGACAATTAATTCCTGCATTAAATTCAGATCTCATTTCTCTATCTATAATTTTGAGTTGTCAAATTATGAATATTAGGATATTTATTGAAGTGATTCCCTTAGCCATTTGTCAAAAACTATTGGTGACCAAGCAATATGCATTAAAATTGATTTCAATTTGTAATTGTCCTTTGATTAAAACTATTCAAATATTTCAATGTCCGGGCTAATTGTATTAAAACTCTGATTTAATCTTTTGTCCTTGCAATTAAGTCATTTCTGATTTAATGTTCATCCTTGGGAATGATGGTGCTACTCAATCTCTTCTTATTGGAAATCTCTTCAAGGTTATTTGTTTAAATACATTAATGCTTACCTCTGATCAATAAGATTATTTGTTGAAATGCATTAATGTAGGTTTAAATGCATTAATGTCTACCTCTAATCAATAAGATTTTTTTTGAAATATATTTATACCTACCTTCGATCAATATACACTCATGATGTTAAAAATAATTATAGGAGGCCATAGGGGTTCGCTTGCTCACGAACATTTGGTATGAAACCTCATAGTTGCACGACAGTGTTCGATTCTCTGCTCACCAACACTTTGTCTTCCGTTGAGGCTTCTATCCACCATAATGAAACTTCATAGTTGCCCTACTTTCGATCCCCATGCCTTGCATTTGAAAAATTTGTAATCAAGAGCCACAAATGCAAAGCAAATAAAACCAATGACCAATTCAAATACAAAGCAAATAAGACCAATGGTCGTGAATTGAATAGTCGAGCGATGTACAAAAAAGACATGCCTAGAGGTCTAAGAAGCTATTTCACTTGAGGGAAATTTTGAGAGATAGTTAAACAACAGATTATGGAAAGGGAGTCACAACATGTTATGTTGACACATTGGATGTTGAAAAGCTCAATAGTAGAGAAATATAAGAAAGAAATAGAGATCTAGCTAGGCCAATTTCATCACTACTTGAGAAATAGTAAGTTTGCACAGGGTTTGGGCTACACTAGAAGCATAGAAAGTCGTTGTACAATGAGGGGGTGACTAGATACAACTTCAATTTCCCCACGACGTTCACTGCCACAGAGAAGGTAAATTATCACTTTGGATAGGAACAGAAACAGTCACGTAATAAAAGAAAATTGTTGCATAATGTTCTTGGGTTTTATTCAATGACTATTACTGGGAAATTTGCTTTCATTATCTAATTCATAACCTGAATGGAGGAAGATAGTAGGGGTTTTAAAGTGTAATAGAACCAACAAGTTTCTTTGCATCTATCTCCCGTATACACATCAAACATTGTCAATGGATTGATGAGTAACTCCAGGAGCAAGAGGTAGCGGATCATTCTATTCTTGTAGTGGGCCTTCCCAATAAACGTTAAAAAAAAAAAATGAAGTTGTCTCCAGTAGTTTAAGAATTACTATTAACAATGGAGTAAGCAACAAAAGGAGCAACCGTGGTTTAAGTTCTATCCCACTCAACTTAACCAGTTTACTAAGTATATCTGCTAAATTCATGTGTATCTGCAATATGTTTGCAAAGTTCAAGTTCGATACCTTGCATTCATATTCTCATCCAGTAAGATGTTTCTTGACTTCAACTCTCATGGGAGGTTCTGTGTGATCATGAAGATATGCCAATCTTCTCGTTTTTTCCCAAGAGATTACAACTCCTTTTCTTCCTTCAAGACCTGTGGGTACCTATGACCCACACTGCATAATGGTTGTGCAGCGTTCTTGAATGCGAACATGAAAGATTGGTCATATTACGGTTCATGGGTCTAGTTAGTACCCAAGTCTTCACCCAAGATTGTCTATATTTTTTAACTTGAGATCCTGGAATTCAAACTTATTCTAAGACCGCCTCAAGAATTTATCACCTTATACAAACATTTACCTTTGATGTTCTGCTCTATGATGTTATGCTTGTTTTATCTCTCTGTTCAAATTAGATTGTGTGTCAATAAAGCATGCGAAAATGGCACAATGTTAGAGTGTTTATCTACATGGAGTTGTTGTTAGTTTTGCAAGTACTACTCCTTGGTTAAATTCTTTGAATGAGAGAAAGAGAAGGTCAGTCTTGGGACCAGACATGTTTTAGGAAACAACATTGCATAATGGTTTTTCAGTTGCGCTACCAAATTATTTGGGAGTTGCGCTACCTAGTTAGGTGCTCACGCTATGGAACTTTTAGAGCAATCCTTACGAAGTCCGCCACCAGTCATGTCAGGTTTCCAAAGTGAATTATGTTCAGGTTGTGTACAATTATGGAATTATATGGAAATCTCAATTTTGAATCTCCCATAGCTATGAAACGGCATAGCACCTACACCTTTCATAATTAACCATTTCTTTGGAAAGTCGAGACTCTAAGTCTCTCATTATGTTGCTTTAGATGGTGCGTACCTTGGTGAATAGTTGAATCTCCTGTAAATAGTTTGTTCACTCCATCATAGCGCTAAAAATGTCATCGAGAAGGAGTGGGCATGTGGTCAGACACAAGCCCATGGGGTTGAGCTGTTAGAATCTTACCCTGAATTCAACCTCAAGTTCAGATACGCAGGATGGTTCCGCTTCTATCAAAAATTACAATGACATCATACCCCAATTGCTAGGGCCTTTGCAGAAAGTTTTGATGGTAAGAATGTCACGGTGGGATATCTTAGATTTCTAGTTTCAGAGAATTCCATCGCCATTACATGTGAGCTACCAAAGGAGGGGGAAAATTGGTTTAAATTGCAAGGGGTTAGTGCTCTAGAGTGCAAACATTTCCTACAGGAAGACCACCAAAATCTAGATTGGCATAAAGGTATATTGCGGGATTGGTTAAAGATCGAATACAATCACCTTCTTAGGCTAGTACAGAGGTATATAACAGGAGAAGGCAGGTATGCTACAATTCACCTCTACCATATGTGTTTCCTCCTAAGTTTAGATGGGGTTTTAACAATGAATTTTCCATTTTATTTCTTTAGAAGTTTGTCAAAAATGGACGCTGGGATGCATAAATTCCCAAATAGGCAACACATTGTTTATCGTCAATCCCTCATTAAGTTGTTGTGATGCAAGGTAGGTCGGCCAGACCCTCTTTCTTAATAGAATCACACAGCTTCAACACATATGCTCACAAAACAACAAGATGTGAATTGGAAAATGCCAAGAAGTTGGCTTTTATTACTTATATCATTTACAAAATTACATGCAAACTAATAAACAAGCCGACCTTAGCCTGTTACACAATACACATGAGTCCTCACACGACTCGGCTCTGTATCATGCTCTAATATGTATGTGCGATCCCCCAATCTCCTTCTTCTGAACCTTCGCACCAGTTTTCTACTCTGCTCTGTTGTCGGTCTCGAGGTTGACCCTATTTAGCTTCCCCGAGGCATCCTTACTCTGTTCGATGAACCATCTTTGATCCTGCAGATCCTACAGTTGTCGACGCCCTTTGTGCGTGCCTGCACAACCTTCTTCTGTGGTGACACCTGGCCTGGTCCCAACCACCTTCTTAACTGTCATCAACCTCCTCAACTACCCACAAGGGTTGTAGGTATGTTGCCTTGACTTCTGCACTTCTCGACCTATATGCATCTCGAATTCGCTATAGTTGTTGGTCTTCGAATTAACCTTGTCGACTTCACTTAGTCTCCATGGTTGTCTTCCTCCCCATCCTCCACGCTTAGCCTTTGTCCCTTCTGTCGATGATCCTATTCTGCCTTTCGTCAATTTTCGACTCAATTGACTTTTGCTTCTGTCGACCATACTTCGACAGCTTCTTGCTCGATTTCCTGGACTTGACTGCCAGTCTTCCCACACCATTGATCATCGGCAATCCCCCTGGTCGGCCTTCTTTTGTCGATCAATTTTGACTATTTTTCCTAGGTCTTGATGCCCCTACATCATGTTGATAGTGCAAGAATAGGGAAAATTTAATCACCATCGGGAACAATTTCTCTCATCCTCTGGATTCATAACCCTAGAATCTATTAATGTCTCTTATGTTAATACTGAACCTTCTGAAACCTATGAAAATGATAAAGTTGAGAGCTCTTTCATAGAGCTGAGTGTAAAGAAGGAAAATAAGGGTCAAGTAACTAGGAAATGTAAGATGAACGCAGAACTTGAAGGCCCTGTAAATAAGAGATTGTGTTCTCCTCACATGAAAAGTCGATAAACCCTAGCTCTGAGTTGATTAAAGAGGACCCAAAGAATGGACAAAACAAAGTATTCACTCAAAGGATGAGAGGGGCCTTGAAACCACCAGCTCTTGAAAATTCTAGTTTGCAGGATATAGAAGATGTTCAGGATTTTACAAGCAATAAAGGCCAAATTAAGGATCATAAAAGGAAATAACATAGTCCTAAACCTTTTCCACTCATAAGACCACATACTAGGACTTCAAACAAATTCAGGCTTAACTCCAGAGCTATTTTTTATCCCGCTTTAAAGGAAAAGAAGGTTATTGACCTTGAGACTCCTCCAAAGGAAATTACGAAGAGACCTAGGAGGCAGGAGAAGCCATGATTGCAAGTTCTGCTCAAGCAAAAGATGTCTCCAAAATTACCAAAGGAAAAGGAGTAGTTCATACTCAAGAGGCTTCTGATGGAGAGTCAAACTCATCAATGGAGAAAGAGAGAAAGGTTGCTCAGTTTATGTCTTGTCTAGAACAAACTTTAATGCCATCCCCTATTCACTAGAAACTAAACCTTTCATTCCTACTTCCTTAGAGGAAGAATAGAATAATCCTTGCACAAAATTTTTTATTGATGAAAATACCTAAATGGAAAATCTAGTATCACGAGCTCGAGCACTAGAAGTAGAGGTCTTGCCCCAGCTTGAAAATAATGAGCACGAGGTTAATCAGAAACTCAAGAGAAAAGTTAAGAAGTTCAAAGGTCTGGTTAAAGAACTAAAACAAGAAAATGAATTGTTACAGAGCAAAGAAGATAGGGAAAATAAGAAGAGACCAAGTTGATCATTAAATTCAATAAATTACACAGGTTCTCTCAAAAACAGAAGAAGACTAATGGGAAGCTTCGTAGCCAAAAGAAATATTGGAAGTAAGAGTGCCTCCGATAGAGGAAAAGGAACCTGGATAGTAATGAAGAAATTAGGCATTTTAACAGACCTTGGTACTCATGTTTTGCAAGATACCCTTCAGAGCCAAGCAGCGGAAACCAAGTAAAGGCAGACCTGGTACAGTTTGAATTGTTCGAGTTTAGCAATAGTAGTTACAACAAGCAATGTTGTAGAACTTATCTATAATTTTGATCTTTTAAAAATGTTATTGGTATATCCTAAAATTGTATAAAGTCTTAAACTTGAAACTATTTTGTATATTTTGTATTTTGAAAAGTCAGACATTTTATAAGTATCTTAGATCTGAGTCAGTCATGATTATTTAGTTAGTTGATGTGTCCCTGAAGAATATGATCTTGTAACTGAATCATATTACGAGTCATCTATTTCAGTTTGGAAAAAGGTATTATTAGAAAATAGATTACCATCGAACCTCCAAAATAGGATCTAGATAGAATAGTACGAGATTCTATATATTATAAGACTCAATGTAAAGAAAGGGTTCAATTTTGGGAAGCCAATGACGCTGGTGGAACATGTGTAAGACCTTACATATTCAGTAATCTATATATTTTTGAAGATCATGTGTAGTTATGGACAAACATTGTGCCTTTTGCATGTTTTATTATTGACAATCTTTTGAAAACAGAACTGTTCATGTGTTGCATAACCAGTGGAACTCATATATAATGGCATTTAAGCTTTAAGTGTTCATTGCCTGTGTTGCTGCCATGTTTTCATTAATTTCATGTCATAACATTGTTATGTTATGAAATGAACATGTGTGAATGTATGGATAAGAATATTTCTTTTCATGTGTTTACATGTTGACATTAGTGATTAATTTTGGGGTCAGGTTTGATTTTTAACTGTAAATCCTTTTAAATTATGTTGTATTACTGATCTTTATTGTGCCATTGATCATTCCACCTAAACCTGAGTGGCTCACTAATTTGAAGACCTCTTACTAATGAATTCAAACCACAATTCATCATAGATCAATATCCAAGTGCCCCATCTTTGCCCTTAGTAGTTCAGGTGCAAACCATAGGGATAACATTTTCTAGCGTTGTTGTCGGGGAGTGGAGTAACAAATTTATCTTCCCTAGGATGTCGTTATTGGTTAGATCTTATTTTTGGGGTGAAAAAAGTCAGGCAATGTTTATGACTTCATTTTTCACTTAGCGAATCTACTGTGTAACTATGGCTTCCATAAAGACTGGGACTCGAGAAAACCCATCCTCTCCTTTGATCCTAGCTCGTTTTGACCCTAAGCAAATTTTGAGAGAAGCCAGATCTCGATAGAGATATGGACCTTCATCTTCTATCATATCCGAGACTGTCACAACCCCCTCTGTGAAAGATGACTTGGATCAAGAAATCAATTTTGATTCTCTCACCAAAGAACCAGCATTTTCAGAAGAAAAAGATTAAAAAAACCAATTCCCTCCATCTTCATTTGCTAAATTGAAGTCTTAGAGCTTGAGTATAAAACTATTGATTTTAGAGTCTATACCAATCCTTTATCATCTAGAGAGGTGAAAGAAGAACTCTTGAAGTCTGAGCAGTTTGACTTTATTAAGAATGTCATGCATGCATCTTCTCTTTACACACCTCTTAACAGTTGTATCAAAGTTCAATTTCCACCTAAAATGGCTCACCAACAACCCAATAGAATGGACGCCATTGTGGCTACGAGATATGCTCCTTTAGTTTTACCACAACCATAAAATGCTTTGCTCGATGGTGATTACCTCAAGTGTCTCCCTATGTTCAATGGATAGGGGGAGGTCATAGCTGAGGAACTTTTAAATGCATTCTACATTTATGTAGATAATCAGAATATTGAAAATGAGGATGTTTGGATGAGATTCTTCGTGCAAAGTTTAGATGGTGAAGTTAGATAATGGTTACGGGAGTTACCTACCAATTCCATCAATGGGATAGAAGCATTAGAAGAGGCTTTTATGAAATAGTTGGGGGATACAAAGGATTATCTTTATTACATCACATAATTTGGAGCACTCAAAATAACACCTTATGAGTCTGTAGCAAATTTTTGTAAAAGGTTTAACAAAATGTATAGCAAAATTCCTACTGAGATCAAACCTACAAAAACATCATCCAAACTAAATTTTGCTAACGCATTTGTTGTAGTTTTTTTTCTCTATTACTAAGATAAATAAGGGTTGTAACTCTTGCCAATATGCAGGAGGTTGCTCTGGAGGTAGAGTCAAACCTTATCGCAATTGACAGACTTAGGACTAAACCCCAATATCAAGAAGTTGATAAAAAGAAACATAAGAAATAACATGACCTTTAACTTCTAGCTCAAAATATCAGGATCATAAGATTAATGAAATGGAAAAAATGATTAAGGATTTAACTTCAAAGTTAACCAAACTGGAGGTTGATAATAGAACTCAAAACATGCATGCTCAAGAAATTCCTAACTGAAACCCAAATCAGTTTTGTCGGCCTTTTAATCCACAGTTTTTCCAAAGAGAAAGAAGAGAAAATGAGGATAAAAAATTCATCCTCCACTGCAAAATTTGAAAAATGATGAAATTAACGAATCAGGTGACGTAGAGGATGAAGAATTAGATACGGAAGTTCAACTTCTTAAAGAAGATCAATCTATTAGTTTCCTTACTCGGGATGACTATGAACAATATTGTATGATAGATCAGGAACAAGAAAATCCCTATAATGTGTTTCAAGCAAATCAATCAAAGAAATATGACCTTATATCAGGACCAAAACCAAATTCTTAGACTTATCAAAAGAAGGTCATGATTCTAGATAAGCAACCATTGATTAAGCAAGCATAAAACAATCAAGAACTGTTGGGAAATAAATGCAAGAAATCATAGGTAAAGGCGATAGATAGAGCCTCTGGCTTATTTAGTTTTGAACAAGAAATTAACAAGATCAAAATACCTATCCCTTTGATTGATCTTGTTAAAAATTAGCCTTTTAAAGAGTCACACCTTAATATTTTGTAGTCTCCAACTGATCTTCCTCCTTCTGACACTGTCAACCTACAGGATGAGAATCCTACCATCGTATTTGGACCCCAAGTGGATGGAAAAGCTTATTTGCCTCCCCCTTTTTATATCACTTTATTTGTCCATAATAAAATGCTCCAGAATTGCCTCCTAGACTCTGGTGCATCACACAATTTAATGCCAAAATCTGTTTTGGAAGCCCTAGGTCTTAGTATAACTAAGCCTTTCCATGACCTATATGCTTTTGATTCGAGAGCTGTTAAATGTCTAGGAGTCATTAAGGACTTGGTAGTCAACCTAGCGTAGTTACCCATGGAAAGCATTCTCATGGATGTAGTTGTAGCAGATATTCCTCCAAAATATGGTATGTTATTGTCTAGGTCTTGTACCACAAAGCTAGGAGGAACATTACAGATGGATTATTCTTATGCAACAATTCATGTATTCAAAGGTGAACAAAGAAGATTATATAGGGAGGATCAGTTAGCCTATATTGTCAGTGACCATTCAAATCATGTTAACCACCCTATTTATGTCGTGCAAGAAAATTTGGATCCATGCATTTTGCATTTTAATGATCATATTATAGGTTCAGTACTGGTGGATAAGGAAGTTCAGAAGCATCAACCAGTAGTGATAAAAGATAGCCTTTGGAGAATGTATTTTGACGATGCATCTTCTAAAGAGGGTACTGGAGCAGGTATTATTATGATTTCTCCTGTTGATGAAATAATTGCTCTGATGTACAAACTCAAATTTGAAGCTACAAACAACATAGCTGAATATGAAGCATTGGTTTTGGGTTTGAGGGCAGCAAAAGATATGAATATAAAAGAGTTAGCAGTATTTGGAGACTCATAATTAATAATTCAACAGGTCAGGAATATTTATCACACTAAGCAAAGGGAACCCAAGGTTTATTGCAATGAAGTATGGGATCTGATTGAAATTTTTTTATTTATTTTTTAACCAAAACATAGGGGCAAATTTAAATTAGATTCTGCAAAACAGCTACAGAGGACTGTGACACATTTCAAGCCAGCATTGCTGGTCGGCATACTCGTTTCCTCGTGGAGGAATAATCCTACTTTGCCCAATGGCTACATCAATACTTATACAAAAGGAAAGCAGAAGCTTGAAGCTGGAAGTCAGAGCAGAGTGAAGAGAGTCTTGGAACAAATTCAGGAGAAAATATTTCATAACCACAGAGAGGAGATGATTCTTATTGGCCGAGTAAGAGAACTGGGAGGAGCGCACTCTAAGATGGAGACCAGTACAGTGAAGGTCACTTGTCCATCTTCTCAAGGAGCTTTTTGACTGCTTGATCCAAGTCACTGATTCGTTTGCCAAAGTCCCCATGCAGGATTGCAATATCTTTGAGGTCTGTTTGTATTTCTTCCTTGAACTCTTCCACATTTTCCAGTGAGGCCATGTGATCTTCTCGGAGCTTCCTAATGTCATCGTTAAGCAGGTTCCAGCTCTGCTCTCCAGCAACCTTGGATTCTTGCATTCGTTTCTCTTGGTTGTCTACTTGCAGCTTGAGGCGATCCATCGCATGCTCCAGCGTTTCCAGGCGTTCATCAAACGTTGGTCTTGATTCTGAAGAAGAGTCCATAGCTGCCAATCTACTACGAGACTGATCACTAGCTGAGCCGAGTGGACTGTGCCTCGGGCCTTAGAATAGCAGGGGGATCGCAGCCTCTTACTCAACAGAGCTTCTTTAGATCTACTGTGAAGAGAGTTTCGAGATGCCTTGGTTAAATAAAGGGGCCAGCCTATATGAGTATCACATTTTCCATGTGATCCATCGAATCTTTGCAGAGATTTTCCCCCCAGAGCGTTAGAGATGGAATCACAATGATGCCATTGTACACTGTAGTTCATTTTGTCAAGCCAAATTGAGATCAAAAGGGATTTCATTTCAGGGAATGTCACATCGGTCTTCTTTCCCATCTCTGTATAGTATTCCTCTGCTCAGGAGGACCGCTCGATTTGCCTCTCTGTCAGCTTGATGATTCAGTCCACGCAACACGTGAAAGAAGCTTATTGATTGGAAACTTTTTAACAGCAACTGTATTTTTTGATAGATTAGAGCTAACTTGATTTGAACCGGTCTTTTTTTTTTAATTAAGGATTGGACCAGCATCCTTGAATCACCAAATATAGTCAGCATGGTGATGCCTTTGATCTTTGCTATCCGTAGTCCTTTCTAGAGGGCACAAAATTCAGATGCATTATTGGATTCAGTGCCTAGAACCCAAGCATAACTACTCACAATTTCTCCTGCTGCCGATACGAAAACTCCTCCCCCTCTAGCTGCACCCAGATTACCTTTGGATGCCCCATCGAAGAAGAGACAGAGCTCTGTCAATGATGCTTTCCACTTGATGAAATCAGAATCACCCATCCTGATTTCCCATTCAGCTGGATTGGGAAGATTAGTGCTGCTTCTTATCTGATGGTTTGGAACAAAGTGGCCTAGCCATTTAGACTCTTCTGGCGTTAGCAGAGCGGTGTCCTGTTGAGCGGGACTGTGTTCAAGAGCTTCCCCTACAATTGCTTTGGCATTCACAGCTATTTTAGCAGGGGGACTGTCTTTTCCCCTGAATATGCGACTGTTCCTCTCTAGCCAAATTTTCCAGCAGATGGCTTTCGAAACCCATCTCCAGGCAGCTTGTAGCAGTGGCTTTTTGGACAGGCAGAACGGAGAAAGCTTCATCCATTCTGATAGGAGAGTCTGAGTTGTGTCCGGGATATTAATACCTAAGAGCCCAAGAGCTTCTTTCCAAACTTCTTTGGAGAATGGGCAGCCGATCATAATATGATCTGAAGTTTCATCATCATTTTTGCAGAGAGGACATTGGTTTGGGCCTTCCATTCCTCTTTTTTTCAAGTTTTCTCCTGAGAGGATACTTTTATGGGCCAGTGTCCAGCAGAACATATCGATTTTGGGTATGAAGGCTTTGGTCCAAAGAAACTTCCAGATAGCTGGATTGGGCAGAGCATAGGGGATTGCATTAAAGATCTTGTATCCTTCTGCAACAGAGTACTTTCCTAAGCCGAATCCCCATCCTCTTTTATCTTTGGAATCTTCTTTCAGGGGTGACTTGCCTTGGAGGAGGCTTGATAGAGCGTCTGCTTCTGTTTTTAAGTATTGGGGAGGATTTCCCAAGTTCCAGCCTACCCAGGAGTTGTCAATCCATTCGGAAATGTCCCATAGGGTGGTGACTCCTTTGTCTATAAGCCAATGCTTAATGTTATCCACTTCCCTGTGCTGCCCCAAAGGGGCTTCTCTCAGTATAGAGTCCTCCCAGACTCTAATGGTTTTCCCATTCCCAGGAATCCAGTACAGATTCTTTCTGAAAAGATCTAGAGCTTTGATACATAAGTCATAGATTGGAGAGCCAACTCTTAGCGGGGGCGGGGAGTCTAGGCATCTCTTCCTTACTCCTGGAAAGTATTTTTTACGCAGAACTTCTTTACTCCAGCTCTGTTTCCCTGTTATCATCTGCCAGAGCAGCTTGGCTCCTAAAGCCAGATTTTGGGAAGTTAAGTTTCGGATTTGAAGCCCTCCTTCCTCCCTTGGCTTGGATTTTTTCCCAGCTGACAAGGTGGAGCTTTTTTTCATTCCCTTTCCCCCCTTCCCAAATGAATTTCTTGAGCAAGCTTTCTATTTTCCGGATCACTGCTCCAGGGGCCATCAGAATTGAAGATTGGTAGATAGGCATGCTGTTCAAGACCGATTTGAGGAGAACAGCTTTCCCCGCAAGGTTTAACCAATTGGCACTCCAGTTTTGAATTTTCGCCTTTATTTTATCTAGGATTGGCTCCCATTTTGCTGATTTTAATTTGGTTTTGCAGATAGGGATGCCGAGATAGATGAACTCATCCCAGTTCAGTGCTACTTCCATTCCAAGCTCTCTGGCTATCTCCCTTAGATCTCTGACCGAGCAATTCCAGCTGAAGATTTTGCTCTTTTGAAAGTTTATTTTGCTGCCGGAAACTTCTTTGTATACTTCAAGCTCTTGTTTGAAATGGTTGGCTGAGTGGATACTTGCTCCCCCCAAGAGCAGGGTATCGTCTGCAAATTGGGCATGATTTATGTCCCGGACATTGTTTGCCATCCTCAGGCCAGGGAGGGTTTGAATTTCTTGACAGTAATTGAGCTGAAAGCTTAGCACTGAAGCTTGAATGGCGTAGAGCAGAGGGGACAGCGGACAACCCTGTCTTAGCCCTCTTGAGGCTTTGAAGAAGCTGGTGGGACAACCATTGACCAACGGTGCTATCCATGGCTCACTTACGCAGCCTTTGACCCAACTTATAAAGGAGTTTGAGAAGCCGAGCTTTCCCATGACTGCAAATAGAAAATCATGCCTTACTCGGTCAAATGCATTAGCTAAATCAAGCTTGATGACCATACCTTTCTCTTTACGGAGATAGCTTGAGTGGATTGCTTCCTGGACAAGGATGATGTTGTCGAAGATTTTTCTTCCTTTGATGAATCCGCCTTGATTTTTCAGGATGATCCTTGGCAGCATTCTTTTAATTCTGGAGGCAATGATCTTGGTTATAAGTTTGTACCCGGTGTTGCAGAGAGAGATCGGCCTGAAGCGGTTGAATGAGGTGGATCCTTTTTCTTTCGGAATTAAGGCTAGGAAGGAGGAATTTGTGCTTCCGCCTATCTTCTTGGTCTCTTGTGAGAACCGAACCATTTTAAGGAGATCCTTCTTGATAATTTTCCAGCAGCAAGTGAAGAAACGGGCTGTAAAACCATCCAGCCCGGGGGCACTATCAGGCTTCATAAGCTCTAAGATTGATTTTAGTTCATTCATGGTCACAGGGGCGGTAAGGGTGGCATTTTCTTCGGGAGTGATGAGGGAGGGGATGAGATCAAAGGGGTGGGTGGAGCTGTCAAGCTGGGCGTTTAATGGGGCGGTGAACAAGTCTTGAAAGGTAGACGCTGTCGCTTGCTTTATGTCTTCGAAGTCCTTCATAAGCACACCTTGATAGTTTATTTCAGTGACAGTATTAAAGTTCTTTCGGGCTTCTGCCTGCTTATGGAAGTACTTGGTATTTTTGTCCCCGCTTAAAAGCCAAAGACTTCAGGACTTTTGACACCAATATTCCTCCTCTTGTCTGCAGGCAGAGTGGTAGGCTTTCTGAAGATCCTCCTCCTTGCGGAGAAGGATTTCACAGATGGGGCCAGTTTCCATATAGATTTTGTGGGCTTCCAACTCAGATTGAGCTTTTTTCCTTCTTGTGATGGGGGAGGTGATTAGCTTTGCCCAATTTTTCAGGTCGTATTTCAGCCTTTTAATTTTTCCTTCCCAGATAAAGGAAGGCGACCCTTTTAACTGGGTTCCCCAGGAGTCAGCAACAATTTTCATAAAGTCCTCATGTTGGATCCAGAGAGGGCTAAACCGGAAGGGGATGGGGCCAAGGTCTTAGTCGGGCATCAGATCTAGCAAGATGGGGTGGTGATCAGACGTGCAGTGAGGGAGGATTTTGGAGGAAGCTTGCAATCCCAGGGAGAGGAAGGAAGAATGGACCAGAAATCTATCGAGCCGGGAGGCGATGTGCCCGGGCCCGATCCTCTTATTGGACCACGTGTATTTCCCTTTGTTTGATTTGATATCCAGCAGGTCCCAGTCAAGGATGATGTCCTCAATCCATTCCCTCGACGGGTCCCTTACTTGAGAGCCCCCTTTTTTCTCATTGGAGGCAAGAGTGACATTCAAATCTCCTGCTACAATAATATTCTCTGGCTACTGAAGGTTAAGATAAGATTCAAGCATATTCCAACAATCTTTTTTTTTCTGAATGTGAAACAGGAACATAAAGGTTGAAGAGACTTACAGAACGACCAATACTTTTATGGTTGAGTTTTGTGAAAACCCAGTGCATGGTATGATCTTCGGCAACTAGATCATAAAGCGTGGAGTCCCAGAATGTGGCAACGCCTCTAGAGGCACCTCTGGAGCTAGTGGCGATCCCTGGGCCTTTTTTCCA
Organism: Larix kaempferi; assembly: GCA_027924585.1. Classification (NCBI taxonomy): domain Eukaryota; kingdom Viridiplantae; phylum Streptophyta; class Pinopsida; order Pinales; family Pinaceae; genus Larix; species Larix kaempferi. The sequence goes on along the minus strand of BSBM01000994.1, from coordinate 20,321,969 downwards.
AAACTTTTTACCTGCCTGGAGATCTGCTTCCTCCAGCTTCGTTTCCTGGACTAGTAGAATCTTAGGTTTATAATTTCTGACAAGATCTTTCAGAGCTTCTTCTTTTAGAGCAGAACCTAATCCTCTACAGTTCTAGGAGATGTACCGCATTAAGTACTATGTGAGGTGGGGTTGGCCCCTTTAGAGGCCGAGGCCGTACCCTTCTTGGATCTGGTTTTCATCATTGCTTTCAGAGTTTTTTGGGAGCCTTCAAGAACCGCCGCATAGGTTGCTTTGTCTCTTTTCTTCTTTTTTGACTTTCTTCCTCTTGGATTTTTAATTGGAGCTGCATGAAAACTGCTTGAGGAGCCATCATCTGTGTCTTCTCCTAGATCCGTTTCTAGCAGCGTTAAATCCTCGATTGTTTCTTTGGAGGGGCACGAGGAGTCCACTGTCGTTGGAACCACTGTATCTAGGCTTGGGATTTCCCCCGGCTCCAGAGGAGTGGCTTCCTGGGGATCAACCTCTTTAGTGCTAGTGGTCTGAACGGCTTGGATTTTGCTACCCGTGCCAGGGTCTTCAACAGCCTTTGGGTTCCCATTAGCACCCTGAGGCGTTGGGGTTGGGTTCCCTGAAGGTTCATCAGCGACCTGGATCACCGTTGGAGGAGATTTCCCAGCTTCTTGATGCGCATCTGGAGTTGTTTTATCGGTAGTCTTTGGGGATTCGGCTTCGACCTGGATCACAATAGAGGGTGGATTTCCAGCTTCCTGGGGACTCTTGGTTGAGCTTGAAGGTTGATTGTTTTTCTGCATGTCGGCCGGAGACTTTCTTTCCTGGGTTTTTGAGGCAGATTTCCCTTTCTTTACCTTCTGCCACCCTTCTCCTTCTTCTTGGACTTGGATTTTGGGGCAGTTCCTCTGGAAGTGACCGTGCTCATGGAAATGGCGGCATTTGAAGGGCAGCTGTTCATAATCCAGCTTTTGGTAGTGGTTCCAAGTGCCAACTTTTAGCTTAACTGCTTCCGGGAGGCTTGCTTCAAGGTCTACTTCTACACATATTCTGGCGCATGTGTACTGGCCTTTGTTCTCGGCTTCGTCAATGTATCTCCCAAGCGCATTCCCGACTTTCTCCAATGTTTGGATGTTCCAACAGTGGATGGGGAGATTTGGGAGCCTCACCCATACCGGAACTTCCTTTGGAACATCAACTTCTGGATCGAAATCTGGATTCCATCTGTTGAGGTAGAGGCCTTGTGTTCCCATGAAGTACGGGCCGCTTCTGAAGATAAGATCTCTGTCCTCCTTGGCTATGAATTCAAACATGAAGAATCCCCTTCCGACCGGATAGTAGGTGACGCTGTTCTTAAGCTGGGGTCTCCAATTCCTTTGGATCCAATCGTCTGTGGTCCTTGTTGATGGCCAATTCCCATGAACTGGCCTACCAATCCTCGCTTGTCCAAGGCCATGGCGATCTTGATGGGCTGTTCAATCGGGAGGTCGATTTCTGGTATAGAATCGAGTTTCTTGATAAATTTCGAGATGGCAGCTGCCACCGTTTTCTTTCCTGATGGATTAATCAACCTACAGAATGCTTCTTCAGCAGAGAGAGGGGTGGAGGGAGGGGAGTGCCCTCCCCCGGGCGTGGCCATGGGGGCGGCGGCCTGGAGCAGAGCAAGCACACAGGGAAACCCTAGAAGGGTGAGCGACGGCCACTCAATCGTCTCAACGCGCGGGCAAAAAAAATTTTGATGTCCTGATTGAAAATTATTTCTTGGCTTTTAACATTTCTTTTATTCCCAAAGATTGTAATGAAAATGTAGATTCTTTAGCATTGGCTGCAAGTTGTTTTAAGATATCAATTGAGCCTCATCTCAGATATGTTGTGGAAGTTAAGCACAGACCTTCAGTCCCAAACAATGTAAAAAATTGGTATGTGTTTGAGGATGATTAAGAAATTAACAAATTTTTGCAGTCAATTGGTGAATTCTCAGGATCCTTGATTGATCAGGAGGATGAAATTGAAGAGTTGCAAAATGCAGATTTATCTAATATAGTTGTTGGTCATAATATTATCGAACTCAAAGGTAATTTTTTTACCTAAAGGCTTGGTACCTTTGGAAATATTATTTAGTAATCATAACAAATTGCAAAGTCCCTAGGCTCAGCCTGTACAAAATAGAACTGTAGATTGCAATATTGGCACAAAGTCTGATCCTAAAATGGTGAAACTATCAAGAGCTTTGTTGGATGAACAACGAAAGAGGTATGTGGATTTAATGAAATAATTTGTGGATGCATTTGCATGGTCCCTATGAATACTTAAAGACTTTTGATACAAGTTTAGTCCAACATAAAATACCTTTGAAGCCTATTGCTAAACCATATAGACAAAAAATAAGACAAGTTAACCCAATGTTGTTACTTGTCATTGAAAAGGAGCTGAAAAAACTACTTGATGCAATTATTATTGTACCCTTAAGGATTTCTACTTGGGTTGCTAATTTTGTGCGCGTGAGAAAAAAAAATGGCAAAATCAGACTGTGTGTTGACTTCCAGAATTTGAATAGAAGTTCTCTGAAGGATAACTATCCTTTACCGAAGATGGACCAAATTATTCAAAGAGTAGTTGAAGCATAGCGGATTTCCATGATAGATCGGTTTTTTGGGTACAACCAGATTGTTGTTCATGAAGAAGATAAAAAAAACTGCTTTTGTGACACCCTGGTGAACACTCATGTATGACAGGATGCATTTTGTCTTGATGAACGCAGGGGCAACATTCTAGAGGGTTATGGATATAGCCTTCATAGGATAGAAAAACAAATTCATTGTTATCTACGTGGATGACATCATAGTGTTTTCCAAGTCAGATGAAGAGCATCTTAAGCATCTAAAACAAACATTCTTAAAGTGTAGAAGGTATGGTCTCTCCCTTAATCCCAAGAAGTCAAATTTTGCAATGCAAGAAGGCAGACTCCTTGGACATATAGTTTCTCAACAGGGAGTCAAAATTGATCCAGAAAGGGTAGTTGCAATTTTGAAAATTGATCTTCCTAGGAATTCAATAATTTCTTGGTAATATTAATTTCTCCAGGAGGTTTGTCTCTAACTTTGCTGAAATTATTAAGCATATTACAGTCATGTTGAAGAAAGATGTTGAAGTGAAATGGACTAAGGAAGCTAGGGAGTCCTTTGAAAAAGTTAAACATGCTTTAGTTGAAGCACCCATGCTTATCATCCCATATTACTCAAATGAATTCTTTACATTTTCTTTTGCTTCCGAGGACACTATTGCTGCAGTCTTATTGTAGAAAAATAAGCAACCTGTTGCATTTTTTAGCAAGGTTCTAAGAGATGTTGAATTAAGGTATGATATCATAGATAAACATGCCCATGCCTTAATTAAATCCTTTAAAGCATTTAGACTGTATATTCTCCAATCAAAAGTAATTGCTTATGTCCCAAGCAGTGTTGTTAAAGATGTATTAATCCAGCCTGAAAACGAAGGTAGGAGGGGAAAATGGATAGCTAAGTTGCTTGAATATGATATTGAAATAAAACCAAGAAAAGTGATAAAAGGTCAAGGTTTAGCTAGATTTCTTGATGATTCTAATTGCAAGGCACTTGGGTTTAATATAGTTTTGGATCAGTTTGCAATTGATGAAACTAACCGGGATGATAAAAGCTCACAGATTATGAATAAGTATTCTGCATCAGTTTGGTATAAATATATTGTATTCTTTCTTCTCAATCTCCAGTTTCCACCAGATTTCGACAGGAAGAAATTCAAATCTTTGAAACTAAAAGCTCAAAAATATTGCATAATAAATGAGACGTTGTTTTGGAAAGACCCTGGTGGAATTTTATTGAAATGCATTGACGAAGATGAAGCTGACGTGGTTATGACAGATCTACATAGTGGAGCCTATGGAGGACACCGCTATTGGAAGACAACAACTTTCAAAATCCTGAGGGCAAGATATTATTGGCCATCCTTATTCTCTAATGTATTTGCGAAAGTCAGGGCATGTGTAGAATGTCAGAAGTTTGATGGAAGGCAGAAGTTGCTATCATTATTGTTAAATCCTATTGTAGTTGATGCCCCTTTCCAACAATGGGGATTATAATTCATTGGCGACATTCATCCTCCATCCAGTGGACAACATAGTTGGATTTTGACAACAACAAATTTCTTCACCAACTGGGTAGAAGCTATTCCAACAAGGAGAGCAATTGATAAGGTAATCATTAACTTCTTGGAGGAATATATTTTTGCAAGATTTGGTTGCGCAAATTGCTAACTGATAATGCCCCTTCCTTTAAGTTTGTTGAGATGGTTCAATTTTCCAGAGGTATATTGTAATTCTTAAACAATCTACACCTTATTATCCTCAAGGCAATGGCCTTACATAATATACAAACAAAAATCTCACAAATAACATTAAAAAACTATTGTTAGAAAAGAAAAAGCTTAAATATGCGCTATGGGCTAACAGGGTGAGTACAAAGAAATTTATTGGTACTTTCCCTTTCCAACTTATGTATGGAACTGATACAATTGTTCCTATTCAATTGGGCTTGTCAGTTTTAAAGTTTTTGTAGGATGAGGCTGAGGAACCAAATGCAATTCAGCGAAGGATATACCAAATGATTGAAGCTCAACAGGTTAGAGAAACATTATTGGAAAAAACTCAAGCACTCCGTGATAGAGTCAAAACAATCTTTGACAAAAGAGCAAAATAATACACTTTCTCCCTAGGTGATTTAGTTCTAAGATGGGATGTCCGTAGGGAGGACAAGCCAATGTTAGTTTTCATACATTCATAGCATAATAATTCAATTGCATAAACAGGATCACTAGAAGAGAGACAAAGCACACAAAAATAACAACATAGTTTATCCTGGGAAACCCAAACGGGAGAAAACCCAGCAACCTTCGTATAGAGATGATAATCATGAGATCAGAGTACAATAAAAGAGAAAAAGTGGAAATGCTTTCCAAAAAGTAGAAACCCCAAAACAGTCCTCTTCTCTAGCAGATGTGAACTTCTCTCTCCCAAGTGATGCGAACTTGAGTGAATGAGTGAGTGTGATAATAAGGTGACTTTACCTCTTATTTATACAAGTGTAAAACTGACTTTTACCCTAGGTGAACTGACTTATCTATTTGACTGGGCTGACTACTCTTGGGGGGGGAATTATAATTTAAATTTAGTCTTTTACTTTTCTTCTTTTCTCCCCAAGGTTTACATTGATTCTTTCAAGGGTTTACATAGTTAATTACATCAAGTTCATCTCCCTTAGGAGGTACAATCAATTACAATAGAAATACAATAAATAATATCTTCTGAAGTTGCACAAAATCCAGCACTCCTCTCAATGAGGAAGGTATTCTTCGATCTTCATTAGCATCACGATCATCTGGGTTTCATCTTGTACATCTATACTATCTCCATCATCTCTATACATACTGAAGGTTGTCATCATAGTCTCAGTCCTTCGAGAAGTGTCTTCATGCATCATCTACACCAGTCCTTCGGTGTGTCCAGGAGAATCACTCAATCCTGGATATCTGAGATATCAGCTATACCATCTCTGCTATACCATTTTCTACCTATTTGTCTCATCTGCTGATGGGATTTCTCCCATACCTGGCTGATATCCCATACGAGAAAATGGGCACAACCATCTACTACCTATTTGTCTCATCTGCCGATGGGATTTCTCCCATACTTGGCTGAGAACCTGAACGAGTAGAGGTACCTGTGCAATCACACAGCCAACTACTGACTGTCTGACTCATATGTCGATGGGATTTATCCCATACCTGGCTGAGTACCTGGACTGTAGAGGCACCTGTGTGAACCCGACCATCCACTGACTATCTGACTCATCTGCCGATGGGATTTCTCCCATACTAGGCTGAGTACCTGGACTATAGAGGCACCTGGGTGAAAGCAGGGTAAGCATCTCGATTTCATCTTTCCCTCTCTAGGAGGGACTCGTTCTCTTCTACTCCAAGTCTTCCGCGAAAGTATTCGAACTTCACCCTGGGAAGGGCCTTGGTGAAAACATCAGCAATCTGGTCGTTTGTCGGCACGTACTGTAACTTGATCACACCTTTCTGCACCATATCACATATGAAGTTCTACCAAATCTCTATATGCTTTGACTTGTCATGAAATACATGATTCATTGACATCTGCACACATCTCTGGTTATCACAGTGAATCACGGTCGGCTCTGGAATTTGGCCAAACAATCCTTCCAGGATTTTACGAAGCCAAACTGCTTCTTGAGCTGCTATACTAGCAACCATGCACTCGGCCTCTGCAGTACTGAGTGCTACTGAGTTCTGCTTCCTGCTGCACCAGGAAATAACTATAGAACCCAAACTGAAGCAACATCCAAAAGTACTCTTCCTATCTGCAACACATCCGACCCAATCTAAGTTTGTAAACCCCTACAATCTCATGTCACAATCTGAAGCATATTTCAAACCATATCCCACAGTGCCACGCAAGTATCTGAGCACATGTTTTGCAGCAATCCAGTGAATCTGCCTCAGCCTCACATGAACTAGCTGAGAGTATTCACAACAAAAAATATATATGGTTTGGTGCTGGTCATATACATCAATGACCCAGTCAGCTAGCGATACATGGTGGGATCAATCAAATTAGAGTATGAAGCAGAATCTACCAGCTTCTTCCAATTCGCATCCATCGGAGTGGCCATGGACTTGAAGTCCAACATTCCAAATCTCTTCAATATATCTATGGTGTACTTTCCTTGTCCTGGGAAAATCTCTTTATGCTCTTGCCATACTTCTAATCCCAAGAAGTAGTGCATCAATCCAAGATCCTTCATTTAAAACTCAGAGGCGAGATTCTTCTTACACCATACAATAAGTTTCTCATTTCCTGTGAGAAACAAGTCATCAACATTTAGTACCAAGATCAGTGGCTCATCATCTACAACCTTGTAGTAAAGGTTGGGGTCTGCATCACTCTTGGTAAATCCCAAGCTCACCAGGAATCCGTCTATCCATCCATACCAAGCACGGGGTGCTTGCTTGAGTCCATACAGTTCCTTTTTCAATCTGCATACATGAGACCCCTTTCCTTGGACAATAAACCCATCTGGCTACTTGATGTAAAATTCTTCCTCAATAACACCATTGAGAAAATATTCCTTCACATCCATCTGATTCAGCTTCCATCCCATAGCTGAAGCAATAGCAATGATCGATATGATGGAAGTATATCGACCCACAGGAGCAAATGTCTCATCATAATTGACTCCCTCTTTCTCAGAGAATCCTCTAGCAAAAAATCTGGCCTTGTATTTTTCAACACTTCCATCTATTCCATGCTTGATCTTGTATAGCCATTTAGAAGTCACTACTGACTTCTCCTCAAGTCTTGACACAACCTCCCACACATCATTCTTCATGATGGATTGATATTCTTCCATCATGGCATCCTTCCAAACTTGATGTTTGGATGCTTCTTTGTAAGTGGTTGGTTCTGAATCAATAATGTTGCTCATCAGTGCCACATAACTGGAGAACCTCTGAGGTCTTTTGCTTTCTCTAGAAGCACCATGTGGAGCTTCATGCCCCTGTGCATCCTGCAGTGTTTGTTGTGCCCATCTAGGTCTTTTCCGACCCACAACATCTCTTGGGATATCAACTGGATCAATGGGATCGATAGGTTCATCCTTTTCTGCTAACTCCCTTTAAACTGGAGGGGGAGGTAATCTCATATCCTTTGGTTCTAGCATTTCTTCATCATCGATCTCCATGTCTGATCCTCTGCCTTTCCTGACAGCCATCTCTTCTTCAAAGGTCACATCCCTACTGACTTCAATCTGTCTGGATGCTGGGATGTAGATTCTATAATCCTTTGAAGACTCACAATATCCCACAAAGGTTCTCTTCTTGCCTGAAGGTTCTAGCTTCGATCTTTTCTCCTTGTGCACATGTATATACTGGATAGCCAAATATCCGGAGATGGCCCACTTCTTGTTTCACTCCTATGAAAGCTTCTTCCGAAGTCATATTCTTCAATATCTTGTGTGGACATCTATTTTGTACATATACAACTGTTCTGGATGCTTCTTCCCACAAGAACATTTGAAGACTCTGGTCATGTATCATAGCTTTGGTTGCCTCCACAATTGTTCTGTTCTTTCTTTCCGCAACCCCATTTTGTTGAGGATTGTAGGGAACTGTGAGCTCCCTCTTAATTCCTACTTCCTTGCATAAATCATTAAATTTTGTAGAGGTGTATTCTCCACCATTATCGGATCTCAAAATCTTGATCCTCTTCCTAGACAGATTTTCGACTTGTGCTTTAAATTCTTTGAACTTGTTGAGTACTTCTTCAGATTCCTTAGAATTGAGAAAGTATATCCAAGTCTTCCGTGAATAATCATCAATGAATTTTATATAGTAATGGTATCCACCCAATGAAGCAACTGTCATGGGTCTGCACAAGTCAGAGTGTACTAGATCTAAAATCCCTTTGGATCTATTCTCACCATCTGGAAAAGATCTCTTGGCATTCTTTCCAAGTGCACATCCTCTACATGTCCCATCATGGTCTACCTGGAGCCCTGGTAAACCTGTCACTATATTCTTCAGTGTTGGGAGAGCTCGATAGTTTAGATGAGCTATTCTTTTGTGCCATAATTCGTCCATACTTGCAGCATCGTGTACTAGGGCTTGGACTGGTGGAGTGTTCAGTCGATACAAGCTCTCCTCTATTATACCAATAAATTTGGTTGTGTTCATGCTTGAGTTCTTGTACTTATAAAGGACTTTCCCTTCTAAAAAAGCTACTTTATATCCCTTATTCTCCAAGGTTGAGATGGAGACAAGGTTTCTTTTCATTCCAGGTACATAGAGCACATCACTCAGGCGCAATGTATCATTTGATTCTAGTTCAAGAGAGGTGGCTCCAGATCCCTTCACAGTGTAGTTAGCATAATCTCCAAGTACAACACGGATATGTGAATCTTTCTCAACTAATTCTGAAAGATTATCTTTATAACCTGTCATGTGTCTAGAAGCACCACTATCTATGAGCCAAGTGTCACTAGTGGTGGGAATAGTACCTGATAAAGCTGATATGAATATAAATTTTGTATGATCTTCATCCTTGTGCTTCTTATGATGATGACCTTCTTCTACATCATCGGTGGATGCTTCATGCTTCCTTTTACTTGAACTTCGATAGCTACTGGCATAGTGTCCATATTTTCTGCACTTATAGCATTGAACTTGAGATATGTCCTTCTTCTTCTTTTGTTCTGGTCGAGGACTTGATATCCTATCTTGGTGCTTGTTTTTATGGAACTTCCTTCCTTTTCCCTTAGCTTTCTTGGAATGGGATACAAATGTTTGATTCTCCTCAGGTTGAGTACCATGGAGTCTTTATCGTGCTGCAATCCTTGTCTCCTCCTGAGTGCAATCTGCCCATAGCTTATCAAAATTGGGTAGTTTAGATCTACCACTTATGCTTTGAATAAAGGACTCCCAAGATGGTGGAAGACCATCCAGAGTGGTGATAACAAGATCCTTATCATCAATGGGATCTCCATTGGTGCTAAGCTTGTCCCTTAGTTTTGTGATCCTCATGAAGTATGAGGCAATGGATTCTGATTTGGATATATTCATATTTGAAAGTTGGTGCCTCAATGTAATGTATACATTGATGCTAGTGTGTTCAAACAACTTCTTTATGGTCTTGAACATTTTCCTAGCAGAATTTTTCCCTGAGATTTGTGGAACCAAATGATCTCTTACTGAGTCCACCAGAATCCTTCTTGCTCTGGCATCATTCTTCCTCCATCGGGATTTGTCTTCTTCGGCTTCTGGTTCAGGGACCTTCTCATTTACATATTGTAGTAGGTCATTTTATTCTAAAATTAGAAGAACCCTAGACTTCCAATATATAAAATTGGAAGCTCCTTCCAAACGATCTTCAATCTTCATCCCAATCATCTTGACTGCAGATTTGGTTCAGAAACCGTAGCAGGAGCTAGGTCAAAAATGAAAGTTGGAAATTTGGAAAACTAATTCCATAGGTAGATGAACCTTGGAAAGGCGAGTTGAGTTGAGGTAGGGCTGATCCAAATCTGTGGAGAGAAGTAGGTCAAAACTGAAACCCTAATTTCTGCTACAGCTGTAGAATTAGGTCAAAAAACTAAAAATTATCGGAATTGAATTCCGTCTTCACGAAAAGATGCGCCTCCCTAAAAGAAAAATTACCAAGGCTCTTTTTCTCCAAAATTTTGGGTGAATACTTCAGAAGATGAAACCCTAGTTCCGAAAATGGCTTCTTCTAGAACTAGGCTCTGTTACCATGTTAGTTTTCATACATTCATAGCATAATAATTCAATTGCATAAACAGGATCACTAGAAGAGAGACAAAGCACAAAACAATAACAACATAGTTTATTTTGGGAAACCCAAACAGGAGAAAACCCAACAACCTTCATATATAGATGATAATCCCGAGATCAGAGTACAATAAAAGAGAAAAAGTGGAAATGCTTTCCAAAAAGTAGAAACCCCAAAACAATCTTCTTCTCCAGTAGATGCGAACTTCTCTCTCCAAAGTGATGCGAACTTGAGTGAATGAGTGAGTGTGATAATGAGGTGACTTTACCTCTTATTTATACAAGTGTAAAATTGACTTTTACCCTAGGTGAGCCGACTTCTCTATTTGATTGGGCCGACTACTCTTGGGGGGGAAATTATAATTTAAATTTAATCTTTTACTTTGCTTCTTTTCTCCCCAAGGTTTACATTGATTCTTTCAAGGGTTTACATAGTTAATTACATCAAGTTCATCTCCCTTAGGAGGTACAATCAATTACAATAGAAATACAATAAATAATATCTTCCGAAGTTGCACAAAATCCAACAGCCAAAACATGGTAAGTTTGATAATTTATGGTTTGGACGATTCCGAATTTCTAAAGTTTTGAATAACAACACTTTCATTTTAGAAAATCTTAATGGCAATATTGTTGTTGGAAGCCCAGTCAATGGGCGATTCCTTAATCATTTTTTCACTTACCAAAGCTATTGGTAGCTTAATCCCATTGCAAATACCATTGAGTTGTACATTTCCTCAATAAGAATCCAAACCCAATGGAGGCACTAGTTCATAGTTTTGATTTCAATAGTAGAATACAAAGTACAAGTTATTAGGACAGAAAGGATACCGATTTGTAGGTTCTTAGCACCTCACAAGGAGATGCTATCCCCAGTAGGAGCTAGTGCTAGTACCTTGGTTTGCACCCAGGATTGTCTATATTTTTAAGCTTGAGATCTTGAAATTCAAACTTATTCTAAGACCACCTCAAGAATTTTTCACCTTAGACAAACATTTACCTTTGATGTTCTGCTCTATGATGTTATGCTTGTTTTATCTCTCTATTCAAATTAGATTGTTTGCCAATAAAGCGTGCTAAAATGGCACAATATTAGAGTGTTTGTTTGCATGGAGTTGTTGTTAGTTTTGCAGGTACTTCTCCTTGGTTAAATTCTTTGCATGAGAAAAAGAGAAGGCCAATCTTGGGACCGTACATGTTTTAGGAAACAACGCTACATAATGGATTTTTAGTTGCACTACCAAAATGTTTGGAATTTGCGCTACCAAATTATTCGGGAGTCATACGTAGGAGGATTCTGATGGAGAGTCAAACTCATTAAAGGAGAAAGAGAGAGAGGTTGCTTAATTTCTCTCATGTTTGGAACAAACTATTAATGCCATCCCCTATTCACCATAAAATAAACCTTTCATTCCTACTGCCTCAGAGGAAGAACAAAAGAATCCTTGCATAGACTTTGTTACTGATGAAAAGCCTGAAGTGGAAAATTTAGTAGCACGAGCTCGAGCACTAGAAGTAGAGGTCTTTCCCCAGCCTGAAAATAATGAGCATGAGGTTAATCAAAAACTCAAGAAGAAAGTTAAGAAGTTCAAAGGTTTGGTTAAAGAACTCAAACATAAAAATGAATTTTTACTGAGCAAAGACGACAAGGAAAATAAGAAGAGGACCAAGTTGATCATTATATTCAATAAATTACACAGGTTCTCTCAGAAACTGAAGAAGACTAATGGGAATCTTCTTAGCCAAAATAAATATTGGAAGAAAGAGTGCCTCCAGCAAAGGAAAAGGAATCTGGATAGTAATACAAAATTAGGCATTTTAATAGACCTTGGTACTCATGTTTTGCAAGATACCCTTCAGATCAGAGCATCAGAAACCAAGTAAAGGCAGACCTGTTATAGTGTGAATTGTTCAAGTTTAGCAATAGCAGTTAAAACAAGCAGTGTTGCAAAAATTTTCTATCATTTTGATCTTTTCAAAATGTTATTGGTATATCCTAAAATTGTATAAAGTCTTAAAATTGAAGCTATTTTGTATATTTTGTATTTTGAAAAGTTAGACATTTCATAAGTATCCTAGATCCGAGTCAATCATGATTATTTAGTTAGTTGATGTGTCCCTGAAGAGTAAGATCTTGTAACTGACTCATATTACGAGTCATATATTTTAGTTTGTAAAAAGGTATTATTAGAACATAGATGACCATCGAACCTCCAAAATAGGATCTAGCTGGAATAGTACATGATTCTATTTATTGTAAGATTGAATGCAATGAAAGGGTTTGATTTTGGGAAGCCAAGGAGGCCAGTGGAACATGTGTAATGTTTCGCGGACAATCTACCGAGAGCGGACTCAAGGCATGATCTCCCTAGCTTAACGTAAGTCTAGAACAAATAGGACAGAACATAAAATACTTTCCTAGATCATATAGAAGTACAAACATAAGAGTAGATCGCTTACCTTAGATTTGTAGATCCCTTTCTCCTTCGTTGATCCAATGCTCCAGCGCTGCTAGATTGCAAGTAGCTAAACCCTGTTGAACATGTGACAGACCACGAGAAGTAAAAGCATATATTTCATATAATAGATCTAAGCTAACAGTTAAGGAGGAAAGCTCTAAACATCATCAAGGAGACAACATTTATGGAAATCAATTATATTAACTATATTGAAGAGTGGAGAAGTACAATAGAAAAGAGGATTACAACCATTTCCTTAACACTGCAAGCTCCTTCCGACAAGCCATGCCAAAGCTCCTAGAGAGAAGTGGATGTTCCCCAAGCTAGAGTATTAGATCTATTGAGCTTGATTTCACCAGCATAAGAGTACCATAGAATTCCTCCTCTTGGAATGGGAGTGAACTTCATTTAAATAGGACTAAGTGGATAGGGTATGGATAGGATAGGTTGAGATATGATAGGAGAGGCTTAAGGGATCTTTCCAAGGAGTTAGGAGTCGAGTGCCAGCTCCCCCAAGAGGTCAGGGATAGGGTCCCAAGTCAGCAAGATTCGAGAAGGGGCTCGAAGGGATATTTTTGTCCATTAATTGACATCGGCACACCCTGCAATAGAGAAAGCTGCGACGTCGCATACTGCATGAATGAAACCTGCAACGACCTCACAAAACCTAGTACAAATGGGTACAAATCCTTCCAGGTCAACCATTCAGTCAAGGTAACTTCAGGGATGTATACACTGAATCTCATGATGGGAAGATTTTAGGTGTAACAGAATGCTCCCAAAAGCATGAAGCTGTTGAAAGATAGACAGGTGAAATGCTTTGATAGAAGGAATCACAATGAACTTGTCGGACGAAGAACGCTGCTGCAATATAACTGACTCTGAGTATACAGTCTCAAATGACTCACAACATGGCTGCCGACCAATACAATGCAGATCCATGGTAGTAATGACCGACTGAACACAATCATGGCTACCAGACACAAGCGTAGATCCATGTTGAGATAATAACACAGCCACGACCAATACAAAAGTGGATCTATGTAATATGACTCAATACAAACTCCATCTCAACCTGGGTAAAATATGACTTCCCAGGGTCTTCAAGCTGAACCCGAATGATACGAATCTATCCATGTGATTACAAAGGTCTTGACGTTGAACATTGTAGAAACCACTTGATTACCGGCCATTGATGTAAACCATTAACAAGCACGAGGGAGATCACCATTAATGTCAATGATTCCCAAGGTATCACAGTACATATCATCAAGCATGAATAAGTGAGTTGAAGTCGAATGCAAGATGAAATCCTTCAATCAAGAGTCAATGATGTAAACTCATGTTGAAAGCGAGGTAACCTGCCATTGAGGCATGCAGGGCCAAGGTATTTGGTTGGTTTCTAGATTCAATCCTCGGATGATGAGTTGATGTCGACAAGGATGAATCCGTCGAAGGAGGGCCATCATGAATCCCCCATCAATCGACACGAAACATGACAAAAGATGTGTAGAGTAGATCGGATGGTATAGTAACATGCAAGACTGACTCAGAGTAGACCATCATGGTGATGGGCGTACTGACTGCAGATGATAAATGGTGGACGTATTCTTGAACATGGGCATGGCATGACTTGGCAGTATTGACATGACGAGTCCATCACTAACTCCTAATGCAACTGATGAGGGAAGCTTTCTTTGAATGACTCAAAGGAGTAACAAGACTTAGGAAGTAGGTAAAACTCGAGGACAAACGGATGACCCAAGTACAGTATGCAAATGCAGATGAGTGCCATGTTCAAGAACGACTATGTACTGCCACTAACAAAGTGTGTAACATAAAAGCCTTCCTTTTTCCCCAATCATGAATGATGAGTGCCTCATGTGTTTTTTACAAGCTTGATGAGGGTAACCAAATGCTCAGTATAGCTCATCTCATAGATGAGTCCAATCCCAAATATTTTCCAAACCTGGGATAGGAGGGGTTCGTCCCACGATGGGCCCTTCAATGTAAGAGTTTAACGAGTCCATAGAAGGTAAAATGGGTTGTCATTTCATGTTTAGAGAGTCTGAAAAGAACTAAAGAAGAATCCAATGGTCCTTTTTCGTAAAGTTAGCCTCATCGCCCGAAAAAGGGTAAAACAATGCGGGAGGGGACTCTTCCAGTCATGATTGGCTAGAGTATACCTTTTTCATAAGTAGTGCCCGCTAGTCCGAAAAGGGGTAAACTATCATCAGGAAGACGACCATTCAAATACTTTAACAAGCGTGAATGCGACAAGTTCGCTTGGCAATATTTTTCGTTTTTCGAGAGCCTGAAAAGAGCTTAAAGGTAGACTCCGGGGGGTATCCTTTTCCGTAGAAGTTTAACGAGCCCGGAAAAGTGATAAATCGCAACTCGGTACTTATTCTCATAGTTTCAAGAGCACGAGAACAAACAAAGAGTAAGCTCATCATCATAAAATAATTACAATCTAACCGTTGCAAAATAATGACAAAACTTTTAAGGGATTTGTCCATACCTGAGATGACCCTTGTGACGCGAGAAACGACACAAAAAAGACCACTTAACAACTCCTGCACACTTGGAAACTAGGTCAAATAGTCAACCGACATTCCAAATATGATCAAAGACGATTAAAACTATAGCTAATGACCTCAAAGCATCAAATATTTGAAAAAGGAATATTCTATTTCACTTATAAATAGAAAAATGAGTCAAATATAATCACCATTGTTTCATTTGCCAATTTGGGAGAAGAAGTGCCAATTTGGAGCCAAAATTTCACTTATCGATTCCGGGAGCTATGAGCCGCCATTTCACCCACCGTTTGGAGCAGGTAAGCCTAAACTTCATCCAACAAAATTGTAGTGGATTACATTTTGATTTTAGGTCAATTTTTTAGGTTTTTTGATGGATTTGTGGAGGGCTATTGCGCCCTCGACTCGTCGCAGTCTGCCCTTTTGGGAACTGCGACAAGATCGACTCGGCGCAAGTCCCAAAAACGTGGAGTGCGAAGTCATCGTACTGTGTGCAATAGCACAGTGCAACGACGGAAACGCATATCCCAACCATCAATTTAAACCCAAAAGGTGGACTTCTTGTGGTTGAAGTGAGGTCTAACAGTTTTTAAATGCTCACTTTGGTAGGTTGATAGCAAGCAAACATGGTATTAGAGTGGCAGGAAAGAGAACACGAGGTGGAAGATGTACAAGCTGCCAATGATCCACAATACGTGAATGCTTTGAGAAACCGTGGTTTGCTCAAGTTCTTTGAGATTTAGGGCATGAGGGCCCAAATCCCGCTACTGTCACATATGCTCCGGTGCTGGGATGCGTCCCAACAACACTTTGTGATCGGTGAGCACATCCTCACCATAGATGTTGAGGACATCTATTTTCTTACTAGTTTGTCCTGGAGAGGGGACCCTGTAGTTCTCACCAGATCACGAGCTAGTGATCGCACTGTTGATGACATGGTGATGCAGCATTGTACTGTTCATGCTCGATCCTCTAGTGGGAAGATTCCCATTAGGGATGTTGTAAACCATCCATTGCGTACCATATTGTTCACTATTACTAGAGTGGCGGGGAGCCAAGCCCCACACATGGCCACTCGGGCTCAGATGCTCTATGCGGAGGACTGTATGTCCCCCAAGATCTTCAACTGGTGCGAGGGTCTCCTCACAAACATCTGAGCTCAGCTGATCAAGTGTCGACGAGGAGAGCTAAAGGTATTTGGATATGGATTGATAGTGATATCGTTCCTCTTGGAGCAAATCCCTCTCTTGCGCCCATAGGTACGACTGGATGACAGGGATCCTAGGGATCCCCACATGCTCAGATGGGCAAAGGTGATGGCCCGTCATGGTGGGGGTCCTATCATCAGCTTTGGTGTCGAGTTCTTCAGGTGGTTGGAAGGCCAGTTGCTCATGGTTGAGGACTACCCGTACGACAGTACGGATTTCAGAGAGGATCGCGACTTAGCGTTTCCTGAGGGTACAGCATGGGGAGACATCGGTGAGAACAAAACCCTTGTATTTTTAAGTTTTGTATATTTATGAATTTTTGTTGTTGTAGTGCTGACAAGTATATAACATGTGTGTGCAGATGTGGGTCCCGTACGGCCCGTGGGAGTCTCTCTTCTAGCGAGGAGAGATAGAGGTGGGGAAGCAGTTGTGCCCCTAGGTGCTCATGCTACCATCGTGGAGATGGAGGACGTGTATAGGAACTTGTCCCAGCTAACAGTGGATGTTTCTGAGCCAGCAGTAGATGACTTACTGAGACCTCTGTAGAGGTTCGGAGTTGGAGCGTCTGTACGCTTCAACACCTTACTCCGCAAGGTAGAGAGGACAGTGGAGTGCTTCCATTATCAGCGATAGAGAGCTGTCCATCCTAGGGGTGTACGAGCCAGGCGTCAGGCCTGATGACGTTATTACTTGTACTGAGAGCTTAGAGGCCTCAGATTTTGTACTACTGAAAGCTACGAGGCTTCAGATTTTTGTACCAGCACTACTTTTGATGATATATATATACAGACATTCTCAACGATTTATACATTATGTGTTTTAAAAATGACGAATGATGTGATCTTGTTCATATGCTTTGCTTTTTATACAATGTATTATTTACATGTTGTGAATGCTTTTACATATTATGAGTATTATGTGTGTGCAATGTACCAATCTAGAATGACATTGGCCATCCAGTCAACAACTGCGTTTAACTCTCGTGGACTGTGCAGGTATTGAATGGATTCAAATGACCTTTCCAGGAGACAAACTTGTCTAAAGAGACAAAGTAAGGTAGGATCGTGGATAGCGTAGATCCAGTTAATATGGGAAACCACTAATTGAGAATCCATGTGGATGACAATGTGGTTCATACCCAAGGAAATAGCATCGGTTAAGGTTCCAATTACCGCTTGATACTCAGCGGCATTGTTGGTTGCAAATCCAAGGCAAATTCCTCTTGAGATGATGATCTCGCCTGTTGGGGAATACAGTACCCAGGCTGCTGAGGCAAGGTTACGGGTATGGTGGCTGGCGTCGTCCGTGAATCCGTAGCATGTTGCCATCTGCACACGCAGACAGAACATGGCATAAGAAGCAGAAACAAGATCTAAAGACACTAAAAAAAAAGCACGTCACACCACACAAAAACACACAAACATGCCATGTATAGTATATACAAGAAAGTCTATGCATGACAGGTTTAGGCATAGTATCTCTTTAGGTAAAGCCCATTACGGGGTTCACCCAAAGATATTCCTTCATAGTCTTCACGCTCGTAAGCTCCCTTTTCCAAAACACGTTTGACAATGTAAGGTCTGTGCCACATGGAGTCGAACTTTCCTGCACCTAGTTTGTCATGTTTCTGGTCGTATGTGAGGACCAGGTCACCCTCATTGAAGATACGAGGTTCAACTGACTTTTCATATTGAGCTTTGATGCATTTCTTGTGTGCTTCATTAGCAAGAGCAACATCTCGATGGGACTCGTCAAGTTTTGCTAAGTACAGGAAACGTTCTTCCTCGACAGTAGTGTTAGGAAGAAGTTCGACAACGAGTTGTAGAGACGGAATTTCGCACTCTATAGGAAGGACAACCTCCAATCCATACACCAATTGAAAAGGAGTGAAACCTGTGGCAGTTTTAACAGAAGTTCTGTAGGCCCATAATGCTGAAAAGAGCATATTATGCCAGTTGGACTTTTGCGTACCTACCATCCTTTAGACCATAGTTTTCAAGACCTTGTTAATGGCCTCGACCTGTCCATTGGACTGTGGGTAGTAGGGTGTTGATTTTTCATGGTGAAAACCCAATCTATCACTCAGTTCATAAACTATATGGTTTTGAAAGTGAGAACCGTGATCGGTAACTATCGCCTGAGGAACTCCAAACCATGCTATTAAATGATTGAAAATGAAGAGTGCAACGGTTTTGCCGTCATTTTGGTATGTAGGCATTGCCTCGACCCATTTTGTGAAGTAATCCACAGCTACAATGATGTAACTATGCCCCCCTACCGAGGTAGGCTTACAATGTATAAAATCGATGCCCCATTTTGTGAAGGGGCCCACGGTAATAACCGGGTGTAACAGGGCAGGATGGGTGCACTTCTTCGTATGGAAGTGTTGACATGGAGGACATCTTTTCACAGCCTCAATAAAATCTTCGAAGATAGTAGGCCAATAATATCCTGTGCGAAAAATCTTCTAGGCTGTAGCCATCCCAGAGAGGTGATCGCCACATGCCCCAGCGTGACAGTCATTTAGAATGCATTCAGCCTTATCATGAGTGAGACAATGTCGAAGAATTGAATTGACGCCACGGCTGTACAAAGTATCACTGATGATCAGATAATACTTTGGATGGTGATGTATTCTACGACGGTCATCGCGAGAGATTTGAGGGTTGAAGCATTGGGTTTGAAGATATAACGAAATATCTCCATACCACGGATCAGTCGTACTGATGAGAAACAACGATTCATCCGGAAAAGAGTCATTGTGCTCAACTTCTACATTAGAACGGGGATGGTCACAAATAAGCTCAACAAACACCAAGGACTTTTTAGACTTGCTTTCTTGAAAAGAAGGTCGAATTCTTGCAGTATCACAATCCAGCGTGAGTACTTGCCCCCAAGCACCTGACGTGTCAGTACGTGGTACATGGGGTTTGAGTCTGTGATGATGGTGGTGGTGCGGAGCAAGATATAGTGCCAGAACTTTTGGACGGCGATGATTGCCGTGAGAGCAAGCTTCTCGACATGTGAATATCTAATTTCGACATCAATGAGACCCTTACTCGCATATTATATTACATGTTCCTGGGCGTTTTGATCCTCCTGTACCAGGACCATGGCGATAGTGGTAGAAAAAGCGGCGAGATATAAGATGTAATCTCGGAAATAGTTTGGTGGTTGGTTTACGGGGGCATGCGTGATGGCATGTTTGATGCCGTTGAAGGATTTTTAGGCTTGATCGTCCCAAATGAAAGGGACATCCTTCTTAAGCAGTTTCATATACCCCTTAGTCTTCTCCGCGAAGTTACAAACAAAACACCATAAATAAGTTTCCTTCCCGTGGAGACTTTGAAGTTCCATCACAGCAGTTGGAGGTGGTAGGTTGACAATGGCCTCCACCTTTAAGGGATCGATGCAGATCCCATCCTTCGAGACAATAAACCCTAAGAGGCATCCAGACTCAACGCAAAAGATACATTTATGAGGATTTAGACGGATATTGTACCGTCTGCATCTGAGGAAAATGGCCGTCAGATGGTTCATGTGGAACTCACGCTGCTTCGAATGAGCAGGGAGATCGTCCAGGTAAGGTTCCACAAAGTCCTTAATGTCATGGAAGGCATACGACATGGCTCGCTGGAATGTGGCGCCGACATTTTTAAGGCCAAACGAGAGTTTGCGGTATGCAAACATCCCCCTAGGACAGATGAAATCCGTCTTATGTTGGTTGGCTGGGTTGATCTCAATTTGGTTGTAACCAAAAAAGCCATCCATGAATGAAAAGATGACACTTCCAGCACAATTGTCGATAATCTAGTCAATGAACGGGGTCGGGTGGTTATGCTTCGGACAAGCCTTGTTAAGGTCCCGATAATCAACACAGACGCGAATGGTACCCTATTTTTTGTTCATAGGGATGACGTTTGAGACCCAATCTGTCAACGGAAAAGGATATATGAAGCCAGCCTTTAAGAGCTTTTCAATTTTTGCCTTGATCGCCGTAGTCTTCCGGGGGTGTACCGGTCGCAACTTTTGACATACAGGTTTGATGTCGGGATAGGTTTTTATTTCATGAGAAACAATCACGGGGTCTATCCCAGGCATCTCCTCATAGGACCAAGCGAATACGTCTCGAAATCGCTTAAATAAGGTCGTACCAATAGCTATTTCTTCAGGGGAACACTTCGGGCCTATGCGAATGTGTTCCACTACACTAGGTTTCACCGAGATTTCTATCGGGGTGGTAGGATCAATGTTGGCCAAGTTTCCCTTAGTGTCTGAAAGACATGTAAGTATGGGGGAATGAGGGAACAGGTAGATATTCGGTGAAAAGATGGTGCTAATGTTGTCCTTTATGTACTCCAAAGGAGGGAGAAAAGACAACCTATGGTGGAGGTCATCCCACGGACCATCATCAACATTCATAACTTCCATGATGGACTCGTCTGAATGAAAAGTACGAAGTAAGAGATCAGGGAGAGATGATGCTCGTTGTAGAGAATAGGATGTGGAAGCCACAGTTAAGTGGTTCTCCAGCGTTGACTGGATAGTCTCATAAATGCGTTTAGCGGGTGAAAGAGGCATTGCGTCTCCAATCAGGTGTGTTGTGGCTTCGTCAGGTACAAGCCAAGTATCATTGGAGTGAGATGAAATCTCTGTGGAGATCATGTTCACCGAGGCAACATGATTAGGGGGGTCTGAAATTGGAAAAATGCCCATGAGAGATGAATCTTTCAAAAGGCCAACCCCTATACTCTCATACTGTTGTGACGTTTTTCCAATGGAAGGAACATGGTCACCAAGATGAGTAGTAGTGTCCGGTGTGCAAAAATCTATTTGGTCAATAGTAACAATTCGTCCTTGGTGGGGGAATTGTACTACGCAAAAGATTGAAGAGGCTACCGCCTGCATGGCGTAAAACCAATTGCGACCAAGCAAGAGATTATAATCTATCGGGGCTGAGACCACTTCCACATTAATGGTTACAGTCTTTCCACCCAACTCAACTACGAGAGCTTGTAGGATCCCATGAGGTTGAAAGCCATGCCCGTCGAATGCTTTCAACGTGGTAGGAGAACAATTCAATTCGGGAGAGCCAATGGCTCTCCAACAAGCGATCGACATGATAGAAGTAGAGGTGCCTTCGTCCAAAATGGAACAATGGACAATTTTCCCAGCAATGTTCGTAGCCACTTGAAATGCGAGCTGATGGGAAAGCCTCGGCTTGGCGTAGTCAAGTCAGAACATGATGGTATTCGAAGAATCAGGGTCGACTGCACTGATTGCTGCGAGGAGAGTTTTGCGTTGATTAGGAAAATTCTGCAGAACTTCCAGCGTGGCTATGGCGCAAGGAGCTTGTGCCAAGTCTTCTACGATATTGTAATTCTGTGTTGCCTGAGCATTAGGATTGAAAAGAGATTTTTGAATCGTGCTCTTGGGCGGTCGCAATATCGAATCCAAGGACGACTTCTCGATGGTGAGAGAAGCTGATGGTACAGTGACATCAGGTAAGGAGCTGGAAGCTTTTTCAGTATTACTTCCAACAGGTTCGTTCGAAGGGACCATGTTGTATGATCGCGAGCGAGTGTTCAAATTGATCGTCTCGTTACGCACCATGAGAACATGCACAGTATTGGATGGTTCCCCATGGGCTGGGGGGGTGAGCAATCATTTGCTGATTTTGAGTGGGAAATGGATCATTGAGGACTGCGGGAGTCGATTTACCCCTAAGAAACTTTTGGACTTCGTTTCTATGGGGATACTCTTTGGAGAAGTGATCATCTCCGCACAGTAGACAAGGATACTTTAGTTTCTGTTTCTGTTTGGTATCGTCAGGAGTGCTCTTTTTTTCCTATTGGGCAGAAGACTTCTTAGGTTTCCCTTTGTTCTTCTTCTTGCCGCTGGACTTCTGAGATGAAGCTGATTGGACAAAATTCACCTCTTCAGTTACAGTAGGAGTAGTCAATTTGGTGGTGTTGTGCCTAGCCTGAGTTGGTAATGGGGAGGAACCATGAAGGTTCGACGATCCAAAAGTGTTAGAAGCAGGATGGGTGTTAAGGGATCCAATGATGCCATCAGTTTGGGGACCCTTAGGAGGTTTCGTGGGGTATTAGGAGGTTTCGTGGGGTGATAAGTGTCGCGAGGTGCGTCGGGAAGAATTTCAAACAACATACCCGATTGAGCATAGACCAACTCTAGGTAATGCGCACGAGCAATAGCTTGTTCTTCAGTGACAGCGCCACCCATGGAGACGTCTCGAGATATGTGAGGGATGAGAGACTTCGTAAACCAATCTATTAGGAGTTGGTCTGGAATGGGAGCCTTAATCAAACGTCTTCTCCTCCGCCACTCATGTATATGAGTAGAGATATGAGTAGCGGTATTTTGGTGGATAGAGGTGAGAAGGTCTGTACCAGTTTCGTACCGTATAGGAAGTTGGAAGTGAGTCAAAACGTTCATAGCAAGAGAACCGAAATCATGAAAAGAATGAGGTGGTAGTTCGATATACCACTTGGCAGCCAAACCAGTGAGAGTCCGTTGAAATAATCTCAAACGGATCGAGTCGTCCATCAGAGAGTTGGATGAACACCATAAATGGTATGTCATCACATGGTGTTTAGGATCCTCGTCCATCTTGCCATCAAACTTAGGGATATCTGATGGAAGTTTCTCTGGAATCGGGGGCCAGTTAGTTCCATGGTAGATGGGGTCGTTCTTCAGTCGAGATATGTCAGGTAGGTCCAAAGTAGCCAAAAAGGGCAGCTGTTGATTAGGATGCGGGTACTGGTAGTACTGGTAAGGCATGTAAGGACCGGTAGGACCTCGTATTGACTGATTAAAGGGTGACCACGGAGGAAACTGACCGTAGGGGGGTGTGCCGCCCGGACCGTAAGGGGGTCCGCCACCATAAGGTGGTCCATTCCAATAAGGTGGGGGTCCACCTCCACCACCGGGAGGAGGTGGAGGTCCGCCGCCACCGCCGGGAGGAGGTGGGGGTCCATAACCATAATAAGGTGGCCCACCACCGTCTCCGCCTGGAGGGGGTGGTGGACCACCTCCATCGCCCGAAGGGAAATGTCCTCATCCATCATAATGGAGTGGTCCTCCGCCGCCTTAGCTAGGGGGGGGTGCTGGACCATTCTCGCCACCGTCGGAAGTGTGGGGGCCGTTGTTGGTAAAATGAGTTGGACCTCTGCCAGAAGGGAGAGGTCCGCCTCCTCCAAAGTTAGGTGGGGACCCACCACCTCTAGCAGGAGGTGGGGGTGGACCGATCGGGGGTGGTGGTGCTTGAGGGATAGTTGGTTGGGGTCCATGTTGTAAAACGGGTTGTTGCCCCCATAGAGTGTAGGGATTTACGGGATAGGGTATCCCGTATGGTGCGTTTCCGGGATTAGATTGGCCTGATGCAGGGTTAACAGAACCTGGATACGCTTGACTCCAAGAGGGTTGAGTTACATTGGATGGCCCCCCAACATGAGATAATCCCATGGTGGATGGTCTAGCGGGTTGGGAAGGTCCAACGGGAGGTCTGTTGGGGATTCCACCGCCTATGTTTTGGTTAGGAAACGGGGGTTTCCCCCCAGCCACAATAGGCTGACCACTATGTAAAGGTTGAGCCAACACAGGTTGTTGATTAGCTACCGCAGTAGTAACATTACCAATAAGGTAATTCGGGGGAATGGAGTATCCTCCTCTCGAATTTTGAGGTGGGGGAGGAACTGGTAAAGTAACCGTGGTAGTAACAGGTGCATTGGAATGTTGCTGTTCAACAAGTTGGGTAGTAGGAAGTACTGAACTGGTCTCCTGTCTAGGAGATACATGTGCAGGGATGGATGGTTGACCAGTTTCTGTAGTGGTCGCATGTTGCGCGGATGATTCCTGTGACTTGGAAGATAGGGAGTGATTTGGGATGGGTCGGTAAGGGGGTAACGATGGGTTGATTTATCCATTCCAACGATCTAGGCTCTCCCGGAGCGACGAGAGGTAAGTCTGGTGAAGTGGGATTTTGTGCTTCTTCATCTTGCAGGGGATGAGAGGCAAGAGAATCTGGAGGAGTATGTGGAAACAAATGTCCTCCAATATTCAAAGTGGGGTTTTCCACTTCATGTAACCCAACCTTGACTTGAGGATCCATCCTCACCCTCGAAATTACCTCCTGGTTAAGGGGATATTCGGGTGGTAAGTTTTGGATTCTACGGGACCTTCTCCAAGGAAAGTCAGCCAGAGTGACTGAAACAAAAATTTTCTCCTAAGGGAAGCTGAAAGAAAAGTAGACCAGACAAAACCCTACACAAACTAAGGCCACAAGCAAACTTATGTGATAAGAGTGGATTCAAAGTATGGAACCTCACGAGATTATCAAGGCATCGCAAACCGCTATATACTGCAGGGTCCAACAATATGACGTGATAAGGAGGATTGGGATTGTACCCTTGCTTGCATACCCGATTACCTGGACAGTACTTTCATGCTAATCTCCCCGAGTGCTATTCTCAGTGTATTGCTTTGCCAAGACGACCAAATGGTTAACTCAGTTGGTTTCAGGAATCCTAGTGGTGTCTCCCGATATACGCAAGGTACGTGGGAGCTCAAATCCGTAGTGGTGCTATCTAATGCACAATCGTTCGGCAAGATACCTGTTATCACACCATAGTAGCAGGGCTACTATTATTGCTTAGCAGATATCTGCACATTCCAGAGCTTCCATTATTCAGAGCTTGGATATGATGATTGTACATTTTGAGATCACTCATGATCAGAGCAGTGTATTATTCAGACTCATGTTAGACCTTGTGTCAAGGCTGAGCCTTGAGAGTTCAGATTTGATGACCGATGTGACCCTTTATCCCATACAGTTTCAGTTCAGTGCTTAGAGATGTATTGCAGCAATGTTTCATATGATATATGATGATTATTCTTGTGAGGATGTTATATGACCTATGGATGTTTTATCATTGACTGTGGATTATTATCTTGTGGCTTTTGTCATGTTCACAGCATTGGCTTGGTATATAATTCATGATGTGGCAAACTGTATAAAATGAACTATCTTAATAATAATTTAAAATGGACTTTTTACTTTCACATTTAGGTTGTTTGACAAAACTCACTGGTTCACTACCCTACATAGATATGGTCTTTCTTGACACCATTTTTCAGCTAGCTTAGGCTCCACCTTCACTTGACTCCATCCATACATGACTTTCTTTATTTGACTTTAAACCTTGACTTGTCTTACTTGACTTTCTAGTACTGAGGACTTCCCTTTTCTCTACCACTGTGTTTGGACCGCATCCCTGTATGTTTAGTGTCTCGGCTCTGAGTTGGTGACAAAACTTGCCTTTGGTAAGTTGGATTGTAGGCCTAAATCATTCTGGTCGTTTGTCCAGATGTTTGGCACTGGCTCGAACTCCCCCTAGTCACTTGAGATGTTGTTGGCTAAAACTGAAAGCTCATGTACTACTTATGGAAACTTATATAAATTCTCCCATGGAAACTAAAAAGGGCAAGAGCGATGAACTGCTAAAAATACTCCTCGAAGAGTATAAGAATGGTCCAAAAAGCAATGGTTCTTAAAAGTTATATCTAAACAATTGCTGACCTTATATGTATATGTAAACATGCCCTGGATGCAAGTTGCAATTAGTTGTGCTTATCAGCACACCTGAGATCCGAAGGGTTATGTAGGCCAAAAAGGCCATGAAATGAAATTGAATGATCCTAATGAACTTGGATCAACTTGATGTAGACATGATGCTTAAGTTGAATAAGCACTCTCTAAACAACTTACCCATTTGTGAGGCACAACCATTCCCCGTGTTATTTTGTCCAGCACAGAGTTTGTAGTTTCCCCTCTCTCCCAGTCCAAAGTATATTTTAGCTGAGTTTAGACAAGTCACTCCCTTTTCCCAACCTTTGTTCCTAGCCTTCATCCTTAGCTAGTAGTTAGACCATGTCCGATGGGTGAGTTTGTCGTTTAAGCTATTGTACAAGTGAATACAAATAACAACAGAATGAACAAATATGTTAAATGCCACTGAATGATGTTATACTTTAAGTTGAGCTATGAGTATGATTAGAGGAACATGTCTTAGTCTATTGATATGATTTATCCTTGGTTGTATGTTGACCTAGTCAAACCTAGTTTGACCATGGTCATTTCTTGGGATCCGTGATGAGGTGGGCCATATATGCTTATGGATGATGATTGATGGCCCCACATACTCTTGATGAGGATGCTATATGATGGACATATGATTCAGATGATGATTGATGCAGTTCAACAGGTTTTATTATTACTTCAGATCATCAAATTATACACTGTCCATATATGGTGGACCCTACAGCTAGCCCATCAGGGAAACCCATGGTGTATGAGTACACATTCCTAGTAGATTTGGGACTTCTGGATCAAATGAGACACTTATCTTTCAGTTCTGGACACTTTTGACAATGATAGATGCAGTTTTACACTTGTTGACCAGATTTGGGGTTGATTTCCCAGCCTGAGCAACAGGGGCCATGAGAGGCCAATTCACCTAGGGCGCTGTATGAGGAGGGGGTGGTCCAACCACTTTCTATTACCATTTGTCCCCGCTTCTGGAGAGCCTGGAGGGATCAGTTTGACAACGCAGGTGCCTTAGGAGGCAGTTTCAACACTTTCACAGTTACCGAGGCAGTCCAGAAATGGGATAAAGGGGTCACTGAGGAATTCGATTTGGGCAATTGAGGCAAGGTTTTGGCACTTGGTTTTCACAGAGGTCTTCCAGGGTGAACCCACTATCTTCCAGCCAGTTTTCACCACTTGGGTGGGTCCATAGAGATCACAGGAGGTCTTTTACTGCTTGTATGTCATAGATTCTGAGGACAGATTTGATCATTTATATTTATCTTGGACATATTATATTATTTTACTGTGCCATGGGGATGAGCTAGTAAGGATTGATGCCTCCTAGCCCCACCCCGAGCTCCATGTGTCATGTCCTAGTCATATGAGGTGGGATTTTGTACTTTTACCCCCTCTAGTGGATGACGTCACCCTCCTTGAGTATCTTTAACTATGACGTCATCACCTTTTTGAGTGATCCATGTGTTATGTTATTATGGTTCATCTTAGCCATTGATTTTGTATTGAGATCTTTTAATCTCAACCACTCATTTTATATTGTATTGTAAAGTGGTATAGGGTTTTGGTCTTTATTATCTTATATAAGGAGGAGACCCCCTATTGTATAGCTCACCTTTGGAGCTCTGGAATATTGGAATAGAACACTTCTTTGTGGAGCATATTTCTCTTGTCTTATGGATTCTCTTGCATCTTGAGTATACAGTATCTCTTCTATGTATCATTGTGGGTTTTGGAGCTACATCTTGTTTTCTTGCAGGGAGGCCGAATTGGTGGAGAGGAGGATGATTTCTTGAGGGTTATTGTTGGAGGGATCCACGTATTCTCTCTTGGGTTGATCTTGGTGACAGGGAGTATCATTATTGTATCTTTGTGACATAGTTGATGCTTTCTATTACATCTTTCTAGCATTTTCATAATCATCTTACTTGGATTGTTTCACTTGATCTTGTCTTGTAGGAGGAGGACGATTTGGCATCTTGGAGGAGGACGTTTTGGCTTGGAGCAACAAAATTTCACTATTGAATATACACATACGAGAATTCTATCAATTTGCAAGGTGGCCATAAGCAATTGAGGTAAGTCTACAAGGTATGTGCTTGGATCCATCCATTTCTTCTTCATTGGTCACAAACCCTTAAAATTTAAAACCCTCATTTTGGTTTTTCTTAGATCTACTTGGATCTAGCCTAGCTTTTGAAAAGATATTGAAAACCCACCTCTATAGCATCCACGACAATTCAGATCTATAGTTTGGTGGTGATTGGGTTCCGTTTGACACACTTTTCAAGGCAAAGTAGCCCTCTTGAGGCAAATCGCACCCCTTGGGAGAAGCTAGTTGGGTTAGATCTAGCACATGGGTAAGTGAGATCCCACTTGATTCACACTCTCCTCACTTGATAACCTACCCCTAGTGCTTTACCTTGTTGATTTTTTCCTTGTGGGCCCCATTCCTCATTTTGAGGGTTGTGCCCCACTTGGGTCAATTTGGTAATGCATTTTCAATCTCAGATCTATGGAGATCTAACCATTGGATGCCCATGATTTTCAAGATCCACACTAATACTTGCCTAAACTACTTGGATCTACATTTTGGTAGCCATTGGACTTGATTTGACACACCTTACCATGCTTTTAGTCTCCCTTGGGCAAATTCGCACTCCTTGGGAGATTTAGTTTGTCCACTTCTACAACCTGGGTAGTTGAGATTCCATTGGATTTGGAAAGAGCATACCTTGAAACCTACATATAGTGTCTCATTTTGTGAAGATCTGCCTTGGGGGTAGCATTCCTTGTTTTAGGGGATTGTTGTCCACTTGGGTCACATCATGAAACATTAGATCTAGTAAGATCCAACCATCACATCTCAATTAGCCCACTTGTTTTGCATCCTAGGTGTCCCGATCTACAAGTTGACATCTCTTTTGACTCCATTAACCCATCCATCAAGGCACTAGTCCACCTAGGGAAATTTGCACTCATTGGGAGTTGTGTCAAGTCTTAGATCCCATATGTGGGTATCTCTAATTTCATCTTAGATCCTTGGATCTATCTCTTACATACCCCTTGGTACCATTTACACCCCTTAACTCCACCTTGTGGGTCCCATTTGAGCCATTTCCATATCCCAAGGAAGTGGGTCCCACATGTGTACTTCATGGTACTAAATCTTGTCATCTTACTTCATCATGTGGCCTAAATCATTCATTGGTTGAAATACTAATCACTTCTTAAGCCTCCTTCAACCATACTTAAACTTCTAGGTCCATCTAACCTTGCATTGGTTTCCGTAACTTGTCTTTTACATATTCCTAGGAACCTTTGTTTGGGTCCAAGCATCTTTGATTGGTTATAGGGTCTCCCCCTAGGTCTTGATTTATCTCGATCTTAAAGTGAAGAGTGCCTCGGTTGACGTGACTCCCAGCCTGCATTGGGAATCGTGGCATCTCTTAGGTCACCTCTTCAGTTGTCTATATCCTCTACCATCCCGGATGGGATACCACCAGGGACAACTACAAGTTGTGTGATAACAAGACCTTCCGATATACTACCGAGTACGTGATACACCCTTCGATATATGCCAAGTACGGATTATGGTACTTGGTGGGTACGTGAAGGAGCTCGATATACCGATAAGTACGTGGAAGACTACAATACCCCCGGGATATAGTGCTAGAAAATAATGACAACTGCCACGCTTAATGACCCCGGAACACGTCTCTAACTTACACACAAGTTTCTAAATATTTTACCCTAGTTCTACCGTTAATTTTATTTGGACGGTTAGGTGAATACATGAGGTGAGTACGTAATCGGAAGCATAATGCAAGTCCTAGCTACATGCACGAAATATTCTTTTCTTTCGATGAATGCTACCTATGGGAGGGAGAAATCTTTTCCTTTCCAACAATTTTACCAAAACAAAAGCAATGCAACAATTCCCAATTCAAACAAGTTTGACTATAAAAGCATTCTTTTCATTTTGTGCGAAACGCAAGAATCACAACACTACTAATCCAAATCACAACATTTTTTCTTTTTCTTTTCCTTTTCAAAACGAAAATGATGCTAGGTAATGAAAAGAGAGAATTCTAAGATGGAGTATGCAAGCTTTTCAATTTCACTTTCAATGGCCTAAAAGCAGTAAGAATTAAAAATGCGTCCATCCTTCCTTAGCATGGAACTAATTTTGCAAAAACTGAAGTAAAATTTTGGATTTTTCGAGAAAATGAGAAACTCATAACTCCATAAATACACAAGCGATCACACATTCATTCGATTTTTCCAAAAATTCATAAGCAAAACATTCCAATGCATGAACAATTTTCTTCAACAATGCTTGAGAAATGATGGAAAAGAGGCACTTTTAACTTTTCAATGGATGCATCAAAATATTAACTTTATAACAACTATGCTTTCATATGTAAATGACTGATAAGAAAACACTACTTGCAGCACTCAGTGCACTCAGAAAACTTAAGAAAAGACAAGCACTCAATCAAACTTAAAGACACACTTGACTCAAAGTCAGACAGTAGAAAGCAAACCAAGCAAGCAAAGCTCAAAAATAATGTAAATGAGGTATGGGAGCTGATTTGATGTAGTAGCCAGATCAGTTAAGGAGAGGAGGGAATGCAAGGGTGAGCAGATGAAGGTGGGGGAGACAAGAGTATCCACCACTACCGGTTCTCAGACTTGTCCAAGATGAAACCCAAAATCAATCCAAACAAAACCAAACACTCAACACACAAATCAAAGATGGGATCTCTGGCTGGATCTTGCAGCACAGAGGAAGTTCATACAACAAACCAAAGCTCAGATTAAGAAATGGAGATGGGATTCCTGCATGCCAAATTCGACAAATCGGCGCACTATGTGCTTGTACATAGTGTGACGTCGCAGTTCACCAATGTGGGGAGTGCGACGGTGTCACAGTATACTAGTGAGAGGACTGCGATGAGTGGATAACAGACAAAGAATAGAGACACAATGTCGCTCTGTTTTCACTAACCAGGTGCGACAGGCGAGTTCTAAGTTAAAAAATGAATCAAATATCCAAGCAGTGAACTATGAAATGGTTTGAAAATGAGTAGTACAAACTCAGAGGAAGCAGATCAGAGTCCTCAAGATGAATATTTGATAGCGAAATCAACTCAAGAAGCAAATGACAAATAAAAGGCTTGTGTCAAGCAATCAATTGAAAATGACTCTCAGATTGACAACTACAGAACAAGACATACACTCCCTAGTATGGTCGCCAGATTTGTTTCATGGACAATATACCGAGAGCAGACTCAAGGCATGATCTCCCTAGCTTAATGTAAGTCTAGAACAAATAGGACAGAACATAAAATACTTTCCTAGATCATATAGAAGTACAAACATAAGAGTAGATCGCTTACCTTAGATTTGTAGATCCCTTTCTCCTTCGTTGATCCAATGCTCCAGCGCTGCTAGATTGCAAGTAGCTAAACCCTGTTGAACATGTGACAGACCATGAGAAGTGAAAGCATATATCTCATATGATAGATCTAAGCTAACAGTTAAGGAGGAAAGCTCTTAACATCATCAAGGAGACAACATTTATGGAAAGTAATTATATTAACTGTATTGAAGAGTGGAGAAGTACAATAGAAAAGAGGATTACAACGATTGCCTTAACACTGCAAGCTCCTTCTGACAAGCCATGCCAAAGCTCCTAGAGAGAAGTGGATGTTCCCCAAGCTAGAGTATTAGATCTATTGAGCTTGATTTCACCGACATAAGAGTACCATAGACTTCCTCCTCTTGGAATGGGAGTGAGCTTCATTTAAATAGGACTAAGTGGATAGGGTATGGATAAGATAGGTTGAGATATGATAGGAGAGGCTTAAGGGATCTTTCCAAGGAGTTAGGAGTCAAGTGCCAGCTCCCCCAAGAGGTCAAGGATAGGGTCCCAAGTCAGCAAGCTTCGAAAGGGGCTTGAAGGGCTATTTTTTTTCCATTAATTGACATCGGCACACCCTGCAATAGAGCAAGCTGCGATGTCGCATGCTGCATGAATGTAACCCGCGACGACCTCACAAAACCTAGTACAAATGGGTACAAATCCTTCCAAGTCAACCACTCAGTCAAGGTAACTTTAGGGATATATACACTGAATCTCATGATGGGAAGATTTTAGGTGTAACAAAATCCCCCCAAAGCATGAAGCTATTGAAAGATAGACAGGTGAAATGCTTTAATAGAAGGAATGGCAATGAACTTGTAGGACGAAGAACGCTGCTGCAGTATAACTGACTCTGAGTATACAGTCTCAAATGACTCACAACATGGCTGCCGACCAATACAATGTAGATCCATGGTAGTAATGACCGACTGAACACAATTATGGCTACTAGACACAAGCGTAGATCCATGATGAGATAATAACACAGCCACGACCAATACAAAGTGGATCCATGTAATATGACTCAATACAAACTCCATCGCAACCTGGGTAAAATATGACTTCCCAGGGTCTTCAAGCTGAACCCGCAATGATACGAATATATCCATGTGATTACAAAGGTCCTGACGTCGAACATGGTAGAAACCACTTGATTACCGATCATTGATGTAAACCGTTAACAAGCGCGAGGGAGATCACCATTAATGTCAATGATTCCCAAGGTATCACAGTACATATAATCAAGCATGAATAAGTGAGTTGAAGTCGAACGCAAGATGAAATCTTTCAATCAAGAGTCAATGATGTAAACTCATGTTGAAAGCGAGGTAACCTACCATTGAGGCATGCAGGGCCAAGGTACTTGGTTGGTTTCTAGATTCAATCCTCGGATGATGAGTTGATGTCGACAAGGATGAATCCATCGAAGGAGGTCCATGATGAATCCCCCATCAATCGACACGAAACACGACAAAATATGTGTAGAGTAGATCGGATGGTACAGTAACATGCAAGACCGACTCAGAGTAGACCATCATGGTGACGGGCGTACTGACTGTAGATGATAAATGGTGGATGTATTCTTGAACATGGGCATGGCATGATGTTAACACCCAAAAAGTGCTCATTATCTCATCTCCCTCATTACATGACTCAATTGTTCATATTTCCTACCATATTTGCCTCCAAAACCCAAAAAACCCATTAAAAAGCCTCCAAAATGCCAAAAACCATTAAAAAGCCTCCAAAAGGCCCAAAACCCCATTTTTCCCCCCAAAATAATGTAAATTCCTCCAAAAATAGCAAAAACCCTCTAAAAAGGGAATAAAAAATACAAAAAAGAGGAAAAAGAGGGAAAAAAGGAAGCAAAAACCCTATACAGCTGACCTAAACCATATGGTGCCCAAAACCATGGGTCAGCACTCCACCACTAAAAACCTATAAATAGGTGATGGAGGCTCCTCATTTTTCATCCACAATCATCCCTATCCTTACGCTGCTGAAAAATTCCTTGAAACCCTAGCTCTCCATTTGGAGCTAATTCTTGAGAACCCTTTTGGCCCCATTTCCAAAACATATTTGGAAGAAGGAGAATGAACAACACTGGATCTTGGAAGCAACCCTCTTGGCCTGCTGCAAAGGCTCCACCAACCTCTACATCTGAGGTAATTTTTAATACAAAAAGAGAGATCTTCACCATATTTTCATGTTTTATTATTTATGTTAATGCTCATGCTAAGTTAAAATTCATATTGTTTTACTGCTTTTATTTACTGTTTATTGAACTGCTACTAAGGAGGCCCTTCTCCTTAGTAGGTGTGCACAAGCTAGGGTGAAAACCTTGGCTACAGTTTTGGTGACTCCCCTAGTGTTCCTTTGAATTTCTGGTTATAGTTTTAAACATTTTTAATTTTCTGCAATATTTTTTCTGTTTTTCCCTTTCGGCTGTCCCTTTCGGCCGCTGTAAACCACGTCTTTTGTCCCCGCAGTTGCGATCTGACCGAGTCTTTTAGACTGTTACCTACGATCCAACCGTGGCTCTCATACCATTTCCCACGATCTATCAGCGGTTTTCAGTCTGTTACCTGCGATCTGACCGTGTCTCTTAGCCTGTTTCGTGCGATCCGACCGCGGCTATTCACCCCTTTTCCCGCGGTGCGCCTGCGGCTTTCATCCATTTTTTTGCTATCTGCCTGCGACTTTTGTCCTTTTTCCTGCGGTCCGCCTGCGGCTTTCAGCCATTTTTCTGCTATCCACCTATGACTTTCGGCCTTTTTCCCGCGGTTCGCCTGCGGCTTTCATCCATTTTTTTGCTATCCATTTGCGACTTTCAACCTTTTTCCCGCGGTCCGCTTGCGGCTTTCAGCCATTTTTCTGCTATCCGCCTCCAACTTTCAGCCTTTTTCCCTCAGTCCGCCTACGGCTTTCAGCCATTTTCCTGCTCTCTGCCTGTGACTTTCGGCCTTTTTCCCACGGTCTGCCTACGTCTTTCAGCCATATTCCCGCAATCTATCTGCGACTGTCGACCTGTTTCCCGCGATTTGACAGCGCAGATTTGCCATAGACCCGCGGTATGTTTTCTGCACTTTTTCCCTGTTTGAACCCAGTTTTTTGCTGCAATATTTTCTGCACCTGCATAGCCATCTTTCCTATCTGCAACCTTACTTCCCTACATCATTTTTCTGCAGTATTATTTCTGTTCCATTTACATAATTTTTTTTAAATTTTAGCATTTTAATTGAAAAGAGAAAATTTTGCATTTCAAAGTTTAATTTCTGCATTGTTATTTTTAGTTAGAAATTTTCCCACCCCATGGCACTTTTACTTGGGTTCATCATCTCACACGCACACACTCTATCACTTAATTCAAGTGAGCCTTAAAATACTACTTAACACAACCAACATTCTAACCTCACTTGGGGAAAACATAAGAATCTTGTAGTTAGGTAGGATCAGGGGGATAGGCATCCAAATAACACCCCTCGGTTGCTTACACTTGAGACATAGTTGTTATCCATTAGGGAACCAAAATCCCCCAGTACTTTTTGGCATGGTCACATCCAGTTTATCAGAGGGCCTCTCCCCTAGGAGGGTTGAAGTAGCCAGACTGGTTCCGGAGGCCTGAGTGGAATACCGCACTCCATTCAGTAACCGAAGAATACCTTTCGTAGTTCTCGATGTATCACCCGTATGGGGATACAACGGCGATAAAACCAAACTACAAATTCACCTTTTCTGGACGTGTCATGAACGAGGTATCTTAGTTTCCTTTCTTCTAGGATTGACTACCCGGTGTCCCTCCCGGTAAGGGGATATCTTTAGCTACTTGGCTCTACTATCTATATTGTCTGACTTGGATTTCATCACCTTGTAGAGGATATGTCTGGTTGAGTCAGAATACTATTTAGCTAGGTGTTTGCATGCTCTCTTACCTCCTTTTGGTCTAGCGAGTCCACTATTTTTATTTTCTACGAAACCTGCTACTTGTTGGTATTCTGACCATTTATGTTGATACTCCGCTTATTGTAGCACAGCTGTTACAGTAAGTGTTTTGAGTTGGTTGTTGGCCTGAGTGCCATATTTTTTGCGCTCTCCTTCTGCACACTCGGTTGCATTAGGGTTTTTGAGTTGGTTTTCACTCAACACAACCCCCAGATACTTGACACCATCTGTCACCATTGAGTCCCCGAGACATTCTCGGTGCCTCCGAGGCGAGCTCCCGCAGCACGGTTCACTTGACATCACCCATCATAGACCTAGATCTTCATCACTTGATACCACTAATCATAGATCTCGAGCTTTGTCACTCGACTCCACTCGTCAATGGCATAGAACTCTGTCACCCGATCCAGATGCCCCTTATTTTACCTCTGATTCTAAGGCAAAGTCCGAGAACCCCACTTACACTGCACCAACCAGCCCCATGGCTGGCATGACTTCCAACCCTTTCTTTGTAGGGACCATTGGTGGAGCATCCACCACCACACCAGCTACCACACCCGCTTTGGGTATGCCCTCGATGGGGCCCACATCTACCATTTTGATCACTGTACCCATTCCAGTAGCTAGCATACCCATCCCAACTCCATCAGTGACTCACACTACCCTTGGCGGTGCAGAACCGTCCCATATCACTTTTTTTCCTCCACCTAGGAGCAACATCCCAAACCTAGCCCCTCCACTCAGGGGCATTGGCCCCAACATTGTCACAACCACTAGTATGTCACATCCTTCTACTAGTTTTCCATTCATGGCTAGTCTCAACCTTCCTGACCTGGCTAGACTGACTAACGATCCCATCAGACACGACCCTGCGTGGCCTCACATGCCCACCAAGCTCCCCTCCGACATCCCTAAGTTTGAGGGCAAGGCAGGTGAAGACCCCCAAAACGATATTATGTCCTTGCATCTATGGTGTTCCTCCAACTCCATAGTGGATGACTTTGTCCGCTTTCGTCTGTTATAGCGCACCCTCACTGGCTCTGCAGCTAAGTGGTACATCGAGCAGCCCCATGGGACCCATGCCACCTTTACTTCCCTTGCCTTGACTTTCCTGCAGTTCTTTCAGTTACTTGTCCGCTATGATGCAGGAGTTGAGATCCTACTATCTTGCAGACAGAACATGGCTACCCACATCACCAACCACATTCATGAGTGGCATCGACGCCGAAGCCTCTGCAAAATCAAGTTAGACGAGTGTATCTTCTTAGATTGGTTTCTAAAATCTCTCCTTCCTGTCATTGCCAAGGATGTGGCATCCGAACGACCCCAGTCCGAAGAAGAGGCCATCCTCAAAGCCCAGCAATTTGATCTTATTTATGCCCAGTCTGGCTACCTATATTCCATCATCCCTGATGCCCCCCGCGGTGATTCCTCCCGACACGATGCGCCGGGGGCATCCCATGCTGTAGATGGCATCATTAGCCGTATAGCCTCACATAACCAACCCTTTTCCATAGCACGTCTTAGCCATGGCCCTGACCTTTCGCGGGCTACATCTCAGTCCGGAGCAACCAATTCATATGCTCCCATGGCACATCACCACCATTCCCATGGACCCTCATGTCCACCTCAGTGCTTTGGTCATGCATCCCCTGCTTACACCCCCCCGGTCGCACCTTAGCCATATTACCACCCACAGGCTGCACCAGCTCCTGTATCCTCTCAATCCCAACCTGCTTATTACCCACCATAGGCAACCCTTGCGGCAAACCCACAACCCGTTCCATAGATGTATCAACAACCCCCACAAGGTTCAACACCTGCATCACCTCCACCTACTTATTATCCACCATAGCCTGCTCCCGCACCTGCACAACCCTAGAACCCACTTGCTGCCCAAGGGCAAGTGTATGCCCAACATAATCCGCAGCATAACCAAAATAACCAGCGCCAATAGGGCTAGCAAAACCGTGGCAAAGGTCGTAACCATGGGAACAATCCCCCTCCAGAACAAGGCGGTCAACCTCCCAATCCCCCAAACAACAATAACGCGGCACCTTCCAACTAGAACCCTGATCAGCCGCCCAAACAAGCCAAAAATCCTAATTTGCGAACAAACCATCCTTGTTCTATTTGCAGGGTCTATGTCCACTACAGACATGCTTGCCCACATTTGGAGCGAGCCCGGCAACTTTGGACCGATGATGCCCACCGCCAAGGGCATGCGGCTCCTCAGGCGCCGCCCAACCCCCCACCAGCTCAGAATCAACCCTTGGTGCTACAAAACCATTTACCGACCCAAGGCATAGTGAACACTCAGCCGTTGGCTCCCCCTCAAGGAAACACGCCACCACAATAGCAAATCACTTATGCCGCTCCTGATCAACCCATGTTAGACTCAGGTACCCATAATTTGTTAATGATGTCATCCGCCGATGTCAACCTTCAAACCCGTCGGAACCAATATGGCTCCACCCCTGAAGCCCCTCCCGTCGAAAAAAACACTAACACTCATCCCACTGATCAGTCGTCACGTATCCCTCCGGCTCCACTAGATGGCGCCTCCAAAGCACCTCGCTTCCCACTTCGCCGCATCAACAATAATCCCAATGCTCGCGCTGCATCTAATTACAACATTGTAGATGACTTAGCCCAGTCCCCCGCAGCCATGTCTACTTTAGAGGTCTTAAAAAACTGTCCTTCACAGCGCAAGACTTTGTTCTCCACCATTGGTGCTATTGACCCAAATGATTCATGACTGATGGCCTTCGATTTGGACCAATCCGAACCACGCCTGCCTTCCACTTTAGCGTTCCAAGTTTCTGTATCCGTTTGGAATCTTGTCATCCATCCGATTAGCAACTCAAAGTTTCCGCAATGATGAGGAGATTCTAGAAGCTCTCACTGCCCCGGATTACCCCTGGGAAGATATGCACCATCGTTCCTACTTCCTCCCAGAAGAGTCCTCCTCCACCACAGCCACCCAATTTGCGGTTGAGTCCAAAGATTTCCTTCCCACCAAAATCAACTGGTTTAAGGATCCCATTCCCGCTCCTAATGCCTTTGAGGAAGGTAACATGGCCAACATCTCACCCTTCATCCACATCGATATCTTTGACCCACCTGGTGCTCTTGAAATCATTACATTAGGAGCCTCCTGCAGTGAGTATGAGATCGGAGAGTACAAAAAACTTTTCCAAGAGTTCCGTGATGTCTTTGCCTGGTCCTATACCGAAATTCCTGGTCTCGACTCCACTATTATAGAACACCACATTGACACATGGAAAAATGTACCCCCCCCCCCCCCCGTTCACCAGAGCCCCATTCATCCCTCAAAGCTCCCCACCGTTAAAGTAGAGATTGAGAAAATTCGCAAAGCAAGATTCATTTATCCTATTGCATATACCACTTGGGTTTCTAACCCCGTCCCTGTTAACAAGAAACAAGGCACCATCAGAGTATGTACTGACTTCCGCGATTTAAACCGAGCCTGTCCCAAAGACAACTTCCCCACACCATTTATTGACCAACTCATCGATGCGTGTGCGGGGCATGAAGTCCTATCTTTCATGGAGGGTTTTTCTGGATACAACTAGATTCAAATTAGCAAGGAAGATCAGTACAAGACTGCCTTTACCACCCCATGGGGCACCTTTTCC
This sequence comes from Larix kaempferi, assembly GCA_027924585.1. Lineage (NCBI taxonomy): Eukaryota > Viridiplantae > Streptophyta > Pinopsida > Pinales > Pinaceae > Larix > Larix kaempferi. The sequence goes on along the minus strand of BSBM01000994.1, from coordinate 20,282,722 downwards.
TATCGCGTCATGCCTTTCGGCCTTAAAAATGCTGGTGCCACCTTCCAGCGGGCCATGACCTATTGTCTTCACGACTTGGTCCATATCCTCCTAGTCTATCTTGACGATCTTACAGTTCGTTCCCGGAAACGATCATACCACCTTAATGACCTCCGGCAAGTCTTTCTGCGTTGTCACAAATATCAAATCCGCTTGAACCCACTCAAGTGTGTATTTTGCGTTCTGGTAGGCCGGTTGTTGGGTTTCATTGTTTCCCATAAAGGAATCGCTGTTGACCCCCTGAAATTCCAAGTCATCATAGACCTTCCCGCTCCTCGCATGCTCCGACAGATCCAGAGTCTGCAGCGAAATTCTAATTTTCTCCGACGCTTCGTTCCTGATTATGCCACCATCGTTCATGGTTTCTTACGACTGCTTCGTACCCACATACCCTTTGTTTGGGATGACCAAGCGCAAGCTGCATTCGAAGCCCTTAAGAAAGCTCTCACGCAAGCCCCTTTGATCTCCCCTCCGGATTTCTCTCAAGACTTCATCCTTTACGTCTCGGCATCCGATCATGCCATGTCTGGAGTCCTTGTTCAAGAAGACGCTGCTCGCCAGGAGCATGTCATTTATTACGTCAGCTAGACCTTGTCTGGACCACCCCTATGTTACCCGTATGAGGAAATACTAGCCCTTGCTGTGGTCTTTTCCGTCCAAAAATTGCGACATTACATTTTACTCAGTCATACCATAGTTGTCACCGACTCCAACCCCATGGTCTATCTCTTGAACCGGCACCTCTTGCAAGGTTGCGTTGCTAAATGGGTAATTATCCTCCAAGAATATGACCTCACTTTCACAACCCCTAAGAGCACTAAATCCCTCGCGCTTTCCCAGCTCATCATCGACCTCCCATCCCTTTTACCGTCCCCACAAATCTCCGATGAGTTACCCGACAATCACTTGTTCATCATCTCGTCCGATGACCCATGGTATGGTGATATTTTGTTATACCTTCGTACGCTGAAGTTTCGACCCAACATAAATCATGATGGACGCCGTTGTATCCGTCACCAGGCCTCTCAATATCTCCTCTTGGGCGATGTCCTTTACCGGAGAGGGGTTGACATGATTCTCCGTCGTTGTCTTACACACGAGGAATCCGAACAAGTCCTCAATGACAGTCATAGCGGTGCCTACGACGGACATTTCTCTAGAATGGCCACCGCCCAAAAGGTCATCCGTGCCGGATACTTCTGGCCCACACTCTTTACCGACTGCATCACAGCGGTCAAACATTGCCATAATTGCCAACTTTTTGCCCCTAAGGCTGGGACACCACCCGCTCCATTACACCCAGTCGTCATCGTTGGCCCCTTTTGTAAATGGGCCATTGACTTCATGGAATGTAAATCCTCATCCGCCAAGGGCCATAAGTACATCATTGTCGCTGTAGACTACTTCACCAAATGGGCTGAAGCCATGCCCACCTTCAATTGTAAAGCTGACACCGCTGCCCGTTTCTTTTTTAACCATGTTATCACTCGATTTAGGGTCCCCAAACAGTTGGTCTCAGACCATAGTTCACACTTCGAAGATTCCATTTGGCGCGAGTTATCCACACTACTGAAGTTCGAACATAAGTATTCCTCTGCTTACTACCCCCAAGGTAACGACCAAGTAGAGGCCATTAACAAAATTTTAAAAACCATCCTCCAACGCACTATTGACCTGCATAAGTCCAATTGGCACCACATGATGTTCCCTACATTATGGGCTTACCGTACATCAACTAAGACCGCCACCGGTTTTACCCCGTTTCATTTAGTTCACGGTGTAGAGTCTGTCCTCCCCATCGAGTGTTAGATACCTGCCTTACACATCGCCATCGAGCTTCTCCCAGACACCTCCCCACTCAAGCAACATCTGCTATCATTAGACCAAGCTGACGAAGACTGTCATGCCACCCTCCAAACCATTGAAGCTGCCAAGAACCGCTCCAAAGCTGGTTACGACAAACATGTCCACCCTGAACTTTCCTTGAAGGAGACCTTGTTCTCGCTTATGACCAAGCCCACGACAAGATTGGTAAAGGAAAGTTTGAATCCATGTGGCAAGGCCCTTACATCGTGCAAACCTGCCTTGGAAATGGGGCATACATTTTAACTGACTCAGAAGGTTACCCTTTGCGCAACCCCCGTAATGGGTTGTATCTTAAACTTTTTTATCCATAAACAAACCCGCGGCCCCATTGGTCCATATTGTACAGTTTGATTTCTTCTTGTTTTTCACCTTTTTTACCGCAGCCTTACATTCATCATTTTTGCATGATCACAGATGGACCATCTTCCACCTCATTACATTGGCTTCGCCGATGGAGCGAGCCGCTAGTCTCCAAACCTGGCCTCTGCAACATGGGTCTTATATTCCCCTTCACATGAGTTGATCCACCTCAACGGAATGTGCATAGGCGCTGCTACCAATAACCAGGTGAAGTATGATGCTGTGACCAGTCTCCTGACTGCTGCCCTTCAGATGGGCATATGTCACCTTCATGTGTTCCTTGACTCCCAACTACTTGTCTCCAATCTCAACAACTGCTACCATGTACGCGATCCCTGCCTCTTTAGAAAATTCCTGCGTACAAAACAACTCAACCGACAATTTGAATCCATAACATTCACCCATGTCCCAAGAGCTCAGAATAGTGTCGCAGATCAAATGGCTAACAACATCCTAGATTGGCATATCAATCACACCATGTAAAACATCCATCATGCATCATCATCCCATATCATCTCATCAAAAATATATAAAAACCCAAAAAGATTGTATTTCCAACAAGGGGCATCCACGTGCCTATCATCACATAAATATTTGCATCCATGTGCAAAAACATAAACACATTACTATACAGGGGCATCCACATGCCTATCCTACATACATAAGGTTGCCTCCATGTGCACTACGTAACATACAAATACATAAGGGGCATCCACGTGCCCATCATCCTACACTGCTTGCATCCACATGCAGTACAAACACATAACAAACCACAAGCGCATCCACGTGCGTACATTCCATCATAATCGCAAAAGATGCATCCATGTGCATATATATTTCAAAAAATAAACGTCAATGTTCTACACATGTCCTGAGTACCTCAGCACTTAGCTATACAAAAAATGTATATACATCGACAATCCTCATAGAATACAAGCCGTACACTACAAAAAACCCCAAGTGTCCATACACATCGGGGGGGAATCCCCTGTACTCCCTACTGAGAGTCATACCCTCCATCGCTTCCTACATCGGCAGCTTCTGAGTCCTCACCCCGCTCCTCCTCCGGCAGCTCCTCATCCCCTGCCAGATCATGTGCCCGGCCCCTCTTCGCCAAAATGGCCACCCGGATCGCGATCGATCGAAAATCCCGTGGCGCCCCAAGACAATCTTGAATCACCTCCTGATCCAAGTTCCCCCATCCATCATCAGTCACTCCAACCAGAAAACGATCGAGCAGCACCCGTACGGACTCCAGATTCCCCTCAGCATCCCGTCGATGCACCTCCCCTCAACCTGGCAGGGCTGGTATCGCTACAAAACCCCGACGGTCTATGTGTCCTGGTGGTGGTCTCGGTCCCACATCTGCAGATCATACATCAGTCAATACCAGCATAGCAATATCTCAAACCTATCATACACAAAACCTGACATAGAGCTCCTTGGTAGAGTATCTCCCAACCTCACCGCCACCCCGTCGGTGCATCATCTCTCCCCACCGCACCATGCGCGGCTCCCTAAGTCCTCCCGCCCTGACCGGCACCCACGGCCACAGTGTAGGTACCCGCTCCATGAAGAAGGCACACAGAAAAGATCCATAGCAGAATCCTTTGCCAGATTCCTTCACCGAGATCAGCTGCCGCTGAACACTGGAGAGTAACATCTAGCCCCAGGCATAGTATATGCCACCCAACACCCGCTCCACCAGCTGGATTTGGCCCCCTGACACTTGCTCAGGCGACTGGGACCCTAAAACCCGAACCATGCACGCCGCGATCGCCTGTACTGATGGCTCCTGCAGATCCACAATCCAGAGTGCATTCCTATGCACTATAGCCTCAGGACTGCAGTACTGCTCCAACATATCCTCCATGTCCACGTCTACAGACGCTCATGGTTGTGTATCAACCACCCTATCTAGACAGGGAAAACCTGTCAAGAAATATACATCTGCGAGGGTGAGATCCACCCTCTCTCCCTGCACCCTGAACGCATGTATGTTAGGCTCCCAAAAGCTCACTAACCTGTTCAGCAGTAGCCCTGCTGAAAGCATCATGGGCACCTTTGCGAACTTTAGCAACCCGCACAACCCCAAAGTAGACCGCACATGCCGATCCCTCCAGATGACATCCACTATGTCGTCCAGGACCTCCCGCTCTTGCCACAGCACTAACGGCATCCTGTCAATCACACAATGCAAACTCATCAGACCCATGTCAAGGAAATAACCCTTCCCCCCTTCGGGAAACCCTAAATCTCGATCCCAATCACAGCTTTAGGGCCCCTTACCGCAATCTCAGACTGCGGCTGTCAGGGCTACAGTCGCGGTCCAGGACCGCGCCTATAGGAGCCGAACTCGCGGTCCCGAACCCCGAGTCCAGCCTCGGAACTCGCGGTCCAGGACCGCGTATTCCGACCTAGAACTCGCGGTCCCCAACTGCGTGCTCAGACCCAGAACCTACGGTCCACGACCACGGTTCCACCCCGCAAACCCACGGTCCACCCCACGTGGACCGTACAGAAAACCCCCCTGGGACCCACTACCCCCTCGAACCTAATAAAAAATGCAGGTATGAGTTTATCGGAATACCTGCAACTCCTGGATCTAAAAACGGTCGGTCGGATCGTCCAAAAATACCAACTACGCTCTAGTCCACTCTGATCTCTAGTCAAAGTCAACAAGTCCAAATGACACTTGTCATGTTGGACCCACTTACTATTTATAGTCCGTTGACTTTTTCTTGTTTTGGCCATTCTGAACCCATACGGAGTCCATTTTTTGAACCGTTTCCACCACTAGAATCAGCACGATGAGACCGTCATGATGGTCGACTCGTTTTCTTGTTTTTTATGCATCATTTTTTGAGCATTTTTCTAGACACCACTAGTCACCTCGATTTGCATGCCACTTCGGCTGCTCTCCGTTTTTTATATACTTTATATCATCGGATTCATTTTTTCGAGCCTGTGATGATGCTTGAGATCATTTTTCGCTCTCACCGCCAGATTTTTCGGGTGCTTTTTCCAAAACGCCCCTCATCGCTTCGGTTTGCGTGCCACCTCGACCGTTCTCCGTCTTTGACACTTTTTATATCGCCGGATCCAGTTTTCCGAGCTCGTGATGACGCTTGAGATCATTTCTCGCTCTCACCAGGTACAATTTCCACATTGTGTCCCAACACCTTGCTGCCTCGATTTGTGCACAACATCAACCGCCATCAGATTGTTCCACATTTTTACATGAGCCATTCACTCCATTCATACTGCAATTATTTCATTATTTTTCCACCATTCATTACCCCGCAGGGAGGCCCACCAGTGTTCCCCCCTCACCTCGTTCTTGGCCATCATCAATGTTCCTTGATTGAGCACTTCCTCCTTGCCTAACCATTCCTTTTGTTCGGTATAATTTTATCCCTTTTTCGGGCCGGACAAGTCCTTTACGAAAAAGGCACTTACAAAGTTTCTGTTAAGCTCTTTTCTGACTCCTAAAACAATGAAAAGATTGCCGAGCAATCTTGCTTCCTTTCATGCTCATTAAAGTAACTGAAAGGGCATCTATTTGGTATAAGTTTAACCCTTTTCCGGACCTGGTAGACTAATTACAAAAAAGGAATACTCTAGTCACACCGACTAGAAGAGTTCTTCATTGCATCCTTTTATGCTTCTTTGGGCCTTGGAAATTAACACACGAAAAAGCAACCCCCTGGAGTCTTCTTATCGCTTTCAGAATCTCTAAAATCGAAAGCAACCACGAGCATGAACTGTCCTGGGCTCATACAAATCCACACGACAGTACCATTCCATTATTTTAGAGTCTTCTTATCGCTTTCAGACTCCTTAAAATTGAAAGCAATCACGAGCATGAACTGTCCTGGGCTCGTATAAATCCACACGACAATACCATTTTGACCACACTTCTTCTAGTTACTTAACCCATGAAGAAGTTCCCCCCGTGCCTATTTCCACTATGATCGATCATCTCGACAGCACCCCCAATAAGGTCGCCTTTGTTTAGAGTATTCTACAGTCTCCTTCCATCTTACACCAACTTGAGTATCACTCATCCTAGTCACCATCCTTGGTCCATTACAGCTATGATCCCTCTCCCACCAGTCAGTTTCATATGCTACTTGATCATCCCCGCCATCATACTATGAACAAAGGAAGTTTGAGTCCACCCACTCTACTTTCCCAGTTATCCCCTACCCCCACAATATGTCAGTCCTACCATCAGTACTCTCACACTCCGATTCTCCACCTCGTGCTCCTATCAAGGAAACATCATTGCCTTGCTAGTTGCAGGTCTCCCTCTGTCGACGACAGCCCATCTATTCCAGAGGATAGACCTAGAGGTCCCTGCGCCTTGGACTCATCACCATTTGTGGCGAGTGCCTACAGACCATTTTGAGAGGCGTCATCAGTGCCTCTTCGAGTGGTTGTTTCTCACATGCTCGACTTCAACACCTTGATCGCATCGTTGAGAATCGCGCAGGGTATATATCCCTTCAGTTATTGGTCAAAGACCCCGAATCTCCCTCGACTCTAGCACATTGGTGAGTCCCCTCGGAATGCCCAGTTATATGTTCCCATGGATGTCCGGGTTGCATAGGCGATTGTATTCGAAAGCCATGTAGTTATATGCTTCCTTGAGTACCTAGTTCAGTTCCAGTTCAGTGTACCATTGAGGGTATGAGTCCCCGTCACTATGATCCAGCAGCTCATCAGTTCCTCTGGTCCCACACTCAGCAGCATTGTTGTTATTCCAGTGTATCGGTTCTTCAGTTCAGACATGGTCAGCCCAGTAGTATGTCCCAGATTTGTGTCCCCTCTGGACCCTTGTGATGTACACCGTGGTTCTCCATGTATCCTTCAGGCCCCCACTTTTGGGCCTCATTGTTATTTTATATATATATATCTAGATACGAGCATGGGTATGCCCGCCTCATCCATATATTGAGATTCTTCCTCATTTGAGGCCATGTATATTCCAGGTCCCCATTTTTTGGACCCCCTTGTTATTGTTCTATATCTTGATACGAGCATGGGAATGCCCGCCTCGTCCATATGTTCATATTATTCCTCATTCATTATTGAGGTCATGTGCTTTCAGTTTTTGTAGTTTGTTCAGGACCGTTGTTCTGGGCTCTAGTTCGTTTCTTCTCCTCTCCACATCCCAGGAAAACCATAAAAGACTTATGATGTCTATCGGCCATACGATGAGCTCCTGCCCTTACACATCATGGGGCAATCTGTTAACACCCAAAAAGTGCTCACTACCTCATCTCCCTCATTACATGACTCTTTTGTCCATATTTCCTACCATATTTGCCTCCAAAACCCAAAAAACCCATTAAAAAGCCTCCAAAAGGCCAAAAAACCATTAAAAAGCCTCCAAAAGGCCAAAACCTCCCTTTTTTCCCCGAAAATAATTTAAATTCTTCCAAAAATAGCAAAAACCCTCTAAAAAGGGAATAAAAAATACAAAAAAGAGGAAAAAGGGGGAAAAAAGGAAGCAAAAACCCTATACAGCTGACCTAAACCATATGGTGCCCAAAACCATGGGTCAACACTCCACCACTAAAAACTTATAAATAGGTGATGGAGGCTTCCCATTTTTCATCCACAATCATCCCTATCCTTACGCTGCTGAAAATTCCCTTGAAACCCTAGCTCTCCATTTGGAGCTAATTCTTGAGAACCCTTTTGGCCCCATTTCCAAAACATATTTGGAAGAAGGAGAAGGAACAACACTGGAGCTTGGAAGCAACCCTCTTGGACTGCTACAAAGGCTCCACCAACCTCTACATCTGAGGTAATTTTTAATACAAAAAGAGAGATCTTCACCATATTTTCATGTTTTATTATTTATGTTAATGCTCATGCTAGGTTAAAATTCATATTATTTTACTGCTTTTATTTACTGTTTATTGAACTGCTACTAAGGAGGCCCTTCTCCTTAGTAGGTGCTTATTTGCCCAAGCTAGGGTGAAAACCTTGGCTACACATGACTTGGAAGTATTGACATGACGAGTCCATCACTAACTCCTAATGCAACTGATGAAGGAAGCTTTCTTTGAATGACTCAAAGGAGTAACAAGACTCAGGAAGTAGGGAAAACTTGAGTACAAATGGATGACCCAAGTACAGTTCACAAATGCAGATGAGTGCCATGTTCAAGAACGATTACGTACTGCCACTAACAAAGTGTGTAGCATAAAAGCCTTCCTTTTTCCCCATCATGAATGATGAGTGCCTCATGTGTTTTTTACGAGCTTGATGAGGGTAACTAGATGCTCGGTATAGCTCATCTCATAGATGATTCCAATCCCAAATATTTTCCGAACCTGGGATAGGAGGGGTTCGTCCCACGATGGGCCCTTCAATGTAAGAGTTTAACGAGTCCATAGAAGGTAAACTCGGTTGTCATTTCATGTTTAGAGAGTCTGAAAAGAACTAAAGAAGACTCCAACGATCCTTTTTCGTGAAGTTAGCCTCATCGACCGAAAAAGGGTAAAACAATGCAGGAGAGGACTCTTCCAGTCATGATTGGATGGAGTATACCTTTTTCGTAAGTAGTGCCCCATGGTCCGAAAAAGGGGTAAACTATCACCAGGAAGAAGACCATTCAAATACTTTAACAAGCGTGAACGCGACAAGTTCGCTTGGCAATATTTTTCGTTTTTCGAGAGCTTGAAAAGAGCTCAAAGGTAGACTCTGGGGGATTTCCTTTTCCGTAGAAGTTTAACGAGCCCAAAAAAGTGATAAATCGTAACTCGGTACTTATTCTCACAGTTTCAAGAGCACGAGAACAAACGAAGAGTAAGCTCGTCATCATAAAATAATTACAATCTAACCGTTGCAAAATAATGACAAAACTTTTAAGGGATTTTTCCATACCTAAGATGACCATTGTGATGTGAGAAACGACACAAAAAAGACCACTTAACAACTCCTGCACACTTGGAAACTAGGTCAAATAGTCAAACGATATTTCAAATATGATCAAAGATGATTAAAACTATAGCAAATGACCTCAAAGCATCAAATATTTGAAAAAAGAATATTCTATTTCACTTGATAAATAGAAAAATGAGTCAAATATAATCACCATTGTTTCATTTGCCAATTTGGGAGAAGAAGTGCCAATTTGGAGCCAAAATTTCACTTATCGATTCCGGGAGCTACGAGCTGCCATTTCACCCACCGTCTAGAGCAGGTAAGCCTAAACTTCATCCAACAAAATTGTAGTGGATTACATTTTGATTTTATGTCCATTTTTTAGGTTTTTTGATGGATTTGTGGAGGGCTATTGCGCCCTCGGCTCGTCGCAGTCTGCCCTTTCGGGAACTGCGACGAGACCGACTTGGTGCAAGTCCCAAAAACGTGGAGTGCGACGTCATCGCATTGTGTGCAATAGCATAGTGCGACGGCGGAAACGCATATCCCAACCATCAATTTAAACCCAAAAGGTGGACTTCCTGTGGTTGAAGTGAGGTCTAACAGTGTTTAAATGCTCATTTTGGTAGGTTGATAGCAAGCAAACATGGTATTAGAGTGGCGGGAAAGAGAACACGAGGTGGAATATATACAAGCCGCCAATGATCTGTAATGCGTGAATGCTTTGAGAAACTGTGGTTTGCTCAAGTTATTTGAGATTCAGGGCATGAGGGCCCAAATCCCGCTACTGTCACATATGCTCCGGTGCTGGGATGCGCCCCAGCAACACTTTGTGATCGGTGAGCACATCCTCACCATAGATGTTGAGGACATCTATTTTCTTACTGTTTTGTCCTGGAGAGGGGACCCTGTAGTTCTCATCGGATCACGAGCTAGTGCTCGCACTGTTGATGATATGGTGACGCAACATTTTACTGCTCATGCTCGATCCTCTAGTGGGAAGATTCCCATTAGGGATGTTGTAAACCATCCACTGCATACCATATTGTTCACTATTACTAGAGTGGTGGGGAGCCAATCCCCACACATTGCCACTCGGGCTCAGATGCTCTATGCGGTGGACTGTATGTCCCCCAAGATCTTCAACTAGTGCGAGGGTCTCCTCGCAAACATCCGAGCTCAGCTGACCAAGTGTCGGTGGGGAGAGCTCAGCTGACTCTGAGATACAGAAGAAGTTATAGTCACTGATTCTGAAGACAGAGAACCAAGTCCGGAGAGACAGCTAATTCAAATTGACAAAGCACCAAGTTCTGATTGTGGAAATAACCCACCCACACCACCATCAAATTCTCAAAATAATACACCAGCAGACATGGCACACACAACGGCACACCTTCCGTTCTATGAAGGTGACGAAGACCCAAGAAGACATTGGTTTGTGTGTGAAGCAATATGGACAACCAATCAAATCACCAGCGAAGAGAGATAGGTTGCTCATTTTTTCGGCTCATTAAGGAAAAGAGCACTGAAATGGTACATGGGATACATAGCAAAGTCACCAAATGCAACAAAAGCACAAATCAAACAAAGCTTTTTGGCCTTCTTTATGATTGAAGATGCGACATACCTGGCAGTAGAACAACTGAAGACGACAGTCCAAAAGGCGACAGAAACTGTCAAGGAGTATGACAAGAGGTTCAAAGACCTCCTAAGAAAATTAGACTACGAGATTGAAGAAAAACTATTAATCAAATTGTTTATTGATGGTCTAATAAATAAAATCAGAATACATGTCCATCGACAAAGTGTTAATACGTATGCAGCTGCACTAAAAGTAGCACTAGAAATTGAAATGGATGATGAATACCCTCTAGTATCCATGGATAGACACGTTGACGAGCGCCTTGAAAGTATGGAGCAGGCTATCCGAAATATGACACTAAAAGGGCCTGAATTATGGTGTACAACATGCCGAACTTCAGGACATACCAAAGATTCTTGTCGAATTGAGGATCGGTGACAAGAAGTGAAACTCATTCAATCCAGATGTTTCTATGACTTGTGCAAAGAGTATGATTCACATACCACAAATGATTTCCCATACAATCTGAAAAACAAGAAGGCAAGATGGTGTCAAATTTGTGAAGTGAATACACATGCAATTGAAGATTGTCATCTGAACCTGAAAAATCGGCAAAATTATCATGCAGTGTACCAGACAAACTCTGTCGAGTAGCATCATGATAGAAATACAGGAAGCGACAGATTCGAGAGAAATGATGGAAGAAATAACCGGTACAATCAAAACAGGAAGGACAGATACCCAAGGTATAATGACCGTCGGTATGATCAGCGATATGACGGCTACAATAGACGCAGAGGATACCAGAGTTGTGGTCGTGGCAGTGGAGGTCACGGTATTTGATCTAGTCGACCTGGTGCGTGTTTCACATGTCTTAGTGAGGATCATCGGCATGCAGAATGCCCGTATAAGGAAAGAACTGATCTTAAATTTTGTACAAAGTGTGGGGTAGGCGATCACTATTTAGAGGATTGCCCTACCATGATTGAGAAAATAAATAATAAAAAGAATGTTCATGTTTTATCTTGTATTTCAAAAAATGGTGTGCTCCGTACAAAAAACTTGCAAATTGTAACTAGGCAAGGCACTCACATTGGTTAAGATAAACCACAAATAACTAGAATTGTCGATAAAGAGGATTACCCAAATCCTATAAAACAAAAATCTGTGTTCAAAGATGCATCTGACATATTTCAGAACTTAGCAGCACATGAAGATGTCGAAGAAAACCGACAGGAAGTTCTCAATGAATTGCTCAAATTAATTTCAAATGAGGAAGCTGTAGGCAAAATGATTCACCTGTTGCATAAATTAAAATATAAACATGTCAAGCAAAGACAAACTAAAAACATTTTTCGACTAAAACAAAAAGAGAAAAATGATGCTGACCCATTAGTTGACCTCGACATAAATGGATATCATGTACGACAAGTCGTACTGGATTTTGGATCCCAAGTGAATATCATGACTTGTGATACCTGGGACCAACTCGGTCGACCACAATTGCAGGAATCAGGCATCTATCTAAAACTTGCAGATCAAGGATTAATTGAGCCGATTGGAGCATGGAAAGGAGTCGAAACTTCCATTAAAGGCATCACAACAAAAGTAGATTTTGAAATCATCACTCCCAAGGATGATGCGAGTTCCTTCCCCGCCTTGGTCGGTCGACCTTGGGGACGAAAGATGAAGGCCTCAATTTCCTTCGACAAAATTCATATCAAGTTGAAAGGCAATGGGCAGAAGGTTATCGTACCAATCTTCCCATCTCAGGGAGAACCTTGGTCGGAACCTACAGAAATCGACAATGATGTTCGACAGCTTTACCGCATAGACAATAATGAAGATCACATTGAGCCAAATACCCAAGGAGAGCTTCACCTCAGAGATCCTATCTCGCTCGGATACAATTCCGATGCAGAACTCTATGATTGGAAAATAGAGAACTATGATTTACATGCGAAAGAATGCTGGACTGTGGAAGCCATCTCAAAGAAGCAAATAAAGAAGCGCCTCTCAATATCATACACACCGAAGATATTTGAACGAAAAATGCGAGCATATCCAACACTTGTTCCAGACAAAAATGTACAGTTAGGTAGTTCGACATTAAGGTATAAAGAATGTGATTCACCTGCTGTACATGTCGAACAGGTATCAAAACATGTCGGAGAGCAAGGTCGACTACAAATTTTGGTAGAGACATTTACTAGTCAAGTTGTGAGATGGTGGGACACCCATCAGTCGAAACTCCAAAACAGGAATACTGCATCAACATTTTTCATAGAAAGGTTTGGAGGAAGAAAATTGACAACTCAGGCTGACATCCCTTTGTTTATGCAAGGACAAAATCCTGAAGTTCACATTGACTATTGCGAAAGAGAATGGAGAAAATTGGGCTATAAAGATGAAAGAACATGGCCTCACCTCTTCCCCAGAACACTTGATGATCTACCTAACAAATGGTACAAGATGGGAGAAGCGAGAGGAGAAACTTTCTTTTGGAAAGATTTAAAAGAAAATTTTATTAAGGATTTCCAGTTTTCCCCGCAGGATGAGATGATGGTCGAAGCAAGTAAAAGCATCAAAGAATTTCTGCAGCCAACAAAAACGTTAACACTTGTAGACAAACAGAAAATTATGCAACCACCTACCACCTGCTATAACATAAAGTCCACAGAAATCCATCATTCGACAAGACTGAGCCTAGAAACGGAGATATCAGTCGGAAAAAGCTTTCAATGGAGAAAGGATCACCTTGTGTTGGATAAAACTCACTATGGCTTGGGGTAGACCACAATAGACAGCTGACTACTAGAAATCAACTCAATTCTCAATTCTATGCTATATAAATGACAATGCTAAGATAATGAAGAATATAACCAACCTCGATCCAAATGTTTGATGTAGATCCCCGTTGGAGCTTTTCAATCCGTGCACTTGAATCTGCAAATTAGTCTTGACAACCAATATACAACAAGTACATATAATATATAAACGACATTAACATCATCAATAGCAATGGCCCATGATATAACAAGTAAATGCAACCCAATGTAAGATAAACAACATTTACAACATTAATGGACGAGAATATGAGTATTTCTATTAATAAACAAGAAGAAGTACAATGTGATACGACCTCTTGTCGGCAACCAATCTAAACCAAGATCTGGATCAATCCACTTGTGCCTCCACCACTTCAATCCTCCAAGAATGGTAAACTCAAACTATGGTAGGAGTTTGGAAGGTGAACATAAAGGGTTCACAACTACAAGGATCAATGAGTGTAGACTCAAGATAGGGCAAACATCCACTAGAGTTCTCTTTATCTTCTTTCTCCTCTCGTCCATAAGCCATATGTGCTCAATATATAGTCCTCCCAAAGGTAAGTGAAAGGACACATCGAGGCATTTTTTGGGCAGATGGAGAGTCAAAGGTCACCCAATAACCGCTTTTTGGGAGTAAAAAGTAATAAACTAGTGATTTTTACCATTTTACATGCTACCCACGGGCTATAGTGATGCAACTCGCGGGTACGTTGGCTATAGAGATGCAGCTAGCGTACAAGGGAGAAAATAGGGAAGAATAGTGTCTGAAGGATATAAAATGGTTCTGAGTCAGTGAAATGGATCCTCTAGGCCAAAGAATGTTGATTCTCACAAGGTGGAAGATTACGTTGTAACAGATGCCCCCTAATGTGTGAGGTCAGATACTGATGCTACGATGGCCGAAATACATTATAAATCTCAGAAGTGGAGTGATGGAGACACAAGTGGAAAGAGCAGCTCACTCGTCATAATACAATAGTATCCCTAAATACATGTTGATAGTACAACAATCTGAAACAATGGCCATGAATAGGCAGTACATAGTGAATACATGTCATAAGTGATCATAGCCATGATCCCTCTACAGTAAGATATGGTCTCCTGCTGAAAAGGAAACAACTGGTGCAAACTGGAGGTACAAACTGCTGATATCTAAGAGGTGATATCTCAGATGTAAAGTCAAAGTCATAAGTAGCATACTGAATGCCACTATCGCTTGGAGCCTTCTACACAAGTCTTCGACGGTGCAAGTCCCATCAAGTGAATAAAGGAGTTGAGGTCGAACCTGATGTGACATCGTCTGATTACCGATCAATGATGTATACCATTAACAGACGCGAGATAACCCACCAATAATGAAAATGGGCATCAAGGCACAGAGCACAATCATCGGAGTGTGAATAGATGAGTTGAAGTCGAACACTAGGATGAATCCATCGATCAGGGGACATCGATGTATTCTCAAAACTGTCGATGGAGAGAGAACCTGCCACTAATGACTGAAAGCCTCAAGGTACTCAACCGAACTCTAAGCCTCAAGTCCTGGAATAAATGGGTTGAAGTCGATGAAACAAGACTCACTGAAAGGAGGGAATTAAGGCATCTCCCATCAACCAGCACGAGGTACAAGCTACGCTGAAATATTTGGAATAACTCAAGTGAAACAGACTAACTCAATAAGGATGGCCGACATGTAATAGTCAAGAGATCTGAGGAGTGGCTGACTCTGGGTTCAGGAATTCCTTTGAATAAGAGCATGAGCAGATGGATAGACTCAAGCAGCATAGGCTTCACATAAATTGTGCAATGCAGGAGGCATTACAAAGGGCTCCATAATGACTGGAAGCTTAACCAATTGGTGGAGAAAACTGAGAAACAAGTACAACTCCTAAGGTCCAACTATAGTCCCGACTCATAATGTATGGAGTGGAATGAATGCTCTGTTCAAAGGCGACACAACAGCTACCAACAAGAAGTAGTAACCATAATCCCATCCGGCTTTTTGGAATATTTGATTTTTTTGGTCTTTTTCATATTTGGTGAAATCTTGAAAAAGAATAAAATTGCTTATAGTACAAGAAGTGAGGGAACGAGTGTCAAATAGTGAGCAGACTAGTCCCAAGCAGTGGAACATACCTATGATCAATGCAAGGAAGTGCATGTAGGATGTGGACACTTGGGGGGGTGTTCCCACAGGGTCAAAAGGGCATCAAATTGTGAAGGACAAATGGAAGCTCTGCAAGGCTCGATAGGGAAAAGTGCTCAGGCACCAGGCTAACACCTGAGTAAGCGGGAGCCGGCACAAGGCTCAAGCGACAAGCAAGATGATGCAATGCAATCACAACACGATATAACTGAGGGGAGTCCTTAAGGGAGAAGGCCATCATAAGACAAAGTAGAGTATGAGTCTTTATCACAACGTCATGGTGTAACTACAAAGGACTCCCAATCCTAAGGACAAACAACGGCATGGGCACCAGAATGCACAAAGGGGTTCTAACTAGGGTACCCATGTTCAGAAAATCCCTACCGCCACATAACAACACTTCTATAGTAGTGTGAAAGTTCTTTGTCAGTTAAGAAGCGGGGTCGCACCTAGGGTTTATGAAAGTGGTCAAAAGGTCAAATGCATAATGCATGTGAAAATGACATCTAACCTATATGCCAAGTGTGAAACGTACCCGCCATAGGTGTGAAGCGTTCGGAAACAACTTTCGTCAAATAAATCTGGTTAAAAACACTACTCCATGACATTATATTAGTCCATAACGACATCAAACGGTAAAAACTATAGACAAGTGGGTCCTGAAAAGTATAAATAGTAATAAAAATTTACAATTTACAATTCATTGTTACTATTCACCCATTTGGAGTTTTGTGGTTAGTTTTCACCTGAAAGTTCAGTTGCCGATTCTGGGAGCTACAAGCGTCCGTTCATCGAACCGTCTGGAGCAAGTTGGTAGTCTCATCCATACCTTTAATTTCATTGCATTCATTTTAGTTTTCAGCGGTGGGATGTTTAGTTTGGCCAAGCCCTAAATGGTTTTGGCGCTACCCGCAGGCTATAGCTATGCGGGTCACGGGTAGGGCACGATACGCATAGTCAACACATAGGTTGACCGTGGGTACCCGCACCTGTATACAAATTATCCCATGGGTACAGCCGTGAAGTTGGTTTTGCAAATAAAATTGACTAAAATCCTTGTTTTTTTCTCACTCCAGGATGGTTCTAGAGTGGAGGGAGAGGGAGCATGACCAAGTAGATGAGGCCGTGCACAACGATGTGCAAGCACAACAAGCATTGCAAGCATGTGGGTTGTACAAATTCTGGAGTATAGGGGGTTTGAGGGCCCAAAACCCACTACTCCACCGCTTGATAGATTATTGGAATGTTGATGCACAAAACTTCAATCTCAATGGGAAAATCCTCATACTGGAAGTGGAAGACATCTACTTCATTACAGGTTTGTCTTATTGAGGTGAGGTGGCTAGTCTTCGGTCTCGTACTATGGGTGGTGGGATCACCGTCCTTGATTACATAGCATGGTATTGTCCCGCAAACACACGAGCGGTGGGAAGTCAGGTGCCTATCAATGCCATAGTAGATCTGAGCATGAAGATCATTGTGGCTACCTTAGTGCGGATAATGGGTTCCAAAGCTCTGCACCATGCATCCAGGCCAGTGATGTTCTATGCATCACAATGCATGCAGCCTATAGTATTTGATTGATGTACCACATTAATGGGGTCTATGAAGACCCAACTGATAGAATGAAAAGAAGGGAAGGCCAAAAACTTCGGGTATGGCAGTATCTTGTGCAGCTTCTTCTTTGACACGACAGGGTGGTGGCCGTCTGGCATCACCATATACTGAGGAGTTCTTCCACTGGTGGGACCGACAGGTCATTGCCATAGAGGACTATCCCTATGCAGGGATAGACTTCTGCCAGGATCAGGACATGCCACTCCCATCAGACGAAGCGTTTGGAGACATTGGTGAGTACTCTTTTTAGGTTTTTGTGTATTAAATTTTTTATGGATTTTTTATTATAGATTTAAATACAAAATATTTTTGGTGGTAGTATCATATGATAATGGTTGATTGTTTGCTCGCAGACAAGGGCCCAGTGAGACCCGATGGCTTCCCGAGACATGGTCACCGGGGCAGGGGTGATGAGGCAGGTGTTGCTGCAGCAAAGCACACTCTACAGACCTTGCGGCGCAACCTATCATGGATGGTTGCCAGGATTCCACAGATAGAGGTGGCGCGACTATGTGAGGCCATGCAGCGCCAAGTAGTGGGGGTTCTGGGTGACTGGGTGCGGCTATTGCAGCGGGTATCCAATGCAGTTCATTATTTCTATGAGACACATCCTGTCGGGGCAGCAGCTAGGCCTCCTCGTAGAGAGTAGATATCCCAGGATCTCATTTTTGTATCGATATGTATATTTTTGAGGGCTACGGGCTCCAGTTTTGTATGACACTACCATTTTTGGACATATTTATAAAAAAATTTGGTTCTCCGGTTCTACTATGTGTGTGTATGTACAAATATATGAATGTCTCTTTTATTTGTGTGCTTCATGGTGAATATGACAAATGCCAATCTAATACATAGTTAGCATATGCGTCAGATATATGATTAACACTTATCGGAACATGTATGTATGTAATTGAAACAAAATGTTGTTCCAAGAGTCTTACCCTTAGGAATTTCCATAGTAACGTAGGATATTGCACACGGTACCGACCATTCAGCTGAGACACAACTAATTGTGAATCCAGGCGGACTTCTAAAGACTGGACGCCATGTGAAATAGCATCCCGAAGCAGCTCAATGACGACACTATACTCAGCCACATTATTAGATGTACGACCAAGACAAGCACCTCCCGAGGACACAACTAGGTGGTTAGGTGAGAAAATAACCCAGGCAGCAGAAGCAAGCTGCTCCGTATGATGGCTAGCACCATCCGTGAACCCTAAGAACATAGGAAACTATGCTGACATCTGTCAATCAAACGGAAGCTAATCAGCAGACCCGAAAACCAAAAGAAAGCTAAACTATGTACAGAAGAAACTATACAATAGTATACAAAAGTACCATCCTGAACCAGAGGTTCAAGCGTAATACCACTTGAGATAGAGCCCATTTCTAGGCTCCTTCAAGACAGTCCCCTCATAGTCTTCCAACTCACAGGCTCCTTTTTCCAGGACACACCTCATGATGTAAGGGTCATGCCACATGGGGTTAAACTTGGCTGCCCCCAGGGGTTCTTTAGCTTGGTCATATAAGAGGGCCAAGTCACCTTCAGCATACTGCCGGGGACGGACAGACCTATCATACTGAACCTTAACACGACGTTTGTTGGCATCTATAGCCACGGCGGCATCTCGACATTGCTCGTCAAGTTGCTCAAGGTGGATTAAACGTTTCTCAAGACCCGTCGTATCAGGGACGAGATCTATGGCCAATTTAAGCAAATGGATCTCCCATTCAATCGGTAAAAGTGACTCAACACCGTGAACCAGCTGAAATGGCGAGAACCCGATGGTAGTCTTGATTGCGGTTCAATATGCCCACAAAGCAGGATATAACATGATGTGCCAGTTGGTCTTGCTTTGTTGGATGGTACGTTGGAGAATGGTCTTCAAAGACTTATTAACTACTTCAACTTGACCATTCGCTTGGGGATAGTAGGAAGACGAGTGTTCTTGATGAAACCCAAGATTGAGAGACAAATCCTCCATCATCTTGTGCTGAAAGTGACTGCCATGGTCAATGACAATCTCTTTCGGGATACTGAACCGAGTGATAATTTGATTGAATACGAAGTGGGCTACTGTAGCACCATCGACTTTTACGGTAGGCATGGCCTCAACCCATTTGGAAAAATAGTCCACGGCCACTATGATGTGGTGATCCCCCCTAGCCGAAGCTAGTTTGCAATCCATGAAATCCACCCCCCACTTGGTGAAGGGACTGACAGTGACGACCAGATGAAGGGGCGCTGGATGCGAGCGTATGTTTCGAGAAAACACCTGGCAAGGGTGATGACTCTTCATAGCATTAACACAATACTTAAAGATGGAAGGCCAAAAATAACCATCTTGCATAATATGTTGGGCTGTAGCAAGCCCGGATAAGTGACCGCTACACACCCCAGCATGGCAATCATTAAGCACCCGCTCCGCTTCTTCGTGAGTTAAGCAACGACGGAGAATAGAATCCTTTCCTCGACGATACAAAGTGTCACCAAAGATAGTATAATATTTAGCGTGATGTTTCACATGCCGTCGCTCATCTCGTGAATAGTGCAGAGGAAACTTTAAAGTTTGGAGATATACAATGACATCCACATACCAAGGGTCCTCAGACGAGATAAGAAATAAGTGCTCATCCACAAAGGAATATTCATGGATGACATCCTCATCAAGTCTCGGAAGGTCCAACATAAGCTCAGCAAACACCAACGATTTCATCGACTTCACTGAAGCAAAATCGAGATCGAACTCCTGAAGGATAACAATCCATTTATTGTACTTCCCCTTGATAAGGCGTCGTGATAGCACGAACTGAAATGGATTGATATGCGCGATAACTGTGGTTGTTCTAAGCAAAATGTAATGTCATAACCGCTGGATTGAATGAACAGTCGCAAGTGCTAGCTTTTCCACATGAATATATCTTAGCTTGGCGTCTACTAGATTTCGACTAAGGTAATAGATGACATGTTTGACAAGCGCGTCATCAACCTGAAGCAAGACCATGCCAATCGTCTCTTGAGACGCGGCCATGTAAAGAATAAAGTCTCGTGCGAAGTCTAGTGGACTAAGCATAGGGGCCGATACCAAAGTTCTTAAGGGCGTCGAAAGACTGCTAGGCTCGCTCATCCCAGATAAAGGGTGTGTCTTTCTTCAATAGGCACGCGAAACCTTTGGTAAGATTAGCATAATTGACTACGAAACGACGTAGAAAAGTGGCTCTCCCTTGGAGGCTCTGAAGTTGTAACAAGTTGCCCAGAGGAGGCAATTGAAGTATTGCCTTAACTTTAAGAGGATCGACTCTAATACCCTCTTTTGAAACTATGAATCCCAGAAGGCGACCTGTCCTTACAGCAAAGATGCATTTGTTAGGATTCAATCGAATCTTGTATCGATACATCGTTCAAGAATCATGCGGAGGTGCTTAGGGTGGTCCATCCTCTTGTGAGAATGGCCGGCAAGATCATCCAAGAAAACCTCCATAATCGTTTTAAGATCGTGAAAGGCGTAGGTCATGGCACGCTAAAATGTAGCTCCGACGTTTTTAAGGCCGAAGGGCATTTTCCAATATGCAAACGTTCCCCAAGGACAAATGAAAGCTATCTTATGTTGGTCCTCGGGTTTGATTTGAATCTGGTTATATCCGGAAAATCCATCCATGAAGGAAAAAATCTCACTTCCGGTGCAAGCATCCAAGATTTGATCTATGAATGGTGTGGGGAAGTTGTCTTTCGGACATGCACGGTTCAAATCTCTAAAATCGGTGCATACACGGATCATTCCCTGCTTCTTATCCACAGGAACAGGGTTTGACACCCATTCGGTAAGGGGAACGAGGTAGATGAAACCATCTTTGAGCAGTTTCTCCACCTCTGCCTTGATAGCGGCTGCTTTCCTACGGTTCACAGCACGTAAGCGTTGTCGAAACGGTTTAGCCTTGGGATACGTTCTAATATCATGTTCAACAATGCGGGGGTCTACTCCTGGCATCTCCTCATATGACCAGGCGAAAGCTTCCTGGAGTTCTGTAAACAATTCAATGTAAATAGCAATCTCCTCAGGAGTGCAATCGTGACCGATGTAGACATTCTCAACCTTTCCGGGAGTACGAGAGATATTGATCGACGTAGTTGGGGAAATGTTAGCCATATTCCCTTCTGCAAAAACATCATGCGACTCTAAAAGAGCCACAAGTTGACCAACCATCTCTGCTAGAGTGATCCTAAACTCTTCTCGTTTGGTGAGCTCAAGGTTGGGAAGGAATTAAGAGTAATGGTGCATATCTTCCCAAGGTCTCTCCCCTAAGTTTGAATTTCTGGTTACAATTTTTAAATCTTTTTTCTGTTCAGCTGTCCCTTTCGGCCGCCATATACCGCATTTTTTCCCCCCACAGTCGCGCTCCGACCGCGTCTTTCAGGCACTTACCTGCAACCCAACCGTGGCTCTCAGACTGTTTCCGGTGACCTGCCGTCCATTTTCAGTCTGTTACCTGCAATCTGGCCGCGGCTATTAGCCTGTTTGGGACGGTCTGACTGCGGCTATTACCCTCTTTCCTACGTCCCACCTGCGGCTTTCGGCTAGTTTCCCGCAACCCGCCGGCGCCTTTCGGCGTCTTTCCTGCGTCCCGCCTGAGGCTTTCAGCCAGTTTCCCGCAACCCGTTGGCGCCTTTCGGCGTCTGTCTTGCGTCCCGCCTGCGGCTTTCGGCCAGTTTCTCGCAACCCGCCGGCGCCTTTCAGCGTCTTTCCCGCGTCCTGACTGTGACTTTCAGCCCCTTTGCTGCGTCCCGACTGCGTCTGTCTGCCAAAAACCTGCGTCCTGTCCGCGCTTGTTTCCCTCAAACCCGCGGTCCAACTACTCAATTTCGCCACAGACCCGCGGTCTGATTTCTGCATTTTTTCCAGTTTTGAGCCCAGAACTTTGCTGCACTATTTTCTGCACCATCACAGCCCTCTATCCTCCTGCAGCCACCCTTCCTTACAGCATTTTTCTGCAGTTTTTTCTGTTTCATTTACAGAACCGTTTTTTCATTTTTAGCATTTTAAATTTGAAAAAGAAAATTGTGCATCTTAAAAGTTAATTTTTGTATTGTTATTGCTAGATAGAAAGTTGCCCTCCCTAGTGGCACTTTCTACTTGGGTTCATCATTATCTCACGAGCACACACTCTGTCACATAATTCAAGTGAGCCTTAAAAACTACTTAACTCAACCAATATTCTAACCCCACTTGGGGAACACAAAAGAATCTTTGTAGTTAGGTAGGATCGGGGGGATAGGCTTCCAATAACACCCCTCGGTTATTTACACTTGAGACATAGCTGTTGTCCAATTAGAGAACCAAAATTCCCTAGTACTTTTTGGCACGGTCACAACCAGTTTACCAGAGGGCCTCTCCCCTAGGAGGGTTGAAGTCGCGAGACTGGTTCCGGAGGCCTGAGTGGAATATCGCACTCCATTCAGTAACCGAAGGGCTACCTTTCGCAGTTCTCGGGATATCCCTGTATTGGGGTATTGCGGTAAAAGGACCAAACGGCAAATTCACCCTTCTGGATGTGTCATGAACGGGGTATCTTAGTTTCCATTCTTCTAAGATTGACTACCCGGTGTCCCTCCCGGTAGGGGGACATCTTAGCCACTTGGCTTTCCTATTCATATTGTCTGACTTGGATTTCATCACCTTGCAGAGGATATGTCTAGTTGAGTCAGAATACCTTTTAGTTAGGTGTTTGCATGCTCCCTTACCTCCTTTTGGTCTAGTGAGTCCACCATTTTTTATTTTTAGGAAACCTGCTGCTTGTTGGTATTCTGACCATTTTGTTGGTACTCCACCTATTGTAGCACAGCTGTTACAATGGGTGTTTTGAGTTGGTTGTTGGCCTGAGTGTCTTGTTTTTGAGCTCTCCTTCTGCACACTCGGCTGCATTAGGGTTTTCGAGCTATTTTTTACTCACCTCAACCCACAGAGTTTCGACACCATCTGTCACCATTGAGTCCCCGAGACATTCTCGGCGCCTCAGGGGCGAGCCCCCATAGCACGGTTCACTTGACACCACACGTCATCGCCACAGATCATCCTCACTTGATACCACTTATCACAGATCTAGAGCCTTGTCACTTGACTCCACTCGTCAGCGACATAGGACTCCGTCACCAGATATTGATGCCCCTTACTTTAACTCCGATTCTGAAGAAGAGTCTGAGAACCGCATTTACACTGCCCCTACTATCCCCATGGCTGGCACGACTTCCACTCCTTTCGTTGTAGGGACCATTGGTGGCACATCCACCACTACACCAGTTACCACACCTGCTCTGGGAATGCCCTCGATGGGGGCCACATCCACCATCCCGGTCACCATTCCCATTCCCGTAGCTGGCATACATACCACCACTCCACCAGTGACTCACACTACCCATGGTGGTGCAGGCCCATCCTATACTACCTTAGTCCCCCCACTTGGGGGAAACATTCCCAACCCTGCCCCTCTACTGGGGGGCATGGGCCCCAACTTGGTCCAACCCACTACTATGTCACATCCTTCTTCCAATATGCCATTCATGGCTAGCCTCAACCTACTTGACCTAGCCAGACTGACCAACGATCCTATCCGACACGACCCTGCATGGCCTCACATGCCTACCAAGCTCCCCTCTAACATCCCTAAGTTCGAGGGCAAGGCAGGTGAGGACCCACAAAACCATATCATGTCCTTCCATTTATGGTGTTCCTCCAACTCCATAGTGGATGACTCTATTCACCTCCTCCTGTTACAGCGCACCTTCACTGGCTCTGCAGCCAACTGGTATATCGAGCAACCCCACGGGACCCATGCCACCTTTACTTCCCTTGCCTCGACCTTCCTGCAGTTCTTCCAGTTACCTGTCCGCTATGACGCGGGCGTTGAGATCCTCCTATCTTGCAGACAAAACACGGCACCCACATCATGGACCACATTCATGAGTGGCGTAGACGCCGAAGCTTATGCAAGATCAAGTTAGACGACCGTATCTTCCTAGATTGGTTCCTCAAGTCCCTTCTTCCTGTCATTGCTAAGGATGTAGCTTCCGAAAGACCCCAGTTTGAAGAAGAGGCCATCCTTAAGGCACAGCAGTTCGACCTCATTTATGCCCAGTCGGGTTATCTCTATACCATTATACTTGACGCCCCTTGCGACGAGTCCTCTCATCACAATGCGCCGGGGGCATCCAACGCTGCAAATGGCTTCATTGGACGTGTTTCTTCGCACCCCCAACCATTTTCCATAGCACGTCCTAACCCGGGCCCCGACCTTTCGCGGGCTACCTTACAGTCTGGGGCTACCACCTCATATGCTCCTATGACACATCACCATCATTCCCATGGACCCAGCTGTCCACCTCAGTGCTTCGGTCATGCGCCCCCTGCTTATAACCCCCCGGTCGCACCTCAACCCTATTAGCATCAGCAGGCTGCACCAGCTCATGCGCCTTCTCAGGCCCAACCCGCTTATTACCATGAGCAGGCTGCACCAGCTCCTGCGCCTTCCTAAGCCCAACCAGCTTATTACCCGCCACAGGCAGCCCCTGCGGAAAAACCACAACCTGCTCCGTAGACATATCAGCAACCTCCTCAGGGTTCCGCACCTGCGCAGCCTCCACCTACCTATCATCCACCGCAGCCTGCTCCTGCACCTACACAACCTCAAAACCCACCTGCTGTTCAAGGGCAAGTTTACGCCCAAAACAACCCGCAGCAAAACCAAACCAACCAACGCAACCAGGGCCAACAAAACCGCGGCAAGGGTCGTAATCGTGGGAATAACCAACCTACAGACCAAGGTGATCAACCACCTAATCCCCCAGACAACAACAAAGCGGCCCCTGCTAACCAAAACCATGATCGCCCACCCAAGCAGGCTAAAAACCCTAATTTGCGAACAAACCTTCCTTGTTCTATCTGCGGGGTTTATGGCCACTACACACATACTTGCCCACATTTGGAGCGAGCTCGACAACTTTGGGTTGATGATGCCCATCGCCAAGGACATGCAGCTCCTCAAGCGCAGCCCAACCCCCCACAACCTCAGTAGCCACCTTTGGTGCTGCAAAACCCCTTACCAACCCAAGGCATCGTGAACACTCAGCCGTTGGCACCCCCCCAAGCCAATGCGCCACCCCAACAACAACAAATCACTTACGCCGCTCCTGATCAACTCATGTTTGATTCAGGTACCCACCACTTGTTGATGATGTCATCCGTTGACGTCAACCTCCAAACCCGTCGGAACCAATATGGCTCCACCTCTGAAGCCCCTCCCGCTGATAAAACTACTAACACTCATCCCACTGATCAAGAGTTACGTATACCTCCACCTCCGATAGATGGCGCTTCCAAAGCACCTCGCTTCCCACTTCACCGTATCAACAACAACCCCAATGCGCGCGTTGCGTCCAAATACAACATTGTAGACGACCTAGCCCAATCTCCTGCAGCCATGTCTGCGTTAGAAGTCTTGAAGAACTGCCCTTCCCAGCGCAAGACTTTACTCTCAGCCATTGGGGCTATTGACCCAAATGATTCAAATTTGATGGCATTTGATTTGGACCAGTCCGAACCACGCCTGCCTTCCACCTTAGCATTCCAAGTTTCTGTTTCCGTTCGGAATCTTGTCATCCATCGATGCATCATCGATGAGGGTGCCTCCACATGCGTTATGTCTACATTTGTATGGTAGAAGTTGGGATCCCCTACCCTCCAGCAGTCCACCACTGCGTTACGCGCCTACGACGGTCGTTCGGCTCAGCCCCAAGGTCTCCTAGCCAATGTCCCTGTCCAGTTAGGTGGTAAAACTGTCCTCATCGATATCGAGGTCATCAACGCCCAGCTTGATTACAACCTCTTACTCGGTCGCAGCTACATGTATGCTATGCGGGTGGTCGCTTCCTCTGTCTTTCGTACCATGATGTTCCCCCATGATGGACGCGTGGTTAAGATCGACCAACTCACTTACTATGATCCAAATGCTCCTGCTGCACCCGAAAATGTTCTCCCCATGGTTGAACAACCGGTCAGTGGTGCTGCTACCTCATTCGTTTCCTCTTTGGGACCTAGAGTTTACTCAGACCCGCCGATGACATCCACCTTCCAATCCATTCCTCCCCCGTCATCTACGCCCGAAGTGTCTGACTTATGTACCCTCTCCCACGATAACCAAACAACTACCAATCAGCCACCCTTGTTCCCTAAACCACCACTGGTACCTAGCCACATTGGTGTTACACCTATCCATAGTATCCCCTTCCTAGTCCCTCCATCGGGAGTAGTAAGCGCCCCGGTTATGGCTACCCTTAGCCTCCCTGGGCTAACCTTGGGATTACCCATCTAGTATCTTTCGCCTCCCGTTCCCCCGCTGACACCAAGCGTCGTCCTCCAATCGGTGCAACCCATGGCTACTACCACTCAACCACCCTCCGGTGTCTCTACCCCATCGTCCTCCACGAATCCCCCTCCTACTCCCAAACCCACTGGGGGCAGAGGTCCCCAACCTTACACTGCTGTACCACCTCCCAAGACAGTAAAAAGCCCCCCAGTATTTCTTGCTCCTCCTAAATGCTCATTGTGCGACGAGTTAGGCCATGCGACTCACCAATGTCCACAGTTACCTGCATTACAGGAACACATGCAGATGCTCGACGATGACCCCAGTTTCCCAATTGTCAAACTAGATCCCACTCCTAAGCCTCGCGAAAAATCACTGCGCACTAACGACCCCTGTGCCATATGTGGTATTTACGGGCACTAATCACATCACTGTCCCGATCTCCCCGATTACAGAGCAACTCTCTATGAGATGAACAATCTGGATCTTGAGACGGCACCAACCACTATTGAAGAGATTCACCCCCCGATCTCACCCCCCTCCGGGGAGGTCAACACCATTTACATGATCTCTTCCACTACCATTCCCACGTCAACCGATTTGACGGCCCAAACTTTCCGTACTGATGAGGAGATTCTTGAGGCACTCACTGCCCCAGAGTATCCTTGGGATGACATGCACCATCGTTCATATTTCCTCCCAGAAGCATCTTCCTCTAGCACTGCTACCAAATTTGCGGTTGAATCCAAAGACTTCCTTCCCACCAAGGTCGACTGGTTCAAGGACCCTATTCCTGCTCCTGACGCCTTCGAGGAAGGTAACATGGATAACATCTTACCTGTCATCCAAATTGATATCGCTGCCCCCGGGAGTGCCCCTGAACTCATCACTTTAGGAGCCTTCTGCAGTAAGCAAGAGATTGAGGAATACACTAACCTCTTCAGAGAGTTTCGTGATGTCTTTGCCTGGTCCTATACCGAAATGCCCAGTCTTGACCCCGCCATTATAGAGCAACACATTGACACATGGCCTGATGTACCCCCCGTTCGTCAGAAATAGCATCCCATTCATCCCTCAAAGCTCCCAGCTATCAAAGCAGAGATTGAGAAACTACGCAAGGCAGGATTCATTTATCCTATTTCCTATACCACATGGGTTTCAAACCCCGTCCCCGTTAATAAAAAACAAGGCACCATTCGAGTATGCACTGACTTCCGCGATTTAAACTGCGCTTGTCCCAAGGACAAATTCCCCACGCCATTTATTAACCAGCTCATTGATGCGTGTGCGGGACATGAAGTCCTCTCTTTCATGGATGGTTTTTCTGAATACAATCAGATTCAGATCTGAAAGGAGGATCAGTACAAAACTGCCTTTACCACCCCATGGGGCACCTTTGCCTATTGCGTCATGCCTTTCATCCTCAAAAATGCTGGTGCCACATTCCAGCGGGCCATGACCTATTGCTTTCACGATTTGGTCCATATCCTGCTAGTCTATCTTGATGACCTTACAGCTCATTCCCGGAAACGATCAGACCACCTTAACGACCTTCGGCAAGTTTTTCTACGTTGTCGCAAATACCAAATCCGCTTGAACCCACACAAGTGTGTCTTTTGCGTTCCGGCAGGCCGATTGTTGGGTTTCATTGTTTCCCAGAAAGGAATTACTGTTGATCCCCTGAAAGTCCAAGCCATCTTAGACCTTCCCGCTCCTCGCACGCTCCGGCAGCTCCAAAGTCTGGAGGGGCGATCCAATTTCCTTCAATGCTTCGTCCCTGATTACGCCACTACCGTTCATGGTTTCTTGCGCCTACTCCGTACCCACATACCCTTTGTCTGGGATGAGCAAGAAGAAACCGCATTCGAAGCCCTCAAGAAAGCTCTCACGCAAGCTCCCTTGATCTCCCCTCCGTATTTCTCTCAGGACTTCATCCTCTACGTCTCGGCATCCGAGCACGCTGTGTCTGGAGTCTTGGTTCAAGAAGACGTCTCCCACCAAGAGCATGTCATTTACTATGTTAGCCAGACCTTGTCTGGTCCACCCTTACGTTACCCATATGAGGAGAGACTAGCCCTAGCTGTGGTCTTTTCCGTCCAAAAACTGCGACACTATATCTTACTTAGTCATACCACAGTCGTTGCTGACTCCAACCCCATGGTCTATCTCCTAAATCGGCGGCTACTGCAAGGTCGTGTTGCTAAATGGGTCATTATCCTCCAGGAATATGACCTCACTTTCCGAACACCTAAGAGCACTAAAGCCCTTGCGCTTGCCCAGCTCATCACTGATCTACCTTCCCTTCTCCCGGCCCCACAAATCTCCGACGAGTTACCCGACAATCACTTGTTCACTATCTCGTCTGATGACCCATGGTACGGTGATATTTTGTTATACCTGCGCACGCAGAAGTTCAAACCCAAAGTCACCCGTAATGAACGCCGTCGCATCCGTCACTAGGCCTCTCGATATCTCCTCTTAGGCGATGTCCTTTACCGGCGGGGGGTTGACACCATTCTTCGTCGTTGCCTTACACACGAGGAAGCTGAACACGTCCTTAATGACTGTCATAGCGGTGCCTGCGGCGGCCATTTCTCTGGGATGGCCACTACCCAAAAGGTCATCCGCGCCGGATATTTCTGGCCCACACTTTTCACCGACTGCATCACTGCGGTCAAGCACTCCCATAACTGCCAACTTTTTTTCCCCAAGGCTCGGACACCACCTGCTCCGTTACACCCAGTCGTCACCGTTGGTCCCTTTTGTAAGTGGGATATCGACTTCATGGAGTGTAGACCTCCGTCTACCAACGGCCACAAATACATCATTGTCGCCGTCGATTACTTCACCAAATGGGCCGAAGCCATGCCTACCTTCAATTGTACCGCTGACACAGCTGCCCGTTTCTTTTTTAACCATGTTATCACTCGATTCGGGGTTCCTAAACAGTTGGTCTCAGACCATGGTTCACACTTCGAAGATTCCGTTTGGTGTGAGTTATGCACCCTACTCAAATTCGAGCATCAGTTCTCCTCTGCTTACTACCCCCAAGGGAACGGCCAAGTAGAGGCCATTAACAAAATCTTAAAGACCATCCTCCAACGCACTGTTGATCGGAATAAGTCCAATTGGCACCATATGCTCTTCCCTGCCTTATGGGCTTACCGTACATCCACTAAAACCACCACTGGTTTCACCCCATTTCACTCAGTTCACGGCGTAGAGTCTGTCCTTCCCATCGAATGTCAGATACCTGCCTTACATATCGCCGTTGAGCTTCTCCCCGATACCTCCGCACTTGAGCAACGTCTGCTATCCCTTGAATAAGCCGA
This sequence comes from Larix kaempferi, assembly GCA_027924585.1. Classification (NCBI taxonomy): domain Eukaryota; kingdom Viridiplantae; phylum Streptophyta; class Pinopsida; order Pinales; family Pinaceae; genus Larix; species Larix kaempferi. The sequence continues at coordinate 20,252,689 of BSBM01000994.1, read as the reverse complement.
TGAAGACCATCATGCCGCTCTCCAGACCATTGAAGCTGCCAAGAATCGCTCCAAAGCTGGTTACGACAAACATGTACACCCTCGAACTTTCCACGAAGGGGACCTTGTCCTCGCCTATGACCAAGCCCATGACAAAACCGGCAAAGGGAAGTTTGAATCCATGTGGCAAGGCCCTTACATCGTGCAGACTTGTCTCGGCAAGGGGGCATACATCTTAACCGACTCCGAAGGTCACACTTTGTGCAACCCTCGTAATGGTTGTATCTCAAATGCTTTTATCCCTAAATAACTCACAGCCCCATTGGTCCGCATTGTACAGTTTGCTCTCTTTTTTTTTTCACCTTTTTTACCACGATCTTACATTTCTCATTTTTTGCATGACCACAGATGGACCATCTTCCACCTCACTATACTGGCTTCACCGATGGAGCAAGCCGTTGGTCTCCCAACCTGGCTTCTGCAGCGTGGGTCCTATATTCCCCTTCCCATGAAATGATTCACCTCGACGGAATCTGTATAGGCACTGCTACCAATAACCAAGTGGAGTATGATGCTGTGACCGGTCTCCTGACTGCTTCCCTCTAGATGGGCATACGTCACCTCCATGTGTTCCTTGACTCCCAACTGCTTGTCTCCCAGCTCAACAACTACTATCAGGTGCGTGATCCCTGCCTCTTTAGAAAATTCCTGCGCACAAAACAACTCAGCCGACAATTTGAATCCATAACATTCACCCATGTCCCAAGAGCTCAAAATAGTGTCGCAGATCAAATGGCTAACAACATTCTAGATTGGCACATCAATCACACCATGTAAAACCTCCATCATGCATAGCATCTCATAAAAATATATAAAAACCCAAAAATATTGCAAGGGGCATCCACGTGCCTGTCATCACATAACCATTTGCATCCATGTGCAATACATCACATAACATACACAAGGGGCATCAATGTGCCCAACATCCTATGCTACTTGCATCCACGTGCAATGAAAAACATATCACACATCATAAAGCGCATCCACGTGCGTACAACTAAACAACAACATCACCAAAAGGTGCATCCACATGCATATATATATATATATCAAAAAATACATGTTCAGTGCTATACATGTCCTGAGTACCCCTGTACTCAGCTATACAAAAAATGGCTATACACCCCCAGTCACCTTGGTTTGCGTGCCACATCGGCCGTTATCCGTTTTCGACACTCTTTATATCGTCAGATTCATTTTTTCGAGCTCGTGATGATGCTTGAGATCATTTCTCGCTCTCACCTGGTATAGTTTCAACATTGTGTCCCAACACCTTGCTGCCTCGGTTTGCGCACCGCATTGGCCGCCATCGGATTGTTCCACACATTTACATGAGCCATCCACTCCTGTCATACTGCAAAGGTTTCATTATTTTCCACCATCTCATTCACCCTGCAAGGAGGCCCACCAGTGTTCCCCCTACCCTCATTCTTGGTCATCATTACTGTTCCTTGATTGAAAACTTCCTCCTTGCTTGGCCATTCCTTTTGTTCGGTATAATTTTATCCCTTTTTTGGGCCGGACAAGTCCCTTACGAAAAAGGCACTTAGGGAGTTTCTGTTAAGCTCTTTTCTGACTCCTAAAACAATGAAAAGATCGCCGAGCAATCTTGCTTCCTTTCATGCTCGTTAAAGTACCTGAAAGGGCATCTATCTAGTATAAGTTTACCCATTTTCCGGACCTGGTAGACTAATTACGAAAAGGAATACTCTAGTCACACCGGCTAGAAGAGTTCTTCATTGCATCCTTTTATGCTTCTTTGGGCCTTGGAGACTAAATATACGAAAAAGCAACCCCCTGGAGTCTTCTTATTTGCTTTCAGACTCTCTAAAATTGAAAGCAACCATGAGCATGAACTGTCCTGGGCTCGTATAAATCCACACGACAGTACCATTCCATTACTTCAGAGTCTCCTTATCGCTTTCAGACTCCTTAAAATTGAAAGCAACCACGAGCATGAACTGTCCTGGGCTCGTTTCAATCCACATGACAATACCGTTTTACACACACTTCTTCTAGTTCCTTAACCCATGAAGAAGTCATCCCGTGCCCCCAGGCACTATGATCGATCACCTCGGCAGCACCCCCAATCAGGTCGCCTTTGTTCAGAGTATTCTGCAGTCTCCTACCATTTTACCCCAGCTTGAGTCTCCCTTAGCCCAGTCACCATCCCAGACCCAATACAGCTATGATCCCTTTCCCATCAATCAATTTCATATGCTGCCCGATCATCCCCATTATCATACTCTGAACAAAGGAAGTTTGAGTCCACCCACTCTACTTGCCCAGTTGTCCCCCCAGTTTGTCAGTCCTACCATCAGTACTATCACATTTTGGTTCTCCACCTCACGCTCTTGTCAAGGAAACATCATTGCCTTGATAGTTGCAGGTCTCCCTCTGTCGACGACAGCCCCTTTATTCCAGAGGATAGGCCCAGAGGTCCCTACGCCTTGGACCCATCACCATCTGTGGTGAGTGCCTACGGACCATTTTGAGAGGATTCATCATTGCCTCTCCGAATGGTTGTTTCTCACATGCTTGACTTCAGCACCTTGATCGCATCGTTGAGAATCGCGCAGGATTTACATCCCTACCATTATTTGTCGAAGACCCCGGATTTCCCCCGACTCTAGCACATTGGTGAGTCACTTCGGAACACCCAGTTATATGTTCCCGTGGATGTCCGGGCTGCGTTGGCGATTGTATTCGGAAGCCATCCAGTTATATGCTTCCTTGAGTACCCAGTTCAGTCCCAGATCAGTTCCAGTTCAGTGTACCATTGCGAGTGTACCCCTTGTCACTCTGATCCAGCAGCTCATCCATTCCTTTGGTACCACACTCAGTAGCACTGTTGATTGTTCCAGTGTATCAGTTCTTCAGCTCAGACATGGTCAGCCCAGCAGTATGTCCCAGATTTGTGTCCCCTCTGGACCCTTATGATGTACACAGTGGTTCTCTATGTATCTTACAGGTCCCTCTTTTCGGGCCTCATAGTTCTTTTCATGTATCTTGATACGAGCATGGGTATGCCCGCCTCGTCCATATATTGAAATTCTTCCTCATTCAGTATTTGAGGTCATGTATATTTCAGGTCCCCATTTTTGGACCCCATTGTTATTATTATGTTATATCCTGATACGAGCATGGGAATGCTCGCCTCGTCCATATGATCAGATGATTCCTCATCCATTATTGAGGTTATGTACTTTTAGGTCTTGCAGTTTGTTCAGGATCATTGTTCCGGGCTTCAGTTTGTTTCTTCTCTTCTCCATACCCCAGGAAAACCATATATGACTTATGATGTCCATCGGCCATACGATGAGCTCCTGCCCTCGCACATCAGGGGGCAATCTGTTAACACCCAAAAAGTGTTCACTACCTCATCTACCTCATTACATGGCTCATTTGTCCATTTTCCTACCATATTTCCCTTAAAAACCCTAAAAATACCACTAAAAAGCCTCCAAAAGGCCACAAAACCATCAAAAAAGCCTCAAAAAGGCTAAAAAAACCCCTTTTTCCTCCAAAAATATCCAAAATTCCTCTAAAAAGGGAATAAAAAATAAAAAATAATGAGGAAAAGGAGGAAAATACCCTATACAGCTGCCCTAAACCATATGGTTCCCAAAACCATGGGCCAACACTCCACCACCAAAAAACTATAAATAGGTGATGGAGAACCCTTATTCCACATCCACAATCAAGTATACCCTTACTCTGCCAAAATCTCTCTTGAAACCCTAGCTCACCATTGAGCCACTTTCACCTTGAGAGCCCCTTTTGGCCCATTTCCACCATTGGAGAAAGAGAAGGAGCACATTGGAGCTTGGAGCAACCCTCTTGGACATTGCAAGAGCTTCACCAACCTTCACATTGGAGGTAATATTAATACAAAAACCATTATTTACATCTTGTTGTTTATGTTTCATGCACATGTTTTAGAGTAGTTTACATTTCTGTTTTAGCATAATAATTTACATTTACTGAACTGCTACTAAGGAGTCCATTCTCCTTAGTAGGTGCTCATTCGCACAAGCTAGGGGTAAAACCCTAGCTACACCATAATAGCTTCATCAGAAGGTATAGTATCATCAAGGAAATCGTGTGAACAAGACGAGTTGGCTGCCCAAACTGGAAGCGTAACGAGATCTTCCTCAACTGTGTGAGAAGAAGAGAGATCCGACTCTGTAGTGGCTTGTTGAATATGCTGGTAAGCAATGCTCAGCTATAGATAGTGGCATAGACATCCCAATATGCGTAAAGTTTCTAGATGTGGAACTCGTGGATGGTAAAGTCCATGGATCATCAAAATAGGAAGTCCGGAATGACATATTATGCAAAGGAGGAGACACATCGTCGGTAATGGTTCCAATAAAATTCACAGGTGCAGCAAAATCATAAGTTCCCATCAATGAAGGGTACATGCCAACACCCATGTTCCCAGTTGTCGGCTGAGAATGAGTAACCTACGGGACCATGGATCCCGTGGATGCTATGGAAGAGGAGTTAACGAAATCTAGATGATCGATGGTCACAATCTTGCCTTCATGAGGAAAGTAGATAAATCTGAATATAGTGGATGCGACAGCTTTCATAGCATACATCCAATTCCGGCCCAGTAAAAGGTTGTATTCGATGGGCGCATCAATCACCTTGACTTCAATAGGCACAGATTTACCTCCCAAGGAGACAACAAGGGAAGGGATAATTCCATGTGGCTTAAATGACTGACCGTCGAATGCAATGAGCGTGGTTCTAGACACGAGTAGGGGAGGAGAGCTGAAATCTTTCCAACAAGATAACGACATTACTGATGCAGAAGAACCTTCGTCAACCATCGTACGTTTGACAAAATTCTGAAGGCACACCACCTGGATTTGAAAAGCCACGTGGTAGGGTAAGAGAGGTTGGACATCAGTAGTGTCAAACTTGATAATAGTGGGACTTCCCCCATCCTGAACTCCTAACGCACTCAAAAGGGCATGCTTCTGAGAAGGACAGGCTTGCAAGACTTCAAGAGCCGACATGGCACACGGATTTTGTCCCAAATCTTCCATAATGGAGTAGTTATGGGCGGCTCAAGCATTAGGATTATGCGTAGAGCACTTAAGAACACCTTTTGGTATCCGCGACATATTAGAGGGCTTCTCGATATGCAAGGAATTGTCAGGAGGAGGGGGAGGCTCACTCCCCAAATTGGGTTGTGGTGCATCATAATCGCATTGACGAGTAGCAACACTAACCTCCGATTGAACCATGTTCACACATCCATAACCACCAGTATTGGAAGAAGATGTTACCATCTTAGTAGGTCCATAACCAGTGGTGGGAGCATGCGAAGCCATGTTTTGGTGATGAGGTAGGGGATCCTTCAACACAGCTCGGCTCTGTGCCAAATGCTTCGATGCTTCTTCAATTCGAGGACATAAGTAAGTAAGATGGTCTTCCCCACAGAGCTTGCAAGGAAACTTCACCTTACGCCTAGGTTTACGGTCCTCACCAGCATTTCCACCTTCCCGAGGAGGGTTGGCATTATCCTTATGGGGGGTATTGCGATTGCTATTGTTATTCCCATTGTTTCCACCCTTAAGATTGTTTCTCCCCTTTTTCTTACCACCAGTTTGTTGGTTACCTGATTGGTTCATCGATTGCACATTGTGTACATCGGACGACGGGGTGGAAGTGGACAAGGTGTGAACCTATCCGGGAGTAGACTGGTTTAGCGACAAATTTTGCATTTGATTAGCTACCAAATCTACGGGGCAAGTGCTTACAGATCCAACGATGCCATCGGCATGCGGTCCAGGAACTGACTGAGGCTCATGACGTGTGTGCGGTGCGTCAGGAATAATGTCATAAAAAATGCCAGACTGAGAGTATAGTAAGTCTAACTGTTGTAATTTGAAGATGGCTTGTTCCTCAATTACAATGCCGGACATAGAAACATCCTTAGCAATGTATGAGAGTAGAGACTTGAGGAACCATTCCAACAGGAACTCTGGAGGAATGTTGGCTTTCACTAACCTCTTCCACCGACACCACTCTTGAACGTGGTAAAAAATATGTGTGGCCTTTTTCTGACGAAAGGTAGATAAAAGTTCAGTACCGATATAACTGGCAACTGGAAATGATCCAAGAAAACCAAAGTGATCTCGTTAAAACCCTTATAAGTGTTTCCAGGCAACTCAACATACCACTTCGCGGCTGCCCCCGTGAGGGTGCATTGAAATAGTCACAATCTAACGGAATCATGATTCAATGAGTTGGAGGAGCACCAAAGGTGAAATGTTGTGACATGATCACCCGGGTCCTCACCACCTTTCCCCTCAAACTTAGGAATGTCCGAAGGGAGCTTGGTAGGGACCGGGGGCCAAGTAGGGTCATGACACACTGGATCATTTGTGAGTTTCGAAATATCTGGAAGATTCAAGCGTGCAAGGAACGGGAGCTGAGGCTGGAAAGCTTGATTATAAGCCCCCATAAAAGGTTGGTTGAATGGAACCAAATTATAAGATGGACCAAAAGCTTGACCATGAGGATTAAACTGCTGATAATGAGGACCTGATGGACCATAAGTTTTCCCATGGCCATAGGATTGATAACCTCCTCCTTCCTGACCCATTTGAGAGTAAGCAGGTATATAAGTGTTTTGGGCACCATATTGGGGTGGTGGGTTGTACTGGTGGCCAACACCGACTGTGTTGTAGTAAGGGTTGCCACCATAAGTATGGGGCATATACATACTATTCGTAGCGGGAATCGAGTTGTAATGACCATAATGGTATGGTATGTGCCCACCCCCCAGCATTTGGATCAGCTTGAGTAGTCGTGTGGTGACCAGAAGCATGAGATGTATTCCTAGCCCCAACATTGGTGTTACTACTAGCAGGGATGGTGGCGTTATGTCCATGTGGATAGGATACATTCCCACCTCCTACATTGGCATTACTAGTGGCGGAAATGGACGCAAAAGTATGTGGTATATGTCCACCCCCGTGGTTAGGAGGAGCATTAACATTTGCGAAAGTAGTCCTGGGTTGACGAGTAGCGGCATGTGTATTAGGTGGTGGATGGCGAGTCATGTTTTGAACAACGTTCCTATTAGGTTGGGAAGTCCAAGGGGGTGGTCTTCTTCCAACATTAGCATTGTTAGGAGGAATCCGACCGGTCCCCATACTATCTCTGTGAGTGGATAATGTAGTGCCCCCAATGGGTATAGTATGGCTAACACCAATACTAGTGCCAGCGTGACTACCAAATGTAGTGGAAGGATCAACTATACTATAATTAGGCATACCAAAAGAGAGTGCGGTTGGGTTAACCGTAGGACTAGTGTCGTCATGTAACTCTGGCATCCCGTGTCTATAATTGCGTGGAAACGAAGGAACGAACGTGTCATCCTGATCTTTGTCGTCGGGTAAGGTTGGCATCCCATAAAGATAATTATCTGGATTCGAAGGATTGAACAGATCGTGTTCAAGTGGATTCGGCCAAACCAAACCAGGTTGAGTCTCAGGTGGATCACCCCCCCAAGACTCATGAGGAGTAGGGGAGTCTGTAGTGTGTTCGACTCTACCCGATGGAGTCGTAGGTACTTCTTCAGTATCAGAATTTGTAGCAGTCATGACGTCTTGGACGTATGTCTTGTAAGAATCCAAAGACTCAGAGGGAGCCCGCCGACATCCCCTAGCAACATGGCGTGAAAGCTCGGTAGGTTCTAAACCAGCCAACCGACGGGATTGACGGAGAGTAGGGCTCCGCGCCACGATATCTCCAGAGAGAATATAGAATCAAAACGTCCCCTAAAGGCCAACTATCGATAAAAAATAGTAAATCAAAAGCACACACCTAGAGAAACTACAGCCAAGAGCAGACAAACAGAGTGGCTAAATGAGCTCCCGACACTAGAGCCGGTATGTCTCACCTAGGAGAGGCTTGACACTCCCAAACTATAGCCGGAGGTAACAGAATCAGTTATAACAGCCCCCAGACATCACTGCATGCACAGGGTCAAGTCCCTATACAATGACAACTGTGCTGTCCGATCCCTATCTGACTCAGGACACAAACAACATAACCACTGCAAGTACCCTATGCGATACCTAGGTAAGGAAACTATGGTCACCGCAATATAACCAATGCTTAGGGGGATAGTCACAGGTGGGATCCGTCGTATGGGCATGGTAGCTAAGCCCGAAGCATAAGAGGACAAACCCTGGAAATATCTCCCACGTTCAGCCGGTATCAAAGGGATATCTCTTCAACCAACCTTCCGTGACCTCGTGCTTAACTCTGGTTTGAGTAGAGCTTCCTGAGAACACCAATATATACCATAGATTCCTCCACTCCCTGGTCAGGCACCTAATGTTTCATCTAGTAGTCTTGGATTGTTAACTCACAATGATCTATTCCAAGACTCTAAACCTATGCTAGTTGGTGTACCCTATAAATAAAATCGGTCTAATCAATTTTAAGATTAAGCGTTAATTTTAATGGCTGTGATTACTCAAGGGATATGATCGTGAAACTATTGATGTGTAAGACTCAATAGTATGCAAAATCGTCAAATCCTAGACTCATCTATCCAATGAAAACAATGCCACTAACATGCACAATCAAACCAACGGTTTCGAAATAAATATGCAATCCTTTTATATTTTTCGATGCACAATCAGAATCTAAATGAAGGCAGAAAGCACTCAATGCAAGATGCAATACATAAAAGCAATTTTTTTTGTTGTATTTTCTCTTATAAACAAAAGGAAAATGCAAAACTATGTGTATTTTTTGTATTTTTCAATATATGGAAATGAAAAATGCAAGCAAAATCCTACTGTCCAGTCACTGATATGCCGAGGAGATCACTAAGACAACCCAACAAAAACCAAACAGTAAACTCAGCCAAAGGAATGAGCTCAAAAGGAAAAAACCAACAAGGCTAAATCCAAAGATGGGTAAAAAACCAACAAGGCTCAACCAAGAGAAAATAAGAGTTCTAGTCACAACCAAGGCATGAAATAGTCAAGAAACAGGCCAACAAAGACTCAGGATCAACCAAAACCAACCCAGCAACAACCAGAGGTCATAAAACAACCAAAGCCAGACTTACACGCTACTGTCGAAGGAATACCTACGGGTACCCGCGAGCAGCAAAGTAAACAGAGGTGGGTATATGCGGGCAGAGCTAACCTAGCCCCCAGGTGAGGAAAGGAAAATTGACAAATAAAGAGTCCAATGGCTCAGAAAAAACAAGTTTTCTATAGTGTATCTCAACAGCAAATAAGTGACACAGAGCTTCAACAAACAACAACTCTAATTATAGACCAATGCTAAAAAATCCCCAAAAATGGATGTTTTCTCCAGCGGAGTTGCCATTTTTGTGTTGGAGAAAACTCAATATGGCTTGGGGTAGACCACAACAAACAGCTGACTACCAGAATTCAACTCAATTCTCAATTCTATGCTATATAAATGACAATGCTAAGATAATGAAGAGTATAACCAACCTCGATCCAAAAGTTTGATGTAGATCCCGGTTGGAGCTTTTCAATCCGTGCACTTGAATCTACAAATTAGTCTTGACAGACAATATACAACAAGTACATATAATATATAAATGGCATTAACATCATCAATAGCAATGGCCCATGATATAACAAATAAATGCAACCCAATGTAAGATAAACAACATTACAACATTAATGGACGAGAATATGAGTATTTCTATTAATAAACAAGAAGAAGTACAATGTGATATGACCTCTTGCCAGCAACCAATCTGAACCAAGATTTGGATCAATCCACTTGTGCCTCCACCACTTCAATCCTCCATGAATGGCAAACTCAAACTATGGTAGGAGTTTGGAAGGTGAACATAAAGGGTTCACAACTACAAGGATCAATGAGTGTAGACTCAAGATAGGGCAAAAGTCCACTAGAGTTCTCTTGCTCTTCTTTCTCCTCCCGTCCATAAGCCATATGTGCTCAATATATAGTCCTCCCAAAGGTAAGTGAAAGGACACATCGAGGCGTTTCTTCGGCAGATGGAGAGTCAAAGGTCACCCAATAACCGCTTTTTGGGAGTAAAAAGTAATAAACTAGTGAGTTTTACCATTTTACATGCTACCCGCGAGCTATAATGATGCAACTTGCAGGTACATTGGCTATAGAGATGCAGCTAGCGTACAAGGAAAAAATAGTGTCTGAAGGATATAAAATGGTTCTGAGTCAGTGAAATGGATCCTCTAGGCCAAAGAGTGTTGATTCTCGCAAAGTGGAAGATTACGTTGTAACACACCCCAACGTATCGAAACCCGTAAGAACAATCTTTAGCACAAAGATTTTCGAAAAAGACGAACTTGAAAGGTTATCAGAAAAAGACTTTCCACCAACTTTCACACAAATCAAAGAAGGTGAAACATAGATAAGCAACAGTCGTGCACCAGAATGGATGGACGTGAAGATTAAAACAAAGGAAGTAGATATTTCAAATGACGACCCGACCGAAAATGGCAAAGATTGGCGATGACTGGAGTGAGGAACAAACAACAGAAATCTACAGGATCCTCAAAGAATTTCAAGACGTTTTTGCTCGAGATTATAGAGACTTGAAAGGACTTGTACAGGAAATGGGCGAGATGAAAATTGATATTAAGCCTGATACCAGACCTGTAAAGAAAAGACCCTACAAGCTTTCTCACAAATACAAGGATATTGTCAAAAAGGAGATCGATAGCATGCTTGCAGCAGGAATCATATATCCTATCGACCAGTCGGAGTGGGAAATCCCAATGGTCGTTCAGCCAAAGAAACAAGATCTGACACGAAGATCAAAATTATCCTCGACCTAAAGCCTCCAGTTAATCCGAAACAAGTACAAATCCTGTTGGGTCATACCGGATATTACAGGAAGTTTATTAGATATTATTCCGATATGACTTATCCTCTCGAAGAATTTCTAAAAGATGATCGAGATTATAGGTGGACGGAGGAATGCGATATCTCATTTAATACGTTGAAAAGAAAAATGGTTGAAGCACCCATCCTCCGATTTCCGGATTGGTCGAAGAAATTTCATGTACATATTGACGCATCTGGAATAGCAGTCGACGCCATTCTAACACAACCCGAAGAAGATGGCATGGATTACCCTAATGCATTCAACAGTCAGAAATTGAATAAAGCTGAAATAAATTATTCCACAACCGAAAGGGAAGCATTAGGTATGGTATTTGCACTTCAGAAATACCGTCATTATTTATTGGCTAACCCTTTTGTATTTTATACAGATCACCAAGCTTTAAAATACTTAGTCAATAAACCATTGCATCATGGGAGGTTATGCTGCTGGATATTATTGTTTCAAGAATTTGAATTTGAAGTAATCATTCGACCTGGAAAAGCTAATGTCAGACCAGACCACTTGTCAAGAGTCGACACAGGAGAAGAACCAACAGGAATTGAAGATGACTTACCAGACGCTCACTGAAGCAGTCCCTTCAGAACTTGCGGAAATTGCACAATTTCTCGAGGATGGACAAGCTCCTGAAGGAATGACAAATAAAAAGAGGAATATCTTAGCAATGAAAGTAGCCCCCTACACTTTGATCAATGGATTCCTCTATAAACTTGGATTGGATGATATATTACGCTGATGTGCACTTGATCACGAACGACATGATATACTAGCAGAAGCTCATGCTGGACCGATGGGAGGACATTATCATGCAGACATAACAACTAGAAAAATACTGCAAGCCGGACTTTGGTGGCCAACAGTTCATAAAGACTGTAGAGAATTTGTATCTAAGTGTGATAAATGTCAACGCATGGGCCGACCACTACCAAGAACAAAAATTCCATTGGTCCCAATTAACCCTAGCCGAACATTTGAAATTTGGGCTATCGATTTTATTGGACCTTTTCCAGTAGTGGGGAGAAGGACAGGTGCTCAATATATTATCACTGCTGTCAAATATGTTACCAAGTGGGCAGAAGCAGAACTAGTCGAAACATGTTCAAGCGAAGTTGCCGCTAAGTTTATTTTTGAAAACATCATAACACGTTTTGGATGTCCCATAACATTAATAAGTGACCAAGGTACGCACTTTGTATGTAAAACCATTGAAGCACTGACCAAGAAATTTGCAGTTGATCATAGAATAAGCACAGCGTACCATCCTCAGTTGAATGGCGCCGTAGAATCGTTCAATAAAACACTTACAAAAAGATTGACGAAAATATGCAACATAGAGAAAGATGACTGGGATGACAAAGTACCTGTTGTTCTCTAGGCATATAGAGCATTATATAAAAGAACGACAGGTCAGACACCATTCTCACTTGTCTATGGACAAGAAGCTGTCATCCCATTACATTTTTGATGACATGCACCGACCATTGCAACAACTTTACATATCGACGTTGAAGATACTCGACAAGATCGGCTACTCCAGCTGTCGAAGCTGGATGAAAGTCGATAGTTGGCAATAGAACATCAGCGAGTGCAAAAACAACAACTGAAAGCGTGGCATGATAGGAATATCAAACAGAAGAATCTGTCAGTTGGATATTTGGCACTCCTCTATAATAGCCAAGTAAAAGGGAAGCCAAAGAAGCTGCATACAGAATGGATGGGACCCTATGTTGTTGAAGCCCTAAATCCTAACGGATCATTCCAACTAAAAACGCTACAAGGAAGTGTTTTCAAGAAAGCGGTAAATGGTTCCCGACTTAAACGGTACAAGTCATGAATATTCAAAAAAAAAAAAAACGGTTAGAAGTGACCAAATGAGAGTACTATAAGCAATCAAGAAAAACAACAGAGCATGACAAAAGCAGAAATGATGAGAGAATGGAAGAAGAAGGATGAAAAATGTTAATTTTTGAGCATTAATTCAACATACTCTAGGATCTTTACTGAGAGAATAACATGTACATCATATCAAGTATAGCAATGCATATCAATCACACCAAGCAATCACATGAGACAATAGACACACAGATTTTCACTGGGGAAAACCATAAAGGTGAAAAACCCCACAACTTCCTCAGAGATAGAAAGAGCAATGCTACAACCAAAGTACACAGAGATAGTTCTCCTAGCAGCTGAACCTCCTCCTCCACTAGTGCACCACTTTTCGAGTAGTGTAGAAGTGAATAATGAGATGATCAAATAGAGTGCCTCCCGCACTCTATTTATACATGACCTGACCTACCTAATAACCTAGCAGGGCTGACTTGTCTAAATTAGTCTAATAACCCATGGTTATACTAATCGGAGCCGACCCCACACTTGGTGGTCTAATAAACCATCACTTGCAAGTTGCGACACTTGCGACACTTGTCAATACAAATGACGACACTTCCGTATAGAGGAATAATAACATCTCTATAGGAGTACAATATACATAGGTGAAATACATTCCGAAGTTACAATTACATCAACACTCCCTCTTAACTAGGAAGGTATTTCTCGACACAGATCTGCTAGCACAAGTATTATTCTCTGGATCATCGTCATTGGATCATCGTCATCGAATCAACGTCATCGTCATCGTCACTGCTGCTGCTATCTCAATCAATCTCCGATCTACTCATCATAGGAAGTTATACAGAGCCAGTCCTTTTTCATACTGGATGTAGGCCCACCACCTGTAGGTCTTCATCATCTGTGCGAATGGTCTGATAGAGGTGGTCTCTTAGGACTTATTTATGTGCTGATGCAATACCTGGAAAGAGCATCCTAGGAACATTTATGTGCTTAAGCACAACCGACAAGATCTCCCAGGACTGATTACATGCATCCCTTTCACAATACCTTTAAAGAGCATCCCAGGAACATTTATGTGCCACAACATGACTGGAAAGATCTCTAAAGAGCATCCCAGGACTTATTACGAGCACACAGCTCAACCTCTCGGATCTCCAGGACTGCTTACATGTGAATAGACAATACCTTTAAAGAGCATCCCAGGAACATTTATGTGCTGCAGAACGACCGACAAGATCTCTAAAGAGCATTCGAGGACTTATTAGGAGCACATAGCTCAACCTCTCGGATCTCCAGGACTGATTACATGTCTCCGTAGTAATACCTCATCCCAGGACTGATGACAAGCACACAGCTCAACCTATCAGATCTCTGAGGACTGATTACATACTACATAGCAATACCTCATCCCAGGACTGATTATGAGCACACAGCTCAACCTATCGGATCTCTGAGGAATGATTACATGCTACTTACACAACCTACCACATATCATCTCTACCCTCGAAGTATCAACCTAATACTCATGATCTAACTGATCATCATCACACGAAGCATCATCATGATGCTCATGATCATACTGATCATCATCACATAGTACATCATCTTGATGTACATCATCCTGATGTACATCATCCAGAGTATCATCCTGATACTCATCACACATGATCATCCTGATCATTGTCACTGCATCGTCCTGATGCACATCAACTAGAGCAACATCCCGAAGCTCTTCATCCATGATCATCATGATCATACAATGCATCCACCTGATGCATATCATCTGGAGAAACATCCTGAAGTTCGTTATCTATGATCATCCTGATCATATAATGCATCCACCTGATGCATACCAAGTATCTACCTGATACATATCACATACATGATCTACCTGATCATACAAGTATCCACCTGATACATACATAAGTACATGATCTACCTGATCATATCAAGCATCCAACATGATGCATATACAAATACATGTTCCAACTGATCATATCAAGCATCCAACATGATGCATATACAAATGTATGATCCAACTGATCAAAGCATCCAACTGATGCAAATACAAATACATGATCAAACTGATGCATATACAGAGCAATAACTAGAGCATCGTCCTAATGCTCATCATCCAGCGCTTACATCCACAGCCATGGGAAGGACCCTCCTCTCACCATGCTTGGAATGGCTCCTACAAATGTGTCCATCACTTCTTCCTTGAAGTGTCATCAATATGAAGAACACCAAGCCTCTCTCTGAAGTACTCAAACTTCACTCTGGCTAGTGGTTTTGTCAACACATCTACAATCTTCTCATCCGTCGCAACATACAGGAGCTTCACTGCTCCTCTCTGCACCATATCCCTGATATAGTGATATTTGATCTCAATGTGCTTCGACCTGTCGTGGAACACCGGGTTCTCAGACAGCGTCACACAACTCTGGTTGTCACAAAAGATACCAGTAGCATCCAACGGGAGATAACATAACTCAGACAGTAGTTTCCTCAGCCATACTGCCTCACAACTAGCCGAACAAGCTGCAACATACTCTGCCTCGGCTGTACTCAGTGCTACGCAGGACAGCTTCCTGCTAAACCACGAGATCACACCTGATCCCATACTGAAGTAGCACCCAGATGTGCTCTTCCTATTTGCAGCACTGCCTGCCCAGTCCGAATCAACATAACCCTGCAGGTTAAACTTTTGATTCGCATCATACTTGAGCCCATAATCAATTGTACCCTTCAGG
Organism: Larix kaempferi; assembly: GCA_027924585.1. Classification (NCBI taxonomy): domain Eukaryota; kingdom Viridiplantae; phylum Streptophyta; class Pinopsida; order Pinales; family Pinaceae; genus Larix; species Larix kaempferi. The sequence goes on along the minus strand of BSBM01000994.1, from coordinate 20,237,125 downwards.
TACCTCAGAATATGCTTTACAGCAACCAGGTGAACACCTCTAGGATCTATCAGGAACTGGCTCAATGTGTTAACCGCAAAGCAAATATTTGGTCTAGTGTTCGTCAAATAGATCAGGGACCCAATCATCTGACGATACACAGTGACATTAACTAGATCAGATGAAGCATCACACAGAAGCTTCAGGTTCGATTCCATAGGTTTGGCCATGGCCTTGCAGTCCATCATCTCAAACCTCTTCAGGATCTCTACTACATACTTCCCTTGTCCAAGGAAGATCCCATATGCACTCTGCCACACTTCCATGCCTAGAAAATAGTGCATCATCCCCAAGTCCTTCATCTCGAACTCGGTAGCAAGCTTCCTCTTGGTATCGGCAATCAATCCATCCTCACCTGTAACAAACAGGTCATCCACATACAGAAGTAGTATCACAGGATAGCCTTCCTCAACCTTGTAGTAAAGGTTGGAATCTGCTTTACTCTTGGTAAAGCCCAAACTGGATAGAAAGCTGTCTATCCTACCATACCAAGTCCTAGGAGCTTGCTTCAAGCCATACAAGGATTTCTTCAATCCTGCACACATATGACTCTCTATCATGTGTCTCAAAACCAAGTGGCTGCTCCACATACACTTCCTCTTCAATTACAGCATTCAAGAAAGCTGTCTTGACATCCATTTGGTGTATCTTCCATTTCATCATTGCAGCCAAGGCAAGTAATGATCTGATGGAAGTGTACTTGGCTACAGGAGCAAAAGTTTCTTCATAGTCTATCCCCTCTTTCTGGGAGAAGCCACGAGCTACAAATCTCGCTTTGTATTTCTCTATGCTGCCATCTGCAACATGCTTGATCTTGTAGATCCATTTGGAAGTCACAACCGACTTCCCTTTAGGTCTTGGGACTACATCCCAAACATCATTCTTCATGATCGACTGGTATTCCTCGACCATGGCATCCTTCCATTCTTTCTTTTCCGCTGCTTCTTCATAACTGGAAGGTTCTTTGTTTATAATATGACAGAGTAGGGAAACATAACTGGTATGTGATCTAGTCCTCTTCCTTTCTCTGTGTTCTTCTTCTAGAATGCCATACCTTTCTACATCTTGAATGAGCTCTCTAGCCCATGTAGGTTTCCTCTTGTGAGAGTTCTTCTCATGAGGTGGATCTATAGGTATTTGTGGATCTTAAACTTCACGATCTGCTTCTGGAATTGCTTCTTTCATGGTGGTGTCTTGAAATCTGGTTTCCTTTGGTTCTTCATGATCTTCAATAGGTGCCTTCCTTGATTTGATGAAGGTTGAGTTTTCATCAAATGTTACATCCCTGCTGACATCAATCTTCTTGAACCTTGGAAAGTATATTCTGTAAGCTTTCGATCTTTCACTGTACCCCACAAAGATGCCCTTCTTTCCTGAAGGATCTAGCTTTGTCCTCTTTTCCTTTGGAACATGTGTATATATTGAATAACCAAATATTCTAATATGGCTGACTTCAAGTTTCTTACTAGAGAAGACCTCTTCTGGTGTCTTGTTGTCCAATATCTTGTGAGGTGTTCTATTCTACACATATACAATTGTCCTAGCTGCTTCTGCCCATAGATGCATAGGCAGATCCTGGTCATGCAGCATTGCCCGTGTTGCTTCCATGATTGTTCTATTTTTCCTTTCTGCAACTCCATTCTATTGTGGATTGTAGGGATCAGTCAACTCCCTCTTAATCCCTGAATCACTGCATAACTTCTTGAAATCACCTGAAGTGAATTCTCCGCCATTATCGGATCTGAATGTCTTGATCTTTTTATCAGTTTGATTTTCCATCAAGGCTTTGAAATCCTTGAACTTATCAAACACTTCATCTTTGTTCTTCAAGAAATAAACCCAAGTATTCCTAGAGAAATCATCAATGAAAGAGACATCGTATACATACCCACTCAGAGAACTGGATGACATCGGACCGCATACATCGGAGTGGATAATTTCCAAGATTCCTTTAGCTTTGCTTTCACTGCTTGGAAATGCCTTCTTAATGTTCTTTCCTTTTGCACATCCTTTGCAAACACCTTCATGCTTTGTCTTGATTTCAGGAAGACCTTCTACAACTTTGCTTGCAATTGGTAGTGCTATATAGTGCACATGTGCAAGCCTTCTATGCCAAAGTTCACTTGGCTCCATGGATTCATGTACCATGGCATGTTTAGGTTGTCCCTTCAATTTGTACAATCCTCCCTCTTTCTCTCCAATCACTACTGCATCATCTATAGTTTTACCCTTTGGCCACATTAGGACTTGTCCATCTACAAATGAAACCCTCATGCCTTTTGCATCTAATGCAGATATAGAGAGTAGGTTCTTCTTGAGCCCAGGTACATATAGAACATCTTTCATCTTCAAAGACTTCCCAAAGTCTAAGTTGTAGGAGGCCTCACCACTTCCTTTGATAGGATATTGATAGTCATCTCCAAGTTTCACTTTATGGGGTTACTCATGTTCAGATAGATTTACAAAAGATTCTTTAAACCCAGTCATGTGTTTGGAAGCCCCACTGTCAATAAGCCAATCATTACATCCATGAGAGATAATACCTATGAGAGCAGAGATTAGAACATATTCATCTTCACTTGATGAATCATCACTTTCTGCTCTAGCCTTCTTCTTGGGAGGTTCATCATCCTCAGCAGCATGAGCATGAAATCTCCTTTTGTTGTTGTTCTTCTTCTTGGAGTTGTTAGTACCTTCTTTTCTCTTCTTGGGACATTCTGAGGCAAAGTGTCCTTTCTCATTACAATTGAAGCACCTCATATCTTTCTTTTCTTTGTGATATGGGTGGGAAGATTTCTTCTTGTGATGGGATGGCTCCCTCTTGAACTTGCCTTTCTTGGTGTGAGATGTGAGAGCTTGATCTTCATTTCCCATCTTTTCTTCTCGGGCTACAAGCCTTGCTTCTTCTTGTGAGCATTCCTCCCATAGTCTACTGAATGAGATCAACTTCCTTCTTGCACAGATTCCTTGGATGAAGGAGTCCCATGACCTAGGTAGGCCATTCAGTGTGGTCATGAAAACTTCACCATTGTCCACTACTTCATCCACAGCTTCAAGTTGTTCCTTGTTCTGAGAGACCTTGGAGAAATAAGATTGAATGGTCTCTCTATTCTGAAGCTTTACCCCTTTCAATTGGTTCCGCAGAGTCATCTTCCGATTTATGTTCTTCCCTTCAAATAGCTTGGTTAGGGAATCAAACATCTCCTTGGGTGTCTTTAGAGATGACACATGTGGTATGAGATGGTCTTTGATAGAATCGGCAATGATCCTCTTTGCCTTGACCAAGTTCTTCTTATGTAAGGCCTTAGCCTCTTCTTCCTCTGGGACAGGGACCTCAGAACTTATGTAGGTGTCCAATTCATTTTCTTCCAGGATTAACCCAATCCTATACTTCCATGCTTGGAAGTTATCAGCCCCTTCAAGCTTATCCTCAAGCTTGGTGTGGTGAGACATCTTAAAGAGTACTTCAAATGGAAATAGAAAAGATTTAGGTCTTACCACTTTATTTGTAGAAATCTGGATTTGGTACTGGATTAGGGTTTGTCAGAGAAACCCTAAAAAATCAAAATGTGAATTTCAACTTTCTGAAAGGATAGAAAGATGTGCCTTGATGAGTTTATCAGCCTGGTATACTCAGAAATTGAAAACTGCAAAGTTTCACCCTTCATAAATGCTTTTCAATCTCCCGGATTCACTCGGGAGGACCCTGAATTAGGGTTTGAGTTTCCCGGAGGTTCACCCAACCAAAAATATCGATCCAAAGCTTTAACCTTCGATTTTTCCAAGGAGCTTCCATCTATATCCTCAGATTTCAGAAATTCCTATTTTTGTGGAAACCCTAATTTTTTAGGGCCAAAAATGAAAGTGCCCAGAATTGAATTCTGATTGGATAGAAAGATGCGCATTGATGAGGAGAGTCAAAATACCCTACTGCCTTTCAAGATTTGTGGAGAGAAACCCAATAAACATGAAACCCTAGTTTTCGCAACTGCACAGTGTCTTCTTCTCAGGTTAGCTCTGATACCATGTTAATTTTTGAGCATTAATTCAACATACTCTAGGATCTTTACTGAGAGAATAACATGTACAACATATCAAGTATAGCAATGCATATCAATCACACCAAGCAATCACATGAGACAATAGACACACAGAGTTTCACTGGGGAAAACCATAAAGGTGAAAAACCCCACAACTTCCTCAGAGATAGAAAGAGCAATGATACAACCAAAGTACACAGAGATAGTCCTCCTAGCAGTTGAACCTCCTCCTCCACTAGTGCGCCACTTTCCGAGTAGTGTAGAAGTGAATAATGAGATGATCAAATAGAGTGCCTCCCGCACTCTATTTATATATGACCTGACCTGCGTAATAACCTAGCAGGGCCGACTTGTCTAACTCAGTCTAATAACCCATAGTTATACTAATCGGGGCCGACCCCACACTTGGTGGTCTAATAACCCATCACTTGAAAGTTGTGACACTTGTCAATACAAATGACAACACTTCCGTATAGAGGAATAATAACATCTCTGTAGGAGTACAATATACATAGGTGAAATACATTCCGAAGTTACAATTACATCAACAGAAAAAGCAGAGAAAGAAGTCTAACACATAACCGTTGATATTATAGACATCGACAAGAACGCCGACGGTTTGCAGAGAAAGAAGTCTAACGCATAACCGTCGATATTATAGACATCGACAAGAACGCCGACGATTTGCAGAGAAAAATCAGGCACGATAGAAGCATTGGAGTCCTGATCGACCAAACTCAAATAGAGAAGCCCGTCGACATAACACATCGAACGAGGTGTCGTAGTGTCATGATGACAAAGAAATAAAGGATAAAGATACCCGTGATGCCAGAAGTAATGCACCTGACGAAGCGCCGATATCCTGTCAGTCTAATTTAATAACCCCATCAAATCAACCATCAATACGGGCCTCTACATCCCGTTCACCTGTGCCGAGTAACTCCACCATAAATCCAGAGCTCGAGGATTCTTGGGGACTCTTTTGTCAAGAACTTGAACTCCAAGATATAGAGCTCCTTGACCCCGTTGAAGCTAATTTCACATTCTTGAACCCCGAATCCGCCATGGCTCCCAGAAAAACTTTAACAGCTACCAGAGCCGTTGCGATGACAGTTAGAGAATTAGAGAAAGAACAAACACCATTGGAAACAAGACTCCAGATGATTCGGAATGCAAAGGCGACATAACCCACTTGGAAGAAAGCATGGAGGAGAATTGAAGATTGGGGGAAGGAGTCAGATGGTTGTTGGAGGGATGAAGCACGACGTTTACAGATAGCCACAATTCTGCATTACATGAAGGCACCCTTGTTGGATACCTTTGGAGGACTGAAAGAAGTCATTGCACAATTTATTGTTAGCAGGTATCACAATGGCAAGCTTTATTTCGATGTCCCGGTTGACATCAATGGTGAAATAATCCACAAGATAACTGTCCTATCACATAAGGGAGACGCTGTACCAACAAGTTCAGGCGCAGAATTCGTTGACGAGTTTATTGATAGTCTCGCTGGAAAGAACTCACAAGGCATAGTCGTGAGCCATATTTTATATGGAAATTATAGAACTGCTGCCAAGATTGTGTCACATGCACTTTCACAAACAGGCAAGGGATCAGATTTGAAGCCCGACATGTTGGAAGTTGTCAAGAATATGGATCTAAATGACAAAGTATACAAATGGGCAGACTTCCTAGCCGACATTCTTAAATACACATGCCATATGTGCCAAGAGGAGGGAGCTAGCATCCGCTACCGATCTGTACTCATATGGATTTCTATGACCCATCTTCGACTGAAAGGAAACAAGGATTTTTCGGAAGAGCAACTTGACCTTATGGAAAATTTCTGTTGTTTTGCACCTGGAGCAAGTTGACATGGGCCTACAACAGTTAAAATTTGGCTAGAAGCATGGTTTATAGACCTTGAAGCAATGGCGACAAGATGGAGAGTACCATAGAACGTTCGTCAAAGTCTACCCTCGACAACTCACGTACAACTATCTTTGGATGATACAACAGTCTGGTACATGGAAGGAGCAGAAGGTCTAGCAAGGCGGCTCAACTATTACCCTTTGGTAAGTGAAATTTTCACAGAGTTAAGCCGAAAATCTAATGAAGTATTAGCTATTCCGGCACAAGCAAGGAAAACAAACTTCAAGTATGTCGAGCCTCTCACTGATATGGAACAAGAAGAAGCATACGAAAGTTAGTATTATACGAACACCTTCATTTATCAACCCGAGTCGACACCTAACCCTAAGGTATTAGCACTTTCCCAGACTCCGCACATAGAATCAGCAGAGGCCAGAGAGCATTCAAACAACAACATAGAGTCTGACAACCCAAAGCATCTTTTGACAGATGATAATATACAGAAGGTAGCAGCTGAAATCATTACAACCCAATAGAACTAAGTAACATTGACCAAGGGGAAAGGAAAAAGACAAGTAACATTTCAAGAACCTACAGAAGAAGACGAGATCGAGATATACAACACTGCTACTCAGATTCTTGAAGATGCAGCCAAGAACAAACTACTTGTCGAAGATCGGTTCAGAAAATTTCTAGAAACAGATAAGTATCCATCCTCTAAAATTATTGTTAAAAAACCCAAAATTTCGGTCAAACCCGATGTCGACCTAACCATTCAATCCCCCCCCTCTTCCCCAACTATAGTAGAAGAAGAAAGCAGTCTGTTAGCATTACCTGCTCCAGATAACCCAGGAGACACCGCTTTGAGTACATTTATTGCAAACCTTCCGATACTTTGTCCCAACTGGCACGAGATGGTCATCCAACAACCAGTTTTTAAATCTCCGTCTACTGTCCCGATTAACTTAGCTCCCCCCGACACTATTCAAACCGCAAGTTTACCTTTACCATCGATAGTCCCAGAAATTGTTGGTCACACGAAAACCCATCATATCATAAATCCTGACCCGTCAGCTCTAGTTTATGTACAACAAACAACTGTCTTTACCCCTCTCCCAGTCAATACATTACCAAAATCCATTCAAAGCAAAAACCCCCATGTCGTCAGTCCCCATGTCAATTCTACAATTGAGTCTAGTTTAGTTATTTCGGGTCCGTTCGACACTACCATTTCATTGAGTCCAATTCCGACATCAGTCGACCTGCCATCACTCCCGGTAAGTCAGTCTAGTCTCCCTGTCGACGGATCCAAGTCTACTTTGGTTATACAACAACACAACAAAGAAGCAACCACGACAGAAGCATCTGAAGCTGCTTCTACTCAAGCCAAGGAATCGGCCGCAACTCAAGAAATTGCAGCTGACATGACAAGACCATCAAAGCACACAAATATTCCAGATACCAGTACAAGCAATATGGAAACTTCCAGCATACCAGCAGACAATCCACCAAGTGCTGAAGTTGTTGAACATGAGACTCCAGCCACCATAGCAGCAATACCAAGTACACAAACCCAGGAAGAACAAGTTGTTACCAACACACAAGCAGTCATCGACAGTCATCCAGCAACAGCCGAAAAAGACAAGGGGCCAGAGCAGCAAATCTTAAGCAAAGAAAAAGAAAAAGAAAAGAGTATCCACAGGAAGCACAAAGAGAAGAAATGCAAAGAAAGAGAATTGCAGCAGCAATTGCAAATGCAGCAAACACAGCTAAGCCAATCAGAAAATACTCTTTTCGTATACTTAGATCAATTTGGAGCTGCTACAAACTATCAGCCACAGTTGACGTCCCAAGAAGAGCTTGATTTACTTGAAGACGCATTCTTCCGAGTGCAAAAATGTCGCCGACATGAGTTAGAGGAACATATACTACAGCTACAGGAAGAAAGGAGTACATTCCTCGCTAAATGTGAAAACTTAGCTCAGCAATTTATCCCGCTTCTAGCCAGTTCCGACACAACATCACCTCTTGATAGAGCATATCAGTTATTTGAGTCTGTCGTGTCGATGCTAAAATCTGAGCTTCTCAAGAAACATCAGGATCAAGCTGTCGAAGTAGCTTCCCTCATGACAAATCAGTTTACAGCCTTTTCAGAAGCTCTCAAAGAACTCAAGCAGTACGATAGTCAAGCAAAAAAACTTACAGAAGTCCTGAACAATTGGTATGTATATTATGGTGACGTCTACAAAGATATTCAGAAAACAAGAACACTGCTAAGCAAACTTCAGCACCAGCGCTTGACTGCAGAGGAAGCCCTTATTGAAAAAATTGATAGTTATATTATCATGGAAAACAAGAGATTGGATAAATTAGAAAAACAAGAAGTTCAGTGGATGTCTCAAGCCCGAGGCGGCCTCAACAAACTTGGAGAAATTCAGCCCCAATTCCATCAGTTACTTGCTGCTGCTGAAAGAACAATTAACATATTCGGTCCCGACATGATCCATTTACAGGCTACATCCACTCACGACAAGATGGAAAATTTGTCGAAACTCACAACTCTGACCATCGACATCTAGAATCTGCTATGCACTTGGGAAGAATTCCAGCACCACCTCTCTGTTTCTGCCGAATTTATTCTTGAATCATGTCTCCAAATACCTGATACCATTGATTCCAGTGTACCTTCGTCATAACCATCTGCATAACTCTTTTTGAAATTTTGGTCTCTCCATTTCTTTGGGACGAAGAAAGATTTTGAGGTAGGGGAGATGTTGGAGGGGCCTAGGTTGGCCTGTCGACTATGCCCTCCGCCCGACCACTCTGCAACACATGTCGACAGGTCGCGTCGATTAGTATAGGTCGGGTCGATTGGATAAACCAACAGACGGTTATGTAACTGTATTTGCATATATATATAGGTTGTTGAGCCGATGTACTGGTTAAGATTGGTTCTATGATTGTATTCTGCTCTTGCTGGTTAATATAAAGGCTTGTGTTCTCTCTATCTGTCCCGTCTCTTGTATCTATATCATTGTGCATGCCTTTCTTATATCATGTAATGTATGTATGGTAACCACATGAACCTCGGGACTACAACAAGATCATTTACAATTATGAACAAACATTGTGCCTTTTTCATGTTTTATTGTTGATAATATTTTGAAAACATAACTATTAATGTGCTACATAACCAGTATAACTAAGATCTAATGGCAATTAAGTTTTAATTGTTCATTGCCTATGTTGTTGCGATGTTTTCATTAATTTCCTGTCATGACACTATTATGGTATGAAGTGAACATGTGTGAATGTATGGATGAGAAGCTTTCTTTTCATGTGTTTACATGTTGGCATTAGTGATTAATTATGGGCTCATGTTTGATTTTTAACTATAAATCCTTTTAAAATATGTTGTATTACTGATCTTTATTGTGCCATTGGTCATTCCACCTAAACCTAAGTGGCTCACTAGTTTGAAGATCTTTTACCAATAAATTCAAACCACAATTAATCATAGATCAATATCCAAGTGCCCTAGCTTTGCCCTTAGCAGTTCGGGTGCAAACCATAGGGATAACAGGTCCCTTGACATGTGCTTCATAGGGCTCCAAGGACTCAATAACCCAATCTGTAATCATATTCTCAAATGGAATTATATCTACAAAATAGGTCAGGAATCACCAACATAAATTTGCATATAGGAAGAATAGAAATAGACTCATACTTTTGGTAGAAACTTTATTTTTTTCCTTGTGCTATGCTCCTTAGTAGGGGGTGTGGAACGAGCATTGTGTAAAATCATGGGCCATTTTAGTCCCTTGCCTAGTTGGCGAGAAACTCCAAAACACAGGATAAAAACCTAAATGCATAAGAAGGCTATGGATCGAAAGCATGTCACAGCTTAATTTGATCAATACTGAATGATGGTGACAATACAACATGCAACCATCATAGAGCCTCATTGCCTCCTGTATTTACATTGACATAAAATTTTAAGAAGAGCGCCAATGGGGTTTTGTTTCAGTGGTAAGGGCATTGGATTTCAAGGGTCTTCCTGGGTTCCAATACTCCCAATGGAGTATGCATTAGCTTTGCCACTTGTGGGCACTTTTTGGTTGACCCCTTTGGGCTTGTTTTCTTGCTTAAGCAGGTCTTTGGGTTTGCTACTCATGGGTTGTTGTGTAATTTTTCCCATTTTTCTTATCGAAGCACGATGTTTAAGTAAAAACTTTGAAAAAGAAATAAGTTGCACCTCATGTTAGTTTATTCAGATATAATCTTTGCAGTTTGTTCCATATTTTATCAAAAGGGAAAACAACCATTGAGCAAGCACACACTTCTTATGTTGAAGTTGCATGGAAGTCTCCTTAGTTTTTATGCTTTAACATACCACTTCATTCTACAAGCCAGCCAATGCAAACAATGTATAGAATCCGCTTTAAAATTTGACTGAGTTTACAAAAATAATGATTCAATTAATCTGGCTTCTCTTGTCTGCCTCCTAAATGAAACATTTTGTACTAAAGTTGAGTCCTATTATGGTTGTAACATTTGGATTAGTCTCTTGAGGAAGTACAAAAGGTCTCTTTGTTTTGATTCTTGTATAACCCACTTTGTTTAATTGTTCTAATAGTCATATTAACAGTGTAGCCCTGGAAAAGGTGCAACTAGTCAGAGATGAAGATAACAATTTTAAAAGAATTTATGTTTTCATAGACATTGATAGTTGCAACACCACTACTATGGCACAATAAGGACCATTTCATAGTGCCCGTTATTGCATTCCAATTACACTGTTGTTGACATAATATGTTAGATTGAGATTTTTTCAAATTAGGGGGCCTAGGCTATATGATTGTCAGAACCCGATATTTCTGAAAAATTTAAAAATTTTTAATATAACAATAAATGTTAATTAATTTCATTCCTGGTCCTGTTTATTTTCAGTAACTAATCATAATTTTGTTTAAAAGGTTCTGTTATAATACAAATGTGTTTTTTTTTTTTTATGTTAACTGTTTTCGTTTATAACTTCAAAGGGAGAGCTAGCCATAGCTGACTGGCTTACTTAGCTTACGAGCTAATGCATAATTTGTCTTTTGTTTGCAGGTACCCCGGTGAAGTATGGATAACTGTAATTTAATTTTTGTAAGCATCAAACTCCTTTCCCTGCACTGTAATAACTCAAAGAAGATCTATTTACTATTACTGGTTGTCGTGTAAGACAGTAAAGTTCTTTTCATAAAATTTTATGCTTGAAATAAGATTGATAGTCTGCCTCGACATGATACCTCTTATCCTGGATAATATCATCAGGTTTTGTGATGAATTACTATGTTTCCGTCATATCCATTGCATTATGATCATGACTCTATGTTAATACTGTAACTATCATTGGAACAAGTTGTTTGTAATATGTTCATCGTATACATAACGTGACATTAGCATAATGTAACCTACTGTCAACTATTAGCTGTGATTACTGGTTATTAGTATGAGTTGGACTTGTGACACCTCTAGCGATGTTTCATTATATTCATCTATATTTCAAAGTCCAATGTCTACTTAGTATTTTAACTTATGTCAAAATCTCTGTTCATTGTTTTAAATCTTCGTTCATAGTATGGACCTGTAGATGATTTTATATTCTTACATCATAATAATAAAGATTGTTATTTTCATCGTTGATTGTTCACCATAGTATTGGGAGAATTATGGTAAATAGAACTTATATAAAAATATTGTATCCAAATATATTGCTAAGGTAGTATCTACAATGTTAAAGCTATGAGAAACTCCAATTTGAAGTTGACTACATCTCTTTCAAATCATTGTAGGGGATATATAATGTACCCTCGACACCATCGATGGCTTGGCTTCAAAGTATGAACTATACAATGATTATGTAACAATCATAGGGAATATTCATATTACGAACATGACTTTTATCCATTGATTTAAAATTGATAACAATGATTTGAGCTGCAGCTGAACTATATGAATTCGACCCATGTTAGGTTGATAAATCAAATGGCTACGTGGTTGACTCTCCTCCTTGCGTTGGGTGATATATAAGCCAGTATTGAAACCCTACCTGGTCATTATCTTTGCCCTCGGGCTCGGGTTGTAAGGGAGGAACCCTTCCTAGTCTGAACTCGTCAGTTGGGCACTGTAAAAATGCAATTTGCTTACGGTTCTGGTCATGTTGTTTTATTCTCTGGTAGTTAAAAAGTCTGTGGGCTCTGCTATTGGCGTTTGCTACAGTTTCATTTGTATCTTGGTCTCGTTGTTATCACTGTGTTTAAATCACCTGCTACTTACAGTCTTCCACTGTCGCCGGTGTGAGTTTGAGGCAGGGTTTGCTCTGTTGTTTTTATCCCTGAGGTGGTCGTGTACTGGGTTTTATTATGTGCTTCCCGGCTCCCAGCTTAAGGGTTTGTTTAAAGTATTACCTGTCACGGCTGTCCATAGAGAGGAACTAGAAGTCTTCCTTGCTCATTCTTCTGACGAATGTGATGGGGTTTTGCTACCTGGCTCAGGTTGTCCACGGGGTTGCTTTCTCCATTGGCTCAAGTAAGATAATATCAATGGTTTCGCAGTTTTCGGTTTTGCACAAGATTGTTTATATTTAATTTAGTGTTAACAATTCTCGGCACTTGGTAATGTGCAGGTCATGCTGTTCCTGAAGGTGCACAGGGTTTCATCTCCAGCGCTGGCTCCTCCGGGTAAGCCTGGTTATTCCATGGCCGTATCTCCCTTTGTTGGTTTTGTTGTGCTAGGTTTATGCCTGGAAGGACCTCCTTTTGTAACTGGTTTGCTGTCGTTGTTGGTGTCATGGATACTGTCACATGTATGAAACTGTTTGCTTAAAGTTGATAGGGTTGTACCCCGGCATGTCTACGAAGAACAAACTACGGCTCAGACTGTTATGAGGCCCGGGGGTTGTTATTGTTATTGTATTTTCAATGTGCAGGGTTTTTACCCAACGCTGTATAAGCTAATAGATACTGTAACTTGTTGAGCCTGTCATGTGGCCGTGTATCATTCTGGGTTTTTATTAAATGAACAGAGTGTTTAAATATCGGGATTGTTTTGAGTTTCTCAGATACTTGCAGAGGAAGATAACTCGGTTGTAGGGATGGTAATATGTGTGTTCTCTGTGTTTATTTGGTTTTTGTATAAATATCGAATGTAACTGTGGATGAAATGTATACATAGACTATGTATGAAATATCCTGTAGGTTCAATCTGTTATATAAGGTATTTCTTTTCGTTTGTTTTCAATCTGTCGAAACAATGTGGTCTGGCTACGGCCGTGGTAGATTTGTTGTCTAATCTCAAGGAGAAATACTTATAATGAAATAAGTCTCATTACAGTAAATAACTACGAGGGTTTATAACAGCCAACAATGGCTAAGTTCGTTGATAACTTCTATGCATGTTAAGATGTTTGACTATTGATAGGACAACCTATGACAGTGCTGTGTATTACATGTAATACAAGCTCGATAACGAACAGTAATCTATGCTTGTGATTTGGATAAAGGAACAATGAAGTCTCTAAATAGTAAGACTTGGCTTCGAGCCAGTCAATAAGTTTGTCTTGTTTTAAAATAACTCTGTCAACTCTGTTGTGACAACATGGCTATAAATACTATAGTATTAGGTTTAAAAGAAAATAACAATTTACAGTTTATGTGTTTGTATTTGACTACGATTTTTATTGCATAAGATTGTATGGGAAGTTTTTTTTTTAAAAGTGAAACATTATTGCAACCACATCTTTTGGTTAATCGATAACAATCAGTTATGTTCTGAGTATAGATAAATATACTGATATAAGTTTTGTTCTCCTTTAGCTCGATACAGAGAATAAGCTGTATCTATAGTTGACATAAATATGAAGCAGATATAAACTGGTATATTGCTCTAATAGAAATTATACCTGTACATTTCTCTATTGGGAAATATTTCACAGTAATTCTAAGAATTATCTATGTGTCTGTTCTTATGATTGTTTTAATAAGTGTATTTCTGGAATGACTACTGTTTAGTATTCTATGTCTATTATTTAACTATTAATAGAAATTCTAGAATAAATCACCATGATATTTGATTACTGTAATAGTAACAAATATATTCTGCATAAAATAATTACTCTATTTAAGTGATAATAGGAAAAATTCTAAGACATATGAGTTCTGCAAATTCTACCAAAAGACAATACAGAAAGACTACTCTACTGAAAATAAATACTGTTCAAAACACAGTTGAGATAGTCCATTCTACATTTAAATTTATTAAATACACAACAGGAAGAGTGGCAGAACCTGTATCTATGGTGGACAATAACAGCAATGGGAGGCTGTTCCTCCCTACCAATTCCTGGAGAGTGCCCAGACAGCACTTCTCAGGACCCCCGAGCTTGCTCTGGTCTAACTGGATGGAACTAGATACAGCCAACAATTCCCTCAGCCAAAGCAGCTATACTGGAACCAAGTTACTGCAACTTCCTGACTCAAAACACTTCCTTAATGTTTTCCCACTTCCTCAATGGGACTCCTGAATAGCATTCACCTGAATGTATTCTCCCTCTAGAACAAATGCTGAACCCCCAGCTCAGTTCATTGAGTAGTATTTAAAAGATTGCCTAGGTCTTAGTTGGGTTAACTGTCATTAATGAGCCACCTGCTCAGATTCCACTTTCTTGGGGAATCATGACCCCAAAATATAGGGAAGTTGCCACCTGCAACTCAGGAAGTGTTTGAGGATGTTGCCACTTGTCTTTTGTCCTTCCACCTAATTCCATCCACCAGTTAGACCAGTAACCTCTTTTAACAGCTCTCCCATGCTGTTGTCTCCATAATTTATTTATTAATAATAATTATTCAGAATTTACATTCCATTTCTGGAGACTCTGCTGAGTCATCCATTCCTACTTAGCATTAAATTTAACATAATGTCTCAGGAATATTAATAAAATAATTACATTATTTTAACAAAATTGGGGTATGCGACAATGATGTACTCTAGTAACTGTACATTTTATTTAGTGATGTATAAGTTAGGTCAATACAAATTTATAATTGGATACGCATATGAAAATAAATACAAGAATTAAGATATGGTGGAGCGAATAATAAATATCATATATTATTGGTAAATACGCGGTGATACATTCTGGGGTTATCCCAAGTAAGGCTACCCAAGTGACTTATGTGAACAGAAAACTGCTAAAGAATCAACGTCTCTTAATTTTCACTTCTGAGTCCATTACTCCATTGTAGTTCGAATATCTCCAGCATAATCTTGTCTAGTGTACCAATCAAGGAAGTTGAACAAACCCAAATCTCCAACATTATTAATCACCCTATAGAGTCTCTTGCTCAGCCCTTTTCACGTCCAAGTCCATTGTTCAACTGTAGTCGAATATCTATGGCATAATCCAGTCTAAGGACAAATTGATAAAGTCGAACAAACCCAGATCTCCAGTATTATTAATGTTTGTTTTGAAGTTTCCAGTGGTAACATTGTGGTAACGTTAGTACAAGTGTTGATTTATTTGCACAAATGGAATGGAGAAGAACTGCATGCCCAAAATCTACTCATCAAACTACACGCTGATAGTCGCCCATCCTTTATCCATGCAAAGTGGAATCATGGTTCGCATGTAGAGTGGATTAGTGGCACTTAATATATTTATATCTACCTTTATTAACGTTTCAAATTTAATATTTTAGTTTTAATCCATCCAAACGAACTAATTTGGAGAGGCTTCCAAATTCCTTCAGGTGCTTAATTCAGCTTAAATATCTTACTTTGAAAGGTGCCTCCAAAATTAAGTTGTTGCAAGAATCCTTTGGGAATTTAATGAACCTATAACACATCAATCTGTCTGACACCTTGAATTTGACGCAACTACCAAATTCCTTAGAGAACTTAATTTAGCTTAATTTATCTTAAATTGCATGGTTGCATTAATTTAACCATCTTGAGCGGAACACTTGCAAAGATGCTTACTCTGCAAATCTTGGATCTATCTGTGTCCTATGGCTCAACACTTGAACTGCCTCTCCAACTTCCACGATCCTTGCAAGAATTACATATCAAGGTGGAATTCATGCCCACTATTGCTGGAAACCTAACCAATTTGGATCATCTGGAATTGGAATTGGACCGAGGAAGGAATTTGATGGATATGTTGCCGCCTTTGCTCAGTGACCTAAAGAATTTGAAGGAATTAAAGCTCATGTTTTGCAAGGAACTGAACCGCTTTCCCGATTTAGTTGGATGGTTGACTCATTTGGCTAAGCTCGAAATCCATTCTTATCATGAGATAGTGGAGGTTAGAAGATTGCCAGGTACACTCGTGACATTGAGTTTGGGCTTGTGTTCTAATTTGAGGCAACTAGGAGGGATTTTAGGTCTTGCAAAACTCCAAGCGCTGGAAATTAGGTCATGCCATGAAGTGAACTGCCAAGCATTGAATTGAAACATTGACATCTTTGGAGGATTTGCGTGCGAATGGATGTGTGAAGTTAAAGAAGATACTTAGGTTGGCGCACCTGACAAAACTTCGATTCTTGAGCGTTTCGGGGTGCCATGAGTTAAAAGAATTGGAAGGTATTGATCATACACTGATACAATTTTGGCTTCCTATTAAAGCTAAATTTCAAGGTGGTTTTAAGAAAATTGTTTTTTCTTCTTTAATTTATTATAATTGAAGCTATATCATTTTAGTTAAATCTAAAATATCAACTAGCACAAGGGTACCAGAAGAACAATGACGTGCAACCAACCATGAGCACTCTTTAGTTCCTAAAATAATATATTTTTGTGTTCAACCTTTTCAAAATGTTCAATCTAAACAACTTTTTCCATCCCCTAACTTCCAATTTTGAATTTAAATATTAATATGTTTACGAATAATTCAAAGAAGTTTTAATTGATTACAAACTTGGTTTTGAAACATTTTTGCAGTAAACTACTATGTTGTAAAACAAACCATAACATTTTTCCATGCTTATTGTTGAAAGTTCGCCCATTAGGAAACCAAACATATTGTTTATTTTGAAAAATCCCATAGGCTCTTACTAGGCTAATGAAGGCTACATATCTATCACAAAGTAATAAAATAATGTAAGATGAAAAACCAAACTTGTGCTTAATTATTTTATTAATCGATTGAGCAATCCTTTTACTCATCTTTGCAATAACCATTTAACATTGCAAAGACCATCCATAGTATCTTGCAATACCCAACGTACAAACCATATATAACATGCAACATATATTCATTGGAAAAAATAGCAATGCTAAACAAAATATAAAATGAAGAAAGACACCATCTTTTATAGATTACCCAATAGCGAAACACCTTTACTACACTTGGTATTTGTCTTTTCTATAGCTACCAACCGTAGGAAATTTTACTTGCTCTTAATACCCATTGTAACAAAGGTTCCTAGATTGTATCCTTCTTAAGCCACTCACTCTTTTTCTTCCGCCTTGAGTGTGGAGTACCTCGGCTTTATTGTTTGCCATAGGCTTTCGTTTGATATCCACATTTGGAAGCTTATGTTTTTTTGTTTGGATCTCTTGAATTGATTTAATGTTGAACATTTGTGTTTACTCATGGCACTGTTTTACTTTTAAAGACATTCTGTTCGGATGGTTCTTTCCTCTTTGTCTTTTTGTGAAACGTTGTAATATTGAATTTTGTTTTGAGCAATTGGAAAATATAGAATGATATTGCCATGCTATTTGCAATTTATAAAAGAAAACTTTGTATGGTTTTGTTTCTATTAGAATCACATAATTCTTATTTTTCATTATGATTGTTGGATTAACTAAATTCAATGGCCAAATTTAATAAAGATGATGGTTCGGACTTCAAAGTCTTTCCTTTTTTTTCCAGGTGTCTTTTTTTGAAGTTTTTAAGATCACCTCATATGATGGACCTCATAGTCTTGTATTATGCTTTCTAAGATGATTATTTGAAAAAATTGAATTGCTTTCATCAAACAATAAATCTTGAATTATCAATTTCTTACATATCTTCCCATAAGGTCTACTTCTAATGTTTCAACCAACGGTTTCATTAGTAATGTTCTTATTTGGAAAAAAGAGCGCAATGATTTCTAATGTTAGAATCTTACCTTATTACCAATAGTGTTCATATTGGTAAAATCAATTTTATGTTTGCAATATATTGGTAAACTTTCCTACCGTAGAGGTGCAATGGAGGGTGCAATGAGTTTTATTAGTTTAGTTGGCTTTGTCTGTCATAAATTGCCTCTTAATTCATGGCATATAATTCATTATCCTTGGAAAAAAGAGTGCAATGATTTCTAGTGTTAGAAGCGTACCTTATGACCAATAGTGTTCATATTGGTAAAATCAAATTTATGTTCGCAATATATTGGTAAACTTCCCTACCATAGAGGTGCAATGGAGGGCGCAATGAGTTTTATTAGTTTAGTTGGCTTTGTCTTTCATAAATTGCCTCTTAATTCATGGCATACAAATCTTAACCCTTGTGGGGATGTTGGTTAAGATGTTTCTTATCGTTATTATACTTAATTAAGTGAATTGATTTTCTAATTATAAATATTTTATTATTTTCCAAAATTCTATGAATTTATTTTTACAAGCATTTTGATTAAGGTTTTCATAAAACAAAATTTCTTTGCTACATTTTGGTTTCCTTAGCAAAGGTTGTGAAATGAATTAGTTGAGACTCTTTCATTCTAAATGGATATTTTGAAGGACTCCATTACCTAGCATAGTCTTGACTATGAAGATGAATGTGAACACGAGCTTTAATTAACAAAAGGAGGCCCAACTGGGTAGGTAGAATGGAGGTTATTGTTTGACAAATGTATGTCAAGAAAAAATCAAATAATTGAGAGAGCCTTAGGATTAGTACTTTTTGCAAAAAATTATTTACGCAATCCATGGGTTGATGCACAAAAATTGACAGTAAATTGCTATTTATTTTATTTTTTATTAATAGAAAAATATCAAGTACTCATTGAAATTAACTACTTGATACAACTAGCGGCAACATGTTTGAAAACTTTATTTGGCTTATGAAAACCACCACCTAAAACCTAGGTTTGGGGCTTCAACTCTGAATTATTCAAATATAATTTTTTAATTAACTGTAACAATAATTCCTCCCTCAGTTATACTAGAAGTGGTTCCTCCCTTAATTGTACTAGAAGTGGCTATAGCTTTGGAACATACACCACCTCTCCATACTTTTTGCATCAATTACTTATTAAGATATACATGATCACTTTTCTTTGAGAATGAAGTATGACTTTTGGGAGGTACAAGTTGTTATTTGGTAGGCTTGTATTGTTAGCTTAGATGCCTACTAGGTAAGGTTGTCAAGTATGCTAGTCGACCATGTCAATATACTAGTATTGATCTATCTTAACTCCAGTTCTACCAAGCTGGAGGGATCAAATCCCTTGAGGTGCAAACTTTTTCTGAAGTGCAAAATTTGACAAAAAACTTGCATTTGAAGGGGTTTGATCCCTCTCGGTGCTTGGTAGATCTAGATTTAAGATGGATCTATACTGGTTCAATATGAAAATCTATCCCTCGTATATAAATCCTACTTTAATGACGGCTCAACTCCCAAATGACATAGCAAGAAGTATCTAAGTTTCATTAATTTTTTTAGTTTTAATTAATTGGAATATATATCTCTTTTGTTTTGAACTTTAGCTTAGGGCTGACATTGTTAATTTTTTTACTTAATATTTTATTATTTTATTAAAATGTCATTTATGAGCTTCACATTGAGCACACAATTATATTCTACCCATTGGTTTTGAACTTTTGATTAGGGTCGACATTATTAAATTTTTGTTCACTTAATATTTTATTATTTTATTAAAATGTCATGTGCCAACTCCACATTGAGTACAAAATTACACCACTTCGACTAGGCTGTAGAAAGCACCTCTCGACGCAATTTGGTTGCTAGTGGGTTATTATACTAAATTATTTCTGCAGGTAGAAATGTGTCCCAGAGATATATTTAGCAAGAGTTCAAGATTTCAGAGAAAAAAGATTAAGAGATCTTTGGGAAGTTATGAGATTCATCATGGAATCCTTAATATTAGAAGAATGGCTAAAGAGAATGAAACAAATGATGTTGGGAGATTCATTGAGGATTGCTTCAAATAACGCTACATTAAATGTGGCAACTACGGATTGATACACCAATATGAAAACTTCGCCAACAATTTGCTAATGGGAGATGGGGGTGGACTTTTTCCTGTAGGTGGGGACAATAGGGCATGAGCATGCTGCACCAAGATATTAATTCATGGAAGTCTCATAGCCTGAAAATAATATTACATATGCTAAAACAAATGTAAGGTTCCCAAATGACACTTACCCTTGAATGCTGATTCGATTGGTGACATGGATAAACATGTTTGGGCCATGTGGAGATGATTGAAAGACTGTCAATTTGATGTAGTATTACTCATATTAAGCCACTGAAGCAGCTTCCAAAAAGCTTTCCATCCTAATCTCAAGTTTGATACTGTCTAGTTTCAGAAAGTTAAGGGTTATGCATAACTGACATTTTGAGTGCATAGTTTTTTTATTTCAGCTGTTCAAACTTCAAAGATATTAGGTATTGTGTTCTATCCATCGTTTGGCCATCATGGTCTTAGATTTCTTGAAAAGTGGTTCTTTATCCCTTCAAGTGACCTTGGAGGCAGATTTTTGTTTACTGTATAATTGTTCCTCTCTTCAGTAAAATCAAAAGAAATCCACTGGGTTCTAATGATAGTCAACCAAATTTCGACTACATACCTATAATCAATCAAGAGTGTATAAGGATCAAACTTGCGAGATGCATTAACCACCATTGAGCACTTTATAGTTAAACTATATATTAATCTACTAATGATCTGACTCCCCCCTTATTATCAATTGCTGAGTTGACATTTTATTCAACAATGTGTATTTATAATGAGGGCTGTTTGGTGTTCCGTGTCACAACTTATTGTCTCGTCAAACAATATCCACAACTTTATTTACCAGGACTATTATTGAAGTCTAGTATGACCACATTTGTTTTGATGGTAATTTTCTTATGCCAATGCAGTGATTCCAAAAAAAAATATTATGACAATCTATAACCTAATAGTATTTGATGTTGACATACACAATATATATATTATTATATATATATATATATATATTATGACAATCTATAACCTAATAATATTTGATGTTGACATACACACAAGATGTTACATTGTACTGTGATATATAAATATATATTGCACGAAACTCTTAAAATGCCTATGTACCGGTATCGGAAATTTCTTGGAAACTTCTGGGAAACCTCCAAGAGTCATGAGCAGCTTGGGATTCATAGGAAATGAAAAAAACCCTAGTTTATGGAAAATGAAAATGGTTGCTGCAACTCAGATATATATAAATGGTTGCTGCAACTTAGATATATATAAATGGTTGCTGAGAGGAAATGGGAACAATTAGTCTGGGAAATGGTCCCATTTGACAGGTATAATATAGATTGTTATCAGATAACTCAAGCAACAGATACTGTACATGCTTCTACAGAAACCTTCTAAGTTGTATGAGCTAAAGCCAATTCCATTCTCTTGTTGGGGCTAAATAAAACATAGCTAAATAGTAGGGGCTCAGAACATTCAGAAGAAGATCCCATTTTTTCCCGATGACACTCATTCTGTTGCCTCTATAGAACATACACAAACTTTGTCACTCAGGACCCTCCATGGGACATTAGGTTGGACTAGAGATTTGAGAATTACAATCCTTACATGGACATAGTGCTGCACTTCTATTATCACATTAGTACCAAACCTTTTGGATGCTAATCTCACATAAGACAATAACCATTTGATGGACTAGTGCTACATCCCTCTTAGTGAAAGCCATTCTGTTTTGGTACATTAAGGACAGCAATATATGGGTTAATGGAAATCACACCATGGTAATGATTTTATAGTAGATGGCAGATTTATGGTTTCAATTTAAATTTTATGCTCTGCTTATACCAAGAAGCTAGACAATCTCAGGCAATGCGAATATAGTCTACTGTCTGACAAAAAGAAAAATTGTTTTACTGAATTATTCAGTTCCAATTATACAAGTAAACTGTACATATCGTACATTATGATGGGACTTTTAGTTTCCAATCTACCGTATATTACAGTACCACATGCTGAAATGGACACCAAGTTTTCTGCCAAATGCATCAAGTTGATGCTAGTGCAGGAAAAGCCTTTACATTCTTGTTATTAACTGGTATCTCCCTAAATTCAGATAGCAGGGCTCGGAATTCATCCCCTGAAAGTGTCTCCTTCTCTAATAAGACCTCTACAATCATGTCTATCGCTGCCCGGTTGTTCCTTATGTGGCTTTTAGCAATATCGTATGCCTTGTCTGTAATACCCTTTACAGCCTTATCAATGTCTTCTAATAGCTTCTCTGACATGGAATTCCTTGCCATCATACGCAGAACAATATCGCTGCTTCGGACTACAGGATCCATTAAAGCCCATGGACCAATTTCAGACATCCCAAAGGTTGTAACCATCTGTGAGTTACAAAAGAGCTCCATGAATTGCTTGTCCAGTGCGTAGTCATTACAAAACAGAGCAGGGAAAAATAGTATACTGTCCACTACATTTAGCCATATTCTACAGAATTTTCCAGAGGTTTAAGCCAAAAGGACATGCTTGCCTTGCTTTTGTAGGTAGAGGGTATCTGCTTTGGCTTCATTATGTGTCATTCTAGATGTACGTTTACAATGACATTTTCAAAATTTAAAATAGAGAGAAAAATAGAAGAATAAAAGTGTGGACCAAGAGATGAAAAAACTGAAACCATGCTCTGTTGCAGGAAAAATTACACACTAGTAGTGGTTACTCTTCAATCTACTACCAAAGGGGAAAAGGAATAGGAAATAGTTTTACCTGTCTTGCTATTTGGGTCACCTGTTGCAAGTCACTACCTGCACCTGATGTGACCTCAGTTTCACCAAAAACAATTTCTTCAGCAGCCCTGCCACCCAGAGCCCCCACGATACGAGCAAAAATTTGCTCCTTGGAAATAAGACTAGGGTCCTGCCCTGGCAAAAACCATGTCAGACCCCGTGCTTGTCCTCGAGGTATAAGAGTGACTTTCTGAACTGGGTCATGCCCAGGAGTCAATGTACTGACATTATCACAATAAATAAATAAAAGATTCAGTTGCCTGAATGGTACTCCTGTAGTATAAATTTAGCATAAATTGAGAAAGCATCTGTCGACTTGAAGTTAGGAGCCTGGCATGTGCAAAGATAATCAACATAAAAATGTTCTAGACTAGAACAGAAGTTTATTTTAGGTAACTGTACTTACGCACAAATTGCATGCCCAACTTCATGGTAAGCCACCAAACTCTTGCTTTTTCCATCTGTTATTGCTGTGCCCTCCATACCAGCCACAATCCTGTCTATCGAATCATCTATCTCCTTCACTGATATAGATTGCTTTCCCCGTCTTCCAGCAAGAATTGCAGCTTCATTTAAGAGGTTTGCAAGATCGGCACCACTAAAGCCAGGCGTCCTCATCGCCACAAGATCAAGTGAGACATCTTTATCCAGTTTTTTGTTGCTAGCATGGACTTTAAGAATGGCTTTGCGACCATTCATATCAGGAACATCAACAGTGACCTGTAATACCATTAAAATTTGTTGATGAATGATCTTTCGCATTCTATCAATATCTCTAACTGGTCAACTGACTTCAGAGTGATACATTTGTTTTAACACAAAACCCTTTAGCAGGTTCTCAACATGAGTATCGGTACACTATAGATTAACATTTTTACTCATTCTGAAAAGTCTACTTCCAAGAAAAATCTCAATGCATCCTCTCTGTTGGCAGTTGTTTGTTAAGTATCTAAGACACTCAATCCTGAAATTCCAGCACATTTGATCTCTTTTGGACAATGCAACCCAGAAAGACAGAGCAGTTGCTTTGTTTGGAATTCAACTTTCGATTCCTAGCATTTATGGATGATATCAGTACACTATAATTCATCAAAACTGACAGAAGATACACTGATGATTTTAAAAATCCACTGAGTTTCATATGGGTTACAACTATAAAAGCAAAACATAAAGTACCTCAATGTCTACCATCTGTTGAGGTTACGGGAAGAAGATTTGGTAATACCTGTCTATCGAATCTGCCAGGCCGAAGTAAAGCTGCATCTAGCACATCAACTCGATTGGTAGCTGCAATGACAATCACTCCAGTGTTCCCTTCAAATCCATCCATCTCAGTAAGCAATTGGTTCAATGTCTGTTCTCGTTCATCATTGCCTCCACCAATTCCTGCTCCTCTCTGCCTTCCCACTGCATCAAGTTCGTCTATGAAAATAATACAAGGTGCATTTTCCTTTGCCCTCTTAAAAAGATCACGAACTCTAGATGCTCCTACTCCCACAAACATCTCTATAAATTCAGACCCAGAAATTGAAAAGAAGGGTACCCCTGCTTCACCAGCAATTGCTTTTGCCAACAATGTTTTTCCAGTTCCAGGAGGACCTACCAACAAGACCCCCTTGGGAATTCGCGCTCCCACTGCAGTGAATTTCTCTGGCCTCTTCAAAAATTCCACTATTTCCTTGAAATCTTGTTTGGCTTCTTCTACACCAGCAACATCATCAAAAGTTATACCGGTATTTGGTTCCATCTCAAATTTTGCCTTTGACCTTCCAAGACCCAAAGGAAATCCAGGCCCTCCAGGGCCTCCCATGCCACTCTGTGATCTTCTAGAGAATAAAAGGAGAGTACCGACGAGGATGAGAGGAAAGGCCAGGTTTCCCAATAAATTAAAGATGAAATCACCCATGTTTTCTTCATTTCCATGGGCAGCGAAATCGATATTTTTGACCTTGAATTTCCGAAGCAACTCCTGGTTCGTACCAGGTAATTGTACTTTCACTCTCTGTATCCTATTCCCAAGCTCAGGGGAGATAACCTCCACAATTGCTAATGTTCCATTCTGAAAAAGGTCCACTTTCTTCACTCTGTCTTCATCCAAGTACTCCAGAAACCTCGAATATGACATCCGGGAT
This sequence comes from Larix kaempferi, assembly GCA_027924585.1. Classification (NCBI taxonomy): domain Eukaryota; kingdom Viridiplantae; phylum Streptophyta; class Pinopsida; order Pinales; family Pinaceae; genus Larix; species Larix kaempferi. The sequence continues at coordinate 20,212,022 of BSBM01000994.1, read as the reverse complement.
GATGTAGAGCTTGAGGAATCCTCCGCATTAGCTCGTTGGGCAACAGATAACCCTAATCCTAAAGACCCCAGAACTCCTCCCAGAAAACCTCTCCTCCTATTGTTAACCTCTGGACGACTCTTTTCTCGAGTTCCCCCTTGCTGGTTTCGGACAATAATGACACTAGGCGTACGCTTGAACTTAGGAAGAGGGGCAAGATGAAGGGCAATCTTCTGACCTAGAATTTCCTTTGAGATATTTTTGCACGGTGAACAGGCTGTTTGAGAGGTGGTAATTGACATGGTGGAAGCCATTGTCTGCATTGTCACCAAAAGGTCCATGAGTCCTAACAATCCATTAGTCCAAACAACTGTCTTGGCAGGTTCATATAAATGTGTGTGTGAGAGAGAGAAAGCACTGTTTTATTCTCTTTTGTGTGTGTATTGGTGGGTATTATATGTAAAAATCAGGTTATCCCTTACCTTTGAAGTTTGGAGGGATCAGTTAGACCTTTCAGGACCAACTTTTCTAGCTAGCAAGATTACACCGACCTTTCTTGAGCTCTCGGGGGAAGGTTATCCCTTACTTACCTTACCTTATAGCTCACAGAAGGTCCTGAAAGGTCTTACCTGACTGAGCTATGCGAGGGTAAGAGGGGACCTTACCTTGTAGCTGGCTCAGACAGTGTTATCTACTGTTAGTGGACGCAATCAGAATAAAAAGAAATGAGGCAAACAAGAATCAAACAAAAATCTTCACAAGCTTTAATGGCGTAAATCAAAGAACGTTACAGCAACTAGCATTTTTGTTCAATTCAAGATAGTTTTGAATTAATCTAAAATGATTTAGCAAAATAATATGAATACCCATGACAATACAATATAGGATTAAAGAAGAAGAAGAAGAAAGCCGTACATACAGGGCAAACCGAGTCACGAGGAATAAGTTAATGGGTATCCAATTAGGAATGATGCAATTACCAGAAGCAGCATAGAACTTAAATTCAATGGAGGAATACACATTACAATAATAGAGGTGGAGCTCACCTGAAATCAAATTACAGCCAACGTACCCAAGCTGCAGAAGAATTCAATGTAAAACTCAGCTGGAATCGAATGATGGATTAATCGATACGGATATGGGTCTTCTTGAAAATGCTAACTGATGACAATCCCAGCAAATTGATACAGATTTATAGTAAGTTTATGCAGTATTGTAGACTGAACACGATAACAATGCGTGTCTGTAGTGCTGTTCTAGCAGCTTCTTCTTATAATCTGTATGTATTTGTCCAGATTGGACATGAGCCATCCACAGGAAGAAGAGTCGAGAATTGAAAAGACATGGGAGAATCACAGCCATGTACACGATAATCATTTGGACACACTCAATGGCCGTGACGTTTACTGGCCAGTTCTTGATGTTCAGCCAAAAGAAAGCGAACGCCCTGATAACAATGATATTAAGCTACAGTCAGGCGTAGGCTTGATCTACAGTCATTTGAAGATATTGAGAAATTAGAATTATGGTCAAGAGTGAACGAGATTTTGTGAAACCATGTGGTGTCTTCTTGTGGCCGTCTAGATGGCTTCTTGAATATTGGAGAAGTTCGAATATTATGGATAGGAGTAAACGACTTCGATAAACAGACAAAGTAAAAGCCGTTATCAAAGAACGGCGGATTCATATGGAAGCCAGAATTTTGAAGATATTGAAAAACTATGAGGCTGAAAGAATGGATATCGTTAACGGCGTGTGATAACTGGCACTCAAATCGCTCCCGCTCTGGAAGATTTTCAGTGAGGCATAGGGGAGAGATGTCTATTGTTGAACAGGGACCAGTAGTTGACATAGTACTGGTCCCACATAACCACCATATCTTGACACAAATAAACCCATAAGTTAAACACACACATTTCATATTAAGTGCAGAAAGTATTTAAATTATGTCCAAAAATTGCCCATTAACTGACTGGGCCAATAGCTGTCAATAAATAGTCTTTATATGACAAACTGTACAAAACATCTTGTCCCAACAAAGTACAGATCTGCTCAAATATCCAGAAGTACATAAACAGCTAAATAACCCAACTCGTTTTTGCCACCTACTGCAAGGTACCTATCAAAGGAGGACCCACGAATATCTAATGGAGCCTAAATATCCCAGCATTCATTGAAACCTGTCCAAACATTCATGCATACCTGTTCAAGCATCAGAAAACTTAGTGTCAGCCATAACTGCAAGATTGTTCAACATTCCAACCCTCTGTATTCAATAAATGACACCTACCCATTAAATGCACCCATTAAACAGATGGAAGCACACAGATCATGAAACAGATGAAGGCACAGGGATCCACAATGACAAGCTCCCAACCATTGGATCACTTTCAAATCAATCCACAACACACATTGAAATTTCAGAGATTGCAATCCATGTGCAACCTTCTTACCAACCCAATTCAATAGCAAACAACTATAAATGAACCACAACCCTTATGAAGATGCATTTCATAAATTCGACCTGCAGAGTGTGTGCACAGTTGCATTTCAGAAATTTGAACAACAGAGTGTGTGCACAGTGGAGGCATACCAGCAGAAGTGTGTGCACAGTGGAGGCAGGTTACTGTTACTGTGATTTAAGTTTCTGTTTATGTTATTTTCAGTTATGTTATTCATGTTAATTATGTTATTTATGTTTCTGTTATTCATATTATTTATGTAGATTCAGGTTACTGTTACTGTGATTTAGGTTATTCATCTGATTTATGTAGATTCATATTATTTAGGTTACTGTTATTTACATTTCTGTTATAATCAACTTCCAGTTTCTTCTACATAACCAACCTCCCTTCTAAATGTGCAGGTTGTTGTAGGCATGGCAAGAGTCAGCAATGCAAGGAGAACAAGTCGTCGACTGAGTAGGGGTGCCCAGCTACGCTGCACCTCATCGGATGAGGAGAGGCCCAATGATACAAATGCCAACAATGCTCCCAGCAATGTTGTTGAGAATGACAATGTGGTGGAAGAGGACATTGTTGTCCCACCACCAACCACACAGTCAATTCCAACCACAGTTCAAGGAACAAGTTCAGTCACCAAAATCAGTGCAATAAGAGGTTGGACAAAAGAAGACATGCTAGCTGCTATTGATGATATAGAGTTCAATGGATATTCCATTCGTGCTGCTGCTAAAAAACATGGAGTTGCTATCTCTTCAGTACATTATTGGATAAATGGACTCACAAATACAAAGCGCAGAGGGCCTGTTACAGTTATGACTGAAGAGGAGGAGGCCGAGGTGGTTCAGTGGTGTAAGGAGATGGCTGAAATGGGACATGGGCTAGAGCTGATACAGCTAAAATCCACAGTAGCTCAAATCTGTCAAGGGAGGCCAAACCCCTTCAAAGATGGGTTTCCTGGTAAGTCATGGTGGTCTGGGTTTAAAAAAAGGCATCCAGACCTTGTGTTGCGTACAGCTGAGGGCCTAGATAGAGACAGGGCTCTCAATCTACGCCCTGTAATTCTGACTAAGTTCTATGCCACCCTTTCTAGTGCATATGAGAACCATGGGTATGCTCCAGACCATATTTGGAACTGTGATGAAACAGGTTTACAGGCAGGAAGGAACTGTGGCATGCGTGTAATTGCCAAGAGAGGGAGTCGTAATGTGCCAAAGATTTTGCCTAGGAGCAGGGAGTGGATCACTATTCTATGTTGTGTCAATGCAATTGGTGCTTCAATCCCAGGATTTTATCTATTTAAAGGTAAAACTCAACTCAAAAACTATATACAGAATTGTGAACCAGGTGCATGCATGGCTGCACATCCCCATGCTTGGATGACCAAAGAACTCTTTTTGAACTGGCTTACTCACTTTGCTGCATCTATACCAGGTGGTGTCTCACCTGTAAATAGACACCTGCTGGTTTTAGATGGTCATGGAAGCCACATTGCTGTGCAAACAATCGAGGAGGCTAACAATTTGGGCATCGACCTGTTGACACTGCCTGCTCATACCACTCACAGATTGCAACCCCTAGATGTCAGTGTGTTCGGGCCTTTCAAGAACTATTTCAGGGGTGAGCGAGCTTCATGGATGGCACAGAATCCAGGGGTGGAGGTAAAAAGGTTTGAGCTAGCCGAGCTTGCAAGTAAAGAATTTAAAAGGGCTCTCACACCTTCGAATATCAAGGCTGGGTTTAGGAGGACTGGAATATGGCCACTGAATTCTGAGGCTCTCATGCATGATACTAGTTGTAGCCTGGCATTTGATCTGAATGGTCAGGAAGAAGGGGATGTCCAAGCACATGTTGCTGGCCAAGAAGATGTGGAGGTAGAGGAAGACATTGTTGCTGTTGATCATATGATATCCCTCTCTCAAGGAGAACCATACTGTGGTGATGAAGAAGAACAGGTAAGTGAAACACGGTATAACAATGAACCAATTGACAGTAACATGGAGGTACATACACCACTTGTCGTGGTGGGTGGTATAATTAAAGCGGCCTCTATGGCACACTTTTTTCCCGCTTTTCCGGCGCTTTTCCGACAAACTCTCCTTCCTCCCGTGTATTGTTGCTCGGGCCCTGTCTGTGAACACTCCGCCACCCCCACTTCCTGTTCACCGCCCCGCTCTGGTTCTGCACCACCCCCGCCCAGGTTCTGCACCATGGGCGCTCTCGTTCTGCCGGTATCCGGCTGAATTATTGAAGGTTCTAGGGTTTATGCTGCAGCAGGGTCCATGGCTTATGCTGTAGCTTAAGGTCCATGGCTTTAAATCCTGGAGTTCAAGTTTCCTGGGTTTTGTAATTAAGGTTCAGTGGTTAATGTTGAAGCTGCGTTTCAATTTTTACAGGGTGTATGAATTAGGGTCCATCTTCTATGGTGTATGTTCTAGGGTTTGGCCGTGTTTCATCACAGTTCCATATATGGTCTGGAGCATACCCATGGTTCTCATATGCACTAGAAAGGGTGGCATAGAACTTAGTCAGAATTGCAGCGCCAGAACCTTAATTACAAAGGGTAGTGTTTAATTTTTTATAGGGTGTATGAATTAGGGTTTTGTAATTAAGGTTCTGTGGTTAATGTGGCAGGGTCCTTGACCCCTATATTTTCCTTAAACTAGCAGCTAGGAATGGGGTTGAACCATTGCATGGGTGTGATACCCATCCATTCGATGCTAACTGTACTGCAACATGGTGCCTATCTCTCTCCTATTATTAAAATGCTTCTATAAGGAATGTTCCATGGAGGGCTGTCATGCATGACTTATTACAACTTAATACAGTATCATACTAATCAACATAACAGGCCTAAATTAGATCATACAACAGCAGATAAGATGCAGCAGATCACTTCATGTTAATAGGTAAAAGTAAAAACTGCATCATACACTTATAATTTAACAATAGCATGCAACTTGTAAACTGCAATAACAACAGCAGATGATAAGGTGGAGCAGATCACTTGTAAAATGCATCAACAATAGCCAATTTGGCAAACTTGCTGATATCAAAAACTGAATTATGGGTATTCTTCCAATTAGATGAGACAATGGAGAAGTCATTGTTGTCAACTGCCATCCATCCCCTGTATGATGCAGTTTTGCCTTTTAACTATTACCATTCCACTGCGACAAAAACCAACAACATAAACCAACAACAAACTAAATTCATGAACCAGATAAAATTTAGGGACACTGCTGCAACATAAACCAGCAACATACCAAAATCATAAACCATAGAGCCTTCAATAATTCAGCCCAAACTATGATGCAACATTAACAGACAATAAACTAAATTCATAAACACTAGTTCAAATTACAAACCCGACTGCAACATAAACCACTGAACCTTAATTACAAAACCCTAATTCATACACCCTATAAAAATTGAAACGCAGCTTCAACATTAACCACTGAACCTTAATTACAAAACCCTAATTCATACACCCTATAAAAATTGAAACGCAGCTTCAACATTAACCACTGAACCTTAAATACAGAACCCTCATTCATACACCCTAAAAAAAATTACACGCAGCTTCAACATGAACCACAGAACCTTAATTACAAAACCATAATTCATACACCCTAAAAAAATTTAAACGCAGCTTCAACATTAACCACAGAACCTTAATTACAATACCCTACTGCAGCATAAACGAAATGCATTTCACCATTGCCACAAATGCAACGTAAACCCACCATACACAATTCAAAGTGCGAGCAGGAGGGCACCAAACCATTTCACCAACAGAAATGCACAAATTCACAACCCAGAAAACCAGACTTAAACCTTTAAAAGCAGCAGAAATGGTCCACGAAATCCCCAGAAGGTTGAAAGTGTTGACAAACACTGCAGAGAATGGCTGGTAGGAAACCTACCACCGAAACCGAAGAAGCGTTAAGGGACGAGCCACCGCCGCGAGCAGGAACAGCCAACGCAGGAACAACCAACGCAAGAACAGCCAACGCCGCCGCCGTGAGCAGGAACAGCCAACGCCACCGCCGTGAGCAGGAACAGCCTGATGGAAGCCACCATCGCCACCAGCGAAACCAGCCGAGCGGCAACCCAACAACACTACCACCGAACCGATGAAAACCTCCAACGGGGTCCGCCGCAGACAACTTCGAGCGCCTGTGGTGTGCTATGGCCATGGAGCGAGGGTCAACGTCGGGCGAGGTAGCAGACAGAACAAACAGCAGCGGCGAACGCCACTCGTCGGGGGTAAGGCAGCAAGCGCCCGCTGCATAACAGTATAACGTGACGACGAACGCAGAACGAGAGCGCCCATGGTGCAGAACCAGAGCGGGGGTGGTGCAGAACCAGACCGGGGGTGGTGCAGAACCAGACCGGGCGTGAACAGGAACTGGGGTGGCGGAGTGTTCACAGACAGGACCCGAGCAACAATACACGGGAGGATGGAGAGTGTGCGGGAAAAGCGTCGGGAAAGCGGGAAAAAGCGTGCCATAAAGGCCGCTTTAATTATCGCACCCACCACGACAGGTGGCGGTGCCATCTGGGCCCAGGCTGAGGTCGTGTCGACTCTCCAGCGTGGCATGGGGGAGGGAGCCACGTAGGGTGTCCAACAACTGGCATCCCTCCCCTAGTTCTAATTTTTTTGTTATTTTTTTGAAATTTTATGGGTCAAAACTCCTAGGGACACAGTTTTATGGCATAATTCTGCAATAAATAGAGTGGAACTATCATTTCAATAGTTTTTATAACCTGATTTAAAGAACAAATCACCAAAAAAACAGAGCAATTTGATTACCAATTATCCCACACCATCGTGTAGATAATAATTTAAAAAATAGTCTGGAGGTGGCAGAACTTGTGATCTATGGATTGTGTGGAAAAGTGATTGAACATAAAATATAATTTGGAATGACATAAATGACACCAGCTTGTCATTTATATATTGAATGAAAATTCAGTGATCATGGATAAATGATTTAAAGATAATTCCTCATTCCTAATTACCTATAAATAGACTCACTGCAAGGCATAATTGGATTCTAATTCATGGTTGATGTGATTTGATTAAATTCGATGGGTTTTTAATTAAAAAATTGATTTTTAATAATGTAAGCGGATGACTTTCACACCATTGCACCTTTCTCAAACATCAAATCTAAGTTCAAAATCACACCCCCCACGTGTGTCTCCCCCATAACAACTCGTTACACACCTCATATTCCTTGCAATATTGGTTTTATTATTGGGTTGATGAAATTTATTAAAATGGTTGATGTGATTTGATTAAATTCGATGGGTTTTTAATTAAAAAATCACACTTCTAATTCATGGTTGATGTGATTTGATTAAATTCGATGCGTTTTTAATTAAAAAATTGATTTTTAATAATGTAGGCGGATGACTTTCACACCATTGCACCTTTCTCAAACATCAAATCTAAGTTCAAAATCACACTCCCCACGTGTGTCTCCCCCATAACAACTCGTTACACACCTCAGATTCCTTGCAATATTGGTTTTATTATTGGGTTGATGAAATTTATTAAAATACATCAATAAATGACAAGAATTTTTAAATAAATAAGAGTTCAAGTGTGATTTTTCCTTTTACAAGTAAGAAAATTTTTCTAGGACGACTTAGTGCATTTGTAGAAGGAAAATCAAGAGCAGTTCATTCTTAATTATCAACCCTTCCTTGGATATGTTAATTGTTTCCTAGTAATTAAGCACGTGGTTTTTTCATTAAATTAGTATGCTAGTCTTGATGTTATGAATTGTTTAATGAATTATTGAGTAGTTGAATACTGTGTTTCGCTTGTCTCGCAAGTAGTTTTTTAACAGAATGTGATCTTAAGCCATTTTCTTACAAAAGGATTGCTTGTGCATAGAGCTTAATGAAGAAGGAAGGCACAAAACAAGATTAATGACAATGAAAGTAGGCACGAAATCCAATGCAATCATTCAAGCACAAGGAGGAAATAACCTTTCTTGAACCAAATAAAACATGGTGTGATGCAAGAGGTACTTAATAGACTCAAAAAAAGATCCATTCTTGAGAATGCTTCATGCTAGTTGGTAGAAAAGATACTTAATAGGCTCAAAAAAAGATCCATTCTTGAGAATGCTTCATGCTAGTTGGTAGGATGCAAGAGGAATTATGACAAGGCAATGATCAATTGAGAACCAAATTGAAGAGATCACAATTTCTAAGCAACGGCAAACGAACTCAAACTCAAAAAATCAAGTGCTTAAAGCATCTAAGAAAAATCAAGAGGTAGATATCCAAGTGATGAGCAGGCTTGTCTTGAGTTAGTGTAAGTGTGAAAGTCTCACATATGTGAGAAAATTTGTAATTTCCTATTTTTATGAAGAAAAATATTCTCACATTTAGTTGAATAGTTGAAGTGAAAGTAAGACAAACTTTTCAATAAGAAGAGAACTCAAAACTAGAGAGTCGTCTAGGGTAGGTCAAGTGTCACCTAGGCTATTTGAAGTGACAAGAAGGTAGAAGGATAAGAGCCACAAACCAAAAATTTAAACAAAGCCATTGCATTCAATAATAAGGCTTTGTTTTGAGCATTGCAAGCCATATTTCATATGTTAATAAAGAGATCACTACTAGCTAGTGTTTATATAATTTGTAGAGTTGTGTTTTTTCATAGGACTCTTCTTTCATTTATTAGTTCTCTTGGTGCTTGTGGGTGTGAGCATATTAGCATACGAGACTCTTCTCAAGTTATGGTGTTTATCCTCAGTTATCATATGCTTGCTAACTCCTAATATGAAATAGTGAGTTTATTGGTGCTTGGAGACTAATCTCGGTTTCTCATGATTTCTAATTATGCATGCACTTCAGTTGGTAGAGTATTCTCCCTATTGTCATATGTCTAATTTCATTTCATTTCATCTTGGTTAATAAGTAGTTTGCGACAAGGAAGTTCTCTTGGAAATTGGATAGTTTCAATCTCCAAGGGAGTTGGGAGTGTTCAATCGGGTTCGAGTTCATTTTTTATAGAAATGGGACTATTATTCTTGATATTGGTTGCATCTATAGATATTGTATTTTTCTATTTAGTTAGGATTTATATAGGTACGTTTTGCATATTTAATTTTACCTACATTTCATTCATAATTTCCACCCCATATTCATTTTTATTTCTGCATTTACATTCATTAGTTAGAGTATATTAGATAAAGTGCCTAATATAGCATCTTACCTTGCATATGACAGTTGAGCCATAATTGAAGTGATTTCCATTTCAATATAGAAAAAAAAACTACGTCGATAAGAACAAAGTGCATAGAGAATTTAAATTTTGGGTTCATGTTTATCTCAAAGTGAAACTAAGGAAGAGTTCCTTGAATCTTGGAAGTTGTGCCAAGTTGGCACCTTGTTATTATGGGGTAGTTAAGATTCTAGATAAGATAGAACCAATTGCATATATTCTTGGATTACTTGCTAACATTAAAATTCACAATTTCTTACATGTTTCTTTGCTTAAGAAGTATGTAAAAGATTCTAACCAAGTGATCAATTGGGTTGTGATCCAAGGGGAACCAAGAGTTCAAGGAAAAGCCCTTGAATATCCTTGACAAGAAATTAATTATATTGCTCCATAACCAATCCATTGGACAAGTAAATGTGCAATGGAATCATTTTGGTATTGATGAGGCTACATGGGAGCTAAATGAAGCCATGAGAGAGGCATATCTATTTTTGTTATGATGCTAGAATGCATCAAGGATGACACAATTCCAAGGGGGAGGGGGATGTAATACCGCAATCTTACTCCTTTGATGTTTTGGATTGAATTATATATAAATTGCAAATAAATTGATATAAAGATGTGATAGAATGAACCCATTAGTAAATGATGTAAATATATTATATTAATCCCTAGTTTAGATCTCAACTAGGCCAAGGCTTGACTAGTGAATTTATGGGTATTTACTTTCGATGAATATGATTTCAATATACCATGAGATACACTTGCTATGACATTCTCAAGATATGCAAATATTATATCGAAAACTAATATAAATGTTCAAGACTAGTTGCTAAGAGAATGAGGAGGGAAACTATAAGTCCATTAGAGGGGAAGATGGAAGGGGATTCAAGGGATCATAAACATTTTAAGTTACCTAGGTCTCCTAACCTTTACCTTTTACCATGTGCCTTATTTATAGCCCCAACTACCAATTATTGAATGTAGGTGGTGATTGGAGGGGAATTCAATCTTTCATAGTCAAGAGGATGTGGGGGTTGAGTACAATTCATGAGGAGTGTAATAGACTTCATGAGTACAATTCATGCACATGCATCTTGGTTCAATTCAGAAAGATTTATACTCATATGAATCTCATACTCTGGCATATCTAATTTAAAAATGGAGACTACTATAAAGATATGGTGTATAGAAAGGGGAAACTATCTTGTTCAATAGGAAACAAAAGACTTAGAAATGGTTACACCATAGGAAGGAGCCACGATCATCCCCATCAAATCCATTGGTTATTCTTGCGTAAGGTGTAGTAGATTATTCTATTCACGAATCATCTGGTTCAATTCTAAAAGTAGATAGATAGACATGTGTGGTAAGGAGAACAACACCAATGAAATTAATTGACTTCTCTTCTTTAGTTATAATATTATATGGGTATTATCACCAATGAGAGACCTAGGAGAAGCAAGCGAATTGACTAGGAGGAGCATAATCAAATACATCCAAGAGCGACGATGTGTGGACGATGTTGGGAAAACCTTCAATGTGATCATTGATTCAACCCATGTCTTTTCATGTGCACTCTCTTCCCGCAAATTTGAAGGGACTTGTTCATTCTCTCATTACTCTCATGGATTCCATTCACTCATGCATTCTCATGCTATGTGAAAAATTATTGTTCATTAGAGCTTGTAAGTGACTAAGGAGAGTTAAAGAAGAGAAGACCATGAACTAGAGAGATGGAAGGTTGCAGAGGAGCATATTGGTTGGGTTGATGGGAAACCATTTCCATTCCCTATAGATCGCTACAATCACTAAGGAGCGCTAAAGGGAAGAATATCCTTGAAGCATTGCCTTCCTTATGTTGTGTGCACAGTGGAAGGGAGTGTCATGGCCATACTGGTTGGATAGCTACCTAGATTGTTCTATGGTGATTTGCATGACTAAACTTGAGAGAAATTGGTTCCAGTGAGTGACATGAGTGTATCAGTAGTTTCCCTCACTCTAAAAACCTCATAGTTTGGATTGGGGGTGGTATCCACAATGGATGCTTATGCTTGGGTGGAAAATTGTTTGCAAACAACCAATTCCTTGGACTAGCTTATTCGATAGATAAATTTCCCATCTCTATGTTTTAATTCATGTTTATAATTTTATTATGGAGTTGTATTTTGCTTATGTATGCATTGGAATGGAATTCAGTAATGCATGACAATGCATACTAGCATTGTTGTGATAGTGAGATGTCTTCTCATGCATAATTAAAATTGACTTAGAGTTTAATTGGATTGAATTCTTGTTGTGCATTCGATATCATGTGTGTGTTTGAACTTGAGTGTTGATGGTCATGTACAATTCGAATTACTTATGCATAATAGCATGTGTGTAATCCAAATGGTGTCATAGGTGTAGGACTATTCATGATTGTGAATCTCTTTATGTTGAGCTCAAAGTGTTCTTCAAAAGGGATTGTGAGCCCCCTTTTTTGTTATTGTTGTGGTTGGGTCAATGCTCGTTTATGGTTAGAAGTTTGAAGTGTTAATTTAGAGCAACGACTGTTTTGACCAATAGATGTTCTTATTTTAAAGGATTCCTTTGAGATATGATGATAGGTGATTTTTAATTTGAAGGGGATCATTTGAATCAACTAATTTTCTTAAGGGCAAAAATGTCTTTCAAAAGGGCAGACGCCTATTTGTTTTACGTCGAAGTGGTCCGATTGAGCTCTTCTTGGGAATAAGCCTGATGGTTCTATCAACGGCCTTCCAAAGATGTTATTTCGAAGAGACTCAATAGTTTATTGGGGAATTTCAAATATTCTTTCAAAGAGGTCTAATGGTCTATCAAAAGATTTCAAAGGAAGCATGTCTTTCGAAGTGGTTGATGGGCCTTAGTATTTAGAGTGAGTACATATTTGAAAGAGCCTCGATGAATTCTTTTCTGATGGCTTAATGGCCTATTGGGCACATATTTTTAAATTTACCCACGAGTTGTTCAAAGGATGTTCAATGGCCTTTGCGTATATGTTTATTACAAAAGGGATTGATGGCAATGCTTTTGTCATTGGGTTGATCATTTGAAGTATCCCAATGGACTAACCCTCAAATGTGGCCGAGAATGGCAATGCTTTTGTCTTTGGGTTGATCATTTGATGTATGCCTTAAGGTGAGCATATGATCTTTCTAATGAAAGATTGGGGTGTCATTTGTATAAGGTCTTATGTGTTATGTTAAAAACAAAATCAACGAGTTGATGGTTGCATCTTATGAACTAGGTCGAGTGGGATAAAAAAACATGATCTATGTGTTATTTGATTCATGCAGCGATGCTTAATTCAAATTACCCCAACCCTCCATAATTTCACCAAGAGGGATGAGTACATGACAAACTAGTAGTTTGTTATTGAACCTATAAAATCTATTAGTTGGATAATTATGCCGAAGGTGTATTTTAAGGGAGCGGTTCCTCTAAGGCCTTTGTCCTCTGTCACGGGCCTATGAGAAGCCACCCCCTGTCACAGTAATAATCCGCCTTCAAATTCAATTGTTTGTACGACGAATCCATTGGGAAACTACGGTCAGGCGTGGCAGAGCCATTGAGCGAACCCGATCTACTCCTATTTGTTGTTCGTAGAGGAAAACCGTCACTGTAAATTGGGCTAGAGTTGGAGCTGGATTTTCTAATGCTTGAATACGATGCCAATGGCCCTGATACAGATCGCTTTAGGATTTTTTGTGATGGGTATGATGGCGTCGTAGAAACGTTTCTACATGCATTCACACTATTGTTGTGTTTCGAGTGCTGCCAAAATAGCCATGAATTCTTCCATGAAGGTTTCGACTTACTTTGCTCTAAAGTGTCATCCTTCAATAATATTGCTTGTCTGCACTTCGACGTATGCCCCTGTGACGACCCAAATTTTGTGGATGAGGTCGTCACCATCATTTCTGGAAAGTTTGCTTCGGCCACGAATTTATGAGCCTCAACCAGGACCTTCATTCACAACCAAAACTAAATACTATAAGAAATATAATTAAGGTAAACATTTACTTTCCAAAATGTGTTAATTAACTGTGCATAGTCGATTTCAGGATCAAAGATAAAATCGCTGAGACGAAAATTGCAGGAATTGGACGTAAGGATCATTAGTGGCGACGACGTTGGAGCCAGGAAAATTAAATCATTTTAGCTTCGATTATTAATAACCGTTGAATTTTTTTCTTTGGACTTTTTATGCCTTTTCACTGCATAGAACTTGCACAAAGCTAGCTTTATGAGCTCACATCTTTTAAGGTTGTGCAAAGTCTGCAACTTTTGAAACGGAAGAGAAAAAGGGAAACGATTTTCTCTTTTTTCCTTTTTGCTTACTGAGACCCCAAATAAATAGTCTGGAAAAGACGGTGGACACCGCTAGAAACCCCTCTCCAATCGCATAAATTTTTTACTCGGAGTGATAGAACTATTTCAGCTCCATATTTTGGCCTTCAGGAAGATGTGCCTATGTTGAACGCAAGCTCTGGTCAAGGAATCTCGATGGAACATTTTTAAAGCAAGATAAATATACAACACCTTTAGAAGTTTTCGCGGTAAATTACCTCAAGATATAGAAATTCCTAAAGAAAGGCAAACATTGTCGGTCGCATCCTGGAAACAACAAAATTTGTAGTTTACATGCAAAAGCAAGAATGAAAAAACAAAATGATGAACTTGGGCACCGACAAAGAAGCATCTAATCTTTTGAGTTCCTAATCAAACTTGGGCACCTAGGCACTTCCAAATTCATCTCTGCTCATCCAACTGGCCGACCAAATCTGCTGGACTTCTGATGGAAATCATTTCCATGACTTCGCACATTTATATCTCCCACTAGACACCGACCTGCACCAACCTTCAACGTCGTCTTCGCCTTCAAAGGTCCACTGTTCAAATATCACCGAGTTACAAAATCAACTGTTTAATCACCACAACGAGCAGCAGGTAAGTTTAGTCGAACAACAAGAATCTGAGGAGCAGGTCGAATCCCATCTCCCGCATCTCGCCCAAGATAGCTTGACAGACTATCAAATGTGGCAGCAATAGGAGGAGGCACAGGTCCACTGTTTGGATCTCAATGAGTTACAAAATCAACCATTTTATCACCACAACGAGCGGTGGGTAGGTTTAATCAAACAACAAGAATCCGATCAGCACCAGATCGAATCCCATCTCCTGCATCTCACCCAAGTGGCATAATTTGATACGCTGTGGATCTCTCAAGCCTTCGTCGTCTGTCATAGGCCAATGAGGAGCCACCCCCTATCACAGTAATAATCCACAATATTAACCCGGTTAATAATAAATTCCGCAATGTTAACCCTGTAAGTAATCAACAACTCACATTGTTAGACAAACATTCACATAATATTAAATAACCATCTCGACGGTCACAGGTTCAAATTAATGCTACGGTGGCTCAAATAACTAGAGATGGCGGCTCGAGCCTACGAAATAGCTGAGGTGTATTTGAAGGGAAAGAAGCACGTGATGCTTAATTTCCCAGAGCTCATTGATTACATTCCGTACCCAATTTCTTTGTCTGTATGCCATATTCAGGGTGTCACTGCAGAAGCAGTTGTTGCATTTTATTTTGTAAATGTAGGGAATTCTGGATGGCCAAGTGACTCCAATAAACGAACAAGAATAAGCCCAAGAAACCCTCCAGAATGTAATGATCCTTCCTCCTCCTCCTCACATCAACTATGTACAACAGTTAGTTGACTTCATGACAGCAAGTGTTAAGCTACCAGGGCAATCGATTTCAAGCATGTCATCCTTAGTTTGTACACCAACATAATGTGTTGGTGAGTTTGTGTGTAGTGGTGAAGGAAGACTTGTTTGATTCTTTGAACTTACTTACAGATTTGGTAGAAGCTCTTCTTCTTCCTCTCCCTCCTATGTTCAATATTCATGAAGAGGAGCACAATTTGGAGGAAGGATTTCTATGGTCTGATTTATGAAAGAGAAACCTGTCATAGTTTGTCTACCCTGTCAAACAAACATGAGCGATCGATGAGCCCCAGCGAGAACTTCCTTGACAACATGAGTATTTAAATAGCCCGTGCTTCTCTATCATCCTCAAGCAAGAACCCTTCATGTTTCTCAATTCCAATTCCTACGGATTTTAGCATTCTTGAAATTGATTTCATTGTCACAAGAGAAGTTGAATTTATTTTCTGCCATGAAAATCGAGCTTATGCACTATGTAATTTGATAAGTAACAATCCATGGCTTTTATGATGCTACTGTGGATCCCGTAATTTCCAAGACCACTATGAATGAAGATCCCAAACCCTATAGAAACAAGCCCGCCAAAGCATCCACGGAGAAAAAGGCAAATATCCCAAAGGAGAAGAACCCAACAACTGCGAAGGGTTCTAAATGAGTTCTTTGCTCATACTCTTGACCTTACATTTCATAGCATTCAACAAATTTCTTATTTTTTACCTCTCGTCAACCCATAATTGAAAATATTAATTACATAGCTCATTTCCCCCGTGTTCACATAGTGTAATGCCCATTGTGAGGACACCAGCGAACATTTTAATAATTATGTTTCTATAAATGCTTTAATCTCTTTCTTCAAAACATGTTGCAGTAGCTTACCTACTCCAACAATCCCCTGTCTTTCTTAGTCGATGCCTCAAATACTTTCATACTCCTCCACCCAACAACTACATTCCAAAAATGCTTCGTATATTGCACCGTCAATCGGGTCACATGTTTGAAGACAACATAACCACACACTCAACATTAAATATCCTTCAAAATTATTGTTCCTATTAGTCCATATCAATTTTATATCTTTTCCATTTCAAAATGTTAGATCAAAAGTTCATTGACCGACAAAATTAAAATAAACATATATCTTCTTTATTTTGATTTTCAAATTTCAAGACGCAAGTTTTATTGCCCATAAATTTGGTACCTGGGTGTGTGCAAGAAGATGAGGGTCACTTTAGATGCAATGCTACTTTTTCAAAACTCATTCATGATACATAAAAACATAACGTGTTTATGATATTTAGCACCTGCCATGGTAAGACCCGAGCCTGACATGTCACTGGACACGTAGGATAGGTAACCATAACACGTACGAGTTATAGAACTACAAAACGCATACGCGTTATTGA
Source organism: Larix kaempferi (assembly GCA_027924585.1). Classification (NCBI taxonomy): domain Eukaryota; kingdom Viridiplantae; phylum Streptophyta; class Pinopsida; order Pinales; family Pinaceae; genus Larix; species Larix kaempferi. The sequence goes on along the minus strand of BSBM01000994.1, from coordinate 20,195,169 downwards.
AATCTAAAATCAATTTAAATACACAGTCTTGATGACCCCCGACCACCCGCGGCACTCACGCATCAGAAACGCGAAATAGACCCTAGACGAGGACGGTTTGTGTGCCCTGAAGTATCGGTGGAGCTTGATTTAGCTGGAGGGGAGGCAAATTCACTGGTGGATTTTCATCTAATCAAGTAATTCATTCACCCATACCATTTTTTTGTCATTTCTTAACCTAAATTACTATTTTTTTATTGTTTAAAACAACCTAGTTTTGTAATATTGATAAAATTGGGAATAACCCAATCTCTAATTAAATTCACATCTCCCTCAACCAAAATGAGTGAATAATTAAAATGAATCCCTTTTCAAAAACTCAAAAATTCCTAATCCAACCAAAAATAGAAAAAAATAGAACTCCCCCCTTTCTACAATGTATCCATCTAAGTCACCTGACACGAGGACACGGGACACAAGTGTCCCCACGAGACACAGTGACCCCTGGAATTAGGACACGTTTTATATACATATATATATATTTTTAAAATATATTAAAATTTAAAAATATAGACATATAGATCCAATAAAATTTAACATTTACAATTACAAATATTCAATAGAAATTACATTTACAATTACAAATATGAAATATTCAATAGAAATTAGATCATTCACAAATCACAACACATTTGTCATTCACAATCACAAATCACAACGAGACATTGAGACACATAGATGCATGTCAAAGACTCGGAACCATATTTCTCATTAAGGCATCAAAATCAAAATGTATTACATAGATGTCGGAATGCCACTGGGCACTGGCAAATGCCAAATAGACTAATAAACTAATAGTCTAATAGTCTAATAGTAAATACAAAAAAGGAGTGGATCAAGATGGAAGAATCCCATCTGTCAATGACTCAATAGTCCTCCTCCATGCCTGAATCAACAAACTCATCACTGCCCTGATCCTCCTTCTCCTCCTCCTCCTCTCTGCCAATCTGACTAACTGCATCTGCTGGTGTGGAGGATGACCCCTCCATACGATCCCCCTCATCAAAAGTGACCGGCTCTAGCACTGGATCATTAAGATCCATGTTGGATAATGCCAAATCAGTACTGCTGTCCAAACCCATCTCATCAGGAAGGACATCCCACATCCGTGTCTTTCCCTTCTCCCACTCCTCCCTCTTCCTGTAAATAAGATGAAGGTTGGAGTGCACATACACCATCGTCTCTGCCCTGCACTGCTCAAGCCTGCTCTTCTTCACACTATACAAGTTCCCATATGTGCTCCAATTACTCTCACAACAAGAGGATGAAGTAACTTGAGAGAGGACCCTCGAGGCTATCTTTTGTAGAAGAGGGCATGTTGCCCCATGAGTTGTCCACTAAACAAGGGGTTTCTTAACCCCCATGTCTCTAACCACCTCATATCCTCCAAATCTCCCAGTGCCACTAGAAAACTCATAAAATTCCTCCTCCACCACCTCAAGGTGGTCTCTATCCTGAAGTAGTCGTCTGAATGCTATCTTCCTCCCCTCTTAGATCTCTCCATCCATGTGAGGAGGGACTCTGGATGAGGGCCCCGACCCACCACTGAGCCAATCCTAAGCGTAGAACCTAGGGTTCAATGAGTGGACGAAGCAATGCAAAGGTGTGCAATTCTTATCCCACCTGGAGATAAGAATGCCCTGTATGATGGACCATAAGTTCTCTGTCGATGTCTCATACTCAGCACATTCATTCTCCATAACAATGGTCCTCATGGACTCAATCATGGAATCCCACCCCTCATAAACATCTCATAGGATGGGCTGGTCCGTGTCTGCAAACCGCAAGAAAGAAATGATTGGCTCCATGATTTTGATGCTAAGGACTACCCTATCCCACCAACCATCATCTAAAACCGTGTCCCACACGACACGGGGACCCTGTTGGACGTGTCCGGTTACTTAGGTACCCATACACATGAAACCCAAATTTCCAACCCTCAAAGGCCATTTCCCATGATACTAATTAAATAATTTTCCTTGGTAATGGCCATAACAAGATGAAATGCATGCACAAGCATGAATAAAAAAATGCAAAAAAAATTAGTAACTTGGTTTCTCAAAATTTCATCACAATTATTTGTCCATGAACATAATCAAAATTTCATCAGAAGTGTATGTAGCTATACATTGCCTCTTAGTCAAGCACCATTGACTAAATGCCAAAACAAATTAACAAAGTGTCTCTCGGGTCTGCCCTATCCACACCCTCGATCAATCTACTCAATGCTCATGGACCGTCGATTCAACTGAAAGACTTCATATAGAAAATCACTATGTTTTTTATTTAATTTTCTGAACTTGCCATACAATGTAGAGATCGATTTTGTAGAGAGAAATTGTCTCTGTTTTGAGAAGTTGACATTGTTGTTATTGTCATTCTAGTCACAATCTCTAGTTGATTATTCAACATCCTAATCATTGATAGTCATCTCAAGTACATATGTAATCATATTGGCAAGACAAACTTATACATATCCATTTCATTCCATGCCACTTTGTCCTCCCCTCCAACCACAAGGCGTAATATATTGAAATCAATAAATTTAATGTTAGCTTCTGAAGTTGATGGAAATATTGTTTTTTGCAATGGATGTAAAGGCCAAAGCATGTCAAAATAACACTCCTAAATTCTAAGAAGTTTAAACTCAAGTTTGCATAGAAAAATCACCAATGAGGGTTAAGTAGTGCCTTAACTTCTAGAAAGAAGTTAAACGAAACTTACTTTTTAATTGTTAAATGTTTAATTTTAAGTTTTAAATGTATGTAAGTGAATGCCATTAAATTGCTTACTTGAGTTTGATTTAATACATTTTCAATTTTGAAGAGACGTCATTATATACCATGTATATGTTTCTAATGATTTTCGTATTGATGTCTTTATTGCAGTTGTGGCTATGGACACCAATGCCGAGATATTGATTGAGCTTGCCCACTTGAGGGGCATTAGTGCAGCTTTTAGTGGTGGTGACAGGATTCGCCGCTCGCTTGCATCAACTTTGGATGCAATTGTTGACACCATTTTACAGTCTACCAATGTACTATATGATATTACATCATATAGAGAAAGAAAAAGACAACAATATGCCAATGGGCTAGACTACAATGCAATAAAAAAGTTGCAAATATCCAAAGAGCTCATATTTGCATTGTTTAGGGACCCTCAGACGGGGGAAATCCCAAATGCAAACAGGCCGCATATCTCCATTGAGTGGTGCACGTTTCAACCATTTGTTGATAACTGGATGGACAGATGGTGCATGGTTTTTGATATGCCACCACACAACAACAGGGAAATTCCCTTGTATTTCCTTCGAAAAATGTACGCAGAGTTCGTGTTGCATAAACACGTTAACTATTTTGACATCTTGCAGTTTCAAGGGATCGGTGGGGGGATGCCCCAAAACCGACCCAATGCGAGACTTCGAGACCAGGATCGCCCTATCCCTACACCTCGCAGGCAGTTGCCTGGGCCAGATGTCCCACCTGCACATCGTATTATTCCACAGACAGGGGATGCATTTTTGAGTTTGGCATGGGCGGTTGTTCGCCATGGCACTATGGTTCAACATATGGGTGAGAAAGGGACATCTGTCCCTGGTGTGGTACATACACCAGCTCGTCACCATGCAGGACCATCAGGACCATCCACTAGTGCAGGACCATCGACACATCCCCATCCTAGTACTGATCCTCACGAGTGCACATCATGTGGTTGTCCCTGCTATGGTCTTGCCTCAGATGTTGCCTTCAGTGGGTTTTTGAGAGAGGTATGTTGATGGTTAATTGTAATAAATTCTTCATTTATTTTCGTCTTTGTACACATATATATAGTTTGAGCTAATATATTAATTTTGTGAACTTGCAGTTGATGCTTTATGCCGGCAGCGACGCCCCAGAGCCGGATGTTCCAGACTCTACAGGGGGGCATGATGCTACCCATTTGGTAGGCCCATCTTATATAGCACCTATTTCCGTATTTCAAACTGAGGTAAACATTTTAAAATTTCAGTTTTTTAATACTTGTTAATTTGTTAATTTTCACATACTTTACATTTTAGTTCACTAATGCAATCTACGGTCTAATATTTACAATTATTAAACTTGCAGATGGCAGATCCTTCACTGGGGCAAGGTAATGTGGAGGTAGAACCCATGGTCATACCGTCCCATGAAACATCTAGGCTCATGGTCATACCGTCTCATCGATGGTCTGTGGAAGTCTAGCATCCCCTTGTGGAAGTCCAACATCCTCATCGATGGTGTGGATAACATTCTCTTATTCAATAGTAGGAAAAATGTCCAACCCCTCTCTGACTTCATCGCTTGTATAACCACATCTGGATAGCAAATTGGGTGTTTCTTCGTGAGCTTCATCTTGAGATGGTAACTTATCACTTTGACTTGAAGTGGGAATTGAAACATCCCCTAATGAGCACCTACGTTTTGCTTCTTGATTACTTCCATGGGGTGCTTTTTCAACAACTATTGTGGAAATTGAAGGTCCCTCTTGTCGTGGATTAATAGGATGAACCGTGGTATCCTCTACAATTGGATTTGGATTAGTTTCCAAAGAAAGCCTCCAATTCATCATGTATATTATTTTCTTTTCTTTCTCTTCTTCAATGACTTCTTGAGGTCTCTTCTTCCTTGTTGATTTGTTTACTCGGTTACGTGCATTCCCTATCACCACAAAGATCAATTCAATATAGTTTGTTTATGTTGCTCCTCAATTACAAGCTCTTCAATAATAAGCAAATGGAAGTTCTTCCTTGTTGGTCTTGACGCTTGATATCTTATCTTGTGTGCTCCTCAAATATAGGCAAAATGAATCTTTCAAAGGCCTTATCTTTGGTGTTATTCAATTGGAGATTCTTCAAGCTTGCTGATTATTTTTTTCAAATATGGCCATATAACCCAACACCACACTGAGCAACCATGAAAGATGTCCTCAATGTTGCACCTGCATAAAAAAAATAATGATGGAGTTGGTGTAGAGTGTGAGAATTTCCAATGGCAGGCTCGTGCTGTTCGAAAAATCGCGGGAGTGTTGTTTTGGCTCGGATAGAGTGAAGTTGCTCTCGGACAGGAACAGTCCATTATTTATGGAGTTACAAAACGCACACGCGTTATATAAAGGAAAAACGCGTGCGAGATATGTAGTGAAAAAACGCTTACGCGATATAGTCAAGCACAATAAATAGGTTAGGTGCATGGCTAGGGCAACGAACAAAATCAAAAGAAAACTAATAATTTATATGGTTACATACAAAACAAATGTTTTTAGTGTGGGGACAAATGTTGTGTATGGTTTAATACCCCCTAGCTCTCTCCCAATAATCCCTAGATACCCCCTATCTCTTTCTAAATATATGTCCCTCATTCTCCCTGCATCCCTCCCTACATGTTTCTTTCATGTTTCTTTCTCTCCCTTACTCCAGCCATGTCTCTACCACCCCACTCTCCATCTTCTCTTTATCTTCGTTATTATCCCTCCCTATAACACTCTCTCCCTTCTTCTCCCTTAATCACTAACCCTCTACACCTTTATCCCTCCCCCCTGCCCTCTCTGTCTTACCTTGTTCCTAGAGCCCCTCCCCCATAAAGGCATTTAGACCCTCTTCTAAACATTAATCCCTAAGTGCACAAGATGATGAGGAGGAGGAGGGTGGACAATGAAGATGATTATGATGTAGATGAAGATGATAAAGATGATGATGAGGAGGAGGGTGATGACAATGAAGATGATCATGATGCAGATGAAGATGATAAAGATGATGATGTTGATGAAGATGATGGTGATGATGATGAAGATGTTGATGATGATGGTGATGGTGATGTTCGGATGATGATGATGATGATGAAGATGATGGTGACATGATGGAGATGTTGATCTGATGAGGAAGATGATGATGATGATGGTGATGATGATGAAGATGTTGATGATGATGATGATGGTGATGAAGATGATGATGGTGATGAAGAAGATGATGATGATGGAGATGTTGTGTTGATGGGGAACCTAGAGATGACAATGATGATGAAGATGGTGATGGTGATGGTGATGGTGATGACGATGAAGATTTTGATGATGATGCTGATGGTGATGATGATGAAGATGTTGACGATGATAGTGATGGTGATGTTTAGATGATGATCATGATGATGTTCAGAAGATCATGATGGTGATGATGGTGATGATGATGGAGAAGATGACGATGATGGATATGTTGATGAGGAACCTGCAGATGCCAATGATGATGATGATGATAGTGATGAAGATGATGATGATGGAGATGTTGATGAGGAACCTACAGATGCCAATGATGATGGTGATGACGATGAAGATGTTGATGATGATGGTGCTGGTAATGATGATGAAGATGTTGATGATGATGGTGATGGTGATGGTGATGTTTGGATGATGATAAAGATGATGGTGACATGATGGAGATGTTGATCTGATGAGGAAGATGATGATGATGATGGTGATGATGATGAAGATGTTGATGATGCTGATGATGGTGATGAAGATGATGATGATGAAGAAGATGATGATGATGATGGAGATGTTGTGTTGATGGGGAACCTAGAGATGACAATGATGATGAAGATGGTGATGGTGATGGTGATGGTGATGACGATGAAGATTTTGATGATGCTGGTGGTGGTGATGATGATGATGATGATGTTGATGGTGATGATGATGAAGATGTTGACGATGATGGTGATGGTGATGTTCAGATGGTGATGATGATGATGATGATGATGATGATAGAGATGTTGATGAGGAAGGGGGAGATGACAATGATGATGAAGATGTTTATGGTCATGAAGATGATGATGATGGTGATGGTGATGATGATGGAGATGTTGAAGATGATGGAGATGGCGATGAAGATGATGATGATGATGATGATGATGGTGAAGATGATGAAGAAGATAATGATGATGGAGATGTTGATCTGATGACGATGAAGATGATGATTATGGTGATGATGATGAAGATGTTGATGTTGATGATGATTGTGAAGAAGATGATGATGATGGAAAAGATGATGATGATGGAGATGTTGATTAGGAACCTACAAATGCCAATGATGATGATGATGGTGGTGATGACGATGAAGATGTTGATGATGATGGTGATGGTAATGATGATGAAGATGTTGATGATGATGGTGATGGTGATGGTGATGTTTAGATGATGATGATGATGAAGAAGAAGATGATGGTGACATGATGGAGATGTTGATCTGATTCAAGGAAGATGATGATGATGATGGTGATGATGATGAAGATGTTGATGATGATGATGATGGTGATGAAGATGATGATGATGAAGAAGATGATGATGATGGAGATGTTGATGTTGATGGGGAACCTAGAGATGACAATGATGATGAAGATGGTGATGGTGATGGTGATGGTGATGACGATGAATATTTTGATGATGATGGTGATGGTGATGATGATGAAGATGTTGATGATGATGGTGATGGTGATGTTTAGATGATGATCATGATGATGTTCATAAGATGATGATGATGATGATGGAGATGTTGATTTGATGAGGAATATGATGATGATGATGATGATGGTGATGATGATGAAGATGTTGATGATGACGATGATGGTCATGAAGATGATGATGATGAAGAATATGATGCTGATGGAGAATATGATGCTCACAACTCCCTCTAGTCTCTCTCTCCCCAACCATCAATCTCTCTCTCTCTCTCTCTCTCTCTCAAACACACACACATACACACACATTATGTCAATTTCCATTCTCAAACCCATCCCCCCTCCATCCATATCCCTCACCCTACCTTCTCTCCCTCCCTCCCGCACCCTACCTTCTCTCCCTCCCTCCCTCATCGCCTGTCTCTCTCTCACCTTCTATCCCTCCCTCATGTTATCTTTCCCTCAACCTATCCCAATCTCTCCATCACTCCCTCTCTCTCACACACTTTATGTCCCTTCCCCCTCCTCTCATATTCTCTCTCTCTCTCTCTCTCTCCCCATCGCCACCACTCCCTGCATGTCTCCCACCAACACTTTCTGTCCCTCCCTTCCTATCTCTTTATTTCGTTCTATACCCATCTATCTCTCACTCCCTCCAAATACATTACTCCCCATTGTCCCTCTCCCTCCCTCGCTCTATGTCTCCCCCCCCCCTTGTATTCTTTATTTCTCTCTCACATCCCCCTTTCCTCCATCCATTCCCCCTTGTCACTCAAGTCTCACTTTCAACTTCTAACCCTATACCTCTTCAGAACCTATTCTACTCCTAATAGTGCTCTCAAGCTCCACTTCCCTTCACCCCCTGTAGCCCATCATGTTCTCATTCCCTTCATCTCTCCCCACTCAAACTTCCAACATCCTTCTAAACCCTTGACCCTTTCCCACCCCTATTAAATATTAACCATAGATTCCCTTAACCCTTCCCCACCCCTATTAAATATTAACCATAGATTCCCTTGACCCTTCCCCACATCTTCTCAAATATTAAACAAAAATTCCCTTGAGTCTTCCACACCCCCTCTTTCTCAAGTATTAAACATGTATTTTATGATTTGCATAATGCGAGCACGTTTTTTAACTATATAACGCGTACGCGTTATGTAGTTATATAACGCGTACGCGTTATATACATTTAAAAGCGCGGCAATATTTTTGAATTTAAACAGGCCAAGTCACATGCTCACATGTCAACAATAATCCTATGTGTATGCTTTGGAGTTTGCTTCGGTAATTCCAAACCTGTGCTATGTTAATGAAAAACCAAAGCTAATTGGGTATTTCTTCTCATGGGGGCGTTAATTGGTAGGAAATATCTTATCACGTCCATTCATATTGGGGAATAAAATATGATACGAAAATGAAAAAATATATTTCCTCGTATTAAGGGGCCAAGGGGCTTAATTATGTTATATGGAAATACAAATATTTAAGGTATGTTTTATTATATTTCATGTAGAAGTGGTGGAAGGGAGATAGAGGGAAAATCAAGGGACAATGGCACAAGCTATTGAGTTTGATGGACAAGGGATACTCAATTGGGATTTAGGATGGTTGATGCTAGTTCTCTATGCTAGTGCTCAAATAAAAGGTAGCTAACATTGCAAAAATAAGTGTAGAGGAAGTGGAGTAAGTTCATTGCATCTTGTGAATGACCCAAATCCAAGCTATGCACATGATCATATGGTGTTATTGGAAAGTAAGAGCAATTTTTCTATTTTAATTTGGGTTCAAAGAACGATGATGTTTGTTTTGATAGGAAGGTAGAGAAGTCCATGCACGAAAGGGTTCCAATTTTTCATCTTTATGGCTATACTTGTATTTACATGATATAAAATTGGTAGATTGGAAAGCTATGGTGTGAAACATCTGCAATTCTCATATTTTCTAAACATTGCACTGAATATTGGACTATCAATGTTTTACATTCTTTGTTACATTGATCTCTTGATTGGGTTGCCTTTTACGCATTTTTACCTCCCCATTACTATTTTGTTGGGTCTTCCACTATCCAATGCTACAAATTGATCAATAGTCCCTGCAATCTTCGTCGGATCATTATTAGCATTATACTATTATTTTATTTAGCATCATATTTTCTCATACTAAGATGCATTAGGGATCTTGTTTGTTACAACTTGATAATATGATATAAAGGGGGTATTAAAAATGGGTTGATAAAAATGGATACCTACAATATATGGTGAAACTAGGGGTTTTTTAATTGGAAAGGTATATTGGGAGGAGGGTTCAACAATACAATTTTTGGAGGCATTTTCCAATATTTAGTGAAATTAGGGATATTGTTTAATATCTTGTGAACGATCGTGCTATGTAACAAGTCCACTGAGTGAACCCCCTGTGTTTCTTCTAGTTTCTGGAGAAGCCTGTGCTTAGCCACTCGTTACAATATGCTACACAGAGTCATTTTTGATGAAATCTTAGACACAAATAGCATTTTTTCTGCAGATTCCAAATATGTAACTTTTATTTTGAAATATTAATTTTTCCTATTTTCTTTCAATTTCTTTTCTGTCCTACCTCCTTAACTCGTGAAACACACTGTTAGTGTTTCTTCCATAACTTTTTCAATTCTCAATCATTTCAAAAAAAAATTGTATGGTGCACAAGAGGACACTAACCTCCACGTTCTATGAAAAACCCATTTCAAGATTTTTGCATTAAGACCTTCAAAGGCTCTACCCACAAAAGAGGTACTATTTTCGAGGTTTGATCACTTAGAAAATTATAAAAAAATTATAAAATTACTAATTTAATTTTCAAAAAATAATGGCGCACAAGTGCTATGTGTTCTCTACATGCATGCCGATTTTTGTAGCTTGATTCCATCATTTAGGTCCTCAAAGGCTCTACCCACAAAAACATATACCTTATCATTTTCCTGAAAAATAAAAAGTGTCTGTTAGGAAAAATGAAACTTGACTTAGCTATGCAAATTTTCAATACATAAAAGTTATATATTTAGAAACGTGATTCAATTTCCTACAGTTCATCTTTTTACTCAATGCAAGATATTTTGCATAAGTAGCTCAAAAAATCCAAGTAAGTTGAGGGATGCCTGCTTTTTCAATTTTCTATTGCATCTAACGTGCCAAAAGTGACCCTCATTAGCTTGCACTGACCCACCTATGTTTTTGGCTTTGCTGACTTCCAAGACAAATGATGCTATGTCTCACCATTGTTGTCTGCCCTGTGTCCATTTCTGCATGGTTACTCCCACAAAATGCGTTGATCTTGTTTTAATGTTAAACCAAAGAATCTTCACGTTCAAAATTTAAGCTAAACCGACATTCTTTTCTCCATTGTGTGTCAGATTGACCATAGATAATATCTATGTTGTTTCCAGACGAGAAGTGATCTAGACTTAGCTTCCTTTTCTTCTAACGGAGTTGTTGTTTTTGTCCAGTACATAATGTGGGTATGGTAGGATACTAGAGTAATTATACACACAATGTATGTTTCATTTTGTGGTCTCGGGATGAAAAGTCTCAAGCCCTTCTTGTAACATTCATTCAAGTCAAACATGTAATAAGTCCAGTAAGAGTGATCTGCTATGGCTTCTACGGTCTGCTAAATATGTAGTCCTTTACTAATTATTGATTGACTACATTCCATTTCCAACCCTTTTCCTCTGTCTATAAAATTTGTTAAGGGTTACTGAAAAAAATTGCAAATGCATGCACAAACTATGAACAAATCTATAGGGATACGCACACAAATCTTCAAAGGATTACTTTGACCTGATTTGCACCCCCGTTATTTTTCATTTCATTAGGTATGCATTTTAAATATCAAGCCCATTTGATAAAGTCTATGTATGGCTCTGCATTCAAATACCAAACTCCTCAAAAGTAGAGAAGTCTAACTACTTGTCCAACAACCAAACACCCTAGGATAAATAATTAGAATCAAAGAGGTAGAATCAGTAAAACTTGATTAATTAACTAGGAGAATCCTTAATAGCAGTCCAACTATTGATTCTAACATAGCTTTGTGCATCTCAAAATTAGCCTTAATAACAGTCCTTAATAGTGTTTTTTGCATCTCAAACTAAGTCTTGCTCGCATCGCAAACTTAGCCTTGCTCAAAGGCTCAGTGAAGACTGAAGACATCAACTAGATTTTAGTTTGTCACAAAACATCAAATCAATTTCCTTTCATTGGACCTCCACTTTTACAAAATGATAATATTTTGAAATAGCATGGTATACCGAGTTTCTTGTTAGTTGTATAGTGCTTTGGTTGACGCAATTAATAAATGTAGGTCCTTAATTTTCTCTTGTGTTTTTCTAGATGAGATTCAACTAAATAGCCTCACAATTAGCACTACATAATGCTTTGTTTTCAACTTCAATGAAAAACAAATCATGCTAAATTGCTTCTTAATGCTCCAAGCAACAACTCTTCAACTCTTATCCATATGTGAAATCATCATATATTGTAGTGAATTTTCTATCAATGGAAAACTAGCCCAATCAAAATTTAAGTAACTTGTCATCTCAATAATAGAATGATTAGTAAACTCAATACCAAAATCTATAATTTCTTTTATGTATCCAAGAAACCATTACATTGACTTTCATATGGCTTAGCCATGAATTCACTAAGTACACTAACTGAATATGATATGTCTTATTGTGTTGTGCTAGCAATTCCAACTGACTACCATCTATCTATACAAAGTAGTAGTCACCTCGTTTGTATCATTAGCAATGCTAAACTTCTAATTTTGTTATAATGGAGTAGAGATTGATTTCATTCATGCATGTCAAACATTTCACTTGCATATTTTCTATGAGTAATCATGGTTTTTCCTTCATCCCTCCATATCGTGATGCCTAATCAATAGTGCATTTGTACAAGATCTTTCATTTCAAAGAGATTAACACAATGTTTCCAAGATCATCTTCTTTATGTACAAGTTAGGTTCATCCTTACTTCTTATGAGTCATATTTGAAAGAAGAAGTCATATCATTTTCCATACCGAACTCTAAGCGTTTGTTTAAAACTATATATGTTTTTTTAAATTTGCATGGTAGATGTTTTTACCCTTTCTTTACAAAACCTTGAAGTTGCTCAACATAAACTTCTTCATAACAAATCCCATTGTTGTTTTAAGATCTCGATGCTAGAGCATCAGTTGTTTTGCATGCATTTTAATTCATAGGTGGATGCGTAAGCGTCAGAAGAATCTCCAATTCTAATTCCAAGGTATGCACATGTCTAATTTGCCTTAGAAGGCATGCATTTTTTTAATTGTTAAAATAAAGGCAAATTTGTTTTCAAATGGATTCATGGCTTAAGATGAAAATACTTCATGGAGAATTGAATATATGACTTTACTTAATTTACCAAACTTGTTTTGGATCCCTAACATGACTTCAACATGCATTTTTGTGATAATGTTATGCATGTTCTAGAAATGTAAAAAATAGTGGCAAATGCAAATTTGCATGAAAACTATGTGTATTTGGAGATGAATCAAGTCCAAAACATGGGTTTTGTGCACAACATGGCAATTTATCAACTATTGATGACCATTCCCTAATATCATGCATGAAAAAGACTTGCTTTCAACACATTTCGGCGTTTCCTTTCTCCCGCTTTGGGGGTATGCTAGATTAATTCATGTCAATGTTGGTGGTCTCCCCCAAAACTATCTGTAAATGTACAAATTAAACATGTAATTTTAAGTCGCAGTCTAAACATGCAATGATTTGGACTTTTTCCATTCACATGTTTTGATTATTTTTGTCCAAAATCCAACCAAAGATTCATAAGAGTTGCTAAAATTGAATGTACTAATTGTTGAGATGGCACAATCATGATTAAGTAGGAATATCTTAAAATGCTAAATCCATTAATACACTAAAAATACAATTTCAACAATAAAAAATTACAAATTAATAGCTAGCACAACTACTTAACTTGTGGTCGATGAACACCGATAGATCACAAGTGTCATGAACAAGTTACCATCACTTGTTCTCCATACTTGGTTGTAATCACTCGTTGTTTGTTACCTTCTTTAATTAAATGAGTTGTCTGTCACTACCTATTATCCATGCATGAGCTATGAGTTATACATGCATTAGGTACCACTTCTTATCTATCTATCTATCTATCTATCTATCTCTCTCTCTCTATATATATATATTATAATTGTTTATTTGGAATTTTGAACGAGGACCATAAAATCAATCTGGACAGTACACATGTCCCATCTTCCTTCAATCTAAGAAAAGCATAGATGATAGACCACCCCAAATTCTAAGATATAAACACCTATTGGTGTAATTGCACGAGGATGAGACGAGTTTATTGTCTAGATTGATTCTATGGTAGTCGTTCCAAATTCAAAATAAACAATTATAAAAAAATATATAAAAAATAATAGTTGATACATAAATAACTCTTAATTGATGCATCTTAATTGTTGCATGGATACCATCATTAATTGATGCATGTATATTAATACATGGATACAGTCAATTCGTAATTTGTTAACCAACCTAAATTATATAATTACGTCATAAGGCGTTTCTACAAGTGGGAATCGACTTTCCGAATTTTTTTATTATTAGTTTTTAGTCCATCGATCCTTCGTCTGACGATGGAGGGCATCTCATCCATTGATCGTGGCACCAACTCTTGATAACAGTGTTTAGTGCAGGGTTGTGTCTACACTAGTTTAACTATTTTTCTAAGAGATGGTGAGTCTCTACGTCAGAAATGAAGAAATTATCATAAATTTCTTAAGATTTAAGTTCATTCATTAAACATTCAAATGAGATCCAAGAACATTTCAGGATTAGAATCATGCAAGATAATCAAACATTCAACACTAAAATGGTAGAAACTTGAATTACTTCATATTAAAACAAGGAAGAAGTACATCCTTGCCAATGATCTTGGTGTGAATCCCTCCTCCATTGCCATGAGCTTCCCTTCCTTCACCCTTGCTTTTGAAGAATTTGAGCTCTTCTTCCTCCTTCAGAATCTCCTCAGCATGCCTTTGCCTTTTTTTATCTCCTCTTACCATGCCTCCCATGCCTTTCTTATATAGCATTGGGAAATGAGCTTTAAGCCTTTCTTCTCCATGTGGGATTGCTTATTTTCTTTATTTTTGATTATTTTCAACTGAAAACCCACTTTTCAATAGTTTTTAGGCTTTTTGCTCCACTTAGAATGTTTTAAGCACAATTAATGCATTTCTCAGAGAGGATTCATCTCTGAATGAACTTGTGTCGTTACTTCCTGGTGCGGGTACATGGTAAACATATGTTGCTCCTGTCACATGATTAAGGGTGTTAATTTGATTGTTAACAACTCCCCACTGCCTCAATGTACATCCGCTCGCCCGACTACAACTACATGCGATCAAATTGTAAATAGGCCCTGGAGAGTAGGAGGTCGTGACTTGTGAGGCTACGGATGATGTCGTAGAAGGAGAGGAGGAGCACGGTTCTATGGGATGGAAGGAGGAGGATATAGGCCCTGGAGGCTGCTGAGAACCAAGCTAACGATGGAGGAGGACATCGCTCTGCCAACCTTCAGGTAAACACGTTTCATTTCTCTTCATTTCATATTATGTTGAGTGAAAGGGTTGGGGAGGAATAAAGGCTTATGGTTGATAAATCTTGGTGTCTTTGCAGTAATTTCGTCTTCCCAAGCAGTGACAAAGTTGTTAGACCCCAAGTTCTGGATGCTCTGTCTGATTTCCTTTTAGTCTAGACAACACGAAACCCTCCGACCATGAATGATGCAGGACTTTGGATTCCCCACGAGTTGGGTTTGAGGTCTGTTGGCGTAACCATCGTTGTGGCAAAGTTGTTAGATGCCAAGTTTTGGATGCTCTGTCTGATTTCCTTTTAGTCCAGACAACATGAAACCCTCTGACCATGAATGATGCAGAACTTTGGATTCCCCACGAGTTGGGTTTGGGGTATGTTGGCGTAACCATTGAGAAGGACAATTGATGAGATTGCTCGGTTAGATGATGGTGAAACTAAACTGATAGCATAATGTTGATGTCATCATGGCTCTCACAACAACTAGGAGTCTCCATGGCACCGGAAAAGGTAGGTTGTTTACACTTCTTTCTTATGGGTTTTGGATAGCTTAAGATGGCATAATGTGTATAAATTCCATTCAAAGCAAAACAGAATAGGGTCCATGGTGAATCAGTGGGAGATGACTTCAAGGAATTTGAAAATTAATCATTTGCTGATAATCCATGGATAATTTTTTTCAATTGAAACCCTTATGTGCCGGCATGTTATTGCTAAAACAACAGAGTTCCAAGCAGGGATGGGATTCTCCTCGTGCACAATGAACGAGGCCAGGACGTTCTTGTGATGACTGACACTTTCATCTTCCATCACAAAATTTGTATGCCTTGTACAGACAAATTTCAGCATTCAAAAACTGTTTGGCATAAAGTTATTACTGTCACTTCAGCACTATGCGGCAGTTTCCTCTAATCTAGGACTGTTCGATTGATCTTTGGACTCCTTTAATTATGCTGCAAATTATTTAAATTCAGCACATGAACAGCCTGACAGACTTCTAGTCCGAAATTAGGCATTAAATAGTTATTTAATTATATAGGCATACAGTGTGATTTCATTTCATTTTTTAGAGAACCCTTCTGGTTACCGTTGTTTAAGACTGCCATGTTCAAAAAATCTTATTTGATTGAAGAGAAGGTAACATTCTCTGCAATATTTGTTTCTTCTTGTGTGCTGACCATCTATTGCCACGCTCATTAGACAAAGTCCGTTCTCTTGTTTGTTCTCATGTGCTGTGCATTGTTCATAATACATATCTTAGAGGTCGTTTATGCAATATTTGTTCATGTCAGAACTGAATGGCTTATTGATACGTGTGCTTAGCATGCTGTAGAATTCTCTGATCCCTCCATGTGGAGACCCTACCTGCATGTGTTCCAGTTGTTCATGCTACAACTATCACCTGGTACGTGTTTTGTATGCTCCACCGCCTTAGCACTCGAAGGCATCTATCATATCTCTACTCTTCGATTTCTCCGCCAATTACCAGGTACATAAATGATTGAAGCACGTGGGAAGCATAACAAGAGAGAAGGTGGAGAATACCCAAACCAGCTACCATAAGAATGGGAGTATTTGGAGGAGCGGATAGACGAGCAAGTGCAATTACGTCAGGATTCAAGTAAATTGAAAATGCACAGTCGAATGTATATGTCTCATGTTATTGTTGAAGTTCAGAATTGAAGTACACTAATTTTTTGTCCTAACTGAAAATTTCAAGATGCAATTTTAATTTGCACCCATTTTTGTTTGTTGAACAAGATCGTGCTTTTGGTGTTTACAGGGGAGCGCTGACAATCTGAGCGAAGAAAATGTGGAGATGCTAATCAATTTCGCAGACAGCATATTGAAACAAAAAAACATGGAGTCTCTCCTCGTCTGAGGGAAATGAAAACTCTCCCTCAACAATGCCGAGCAACTCGACTGGCTCCCCTCTTTGGGCAATATTACATATGTTTAGGCTCCCCATTTATTGTGGCGTGTGACCTTTGCATTTTAGAATTGATATAGATTTCAAATCTATCATGGGTGGAGACTGCTTAAATCTTTGCATTGAACCGCCCTAAGCATTTCTCTCCATTTCAAGCTCAGAATAAGCATCCTCTAATGCCTGGTGCTGGGTGCACATTGCATCTAACTATATATGCATAATAGACTCAACCCATATACTATTCAGAGACGATTCTCTCTTTCCTACCATTGTTGGCATCTTGGTATTATTGCTCTTTCTCTTGCTCTTGCTTTGAGCGTGTTGATTGCATTTCTGTTTCCTTGTTGGTTTGTTGATCTGTTCTGAGAAAATTTGATAAAGAATCTACAACTTGGAGCTCCATTTCAATAAAAACCCTAAACTTTTTGAAGTTTCAAAGTGCAAGCCTACTTAACTAAATTGAACAAATAATTAGCTGCAACGATCCCAACATCACGTAGAATATCACTATCAAATTTAAATTTAAAAACCGAGAATGAAAAAAGGAGGAAGAAAGAATTCACATCCCCATGTTTATGTTGCCTTGTGAGCCCAATCAACCAAATCTAGCGTCCAGTGTTCATTGTTGATACTAGACCTCTCAAAGTCTACACTGAAAACATGGTCTATTTAGAGCACTTAAGACCATCCAATTCAACGCGAATATGGGCATTTAATAAGCGCGAATATATGTCTAAAGTCTGAAACTTAATCACATACAAATATTTGGAAAAAACGTTCATATTATGAAAAGTGATTTTCATATCATTAAAATATGTCATATTGTTTGAAGAGTCTTATGATGTAACTGTATAGATAAAATTTTAAATCAAAATTGCTTTATGGAATTTATATACACAAAATAAATATGACCAAGATATTTTTGTAATAGTAATATTTAAAATATAATATTAAATAGAAATATAATAATATTAACAAAATTAATCATGTTTTGGTAATAATTCCTTGATTTAATAAATAGGGTGGGAGGTTCCACATTATAGTTATTTAAATTAAATAAATGTTTTTATGATTACAATGTATTAAAATTGGAATATTAGTGATGGTTTTGTTTGGGAAGTGATTTAGTCTGTTAACTTCCTTATATTTATGAAATTGGTGGTTACTCATTAATGAAGTTGATTAAAGTGATTAATAGTAAATATTGGCTACCTTACACATTTATTTCACCAATTATATATCAATGAAACAATTAGCATTGTATTTCCCTTTCAATTCCATTTATTTTGTCAATCAAAATTTTCATTTAAATGGCAAATTGCTCCACTCTTATATTTTTAGCATGTCTTATATCCATTTTAACCCTCACTTCCCTACATTTTTGTTCATTACAAAATCTTATGACTAAAGTGGATTTCTTGGAAAGAGGTGGATAGAAACAAGGTCATAACATTCAAAATTCATAGGTATGATATTCGTATTTCACTCTCTTATATTTTTAACATGTATTATATCCATTTTAACCCTCAATTCTCTACAATTTTGTTGTTTACAAAATCTTAGGACTAAAGTGGATTTCTTGAAAAGAGGTGGATAGAGACAAGGTCCTATATATCACCGTGCTCGTTAAGTGTTATTATTAGCTTTGTGTACTGGGTAGTATTGTAAGCTTATTTAATTGAAGATGTAAGATCTTTCCATGAGCCTTTTAGGAGCCTCCTAGGATGTTGTTGGTTGAGTAGGCATGCTATAGTCCATATATAAAAACATTATGTTACATTGCTTTGATGTTCAAATACAATTCTAGCTTATTACCATTATTGGATTGTCTTCCAAAGATTCACTGAATTTCCCCTTTGATGGGTAAACTTGTTGGAAATATTTTGAGGGAACTTCTTATAGTAGATAATGAGATATGATCAATAACAATTAGAAAGAAACTTGGGAAATTTTATTTACCATATTTGGGTTGCTTGTTTCATTACGTAGCTTGTCTCATGCCGGTGGCTAAGTTAAGAGGTTAACTGTCATTAGTGAAGGAGCTCAATGCCTATGATATATAATTAGAGTAGAAGGCATGCTTCCTTTCAAGTCAACTCCAGTAACAATATCCCATCTATAGTCAAGAGAGGCATATGGGATCCGCTATCTTTTTCTAATATTTCATAAGCACCACCTAAGCTTCCAATATATAAAAATGAGGGTGAAGTGATCTAAGCATGGCTAGCCTCATAAGTGACCTAAATATGGTCCTAGCCTATCTCAATTCTGGTGTGAATATTGCTAATTATTTCGAAAATTGATTGTGAAGATTGCTAATTATTTTGAAAATTGATTTTTTTTATATTCTATAAAAAAAAAATACAAGGCAAAAAAGTAATTTACTTACTTTTTGGGGTGGGTAATCTTTTAGTTACCCATGTTTCATGAAGTTAGACCAATGAAAAATCTAGAAAAACAATGATAATCCAATTAATTTATGATTCACAAGCTCATTTTGCAAATTTCAAAAAAATCTAATTTACAATGACACACGACATTGCCACCTTGTGGCTCTTATTTCTGTATAACTTAATAGATCGCTGGATAGATGTTGAGCTGCGATTTACCATGTGCATGTATTATATACATGCACACATAATTATTTACATGCATACCTTCTTAAAAACTATTTCTTTATGACTAGCAATTTCATGGTGAAAAGGATGAGTAAGTTCTAAGATCTAATTAATTTAAAGAGGCCATAATTTATTATTAGATAACAATGTCTGGACTATATGATAGATGAAGAGAATTGAGGGTTGGTGCTTTGTACAAAGCTTCGATTCCTATATTTTTGCGGTTAGATCTAAATTAGGAAAGCTTCCAAGTATGAAACTATTGGTATCTTTGGAGTATTTTCACTCATATGAACGTGACACTTTTTACAAAGCTTTGGTTTTTATATCCACTTTCGCGCGTAAATTCTCCTCCATACAATCAAATTTCTCATTTATTTGAGATTCTAAATGAACAATAAAGATTTACATATATGAAAACAACTCCCATAAATTCTCCTCCATACAATCAAATTTCTCATTAATTTTAGATTCTAAACAAACAATAAAGATTTACATATATGAAAACAACTCCTACATCCATACAATCAAATTTCTCATTTATTTGAGATTCTAAACAAACACTAAAAATTTGCATATATGAAAACAACTCATAATAATAATCTCTAATAATCTTAATACCAACTTTAATATGCTATTATTTGTTCGCTTACTAACTTATCGTATTATTCTCAATTGGAAATTTTGTTTTATGACCACTACAGGACACACCGAGTCTCACCGACCGAAGAAATTTAGTTTGTATTGGTGGACTTTTCAACATTCTTCGATAGGAAACGGAAACAACTGTGAAGAAAAGGCCGCCTTCACCGGGAAAGTTGTTCGTCAGAATGTGGGACCTCTGCAGAAGAATTCCTACTCACCGACCAATCGCCATTGGTGCCGAGCGTTTTCTCCATTCGCCTATACATCCAAACGTTGTGAGCATTCAACTGGCTTTGTTTCTGCCTCCATTTTTTTAACACGGGAGGCCTGATTACCGCTGTTTTAGAGCACTGAAGCGATTCGCCTGCGACGATTGAAGCATATCAGAGGTGGGTTTTCATTTCTTCTCCACTAAGATTTAGCAATCAGAATGTAGCTGTACCTATTTTATATGCGATTCAGGATTCTAAATCCAGTTTCCATTCTAAGATCTCCGAAGAAATACCCGTTTGGAATTCTACTTCTGATTTGATCAATCCACCCCCAAACAATTACATTTTAGGCAATTTTAAGACGTATTTCAAAACCCATCTGGATTTGAGAAGTGTTTTTAAGCATCAATGGAGGGTAGCATTCTTGAGGTTGTGGGGGCAGAGGTAACAGGAATCATGGTCCCTGTATCAATATGTATGTTCCTGGTTGTCATGTTAGTTCATGGCATCAACCCTCATGGATCGGATGATTATACTATACAGTCGGCAGCCACCCTAGTTTACATGGAGAAGTCTTCAGATTCCACTGTACAGAAATTTGAAGGGGCTCTAATGAATGCCCTGGTATTTGTCCTCATCATAACCGGGGTCACTTTTCTTCTTGTATTACTTTACTATTACCGTTGTATCAGGTTTCTGAAGGGTTACATGCGTGCCTCTACATTTTTGGTCCTGGCATATATGGGAGGATCAGTTTTCGTTCTTATAATTCAGGCCTGGTCAATACCTGTGGATGTCATTTCCTTCTCAATATTTCTTTTCAATTTCACCGTGGTTGGTGTCCTTTCAACTTTTGCAGTCGGGATGCCGATTGTCATCACACAGTTTTATATGGTGGTATTGGGTATATTTGTAGCTTACTGGTTTACAATGCTCCCTGAATGGACTACTTGGGTGCTCTTGGTTGCTTTGGCAGTTTATGATTTGGTGGCAGTTTTGGCTCCAGGTGGGCCTCTGAATTTGCTCGTGGATCTCGCCACAAGAAGGGGCGAAGAACTTCCTGCTTTGATATACGAGTCTCGACCCGCAGTTCATGCTAATGCTCCATATCTGCTTTCCAATGATTCTGATGTAACTTTTCCATCCGAACGAGAACAAGGTTTCAGAAGACAGGTGACAACAGATACCTTAATGTTATCATCTGTTGAGCTTCAACCTCAGAACTTTCGAGTGCAATCTACTGTGGAGGTGTCAAACACTCTTACAAGATTAGGTGAAAGCATCAATATCCAAGATGGAGTTTCTAGGACGGTTTCAGGAACTTACAGTCTAGGTCAAGATTCCTCCATATTTGATGATGAAATTCCAACAGCGCCTAGCACAGAACGATCACTGTCCCTTGAAGTAACTCCTACCAGGGAGACTTCCAACCCCAATGACGTTTCAATTGAGGAAACGGTTCCTTTGGTTAACCGTACATTTGGATCTGATGGTCCCAGATATGAATTTGAAATTGCTGATGCAAGGGCAGAAGGAAGAGAAGGGAGAGTTACTATTTCAACATCACAAGGCATAAAGTTGGGCCTAGGAGATTTTGTGTTTTACAGTGTTCTTGTTGGGAGGGCTGCAATGTATGATTTGATGACAGTCTACGCTTGTTATCTTGCTATAATTTCTGGGCTTGGATGTACACTTGGACTCTTAGCTGTTTGTAAACGTGCTCTACCTGCTCTTCCCATCTCAATTTCACTCGGAGTTGTATTTTACCTTCTTGCACGTCTACTTATGGAGCCTTTAGTCGTTGGACTATCTACAAAGCTTATGATGTTTTGATGCATTGGTCAGTAAGAAGAAAGGCTAAGATCAAGGCAGCAGAACACAAGAATCACCTTATAGAATTTCTCCCCAGCTTCTTAAGCTATGCTTCTTCATTGTTTGTGTACTTACTAGATTTGCAAATGAATTTAGTTAATGACAGAACCTGCAAAGGTTGGGTGTGCATATCTCCTCCCAAGAAAGTTGTTAACAAAGAGGAAAAGGAGATGCCCAGAATACGATGAGAGTACTCAAGTAACAGGTGAGCTGGAACATTGGCGTGCACCATTACTTCCCTGATATAATTGCCCAAGGAAAGGCCATATGTATGATTCTAACAGTGCAGTTACTAACATCTTTTGCGTTGAAAAAGATCTGTCCATTTTGTTGGCCTCATTAACTATGCATCATCAACTATGATTAAAGATGAGTGCTTAAGTTGGGGGCAAGTGGAATTTTTCATTATAATGAATTTGGCTGCTATAGATTGAGCATATAATTGCTGATGAACTTCTGAAATCTGTCTTTATGTTTTCTGTCTCCATGTGCTTTACAACTAGGAAGTTGACTTTAGAGGTTTCAAGCTTTATATCTTCATCTTGGATGAAGCATGCATTGGCAGAACTTTGTTCCAAGAATGTCATAATGACAATTATTTCATCCATGCTTTATTTCATTTATTCACAAAGGAAAGCGCATCCTTTCATCCTACATAAGCTAGGAGGTTAAGCATATCTACTTTGGCACCAATTCCAAAAGTCTATACTTTTTCTAAAGCTCCCTATGCTAGCTGAAATATGACTTGCTAAATCTGATTTGAAGACTGCAATCTCTCCCAAATGGATCAGGGTAGCTTTTTCATGGAAAGTTACATGGTACTGCCTTTCTGCAAAAAATGACATCATCGCCCATCAGTTATTCCAGTGGAATGTGTTCTTAGGTGACTGATGGATGATTATGTTTTCATTGCTTTGAAGTTTAGAATACAGGGAAAAAAAACCAAACCTCCGAAGCATTCAATCAATACTGATAAATACTACAATACATAGACATAAGTACAGTTACCATTCTTCTATGACATCTCACACTGAGCAAGAAAGCTTGTTGCTAACAGCTTAACACCATTGTCTATTAAGAATGCCCCCACAGAAGAGAAATATTAAATGCCAAATCTTATGTCTTTTGAAAGACGACACACATAACAATAAAGAATCTCCAATTATCTCTAATGGTTATTTTGCTTAGACCTTGTATGTATCTAAGCAAGTCACCCCATCTCTGATTTTCCCAAACTAGTGACGAGTTCTATGCACTCAACATTGTGTAATTCTAAACAACAAAGCATACAGTTCAATCTGAAAATTAGGGTCTCTTAATATTCATCATCATTGACATGATTTATTCTCGTAGCAGTTAGGTAGGTAATCGATGACAAAACAGAGCATACAGATCACTATTGTTGCATTTAAAGAGATACGGTAACCAAATAGCATGTTACTTGGCAACCATGCCTTTTCTCCAGATTGGAAACAGCGTTCTTGCATCAATCTCCCAGTGCTACAAAACGGCATTTTTACTATATAATTTTGTTCCCATAAAAAAAGCATAAGAAACAAATTTAGCAGTCCTAAGCACTGCTGCAAAAATACTTATAAGCTAACTAATAAATTTTACCATAGTACACATGCCATTAAGATGGATAAAACTAGTAGTCCTACCAAGGGCTTCCACTCTTTTGGCTTCCGCTCCTTTGCAACTAACACACAATCCGAGACTGTCAGTGAGTCTTTGGAAATAAATATAGACCGTACACTTTTCTGTTTTTAATTCTGGCTTTATTATGCTAATCTCAATCTGGTCATAGAAAAAGACACACTCATTATATTCGTATCATGGATATGGATTACTTGGCAAATTGATATTTAGTCAGATGTTCGCCAATACATTTCCTGTGTAGTTTAGTTCTGGTTGATCCTTTCAGTTATACTTTCTGGGTACATTAGACAACCCAATCAGTTAAGTTAGGTTCGTTGATATTTCACAGTTTATTCCTTTGTTCATTGTAGTTCCTTATTTGGTCAGTTGGACCATTGATCAGTTTTAGCCTTTAGGTATCTGGTAAATTGGTTTTTATAACCGAAGAAACATTTTTTCACTGATTTCTCTACACTGCGTGACTGCTCAGATCTTCCAGGATGGCATTTAAGGGATTGTTGTGCTATTAGGTAACCCCCGGGTCCTGTCACTGCTTCCCATAAGATTATGATGTACTGGGATATGTATTGAAGAAAATGGAAAACAATACAAAAAGCAAGGATCTGGATTTGGATAATCTTGATGTAGAGGGTGAAAGGCATCATAATTCATTCTTTTGGAGGGAAAAAGGTTAGGGGCAGTCAGTTGGGATAAAATTGCAGAATATAATAGCTGTAAAGAGCTCTTCTGTTTCTTTCCCAATTAGGCACGAAGATTTAAGCATGGGAAGCAATAATGTGCATGAAATGCATGTGCAGTGCTGGCAGTACTAGGCCAGAACGCTCGAGGGGGTAAGTTTGCAAATTTGACTCCTATGAACAGTCATCCATATATTTACCATATTATGATTGTGCACCTCTAACTCCTGTAGGAAAGTGAGTTTCGAAGCTGAAGAATATCACGAGAAGACATGATTACGTATGATCTAATCCATTACTATTTTAAACGGTATTAGCTTGTAATTTAAAGCATTGTATGATATTCTGATCTACCGAGTTCCACATTTTTGACATTTTGATATTTTTGGTTTGAGAAGATTACGACCATATAATATTCAACATACGAGGGAATGAGTGCTGAAGGCCAAGGTTCCATTAAGTGGACGCAAGATTAGATTTAGTAGAAACAGTATATTTGATTGGTATGCATCCAGTTTGATAATGCTTTATATTGTCTTAAAAAAGTCAAGGCAATTCTGATCACCTTCCGACCTTGAATGAGTCAAAAGGGCTTCAGTGGATTCTGATTAGGAAGACCATATATTATTATTTGCAATAATGGATAAATTTAATGTTTTCGGTTACTTTTTTTATTATTATCTATTATTCTGTTATGATCCATTTATTTATTAGAAAATTCAAGGTTCTCAGTTGTCTTAAAATGGACCAAAACTGTCCAAAACACAGAAGATGGATAATTGCTATGAATTTTGGATCTAAATAACAGATATAAATCTTTGGTATAAATTCCAGCAAAATTTTAGCTAATTTATTATTGAAAAATAGGTGGAATTTGTCCTCTGTTTACATTGTATCTGCACCCCTAAAAACAGAAGAGAAAATATATATTAATGTATCTAGAGCTCTCTCAATCAGTTGGTGGCCTAATGGTGTAGAGTTTTGAATTTCACTATTCCTAATCCCCAACTCTCCACCATTAGGCACCAACCAACTCATTGAGAGCTCTTGTATATTTTCTTTTCTGTTTTTTGGGATGCAGATACAATGTAAATAAAGGACAAATTCCACTTTTTTTACAATAATAAATTCACAACTCTGCCACCAACTCATCGAGAGAAGTGCAACTAGTGATGGAGCCAAAAACACTGGAGTCCAACAGACCGATGCAACAAACTAAGAGCCAAGCCAATGACGGGGGTACAGAGCATCCGATCAACAACAACAAACAAAGAGCCAAACCAATGAAGGGGGATACAGAGCATCCGATCAACAATACTGATACAGAGCATCAACAACATAACACATGTATTAACTCAGAGTGGTCATAACACTATAACAATACATGGATAGTGCGCATCCATCAGTGTCAAGGTGCTTCATTACCGTGCTCCCAGTTCAAAAGCAGACTCTCATAAGACTCCCAATACTACTGTCAAGTTCTATTGTAAGATCAGAAGCTCCTTAAATTATTATTTTTCCTTTTCCCTCAGAAAAAAACTTCATATTCATAAATAGAATATACATGTTACAGAACCAATGTAAAAGTTATGCTCCCAGGCATATGTCCTATCTGCCACTAAACTCCTTTACCTTCGATACAATCAGATATAACTTGCATCTGTTACTGGATCGAAAATTCTCTAAAACACATGGCATATCCGTGCAATATCAACATGGTCTTAAAACTTCAAGAAGCATGAAGAGCAAGGCGAAGTCCTAACAACTCACTTATCTCATCCCACTACATTCGGTTGCAGGTGCAGTCACTTACGCATATGTTGTTTTCAGATTTTGCTGGCTCAGTCAAAACCACTCAAGAAGCTTCTTAAAAATCAATCTATAAAAGCTCAAACTCGCTAGAAGGGTCTAGTCCTACAGAAGCGACAATGGTAAATGAAGAGTTGTAGGCGACCACATATTGAGTCCATGTTTGTGTGTGCACGGAGATGGTAAAAAAGTATAATACTAACTCAAGGAATAGCCGAGCGGGGACACAACCCCTTATCTAGAGGATTCCTACAAAGTGTGTTCTAGTAGGATGCTTCACATCTGAGGTATGTTTACATAAGTTTTGATACTAAACTAATGATTGTGAAAGTAGGCTGCAAAAACAAAATCCAACTAAATATGAAACTAATCTATATGTGTCATAATGATATTCAAGGATGAGGTAACTTGGTAGGAGGACAAATGTACATTTAACGAGCACCAAAGCTCGTGCTTATGTTGTGTGTAGTGTATGGTTTTTGCACTTCGACATGATCATAGATATATGCCCTCAAATAGTGCACTAGTCATGCATGACTCACTTGATAACCACACCAAGGCCCTCCAATTCATACTTGCAATGGCTCACTTGTAGTGAAGTCCCCCCTTTGAGTTCCTTTGCTTTGGTTTAAATCTTTAATTTTGGTCTTTCATTTGATATGAAGTGCCATGGTAGGGTCTCCCTTAGCCTACACTTTGGTCTTTTCATTCCTTGGTTGCATGTTTGGATCTAGTAGACTCTTGCGCCAGCCTATTTGGGTCACCCCTTGCTAATTGGATTGTTCTTAGGCCTCATGAACTAGTTGGGGTTTTGCTTAATTAACAAGCATCCCTTAGGTATCTAAATCCCTAATTTGTTAGGGCACACTCTTTGAGGTGTTAACTTAGCCAAGCATTCCTTTACCTTGGGTGATCTTGTCATGTGCTCCCAGTCAGTACTTTTTCTATTTATACCATGAATGTGGCCCGTGCTTTGCACGCACTTGTGGTACAAATGATTGTTTTCTCCCAAGTCCTTTACGATTTGGTCATGTCCCTCATGATATGCATGGTCAAAACCTGTGGGTTGAGCATTACAGGGGAAATACCTTTCCAACAACAAGAGTAACGAATAGCTACATCACTAAAGTATTCCCAAATGTATTTGTCACTTCCTTACTCATTGTTAAGGGTCTCTAATTTCTCTTCTATTCATACCAAATTTTGTTTGATTTCTAGCTCTTTCGCATTCTATCAATCACATTTCGCCTTCTATGCTCTTGGGATTGCTTGGATTTGTCTCCTTCATGAACCCTCCCCATGTTGGATGCTTCTATAGTTGGTACTCCCCCCTTCATTGGCTTGGCTCTTTGTTTGTTGCATCGATCTCTTGGACTCCAGTGTTTTTGTCTCCATCACTAGTTGCACTTCAATCCACTTTCATCTCTACCATAGGGACTTTTCCCATTAGATTGAGAATGGTAACATTAGCTATGAGCCAATTGAGTGCCCAAACAAGAAAATATTTCCTTCCATAAATTACTAGTGAAAATTTTATCTCTATCACTCATAATAATTTTGGTGATTGCATGTAGCTTCTTAATTGTTTCCATGATTGTTGTAGTTACTGTACTTGCTTTAAAAACATGAGAAATAAAGCAGAAATGGGGATACTTTGTGAGTTGATCCACTACTACCATGATGACAATTTTTCCTTCTAACTTTGGTAGACCTATGATAAAATCCATTGAGACCACTTTCCAATGCTTACTTGGTATGGCTAATGGATGTAGATGACATGGTGTCTTGATTGTCTCTCCCTTATTTTGTTGGAAAACTAAATATTCTATCACAAAGTTTTGGACATCACTTTTAACACCTAAAAAAAAATCCTTCTTGATCCTGTGGTAAGTTTTTAAAAACCTTGAATGCTCTCTTATAGAAGAAATGAATCATTCTTCCACACAAATTTGTCCAATAAACTAGGGTCCTCTTGTAGTTGTTGAATTATCTTGCATACTTTTTGATCCCATTTCCATTATGTCATTGATTTTTCCATCCAATCAGATTGCATAAGAGAAATATCACAAAGTAAGCCCTTTATGTCATCTTGTTTTCTTGAAAGTGCATATGCGTCCACATTTTGTTTTATTTTTTTGTAGATACTTTCAAAGTCATAACCTAGCATCTTTGTAGCCTAATTTTTTTGTTCTAAAGATAATCATTGTTGCAAAAAGTACTTAAGACTATCATGATTTATTCTTACCTTGAAGTGTCTTCCTACTAGGTATGAGCACCATTTATTAATTGCATGTAGTATGACCAACATTTCTTTTTCATAAATTGGTTTGAGCAAGTTTTTTCCTTTGAGTAGGCAATTTTGAAAGGCAAGGGGCCTTCCTTCTTGCATTAAAAATGCACAAATGCCATGCCCTAAGGTATCACATTCCACAATAAAGATTTTTGTGAAGTCAGGCGTGGTTAATACTAGAGTTGTACACATAGCCATTTTAAGTTTTTCAAAAGTTTTGTGTGCTTCTTGAGTCCAAGAGAATGTCTTATTTTTCAATAACCTTGTTAAAGGTGTTGTTATTTGAGCATAATTCTTGATGAACTTGTGGTAGTATCCTGTCAATCGTAAGAATCCTCTATGATTCTTCAAGGTTTTAGGTATTGGCCATTCCACGATAGTTTTAATTTTGTTGGGGTCCACTTTGATGCCTTCATGAGATATAATGACCCAAATATTCCACTTTTTGAACCCCTGAAGCACTTAGAAGGCTTGGCATTAGATGGTGCTCCTCCAATAGTTTAAGACCATGCCAACCTATACATGCTCTTCTCAATATTTACTATAGATTAATATAACATAAAAAAACATTAACACTAGCATTTAAAAATAGAATTCATTAAGCTTTGAAATGTGAAAGTTGCATTGATAAGGCCAAATGGCATCACCAAAAAAATTCATAATGACCTTAATGTGTTTTGAATGTTGTCTTCAGAATGTCTTCTTTCCTCATTATGAATTGATGATATCTAGAATGGATATCCAATTTTGTAAATAAAATTGTTCCCTGTAATTCATCTAATAATTCATCAATGATGGTAATTGAAAACTTATATTTAATGATCATGTTATTAAACTCTCTATAACATGGACACATACGCCATGGGCCTTCCTTTTTGTGAGCCATCACCACTGGTGTAGAGAAGTGACTTTGGCTAAGTTGAATGATGCTTGCTTCTAACATTTCTTGAACCATATTCTCAATCTCACCCTTTTGTGCATATGGGTATATGTAGGGTCTTATGTTAGGTGGTACACTTCTTGATTGCAAGTGAATAGCATGATCATGATCTCGAGTAGGTAGAAGAACTTTAGGTATCTCTCCAAATACCTTGGAATGATTGTCAATAACTTCTTGGAGATCCACTGGAATAAAGAGTATAGATGCTTGAACATTTAGTCAGCACAATTGTGCAATTTCACCATAGTGTCCCTTTTTTACAAATTATGTCATGCTGTTAGAACTTATCAATTTAGAGGATTTCCTTAGAATACCTTTGAGTTTAATTTCCTTTCCTTCTGAAGAGAATCTCATGAAAAGCTATTGAAAATTAAGGCCACTATTCCCAATGATTGTATGTATCCACTAGACCCCTAGTACAACATTAGAACCACCCATTTGGATTGCAATCATTGGACTATCTAATAAATACTCCCCCCATAGTAAGCTTAAAATTATGTGATCCAAAATGGATCAGAATATAATCTGTCACCTACTTGGAGCTTTCGGGGTCAAAAGATTGGATGAATTGGCTTGTAGGTCCCATTTAAGGGGCAAGTTCACTTTCAAATTTGGGGTTTAAAAACTCTAAAACCTTTTGGGGCTATTGGAAGGATTTTTTTGCATTACACATACATATGCCTTCCAATAGTGCAAGAATTTCCTCAATCAGAGTCTATATGAAGAAGTTATGTCTCTCACAAGTTGAACTATCTAGTTGACCACCATGGTGTTGTCATGTCTCCTCATTGATGATCAGTGGAAGGAGTTCCTAGGCCAACCAATCCCTTGGGTTGAGGAGGAAATTCCATGCACTTGGGTTAATTCTGAAGTAAAGGCATTAATTAATTAGGAAGTTTAATTTTATTTTTATCCCAAGTTTGAAATGCACTTGGTGGAAGTAATTTTCATTAATTAGATATTTTTATTTTGGAATAAAGTGGATAATGCTCCACAAGTGTGCCTTAGAGGATAATGTTGAAAATATAAAGTAGTCAAAGTAAAGAAAGTAGGAAAATGAAAAGAAATTAGAATAAAGCAGAAAATAAGGACAAAAGCAGGACAAAGCAGAAAAGCAGGACAAAAGCATGACAAAGCAGAAAAGTAGGACAAAAGCATGACAAAGCAGAAAAACAGGAAAAAAGCAGAAAAGTAGGATAAAGTAGACAAACAAGAAAAAACATGACAAAGCAGAAAAGCAGGATAAGACAGAAAAGAAAAAAGAAGAAGGACAAAGCAAAAAAGAATGATAAGGTAGGAAAGCAAAAAAAATAGGATAGAAAAGCTAAAATAGGAAAAGCAAAAACAAAAGCAAAAGCAGAAAGTAAAAGCAAAAGTAGGAAGCAAAGCAAAGTAGAAAGCAAGGCAAAAGCTAAAGTAGAAAGCAAAGCAAAGCAGAAAGCAAGGAAATAGCTAAAGCAGAAAGCAAAACAACCTTATCCACTCCATGAGGGCGTCTTAGCCTATCTTACTTTCTCAACAAGTCACCTAAATCTATAAAAAAATGATAACAACTCCATTTCACATCTTTTGATCATTTGTGATTTGAATTGAGTGCAATTTTGCATCTTTGACTTGGGAGATGTGCCCGTATTCCTAGCTGAAAGATGTGCCCCATGATTCTACTGAAAAGATAATGAAATCCAGTCTTCATAACTGAGTCTATTGTAGGTTCTAAATCCTGATCCATTGGTTGGTGTTCTCATTGTGCGGTTCAACTCCTTCATTCAGTAGGAAAGTGCTGGAGGGCCGAAATGGAGGTTTTAGTTTCGACCTTTCTGATCATTTTTGGACATTTAGACCTATTCCATTGCGTTCATATCATTTTTTCCAGTAGGAAATACTTTTTGTCTCATCAAAAAAGGCATCCGGATGAGCAAGTTATGTCCATTTTACTAGATCCGGGGGTTCCAGCTATGAAGAACGCGCCCTGCTTCTTGTGAGAGGATGATGGAAATAAGACATTGTCAATGATTTTATTGAAGGTCCTGTAGCTGATTCAAGTCTGGTTTGAAGTTTAGAAGAAGTGTCATGAAGTCTATGGTTCAATTTTTCAAGCTTCCTATTGATTTCCAGTGCTAGTTTGTTGTATTGAGTGGAGTGGAGTTCTTGGGATATTCTGGGAAGCCTCTTGGATTCCATATGATGTATTTGATGTTATTATGTTCATTTGATATCATTCATAAAATTTTATAATGCAAAAGTCTGGAATATTCTGAGTTTTCTACACCCCTTCTAGATTTGCATAGAATTGAGCTAGTTTCCAGAATGCATTTGATAAATGAATGTGTCTTGATCCAAATGAAGTAATTCTTGTTCCTAGAGTTGTTTAAGCTGTCATATGAATTATTCCAAGTCTCAGATCATAATTTCGTGAGCCCTCATTGACTGTTTGGAAGTCTTGAATTCCAACTAGTTGTGCAATCTTAGTAGGCAATTTTCATTGTATCTTTGTAATAATTTCTCAGAACCTTCTCTAACTTTTTGGAATGCATCCTAAATATATATTGACTATAAATGGATTTTATTTATCCTCTTAAAGGAAGAATCCTTCACCAATAGATTCCAGTCAATGAATAGTGAAGTACTAGTTTGCATATGTTGGGGTGCTCTGGGGCATTGTAGTAGATTTTATCCTTGCTGATTTCGAACCATCAATGGTACCAATACTTTTTGCAAAGTTATTATCAGCTATCATAGTCATCCCCCCATCCAGAGTACTTGATTTTTCCTACCTCCAGTAAAACTAGCCCACCGAACCCATTGTTTTTAACTGAGTCTTGTAGGAGATTGAGTTAGTGTATCATCAGCTCTGGTTGATACATTACAATGGTATCAGAGCTCTTTCTTCTACTCCTATAGAAATAAGACTCTCAATTCGATGAATTTGCAGCCGTGTCCATGTTCAATGAAGAAGATTCTTGCTCTGATGATGATTTTTATAAGCAGTATGATGATGACTATGATGAGAAATATTAAGAGTACCACAGACACTATGAGGAAGAAAATTTCCAAGAGGTACCTTCTACAAGTATCTCCCATCATATCATATTTGGAAGGATAAATTATGGTTATTCTTATAACCATATGTATGGAAAGGTTGCATGTTCCACAATCAAATATCAACCTACTTGTGAAAATAGCATAAAAATATCTGAAGCTTCGTTGGATGCATGTGATTCATACTTGATGAGAATTTTCAGAACTACTTCAAAAAGATCCTGCAAACATATTGATTCTAAGGAAACTAAAGAGCAAAAACAAAGTACAAATCAGCCATATGAAGAAGATGAAGGTACAATCCTTACTGAGGAGGGTTGTAAGCCTGAAGAAGCCACCACTGATTCTACTAAGGATCATCTATTTCTTGATCACAAAGTCATTGCTGAATGGTACCAAGAAGATGTATCTACTGTTGGTTGTTCAGGTTCTAAAGAAGAATCTACTGATGGATGCTATGAAGAGGTACCTACTGATGGATTCCTAAGTTTTGAGGAGACATCTACTGATGGATGTCCATTCCTCTATGTTGGTGACATAGAGATACCACTTGAGAATGATACTGCAAGTACAAAACCCACTAAAGTTGAAGAAGATGAAATCCTTGCAGTCAAGGAAGAGATCCAAGTATCAACTTCACTTTCGCCACAAGAGCTTCATGAGGTTGATCCACTAATTGATGATGAGGAGGTTCGCTCTCAACCTTCCCCTTTTGAGAGGCCACTCAAGATGAGACAAAGAAATATCAAGGAGGCCTTACATATTCTCCATGACACACATGATTCAGTGTCACAGTTTGGTTGGAGAGCTTCTTGATTGGAAGATTCATATTTCCTTGAATCCATGGAGAAGATCTAGAAAGCAATGACTACTATCCAAGGTAATTTTTCACATATGCTTTTTGACAGAGCTATGAGCTTGTTCACATGTTGCAGGGAGAATCCTTGAAGGATGATGAATAGATTTGCAAGCTCATTGACAAGTTAATGGCCACCCAAGATTCTTTGAGAAACACTCAAAGTTCCCTTCAAGAATCCAAGATGGAGATAGAGAAACTTCACCAAAGGTTGCAAAGATCACTTGTTCTTGTCAACTAATCTCTTATGGTTGGTTGTACTCAAAATTTCATGGAGGAATCTCATGAGATGGTGGTTCACAAGGTGAAGTATGACATGCATGTGCTTGAGAAGTTTTGGAATGCAGATGGTGAGTTCCAAGCACATACTCTCTACCAGAGCGAAATTGAGCTTCTTCATGGAGCGAGTCATTCCTCCATGAAGGAGTTAGAAGAGATCCTATGTGATGGACTCGCCTTTGACGGAGTTGATGCATCCATTAGCTTGATGGATGAGGGTTGCAGTAAGGAGAATTTTGTCCATGATCCTACCCATATGAAGCCTTTGCATGATTAAACTTTCACACTTTCTGATCACATGGGTGAGTTGGTTCATTCTCCTACATCCTACACTTCCACATTTTGCAGTATTCATCCTAAAGAAGTATGGGTGAAAGGTTTCTTTTTGATGGTGCCACGTGAGGAGTATGAAAATGCTATCCCTCCTTTTGATGATGACATAACTAGAGCACCTTCTTCTTTACATTTGTAGCAGCAACCTTTGTTACCTTATGATGATCCACATATTCATGGATGCACATATGGTACTCCTTTGAGTCCCTTGAAGGCTCATTGTTCCCTATGTTCCTTACTCGATGGGAGAGTTCCTTCATCTATTGTGTGGGTGAAAGTACACATGGTAGAATTACTTGACACTTTCCACACCTCCTTGGGGAAGCATCCATTGCTCTCATTTGATGACTCTCAAATTCATGGATGTATTGATGAGACTTCTTTGAGCCACTTGAAGTCTCCTTGTTTTTTTTGGTCCATACTTGGTTCAAATTTTGGTGGAGGTTCTTCATTCACTTCTTGGATGAAAGAACACATGGATGATTATTTTGAAGCTTCTTACATTCTTTTGGAGCAGCATTATAGGACATGGGATCCTCACCTATGTCATTGGAGTAAATTTGATTGGTCACTTGATGCTTGTGTGCACTTGGCAAATGGTGGTTTACTTGCTTGGATGGGAAAACACTTTCATGATACTTTGGTGAGGCACCTTATTGATGTACATTTGTATGATGTTTATATGTACTTTGATGATCTATCTTTTGTAATTATGATGCTTGGGAGGATGCTCATTAGAGAGTGGGATCCTGGAATCCCCCACCTTGAGGTAAAATTTTGTGTCACTTTGCTCGTTGATGGAATGTGCCTGTTATGGGATCCTGGCATTCCACACTTGGTTGAAATAATTTGGAGGATATTGTACACCTCCTACTTTGATGTATTTTTTTGGGAGACCTTGTGCATGATAGGAATGCACAAGCATTGGGAAATGGGAATCCCACATTTTGATCTATATGTGTTCACACTATGTATTGTTGGGGTGCACAAGTGTTGGGACCCTGGCATCCCATACTTTCTAGATTGTTTCTTGATGATATTGTTCACTAGGAGGGTGCACAAGCAGTGGGACCCAGGCATTGTTGATCATTGGCAGCTCATTGGGGGCACATTTTGGCTGGTTGGCTTGGGAAAGCAAGCCTCTTCTCTTCCCCATGGGTTCATCTTTGCAGTAGATCATGATGGTTTCCTGCATGGGAATCATGTTTTTGGATGGAATTATGTTTTTCTTCCAGGGTGTTATGATGACTTCTATGTGATTCTTATGCATTGCATAGGAGAATATATAATGCACCTTGTATTTTTGAGGATCACTTGGGATCCTGGTATTAGTTTTGATTAGTCTCCACACTAAGTGCATGGTGGGATGGTGATGGGACAATTTGTTGGGAGAGTTCATGAGCAGTTTATAATCAAAGTGGTGCAGTAGAAGCATAATGGCTCATGATGCTTAGTTGGGTTGGATTTGATTATTGCTTGAGGACAAACAATCTTGCGAAGCGAGGAATTTCATGTCCCCTCACTGATGATCAGTGGAAGGAGTTCCCAGGCCAACCAATCCCTTGGGTTGATGAGGAAATTCTATGCACTTGGGGTTAATTATGAAGTAAAGGGATTAATTAGTTAGGAAGTTTAATTTTATTTTTATCCAAAGTTTGAAATGCACTTGGTGGAAGTAATTTTCATTAATTTGATAATTTTATTTTGGAATAAAGTGGATAATGCTCCACAAGTGTGCCTTAGAGGATAAGGTTGACTAAGAGGTAACTTGCAAGACAAGAAAATATAAAGCAGTCAAGGCAAGGAAAGTAGGAAAATGAGAAGAAAACAGAATAAAGCAGAAAAGAAGGACAAAAGCAAGACAAAGAAGAAACGCAGGACAAAAGCAGGACAAAGTAGAAAAGCATGAAAAAAACCAGAAAAGCAGGATAAAGTCGAAAAGCAAGAAAAATGAGGACAAAGCAGAAAAGCATGATAAGGAAGAAAAGAAGAAAAAAGCAGGACAAAGCAGAAAAGTGGGATAAGGTAGGAAAGCAGGAAAAAGTAGGATAGAAAACAAAAGCAGGAAAAGCAAAAGAAAAAGCAAAAGTAGAAAGCAAAAGCAAAAGCAAAAGCAAAAGCAAAAGCAGAAAGTAGAGCAAAAGCAAAAGCAGAAAGCAAAGCAAAGCATAAATCAAGGAAAAAGCTAAAGCAGAAAGCAAAGCAACCTTATCCACTCCATGAGGGCGCATTAGCCTAGCCTATCTTACTTGCTCAACAAGTCACCTAAATCTATAAAAGAAGTATTACAACTCCATTTCACATCTTTTGATCATTTACGATTTGAATTGAGTGTAATTTTGACTCTTTGACATGGGAGATGTGCCCCTAGTCCCAATTGAGAGATGTGTCCAATGCTTCTGTTGAAAGGATGATGAAATCCAGTTTTCATCATTGATTCTATTGCAAGTCCTGAAGCTTGATCCACTAGTTGGTGTTCTCATTGTGTGGTTCAACTCCTTCATTCAATAGGAACAATGTTGGACGACCGAAATGGAGGTTCTAGTTTCGAACTTTATGAGCATTTCCAGAAATTGAGACATGTTCCATTTCCTTCATAGCATTGCTTCCAGTAGGAAACACTTTTTGTATCATCAAAAAAGGTGTCCGGATGAACAAGTTATTGCCATTTTACTAGATCTGAGGGTTCCAGCTATGAAGAACGCACCCTACTTCCTGTGAGAGGATGATGGAATTCAGGCATTGTCAATTATTTTATTGCAGGTCCTATAGCTAATTCAAGTCTAGTTTGAAGTTTAGAATAAGTGTCATGAAGTCTATGGTTCAAATCTTCAAGCTTCCTATTGATTTCTAGTGCTAATTTGTTGTATTGAGAGGAGTGGAGTTCTTTGCCTATTATGAGAATCCTCTTGGATTCCATATGATGTAATTGATGTTATTATGACCCTCTGATATCATTCATAAACTTTTATAATGTAGATTTCTGAAATATTCTGAGTTTTCTACACCCCTTCTAGATTTGCATAGAATTGAGTTAGTTTCCAGAATGCATTTGATAAATGAATGAGTCTTGATCCAAATGAAGTAATTCTTATTCCTGGAGTTGTTTAATATGTCATGAATTTTTCCAAGTCTCATATCAAAATTTAGTGAGCCTTCATTGATTGTTTGGAAGTCATGAATTCCAACTAGTTGTGCAATCATAGTATGCAATTTTCATTGTATCTTTGTGAGAATTTATCATAACCTTCTATAACTTTATGGAATGAAACTTGACTGTATATTGACTGTAAATTGATGTTATTTATACTCCTAAATTCATAATCCTTCACCAATGGATTCCAGTCAATGAATAGTGAAGTACTAGTTTGCATATGTTGGGGTTCCCAGAAGCATTGTAGTAGATTTCAGTCTTGCTAATTTCAAACCATCAATGGTCCCAGTACTTTGTGAAAAGGTATTATCAGCTATCATAGTCCTCCCCCCATCCAGAGTACTTGATTTTGCCTACCTCCAGTAAAACTAGCCCACCAAACCCATTGTTTTTAACTGAGTCTTGTAGGAGATTGAGTTAGTGTATCATCATCTCTGGTTGGTACATTACAAGTGTCGAGTGGATTCCACGTCATCTCTCATTTCTCAAACATGTGGAGCTAGTCATGTGTGGAATTTCAAGAACATTCTAGAAGTTCCAAAACCTTAACCCTAAGCTGGAGTTGGGGAAGCAAAATCTCTAAAATTGACCCTAGACGGCTATCGGGATATGTTAAATACCGGATCGTCAGGAGAAGAAGGGAAGCCATTCTTTTGATTTATTGTATTGTTCCTTAATTGAGCAAACAACAATGGGGAGTGGATATTAGAGCAGAACAGAGGAGATAAGAGATCCTGTAGTAGCCATCATGGTCGTAGAGTCATGGGTAACTCCATAGAGAGTACCATTTATTTTGTATTTTCATTATGATATGAAGAGCAAGGCATAGTTCTCATTTGTGTCTGGGTTTTTTTCCATAGTGGGTTTTCATAGGGTCTATCTTGTGTTATTGTGTGGATTGTGTACTTATTGGTTCTAGTTATTCTTGTCTTAGTTCAAGTTATTTGACATTCAATAAAATAAGCTAATACAAAAGAATTAAATTGTAAGATCTATTGTGACGAACTGTTCTAGTGCAATATCCATGGCAGTTTAATGATCATATTAATATCAAAGTAGTTTTCCTTTTGGGTTTTGTGGGTAATTGTATGATCCAATAGTTGCCAAAAAAAAGTCTTCAAACCTTAGCCATGGCATACGAGTCTGTTTAAGGAGCAATGGACAATTATGCGTAGCAATTTTCAACACTTGAAATACAAGTCACCAAGGTCTCTCGCAATATGTCAATCCTCATGGTGACTCTAGAGAGCAAGTTCAAACCTTTGGGAGATTTTGGAGGCTCTAACTCATATTTCATATCTAAGGGGAAATTGGAAGATAAAAGTGACCTAGAAAAGGAGCCGATGAAAGAGCCCGAGAGAGAGAATCTGAGTTTCAGTACTAATATTCCTTCCCAGTCTCTCTTCAAGATGGAAGTGAAATTTGACATCAAGTCGTATCAAGGTGAGATTGATGCTCTAAAACTGAATCATTGGTTGTAGCAATTGGAGGTTTATTTTAATATCCATCAAATAGTCAAGGATCAAAAGATCTCATTTGCTTGACTGCAGTTAGAGGGCCATATATTAACTTGGTGGGAAATCCACGCAAAAGCACTTAGGTTGGAGGGTGATCCGCTAACAACTAAGTGGAGGGACTTTAAAACTATCATAAAGTCCCAGTTTGACCTAATCGGATATGTGTAGGACTAGTGGATTCGTTGGCATTACTTTAGGCAAAGGCATGGGTAGAGTGTGCAAGAATACACCACCGAGTTTAGGAAGATGGATATCATTTTGGGTATCTTACCCAAGAACCTAGATGTACTCCTCAAGTATATGGGGGATTACATAGTCACATATAGAGGTAGGTGATGCACCTCAAGTCCAGGTCAATTGATGAATCCTGTGTACAAGTAGAGTACTTGAAAAACATAGGCTAGAAGAA
This sequence comes from Larix kaempferi, assembly GCA_027924585.1. Lineage (NCBI taxonomy): Eukaryota > Viridiplantae > Streptophyta > Pinopsida > Pinales > Pinaceae > Larix > Larix kaempferi. The sequence continues at coordinate 20,155,776 of BSBM01000994.1, read as the reverse complement.
AGGACAACCAAGTGGTTCAAAATAGAAAGAGAGCCAAGATGCTACTAAGGAGGGGAAGAAGAAATGGAAGGGAAAGGAGAAGAAGACTACAGCCATGGCACATCAGTGCAAGGATCCGAAAAACCACTGTAAGCAATGTGATATCGATGAAGAAAAGTGTTGGAAGCTACATCCAGAGTTGAACCCCAAGAACCGCAAGAAGGATGCCAAGAAGAAGAACCTTCTAGCCACAGAGTCAAGCACAGAGTTAGAAAGTAGTTTGTATGTGGATGAAAAGATTATTTGTACCATGGTGCAGAAGGAGGTGAATCTGAGTAGCATTCACTCTAAGGAAGAGAAATAGATGATGAAAGTATTCCACATCAAGATCCAGGTCAAGAATACCAAGATCAACGCTCTATTCGATTTTGGTTTGCAAGAAAACATCATAGCAGATGATCTGGTGCGTAAGATTGGATTGGAAGTGCATGATCATACTAGTCCCTATCCATTGGGATGGGTAAATAAGGATTCAAAACTCAAAGTCACGAAACAGTGTAAGATCAAGTTTTCCATAAGTGTAGAGTTTGTTGATGAAGTGAGAGTAGATGTAGTACGCCTAGATGTTTGTGGTGTAGTGTTTGAAATCTCCTACATGTACATGAGGGATGTGATCTTTATGAGGAGAGCCACCCAATACAACTTGATCAAAGATGGGAAATCCTTCATCATCAATGCCACAAAGATAAATTGAAGATCTCTCCGGTAAGAGTCGATCAGGTGAAAAAGTTTATCAGTTCAAGTAAGAAGTTTGTATTGCTTTTCTTAAGAAAAAATCAACAAGAAGGTGAATCAGTAAAAGTGAAGGCATCCCTGGAGGGATGTACCAAATAGCATAAACAATAGTTGGAGAGATTTTTGCAGGAATACAACGAAGTGTTCTAGGATCTTAAGGGTCTACCACCTATGAGGGAGGTGGAGCATGAGATACAGTTATTGCCAGATTCTCCATTGCCAAACATAAAACTATATAGAATGTCTGTCATAGAAGCATATGAAGTGAAAAAGCAGTTGTTGGAGCAGGGCGTTGTCCGACCAAGCACCTCACCTTGTAGGTCACTTATCATCATTGTACCCAAGAAGGATGGAACTCAGAGGATGTGCATCGGCTACAAAGCCTTGAGCATGATCATACTCAAGAAATGGTATATTATCAAATTAGCACTTCTCCGTCCGTGATCACATCGCCTTGTCGATCACACAAAAGGACACTATGGATGGAAGAGCTTACTTGACCTTGGATGATTTGGAGTTGAATCCTTACTCCTTCAGCTGAAAAACTTATTTTTTTTGACACCTTCACCATAAAGCCACGACTCCTATAATTGACACATTTTGAGTCACTCCCGGGTCTCCATACTGACAACCCGCGGGTGTCAATTAAAAAGCTGCACTCACGAGTTGCAGAGCTCACATGCTGCGAGTCACTCACAAGTTGCTAGATTTCACATTTGTGGGTGTCTTAAGGAAAGTTTGAAAAATATATTAAGGACACGAATTGGGATTAGTTGAGTCAGGTATTCCAACTTCCCCAATTTCCCAATTCAACTTCCTTTCGAAACCAACCCTCCTTTCCTTGCCATAAATGCAAGAGGAGGCCATGAGAAAGGGACCAATTTAGAGAGAGATATTGTTATGCTAAGGAAATTCCAAGTCAAGAGAGAGGAGCAGGAGCCTAGTGCCTGGTTACGAAGGTGCTTGATGCAGAGTTAGGTATAACATTTGTACTTACTGCATTCTTTTGACAATAAAAGATTGAAATACTCTTCCTTTACCAATAAAGTGTTAATATCTATCGTGTTTTGATTATAATTTAATGTTATTGCATTCATTAATATCGATATCCATTTATAGTCAAACTGGTTTGAGGAAGGTCTGTGTGTTTTGCAGGTTTGTTGTTGTGAAGATCTAGAGAAAAGCTTGGACTGACCGTCATAAGCAAGGTACATTTTCTCTCAACCTTGATCTTATTTATTTAAAGTAATGTATGCAGAACCCTATGTATCTATCTGTCAACCCCTTGTATGTTGGTAGTCTCTATCCCCTACTATAAGGTAAATTCCTTAACAATAGAACTGGCGACTCCGCTGGGGACACCTTCTTGTTTTTCTACTTTGGGGATCTTTGGTTTCTTCAGTTTCATAACTTTTCCAGTCTCTTTTGAGGTCTTTAGGGTTTCTTTTAAGATCCCTTTGTGTTGTCTCATTCTAGTCTAGTTCGCAAAGTTTATTTTTTTCTTTTATCAGTACCTACCCGCGTGTTTCCTGTAGATATAGGCTCACACTTTCTATTGTACCCACGAGTTGCAGACTCTGCTACCCGCATACATTAAGTTGCACCCATGAGCTGTCTGTTATACAATCGCGAGTTTGCTTTAAAATATTTGAACCTCTACTTTAGGGTTTGATCTTGGGTTTTTGGTCTGATTTTTAGATTTTGATTTTCTTTCTGGCACTTGCTAGACATCCCTGTGTCTCTTCTAGGTCCGTTCATAGCCTTTTTAGAGGCCATCTGATGTTCTTGGTTTGATTTAGTTGCTTTTGGTTTCCATTCTTTCTTTTTTTAAGGTTTTTGAAGCTCACCCGCGACTCGCTAGTATATATAGTCGCGCACATTTTTCCCTAGCCACGAGTTGCTTGTATACGTACCCGCGGGTTCACCGCGAGTTGTTCCATATAACAGTTGCGAGTATTTCCTGAGTTTTGCCTTTTGTCATTAGGGTTTGACTTTAGTGGGTTTTTTCTATGTTTTTGAAAATCTTTGTCAGTTTGGATACTTGTTGGACATTACTCAGGATGCTTTGAATCCTTTTTGAACCTCTTTGATAATTTCTCTTTGATTCATTGTGTTTGTAAAGTTTCCCTAGCTTGCTAGCCCATCTTCTGTTTGGAAGATGCTTCTTTCTTTTGTTTTCTGATGTTTAGGAACAGTCTAGTTTTTGCATAAAGATCCTTCTGTCTTTCCATCTTATGCATCAGTTTTTCTTTTTGGCATCTTGTTCCAAAGTTTTAGTTACTTCTGTGAAGCAACTTTTTGGGTTAAGTCTTTGTCGATCTTGCTTTAGGTCTGTTTGTTTTAAGTCTTGGGCCATCTTTCTTTACTCACGCAGATTGATAAGTCTTGTTAGTTCATTATTTTCATTTGCATTTCTTTCATAGCTAGAGAAAAGATCAAAGTTGAAAAACAAAAGAACTTCTTTTACAAGATTTGTCATTTTATTTTTTGAAGTAGGGTAGTTGCATTGCTATTAACTTTGAAAAAAAAAGAGACAAACTTTTTATGTTTAGATTTGCTTAGATTTTGCGTTTTGAAAGAACAAACAAAAAGAAAAAATTGTGAAGTTACATTCTGATATGCGCTTTGCTTACAGTTGTAACCATGCCACACACTACACTACACCTTCAGTAAGTAACAACCCATAAAAATAACTTAATTTAAAATGTATTAGTAACATTTCTTTTTAGGGTTACACGACATTAACTAGATTAGGCTAGGATTTCGGAATAGATCACACTTAAACTTTTCGAAATCATTAAAATCCTCAAACCGCAGTACATACTATCTTCTAGTAAATCCATTCTTGTGGTTGTGTTCCGGGAAGCTCCACTTAAATCAGAGTTAAGCACGAAGTCATATGAGATTGGAATTATTGGGGATACCCCCCCACTTTCCTTTCGACCATACACCAGGGATGATTCGCGTACAGGGGTCCATTAGTGCCTTGTGCATTCTTGGATTTCAAGCTTATTTACCCTGCCCATGCATTTTGGCCAGACCTGCAACTATCCCCCCGAGCATTTTCTACATTTGTGGTATCCTTAGAATCTTGACTTTAGGGCTACACAGGTATAGTGGAAGGCTATTTACACTGCACCTAGGATAGACACGGAAGGTAACCCTCTACAACAATCCGAGAGGGCCGTTTGGTGATTCAAATGCTTGCACCCATAGGACCTGTATTGGACGTCGTGTAACTGACCTTCAATATTCTACTAGTTTGTTCTGGGCCCTCATCGTCCCAGACTGACTCTTGAGAGTATTATCTTCGTTTGCCTAGTCTTGATTACTATAGGACATTTTTAGTGGTATGCTATTTTCTCCTTAGTTGTTAGTGGCCACTAGGTTTTTGTACTTAGTTTATTTTTTATAATTGTGGAGGACCAACCTCTTCGTAGGTCACGAAGGTTGCAAAACCTTCCCCCACACATAATGGAGCCTTCACCGCCACCTTAACGTCCGAGGACTGATTCCCGTGGTTCATACGAACTTACGAACACAATGGAACCACCCATAGAACCACACCTCATAACTCAGGATCAACAAGTTCATAATATTGTTGAGGTTGAAGACATAACCAATCAAGAGTTTAACACACCCTTCAACCCTCCTTTGATAGGACCTAACGACCCTTTACTCGAAAGTGTACTTTCTCTAGGTCAACCAAAGTTTAGTTCATGTCGGTTTACACCTGGTTTCTTCATGGCTAATACATGAGATGAGTTAGGAGTTCCTCATACTCCTACTTCAACCATTGTATCGAGAGGTTTCTCTCCTTCATTTGCACACACATCGGTACCTAGATCTTTGCAGGCCACCTCTACTTCGAGCCCCTCCTTCAAATTCAATATTGGTTCCTTGAGTATGTCAGGCTCTTCAGCTTCGACATCATCTATCCCTTTTGGTTCCACCGTTGGATCGTCCAATATCCCTTTTTTAGGGATACCTTCAGTACCGTTTACATCGTCTCCCTTTATGCAACAATCTCAGGGTAATCTGCAGTCTGCACCGTTTAGTCATGGTTTCCTTGGTTCGGAGGACAAATAGCTCCTTCCGCACCCTTTGTAGGCTCGATACCCATTCCATCTGTTACATCTATACCTAGGTTTAACCCCTTCACAGGTTTTAGTGTGCATTCATCGAATGTACACACATCCAATGTACCTATAGGGAGTACTCCCTTTTTCGCTGTTTGGTGGAGGAGGTGGTAACATTTTTAACCCACATTACGAAGGAGCTAACACCCAACTGCAATGGACGAACACCCAAGGAAGCAACCCTTTAGCATATGGTTGGAGCAGCTTTAACAATGCTTTCACTTCACAACCAATGGCTGGGGGAAATCCCAACCAATAGTATACGAACCAGGTTTTGAGAGGTTCCCCCTACCAGGATCCTGTTAATCAAATTCCATCGATTCGACCTCATTTTCCCTTTCTGGAAAATCTAAACTTGCCAGATATTTCAAAAATGACTAATGATCCAGTGCGCCACAACCTGACATGACCACTAGTTCCAACCAAGTTGCCTTCTGACATCTAAAGTTTGAAGGAAAGACTGGAGAAGATCCTAGTGATCACGTCACTACCTTTCATCTCTGGTTTTCTTCCAACTCCTTAAGCGACGATTCCATTAGGTTGAGGCTCTTTCAAAGGACCTTGACTAGTGTCGCGGCTAAGTGGTACATTGAACTACCTGTCGTAGCTTATGACAACTTTTGGGATTTGGAAACAGTCTTTTTGAACCACTTTCAACTTTCTCTCTGGTATGATACCGACACAGACCTTCTGTCGAATTTCAGGCAGAATAATCCCACTCACTTATTTGATCATGTTCAGGAGTGGCGAAGGTGAAAGAGGCTCATCAAAGCTGAAATTCCCCCATAGTTTCTATTATTGTGGTACTTGAAATCACTCCTTCCTTACATCTCTAAGGATGTAGCAACTTTTGGGGTGTCTTCTGAGGAAGAATCCATCCTTAGGACCCAACAATTTGATCTGGTATATGCTCAATCTGGGATCTTGTACGAGATTATACCTGACGCACCGAGATCTAATATTGATCTGGGTAAACCTAAGCCTGGACCACATGCCGATGGCATCGTCGGTTCAGTAGACACAACAACACTCAAAGCTTTGACCAAGCAAGTTCATGCTTTATCTATAAAGCAATATGTTGTGGATGTAACTTTTGTTGCAGCCTCCCCTTCTACAACTGAATCTGTACAACAAGTGCAGACTAATCAAAAGGGTCCCCAACAACCCAACAATAAAAAGAAGGGCAATAAAGGGGAGGGGAACCATCAAAATCCCAAGAGCACTGAAAATGCTGAGGAGGGAAAAAAGAATAAAAATAAGGTTAAGTTTCCCTGCAAGCTTTGCAAAGATGATCTCCTTACCCACCAGTGTCCTCTTATGGAAGAATCCCAAAAGCTGCTATGTGAAAAGAAACTAGCTTTTCTGAAGGACCCATTCCCTCATGGTCAAGGCTTAGCTTCTGGAAACCATAGTGCTGGGGGAACTCCTCTTGCCTCGTTAGTTGATCAATCATTTATCAACATGATTAAATCAGGTATGCTACTGTAAACTAGAGCCAGTAATTATAACCCGGACTCGCAGAAGAAAGATAAGGAAATCCATGAAACATCTACTCCTCTTCACATTGAGAGACCAGTAGATCCTTTGCCGAAGATCCCTAAGGGTGTCTTCAAATGGGATATCCACAACCCCAATGCACGAGCTACTCCGAACTACTCTGTTGTAGAGGATATGGCTCAAACGCCTTGTGCAATGTCCACACTAGAAGTATTGCAGAGTTGTCTGTTACAACGTAATGAACTTCTAGCGGCAACTGGGAGTATGGATTAATCTAGTATGCTTGCTCGGTTTGATTTGTCAAACATCAAACCTTGGTTACCGTATCACGTAGCCCTCTAGATTGAAGTGGTTCATGGTCCCAAAACCATTGGATGAACTGTGGTAGATGAGGGTGTGTCTACATGTTTAATGTCAATTTCCTGCTGGAAATCCCTCGACTCTCTTGAGTTAGCTCCTTCCAATAAACTGCTTGCTTCTTTTGATGGAAGGTCATTCCGCCCGCATGGAGTCTTATCTGATTTTGAGATTCAACTTGCGGGTAAGTTAGCATCCATGGAGGTTGAAGTATTGGATGCTCCCCTTGACTACAATTTGTTGTTAGGAATGAGCTGGACGTATGTGATGCAAGCTATCCCATCGTCCGTCTTCTGAGTACTGATGATCCCCCATGAAGGAAATATCATCACAGTTGATCAACTTTCATTTACTCAGAAAAATAATAATGCTTCATCGGATTCGACAATCCCTTTGATTGATCAGACTCACCCGCCCAATGAGAGTTTGGGAGTAGGCATGTATTCATCATTGATGGGAACATTTGACCTACCTACTCTCGTAAACTACATTGGTTCTGTGAGTACTTCTGACATTTTGTCTCGGGAAATATTCACCGTCAGTCGAACAACTGATCCTTGGATTCTTCCCACTCAGTAAGAACCCTCTGTGCCCTTATTTGTTGCAGAAATAACTTACCAAGCAACACAAGATGCTGCAATAGATTATATATCTCTCCACAGAGTTAGATATACACTATGCACCTGCATGGTCATTCAACTCCATCCACTCTTTTGATTGTCTGGATACTATTTTTTCCTCTGATGAGGCTATTTTGGAAGCCATGGTAGGACTAGATCAACCATGGGAACACATGCATCAAAGGTCCTATTTTCTTCCCGATCTAGACAAGATAGAGAATGGTGAGTTTTTCAGTGAGACTTGGTGGTGATATTGATTTGTCCATCAATCCTTCTACGCAAACGATTTATGCTGAAGGAAACATGGAAAATATATCGAGGACCATACTAATCGATATCTCCATTAAACTAGTGTTGTGGAAAACCTCTTTATTGGAGCAGATTGTTCTCCTGATGAGATCACTTTGTATACCAACATGTTTAAGGAATTCTGCGATGTATTCACCTGGTCTTACGAGGAGTACCCTCTACCCAAGATCGATGATTTGTTGGACTAGTTGCAGCATGCCAAGTACTTCACCAAGTTGGATCTCAAATTAGGATACCACTAGGTGCGAGTGAAGGAAGAAGACACTTCGAAGAACACCTTCAAGACTAGGAAAGATCTATATGAATGGTTAGTAATGCCATTTAGTTTATGCAATGCGCCAACTATATTTATGTGTTTGATGAATGATGTATTACTCCATTTCTTATATTAGTTTTTTATAGTGTATCTAGATTACATACTGGTTTATAGTGCTACCTAAGAAGAGCACATATCACATCTCAAGAAGGTGTTAAAGAAGTTATGAAAAAGCACTAATTGCTCGATAATCTACAGAAATGTGAGTTTTCCCAATATTCCTTGCTGTATTTGGGGTATGTGATTGGTGGAGGAGAACTCAAGCTTGATCCTACAAAGATGGATGCCAACACTTACTTCCCTACTCCTACCAATGTCATCGAAGTTAGTAGCTTTATGAGGGTAGCACAATACCTTTGGAATTTTATAGCTTCCTTTTCAACTATGGATGTGCCTCTCCATGCCATAACAACCAACAACAAGAGGTTCCAGTGGAGGAAGAATGAACGTAAAGCCTTTGAAGGGCTCAATCAAAATATCAACCAATCGCTAGTTCTCGCATTGCCTAATTTATAGAATCCTTTTGAATTGGAGACAGAAGCAAGTGGGTATGTTATGGGAGCAATGTTGATGCAAGGAGGGAGGCTAGTATTATATCATTCTGAAATGTTTCATGGGAGAGTTCTAAACTACCCTACCTACGATAAGGAACTATATTCCCTAGTTCAAGATGTTAAGAAGTGGAAGCACTATTTGATGGGCAAGGAGACCATGATTCACACTGATCACCACCCACTACAGCATTTGTAGGCCTAGAGTAATCTACAAGATACCAAACATTATAAGTGGATGAGATTCTTACAAGAATTCCATTTAATCATCAAGTATAAGAAGGGCAGTACCAACAAGATTCTACAACCAAGATTACAACTTTGGAAACTCTTATGCACATGGAACCTTTTACTCATGATGCATAAAAGGATGAGTACACAAAAGATGAGGACTTCAAGGAGGTATTTCAACAACTGCAGGGCCAATTCCATATCGAAGAAGGTGACAACAAGGATGAATATCATCTCTAGGATGAATTACTCTACAAGATGGACAAGCTTTGTGTTCCTAAAGGCGATAGATTGCAGCTTATCAGAGAGACACACACCTCCAAAGTTGCAAGGCACTTTGGTGTAGGGAAGACAATTTCAAATTTACAAGGGTATGTTTATTGGCCTAGAATGAAAGAATATGTAGCTTGATCTATTAGAGGATGCATACTTTGATGTACAAGCAAGCCCGGTAATAGGAATCAAGGTCTATACCATCCCTTACCTATTCCTACGAGACCATGGGAGAGCATCTCCATGGATTTTGTGGGTGGTGATCCAACCACTAGGAAGGGACATGACTATTTATTTGTGGTAGTTGACATATTCAAAAAGATGTGCATTCTTATTCCTTGTAAAAATACCATTAAAGGAGAAGAAACAACAAACATGTTATTTGAATAGATTCAGGTTCACTTTGGGATACCAAGGAGCATCATATCAGACAAGGATACCATATTTCTTAGTACATTTTGGACTACACTTTGAGAAACGATGGAAGCTAAGATGAAGAGATATACAACATTCCATCCACAGACAAATGGACATACAAAAGTAGTCAATCGGAATTTGGCGCAAATTTTAAGGGGTTATAATTAGAAGCATCCAAATACTTGGGATAAAATTTTGATTTACATAAAACACTCTTATAACAAAGAAGTCACACTTCCATTGGGAAGTCACCTTTTGAAACTTGTTTTGGATACTTGCCACCTTCACCTGTAGATGTTGTTTATGCACAACAAGGGGGAGTGAGGGAAGACACCAAAGTGAAGTAGTAAGATATGAAAATTTCATTAATAAGATTAGGTAGATCCATTTACAAGTAGAGGAGACATTGAAGAAGTTGTAGGAAAAGTACAAGGCAAGACATGACCAACATAGGGTTGAGAAAACATTCAAGGTGTGAGACATGGTGGTTACACTTGAACAAGGAAAGACTACAGGGTCCTGGTAAGAATATCAAGGCTTTGAGGTATGGTCCTTTGGAGGTATTGGAGAAGGTGGGAGATAATTCCTACAGACTTAGTCTACCACCATACGTGCACATTTACTATGTAGTGAATTTGGAAAATATGAAACTTTATGAACCTTCTATGTTGGATCGGGAACTTGAGAAGGTCATACCTTCTAAGAGGACCTAGCACCAAAGGCTAAGGCAGAGTTAGTAGAGGACACAATTTTGCATAAGAATTCTAGAATTACCAGGAAGGGACAATATGAAATCTGGAAAGTAGGGTTGAAAGGAAAACTCCTAGACAAGGCTAAATTGTACTCCAAGGAGAAGGTAAACGAAAATTTTTCTCACCTCATTTAGTAAAATATTTTGGGGATCAAAATCCTCCCAAAATGGAGAGGTGTGATCCTAAATGGATCAATAAATAATTTATTACCTACTTGGAGCTTTTATGGCCAAAAGATTGTATGAATTGGCTTGTAGGGCCCATTTAAGGGCTAGGTCCCACTCTTAGATTTAGGGTCAAAAAATGGTTTGAAACATTTTCAGTCCATGTTGATGTTTTAAACATAAATTGTCTCATGCAAAAAAACTAGAAGGTTTTATTTGCATTATACACATCGATACCTTTCCAATGGTGCAAGAATTGCCTCAATCGGAGTTTGTATGAAGAAGTTATGCCTCCCGCAAGTTGAACTATCCAGTTGACCAACATGGTACCAATTGGATTCCACATCAGCTCTCATTTCTCACACATGTGGAGCCTAGCCACGCATGGAATTTCAATAAAATTTTAGAAGGTCCAAAACCCTAACCCTAATCGAGAGTTGGGGCATGCAAAAACCCTAAAATTAACCCTAGGTGGTTATCAGGCTATGTTAAATACTAGGCCATTGAGAGAAGAAAGAGAGCCATTCTTTTGATGTATTGTATTGTTCCATAGTTGAGCAAACAACACTGGGGAGTGTATATTAGAGTTGAATAGAGGAGATAGGAGATCCTGTAGTAGCCATTCTGGCTGCATTGTCATATGTAACTCCATAGAGAGTACAATTTCCTTTGTATTTGCATTATGATATGAAGAGAAAGGCATCATCCTCATTTGTGGCTGGGTTTTTCCCCATAGTGGGTTTTCCCAAGGTATATCTTGTGTTATTGTGTGAATTGTGTACTAATTGGCTCTAGTTATTCTTGTTTCAGTTCAAGTTATTTGGAATTCAATAAAAATAAACTAATAAAAAAAGAACTAAGTTGTAAGATCTGTTGTGACGAACTGTTCCAGTGGAATATCCATGGTAGTTTACGGATCACTAGGACATTTCCCTAAACAATTTATGGTACTTCCATATGCAGCAATTACTTGAAATTATAGTTCTAGATATATAAAGCAATTGAAAAGTATGGCTAATATGCAATTCATGAGGTTATGGGTACTACAATAATCAATCAACACTGTTACCATTTTTTGTATATATCCTTCTAAAATTGCTTAATGTGCTATGTACTTGAACCTTTTTGCTTGAGATTTATCAAATGGCTAAATAAGGTGTTGCTTTTAATATCTCCATAATGTGCCATCAATTCAACCATACATATAGATCAAGAGACAAATATAGAACCCTTTTTACCGTGGCAAAGCCATTGATACCATACAAATTGATCATATTCTAGATACAAGAATGCAATAGGTATCTTTTGTAAAGTTGGCATTTGGTGTAGATAAAAGAATTGCTCCATTGGGAATGTTAGGATATTTAGACACTTAGGAGTTAGTTAAGTTCAAATTTTTATAATATATCCATTAGGTAAAGTGTGTTTCATTAGTATGCATTTGTACATATGAAGTTATTTAAGATCAACTTGTTATAATATATCCATTAGGTAAAGTGTGTTTCTTTAGTATGCAATAGTATTGACAATAATAAATCTTGAATTCATTTATTCATCAACCAAAAATATTTATTTATACATTAACTAAGTGACTATTAGACTTTGGATTCCAAGAGATACATTGGAGTCTCCAAGAATCCTCATCTTCCATAACTGAAACTATTTACAATATGTACAATAATGACATAATCTTGGAGGATTCCAACATTCCCCCCCTTAATCCGAAGGGGTGTTTGTACGTTTGAGCATGGTTCTACATCTTTCAAACTTTTCTCGTCCAAGTGCTTTGGTGAAGATGTCTGCAATTTGCTCATTCATGGAACAATGATGTAAATGAATTATCTTCGCCTCTACATGGTTTCGAATCAAATGATACTTTGTGTTGATGTGTTTGGTTTGATCATAGAATCTGGGATTCTTGGCCAACTTGATTGCAAAAGTGTTTTCAATCAAAAGTGTAGTGGAGTTCTTTTGTTTCTCTTGCAAATATGAAGTATCTTCTTGAGTCACACAATCTCTTTCGTTGCTTCTGTAGCAATTACATATTCTTCCTATGTTGTCAAATCTACTGGAACTGTATGTTTGCATGATATCTAGGAGATAGTTGCTAATCCAAGACTCATCGTGTATCTAGAAGTGTACACTCCTATTTCTTTATCACCATCGAAGTCTGAATCAGAGTACCCAATGAGTTTGAATTCTTCCACCTTAGAGTACTTGAGTCCCTTTCAAGTATCTTAGAACTCTTTTTGCAGCAGACCAGTGTCCTTCACAAGGTTTGTGCATGAACAGTAAAAGAATGCTAACAACATAAGAAATATCTGGTCTGGGAGTGGTAAGGTAGATAAGGCTTCCTACAAGTTGTCGGTACTTGGTTGCATCCTCAAATTCTTTTCCTTCACTTGAAGTGAGCTTTAGCTTTTGTTCCATTGGAGTTGAGAGTGGGTTGCAGTCTGTCATGCCAAATTTGTTCAATAATTCTCCAATATACTTCTTCTGAGAGATGAATATGTACTTATCATGTTGAGTCACTTCAAATCCTAAGCAGTAGTGAAGATGTCTCAGATCAATCATTTCAAATCCTTTCTTTAAATCTTTCTTTATGGATTCTATACAACTTTCATTGTTCACTGTCATCAAAAGGTCATCTACATATACTACAAGAAACACAACAAATATTCCAACTTTATTTACAAACAATGTTGCGTCATCAAGATTATAATGTTTGAAATTCAGCTTTAGAAGATACTCGATTAGCTTTTCATACCATGCTCGAGGTGCTTGTTTTAGGCCATCCAAGGACTTGACAAGTTTGCATACCTTGTGTTCTTGTCCCTTCACAACAAAACCTTCTGGTTGAGACATGAAGACATTTTCTTTCAAGTCTCCATTCAAGAATGTTGTCTTTACATCCATTTGGTGAACTTTCCATCCATTTTGTGCAACCAAGGAGAGTATAGTATGGATGGTGCCCCATTTTTTCCTGGGAGAGATACTTCATATTCAATTCCTTTTTTCTATGCATATCCTTTCACCACGAGCCTTGCTTTTTGTTTGTCAAGTGATCCATATGATTTTTATTTGTTCTTGTATACCCTCTTTGCTTCCAATTGGTTTGGTTCTGATTGGAGGGTTAACTAGCTTCCAAGTTCCATTTTTTATGAGTGTATCATACTCATTCTGCATGGATTCTTTCCACTCATCACGAGTAGCATCCTCTTCAAAGGAAGTTGGTTCAAATTAGCAGAAAAATTCAATTCACAATCAAATGAGACATCCATGTCATCACCTGAGATATCTGCATTTCCTCCATCTTCTTGTCTGGTTGAGATTCTTGTTCCCGTATTTCCAAATTCATATGAATGGAAATTTTCAAGTGTCTCTGTGGCCCATTTTAGAATCTTACTTGATGGCCTAGGTTGATCAGCCGGTGGTGCATCATTCTCTGTAAGGTTCAATCTTCCAATCCTCTCAATCACATCATCCAGTTGAGTCTCTTGTTCAGTTCAAGTGGCATGAACTTCTTCATGATTTTCTTCATCAGGGGGAGTTGGTGCAGCTTCAAAAGGAAATTCCATAGATTGATCTAAGATAGAAATCCCCCCTTCAAGATGTGGAATTTCATTATCAAATTCATAATGTCTTTAGATGGAAAAACCTCTCCAGATGATCAAGTTGCCTTTCAATAGACTGGTCATATTTATTAGTTTCAAGAAAAATGACATCTCTGGAAGCAACAAACTTCTTGTTTACTTCATCATAAAGACGATATGCCTTGGAAGTTTCTGAGTACCCCAAGAAAATGCATCTTCGAATTCTAGAACCAAGATTGTTTATTTGTTCCATTGGTATTAAGGAATAGAAGGTGGAACCAAAAACCCTGAGATGCCTAACCGAAGGAAGGTGGCCAAACCACATTTCATGTGGAGTCTTATCATCAAGAACAAGAGATGGGATTCTATTTCTCAATATGCTACACATATTACTGCATCACCCCAAAACATTAGATTCACATTCGTGAAAAACATCGTTGAGCGTGTTGTATTCATTAAGTTTCTATTCATCCTTTATGCTACACCATTTTGTTGGGGATTGTAGGGAACTGAAGTTTGATGTGTAATCCCATCTTTGCAAAGATAGTCTTCAAATTCCTTAGATGTATATTCTTTACCATTATCATATCAGAATGTACCAATATGTGCTTGTGCTTGATTTTCTATCCATGTATGAAACTTCTTGAAAGTTTGAAATGTCTCAGATTTTGTCTTCAACAAGTATACCCAACAAATTCTACTATAATCATCAACAAAAGTCATAATGTACTTATTACCATTTGTAGAAGGAATTGGCACAAGGTCACATAAGTCAGACTGAACCAACTCTAACTTTCTACATGCTCTAAATTTAGGCGCTTGAAATGGTTGCTTACTATGTTTTCCTAGTATGTATGCATCACATTTGTTCTTTTGCTTAGGAATGGTGGGAAAATCAAATACACCATTCTTTCTTAAAATCCAAAGATTGTTACAATTCAGATGACTAAATCTAGCACACCATAGTAAACTCGATGACATATTACCTTCTTCATGCTGAGAGAGATAGGAAAAGTTTTGAACTCTTGCATAAAATCCTCTCAACTTCAACAATTGTCCATCTTCATAACCAACCATGATGATCTTGTTGTCAGAGTATTTTCTTATCTCTACCATCCCATTGAACATGTGGATGGAATGGCCTTGTTGTCGAATCTATACTAAGGATGGCAAGATTCTATGCAAATATGGGAGATAGAGAACATTCTTTAATATTAAATCAAGGAATCCATGCAACTTAATCCTAATTGAGCCAATTCTCTGTGGTTTGAGGCTAGATTTGTCTGCAAAGTACACTATGCCATCTACAATGTCATTCATTTCTTCAAAGCGATATTTTCTAAAATTCATATGAGATGTTACACCAATATCAAGCAACCAACAATCTTTGTAAGATGAAAAGAGGTTATTTCATTAATTCCAAGATTACAATGTGCAACAATACAATGAAAAGAATCAGGGGCTTTACCAGCCTCTTGGTTTTTATTCTTGTCTTCTTTATTCTGGTTATGTATTCCTTTGATGGAGTCCCAAGAATCCCAACATTGATATGCTTGATGTCTAGTCTTACCGTGGTGCTTTCACTCCAGATACGATCTTTTGCTTGAGTTGTTTTTGCCACCTTTGCCTCTGAATTTTATTATTCCTTTGCCTCTTTTACTACTTTCTCCCTTAGAAGGGTCTTTGGGATTGTTCTTTGATTTCTGAGCAAATCAAAGAGATTCTCTAGTATTCTCATTTGTCTTCTTTCCAAATGCTTTCTCTCTCTCTCTCTCTTTCTGCAATATTCTGTACCAAGGTGTCAAAGGTGAGGTCTTTCAACTTATCACTTGCTTGCAGAGATTCAAGATAAGTGGAGTGAGTGGCATAAAGGGACTTTACAAATGCGGAAAGTGGAAGGTCTGGTTTCATACCAGAAGCTTGAATCTTGTGCATGATTTCTCTAATATCATAAGTAGCCAACATATAATCATTATCCTTTACATCCAAACTAAATAGCTTTAACATTAGCTGCATCACTTCCATTTCAAAGTGTGAGTCATACAAATATTTTAAAGTCTTCAAAGCTTCAAAGCATGATTTTGCAAGAAATATATGTTGTCTCACCTCTTCACTAATAGTAGTAGAGATCATGACTAAAGCTTTCTTGTCTCTGGTCTTCCAAATAACAAGTTCTTTCTCTAATGTTGGAGGTCTTGGATTTGAACTAATGACCGTGCCTTCATCGGTGAGAATGGTTTTTCCTTCACAGATTTCATCCCACATATCATTGTAGATGAATGTAGCCTTGATCTTCCTTGACCATTATGGACAAGTGTATTTTCTAGTGAGGGTAGCACCAACTATTGATGCTAGTGAATGCATCTTTTGCAGCTTGGACTTAAACCTGCAACTTTTAACTAGAATATATGAGAGAAATTATATGAGGGTTCAGATTTAAATTTTAGCTCCCTTCTTTACAAAGTGCTTCTTATTACAATTTAATTCTGCAGCTTCCTAATCTGCAACACTCCCACAAATTTTTGCAGCACTATTACATACAAGCTAATATTTCACTCACCTTCTATTCTAACTCAAATCTCATTGAGATAAGTTAAAATGCATTGATATAGTAGCATTTACATTCAAATCTGATTCAAAATATATTCAAGCAAGGGCGCATCATACTAGAAGCAACAGTCTAGGTTTATGTCTTCAAACATGATTGAGATCAATGCTCAGGAAAAAACAAGGCACAACAGTCTTCCAACCTCAGACAACCCTTAAAAAACTTGGCTAACAATCATAAATATAGGTCGAACAGTCTTTAAAAACATTAATAATTTTTTTCATAGTTTCCACGATATGGGGTGTCTCAATACTTCAATCAAGGCCACATCAGAAATTATTGTAGGCTCAGTTGCAGTATATAAATGAAGGCCCAAATAGCCTTTATCTTATCTCCACATAGGAATTAGGGTTTGCAACAAATATATAAATGAATTTTACATCCATGGAGTCCCAACAATCAATATTCAGAGTTTAGAGATCAATCCCAACGTCTTAGTCTCCAGTCTCCACGAAATGTCAACTCAATGCAATATCCAGGTAGGTTGAAAACATATCATGTGTAGAGGCAGTTTGGAGCATGCTAGCTCAAGGTCTCAACCCACAATGAAGGAGGTCATGGTCTTGTTCAACTCGCAGTAATGAGTGGACAAGAGGAGGGTTCAAGAGAGATCCCACATAACTTTCATTCCCATGAAATTATAGGTAGTCGCTTGAAAGGAAGACATGGATTACAATGAAGGAAGTTTCTCACAAGGAGTGGATGTATCTCTAACTGAGGTCGCAATTCCACAATATGCAAGGTCACAACACATATGAAGATGATTGCAGAGTGTAAGAAAATCTCTAACTATGCATCCAACAACTCCAAGCGGGTCACCCCAAGCTGTTGATGAGTGATAACACTCACCTTCACGTTGCAGTGAGGCAAGGTCGCAATTCCTTATATCATCAATGCACTCAATAATGTATTCAACCGTGCACCAGAGTCTCACTTGAACACAAGGTCATGAATCTTCACATACACCAGGTCACAACAATTAAATAAGGGAGTCACAGTAGTGATGGGTTCACAGGAGTGTGCAGTAGTAGCTATACAAAAAATGGATGGAAATTAGGGTTACCCAGCTCCACAATATGGCTTACATCAACCTCAACCATTGATTGCAGCTATACCATTGAAGTTCGGTTCATGCACTCACTCAACAAATGATACAAAAAGTCACCTCATAAAATTAGGGTTTAGGTATGAAACACTTATGGAAGAAGAGATTAACACTTCGGGAGAGAGGAATTTCAATCTCTACAGAAGCTAGACTATCATGAATGTGGTAGAATAGGTAAGTAGAAAAGTGTTTGGTGCAGAAGAATATGGTAGAAGGAAGGTTGTGTCAGGACTGGGAAAAGTGGAAGAATCAATATAATGCCAACTACCAGGAGTTATTTACAATATGTACAATAATGTCATAATCCTAGAGGATTCCAACAAGTATGAATTTGTACATATGTAATTCAACAGTTAGGATATATTCTTGACATAGAGTGATCCGACAATTCATCTTCTCCTCGATCTTAATGACCATTGATATGTGGATTACCACCCGATTGGTCTATGATCTCTATTTAAAGAGCATGAATGGTCATTTTCTAGTCGATCAATTATGAGAAGCTCATTAGTAATATTCTTTCTTTTGCATAATAATATTGCCTCTAGTATCTATTTGGGTGGGGCCATGGAGTGCTTCCCTCTTTGAGGGTTTAAACCACATAATAAAATTAGCGTTTTGATATTTTGATCTGTTTGTGTGAGAGATTGGTCAAGGTGTTCAATATTTGGGAAGTATCTTGTGATAGTCGAAAATGGTATCATAGCTCTTATGAATTTCCGCTTCCATTGGTGATATAGATCTTGAACCATTGTCGAGGCCATGAAAGGATTTTTGGTTCTGATATTTCTATGCATTTTTGGGTTGTGAGAGGTGTTCCATTGCATCCAGAATACCATTTTTAGTTGGAAACACTTTTCGTTTCACCAAAAATGGTTTTCGTTTTCCCAATATATGGCCATTTTACTAGATTCATAGGTATATTGTTTATAGTTATGCATTTTAATTTTTTTCTCATATTCTTTCATATTTTTGCCTATTTTTTGTTTTATTTCTGGTCTACTACCTTTTCAATCTGTGTATGCTCTTTGTCATGTGCTCTATGTGAACTCGATTAGTAAAAACAGAGTGGAAATGGTTTTCTTTACCACGTATGGTCTTTGCCTTGCGCTTTGTGTGAACTTAGTAATCATAAACAACGAGAAACTTGCATTTCTGGGAAGAATAACCAAGGACTAACACCAAAGCCGAGAAATTTTTGTTTTTTGTTTTTGGGTGGTTGTTTAAAGTGTCTTGCAGGCCAAAAGGAAGGTTTTTGGGTAGGTACACTCTCCCAACAACAACACCACTATTCGCCTCCATACTATTACTAAATGTTTTTCTTATCTCACTTGGTTAAAAGTTACTTTAAAATGTAATAGCTCTTGGGTTCAAGTCCTTCCTTTTGTTACTTTTTGTAAAAGTTGACGTAACTTTAAGTTATAAAGTAACCATATTGTAAAAAGTACTTCCTAGTTTTTATAAAAGTGGGTCACTTATTTTGAAGCAACTTATTTTTATAAGTGAGTTTATGGGAAAGGTTAGTAGGGGGTGGATTTTTTACTTCCTTTTTTAACTCTCTACCACATGGATCAACCTTTTCCTAGTACATGGCCCCTTGGTTCCATTTTATGCCTTTCTTACAAAAGGAACAACTTCCTCATCCAGAGTCCATTCTCAGTGTTATTTTTTTTAAACCGCCTATTTTTTTTTATATCTTTGCATCCATACCATTAGCTTCTTTTTTTGAAGCCCACATATTCTAGTGTGGCCGCCCCATGTGCTATTATAGTTACCAATTCCAATTATCATAGCTAAAACTTAAGGTTTTTATTTATTATTTATTTTCAATAACATGATTTAATCTATGATGCCAAACAAATTCTAATGCACAGGCTAAACATGTGAGCTATGAGGAGGGAGGACGCAGCCTTCCATCAAGCTCTGGGGACCATGGTAGCTCTGTTACTTATTGTTTCCCAATTAACAACAAAATCCATTAGAGGCTGTGTATGTTGGGCTAGAGATCTGCACAATATTTTTTTGTAGACCCATATTCCAGATGAAAATGGGTTTAGTCCCATACATACTGCATGTTCCTCCCTAAACTTCTTTCAACATAATAATTAGTAAAAACTAGATTTCATATAAAATTTTATCAACCACTGCATAATCCACTTCTATTCATAATTACTGATCTAACAATTTGAATCTATCTCGGAGGAATTGCATTTCATTAATAATCTAATATGTATATCTACACTTAACCTTCAGATACCTATAGACCAATTTACAAAATAATTTACATAGCTGACATTTAATTTTATGTAGATCTAACTTTATGCATGCAACATTCTCTTCATTGAATGATAGGATCTAAACCCCCAATAGGTTGGAATACACAGAGTTTCCAATTGATCCAGAGATCGGCTTGTAGCCATTCGTTTCTTTCTGTTAGGGGTCGAACCCACAATCAATTCCTAACTATCTAGCATGGGCTTAGAAGTCATTACCAATGGATCTAAAATCTAAATCCCGAAGTGTTTTCTCAATATCAAAACTCATACCAACAGATCTAGTTGATCACTCATTAGATTGCCTAATGGATGATAATCAACAAACAAGGTGTGTGAAGTAATATACCTTAGGCCCGAGCTTTGGAACAAAGCTCTGATACCAAATGTAAAACCCTAATATCTATTTCATTGATAACCCATAATACTAAATCTTAAAAAAAATAAAATGCATGCCACAAGATCTGTTGAATTCATTTCATACTTGATAGATGATGAACCTGGTGTTTAACTTGAAGGCTCCAATGTGTGCAACTAAAGGTCGGGGGATGACTCTCCACCCAACTAACCCCCAACCAAAAAGGCCCCGGAGCCCCCAACAATTAACCCTATGCCAATGCTATCTCGCTTTCCTTGTATGTCAATCTCTTCCTTCTTCCTTTTCTCCTCTCCAACTCCTCCTCCTCCCCCAAAAGATCAAAGATCCCTCCTCTCTTCTTCACTTCCCCCTTTTATTTCCCTTTCTCCTTTTTCTTTCATTTATTATTTAATTTCTATCTTTATGCAATATTTTCTTTCCGTTACTTCTTTTTCATTTTTCTTTTTGTTATTATTTGACATTATATAATATTATATTAAATATTCCCTATATCCATATATTATATTATATTAAATATTTCCTATATTCATATATGAGGGTTGTTACAAACCGCCTATTTTTTATATCTTTGCATCCATACCATTAACTTCTTTTTTTGAATCCCACATATTCTAGTGTGGCCGCCCCATGTGCTATTCTAGTTACCAGTTCCAACTACTTCTCATGGGAATCCCTGATGGAGGATGTCCTATGAAGTAGGGGACTTTACCAAATTACCTTGGGGAAAAATATTGAACGTGATGATGATAATAAGAAAATAAAATGGGAAAATAAATCTGATGAGGCTTGTGGATTAATCAAAATTTCCATTTCAAATGACTTACGATTCCACCTTCAAGGATTTGATGATCTAGAAATAACTTGGGAAAGTTGGAAACTATGTTTGGTAAACACAATGGAATTCAAGGTCATCAACTTGAAAATGAGTTGATTACCTCAAATCTAGGTAATTTCTCTTCCATACAAGAATATTTGTCTAAGTACAAGACCCTTAAACTTTTACTTGATGAATGTGACATAAAAAGGAAAGATGAGCAATGTATTTTTCATATTCTTTCCAAGCTCGAACTTGCCTATTCTGTCTTTGTATCTACCTTTACTCCATGAAAGAATATTTGGGTCCGATTCACTATAAAATTCTCACTCTTGAATCTTTTTGTGATTCCCTGATTAGAGAGAAAGATAAGCTCATACATCTTGGAGGAATAAACAATGCCAATACATCTAGCAAATCCTTAGTGGCACAATAGAAAGAGAAGTCCAAGCATCCCAAGAAGAAACATCCTTGCAATAATAAGCAAAAAAAGGGTACCAAACCCTCTCAGCTACTCATCCTTTCGAAAATGATAAAGGAACCAAATCAAAGGGTAAGAAGACTGAGTAACATTGCAACTTTTGCAAGCAAGATACTCATGATGAAACAAAATGTTTCAAGATGGAAACCTTGGAAGCAACAATGAAGAAGCAAACATCCACCTTGAATCGTCTCCAGAATTTACATCTCAAGGACACGCACTTTCTGCTTCTAGTTTTTCCTTTAATGCATGTTCTTCTTCTTCTTCTTCTTCGAATGAGTGGTTCATTGATTCTGGAGCATTTTATCACATGGATAAGGATAAAGCCATATTTTATCAAATAAATGTAACACCAAAGAAATATTTGTTGGTAATGATAGTTCTCTTAGTGTTGTAGGATCTGGAATAGTTCATGTAGAAGATGGTCAGAAATATTGTATTACGTGTTCCAAGAATTTCCCGCAATTTGTTGTCAGTCTATCAAATTACTCATTCTGGTGAAAGTAAGACTATAACATTTACACCTCACCAAGTTGTGATCAAGGATTTAAAAAATCCTAAGCATGTCCTTTCCATTGGAATTGTTGATGATATTTCCAAGTTGTACAAATTTAACAACTTTGGGTCATCACATTTCCCTCAGTTTTTTTTTCTCATAGCAATGAATTTGCTAAATTGAAAATTTTAAATGTATTTGTTTGTTGAGGCATTTTGTATCATAGTTGGGCGTTTTTAGTGCTGGTTGGGGCATTTTCAATAATTCCTGTACGTTTTTCAATGATGTCTGGGGGATTTTCAGACATGCTTGGATGTGTTCATTAATGCATGGACATTTCTATTGATGCGTAGAGTGTCGCAAAACAATGTTTGGCAAATTTCAATATGCTAGGATGTTTTTCATCATTTTTGGGCAAATCTAGAAGTGCTTGGGTGAATCTAGAAGTCCTTAGTGAATTTTTATAATTGCTTGGGAGAATTTGTCTTTCCCGTGGCATTTTTATAACTTCATGGGTGAATTTATAGTTTCCTGGGGCATTGTTATACTTTGTTGGGTGTATTGTTTCTTTCCTTGGGCGTTTTGAGAAGAGGGTGGGCATTTTTACCATTGTTGGAGTGTTCTTATCATTACCTGGGTGTCTATTTAATTGTTTGAGACATTTTTCTTAGTTGCTAAATCTTATTTACAACCAATGGCTTGATAAAATTGCTAGCCCCGAGTTCAATTCAAAACTCCCTTTCATTATATTTTTTTTCATAGCATTGTTGGAAATGTTGAGGAGGATAAAAATGTTTTGTTCTTATTCTAGCTTTATAATTGCCAATAGTTACACATAGGTTGAAACCATTTCCTACAACATTCATCATACAAGTAAATTAAAATATATTGTATGGAGTGTTGGTCTTGGAAATACCAACAAAGCAAGGATACCCATCCACACATAAAGTGAGCAGTGCAATCATAACTAAATACCAAGTTCATAGTGAATAGAGAAGTTAATGGATAAGTTGCATTCAAATTTGCATTAAGCAAAAGAGCCTCATAATACATGACCAAGACAAAGAGATATTTGAATCACACAAAAAACAAAAAACCAGACTCACAACAGTGAACAATGATTGCTACTTGTCAAAACTAAATGGTATAAGAATTGAAAAGCCTTTCCCCAATTTGTACGAATGACCTACCCTGCATAATTTCTAACATCCATGTGTAGAAATTTTTTAAGTTATAGAATTTCAGGTACACTAATCGTTGACCTATTCTCTATCTAGTCTTCATAAATTTTGTTTCATCAATATTTCAAGACAACTCTCAAGATTTATCAAGTTTTACCAATTGATCTTCAACATTACATATAACTTTTCAGATGTAAAATCCAAGTAAATGTATGAGTTCTGCTGATTATTTACAATGTACATAAAATTTTTTCCAGACTAAGATGTAAGCCTTGCCATATTAAAGTCAAAATAAAGTATAGAATTGTAATTAGTTAATTAATTTTATTTAATTTGACTGTAAAATTAACAAAAAATTCCTCAGAGGACAAATAAATAAATATAGCCTCTACTTTATAATTTTTAATTGCAAAAAAATAATTGAAATATATAATAGCCTCTTAACTTAAATTTTTTATCCCAAGAGAACATGAGATGGGAGTTTAGCTTGCATCTAGGATGATTATCAATTGGTCATCTATAGTTTACACACTACATGTCTTGTAATAAGAATAAGTTGTAGAGCACCTTGTTATCTCCCTCAAACTAGGATGTAGAGCACCTTGCTGCTGTCTGTCCAACAATGGAGAAAGTTCTAGTAAATCGATAGAAGCCGCATGAAAAAAAGAGGATTAAAAATGTTGTCCCAAAAAGACAAGCTACTAGAAAAACAATAGGAGAACCTATACACCTCTTCCTTGGCTGCTCAAAACCAAGACTGGTACAATTAATATGTTATTTAGCACAATGTCCATAAGATTCTTCCACAACTACCTCCCTCTTCTCTCCACCAACAAACATGGTGTTCTTGGGTTCTAGCTTCATTTTGAATCTCAAACTAGATGAGATTGTATCTGATACAGGGAATCCAACACCTCCATTGGAGCACATACTAATCAATGGTGTAGCAATACCAAGGCCAGAAGTAGTTTCAACTTGCAATATTTACTAATCCAGAATTTAAATTAGCATCATACTCCATTACATAAATTGGACTTGTAGGAATTCTAGAGGGTTTGGGATCTTGATCATTATGCAATGCGACCACCATTGGTTCTAATGATTTTAGTTTAGATTCTTTCATCTATGGCTGAAGCTCCAAAGAGAAGTTCTCGAATTATCTATAATATTTTTGTGTCGTGAGTCCTCACCTAATTAAACATGTTGCTTGTATTAGTATTCTTATGTTAGTGTGCACTATAAAGCCCTTTAATTACATGTTTGTCATGCCATGCTAGATTAATGGCTACATTAGTTTATGCTTCATTCATGTAGAATTCACGCATGGAAGACCAATTTTAATGGATCAAGAGAGCTTAATCCATAGGCTCAAGATCACATATTCCATTGTTGCACCACTTCTCAAAATTCTTTGATGCACATAAGCCATCCCCACACTCTATTTTTTTTTTTGCATGATCTTGCTATGTGAAGAAGGATGATTTTCATATTCCATTGTTGCACCAGTTCTCAAAATTATTTGATCCACATAAGCCATCCCCACACTTTAATTTTTTTCCATGATCTGGCTATGTGAAGATGGATGATTTTCTTTTACAAACAAGCCGATTTCTTTTCCATTGTTTTCTAAATTATGAAGTTATTATGAACCATTAAATTTTATATAAATATGCACAAATTTTGGACTAAATTAGCCATCGGTAAAAGAGAATAAGTTGTATTATTTTCCATGACCTTCAAAACAAGCACAAGAAGGAAAAAAACAAAGGTACGCTGTGGAAATTATGGACAAAATACAAATTCTTCCTTTGTTAGAATAATGTTATATTAGTAGAACTTGCTAAGTTGCAGATTCAAATGATATCTACCTTTACTCATGGCCTGGGAGGTGCACTTACAAATCACTAAAATCAAACAAGGTTGGAAGAAGCAGAGCTTCAAGTCCCTGCCTAAACGAATTGTAGAGGAGGATTTGAATTTGAGTATCCCATGGTGTCTTTGTTCTTATGTTCCATTACTCACTGCTCCTCTATCTGTCGTAGATATCTCCCCAAATTGAAAAGGTATCCGAAAAGAAAAAGGGAGAAAAGGTAAGGATCATAGCATTTTTCAACATTCCATTGCTTCATTATGAAAAAGACTTCCAAAAATAATACCAAACCTTGATTGTGATAAAAAGTCCCAAACTAATACCAATCCCTACTTATTTTGATAAAGAGGGCCCAAATTAGTTATGTATATATTTTTGAAGACCTAATGTATAATGTTTTTGACAGGATATTAAAAAGGGTGTTAAAATTGTTTTAATAGTACCCAAACGAAGGTCCAATGCTTGCCAAGCAACTGCAAACCCTATCATTAAACGATGTATTCTTAAAGGAGGTCACTTTTCTCCATTGTAGGAGGTATAACATTTGCATAAAAAGACACCTTCAACAACTTGAAAGTGACGTAGCGGGCCAACCATTATTCTCTCTTGTGCATGTCAGATATTACTTAATGATCACCTAACCAAATGTCAAAGCACTTAATTAAGCGCATGTTTCAATGGTAAAGGAACAGTGAGAGCGTTGATTAGAAGAACTCCAACCCCAAAGATGTTGAGAGAATGCCCAAGCATCGAGAATCCAGTAGTTTCAAAGCCAAGTGTTGGAGCCCAATTCTAAGTGTCATGCAAATGCCCAAGTGCCATATCACCAAATACATTTCCATGGAATTTTATCATATATAAGTGCTTATACAACAGACTGTCTTTTTTAATATACCTTTTCAATTTTTTTGGTATTAAAACCTTTTTTAAATGTTTAAATCCACAATCACAAAGTACCTTCTATTGTTATGAGCTCTTATTGCTAGAATTGTTATGTCTTTGATAGTAGAATTGCTAGAATTGGTAAATCCTGCTATATGTTCAATCTTCTATATGTTATTTTAAATTCCCTAAGTTGCCTGTTTTATTATATTCTCTAATAAATGTTTGATTTTCTTGGCAGAATGATAGATTTCAGAACTTTTTTGACTATGGTAACACTCTGCGTGCTCTTTCATTTGTCATGGGGCTAGACTTCTCTAAGATCGTTAAGTGCCTAATTCATTATTTTTAATGTATTAAATACAGTTTTTACAATGATAAATTGGTCCTCATGCCAACAAGTCTTGTACTTAGAAGATTATCAAACATGGGGTCTAAGTCTTGTGTTCATCTACATTATTTTTGCATAAATGAGCGTAACCCTATATTTGCTTTTGGCATCCAACACTTGTTTGAGTACCTAATTCAGTACTACTTTTAATGCTTATTCCTATCATGAAACCAAGACTAGAATAGTTGGATTTTTCACATGGATCATTATTTAAACAAGCTAAGTATTCATTCAAAATATTTAATTTAATAAGACTTCTAACATAAGAGAATTTTGCATTCATAATTAAAAAAATTGTGGACTCTACGCTCATCACGACAAGATGATTTATTCATTCTCATTTCAATTGCCAAATCTACTCGATAGTATTTGATGGTTATTATCTTGGAAATGAATACATAATACCCACAAACATAAAATAAATTAAAGCTATTCAAACACAGTTTAAAACATAATAAAATACATACATAAATATGGAATTTCTAATATGAAAACCATCAAATAAATAAACGCCACTGTAACATGATTGCTTAAAAAGCATTTCATTTACGTTATGATGGAATAAAATCTATGCATTATACTTACGAGAATTTTGTTTACATTGTAGTTGTTATGTAGAGGACTGGACAGAGGTTGCATGCCAAATAGGGGAGAACGGAATCTTAGTCAGTTACATATTCCTGTTGTGAACGTGAACGGTCCTGCTCATTTAATGCTATTAACGAAGGCATGAACATCTTCCCTGAAGAGTATCACTAGACTTAGCGCTTGAGAAGACTGTGCAGGCAGATGAGGTATCTTTTAATATTATTGTAAATGACTCATGCTACTGCGTGGTATGAGGATGAGCTTCAATCCTCTAATTTAAGCTATCATTGATCTCTGTTGCCATCAAATCCGTTGTATTTCAACTGAGATTATTAAAAACAAATCCAAGGAGGAAAAGAGCTTGGCCTGAGATATATCCCCTCCTTCGTATGTAAACACAATCAAGCAAGAAATGTAATAATGTTACTTTAAAAAAATTGAGAAAGAAAAAGAAAAACTTAATATAACCTCTCGATTCTGTCATGAACTCAGGCTCATATAGAAGATTGAACATATAGCAGGATTTACCACCTACTGAGATTGTGAGAACTTTATTGTTTAAGTAGTTAAATCGTTTCCATCATTTAGTAGTTAGATGGTTTGCATTACATCTAGATTTGAATCCATATTTTAATTTTTGTACTCATTTCTGTATTTGATTTTAACTTATGTTTCAGTATTTAGATTTTGTGTATTAGGATCATTTCATGTAATTGGATTAATTAATATGCTCATAGCACAATCATCACTTGTGTATAAACCTGCCTTGGCTCACTGTGTGATTCTTTACTGCATCGAGGTGGTAATCATCGTACTTCGGGAGTCTGTAATTGTCTTCATAATTCACAGTTCATTTGTTAAACTCTGCGGTTACTTATATTCCTTTCAAACTGTTTCCTTAAGTTCAATTGTATTCTTATACAACCCACTATTCTCCTTTCAAACTGTTTCCTTTAGTGCAATTGTATTCTTATACAACTCACTATTCTCCTTTCAAACTGTTTCCTTAAGTGCAATTTTATTCTTATACAACCCACTATTCTCCTTTCAAACTGTTTCCTTAAGTGCAATTGTATTCTTATACAACCCACTATTCTCCACGACGCTGCCATTGATTTAATTCACTTATTCTACTTCAAGTTGGCACGACATTTTATTATTTCATTTATGTAAGCAAAAAGCAATCACTTAGTCATATTTTTTTCATAGTATGATGGCTGTAATTCTTTTAAAAATACAAAAGCGTAATCCTAAAGCAAATGCGTAAATTCATATCCTCCATTTTCCATTCCAACCCATCATGGTGTTTGAATTTCATATTCTAGCAATAGATTCTGTGACAAGCAAGTTTATTCAAAGAACACCAATGTAGGTTATGAGCAATAACAGCTACTATTTTCTGAAATTCCCTGTAAGAGTTTTATGACTTACAGGTATTAATAATGTCAACCATTACAACTTGTGAACTAATTTCCCTTTAAAAAGCACATTCATTGTAAAAGCACATTCATTGCAAAAGTAGGGTATATAGTTGTGACTAGAAAAACATTTTTATGTAGTTGTGAATAAGCAGCACTGAAGAAAAATTGATTTCCGTACCTTTACCATACAAGAAAAGCGTGCAGAGGGCTTACAAGAACCTAATATCTTCTAAACACCAATTACTATTTCCCATTGTGATTG
Organism: Larix kaempferi; assembly: GCA_027924585.1. Taxonomy (NCBI): domain Eukaryota; kingdom Viridiplantae; phylum Streptophyta; class Pinopsida; order Pinales; family Pinaceae; genus Larix; species Larix kaempferi. Next base: position 20,127,032 of record BSBM01000994.1, on the reverse strand, counting down.
CCTGTGTAATATGTCCTTGTTTTGTTGGACTTCAACAACTTTGCTTCAACGGCTTTATGTATGTTGTCCACAACACTCTCCTAATTAAAAATGTTGACCTAAAAGCACACAGGTTAAAATTGAAATGTATTACATAATTAACTTCAAATACCTTATGTCAAAGATCCATGTGGATTTGACTGTACAGACCACAGGCTTCGTATGCATTTCCCTATATGTGTCTATAGCAATAAGAAGGTGATTGGAACATAGTTTCTCGTTCTGCAGCCTCTGCGTGGTTGTGTTAACCTGGAGTATGTAGCAAAATTCGGTACCTTAACATAAACAAAGACACTTTCCAACCAGAAGCAGACAATAAGGGTACCAAAGCCAAAGCCAAAACTGTGGTGGAACATTTGTTGTAGTGGCATTCAACAACTGCAACTGACATTAGAAGTTGTCCAGTTGAAAAGACAGACCTTTCAGAGCATTATGTGGCCACATCCATAGCTTATGTGCAACATTATTGTAGTCCAAAGCTTAGAGAACTAAACCTAAATATGTGTAAAGTAATTTAAGAATCTGTAAATGCTACCAAAGAAAATTACAGTTGTGTGTGTAGGATATTTTAGTGTGGGAGAGCATGAAAACTTTCCTTACTGGCTGGAAGTGGATCTGTTAAATCTGATAGACCTACAATGGTCTGGATCTGTTACCTCCACAAACTTTAAGTTCTTGATCTGTTACCTCGACAAACTTCAAGTTCTTGCTCTCACCTATTACTGTGGATGGAATACTTTCTGAATTTTCGGTTGAGGAATGAGCAAAGCCTACAATACTTGCTGGACTAACGAGGTTTGAAAGTGCAGCCTGCATGAATTTGGACTTATGCAAAATAAACGTGTATATCATGATCATACTGCATCGTCCTTGTTCCATCAGAAGCAATCCTAGCCAAAGATAACAACCGCAGCAGGAATCAATCTGCTTTATTTGTGGAACGACACCCGGAATTAGCTTCTCTTCAGCTTCTTTTAACCTATGAGTGTCTCTCTTTACAGCGAGAACACGTTACAGGTATGCTTAAGAATGATGGTTGCAACCTTCCACCGGCACCAGCATTAGCCCATGCACACTGCCACTAGCGTCATGGGCCCAGACACACGCGTTTAGCATGCAATTGCTAAGCAAACCGAAGGACAAAAAGTAGCCTGTGCCTCGAATAAAGGCTAAATAAGGCTCTCAACTTGGTGATTGGATGGAAGAGATTCTCTCTCATAAAACTTAGGTTAAATGGCTATATAATCCCTGCCAGATTAATAAAAATAGCCAAAATCGATTTCTATAGTCCCTGCACTGCCTCCGAGCAGGGACTAATAAGGAAACACTTTGTTACTAATGAGACACATCAATCACAATAAATGTCAAGCAATCAATTTCCCATAGATAACCAAGCATCACAGTCAATTTCCATGTTGGATTAATGGGTGCATTATTGATATGGCTACAAAAGTTTCTTCTCCATTTCTATAGCAATGAGTATGGAAGACTAATTTTTATGGATGGATATATTTGTTCCTAAACCTCATAACCAGACAAGCCACAATGCAGTTTATGATTCTAATCATAGTCTTTGGGCTACTGCACATAATCAAAAGTATTGGTTGAAGTGATAAATTTAGTTTTATAGCAAGGATTCCAATGGAAACATTTGGTTATTTAAGGACGAGAAAGACCTAAGAATGACAAAAGTGAGGCATGGTTTTCTATCATAAATGATTGTAAAATTAATGCTTATTTGGAAACTATGTTGAGCTACTTTTGGATAGCAAGTTGATTAGTCAAAGGTGTTGAGATAGTTATTATGTCTTCGTTATTAGATGAACCCGATGGATTTTATTTGATATTACCAAATGCACATAAAGTTTTTTTAACCAAATTTGTCTCCCATTTCTGGATTATGAAGTTCCTAGACTTGATTTTTACTCACAAGAACAACCTATAAATAGATCCCATAATGATTACGTGTGCACATGCTATTCTTGTTTTATTATTTATTTAGTTTTATTTCTTTATTGGGATTGTTGGATAATTTGATAATCTTACCAAGGTGATTATTTTTTAATTGAATAATAGTTCATTTTTTCCTAACAATGAATCCAACACAAAAAATGACTGACCCAAGATAGTTCAATTGATAAGAACTATGCACTAAACTACTACACAAGACAATATTTGATTGCAACATATTAATTTGTATAACTACTCCAAGGCTTGATGCTTTGATGCTTCATCCTCAAAGTTTTGGTTCAAAGTAGGTGAGTGGGAGTTCATGCTTTGAGCATGTTCCTTATTGGGTGTCAGTTTAGGTTAACTTAGTGGGTTGTCTTCCTAGCTTACCACAAGTTCACCTTTGTGTGCATATATATTCTTGTGTTCATATATAGTGAAACTGATTAGTTCCCCTCATTGGAATGTGGGGCATCCACCATTTTCCTCTTTATAACAATTCTTTCCAAACTACACATTCAATTGTTATTTGGACCATATTATTTTTATTAATTAATGTCCATTAATGAGCAAAATAGATCAATGGGACTTGTTACCCCTCAAAGTGCATATACACTTTGAAATATTCTTTTACAACTTGGATCTCAGGAGCATATGCATATTTGGAAATGAAGACAAGGTTCTTTACATCAGAAGCAAGTAGCATGTTGAATTTGATGTGACCATTAGACTATAATGAATATCAAAGACTGGCCATTAAGTGTATTGGTGAGTCACTCAATAGTTCAAGGAGATGAAAGTAACAATAATGAGACAAGTTTTGTGGCCACTTGTCCAGTGGTACCTTACACTTAAGATATGTAGTAGGTTCTAGCTAGCAACGCCGACCTTGTTTTCATGGTGATTTTCAACTGATAGCCAAATTGAATTTGCAGGTTAGTGGGATGCTGTTGTATGTTGACGAGGAATCCATATTCAACTAACTATAGTAGATGTGATGGATATAACCTCTTTGGTTAAGTGCTTCGATTCTATGCTCAAAACCTTGAATATTTATAATAAGGTTAGGTCTATGACTTGGCAAGATACCATTGTTAACAACGTAATGGGAAGTTTATTATTGAGGATGGTAGAGCGAAAGAACATGGAAATAATGAATCTTTCTTACGACAATAGATACAAAAATTATACAACCCTTGTCAAAAATTGCAAAAAAAATGTTTTTAAGGTGGATGCCACATTAGCAGTGCTAATGAGCTCAAATTATGGATGTCAAGTGTTGGAATTGTTTCTAATAAGGATCAAAGTTTTATTCATTTTATTTTTTTGTCGTTTTTAAAGGCACGCGAGTATAGGTTGATAGAGGCAATTTAGGACTCTGTCTGTATTCCATTATTGTTTCTCCTAGTAGGTTATTCTCCAAAATCCCATGAACCAAAGCGGTCCAACAAATGAATATTATTTCTTTATTACATTGCCTAACCCTAGTAATGAGGAAAATGTTCAATTTGTCTTAGCAGTTTGAAAGAAAATATAGAACTCAACAGATTGATTGGTATGCTGAGAGGAATCAATCAGCATGGGACCTAAAAATGTTGTTTGTCAGTCAACATGGGTTAGTGCCTCTCATGGAAATACTCATATACATGCTCTTGATTGCCAATTTGTTTTTCAAAGGAAATATACCATTCCAAGAAGATACTTTCCATATTGGTCTTATTCCAGTTGTAATGAATATAATTTGTGTTTTTTTCATGCATAGAGCGGCAAGAATTAGACATAAAAATTACATCAGAGCTCGCAGAAAACATTTGATCCTTCTTAGGTCAATGATGATTGTTTTGGATGTCTTGAGGATTGTGAACAATTTGAGTTGGACAACTAGAGCCTTCTCACTTAGAGGTAGAAAATTTAAAAATTTAAAACAATTATTAGACGTTGTCACTCTATATACTGAAACAGATATGATGGATCAATCATGGAAACAAATATATTCTCCCTATGCTTCAAATGTTATTGTTGGGACTGCTCAGACGTCATCTTCTCAGGAAGAGATCATGCAATGACTCTTAAGTATAATGGAAAAAGAGCCACATTCCGGGCATACATCATGCCAAATTGAGCATATCCATCATCTGCTTGGAGGTTTAAGTAAACATAAAATGTTCTGCCTCTCTTGCATTAGTCATTAATAGAAAGAAAATAAAATGACGAACTAGATCATTTGATTTGCAAAAGTGGGAAGGATTCAACATATTTAGGATGAATGGTTTGGGTTATGAAATTCCTTTAGAGATTAAGACAATATCAAAATGCATAGAATCACATATACCCGTAATCACCTATAATCAATCTATAAGGATTCAACATGCTCTACGGTATATGTGATGATATGCATTTTGAAACTTAGTGTACCTATAACAAATACATGGCCAAAATTTTACAATTTTGACATAAAAAGTTCCCGCCAAAGATGCATAAATTGGTTTTTGATCTAAAAATTGGCATGTAGAGTAGGATATTTAGATTCACTTGCAAACATAATAAAGAATAATGCAAATAGTAAGTTTGAGATGCATAACATGGTAAATTTCATAGTAAAAAATGCAAGCAAGCTAAATTCAAAATCTATAAGGTCCATGACTGTAACTTTAAAACATTGAATTTGTAAAAAAGAAAACATAGTGGGATAGGATTTGAACTCTTACTGAATGGATAGACACATCATGTATTACTCTAGATATAGGGACTAAACCTAAGAGTTTAAAATATACATACTCCCCACATCTCAAGTGACTGAAAAACAATGATATTTATTCATATTATATGAACACCAAGATTTATTTGGAAAATAAATTCCAAAATTTAAACTATGAGAGGAACATAATCATAGATTCAGAGTTGCAAAAAAAAGAAGGGCGCTTCACTTTTAGGAAATGAACATATAGGCTTGTAGCTTTTCAAGATGAATCCTTAATGTATTTCAAAGTACAAAATAATCATATCTACTAACCTAAGTCAATATCTCTTCAACATAGATTACAAACCGAAGAAATCAGAGTAATTACCTTATTCGATCGCTTACACTAAGGGTTTATTTGATTTGACACTAAGTAAAATGACCAGATCTCCAAATAAAAAATAAATGGGGTGAATCCATGAAATTTGGTCTTCAAATAATAACCATTCCAAAAACTAAGGGTGAATGGTAGGACTATGCTCAAATTTTATAGAAACTTGGGGTGAATGGAACGACAAAGCTTGATTTTAATAGAAACTCGAGGCGAATGGGAGGACCACGATGGAATTTCACAATAACTTGGGGCGAATTGGGAGGATTGAGCTTAGATTTATGGGCTAAAATGAATTTTGTTTCTCCCCCAACAAACACCAGTGGGCTAATTATTTAATATAGATTTTGTTAAAACCAAATAATTTGGGGCTAAATGTAACCAAATTTATTTATACATTCTATATAAAAAATTCGCCCAACCAAAATTTCAAACCCCCTAATTTCTTCGATGGGCTAAATTTCGCCCCTAAAATTTTCCATGCTTCTGAATCCACACGATTGTAAAAAACGGTAGGACCACAACCACCCGCAGCGCATTGAAGGCTCATGAAAGCTCCATCACCTTCGAGAATTCGAATTTGGCTCCTCATGTACTTGGGATCATTGAATGGCCTTCCTTTGTGTACTTTGGAGCTATATCATGGAATCAATGAGTCCACATTTGGATCTAGTTATTTATTGGCCACCTCTTGGTCTATAAAAGGAAGCCATGGGCATGCATCCAAAGAGAGAAAATTAGAACAAGGTTATGCTACTAGAATTGTGTTGGAACTTCTTCCACCTCTTCCCATACCTACTAGCATTTCTCAAGCTCCCTTGCCACCTTCCTCCAAGGGGAAAGTGTTTCTCCCATTTTTTCTTTCAAGTTATTTAACATTTAGTGTGGACAAAAAGGACCTCCCTAAGGGAGATTGTTGGCTTCCCTTGAAGCCCACACCTCCTAGGTGACACTACATGTAACAAGCTTGACCATTGGGCAATCTAAACTAGTTCTAGCATTTGCTTCTTGTTGTAGTTTTCATATTCTCAACTCTTTTGCTTTGTTTCAAGTTATTTTCAAGTTTTTATTTTATTTTTGTTTTGTTTTTCTAAGAGCATGCATGATCAATTTGGAGTCAAACACATTTGATTTTAGTAACACAATACTGTGCCTTGTTGACAACCTCAAAGGATTTCCCCAAACGTGGGAAGTTCTACACACCTTTGTGCAAATTTTCCCACAACAACCTCTCTATCTAAAAAAGGATTGGAAGGTGATCAAATGAACCACAATCCCTTGCCGAAGTTCTTAATTTATCATGCTCTACCATAATTTTTTCTAACACTAGGAACTTGACAAGCCTTTTTGAAATACATTCATCCCCTACTCCAAAATTCTTCCATGTTGGGGCTGACTTGATGGATTCTATGTCATATAAGCCTAATTCAATTATTTCTAGAAAGTAATATACTAGGTGATCAACTCTAGAGTCTCTAGTGGTTATACCCTAAATTTAAGCTATTTTTCAAGTATTTCAAATATACTCTTATAATTGTATTCCTTTCCTTAAGTAATCATGGGTTGAAATGTTTATCCCAAAGCTCTTTCCTTTATTCATAATGCTTATACAAATTAATAATAGAAAATATCGTGCATATCACCAAATATTGCATTTCAATCCTAAAATTTACAATGATGGCAAAAAAATTGGTTAGATGCAATGATCCGTTCCACCCAGTCACTACTCCACCTAATCTCCCAACATCCAAAAATAGGGATCTCTGGTCCAAGAATGTTGTAACATACAACATAACCTTGTATACAATCCTTTATGTATGACAATGGGTTATATGTTTTAAAGAAAGAAATAAGGAACACAGAAATGTGATAGCAACCAGAACATTGCAAGATAGAAACTACTTCCAAAATTAAATAGTTGAATCCTTGCTCTATCTAATGGCAATTAAACTTGTGAGAATTGCAAGGTTCAGTTAAAGGTCAGAGAGCTCATCAAATCTAGTTCAAAAGAACACATCAAGTCATACAAGATGAAACACATTAAGCCTACAGATCGACATAATGAATCTTTAATTTATGACAATGAGTCATATGTTTTAAAGAGAAACAACATAAGTGGAAATAAGATATTGCAACCATAACATTGCAGTAAAAGCTATTTCAAGAATTAAATTGTTCCAAATCCTCTATCTACTGGTAATTAAATTATTTAGAAGTTTGAACAATTTCAAAATATGAAAAGTCTCAAGAGGTACAAATAATCCAAAAAGTCCAAGACTCACTGAGTACGTAGATAGAAGATCAAACTTCATTACTTTTATTTTTCTTATCAAAACATTTTTCCTACAAAAAATTGTGGTAATATGAAACAAATTCTAGTAAATACCATAAATAGAGCTATTGGACATGGCAACAATTTACGCAACCAAACCATGGGAAATAGAAGCAATGTCATTTAACCATTTCTTCACACTTAACCCATAGTCCCATTTTAATATATATGAAACATTTAGTCTAGCCTTTGTTGGGGAATGTTTTTGCAAATGAAATATGTGCAAGAAGAACAATTTTGTAGAGAAAAATAAATTTTCAAGAGGGAAAATATTTAGATACGAGTAAAAATGTTTAAAATATAATTTATGATTCTGGTTTTTTTTTTTTTTTTAATTTATGATTCTAGTTGTATATATGCACATTTAATGCTTAGATAAAATTTTAAGCAATTTTATGTTTAGTTGCATCTATTGTTGGGTGAAGGTTTTAATGGATTGTTGTTAGATGAAGGTTTTAATGGATGTTGTTGGTACCAATATTGAGCTTGCCAAATTTTGATGTTTAAGATCTCGCTGGTGGCAAAGGCCTACAACTTTATACAATTATTCTTACGCCTACCAAGTTTCAACTCTAACTGCATTCAACGTTACAACAAAAACTGGAATCAAGATTGTTATGGAGCAATAAAGTTTTTATTAGAGCCTTTTTTATGTTATAATATTAAAATATTTAATTTGATTTAAATCAAAATCAAATAACAAAATATAAAAAATGAGCTTTTATATTATATTATTATAATATAAAAAAATGCTATATTATAATAATGCTTATATTATTATAATAATATAATAATGTTTATGCTATTATACTAATATAATAATATTTATATTATTATAATAATTTAAATACCATGCCTCCCCCGAAAACATTAAAGCCCAAACCACATGAGAAGGGTGGTTTCCATTTTGGGATCCCTCCTCATGTCAACGGTCAAACACATTTGCCCTCCTGAAGTACTTCGCGTGCAAGGCTCTTTTCCTTATTACAATAAAGTAACAATTAATTTATAGGGTTAATCATTTTAATTAATATGTGGGGATTTTTGACATTATTTTAGTGTTTTCTCCAAAGGTAAAGAGAAGGAAGGTTTTGTTCATTGACATAATTTTATAAACAAGGTTACGAAGAAAGTAGGTAAAGTTTTATAGTATTTTAATATTATAAACTATTAATCACCTTTATTATTATTAAAAATAAATATATTTTTAAAGAAGCTAAGAAAGGACATTGATAGATCTGGGGCAACTGTTGGATTTAAGGTTCATGGGAAGAGTTAGAGCTGTTTCACTTTGTAATTCTTCTTTTTGCTACATTCTTTCATGAATGTATTTACTGGAGCATACTCTTCTCATTCCGATTAATAAAGAGCAACAATTATGGTGGTATGTCTGTTGTTTTAATTTCTGTTGTAAGCATGAATGTTATGTTGATGTCGAGCTTGGATCTAGAGACTCTTACAAACAAGTCTAAGGCATTTTGCCTTTATGAAGCCTCTGAGCCATATTGTTCATTTTGAGAAGAAATTAATTTTAGTTACATATGATATGTGTTTATGGGATGGATTCATGTAGAATGCCTGTCCTTGGTATTAATTCCAAGATCTTGCCCCTAACTCCATGCCCAACATAACAAGCCTCTAATATGCAAATCTAGCCAACAATTAGATTTAGTCATGTGTCTTCCAATTCCAACCTTGTCTTACTTATAGTTCTCCTCTGAAAATACGCTATAAACATTTAACCGTTAAAGTTGTTCTGCAACACTCAAGAAAACCATTTCTTGAAAATCAAGTGAGGGAGCCCCCTCTGATCCAGGATCTACATGAGACCTAAAGTAGGTTTATTATGTTCTTTGGTGCTACACTAATACCAACTTAGTGTCCCTCAAATGGTTACAACATAAATTGGTTCTGTTGCTGGGGACGAAGATATCGAAGTTATTTCTCCCCAGGGAAATGACAATCATAAGCTCTGAATTCTTGAGGTGGGGCAAGTTTCATATTGCAGGTTGTTCATACTTCACCTGGAGACTCCAAATAAAATTCCAAGACTCCACTAGGAAGAGCCTTGTAGACAGACAAACAAATGTCAGATGTTTAAATTTTGTTTATTGCTAGAAGCATCAATATAGAAAATTTCCATTTCAATATCTCTCTTCTAGAAGATCTTGTCAAACCAAAAGTCACACTCCCGTTTCTTTGAAAATTCAACCATCTGCCGAAGTTCCTCTTAAACTAAAATTTTATAGGCCTCTATGCTATACAAATTATGTTCGTCCATTCTCATATGAATTTATAGATCTCATACTTCCAAACATCCTTCATGATATTCCTGGAAAGTACTTGAAGCATCTTCCAAGATTCAATGGGGTTGATAGTGTCACAACAAAGAAACATATGGACAAATTTCATGATTATACCAATTATCTAGATATTATATACGATGATGTCTTCATGAGAATGTTTGCTCAAACATTGGAGGGAGATTGCAGAAAATGGTTCACAGAGTTACCCAGTGGTTCTATTTCATGTTTTCGGGATTTTCATGATATATTCCACAGCAGGTGGCATTCTATTCCCTAAGAGATGAGCCCAACATACCTGCATAATTCAAATCAGCATGAAGTCAGCAATCTTATCAATGATTTTGACATTAACTATGTGGAGGACTCTTATATCAAACAAGAAAGATTTGATGATCAAAGGTATGTTGACTTTCCTCAAGACAATCTTCATAAATTATTCTAGCTCTAGAATACCATGATTAATATACTTTTGTGTAGGGAGATCATGAGTGTCAAGAGGATATGGTTGATCCTTTAAAAAATATAGAGCCTGCTGATATTGTTGAAGACCTTGACATGGTTGTTTCTTTGCATCATTATTTTGCTGCACAAAAAATCATTGTTGAAGATGATAGACATAGTTTTGTAAAGAAACTTCTGAAGGATCTATTATCACATTTATAGTAGCTGGGGCTACCATATCTTCAGATCAGATTCCACTCCTTTTTCCAACCAGTCCTTTACACTGAGATGCTTGATATCAACATCATATGAGCAATCATTACAGGATCACTTGTGATTTTAGAGCATCCCATTAGCAGTTTATTTAGCCTTATGCCATGACTGAGTCCCAGGAACTCAGATTTGATGACCGATCAATAGCCATTTATACCATAAAGAACAGTATGCAGTGCCCAGATATGTAACAACAGGTTTCCAGTTGACAGATGATGGTTCAAGTAGTTGGTACAGGTATATGACCAAGCATATATATGGTTGTGTATTGGTTTATTACTGCTTTGTTGGTTATCCTTGTAGCTTGATTTAGCACTTAGCGGTCATGACCTGGCGGTCTATTTATATACTATGGACATGGTTGTTAACTTATATCTATATAGTCCTGCTTGCTCAAAATGTATGAAGTTCTTGTCTATACTCATTGGTTTCACCCTCCCTAGGAGAATGGAAGTGATCATTCCCACCAGTATATGGCTTGCTAGTGTTGGAACCACCTTTCACTTTCCTCGTCCATTTGTCACCATCCAGTCTCATTGTTTCCATGACTCACACATTAGCCTATGATATGGAGGATTCCCTCACTCTTGCCTCTTTGTTGGATAGCATCCCTGTTTAGTTGTGTCTTGGCTCTGAGTTGTGTAAGTTGTGTTGGCTAAAACCTGAAGCAGATAGTGCTACCATCGTTATATGTTAGTGGAAACTATTGTATATCTATAATTGTGAAAGCCCATTGAAATGAAATTCAAAACCTGTGTTTCTAAACATAATGAAAGAAGGGCTATGGAAATGAATGAAATTAAAACTCCCCAATGAAGGGAAATGAAAGGCCTAATAAAAGAAATGGTTAAATGTATGCTAAATCCAAAGATTGATGGCCAGTGAAATTAAATGAATGAAAGGCCCAAAAAGCAGTGGTTAAATATATGTTATATCCAATGACTGTTGGCCTTAGATTGCAATGATTAAACTCCTCATGGAGCCTATGGGTTGTGATATGAGATGGAGTAACATCTAATTCTAAGTGTCCCCTAGAGTCCCAAGTTATGTTTTTCCACACACCTAGTCATGGAGCCTCTAGAAAAGATCCTCATGGAGCTGAGTCATCTTGGATGTGAGTTGTAGAATTCTGCAAAGGTTGAATAAGCACTTCCCAAACAACTTACCCCATTTGTGAGACACTGCCATCCCCTCTATTATTTTTATCTGATATATGCTTGAGTGTCCCTATATCCAAAGTATCATGGTGTTAAGTTAGTATAGTCATCCCTTAGCCTTGCCTTTCATCCATCCATCTTCACCCACTACTAGCAAATTGATCACAGCCATAAAGTGAGTATATTCTTGAGGTTATGTTTTGAGCTATTATTATTTATAAAGTTTACATTGAATATCTTGTTTTAAAACCACCAGTGAAATGCTACTTCTTGTTTATAGTCTTGATATTTGAATAACTTATGAATCATGTCATATCCAATTACACTTGCAACATTTTGACGTTTTAGCCTGGGTCATATTATTGGTCAGTTTGACTTGGTCAAAATGAGTTTGACCAAGTCAACCACATAACATGAGATGTATTAGACCAGTGATGTTAGAGATTGATGATATATGGTATTTCATTTCCCCCCAGGTGGTTCCATGCAGCAGTTACAGGTTTTAGATGGTGATTTGTGATATTTTTATAATTGTGATCATTTACAGATTATTATTTTTAATATGTCCGAGCATGGTTATGATATTATATTATTATAAAGTTATCCATATGGTGTATGAGTATGCATATTTAGTGCATTTTGAACTTCTAAGTCCATTGGAATACTCAGTTTGCAGTTTCAGGCATTTTCAGTTGAGGTATGCTTCAATTTATCATTATGGTGCAAATTTGCCATTAAAAATGGCCTGGCAGAGCATTTTGGTTTTCTATTTGGTTCTCCTAGGGCGTTATAGAGGGAGTATGGGGTCCAGCCACTTGTGTTTACTATATTTACATACTCCCAAACATGTTGGTGCAGTTAGATTTGGCCCCGGATGACTAGATAGTGAGATACAAACATTTTTATCTTTTACAGGTGATTTATAGAGGAATAAAAAATGGTAAAATGGCTACAAAGGAATTCGATTTGCGATATTGAGGAAAGGAAATGGCATGAGGTTGATTGTGATTATGTATGTGATGTCTCCCACACCTTCCAGAGTAGTTGAAACATTAAGTGGGGCCCACACACACTCTCTGGGCTTATTTTGATGATTTTATGGTGTCTCTAAAGGGCCACTATTTGGCCTTGTGGTCACATTATTGTACTTTGATGATATTATATCTTGATATTGTTCCATGGGGACATAGTGGGAGGAATATTTCGCCTCCTAGACCCACCATGAGCTTATGTTGTGACTTAAAGTCACTTTTTGGGAGGTGCATTCCCCTAGGGCGATTTAGCTAAGATGCCCTCTTCTATTTTTGAGTTGATCCATGTACTTTATGTTGAGCTCATATAAACCATTGATTATAAGTTATGTATCTTTTTATCTCAACCACTCATTAAAAAGGTGGTTAGGGTTTTGGTCTCTCCCATTGCTATTTATATGAGAGACCCCCCTCATTGTAAAGGGACTTTTGGCTCTTGATTTTTGGCAATAAAGAAATATTTTTGGGAAAAACTCTTGTTCCTTTGTTATATATTGTTCTCGTGCTTGATTGTAGCTCCGATATCCCATCACATCTTCATTGTTTGATGAGTTTCCATGCTATACATTTTGCTTGAGGCGTGCTCTTCAGGAGTGCGATTTCATTGAAGGATTTTGCGAGGGCTCTCCGAATCTCTTCACTGGAAGAGTAAAATAATCAAGGAGTAGTTCTTATTGTGTTTTTGATCAATATTTATGCTCTTTGATTCTTCTTGCATCATTTACTTTCATTTCTGTAAATCAATTCTCATAGAGGTTATCATCTGTAGGAAGGAAGGGGCACTTGCTCTGGGAGAAAGTCGATTTCACCTTGGCAGCTGTCAAATTAAGTTGGAGTTGCTTCGAGGGAGTTGGAACATCATTTCACTTGGCATCTGCAAGTCACAGGAGGTAAGTACTTTATATTTTCCTGAGTTATTTTTCTATTCCAATTGTCTACTGCTATTTTCTCTTCAAACCCTAAGCTACTTTTTCTTTGGAAAATTCCCTAGCTCAAACAACTTGGTTTACTGGCAAACCATTTTTGGGTATTTCACCTTAGGAATAATCCAAGGTGGGCTTTCCAAGACGTCATCATTGAGGGACTCCTTGTGGCCCAATTACCTAGGCATTGATCTCTCTACCATTGCGCATTTCCTGTCGTGGCATGTTTTCCTGTTTTTGATGCTTGTTTTGGACTTGTGCTGCATATACGCTATCATACCTTGAATCAAGTCTAATATAAAGGTAATAGATATCCCCAAACCTAATCCTAACCTCTCTGCTTTGGACACGGTTCCCAAGGCATTGGATTTTTCTATCATTTGATAGTGCCGTGATTCTGGATCTTATCATTAAGCTAATAAGTCACTTGTACAATCACATTGGATCAAATTCACATCATTTAATCCTCTTGATCCAACCTTTAACTCACCTAGTGACTTCATCCATAGATCTAGGGTTTATCATACCTAACACCTTACGTAATTCATCTAATTTGATCTGGTGTCTTGGTTATATCTCTCCTGTCGGGAGTTGATCTAGGTCCTCCCCATTGTTATCTAGGGCTTGGATAACACAAAGCGAAGAGTGCCTCGATTGGCATGACAACCAATCCACCTTGGGAATCAAGTCCCTCTAGGTTCAACAATTTGGTTGCATATCCCCTTTACCATCTTGTATAGGATCCATCATTAGGGGCAACTAAAAAATTGGTGATAACATTTTGGTGCCATTGCCGAGGAGGTAGAGGATTACGTTCGGTGTCTGCGAGTGTTCGTGCGTTATCTCATATCTTATCGCATCCAGTATTTTTGTTTGGTGATTGCATTTGTCATTCCTTAATCATTACAATCACCATCTTAATTCACTCATCTCACCTCTCCTATGACATTTACCTTATCGGTGAATTACTTGTGTGGTTCACTTGGTGACTCCAGCCCGCGACTCTACTGAGGACCGAACCCAACATATAAATCTTAAATTCCTTGATCGTCCAACTAATTCTGAAGGAATCCCCGTAACTTAGACTCGGAACTGAAGACAAATTAAAGAGAATTCATCCAAATTCTTTTGGAAGATTTCTAATCCTAATTATTCACTGAGTCATTTTCTAGGATCTCCTTCATCTTCATCTAGTCCAATGGCTGGTACAAACGTTGGTGGAAACCAAAACAATCCTCTGCAGAATCCTAGAATTTTTAGAAGAAAGGCTAAGGCTTCTCCTTTTGATTTTTCCCAAATCCAGGGAGCCCCCCATGACATGCCTGAAAAGTATTTTGAAAAAGTTCCTAAGTTTATGTAATTTCAGCTATAACTATTGAAGATCATATAGACAAAGTTTGGGGACATATGGAAGCATATGGAGCATCTAATGAGTATGTCTTCATGAGGGGCCTTCTGGCATCTTTGGAAGGAGATTCTCGGAAGAGGTTTGATTAGTCACTTGCTTCATCCATCAATGGATATGGCGATTTAATCAAGAAGCTTAATAATGAATGGTCACGTAAGTTAGATGGGGAATTTCTCTTGCATCAAATTTTTGACATTAAGAAGAAAGATAATGAAACAATCCATGAATTCAACCTTAGATTTGATAAGAATGTAGCTAATATCCCATATGACATTAAACCAAAATATCCAGCAATCCTAATTCATTATTTAAACTCTTTTGAAGGATGGCTTGGATATCATTTGAAGGATAAGAATCCAAATGACCTAAAAACCACACAGTTGAATGCTAAAACTGCTGAATCAAATGCGACATCCATGGGGAAACAAAACTTTTTTTATCATTATTCCCCATCCACTTCTAGATTTGATCCTAAACTTCGAAAATCCAAGGAACCTGTGACTGAGCCTAAGGACAAAAAGGACACATTAGAAACAATGCAAGAAATGATGAGGCAATTGACTGTCCTAACTAAGGATGTAATGAGGACCCATGAGTCTGAGCGGTATAGGAACCCTTATGGCCCCAAACCTTATTGGAACAATAACAGAAGGCATGAGGGAGAGAGAGATAGAAGGAATCCGGAAATTCCAGAAAACTCTGAGAGAAAGAATGTAAATTGGTGTGACAAAGCAGAAGAAAAACCTCTAGGCACCACTTACCCTGATGATCAACCCGAAAACATAAATTTGGTTCAAGATTTATCTTATGATGATGATTTCAGAAGAATTCTCCTAGAAGAAGAAATAGAGAAAGATGAATTAAGTAATGAACTAAGCTCCTCATGTTCTGCAATTAACCTCCCTGAGCAAAATGAGCAACCCAAGCTTCAAATTTATAAACGACTTAGTGTTAATCCTCATCAACCTTCCTTCCTTGATAAACGTAATGTTGCTAAAGAAGATAAAAGGGAAGAGGAGAAAATTTTCCCTTGTAATTATAATTTGAATATTGATATGAAAAAGGAGTTGGGAAAAATCATGTGCAATATCCCTATAGTTTAATTAATGAAAGTCCCTTCAGTTAGAAGACAAGTAGAATATTGTTTTGAAGGAATCGACCAAAAGAAGATTCCTGAGATTTCTTTGGAATCATGTCATATACATAGTCTATGTGGGAAATAAATTAGAAGAGTTGAAAAATATCCACCCATCAACATTCAGTCTTCTATTTATGAACGAAAGAATGGTGGTCACCCTCCTTTCTACCTTATCTTACACATTCAAAATGTGCTCCTTCACAATTGTATGTTAGATTTTGGAGCCACCATGAATGTCATGCCTTTGCATGTCATGAAGGAAATGGG
Source organism: Larix kaempferi (assembly GCA_027924585.1). Classification (NCBI taxonomy): domain Eukaryota; kingdom Viridiplantae; phylum Streptophyta; class Pinopsida; order Pinales; family Pinaceae; genus Larix; species Larix kaempferi. Next base: position 20,110,696 of record BSBM01000994.1, on the reverse strand, counting down.
TTTGGAGGTAACTAGACCTTATGGAAATGTCCATGGCATTGATTCAAGACGTGTACAGTCCTATGGTTTAATTAAAAACCTAATAGTTGATATTTTTGCATGCTCAGACATATCCACCATGATGGATGTTGTTGTAATATATTTTCCCCCAACATATGGAATTCTTTTATCCAGGAAGTGGGAAGTTGGCTTAGGTGGATATCTTATGATGGACCTATCTTATATCTATGTCCCTAATTCTGATGGTTCCTTAATCCGAATCAATAGAGATCCATTCATTGACAAACATTTGTAAACTTTTGAAGATGGGATAAAAAATACTTATGGGGATGAGCTATTGAATAGTGCTAAGGTTAGCATGATTAGAAATGATGATGAAATTTGGGGATTATCTCAATTAGAGAATGTGTTCATGGTAATGGGAGAAATTGACTCTTCCTAAGAAGAGGAGGGGATAGCTGAACTTGCTAGGAGAATAAATTTGGAAATGAAATTAAGTGAAGTATCTAAAGAGATTCGGGAATTGAGAAACATAAGTGACTTCAAGGTCAAGAACTGAATAATGAAGTAAATCAAGAATTAATTAATGAAAATCCAAAACCTGAAGTTGTAGATGATTTGGATGACATAAGACGTGGTGAACGTATTCCAAGAACAATTAGGGAATTCAATGCTCTTTATGATGATAATCTAGCTAGAGGAATGAAAGGCCTTGACCCCATTCTCCCATGGACAAACCACAATGAAGGAACACATCCTTCTCCTATATCGGAAAGCGATGATGAAATAAATGAATCCAATTATTATGATGTTCCTGATCGTTTGTCTCACATGTCTTTGGGATATGGTGTTTTGATGCAAGTCCATGACAACTCTATGAGTTGGCAAGAGGATGCTTTAATTAACGATTCCCATGAAGGAGATTTTGATTTAAACAATCTTGCTACTTTTCAAGAATCTCCTTCTTGCAATCAAGTAATTTTTTTATCTGCATATCCTAACATCCTGAGATTTTTATTGCCACTTGAGTTGTCTAATCATCAAAATCATGATCCTTCTCACATTCCTAATTCCTCAATTTTTCACTTAGAAGCTCCAACCAATGGTTTAGAAGATATGAGCATTCCAGTTCCTTCAGGGGAAGGAAATAGCCATAGTAATGATGTATCACATGTGCCTCCTTCTTCAGAAGTAAGCAGATATTTTTGGATTGTAGGAGAAACACCAAAGTTCATAATTCACTCTCAAGATGAGGAGCCTAATGTAGGTGCTCAAGAGACGAGAATAGAGATTAGAGAAGTCTTGGTTGGTAGTGTAGCTATTCCCATCGACGGTGGTCCACTCAGGTTCAATGCGGTTCCTTCTAGGAGGAACTTGAGAATTGTCATTTGTCACCCCAGAACCTCGCAATCGTGCTGAGATTCATCCAATTCCTGTACGCAATATCAAAGTTATCCCTAAATCTATAAACATGAATATATTTTTTTCTTCTTCTGGAAATCAAGTCATCATCCCAAATCATTTATTATATATCAGATCTGGACAGGATGATGACATATGGGTAGGACCTCTCATGGTTGAAAGATGTATTGGAGACATGTGCTTTTTAGCTACTGGTAGTGGAAAACGTATTTTGCTTCCTGTTACCTAGCGAGAGTTGAGGGATTATGTCCCTCAATTGACTTAGTCCTGGACTTCTTGCTTTCCTGGTAGGATAGAGTAGGTAGTGATTGAATAATCTCACTTGAGAAGTAGTTTAGTATTTTTCACCATTGAGTCTGGCACCTTTTCATCCTTAAGCTCACATTTGAAGCTAGTAGCTAGTTTTGAGAATTTTTCTTTTCTTTTGTTCCTACAAAATAATAAATTTGAAGTTCTGTTAGTAGATTAGTTTCCTTGTGGCATTTCATTTCAGTTATGTTATTTTTGATATTTATGTACATACATGCATGTTTTCTGACGACCGGTCTGCGAGTTTGGTATAGCTCTTGGTATCTTGCAGATAACAGGTACATTTTTTAAGATGATGCAGAGCTAGAGTGCATGGTTGAGGATACGAGTAGCAGAGTGATGAGGACCAGAGATTCTAAGGTTCTCAAGCGCTCTATTCAGCAGAGCACTTATCCCAGATGGAGCCAACTATTATCACATCTATAGTTCCTGGGGCCACCATATCTTCAAAGCAGATTCCAGTCCTTTTTTTATCCAGTTCTTTACACTGAGATGCTTGAGATCAGCATCAGATGAGCAATCATTCTAGGATCACTTGTGATTTCAGAGCAAGACATTAGTAGTTTATTCATCCTTATGCCATGATCGAGTCTCAGGAACTTAGATTTGATGACCGATGTAGCCATTTATGCCATACAAAGTAGTATGCAGTGCCCATATATGTAGTAGCAGGTTTCCAGTTGACAACTGATGGTTCAGGTGGTTGGTACAGGTATATGACCAAGCAAGTATATGATTGTGTATTTGTTTATTATTGCTTTGTTGGTTATCCTTGTAGCTTGATTTAACACTTAGTGGTCACAACCTGGAGGTCTATTTATATAATATGGACATGGTTGTTAACTTATATCAATATATTCCTGCTTGCTCAGAATGTATGAAGTTCTTGTTTATACTCATGGGTTTCACCCTCCCTAGGAGAATGGAAGTGATCATTCCCACTAGTATATGGCTTGCTAGTGTTGGCACCACCTTTCACTTTTCCCGTCCATTCGTCACCATCCAGTCTCATTGTTTCCTTGACTTACACCTTAGCCTATGATATGGAGTATTCCCTCACTCTTGCCTCTTTGTTGGATAGCATCCATGTTTAGTTGTGTCTTGGATTTGAGTCGTGTAAGTTGCATTGGCTAAAACTTGAAGAAGATAGGACTACCATCATTACATGTCTGTGAACACTATTGTATATATATTGTGAAATCCCATTGAAATGAAATTCAAAACCGGTGTTTCTAAACACAATGAAAGAAGGGCTATGGAAATGAATGAAATGAAAACTCCCCAATGAAGGGAAATGAAAGTCCTAATAAAAGCAATGGTTAAATGTATGATAAATACAAAGATTGCTGGACAGTGAAATTAAATGAATGAAAGGCCCAAAAAGCAGTGGTTAAATATATGCTATATCCAATGACTGCTGGCCTAAGACTGTAAGGATTAAATTCCTCATGGAGCCTACGGGTTGTGATAGGAAATGGAGTAAGGGACAACTAATTATAAGTGTCCCCTAGAGTCTCGAGTTATGTTTTTTTGGACACCTAGTCATGGAGGCTCTAAAAAATATCCTCACAGAGCCGAGTCAGCTTGGATGTGAGTTGTAGACTTCTGTCAAGGCTGAATAAGAACTTCCCAAACAACTTATGCCATTTGTGAGACATTGCCATCCCCTATGTTACTTTTATCCAACATATGCTTGAGTGTCCCTATATCCAAAGTATCACGGTGTTAAGTTTGTATAGTCATCCCTTAGCCTTGCCTTTCATCCATCCATCTTCACCCACTACTAGCAAATTGATCACAACCATAAAGTGAGTATATTCTTGAGGTTCTGTTCCGAGCTATTATTATTATTAGAGTTTACATTGAATATCTTATTTTAAAACCGCCAGTGAAATGCTACTTCTTGTTTATAGTCTTGCTATTTGAATAACTTATGAAGCATCTCATATCCAATTACACTTCCAACATTTTGATGTTTTAGCCTGGGTCATATTATTGGTTAGTTTGACCAAGTTAACCACAGGACATGAGATGTATTAGACTACTGATGTTAGAGATTGATGATGTATGGTATTTCATTGCCCACCAGGTGGTTCCATGCAACATTTACAGGTTTCAGATGGTGATTTGTGATATTTTTATGATTTTGATCACTTACAGATTATTATTTTTAATATGTTCGGGCATGGTTATGATATTATATGATTATACAATTATCCATATGGGGTATGGGTATGCATATTTAGTGAATTTTGATCTTCTTAGTCCATTGGGATACTTAGTTTGCAGTTTCAGGAATTTTCAGTTGAGGTATTCTTCAATTTATCATTCTGGTGTAGATTTGCCATTAAAAATGGCTCGACAGAGCAGTTTGGTTTTCTATTTGGTTCACCTAGGGTGCTATAGAGGAAGTATGAGGTCCATCCACTTGTTTTTACTATATTTCCATATCCCAGACATGTTGGTGCAGTTTGATTTGGCCTCGGATGACCAGATAATGAGCTACAAGCATTTTTATCTTTTACAGGTGATTTACAAAAGAATAAAAAATGGTAAAATGGCTACATACGAATTCGATTTGGGTTATTCGGGCAAGGAAATAGAATAAGGTTGATTTTGATGATGTATGTGATGTATCCCACACCTTCTAGAGCAGTTGTAACATTCAGTGGGGCCCACACACACTCTATGGGCTTATTTTTGATGATTTTATGGTGTCTTTGAGGGGCCACGATTTGGCCTTGTGGTCACATTATTGTGCTTTGATGATATTATATCTTGATATTGTGCCATGGGGATACACTAGGAGGAATATTTGACCTCCTAGACCCACCATGAGCTTATGTTGTGACTTAAAGTCACTTTTTAGGTGGTGCATTCCCCTAGGGCGATTTAGCTAAGACGCCCTCTTCTATTCTTGAGTTGATCCATGTACTTTATGTTGAGCTCATCTCAACTGTTGATTATAACGTATGTATCTTTTGATATCAACCACTCATTAAAATGGTGGTTAGGGTTTTTGTCTCTCCCATTGCTATTTATATGAGAGACCCCCCTCATTGTAAAGGGAGTTTTGGCTATGGATTTTTGGCAATAAAGAAATATTTATGGGAAAAAATCTTGTGCCTTTGTTATAGATTGTTCTCGTGCTTGATTGTAGCTCTGATATCTTGTCATGTCTTCATTGTTTGATGAGTTTCCATTCTATACGTTTTGCTTGAGGCATGCTCTGCAAGAGGGCGATTTCATTGAAGGAATTCGTGAGGGTTCTCCAGATCTCTCCATTGGAAGAGTAAAATAATCAGGGAATAGTTCTTATTGTGTCTTTGATCAATATTTATGCTATTTGATTCTTCTTGCATCATTTACTTTCATTTTTGTAAATCAATTCTCATAGAGGTTGTTATCTGCAGGAAGGAAGGCGCACTTGCTATGGGAGAAAGTCGATTTCACCTTGGGAGCTGTGAAATTAAGTTGGAGTTGCTTCGAGGGAGTTGGAACATCATTTCACTTGGAATCTGCGAGTCACAGGAGGCAAGTACTTTAGATTTTCTTGATTTATTTGTCTATTCCAATTATCTACAGCTATTTTCTCTTCAAATACTAACCTGCTTTTTCTTTGGAAAATTCCCTAGATCAAACAACTTGGTTTACTGGCAAACCATTTTTGGGTATTTCACCTTAGGAATAAACCAAGGTGGGTTCTCCAAGTCGTCATCATTAAGGGACTGCTTATGGCCCAATTACCTAGGCACTGATCTCTCTACCCTTGCGCATTTCCTGTTGTGGCTGTTTTCCTGTTGTTTGATGCTTGTTTTGGACTTGTGATGCATAGACGTTGTCATACCCTGAATCAAGTCTAATCTAAAGGTACTAGATAGCCCCATTCAGAACCCTAACCTTTTTGATTTGGACATGTTTCCCAAGGAAGTGGATTTTTCTATCATTTGCTAGTGCCTTGATCCTAGATCTTATCATTAAGCTAATAAGTCACTTGTACAATCACATTGGATCAAATTCAGATCATTTAAGCCTCATGATCCAACCTTTAACTCACTTAGTGACTTTATCCATAGATCTAGGGTTTATCATACCTAACACCTTACGTACTTCATTTGATTTGATTTGGTGTCTTGGTTAGATCTCTCCTTTCGGGAGTTGATCTGGGTCTCCCCCATTGTTATCTAGCGCTTGGATAACACAAAGTGAAGTGTGCCTCGATTTGCATGACAACCAATCCACCTTGGGAGTCGAGCCCCTCTGGGTTCACCACTTTAGTTTCCTATCCCCTCTACCATCCTATATAGGATCCATCATTAGGGGCAACTACAAGATTGGTGATAACATGATCTTAAACAAGGTTGTAATTCTCCATATGAGCACAAAAAACCTTTAGAGTCTATAGAGTCCAATCAAGGACAAATACTGACACCTACATAAAATTCAAAAACATTGTATGCGGATTTGAATATGCAAGCAAACTCGGCCAGGATACAATTATTGCCTAAATTTCTAACTCAAGAGGATATTTCTGCTTCCCATTCTTACACTGATAGAGGAATATATGTAGAGTGTTAGGAGGGTAATGTCTATAGAGTAAATCTTGTTGATGAAGGAGCAACTATTGTACAAGATCATCAAAATATGTCGCAAGATATGCTCCAGGTCCATACTCCTGGTCATATTATTTCTTAGAGTTATCAAAAGCAACCTAAGGATCACATCACTTTTTTGTGCAAGGAAACGACATTGTTGTTCATGAAACCTTTGTATATAGGAATGAAGAGAAGTATACTATATATTTTTAATTTCGCATATTTCTAGTCAAAATATTTTTGAAGGGGTTTTCAAAGGAGATTTCTTTTGCAAAAAGAGTTTTTTTATAAGGTATTTTTCTTCCTATTTCTTTCCAAGGGGTACATTCAAAAAGTTTTTTTCTAAGACATTTCTGCAAAGGAGTTTTTATTCCAAGTTATTTTTGCACTTCTTATTTCTTTGCAATGGGTTTTTTCAAGGTATTTTTTTTCAAATGTATTTTTACAAATATTTCTTTGCAATGGGTTTTTTCAAGGTGTTTTTTTTTCCAAAATATTTTTGCAAAGGAATTTGTTTTTACAAAGTATTTTTTCAAGTGTTTTTTTCAAAGAATGTTTCTTTCCAAATGGTGCATTTAAAGAGTTTTTATTCCAAGGTATTTTGTGCAAAGAAGTTTTTATTCCAAGTAATTTTTGCAAAGGAGTTGTATTTTTCCTTCTTATTTCTTTGAAAGGGGTCTTTTCAAAGAGTTATTTTCCCAAGATATTTTTGCAAATGAGTTATTTCTTTGCAAAGGGTTTTTTCAAAGTATCTTTTTTCCTAGATATTTTTGCAAAGGAGGTTTTTTTTACAAAGTATTTTTCCAAGTGGTTTTTTCAAAAAAAGTTTCTTTCCAAAGGGTGCATTTACAGAGTTTTTATTCCAAGGTATTTTTGCAAATAAGCTTTTATTTCAAGGTATTTTTGCAAATGAGATATATTTTTCCTTCTTATTTCTTTGAAAAAAGTTTTTTCAAAGAGTTGTTTTCCCAAGTTATTTTTGCAAAAGAGTTATTTATTTGCAAGGGTTTTTTAAAAAATAAAAATTTCCAAGATATTTTTGCAAAGGAGTTTTTTTTTCCAAGTGGTTTTTTCAAAGAAATTTTTTTTCCTAGGTATTTTTTCAAATAAGTTTTTTTTGCAGTGGTTTTACAAAGAAGATTTATTTAGAAGGTGTTCTTATTCTTTTCCAATGGGTTTTTTCAATGATGATTTATTGTCAAGGAGTTCTTATTTCTTTCAAAGAAAGTTTTTTTTCAAAAGAGATTTCTTTTCAAGGGGTTTTTTCAAAGGAAATTTATTTCCAAGGAGTTTTTCTTCAAAAGACTCTTACAAGATTTTGATAAGGTAAAGTAAATTTCAGTTCACGTGTTTATAAATTTCGTAACTGTTTTTAAATCTTAATTTTTTTTTTTACTATAAAGTGATGATTCTTTAATTCATCATCTATAGATTAAACAATCATGGGCAGTAAGAGAAGCTGTCAAAGAAAATATGATCGTAAACGTGATGATGATGATGATAATAGAGAAAAAAAAACTCAAATATCGTGCCAAAAAAGCAAGGCCTGCGTAAACGCAAGCGACAATTATTGAAAATATAAATATAGATTTACATGATAACGTTGATGAAATGGAAATTGAAAATAGAGTACAAGAAGAACAAATTGAAGTTGAAGAATTGTTCAAGATCTAGAAAGTGGACCTGGTATGTATATATCATGTATTTTCCAAACTCATTTTTGATAATGAATTGTATTTTAGGATATATGTTAAATTAAATTTAACTTGATGTATAGATACTTTTACTATTGATGATGAAATGTTAAAAGACGTTGATTGCAACAAATATGGAAAAAAAATACCCATACATGTTGCACGATATCGTGCTAAATTTTTTTATGATGATGTTCTGAAGGATTATTCAATAGTAGGACAAACACAAATATTGAGATTTTTATTATTGTCCAAGAAGTTAGAAGGTGTTACGCCATTATTGGGTATTCAAAAGGCGACAAAAGAGTCGAAATTGAAACATAATGTGATAGAAAATATAGGTGATGCAATAAAAAATTTGGAAAATCCAGGAAGAAAGATACCATTGCTGCACGTAAAGCAATTCAGATAGCAATTGTTTCAGCTAGAACTATACAAAAATGTTTGACAACACAACTAGCAAAAGCAGTTGGAACCTCAAGAAAGACATTATACAAACATAGCAAATTTAGAATGCAAATAAATGAAAATGATGAAATTGCTTAATGGGCAATTATTTGTAGACAACCTTACAAAGATAGAATGGGAGTAGGTGTTAAAGATATTGTATGAGAATATTGGTTGGCACATGCTCGAGTTTCACCAAATTCAAGGGATGTGATACGACAAAGAGTATCACGAGGGGTATATGAAAGTAGTCCAAAACATATAATGGATATGACACAAGTACAATTGTTCAATAAATTCAAGGAAGATCATCATGAAATTAATGTGTCAATCACAACATTTGTGCAACAAAAACCATGGTTTGTTAGACCTATTACTATACGTGACACATGTTGTTGCCATTATCATGTGCAATTTCAATTATATAATGACATGTTTTTTGAATTTGGTAAAATGTTTTGGACAAATTCACCACCTCCGCCCATAGTACGTGAATTCATATCGCAAACTCTATGTGAGAGAGATCACGATGAAGTATTTTATAATAAGAAATGTGTCAATGAAAAACATTGTCATCATTGTGGAAATCTGGTCTTATTCCACAATAGATATCCTATCGATAATGATCACTCGCTGTCAAATGTAACTGTTGATTGGAGAATATATGAATACATCGGTTATGCTACAAGTTCTAGTGATGCACATTCCAAAAGAATTGATTTGCGAGAAGATAAAATATGTGTGGCAGATTTTCTCAAGAAATTTGAAAGTGAAATTAATAAATACACCAAGCATTCACATAGAGCATGATGGCAAAACCTTCAATTCAAACAGTCTCGCGAAATTTTTCCACCAGGAACAATTTTGTTAGTGGTTGATTTTGCATAAAACTACACATTTGCTGCACAAAAAGAGATACAGAGTGAATACTATCATTCTGACCAAGTTTCGATATTTGTCCATGTTCTATATAGACATTCTCAACATGATGTTGATGGCATTAAAATCATGTGTGACAATCGAGATGTGATTAAAGAATATCACTTTTATATCAACGATGATCGTACACACGATACACATTTTGTTCAACATTGTATTGAAAATATTTTCTACAATTCACTAGAAGGACGTGAAGTTAAATTCAATGAACACTGGATATGGTTGGATGGATATGCGGGACAATTTAAATCTTCGCGATCATTTTATTGGTTATGTCGACTTCATAAAGCATTGAACATTAAACATCGCTGGAATTTCTTTGAAACTGGACATGGAAAATGTGAACATGATGGTGCAGGAACATGCGTAAAAAGAGCACTTCGAAGATGGAAAATGAACCATTCTTCTGCATGATTTCATTCAGCTGCAGAGGTTGTCCAGTGGTGTAAATTACATCCAAGCCATGATTATAATCAACAATCAAAAGATGTGCGGAGGTATGTACACGATTTTTTTAATTTATATTAATTATCAATTAAAAAAAATGTACACTAACATTTAAGTATATGTACACTAACATCGCTAGTTGTCATTTGTGTAGGTTTTTTTGGCTTGTTGGGGTCCAAAATATAAATAGATCAATACCATACGATGCTAGCACCATACATGGGACTAGATATTTTCACTCTATTCAAACAAAATTCTTCCAAAATGTGTTTGCATTTGACAGTAGAAAACAATCATGCTTTTGTCATATTTGCATTGAAAATGTTGAATCTACAGAAATTTGTGAAAACGTAACGAACAAAGACATAAAACATTGGAAACACACAAAGATTAATCCTAAAGGAAAACTACGACTAGCAAGCGTAGAAGAATTAGAATCAGAAGAAATAACAATATCATCTGATGGCGACAGAATTTCAGATCTTGTTAGAGAAGGTAATGATCTTACAACTGTTTTGTCGATTGTTCATTCTTGTCCATCACCTTATGTGTATATTAGTCAATTTAATTGATTTAAAAACCCTAACACCAATCGTAATTTGCACATGGGATGTTTTCACTGTGATTGCACCTATAGACAACAATGAAAATGTGAAGTGTTATTTGATGCGATGCATTGAAGAAAAGATAAAGTTATTGGAGGACTACAATGACAACAGATATACATACTGGAGAGGATCCATCATTTTAAAAGGCTATTTTTTTTAGCAGACCCATATGACTAAAAATTATGTTTACTTTCAGGATTATGAACCTGATGTTATATGTTTTCAATATAGTCATTTAGTATGTGCATATCGAATAAAATTGGTACAAGTTCTATCAAAAAAACAATTAAAAACTAAAAAATGGAAATTGTCAAAATATGACAATGAACGGATAATTAAGGACGACATTCAATTGCGATGTTTTTAACTATATAAAAAATGAATCGATCGATGTTTTTGTCCATGTCCATGTCAAATGTTGTGTACAATATATATTTTTCTTTGAACTATGTTTATGATCTTGAATGAGAACTAGAATAAGAGTTTAAATGATCATATATGAATGGAAGTTGTTAGAAGGCATGGGACAGATGGCAGCATTTGCACTCCACCACTAGCTGTTGGTTATGGGACAACTACCCCTAAATTTATGGCATTATCCCCTAGGTGGGTGGAAGAGAGAAGGTAGCTCATTAATGACCAATTAACCACTAAAAGGCCTAGGCAGCCTACATGAGGCAATTCGAATTGAGCAGACAACCCCCTTACAATATTTTTCTGCAGAAATATTCCTCAAGTGCATCAGGTGATCATTAAGAGATTCGAATAGGGAGGCTATGTGAGAGTGCAATTGTGAATCTACAAATTATTCTGAGAAGGAAAAGATCCATAGGTGCTGGTGCAGGTCTCTTTGATCAAGTATGCTGAAATGAATTCGAAAATTATTTGGTAATGAAAACTTTAATGTGTAATTTCGCCTTAAATTATGTGTAAAGTACTTTATTCGGGTCTCCATATGTCTATTAGACCACTTAAGGGATGAGATAATGGATGTGGTTGTCCCCACACTCTGCCCCAAATCTTTACTTTTGACTGAAGTATGTATGTGAAGAATCACCGAGAAACCTGCTAGATTTCATCTGATCCATTTCATGCTTCTCTAATGTACTTAATAAATGAGAAATTATTATTTTTGATCCATTAGATGGGTTAATCCATTTCTATTTTTGTGGTGGGATAAACAATCCATATAAATATGATCCATGAGTTTTTAAAATATCACTTGTGTAAGTTCACATAACTGAAATCATGGCAAATGGAGATAACGATCATTTGATTTTTAATCACAAGCAAGGATTCCAGGATTGTGAAGCTTATGCTAAATTAGAGCAATGATTATTTACAACAAATCGATGAAAATTTATTAAATTGTTGTCTAAAATCATTGCTTTAATTTAGAATAAGCTTCATAATCCTGTAATATTTGCTTATGATTAAAAAACAAAAAAATTGCTAAATCCCCATTTGCCATGATTTCAGCAGCATAAAATGTACTTGAATATTGAAAATAATAATCATTTGTTAAAAATTGAAAATATGAATCATTTATAAAAATTTCAATTTATCATTTATATGAAATTTGAACCTAACATTCTTTCTTAACATTCCTAACATTCGTGTTTCACTATCAAAATTTGAACCTAACATTCATTTTTAATATTCCTAACATTCCTATCAAAACTTCCTAACATTCATTCTTAGCATTCCTAACATTCATTCTTAACATTCCAAACATTCCTATAAAAACTTTCTAACATTCCTATCAAATTCATTCTTAACATTCCTAACATTCCTATCAAAACTTCCTATCCTATCAAAACTGCCTAACATTTATTCTTAACATCCATTCTTAGCATTCATAACATTCATTTTTAACATTCAATTCTTAACATTTCAAACATTCCTATCAAAACTTCCTAACATTTCTATCAAAATTTGAACTTAACATTCATTCTTAACATTCCTAACATTCACATCAAAACTTCCTGACATTCATTCTTAACATTCCTAACATTCATTCTTAACATTCCAAACATTAGATTGCACCTATCAAAACTTCATAGCATTCATTTTTAATATTCATATCAAAACTTCCTAACATTCATTCTTAATGAACGTAACATTGATTCTTAACATTCCAAACATTCATAGCATTAGATTGCACCTATCAAAACTTCATAACATTCATTCTTAATAATCCTATCAAAACTTCCTAACATTCATTCTTAAAATGAACGTAACATTAATTCTTAACATTCCTATAAAAACTTCCTAACATTCATCCCTAACATTCCTAACATTCCTATCATTATTTACATCTCAACACTGAAACATACATACATAAATTTAATAATACATATATTCATAAATATGTAAAAACATATTCTAAACATTTACCACACAGAATATGTAAGTTCAATGTACATGTGTATATAATCCCCCAAAAAACATGTATGAACATGTGAGTTCAATGTACATATGTATAATCCAAAAATAAAGCTCATCGATGTCCAAAACTGCAATATATATATCAACAAAAAAATAGCAATATAAATCATTCTCTAAATGGAAGTCCACAACTATACTCCACTAGGGTTTTTCCTTGGACTCGACCCAACCTACAACATGGTTAAAAACAGATTATGAATATCATAAATTATTTAAATAATTTTAAACTAAATTCAAACATTAAAATATTAAACTTATATCAAAGAACACTTCAATTACCTCAAATTCTCTAAATGGAAGTCCACCACTATCCTCCATTGGAGTCTTCCCTCTGTATCGAATAGATTGAAGAGACCCCTCCACTAGAGTCTTTCCTTTGCCTCCAAGAGATGGAAGAGACCTAAGCTGCAACATGTATAAAAGCAATTTATGAATCTCATAAATGATTTAAACTATTTTAAACTAAATTCAAAAAATTAAAATATTAAGTTCTTATATATCAGAGAATAGTTCAATTCTAAACAAAATTACCTCAGTGTCAATATCCACATGCATCAAGGAACCCATATCTTGACCGCCAATTTCCAGATGTTCTCTTCCCTAAAATTTAAATTTTGTTAATAAATAAAACATAATGCAAGAAAAACAAACTAAAATTAAGTAATTAACTTAAAACCGAAATGAAAAAAATTAAAATCATTAGCTCACAATAGATGGAAAATCATGAAAAAAGTTCGAATCTAAAGAAACTTGCATGGATAAGTCAAATTAACAATACGATACATAGTTAAATTAAAAAACAAAAAGATAAAATATCATTCAAACATAAATATAAATATGTATATAATAAATATACCTCTCCAAGATTTGCTTCTACATTTTCAACATTTTTATTATTGGAGACTCGAAATTATGTTCATTCATCATTCTAGAAAACTGCAACCAATAAATATTTACGTAATGTATTTATTACTATACATCAAAATAGACATAATATCATACATAGATATAATGTAACAAAAATTTCAATTCAAAATGAATAAAATAAATAAATAGATTGAAAGTACACAAACCTCTCCTAAACTCGATGTGTCATTGGACAGAACATCCGAAGTTGTATCACGAAAAACCTTAGCATAAGCCTTGAGGTATTCAATGCTCATTCCATCTAACTCATCATTCGTTTTGTAAACAAAATTCTGCTGAATAGTGGCTCGAGCCCTCTCTCGACTCAATCCCACATCAACTCCTAAAAATGCCGAAGTTAAACCTTCAGCAACAACATGCCTTGCAATTGTCCCAAGTTCTGATGTGGGATACATCTCCGAATTGTAAGTCACAAGCCTAGGTGGGAAAGATATCTGAGGTGGAGGTCAAAGAGTAGTGGGATCTCTCAGAGCACCTTTTCTATCGTATATTTGCCACTTTCCAACTCCGTAAAAGTTAGAATGAATATCAGTATAGTCTGGCTTCATACCCAAAAAAAACTTGGCATAAAAAATTTGGCAAAATAATTAGAAACCTCATCATTCCATGGAAACCGACCATAGGCTGCAAGGAATCGATCATATAAATGATGTGCAAGATGAGGGTGCTCAAAATATTGCACTTTCAATGCTTTTCACTTTAGGCCCTCTTTGAAGTTAAACATTCACATGGCATGTTCTTTGGTCACTCTCTCCTTCACAACATCCCACTTATCTGGACCCATCACTTGGGCCCTTCTTCTGCACATCAAGTCAACAAAACCATCTGTTGTTGGTCCAAGATCCTCATATACCTCAATGAATTTTTGTAATGATGCCAAAACCATCTCTATACTTTGTTTGTTCTATGGAAGGAGATCCAAAGTAGAAAGATCTTTTTGCAGCCTATCATAGTGATATTTACAACTTTCAAGGGTCATTTGTGCAATATCACTTTGCCACGGAAGCTCCGCAGATAAATCAGATGGATAAGTTGATATGGGGGTACAACCCTTATCTAGTTCAACAAATTGCATCCTGGCTCGACCTTCGCCACTCTATGTAGGATGACGAACATCTTGGTGACCTTGCTATACACCCATGTTTGTCTCCCTTGCTCGATCTTCCTCCCTCTTTGCTTCAAATACAAACAAAGTTATGTGTAAACATGTACAAACTACGCACACACAAAAATACAATTTATACATGTGTATTAAAAGATTGATGTTCATACCGACAGAAGGTCGAGATCGACGTTCTCCCATAGAAGATGAAGGGGAACCATCTATACTCTTATTGCCTTGCCGATGATCGACTGAATGTGAACTGTACAATAAGCTTGAATCACGAGGTGAAGTAGACAATCTTTGATTGTCAAATGGGACACCAACTCCCGAAGAATGTGATGACCTCCTACGCTTTTGCCTCAAAGACTGATCTCTTTCCATTTGATATGATATCTACACTTACACAACTATCAACTCAAAACATATACAAATTATACATGTTAATTCTACAAATTCTAAGACCTAGCTGCTAAAGAAACTGAGCTATTTAATAAATACCTAAATATACCTAATATCATCTAATAGTTTTTAAAATGAGTATAGATAATATTGTTGGATGTATGAGGAATTAATGTGCCAACTTTTAAGTGTTTTTGATGTTTTAAATGAATGGAACCAATATGGTTAAATATTAAGTGAAGGTTACATTTCTTTATGTCAAGGAATCAATTCATGAACTTGTTAAATCTTAATTTAAATCCTAAATTAATAACTTATTAGATATTTTAATAATTTAAACAAAAAGTATATCTACTCATATTTTCATTATTCCATAGAATCATAAAAGATTGTTCTTGATTTGAAACTCATACCTTTTTACTTTTAAAAGGTCTTATTTTTCCATGAAAACAGAAGCAAAAAACTCTAAACACAATGAGGGCTTGGACTATACAATATATTTTTATTAAGTAATTGAATGAAGTAAACCATGTATAATAACATTTTTTTCAAAATATTAAATGTTTTCTACATACCTATACATATCATCATCAAACAAAACTGTTCATGAGGATAACAAGTATTCAGCCTAGCAACGGTGACGATTCATGGTATTATGTTTCCCGAGTTTTCCATGTTACAAACAAAAGAAAACATAATACCATGAATCGTCACCATTTCTTGGCAAAAACTGAAGACCATCATTTTCCCTCAATTAGTTTCTCAATTCATGAAATCTAGTTCATTAACTCTAGAGTATAATGTTAATTTTTTTTTTTAAATATAAATTATCGTATTAAATATAATTTGGTATCCCAACTCAATTCTATATCTTGAACTCAAAGGAGTTGGATTAGTGTCAACTGAGTGTGAACTCAATGCTAGGTGGACTAATATCATTGGATCATTGTTAATGTGGAAAAATTATTAGTGAGTCTCATGTTTCCATATATCTGTGGCATAATACTCTCATGTTTTGATATCAATACCTCTTAACAAGGATTCCCTAAATACATAAACTTGGACACTTGCATGTGTTGATTCTATAAGGTAGGATATAAATAAGAGAGTTTAGTGCCCTGCTTAAAGCTTTATTTTTCTGTTTTGTTTACCTGAATATCTTATGATAAATCTTGTTTCAGTTGTTTTCAAATTACAGCTCTAGTGTACAAATATAAACATTGAATTATCTCAAGGTGCTTTGTTTTCAACTTTTTCACTAGACAAGGCTCTAATTGCATGATCAAGTTTGTTGGAACTATGGGGAAATTACATGAAGTTGGTTAATGGCAAAGATAATAATATTGTTAAGGAAAAGTACATAAAAGTATGTTGTTCTCAGTTTTCCCGTATCTTACTGCTCATATTTTCATCTTAAACCTCTTCATGTTCATAGATCTAACATTCAGAGTCTATTGTTTTGATAGGAGTTTGAAGGTTTCAGTTTCCCAACTGTTAGGTTTAAGTTTTCTGACTGCATATCTTCCTACCATGCACTGAAATTTAACTCTGTCCACATGGACAAAGTTCACAAGATCATGTAGAGTAACTACTTAGTTAGATTCATAGCGTTTATTGGTTACTACTTAGTTATAGTACAAGCAATGCAAAATGGGAGGTCTTCTTTAAACTTCTACTAGTTTGCAATGATAGTGGTTTAATTGGATAAATAATTAAAACCTCTTTTTCTATAACTACTTACTACCGGTTCCATTGAATTTAATAGCTCATAAATTAGACCTCTAATAAAGACTATTATGATTACAACAAGGATAAAAAATTACCATAATATATGATAGTTTAAGGCTTACTCATATCTATGGGATACTATAGTTATAACATAACACACTAAACAATGGTAATCATAAGTTACGCATGATGATGTGACTGAACAGATAAAGCTGCTGTAATTCACTTCAATAAGCAACAGAGTTAATGATGGGCAGAGTTCATGAACTCTGCCAATCTAGGCAGAGTTCAACACTCACCAACTGCAAAAAATCATTTATCAAAAACTAAATTGACATCTTAATTGAGTTCAGCAAATTAGAAGGCATACCTGTTTATTTTTCACAGATGGAAGACACCGACGAAACCGAACTCCAGAGACCGAAGCCGAACAACGAGGGAAGCAAAATGACGCCCAGCACCGAAAAAATGAAACGGCACCTGCCAAACATGTAAAAGAATTAGAAATAGCATTGGACCAAAAATATAAAAATTAACAAAAAGAAAACAAAAAAAAATAAAATAAATTACCTTCGGTGGACACTGTCCAACTCCACGAATTGCTAGACTCCACACCACACCAATTTTGCAATCGACATCGAAAGAGGCATCAACGATGTCGACAGGGGTGACATAACCAGGTCGAGAGGAGGTAAAGCGACAACAAAACCAAGCCGAAAGGAGGCCGAGGACGACAATGAAACCTGGCTAAAAAGAGGCCAAATGGAGCGACGGAACAAAGCCGAAAGTAGGCTGAGAGCAGTCCGAGAGGAGGTCGAGAGCAGGATGAGAGGAGGCCAAAATGGCCAACAGAACCAGGCTGAGAGCAGGCTGAAAGGGCAAACAGAACCAGGCTGAAAGGGCCAACAGAAGCAAGTCGGAAGGGTGGCGTCTCTCCACAACAGGGTAGGCCGATGGGATGGCATATCTCCACGATGAGAGGAGTCCGTTAAGGTGGCGGATCTCCACGTTGGGAGGGTGGCGGAACTCCACAAGGACGACAGGAGGCAACAAATGACGAGGCGACAAGCGGGGTCTGACAACGGCTGGCGGGGAGATAGGAGGCGACTAGCCAACTGCACAAAGGAAAATTACAAGTGTGGGCCACAACCGAGCCACAACCGACCTTTTATGCAGAATAATTGTTCAGCCAAATAATTATTCGGCCGAACAATTATTCGGGCCGAACAATTATTTGGCCAAACAATTATTCGGTCGAACAATTATTCGGCCGAATAAACATAGAACCACCATGCAAAATTACCAGTCGGCTATGCCTTTGCACATATTTCGAGGTATCCGTCAATCCAAACGGTTCTCCGTTAAACGTTATTCGGATGAATAATGTATAGATTATTCGGCCGAATAACTATAGTTATTCAGCCGAATAGCTTCGGCCATGTTGCTCGGACACCCGATTCTCATGGAAGTGTTA
This sequence comes from Larix kaempferi, assembly GCA_027924585.1. Classification (NCBI taxonomy): domain Eukaryota; kingdom Viridiplantae; phylum Streptophyta; class Pinopsida; order Pinales; family Pinaceae; genus Larix; species Larix kaempferi. The sequence continues at coordinate 20,092,154 of BSBM01000994.1, read as the reverse complement.
CCCAGCTTTGCGTTTTCACCCATATGTAATAATTTAGAGCAAGAGAATGTTTCTGAATTTTCATCTTCTACATTTCAAATGCTCAACCAACACATGATGTTACGCAAGATCACATTGCTAAATTTGCATTTTCAAAAATTTATAGTATCCCTCCTATGTATGATGGTTACGATGAAGACTTTGAACAATCTTCTTTTACATTTCATAATATGTATGCATGCTTTTACATGTTCAAAATTTTTGTCAGATTATGAGCATAAAAGGACAAATGCAGAGAGCAGTATTACTTCTAATCTTGAAGAATATTATAACATTCGAGCTGTGTGGGATGAGTATGAAGAGGGGCACCTATCAAAAACAATATTTTCTCCAGAGAGAAAGCTTGTAGAAGTTTCAAAGGTACTTGAGCTAATTCAAGGTTTTCCATCTCAGGATGGTGTCATATCTTTCATTTATTCAACATAAGCACATAGGGGAGAACTTGGTCTCAAAATAAAAAGAACATAGAGGATGCATGAGATGTCCACCCCTAATGTCAATGATGAAGAGGATTGATGCTCAATCATGAAATTCTCTGTCATATCTCGGAGGTTCCTATAACAACTTACATGGAGGCCATATTTTTAAAGGACTTAAATGTCCTATGATTTAAAAGACTAACATTGTTTCTCTGCAGGTATGAGCTCCAAATGGATAGGTTATTTCAGCTGTCATTTTTCTTTCAATCTTTCCCGGTTTCATTGGAAGTCATCATACACTTGATTGAAGGTTGCATGATGGTTAGTGTATGGCCTAGTGTAGGTGAATAAGCTCATCGCTAAGCTTTTGTTTTCAGTTTGTGGAGGTAGTTTTTGCTTTCAGGTTTGCATAATAAATTAGTTTTCAAAGGGAATGCTTAGGTTATTTAATATAGAGGAAGGAAAGATGGGTTACAAGTTCATAGTTTTAGTCCACGATTTCAGAACATGCCTTTAGTAGGTACAGAGGACATGGTGTCACATGTTTGTGTTTTCAAGAGAGCGTTGTTTGAGGCAAGTTTTTGGTTTTAGTAGTGGTAAGATGATCATGAGCTCAGGAAGGGGTTGGTTCTATTGTTATTAACAGATCATGGGGATATGTTGTCCCCATTGGATCCAATGTTGGTACCAATATTGAACCTGCTATATTTTTATGTTGATCTTGCAACAATTGCAAATACCTACAACTTCATATAGTTATTCTTATGCTTATCTCTGTTTCAACTTGAATTGCATTTAACATTACAACAAAAGCTGGAAACAAGGATGATATGGAGTGAAAGTTTTTATTGGGTCCCTTTTTATATTATAGTATTAAAATATTTGATTTGATTTAAACCAAAATCAAATAAAAAAATGAACTTTTATATTATATTATTATATTATAAAAAGTATTTAAAAAAAAGGAGAAAAGTGCTTTTCCCATACTTATGGGATAATAATAATATAATAATGTTTATATTATTATAATAATATAATGTTAAAAAGGCAAGCTTTAAATAAAAAATTATGAAAGACTTAATGGAAAGACATGTAATCATGGTAAAGTGGAGGGTCACATGAGATTGGGTTTGAAAGAGGGTTTTGGGGAATGGAGAGTGTTAGCCTTGAAGTTTGCACTGAACTACACTAGCACAAAGTTTATGCACTTTAGTTATTGCATAGGTTGAGAATAGGTGGTTTATGGTTTAGAGAAGAATACAGGGGAAAAATGGAATACTAATAGATAATTGATCAAGTTAATTAGGCATGTAGCTTCTTATAATGTTTCATGGATCAAAGGAAAGTGATTTCAGAATCAAATAAGTTTAAAAAATCATGAAAGTTTAAAGAAGAAAGAATAAAAATCTGGAATATACAAGCTTTATAAGTTGACAGGGCAACATATTTACTTAACAAAATTATTTTGATAGCAAACAAAAGATATCTAAATAAACTCATAATCACATGCAAGCACAACAAAGCTCTGCTGCCTAGGAATTCTGTGATTCACAAGTAAATTTATTCAGATAATAAAGGATCATGTGAAGCATAAGGAGAACAACAAACTGATACTTGAGTTCACAAGGTTCTTTAATAATCAAACATTACTAGAAAAGGTGGCCACAGGCTTACAATAAAGAGCATATAGTCTTTATGCCCCAAAGTATTTCTTTCGATCTCCTTAGGTCCAACCCTTGGCTTCCTTTCAAAAGGAAGATCCCCTATTACATTTCCAACCATATATTTTATAGAAAAATCTAATCTATGAGGTGTTACAAAATTTTAGGAAATAATCCATAAACTAAAAATAGAGAAATATCTGACTTGTGACCAATAATATGGAAATAATTTGAATGCTGATCCTCTTCTTACTAAAACTTGGATCCAAATCTTTTCAAATATGGGATTGATCTTGATCACATGATGATTATTTTCCTTAAAATCTGGAAAAAATATTTGAAATTAGGCTCGTAGATAAAATGCTGAGAAGACGAAATACCTGGGCTTTCAAATAAAAGATTTATTTGACCATTCATTTGCTCTGCCTCCCTATGATCTACCACCTATGACCATATGCTATCCAATCTTTTAGTGAATTCTCAATCAACATTTCTTCAAGGATCTCGGCAAATATTTCTTTACCATATAGATAAAAGTTATATGTCAAGAAACCTTGCTTTCCAATAACCCAAAGGATTAGAATGGTTAGTCTAGTTGACTCCAATTCATCAACAAGATGACTGAGGATTAGAAGTTGTCAACCACCTCTAACAACCTTATCTGAACAACATTCTTTTTTGTAACTTAAACTATTCTAAGAGTTTTGGATATAGATCTACCAAATATCTCATCATGTGCATCGAAATTAAAGAAGCCAATTGAACCAAGCAAACTATTCTACATTTTTGAGAGAATACATCCCACATGAAGTTGAGCATGTATAAATAACTATTGTGCTCTGGTCCAATGAATCACTATCATTTTATATTTTGAAAAAGTAAAGTAATTGAAGTGAAATATGAATTCAAAACATCAAGATCCAAAGTATATTTAGGAGTGTCAGTGATCTATGGCTTCCCTTCTATTTTTGTCAACCGATTTATGCATTATTAGACCTATAATACCTAAAAAATTAGTTTGGATATTTTGCAATGCATGCTTGGACTGATAACCAATGTTTTGGTCTTTGGATGCCTCCATACCCTTGAACTATCATAATAAATTCTTCATCGTTTCTCTGATTAGGAGTAGTTGTCATTTATGGGACTTGTTCATCAAACCTTTTAGAATTAATATTATCCTCTTCTTCATCTATTATCTTTAGCTTGAGCCATAAACAAGTTCTTGTTGCTTTTATCAGGTAATCATTTTGGGAGCCATGTCCATTAACAAGTTGAGATGAATTGCAATTTCCAATAAGATCAATAATAGCTACAAATTGAGATGTTGACATTGATTGAATCTGACGACAATATGCTACATGACATGTACGTCAATGATTGACCTGATGTTAACAAAAACAATACCGTTCCATCTTGTGACTATTGCAAATCTTTCTCCGTCTCCACAAGTACAAAGATAAACATTGAAAATCTTTCACGACTACTGTTCCATCTTGCCATTATTGTAAATTTTTCTCTCTCTACTATTACTAAGGTTGTCCTCGACCAAGGTTATAAACCCATCCTACAGGTGTGTAGGAATCCCTTTTTATGAACAAAGAAAAAGAAAAAAAAAAAAGACTACATCACTAGAGGATATTGTATCATGTCCACCATGTTTTGGAGGATCCACATGGTAGAAAGGATTTTTCCAAACTAACTTGCAAAGAAATACCTTCACATTTCTATGCAACCTATTACTAGAGATTGGTAATGACATTGTGATGTTGTTCATAAGCCCGACAAAACACTTGTTACTTTTCTTCAATTGTTCATCTATTATCCTCCACTTTGGTTGTACAATGGTAAACTATCACATTGGCTCCATAACGTGCTCCATAAGAGGTTTACATGCCAAGGGATTGATGGTTTTTGATGTTCTATATTTTGGGCACATAATTAATAAAACATTAACACACCACTCTATCAACCAAAATAAGTTTTAATATTATGCACCGTTCCAATTAGATTATATCCCATGCAACTTCTTGACCTGTAATATCTCTCCAACATTGATTGATTCTTACAAACAATGGTTAGATTTTACACCACCTTTCTAATTTAATATAAAGCAAACCTTGAATAGCACTTGAACCATATGGACTTTGGTGAAACACCTTTTGCATTGAATGGTACCTAGCACATGAGCGCTATGTTCTTGTCACTATAGTGGGTGTGTTGGCTTGACACCTAGACACTTTTGATGTTTGTGTTAAGATTCAATATGCTAAGATAGATAACATCAGTATTCAATTCAATTTCACAACAATAGCATATACAGGATCGCTGAAAGAAACAAAATCACAAAATAGAAACATATTTATCCTGGGAAACCCTCTAGGGGAAGAAAACCTAGCAAAAATTCCTCAATATAGATGATCAAAAGTACAAAGACAAAACCCCAAAAAAGTGCTCCTTCTCCTTGCAGATATCTCTCTCTCTCTCTCCTATGTGAATTACACAAGTGAGTGTGTGTGTCCAAATGAGAAGCACATCACTCCTATTTATACTTTATCTTCCACTTGACTTTTTCCCTAACTAGGTTGGCCCCAACAACTTAAACTAATGCTAATTGGGCTGACTCCTCTAGGGGACTTAAAAACCCCATTACATTTGACTCTAGGGGGATCTATTGCCCCGAATTATAAGGGAGGATTTACCTCAATGGCTTTACATAATAAAATACAATAATAACATCCCAACGGAGGAATAAAACATCTCCGAATAAATTACAATAATAAAATACAATAGAATATTCTTCAAAGTTACAATATTTCAACACTCCCCCTTAACAAGAAGGGTATTCTACTGACAACAACAACATCAACTGTAGGAACAAGGAGAGAGATCATCATCAACAACATCAAGGTAATACATCTATAAATCATTGGAAGTTTTCTTCAACAATATTAGTAACCGGAAAATCTTCAACATCTTCAGTACTGGAGCATCCTCTTCTACAACACTGAGTCTTCATCTTTGATCTTCATCTTCTGCAGCACTCGATCGTCTACAATAACACTTGATCTTTCGATCAGCAACAACATCTTGATCTTTCAATCAACAACATCAGCTTGATCTTTCGATCAACAACATCATCTTACTCTTTCGATCAACAACATAATCTTGATCTTTCGATCATCAACATCATCTTGATCTTTCGATCAACAACATCATCTTGATTTTTCGATCGAAAACATCATCTGCAACAACATAACCTGCAACACACATGATCCATTTACAGGATGATCAATCCCTCTCACTTTAGGACATAAGTCCAAGGACGATACAATCCTATCCACATCATAGAGACAAACATCTGCGGATCACTTTAGGACTAATGTCCAGGGATGATACCATCCCACTACATCACATAGACAAAATTACACGGATCACTTTAGGACTAATGTCCAGGGATGATACAATCCCACCACATCACAGACACAAAATTATGTAGATCACTTTAGGACTAATGTCCAGGGATGATACAATCCCACCACATCACAGGGACAAAAGTTTGCAGATCACTTTAGGACTAATGTCCAGGGATGATATAATCCCACCACATCACGGAGACAAAAGTCTGCGGATCACTTTAGGACTAATTTCCAGGGATGATACAATCCCACCACATCACGGAGACAAAAGTCTGCGGATCACTTTAGGACTAATGTCCAGGGATGATACAATCCCATTGCAACATCATCATCATTGATCCCCCTTTCGAGGAAGGTCCTTTCGAACCACACCAAGATTGTCACAGAAGTACTCAAACTTCACTCGAGACAGAGGCTTAATCAACACATCAGCAACTTGCTCATCAGTTCTCACATACTGGATCTTTATAACTCCCTTCTGTACCATATCCCGTATGTAAAAATACCGAATTTCTATGTGCTTTGACTTGTCATGGAACACTGGGTTCTCTTTCATCTTTATATAGCTCTGGTTGTCACATAGAATCACCGTGGTATCCAAATCCAAATCAAATAGACCTGAAATCAACTTCCGAAGCCATATGGCTTCACAACTAGCAGAAAAAGATGCTATATACTCTGCTTCAGCTATGCTGAGAGCAACACTGGACTGCTTCCTGCTAAACCATGAGATCATGGTGGATCCCAGACAATAACATTCACCTGAGGTGCTCTTCCTGTCTGAGACACTTCCAGCCCAATCTGCATATGTATAACCATACAATCTGTAGTCATGATCTCCAACATAGTATAGACCAAAGTCTGTTGTACCTTTCAGGGACCTCATCACATGCTTTGCAACTACCAGGTGAACATGTCGGATCAACTAGATACTGACTCAGGGTGTTCACAAAAAGCATATATCTGGCCTGGTATTCATCAGATACATCAATGAACCAATAATCTATCTGTATTGAGTCACATCCACTAACTCTGATGATTCATCAACCAACAACTTTAGGTAAGTATCCATGGGTGTGGCCATGGCTTTACATTCCAACATATCAAATCTTTTTAGGATTTCCACAGCATACTTTCCCTGGTTGAGAAATATTCCTTCTGGACTCTACCATACTTACAGACCTAGAAAATAGTGCATCAATCCAAGGTCTTTCATCTCAAATTCTTCAGCGAGCTTCTTCTTGCACTCTACAATATGTTTCTTGTTTCTTGACAGAAATAAATCATCCACATACATCAATAATATGGCAAGTTCATCATCCATAACCTTAAAGTAAAGGTTAGGGTCAACTTTACTTTTGGTAAAGCCCAAGCTCATTATAAATCTATCTATCCTTCCGTACCAAGCTCTAAGAGCTTGCTTCAATCCATACAAAGCCTTCTTCAACTTGCATACGTGAGTCCGTCTGTCTTCAAATTCAAATCCTTGTGGTTGTTCTATGTACAATTCTTCCTCAATCACACCATTCAGGAAAGCTATCTTCACATTCATTTGGTGTAAACTCCACTTCATCATGGATGCAAGTGCCATGATGGTTCTAATGGAAGTGTACCTTGCTACTAGTGCAAATGTCTCTTCATAATCAATTCCCTCTTTCTGAGAGAATCCTCTAGCCACAAACCTTGCCTTGTATTTATCAATACTTCCATTAGCTGCATGCTTTATCTTGTAGATCCACTTGGAAGATACCACACTTTTGCCTTATGGTTTGGGAACTATATCCCAAACATCATTCTTTATTATTGATTGGTATTCTTCCATCATTGCTTCTACCCATTCTTTCTTCTGTATAACTTCTTCATAACTGGTAGGTTCTTGATCTACAAGATCACACATCAAAGACACATAACTGAAAAATGGCTTTGGTTTCTTGCTTGCTATAGTGGAGCCTTCTGGAGCTCCATACTTCTCTGCTTCTTGTATAATTTCTCTTTCCCAAGCAGGATTTCTCTTTCATGACATATTCGTAGTGGGAGGTTCTTGAGGTTCCAACATATCATGGTCTTCTAGTGTTTCATCTTCGAGGGAGGGTGTAGCTTCTACATTCCTGGGAGGTACATCTTCTTCATATGCTTCTTCATGCTGGCACTTTCTGGATCTCTTGAGAGATGCTTCTTCATCAAATGTTACATCTCTACTAATCTCCATGTGATGGAATCTTGGAATGTATATTCTGGAGGCTTTGGAGACTTCACACTATCCAACAAATATTCCCTTCTTTCCAAAAGGGTCCAACTTGGTTTTCTTTTCTTTTGGTATGTGAACATATACTGGGAAACCAAATATCTTGAGGTGGATTACTTCAGGCTTCTTTCCTGTGAACATTTCTTCTGGAGTCTTGAATCCAAGGGCACTATGGGATAATCTATTTTTTACATAAACTGTCGTCCTTGCTGCTTCATCCCATAGATGCATTGGAAGATCTTGATCATGTATCATTATCTTTGATGCTTCCATAACAGTCCTATTCTTTCTTTCCGTAACGTCATTTTGTTGAGGATTGTAGGGAGTAGTTAGTTCCCTCTTGATTCCAGCTTCTCTACAAAAGGCTTCAAATTCTTTTGAAGTATATTCTCCACCATTATCTGTTCTGAGTGTCTTGATTCTTCTTTTTGATTGAATTTTCCAAATACTTCATCCTTTGATTTCAAGAAATATATCCATGTCTTTCTTGAATAGTCATCAATAAATGTAACATAATATTCATAACCACTCAAAGATGTGGAGAGAATTGGACCACATACATCTACATGAATTAATTCCAACGTACCTTTAGTCTTTGTCTCACTCTTCGGAAATGGATTCTGTATATTCTTTCCTATTGCACATCCTTTGCAAATGCCTTCATGACCGATCTTCAAATATGGTAATCACGTCACTACTTTGCTCATATGGGGTAGTGATTTGTAGTTGATGTGAGCAAGCCTCCTATGCCATAGTTCACTTGGGCTAGTGGTCTCATGAACAAGGGTTGTTTCTGAATGTCCCTTGAGTTTATATAATCCTCCTTCTTCTTCACCAATCACAATTGCATCTTTAATTGATTTTCCTTTGGGCCACATAAGTACTTGTCCATCTATGAAAACAACCCTATAAACTTTCTTATCTAATGTTGAGATATAAAGTAGGTTCTTCTTCAAACATGGTACATATAAGACTTCATTCATCTTCATGGGGGTTCTAGAATCAATCTTGTCGCTTGCTTGACCAAATCCTTTGATATGATATTTATAGTCATCTCCTAATGATACCTTTGAGGAGAGTTCTTCTCTTCAAGTTTTGAAAGAGTTTTCTTTTGTCCCGTCATGTGCTTTGAAGCACCACTATCAATAAGCCAAGTATCTTCTCCAGGTGTCACAGACCCAAAGAGTGTAGAGAATAATACATACTCTTCTGCATCTTCTTCTTTTTCTTTTTTTCTTCGAGGTCCATCTTCCTATTCTTCTTCATCTTCATCTTCAGCTAGGTGTGCATGATGTATTTTGTTGTTCCTCTTCTTGTATTCTTCTTTCTTCAATGGACAATTTATGGCAATGTGTCCTATATTGTCACAATTGAAACATTGAAAGTTGGAGTAGTTCCTTCTTGGATTGTTTCCTCTTGTCCTTTGGAACTTCTTGGGAGGTTGAGACTCCTTGTGAATTTCCTTCTTGCAGTTATATTGACTTCTTCCTCTATTGGTATGTGTGGCTAGGGATTGATCATCTTCTTTAAGTAAAGATTCTCTATTGGCTACTCTAGCCTCCTCTTGGATGCAATCTTCCCATACAATATCAAATTTCATGCTTTCCTTTCTGGCAAACATGGTCTGGATGAATGAATCCCAAGGTCTAGAGAGACCATTGAGAGATTTCATAACTAGATCATCTTCATCAACGGAGTCTCCAATGGCTTCTAGTTGCTCCTTGAAATGGGAGACCCTTGTGAAGTAGTCTTGGATGGATTCTCCTTGGCTCATCTTGGTACTCTTCAATTGAGTTCTCAAATTCATCTTCCTGTTGATTTTATTTCCTTCATACATTCTAGATAGGGCATCATACATATCCTTTGGGGTCTTCTTGGATGACACTTGAGGAATCAAGTGGTCTTTGATAGAATCAACAATGATCCTCTTTGCCCTAATTAGGTCCTTCTTGTGCTTCTCCTTAGCTTCATCCTCTTCAGGTTCTGCAACTTCATCCTTGATGTATTTGGCAAGATCATTCTCTTCAAGATTGAGTCCAATCCTATATTTCCATGCTATGAAATTCTCTATTCCTTCTAGCTTATCCTCAAGCTTAGTGCTTGGGGCCATCTTATCCAGGAGGTCACCAAAAAATGAAAATTCTCAAAATGAAAAAACCGACTTTACCAGGAGATGTGCTTGACTAAGGTGGGTTGACTGGTACACTTGGTTTCTGGAGATTCCAAATTTTCACCTCTCAAAATTGACTTGTGAATTTCGGATCTGCAATAGTTTTCTGGTTCACCAATTTTTTGGTTTTTTTGGTCCAAAGTCAAACTAGGGTTTGACTTTCCCGGAGATCTACCCACTCAAAAAATTCGATCTAGGGCTCAAAATTTCACTTTTGGAGAGGCGCTTACTTCTATACAACCAGATTTCCAAAATTCCAGCTTTGACAGAAACCCTAATTTCTTGCAGGAGGAGGAAGAGAGAGAATTTCACCTTGTCAAAGTTGTCCTATTCAGGCTAGCTATGAAATCATGTTAAGATTCAATATGCTAAGATAGATAACATCAGTATTCAGTTCAATTTCACAATAATAGCATATACAGGATCACTGAAAGAAACACAATCACAAGATAGACATAGATTTATCCTGTGAAACCCTCTAGGGGAAGAAAAACCAGCAAAACTTCCTCAATATAGATGATCAAAAGTACAAAGACAAAACCCCAAACAACTAATCCTTCTCCTTGCAGATATATGTATCTCTCTCTCTCTCTCTCCTATGCAAATTACACAATTGAGTGTGTGTGTCCAAACGAGGAGCACATCACTCTTATTTATATTTTATCTTCCACTTGACTTTTTCCCTAACTAGTTCGGCTCCAACAACTTAACCTAATGTTGTCTGGGACGACTCCTCTAGGCGACTTAAAAACCTCATTAAATTTGACTCTAGGGGGATCTATTGCTTCGACTTACAAGGGAGAATTTACCTCAATGACTTTACATAATCAAATACAATAATAACATCCCGATGGAGGAATAAAACATCTCTTAATGAATTACAATAATAAAATACAATAGAATATTCTTAGAAGTTACAATATTTCAATAGTTTGTTTGGTGGCACTTTGCAAATAGGAATAACACCACATATATAGAGGCAAAATTATAATTTACACTTCACAATAAAAAATATTACAACAACCATGTAAATCGTTGTGCACAACCATGGAGAGCTCTCTTCTGAGCACTTGTGTCAACACTCAGCATTTGGATGACCAAGATTTTCAAGGACACATTGACTCTCGACATTGTTGAAATAATATATAGCTGATGAATATATTATTGTATTGCATAAACCCTAATGTAAAACCCTAAAATAATAATGCTAACTATATACTCTCAAGAAATCAAGTGAAAATAGACAATTTGGCCCCACAAAAATCAATAGGTCAAACTGCCCCAAACAATGGGAAGTCTGCCCCAAACAATGAGAAAAACTGCCCTAGTGAAGTCTGCTGTATAGTGAAAAAATCAGCTAGAAAAGTGTATAAATAAGGGGGTCGAATTTCTCATTTGGGATCATCACACAAGTTCGCTCAAGCAAGTGAATAAGTGCACATGGAGAGTAGCTGCAGCTGGAGGAAGCTTATGTTTGGGCTTCTATCTTGTCTTTGTATCGTCTATTCTTGGGGCATTTTTGTATGAGAGAGCTTTATCTCTTCGTTGTATTGACATTGTATTTTGTTGGCGAATCTATACTGAGAAGTTCTACTGGGTTTTTCCCATAAAAGAGTTTTCCGAGGATAAATCTTTGTGTCTATTGTTGAATGTAGTTCTTTCAATGATCCTTATGCATGCAATTATTTTGATTTGATATGATAAATTGAATAAAAGACTAACATAATTTCTCTTAAGTAAAATTCTAAGAGACATGACTGTAACTCATGGAAGACACCTTTTTCTAGACAATTATAGATTTCTATATTACTGACTGCCTGTTTCATGAATACAAGGGAAAAAAAGACCAAACTGACTCAATGAGGAACATAAATATATAATAGACTTTACAAGGTTTAAAGTTGAAATCATGGGAGACTTAATAAGACCCGAATAAGGTCGAAAAATTTTGACACTGCAAATTTTGTTGCTAACATTTGGCTCCATAGGGGATGGTGTCCTTGCGAGACACTAAGAACCATATCGCATGTGAATTTTTCATGAAACCATATATGAAAACTCTAACATGCCCTTCTTATCACATACTGCAATCAATACTTCCCTGTATGTTGAAGCAAACTGAAGACTAAATTGTTGGAAAAAGTAATTACCTCCCGCTTTTGTGAGTTGTATTATTAGAAGTAAAGCTAAGTTGAGTTAAAGCCTTTGTAAACCATAAAGCTTAGGGCATAAAGCTAGGTTAGGGTTTTAGCATGTAGAAGTGTTTAAATAGAGACTTTCGGGTCCATTGTATGTATGTACTTTCATGTGAATAGAAAGCCGCAGCTTGTTCCTTGAAAATCATCATGGTATCAGAGCTTGATTAAGTCTTTTGGAGAGCATATTGATCCAAGAGCAGATCCAAGCCAAGAAAAGGGATTTTTCATAGCGAAGAAGGCAGAGATCGTTCGATCCAAGCCAAGGTCTTTCACCAATTAAGTGAGAGAATTGATCCAAGAAATTGGATAGAGATCCGGGTTGAGTCTGAAGCACAAGACCGAAATCGACCCAAGAAAGCATGCAGATCTGAAGCAATTTCGTGAAGAAACTCCAACCGTTGTTGGAAAGCATGCAGATCTGAAGCAATTTCGTGAAGAAACTCCAACCGTTGTTGGAAAGCATGCAGATCTGAAGCAAATTCGTGAAGAAACTCCAACCGTTGTTGGAAAGCATGCAGATCTGAAGCAATTTCGTGAAGAAACTCCAACCGTTGTTGGAAAGCATTCAGATCTGAAGCAAATTTGTGAAGAAACTCCAACCGTTGTTGGAAAGCATGAGGATAGCAGCAAGGATCTGATCCGCAAGTCGTGAAGACAAGATTTGATCCGTGAAGACAAGACAGCAGTCTTGAGGAGCCTTCCCAATCCACCAGAGGTGAAATCGCTGCTAGAGAAACCGCATTTGGAGAGTGTGAAGAAGGCAGCCAAGCTTCTGTATTGAAGGAGGTGCCATCTATCTGTTCATTGAAAAGGAGCAGATCCACTTGCAAATTCTGAAGCGGTTGCGACCAGAGCTGAAAGATCCGTGAAGAGACAGTTGTCTAGAGGATCCGTTCCAAATCCACGAAAGGTAATATTGCAGCTATAAATATTATAAATCTTGATCGCAGAGGAGTGTGTAGCTGCGGAAGGAGAAGATCAATGCAGATAAGCTGCCGGAGGAGTGTGTAGCTGCCGAATGCAGAAGATCAATGCAGATATTAGAGATCGTGGAGAAGATTGACGCCTGAGAGAAAATCGTGTTATTATGCCCAGCAAATAAGAGAGATTGTTGGAGCCGTGAAGAAACTCCCATCGCTGTTGGAGAGTTTGAAGAAGGCAGCCGATCTGCCTGAGAGATCCGTGTGAGAAATTTGCATTGAAGGTATGCAATTTCTGGGAATCGTGAGTCGGTTCAACAATCCGTTGCTAAGGGTTTGATGGTATGCATCTTTATTGAAATCGCATGAGTCGAAACGTTGGGCGATTGAAGAACTCGAGGTTCTGGGTTTCGACTTGTGAGTGCCGGTTCCGTGAACATTGTCTTGTTGTCAAAGTCAAGCTGTGTGGTTAACAGCTCGTTGATGAAGAAAGAGCCGTCTCCATTCACATGAAAAGTAAGTTTTAAAAACATTTTTTAAGACCGTGAAAGAGCTTTTTCTCATATGAAAAGTTAGGAAAGTCTTTTAAATAATTTAAAAATAAGAAAGTGTGAAAGGGCATTGAAAAAGGTTTTGTAAAGGCTTGCTTTGGAAAATACGGATATATTCTTATTTTGTGTTTTAAGATTGAAATCTTTGTATAAAAAGAGGATTGAATCCTAAGTTGAAACTTCAAGTTGAAAAGAAGAATTGAGATCCTTCCATTAAGGGAGCGCGTAGCATATCCTTGTTTGGAAAAGTGAAGTTTGAAACCCTTGCATGAAAGTAAAAGGCCGTAGCCTTGAAATTGAAAGAAAGAGTTCAGATTGCTAGATTTGGGGGAAATCTTGCATTAAGGGAGCGCCAAGCAAATCCTATATTTTTTTTAGGGAGCGATAAGGAAGGAAGGATGTGGACTCAAGAGAAGGAGTCCATAGTCCTCAGTCAGCCTCAGCAGATGGCGAATACACAAGCTCCTAACCTCTTAGCAATAGAGGTCGAAGAACTTCAACCAGAGTATGATGGTGAACACCTTTCTTATGAAGAAAGAGTGACAGTGCTACAACAAAAGAAACTCATTAATGAGTTGTTGTTTGGAATGGTAACCCTACTTGAAAATGACAATCAAGTGGATGATGTCTTTGTAGCAGTAGCAACTAAGGAGGACGAAGCTAAAGTAACAAGTTTCGAAGAAGATTTGGCATTCATTGAGGATTGGCTTGCAAAGCCAAAAGAAGTTGTAGATGACAACTTACATTCTGTAGTAGCAGAATCTGAAGAAGAAGCAAGATATGCATTGTACCCAGTTGAAAAGCTGGAGGAAGAAACATGCAACAAGTATTTTGCAGGAAGCATTGAAGATGCTATAGATCACTGGTTTTCCAGTGAGAGCCATGGAAAAAAGAAACATCCATGCAATAACAAGAAGAGATATCCACAGTTTAAAGTCTGGAGCACAAAGAAGAAGAAAAGGATTGAAAGCTTCAAAGTTTGGAGTAGAAAGTATGAGAAGACGCTGCATCAGCACATTGCAGCAAAGAAAGTCAAGATGAAGATGTTCTCTAAGCCTAGCTGAGACATAGACCAGCAGGCAATTTTGTTATGTTCTTAGCTGAAATTAGATCGTATGTTTAGCGGTTGTAATTAAGGGGGAGTGTTGGAAAAAGTAATTACCTCCCGCTTTTGTGAGTTGTATTATTAGAAGTAAAGCTAAGTTGAGTTAAAGCCTTTGTAAACCATAAAGCTTAGGGCATAAAGCTAGGTTAGGGTTTTAGCATGTAGAAGTGTTTAAATAGAGACTTTCGGGTCCATTGTATGTATGTACTTTCATGTGAATAGAAAGCCGCAGCTTGTTCCTTGAAAATCATCATAAATGATATATTTGACAAGGAAATAACAAGAATTTGCACCAGTGCTCTCAATTGGGCTATGGAGTCCTTATTCCTCTTATCCTACTACACAAGAAATCAAGCTGAAAACCAAAACCGCTAAAAATAAACTGTCAACGGAAAATTGAAACCCATTGCTTGCTCTACAAGCTTATTTATTTACAGTGACCTATAATTCTAATAAAATCAACTGATCTACTTAGGTATAAGAAAATTTCCAATGAAACCATTCAATCAACTAAATAATTAATTGGACTTCATCGATGTTCAAAATTTTCAAAAAATATTGTATTTTAGACAGCTGTAGCTTAGCATTGAAATCAAATCTAATCTCAGAAAGAAAGGATGATGCCAAATTTAAATTATCGGACAATTCCAAGCATACCGCTATAGGATCTTCATACACAAAAAATCAGCTTTTGATTACTAATGAATCCCTCCCATCGATCAAATGGATGATCTTGCTTTCCGCTGGTCTCAATATTTGCTCCTCTTTTGAAAATAACACTTGAGAATTTTGCTCATAATTTTCTTGCAGATCTAAATTACTGAATTGAACTTGCATGACTTCTTCCTTTTCTAATATGCCTACTGAGAAGAGGATCTTCTACCTGTGCATCTAATGAAATGTAGAAAGGATATGGTATGTTGATTCCATCTTTAAAAAATTCAACTGATTCCAAAATTTCTGAAGATGCTAGTATAGAAATTTGAAATTCTTCATGCATTTAACCAAAACTAACATCCCTACCTTTATTGCTATTACAAGACATAATAGTTCAAACTCCTCACAACATTCATCATAAAGAAAATCAGCTGAATACATCCATTTACAATAAGAATTAAATGCAACATAAAATTCTTTTAATGAAGAAATGCTGGAAGAAGTTAAATATCTACACCATTAAGCTGTTCATGGTTAAATAAGAAGTTAAATATCTACACCATTTTCGGGCATTTCCTTCCAAGGACTACCTAAGCATATTCATCAAAACATCCTCATGAAAAATACCCAGCTAATTCATGTATTCATGAAAATTTAACAAATGTTCTGTAGGAATTTCCCACTCTTCTCCCTTAAATTTTAGAAGACAATGTCCCCATTCTCGTGTATCAGGTACAAGATTTGGAAATCCAGGTATATTTGAAAAATAAAAGGAGACATACCTCACATCTATTATATCATCCATCTGAGCATAAAATGATTCTGACATTCTAAACCAGTGGAGGACCACTAATCGATTCTTCAATGATAGAGTCACCAGGTGAATGATCTGCAATCAAGTTCTATGTCTAGTTCTTGTTCATCATCAAGAAATAGAATTGATCCTTGTCATACCTCAGGGAAGATTTCTTCAATTCCATCGCTTGCAATGGTGCCAAAAGTTGTTAGCCCTAGAGTTTTCACTAGACTGCAATAGCACAAAGTTTAGGAACCTTAGTTATTGCATAGGTTGAGAATAAGTGGTTTAAGGTTTAGAGAAGAATACGAGTAAAAAATGGAATACTAATAGAGCATTGATCAAGGCCATTAGACATGGAGTCTCTTATAATGTTTCATGGATCAAAGGCAAGTGAATTTAGAATCAGATAAGTTTGAAAAATGCTGAAAGTTTGAAAAAGAAAGACTAGAAATATGGAATATGCAAGCTTTACAAGATGATCAATCTGGCATATTCACATGGTAGAATATTTACTGAACAAAATGCGTTTGACAACAAACCAAATATATCTATATAAACTCGTAATCACAGGAAAGCACAACAAATCTCTGCTGGCTAGGAATTCTGTGATCCACAAGTAAACTTATTCAGGTAAGAATAAGAACATGTGAAGCATAAGGGAAACAACAAGCTAATACTTGAGTTTAAGTTTGAAAAATGCTGAAAGTTTGGAAAAAAAAGAATAGAAATATGGAATATGCAAGCTTTACAAGATGATCAATCTGGCATATTCACATGGTAGAATATTTACTGAACAAAATGCTTTTGACAACAAACCAAATATATCTATATAAACTCGTAATCTCAGGAAAGCACAACAAATCTCTGCTGGCTAGGAATTCTGTGATCCACAAGTAAACTTATTCAGGTAAGAATAAGAACATGTGAAGCATAAGGGGAACAACAAGCTAATACTTGAGTTCACAAGATTCTTTAATAATCAAACATTACTGGAAAAGGTTCCCACAGGCTTACAATAAAGAGCATATAGGCTTTCTTCCCCCAAAATATTTATTTCGAGTTCCTTAGGTCTTTTTTCCTGGGTTAGTTTATACATGACTATTGAACATTGACATGAGCTTTACTTGCCAAGTAGAATCATTTTACTTTCTATAAAAGAGTGGCATGTACGAGACTTCCCTCCCTGGTGTAGTGTATACATTCTTCTCATACTCATAAATTTTTCCAAGGCATTTGCCTTGGGTGTCGACTATACAATATGTATTATGGTTTGTTTATAAGGATGAATATTGTTCCATTTCATGTGATGCTTTATGTTAGTTAGGTATTGACATGGAAATGTTGAATAATGTAAGTATAAGCATTTTTTAGATGTTCTAGAGGGTGAGATTGGATGTATGTTAACCGTTAAATGAAATTGACTGAAACTTAATTGCATTTAACTATGGAAAATTTTTTAGTGAGGTACAGTTCCACTCCTTTTTGTTATTTTTTTGGAATTTCGATCATCTGGGTTATCTTAAAATGGGCCAAAACCCTTCGGGACACAGATCCAGGGCATAGTTCCCCAATAAATAAGGTGGAACTACGATTCCACCAATTTTTATAACCAAATGTAAGGAACAAATCACTGAAAAAGCAAGGAGCCCATGGTTTCGTCTAACCCATGTGGCCGAGGCAAGGAACTATTAGATGCCAATTCAAAGTTGAGAAAATTCATGGGTTTTGTTGTGTCTAGACGTTTTCCATGCATAGTGGTTTTGTTATCTTGAGAACACCTTAACATTTAGACCAACTTTATTTAGTTGTTTGTTGTATTGAGAATTCACTGTATTAAATGATGGACTTGTAGTGACAGGTATATCTCTGCGAACAAATCCCGGCAGCCTCTGGGACCATACCTATCTGTATAAATGTCAAAAATTTCCACAACAAACCATGTGGGACGAGAGAGACAGCGTAATAAAGGCATTTTAACCTGCAAAAACAAAAGCAGTAGTAGGTTAACCTGTGGATATGTAGACGCGGATATGCATTCAATCTTTTCATAATTAGATTCCATTGAAAACATAAAGCGGCTCACCGAATCATAAAATTATTACAGACAAAGACATCTCACCTGATTAACGGGGAAATGGCATAATTGGTGGATCACTGGAAGCCCAAGTTCCTTAGATAAAGAGTTGGATGAATGTGAACACTGGAACTTGCAAACAGCCAACAGACTTTATCTGCACGCCAAGAAATCAAACAGTGGAATCACTGTATTGGATGTCACATCCTTCTCCATCTATGCTGCAACACATTGATATTTCTGTCACAATATCGGCCTTGTACACACGTCTCTATATTTTTATGTTCACATTTAGTGGAATCTTCTCACGGATATTCCTACGCGTTTCAATCGTTTATGCCCAACTCATCCCATATATATAGACATTAGCACCCAGAAAACCCAGAGGAAATATCAGCATCCACCATGGATTTCAACCTGCTCAGATCATTTGCGCCTAAAATTGTAGCCGCCCTTTGCATAACGTTACTTTTCTGCGGCGCCATGGAATTGGAAACAGTACAAGCTCAGGACTTCGATTTCTTTTACTTGGTTCAGCAGGTGGATTCCATCGTAATTCTATACTGATCAAATTAGGTATATTTTCGAATCCGAGTAACTAATGTCCACATAAATAATGATATTTCATGTTGTGTATTGATTTGACAGTGGCCAGGATCCTATTGTGATAGAGCAGCTAGCTGCTGCTATCCAAGCACAGGAAAGCCTCAGTCGGATTTTTCAATTCACGGTCTTTGGCCAAATTACAACGATGGCGGCTATCCTTCTAATTGCGACACTAGCAATCCATTCAACCCTTCACAGGTATACATAGAAATGGATAACCTAACAATATTGTTAAAAGTCAATTAATTTTCAAAGTGTTTGATTTTATTCGATTGGAATTATCTGAATTAATCTAAATCTGCGCAGATCAGTGATTTGAGAAAGGAGATGAACGAGTTATGGCCATCGTTAGCTTGCCCGAGCAGTAACGGTAATACGTTCTGGGAACACGAGTGGGAGAAGCACGGCACTTGCTCTGAGTCTGTTCTCGCTCAGCACGATTATTTCGCGGCCGCCCTGCGCCTCAAAGGCAGCGTCGATCTTCTGGGTGCGCTGGACAAGGCAGGAATTCGTCCAGACGGAGGGGAATACAGTTTGAGTAGCATCCAGGATGCCATACAAACGGCTACGGGATACTCAACAGGAATTGACTGTAATACAGATGAATCGGGAAACGTGCAGCTGTATCAGATTTATTTCTGTGTAGATTCCTCTGCTTCTAATTTTATTTCATGCCCTGTATTGCCTTCGAGCAAGTGTTCTTCACAGGTCTTGTTTCCTTCGTTTTAGCAGCTGATGTACACGCATTTGGCGACGAACAGTGTGATGCTTAATAGTTACAAACATTCTCTAACGGATTTAATGAGAAAACGCTTTCTAGCGGATGTTTTATTCTGTTTTTTAGTAGTGTTTTCGAGTTTCATATTAACTTCCTATTCATTTTCAACATTCTCTTTCGTACAATTTTCCATCGTTGTCGCCTATTCTGGATAGGCAACTGTAAACTTCTTCTCGGTTACCGTTACTGCATTTTCTTCATGGGACTCGGGAGCCGCGTAGGATAAAAGAAAATCAAAACGCTCGCTTTTCCGTTGAATTTTGGATAAAAACCGGTTAAAATTTTTATTGGAAATTGTTATTTCTATTGTAATTTCAGCAATCAGGATGGTTTGATTGCTTGTTTCAGATTAAATGTCCAATTTTAAAACTACCCAAATTCTCGAAATTACGATTTTAGAACTCCAAATTATGATTTAGACAAAAATTGCTCTACCAAATTCCGAAAATTAACCCTTATACTGCTCCTGCTCCTGCTCCTGAGAGAGCATCTGCCAATAAAATAATAAATGCCAAGGCAAAGGGCACAGAAGCCAAAATGCCGTTGGATCTAACTGCTTTGATGCCGTCTGCCATCCCATTTATGGCTTGACCTGCAAAAAATCATCTAGCAGTTGCCGTCTGCCATCCCATTTATGGCTATTAACTACCAGTTCAGTATTTAATGATGTAGTTATTAGGATATTTATAATTGGATTAAATTTAATAATAGATATCTCCACAATAATAACATTAAATACTCCACAAAGTACTTATTACACACCCTATTTATAGCTTCTTTTAAATTACAGTTGCAGCCTTTTCTTGAATTGTAACGGTAAATGCCACGGCACAAACCCCAAAATGAAAATACCGTTGGATCGAACTGCCTTGATGCCCTCTGCCGCCTGGAATTTGACGGCCCAGAGAACGTTTTTTTCATTTTAAAACGTATTTTACAGGTAGCCGTGGGTTGAGCCCGTCACAGGTGACAGGTTTGAAATTATTTGGAACGTAGATTTGATGTCTACCCATTTAGATCCCCCGTCAGAAATTTTAATACCTTTCTGATTCCGTTGAACAAACTAAACACCGTAATTTGAAGGGTTGAACTTGGAAACATGAAATTCCTGCCAATTTCTTTCTCTTGTCACTGCATTCATGAGTACTATATGAAGTTCCTGCAGAATCCTGCCAATCTCTTTGCCACAGAAATGAGTCCCTTTAGTTGGACCCAATTCTTTATGGAAAACAGGTGGCGTCCACCATCATAAAGAAATGATTCGTACCCAATCCGTTGTGAAAATTAGGATGGACCCAATTCTTTATGCAAAACAGGTGGCGTCCACCAACAAAAAGAGATCGTTCGTATTCAATTCATTGTGGAAATTAGGAGGCATCAACTGACAAAAGAAGCAAGTGGGAGCCAACTGACAAAAGAGCATGCGCAGCCTTACACTATTTAAGTCTGCTCCAGAGACCTTTACAGTACGAAGCAGTTCAATGGCATTCCACCCAGGCCTCTGGAGCAGACTTAAATAGTGTAAGGCTGCGCGTGCGTAAGATGCAGGACGTTGGCTCCCACTGGCTTCTTTTGTCAGTTGATGCGGAATGCCATTGAACTGCTTCGTACTGTAAAGACCTCTGGAGCAGACTTAAATTCCAGGCCTGCGTCTTGCCTTTCGTCATGGCTCACCCAAACTTACCTCCACCAAAATTTGATGTAATGTACACAACATCTTATTAAAAAATTCAATTCCTGATAATAAAAAAAATGAGGGATCGAGATTGATCTGTCTGTTTCCAAATGTAAAATAATGATTTAAGTTATTTTATTTCTATTATCCATATAAGAGAATCCCAGGATCTGCTCTGCACCAGAAGGCTGGCATGAAGAAAATGCAATGAGATGCTCCGGATTGGAAACAAAGTGTTACAGCCTCGAGCTGAAAGAGAAAAGAGGATTCAGGAAAGAGAAAAGAGGATTTGAAAATCGGTTAAGAAAGGAATTGGTAATAGTTTTTAGTCAAAATAAATTGACAGTCTATGACCTTGCATAAAAAGTTAAATGACAGGTACCCAAAACATGTACCCGTCATCAAATTTCCAGTTGACAGGCACTTCTAATTTGAAATTCCAGGCCTGTCAGACTGCCGTCCCCCATTGATCAGTCTACAGCTTCACGATGCAATATAATTTGTTATTTTGCCAAATCTTTACCCATCATGTTGCCACGTCATTAAACCACATTATACCATGCCTTAAGTTCCACTTTGTCATAATTCAAAGGTAATTATTATTTCGAAAATTAGAAATTCGGCTCCACTCCCTTTCATATGGTTTTTCGGATTTTGATGATTATGACTACATATATTTTATATTTATTTAAAATAGTGCTGATCACACATTCATAGGTATATATATCATTTCAATGCAATATATATATACACTTATAATGGGACCCTATGTTTTCTTATAGAGGTCACTTCTTCCGATTCGCTAGTATCCTTTGGTTTGTCTAACAATGGTAGGGTTTGATATATGATTAGTAGTTGTCACATTTATATATCAAAATGAAAAATAACAAATAAAAAGATAATAATAAAATATGCAATTCATTTTAAAGAAATATAAATTTTATTTTATAAAAAATATTATAAAAATAAAGTAATTTATTAATTAAGAAGTTTATGATATATTTTTAGCTAGATTCTAATGAAATTCATTTTAAGCATATACGGGGGAAAACAGTTGCAATGTTATTGAGTTTTATATTCATGACAAGGATAGGAATTTGGAAAAAATTTCACTCAGTTTTCATATAATATATAAATTTTTTATAGTTTTTTATGAGGAGAAGTATGAAGTCTAGACTATATTTAAGGGGAAAATGTCTCACTTCATGATAAACAAACATTCAAAATAATATTAATAAAAATAAATAAAGATAAATAATAAAAAATAATGTATTGTAAATAATAATAATAAGTAATTGCATTGAGATGAACTTTTTACAGTGCAAATGAGTAAGATATATCACATGTAACATAAAGTAATATATGTTGACTCCAAAAAAAAATAATAAGAAAAAAAACAAATATAAAATAATATTGTAGATCTTAACAACCGTTGAAATACTAGTGAATGATAGAAGATAATAATGATATTGCAGATCTATAATAAGAAATGGACATGTCGAAATATATATTTGTCCATATTATAACCATTATTACATCAACATTTATGCCCTCCAGTTACATACCACTATATCTTTAACCCTTTTGACATTGACTAATCATCTTTTGACACATTATGAATTTTAAGTTTTGAGTTTGGGGGTGAAAGTTAAAGCTCTCCAAATTTACCAATTTTTTCTAATGTATGCACTTTTTCTAATGGTGCACTAAGTCTCAAAGACCAAATTCAATCACCTATATAATAAAATATAGAAATAACTAGGATTTTTTTTTGTATTGGATAGTAATAATGCTCATGATGATTATCACTCGGAAACTTTTAGATTAGCAATTTAATGTTTCAGTCAATTTCTATAATTTTTTGGAATTGACTATTTTGTCATTTTTACATGTTTATCACTCGGAAACTTTTAGATTAGCAATTTAATGTTTCAGTCAATTTCTATAATTTTTTGGAATTGACTATTTTGTCATTTTTACATGTTTCCAAACATTTGTCAAAAAAAGCTATCTCCCAAGTTGAGAATATTTGAGAAATATTCACTTGGACAAAGTTATTTAGGTTGTTGAGGAGGTAAAATGTTGAGTAAATATAATTTTTCAATTTGGAATTCTAGGGTCACTTTTTCCTCTTAAGTTTTTCAAAATCCCCCAAAATGTCACAATAGTGGATTGTGGCCTATTTTGCATCCCCATTCCAAATGATTAAGAATTATGTTAAATTATCTAGTGTCGGGTTCTTATTTCCTTCTCATAGAATTCACTCTCCAAATTACATCACCAATAATGCTTCTGGCTAGGTTTCTGATTAGGGTATTTAAAACCAATATATTTTTTTAAAATTGATTTGAATTAAGAAACCACCCTTACTGAAATTTTTGCAGCCCTCAACCATGTGGACCTAGCCTAATTTTTTTCTTCCAAAATCCAACTCAATTTTCTCCTGTTATGCCTACAAAAATAAAATGACTCGATACTTTTTTAATTTTAATTTTTTATGCATGTTAATGTAACATGTGATGATGTAGCATCATACCCCACATGGACCCTACATGGAATCCCCTAGTTACACCATGTCAAATTCTTTGTCCCATGTCCTCCATCTCATGTTGCCATTGGAAATTCTCTACCACAATTTTTATCACTACATAAAAGAATCCCATGAATGGTCCTTAGTCATAGATCTTTGTTCCTTGATGTAATCTTGATTGTTAGCATGATCACCCCAATAGATTAGGTTATATCATGTTATGTTGTGTTAATGACTAGGATCTAAATATCTTATTCATTTGATGCAATCTCAACCATTTGTGGAAACACTCATTGTGATAAGCACCGATAACTTCCTTTAGTGCAAATGGATAGGAATATGACTTGTATAGTATAATCTTAGAAATTCCTAGTGATGTTACCCATGATAATTTCCTATCATATTATATTACAGGAATGGTCAATATCAATAGATCTAATCCACTTGACCAAATCTAGACCATTCACGGCGTGATCCCTCCTATTATGCACAAGTTATGTTCCTTTGCATGAATATACACAATTCGTTGGTAGGAATTGTTGGTTCAATTAAGATCATTAATGCAAAGTATTTCCTTATATTCCTTCTTTCTTGTTTCCATTGATGATGATCCATCCATCCAAATTTAATTATTTTTGGTCTCAATCCTTGGTAGCTAGTTTTTGCATAATTTTGATTCCATGTGTTGTGATTATAAGCTCTCCAATTTGTTGTAGTTTATGGTTTATGATAATATCTTGTTGGGTAATAGTTTTCTAGTGCTATATTCCATGAATATTGTTGAGTATTCCATCTTGTTCCTTGATAGTGTTGTTGAATGTCTTCTTTCCTTTCTTGGAGTCCTTCTTGGTAATCAAGTTGTTGATATGGTTTCACACTTGATGTTTTATCTTCCTTCTACACACCCATGCAAGTAGTCTTTTTTTAAAAGATAATTGTGTCCTCTATCCTTTTTTCCCTTTTATCACTCTCTTCTTTAAGATAATACCCTTGTATTTGACATGTACGTCTTCAATCTAGATCTTAACTTATTCGAGTATTTTTTGGCATCCTTCTAGAGTCTTGTCTTCCTCCTTTTGAAGCTGCAATGTGATTCCATTTATCAATGTTTGATGTCCTTCAATTATGGATTGTATTTATTCTTTTCGTCATTTGTATTTAGAGCTTCATCAACCTTCTTGCAAATTTCCTCTTCAATTCTTTTGGAAGTATCTTCATCCAAGATTTTTTATTTTTTTCGATTTTGACCATGCTTATTTTATGCTTTCAATCTATTGGTCCCTCATCTAGTAAATTTTTATTATGGTTTCTTAATCTACAAATTTTCATCTTTCTTTTTTAGTTCTCCTCTTGAATCATTAGTTTCCCAATTTCATTTCCCATTCTTTTCCTTTTAAGGTTTATGAACCTCTTTACTAGGTGATTCATTAGGGCATGCATAGTAGACAACTTCTCTCCTTTCTTCTTGTGTTCCCAATTTTCTTCTTTTAATTAATCTTGAATTTTATTCATCTCTTCCATATTTTGTTCCTTGATCCATCATTTTGAGAATAGTTCTTCAATTTATTCCCATGTAGCATTAAATCCAGTATTTATATTATGACTCTTCCACCACTTTCCAGCTTCACCTTTAAGATAACAACCTTCCGTAATAGGAATCAAATCATTTTTCAATATCAACCTTAATGATTGCTTGGTATTTTTTCATCTTTATCTACATATCCATTAAATGTAGGTATTTCCATTTTTCTAAATTGAGGTCAAAACCAAACCCTCAAATTCCAACCTCAATGTATTAAAAAAAGTATCAAAATTTATAATATGATCTCTCCAACATATCACCATGTGTTTCCTATTTCCAGTGGATTTTAAATCACCTAAATCAAACTCTCCATTCAAAAGTTATGCAAATTTAAAAATAACATACCTCTTAAAACCCTAATTTGGAGATTGTTTTGTTGTCAGACCTTCCAAATGAGGTATCTCACCAATTTTGGCCCCCCGAGTCTCTAATTTTGTTACGTAGTATCCTCATATGTCTTCTTTATAATTCCATAGGTCTGACCTAAATGTCATGTGTCAATAAAAAGTTATGGTAACTTTACCAAAACTTGTTATTTTTGTCACTTCCAAAAGAGAGAAAGTGTACGTCCTACCACATGTCTAATTTTTAGGATCTAATTCTAAAATTGATACCACAAATATTAAGGTCCATCTTATTTCTGATGCAATAGGTCTCACTCGATTTGTATCTTTCAAGCTCCATATATAGCAATTTTACTTAGAACACCTATTTGAGACTAGTTTTTGGAATGGTAAAAAATCCTAACTTCCAAATATTATAACTCTACGCCAGTAATGGATTAGGAATTGATACTTGTACCATGAATATATAATTATTTCCTTTGAATACCCTCCAAGTGAAAATGCCAAGATGACTAGGTTTTGGACTAGTCAAATGCCCTAACTTCCCTAGATTATAACTCCAAGCATGTGATGAATCAAGGCCTAAAAATTGTATAATAGAGATTTTTAATGTCCTCTACAGTCCCTCCAATATTTTTTGTCTAAAACATCCCAAAATATTTATAGAGAAAATTCCAATATGACTAGTTTTGGAAGCATCCAAGCTTTGATGCCCAATGTTAAGAACCAATATCCTTAAGATAACATAAGAGACTAGAGTACACACCATATAAGAATACCTATGAGGGTGCGTTGAAACAATATCAAATGAATATAATCTTGGTTTAAGGATTTAGAAGAGCACCAAAGGTAAAAGGTGGTAACATGATCACTTGAATCATCACCTTTCTTACCACGGGGGCTTCACTAGAAGGCAATATAATACCATGTTCATTCATATTGTGGTATTAAATATTCATGAAAACCTAAAAATTATATTGCTTATATATTAAGGGGCAAAGGATTTTTTTATTTAATGTAACAATACAAAAATACTTTGGGGTCTTTTTTATATGGGCGGGTTGACAAATATCCGCCAAATGGATATGGCGGGATCATGGTCGGATGAGAAATCGGGTTGAGGAAAGGCTCGGGCTTACTAGTACGCAGGGAAATCACGTCTTGAGGCATGCTTGAGGCCAGGTGGTTTCGTGGTGAAGTGGGTTTCTAGTCGATCATAGTCAAGAGACAGTGGTCATTGACAGCCAATTGTTACCAATAGCACTTTGCCAGTTGTTACTAATAACCTTGGGAGACTCTAAGCCTCCAGGGCTTGTTATAGGCCCTCGATAGGCCTTGGGGGCTTGAATACCCAACCACTAGTGCCTATTACAGGCCTTGGGAGGTTTAGTCAGCCTCCTAGAGCTTGTTACAGGCCTTGGTGGCTTGGATACCTAGCCCACAACAGGCTTAGTTAGCAATTGGGGAACTGTAACATGCAATCTAAATGTTGTACTATGTGCATTGGCTCCAGTGACATACAAGAAGTGATCTCCTATCTCTTCATTAGACCATTAGATGTTGCAAATCATAATGATATGTGGTTGAGTAATTGCATTGTGGCTGAAGTAATGTGCATCCACAATATACATCGAAAGAAGCAAGGTGCATTGTAGAATGCATGTGGGATCATAAGAGGGGTATCATATCAATATACTAGGTAGAAATATAAAGGGGTATAAAAAATGTTAATGAAAAAATCGATACATACAATATCTAGTGAAAATAGGGGGTTTTTTTAATTGGGAAGGCATATTGGGAGGGGGTTAAAAAAAAGATTTTGGAAGGTAGTTTCCAATATTTAGTGAAATTAGGGGTATTGTTTCATATGCCACGAACGAACGTGCTATGATAGCGGTTTATTGAGTGAAGCCCCCGTGTTTCTTACCCTCAAACTTAGTAATGTCAGAGGGAAGCTTAGTGGGGACCGGGGGCCATGCTAGATCATGACACACAAGATCGTTCATAAATATGGATAGGTCTGCAAAATTCAAGGTAGCAAAAAACGGGAGCTTTGGTTGCGACGTTTGAGGCCATGCCCCTGGGAAAGACCGGTTTTGCAGATAAATTCCCATATGCATCAAATTAGATACCATGGCTAATGGTGGGTTATGATAGATACCATGACCCCGACGAGTAGGATAATAACCCCCTCCAAATTGATTCATGTAAGGATGCACGAGCATTGGCATGGTAGAGATCCCTTGGGAGGAGAAAGCAATATTACGAAAATTTCCCATAGGATGGTATACATTTTCCCCTAACAAGGAAGAATGCATGCACCCTCCCAAAAAAGGAAATCCTGACGAGGGGGGACCCATATTAAAAGATACATTCCCTTCCAAATGAACAGTCAAACTTGTAGGAGGATGTTCCATAAGAAAATCATTTGAGGGAATTGGTGTAGTAGATGATGAGTAGACGGATGGGATATATGAAGTGGAACCACCACCTGCATGTCCACCCCCACCCATAAAATAATTAACACTCGTATTATTAGCTAAAGAAGGGGGAGGATACCCCCCAAGATAAGGAGAAGAAGGAGGGATATGACTACTCCCGAATTGACATGCGGTAAAGGGGGTCGATATGCCCTCAAGACAAACGTCAGGGTTATGAGTTACCATTGCAAACTAATGTGGAGGATGTGATACTTGTAGTTGGTTTAGGAATGCCAAAAGTAAATGTATTAAAGGCTAAGGGGATCGACTGAGCATCAGTTCTCGATAATCCTAAGCAAAAGTTGGACGAATGATCAGATGACCAAGTGTAATAAAAAGGATTAGTTCTAATAAGCTGAGATGGACTAGCATCGTGAGAACCCATGAACACATGAGTCCCTGGAACCCATGAGGCAGCAAAAGAGGGATCCCCATGGACTCCCCCAACCACTGTTGACGTAGAGATCGAAGGGATCCCTGACATATCAGAAACATACTCATAGTGACAATTATTTGAATCTCTGAATGGGATATATAAGGACCACCTTTATTATCTCTACGCCTCTTATGGAGAGGATGCAAAGGATTACTGGGTGGTAATCCTACTAAACGATGAGAAAGGTGTATAGCTAGAACTCGATCCACGATGACTTCAAAAAAGTCACGAAAGCAATATCAATCCATAAGGCCAAGTTATCGACAACGTGAACAAGTTATAGTTAATAAAAACTTAATTTTTTAAAAATTCTATTTAATATATAATAATAGAAACATTGCAGAAACCTAAAATAAATAAATAAAAAACCGTGTCCATGGCATATTAATCCACTGCATCAATCATATATATATGCCCTTGGAAGACATAAAAATTATGATTACATAAACACAAAAGCACATTATGCAAATTGTAGAAATATCTAGTATTTTCACAGTGAAAGTTGTTAAATAACATGCATTACTTTTAAGTGATGACATAATATTTTTTACTATATTGTACTGAATAAAGATAATTTTTTTTCACTTTTAAGTGATGACATAATATTTTTTCACTTTTTTCACTAAACCCCTAAAAAGTGAAGAGTCGTTCAATAACATTCATTGCTTTTAAGTTATGACATATTTTAATGGAATTTTTTTATTATATTATTATAAATAAAAATTAAAAAATATTATTTTTATTTGTACAAAATAGTAATAATACATTTATTTTAATATGATTCATTTAAAGGGATTTTATCCTTCAAGACAATGAAGACTTTTAAGAACAAATATTTCAACATAGTTAAATGTAGTTTAATATATTAAAAATCAATTATATTATATTTTTTTAAGAAAGTAATAACTTGATGTTTAGAGTTTAAATTAAAGTTATAATAACTTTATATGAAGGATATTCAATAGAAATAAAAACAAGAGTTGTATGCAATATAGTCCCTGTTTTAAAAAAAAACAATTATGAAATGTTTGTTCTCTACACATTATTCATAATTTTCTAGTACTAATATTTTTAGCTTGTAGTGTTGGCAAGTACCAAGATCTTGATTATATGGAAAAAATCATCCCAACAAATAAAATGAGATGCACTCCCATAGCCCTTCTCCTAAAATAATTCAAGTTATAATGCTTAGTTAATAATGCTCTCAAAAGCATAATATTTTGTGACATTTTCTTTAAAGTTGGACAACTATAGGTTAAAATCACATATATACTTATTAAATTTTTGTTTAGAACTTTGACATTATTATTTAATTTTATTTTGAAATGGGAATCTTTACTACGATTGGCATTTTCCTATCCATATTTACCAGGCACAAATTAAGTGGTTGTGCTAGTTATATATAAAGATGAAAAAAAAACTTCAAATGCATATTGAAACTAAATTCTTCTCGAATGCATTAGATATTTAAGAAAAATACATAATAAATTTAAATGTTGTTTGTTTCAAACACATCTAGCATGAACTTCTAAACACAATACTTCACTAACGAAATAAAAAATAATATTAAAACATCAAATAAATAATTATCTAGACAATTTTAACAATAAAACAATATATATTATTATTTCACTTATGTCTCGCATATAACCACTAGTGAACAAAGCTCCATTGTGTAAAAACAAAATCATATTCATATACATATATGTTAAATAATAATTTCAAAGAAATTTCAAATATCATTTTTTAATTATTTGAAAAATAAGTCAAATCCAATCCATATGATATCCACATTCTTATTCATATTATTATCCTAGTAATTAAGCTCTTATATCCATTAAAATTTGGACAACCAATTTGGTAATAAAACTTAATTTCATTATTTTTAATGGTTTACTGAAATTTGGATATTTGGACAACCATTTTGACAATAGAACTTTTCACTTATTTATTTTTAATGGTGGGATAAACTTAGCTATGGATATTGTAAATAAGGTTTAGCTTAACTTAGATGGTTGACAAGATAAATTGTTATGCTCTCCACCTAGATAAAAACATCACTTTGTGAGATATATCTTTTATGAACCAATTAGAATTGACATAATATCAATAATTTTATTTTCACTTAATATACTATAATTAAAAGTAAAACCAAATGTTGCTGGTTTAAAACAAATTAGTCATAAATACTTTTATAAAAAAATAAAAAAAAATATTAACTTTCAGATATGCTTTGAAAGTGTATCCCAAAGCTTTCTTTAATGTGCCCCCCAAAATTACCCTACCCATATTCTTTATTTCATAAAGCACACAATGGCTTTGAATATATATGAAATTAAGAATCTTTGGCAAAAACATCCACATAAATAAGCATCTTTTGTTTGAAAAGAAAACTCAAGAAAGCCAAAGTTTTAAGAATGAAGAATATAACATTACTTCTTAGTTTTTTCATTCCAAAGTTAAAGCATTGAAAATTAAAAGACAAGTTTAAGAATTTTATCAAGTTATATGAAAAAAATTAACAATTCTTCAAAGCACACCAAAAGAATTAAATTTTATTCTTAAAAATAATTTTTTACCTATTGTCAATTGGGTCTAACTTCCGTGGTTAGAAGAAATTATTAGTATCCTCCTCACTTGATTTCAAATCCCATAAGTAACATGTTGAATTATTAATAAGTTGTATTGTTACAATGGTCTTGGACCCTATATTAATAAAGCCTCCTTGATGAGTATATTGAATGTTTTTACTAAACATTGCTTATAATTTTTGAAAGCTATGATAATTTGATGTAATGAATACAAAAGAAAAGTTCATAGCAAAGCTTATGGTTCTCTTATCATCTATATATAATATTTTATGGTTGAAACATCCTAAATGTGTATTGTTTAGGTCAATTATTGATCTTGTATCATACTTATTTTATTCAAATTCTACAAATACCACAGCGACATGAAAACATATGGTGTATTCAATTGCAACCCAACTAACATAATTGCAAAGGCCATTAAGCTTTATAACAAAATAATTCAACCTCCAATCCAATTATTGTTCTTAATGTCCATTGTTAAAGAAAGAATCATTGCATATAAGCTACCAATCCAACAACTCCAAAAGGAGTCACTAAAAGCATGTACTTGCATTTTGAATCCAAAAATTGAAACGCTTTATGAGTTTGGATTTACTTCTATTCCTTGTCTTTGAAAGGATACTACACAACACATGGAAATCAATTAGGGCTTATAATTGTAAATAATTTCAACCACAAAAGTAGGAAAACTATACACCCTTTCGTAAAAATTGAATTTTATCAAAGCAATACTCCAATTTTCCATATATATACCTAATACGTGTTTGATGCCAATTATAGTAGTTCGACATCAAATGTCATAGCCATATCCATTTTGGCCTTCTAAAAAGATATACAACCCTCTTACATATGATATTCATATTACAATAAAATGTAGTTGGAACATCATATATTCAACATTAAATTAACTCTCAAACTAAGTGTTGTTTCAAAACCGACTAAGAATGGTCATTACTGATAGAAATAGGAAATCAAAGGGGAAGTGATTCAAAAAGGAATCAACAACAGATCAGGTTTACCATCAAACACTATTAAAAATGCAATGCAATGAAATACTTCTAATTATATGGTAAAAAATGTCAAATTCATAATAAAAATACTTTCCAAATTCCACACCATGTATGAGGCACCTTTTAACTTTTAAGTTCTTACTTTTTTGTGAAAGTAGTTTTGTACTAAAACACAAACTTATTTTATATTTGTTCTTTCCACCGGCTTCCACTTATCACAATGTAACTCATATGCCCTACCCTTTATAGAAGAGTGTGTAACAAAAAAAATCAAATTGAATTCCTCTCACTAAAACACTATCAATAGGGGGTAGATGGTCCTTCACATCCACTCAATACTTACTTATCAATAGGGGGTAGATGGTCCTTCACATCCACTCAATACTTACTTAACACTATTAATAGGTGTCAAATACTCCTTCACATACACTCAATACTTACTTATTGTATACGTTGACATATCTTAATATGTTATTGGTGAAACTTGAACTTGTAAAAGTAATTTCAGAGCCACTTTCATCAACCAACAAATCACTATCACTACTAACATAGAATTTATGTTATATCACCTATGTAAAAAACCTCTATACACCATATTGCAAGCTAATCATTACATGCCAAAACTAGAGGCAAGACGACCTCCCAAAGCCCATCCCAACAGCATTGTATCGATTTTTCCCAAATTTAAAAGGATTGGGTTTTGGATAAAATGGCATAGGAGCGTAGAGTCACATTTGGGTACGGAAGAAGTGAAAGACAGATGACGACACTTAATGTTGTACGCATATCTCTCCATTTTTTACACCAGTGCCAACGATGTCACTCCGTCCTCAACCTCTGCATATTCTTCCACAATGTGAGTTTAATGGCCCCTATTTGTATTTGTTTCTAATGCTTATCTTTCTCTTCCACTAATTGTTTTTTGTTTCTAATGTTCATCATTCTCTTCCTCTCACTGTTCATCATGCCATTGTGTACTAGGCTTTGGGGTGCACAGAATATATCTCAGAACCAAACATTACCGATGCAATGCGGGAATGCAGAAGTATACATCATCCAATAAGTATACATCATCCAATGAACATAACAACGTAAGTAGTTGCAGATAGATCTATTTGCAACTTTAAAACACCCTTTTGAGTTTCCATGCATGGGGACTGAAATCACGACCACCAACAACTGGAAAATTTCATACCAAACCAACTTCATGTTTCCTCATCCCTAGTTTCTTGTCACTTCTAATTAGATTAGTGTTGGAACATGGTTTTCCAGAGAATGTTCCAAGGATTTATGATGGTTAACTGTGTTGGGTAAAGAAACAACAACTAGATGCCAAGGAATGGCAAATATTGGAAGTGATTATTCCATCTTCATCCTTTTTTTCTTATGAAACAACCAGGTTATTCTCAAGTATTGCTTCAAGGTCTTCTAAGTTGCATGGAATCAGATAGTGAAATCAACGTGCACAAATTGGTTGCAAAATTAGGCCTTAACAAGTTCATGATAGCTAAAATTAATCCAATCAAAATCTAAAAAAGGGTAAATACAAACCCATTCTCAAAGTCGAGAAGATTTTAACAATGTAGAAAATTTATTGTACATTACTTAAGTTCAGATAAATTGCTTTTGCACCTTTGAAATCCTACACAATAAAAAGTTTAAACCATAGTCAGACCTTTGATGTTAATATATATTTTCTATCTACAACTTCTTAAATATTTTCTTCAAAGAGGAGAAATCAATAATATTTAAAGACACTTGATCTTTTGTTGACTAGATGTATGATATGACACAAGCCATTCCTCCCCGTATTATTGCCCAATCAGTAAAGATGCACATATTTTCCACTAAACTATGGAGATAACAAGCTTATAATACCCCAATAAAAGCAGCAGCATAATAGTGCAAATATAAAATAAAAGATTACAAATATATTTTTGGAGGAGATTCTCATGGTTAAAATTTTATTTCATACCTATATACCAATAACAATGTCCTCTACAACCAGACAATTTTTGGTTGACTTTCCCAATCCATGGAGAGGAACAACATCAAGAATACTCAAGTATGGAAAGGACGGAAAAACATTGCATGAATATATTCCCAAAAGCATGAGGTGCTTAAATTTCTTCATAGTTTGCTGCATTATGAATTGAAGGATCTGGCTTCTTTTTCTTTACATCATCGCCTACCAACATAAGTTGGAGCATCAAATTTGGATTCAGATAGAAAAATTGCTATAAATAAAGGGCAACAATCATAATCTAATATGATATTCTTGCAAGTATTGATGACATTCAGTAGTTCATAAATAAGCATTTCCGTAAAGATACAAATCTGGAAGATAGGCTTTTCTTTCAACATTAAGGGCACCCATAAATGTAGCCTGTTATTTATAATTGCTCCCCTAGTTGCTGAATATTTATGTTATTTTTTAGCAGTGAAAACATGTTACCTTTCTTGAATCTGTTAAATCATAATTGGCATGCATATATGATGTTTAAACCATAAATGGCATGCATATATGATGTTTATTTTGATTTAAATAGCATAATAATAGTGACCTTTTAAATACAATATATATCTCATAAAGACAATAATGCCAGATATTAAGAGAACACAACAAACATTTTACCAAAACAATAAAATTAATAATACATAACATTTTTTTTTGACATATATATATATATATATATATAAGTTTTTTTAATCCCTGCGCCAGCTTCCAAAAACAGAGGTTTTAATACCACGTGCCTTGCAATAAAAATCATGGGCGATACCAAAATCAATCTTCAGTCGGCTAATGTGGATGGCTTCAGTATAGTTATATCCACAGTCAAGATATAATATAGATATATCCACAACCAGGTAATTCCTCATGGATTTAATATGTATATATCCACAAATATAGTTATAAAATGACTGTAGAAAAAAAAGGGAAAAACAGGTAGATGGGTTTTCTCAATTAGGTATTAAAAGCTAAATTGGTTGCCTGTAAATCATCTGAGGGGTCTTAATAAAAGCATCCAAATAATTCTTCAGAGGAACAAATTCTCCTACTGCGCATTCACAATTGCTAAAACCCCCTCTCAGACCATACCTTCTATTAACTTCATTATAAAACCTTGTTTCCTTGCAACAATCCTTGAAGCATGTAGAGTTAATCCATTCGCAGAAATGGATGTCAAGACAAACAAAGCCAGGCCAATATAAGCGATAAAAGCCATCTGATATATTTTACAATGTATGCTTCAATTAAAATTTCTCAAAAACATGGGCATCTACCAAATGCTATCCACAAATCCTTGGCCATTGGAGTAAGATTTTCCAAAACCTATCTCTAATCCAACTCATGTTCCTAGTGAAGTCCCTAAAGCATGACTTTTACAAAACATTTCAACAGCATAAAGTGAACTCAAACAATAATAAATCCTCACCGGCCCTAAAGTTTAAATTTAAATTCCCGACAACTGAACTTTCAAATTGCATGCCACCACCAGAACAAGGAATCTTTATAGAAATTCAAACACAAAAGTATAAATAAAATAGATTAAAATGAATCATAAATTTTGAACCAAAATCTTCATCAAATGAAGCAAACGAAGTTACATTAATAATCATTTGAAATCTAAATAAAATAGATTAAAAGCATCAAAATTTTTATTTTGCTCAAAATGACCGTGGATCTCCATTAAATAAACCATAATATATCTCATTAGCCATCATTCGAGTTCTAAATTAAACAGATCATTACTCATCTTCCTCAAATGAACCAAAATAAAACGCATTAATCATAATTTGAAACAACATTTTTTGCTAATCCATCTTAAAGCTTATAAATTTAAATAAAATTGACTTATACTTCACGTAAATAGTTGGTTTACAAGAATTGATACAAATATTTTATCAAAACAATCTTCAAATTCGTTGATGGAGTCTTTAAACTAGAGTAAAATCATACAAATATTATTGGTTTAAAAGAATTCATATAAATAAATTTCATCTAAACAAACCTCACATAAAAGTTAATGGAGTTTATTAATGGAATCTTTAAATATGAATAAAATCACATAACGGTTCAAATTTAACAAAATAAGGCAAATTCTTAAGCTAAAATTTAACAAAATCCTTCAAGATAAGATTCAAAATCCATTAACAAAATAAGGCAAATTCTTAAGCTAAAATTTAACAAAATCCTTCAAAATAAGATTCAAAATCCATCAAAATTAAGAATAAAATGCAGTTGCAGAACGTCCATCTTACCTCCAAAATTAATATGCAAAGATAACGTAACATTCCTGGGTTCCCCTTTTCAACAAAATGCAACAACCATAACTGCAGGGTGCGACTGTAGAATTACGCTTCACAACTTAGAGGATGCATAAGTGTTGCATGGTATTAATGCATATTGCTTCGTGGCAATATGTCAATGAGCCTCCCTCCACGTTACCTTTCTCAACCACTATATTAAATACAAACTTGTGTTTTTTAATGTTGCTCTGACAAAGTAGACAAATAAAGTTAAAGTTAAGGTTAAAGTAAAGGTAAATATTTTTTGTTTTTTCTTAATTTTTTTAATACGTGACAAAGTAGACAGATACAGTTAAAGTTAATTAAGGTATTGGTAAATATTTTTGTTTTTTCTTAATTTTTTTAATAAGTGACAATGATAAAAATTGTGATTTTAAGCCATCTCATCCAATAAAAACTGAATATCATTTTTCTAAAAATAATTTATAAATACATATTTTTACTAAACTTTGATGTATCTTTAGAAACAATGAAATATCTATATTAAATATTTAAAAAGCATAAATGAAAACGAGGATGGAGAACTTGAATATTAGAAAAATACATAGTCAAGAAAAGATAGTGGGAACAATCATGTGTTTAGCAAAAGCAATGCTGATGACATTATACAAAGGTCCTATTCTTCGTATGCATTGGTCTCTACATCATTAATTTCCCAAAGATAACCATATATCTGCAAGAGGAAAGTCAGCCACAGTTGTCACTAACTGATATAAAGAGTGCCTCATAGGCTTCCTTCTCATATTAGCGGTCACTCTTTCTTGGCTCTCCATGTTTTTCTTCCAGGATGCAATACAAGAAATATTCTGTTCCACTACTAGTTTCCACCTTAATATGTTTTCTGGGATCCTGGCATTTGGATTGTTCTCATGGATTTGTAGTATTGCTTCAATAATAGTTGCAATGGTGCCTGTGTGAGGTTTTCCATAGACTAGGTAAGGGGGAGAACCAATGCATTTGAGTATGCCCATAATTGCACTTAACTGATATGAATTAAGCAATGGATTGGAAAGAGTCTCAAGTGCTATATCCCTTGAATCTCCATCATGATCAGTACAGGCGGCCTGCACTGTCATTGCAGGGGATTTGATTGGAAATATAAAGCTGTTGCTCAAGCCCTCTATTTTTGCAATTGCACGATGTCCTCATATTATGTTGCTTCTGTTGTACAAAATCCTGGCCTCATACTCGATGTTGGAAGCCACAGAAAATCGGTTTTCGAATTTCCTGACTACAGTATTCTTATTCTTGTAGACCATAGTGATGCATCCCTGTTTCAATCGTTTCAGAAGATTTTAAAACATACAGCAGAGAAAATGTAGACACATTCCAAAAGTACATCGAATCGAAGAACACTAAACTAATACACACAGAGAGAGCTGAAGAGCACTAACCTTATACTCCTTGGCCTTTATATTTGGATCCTTGATGCGCACATGATCTAGCTTAGACGGTGAATGGCCTCCACTATCTTTCTGCGCACGGCCTTGCAATGTCAGCTCTACCCATAGCTGGGATTTCTTTTTCTTTTCCATTTTGATCATTCTCATCTTTACCTTTACGCTTTGTTCACTCGCTTCCTATGTTTCCACATGAAAAACAAAGCATTCCGCTTGAAATTAGAAAATAAGTTTTCCATGTCTCACACAAACTAGTTGCTTACCATCATGTGTGTTAGTTTAAAAAATATTTTCAACTCAAAGATGCAACACAGCTAATTACTCTAGATCAATCATGTGCTGAGGCAATCGTTCCCAGTGTAGCTCTCGTACGTTATCCTTCCTAGTGGGATTTAAGATGGTACATCAAACTTCTCATTGTAATTGTAGTCCACTAGAGTAGGTCAACAATTACCTATTACATGCAATGTTTGTGCATGCGTGTAAAAGGACCTGTATTTCGACAACATTTAGTCCATTGATGATGATAATTGTGGCCATTATGGGATCTGTCATTTTTTTCTTAGAGCATCTTTTTGGGTAGTGTGGTGGGAGGAGTTATGAGTGTAATAAGACTATATGTTGTTCTGTGGGGAAATGTGAAAGATAGCAAGATCACATGGATAAAAAATTGCTTAGAATTGCTTTCCAATTCTCAAGATATGCTCCCAAAAAATCAAAATAAGTTAGATGAAGGGTATCAGCAAAACGGAGGCGTAAAAGACCAATAAATATCCTACACACGTGACACAACCGTGAAAGAGTGTTGTAAATGCTTATGAATGAAGAAAGAATCTGCCAGGAAGAAGGAATGCTCACAGCTGCACTTGTAGAAGAATAACTCGTCTCCCAACAACGACAATCCAAGCAGTAGAGAGATCCCTCCAACAACGACAATCCACGCATACACCAATTGCAAATAGTATTTTTTCTATTGACTAAGAGTATATGTGATAGAGTGGACCATATATTTTTTCAGAGTGACATCCCAAAATATCTATAGATGTGTTTACGGAAGGTTGTCTCAAACAGAAGAGCAACAACGTTTTCAGCAGATTTTTGGCCCTGACTCAGATGTGATTTCCCTAAACTAAGAGAGAGGAATACATTCTTCAGTCGGATCAAGAAGAATCTAAGTAATGATATAGAGCAGTTCCCTCATCATAAGCCATCTTTTTAAAATGAGATAAAAAAAAAGACTTTGGCAAGGCCGCCGGAGAACCTTTTAAAAAATTTGAAGCTTACATACTAGTTCTATGGACATTTGCACACTAAATTTGAAGCCATTGTTCAACATGGGGAGAATGGACTTATTACAAAATTTCTTGCATTGAAATAGAAATCATACAAATATTATTGGCTTAAAAGAATTCATATAAATATTTCATCAAAACAAAACTCACATAATAGTTAATGGAGTCTTTAAACAGGAATAAAATCATAGAACAATTCAAATTTAACAAAATAAGGCAAATTGTTAAGCTAAAATTTAACAAAATCCTTCAAAATAATTTCAAAATCCATCAAAATTAAGAGTAAAATGCAGCTGCAGAAAAATTAATGTAAAATGTCCATCTTACCTCCAAAATTACCATAACATTCCTGGGTTCCCCTTTTCAACAAAATGCAACAACCATAACTGCAGGGTGCAACTCTCTGCAGAGGTCTCAGTGTACCTTCTTATTCAATACATCTTAAGGAAAATTACGCTTGGCAACTTAGAGGATGCACAAGTGTTGCATGGTATTAATGCATATTACTTCATGGCAATATGTCAATGAGCCTCCTCCATGTTACCTTTCTCAACCACTATATTAAATACAAACTTGTGTTTTTTAATGTTGATGTGACAAAGTAGACAAATAAAGTTAAAGTTAAGGTTAAGGTAAAGGTAAATATTTTTTGTTTTTTCTTAATTTTTTTAACACGTGACAATGATAAAAATTGTCACTTCAAGCCCTCTCATCCAATAAAAACTGAATATCATTTTTTTAAAAATAATTTATAAATACATTTTTTTACCCATCATTAATGTATCTTTAGAAACAATGAAATATCTATATTAACTAATACACAAACATGGAACATATAGTCTCTGCCTATGGCAGGGACTAAAAATCCCATCATCATTTTTAGTAGTTTCTTACGAAGCATTATAAGAACAAAAATTAAATAAAAAACTAGATTTATTATGACAACTCTTATCCACTAATTACCATCGCAAAAAGTGGCCCAACACTAATCTAATTAATTAGTACACATATCCTGAGTGAAAAATACAAAAAATAGAGTTGTAGACTATTAATAAGCCTTGAAAGAGCCTTTAAAGATCTTGATAAAGTCCTGAAATTCTTCAAAATAAAGTATGCCTTCAGGAGCTCCCATAGCCCTTTTTGACAGGGAATCAGCCATAAAATTGTACTCCTTGTAGATGTGAGTAGAGGACAAAGAAGAAAAGGAATCCCGAAGCTAATTTATCCTAGCACACCACTGATCCAAGATTTCAACTTGTAGAGATGCTTCACCATTTTCCCAATCCACAAATGTTTTAGAATCTCCAAAAACTTGTAGAGTTAAAATACCCCTAGAATGTACAAACAGAAGAAGTCCCTAAAGAGCCAATAACTCAGCCCTTGTATTCATTCCTATACCACATCCAATCCATAACATAAAATAAGTCCTATTTGGCATTCTTAACATCATACCTCTACCACATTGACCAAAAGGAGCAACACCATCAAAATAGCTAGTATTATTATCATATGAAAATATAGGTTCTTTGTTAAATCTTTGTTTCTTCTATTTCTCATTCCCGTGGAAGTCTCTATATAAACCCAAAATTCTTAAGCTAACCAATTGAGATTGGAAGTCTCTATATAAACCCAAAATTCTTAAGCTAACCAATTGAGATTGGAAGTCTCTATATAAACCCAAAATTCTTAAGCTAACCAATTGAGATTAGTGTTGTAACTCTTTAAAGATACTAGTATTCCTTGATTTCTAGATTCCCCAACCAATAAAGGAAGGAAATTCTTTGTGCCGAGGGACATTTTTTTTCCAAAACATCAAATTTTCATTAAGAGTAGACTAAACCCAGTCACTTGTAATGCACAGACCTGCTAGAACCTCACTCCAAACAATTCTAGTCAAGAGACACTTCACAAAACAATGGTTAACTAAATTAGAATCATTTTTTTATAAAATATGAATGTTAGGACCCTCAAAACCTCTCTTGATTAGATTGTCCCATGTTAGAATCCTATTTTCCAAATAGATACAGATAAAACATTTTATCTTTAATGGAATATTCCATTTCCATAATTTTTTATGCCACCATTTCTCAACGATATCACAAGATGATGTACTGATAGCGTCATAGGCTAATTTTACATTAATTTGACCATCAATTTTGTTCCACGCCCATACTAATTTGTCATCCTCTTTAGATAATATTATGCCAAGATGGTTTAAACCTATTTAACAAACAAGTTCCATTCTTTAGCAAGGCAACTTGTGAGTCCCATATCACCTATATAAAGCCAATAAGAAGACAAACCATCCATCCTATTATGAACATTCTCTAATTCGTAGTAACCATGATTAGCAATCCAATTAATGAGAGCCTCTGAGAGCTTATACATATGCTCCCCACCAATAAAATGATCAATACCCAGATAAATAAATTTTCCATTCTCAATTTTCCAAGATAGTCATGAACCCAACCATGGATAGGACTTCAAAAATCCATTCCAGAAATTTGAAGCTTGAGCTATAGATTTTTTTGAACTCCTAATCCATTCTACAACAAATTTTTTCTTCAAGTATTTTATAGGTAAAATTTCTTTCCATAATCCATAGCCAAACAAACCCCTCCACAAGCTTGTGAGACTCAGAGATGAACTGAACCAAAGGAGGTTTTTTTAATCCCCATCCACCCATGGGTTTGGTACTTAATACAAAGTGGTTTAGAATACAACGACAATCATTCTATACTTAGCACCTAATACATGTTTTGATAGTGATATTAATTTTCAGTAATTTGTTTGGTTGTGGCTTTTATTTAGATAAAACTATTTCCAAGTTCTTTACTTTAAAAGAGATTTTCACCTCAAATGATGTAATCTTTCTCAATATTTATAAATTTAGAGTTAAGATAGGTTTATGCTAGTTAATTTTACTATAGCAATCTATTTTTATAATTTTTTAATTAAAATAATAAATTATTTTAAAAACTTTCAATTTATCATTTTCTTTTCAATTCATCATTTTATGAACATAATCATCTCGTGTGCGCTCATTTTCTTTTGTTGGTCGTCTTAAAAGGATGCAAGATAGTTTTTTCGCAGTGGTTTGTGTTGGGGTTTGAAAATGTGAAATTAATATTTACTTTGAACGTATAAAATTCAAGTTCATGTCAAACGAAAGGTTTTTCGTGGCTAATTATGTTTCCATTAATTTTTTTTATTTGTCTTTTTGTCTAAAAATAATATAAATTCATAGTTGGACTTAACATTATGTATGCACTCGCGCACCTCGTGCATAACCATGTATTGTTTTCTTTATGAGAGTATTTTTAAATGTTTAGTTATTTAATTTCAATGTACGGAAATTTTTAGATTTTAGTTATTTAATTGTAATGCAGGGAAAATATTGAGTCTACCTCAGCATGTTAGTTTTATATTGCAATGCTTTTCCATTATCCCATTTAAAAAAATAAGAAAAAAATTATTTGTTGTATTATAGATTGTTGTATCATATTTTTTTATCCATAATCAAAACATTAACATGGAAAATGTAGGAGTGTCATAACATGGTTCATTATCGATTCCCCTTTTTTAAGAACATATTGTCAAAGAATTGCTAAATTGATCTATTATGTGAAGATAAAAAAAATCAAAAGAAATTGAATACAATGCTAATAAAATTCTCCACATGTCATGTTTTTATTATAAACGAGAATTCTAAAAGAAAATACAAGTTTTGATTGTTAGAAATTAAGAACTTGTGAAAATCACATTTTACTTTCTCAAAAACAAAATACTAATCAAGGTTGATGATTTCACCTTTGAGCCTTTCTAGCAATTTGTGCAAGTTTACTAGGAATTCCACCCAGAAGATCTCATACAAACACTAACAAAAACTTATCTTCAAGTCTTGCATTATGCTATTCAACATCGGAACTTTCTTGTTATGAAAACCCATGAATTCTTTGTTCTAGCTATCTTGAATCT
This sequence comes from Larix kaempferi, assembly GCA_027924585.1. Taxonomy (NCBI): domain Eukaryota; kingdom Viridiplantae; phylum Streptophyta; class Pinopsida; order Pinales; family Pinaceae; genus Larix; species Larix kaempferi. The sequence continues at coordinate 20,048,884 of BSBM01000994.1, read as the reverse complement.
CATCCTTCACTAACCTCTAGCACATATTGATTACTCTACATTTGTTAAGGTCCTGACAAAGCAACCATGATTTTGGTTCCATAACAAACTTGAGGTCCATAGAAGGTGTCCAATATAGGCCTAAATGTTGACGAGTGGACTAACATATTCAACCGAGGAGGTTTCACCGAAGACATATATTCAATTGTTTCCATGTTAATAGTGTGCAAAATATTAAATATTTGGTGATGGTGCATAATCATTACTTATCATTTAATCACATTCATTAAAGTTGACTGATATAACAACGAATAAATCATCAATATACATCACAAACACATATATACATGAGAAAAATATGTCCATGGTATTAGTGGATGAACAATCATAGAACTAGTCATGTGCAAAATGACTCCTTGACATCCTCATAGTTAGGTTACAAAAATACATACTCAATCTTGTAGAGTCTCATGAATTCTATAGGCTTATCTTCCACTAAACTTTGCTTTGTGCTAGTACATAGACAACATTTGACCACAACACAAGTTCTATCACGATTTTCATTGGGATAGTTTTATGTTTAGAAAATCATCAGTAAGGAACCTCACCTAGACATGAAAATCATGGGAGAGGTTACCTAAAGAATTCTTTTCAAAGTGAAAATTTGAATTACATGAATGACTCATTTACTATGTAATCTCGTTTTCTTTTTTTGGGGACAATTGTAACTTGCTAGCCAAATCATTTTAGGGACATAGGCCCCACATAGTCCCAAGTGGAAAAACATCAAACAATCCAACATAAAGGATAAAAATGTGACTCTAGGACATATGTATAGGCTTGAATGATTTTGATAAGTAGCCCAATAGTCATTAAAAACACAATTCCCAAATTTTGTACTTGTTGATGCAACACATGTTATGTGTTTAACCCAATAAGTTTAATATTCAAACACTAATTAATAATCACAATTTCCTAGTTAGAACAATGTGTGGGAGACAAGACCCCTAAATCTATTACATGGGGACGATTCGAAAGGAGCATCCTCTCATTTATTAAAGTTTCAATTTGAAATTTGATTTGTTTTGTAAGTTGAAATTGACTTAAGTAGTTAGAGACATAAATCCCAACATTCCTAGGTACAAAAAAATCACATGGTTCAAATGGAATGGATAATTTATAACACCCATACATTTATCTATGTATGATAAATCTTGATATGTGGGACATCTTCTTCAAGAGCACAAATCCCAAAGTTAACATGTTGGTTCAACTTTTATGAAGTGTTTCACTTCGCAATCATTTTCTTTGGAAACTCATCAATGAGGACACTCCCTTGCCAATGCAATGAGTGGGAAATGACACCCTTAGTGTTATTACATGGTGACAATTCCAATATACAAGAATACATAGAAACCCTATTCATATTTTTCCACTTGTTGTAACTAACTTGTTAGAGTGGTACTACACATATATACATATGGTCAAACTTCATAAATAATAATAATAATAATAATAACAATAACACTAATCTATTTTTAAGGTCACAACCAAGAAAGACATCAATTTGGTGTATGAGATCCCCTTGTTTGTGGGACAAGAGACCCCCCTTTGTGCAACGATTTAACTGCTAAATTTTACAGAGTTGTACATACCCTACCCCTTGTAGATTTGATCTTATAAACTCACAGGAGGAAACACATTCTTAACCATTAAACTCACCCATGTGAAGGACAGTAAACATTTATGGTGTGAATCTCAAACTTGACATGTTGATGTAACTTTTGTTAAGTATTTCACTAGAAAACAAAAATGTTTATCCAACCTAGATTCCATTTTTTTAACTCACTTACGAGAGCACTTCAAGGACAAAAAGCCGAAGTCTCCCTAATGGAAAATTTTAAACAATACAACAAATGTGAACTCGTGCATGTGTAATCTAGGCATGCCTTAAGATACGTAGGCTAGTAACCACTAGGGATTTTTTTTTTTCCCTGCAAGTTTGATACATCGTTAAAACGTATTTCGCATTTAATTTGTTCCAGTTGCAAATGAATGGAAAGATGTTAACGACAAATATATGCATGTGTAGTGGCTTGAGGAAGGAAGGACACTTTATATAGGTTATTTTTAAAATTAAAATTATGTTTTGATAGGCGATGGTAAAGTAAAATTTTGTATAAGGACATGGATATAAAAGTAATTTATAGTGCAGCTATATATAACATATGAACAAGTGGTCGTCCGAATCAAAGTGTATTTGGATCCTAGAACTCTTCTCTACTCCGTTGGATCCTTTGGATCATGGAACTCTTCTTAACATGGATAGATAGGCACACAAATCATTATTTCAATTATTTTAATGAACATAACTTTTATGTTTTTTGAATTACTTCAATTGCATATTTGTAATTGCTAATCTAAGAATATCATTTATAAATTTTGTATATAATAAGTGAAATTGGGAGGAAGTGATATTTTACAAATATCTCTGAATTAATACCCATTACAAGTTCAATTGGGATTATAACATTTATAAAAAGATTAATGGAAGGTGGAAAGTTTATTTTGGTCTTGAAAACAATTGTGAATCGGCTAACCTTGTGATGTGGGATAAAAAGATGCCCCTCTTTGAAACTCTCGTCACTCCCTTTATCTTGTACAACTGTGAAGTTTGGGGTTGTAGCATCTCATGAGAATTTTGGAGAAAAATCAAGCAAATCCATAAACATTTTATAACTTGTAACCTTAAAATTAAAAGCAATGTACGCCCTATCCAATTCTCCTCATCGAAGTGGGGCTCCCCTCCTTAGAGAGCATGGCTATGACTAGTTACTGATGTACAAGCACAAGATAAACAACATGGGAGACCATAAAATTCCTAAAATTGCTTTAAATTCCAGCCAAAACCACATGCTTCTCAAGCTCGAGTGGAATAAAGATGCTTAAACCTTTGGTGGATTGATAAAAATGTCACTTTCATTAACCATAACCTAGAAGATCAAAATTATAGGTGTACACGTTTTAAGTACTTCAAAAAAGAAAATTAATATTGGTAAGATATGAACAAACTCTCCTGATTGAGTTCCATAGTGAAGTTGGGCGTTGGACAATTCCTAAAACATCCTGTGCTAAAACACCATGGTGTGGAAGGATTTGCCATCTCCCTTTAAAAAACTTTATTACAATACAAATCTTTCTAAATTTCTATCTCATCAGGTAAATTAAATATACTTCTCTTTAAGCTTCTTAATCATACTACTGAAATTTTAAAGGAATCCAAATAATTTCTAGTTGGATTGACCAGATTTAATCTAAATGTATAACCATCATCAAATAAGTGATTGGAAAACTTATTTTTAGTAACAGTCACCAAGTTATGCTTTTCAATCTTTTAAAATGGAATGGAAAGCGTTAATCAGGCGTTTCGATTGCTCCAATTATTATATATACACAGCACTGGCACAGTACGCGATTAAGCTCCCCTCTGTTTGTCTCAGAACTATCTGTCAACTGAGCCGAGCCGTGGGAGATATCAGCATCATCCTCAACAGCTATGGAATTTATGCTGAATTTTCCTAAGAAAACTGTAATGGCCCTTTACATTACATTACTTTTATCCGGCGCCATGAATTTGGAGGCAGAACAAGCTGTGGATTTCGACTTCTTTTACTTGGTTCTGCAGGTGGATTATTTTTTTTCCTGCTGGTTGGTTTTTGTTTTCCTTCTATCGCTATTCCAAATAAAAAATTAAAAAAATACTCATGAAAACTGATCTAATTTTGTATATTTTCGCATCTATTTGTGTATAGAGGAAACTCTTTTATTGTCGAAATAACTATAACGTGTGTTATATTAACAGTGGCCGGGGTCGTTTTGCACTAAATATCCGCGTAATTGCTGGTGTTATAAAAAGGCAGTGAAGCCCGTATCGAATTTCACAATCCACGGTTTATGGCCCAGCAAAAGCGATGGCAGTTCTGATTCATTTTGCGGTCAGAATAAATTTCGGAAGGATACATTTGATATAAAAAAGGTATTATTGACAAAATACAAATTTCTCATATTTCAGTATGTTAAAAAATGTTTATTGCAAGATACTAAAATTCCTCTTTTCTCCCTTGTCTGATCACTGCAATTAATTTGATAAATATCAATCAAATACCGTGTGCAGATCAACGATATAGAAAAGATGAAAGTTGAATGGCCATCGCTGGGGTGTAATACTATGAATCGTGAGGAGCTCTGGAGACACGAGTGGGAGAAGCACGGCACTTGCTCGGAGCCTGTTCTGGACCAAACCGCTTATTTTGCAGCTGCCCTCCGCCTAAAAGACAGCGTCGATCTTCTGGGTGCGTTGAATAATGGAGAGATTTACCCAGATGGAAATAAGTATGCTTTCAATCTCATCCATAGATCATTGAAAGCGTATCCAGGATACGTTGGAATTGGTTGTAATTATGGCCTTAGATTGAGAGCCAGACAGCTGCATCAGATTTTTTTATGTGTGGATAAGGACGCTTCTAAGCTTATTCCTTGCCCTGTACTACGCCTGTGTGGTTGGTGTCATAGCCAGCTATTATTTCCTCCGTTTCCTCCGCTTCAGCCTTAGATATGCATGGGGTATTTGGAATGGGAATATGTGCGTATTGTGGGATTCGTTTCGAGTTCTCTATGTTTGAATTATTCTCGTTAATGGTTCCATGAGGTGCAAAGAAACGTTGAAAGCAAAAAAAACATGAAGCAATTGATATTGGGCAAAAACCAATAATTTAAAAAAAGCTTTAAATGAAAGTGAATTAATAAAAAGTTAATACAATGCTTTATTTGGCATGGAGTAAAAGTGTGATATAGATTTTAGAGTGAGTTGTTCTCAAGAATATCTTTCATTTATGATTAATCAATCTCTATAGCTGGAGCAGTTGGAATCTACCCATATCAGTGGTCATACCATCAAAATCAAAATCACCTACAACTTCTTTAGATAGCTTGTCTGCGTACTCATTAAATTCTCAATATATATGAGTGAATGATAAAGAAGCAAAATCTTGTGTAATTTAGAGAATCTTGTTCTTCCAAGAAAAAAATGCAAAGCAACCAAATCATGAACACCATTTTCCTAGTCAATAACACTTTTGGAGTCACCTGCAACTTGTATATTTTGAATTCCACGTCTTCTTGCATATCAAAGAAAACCCCAGCATGCTACCAACTCAGCTTTGTTGTTGGAACCAAGACCAACAACAATTTTTAGTCTACATTGTTAACCCATTTTGATTTGAAAGAAAATGCCTGCACCCCCAATCCATTTTTATATGCTCCATCAAAGTAACCTACCGATAAATTTTCTTCAAAAATAAGTCTTTTGACAAACCTATCTTTATAAGAAGGTGAAGGGTTTATAAGAAGGTGAAGGGTTACAGTATTCATAAAAGCGATTGATAGACTTTATCTTCAAAAATCAATATATTTCTGCACTTACATATTTCCCACATTATCAATATGGGAATCTCCTTAAATGATGGATAGTTTTTTAACCAATTATGATAATTCTCGTGTAGATTATTTTTCTTCCATTGATAACTTATATTTAAATCTTGAGTGCAAAACTCCCAAACATAAGAGCTATATCGACAGCTAATGAACAAATGATCTACATTTTCATTTCCAGGCCTCATCATACCTCTTTTGAGCATATTATCCCAAGTGAGCACTCTATTTTCCAGATAAATCCAAAGAAAGCATATAATTTTACCGATATCCTCCATTTCCAAATCTTGGACACATACCATTTGTGATAAATAGAGACATTTATGATAAAATGAAGTCATAGGCTTTCTTTGCAAAAAATTTCCATATGATCCAAGCAAGTCCCAAACTAATACATCCTTCTTGTTTGTTAATTTAATACATGCAAAATATAACTTTAGCACATAATTTTCCCATTCTTCACAGATTCTCCCAAATAATCCCATATCTAAAAAGTTTACCCAAAGAGAAGATGATAATCCCATTATTTCCATCTTTTTTACTTGAGCAAGAACAAGAATATTTAAGGACTTCAAATGAGCGATGAGCTCATTAGATAACCTGTAATTCTCCCCCAATCCGAGAATTGGATCCATTCCAATATGAATTTGGATACCACGACAAGATCCCAACAAATTCTCTTTTTATAATATGCAGAACCTGGTATAAACCTTTACAGATGACCGAGGAATTGTTAGCAATTTTTGGATTATGAAGCCAGTCATCTAGTAGAACAGATGTAATGTGTTTCTGCTTAATCACCTGAGTCCACAGAGTATTTCCAAATAAACCTCTCCATAATGATTTTACACTAAGTGCCTCACTAAACCAAAAAAATGTTTTAAACCCCAGCCACCGAATTTCTTTGGGAGAGCCAGATTATGCCATGAGGATAAATGAAATTTATGCACACTATATATTCCCGCCCAAATGAACTGATATAGTATTTTTTTTTATTTCCTCTAATATATTGGGATACCCTCTAGAACAAAATTTCCGAGCACAAGTCTATTGCCCAAAGATAAATATTTATATGCCCAATTGCATATCCGCTTTTCAACCTTTTTTCACAAGCCAATTCCAATCATTATTTTGTATCCATTAGGTTTTAAAAAAATCCTATATATTTAAAACCCTCTTCAATCTTTACAATCTGAAAATGAAGAAAAGATGCAATTTGCTGGCACAAAACCTGTTCATTTTCCTGATTAGTACAATTATATAAAAACATGGATTTTTGTGGACTCATCGCCATACCAGAGGCACTCTAGAATATTTTTATTAATTCCAGATACTGCTTCCATTCTTGGGTAGTCCATCTACCAAATAAAATTACATCATATGCAAACAGTAGATGAGAGATATGAATTAAAGAGGATACCCGAATACCTTTGATTTTACTTTCATGCTTTGCATTTTGAATAAGAAGACTTAGACATTCGATTACTAGAATGCACATCAAGGGAGATAATGGGCACCCTTGGCGGAGTCCTCTGAGCCCTTTCAAAACTGAAGTAGGTTGTCCATTAACAAGAATAGCATAGCTTGCAGAGGTAATACACGCCATGATCCAATCGACAATTTCCAAGGGAAGTCCAACTTGAAGCAGGACCAAATGGAGAAAGGACCAATCGACCCGGTCATATGACTTGATTAAAATCATTTTTAGAATAAAAGCTTGTTTTTGTTTGTTTGTTTTGATATTGTGCATACACTCTTGGGCCACTACAATTGCATCTAAAATTGGTCTATTAGACAAAAATCCAAACTGTTCTTGTGATAACATCTTCTTCAAATAAGGTTGATGCAGGGGCATCAGGGCTTAGGCAGAATAGTCGAAGTTGATCAATAGAATAAGGTCGACTAGGGGGATTGCCGCCAGCCACTGGTGTGAGAAGACTCGTAGTCAAGGCCATGAAGTCGAGCAAGAAGATGTCAAAGTATGGTCGACAGAAGCAAAAGTTGATGGAGTAGGAAGTCGACGAGAGGTCGAATAGCAACATCAACGAAAGTGACAAAGGCCAAGCGAGGAGGATGGCAGCCATGGAGACTAAGTGAAGTCGAAAAAGTTAAGTTGATGACCGACGAAGTAAAGAATGGTCGATGTGTCGAAGTGCGGACCAGTTGGAAGTGGATAGTGACAAGACTGACAACTGTAGCAAAGTTAAGAGGCACATAGGTTGAGAAGTGCAAAAGTTGATGAAACATACCTACAGCCGTTGTGGGTAGTTCACGAGGTTAATGACAATTAAGAAGGTGGTTGGGATCAGATTATATGTTGCCATAGGAGAAGGTTTTGTAGGCATGAACAGAGGGGGCTGAAAACTACAGGATGTGCTGGATCAATGATGGTTCAACGACCAAAGTAAGGATGCCTCGGGGAAGCTAGACAGGGTGGACCTCAACAATAATAGAGAACAATAGGAAAAACAGTGCGAAGGCTCAGAAGAGGGGAGATCGCAGAGGGTAATAGGCTGAGGCCGACTTGATTATTAGTTTGCATGTGATTTTGTGAATAATACAAGTAATAGAATCCAACTTCTTGGCATTTCTAGTTCACAACTTGTGTTTTGTGAACATGTGTGTTTAAGCTGTGTGATTCTGATAAGCGAGAAAGGTCCAATCGACCTGCCTTATGTCAAGTGGTATTAGAGTGGGAAGAGCCTATGCATGCGTGAACAACTTGAGCTGTGGTTGGGTAAAGTTGTGCATGTGTGGTGAAAGTCTGGTTGCGATTGGATGAGTGGATATTTTCATATTTGGTTGAAAGAGTAAGCACAAGCTCAACAATGGCACAAAATGTCTGTGGTGTAGGATGAAGAGCGTGATGAGGTGCAGGAGGAGTCACAGTATATCGCGAAATGTTCAACGAGTGCATGAGAACAATGAGAAGTTTGACCAATGAGGTTGCAGCAATCAAAGAAGAACAGATATGTGGATGTGTTCTCGACGCACTTGACCATAGTGACAAAGAAGTCAAGGAAGTGGATGCTCGGGAAGCAGTAGAAGAAGAAATAGAAGATAGATTCATCAAGTTATTCGCATAAATGAGGGGTAAGGAAAAAATGGATATACCTACCTACTTAGGAAGTCTGGATCTAGAAGATTTGATAGACTGGATCAAAGAGATGGAGAAATACTTCGACAGAGAGTAACTAGAGGATCCCAAGAGGGTTAAAACTGCATGTCTGAAGTTGAAGGGTCATGCCTTGTTGTGGTGAGACAATGTACAAGTTGACAGACTCAAGAAGGGAAAGGAGAAGATTAAGTCTCGGGACAAAATGGTTTCCAAGCTGAAGGGGAATTTCTTGACAGATGACTATGTGATTTCCTTGTTCAAGAAGTTGCAGAACTTTCAACAAAAAGAGATGACCGTGAAAGAATACATGGAATATTTCTACATACTGTCGATTAGATCCGGTCAAACCAATGAAGGAGAAGAAGAGGTCGCAAGATATGTGAATGGTTTGAATTATGTCATACAGGATGAGTTGAGCTTCTTGAAGTTCAGGACGGTTGGTGAAGCCTACCAACTAGAATTGAAGGCGTAGGAAAAGCTGTCGAGAAGAACAACATCAACTAGAGGAAAGATGACTAGTCAAGGTGCAAAGACTGTTCCCACAAAAGGACAAAGTAGTGGGACCAGGAGAGAACTTGTCTAAGATAACCGACGCATAGAAGGGACAACGACCAGATAAAAGGCACAATAAAACTGACGGGATGGTTGAGAGAGCCACGGTTGGGGTGCTTTTGGTCGAAGTGGTCCAACGGAGAGACGATGTGTTGAAAGACCGGTTATAGTCTGTTATAAGTGTCGAGGAGTGGGACACAAATCTTATGAATTCCCAAAGAATTTACATGTGGCAGAGGAGTTGAAACCCAGACATTGACGAGATGACAAGGGCGACGAGAAAACGGGTTTGACATCCGACAATTGTGAAGATGACATAGAGAAAAATTGAAACTTGATGACTAAGACGACGTTGGTGCATAACGACCAACAAGAAGAGAAGGAGCCGGTACAGTGAAAGGACATTTTCCAAACCAAAGTGCTGATCGCCGATAGATACTGCAAGACTATTGTCGATGACGGCAGTACATAAAACCTAGTGTCGATGGAGGTCATTGAAAAGTTGGGTTTGAAGTGTCAACAACACCCAAATCCATACAAGATATGCTGATTACAGAAAGGACATCATGGGAAGGTAACCAAATAGTGCATGATCAACTTTAAGTTTGGGAAACTTGAAGACAATGTAATATGCGATGTAATCCCAATGGACGCTTGCCACTTGTTGTTAGGAATACCATGGAAATATGATCGGGAGATGATCTATGATGGTCGAGCCAACAAAGTCATAGTGTGAAAAAATGACATGTGGAGAATGCTGAAGCCAAAGCAGGAGGATACTGCCGACTGTAAGGAGGGCGAGAGAAACTATTGGGAGAAGAGAGTGATTATGTGCTCAACGAAGGAATTCTTGGCAGAGGAAGAGAAACAGTTAGGATGTTTCACCATCATTCTGAAAGGACAAGTGTTGAATGGTCGAAGATGGAGAAAATTCCGGTCGAAGTCGAAAGGATGCTGGATGAGTTCGAGAGCATCTTGGTTGAAGAGACACCGATGGGATTGTCACAAAAGAGAAGCGTATCCCATCATATCAACTTGATTCCAGGGTCGAGTTTTCCAAACAAGGAACCACATAGAATGACTCCGACAGAGAGTGAGGAACTCAATCGACAAGTCCAGGAGTTGTTGGATAAAGGTTTGATAAGAGAAAGTATGAGCCCATGCACAATGCTAATTGTACTAGCGCAGAATAAAGGAGGAGAATGGAGGATGTGTACAGACTCCAGAGCTATCAATAGGATCATGATCAAGTACAAATTTCCATTTCCAAGGATGGACGACTTGATCGACTTCTTTAGTGGATCTATATATTTCACCAAGTTCGACCTGAAGAGTGGATACCACTAGATTAGAGTCAGAGAAGGCGACGATTAGAAGACAACCTTCAAGACGAAGGAAGGACAGTATGAGTGGTTAGTCATGCCCTTTGGATTGACTAATGCACCTTGTATGTTCATGAGGCTGATGAACGAGGTACTGAATCCGTTTTTGGGAAAGTTTGTCATAGTGTACCTAGACGACATTTTGATATTCAGTCGAACCAAGAAAGAACATTTGGAACACATTCGACAAGTGTTGCGGAAGCTGCAGGAAGAGAAGTTGATGGTGAACCTGCATAAATGCTTCTTCATGAAGGAATAATTGGTGTACTTGGGATCCATAATCTTGGGTAAAGGGTTGGCGATGGACCTAGAAAAGGTAAAGGATATATTAGAGTGGCCAGAACTGATGAGCATGACATAAGTGAAGATTTTTCATGGACTTTCCAGTTTTTATAGGAAGTTCAAAAAAGTATTTAGTCGGATATGTGTACCATTGATAGAGTGCGTGAAGAAAGAGAAGTTCAAATGGATAGGAGATTCCCAGAAAGCCTTCGACAAGTTGAAACAGAAGGTGACAGAAAGACTAGTACTAGCTTTCCCATATTTCGACAAATTTTTTCAAGTCAATTGCAACGTGAGCGGAATGGAAATTGGCACAGTGCTCAGCCAAGAGGGCCAACCAATTGCATTCTTCAGTGAAAAATTGGATTAAGAGAAGCATAAATATTTAGTCTATGATCAAGAGTTATATATTATCGCACACACATTGAAGAAGTGGAGGCATTATTTGCTACCAAAGGAGTTTGTGTTATATACATACCACCAAGCACTGAGGTACTTGAACACTCATTCGAAGTTCAATCAACGACACATGAAGTGGGTGGAATTATTGCAAGGATATACCTTCGTGTTGCGACATAAGTCGGGCAAGTCGAATAAGGTTTCCTACGCGCTGAGTTGAAGAGTTGCATTGCTGAACATGACAATAGTTCAGGCGACGGGAATAGATTCATTAAAGACAAAGAGTATGAGACCGATGAGTATTTTGTGAAAGCATGGAAGGCTAGTCATGAACCATGGAGTACTGAAAAAACTCCATACTTGGATTATTTTATCCAAGAGGGATACCTTTTCAAGCGACAACAATTATCTATTCTCAGGGGATAAGTAAGAGGAAACCTAATACGAGGACTCCATAATGGTAGATTAGTAGGTCATTTTGGCATAGACAAGACCAAGGTGTTAGTCGAGGAGAAGTACTATTGTCTAGGGATGGTGACAGATGTCAGTAAGTGGGCCTGAGAGTGCATAATTTTCCAATTGGAAAAAGGTCGAAGCCAGAACACAGGGCTGTATGCACCATTGCCAGTGCCAAATGTCCCATGGAAGCACCTGAGCATGGATTTTTGTGAAATCTTAATCATAGTAGGATATAGCAGCTAAATATTACCTCACAATCAAGAATTTTGGCTTAGTATGCAAGAAATTAACGCAAAAGGAATTTTGGAAAACAAATGATAAAAAACCAGTGACAAATGATAAAAAACCAATAATATAAATGATAAAAAAACAAGTAATTCAAATGATCAAATAACAGGTTTATTAACAGTCCAACCCATAAATGAGATGTGATCCTCCTTATATAACATTTGGAAGAATTTTTTTTCCTTTGGAGGCAGCTACAAGTGGATATTTGAGATTGGACCTCAATCCCCCGAGGTTGACCAATAGGCTCCCAAATCACCCCAAACAGGTATGAATTGTCCATGTGAACGTTGGGTGAGCATGGTAAGACATAAATGAAGGTCACACATGTGGTGGATAATATTGGGTGGAGGTTAGGTGGCCAAGGAGTGGCCAAAATAATAAAGAAAGGGTCAAAATGACTAGATACAATGCATGGGCCCCTATTGTCAAAGATGATTCCTTAAAATAGGGAAATCGGGGTGCCTTAGCTCATATAGTGGTAATAAATGCTGGAGGTGGCCATCAATAGGGCGACCAACAGCTAGTTTGACTAATTTTGGCCCATACTTTGGTTGTTTAGTCATCATTTCCCCCCAACTAATTTCTAACAACCTTGGATTGTAATTATTACCTAGTTATTTTGGACCAATTAATCAACAAATACATGTATGACTAAGTTCTAAGGTCTAATAATGTTCTAACACCCCCCCATAAGCTAGACGTTGGTAGTCAAAACAAAATTAAGGCCTTGGCAACTAAGGCTCAAGTCACCTTTTACAACAACAATTTGTATTAGTCCATGTAACCAAGGTAAGGACACTAGTACAAAATGAGGGATAAGTATCTAGGGGACTAAAACGGTTAGTCACCACATTCTTTTCAAGGGATAAACAACTAAGATTGAGTAATTTTAAGTGATACAACTAAAAACGACTAAGATAAATGACTAATTTAGTCACCGGATAAAATTTACGATTAAATAACAAGTGACTAAAATAAAAATTGCTGATGTAAATGACTAATTTAGTCACATGAATACAAATATGATTAGCTAATAGTGACTAAGAATATGAATTAGTAATTTATGTTAGTTATTTTTAGTTGTATCACCCCGATAATGGAAAATTGCAATTTTGGCAATGGATTTGTACAATTTACTAAATTTTAACACTGTAGAGGGATTCAGAGACCCATTTCTTATACATGAGTGTTACAATTTACTAGATTTCAACACTATAGGTGGATTTAGAGATCTTCGTGTCACTCGAGAACATTTTCTTCTTTCAAGACATCTAATGCATAGGCCAAGTCGAGTTTCAGAGATTTGTTGTTTCCCGCTCTATACATATTAATGTCTTTTTTTTTACACCATCACTTTTAGCTCATCACCCTAGCCATTCCCATATCTTGTTTGAAAAAAACCATCACCGTTTGACCATTTCGACAGTCAATTGAAGTTTCGGCAAGCAAGAGTATTTTACTTCTTATTAGTGAAATTCACCATGTTTGCTTCCTCTGTTAATTTGTCGATTTTACCCATCTTATAGTGTTCTTGTCACAACTATGTTCAGAATGTAATAAATTTTCCACGAAAGGTATCTTTTTGTAGAAAAAAAGCCAATGACCTTTTTTAAGTAAAACAAAGAGAGCCTCCCTCCTCTTTTGTAAATATATAAAATCCTTTCATTCCCGTTGTCATGGATTTTCAAATATGATTATGTAAAAGCTATTTTTCCCTTAACCCCTCTATCCTAAGTCCCACCCCTTCCCTTCTACATTTCATAAAAAAATAAATAAACAATATTTAATCCTTTTGATCCATCCCTCTACCCATTGTCCCCATTGGTAAAATATACTTTGTTAAAACCTTTCCCTATAGTCCTTAACCCTAAAATTCCTGTCACTCTTTCTTACATCCTTATTCTTTTTTTATTACTATCACATTCAAAATATTAAAAATGCCCCCCCTTTCACTTGGCCATTTCATTTCAATGTCATGAGAGGTTAATGTAAAATCTTGGCTCCTCAATTATTGAATGATGCATAATGGTTCATGAAGATTTAAAAAGGAAAAGAACCCAAAGTTTCAAATAGAAAACCGGTATAATATAAATAATATAGTTAGCATCAAGGGATCATATAGTTATTATATATTTACTTAATGTTTAATATTAATATATTTTAGTTATATATATTAATATACTTAATTTTAAATAATATAAATAATTATATTATAGTTAATATATCAATATATTAATGTGTTATACCATATAATATGGAATAATATTAATATATAAAAACATATTATAATTAAATATTGTATTATATGTAATATTAATAAAATAAATAAAAAAAGCAAATACAACTAAACAAGCACAATGAAATTAGGAGGGAAGGGCTAGATACAACTAAACACGGGGGCTTCACTAGAAGGCAATATAATACTACGTTTATTCATATTGCGGTATTACATATTCATGAAAACCTAAAAATGATATTGCTTATATATTAAGGGGAAAAGGGTTTTTTATTTAATGTAACAATACAAAAATACTTTGGGGTCTTTTTTATATGGGTGGGCTGACAAATATCCACCAAATGGAGATGGCGGGATCACGACCAGATGAGAAATCGGGTTGAGGCAAGGCTTGGGCTTACCAATATGCAGGGAAATCGCGTCTTGAGGCATGCTTGAGGCCAGGGGGTTTCGTGGTGAAGTGGGTTTCCAGTCGATCATAGTCGAGAGACAATGGTCATTGATAGCTAATGGTTACCAATAGTACTCAGCCAGTTGTTGCCAATAGCCTTGGGAGGCTCTAAGCCTCTAGGGCCTGTTATAGGACCTCGATAGGCCTTGGGGACTTGAATACCCAACCACTCGTTCCTATTACAGGCCTTGGGAGGTTTAGTCATCCTCCTAGATCTTGTTATAGGCCCTCGGGGCTTGGATACCTATCCCACAACAGGCTTAGTCAGCGATTTGGGAACTGCAACATGCAATCTAAATGTTGTACTATGTGCATTGTCTCTAGTGACATACAAGAAGTGATCTCCTATCTCTTCATTACACCATTAGATGTTGCAAATCATAATGATATGTGGTTGAGTAATTGCATTGTGGGTGAATTAATGTGCATCCACAATATACATCGAAAGAAGCAAGGTTCATTGTAGAATGCATGTGGGGTCAGAAGAGGGGTATCATATCAATATACTAGGTAGAAATATAAAGGGGTATAAAAAATGCTAATGAAAAAATTGATACATACAATATCTAGTGAAAATAGGGGTTTTTTTAAATTGGCAAGGCATATTGGGAGGGGGTTAAAAAATTATTTTGGAAGGTATTTTCCAATATTTAGTAAAATTAGGGGTATTGTTTCATATGCCATGAATGAAAGTGCTATGATAGCAGTTTATTGAGTGAATCCCCCGTGCAACTAAACAAACACAACTAAAAGACAAATTGCAAGCTGAGGCATCCTGATCCAAGAAAGTCTACAATGACACCCAAAACCATATAACGTTCGGGAGAAACCCCTCCATGGATTTTCCAAAGAAACCTCATATATATCAATGGGACTTGTATAGCTCCAGATTTAACCAAGGAAGATGACAAGCTGCAAACCATTATCCCTAAATCAGGATGGAAATTTATAGAGATCAGGTACAGGTAAGAGGTACCAATTTCTATTGATTTCTCTTGCTTCTGCTCTTTAACAATGTTTCTTGTGCTTGCTTGAATTTGAACAAGGGGGAAATCGATCTATGTATCACCAAACAAATAAAAATTATGCTCTTGATGGTAGTAATATTGCAGGTGCTCGTGAAGTGAACTAAACTCCTAGAATCAGGGAGAGGGGGCTCTGTATGCCGATCCATCCCCATACCCAGAAGAATCAACGATATTTCTTTATAGAGTACAATACCCCTCAGGAAGCACAAATAGAAAAAGATACACTGCAGACCCTGAAGTTGATTCATACATTGCACACAAAATACCTAGGGTTTTTATTACGAGGAAAAATTTACAGGGTTTATGTTATGAGAAATTTTTTACAAGGGTTTCTTTTACTTCTCCATATATGTATTCAGTGATTTTAAAAAATAATCAAGTGTACTTGAGTGATACAATAATAAGTGATTTAGGCAGAGAAGAGATCATTCCAAAGAGTTGATTGAGAAATGATATTATATACTGGAAGATCCTTCGATAGTTTCCCGCCAGAAGCCAAAGGTGGGTTCGAAACCGTAACTTGTTGAATCAATTCTCGGTTTTTACTCTTGGCCATGAATTTCCATTTCCTTATTCGATTTTAATACCATTAATGAAATGGGTATGGTCCTTTCTTTGGATTAGAAACTAATTTCTCATAACTACAAATTTTATAAGGGCAATTCTCTATGTTCAGGGTTTTTTTGAACTAGGTTAAAGTGGGTTTTAGTGTGTTTTATGATTAATTTTCCATGTTCAATTAGATTTGCAGAGAATGCTAGTAAAGATGATATGCCATCTGATCGGGAACTAGGAGGGCATGGGTTCTCTAAGAGAAATCAGAGATTTGGGGATTGTTTGATATTGTTCATGTTTATGCTTACTATTACCCTAGTTCTTGCATTTGGGCAATAATTATTTTTGGGTGCAAGTTATTATAAGTATTCTTTAGGGATGTTAGAAATAAATTCATGTATTGTCATCTCTTTTTACTCAATTTGACAATAATTATAAGGTATTTTGTGTCTACTGCAGGTTGTTGAATATTTGAATTTTCTAGACCTGAACTAATATTTTATCTTGCTTTTCCTTTGAGTATTTCTTTTTCTTCTAATAGTTCATGTTTGATATTTACTTGTTAATTCTAAATCAGAATTGGTGATAGTAATGAAATGAATGATAGTAATGCCAACAAGTGCTATCTACTTACTGTTTCTTTTTTAGGTTTATGTTGCAAAAGAATGACAATTTCTTTCAATTGCTTATCTGCGTTTCAGTTTTCTAATTTAAGTTTCTAACTTAAGATTGTTCTCTTTTGACAGATAGAAGTGACAACAGTGATTTGCGATCGCAAGTAGTTAAAAAAGCTAATTGATATAAGCACACAATTGGACACTGTAAAGCGTTTTATTTACAAGGAAGATGAGAGCATTACATATGAGCCTTCTCTATCTGGAAGGAGCAGCAATTGGACAGTGTCATCTATGTCCAGAGTTGAGAGTATGGATCAGGAGAGACCTATTGATCCATATTTTCCGGTAGCTGCTGATCTTGCAGTTATAATGTATACAAGTGGCAGTACTGGTTTTCCCAAGGCCAGTACAGATTATTTGGTTGGATTTTATACTTGAAGGTGATACTAATAATATGGAGAATGAAAAGCATTCTCCTAAAATGTCCTCTGTAGGCCCACATTAGACATCAATAATCAATTTCAAGATATTTGCTACAATATTGGCCCTCCTAACCTTTTATCACATCAAAACTATAGAGATCTGGGAAATCTTCTTTTCAATCTTTTTTAAGCATAGAAATAGAATCCTAAAGCAAACCAAGTAATTCCTTACCTTTTTCTTTTCTTAAGGTCCGATAGGCAAGTTGGTCTCAGATGTTAACAAGCATCATCATCATCATCATCATCACCATCATGAGGTGTCATGTATGGTAGGGGATAGATGCTCTTTTGCCTTGATTTGATGTAGATTCAACAACATAATATACTGATGTGAATTTTTAATCATTCTCCCCTTAAAAGGAAATAAGGAAATCTAAGGAAAAGCCAGATAGATGTAGGATTAAATGGAAGGTTTTGAAACATAGTGAAGTTTAGAATTTATGTAGGCAGACATGCTGCTATATAATGATTGTAAATATAGAAATGTAATATGGTTTTCAAGTCTCTTTACATTAGAGTGTGCATACTATTGTCAAGCGCATATAGTTAGTCTAGTTTTGGGCCTTACAAACAGGGCACATCCTTTACTGTTAAATTTTCAAAAAAATACTGTCACGACTCCACATATTTCTCGAAAGTTGTCAGTCCTTTGGGTTTTCTGCTCCTAGTTTCTTCATATGGATCCTTATATGGTAGTTGATTTTTTTTGTTGTTTTTAAATTATCAGTATTGGAATTCTTATCCCAAGCCTTCTTTCAAGTTTTGGAAAATGAAATGGGAAACCTATGTAACTAGAGTTTGAAGCTAGTACTGATGGTTTTATAAACAAAACAATCTTTAGAGAGATTTTCTTTAGTAACAAGTTGCAGTTGTAAAAACACTTACTAGAAAGTGATGAGTTGGATAAATCTATTCTATTGTGTAAATCCTCCAACAGTGTAATGTGAAATATATTTGATTATAGAAACAGTTCAAAATCCAATCAATATTATCTAATTGGCAGTAAGTATCCCAAGTTCAACTTTCAAATCTGACCCTAAAACTCAGTACTGGGATATTTTAATTTCAAGAGAAAATGTCCTGAACTAGCTACAAGTCAAATGAAAATTTGTGTTTTCAAGTGTCACTTGACCTGGATTGAACCTCCTCTTCCCACCTGCTTTGGTACAAGAAACCATCTTTCTTTTCAAATAGTAGGTATTTCTTCCAATCAATCCAGATGCACCAGAAGAAAAGTTCATTTTCACATCTACCTTTGTATCTTGTTCAAAGTTTATCCGCATGTTGATTTTTGTTCGAACTTCCTCGGCCTCCATGTTTTCATCACAAATAAATTGAAAAATTATTAGCTTTGTGGAAGGAAATATAGTGTAGTAATTGTCATTCAAAAGCTTTAAATGAGAAATTTTCTATCCTAGCTGACTACTGAAACCTTGAGTTGAAATATGTTCTACTAGATAAACTGGCCATGTTACTACCTCTAGGAAATTCAATCAAGTTTCCTAAAACATTTTGATGCCTTATCATTTCCCTCAGTTGAAAGTGTTTCTATATGACACCTCACAGCCTTTAGAATACAAATGTGCACATTGTCTAGAAGTGTATTTGCAGACTTATAGTTTAAAGCTCCCACAAAATGATCAAGAGTGAAGGGACTCAAAAATAACAAATTGTTGAATCTTCTGAGATAGCTATACATAGAAAACATGTCAAGAACTCAATTCTCTGGTATAGAGAGATCTCCCAAATACTAAGGCAATGTTTCATTGGAGGCAGAGGAAAATAAATTGCTTTTGATGTCAACAACAAGAATTGGCCTGAATCTTCAGTATCAGAAGTATAATTGCTAGAATATAGATCTTCTACCCAGCCTCTTCTTCCCCAAATGCCTTCAGGTCCCCAATATTTATTTCTTAGCTGCCTTTGAAGTCCCTAGCCAGTAACATCTCCTCCCCAACTATTTTGATATCTTATTTGTATCCCACAGTTTCTCTCCCTAGGGACACTTCAAAGAAAACCAAGAATGGATAGTTTGTTCTTCAAACTACCATCCAACTGTCAAAGTATACTTAATACATCAAGTATTACAGTCATTGCAAATATTTCCATTTCACAAGATAACAATGATGAACAAATCATTACTGTAATGAACTGTCAGTGTCAATGGAACAATAATGACAACAAAGCCCTTCATTATTCATATATTTCTAGCCACAAACTAATCTCTCTCCATTTCATAATAAGGCCCAGTTTCATTCTTGTACCATCAAATAGAGAGATATGTAGGTAAGGCTTGAAAAATTATTGTGGCTGAGATCCAATTCACTCCAGACTGAAGAATCCCGTGCCAAAAATGAAAATGGAATGAAGTTAGGAAATTAGTTGTTGCTCAACCACACAACCTCAAGGGCATCAATATAATGGAAATTTGGAAGCTGTTCGATCAAATGATTATCACTTACATGGAGAAACTTTAAATTATCAAACAAAGCTATAATATAATCATATAGCAAGGATCTAGTGAGTCCATGTTGCAGTGATTTTAGTTAGTGACTGAGTAAAGCTGGTTATAACTGGCATTTTCGAAGGAAGTGATCCTGATAGCATATTGCAACTCATGACAATGTACTACACACTATCATAAAGGTTACAACAGGAATCAATTGAACTAGAAAGTTTTATGTGACTCCGATCTAATCTCTTTAAACTTCGAAGCTTTTCCAACCCTGCTAAAATTTCTCCACTAATTACAAAGCTGTCAAACATAATTTCAATGCCTTCAGCTGAAACACTTCTTCCAAGTCTTTTCCACAAAATGTAGATATCATGGACTACTTTTCACTTGAATTAGGAGATCTCCTTCAGCTTTCGAGTGAACTGGGCAGAACCCAAATTAGTTTTACATTAGTAAAATCAATAGACAAAAAATCTGAAATTGATTGTATGTGACCTAACATATAACATAAGAAACTCTAGCATATTATACTCATTACAACAAATCACAAATTTCTTTCCACCATACATTCATTACAGCCAGTTGAACATAAATTTTCTACCCACTTACTACAAAAGAAAGAACAACTTTTGTAAACTCCGAGGATCTAGAAAAATCAGATTAGATGTGCAAAACACAACTAGGCATGGGAACTTTGAATCATTGTAATATGAACAAGTCTATATATTACTACAAAAATCTAAAGCATACAACAAAAATCTGCGAGATTTAAGATTCAAATGTGATCTGAAGAGCAGAATGAAATATAGTGATGATTGATAAGAACAATGTCACCACGGCCAAGTAGATACCCATAGAATTTAAAGAAGCATCAATCTCTTTCTTGCGTTTATTAAAATTTTAGGATCTTGTTCTAGATTACTGGATAGCATAAGGTTTTGGTTGACTTTCATTTCTAAAGATTGTGTGGAACGATCTCCAGAGATGTTATTTTAGCAGCAAAATTGCCAATTACTTTCACAACCCGTTCTAACTGGCATGGAGAACTACCCCAAGACCTTCTAATAAGTTTCTATCACAACAATCGCTTATTTGATCCAACATTCTCTCTATCAGAGGAAGAATCCATGCAAAAAATTCAAAATACAAATCAAACACAGCCAGGTCAAAGTAGGTATTTAAAATTTTATATACTCCACAAATCATAGTGACATGTAAAATTATAAAAATGTTAGTTCTTGTACTACACAAATGATAGTGACAAGCAAAATTATAAATATTGCATCTAATATATGGATCATATACCTTATTTATCACACCATCCCGGACACGATCTAAAATAGATGGTACAATAGTCATCAATGTAGGACCCAACATAGAAGCATCACCTTTGGTTCCTTTTTTAATCTTGCTTGATGTATCAGTTAGTGTCAAAGTTGAACCATAACCAATAGCACTTCCTGCAACAACCATTACAGCTTGCAACACACCGATGAACTTGGTTACTTACTCAGCTTAACATGAATTCATATTTTATCTAAACAACTGAAGTCTGCAAATCTACATGCATCATATTTATTCAATTAGGAGAACAGACAAGTTATTGCATCTCAGCTTCCAGTTCAAGAATATGAGCTAATGGAAAGTACACTAGATAAGTGTCATTGTTACTAAGGCCTAGAACAATTTTCATCACAGCAGCAACTGTAGCTACAACATTCCCATGTGTCATCATGACTCCCTAGAACATGACTCCCTAGAAGGAAAAAATAAGATTAAACATTAGATATATCAACAAGAGAAAAGCCAAATAAACAATTACAACCCCAAAAAATTAAAGTACAACAGTATGAAATTTCAAATGTGTTACCAATATATAATAAAGATAAAAGTATGTTGTATAAAGTTTAAATGGTTAAACCCCTTTTACATTGATCTAACTAGGAACTTTGAGCATAATCATCAACATGAAACAAGCTAACCATACTGAGGAGAGATGAAACTCGTAAGGAAACATTGGATGGAAATAAAAAATGATAAATATACTGGCAGTCTGACATTAAGCATATTATGCAAACTTCAACAAAACTCTTTCCCGTGCAAAGTTCATTTGACCCTTCAATTCTTGGAAGTATTGTACTAGGCTGTATCAATATTTCCTTAATCCAACAAACATTGTATCCATCAATGCATTATGAAATTTAAAATAAATGTCTAAACTCACGTGCATGAAAACATCAAAATTTTGCAAGAGCATATTCTTGTTCTTTTGTCTTGCAATTGTTTCTAGGAATTGACGTTTTCTCTATACCTAGAATCAATAGAACATAAATATGTGTCTTAGCTCCAGCCATTGGTCCCAATTATGATCAATGCAGAGCTATTTAACTCTCCTCCACAGTTAGCAGTAAATCCCCCAGTGGTGTCTGTGGGATTCTTCACTTCACTCGCTTGAAGGAACCAATGCCACTACAACTGCTTTTAATCTTGGGAAAATCCTGGAGACTATGTGGTCAACTGCCTAGCAAGCTAGTTTCTGATGTTTAAGTTTTAAATTTTGGGTTGCAATTATTATTGCAAAAAATGTGAAAAGAACAAAAAGGAATAAAGGTCACCATTATTTTTATTTTCTCACATTTTCTGCTATTCTTCAAACAGATTCAAGCCAATGAGAAAATACAGATAAAAATAAAAAGCCAAAAAATTATTTTAGAAACTTTTTTGTGACTTGTTTTGAGAAGACTTGTAGCTAGTTCAAGATGATTTTGCTTTTATAAGATGAGGACGTGAAAGAGGCTCTGTGCTGCTCATGAATATGGTACAAATACGTTATTCATATTCATAGATTGTAATAGTTTTTCCCATCTCTTTCTTCATGGAAGTCATAGAATTTTGAAGCCATGTCTATATTTGGTTGATATTGTTTTTTTTTCTTCTATATTATACTTTGCGTGTTGTCTATATGATAAATTCTTGTACAATTTTTTTTTTTTTTTTTTGTAATGTGAAACAGGGGGTGTTGGACAAAGACTTCTCGATAAATTTGCAGCACTTGTCACAATGTTACAAGCATCCAAATTCAACAAGCGGTCTCTACGACAACTTGCAATTGATTTGCATGAACCTCACCACCCACATCTTTTCTTTGGTGGTTCCATTGATTTCTCCTTATAACTTGGCCAACAAAATTTGATAGCTTCCTTTGAAAATATTTTTACTTGCATTGAGATTTTTGCTGAAAAAATCTTTTTAAATATCTCTATATGTTCACTAATCTGTTGTCCTTGAGCGAGAGGGATGTTGGATTCATAGCTATAGATGCAACAATGTCACCAAGAACATAATAATTGGTGTATGCATTTGGTTTGAAACTTGCTTTACAAACCAAATTGCTACTAACCAAATCCATCTTCACAACTGCTTTTCCAATATCACCAGTTTTTTTATGGAAAATAGACAAGTTTGACATCCTCTTATCCTTTTGGACACCTTCCCTGTCACGGGTATCCTCTTTTGCTTGTTATTTCCCAGGTATGGGACTACAATTAATAATTTATATATGTATAGTTGTTCTGTTAATGTCAAGATCTAATTTTTGTTCTAAAGCATTTCCACATTCTTGTGAATTCCAACCCACTAAACTATTTGGAACAAATCCTATAACATCTTGATAAGATCTGATCTCAATTTATTTGAAATTATAAGGTCTTGTTGCCAACAATTCATTTTCTCTCTTGTGATGTGCCTTGTCTGAAACATGTAAACACTCGTGATCTAGAACACTATGTTGATGTATATGTAACTTCGGAATGTATTTCATCTATGTATTTTATTGTACTCCTATAGAGATGTATTATTCCTCTATACGGAAGTGTCGTCATTTGTATTGACAAGTGTCGCAAGTGTCGTAACTTGCCGATGGGTTATTAGACCACCATGTGTGGGGTCGGCCCTGATTAAGTTAACCTGGGGTTATTAGGCTGAGTTAGACAAGTCGGCCCCATAGGTTTATTAGGCTACTCAGAACAAGTGAGGAGGAGGATCAGCTGCTAGGAGTAGTCTATCTCTGTGTACTTGGGTTGTACTTTGGTTGAGCTATTGCTCTATCTATCTCTAAGGAAGTTGTGGTGTTTTTCACCTTAGGGTTTTCCCCACGGAAACTCTGTGTGTCTATTGTCTCTTATGATTGCATCTTGTGATGATTGATATGCTTTCTATGATTGATATGCATTGATATACTGTACATGTTATTCTCTCAGTAAAGATCCTAGAGTATTGTGAATTAATGCTCAAAAACTAACACACTACAATCCTTTTATGCTTTTCTTTCAAAGCGCACACTTAAAACACCTGATGCACTAACATCTTCCTAGTCAACCAATGCTTAGAGACAGATAGACATGACAAGGCTACTAGGATATTTCTAGAAGCCATGTCTATCTTTTGAAAGCAAGTTGAATCTTTCTTTCCATATGGAACACCATAGTACTGCAGTATTGAGTTTCTAATGTTGTCATAAAAGACACCTGAGAACTCTAATGTCTCCAGGACCTTTATGGCATGCCTTCTATTGTAATACTTGTATGTGGTAGTTGGATTTGATGCAGAATCAGACACCAATTGGTAGCCCCAAGTACTAAATAAGGCATGCCCATATGGGTTAATACCAAATATCTCATCTCCACTCAATGACTTCAATGCTCTTGATCCCTGGTCATCAAGTTTCTCCACAACACACTCTAGACAATACCATGCCCCTTCTGGTAAATGATCTTTGGAAAGACCAACACATCGAAAATGATATGTAGAAGGGAACAAATAGAATTCCCATCCATTTCACATAGGTATTAGGCAACATTCACCATTGTTAAAATCCTCTCCACCGTTCACTCGAGAATTTGTAAACTCGGACTATCCATTTTTACAGTAACTATGCTTGTATTATGAGATGGAATCCATTGGTGTAGGTGGTTTCTTTATCGACATCATCATCCATATCCACACATAATTATATCTAATATAAGTAATTTATGCTATATAGAACTCCTATTTATTAGAACTTTATTATAACAATGATATAACTCCTTCCTATTTAGCTTACGCTAAGCTGTAGTTCAGAATAAAATTTGCTAGGGCCATCCAATCTATAGAAAAGATGATGAAAATATTCAATCAAATTAAAATTTTAGGTCTACGTTTAGTGGTTCATATGTCATGACATTAACATTAAAACACACATAATTGTGTCCCAATAAGCTCCCTCAACCCACAGACATATTTTTCTTGACACATCTAGAACCATTCATCAAGTTGCCATCACCTTCACAAATCTATCAAGAATCGACCTAGACAATAGTCCATGTTGCTCTATGACATTGGGATCTGCAATAGGGGCCAGGGTATCTTTTAGGGGTGAATTTGTGCCAATTAGCTATTTTTGGGCATTCTTTTCAAAAGAAAAATTCCTCAATTGGCCATTTTTTAATTTAGAAATTCGCCTATTTTTTACATAAAATAAGATAATATTGATAATATTAACCTAAATTTACAAGTTTTAATAGTTAAATGTATGTTTTTTATAAAATATTTTCCTACATATATATACGTATGAATTTTTCAATATGAAATAATTGCTTAGAATACTATACATGGGTATAATATTTGAATCATTAAAAAATACCCTAATAGGGCTGATATCATAGTCTCCAAGTATTGCGAAGAAAATTTAGTGATTTACTGTATGTGAATTCCACATTGCTATGATTAGAGGGTAAGCTTCTTAACAATACTACTTTAGTGTCATTGTTTTCAACATTTATACCTACTCAGCACTCTTGACCCAAATATTCCATTCAACTTGTCCCAAATTTATTTTGATGATTTCGATAAGTCAAGATGATGCACCGCAGAGTCAGCTATACCAAGCACAGTGATAGATTTGGCTTCATTGTACCTATTCTACATGTTATCACAGATTCTAAAAGGGGGGATTACTCCTTATTTTTTCTATAACAGACCATATTTTGTTCATCCCTTTACCATGAGTATCAGAGATTCTTCATGTATATTTGATAGCTGATATCATTCTATGAACAGATCAGAGCTGGAGCAGTTTGTTGAGCAGGGAAATGTTACATAGAAGTGATGCCTTGAGATGTCTGGGCTTGGGTATTGACTGCCACTTTTTTCACATATATGCTTATGATGTGTTGTACAACTGCAGTTGTGTATCGGATGTTGTGTCTAGAGGACATTTTATGGATGATTATGTTTGGTATTGATAGATTGACTGGTAGTAGGATTTATTTTATGACTTGTGATTATCCAATAACTATGATGAGTAGAACAGTTGCATAGCATTACATTTCATGTTAGTTTGTGTGTTATATAGATGTTCTTTGGTAGGTATCCAAATTTTAAATGGCACAGGAAATGATTCTGACATGCTGAATGAGGTTGAGAATGAAATGATTGAAGGCCTTGATGACATTCAAAATGGGGAACTGGGTAATGATCCGATTCGTAGAGGTCCTTACAGATTCGCTGTGAAAATACTGTCTAAGGTTGGAGAGTTGATAATAGAGTGTTATTCTGATATGTCTTATAGAAACAAGAATGATGCAATCCAAAGTGTTGCCTTGAAAGTAGTTAATCTTTTAAATAAAGGCAATGAAAGGATAGGCCTGCAGCAGGAACATGCTGCATTTTCCATGTTAGTATGTCATCCTGTTACTCCAGGAATGAATGTTTCTATTTCTGTTATATGTTTTAACAAGGAATCAATTTTTTTTTTTTTTTTTA
The DNA here is from genome assembly GCA_027924585.1 of Larix kaempferi. Lineage (NCBI taxonomy): Eukaryota > Viridiplantae > Streptophyta > Pinopsida > Pinales > Pinaceae > Larix > Larix kaempferi. Next base: position 20,022,310 of record BSBM01000994.1, on the reverse strand, counting down.
CTTGTCATATGTTGCTTGCTGCAGCTATGATAATATGTTCAATTACTGTAAAAAAAACTCTCCTGGATATAATGATATGCCTTCCTCTGCCCAAAATATGCTGCCTCAGGAGGATGTTGACCTTGACCATGACCATGAGATGACTGATCTCAACATCACAGGTCCTGATTCTGGCAAATGAACCTCTGATGGCACTATAGTATGCATCCAATATAGTGTTTTGATGCTGGGTAAAATTGTAAGGGAATGCTTGGAAAGCAAAGAAGAGGTTGAATTTGAATTTGGAAAAGGTGTTGTAATTCCCCAATTAGAGATGTGTGTAGCATGCATGTCTGTCAATCAGTCTGCATGCTTCTATACATCTTTACCACCTGAGAGCCTAATACTAGCAGCTGCTGTTGAAAGTGCAGAGAAGATTTCCTGTTTACCTTTAGGTATTTAAATTGTCTTGTCTATTTTTGGGTGCTACTGTGCATAGTTTCGACATGCTATTTATTATTCACTTCTATATGAAGAGAATCCCATCTGGAGTATAATGTCACACTTTTGAGGTTGATGGAGCCCATGGAGGAGAAGATGGAGCAATTTTTTTTTCCAGTCCACCTTTATCAAACCAAAGAGTAGAATATGCCTTGCGCCTTCTTGCAGAGTCTCATGCAGAGTCTTTGGTATTGTATCCATTGACTTTTGGTTTATAAGTTTGGTTTAGAATGTTCATTTCAATATTAATATTCTAACTATTCTGCTTCTTTGCAGGTTGATCTAGGTTGTGGATCTGGCGGGTTATTTTATGCTTTGTTAGAGCAGAAAAATGACTTGGTATATATTGCTGGTGTTGACATTTCATAGAGAAGTCTTATTTGTGATGCCAAGGTTTGGATACCCCTCTTATCTTTAAAAGAATATACTAAACCCACCTTATCTTAAAAAATAATAAACCTATTTATTGAGATGTTGCTGAGAATATCAATTCAGTAGATGTCAATGCAGTTGCACACAGTGAATCAATAGAGAAATTTTGTGGGCATTCTGAATCAAAGAAGTGGAAAGAATCCTCAAACTTATCAACTTTGAATGATGCAAGCATGCCAAATTCATTCTCTGTCTGTAGTTCTTCAGGAATGCCTCAAGTATCAACTCTAGATCTTTTGGCTGTTACTTATGGTGATTCAGTAGATTTTGATGAGGATGATGATGCAACTCAAGTAGCTAAAAAATATTCTCTTTGTGGACTGCCTAATAGTGCAAGAACTACTGAAAATGGTCACAATCTTTCTGGCATTCCAGATGCCACTGGAATTGATGTTTGTGTCCAATGTCTGCCAGGTCATCTTTCTTCCTCCAAATTAGTTGCAAAAATAAAGATAGAAGAAACTTATGATGACCCTATATCAACAGGAACTAAATTAGAATACAAATTTTCATTTTTGTATACAGGCCCTAAGGATTCGTCAAATATTTCAATGGGAAAGGACAAAGATAAAATGAGGGAAATGTCAAACAATACACCAAACCAATCCCCAAAAAGGAATATAACATGCCACACATCCATTGCTGAGAGTCAGAAGAAATCTCACAAAGAACTCAATGTTGGTGAGACTCAGAATTCTGTTATACTAAAAACAAATCAGCAACAGAAAGGTATTTTGATTCCACTAGTTTGTGAAGTTAGTTCTAATACGTTGAGTAATATAGAAAAAAACTTGAAAGAAACCTTAAGGAGCAATTCCCTACCCAGTAATCAATGTGGCTATATTGATATGAAGGTATCTGAAGACAGTAAAGACCTTAAAGGCTCAATTAATTCTCCTACTGGAGAGATTGAATGTAAGTTAGTTTCAACAGAGGCAAGTGCAAACAAATTTATCTTAGACGGAAAGGTGGTCTCTACATCTTTTACAACACCTTCTGAAGTGTTGGGAAATGAAGTTCGTAAATCATACATTGATTCCCATAGATTCTCTGAAGCATTCCCTACTTCTAATAAACACTATTGGATTCTAGTTTGATTAGACGATGAATTAAAAGAGTCAAATGTAAGGGATAGAGGCAATTATCTGTCAGTCAAAAAAAGAAAAGCACAAACTTGTCATCTTACATGAAAAACCTTGGGTAGTTTTACAAAGACAGGTTCTTTGAAGGGAAACATTGATGATACACCAATAGAGAGTACAAACGCAACATATTTATGGAAACCTTCGAAAGGATTCTTAAGACCACAAGTGTTCTTTTTTTTCTTAAACAGTGGCATTCTATGTGGGTAGTTTGGACAAAGTTGAACAATTGTGGGAGATTTGCTAGTTCTCTTTTGAGGTATATATGGTAGTGGGATTGGCATAGTCTATCTTTAACTTTTATTTTATTTAATTTATATATCAATCTGAACATGGTTTCTTGCCTTGATTGCAGGTTAGTGGCTTTTTAAGTCACCTCTGAATAAAATGATCACATAACTATTCATACTTCTTGTCAGCAAGCAAACTTGAAGGTATTGTTGCTAATATTTCATCTCATTTCATTTACATTTATCTAGTGGCTAAGAGTACTTAGAGCTAATGCCCATTCTTCTTGATGTTAAATGGAATTAGTAGTATATTTCTTTTTACTATTATATATACATTTTGGGTAATGAGTTGCTCCATTGGAGACTAAAGAAAATTACAAGGGATCCTATCTTGTTGATTCCAAAATTTCTATCTGATTTTTTAAAAACATTTTAGAGGTTACTTTTTCCTAGGATGGGCATATACATCCTAGGAATGAACATCCAAATCTTATAAAAACTCTCCAAATGTTGTCTAACAATATTTCCATCCAGTGTAATATCATGCAATAAGTAAATGATGTATTGGTTTATTAGATGTGGAGATTTTTTACATATATTTTAAATATTACAAATTTACTAGTTCAAGTTTTGTTCCTTTGAATTTAAGATGGACATCCAAATATGATTGAAACTATCTGAAGAGGTTGTGTAATATGTTCATGGAACCTGAGAGAAACATGCACCTGTGTTCATTTTACAAGGGATGGTGGCTTGGTCCACATTGGAGGAAGATGAGTTTGGGACACCATTTTCTCATCCTTTGATTCTATATAAACTGAAATTCTCCTTTCCATGGAATCATCCACCATGATCTTCAAGTTACTTATGAATTTTCATTAAAATTCAGATATCTTGGCATGACTCTAGATGACTCGGTAGATAGTTTAACAATGGATGCATGCTTGTCATTTCTATAAATTTCTGGGATTTTTTCATTTTGCATCATTCAAGCATACAAAATAATGATTACCAAGTTACTATAGATCCATAATGGCTTACCTTGTACTAGTCCTTCAAGTCCTTCAACTGCTTTTATTAAGTGCAAATATATATTTGCACTTAATAAAAGCAGTTGAAGGACTTGAAGGACTAGTACAAGGTAAGCCATTATGGATCTATAGTAACTTGGTAATCATTATTTTGTATGCTTGAATGATGCAAATTTTTTTTGAATATCATCATTTTCAAGCAATAACAACTTCTTAAAGGGTGCTATCTCAATGGTAGAGTACCTACCTAATTATGGGTAGGAGATTGGTGGTTCGATTGCTCTGTACCCTATCATAAATTAGTGATTAAGAAAACGACTAAATTCACATATATATGACTAATAGTAGCTAATTTCCATTATCTTATAGCATGACTAATGTTTAGTCGTATTTATCTTAGTCATTATGTCATGTCCCAAATTTGGAATTGGGTCACAATGGCCTAATCACATTGGCCAAATTCATTAGAGTTTGTAAAATTGATGTTAAAGGTCAAATAATTGCCAAGGAGGAAAATTACTAGTTTCCTAGGTTGGGGGTGGAAGCTTTGGGATTTGGAATAATGGGGATAATAAATGATGTTTGAACATTAGAGTGGAATAAATATTTAATAAAGGATCTAAATAAATATATACAAGTGAAAATCAAAGTGGCATTTGATCATGAAGACACATGGAAGAAGTGGGACCCACATATGGCTAGATTTCCCCATTACACTTGGCATCATTCTCTCACAAATTTGAATTCAAGGTGAATGGTAACATACTTGAGGGAGTCAAAAAGGTATTATTCATTGCATGACTCATCCAAGGTCGAAATATAGAGGAAGAGTAACTCCCATGGAAGAGGAAGAGGCAATTTGGAGCTAGTGAGACACTTGGGCTAGATTCCCTAGCTCTATGACAACAATGATGAAGATGCTATGACACCTATGACACAAATCAGACTTGAAGGATGACATATGACATATATGACATGTCAGGGCTAAAACTAGACTCCAAGAGGGCGCTCAAGGGTGTTAGGGCAGCTAAGATGCTTCCACATGTGGTTTGGTGGAAGTGGGAGACTAGGAATTGTTGTACAAGTGGTGTTCTTTGGAATCTCTTCCCAACTTGAGTTGGCATGAGTCTCTTGAAAGGAATTCGATCCATGGAGGATATTAGAAGTTTATAAATGTCAATAACAAAGAATGAAACAAGATTTTGATCATTTGTAGAATTTGCAATTGCATTTGTGAAGAGGGAGAGCTAGTGGATGACTAGTTTCTTGCCTTAGCCAATATTGAGGGTGAAAGATTCCCATCCAAGTTGGTAATTAAAAAGGACATTCATACCTTTCATTTGGAGCTTTAAGGGAGTCTTTATTTGCAGGTGTAAGCTACAGGGAAGCTCATGGTTTCTTCTATTGCAGCTCACTCCTTCAACCATTTCCAGTTTTGATGGCATATTCTTGATCCTTGAGGGAGGGCGTTTTTGGTGAGCTATTGTACTCTTTGGGGGAGATTTTAATGTCCCATTTATTTTGTAATATGAAGTAAATACTCTTCTCTTCATATCCAAAAAGTTTCAGGTCGAAATTCCAAGTATAAATGTATAAATCTCATTTTTAATGGAAGAACAATGCCATTTCCCCACTACCTTGTTGTGAGCCAATGTATTGATGATGATTTCGAATTAATGGATGATTATCTGATATATTTGTGATAAATATACTTCTATGGATGTCTTCTACAAGTTTCATGTACTGTACTTGAGCATTTGAAGCATTTTTACTCAGTTTAGTTGTATTGGGAGGTGAAATAGTGCCATTTCCCCAAGGGTCGAATTGGGGATTTTTGCAGTTGAATGGGAGAGGGTGAGAACAGTTGTAATAATCCATTAATGGTGCATATGAGACTTTAATAAAATAATTAACACATTACATACCTCTGTTCATAAATTTGAGTGGGTTTGGAGGCATTTGGGAAGCCATTTTCAGTACTTACCCCAGGGGGGTTTGAACCCCAAATTACTAGTAAAATTGCATAATTGGTCCAGAATCTTAAGAGAGTTTTCATAGGTATTTTGGTGGACATATGTAATCCATAAATATCATATTCAAGTTATAATATCATTCATACACCTTTCTTGAAGATTTGAAGGCATTTGGAGTCAATTTGAGACCTAGAGACTAATACAAGTCAAAGGAAAATCACTAGTAAAGTTACCTACATTGATCAGAATTGAAAGAGGATTTGCATAAGTATTTTAAAGGTCCAAAGGAATCCCTGAAACACATATTTATGTTCTAATATCATTCATATACCTTCTCATAATATTTGGGATCATTTGGGGAAAATTTGGGACCTAGAGATCAAAACTAGTCAAAGGTCGAACTAGGGAAAAAAAGTGGAAAATTGCCATTTTAATAAAATTCCTAACAAGGGACATTATAGTGGTATCAGAGCATGGTCCTTGCACCTGTGGATTAGGTACATACATTCAAGAATAATTGGAAGCCATGTATGACTATTATGATGAATCCTATGAGTACAATTCTTATGAGGAATATGCAGATGCTTATGAACAATATGAAGCAGAATGTGAATGGTACGAGGAAGAGGTGCCATCATGCAACACTTATTACAATTTCAAGAGAAATGAAGACTATTCTTATGACTTTAGATCTGATGAATATGAGTGTGTCACACCAACCAAGGATAATTCTATAAGCGATTTCCAAAGATGGAGAGAAAAATATAAAACCTTGCCCCAACAATATCAAAAATATCAAGAATATCTTGCTTCGAGCAAAAATACACAAAATGCCATGTCTTTTGAGTACTATGCTGAACATGTTTTTGAAAATAGGCCCAAAAATGAAGATGTGGAGTTAGTGAAGAAAGGTTTATGCCCTTCTTGTAAAAACCCTTGGAGTGAGTATCATATATGTGTGCATGAAATGATGTCCTCCTCGGAGGAGAGCTTTTGAGATTTATTCAAGAAGAGATTCCAAATATATTGATCATAAGGAAAACAAGGGGCAAAATGAATCAGCTTGCTTGAAGGAGAAAAATGAAGAGACATCACAAGAGCATGAAGAATATTCTATTGAAAATATGGAAAATCATTTCGAGACACCTTCTAGCTTAGACATGAACCAAAGAGCATCTACTGATGGATGCTTAAACTATGAAGGAGTACCTACTGATGGGTGCTCACACCTCTATGTTGGTGACATAGAGATCACTTTTGAAAGTGTTGCTGCTAGCCCAAGTTCCATTAAGCATGATAATGAAGACCTTGTAGCAGTTGAAGAAGAACCAAGATCAACTGCCCCATCACCACTTGAGCTTCATGAAGTTGGTCCAAGCAAAAATGAAGAAGATGAGGAGGTTCATTTGCAAGAGCCTCATTTTTTTGAAGGGTCCTTAAAGATGAATGAAAAGAAGATCCAAGAGTCCCTCAGAATTCTCCATGACACTCAAGCATTGGTGTCAAATTCTTGTTGGAGAGCTACTTCATTGGAGGAAACATCCTTCATTGAAGACATGGAGAAGATTCAGAGAGCAATGTGCCACATCAAAGGTAATTTCATGTCTTTTCTTTTTGATAGAAACCATTTGTTTGAGCTTAATGAATTGTTACATGATGCATACTTGAAGAATAATGAGGATATTCATAAGCTCACAATTCAAAATGAGCAACTTCTTGAAAAGTTGCAAGATACTTGTTTTTCCTCCTATGTTTCAGATTGTCAAATGGTAGATTGTTTGAAGGATTCTCATGACATGGTGGATCATGAGAAATGTGAGAATTTGAATGTGCTTAATGTGTTTGAAGATGAACTTGAAGAGATCCAAACACTTGATGTGGTGGAAGAGGAACTTGAATTGTCTCTTGATGAAGGTTATGCAATTTTTAAAGAAGAGCATGATTCCTCTACATTGGAACCAATCTATGACAAATGTTTCCCACTTTTGAAGGAGATGCATGATACTACCCACATGGATCCTTCCCATGATAAAACTTCTACACTTTTTGATCATTTGGGTGAGTTAGTTCATTCTCCTACATCCTACAATTCCATGTTTTGCAGTATTAGTCTCAATGAAGTATGGGTGAAAGGGTTCTTTTTGATGGTGCCACATGAGGAGTATGGAACTCCTAGATTTAACTTTTATGATGACATGGTTGGAGCACATTCTTATTCACATTTTCAGGAGCATCCTTTGTTACTTTATGATGATGCACATCTACATGGATGCACCTATCATATGCATTTGAGTCACTTGAAGACTCATGGTTTTTCTTGCTCAACACTGGATTCATTTGATGTTGGAGGAACTTCATCCAACACTTGGGAGAATAGATTTATGATTGGAGAATATTTTTGTTGGTAGCCACATACTTTGTTATATTTTTATGATTCTCACATTCATGGATGTATGGGTGAGACTTCTTTGAGTCATTTGAAGTCTCCTTGTTTTTTCTGCTCATTATTTGGTTCAGATTTTAGTGGAGATTCTTCATTCACTTCTTGGATGAAAGAATACATGCTTGAATATTTTGATGCATATCACATCCTTTTGGAGTAGAATTATAGGACATGGGATCATCACCTATGTCATTGGAGCAGATTTGATTGGTCACTTGAAGCTTGTATGCACTTGGAAAATGGTGGTCTACTTGCTTGGAGGTATAAGCACTTTCATTACTCTATGATGAAGCATATCCTTGATGTACATTTTCATTATGTTGTTATGTACTTTGATGATATATATTTGGTACTCATGATGTTTGGAAGGATGCATACAAGAAAATGGGATCCAGGAATCGTCTTAACTAATGGTGTGGGTTGGAGAGCACTCTTAATTATTGGGGTGCAATACAAGCAATGGGACCCTGGAATAATTTTTATCTCATTGGTTTCAAATTTTTTGGGGAAACAAGCAGTATGGGAGATGGATTTCCCCACTTAATAAAGTGATTTTTATCAGAGTAGTGCAGCAGAAAGCATGGTGGTTCCTCTCTAAAATCTTCATGAAAACTCAAAGATTCAAGGTTGGGCAATTCAATGGCAACTTCAAAGAATTATACAGAAAGCATGTTTTTCAACAGCCATGTTTAAAATTGCTTGAGGACAAGCAATATTAGGAAGGGAGGATTTGTCATGTCCCAAATTTGGAATTGGGTCACAATGGCCTAATCACATTGGCCATATTCATTAGAGTTTGTAAAATTGATGTTAAAGGTCAAATAATTGCCAAGGAGGAAAATTACTAGTTTCCTAGGTTTGGGGTGGAAGCTTTGGGATTTGGAATAATGGAGATAATAAATGATGTTTGAACATTAGAGTGGCATAAATATTTAATAAAGGATCTAAATAAATATATACAAGTGAAAATCAAATTGGCATTTGATCATGAAGACACATGGAGGAAGTGGGACCCACATATGGCTAGATTTCCCCACTACACTTGGCATCATTCTCTCACCAATTCGAATTCAAGGTGAATGGTAACATACTTGGGGGAGTCAAAAATGTATTATTCATTTCATAACTCATCCAAGTTCGAAATATAGAGGAAGAGTAACTCCCATGGAAGAGGAAGAGGCAATTTGGAGCTAGTGAGACACTTGGGCTATATTCCCTAGCTCTATGACAACAATGATGAAGATGCTATGACACCTATGACACAAATCAGACCTGAAGGATGACATATGACATGTATGACATGTCAGGGCTAAAAATAGACTCCAAGAGGGCGCTCAAGGGTGTTAGGGCAGCTAAGATGCTTCCACATGTGATTTGGCGGAAGTGGGAGACTAGGAATTGTTATACAAGTGGTGTTCTTTGGAATCTCTTTCCAACTTGAGTTAGCATGAGTCTCTTGAAAGGAATTCGACCCATGAAGGACATTAGAAGTTTATAAATGTCAATAAAAAAGAATGAAACCAGCTTTTGATCATTAGTATAATTTGCAATTGCATTTGTGAAGAGGGAGAGCTAGTGGATGACTAGTTTCTTGCCTTAGCCAATTTCGAGGGTGAAATATTCCCATCCAAGTTGGTAATTGGAAAGGACATTCAGACATTTCATTTGGAGCTTTAATGGAGTCTTTATTTGCAGGTGTAAGCTACAGGGCAGCTCATGGTTTCTTCTATTGCAGCTCACTCCTTCAACCATTTCCAGTTTTGATGGCATATTCTTGATCCTTGAGGGAGGGCATTTTTGGTGAGATATTGTACTCTTTAGGGGAGATTTTAATGCCCCATTTATTTTGTAATATGAATTAAATACTCTGTTCTTCATCTTCAAAAAGTTTCAGGTCTAAATTCCAAGTAGAAATGTATAAATCTCATTTTTAATGGAAGAACAATGCCATTTCCCCACTACCTTGTTGTGAGCCAATGTATTGATGATGATTTCGAATTAATGGATGATTCTATAATATATTTGTGATAAATATACTTCCATGGATGTCTTCTACAAGTTTCATGTACTGTACTTGAGCATTTGAAGCATTTTTACTCAGTTTAGTTGTATTGGGAGGTGAAATAGTGCCATTTCCCCAAGGGTCGAATTGGGGATTTTTGCAGTTGAATGGGAGAGGGTGAGAATAGTTGTAATAATCCATTAATGGTGCATATGATACTTTAATAAAATAATTAAAACATTACATATCTATGTTCATAAATTTGAGTGGGTTTGGAGGCATTTGGGAAGCCATTTTCAATACTTACCCCAGGGGGGTTTGAACCCCAAATTACTAGTAAAATTACATAATTGGTCCAGAATCTTAAGAGAGTTTGCAGAGGTATTTTGGTGGACATATGTCATCCATAAACATCATATTCAAGTTCTAATATCATTCATACACCTTCCTTGAAGATTTGAAGGCATTTGGAGTCAATTTGAGACCTAGAGACCAATACTAGTCAAAGGAAAATCACTAGTAAAGTTACCTATATTGATCAGAATTGAAAGAGGATTTGCAGAAGTATTTTAAAGGTCTAAAGGCATCCCTGAAACACATATTTATGTTCTAATATCATTCATATACCTTCTCAAAATATTTGGGATCATTTGGGGCAAATTTGGGACCTAGAGATCAAAACTAGTCAAAGGTCGAACTAGGGTAAAAAAGTGGAAAATTGCCATTTTAATAAAATTCCTAACAAGGGACATTACACATTAATATGTTATCATCTAGTAGTTTATTTAGTCATATATTTGGTCATTAATTGTGGCAATCAATGACTAAATCAGTGACTATGAATGACTAAATCAGTGACTATCAGTGACCAAATCAATGACAATCAATGACTAATAAGTCAACCAACTAATGACTAAGTAAAATATGACTAGCTATAAGATAGTGGAAATTAGCTACTATTAGTCGTTGACTCAAAAATAGTCGTTTATAGCTGAATGTTTGTCATTTTTTTAGTCATTAATTCTTCATTTTGTACTAGTGGGAGTAAAACCACATGGGAAATAAAACCTCCCCTCTAAAATGGGCATGAAACATATATGGAAAATATACCAATATTCACCATGCATCAGTCACCCCAAGGAGTGATCTAAGGTAAGTGAAGGTCTTCTCAGTGGAACTCTTGGTGAAGATATCAACAGTTTGCTCAGCAGAAGGGAAATACTGCAAGGAAATAATCTGGTCATGCACCAAGCCTTGAATGTAGTGCATGTGGATCTCTATGTGCTTGGTCCTCTACCTCTTTAATAGATCAATGTATATCTTGATTTTACTTTTATTATCACACCAAATTACTGTGGGTGAATAAAACACAAATCCAAACTATCCAAGAATGCCTTGCAACCACACACATTGTGTAGCTGCATTCACTGATCCCTTGTATTTGGCCTCAGCTAAAGATAAGGATATGGTGTGCTGCTTCTTACTTGACCAGCAAATGGGACCATGTGCCAGCATAAACACATAACTAGAAGTAGAATTCCGATTAGAACTATCTCCACCCCAATCAGAATCAGTAAAACCAACCAGTTCAAGTGATGAACCAGTTGCATAGTGTATCCCTAACTGATTGGTACCTTGCACATAATGCAAGATCCTTTTGGCAGTATTCTAATGGACCTCATGAGGCTCTTGCATGTTCCTTGCAACATCTCCAACAACATAAGACAAATCTGGTCCAGAGTGTGTGAGATACAACAATCTCCCAACTAGTCGTCTATACAATGAACTGTCAACCAATGGTGAAGAACCCCAATTAGTGAGATTAACTCCTGAAAGGAATGATAATTTTGTAGCCTTACATTCAACCATTTTGAACTTCTGCAGTAGATCTTAAACATATATAGATTGATAAATAATGATCCCATCCATAGTTTGATCAATCTCCAAACCCATAAGTTGTTTCAACAATCCTATATCTGGCATTGAAAATGCATTGTGCAATGCAACCTTAACTGAGCCTAGTTCTTTGGTGTAGCTACCAGTGATTAATAGATCATAAAAATATAGTACAATAATCAATATCATGTCACTAACATGCTGCATATAGACATTTGGATCATGCTTACATCTCTCAAACCTTTGTGATAACAGGAAATTGTCCATCTTGGCATAACTAGCTCTAGGAGCTTGCTTGATACCATAGAGGGACTTCTTCAACCTTCAAACAAGTGTGGGATATGCAATGAAACCTTCATGATGCTACATATAGATCTCCTCATCAATATACCCATGAAGAAATGTATTCTTCATGTTTGTGCTAGAAATTGTTCCTAGACTACAGAGGAGAAAGCTAACACAATCTCAACAATACAAGCATGAAATAGGGTTTTGTTTTTGGTTTTTGTGAGTTTGGTTTGAAGGCTTTGTTCATAAGAAGAGAACAATATAATCATTAAAAAATAGAAACACTGAATCATAAATCAATTTTAAAGAATTGAAACATAAATATATAAAGCACATACATAACCCATAACCATCATAAAACAAGAACTGGTTGGTCCACAAATCAGTAAGCATTTACATGAATAATAACTTAATCAAGAAATGGAATCACAAATAGGGTGGTCAGACATACCATAAACACAACCAGCAAAAGAGAGATAATAAGTGGCTTATATATATCTATTCAAAACAATGTTCTAGTCTCCAAAAAGAACTTACATGAGAATGTATTGCATCAGTCTGAATATATAGTAGTGTATCAATCCTATAGCTCTTCCGGAACAAAATACCAACCTCTGAACTGTATGTATGTCTTCCTTTTATCATTACAAAAGAAGTTCAGTTCCATAACTACCTTCTAGGTCAAATTTTGAAGTAGTTACATCAATTAGTTACTTTCTAACTTGAATCTTTAAAGACAATTAACTAAAAATAGCAAATCAGACTTTGGGAAATTAGGCGAATTTCTAGAAAATTGGGTCTCAAAGACGCCTCCATATATCTTGATTCACAACACCTGTTAGAAACCTGAGAGAGGTTTTTTTAAATGAGTCAATGATGAAAAAAAACTTCTCTTTGTTCTTAAAAATTGTTCTCCAATTGATCGGAATAGGCACCGCAAGATGATGACTAAAACATGAAATTATTTAATATTTTAAACCTTGAAAAAATAGGCCATAAAGATCAATTCGAATCTTTCAAACCATGATAGCTGTTGCAAAAGTGAGAGAGGTTTTTGTGAATGAGTTTGTGCTTAACAAAAACCTCTTTTGGTTTTCTGAAACTCCTTTCCATATTCTCGTAACTGCGCTGAAAAACCATGACTAAAATAGAGAAAAACATACATTCTGGCAGTGCCTTAGTGTATGCAGTTTCATTACTGCGTTGTGGGAATGTCTCCAAAGAAGATTTTGAAAATAAACTCAACATAAAGGTTAAAATTTGATTATAGGAGTTAGGTCAAATCTTAAATAAGTATTTTGAAGACTAAAACATGAAATGAAATACTTTAATAAGCCACTATATGTAGAGGAAAAATAAGATAAAATGAAATAACATTCATAACATATAAAATAACAAGAAAATGAAAACTATTCAATTTAAAATAAAACAAAATAGAAGTAGAAAAAATGAAAAATTCAGAAGAAAATCAAATAGGGACTAGGTACAATTCTAGTCCTCAAATATGGTTCCGGCTGGTGGATGAAAGCCTCCTTGTGACGTTTCAAGATCACATAGACCTTGTGCCTTATTCATTGGGTGATGGAGTCAACTATACAACCAACCTCTGCAAACTTTCAAAATCTGCCACTTATTCAAGCAAACTAACTGATGCACCTGCCGCAAACTGAGGGAAAGCAAATACTCTGAAGGCGAGCTTATTTTGTATGCTACCCTACTGTAAGCAGCTCTCCAATTTACTCAAGTAAATGCAAACTTCCACAGTAACCATTCAAGCAACTTGATAATTGAAATGATCTCATCTATGCCATTGATCAATAAATAATGTCTAAAATATATTAACAACAATGATAAAAACTCCTTCAGAAAACAATACTCACCTGGAAGTGTCGGTGAAATAATGAAATATGAAACATTTAAAGATTCTGAAAGGTATGACTCCAATAAAACTGCTATTGGATCCTCATATCCATGTTCAGACACATACTGCTGTGTGAAAACTACTCCATCAATAAAATAATGCTTTTGATGTTCTTCCTGAATCAGCTCACAACAATTGTATGCTTGCATATTCTTTACATTATCTGATGTATCATTGGGAAGAACTTCTTTCAGTTGTACATCTAACAAAAAAGAGGAAGGATGCTATATGTTGATTTGATCTTTAAAAACCTCCACCGATTCTAGAATTTCTGAAGATGCTTGACCAAAACTTGAAGAAATAAAACCTTGAAAATCATCATAAGTTAGAAAACGAAACCGATCTCTAGTATCAATATCAAGATACTGAGGAGCAACAAGCTTATTTGAAAGAAAATAATCAGTATCCGCTGCAAACTTATTCTCCTGTTGATCAGCATAACCAACGTTATATACATCACTCGGAAGATTCATAATAAAATGTCTCTTATGTTCTAAACCAAAAGAATTTTCTGCTGCATATATGGAATCATTTTGTTGATCCAAATGAGAAGAAGATACATCTTTCAGATCTCTGACGACGGAGAAATTAGATTCACTAATTTTAATAGCTAAAGATAAATATAAAGCTGAAGATGACGTATTAGCATGAAAATAACAAAGATTCAGGGTTGACCCTTTTTGTTCATGTGCTTCTTTCGATTTCTCAATATCTAATTCTGCATCAAAGATCTGATCACAAATCTTTCCACAAGCCCATAAATTGTCTTCAACCTCTTTGGCATTTGAAAACATTTGTTGTAAGGAAAATGAATTTCTTTCTTTGAGATAAAGAACTAAATCTGATTGTTGATGAGCTGCAGCATAATATATGATAGCAACTTTTTCTGAAGGTCTGATCTCCCTGGACATGCTGAGATAAAAACTATAAAACCTTCGATTGAATTTAGTAATATGTTCATCCTCATCCCTTTTCATGGAAAAGAACTCAGAAATATATTGCTCCAAATATTTGTTCTCACCCCAATACCTCAAAAAATCATCATGTAACTCTTCCCACGATCCAATTGAAATGGCTTCTAAACTTTGAAACCAAGACCCGGCATCTCCAACTAAAGATTTTGAAAATAACCTCATGACAACATCCTCATGCATGATTTCAAAATTGTCAATGAAATTATGAAACGATCCCAAATGCTTCTCTGCTGTGATATGGTCTTCTCTAGTAAACCGAGGAAGATACTCAACAAAGTAGGAAGGGTAAGGATGTAAGTGAGATGGCAGCCTGAGAGGTTTAAACAACATATTTCTGATTTTAGCTTGAAAAGTAGTAGGCTGAAAATGAGGATTAACAGGCTGATGGCAAGGCTCACTAATAATGGACTCCTCGAGGTTACATGGCTGATCAGATTTAGGAAGGACTTGAATACATACATCATTCTGCTCAATAGATTGAAGTGAAGGGACATGCTCAACATCTACAATGTAGGAGGAATGCAAACTTTTTTCTTCGAAATAGGGATATGTAACTGAAGGTTCATAATAGACAAAGCAAAGAATGATTCTTTTGACATGTAATGGGAAAGACAAAAAAGAGCTAATGAATAAGAACAAGATTTCATTGAGAAAACTAACAAGCTGATACCTGGTCTGTCCATTTGGCTTCTTCATTTCTTATCAGCAGAATTCTTCTTCCAGTAGAGTCTTTAATCCTGGAGTCGCTAGGTAGATGATTGCAGTCTATCTCTATGTCCTTCTCTTGTCTACCATCAAGAGTTAGATCTGTGTCGTTATGGTTCTTCTAGGGGAAGATGATATTCACTTCCGTCTTCGGCAACGACACCAAAGATGTTTGTACTAGAAATTGTTCCTATACTACAGAGGAGCAAGCTAACACAATCTCAACAATACAAGCATGAAATAGGGTTTTTTTTTTTGTTCTTGTGAGTTTGGTTTGAAGGCTTTGTTCATAAGAAGAGAACAACATAATCATAAAAAAAAATACAAACACTAAATCATAAGGCAATTTTAAATAACTGAAACATAAATATATAAAGCACATACATAACCCATAAGCATCATAAAACAAGAACTGGTTGGTCCACAAATCTGTAAGCATTTACATGAATAATAACTTAATCAAGAAATGGAATCACAAATAGGGTGGTCAGATAGACCATAAACACAACCAACAAAAGAGAGATAATAAGTGGCTTATATATATGTATTCAAAACAATGTTCCAGTCTCCAAAAAGAACTTACATGAGAATGTATTGCATCAGTCTGAATATATAGTAGTGTATCAGTCCTATAGCTCTTCCGGAACAAAATACCAACCTCTGAACTGTATGTATGTCTTCATTTTATCATTACAAAAGTAGATCAGTTCCATAACTACCTTCTAGGTCTAATTTTGAATTAGTTACATGAATTAGTTTCATTCTAACTTGAATCTTTAAAGATAATTAACTAAAAATAGCAAATCGGACTTTGGGAAATTAGGCGAATTTTTGGAAAATTGGGTCTCAAAGACGCCTCCATATCTATTGATTCATGACACCTGTTAGAAAACTGATAGAGGTTTCTTTAAATGATTCCATGATGAACCAAAACCTCTCTTGGTTCTTAAAAATTGTTCTCCAATTGATCGTAATATCCACCGCAAAATTATGACTAAAATAGGAAATTATTTAATATTTTAAATCCTGAAAAATAGGCTATAAAGATCGATTCGAATATTTCAAACCATGACAGCTGTTGAAAAAGTGAGAGAGGTTTTTGTGAATGAGTTTCTGTTTAACAAAAACCTCTTTTGGTTTTCTGAAAATCGTTTCCATATTCTTGTAATCTGTGCCGAAAAACCATTACTAAAACATAGAAAAACATACATTATGGCAGCGCCTTAGTGTATGCAGTTTCATTACTGCGCTGCAGGAATTTCTCGAGTGAAGATTTTGCAGAAGAAACTTAACATAAAGGTTAAAATTTGATTATAGGAGTTAGGCCAAATATTAAATAAGTATTTTGAAAACTAAAACATGAAATGAAATACTTTAATAAGCCACTATATGTAGAGGAAAAATAAGATAAAATGAAATAACATTCATAACATATAAAATAACAAGAAAATGAAAACTATTCAATTTAAAATAAAACAAAATAGAAGTAGAAAAAATGAAAAAATTAGAAGAAAATCAAATAGGGACTAGGTACAATTCTAGTCCTAACACTTCACATCCATGTGATGAACCTCCCATCGGATGGGAATATGACATTTGTTGGCTCTATGTGCACCAGCCGAGGTCGCATCGTTAGTGTGGGTGATTTCCTTTTTCTTCGGATTGAATCCTCTGATATATCTTTAGAGTCTGATTCTTTCATTATATCTCTTTTTACTTACTCTACCCTTTCCATCTTACTTCTCAACTCGACAATAATTTGTGCCATTCTTGCGTGGAGCTGCTATTTCTTTTTTCCTTTTTCTGCGAGTGTTTCTTCTATATGTGCATGAACACTAGCTAAGATGCAGTCATAGTCATCTTCCTGTAACCTCACATCAAGCAGAGTCTTATTCACTTTTTATTTCTTTCTTCTCGTAACCAATGACACATCTGTATCGGGGTTCTTTCTCTTTTCTCTTACAGGCGGATCGCCAGCCTGCTGTTGTTGTTGCTCTTCTTCTTGCTGATCATCTTCTCCTTCAGCACCATTTTTTTCTTGTTGATCATTGTCATCGGCACTCTCATTATATGTCGTTAGAAGTGCTTTTGGTGCATCAACTTTCCATTCCGATGACAAATCCTCAATAATGAGGTCAATATACAGTGCATCCAGCTGATATTGACCCTCATACCATTCTAGATTTGATGGCTCTCTAGGATGTATGAAGATATAATGGAGACCAACCTTGAATCTCATCTTCCTGATGTACGCAACTGTTATATGCTTTGGGATACACGAAGTGCGTGAAATCACCTCACATAATTGATTATAAAATGTATATAGTTGAGCATTGTTCAATCTTTGTCTTTCCGTACTTTTGTCACTAGTACATGTGCACATTTTTCCCATGGAAAATCGTTGCTATTGCAACACTTGTGCGCTTCTATAGCGACGAACATAATCCCTTTTTTTCGTGGCAACATTTTTCGTCGTTGTAGCAACACTTTCCACTGTTCGTTGCTATAGCGACACAAAACATATGAAACATGAGTTGTTTAAAAAATCAAAGATGTCGCTATAGCGACACTTCCCTGTCACTATAGCGACACTTCCATCATTGTTATAGCAACACTTTGTTGTCGCTATAGCGATGGAGGCATATCTTTAAAAGACCCCTTTAATATGTTTATAGTAGCGATATGCCATTGCTGTAGCGATGGGTGTTCCTCTCTAGAGAGACGCTTGACCATCGTCGCTATAGCACCACTTTGTTGTCTCTATAGAAATGGAGGCACATGTTTAAAAGACCCCTTTAATATGTTTATAGAAGTGATATGTCGTCGTTGTAGGGATGACCTATTGTGCAACTCTCTGATGGGATTGCTATACTAGCAACGGAAACTTTCGTCGCTTGTATAGCAAGCCCATCGGAGTGTTTCACAATCATGTGTCGCTATAGCAATGAAAACTCCTTTGACGTTTCGACAGACTTGATATACTAGAAATGGAAATTCTGTCTCTAGTATAGCAAGCCCATCGGAGAGTTGCACAATCGGTCATCGCTAGAGCGACGAAACTGTTTATTTAAAAAAATGAAGTTGAAAGTCTTGTAAACCACATACTATAGCTCAATTACCTCCTCGTTAAATGTATAAAGATAAGGTGATTCAGTAAAAGTGAAATTTCAAGGTATATGCCCCAAAAGAAGATCCAACTTAACGCATATTTGTGAATAAAAGAGTTAAGTTGTTAAAAATTAAAAGTAAGATTGCATTACAAAGACTCTCCAGAAGTTGGCAAGGAATTGCTAGTTGATGACACAAATCAATTCTTGATAGTAACGTGATAGAAATTTGAATTGATACAACTTTCCAAAGTAGATGACCACAAAAGATTCATTCTAACATCTATCTGGTAGACTGGTACTAGTAAGCGTAGCTGGAGAAGTTAGTCATCAAATTAGACTCGGCATGTGTAGTGTAGTCAAGGACTTGTGCACACTATCAATCACACCTTCAACTAGTATAATTGACAACTAGGGTCATAATCACACGCGGACACCCATACAAATAGGGGGAAACAATATCCACACATAAGAAATCATTTACCACAAGTCAAGTAGAGAGCATTGGGGCTGCAGTGAGCAAAGTGAAGCACTTGATGTGATGATTAAGGAGCATTGCATTAGGTCTATCCTCCACCTCAGATATGGTGAGTTCTCATCACTTCAATCCATCAAATTCCCCACTCCTCGGTATTGTTTTTATTTAAACCCTAGGTAAATAAGAGAAATAAATTTGATGTGCTTTAAAAATAAAGATCTAGCAGTTGTGCTTAATATCACAAACATTACTAGCTGTCGGCTACTTGGAAAGAAACCGAGAAGAAGTTGGTCTTGTACAAACCATCCCTCTTGAATATCTGTATGTATATTTAAGTTGACACAGATATTGAGAATTTGACCCCTAATTACGACAGTGTAGGAGAAGGATATTGCTCACTTATTTTTCTGTAAAGAGATCAGGGACCAACTTAACATCCCAATCACCACCTAGATTGAAGAAATCACCCATAACTAGCCAATATTGACTCTAAATTGCACTTTCCAGCTTCCTAAAAAATCATGCTTCAACACTTTCAATTTTGTGCTAAACTCTCCAAGAATTAGATGTTGCATTTCTCTCAACATCTCTACTATCACTTTCAAATTCTCTCCTTGGAAATTCTGCTTCATTTCATGCTATACAACCTCACGATGCTTCAGCTTCTTCACCATAACTCTTGAATGTGTCCTTGACTCCTTAACCAACAATTAAGGGAGAACCATTTGTTTCATATTCCCCTACACCTAATAATTAAATATGACTTATTAAATATTTATCCACAACACCTTAATAAAGTTCCTAATTAAACTACTAAGTTACAAAGCATTATCAGTATTAAATGTCTAATTTTATCAAACATGACAATTACTTATGTTAAATAGTACAAGACAAGTATGTTTTGATGAGAACCTATAGTTTTCCTTGGAAGATGTTATTCTTTCCCTGATCTACAAGTTCTAAATTAAACTTACATGGTGAAAGAAATCCAAGCCAAAAAAAAGGCAACATCTTTTCTCCATTTCAAGCTTCCATAAGTACTTATAACTGACCTTTTCCCAACAATGTAATGACATGCATGGCATGCCCAATGCACATAAAAGAAAGTATTGATGTAGAACTTATATCCTATAGGACAACACCATGAATGCAAGACATACAAGTCAATTAAGTGAAAGTTCAAATCTTGCTTGTGAATACAAAAAATAATTTTATTTTTAGAGTTACAAATACAACTCAATTAAACTTGAAAAAAAATTGAGAAAATACAAATACATCAACAATTATAGAGAATAAACAAAACATGAGAATTGTGTTCAGTACGTTGCCATCCTTGAAACCTTGACAATCCATTGAGGTGAATGTTTAGGGAACTTGTGCAAAAAAAAAATCATATAAAAACCTCTCTGCAATACAAACTTATGATCAAAACTTTGAAATTTAAAACATGTCAATCTAACATAAACTCTCTGAATGCGATAACAAACAAAAACACAATATACAAAATTAATGATACATGGGCAATTCCTTGAAATGTAAAACTATGAAAGTAACCACTAACTAGAGCTAACAATCTCACTTAAGAAAGCACATAAAGGGTATTCCAAATCCTCAAGTGGGTTGGAACCCACCTAGGGACGAGTGGATAGAAGTTTCTTTTGACATTTTCAGGTTTACCATTTCCCTTCATTGAAGGTTTTACTTAAATACATACCTGTCAATAATAACGTTTTAATGTTGTAATTTGGAAGTAGAAAATGAATTAAATAGGGATCAAGGACATCCAACCACGTGTATTCATATTTATTTTTGCAAATATACTCAAGAAATAGCAGCATAACGTGCAACTTATGTTTAGGGAATTTAAACAAACTCATGTATTGTCTAGCCAACAAGATAATTGAATATCAGCCAAATTAAATGACTACAAGAATACAGGAATATTTGATGAAGGAGAAAATGAGAATCTTGTGTTGAAAGCAATGAAAGTCTGTGCTTAGCTTTGGCAGTTACTATTCAACTGCTAAGTATTGGAGATATATTTGGTAAATGTGTTCCATATCAAGAGACGTGAAGGTCATCACAAGCAACCATTACAGGGAAGTGCATTTGGTGATAGTTGCTCAGTCCCTCACTCTAGCATGAATCCAAGCGTGGCTACCACCATAGTGAGTCACTTCGATAAATCTAGTCTATTTTGTCATTCAATGACTATATGCATGATTAGAAGATAAGTTATGGTTGAATCACATCATGGATCGTTAATTATTTCATAAAAGCTATCATTACGAATTCTTCACTAGGAAGTCCTAATTAGTTGGGTGAAAGGTTGCTTCCTAAATTGTTGTGTACGTAGGACCTTGGCATGTATAAGAAGCCCCTGGTTTTGAAGCTGAATTGTCATCACAAGTGGAGGCAATATGACTATGTCTATACTTAACACCATCTCCATGGATCATGAATGGATATGTACATATACCTCAAGTGGATTCACATTCAACATTTGGCATCATTGTCAAGCTTGGAGTTTGACAATGATGGAGATTCTTGTTTTGGTTGGTGAGAACAACTAGGATTGAGATTAGGAGCATGAAGTTGTGAATAATATGTATTTAGGGAGTTGATGTTCTTGGACTTGTGTGATAAGACTACCTTATCTGAGATAGTGTGCATGTGACTTTTAGTTGATAGGAAGACATGAGGAGAGGTTTCAAAACATAGAAATCATTCTGGTACATGGAGATAATATTTTGATTTCTTATTTTAATTCACAAATTACGTTATTATATTTGATGTTGGGAATGTCAAGAAAAATGTCTCAGCAAGGTATGGGGATGGGAAGCAAAGGATCATTATGGATTATTATTCCATTATAACGAGGAACTAAAATGCTTGGCGTCGAACTTGTCCAGATTTCATGTTATCTCATCCACGGATGAGAGGAAAGTGACAGAATAAAAGATTTATCTTTAGTTTGGGGGACTTGTGAAGGTAGAGCAGAAGTCAGGAAGTGACATTCTGATTCAACAATGTCTACTCGATGAAGAAATCAAGTTTGTGTTCACATTTCAAAGCTTGTAGAGAGGAGAAATTCAAGGGATAATATGGGGATGCTTGAAGAGGGCAAGGGGATTGCTAGAGAGAGGACATCCAAAAATTCTTGAAGGATGTGATTGTGATGCTTATGATGGAAAAGGAACAATAACATTGAGGATCTAACAATAACTAAGCATACGTTTGGTGGTATTAAGATTAGTTTGCATCACATGATGTAACAACTGCCTGCCAAAATTGTGTGAATGGAAATTATATTAGGAATGGAAAATCAATTGACAATAAGAAGGTTGAAATAATGGAAATTGACAAGGAGAATGTATTGATCATTGAATAAATTGAGGAGTAAGGGATGAAAATGAATCAACTAGCGGTGATGGTTGAGCATCTACAAAGAAAGAGGTGACAAAGGGATGTGTAGGAATGAACATGATACTCAAAATAGTGCATTGATCCATTGCCAAATGGAAAAATTTAAGGTGTTTTCTGTTAAAAATTAGGTTGTACATATTCATAAATATGGAAAAGAGAAAATTAAAGATATTTTTCATTAGTGACACTACAATGATACATCTCTGACACCCATAAATCACTATACATGATATATTTATAGCACCTTAGTTTATTATGTGGTTTAAAACTTTAACCACCTAACCCCCAGCTACAAGACCTAACATTACATTGGTTACATATTCAACTATCAAGAGACCTAATTATTAATGACTATTAACAACTCTTTAATGAGTGTAACCACTCGAAGAATTTACCCTAACACAAAATACCATTGTTCACTTTCACCTATATTTCACTCCCTTTCGATACAAAAAATCAAACTTTTACAACTTATGAAGTTTTCAAACACTGTTGATTTGAAGACTGCATATGGCTCAGCTCCCACCACTAGGCTACTTGGGTAATTGGTCATTGTGCTCACCGGTTTTGTAGAAGAGCTACCCGAGTACATGATGTGTTTTCAGTGTAACAACTGCTTCACCTTTAGAACACATATTGGTGCTCCAGCAAGTTGCTCTCACAATCATGTTGATGTTGAAGGTTGAATTCATCTAGGCAACTGTCCATGTTGAGCATTCCCCTGTTGGGAGATTTGCCTCATAGGAAAATAATAGTGATGTTCCCCCTTTCTTATTTGTTTTGTTGGAGTAAATATTTTGTTTACTTTTTTTCAGAGGTAAACTCTGTATGTAGTCTCATATTAGTTCAAAATGTCTAAATATCCATTGTCTAATTAACTAGACTATCAACAAAATTGTTTTCCAAGTATTTTCTGAGACCAATACATACAACTCAACATATATTTTGCTTCTATATTGAAACACAGCTTTTGTTTTGTACTTCCATTAGATGATTTTTATGGGTTCCCCTTATAGAAAATTTTACTTTCTAGAAACAAAACCTCACGAAAATGTAATGCCCTTAATATTAGACTACTGAATCCTACATTATTGCTACTGTGATGTTTCCCTCTCAATTCTGTTTACTGCACAAGAAGTTGAGAGCAGATCCTTTCCCTAGCTTGCAGATGTCTTTACACTGCCCTGGCTCACAGATGTGTTCACACTCCCCTGCATTAGATGTTGTTTTCAAGTTCTGTTATAACCTTCTAGTTTCTGGGCACCTTTGTTCTGCAAATCATGCATGGCCTAGTGTTGACATTATTGTGGGTCTGAAAAATATTCTATTTATTTTAACAATGTTGCAAATGTCAACATTGACAAAAAATTGCTAAGGGTCTTGACCTCGGGAGATCAGAAAAAAATTGGACAATAATCAACAATATTAACAAGCATTAAACAACTACCGTTATTAATGTTTGTCCATTAGAGGAAAGTAGGGCCCTTTTTTCTTATCTTTATAATCTGAGTTTTCTATCTTAATCATATTGCGGGGTTATACTGCCGGCAACCCCTTCCATGTTAACGCTAATCCTATACATGCATAGATTATGATCTACAAACAACAACTTAAAAGTCTTTAGATATTTTTGCCACCAATGAAAATGTTCCCAAGGATAAGCAAGCACCAATCCTCTTGAGTCTTGAATATTAAGTTGCCACTAATTCAGGGATAAAGAGTGTTTTATCACCAATCTTAGGGACAAATATCAAAGTAAATGCAACAGTAAAGATTTATTTTGAAGTGGCAGCCATGAGAGATGATGGACATCTACTAATTAGAGTACAATTGCTGCTACAGTGCCTATAATCAGTACACCTGCAAGCTTTCTTTCATTTAATCTCTGAACATTCTCACTCTGGGATTCAATAGAAAGATTCTTCTGTGGGTCATTGTACCTAATTTCAACAAAGTCATTCAATGGCAATCTCCTTTCAGAACAACACTCCATCAATCACTAATTTCTTCTAAGAAATAAAATACACCTAATAAACTTTAGTGTTGTTCACAATCACTTGGAAGTATGTAATTTTAAAGCTACCGAATAGCCTTTAAGAAAGCCTCTCCTACTGAACATAAACCAAATTGCTGAAAGCAAACTGCTGGCCCTAATATGCATCATGATACTTTTAAGAGGAACTTACAAAAGTGACAAAATGGGCCTGCAATTTTGGGTGGAAACATTTGGCTCCATAAGGGGACTTGTACTCTTCCAAAGAGTGCAAGAGTACTTCATATATTTGCTATTCCTTCTAAACTTGCCATAAGAAGGGTGAGAAATAATGGTGGGATGGATCAAAACTTCAAATACGTAACGCCATCCATCATGCCCTCAAGCAACAAGGGTTTAGGTGGCTCCAAAAATTTGCAACAACCTTGTTGTCGACTAATCCTAGGGTAAAGTGTTAGCTCTGGCTAGAAGGCCCTCTATTTGCTATTATTCAAAATGTCTAAAGATCTGGTAACCCGTTCCATGTTTACAGGTTGAAGGGAATATTTCAAAGAATACAATTGGCCTCCGAATATAACTATTTTGTCACTTTTTAATTGGTATAAAAGAGAATTTTTACAGCAAACTAAAACAAATCAGGTAAAAACATAAAAAAGATTCTATTCGGTTTCACTATAGTTGCAGTTACAAGATTATTCTTAGCTTGACTGTATAAAAGTGCTTTAAGATATCATTTAATTCATTTAGTAATGGTAAATGTAATATTCAATGTGGTATACACAGTCCCACCTTTCTAATTCATGCACCTCGATATTTTTGCTACATGAGCAATTGTGTACCTTTGAAACAGTAGCTAGAATTGGAATGAAATATCATGTGCCCCACATATACGTAAAGTATGCATAAAAATTATTTGGTTACCACTGCCATTATCAATCCCATCCCTATTATTCAGACTTGTGCTTGCATCATCACTTTCATCATTGCTGATGATATTGTTAACAGGTCCAGTTGTGCTATTTTCCCTCACAACCTTTTATGTTTGGGACCTAGTTTCACCGCCACTGTCACTTGACTGAAAGATAAAAATTACTCATCAGTCGAAATCTTTGCTACATCTGCGACATTCTCCCAATGGAAATATATGCATAAATTCCCTAAATTCAAGCTACATGGGATTTCTGGTTCTAAATACATGTTCTTGAATCAAATCTTCACTCATGTAGTGCTCATCTATTCCCATGGCAATGGATATGACATGAGGGTAATAAGTAATGTAGGATACTTAGAGGTATCATTATAAAGGAAAATTAGAGGAATCGTGGGGTTTCCATTCAAATGGAAAAGGTAAATTGCCTTTAGAATGATCAAAGGTTGCCAAGCAAATGGTATGTGATCAATTTCTCTTTGTAAATGATCAATGTATGAAATAATAAAACCAAGATCCGTAAATTAACAAACTAATTGTATCACCATGAGGACTTCATATCTAATTAGATTCAGGTTGTGAATGTAGTTGGTAAATATTAGTGTATGAGGGATACCATATTCTGAAAGGAGAGACTCTATTCTTCCTTGGAATACTAGATAGTATGATTGTGTATTGAATGATAGATCTCGGTGTGTGCTTTCATTGTTTCTCTAGAAATTCGATTGCATACATATCTTTGAGTTAAAACCAATCTAGATTACTTTTATATATATATATATATATATATATATATATATATATATATATATATATATATAGATATAGATATAGATATATAGATATATATATATATAGAGATATAGATATATATATATAGATATAGATATAGATATAGATATATATATATATAGATATAGATATAGATATATATATATATATATAGATATAGGTTGGTAGACAAAGATCTAAGTGAAGCAAGGAATATGCTTTCCATAGTGTTGTTTGGATTGTGACAGTGCTGAAATTTATAATTGCGCCCAACCTTGTATTACACCCATCATTGTTATTGGTTCCAACCTGTAGATAGGAATAGGGAAGATTTATTTTTTTTGTAGACAGAGGAGACACTTGATGTAATCAAATAACCAAAGATCAATACAAGAATAGAGGCTGCATGACTGGTAGACTATATTTGTGTTGCCATACGACATTCTATAGTGAACGGGATAGAAGATTGTTTTTGCAAATCCAGTAACAGTTCATGACTAAGAGATTTGGGTCCTTGGAAGGTCAAAATGGAAACACCGCCATGTTGCCATCAGATGTCCACTTTCAATAATGAATGCTAAAAGAAAATTTCTAAATATCCAAAAAATGACAATATACCACAGTATAAAATATAAAAATTAAGCCAGAAAAGGACACACATATAAAAAAATACTTGTGGTTCAAACAAACATCCTAGTTTCCCATAAAGGAATTCAATTCAAACAAAGTTCCTTCACGTGTTTGCACATAATTTGGCTCGAACAGTACTAGATCAGATCCAATAAATCACCCATAATTGATGTCCCCAAAGAAGGTAATCAACATATGCCTCGATTTCCTTTTACTCTAGGTCGTCATTTTGTTCACTCAAATTTTGAAAATTGCATCTTTTTCAATTCCTGGGCATTTGTAAATTTACAGTTTGTTGATGTATTTGTAACTTCGGAATGTATTTCACATATGTATATTGTATTTCTATAGAGATGTTATTATTCCTCTATACGGAAGTGTCGTCATTTATATTGTAAGTGTCGTAACTTATACTTGATGGGTTATTAGACCACCTTGATGGGGTCGGCCCTGTATAAGTCATGTGGGTTAAAGGGTTATTAGACCACCCTATTGGGGGTCAGCCCTGTTAGCATTATGTTATGTGGTTAAGTTGAGGCCAAGCTAAAAAGGTTATTAGGCAAGTCAAGTCAAGTATAAATAGAGTGTGGGAGACACTCTATTTGATTATTCACTTTCTCACTCATACACTCATTTGGAGAGTGGCGCACTAGTGGAGGAGGAGAAGCTGCTGTTAGGAGACTATCTCTTATGCTTGGGTTTTGTATCATTGCTCTATCTATCTCTGAGGAAGTTATTGGGGTTTTTCACCTTTATGGTTTTCCCCAAGGAAACTCTGTGTGTCTATTGTCTCTTGTGATTGCTTGTTGTGATTGATATGCTTGATATGCTGTACATGTTATTGTCTCAGTAAAGATCCTAGAGTATGTTGAATTAATGCTCAACAATTAACATGGTATCAGAGCTAACCTGAGAAGAAGACACTGTGCAGTTGCAGAAGCTAGGGCTTCTTGTTTTTTGGGTTTCTCTCCACATATCTTGAAAGGCAAGAGGCTAGATTGACTCTCCTTAGCAAGGTGCATCTTTCTGTCCAATCAGAATTCATTTCTGAGCATTTTCAGTTTTGGCCCTAAAAATTAGGGTTTCCACAAAAAGTGGAATTTATGAAATCTGAGCCCATGGTTGGATGCTACTCAAAAAAATCAAAGTTTAGAGCTTTGGATCGAACTTTTTGGTTGGGTGAAGCTCCGAGAAAACAAGCCCTAGTTTAGGGTCCTGTCCAGTGAAGCCGAAAATTAGGGCTTTTGCAAAAGTTGGAATTTCTGAAATCTGAGACCATGGATGGAAGCTCCTCTGAAAAATTGAAGTTTAGAGACCAAGATTGAACCTTTTGAATGGATGAAGCTTCGAGAAAATCAAACCCTAATTCAGGGTCCTCCTTAGTGAATCTAGACGTTTGAAAAACAAATTTGAGGGGTGAAACTTTGCAGTTTTCAAATTCTGAGTATACCAAATTGATCAGCTCGTCAAGGCGCATCTTTCTATCCTTTTAGAAGTTTGAAATTCAAATTTTGAATGTTTAGGGTTTCTCTGACAAACCCTAATCTAGCTCTAGATCTAGATTTCTGCAAATCAAGTGGTAAGACCTAAATATTTTCTATTTCCATTTGAGGTACTCTTTAAGATGTCTCACCACACCAAGCTTGAGGATAAGCTTGAAGGGGCTGATAAATTTCGAGCATGGAAGTATAGGATTGGGTGAGTTGGACACCTACATAAGTGAAGGGGTTCTTATCCTGGATGGAGAAGAGACTAAGGCCTTACACACGAGGAACTTGGTCAAGGCTAAAAGGATCATTTTTGATTCTATCAAAAACCATCTCATGCCACATGTGTCATCTCTGAAGACACCTAAGGAGATGTTTGATTCCTTGACGAAGCTATTTGAAGGGAATAATATAAATTGGAAGATGACCTTGAGGAATCAATTGAAGAATATCAAGTTCCAGAATGCGGAGACCATGCAGTCTTATTTCTCAAGGGTCTCCCAGATAAAAGAACAACTTGAAGCTGTGGGAGAAGTTATAGAGAATGGAGAAGTGGTAATGACAACTCTTAATGGCCTTCTTAGGTCATGGGATTCCTTCATCAAAGGAATTTGTGCTAGGAATAAACTTATCTCTTTCAATAAGCTGTGGGAAGAATGCTCACAGGAAGAAGCTCGGATTGTAGCTCAAGAAGAGAAGATGGGGAATGAAGATCAAGCTCTCAGATCACATACCAAGAAGAGGACACTTTTCCTCAGATTGTCCTAAGAACAAAAGGAACAACAACAACAACTACTACAAGCAATCTGATAGGTATGACTTACAGGTATGTTTGGAAATATGCTCATGATTAAGTTTATAATATGATTGTCCTCATGTTATTGAGTTTAGTAACAATCTTGTTTAATTTTAGACTTGTCTTATCACCCTAGTAAAAGTATGAATGCATGATAGAAGACATTCATTGATTAGGGCTATGACACTTATGATTGTATTATGTTTGTACTAATGCACTGTGGTGTTGTATGAGGAGAATGTTATCTGCTAACATGAAAGGTACAAATCAAGCTCTACATCAAGACCATGATGACATCAAGACAAAGACTCATCCATAATCATGGATCACATAGAGGTATGTATAATTTGGTTCTACGATGGTTAAATTATGAGCTATGCAGGTCATTGAAGAGAACAAGAAAACATTGCTAGACATAACTAGCAAATATGATGACCAGGTATGTTTTTCCATATTAAGTTAGAATCCTACCCTATGTAAGGATCTTATACTTTTGTATGATTGATAATGATTACTCATGAAGTTACACGTTTGAGTAATCTAGGGTTTATGCATATTATGTTCCTTACTTTGATTAATGATATGACTAACCAGAAAAGTCCTATATAAACCTTGAATACTAATGCTTATTATCTATGTTTGAAATGATCATGACTACACATGTTTAAGAATATTGTGTTTTTATAGTATTAAGATTATACTAATGAATGTATGATTATGTATGAGATCTCGAGGATAAAAAAATGATGATACTAGTAAGCATGCATAGTGATCGAGGATGGATATAAGTTCAAGGACAGGTAATCCAGGAAACAAAGATCAAGAGGCAGCACACTCCAGTAGTTCCTGCAAGGATGCAAAGATTGAGAGGGAGTCCACCCAACAAACAAACAAAGATAAGTATTTGAATTGTCATTTCTTGTATATTTGATTGTTTAAATAATATTTTTCAATGATGTATATACTTATGTTCCTAGACTTAGGTTATGTATCATGCATATTAGAATAATTGCATTAATGAACAGTATACTACTAATACGCATGTAATGGGTAAGTGGCCTATGGCACTGTACAACATTCCATTGCTATGTATCTAGAAAGAAGCCTCTTTGTTGACATGTTGGGAGTTGTGCACACTCTTAACAATGTTTTGGTAGAGATTGGAAGGCATCTAGAAAGTTACGGGATATGGATAAATGTTGTATTGAAGCATTGGCTAAATTAATTGCATGACTGTATGACATATTTATTTATGTGTAAGAATTTGTTTTGAAAACTATGAGATGTTTCTAATCATGCAATTTAACTTGTCTTATGGGAAAGATCGTATACCATCACGTACAAAAGAAGGAATACAACATTTACTCCAGCAACAAAGCTATCTATTGAAGATATTGAAGAATCTGAAGTTCCCAGGATACGGGATACGGTAAAAGGATTCCATGGTTGAGAAGTACTAATCGATCATGAAGAATGATGTTTGGGATGTTGTCCCAAGACCTGAGGGGAAGTCTATTGTGACTTCCAAGTGGATCTATAAGATCAAGCATGTTGCAGATGGTAGCATAGAGAAATACAAGGCAAGGTTTGCAACTCATGGCTTCTCTCAGAAAGAGGGAATAGACTATGAAGAGACTTTTGCTCCTGTAGCCAGATACACTTCCATCAGAACAGTACTTGCTCTAGCTGCTGATGAAATGGAAGATACACCAGATGGATGTCAAGACATCCTTCTTGAATGGTGTAGTCGAAGAAGAAGTGTATGTGGAGCAGCCACTCAGTTTTGAGACACATGACATGGAGTCATATGTGTGCAGATTGAAGAAATCCTCGTATGGCTTGAAGCAAGCTCCTAGGACTTGGTATGGTAGGATGGACAACTTTCTATCTAGTTTGGGCTGTACCAAGAGTAAATCAGATTCCAACCTTTACTACAAGGTTGAGGAAGGCAATCCTATGATACTACTTTTATATGTGGAGGACCTATTTGTTATAGGTGAGGATGGGTTGATTGCTGATACCAAGAGGAAGCTTGCTTCCAAGTTCGAGATGAAGGACTTGGGGATGATGCACTATTTTCTAGGTATGGAGGTGTGGTAGAGTGCAGATGGGATCTTCCTTGGACAAGGGAAGTATGCAGTAGAGATCCTAAAGAGGTTCAGGATGATGGACTACAAGTCCATGGCCACACCTATGGCATCAAACCTGAAGCTTCTGTGTGATGCTTCATCTGAGCCGGTTGATGTCACTATGTATCATCAGATGATTGGGTCCTTGATGTACCTGACGAACAAAAGACCAGATATTTGCTTTACAATGAACACATTGATCCAGTTCCTGACGGATCCGAGAGGTGTTCACCTAGATGCTGTAAAGCATATTCTGAGGTACCTGAAGGGTACGATTGATTATGGGCTCAAGTATGATGTGAATAAAAAATTTAACCTACAAGGTTATGCTGATTCAGATTGGGCAGACAGTGCTGCAGATAGGAAGAGCACTTCTGGGTGCTGCTTCAGTATGGGATCAAGTGTGGTCTCTTAGTTTAGTAGGAAGCAGTCCTGCGTAGCACTGAGTACAGCCGAAGCAGAGTATGTTGCAGCTTGTTCAGCTAGTTGTGAGGCAGTGTCGCTTCAGAAGCTACTGTCTGAGTTATTTGATCTCTCGTTGGAGGCTACTGGTATCTTTTGTGACAACTAGAGTTGTGTGAAGCTGTCTAAGAATCCGGTGTTCCACGACAGGTCGAACCACATTGAGATCAAATATCAATATATCAGGGATATGGTGCAGAGAGGAGCAGTGAAGCTCCTGTATGTTGCGACAGATGAGTAGGTTGCAGATGTGTTGACGAAACCACTAGCCAGAGTGAAGTTTGAGTACTTAAGAGGGAGGCTTGGTGTTCTTCAGATTGAAGATACTTTGAGGAAGAAGTGATGGGACACATTTGCAAAAGCCATTCCAAGCATGGTGAGAGGAGGATCCTTCCCATGGTTGTAGGTGTAAGTTTTGTGTGATGAGCATCAGGACGATGCTCCAGTTGCTGCTCGGTATGATCAGTTGGATCATGTATATGTATATGCATCGGTTGGATGCTTGGTATGATCAGTTGGATCATGTATATGTATATGCATCGGTTAGATGCTTGGTATGATCAAGATGATCATATGAGATGATATGTATTAGGTAGATACTTGGTATGCATCAGGTGGATGCATTGTATGATCAGGATGATCATGGATGACGAGCTTCAGGATGTTGCTCCAGATGATATGCATCAGGATGATGCAATCACGATGATTAGGATGATCATGTGTGATGAGTATCAGGATGATACTCTGGATGATATGCATCAGAACGATGCTATGGTGATGATCAGGATGATCATATGAGATGATATGTATCAGATGGATACATTACATAATCAGTTGGATTATGTTTGATGAGTTCCAAAGACACAGATGCACATGAGCTTTTCGAACATGGTTGTAGATGTGTTCTCCCATGGTCGCGATGTAATTGCTGGGATTTTTCGACATGGTGGAAGATGTGTTCTCCCATGGTCGTGATGTAATTGCTGGAGCCATTCTCACATGGTGGTAGATGTGTTCTCCCATGGTGCAAATGTAAGGGCTGGAGCCATTCTCACATGGTGGTAGATGTGTTCCCTCATGGTGCAGATGTAAGGGCTAGGGCCATTCGAGCATGGTTGTACATGTGTTCTCCCATGGCTACAATATAAGTGCTGGGACATTCGAGCATGGTTGTCGATGTGTTCTCCCATGGCTACGATATAAGTGCTGTGCCATTCTCACATTGTTGAAGTGTGTCTTCCCATGGCGTAGATATAAGTGCTGAGCCTTTCACGGATGGTTGAAGTGAGTCTTCCCATGCCGCTGAGTGTAAGTGCTGTGTGATGTGCATCTGGGTTGTGCTTCGTGAACAATGTTATGATCAATACGATCATGAGTATCAGGATAATACTCTGTGGCCGTGGACAGGTTGTGCTTGGGAGGACATGTAAGACCTGGGAGATCCAATAGGTTGGGCTGTGTGCCCATAATAAGTCCTGGGATGCCCTTTCAAGGGTTTGTGGCATGTAATGTGACCTTGGATATCTGATAGGTTGGGTTGTGTTCCCGTAATAAGTCCTGGGATGCTCTTTCTAGGTTGTGCCATGACCACATGTAAGACCTGGGAGATCTGATAGGTTGGGTTGTGTGCCCGTAATAAGTCCTGAGGATTCCACAGTATGGCCAGTGATGATGAAGACCTATAGGTGGTGGGCCTACATCTAGTATGAAAAAGGACTAGCTCTATAGAACTTCCTATGACGAGTAGTTCAGAGATTGATTAAGATAGCAACAACAGTGACAATGACGATGATACAAAGAAGAAGACTTGTGCTAGCAAATCTGTGTCGAGAAATACCTTCCTAGTTAAGAGGGAGTGTTGATGTATTTGTAACTTCAGAATGTATTTCACATATGTATATTGTATTCCTATAGAGATGTTATTATTCCTCTATACGGAAGTGTCATCATTTATATTGTAAGTGTCGTAACTTATACTTGATGGGTTATTAGACCACCTTGATGGGGTCAGCCCTGTATAAGTCATGTGGGTTAAAGGGTTATTAGACCACCCTATTGGGGGTTGGCCCTGTTAGCGTTATGTTATGTGGTTAAGTTGAGGCTGACCTAGTAAAGGTTATTAATCAAGTCAAGTCAAGTATAAATAGAGTGCGGGAGGCACTCTATTTGATTATTCACTTTCTCACTCATACACTCATTTGGAGAGTGGTGCACTAGTGGAGGAGGAGAAGCTCCTGCTAGGAGACTATCTCTTATGCTTGGGTTTTGTATCATTGCTCTATCTATCTCTGAGGAAGTTATTGGGGTTTTTCACTTTTATGGTTTTCCCCAAGGAAACTCTGTGTGTCTATTGTCTCTTGTGATTACTTGTTGTGATTGATATTCTTGATATGCTGTACATGTTATTCTCTCAGTAAAGATCCTAGAGTATGTTGAATCAATGCTAAAAATTTAACACAGTTGACATTTAGTGTTCTACAGGTCTCTCAGTCTTATGTGACCTCATTATAAGCTAAGATAAGAGGGTCCAAAGCATATTTGGCCTAAATGTTTGCATTTCTGGTTTGAGATCTAGCCAAACTAATTCTTTCTAAGCAACTATTTGAGGTCTAGGTTAGTATTAAGCAATTTGCACTATTTGACCTTGTAAAACTAAGGTCATTATTTTCAAGCATTCTAGGAAGTAAAATGGGCATGGAAAATGACCTTAAGTCAACCTAGTATTGCAGTCAAAGATTATCATCACATTGAGCCTTATATTCGACCTAGTTTAGCAGCGTTTGGAGAATGATAATCTTGGAGGGGATTATCTTGAGACTCTATTTTTTCCTTGGGAATTGGAACTGGTCTCCATGGCGCTCCCATCACGTATACTACAAATAAAGACTTCAAGTTTTTCTAAGGCCAGCTCTTCAAAGTTGTAACGACATCTACGCATTTGATTTTTTTTGTTATTTAGAATTGGCTTTGATCAAAGGAACAATGCTTAAATTTGTTTTTTTGCTAAATTTCTTCTAGCTAACATTATAGTCTATAGATTATATCTCTATGTAAATCCAAAGCCCAATATTGCAAACACTTGTTGGAAAAATGACACTTGACATCTTTGCAATTGCACAGGGAAGTCTACATTTAACTTAAGTAACAATCAGTTTAGCTCCCAATCATGTAGTGGTATGGATGCACACCATAGGTTAAAAAGGAAAACTACTACAATTAGAAAGCAACATAATTTATTTTAGAATAGAGGTTCCAAGACAAGATCTTACCATAGTAAGTGCCAAACATTGAAACGTCTCATTCCTACCAATAATATCGTTGTGGACAGTATTGATAACCAATCGTAAGAAGTCATGATTCTCATTTAATAAGCACGAAATCACAATGTATCCAACCTGTACAAATGCACATCCATTAATTCATGCATAGCTTGCAATGTACAAAGATGTTAGTTAATCATATACAAATAAACATATTAGAAATATAAGGAATTATAGAAGTTCAATAATTGCACTGCTATTTTGAGTTGCATTTGAATATGGAAACTACAACATGCCCATTGACACCAAGAAGACAAAAAAATTCATTATTGTGGACATGTCACCTTATCATTTTGCAATGCTAAAATGACTAAGGAGAAAGAAAATTTATTCAGATGTTGGGGTAGACCTCCCTTATCCTCAAAATTCAACCTCTTAGCGTTAGGTTAGTTGCATGAGACTCAACTAGACCAACATACATGTTAAAGGAGAGAACATTGAACTATAAAAGACCCTAAAATAGATCATCCAACCCTCACAAATAAAAAACATTAGCAGCACAGTACTATGACCAACAAACGATAAAAAACGCTAGCAAAGTACTCCAAAAAAGTCATACAAGGTAACACTGTAGTGGATGGCACCTAAGGAGGTCTATTAAGGTCAATGCAAGGGTGGACAACAATCCTAAAGGGTCACATTGGTCATCAACAAGATGGACGTCAACAATTAAGGGTTGTATAGCTCAACGCTACCATGCAAGGGTCAATCACGAGTCACCACAAGGCTAAACATCACATACAAGTAAACATGCAAGTCAACATATCATAATAAGGCAACACAACGTCATACTAGGATAATGCACGTCAAGTCATTGTCAAGGTAGGTTACCTGACCTTCTCAACTGTATGTGGTCATATGTCTCATGTGTCTCATGCAATGAGAGGAAGCTCATAATCATCATCCCAGGATAAGGAAGGTCAGGTGGTCATCTCATCTTCCTTAGGTTAACTGAACAAGGGGTGGCCAGCCCCTTTACTATAACCATAGTCCTCGGAAGATGTCACACATATTAAAAAATAAGCTTGCAACAAAGTGAACAAACATTTCGCATATAAATTGCAAAAAGCACAAACATAGTTATATTAATTGTTCTAATCAACACAGTACTATCAAACATAGAGTTACAAAAATCATTAAAGTATTGAAAACAAAAGCAGTAATAATAGTAAACCCATTATAAATGATATGGTCATCTCACATTCCTCAGGTTAAATTAGGAAGAGGTGGCCAGTCCCTTGAGGATAACCATAGTTATCTAAAGATGTCACACATATTCAGAAATATGATCTGAGCAATAACATACACATGTGAAACCTCAATTCTAAAATATCACCATGCACTGACTAGATTAAGAAACTTGTAACAAAATTGAAAATAGTTCATGCCTTTACTCAGTCAAATACAAATCTT
This sequence comes from Larix kaempferi, assembly GCA_027924585.1. Classification (NCBI taxonomy): domain Eukaryota; kingdom Viridiplantae; phylum Streptophyta; class Pinopsida; order Pinales; family Pinaceae; genus Larix; species Larix kaempferi. Next base: position 19,985,853 of record BSBM01000994.1, on the reverse strand, counting down.
AAATGTTTACAACTACATTTTTTTATATTTTGGTTTTTTTCTCAGAAATTGGAAGAGGGGGACTTCATATTTAGTGTCTTGACCTGTTGTAGCTATTGTGCCCTCTTTTTCTATTGATTGTGTTGATATGCACCCCCGTACCATACTTCTAGTATGTCGATTAGCAGGGGGTGGAGGTGGATGGACAGGGGCATCATCTGTAAAAACCAAGATAGTTATATAGATATAAATGCGAGGTTATTATTGAGATACGTATTTCATAATTTCCAATATCATTACAATGATATTTAACTGCTCGCTGACTAGTTGAGTCAACTGGAGTGTTCATTGGTTCTGCCATTTGTTCCTCTCCCAGCTGAGCATGAGAAGGTACATGCTCTGCCATTCATAGAAAAATATTAATTAGTAAACGTCATTAATTATGTATTTAAAATCATATTGAATATATCTGTTTTATAGCATACATACCTAAATGGGTAGGCAGCTCTCCACCATCGCATGGTATCGGGCCGGTACCGCTACCGTCACTACTTTTGTTGGTCTCGCCTTGAAAACAAAAAAATACATTCATTTTTTGATGTAATCATTCATGAATAGATTACGCAAGTAAATTATAATGATGTCCTTATTGATTTTATTTACCTCTGCATGAATCAATGGGGAAATTGGGGTTTGCCTCAAGCTTTTTCGATGTTCCAGCACATGCTAAAAACTGTACTTGAAGCCAAGCTTCAAGTCTTCATCAATGTATTCCTCTTGAAAATCATTTCCCTGCAATGCATAACACCATGTAAAGTGCTTGTGATAAATCAATTAATTGTTCGCTATAGTTAGAAAAATCAATTAATTGTTGGCTACAAATAATGATCGTTTGATTCTTACAATTTGTGCCCTTAGCTTCTGATATCCACCCTGGCCCATTTTATGCTTCCCATGTTTTTCCAATCTTTCCTTTGTTGCTTTAGATGTGTCGGGGATCCTATGAAAGGTTGCAAATACATTAGATATCGCAACTTAAATATATTTAAAAGTTAAAAAAAAATGAACATTGTTCATTGAAAATATGATATGTGCCATACCTTCTTGAACCGATTGGCCTGGTCTTTCCTTGTTTTCTCAATGCCTTCTCCTTTGCATCCTCGATGAGCACCTTCCACTCCTTCTATGGAACCATCGGAGGACGCTCATACTTGTGGTTAATTTGCAGATTGTCCTTATAATCTACCCTGACATATTTCAAATTTAACCCAGCTGCTGCGGTGACACCTTTTTTGTTGAAGGTTTCACCAAACAAGCTGACCAGGTGGTTCATCAAATCATCTTTCAATTTTTCATTTTGGGCATTCCACCGTGTACGAATGGTGGGCCCAAAAATCTCCAACGCCTTATCATGCAGGTTCTTACAAAAAACATTATTTCCTGCAAAACGCATATGATCATTAATTAAAACTAATTTGAGCTATGTGGCTTTGAATTACATGAAAAAAAAACACATGATAAATTAAATGATACCTACAATCTTTGGGTATCTTGATTGGAACACAGTCATCGTTCACCAAGAAACTAACGGGAAATGATCCCTTTCTAACCACACGTATTGCTCCAGGATAGCAACTATCACATTTGATGCCACTGTCCACTCTATCATCCTGTTGAGTAGTGGTGATTGAAGGGCCATGTTGACCTCCAACATCCGTTTAGGGCATGGAATCTAAAGTGCATTGTTGTATATGAGAGGAAAATAGCCTAAATGGTACGATAGAATGACGATGTGTTGAACCATCACTACTACCAATACTGGCCCCTGTAGCCTATTCTTGATACACGGGTTTTGGCTCCAAAAAATTCTAAAGAATAAAACTTCAATTGATTATAACATATAAAAAAAAGAGAACTAAAATAATAGAAATGAATATATGTAGTTCGTAAAAACTTTCAAAGATTCCACTTACCCCGTATTTTTTTATCTTTCTACTAAATTCATCAATTTGTTCTTGTATTTCTTCAGTCATTGGATCGATTAAAATTAGACCAAGAAGGTCTCGATTGCACTTTTTCAAAGCCAGTTTCAGTTGAATAATCTATCTCTTCCTCATTGACCACATCATCACCTTGATGTGGTGTGCTCTACGAACATCAATCGAAAAATCACGTAAAAAATATATAATGCATATAATAACAAAAATAAATACTATAATCATGCTTAGGTACTATTACGCTATCATTTACCTGATGTGACAGCATTGGTGCCTTCCCACGGTCACCCTTCCACAATACAATAAGCAAGACATGTTCATATCGATAAGTAAAAATTGAACCATGTATAATAAACGTGATTAATATAAAAAAAAATTATTGTTACTATGACAGTCAAGTTTACCTATCCAGAAGCTGTAGGTGTGCTCTGAGTACTGCCCCCTTGCTGAAATACAATAAGAATGATATCATATTGAAATATTGAGCCGAATAGCATAAAAAATGTCAAATGTTAAGAGATGTAATATAATCGTGAATTGTGGTTACTATTACATTGATGCTATTAGGTACTATTAAACTAACATTTACCTCATGCGTCACCATTGGTGACTTTCCATGGTCAACTTGTGGCATATGGCCACGATCACCCTGCCACAATATAAGAATTAAGACATATTAAAAATGAAAATTATATATATAACAATGTCGCTTAAACGTGATTAATGAAAAGCATGCCATATAATTAACCATGTGTATATTATAAAAAGCATGACATAAATAAACTTGATGCAAGAGAAAAATAACAAGTCACCGATCAAAGGTTGAGTCAAATGTTGTATAAGAAAATTACCCCCATAATAGCAACCCCCGCACTTGTTTGATTCAAACCGTAATCGATCAATAACTCTTCACCTACAGCTGTTGATTTTGTTGCACATACGAATACACGATTTCCTTCACGCCCCTCAAATAGGCAATTGGGTAGGTTATGTGTTGACCCTGGTCATGTGCTATTTATAAACCCTGCTATATTTCTTGAAGTTTTTGGCCTTCCATCAATATACAAAGTTGCTCCTTTGTTCATAATGTTGTCTAGTAGTTGACAATAATTTGTTGTCACTCCGTATGTCCACATACTTTGCGTATATCGGACCAACAACAACCAGTCATTGGATTTGTAGCATGGACCGACATACTCCATCACTTCAGTTTCAGTGTCATATGGCACCGTTATTCCATCCATGGAAAATAGCCCCAATCCATGTAAAGAGGATGGGGAAATGCGATAAGTCCTCCCATTGAGGAAGAAATCCGTGTCCACTTGGGGTAGCTCCTTGGGTAGCCATCGTTTGAAAATATTTCTATACCTCAGGGGAAAGTCAATGTCACCCATGCACTCGTTATCATAACCACATGATCCTCCTTTAGAAACAAAAAGTTCCATGCGTCTATGAAATTTTCTCCTTACCTTTTCACCTCTAGTTGATCTTGACCTATTAGATCTTGTATTAGACGTCTTGCTTTCAACCTCTTCTAGTCTATATTCCTCAGTTGAGGAAGATAGATCTGACAAGTACCTATTTGGTGGTACCTACAATCATTAAAATTGGGTATTATTTATTGCATCCAAACATTATTTAGATGCATTAATTATTTTGGTGGTACCTACAATCACTGCAAATACTATTAGTTGTCGTAAAAGAAAAATTTTAGGGCTTGACAAATATTCACAAACAATTTCCACACTCTTATTAAACAACTTATTTATATATATATATGGACAATGAGTAGATTTATATGCAAGTTTGACATTCTTTTCAGAATAATTCGAGACATTTATAACATAATACTTCTCCATGTTGTATACGACTTGGTTGAGGTTTCCTACGCACCCTAACTTTAGGACTTTTCTCTCACAATGAAACACTAATGACCCCACTCATCACTCTATCTATTCTTTGTCCAGATAGAAGTGTTTTATAAGCATATTTTGGATTTTCTTGATAGTCATGAAAGATAATCATGGTTGGTTGCATTGGGATTCCAATAATCATCCCCCTACATTTCTGCATTCTTGGAATACTTACACCTAACTCTACCCTATAAGAGGGTTATCATAACCCCAAGGGTTGGCTCAATGGGTTGAACCATATGCCAAAAATGGCCCCATTGCAAAAGAAGACCACATGGACTTTTGGGAAGTTGCATTGCCTGCCATGGACATCCAACTTGAGACCTAGTTCACTACGGAACCATCATTTAGAAGAAATGATTTGGTTGATATGTATGTATGTATTTTTCTAAAAATTATATTATACATTTAGCATTTATGGCGTTTAATTTCATCCACTTCTAGTTCTAGAGACAAATAGGTGATATATTTACAATGAATATATTAGTCCCATGAATGGGAGAAGTGTTGTTAACATTTATATGCAACAACCCACAAAGTTGCACCACAAAGAGTGGAATCCAAAGTTACAAAACTAACATGCCAAGTGTGAAGGATAATTGTTTCACCAAAACTACCAGGGGAGTTGCTTTAGAGTTTTATTTTTGAAATTCATGATGGGTGCTTGGTTTGCTGAAAATTCCCTAGACTTGCACCTATGTTTATCCTTCTAAAAGTCATGAGGGGTATATATTAGTCTTTTCCCTTTGAAATTAACAAGATAAGTCCATTTTGCTGAAATTTCCTAAGACATGCAACCATCATTGTCCCTCTTAAAGTCGTGAGGGGTATGTATTCTACCAAACTCACCTAGGGCTTGTAAATTGACTCCTATATTTGGGGTTCATGTTATATGGATGAGGTGGATTAGAAAGGAAATCAAGGCAAGAAAACAAAGTATATCAAGTGACCATTCATCTCCTTGATCTGTAGCAGGTTCATGTTATATGGACGATGTGATTATTTCTATTGTTGCATCCTAGCTGTAAAAATTCGTAATTTTTCTTATAGGTGAAATTTAGAGGCCCTGGTTCAATTAATGTCCCCTCCTGCTAGCCAGATTGGGATATGGGGACGTTACAAGTAAAAACCATAAAAGAATGTTTATAAAGCTCAAGATTAACATTTTTTATTCAACTTATATACTAAGCTCACAAAATATACATATTGTGAGAAGCATACAACTTCAAACCATGCTTGATGTTATAACCAAATAAATGTCAAAGAGAGGTAAGGAAAGAAAAATCCATCAGATAATGTCTACCAAGATCAAGAGAAACATTTTCCTTCCCTCCTATGCCTCCCATATGCATTAATGGAGGATGTTCGTGATGTATGTTTCCATAAGATAAACTTTTTTCTCCCCCACCTATGCATCCCATAAGCATTAATGAAGGATTTTCATGATGTGTGCTCCCATATGCATTAATGGAGGATTTTCATGAATCATGATGTGAATACCACAAATAAGTGCAACAATCACTCTAACTAAAGGAAAGCAATCTCACAAATTCTTTAGTGTAGCATGTGGAGTCATGTAACTACCTGATGTATCTTTTCATTTCTTAGTATTTTAATTTGTATATTATGGAGTTTTAGGGATTAAAATACCTTTGTGTACTTTAAATTAAAATACAGATATGAAACAAATTTACTTCATAGTCTACCCTTGGACCCATTTTACTCTAAGAACTTACAAAGAATACAACATATGTCCAAGAATATTATCTTAATAAAGACAAAGGATGTATTGATAACTATGAGAGCAATCATTGTGCATTTGGGCAATGTGCAACCAAGTGCCCAATTAAAACTCCCATGGGTGGGATGCACTATTTTATGCCAAACAAATTATAATACTAATGTCCCCAATCTCTCATATGCTCAATAGAGATATAGTTATAGTTGTAACTCCATATTATGAAGGAATATAAATATGACAAAGTCCATAAGTGGAGATTAATGAAGAATTATATACAATTATTATTAACTAGAAGAAATTCTTGAGTGAGTTATAATTATGCTCCATTCAACATATATAGCTACCAATCTCATATATATCTGTCTAGTCATCAAAGGATCGTGTCTAGTCATTAAGAAAGCAATCACATATTCGTTAAGACAAGTGAGAGTAAACCAATCACATATATAATTATAAAAAAAAAGGTCTTTAAAAAGAGTCCATTCCACCTTTCATTGTTCCTTATAGGTCACACCTATAGCTTCGTCCTGTAAAGTATATGTGATCCAAAACATCCTTAGGTAGATAGGATCCATGGTATGAGATAAAGAAACCACCCACACATCCTCCATGCGGCATGCCTGTGATAAAAGTTTCAAGTTGCTAGGAGTCTGAATTTGTAAATAATGAAGGATAGCATGCAAAGACAAGTCTACATGGGGATGGGAGCATACATATGGTTTGATATTTATCAACTCGCATGCAACCAAATCTGCCATAGAATAGTCACCCATATACAGTGAAGAGAGCAGTTTCCGTGGAAGTTATAACTGGCTATTTGGAGGGAGAACTGGTCTAAAATGAGGTCATGTAGATAAAGCAAACAAACACCTTGCTTTTATGAGAAAAGACTTCTACAGAAGAATAGAGTTAAGGTTTGGTTAAAAACACTTTCCTAAACAAGTTAAAAGCGCCCAGTTGAAGGAATATTATGGAGGTTGTGTGGCAAAATTAGAAGGAAAGGTTGACCTCTCCTTAGACAGTGACAACCAGCATTGTGAAAGCTGACTTAAAACTGTATATAAGTGCTTTTGATAGCTAGTAAAACCTCCCAAATCCTGCACTAAATTCCAAAAAATGGTTTGCATGCAGAGGCTCTAGGCTTTAAGTTGGCCTTTGGACCAAATAGGGTAACACTATTTCTATTCAAATCTTGTCATTCATGGTCACATTAGTAGTAGTACTATTGGATATAGTTAGATGTCATATTGAATTAAATATATCATACATTAAGCTTTGCAATCAAACTCATGAATGTAAAATAAAATGGTTGTTTGATGTATTCGTTTCAAAATAGGGACCAATAAACAATGAATAACATATTGGCAAGAGAGGAAGGCAACAAACATTTGGACCCCTTTGTAAATAACCAATACTTCAAGTTACCATACAACATGGAAACCCATGCTATATGAATGAGCTATGTGTGTGGTGTTGACGTAGTAGAAAAGCACCCAGATCAACATCACATGTGAACAATGATGTAGAAGACTATCCAAGGTACACTCCTTAACACACAAAAACATAAAATCTTGGTGCTTTATGTAATATCAAAGGAATAAATTAGGCCTTCAAATTTATTTCTTTTTAAACAAACTAAATGTGGAAATGAGATGTGATAGGTAAAAAAAAGTCATCTTTATATGCCCCCAAGATGTTGTATAATATATTAATGTTAAAAAAAAACCTTATATAGTTCATTTGAGGCCTTCAATGGTATTTTTTGGGTCAAAAATCTAAGCATAGGTCTCACTATTCATTCTTATCCAAGGCCCTAATCCCTCACTCCAAAGCCCTAATCCACCTCCTCCAAAGCCCTAATCCCTCACTTTCCTAACAATCCGAAAAAGATGCCATCTATAATATTGCATAGGTAAGCCTTCACATCACCTCACCAATCATTTACATTTAGTGAGAAACACTAGTTCATTCCCTTGATAATTTTGAGTTGCACACAAAATGATTAGGGCTCATATTGGTCACAGTTCATTCCCTTGATAATTTTGAGTTGCACACAAAACGATTAGGGCTCATATTGGTCATAGTTCATTCCCTTGATCATTTACATTCAGTAAGAAAATTGAATTTTGAGCAAAGTTGGTCACAGTCGTTGAGGTGGGTTACCCTAGTTTGCTCGATCTAAAACCCCAACCCTTGTTTGTCAAATTTTATTATCTATTGCATATCTGAATCTTAAAAGTAGACCCATTATTTTGGTATTCTGTAAGCCAATTAAATTCGGAATATCGCTGGTATTCGAACTCTAGTCCTCACCATATCATCTACACAGTTGAGTCTTTCTATTTTCGATATTTCTCAGGTTTGAAGGAGTGGAGGAAGACTCACTTGAAATTCCATACGTTGGTTCGATATTTATTCATTCTTATCCCACCATTAAAATAAACTTATTTCTATATCATTGGATGTTTTCTTGGTTCTATAGGGATTTTAACAAACTGAAGTTGAGGTTCTACATTTGGGTTTTCTTTTTTAGCGATTTAATTGATTAGCGTTTTGATTACTTTCAAACCCTAGGCAATGTCACCAGTGTTTAAATGTTCACAAAGACAGATACTCTGGATGTTGATATTACCAAAATTTGGGAGGAATGGAGAAAAAAGGAACGAGGGCTTGCATCGCTTTCAGTAGTAACTTTTGATGCATAATTGCTAATCGTGGCATTGAGTTTGTTCTTGCCAGAGAATGGATGAGAATCTACTTTTCATTTCTAGAGATGTTAAAATCTCACAAGGAGTGAATTCAAAGGGAAACTATGAATACATTTGGATACATTGCAAAATCAACTTGGCCACATGATGTGCTCGCTATGTTATTGAACAAATTAAAGGTTCAAAACGCCAGAATTGTGTCCATGGCTTAGATGGCCTTACCGAAGACATTGGATGGCCCCTATTTGTCTCCGTCCATCTATTGGCCATGTCGGTCTCCTCTATAATGTAATGGCCATCTCCTTTAAGCGCACCGATCTCCTCTTCTCCTCACACGATGTGCTCTTTATGCTCTCATCTCTCTCAATCAGTCTCCCTCTAACGTGGCTCTTGGCAACAATGAATGGAGCAACGAATGGATTAGCTAGGGAAAATCCAAGAAAATTGGGGGGCACATATGAAACAAAGGATGTTAAATGATTATTGGTTGGTATCTTACAAGGACATGGTGAAATTTAGTTCCCCGATGGTAGAGGTTATTTGTTACATAGACTTAGATTCTTCTAGTTTTGAAAAAAATTATTAGACCTTTGAGAGCACGATGAACCAATTTAGTGTTGTCATTTGTTAAAGGGAGGATTGTAGAGCTTAATTATTACATACACTAAAAATTTCCTTGTCTTGGAACAAATAACAATATTTAAGCAATGTTTTTTCCAAGAAAAAAAATTGTAATTTTATTCCTTTGAGCTTAAAATCACATTAGATAGATGCTTTAAAATAATTCAAGTAAACAAAACTTCCTTGACATGCCCAAATTAGGAGACAACAGAGTGCCATATATAATATCAAGTTTATCCTCATATCCCAAGACATTATTGGCTACATGATACAACTATTTAACCACTATATATGTTGTATGTATTTATAACTACCCTATACATACAGGAAGGAATCTAATATACCATATTTAAAAGGAAAATTGAAGTATTTGAGATTGTCCCAAAAAGTAGCCATGATAATGAGCTTAAAAACTATAGAAAAGAAGCATGTTAAAATTTATAGTTTGCACCATCCATTAACTCCACAATAAACCAATTCCTTGATGAATGTGAAGAGCTTCCTTAGAGAAAGCATCTACATCCTACTTTCTCTTAGAGAAAATGTGATTGAAAGATAAGTTATTGAAGTGTTTTCCATGTTAATTGTCTCATCCAATAGAGGTTGTAAATGGAAGTTCCTCATCATATATTCTCCCTTTATCCATTTGATTATTGCCATGGAATCACCAATCCCCACTTTCATACTAACATAGTGAGTCTCTAAGATATATAATATCCCTCCAACACCTTTTATTTTAGGTTCCATTTGGGAGGCTACATCAAAATAGGCCCAAGCCCTAATTTTGTCAATAGTCTCTTCCTTGATTGCTCTCAAAGTTTTAACAGTTCTTTGTTGCTTAAAATAACTTGTTATATTTATTACTTGTACTACCACATCCAAAGGGTGTACCATTTTGTCACCAAATATTAATGAATTTCTATCCAACCATATGCCCCATGCCATAATAAGTGGCAGAGCTCTTAGCTTTTTTGTCCATGCATGTTCACTCCAATTCTTTAGTCCTTATTCAAAGGAATATCCAGTCCATATACCTTCCATACCGGTGATTCTTGTTACGTGGGACCAAACCTATCGAGCATATGGACAACTCATGATCAACTGAAAATTGGTCTCCTCTTGATTCTAACAAATACTACATCTCCCTAGACCTGCAAAATTCTTATTTTGAAGAATGTCCCAAGTTGGGAATTTTCTATTAAGAAACATCCACATGAATAGTAGGGACTTAGAAGGACATTTAAATTTTTATATCTCCTTCCATCACCATTTCGATTGTTCTAGGTCATCCTGCTCAATTAAAGTCTTATATCCAACCTTTGGTGTGTAAAACCCATTTGGATGTTTTGACCAAAGGAGATAGTCATCCTAATTCTTTCTTCTTATAATTCTTATCTAAATATTATCAAGATAAATGTCCTATATTTCATTATCTTCATAAATATTGAACCCCAAATCCCTTCCAAACATCCAATCCTATTTCTAAATACTTGTGTTGTTGTAGTTAGTCACCTGTGATAGAGTGACAATTCCTCTAGCTCATAGATGTAAAATCATATGAATACATAATCTAAAGTTTACTTCACATCCAACCCATGGGGCCAAGCCCACCTAAAATTTGGAACCCTTTATTGTTTTCCAAATTAACCAATTTTCACCAAGGGAAAAGAAAGAACCAAATCCTTCCAAATTGTAGATACACCGTGGAATTTTTTATGGGGCTTCTCAACCATTCATCCATCAAAATTTAGTGGATATATTTCCTATAGATTCATATACCAAAGACCTTTTTTCAATCCTCCTCCACGCTCAATTTGTAGAAAGTGATTTAGAGAACATAAATATGTTATTCAAGCCCTAGACCTGCACCCCACCAACCTTCATTCAAAGGGGGTGGGATAGCTTCAAAAGGCTGAATATGCATTAAATATTATGTGGAAAGGATTTGGATAATTCCTCTTATTGAAGACTAGGAGGTCAAGGATGGAAGCATAGTGGAATTTTCCTATATGCTCATGATTGAAGAGGGAAATATACTTTGGCAACAATTTCTTTCATTTGCATACGTAAATGATGTTATCTTTTGGGATTGCTCCAAAACTATTCAACTTACTAGGAGGGAACTATGTCTCTTAGGCCCTTAGTGATGACTCATTGACATTTGGATAACTCAGTTTGGGTGGATTCTTGATATTGGTTAAAGTGTTAACATGATGTCATTACCTACGAGGTAGTTACCATTATTGACATGTTGACTAATCCATTAGGTGCACACAATGGGGGAGTTGATCGTTTGGTCAATTGAGGTGTCTACATAGAAGGAGAAGGCTTGGCTACTTGGAGGAGGGATTTTGTGTAACATCTCGTAAATTTAAAAAAAAATAAAAATTTAAAAATAGCAATAAATACTGAAATTGCTAATGCGGAAATAAAATAAATATTTATCTTTTAACTAATGACAAAATACGATAACGAATATTTATACTTCTTAGCACAAAATACATCATTAGTTCTTCTTGTGTTTAATCTTAATCTACATCCTGTACTTAAGTTTGTCTTGTGATATAATTTCTTGATAAAGTACTGACAGTTGTTCTTGGATGATGACGAAGGGGTCCTACGAGGTACCCTGAGGTTTACTTAGCTATGTTTAGCTAAAGCATTTGAACCTGTATCTTTGTGCAGAAACGTGGGTGAGAGTAATACAACAATTCAAGTATTAGAGTAATTCCAATTATGTTATCAGTTAACCGTCAATGCTTTACGATAATCTAAGTACTTATTTGCATGAGGGTCATTAATGGTATGGATCTTTTGTTCTATTTATCGATTATGTGCTAGTTTACAATTTATAAGTGCTATTTAGAATCCTGTCACTATTTCTCCATTTTGTAAGGAGTGGTAATATCATGTGCATTATACTTACTCTATGAATTCTTGATTATGTACTAGACTGCAATATATTCATGGATTCACTTGAAATCATCAAATAACTATAGTAGCTCCTATAATTTTCCATTTATAAAATGCATATAGAATTATGTTAATTTAGCATCGTCTAATATGATATTACCATCATAGTTGTATTGTAAGTTTGCTACACTATAGGATTGTGCCCTTCTAATATAATATTTGTGCATTATAATATAATGTGCAACATTGTGAAAAGATAAGGTAATATAAACAAATATTACGATGTACTAAAAGATGCATCCTAGACTATACACTAAGTATCAAACCCTTATTAGAAATGCGACCCTAGTCAAATGAAAATGATATCACATATATGTAGACTAAGCATTCAAAAGACTAACACTATGGAAATGAAAGGAACCATAAGTTTAATTCATGAATGTTGAATGAAAGAAAATAAATAAAAATAAAATGCATTTAACATTTCTGTACAAAGGATATTTAAATTTGCAGCTATTAAATTTATAGGGATTATGATGCTTGGACTAAGTAGAATTATAACATTCTATTGTTAGGAAGAATAGAATATACAATATACATTTTCAAGTAGGTATTAATACTTGAAAATCAAGTTTCTGAGCAGAAATGAAATGTTAACTTAAAGTTATATGACAGAAACTACTATAATGCTTGCATTCTAATATGTTGAGTATAAATTCTAAATCTGAACATATAGTTTTGTATTACAAAAATGACTAGTAAAGAAAGTTAAAGATGTACATCAATGATAATCTATTCATTCATTTGACAATCTGTCTATCGAATCATTCTTCTTAAATTTTCATTCTCTGTACTGGAGTACGATGCAAAAAGTCCACATGGGGAAAAATGCAGAGAAGATATTTAATCAATCATCTCATTTACTTAACTATCATGAAATCATATCTAGGTCATACATTGAAACAGTTACTTCTACATGTCATTACTGTAAATACTAAATCTACAAATGCAGAAAATCATTTAATTGTAAACAATAAGACGGAACAGTAGAACCTGATTGATTGTAGGAGAAACAAATAACCCAAGGAGCCTGTTCCACCCAACCCACTCCTGAAGACAGCCAAATTACTTGCCTTAGGACCCCCGAGCTTTTCATTGAACCACTAGGAAGAAGAATCTGTAGAAGCTTCAGCTCATCTACTTGCAGCAACAAAGTAGTTCATCCAGTCATATAGACTTAGCATTCAAAGAGACCTAAACCAACACCTCTGGTTCTCTTCGCAGAATATTTTCAGCAGCCTCACAATGCACTTCCACTTAGCATCCCTATTCGAATCTCTCAGTGATCACCTGATACACTTGAGGAATTATTTCTGCAGAAAATAATGTAGAGATGCCTGCTCAATTCGAATTTCCTTATCTAGGCTGCCTAGGCCTTTTAGTGGTTAACCTGGTCATTAATGAGCTAACAGCTCTCTTCCACCCACCTGGGGGATAATGCCACAAATTTAGGGGTATTTGTCCCATAACCAACAGCTAGTGGTGGAGTGCAAATGCTGACATCTATCCCATGCCTTCTAACAACTTCCATTCCTCCTAGTGGGTCAGTGAACACTCATTTAACAATTCCCTTGGGTGTTTGTCTCTTGTTTTAATTTATTAAATAATAAAAATCAGTCATTTCAATCACCCTTGACCAAATTTGGTCATAATTACAAAACTTTGTAACTATAATTTAATATAATGTTTTTGCAATAAAATAAATAGTTTCAAAATTTGGGTAGGTGACATACACCCCCCTTTAAGTCTCAACATCGTCCTCGATGTTGTTTATTCACTCTCTGAGTATTCCTGAAACAGAGCTGGGTATGTTGTTCGCATACTACTCTCCAACTCCTAGGTTGCCTCTTATGGGCTAAGGTGCTTCAATTGCACCTTTACCTGCCCAATGGTGCGATTCCTGAGTAGAGTTTCCCTCCTTTCGAGGATACAGTGGTTCCACCTGAAAATTGCCATCTTGTTCTACCTGTACATCATTCCAATTTATAACATGAGTAGCATCATGTACATATTTCTTTAAAACTAAAATATGAAAAACATTATGTATTTTTAGATTTGGTGGCAAAGCTATTTGATATGCCATGGGTCCAACCCTTGAGAAAATTTCGAAAGGACCACAATACCTGAATGCCAGCTTGGCACAACTTTCCAGTTTTAATGAAATCTTCTTTGGTCTTACCTTAATGAAAACATGCTCACCAACCTGGAACTCTTTATGATTCCTTTTAAGATCTGCTTGACTCTTTTGCCTATCTTGGGAAGCTTTAAGATTTCTTTGTACCTGTTGCACAGTTAGTTCTATTTCCTTCAACAATTCAGGTCCTAATACAACTCTATTAACTGGGTCATTCCAAGAAATTGGTGTATTACATTTCCTACCATAAAGAATTTCAAAAGAGCTAAGCCTGGCTGATGCATGATAATGGTTGTTATATGCAAATTCTACTAAATGCAAATAGTCCTCCCACTTACCAGGCTAGTCCTTAACATACATTCTTAGCATGTTTTCCAAGATCTGATTCACTCTTTCTGTCTATCCATCCGTTTGTGGATGAAATGCTGTGCTAAAGTTTAAGGTTGTATTCAACCTTTTAAACAAATATCTCCAGAAGTTTCCAGTAAACTTAGAATCACGATATGAAACTATCACTTTTGGTATTCCATGCAATCGAAAAATCTGTCTCATGAAAATTTCTGCAATGTCTGGAGCCTTATGATTAGTTTTCACTGGTATAAAATGTGCTTCCTTGCTGAGTTTATCCACTACCACCATGATAGAATCATTTTGTTTCTGATTCTTGGGTAGTCTGGTAACAAAATCTATGCTTATGATCTCCCATTTCCAGCTAGGTATAGGTAATGGCTGTAATAGTACAGCCGGATGCTGATGTCAAAACATTTAGTTATATATTCTGCTACTTCATCCTTCATTCTGGGCCAATAATACTCTTTTTGTAACATAGTGATGGTTTTCTGATAACCTGGATGGCCAGAATAATGACTTTTGTGCATCTCATCTAAAATTAGAATTTTTATCTTTGGTACATTGGGAACATATAATCTGTTATTGTACAACAACAATCCATTTTCTTTTAGCATGTAGTTTGCCATACAATTTTCAGAATTACTTTTTGTTGTCCTTTCATGTAAATTTCTGTACTCTTCATCAGTTTTAATCCCTTCAAAAATATGATTTTCTAAATCTGTTGTGTATGTACTGATGGTTGAAATAAAATTTAACTTTGCATTACGACTTAAAGCATCAACAACCTTGTTCTCTTTTCCCTTTATATGTTGAATTTCAAAATCATATTCACTTAGAAAGGTTAGCCATCTAGCCTGTCTAGCATTCAAATTCATTTGATCTAATAAATACTTTAGCTCCATCATCAAAGTAAATTTTCTGCCAATAAGATGGTGACGCCACATTTTTAAGGCGTGTATTACTGCTAATAATTCCAGATCATGTGTAGAATAATTGTTCTCATGTATTTTTAGCTTTCAAGACTCATATGAAACAACATGTCCCTCTTGTGTTAGGACTCCACCGAGTCCGTCATTACATACCATAAAATCCTTATTAGGATATGCAATTCTCATAATAGGTCTTGTAGTTAGTAATTCCTTCAACTTCTTAAAACTATCTGTACATTTTTGATCCCATACAAACTTCTTCCCTTTCTTCTGTAAGGAGGTTATGGGGTTTGCAATCTTCGAAAAACCTTTAATGAATTTTCTATAATATCCTGTAATCCCTATAAATGATCTTACATCCGACACATCCTTAGGAACTGGCCATTCATTAATGGATTTTATCTTATCGGGATCAACCGAAATTCCTTCCTTAGAGATTATGTGTCCTAAATACTGAATCTTATCCTTGAGAAAGTCACACTCACTAAACTTAGCATATAACTGATGATCTCTCAGTACTTGTAAAATAATACGCAGATGTTCGTCATGTTCTTCCTTACTTTTAGAATATACCAGAATGTCATCTATGAACACAATGATGAACTTATCCAAATACTTGTGCATAATATTATTCATTAAACACATAAATACTGCTAGGGAATTAGTCAACCCAAATGGCATGACTACGAATTCATAATGTCCATATCCAGTTCTAAAGGATGTTTTAAAAATATCCTCATCCTTCACACGAACTTGATGATATCCTGACCTTAAATCAATCTTTGAAAATATCATTGCTCCATGCAGCTCATCAAATAGATCGTCTATGTGGGGCAACAGATATCAATTCTTGATTGTCATCTTATTCAGTTGGCGATAGTCTATGCAAAGTCTTAAAGTGCCATCCTTCTTCTTAACAAAATAACAGGTGCTCCCCAAGGAGACACGCTGGGTCTTATATAGTTTTTATCAATCAGTTCCTTCAACTGTGATTTCAACTCATTTAATTCCAGTATATTCATCCTATATGGAGCTTTGGAGTTCGGTACCGCACCAGGTATCAGCTCAATGGTAAAATCTAGATCTCTCTTCGAGGGTAACCCTGGAATCTCTTCTGGAAAAAACATCCTAGAATTCTTTTAGGACAAGTATATCTTCTAGTTTCAGTTTGTCCTCTTTAGTAGTTAACTCCTCATGTACTATATTCAATGAAAACACCTTACATCCTTTTCTAACTGCTCTTTTCACTTGCATAGCTGAAATTTGTCTAAGTGTTGTTTTTCTAGGAATACCCTTTACTTCTACTCTTTCTCCTTCATCATTTAAACAAGTAAAAATTTTCTCATAACAATTCAAAATAACATGATGGGATTCTAACTAGTCCATTCCAATTAAGATGTCATAGGATCCTAAAGGTAAAACATTTAACTTGGTTTGTGTCTTTAACTGATTAAAGATAAAACACAACTTTCAACAAAATCAGACACTTTTCTTTTTGTTCCTGTTGCTAGTCTAACTAACCAGGATTTATTAAATTTTTCTGTTTTCAAATTAAAATTTTCTACAATATCAGGAAATATATAACTCAGGCTAGTGCCTGGATCAATCAAAATAGAAACTGGGTGGTTTTGTAGCATACCTTCAATCTCTACCATAGAGACTTGATGCTCAGCTTGCCTATTGTCTAGAGCTGCATTAATTCTGGGCATGTCTCTTGTCAAGTCTCCCACAGTAGGTTCAACTTGTATGGAGTGAATATTATTGGTTGTCCGCTTCCTTTTGGGGCATTCTGAAGCATAATGAGGACCTTGACACTCAAAAATTTTTATAGGTGTCCTCTGGTCATTAGTTCTGGTAACATTGGGTGTATTCCTAGGAGCTGTAAAATTCTGTTGCTGATTATTTTTGGGATTGTTTCCTTGGAAATTTTGATTTGGAAAATTTCTCTTTTGAAAACCAGAATTTCCATTGAACATGAAATTCTTCTTTTTCAGCTCAAAGTTGTTGGGTTTATGATTTTTTCAGTTAGATATCCCTTCTCTTTTCCGATTTGTATCATAGCATAAAGTTTCTTTCCTCATTGCTTCTTCTAAGGTCTTTGGATTGTCATACTCTATTCTGTCCTTGATGTTGAAAGGTAGACAACTCAGATACCTTTGGATATTTGGTTTTTCCTCCATAATATGTGGCACATACCTTAGCAAATTTAGAAATTTGTTGTTCAGCTCTTTCATGTTCATGGTTCCCAATTTTAGATAATAAAATTCCTTAGACTTTTCTTTGTAATATTGTTCAGATAGGAATTTCTTCTTGAAGTATCGTTTAAAAGTGCTCCAATTCACATCTTTGTCCTTGATGCCCTTCACTCTTTTGATGTCCTGCCACCAAATATCTGCCTTACTAATCAGGTTGTATATGGCCATCTTTGCTTTTAATGATTCTGAATAATCATAGTTTTGAAAATATTTCTTCATGCCGGATAGCCATGCTTCAGCTGTCTCTCCTTTCTCAGTTTCACCATTGAAGATTAGGGGTTTGATCTTCTTGAATTCCCCAGAAATTTGCTCATACTATTTATGGATTTTTCTTTTTGGTTTGTAATCCCCTTCGCTGCTATCACTTGAATAATTACGTTTCTTTTTACGTATCTCATTTTCAGCTCCTGATGATGTTGAACTGTTATTATCAGTTTTCACTTTCTTATCCTTGTTCCCATAAGGTAAGTATTCAATCTTGGAGGTATTCTCAACCCTTCTATCCTATTCATCCGTTGGACACTGATCGAACAATACTTAGTTCAGTTCTTCTTGTGCCTTCATAATTCTCTCATTATCTTGTTTAACAGATCTTATTTCTGCCTTCAACTCCTGAAAAGCACATAACAGTTCTGATGAATTGTCATTCAATTCACCATGGACTTCTTCTTCATAATGTTGTCCAGTGCTATGACTGTTTGGTCGAAATCTGTCCTCCATGTGTTCAACTGATCCTTCCATACCTGTAATTTAGAAAATAATTTTCTGTATACAAAATAATTTAATTAGGAAAGATTTTTGCTGTCATAAAAATTTTCTGTTGCGTGTTCTTTGGACCTTTTCAGGCCGAGAGTTCGAACATGAGCTCTGATACCACATGTAACATACCGTAAATTTACAAAAATTTAAAATTTCTAAAATAGCAATAAATACTGAAATTGCTAATGCGACAATAAAATAAATATTTATCTTTTAACTAATGCCAAAATACGATAACGACTATTTATAATCCTTAGCACAAAATACATCGTTAGTTCTGCTTGTGTTTAATCTTAATCTACATGTTGTACTTAAGTTTGTCTTGTGATATAATTTCTTGATAAAGTACTGACAGTTGTTCTTGGATGATGATGAAGGGGTCCTACAAGGTACCCTGAGGTTTACTTAGCTATGTTTAGCTAAAGAATTTGAACCTGTCTCTTTGTGCATAAACGCAGGTAAGAGTAATACAACAATTCAAGCGCTAGAGTAATTCCAATTATGTTATTAGTTATCTGTCAATGCTTTACGATACTCTAAGTACTTCTTTGCATGAGGGTTATTAATGGTATGGATCTTTTGTTCTATTTCTCGATTATGTGCCAGTTTACAATTTATAAGTGCTATTTAGAATCCTGTCACTATTTCTCCATTTCGTAAGGAGTGGTAATATCATGTGCATTATACTTACTCTATGAATTCTTGATTATGTACTAGACTCCAATATACTCATGGATTCACTTGAAATCATCAAATAACTATAGTAGCTCCTATAATTTTCCATTTATAAAATGCATATAGAATTATGCCAATATAGCATCATCTAATATGATATTACCATCGTAGTTCTATTGTAAATTTGCTACACTATAGGATTGTGCCCTTCTAATATAATATTTGTGCATTATAATATAATGTGCAACATTGTGAAAAGATAAGGTAATATAAACAAATATTATGATGTACTAAAAGATGCATCCTAAACTATACACTAAGTATCAAACCCTTATAAGAAATGTGACCCTAGTCAAATGAAAATGATATAACATATATGTAGACTGAGCATTCGAAAGACTAACACTATGGAAATGAAATGAACCATAAGTTATAACCCTAAGTCTTGTATTGAGATGTGATAGTGACCGAGCATTGAATGTTTAGCGTGCTGGCAGGTTTTCATATTAGGTCTAGCATTAAAGTCACCTGCCTACAATGTTGAGTGGATTTCCTAGCTGGTACCATCGTGGATGTAGTGCACGATGCTAGTGATCCCAAACATTGTTAAAGTGTCGAGCTATACACTAAAATGAACCTTGGTTGACAGAGGTGGATATCGTGATGGTTGTGATAATTAATAAGATATTAATGCAGTTGATGCCCAAACTTCGACGTGCTAGGTTGGATCATATCCATCGTTGATCTCAGATGCCTAGGGATTTGGAAATGAAAAACCCTAGACTGGGTTATGAACTGCACCAAAGTGGTTTTCTTGGCTTTCATTTCACTTGGGTAGTGGTAAGGGTGAGAGGCCAACAGCCTGCTACAATGTAGGGTTTTAGTAGTTTGCTTCTCAGAGGACTCCTTCCCTGATTTCGATCCTTGGACCTATTGGAAAACTTAAAAGTTGCAGGTGTTTGTTTACTTGAAGATCCAAGCCAACAGTTCAACCTCTAAGATGTTTTTAGGAAGTTGTCTCTAGTTTTTTTGTGATTAGTTTTTCTGAGAGAGTAGTTGGGACTGGGGTTGTTTCTTATTGCAAAACAAGATGGTTCTCAGGATTTGAATTTCCTCTTTGTTGTGTTTGCTAGATGGCTTTGTCATTGTTTGTTACCGACGTCTTAAACTTGGAGTGGTATTGTATAGGTAATGTTTCAGTCAAACAGTGATAGTGTTATCTATTGTTTTTAATATTAATAACTTTGCCTTCATCGTTTAACCTTAGAAGGGTTCTTGTGGTAGGTCTTTCATTTCGTCAAAGGATTACAGGGTTCGAGAACTTGTGGAAGAAAGACTACTCGACCACCGATAAGCCTCGGTGGTTCTTTACTCGTATGTTCTCCTGGACTGGTGGGGTCGATGCGTGATGTTTGGTGTTACTTTGTAATGGTTCCTGACAAGTTTTGGCTAGTGATTTGTTTTTGGAAACCAAAAGACACCAGAGGATGAGATCCTAGGCTTTTCTTGTTACTTTGCTTCGTAGCTTTTCACTGTAAAATTTTGTTGCAGCAAAATACTTTGTTTAAATTGTAAATACTAAAGGGATGAACCCTCGTCATTTTTATTGAATACAGTGTTAAGAAACTTTCATAAGGTTTTTCTATGTGATGTATAAGTTTTGTTAAAACAATACCGTGTGTTGGTAAGAGTTGAGAGTCCTAGGCTAACTTGCTTCTATAAAATGGAAGGTTCTGTGCTACAATACTTATACTTTTGTTTTTGAATGGAAAGAATGGAACTACGTCTGAAATAAAACATGAGTGGTTTCTAAGTTTATATAATTTGATAGTTTGTTTAGGAACTACTGTGTTGATTTTGGCCGAGGGTCGTGGCTAGCTTGTTTTAAAAAGTGAAACCCTGTGATCGTGTTGTTTAAAGTTAAGCATGGTGTTAAGACTCGATTTTGGTATTGTATCACCATGAGCTAACTAATGTGTTTGATGAACAAAATCATAAGACTCTCGTCTGCAACTCTTTCTTGTATAGATAGCTAAAGTGTATGTGATAGTTTGAACGATAATAATATTTTGGTTTTGCAATTTAAATATAATAAATTGATGTTTACGTTTTCAAGTATTGAGCTTTAAACTGATTGTATGGTAGTCTTAGGGTTTTAAAATAAATACTGTACATGTTGCAAACTTTATACAGTTGAAAGTTTAGTCTTAGGAGAACTATAAATTTTGGTAATAAAACCTAGAATAAATCTATTCTGCAAAAAATGAAATATAACAGACTATTTAAATAATGGGAATAATGCTAAGTTTAATTCATCAATGTTGAATTAAATAAAATAAATGAAAATAAAATGCATTTAACATTTCTGTACAAAGGATATTTAAATTTGCAGCTATTAAATTTATATGGATTATGATGCTTGGACTAAGTAGAATTATAACATTCTATTTTTAGAAAGAATAGAATATACAACATACATTTTCAAGTAGGTATTAAGACTTGAAAATCTAGTTTCTGAGCAGAAATGAAATGTTAACTTAAATTTATATGACAAAAACTACTATAATGCCTTCATTCTAATATGTTGAGTATAAATTCTGAATCTGAACATATATTTTTGTATTACAAAAATGACTAGTAAAGAAAGTTAAAGATGTACAACAATGATAATCTATTCATTCATTTGACAATCTGTCTATCGAATCATTCTTCTTAATTTTTCCTTCTCTGTACTGGAGTACGATGAAATGGACATAGAGAGGATAGAGATGGAGAAAATCCCATATGCATCAGCAGCGGGGAGTCTCATGTATGCACAAGTATGTACGCGTCCGGATATAGCCTACATATTGGGAATGTTAGGCAGATATTTAAGTAACCCAGGAATGGGTCATTGGAAAGCAGCAAAACGGGTTATGAGGTATCTACAAAGAACTAAATATTATATGCTCACTTATCGGAGATCTGACCACTTAGAGATTGTGGGATATTCTGATTCATATTTTGCTGGATGTCTTGATAGAAGGAGATCCACATCAAGTTATGTCTTCATGATGGCTAGAGGAGCTGTTTCCTGGAAAAGTGTCAAACAAACACTTATAGCTTTTTCTACCATGGAAGCTAAATTTATAGCCTGCTAGGAAGCATCAAATCAGGGAATATGGCTGCAGAATCTTATCACTGGGCTACAAATAATCGATGGCATAGAGAGACCATTGAGAATTAATTGTCATAATAAGGCTGCTGAGATGTATTCAAAGAATAACTGGAGTTCGTCAAAATCAAAGCATATAGACATTAAATTTCTGGTTGTGAAGGAAAGAGTTCAGAGTCTTCAGGTGTCAATAGAGCACATTAGTACAAACTCGATGATTGCCGATCCACTCACTAAGGGCTTGCCACCTAAAGTGTTTCATGAGCCTGTGACTCACATGGGTATTGTTAAGATAGATGATATGCCATTTTAGTGGGAGTTTGTTATTTGGTTTTGTGCTTTTGACATGTTTACGTTTTGTACAGACTTAAGTGCTATGAAATAAATGAATTTCATGATTAATTGAATACTCTGAAAATAAAGATGATAATTTTTTACTGTAGTTTTACATAAAGTATTAGAAGTGTATTAGACCGTTTGAATCATAAAGCAGAACCAGTTGGAAATAGGCATGACTGAGATCACTTAACATGTAATTTCCATGCTACACATCCATACTTGATCTATGTCATTAATTTTGCTGATATTGTGACCATTGATGGGTTTATTTACGAATATATGTGACGAAAGCCACTTTGATCCTATAATAGTATAATTGATGGACCAGATTGTTTTGGAATATTTCAAAATTGAGATAGCAAAAGATTGTGCACTCTAAGGTTCTAGCTATGTACAATTTTTCAGAAACATATGTGGTCCAAGTGGGAGATTGTTAGTAATTTTCTATTCGATGGACTCACATATTAATATAGTTGTACATAGGTCAGCTATTAATTATAGGAGCCCAAATTATGTGATCTAATAAAGTTTTTTATTAGATGGGCTTACAGAAATATCAATTAAATTAATTAAGGTATGGAATTTTTATGTGTAGAAAACCGTTAACCTTTCAGTTATGATTGATGGGCCCATAACTGAAAGTGTTTCAACCAAATCATATATTAGGGTTATGGTCCCTAAGTCAGATATGAGAAAAATTATTCTCTCTGCCCCATCTTAGAGAAAAACTCCAGAAAGACAGCGTATCGGAGGCTTAAAAGTTCCTAATCCCTTGAGTTGCTCTCACCAATGGATCAAAGTAAGTGTTCTTCACCAATTTTTATTCAAGTATCACTGTCTAATGATTTACTTGAGATCTTGATCATTTGATTGATGTTAAAATTATGTCGATGGAATTTTACTCATTTGACAATCTGTCTATCGAATCATTCTTCTTAATTTTTCCTTCTCTATACTGGAGTACGATGCAGAAAGTCCACATGGGATAAAACACGAAGAAGATATTTAATCAATCATCTCATTTACTTAACTATCATGAAATCATATCTAGGTCAAACATTGAAACAATTACTTCTACTTGTCATTACTGTAAATACTAAATCTACAAATGCAGAAAATCATTTAACTGTAAACAATAAGACAGAACAGTAGAACCTGATTGACTGTATGAGAAACAAACAACCCAAGGAGCATGTTCCACCCAACCTATTCCCGAAGATAGCCAAATTACTTGCATTAGGACCCCTGAGCTTGTTCACTGAACCACTAGGAAGAAGAATTTGTAGAAGCTTTAGGTCATCTATTTGCAGCAACAAAGTAGTTCATCCAGTCATATAGACTTAGCAGTCAAAGAGACCTGCACCAGCACGTTTGGTTCTCTTCTCAGAATATTTTCAGGAGCCTCACAATGCACTTCCACTTAGCCTCCCTATTTGAATCTCTCAGTGATCACCTGATATACTTGAGGAATTATTTTTGCCGAAAATAATGTAGAGCTTCCTGCTCAATTCCAATTGCCTTATCTAGCCTAACTAGGCCTTTTAGTGGTTAACCTGGTCATTGTTGAAATATTGTAACTTCTAAGAATATTATATTTGTACTTTATTATTCCGGAGATGTTTCATTTTTCCGTGAAGACCTTATTGTATATTTGGAGATGTTTATTCCTCCGTCAGAATGTGGTAACTTGGGTTATTAGACTTCCCTAGTGGGGGTCGGCCCTGTATGTGTTATGTGGGTCAAAGGGTTATTAGACCACCCTAGAGGGGTCGGCCCATTCAGTTGTAATGGGGTGTTTAACCCAGTGGTTAAGTTGGGGCCGACCTAGTTAATGTAAAAGACAAGTCCGATATGTGTATAAATAGAGGAGGTGTGTTCCTCATTTAACACACACTACACTCACTTGTGAATAGCGCATAGGTGAGGGAGAGGTCTTCTATGGAGGATAAGGAGCTCATGTCTAGAGTTTGAATCTTTGTATTTGCTGGTCATCTATATTGAGGAAGCTTTGCTGGGTTTTCTACCCCATGAAGGTTTCCCAGGATAAATTTGTGTCTCTTGTGTTTATGTTGTGCTTGTTGTTCTTCCAGTGATCCTGTATATGCTATTGTTGTGAAATAAAATGTAATGCTAATATTTTCTGTCTTTGCATATTGAATCTTAACATGGTATCAGAGATAACCTGAAGGAAGGCAATGTATGGCACTTACGACACTTGCTTCACTTGCGACAATTTGAAGGTTAGGGTTTTGTATAGCAAAAACAAGTCATTGTGGAACTTTCGCTATAAATCCATTTTTGCGAAGGTTCAGGATCTGAAACCTTTACAGGTCGTAGATAACATCCCCATGTACCTTGTTTCCAAAGAACACTCTCAGATTCATTGTACTTTGTGAGTTATGATCAGTACAAGTTAGGGTTTCGGCCTCTTCCAGATCTCAGTCATAATCAGGTGACCTAGGAAAAAAGGTCATAACTTGGGCTAGGAAGCTCCAAATTAAATTTCATAAAAGGTGAAAGGTAGTGAACGGACTGTACTTTGTTAGGTAACTTTTTCATAGGCCGAAGTTGAATCAGTAACATGTGGCACACCAACAAGTTCGCTCTCCTGTTTTATCCCATAAACAGGTCACGTTGCGACACTTGGCATAACTCTCTCTCAGAGAATCCGATTGAGGTCAGGCTTATGGGGTTGGAAAGACGACAGGTTGGGCTACCATAGGACAAAGTTTTAGACCCTGTGGATTTGGAATTTTTGAGTTACACCAGAAACAATAAGGTGCATATTTATGTCAAAACAGATTTGGATTTTGAGCACCTCCATTTTTGGATCGCCACTACTATAAAAAAAATTAGGGTTTCGAAGAAAGTTGGAATTTTTGGAAGCGGAGTCCACGGCTGAATTCTACTCATCAAAATCAAAATTTAGAGACCAAGATCCAATTTTTTGGTTGGGTAGAAGACTGGGCTTGATCAAACCCTAGTTCGGGATTTTGATCGGAAAGGTGGAAAATTAGGGCTTCTGCAAAAGTTGGAATTTTTTAAGTCTGTGACCACGGCTGGAAGCTCCTCAGAAAAATAAGAGTTTAGAGCTTTGTATTGAACCTTTCGATTGGGAAGAAGGGTGGGATTCATGAAACCCTAGTTCAGGATCCTGTCCAGAAGATCCAGAAGTTTCAAAGGCAATTTTGAGGGGTCAAATTTTGGAGATTTCAAAATTGAAGTATGCTAGTTTGATCAGCTCAGCAAGGCACATATTTGCATCCATTCAGAAGTGTGAAAGTTAAGGTTTGAATTTTTAGGGTTTCTCTGACAAACCCTAATTGAGCTCTAGATCCAGTTTCATGGGGAGATGAGGCTAAGGCCTTACATAAGAAGACTACAAGAAATATTGACAGGTATGACTTAAGAAGATACAGGTATGTTTTGAAATCTGATTCTTGATTAAGTTCATAATATGGTTGTCTTCATATTATTTAGGTTAGTACAATCTTGATTAATGTAAAAGTATGAATGCATGTGAATGATAGAAGACATTCTTTGATCAAGGTTAGTACTAATGCACCTATGGTGTTGTATGAGGATGATGTTGTTTGCTAACAAAAGACAAGTACATCAAATCAAGTTCTATGACCGTGATGACATAAAGACAAAGAATTATCCATAGTCTTTAGAAGCTCTACTTACGAGGTATGTATGATTTATTTCTACTATGCTTAACTTATGAGGTATTCAGGTTACTAGCACAAGGTCTCTAAATCATTGAAGAAACTAAAGATATTTTTTGGGTATGTTAGACATAACTAAGCATGTATCTAATCCAGGTATGTTTTCCTATGTTAGAATCCTACTTTGTGCTAGGATCTTAGATACCCATGTATTGAATGATCATGACCATACATATTCAAGATTATTTAGAATTATAATGTTTTGATAATATTGAGATTATACTAATGAATGTATGTTTGTGTATGAGATCATGAGGATGACACTAGTGCACACTTGAGCATGCACAGTGGTACAGAATGAATAGAAGTTTAAAAGACATATAGAAGATCAAGAAGGAGGAAACCACACAAACATAAAATATAAGTATTTGAGTTGTTATTTGAATCTCTAAAATAGTAAATGATATTGCTTGTAATAGTTATATGCATATTTGTATTTTTAGAATATATCATGCTGAGTGTAAACACTCATATAGCATTGAACAATATACTACTAATATGCATATGATTGATAAGTTGGACAAACATTCCATTGTTGATTGTCTAGAATGAAACCTCTTTGTTGACATGCTGAGAGCTGTGCACGCTCTCGATAGTATGTTCTGGTAGAGATGGAAGGCATCTAGATAGCCACTGTATGCATACAGGATATGGAAAAGTGTTGTGCCAAAGTATTGGTCAAGATAGTTGCATAACTATGAAAATCATATTTGTATGCATAATAGGTTATCATGTCAACATGATTTGATGATTATGAAGTATTACTAATCATGTACTTAATTTTGATTTGTAGGAAAGATCATGAAGAATGATGAACATTGAACAAGTGATGGATGTTCAACAAGAAGACTTACAAATCAAACATACTATAGAAGGCTAGTGGCTAGAAGATTCTCTTAGAAAGAGGAAGAGGATCATGATGAGATGTTTGCTCCAAGTATCTAGATAAATATTTTTCTCTCAATGGTGTAATTGAAGAAGAAGTGCGAATCGAGAAAATTCCCAGGATTCAATTGAAGAAAGCTCTGTACGGGTACCCAGGATCGATAGTCATTTGATGAGCTTAATGGTCACCATGGGTGATGTGGATCTCAACCTTTGCTACAAGGTTGAAGATGGTTTCTATAGACAGATGACATGGATGTAAGAAGGAACTCACCATAGAGTGCGAATGATCTTGAGGTGCATATCAGTAGACCCATATGACTAGAGATGGCATGGATAGATATGCAGAAGATCACTCAATGCAGAGTGTGAATGATGTTCAGTCATAGAGGAAGAATTGATAGTTTCTTGATAAGCTTGGGCTTTACCAAAAGTAAAGGTGATCTGTTACGGATGATGAACCTGTCATACTATTACTGTATGTGGATGATCTATTTTGACAGGGAATGAGAAATAAATCATGGAAAGCAAGAAGAAATCTAGCTACAGAATTTGAGATGAAAGATCTCGGATTGATGTATTACTTCCTAGGTCTAGAAGTATGGCAAGGCTCAGAAGGAATCTTTCTCAACCAGGGAAAGTATGCTGTGGAAATCTTGAGAAGATTTGATATGTTGGAATGTACAACCATGGCCAGTCTCATGGGTTCTGACTTGAAGTTGTTAGCTGATGACTCTCCAGAGTTAGTGGATGTAACTCTGTACAGATAGATTATTGGGTCATTGATGTATCTGATGAATACCAGGCTAGATATATGCTTTGCGGTGAACACCTTGAGTCAGTATCTAGTGGAACATGGACGAGTTCACCTAATAGCTGCAAAGTATGTGATGAGGTACCTAAAGGGTATGATAGACTTTGGTCTATGTTATCTTGTAGATCATGGTTTTAGATTGTATGGCTACATAGATGCTGATTGGGCAGGAAGTGTATCAGACAGGAAGAGCACATCAAGAGGATGTTATTGTCTGGGATCGGCCATGATCTCTTGGTTTAGCAGGAAGCAGTCTAGTGTGGTTTTCAACACAACTGAAGCAAAATATATATATAGCTACTTGCTTTGCTATTTGTGAAGCGTTATGGCTTCGGAAGCTGTTATCAGGATTGTTTGACTTAGAGATGGACCCCACTATGATCTTGTGTGACAACCAAAGTTGTATCCAAATGACAGAGAATCTAGTGTTCCATGATAAGTAAAAGCACATAGAGATCCGATATTTCTATATATGGGATATGGTGCAGAAAGGAGCTATCAAGCTTGAGTATGTGAGCACTAACAAACAAGTTGCTGATGTATTGACCAAAACCTCTGTCTCAAGCAAAGTTTGAGTATTTCCAAGACAAGCTTGGTGTAGTTCAAAAGGGCCCTCCTCTAAAGGGGAGTGATGTGGTCGCTGATGATGAGATTACATCCATCGATAGAAAGGTCGATGATGTGGATACATGTATTGATGATACCGACGGTGAGGTCGATGATGTGGATACATGTATTGATGATACCGATGGTGAGGTCGATGATGTGGATTGATACATGTATTGATGATACCGATGGTGAGGTCGATGATGTGGATACCTGTATTGGTGATACCAATGATGAGGTTGATGAGTGGTCTTTAGATAGGGCCTAAGTTGACGAGTGGATTGCATCATCCCTGAATGCATGTTCTAAAAAGATCCGTAGACATATGTCTCCAAGAAAGAAGATGGATTGAATCATCCCTGGAATTCAATCCCATAATTGATCCGTAGACATATGTCTCCGAGAAAGAAGAGGGATTGTATCTTCCCCGGACTTCGATCCCATAATTGATCCGTAGACATATGTCTTCGAGAATGTGGGGATTGTATCTTCCCCAGACATTGGTCCCAGAATTGATCCATAGACATCTATCTCAGAGAATGTGGGGATTGTATCTTCCCCGGACTTCGGTCCTAGAATTGATCCATAGACATTTGTCTTCGAAAATTGATGATAGGACTGCATCGTCCCTGAGATTTTAGTTTAAAATGTATGTGATAAATCCTAGATCTAATCTAGGTCACATCCAGTATGAAAAAGGACTGGCTCTATGGTGGTAAATCCTAGATCTGATCTAGGTCACATCTAGTATGAAAAAGGATTGGCACTATGGTTGGGATTGCATCATCCCTAGACATGAGATTTGTCTTAAACGGATCATGGACTGCATCTTCCCTAGACATGAGATTTGTCTTAAACGGATCATGGACTGCATCGTCCCTAGACATGAGATTTGTCTTAAACGAATCATGGACTACATCGTCCCTAGACATGAGATTTGTCTTAAATGGATCACGGACTGCATCATCCCTAGACATGAGATTTGTCTTAAATGGATCAAGGACTGTATCGTCCTTAGACATGAGAGGTGTCTTAAATAGATCAAGGACTGCATCATCCTTAGACATGAGAGGTGTCTTAACAGGATCAGGATTGATCATCCTGTAAGTAAGATCTGGATTGTATCATCCATAGACATGAGATATGTCTTAAAGTGAGCAGGATTGATCATCCTGTAATTGGATCATGTGTGTTGCAGGATATACTGCTATGATACTGTTGATTGAGATGATCCAGATGCTGTAGATCGAGATGATCTAGATGCTATAAATTGAGATGATCCAGATGTTGTAGATCGAGATGATCTAGATGTTGTAGATCGATATGATCCAGATGCTATAGATCGAGATGATCTAGATGTTGTAGATCGAGATGATCCAGATGATGATGATCGAGATGATCGTGAGATGACGATGCTATTGATCGTGATGGTCTAGATGATGATGATGTTTATCATGATGATCTAGATGACGATGTTGTTGATCGTGATGATCTAGATGATGATGCTGCTGATCGTGATGATCTAGATGACGATGTTGATGATCGTGTGATGACAATGCTGATGATCGTGTGAGGATGATGTTGATGATCGTATGATAA
Source organism: Larix kaempferi (assembly GCA_027924585.1). Classification (NCBI taxonomy): domain Eukaryota; kingdom Viridiplantae; phylum Streptophyta; class Pinopsida; order Pinales; family Pinaceae; genus Larix; species Larix kaempferi. The sequence goes on along the minus strand of BSBM01000994.1, from coordinate 19,955,693 downwards.
CGATGTTGATGATCAGGTGAAGACTCAATATTGATGATGCTGATACTCCAGTATTGAAGACCTGAAGATATTCCAGTAACTGGTTGAGTTACTGATGATGTTGAGAAAGCTTCCAATGATTTATAGATGTATCATGTATGATGTTGATGACTCCTTGCTCCTACAGATGTTGTTATAATATCCTTCTCGTTAAGGGGGAGTGTTGAAATATTGTAACTTATAAGAATATTACATTTGTACTTTATTATTCTGGAGATGTTTCATTCCTCCATGAAGACCTTATTGTATATCCATAGATGTTTATTCCTCCGTCGGAATGTGGTAACTTGGGTTATTAGACTTCCCTAGTGGGGGTCATCCCTGTATGTGTTATGTGGGTCAAAGGGTTATTAGACCACCCTAGAGGGGTCGGCCTAGTCAGTTGTAATGGGGTGTTTGACCCAGTGGTTAAGTTGGGGCCGACCTAGTTAATGTAAAAGACAAGAGATTTGTATAAATAGAGGAGGTGTGTTCCTCATTTAACACACACTACACTCACTTGTGAATAGCGCATAGGTGAGGGAGAGGTCTTTTATGGAGTTGAAGGAGCTCATGTCTAAGGTTTGCATCTTTGTATTTGCTGGTCATCTATATTGAGGGAGCTTTGCTGGGTTTTCTACCCCATGAGGGTTTCCCAGGATAAATTTGTGTCTCTTGTGTTTATGCTGTGCTTGTTGTTCTTCCAGTGATCCTGTATATGCTATTGTTGTGAAATAAAATGTAATGTTGATATTTTCTGTCTTAGCATATTGAATCTTAACAGTTGAGGAATTATTTCTGCTGAAAATAATGTAGAGCTTCCTACTCAATTCGAATTTCCTTATCTAGGCTACCTAGGCCTTTTAGTGGTTACCCTGGCCATTAATGAGCTAACAGCTCTCTTCCACCCTGTAATGTCCCCATTTTGACCCCCTTTGCATTAAATTGTAAATGATGTAAATATTGTAATTTAATCATGGTGAGGAGCTCAAGGCCAAGGCCCCACCATTGATTTAGCATTTTATGTATCGGCAATTAAAAATAGATGCCTATGGTTCTTGTGCTAGATAGGCACAATGTAAATTAAGACATCATGTAAATACGAATTTTAATGAAAAACCTATAACTAGCTATGCAATGCAACAAAGAGATGGGGGCATGATTCTACAAGGAATAGGGAGGGAAATTATTCAAACCCTTGAGCCAATGGTGTTAATCCATGTGTCAATGAGAAAACCCATAAACCCTCAACTACCCATTTTGGGTTATGGACCCAATCATTTAATTCTTCCAGAAATTGGTTGAGGCAGTTAATGCCTTGGGAATGAAGAGGTATGGAAGCCAATTTCGTGCATGGGCAAGCCATCAGCCTAGGAATTCATATTTTTTCTTCTTGGGAAAGAAAAAACCCATGAAATGGTGCCCAAAGCCATTTCAAAACCCACAGTCTTTCCTCTCTCATGTAGTTTGAACTACTGGGTCTTTCCTCATCACATTTTTACCAATTTCCTGCATTTTTCCAAAGTTGGGAGCTCGTTTTTGTGTTGCACAGTGGCTGGGAGAAAGGGAGTATTGTTTTGTGGGTTTATAGAGGTCGTTTTTGCCCCAAAATACCCATGGGAGTTTTTCTGAAAACGGTTTTTGCTCTCTAGGGTTGAATCCCCAATTGCCATTTTCGTTTTTGAGTCTTCCCATGTTTTTCTAGGCTGGTAGAGTCCCCATCTTTGGGCATCTCACTATAAAAACGTTTTTATCATGCCCAATAATTGTGGTTTTGCTGTTATGTGCATCCTTGTTTTGGTTTGAATCTGTGAGCAAGAGATTTGGAGTGGTAGTGGATAGAATTGGCTTGATAAACCTAGTGGGGGGGGGAGATAACCTCTCAAAAAGATCAAGAGGGATGGCTACTCTTCTATGCACACCTTAGACACTCTATATTGGAAGGTATGGCCTGAGGGACTGTGCATTGGTGAAGGGAATACTTCCTTGAGTGGGGTGTGTAGGCATTGTGGGTGCCAAGCTAGATAGATCTTGTAGAGATATCCCTGGCTCTGTGCTTGAGCTCACTAGCTTAGCAATTCTTCCTTTCCATTTCCTAGCAGCCCGATAAACCCAATTGTAGATTGGCTTGGCTCATCTTGGTGTATGCTTGGCTATGTGTAAGTCTGTTGTTCCCTGGTTCCTTGTAGAAATCATGCCCAGCTCGGGGGTGGCAGTTGTATCAAGAGGTTGATAAGCACAACTGGCCTATGGTTGGGTGGAACGTTGCAGTTGCATAGCTAGTTGCTTGGGACTACTTTGTTATAAGATAAGTACTTTCTTGTGTTAACTTTGCAATTATTTATTTGATGAATATCGTGAATGTATGATGGATGTGTTATTGTAATTACTTCCGCTGTGTTTTCTTATAATTATACATTTCCATATGTCTTTTATATTATGTGAATGCTTGTGTAAGAGTTCATGGGGCTAGATGCCCAGTTTTAGCACCACGTCCTCTCTATCATGATGGTATGATGGGAGGGGACATTACACACCCACCTGGGGGATAATGCCACAAATTTAGGGGTAGTTATCCCATAACCAATAGCTAGTGGTGGAGTGCAAATGTTGACATCTGTCCCATGCCTTCTAACAGCTTCCATTCCTCCTAGTTGGTCAGTGAACACTCATTTAACATTTCCCTTGGGTGTTTGTCTCCTGTTTTAATTTATTAAATAATAAAAATCAGTCATTACAATCATCCTTGACCAAATTTCGTCATAATTACAAAACTTTGTAATTATAATTTAATATAATGTTTTTGCAATAAAATAAATAGTCTCAAAATTTGGGTAGGTGACATTTTGGCCCTTGGAGCTTCAAACCATGTGGTATATACCTTGTATTTTGGATACTTGATATGAGGATGATTATCCCTTGGATATAGGGACCATGTGATATATTATATCTTGGAGGTTGGATACTTGATATAAGGATGCTTGGGTTGAAGAGCATACTTCATGGAGGTTAGTGATGGACTTGAACACATATGTTGAGGAGAAGCAATTGAGCTTTGTGACCACATTGGTACACATGATAGTAGAATTGGACACATGTGAGGACATGTGGACATGGTTAGAGAAGTAAAATGTTACATGGGGACATATGGATAGTGGATCATTGTAGGAGAGGGCGAATTGAACTAACATCTTGTTGGAGAGTGCACCATCTCCAAGGAGGGGTATTGATGCCAAGATCATGACTTGGATGGAATCTCACTTTGGGGGTTGTATAAATCCTATTTTTACACATGTACATCATTGTAATGTAGAGTGCTCCATGTGGGATTTCCATGTTGGGAGTAATCCCCTTAGGTCCGTTGGAAATATCTTGAACTAATATTTTTTCCTTTGTATGGCTAGTAGTTACCAAGGAAGGATTTTATCCAATTGGAGATTTCAAGGCCAATTTAAATACAATTCTAAGGCCAAAATATTTATCAAATTACTAAGATGTTTAGTATATGTTACACATTTTCCAACATTATAAGCATACAAATTGTCATTGAATCCAACTACACACATAATAGTATGTTTTATTGCTTATAACAAGCACCTTAATTAACCTTCCGAATAAAATAATTTTCTTAGCATCACCTTTTACCTCTTAGCATTAACCTTTTACCTTTTACTTCAAGACTTCAAAATAGATAAAGAAATAGGGGTAGAAGAACCATGGAGTTTCCTAGTTAGAAAGCTTATGAAAAAAATAATGGATTCTAAGCAAAACCATATTTCCCCAAGGAACACAAAAATTTCTAGGGTTTGGTTTAGGATGTGAAGACCCTAAACAATCGATTAAATGAACAAAACACCTTCCTCTAAGAAATAAAATTAATATTATAATCCTTAACATATAGAGTTGAATACAAGGGTAAGAGGCCCTTCAAAGGAGAAAACCATATGCAAGAATAAACTCTTAAGTGTCATAAAGATAGCTATACTTGGAAAAAGAAGAAAATCCTAAATTTTATTGGAATCACAAAGTTGGAGGATAAAGATGAAGTCTATCTAGTGGATATATAAAGGAATATGTTACATAGATTAATGTGTATATATTATATAAATAATTTTCCTTGGTGCCAATTCACAAAAACATGTTAAAATGAACTTTATAATGTATATGATATGCATACTAATTAAGTTGTCACATGACCATGCAAATATTTCTAGTGGGAGCTCAATTTGAAGATATGTGGATACCATCCCATAGTAAGAATACTGTCCCATTAGGTAACATTATTTATGCACCAATGGTCTCGTCAAATTACAATGTACATGTATATATTTATACAGGGTTTAAATAACAACTATGATAATATTCAATCTCTACTTCAATTCTTTCTTTTTGCTTTTACAAAATTCAAGTATGACTCTTATATTTTTTGTTAAAAGCTTTTTACATCCTTTTTCACATAGTACTTTGATTTTAGTTTTAATTAAAAAATATTATCATAAAAAATACTTTAAAATGATCAATTTTGTATTTTTAAATATAAATTAAAATTAAAATCAAAGTTGACCATGAAGGAAAACCAAATACGTTAAGTTAAAACAAACCAAGCGCATGATCACTCCATATGACCATGGTGTCAACAGAATCCAACGAACGACTTGAAAAAAATAAATCTCAATATTCGTTGATGGGAAATGAAATCTAATTATTCCTTACCACAAACATAGCACAAGACTATGCCTTTCAAATGAGAAGTGCCAATAAGCAATTACGCTTTTTTCATAGGCTGTAGAAAGGGAATATTCACTCTAGGGATCTCATCTAGTCTTTGACAAAGTCTAATATACAATTGTAGGCCCTAGATTTTATGGGGATAGTGACATCCATTTTGATGAATGATGCATGTTCATTTAGTGGAGTGACAAATTACCCCTCTCTATCAAAGGCCATTGATGTTGAGTCAATATGGGATCAATAAGACTACATACGAGCATCCATGTTGCATACTTGCGAGCAAAACTTCAACCAAGGTAAATCTCATTTTCTTAAATCCATGAAACAAATTAAATCATGAGAAGAGATATTTGAATACTCATACTCATCAAACACTACAATTGATGAAAAGGGATAGTTTGTTGGAAAAAATAAACTTGAAAGCATGGAGCAAGTTTATAGATTCACTTAGATGCTAAATAGTTTGGACCTACATAGAAAATAAGACGCTCTGTTAATTAACCTCCTTCATTTTAAGTTAATTTTACTAACGTTTGTCCTTAACAAGGATAACTCTTGATAAGTGTTGTACAATACTTGCAAGTGTTTTTTCGTGCCTTGCCAATGTGGTTTAAAGGTGTTACACAACTTAGAGACCGAAAATATTAATTTTCCAGAGCAGTTACTATCCTTCATCCTTGTTGTTTAAGAGCAATAATATTTAAAAGTAGAAATCTTTCAAATAGTTTGAAAAATATTGTATGTTAAAGAGCATTGAGAGAAGTGGTACACGTACAATTCAAGAGTGGAATTAGAACATTGGTATGAGAAGAGATGAAGGAATCGATGATCTTTAAGTCTAGGGGATAAAATTTGAGCATCAAAATGCTTAATTGAAATAATTTATATTGGGTGAGAGGATGAGCCAAATGAATGACCATTAACCCTCAACCCTAAACTCATAACCTTTGTACCTCAATTATTTAATACTCAACAATGATCCTCAATTCTTGCCCCTAAGTCCTCTATGCTTAATGCATCTTCAGAACCGCGGGCTTCATCCTTCTGAGCACTCTTAAGCCCTTGGTCACTCATGTGACCATCATTTTAATTGAAAAATGTGTGTCGGATCGATCAACCTCATTTTAATGTTTCTAGATTTTTTTGTTAAGTAGATATTATCTATGTTAAGTCCACTTTGTTAAGAAATAGAGCTCAAGATAGGATTCGGTATAAAAGGCTTTAAGCCAAATTCAACATATGTATTCATCAAATGATATCAATTTATAGTATGTGGTCGGTTAAAATAATATTAATTTATGATTCAATATTTAATTTTCAAAAACAAAACATACAAGATGGTTTAATATATAATATTTAAAAACAAGACATACATTATGATTTACACAAAACATAGTGGATTTACAAAACATAGGTATGATTTTTTATGCTCAAATTGTTAGTGTCAATAATGTTTGAGTCTAGAAACCCTCCCATACTGTCAATGCATGCGTCTACTCTAAGCATGCCAAATTTTAGTCCAAGCAAGCACAAATCTAAAAAATTTCAACGTTGGCCCCGTGCTGTATATGATCAAGCACGCCATTTGGGTTAGCATGATAACTGTGCATTTCCTTACTGAGCTGCTCTTTGTTTCAAGAATAATTTAATATTCTTTACTGAATAGGGACAACCACGTGAAGGTGGAAGCTCTTATGTCCCCCCCCCTCACATCACTCTCAATCCCCCATAACCCGACAAAATCTATGTAAAAAAAAATTGTGTTTTTTGCCATACTTAAGAAGCAATGTTTCTAATTACAACATATGACAGCATACCGGAGAATGGAAAAAACACCAAGAAAATGATGATGATGACGATGATGATGGTGGTGGTGGTGATGAAGATGATGATGATGAAGATGATGATGATGGATGATGATGATGGTGGTGGTGGTGATGAATATGATGATAATGACGAAGATGATAATGATGATGAAGATTGTGATGATGGTGATGACGATGGTTTAAACATAACTAAATAGTGGTAAACATAATACATTATGTAAAAAGATGTTCTCACATAACTCCTAGATTCCAACATTGCTACAATGTCATTCGGATTCTTCTTCATCTAACTCAACATCTGTATCGGCATCTGGTTCAGAATCACTATCGTTGAAAAGATCGCTCATATCAGGATCATGATCAATGTCATTTTCGGTTAGATATTCATCATCAATATCATCAATGTCAATTTCATTGTCTACTATATCATTTGGATGATCAAATTCTTAATCAGATTCTTCATCTGACACATCTACGTCGGAGACCAACTGCTCCTTATCTGCATCACCTTCGTCTTCAACATTGTCTTCTTCCTCTGCATTATACTTGACCGGTCTTCCTCTTGGATCATATCTAACAATGTATGACCAACCTGCTTTACCTGGAACCTCTGAGTAAAATACCTGCTCACATTGACTTGGAAGAACATAAGGCTTTGTACCTGGTTCAAGTGCCCTTGTATTAACCATGGTAAATCCAATGGCATGCTCAATAACAGTTCTTTCGGGATCGCGTTCATTCATCCGTAGCCTATACCATTTGACCTCAAACAGAGCTACCTTAAAGGATTTAAAGTCACACTCAAGTATATCTTCCAAATAACCATAGTACCTATTTTCAGATACTTCTGGATGCTTGTCACTTCTAGAGGAAACATTAGTGCTTGAAAAACTGTAGTTATCCCACAATCAAATGTTTTCCTCTTGTCATCCAACTTTTTGATGTGAAATTTACAACCATTGCACCACATAGCATTGTGATGTATCAGTTGCATCATGCTTGACTCGGTAAATAAATATATAAGAAGACATAAATGAGAGAAATATTTTGATACAATGGGAAACAATGAAAAAAATGAGAGGGGTAAATATACTTGCCTTTTTATCTTTTAAACCGCATGCTAAATCAATTGCCCTTTGCGTAAGTTCTTCGGGATATTGTTCTCGATGACGATGCACTATTTTAATCATTTTACTAACCCCTTCCCATGATAAGGTACCATAGTATTATGTACATCGTTCAATCCATTCCTCCATCCAATCAAGATTGTTTGCAATGTATAAATGTATTGCATACCACACATGACCAACTATATGAAAAAATAACAATTAAGAATTGTAAATTAGCTATCATTAAAGGCAATTAAGTTTACCTTAAAATACTGATGGAATAATAAAAATTACATAAATTGAAAAATTAATTGTATATTAAATTAAATGTACACCATTCAATTACATTTCCCCAACAGGACCTCCCCTTCAAATTTGTTTATGGAGTTGACATTCCAAATACGAGGCAGATTGATATTTTTTGCTAAATTTGGAAGATACTGACTAATGTACACCATGGATTGATATAGCATATATCCCTGCACCATAGAACCCTCAGGACGTGCTCTTTCTCTAACAAAATCCTTCAATGACTTCAAATGCCTTTCCACCATCCACATTGACCTTGATTTTACAGGTCCACACAATTCAATCTCCTCAACTTGGTGTATGAGATAGTGTTCTTGTGCATTGAAAGGTAAATACTTCTACATTTCACACATTAGACGAGGAATTTCTCTCTTACAATACCTAATATATTCTTTATGGATTTCTTTAGATGAAAGCCACTTACAAAAGATGTAAGAAAATAACAATGATCAACAAGATTGAGGCATATATAATGAAGTTCCAAGCTGTAAAACACAATATGTCAATATGCAACAAAAAGAATGAATATTTTTCATGCATATAAAATTGTTACTTACCTCATGTATTTACCAAGATCATATATAACTTGTTTTATGTTGTCGTCAAAGCTATCCGGGAGAGCCAGAGGTAGAACGTACTATAGCAAAAAGAAAATCATTATCTAATGTTTCCAAATATGAGAGAACAATTACTAAAAAGATTTACTTAATGGAAATTATATATGTAAATAATTACCTTAATGAATATATGCCAGTCATGAGTTTTAACACCACCAAAATCACCTTTTTTGGTTAAGATGTTTTGTATGTTCGATGAAAACCCCATCGGAAACCTTATTTTCTAAATGACCTCTTTTATAGCATTGCTTTGTTGCTCCATCAATAACCATGGAAGACTAATATTTCGGTACTCATTTCCGGCATTGGAAATAATTACACTTTGCAATGCGTGATTGGCTTCTGCACTGTCACTACAAATTTTTCCAATTTTATCTTTGTCATACCTTCCATCTAATGTCTGCCATATCATTTCTATTACATTCTTCCCGATATGCATTGTATCAAACAAATGAGCTATTTGTAGGTGCTCGTAGTAAGGAAACCTACTAAATTGTATGGGATAACTCTTCATTCCTCATGGAAGCCCATTCATGCCTTAAATACATTCATTAAACATAAATGAAAACACATTTACAATAATTCATGAAACCCATGGTAGAGAAAATTCAGTAAAAATATAAAAATCATAATATTACGTGAACATATTATATGCTACATATACAATTTGCATACCTCGACGATTTCTGTTATATTTCAACTTCCATAGGTGAGGTGTCATTCTTCGTGGTTTCTTTCCATTCTCTTCTTTACCATTGAATTTTGTTTTTCGATAGTTCGGTACCTATGGTTCTTAGGGAGAAAGTGCCTGTACTCATCAAACACCTCCTTTGCTAAAATTCTTGAACGACGAGATTTTATCCTAGGACCACATACTGAACATGCAAATTTTCCCTTTGTTTGAAGACCTGCGAGATATATGTATAAATGTAATAGCATCAAAAGATTATTAATTTTTAAAAAAATGCATGTTTTTTACCTTAAAAACATATAATTTTAACGACGTGCAACATAAAGTTACATACCACAAAAGTGTTTCAACTTGGGAGCGTAATGAATTTTCCATGCAAGTATTCCATGGAACTGAAATTGTTTTTGCCTTATTGGTCTGGAGATGTCATACATAGTGATTCCAGCCCATAACTTCAATAGCTCATCGATAAGAGGCTCAAGATATACATTCATATCTTTAACTTGGTGCTCACCTAATTGATCAATAAACATACAATATTGCTATTTAGTTATCTGTCCCAATATATAAAAGGTGTTCTCATGCAACAATTAAACAAATAACTTAATGAAATAATATAATTACTTTCAAAAAATACCTGGAATAATCATTGCCAACATTGTGTGCTATCTCTTAATCGTCATCCAAGGAGGTAGGTTATTGTATATGACGAAAACAGGCCACACTGAGTAAGTAGAACGAAGCTCACCAAATGGATTGAAACCATCAGCTGCTAATGAAAGTCTAACATTGCAAGGTTCATCTTTAAAAATTGTTCATTTTTCTCCGATGTTCTTCAATGCAAAACCATCTGCAGGCATTCGAAGAACACCATCTTCACTTCTGTTCTTCACATGGTAATCCATAAACTGTGCTCTACTTTGGCACCTGAATAGTCGTTGGAAATGTGGAAGTATGGTATTATATTGAAGAAATTTGCGAGGGACCTCTTTTGTTACTTGATCAGTTCGATATCTACTAATTTCGCGTTGTGGGCATTTGTTTTCTGATGCATACTGTCCATAATATATAATATGATCATTAGGACATGAATCAATAGATTGATACTCCACTCCAATTTCTTTCATAATCAAGAATACCTCTCGACTTGTGCATGGAAAATTATTCAATGGTGGTAATAGAAATTCACCCAACAATCTGCAACATTGACAAAAAATGAAATGTAAACAATATCCTTCATAAATATTTCATATCTCTAATATACGAATTAATTAACACTTAAAATAGAGGAAAATAGTCAACTTTACATACCTTAGGAATTGTGTGAAACAAGTGTTTGATAAACCATTCAAAACCTTCAAGTTCACCAACAACGATGTAGCAGATAGAATATTGGTTGTTGAGCCTTCATAAAGAGGTTCCTGGGACTTCTCGAGTAGAGGAACATCATGAATACCATGGAGGTTGTCCTCATCCAATGGAGCAAATGTGTCTTGGAGCAGTCTATTTATCTCATCTTCACCATTAGTATCAATAATTTCATCTTCGTCCATAGTATCATTAAGAACTCGATCTTCAATAGCATGATCTCCATGCTCGTTGTCTTATAAAGTAGTATTTCTACTATTATGTGGAAAATAGCTCTTTGGCGGTCGAAATCTTGGGGGCATTGTCTTTATATTTACAAACAATGCAATAACATTAGTGTATAATATACAACACATATATTTAAAATGATAAAAAAATTGTGAATACATTATCAGTACTATTACAAGAAGTACATAATGTAATGAATAACGTCTTACCAAGGGATTATATTCATACCCCCCTTCAGCATGACCTTTCTCCTTACAATGTTTTTCAGCTGTTGTTCTTAAAAGTCTTCTAGTTTGCATACCTCTTCAATCATTGCAAGGCAATAACACTTTCCATCACCCTTCGCCTCCAATGCTACCTTAATCTCAGCATACCTCCTATTGTTTTCTTCCCAGGTATATTTATTTGACATTCTGATAGCCTATAAGAACAAAAAAAACTCATTAATCAATATATAATGTACTAAATTGAATAGAGTATATATATATTAAAGGAGACCAAAAATTAAAGGAGGTGATTAGAGGATTACATAATCATGTGTACAGGATTACCTAAGTAATTCCCTTGGATTACTACATGATGCTCCAATAATTATTGGCGTATGGTGGGTAATGGCTATTCACTCTACATAACATGGATTTATATATTGCCTTAAAAAGGGGGCTAAGGAATTGTGTTAATGATGTTGCAAATAATTAGGAGTTTACATATTACTTCAATGCATGTGTTGGTATATTAATAGATATGGTGTTTCCTTATAAAGTAATGAATTGTTATCTAAATGTCCAAGTGGGTTAGTATGTTGGGTTGTAAGTGTATTTGTGAAAGGAGTTGTTACACCATTTTGACAAGTGGTAATACCCATAGGATAATGAGTGGTTAATTGGTTCCCTACGTTGGTTTATAATTATTAATTGCAACAAATTCTACATTATGGTGCCAATGGATCTAATGTAGATGAAATTGAGGGGTCGGTAATATTGTTCATGCTCATTATACTAGAGATTAAAAGGTTCCAACACATTGACATGATATTGTCAAATGGGATTATGAATATAGATTTAGACCCTCAAAGTTTGAAAGGATACACCATTGTGGTTTCATTGGTTATCTGTGAGGGGGCTAGTTAAATCTAATTAGATAATGTACTTGAAATCTACGATGATGGTCTTATTGATTACAATGACGATGATTTCATTAACGACATCATCATCATCATCATCATCATCGTCATTGATCCATTGAAACTTTAAATCAAGATCCATTGAAACTTAAGCCACCGAAACAACTCCTAGTTATATAGTTTATGTAAACATCTCCTAGAGTGGACATAAAACATATAATTAGAGAGGGACACTTTGAACATAGAACCTTATGGTTTAATCTTATTCGTAAAATTAACCAAATATAAACTACTAGTCACAAATATCAACTGAACAATCTAGAAATAATTGTTTTTGAACATTTTAGGTAATGAATTCTTATTAGTGCAAGATTTAGACTTCTAGTTATAAAAAGGGAAATTGTGACCAACAAACATTGGATTCCACGATATCAAGGAAAAATTGGAGTTCCATTTTGAAGATTCAAAGTCAAATGAGGAAGTTTCATTTTTTTCTTCCCAATAACTAACAATAGATATATCATACCCAATGCTAAGTTGTTAGCAAATGTTGATTTCACTAAAGGCATACTAGACAATATGTTGATTGAGGTATTTGTCAAGACCTGAAAGGAAAAAATTAACTATGAATAAATAGCCTTGAAATGTAGAGGATGATTTGAGTATGGTGGCTTCTTACCCAACACAAGGAAGGGACACTGAAAAGTCTTCGAAGAATACTTCTAGAAGAAAGGTAGGAAAGTGGAAAATAAATTCCACCTAGTGGAAGGGTGTTGAACACTAACACTTGAAGTGGAATTATTTAGAGATGAAAAAATTGGAGAAGAAATAGAAACCCATGGCAAAAAAAAAATATGCAAAGGAATTTTCAATCTTAGAGCAGGTTGTAGTAGCTCCCACACACAATATTCCTTCTAGCTGGGAAGGACATCAAGGGACATGAATTCAAGTTAAGAAGCAAAAGGAAAATTTGGCATCACACCCAATGAAGAAATATTCACATTTGTATCAAAGATTCTGAACCTTATTGAGGAAAGCAATATTGCAAACAATAAAGGAAAACTATCAAACAACTCTAAAAATATATTTTTAGCAAACAAATGACATTGATTTTTCAAGGAATTGAGATCACGTAAGGCATACTAGGATATTTGTATTTCTTATTTTGTCTAGTTCTTTATTTCTTATCAATCATAGTGGGAATGATAAATATGTAACTATTTCTTCTATTTTCATATAAAAAATGGATGCTATTATTGTTTTGAAAAAAATAATAGATTTCCAAGGAAAAGCATAAATGAGCACTACAAAACAAAATGAACCTAAAAGAAGAAAGGAAATGATGGATCTAAAGGTGATAAGAAACAATTGTGGAGAAAAAACAAAAGGATATCTAAAGATTGTCATGGCTCGAGGAATATCTAAAGGTTGCCATACCTCAAAAGGAAAAGTAGTTGTTATGACAAATTAATGGAAAGACCTACCACCTCAATGCCAATTTGAATGGTGAAATGATTGAGAAAAAAGTTTGCAACTTTGGTCAAGACAAAAACTAAAGAGCATTTTGTTATTTATGCATCAATGTAATGCCCTAACTATTTAAGACAACATAACAAAATTTCAAAATAACAAATTCCAATGCATGCAAAAAAAAACTTTTCCATTTATGCATCAATGACGTAAAGCCTTAACTATTTGAGACATATTTTTGCTAAAGCAATTAACCACCAAATATATTGTAAGTTGATCATTCATCTAGTTAAGTAAAGTCTTCAACTTCTACAAAGTAAAAGTTTGAAATTATTTTAATATAGATATAAATTAGTCATATCAAGTATCAACCTATTAACTTTGTATGTAATAATATTTGTTAATATGACTCTTTGGGAAATGAAGGAGATAAAAAAAGAATAGTGCATTGCAGTCAAACTAACCTGGAAAACGAAGGAGATAAAAAATTTGATGTGTCAAACCAGTACCCGACTCTTGAAATCACGGAACGGAAAACCAGCAGAAAGATCATTGCAGCTACAAATGATTTGTGGAAATATGAATTCAAAACATGTATTTATAGATCAATGAGGGTCGCGGTTCCGATGAAAATGCATAACGATCAAATTTATAAAAAATAACAAAAAGCCAATGACCGTTGAAAAGTTTAAAAAAAGTTCTTTCCTCGACGTGTGTCGCTATAGCGATGAACACATGTATGTCATTATAGCGACGTTATGGAGTATGCATCACTATAGCGACGATCGTCGGGGGAAAGATCATTTTTTTCCAAATTTTTTAACTATTTTTCCACAAAAAAATCGATTTAACTTATTCATGGCAAAGTGTCATGGAACTTTTCATCCATATGTAGTAGTGCGTTGCTCCACATATTTTTGTATCGAGGTTTGCATTTTCTTAGTACTCTACCTATGATCAATTGCACTGTGAACCACATGGAAACATCTTTAATATGGTATTCTTGATAGCCTTGAGTTCCTTTAATTAACCCAAATTCGTTATTCATATGCTTGGTGAGTTATTTATCTTTGTTCTTACCCACAAAATCCATTGCGGGGTCAATACCTCATTTACTTAGATGGGTGATCCTGTAGATCAAGTTAATATTTATATCTATCTTGCGGTCTAGCCGCAAGTATCCTTGGTGTGTGCACGACAACAACGTACGCACGACAACTGTTAGCTATGGACTTCCCGCAAAGTGTAGAATCCTTAACAGGTTCAACAGTCCTTAAGACTGTAACGGTGCAATTCAGTCATGTGGTTGTATGGTCGTATTCTCAGTGGATTCATCAAATTATATATGCATGTATATGTCTAGTTGAAACTATGGATACATGGTTGAATTCAGTAGATCGTAATCTGCAAATTTGCACTCTGGGATCTTGCCCAACAATTTTTCCTTCTCCCGGACATGGATTTGACATCGGTGGAAGAGGGATGTCATACTGCAGGTTCTTCCTCAACACTACCACTGGTGCATCATCTCTGTGAGGTGGAATGTATTCAGGTATCAACAGAATCAGCCTCTCGTGAGGTTGCTCTGCCTATTGTTCTCTTGGTGTTTCTATATCCTGAAGCTTCTGTTGTTCCTTGGCTTTCTTCTTATCCTTCTTCTTGGATTTTGGTGCAGATCTAGAAATCCCACCCTTCTCTTGAGTTGCTATTTTCACGGGAGTCTTCATGACTACTTCTGCACTAGACTATTGAAATTTCTTTAATATATCTTGTAGGTCTTCTTTCTCAGACATGTACTATCGGAATGCTCTGTTCTTCGTTGGTAAATGTAAGAATCTGCAAGAGATCTAGCAATTGTAGCAACTCATAATCAAACTATCAAGTATGTTGAAAAGAAGAAGAGAAGGATACACTCAATGATCACTCATAAACACAGAAGAATAGACAATATCTTAGTATCATACAATGAATGAGAATGTGAGTGAATGAGTACAATAGAACTGTAAGGTGCATAATATAGGATTCGAATAGGTCAAGTAGGGAATTCAAATTCATAACTCAGAGTCTGGCTTGGATAATAGTGGAGTCATCATCTAGTCAGTAGTATCAGTCATAAATGATAAAGGTCAGTCAAGTGTGTCTAATTGAGTTTAACAGAACCATCTAGGCATAAATCGGGGAAGGGAGACTCCAAGGGAGGCGCATGAGGCTGTCAAAAGGGTTAGTGGAACTCCAGAACTGGCTAACTAGGAGTTGTATGTAGGTAGGATGAGTAATCAGTGGAAGAAATGAACTATCAAGACTCTAACTAAATGATAACTGCTGGTAGGTGAGCTAAGGCGCTCTAACTGGGAGATAACTGACTCGTAGGTGAGCAAAGGCACCCAACTGGCTGTGGTAGGTGGGAAAGGTGCACTTTCCATCCAAAAGACTAAAGGAAGGCGCATTAGGTAGGTGGGAGGCCCCTTGGGGGATGTAGACATGCTATGGAGAGCTAGAAACAAGCCCTAGGTGCCGGGAGGACCACCATGATGATGACCGGATGCATGCAGATGACTGGATGCATGCAGAATGTATGCATGCATGCAAAACTGAAAAATGATGGGGAGAATATTCCAACACCCCCCCCCTCAAGCTATACTATGAGAAAAGAACTAAAAAATATGGCCCTGGTGACTGAGACCAAAGGTCACCTTGTAAAATAACAAGATAGGGCCCTGGTGACTGAGACCAAAGGTCACCCCATACAATCAATATAAATAACTAAGTGAGGAAAGAGGGAAAACCCAATGGGAAGAAAGCCCTCCCTCAAAATAGACTGAAGGGTGCTAAAGTAGTATATCATGACTTACCCTTGAAGGAGGCAAGTGATCTTCTTTTCCAAGGAATGTTCGATCAATCTGAAATGGATCATCATTATGAGGAGGATGAGCCCTTCCATGCTAAAATTATGATCTGGTTCTTCTATGATCATGTGGATCACCAACCAAATCACCTACAGATCAGAGTGTAATGGTAACCCATCGAGGGAGAGGAGGAGCATCAAGGTCTTGTGGATCTGGATCTCTCATCCTCTCATCTTTATTATTAGTTGCTAGATCTTCAGGTTCTTGTGGATCTGGATCTAGCATTCTATCATCATCTCCATCTTCATATTCTGTATATGGAGTATCATGTGAAGATGTATCACTCTCATCAATAAAAAAAGGAGTGGTAGGTGAGCTACCCTTCTTAATAAAAGGAGTATCATGAAGAGGCCATTCCTCAAACTGAACACTTCTCTCCAAGAATGTGGTCATGGAAGAAGGATCAAGTAAATTGTAAGCCTTTGCATCCAATGCATAGCCCACCATAATGCATTCTCTGCTTTGAGAATCAAGAGCTCTCCTTTTGTCAGCTCGAATCCTTGCCCAAGATCTAGATCCAAATACTTTAAGATGAGATACATCAGGTTTGTATCCCATCCATGCTTCAAAAGGAGTAGTGTCACTGAGTCCCTTGTGAGGAACTCCGTTTTGAAGATAAGTGGCATAGTTAATGGCTTCTTCCCAAATACTAGGATGGAATCCTTTCGATTTTAGCATGCAAGTGCCCATCTCTTTCAATCTTCTGTTCTTCCTTTTAGCTACACCATTCTGTTGCGGTGTATAGGGAATAGTGTGTTGCATTTCAATGCCCTCTTCAGTACAAAAATCTTGAAACTCACCCTTAATGTACTCACCACCATTGTTAGTGCGATTTGCTTTTATCTTCCTTTCTGAAAGTTTCTCTATAGAAGACTTGAAAAATTTGAAGAAACCAAATACTTCTGATTTCAATCCAAGAAAATATACCCAAGTGAATCTAGAATAATCATCAACAAAAGTGAGCACATACCTTGCCTTGTTTAGAGACAGATCTGGAAACGGACCAGCCACATCACTGTGGACGAGATCAAGGGGTTGAGAGGCTCTCCTAGCCTTTCCCTTTTCAAATTTCTTCTTAGGATGCTTCCCCATCAAACAACCATGACAGTTACCTTTGGAAAACTTGATTTTGGGCATCCCATCAACCATATCCTTTGCATGCATGTCATGTAAGCATTTGTAGTTGAGATGCCCAAATCTTTCATGCCACAATTTGCTTTCTTCATTGGCATGCGTATGGAGGGCTGATTGCTTTGAGAGAGGCAGAAAGTGTGAGAACTCATATAGCTTGGAGTTGTGATTTGCAACTCCCTTTGCAATGATCTCACCTGAGACCATGTCTTGTATCTCGACCTCATTTGGAGAAAAGATCACTCTTTTGGGGTCTCCAATATGAGTCATTTGATACACTGAAAGTAAGTTTGTTGTAAGATATGGGACATAAAGCACATCAGAAAAGTAACCATGGTCAATATTGATTCTTCCAATCCCTTGAGAGGAGACTTATGAATCATTTCCCAACATGATGGGTGGGCCAACTGAGCTCTCGAAGTTAGAGAAGAGAGCCTTGGAAGAACACCTATGTCTTGAGGATCCCAAATCTATGATGAAAGAAGCATCTGTTGATGCACTTGCCATGTAGGCATGACATCTTTCTTTGTATTCATATCTGGAAGATTCAGGATTTTTCTTCCTCGCACATGTTGGTACAAGAAGATTGTTCTTCTCAAGTAATTTAGCCATCAAATCTATAGTCTTCCGCATGCAAACACTCTCAGAATGGAAACCTCTATGGCAGTAAGTACACTCTGATTTTCTCTTTTGAAAATGCTTGGTCTTCCTAGAGATCAAAACCTCATTTGACTGGTGGGAACTATCTGTAGGCCTTGTATCATTCGATCTCTTGTCAGAAATATTTTGCTTTCTTTTACCATTCGCTCTCTCTGCAACTATAAGGGATGAATCCAATTTGGGTTTGATCATTCCCATCGAAATCAACTTCTATTATTCTTGAGTAAGAGATTGTGTGAAATCATCAAATGAGGGAAACTTCCATCTTGGAATGGATAAGCTAGCTGACTGGAAAGTAGAGACAAAAAATGAGAAGTTTGCCCCCAACTTTGAGAGAATGGCAAGTATAAGATGCTTGTCTTCTTTCACTATCTCATATATTTTCAACTAGGATATCAAGCTTTTGAACTTGGTGAGAAAGGAATTAATAGATTCAAAGCTGTTAGGACTCAAACATATGAGCTCATTCTCCAATTTGTGCCCTTGCATATCATCTTTCGGTCCAAAAAGAGATTCGAGCTTGTCCCAAACCTCTTTAGGAGAAGTAAGATCGATGACATGAAAGTGTAGATCTTCAGAAATTGAGAGAAGGAGGAGACCAATTGCTTCATCAAGCCAATCCAAGTACTTGGACTTTTCAACTGCACTGAGAGGTTCTACCATCGTTCCGTTGAGTATTTGGGTGAAGATTTTTGATCTCATGAAGAGAGTCATTTTGGATTTCCACTCAACATAGTTGGAATATGTAAGCTTTAGATCCATCTGAATAGAGAAAGTCGAATAGTTGAAGAAGATTCTGAACAGGTGAATAAACCTACAAAACAAGAAAAGTTGTGCTGATGGAGAATGCCACACTTCGACTGAACACTACCTTAAGGACACTTGGAATATATACTAAGTCCTTCACACTTGGCTAGACCTTGCTGGATTTCTCCAATGAATTCAAGTAATAGCACTAGGATTTGTTGTGGAAACTCAGAGGATTCTAGTGCACAAGTGAAAAGATAGTTGCTCCAAGAAATGATGCAACTGTTGCTGCTACAACTGCTGCAATTCGAATAGCTACTTCCTGCTCTGATACTATGTAAGAATCTGCAAGAGATATAGCAACTGTAGCAACTCACAATCAAAATATCAAGTATGTTGCAAAGAATAAGAGAAGGAGACACTCAATGATCACTCATAAACACAAAAGAATAGACAATATCTCAGTATCATACAATGAATACGAATGTAAGTGAATGAGTACAATAGAACTGCAAGGTGCATAATATAGGATTCAAATAGGCCAAGTAGGGCATTCGAATTCCTAACTCAGATTCTGGCTTGGATAATAGTGGAGTCATCATCCAGTCAGTAGTATCAGTCATAAATGATAAAGGTCAGTCAAGTGTGTCTAACTGAGTCTAACATAACCATCTAGGCATAAATCGGGGAAGGGAGACTCCAAGGGAGGCGCATGAGGCTGTCAAAAGGGTTAGTGGAACTCCAGAACTGGATAACTAGGAGTTGTATGTAGGTAGGATGAGTAATCAGTGGAAAAACTGATCAATCAAGACTCCAACTAAATGATAACTACTGGTAGGTGAGCTAAGGCGCTCTAACTGGGAGATAACTGACTGGTAGGTGAGAAAAGGCACCCAACTAGCTATGGTAGGTGGGAAAGGCGCACTTGCCATGCAGAAGACCGAAGGAAGGTGCATTAGGTAGGTGGGAGGCCCCTTAGGGGCTGTAGACAAGCTATGGAGAGCTACAAACAAGCTCTAGGTGCCGGGAGGACCACCATGATGATGACCGGATGCATGCATGCAAAACTGAAAAATGATGGGGAGAATATTCCAACAGTAAACACTCATAATTTACTCACAGTAAAATTAACAATAATGATAAAACAGGTAACTATGCGCTTCTTTGTTTTTTATAGCCATAATCTACACTAAGACACGCCCAAAAATGACTAAGTTAACATTAAATGTTATGTCCGTTGTCCAAATATATCTAGCTTAGATCTTGGTCCTTTCATTACATTAAATGTGTCTGCAATGGACAAGTATGCCTTAAAGAGGAAAAATCCGATTTCCCAAAAGTACTGTATAATGGCTAGTTTTGAAACAAAAACTATAACGGCTAGTTTTGAAACAAAAATTGTAATGACTAGTATTCTCTAGCTTCACCGAAGGTTAGGTGAGTGGCGAAGCTCACTACGCATTTCCCTTCTCTTGATGGAACTTTGCATCACTACCCCCTTCTTTACTTCGTGACTTGATTTACTATGTGTACTTCGCAACACATCTTCAAGTTTGCGAACGTTGCATAACGCGAAAACTGTTGTGTGCAGACTCTACTCTTTGTTTAAGAGAGTCTCCCTTCATTTAAGAGAGAAACGTAAAAATATTCAACCTACGAAGGCTAGGCCGTCAATTCATGTATATCCATAATGTTGAACATTGGAAAAATACTGAGCATAAGAAGGGTCGGCCGACCCTTCATTTAAGAGAGAAATGTAAAAATATTTAATCTACGAAGGCTGGGCCGACAATTCCCAATTTCCAAGTTCCACAGTAAATAGTAGGGATCAGAACATTGGCTAAGTTATAACATATAAAAAATATTTATCTCGAATTCCGACTTCCGATAAGAAGGATCGGTCGCCCCTTCGTTTAGTAGAGAATTGTGAAAACCTATATCCAACAATTCCCCTGTATCTAGAATGGTGAACACAAGAAGGTTCGACTGACCCTTATTGCAATCTAGAACTATTATGAACATAATACTGGGCACAAGAAGGGTTGACTGCCCCTTTATTTATGAGGGAATAGTAAAAATATTCAACATACAATGTCTAGGCCCTCAATTCATGTATATCCAGAATGGTGAACAATGGAAGAATACTGAGCACAAGAAGGGTCGGTCAACCCTTCATTTACGAGAGAAATGTAAAAAAATTTAATCTACAAAGGTTGGGCCGACAATTCTCGACTTTCGACTTCCGCAGTAAATAGTAGGTATTGAGACATTGGCTAAGTTATAACATATAAACAATATTTATCCCGACTTCCAATTTCCGACAAGAAGGATCGGTCACCCATTTGTTTAGTAGATAATTGTAAACACCAATATCCAACAATTCACATGTATATAGAATGGTGAACATAAGAAGGATCGACCGACCCTTCTTGCAGTATAGAACTATTAGGAAAATAATACTGGGAAGAAGAAGGGTCAGCCGCCCCTTTCTTTTTGAGGGAATTGTAAATATATTCAACCTACGAAGGCTTGACCATCAATTCATGTATATCCATAATGGTGAATACTGAAAAAATACTAAGCAAATTAAGGGTCGTCCGACCTTTCATTTAAGAGATAAATGTAAACATATTTCATCTACGAAGGTTGGGACGACAATTCCCGACTCCCAACTTCTGCAGTAAATAGTAGTGATTAAGACATTGGCTAAGTTATAACATATAGAAAATATTTATCTCGACTTCTGTCTTCTGAAAAGAAGGATCGATCGCCCCTTCGTTTAGTGGAGAATTGTGAAAACCTATATTCAACAATTCATATGTATCTAGAATGGTGAACACAAGAAGGATCGACCGAACCTTCTTGCAGTTTAGAACTATTATGAACATAATACTGGGCACAAGAAGGGTCGGCTGCCCCTTCATTTATGAGGGAATTGTAAAAATATTCAACCTACGAAGGTTAGGCTGTCAATTCATGTATATCCAAAATGATGAACACTAGAATAATAATGAGCACAATAAGGGTCGGCCAACCCTTCATTTACTAGAGAAATGTAAAAATATTTAATCTACGAAGGTTGGGCCGACAATTCCCGACTTCTGAATTCCATAGTAAATAGTAGGGATCGAGACATTGGCTAAGTTATAACATAGAAACAATATTTATCTTGACTTCTGACTTATGACAAGAAGGATTGGCTACCCCTTCTATGATTGATTCAATCTCAAATGACTATATAAAATGTGCATTCGATCTCTCCTAGATAATGCTAGCAGATTTGTTCTTAATCGAGCAATTGATTTTGAAAATGAGCAGTCATTCCTTCTCCATTGATCATTAGCCTGAAAATTTGCAAGTATACATCTAATATTAAAACACTAATTGATAATTATACACATTGTATGCATTCTTATATTAACTAGACAATATTTACAGTTTTTTGCAGATAAAACATGTCTGCGTTGTTGAACCTTGGTCAATACCAGGAAATCCCGTTCCTTTATCTGTTAAAATATCACAACCTTTGTTTATTCAAGAATGGATGGTATGTTGAGGTGGATGAACCAAATAATTTGTACCCTGATTTATATCTATTCTTCTTGGATGAGGAAGGAGCTCCAACTCGAGCTGGAATATTGACATCTGCAGATCCCATTTCTGATGATTTATTGCATGTTCAAGTTGAAGTGGTTGAGAGAGACCGGTGTTTCCTTCTACAGGTTGATCTTATGGTTTGTAATTGATAAAAAAAATAATCCTGAAATATATAATGACAAGAAATATTTCTGTGCAGCTCCTCATACAAAAATGTCATTGATATTAGAAATGTAAGATTTTCTATTTCGCAAGAAAGTCACAGAAAATGACTCCAAAAAAGAAAAAAAGGGAAATAAAAAATATATTGTTGGAGGGAAGAAAGTAAAAAAAGGGGGAAGAAAGTATTGTCTGTGAATTTGAATTTTAAAAAAAAAAGAAACTTCATATGAGTCATGAACATTTGCTATACAATTTTTGGGATTATGTCTTTCCAAATTCAATGTTGGGATTTGGTCATCTGAATGTGGGGTCAATGAGGGGAAGTCACTGTTTACAAAATTTTTGAGGGCAGGTAGTACAAAAATATCATATGGGGAACAAATTTTATTTTTATGGTTTCAAGAAAGATGTACCTACGATAAAGAAGGAAATACACAAAAATATGGAGAGTATGTGGGAGGATTTCCCAATGAAAAATTCGCAAAGTAATACATCAATGATTGTTTGGAGGGTGATGATGTGAAAGCACATCCATGTGAAAACTGTATTTTGAGTAATCCCTTTATTGCATCGATCGCTAGGACAGATAGTGAATTGGTACAAGACTCTGGCAGGGTTTTAGTAAAATGCATGAATCAACTGATATCAAAATCTTTAATTCCTTCTTCTAGTTGAGTCACAACCATCAAATGTAACCTATCATTGTCTCTTTGAAGAGCGGGAAACACTAGATGTAACCTATGGAGATTTTAAATCATTCAATGTGTTTTCTGTTTTTTTCGGTGATGATTTGAATCTGTGAAATTTTGGGTGATTTTTGTATTAATATTTGGAAATCAAAATATTCATTTACAGTTGCATGTTTGTGATCATTAAATTCATGAACAGAGTGTTGTTGTTGTGGTTATATATATAGTCACAGTTTTTGTATGTAGTCAAGATATCACCGCAAAATAAACTATTGGTCCTAGGAGTAGAGGGATTGCTCTTTGGAGTTCGGATGTTATCCAACATTGAATATTCTTCCAAACAACCTCATTTTGACCATAATTTCTATCTTTATTATGCACAGATATTCAACCCCGATATTATCAGTGTTTCCAGAGAACATTTTGACGTTGCTATGTGGTTTTCCTTGCTCAACAAAATGGAAATTAAAAAATTCCTTGGTGTATTTGAATAGTTGAAGAATGAATACTTTGTATTTATTTGGGGTTGAGAGCAATGTAAACATAGTATTATTTATAATTACTCAATGTCTGCATATTATAATGTTGGTGAAGTACTGCACATATACAAAAAGTTGTTCAAGGATGTACTTATCCAATATGGATATATATATGAAAAAACAGACATGTTGTTTATAGATGAAGGGAAATATCAACCAACAGATAATAGTAAGGAAACTTGCTTGAAAATTCCAACTAGTTGGACATTTGATGGTTCACAAGAGAGAGAAATAACTATAAAAACAATGTTGTGTTCTCTTTTGAATTATCTCGGGCCTCGTTAAAAAATGGGGCATTGGTTAAAGACATTCAACTTCAAATGACCGTCATATTATATAGACAACAATTTGTATATTTTTGACAACTTCTACATTTAATTGATGTAAATTTTATTGGACAATTCTCATATTATTTATGGACATCGTATCATGTATCTGGTGATGTGTTTCAAATTTTGTTTCAAAAATTGCAGAATGTGAAAGCAATATACATAGAAACATTGAAACATAATACTTTATTGACTGGGTTGTGTGTGTGTTTTTTTATTCGCAGATACTAGAATATTTGTTACTAGTAAACCATTGACTATTTTCGATTTCAATGGAGTTTTGTTTCACGCCGTTCATAAAAACAAATATTCGTATTTCCACGAACACCGGATATCGAATCAACCACAAAGTGATTTTTTATACGTCCATGATTTAAGGAATTTTTTGAAAAATGCTTTGGTATATTTGAAGTTGGGGTATGCACATCCACACAACAAAATAACATTGACAAGTTTTTTCCAACATTATTAAAGAGAACGGGATTGCAAAGGGAACAATTTACAGTAATTTTAACACAAGAATATTGTTCTTCCATAGCCAGAGAGGGTTGAGTTAGGGTGATGGAAATCCTTATGTGTAACATCCCCAAAAATTCACTAAAATTTAAAATTTTTCGAGTAGCATTAACTACTTGTGTTTGTTGTGCGGAAGTATTAAAATGTTAACTTTAAACATACCTAGGCATTTAAATAAAATATGCTTAACGATGACCACTTCTATAATTTGTCGTTAAGACTAAAGGTTTACTTTTCTTATGAACAACGACACCTATCATCACTTCTATTATCTTTGACTAGTGTTTTGAAACTGTCATTTTGTCTTTTATCATCAATCACATGTTGGAATGTTTTCAAGAACCACAATACTTGCATTATGTATTTAAACGTTCAAAAGCATGACACTCGATTTTCGCTCTATGTTAAGAATGATGGTTATCTTCGACTAAATGTTTCTCTTGATGAAATGAAGGGGGTCCTTGAATAGCCCCGAGGCTTACTTAGCTATCACTAGCTAATGCTCCTAAATTCTTTTTGCGGACTGCAGGTAAGACAAAATATTTCAATTGAAGCATGCAAAAGTATTTAGATTTAAATGCTGTATAGAGTTAGTTTCTAAGTTGAGGTATGAATGTTTTTAGAGTAATTATCTGCTCTACAGACTTCTCAAGTATTTAATTGCTTTGGATCGATTAACCCTATATACTTTGTTTAGCTATAGCATTCATTGTTTAACTAATGAAATTCGCTTAGCAACCTACTCTAAGCGAGAACTATGACAATGTACATAAATTTCTAAAACCTAATATTATCCTAAACTATGGATAATCATTGTATTACATTATATATATAATGTTTCATCAAAGGCTATAGGAAAAGCATTGAAATATATTTGAATTACAAAAATTGTAATCAAGATACTTTTATTATGCACTTTGGTTAAGGTATGATTTGGCAACACTTATGGGTTTAATGTGCATATTACGAATTCTATAAACAATATGCGTAAGCCTATATGCATCACCTATATGCAATACGACAAAGTATGATACTATATATTTGAACTCAAAGTATAAACAATCATATGTAAGATAACCTGAAGGTGTGAAACTATATGCATAAACAATGCAAGAACTATAATCCTAAATTGTATGTATGTAACATTTCTATGGTATAAATAATACAACCCTAACCTATATGATTATATACCAAATCACAATAATGATCAAGGTTTTAACACTGTAGTGGGTATGCCTTGGAAGGCACTCAAACCAAAGGCTTAGGCATTAAATGTTTCCATAACTACTACCTCGGTGGATTTCTCGATGGCTGCTCTCGTGGCCAACTTCACATGAATAAAATGGAGGTAAGGTATGACTGTTAACTGGGCAATGTAAAATTGCCGAGCTGTACATCGCTTAGTATGGTAAGGTCCTAGCTGGATCTCTGTGTTGGCAGGTCATTTCGTCATTGGTGACATTGGTATTTAATGCAATTTAATGCAGTTGGTGGTCGTAACAATGTAGGCCTTGGTGGTTGGATCATCACCGTTGATCTTGTAAATGTTCTTGGGTTTTGGGATAAACCCTAACCTTCACATACACTACCGTCGAGACCATGCCTGTAGCATTCATTTTGCATGAGCGAGTGGGGAGGGAGAGGATGACAGGCCCTCTGGTTTCCAAGGTTTGTAACCATAACTTATTTTTGCCTTCCAAGGTTTCGATGGTGTGACCAGCTACCTACATCTGGTAGTAAGAGTATTGTAAAAGAGAATGTAATGTACAGGTTTAACACCATAATGTAATGCGTTTGAAGTTTTGATACCATGAACTGTTGCTGGTAGGGTTTTGCTGGTGTTTCAATGGTTTGCGTTGTTTTACGGTCCGAACATCTACGAGTGTAACAATGTTAAACCCATCGAGTAACATAGTGAGTGTTTTCAAACGTTGAGTGTTCATATGTGCTTCGGGCATGTAATACGAATAGACTTTGGGTTCTTCTTGGAGTTAAAATACGGTGCTTCGAGCACAAACTTTATGCATTGAAGGAGCTGGTATTTCTAGATAAAGATCAGGTAATGTTTTATACTACAGTTGCATTTTTCAGTAGTTAACTGTTTGGCAATGTCCTTTGCTTTAAGCTTTCATTCTAACTTTAACCCTGTGTGTAATGCCTGGCAGGTATACCTCTCGAGCAAGATGGTGTTATCCCATAAAGAAAATGGATGCTTGATGTCCTGTAAGCCTCGGTGACATCCTTCAGGGGTTTACAACAGTTGAGAAGGTTTTGTTTGTTTTTGTTTTTGCTGGGATTCGAAGGCGTATACGTGGTTGTGCAGTTAATTGTAAATTTTAAACTTGAAGCTGTAAGGATTTTGTTTATGAGGGCTTGCCACTTGAGCTGTAGCTCACAACATTTCAATATGTTTTTCTTCCGTTACTGTTACAGTTTTCTATTGAAGCTTTAAATTCGAAGTCTTATTTGAACACTGCTATAAATATGAAAAGCCAATGTTAACTATTTGTCTTAAATCGAAAATGTTTTTGTCATAATACTGGATGAAATTTTTGTGGAAAAAAAATCATTATGTTTACATTGTGGTGTGCGTTTTGAACCTTCGTCTTGGCTCTAGTTTCATTTATTTCGAAGAGTATTTGAATGGCAAGTTTTATGTCGATTTTGGTTTTGCAAATGTGAAGTTGATGCACAACTAAAAGTATGCCTTCAGCACCTCCAGGTTACATTGAGTTTGTTATGAATATGGATTTAGGGTTAAGCCTGATGTTATGTTTAAACTACTCATGTTTTGTTTAACAACCCGAGCCTTAATCGAGTTGTGACCCTGTCGAGGGTAAACTGCCCAAACTTACATTTTGTTTTTAAAGGAAGTCATGGAGGGTTTCAAAACCTGTTCTTAGTACAATATTGTTTGGTAAATAAATGTGTAATAATACTGGTAATGTGTACTACCATTTGCTGAAGCAGAATACTAATTCTCTGTTGTAAAATAATACTTATATTTGTTTATAAAAGATCGACTAATGTGTTTCGGTATTTAAAAGCATTGTGATATCCTTGTTTAGTTTATACATGTTTTATGCAATACATAACTCAATGTATGAATTGTTTAATGTTTTAATAAGTAAGTTTTGATAATTCTCTGTATAAGTGATTTGATTCGAAATAAATATATTTACTGTAATATAATATTGATATGGGAAATGCTTAGAATAATATACTATTATAAATGAAACCAAGGGTTTTGTTGTCAAGTGTATACAAATGAAAAATACTTAAGTTCCTAGTTAGATTCTGAATCATCTACTGAAAGGGAGACAGTATTACAGTATTGAAATAATATAGCTCCATTTATAAAAGAAATCATTTAAATTTATTCATTACATAATATCATTCTGATCCTTTCTAAATATTCTTCCCTGTACTAGAGTACAACACTATGACTAGTGTGTGGAAAAATGTAGGGAAGCATTTATTATTCAATCATTCAATCATTTAACTATATCATTCATATTACATTTTAACCTAACATATATAAATTACAGAAATAAAAATATTCATTAATAGTGCAGAATATCTAAGATTTATTTGGGAAATTGATAACATAAACATTCAGATTTATTATACTAACTTGACAAAAATAAATAAGATAACACAATCTGAACCTGGAAATTTGTAGAAGAAACAAACAGCCAAAGGATTCCGTTCCACCCAACCTACTCCTGAAGAAAGCCGAGCTACTTGCCTTAGGACCCCCAAGGCTATTCACTGAACCACTAGGACAAAGATGCTGTGTGGAGTAATGGAATAAATTCCCTTGCAACTCAACAGTAGTACTTCCTTCTTTTATCAATATTGAACCCAGCAATGTGGCTACACTAGTTCATAATGTAGTGTTAGTTCACTCATTCACTTCTAACTTCCCCTCATCAAATCTCTTGTGCTCAGAAAATTAGCACAAGGTAAGATTGAACAGCCTCCTGCTGAATTTGATGGGTAGATAAGTAGCATCCCTAGGTCTTTGGTTAGTTTATTTTAGTAAATGAGCCACCTACTCAGTTCCACTTTCTTGGGGAACATGACCATAAAAGTAGGGAAGTTTCCCCCTACAACAGTTAGAAGTGAGTTGAGCATGCAGCCAAGTGTTAGTTTGCTCTCCACCCCAGTCCATTCCTCCTAGTGGGTCATTGAACACTCATTCAACGGTCTCTTTTGGATGTTTGTCTCCACTTTTATTTATTAAAAATAAAATATTCAAAGTAATTAATTATAGTCATCCTTGACCCCACTTTGTCAATAGTCATAAAACTTTACAATAAAAATAAAACATAATGTTTTCATCATAACATAAAATGTCTAGAGTTTGGGTATGTGACAAACACCCCCTCTTAAGTTGAACATCGTCCTCGATGTTACTTTATTCATCATCCTCTTATTCCTACTGGAACAAAATTGGATATGCCACCCGCATATTACTTTCTAATTCCCAAGTTGCTTCATCCGTACTAAGGTGCTTCCACTGCACCTTTACCTGTCCAATGGTACAATTACGAAGCAAAATTTCCCTCTTGTCGAGAATACAATTCGGTTCCACTAGAAAATCTCCTTCTGGTTCCACCTGTACATCATTCCAATTAATCACATGAGTAGCATCATGCACATATTTTTTTAAAAGAGAGATGTGAAATACATTATGTACTTTAATATTTGGTGGAAATGCCAACTGATATGCCACTGGTCCTACCCTGGACAAGATTTCAAAAGGTCCGCAATACCTTGGTGCTAATTTAGCACAGCTTCCCAATCTTAGGGAACTCTTCTTAGGTTTTACCTTGAGGAACACATGTTCACCAACCTGAAACTCTTTCTAAGTTCTTTTGATATCTGCATGACTTTTCTATCTATCTTGTGCAATTTTCAAATTGCCTTGAACCCATTTCACGGTTAGTTCCATTTCTCTTAACAAATTAGGGCCTAGCATTAACCTATCAACTGGATTACTCCAAGAAATAGGAGTATTGCATTTTATGCCATATAAAATTTCAAAGGGACTGAGTTTTGTGGAAGCTTGATAATGATTATTATAAGCAAACTCAGTAAGATGCAAATATTCCTCCCATTTACCTAGCTGATCTCTAACCTACAGTCTTAACATGTCCTCAAGAATTTTATTAACTCTTTCAGTCTTCCCATCTATTTGTGGGTGAAATGATGTACTAAAATTTAAATTAGTATCTAAACCTTTAAATAAAGATTTCCAGAAATTCCCTATAAACTTCGAGTCTCTATAAAAAATTATAACTTTCGGAATACCATGCAAATGAAAAATCTGCTTCATAAAAAATTCAACGATGTTAGCAGCCTTGTAAGTTGTCTTAACAGGTATGAAGTGGGCTGCTTTACTGAGTTTATCCACAACTACCATTATGGAATCATTCTATTTTTTATTTTTAGGTAACCTGGTAATAAAATCAATACTAATTATGTCCCACTTCCAATCTGGAATAGGCAGTGGCTGTAATAAACCAGCTGGGTGTCTGTGTTCAGCCTTTACTTACTGACACTCTATACACTAAGCAATATATTCAGCTACTTCACTTTTCATACATGGCCAAAAATAATATTTTCTCAGCATAGTTATCATCTTTTGGTAACCAGGATGTGCTGAGTATGGACATTTATGCAATTCATTTAAAATCAGCAACTTAATTTCAGCAACATTAGGCACATAAAGTCTGTTTTTATACAGCAGTAACCCTCTTTCATCAATTCTGAAATCTATTATAGAATTTTCAGCATTATCTTCAACAATTTTATTAAGTAAATTCTGATATTTTTCATCCAATCCGATTCTTTCCTTAATCTTATTTTCCAGATCAGTTTTATATGTGCTGATTGCTGAAACAAAATTTAGCCTAACATTCCTGTTTAAGGCATCAGCAACCTTATTTTGCTTTCCTTTAATGTGCTAAATCTCAAAATCATACTCGCTAGGGAAAGCTAGCCACCTAGATTGCCTTGCATTTAGATTTGGTTGATCCAACAAATATTTTAATCCTTTATTATCAGTCATTAAAATAAATTTTCTTCCAATTAAATGATGTCGCCACATTTTTAATGCATGTATTACAGCAACCAATTCTAAGTTGTAGGTTTCATAGTTCTTCTTATGAAACTTTAATTTTTTAGATTCATATGCAATAGCATGACCTTCTTGTGTTAAGACCCTGCCAAGTCCACCATTGCATGCATCCGTGCATATTATGAAATCTTCGTTGGGATCAACAATTTTTAAAATAAGTGTTGTTGTTAATAACTCTTTTAGTTTCCTAAAGCTTTCTTCACATTTTTTATCCCATACAAATTTCTTACCTTTCTTTTGTAAAGATGTTATAGGATTTGCTATTCTAGAAAATCCCTCAATAAACTTACGATAGTAACCTGTAATTCCCATAAAAGATTGCACACTAGTTACATCTTTGGGGCACGCCATTCATTAATTTCTTTTATCTTGTTTGGGTCTACTGCAATTCCATCCTTGGATATCACATGCCCTAGGTACTATATTTTATCTTTATAAAAATCACATTTGCTGAACTTAGCGTAAAGTTGTTCTTCCCTTAATACTTGTAAAACTATCTTTAAATGTTCGTCATGTTCCTCTTTCATCTTAGAATAAATTAGAATGTCATCAATAAAAACCACTACAAATTTATCCAAGTATTTATGTAACATGTTGTTCATTAAACACATGAAGACTGCTGGAGTGTTGGTCAGCCCGAAAGGAATAACCACTAACTCATAGTGTCCATAGCGAGTTCTGAATGCAGTCTTAAAGATGTCCTCATCTTTAATTCTGACTTGGTGGTACCCCAACCTTAAATCTATTTTAGAGAATATTGTTGCACCGCATAGTTGATCAAACATATCATCAATGTGGGGCAAAGGATATCTATTCTTTATAGTCATGTTCTTTAGCTGACGGTAGTCTATGCATAAACGCATTGTTTCGTCTTTCTTTTTAACAAAAATTACGGGTGCTCCCCATGGAGACACAGTGGGTCTTATATAATTTTTATCAATCAATTCTTTAAGCTGTGATTTAAGTTCATTAAGCTCCAGAATATTCATTCTGTAAGGAGCCTTTGAGTTTGGTACCGCTCCTGGTACTAACTCAATGGTGAATCGAGTTCCCTTTTTGGAGGTAGTCCTGGAATTTCTTCCGAGAATACATCAGAAGATTCCTTAAGAATGGGTATATCTTCCATCTTTAAATTATATTCATCAGTGGATTGTTCGTCATTAATTACATTTACAACAAACAACTTACACCCTTTTCAAACAGCCCTTTTAAATTGTAAAGTAGAAATTTGTCTAACAGATGTCTTTCTAGGAATACCTTTTACTGTTACAGTTTCACATGCATCATTTAAACAAGTAAAAGTCTTTTCAAAGCAATTTAATACAACTCCATGTTTTTCTAACCAATCCATTCCAATCAGAATGTCATAAGAACCTAAAGGTAACACATTTAGTTTAACATGAGTCCTAAACGGATTCATCAATAATTCACATTCTTCCACATAATGAGTCACCTATCTTTTCGTGCCAGTAGCTAATTGAACCAACCATGATTTATCAAAATTATCTATTTTTAGATTGCAACATTTAACTAAATCAGGGGAAACATAGCTAAGACTTGCCCCTGGATCAATTAAAATAGAAATGGGTTTATTTTTCAGCATACCTTCCACTTCAACCATGGAAGTTTGATGATCAGCTTGTCTGTTTTCCAAAGCTGCATTTATTCTGGGTATCTCCCTTGCTAAGTCACCAACACTAGCCTCCTCTTGTATAGTATGTATTTTGTTGACCACCTTCTTTCTGAGTGGGCAGTTTGATGCATAGTGAGGTCCCTGACATTCCCAACATTTAATGCCCCATATTTTGACTAGGCATGTTTATGAGTTAGACACCTTTCACTTTATTGCTTGTATCTATTTGACTCAGCTAGACAGAGTGAACTATATTTTCGGCATGTTAGACATGATGATATGTTGCTACGGTGTTAATGATGTTACTATATTCATGCAGTTATTAAAGTTATGATTATCATGAGATTCTTTTATTTCATAATGACAGTGTAGGTTTGATAATCGTCCTCGAGGAAATGTGATATATATGATGTGGTAATTATGCTGTGATCGATTTGATGATTTTATGTGATGAAATAAATGATGCTGACAATGTGGATCAGACAATGATAGAATGGGAAATATATGTTTTAGCGTTTTCATTGATGAAATGTAAAATATATGGTGTTGTACGTGGATGCCATCCTATGATGAAATTGATAGAACTATTATATTCCATGCATACATGTGATGTGATAAAATTGTGACATGAAATAAAATGATGTTGATGATATGGATCAATTGGTGATCGAATGGAAATGCTTGTTATAAAATGTGTATTCTGCGGAATACTAACCTACAGGACACGAGGGCTATGGGATAGCCGGACACTTGATCTGATATATGGATAAGAGCTTATCCATGCAGGGAACCTTGGCAACCGAAACTAATGATATGATGACATGGACCAATAATCTCGATAGCAGCAGAGTATGATTTGATAAGGGCGTAGGCCCAGTATGTTGAGAGGGATGGATGTGTTTCCCACCCTATGTTCCTATGATACCCGAGGTCATGGGAGGGCTGTGCTGAGACACGCTCCCCATGTAGTTGTGATGATGATGGTCGGATGCCTACTAGGGGAGGATAGGTCCGCTGTACAGCCGACGCTATCGCTCTCAAGTTCTATGTGGTCAGGTCGATGAGTCCGACATCCACTTTTATACTAGCAGAGGAAGGATAGGGAGGATGTGGTAGTAGGTTAGGATGGGAGGATATGATAGTAGTACTGTTTTGGGTTGGGTATTCGTTGGTCTTGAGTTAGTGGTAGTAGGTAGCTTTCCTTTGTACCTGATTGATTGAACAAATGTAATCACAAAATAATGAAATGAAATCTTAAAGGTTAACTCGTAAAGTAACCGACGATGTTTTAGTAATATTATGATGAATGTATACTTGTTCAGTTTGCATAAAGTATTATTACTATTAGTTAGCTGTTATGCATAGGAATATGACGTATGTTTATAGTACATGTCCGTCTTGTGCATACACTGGCCACGTATGCACATTATGCACATGCGCAATAATATTGGTTTACAACCTGCTTATCAAGATTTAACAATCTTATAAGTTATCATAGATAACTCAATTAAGTATTTACTGAATGACTTAATTAGTAAAAGATTGTCAAGTTCTAAGGTGTAAAATAAGTTAATTAGTCTTTGTGTGTGAACATGGTAATGAACGATTAAATAAGTGTCATTAATTGCAAGTATCCTCAAGTGAATGTGTCTCCAATATGAAGTATGGAAGTTAAACACTAATACTGGAAGAGTGTACTCTATCATTGTTGATTATGATTAAGTAAACCATTAAGTGTATTTCATTATTTATATCCAGAAGTACTATGTTGACACTTATCAAATTAACAAATAAATATTTTAATTATTACTCACAATTAATTTAATCACTATTATTATTAATCATTATTGTTATTAATATTATTATTAAATTAATGATAATAGTGATAATAATCCTTTTTATAACGCATAGTGGATTGAATAATAATAAATTTATTAAATAGATTATTCATTCAATTAATTAACGGAATCATTCCAAGTAAATTAAAAGGATTGTTTAAATAAATTATTGAATAATTCCACTACCCGAGAGAAATTTGGGTGATTTAAAATAATATATAATCCACCTTTATGCCTTAAAAAGGTGGTTGCATTAATGATTTGTACCTCCTAAAACGGTGAGAGCTAGGGCGGTGGAGTGATAAGGAAGCTATGGAATTATGGAGGAAAAGATTTCTATAAAGAGGAGTTTTACAAAGTAGTAAGGGGGTTATTTGTGGGAGGACTGTGAGGATTTTTCGTTAAAAAGGAGGAATGCCGAGGAGGGGGTTAACTCAATGCCGAGGAGGGGGTTAACTCGAAGCTTTGAGGAGGTGGGAAACTCAAAAGGAAAGTCTGAGGAGGGGGTTAACTCAACAGATGATTACCATGGAGCTATGGAAAAGAAACTTGGAAGGTTGCTCTCGAGATTATCGGTCTGTGGGCTCGGGGGCTTGGAAATCCATTGATTTCCTAGGGTCAGCACGATAATAGCTGATCGGCAGGGTGGACACATCATTTTGGGTTGCTAAGGTAACTTGCAGAACCCACCACGTAAGTCTCTTGATCTTACTGCAAAACGACAAATTCAGGTATTTTTCTGAACCAGCTTAAATAGATTGTATTTTCTTTTATTTCCAAGCTATGCATGTCAAAAGATCAGAGTTAAATGAAAAGTTTTTTTTAGATTTGTTTATTTAAGTTGCAGAGACATATAATCATTTAGATAACAGAGACATAGACAGTCGAATTTTTCCAGAAAACATAAGGAAAGAACTTGGTATTCACATGAACCTGGAATAGAGACCGAGTGCCTAGATAGGGCACTACATTTGGTATCAGAGCAAATGCTCAAACCCTGAGACCTTAGGGCCTAACAACACCTAGAATCATAGGGAAATTTACTAGAGAATAACAAACAACAGGATGTCTGCAACAAAAGGGTAGATAACCTGAAGAGCCCTTTTTCCCATTTAATTATAAAGCATAATTAAAAAAAAACTGAATTCGAACGATATATATATATAACTGCTTATGAAATCTGTGAATATATAACTGTTAGTATCTTAAACAGAGCCACATTCATAGGAAAATGTTGAGGCCCCATTTTGACAGAGCCTCGTGGGTTGAAGGCTTCATTATAAAACAAGAGAAATAAAACAATAATCATAATTAGGGTTCAGCCTAGATTTCATTAAACAAACCCTTATTCAAGGAGAAATAACGCCCTATGAGCCCTACGGCAATATACCACATTATGGATTCTGGAAGCCGCACCAAACCTGTTTATACTATCTACTCAAAAAAAAAAATCTGAAAGCAGTACAATGACTAGAGTATTAAATTCATAAATTATACACAACAATATCTCTATAAATAAATTCAACAAGACCATGAATATGATATTCTATAACAAGTACTGAAGAACTATTTATAACAAATAATGATAGTCTATAACAATATTGAAGAACAATCTGTAAAATTAAATTTATATTTATTTTATGGTAAGCATTTCGAAAGAGCAAATATTTCTTATTACTCATTGTTATGACAATTAAAATACATTACTAAATTTAATTAAGATTTCATATTGAAATCGCAAGAATGAGGAAGACAATAGCATCCCATGAAATGCAAACACCAATTACCAAACTGTTACAAACTAGTTATTATAATTAGTTAAGTTAAAATAACATTAAGTGAACTATGTCTGATACAATCTACCAGTCCAAAATGGAAACCTAAAACTACACTGAAATTGGAATGTTGCAGAAATGAACCTTCCAATATAAGAAATCAAATAAAACTGCAACTCCTAATTACAGTTGACAAAATAGTACATTCATCTCTCAATAGAAAGAAAATCCTTCAAAAATTAAATGCTAAGAGCCCTGAAAGCTCACTCGTGTATCTGCCCTCAATGACTATAGCTTAAATATGCTCCAACACCTATTGTTCTACCCTGCATATGGGTGGTATTGACCATTAGTACTACCTCCATAAGCTCCCCTCCCACTCCCATAAGCACCGCCACTGCCATAAGGACCACCAACACGGGAGTCAAAACTACCACTATAAGCGCCCACTACCTCCACCAACCCCACCAACAGTGCATTCCGAGCCCAATGTCCAGGTCGACCACATTTAAAGCAATCCGAACGACCTGGGGCTCTGTCATCATAATCCGCTCTCCCGGAACTGTATCCACCACCTTACCCATAATCGGAATCCCCCCTATCTTAGGTTGTGCTTATTTAACGGACATGCTTCGACCATTTAATTCCCTCCCATGCAATTCACTAATGGTAGATTCCATGGACCGCAGATCTCCAAAAGTCACAAAACCAAAGCCACGTGGACGATCAGTTCTCGATCCAACATAACCTGAGCATCCACGACTTTGCCAAAACGGCTGAAAGTGCTCTCGAGTTCTCTATCCGATGTATCCCAAGAAAGCCCTCCAACAAATACAAGGCACTCCTCCTTTCCAGATATTATTGCTTCCAGTAGCAGCTCTTGCATGAAGATTCTACTACGAACCTCACCTGCACTATCCTAGAATTTTTTTTTACCTTACAGTTCGGCCGGCAAAAGGCCGTATTCCAACTCTAACCCTAGTGATTCCTCCTCTTCTCTTCTCGCTATGCTTCGGCTCGGCTGCTCCTCGCCATAGGCACCACAAGCATCACCACCAGCTCCACCTCCATAGCCACGAGAAGCACCTTCTTCTTAGCCTCCCAAGCTACCACCTTCATAAACTCCGTAGCCCTACCATCAAGCCCGCTGCTAGGGCCGAAACCAAGCTCACTCTCGAGCATACCGTCAATGCCGAATAAAATCCATTTTCTTCCTTATATAGGGAGTAGGTTTGACGCCATGTAAGGCGGTTTCTGCGTTGTCCCTGGAGTGGTTTGCCATACCGTCTTTTCATGTGCGGACGAGCTGGTGGATGACACATGTAAGGGCGGTATTCATTCCGCAACCGCCCCTCCCCTTATCTCCCGAGTAGGTTGATGGTGCGGATTCGCCGTGAGCCGTTGATTTCCTTCCCATCGCTAAAGCCTATGATCTCCGTGGAGCCATGTCATCCGTTTAAAAGGGCCCATGCATCACCTATCCTCCATCGTCCAAGTGCCAACTCATGGGGGGGGGCCCACGCATCCTCTATCACCTGAATGCTCAACACCGAGAGCAAAGAGACAGTGGGCCCACGCACTCGACACACCACGCATACCCTCGAAGTCCAGGCACCGAGCTGACATAAGAGTAATGCGTGCCCAGCACTAAGGGCTTCATCATGGAACCGATTGCCAGGCCAACGAATCACATATCCTCCATCGCCCACCGAGCTCACATAAGGTAATGCGCACAGCATCGAGAGCCATCTGGCCCACACAGTCAGCATATCGGCATACAACTGAGAATACCAAGCACCAAGCTCACACAAGAGCTTACCTATCCTTGTATCCAAATTTGTTGAATTCGTATGAAGAAAATACATGCACAAAATCGAAATTGTCTGCATATGGTAGTTCTTTGAATAGATGCTCACAATATGATGGTTTGTGTTATGCTAATAATTGTTTGGAGTCGATGGAGGACAAGAGCTTTAATTCTACATTCGCTGTTGTCACCAACGTCACAATTGCAGCATTTAAAAAAAAAAAAAAGGGGTCTTCATCTTAAGAAAAGAGATGTCTCCAAACTTTAAACTTTCAGGAATTTTAAATAATTTGAATGACACATTTTATGTGGAGGAATGGAAATGTATTACGTCAAATATTAAGGAATGAAAACAATACAAAATCACCCATCATTATCATTTTAATTTTGTTTATTAAAGCTTAATTAATTTATTTAATGGGTGGAAGCCTTAGTGTGTGGAGAGTTGGTTAGGGTAGAGGTTACTTTTATTGAATGTCAAACACTTATAACATATCAATTAATATTATGTCATCTATTTTCCTTTCTTTTCTTTTATATCATTTTAGTCATGCACTTCTAAAATTTTTATTTTATTTTATTTTTAAAGTGAAATAAGATATACTAACAAAATAAATAATTACATAAAAAGAAAAAAATGTGAGGATTTAACAAAATATGTAAACATGAGAATACTTGAAAATTTCAAAATATAAAACAAAATTTTAAAAGATATGAATATGTAAAAATATAATAGGCTTAAAGTAAAATAAAAACGATGTTTTCACTAGTTGAGCAAAAAAAAAAAGATGTTTTCATTAGTAAAGATTTTGGTACATTTTTCAAGAAATAAATATGTCTACAAAACTCTGTAGAAGTTATACATAATCAAATTTATAATAAAAGAAGGATGAGGAGTTCTAACTAAGTAATATCAATAATGAGTTTTGTAATGTTGTGTAAACAAAACATACCTCAATTTTTGCAATTTTTGTATTGACCAATAAAATGCATTCATCTTTATTGTATATTTTTTTTTTTACAAAACAAAAATATTTTCAAAATATATATATATATTTAAGATATGTTTCTAAAGAATGAAAATGTATGTATGTAGAATGCAGGCCAGTCTAGCATAAGGACTAACATATTTTGTGAATCATATTTCCGGAATTTTATAATATAGTTAGAATGATATGAAGTTATTATTTTATGTTTAATATAATATTTTTAAATATTACAAATAATTATTGAGTAATTTCTAAGTGTAATTTTAAAAGTAAAATAATTTTTAATCTATTAATTATAAAAGAATAATATTTAAATATAGATTTATAACAAAATTGATGTTGTAAGTTTACATAAATATGGTTTAATAATAAGCAATGAGGTGATCGAATCTAAAAAAAAAAAAAAAACTTGTCGAGACTTCAACGTATAGTCGAAGAGACGAAACAAACACTTAATCTGAAAACAAGGAACCGCTAAAACGAGCATGGCAAGCTGAACGCTAAGACGCTAATTTCACTACATGACAAAATCATTAATGAAAACGACCATAGATTCCAACACGTTGATCCTAACAAACTGTTCCTTGCACATAAGTATAAATGTAGGCATTTTAAGGAGCACTGCATTAGGTTTTCCTCGTGAGGTGAAATGACAAGGTAGAAACGAATCCCTTTATTTTCTTATATTTCTTCTCTAAGTACTACAAAGAATGGAAATTTTTATATATCAACTAAGAAGGGAAAAGTTGTGTTTTAATCTAATAATGAAATTCCTAGATTGCATTAGTTGCAATGCCATGTAACCTCATCTAGTTCTATTGAATAGGTTTTACATGTTGGGTGATTAACACGTTTTAGGGATATGTGAATGTGTGAATTGTTAGGACAACCACATCTACACTTTGCTTGAGTTTAATAAGAGAACTTGGTTAAATAAACATGGAGTGGTGTTTGAGCTGCTACTTCCCCACAACGAATTACATGACATTAATATGTGTGCATAGATAACTTAGTACAAGGTACAAATTAAAGTGAAAACTCGTGAACCTCTCATAATTATGTTCACGAATGAAATTTCCATTTAAACATAAAGATAAACGTTATATAGAGTAGTGAAAAGTACACTACATTATTTAGATAAGATAATGGATGGAAATAAAATTTGCTCGATACAAGGACTAGGTATCCTTTTGAATCCCATTAGGGAAAACACCATGCGCTTAAACAAGGAGGTTGCATATAAAGCTTATTAAAAGACTA
The DNA here is from genome assembly GCA_027924585.1 of Larix kaempferi. Taxonomy (NCBI): domain Eukaryota; kingdom Viridiplantae; phylum Streptophyta; class Pinopsida; order Pinales; family Pinaceae; genus Larix; species Larix kaempferi. The sequence continues at coordinate 19,915,480 of BSBM01000994.1, read as the reverse complement.
TTTCATTAAGGGGAACATGGCTTAGACTAATTACATATTGGTGTAATGGTGCGAAAGGGTTTTGAGAAAATTTTGGATTAATCATACCTAATATAGTGATCATTTCGGGTAATAATAAGAGAGTCATAAGAATCTCAACACAGTCGTCAACTTAACTCAATTAAAGCGGTTTCTATGAAGTTCTACTATGATTGAGCATATTACGCAATGATGTTCTCGTTCGAATTGTAGGGGTAGACCAAGGATATTTATATATATATATACTAGTAATTACCCTTGCGATGGTAAGGGTGGGAACAAAACTAGCTATGAGAATCTTAAGGAATTGAAGAAGTAATGGTTTCCCAACAAATGATATTGGTTTGAAAATGAGAATAATAAATAAACACGATAACAATTGTATTTGATAAGAAATAGCCATGAAAACCTTTTAAACAATAATAGTTCTCCTAATTTAATAATGCTACGATACTTTTGTTATTGTTTATTACCGATAAGTGAAATGGCAAGGTGATGTACCTTAAAGATTGTAAGGAATGAAGAAGCGTTCTAGTTCTATTAGTTAATTATGATGATGGAGTCCAATTACGTTTAATAATGCGTCGATTTGTCAAATAAATAAACATTCGTGTTCAAATATTAACGGATGATGGTTACCACTATTAGTGACTAGGACAATTGTGTTGCTACCCATTATGTACAGGATCTACAGGTGACACATTTATATATAAAGGCAGGGATCATCGATAGAAACAAGAGATGTATTGACCAAACCTAATAAGGTAGTAAATGGAGTAAGGATATGGTAGGAAGCTAACAAAATGGGAGATAATTGAAGGTCAATAACACTCAACCTATAGTCTAACAACCGTTATAAACCAAGTACTTGGAATTTGTAATAAAACTATGTTTTAAGGGAAAGAGTGTATTTCCAATTTATGAGAAATGATGAAATTAATTATTGATGAGAATGGGCATCTTTACAAACTGTCAAGAAAGGGAGTAAGATTATATGTGTATCTCATGTCTAGTGATAATGTGTAGTTGTATGAGGCACTCCAAATAGAGGTGGTAAGTCAATATTTAAGGTATGTGTGAATGGATTCCCCTATTGGAAAATTTAATTAGTAGTAAGATATGGGAGATATCTATGTATTAAATCAACCCGTAAAATTTCTATGTGTAATGTGCAATTAATCATGTTTTAATATAGTAAGTGGAAGGAGATTGAAGTAACTAGGTATGTGCGAGAAAGGGGTAAGGGTTATATGCCGCTAGTCTTGCTTAGGTTAAATTGTCATGATGGGGGAGATATTATTGAGAAACAACTAGGATTTAATAATTACAAAATGAACGAGCAGTAAATTATAAAAGTGGGTAAATTATTGAGGGACTAATGAAGTTACCGTGAATGAAGGTGCGCCGAACCCTCAACCAGGTTAAGTGAAATAGTAATACAAGTAAATGGGGTGATAATGGAGGCAAAGTAGGAACCGATGTGCACCCCAATGAATAAAGTTACGTTGTTTAAACCCTTAACAGATACTATCAGTTAACTTAAGCATTCTGGTAAGATATAGTTACTATGAACATCCTAATAAATGATACTTCCCCTGATTTAATATTGTTACGATACTTATGGTTATCAAGGATGCAGATTGCTTATTAACACTAAAGTAATAAGAATGTTTGACCTTAGGATGATATAACAGGGATCTTCATCTCCTAGGAGAGGTGTGAAAATCTTAAAGATCCTTGTAGTCGCTTGTTGAATAATTAAATATTATGAACTCTCAGCTCACTTTTTCAAAAAAAAATCGTTGATCATTTCATGCTAAGATTGGATCAATATAAGCTTTTGTGATGAGTAAACCTCTCTGGATGTTCTAACTTGAAGGATGTTACTAAACGGTATGAAATAGGATACTAAGGTGGATAGAACATGATTATAACATTTAGGCATTCCAGGCATAATATTGAGATCCAACAAAAGGATTAATCTAAATGTTTCTTTAATTATTAGAACACACATCGGGGGATAAAAGAAGCAAAGCCATAGTATAATACCGACATATTCGGTCAAGTCAAAGCTGAGTAAGACAATTATGGCCAACACCTGCTACTTGCATGAATGAAGAGGTTAGGCATCAAGATTTTCCCTGCATTATTATGACCATAACTTCGGGACGAAGTTTCCTGAAGGGTGGGTGTATGTAATGCCCCATATTTTGACTAGGCATGTTTATGAGTTAGACACCTTTCACTTTATTGATTGTATCTGTTTGACTCAGCTAGACAAAGTGAACTATATTTTCGGCATGTTAGACATGATGATATGTTGCTACGGTGTTAATGATATTACTATATTCATGCAGTTATTAAAGTTATGATTATCATGAGATTCTTTTATTTCATAATGACAGTGTAGGTTTGATAATCATCCTGGAGGAAATGTGATATATATCATGTGGTAATTATGTTGTGATCGATTTGATGATTTTATGTGATGAAATAAATGATGCTGACAATGTGGATCAGACAATGATAAAATGGGAAATATATGTTTTAGCGTTTTCATTGATGAAATGTAAAATATATGGTGTTGTATGTGGATGCCATCCTATGATGAAATTGATAGAACTATTATATTCCATGCATACATGTGATGTGATAAAATTGTGACGTGAAATAAAATGATGTTGATGATATGGATAAATTGCTGATCGAATGGAAATGCTTGTTATAAAATGTGTATTCTGCGGAATACTAACCTACAGGATACGAGGGCTATGGGATAGTCGGACACTTGATCTGATATATGGATAAGAGCTTATCCATGCAGGGAACCTTAGCAACCGAAACTGATGATACGATGACATGGACCAATAATCTCGATAGCAGCAGAGTATGATTTGATAAGGGCGTAGGCCCAGTATGTTGAGAGGGATGGATGTGTTTCCAACCCTATGTTCCTATGATACCCGAGGTCGTGGGAGGGCCGTGTTGAGACACGCTCCCCATGTAGTTGTGATGACGATGGTCGGATGCCTGCTAGGGGAGGATAGGTCCGCTGTACAGCCGACGCTATCGCTCTCAAGTTCTATGTGGTCAGGTCGATGAGTCCGACATCCACTTTTATACTAGCAGAGGAAGGATAGGGAGGATGTGGCAGTAGGTTAGGATGGGAGGATATGATAGTAGTACTGTTTTGGGTTGGGTATTCGTTGGTCTTGAGTTAGTGGTAGTAGGTAGCTTTCCTTTGTACCTGATTGATTGAACAAATGTAATCACAAAATAATGAAATGAAATCTTAAAGGTTAACTGGTAAAGTAACCGACGATGTTTTAGTAATATTATGATGAATGTATACTTGTTCAGTTTGCATAAAGTATTATTACTATTAGTTAGTTGTTATGCATAGGAATATGACGTATGTTTATAGTACATGTCCGTCTTGTGCATACGCTGGCCACGCATGCAAATTATGCACATGCGCAATAATATTGGTTTACAACCTGCTTATCAAGATTTAACAATGTTATAAGTTATCATAGATAACTCAATTAAGTATTTACTGAATGACTTAATTAGTAAAAGATTGTCAAGTTCTAAGGTGTAAAAGAAGTTAATTAGTCTTTGTGTGTGAACATGTTAATGAACGATTAAATAAGTGTCATTAATTGCAAGTATCCTCAAGTGAATGTGTCTCCAATATGAAGTATGGAAGTTAAACACTAATACTGGAAGAGTGTACTCTATCATTGTTGATTATGATTAAGTAAACCATTAAGTGTATTTCATTATTTATATCCAGAAGTACTATGTCGACACTTATCAAATTAACAAATAAATATTTTAATTATTACTCACAATTAATTTAATCACTATTATTATTAATCATTATTGTTATTAATATTATTATTAAATTAATGATAATAGTGATAATAATCCTTTTTATAAAGCATAGTGGATTGAATAATAATAAATTTATTAAATAGATTATTCATTCAATTAATTAACGGAATCATTCCAAGTAAATTAAAAGGATTGTTTAAATAAATTATTGAATAATTCCACTACCCGAGAGAAATTTGGGTGATTTAAAATAATATATAATCCACCGTTATGCCTTAAAAAGGTGGTTGCATTAATGATTTGTACCTCCTAAAACGGTGAGAGCTAGGGCGGTGGAGTGATAAGGAAGCTATGGAATTATGGAGGAAAATATTTCTATAAAGAGGAGTTTTACAAAGTAGTAAGGGGGTTATTTGTGGGAGGACTGTGAGGATTTTTCGTTAAAAAGGAGGAATGCCGAGGAGAGGGTTAACTCGATGCCGAGAAGGAGGTTAACTCGAAGCTTTGAGGAGGTGGGAAACTCAAAAGGAAAGTCTGAGGAGGGGGTTAACTTAGCAGATGATTACCATGGAGCTATGGAAAAGAAACTTGGAAGGTTGCTCTCGAGATTATCGGTCTGTGGGCTCGGGGGCTAGGAAATCCGTTGATTTCCTAGGGTCAACACGATAATAGCTGATCAGAAGGGTGGACACATCATTTTGGGTTGCTAAGGTAACTTGCAGAACCCACCACGTAAGTCTCTTGATCTTACTGCAAAACGACGGATTCAGGTATTTTTCTGAACCAGCTTAAATAGAATGTATTTTCTTTTATTTCAAAGCTATGCATGTCAAAAGATCAGAGTTAAATGAAATTTTTTTTTTAGATTTGTTTATTTAAGTTGCAGAGACATATAATCATTTAGATAACAGAGACATAGACAGTCAAATTTTTCCAGAAAACATAAGCAAAGGACTTGGTATTCACATGAACCTGGAATAGAGACCCAGTGCCTAGATAGGGCACTACACAACACTTAACAGGTTCCTTCTGTTCATCATATTTAACAAAATTTTTAGGTGGTTCACTTTTTCTTGTAGCTATAAATTTTGACTATGTATTACTTGCTGCATTATTTCCTGGAAACTTTCTGTTAGAGTAATTTCGTGAATTATTATTCCCAAAATTACGATTAAAAGAGAATTGCTTCTTCCTTTGCTCAAAGTTGTTAGGCCTTTTTTCTTTCCATCTTGGTATGCCTTCTCTTTTCTTATTCTGTTCATAACAGATGTTCACCTTTCTCATGGCCTCTTCAAGAGTTCGAGGACTATCATATTCAATCCTGTCTTTTATGTGAGAGGGAAAGCAGCTCATAAACCTCTGTACCTTAGGCTTTTATTCAACGAAATAAGGCGCATACCTTAATAAATTCAAAAACTTGCTGCACAACTCTCTCATATCCATGGAACCTACTTTTAATTCATAAAACACTTTAGCTCGTTCCTCATAATACTGTTTTGATAGAAACTTTCTTTTAAAATATTTCTTAAAATTACTCCAATTTATGCTTTTCTCTTTTAAACCTTTAACTCATTTCAGATCTTTCCAACAGATGTCTGCTTTTCCAGTTAAGTTATAAATTGTCATTTTAGTTTTTAAATGACTTGAGTAATTATAAATCTAGAAATATGTATTCATACCGGACAGCGATGCTTCAGTTGTCTCACTCTTTTCCGTTTCTTTGTTAAAAGTTGGTGGTTTGATCTTTTTAAATTCACCAGAAATTTCTTCGTAGGGCCTGTACTTCTTTTTCTTAGTGTAGTAGTCACTATCACTACTATCACTAGAATACTTATACTTTTTCCTGTATGCCCTTGCATCAAATTCAGAAGATGAACTGCTCTCATAATTAGTTAATTTTACCTTTTTATCATTACGCTGGTAGGACATAGTTCCTGATTCAACATTATTTTATGTTTTTTTATCTTGATCATTTTTATGAAAATTATCCAGCAAGATTTGATTCAGCTCCTCTTGAGCTTTCAGAATCCGTTGGTTTTCTTCCTTAATAGTTTTTATCTCAATTTTTAAATCTTTCACTATCCTTAATAATTCAGATGAATTATCATTCAATTCGACAAATAGATTTTATGCATTAATGTGTCCTTGTTCATTATTATTTTGTTCGTTATTATGGGACTTGTCCTTAGCTGACTCTGTTGGTCCTTCCATACCTACAGACTCAATTTATAAAATGTTGAAACTGGAAACAAAATAAATTAAATCAGTAATTTGTAATTCTGTTATAAATTTTCATTTGCGCGAATGAGCCACTTCAAACCCAGTATTTGAACTTGCAATCTGATACCACATGTAACATCCCCAAAAATTCACTATAATTTAAAATTTTTTGAGTAGCATTAACTGCTTGTGTTTGCTGTGGAAAAGTATTAAAATGTTAACTTTAAACATACCTAGGCATTTAAATAAAATATGCTTAACGATGACCACTTCTATAATCTGTCGTTAAGAGTAAAGGCTTACATTTCTTATGAACAATGACACCTGTCGTCACTTCTATTATCTTTGACTAGTGTTTTTGAAACTGTCATTTTGCCTTTTATCGTCAATCACATGTCGAAATGTTTTCAAGAACCACAATACTTTCATTATGTATTTAAACGTTCAAAAGCATGACACCCAATTTTCGCTCTATGTTAAGAATGATGGTTCTCTTAGACAAATGTTTGTCTTGATGAAATGAAGGGGGTCCTTGAATAGCCCCGAGGCTTACTTAGCTATCGCTAGCTAATGCTCCTGAATTCTATTTGCTGACTACAGGTAAGACATAATATTTCAATTGAAGCATGCAAAAGTATTCATATTTAAATGTTGTACAGAGTTAGTTTCTAACTTGAAGTATGAATGTTTTTAGAGTAATTATCTGCTCTGCAGACTTCTCAGGTATTTAATGTCTTTGGATCAATTAACCTTGTATACTTTGTTTAGCTATAGCATTCATTGTTTAACTAATGAAATTCACTTAGCAACCTACTCTAAGCGAGAACTATGACAATGTACATAAATTTCTAAAACCTACTATTATCCTAAACTATGGATAATCATTGTATTACATTATATATATAATGTTTCATCAAAGACTATAGGAAAAGCATTGAAATATATTTGAATTACAATAATTATAATCAAGATACTTTTATTATGCATTTTGGTTAAGGTATGATTTGGCAACACTTATGTGTTTAATGTGCATATTACGAATTCTATAAACAATATGCATAAGCCTATATTCATCACCTATATGCAATGAGACAAAGTATGATACTATATACTTGAACTCAAAGTATAAACAATCATATGTAAGACAACCTGAAGGTGTGAAAATATATGCATCAACAATGCAAGAACTATAATCGTAAATTGTATGTATTTAACATTCCTATGGTATAAATAATACAACCCTAACCTATATGATTATATACCAAACCACGATAATGATCAGGGTTTTAACATTGTAGTGGGTATGCATTGGCAAGCACTCGAACCAAAGGCTTAGGCATTAAATGTTTCCATAACTACTACCTCGGTGGATTTCTTGATGGTTGCTCTAGTGGCAAACTTCATGTGAATAAACTGGAGGTAAGGTATGACCGTTAACTGGGCAATGTAAACTTGCCTATTTTTACATGGGATAGTATGGTAAGGTCCTAGCTGGATTTCTGTGTTGGTAGTTCATTTCTTCGTTGGTGACATTGGTATTTAATGCAATTTAATGCAGTTGGTGGTCGTAACAATGTAGGCCTTGGTGGCTGGATCATCACCATTGATCTTGTAAGTGTTTTCAGGTTTTGGGATAAACCCTAACCTTCCCATACACTACCATCGAGACCATGCCTGTAGCATTCATTTTGCATGAGCAGCGAGTGGGGAGGGAGAGGCCGACAGGCCCTCTGGTTTCTAGGGTTTGTAACCATAACTTATTTTTTCCTTCTAGGGTTTTCGATGGTGTGACCAACTACCTACATTTGGTAGTAAGAGTGTTGTAAAAGAGAGTTTAATATATAGGTTTAACACCATAATGTAATGCGTTTGAAGTTTTGATACCGTGACCTATTGCTAGTAGGGTTTTGCCAGTGTTTCGATGGTTTGCAGTGTTTTACAGTCTGAACTTCTACGAGTGTAACAATGTTAAACCCATCGGGTAACATCGTGAGTGATTGCAAAGGTTGATTGTTTAGATGTGCTTCGGCCATGCAATATGAACAGACCTTGGGTTCTTCTTGGAGTTAAAATACGGTGCTTCGGGCACAAACTTTATGCATTGAAGGAGCTGGTGTTTCTAGATAAAGATCAGGTAATGTTTTATACTACAGTTGCATTTTTCGGTAGTTAACTGTTTGGAAATGTCCTTCGCTTTAAGCTTTCATTCTAACTTTAACCCTGTGTGTAATTCCTGGAAGGTCTACCTCTCAAGAAAGATGTTGGTGTTAACCTATAAAGAAAATGGATGCTTGATGTCTTGGTAAGCCTCGATGACATCCTTCAGGGGTTTCCAACAACTACGAAGGTTTTGTTTGTTTTTGTTTTCATCAGGATTTGAAGGCGTATACATGGTTGTGCAGTTAATTGTAAATTTTAAACTTGAAGCCATAAGGCTTTTATTTATGAGGGCTTTCCACTTGAGTTGTATCTCACAACATTTCAATATGTTTTGCTTCGATTACTGTGACATTTTTCCACTAAAGCTTTAAATTCAAAGTCTTATTTGAACACTGTTATAAATATAAAAAGCCAATGTTAACTGTTTGTCTTAAATCGAAAAATGATTTTGTCATAAGACTGGATGAAATGAAGTGTTAACTATATCATTCATATTGCATTTTATCCTAACAGATATAAATTACAGAAATAAAAATATTCATTAATAGTGCAGAATATCTAAGATTTATTTGGGAAATTGATAACATAAACATTCAGATTTATTATACTAACTTGACAGAAATAAATAAGATAACACAATCTGAACTTGGAAATCTGTAGAAGAAACAAACAGCCAAAGGAGCCTGTTCTACCCAACCTGCTCCTGAGAAAACCAAGCTACTTGCCTTAGGACCCCGGAGGTTGTTCACTGAACCACCAGGACGAAGATGCTGTGTGGAGTAATGGAATAAATTCCCTTGCAACTCAACAGTAGTACTTCCTCCTTTTATCAATATTGACCTCAGTAATGTTGCTACACTAGTTCAGAATGCATCCTTACTTCACTCATTCACTTCTAACTTTCCCCTCATCGAATCTCTTGTGCTCAGAAAATTATCACATGGTAAGATTGAACAACCTCCTACTGAATTCGATGGGTAGATAAGTAGCATGCCTAGGTCTTTGGTTAGTTTATTTCAGTAAATGAGCCACCTGCTCAGTTCCACTTTCTTGGGGAACATGACCATAAAAGTAGGGAAGTTTCCCCCTGCAACAGTTAGAAGTGAGTTGAGGATGCTGCCAAGTGTCAGTTTGCTCTCCACCCCAGTCCATTCCTCCTAGTGGGTCAATGAACACTCATTCAACAGTCTCCTTTGAATGTTTGTCTCCACTTTTATTTATTAAAAATAAAATATTCAAAGTAATTAATTACAGTCATCCTTGACCCCACTTGGTCAATAGTCATAACACTTTACAATAAAAATAAAACATAATTTTTTCATCATAACATAAAATGTCTCGAGTTTGGGTATGTGACATTATGAATTTTTGAATCCTTTAAGCAAAGTTTGGGACATTTTGATTCATGGTTGGGATGCTACAAATACAGTGATTGTAGATGAATCGAAAGAAAAACATGTTTGTAATGAGGAACATAATTGTATTATAACAAAAACGTATACTTTCCAAGATGTCAATGACACATTATTGTTAGATCAATCGTGGCCTTGCTTGCTGTGCCTGAATGGCGTGAGTGATGTGATGCCAATTGTGAATAAACTGAAAGTATTTTGTTAAATAATACACTTGAATGTTTGTTTGTACTAGTATGTTCAATTTCACTGTGATTATAATACTTGTAAAGTGTTGAGTTTGGTTTTCGAAAATGCAAAATCAGAGCTTGAAAGTGCCAAATTCTGTTTTCAAATTTTCAAATTTAAGTATTGGAAGTGTCAGAAGTAGCCTACCAAAAGGGAAAAATTAGGTTCTAAAAGTGACATTACCATATTTATCAGATCAGAAAAGCACAAAAACCAATTTTAGAAGTGGCGATATCAAAGCAAAAGTATGCTTTTGGAACCTGGATTTGGCACTTTTGGAACTAGATTTGGCACTTTTGGAACTGGTTTTGGCTCTTTTGGAACCGGATTTGGCACTTTTGGAACTAGATTTGGAACTTTTGGAACTAGATTTTGCACTTTAGAAGCCTTGATTTTGGGGTTCAGAAAGGTTGTTTTTTACCCTTCTTCAAAGTGACTTGGACTAGAATATGTCCAAGTTTAATGAAATAGGCGTTGTTATGGGTTTAACAGTTATACAGGATATGGGTCAACTAAGTGGTTTAAAGTGTTAGGGTATAAGGATCAGTAGTTAGATGTTATTGGCATTAGGACATAGTTAAAGGTTTATAGGGGTTCTAGAGGTTATCTAGGATAAGGATAATATGGTTTATTAGGATGAGGGTATATTTGTGTGAGGGATTAGAAGATTTAAACATTTGGTTTATATAGCTTAAAGGGTTATAGTTTATATTTTAAAGCTTACATGGGTTATAGATATTGCAGGTTAATATTAATTAGGGATATAAGGGTTAAGGACTATAAAGTTTCCAACTTATATATATAATAAGGGTGAGGGGTTAAATAAAGTATAGTTGTCATTGTTGTAAGCGTTTGGGTTCAATGAGTTCTAAAGGTCACAATGCTTAGGATTAAAGGTGTTATAAGGGTGATGATCTATGGAGGGATCATGTTGAGATGTTATGAGTTTTATAATTTCTCATAGGTTATAGGGTTTATAGGAGTTCAAATCTTTACAGATTAGGGATTAGGGGATAGCTAGAGGTAGTGTTTATAACATATAGGATTTAGAGGGAAGTAATTCAAAGGGTTATAGGGGCTACATTTTTTATATGAGTAGTTTTTAGGAGTTAAAATTTATAGTGTATAATGAGCTATAAGGGTTGGAAAGTGTTGGAGGATCCTAGTCAATCGACCGACTAGGTCCTCTAGCAAACCATATTCAGGTCAGTCCAGTCGGTCGGTTAGTCGACCAAACTATCCGTTATAACTAAATAACTACTTGTAAATCGCATATATAGGTTGGTGAGCTGTGGATCCAATAGAGAGATTGTTTTGTATAGTATTTTAACTATGTTAATACAAAGACTTGTTACTAATGTCCCACTTACTCTGTTATCTTGTATCTTATATATTGTATGCTATGTGGTATTTTATATATGTTTGATGTACTATTGGAAATCCATGCAAACCTTCATACTACAACATTGGTTTCGTTGTTGATAGTACATAATCATGCCAAAATGACGATCACACTCAGATGATAAATGAATGAGAGATTCAAGAGTGGTGGGACAAGAAAATAGAAAATTACATCCATAATTATGCAAGGCAGAACAAGCTAACAATCACACAGGAAAGGGAGAATTTTTTCACTGAGTCCCATGAAATATTGTAGAGTCCATTTTCCGTGAAATAAAGAAATTCCTTGAAATTGTTCATGACCAAATTAGACACCCAGAATGAAATAATTCTAATGCAAAAGATCTACAATGGAGGTAGAAAAAATATATACGAGTGGTTCGAAAAGATATGCAAAGAATTATGTGAAGAATAATCTATAGAAGAAAGAACATTTGCAAACGAAGTATAACTTAAATTCTACACCAACCTTCATGAAGGATTCTTCTGTTCTATACCGAGCCTACTATATAATTTTTTTATTGAAACAGAGTTGGTCACATAGTCAAGCCACGAACTCCGTTGGCCGATCCTGCTTCATCAAATCGGAAGGAGCATAAAAAAGAGTGGGAGTGCTTCATTAATGAACAATAGTGGGAATATTTCTTAAATAACTGAAGTCCATAGTTGAACCCACCTCCGTCGAACAATAAGAGTCGGGTCAGAAATGAGGGGGGTCGCTAACCATGTGTTATAAATAAAAAAAATGATTCTAGTTGATGGAGGAAGAAAAGAATGAATAACTACAAAAATTCAAGTCTACCTCGACGAATCAAGTGCCCATCCGCTCACAAACAAATAACAGACATACGAAAATTAGAAAAAGAAAATAGATACAAGTGACGAGAGTAGCTGAGGGATATTGTTATTCCAGTATGTGGAAAAATAAGTATAAAGAAATTGGGTGAGATGGTCGAGCAACCAAAATACCTTCCCGAGTCGAGGGAAAGTCAACTAGATGGAGAAGGTAAGGTGCGGACACCAATAGATCAGTAACACATCATGGTGTTGACCCCACATGCTCTACACATTGCAATTCCAGATGCCTCTACTCCTATCAACTCTGTACCAATGATAATGAAAATTGAGCCAACCGTTAGACAAATAGTGAGATTGACATGGGACTGAAACATGGAGACAACAACATGTGGAATCGACTAGATCAATGTGGATGAATTTCAAATAGGTTGATTATTCAACACCCAAAACATGGTAACTGGATTAAATTCGCATATGAATTTGGAATCCATACTTTTAATTAATTTTATTCATAACATATGGAGGTACCTCCGTGCCAGCAACATTATTGATTGAAGCAATAAAACCATTGGAGAAGCGACCTAGTGTCGAAGAGTCCGTAGAAGAAGTACATCTGTCGTGGTACCAACCGCAAAATCAAGAAGTTAGCAGTAAAATTCAAGTAGTAACTCAGTTAGTGGGTCAGGTTTCTCTAGTAAATACTAAAAATCCCAAATCTATCAATATGGCTTACCGTGGTCCAATAAATAATCCTATATTTGAAGGGGATGGTAACCCTAAGAAAAACTAGTTTGTATGTGAATCGCTCTGGAAAGATAACCTCATTGATGATGAGATCCAATAGACTACAAATTTTTCAGGAGGACTCAAGATCATAGCACCCACATGGTACATCAACTTTCTCAAAGAGGGTCAAAAAACAAAGCAACAAATAAAGGATAAATTTATAGAAATTTCCAAAGCCGATTATACCAAGCATTTGGTCAAGCATAAATTGAAACAAATCAAGCAAAGAATAGGTGATATGATCCGGGTTAACCTTAAAACCATCTATAAACTGATTCAAGGCTCACTTAACAAAAGGATAAAAAATAGGATCATTTTTATTGAACTTAATTGCAATGAAAAGGATTGAGTCAATTGTGCATGATTAACTTTATCAATGTGTCATTAGTCTTATTTATCATCACATAATGAACATAATTGCGGAACATAACATGCACAAAGAAAATAAAGACAAGGGATACTCATTTGGTAATGGATTTCACCAGACCTCCTGGCTATGTCTCGGGGCTTGTTCAATCGTCAAAATGCTTTATTCTCTTCTTTAAAAGACACTCTCCTTTTACAAAAGGGCTAAATTCCCACATCAATAGTGGTTGAAGAATTTCCACAATAGTGGAAGTATCAAAGAATTGTTCTCATACCATGTAAATATCTTGATGCTAATTACAGAGAAAAATATGCTACTCGGATCCCAAATGTGATTGCACAAGTGACTTTGGCTCACGAAAATGGTGAAAAAAGACTATAAGCACACCCACCTTCACCTTAAGAGTATTCAAAACATACTTCTTCTCTCACTATGCACATAAGGAAAGATACATAGAGAAAATGTGCTCTAAGGCACTTGGAACCTCAAACTGGATCTCCAATGGAGCTATCTTCAAAGCATATGCAACTCCCAAATTGGCTCCCTAAAAGATCTCTTCCAAGCACATGGAACTCCAAAAGTGGGTCCCTCAAAACATGTGGAACTCCCACAAAATGGATTCCCCTTAAAACAATGGATAATGAGGGTTTAAATAACTTGGAAATCCCCTTCGGGGCATGTTAAACATGAGGTTTTCACTTGGCCCATTCATTGGGCCTAATAAGCCTTGGTTACAATCACATTCTAAATATACATGTTGGTTGGGGCCTTGTTACAACCATATGCAAAAACATGTGATAAGGTTTTATTATCCACCACCAAATCATGTTATAATATATCATATGGTTATAAAAACCAACAACCATATTATATATATAACCTTTTTCGAATCATTGGTTGGAACGAGCTCCTCCTTAGGATGTTTGTTATAACAATACATTGCATAGTCATGGGAAACATAATGTGGTTTGTTTTAACCGTTGATCCATGCTCCAACCTACGGGATCCTCGTGGATTTGTTAATGTTATGATACCTCTACCCTTTTATGGGGTTGACCCCTCGTGAGCCATAACAACCATGGGTCAGGGCTTATCCCTCGACCCACTCTTTTCTTTCTATATGAAACTTCATAAAAGTTAAATAATATACTTTCCATTCTTATACCAAGGATCAAGTGATGGCGCAATGGTGAAGGATCTTGGCTTATATGCACAAGGTCATAGCTTCAAATCCCGTTGGCCTACTCCTTTTTAACCATCACCCAAAATCCAAACTTAAATAAATATTTACCATATGCTTAACAAAGGACACATGATGGTGTAGTGGTAAATTCATTGGTGTTAGTCTTGTGGAGGTCACAAGTTCGAAAACCACCAGACTCACAAAATTTTTGGTGAATGGTTGAATAATTCCAACAATAGTGGAAGTATCAAAGAGCTACTCTCATACCATGCAAAGAGCTTGATGCTAATGACAAAGAAAAATTCATTGCTCGGATCCCAATTTTGACTGCACCAATGACTTTGGCTCGTGAGAACAGTAAGAAATGACTATAAGAACGCCCACCTTCGCCTTAAGTGTAGTCACAACAACCTTCTTCTCTCTGGACATAAGGTAGGCTACATAGAGAAAATGTTCTCTAAGGCACTTGGAACCTCAAACTATATCTCCAATGGAACTATCTTCAAAGCATATGCAACTCCCAAACTAGTTCCCTATAAGAGCTCTTTCGAGAACATGGAACTCCAAAATTGGCTCCCTCAAAACATGTGCAACTCCCACAAAATGGATGCCCCTTCAAACAATGGCTAATGGGGGTTTAAATACTTGGAAGTCCCCTTGGAGTCATGTTAAACATGGGGTTCCCAGTTGGACCATTCATTGGGCCCAATAAGCCTTGGTTACAACCACTTTCTAAATATACATGTTGGTTGGGTCTTTGTTACAACCATATGCAAAAACATGTGATAAGGTTTTATTACCCACCACCAAATCATATTATAATATATCATATGGTTATAACAACCAACAACCATATTATATATATAACCTTTGTCAAATAATTGGTTGGAACGAGCTCCTCCTTTGGATGTTTTTTATAACAATACATTGCATAGTTGGGGGAAACATAATGTGGTTTCTTTTAACAGTTGATCCATGCTCCAACCTGCAAGATCCTCGTAGATTTGCTAACATTATGATACTTCCGCCCTTCATAGGGTTGACTCCTCATGAGCCATAACAACTATGGGTTGGGGATTATCCACCGACCCACGCTCTTCCCACCATATGGAACTCTATAAAATTTTAATAATATACTTGCTATTCTTATATCAAGGATCAAGTGATGTCCCAATGGTGAAGTCTCTTGGATTATATGCACAAGGTCTGGGTTCAAATACCATCGGCCTACTCCTGTTTAACTGTCACCCAAACTCCCAACTTAAATAAAATATTTACCATATGCTTAACAAAGGACACATGATGGTGTAGTGGTAAATTCGTTGGAGCTAATTGCATGGAGGTCATGGGTTCAAATCCTACCAACCTCACAGATGTGCTGGTGAAGAGTTGAACCTTGATCCGCTAACTGGGGAATGCCACTTGGAGACCCTGTATTGGTCCACTTATGTTCCAACTAGATTCCCCGTGTCATGATATGACATGTCCACATCGATTCCACATCACCTACCAACTTAGATGCCAAGTCATAAACCACTCTTGAGACGTCACCTGCAATTTCCAGTTGGATATATGGCTTGCCACATGGCACACTGTGAAAGTTCCATGTGGCACCTCTATTTTAGAGGCCATGGGTACGAATCCTACCAACCTCACAAAAATTTTGGTGAATGGTTGAACCTTGATCCACCAATTGAGGAGTGCCACACGGATACCCTAGATTGTTCCACTTATGTTGCAACTGAATTCCACATGTCACAATATGACAGGTGCACATCGATGCCACATCACCTGCCAAATCATATGTCGAGTTAGAAACCAATCTTGAGACATCACCAACAATTTCTAGTTTGATGTACGTCCTGCCACGTGGCACACTATGAGAGTGCCATGTGGCACCTCTATTTTTTCTGATTTTCTTGTTTGCATAAAACTTCAAAATGCGATATCTTTTGCATACAGAATTAGTTTGAGGTGTCATTCAAGCCATTGGAAATCTCTTGCGAAGATATTCGTGATGGTTTTGTTCTTTCTGGTAGTTGAGCACTTTGATTCTAGAGCATCTTCAGATCCTCCTAGATCAATAGGAGAAACTGTACGAGAATATGACATAAGATTTAAAAATTTCCTCAATCTCGTACCATCTAAAATGGACCATGCACTAGTGATCCAATTCTTTATCAAAGGAATTCAACAGAGAATCAAGATGACATTGCTAATGCATGAATACAAAACATATGATGAGGTCTTGAAGAAATCTTGAAGAGTCGAATCAAATACAGATTATTCGATTAGACCTGTCGACAAGCGACTTGAGGAAAATATTGAAACAATATAAAAATCACTACAACACATTACAATGAGGAATACCATTATACCAATCTATGGTGTACCACATGCTCAAGGGAAGGCCATACCAGAGATACATTCCCTACGATGAATGAAGAAGGTACTATAATGACCATAACGCATACTGGAGGGAAATAAAACAATTGGAAGAAAATCCAAGAATATTCCCAAAAGAACAGAAGCCAACAAATTTCCACACAACAAAACAAGCTATTTTTGTGACATTTTTTAGAGATTCGAGTCTCACTTAACTACAGACTGCCCCTATAATGTCAAAATATAAAACCAGAATGGTGTGGAATCTCCCATACAACAAGACATTCGAATGTAGAATGTATAAAGAACCTAAAGACAAAAGAAAACTACCATACAGTTTACCGAATGTAGACAGTCGAACATAAAGTTCAATATGGTCGCAATAACGACCACCCCAACAATGGAAACAATCGACAAGGAGGATACAATGGTCGTGGAAGACATAACAATCAAGGATACCGACCACAAGGTTGGGGAAAACTACACTGCTTCATGTGCTATAGCGAAGAACACCTGAGCCCCAATTGTCCATGGAAGGATAGGACATATCTAAAATTTTGTACAAAAAGTGGCATTGGCGAGAACAATTTAGAAGAGTTCCCCATCATGCTAGAAGCACTTAATAATACAAATAATTTTAACATATTGTCTTGTGTTCCTAAAAATGCAACATCGAATACTAAGAATTTACAAGTAATTACTAGATAAGGCACAAGAATTGGTGGGTATAATCCTCAAATCACAAGGATACAAAGAAAACAAGATGACTACCCTATCCATTGAAGCATAAATAAATATTTAACAATGCTACAAAATTATTTACACAAATTGCTTCTGAAGAAAATAATGCATAAAACAAGAATAAAACACTTAAGGACTTATTACAACTCTTAACAAAAGAAGACGGTGTTGCATAATTAATTGATCTAATGTATCTTATCAGAAATAAAATGGAGCCTATGAGAGAATCACCAAAAATATCTGTAGTTTGAATCAATAAGATAAAGCTGATATTGACCCTCTCATCGACCTGGAAGTCGAAGGATTATGCATTTCACAAGTCATCCTTGACTTCGGGTTACAAGCCAACATAATGACAATATCGACATGGGAAATCATAGGTCAACCATGACTAGTAGATTCGGGAATTTATCTTAAACCTTCCGACCAGGGCTAATTAAACCCATTGGCATATGGAAAAATGTTAAAACTACAATAATGGGAATTAGTACATACATAGGTTTTGAAATTATCAACCCAAGATAAATATGTAAATCCTTACTATCCTTAGTTGTTTGACCATGGGGATGCAAAATGAAAGCTTCCATTTCCCTTGAAAAGGATAGAATTAATCTCAAAGGAGAAGGAAAGAAAGTAATTGTTCCTATTAATCTGTCCTAAGGAAAACCCAGGGCCAATCCCAATGAAAATGACGCCGACATCTGATGACTATACCAAATAATCCAAAAAATTGAATATTCTCTCAAATCAAATGACCATGGATAAATTCACTTGGGATATCCTATATCTGTCAGATACAATTCCGATTCGTAACCTTATGAATGGAAAATGTAAAATTATGAAGCACAAGCCTGCGAATGTTGGTCAGTCGAGGTTATGACTAGAAAAAGAGTTTAGCTATGTTTTACTATATCCCTCGTTCCAAAATTTTTGAGAAAAAAGTAAGAGAATACCCGATGCTCATCCCAACAAAGACGAAACCAAAAATTACTCCACCACTTCGATATAAAGAACGAGAATCCTCGACTATGCATGTTGACAAAGTCTCTAAAAACGTTAGTGAGCAAGGTCATCTTCAAAGTCTGGTTGAAACGATTACCAACCAGGAAACATGATGGTGGGATACACATCATTACTGCCTCCATACATGGACTATGATGTCGATATAATTTATCTAACGTTTCATAGGAAAGAAACTCACAGCACAAGTATAAATACCAAAATTTGTACAAGGCCAAGTCCCAACTAGACACATCAATACATGCAAAAAAGGAATGGAAATGACTAGGATATAGGTACAAAAGAATATTCCTCATATATTCCCAAGTACACTTGAATATTTACCAAAAAATGGTATAAGATGGAAGAGGCCAGAGGAGATACCTTTAGTTGGCAATAATTGAAAGAACATTTTATAAAATATTTCTCTTTTACCCCCAAAAAAGAATGCAACAAAGAAGCAGTTGAAAAAATTAAAATTTTTATACACGGAAAAACAATGTCACACTGACTAAAAAAACCTGACCACATTCGACGTGCAATAATATCATGACTAGAACGACCCATCGGTCTACTCTACTAGAACTCGAAAACGACAAAATTGTAGGAAACGATTTTAGGTGGAAAAAAGATCATCCTCGCATAGTAAAACCTTTAAAGTCTCTAATGAAAGTCGCCACAGAAGAAAATATTGAACAAGAAAGACTTTGTGAAAAATATTTTCCTCTTGCTTTTACAGAATTCAAAGAAGGAGTTCGACCAATCAATGAAATGAGAGCACTAGAGTGGATGGATGTACAAATCAAAACAAAAGAAGTCAACATTTCAAATGATGACTGACCAAAAATGGAAAAAATAGGAGACTACTAGTCTGAACAACAAACAACAAAAATAACTAATTTGTTAAAAGAATACCAGGATGTCTTTGCGAGAGATTATTAATATTTAAAGGGTCTCATACAAGAAATGAGTGAAATGAAAATCGACATAAAACCAGACACCAGACCTGTCAATAAATGACTGTATAAGTTTGCACATAAGTACAAATATATAGTAAACAAAGAAAAAGAAAACATGTTAGTTTCTGGAATTATATATCTAGTAGACCAATCGAAATGGGCCAGTCCCATGGTCATTCAACCAAAGAAGTGTGACCTATAAAAAATTTGTATTTGTGTTGAATTTAGAGGATTAAAAAAAGTGACATTAATTGACCCTCTTCCTACACCCTTTGTCGACAAAATCATCAATGAAGTTCCTATTTCGAAAGAATATCAACATAAAACAACATTTGTTTGTGAGTTTGGATCACTTTCTTATAAAATTATGCCATTCAGACTGAAGAATGCACCTTCAGTATTTTCAAGAATAGTTGTAAAATCATTTCAGGAATATCTATACAAAACAATGTCCATCTACTTCCATGACTGGACAATATACTCATTATTGAGGGACCATTTTCAATGGATCCATCTCATGATAAAATGATGTAGGAAAATACATTTATCCTTGAATATTAAAAAGTGCATATTTGCAACACCAATTGGAATTCTTTTAGGACATGTTGTTTGCAAGGAAGGAATTAAAGTCAACTACGCCAAAATTAGAGTTATTCTCAACTTAAACCCATAGGTAAATCCAAAGCAGGTCAGAATATGTCTTGGTCATACAGGCTACTACAAAAAAATTATTAGACATTACTGTGATATGAAATACCCCTTAGATGAATTACTGAAGGAAAATCAAGACTTTATGTGGTCACAAGAATGTGCAACCTATTTTGAACTACTCAAAAGAAAGTTATTTGAAGCCCCAATACTCTGCTTTCCAAATCGGTCGATCAAATTTCATGTCCACATCAACACATATGGTATCATAGTTGGTGCAATAATTACTCAACTAGGAGATGATGGAATGGACTATCCTAACATATATTCTAGTAGGAAATTGAACAAGGAAGAAATAAATTAATCAATGACAGAACGACAAGCTTTAGGCATGATTTTCATATTATAAAAGTATTGACATTACTTGTTGGGTAACCCTTTTATATTTTACACAGATCATCAAGAAATCAAGTATTTAGTAAATAAAAATCTCCACCATGGTCGGATATGCAGATGGCTCCTTTTATTTCAAGAATTTGAATTTGAAATAGTCATCCAACACGGAAAAAATAATGTCAGCCCTAACCATTTCTCAAGAGTAGAAACATGAGAAGATCTTGTTGGGATCGAAAATGAACTTCCGGATGCACATTTATTTAGATACAAAGTTGTACCCCGCAGAATTAGAAGATATATAAAACTATCTGGAGGAAGGTCAATCTCCAGAAGGAACAACCGAAAAGAAAAAGAAAATACTTGCAATGAAGGTCACACCATACACTCTAATAAATGGATCCCTATATAAATTAGGATTGGATGAAGTACTTCGATGATGTGTCCTAGAACATTAGTGACAAGATATCATTGATGAAGCACATAGTGGACCTATCGGTGGACACTATTAAGCTGACATAACTGCAAGGAAAATCTTACAATATGGACTATGGTGGTCGTCACTACATAAATATTGCAGAACACAGGTGAAAAGATGCAACATATGTCAAAGAATCAGTCGACCATTGCCAAGTAATGAAATGCCTTTAATATATGTTAATCCATGCTTAACATTTGAAATATGGGCTATTGACTTCATTGGACCCTTCCCAATTATTGGTCATTGGACCAGAGCATGATATATTATTACGGCTGTCGAATATGTCACCAAATGGGCAGAAGCCAAATCTGTCGAAACATGTTCCAACGAGGTAGTTTCCAAATTTATATATGAAATTATCATCACAAGATTCATATGTCCTCTTACTCTTATTAGTGACAGAGGAATGGATTTGATCAATAAGACTATATCGATACTACTGAACACATTTATGATCGACCATCAAAAGAGCTCAACATATCATCCACACTCGATTGGAGCCATTGAAGCATTCAATAAAACTCTAACCAAATAATTAATGAAAATTTGCAATATTGATAAGGACGAATGGGATGACAAGATGCATTCCATCTTCTAGGCTTATTGAACATCTTATAAATGGTCGACAGGACAAACATCCTTTAAACTCGTCTATGGACAGGAAGTAGTCATCCTGCTACATTTTAGACAATAGGCACCAGTTATTGCCGACATACTTCATTTAGATGTTTTCAAAGAAAACGACAATAGAAATTTTGATCTAACAAAATTAGAAGAGAAACGAGAAATAACAATTCACCGTCAAGAAGCACAAAAACAACAATGGAAAGCTTGGCACGACCGTAATATAAAAAGGAAAGATATCTTAGTTGATGACCTAGCATTATTATATGACAGTTGAATAAAAGGAAAATAAAAAAAATTGCATACATCCTAGCTTGGTCGATACATACTTGAAGAAATAAACAACAGTGGGTCGGTTCAACTGAAGACAATACAAGGAAGAGTTTTTACAAAAGTCGTCAACAACACAAGACTAAAAAGATATAAAAAATAAAACTGGCATGATGCTGACCAATGGCTGTGTCCCCATTTGGTCGATCATTCTGCCCCAGGTTTGCAGTTAATTTGTATATTAGTTATTCTAGCCACATTAGTCAAGTGATTATATAAAAAGATTTATAAAAACTAACTTACACCAAAACCCATATAAAAAGGCTCTAAGACATGGATGTGGTAGGAACAATTGCAATACAATGATGGCAGAGTGGAGCAAGTAGAACGAGGAAAGGGAAACCATGAGGGTGAACTAGATAACCCCACCTAGAACTGATTAACGATTAGAAACCTACATATGACCTGCAATGGAGCATTCAAAATAACATAGAACAAATTGACCTACTGAATGAACACCATATGGTGTACTCTATCACAATAGACCTCGTCGAATAAGTTATAAATATCATTGACCAAAGCTTGGAACAAAAGACTCACCGCATGTGCGAAGTAGATCTCTACCACTTAGCCCACAATTAATGCTGTCACCTACCCAAGTTAAATGTGTACAAAGCGGCCAAGTTAAAAATGAAGAACTAGAATAGATTTGCGAGCATTTTTGCAAACAAATCGAGCAAACAAAGCAAGACCTAGAAATCCCAAAAATTCCTATCCCAATACCTACACATACAAATGAAACCCAAATGGATCCAAAGAAGTAAACTGCCATGACAAGAGCCATGGAAGAAGCAAAAAGAACCCAATTGGAGATAGAAGAAGTCGCCATGCTGCCTCTCCGAGCTAGGCTATCCAAAATCAGAAAAGCTTGCACTAAAGAACACCAATGGAAAATATACTAGAAGGATCTTTTCCAACGGGGTATACAAAATGACAAATGGTGTGAACTAGCAAATAAGTTGGCTATAGAAAAAATATGACACTATCTCAATGCACCTCTACTAGATAGATTCAATGGATTGAAATATTTGATTACACAATATATTGTTAGAAGGTACCACAGAGGTAAGTTGTGGTTTGACGAACTAGTCAAAATTTATGGTGCACTCATTGCACATGTAAACGACCTACCCAATCAAGGGTCGCCAGTACCAGTTAGTGTGAAACCGAAGTTAATTGAAGAATTCACAAAGACCCCTCAATGGAAGAACTCAAAAGGGCATGTAATCAACAAAATGTAGTATCACACATACAATTTCACTACCATAATTGTATCAATATGATGAAACAATACTGGATGAACATCATACATTAGGATCGACATGTTGGAAGCCATAAAATATGTGCCATAGAAGCCAAAATATTAAATTGGGACGATTACCTAGTTGTAGTTGTCAGAGTGCCATGCAAAAAATGTCAAGAGATGGGATCGATGATATGATACCCTTCACTACTTATCTAGCTCGCAATGTACAAAATTACCCCAGTCGGAGATCCTGTATTCACAACAAAATAGGAATCGCTAATGAATAAATTCAGAATCTTTCAGCCCCAGGGATGCCTCCAGAGTCCATGCAGTCACTAGATTAAGGATTGAAAATGGGTTTCAAGTCCTAAATACAACTTCTTCGAGATGGAGGGTATCACAACCCATCCGTTGAATTCTTCCACCGACTGCTCACATCCAGCTAGAACTTAAATGCACAAAATTTTGGTTCATGCAAGGAGCAGTAGGGGATGCAACCGAGCTAGACTACTATCTGACCGTACATGACATTTTCAGTGATTTGATAAAATAGTCAAACATATTCTACCAAATTCCAGATACTGCATGGAAAGAATCTCAAGAAATACAAAAACCCCTGATCGACAGAGAGAAGGAAGAAGCATACGAGGTTGGATTATACTTAGAAAATTTTGGCCGAGTCAAAGAAGAAGCAAATCCTTTGGTTGTTTTAGTGTCTAAGAACCAACCCAAGATGATAGAAACAAAGAATCTATCGAGAGAAATGACAGAAGAAGATGAAGCTCAAGAAGAGGAACAGTCGAAGCCCAACTTATTTAAATAAAATCTCAACATATCATCCAAGAAGATATATCAAATGCAGTAGACCTTTAAAACTAGAGGTTCCAAGAAAATTAAATTGATATTAAATGCACTGATAGAGGATGAGTTACAAGAACTACATGAAGAAGATGAACAAGTCATCAATGATGCCATTCTTTACAAGGTCACAAATGAACAATAGATTGAGAAGAATCTAGCCGTACAAGCTGTTGTTGTCAAGGTAATCTCTTCCCAAAAAAAAAAAAAAAAAAATTAGAATGCAATCCCAAGAAGAAAACCATGTTTCAGTCCCTGATAACTCCCACCCTTGTCATCAACTCCTGTCGAATAAATTCCAATCGAGCAGGCATATGTAGCCAGCCTTCAAGACCTTGGTTTTCATAAGTTTGTTGCTAATCTACCACAATATTTCCCTAATCGAATAAAAATTGTCACCAAGTAATTCATTCAAGAATCGACCAAACCCCAAAAAACTCGAGCTAAACCACCTCGTGGGGTCAAAGTTTCGAAGCAGTTTTTAAAACCACCCAAGAAACCAGCAATGATAGTTATACACCAAGCTACAATGGAGAGAGTTTCACCAGAACGCATGAATCCACCAGTTTTAACCCAATCTATAGTCACGTCAGTTGCGCTTAACCAAGTATGTAATTCTACTAGTTAGTACCTTAACATATTCATTCCTGTCAACGTTGACCATAACACCGCAACCCTCCATCAACCTGGCATCTCAACTACTTCTTTAAACTCTCTGTATTCACCTGCACAACCCACTTTGACTGCACCTCTCCCTTTGATCATTGCCCCTCTTGTTGCGTCTATCCTAGCTTCGTCTATCCTGACCTTAATTTTTTCGACATTATTTATTCCATCCTCTTCTACTCTGCTCCCCTCCACCTCAACTGTACCTTTGATTACCCTATCTCATCCTAGTCAACAGACATCAAATGTATCTTAGAAGAAAAAGAAAAAACGCTAAGAAGAACCAACCACAAGCAAGTCCCCTAAAGATTCCTCTTTAGTCTATGACATATTCTTCAGGTTCCCTAGTTACATTCGATCCTATCGCAGTTAAGGACCATGAACTTGAAGCTCTTCTAGAGGCCATAATCAAAGATAAAAAGAAAATATGGTCAACCGAAAAAAGGAATCTCGGCAATGTTGATGTCGAGCAGACAAAAGTACTCAGGACTTGTGAAATCCTGAGAAGGGAGCTTGAACCAACTTTGCATGGACCTCCAGCCAAGAAACCACTGGATCAGATAACCAGCCTCTTTGGATCTCTTATTTCCTTCTTGGAGGAAGTTTCTAACCTAAAAAATCAAGAAAATGAGCAACATATAGCAATGTTGTTGTCCAATCAGCACCAACTTATTTTAGAGCATCAAAATAAGTTGAAAGAGTTTGAAACAGAAACAAAGCAGATGATCAATGTCTTAAATAACTAGTATTTATACTATGGAATTTTTTTTGTAGAAATGAGAAAAGGTCAAAACAACTTAGCAATTACTTTTTAGCAAAAGGCCACTACAAACGTGACAAATTTACAAGATTTGGAGCAGTATATTGAAATGGGATATAACCTAATGCTAGGGTATCAGAAGAAGGCCGAAAAATGGTCAAATCAAGCAAATCATGCATAAACAAAGGTCATCCTCTTAATAGCACACATCGACAAGCTACTTGTTGAATCCAACACCCAACACTTGATCCTAGGACCTTATTTGTAAAAATGTTAAGGACAATTTGGCCACTGAAAAAATTTCCAAACTCTCAGATGTCACCTCTCTAAGTTTGAACATTCAGACAGCTTTGCATGAGTGGGAGGACTTCTAGTGATGACTTGCCTCCTTTTCCAAATCTATAGTTGAAGCATGCACTGAGCATGATAAATCAACTACCACATCTAGTCTGCCACAACCTTAAGGAAAAGTTGAATAAGTCTTTGTATTTGCAGTTCTCATTTTTGTTGCACATCTCTCTATCCTCTTCAAGAGAAAGAGGAATTTTGTTGGTAGGGGAGATATTGGAGGAGCCTAGTCAACCAACAGACTAGGTCCTCACTATGGTCAACTGAACTGTCAGTTATAACTGAATAACTACTTGTAAATCAAACATATTGGCTGGTGTGCCATGCATCCAATAGAGAGATCGTTTTGTATAGTATCTTACCTTTGTTAATACAAAGACTTGTTACTATTGTCCCACTTGCTCTGGTATCTTGTATCTTATATAATGTATGCTATGTGGTATTTTATATATGTTTGATGTACTATTGGAAATCCATACGAACCTTTAGACTACAACATAAAGAAAGGGAATTAGCAATCAGAAGGTTATGGTTATAGTGATTAGAGGTTAAAGGGCCCATTATGAAGTGAATTATGGGTCATAAATTCTAGTGAAGGGTTAAGGGATTATGTCACTATGGTTAATAGAGGTTGCATGTGTAATGCCTTATAGGGGTTAAGGTTTAGTGCTGATCATTTTTATTTGGGTTATAGGTATTACAAGTAATAATTTTTTGGGATATAATTGATGAGGATTGCACTTTATAGTGCTTGAGGGTAAGTGTACGCCACTTATAAGTATTATGGATTTTGTGCACTATATGAGAGAGAGAGAGAGAGAGGCATGCATGGAGAGAGAGAGCGAGGGAGGAATGGAGGGAGAGGAAGATTAATAGAGTGAGAGAGAGAGAGAGAGAGAGAGAGAGAGAGAAAAGAGAGTGAGATGGAGGGTTGGAAGAGAGAGCGTGAAAGAGAGAGAGAAGGAAGGAGGAGAGAGGGGAAGATATAAATATGGAGGGTTAAGGGAGGGAGGGTGGTTCACCATAGGGAGAGAGAGTTCAGGGGTGGGTGAGAGAGAGAGGGAGGAAGAGAGAGAGTGTGGGATGGTGGGGGAGAGGAAAGACGTGGATGATGTGAACGAAGAGAAAGGGATGGGGGGAGAGAGGGAGGGGAATAGCGGCATAGAGTGAGAAAGAGTGGGGAGAGAAAGAGGGGGAGGGAAATACTAATAAGGAGGAAATGTATTAGAGGAAGAGAGAGGGGGGGAGGGAGGGAAGAGGGAGAGAGAGCAATACGAATGGGGCATGTAGGGAAGGTGCAAGAAAGAGAGGGGGGTACATAGGGGGGATTGGGGGATGGGATGGAGGGAATATGGAAAGAGAGGGAAGGAGGGAGAGAGGGAGGTTTACCATAACACATACCATTTATAAAACACATATGATTTTTAGAATGCATATACGTTCTATAAAATATATGTGTTAAAGAACACATATTTGTTATAGAGAACATATGAACTTTAGTGACACATATGCATTCTTTTGAATTCAAATGTTGCAGAGGATTATGCACCTTTTGGAGTAAGTAGTAAGGTAGTAGGGTTTTTTCCAGAGCATTATCATGGTGTTCAACTTTGGTGATGATTTTGGCTATGCATAACATAATAACTTTCTATGAAACCAAATATATTTATAGAATAAATTTTACATATTTTAAATATAGTATTATTATTTACAAATATGTTTTTCATTTTTTATTGATTCATCAAGTGACATATGTCATGTTTCCAAAATACAAATCTCCATTGATTGCAATAAGTGTTGACTCACTTAACTATTTCCCAAAATATTATATCATGCACTAGTAGAAAGAGATCCCTACTCTTGATGCTCGGTTTGATATGGAAAAGAACATTGAAAAAATACCTTGGAGGGTTGTTCAAGGGTAAAATGGGGATGGAATCCCAAGTGTTGCTGTAATCCTTCATGTGGGTAGGATTCGGGTGTGTGCAAGAAGATGAGGGTCACTTTAGATGCAAAGCTACTTTTTTCAAAACTCGTTCCTGATACATAAAACATAACGCGTTTCTGATATTTAGCACCTACCATGGTAAGACCCGAGCCTAACATGTCATTGGACATGTAGGATAGGTAACCATAACGTGTACGCGTTATTTAGTTACAAAACGCGTACGCGTTATGTAAATCTAAAAATGAATTTAAATACACAGTCCCGACGATTGCCGACCACCCGCGGCACTCACGCATCAGAAACGCGAAATAGAGGCGAAATAGACCCTGGATGAGGACAATTTGTGGCCCACTCAAGTATCGGTGTTGCTCGATTTAGCTGGAGGGGAGACAAATTCACTGGTGGATTGTCATCTAGTCAGGTAATTCATTCACCCATCCCATTTTTTTGTCATTTCTTAACCTAAATTACTATTTTTTTATTGTTTAAAACAACCTAGTTTTGTAATATTGATAAAATTGGGAATAACCCAATCTCTAACTAAATTCACATCTCCCTCAACCAAGATGAGTGAATAATTAAAATGAATCCCTTTTCAAAAACTCAAAAATTCATAATCCAACCAAAAATTGAAAAAAATAAAACTCCCCCCTTTCGACAATGTATTCATCTAAGTCACCCGACACGAGGACACGGGACACGAGTGTCCCCACCAAGCTTCAAATTTGAAGCCTTCAGGCCACTTCAAATTTTACCCACACGTCATAGAAGGCCACTTCAAATTTTACCATGCAAAAAAAATTTAATTTCATGGTAAGCCCTTCAATAATTAAATTAACCACTACTGTTTAAAATTGCAACAGAAGGGTAGCTTCAAATTTCACCCATCAACAATTTTTAGTGGGAAATTGGGAATGCGGCTACTAGCTAGGTGACTTGGGAGTGGGACTCGGTTACTCTCCAATATCCACGTGTTCGATCATCCATGGATCATGGACCATTGGGCCTTTAATAATATCATTGAGCAACTTACATGGACGGGCTTATACTAAGTATCCCATGGCTTGAACGCTTCGAAATTCTCGTGTTTGTAGCGAGCGCTTATGTGTTTAACACATTTAATGGCATCAACAAAATTATTAAACCTGGAAGGTGGCTCATACGTGTTGTTGCTAGCGGGCTTACCAAGTTACAGGTTATCACATACCAATTTGTGAATGCTGACTCCGTGAGTTAATTGAGTATTCAATGTATAATATATTATGTTAATGTGCCCCCGCGAATTTGGCATTTCAGACAAAATCCACAATCCATAAACTTCTTGTAATGTTGCAGGTTGTTTCTCTTGCCCATGGCCCCTACCTATAGCCCTGTGTTTTCTTTGTTGTATCAAGTTAATCCTACCGTCTACGGCTCCTAGCCTCACACCCTGTGTTTTCTTTGTTGTATCAAGTCAATCCTGCAGCTCCCGAGTTCCACCTTTTGTTTTCTTTGTTGTATCAAGTCAATGCTCGAATTCCATGCTTCCATGGCTCCGACCATCAATATATAATATTGCATGAATAGAAACAAGATTTTTCTTATACCCCTATTCCACTGTGGTTGAGCTACTTCCAAGTTCCACCTACCCTATCTCCTCTAGTCCTCCAGGATAGTTTGCGGAGCGAAGCTGGCAATGCCAGCCTGCCATAAACATATTTAAAGAAATTCGTTTTCTTTGAGGAGCTCAACTTCAAGGCTGACTAGATTTTTGACATCCTATGAATTTACAGGTCTGCTATATCCACTGAAAAATAAATCCTCTCAACTTTACTACGTCAGTAAACATTGAAATTTTGATGTACTATTACATTTTCAAATGAAAAGAATAACTTATTATTAATAAAAAATCAAATCATATTAATATATTAATGAATTTGAATTTAGCTTCCCAATATTAAAATAAATTATACATTTTAAATGATCCACAAGCAAATATTATCCTGAGAAGGAAATGGAAAAAAAGGAATTTCCTCAACACAACATGCTATTTCCTTATGATGATGCTTTTACGTTTATGATTACCAACCTTGGAATCAGGTTTGGTTATCCGAAGGTGTAATATCTTCTAAGCTAAGTCAATAGGTAGGGATGTTGGTATTGATATAATTATGACAAAGTTTTATAAAGGATTAGGAACAATTCCGTTGGCTTGTAGATGACATATTTATGGATAAAAAGTTTGTTGTTATGAGATAATGACATCATGCCTCAAAAACATGTCCCATACAATCTAATGTTAATGGGTGCTCTACATAGAAATTGGAATGTCAACATTTGTGAGTACAGTAAATATGTTGATGATTTTGGCCTACTACAACTTTAATATATTGAGTGGATTGATAATCTTCACAATTATATAAGAGATTGTAGCTATGACTAGGAGGAGAGTTAACAATGAAACAAAATCAAGTAATCGAATTTTGTGCATAAAATGAACATAAGACTCCCACCAAATTTCACTGAATCTACGTCTTAACAAAAGAACTCATCATTTCACGGGATTCCACCCCATCAATCCTTTTAACAGTAATGGCCATAACAGTTGCTACAACCCTAGCGCGAGAAAAATCAATCGAGCTACGCATGACAATACTTGAAACCAGACTTTTGAACTCCCTATTACGTCATAGGATTCAATACTACTTTCTCCACAACATGTGGCACCCTCAATATCTTCCATCACCGCAATTTACATTTGATAAAAAACTTGTTCCCAAATAGTAATTACCCCATTCTTTGCTCTAAAAAGGCCTCGGTTAACCTAGAATCCAATCCATGCAACATGAACACATCCATATATACACATAGAATAAATATTAATAAATTTCTCATAGCCCTTCAATAGTGTTCAATATCTCATAGCCCTTCATAGTGAAATGGGACCCCACCCTTCAAATTTGATCCCTGGTCCCCACTAGACACAGTGACCCCCAGAATTATGACACGTAGGACATGGTGACCCCCGGAATTAATATATTTTTAAAATATATTAAAATTTAAAAATATAGACATATAGATCCAATAAAATTTAACATTTACAATTACAAATATTCAATAGAAATTACATTTACAATTACAAATATGAAATATTCAATAGAAATTAGATCATTCACAAATCACAACACATTTGTCATTCACAATCACAAATCACAATGAGACATTGAGACACATAGATGCAAACTCATCACTGCCCTGATCCTGCTCCTCCATGCCTGAATCAACAAACTCATCACTGCCCTGATCCTCCTCCTTCTCCTCTCTGCCAATCTGACTAACTTACTTTTTAATTGTCAAATGTTTAATTTTAAGTTTTAAATGTATGTAAGTGAATGCCATTAAATTGCTTACGTGAGTTTGATTTAATACATGTTCAATTTTGAAGAGACGTCATTATATACCATGTATATGTTTCTAATTATTTTCGTATTAATGTCTTTATTGCAGTTGCGGCTATGGATACCAATGCTGAGATATTGATTGAGCTTGCCCAATTGAGGGGCATAAGTGCAGCTTTTAGTCGTGGTGACAGGATTCGCCGTTCACTTGCATCAACCTTGGATGCAATTGTGGACACCATTTCACAATCTACGAATGTCCTATATGATATTGCATCTTACAGAGAAAGAAAAAGACAACAATATGTTGATGGGCTAGATTACAATGCAGTAAAAAAGTTGAAAATATCCAAAGAGCTTATATTTGCATTGTTTAGGGACCCTCGGACGGGGGAAATCCCAAATGCAAGCAAGCCACATATCTCCATTGAGTGGTGCACGTTTCAACCATTTGTTGATAACTGGATGGACAGATGGTACATGGTTTTTGATATGCCACCACACAACAATAGGGAAATTCCCTTATATTTCCTTCGAAAGATGTACGCAGAGTTCGTGTTGCATAAACACGTTAACTATTTTGACATCTTACAGTTTCAGGGGATCGGTGGGGGGATGCCCCAAAACTGACCCAATGCCAAGCTTCGAGACCAGGATCGCCCTATCCCTGCACCTCGCAGGCAGTTTCCTGGGCCAGATGTCCCACCAGCACATCGCATTATTCCGCAGACACGGGATGCATTTTTGAGTTTGGCACGGGCGGTTGTTCGCCATGGCATGATGGTTCAACATATGGGTGAGGAAGGGACATCTATCCCTGGTGTGGTACATACACCAGCTCGTCACCATGCAGGACCATCAGCTAGTGCAAGACCATCAGGACCATCCACTAGTGTAGGACCATCAGGACCATCCACTAGTGTAGGACCATCGACACATCCCCATCCTAGTACTGATCCTCACGAGTGCACATCATGTGGTCGTCCCTACTATGGTATTGCCTCAGATGTTTCCTTCAGTGGGTTTTTGAGAGAGGTATGTTGATGGTTAATTGTAATAAATTCTTCATTTATTTTCGTCTTTGTACACATATATATAGTTTGAGCTAATATATTAATTTTGTGAACTTGCCGTTGATGCTTTATGCCGGCAGTGACGCCCCAGAGCCGGATGTTCCAGACTCTATAGGGGGGCATGATGCTACCCATTCGGTAGGCCCATCTTATATACCACCTATTGCCATATCTCACACCGAGGTAAACATTTTAAAATTTCAGTTTTTTAATACTTGTTAATTTGTTAATTTCCACATACTTTACATTTTAGTTCATTAATGCTATCTACGGTCTAATATTTACAATTATTAAACTTGTAGATGGCAGATCCTTCACTGGGGCAAGGTAATGTGGAGGTAGTACCCATGGTCATACCGTCCCCTGAAACATCTGGGCTCCAGGTAAATAATTAAAAATGACATTTTTTAAATACATGTTTGTTTGTTGAATCATGCATGTCTAACTACATGAACACTTGTTGACTATAGGCACCATCCGAGACATCTGGCCCATTGCCTGGATTTGTATCTCCCTCCAGGCCATTCGTGAACAAGGGTCGTGTGTATATGAGGCGTTCTACTCCTAGAAAGACTCCAGCTGCCCACGACCATGGGCTTACTCACACCATGGTAATGTATATCCTTCGATGATATTCGTTGTTTAACTTGAAATCCAGTGCATAAATCGTTTTTGTTAATGTTTGAATTGCATGTTTACTGCATCAGGAACCCGAGTTGTCTACTGAGAACCTCACATCGATGGTTGATGCAGCACTTAGTGCCGCATCTGCAATGGCGACTGATCACACACAGGTATGTAACTATTTCAACATTATCTTTACATAGTTTATTATTGTTGGACCTATTGTTTATTCATGCATTTCTAACTATTTCAACATTTTTTCATTGTTTCCACCACCAGCAGGAGCAGTGCCTGGCCCCCCTGGTTCGACCATCCTGGATGTTCAACCAATGGCTCCATCTGCTACACAAGCAATGCAATCTCCTTTTTCAGTTGAGGTGAGATGTCCTTCAGTGACCAAGTGTTTCATGCACTTTCCATGCACCAGTTGATAATTGTTGAGCTAATGTATTAGTGTACATAGTTAGTTGAATTTAACAATTGATATTTAATTTGCAGGATCCAGGGATGCACATTGATCCTAGGGATGTGCCTAGAGGATCAACGTCGGGAAAGAACAAGAGAAAGCTTGAGTTTTGATAGTTTTGGATAGTTTTGGACACATGTGCTTTTGGATACTTTTGTATATATATGTACTTTTCGATACATTCAGTTTTGGAGACATGTACATTGACTTTATTGTGCATGTACTTTTGGAGACATGTACATTGACTTCATTGGATACATGTACTTTTGGATACTTTTGGATATACATGTACTTTTGGAGACATGCACTTTTGGATACTTTGGATATACATGTACTTTTGGAGACATGCACTTTTGGACACTTTTGGATATATATGTACTTTTGGATACATGTACTTGTGTCAATCTAATGTGTTGATTTGTGAGGATTGTCTATTACTCATGAATGCACTATGTCAAAAGAACAAACTATTATATTCAAAGGTTTCAACGAATTCACTACATGCATGCACTAATTGGTATCTAATTAAAATTTGTGATTTTGGATGATCATTACAAGTTATGTCAAAGTTCTTGCTCGTGTAATTTAATCAAACTAAATGCAATAGAATGTTTTCAAGGTTTCAACGAACTCACTCATGCACACCCATTGCCATCAACTACCAATGAAAGTCTAACATTATGAGGTTCTTCTTTAAAAATGGGTAATATTTCCTTGATGATCATAAATTGAGAACCATTTGTAGCCACTCATATAATACTATTTTCACTTATCTTTGTACATGATAATCCATATAATGTGCTATGTTTTTTAACCTAAACAATCATCAAAAACCTAGAATTATAGGGATATGACAAAGAACCTTATGGGGCACCTTATATATTACCTAATTAGTTCAATATCTATTGATCCCACATTCATGGCATTTTAAATTTGTTGCATGCTATCCATAATATATCATTTGATCATAATTAGGACATGCATCAATAGAGTTATTGTGTATACATTAGGATCTTTGTCATACCATTGTTTGAAATGTCATTCAATACCTTCAATTTTATCAACATCAAATTAGTAGACAAAGTGACTCATCTTTGATCTCTTGTATACGCCTTTGTGTGCCTTATCAATAAGATGTACATCATGAATATTATCATAGGTCTCATACATAGGTGCATCCTCATCCATGCAAACAAAGGTGTCATGGATCAACCTATTATCCCTTTATTCTCAATAATATTAGTATCATTATCTTCCATAGGATCAAATTCAACTCCATCACCCCCATTATTGCTACTCTAAATTGCAGCCTTAGGAGTTTTGATCATGTGTTTTTGTCTCTTTAGGAGTTTTGAAATATTATACTCTTTCAAAAATAATATGGAAGTTCAAATATTTAAAAGTGGCTTAAATTATAAAATGGGCGAAAATTCACCAAGTGTCCCTGAACGACATTTTCATGCGACTTGCAACTCGACATAACTCGGAAACCGGACGTCAGACCGACGAACCGTCGACTCCGTTGGTCTCCTAGCGTGCGATTACCTCTAGGGGGCCCTCTCCCTCATCTCCCCATGGCCCAGTGGCTTCATTGTGCATTCATTTCGTAAACTAGGGTTTTGCTCAGTGTAATTGCATGCAATCTCGCATTGGTGGGTCAACTCTGCAAGAACCTCCCCTGAGCCAGTGTTGGCAGTGTTCCCACGTCGGCATTTCCCACACACACTTGTGGGAGCCAACAGCACGCAATCTTCCTGCTCCGTTTGCTTTTTGGCTCCCGGATGGAAATTCACCAAGTGTCCTTGAATGACATTTTCATGCGACTTGCATCTCGACATAACTCGGAAACCAGACGTTGGAATGACGAACTGTCGACTCCGTTGGTCTCCTGGCGTGCGATTACCTCTAGGGGGCCCTCTCCCTCGTCTCCCCATGGCCCAGTGGCTTCATTGTGCATTCATTTCGTAAACTAGGGTTTTGCTCAATGTGGGAGTGTGCAATCTCGCATTGGTGGGTCAACTCTACAAAAACCTCCCCCGAGCCAGTTTTGGCAGTGTTCCCACGTCGGCATTTCCCACACACACTTGTGGGAGCCAACGGCACGCAATCTTCCTGCTCCGTTTGCTTTTTGGCTCCCGGACGGAAATTCACCAAGTGTCCCTGAACGGCATTTTCATGCGACTTGCAACTCAACATAACTCAGAAACCGGACGTCGGACCGACAAACGATCGACTCCGTTGGTCTCCTGGCGTGCGATTACCTCTAGGGGGCCCTCTCCCTTGTCTCCCCATGGCCCAGTGGCTTCATTGTGCATTCATTTCGTAAACTAGGGTTTTGCTCAGTGTAATTGCATGCAATCTCGCATTGGTGGGTCAACTCTG
Source organism: Larix kaempferi (assembly GCA_027924585.1). NCBI lineage: Eukaryota > Viridiplantae > Streptophyta > Pinopsida > Pinales > Pinaceae > Larix > Larix kaempferi. Next base: position 19,879,762 of record BSBM01000994.1, on the reverse strand, counting down.
CAAGAACCTCCCTCGAGCCAGTGTTGGCAGTGTTCCCACGTCGGCATTGCCCACACACACTTGCGGGAGCCAACGGCACGCAATCTTCCTGCTCCGTTTGCTTTTTGGCTCCTGGACGGAAATTCACCAAGTGTCCCTGAACGGCATTTTCATGCGACTTGCAACTCGACATAACTCGGAAACCGGACGTCGGACCGACGAACCGCTGACTCCGTTGGTCTCCTGGCGTGTGATTACCTCTAGGGGGCCCTCTCCCTCGTCTCCCCATGGCCCTCCCTCGTCTCCCCATGGCCCAGTGGCTTCATTGTGCATTCATTTCGTAAACTAGGGTTTTGCTCAGTGTGGGAGTGTGCAATTTTTGCACACGGGGGTCAAATTTGGAAAATCATCCACCGGGCAAGTATGGCTAGTGTTCCTAGCCCGAACCTGTCTAGACACACCTGCAGGACTCCCCGGAACCCGTTTTTGTTGCATGGTTGGAGTTCTATGCCCCCGGTAGGTATCCAGCATGTGTCCCTGAAGGCCTTCTGGTAGTGAGACAGGCCGAGCCATAGAATGAAGACCGTGGCTCAGATCGACGAACCGTCGACTCCGTTGGATTCAGCACACCGGGATAGTGCCAGGGGTGCCCCTCCCCTCCTACTCGGTGGCCCATGTGTCACCTTGTAGGTCCATCTTGGAAACTAGGGTTTTGCTCAGTGTGGGAGTGTGCAATTTTTGCACACGGGGGTCAACTTTGTAAAATCATCCACCGGGCGGGTATGGCTAGTGTTCCTAACCCGAACCTGCCTAGACACTTTGGAAACTAGGGTTTTGCAGGTCCATGATGATGATGATGGTGATGATGATGAAGACGTTGATGATGATGGCTTGGTCTAAGGTGGTGCTCTCAAATAGCTAATTCATTATGAAATATTTAACAAGACATGAATTAAATTTAATATAAGTGTATTGTTTAATATAGTGAGCATGAGTTGAATTAATTTTGTTGGGTGAAGCCAATAACCAACATGATGAACATAATATAATTTTAGGGTTTACTGATCATATGTAAAAAATGGCATATTCATAAACTTGACATGCAAGAGAACTTTTGGCATATTTATAAACAACGTAAATGTAAATTTGGCATATCAAGAACGCAAAATTGACATATTCATATGAAACATACATGTGAAAATTGAGCATATATCAATATTCAATTACAAATAGTATAAATAGTATAGTATTAAAAGTATGTAACGTACCTCATCATGCTAGATCCCACCTATTATCATACAACCAAGCCCTCCGGATCATCTCTTATACTGATGGTCTCCATTAGTCTCTCGTGCTCTGTATCCGGTAATAAGTAGCGTACCTTCGATGTATTTCGACTAGGCATTGTTTGTACCTGAAGGTTTGTGCCAATGATTAAGTTGGTAAAGTGATACACACTTGCACCTAGTTTGTAATCCCTGTAAACATATCCACCCTTCTTTCTTCCATTGTTGTTCCGTGTCAAGTATTCACCTTTAACAACCATAGAACCAGTTGGAAAGTGGTTGTTTTCATCGTCAGTCATGGACACAATGAGGGTTTGCTTTCCATCTATACAGCGTGCCAACCAGTATTCATCACCCCATTCAGTATCTTTTGAGGCAACCACTGTGTATATGTGCCCTGCATTATATGATTGTAGGTATATGATCAAAATATTTTTCGTGTGATACAAGGCCATTAATGTGCATTTGAAGACTACGTAAGCAAACAAAAAATGTTAAGGAAATGCATCATACTGGGTTGTACAAGGTCTGAGACATGATCAAAATCTGCAGAAATAGATGATTGGTCTTCTTCCAACGGAGTTAACTCAACAATTGCATGCTGATCAAGTGGAAGTGATATGCGATCCCATCCATCAACCCAATCCAATGATTCACACCCATCCCAGTCACCATCACAACAAGGCGGGCAAAAACAAGTGAGTTTTCTGGTCCAAATTTCAAATACTGGGTTATCATAGCTTCGAACCGAATGAAAGCCACGAGTCCCAGGCACAGTCTTGCATTCCCATGCATGTGAACGATCTATGTCTACCACCTCCCAAAAAAATCTCTCCACATGTCTCTTTCTTGTGGATTCTACTCGCATAGTTGATTCCTCTCCCATTACTGACGCGCACCACCTGACTATAGATTGAGCATTTAGAATAGTAGATTCTATAGATACTTTCAATTCCTCTCTTCGTAGGGCTGTTTTGACACATGCTTCGGCTCCATCATGCTCTCCTTTACCATGCCCAGTCTCAAAATAGTTCCACATATGTGGCACTTTGTAGTTTTTATGCAATGAACACAACCACTGAAATATGCGTGCATTTTTAAACTGACCAGCACACCCATCAGACCAAATCCAGTGTCGGTCCATCTGTATGTTCCTTCCCTTCAAGTGATCATAGAACATGATGAAGCAATGACGTACATAGTGGAAGTCGTGGCACCTATCATCACTTATGTAGAAGTGATATTCCTTTAGAATTTCTCTTTGCTCTTCAGTGCTATTTGGGCCATGCCTATATGTGATATGGACCATCAAGGAAACCTGCTCAGAGTGATAATACTGACTTTGGATCTCATTTTGAGGTTGCAGAGTGTAGTTCTCGGCAAAATAAACAACTGAAAGTATAGTACCAAGGGGAAATGTATCTCTGCATATTCTAAACTTCTCATCCTGCCATCGTGCCACGTGGACATGCTGAACATATTGATGTGTCTTTTTAATAAATTCCTTGATGAAGTCACTAACTTGTACCTGGTGACACAAAATGATCTCAATGTCAGTTTTTTGTTGTAAGTAAGGATTGAAATGTAACCGTTACAACATAATTTTATAGATATAAATGCATACCTGAGATGTCACCAATTGTATTTTTTTGCTTTCTTTCCCTAGGACTATTTCATAGTTGATATATTTGAAACTTTTCATGTCTGTAACCATTTTCCCAAATTCACTGTCTCCATTCTCGTGCATACATTGGCTCAATAACGCCATTCCAGCACAGTTGGAGCATGTTCCATCCAAACAAGATTTTTCATAGTATGTTTGCCCCTCGGGCCTATTGCACATGATGCTATGAATGAATTCTCTTGATGAAGTCGGTGGTATTGTCATGGAGCAATCTTGCACAATGTTAGTATGCAACACACGACGAATGTACAAAAATGTTTCATAGTAATATTCATATTCTACATGGTATCTACAACAACAAGTGTTACGAAGAGTATTTATTCTAACATACCATGGCTTACATTTCTCAAAAGATCTTTGCCCCAAGTTCAATTGTCTATGCTCAATCTTAAATTTCTCATAAAGCTCTATCTGTGTTATATCAAAAAGATGCTTAGTATGTGGTTCACGATCCTTTGAACCCCTTCTTAGTTTTAGTACATCCTTTCGGTTTGAAGAAGGCCTTGTGTGATCATGCCAAAAACTGTGCACTAGTCCCTTTACTGCATCAACTAGCTTCATGTCACAATGTGGCAACCGACCAACAAAGGCCCAAAAATCTGTCTGATCGGTTGTGTCAAGATGTTCCCTTCTAATAGAATACCTACGGAGGGTTTTTACATTCAAATTAACTAGTTCGGATGTAGGCCTGAGAATACGAAGGGCCCTGGTGTTCTTATTTGCAATTGATTGTGACAACACACGACGAGCAGCATTGCGGTCCTTTGAACGTGTGTTCTTACCAATTTTACCAAATGCATCTACTAGGCTTTTAACTATATGAGAACTTGGTTCAGAATTCTTTATCATCTTTATCCCTAACTTTTTCCTAACAACATTCATGCTCCTAGATTTTAACAATGATAAAAATAATCTACATTTATCTCCATCACATTTAGAAACAAAATATTTATCAAGTATCTGTTAAGTTTGATAAGCAATACTACGTTTAGATAGCGTACCTTCAATGGAATTCATAAGTCTTTCATCAACTTGTATACGCTTCGGAATTCTTCGACGTGTGCTTGCTAATGGAGGTAAGGGGGTTGGAATTGTACCATGTAGCACATCACCAAGATGCTCTGGCGTTTCAGTAGTAGCTTGGTGTCCTTCATTCTCTTCCTAGTAGTTGGATGGTGGAAGTCCAACATCCTCATCCATGGTCTGTGGAAGTCCAACATCCCCTTGTGGAAGTCCAACATCCTCATCGATGGTGTGGATAACATTCTCTTCTTCAACAGTAGGCAAAATGTCCAATGCCTCTCTGACTTCATCGCTTGTATAACCACATCCGGATAGCAAATTGGATGTTTCTTCTTGAGCTTCATCTTGAGATGGTAACTTATCACTTTGACTTGAAGTGGGAATTGAAGCATCCCCTAATGAGCACCTACATTTTGCTTCTTGATTACTTCCATGGGGTGCTTGTTCAACAACTATTGTGGAAATTGAAGGTCCCTCTTGTCGTGGATTAATAGGATGAACCATGGTATCCTCTACAATTGGATTTGGATTAGTTTCCAAAGAAAGCCTCCGATTCATCATGTATATTCTTTTCTTTTCTTTCTCTTCTTCAATGACTTCTTGAGGTCTCTTCTTCCTTGTTGATTTGTTTACTCGGTTACGTGCATTCCCCATCACCACAATGATCAATTCAATATAGTTTGTTTTTGTTGCTCCTCAATTACAAGCTCTTCAATAATAAGCAAATGGAAGTTCTTCCTTGTTGGTCTTGAAGCTTGATATCTTATCTTGTGTGCTCCTCAAATATAGGCAAAATGAATCTTTCAAAGGCCTTATCTTTGGTGTTCTTCAATTGGAGATTCTTCAAGCTTGCTGATTATTTTCTTCAAATATGGCCATATAACCCAACACCACAGTGAGCAACCATGAAAGATGTCCTCAATGCTGCACCTACATAAAAAAAAATGATGGAGTTGGTGTAGAATGTGAAAATTTTCAGAGGCGGGCTCGTGCTGTTCGAAAAATCGCGGGATTGTTGTTTTCGTTCGGACAGATTGAAGCTGCTCTCGGACAGCAACAGTCCATTATTTCTGGAGTTACAAAACGTGCACGCGTTATAGAAGTACAAAACGCATGCACGATATGTAGTGAAAAAACGCAAACGCGATATAGTCAAGCACAATAAATAGGTTAGGTGCACGGCTAGGGCAACGAACAAAATCAAAGAAAACTAATAATTTATATGGTTGCATACAAAACAAATGTTTTGTATGGTTTAATACCCCCTAGCTCTCTCCCAATAATCCCTAGATACCCCCTATCTCTTTCTAAATATCTGTCCCTCATTCTCCCTACATCCCTCCCTACATGTTTCTTTCATGTTTCTTTCTCTCCCTTACTCCAGCCATGTCTCTACCACCCCACTCTCCATCTCTCCACCTTCTCTTTATCTTCGTCATTATCCCTCCTATAGCACTCTCTCCCTTCTTCTCCCTTAATCACTAACCCTCTACGCCTTTATCCCTCCCCCCTGCCCTCTCTGTCTTACCTTGTTCCTAGAGCCCCTCCCCCATAAAGGCCTTTAGACCCTCTTCTAAACATTAATCCCTAAGTGCATAAGTGCACAAGATGATGAGGAGGAGGAGGGTGATGACAATGAAGATGATCATGATGTAGATGAAGATGATAAAGATGAGGAGGAGGAGGAGGGTGATGACAATGAAGATGATCATGATGCAGATGGAGATGATAAAGATGATAATGTTGATGAAGATGATGGTGATGATGATGAAGATGTTGATGATGATGGTGATGGTGATGTTTGGATGATGATGATGATGATGATGATGAAGATGATGGTGACATGATGGAGATGTTGATCTGATGAGGAAGATGATGATGATGATGGTGATGATGGTGATGATGATGAAGATGTTGATGAGGACGATGATGGAGATGAAGATGATGATGATGAAGAAGATGATGATGATGGAGATGTTGTGTTGATGGGGAACGTAGAGATGACAATGATGATGAAGATGGTGATGGTGATGGTGATGGTGATGACGATGAAGATTTTGATGATGATGCTGATGGCGATGATGATGAAGATGTTGATGATGATGGTGATGGTGATGTTTAGATGATGATCATGATGATGTTCAGAAGATCATGATGGTGATGATGGTGATGATGATGGAGAAAATGACGATGATGGATATGTTGATGAGGAACCTGCAGATGCCAATGATGATGATGATGGAGATGTTGATGAGGAACCTACAGATGCCAATGATGATGGTGATGACGATGAAGATGTTGATGATGATGGTTCTGGTAATGATGATGATGATGATGAAAATGAAGATGATGGTGACATGATGGAGATGTTGATCTGATGAGGAAGATGATGATGATGATGATGGTGATGATGATGAAGATGTTGATGACGGTGATGACGGTGATGAAGATGATGATCATGATGGAGATGTGTTGATGGGGAACCTAGAGATGACAATGATGATGAAGATGGTGATGGTGATGATGATGAAGATTTTGATGATGATGCTGATGGCGATGATGATGAAGATGTTGACGATGATGGTGATGCTGATGTTTAGATGATGATCATGATGATGTTCAGAAGATCATGATGGTGATGATGGTGATGATGATGGAGAAAATGACAATGATGGATATGTTGATGAGGAACCTGCAGATGCCAATGATGACGATGATGGAGATGTTGATGAGGAACCTACAGATGCCAATGATGATGGTGATGACGATGAAGATGTTGATGATGATGGTGCTGGTAATGATGATGATGATGATGATGATGATGATGATGATGAAGATGAAGATGATGGTGACATGATGGAGATGTTGATCTAATGAGGAAGATGATGATGATGATGATGGTGATGATGATGAAGATGTTGATGACGATGATGATGGTGATGAAGATGATGATGATGAAGAAGATGACGATGATGATGGTAATGAAGATGATGATGATGAAGAAGATGACGATGATGGAGATGTGTTGATGGGGAACCTAGAGATGACAATGATGATGAAGATGGTGATGGTGATGACGATGAAGATTTTGATGATGATGATGAAGATGTTGACGATGATGGTGATGGTGATGTTCAGATGGTGATGATGATGATGATGATGATGATGATGATGGAGATGTTGATGAGGAAGGGGGAGATGACAATGATGATGAAGATGTTTATGGTCATGAAGATGATGATGATGGTGATGGTGATGATGATGGAGATGTTGAAGATGATGGAGATGGCGATGAAGAAGATGATGATGATGATGGTGGTGGTGGTGAAGATGATGAAGAAGATGATGATGATGGAGATGTTGACCTGATGACGATGAAGATGATGATTATGGTGGTGATGATGAAGATGTTGATGCTGATGATGATGGTGATGAAGATGATGATGATGGAGAAGATGATGATGATGGAGATGTTGATGAGGAACCTACAAATTCCAATGATGATGATGATGATGATGGTGATGACAATGAAGATGTTGATGATGATGGTGATGGTAATGATGATGAAGATGATGATGATGATGGTGATGGTGATGTTTAGATGATGATGATGATGATGATGAAGATGATGGTGACATGATGGAGATGTTGATCTGATTCAAGGAAGATGATGATGATGATGATGATGGTGATGATGATGAAGATGTTGATGATGATGATGGTGGTGATGAAGATGATGATGATGAAGAAGATGATGATGATGGAGATGTTGATATTGATGGGGAACCTAGAGATGACAATGATGATGAATATGGTGATGGTGATGGTGATGGTGATGACGATGAATATTTTGATGATGATGGTGATGGTGATGGTGATGATGATGAAGATGTTGATGATGATGGTCGTGGTGATGTTTAGATGATGATCATGATGATGTTCAGAAGATGATGATAATGATGATGGAGATGTTGATTTGATGAGGAATATGATGATGATGATGATGATGGTGATGATGATGAAGATGTTGATGATGACGATGATGGTCATGAAGATGATGATGATGAAGAATATAATGCTGATGGAGAATATGATGCTCACAACTCCCTCTAGTCTCTCTCTCCCCAACCATCAATCTCTCTCTCTCTCTCTCTCTCTCTCTCTCTCTCTCTCTCTCAAACACACACACATACACACACATTATGTTACTTTCCATTCTCAAACCCATCCCCCCTCCATCCATATCTATCTCCAACTTTCTCCCTCCATCCCTCACCCTACCTTCTCTCCCTCCCTCTCTCATTGCCTGTCTCTCACCTTCTATCCCTCCCTCATCTTTCCCTCAACCTATCCCAATCTCTCCATCACTCCCTCTCTCTCCATCGCCACCACTCTCTGCATGTCTCCCACCAACACTTTCTGTCCCTCCCTTCCTATCTCTTATTTCGTTCTATCCCCATCTATCTCTCACTCCCTCCAAATCCATTCCTCCCCATTGTCCCTCTCCCTCCCTCGCTCTATGTCTCTCCCCTCCTTGTATTCTTTATTTCTCTCTCACATCCCCCTTGCCTCCATCCATTCCCCCTTGTCACTCAAGTCTCACTTTCAACTTCTAACCCTATACCTCTTAAAAACCTATTCTACTCCTAATAGTGCTCTCAAGCTCCACTTCCCTTCACCCCTTGTAGCCCATCATGTTCTCATTCCCTTCATCTCTCCCCACTCAAGCTTCCAACATCCTTCTAAGCCCTTGACCCTTTCCCACCCCTATTAAATATTAACCATAGATTCCCTTGACCCTTCCCCACCCCTTCTCAAATATTAAACAAAAATTCCCTTGACTTCCACACCCCCTCTTTCTCAAGTATTAAACATGTATTTTATGATTTGAATAACGCGAGCGCGTTTTGTAACTACATAACGTATACGTGTTATGTAGTTATATAATGTGTACGCGTTAAGTATTTATATAACGCGCACGCGTTATGTAGTTATATAACGCGTACACGTTATTTACATCTAAAAGCACGGCAATATTTTTGAATTTAAACAGGCCGAGTCACATGCTCACATGTCAACAATAATCCTATGTGTATGCTTTGGAGTTTGCTTCGGTAATTCCAAACCTGTGCTATGTTAATGAAAACCCAAAGCTAATTGGGTATTTCTTCCAGTTTCTGGAGAATCCTGTGCTTAGCCACTCATTACAATATGCTACATAGAGTCATTTTTGACGAAATCTTAGACACAAATAGCATTTTTTCTGCAGATTCCAAATATGTAACTTTTATTTTGAAATATTAATTTTTCCTATTTTCTTTCAATTTCTTTTTTGTCCTACCTCAACTTGTGAAACACACTGTTAGTGTTTCTTCCATAACTTTTTCAATTCTCAATCATTTCAAAAAAAAATTGTATGGTGCACAAGAGGACACTAACCTCCACGTTCTATGAAAAACCCATTTCAAGATTTTTGCATTAAGACCTTCAAAGGCTCTACCCACAAAAGAGGTACTATTTTCGAGGTTTGATCACTTAGACAATTATAAAAAAATTATAAAATTACTAATTTAATTTTCGAAAAATAATGGCGCACAAGTGCTATGTGTTCTCTACATGCATGCCGATTTTTGTAGCTTGATTCCATCATTTAAGCCCTCAAAGGCTCTACCCACAAAAACATATACCTTATCATTTGCCTGAAAAATAAAAAGTGTCTGTTAGGAAAAATGAAACTTGACATAGCTATGCAAATTTTCAATACATAAAAGTTATATATTCAGAAACGTGATTCAATTTCCTACATTTCATCTTTTTTACTCAATGCAAGATATTTTGCGTAAGTAGATCAAAAAATCCAAGTAAGTTGAGGGATGCCTACTTTTTCAGTTTTCTATTGCATCTAACTTGCCAAAAGTGACCCTCATTAGCTTGCACTGACCCATTCATAAGGTTAGATGATGAAACCAATAATATCCTAAGTGAAAAAAAAATATACATGAAGATATCTTAACAAGAGGAGTTTAAAACGGAACGAGCTAAATTCTAGACGATTTGCACCTTCTCCAACGGGTTTGGACAGAATCCGACAACACGATTTGTTGCTAAAATTGCAATTTTCATTGTTGAAATTGTAATTTTGATTGCAGAAATGGATTCAATACCCTCAATTACCGCTGGGGCATCTCGAATATGCAATTCCAACAACTAAAAACTGTCATTCAATCATTTTCGCTGTATTTTGACTGGAAAATTCGCAGATTAGTGAGTGCAAATTGTCTAGAGATTAGCTTACACCATTTAAATTACTAATGTAATAAAAAATGAATCTATTTCTATATGCTGTCTAATAAATAAAAATGTAAAGGTGTTATTCATAACTAAATATACAAAATAAACTATATTTATTAAAAATACAAATGTAAATGAATGGCTAATGAATGGCTAATAAAATAAACATAAATGCATATTATAAAATATTTACAAAACTGAATTATATGAAATCATGAACCAATTCTTTTGAAAAACGGAACCTTAGGCGTTAATTGATAAAAGAGAAAATAAATCAAATATTTTTTATGGATATGTTAAATTAGTTAGATGTTTTCAAGGTGTAGAAAGAACTCTTCAATTGAATTTAAATTTGGATTTATTAAATGAAAATAAGTTCATTAATTTCATACATGAAAAATCAATCACTTTGTGAGATAATAACATTGCACTTTAGACATTTTATGAAAATAAAATTATTATTTTTTACTATTTATATAAATTGGAGGAGTACTTAAAACTAAGCACAACAATTGATCTATTTTGAAAAAAAAAAATCATCAAGTTAAACACCTAAAGGTCAAAGTTCAACATTTATGCACGAGTTAATGAAAAAATAAAATAATATTTACCATCCAAATTATTTACAGTTTATACAAAGTTTGAAATACAGTAAAAATATAAAAAACCATGTGATTTTTATTTACAGTTTATATACAAAGTTTAAAATACAGTAAAAATATAAAAACCATGCGAAGTTGAATGATAAAAAGTTGGAGATAGGACGCAGGTATTCCCAAATAGTTTTTTATTAAAAAAGTGGAATTTTGTCGGAATTTTACGGTCATCTAGATACAACAAGCTACACTTGGTTTTGACCTCACTGCAACCTATGTAAATTCATGCATAGTTTTTTTTTCGTTTTACTGCCGTCGACCTTAGCATTCCCTCTTCCATTATTTGCAGCTCGACCACCATTTTTATGCATTCTTTCTACATGTAGGATTATTGTGTGGGAGGTTTTTATTATTTGGGTACTTCCCGACCTCCATGGAAATATTTGTTGTGTGGATTCTAACACTACCTATAACGTTCATTATGCCATAAGAGTGTAGGGAATCTCTCCTGCATTATAATTTCCTCGGGACCAAGTCTATTGATAATGCACTACGTGTTAGATTTTAATATAGCAGTATAACTTTAATTATATACAACGAAAACAAAATAGGATTACTGAAAGATAACCATGCACAGAAACAAAGAGACAAAAATAATTTTATCATGGGAACCCCAGAATTAGTCCTCTTCTCTCTTGCACACTTGTAGAAGAGATGAGCGAATTGCTTGGTATATAAATGAATGAGGAGTCCTCTCTTTATACTTGTTATTTTTTCCTTTTCACTTTTTTGCTTGGGGCCGACTTGTTCAATTGAAGGGGTCAAATTTTCTTTTATGTATAATAATATCTATTTATTGTATTTCTTCTTTGGCTCGAATTGAGGATGAGACCTCTTGATGCTACAAACAAGACTCCCTCTTATCTAGGGAGGTATCATCACTGTAGAACACATCTAGATATCATTTGAGCATCATGACTTAAGCTTGTACTGAATATCTCTTCTTCATAAGAAAGGTCTTTCCTCATCCATGTGGCTACAACCAACATGACGACAATGGGATACCATCCATAAATATCCCAACCACGAGGGTTGTCGGGAACCAACCCAATGACAAGTATCCCAACCATAAGGGTTGTTGGGAACCAACCCAATGACAAGTATCCCAATCCCAAGGGTCACTGGGAACCAACCCAGTAACTCAACAGAACTCAATCCATCGAGAAGTGTCATACTCAACTCATTCCATCGAGGAGTACAAATCAGCTCAACTTAGTCCATTGAGGAGCGTAGTTATTCTAGCCACAATGGCTATTGGGAACCAACCGAGAGACTACAAAACAACTTAGTCCATTGATCATTTTCACACTCAACTCAGTCCATCGAGGAGTGCACCCCTGTATCTCATGCATCTCATGGTAACTCAACTCAATGAGGAGTGCCCATGCTTCTCATGGTAACTCAACTCAGCAAGGAGTTGTCCCATGCATCTCATGGTAACTCAACTCAACAAGGACTACGCCCATGTATCTCATGGTAACTCAACTCAACGAGGAGTTCACTCGTGCATATCATGGTAACTCAACTCAGCGAGGAGTGTTCCCGTGCACAACATATCAGTTCGTTGCAAGGAGTTGTCCCATGCATCTCATGGTAACTCAACTCAACAAGGACTACGCCCATGTATCTCATGGTAACTCAACTCAACGAGGAGTTCACTCGTGCATATCATGGTAACTCAACTCAGCGAGGAGTGTTCCCGTGCACAACATATCAGTTCGTTGATATGTCCATAATAGAGATATCTCCCTTAGATGGATATTTGTACCATTCTCATTCCAGGGAGAATATATAACTCATTCTACAACCTCCCTCTCAATGAGGGAGACATTCTCCACCATTCCAAGCCTATATCAAAAGTACACAAACTTCACCTTGGGAAGAGGATGGGTGAAAATGTTGGCAATTTGATCATTTATAGGAATATACAGGAGCTGGATTGCTCCCCTCTGCACCATAGCATACCAATGCAAGCTACACTACTGGACACTATTGTTCCTCCATCAGTGTTATCTCTCATCAAGTGAGTCTACTGAGATGAGCCTCTTGTTCTCTCTATGTCACTGGATATCACTCCAAATTCCCTCTAGATCTGTGCTGCAAATTCCCTCTACAAATTCGCATCATACTCTCTCTCTAGAGCTGCTCACTGGCTAGTCCATCAGCTTGTACGAGGTGTCATGTTCGATGCCAATCTGAACTACACCCTTAATATTGGCTCTCATAGAGAAAATAATCACAACTCTGCATGATCCTCATCTCAAACTCAGAGGATGACTCCCTCTATAACTATCAATGAATCTCTCTATCTCGATGGGGAACAACATCTCAATCAAGGAATAATCATCAACAATTTGTGCCACCTGCACGTGTTGAAACCTAAGCCACTACTCTAACTGAACATATGTATATTGCACCTCCTCAGAGGTTAACTGAGTAGTTCTCATCTTAGAGAATTCTCCACTCAAGCACAAGTAATGCTCTAACCACTTCTAAAGTCTGCCATGACTTCAAATGGAATCCAATTGCTCTTCATGTGGTCCCCATATCTCCGGTAGCATGTTGAAGTAACTAAGGAACTTCATAGAACTCATCAACTACTACTAACTGCAACTCCTCATGATCATCATAAGGATGAACATCCATAATAGGGAGACCAACATTCGTTGGAGCCTCATTCTACCAACCGTCAATATCCGTATGAGATCCTCTAGAAATATTGTATGAGTCCACATATGAATGGATGTACTAGATCCATGTATATATGTTGTCATTGTTGAATAGTCATCACATCCACTATAGCTTCCCCCTCTATCATGGAATCCATCCTACTATCTGATCTGGAACTTTAATTGTGAGCCATGTTCCTAGAAGCCTCTCACTTCTGAGCATCCTGCTCTCATTCGAACACTGGATATCAATGGGATATGAATCCTATATGACTTCCCCTCCATCACTTGTCCTTCAGAAAAAGTCTCATCATCCTTCTCTTTTAGGCCATAGCATATGGTCTTTCCTACAATTCAAATTCAGTCAAATAGTTAGTAGGATTGCATAATTATGAAGTTCAATCAAATCATTTTGACATTTCAATGCAATGTCAATAGTTCACACATTTATGTAAGCGTCTTAGCCAATGCTTCAGCACAACACCGATCCATATCCCAAACAAACACGGTAACTATCTGGATGCCTTCCATCTTGACCAGAACACACTATCAAGAGCATGCACTGCTCTCGGCATGTTAGCAAAGAGGTTTCATCCTATACTAGCTCCATCAAGGGTTCATGGGATGTTGTGTAGCACTATAGGCTACTTACATACATAACATGCACTACATGAGTCTACTACTCGTCAATCTTAGTCACATATAAATGTATAAAAGAAAAGTGTATCATAGATCTACATATAACTATTATGAGCAATATTGTTTAAATCAAATATTCATATATTTAAGGAATAACTCAAATGATAGTACAAATAATTATCTTTTATGTGTTTTGTTATCTCCCTCTTAATATCTACCTCCTTGTAGAGATCATGGGAGTCCTCAGATATTCATCTTCTTTCTGCAACCTAGATCTTCATACATCATCAATGACAATCACATCGTCTAGATACTACATTCATTGGTGCACTCCTAGAGCGTACTAGAAGAAGTACTCCTTTCAACAATCTTCTGTACTTTCCTCAAGATAATAATTTTCATTCTTTGACCTTTTCAGTGGAGTCTATTCATCAACATCAATGTTTGAGGCATGTTGCTTTATTTTCTTCGATAAGGGACATTGTCTGGCATAGTGACCGAAATTCTCACATAAGAAGCACTAAATATGTGAAAGATTCTTCTTCTTTTTTGTGTTCTGGAATTGGACTTGATATTTTACCTTTATCTTTTCTTCCGTGACTCTTCCTTCCCCTTCCTCTTCCTCTTTTAGCATGTGTGGCAAGGGATTGGCTTTCTTCATGTTGAGAACCATGCCTACTGTCTTTGGCTGTAAGTCTAGCTTCTTCCTGAGTACAATTTTCCCATAATCAATCAAACTTGGGAAATTTAGATCACCCATTAATGCTTTGAATGAATGGTTCCTAAGAATGGGGAAGACCATTGAGGGTCATCATGACAAGTTCTCTGTCTTTAGTTATTTCTCCAATATTGGTGCCCAACGGATCTTTTAGCTTAGTAATCTTCATGAAGTAAGATGCAATTGAGTCTACTCTAGTCATCTTGACATTGGATAGTTGTTGTCTTAAAGCAAGTGCTTTATTGACATTGCTTTTCTCAAATAGCTTCTTCAAGGCATCAAACATTCCTTTGGATGTCTTCTTTTGAGAGATTTGAGGTATCAGGTGATCTTTAACATAGTTAATTTGAATCCTTCTTGCCTTAGCATTAGGGGAGTTTTGAGGTAAAAAATGGGCCTCAAAACAAATATTGTACCATAAAAATTCACTTTATAAGAACCAATAGGATTCAAGATGATGATGTCAACCATAAGGGTAAAATTTGTAAAACAAATTGGAGGGAAAAAGAAAAAACTACTTTTGTTATTGTATTTTTGACATAACTCCTTAACGGTTTACCCAAATTTCAAGTTTGGGCACTCGTTGGATGTGGATTTTAATTCCGCATCCAACCCATACTCACACTGCATACTTCTGAGGCACCCACGACATGAAAAAATGAAAATTTCAATAAAAAACGTATTTTAAATTAAAAAATGTATTTTAATATTAAAATACTTTTTTTATTGAAATTTTCATTTTTTCATGTCGTGGGTGCCTCAAAAGTATGCAATGTGGGTATGGGTTGGATGCGGAATTAAAATCCGCATCCAACGATTTCCCAAACTTGAAATTTGAGTAAACCGTTAAGGAGATATGTTAAAAATACAATAAGAAAAAGTAGTTTTTCTTTTTCCTCTCTAAAATTTAGAAGTCTTATTTTATTATTAAAACTCTTATTTTATCATTTCCCTTAAGATGCCCATTTTAGACCTCAAAACTCCTCTAATGCATCATTCTTCTTCCATTTAGACTTTTCCTCTTCTTCTTCTGGTTCTGGTACATTTTCATTCACAAATTTCAGAATATCATTCTCCTCCAAGATGATGAGTGCCCTAGACTTTGATGAGTTGAAGTTGGAAGCCCCATAAATTCTAGCTTCCACTTTAACACTATTCATCTTGACCGGAGGCTGGAAAACTGAGATATGAAATCTGATGCAAAAACCCTAGCTAGAGCTAGGTCAAAATTGAAGTTTGGAATTTGCCAAATCTGATCCCAAGGAAATATTTGCCCTTCTTGGTCGAGTTGAATGGTCCTTCTTTTCTCTCGGATATGTGGACAAAAAAACTCAAAAATTGAAACCCAAGTTTCCCAGTTCTGGTAGAAATTAGGTCAAAACTAAAAATCCTCGGATTTGAAATATGCTTCCATAGATAGGTGTGCCCTCTGAGGGGGAGTTCAAGAATGCTAAGGTCGAACCCAATATGCGGTCAAAAGGGATTAAAGCAGGAATCCCTAGTTCTTGACCCTGGCAGAAATTAGGTCAAAAATTGAAAATTTACCAAGTTGGAATTTGCCCCCACAAAAAGGTACTCCCTTTTAGGGAGAGTTTCACAAGTGCTATTTTCAGGTCAATATATGGAGAGAAGGGTTCAAACTTAGATTCCTTCATTTCTGGCAATGACATCTATTCAGTACTGCTCCGATACCGTGTTAGATTTTAATATAGTAGTATAACTTTAATGATATACATCGGAAACAAAATAGGATCATTGAAAGATAAGCATGTGCAAAAAAAAGAGACATAAAGAATTGTATCCTAGGAAACCCAGAATTAGTCTTCTTATCTCTCTTGCACACTTGTAGAAGAGATGAGCGAATTGCTTGGTATAGAAATGAATGAGGCGTCCTCTATTTATACTTGTTATGTTTTCCTTTTCACTTTTTTGCTTGGGGCCGAATTCTCTTTTATGTATAATAATATTTATTTATTGTATTTCTTCTTTGGGTTTACTTGATGATGAGACCCCTTGATGCTACAAACAACAACAACACGGTTCTCTCCTATGGACCTGTTCTCTACTTGTTATAACCCCCTCTACCGAGTGTGGTGTATCATTTCCAACTTCCCACCTCAACAAAACCTACGTTTCCATGTTTTCCTTCTCTCTAGTGGGATATGTGCTTTCCCTCTACAGTGGTGTTCGTTGTCTTCCAGAGTGTGCTTCCACTTGCACGCATGGTGGTCATCGCCCTACCTTCTATGGTGAAATTCAGGTCTACTGTCTGTCATCAACCGCCTGGGTTAATAACTTCCACATATGCTCTAATGAAACCTATGTGCTCCATTTTCCCTCCTACCATTAACTTCTACTTTACATATACATAAACTTGAATCAAATTCATCAAAACTTGAAACCTTGTGACCACCCATTCTTTCTTCTTTGACATTAAGAGGAGGTTAATTTTTTTTCTTTCATAATAATAGGAAATAAAGCTTGGGTACGATTCAGTACATATCTCTTGCAGTTTTTGCGTAAGGGGTGTGACCATTTAGGATTTGTTTCCCTTTTATATTTTTTTAAAGAACAAATGGGGATAAAACGATAGGCTATATAAGAACCCTTTAATTTTTATTATTTGGTCTTTGGAAGAGTTAAATGAGAAAAAGGGGAATGAGGCTATGGAAAGAGGTTTGACTCAATTTTATTAAATAGTGGGATCTCAAGGAAGGAAGATGGACTTAGTATAAAAGGGATATTATTATTATTATTATTATTATTATTTAAAAATCCCATAAAATTATGGAAAAGTAAGGGGTATCTAAGAGTGAGGAAATAATGGTAAAAAAAAAAGATAGGGCTTGGTGTAAAGGGAGGGAGAAAAATAAAGATTTTATTTTGTTCTTTGGAAATATGGTGAATGAGGACACTGAATTCCTTTTTGCAAATAGGTTCCTAGGGGGGATTTTTTTTAACTTTATAGACATAGGCATGATGACGACACTGGAGAAAAATGCAACCAACAAATTTATCAAAGGAGGCTTATCACAAGAAAAACAACAAATATAGACACTAAGAGGCAAAGTACATTGACATGAAACATTTTTGTGGGAGGGGAAGTTATTGACATTATAGACATAAGTATGATGGAATGACAATGGTAGAATGATGAAACTAATGAATTAATCAACACCCGTTTAAATGAAAAAAACAAGACAAGACATAAATGAGCTTGATAAGATGAAACTTTGTAAGGCTGGAAGAGGGGTCAAACATAGACATTTTTTTCCAAAAAAAATATGTGCATGATGAGTGTTTTGACCTGAACATAATGACACAAAAAAGGTTTCATGATGATACGTATAACGAGAAACAACTAAATCTAAAAACTTTCCTTATTTCGACAATGATGACACGTAAGACGAAAATTCTCATGAGAGACGTGGGGACCAAATGATGACACAAATGACAAAAGTGAGTACAGAAGGGAGGAGGACATTGTCCATGGACTTTATGGTGTGAAGAAAGAATGGAAAAGTGACTGTAAGTTTAATATGGTCATCTCAGTCATCATGTTTTGACTATTTAGAATTATGTCGATGCTGAGAAACAAATTCTAGCCAAACAAACAACAAACGAAAGGAATATGACCACACCTAATGACTCAACAATGGCTAACCAACATGATATGAAGATATCGATATAAACATGAAGTAGGTACATGTACTCAAATTCATCCTCAAAAAGGGTAGTGAGTGAAAATATTAAGGCTATAATCCCACCATGGGTGAAGTAGAGGGATATGAAGAAGTGCTGGGAAAACCAAAGCAGAAAGAAAATAACAGTTCAACATAACCCAAGTTGATTACTTGGAACCAATTGATAGATATGCTCTCTCTATGCCATGTCCTCTCCTATATATCAATACTAAACGTCATCATGTCAAATATTAACTACAAAACAATTTGGTGAAAGAGCATAGTGGTGCATTGCACTACAAGACGCCAAATTCCATGAAAATTTATATGTATAATGATGAAAAGAAAACGATTGAAAATGACTAGCTAATCAAATTAAAATGCTAGTAAAACACCTAACTTGATGAGATGCACACAAATTGAAATACAAAAGAAATAAATCAAAATGACCTAAAACTAGCAATGCAAGCTTACTCCTACTACTATGAAGAAAATCAGATAACGCAAGGCACCATTTAATGTATTTGAATGCAGCGTTAATTTCATGATGATTATTGTTTGATCCATGGTTATTTTCACATATTTTAATTTCCCCTCCAAATAGATATGATCGTGGAACCCTAAAAAGAAAATTTTAAATACTTAATTGAAGTGGATAAAGAAAATGCAAGTCCAATGAGTTAGTCCTAACGAGATTAGAAAATTTTGCAACCCATGAATCCTAAATGTAATCTTTGAACATCAACCTAGGAATGTCTTTGTCTGATTTGTAAATTATGATGGATCAATCAAGAAAGCCACACTAAATCTCTTCTTTAAAATTAGCAATGATGAAAGATGCATTGATTTCTTCATGATTGTAGATTTCCTTGATGAAATATTGATCATGGGGAGGTTTAGGATCTTCGTCACATGTGGTATGCATGTCAACTTGAGATAATACATTGATTTCAAGAATGGTAGGCTTATTCTCTTTGAGGACCTTTATGGATTTATTATCATCGTCACAATCAAGACATCCTTCTAGGAGAAAGTCACAACAATCATTGTAAATTGGATGTGAGTTCGATTGAGATAAGGAATCATCCACACATATAATTTGATTGTTGAAATTAGGGACCTCAATTATTATAGGCTCTTAATCAAGATGATGAATGTCGTCAATGAAATCATCAGGAAAATCATCCTAAACAAGATGAGGGAATTCCTCCATGGCATAAGGCTTTGACTGAAAGGTAGGATCATGAAAAGCATTGTTCTTACCCTCAATTGAGAAAAACTGAGCATCTTTGAAATTTAAGTCATGATGGATGCAAAAATGAATGGCTCACCATAATTATCAATTGGAAAATTGTTTGAGTATAAAATTTCATGGTCGAGGAGGGAAATTTTTTTGAAAATAATGATGAATCACCTCCTTGCAAGGATCAATTTCTTCCCTTTGATAATTATTCATAAAGCAATTATCTAAAGAAACCTCATCACCAAATAGGATATTGTCTTGCAAATTACATACCTTGCTAAATCAATTCAGACACCATCTTGTGGATTAGGAGAACATAAAATGTTTCGATGAGGAGAGATGAATTCCTCCTAAGGAATGGGAATCTGAGGGATTTTCTAGAAATTTTCTTTGAAAAAATTAGTGTCAAATAGGAACAAATCGTGAATCTCTTGTGCATGAGGATGGGTAATCAAATTAGGAACATTAATTGTATTCTTGATTATATTGAGAAGGGATCCCATAATCTGCGAATAATCATCGAAAGAGTTTTGATTGAGCATATTCACGTGTCTTCTTATTTTTGTATTCCAAGAGTTTTTGGTTGGTACTCGAATCATGATATTCATCATATAACTCACACCAAGGAAAAAGAGACTTTGCATGATCAAATTCCACTCAAATTCATTCTTGAAAATGTTGAAGAACTACTCCCAATCCTAGATATAATGATTAGGTAAAGAATCAAACCATATGGAATCTTTTCCCCCAAAGTGTAAGTGGAAAAATACAAACCATCCGAGAGAGATAAAAAAATGTGACGGGAATGACAATATTTGACGAATGCCTTGATATGATCAACATGATTCTCATGAGGTAGACCTGCGAATTGGGGAATATTTGTGTCCAAGCACCAAGTCCATGGATGATAATCTAGGATTCTAGGTGTATCGACGAGAACAACACAAAGACATCAAACATCAATCATGATTGAAAAATTGTGACGAGGAGATTCAGTGGAACTAACTTTTAGGGGATTGAATTAGGAAGAGTTCAAAAGATGATAAGGAACTGTCCCTAGTGGAGTCACAATTTTATGTTGATGTTCAAAATGACACGGTTCATGGGTATGGAAACCCGAGTTGCATAGATAGGATTCACAAATTTAATGGATAGATCTTTGAGCATTAATGAATTAAAGCACTATTAAATGGCATGATTAAATGTTCTAATGAATTTAAACATAAAGCATTAGTCTATTAAAAAACTAAGTGCAAACTATCTAAAGAAATTAACTTAATAAATTTGACTAAAAATTTAGCTATTAAAATATTTAGAAGACTATATTATAAAATAATGATTTTTTGAAAAATTTCATCCAAAATGTTAGTTGATAAATGCAACAATAATTAAAATATTTCTAATAAATACCTAAAATTTATTAGCTACTTGTAAGGAAAAGAAAAAGGCATATCTATTAAATCCAAATTTAGATTTTTAAAATGCAATTTTTTTTTAAATTTTTACATGAAATATCGATTGCTTTATGAGGTGATGAATTTATGCTCGAGACATTTTATGAAAATAAAACAATGAAATTTAACAATTTGTGTGAACTTAAAGAGCGTGAAAAATAGAATACAACAACTAATTCATTTTGAAAAGGACTTCATTAGAAAGCTAAACAACTAAAGGTGAAAATCCACCATTTATGTACAAGTTAGTAAAAAAAACAAAATAATGTGTATAGTGCGAATTATTTAATATATAGAAATTATAATGACATAAAAAATCAAAGTTGAATGATAATAAACATGGAGGTTTCAAGCCATGAGAATATGAGGTTTTGTGAGAATATGAGGTTTTGTGACCCTATGGTGTTCTCAATATCTCAAGTTCATCCAAGTGAAACCCCTCTCAAATAGTGATGAAGGTAACCTGTCCGTTTGAAGATGCCACCGTCATACTGCTAGGTTCTATGTTATTTATTTTCGTGATAAATAAAGGATTTTGAGAAAAAAAAAAATTTTACTTATCAAACCAAATTCATTTCTTTACCCCCTAACACAATCACCTTTTTAAAAGTGGTTGATATACACCAATGACGCCATTTATCATCCTTTTTAAATAAGTAAATAAATATATATATATATTTTCATTCAATATTTTTTAAATTTCACTAATATAATTATTAAAAAAAAAACAAATTTAACAAACAAATATTTTTCACTAAAAATTTAAGTATACAAAATATATATAATAAAAATATTATGTATTATAAAGATGAAAAAATATTTATGTTATACAATATTTTTATAAAAGCAAAACATTTTTTTTGTCATTATAATATATAATATTACTTTTATATATTTAATAATTTAAGAAAAAAATGTTTTAATATATTTTATTTTTACATTTTAGTTGAAAAATATTTTATTTTTATATTATTTAAGATAATATAACTTAGTACATTATGACGATTTTATTTTTCAATATATATTGAAAGAGAACGGCTATGAAAGATTAGATTAACTCATTGATGATTTTATCGTTGAAAGTGAATGGATGAGAATCAAGGCATGATAAGGGAAAAAATTGAAAGGAAATCGGTAATATTTATAAAGACAGAGAGTATGTGGAAGATTACAGTTGGAAATCAGTAAACTTATTTAAAATGATTTGTTTTTGTTTTATTGAGAAGTCTCTCAACAAATTTAATATTTTCTTTCTTTTTCAAATCCAAATTCAAAGATACTAAAATGTGGACAAGAAAATGTAAATTGATGTACTCATTTTTCTTTCTCAAAAGAAGAGAAACTAATCTTTAAAAACAGAAAAATGTAAAAGATTTCTTCTTATTTATTATTTTTAAATTACCATATTTCTTTTTACCTTAAAACTTATCATGAAGCATTTAAAAAAATAAATTAAATTATTGTATACATCATTATCGTGTCATGAATTAGAGTTAAAAGTTTCAGCTAATTTTTATCATAAAAATGTTTAAAAGTTTATAAGACCCGAAAATTAAAGAAAATTAAAAAATATGAACATGAAGAAAAAATAAAACTAAAGACATAAAGCTTAAATTTCTGTTGGGCAGTTAAAGATTTAAGCTCTATGTCTTTCACCTATCCATAACAAGGTATGGCTAGAAATACAATCATTACAATAAGGGCTCAACAAGATCATCATATCACTTATAAGAATTGAACCTTGATGAAGAGGACAACAATCATTCCTCCCAACCACCCAAGCAATAACCAATAGAGGCTGCAAGCAATTTATCATATTTAATTTCCTTGCTCTATTTAAAATATATAATTAAGAATATTTCTGTTACATTAAATACTCACACTAAAACGTATTTTTGTAATTAAAAGCACCAACCTCTATTTGTGTTTTTTTTCCGGGGAAAATGCCAACACCTGCTATTTTGAAAGAACCAACCTCTACTTGTTGAAATAAAGACAATGAAAGAAATAATGCTTTAAATAATATGTATAAAGTTATTTTTACATGATAGCTATGCATGGATAACTGGTCGCTGATGCATGATATGGTTTTAATGGCAGTCACTCCAAATTGATTTAATGGCAGTCATTCCAAATTTGAAATAAATAATTATAAAAAATTATATATAAAAAATAATTGGTAGCTATGCACGGATAACTGGTAGCTGATGCATACTTGTAAATGATGCATGGATAATGAGCAGTTAACCCAATTATACATGAAAATGAAAAACAAGTAACTTATTTGTGACACTTAACTTGTAACCTTTCAATGTTCACCCACCACAAGTTAAGTGACTGTATAACACATGAAAACATCAAAATTTGTAGATAATTCGACGATTAAAGGTTTCAAAAGTAGACGCGTAAGGACGTAAGATCCAACTCCGAGTGAAACTGAGATGGGAAGAGCAGGTAACGCTCCTTTAATTGCCTTTAACAGTCGAATTATACAAGCAAGCCCAAAAATGATAGCAATAAAACAAGCGTAGGCTGTCATCATATCATACATTGCTGCTCTCCCAACAATAACACCGTAAACCATAAAATCTCCCAGGCCCAACAGTATGCGTCGTGATACTAAAATAACTCTCTCTCCTCTTCCTGCTGACCTTCTATCAACTTCATCTTCTGGAACATTTGCTGAAACGTCACTGTGATTGGAAGTCTCCTTGGCAGGAGTTATTTCAAGGGACGGTGCTGCTACATTACAATTATCAGAAACCAGATATGGAACTGTACTGGGTCGACACTCATAAAACGTACCAGGAACTTCTTGATCCATTCTTTTCATAGCATTTACCAGCAAATTCAGAGGACCACGTGGAGTCAAAACTGACCCCAAATCATATACTGCCAAAGCCACCATAAGCATCCAGGTAGTCCATTCAGGGAGTATTGTAAACCAGTAAGCTATAATTACACCCGTTACCACCATATAAAATTGTTTGATGACAATAGGCATCGCAGTTGTACAAGATGAAACGATGCCCACAACGGTGAAATTGAAAAGAAATATTGAGAAAGAGATGACATCGACCGGTATTGACCAGGCCTGAATTATATAAACAAAAATTGGTCCTCCCAGTAATGCCAGTGCCTCAAATGTAGAAACACACATGAGAACCTTCACACAACTGGCACAACGGTAATAGTAAAGTAATATAGCCAAAAAAGTCGTCACGATTACGAGGAAGACAAAAAGCAGGGCATCCATTAGAGCCCCTTCGAATTCCTGTACAATGGAATCTGAGGACTTCCCCATGTGAAGTAGCTTGGGGAATATAGCTGTCTGTAAATTAGCTGGGTGACCGATGCCACGAACTAACAGGACAACGAACATCATGCATATTGATACAGGGAGCATGACTGCTACTTCGTCTGCCCCCACAATCTCAAGAAGGCTGGTCTCCATTGATGTTTCAAAAATCTTTTCAAAGTCCAAATAGGTTTGTAAATGCGTCCTTTAAATTGCCTTGAATGCAATTGCTAGCAGTGGACTGATCAAACCCGAGACAGAATGCAAGCAGGTATTTCTTCGGAGATCTTTGAATGAAAATTGAATTCAGAATCTTGAATCCCAATATCCTAAGTTTTCTTTATATATACTCTAATTGGTCATGAGCTCAGGAATGATAAAAGGAAGTTTTAATTTTTAGTGGATCTATGGGTTAAGAATATGTGTTTCTCCCAAAGTAGATATCACAAAGGGTTTTTTTATCCCATAAACACGGGATCTCAAATACAAATTTAGAGTTTCTTTATCCCATAAACACGGGCTCTTAAACACAAATTTAGTACTTGTTCATGATGTTAAAAATATATTATTGTGATTATTATTATTGTTGTTGTTGTTGTTGTTGTTGTTGCTGCTGAGAAGGCCCATTTTTTTAGCTCCAGTGGAAGAAGTGGGGGAAGTGTCCCTCTATCTCGTAAAATAATAATAATAATAATAAATAAATAAAAAATAAGAATGCATGAATAGCATAGTGGAGCCCGGGTGGGGGAAAGTGTCTGTGTGTCCCATATAATAATAAAAAAATGCATTAGTGTGTTGTAGTGTTGTAGTTTATTGGTGCATAGTGGTGAGAGGGATGCATTGTGGATGTGATCCCTTTTGGCCCTTTGTTGCGCTAAAGAGGCGCTTTGTTGCATTGAAGAGGCACATTCTACAGCCCAGTAGGGGGATGTGTAACTCCTTTCGTACTCATCTTGGAGGTGCCACAAGTCCTTTTTAAAAAATAATATGTCGGCTATTTAAAACATTTACAATGGTATGTGTATAAAACTACACAAATTAGATAAATTAAAACGCTTCCTCAACATTTGCACTGTAAAAAGGTGCTTGCACATCGAGAGATTTGATCCCTATTGACGCTTGGTAGATACCCTTTTAAGATGGGTAGAACTAGAGTTAGATGGGTTTATATTGGTGTATTAGTTTTATATAACATTTAAAATTACATTGACTTTATATGATATGGATAAATAAAATAAAGTTATATATGGATTAAATGTTTTAATATCTTTAATATTAGGTTGTAAAATATACCTCACTTTTTGCCTACCATGTGCTAAATCAGCATTATGACAAAAAGGGAAGTAGAAAAACACCCAATTGAATGCCCCTAACATTTGGATGAATCATTAATCTAATCGGGTAAAATGCTTAGCACCGTGAGCAATTGGTTGGTAGCTACGAATTCTTCTATAGTTGTCTTATATTCTAATCAACAACTTTCCATGGGCCTTTTCTTCCTTCTTGTTTCAGATTGAAGCTTGTTGTTGAAAGTGCACCAATTCAAGTTAAACTTCGTAGATAGTTGTGTTCATGTGGTGCTTATAAAACACCTTACCACACTTTAAATTACAAGATGATTTAAGTGAACAAATAATGACATATCATAGGGGTCAATAAGCATTAACCTTATATTTCTTTTTTCAAAAGAAAAAAAAAAACATGTTCCTTGTTATTCATTGGAATCAAAGAAACACAATCTTACAATAACATATATCATGTTAGGAACCTATGTCAACCCTTCTCTTTACTTTCTTAGTATATTGTTGTTGGACGCATATGCTATGTAAGTCATCCTGTAGTATTATATGTTCCATGGTATTGATCCATAGTTTGCATTAGCCCATAGTATTATATGTTCCATGGTATTGATCCATAGTATTGGACGCATATGCTTTGTAAGTCGTCCCATAGTATTATATTTTCCATGGTATTGATCCATAGTATTGGCGCATAGACTTAGTATATAAAAAAGTGTTGAGGCCAATGAAGGCACCATGAATTTATTTGTATTGAGCTTACTCAAAGGAGGTTTCCTCCTCGAAGTGGCCCGCTATCAATACAAATATTCTGTGATCTAATATATCGTGCATTTTATCAAATAATTGTTGCAGGTTCCTCACATTTGGTATCAGAGAACTTTCTTAGGCTCGTTGGGTGGAATTTCTGCCAAATTTTTTTTGTCACATCTGTCAGCAGATTCGGATATGGGAATAATCTCTATCCACTTAATTGTAGGAAGTAATTGGGCATAATCCCTAAAACTCACTTTGAGGAGTACCATAGGAACCCCGACATAGCTGGCCCCTTGAGAGGACCTTCCAACGAAAAGGGAAACGACTCCTACTTGATTGACTAGTTCCCACCCGTGAGGTAAACCAAGCATTGTCGTTTGTGGCAAAGCGGCTATAAGTTTTACCTGAGCCGTGGAATGAAGGGTACTGCCCAAATACGCAAGCCGTCAGACAACATTGATGCCCAAGTGAATTCCCTGAACCGTTAGGAAGCCGAATATACATGGGGTCCATATTGTTGGTTGTGGAGCCAGATCTTCCAGTCTCATAGATGATATTGTCTTAGTCGTGCACCTCAGAGGACTGTACACCCATTCTGCATTTTTAGGGGTTCGGGGGCAACGCCCCCGAGAAAAAATTTTGGGGTTGTTTTTGCCAGTTGTTTTGCAGGCCCATGGTTTTGGGTATCCCATGGTATTTTTCCCATTGTATTTTCCTTATAAAAGAAAGACATTGTAATACGGTTAGGGGGGATGTATTAGGTTTTATGCATTGTAAAGATCTCTAAGATTAGGAGAGAGACTGTGAGATAGTGAAGAGGAAGTGCAGCGGCTGTGCTGTAGGTTGTATCCATTCACCTTGCTGGACGGTAATAGTAATAAGGACTGGCAAATTCAGTGTGGACGTAGCCCAAGTTGGGGTGAACCACGATATATGTATGTCTCTCTTGTAATGTGTGTGTGATTATATTTGCATTTTTGTTTATTGTTATTGCTCTACGACCCTGTTTTTCTAACAATTGGTATCAGACCCTTCTAACAATTGGTATCAGACCCAAAGGTCTATTTGGCAGATAAACCCACAGGAAGCTAGGGTTTCTAGTTCGAGTGGGAGCAATGGTAGAAGAAGGAAAGTTTAAGGTCAAGAAGTTTAGAATGGGTAAGGTATGGATAAAAGTTAAGAATGGAACTGACTGGTTGTTGAAATATGTTAGGCATATTCCTGCTATGAAAAGAAATCTTATCTCAACAAGGCGGTTGGGAGATAGCGGTTGTCTATCTACATTTGGAGAAAAGTGGTGGAAGATCACTAAAGGATCAATGGTGTTAGCAAAAGGAGACAGGATAGGTACGTTGTATTTATGTCCTCATAATACTGACCATTCTATCTCTTTAGCTTCCACAGGAATAGATACAACATTGTGGCATCATAGGCTTAGCCACATGAGTGAGAAGGGGATGCAGATTCTCAGCTCAAGGAAGTTGCTACCAGATTTGAAGCAGGTAAGTTTGGAATTCTGTGAAAACTGTGTTTATGGAAAATAGAAGAGAGTCAGACTTCTCAGGGTTGGGAAACAAAAGAAGAATGAAAAGTTAGAGCTTGTGCATGTTGATGTATGGGGACCGACTCAGGTAAAATCTCTTGGTGGCTCTCATTATTATGTTACATTTATTGATGATGCAACTAGAAAAACTTGGGTTTATTGCATTAAACAGAAATATAATGTGTTTGCTACTTTTAAGAAGTGGAAAGATTTGGTTGAGAATGAGACATGAAAAATGTTGAAGTGTCTGAGATCTGATAATGGAGGTGAGTACTGTGGCAAGGAGTTTGATAGTTATTGTTCATACCATGGGATTAGTAGAGAGAAGACAGTCCCAGGAACACCACAAGAAAATGGTGTGTCTGAAAGAATGAACAGAACGATCATGGAGCGTGCAAGGTGTATGAGACTGCATGCAGGGTTGCCCTTATAGTTTTGGGCGGATGCTGTAAATACTGCTGTTTATTTAATAAGAAAAGGACCTTCAAGTGCTTTGGATGGTGGTATTCCAGAGGAGGCATAGACAGATAAAAAGGTAAAGTACTCATTTCTGAGAACATTTAGTTGTGAAGCATTTGTCTACATTGATAAAGAAAATAGAACAAATCTTGAAGCTAAATCCAAGAAATGTACCTTTATTGGATATGGGGTTGATGAATTTGGTTATCGTTTATGGGATTATGAAAATAACAAAATCATTAGGAGTAGAGATGTAATATTCAATGAAAAGGTCAGGTATAAAGATCAGTTGCAGGGAAAGAAACAGGAAAAGGAAAACATAGAGTACACAGTACTTGATGAAATTGAAGAAAATGAAGTTCTAAAGGTGCCAGAAAATCAAGAACAGCAGCAAGTACTTGAAACTCCTGCAACTATAAGAAGATCTACCAGGTTAAGTAGACTCCCTAAACGATACTCTCCTTCAATGTATTATTTATTGATGACTGATTCTGGTGAACCAGAATGTTATGAAGAAGCAATGCAGGTGGCAACTAGAAAGAAGTGGGAGCAAGGCATGAATGAGGAGATAGACTCATTGGTAGGAAACCAGACTTGGGATTTGGTTCAGTTGCCTACTGGTAAAAGAGCATTGTAGAACAAATGGATTTACAGGTTGAAGGAAGAAGGAGGAGGTAAGAAGCGGTACAAGGCCAGACTTGTTGTAAAGGGGTTTGCACAGAAGAAAGGTATTGGTTTTGATGAAATATTTTCTCCTGTTGTTAAGATGACCTCAATTAGGACTATCTTAAGTCTAGTGGCGGTAGAAGATTTGCATCTTGAATAGTTAGATGTAAAAATAGCCTTTCTCCACGGGGGTTTGGAGGAAGAAATATATATGCAGCAGCCACAAGGGTATGAGGTCAAAGGTAAGGAGAACTTGGTATGCAGGTTGAAAAAGAGTTTGTATGGCTTGAAGCAAGATCCAAGGCAGTGGTATTTAAAATTTGACGGGTTTATGACAGAACAACGTTGTAGTAGATATCATTCTGACCACTGTGTTTATTTCAAGAAGCTAGACAATGAAAGATATATTATCTTGTTATTGTATGTGGATGACATGCTTGTTGTAGGATCTAACATGCAGGATATAAATGTACTCAAAAGGAAGCTAGCTAATTCATTTGCGATGAAGGATTTGGGTGTTGCAAAGCAAATCCTTGGTATGAGAATAACAAGAGACAGGAAAAATCACAAATTGACATTGTCTCAGAGTGAGTACATACAAAAGGTGTTGGAGAGGTTCATAATGCAGAATGCAAAACCAGTTAGTACACCTTTGGCCAGCCATTTTAGTCTAAGTAAAGAAATGTGTCCCAAGACACAGGAAGAGACAAATTACATGTCCAAGATTCCCTATCAATCAACAGTTGGTAGCTTAATGTATGCCATGGTGTGCACAAGACCAGATATTACACATGCAGTGGGAGTTGTGAGCAGATATATGAACAATCCAGGTAAAGAACATTGGAGGGCAGTATAATGGATTCTCAGGTATTTGAGAGGTACCACCACTCAGGCATTATATTTTGGAGATTCAGACACTGTTCTACAGGGATATGTTTATGCAGATATGGCAGGTGATAAGGATAGCAGGAGGAGCACCACAGGGTATGTGTTTACTGTAGGTGGAACATCAGTAAGCTGGATTTCGAAACTGCAAAAGGTTGTTGCACTTTCAACAACGGAAGCATAGTATGTTGCTATTACAGAGGCTAGTAAAGAGATGATTTGGTTGCAGAGGTTTATGGAGGAAGTGGGTAAGAAGTAGAAGGATAGCAGGTTGTATAGTGACAGCCAAAGTGCCATTCATCTTGCAAAGAACTCAGCATTCAGTTCCAGGACTAAGCATATACAACTCAAGTACCATTTCATACGCTATGTTCTGGAAGATGAACTGTTGAAGCTGGAAAAGATACATACTAGCCAAAATCCTGCAGACATGTTCACAAAGGTAGTGACTAGAGAGAAACTGATTTTTTGCTCGGTTTCAGTTGGCCTTCTAGCATGAAGGTGAAGAGGAGAAATTTGCCAAGTCTAAGTCCAGCAAGTGCAGCAGCGGTGGAGTTGCTATGATCAGTCTCCAAGTGGGAGATTGTTGGTTGTGGAGCCAGATATTCCAGTCTCATAGATGATATTGTCTTAGCCATGCACCCCAGAGGACTGTACACCCATTCTGCATTTTTAGGGGTTTGGGGGCAACGCCCCCGAGAAATGGGGGTTTGGGGCTATTTTTGCCAGTTGTTTTGCGGGCCCATGGTTTTGGGTATCTTGTGGTATTTTTTCCATTGTATTTTCCCTATAAAAGAGAGACATTGTAATACGGATAGGGGGGATGTATTAGGTTTTATGCATTGTAAAGATATCTAAGATCATGAAAGAGACTGTGAGACAATGAAGAGGAAGTGCAGCGGCTGTGCTGAAGGTTGTATCCCTTCACCTTGCTGGATGGTAATAATAATAAGGACTGTAAAATTCAGTGTGGACGTAGCTCAAGTTGGGGTGAACCACGATATATCTGTGTCTCTCTTGTAATGTGTGTGTGATTATATTTTCATTTGTGTTCATTGTTATTGCTCTACGATCCTGTTTTTCTAACACATATTTATTGCCAGTTGCTAAATCGCAGATCACATCTGTCCAGAGCTGTTTTAGATCAATTCTGAAAGCTGTTTCAGATCTAGTCATTTTAGATCGATTCTGATTCATTTCAGATCCATTCCAAAAGCTGTGTCAGATCCATTCCGAAAAAAAAAAGTATACAATTTTGTTTTTTCACCATATCTCCTTTGTTTTAACTCTG
This sequence comes from Larix kaempferi, assembly GCA_027924585.1. NCBI lineage: Eukaryota > Viridiplantae > Streptophyta > Pinopsida > Pinales > Pinaceae > Larix > Larix kaempferi. The sequence continues at coordinate 19,848,241 of BSBM01000994.1, read as the reverse complement.
TTTCCCATGAAACTTCACTTACACCCCTGCAATCCCATTTTGCATTGTCATTCCTGAGGACCCTATCCCAAATTCTACTTCCCAAAGCCATAAATCCCACATTCATCTATTCTTAGGGTTTTCCATAATTTCTTCGATTTTCACCCAGTCGCATTCAAATTTTTCCAGAGTGTTTATTTCCTATTTTTCTTCTTTGTCCCTCTTTGACAAATTTTCTCATTCTTTCACCCCGCTTATGAAATCCCCATTTTCTGCTTCCCTGTCCATCAGAAAGTGTCCAAAACCTAGTTAAACCCCAATTACCCATCATAATTTTTCCCAAATCCAAATTTTCCTTTACTAAAGAAGCTTCTATTTTTTTTTTCTACCCATTCAAAAAAGAAACTCCTTGTTATGGTTGTCACCGACACAGAATCACAAATCATGGATGAAGAACTTGCAACCCTCAAAACCAAACTCCAATATCTGGATGAAAATTTTCTCAGCCTCCATCTTTAGCATTCAGCCATGAACAATAACCGATAGCGAGAATCTTTTGCAGCCATTGGGTTCTCTTCTTCCAATAATTTTCGTGGGCCCAAGCTTGATTTTTCTTGCTTCAATGGTACTGATCCAACTGGATGGATATACCGGTTAAAACAATATTTCAGTCTACATAATACTTTTGATATCCACAAAGTTCCACTTGCATCCTTTCATTTGGAACATGAAGCTCTTCAATGGTACCATTGGTACATCAAAGCTCATGACGAGCCAAACTGGACATATTTTTTCCAACTCCGTTTGCAACGATTTGGTCCTAGTGCTTTTGATGACTTCATAGGAGCACTCACTAAACTTCGCCAAATTGGCACTGTGAGAGAGTATCAAACAGAATTTGAGAAACTGACCAATCACAGAGAAGGATTGTCTGATGAATTCTACATGATTTGTTTTATCAGTGGTCTCAAGGATGAAATTCGATCAGAGGTTAAAATGTTCTGTCCCAACACAATGATGAAATTCCTAGGGTTGGCTAAGTTGGAAGAGGACAAGATCGTAACCCAACAACACTCCAAACCCACTTGTGTTCCCTTCATAAATATGGGTTCCCAACTGCCTCTCATCATGCCAACTCCTCGACCAATTCCTATCAAGCATTTGTCTGAAGCAAAGATGCGGGCACGCCAATAAAAAGAGCTTTGTTATAATTGTGATGAGAAATTCACTCGGGGACATAGATGTGTTGAGCAAAATCTCTATCTCTTGGATGTGGATTCTTTGCCTCCCTCTGAACTTGGTAAAGAAGCTCCAGATACAATAGATGATTGGTTTGACATTCGGCAGCCGCCTATTGACCCCCCATCTCAGGACGACCGCCCAGAGATATCTCTCCATGCTTTAGCTAGAGTCACCACCCCACAAACAATGCGGTTCATGGGTTACTTCAAGAATCTCCCTCTTACAATACTCATTGATTCTTGTAGCACTCATAACTTCATTGACCCTTGGATCGCCAAACAAGCTAATTGTTTTGTCCATCCTTGCTCCAACTTTGAAGTCATGATTGCCAATGGGGGCACCTTACCTTGCAAGGGGAAGTGTCGCAATGTGTGTATCTCTATGGAAGATTATAACTTGCGTTCTGACATGTTTGCCTTGGCCTTAGGTGGATGTTATGTGGTTTTGGGTGCTCAATGGTTACGCACACTTGGCCCCATCTTATGGGATGTTGCTGAACTTTGGATGTAGTTTTCAGTCAATGTGCAACAACAGATATTTATGGGCTTACAACTAGGGTCTCTCTGCATCATCAATTCACATCACCTGGAAAAGATCCTTAAGAAGAATTCACATGGTGTCATCGCTCATCTCTATTCCATTCAGATGCACCCATCAACGGTCTCCACTACTCCCTTGTATCTACAACAAATTTTGGATAGATATGCAGGTGTCTTTGTTGAACCAGTGGGATTGTTTCCTTCAAAAGACCTTTCAGGTAAGAATTTAGCCACCTCTACATCTGAGAAGGAAATGATGGCTATTTTGCATGCAGTATAGACGTGGAAGCCATACCTATTAGGGAATTCTTTCTGCATCAAGACTGCTCATCAGAGTCTGAAATATTTCCTGGAACAACGGGTCTCCTCCATACCACAACTGAAATGGGTTTGCAACTCCTAGTTGATTCCTATGATATCACTTACATGAAGGGTAAGGACAATCTGGTGGCAGATGCTCTTTCTAGCACATTTGATGACCAAGTTTCTCTTTCAGCTATTTCTATGCATGTTCCAAATTGGTTGCAATCTATTCAACATGGCTATGTTAATGACTCCTCCTTATCTCAACTCATCCAACGGTTGGCCAATAACCCTTCTACTGTACCGCATTACTATTGGGATGGAAATTCCCTGAGATAAAAGCGTCATCTCATGCTTCCCCAGAGCATAGATATTCAACAGGATGTATTCTATGAACTCCATGCTTCTCCATTGGTTGGACACTCTGGGTTCCTCAAAATGTATGAGCGAGCACATCATAACTTATTTTGGAAGGGAATGAAAATGACAATTCAATAGATGGTGGTTGAATGTGATACTTTCCAGCTCCTTTCGGTATTTCTCGAACCCTTGCCCATCCCTACACAGATTTGGATAGATATTTCTCCGGAATTCATTGAAGGGCTCCCTAAATCTGGAGGGTAGACTGACATTACCAATAAATGCTTGGAAACTTATCTTTGTTGCTTCACCTCCGAACAACAACCTCAATGGGCTAAGTGGCTCCCTCTCGTTGAATGGTGGTACAATACTGCATCTAAAATGACTCCATATGAAGAAATCTATGGTCAGGAACCACCATTTCTTCTTCCATACACCCTTGACAGTGCACCAATTTAGGAAATTGGCACGGTTCTTCGAAACCGCAATCAGATTCTTTGCATTTTGCAGGACACTCTTCACATGTCAAGAATTCGAATGAAACAACAATCCAATCAACACCATTCTGAGCGCAATTTTCAAGCAGTTGATATGGTTTTTCTTTGTCTACAGACTTCCAAGCAATCCTCCTTGACACTCAAAGGGAGTCTGCTTCTCTCTTTCTCTATCATAGAGGTATTCATTTGGTGGAACAACGTGCAACCAGAGGATGCTACATGAGAACCACTCCTTCAGATTCAACATCAATTTCCACATTTAAAGCTTTGAGGACAAAGTTTTTTCTAAGGGAGACAGGATGTTAGGAACCCATGTCAACCCTTCTCTTTACTTTGTTAGTATATTGTTGTTGGACGCATATGATTTGTAAGTTTAACTGTTTTATTATATGTTCCATGGTATTGATCCATAGTTTGTATTATCCCATAGTATTATATGTTTCATGGTATTGATCCATGGTATTGGATGCATATGCTTTGTAAGTCATCCCATAGTATTATATTATCCATGATATTGATCCATAGTATTGGCGCATTGACCTAGTATATAAGTACATGTTGAGGCCAATGAAGGAACCGTGAGGTTATTTGTATTGAGCTTGCTCAAAGGAGGTTTCCCCCTCGAAGTGGCCCACGATCAATAAAAATATTATGTGATCTAATATATCATGCATTTTATCAATTAATTGCTGCAGGTTCCTCACATATCACCATACATAAATACCAGATGCTGGCTCTCAAATACTAGTCACTAACAACATATAATACTAACACTTAGAATGAACCATGTTGTCATCATTCATAGTCCAAATAAAAACAATAATACATACAACTCACGGGGGCTTCACTCAATAAACAGCTATCATAGCATGTTCGATCATGGCATATGAAACAATACCCCTAATTTCACTAAATATTGGAAAATACCTTCCAAAATCATTTTTTTTAACCCCCTCCCAATATGCCTTCTTAATTTAAAAAAAACCCTATTTTCACTAGATATTGTATGTATCAATTTTTTCATTAACATTTTTTATACCCCTTTATATTTCTACCTAGTATATTGATATGAAACCCCTTTTATGACCCCACATGCATTCTACAATGCACCTTGCTTCTTTCGATGTATATCATGGATGCACATTACTTCACCCACAGTGCAATTACTCAACCACATATCATTATGATTTGCAACATCTAATGGTCCAATGAAGAGATAGGAGATCACTTCTTGTATGTCACTAGAGCCAATGCACATAGCACAACATTTAGATTGCATGTTACAGTTCCCCAATCGCTCACTAAGCCTGTTGTAGGCTAGGTACCCAAGCCCCCAGGGCCTGTAACAAGCTCTAGGAGGCTGACTAAGCCTCCCAAAGCCTGTAATAGGCATGAGTGGTTGGGAATTCAAGCCCCCAAGGCCTATCGAGGGCCTATAACAGGACCTGGAGGCTTAGAGCCTCCCAAGGCTATTGGTAACAACTGGCTGAGTGTTATTGGTAACAATTGGCTGTCAATGACCACTGTCTCTCGACTATGATTGACTGGAAACCCACTTCACCACGAAACCCCTGGCCTCAAGCATGCCTCAAGACGCAATTTCCCTGTGTACTGGTAAGCCCAAAACTTTCCTTAACCCGATTTCTCATCCGACCATGATCCCGCCATCTCCATTTGGTGGATATTTGTCAGCCTGCCCATATAAAAAAGATCCCAAAGTATTTTTGTATTTTTACATTAAATAAAAAAAACCCTTTTCCCCTTAATATATAAGCAATATAATATTTAGGTTTTTATGAACATTTAATACCGCAATATGAATGAACGTGGTATTATATTGCCTTCTAATGAAGCCCCCGTGATACAACTAAACAAAACTATGATCAAAATCACTAATAGGTCATACAAAAATTAGCATAAATGGAAGTTCCCTAAGTATCTCCCACAGACTAAGTGAAAATAGAAAGAGAGTCCTAACAAACAAGAGATCCTTCTAGGTAATCCTCCACAAATAAGATTCCCTCAGAGCCTCCAATGGCATTCTTAGATAGAAAATCATCAATAATGTTAAATTCCCTGTAGACCTGACTAATAGAAATACCTTATAAGGAAGCAAGTAGCAATAGGGAATGGTGCCACCACTAGTCCAAGCATAACACCTATAATTTTGAGATGTCATTTATCCAATTAACAATTACCCGCAAGTCACAAAGGACCTGAATAGAGTTTTTTTGTAAGCTAGTACCCACGGAGTTTCGAACGGGTGACCTAATACAAGGAGTTCCTTAACAATACACCCATTCACCATCTATTCTATGTCCCTTGGGATAAGAACTTGGATAGAGTCGATGCCAATAGTAGAATCAAAATGTAATAATCCCCAGAGTGCAAATAGTTCAAATCTAGTATTGGTTCCCTAACCACAACTCATCCACAATTTGAAGTGAATCAATGTTCCTCATTAATACATAAATACCTTCCTCCACCACAATTTCCCAACTATGTTGCACCATTAAAGAAACCTGCAGCTGAAAAATTAGTGATGGGTGGATCATATATCTGTTGACTTCTTTTTTTTCTCCCAATATAATACTCCATGTACAGACCCAAAATTCTCATACAACTGGCATCCACATTAGGAACCTTGTTTTCAAAGATATATTCATCATTCCTAGTTTTCTACACACCCCAATAGACAAAAGTTGGAAGATACTTGTGTTTTTTTTACTGAATCCACCCAATGTCTAAAATTGAGTTGCACAGAACTGGCCCCCGAATCAAAGTAATCTAAAGTTCATCTTTGGTACCTTTCCATACATTTTTGCAAAAATTACAATGCATAAATAGATGTGAGACAGATTCACAATCCAATTTGCACATTATACAAAAACTAGGACCGGGCCAACCGCTCTTAACTAGGTTATCTCAACTCAAAATGTGATTCTCTAAGCAAATCCAATAAAAAAATTAATTTTCATCGGGATATTTTCTAATGATTTTTGTATGACCTATCAGTCCTACAAAATGCAATATTATATTTTTGTAGACCAACCTTTTTACATTGATTGTTGAACACTAACTCATTCATCCTTATTTAAATTTATGGCCTTATACTATGGATTATTAATTATTAGAGTAAGGCGAGCTAGGGTAAGACCCTAACATGCCCTCCCCCTTCAAATGCGACATTTACCTCAACCTTGAAAGTACAAAAGTTTCTATAAAAGGTTGGTTGGTTCCCAAGTAGCATCCTCTAGAAACATGTCTTTCCACTAGATCAAAACTTCCTTGATGGTGTGCCCTAACAATTATATTTCCATGGAATCCAATACTGTAGCTAGTTGAAGCCAAATGTAGCCTTCGTCGTCCAATTCGAATAAACTGATCTATACTTTGCAATTTGATGCCAACACATTTTTGAGGGATGTGACATGGAAGATAGGGTGAATATTGGAGTGTTCTGGCGAATAAATTTTATAGGTGACCTATCCAATGCACTGTAGAATGGTGTAGGGTCCATAGATATTTGAAGGGAGCATCTGATGGAGATGGGTACCGAGAGATGTCTATTTATACGGTTGTAGTCAAAGAAACACTTGATCCCTGTTAATCCCTAAATGTGGGCACATTTCCCCTTATATGGGTCAGATTATATTAGTTCTATTGTCAGTTTGGTCTATTAGTTTTTATTATCGTTAGAATGGTTATATTAGTTATGTCGGATTGGGTCAGTTAGTTGGAATTGTACCACTTAGTTTCCTATAAATAGAATGGAGACCTTTTCATTTGGAGTATCTTGTCTTGTCTTATCTTGTGTACTTATTACATTGTATAACGAGGTTTCCCTCTCGAAGACGATTTCTATTCATCTATTTTAATCATTAAAGTCATGGAGTACTCTTTTTTATTTAGTTTTTTCTCTTTTCATGCTCTTTTTGGAAATTTGTTGCATAACATTTGGTATTAGAGCTCTTTCGTTGAGACTGGTTTCTACAAAACAAGTCATATTGGAATTTTCACTATATATTTTTTCCATAGGGTCCTAGATAGAGAAATGCAGAACCCATCTCTAAATCAGGAAGAGATACCTATGATAAAATTTTCAGATCTTATCCCATTACATGTTCAAAGTTATACCATTGGGAAGATAGGGTTTCTGAATAGCCTAAAATCCAGTCTCAAACTGGTGTTCTCAGGATAATTGTTATATCTGGAGCATGCGAGATACAAATAGAGTGAGACTAGTTTCATCAGACAGAAGATCGAACATAGTATCAGTGGTAGCATTATCATAATCGGATTCAAAAAATTGGACATGTGGAAGGCCATACACTCTTTGACATCTGAAAAGACCAAGATTAACAAGTGCTGGGAAAATTATCACAACTATTTTTTGGAAAATTTAAATTCAACAAGACTTGTGGAATTGGAAAAAATACATATCGGGCTTACCATATGCCGAGATTTCAGATCCAAAAGAGCTAAAAATTCAAATTTATGTCTGTTCCAAGTCGGCTAGTAAAATAGTCTCCAAATCAGGGTTTGAAAAAGGTACACCATTTTAAATTTGAAAATCTTTGAGTAGAAGGATATAATTGAGGTGGACCATGGGGTGTGATATATATTTATATTGTTCAACTATCCCACCAAAAGGTAGTGTAAAAACTAAGACTCCAATCAATCCACCAGAGGATTCAAACCTCACCTTTGAGAAAAGTGAAGATCTATATTTTCGGGTGTCCAAGGTGGAAGATATGATCAAAGGGATAGTGAGTAAGGATTATTTAGTTAATTTGGAGACTAAGATGGAGGAAAGGATGGGACATATCAATAAAAATATAGAAAGGATTGCTAATTTCTTACAAAATCCAAAGGAAAATATTCCTAAAGCTGATGATACCTCCCGAGCTAAGCAGGAAGATAAAAATAGTGTCCATGTTGAGCAACATGTCATTAATAAGAATTATCCAAGAGGATTTGATGCCAATAATTGGATGAAAGAAGAGAAAAAGGTATGTTCTTTAATTGTGACAGGAAGTATTTTAAGGGACGTAAGTGTGGCGAGAACAAATTATTCTACATTGATTGTGAAGAGGAAGAAGCAAAAGAACAAGAACCATCTCCAGTTGAAGAAATAGAAGATATCACGTTTGAAAATATTACTCCCACCATATATTTTCATTCACTGGATAGAATTAGCACTCCTCGAACTATGAATATCGAAGGATATATCAAAAATAAGAACGTAACAATGTTGATTGATTTTTGTATGACTCATAATTTCATTCATTGTAAATTAGACAAAGTTCTCTATTGCTTTGTATATCCAGCACTAGAGTTTCAAGCAATGATTGCATATGGAGGAACTAACAATTTCAATGGGAAATGCCATAATATCAATCTTATGATGGCGAAATATGTGTTGAATAGTCCAATGATTGTTATCCAAATGGTGGTGTTGATGTTGTATTAGGCGTCCAATGGTTACAATCATTGGGAATAATGGATTTTAATTTTCAGAAGTTTTTCATGAAATTTTCACAGGAAGGAAAAGAATATGAGTTAAATGGTTGCACAATTATGCTCATTAGATGTTCAAACATATAAGACTCCTATTTCCCCAAATATCCAAAGGGTCATTAATAAGCATTCCGAGGTATTTTAAGATATTCCAAAAGGTCTTCCACATGTTCGATACTTTGATCATGCTATTCATTTAATTCTAGGAAGTGTTCCCCCTAACATCATACCTTACAAACACCCCTATGGCCAGAAGAGTTAAATTGAGCATATGGTTGAAGAAATGTTAGAGGATGGCATAATTAGGCCTAACCAAATTTCTTACTCCACACCAGTGGTAATGCTACACAAGAAGTAGGGATCATGGTGTATATGTCCATATTATAGAGAGCTCAACAAGATCACCATTAAAGATAATTTTCTCATTCTTGTCATTGATGAATTACATGGAGCAGTTTTCTTCACAAAGTTGGATCTTCGTTCCAAGTATCATCATATTAGAATGAAGGATGAGGACATCCCATAAACAACATTAAAAACACATGAAGGTCATTATTAGTTTCTGGTCATGCCATTTGGTCTCACGAGTGCAAATTCCACATTTCAAGGTTTGATGAATTCCATTTTCAAGCCCTTCCTTAGAAATTTGTGCTAGTATTTTTTGATGATATACTAATCTATTAAAAGGAATTGGGAAGAACATGTTCAACATGTTGACAGGGTCCTAAAACTACTAAAGGAGAAACAACTATATGCAAAACCTTCCAAATGTTCCTTTGGGGTAAAGGTGGTAGAATATCTGGGTCATAGTGTATCTCATGAAGTTGTCAAGGTATACCCTAACAAAATTGAAGCATGATGGGATGGACAATTCCCAAAACCTTGAAGAATATTTGAGGATTATGAGGGTTGAAAGAGTACTACCAAAAGTTTGTTCATGACTATGGAAGAATAGTAGCACCTCTAACAACATTATTGAACAAAGAAGCATTTTCTTGGACTCCACAGACAACTCAAGATTTTGAAGAACTTAAAGAGGCAATGTGCAAAGCTCCTAATTTGGCCACACCAAATGTCACAAAAACCTTTATTGCGGAATGTGATGCCCCAGGAAATGGCATTGGTTCTATATTAATGCAAGAATGACACCCCCTTTCTTTAGAAAGTTGACCAATCAAGGGAAAGAACTTACAAAAACCCATTTATGAGAAGGAAATGATGGCAATACTACATGCACTTAAGCAATGGTGTCCTTACCTAATAGGTAGGCACTTCAAGGTTAAAAGGGAGCATGATAGTCTTAAATACTTCGTGGAATATAAACTATCTTCATAAGAGCAACAAAAATGGGTAACCAAGATGTTGGGATATGACTTTGAAATTATCTATAAAAAAGGAAAACAAAATGTGGTGGCATATGCACTCTTCAGAAAAGATAATGACGTTGGGGAAGTAATTTGTGTGATTTCCATTATACAACTCTATTGGGTGGTAGCAGCAAGGGAAGAATGGAAAAATAACATATCTATATGGACGCTCATACAAAACATACAAAAGGATCCCAGTGTATAATATATTTTTGCATGGAAAAATGATTCACTATGGTATAAAGACCACTTATATCTATGCAAGAACTCCCAACTGAAACAAAGGTCCTTTTGGAATTGCACACCTCTCCTATAGGTGGGCACTTAGGATTCTTGAAAACCTACCACATGGTCAAGAAGGAATTCTTTTGGGAAGGTCTTAAATCGGATGTTCAAAATTTCGTGGTAGAATGTTTGGTTTGTCAAAAAATAAGGTTGAAATAGTTAAGACCTCGATTCTTTTACAACCTTTGGAGATACCTTGCCAGGGCTAGGAGGAAGTCTCAATGGATTTTATCATAGGTCTACCCAAGCCAGAAGGGAAGAATCTTATTATGGTGGTTGTTGATAGACTCATAAAGTACGCACACTTTTGTGCACTTTCTTACCCTTTTAATGCAAGTACAATCGCTTCCTCCTTCATGGATACAATTCATAAGTTAAATGGAAACCCAAATATTATTGTAACTAATAGACATCCAATTTTCACTTGTAAATTTTGGACTAAATTATTTTCTTGTTTGGGTAACCCAATTGGCTCACAGTTCATCTTATCATCCTCAATCTGATGGGAAAATTGAAATAGTGAACAAATGTTTGGAAGTCTATCTTCATTGCTTTGCATCTAATAAACAAACACAATGGGTTAAATGGTTGTCCTTGGAAGAATGGTGGTACAATACTTCCTTCCATACATCATCAAAAATGTCTCCATCCATGGAACTTTATGGGTACCATCTTCCATCTATTACATCTCCCTTAAAAGGAAAATCTAAATTTTAAGCTGTGGAAGATCACATAGAGCACCAGCAAGAAGTTCTCCAAATACTAAAATACAACCTGGATATGTCAAAAAATAGGATGAAACAACAAGTAGATCAACATCACTGTGAAAGAAAGTTATATTGGATAAACTTTTAATACTTTGTGGATTTAAGACTTAAGAATATGTATTTCCTTTTTTTAAAGTAGATTTCAAAAAACGTTTTCTTATCCATAGACAAAGAGTTTTAGACACAAATTTAATGCTAGGTTATCATTTTAAAAATAAATTATTATTATTATTATTATTTATAAATTTTATTTAAATTTTAAAAATATGTTAATTTTATATAACATATACAAAATTATATAAAATAAATGTTTTTATCTCTTTAATATTTAATTGTAAAATACATCTAAGATTTATAGTCAAACACTGCATGTGACAAGATTCTAGGGAGATAGTTTTGCTGATGTAACAACTTTGATTTCATAAAATAACAAGTTGTTGTTTTCCTGGTGTGAAAATACACCTCACTTCTTTAATATAATTAGATCTTAATTATATTATATTTATTAAAATTCAATAAATACACCCAATTAAATGTAAATGTGAATGCCAATAATATTTGGATGAATCAGTACTCAAGTAAAATGCTTAGCATCGTGGGCAATTGGTTGGTAACTAGGAATTTTTATATAGTGATCCTATATTCTAATCAACAACTTTGCACGGGCCTTTTCTTCCTTGTTGTTTCAGATTGAAGCTTCTTGTTCAAAGTGCACCAATACAAACTAAACTTCGTAGATAACTGTGTGTTTATGTGGTGCTTATAAAACACCTTACCATTCTTAAAATTACAAGATCATTTAAGTGAACCAATGATGACATATCATACGTTCAATAAGCATTAACCGATTAACCATATTAACTATATATTTAAGGGTGAACATTGAGTTAAGGTTGACCTAGAGTAATTTATTGAAGCTTCTTGTTCAAAGTGCACCAATACAAACTAAACTTCGTGGATAACTGTGTGTTTATGTGGTGCTTGTAAAACACCTTACCATTCTTAAAATTACAAGATAATTTAAGTGAACCAATGATGACATATCATACGTTCAATAAGCATTAACCCATTAACCGTATTAACTATATATTTAAGGGTGAACATTGAGTTAAGGTTGACATGGAGTAATTTATTGGACAAATCAAGTTTATGGGTTTGATAGAAAACTAATATTGCATTTTAAAAAGTTACTTCCCAACCACATGTATTGGCTAAGTGTTTTTTATATATACAACATTCTAGGATGTGTGTAATTTAACGAGGGTCTTTTTTTTGACATGTTAGATGCAATAGAAAATTGAATAAAACAAGCATCTGCCAATTTACATAGATATTTTGAGATACATACACAATGAATCTTGCTCTTAGTAAAAAATATGAATTGTAGGAAATTGAATCATGTTTCCGAATATATAAAATTTATCTATTGATAATGTTCATAACAATCTAAAGTTTGATATTTTCTAACATGCACTTTTTTGGACAAATGATAAGGTACATGTTTTTGTGGGTGCAGCCTTTGAGTGCCTAAATTATGGAATCAACCTATGAAAACTAGTAGACATATAGATAACAACTAGTACCGGTGTGACACTATTTTTCCAAAATAGATTTCATTATATATATATATATATATATATATATATATATATATATATATATATATATATATAAGTGACAAAACTTAAAAACAGTACGCCAAGTGTGGGTGTAGCCTTTGAAGGTCTTAATGCAATGATCATGAAACGATTTTTTAATAGCATGTAGAGGTCGATGTCTAGTAGTGAAGCAAACACTTTTTTTTAAATGTTTGAGAAATGAAAAAGTTATGGACGAAACGCTAACAATGTGTTTTTTGAGTTAAGGGATCATGACAAGAAAAATAGAAAAATAAATAGAAAAATAAATATTTAAAAAAATTACATATTTGGAATCTGCAAAAAAAATGCTATCTGGGTCTAATTTTTCATAAAAAATTATGGTGTGTAGAATACTGTAACCAGCGTTAAAAACAGGCATATTGAGAAAATGGATGAAATTCTCAATTAGCCATGGTTTACCACATTCCATGGCATAGGTTTGGTTAGTCTAAAGCAAAATCTGAAGAAGACACATAGGCACAGGGATGACACACCAACACATGGAGGGTCAGTGCTAGTGCTAAGAAACACGTATGCATTTTTTTAGATTCAAATTGATGAACTGGCTAAAAAAGGTTTTGCGGTAAACAAAACATGTACCCAATATTTAGTTACAAAATGCATATGCGATATGTATTGAAAAAATGTGTACTCGATTTATAATACTAAAACGAGTAGCACTACAATTAAAATGTATGGTTTGGTGATGATAACATTAAAAAGAATTGGATGGCTAGGAAAATAAAATGAACATCTTTTCACATGGATTTGGATGGCTAGGTATATATAATGGACATGTTTTGGATGTGTTTCACTTGACGACTTGGAGCATTAGACTTGGTTTAGTGATGATACCATTAAAAATGTTTGGCATTTTAGACCTAGCTTGGAAATGATAACATTAAAAAGGTTTGGCACTTTAGAACTGGCTTGGAAATGATAACATTAAAAAGTTTTGGATGGCTAGGTATATAGAATGAACATCTTTCATGAATAAAACAGATATGAATGTGTGCATTAGACTTGGCTTGGTGATGATAACATGAAAAAGATTTGGATGGCTAGGTTTATAGAATGACACTAAAGATTAAGAAGGTTTAGGGGGGAGGGGGGAGATGGATAAAGAGAGGAGTAGGAAGGGTGGAGAGAGAGAGAGAGAGAGAGAGAGAGTGGGGGGGGGGGGGGGGGAGGGGGGTTATGGGTTTGGGGACGACTAGGGCGATTAGAGAGAAAGGGGGTATAGGTGAGGAGTGGGGGTGTTGGGGTTAGAGAGAGAGAGGGAGAGGGAGAGTGAGAGATTGGGGTGGTGGTTAGTGGAAAGGGGATGTGGATTAAGAGAGACAAAGATAGAGGGAGGGTTAAGCGTACAGGGATTAGGAGAGACATAGAGAGTGGGGGTTAGGGGTAGGGGGAGTATGAGAGATATAAAGAGTGGGGATTGTTAGAGGGTTAGAGGTAGAGAGGGGGGGTGTTAAGGGGTTAGAGGTAGAGACTGAGGGTGGTGTTAGGATATTGGGGGTAAGTGGAGTAGGGGATAAAGAGAGTGAGTGAAGAGGTTAATAATGGTTAGGGACAGGAGGGGAGAGAGAGAGAGAGAGGGAGGAGGGGTGTTACTAGTATGGGGGGGAAAGGGATGTGTGTGTGTGTGTGTGTGTGTGTGTGTGTGTGTGTGTGTGTGTGAGAGAGAGAGAGAGAGAGAGAGAGAGAGAGAGAGATAGAACTAATGGGGCAATGGTGTGTTTGGGGGTTGGGGGAGAGAGAGAGAGGTGGGGATTATGTGTAGGTGGAGGAGCAGGGAAGTGAGAGAGAGTGAGAGAGAGGGAATTAGTAAGATTTAGGATGATGAAGGGGAGAGAGAGAGAGAGAGAGAGAGAGAGAGAGAGGAGGAGGAGGAGGAGGAGGTGGGTTTAGAGTTAGGGAGACATGGATTAGGGTGGTGAGAAAGGGAGAGAGAACACTAACCCATTCATCCTTATTTAGATTTATGGCCTTATACTATGGATTATTAATTATTAGAGTAAGGCGAGCTAGGGTAAGACCCTAACATGCCCTCCCCCTTCAAATGCAACATTTACCTCAACCTTGAAAGTACAAAAGTTTCTATAAAAGGTTGGTTGGTTCCCAAGTAGCATCCTCTAGAAACATGTCTTTCCACTAGATCAAAACTTCCTTGATGGTGTTCCCTAGCAATTATATTTCCATGGAATCCAATACTGTAGCTAGTTGAAGCCAAATGTATCCTTCGTCATCCAATTCGAATAAACTGGTCTATACTTTGCAATTTGATGCCAAAGCATTTTTTAGGGATGTGACATGGAAGATAGGGTGAATATTGGAGTGTTGTAGCGAATAAATATTATAGGTGACCTATCTAATGCAATGTATAATGGTGTAGGGTCCATAGATATTTGGAGGGAGCATCTGATGGAGATGGGTACTGAGAGATGTCTATTTATACGGTTGTAGTCAAAGAAACACTTGATCCCTGTTAAGCCCTAAATGTGGGCAAATTTCCCCTTATATGGGTCAGATTATATTAGTTCTAATGTCGGTTTGGACCATTAATTGTTATTATCGTTAGTATGGTTATATTAGTTATGTCGGATTGGGTCAGTTAGTTGGAATTGTACCTCTTAGTTTCCTATAAATAGGAAGGAGACCTTTTCATTTGGAGTATCTTGTCTTGTCTTATCTTGTGTACTTAGTACATTGTATAACAAGGTTTCTCTCTCGAAGAGGCTTTCTATTCATCTATTTTAATCATTGAAGTCATGGAGTACTCTATCTGATTTATTTCTACTCTTTTCATGCTCTGTTTTGAAATTTGTTGCATAACATTTGGTATCAGAGCTCTTTCCTCAAGACTGGTTTCTACAAAACAAGTCATAATGGAATTTTCACTATATCTTTTTTCCAAAGGGTTTGAGATAGAGAAACGTAGAACCCATCTCTAAAACAAGAAGAGATACATGTGATAAAATTTTCAGATCCTAGCCCATTACAAGTTCGAAGTTATACCATTGGGAAGATAGGGTTTCTGACTAGCCTAAAAGCCAGTCTCAAACCGGTGTTATAGGGATAATTGTTATATCTGTAGCATGCGAGATTGAAATAGAGTGAGACTAGTTTCATCAGATAGAAGACAAAACATAGTATCAGTGGTAGCATTATCATAATCGGATTAAAAAAATTGGACACGTGGAAGGCCATACACTCTCAAACTTCTGAAAAGACCAAAATTAACAAGTGTTGGGAAAATTATCACAGCTGTTTTTTGGAAAATTTAAATTCAACAAGACCTATGGAATTGGAAATCATACATATCAGGATACCACAGGCCGAAATTTCACATCCAAAAGAGCTAAAAATTTAAATTTACATCTATTTCAAGTCGGCTAGTAAAATAGTCTCCAAATCAGGGTTTGAAAAAGGTACACCATTTTAAATTTGAATATATTTGAGTAGAAAGATATAATTTAGGTGAACCATGGGGTGTGATATATATTTATATTGTTCAAAATCCCACCAAAAGCTAGTGTAAAAACTGACACTCCAATGAATCCACCAGAGGATTCAAACCTCACCTTTAATGAAAGTGAAGATCTATATTTTCGGGTGTCCAAGGTGGAAGATATGATCAAAGGGAGAGTGAGTAAGGCTTATTTAGTTAATTTGGAGACTAAGATGGAGGAAAGGATGGGACATATCAATAAAAATATAGAAAGGATTGCTAATTTCTTACAAAATCCAAAGGAAAATATTCCTAAAGGTGATGATACCTCCCGAGCTACGCAGGAAGATAAAAATAGTTTCTAGCTACGCAGGAAGATAAAAATAGTTTACATGTTGAGCAACATGTCATTAATACTAGTACAAAATGAGGGATAAGTGACTAGGCGACTAAAAATGTTAGTCACCATAGTTTTTTCAAGGGATAAAAGACTAAAATTGAGCAATTTTAAGTGATCTAACTAAAAACGACTAAGATAAATGACTAATTTTATCATAGTATAAAATTTACGATTAAATAAAAAGTGGCTAAAATAAAAAAAAGTACTGACGTAAATGACTAATTTAGTCACATGAATACAAATATGACTAGCTAATAATGACTAATAATATGAATTAGTCATTTATCTTAGTCATTTTTAGTTGTATCACCCCAACAATGGAAAATTGCAATTTTGACAATGAATTTGTACAATTTACTAAATTTTAACACCGCAGATGGATTCATAGACCCTTTCTTCTACATGAGTGTTTTCAAAGACCCCTGTGTCACTCAACAACATTTTCTTCTTTCAAGACATCCAATGCAGAGGCTAAGTAAAGTTTCAGAGATTTGTTGTTTCCTGCTCTGTGCATATTCATGTCTTTTTTTTATACCATCGTGTTTAGCTCATCACCATAGCCATGCCCATATCTCGTTTGAAAAAAATCGTCACTTTTTTACCCTTTCGGTAGTCAGTTGAAGTTTCGACAAGCAAGAGTATTTTACTTCTTATTAGTGAAATTCACCATGTTTGCGTCCTACTTTAATTCATTGGTTTTCCCCATCTTCTAGTCTTCTTGTCATGGCTATGTTCAGAATGTAATAAATTTTCCACGAGACATACCTCTTTGCAAAAAAAATCCAATGACCTTTTTTAAGTAAAAAAAGGTGTCTCCCTCCTCTTTTGTAAATATATAAAATCCTTTCATTTCCATTGTCATGGATTTTCAAATGTGATTAATGTAAAAGCTATTTTTCCCTTAACCCCTCTATCCTAAGTGCTACCCCTTCCCTTCTACATTTCATAAAAAAATAAATAAACAATATTTAATCCTTTTGACCCATACCTCTACCCATTGTCCCCATTGATAAAAAGATATTTTGTTAAAACCTTTCCCTATGGTACTAAACCCTTAAATTTCAGTCACTCTTTCTTACATCCTTATTCTTTTTTATTTCTATCACCTTCGAAATATTAAAAATGCTCCCCCTTTCACTTAGCAGTTTCATTTCAATGCCATGAGAGTTTAACACAAAATGTTGGCTCCTAATTATTGAATGATGCACCACGGATATGATTCAAAAAAATTTAAAAGGGAAAATGACCCAAAGTTTCAAAAAGAAAACATGTATAAAAAAAATAATATTGTTAGAATAAAGGGCTTATATAGTGATTATATATTTAATTAATATGTAATATTAATTTATTTTAGTTATAGATATTAATATACTTAATTTTAAATAATATAAATAATTATATGTTAATTATATTATAGTTAATACATTAATATATTAATGTGTTATAACATATAATATGGAATAATATTAATAGATATAAACATTTTATAATTAGTTATTGTATTATATGTAATATTAATAAAATAAAAACAAAAACAACTAAACAAACACAATGAAATTAGGCGGGAAGGCATATAATATGGAATGGTTTTAATATATATAAACATATTATAATTAAATATTGTATTATATGTAATATTAATCAAATAAATAAAAAATAAAAACAAAAACAACTAAACAAGCACAATGAAATTAGGTGGGAAAGGCTAAATATGAGAGCCCAAGGAGGAGGGGTTTGCAATGGCACAAACCATGTCTCAATTGTTTTGTTTCTACTAAGGGAAGGTTTCGCAATGGCGTAGAGGGTGCAGGGATCATGCTGAATAGGGTTTTGAGTGCACTCTGCCAATGGTTGAAGATGTGCCTAATATGCAGGGTCCTATTCCAGGGTTTCCAGTCTATGGATCTATTCTTGCCAATATGGGGGTCCTGGGCCTGAGCCGGCTCAAAGACCCTGGCATAGTAGTTCTTGCATGTAGAAGAAGTAAAATGCTTTTCTATTTTAGATCTACCTGAATTGGCACTGGAGGGCATATTGAGCAGGCTTTCACATGCCAGCCTATGTAACATGGCAGGGGTTTGCACATATCTAAGGGAGAGGTGTAGGAGCAATTACCTATGGGGTCCTCATTTGAAAGCAAAATGGGGCAAGGTTATAGGTCCTGCAACCTACCATGAATGGCAACAAACTGTTGCAATGAATAAGGAGACAGGGATGCAAGATGGATGCAAAGCTAATGGCTGGTTGAGGTCCCTATCTTGCATTTGGAAATTTTCATGGTTGAGATTACAACCAGAGATTAACAGAGAAGGTAAGAGTGGCGTGCCCTGTGATTCAGTGATGGCGTGGTATCTGACACTTCAAAGTGGCAAATTTTGGTTTCTCGCTCAAGTGTACAATCATGAGGTAGGTATCAATGTTCTATAAATAATATCTTGGCTTGAGGCAAAGAATTCTTAGGGCTGGGAATGTATGAAAATATGTTGTTGGTTGCTTGCTAAATTATCAAAATATAAATCCAGTGTTTCTAGTTATCTTGTAAAATTAAAAGGTCAATGTAGATTTCTAGTTAAGCTTGGTCCCTTGTACAAGTAGTCCCACACCTTTTTAAACCTTCACAAGAATAATGACATACATAGTTGTAATTTTTTCACCGAAGTTAGCTTGATTTCAATGATTTATGGAGATGTAGTGGGTTTAAAAAAATCCTTCAGATAGTTATTAGAATGAAATATGAGTTGTCTTGATTCATGATGATTTTATTCTGTGCAGCATGGACATGTTGGGTTTATGCTATCATGTTATGATGTAGAGCTCATTTATGATTGCAGAACCGACACTTTCCAGGCCAGGTATGCTATGTATATCTTCTTGAAATTTTATTCATTGTATTCTCACTCTCGGAAATGGCATTGTTCTTCAACCTTGTTAAATCATGGAAGGATAGAACTACAATTTATTTCTTAGTACTAGCAACATATAAAATGTCATGGCTTGTGTACACCCTCTTCTTTTGCAATACCCATCGCTTCATTTCTGTGGTCAACTTAATTGGTTCCCATTTGCTTGTGTTTTAATTCTGACTATTGAACATAAAGGATAATGGACGTAAACCCTGGAGAGGGTATGCACCTTCATTCAATATCAACATTACATCCCAAAAATATTCAACTACAAAATGGCAATTGAGGGGTTGTGACTGCATTAGTAAGGAGACCACCATTAACATCACTTCCACACTAGCACAAAACTAGTATTACCGCATTAACACTACCTAGACCTCAAAAATGACTGGGTGAATGCATTATCACAGCCCAGGGGAGCACACTTTCCAGGTTTTGAAGTTTAAACCTGGGTCAACATTGCAACAAGCACTCCAATTTTTCACTAAACCTATAAGATGGATGGACCTCACTTCGAAATTCTATTGTTGACTCTTAATTCTAGTTGAATTCTCAGGGTACTGCCTGTAGGAAATATTCACATAATTGCATCAAAATTTAAGAGTTTCCTTTGCAGGTATCCACCACATCGTCATTGAACTATTGTCGTTGAGGAAGGAGTATAGTGGGAGAGGTTGTGAGTACCTCTAGTGGACACTCCTGCCCATGATCTTACCCATCTGATTGTTTGAATGACCTATGTCCTGGAGATAATGTTGAGATACACTGGAGAAGGAACAAGGAATTTCCATATGGTACGTGCATCCTTCATACTTTTTATGGACTAAAGTCTTGGATCTTGTGCACAAGTTGTTGTTTTATTGTAGTTGTAATTATTCTTATGTTGATCCGTAGTCATGGTGAGATCTACAGGTAAGTACTTTGTTCATGCTTCAATTGATATCCTCTTATGCTTGGAAAATACATGATTGTTTTCTTTGAAATAATCTTTCATTCATTGTTACTCTTGCTTAGAAGGATGGTGGTATGGGGTTGTGGGCCATTCATATTATTGTGACAAAGATAGTCACCATTTCCAATGTCATTTAGATGGTGAGAATCCTCCATGTGATAAAAATAGTAATATTATTTTCATTTGTTATGTCATATATTGATCTAGCAATACAATGAAGCACTCACAAACACAAAATAATTTCATGTTAACCACATAATGGGTTTGCTCCTGATAATGTTGGAGTCCTAGACTTTATTAAAAAAAATTAACACATTTATTCATTAGCAGATTCAGAGTGAAGCCTTTTAAAAAAAAAAATCTGGCCTACTAGTTATGCAATCATGTTTCTTTTTGAACTTTTTGTCACATAGTGCGATGATGTCACAAAATTAATCGAGGCTTTCAATGTGTATAAAAAATAAAATATACTACTTTTTTCCTATTTAAGAAGTGTGTTATTTTTTATATAATAATATTGAGGAAGGGACACCAGACTGTTGGGAGAAGAAAGGAAAATGGATGAAGAAAAAATCTAGTCCATATAAAAGCAATTATAACAAAGAGGCTTTTGTGCAAGGACAAATTGAAGATAGTATTTTTCTACTAAAAAGATTGCAATGTTGGTCTACTTTCCAAATGCAAAAAAATCTGATTTGTCAGTAATAGAAATTTACATTGGAATATAGATCAAGGCCTGCCAATTCTCTCTAAATTGCTATGGTAAATCTATTAAATTTAGAGCTATTCATGTTAAATTTTCAGAATTTACTTCAATATGATCTAGGATATTAACTAAGAGAACAACATGTACAGCAAATCTACAGCATATCAATCATGGACACAATAATGCAAGCACACAAGAGACACAGAGTTTACTTGGGGAAAACCATAAAGGTGAAAAACCCCAATAACTTCCTCAGAGATAGATAGAGCAATGATACAACCCAAGCATAAGAGATAGACATCTCCTAGCAGCAACTTCTCCTCCTCCACAAGTGCGCCACTCTCCCAAGAGTGTGAGAGAGAATAGAATGTGTAAAATGAGAGAGACACACCCTCTATTTATACACTAACTTGACTTGACCTTTACTCAACTAGGTCGGCCTCAACTTAACCACTTAACATAATGCTGACTGGGCCGACACCCAATAGGGTGGTCTAATAACCCTTTGACCCACATGACTTATACAAGGCCGACCCCAACAAGGTGGTCTAATAACCCATCAAGTATAAGTTACGACACTTACAATATAAATGACAACACTTCCATATAGAGGAATAATAACATTTCTATAGGAATACAAACACTTCCGTATAGAGGAATAATAACGTCTCTATAGGAATACAATATACATATATGTGAAATACATTCTAAAGTTACATATACATCAACACTCCCTCTTAACTAGGAAGGTATTTCTCGACACAGGTCTTCTAGCACAAGTCTTCTTCTCTGGATCATCGTCACTGGATAATCGTCATCGAGTCATCGTCATTGTCACTGCTGTTGCTATCTCAATCAATATCTGAATCTACTCGTCATAGGAAGTTCTACAGAGCCAGTCCTTTTTCATACTGGATGTAGGCCCACCACCTGCAGGTCTTCATCATCACTGGCCATACTGTGGAATCCTCAGGACTTATTACGTGCGTCACAAAACCTGGCTGCAGCATCCCAGGTTATTACGAGCACACAGCTCTACCTGTCAAATCTCCCATGAGCACATTACATGTGACCCATCACAAAACCTGGCTGAAGCATCCCAGGCTGTTACGAGCACACAGCTCTACCTATCAGATATCATAGGAGCACATTACATGTGATCTCACCACAAAAACTGACTGAAGCATCCCAGGCTGTTACAAGCACACAGCTCTACTTGTCGGATCTCCCATGAGCACATTACATGTGGTCCACCACAAAAACTGGCTGAAGCATCTGAGGCCTTTTTCATCCTGTCTAGATCTCCCAGAAGCAAATTACATGTGGTCATGGCAAAACTTGGCTAAAGCATCTGAGGCCTTTTTCATCCTGTCCAGATATCCCAGGAGCAAATTACATGCCATAGGAAAAAAGCTCACAAGAGCATCTTAGGATGTTACGGGTACACAACTCTGACCTGAAGATCTCCCAGGGCAAAAATTACATGTCCTCCCAGAGCAATGTCTCGAAAGAGCATCCCAGGATGTTACGGGTACACAACTCCAACCTATAGGATCTCCTAGACATGATCATCTGCACAACCTGATCCACGGCCACAAAGTATCATCCTGATACTCACCATACATCATCCTGATGTACACATGATCATCCTGATCATCATCACTGCATCATTTTGATGCATGTCATCTGGAGAAGCTCGTCATCCACGATCATCCTGATCATACAATGCATCCACTTGATGCATACCAAGTATCTACCTAATACATATCATCATATACAATGTATCTACCTGATACATACATAGATACATGATCCACACAATGTATCCATCAACATACATGATCTACCTGATCATACTTGATACATATACAGATACATGGTCCAAGCATCCAACATGATGCGTACATACATAAATGTAAATGATCCAACTGATTATATCCAGCATCCAACATGATGCGTACAACTGATTATATCCAGTATCCAACATGATGCGTACATACATAAATGTAAATGATCCAACTGATCATACAGAGCAGAAACTAGAACATCATCCTGATGCTCATCATCCAACGCTTAAATCCACAACCATGTGAAGGATCCTCCTTCCAGCATGCCTGGAATGGCTTCAACAAATGTCTTCATCACTTCTTCCTCGAAGTATCATCGATCTGAAGAACACCAAGCCTCTCTCTGAAGTACTCGAACTTCACTCTGGCTAGTGGCTTCGTCAACACATCTGCAATCTACTCATCTATCGCAACATACAAGAGCTTCACTGCTCCTCTCTGTACCATATTCCTGATATAGTGGTATTTGATCTCTATGTGTTTTGACCTGTCGTGGAACATTGGGTTCTTAGACAGCTTCACACAACTCTGGTTCTCACAAAAGATACTAGTAGTCTCCATCGGGAGATCAAATAACTCTAACGGTAGCTTCTGAAGCCATACTGCCTCACAACTAGCTGAACAAGCTACAACATACTCTGCCTCAGCTGTACTCAGTGCTACGTAGGATTGCTTCCTGCTAAACCAAGAGATCACACCTAATCCCATACTGAAGCAACACCCAGATGTGCTCTTCCTATCTGTAGCACTGCCTGCCCAATCTGAATCAACATAACCCTACAGGTTAAAATTTTGATTCGCTTCATACCTGAGCCCATAATCAATTGTACCCTTCAGGTACCTCAGAATATGCTTTACAGCAACCAGGTGAACACTCCTCGTATCCGTCAGAAACTGGCTCAATGTGTTCACCGAAAAGCAAATATCTGGTTTCGTGTTCGTCAAGTACATCAAGGACCCAATCATCTGACGATACATAGAGACATCAACCGGCTCAGATGAAGCATCACAAGGAAGCTTCAGATTCGATGCCATCGGTGTGGCCATGGCCTTGCAATCCATCATCCCGAACCTTTTCAAGATCTCTACTACATACTTCCCTTGTCTAAGGAAGATTCCATCCGCACTCTGCCACACCTCCGTGCCAAAAAAAAAATATTGCATCATCCCCAAGTTCTTCATCTCGAACTCGGCAGCAAGCTTCCGCTGTGTGTTGGTAATCAATCTGTCATCTCCTGTTACAAACAGGTCATCCACATACAGGAGTAGAATCACGGGATTCCCTTCCTCAACCTTGTAGTAAAGGTTGGAATCCACTTCACTCTTGGTAAATCCCAAACTGAATAGAAAGTTATCTATCCTACCAATTTCTGCACACATATATGACTACACCATTCAAGAAGGTTGTCTTGAAATCCATCTGGTGTATCTTCTATTTCATCACTTTTATATTTATCTATGCTGCCATCTGCAGCATGCTTGATCTGATAGTTCCATTTGGAAGTCACAACAGACTTCCCTTCAGCTCTTGGGACCGCATCCCAAACATCGTTCTTCATGATCGACGGATCATGGCATTCTTCCCATATCCTGGGAACTTTAATATCTTCAATAGATAATTTTGTTGCTTGAACAAATGTTGTAGTCCTTTTTTTGTACGTGAAGGTATACGGTCTTTTCTACAAAACAAGTTAAATTGCATGATTAGAAACATCTCATAATTTTCAGACAAATTCTTACACATAAATAAATATGTCATACAGTCATGCAATTATCTTAGCCAATGCTTCAATACAACATTTATCCATGTTCCACAACTTTCTATATTCCTTCCAGTCTCTACTAGAACATTGTTAAGAGTTTGCACTACTCCCAACATGTCAGCAAATGGGTTTCATTCTATATAAGTAGCACTGGAATGTTGTACAGTGCCATAGGCCACTTACCCATCACATGCAGATTAGTAGTATATTGTTCATTAATGCAATCATTCAAATATGCACAATACATATCCTAAGTCTAGGAACATGAGCATATACATCATTGAACAATTTTATTTAAACAAACAAATATGCAAGAAATGATAATTAAAAATACTTATCTTTGTTTGGTTGTTGGGTGGACTCCCTCTGAGTCTTTGCTTCCTTGCAAGAGCTGCTGAAGTAACTTCTTCTACACCTTTCTGTTGTAGAAAGATGGTTAACTCCCTCTGAATATCTGCATCCTTGTAGAAACTACTGAAGTGTTCTCATTTTCTTTCTTGCAGGAACAACTCGAGTGTGCTCCCTCTTGATCTTTGCTTCCTGGATTACCTGTCCTTGAACTTACATCCATCCTTAATCACTATGCATGCTTATTAGTATCATCATTGTGTTATCCTTGAGGTCTCATACATAATCACACATTTATTAGTATAATCTTAATACTATCAAAACAAAATAATCTTAAACATGTATAGTCATGATCATTCACAGATAATAAACATTAGTATTCAAGGTTCCAGGGAAGTCTTCTTTTACTCATGTATATTCTTATTTGATCATAGGTCTCTTCTGATTAGTTAAATCATCAATGCATAAACCCGTGATTACTCAAACCTATACCTTCATGATTCTTCTGGTTAGTCATGTCATCAATTATGGTAAGAAACATAATATCCATACAGCCATGACTAATCAAACCTATGACTTCATGAATAATCACTATCAACAACACAACAGTATAAGATCCTAACACAAGGTAGGATTCTAGCTTGATATAGGAAAACATACCTGGATTAGCATGCTAGCTAGTTATGTCTAACATACCCGCATAATGTCTTCTGGTTCTCTTCAGTGACTTGTGCTAGTAACCTGCATGTCTCATAAGTTAACCATTGTAGAACCAAGTTATACATACCTCGTAAGTAGATCTTCTATGTGATCCATGACAATGGATGAATCTTTGTCTTCATGTCACCATGATCATATGTTCTTGAAGTAGAACATGATTTGTCTTTCTTGGTGTACCTGTTATGTTAGCGAACAACATAAACTTCATACAACATCACAATGCATTAGTACAATCATAAGTGTCAAAACCTTAATCAATGAATATCTTCTATTAAGGCAATACGACAAGTCTAGTAATTAATCAAGATTGTACTGTAATGATATGAAGACAAACATATCATAAACTTAACCATGAACAGAATTCGAAACATACCTGTAAGCCATACCTGTCAAGATTGCTTGTAATCTTCTTATGGAAGGCCTTAGCCTCATCTCCCTCTGAAACAGGAACTTATTCACTTATGCAGGTGACCAATCGATCCTCTTCTAGGATTAACCCAATCCACTTGATTTGCAGGAACTGGATCTGGAGCCATAATAGGGTATGTCAGAGAAACCCCAAAAATTCAAACTTTGAATTTCAAACTTCCGAAAGGATAGAAATATGTGCCTTGATGAGCTAATCAAACTGGTATATCTAGAATTTGAAAACTACAAAGTTTCACCCCTCAATTTTTCCTTTGAAACTTCCGGATTCACTGGACATGACCCCGAACTGGGGTTTGATGAAGCTCACTCTTCTACCCAATCAAAAGGTTTGATCCAAATCTCTAAGCTTCTATTTTTATGAGGAGCTTCCAGCCGTGGTCACAGATTTCAAAAATTCCCATTTTTGCAAAAGCCCTAATTTTCCACTTTTCTGATCAAAGTCCCGAACTAGGGTCTGATCAAGCCCAGCCTTCTGCCCAACCAAAAATTCTGATCTTGGTCTCTAAATTTCGATTTTGATGAGTAGCATTCAGCCGTGGTCTCCTAATTGTTTCTTGTGTAACTCCAAACTTTTTGATCCACATGGTCTGAAACATTTTCTAGAGATAGCCTGACCTATCATCTTTCCATCCCGATAGGTCTGACCTCAATTGGATTCTCTGAGAGAGAGTTATGCCAAGTGTCGTAACGTGACCTGTTTATGGGATAAAACAGGAGAGCGAACTTGTATGGCATTCCGCGTGTCACTGGTTCAACTTCGGCCTCTGAAAAATTTTCCTGAGATATTACAGTCTGTGTACTACCTGTCACTTTTTACGAAATTTCATTTGGATCTTCCTAGCCCAAGTTATGACCTTTTTTCCAAGGTCACCTGTTTTTTACTCAGATTTGGAAGAGGTAGAAACCCTATATTGTACAGATCATAAATCACAAATTACAATGAATTAGAGGTTTTCCTTTGGACACAAGGTACATGGGGATCTGATCTTCGACCTATAAAAGTTTTAGATCCGAAACCTTCGCCAAAATGGATTTATAGCCAAAGTTCTACGATGACTGGTTTTTGCTATATCAAGCCCTAGCATCGTAAGTGCAACAAGTGTCATGCATGCCATAT
Organism: Larix kaempferi; assembly: GCA_027924585.1. Classification (NCBI taxonomy): domain Eukaryota; kingdom Viridiplantae; phylum Streptophyta; class Pinopsida; order Pinales; family Pinaceae; genus Larix; species Larix kaempferi. Next base: position 19,821,106 of record BSBM01000994.1, on the reverse strand, counting down.
CATGCCTTGTTTCAGGCTAGCTATGATACCATGTTAAATTTTCAGAATTTACTTCAATATGATCTAGGATCTTAACTGAGAGAACAACAGGTACAACAAATCTACAGCATATCAAGCATGGACACAATAATGCAAGCACACAAGAGACACAGAGTTTACTTGGGGAAAACCATAAAGGTGAAAAACCCCAATAACTTCCTCAGAGATAGATAGAGCAATGATACAACCCAAGCATAAGAGATAGACATCTCCTAGCAGCAGCTTCTCTTCCTCCACAAGTGCGCTACTCTCCCGAGAGTGTGAGAGAGAATAGAATGTGTAAAATGAGAGAGACACACTCTCTATTTATACACTAAATTGACTTGACCTTTACTCAACTAGGTCGGCCTCAACTTAATCACTTAACATAATGTTGACTGAGCTAACACCCAATAGGGTGGTCTAATAACCCTTCGACCCACATGACTTATACAGGGCCGACCCCAACAAGGTGGTCTAATAACCCATCAAGTATAAGTTGCGACACTTACAATATAAATGACGACACTTCCATATAGAGGAATAATAACATCTCTATAGGAATACAAACACTTCCGTATAGAGGAATAATAACGTCTCTATAGAAATACAATATACATATATGTGAAATACATTCCGAAGTTACATATACATCAACAGTTCAAACTTGAAATGTATTGTTGAGAATGCTGCCAATAGGGCCAAATCATAATTAATCTCTCTAGATGTGTTTTAGTTGCGCTTCACAGAGAAACTGTGTTGCAAATGGATTTTAGGCCATCACCTTGTTTCTCTTTGTTGTCATATTTCAGTATTTATATTATGATCTTGGAATCCTTATGGCCAACCCTAGCTCAAAATTGAGGAGCTTTGGCTGTGAACCCAGCTTTCTGCAAACAGTTGCAAAGAATAGATTGTGCTAAATGTTGGAGTAATACAGATAGAGAAGAATGAGACATGCAAACTGGGTCCAAGACCAAAGGATAAAAATGTGATTGGTACAACATGGGTTTTCAAAAACAAGCTTAATGAAGATGGACTAGTAACAGGAAATAAAGCAAGACTTGTATGGAAACGATATGCTCAAGTTGCAGAAATAGACTTTGAGGAAACTTTTGCTCCTGTGACCAGAATGGAAGCAATCAGAACTGTCATATCTGGTTGATGTGTTGAGTAATAGCTCATGGCCAATTTCATTTCTTTTTCCAGATCCAAGTGCACTTGATGGTTCATTAGTTTCTTCTTGCATGTTTTTTACTGGCCTTGGAGATACAGAGCATATTCTCACTTTTTCAGAGTGTTGATATGCAAACAAGCTGCAATGTAAACTGGTCTAGCAGGGAATATATGGAAAATTTTCTTATATGAAAAAGGGAATCCTTTTACCCCCACCATATCTCTCTTCCTTGCTTCTAACCAAGAATGTGGGATGTGTAAATTGGAATCACATTAAATCTATGGTAGAAGCATTAAGTGGAATCCATTCAACTCAAAGGCATAGTTATGTATGATTATTTTTCCAAAGAAAAACTTGTGGGGAAACTCAGGTACACTTCCCCACATTTGTGGATGGATTCCTAATAAACTGGTCAACATACACTGTAGGCTCCTATGCCTAACACAGGGGAGTTGGAACTAGGATCCTACTAGTATGGAACTAGCCAAATTCCCAACAACATTGGCAACAACTGGTTGAGATAACCCCTTGTGATAGAAAGTTATGTAGGATTTGGTAACATGATTAGTAAGAACAACGGCATGATCAATTAGAAACAAAAGAGACATGGATTGCTCTACATTAGCATTGAATATGTGGATTCTGTTTACTCTCTATATTTGATGGGGGAAGTCTGCTATTTGTGGCCCTTGATACGCAAGTGAAGTGTGCTTCTTGTATATCAACAGTGTTTCCATTTCCCAACTTCATTGAATCTGTCTGCCTGCAGACATCGACTATAATTTCTTTTGTTTTGGTCACTTGCTACATACAGATATCATGGTTTCTTCCAGGCCAAGCAGCCTATGTTTTCAATGTGCTCCCTTGACACTTGAATTTGTATTAGGATGATCAAAGTGACGAATTTTCACTTCTTGGATTAACTGCAGGGACACCATTATAGTTTGTGTCTGTTATTTTTTAAAAGAGGCAATGGATGTCAAATATTTGTCTTATAACAGTGTTACAAACATCGACGATATATCGCCAACATCGCAATATATTGCGATGTTCCCAGCTCGGCCATAATATCATTGGAAAAAAATCGCCATTTAAAAACATCGGCAAAAATTGGGAAATACCGACATAATATCGGTTGAGTCAACAAATTAATATTTTTGTATTTTTTAATTTCATCGATATATGTGCTTTATACAAGGTTCTAGATCTGAGAAAGATTTTAGGGTTGTTGCTTATGTAGTTGGATGCCTCATAGGATGTTATACTCCACTTTAATCAGAACATTGGAAACCATATCGGTCCCCAAAAAACTCAATTTGAGGACCTAGAGGCTAGAATTGAAGCTCAAGGAAGATAGGTGATAAAACTAGCTTTTGATGTGGACATACATTACCAGATACTTCGTTTCTCCAAAAGCTCATATAGACCTTCAAATTTCATTGTCTTAGTCAACAAAGTCTACATGGATTATTGTACTCATGCGTAGTTTGTAAGATCATTCTTCTTTGAATATTTTTCATCATTGTCACAGTTGAACTACTATATCTTTTCTTTTAGTACTTGAAGCATTATTCTTGAATATGTTTGACATTCATTTTGTTCCCATGCAAAATTTGTTTGAATATCATCATTGTCAAGTAATAACAACTTCTTAAAGGGTGCTAGCTCAATGGTAGAGCACCTGCCTAATTATAGGCAAGAGATTGGTGGTTCGATTCCTCCGTACCCATAAATTAGTGACTAAGAAAATGACTAAATTCGCATATATATGACTATTAGTAGCTAATTTCCAGTATCTTATAGCATGACTAACGTTTAGTCATATTTAGCTTAGTCATTAATATGTTATAATCTAGTAGTTTATTTAGTTTTATATTTGGTCATTAATTGTGACAATCAATGACTAAATCAGTGAGTATCAATGACTAAATCAATGACTAACTCAGTGACTAAATCAGTGAGTATCAATGACTAAATCAATGACTTAATCAGTGACTATCAATGACTAAATCAATGACTAATAAGTCAACCAATTAATGACTAGTGAAATACGACTAGAGATAAGATAGTGAAAATCAGATACTATTAGTCACCGACTCAAAAATAGTCATTTATAGTCAAATTTTAGTCATTAATTTCTCATTTTGTAATAGTGTAATAAGAATTATCAAGAGGATTTGATGCCAATAATTGGATGAAAGAAGAGAAAAAGTTATGTGCTTTAATTGTGACAGGAAGTATTTTAAGGGACATAAGTGTGGCGAGAAGAAATTATTCTACATTGATTGTTAAGAGGAAGAAGCAAAAGAACAAGAACCATCTCCAGTTGAAGAAATAGAAGATATCACATCTGAAGATATTAATCCCACCATATCTTGTCATGCACTAGATGGAATTAGCATTCCTCAAACTATGAATATCGAAGGATATATCAAAAATAAGAAGGTAACAATGTTGATTGATTTTGGTATGACTCATAATTTCATTCATTGTAAATTAGACAAAGTTCTCAATTGCTTTGTATATCCATCACTAGAGTTTCAAGTAATGATTGCATATGGAGGAACTAACAATTTCTATGGGAAATGCCATAATATCAATCTTACGATGGTGGAATATGTATTGAATAGTCCAATGATTTCTATCCCAATGGGTGGTGCTGATGTTGTATTAGGGGTCCAATGGTTACAATCATTGGGAACAGTGGATTTTAATTTTTAGAAGTTTTTCATGAAATTTTCATAGGAAGGAAAAGAATATGAGTTAAATCATTGCACAATTATGCTCATTAGATGTTCAAACATCTAAGGCTCCTATTTCCCCAAATGTCCAAAGGGTCATTAATAAACATTCCAAGGTATTTTAAGATATTCCAAAAGGTCTTCCATATGTTCGATATTTTGATCATGCTATTCACTTAATTCTAGGAAGTGTTCCCCCTAACATCAACCTTATAGACACCCCTATGGCCAGGAGAGTTAAATTGAGCATATGGTTAAAGAAATGTTAGAGGATGGCATAATTAGGCCTAACCAAAGTTCTTACTCCACACCAGTGGTAATGCTAGACAAGAAGTAGGGCTCATGGTGTATATGTCCATATTATAGAGAGCGAGCAACAAGATCACCATTAAAGATAATTTTCCCATTCCTATCATTGATGAATTGTTAGATGAACTACATGGAGCGGTTTTCTTCACAAAGTTGGATCTTCATTCCAAGTATCATCATATTAGAATGAAGGATGAGGACATCTCAAAAACAACATTAAAAACACATGAAGGTCATTATTAGTTTCTGGTCATGCCATTTGGTCTCACGAGTGCACCTTGCACATTTCAAGGTTTGATGAATTCCATTTTCAAGCCCTTCCTTAGAAAATTTGTGCTAGTATTTTTTGATGATATACTAATCTATAAAAATTATTGGGAAGAACATGTTCAACATGTTGACAAACTACTAAAGGAGCAACAACTATATGCAAAACGTTCCAAATGTTCCTTTGGGGTAAAGGAGGTGTTGATGTATATGTAACTTCGGAATGTATTTCATTTATATATTTATTGTACTCCTATAGAGATGTATTATTTCTCTATACGGAAGTGTCGTCATTTGTATTGACAAGTGTCGCAAGTGTGTTAACTTGCCAATGGGTAATTAGACCAACTTGTAAGGGGTTGGCTCGATATAATGTAATATGAAGTTATCGTACCTAGCTAGACAACTCGGCCCCATAAGGTTATCGGGAAAACAAGACAAGTATAAATAGAGATCGAGAGATCTCTATTTGGATCACTTCAGAACTCATACTTCCTTCACTCGGAAAGTGGCGCACATGTGAGGAGGAGAATCAGTTGCTAAGAGGAGTCTATCTCTTGTACTTTGGTTGTGCTATTTCTCTATCTATCTCTGAGGAAGTTGTGGGGTTTTTCACCTTAGGGTTTTCCCCATGGAAACTCTGTGTGTCTATTGTCTCTCATGATTTTGCTTCTTGGGATGATTGCATGCTTGTTATGATTGATATGCAGTGATATACTATACATGTTATTCTCTCAGTAAATATCCTAGAGTATTGTGAATTAATGCTCAAAATTTAACATGGTATCAGAGCTAACCTGAGAAGAAGACATTGTGCAGTGACGAAAACTAGGGTTTTTTGCTTATTGGGTTTCTCTCCAGAGATTTTGGAAAAACAGTATAGTAGATTGACTCTACTCATCAAGGAGAATTTATCTGTCCAATCAGAATTCAATTTTGATCATTTTCAGTTTTGGCCCTAAAAATTAGGGTTTCCACAAAAATAGGAATTTCTGAAATCTGAAGACATAGCTGGAAGCTCCTTGGAAACATCGAAGTTTAGAGATTTGGATCAAGATTTGTGGCTGGGTAAATATCCGAGAAACTCAAACCCTAATTCAGGGTCCTCCCTAGTGAACCCAGGAAGACTAAAAGGCATTTCTGAAGGGTGAATCTATACAGATCTCAAATTTTGAATACACCAAGCTGATCAGATCATCAAGGCACATCTTTCTATCCTTTGAGAAAGTTGAAATTCACTTTTTGAATTTTTGGGGTTTTTCCGACAAACCCTAAATCCGGGACCAAATCCAGTTTTCAGCAAAGCAAGTGGTAAGACCTAAATCTCTTCTATTTCTATTTGAAGTACTCTTTAAAATGTCTCACCACACCAAGCTTGAGGATAAGCTTGAAGGGGATGATAACTTCCGAGCCTGGAAGTATAGCATTGGGTTAATCCTGGAAGAAAATGAATTGGACTCCTACATCAGCTCTGAGGTCCCTATCCCAGAGGATGAAGAGGCTAAGGTATTGCATAAGAAGAACTTGGTTAAGGAAAATAGAATCATTGTTGATTCTATCAAAGACCATCTTATAACACATGTGTCATCTCTAAAGACACCCAAGGAGATGTTTGACTCCTTGACCAAGTTATTTGAAGGGAAGAACATAAATCGAAAGATGACTCTGCGGAATCAATTGAAAGGGGTCAAGATGTTGAATGGAGAGACCATTCAATCTTACTTCTCCAAGGTCTCTCAGATCAAGGAACAACTTGAAGCTGTGGATGAAGTAGTGGACAATGGTGAAGTTGTTATGACCAATCTGAATGGCCTACCTAGGTCATGGGACTCCTTTATTCAGGGAATCTATGCAAGAAAGAAATTGATCTCTTTCAGTAGACTGTGGGAGGAATGCTCTCAAGAAGAAGCTAGGCTTGTGGTACGAGAAGAAAGGATGGGGAATGAAGATCAAGCTCTCACAGCTCACACCAAGGGAAGCAAGGTTAAGAGGGAGAAATATCATAACAAGAAACATTCTCACCATTATCACAAGAAGAAAGATCTATCTCATGTCTGATGTTTCGAATGTAATGAAATGGGACACTTTCCTTCAAATTGTCCCAAGAAGAAGAAAGACAACAACTTCAACAAGAAGAAGAAGAATAACAAAAGAAGATATCATGCTCATGCTGCTGAGGATGATGAACCTTCCAGGAAGAAAGCTAGAGCAGAAAGTGATGATGATGACTCATCAAGCGAAGAAGAGTATGTTCTAATCTCTTCTCGCACAGGGACTATCTATCATGGTTGTAATGATTGGTTAATTGACAATGGGGCTTCCAAACACATGAATGGGTTTAAAGAATCTTTTGTAAACCTATCTGAACATGGATCACCCCATAAGGTGAAACTTGGGGATGATTATCAATACCCTATCAAAGGAAGTGGGGAAGCCTCCTACAACCTAGAATCTGGAAAGTCCTTAAAGATGAAAGATGTGCTATTTGTACCTCGGCTCAAGAAGAATCTACTCTCCATCTCTGCATTAGATGCAAAAGGTATGAGGGTTGCATTTGTAGATGGCCAAGTCCTAATGTGGCCAAAGGGTAAAACTATTGATGATGCAGTGGTGATTGGAGAGTAAGAGGGAGGATTGTATAAATTGAAGGGACAACCTGAACATGCCATGGTGAATGATTCCATGGAGCCAAGTAAACTTTGGCATAGAAGACTTGCACATCTACACTACAGAGCATTACCAATTGCAATTAAGGTTGTAGAAGGTCTTCCTAAAATTAAGACCAAGCATGAAGGTGTTTGCATAGGATGTGCAAAAGGAAAGAACATAAAGAAGGAATTTCCAAGTAGTGAAAGCAAGGCAAAAATATCTTGGAAATTATCCACTCCGATGTATGCGGCCCGATGTCATCCAGCTCTCTGAGTGGGTATGTTTACTATGTCTCTTTCATTGATGACTTCTCCAGGAAAACTTGGGTTTACTTCTTGAAGAACAAAGATGAAGTGTTGGATAAGTTCAAGGAATTCAAAACTTTGATGGAGAACCAAACTAATAAGAAGATCAAAACATTCAGATCCGACAATGGTGGAGAATTCACCTCAGGTGACTTCAAGAAGCTATGCAATGATTCAGGGATTAAGAGGGAGTTGACTTCTCCTTACAAACCACAACAGAATGGAGTTGCAGAAAGAAAGAATCGAACAATCATGGAAGCAGCAAGGGAAATGTTGCATGACCAGGATCTACCTATGCATCTATGGGAAGAAGCAGTTAGGACAGCTGTATATGTGCAGAACAGAACACCCCACAAGATATTGGACAACAAGACACCAGAAGAGGTTTTCTCTGGTAAGAAACCTGAAGTCAGCCATCTCAGAATATTTGGTTGTCCAGTATACACTCATGTCCCAAAAGAAAAGAGGACCAAGCTAGATACTTTAGGAAAGAAGGGTATCTTTGTGGGTTACAGTGAAAGCTCGAAGACTTACAGAATATACTTTCCAGGGTTCAAGAAGATTGATGTCAGCAGGGACGTAACATTTGATGAAAACTCAGCATTCATCAAATCAAGGAAGACACATGTTGAAGTTTATGAAGAACCTAAGGAAACTAGATTTCAAGACACTACCATGACTGAAGCAATTCCAGATGTTGATCGTGAAATTAAAGATCCACAACAACCAGTAGATCCACCTCATGAAAATAACTCTCACAAGAGAAAACCTGTATGGGCTAGAGAGCTCATTCAAGATGTAGAAAGATATGGAATTCCAGAAGAAGAACACCGAGCAAAGAAGAGAACCAGATCACATACCAGCTATGTTGCTTTACTCTGTGATATCATGAACAAAGAACCTTCCAATTATGAACAAGCAGCGGAAAAGAAAGAATGGAAGGATGCCATGATCGAAGAATACCAATCAATAATGAAGAATGATGTTTGGGATGTTGTCCCAAGACCTGAAGGGAAGTCTGTTGTGACTTCCAAATGGATCTACAAGATCAAGAATGTTGCATATGGCAGCATAGAGAAATACAAGGCAAGGTTCGTAGCTCGTGGCTTCTCTCAAAAAGAGGGAATAGATTATGAAGAAACTTTTGCTCCTGTAGCCAGGTACACTTCCATCAGAACAATACTTGCTCTGGCTACAACAATGAAATGGAAGATACACCAGATGGATGTCAAGACTGCCTTCTTGAATGGTGTAGTTGAAGAGGAAGTGTATGTGGAGCAGCCACTCGGTTTTGAAACACATGACAACGATTCATATGTGTGCAGATTGAAGAAAGCCTTGTATGGATTAAAACAAGCTCCTAGAACTTGGTATGGTAGGATGGACAGTTTTCTATCTAGTTTAGGCTTTACCAAGAGTAAAGTGGATTCCAACCTTTACTACAAGGTTGAGGAAGGAAATCCGGTGATTCTACTCCTGTATGTGGATGACCTGTTTGTAACAGGAGATGACGGATTGATTGTCAATACAAAGAGGAAGCTTGCTGCCGAGTTCGATATGAAGGACTTCGGGATGATGCACTATTTTCTAGGTTTGGAGGTGTGGCAGAGTGCAGATGGGATCTTCCTTGGACAAGGGAAGTATACAATAGATATCCTGAAGAGGTTTGGGATGATGGATTGCAAGGCCATGGCCACACCTATGGCATCGAACCTGAAGCTTCTATGTGATGCTTCATCTGAGCCGGTTGATGTCTCTATGTATCATCAGATGATTGGGTCCTTGATGTACCTGACGAACACAAGACCAGATATTTGCTTTGCAGTGAACACATTGAGCCAGTTCCTGATGGGTCCAAGGAGTGTTCACCTGGTTGTTGTAAATTATATTCTGAGGTACCTGAAGGGTACAATTGATTATGGGCTCAAGTATGAAGCGAATCAAAAGTTTAACCTGTAGGGTTATGTTGATTCAGATTGGGCAAGCAGTGCTGCAAATAGGAAGAGCACATCTAGGTGCTGCTTCAGTATGGCATCAAGTGTGATCTCTTGGTCTAGCAGGAAGCAATCCTGCATAGCACTGAGTACAGCCGAGGCAGAGTATGTTGCAGCCTGTTCGGTTAGTTGTGAGGCAGTATGGTTTTGGAAGCTACTGTCAGAGTTATTTGATCTCCCGCTGGAGACTACTGGTATCTTTTGTGACAACCAGAGTTGTGTGAAGTTGTCTGAGAGCCCGGTGTTCCACGACAGGTCGAAGCACATTGAGATCAAATATCACTATATCAGGGATATGGTGCAAAGAGGAGCAGTGAAGCTCATGTATATTGCGACGGATGAGCAAATTGCAGATGTGCTGACGAAGCCACTAGCCAGAGTGAAGTTCGAGTACTTCAGAGAGAGGCTTGGCATTCTTCAGATCAATGACACTTCGAGGAAGAAGTGATGGACACATTTGCTAAATCCATTCCAAGCATGGTGGAAGGGGGATCCTTCACATGGCTATGGATGTAAGCACCGGATGATGAGCATTAGGATGATGTTCTAGTTTCTGCTCTATATGATCAATTGGATCATTTATATGTATGTATGTACACATCATGTTGGATGCTGGATATGATCAGTTGGATCATTTATATGTATGTATGTACGCATTATGTTGGATGTTGGATATGATCAGGTAGATCATGTATTTGTATATGTATCAGGTGGATACTTGTATGATCAGGTAGATCATGTATTTGTATATGTATCAGGTGGATACTTGTATGATCAGGTAGATCATGTATCTGTATATGTATCAGGTGGATACTTGTATGATCAAGTAGATCATGTACTTATGTATGTATCAGGTGGATTCATTATGTATATCAGATGGATGCATTTGTATGATCAGGTAGATCATGTATGATGATATGTCTCAGGTAGATACTTGGTGTGCATCAGATGGATATACTGTTTGATCAGGATGATCACAGTTGACGAGCTTCAGGATGTTTCTCCAGATGATATGCATCAAGTTGATGCTATGATGATGATCAGGATGATCATAGATGGCGAGCTTCAGGATGTTTCTCCAGATTATACGTATCAGGTTGATGGTATGATGATGATCAGGTTGATCGTGTACATCAAGATGATGTATGGTGAGTATCGGTTTGATACTCTATGGTCGTGGACAGGCTGTGCAGGTAGCATAGAAAATACCCTTTAAAAATCAGACAGGTAGAGCGGTGTGCTCGTAACATCCTGGGTTGCTCTATCGATATCTAGACAGGTAGAGCGGTGTGCTCATAACATCCTGGGATGCTCTGAGTAGGTTTTGCGAAAGTTCACATAGAAAATATCCTTTAAAATCTAGATAGGTAGAGCGATGTGCTCGTAACAGCCTGGGATGCTCTATCAAGATCCAGACAGGTAGACCGGTTTGCTCATAACATCCTGGGATGCTCTGAGTAGGTTTTGTGAAAGTCAACATGTAAAATATCCTAGGAGATCCGATAGGTTGAGCAGTGTGCTCGTAATCAGTCCTGGGATTCTCTTTCGAGGTTTTTTTTATTCATGTAATCAGTCCTGAGTATTCCATAGTATGGCCAGTGGTGATGAAGACCTATAGGTGGTGGGCCTACATCCAGTATGAAAAAGGACTGGCTCTGTAGAACTTCCTATGACGAGTAGATTCAGAGATTGATCGAGATAGCAGCAGTAGTGATGATGACTTTGATTCACTGATGATGATCCAGAGAAGAAGACTTGTGCTAGATGATCTGTGTCGAGAAATACCTTCCTAGTTAAGACGGAGTGTTGATGTATATGTAACTTCGGAATGTATTTCATTTATATATTTATTGTACTCCTATAGAGATGTATTATTCCTCTATACTGAAGTGTCGTCATTTGTATTGACAAGTGTCGCAAGTGTGTTATCTTTCCAATGGGTTATTAGACCACCTTGTAAGGGGTCGGCCCGATATAATGTAATATGAAGTTATTGCACCTAGCTAGACAAGTCATCCCCATAAGGTTATTGGGAAAACAGGACAAGTATAAATAGAAATTGGGAGATCTCTATTTGGATCACTTCAGAACTCACACTTCCTTCACTCGGAAAGTGGCGCACATGTGAAGAGGAGGATCAGCTGCTAAGAGGAGTCTATCTCTTGTACTTTGGTTGTACTTTGGTTGTGCTATTGCTCTATCTATCTCTGAGGAAGTTGTGGGTTTTTTCACCTTAGGTTTTTCCCCACGGAAACTCTATGTGTCTATTGTCTCTCATGCTTTTGCTTCTTGTGATGATTGACATGCTCGTTATGATTGATATGCATTGATATACTGTACATGTTATTCTCTCAGTAAAGATCCTAGAGTATTGTGAATTAATGCTCAAAATTTAACAGGAGGTAGAATATCTGGGTCATATTTTATCTCATGAAGTTGTCAAGGTATACCCTAACAAAATTGAAGCCATGATGGTTTGGACGATTCCCAAAACCTTCAAGAATATTTGAGGATTCTTAGGGTTGAAAGGGTACCACCACAAGTTTTCTCGTGACTATGGAAGAATAGTAGCACCTATAACAACATTATTGAAGAAAGAAGCATTTTCTTGGACTCCACAGACAACTCAAGATTTTGAAGAACTTAAAGAGGCAATGTGCAAAGCTCCTATTTTGGCCACAATAAACTTCAAAAAAACCTTTATTGCGGAATGTGATACCTCAGGAAATGGCATTGGTTCTATTCTAATGCAATAAGGACATCCCCTTTCTTTACAAAGTTGACCAATCAAGGTAAAGAACTTACAAAAAGCCATTTATGAGAAGGAAATGATGGAAATACTACATGCACTTAAGAAATGGTGTCCTTACCTAATAGGTAGGCACTTCAAGGTCAAAAGGGAGCATGATAGTCTTAAATACTTCTTGGAATATAGACTATATTCATAAGAGCAACAAAAATGGGTAACCAAGATGTTGGGATATGACTTTGAAATTATCTATAAAAAAGGAAAACAAAATGTGGTGGCATATGCACTCTCTAGAAAAGATAAGGATGTTGGGGAAGTACTTTGTGCGATTTCCATGATACAACTCAATTGGGTGGTAGCAGCAAGGGAAGAATGGAAAAATGACATATCTATATGGACACTCATACAAAACATACAGAAGGATCCCAGTGTATCATATATTTTTGCATAGAAAAATGATTCACTATTGTATAAGGACCGCTTATATCTATGCAAGAAATCCCTACTCAAACAAAGGTCCTTTTGGAATTACACGTCTCTCCTCTAGGTGGGAGCTTAGGATTCTTGAAAACCTACCACAGGGTCAAGAAGGAATTTTTTGGGGAAGGTCTTAAATCCGATGTTCAAAAGTTCGTCGTAGAATGTTTGGTTTTCCAACAAAATAAGGTTGAAATAGTTAAGATCCTGATTCTTTTACAACCTTTGGAGATACCTTGCCAGCGCTAGGATGAAGTCTCAATGGATTTTTTCATAGGTGTACCCAAGCCAGAAGGGAAGAATCGGATTATGGTGGTTGTTGATAGACTCATGAAGTACGCACACTTTTGTGCACTTTCTTACCCTTTTAATGCAAGTACAATTGCTTCCTCCTTCATGGATACAATTCATAAGTTACATGGAAACCCAAATATTATTGTAAGTGATAGAGATCCAATTTTCACTGGTAAATTTTGGACTAAATTATTTTCTTGTTTGGGTACCCCAATTGGCTCACAGTTCATCTTATCATCCTCAATCTGATGGGAAAACTTAAATAGTGAACAAATGTTTGGAAGGCTATCTTCATTGCTTTGCATCTAATAAACAAACACAATGAGTTAAATCGTTGTCCTTGGCAGAATGGTGGTACAATACTTCCTTCCATACATCATAAAAAATGTCTCCATTCGTGGCACTTTATGGGTACCATCCTCCATCTATCACATGTCCCTTAAAAGGAAAATCTAAATTTCAAGCTATGGAAGATCACATAGAGCACCAGCAAGAAGTTCTCCAAATACTAAAATGCAACCTGGATATGTCAAAAAATAGGATGAAGCAACAAGCAAATCAACATCATTGTGAAAGAAAGTTATATTGGATAAACTTTTAATACTCAGTGGATTTAATAGTTAAGAATATGTATTTCCTTTCTTTAAAGTGGATTTCAAAAAAGGTTTTATTATCCATAGACAAACAGTTTTAGACACAAATTTAATGTTAGATCATCATTTTAAAAATAAATTATTATTATTATTATTTATTAGTTTTGTTTAAAATTTTAAAATATGTTAATTTTATATAACAGAATAAATGTTTTTATCTCTTTAATAATGAGTTGTAAAATACATCTAAGATTTATAGTCAAACAGTGTATGTGACAAGATTCTATTGTCTTTTCATGGAGGGAGATAGTTTTTTTCCAGAGAAAAAAACTACTTTTGATATTCAAGATGAATCAAAAAGTACAAAGAAGAGATCCTGATTCATATCAAAATGAATCATTTACTGTTCCACATATCCGCAGAAAACTGACCAACAAAGAGCATATCAGAAAATCATCGAGAAACTCGGAGCAAGTACAGAGTTCACTGATCATATTACAAAAATACAGATCTTCAAAAATATTAATACCAAAGTCAAAAAACTAATGATCAGTCCAGAAAGAAAAGAGTGCCACCATCCAGCAAACTGTTATCAAACCATTCTTCCCAAATCAGATGACCTTCAGAACCTGCAAGGGCTTGCTTTGAGAGTTTGTCGGCAAAAGAATTTTGCTCCCGATATATGTGTTCAAACTTGATACTATGATGTTTAGAGATTTCAAGAAGAGTCCTGGATGCCCAATGTCTCAAATTTAGTACATTGAGCTTAAAATCGCCAGTCGCCCATTTGATGGTGACCCTTGAGTCATCGAATACCTTTAAGTTGACCAAACCAAAAATGTTTGCGACCCTTAGCACGCACCAGAGTGCCATTAATTCAGCCTTCATGTTGGTACCAGCTCCTTAGTTTAACTTAACAGTGAAAAAATGAGATTCATTGAGATAAATTACGCCTCCAACAGCACAAATACCTGACTGAGAAGCTCCATCAAAGAAAAGAACTGGTTGATCAACAGTGAGGTTGAAAATACTAATTCTGTCAGTCCTTATCTTTTGCTTATCCATCTTACAGAGAGAGAGCATTTTCAGAGCCACTATGCTGCAATGTACAGGATCTGGTAAAGAGTTCTGAAAAATAGTACTATTTCTGGAATACCAAATGGCCCATGGAATACACACAGCAAGAAAAAAATGCTGCTTAACATGTCTATACCAGTTTAAAAAGCACTGTTCCAACCTGCCAACATCCCAGCAATGTGTAACTTTTAATTCATGAGATACCATGTCCCAGATTTTGCGTGAAAAATCACAGTGAACAAATAGATGCTGTCTAGTTTCAGCAGCAGATCTACAGAGAGCAATAGCTGGGTCCACTCCAACCCCTATTACATAAATTGTCCCATGTTTTTAGCTTATTTTGTAACAGCAACCAAGTAAAACACTTTAGTTTTGTAGGCATGTCCCATTGCCAAATCCTTTTGTACCACCAATCTTGAGGATAAATGAATTTATCTTGTAAAATTCTGGTGTATGCAGATCGTGCAGTGATAGAACCAGTAGCTGGATTGCCTCCCCATAGCAGCTTGTCATCCATGTTGTTTAAATAAACTCCAGCAGAACATAATTTCTTGGTCTAATGATCCCAGATTCTTGCTAGATGACCCGAAATTCCAATATCCTGTGCAGAAAACCAATACTTATGAGAAATAATTCCAGCGTTGCGGTGGCAGATTTTGTCAAGTGTTGGAAGCCCAATAATATGAATATACTGAGGGATAATATCAGGAAGGGAAAATTCATGTTCCAAGCCAACAATCGGATCAATTCCAATTCTGGTCTGTCTACCAGAACCTACCTGCCATATTAAATCCTTCTTTATCCAATGAAAAATTTTCATAAACCCCCTCCACATGGGTGAAAAATTCCATCCAGTCAATTTTGGATTCCTAATCCAGCATAGTGTATCCATATTTATGTATTTACTGTGAATAATTTTGGACCAAAAAGTGTTTCCAAAAATGCCCCTCCAGGCACTTTTCAATCTAAGGGCAGTATTGAAAGCTTCCATATCTAAGATACCCCAACCACCGAAGCGATAAGGCCTAGCAAGTATATCTGCAGCAACCATTGGGATCTTTTCACGAGTAATTGACCCAGACCATAGAAAATTGAAGAAGTACCTTTTAAGAGTTTTAATGATAAAAACTGGCATTTCTAGTAAGGAAAACCAGTAAACTGGTATACTGGAGAGAACAGATTTTATTAAGGTGAGTTTACCACCAATGGATAAGAGCCGATATGACCATTGAGTTATACGAGCCTCCACTTTCTTCAGGATCCACATCCAATATTTAATTTGATAGCTGTTTGGCTTGAGAAAAAAACCAAGATGTTTAAATCCTTGGTCTATGTGACAGAACCTGTAAGGCAGGATCGAATATAAAGCTCTGATCTGGTCCTCATCAAGATCATAGTGAAAAAAATTGGACTTTGCATTGCTGACTAGCATTCCAGAAGCTCTGCAGAAAGTCTGGATGATAAGATTATAATTTGCCCATTCTTCCAAAGAGTCAGCCCCAGCCACAAGTACATCATCAGCAAAAAGGATGTGGGAAACCACACAATCCTTTGTAAGCTTTAAACCTTTGATCTGACCATTCAAGATAGCATTGTTAACCAAACGACTAAAGCCATCCATAATCAAAATAAACAAAAGGGGGGATAATGGGAAGCCCTGTCTAATCCCCCTGGAGCAGCTAAAAAAGTCAGAAGGACTACCATTGACAAGAACTGAAATGTTTGTGGAGGTAATGCATGCCATAATCCACTTGATAAATTGTGCAGGAACACCAATTCTGATAAGGATCATTCTGAGGAATGACCAATTGACTCTGTCATACGCTTTTTCCAGGTCCATCTTAAGCAGGAGAGCTTTCTTCTTGTGAATCTTAATGCTATGCAATATTTCTTGAGAAATGCCAATTGCATCGTGAATCTGCCTTCCTGCTAAAAAGCCAAATTGTTCAGCAGAAATGTGCTTGGAAAGAACAGGCTTCAATCTGTCAGCTATGATTTGGAAATAAGTTTATATAACAGATTACAGAGTGCTATCGGGCGAAAGTCACTAAAAGATAAAGGCTTATCTTTTTTTGGAATAAGGGTAACGAAAGTGGAACTTAGGCCCCCTGTGATACTTCCACTGTTTCTGGAAAAATTAACCAGCTCAAGCAATTCACTCCCCATCAGATCAAAAAAGTGCAAATACAACTCCACTGGCCACCCATCAGGCCCTGGGCTTTTATCCTTTTTGAAGATTTTCAAGGTCTGTTCTATTTCTTCCAGAGTGATTTCTGCCTGAAGACAGTCAGCTTCCTGTTCGTTGAAAAACCGAGGAAAAAGAGATGCAACGTTGATCTGATCAGTGAGACAGCAATCACCAGGGTCACCATAGATTTTGCCAAAAAAAGACATAGCTTCTGATTTGATACCATTAATTTCCTTAATCTGGTTACCCATACCATCCATAATTTCCCAGATATATTTCGAACTTCGCCGGGCAGATGCAAAAGCATGAAAGAATTTAGTATTTTTATCTCCATGAGAAACCCAGATTGCACGACTCTTGAGATGCCACTCTTTCTCCTCTTGAAAGAGTAATTCCTCTTTTTTCAATTCTAACTGTTTCATAACTTCAAAAGCTTCTGAAGACAGGGTATTGTTTATATTTTCTTCTAATGAAAGCTGTAGTTTCCTTTCAAGTAGACCCAGAACATGTTTATCTTCTGCCTTCTTATTCCTGATCCATTTAATGGTGCAATCTTTTAACCCACTTAATTTAAGACAGAAATTCAGGATCGGATTAGAATCAAATTCTTCACAATTTATCCAGAACGCTCGAACCATGGAACAAAAAGATTCCTCACTGAGCCAAGAGGCGTTGAACTTGAAAGGCAAGCCCCGAGGACGAGCAAAATCATCTATTTGCAAGATGATGGGCCAGTGGTCCGAAAATTTGTTGGCATGTACCCAGGAACGATGCTTCAGAAAATGTCTAAGCAAATCCTGTTTGACCAGAAATCTGTCAATGCGTTTATGAACACCATCTGATCCAAAGCGACCATTAGTCCAGGTGGGAGCCAGCTTGTGTGGCATCACATCCACTAGGTCTGCTTCCAAGAGATACTGAGAGAAAAATTCTGCCAATTCATCCATCCTGGCAGATGACCCCCAGATCTTTGCAGCATGGCACGAAAAATTTAAATCTCCAGCAATAATCAGATCATTAAAGTGCAAAATACCAGATCCCTGCAGAGAAGTCCAAAAATTCTGACGATCTTTGTAAGGTGCATAGCAGTTTAATAAGGAAAGGGAATGATGACATCCTCTAAAAAAACCTCTCAACAGTATACCCCACTGAGTAACAAAGGCTTTTAGATCAAAAACATTGGGATCCCAGGCAACCGCAAGCCCCCCTGATAAACCACTAGAACTAATAGCTGTGACCTCCCAATTTGGAAGGATTTTACATAATTTGTGTATAGCCAAATTATTTTCACACATGGTCTCCTGTAGAAACAAAATAGCAGGCTCAGTAGCTTTAAGGAGATTAGATAAGGCCTGTGCCCGAGACGCCTTACCTAATCCTCGAACATTCAGTGAAAGAAAAGAAATTAAGGAACAGGTTCATTGGGGGACAAAGCTCTAAGCCCCGAAGAATCAACCATCAAATTCTTATCTACCTCGTCCAGTCTCTTCGATAAAGAAGTGTAGGGATCAGAACAAAGTGAGTCATCATTTTTCTTCTTTTTATTCCTTCTGATGGTAACATTTTTAAAATTTAGGGTTTGGAGAGGTTGAGCCACAGACCCACTACCAGGGTTTTTAATGTAGGACGTTAGGGGAGGAAAATCTACCTCATTCTTTGGAAAATGCTCAGGTGCAGACCTTAGATCCAAAGACTGTGTGCACAAATCATTTTCAGTCCTATCCTGCGTCCTATCCAAACTATTTTTAATGTAAGGACCAGAATGCTGGGGAAAATTATCTAAACAAAGTACATTCTCAACTGGACCAGACCCTATGGGAATGGACGGGGAGGAAGAAACCCCCACAGAATTTGAAGAAGGTAAATGATCAGAAACAGGGACAGTCGAAACAACCAGGTCAGACTGTGAATTTAAAGGCCCAGGTTCGTTTAACGGTAAGTCATCAAAGAGCTTACGCCCAATTTTCAGCCCAGAAGATGAAATCTCTGATCTACTAACAGGTAGTCCCGTGACAAGGTCATGACGAAGCATAATTTCCCCATTAGAGATACGTTTAGAGAGCTGTAATTCAGAAGATTCGATAAAATCTAATTCAGCCTTTGACAAATCCGGAAAATTTGGCGGGGTTTCAAACAATGACTTACCCGGTAGCTCACAGGACGAATCAAGTTGACCAGTCTTTGTAGCGGATGCATTAGAGTCAGAACCAACAAGAGAAAGTCTTCGGCGGCTAGGGCAAGTGGCCCTAACATGTCCCAGCTTGTGACAAATAAAACAGCGGAACGGGATCTTGAAAAAATCCAGAGGTTGAGTACAAACCCTAGCTCCCCAAGAAATCACAACTTCAGCTGGTAAACCCCCTTTCATGTCAATTTCAACCATGACTTTTGCATAACGACGATCAATACCATAGAGGTTGTGCTTATCAAAACGAATGAACCTCCCAACTGAATTTGCAAGCCCCTTAATGACCTCCTCCGACCACAATTCTATCGGAAGGCCTGGGATAATCATCCACAAATGGCGGAGAGATTGAATTTCTGCAAGGGGGTCGAAATTCACATGCCATCGTTTCAGGTACAAGGAGCCACGCTTAAACTCCCAGAAAGAAGACATAATCAAATCCAAGTGCGCCGCCTCCGAGAAAGTGAAGAGAATCCACCTGTTGGCAAGTAAATTGATGCGAGGAGCCAAGCCGGTGATAGGAACCCAGAATTTGTTAACCCACTCAGAGATTTCTAATTTAGTTCCCGAAGTGAACTCGATCCTGCCGACCAGAGCTTTCTCCGCTAGGATTCTGATCCGCTCAAAATTAAAATATGCATCAATGTCATAACGGAAAACCTCTTTCTTCGCTTTGTAAGTTTTTAACAGTCGTCTCCGTTTTGCTTTCAAGCCATACAAACTGCCCTGCTATGAAACCTCTCCCACGACACGGTCTGTTTTGACACCCAAAACCGGAGCAGACCCCAAATGAAGAGGGTTTTGAGAGTGGCTTGTTGTCATTATGATAAGAGGAAAGCCCAAAAAGTATGCGGGCCACAGCTGTCAGTAACACGATACAGGACAAGACAGCTGCCAAGCAGCCACCCCCAAAAATAGCAAAAGGGTGCCAAGAATAGGGAAGGTACTAAATAGATCAAAGGCACCAAAACTAGCACCAATAGAAACCTAGATCCGAATACAGAAAAACCGAAAAATCAAGCAAAAGCTGAAAAATAGAAGCCTCTGACTAAACTGATACTTCCCACTTTTTTGGCTTGGTTGGTACTGGGTTGATTTGTCAAATCAGCTTGACTCCAAGGCGCCAAAAGCCCCATATTCTTCAGCTCAGCCGTCAAAATCGGTATTTCCTGCAGAAAACGTCAAAAACCCTAGCCCCTTCATCCCAACCCTCGGTTGATTTTGCTAGTTATGCCCTTCAATATGCTCACATGGAGGGAGATAGTTTTGCTACTTTGATTTCATAAAATAACAAGCTGTTGTTTTTCCGGTGTGAAAATACACCTCACTTCTTTAATATAATTAGATCTTAATTATATTAGATTTATTAAAATTTAATAAATACACCCAATTAAATGTAAATGTGAATGCCAATAATATTTGGATGAATTGTAAAATGTTTAGCATCGTGGGAAATTGGTTGGTAACTAGGAATTTTATATAGTGATCCTATATTCTAATCAACAACTTTGCACGGGCCTTTTCTTCCTTCTTGTTTCAGATTGAAGCTTGTTGTTCAAAGTGCACCAATACAAACTAAACTTCATAGATAACTGTGTGTTTATGTGGTGCTTATAAAACACCTTACCATTCTTAAAATTACAAGATCATTTAAGTGAACCAATGATGACATATCATACGTTCAATAAGCATTAACCCATTAACCATATTAACTATATATTTAAGGGTGAACATTGAGTTAAGGTTGACATGGAGTAATTTATTCATACGTTCAATAAGCATTAACCCGTTAACCATATTAACTATATATTTAAGGGGTGAACATTGAGTTAAGGTTGACATGGAGTAATTTATTGGACAAATCAAGTTTATGGGTTTGATAGAAAATTAATATTGCATTTTAAAAAGTTACTTCCCAATCACATGTATTGGATAAGTGTATTTTATATATACAACATTCTAAGGTGTGTGCAAGTTAATGAGGGTGTTTTTTTGACATGTTAGATGCAATAGAAAATTGAAAAAAAACAAGCATCATCCAATTTACATCGATATTTTGAGATACATACACAATGAATCTTGCTCTTAGTAAAAAAGATGAATTGTAGGAAATTGAATCACGTTTCCTAATATATAAAATTTATCTATAGATAATGTTGATAACAAGATCTAAAGTTTGATATTTTCTAACATGCACTTTTTTGGACAAATGATAAGGTATATGTTTTTGTGGGTGCAGCCTTTGAGTGCCTAAATTATGGAATCAACCTATGAAAACTGGTAAACATATAGATAACAACTAGTACTAGTGCGTCACTATTTTTCCAAAATAGATTTCATAATATATATATATATAAGTGATCGAACCTTAAAAGCAATACTCCAAGTGTGGGTGTAGCCTTTGAAGGTCTTAATGCAATGATCATGAAATGATTTTTTAATAGCATGTAGAGGTCGATGTCTAGTAGCGAAGCATACACTTTTTTTAAATGTTTGAGAAATGAAAAAGTTATGGCCGAAACACTAACAATGTGTTTTTTGAGTTAAGGGGTCATGACAAGAAAAATAAGAAAAAAATAGAAAAATAAATATTTAAAAAAATTACATATTTGGAATCTGCAAGAAAAATGCTATCTGGTTCTAATTTTTCATAAAAAATAATGGTGTGTAGCATACTGTAACCAGAGTTAAAACACATGCATATTGAGAAAATGGATGAAATGCCCAATTAGCCATGGTTTACCACATTCCATGGCATAGGTTTGGTTAATCTGAAGCAGACACATAGGCATAGGAATGGCACACCAGGGATGACACACCAACACATGTGGAGGGCCAGTTCTAGTGCTAAGAAACACATGCATTTTTTTAAATTCAAATTGATGAACCGGATAAAAAAGGTTTCGCGGTAAACAAAACATGTGCCTAATATTTAGTTACAAAATGCATATGCGATATGTATTGAAAAAATGCGTACTCGATTTATAATACTAAAATGAGTAACACTACAATTAAAATATATGGTTTGGTGATGATAACATTAAAAAGAATTGGATGGCTAGGCAAATAAAATGAACATCTTTTCACATGGATTTGGATGGCTAGGTATATATAATGGACATGTTTTGGATGTGTTTCACTTGGCGACATGGAGCATTAGACTTGGTTTGGTGATGATACCATTAAAAATGTTTGGCACTTTAGACTTGGCTTGGAAATGATAACATTAAAAAGGTTTGTCACTTTAGAACTGTCTTGGAAACGATAACATCAAAAAGGTTTGGATGGCTAGGTATATAGAATGAACATCTTTGATGAAGAAAACAAATATGACTTTCTGCATTAGACTTGGCTTGGTTATGATAATATGAAAAAGATTTGGATGTCTAGGTTTATAGAATGACACTAAAGATTAGTAAGGTTTTAGGGGGAAGGGGGGGAGATAGAGAACGAGAGGAGTAGGAAGGGTGGAGAGAGAGAGAGAGAGAGAGCGAGGGGGGGGGGGGGAGGGGGTTTATGGGTTTGGGGAGGACTAGGGCGATTAGAGAGAAAGGGGGGTATAGGTGATGAGTGGGGGTGTTGGGGTTAGAGAGAGAGAGAGAGAGAGAGAGAGAGAGAGAGAGATGGGGTGTGGAAGTTAGTGGAAAGGGGAAGGGGATTAGGAGAGATAAAGATAGAGGTGGGGTTAAGTGTACAGGGACTAGGAGAGACATAGAGAGTGGGGGTTAGGGGTAGGGGGAGTATGAGAGAGATAGAGAGTGGGGATTGTTAGAGGGTTAGAGGTAGAGAGGGGGGGGTGTTAATGGGTTAGAGGTAGAGAATGGGGGGGGGTGTTAGGATATTGGAGGTAAGTGGAGCAGGGGAGAAAGACAGTGAGCGAAGGTGTTATAAGGGTTAGGGACAGGAGGGGAGAGAGGGAGAGAGAGAGGGAGGAGGGGTGTTACTGGTATGGGGCGAAAGGGATGAGAGAGAGAGAGAAATAATGGGGCAATGGTGTGTTAGGGGGGTTGGGGGGTTGGGGGAGAGAGAGAGGTGGGGATTATGTGTAGGTGGAGGATTAGGGAAGTGAGAGAGAGTGAGAGAGGGGGTTAATAAGAGTTAGGATGAAGAAGAGGTAGGAGAGAGAGAGATAGAGAGAGAGGGAGAGAGGAGAGGAGGAGGAGGAGGGGTGTTTAGAGTTAGGGATACCTGGACTAGGGGGGTGAGAAAGGGAGAGAGAAGGGGGGTGTGGGATTGGGGGGAGATCTAGAGAGGGTCAGGAATTATAGGTAGGTGGAGGAGTATGGGATGAAGAGAGTGAATGAGGAGGAGAGGGATGGGAATTTTCTTGGTGATGATAAAAAAATGATAACATTAAAAAGATTTGGATTGCTAGATATATAGAATGAGAATATTTCATGAAGAAAGTGAATATGACTTGGTGTCTTAGACTTGGCTTGGTGATGATTTGGATGGATACGTATATAGAATGACACTAATAATTAGTAAGGGTTAGGGGCAAGGGGGGGAGATAGAGAAAGAGAGGAGTATGGGAGAGAGAGAGGGGGGGGGTGTTTAGGGGTTTGCGGAGGAATAGGGCAATTAGGGAGAAAGGGTGGTATAAGTGAGGAGTTGGGGTGAGAGAGAGAGAGAGAGAGGGGGGTGGTTAGTGGAAAGTGGAGGGGGATTAGGAGAGATAAAGATAGAGGGGGGGGTTGAGGGTAGGGGGGAGTAGGAGAGACATATAGAGGGGGGGGGTTATGGGTAGTGGGAGTGTTAGTATTGAAATCTACAAGTTAAAAAAATTTGAGGCTCTGCTAGAAGATTTTCAGTTCTGGAAGCAAAACTCTTAGATTTTGTAATGGACCTAGTTCAAGGATCCTAATTTCCTACATTTCGATGTTGCATTAGCTCATATATTCATCCATGTCGTGGGTACACTTTAATCAAATTTTAATTTGGCTTGCGTATGTTGTTACCTTCCAATATATTAAGGTCTACATCACTGCTCCCTTGTCTTCTATATGTCAAAAATTTCCCATTTCACCGTCATCATTGAACTCTAAAAATATGGTGAGTTTTATATCCTAAAGGATTTAAGTTTGCTTTTCATTCTCAAAAGCCAAATTTCCCTTTGTCTTATTTCATTCAAAATAAAATTTTTAAAATCTAATTTTAATAGTTTTTATTTTAAAATTTGGGCAAATTATGATTATGGGTTATATTTTTTGAAATCCAATATCTTTGTTTCGAGTCATTGTTCATATGTCATGACAAAGCCCCACAAAGTGCACCATAGTATCAAGCTTAGTATTATCGTCAAGAATCAAACCGTCCTCATTAAGTCACCTTTGCATTTGTTTTCTTTGGAGTCAAACAAAAAATCATTATTTTAAAAAAAATCATTTTTACAATGATTTTATTCTATTATTCTAGAGATTGGGAAAAAGTATTTCTTGAGTTTAACCAAACCACATTTATGATCAAATTTCATTACCTCAAAATTCAAGTTCAAGGTATCATTGAATCCCACCATCTCTTGCTTGAACCACCAGTCCAACCCAAACATCAACCGCCATCGAGTCTCATCGAAGTCCATCACCTTAGTGCTAAGTATAAAATGTTGAGTCCAAGCTAACAAGTGTCAAGTGTGCCAAGGATTGGATTGTTAATCTATTACACTATTTTTTTTATACTTGAGAGTGACCAAGTAGAATTCCTATGAGAATAATAAACAAGGTCAATTCTAGTAAAAACACAATGTTGATTAGCACATGGACGGTGTGATGGATTCCATGATTAGAGTGGATGCATGGAGAATTTTTGTATCTAATCCCAAGCCAAGTCCAAAATCAAACCCAATCTCCAAGGTTTGTTACATGTCTCATAACCATGTTATTTCCAAATCACACTCATATATCAAAGGTATCTTTGTATCAAGATAAGAGCCTATGAGAAGAGTTCATGAGTCATATGTTGCACTTCACATTGGAAACCATGCATATATCATTTCAAGGGATAAAAACATATACAATTTGGATTTATCTTACATGTGTGATCACCCAAGTCAACCAACAAGTACCCTCAAGCATCACATAAGGTTAGTATGTTGAAGGCATAATCATTGGCTCATATGTATATAGGAAGGTGGAAATGCATGAATTTTATGCTCATTGTGTTGACCCAATATTGAAACCATCTCTTCACAAATCAATTTTTAATTAGAAAAGTCTTGATGCCACTAAAGTATGGCCACTTAGCAGGACGATGTGGCTTCAACATCAGAAAAGATTCAAGGGGGCATGCAAGTATCAAGAACATGCAAAGGTTAGGTTGTTACAGTCATAAAAAATTATTGGGGTTGAAAAAGGGTCATTTCAAGAAAGTCTGTAGAAGATGATTTTGCTCTCAATGGAAATATAGAATACCTCAAATCAATATTCAGTGCGAGAATAAAGTATTAATATGCAATCCTTGTAGTGCAAGAATGGATTTGAATTAGATCCTCAACATGTTTTTGGAATCACATCCTATACTTGAAAGAAGAGATGACCATTACAATTGCAATGCCTTAAGCTATATTCATAAATTTATGTGATGTGCGACCTTACCCTTCATCGCAACAATCACGTTCATCATTTTTCAAGAGCAGGTGATAGCGCATTTAATAAATCTCAAGTTTCTAGGCATGAAAACAAAATGAAGTCCATATTTGATGGCATTTAAAGCTTAACTATTTCAATCCTATAGGAGAATTAAATGACAAATGGAAGATCTTTAGCATTGTGAGATGTTAATCAAAAATGAATTGTCATGTCCTTCTGGAATCCTATCTTCATGGATATCATAGGTACACAGTTCATTTCAATTCCAAAATTTCAAGATCCATAAATGTAGGACAGAAAAAATTAGGAAATAAAGATCTCCAATAGTTTAGCATTCGAAGGATCAAATTAAGCATTTAGTGATAGAGCATCTAATAATAAACGATTTGGATCATTCAAAATAGGTTTAATCTCTATTTTTGGTCAAAAGGAATCATTTGGTTCCATTTTTTAAGGAGTCAATAAGTAGGTGGCAGTCAAGAGATTTCATCAAAGAGAATTTGACTCCATCATTCCTAATTTCCTATGATAGGTTAGATTTTATTTATTTTTAGTCTATTTGTAGAATTTGTTGCCCAAAAAGTAGCAACAGTTCGAGGATTGTATTTCCTATTTAGTACATCATTTGGAATGTAGAAGGGGTTGAGTCTTGGGTTCAGGGTCAGACCTTTCAATAGTCTAAAGGTCATAATTTTTATTCATAATTATAGACTTGATTCCTATATTGCATTATTGAAGATTCCTTTGAGATCAATATCATATTTTTTTTCTTGATGTGTTCATCTTTATTTCTTCTTATTGGAATAAAATGATTATTATTGAAGTGTTCATTAATAGTCCTTATTTAGTTGCTTGAGGGACATCCATTTGTAAGGTTGTAGCCTCATAAATACCCAATCCCCTTCTTCGAAACTTCTGTCATAGTGATGTTGATCTGGTTGTATTTTAGTATTTGGAGAACTTCTTGCTAGTGCTCTATGTGATCTTCCACAACTTGAAATTTAGATTTTACTTTTAATGGAGATGCGATAGATGGAGTATGGTACCCATAAAGTGCCACGAATGGAGACATTTTTTATGATGTATGGAAGGAAGTATTGTACCACCATTCTACCAAGGACAACCATTTAACCCATTGTGTTTTTTTATTAGATGCAAAGCAATGAAGATATCCTTCCAAACATTTGTTCACTATTTCAATTTTCCCATCAGATTGAGGATGATAAGATGAACTGTGAGCCAATTAGGGTACCCAAACAAGAAAATCATTTAGTCCAAAATTTACCAGTGAAAAATGGATCTCTTTCACTTACAATAATATTTGGGTTTCCATATAACTTATGAATTGTATCCATCAATGAGGAAGCGATTGTACTTGCATTAAAAGGGTAAGAAAGTGCACAAAAGTGTGCGTACTTCATGAGTCTATCAACAACCACCATAATATGATTCTTCCCTTCTGGCTTGGGTTTACCTATGATAAAATCCATTGAGACTTCCTCCTAGCACTGGTAAGGTATCTCCAATGTTGTAAAAGAATCGGGGGTCTTAACTATTTCAACCTTATTTTGTTGGCAAACCAAACATTCTACCACGAAATTTTGAACATCGGATTTAAGACATTCCCAAAAAAAATCCTTCTTGACCCTGTGGTAGGTTTTCAAGGATCCTGAGAGTCCATCTATAGGAGAGGTGTGTAATTCCAAAAGTACCTTTGTTTGAGTTGGGATTTCTTGCATAGATATAAGCGGTCCTTATACCATAGTGAATCATTTTTCCATGCAAAAATATATGATAAACTTGGATCCTTCTGTATGTTTTGTATGAGCATCCATAGAGATATGTCATTTTTCCATTCTTCCCTTGCTGCTACCACCCAATCGAGTTGTATAATGGAAACCGCACAAAGTACTTCCCCAACATCCTTATCTTTTCTGGAGAGTGCATATGCCACCACATTTTGTTTTCCTTTTTTATAGATAATTTCAAAGTCATATCCCAACATCTTGGTTACCCATTTTTGTTGCTCTTATGAATATATTATATATTCCAAGAAGTATTTAAGACTATCATGCTCCCTTTTGACCTTGAAGTTGTTAGGATATTCCTATACTCCATCCTAGTCCTCCTAGCATTTCTGTCATTTTCATTTTCAGTCATGCATGCAAAATTAGGGTTTTCATGCATCCTAGTCATCAGTACCAGCACCTATCCCTCAGCAAACTAGCCCCCGGAGCTTCTTTCAGATCAATTTCAACTCTCCTAGAGCTTAGTGCACCCTCTTTTCACCTCTGCATGAGAAGGGCGCCTTTCTTCACCTACCAGTCCAGTTTAGTTCAGTTATCTTCAGTTCTTTTCTTGATTTAAGGATTAACTGACTCCAAACTTACCT
Organism: Larix kaempferi; assembly: GCA_027924585.1. Taxonomy (NCBI): domain Eukaryota; kingdom Viridiplantae; phylum Streptophyta; class Pinopsida; order Pinales; family Pinaceae; genus Larix; species Larix kaempferi. The sequence continues at coordinate 19,793,107 of BSBM01000994.1, read as the reverse complement.
TACCACTCCGATTGACCTCTAGTGTGACTAGACAGCCTGTTCTGACTCCAGTTAGCTCCATCTGTGCCCTCCACTAAGCCGCCTTCACTACATTAGTGCTTCCATGTTCCAGTTACACCAACCACACTCAGTTAGACTCAGTTTGAGTCCCGGTTGACCATTACTTGTGCATTAATAACCTCACTGATGAGAAGGTGGACTCCTAGTTATGCATTGATGACTCTCCACTGATTATGGATCTGTGCATGAAGGCTAATTCGAATTCCACCTAGCGAATTTGAATCCTCATACTTAGCATAGTATATTTACCAGTTTACTATTCAGTTTAATGTAACATGTGTAATTATTCTGCCTCAATCAGATTTTCTTTGGATCTATGTTCTAATGCTTCTCTCATCTTCTATTATTCCTAAATTCTTTCATTGTGAGGTTTACATCATCTCTTTGGATCTTATGTGGGCATTTTCACAGAAGTGCCTACCTATTAGGTAAGGACACCATTGCTTAAGTGCATGTAGTATTTCCATCATTTCCTTCTCATAAATGGGTTTTATTAAGTTCTTTCCCTTGATCGGTCAACTTTCTAAAGAAAGGGGGTGTCCTTCTAGCATTAGAATAGAACCAATGCCATTTCCCAAGGCATCACATTCTTTAATAAAGGTTTTTGTGAAGTTTGGTGTGGCAAAAATAAGAGCTTTGCACATTTCCTCTTTAAGTTCTTCAAAATCTTGAGTTGTCTGTGGAGTCCAAGAAAATGCTTCTTTCTTCAATAATGTTGTTAGAGGTGTTGCTATTCTTCCATAGTCACGAACAAACTTGTGATGGTACCCTTTCAACCCTAAGAATCTCTCATCTTCTATTATTCCTAAATTCTTTCATTGTGAGGTTTACATCATCTCTTTGGATCTTATGTGGGCATTTTCACATGGAATCAGAGCCATTTGAGAGTATATTCTACCTCCATTCTTGAGAGTTTTTTGCAGGTATTTCGAAGTTCCAACAGTTGCAACAACAAATTCAGCAGTTTCTATTTGCACTTGTTCCAGCAGTCAAAATGAGCAATTCGAATACTTCTTCTTCTTCTCCTATGATCCTCACTCCCTTCAATTACTTCAAATGGAAGGATAGGATTATATTTCACTTGTATAACAAACAGCTAAATTGAATAGTATTTGAAAAAGATGCTATACCACATCATGCTGTTGAGAGAATCAAGCATCTAAATAAAATGGATGAATCTTTTGGATTCATATGCCTCCATATGTCAGAAGATCTACTATTTCATGTTGAAGGCTTGAAGTATCCCAATGAGTTATGGACAAAATTGGGTAGTCTCTTTGGCAAACAAGATGGGATGAGAGGCTACACTCTCGAAAATGACTTGGCTTCTCTGCAACCTAGCAATTTCGAGAGCATTCAAGCATTCATCTCAAAATTTCAGAATTTGGTTGTACAATGCAAGCATTGTGGCATCACCAAAAGTGATGAGCAATTAGTGCTCTCCATTTTGAGCAAACTTGGATCTCAATTTTTTGTTTTTGTATCTACCTTCCATTTTGGGCGAATGTCAATCCTTGGATGGAAGTTTCCTACCTTAGCAAACTTTATTGCAGCTCTCATTCAAGAAGAGGACAAAATGATTCAAATGGATGCCATCAAAACCTCTAGAGATCTAGCTCTTTTAGTTGGTGAAGCAAGTGGAGCGAATGCAAAAGGGGGGCAAAAAGACAAAGACAAGAAGCCTTCAAGATCCAAGAATGACAAACAAAAAAGACCAAATTGTTCCTACTACAAGAGAGGAAATCATCCTGAGAAAGCTTGCATGCACAAGAAGATTGATCTCCTAACCAAGATTCTTGAACAAAACAAAATTGTTGTTCCAAAAGAAGCAAAGATGTCTGATTCTGGAAGTGGATCTGATGATTGCCATGCATTGATGGCTGGTTTTTCCAAGACAAAATCCCTCCTCATAGATTTTGGAGCCTCCAACCACATGATTGCCTCTGAAGAATCCTTCTCCTCTTTGGATCTCCAAGATGGGCCTATCATTGACATGGGAGACAAATCTCAGATTTTTGCCAAAGGATTGGGTATAGTTCATATGGAGCATGGTAAGTTCAAAAATGTCTTATTTGTTCCTTCTCTTATAGCTAATTTGTTGTCAGTATATCAAATGACTCATACATGATCACCAAAACAAGTAATTTTTGGTCCAAACACAGTAGAGATTAAATAAATATCCACTGGAAAGGTTATAGCGAATGGGATTGCTAATCATGCCTCAAAGGTGTATGAGTTCTCACACTTCATGCCTTTCTCTCCAACTATTCCTTCAGATTCTGATGAATATCACAGTGACTCCTCTTCTAATGAAGAAGAAGATCAAGATTTTGATGTTGAGATCATGGTTCAAGAAGATTCGCATCCAGAACCAACACCTATTCTCAGTCCCGATTCGAGGTCAACATGGGCTCACACAGTCCTTGCTACTACTGAGAACACAGTTGATGATTTATCTGTTCACAGAACTACTAGACTTCATCATTATGCCAACCTTGCATTATGCCATCCACCTCTCCATGAGAGATGCAGCATGATGATGGGGTTCTCTCTTCCATCTTTTGGGAATACTCCTCATGTTCCATTTTCTCCAGATACAGAAAGAGTTCCTGAAAGACTTGCTTCATCCAACACATTCTCCACATAGTGGGAGACCTTCCTACAGGGGATCAACTTGCCAAATCTTTTGCAAACGTTTTCACTAATGAAAGCTTCTTTCTTTTCTGCATAGTATGATGGTTCTTTGAGTTATTTACTGTTCTTTTTGAGGGGGGGTATTTTTTCCATGAGGTTTTCCCCATTTCCTTAGTTTATGGACAATTCTTTATTTTTCTATCATTTCATTTGATTGTATGGGTGACCTTTGGTCCTAGTTACCAGGGCCCAGGATGGATTAAGGGGGGGGTGTTAGGATATTCCTATACTCCATCCTAGTCCTCCTAGAATTTCTATCATTTTCATTTTCAGTCATGCATGCAAAATTAGGGTTTGCATGCATCCTAGTCATCAGTACCAGCACCTAGCCCTCAACAAACTAGCCCCCAGAGCTTCTTTCAGATCAGTTTTAGCTCTCCTAGAGCTTAGTGCGCCCTCCTTTCACTTGCTGCATGAGAAGGGTACCTTTCTTCACCTACCAGTCTCGTTTAGTTCAGTTATCTTCAGTTCTTTCCTTGATTTAAGGATTAACTGACTCCTAACTGACCTTACCACTCCGATGGACCTCCAGTGTGACTAGACAGCCTGTTCTGACTCTAGTTAGCTCCATCTTCACCCTCCACTGAGCCTCCATCACTACATTAGTGCTTCCATGTGCCAGTTACACCAACCACACTCAGTTAGACTTAGTTTGACTCTCGGTTGACCATTACTTGTGCATTGATGACTTCACTGATGAGAAGGTGGACTCCTATTTATGCATTGATGACTCTCCACTGATTATAGATCTGTGCATGAAGGCTAATTCGAATTCCACCTAGTGAATTCGAATCCTCATACTTAGCATAGTATATTTACTAGTTTACTATTCAGTTTAATGTAATATGTGTAATTATTCTGCCTTAATCAGAGTTTCTTTGGATCTATGTTCTAATGCTTCTCTCATCTTCTATTATTCCTAAATTCTTTCATTGTGAGGTTTACATCATCTCTTTGGATCTTATGTGGGCATTTTCACAGAAGTGCCTACCTATTAGGTAAGGACACCATTGCTTAAGTGCATGTAGTATTTCCATCATTTCCTTCTCATAAATGGGTTTTATTAAGTTCTTTCCCTTAATTGGTCAACTTTCTAAAGAAAGGGGGTGTCCTTCTAGCATTAGAATAGAACCAATGTCATTTCCCAAGGCATCACATTCCGCAATAAAGGTTTTTGTGAAGTTTGGTGTGGCCAAAATAAGAGCTTTGCACATTTCCTCTTTAAGTTCTTTAAAATCTTGAGTTGTCTGTGGAGTCCAAGAAAATGCTTCTTTCTTCAATAATGTTGTTAGAGGTGTTGCTATTCTTCCATAGTCACAAACAAACCTGCGATGGTACCCTTTCAACCCTAAGAATCCTCAAATATTCTTCAAGTTTTTGGGAATCGTCCATCCCACCATGGCTTCAATTTTGTTAGGGTATACCTTGACAACTTCATGAGATACAATATGACCCATATATTCTACCTCCTTTACCCCAAAGGAACATTTGGAAGGTTTTGCATATAGTTGTTGCTCCTTTAGTAGTTTTAGGACCATTTCAACATGTTGAACATGTTCTTCCAAATACTTTTTATAGATTAGTATATCATCAAAAAATACTAGCAAAAATTTTCTAAGGAAGGGCTTGAAAATGGAATTCATCAAACCTTGAAACTTGAAAGGTGCACTCGTGAGACCAAATGGCATGACTAGAAACTATTAATTACCTTCATGTGTTTTTAATGTTGTTTTTTGGATGTCCTCATCCTTCATTCTAATATGATGATACTTGGAATGAAGATCCAACTTTGTGAAGAAAACTACTCCATGTAATTCATCTAACAATTCATCAATGACAGGAATGGGAAAATTATCTTTAATGGTGATCTTGTTGAGCTCTCTATAATATGGACATATACACCATGATCCTTACTTCTTGTATAGCATTACCACTGGTGTGGAGTAAGAACTTTGGTTAGGCCTACTTATGCCATTCTCTAACATTTCTTCAACCATATCCTCAATTTAACTCTTCTGGCCATAGGGGTGTCGGTAAGGTCTGATGCTAGGGGCAACACTTCCTAGAATTAAGTGAATAGCATGATCAAAATCTCGAACATGTGGAATACCTTTTGGAATATCTTAAAATACCTTGGAATGATTTTTAATGACCCTTTGGAGATTTGGGGAAATAGGAGTCTTAGATGTTTGAACATCTAATGAGCATAATTATGCAACCATTTAACTCATATTCTTTTCCTTCCTATGAAAATTTCATGAAAAACTTATGAAAATTAAGATCTATTGTTCCCAATGATTGTAACCATTGGACCCCTAATACAACATTGGCACCACCCATTGGGATAACAATCATTGGAATATTCAATACATATTCCAACATCGTAAGATTGATATTATGGAATTTCCCATATAAATTGTTAGTTCCTCCATATGCAATCACTACTTGAAACTCTAGTGCTAGATATACAAAGCAATTGAGAACTTTGTCTAATTTACAATGAATGAAATTATGAGTCATACCAAAATCAATCAACATTGTTACCTTCTTATTTTTTATATATCCTTCGATATTCATAGTTTTAGGAGTGCTAATTCCATCCAGTGCATGACAAGATATGGTGGGAGTAATCTCTTCAGACGTGATATCTTATATTTCTTCAACTGGAGATGGTTCTTGTTATTTTGCTTCTTCCTTTTCACAATCAATGTAGAATAATTTCTTCTCGCCACACTTATGTCCCTTAAAATACTTCCTGTCACAATTAAAGCAAAGACCTTTTTCTCTTCTTTCATCCAATTATTGGCATCAAATCCTTTTGGATAATTATTATTAATGACATGTTGCTCAACATGGACACTATTGTTATCTTCCTATGTAGCTCGGGAGGTATCATCATCTTTAGGAAGATTTTCCTTTGGATTTTGTAAGAAATTAGCAATCCTTTCTATATTTTTATCGATATGTCCCATCCTTTCCTCCATATTAGTCTCCAAATTAACTAAATAATCCTTACTCACTATCCCTTTGATCATATCTGCCACCTTGGACAACCGAAAATATAGATCTTCACTTTCATCAAAGGTGAGGTTTGAATCCTCCGGTGGATTGATTGGAGTGTCGGTTTTTACACTACCTTTTGGTGGGATTTTGAACAATATAAATATATGTCACACCCCATGGTTCACCTCAATTATATTCTTCTACTCAAAGATATTCAAATTTAAAATGGTGTACCTTTTTCAAACCCTGATTTGGAGACTATTTTACTAGCCGACTTGGAACAGACATAAATTTGAATTTTTATCTCTTTTGGATTTGAAATTTCGGCCTACAATGGTAGCCTAATATGTATTATTTCCAATTCCATAGGTCTTGTTGAATTTAAATTTTTCAAAAAATAGTTGTGATAATTTTCCCAACACTTGTTAATTTTGGTCTTTTCAGAAGTTGGAGAGTGTGTGGCATTCCACGTGTCCAATTTTTTGAATCCGATTATGATAATGCTACCACTGATACTATGTTTCGTCTTCTATCTGATGAAACTAGTCTCACTCTATTTGGATCTCACATGCTCCAGATATAACAATTATCCCTAGAACACCAGTTTGAGACTAGATTTTAGGCTAGTCAAAAACCCTATCTTCCCAATGGTATAACTTCGAACCTGTAATGGGCTAGGATCTGAAATTTTTATCACAGGTATCTCTTCTTGTTTTAGAGATGGGTTCTGCATTTCTCTATCTAGGACCATGTGGAAAAAATATATAGTGAAAATTCCAATATGACTTGTTTTGTAGAAACCAGTCTCGAGGAAAGAGTTCTGATACCAAATGTTATGCAACAAATTTCCAAAAAGAGCATAAAAAGAGCAGAAATAAATTAGAAAGAGTACTCCATGAATTTAATGATTAAAATAGATGAATAGAAAGCCTCTTCGAGAGGGAAACCTCATTATACAATCTACTAAGTACACAAGATAAGACATGACAAGATACTCCAAATGAAAAGGCCTCCTTCCTATTTATAGGAAACTAAGAGGTACAATTCCAACTAACTGGCCCAATCCGACCTAACTAATATAACCATACTAACGATAATAACAACTAATGGACCAAACCGACATTAGAACTAATATAATATGACCCATATAAGGGGAAATGTGCCCACATTTAGGGCTTAATAGGGATCATGTGTTTCTTTGACTACAACAGTATAAACAAACATCTCTCAGTACCCATCTCCATCAGATGCTCCCTCCAGATATGTATGGACCCTACACCATTCTACAGTGCATTATATAGGTCACCTATAATGTTTATTCGCCAAAACACTCCAATATTCACCCGATCTTCCATGTCACATCCCTCAAAAACATGTTGGCATCAAATTGCGAAGTATAGACCAGTTTATTCGAATTGGACGACAAAGGCTACATTTGGCTTCAACTAGCTACAGTATTGGATTCCATGGAAATATAACTGCTAGGGCACACCATCAAGGAAGTTTTGATATAGTGGAAAGACATGCTTCTAGAAGATGCTATTGGGGAACCAACCAAACTTTTATAGAAATTTTTGTACCTTCAAGGTTGAGGTAAATGTCGCATTTGAAGGGGGAGGGCATGTTAGGGTCTTACCCTTGCTCTCCTTACTCTAATAATTAATAATCCATAGTATAATGCCATAAATTTAAATAAGGATGAATGAGTTAGTGTTCAACAATCAATGTAAAAAGGTTGGTCTACAAAAATATAATACTGCATTTTGTAGGTCTGATAGGTCATACAAAAATCATTAGAAAATATCCCGATGAAAATTAAATGTTTTTATTGGATTTGCTTAGAGAATCACATTTTGAGTTGAGATAACCTAGTTAAGATGGGTTGGCCTGGTCCCAGTTTTTGTATAATGTGAAAATTGGATTGTGAATATGTCTCACATCTATTTATGAACTGTAATTTTTGCAAAAATGTATGGAAAGGTACCAAGTATGAACTTTAGCTTACTTTGATTGGGGAGGCAGTTTTGTGCAACTCAATTTTAGACATTGGTGGATTCAGTAAAAAAACCACAAGTATCTTCCAGCTTTTGTCTGTTGGGGTGTGTGGAAAACTAGGAATGATGATATCTTTGAAAACAAGGTTCCTAATGTGGATGTCAGCTATATGAGAATTTTGGGTCTGTAAATGGAGTATTATATAGGGAGAAAGAAAAAGAAAAGTCAACAGATATGTGATCCACCCATCACTAATGTTTCAGCTGTAGGTTTCTTTGATGGTGCAACATAGTTGGGAAATTGTGGTGGAGGAAGGTATTTATGTATTAATGAGGAACATCACTTCAAATTGTGGATGAGTTGTGGTTAGGGAACCGATACTAGAGTTGAACTATTGGCACTCTGGGATTATGACATTTTGATTCTACTATTTGTTGATGTATATGTAACTTCGGAATGTATTTCACATATATGTATATTGTATTCCTATAGAGATGGTATTATTCCTCTATAAGGAAGTGTCGTCATTTATATTGTAAGTGTCGTAACTTATACTTGATGGGTTATTAGACCACCTTATTTGGGGTCGGCCCTGTATAAGTCATGTGGGTCAAAGGGTTATTAGACCACCCTATTGGGGGTCGGCCATGTGGGTCAAAGGGTTATTAGACCACCCTATTGGGGGTCGGCCCACTCAGCATTATGTTATGTGGTTAAGTTCGAGCCGACATGAGTTAGGTAAAAAGGCAAGTCAAGTCAAGTATAAATAGAGTGCGGGAGGCACTCTATTTACTCACTCACTTCTCACACATGATCTCAAGGAGGAGAGGCGCACTTATGGAGGAGGAGGATTGCTGCTAGGTTATGGCTATCTCTCTTGGTTGGTTGTATCATTGCTCTATCTATCTCTGAGGAAGTTATTGGGGTTTTTCACCTTTATGGTTTTCCCCAAGTAAATCTTTGTGTCTCTTGTGTGCTTGCATTATTGTCTCCATGATTGATATGCTATAGATATGTTGTACATGTTGTTCTCTCAGTTAAGATCCTAGATCATATTGAAGTAAATTCAGAAAATTTAACATGGGATAAGAGCTAGCCTGAAAGAAGGCATGATATGGCATGTATGACACTTGTTGCACTTACGATGCTAGGGCTTGATATAGCAAAAACCAGTCATCGTAGCACTTTCGCTATAAATCCGTTTTGGAGAAGTTTTCGGATCTGAAATTGTTACAGGCCGAAGCTAAGATCTCCAGGTATCTTGTGTCTAAAGGAAAACCTCTAATTCGTTGTACTTTGTGATTTATGATCTGTACAATATAGGGTTTCTGCCTCTTCCAGATCTGAGTCAAAATCAGGTGACCTTGGGAAAAAGGTCATATCTTGGGCTAGGAAGCTCCAAATGAAATTTAGTAAAAAGTGATAGGTAGTACACAGTCTGCACTATCTCAGAAAACTTTTTCAGAGGCCGAAGTTGAACCAGTGACACGTGGCACGCCGTACAAGTTCGCTCTCCTGTTTTATCCCAAAACAGGTCACGTTGCGACATTTGGCATAACTCTCTCTCAGAGAATCCAATTGAGGTCAGACCTGTCAGGATGGAAAGATAACAGGTCAGGCTATCTCAGGAAACTTTTTCAGACCCTATGGATCAAAAATTTCGGAGTTACACCAGAAACAATTAGGTACATATTTCTGTCAAAACAGAATTATTTTTTGGTACCTTCATTCATGGCTTCCAGAATTTAGAACTTTGGAGAAAGTTGGAATTTTTGTAATCAGAGACCACGGCTGGATGCTACTCATCAAAATAGAAATTTAGAGACCAAGATCAGAATTTTTGGTTGGGCAGAAGGCCGGGCTTGATTAGACCCTAGTTCGGGACTTTGATCAGAAAAGTGGAAAATTAGGGCTTCTGTAAAAATGGGAATTTTTGAAATCTGTGACCACGGCTGGAAGCTCCTCAGAAAAATAGAAGCTTAGAGCCTTGGATCAAACATTTTGATGGGGAAAAAGAGTGGGCTTCATCAAACCCCAGTTCAGGGTCACATCCAGTGAATCCGGAAGTTTCAAAGGCAAAATTGAGGAGTGAAACTTTGCAGTTTTCAAATTCTGAATATACCAGTTTGATCAGCTCATCAAGGCGCATATTTCTATCCTTTCGAAAGTTTGAAATTCAAAGTTTGAATTTTTGGGGTTTCTCTGACAAACCCATATCCAGCTCAAGGTCCAGTTCTTGCTAATCAAGTGGATTGGGTTAATCCTAGAAGAAGATGGATTGATCACCTGCATAAGTGAAAGAAGTTCCTGTCTCAGAGGGAGATGAGGATAAGACCTTACATAAGAAGATTACAAGCGATCTCGACAGGTATGACTCATCAAGGTATATTTCGATATTTGTCCATGATTAAGTTTATGGTTAGTACAATTTTGATTTTAGATTTGTTGTATCACCTTAACAAAATTATGAATGCATGATAGAAGATATTCATTGGTTAGGGTGTTAACACTTATGATTGTACTAATGCATTATGGTGTTGTATGAGGTTTATGTTGTCTACTAACATGAAAGGTACACCAAGAAAGACAGATCATGTTCTGGTCCAAGAACATATGATCATGATAACATGAGGACAAAGATTCATCCATTGTCATGGATCTCATACAAGATCCATTCATGAGGTATGTATAACTTGGTTTTATAATGGTTAACTTATGAGACATGCAGGTTACTAGCACAAGTCACTGAAGAGAACCAAAATACATTATACAAGTATGTTAGACATAACTAGCTAACATGATAATCCAGGTATGTTTTTCCTATATCAAGCTAGATTCCTACCTTGGGTTAGGATCTTATACTATCGCGTTGTTGATAATGATTATTCATGAAGTCATAGGTTTGAATAATCATGATTGTATGCATATTATGTTTCTTACCATAATTGATGATATGACTAACCAGAAGAATCATGATGGTATAGGTTTGAATAATCACAGGTTTTATGCATTTTATATCTCTTATCTTGATTGATGATTCAACTAACCTAAAGAGTCATAGGCTTGAGTAATTACAGGTTTAGACATGTTATGTTTCTTATGATTTGACTAACCATAAGAATCCTTGAATGCTAATGCTTATTATTTCTGTTTGAAATGATCATGACTATACATGCTTGAGATTATTGTGTTTTAATAGTATACTAATGAATGTATGATTTTATATGAGATCACAAGGATAACACAATCATGATACTAATGAGCATGCATAGGGACCAAGGATGAATATGAGTTCAAGAACAGGCAATCCAGGAAGCAAAGATCAAGAGGGAGTACACTCCAGTGGTTTATGCAAGGATGCAGATATTCAGAGGGAGTTGACCATCTCTCTACATCCCACAACAGAAAGGTGTAGAAGAAGCTACTTCAGATTAGGACTCTAGCAGCTCCTGCAAGGAAGCGAAGACTCGGAGGGAGTCCACCCAATGAACAAACAAAGATAAGTATTTGAATTGTCATTTCTTAAATAATACTGTTCAATAATGTAGATACTGATGTTCCTAGAATTAGGTTGTGTATTATGCATATTAGAATAATTGCATTGATGAAACAATATACTCCTAATATGCATGGGTAAGTGGCCTATGGCACTGTACAACATTCCATTGCTACTTATCTAGAATGAAACCTCTTTGTTGACATGTTGGGAGTTGTGCACACTCTTAACAATGTTCTGGTAGAGATTGGAAGGCATCTAGAAAGTTACGGAATATGGATAAATGTTGTATTGAAACATTGGCTAAGATAATTGCATGACTGTATGGCATATTTCTTTATGTGTAAGAATTTGTTCTGAAAACCATGAGATGGTTTCTAATCATGCAATTTAACTTGTTGTGTAGGAAAGATCATATGCCATCTCCTACAAAAGAAGAACTACAACATTTTGTTCCAGCAATAAAGATATATATTGAAGATATTGAAGTTCCCAGGATCTGGGATGAAGAAATGAAATGCCATGATCCGTCGATCATGAAGAATGATGTTTGGAATGTAATCCCAAGACATGAAGGGAAGTTTGCTATGACTTCCAAATGGAACTATCAGATCAAGCATGTTGCAGATGGCAGCATTGAGAAATACAAAAGTGATGAAATAGAAGGTGTACCAGATGGATTTCAAGACAGCATGGTGTAGTCATATATGTGTGCAAAACTTGATATGGTAGGATAGACAGCTTTCTATCCAGCTTGGGCTTTACCAAGATTAAAGTGGATTCCAATCTTTTTCTACAAGGATGAGGAAGGCAATCCATCGATACTACTATTTGGATGACCTGTTTTGATTGCCGACATGCAGCGGAAGCTTTCTTCCAAGTTCGAGATGAAGAACTTGGGGATGATGCACTATTTGTTTTTAGCATGGAGGTGTGGCAGAGTGCATATGGAATCTTCCTTGGACAAGGGAAGTATGTAGTAGAGATCCTGAAGAGGTTTGGGATGATGGACTGCAAGGATATGGCCACACCTATGGCATCGAATCTGAAGCTTCTATGTGATGCTTCATCTGAGCCGGTTGATGTCTCTATGTATCGTCAGATGATTGGGTCCTTGATGTACCTGACGAACATGAGACCGGACATTTGCTTTGTTGTGAACACATTGAGCCAGTTCCTGACGGATCCGAGGAGTGTTCACCTGGTTGCTGTAAAGCATGTTCTGAGGTACCTGAAGGGTACAGTGTATTATGGGCTCAGGTATGAGGAGAATCAAATGTTTAACCTGCAGGGTTATGTTGATTCAGATTGGGCTGGCAGTGCTGCAGATAGGAAGAACACATCTGGGTGTTGCTTCAGTATGGGATCAGGTGTGATCTCTTGGTTTAGCAGGAAGCAGTCCTGCGTAGCACTGAACAGCTGAGGCAGAGTATGTTGCAGCCTGCTCAGCTAGTTGCAAGGCAGTATGGCTACAGAAGCTACTGTCTGAGTTATTTGATCTCCCGTTGGAGGCTACTGGTATCTTCTGTGATAACCAGAGTTGTGTGAAGCTTTCTGAGAACCCAGTGTTTCATGACAGGTCAAAACACATAGAGATCAAATATCACTATATCAGGGATATGGTGCAGAGAGGAGCTGTGAAGCTCCTGTATGTTGCAACGGACAAGCAGATTGCAGATGTGCTGATGAAGCCACTAACCAGAGTGAAGTTCGAGTACTTCAGAGAGAGGCTTGGCGTTCTTCAGATCGAGGACACTTCAAGGAAGAAGTGATGGACACATTTGCTGAAGCCATTCCAAGCATGTTGGAAGGAGGATCCTTCACATGGCTGTGGATGTAAGCGCTGGATGATGAGCATCAGGATGATGTTCTAATTTCTGCTTGATATGATCAGTTGGATCATTTTTATGTATGTATGTACGCATCATGTTGGATGCTGGATATGATCAGTTGGATCATTTATGTATGTATGCATCATGATTGGATGCTGGATATGATCAGTTGGATCATTTATGTATGTATGCATCATGTTAGATGCTGGATATGATCAGTTGGATCATGTGTACGTACTTTGTATATGCATCATGTTGGATGCTTGGACCATGTATCTGTATATGTATCAGGTGGATACATTGTATGATCAGGTGGATCATGTATGGTGATATGTATCATGTATTTGTATTTGTATCAGGTGGATACATTGATGATCAGGAGGATCATGTATGATGATATGTATCAGGTAGATACTTGGTATGCATCAGGTAGATGCATTGATGATCAGGAGGATCATGTATGATGATATGTATCATGTATTTGTATCAGGTGGATACATTGATGATCAGGAGGATCATGTATGATACTTGGTATGCATCAGGTAGATGCATTGATGATCAGGTGGATCATGCAGCAGGATGTTGCTCCAGATGACATGCAGCAGGACGTTGTAGTGATGATGATCAGGATGATCATGGATACATCAGGATGATGTATGGTGAGTATCAGGTTGATACTCTGTGGCCGTGGATCAGGTTGTGCAGATGAGCATGTAATTCGTTGCCCTGGGAGATTTGCAGATGGTCTTGCGAGGTTTTGCCTATGGCATGTAATTCGTTGCCCTGGGACATCTGGCAAATGCTCTTTCGAGGTTTTGCTCTGGGAGGACATGTAATTCGTTGCCCTGGGAGATCTGCAGATAGTCTTGCGAGGTTTTGCCTATGGCATGTAATTCATTGCCCTGGGATATCTGGCAGATGCTCTTGCGAGGTTTTGTCCTATGGCATGTAATTCGTTTCCCTGGGAGATTCGATAGGTTGGGCTGTGTGCCCGTAATCAGTCCTGGGATGCTCTTGCGAGGTTTTGCCATGACCACATGTAATTCGTTGCCCTGGGAGATCCTATAGGTAGAGCTGTGTGCTCGTAACAGCCTGGGATGCTCTTGCGAGGTTTTGTGGTGAGGTCACATGTAATTCGTTGCCCTGGGAGATTCTATAGGTAGAGCTGTGTGCTCGTAACAGCCTGGGATGCTCTTTCGAGGTTTTGTGACGCACGTAAAAGTCCTAAGGATTCCACAGTATGGCCAGTGATGACGAAGACCTGTAGGTGGTGGGCCTACATCCAGTATGAAAAAGGACTGGCTCTGTAGAACTTCCTATGACGAGTAGATTCAGAGATTGATTGAGATAGCAGCAGCAGTGACGATGATGATGACTCGATGACGATTATCCAGTGACGATGATCCAGAGAAGATGACTTGTGCTAGAAGAACTGTGCTGAGAAATACCTTCCTAGTTAAGAGGGAGTGTTGATGTATATGTAACTTCGGAATGTATTTCACATATATGTATATTGTATTCCTATAGAGATGGTATTATTCCTCTATAAGGAAGTGTCGTCATTTATATTGTAAGTGTCGTAACTTATACTTGATGGGTTATTAGACCACCTTATTTGGGGTCGGCCCTGTATAAGTCATGTGGGTCAAAGGGTTATTAGACCACCCTATTGGGAGTCGGCCATGTGGGTCAAAGGGTTATTAGACCACCCTATTGGGGGTCGGCCCACTCAGCATTATGTTATGTGGTTAAGTTCGAGCCGACATGAGTTAGGTAAAAAGGCAAGTCAAGTCAAATATAAATAGAGTGCGGGAGGCACTCTATTTACTCACTCACTTCTCACACATGCTCTCAAGGAGGAGAGGCGCACTTATGGAGGAGGAGGATTGCTGCTAGGTTATGGCTATCTCTCTTGGTTGGTTGTATCATTGCTCTATCTATCTCTGAGGAAGTTATTGGGGTTTTTCACCTTTATGGTTTTCCCCAAGTAAATCTTTGTGTCTCTTGTGTGCTTGCATTATTGTCTCCATGATTGATATGCTATAGATATGCTGTACATGTTGTTCTCTCAGTTAAGATCCTAGATCATATTGAAGTAAATTCAGAAAATTTAACACTATTGGCATCGACTCTATCCAGGTTCTTATCCCAAGGGACATAGAATAGATGGTGAATGGGTGTATTTTTAAGGAACTCCTTGTGTTAGGTCACCCGTTCGAAACTCTGTGGGTACTAACTTACAAAAAAAACTTTATTCAGGTCCTTTGTGACTTGCGAGTAATTGTTAATTGGATAAATGGCATCTCAAAATTATAGGTGTTATGCTTGGACTAGTGGTGGCCCATACCCTATTGCTACTTGCTTCCTTATAAGGTATTTCTATTAGTCATGTCTACATGGAATTTAACATTATTGATGATTTTCTATCTAAGAATGCCATTGGAGGCTCCGAGGGACGCTTATTTGTGGAGGATTACTTGGAAGGATCTCTTGTTTGTTAGGACTCTCTTCCTATTTTCGCTTAGTCTATGGGAGATACTTAGGGGACTTCCATTTATCCTAATTTTTGTATGACCTATTAGTGGTTTTGATCATAGTTTTGGTTAGTTGTATATCATAGTGTTGTTATTTGGACTATGATTGATGACAACATGGTTCATTCTAAGTGATAGTATTATATGTTGTTAGTTACTAGTATCTGAGATCCACCATCAGGTATCTATGTATGGTGATATGTGAGGAACTTGCAACAATTAATTGATAAAATGCATGATATATTAGATCACAGAATATTTTTATTGATCGCGGACCACTTCGAGGCAGCAACCTCCTTTGAGAAAGCTCAATACAAATAAATTCACGGTTCCTTCATTGGCCTCAACACGTACTTATATACTAAGTCTATGCACCAATATTATGGATCAATACCAGGGAAAATATAATACTATGGGACGACTTACAAAGCATATGCGTCCAATACTATGGATCAATATCATGGAACATATAATACTATGGGCTAATACAAACTATGGATCAATACCATGGAACATATAATACTACGGGACGACTTACAAAGCATATGCGTCCAATAACAATATACTAACAAAGTAAAGAGAAGGGTTGACAAAGGTTCCTAACATCCCCTCTCCCTTAGAAAAAGCTTTGTCCTCAAACTTTAGATGTGGAAATTGATGTTGAATTTGAAGGAGTGGTGCCCATGTAGCATCCTATGGTTACATGCTATTCCATTGAATGAATACCTCTATGATAGTCAAGAGACAAGTAGACGCCCTTTGAGTGTCTGGGAGGATTGCTTGGAAGTTTGTAGACAAAGAAAAACCATATCAACTGCTTGAAAAGTGTGCTCAGAATGGTTTTGATCGGCTTGTTGTTTCATTCAAATTCTTTCCATGTGAAGAGTGTCCTGCAAAATGCGAAGAATCTGATCGCGGTTTTGAAGAACCATGTCAATTTCCTGAACTGGTGCACTACCAAGGGTGTATGGAAGAACAAATGGCAGTGCCTGACCATAGATTGATTCATTTGGAGTCATTTTAGATGCATTATTGTACCACCATTCAATGAGAGGGAGCCTCTTCGGCCACTGAGGTTGTTGTTCGGAGATGAAGCAACGAAGATAAGTTTCCAAGCATTTATTGGTAATGTCACTCTACCCTCCATATTTATGGAGCCCTTCAATGAATTCCAGAGAAATATTTGTCTAGATCCGTGTAGGGATGGAAAAGGGTTCGAGCAATCATGGAAGGAGATGGAAAGTATCACATTCAGCCACCATCTATTGAATTGTCCTTTTCATTCCCTACCAAAAGAAGTAATGATGTGCTCACTCATACATTTTGAGGAAACCAGAGTGCCCTACCAATGGAGAAGCATGGAGTTCATAGAAGACATCCTATTGAATATCTATGCTCTGGGGAAGCACAAGATGACCCTTGTATCTCAGGGAAGTTCCATCCCAAGAGTAATGTGGTACAGTAGAAGGGTTGTTGGCCAACCGTTGGATGAGTTGAGATAAGGAGGAGTCATTGACATAGCCCTGTTGAATAGATTGGAACCAATTTGGAACATGAATAGAAATAGATGAAAGAGAAACTTGGTCATCAAATGTGTGAGAAAGAGCATCTGCCACCAGATTTTCCTTACCCTTCATGTAAGTGATCTCATAGGCATAACCCAAGAGTTGGCGAACCCATTTTAGTTGTGCTAGGGAGGAGACCCGTTGTTCCATGAAATATTTCAGACTTTAGTGAACAGTCTTGATGCAGAAAGAATTCCCTAATAGGTATGGCTTCCACGTCTATACTGCATGCAAAATAGCCATCATTTCATTCTCAGATGTAGAGGCGGCTAAATTCTTACCTGAAAGGTCCCTTGAAGGAAACAATCCCACTAGTTCAGCAAAGACACCTACATATCTATCCAAAATTTGTTGTAGATCCAAGGGAGTAGTGGAGACTGTTGATGGGTGCATCTGAATGGAATGGAGCTGAGCGATGACACCATGTGAATTCTTCTTAAGGATCTTTTCCAGGTGATGTGAACTGATGATGCGGAGAGACCCTGGTTGTAAGCCCGTAAATGTGTATTGTTTCCCATTGACTGAAAACTACATCCAAAGTTCAGGAAAATCCCATAAGATGGGACCAAGTGTGCGTAACCATTGAGAACCCAAAACAACATCACATCCTCCTAAGGCCAAGGAAAACATGTCAGTACGCAAGTTATAATCTTCCATAGAAATACACACATTGCGACACTTCCCCTTGCAAGGTAAGGTGCCCCCATTGGCAATCATGACTTCAAAGTTGGAGCAAGGATGGACAAAACAATCACCCTGTTTGGTGATCTGAGGGTCAATGAAGTTATGAGTGCTACCAGAATCAATGAGTATTGTAAGAGGGAGCTTCTTGAAGTAACCCCTGACCCGAACTATTTGTGGGGTGGTGACTCCGGCTAAAGCATGGAGAGATATATCTGGGTGGTCGTCCTGAGATGGAGGGTCAACAGGCGGCTGCTGAATGTTATCCTGATCATCTATTGTATCTAGAGCTTCTTCACCAAGTTCAAAGGCAAGTAGAGAATCCACATCCAATAGATAGAGCTTTTGCTGAACACATCTATGTCCCCGAGTGAATTTCTCATCACAATTATAACAAAGCCCTTTTTATCAGCGTGCCCGCATCTCTACTTGAGACAAATGTTTGATAGGAGTTAGTCGAGGAGCTAGCATGATGAGAGGTCGTTGGGAACCCATATTTATGAAGGGAACAAAAGTGGGTTTGGAGTGTTGTTGGGTTGCGATCTTGTCCTCTGCCAACTTAGCCAACCCTAGGAATTTCATCATTGTGTTGGCACAGAACATTTTAATGTCTGAGCGAATTTCATCCTTGAGACCACTGATTTAACAAATCCTATAGAATTCATCAGACAATCCTTCTCTATGATTGGCTAGTTTCTCAAATTTTGTTTGATACTCTCTCATAGTGCCAATTTGGCGAAGTTTAGTGAGTGCTCCTGTGAAGTCATCAAAAGCACTAGCACCAAGTCGTTGCAAACAGAGTTGGCAAAAATCTGTCCAGTTTGGCTCGTCATGAGCTTTGATGTACCAACGGTACCATTGAAGGGCTTCATGTTCCAAATGAAAGGATGCAAGTGGAACTTTGTGGACATCAAAAGTATTATGTAGACTGAAATATTGTTCTGACCGCTATATCCATCCAATTGGATCAGTACCATTGAAGCGACGAAAATCAAGTTTTGGCTCACGAAAATTGATGGAAAAAGACAACCCAGTGGCTGCAAAAGATTCTGGTTGTCGGTTATTGTTCATGGCTGAATGCTGAAGATGGAGGCTGAGAAATTTTTCATCCAAATCTTGGAGTTTGGTTTTGAGGGCTCCAAGTTCTTCATCCATGATTTGTGCTTCTACGCAGGTGACAACCATAACCAAGAGTTTTTTTTTTTTTTTGAATGGGTAGAAAAAAAAAACAGAAGCTTCTTTAGTAAAGCAAAATTTGGATTTGGGAAAAACTAAGATGGGTAATTGGGGTTTAACTATGTTTTGGACACTTTCTGATGGACAGGGAAGCAGAAAATGGGGATTTCAGAAGCAGGGTGAAAGAATGAGAAACTTTTTCAAAGAGGGACAAAGAAACAGAAATAGGAAATGAACATTGTGGCAAAATTTGAACACGATTGGGTGAAAATCGAAGAAGTTATGGCAAACCCTAAGAATAGATGAATGTGAGATTTATGGCTTTGGGAAGTGGAATTTCGGATAAGGTCCTCATGAATGAAATATGAAGAATGAGATTGCAGGGGTGTCAGTGAAGTTTCAGGGGAAATGAAGTTAAAACAAACGAGATATGGCGAAAAAACCGAATTTTATACTCTTTTTTTTCTGGAATGGATCTAAAATGGCTGGATCTGAAACGGATTTCGGAATTGACCTGAAACAACTCTGGACAGATGTGACTTGCGATTTAGCAGCTGGCAATAGATATGGACTCCATGTATGTTCGGCTTCCTAACGGTTCAGGGAATTCACTCGGCCACCAATGCTGTCTAACGACATGCATATTGGGGCAGTACCTCTCACTCCACGGCTCAGGTAAAACTGATAACTGCTTTGCCACAAATAACAACTCTTAGTTTACCTCATGAGTGGGAACTAGTCAATCAGGGTCGTTGCCCTTTTCAGTGGGCCAGCTATGTTGGGGTTCCTGTGGTACTCCTCACAATGAGTTTTAGGGATTATGCCCAAGTACTTCCCACAATTAAGCGGATAGAGATTATTCCCATATTTGAACCTGCAACAGATGTGACAAAAAAAATTTGCCAGAAATTCCACCCAACGAGCCCAAGAAAGTGCTCTAATACCATATGTGAGGAACTTGCAACAATTATTTGATAAAATGCACAATATATTAGATCACAGAATATTTTTATTGATCGTGGGCCACTTCGAGGGGGAAACCTCCTTTGAGCAAGCTTAATACAAATAACTTCACGGTGTCTTCATTGGCCTCAATATTTTTTTATATACTAAGTCTATGCACCAATACTATGGATCAATACCATGGAAAATATAATACTGTGGGACGACTTACAAAGCATATGCGTCCAATACTATGGATCAATACCATGGAACATATAATACTGCGGGACGACTTACAAAGCATATGCAACCAACAACAATATACTAACAAAGTAAAGAGAAGGGTTGACATGGGTTCCTAACATGATATATGTTATTGTAAGATTGTGTTTCTTTGATTCCAATGAATAACAAGGAACATGTTTTTTTTTTCTTTTCTTTTGAAAAAAGAAATATACTTGGTTAATGCTTATTGACCCCTATGATATGTCATTATTTGTTCACTTAAATTATCCTGTAATTTTAAGTGTGGTAAGGTGTTTTATAAGCACCACATGAACACAACTATCTACAAAGTTTAACTTGAATTGGTGCACTTTCAACAACAAGCTTCAATCCGAAACAAGAAGGAAGAAAAGGCCCGTGGAAAGTTGTTGATTAGAATATAAGACAACGATAAAAGAATTCCTAGCTACCAACCATGTGCCCGCAGTGCTAAGCATTTTACCCAATTAGATTATTGATTCATCCAAATGTTAGGGGCATTCAATTGGGTGTTTTTCTACTTCCCTTTTTTTCATAATGCATATTTAGCACATGGTAGGCAAAAAGTGAGGTATATTTTACAACCTAATATTAAAGATATTAAAACATTTAATCCATATATAACTTTGTTTTATTCATCCATATCATATAAATTCAATGTATTTTTAAATTTTATTCAAAACTAATACACTAATATAAACCCATCTAACTCTAGTTCTACCAGCATAGATCCATTTTAAAAGGGTATCTACCAAGCACTGGTAAGGATCAAATCTCTCAAGGTGCAAACACCTTTTTAAAGTGAAATGTTGAGGAAGTGTTTTAATTTATCTAATTTGTGTAGTTTTATATACATGTCATTGTAGATGTTTTAAATAGCCGACATATTATTCTTTATATTAATAAATTATTTTTTTAAAAGGACATGTGTCACCTCTAGGATGAACATGGAAGGAGTTACACATCCCCCTACCGGATTGTAGAATGTACCTCTTCAGTGCAGCAAAGTGCTAAGAGGGATCACATCCACAACATATCCCTCTCACCACTATGCACCACTAAAGTACAACATTACAACATACTAATGCATTTTTTTATATGGGACACACCCCGGCTCCACTTTACTATCCATGCATTCTTATTTTTTTATTTATTTTTACTTATATTTTGTTTTTATATTTTATTTTATTTTTATAGGATAGAGGGACACTTCCCCCACTTCCCCCTTCCCCCACTTCCTCCACCTGAACTTGGGCTTTCTCAGCACAACAACAATAACAACAATAATATATTTTTAACATCATGACCAAGTACTAAATTTGTGTTTGAAACCCCTTATTTATGGGATAAAGAAACCCTTTGTGATATATACTTTGGGCGAAACACATATTGTTAAGCCATAGATCCACTAGAAATTGAAACTTCCTTTTATCATGGGTGAGCTCAGGCCCAATTATAGTATATATAAAAAAAACTTAGGATATTGGGATTCAAGATTCTGAATTCAATTTTCATTCAAAGATCTCCGAAGAAATACCCGCTTGCATTCTGCCTCAGGTTTGATCAGTTCACCGCTAGCAATTGCATTCAAGGCAATTTAAAGGACGTATTTACAAACCTATCTGGACTTTGAAAACATTTTTCAAACATCAATGGAGACTAACCTTCTTGAGATGGTGGGGGCAGACGAAGTAGGAGTCATGCTCCCTGTATCAATATGCATGATGTTCGTTGTCCTGTTAGTTCGTGGCATCGGTCACCCAGCAAGTCTACAGGAATCTATAGCCTCCGAGCTACTCCACATGGGGAAGTCCTCAGATTCCACTCTACAGAAATTCGAAGGGGCTCTAATGGATGCGCTGCTATTTGTCTGCCTCGTAATCGCGGCCACTTATTTGATTATATTACTTTGCTATTACCGTTGTGACTGGTATATGAAGGTTCACATGTGTTTCGCTACATTTTTGACACTGGCAGGCCTTGGAGGACCAATTTTCATTTATATAATTCAGGACTGGTCGATACCTGTCGATGTCATCTCCTTCTCAATATTTCTTTTCAATTTCACAGCTGTGGGCATCCTTTCAACTTGTACAGCTGCCATGCCGATTGTCATCAAACAATTTTATATGGTGGTAACGGGTGTAATTATAGCTTACTGGTTTACAATACTCCCTGAATGGACTACCTGGATGCTTATTGTGGCTTTGGCAGTATATGATTTGGTGTCAGTTTTGACTCCTCGTGGTCCTCTGAATTTGCTGGTAAATCTTATTAATAGAAGGGGTGGAGGCTTTCCTGTTATGGTGTATGAGTGTCGACCCAGTACAGTTCCATATCCGCTTTCCGATAATTCTAATAACTGTAATTATGTAGCAGCACCGTCCCTTGAGATAACAGCTCCTACCAGCGAGGGTTCCAATCCCAGTGACGTTTCAACTGATGTTCAGGGAGATGAAGCTGATAGAAGGGCAGAAGGAGGAGAAGAGCCAGTTACGATTTTACCACCACCACCACCAGTACAAGCTGGCATGCAGTTGGGCCTTGGAGATTTTATGGTTTACAGTATTATTGTTGGGAGAGCAGCAATGTATGATATGACCACAGCCTACGCTTGTTATGTTGCTATCATTTTAGGGCTTGGATGTACAATTGGACTGTTAGACGCAATTGCAAGTGAGTTACCCGCTCTACCTGCTCTTCCCATCTCAGTTTCACTCGGGGTTGGGTCTTACGTTCTCGCGCGTCTGCTTGTGAAGCCTTTTGTCCACCAACTTTCTACAAAGCTTCTGATGTTTTGATGCGTTGTTCCATTAGAAGAAAGGCAAGATTGAGGCAGCAGAAAAAAAAAATCGAGTATGTCTGTTTCTGGAGTATTTAGTTATTATGTTCAGAATTCTGGAATGTCACTGTATAGCTAAGTATTGAATATGTAGTAATAGTTGTTATAGTTAAGTATTGAATATGGATGGGCTTGGTTATTTTTTGGTTTTATTGTTTTATCTACCCATTGTTTCGCCTGTGGCGGATGGGCTGATGCTTTTTGGTTCTGTTTGGTTGGTTTGTGGAGGACTTAGTCGAACTTGGATGACTTGGTTGGCTATATTTTCGGCCGGGGAGTTTAGGACTTTTCTCCTAGATTGATGTATCCATTGATACTATTTACTTAATTAATAGTATGCTATTTTCATTGTGTGAAAAAAAAGTCAAGTATTGAATATGTAGTAATAGTTGTCCAAGAATAATATTGAATATGTACTCTTTATACAGTTGTCAAGGAGTAAGATTAGAGATAAGGTTAGGGTTTTTTCATACATTATTAATTATGATTAGGGTTTTGGACCTTTTAGAATCTTATTGAAAGTCCACACGTATTTCAACCATGAATAATATTTACATGTTTGTTTAAAAAATACAATAAATAAAGAATAATAATAATAATATATGTTAGTCAAATATAAATAAAAATGATGATGTCAATTTAGGGTATTTAGGGTATGGCGAGTGAGAACACCGACTTTGATTATGAAAGACTTATATATAGAATTGTGTTTTTTCAATTATCAACTTTTTACAATTCATGTTTATTTCTATATATTATCTCTCAATTCTAAAGATAGATTTATTGATTTTTTTTATCATTTAAGAAAGGGTAACAATATTTTTATTTAAATATCATATTTAAATATTTTTGTAAATATCAAGTAATGAGAGGAGTCAAATTCACAGATGTGAAAATTTTCCATCTCTTTTTAAGTGACATGGAAACATATCTCTAAATTTTCATAGACTAATTATCACTTACATAAATATCATTATCAAAGAAACATATATAAAACTAAACATTGATATTAGATTCAAACCCAATTATATCTCATAGTTCAAAAAATCAAATATACAATGAAAAAAGGCCATATAACATTGTCATGTCCTTTGTCTACAAAGAATTTTTTATAATTGAGTTGAGAGGCGCTCTATAGTCTAGCTCTATAGTCTAGTATGAGGGAGATCTTGTAAAGTTTGTTCATGTTTGTCCATGTTTGTCCTTGTTGTCGGCCATAAACAAAAAAGAATAATACAAAGTAAAAAGTAAATATGAGGGAGATCTTGTAACGTTTATCCATGTTTGTCCATATTGTCGGTCATAAACAAAAAAGAATAATACAAAGTAAAAAGTAATAAATATTATGTCGGCCATTAATAAATATTATCAAATCTCCGAGGTGCAAATTCTCCTTGAAAAGCTCCTTCAGTGCACTACCTAAGCCGAGATTTGCACCTCAAAAAATTTAATCCCTCTCGACGCTTGATAAAACCTAGGATTTGAATCTAGACTGATTTATAATAACTTATTACATATATGGAATGATAATAAGTTATTATATATGTTGTCATTATACTCCTATCATTATATTATAATAATAAGAGTGTAGTTACAATATTTATTTTAAGTGAGAGTGTAGTTGTAGTTGCATCAAACCTATATGAAACTTTTTGGAAATTTATGTGTTGTTGATAATACTTAGGAATTCATGATGCTAATAGCCCAATGACTTGAAATACGAATCATAAATATTCCAATCGCAAAATACGTTGTAAAAAGTACTAAAGGAACAATACCGTTCAATGACTTGGGAATCATGATTTTTTATTTATAGAAGTGTTTAGGTTTTTTCTATCATGTTATTTTGCTAATTTGCTGGCTGTTTTTTCTACAATATGTGATTCTACTAACTTCTGGTTTTTAGATTTTAGTTTTACTATGCAGTATTTTATCAATTCAATTCAAGGTTTGTACTTTTAGCCACTATATCATTTTCATTCGATACTGATTATATAAGAAAAGAGAATGATTTCGTACATCATTTAGTAATATTATATATTAGTAAGCACAAAAATAAAAAATAAATTGCCTACCATAATTAAAATTAATGTGGATTATAAATGTTTATTTAATGTATTAAATCCACAGGTTATCTTCTAAAGATATACAAATTCAAGGGTTCAACTATATGTGAGAGATTCATAAACCACCCATAGATTAGACTTATGATCAAGTGCCTACAAAATAGAAAACACTAAATAGATATGAGATTGAGAAAACACTAATTGTTTTTAGATTGATTATAAAGTATTAGACATAAATTATCTTTTTAAGGAACAATAAAATGAGAGATTAAAAAATTGTTTATAATCCAAGGGGGCATATTGTAAGGATATTTAGACACTTAGGTGTTAGTTTAGATCAACTTGTTGTAATGTGTTTTTAGGTAAAACCTGTTTTTTTAGTATGTATTAGGAGCAACAAAGAATTTAGTAGTTGACGTATAATGCAATTGCATATAAACGTAATAATCATGCGAACATCTTTTACACCATATAACATATCATGAACATTGCAGAACATATTAATAGCATGAAATACGTTCATCACATCACATGACACACAAAATGGGATGAAGGGTTACCTTGGAGGGATTTCATTATATCATATTGGCAATTACATAGAAGTATGCAAGGTGTTAAGCAATTACATATACACATAATAACCATGGGAACGTCTTTTACACCATATAACATATCAGGAACATTCCATAACATATTAATAGCATGAAATACGTTCATCACATCACATGACACACAAAATGGGATGAAGGGTTACCTTGGAGGGGTTTCATTATATCATATTGGCAATTAAATAGAAGTATGCAAGGTGTGAAGATACAAAAGAATACTAAAAAGTACAATAGAGATTACAGACTGATAGGACAAAAATTTGTAATCTTCTTAGCCAAAAAACATCCAAACCATAAGCCCTATCTTTGATAGCTCTTTTATCCTTCAAAATCTAGAGGAATTACACTTAGCTCTAGAAAATCAGATCCTTGTTTGATGGAAGTCTTCCTATTTATAGTGTCGAGGGCCAATTATGTTTTAACTTCTCATTCTTGTTCTTTACTGGATTCTTTTTGTTTTTGAATAACCAACAAAAAGCTAAGATGAAAGGTTATTATGGCCATTGAACCTGACATTGACTAGACTGTTGAATTGGATGTTGAGCTGGTTGTGAGGATGATGCCCCTCGAGTTGCTTGAGGTATTTCCAAGAGCATCTGCTAAGCTGGATACAATGATATGTACTTTGCAATGGACTTCCATGTATTTCCCATGGGATACTCATATGCCTCCATTTTTCTAAGGGACATATCCAGATCTGTGTAATGTGCATACATGGACTGAGTGGTGATTTGAAAATAGCCTACAAATTGACCAATACTGCAAAATATTCTTATAGTTTTTCAAACAGTGTTTGACCCTTAAGTATGCCATCCATATCTTCAAATTTCAAATCATTACTTCTGTAAAAGGTAATCAAAGTCTCATAATGCTACCTAAGGTATAGATATCCATTTCCATCCCAAGGGGATGGGATTTCTTGATGTATGATATCACCAAAAATAGGTTTGAAGAATTTACATTTATTTTTATTTGAGTTACTTTACCATGTGCTATCTAAGCCAGATTCAGTTTAGTAATTAGTTTGGAGGAATCCATAATTGTTTTTGTCCTATCTCTTATCGCCAATGCTTCCAAATCCTCAGTGATTTTAGAGTTCAGGATGGCTATGACAAACTTGGAAATATATGGTTTGTTTTCCAACTCGGTCAATGTCCTCCTAACATCCTATGTAATAGTAGTATCCAGTACCCAATCATATTGAACAATAGTGAAATAAGTCCAGTGCTTGGTGAAAGAAACTATTATTTGGTCCCAAATTATGTTTTTTTCCCCTTCAAGAGAGGCTTCCTGGTTAGACTTTTTGAAAGATGGTCTACCTCCTTCTGTAGTATGTTCTTTATCTCATATAATCCAATGATGACTACGTCTCTTTTCTTATCCAATTCATTTAAGGATTTGGACCTTATATTCTCTTTTTCTTAATTCCTCTTAAATATTGCTAAGCTCTGCATCTTTGAGGTTCATGTCATCCAAAGTTCTAGCAAGCTAATAGGTTGGATTAGTTGAAGTAGATGTAAGTAGAATAGTTCCCTTTACAATTAGTAAATTATAATTCTCCAATTTCATATCACTGGAGGCTTTCTCCAATTTTCCACTTTTTCTTTATATTCTTGAGTGACTTTGACCATTTGGTTCTTCTCTTCTTGAACTAGCAATGAATTTCATGTCTGAACATGTTCTATTGCTGGAATTATCAGTTTCTTCTTCATAATTTGGATTTCATTATCCTTATCCTTTAACAAGTTTTGGATAGGAATGGGGTTTGATGGATCTACCCCCAATTTCAAATACCTTATACTCTAGCTCATTAATTGCGTCGAGAGGCGCTCTACAACCCAATATGAGGGAGATCTTGTAACATTTGTCCATGTTTGTCCTTGTTGTTGGCCATAAACAAAAAAGAATAATACAAAGTAAAAAGTAAATATGAGGGAGATCTTGTAACGTTTGTCCATGTTTGTCCATATTGTCGGCCATAAACAAAAAAGAATAATACAAAGTAAAAAGTAAACATGAGGGAGATCTTGTAATGTTTGTCGAGTTTGTCGATATTTTCGGCCATAAACAAAAAAGAATAATACAAAGTAAAAAGTAATAAATATTATGTCGACCATAAACAAAAAAGAATAATACAAAGTAAAAAGTAATAAATATTATGTCGGCCATTAATAAATATTATCAAATCTCCCGAGGTGCAAACCTCTCCTCGAAAAGCTCCTTCAATGTAATACATGATCCGAGGTTTGCACCTCAAGAGATTTGATCCCTCTCGGCGCTTGATAGAGCCTAGGATTTGGATCTAGGCTGGTTCTTAATCACTTGGCCTTGTTATATAGATTTTCTTGTTTGAGTTGTATCTCTATCCTATTGACTATACTTTGCAGCTTGTTTTCATTTTTAGTTGATCTGAGAACATCTTTGAAGATGACCTTCCCAATATTCCCATGCCACTCTATTTTATTAGTGAGACTAAAGGAAGCAAGGTCTTAAGTGAATTGAGTGGCCTTATATTTATCAACGGTCTTATTTCCTCCTATAATGGTTGGTTCTAGTACTGCCATCTTAAAAATTCCTTGCTTTAAATTTACGACAGACAACAATATAGAATGCTCTCTTGTAGTGAATTATGATTTGGGAAAAGATCCCTCTTTAAATTAACATTATTGGCTCTAGTTTGGAAATACAAAGTAAACAACCCAGACTTGAATCTAGGAGATTGTGTTGGTGAGTTTTCTCATTGAGAAGATGACTCTTGTACCTGGTACAATTAACCAGTTGGGAATCTCTCAATGGTAACTTTTTGTTTGTTGGATGAAGTTGGTTGTCCTTGAGATTTATGTGCAATAATAATTGATTTCTTCTCAACCTTGAGCTTTGAGGGGTCTAGTTTACCATCTTCTGCTTCTTCCATATACACATCAGAAGATATCTCAATTAGAGACTTTTTAGCCCTTGCATATTTCTTAGTTGGAGTAGCTATCACCCATTGTTTTTGCTAACAACGTGGTTGTAAGAATTTTTGTACCTCTTTCCAACTCTACAGATTGGTAATTTTCCCCAATTTCTCATGTGGGTGATGCATACATTCAAACACATTTACTTTTTTCCTCTTTTTTCATATGACCCCATGTGGGTCATATATCCACCTAGTCCCAAGATATCAATTCAAGCTTCCAAGGATTTCTTCCACCATAGTCTAATTTTTTCTAGGCTTAACTACAAAGGTACCAACCTCTGATTTGGGGAGTTTAAAGGTAATTACACTCTTGTTTTAACAAAATGAATATGGTCAAAGTAAAATACCTTCCTGAAACCATATATTCTAAATTCTTGTATAAGAACCAATCTCTTAAGGAGGAATCAAGGCTTAATTGGAGAAGCTTTCTACATTCTCAAAATAGTTTGGTATGATAAAATCCAAACAATAGAGAGTACACAACAGTCCATACATTAATGAAAAACTCAAAGAAGTCTTATTTTCTAGGTTAGGGCCTCACTAATGGTAAATCGGATTGTTGAAAGAATTATCCATGCTGATAGATAATCATGTAAGGAATATATGACTAGTATATAAAGAATTTCATTGCTGAAAAGAAATTTAATTGGTCATGCATCGTCTCAAATAACAAAAGGGAAAAATCCAACTTGACAAATGGTTCTCCAAATGGGGGACAATTGGAAACTAGTAGACTAAAGACAGTGTCATCCACTACTTGGTTGTGATTGTACCCTAGGACTTGACACACCATAGCTATTGAGGTCCAAGCCAATTCTAAAAATTATTGTGACTTGTAGGGAAGGGTTTTTTAGGGTATTTTTATCTCTATAGATAATAGTCACCAAAAAGTTGCTCCCTATATTCATGGCTAGCTCCTGAAACTTGGAGCTCAGAGAGTCCTCATCAAAATTATATCATGTGTCTTCCTTTATTATCTCTATCATATCTTGTAAAAACTCCTTGGTAATGGGGCATACGATGGTCCCATCCCTAGCCACTATATCTATGTTTCAACGCAAGTAAATCTCAATGCACCAAGAGACTAGCACTAGGAATGGGCTGTGAAATTCTGTAACACAACAGATCATTGAACCTAGGAAAATCTCACAATGAAAGAATTAGCAAGGAAGAAGAATTGTAGTGAAAACTAGAACGAATTGAACAGTAAAATAATATTCCATGTGTCATATTCCATTAATCAGTATAGTAAAATAATATAGTACAATTGAGAGAATTCGAATATCGAGGAGGAATTTGAATCCATGTCAGTCTAGCATAGAAAATATCACCACTACAGTGCTCTAGAGGTTCCAAACTCAACTAATTGTCAGTGAACTAAAGCTACTGTCAGTTAACTAACCATGAAGGGCACATCAGTGAGTTTAGCATGCAAATCAGGATAGAGAGGGCACATTTGATCACAGTCGGTTGCAATCGGAGCTCAAACCCCCCACTAGAGTCATGAACTCAGGTGGATTGAACCAGATTACTGAGTTAGCTCCTAAAATGTAGGGAAATGACTCTACATGGCCTAAATTCATGCATGTAGGGCACATTAAGTGCATAATGTGTCCTAGATGAAATATGCACACCACTACTAGTGGGTCAATGACATCATCCAATACTAGGAAAAGGGAAATAATACTAAGGTGGACAAGGATTGGAGTATTAATTATCCTAACACCCCCACCCCTTAATCCAAACTTAGAAAACATGGGCCCTTGTAAATGAGACCAAAGGTCACCCAAATAATAAAAAATAATTGTTCATGAAACTAAGGAAATGGGGAAAACCTCATGGGAACCCCCCCGTCAAAAATGAATAGCAAGGAACTCAAGTATCCTTCACACCAAGCAGATATCTGAGATAGGAAAATATCTTATGAGCCAAAGACTATATAAATGTCTAAAGTTCACTCCTCTGTAGGATAGTAATGCATTGTGTTGGTCCTCTTGTGCACTACTTCCTCGATGTAGTGCATATGAACCTCAGTTTTCCATATTGGATCATCGAAAGCCTCTTTGAAGGATTGTGGATCAGACCCCACCATCATGTAGAACCTCTCGAGGAGAAGTGGTTCTGTATGACATAGTGTAAGGTTTTCATATTGATACTGAGATCTGGTTCTTTTATGGTCAGATGGATCCCCAACTAGGTTCTCAGCAATTTTAAGGACTTTGTGAGCCCATTTTGGCCTTGGCCATGGATTGGGATTAGGTGTTGGTTCTGGATCTATAACTACTTGATCTTCATTTTCAACATCAAGATCTGATTCAACTTGGTCCTCATTAGAAGAGACATCATTCTGACCTTCATCATGTGTAAATGGAGTAGGCAGATTAGATCTACCTTTTTCTTCAACTGATTGTAGATCTTGTAATGGATCTTCATTGGTCTGGACACTTCTTTCAATGAATCATATTTCGGTTTCAATATCCATCATTTTGTATGCCTTTTCATCTTCTGCATAGCTCAACAAAATGCATTCACTACTTTGGGGTTGAAGAGATTTTCTTTTTTTCAGATGGGATTCTAGCCCATTTCTTGGATCCAAAAACCCTCAGGTGAGATACATTTGGCTTGTGTCCCTTCAGAGCTTCGAATGGAGTGATCCCATTCACATATTTGTGGGGTATCCTGTTCTGAATGTATGCAGTAACATTCACTACTTCTGCCCAGAGATGCGGTGTAATATTCCTTGCTTTAAGCAGATAGGTAGCCATTTCTTTCAATGACCTATTCTTCCTCTCAGCTACACCATTTTGTTGTGGTGTGTATGGTATAGAATGTTGCATTTGGATTCCCTCATAAGCAAAAAACTACTACAAATATCTCTTGATGTACTCCCCTCCATTGTCAGATATGATTGCTTTAATCTTCTTCCCATTAGTGTTCTCAACCAAGGCCTTGAAAAATTTGAAAGTCTCGAATACCTCATATTTTTGCTTAAGAAAATAGATCCAACAGAACCTATATTAGTCATCTATGAAGGACAAAAGGTATCTGGATACATTCATATAAGCTATGGGAATTGGTCCTGATACATCATTGTGTATCAAATCAAGTGTGGGGGAAGCTCTCTTTGCTTTCCCAACATCAAACTTTTAGTCTAGATGATTCCCTACCAAGCAGCCCTTGCAGATTTCTTGAGAGAATTTTATGTTGGGCAATCCTTCAACCATCTCTTCCTTGTGCAACTGCTGCAACTTAGTACTTGAAATTGAGATGTCGGAATCTCTCATGCCAGAGTCTATTAGTCTTGTTGGCATGGCGCAAGAGGGCACTTTGATGTGAACATGGAAAAAAATGGGAGAACTCATATGAATTTGAGGCATGTTTTGCAACACCTTTAGCTATTAGCTTCCTAGATGAGATCCCTATAATCTCAACTGTGTAAGGTCCAAAAAAAACTTTTTTCAGTGAGCCTGTGTTTGTCATCTGATAAACATATAACAAGTTTGCTACCAGAGAAGGAACATATAGAACATTGTTGAAATTTCCTTGCTCCAATTGTATTGTTCCCTTTCGTTCAACAGAGATATATGAATCATCTCCCATGTGAATACTAGGGCCATCAGTGATATCTAGAGAGGAAAACAATTCTCTAGAGAAAACCATGTAGTTGGAGGCTCCATAATCTATGAGGAAGGCTTGTGATTGTGAGAATCCATCCTTCAGTGCATGGAATCTATCATGATCATCTATATCACTTCCAGAATCAGTATTCATTGTGCCTTATAGGAGGGAAATGTTGTGTTGTTCAAGAAGTTTTTCATTTGATCTATCTTCTTCTTCATGCATGAACTCTTTGTATGGTTTCCTTTCTTGCAATAGGTACACTTGGTCTTCTCAAACCTCTTTTGCTTATCCTTCTTGGAGCTGGAGGCTACTTCTGAAGGATTAGGATTATCCTTTGGATTGGATTCAGATCGCTTCTTGTCCTTTCCATTCTTCTTCCCTTTAGCATTCGCACTTTTGGAATCCCCAATCATAAGAGATTGCTTTTTGGAGTCCTTCAGGGCACCCATTTGAATCAGTTTGTCTTGTTCTTGGATGAGGAATTTAGTGAATGCATATAAATAAGGCATTTTCCAATTGGGGATTGACAATCTCCCTGAGTGAAAGGTATACACCAATACTGAAAATTCAGGACCAAGCTTACTTAGGATGGATAGCACCAGTTTCTCATCCTTCTTTTCAATTCCACATTGTTTTCACTGCATAACCAAGGACTTGGACTTTGAAAAGAACTGATGTATGGTTTCAAAAATACTGGGTTAAAGAGCAATTAATTCATTCTCCAAAATGTGGCCTCTCAACTCTTCTTGATTGCCAAATATATTTTCAAGATTCTGCCAAACCTCACTTGGGGTCTTTAATCCATGAAGATGGAAGAGAAAGTCTCTAGATATGTGAATACACATAAAACCAGAATCCTCATCTAACTTGTTCAGGTACTTTGTTTTCTCAACAGCTTCCTGAGGTTCGAACTCCTTGCCCATTGTTACCATGTACAGACTCTTGTTGCGTAATACTATTTGTATATATGCCCTCCAATTCAGATAATTGAATGGTGTCAGGATTCTTGGTGTCAAAAGAGCATTCGAATTCTCCATCTGTAGCTATTGGAGCGAAAGCAAATTGTTGTTGTTGAACTGAAAAATTATCAAAATCCTGTAGAAAACTCTAAAAAGGAATATAAACTAGCTCTGTTGAGCTCTAGTACCATGTGAAATTATGTAACACAATAAATCATTGAGCCTGGGAAATATCACAGTGAAAGAATTAGCAAGGGCAAAGAATTGCAATGAAAACTAGCAAGAATTGAGTAGTGAAATCAAACATGCAAAGAAACTCAAATGTGAATCAAAACTGGTGTCATATTCCATTAATCAGTATAGGAAAAGAATATAGTACAATTGAGAGAATTTGATTATCTAGGAGGAATTCGAATCCATGTTATTGTAGCATAGGAAATATCACCACTATAGTGCTCTGGAGGTTCCAAACTCAATTGATTGTTAGTGAACTGAAGCTACTATCAGTTAACTAATCATGAAGGGTGCATCAGTGAGTTTAGAATGCAAATTAGGATAGAGAGGGCACATTTGATCACAGCCAATTGCAATCGTAGCTCAAACCCCCCACTAGAGTCATGAACTCAGTTGGATTGAACCATATCACTAAGTTAGCTCCTAAAATGTGGGTAAATGACTCTGCATGGCCTAAATTCATGCATGTAGGGAACATCAAGTGGATAATTTTTCCTAGATGACATCTTCACACCATTAGGGGGTCAACAACATCATCCAATATTAGGAAAATGGAAATAATACTAAGGTGGACAAAAATTGGAGTATTAATTACCCTAACATGGGCATGTTCTAGGAATGGTGTCCAGGGGTAGACCATACTCTCAAAGGTACAAGGATTCTTGACCCTTGTCAAATATATCCTAGGCCTCTCTCATGGCCCATGGTACATCCTAAATTGCAAGAAGATGGTTGAAAACCTCATCATGTGTTCGACCAGATGTTCAACCTAAAAATAGGGCTTGCCCAAAGACTCTAGGACCAAGGATATTAGCATGGAGGCCATTAGAAGTAAGAGTGGAAGAGAATTGGCGACTAAAATGGCAGAATTACTGAGATTTTTCACTAATCTAAGAGGTGTGGGTTGTGGGGCATTCTTCAATCTCTTTAAAACCATGACAAAATTTGAATCTTAGACACATTTAACTCCTCACATTAAAAAATTGGTGTATTAAATTGATGGAACACATCACAAGACTGGATTGGATAAGGAGATATGGCATAGGACTTATTTCATGGTTAATTATTGAGAGCATGTGGGCGACGAAAAGAGACTCATGTGAAGTGTACCAGCATGGCCAGTGGTCCCTTCTTACTATGGCTAGTGTGGTAAATAGTTTCAGGAAGGAAGGATGAGTGGTTTTGAAATCTTGTCGAGGGAACACTGGTACAAAAGGGGTGATAAGTTACTAAAAAATGAATAAAAATCATAGATAAATGACTAAAATCGGTCGCGTGACCACTGCTCATAAATTAGCAGTCACTTATCACCCAACCAAATTGGTCATTTATCACTTAGTCATAAACTGCTTGAATTGCTTCATGAGTTGATCATATATTTAGTCATTTATTTGGTCATTAATTTCATTATTTGGTCATTAATTGTTTCTATTTGGTAATGTATTTAGTGATTTATTTGGTAGTGCATTTAGTCATTTATTTGGTCATTAGTTATGACCATTTTCAGAATATTTGATTAGAAATACCAATATTTCAATATCATTAGGGCACAGAGGAATCAAACTATCAACCTGCTACTTGTAAGGCAAGTAGTCTTCCATTGAGCTAGAACCCTTTAAAAATTGGGGAAAGGACCAATATTAACACCCATATTGCATCATTTGTAATTCTAAGAAAGGACAATAAGATCCAAAGATAGAATTTCTTCCACCCTTCCATCATCTCAAATGAAAATTAGTGTAATTTGTTATAAAATTTCTTGTCTAAACATTGATTGAGTTTCTTTAGCATGCCAACAATTTTCCACTATTGGATTGTATTGTGTAGTCAAATTGACCTTTTGCTAGTCATTCTTGGATGTCAACAAAATTATTTAGTCTTATTTACTTATTGTCTATGGCGAAGATAGCTTGGACTTCTTCACTTGTTCTTTGTCACTATGGACTAGCCCTAGATTTAGTCATTAAATTCGAATGTATGTGACTTGTAGGTTGATGCATGTATCCTACGGTATATAGTGACAGTTAGTGGATTTCCTAACAAATATAATGACTCCAATCAATTCATTTATTTTAAACTTTTCCAACAAATCAAATGATATTCGAATCAGTTCATTTAGTTTTTTAATCTATTTTTAATAGCAGAATAGCTATCTAAAAGAAGACCTCAACATTTTGGGACAACTGTTGGCAGGCGGTTTGGTAAGGTAGAATCGCAGCATCACTGATGCTGCAACAAGTCAGAAGATATCACGGAAGGCGGAGAGCTGGGCGTAAAGAAGATTATTTTATGTATTTTTGAGTTAGTTATACCGCATTATGCGGGTTTTGGGTCATTTGGACCGGATGTTATGTAATTTTGGGTCAATTGTACCGCAATATGGGGGTTTTTGGGTCATTTGGACCGCGTCAGTTAGATTTTGGGTCATTTGCTCAAAATGTCGGTTAGGAAGTTGTTAATAAGTGGACAAGCAATGTAAAGGCGGAAGCCTATTTATAGTCATAGAGTCATAGGTTTTGGAGAGCATGATCCAGAACTAAAGGTTGAGCTGATATGCGTCTATAGATGTGATCAAGAGTTATCTGCGAGGTCTGTGTTTTGTGGGGATATTGTATCTGGGTTTTGCAGAAGTAATATGACATGAGGGAACTATTTTGTGAAATTTCCTGTGTATCTTTCGTCACTTATGCTAATGCATGTTGCAATTTATGAATGATGCATATGTTTTCTTACTGCAACTAATGCTTAATGTCACACTTGTTGCGATGAAAGATCCTATTGAATGATGTTATGAATATAAATGATGTTAAATTTGAATGCATATATCTCTCTTTTAATGTTGTGATACGTTAAGTAATTGTTGCCACAAACATCCTTCTTCATTCGGTGGAAACATGGTTTTGTCCACTCTCCCTTGGACACCTCGAGTGAGACCTCGTCTACTACGCAGGTGTTGTTGGATGGGGTAAAACCTGTATGGGCTGGTGCTCAGGGGGATCATGATGGGTTGGTGTCGACAGCGATGGGAACCCTTATCGAGGAGGATATGTTGTGGCATCTGACACAACCGAAGATACAAAGCTGGTTTGATCAAAAGTTGCAGGAATTTGCTGAAGAAGAAAGTCAGAAAACCCAACTGATAGTAGATCAATGGGTGGACAAATATATTCACGACGATCTACACGAATGGTTTTTCTATGAATTCCCGGTCCTTTTGTTCGAGTGTTCGGAAAAGTTGACCTTCCAGAAGAGGAACCACCAAGGTGGTGAACTGACGACCTGGACCCTGGAGTTGATGCAAGAACTGCAGGAAGTCGACAACAAAGGATCTTGAGCCGTCGAAGTGTGGCTTGATAGCATCTTGGAAGGGTATATTACTGAATTTGCGGTTAATACACAAAATTCCTATAGTGAAGCTGAAAGATATTCCGCGAACCCGGGGGAAGGTTTCTGTTGTCGCTTCAACTGTCCATTAAGATGCTTATTTGCGAGAAGGGTATATTGAAGATGCATCTAGACCAGTAAACAACCTGGTGGGTGGAGGCCGTGGGTATCGCGGTGGTAGAGGGGAGGTACATGGAATGATAAGGGGTATATGGGTGCAGGTCATGATGGGACTGTGAGCGAAGCCGAGGAAGAGAGTGGTCTTACAAGGGGAGGAGCGAGGTTTCAATAGGAAAAGAGGTAGAGGACAAAATAAGGTCCTGCTGTGATCGAACCGCGAGTTCGTGAAGGAAGAGCACACGGGACGAAGCAACCTCATAGTCTAGACAAGGACAACCAGGCTATGCCCAGGATAGAGGCAGGACCAAACCCCAGCAGACACGTACCCACACCTCCGCTCACTATCTGTCAACCGGTAAGAAACACAACTTCGACCCCACCGGGTCAACAAAACTTGACTGCTAGTAGTTCAGTGATTGCAGGAAGGATGCCCGGGATGGCGGGCGAGGACGCTAAGTTTCCATTGTTCCACGGGAGTGGGACAGATAAACCAGAGTAGTACTCGTGTTTGTGTGAAGCGGTATGAACCATAAAACAGATCACTGATGATAATGCTAAGAAAGGACAGTTAGCGACTACTCTGCGAGGTCGCGCATTAGACTGGTTTATGAAATTTTTTATAGTCCCTACAGGAGCTCCGAAGAAGACACTAGACGACATCAGGGATGGTTTGATTGCAGAATTCAGAAAACCCAAGTCTGAAGCACAATATATTACAGAATTGAAAGAAATTAAGCAGTATCCCAATGAGATGGTGTGGGATTTTGACCATCATTTTAAAACGTTGATGGCAAGGGTTAGTTTTGATATGAGCGTTGTCCAACACAAAGAGTGGTTCATCGTAGCACTGCTACCGCATATTCGACTACCACTGATGCAACAAAACATCTCGATGCCCAATGAAGCTTTGGATATTGAAATTTGATTGGAGGCATCGTCGATTGGTGAAAATGCAGCTGGGATGTTGCAGATACAGACACAGCTTCCTAACTTGACCATACAGCTCCAAGATCTAAAGAAGGGCAAGGAGCACCGCGAAGAAGTATGGTGTACGCAATGTCGAGGAGAAGGGCATACTAAGGACAATTGCCCCGACTTCTACAATTATCTGGTTTCATGAGCACCAAACCCGTTGAGTGGCGGTGGCATGCCATGGTGTCACGTTTGTCAGCTATATGGGAACCGCCATGAGGAATGTCCATACATGCAAAAGATGGTCACCAAACTGATGAATCTGTATTGCACATTCTGTAAATCCGTGGGACATGAGGATAAATATTTTCGAGCATATGGGTTGCTTCATGAGAGAATGTATGACGCATTCTATGTAAAGGATGATCAGCGTGTCGTACAACAACCGCAACCACAGCCGCAGGTATCCCAACCGCTACATCAACCACAGGTACAGTTTGTACCGCAACAGCAACCACAGCAGTTTATGCTGCAATATGGTCCGATGCAAATGGCTCCACCACATCCACAGTACGTTCAGCAACCACAATATGCGCCGCAAGGGAAGGGCATGCAGCCAGCTCCTATGCAGCAATAGTACAACCAACCACAGTATCAACAACAGGGTGGATTCCATGGAGGATTTCGGGGCAGACGCAGTGGAGGATTTGGTCGCGGAGGAGAATGCGGAGGTCGCGGACCTGTGCAATGCTGTCACTGTGCAGTATGGGGACATTACCAATGAGATTGCCCACTATTGTAGATGTAGTGTACATTTTTCTTTGTTACAAACCATACAGTAGAGAACTACCCACAGTTGATTGCACGATGGCAGGGAGGGAATGTTCCACAATTGGAGAATCAGAATCAAGCGCAGCAGCAAGTCCAGAATCAGGTGTAGCAACCGGTGCAGAACCAGAATCAATGCCCAAAACAGAATGCTAGTCAGAATGTGAACCAACCAAGGAATCCACCATTGAACCAGAATCAGGGTGCGAGTGTTGTAACTATTTCTGCGGAGCCAAGACCACAGGATGCGGCTGTTGCAGTCATCATGCGGGGAGGTGCAGTAACAGTAGGAGATAGTCCACAACCACTCATTCGATTGGCCGAGTAGAAGAAGGTATCATTCGTCATTGAGTCCAAGCGCGATACATTCTTTCAGGCGCATCGTGCGATGGTCCAGGACTGCGGTAAGGCCATCATCTGCGACATGCCCCCTGTTTTTTATGCTATTTCAGAGGCAGGTCTGTCGGTGCCGTCTGGAACGTTGCATAAATTTTTTTAGAGCTGCTTATGTTGGCAAGGGATCCTAATGCTCTAGCTGATATCAAGGGGTTGCTGCAGCGACCAACCAGGGGACGGCAGGAGTCTGCGGTAAACTCCTTACAGCGGCAAAATAAAGGTAAGGAGATGTGGATGAATATACAAATTGGGGACTATGATGTTGATTCAGTTATTTTTTACCTTGGTTTGGATGTCAACATCTTAACCAAGCAAGCATGGCATAAAATGGGGAGCCCCCCATTGAGCTGGTCTCCCTTATAGCTCTGATTAGCTAATCACGCTAAAGTGACACCGATCGGGAGAGTCCCACGTCTGGTGGTGGAAATTGATGGCATGAAGACCTATGCGGACTTCGATGTCATCGAAGTGGTTGAAGGAGGAAGATCGTATCCTTCGTTGTTGGGGATCGGATGGGCTAACGATAGTGGAGCGGTAATCAACTTCAAGCGGCGGATGATGACTTTCGAAAACCGTGATCTCAGAGTCATAGCCCCGTTGGATCCGGCTGAAGGATGCAGATACATTGATCCAGTGAAGGACGAAGATCCCAGTGGAAGGGACCATGCATTCAACATTTCTAAAGACTATATTCATCTGACCGCCAACAGTGAGTTGGGATGGCGTAGTGATAGCTCTGCATCTTCCGACTCTGATGATGCGTTAGAAAAATGGCAGAACCACTTGCACGAGGTATCGCTCCGCAAGTGTGGATTAGTCACGCAATAATTATGTCACGTTGCGACTGAAACTGTTACACTACTAGTATATGAGGGTTTTCCTGGTTTGTCCGACTTTCTGACAGAATTTGAGGAACGAGTTTTAGCACCACAGCGAATGCTGGCATTGGAGGAAGCACTGAAGGATGCTCCCGCACGTTGGTGGGAAACACATAAGAAATCAATTAATGAATGGTCGCAGTACAGAATATTGATGATGGTTCGCTTCAGCGATACCGAGGTCTACCACACAAGGAAATATGATGGTCAAAATAACCCTGGAAGTCATCTAAGGGAGTGTTAGACATTGTGGGCATCGCGACTGCGAGATGAGTGGGTCCATGCCTTTATCCATACTTTAGATGAGATGCCGCACTCATGGTATGCTGCGAGGAGAAATTACCACTTGGGTGGAGTTGATGGTATGCTTCACCCATACATTCACTTTCACGGATGCCAACCCTGATGTCAATAATGTTTTGCAGCTCATTCGCAATGTGGTTCTGAAGGTTGTTTTGGAAGCATATCCCACTGATCCGCATGCGCACTACTAGATGCAATCCAGGATGGACTGTTACAATATCACCGGTGGGCCCGAAGGCGGTGATGATCCACGGAATGTCAATATTCACAAGTCTAAAGGGAGTCACGATGTGATAGCACCTGATGCGCCAAGTGATCTGATCAGCCATCCAATGAAGCTTCGTAAGATCAATATTGGGACAGAGGCTACTCCCAAGTTCGTGAATGTTGGAGATTATTGGGATGATGAGATGATGGGGAAGGTCACTGATTTGCTGCATGAATTCCAAGACCTCTTTCCTATGAAGTTTTCAGAGATGAAAGGTATTTTGGGCGATTTAGGAGAGATGAAGATCCCCTTGAAACCAGATGCTAAACCAATTAGGCAGCGAACCTACCGGTTATATCCGCGACACAAGGAGAGGGTCAAGGTAGAACTTGACTGCATGTTGGATGCTAGTATCATTGAACCGGTTGAAGAGTCAGAATAGATCAGTCCTATGGTGGTGCAGGACAAGAAGACTGGAGAGGTGCGCATTTGTGTCGACTTGCGGAAGTTGAATGACGCCTGCTTGCATGATCCCTTTCTGACTCCATTTACTGATGAAGTACTCAAAGGTGTGGGCGGCCATAAGATGTATTCTTTCACGGATGGGTTCTCAGGTTATCATCAGATCTGCATTGCGAAGGAAGACCGCCACAAGATGACTTTTGTGACAGAATGGGGTTGTTTTCAGTATACCATGATGTCGTTTGGGTTGAAGAACGCACCTGCAATTTTCTCATGGGTTGTTGTTGCTGCGTTCCAAGAATTTATTCAGAATTTTTTGCAGGTATACATGGATGATTGGACAGTCTATTGTTTGATCCGTGATCATCTGGCCAATCTACGGTTGATGCTTGAGTGATGTCGACAGCATCAGATATCGCTGAATTTAAAGAAGTGCATCTTTTGTGCACCGTTTGGGATATTGCTGGGGCACATTATATGTAAACAAGGGTTGTTAGTCGATCCAGCAAAGATTGTGCTCATTTTAAGCTTAACACCGCCGACTAATGTCAAGTAGTTGAGGGTGACTTTGGGGCATACTGGGTATTATCGCAAGTTCATCAGGGGATATGCAGCGATCACCGCCCCTATGGAGAAGCTATTGAAGAAAGATGCAGTATTTCAATGGAGCCCTGAGTGTTAGGATAGCTTTGAGATGCTGAAGGGGAAGATGGCTTCGACACCCATACTGGTATTTCCGGACTAGAGTAAGGAATTCCATGTTCATGTTGATACATCATCGATCGCATTAGGTGTGGTGCTAGCACAACCAGGAGAGGGGGATCTTGATCACCCTATTGCTTTCCCCAGTCAGAATCTGTCATCCGCAGAAAGAAACTATACCACTACCGGGAGGGAAGGGTTAGCGATGGTCTATGCGCTGCAGAAGTTCCGACACTACTTATTGGGCAGACATTTTAAGATGTTCACAGACCACTCCGCATTAAAATACCTGGTCAATAAGCCTGTGTTGGGGGGGGGATATGTCGATGGCTACTTCTTTTTCAGGATTTTGATTTTGAAGTAATTGTGAAGCCGGGGCGGTTGAATGTTGGCCTTGATCATCTATCGCAGCGTGAAACAGGAGAGGAGCCAACTAACATTGAAGACGAGTTACCTGATGCACAACTGTTTAAAGTTGAAGTAGCCGATGGCTACTTTGAAGAAATCATTCAGTTTTTGGCAACAGGTACTTCCCCAGAAGATTTCACCACTAGTCAGAAGAAGCAGTTGGTAGTCAAGGCTGCAGATTTCCATCTAATCGCAGGAGAGTTATACAAGATGGGCGTAGATGAGATATTGTGATGGTGTGTCTTGCCACATGAGCAAGCGCAGATCCTATCAGAAGCACATGCAGGAGTGGCTGGAGGGAACTACAGTGGTCGGGCAACTGCCAGAAAGGTGCTTCATGCAGGGCTTTGGTGGCCCATGCTGCACAATAATGCGACTGACTATGCGTGGTCCTGCGACGTTTGTCAGCGAACCGGGAAGCCATCCAGGAGAGATGAGATGGCACTGATGCCTCAGCTAACATTAAAATCATTCGACAAATGGGAAGTGGATTTTATGGGACCAATCAATCCCCCAGGGAAGCGCACTGGTGCAAGATACATCATCACACCAATATATTATTTGACAAGATGGGTGGAGTTGGCACCAATCGTTGATTGTTCCATGGCCATGGCCACGCGGTTTTTGTTTGACAACATTGTCACTCGTTTCGGTTGCCCCAAGATATTGCTGAGTGATCAAGGAAGCCACTTTCTCACACCATCAGCGCATTGACAGAGGAACTGCAGATACAGCATAAGAAGAGTACGCCATATCATCCACAAGAAAATGGCACGGTGGAAGCTTTCAACAAGATATTGGAGCATGCGCTGACAAAGGTGTGCAATGCGAACCGCAATGACTAAGATCTGAAAATCCTAGTAGTGTTGTGGGCGTATCACACCATGTGTAAAAGGTTGACTAGTCAGATACCATTCAAGTTAGTGTATGGACAAGAAGCAATTATGCCAATGGAGTACATCGTTTCGAGTATGCACATAGCGACAACGACGGGCATGGATGATGCAGCGACATTAGAAGAACGTCTAGCATAGTTAGTACAGCTGGAGGAAGATCTCTTTCTCATAGGATTCCACCAGGGGGTGGAGAAGGATCGTCAAAAGGCTTGGCACGATCACCACATCAAAAACAAACAGTTTCAGCAAGGTGACTTGGTGCTGTTGTATGACAACAAGTTTATGAAACATCCAGGAAAATTGCAGATGCATTAGCTTGGTCTGTATCGCATCAGTAGCTTCACTTCAGGAGGTGCAGTACAGTTGCAGCAGTTGGACAGAGCGATGCTCCCAAATTTGATTAATGGT
The DNA here is from genome assembly GCA_027924585.1 of Larix kaempferi. Lineage (NCBI taxonomy): Eukaryota > Viridiplantae > Streptophyta > Pinopsida > Pinales > Pinaceae > Larix > Larix kaempferi. The sequence goes on along the minus strand of BSBM01000994.1, from coordinate 19,749,671 downwards.
AGCAGGTTGAAGCCCTTTTGGTCGGGCTTGGAACAGCGCGATGCCTGAGTCACATCGACGAAAAAAAAAGAGAATTTTTTGCAGGTTGATCGGTGGTAGGATGGCGCACCGACAAAGATGAGAATGCGTAGGCAGGGAGGCTTGTGTCGTAAGTTAGGAGTGGTCCGCAAGAGTAGCAGGGTCACGACTGGGTAAAATTAGAAATCATTATGAATTATTCGCAGATGAAACTTTTTCCTTTTGGGAAGGTATGATCGTTAGTCGAATCGGATTATGCCAGAAGAACACATTTTTGGCACAAGGAATACACCATGGCAGCATGGCCGATGGCACCTGGGGTGATGGTTTTCACACTTGGCACGAATGGAGACCGGCGGCAGTATGGCTGCCACGCCGCCCGTCAGAAGTCTGGTTCATACTCACACAGAACAACAGAAGGATATGATTCGCATCTAACGTGAACAAGTGGTGCAAATGATTGCTGAGGCAGATGACTGGACGAACACGATGTATAAATATAGGAACCAGAGGATAGTAGAGCATAGAGGCTTTCCAATCAAGAGGTGTTATGCTATGAGAGGGTCGGGCATCTAGCTAAGTTAGGAATTCCAAGGAGGCTGTGGAAATGATTCATTTCATTTCATGTGGTAGCACACCAGGCACGCTAAGGGCCCGAATGATGAGTGTGCATGAGCCCCTGGAGCAATCCGCACCGAGGACACTCGGGGGTTACAAGCATGAAGCCTATTCCGAGATGTCTAGGAATTTTGTGATAGTTTGAAGTATCGTGGTCCGTGTGAACACAAAAAGGATGGGGGTGGCAGCCCTCGGGTCCCTGTAGCATGTGCTTACTAGTGCAAAATAGATGTGCTAGAATCGCTTGCCTGTTTTGCACCTCGGCGCTATTCGTGAACTTCTCCTCCGTCTGCAATCGATCCCTCAAGACTGGAGGATGAGTTTGCACGGTACATAATGACAAGTTGGGGAATGACCACTTCTGAGTGAGAGGTACACGACAACAAGTCGATGATCCACATAGCATAATGAATAGGACAAAATAGCGCGATCCAGACAACAAGAACAGTTGTAGAAACAAAGTTCAGCCATAGCCGAGTCAAGAATACACCATGTCCAGTTGACGTGGCTCGAGGGCAAGCTACAAGATTGTGTTGGGGGCCTGTTGGCAGGCGGTTTGGTAAGGTAGAATCACAGCATCACTGATGCTGTGACAAGTCAGAAGATATCATGGAAGGCGGAGAGTTGGGCGTAAAGAAGATTATTTTATGTATTTTTTAGTTAGTTATACTGCATTATGCGGGTTTTGGGTCATTTGGACCGAATGTTATGTAATTTTGGGTCAATTGTACCGCAGTATGCGGGTTTTTGGGCCATTTGGACCGCGTTAGTTAGATTTTGGGTCATTTGCTCAAAATGTCAATTAGGAAGTTGTTAATAAGTGGACAAGCAATGTAAAGGCAGAAGCCTATTTATAGTCATAGAGTCATATGTTTTGGAGAGCATGATCCGAAACTGAAGGTTGAGCTGATATGTGTCTATAGATGTGATCAAGAGTTAGCTGCGAGGTCTGTGTTTTGCGGGGATATTGTATCTGGGTTTTGCAGAAGTAATATGACATGACGGAACTGTTTTGTGAAATTTCCTGTGTATCTTTCGTCACTTATGGTAATGCATGTTGCAATTTATGAATGATGCCTATGTTTTCTTGCTGCAACTAATGCTTAATGTTATACTTGTTGCGATGAAAGATCCTGTTGAATGATGCTATGAATATAAATGAAGTTAAATTTGAATGCATAGATCTCTCTTTGAATGTTGCGATAAGTTAAGTAATTGTTTCCACAAACATCCTCCTTCATTCGACGGAAACATGGTTCCATCCACTCTCCCTTGAACACCTTGGGTGAGACCTCATCTGCTCCGCAGGTGTTGCAGGATGGGGTAAAACTTGTATGGTCTGGTGCTCAGGGAGATCGCGGTGGGTTGGTGTTGACAGAGATGGGAACCCCTGTCAACTGGGTTTGAGTCAACAACAACTTTAATAGTAGAATAGCTATCTAAGAAAAGACATATGGGATGCACAAGGTACATATAAGATTGATGCAGTAGTTAATGACACATGATCAATGAGAAATAATCACTGTAGATAAGGAAATATAGTTGCTAGTCTAATTGTACACTTACATTAGATCACATCACAATGTATAAAGAAATTGGGACTGTAGAGTGGAGACACTTTGTATACCAGTATCTTGCAAAGGATTGAGGAAACCCCATACAAGAAGATATATTCGAGTGTCTAAAGATCTATTAGGACCTCAAAAGAATGTACATGTGAGTTCAATGACTAGATTCATACATTTACAATTCTATATTTGAAGAATGCAGGTACAATCATTAAATCAACTCTCAACCATCTACATTGGGACAAAGGCATTGAAAGCTATGCACATTGAATCATGCAGGAAAACTATAGATAAGATAAGATAATTTTATTAATGTACAAAAAATAACCACAAAACTAGGTCAATGGGACTTTGTGTTACCATGATGTCAACATAGTGATAATCTTTTACAATTTGTTGCCACATTGAGTATTTTCTGTTAGGATATTCCTATACGCCATCCTAGTCCTACCCGTATTTTCATTATTTGAATTTTCAGTCTTGCATGCATTCCTGTATGTAGCATGCATTCTGCATGCATGCATCCCAGTCATCAGTCCTAGCACCTAGCCTTAGTTAGCCAGCCCCTGGGAGCTTCTCTCAGATTAGTTTTAACCCTCCTAGAGCTTAGTGTGCCCTTCCTCCTTGATTTAAGGAAGCCCCTCGCCCTCTCTCACCTACCACTCAGTTTCATTTCAGTTAATTGAGTTAGCTCTAGTTATTTCCTTGATTTAAGGAAAGACTGACTCTCAACTGACTGTATCACTCTGATGGGCCTCCGATGAGACTAGACTACCCATTCTGACTCCAGTTAGCTCCTCATGTGCCCTCCACTGAGCCTCCTTCATTCAGTTACTGTCTCCATGTGCTAGTTACACTCAGTTACACCTACCACACTCAGTTAGACTCAGTTTGACTGATGGTTGATAGTTACTTGAGCATTGATGACTCCACTGATGATGATGTAGACTTCTAGTTGTGCTTCGATGACACTCTAGTGATATTTTGATCACTCCATGAAGGCTAATTCGAATTTCCACCTTTGGCATTCAAATCCTCATGCATTGTATTATTTATTTATCCATTTGTGATTAATGAATTACTATGTGTGAAGTCTTTTTGCTTCTATCCGAGTTCTACTGTATTATTATTCTATTGCTCATCTTACTGCATTGACCACTCTTAATCTTATTCCTAAATTCTTTCATTGTGAGGTATACATCAGCTCTTAGATCTGCTGTGAGGATTTTCACATGGTATCAGAGCTTGTTGAGAGTATTGTCTATCTCCATTCCTGAGAGTTTTTTGCAGGTTAATATCAAGATTTCGAGTGCAGCAGTTGTAGCAGTTTATGCATTTTTGCAGCAATAGCAGTTGCAAATATTTTCTATTGTTTTTGCAGGTCTTCAAACAGCTTCCATGTATTCATCAGGAATTACTCCTCTTTCTCCATTCAACTATGATGAATGGAAACCACAAATGATAGCACATTTGAAGAGACATGGTCTCTTTGATTATTGTTTTGAAAGAGAGTTCGAATCCTCTAAAGAAGGGTATGACTGGTTAAATGAAGGTGAAATAGCTTGTGCAGCCATGCTATGTCTCGATGCATGTTATATGACCTCCCTGATGTTGGATCTTCAAAAGAGCTATGGTCCCATCTGGATGAAAGATTTGGCAAACATAATGAAGGAATTGGTCCAAACCCTTTCGAGAGCAAGAAAAGTGTTGCATTTTCCATCCTTGATGATCTGATTGATCATGAATCAGTATCAAACATATCTCACATTGAAGTTAGCCACAAATAAGAAGAACTTCCAGATTCTACACTCATGCTCCAAATTTCTTCTATTTCGAATTATGTGCTAGCTCACACTCTAGAAATTGCAGAAGGTCCTAAATCGTCTATTGCACCAGAGTTTGTTGGTTTGCATCATGATCTATTGAATGTTTCGGAGGTAAAATTAGCCATTGGAGGTAATGCATTCGCTCTCCTTGATCACTCACCTCTTATGTACTACTATATGATCATTATTTCATGCTTTCAGAAGGTTATTGAAGATAATGGCCATTGCCATTCGCTTGGGATAATTTCTCATGCACTTACTGGTTTTGATCTCACCTCTAATGGTTCAAAGGAGATCTTGAGAAACCATGTTTCAAGTCTTGGAGCTGATTTAAAATCCAAGCAATCACTACTTGCGATAATTTCTCATGCATATGATGGTTTTGATCTCACCCTTGCTGGTTCAAAGGAGATCTCAAGAAACCATTTATCAAGTCTTGGAGCTGATTTGGATTCCAAGCAATCACTGTTATTTGATTGTTCTTTTTGGCATAATATCACCCATGATGGTTTGAAGGAGAAGACAAAAGACTATCTGCACATTCATAGATTTGATCCTACCTCAGTTGATTCAAATCACAGGTTCAAGGATCATCCTCATACTTTTGGATTTGTTCTCATCACATTCGATCTGAAGAGCAAGTACAAGCACATTCTTTCTGAGCATGATCCACTTCTTCCCAAGAAGAAGATACCTCCAGACATATGACCAAGCATCACACCTTCTTGATTTTGGAGAATTTATTTTTTTGTGTGCCTTACAGTCTATTTTGAGGGGGGGTATTTTTCCCATGAGGTTTTCCCCATTTCCTCGGTTTATTGACTTTTATTATTCATTGTATTGGGTGACCTTTGGTCTCAGTTACCAGGGCCCAGGATGGATTAAGGGGGGTTGTTAGGATATTCCTATACTCCATCCTAGTCCTACTAGCATTTTCAGTCTTGCATGCATTCCTGCATGTAGCATGGATTCTGCATGCATCCCAGTCATCAGTCCCAACACCTAGCCTCAGTTATCCATCCCCCAGGAGCTTCTCTCAGATCAGGTTTATCCCTCCTAGAGCTTAGTGCGCCCTTCCTCCTTGATTTAAGGAAGCCACTCACCCTCTCTCACCTACCACTCAGTTTCACTTCAATTAATTGAGTTATCTCTAGTTATTTCCTTGATTTAAGGAAAGACTGACTCTCAAGTGACTGTATCACTCTGATGGACCTCTGATGAGACTAGACTACCCATTCTGACTCCAGTTAGCTCCTCATGCACCCTCCACTGAGTCTCCTTCATTTAGTTAGTGTCTCCATGTGCCAGTTACACTCAGTTACACCTACCACACTCAGTTAGACTCAGTTTAACTGATGGTTGACAGTTACTTGAGCATTGATGACTCCACTGATGATGATGTAGACTTCTAGTTGTGCTCCGATGACACTCCAGTGATCTTTTGATCACTCCATGAAGGCTAATTCGAATTGCCACCTTTGGCATTCGAATCCTCATGCATTGTATTATTTATTTGTCCATTTGTGATTAATGAATTAGTGTGTGTGAAGTATTTTTGCTTCTATCCAAATTCTACTATATTATTATTCTGTTGCTCATCTTACTGCATTGACCATTCTTAATCTTATTCCTAAATTCTTTCATTTTGAGGTATACATCAGCTCTTAGATCTGCTGTGAGGATTTTCAAATTTTCTACATAACGTATATTGTTGTAGTTGATGTCAAGGTTGGATGTTGGGTAGTGAGTGGCCAATCAATTTGGTATTGTCTCTCTTTATAGATTCAACTGTAAGTCAATTACAAGTTCAAGGACATAAAGTCATATGTCAAGTGGCTAGTGTCCAATTGGTTCGGTTTACCTCTATCAAGTTGGGTATAAGTTGACTACTAAGACATGGGCTAAATGAATCGACTCTTGTTAATTTATCCACTGATCACAAATATAGGATATAAGGAAGATACTGACAATGAATAAAGGGGGAGTAATTATATGATTTTTGTATCTCTTCTTACTATCCATTCACTTAAATCTCGTAATATCCTTATTCTGGTACACATTTAGGGATTGTTTAAATTAGATGGATATACCATCTAAATCTTGCAAATTCAAGAGTATTGAACAAATTACAAAATTAATTTTCTATATTTTACTACTCAAAATTGAAAGTTGATAAAGTTGTTTAATGGTATAGCATTTAATATGCATTCATAGAATATCTAATGTAGTCTCATATTACTATACGAGAAATGAAAATGAAGGAAACTTTATACCAAATGAAAGAGAAAGCTTGTATGAAAAGGAAGCATACTCAAACTGCACATCATCATGGCATGACATCACAATTGAAAATATTATAGAATGGGGCCATAAGATCATAGCTATATTTCCCATTTTTCAATTTCAGTTCCTTTTGTATGATTAAGCACGCCATCTTACAATGGGGCATGGCATTTAGTAGTTTTCATCATGACTCCTCATAACTAAGTTGTTGACAAACATGTGTAGTTCTTTCCTCTTCTGATCTTCACTTGGACAAGGCATGCTCTGAGAAGGGACATATTTCTAATGGACTCAAATTTAGGCTAGATGGGGGAAACACACATATAAGGAAACGAAACATCCACCAACAAAATAAAAAGGGAAGGAAAAAAATTGACTTGATTACCATAATAACATCTTACTAGGTTAATTAAAGAGATAATAACAAAAATCCAAAGGGATTGATTGATTTTATTCTCTTCAGTTCTCAATAATGTGGTGGTGATATTTTTATCAGGACTGCTTACCAATCGGTTTTTCCACAACCCCCACACGAATGCCTTGATTTCCTCCTTTGTTTTGATGAAAGAAATTTCTAAAACCACATTTATGAACAATAGTCTACAAATTAGATAATTATTAAATTGAACTTTTGATACTTTTGTAGTTGGAAGTGTGACAATATATCATTTCTCCATTTCCCCGTCTTCGAGACTTGCAAACAAAGATGTAGTTGTCTTTCAAAAACCATGTCATTGCAATAATCCAAATTTAGTGAAACGTGATAAATCACATTTGGTTGTTATTGAAAGCATTAAAAGTTCATCAAGAAAATAGGCCCGCTTGAATACCACATGGATTGCATTGCATAATGATTGTCAGAAACACTTCATAAAGTAGGCATGCATACAACAGTATTATACAGTTCTTATAAGTGATTAGTGTAATATTCAATTCATGATACATAAGCATCCATGCTTATATAATGTTTCCCATAATTGTGGAATTTTAGTTCTTGGGATAAAAAACGTTTGCAAGGCTAGTTATCATATTTATTAAATTATGACTTGTCTTCATTTGGGATCTATAGGGTAGGCATAATATTGATGCATCAATTGGGTAATGTTTTCTTTGCAAGAAGCATAACATTCAATTTCTGTAGGTTTCCTTATTGTAAGGGGATGGTCCACAATTTAACAAGCCATGCAACACAAGGATATACACCTTGTTGTTGTTGATGTATATGTAACATTGGAATTTATTTCATATATGTATGTTGTACTCCTATAGAGATGGTATTATTCCTCTATACAAAAGTGTTTGTATTTCTATAGAGATGTTATTATTCCTCTATATGGAAGTGTCGTCATTTATATTGTAAGTGCCGTAACTTATACTTGATGGGTTATTAGACCACCTTGTTGGGGTCGGCCCTATATAAGTCATGTGGGTCAAAGGGTTATTAGACCACCCTTTTGGGTGTCGGCCCAGTCAGCATTGTGTTATGTGGTTAAGTTGAGGCCGACCTAGTAAAGGTTATTAGGCAAGTCAAGTCAAGTATAAATAGAGTGCGGGAGGCACTCTATTTGATCATTTTATTCTCTCACACACTCTTTGGAGAGTGGCGCACTTGTGGAGTAGGAGAAGATGTTGCTAAGAGATGTCTATCTCTTATGCTTGGGTTGTATCATTGCTCTATCTATCTCTGAGGAAGTTATTGGGGTTTTTCACCTTTATGGTTTTCCCCAAGTAAACTCTGTGTCTCTTATGTGCTTACATTATTGTGTCCATGATTGATATGATGTAGATATGTTGTACATGTTGTTCTCTTAGTTAATATCCTAGATTATATTGAATTAAATTCTGAAAAGATAATATGGTATCAGATCTAGCCTGAAAGAAGGCATGGTATGGCATGTATGACACTTTTTGCACTTGCGATGCTAGGGCTTGATATAGAAAAAACTAGTCATCGTAGCACTTTCGCTATAAATACATTTTGGAGACGTTTTCAGATCTGAAACTTTTACAGGTTGAATATCAGATCCCCATGTACCTTGTGTCCAAAGGAAAACTTCTAATTCGATGTACTTTGTGTTTTATGATCTGTACAATCTAGGGTTTCTGCCTCTTCCAAATCTGAGTCATAAACAGGTGAGCTAGGAAAAAAGGTCATAACTCGGGATAGGAAGCTCCAAAGGAAATTTCGTAAAAAGTGACAGGTAGTGCATGGACTGTACTTTCTCAGCTGATTGTTTCACAGGCTGAAACTGAACCAATGACACGTGGAACTCCGTACAAGTTCACTCTCCTGTTTTATCCCATAAATAGGTCACATTGCGACACTTGGCATAACTCTCTCTCAGAGAATCCATTTAAGGTCATACTTGTGGGGTTGGAAATATGACAAGTCAGGATACCACAAGAAAATGTTTCAGACCCTGTGGATCAAAAAGTTCGGAGTTACACTAGAAACAATCAGGTGCATATTTCTGTCAAAACAGAATTGTTTTTTAGCACCTTCATTCATGGTTTCGGGAATTTAGGGTTTCGGAGAAAGTTGGAATTTTTGTAATCGAAGACCACGGCTGAATGATACTCATCAAAATCAAAATTTAGAGACCAAGATCATATTTTTTGGTTGGGTAGAAGGCTGGGCTTGATCAGACCCTAGTTCAGGACTTTGATCGGAAAAGTGGAAAATTAGGGCTTCTACAAAAATGGGAATTTTTTAAATCTGTGACCATGGATGGAAGATCCTCAAAAAAATAGAAGCTTAGAGCTTTGGATTGAACCTTTTGATTGGGAAGAAGGGTGAGCTTTATCAAACCCTAGTTCCGGGTCATGTCTAGTGAATCTAGAAGTTTCAAAGGCAAATTTGAGGGGTGAAACTTTGCAGTTTTGAAATTCTGAGCATATCGGCTTGATCAGCTCATCAAGGCCCATCTTTCTATCCTTTCAGAAATTTGAAATTCAAAATTTGAATTTATAGGGTTTCTCTGACAAACCCTAATCCAACTCCAGATCCAGTTCCTGCAAATCAAGTGGATTGGGTTAATCCTAGAAGAGAATGGATTGGCCACCGGCATAAGTGAAGAAGTTCCCGTTTCAGAGGGAGATAAGGCTAAGGCCTTACATAAGAAGATTACAAGCAATCTCGACGGGTATGACTTATCTAGGTATGTTTCAATATTTGTTCATGATTAAGTCTATGGTATGTTTGTCTTCATATTATTACGGTTAATACAATCTTGATTAAATTTAGATTTTTCGTATCACCTTAATAAAATTATGAATGCATGATATAAGATATTCATTGATTAGGGTGTTGACACTTATGATTGTACTAATGGATTATGGTGTTGTATGAGGTTTATGTTGTCCGCTAACATGAAAGGTACACCAAGAAAGACAAATCATGTTCTAGTTCAAGAACATATGATCATGGTGACATGAATACAAAGATTCATCCATTGTCATGGATCACATAGAAGATCTATTTACGAGGTATGTATAACTTGGTTCTATAATGGTTAACGTATGAGATATGCAGGTTACTAGCACAAGTCATTGAAGAGAACAAGAAGACATCATGTGGGTATGTTAGACATAACTAGCTAACATACTAATCCAGCTATGTTTTTCCTATATCAAGTTAGAATCCTACCTTTTGATAGGATCTCTTATATAAGTATACATGGCATGATTGATAATGATTATTCATATGTTTGAATAATCATGGGTGTAGGCATATTATGTTTCTTACTTTAATTTATGATATGACTAACCAGAAAAGTCCTTTGGTCAAATAAGAATATGCATGAGTAAAAGAAGTAGTCCCTAAAACCTTGAATACTAATGTTTATAATCTGTGTTTGAAATGATCATGACTATACATGTTTAAGATTATTGTGTTTTGATTATACTAATGAATGTATGATGATGTATGAGATCTCGAGGGTAACACAATGATGATACTAGTAAGCATGCATAGTGATCAAGGATGGATATAAGTTCAAGGATAGGTAATCCAGGAAGCAAAGATCAAGAGGCAGCACACATTAGTAGTTTCTGCAAAGATGCAGATATTCAGAGGGAGTCGACCACTTCTCACATTCCACATCAGAATGGAGTTGCAAAGATTCAGAGGGAGTCCACCCAACAACCAAACAAAGATAAGTATTTGAATTATCATTTCTTGCATATTTGATTGTTTAAATAATACTGTTCAATGATGTATATACTAATGTTCCTAGAATTAGGTTGTGTATTTTTGGCATATTAAAATAATTGCATTAATGAACAGCATACTACTAATATGCATGTAATGGGTAAGTGGCCTATTGCACTGTACAACATTCCATTGCTACTTATATAGAATGAAACCTCTTTGCTGACATGTTGGGAGTTGTGCACACTCTTAACAATGTTCTGGTAGAGATTGCAAGGCATCTAGAAAGTTACAGGATATGGATAAATGTTGTATTGAAGCATTGGCTAAAAATAATTGCATGACTGTATGACATATTTATTTATGTGTAAGAATTTGTTCTGAAAACTATGAGAAGTTTCTAATCATGCAAATTAACTTGTTTTGTAGGAAAGATCGTATACGAGCACCTACAAAAGAAGGAGTACAACATTTGTTTCAGCAACAAAATTATCTATTGAAGATATTGAATATATTGAAGTTCCCAGGATTCGGGAAGAATGCCATGATCAAGGAGTACCAGTCGATCATGAAGAATGATGTTTGGGATGCAGTCCCAACACTTGAAGGGAAGTCTGTTGTGACTTCCAAATGGATCTATAAGATCAAGCATGCTGCAGATGGTAGCATGGAGAAATACAAAGCGAGGTTTGTAGCTTGTGGCTTCTCCTAGAAAGAGGGATTGAGTATGAAGAGACTTATACACCTATATCCAGGCACACTTCATTCAGATCAGTACTTTCTCTGGCCGCAGTGATGAAATGGAAGATACACTAGATGGATGTCGAGACATCTTTCTTGAATGGTGTAGTCGAAGAGGAAGTGTATGTGGAGCATCCACTCGGGTTTGAGACACATGAACGAGAGTCATATGTGTGCATACTGAAGAAATCCTTATATGGCTTGAAGCAAGCTCTCGGGACTTGGTATGGTAGGATGGACGGTTTCCTATCCAGTTTGGGATTTACCAAGAGAAAAGAAGATTCCAACCTTTATTAAAAGGTTGAGGAAGGCAATCCAGTGATACTGCTTATGTATGTGGATGATCTGTTTGTAACAGGTAATGATAGTTTGATTGCCGATACCAAGAGGAAGCTTGCAGCCGAGTTCGAGATGAAGAACTTGGGGATGATGCACTATTTTCTAGGCATGGAGGTGTGGCAGAGTGCAAATGGTACCTTCCTTGGACAAGGGAAGTATGCAGTAGAGATCCTAAAGAGGTTCGGGATGATGGACTGTAAGGCCATGGCCACACCTATGGCATCGAACCTAAAGCTTCTGTGTGATGCTTCATCTGATCCGGTTGATGTCACAATGTATCATCAGATGATTGGGTCCTTGATGTACCTGACGAACACGAGACCAGATATTTTCTTTGCGGTGAACACATTGAGCTAGTTCCTGATGGATACCAGAGGTGTTCACCTGGTTGCTGTAAAGCATATTCTGAGGTACCTGAAGGGTACAGTTGATTATGGGATCAAGTATGATGCAAATCAAAAGTTTAACCTACAGGGTTATGTTGATTTAGATTGGGTAGTGCTACAGATAAGAAGAGCACATCTGGGTGTTGCTTCAGTATGGGATCAGATGTGATCTCTTGGATTAGCAGGAAGCAATCCTGCATAGCACTGAGTACAGTTGAAGCAGAGTATGTTGCAGCATGTTCAGCTAGTTGTGAGGTAGTATGGCTCCGGAAGCTATTGTCTGAGTTATTTGATCTCCTGTTGGAGGCTACTGGTATCTTTTGTGACAACCAGAGTTGTGTGAAGCTATCTGAGAACCTGGTGTTCCACGACAGGTCAAAGCACATTGAGATCAAATTTCACTATATCAAGGATATGGTGCAGAGAGGAGCAGTAAAGCTCCTATATGTTGCGATGGATGAGCAGGTTGCAGATGTACTGACAAAACCACTAGCTAGAGTGAAGTTCGAGTACTTCAGAGAGAGGCTTGGTGTTCTTCAAATCGACGACACTTCGAGGAATAAGTGATGGACACATCTGCTGGAGCCATTCCAAGCATGTTGAGAGGAGGATCCTTTCCATGGCCATGGATGTAATCGTTGGATGATGAGCATCAGGACATTGCTCCAGTTACTGTATTTGTATATGCATCATGTTGGATACTTTGATCAGTGTGATCATGTATTTTTATATGCATCATGTTGGATGCTTGATATGATCAGTTGGATCATATATATGTATATGCATCATGTTGGATGTTTGATATGATCAGTTGGATCATATATATGTAGATGCATCATGTTGGATGCTTGTTATGATCAGTTGGATCATGGATTTGGAGAAGTATTAGGTGGATACTTGTATGATCAGGTAGATCATGTATTTGTATATGTATCAGGTGGATACTTGTATGATCAGGTAGATCATATATTTGTATATGTATCAGGTGGATACTTGTATGATCAGGTAGATCATGTACTTATGTATGTATTAGGTGGATGCATTATGTATATCAGATGGATGCATTGTATGATCAGGTAGATCATGTATGATGATATGTATCAGGTAGATACTTTGTATGCATTAGATGGACATATCTTTTGATCAGGATAATCACAGATGACGAGCTTTAGGATGTTGCTCCAGATGATATGCATCAAGTTGATGCTATGATGATGATCAGGATGATCACAAATGACGAGCTTCAGGATGTTGCCCCAGATGATATGCATCAAGTTGATGCTATGATGATGATCAGGATGATCACAGATGAAGAGCTTCAGGATGTTGCTCCAGATGATATGCATCAGGTTGATGCTATGATGATGATCAGGTTGATCATGTACATCAAGATGATGTATGGTGAGTATCGGTTTGATACTCTATGGTTGTGGATAGGTTGTGCAGGTAACATAGAAAAGGTCCTTTGAAATCTGGACAGGTAGAGTCGTGTGCTCGTAACATCCTGGGATGCTCTATCGAGTTCCAGACAGGTAGAGCGGTGTGCTCGTAACATCCTGGGATGCTCTGAGTAGGTTTTTCTATAGTTTCACATAGAAAAGATCCTTTAAAATACGGACAGGTAGAGTGGTGTGCTCATAACATCCTGGGATGCTCTATCGAGATCCGGATAGGTAGAGCAGTTTGCTCATAACATCTTGGGATTCTCTAAGTAGGTTTTGCAAAAGTTCACATAGAAAAGATCCTTTAAAATCCGGATAGGTAGAGCGGTGTGCTCGTAACAGCCTGGGATTCTCTAGCGAGATCCATACAGGTAGAGCGGTTTGCTCATAACATCCTGGGATGCTCTGAGTAGGTTTTGTGAAGGTCAACATGTAAAAGATCCTGGTAGATCCGATAGGTTGAGCAGTGTGCTCGTAGTCAGTCCTGGGATGCTCTTTCGAGGTTTTGTTGAGACACGTAATCAGTCCTGAGTATTCCACAGTATGGCCAGTGATGATGAAGGCCTACAAGTTGTGGGCCAACATCCAGTATGAAAAAGGACTGGCTCTGTAGAACTTCCTATGACGAGTAGATTCAGAGATTTATTGAGATAGCAGCGGAAGTGACGATAACTATGACTCGGTGACGATTATCCAATGACGATGATCCATAGAAGAAGACTTGTGCTAGAAGACCTGTGTCGATAAATACCTTCCTATTTAAGAGGGAGTGTTGATGTATATGTAACTTCGAAATGTATTTCATATATGTATATTGCACTCCTATAGAGATGGTATTATTCCTCTATACGGAAGTGTTTGTATTCCTATAGAGATGTTATTATTCCTTTATACGGAAGTGTCGTCATTTATATTGTAAGTGCCGTAACTTATACTTGATGGGTTATTAGACTAGCTTGTTGGGGTCGGCCCTGTATAAGTCATGTGGGTCAAAGGGTTATTAGACCACCCTATTGTGTGTCAGCCCAGTCAACATTGTGTTATGTGGTTAAGTTGAGGCCGACCTAATAAAGGTTATTAGGCAAGTCAAGTCAAGTATAAATAGAGTGCGGGAGGCACTCTATTTGATCATTCTATTCTCTCACACACTCTTTGGAGAGTGGTGCACTTGTGGAGGAGGAGAAGTTGCTTCTAAGAGATGTCTATCTCTTATGCTTGGGTTGTATCATTGCTCTATCTATCTCTGAGGAAGTTATTGGGGCTTTTCACCTTTATGGTTTTCCCCAAGTAAACTCTGTGTCTCTTATGTTCTTGCATCATTGTGTCCGTGATTGATATGATGTAGATATGCTGTACATGTTGTTCTCTCAGTTAAGATCCTAGATCAGATTGAAGTAAATTCTGAAAAATTAACAGTTGTCAATTGGGTGTAGCACAGGTGGTTGAGTGGAGAAATGTTATCATCTCCATCCAAGTTCAATTCTTGTTTTTGACATGTTTTCTCTTCATTAGTCAAATGTTGAATGAGCTCTTTTGAGTTGATTATTGATCACGACTGGCAATGTACCAATAATATTACCATTCTTGATGGGCTTGAGAACGACGAATTGTATTCCAAGGAAAAAGAAAAAGGATATACACCACTATTATGAGAAAAATCACTTATGTATTGGTTGATGAGAAATACCATGTTGAGGAAAGATCACATGATATTAGAGAGAGATAGAGGGACTTAGGGATATCGATAGAATTATATTGTTGGCCAAAATAATCGTTGACCTCTCATTAAGGTATTGAATTCTAACAAAGGGGTTGATGTCTTTGAAATTTTATGACACTACTAGTAAGGTAAAGTATGGTGTTTTTTATGGTTTCTTCTAATGATCAAATATTAAGGTCTACTCTTAATTTCAAGTTGAAGGGTATATATTCATCCAACTCTTCTATGATGAAAAGTTTCAGATGTAGTGGTACTTTAATTCATAAGAATAAAATAAATATAAACTTTCGAGAGAGGAAAAGTGTGGAAACTTGAAAGGGGTTCCATCCCTTTAGAATCCAAATTAGCTTTAAGTTCCATAGCTTCTGCTTCACTCATGGCCTACCAAGATGTCTCACACAAAAAATAACCATCAAAAATAGGATAAGCCAACTCTTCCATTCAGTGCACCCAACTTTTAGAAGAATAGGAGAGATGACAATACATAAATACTTTTAAGTAAAACTTCAGGGAGGTAGAATATTCAAAAATCCCACACAAGCTTAACAAGCAAGGTAAATAAAACTTGGAATAACGATATAACCATTTTGGATTTTTATTCTTACAATGCCATCAATACATTATAAAGTACAAGAAAGAACGTAAAGATAGTATTCACCTTTTAACCAAGTGATATCCCTGATAACGCATTTATGTTTTCTCATATTTCACCATCAGATCTATGAAATTTTTGACATGCCCAGATGCTTTCAAGGCAACTTCAGGTGTGACACAGGGAGTGCATAGGGACAATCAACCTCCAACATGTTCTCTTTTAAGACATAGTGCTAGAAAATTAAATAATGTTATAAATGTTTCCAGATTCTAAACTACAAGAAACTAAATTGATATTATAATGTACAAAATGAAATACTTACAAGAAATAGCCATGTACTATAGGCCACATCCACCTATCAGTTTAAAGTAATTATCACAATATTGTGGCTTTGCTAGATATCGAATATATAAACTAGAACCCAAAATTTGACTGGCATCAGAATGGGAGAGTAGTGGGTCTATGATGAGATGAGAAAAATCTAAGAGCATGAGTGAGTACCAATAGCCCAAATAAATAGTGGATAAACGATTACTAGTTACTAGTATTGGTTGGCTAGTAAAGAATAAGGCATTTCATAGACACCAATATTAGTTGGTTGGTAAATAAAGGGGCATTTCATAAGAATCCATTAACGATCATTGTTTCATGTGATTAGGACCAAGTGCAATTCTTGGGTGAATTTGGTGGAATAAGTACCCCTATACATGGCTTCTAATCCAAAGGGATCTTTCTAGAGTGTTGTAAAAAAATTATAGTACTACATTCCATCCTAATATACCCAAAGTAGGGAAGGAACATTTGCAGCGTGGTAGTAAAAGGACACATCTTGTTAAATGAACCAATAAAGGGTAAACTAGCAATTTCCCCTCAAGGTGCAAAAAGTATGTTGTTATAAGGTGAAGAGATCAAAATATTATATTTTATTTTTAAATTCCATTGGGGATTGAAATGGTGTGAAAACGAAGGAGTTAAAAACTTATTGATCTACATTAATGTTTTTTGGTGTAATCTCCAAATTTGTTTATATGCTTCAAGTGATTGGGGATAAAAACCCTTGATTTGATTTGTAGTGTCAAAATATTTATGTGTCAAGGGATTCAACCTCCATTATTGATCTTACAAACCCAAGAATGATCTCTAGCTCTATGTGCATTATGGAGTGAATGCACCTTCCTAAGAGTCAGTAGATAAGATCGATATATGCAATTTTGATTGATGTTCTCCACTTGTATACATGAGACATTTTATGTGTCAAAATGCATGCATACTTGTGAAATTTTTGTTATCCATGTGTTTGATTAACTCAAACAATGACGAGATATATTCTGATTTAGGTCAGTGAAATCTAAGCAAATTGGACATGGGTTACTCTAAAAACTAAATGGTCACTTAATTTGTGCTTAATTTCCATAATGAATGGAATTGAAAGATGGGTCAACATAGATTTTTTGTGCAAAACTAATAGTTTCTTAACATTGTTTGATACACAAACTATACATAATCATCATAATAGTTTGGGAAGGAAATCCATGTGGTTGAAGATAAGATAGACGAGGAAGCTACACTTATTTTGCTTGAATCTAGGAGGATTATTGTACTTGAATATTAGATATATGAACCAATTGCACTCATTTTAATTCCAATTGAGGGATATGGATGATATTGTGATGCCTTCCTTACTTGATGAAGCTAGTACAATTTCAATTTTGTGGACCACAGGGTTCAAAATGCCCTCTCTTTTTATCTTTGAAGGAGGGGTTCTTCCCAAACCAAAATTCCAGTGATAACACCCTAGGGTCATACAATTAAAAAAAAATATAAACTGTTCAATTCTCTTTTTAGAAGGAATTGAATAACTAATTTTTACATAATATCAATAATATCATAGATAACAAAAAAATAAGAATAGTAGTAATAACTAACAAATTTTCTTTTAGGTAGATAGTCCCATGCATATTCAACAAATTTTTGGTTGTTATATCTAACAATTTGCATGAATTCAGTGTTCCCACATCCTCCTTGTTTTGTGAAGCTTATAAGCATGTTATGTCTAAATCAACCATCAAATAGAGGTTGAAAGAGGGAGAGAAGGCCCTGCTAATTTTTGAGAAAATATGATGAGATTTGAAATTTAAAACTTTAAGTGCAGAAATATTGAATACTTGAGTCAATGAACCATTCAATCACATGAAACATTCAACCATAACACAAGATGTACCTTGGGGAAAACCCTCAAAACAATTAGGATGAAAAACCTAGAAAATATTCAGAGTATAATTATTATAGATAGTAAAGAATGTCTTTTACATCAAGCACCCTCAGTGCAATTACAAAGCAAGAGAAAGATAGAAGAGAAACTCAAAATAATATCTTGCACAAAGAGAAGTTCCTTACCTTAAAGAGAGAAGAGAATTCACTTCACCATAAATTCACCAATCCTGTATAACATATTTATACATTATTCACATGTATCAGCTTCTATTTTTATCTTCTGACTTCATGATGAACTTTCCCTCCATCTAGGTGCATCAATATTGCATGAACAAGAGCGCCCCACTTCTCATGCAGTGCATTATATCACTGATCCGAGTCTTAGTATGAACTCGTACCTTAACTGAAAGCTTTCCCACTTGTGTCATCATGTAAGTATCACAACAAGTGTAGTTTTTCAGTTTAACATAAGTGTTATCATGCAATAACACTTAGTTAAATAGTTCTTCTTTGTAATCACTTAGTTAACTCTCTTTAACTGATTCTTTCTTGTTAACATCACTGTAGTGATAAATTTGAGTTATCCTTTTATTTATTGTAGTCTTCATTGAAGTTTAACAATTAGAATACTCTCTTAACTAATTCTTTTATGTGCAATTTGAATTCTCTCATAGCTTATCATATCTAATATTTATTGCTTGTCTTATATCCATGGTCAATATGTGTTAACTTTAATTATCTGCCATATCATATTATACTCAGAATATTTGTCAGATGTCATGATCATATTATATTATTCTCATACCAAATGATCATATGTTAAAGTAATTCACTCTAGATGTGGCTAGTCTCTAAAGGAGACTTTATAGTGGTGACCATGGTTAGTAATATATCACACAACATTAATTCTTCAACATGCAAAGAATCTACCTCTATAACTAGAGGTACACCCCATGGATACCTACTATAACTGGAGGTCCATGTGAGAATCTGACTTGGAACACAAGTCCTAAGCCTTGTCCAACAAGACTTTACAACATCATCACTTTGATACATCAAAGCATTCACCTCAACATGTGAGGAATAACCTTTTACAACTGAATGCTTAGTCATTCTTGAGTCCAACTTAAGAGATTACTCCAAGTTCCTGAATCCAACTCAGGCTCCCTACCTCAACACGTGAGGCCCAATCCTGGCTACACAATATTGGCTTGGATAATGACCCGTGATGTCATACATTTAACACTCCCTCTCAGTGAGGGAGGAATTCTATTCCATACCAAGATTGTATTGGAAGTACTTGAACTTCGTCACCGACAAAGGATTTGTTAACACATTTGCAATCTACTCATCAATAAAAATGTACTTAATTCTCACTATACATTTATGGACCATGTCTATAATTAAGTGATACTTTATTCCAATCTGCTTCGACTTATCATGAAACAAAGGGTTTTCAAAAATCTTAATGTAGCTTTGATTGTCACATCGAATGACTATAGATTCAATATTCTCATGAAACAAACCAACAAGTAGATTACTAAGCCACACTGCTTCTCGATAGGAAGTAATTGAAACAATATACTCTACTTCTATGGTACTATGGGCCATAGAGCCCTTCTTCCTACTGGACCAATATATCATATCAGGACCCAAGCTAAAACAATAGCTGGATGTACTCTTTCGGTCCAAAATGCTACCACCCCAATCAAAGTCAGTATAACCAAGTAACAACACCCCTCCACTAGAGGCATAGTTGAGTCCATAAACAATTGTACCTTGAAGATACCAAAGCACATGTTTAGTATCAACCCAATGCCTATGTCTTAGATCAAACATAAACTGACTCATAATACTCACAGGATAACATATATCTGGTCTCGATTGTATCAAGTACATCAACGTTGAACCAATAAGCTGTCTATACAAAGTGGGTTCCACTAGATCCAACCCAGAATACCACTCATGTAGTTTCCTCAAATTTGAAACCATCAGAGTACTCATGGATTTGAAATCCATCATGCCAAACCTACACAATACATCAACAGTGTACCTCCCTTTAGAAAGAAATGTCACATCTTTTCTTTTCCAAACCTCAAGGCCAAGAAAGTAGTGCATAAGACCTAATTCTTTCATCTCAAACTCAGAAGTGAGCTCCCTATTTCCCAAGCAATTATTTGTTCCTCTCCAGTATGCAACAAATCATCAACATATAGAACCGATATCAACAGTTGGTTCTTCACTACTTTGAAGTACAAATTTGGATCAGCTTCGCTCTTAGAGAATCCCAGCCTTTGAATATAGTTGTCAATTCTCTAATACCAATCCTTAAGAGCTTACTTAATCCCATACAAGGATTTATTCAATTTTCACACATGAGACTCCTTCCCATGAACCACAAACCCCTCAGGAGTCTAAATATAAACCTCTTCCTCAACCTCACCATTGAGTAAGGATGTCTTCACATCCATCTAGTGAAGATTCCATCCTAGAACATATGCAAGTGAGATCACAGCTTGAATAGTGGTGTACTTGGCCACAGGAGCGAATGTCTCTTCATATTCTATGTCTTCTTTATGATAGAAACATCTGGCAAAAAATATGGCTTTATACTTTTCAATAATTCCATTAGCATCATGCTTGATCTTGTAAATCAATCTGGAATTAACTATGGACTTCCTTTCAGGTTTAGGAACAACTTCCCAAACATCATTCTTCATAATAGACTTGTATTCATCTTACATTGCATCTTTCCATACTTGTTGCTTTGTATCTTCTTCATAGGTGGAAGGCTCTGCACTAATGTGACTCATTTGTGCAACAAACCCTGAATATTTGTCAGGTTTCTTTCACTCTTTAGAAGACCCTAATGGTGATCAATGCCTATCTGCATCTATAGTATATATTAGCACCATGCATACCTCCTCTTGTAAATAGGTTCATTGTAGTGTCCCTTTTTAATAATTTTCACAAACTAGGAAAAATTGCAATTTTTAACGAATTCAACCCTTAGACTAGTATTAACCCAACTGCTTCTGAATGGCTCCAAATGCTTCCAAATGGGGTCTAAATCAGTTTGTAAGGTATTCATACATATAATTTAGGATTATGGATGCTTAAAAACCATTTAAACACTTCTGCAACATTCACTTACAATCTGGACAAAGTATGGAAATGTAATAGTCAAATCAAGCTTCAATCCCCTAGGGGTAGTGGTCAAAGATGGCTCTCCAAATGATGTTAAAACTTTCCAAATTTCAGAACATAGGTATGGTATTGATAAATGAATTTAATTTTCTCCCCAATGTATCATCAATTATTTCTTATGAACTTCTGCAACTCCCTTAAATCAGATGTTTATATGCAAGTCTTCACATAGGGGGGAAAGCTAGTAATTTTCACCATATGTTATGAAATTCGAAATTTAGGTACCAAGGACCTGTGAAATGCTAATCAAACTTCTTCGGAACATTAATGACACTCCATACATCAACAAAATCACAGATAATGACTGATACAACTCGAAATAATGGCTCTTCAAGCTCCAACACCAAGACATAGAGAAAATGGCATCATTTATGCATTGTTTGGTCTTTTTACATAATTTCACTTGATATTTCGACCTGAGAGTTTTCTGAGTAGTAAATACAGAGTATATATATCAGAATACAAATAAATGGATATTCTTGTACTCTCACAAAGAGATCAACATCTCACCAAAGGCGTAATTCCTCCAGGGGCCCAAATATGCAAGAAAATGTGAAAGAGATGCAAGAACAAGTTGGTGATGAATGAACCACGAGCTTCCATGTAGATTCAAACTATAACTAAATACTCCATTGTATATCCAAATTAAAGGTCCAAATGGCCTCTCCAATTCCCAATTAGGATGGGAATCTTTCACCCTCGAAATTGGTGCTAAGGCAAGTAAACTAGCTCTCTACTAACTCTTCTCTCCAAATGCAAAATGCAAAATGTAAAATGATCAAAATCTGCTCTTCTTCTTTGTTCCTGACTTTATAAACTTCCTAAGGCTTCCCAAATTCTAATTCCATCCATGAGCTTCATGCCAACTCAATTTGGGAAGATATTCCCAAGTATGCCACTTGTCCTTCCAATTCTAGCCTCCTCCTTCACCAAATTCAAATTGTTGTCTCTTTGGCTGCCCTAACTCACTTGGGTGCCTTCTTGGAGGATATTTTTAGCCCTGACATGTCATGTATGTCATATTTCATCCATCAGGTCTTATTTTTCAGAAATTTCATAGGCATCTTCATCATTGGTGTCATAGAAGCTAGGGAATCTAGCCCCAAGTGTCCCACTAGCTCCAAAATGCCTCCTCCTCTCCCATGGGAGTTACTCTTCCTCTACATTTCGAACTCATTGAGTAATTCCAAGTAATATTCGCTTCCAACTACCCCAAGAATAGTGGACTCCACCTTGGATTCGAATGGGTGAGAGTGGAATGCCATGTGGCATGGGGAATCTAGCTTTTTGGGGGTCCCACACCACCAATGTGTCTCCATGACCAAGTACCATCTTATTTTCTCACCATAAATATTTATTTTTCCCCTCTTAATATATTTATTCCCAAACCAAAGTCCATTTTGGTTTATTAGTCTCCTTATTCCAATTTTAATGTCTCCACCCCAACCTAGGAAACTAGTAGGTTGGTGGAATTTTCCCTACTTGATATTTATTTGAATGGGGACATTACAGTCCTCCCCACCCAAGATTGCTTTCCCTCAAGCAATATCAATTTAGTATGCTGAAAAATTGTTCCTCCTCTATCAGGTGGCCTTCCATGAGGAATGTCTCCCAAAACCTTTTCATTCTTGTGTTTCATACTGTGGGAGGACACTACCTTATTAGGATAGGTGTGCATTCCACTCAATACCCTTTGTTTTCCCTCTGAATCTTTGAATCTCATTTCATGGATTTGATAATTCATTGTATGTTCCCCTATAGAGTATAGCCATTTCACTCCCACGACCACATTAGTATAAGCAACATCAACCACATAAAAACTATCAAAAAATGTGTAATTACCTATGGTGAGTTGTAGCTTTGGAATCCATGTTTTGCACTCCATAGTATGGTGACCTGGAATGATGACTGTGAATCCCTCGAATGGTTCAGTAGGTAGCTTTCTCCTCTCCACCATGGATGCATCGATGAATTTATGTGTGGCTCTTCCATCTACCAATACCAAAACCCTTTGTCCTTCTACAGCTCCTTGGCATCGAATAGTGTGGAAACGAGGCACTCTTGAAAGCACTGCTAGTCTCCCTCTGTTAGGTAATGGATGATCTTCTTTTTTTTCTCTTCTTCTTCTGTTGTGGCATATCCCTCCTCTTGGGATGAAATATTTCCTCCTTCCTACATTCCTCCTTCATACTCATCATCACAAAATACTTCAATGAATTGGGCCTTTCCCTTAGCACATTTATGTCCTGGTACCCATGGTTGGAAGCATGAGTAACATAGTTTCTTCCTTTTTAGTTCTTCCCTTCTTATTTCCTCTTTCTTATCCTTTCCACATTCATCTTCTTTCCATGGCTTCTTTTCATATCTGAATTGGGAAGGGAAGTTGGGCTTGGGAGGAAACCTTGTTCTAGGTAGCACATTTTGTAGATCTCTTGTCAAGCTCATAGCATCCTTCAATGAATTGGGTTTGTGGGCCTTAAATAAACCTTTTAAGGGTTCAACCAAACCTTCAGTAAATAGAAATAGTAATCTTACTGTAGATATATCAGCCACCTTAATTGAGAATTTTTGGAATTCCATCATATATTCAACAGGGGTTCCAACTTGCTTCAATTGGGCTAGTTCTTTGAAAGGCAATTCTGGGTCTTTTTGCTCAAATATTTCTAATACCCTGTCAACAAATAATCCATAGGTTGTAACCTGATCATGTCCCAAATTTTTCAGACCATGGAACCACCAATCATTGGCATCTCCTTCTAGATGCAAAATAGTCATTTTTAAAGCATCATTTTCCACCATTGGATTCAGCTGAAAATAAACATCTAGTTTTTGTACCCAAGTATTTGTAGAACTTTGGGGTGAGCCATCAAAAGTGGGTAGGGGAATTTTACCAATGGCACAATTCAATTCTTTATTCTGAAATGGATTCTTATTACCTTCCCTCATTTTGAGTTTGCTTGATACATTAAAGAATTGGTCAAATGGTAGAGTTCTTCTACAATCTTCACTCAACTTTTCCCATTATGTCACCACTTCCTGCATATCAAATTGGGTGTTAGGCTCTTCTTTGACCTAAATAAATTTAGGTGTAGTAGGAATTGGCGTGATCTGAAATTCTTTAGGTCTATTATGGGGTTCTGTGCTTGAGAAGATATGCTCACCCATTGCCTTCTTTTCCTCAGAATGAGAACTACTGCTGCCTCCTATTACTCCTTTGCTCCCAAGTTGACTAGACAAGAATTAGAACCCTTTCATGATATTTTTTTTCATGTCTTCAAATAATGGTTTCATGATTTTAGTAAATTCTTCCCTATCCTCTCAGGTTTCCTTCTCATCCCTAGCCATAGTTTCAACAAAATACTCTTCTTCTCCTACTTCTTCCTCTTCAACAAAAGTGCATTTAGTTTCACTTCCTAAGGGTGGTCCCTGACTTATTGTCCTCATTAATGGTCAGACACATAAGGTTCAAGGACCATGCTCTGATACCACTTGTAGTGTCCCTTTTTAATAATTTGCACAAACTAGGAAAAATTGCAATTTTTAACAAATTCAACCCTTAGACTAGTATTAACCCAACTGCTTCTGAATGGATCCAAATGCTTCCAAATGGGGTCTGAATGAGTTTGGAAGGTATTCAGACATATAAGTGAGGATTATGGATTCTTAAAAACCCTTAACAAACTTCTACAACATTCATTTACAATCTGGACAAAGTAGGGAAATGTACTAGTCAAATCGAGCTTCAATCCCCCAGGGGTAGTGGTAAAAGATGGCTCTCCAAATGATGTTAAAAATTTCCAAATTTCAGAACATAGGTATGGTACTGATAAATTAATTTAATTTTCTCCCCAATGTATCATCAATTAGTTCTTATGACCTTCTACAACTCCCTTAAATCAGATGTTTATATGCAAGTCTTCACATAGGGGGAAAAGCTAGTAATTTTCACCATATGTTATGAAATTCATAATTTAGGTGCCAAGGACTTGTGGAATGCTAATTAAAATTATTCAAAACATTAATGAAACTCCATACATCAACAAAATCACAAATAATGACTGATACAACTCGAAATAATGGCTCTTCAAGCTCCAACAACAAGACATAGAGAAAATGGCATCATTTATGCATTGTTTGGTATTTTTACATAGTTTCACTTGATATTTCGACCTGAGAGTATTCTGAGAAGTAAATACAGAGTATATGTATAATATTACAAATAAATGGATATTATTTTACTCTCACAAAGATACCAGCATCTCACCAAAGGCGCAATTATTCCAAGGGCCCAAATATGCAAGAAAATGTGAAAGAGATGCAAGAACAAGTTGTAGATGAATGAAAAATGAGCTTCCCTATAGGTTCAACCTGTAACTAAAGACTCCATTGTATCTCCAAATGAAAGGTCTGAATTGCCTCTCCAAATTCCAATTAGGATTGGAATATTTCACCCTCAAAATTGGTGCTAAGGCAAGTAGACTAGCTCTCTACTAGCTCTTCTCTCCAAATGCAAAATGCAAAATGTAAAATGATCAAAATCTGCTCTTATTCTTTGATCCTGACTTTTATAAACTTCGTAAGGCTTCCCCAATTCGAATTCCATTCATGAGCTTCATGCCAACTCAATTTGGGAAGAGATTCCCAAGTATGGCACTTGTCCTTCCAATTCTAGCCTCCTACTTCACCAAATTCGAATTGGTGTCTCTTTGGCTGCCCTAACTCACTTGGGCGCATTCTTGGAGGCTATTTTTAGAGCTGACATGTCATGTATGTCAGATGTCATCCATCAGGTCTGATTTTTCAGAAATTTCGCAGGCATCTTCATCATTGGTGTCATAGAAGCTAGGGAATCTAGCCCAAGTGTCCCACTAGCTCCAAAATACCTCTTCCTCTCCCATGGCAGTTACTCTTCCTCTACATTTCGACATCATTGAGTCATTCCAAGTAATATTCCCTTCCAAATACCCCAAGAATAGTGGACTCCACCTTGTATTCGAATGGGTGAGAGTGGAATTCCGTGTGCCATGGGGAATCTAGCTTTTTGGAGGTCCCACACCACCAATGTGTCTCCATGACCAAGTGCCATCTTATTTTCTCACCATAAATAATTATTTTTCCCCTCTTAATATATTTATTCCCAAACCAAAGTCCATTTGGGTTTATTAGTCTCCTTATTCCAATTTTAATGTCTCCACCCCAACCTAGGAAACTAGTAGGTTGGTGGAATTTTCCCTACTTGATATTTATTTGAATGGGGACATTATATTCATCAACTAGGTCTATTGATTCTTCAGTAGATAATGAATTTGAGAACTCTGTTGGATTCTCCCTCTCAACATATGAATAGGGAGAATTAGTATCCAGGTCCTCCATCATAGGAGTCGCATGCTCCTCTATGTTTGTATCATACTGAAGCTCTTTCGATCGCTTGAATGTTGCCTCTTCATGGAAGGTCACATCTCGGATGACCTAATGTGTCTTTTTCCTAGCACATATATTCGGTATGCTTTGTATGATTCACTATATCCAACAAAGGTCCCTTTCTTTCTTGATGGATCCATCTTTTTCCTCTTTTCTTTCGACACATCAATGTATACAGGACTCCCAAAGATCCTCAAGTGTGAAATATCTGGTTTTTCACCAGTGAACACTTCTTCAGGTGTCTTATCATCCAGAATGGCATAAGGACTTCTATTCTGGATATATATTGTTGTACTTGTGGCCTCTACCCATAATGAGGTAGGAACATCTTGATCATGCATCATGGATTTTGCAACCTCACATATGGTTCTATTCTTCCTTTCGACAACCCCATTCTGTTGAGGGTTGTAGGGTATAGTTAACTGTCTACAAATTCCTGCATCACTACAGAACTCATTAAATGCATGTGAATCAAATTCACCTCCATTTTCATATCTCAAAACACAGATGTGATTTCCTATCTGATTCTCAACTAGGGATTTCAATTCAGTGAAACTTGTTAAAGGTTTCACCTTTAGCCTTTAGGAAATAAATCCATGACATTCTATAGGAGTCATCTATAAAAAATACATAATATAAATAGCCACTTAGATAAGGGGATGACATGCGACCACATACATCAGAATGTATTAAATCTAAAATCCCTTTATATCTAGTAGTACTGCTAGAGAAACTCTTTTTAACATTATTTCCAAGTCCACAACCCCTACATACAATATCATGCTCAAAAGCATATACGGGCATACCTTTCACCATTTGTTGTAATCCTATTAGTGCTTTGTAGCGGAGGTGACCAAGCCCCCTATGCCATATATCTCATGGACTAATATTGTTGTGAACCATCGCTTGAATGTACTTCTTGGGTATCTTGTAGAGACCTCCCTCTCTAACTCCAATCATTGCTGCATATTTCAAGTCTTTGTTCTTCAGCCATAATAGTGCTTGATTATCCATGAAGATAACTCGCAATCCCTTATATTCAAGAAACGAAACTATTAGGAGGTCCTTCTTCAATCCTAGAACATAAATAATGTCCTCTGCATGTAAAATATCTCTTGAACTCAGTTGGAAGGAGGTGGTTCCAACTCCTTGGATCGAATAGAGTGTTGTCTCCCAACTCTACCTTGTATGCAAAAATTTTCTCCTTGATATTGATAATGACACTCTTATAACCAGTCATATGTTTGGATGCACCATTATCAACCAACCATGTGTCCTCACTTGTGATGATGGATCTGTAAAGTGTTGAGACTAGGTAATACTCCCTCCTTGTCTCCTTTTCTTTGGGTGCATTAATCTTCTTAGTAGTTTCATCTTCTATAGTGGTAGAAGCTTGAAACCTTCATTTTCCCTTTTTCTTTGCTTTGCAATCCCTTTCATAATGGCTCTTCTTGTCATAGTTGTAGCATATAACCTTCGAATTTTCAAAGTCCTAGTTGTATACCTTCTTCTTCTTCGAATGGGAAAAATTATTTTGAGATAATTTCTTCTTGTCTTCGTCATCCTTTCCACGAGGGAAAATTTTTCTTCTTCGATGCAAACTGACTTGCTCTGGATTCGCCCCTCCTCTTGGAGGTATTCATGACACAACCTTTCGAATTTATTTTGTACCTCTCAACCATTTACCGAAGCTAAGAATGTCTCCCATGAGGATGGGAGACCATCAATAGCGGTTTGGAGAAGATCATCTTCATCTCCCACTACTCCAATACTAGCAAGTTGATCTCTTACCTGAGAGATCTTGGCTAAGAAAGAGGAAAATGACTAATCCTTCTCCATCTTTAGGTTTCAAATCTTATTCTTCAATGCCCTCTTTTAACTCGGGTTCTTCTTCTCATATAGGTTTTTCAATGTAT
This sequence comes from Larix kaempferi, assembly GCA_027924585.1. Lineage (NCBI taxonomy): Eukaryota > Viridiplantae > Streptophyta > Pinopsida > Pinales > Pinaceae > Larix > Larix kaempferi. Next base: position 19,721,227 of record BSBM01000994.1, on the reverse strand, counting down.
CAAAAAACTCCTTTGTGGTCTTCAACAAAGTGATCATGGACATCAAATTGTCCTTTATCGAATCATAGATGGTATGTTTGGCTTTAGCTTGCTTCTTATCGAATTTAATGCACCCTGCATTAGATGTAGGATCCTCCGCCACAATGGATACGTAACCATCCATGTCATGTTCCTCCAACATGTTCAGCACCCTCGCCTTCCAAGTGTTGAAATTCTAAGTTCCCTCAAGAGGGTATTTCAGTGGAACACAGATAAATGCCATGGCTCTCAAGTATTGTGCTCAATTCCTTAGAATCTACATAGGCTCAATTTTTCTTGACAAATATTAGCTCCTTCATGCCATGAGGTCTAGTACCATGTTAATTTTTTAGAAAATATGATGAGCTTTGAACTTTAAAACTTTAAGTGTGGAAATACTAAATACTTGAATCAATTAACCATTCAATCACATGAAACATTCAACCATAACACAAGATGTACCTTGGGGAAAAAGCTCAAAACAGTGAGGATGAAAAACCCCAGCAAATATTTAGAGTATAATTATGATAGATAGTAGAGAATGTTTTTTACATCAAGCACCGCCAGCGCAATTCCAGAGCAAGAGAAAGATAGAAGACATACTCAAAATAATATCCTGCACAAAGAGAAGTGTCTTGCCTTCAAGAGAGAAGAGAATTTACTTCACCTTAAATTCATCAATCCCATATAACATATTTATACATTCCTCACATTCATCGGCTTCTATTTTTATCTTTTAACTTCATGATGAACTCGCCCTCCATTTGGGTGTATCAATATTGCATGATAAAAAGCGCCCCACTTCTCATGTAGTGCATTAACTTGTTGAATTGAGTCTTAATATGAACTCAACCCTTAACTAAAATCTTTCCCACTTAGTCCGGTGGCTAACTTAAGTGTCGTCATGCAAGTGTCACAACAAGTGTCATATTTTAGTTTAACATAAGTGTCGTAAGTGTCATCATGCACTAGCACGTAGTTAACTAGATCTTCTTTTTTATCACTTAGTTAACTCTCTTTAACGGATTCTTTCTTGTTAACATCATTGTAGTGATGAATTCGAGTTCTCCTTTTATTTACTGAAGTCTTCATTGAAGTGTAACAATTTGAATTCTCTCTTAATTAATTCTTTTATGTGCAATTCAAATTCTCTCATATCTTATCATATCTGATATTTATCGCTTGTCTTATATGCATGGTTAATATGTGTTAACTTTAATTATATATCATATCAGATTATACTCAGAATATTTTTCAAATGTTGTGATCATATTATATTACTCTCATACCAAAAGATCATATGCTAAATTAATTCACTCTAAAATTGGGCAGTCTCTAAAGGAGACTTAATAGAAATCAGTGACCATGGTTAGTAATATATCACACAACATGAATGCTTCAACATGAAAAGCATCTACCTCTATAACTAGAGGTCCTCCCCATGGGTACCTACTATAATTGGAGGTCCACATGAGAATATGACTTGACAAACAAGTCTCGATCCTTGTCCAATAAGGCATTACAACATCATAACTTTGATACATCAAAGCATTCACCTCAACACATGAGGAATAACCTTTTACAACTGAAGGCGTAGTCATTCTCGAGTCCAACTCAAGAATCTACTCCAAGCTCCTGAGTCCAAATCAGGCTCCCTACCTCAACACATGATGCCCAATCGTGGCTGCAAAATATTGGCTTGGAGAATGAATCATGATTTTGTACAATTAATAGGCCCTTCATTCCAATCATCAAATACCAGAGAGGGATTGATGCACTGTCAGATAGTGTCCTTTGCAAAGTGCTTAGGGACAAGAAGTGGTGAAGATCCCATCAGATTTTTTGTAAAATGCTAGGGACACTTTATGAAATTCCCCCTTCTTATAAAGTACAAGAAATAAGATAAATATAGTATTCACCTTTAAAGCTTCAACAATCATCTTCTAATTCTTCTTAAATGCCATCCCCAACTCTCTCTTTCTTGGATTTATAATTACTAAGTTTTTGCACAAAATACCCAACAATAAACTATAGTACCAATATAAATAAATAAAAATGAAGGCATTCATCATTGTTACTCACCTCTACCTCCCTAGGTTATTGGTATGTTTCATGATCCACAAGAGGCACATCACTTTTTCCATGTTTCATTACAGTTTTGCAAGTTTAAAGTTTATAACTTCAATTTAAAATGTGTGACTTAAAAAAAAATGATTGTAGAACTCAAAATTTACTTTGAAAACTTACAGTGTGTGCCTTCGAGTCATAAGCAAATCTGTTATCAAGACCAATACATTCAACCCATCCATAGGAACACTTTAGTTCTGCATCCCAACAGTCTGTAGCATAATGAGCCATTTAATTATGTAAATGCTTCATGAAATGCATATGCTCATTATCAATTCCAAGCGTTGTTAGAAACAATAAAGTCCTTTCTATGAAGTGCCATAGAGTCTCATTGTTAATAGTTCCCTATCTATAAGAAGGTAACATGATATTTTAAAAATAAGCATGACCAAAAAAAATTACAATATCTCTTTCATAGTAAGCTACTTACTAGAGACTTAAATAAACATTTGACAATGCTACACGTATCTAAGTTGATTAACAATAATATAAAATTCCTTGTGACTTGTATACACATGGACATCAAAAAATATGTCTAACCTTTGTGACCTCTTCCCCCAAATGAATCTTTATGGTTTATTTTAGAGCCAATTTCTCTTCTCTAGAATAGATGAAAAATTCCAAATTAGAAACAATTTTAAACTTTGGATGAGATTTATCATCACGAAGTGTTCAACCTCAGCAATATTGAATTCTCGTACTCACAAGATCCATTGAAGGGGTGATATCTTTAAGGTTTAGATCTAATAGTCATTCCAAATCAATTTTAATGAACAGTGAATGTAAATAGTTAAATGAGGCATGAGAAACAAAGTTTGAAAAAGAAATCAACAAATGATAGAACTGATGATAAACCTCATTTCAGAATGCCTGACCAATCTATACAACTGTGAATGAAAGCTTGTTTCCTTGTAGTAATAAATATCCTTGAAGTTCCCAAAAATGCCCTGTGTAGTCTCTAGACAAATATTTGCATAATGAAACCCAAGGTCTGTATTTTACACGTGTATGTATTTTCTTGTACCCAAAGCACATACCACTAAATCAATAACTCCAAAAATTGTAATAAATAGACAAAGGTTAATATCATAGTCAATGCTTACCTTGGACTCAAACCCGATGGACCTAGAGAGGTTGAAAACATAAGATTGAATGGATAGGGATCCAAAAGATGATTTTTGTATGTGGGGCAGTTATGCTATATTTTTTTATCTTTGCACCCAAATGTTCAGCAGAAATCTCATCTAGAAATTCCAACACTTGTTTCAATTCATTTTCCTTCTCTAGTGACAATAGTAGATCCCTCTCAAGCTTATCTTTGCAGTAATATTTAAGTAAGTGATCTACCTGAATAATTTTCATAGTAAAAGGGAACCTAAAAATGAGTTGCATATTTGTATCAATATTTTATAAGTGACAACAATTGCAAGCCCTCGTCTGATCACAGGATGTGGTGATTGATCTCTGCTCATACTGGAGTATGTGGAAACCCAACCAAAACTGACCCAAGAGGATCTTGAGTGCATGCATTCAGTGTCTCTAGATCTACGTAAGTCAAAAAATAATGGCATCCTACAAGTCCATAAGTGTTCAAAACATAAATCCAACATGAAGATTAGTTGGAAGCACTTGTTGAGGGTAGGTATGGCTTGTTTAGTATATATTATGTATCTAAAATTAATTAGTGATGCGCTAATTTAGTGTCTAGATGAGATTAGAAACACGAATAAGACCAACACTGGTATGAGAAGCACATTTCCTATTCAAGATTCTGTTAACATAGTGCAAACATAACACTTGAGCCATTATAGAATAAATACAAAAGCCACTTCACTAAAAGGAATATAATTTTCTTGCCTCCTTCTTCCTAGAGAATAGACTTAAAAAAATAACAGAGTCTGCACTACATAGAAAATAAATCAAATGATATCGCAAGTTTCTTTGGAAATAACGGAATACTTTACCATATTTTACATCGTTGGTGGATGTATTGAACTTCAATTCCCATTCCCTGCTAATGTAATCAGAACATATATTAATGCCATGAAATATTTATTTTTGTCCTAACACAATTCACGAATGCAAATTAATGCCATGCTAAAACTAAAGAGGCGCCTCCTGTTAGGGTTGTAAGCTTGCTTTCTCATCTAAAACCCGATGTTATAAGCAAAATCCATTCGTGAGGATAGATCCAATCTATCTGGCAGTCGTTCCAGTTACAAGCCTCTTTGGTAGCTATGCACAAGGCAAAGCTACCCACACCTAATATGATCCTATGTCCAAGGTGGTAAAAGGGAAAAGAAAGAGAGGTGAGGGACTTGGAAATAATCCCTCTTTGGATCACCCTGAATGGGTTTTAACCTCTAACACTTTCCAAGATGGCCTAGAGGCCAGAAAAAAACTGAAAATGGGTGGATAACTTAAAGTGTGGGGAATTTTGTTAGGATATCTCATCATTCACTTATGTACTTTGCATGCATGCATTGCATGCATCCGCATGTTTCCTAGTCATCAGTATGGTACCTCCAGCACCTAGTCCTTAGTCTCCCAACACTCGGGAGCTACTTTCCACTCAGTTTAAGCCCTCCTAGCCTGTCATGGGCCCAATTCTCACCTTCCATTGAAGAAGGGCGCCTTTCTCAACTACCAGTCCAGTTACACTTCAGTTATCACTTAGATTTACCTTTGATTGACCCATAACTGATGTTATCACTCCGATTGACCTCTGATGAGACATGACTGACAGTTCTGAGTGCAGTTAACTTCTCATGCGCCTCCACTAAGCCTCCATCCCTAGATTAGTGCCACTTACCATGAGTTACACTTATTACAGTCAGATAGACTCAGTTAGACTCAGTTTGACACATGTTTGACCGTGACTTGTGCATTGATGACCACCACTGATTGATGTTGAGGACTCCTAGTTGGAGCCAAGCTATGCCATTCAGTTAATTCAAATGACCTCCTTGGTTAATTCGAATTGCTCACTCATTGTGATATTACTGTATTGTATTTTCACCCTTATTGGGATTATAGAGCAGTGATGCATGCTTTTGCACACTTTACAACATATTTTCTGAGTTTCATCTATTGTGATTGAATTACTTGTTCATTAGATCTGTTGTGACTAATTTTACATGGTATTAGAGCCATTGCAGGGACAAGATCTATTTTTCTACAGGTGTTCTACAAGAAGATTTGAGTGAATTTGCTCAAAATTACTGAAGTTTTGGCATGAAAGATCTCATGTGCATTCGCTCATGTGCATGCAAAGTAGAAAAATACACTCCAATCCACTCCAGAAGCTTGAGTTTTCCACATAATTCCTCGATTTGATACATTGGACCCATTCAACTTGTTTGATCTCCAATCCCAGGTGTGATGCAACTCTAAAAGGGTGGATTGTTCGACCTTATTGTTCTTGTTTTGATTGTGATTTGCAGGTTAATCATCTACATCAATTGCATTCAATCTCTTGTGTTTGACAAGTTCTTCTACATCAAGTGCACTCGCTATTTGAGATGGAATACTCTTCTTCCAAGACAATTCTTACTCCTTTCAATTATTTTGAATGGAAAGATGATATGGAGATTATATTTTGCTCAAAAGGGTACTATAGAGTCACTATTGGCCTAGAATTGGAGCCAAGCACATTGTCGGAAAGAACCAAACACTACAATAAGCTTGATGAAGCTTATGGTCTCCTTTGCCTCTCCATTTCCAAGGATCTTCACTTCCATCTCAGCGGATTGAAGACTCCAAAAGAAATATGGGAGCAACTTGACAATCTCTTTGGCAAGCAGGATGAGCTTAGGGCCTTTCAATTGGAAAATGAATTGATTGCCCTTAGTCCTAAGAATTTCGAGACCATCAATGAGTTTTTCACAAGATTCAAGCACTTGTTATTGCAATTGAAGAACAATGGTGTTGTGAAAGAGGATAAGCAATTGATCCTCTCCATTCTCACAAAGCTTGGGAAATATTACTCGGTATTTGTCTCTACTTTCAATTCCGGTCGGCTAACTACCCCGAATTGGAAGATGCCTACCTTGAATGCCTTCATTGAGTCCGTCACAAAAGAGCATGATAAGTTGATTCAAATGGGGTCCATAAACTCCAAAGATTCAGCCCTCTTTGCTCAAGGATCCAAGAATTCAAATGGTAAAGGAAAGCAAAGGAAAGAGAAGCCCAAATTCGAGCCTACCAAGCAAAGACATAAAGGCAAAGCAACTGGAAGCACCATCCGGTTCGAGGAACAAGCAGAAGGGTAAAGAGGGCAAGGAAAAATCTAAAATTTCATATTGCAACCGTGGTTTTCATCCTAAAAGTTCATGCATGAAGAAAACAATAGATAAAATGGCCCTCCTTTTGGAAAAGAACAACATATGTCTTCCCGATGGTGCACGGAAGAAGGATAGGAATGATGATCATGAAAGAGGTCAAGCACTCATGGAAACTGTTTCGAAACCCACCACTCTACTGATAGATTCCAGTGCCTCGAATCATATGGCTGCAAACATTGACTCCTTCTCTTCATTTGATCCAAGCAGCTCCATCCCCATCCATTTGGGAGATGACTCAAAAATTTCTTCGAAGGGCAAAGGTACCATCCATGTAGAGCATGGAAGCTTCCAAAATGTTCTCTATGTTCCTTCCTTGGCTTCAAATATACTTTCTGTGTATCAAATGACACACACTGGTGAACCAAATAAATTTACATTCAGCCCTAACAATGTCGAAATTTTTTATATCAAAAGTGGAAGACTTATTTCAGTCGAAAAGGAAAACCACACTGCAAAATACTATGAGTTTTCTCACTTTGTGCCGCTCAAAAATCCCACTGCTCTCCTCACTCATGGAAATGAGGTTAGTAGTCTTTGGAATGAAAGGTTTGGACACCTTAATTACACGTATTTTCTGCTGCTACAACAGAAATCCATGGTAGATGGTCTTCCGCAACTCCGTTACTTGAAGGGAATTTGCCACGGTTGCATTGTTGGGAAGCACCCCGAGCATAGGTTCGACCGCAGCAAAGCTAGCAGAGCTTCCACCATTTTGGACCTCATACATTCTGATATCAGTGGTCCGCTACCAAATATTTCCATGAATGGTTCAAGGTATGTTTTGACATTCATCGACGACTTCTCCCGCTTTACTTGGGTATTTTTTCTCAAAAACAAGTCAAAAGTGCTTGGAAAATTCAAGGATTTTAAGGCTTTTGTTGAGACTGCCACTGAGAGCAAGATCAAAGCTCTTAGATCTGATAATGGTGTAGAATATATCAAGACTAAGTTGCTGCAACTTTGTGCTGAAAGCGGAATTCAAATCCAACATAAAGTTCCCTACACACCCTAGCAGAACGGTGTAGTGGAAAGGAAGAATCAGTCACTAAAAGAGATGGCTACCTGTATGCTTGAGTCAAAAGGTTTGGCTACAAATATTTGGGCTGAAGCCATTAATATTGCTGCATATATTTAAAATCGATTTCCACATTCATCCATGAAAGGTAAAACTCCTTTCGAAGAATTCTTTGGTCACAAACCGGATGTGTCCAATTTGACGGTTTTTGGCTCCACTGCATGGGCTAGAATTCCTTCTAATAAGAGAAAGTCTTTGGATCCACAAAGTATTGAATGTATCCTGATAGGATATGGGGAAGAATCAAAAGCATATAAACTCATGAATATTAGATCCAAAAAGGTATTCATAGAGCAAAGTGTGAAGTTTGAAGAACCGTTGCTAGATCTGAAACTAGTTGAGGAAAACACTGCCGATCTGCACCTTCCACAAGAAGAAGATTCGAGTGATTATGAAGAAAGAATTGGATCTGATATCTCTGATATTATATAAGAATTTGACAGCCATCAAATATCAGGTTCGGAATCACACCATAATGATCCTCCCCAGTTACCAAAGTGGGCCCAAAACACTCTACAATTTGCTGCTCCAAACATTGGAAATCCTGCTGATCCAAGGAGAACAAGAGCAGACTATCAAAGAGCAGGTATGGCTCTTTCTTTTTCTGATCCATTATTATCTCAGAAATTTTAGTTGATTATTGGTTCAGATCCCAAATCATACTATCATTCCCACTGAGATCCATGATGGAAAACCGCCATGGATGAAGAGTACAATTCTCTTCAAAAGAATAATACATGGGAGCTAGTTTCTCTTCCACCTGGAAGAAAATTAGTTCAATGCAAGTGGATATACCGCACGAAGGTTGATGCTGATGGTTCTATCAGCAAATACAAATCTAGGCTGGTGGAAAAAGGTTTCTCCCAAGTCCAAGGTGTGGACTACACTGAGACTTTTGCACCGGTTGCAAAGATGGATTCCATCCGCCTAGTTTTGGCCATTACCGCATCCAAGCACTGGGAAGTGCACCACATGGATTTGAAGAGTGCTTTTCTACATGGAGACCTTGATGAGGAGGTATATATGAAACAACCAGAAGGATACATATTAGATCCATCATTAGTTTGCAGATTGAAGAAATCTTTGTATGGATTGAAACAGGCCCCAAGAGCTTGGTACGCAAAGATGGACTCCTTCCTTCTTTCTCAGAATTTCAAAAGAAGCAAATATGATCCTAATGTGTACCTACAGAAAGTTAAAGGCATTTTTTTTATTGTTATTTTATATGTTGATGATCTTCTCATTACTGGTAGCACTCTCCTTACAATTAACAAGCTGAAAACCGCTTTAAATCTAGCTTTTGATATGAGCGATTTGGGCTTGCTTAAGCAATTTTTGGGCTTGGAGATAGCTCAAAACTTTGATGGGATCACATTATCTCAGCAAAAGTATGATAAAGACCTTCTATTAAAGTTTAATATGGCAGAATGTAAGGCTCCATTCCCTTTCCTCTCATGAATCAGTCTTAAAGAGGGAAACACCACACCATTTGCAGATTGCACTATGTATCGACAGTTGATTGGTTCACTACTCTACTTGACACACTCAAGGCCTGACATATCTTATGCCATGAGTGTTGTATCAAGGTATATGCAGAAGCTCCATGAGCTTAATTGGCAGGAAACCAAGCGGATCTTGCAGTATGTGCAAGGTATGAAACATTTTGGCATACACTATGCTGTAGATTTTGAGCTAGCTTTCATTGGTTTTACTGATTCAGATTGGGAAGGTGGTAGCATAGATCAGAATTCCACTTCTAGATATGTTTTCATGATTGGACATGGGCCTATTTGTTGGTCAAGCAAAAAGCAGGCAGCCATTTCACTTTCTTCAGCAGAGGCAGAGTATCGAGGGGCAGTCAATGCCTGCATTCAGGCAGTTTGGTTGCAGGGTATTCTTTCTGAGTTTGATTTTGGTAGCACTACTTTGACTGTCCTATTTTGTGACAATCAAAGTGCTATTAAGATCTCCACCGATCCAGTTCAGTGGTAGAGTACCAAACACATTGAGATTCATATGCACTACATTCGAGAGTTGGTGCATGATCGCACCATCATTCTGCAATATTTCCCTACCGATGAGCAAATTGCAGACATCTTCACCAAGAGCTTCACTGAGAAGAAGTTATCTTACCTCCGTTCACTGTTGGGGGTGAGTTCCATCATGGTGGAGACAGATTAGATCCATTTTTATGTTTAGCTTGAGGGGGGGCTTTCTTCCCACTGGATTTTCCCTCTTTCCTCACTTAGCTTATTTCAGCATTTTTTGGATTATTGTATTGGGGTGACCTTTGGTCTCAGTAACCAGGGCCCTAAATTTTATTTTTTACATCATAGTATAGCTTGAGGGGGGGTGTTAGGATATCTCATCATTCACTTTAGTACTTTGCATGCATGCATGCATTCGCATGCTGCCCTGTCATTAGTATGGTACCTCCAACACCTAGTCCTTAGTCTCCCAACACTCAGGAGCTACTTTCCATCAGTTTAAGCCCTCCTAGCCTGTCATGTGCCCAGTTCTCACCTTCCACTGAAGAAGGGCACCTTTCTCACCTACCAATCCAGTTACACTTCAGTTATCACTCAGATTTACCTCCAATTGACCCATAACTGATGTTATCACTCCGATTGACCTCCGATGAGACATGACTGATAGTTCTGAGTGCAGTTAACTCCTCATGCGCCCTCCACTGAGCCTCCATCCCTAGATTAGTGCCACTTACGATCAATTACACTTATTATAGTTAGTTAGACTCAGTTAGACTCAGTTTGACACCTGTTTGACCGTGACTTGTGCATTGATGACCACCACTGATTAATGATGAGGACTCCTAGTTGGATCCAAGCTATGTCATTTAGTTAATTCAAATGACATCCTTGGTTAATTTGAATTGCTCACTCATTGTGATATTATTGTATTGTATTTTCACCCTTATTGGGATTATAGAGAACTGATGCATGCTTTTACACAGTTTACACCATATTTTCTGAGTTTCATCTATTATGATTGATTTACTTGTTCATTAGATCTTCTATGACTAATTTTACAAAGTGAGGACTGACAAAAGGATGAATCGATTAATGTATTTGATCAAGATTTTAGTTTATCAATCAAGCATGCAAAATGTTGACCATACCATTCTGAAGGTCCTCCTGAGCAGGCTCACACCCTTTTTATCACCAAGGTCACCTTAGGTGTAGGAGAGTGAGTGGGAAATTAATTGGATGAAACTGGAATACCTCATGTAGTTCAATAGAACAGGGGTTGGCCCTTCCTCATCACAAGCGTAGTATCCCACAAATACCTCGTGCAGTTCAGAAGGAGAGGGGTTGACCCTTCCTCGTCACTAGCGTAATATTTGATGTTTCAAGAAAATATAAAATACTGACTAACCGACACTTATGATACCAACAAAGAGGGGCCCCTGACTGAGGATTCCCTGGTTTTGACACTTAGAGTTCTAGAAAAATTTAAATGCTTGAAATGAAAGTACTAAGCCATCCACATGGAGAGATCACTGTTGTTAACACCCAAAAAGTGCTCACTACCTCATCTACCCCATTACATGACTCATTTGTCCATATTTCCTACCATATTTACCTCCAGAACCTTAAAATCCCATTAAAAAGCCTCCAAAAGGCCACAAAACCATTTAAAAAGCCTCCAAAAGGCTAAAAAACCCCTTTTTCCCCCAAAATTATCCAAAATTCCTCCAAAATAGCAAAAACCCTCTAAAAAGGGAATAAAAAATATAAAAAAAGGAGGAAAAAGAGGAAAAAGAAGGAAAAAACCCTATACAGTTGACCTAAACCATATGGTTCCCAAAACCATGGGCCAGCACTCCACCACTAAAAACCTATAAATAGGTGATGGAGGCCCCTCATTTCATATCCACAGTTAAATACACCCTTACTCTGCCAAAATCACTCTCGAAGCCCTAGCTCACCCTTGAGCTACTTTCACCCTCGAGTGCCCCTTTTGGCCCATTTCCAACCCTTTGGAGAAAGAGAAGGAGCAAAGCTGGAGTTTGGAGCAACCCTCTTGGACCATTGCAAGAACTTCACCAACCTCTACACCTGAGGTAAAATTTTAATACAAAAAAGAAAGATCTTCACCATATTTCCATGTTTTTGTTATGTTTATTAATGCTCATGCTAGTTTAGAATTAGCATTGTTTTATTACTTTAATTTACTGTTTATTGAACTGCTACTAAGGAGTCCATTCTCCTTAGTAGGTGCTCATTTGCAGAAGCTAGGGTGAAAACCCTAGCTACAGTTTTGGTGACTCCACTTGTGTTTCTTTCGAATTTCTGGTTATATTTTTAAAGTGTTAAACGTTTTTAAATATTTTTCTGTTTTTTCCTTTCGGTTGTCCCTTTCGGCTGCCGTAAACCGTGTTTTTTACCCCCCGCAGTTGCATTCCGACCACGTCTTTCAGGCCTTTACCTGCGATCCGACCGCGGCTCTCAGACTGTTTTCGGCGCCCTGCCGGCGGATTCAAGTCTATTACCTGCGATCCGACCGTGGCTAGTAGCTTGTTTGGTGCGATCCGACGGTGACTGTTAACCATTTTTACGCATCCTGCCTGCGGCTTTCAGCCATTTTTCTACAACCCACCGACGTCTTTAGGCCATTTTCCCGCGTCTTGCCTGCGGCTTTCAGCGATTTTTCTGCAACCCGCCGGCGTCTTTAAGCCATTTTCCTGCGTCCTGACTACGGCTTTCAGCCATTTTTCTGCAAACCACCGGCATCTTTAAGCCATTTTCCCGCATCTTGTCTGCGGCTTTCATCCATTTTTCTGCAACCCGCCGGCATCTTTAGGCCATTTTCCCGCGTCCCGTTTGCGGTTTTCAGCCATTTTCCTGCAACCCACCTGCAGCTTTCGACCTGTTTCCAGCGGCCCGACTACATCTTTCGGCCAAAATCCCGCAACCTGTCCGCGACTGTTGAGCTGTTTCCCGCGGTTCGACCGCCCAGATTTGCCACAGACCCGCGGTCTGTTTTCTGCACTTTGTCCTGTTTTGAACCCAACACTTTGCTGCAGTATTTTCTGCACTTGAACAGCCATCTATCCTACCTATAGTCATCCTTCCCTACAGCCTTTTCTACAGTATTATTTATGTTCCATTTACAGAATATTTTTTAAATTTCAGCATTTTAATTGAAAAAGAGAAAATTTTGCATTTCAAAGTTTAAATTCAGTATTGTTATTTTTTGTTAGCAAGTTGCCCACCCCATGGCACTTTTTATTTGGGTTCATCATCTCACACGCACACACTCTGTCACCTAATTCAAGTGAGCCTTAAAAAACTACTTAAAACAACCAAGATTCTAACCCCACTTGGGGAACACATAAGAATTTTTGTAGTTAGGTAGGATCGGGGCGATAGGCATCCAAATAACACCCCTCGGTTTCTTACACTTGAGACATAGCTGTTGTCCATTAGGGAACCAAAATTCCCTAGTATTTTTTGGCACGGTCACAACCAGTTTATCAGAGGGCCTCTCCCCTAGGAGGGTTGAAGTCACCAGACTGGTTCCGGAGGCCTAAGTGGAATACCACACTCCATTCTGTAACCGAAGGCTACCTTTCGCAGCTCTCAGGTTATCCCTGTATGGGGATACCACAGCGATAGAACCAAACGGCAGATTCACCTTTTCTGGACGTGTCATGAACGGGGGTATCGTAGTTGCCTTTCTTCTAGGATTGACTACCCGGTGTCCCTCCTGGTAGGGGGATATATTTAGCCACTTGGCTCTACTATCCATATTTTCTGACTTGGATTTCATCACCTTGCAGAGGATATGTCTAGTTGAGTCAGAATACTATTTAGTTAGGTGTTTTCATGCTCCCTTACCTCCTTTTGGTCTAGCGAGTCCACCATTTTTATTTTTTAGGAAACCTGCTACTTGTTGGTATTCTGACCATTTTTGTTGATACTCCACTTATTGTAGCACAGCTGTTACAATAAGTGCTTTGAGTTGGTTGTTAACCTAAGTGCCATATTTTTTGAGCTCTCCTTCTGCACACTCGATTGCATTAGGGTTTTTGAGTTGTTTTTCACTCAACACAACCCCCAGATATTTGACACCATCTGTCACCATTGAGTCCCCGAGACATTCTCGGTGCCTCCGGGGCGAGCCCCCACAGCACGGTTCACTTGACACCACCCATCATAGACATAGATCTTCATCACTTGATACCACTCATCATAGATATTGAGCTTTGTCACTTGACTCCACTCGTCAATGGCATAGAACTCCATCACCCGAGCTAGACGCCCCTTATTTTACCTTTGATTCTAAGGCAGAGTTTGAGAACCCCATTTACACTGCACCAACCAGCCCCATGGCTGGCGTGACTTCCACCCCTTTCTTTGTAGGGACCATTGGTGGAGCATCCACCACCACATCAGCTACCAGACCTACTTTGGGTATGCCCTCGATGGGGCCCACATCTACCATTCTGATCACTGCACCCATTCCAGTAGTTGGAATACCTATTCCCACTCCATCATTGACTCACACTACCCTTGGCGGTGCAGGACCGTCCCATACCACTTTCGTCCCTCCACTTGGGGGCAACCTCCCAAACCCTGCCCCTACACTAGGGGCATTTGCCCCAACATGGTCCAACCCACTAGTATGTCACATCCTTCTACTAGTTTTCCATTCATGGCTAGCCTCAACCTTCCTGACCTAGCTAGACTGACTAACGATCCCATCAGACATGACCCAGTGTGGCCTCACATGCCCACCAAGCTCCCCTCCAACATCCCTAAGTTTGAGGGCAAGGCAGGTGAGGACCCCCAGAACCATATTATGTCCTTCCATCTATGGTGTTCCTCCAACTCCATAGTGGACGACTCTATCTGCCTCCGTCTGTTACAGCACACCCTCACTGGCTCTGCAGCTAAGTGGTACATCGAGCAACCCCATGGGACCCATGCCACCTTTACCTCCCTTGCCTCGACCTTCCTGCAGTTCTTTCAGTTACCTGTTCGCTATGACGCGGGAGTTGAGATCCTACTGTCTTGCAGATAGAACACGGCTACCCACATCACTGACTGCATTCATGAGTGGCGTCGACGCTGCAGCCTCTGCAAAATCAAGTTAGACGACTGTATCTTCTTAGATCGGTTTCTAAAATCCCTACTTCCTGTCATTGCCAAGGATGTGGCATCCGAACGACCCCAGTCTAAAGAAGAGGCCATCCTCAAAGCCCATCAATTTGACCTCATTTATGCCCAATCAGGTTATCTATATACCATCATACCTAATGCCCCTCGCGGTGATTCCTCCCAACACGATGCGCCAGGGGCATCCCATGCTGCAGACGGCATCATTGGTCGTATTGCCTCGCATCCCCAACCCTTTTCCATAGCACGTCCTAGCCATGGCCCCGACTTGTCACGGGCTACAACACAGTCCGGAGCACCAATTTGTATGCTCCCATGGCACATCACCACCATTCCCACGGACCCGCATGTCCACCTCAGTGCTTTGGTCATGCATCCCCCGCTTACGCCCCCCCAGTCGCACCTCATCCCTATTACCACCCGTAGGGTGCACCTGCTCCTATGTCCTCTCAAGCCCAACATGCTTATTACCCACCACAGGCAGCCCCTGCGGCAAACCCACAACCCACTCCACAGACGTATCAGCAACCCCCATAAGGTTCAGTACCTGTGCAGCCTCCCCCTACTTATTATCCACCGCAGCCTGCTCCCACACCTGCACAACCCCAAAACCCACCTACTGCCCAAGGGCAAGTATATGCCCAACAGAATCCGTAGCAAAACCAAAACAACCAGCACCAACAGGGCCAGCAAAACCGTGGCAAAGGCCGTAACCGTGGGAAAAACCCCCCTCCAGACCAAGGTGGTCAACCTCTTAATCCCCCAAACAACAATAACGCGGCACCTGCCAACCAGAACCCTGATCGGCTGCCCAAGCAGGCCAAAAATCCTAATTTGCGAACAAACCATCCTTGTTCTATTTGCGGGGTCTATGGCCACTACACACATGCTTGCCCTTCTTAGGTATCAACGTGACAAATGAATAATTTAAAGCACCAGAGGTAAAACCTTGCAACCTGGTGTATTCCACCATACTCAAAATCTCTGGCCCCATAGCCTCAAAGAAATGAGTATAAATCTCCACAGGCCATCCGTCAGGGCCCGGGCTTTTCTCACAAGCAAAAAGGTGCAAAGTAGTCTCCACCTCCTCAAGAGTAACCTCCCTACCAAGAGCAGCAGCCTCCTCATCACTAAAAAAACTGGGGAGAAGTTCTGCTATTCTAATCTATTCCATCAACACACAATTACCCTCATCTCTATATATCTTCCCAAAATGTTTTACTGCTTCTAATTTCAGCGCCTCACCACCCGAACAGATGTTGCCATCAGCATCATTTAATTCCCAAATTGTATTCTGATTACGACGAGCCGAAGCGAAGGAATGAAAAAACTTTGTGTTAAGATCACCATGTTTTACCCACAAAGCTCTACTTTTTAACCTCCATTCCATCTCCTCCCGAAGGAGAATATCCTCTCTTTTCTTCTCCAAACATTTGACCACTTCAAATTCTTCCTTTGTCATCTCCCCATCAAAATTCCCTTTATAAAAATTTTGTATTTCAGATTCAAGAGAGACCAGTTCTCTCTTATCAGATTCCTTCTTATGCTTGATCCAACCAATCACAACACGTTTAAGATCCCGCATTTTGTTGCAGAATCTATCCAACGGGTTATCCCCATTAGCAGCAGCAAAAGCCCAAAAATCTTTCACCAAGTTGCAGAAGTCTTCCTCCAATAGCCAAGAGTTATTAAATTTGAAAGGAACATTGGATTTCACTCCATAATCATCAAACTGAAACATGATAGGCCAATGATCAGAAATTTTTTGTTCATGGACCCAGGAGCGATATCTATGGAACTTTCCCAAGAAAGTAGTCTTAATCAAGAAACGATCCAGACGCTTATGAACACCTTCATCACCCCCTCTACCATTGCTCCAAGACGGACATAATTTAGAAGGCACAACATCGATTAAATCATGTTCATCCAATAATTTACAGAAAAAATCCGCCATGGGATCCAATCTTGCTTTCTTCCCCCAAATTTCTGATAGAGACTTGGTAAAGTTTAAGTCACCGGCGAGAATAAGATTTTCATCATTTAATAGCCCTGAACCAGAAAGGGATTCCCAAAAGGTCTGCCTATTGGAATAAGGAGCATAACAATTGAAGACCGAAAAACATAAATTCAGGCCAAAACAATAACCTTTCAAAAGTATTCCCCATGCAGTCCTAAAAGCTTTGAATGAGAAAAACTGGGGATTCCAAGCAGCAATCAAACCCCCAGAAAGTCCTGTAGCATCCACATCAGAGATCTCCCAATTTGGCAAGAGACCTCCAATTTTTGAAACCACATCCGAACCAGAGCACATAGTTTCCTGAATTAAGAAAATACCTGGACTAGTAGCATGAAAAAGGTTGGCTAGGGCCCTAGCCCTCGAAACCCCACCCAACCCACGGACATTCAGAGAGATAATAGACATTACGAAACATCCATAGTGGGCTGCTGTGCTCTAAGACCCAATTCATTTCCACTATCAAACCCCCCCACATCCTCACAAAATCCCTCAGGCTGCAGAGACCCAGGGACAGGAACTTTTTTCTTCTTCTTACCCTTTCTAATAGTCACATTCTGGAATTTTGGCGGAATAGGCAAAACATCAGAGTCCGGATGAGGATTTTTAGAAAAAATATCAATAGGGACCAATTGTAAAACCTCCTTGTTACCACTATCCTCCAAACAAGCGGTACCCACAACATCCACAGGTTTGACAGAAAGATTAACCGCCGGCTCGCAAACATTGTGTACAGGAGAAGCGATAGAAGAGGGGTCCGGTGCAATTGAATCCCTCCCACAAATAGGAAACCTCGAAGAAAGGCTAGTACCCAGATTAGAAGGGCATAAATCTCCCCCAGATACAGGAACGGGACCAGAAACAACCAAATCTGACCCAGGACAGGCCACCGAACTGGACAAACCATGCCTCAACTGTACAACCCCCATAGAAATCCTTCTATCCAAATCAACCTCCTTATCAGTAATAAAATCTAATTCTGCTTTAGAAAGTTCAGAATAAGCAGATTCCGGAGGAACTTTTAACTTACCAGAGAGTGGGGTCTTCGGGGAGTCCATCTTCGGAGAAGCCGAAGCATTATGAGGAGTAGAAAAATTAATCCGGCGCCTCGAAACCCTCGAACCAGACAGAAACTTAGAACACTTATCTTGAATGTGCCCAACCTCCCGACAAAAGAAGCAGTGAAAAGGAACCCTGAAGAAATCCAATTGTTGTGTCCAGCGATGGCCTCCCCATTCAATTTCAATATCAGCCGGCAAACCCAAACTTAAGTCAATCTCCACTAAAACCTTCGCATAACATCTATCTATTCCAAAGATAGAATTTTTATCCACCTTAATGCATCTTCCCACCGAGTTTTCCAATCCAACCACAGTATCCTCCATCCATATTTCAATTGGGAGGCCGGGAACAATCATCCAGAGATGACGGATTCCTAGTCGATCATGAATGGGGTCAAAAGCTAAGTGCCAGCACTGGAGATTCAAGGAACCATTCTTAAACAACCAGGTCCCTTCCAGAATTCGAGCCATCGCCTCCGCAGAGGGGAAAATGAACAGAATCCACTGATTAACCAACATATTGACCCTCGGAGTATTTCTCATAAGAGGAGACCAATTTTGCTTCACCCATTCGACTATCTCCACCTTTGAACCCGAAGCAAACTCAATTCTCCCAACCAAAGCTCGGTCTGCCAGCATTTCAACCATCTCCAAATGAGCACCAGCCGGAATTACATACCTATCAACCTTCTCCCTGGCCTTGTAGGTTTTAGCCCAACGCCTACTCTTAGCACGAGCACCCGACAGATTAGGGTTTCCTCCAAAACCACGCGCAGAGGGTGAAGAAATGGAAGGGCCAACATCAGGCACAATACCATGAAAATGAGAAGAAAGGGAACAAGACCCCTCCTGGAAAGCACTCATATCCCAGGAACCGGACCAACCAGTAGATCAAACACTTGTCCAAAAAGTCAGGGTAGACAAAGACACCTCCCACAGGGGGATCCAGCTGTCCCTACGATCCCGTACAAACCTATAAGTCCTGACAACCGAAAAGACCCTAAAATGGTGAAAGATCGACTCCATAGTCGCCACCACCACACCCAAAAACAGCAGAATAATCAGGCCAATCCTGCAAAACCCTAGCAGACTCCGCCATCTTCTATTATACCTCCATATTCCATAGTGTCGCATCTCCACCACAAAAAGAGTTGACGACACTTCCCCTACTGCTTTAAACCACTCAGAAGAGAAAAATGATGAGTGAACCTTGAAGGTAAACTTACCCTGACAAGTTTTCACCCAGCTGAGACTTTATTTACCCTAACTACCGCACCTTGCTCAGTTATAGGTGCGCGGTAGTCCACACTACCGCGCTATGCTTTGTCCCTGCCACGTGGTACTACCGCGTTATGCTCAGATTACTGGGCGCGGTACTCTTTTTATAGCCCTTTTTCCATGGCTTTTGGGATTTTGGATTTTCGAGAGATATTGGAGGATTGGGATCCCTGATTCGATCCTAACCCATTTTCTGTGATTAGAAACCCTGATCCACTAAGTTCTCCCAAGATCCACCCATCTCTCTTGTTGGTTAACCCTACCATACACTATAAAAGAGAGGCATTCCATGGGAAATGGGGAGGACTCTTAGTAGTATCAAACTTATGATCTTGCAGCCTAGTGGAGATAGCTAGAGGAGGAAACACTTGAAGAATACTTACAAAGGTTGCTTGATGTCCAAGCCAATCCTATTGAAGAAAAGTAGGAAAATGTCTTTCTTTCTTTTTTGTCATAAAACCCCATCATTTACAATAATATTATGGAAAATAATAATAAAATTAGCCCGACTTTGGGAAAGATTAATTTATTATTATTTGAAACAATTAAAAATAGAATTTGCGGAGATAAAACTATATTAAATATTCCATAAAATAGGAAAATATGCTACAAGGTTACATTGAGTTTATTTCTTTGAAAGGGCCTCCAATGCCTATTGGCATTGAATTTTGTTTGTTGGAAGGATCTTTGAAGCATGTTGAGAATTTTTTATTCAATGAATTGAACATAAAATAAAATATTAATGTGGAACAAAGTTCAACATAGTTATGTCAATTGTTTTAAGTTTAATGAGTTGTTTACGGTTATTGTGAGGCATATTTTGTAATTTATATAAAAGTTTAATAAATTGAAGATCATTTATTTGTTATCCATATTAATATCAAAATGGAAGAAAGAAATTTTTTAACATAAAGTATGTAATATTACATAAATAAAAATATTTCATTATATAACAAAAAAGTGTGTAATATTATGACATAGATAAAAAATAATTACAAGGAAATTGTGAAGGAGTAGTGTGATGCGTGCTTGATGGGAATCCTTCTTCATGATGAGATGATAGATGTCAAGACAACAAGGTGTGACTTGGGCATAGAGCTAAGTGCATCACAAGGGAAACATAGAGGACACGATGTAGGTTGTGGAGCCTTGCGACAGCAAGGAAAGCCAATGCCAAGAAATTGCTTAAGGCATGCAATCGACAAATTAAGGCAAGTGTCTTTATAGGAACAAGTGCAGAATGGAATTGGAACAAAAGTGAGCTTGACATGATCCCAAGGTGCCCAAAATGTGGGAGTACTTGTGGAAGTGGGACTCTGAATCCATCTATAGTGTGAAAATTCCTAAAATTATAATAATTTTATTACAATTTCATAAATTTTAACACTACACTTGATGGATTCAGAGACCCCATCTTAGACATTGCAAACTAATTAGGTCTATTACAATTACAATATTTACATATATAGAGACATATAGAAACATGTGATATCTAATTATAAAATCCTATATTATATTATATATTGACACTCTTAATTTGTGTGTGATGTACAATAAAATATTTGATTAGGGCATCTTATTTAATTATTAAATTAGAATGTCTAGTCATATTTTTTATCCCATGACTAAATTAAGGCATTTATTTTATTCATTTTCAGTTTTGGTTACTTAAAATTGCTCAAATTTGGTCATATTCCACTTAAAAACACTCTGGTGGCCAACTTTTTGGTGGTTTAGTCATTTATTTCTCATAGTGACCAACATTTTTGGTCGCTTGGTCATTTATCACCCATTTTTTTACTAGTGGGATCCGGAGCATATGAGAGAGCACCACATGGTGAGGGCAGTTTTACCTCATGCTCATGCATTTTAATTAATTCCCAAGCAGCTTGGAGGACCTAAGGCAATTTGATCCATTGATATTTTGACATCCCCAAACCTCATGTTTACTTGTTGAAGCCACCTTTACGTGCAACCTATCTATCGTGGTTCTTACTTTCACGTCAATCACGAGATGCCTAGGAACTTGGCCCCCCTAAGAAACCTGCCATTGATAGGATTTACCAATAGTTCACCATCCATATGAGCTAGTACATATGTGTTGTTTCTTTGGATAGTCATGATTGGAGTAGGAACACTATCAAGGAATTTGGGAGTAGAATATGGAACTAGTGTCGAAGATGGATCACAAGCCATAGATGGCATAGATGTCAAATTATGCTCACATGATGAGATATTTTCATGAAATTTAATATCTCTTCTAATCATTATTAAACTGGAATGTGGTTGAATAATTCTATAACTTTTTACATCATCATAATATCCAAAAAATATGCACTTTGCTCTCTTAGGCTACTATTCTTTCCATTTTTCATTAGGAATATGAGTCATGTGCTTGACTACTAAACACACATAAGTGGATGAAATCTGGTTTAATTTTACTCCATGTTTATTTTCGTGTGGTATCTTTTAGATCCTTGGTGGGAGTGCAATTAACTATGTCATTGGCACAATCAATGGCTTCAACCAAATTGAAAACTTAATCCCTTAGCTTGGAGCATGCGATTAGCCATTTCTTTTAATGTGTGATTATTTCTCTCATCAACACCATTTTGTTGTGATGTATATGGAACAATATGTTTCATTTTAATTCCATTTCCAATGTAGTAACTAGTTTACATGTTCGCCTCCATAATTTGTTCTTAACTTGTGTATTTGATGTCCAGATTGTTTCTCTACAAGGGCCTTGTAGGCCAAAAAAATTTCAAAAGATTCACTCTTAATTTTTAAGAGATAAATCCAAGTGCATCTAGAGAATTCATCAACAAAAGTTAAGAAATATTTGAAGCTAGAGAAAGAAGCATAATGAAGCAGACCAAACATATAATTGTGAACAAGCTACAAGGGGGTCGAGGCATTCCAAGAGGCATGTTTTTCAAAATTGTCCTGATGATGTTTGTTGAGAACACACTTTCAACAAACATCATCTATAGAAGAGTTGCGAGTAAGACCAGTCACCATTTATGATAACATAGATGTTGTAATGAGTAATAGTCTAAATGACCAAATTTCACATGCCAAAATTTGCTCAAGTCATTGCTATAAGCAATCAAATCTATAATGTACTTGGAAGCCTCTTTTAACTAGTGATACCATGGGGTACTCAATTTCCATATCTGAATATATATATTTTATGCTGAATTTCATTTTTATCCAATTTCGTCCATTTTAACAACAGAAAATAAATAGTCATGGCCGCCCAAAACAATTTATGCATTCATTGTAATTTACAAACCATTTAATCATAACATACACATTCCATGCCAAGCAGTTCCATGCATGTATATAATTATAACCAGCAAATAGAACACAGTAATTAAAACACATTGAACCATAGCATTCCATACACAATAAGATACTTATCTTAATGTTCTCCAATTGGATGCATATGAAGGACGTTCCTCCGATCCATAGGCACTGTCAAGCTAAGTCTAACTTTGATAGTCCACCCTCGAGCTGGGGTTATGAATCCACAAGGGATAATCCATTTACTGATTCAACTCTTTGCCAAAAAGATACTCATGCAACCCACTGGTGTAGGAAAACCCCTCCATAGCTATCGCAATCCTCAATTCTCCTTCCTCGTCAACATATAGAATGCCAGGAACAAGGTCCCTTCTCTTAGTTAACAATTCCTTAGGAAGCCTCCAGTTCCCTTCTACTGCTCCAACACAGAATAGACAATAACTCTCTGAATTTGGACTTCAAGGTAGAGACTACATGCCAATCTCCTCTCACTAACTCGTTTCCCTGACCTAATGGCATGGACAATTCAAATTTAGCATTGGCATCTTGAGTTCTCTATCACAAGTAGAAAAACTATGGTTGTACAAGAAGATATCAAGGATGATGGTGAAATTCCAATTCGAATGGTAGTAATGGATGTGGAACTGAACCCCTCTCAAGCTTCAAAAATCCCTTTTATAGGCATACTCTAGTTTTCCATGTGGGCCCTCCAAATGGACCCACTTTTCCCCTCTTAAACTCATTTTAGGATAATTAAATAAAGCTTAATAAAGCATGGATATTAATCATGGTTCAATGACTTGGTTTAAATGTCTAATACTAAGGATATAAGCTAAATCCCACTATCACTTTACCACTTGTGGATCCATAACCCCCCATCTCTTCTTCGTCCTTCTTCCTATATAACCACTTAGATATTTTTAGATTAATATAAAAAATATACACATTTACATATTCTTGGTCATCCCAACCATTTGTTTCTATCTTTTAGACTTTTTACATCGATATTTACCAATTTACATTGTGGGGTTAATCTGGGGTATTACAAAAACTAAGGGAAAAGGTGATGACCCAAAGTTGTTGAACCTATACAATAGGGTAATATCATAAACAATTCCAATAGTCGAGGCATGCTTGGGATCTTTGAAATCCTTCATTACAACTTGGTGAGGTGTGAATGTTATAGTCTTTCCTTCACCAAAATGAGTGATTTGATAGACTGACAACAAATTATAGGAAATTCTTGGAACACATAATACATCATTAAGATATTGATCATCAGCAACAAATATTTGTTTGGTGTTACATTCATTTGGAGCAATAAAACAAGATTTATCCTCTGCCATATTATAAGAGGATCTAGAGTAAATGAGCCACTCATTATAAGAAGAGAAATAAGATGCAATGAAAGAAAAAACAGAAGCACGAAGTGCATGTCCATGAGTTGTAGAGTCAGAAGATGACTCAACTTTGATCTTGTGCTTCTTCATTGCTTCTTCCAAGTTTCCATTTTCTTGAAACACTTAGATTCCACATGACCATCTTTAATGAAAAAAATCCAATGGAGCTTAGTCTTCTTATATGTTTATTTAGTTCCCTTATCACCATTGGAAGGATGAATTGGCTAAGATGATTTGGGGACCTTTTTTTTCTTACTGTTGCAAATATGTTGCTTCTTGGGATTTTTTTATTTATTCTTCTGTTGTGCCACTAAGGATTTGCTAGATGTATCAGTAGTGTTGATTACTGCAAGACATATGATCTTATCTTTCTCTCTAATCAACTAATCATGCAAATATTCAAGAGTGGGTTCTTTATAGTGAGTCCCCATAGATTCTTTCATGGAGTAAAAGGTATATACAAAAATAGAATAGCAACGACCAAGATTGGAAATAATAGCATAAACACATTTTTTCTAGCTCAAGTATTTTTCATTCTTCAACTAAGTTTCTAAGCGTTTTGAATTTAGATAGATAGTATTGAATGCAATAAAATTCACTTGGATTTAAAGAAAACAAATCATTTTAAATATGGTGATCTCAAATGCCACATACCTAATGACTTCACCATGCCTTGAAGGCCATGGGGTATTCAAATAACTTCAAAAAATCACCGCTAATACTCAAATTCACTTTTCACAAATTAATTATCAAATTTACAATGAGCTTAAATATATAGTACGCCAAATTAAACATATGCATGTACCAAAATATATAGGCGATTCAAAGATGAATGCATTCATGCATCTAGGAAATGCATGCAATCAGATAATCACATAACAATAATTTAAAAAATGCATAACAGAAATATATGCATAACATTTTATACATAGATAGAAAATTATCTTAAAATATCCTCCAACTGACTATAGATTAAGGAAATTCCTTCCAATTGTAGGCACTTTGTTATACCAACTCTCTCTATATTGTTAGAGGCCACCACTGAGTTGGGACTAGCAATCAAATAAAAGATAAATTCAACTCAATACCCTACCAAACCCAAAGTTTTGAAACCCCCTCCAAATTTTTCCCAAGATGATAGTGCTCCTCCCTCATCAATCTACACAACCCAAGGAATGGGGTCCCCTTCTATGAGTTAACTGTCCCTCAGGGAATTCCCCAATTCCCTTCTAGGTCCCTATCACAGGACATCCAAGGGCTCTTCGTGTTGAGACTCCAAGGAAATAAACTGCGGGATATGTTCTTTCATAAGGGAACTCAATTACCAACACTAATACCTAGGGTAAAATGCATTTATAGCTCTTTAGTTCCCATTGTTCTCTAGTACATATCTAGGAGCTAGTATAAGATGATGGGCTAATGATGACAGAATAATCCTGATGGATGAGTGAAATGATAGCATAATGATTGAATGAACTAGATTCTCTATTATTTGTATTCATGTTGAGAACTATCCATGTGCCATGCATGGGTGATGAGAGTTGGACAAGTGGAATACATGATATTTGTCACCTTTTCCCCTTCTAATCCCAATATTAGAATAATTAACCTAGTTTTATGGCTAATGCACTTTTATTAAGAGGGATTAATCAAACTTAGGATAAAATTGAATAATAAGGATAATGAATTACATTATAATTCACTAGGTTAATCTCCCCCTTAAAACTCCCTTCTCATTATCCCTCTTGTGGAATCATAGCCTCCCATCTCTTCTTCATCGTTATTTTTCTGCACTAGACATGGTTTTTATACTGAACATAAAATGTACATATTTACATCATCTTCGTCATACTAGACCATTTTTTCTTAATTCTATCCATTTCATCATTATATACATACTTATATCATTGCATTTTGGGGTCAAAAAAGGGATGTTACATTCCCCTCCCCCTTAATTTATGCATTATCCTCGGTGCATATTATCACTATGTACATATACAAAATTTCATTGAAAATTTAAAAAAAGCTATAGGTATTCCTTTTGCATAGCATCCTCAATATCCCGCGTTGCTTCTTTGGGGTTTTAGTTAGTCCACTTGACCTTTACCTTCCCAATGGCCCTGTTTTAGAGAAGCATTAATTTCTTGTCCAAGATACGCACTGGTAGCACCGGGATATATCCTTCTAGTTCCATATGAATCAAATCCCAATCAATAATGTGGTTATGATTAGGCACGTACTTTTTCAATAAAAAAACATGAAACACATTATGCACTTTTATGCAGGCAAAAAATGCAAGTTCATATGCAACATGTCCTATCCTAGCTAATATTTCAAACAACCCATTGTATCCCGGTGCCAACTTAGTACATGTCCCAATATTTAAGGAACTATTCTTTGTCTGTACTTTTAGATACACATGTTCACCCACTCTGAACTCTCTTGCTACTTTTCCTTTTCTGCATAACTTTTTTACCTATCCCATGTTCTTTTCAAATTCTTCCTGATATTAAACATGTTCTCTTCAATTTCTTTCAGCAATTATGACCCAATTAACTCTTTATCTACTACATTATCCCAACTAATTGGAGTATTTAATTTTATACCATACAAGGCTTCAAATGGACTCATCTTTAAAGATGCATGATATCCATTATTATAAGAAAAATCCATTGATTGAAACTAATATTCCTAGTAGGATGGTTGTTCCATCACATTCATTATGAGCATATCTTCGATAACCTGATTAATTATTTCAATCTGCACACCTTCCTATGGGTGATATGTTGTACTCATATTCAAATTTGTTCCAAATACTTCAAATATCTATTTCCGGAAATTTGAAGTAAACTTGGGATCCATGTCTTAAACAATTGTCATTAGTACTCCATGTAATCTTGCAATCTCTTTCATATACATTTATGCTATGTTAGTTGGATTATGAGTTGACTTGATTGGAATGAAGTTAACATCCTTTGTAAACTTGTCCACCACTACCATGATTGAATCATGTTTTCTTATTGTCCTGCGGACTTTGGTGATGAAATCAATTATCACCACATCCCATTTCTACTCTGGTATTGACAATAACTAAAGTAATCCTACTAGATGTTCATTCTTAACCTTCACTCTTTGGAATTCCATGCATCTTTATAAATATTTAGCAATGTCTTTCTTCATTCCTAGCTAAAAGTACTGACTTTTTACTGTTGTAATAGTATTTTGATATCTAGGATGTGTTGCATATGGAACCTTGTTTATCTCATCCATTACTAGATTCCTGAATTCAACATAATTATAAATGTAAATTCTATTATTATTTATACGAATCCCATCATTTTCCAACCTTTATCCTTTAAATTTCTATTCTATATTTTCATGTTCTAGTACTCCTTTTACTTGAATATTATAATGCTAATTCGAAATAACAATTTCAGGAATTCCATATTTTAAATCTGATTTGCGCATGCTAATTGTTGTAGCATGCATTGCATGTCCTCTTCTGCTGAGTGCATTAACAACTTTGTTCTCTTTTCCTGTTATATGTTTAATATCAAAATCAATCTCACAAATAATTATATTCATCTTGCCTGCTTGGCATTTAAAGTCATTTTCTCAAATAAGTACTTCAAACTACTGTGATATGTCCTTAATTAAAAATAAATGTGCATGAGATAATGTCTCCACATTTGTAAGGCATGCACTATAGAGGCCAATTTTAAATCATGTGTGACATAATTTTTATCATGTTCCTTCATATTCCTATATTTATAACACACCACGTGTCCTTTTTGCATAAGTACACCACCAATTCCTTCTTTACAAGCATCTATACATACCACAAAATTTTCATTTGGATCAACAATTTTGAGAATTGGTGCACTGGTCAGCAATCTCATCAATTCTTGGAAACTTTCTTCACACTTGGGTTTCCATTGAAATTTGGCTCCTTTCTCTACAGGGATGTAATTGGATGTGCTTTTTTTAGAATACTTATATGAATCCTATGTAATATCGGCCATCTAATCCCATAAATGATTTTACCTTGGATACATTCTGGTGTGTATGCTATCCCATGATAGCTTCAACCTTCCTTGGGTCTATTATTACTCCTTCTTAGATAGGATATGTCCTAAGTATTGAATCTGTTTCTAGCAAGATGCTTATTTACTTAGCTTAGCATATAGTTGATTTTATCTTAACACTTATAGTACTAATCCCAAATGATCCTTATCTCATCCATCAAGTTTGAATAAATAAGAATACAATGACAAACTTATCGAAATACTATCTAAAAATGGCATTCATTAATGACATAAAATTAGCCCATGCATTTATTAATGCGAATGGCCATAACTCAAACTCATAATGACCATATTGAATTCTAAAAGCTATTTTTTTCAATATCTTCATCTTTTATTCTCACTTGACGATAGCCTGATCTAAATCTATCTTGAATTAATTCCCTACTCCTTTCAATTGATCAAATAAGCCATCAATTCCAGATAGAGGATATGTGTTCTTCAAAGTGATTTTGTTTAAATTCCTGAAGTCAATGTACACAACCTTAATTTTACATACTTCTTCTTAACAAAGAGTGCTACTAATCCTCAAGGAGACACACTTGGATGTATGTATGATTTCTTCAACAGGTCCTCTAGTTGTATTAGTACTAACTCCCTCAACTCATGTGTACTCATTCTGTGTGGTATTTTGGAAACTGGTGTAGCTTTAGGTACCATGTTGATAGAGAAATCAATGTATCTTTTACGTTGAAAACTTGGTATTTCCTCAAACACATATATGAATTCCTATAATATTGGAAAATATTTTAGGTTTGGGCCTTTACCATTTTCTAGTTCCTCCACCTAAGCTACATACAACTGACACCTTTTTAAATGTACAACCAAAATATGCCTCATGGAAATAAGCATCTGAATTCCTTTCACCATCTTCTACTCTCCTTATTAATCAATACAAGTGAGAGTCTTGTTGTGGTCATCTAAAATGACATGGTGTGCATCCAACTATTCCATCCCAATAAGCACATAATAGCAACCAAGATAAATTTTATGTCCAAATATGCAAAAGTATTAAGTCCATTAATCTCTGATGGACAATATTTTACCAAATCATTTATTTTCCTCTTTGTTCCTATGTGCAACTAGACCATTCAATATTTCTCATGCTTTCTTCTCTTTAAATGAAATCATCTAGACATATTAGGATAAATATAACTATGTATTTGTCCAGAATCAATTAGAATGGAAATAGGTTGATTGAAAATCTTACCTTCAACCTCAATCATGTTGATTGAAATTTGTTTAGATTATTAAATCTGTTAGATAAACTTGTTTCCAAAATTTCATCCAAATCATGGCCCCCATCCATCATCTGGGTGTTGGTCTTCAAAAACTCACTTTTCTATTTTTGGGGAAAACTGGAGTAGAATAAGATAATGTATCTCTATGGAATTTACATGGAATTTGTAAAGGGATTTGGAAAGCCATTGATCTCACCCATTTCTAATCAATTCTTCTCATGTTATGTCCAAAATAATTTTTAGGATTTAAACTTATTCTTTATTTTTAACTTTTCTAATTTTTTGATAACGAGGCAGGGTGTCAATGTGTCATGTGTCAGTTGATGTCAGTTAGGCCCTATGTGTCACCTTCCAATTGATCTAGGTGGCACTAAGACATCCTCTAACTCATCATCGCCTATTTCTCTTTTGGTGTAACACTTATCCTTGGGAGGGAATTCCATCTATATCCCAATACGTAGAGTGGTTTTTTCTCGTGGAATTAGTGGTATTAGAAATCCAAAACTATGATGTGAAACCAATCAAATCATGCCACCTGTAACGATGGTTTGATGATTTTTCATCGTGTGAATGAAGCTAAACCACTAACAACTCATCAATGCGAGATGAATTAGGATGGTTTATCCTTCTCGCGATCAATGATATAATTCCTCATTGTTTATCCCATGGTTTATAGAGCTTGACTGATGTGGCCAGCCCAAGTCACATCTCATCATCCATGTGGAAGTTGCACATCATATAGGATCCATGTGGCACCTTTTCACCACACAATCCATGTGTCAATTGTGGGGTCACATAGAATTTTTTTTTTGAATTTAAAAAAAAATCAATTTTTTTAACAGGTGGCTTTGTAAAATTTACACCTAGCATTTTTTATTCATGAGTGTCTTTTCAAATTTACATTTGGACATTTCCAAGAATGGAAATTATTATGTTAATGAACAAAACTATGCATTCTTGTCGCTTTCTTCATACTAGTAAATTTTCGTTAGTTAACAAAAATGAATTTATTTTTACAGTGATGCAACATTTTGCCCAAATTTTTGATGACTTGAATATTGTATTTATGGTTTTATTTATTACCAACTTCCATGTTAGTTCTGAAACCAAATCTGAGCACTTCAATAAAAAAAATTCTACAAGGAATTTTGTCAATCTGTTTTCTTATAAAATGTAACTTTACCAAAATTTTGCTAAAAACTCATAAAGTTTACCACAACGGCTCTCTAAATTTGGCCTTACCATTCAAACATCCATTCATTAATTTAATTACATCTTTGAATTAAACAATGGAGGAATTAAAATGGTTTTCTCCAGATTGTTTCTTTGGTGTGTTTCATCAAATACTTCATGTGCAACCTGTAGAATTCTATTTTTCCCCTTGCAATCCAATTGTTGCAACCTATGGTGATGATACCAATATATCACATGCCTATTGGCCTTACCATACCTTCAGGGAGAAAAGGTATTCAAGTAACTTACCAAAATCACCTCTAATACTCAAATTCACTTTTCACAAATTAATTATCAAATTTACAACGAGATTAAATATATGGTCTACCAAATTAAACATATGCATATACTAAAATATACAAGTGATTCTAACATGAATGCATTCATACAATGCCAGAAAATAGATTCAATCAGATAATCACATAACAATAATTAAGCAAAATACATAACAAAGATATATACATAACATTGTATACATAGATAGAAACTAATCTTAAAATATCCTCCAACTGATTATAGACTACAGACATTCCTTCCAGTCGTAAGCACTCTATTATAGTAGTTCCCTCTATAGAATATGCCACCTCCAATCTAGTTCTATCAATCCACGAGAAGGTAAATTGGTCTCAATGCCCCAACAAACCCAAGGGTGTCGAACCCCCTCCACAATTGTCCCAATATGCTAGCACTCCCCTCCCATCAGTATGCACAACCCAAGGAATGGGGCCCCCTTATCTGAGTTAACAGTCCTTTGGGAAATTCCCCAATTCTCTTCCAGGGCTATAACATAGGCCTACCAAACACTCTTCAGGTCGGGACTCTAGGGAACTCAACTACAGGATAGGTTCTCTCAAAAGGAAACTCAAATCCCAACACTAATACCAAGAGTCAAATGTATTTATAGCTTTGCAATTTCAATTGTTCTTTGGTACAACTCTAAGATCAAGTACAGGATGATGGCTTAATGATGACAGAATAATCATAATGGTTGAGTGAATGCTATCATAATGATTGAATAAACTATATTCTCCATCATTTGTATGCATGTTGAAAACTATCCAAATGGCATACATGGGTGATGAGAACTAGACAAGTGGTATCCATGGGGTTTGTCACTTTTTCCCCTTCTAACCCCAATCTTAGGATAATTAACCCAAATTTAAGGCTAATGCACTTTTATTAAAAGAGATTATTAAAAATTAGGATAAAAGTGAATAATAAAGATAATGGATTAACTTATAAGTCACTAATGCCATCTCTCCTTTAAACCCCCTTCTCACTATCCCTCATTTGGAATCATATCCCTCCATCTCTTCTTCATCCTTCTGTGCCTGTAGTAGTTGTGGGTTTTATATTAAACATAAAATGTACATATTTATTTAATCTTACTCATAATAGACCATTTTTGTTCTCCTTCTAGCCATCTCATCATTATATACATGTTTACACCATTACATTCTAAGGTAAAAAATGGAGTGTTACATCGAATATCGACAATATGTTTACAAAACATGGTTTCCAATTTTTCCCAAGCCCTATCTAGTTCATCAATTCCTTGAAGGTGGAATTGTAACTCATTAGGAATTGACATCTTGATTGATCCACGAGCTTCATCGCATTTATTGGCCCCTTTTATTTTATTATCATCATTAGTGGGTTCAATTTCTTTTCCCAAGTTAATCTGGTAAAGTACCTTACTTCATAACACATCCTCTATATGATATTTCCATGAGAAGTATTGGTAAGAAAAATATCACATGGAGCATCCATATTGTAAGACATAGGTAATATGACTTCAAAAGTAGAAATTGATGGTCTACATGAAAAGATCTTGAAAAATAGGCAATTTAAAAATGAACTAATTTAAAACGAACCCTGGACGTCAAAGTTATACCCTTTTTAAGAAAGACATAAAAAAGAGCCAAGGAACCACATGGCATGAAAGGTTATCCACGTGGTGATGAGAGAAAAAAATTGTATTAAAGAATCATCCCCCTTGCTAACTTTTCCTATAAGATCACTTTTACAAATAAGTTGCTTCAAAATAAGTGGGGCCACTTTATAAAACAAGTGGGACTTGCACTTTTACGATACAGTTACTTTATGACCTAAAGTTAGATTAACTTTTACAAAAAACAACAAAAAGAAGCACTTGAAACCAAGAACTTTTACTTTTTAAAATAACTCTCAACCAAGTGAGCTAAGAAAAATATTTAATAATATTATGGAGGAGAATAGGGGGGTTGTTGTTCTTGTTGGAAGAGCATGTGTACCCAAAAAACCTTTTTTCTTGGTCTGCGAGAAATTTTACACAATAACAAAAAAATGAAATTATGAAACTAAAATGTCTCAAATTTGGGGTTACTCCTTGGTTAACTTTCCTAGAAAATGTAAGTGTTCTCAGTGTTTCTGGTTTACCAAGTTCCCACAAAGTGCACGACAAAGAGAATCCACAGTAAACAAAATCCTTTCAGCTCTATTTTTTATTTGTTGATTTCACATCAAGTGCACGACAAAGAGCATATGCATATTGAAAAAGTAAAAAACTAGAAATAAAACAAAAACCAGGCTAAAATATGAAAAAATATGTTTTTTTAATGCATAACTATAAAAAATTTACCTCTAGATCTAATAAAATGGTCATACATTGGGAAAACATAAACCTTTTTTAGTGAAATGAAAAGTGTTTCTGATTAAAATTAGTGCTAAAGAGATGCAATGGAACACCTCTCTCATCCCATAAATGCAAAAAATATTAGAAATAAAAAATCCTTTACTACACATGGGTACACCCGTTCAAGATCTCGATCATCAATGGAAGCAAAACTTCATAAGAGATATGATGATTTTGCTAACACTGGATATTTCCAAAAGATTGAACACCTTGAGTAGTCACTCACACAAACTTATCACAGGTTAGCACACTCTTTTTATCTGATAAAAAATTTGGAAGAGGGAAACAATCCACGACCCCAACCAAATAGCTACTTGAGGCAATATTATTGTGCAAAGAAAAAAATGTTACAATGAGTTTATCGCATTAGATCATCGAGAAAATGAACCTACATGCTCTTTAAATGGAGATCATGGACCAATCAAGTGCAAATCCACTGATCAGTGGTCGCTAAGATCAAGGTCAGAATGGACCGTTAGATCACTCTATGTCTAGAACATATTGCGACCATCATATTATATAAGTACGAATGCATACTAAAGAAACATACTTTATCGAAAGATACATTATACCAAGTTGATCTTAACTAACTCCTCAGTGTCTAAATATACTTACAATATGTCCCCCTTAGATCATAACAACTTTTTAATATATCATTTTATTGTTCCTTTGAAAGTGAAGTTATGTTTAATACTTTATAATCAATCTAAAAACGTTAGTGGTTTCCTAATCTGTGGTCTATTTATTGTTTAGCATTTTGTAGGCACTTGATCATCAAGTTGTAGCTATGGATGGTTTATGAATCTCTCACAAATAGTTGAAGCCTCGAATCCTTGTACCTTTAGGAGATAACTTATGTATTTAATATATTAAATAAAGACTTGTAATCCACATTAATTATAATTTATGTTATCTTAAGGTTTCTTATTTTTCTAAAAATTGTAATCCACATTAATTTTAATTTATGTTATTTTAAGGTTTTTATTTTTCTATTTACTAACATAATATTACTATTATTTATTATAAATATTGTATTTGTTAATGTTCATATGTTAGCATTATCATTGTAACTAGCACATCCACTTAAATTGTGGATGGTGAACACCGATAGGGCACAAATTTCTTATTATCCATGCATCAATTACGAGTTATTTGTTAGATTGTGGTAACTTCGGGACGTCCTCCATGGTTCAGATGCCTTACATGGAGGTACATTAGCTGCATAGGCATCAGGATGGAGTAGAGGGTGGGATACACTCTACTCAATGGCATGAATCTAGTGGTGGTTGCATGTGGACCTTCCTGAGTGTTTTGACCCTTGCATGCAAGATTTTTACATGCATTTTCATGCGATTATTGGTTGCATGCAAAAGTGACTTTTGCATGCCCCGAGAATTAGGGTATTGGAAAACCTAATTCATCGGTGAGATTATTTATAGAGGTAGGGGTTCCCCAGATGAGTTTATTCAGTTGCATTGCCAGAGAGAGATATTGCTAGAGTGAGGAGGGCGTAGGTGTGCATGCAGGGAAAATTTCTAAGAGAGAGAGAGAGAGGGGAGCTAATGCGGGAGCTAGGAAGGTCAAATCTGAGCTAGATCAGTGACCTTCAGCTCTAGATTCACCAGGCACACAGTACTATGAGTTGAGATAGCTCATCAGTGTGTTTTCTAATCAGTTTGGAGGAGGTCGAATTCTCTTGGAGGAGGGCGCATTTCCCAAGGAGGGAGAAGCTCAGTTTGAGCTCGATTGACCAATTTAGAGTCTAATTCTTCTTGGATAGCCTTTCCTTGGCATTTGAGAAAGGTTAGGGACGATCAGAGCTCAGATCTGCTGAGATCCGGTCTGGTACAAGCATTTGACATCTAGAGGGGAGGGCACACTTTGGCATGCAAAGGAGGTCGAGTTCATCAAAGGGAAATATTTAGAGCGAGTAGATCAGAGCAGAGTGATACAGAGAGGCAGCTTTTTCATAGGCACCTACAGAGACACTCAGATCCATTTTTCCAGTTAGGGCTTACTCTTCCAGTGCATGCATCAGCTAGATGCATGTAGATCTAGAGTCAGTTTGGTTTCAGGAGATTGAGTTACCTGTTGAGGTAATTATGTATCGTACTTGTCATTTATACATATGCTCTAGGCCCGAAAGAGAAGATAGCTCCATAGTTTGCTAGGTTTTCCCCGGTTGGGGTTCCAGGGTATATTTGTTGTTTATGTGTGATTGCATTTATTTGAGTTTGGTAAATGTAGATCTAAGTTGTTTGAGTCTATATTTATATGAGCATTTATTGATATCGAGACTCATACCACTTGAGATATTAGATTGATTCAGAGGGAGTAGTGATCTCTGAATCAAATATTTACATGGTATTAGAGCCCTGTTGAGGGTTAGAGTGGGCAGTCACACATAGATCTATGGTGTTGGTGACTAGATATGAGATAGATCTAGTAGATATGTGGAGATAGAGATGAGATCTACCAAATCTGAGCAGCACAGTTCAGATCTGAGGTTGTAAAGGTCAGATCTATCAGTTCAGTGGGTTCTGTGGTCAGATCTGTGATCAAGAGAGACTCTTGTTCACTGTGAGTTATAGTTTCTTCAGTTGGGTGAGTATGGATACCAGTTTGAGGGTGGAGGACTAGTTGGATGGTGCCTCCAACTATAGTGCATGGAAGGCACATATTACTCTCTTGCTAAAAGAGAGTGAGCTATGGGATGTTGTTAACAGCACGATGGAAAATCCCATTACAATTATGTCTGATGCCACTACCAAAGCAGTGTATGATAAGAAAAATGTGAAGGCTCAGAGGATCCTTCTTGATGCGATCAACGATCACATCATCCCACATGTCTCTACCAAGGACAATGTGTTTCAGATGCGGGATGCATTGACTAGTCTGTACTAGAGCTCCAATGCAAATAGGAAGATGGTTCCCAAGGAGAAATTGAGAAGCATCAAGATGGGGAAGGATGAGAGCATGATGACCTATATCACCAAGATAACTCAAGTGAGATATGAGTTGGGAGCAGTTGGTGAGAAGGTAGAGGATAGTCAGCTAGTTCGAAAGGCCTTGAATGGCGTGACTATGCCATGGGAAGTGTTTGTATAGTCTATAATAGCTCGAGAGAATCTTCCAAGTGGGATCGTCTGTGGGACTATTTCACACAGGAGGAGATATGGAGAGGGTACATACAGGGTTCAACTTCTGTTCTTCCAGAGGAGGAGGATGTGGCTCTCACAGCAGGCAGGAAACAGAGAGGCAGATAAAAGAACTATCTAAGCAAGATCAAATGCTTCACCTACAACGATTATGGACATTATGCAGGACAGTTTCCGCATAAGAAGAAGGGGAAGCAGGTGAAGGACAAGTAGGTGGCAGCAGCAAAGGAGGTTGATCAGTTTACTTCTCGGCTTGAGAAGGAGTTCTCATTAGCCTTAGTTCTGTCAAGACATGATGGTAGCCTACCAGAGGCCCTAGTTGATCAGAGTTGGAGGGTGGAATGCATGCTCAGCAGTCACATGACAGGAGTGCGAGATGCATTCCTTATCCTAGAGCACACACCCTTGCAGTTGTCTTGGGATGTGCAGGGGGTTGACCACTTGGTCACTGGAGTGGGCAAGGTGAGGTTTCTGCTTGACCATGGGGAGCTCCTGGAGGTTTCAGGAGTGCTCTTTCTTCCAGGACTGAGAGGGAGTATTCTCTCAGTGGCAGCTTTGGTAGATGTTGGTTATTCAGTGGTGTTTCAGAGGGATCAGATATTCACCTACCCTAAAGGATTAGACTCGGTCTTGTTGGGTCATAGGATTGATGGTGAGTACTTGGTTCATGGACAACCTACGTAGGGAGCTTCAGGATGGCTGAGTGCATCCTCCTCAGAGTCACAGAGGGATGATGAGTGAGATGCTCATAGCAGAGATGAGGCCAAGAGGAGTCAGCATAGTCAGCAGATGGTTGGGCGTGATGCTCACCATGATGAGGATCAGGGGAGTGATTTTGGAGTTCATATGGATGAGCATGATGCTCTTGATAGTGATGAGTCTTAGGAGGTTGAACCCTTGGGTTCATATCAGATGGATGGGCATGAAACTCAAAGAGGCACCAGTCAGAGATTGAGATGGTATGATATTGTTGAGATGGAATTAGCTCAGGAGAGAGTTGAGTCAGCTCAAAGACAAAGGGAATTGACTTACAGAGCTCAGTCAACTCAGGGACATAGACAAACCACCTACAAAGCAGTGGATCCACTCGACAGAGGTCTTCAGGATTGGTTACGGCAGCAGAGATTCAGAGGGAGTTTGAGTCAGAGTGCAGTGACCGAGTCAACAATGGTTGATCAGGGGGATTCTTCTGAAGCCACTCTTATGGAGATTGATCAAGGTTCCTCAGGTAATAGGGCAGCAGTGACAGGGAGATCAACTAGATCAGTTTCAGCAGCAGTGGACTTGATGGATCCAGGCATCAGTGTTAGGATTTCCCTCGTTAAGAGGGAGTGTTAGATTGTGGTAACTTCGGGATGCCCTCCATGGTTCAGATTCCTTACATGGAGGTACATTAGTTGCGTAGGCATCAGGACCTTCCAGAGTGAAGTGGTGGCTGCATGTGGGATACACTCTAACTCAATGGCATGAGTCAAGTGGTGGCTGCATGTGGACCTATAGAGGGTGGGATACACTCTACTCAATGGCATGAGTCAAGTGGTGGCTGCATGTGGACCTTCCAGAGTGTTTTGACCCTTGCATGCATGAGTTTTTCATGCACTGTCATGCGATTATTGGTTGCATGCAAAAGTGACTTTTGAATTCCCCGAGAATTAGGGTTTTGGAAAACCCAATTCATCGATGAGATTATTTATAGAGGCAGGGGGTCCCCAGATGAGGTTACTCAGTTGCATTGTCAGAGAGAGATATTGCTAGAGTGAGGAGGGCATAGTTGTGCATGCAGGGTGACTTTCTAAGAGAGAGAGGAGTTGCTACAGGAGCTAGGAAGGTCAGATCTGAGATAGATCAGTGACCTTTGGTTCCAGAGTCACTGGGCACCTAGTACTATGAGCTGAGATAGCTCATCAGTGTGTTTTTTGATCAGTTTGGAGGAGGTCGAGTTCTCTTGGAGGAGGGTGCATTTCCCAAGGGGGGAGAAGCTCGTTTTGAGCTGGATTGGTCGATTCAGAGTCTGAGTCTTCCTGGATAGCCTTGCCTCGACATTTGAGGAAGGTTAGGGATGACCATAGCTCAGATCTGTTGAGATCCGGTCTGGTATGAGAATTTGAAATCTAGAGGGGAGGGTGCACTTTGGCATGCAGAGGAGGCCAAGTTCATCAGATGGCAGTCTTTAAAGCGAGCAGATCAAAGCAAAGTGATACAGAGAGGCAGATCAGTCAAAGGCACCTATAGAGACACTCAGGTCCAGGTTTCTAGTTAGGGCTTACTCTTCCAGTGCATGCATCAGCTGGATGCATGCATATCTAGAGTCTGTCCGGTTTCAAGAGATTGAGTTACCTGTTGAGGTAATCCTATATTGTACTTGTCATTTATACATATGCTCTGGGCTCGAGAGAGATGATAGCTCCATAGTTTGCTGGTTTTTCCTCGGTTGGGGTTCCAGGGTATATCTGTTGTTTATGTGTGATTGCATTTATTTGAGTTTGGTAAATGCAGATCTAAGTTGTTTGAGTCTATATTTATATGAGCATTTATTGATATCGAGACTCATACTGCTTGAGATATCAGATTGATTCAGAGGGAGTAGTGATCTCTGAATCAAATATTTACATGGTATCATATCCCTGTTGAGGGTTAGAGTGGGCAGTCACACATAGATCTGTGGTGTTGGTGACTAGATCTAAGATAGATCTACTAGATCTAAGATAGATCTACTAGATCTATAGATATAGAGATGAGATCTACCAGATCTGAGCAGCACAATTCAGATCTGAGGTTGTAGAGGTTAGATCTATCAGTTCAGTGGGTTCTGTGGTCAGATCTATGATCGGGAGAGACTCTTGTTCACTGTGCATTACAGTTTCTTCAGTTGGGTGAGTATGGATACCAGTTTGAGGGTGGAGGACCGGTTGGATGGTGCCTCCAACTATAGTGCATGGAGGGCACGTATTACTCTCTTGCTAAAAGAGAGTGAGCTATGGGATGTTGTTAGTAGCATGACGAAAAATCCCGTTACAGTTCTGTCTGATGCCACTACCAAAGCAGTGTATGATAAGAAAAATGTGAAGGCTCGGAGGATCCTTCTTGATGCGATCAAGGATCACATCATCCCACATGTCTCTAACAAGGACAACATGTTTGAGATGTGGGATGCATTGACTAGTCTGTACCAGAGCTCCAATGCAAATAGGAAGATGGTTCCCAGGGAGAAACTGAGAAGCATCAAGATGGGGAAGGATGAGAGCATGATGACCTATCTCACCAAGATAACTCAAGTGAGAGATGAGTTGGGAGCAGTTGGTGAGAAGGTAGAGGATAGTCAGCTAGTTCGAAAGGCCTTGAATGGCGTGACTATGCCATGGGAAGTGTTTGTATAGTCTATCATAGCTCGGGAGAACCTTCCCAAGTGGGATCGTCTGTGGGACGATTTAACACAGGAGGAGATACGGAGAGGGTACATACAGGATTCAACTTCTGTTATTCCAGAGGAGGAGGATGTGGCTCTCGCAACAGGCGGGAAACAGAGAGGCAGATAGAAGAAGTATCTGAGCAACATGAAATTCTTCACCTGCAATGATTATGGACATTATGAGGGACAGTGTCTGCATAAGAAGAAGGGGAAGCAGGCGAAGGACGAGCAGGTGGCATCAGCAGAGGAGGTTGATCAGTTTACTTCTTGGTTTGAGAAGGAGTTCTCATTAGCCTCAGTAAAGTCAGGACATGATAGTAGCCTACTAGAGGCTCCAGTTGATCAGAGTTGGAGGGTGGACTGCATGCTCAGCAGTCACATGACACGAGTGCGAGATGCATTCCTTATCCTAGAGCACACACCCTTGCAGTTGGCTCGAGATGTGCAGGGGGTTGACCACTTGGTCACTGGAGTGGGTAGAGTGAGGTTTCTACTTGACCCTGGGGAGATCCTGGAGATTTCAGGAGTGCTCTTTCTTCCAGGACTGAGAGGGAGTATTCTTTCAGTGGCAGCTTTGGCAGATGTTGGTTGTTCAGCGGTGTTTCAAAGGGATCATATATTCACCTACCGTAGAGGAGTAGACTCGGCCTTGTTGGGTCACAGGATTGATGGTGAGTACTTGGTTCATGGACAACCTATGTCGGTAACTTCAGGACAGCTGAGTGCATCCTCCTCAAAGTCACAAAATGAACGAGATGCTCATAGCAGAGATGAGGCCAGGAGGAGTCAGCATAGTTAGCAGATGGTTGGGCATGATGCTCACCATGATGAGGATCAGGGGAGTGATTTTGGAGTTCAGATGGATGAGCATGATGCTCTTGATAGTGATGAGTCTTAGGAGATTGAACCCTTGGGTTCATATCAGATAGATGGGCATGCTACTCATAGAGGCACCAGTCAAAGATTGAGATGATATGATATTGTTGAGATGGAATTAGCTCAGGAGATATTTATTCAGCTCAGAGATAGAGGGAGTTGACTTACAGAGCTCAGTCAACTCAGGGACATAGATAGACCACCTACAGATCAGTGGATCCACTCGACAGAGGTCTTCAGGATTGGTTACAGCAGCAGATATTTAGAGGGAGTTTGAGTCAAAGTGCAGTGACAGAGTCAACATTGGTTGATCAGGGGGGTTCTTCTTAAGCCGCACTTATGGAGATTGATCAGGGTTCCTCAGGTCAGAGGACAGCAGTGACAGGGATATCAGCTAGATCAGTTTCAGCAGTAGTGGACGGATCCAGGCATTAGTGTCAGGACTTCCCTCGTTAAGAGGGAGTGTTAGATTGTGGTAACTTCAGGATTCCCTCCATGGTTTAGATGCCTTACATGGAGGTACATTAGCTGCATAGGCATCAGGATGGAGTAGAGGGTGGGATACACTCTACTCAATGGCATGAGTCAAGTGGTGGTTGCATGTGGACCTTCCAGATTGTTTTGACCCTTGCATGCATGAGTTTTTCATGCACTGTCATGCGATTATTGGTTGCATGCAAAAGTGACTTTTGAATTCCCCGAGAATTAGGGTTTTGGAAAACCTAATTCATCGATGAGATTATTTATATAGGTAGGGGGTCCCCAGATGAGGTTACTTAGTTGCATTGTCAGATAGATATTGTTAGAGCGAGGAGGGCGTAGTTGTGCATGCAGGGCGACTTTCTAAGAGAGAGAGGAGTTGCTGCAGGAGCTAGGAAGGTCAGATATGAGATAGATCAGTGACCTTTAGTTCCAGAGTCATTGAACACCTAGTACTGTGAGCTGAGATAGCTCATCGGTGTGTTTTCTGATCAGTTTGGAGGAGGTCGAGTTCTCTTGGAGGAGGGCGCATTTCCCAAGGAGGTAGAAGCTCGTGTTGAGCTGGATTGGATGATTCAGAGTCTGAGTCTTCCTGGATAGCCTTGCCTCGACATTTGAGGAAGGTTAGGGACGACCAGAGCTCAGATCTGCTGAGATCCGATCCGGTATGAGCATTTGACATCTAGAGGGGAGGGTGCACTTTGGCATGCAGAGGAGGACGAGTTCATTAGAGGGCAGTCTTTAAAGCGAGCAGATCAAAGCAGAGCGATATAGAGAGGCAGATTAGTCAAAGGAACCTACAGAGACACTCAGGTACAGGTTTCTAGTTAGGGCTTACTCTTTCAATGCATGCATTAGCTGGATGCATGCATATCTATAGTTTGTCCGGTTTCAGGAGATTGAGTTACCTGTTGAGGTAATCCTGTATAATACTTGTCATTTATACATATGCTCTTGGCTCTAGAGAGAAGATATCTCCACAATTTGTTGGTTTTTCCTCGGTTGGGTTTCCAGGGTATATCTGTTGTTTATGTGCGATTGCATTTATTTCAGTTTGGTAAATGCATATCTAAGTTGTTTGAGCCTATATTTATATGAGCATTTATTGATATCAAGACTCATACCGCTTGACATCTCAGAGTGATTCAGAGGGAGTAGTGATATCTGAATCAAATATTTACATTATTCATGCATCAAGTAGTTGCAAGAACTGCTTGTTATCCATGCATCAACAATGAGTTATTCATGCATCAACTACCAATTATCCATGCTTAGCTACCAATTATTTTTTATATATTTCTTTATTTCTAATTTGGAACGACTGTCATAAAATCAATTACACTTGTCTCATCCTCGTGCAATCTAGGAAAATCATAGGCTCTAGTCCACCTCAAATTCTACTAGCACACCCACTTAACTTGTGGCTAGTTACACCATCTTCCAGTTAACAAACTTCCCATCTGATATATGTTATCCATGCATCTTCCATAAAATCAATTTGAATAGTACACTTGTCTCATTCTCATGCAATCTAGGAAAAGCATAGACTCTAGTCCACCCCAAATTATAAAATAAAAACACTTATCAATATAAAATTATAAACACCTATCAATGTAATTACAAAAATAACATTTTATGATAGAATAACACAAAATCATGTAATAAAATTTATAAAGAATAATGAAGAACCTATAATAATGTTAGAATATTTAAAATTAAATATTTAAATGGTGTATGAAATCAACCTCCTTTTTTTATACAATTATAATCAATATGAGAGAAAAAACAAATATTAGATTAAAAAAAAGTAAATATATCAAAAAAAATCAAAACTATCCACAATATATATCCTATATATTATTAAAATGATGTAAATTATGTCAAAAAAAAATTACAATAGTGTGAAAGGGTTACAAGAAGCAAAAATCCCTACCTTCTAAAAAAATTGAAATGAAAATTTACAAGATGTTATACAAATGTAAACAATAAAAGCACCACTTCTTTTTAATTTATGTGTTGCTTGCTTTAAGATTTTTAATAATGGGTTTATAATGTGTCTATAAAAGCATTTTTAGTTTAATTTTTAAGCATTGTTAAAAATGTAAATATTGTTAATATATTTATATATTGAAAAATATTATTTTTATAATAAAAATTGCAATGTATGAAAGATTGTATAATTAAATTTCTTAAAAATTTTAAAATGATTAAACTATTTTATTTAATAAAAACAAAGAAGTTATTAATAAAAAAATTATAGTCTAAATATTTTACGTTTTCAATATTTTTTGAGTATATTTTTCATCAATTTTATTTTGATTGAAAATGATATGAAAATTACTTTTCATAATCTTGAATAATCTCCATTGATGCTTGAATAATCTTTTCAAAGTCCGGGTAGGTTTGTAAATATGTCCTTTAAATTGCCTAGAATGCAATTGTTAGTGATGGACTGATCAAACCTGAGGTAGAATTGCAAGTTGGTATTTCTTCGGAGATCTTAGAATGGAAATTGAATTCAGAATCGTGGATCGCAAGATCCTAAGTTTTCTTTATATAAACTCTAATTAAGTATTTTCTATTTATATTTTAATTGAGCTTACTTATATAAACTTACATTTTAATTGAGCCGACTTATATGAACTCATTAGGTTTCAATTTTTAATGAATCTAATAATTAAGAATATATGTTTCCCCAAATGAATATCACAACAAAATTAATTCATGAACAAGAGGTCTCAAATATAAATTTAAGACTTGGTCATGATGTCATTAAAAAAAGAATTTTTTTCAAAACATAAAAAAACCTTTCTTCTTGTTATTCCACATAATCAAACAAGAATTTGCAGAATTTCAAGTCATTCCATAACAACAAAAGGTTAATCTCATAATTATTCTCAATAAAATCTCAGCTGTCATTTAAGATCATAATCAAAACTGTTTTCCACTGTCAAGACAAACAAACTTCACCTTGTGAAAAACTAATAAGAATTTCAAAATGTTATAATTGGATTAAATAATAATAATAATAATAATTATTATTATTATTATTAT
This sequence comes from Larix kaempferi, assembly GCA_027924585.1. Lineage (NCBI taxonomy): Eukaryota > Viridiplantae > Streptophyta > Pinopsida > Pinales > Pinaceae > Larix > Larix kaempferi. The sequence goes on along the minus strand of BSBM01000994.1, from coordinate 19,677,259 downwards.
TATTATAATAACTTATGTTACTTGTTTTTTATATGTTGTTGTAATTTTTTATGTTTATATTTTAGCTAGTTGTTATTATTTATTTTTTGGTTAAACCACAAAATTCCTCTTATTTATATATTTATTATCAATTATTTTTTATATTCTCTTTTTTATAATTTTGTTTTTTCAAATTTGGAGTGACTACTATAAAATCAATTGAACAATACACTTGTTTTAGAGGGAAGACTATAAAATTAATTTCAATTTAGATAATACACTTATGTCATTCTCATGCAATAAAAAATGTCTAATACAACCTATACCTATCATATTATTCTAACACATATGACATAATAATATGGTATAATAAAATGCAACTTCCAAACTTAATGACGTTTATTCTTAATTTAACTCAATAGAATTTATTCTTGGCTTAGCTTGACTTTTACTCGAATCACAGATTTGTAGCTTCAAATAATTCTTGTCTTACCTTGACTTTTACTCGAATCACAGATTTGTAGCTTCAAATAACTCGTGGATCTAACGTCCATTTTCTTCCCCCAAATGAACAACAAAGAGGAATCCAAATAAATATAGGGAGCACTTTAATCTTTGTCTTCTCACACGGTAGAGTAAGTGAACATTTTAATTTTATTTTAAACTTGATGATCTAGTGGATAGTGGTAACAGGTTGAAACGACCAGTAAGTGAATATTGCAAACTTTATGGGATATTGGATTTTTACTAGACCTCGTAGTAGGTTGAAAAGTTGTTAATGTAACAAAAATGGGAAATTTATTTTTACTTTAAAGAGTTTTAAAAATTATAATTTTATTTAATATTAAATATTTAATTATTATTTAAAAGTTCTATGTTCTACCGTGTTATATAAATATAAGGTTGAAGTTTTAAAAAATGGGTTATGCTTCTTTTAAAACAACAAATCATTGTCCTAAATTACAATTCTTAAATAAATTACATTTTAAGGTAAAATATAATTCTTAAATAAATCATTTTTTAATAATATACGAATATAATATGTTATACTTAATATGTAGAAAAGCCACATAACATGAATGCGTTCAAGATGAATTAGTTTAGCCACATAACATGAAGGCATTTAAGATGGTCTAGTTTCAATATTAAATAAGAATGAGCTAGATCTTGTTTTTTTAATAGAAGTGGATCTTCTTTCATTGAGAGCACAGTTCTCGTTTTTCTCTCTCCTAATTTTAGTAGCTATTTTTACCTCCGTTTCAAAAAGGGTTGATACCAGTATCACACATTTTCATTTTGAGGCATTTTTTGGGGCCTTTGAATTATCTTTGTCATAAAATATATTTAATTTCTATTTTCAAGTGTGTTTTTAGAAATTTAACAAAATAACATACATTTATAAGCAATTTATAATAAAAAACATATACATTTTGCAATTTTTTTCTATAAAATACGACATTTTTATGGACAAAATAAGACATTTTTATTGACAGAATTGTAAAAAATTCCAAAAATAAAGACATTTAATACTATTTTCAATGAATTTTTAGATTGTTTTGTATAAAAATGATACTATTTCATATTATTTTCCGAAAAGTGACAAATCACATAAATTCAAGAAAAACTATACCATATATTTTTTAAAAACATATTAAAAATATTATATATAGAAATTTTATTTCTAAAATAAAGTGTGAAAGTCAAAACACTATTAATATATCTTATCAAAAAATTGTCAAATTTAACATTTTCTTCAAGACATGAAACTAATCAACAATATCATGGAACTAATCAACAATATCATGCAAGCCAAATTCTTCATCGAAATTGGAATTTTCTGGAGCTTGGTTTTCTTCGGGGACATCAATGTCCCCTTCCATTGGGTCTTCTATGTCTACAAAATGCCCAAAGTGCTCCTTTCTAAACACCCCTCCTAAACCCCCCCAATCTATATAATAATAAAAAATTTAAAAAAAGACAAATTAAAACCTACCCCCTAAATAGATGACCATTTTATATGAGTCAGTTAAACTCATTGAACTCAACATCAAAATCAATATGGCATATAATTGTGTTCCACCCACCTTTTTCTTATAATACATTAGGCCTATGCCTTTTTCCTCTCCTTAAAATTCTTGTTCCTTTATTGAAAATATTCATCTATAACAAAAATATATAGTATGTTGCAATTATATTTCTTATCATGTATAAAAAATTAATACAATCATGGTAGGGAAGGAAGTGCTACACAACCTCACTTGTCAAAGCAAAATTGGAAAACCACAAAAATCAAACAAACTATAAGTACATAAATTAATGTTCTAATAATAACAATTAACAATATATGATGTAACAATACTAATAATGTATGTGGTCAATGTAATGTGATAATATATAATGTAACAATGTTAGGTATTGCAATATTAGTGATGTATGTGATGTTAGGTATTGCAATATTAATGGTGTACGTGCACCTTAGGTATTGAGAATTAAGTGGTTGAACCACAATCATCTTGAAAGCATTACAAGTATGTATCTTGGAATTGAAGAAAATGTAATGAATTTTTATTTATTATGATTAAAGTTCATCTTCTCCTGCATCTAAGTTGAGTTGATAATTTAAAGAGTTTAATAATATGGTATTTTAGAGATGATTTTCTATTGGAAATCACCCATTTTATTCTAAAAAAATTTAGATTTTGTATTATTTAAATTATGGTTTTAATAGATTGACAGATATTGAACAAATTTAATACTAACTTTTAAAAATTTAAGAAAATTTTCCCAAACTCTTTCAAATAACTCACACCTATAACTCACACCCACACCTATATTGAACAAATTTAATACTAATTTTTAAAAATTTAAGAAAATATTCTCAAACTCCATTGAAATGGTACCCAAAAATCCTATCGTGGCCCCTTTAGAATACTGGTAATAAAAATAATAATTTTATATGACCATAAAATATGATCCCTATTTGATAGTTTTAGGTGGTTTTTCCTTGCCTTCAACTTTCAGCCATTCACCCCTTCGAGAATCGACACCAACAAACACCTGTACCTGTAGACATTACAAGTATTGTTTTATCTCACTCAAAGCTAAAGCTAGGCACTGACACCAACACCTATGTCAACATTGTTTTATTGTTCTATCTCGGGTGAACGCTACAGCCAACCATTATAAAAAGTTTCATTGGTCCCTTTCAGAATTGACATAAAATCAAACAAATTTTACAAACCGTCACAGAAGATCTTTTTCTCAGATTGATCAATGAGAATCAAGAACTCGTAAAGATTAAATAATTGATAATTAGGCTTTATTTCATTTACTGCAAAGACAATTTCTGTTTTTTTGTTAGAGTAAATTAAAATAATTAGCAAATCAAATTGTTCATTAATCTGTTGCGAGTCTCATATTCATCTTTGAGAAGATTAAATTATTATTATTTTTAAAAGAGATTTGTAATGAGTTTGCAATGAAACATTATGTTTGAAATTTCCATTCATAATGCTTTTGTACGGCAGGACTCAGGACTTTACGTGCACTGAGGATGAAGACGAGGATACATTTCAGAAATTTAATGCAACGAAAATACTACACTTATTCCAAAGAGCAGAATTACTAATTAAAAAATATTTAACAGATATCATAAGTGAGTAATGCACTTTGACGTACAATGCATTAATTTCATTTAGAATCGCGTGTGTGAATCCTTAGAGAAGTTAATCACGGTCAGATTTAGCAGAGTGGGATTGAAATCCTACTTCAATTTTATAATAATTGCATCCACTGAACCACATAAATTGCTTTGCATTGAAGTTGAGTTTGATTGAGAGATGAGCAATACCATCGGCTGGACTCTCGGATTGCCTGCAATCCTGCTGGAAGAGATTGTAGTGGGAGAATCTGGCTTGCTACGACTCCACTTCTTGCCATGCAAACGCTAGGTGGGTCTACAGGTTTGGGGAAGTTGAAAATACACAAATTTATAAATTGATATAGCCACATCAAAAAAGACGCAAATAGATATATATAGAGATATGGATATCACAATAGATGATCAACAAATCGAAGGAAACCCAACCTTCTGTTCCGATCTCAGCGAGAAAGTGGCGATGTGGTTTCCTAGGCCTGACATGAAATTGGACCCAAATATATGTATTTATGATTTAGAGAAGTTGTCGATTTTCTTGCAGTGAACCTGCCGAATGTGAGTAAGATCCCTGTAAGTAATGAACCCAAACTGGCCAGGTTTTTTCGTTTAGCTGGAATGGGGTGATGAAAATGGTGCGAAAAGCTGGGATATAGTAGAAATGGCTCAAAAATTCACAAAGTAATGCTTCCTTTGTGTAATCGCATGCCTGTGGATGTTTGAAAGAGCATCCTCTGTTGCATTTCTGAACCATATGTTTATTTAGTTAATGCAATTACCAGAACATGGATACCCGTCGCCATTCCTTCTTGTCAATATCAGCATCCGGTGATCATATTTTTGTTTGCACACTCCTCCGCTCACTTGGGAGCCAAAGGGCCGCCCCTCACTGGCGGCGCGATGCTCAGTATCGCGCCTTCCGTGAGGGACGGCCGTTCGGCGCCCAAGTGAACGGAGGAGTGACCTCCGCTCACAATTCGTAGGTTGATTCTCTTCAATTCTGATTGCAAGGGGTTCTGATTGCAAGTGTCCCCTGGACCTGTATATGAGTATCCTTTGTAAAAGTCCCTTTAGACAAGAATCTGTATAGTAAATTAGTGCTTAAGAAGAGTTTCTTTCAGTGGGAAACACTCTTCTTAAGCACGAATTTACTCGACAGATTCTTGTCTAAAGGGACTTTTACAAACGATATTCATATATAGGTTTTGGGTATCTCCTGCATTTGTAACATATCCTTTTTGCTGGAAACATTTTGTGTTAGAAAACATTATGATAACTTTTATTGTAAAGTTTTATGTTGGACAGGTGTCCAAGGATGCCTGTAATTTGCACAATATTTTATTATTTAATAAATAAAATAGGAGACAAACACCTAAGAAGACTCTTGAAAGAGTGGTTACTGATCCACTAGGTGGAATGGAATCTGGGGTAGAAGGCAATGGACAAGTGGCAACATCATGATGCAACTAACTAGCTGCTGGTATGGGACAACACCCTTGAAATGTGGTCATAGTGCCCTAAAATATGGGACTCGAGCTTGAGGCTCATTTATTCCAAACTGACCACTTAAGACCTAGGCAGTCTATATAATAGCCATCAAATTATGAACTGAGGTTCATCACTTTTCCTGACAAGGAAATTTACCTTGGGGTTTCGCTGTGTTTGCACCCAAGAGATTTGATAAGGGGATATGCTATGTTGTTGATCATGTTGTGAGTCTGACAAACTCTTATTGAGTTCAGGAGGTTGATGTTGAGTGCTGAAGGCATGTTATTACAGGAGGTTGATGCTGAGTACTGAAGGCATTTTTGAGTTCCTTGCTTCTACACAGATTCCATCTACTTAGTGGCTCAGTAATCAGGCTCGGGGGTTCACAAGAAGCCAGCACTTGAGTTGCTTCTTCTGGAATAGGTTGGCAGGAACAGGCCTCCTTGGGTGTTTGTCGACCCTATCTTCACTTACTGGTTCTACTTATCTTTCATAAATTTTATGCTGTTAACAGTTTTCTATCTGTTATAATTACATTTCATGTTTTCAAAGATATTAGTGAACAGCTCAATTATTTTATTTTCTAATTCAAATAAGATTCTGAATAGTACTGAATATAGTTACGAAAGATTGAATAAAATATTCTCTGCATTTTTCCCCAAGCTAATAGATCAGCATCGTACTCTAGTACAGAGAGTGAATTGAGGTAGATAGATATGATAAGCAAATTGCCAATATGATGAAAGAACAACTTTGTATATTTTTGTTAATTTTCTTACTATTAGTAATTAGCATTAATTACTGTATTCTCTACAGAACTGTTTTTATTTCATTAAATAGTAAAATTACTGTCTTAAAACGTTACTATGATTTATACTCATTATTGAAGTCATTCCTGATACATAAATTATCAGAAATTACATAACATCATTGTACACAACTAATTTGACATTTCAAAGATTAAATTCAGGGTTTCTGTTTCCATATTTTCTTATCAAAAGTTTATTGTAGTTCGTTGTTATTTCCACTACTTAATCGTTTGCTAAACATACAGGATAGACAAGCAAAATAGATTTTATTTTAAGTTCTGCAAAAGTTTCCAACATACAGTTTAGAAACCCTAAACCCTAACAGTTCTTTTACAAACCCTCGTAACACAGATTTTGCATTTCATTTCTTCATTTTAGTATAAAAATCAAATCATAATCATCGTCCTGGTCATTTGACCCAGGGTAATACCCTTGTTAATCAAACATTTTACAATATTCATGGAACAACTTTAACAGTAGTAACAGACAACAAGTATGGTTGCCGATTTCATATCAAGGAGCAAGTTCAAGCCATACTTTTCCACACAAATACAAACCCTTATACTCAAACCCCTTATAGGATGAAAACGCAACATTTTTTTTTACAAATCAACGAATTACACACAGACTGAAGCCTTCCATTGTCACAAACATCTACCCATTGTTTAGTGGAAGAAACAGTCTTTTCATTATTCACATACATCACACAATACCCATTTCAAAGTTTCACAGTTCACAAAAGAAAACGATAGTAGCAGAGGTATTGAAACCTAGTTTACAAACCATACATTGTTCTACATCAAAGTTAAACACAGAGACCTGCTATAAACATGTTCATTTCAACTTTTAAATCACCGAATTACAAGTTATGTTCACAGGTCAAGCCCCAAAAGGAGAAACGAAAACAACTACTGCAAAATAGATTTTTAAATAATTTTTTCTTATTGAAAACTCGACAGAGCTTGAAACCCTCGATAACAAAAGTTACATTGCCCAGTTCAACTCAGAATCCAAAACACTGTATAGTAACCTAAACTCCTTTACATTGACCCTGTAAGCCGAGAGGCATTCATAATACAGGCGTAAAAACAAACACTTTCCAAGAAAAACACAAAGTTGTTACAACTTCAACATTGGCCATAATCTCCTAGGAGAACCTACGGAGGGTTATGCCACCGGGGCTTACCAAAGTGAAGCGAGCCATCCATTGCCAACAAACCCCAGAGCACTATAAACTCCACAACGAAGGCAGTACCTGCCACACAAACTAACACAAAGTTATAAACAAGTTCCAAAAATGAATACAATATAAATCAAACTGTATTCTTAAAACCATAGTATTACAATCCAAACTTACCTTCACAAGAACATACGGATGGAATGCTTCATGCTTCCAGTTCTTCCAACCGACGCAACAGGAGTAGCATGCAACGTTGAACAATTCTCAAGCTCTAAGACTAATTCACTGAAAAACCTAACCTGTCACATGACGAAAGCCACAGGGATTCATCGCCTTACACCATTCGAACCATAGCAACTTATACAACCAGCTCTCACCATTATTTTACAGAGATGGGAGTTGTAGAGCCATCAAGAAACCGCCCAGGGTCGAACCCTACCATTTAACGGCCTGTCGGCCTCCTCCCCAAGACCAAAAACTCCAAAAATGAATGCAAAGGGAAAACAACAATGGTTTAACGAGTTGCCTTAGGGTTTAGATCTCCACGATCGAGATAGGATAGATCAACGGGTCAGATTTGGCCAACCAAGCCACACTAATACCAAGACAGAGATATGAGCACCTACCACTAATAACTCCATAACATAGCAAGCCTCGACGGAGTGCCATGTCACCAGGGTGGAGCTTACAGCTCGGCAATGTTTTCACCAATTCTACAATTACATCACATGGATCCAGCTACAGATAGGAGCCAACAGGACAAACCACTATCAATATACAGGGTTTGCATTTAATGATGGATCCTACGCATCACTTGCCAGACCATGCCTGTAACGGCATTAAGTTCATGTCAGCATCGAATTTATTGCCAACAACACTATCTCGATATCACATCACTGTCATATAACCCCGATATATATGAATTCCAAATCTTGTTGCATTGTATAATATCTATGTTTCATACATTCGAATGTTAAGTCTCACAAAACATAGTATGCACACAATAGAATGTTAATGCTAAGTTAAAATCGCATAGCATATGTGTATTGAAAATCGAAACCATATGGTATATTCATATCACAAGCACGTGATAGAATGCCAATACCAAGCCTTAGTTCGCATAGGTCTAGGCATTGTAATTATAATTTTCATTCTTATAATAAGCATGCATTTTGATATCAATGATAATATTATTTCACATAAGGGTCATGCATTATAACCCTAACCATTAAATCATTTAGATACATAGGGTTTGTCAATGAATTTGTATATGTCGCAATTGCATAACAAATCAACATCTAGCCCATACAATGATATAATAGAACAATATTACAAGAACAAATAGAAGGTAGGGTACTAGCGATACGTCACATAGGTTTTGAAGGCCAATTTTTATTTATGTATCATAGTATCGTAATAATGCGGACATTTTATACAAATGCACTTCAAACTTAAACATTGCAAGATTTCGATTTCATGAATAATTGGTTGTGGCATTTCATCAAGATCATTCTTTGATTCAACCATGTCGTAACCATAGATGTCATCTTATATTGTTGTTATCAAGATCTAAAGACCTTTCACCAAAGTACATCTTGTTCAACCTTGTCGCATTTTCAAACTGTTAATATAAGCTGTAATTCCAATGATTTTACCAACAGTTACAACAAAAGTATAGTGTAAAATATCTCTAGCTACACTTACAAGTGTTAGTATAAAAACGATACAAGTTGATAAAGAAAGCTAAGAACTTCATACCATCGCTACCTTCATGCACAAGCAGTACACACACACCTATCTTAAAAGCGGAGATGGCTAGCTAAAACGTAAAACACCTCTTGAAGTACTGAAATTATTTATTTATCTTACCTGCAGATCTGCGAAAGAGAAGGGCCAATGCTTTAGCTATCAAGCTAAGTAAACCCAAGGGCACCCTGTAGGAACCCCTTCAGAAATATGCAAACAGATCGTCAGTATTATTACTAGCACCATTACATACGAAGAAATAAACATTGTTTTATTACACTTCAGTTCTAATCTATTGTCTTTTTATGTTTTGATAATTTTATGAAGCTGTCAATATCTATTAGTTAAATAACTTTCATTCCGCAGATAGCATTTCTCTTATGATTTTGGCTATATTAAAAAAATTTAAATTTTAGCGATTTTCGGGATGTTACATGTGGTATCAGAGCGCGAGTTCAAACTCTAGGCCTGGTTTAGGCTCACGCGCGTAAACAGAAAACAAATCAGAAAGTTTATTTTACTAAATTTTGTAATTCAATTTTATTTTTGCACAGAAAAGATTGACCTTTAAATTGTAGGTATGGAAATACCAGAAGAATCAGCAGATGACAGATCTCCTCTAATGAACGCATTAATAATAACAATTCTGAAGGAATTTATGTTGAATTAAATAACCAATTATGAAATTTTACGCACTGTACAGGATTTAAAATCTGAGTTAAAAGATGTTAAAGAAGAAAATGAACGGATCCTTAAGGTACAGGAAGAGTTACAACAGAATTTAAAAGGAAATTGTCATAATGATGAAAGAGGCAGAAAAACAGAAATGAAGGTTGATTCTGAAAGAATGTCCCACCAACATAAGCATAAGAAAACAAGAAATAATAAAAGGAACAGTTACTCATCCTCTAAATCTGATTCAAGTAATAATGCCTTTAATTATGATAGCAATAACAGTGAATGTTGCTCTAAAAAGAGAAAACATAAATATCATGAACAGATTACTGGGGAATTTAAAAAGATTAAGCAACCCACCTTTAATGGCGAAAGTGAGAAGGGTGAGACAGCAGAGGCTTGGTTATCTGGAATGAAGAAGTACTTTAATATTTACGACTACTCTTTTCAACTAAAATCCAAGATGGTTATTTACAATCTGACCGGGAAGGCAGATATTTGGTGGCAGGATCTTAAAAGAATCAAGAGTATAAAAGAAAAAGAAGTAACTTGGACTATGTTTAAAAGTTTGTTTAAAAATAAGATTTTGTCAAAACAATATTTTGAAGATAAGTCAAAGGATTTTTACGATTTAAAGTTGGGTACAATGAACATGAAAGAACTGTGCAGCAAGTTCCTTAGCTTGCTGAGGTATGTGCCCTATATGGTCGAGGAAAAGCCTAAAGTGCAAAGGTTTCTCAGTTGTCTACCTTTTAATATAAAGGACCGTATCGAGTATGATAATCCTTCCACTTTGGAAGATGCCATGAGAAAGGCAAATTTTTGTTTTGATCAAAACATAAAGAGAGAAGGAACAACTGGCTGGAAGAGCAGTAAGACAAATCAATTTGACTATAAAAAGAAGAATTTTAATCATAATTCTGGAGGTTTTAAGAAAAGTTTTAATAACATAAATTTTCCTAATAATTACAGGAATAATGCACCTCAGAACTTTACTGTTGCAAGAAACGTACGTAACAATAATAATCATAGCAATAACAATAATAACAACAGGTATGTTGAACAGAAAGGACCCATGAAGTGCTATGATTGTGGTGGACCACATAAGAGAGCCGATTGCCCACGCAACAAGAAGACAGCCAACAATATTCACACTATGCAAGCCGAACCTACAGTTGGAGATATCGCAAGAGAAATGCCTAGGATAAATGCAGCACCGAAGAACCGTCAAGCGGACCATCAAACATCCATGGTCGAAATTGAAGGTATGATACAAAACAAGTTTATTTCTATTCTAATAGATCCAAGTGCAAATCTGAGTTATATTTCACCTACTTTAGTAAACCGTTGCAAGTTAAAAATAGAGAAATTTGATAATGCATGGTTAGTTCAGCTTGCAACAGGAACTAAAAGAAAAGTTACATATTATGTCAAGGATTGTGAAGTATTTTTAAGTCAGTTGAAAACGTAAATTAATCTGAATGTTTTACCCTTAGGGTCTTATGACTTGTTGATAGGTATGGATTGGCTTGAAAAGCATAGAGTTTTACTGAATTGTTATGACAAATCTTTTACATGTGTAAATAATGAAGGAAATACAGAAACAGTAAAAGGAATTCATCGGAATATTTCAGTAAGACAAATTTCTACTTTACAAGTAAAGAGAGCTGCCAGAAAAGGCTGTAAAATGTTTGTTGTTAATGTTAATAATGATGAGCGTACATCTAAAGAAGACAAGTTAAAACTAGAGGATATTCTCATCCTTATGGACTTTTTTGACGTATTCCCGGAAGAAATTCCAGGATTACCTTCGAAAAGGGAACTTGATTTCACCATTGAGTTAGTACCCGGTGCGGTACCAAACTTGAAGGCTCCCTATAGGATAAATATACTGAAGTTAAATGAGTTAAAATCTCAACTGAAAGAATTAATAGATAAAAACTACATAAGGCCTAGTGTGTCTCCTTGGGGAGCACCGGTTATTTTTGTTAAGAAAAAGGACAGTACTATACGACTGTGTATAGATTATCGTCAACTTAACAAAATGACTATTAATAGCCGATATCCCTTACCCCGCATAGATGATCTATTTGATCAAGTACGCAGAGCAGAGATATTTAATAAAATTGATTTAAGGTCGGGATATCATCAGGTCAGAATGAAAGATGAGGACATATTCAAAACTGCATTCAGAACACGTTATGGACACTACGAGTTCATAGTTATGCCTTTTGGGTTGACTAACGCACTGGCAGTTTTCATGTGTTTGATGAACAAAGTTCTACATAAATATTTGGATAAGTTCGTAGTGGTATTCATTGATGATATTCTGATTTACTAAAAAACTAAAGAAGAGCATGACGAACATTTAAAAATCATTTTGCAAGTACTTAGAGAACATCAGCTTTACGCTAAGTTCAGTAAATGTGATTTTTAAAAAAATAAACTTCAGTATTTGGGTCATATAGTTTTTAAAGATGGTATTTCTGTTGATCCTGATAAAATAAAAGCAATTAATGAATGGCATGTCCCCAAAGACGTAACTGATGTACGGTTATTCATGGGAATAACATGTTATTATAGAAATTTTATTGAAGGGTTCTCTAGAATTGCTAACCCCATCACTTCTTTGCGGAAGAAAGGGAAGAAATTCGTATGGGATCAAAAATGTCAAAAAAGTTTTAATAAGTTAAAAGAATTATTAACTACTGCACCCATCTTAAAAATTGCAGATCCCAATAAGGATTTCGTCGCATGCACGGATGCATGTAACGATGGACTTGGAGGGGTCTTAAGTCAGGAAGGTCATGCCATTGCTTTTGAGTCAAGGAAGTTAAAAATACATGAAAAGAATTATGCAACTTATGATCTTGAGTTGGCAGTCATGATACATGCATTAAAAATGTGGCGCCATCACTTGATTGGAAGAAAATTCATTTTAATGACTGATAATAAAGGCTTAAAGTATTTATTGGATCAAGCAAATCTTAACGCAAGGCAAGCCAGGTGGTTAGCTTTCCTTAGCGAGTATGATTTTGAGATTCATCACATTAATGGAAAGGAGAATAAGGTTGTTGATGCCTTGAGCAGAAATGCTAGATTGAGTTTTGTGGCAGCAATCAGTACTTTTAGAACTGATCTGGAAAATCAGATCGAAGAAGGAATTATGCAAGACGAAAATTACCAAAAATTACATGATAAAGTGATTGAAAATTCATCTGAAAATTTAATAACAGATTACTGTATTAATGAAAAAGGCTTCTTAACATATAAAAACAGAATTTATGTACCTAATATTTCGAAGGTTAAGTTGTTGATTTTAGATGAAGTTCATAAGAGTCCTTAATCAGGACATCCTGGTTATCAGAAAATGATAACTATGTTAAGAAAAGATTATTTTTGGCCCAACATGAAGAATGAAGTTGCTGAATATATAGCTAGATGTTTTGAATGTCAGACTATCAAAGCTGAACACCAACATCCAGTTGGACTATTGCAGCCTTTACCAATTCCAGAATGGAAATGGGAAATTATAAGCATTGATTTTATTACAGGTTTGCCTAGAAATCAAAACCAGAATGACTCAATCATGGTTGTTGTTGATAAACTTAGTAAAGCTGCTCATTTTATACCTGCTAAAACTACTTTCAAGGCTTTTAACATTGCAAATATTTTCATGAAGCAAATTTTTCGCCTACACGGAATTCCAAAGGTAATTATTTCAGACCGGGACTCTAAGTTCACTGAAATTTTTTGGATAGCACTGTTTAAAGGGTTAAATACTAAATTAAATTTCAACACTTATTTCCACCCACAAACTGATAGTCAAACAGAAAGGGTAAATCATATTTTAGAAAACATGTTAAGATTGTATGTTAAAGATCAGCCATCTAAGTGGGAATATTTCTTACATTTAGAAGAATTTGCCTACAATAATAATTATCAAGCATCTGCTAAGTTAATCCCATTTGAGATTTTGTATGGAAGAAAATGTTGTACTCCGATTTCTTGGGATAATCTTGTAGACAGATTAATATTAGGACCATATTTATTGAAAGAAATGGAGCTAACCGTGAAACAGGTTCAAGGTAACTTAAAGGTTGCCCAAGATCGGCAGAAAAGCTATGCTGATTTGAAACGCACTGAAAGAGAATTTCAGGTAGGAGATCATGTTTTTATAAAGGTAAAACCCAATAAAAGTTCTTTGAAGCTTGGGAGTTGTGCTAAACTAGCACCAAGGTATTGTGGACCATTCAAAATATTATCAAAGATAGGAGTTGTTGCATATCAATTGGCATTGCCATATAATTTCAAAATCCATAATGTTTTTCACGTTTCTGTTTTAAAGAAGTATGTGCACGATGCTACTCATGTGTTGAATTGGAATGACATACAGGTGGAACCCGAAGGATATTTTCAGGTGGAACCGGATTGTATTCTCGACCGGAGGGAAATTATGCTTCGAAATCGCACCATAGGGCAGGTAAAGGTGCAATGGAAGCACCTTAACCCTGATGAAGCCACTTGGGAACTGGAAAGTAATATGCGGGCAACATATCTAGTTCTGTTCCATGAGGAACTTGATGATGAATAAGCAACATCGAGGACGATGTTGAGCTTAAGTAGGGGTGCTTGTAACATACCCTTTTTGCTGGAAACATTTTGTGTTAGAAAACATTATGATAACTTTTATTGTAAAGTTTTATGTTGGACAGGTGTCCAAGGATGACTGTAATTTCCACAATATTTTATTATTTAATAAATAAAATAGGAGACAAACACCTAAGAGGACTGTTGAAAGAGTGGTTATTGATCCACTAGGTTGAATGGAATCTGGGGTAGAAGGCAATGGACAAGTGACAGCATCGTGATGCAACTAACTAGCTGTTGGTATGGGACAACTCCCTTGAAATGTGGTCATAGTGCCCTGAAAGATGGGACTAGAGCTTGAGGCTCATTTATTCCAAACTGACCACTAAAGACCTAAGCAGTCTATATAATAGCCATCCAATTATGAACTAAGGTTCATCACTTTTTCTGACGAGGAAATTTACCTTGGGGTTTTGTTGTGTTTGCACCCAAGAGATTTGATGAGGGGATATGCTATGTTGTTGATCATGTTATGAGTCTGCCAAACTCTTATTGAGTTCAGGAGGTTGATGCTGAGTGCTGAAGGCATGTTATTACAGGAGGTTGATGCTGAGTGTTGAAAGCATTTTTGAGTGCCTTGCTTCTACACAGATTCCATCTACTTAGTGGCTCAGTAATCATACTCGGGGGTTCACAAGAAGCCAGCGGTTGAGTTGCTTCTTCTGGAATAGGTTGGGAGGAATAGGCCTCCTTGGGTGTTTCTCGGCCCTATCTTCACTTACTGGTTCTACTTATCTTTCCTAAATTTTATGCTGTTAACAGTTTTCTATCTGTTATAATTAGATTTTCTGTTTCCAAAGATATTAGTGAACAGACTCACTTATTTTATTTTCTAAGTCAAATAAGATTATGAATAGTACTGAATATAGTTATGAAAGATTGAATAAACTATTCTCTGCATTTTTCCCCATGTTAATGGATCGGCATCATACTCTAGTACAGAGAATGAATTAAGGTAGATAGATATGATAGGCAAATTGCCAATATGATGAAAGAACAACTTTGTATATTTTTGTTAATTTTCCTACTGTTAGTAATTAGTATTAATTATTGTATTCTTTACAGAACTATTTTTATTTCATCAAATAGTAAAATTACTGTCTTAAAACGTTACTATGATTTATACTCATTATTGAAGTCATTCCTGATACATAAATTATCAGAAATTACATAACATCATTGTACAGAACTAATCTGACATTTCAAAGATTAAATTCAGGGTTTCTGTTTCCGTATTTTCTTATCAAAAGTTTATTGTAGTTCGTTGTTATTTCCACTACTTAATCATTTGCTAAACATACAGGATAGACAAGCAAAATAAAGTTTATTTTAAGTTCTGCAAAAGTTTCCAACATACAGTTTAGAAACCCTAAACCCTAACAGTTCTTTTACAAACCCTCGTAACACAGATTTTGCATTTCATTTATCATAATCATCATCCTAGTCATTTGACCCAGGGTAATACCCTTGTTAATCAAACATTTTACAACATTCATGGAACAACTTTAACAGTAGTAACAGACAACAAGTATGGTTGTCGATTTCATATCGAGGAGCAGGTTCAAGCCACACTTTTCCACACAAAGACAAGCCCTTATACTCAAACCCCTTATAGGATGAAAACGCAACATTGTTTTTTACAAATCAACGAATTACACACAGACTGAAGCCTTCCATTGTCACAAACATCTACCCATTATTTAGTGTAAGTAACAGTCTTTTCATTATTCACATACATCACACAGTACCCATTCCATCATTATACATTTCAAAGTTTCACAGTTCACAAAAGAAAACGATAGTAGCAGAGGTATTGAAACCTAGTTTACAAACCACACATTGTTCTATATCAAAGTTAAACGCGGAGACTGCTATAAACCTGTTCATTTCAACTTTAAAATCACCGAATTACAAGTTATGTTCACGGTTCAAGCCCCAAAAGGAGAAACGAAAACAACTACTGCAAAATAGATTTTTAAATAATTTTTTCTTATTGAAAACTCAACAGAGCTTGAAACCCTCAATGACAGAAGTTACATTTCCCAGTTCAACATAGAATCCAAAACACTGTACAGTAACCTAAACCTCTTTACATCGACCCTGTAAGCCAAGAGGCATTCATAAGACAGGCGTAAAAACAAACAACACTGTTTGGACCACGATTTCCAAGAAAAACACAAATTTGTTACAACTTCAACGTTGGCCATAATCTGCCAGGAGAACCTACAGAGGGTTATGCCACCGGGGCTTACCGAAGTGAAGTGAGCCATCCATTTCCAACAAACCCCAGAGCACTATAAACTCCACAACGAAGGCAGTACCTTCCACACAAACTAACACGAACTTATAAACAAGTTCCAAAAACGAATACAATATAAATCAAATTGTATTCTTAAAACAACAGTATTACAATCCGAACTTACCTTCACAAGAACATACGGATGGAATGCTTCATGCTTCCAGTTCTTCCAACCTACGTAACAGGAGTAGCATGCAACGTTGAACAATTCTCAAGCTCTAAGACTAATTCACTAAAAAACCTAACCTGTCACACGACGAAAGCCACAGGGCTTCAACGCATTACACCATTCGAACCATAGCAACTTATACAACTAGCTCTCACCATTATTTTACAAATATGGGAGTTGCAGAGCCATCAAGAAACCACCTAGGGTTGAACCCTATCATTTAGCAGCTTGTTGGCCTCCTCCCCAAGACCAAAAACTCCAAAAATGAATGCAAAGTGAAAACAACAACGGTTTAGCGAGTTGCCTTAGGGTTTAGATCTCCACGATCAAGATAGGATAGATCAACCGGTGAGATTTGGCCAACCAATCCACGCTAATACCAAGACAGAGATACGAGCACCTACCATTAATAACTCCATTAAATAGCAAGCCTCGACGGAGTGCCATATCACCAGGGTGGAGCTTACAGCTCGGCAATGTTTTCACCAATTCTACAACTAAATCACGTGGGGCCAGCTACAAGTAGGAGCCGACGAGACAATCCACTATCAATATACAGGGTTTGCATTTAATGTTGGATCCTACGCATCACTTGCTAGACCATTCCTATAACGGCATTAAGTTCATGTCAGCGTCAAATTTATTGCCAACAGCACTATCTCGATATCACATCACTGTCATATAACCCCTATATATATGAATTCCAAATCTTATTGCATTGTATAATATCTATGTTTCATACAATTCAAATGTTAAGTCTCACAAAACATAGTATGTGCACAATAGAATGTTAATGCTACGTTAAAATCGCATAGCATATGTGTATTGAAAATCCAAACCATATGTTATATTCATATCACAAGCACGTGATAGAATGCCAATACCAATCCTTAGTTCGCATAGGTCTAGGCATTGTAATTATAATTTTCATTCTTATAATAAGCATGCATTTTGATATCAATGATAATATTATTTCACATAAGGGTCATGCATTATAACCCTAACCATTAAATCATTTAGATACATAGGGTTTGTCAATGAATTTGTATATGTCGCAATTGCATAACAAATCAACATCTAGCCCATACAATGATATAATAGAACAATATTACAAGAACATATAGAAGGTAGGGTACTAGCGATACGTCACATAGGTTTTGAAGGCCAATTTTTATTTATGTATCATAGTATCGTAATAATGCGGACATTTTATACAATTGCACTTCAAACTTAAACATTACAAGATTTAGATTTCATGAGTAATTGGTTGTGGCATTTCATCAAGATCATTCTTTGATTCAACCATGTCGTAACCATAGATGTCATCTTATATTGTTGTTATCAAGATATAAATACCTTTCACCAAAGTACATCTTGTTTAACCTTGTCGCATTTTCACACTGTTAATATAAGTTGTAATTCCAATGATTTTACCAATAGTTACAACAAAAATGTGTGTAAAATATCTCTAGCTACACTTACAAGTGTTAGTATAAAAACGATACAAGTTGATAAATAAAGATAAGAACTTCATACCATCGCTACCTTCATGCACAGGAAGTACACACACACCTATCTTAAAAGCAGAGACGGCTAGCTGAAACGTAAAACACCTCTTGAAGTACTGGAATTATTTATTTATCTTACCTGCAGATCTGCGAAAGAGAAGGGCCAATGCTTTAGCTATCAAGCTAAACCCAAGGGCACCCTGTAGGAACCCCTTCAGATATATGCAAACAGATCGTCAGTATTATTACTAGCACCATTACATATGAAGAAATAAACATTGTTTTATTACATTTCATTTCTAATCTATTGTCTTTTTATGTTTTGATAATTTTATGAAGCTATCATTATCTATTAGTTAAATAACTTTCATTCCGCAGATAGCATTTCTCTTATGATTTTGGCTATATTAAAAAATTTTAAATTTTAGCGATTTTCGGAATGTTACGTGCATGACTTTTGCAATCAGAATTGAAGAGAATCAACCTACGAATTGTGAGCGGAGCTCGTATCGCGCCGCCCGTGAGGGGTGGCCCTTTGGCGCCCAAGTGGGAGGAGGAGTGTGAGCTCCGCTCACAATTCGTAGGTTGATTCTCTTCGATTCTAATTGTAAGTGTCACGCAGGAGATACCCAGCACCAGTATATCATGAGTATCGTTTGTAAAAGTCCCTTTAGACAGGAATCTGTCCAGTAAATCCGTGCTTAAGAAGAGTGTTTCCCACTGAAGCTGATACGAGGTTGTGTACTGTGCCACAGCAGAAGTTACGAATTAATTATTGAAACATCCACGGACTTTTTCAAAATTCCAATTCAATTCTAGAACAATAGAGCAAGCTTCTGCAACCGGCCACAACTTGAGCAAGTTTTGGAAGGAAATCCAGAGTCAGTCTGTAGAATTCGTAGCTACTGTCAACCCCGATCTACAAGTCGTTGAGAGTCGATCTCGACTATTTATATGAGTGATCCATATTGTGCACAATAAGAAATGTGGGAGTGCTACAAAAGACTAAGGTGGACGTTAAAGTTTTGAACTCTAAGGACTGAAAAAATTCATTCCACCTTTTACACACAGCGCGAAACCTCAAGATGGATTTGAGAGGCAGTCTTGCCAGAATTTGAAACAACAAGTCTTCCGACAATCTCTTCCATATTTTTTCTTCAATTTCCATCTTGTTTGTAAATAGTTTGGAGGATTTCCATCCCACTCTGCTAAATATGACGGTGATTAACTTCTCTAAGGATTCACAAACGTGATTCTAAATGAAATTAATGCATTGTACTTCAAAGTCCATTACTCACTTATGATCTCTGTTAAATATTTTTTAATTAGTAATTATGCTCTTTGGAATAAGTGTAGTATTTTCGTTGCATTAAATTTCTGAAATGTATCTTGGTCTTCATCCTCAATGCAAGTATAGTCCTGCAGATTAGTAGAAGAAACAAAAGCATTATGAATTGAAATTTCAAACATATTGTTGCATTATGAATTGAAATTTCAAACATATTGTTTCATTGCAAACTTATTACAAATCTCCTTTAAAAATAATAATAATTTAATCTTCCCCAAAGATGAATATGATGAATACGAGACTCGGAAGAGATCAATGAACAACTTGATTTGCTAGTTATTTTAATTTACTCCAACAAAAAACAAAACAAAAATTGTCTCTATAGTAAATGAAAATAAAGCCTAATGATCAATGATTTAAGCTTTACGAGTTCTTGATTCTCGTAACAAGAGAATTATTAACTTCAAAGTAGCTATGGAGTCAATGAAATGTCATTTTTGTATTGTTTGTATGAAACTTCAATTAGTTTTGGTAGTATGTTGTAAAGAATTTGTAAGACTGAAGTGTATAAACAATTTTGACTTCTAGAATTCTTTGCACTTGCAATATAAAATAGATGTATTTATTTACTTTCTTTTGTAGATTGTAAAAAATGAATCAAAGCACATAGAATTGGAAAACTTGTATGTTTGTCAAAAAAGAAAGCAACAACAAAGTACTAAAAGTATCTAACATTTAATCTTTTAAAAAATGAGCATCCAGTGAGTTTTCCAATCTCAGGTTTAGAGGTTCAAAAAAAGTGGGCATTCCAAGATAAAGGTTTCCAAATCTATTTGAGCCATTTCTAGTGACATTTTTAGATAAATACACGAGTATGTATCTTGAGCTAAGTTGATATCGTACTTAAAAGGAATAAATCTTTAAAAACCTAGTCCACTTATAATTGAGACCCCTAAATATTATGTTTGTTTTCATTATATACTAATCTATAGTTTTCATTTGGACTTGCATATATTTAGGTTGCATTTGGACTTGCATATATTTTGTTAGAAAGAAATTTAAGGAACATGTTTGAAAGGGTCAATAGTGAAGGAATATAGAAGATGCAAATGAAAACATACTCACAATTGCACTGTGGTATGTAGACTCTTCATATTTTATGTTCAATTCATAGATACTATTGTTTTGTCGGCAGCTAGTTACAATTGCAACAATGGAACCAACATAATATCGGTTTTTAGTTACTTGCAAACTCTGTATTGTAGTATTCAATGCTAGTATAAGATGATAACAAATAAGTGGCATATTCTCAACAATTGTCTTTCCAATAATATGTATACCAAATTCCACATCTCCTCTTTCATAGAAAATTTTCTATTTAAGTGCAAAGTTTGTGATATGTACACTTGAGCCACATAAGAATTATGGCATAAGGAATCCTATGAGGTCATTTGCAATGATAATATTATTGAAATTGAGTAATAGTATATGGATTTAACAATAGGCAGCTCATTTCATTTCAAAGACCATGAAGCCAAGTTTAAATTCTAACGCTGAAAACCTTGCTTTGCTCTCACAGGGTGTTAGTCCTTTTAAGTGTGGAAAATTCTTTGTCAACTCAAGTAGTTTTTAATTTTTTTTTCTAATTTTTTAATATATAGTTTAGGGGGGTTGGGGGTAGTTATTAATGTTTTTTTTTTAATGTTTCACATGGATGAATTTGAATAATTTCACATGAAGCATTTTAGATGTTTTTTATTAGTATGATGTTTGTAATTGAAACTCTAAATGAGTTTTTGAACATTTATACGAATCATTTGTTCTTGTATGGTCTAATATATTATTTCATTATGAATCGCATCATAATTTCTTTATTTTTTATGGTTAGAGTGGTGAAATTATTTATGAATTTTTGTTTGTTTGTTTAATATGCAAGTTTCAAAAAAGTTGTAATTTATCTCTTGAAGAAAAAAAAACTTTTTCCAATTTAGGGGTTGATTTTAAAGTTTTTGTAAACAAGAGTATGGGATGTTTAGGCCATGGCTCTATTTTTTACCAAAAAAAAAAATCATGTATACTGGTATCAACACTTTTCTATTTGGGTGGTGTTTTTGGTGTTTTTTTTGCAAAAATCATCGTTTTTATGTCTAGAGTTCTCGTTCATAGTATAAATTTCTTGTTTCATAGTATAAGTGGTTAATGCCACTTTAAAAAATATCAGTAACACTAAAAATATATTACATCTAAGTTTAAAGAGAAAATGTGGGATGAGAAAGAATTAAAGGTTAAAAGAAAATTAAGATACTACAAGGAGGTCATTAACCCTAATCTATAAGATTAAAGGTATCTCTCTATTTTAACTAACTTGAAGAATAAAATTAATATCGTTAAGATAAGAACGAACTCTCATGAGCTTCATAGTGAAACATGAGTTTGGCCATTTCCTAAAACACTGTGGGTGGAAAGGATTTGCCATATCTGTGAGACTATGAACATTGAGGATGAAAGTCACTCTCTTAGGGTGGCCTACATACATCTACATTAGATTTAAGTTTCATAATCTTTGCTACAATACAAAAATCCCTAACCTTCTAACATGTCAAAATTATGGTGACCTCAAAATGCTTATTTCTAAGTTTTTTGAGCATAGGAATAAAATTTTACAGCAATCCAAATAATTCCTGTTTTTTTTCCTTTCAAGGCTCGATAGACCAAAGTTGGTATCGATAGACCAAAGTTGGTATCAATGGACACTAACTTTCATCATCATCATCATCATATCATCATCTATACATTAAGACAATGTCAAAAAGTTGCATTGGATAAAACAATAAATCAAAAATAATTTTCCTTCCTCGAAATCTAGTGCATCTTTATTCACGTGCTCTTAAATAAACCTCAATTGAGCTCGCAGTTTAGACAATCCACATTTGCGTCTTGCCAAAAAGTGTTACCCATCTTCATGAGAACACCCATTTAAAGACGTGGTTAGAAACAAAGCTTCTACTTTAGCTTCCTTGAACCCTCTTATGCCTGATTTGTATATAGTGAACAAAATTTTAAGTAATGTCAACACTTAGTCAATGAGTTGGAGGTCATAGATTTTCTCTCCCTTTATGAATCATCGATTCTACTTCAATATTCAATGGTTTTTGGCCTCCTACATTAGACATATACCAATATATTTATTTGACAAAGCACTATGAAGTATATCTCTATTACAAAGGCTTTTTATTGTTCTATTTATTTTTCTCATTGATTATCATTTTTTTTTTAAGAAAGTCCTTTTTTTATAAAGAGCGTATATTTTTGTTACCCCATGGTTTCCAAATTTTGACTCACTTATATCTCTTCCACTATATTTATGACATTTATCAATATGTAAAGATATTGGAAATATCTTGGATAGATACTTATGACATTTATCAATATGTAAAGATATTGGAAATATCTTGGATAGATACTTATGACATTTATCGATATGTAAAGATATTGGAAATATCTTGAATAGATACTTAAAAGCAAATTCTAAGATGGTGAAGTTGGAATTTTTCACATATATTTGAATCGATCTTTATCCAAAGTCTAATGATACCATAAAAAGGATAATTCTTGATAGACTTAGTTTATAGAATATGAGAATACTTGTGTAAAAAGTAAGGTTTCTTCAAGATTCTCGTCATCATGCTTTAGTTCACCTAAAGCAAGAATAAGGCCACAACCCTAAACTAAAAAGTTCACAATCTTATGAGCCACCATATTTGAATGATGAAGATTATTATAATTGTACCATAGTTCCAAAACTGCAATACCGATCAAATCCAAAAGTAATAATACAATGTTTATAAAAACAACTATAACAAGAGTATTATAATATAGAATATAAAAAAAAATAAAAAATATCTATTACATCATAGAATGTAGATTAAAGAATTAAATATTTCTTTCAAAATGTAATTTAAATAATTAAACATTCCCTTAAATTAAGATAGTTGTTAATGAAACCGCAAAACAACTTCATAAATCTGAAACCCCGTAAACTTACAATTAATCCATGTAGAACTTTCTAGATTGTTTATTTTAAAATATAAATCAAGTAAGATTATTTCTTACACTCATATTTTAAAAGAAAAATTGGTTTTATTTCCTTAAAAATTATTTACATTTACATGTAGAGAAATAAGGAATGCTAGTTAAAATGGTTTTAATAATAATAATAATATATTTTTAAAATCTTAATCTAGGAAGGTGTACATACCTACCCTCCTCTTGATTCAAAAACAAATGACTTCTTAAGAAAAACATAAATTCTTAACCATTAAACCCATCAGATTATAAGTATATACAATACTTATAATTTTAAAATGCAAGAGTCCTAATAATAGAACTCTAACCTAGGAAAAAAGTTTGTATATGTTTTTTTCTTTTTCATATATGTTAAAATAGCTGAGTTTATAAAAATAGTTTATTTTATATATATTATAATATTTAAAATATAATTAAAATAAAGTTAATTTCTCATTGTCATTTATGTCTATATTTTCAAACAATTGTGTTTATTAAAAAAATTATTATAGAGAGAATATAAAGAATTTAGAGGTTAAAAAGAAGTTAAAATATTATAAGGAGATCATTAAATATAATTTAAAAGACCAAAAGTATAGTTCTCTCTATCTTAACTAACTCAAGAAGAAAACTAATATAGCCAAAATAAGAACGAACTCTCATGAGCTTCGTAGTGAAACATACATAGCCTTGAACCATTCCTAAAACACTGATGGGGAAATGCCTTTGTCAACTCTATGAGACTAAGAGAGTTAAGGATGAAAGTCACTTTCTCTTAGACTTCCCTTGGTACAACCACATTAAATCTCAGTTTCACAATCTTTATTATAATACTAATCTCTCTGCTCTTCAAACTTGTAAAAACTATATGGTGATCTAGGTCTGCTTCTTTCTAAGTTTTTTGAGCATAGGCATAAAACTTTACACAAAACCAATTAATTTCTTTCTTTCTTCTTAAAGTTTCATATACCAAAGTTGGTCTTACTGAATTTAACCATCATCATTATTATCATCAATTTAGACTTTATCATTATGAAAATAATTATAAAAAATTCACATCTTTATAATAACCAATTAAATAAAAAAAATTAAACAATCAATACTATTTATTTAAAAAATAATATAAATTAACATTAAAATATTAAAAAATAAATATATATATATAATTCATTGGAATATATTGGATTCGTGATATTTATATATATCGATTCCATAACATCTTGAATTAAGTGAGGATTCTTGTAATATTTAACTTCCATAATAATATGTATACATATATATAGGCATAGCACATATATTTTTAGATTTTATTAAATATCGTTTCAACTGTGGACAGGTTTGAACTTGAAACTCTCTGGAGGAAATTCGACCACAACTGAAGACTGGTTGTTTTTCCATACAGAGCAATTCTTAAAGTTCAAAGCATTCTCATCGACACATAAATGAATCTGATACAGCTGGTTCGACTTATTACATTCAACTCCTACGTGATTTCCTGTAACATTATTCAATACCTTCTGGATGTCACTCAAATTGTATCGCCGCGTCTTGTGTGGGACAATATTTTCCTCTCCCAGCGCACGCAGAAGATCGACGCTTTCTTTAAGCCTGAGAGCGGCAGCGAAATAATCGTGCTGGTTGTTAAAAACAGACTCCGAGCAAGTCCCATGTCTCCTCCACTGGTATTGCCAGAACCATGTATTATTACATCTCGGACAAGCCAGCGATGGCCATTCTATGTCCATCTTACTTCTCAGATCGCTGATCTGCACATGAGATTCGACCCCAAATTCACGTTAAATATTGTAGAAGGTCGGTATCTCTAAATTATTTCTTTTAAATCAGTAAGTAATAAATCCCAGCTGGTAACATTACTTGATTTAATCTAAACCACCTGAGAAGAATTGAAGGGAGTGTTACTCTTGCAGAATGAATTTGGCCATAGACCGTGGATTGAGAAATTCGCTACAAGAGGATGGCAACAACAAGAATTTCTAGTACTGCAATAGGATGCCGGCCACTGTTAAAACAACACAGAAATCAGATCATCTAGCTATTTCGATGATAGAAATGCTGTCTCTATAGCCAATTAGATCCGGAAATAATATTCAGAATTTGACGAGTGTTTTTAACATTTCAATTGCTGTTGAATTTACCTGCAAAACCAATTTAAAGGAATTGATTTCCTGAGTTCGTGCCTCCAAGTTCATGGCGCCACAGAAGAGGAATGCTATGCAAATGGCAGCTATAATTTTGGTAGGAGAACTCAGCATAAAGTCCATGGCCATGGCCGTTCAGGATGCAGCTGATATCTTCTACAGCTCGGTTCAGTCGACAATACTTCCGGGGAAGAGAAGCCTAATCGCATAGATGTGTATATGTAATAATTGGACCATAAATAAACAATTGAAACGTTTCTAACGCCCTCCATTCCAATTCTAAAGACTGAAACGCATAATCCGGTGACAGTTACTGAAATAAAATAAGTTTTCCTCATCATTAATGACTTCGATTCATTATCATGTGAAATCCTGTGCTAGTAACTGTGATCATATGAAATCCTTTGCTACCATCCACGACTGTGATCATATGAAATCCTTTGCTACCATCCACGACTGTGATCATATGAAATCCTTTGCTACCATCCACGATAGGTGGGATATGAAATCCTGTACTAGTAATTGTGATTATATGAAGGATGGCTCTTAATTTCAATTTGAATGACATATATTCTTTGAGGCCTTTAAAGATGGACTGAAATATAAATAATTGTACTTGGGAAATATAAATAATTGTATATCAATTGACAAATATAAATTAATTAAACCCTTCCTAATTAACAAAAGAATAAGATTGAGAATTAGCTAATAGATAGTAAAGCCAAATCAAGGTAGCAATCAACTTTATTTTATATTGTAATATAAGAAATTATTGCATAAGCTTAATTTTTTTTTAAATGTGAAAGTGTTCAAAGTGGTGCCTATGAAATCCAAGCTTGAGAGAGTGTAGCCATCCAAGCTTGAGAGATGTAAGAGTGATGGGCATTGAACACTTCAGGAATATAGAACACCACAAACAAAAATGGTAAAATTATTTAAAACATGTCCAGAATTCTAGCAATGTAGCCGATTCACCGAGGCATCAAATATTGTTGTTCGGGTATTTAGATGGGAATGAGGGGTAAGGCAATAGCATCGATCTTGAGCACATGCCATGCACGTCATGAACTCGATCATTGCAATGTTGCAATTCATTGTGCATATGAGTCTCCGCAATCTTCCCTTTAAATAGAACCAGAACCCCAAAATAAGTTTACAAAATTGTTAATGGCGGGATTGCAAGTTTGGAGAGAAATTTCTAGGCCTAAGCAAGTAAGAGCTCGGGGCTCTAGGATTGAAATCCTCATGATTTTAATAAAATTTCTTACGTTTTTTGTACCAATCCACAATTCGGCGAATCAACATTGGCAGTAAATTTAGTTAACATGAAAACCAGTAATGTGTTACTTACAATTACAGTTATAGGACCATAGGTATTGCATCACAATGTGTATGGAGAAGAGTGAAGAGCATGCCCAACGACGTTACTGCATCAACATGGTCAATGATTTAGCTATAGGAACTCCTACCGTCCACGTTATCAACCTCATTGGCACACAGTAGGAAAAGCTCGAGGCTTCCATGCATCCAGAATGGTATGCAGTAGACAAGTTGGCCAAACATTGTTGCAAAATTCATGACAAGCAAATGGGTGGAAGTTGGAACCATGGAGGTCACAAATTGCAATTGATGTCTTCTAACTAGACATCCAAAATTCCCATCTATGTTATCGAGGAATTCCAACCAATTATATAAGATTATATGGCTTGGTTTACGATTTTCTGGCTTACTTTTATCTTTCAGATTATTATTTGATTCCTTCCTCTTCTTCTTCTAAAATATTGAAATTGGGGATAAAATATAAATATGAGTAGAAGTTGTTGATTCACGTATGTGCTATAAATTTATTTCTTAATGAGTTAAGTATCTGAATGAATCCTTGGTCCGTAAGCTAAGTCATTTTCTTTTACCATGGGGTGATCTGTAATGACCCTTTTTCAAAATTCTATTAAAATGCCAATTTTTCCACTTTTTCCCCAATTTCAACCTTTGACTAGTTTAACTATTTTGACCTCCAAATCAACCCAAATGCTCCCAAATCTTCTGTAGGAGTGTATGAATGGTATTTAGACTTGAATATCAGGTTCAGGGATGTTTTATGGCCCTCCAAATACTGTTGCAAACTTGATTTGTATTCTGATCAATATAGGTAATTTTGACTAGTAATTTGTGCATCAAATCCCCCCCGGGTAACACTGAAAATGGCCTTCCAAATGCCTCCAAACTCCCAAAAATTTATGAACAGAGGTATATAATGTGTTAAGTATGTGATTAAGGTCTCATATGCACCATTAATTGATTTTTACTACTGTTCTAACTCTCTCACATTCAACAGCAAAAACCCCCAATTCGACCCTTGGGGAAATGGCCATCTAAGTGCCATCTCACTCACCACCCGGTTTCTTTTGTTAGCTAGGTTGGCTTCACATAATGAGAGAGGACCTTTGGGCTATTTCAGGGGAAATCAATACTTGTAAAATACAATATTGATGAAGAAACAAGGAGCTCCCTCTGTGAAGTTTAAGGAAGGAAAGTTATCAATCAAAACTGAGTGAATGGTGACACGCGAGGAGCCATAGGATGGCAATAATGAAATGTTGAATTTTAAGATAATTGTCTCATCTTTTTTATGGATAAATTATGTATATAACAATGGAGACACTTCCTCCACTACTAAGTAAACTATGATTTCAATGGAAAAATTGGTGATTTGATCATATTCAACAAACTATCTCCTTAGGGATAAATAACTACATACACGAAAATAAGGATAAATTATATAATTTCATGTATACCTAATACGACTTTTTCATTGTTTTGATCTAATGACTACAAATGAAAGTGTACTGCGTAGACTAGCTTCCCTCATCCTCCATTTCCACAATGACCTAACTTCATAAGACTGATGAATCATGATATTTCCAAATTCCATTATTTTGGACAATGAGCCTAATCTTTGAAGGTGAATCGATGTCCTAGTTCATGTAGGCTGTGTAACGCGTTTTTTATTTGTGTCGGAGGATTTTAATGGTATCAAGAAACTTTAGAGCTTATGAATTCAAACACTCTATGAAATATATATTGACTGGTAATTTAAAATCTTACCCTTCTTTTGAAATGTTATTATGAATTATGTCCTTCTTAATTGGAAGAGTAAAAATAAGATTTTGAATTTTTTTTAAAGACAATTTTAAATTTGCAATTCTGAGATAGGCCAAAACCCTCTAGAAGGGCTAGGAAGGGTTCAATTTTGAACGTTGACTACAAATAATCCAAAAGTACATAAACTTGTTTTGAATTTATTAAGAAAAATATATAAATTTACTCGATGATGAAGATTAACTTTGGTGGGGTGGCAGGTGCGGGTGGGATTCTTTTTGATCCCGGCGGAAATAAAATCGCAGACTTTGCTTGGGGATTAGGCAGGAAAACTAATAATGAGGCAGAATGGTTAGCTCTCATCCTCTCCTTAGAAATGGCCTCCAACTACAGCATAGCCAATCTCAAAATCTATGGAGATTCTAGGCACGTCATCCAAATCATGCGAAGAGGATATGCCTCGCCAGGCTCAAAAGCAGATAGATATTTGCAAAGAATTAAGACCATTTCTTTATCTTCAAAGGCCTCCTTCTTCCATATCCTCCGAGAGAACAACAGGGTGGCGGACTTAGCGGCAAATCAAGGAATCACGCTCACAATTGGGCAAACTAAGGACCACAAAGGAGTTTTAGGATTTCATTTTATCCCCTAACTTACCAATGTCTTGGCCCCTTGAAGTTTTGTTGTGGATTTTGGTTAGGGATTTGGCCTTAAGGGACCATCCACTCCCTTTGCCAAACTATGGCCTTCCCCTCTCCTCGAATTCATTCTCGAGCTCATCCTCCACGTACCTTTTCACTCGCTCCTCCATCTGCCCCCCCGTCCTTCCCTCCACCTGTCCCCTTGATCTTCCCCCCGGTGTCAGCTCCCACGGGGCTTCCTTAACTCCCCCATCTGCCCTCCCTATTCCTCCTTTCGCGATGGCTCTTCCTCCCCATCTCCCCGAATCTCTGAGCCATCTGTCCCTCGGGGAGTTTGCCCCTTCTGCTCCTCGTCTTTCGCAGGTGGAAATTTGGGATAGGGAGCTTGCCCCTTCTGCTCCTCGTCTTTCGCAGGCGGTTAATTGGGATACGATGCCGTCAATCAGGGCGGCCATTGCTGCCTTAAGCAGAACCCTGATAGACATTAAGTTTGCAGTCCGAAGAACTTACGAGGCGGTCTGCTCCAGCGTGAATCAGAACTCTGATATGGCGTCGGTCATAACGCACGTCTGCACCCAGTTGTCCTGCCAGGATTCCAGGATTGATGACCTGGAACGAAATATCATAGACTTAATGGGAAAAGTTGATAGAATTCAGGAAGACTTGGCTGTTTACTTCAAAGCGACGCAGGGAAGCTGGGTACACGAGAATACAACGGTGAACCAGGAAATAAATCAGTTGAGGGTGGACGATTCGTCTGTCAAGCTCAGGAAGAAAGGCTAGCCTAGCCCAGGTTTCATATAATTTTTGCTTTGGTTAATGTATTTTTGTAAACTCCTCTGCAGTCAGTTTGTTAAGGTGTATGCCAGCTCTATGCTGGACAATTTCAAGAAGACTAAACTTAGAGATTATAATATAATGCAGATAGTTTTGGTAGTGTTAGTTGGTCCTGGCATCTCAGCTCTGTTAAAAACTCTGTTTGCAAGTCTGTAATGAATAGTTGTGCACAGCTTTATAAATATAATCTTTTCTCTGTTACTGTTAAAAAAAAAAGATTAACTTTGGTCTATAGATTAAGAGAATTAATTGGATTGTTGTAAAATTTTATTTCAATGTGCAAAAAACTTAGAAAGAAGCATTCTTAGGTAGCCATAGTTTTGATACTCTAGAAGGTTAGGGAGGTTTGTATTGTAGCAAATATTATGAAATTGAGATCTAATGTGGGTGTACGCAAGGCATTCTAAGAGAAAGTGACTTAATATAAGTGTAGAGAAAGCGACTTTCATCCTTGGCTACTAGAAGATGAGTGAGTTCGTTCTTGCTTTAGCTATAATATTAATTTTCTTCTTTGAATTGGTTAACACACAAACTTTAAATTTCCATAATTAATGACCTCCATATAGTATCCTAATTTTTTTTTTACCTTTAATTCTTTTTTACCCCATATTTTATTTTTAAACTTAAATGGGATATTATTTTTAATATTAATAATACCGCCTCCATAATCCCTTTTTCTTAAATACACACAACAAACCAACCAAAGAAAGATTTTACCCAAAATGGATTATTATCCAAACTACTTTGGATTATTACCCAAACTACTTTGATGGAAACGCAAAAGAAAAAGGAGAACATAAAGTTTATAGATTTCCCAAGTGGGAAATCATTTAAATTAAGTTCAAGACTAACCAGGATAGCTAGGTAGCAAGGCAAGTCCTAAAGAATTTGAGTAAAATGTAATATTTCTAAGTTAACTAATTGAATGCCTTATTTGAATAATGATAAGTTCAAAAGAAAATATTGCTAAATTTAACATGGCTTGCCTTCACAAACAACTTGTTTTTAGTTATTTTAGTTTAAGGATATGTGGGAAAAATATTTGCAACGTAAAAGATAAATTGTATTCAACTCACTTTTTAAGAATAATAAATTTCATTTAGACTTATAGATTTAAGAATAATAAATTTCATTTAAACGTATAGATTAATATGTTAGAATAAATAATCAGTCTTTTTTTTCATATCATTACGTGCAAATCTGCAAAAAAAAGCTACCAAAACAATACCAGTTTAAAATTTATAATCTAAGTGCCTATCTCCTTCACATGTGGTGCAAATATTGTATCTCGTTAGAATTGTTGAATGGCATTCATATTCATATGTATTTTCTAAGTCTAGGGTTTCACCACTTGAAATTTTCACAAGTGCGTCCATTTGGCATAGGACAAAATTGTTAAAGTCACTCTTTCAGCTTGCAACAAGCCACATGTAGTAGTGGTTCCTTCCAATAATTATATTGTACTTTTATATTCTATGCTTATTCTGGCACAATATTTATTTATATTTTTTGGGACCATGCAAGGATATCATTACAATGGTCATAGCAATAACTTATCCATATTATATTTTCACGTGCATGCCTTCATAGTCAACTAACAAACCAAGTTGATGCCCACATCTTTCCTACAAAGTTGTCCACTAAAACACCCATCCAGTCCCTCAAGAAATAATATGGATAATGATCCTTAGAAAAAATAATGTGGACAATGGTCTTTGTCAAGTGATTATAATTATATTGTACTTTTATATTCTATGCTTATTCTGGCACAATATTTATTTATGTATTTTGGGACCATGCAAGGATATCATTACAATGGTCATAGCAATAACTTACCTATATTATATTTTCACGTGCATGCCTTCATAGTCAACTAATGAACCAAGTTGATATCTACATCTTTCCTGCAAAGTTGTCCACTAAAACACCCAACCAGTCCCTCCAGAAATAATATGGATAATGATCCTCAGAAAAAATAATGTGGACAATGGTCCTCGTCAAGTGATTTATGATGGGTCATGATCAAGGAATCTAATGGTCCATGACATGCGTGTTGGTTCTCTTAATTGATTGTGATGCAACAGCGGCCACCATCCATGTTCATCATTCCCATGTTGATCATGGATGCTATGTAAAACTGTTTAAGTCTATGGATTGAAAGATTAATCATTCTTGTGTATGCCAATTTATAGATCATAGTTGCAGAACTAATTTCCGAATCAACAACTTTGGTATGCCTGGATTGTATATGTAATAGTGAATATGATGATGGAAGGACTGATTCTATATTCTCGTTCTCTGAGATAGGTGTTTGATCACGATTTCACAAAAGTTATTGAACCAGACCAAGAAAGAGGGTCTTTGACCTCATGAATAATTCTTTTAATGAAAGGAGGCATTGTCCGAAGGGAGGCATTGTCCGAAAGGAGGCATTTCCCAATAATGTAGGCAGTGGATTGAAACCGAATTGAAGTAAAAGCCATAACCATTCCTTGTTATAAAGTCCAATATTTAAATCCTCATAGTTAAATAAAAATGTTGATTGATTCATCACCAAATATTTACTATTAAAAATGAAGTCTGAATATGCACTCCACCAACCATCCATCCCAATATTAATGAGAATTTTTTTGTTGATAATACAAGAAAAAATGGATATAAGGTTATTGTACCAAAATATGCAATTTTGCAATATGATATGCATTTTAGAAGCAAGGAGCAAATTGATTGCAATTGTGATTGCCACAGATAGATACAATGATATCCTCCTCTACATAATGTTAATGTCTTTTGACAAATACGACACTAAAGTTAATTAAAAAAAACTTTATGCTTTGATACAAACCTCATTACAATTCTTGGAAGTAATGAGGACGTTATCGTTTATAAAACCAAGATCAATGTGGCAGGCATATCTTTACTTTTTCGCATAGCTTTCCCAATGCGATGACACATATGCTACCTCGATCATACGACGTTATCATTTATAAAACCAAGATCAATGTGGCAGGCATATCTTTACTTTTTCGCATAGCTTTCCCACTGCGATTACACATGTGCTACCTCGTCCATACGATGATGACCCATCAACCTGCTACAACACTTGCTATTAATGTAATCAAAACACATATATTTTCCAGACATATAATAGCTTGTTTAGGAGAGCCACCTATGTGACTTACAGGGTCTTCCTTTATCATTTCATAAGGAAACTACTTGCAGAAAGTAGACATGAGCTAAGAGAGAAGAATGTGTCTAGAAAAGTGAGGCATTTTCAGGATATGCTCTTCAATGTTCGCAAATCTATCTTTCAAGGGTCTGGGTGTGTGTACCCCATCCATATTCTATTTATCAATGAATAGAAAATTGATGCATTAATCTATGCTCTGTATTCCTTGATCAATAAATTAAAACGGGATAGACCCTTATTATTTCATGAAGAAGGTTTCTTTCCAAGCCACGGTTATACCTTTTAATAAGATGACACTAAGGAAATAAGTACTTCGAAGATCAAGTCTTATATAGCAAAGTATTTCCAGGCTTACTAATATAAAAGATGCAGCTCGTATATGATAATAAGGGCGACCCGGTGGTAGAAAGACTATTCAATTCCTATTCTATGACGGAATGCATGGATACATCACTCTAATTAATAGAGCCATGGGAGAAACTCAAACACGGGCCCGCCCATTATTCACCAGAAGGCACTACTATTATTAATTGCATATTGGGACACTTGGATCACAAATAGGATGCAGGAGCAATTGAAGCATCTCCTAGAATCAAGTGGTTTTTTATACTCTGTCTCCCTAGTCTATGTTATTACTCATTGGAATCCAAAATGTTTGCCTCTACATATCCCATTCAAGCTCCCATTACATGTAGTCACTATCAAATACAAGCATAAAGAAGGCTTGGATGCTATGTAGGCAAAATTTTATTATTAGAGTTTCATGAATGAAGGTGTAGGCCAACATTTTCTCCTTCTGTTCCAAAAATAAATTGACATCTACTAAAGATGTTGAAAGGCAAGTAGTTCGTTTTAACTCCAACCTCCACTTGTATCTGGGTAGAGGACGAAGTATAATGGCGATGGTAATAATACGGTCTGGTTCACATTGGGAGCCCGACACTTGTGCGCCCAAAGAAACGAGTCCGCCGGCAAACAAAAGCGTGCCCACCCAAGTGAGCGCCCAACAAAAAGACAAGCCAAGACGGACAAGAACAAGAATCGGTCACCTAAAAAAATTGGAGGGAATAAAATAAAAACTACTTTTTTGGATCGTATTTTCAACTTATCTCCTTATAGGTTTACTCGAATTTCAAGCGGGAGGACTCATTGGATGCAAAATTAAAATATGCATCCAACGAGTACCCATGTTACATACTTTTAACAA
Organism: Larix kaempferi; assembly: GCA_027924585.1. Taxonomy (NCBI): domain Eukaryota; kingdom Viridiplantae; phylum Streptophyta; class Pinopsida; order Pinales; family Pinaceae; genus Larix; species Larix kaempferi. Next base: position 19,642,615 of record BSBM01000994.1, on the reverse strand, counting down.
CATCCACACCATGAAAAATCGAAAATAGATTAAAAAATGTGTTTCTCACGTTTTTTAATATATTTTCGATTTTCCATGATGTGGATGTTGTTAAAACTATGCAACATGGGTACTCTTTGGATGCATAATTTAATTACGCATCCAACGAGTCCTCATGTTTGAAATTTGAGTAAACCTACAAGGAGATAATTTGAAAACACAATCCAAAAAAGTAGTTTTTATTTTTTCCCTATAATTTTTTTAGTTGCTCCCTTCTTTAATTTTAAAGCATTTTGATTGGCTAATACATGATGACATGGAATTTGTATTATTTTTGGAAGGCCCATTTTAAATTGAAATTTCCTCTAATGCAAGTTGGTGTCATAGGTGCATCTTCATCATTGTTGTCACACTAGAGGCTACGAGATCTAGCCCAAGGCACCCATGACATGAAAAAAAATGAAAATTTCACTAAAAACACGTATTTTAATATTAAAATACGTTTTTTATTGTAATTTTCATTTTTTCATGTTGTAGGTGCCTTAGAAATATGCAGTGTGGGCATGGGATGCATGCAGAATTAAAATACGCATCCAAAGAGTGCCCAAACTTGAAATTTGGGTAAACCATTAAAGAGATATGTAAAAAATACTAAGAAAAATAATAATAAAATAATAAAATAATAGTAGAGAGAGAGTAAAAAACTACTTTTTTGGATCGTATTTTCAACTTATCTCTTTGTAAGTCTACTCAAATTTCAAGCGGGAAGACTCGTTGGATGCATAATTAAGTTATGCATCCAACGAGTACCCATGTTGCATACTTTTAACAACATCCACACCATGAAAATTTGAAAATACGTTAAAAAACGTGTTTCTAGTGAGAGAAAACACAGTTTTTAATGTATTTTTTTTTTTAATGGTGTGGGTGTTGTTAAAAGTATGCAACATGGATACTTGTTGGATGCATAATTTAATTATGCATCCAACGAGTCATCCCGCTTGAAATTTGAGTAAACCTACAGGGAGATAAGTTGAAAATACTATCCAAAAAGGTAGTTTTTATTTTTTCCCTCTAATATTTTTAGACTCAGGAACACTCACAATCAACCCAACAACAACCAAAGGCCATGAATCAAACAAAGCCGGATTTATACGCTACTGTCGAAGGAAAAGATGTGGGTACCCGTGGGCTATAGTGCAAACAGAAGCAGGTAGACGCGGGTAGAACAAGGCTCACCCGCATACACGAAAAAGCAAATGAACAGTTAAAGAGCCCAATGACCCAGAAAAATCATGTTTTCTATAAGGTATCCTAACGGCTAGACAATGACACGGAGACTCGACAAACAACAACTCAAAATAAGGACTAATGCCTAAAAATCTCCAAAAATGGATGTTCTCCCCAGCAGAGTCGCCAATTCAAATATCTTAGCATGACTCTAGATGACTCAGTAGATAGTTTAACAATGGATGCATGCTTGTCATTTCTATAAATTTCTAGGATTTTTGCATTTTGCATCATTCAAGCATACAAAATAATGATTACCAAGTTACTATAGATCCATAATGGCTTACCTTGTACTAGTCCTTCAAGTCTTTCAACTGCATTTATTAAGTGCAAATATATATTTCATCATCATGTTTTTTCATGTATTTCTTCTTTTTGGGGTAGCGAGGTCCATCAAAAGTATGCCGAGTGGGTACTCGTTGGATGCGGAATTGAATTCCCCATCCAACAGCTGCTCGTGATCGAAATTTGAGTGAATATACAGGGAGATAAATTAACTTGTAGTATCTTTGTGTGTTATCAGGCTTAGGATGGGCATCCATGAGTCTAAAAAACCTTCGTAGTGAACTATGAGGTTTCCATATTGCAGCCGAAGGGAAACATAATACCATGAATCGTCACCATTGCCAGGATGAAACTCAAGACCGCTGGCAACACTCCTCGGACGACGGGCGTGGGTCATATTGAGTTGAGAAACTAATTGAGGGAAAACGCAGTGAGAATCTGAGACGGTTGCATAATGAAATTCATGCAGAATGAATCAAGAGTGGGTGGTGAAGCTACTTGGGAACTGGAAAGTAATATGCGGGCAACATATCCAGTTATGTTCCATGAGGAATCTGATGAAGAATAAGCAACATCGAGGATGATGTTGAGTTTAAGTGGGGCTGTTTGTAACATACCCTTTTTGCTGAAGAACATTTTATGTTGGAAACATTACTCGTTGGATGCATAATTAAATTATGCATCCAACGAGTACCCAAGTTGCATACTTTTAACATCCACACCATGAAAAATCAAAAATACAATTAAAAAAACGTGTTTCTAGTGATAGAAAACACGTTTTTTAATGTATTTTCAATTTTTCATGGTGTGGATGTTGTTAAAAGTATGCAGCATGGGTAATTGTTGGATGCATAATTTAATTATGCATCCAACGAATCCTTCCGCTTGAAATTTGAGTAATGAATTGCATCTAAAAGGTCCCTCAACTTCGTGTGAGCATCCATGAACGATTCAAGATTAACCCAACAAAAGTGAGGGAGTAAGAGAGAGAAATAAGGAGGAAAGGGATTAGAAGGAGTGAGTGAGAGACAAGGATACACTAGTAGAAAATGAGAAATTAGTGACTAAAAAAATGACTAAAATTCACATATAAACGACTATTTTTTATTTGGCGACTAATAATAGCTAATTTCCACTATCTTATAGCTCGACTAACTTAGTCGTATTTATTTTAGTCATTAATAGTTGTCTTATTTAGTCGTATATTTGGTCATTGATTTAGTCATTAATTGCCCCAAATTTAAAGTTTGGGCACTCGTTGGATGCGGATTTTAATTCCACATCGAAACCATACCCACACTACATACTTCTGAGGCACCCACAACATGAAAAAATGAAAATTCAACAAAATATTAAAATACATCTATAGCTTATATTTTTAAAATCATAATTATCAATTAATTATGATTAAAATGGGATTTTGTGTTTTTATGTTTATATATATATATATATAAACATAAAAACACAAAATCCCATTTTAATCATATATATAAACATAAAAACACAAAATCCCATTTTAATCATAATTAATTGATAATTATGATTTTAATAATACGGTCTAGTTGTTACTCTCTAAGGTAGGTTTAACCCAAATCATGTTATCTTATAAACGTATTAAAAACAACCAATTTATAAATGTCTTAGTGTTGGTGGAATGGTGTGTAAATTATGTAAGATAGATGTAGAGTATGTTGAAGAATCGCTCCCCCTCGAAGTCTTTGGTAATGTGCAATTGATGGACTAAATTCTAGACATAGCACAACTAGAATTGACTTTTTTAGGCATAATAAGCCTTTTGTGAGGATTAACTGAAAGGTCCTGCCCGGTCAAATAAATAGCCATGTTTTGCATTATATCATGCTGAATAAACTTAAAGTAAAGCTCACAGTTATTGCCATAATATTTCACGGTATGTCTAAAAGGTAAATCGAAGTCACTATGCCTATTAAAAAAATGATTAAATATGTGATCAGCAAAGGAACCAAAAAAATGATTTAATCGGTGATCAACAAAAGAACCACTCTTGTATCCTCTAAAAATCATTGTAATATAGCTCATGGGTGAGTTCAATGAGTTTTTTTGTAATGTTATGATGTATTTGGTCAAGTGCACTAATCTAGATTAAGTGGCTTATTAAGAATATCATCTCCAAATGTAAAGAAGCATCCATTAAATTTCTAAAATAATAAAAAATATAACATGGAAAGAAGCTTTGAGAAAGTCTAAATCAAACAGTGTAATATGCGAAGAAGCTTTGAATAAGCCTCCTCTGTCACAAACAAGTTCAAATTCTCAATAGAAGTTTATATTTCAAATTCCCAATAGAATTTTATCAAGGATAAGCAATAAGACAACAAAAGTGAGTGACTTACTTTTGACTGTTCACAAAATTCACAAAATTTATAATAGCAAGTTCTGCTAATATTGTGTAAGCCTCTTCCCATTGCAACTCATGAACATAAGACCCCAAGTCCAACTATGGATCAACGGAGATTTTCCTAGCCTCTGGAAATGTTCCCATGTCGAAAAATCACTCCCAGGTTTCTTCCAAGATATCTGTGCTTCTAGCCAAGCGTTTTAGAAGCCCTGTTTTGTGATATTCAGATATTTTTCGACCTTGAGCAAGCGGTAATACTTTGCATTATGCTATTACCTATAATGGAAGTGTTACCAGTCAATTAGAATCTCTAACACCCAAATTTCAACAGAGACTTATCGCCAATAGAAAACATGGTCCATTTCCATTCTAGGATCAAGAATCATGTTGTATTACATCATAAAGTAGAAAGAAGGTATCAGATCTTGGAAGCTTGCATCTAGGAAGGTGCAAACAACACAGTTTTTACCTTCTACCGATGCCTATATACTCTAAAAGGCCACAACGAGCACGCAATTTATGTAGCGATTGACGAATATTTTCTCTATAATGACTATTGAAAATGATATATTTCGACTATACTGGCCTGGGCTTACAAAGTTTTTGATTACTTCAATTTTTTAAATTTAGTGATGGAGAGTGGGAAGTCAAGTATCACTCACAGAACCGAACCATATCTCTGTAAAACATCAAGGAGAAAGTTTAAAATAACTCAACCAAATTTTAGTTCACCTGCCACACAGTATCTTGCATTTGAATATGCATGTACCACAAATGCAACTAGATAAAATCGCAGTTAACAAGTGTCACGTATTAAACAAAATGGCAATCAAACATTTAAACCTTTGTATGGTAAAAAACCGTGGATGAATCCTAAAAAGTTGGATAATTATCAAAGTAAAGCTCGATTTTGATTCATCAAACATCCAAATAGCACTAACAACAACGTGTATATAAAAAATTAAAGTTCATTTCTTAATACATTATTGAGCTGCCTCGAAAAGAGGCCAAATAAGGCATTCAATTCACTCATTGGCCAAAACAAAAAATGTCCAAAAATAATTTGATTAAATTGCATAAGAAACAGTGCATGATTAATACAATCCTTCCTGCGTGATTTGTATAGTCCCTACTGCGAAGGCAGGGACTAAGAATGGGAAGAAGCATTGGCGGGATATTTGGAAATAGATGCTAAAAATATGTGGTATCCTTTCTTCATCTAGTTGCACCCACTTTGCATATGAAACAAATCCAAAGGTTATCATTCAAAAAAATATATAGACATAAGAATGATTTTGTAAGGATTATGTTACAATTTTTTAAGATTGTATTGACTTCAACAAAATTTTGAGATCATAGTACATTAGAGGATAGGAATGTGGATTTTAGAAGTGGCTTTAAAAGAAGACAGAATAGCCCTTGGAGTTGAATGATGTCATAAATGGATGCTACCCTCAAGCTTTAATGTAAAAAGGAGGTTGTCTGAATATGATGATTTTGTTGTGAATAACATTTTCATACTTCATCTTCCCCATATATGACTCAGTCATGATAGTCCTAACAAGGAAAAATGAAATAGTATGACATTCATGCTCCCCAAAACTATAATTTTCACATTTGCGTCCATTGGTGTACCAGATGTCAAACGTTGGCAAAAATATCTAGTGACAATCACACTAGAGGTAAGAAGGAGGTACTTGATCCGTAAACTGCCATGGATATTCCACTTGAAGAGTTTGTCACAACTAATCTTACAACTTAGTTCTTATTTTATTAGCTTACTTTTATTGAATTTCCAATAGTTGAAATAAGAATAACTAGAGAAAATAAGTACACAATCAACAAAATTACAAAATATATACTCTCGGAAAACCAACTATGAGGAAAAACCCACTCACAAATGAGGACAATGCCTTGCTCTTTATGTCAAGTTGCAAATACAAAGGAAATGGTATTTTCTATGGAGTTACATATGACTTTGTGACCAAAATGGATACTATAGGATTTCTCTAACATCCACTCCTGTGCTATTTCTCAACTATAGAACAATACAATACATCAAAACACCAAGATTTGATGCGCTTAGTGTTTACATGAAGGCAATGGATCTGATTTCCAATCGGTCCACATTAGGGGATTGGGCCGAACATGACACAAGTTAATTCTAGAAAATGTCGACGCGATTAATTTGATTAGAGAGAGAAAGGCTCCAAGTCATCAGGTACGTGTTTCCGTGAGGGCAGGCCGTAGTATGATCACTCAAGAGGTATATAGCTAGGGGGCACACAATAAGGACTTTGCCTTATTCTCTAGGAACCACTAGAACCTCATCAAGGTAGGTAGGTTGAGTTAACGATGTCTCTACCATCGTATCGTATCCCCACTTGAGGGAATATCTGAAGGGCATGTAGGAAGCATGGCACTTTGATATCCCTGGTTGCAGCGAAAAATGCAACGGCTAATTAATTAATAATTAATGGGAAGGGAGAACGGAATTAATAAAGTATAGTCTGACAAGCTATTAAGTAAAAATGAAGTAATCAATTAATTCTAAAATAAATAAATGAATAAATAAAATAATGAAATGGAAATAAATGGAGAATTAATATAATAAATTTTATAAAAATCGAATCATAATAATAATAATAGTAATAACGAAGATAATAAAAATAAAAATTAGAAAAATCTAAACAACAAAAATTGGGTGGGTTTAGAAAGAAAAATATTAGCAACAGAATTAAGGAAACATCATTAAAGCATATTTCCTTTAAAAAAAAGAAATAAAGCAAAGAAAAAGAAGGAAAGAATTTTGAAAAAGATGTTGGTGATTATTAAATAAGAAAATGAGAAACAAGAATTTTGGAGTGCAACTTGGGTTGTGACTCATGTTGAGGAGACTGATTGAGGTGTGGTTCATTTTGATGCTAGCGAGATTGGGATATCCTTCGGTACTATGACCGGCATCATAGTTCATTGGCTAGCAGAGTGTCGACAGCCCCGTCGCAGCTCAAGGGTATCAGAGGAAGAAGAGTACTCTAGGGTATGGTAGGGAGGAAATTGGTGGATCGTTCTGGATTGACAATATTGAAGACTAGTCTTGTGGTGGACTTGAAGGAAACACCAACCTTCGGTTTCGTCCTCAACCTTCAACAACTAGTGATTTTGCACGTATTCTTCTATTGTTTAGTTACAAATATAATGTGATGAATATGATTTTCTTGAGATGTTGTTGAGTTGCAAAACTATTTATGATGAGTTTTGTCTTCCATTCCTGCAATAAAAAGAAAATCGATTAGAATTGTGGTTTATCTAAATGTTAATTTGCAATTGTTTAAAAAAAAATTGTTGTCGTAGATGCTCAAAATCTAGCATTGAATATGTATGCAAGTTTTTTTTGTTATTTGATTAGCTAACCTATCAAATCTAGTTTCCCAACTCTCGGACTTAAGGGCTTGTTCTGCATTTTTATGATTATGTGTTTTTTCATGGTCAATTAACTATTGTTTCAATGAAAGTGGAAAATATTCATGAATTTCTTATAGACCCTAATAAAATTCCTCTTTCTGCAATATAAGTCCTGTAAAGTTGCTTTCTTGTTCTCCATAATATTTAGCTTTCAGTATGTGTGAAATATGTTTTATAAATCAATAATTATGTTCCCATCAATTGTTGCAACCTACAGGGAAGAAATCAAATTTTCTTGGTATCAATAGGAAATTAGGTGGTGAAAAAGTTGCAGTGTTATGGTGAATACGTTATAATCTAAAATATGAGTGGGCTGAGTAGAGTGAAACAGAACAGTAGATGTTAACCTATTTTGGAAACTTACATCTTCATTGAATGGAGCATCAACGCCATGAATTATGGATTTGTGAATGGATTATAATATCAATAATATAGATCTCATTATCCGCATACATTTCCTATTGAATAATGTGTATCGACTAAATTTCTATGCACCTAGTGCACATCAATATTCTTAATTATAATACATTATGTATACACTAGTGCCCAAATGTTGAGTGCCTTTATGTGAGTGTTGGTTTCTAGGGTAATCTGAAATGATTAAACGGAATTCCTATATGTCTAAGGTACCTTAATACTATAGTTGCAAATGCACTACGCTGTGAGTTCGGGGTTTGCGGAGTTTAATACAGAATATAAATGGGCAATTTTTTTAAATCATTGACCTATGCATACCATCTGAAAACAATGAATTTTCAATAGCATGGTTTTCTTCTATGAAGTCAAGAGGCACTGTTATCACTCAATATTCTCCTAGGTTGCGGCAGAAGGGATCATGAGGTAATAGTTTCAAACAAAGCTTTGGTGGATGGAAACTAGCCTTTCCAACCACAGAGAGGGCTCTCTCTTTCACAATTCACTCAAAACTTAGGATATTATTTGCACAAGCAGGTTATAGGTAAAGTGGTGGCTAGACCTTCAAATAATGACTTATAGGGATTTTTCAGCTGGTTGGGGTTAAGGACAAGAGCACCATTGGGCATGGAGTCAAACTTCAGTGGATTTATAGTCACAAATGACTGATTTATACCACAAATTAAGAGGCAAAGGAGGGGTAGATGATTTTTTTTCAAGTCAAAGATATCAACAGATGAAGACAGAAAAGGAAACAAATTCCATCACAGAGCTAGAGCATTTGTAAATGAATTATAACCTGCAACTTCAAGAAGAAAGGGCAGAATACCTAGTCATATGCATCTGAAGCATAAAATATGAATTTCAAACCATGTAGTCGTGATCTAGATATTGCAGAAGCAAACAATCAATGGAAATACAAATGAATAACACATGCACAGGAAGTAACAAACATCAAAACACTCATCACAAGAATATCTTCTCCAGAATTGGGTCTTCTCGTGAATTGAAAGGACAAGTTCAACACATACGCAGAGCTTTTAATCTCTTAGCATCAAAAAACATCCCACTCTTAGGTTTAATTCAGAATCTGCCTTTATAGGCGTACAAAATATCAAACAACTTCTAACTAACGGAAAACAGTCTAGAACTAGAGAGGATGAGGTCGTTTAGGCCGAACTGCTCGAACCAACTACCTCTGAGTCTGTTAGACGTGCCGGTGGGAAACTCAATGCGATGTCAGTGTGCCTTTGGGCCTTGGAAACCACCTGTTTGTCCTTCAGATTTGGCCGTTTTAGGTTGATTTGGACAAATAACCAGGCTATTCTTCTCTTTTGCTTCCAAATTGGCTCCCAATCATGCCATTTCCCTGTGAAATTATTCATTTTCCGCGACCAAAATTTACCCTATTCTACTAAAAAATATTCGATCCGCAATGTGGGTTTCGGAACTTGGAATTGCTGAGTGGACCTTTCCAAATTTCACTTCCGTAATGCAGGATTTGGAAAGTCAGAAAAGTGCTGTATAATTCAGCAGAAATTTGACTTCCGCAATCCGCAGTCTGCAATGCGGGATTCAGAAAGGCGGAAACACAAATCGAGGTTCCTGAAAAATCAAATCGAGGTTCCTGAAAAATCATGCCCCCGCAATCCGCATTCCGAAATGCGGGACTTGAAACTCAGAAAGTCAAACCTGATTCTTTGGAGAAATTGCGCTTCCACAATCCACATTCCGCAATGCGGGTTTCAGAACTCGAAACGCCATCGCACAACCTCACGGAAATCACCTCCGCATTCCGTATTCCGCAATGCGGGTTGCGGAAATCGGAGACTTGAATATGCACCCCCAAAAAAATCATGCCTCCACAATCTGCATTCTGCAATGCGGGTTGTGGAAATTGGAAACCCAACTCTGCGCTCTTGAAAAATTACCATTTCGACTTCCACAATCCGCAATGCGGATGCAGAAAGTCAGAACTTTGGAAAGTCGAAAAAGCAGAAAGCCTCCTGATTGGACGAGATGCGGATCGCTTCTCAATCGCAGATGTGGCTCTTCTTATTTAATCCTGACCATTCAACCTCTGTGTATTGCGAAAGAATTCCACGGCCTTGTTTTTCCCATTTGTCTCACCGCGGCTCGATCATTTGGCTTGGAATTCATTGATACTTAGCAATTTTTTGGATTTTGTTATTCTTTATTTGGTGTAAGAGGTCGATGGGAATGCTTGGGGTTTCGATAGGGGGTGCCTTTTCTTCCTTTGGCAGGAGCATTGATAGAGGTGTTAACAACGGCTCCAACCGGGGATGCTATCCTCCTTGTGAGGTAGCAAGAACAGCAGACTAGTGCCCTTTTCTTTTTCTTTTTTCCTTTTTTTTAAAACAAGACTGAAACAAAGATAATTGAAGCTAAAACAAAAAATGGTAATGTACAATGAGGACAAGCTGGCGTGCTTGTTTCTCACCAGATATAGTGCTCCAGGAAACGCCCATTGATAGGTCTCTTCCCAACTGGTTCGTCATCCCCATCCTGCAAGAAGAAAGTGTTGTTTCAATGGCGAGCGATGACTATATACGGCCCTTGCCAGAGGTTATGAAAATTTTGCGCTTGGTCCTAGGCTTCTAGCATCCCATCTCAATACCAGATCTCCCACTTGGAAATCATCAGTCTTGGTCCTTCTGTCAAAAGTACTTTTGACCCTATCTTGAGCTAGCATAACTTCAGCATGTACTATGTCTCTAAATTACTGTATCTCAACCAGTTGGTTAGTTCTCCTTAGCTAAGGGTTTGGCTCTTCTTCTTGCTCCTGTAGCATCCTCATAACAGTCCCTCTGAGGGAATCAAGAAATATCACTTCTGTTCCAGATACTAATTTGAAAGGAGAAGTTCCAATGGATCTTTTAGAGGTGATCCATCATCCCACGGAGCAAAGGTCAACTTGGTGTGCCAAGCCCTTTTGTTTTCTTGCAGCAGCTTCTTGATGATCCTAACAAGACTTTTGTTGGATGACTCAACTATTCCATTTCCCTGGGGGTAATAAGACATAGAATGGCCCAATTTTATGTGGAATTTGTCACAGAATTTGACCATTTTCTTGGATCTGAAGGCCTAGGCATTGTTAGTGATTATTTTAAAAGGGAAACCAAACGTGGACATGATATTTTCCTCTAGAAATTTGATGATTACTATGTATGTGGCTTTCCTCATTGGTATTGCCTCAATCCATTTAGTGAAAGAGTCAGTGGCAGTCAATATCCATCTGTGTTTCCCAAAGGAGTTAGGGAAAATTTCACCAATGAAGTCAAGCCCCCACTGCTGGAAAGGGGCTTCTATAGATATTGGTTTCAAAGGGAAGGATAAGAGCTTCCTCTTACCCTCAAATATTTGGCATTCATGTCAAGTAGCTATTTCCTTATATGCGTCTTTGAACATGGTGGGCCAATAAAACCCTACCTTGAGAATTTTGTTGACAGTGGCCTTCCAATAATGATGCCCCCCACAAACACCTTTGTGAAATTCTCTCAAGATCACTTTGGCTTCATCTTCCACTATACAGTTAAGTAGAATACCTCCAGGGTATTTCCAATAAAGGAAACCATTCAATATGAAAAAAATTGCATCCTTCATCTTGGTTGACCTAGATTTGCTTTTACCCATCCCAGGGGGTGCTTGTAAGTTCTACAAAACATATATAATATCTGAATACCAAGGAGAAGACAAGAATTTGTTTGATACCTGTAACAGTGAGTCTTGGGCAGTTTCTTCCAGCATGTGTGAAAGCAAGTTCACACTTAGTGAATCCCAATTTGATTCAGCCATGAGCCTGGCCAGTCCTTGTCCTTTGATAAGCTTTGTAGGTTTGATCTCCAAGTCATATTCCAAGAGCACATCTATCCACTTAGCCCTTCTACCCTCTGGATCAGGTTGTGTCAATATATCCTTTATAGCAACATTAGGAACATAAGCAACAACATGGGAATGCAGAACATAGACTCAGAAATCTTTCAACGTTTTAATCATGGCATATATTTGCTTCTCCATGATATTGTACTTGATCTCACCATCTCTAAGAGCTATGCTAAATAAAGCTATGGGTTGCTCATCTCCTTCATGATTTTTCTTTAAAAGCACTTCAGCTATGGAATGCTCTGAGGAAAAAGAAAACATAAGAAACTCCTTGTCAAAATCAGGATTGATTAGTACAGGCTCTTCAACAATTGCCCTTTTTATGTCTCCAAATTCTTGTTTGGATTTAGGAGTCCACCTGATCTAATTTTCCTTCTTAAGCATGTTTGTGATTGACCTCATGATCTCTGCAAAATTGGGGATGAACCTTCTTCAGAAATTCACTGTACCTAGAAAGGATTGAACCTCTTTTTTACTCCCAGGGAGTTCAATTTTCTGTATTGTGTCAACTCTGTCTGGGTCAATTTTGATCCCATCTTTAGATATTATGTGACCTAGCAGCTTGCCTTCTTGCATGGCAAAGTTTGACTTTTTGGGGTTCAAAGAGATTCCAAATTTTCTACACTTGGAAAACACTTGATGCAAATGATTCAAATGCTCTGTATCAGACCTAGAATATACACTGATTTCATCCATGTATATGACTACAAATTTGTCTTTCTCTTCTGCAAAGGCTATGTCCATATCTCTTTGGAAGGTGGCTCCTGCATTCAACAAACCAAAGGGCATGTTTGCATACATGCAGGTCACCCAAGGAGTGGTAAAGGTTGTCTTGTCTTGGTCGTCTGGCAATACCTTAACTTGATTGTACCCTCAAAATCCATCCAGCATGGACATTCTTGTTGCCCCCACAACCTTTTGTAAAATGTGGTCCATTTTGGGTAGTGGATAGTTGTCCTTTAGGGACACTTTGTTCATATTTCTAAAGTCAATACACAATCTGATTTCACTATTTTTCTTCCTCATTGGGACTATGTTAGCTACATGTTATCACACAACTTGTAGTTGTCCCTAATGGTATCCCATCTAGGATGGTAGAGGATATGGACAACTAAAGAGGTGACCCGAGAGATGCAACAGTTCCCAATTAAAGCTGGGAGTCACGTCAACTGAGGCACTCTTCACTTTAGATCGAGATGAATCAAGACCTAGGGGGAGACCCTATAACCAATCAAAGATGATTGGACCCAAACAAAGGTTCCTAGGGATGTGTAAAAGACAAGTTACAGAAACCAATGCAAGGTTAGGTGGACCTAGAAGTTTAAGAATGGTTGAAGGAGGCTTAAGGAGTGATTAGTGTTTCAACCAATGAATGATTTAGGCCACATGATGAGATAAGATGACAAGATCTAGTACCATGAAATACATAGGTGGGACCTACTTCCTTGGGATATGGAAATGGATCAAATGGGACCCACAAGGTGAACTTAGGGATGCAAATGGTACTAAGGGGTATGCAAAGAGTAGATCTATGGATCTAAAGTGAAATTACAGATACCCACATATGGGATATAGGAAGTGAAACTACTCCCAAGGAGTGTGAATTTCCCTAGGTGGACTAGTGCCTTGAGTAGATGGGAAAATGGAGTCAAAAGGATGTCAAATTATAGATCGGGACACCTAGGATACAAATCAAGTGGGTTACCCAATATGTAATGGTTGGATCTTACTAGATCTTATATTTCACTATATGACCCAAGTGGACAACAATCCTCGAAATGAGGAATGATACCCCCAAGGCAGAACTTCACAAAGTGAGACACTAGATGTAGGTTTCCACGTATGCTTGTTTCAAATCCAATGGGATCTCAACCACCCACGTCCTAGAAGTGGACAAACTCAAACACCCAAGGAGTGCGACTTTGCCTAAGGAGGGCTAAAAGCATTGTAAAGTGTGTCAAATCAAGTCCAATGACCACCCAAGTAGTTTACGCAAGTATCAATGTGTATCTAGAAAATCAAAGTGATCCAATGGCTATATCTCCATAGATCTGAGATGGAAAATGCATCACCAAATTGACCCAAGTATGGCACAACCCTGAAAATGAGGAATGGGGACCACAAGGAAAAAATCAACAAGGTGAAGCACTAGGGGTAGGTTATCAAGTGAGGAGAGTGTGAATCAAGGGGGATCTCACCTACCCATGCGTTGGATCTAATCCAACTAGCTTCTCCCAAGGGGTGCGATTTGCCTCAAGAGGGCTACTTTGCCTTGAAAAGTGTGTCAAATGGAACCCAATCACCACCAAACTATAGATCCGAATTTTCGTAGATGCTATAGAGGTGGGTTTTCAATATATTTTCAAGAGGCAAGCTAGATCCAAGTAGATCTAAGAAAAACAAAAAAATGAGGTTTTGATTTTAATGTAATTTTGACCAATGGGGTGGATAGCAAGCGAAATCAATACGTACCTTGTAGGTCTTACCTCAAAAGCTTGTGGCCTCTTAGCATATGGAGAATTCTTTCCCTAGTTACAATTCCAAGCTTGATCCAAGTGTCTTCAACCAATAGCATCCAAACCCTAGGAGGAAATATGTCTCATTAAATCCTGCAAATCAAACTACATCAAGTTAGATTTGATCTACAAATCCATAAGATCTAAGCATGTCATATCAAGAAAGCAATCAATGGACAAAGCACAATTGAAAAACTCCCTCTCTATGAAGACGTCTTTCTCATGGGGGATGTGAGCAACCCCTACAATCTTCCCACAAAGCAAAATCGTTCAACTAGCTTGAGTAATTCGGCCTCCCTCTCTTGAAGTCGATTTCACCTGAAAAGCAAACAATGTCTAGAAGCAAGATATCCAAGAACATGTAAAAGAGCAACCCAATCAAAGCCAAGAAGTAGATCTCCAAATTATTCTTTTCATTCCAAGTTTTCCAAAGCCCAAAGGTGAGCTATACAATAGGGGGTCTCCTCCTTATATAGGATAATAAATACCAAAACCCTAGATCTCAAAACCACTTTACAAAAGATGAGTGGTTGAGATTAAAAGATTTCAATACATGATCAATGGCTAAGATGAAACATAACAATATAACACATGGATCACTCAAACAATGATGACGCCATAGCTAAAAGATACTCATGGAGGGTGACGTCATCCACTAGAGGGGGAAAAAGTACAAGGGCCCACCTCATATGACTAGGACGTGACTCATAAAACACATGGTGGGGATAGGAGGCATCAATCCTTGCTATCTCATCCCCATGGCACAATAAAATAATATAATATGTCCAAAATAAATACAAATGATCAAATCTGTCCTCAAAATCTATGACAGACAAGCAGTAAAAGGCCTCTTGTGGCCTCTGTGGACCCACCCAAGTGATGAAAACTGGCTAGAAGATAGGGGGTTCACCCTGGAAGACCTATGTGAAAACCAAGTGCCAAAACCTTGCCTCAATTTCCCAAATCAAATTCCTCAGTGACCCTTTTATCTCATTTCTAAACTGCCTCGGTAACTGTGAAAGTGTCAAAACTGCCTCCTAGGGCACCTGCACTGTCAAACTGATCCCACTAGACTCTCCAGAAGGGGGGGTAAATGGTAATATCAAGTGGGTGGACCACCCCCTTCTCATACAGCGCCCTAGGTGAACTGACCTCTCATGGCCCTTGTTGCTCAGGCTGGGAAATCAGCCCCAAATCTGGTCAACAAGTGGAAAACTGCATCTATCACTATCAAAAGTTCCCGGAACTGAATGATAAGTGTCTCATTGGAACCAGAAGACCCAAATATACTAATAATGTGTACTCATACACCATGGGTTGCCCTACTGAGCTAACTGTAGGGTCCACCATATATGGACAGTGCATAATCTGATGACCTGAAGTAATAATAAAATCTGTTGAACTGCATCAATCATCATATGAATCATATGTCCATCATATACCATCTTCATCAAGAGTATGTGGGACCATCCATCATCATCAATAGGTATATATGGCCCACATCATCACGAATCCCAAGAAATGACCATAGTCAAACTGGGTTTGACTAGGTCAATATACAACCAATGATAAATCATCTCAATAGACTAAGACATGTTCCTCTAATCATAATCACAGCTTAAATTAAAGTATAACATTCATTTAGTGGCATTAATCATGTTAGCATATTCCGTTGTTATTTATAATTACTTGCACAATAGCTTAAATGACAAACTCACCCATTGGACATGGTCTAACTGCTAGCTAAAGATGAAGGCTAGGAACAAGGTTGGGCAAAAGGGGGTGACTTGTTTAAACTCAACTAAAAGATACTTTGGATTGGGAAAAAGGGGAAACTACAAACACTGTGCTGGACAAAATAACACGGGGGATGGTTGTGCCTCACTAATGGGTAAGTTGTTTAGAGAGTGCTTATTCAATTTAGGCATCATGTCTACATCAAGTTGATCCAAGTTCATTAGGATCATTCAATTTCATTTCATGGCCTTTTTGGCCTATATAACCCTTCGGATCTCAGGTGTGCTGATAAGCACAACTAATTGCAGCTTGCATCCAGGGCATGTTTACATATACATATAAGGTCAGCAATTATTTAGATATAGCATTTAAGAACCATTGCTTTTTGGACCTTTCTTATACTCTTCGAGGAATATTTTTAGCAGTTCATTGCTCCTCCCCTTTTTAGTTTCCATGGGCGAATCTATATAATTTTCCATAAGTAGTACATGAGCTTTCAATTTTAGCCAACAACATCTCAAGTGACTAGGGGGAGTTCGAGCCAGTTCCAAACATCAGGACAACCGACCAGAATGATTTAGGCCTACAATCCAACTTACCAAAGGCAATTTTTGTCACCAACTCAGAGTCAAGACACTAAACATACAGGGATGTCGTCCAAAGACAGAGATAGAAAAAGGGGAAGTCCTCAATACCAGAAAGTCAAGTAAGACAATTCAAGGGTTAAAGCCAAATAAGGAAAGTCATGGATGGATGGAGTCAAGTGAAGGTGGAGCCTGAGGTAGCATACAAATGGTGTCAAGAAAGACCATATCTATGCAAGGTAGTGAACCAGTGAGTTTTGTCAAACAACCTTAATGTGCAAGTAAAAAAAGTCCATTTTAAATTATTATCAAGATAGTTCATTTTATAAAGTTTGCCACATCATGAATTATATACCAAGCCAATGTTGTGAACATGACTAAAACAACAAGATAATAATCCATAGTCAATGATCAGGAATCCATAGTTCATACAACATCATCATAAGAATAATCATCATATACCATCTGAAACACTGCTGCAATACATCTCTAGGCACTGAACTGAAACTGTATGGAATAAAGGGTCACATCAGTCATCAAATCTGAACTCTCAAGGCTCAGCCTTGACACAAGGTCTAACATAAGTCTGAATAATACACTTCTCTGATCATGAGTGATCTCAAAATATAAAGTCATCATAGCCAAGCTCTGAAAGATCGAAGCTCTGGAATGTGCATATATATGCTAAGCAAGAATAGTAGCCCTGCTACTATGGTGTGATAACATCTGGCTCCAACTGGGACAAGTGCTCTAAGGGAGAGAGCGCTTGAGAACCTCAGGATCTCTGGTGTTGAACTGCTCTACATCAATCTTCAATCCAGCACTGCACCATCCTTGCTTTCATCTTTTATTTTGCACCTGTATCTGCGCTCACAAACACTAGAATACCTCATGGAGCATGTATGGGAGATATATAAAATAAAACTGAAAATGAAATCTATTCTAAAACAGAAACTGAAATGCATAAAAGAAATTTTTAATCCAACATGGCATATATAATTTATTCATCATTCATTTATTTTTATTACTGTGCAAGAGGAAAAGAAATCTTTTCAGAAAGGCACACTCAACTCAACTTGCACAGGCAGCCAAAAATAAAACAGAAAACTAAACACTCTTTAATGTATGGAGGAGGTGAGACAATCTTAGGAAGGAGCAAGGCTCAACTCAATCAGTCTACTCAGCAAAGGAAAAAATCAAGCAGACAACTCAAGAAGAAAAGAAAAAGATGGCAATACTCAGCACACAAAAAAAGAAAAAGCACACAAATCCTACTACTCAAGTGAGCTTATTCGGAAGACTACTTATTCTAAACAGGAACGGCAAGGCAAGGCAACCATTTAGGAGGGACAAGGGGGTAGTAATGTTTCAACAACACCCCATTTACTGGAAACTCTAATTCATCACCATCCAGAGTTTACAAACATACAGAACCTTTTCCAGCTATTCTACTCACACGATAAGGTCCCATCCACAACTTCTCGAATTTTCCATGATTTCTTGGTTTCTCCTTGTTCTTATCGCAAAGCAAGACTATGTCACCTATTCCAAAAGCCACATTTCTACTTCACTGATCAAATTTTCCCTTTACTCTTTCTTGCTCTAAAACCATTTTATTCCATGCTTCTCTTCTCGCTTCATCTAGTTCAACCAATTTATCAATTCTTGCTTGCATGGCTTCTTGTTCCGAAGAACACTGTTGCAGAAGTTCAAATACAGGAATTTGGAGATTAATGGGAAGCCTACAATTTTGCCCATACACTATTTCAAAAGGAGCTTTACCTGTTATTATTTTCACTGTTGTTCGATCTGCCCATATGGCTATTTCAAAAGGAGCTTTACCTGTTATTATTTTCACTATTGTTCGATCTGCCCATATGGCATATTTAAGTTTCACTGTTGTTCGATCTGCCCATATGGCATATTTAAGTTTATTTTCACTGTTGTTCGATCTGCCCATATGGCAGGTTCTTTTGTTTTCACCTATCATCCTTTTTAGAAGCCTAATCAAGTTCTTATTGCTTGACTCAGCCAATCCATTACCCTGGGGATAGTAGTTGGAAGAATGGGACAGAGTGATCCCATGGTCAGAACAGAAGATTGACATCTTTGTTTTGCTAAAAGCTGGGGCATTATCAATTGTAATTTTACAAGGGAAACCATATCTGGAGACTATATTTTCTTCTAAAAACTTGACCACAACTTCTGCAGTACATTTCTTAGTGGGGATAGCTTCAACCCAACGAGTAAAATAGTCAGTGCGGGTTAGAATGTACTTATACCCACCTGAAGATCTAGGGTTTATTGGCCCTACAAAATCCATTCCCCATTATTGAAAAGGTGCCTCTATTATGACTGGAGTCAAAGGTAGAGCGGGCAATTGGGGCTTTCCTGAGTAGAATTGACATTCTTGGCAAGTCCTAACAAAAGTATGCACATCTTTAAACAAAGATGGCCAATAATACCCGGCTCTCATGATCTTAGCAACTGTAGTCATAGGTGCATAATGTCCTCCACACAATCCAGAATGCATATCTTTGATTATTCTTTGGGACTCATCGTAATTCACACATTTAAGTATGATTCCATCTAGATTCTTCCAACCCAAACCATCTTTAGTCAACACATACTTAGATGCTTTTAACCTTAAAGCTCTTCTTTGGTGGTCTACAAGGTGACCAGGACAGGACATATGCCTAAGGTAGAAAATGATGTCTTTGTACCACTCATGACTCTCATCAATATAGAGTACCATGTTCACTTCCTCATTATTTCGCTGCATCTTAGAATCGGTCAACAGTGGTGCTAACCCTTGGCCTTTCACTATCTTTATTGGCTTGATTTCAATATCATACTCTTGAATCCTAGAAATCCATTTTCCTCTAACCCCTATGCCATCAGGTTGAGACAAGACATCCTTTACTGCTTGATAAGGGACATAAGCAACAATCTTGGAATATCCAATGTAAGTCCTAAAGTGTTTTAATGATTTAACCAAAGCATAGGCTTGTTTTTCAATGGTTGTGTAATTTAGTTCTGCATCTCTGAGGTTTTTACTCATAAAGGCAACCGGTTTCATGGTTGTTTTCATTCTTTTGCAACAAAACACCTGCTATGGTGTCTTCAGAGGCATAGGAGTATATCAGAAATTCCTTATTATAATCAGGGCATACCAGAACAGGAGCAGTGGAAATGGCTTTCTTTAGGGCTTCAAAAGACTCATGCAAATCTTATCCCAAACAAACTTTACATCCTTCTTAAGCAAGGAATTGAGAGGTTTGGCTATCTCAGCCAAGTTAGGAATGAACCTTCTTACAAAATTTATTTTCCCGAAAAATTATCGTAATGAACTAACATCTTTGGGTGGAGATATGGCTTGAATCCCTTGTACTCTTTCGGGATCAATTCTGATGCCTTCTCTAAACACAATATGACCCAACAGTTTCCCTTCATCGACACCAAAGGTAGACTTTTTGGGATTTAGGGAAATTCCAAACTTTCGACACCTTTCAAAAATTCTTCTTAAGTGCTTTACATGATCCCCTCTATCTTTAGAGAAAACAGTTAGATCATCTTGATAGATCACAATGATTTTTCCAATTAGGCCTTCAAATGCATGGTCCATTGCCCTTTCAAAGGTTGATCCTGCATTAAGAAGTCCAAATGGCATCCTTATATATTCATATGTTCCCCAAGGGGTAGTGAAAGTCGTCTTCCCATGATCTTCTTTCTTAATTTGGACTTGGTTGTAACCAGAAAAACCATCAAGTAAATATAACATGCCGGCCCCTGTTACACTTTGCAACAAATTTTCCATATTAGGCAGTGGATAATTAACCTTTAGGGATCCCTGGTTTAAGTTCTTGAAGTCAATACAGATCCTAATTTCCCCACTTTTCGTCCTTACAATTACAGGATTAGATACCCATGTTGTATGCCTGACTGGCCTAATGATGCCTACAGCCAACATCTTTTCCAACTCCTTTCTTACTAGAGGAGCTAGCTTAGGGTTTACATTACGCAACTTTTGTCGGTAGGGCTTGGCTCCTTCTTTGAGAGGAATGGTGTGTTCTATAACATATTGGTCATAAGTCTTCAGATCATCATAAGTCCAAGCAAACACATCTTTATACTCTCTAATTAATTCTTCAATTCTCCTTCTTTCTTCTTTAGAGGCATTTTTCCCTATTTTAATCCATTTTGGAGAACAAGAAGAACCTATGTTGATTTCAATGACTTCATCAACTGGTTCATATCTCTTACCTTTAAATTCATCATGTCTGTTGAAATTCTTCTCCAAAAGGAAAGTAATTTATGTTATGTCCATACCTTCAATTGAACTACCTTTTATTTCATCCTCGAAGTTTATCATCGAGGTTCGAGCAGCAGTCAGGAATCGGATGATTTGAGCATCATCATAAAATACTTGCCAATAGTCTTGGTTATCGGGGATAGAGGGTCTGAATAACACTTCAAGCTTGCAATCTCTTTGCTTAAAATATTCAGAGGCTTGAAGAGTACTAGCCATGACAGACAGTTCATCAGCCAAAGTGTTTTGCTCACGGGGAACTGCCCTAATTCCAAAGGCATCAAAGCACTCAATGGTATCCCAAACTGCATTTCTATAGTCTCTGAGTCTATTATTCTTAGCAGCAAATTTATTCTTGACTTGGGATACAATGAGGTCAGAGTCACCTATGACAGATAAAGACTTGATGTTTCTTTCTCTAGCAATTTCCAGACCTAAAAGCAACGCTTCATACTCAGCAACATTGTTGGTGCAATCAAACTCCAACCGAAAAGAGAACAAGTTCTCCTCTCCAGATGGTGAATTCAAGACTATCCCAGCCCCTGCACCATGTCGGGAACGGGCCTCGTCAAAGTGCATTTTCCATATTTGATCATGTGGAAAAGGATGCTTCTTAATTTCCTCCCAATAATTTGCTAAGACCATGAAATTTCCAATTTCATCACTTGAGTACATTGCTTCAGTAAACAAGTGTTCAGGTGTCTCAACATGCTCTTGCATAGGTGGTTCATTAAACAGGGTTATGGATGTTGATGTATATGTAACTTCGGAATGTATTTCATCTATGTATTTCATATATATTTATTGTACCCTTATTAGAGATGTGTAATTCCTCTATAAGGAAGTGTCGTCATGTGGATTGACAAGTGTCGCAAGTGTGTGTACTTGCCGATGGGTTATTAGACCACCATGTGTGGGGTCGGCCCTGAAATATATATTATATTGTGGATGTACCTAGCTAGACAAGTTGGCCCCATAAGGTCACTGGGAAAACAGGTTAGTATAAATAGAGATCAGGAGATCTCTATTTAGATCATTCAAAAAGTCATCTCTCTCTCACTTAGAAAGTGGCGCAGTAGTGAGGAGGAGGATCATCTTCTTCTAGGAGACTATCTCAAGTGTATTTTGGTTGTACTTTGGTTGAGCCATTGCTCTCTCTATCTCTGAGGAAGTTGTGGGGTTTTTCACCTTAGGGTTTTCCCCACGGAAACTCTGTGTCTCTTGTCTCTCATGCTTTTGATTCTTGTGATGCTTGTCATGCTTATTGTGATTGTTATGCATTGATATACTGTATATGTTATTCTCTCACTAAAGATCCAAGAGTATTGTGAATTAATGCTCAAAATTTAACATGGTATCAGAGCTAACCTGAGAAGAAGACATTTTGCAGTGACGGAAACTTGAGTTTCTTGTTTATTGGGTTTCTCTCCACAGATTTTGGAAAAAAAAGTATAGTAGATTGACTCTACTCATCAAGGAGAATCTATCTGTCCAATCAGAATTCAATTCTGAGCATTTTCAGATTTAGCCCTAAAAATTAGGGTTTCCACAAAAATAGGAATTTCTGAAATCTGAAGACATAGCTGGAAGCTCCTTGCAAAAATCGAAGTTTAGAGCTTTGGATCGAGATTTTTGGCTGGGTAGATCTCCGGGAAACTCAAACCCTAATTCAGGGCTCTCCCTAGTGAACCCGAGAGGACAAAAAGGCAAATCTGAAGGGTAAAGCTTTGCTGATCTCAAATTCTGAATACACCAGGCTGATCAGCTCATCAAGGCGCATCTTTCTATCCTTTCAGAAAGTTGAAATTCACATTTTGAATTTTTAGGGTTTTTCCGACAAACCCTAATCCGGGACCAGATCCATTTTTCAGCATTTCAAGTGGTAAGACCTAAATCTTTTCTATTTCCATTTGAAGTACTCTTTATGATTTCTCACCACACCAAGCTTGAGGATAAGCTTGAAGGAGCTCATAACTTCCGAGCTTGGAAGTATAGGATTGGGTTAATCCTGGAAGAGAATGAGTTGGACTCATATGCAAAAGAAGACATCCCTATCCCAGAGGATGAAGAGGCTAAAGTATTGCATAAGAAAAACTTGGTCAAGGCAAAGAGAATCATTGTTTATTCCCTCAAAGACCATCTCATACCCCATGTGTCTTCTCTAAATACACCCAAGGAGATGTTTGACTCTTTGACCAAGCTATTTGAAGGGAAGAACATAAATCGGAAGACGACCCTGCAGAACCAATTGAAAGGTGTAAAGTTTCAGAATGGAGAAACCATTCAATCTTATTTTTCAAGGGTCTCCCAGATCAAGGAACAACTAGAAGCAGTGGATGAAATAGTGGAGAATGGTGAAGTGGTGATGACCACTCTAAATGGCCTACCCAGGTCATAGGATTCCTTTACTCAAGGAATTTGTGCAAGGAAGAAGTTGATCTCCTTCAACAGATTGCGGGAAGAATGCTCTCAAGAAGAAGCTAGGCTTGTGGCCCAAGAAGAAAAGATGGGAAATGAAGATCAAGCTCTCACAGCACATGCCAGGAAAGCCAAGTCCAAGAAGGAATCATCTCATAATAGAAGATTCTCACACCACCATTATCATAAAGATAAGAAAGATCTCAGATGCTTCAATTGCAATGAGAAGGGACACTTTGCTTCAGATTGTCCCAAGAAGAAGAAAGACAACAACAACAACTTCAATAAGAAGAAGAAGAATAACAAAAGAAGATATCATGTTCATGCTGCCGAAGATGATGAACCCCCAAAGAAGAAGGCTAGGGCAGAAAGTGATAGTGATAATGACTCATCAAGTGAAGAAGAATATGTTCTAATTTCTGCTCTCACAGGTACTATCTCCCATGGTTGTAATGATTGGTTGATTAATAGTGGGGCTTCCAAACACATGACTGGGTTTAAGGAATCTTTTGTGAATCTATCTAAACATGAATCACCCCATAAGGTGAAACTTGGGGATGATTATCAATATCCAATCAAAGGAAGTGGTGAAACCTCCTACAACCTAGATTCTGGAAAATCTTTGAAAATGAAAGAAGTCCTTTATGTACCTGGGCTCAAGAAGAACTTACTCTCCATCTCTGCATTGGATGCAAAAGGTATGAGGGTTGCATTTGTGGATGGCCAAGTCCTAATGTGGCCAAAGGGAAAGAACATAGATGATGCAGTAGTGATTGGAGAGCAAGAGGAAGGTTTGTATAAATTGAAGGGACAACCTGAACATGCCATGGTACATGAATCCATGGAGCCAAGTGAACTTTGGCCTAGAAGAATTGCTCATATGCACTATAGGGCACTTCCAATTGCAAGCAAGGCTGTAGAGGGTCTTCCTGAAATCAAGACCAAACATGAAGGTGTTTGCAAAGGATGTGCAAAAGGTAAGAACATTAAGAAGGCTTTCCCAAGCAGTGAAAGCAAGGCAAAAGACATCCTAGAAATCATCCACTCAGATGTATGTGGTCCTATGTCATCCAGTTCTCTGAGTGGGTATGTTTACTATGTCTCATTTATTAATGACTTCTCCAGGAAGACTTGGGTATACTTCTTGAAGAGCAAAGATGAGGTGTTTGATAAATTCAAGGAATTCAAAACCTTAATGGAGAATCAAACTGACAAGAAGATCAAAACATTCAGATCCGACAATGGTGGAGAATTCACCTCAGGTGACTTCAAGAAGCTTTGTAGTGATTCAGGGATTAAGAGGGAGTTGACTGCTCCTTATAATCCTCAACAGAATAGAGTTGCAGAAAGGAAGAACAGAACAATCATGGAAGCAGCAAGGGCAATGCTGCATGACCAGGATCTACCTATGCATCTATGGGCAGAAGCAGCTAGAATAATTGTATATGTGCAGAACAGAACACCACACAAGATATTGGATAACAAGACACCAGAAGAGGTCTTTTCTGGTAAGAAACCTGAAGCCAGCCATCTCAGAATATTTGGTTGTCCAGTATACACTCATGTCCCAAAGGAAAAGAGGACTAAACTAGATCCTTCAGGAAAGAAGGGTATCTTTGTGGGTTACAGTGAAAGCTCGAAGGCTTACAGAATATACTTTCTAGGGTTCAAGAATATTGATGTCAGCAGGGATGTAACATTTGATGAAAACTCAGCATTCATCAAATCAAGGAAGGCACCTATCGAAGTTTATGAAGAAGCTAAGGAAACTAGATTTCAAGACACTACCATGACTGAAGCACTTCCATAAGTTGTTCATGAGTTTGCAGATCCGCAAGAACCTGTAGATCCACCCCGTGAGGATAACTCTCACAAGAAGAAACCTGCATGGGCTAGAGAGCTCATTCAAGATGCAGAAAGATTTGGCATTCCAGAAGAAGAACACAGAGCAAAGAAGAGAACCAGATTACATACCAGCTATGTTGCTTTACTCTGTGACATTATGAACAAAGAGCCTTCCAGTTATGAAGAAGCAGCGGAAAATAAAGAATGGAAGGATGCCATGGTTGAGGAATACCAATCAATAATGAAGAATGATGTTTGGGATGTTGTACCAAGACCTAAAGAGAAGTCTGTTGTGACTTCTAAATGGATCTACAAAATCAAACATGCTGCAGATGGCAGTGTAGAAAAATACAAAGCATGATTCGTAGCTCGTGGCTTCTCTCAGAAAGAGGGAATAGATTATGAAGAAACTTTTGCACATGTAGCCAGGTATACTTCCATCTGAACAGTACTTTCCCTGGCTGCAGCAATGAAATGGAAAATACACCAGATGGATGTCAAGACTGCCTTCTTGAATGGTGTAGTTGAAGAGGAAGTATATGTGGAGCAGCCACTCGGTTTCAAAATACATGACAGGGAGTCGTATGTGTGCAGATTGAAGAAAGCCTTGTATGGCTTGAAGCAAGCTCCCAGAACTTGGTATGGCAGGATGGATAGTTTCCTATCTAGTTTGGGCTTTACCAAGAGTAAAGTGGATTCCAACCTTTACTACAAGGTTGAGGAAGGGAATCCTGTGATTCTACTCCTGTATGTGGATGACTTATTTGTAACAGGAGATGACAGATTGATTGCAGATATGAAGAGGAAGCTTGTTGTTGAGTTCGATATGAAATATTTGGGAATGATGCATTATTTCCTAGGTATGGAGGTGTGGCATAGTACAGGTGGGATCTTCCTTGGTCAAAGGAAGTACACAGTAGATATCCTAAAGAGATTCGGGATGATGGATTGCAAGGCCATGGCCAAACCTATGGCATCGAATCTGAAGCTTCTATGTGATACTTCATCTGAGCCGGTTGATGTCTCTATGTATCGTCAGATGATTGGGTCCTTGATGTACCTGACGAACACGAGACCAGATATTTGCTTTGCGGTGAACACATTGAGTCAGTTCCTGACAGATCCGAGGAGTGTTCATCTGGTTGCTATAAAGCATATTCTGAGGTACCTGAAGGGTACAGTGGATTATGGGCTCAAGTATGAGGCGAATCAAAAGTTTAACCTGCAGGGTTATGTTGATTCAGATTGGGTTGGCAGTGCTGCAGATAGGAAGAGCACATCTGGGTGCTGCTTCAGTATGGGATCAGGTGTGATCTCTTGGTTTAGCAGGAAGCAGTCCTGTGTAGCACTGAGTACAGCTGAGGCAGAGTATGTTGCAGCTTGTTCAGCTAGTTGTGAGGCAGTATGGCTACGGAAGCTACTGTCTAAATTATTTGATCTCCCATTGGATGCTACTGGTATCTTCTGTGACAACCAGAGTTGTGTGAAGCTGTCCGAGAACCCAGTGTTTCATGACAGGTCGAAACACATAGAGATCAAATATCACTATATCGGGGATATGGTGCAGAGAGGAGCTGTGAAACTCCTATATGTTGTGACGGACGAGCAGATTGCAGATGTGCTGACGAAGCCACTAGCCAGGGTGAAGTTTGAGTACTTCAGAGAGAGGCTTGGTGTTCTTCGGATTGATCACACTTCGAGGAAGAAGTGATGGACACATTTGTTGAAGCCAGTCCAAGCATGCTGGAAGGAGGATCCTTCACATGGCTGTGGATGTAAGCGCTGGATGATGAGCATCAAGATGATGTTCTGGTTTCTACTTTGTATGATCAGTTGGATCATTTTTATATATATGTATGTATGCATCATGTTGGATGCTGGATATGATCAGTTGGATCATTTATATGTATGTACGCATCATGTTGGATGCTGGATATGATCGGTTGGATCATGTGTATGTATTTTGTATAAGCATCATGTTGGATGCTTGGACCATGTATCTGTATATGTATCAGGTCGATACATTGTATGATCAGGTAGATCATGTATGTTGATATGTATCATGTATGATCAGGTGGATCATGTATTTGTATTTGTATCAAGTGGATGCATTGTATGATCAGGTGGATCATGTATGATGATATGTATCAGGTAGATACTTGGTATGCATCAGGTAGATGCATTGTATGATCAGCATGATCATGGATGACGAGCTTCAGGATGTTGCTCCATATGACATGCAGCAGCATGTTGCAGTGATGATGATCAAGATGATCATGTGTACATCAGGATGATGTATGGTGAGTATCAGGTTGATACTCTGTGGCCGTGGAACAGGTTGTGCAGATAAGCATGTAATTTGTGCCCTGGGAGATTTGCATATAGTCTTTCGAGGTTTTGCCTATGGCATGTAATCTGTACCCTGGGATATCTGGCAAATGCTCTTTCGATGTTTTTCTTGGGAGGACATGTAATTTGTGCCCTGGGAGATCTGCAGATAGTCTTTCGAGGTTTTGCCAATGGCATGTAATTTGTGCCCTGGGATATCTAGCAGATGCTCTTTCGAGGTTTTGTCCTATGGCATGTAATTTGTGCCCTGGGAGATCCGATAAGTTGAGCCGTGTGCTCGTAATCAGTCCTGGGATTCTCTTTCGAGGTTTTGCCATGACCACATGTAATTTGTGCCCTGGGAGATCTGATAGGTTGAGCCTTGTGCTCGTAATCAGTCCTGGGATGCTCTTTCGAGGTTTTGTGGTGACCACATGTAATTTGTGCCCTGGAAGATCCAATAGGTTGAGCCTTGTGCTCGTAATCAGTCCTAGGATTCTCTTTCGAGGTTTTGTGGTGGGGTCACATGTAATAAGTCCTGGAGATCTGGACAGGATGAAAAAGGCCTCAGATGCTCTTTAGGGTTCTTGCTAGTCAAGAGACTCTTTTAAGGTTTTGTGATGCACGTAATAAGTCCTGAGATTTCCACAGTATGGCCAGTGATGATGAAGACCTGCAGGTGGTGGGCCTACATCCAGTATGAAAAAGGACTGGCTCTGTAGAACTTCCTATGACGAGTAGAGTCAGAGATTGGTTGAGATAGCAGCAGCAGTGACGATGATGATGACGATGATCCCAAGAAGAAGACTTGTCTAGCAGATCTATGTCAAGAAATACCTTCCTAGTTAAGAGGGAGTGTTGATGTATATGTAACTTCGGAATGTATTTCATCTATGTATTTCATATATATTTATTGTACCCTTATTAGAGATGTGTAATTCCTCTATAAGGAAGTGTCGTCATGTGGATTGACAAGTGTCGCAAGTGTGTGTACTTGTCGATGGGTTATTAGACCACCATGTGTGGGGTTGGCCCTGAAATATATATTATACTGCGGATGTACCTAGCTAGACAAGTCGGCCCCATAAGGTCACTGGGCAAACAGGTTAGTATAAATAGAGATCAGGAGATCTCTATTTAGATCATTCAGAAAGTCATCTCTCTCTCACTCAGAAAGTGGCGCACTAGTGAGGAGGAGGATCATCTGCTTCTAGGAGGCTATCTCAAGTGTATTTTGGTTGTACTTTGGTTGAGCCATTGCTCTCTCTATCTCTGGGGAAGTTGTGGGGTTTTTCACCTTAGGGTTTTCCCCACGGAAACTCTGTGTCTCTTGTCTCTCATGCTTTTGATTCTTGTGATGCTTGTCATGCTTATTGTGATTGTTATGCATTGATATACTGTATATGTTATTCTCTCAGTAAAGATCCAAGAGTATTGTGAATTGATGCTCAAAATTTAACAATGGATTAACTCTTTCCAGTTAGGATTGTGGCCTGTGTGAGATCCATTTGGACACTTCCACCTAATCTTGCTTAGCATTCCCTGGATAGCAACATTCCCCAAACATCAGGGACATCTAGGACCAAGACACTCACTGAGAGATCAATGTCAGAGCAGGAAGCCAATCTAACGGGAAAACTTTCAATTATCCCAATAGCTTTCATAGTTTTGGAATCCATTCCACAAACGTTCCTATAAGGTCTTGTGGGCACTAACTCAAGTTGTTCCATGACTCTTAAGGGAATAACATTTACCTCAGCTCCCAAGTCTAACATGCAGTTATGCAATATCAAACCATTTACTTCCAATGCAATGTAAAAGGGAGGGAAACTTCCAGATTTGTCACCGGAGATACTTTGGATCATGACAGGGGAATCCTTAGGTTCTACAGAAACCTGCTTGGGAGCTTGCTTCCTTGTTTGGATTCCAAGATGAGTGGTCGCTCTCTTGTGGAATGAAGGGATCTTAAAAATTTCACAGAAAGGGATAGGCATATTCATTTTCGCTAAAAAACTTGTAACATCAATGTTTAGGTTGTAGGGATTTTCCTTGTCCTTTTCATTTACACCTAAACCCAGGAACTTCATAATGTCATACTTGACAGATGGGATTTTGATTAAGTCTTTTAGGGATACCAAAGCAGATGAATTGGTTAACTTACTAGGAACATTTGTTCTTGGGTGCTCTTGATTAGGCTTTAGAATCATGGGAGGCTTTGTCTTCGGAGGCACAAGTTGTTTTCTCCAAAGGGTTGCTTTGGGAACATTAGCTTTAGGAGGAACATCAATCCTGATTTCTTGATCTAGTTTTTGTTTTGCAGGAAGGGTTTGACTAGTATTAGTTACAGCTTTACCCCTTGTGATGACCTCAGATGAAGGCTTTGGAGTCCTGGGCAAGATTCTTCGCATAGGTTGATGCACTGCCTTGGTAGGCTATGGATCAACCGGCTTAGGTTGCTGAGTTTTAGGAGGATTGGCCTTAGGAGCGATCGAATTGTTACAGATAGACTTTAACATTTCTTTGGTTTGTTGATCACGTCTTTTAAAATCTTCATCTTGATTTTTAGGATACTTAGCAATGTTGGTGACCATCTCACACATGTTTGACATGAATTCCATGGTCATCTCAGGAGAGATGTTATCTTAAGAAGACATCTCTTTAAGGGCTTGATTCTCAGTGGAGTCATGATTAGGAGTCACCAGGTAGACTTTTAAACTCTTCTACCAAGATGTATGTCGTTTAAAGTGCAGGGAGAGAGTGAAACAAATAGATGGATGCACTTTTAATTAAGGATTGAAATGATAACCATCTAGATTAATCCGGATGCGATAAGATATATGTTATGCATGGATAATCGCATACACCTAAGGTAAGCCTATACCTCCCTGGAAACGGCGCCAAAAATGTTATCACATAACTTGTAGTTGTCCCTAATGGTATCCCATCCGGAATGGTAGAGGAAATGGACAACTAAAGAGGTGACCCAAGAGATGCCACGGTTCCCAATGCAAGTTGGGAGTCACATCAACCGAGGCACTCTTCACTTTAGATCAAGATGAATCAAGACCTAGGGGGAGACCCTATAACCAATCAAAGATGATTGGACCCAAACGAAGGTACCTAGGGATGTGTGAAAGACAAGTTATGGAAACCAATACAAGGTTAGGTGGACCTAGAAGTTTCAGTATGGTTGAAGGAGGCTTAAGGAGTGATTAGTGTTTCAACCAATGAATGATTTAGGCCACATGATGAGATAAGATGACAAGATCTAGTACCATGAAATACACAGGTGGGACCTACTTCCTTGGGATATGGAAATGGCTCAAATGGGACCCACAAGGTGAAGTTAGGGAT
Organism: Larix kaempferi; assembly: GCA_027924585.1. Taxonomy (NCBI): domain Eukaryota; kingdom Viridiplantae; phylum Streptophyta; class Pinopsida; order Pinales; family Pinaceae; genus Larix; species Larix kaempferi. The sequence goes on along the minus strand of BSBM01000994.1, from coordinate 19,611,811 downwards.
GCAAATGGTACTAAGGGGTATGCAAAGAGTAGATCTATGGATCTAAAGTGAAATTAGAGATACCCGCATATGGGATATAGGAAGTGACACTACTCCCAAGGAGTGTGAATTTCCCTAGGTGGACTAGTGCCTTGAGTAGATGAGCAAATGGAGTCAAAAGGATGTCAAATTATAGATCGGGACACCTAGGATGCAAATCAAGTGGGTTACCCAAGATGTAATGGTTGGATCTTACTAGATCTAATATTTCACTATATGACCCAAGTGGACAACAATCCCCGAAATGAGGAATGATACCCACAAGGTAGAACTTCACAAAGTGAGACACTAGATGTAGGTTTCAAGGTATGCTTGTTTCAAATCCAATGGGATCTCAACCACCCACGTCCTAGAAGTGGACAAACTCAAACACCCAAGGAGTGCGACTTTGCCCAAGGAGGGCTAAAAGCATGGTAAAGTGTGTCAAATCAAGTCCAATGACCACCAAACTTTAGATCCAAGTAATTTAGGCAAGTGTCAATGTGGATCTAGAAAATCAAAGTGATCCAATGGCTAGATCTCCATAGATTTGAGATGGAAAATGCATCACCAAATTGACCCAAGTGGGGCACAACCCTCAAAATGAGGAATGGGGCCCACAAGACAAAAATCAACAAGGTGAAGCACTAGGGGTAGGTTATCAAGTGAGGAGAGTGTGAATCAAGGGGGATCTCACCTACCCATGTGTTGGATCTAACCCAACTAGTTTCTCCCAAGGGGTGCGATTTGCCTCAAGAGGGCTACTTTACCTTGAAAAGTGTGTCAAATGGAACCCAATCACCACCAAACTATAGATCTGAATTGCCATGGATTCTATATAGGTGGGTTTTCAATATCTTTTCAAGAGGCAAGCTAGATCCATGTAGATCTAACAAAAAAATGAGGGTTTTGATTTTAATGTAATTTTGACCAATCAGGTGGATAGCAAGCGAAATCAATACGTACCTTGTAGATCTTACCTCAAAAGCTTGGGGCCTCTTAGCATATGGAGAATTCTTGCCCTAGTTACAATTCCAAGCTTGATCCAAGTGTCTTCAACCGATAGCATCCAAACCCTAGGAGGAAATATGTCTCATGAAAACCTGCAAATCAAATTACATCAAGTTAGATTTGATCTACAAATCCATAACATCTAAGCATGTCATATCAAGAAAGCAATCAATGAACAAAGCACAATTGAAAAACTCCCTCTCTATGAAGATGTCTTGCTCATGGGGGATGTGAGAAAACCCTACAATCTTCCCACAAAGCAAAATCGTTCAACTAGCTTGAGCAATTCGGCCTCCCTCTCTTGAAGTCGATTTCACCTGAAAAGCAAACAATGTCTAGAAGCAAGATATCCAAGAATATATAAAAGAGCAACCCAATCAAAGCCAAGAAGTAGATCTCCATAATATTGTTTTCATTCCAATTTTTCCAGAGCCCAAAGGTGAGCTATACAATAGGGGGTCTCCTCCTTATATAGGATAATAAAGACCAAAACCTAGATCTCAAAGCCACTTTACAAAAGATGAGTGGTTGAGATTAAAAGATATCAATACATGATCAATGGATAAGATGAAACATAACAATATAACACATGGATCACTCAAACAAAGATGGCGTCATAGCTAAAAGATACTCATGGAGGGTGATGTCATCCACTAGAGGGGGCAAAAGTACAAGGGCCCACCTCATATGACTAGGACATGACTCATAAAACACATGGTGGGGCTAAGAGGCATCAATCCTTGCTAGCTCATCCCCATGGCACAATAAAATAATATAATATGTCCAAAATAAATACAAATGATCAAATATGTCCTCAAAATCTATCACAAACAAGCAGTAAAAGGCTTCTTGTGGCCTCTGTGGACCCACCCAAGAGATGAAAACTGGCTGGAAGATAGGGTATTCACCCTGGAAGACCTCTGTGAAAACCAAGTGCCAAAACCTTGCCTCAATTTCCCAAATCGAATTCCTGAATGACCCTTTTATCCCATTTCTGAACTGCCTCTGTAACTGTGAAAGTGTCGAAACTGCCTCCTAGGGCACATGCACTGTCAAACTAATCCCACTTGCTCTCTAGAAGGGGGGGTAAATGGTAATATCAAGTGGCTGGACCACCCCCTTCTCATACAACGCCCTAGGTGAACTGACCTCTAATGGCCCTTGCTGGTCAGGCTAGGAAATCAGCCCCAAATCTAGTCAACAAGTGGAAAACTGCATCTATCACTGTCAGAAGTGCCTGGAACTGAATGATAAGTGTCTCATTGGATCCAGAAGACCCAAATCTACTAATAATGTGTACTCATACACCATGGGTTTCCCTGCTGGTCTAACTGTAGGGTCCACCATATATGGACATTGCATAATCTGATGATCTGAAGTAATAATAAAACCTGTTGAACTGCATCAATCATCATATGAATCATATGTCCATCATATAGCATCATCATCAAGAGTATGTGGGACCATCCATCATCATCAATAGGTATATATGGCCCACATCATCACGGATCCCAAGAAATGACCATAGTAAAACTGGGTTTGACTAGGTCAATATACAACCAAGGATAAATCATCTCAATAGACTAAGACATGTCCCTCTAATCATACTCATAGCTTAACTTAAAGTATAACATTCATTTAGTTGCATTAATCATGTAACATATTCAGTTGTTATTTATAATTACTTGCACAATAGCTTAAATGACAAACTCACCCATTGGACATGGTCTAACTGCTAGCTAAAGATGAAGGCTAGGAACAAGGTTGGGAAAAAGGGGGTGACTTGTCTAAATTAAACTAAAAGATACTTTGGACTGGGAGAAAGGGGAAACTACAAACTCTGTGCTGGACAAAATAACACAGGGGATGGTTGTGCCTCACAAATGGGTAAGTTGTTTAGAGAGTGCTTATTCAACTTAGGCATCATGTCTACATCAAGTTGATCCAAGTTCATTAGGATCATTCAATTTCATTTCATGACCTTTTTGGCCTACATAACCCTTCGGATATCAGGTGTGCTGATAAGCACAACTAATTGCAGCTTGCATCCAGGGCATGTTTACATATACATATAAGGTCAGCAATTGTTTAGATATAGCATTTAAGAACCATTGCTTTTTTAACCTTTATTATACTCTTCGAGGAATATTTTTAGCAGTTCATCGCTCCTCCCCTTTTTAGTTTCCATGGGTGAATCTATATAAGTTTCCATAAGTAGTACATGAGCTTTCAATTTTAGCTAACAACATCTCAAGTGACTAGGGGGAGTTCGAGCTAGTGCCAAACATCGGGACAACCGACCAGAATGATTTAGGCCTACAATCCAACTTACCAAAGGCAAGTTTTGTCACCAACTCAAAGTCGAGACACTAAACATACAGGGATGCGGTCCAAACACAGAGGTAGAAAAAGGGGAAGTCCTCAATACCAGAAAGTCAAGTAAGACGAGTCAAGGGTTAAAGCCAAATAAGGAAAGTCATGGATGGATGGAGTCAAGTGAAGGTGGAGCCTAAGCTAGCAGACAAATGGTGTCAAGAAAGACCATATCTATGCAAGGTAGTGAACCAGTGAGTTTTTTCAAACAACCTAAATGTGCAAGTAAAAAAAGTCCATTTTAAATTATTATCAAGATAGTTCATTTTATAAAGTTTGCCACATCATGAATTATATACCAAGCCAATGCTGTGAACATGACTAAAACAACAAAATAATAATCCATAGTCAATGATCAAGAATCCATGGGTCATACAACATCATCATATACCATCTGAAACACTGCTGCAATACATCTCTAGGCACTGAACTGAAACTGTATGGAATAAAGGGTCACATCGGTCATCAAATCTGAACTCTCAAAGCTCAGCCTTGACAAAAGGTCTAACATAAGGCTGAATAATACACTGCTCTAATCATGAGTGATCTCAAAATATAAATTCATCATAACCAAGCTCTGAAAGATCGAAGCTCTGGAATGTGCAGATATCTGCTAAGCAATAATAGTAGCCCTGCTACTATGGTGTGATAACACTACCCACTTTGAAAACCTTAAGGAGTCTATGATTTTGGCTTAATACAACCTCTTCACCTCTTTTTTCTATCAGTGGGAGCAACATAGGATTCATTCTTCTCAATTTCTACCTGAATGGTTTCTCCGCTGTCTTGACTAGTATGGTATGATGGATGATAGTAGTGTCATAATCTTTCAAGTGTTCATAGCACCATGCAAACACATCAGAAAATTTTATCATTAAATCCACATAGACATCTCTAGTGCGTGGGGTTAAAAACTTTGACAGTTTGACCATTTTTGGATCTTCATCATTCCCAATGTTACAGCCTTCCACTTCACTGTGGTTTGGAGCGACCTTCTTATTTTTGGCCACATCATTTTCATCGAAAAGTTTTTCCAATGGAACCAATCCTTTGGGTATATAATTGCTCTTCAGTTGTAGGATCTCTTTGTCTCCCAAAGTGGTCAGGAGCTCTAGTGGGTCAGGTTCCCATTCATCACATGAACAGTTCTCTTGATCAATTTGGGTGTTGGAAAATTCTTCAGTCATATCTAGGAATTTTTTGATCTGCTGATCATATTCAAATATTTTCCAATGTTTGGTATTGTCTGGAACAGAGGTTTTGTGCCTTATATTGATCGTGTAAGCTTTGGTAGGATAGGCAGGGAGTTGAAATCTGCTAGCAGAGCTGGCCAAAATGTCTGCTATTATATTTTTCTCTCTAGGGATGAAATAAATATCATGCTCTGTGAAGAAATTATCAAACATATCCCAAACAAAATTTCCGTAAGCCCTCATTTTGGGATGTTTAGTCTCATAATTTCCATTCACCTGTTGGATTATTAGCTCTACATCTCCATAAACTTTGATCTTTTTAGCTCTTAGATCTTTGAGTGCATTCAGACCCAACAATAGGGCTTCATATTCTGCCACGTTATTCAAACATTCAAACATTAGTTTGAAGGTATGAAATATGTTGCATTCACTTCTTTCATCTGGAGGGATGATCCATAACCCTGCCCCAGCTCCTTCTTTATTCATATCTCCATCAAATCTCATAACCTAGTGTTTTCCTTTTTGGACTGTGGCTGTAGCTTCCATTTCTAACTCTGATTTTTCATCATTTCCTTTCTCCATTTGCTGACCATTTCCTTCTAGGTTTGTTGAGTTGTCAATGCATTGTATCTATTGCTCATTACTAGACTTATCATTTGTTTCAGGAAGGTCAATCCTTTTCACACCTTTCTTTTATGGACCAAGATCATAACAGAAAATTGAGGTGCCTATATCAGTGTCTACAACAAAAATGGGATGATTATCAGGCTTACTCTTACTGCTTACTACATAGGATAGTGTATTCTCTCTATATAATCTTATGTTTTCCCCAGAAACATGGATGGTAGCATAAGACATGTCCATTTGTAGAGTTCCTTTTAATTTTGATGCCTAAGACCTAGATAATAGCATCCCAAATTTAGGTGGAATATCATCCACTACCACATCCATGATTACATTCTTCTGAGGTATTTTGAGTTAGTGAGACTACCATATCTTTAATCAGCCCTAAACATTGGACTCTTCTAGAATCAAAGGAGAACATATCTTTGTAGGGCCTTGTGATTTCTAACCCCAGACTTTCCACCACTGATCTTGGCATGAGATTATGTGAAGCTCCATAATCTATCATAGCATTGTGTAATATATGATCATGTATGTTTAGGATAATATAGAAGGGAGGAACATCATACTCTGGAGCACTTTCAACCTGGGGACCTAACAGAAGAGTGGTTTTGTCATCATGCAAATTGAGAGTATCAGTTTGCTTTGCTTCTTCTCCATTCACTACTTTCCAAATCTGATATTTGTACTCTGAGTTTTTGACCAACTCACTTAAAGGAATTGAGATTTTAATCTTAGATATTTCATTCTCTAAACTGAAAGCAGAATGGATCTTTTCTATTGTCTTTATATTACCTTCATCTCTCCCTTCTGGGCCCTTTCTAGGAGCTTTTTCCCCCTTCTCAGCTGCCTTATCAGAGGTTACATTTTTTGGGTCACCTTTCCTAGAGCTTTCTTTTCTTTGTGGATGAGAAAAAGATGGATCAGTAGTAGCTTTTCCTTGGTCCATTGTTACCTTCCTACCTCTCAAATTATGCTGCCTCTGAAATTCATAGATTGCATTTTGGAAGCCTCTTTGGTATTGATCAGATTCTGATTCTTCTACGCACATGGCTATCCCGATAAGGCTTCAGCCGACTCTCATTCACTAAATTTGTCAACAGTGTCTCATCTAGCTTTTGTAGTTGCACTGCACCTCCGTCAGTAATGAAATTGATAATGTATGGACCCAACCAATGCATCTATAGCTTACATGGGTGCTTTGCAAACTTAATGTCATATAGCAAGACCATGTCTCCGCGTTATAAGTGCTTCTCCTTGACCTAGCGATCGTGTCAGGCCTTTTGACAATTCTTTTCTACCTGCTGATGAAATCTTGCAATGAAGCGATCATCATCAACTTGTAATAGCTGCGCCAACCGTTCTTCGATGGATCTGTCGTCACTCATTCTTGTCGCTACAGCGATGCGTAGACTCAGGAAAATATACTCCATCGGCATCATTGCTTCCTGTCCATATACTAACTGGAATGGAGTCTAGCTTGTCAACCTTTTACATTTCGTTCTGTAATCCCATAGTACCACTAGAATCTTCAAATCCCAGTCATCATGGTTTGTGTTACACACCTTGGTGAGCGCATGCTCCAATACCTTATTCAGTGCCTCCATTGCACCATTCTCCTATGGATGATATGGGGTACTCCTTCGATGTTGAATTTGAAATTCTTTGGTCATGGCCCTGATATTTTGATTGACGAAGTGAGTGCCTTGATTGCTCATCAATATCTTTGGGCACCCGAAACTGGTGACGACGTTATCAAAGAGAAACCTTGTTGTTGTTGCAGTTGTGCAATCCTTTACCAATGCTACTTCAACCCATCTCGTCAAATAATCAGTCGCAGTAATTATGTATCGTGAACTTGTTCTTCTCCCTGGTGGGTTGATGGGTCCCACGAAGTCAACTGCCCATTTTTAGAAGGCTTGTAACGTCATTTGAGGTACTAGTGGTATTTCATCCCTCCACAACGGTTTCCCTGTTCTTTGACATACATCACATCTCTTTTCATAATCTGCGGCATCACCATGCACTGTTGGACACCATAGTCCAGCCCTAAGTATTTTCCTAGCAGTGGCATTCCCTCCATAATGACCTCGTGCGATCCCATCATGAGCTTCCTCCAATACTCTTTCTTGTTCATGTGGAAGGACGCATCGACGAAGGACTTCATCTTGTCCCATTTTTTAGACCTGACCTGCGATTAGTTGAAAATCAGCACTAGCTGCTTCTTCTAACTGGTAGTGAACTCTTTTGGTGCACTTCCTGTAGCCAAGAATTCAATGATTTTCTCGTAATGGTCATCGACCATTCCAATCCTGAATAGTTGCGCATCGGGAAAGCATTCATCAATGCTCCTTGGTTCTTCTCCTGATTCAATCTGGGACAGGTGATCAGGTCCTGCATTCAATCGCCCTGGTTTCACAATGATTTCAAAATCAAACTCCTGAAATAGCAGCAACCAACGACAGATCTTCCCCCCCAATACAAGCTTATTAACTAAGTATTTTAATGTGGGGTGATCAGTAAACATTTTGAAATTCCCTCCAAGCAAACTTAGTGTTGGAATTTTTGGAGCGCATAGACCATTGCTAGGCCTTCTCTCTCCGTCGTCGTATAATTATTATCTACGATGGACAAATTCCTGCTCCCAAATGCGATCGGATGGTCAATTGATCCTTCTCGTGGCTGGGCCAATATAACTCCCAGTGCTACTGATGATGCATACACATGGACATGGAATTCTTTTGTCCAATCAGGCAAGACTAATATCGGGGCTACGACCATTTTCACCTTTAGTATGTCGAGGCTCTTCTGGCACTCGTCGTTCCACTCGAACTTTGCGTCCTTCTTTAACAGCTTTTCCATCGGTGTTGTGATCACTACATATCCCCTAATGAACTTCCTGTAATACCCAGTATGTCCCAATGTCGCCCTTAGTTGCTTCATTGTCGTTAGTGGTGGTAATTCAACGATGATTTCAATCTTCACTGGATCGACCAGCATCCCCTCCTTACAAACAATGTGTCCTAGCAGGATTCCAAATGGTGTGTAGAAAATGCACTTCTTCATGTTCAGCGAAATCTGATGTTGTCGACACCTTTCCAGCATCAGCCTTAGATTTGCAACGTGGTCCTTAACTATCCCATATATAGTCTAGTGCCATATATACTGCGAGGAACTTATAAATGAATTCTTTAAATGCAGCGACAACTAGCCTTGAAAAGATCGTCGGGGCGGTTTTTAATACCAAACGGCATCACTATGTATTGAAAGCAACCCCATTCCATCACGAAATTTTGTTTGTCAATCCTCCTTCGCGATATTAATTTGGTGGTATCCTGAGAATCCATCTGTAAATGAATATATCTCCTAGCCTCCAACACATTCCAGTACTTCATCAGTGAATGGTGTAGGGAATGAATCGTGAAGACATGCATCGTTCAGTTTCCTTAGATCGAACAAATCCTAATTTCACCAGTCTTCTTATCTTGGACAGCCATCGAGCTGATCCTTTCCGATTCTTCGACAAGTTCTATGATTCCTGCATCCAACATTCGCTCTATCCCAGCTTTCACTCGCTCCTTATACCTGGGATTCAGTCTATATGGTCACTTCTTTACTCACTTCGCATCAGGTTTCAGTGGAATATTCATTTCACCTAGGTCCCCGGAAATGCCCTTAATTTCTGAAAATTTTGTTGGGAATAAGTCTTGGAACTCGTATAGTAAATCAGTAACTTTTCCAATTGTCGAATCATCCTAGTAATCTCCAATACTTGTGAGATTGGGATTTTCCTACGACCCAATATTAACCTTCTTGATTTTCAGTGGATGTTGGCATTTTTACAGGTGACCTGTCAGTAAATGAGTTCAAGGTAGCTATGAAGAAAGAGTTTGAGTTATAATAATGAAGTTCTTTCTTGGATTAGAGGTAGAACAGTCGGAAAAATGTATATTTATCTCTCAAGTAAATATGTTAATGAAGTGCTTAAGCAATTCAAAATGCTTAATTGCAAACCGACACCTACACCAATGGAAACAGGTACAAAGTTGAACAAAGAAGATGACAGTCCCAAAGTAGATCCAACACTGTTTAAGAGACTTGTAGGAAGTCTCATGTATGTCATAGCTACAAGACCATATATTATGTATGTTGTTAGCTTGATTTCTAGGTTCATGGAGTCTCCCTAAGACTTGCATTGGCAAGTTGACAAAAGGATCTTACGATATGTTGTCATAGGAGTCTCAAGCACTGAGTATGATGTTTTGACAGGTTTCACTGACGGTGATTTTGCAGGAAGGACGACATGAAGAGCACTTCCGGTCATGTTTTTCATCTTGGATCAGGGGTGATTTCATGGGCATCCAAGAAGCATCCCATTGTGACTATTTCATTAGCAGAAGCAGATTATGTAGCAGCAACATCAGGAGCATGTCAAGCAATCTGGTTACGCAGAGTTTTGGAATGTCTTCAACAGAAACAAGAAGGACCAACAACAATCTATTGTGACAACAATTCAGTGATCGCCCTATCCAAGAACCATGTATTTCACCAAAAGAGCAAGCACATTGATACCAGATATCATTTCATAAAAGAACTTGTGAACAATGGTGAAGTTCATGTTGAGCATTGTAAATCAATTGATCAATTGGCTAACATATTCACAAAGCCATTGAAAAAAGATATTTTTGAAACTCATAGAGATAATTTAGGCATTGTAAAAGTTACATTAGTCAGCACTCATAATTAAGGGGGAGTGTTAGAAATAGTAATTACTCTTAGTAGTGTTAGCTTTAGCTTTAGTTCTATTTAGAAGTTCAGTTCAATTTAGGCATAAAACATACCTCCATAAGCTAGGTTATATTTTTAGTTTTTTCATTAAATATTTAAATACACTTTCAATTTTTTATTGTGCTCCTTCTGCATAAATTTTGAGTTTTATTCTAGCTCCAACCTTCATGGTTTTCAATTAGTTTGCTGGAATAAGTTGCTTTAATTGTGCTTCTTAATTATGAGGTCTCTGCGACGTAAATAAATTGTATAACTATAATGTAAATATACTTAGCTATGGTAAATACGATGATGGTTGTCACTTGCAAGGAATTTTTAATATTTCATATCTACATGGTATTCCTTGAAATATTTTATTTTCTATGTGAGTAGAGATTGAATTCATCTACATAAAATCTAAACAACCAATAGTTATCTTAGTGCCAGGGTTTAAAAGTACGCTCTGGTGCTTTAGAAAACAGATCTGGAGCTGATTGGGAACCCTATTTTCTTCCAGTAACGGCCACCAGCTTATGCGTTTCAGTCGTTGAATTGGAATCGACGACGTTAATCTTAAACGTTTCAATTCTTTATTTATGATCCAACCACTACAGAACACATCACAGGTACACTACACGATTACGGTTCTCTTCCCCAAAGTATCTGTCGTCTGAGCCGAGCCGCAGGAGATATCAGCTGCATCCTCAACGGCCATGGACACAATGCTGAGTTCTCCTACCAAAATTAAAGCTGCCATTTACATAGCAATCCTTTTCTGCGTCGCCATGAACGTGGAGTCAGTAGAACTTCGCCAGGACTTCGATTCCTTTAAACTGGTTCTGCAGGTGGGGTCGATGGCAATTTCAAGATTAAACAGAAATACTGATGAAAAACTAATCAAATTCAAAATTCTGTACATATTTTCAAATCTAATTGATTATAGAGCCAGCATTTATATCATTGGAGTAATGTGATGTATGTATTGTTTTATCATTGGAGTAACTGGATTATGTGATGTCTGTATTGTTTTCACAGTGGCCAGGTTCCTATGACAGAGGAATCGGCAGACCGTATCGTTCCTTCCTTCGTCGTGCATCGAATTTCTCAATCCACGGTCTATGGCCAACTGTGACCAAAGGAAAGCCACCTATATTCTGCAATCTTCACAGATCCTTCGATCCTTATCAGGTAGAATAAATCACTAGATGGCCACCATTAACTAGCATGTCGCAGAATAATGATTGTTGCAATAGGTTTATTGTTTACCATTGGATCTCAACATCTTGAAATCCAAGAACAAAAAATTTGCAATAACAATCACTGCTATACAATAAGTTACAAAATCTGATAGACATCCCAAGCATATAGCCCTATTAAGCTGAGTTTATTAGATCCCAAGCATATAGCCCTATTAATGTGAATCGAATGGCATGTGCAGATCAGTGATCTAACATCTAAGATGGAATTAGAATGGCCATCGTTTGCTTGTCCCACTTGTCTTGATCCGTGGTTTTGGGAGCTCCAGTGGGAGAAACATGGCACTTGCTCGGAGTCTGTTTTAAACCAACACGCTTATTTCGCTGCCGCTCTCCGGCTTAAAGAAACCGTCGATCTACTGGGTGGGCTGAAGAAGGCAAATATCGTCCCAGACGAGCAGAAGTTATACGATTTCAAACTCGTCCTCAGAATATTGACAACTGTTACAGGAATTCAGCCAGGGATTCAATGTAATAAAAAGAAAGAGCTGTATCAGATTCATTTATGTGTGGATAAGGTTGCTTTCAAATTTATAAATTGCACTAGTGTATGGACAGGCCAACCGTGTTTTGATGGGGTCAAATTTCCTCCATTACGAGCTAAAATCTAGATGGAAAATGATTCCGCAATTGAGACGTCAAAGTTTCAAGTTCAAACAGTATGTAATAAATTTGAAAATATATGATGTACTATGCCTGATATGGATTCTTTTCATGAAAAGTTTGGATGATGAATCCTTTCGAATTACCAAGATGTTATAGAAGTTTCTTCTCTCTTGAATAATATTTTTAAAACCTTTAAATAAAGTTTTAAAATACCTATATGGTGAGAATTTTCTTTTTTAAAGTTTAGATAATTGCACTGAGTGAAATAAGGTGCCTTACAGCCCATTATGGGGGAGATATTGTAACGTGTATGTAGCATTACATCTAATAAAACGTAAAAAGTGATACTAAAAAATAAAACGTAAAAAGCGTGACATCTAATAGTAAAAAGTGATAATGTGATAAACTAATAATTAATATTTTGTCGGTCATTATAATAAAATGACGTGTATTTTTTATAATAGAAATCTTTCATGTCGAGTCATAAAATAAAAAATTATGGAAAGTATTTTTAAAAAAATCCATGTTGATTCATAAAATAAAATATTATGAAAAGTAATTAAAAAATAGATGTTCGTTTATAAAATAAAAACTTAAAACTTAAACCCGGATCTATCAATCAAGAGAGATCAAATTTCTTGAGTTTAAATTTTAAAAAAAACACACCTGAAGAAATTGGATCCTTCTCGGTGCTTGATAGATACGGGTTTAAGATGGATCTATGTTGGTATAAAGTTGTTTTCTCATTTCATTGAAAGAAAAGTATGGAATTATTTAATTTACTTAAAAAAGTTACTATGCTGGTATAAAGTTGTTTTCTCATTTCATTGAAAGAAAAGTATGGAATTATTTAATTTACTTAAAAAAGTTATTCTTATACTCAAGCCAAGCGAGAAGAGTTCCTAACTTACCACCATAGTTTTGACAAATTAGAAGGTTAGGAAGGTCAAAGATTGTGAAAATAAGATTTAATGTGGGTGTTCACTATAGTTTTGATAGGTAAGAAGATTAGGAAGATATGTATTGTAACAAAAAAAAATGACCTAATCTGTGAGGGTTAGATGAATATGAACAATCACCTTTTGAGTCCAAGAGACTACTTGGAATATGAAACCAAGAGCCTTCTCATGTTATATTTATATGTATGTTATCTTAAAATAAAATATGTGCTTTAATGTGCATAATCTCACTTAATATAGATGTTATCTTAAAATAAAATATGTGCTTTAATGTGCATAATCTCACTTAATATGTATGTTATCTTAAAATAAAATATGTGCTTTAATGTGCATAATCTCACTTATCTTTGTTTAATATTGGTTAATTAAACCCAATTAGGCATCCCACACTGGTACATTAGAGCTATTAAGAGCCCTATGGCCTATGCTTAGAATTATGCCCTATTCTCTTGTCCTCCTGACTCTGCCACCCTAGGTATAACCTTTTCTTTGCGTATGGTTCCTCTCCACAATTGCACCCATCTACTAGCTCTATATATCATACATCTAGAAAGGTGTTTCTAGAAACCCTAATCTGCTTGAGCTCTCTCCAACATTGTCTCTCTGTGTGGTTTCTTTGTTTGGTTTGTTGTTTCTGTACATGTTCCTCTCCTCTATAGTAGCATAATTCGGTCGTATTGGTACTTCATATACTGAAATTCGAAATTTCAAACAAATTCGGTGTAGGTGTAATAAGAATAATATATATTAAATTTTATTATATAAATGTGTGCATGTTTATGGTATATTTGTGAATATTTAATTAAAATAATTATATATAAGCAATCTACTTCCGTATTTTATTCCTACTAACACTACGTATTTTTCTTTCTATATCGAATCGTATTCATATCCATATTCATACTTGAATTACGCTACTATGCTCTCCTCATACCTACAATTTCCTAGAAACACTAATTCAAAGATCCTCTCTCCTCCTCCTCTTGTGTGGGCATTTTCCCTTTACATCTATGTGTGTTGGGCATTTTCCCTTTACATCTATCTCTCCGTGTATCTCCACGATGCAGATCTATGTGTTTCTCTTCGACCACTTCTCAAGGTCGATGGCTTCTTTGAAGAGTAAAGAAATAATCTTGCTCTGCATTCTTTTAGATCCTATCTGAAATGAGATTTCGACATCGGAATCATGTTTTAAATGCTTGCCTTTGTTTATTTCCTTTGAATCGAACTCTAATAGTCCCATGCTTAGATTTTAATAGATTCTTGCAAGCCTTTGGTCTACGTGAATCGTTTGCAAAGCCTAATACGCATCTCTACCTAAGTTTTGGCACCAATGCTACATGGGATTATTTTGGTCCATCACACCGGCATTTAAGCTTGAAGCCATTATGAACGATTTTTTTATTGTGTCACCCTTTGAAACCTTCAACGCAATTTCAATGTTGGAGACCACTAAAATATCTGAATAGATTATCTTCACAAAACAATTTTCTCGCAACCTGCTGATCCACGATTTTTCTCAATGGAAGAACACTTGGAACAATAGTACATGTGTGTCTCGAAAACGATTTCTAGGGAAGATCAATCAAGCAACCAAGGCACTGTTAACTTCCCCCATGTTCATGGTAACCGTTGCGTTAGCTCTGGCCAAGCTACTCCACTGAATGGAGGAAATTCTCAAGTCGAATATGGCAGCAAGGATGGAAATATGTGGCAGACATCCCACGCATCTACTCAAAAATATTTTTAATTTTCAATTTCTAATCTTGTAGAGGAGGGAAATTATTAGAGTTTATAATGAGCTTCCCTTTGGAAGTCGTGAGAGACTTGAGTATTGTCTTCTAATGGAGAGTGTACTTTCCTCTCTTCATTAAAAGGGAAAGACTATTGTTGATTCTCTCGCGAGTCTTCTTCGTCGTCTTGGTGGTGGTCTCCATTGTTGGAGTGTCTGCATTCATATTTCCAAGAGTACATTAGATTGTATTGTTTTTAGACTATTATATTGTTAAAGGTGGTAGAGATTTAGACTTGTACCTAGTTTTTTTGTTCAAAGAGTTGTTTTATTTGTAGAGTGTTTCATCAAGCTTCATAATTTGTATTTCATTGTAGAGATTATTGTTTACAGAGATTGTAGTATCTTGTATTGCAAAGATAGTGAGAAAAGAAATTGTTTTGCAAGAAGATCTGTAAAACAAGTTAGTAGCAATTTGAGTACAAAGGCCCATGCTTTTAAGTGGACCTATGGCATTGTCCACGGTCATTGAATTTGTGTCCTTTGCATCTCAACTGAGCATCCTCAATCATCAAAGGACTGAGAGGTAAAGCATTATTTTTGAAGATCAATTCAGTTTTGTAACGTAACCGGTTGCCTCTTTCAAACATTGAGACCATGGGATACTCAAATTTATATATAAATTCATCATTCATATCCAAATTCATTTTTTATGAAATTTCACATTGGAAAATAGAGGAATATGGTAGCCCAAGACATCATATGCATTCAATATTAATTTACAGGCAGTCCAAGCAAGAAACAAGCATACCATGCAAATCCATTCCATGCAATTATTTATCCACAAAACAATAAATTAAACAAATACCATAACACAAATATAACCATGGCATTCATACACAAATAGAGACTTATATTTTTAATCAATTATCCTCCAACTGGCTACATGTGAAGGACACTCCTCCCATCCATACACACTATCAAGCCATATCTTACTTTGACAGGCCACCCCCGAGCTAGGACTATCAATCCACAAGGGAAACTCTCTCCCAATGTTGCTCTACTCATCTCAGTCAACCATGCAACCCACTAGTGTAGAAACACCCTCTACAATTGTCCCAATCCTCAATTCTTCTTCCCCGTCAACCTGCACAATGTCAAGAACAAGCTCCCTCCTCTGACTCTAACAGTCCCTCGGGCAACCTCCAATTCCCTTTTAGTGCTTGAACATAGGTTGGATATGAAATCTCTAAATTGGGACTCTAGGGCACAAGTTGTAGGCTAGATTCCTCTCATGCACCAATCTATCTAGGTCAATGGGATGGCAAGTTCATGTTCAACAATGGCATATTGGTCCTTTGTCACAAGTACCAAGCTATGGCAGTTCAAGGTGATGGCAAGGAAGATGGTGAATGCAATTTGAATGGTTGTGAGTGAATGAGGAACCGAACCCCTCACAAGCTTGAATTGTCCCTTTTATAAGAATACTTCAAATTTCCATGTGGCCCATCCACATGGAACCACTTTTACCCTCTTAATCCCTTTTTAAAATAATCAAATAATGCTTAATCAAACCATGTCTCTTAATCATGGTTTAGGAACTTTGGGTAAAGGATTAAGGCTAGAGAGATAAGCTAAAGCCCACTATCACTTTCCCACTTGTGGAACCATAACCCCCCATCTCTTCTTCATCCTTCTTCCTCTGCAGCCATTATAGATTTTGTATTAATATCATAATGTAAATTTTACATAGTCTTGGTCATCATGACCATTTGTTTCTGGCTTCTAGCCTTTTACATCAATATTTACAAATTTTATATCACGAGGTCAAAACTAGTGTATTACAAATTTCAAATTCAACTTCAAAATTGTATCTTGCAAACGGTCATTTTCCTGTCCTCATCAAAATATAGTTGAATTGTGTTTGTAATCAAGTGCATTCTCGATAGAAACCAACACCCTTCATTTTCTAAGTTAGAGTTTTAGTTGTTGAGTCATTTTATAAAAGGGTGGAGTTGCAAGAATCCATTTGAGGTCTTATACATTCTTTCAAATGACTTGGACTAAAATATTATTATAGTTACCAAACACTTTAATACTCATTGATGTTGATGATGCATTCTCAATTAGCAAGAAAACTCTACAATTTTTACTAACTTGTTTATAAGACTCACAAGAAACAATTGAATTTCTTCAGCTTGAATCACAAATTCAACACGAGAAAATACAACAAAAGAATCAAACTTCTAAACCTATTTCTATTCAGAACAATCAGTAGCCTACACATTCAGAAGTACATATTCAAATTAGTGATGCCACATCAAAAGAAACTAAAGATGAAAATTTTCATACACGGGTTCTGCTTGCATTTTCCAAGCCCAAGGAAACACTCTCATGATTTCACCAAGGGTAATATTTAATACAACACAAGTAAAGGAAATATACAAAAGATGATCACTATGAAATTGAACAATGATGATTTCAACACATAAATTAATTGATGGTGATGGCAAATGGAGATAATGATCATTTGATTTTTAATCACAAACAAGGATTCCAGGATTGTGAAACTTATGCTAAATTAGACCAATAATTAGACAACAAACGATGAAAATTATTTAACTTGTTGTCTAAAATCATTGCTCTAATTTAGCATAAGTTTCACATCGTGGAATATCCTCCAATGTGGTCCAACCTAATGTCGAGCTCTTCTATCAGCCACTCTTTCCGTTTCAAATGAGCCTGGGCCAGCTATGGGCTCCATTTTTTTCTATTTAAATTTAATAGCCCTCGATCGAGGTTTACGAGCTCGATCGAGGTCTATTATAAACCCTCAATCGAGGTAGTTTTAAGCCCTCAGTCGAGGTATTAATACCTCGATCGAGGGTTTAAAAATACCTCAATCGAGGAATTCTACATGTATTTTTGCAACCTCACTTGCCAAAAACTGTGAAGCACATTCATGGATTTACCCAATGTAAAGACTCCAAAAGTGCACCTTAGATTCATTTCAATATAGATCTAGCAAAGGAACCTATCAATCTAACTCAAACTCTCTCCTTCCTATGCGTATTTTAAATTTTTTTGTTTTTAAATTTTTCGATGAGGTATTTTCCTAAAGTCATGGGTCACCTCAAGGTAGTGGTGTGGTTGTCCTGAGAATTATACTAAATGATCTTGTAATTCATACACATAAATTGATCAAAACCCACCCTATGTCTTTAAATTTAAAATGTCTAAGGGGTGAGTTCAACCAGTTGTTACCAATGTTTTTGGTTCTTTGATTACTTATGTATTAATAGGTGTAAAATTGAAATCTCCCTAGATGAATCACAATAATCTATGCTAACAAAGATAGCATTTACAAATATTGGAAAACATCCCTTAAAATTCCCCTTAAAAGTTTCTTTAAAAAATATTTTGTTTTCAATTTAAGCATTGATAATCATTTTTTAAGTTACTAACGATTCTAAACATATTTATTAACTTTAAATCTCATAGGAATTAACATTTTCAGGTGTAGATTAACATGTTAGAAAAAAAATGATAGATTAAACGATTTCAATTTCTTCAATACCTTTAGAGCCTATAGCCATCACCTATAAACATATAAAATATTGTTAGAGGTTGGATTTTCAATGTTTCCTCTTCATGAGGGGCCATGGATATGTAAGAATACCTTGGTTGTGTTTTTTCCTTTGTTAGAGCATTTTTCGACCAACTAAGAATCCCAACTATCCTTCCCTGTGTGGGTAAAATTTCTATACCTTCTAATGAATCAATGGTCATTGTTGGAAAGGATTTCAACCCCGTTATATGGATTTAGCTTCCATGACCAAGAATGGTTATTTAACCCCTAATTCTTGGCATAGGGCCTATGTCAAGGTATACTTGTCTAAATACCTAGAAGCATGTCATTAATAGAGTAAGTAACACGATGTATCATTAAGATTTGTAATACACCAATTTTATGACAACGTGTTTTTAGTGCCAAATCCTATCTATCATCATATATTTGACGGCCCTTTGATGCAATAAGTCAACCCATATGGGTAGTATGGCATATAGACCCTTTAATAATTAACTAATAAATAGATCAATGCTATAGAAGTTGGATGGAAAAAAGGCTAACTAATGAAAGTGATGCCATGAACTTCCTCAAATACTGGGTAGCTCCCAAAAAAATCATAATTTTAGTGACATTGCAAAAAATGGTCCCTTTAAGGATGGTCTTTGTCTTTACAAGATCAATCTTCAACTCACCTCCACCAATCACATGCCCCTAGTACACCGTGGATTTCCTAGTGTCTCCAACATGTGATTCATATGTACATTCTCCTCCCAAGAATAATAAAAGAATAAAATTCCATCTAGATATATCATATGAGCTATAAAAAATTAATCTTGGTATGGGTGCAACACATCATTGAATCAAGACATAAAAATAGATGTTTTATTACTCAAACCAAAAGGTATTACTAACCATTTGTATATACCCTTATTTGTTTTTAAGGTGATCTTCCAAGCTCCTCCTTCCATGATCCGGATTTGATGATCTCCATATTTCAATTCCAACTTGGTGAACTACTTTTCATGCTACAATTGATCTAATAAGTCACTAATCCTTGGAAATGGATACAATGCATTAGAGTGATTTTGTTAAAATATTTGTAGTTAATGCACATTTTCCAAGTCTCATCCTTCCTTGGTACTAAACAATAGGGAACTGCATTATGAATTACTTGTTCTTATGAGTCCTTGCTCCAACAACTACTTCCTCACCTAGTATGCCTTCAATACGGATTATCTATATAGTCTTGTGTAACGCGTAATGTTATGTAACATGTCGTTCCCATAAAAAATGCAAATGATGTCGGTGTAAACAAACAAACAAAAAAATGATTTCATCTTAAATCTAAATATATTATATCTAGCAATAAAATATCTTGAGGTCTAAACTTTTCTTAATGTGTAATAATATAAAAATAAAATAAAAGTTTACACCTCAAGAAATTAAATCTCTCTTAATGATTGATAGATCTGAGTTTAAGATGGATCTATACTGATATATAATATGTGTCTCATTTTTCTTATTAACAATTATACCTTATTTTGAAATATGTATTATTTAAAAAATCTTTCAATATATGAAAAATGAATAATAGTATGTATAAGTATTAATATATAATGGATTGGGGCTGCAAACTAAACCCTACTCTTGACAGGTCTGACTCTGGCTTGGTTTTCGATGGACTGTACAACCTTGCCACATGGAACAAGTATGGAGTATCATATTGTGGACTTAGTCGATTATTCTATGGACTCATACAAAGGTCAACCCATATTTTACCACACCACAGCTGAAAACCCGCGGTCCCAAATTTACCATTCTGCAGCAGTAAATCCGTCGGGCGTTAGCAATTACTTGACATCTGGGACCAGGACTGTGGGGGCAATGACAGATGGGGATGGAAAACCACTGGTGGATCCACCGTTTTCTGGTAGCTGGTCACAGGAGGAAGCGGTTACACTACCACTTGACCTGTTTACGGCCCTCCCACTAGCCCCGGAGCTAGGGGGAACGTCGTTCACCCTTTTTGAACCGCCGCGAAATATTAGCTTGGGCTTCCCGCTAACCATAGACTCGACCATCACACATCCTGCTCCTTTGGAGGATTGATGGGATACAAACATGCCTTTCGCATCGAAACTGCTGGAATGCGGCTGGCCGTTTGGGGAACCCCTGGATCAATTGTCGCTACCTTCCGAAACCACTAAGGTAATTAACACACATAGCCCTGAAGGATTCATAGCATCTATTTTACAAACTTCTGAAAATCTAGGGTTTGATCCTCCTGTGGAGATAGGTTTTGGACAGAGCACTTCTACAAACCCTCGCAAAAACCTTAAGGGATCCCCCCCGCGGAAGCAGAAAGGAAAATGCCTTAAAAACTCTCGGGAACCCTTAAATCTCATCTGTGGAAAAAATGTTATTGTTGCAAATTCTTTGAATATGGAGGAAATGATGATTGTAGGGTGAGCCAAAGGAAAGTACCCCAGTTTTGATGGCTTGGACAATTGGATCACCTCAAATTGGTTGGCACTTCTGGATTACAAACCGGAGATAATGGTCCTCTCTAGGGGATGGTTTGTATTTAACCTTAGGAATAGGGAAGATGTGGGTCGTGTTTTACAAAAACACTGGAGCTTGGGAAACTCCCCTATACTATTCAAAAACTGGACACCAATGTTTGATGCTGACACGGAAAAATTCGATGTCATTTTGATTTGGATTTGAATGTCGGGCCTTCCCTGGGAATTTTGGAAGTGGGAATCCTTTAGAGATATTGGGAACGCTCTTGGAGATTTTATTGATGCAGATATGTATTTTACACAGACTAAGCGGATGTCGATGGCCAGAATACCGGTGTCCATAAATGTTCGAGAAGGGCTCAGAGAATAGTTAAACTTCATTTGGGGGCAGGAGAAGCGCATTCAAAGGCTTGATTATGAAGGTGTGCCCTTCCACTTCCACAGATGCCACTGTTATGGACATATGGCAAAGCATTGTCAGCAGAACTTTAACAAGAAAGCAGAATTTTCCCGAAAGCGGACAGATGGTAGCGAACCGGGGGTTGAAGAGGGTATACAAAAAGCGGGGAGACTGAATGAACATATGCGGGAGGTAGACTCCAAGAAGGAAAATATTGCTTCTGCACAGGCACCCATGGATAGACTTGACGATCCAGAACCTCCCTTTCTACAACATTATGGGGATATCAGAGATGGAATACCTGTTGCAGAGCTGGAATCTCTTCCTGTTGACTCAGAAACTCTCCCCTCTCCGGGTAAGAATGTTGTTATTTTTACTCCTCTCTCCACACTTGAATCTTACTTTTTTCATTAAATTTGGAAAAGGATGGAACTGCCTCCCAAACCACACCTGCAAACCCCATGGACCCAAGCAACTTACCCTTCCCTATTCCTCCCACACCACCTTATTTATCCACCATACCTATGGTCTGTACCACTGGAATATCTCTTCATACCACATTGAAAAACACCCCCATTTGTTTCCACTTACACTCCAGGGATATCCCTGTCCTCTCGGCTCCACACTCCTTCGGCCCTGGTTTGGGTTTGAATCCCTTTCTCGAAAAACTGACCAAAAGCAGAGGACGACCCACTCTCTTATCCTCGGCTCAGCAAAGGGCTATACAAGACCTTGCGGACGGAAAATAGAAAACCATTGTAGGTGCGCTTAGAGCAACGAGGGATCACTCAATGAAAATTTTATCCCTCAACAACAAGGATTTGGCAAGTAAACCCAAAAAACCTGCACTAAAAAGGTTGATCACCTTACAACCAGTCGGATATCTCAATGTTACAAGAAACGATGGGGATGAAAGAAGATGTCAATGGTTTTCTCAAAAAAATGTTTCCCATGTATAATCTGCTTCCATAAGTGCCAAGGGTCATTCAGGTGAACTCGCCTTGGGATGGAACAAAAATTTGGTAAAAGCCTCAAACACCTAGGGCTTCGATTCTGGGTTGGGAGTGGAGTTCTTTCATGCTGGATTAAACGGAAATGTCACTATAATAAACACTTATAGTCCCTACCTAGAGAGAGTTACCTTTTGGAACTCTCTTCGAAACAAATCCTTTCTCTCAGCGGAGGATTTCAGACTCGGTAGAGATCTGAACTTCACCCTTGGATCCTATGAACATTGGGGACCCTTAGCAAGAGGAGATCCTCTAGCAGGTTATTTCGATCTGCTTCTGAGGGATTCACATCTCATAGATGTCCTCCCCACAAAACTAAAGCCTACTTGGACAAACCGGATAACTGGTGAGGGGAGACTTGCAAAAAGATTGGATCGTTTTCTGATGGCAGAAAATCTGGTTGGCCAAAACTACAGATTTTGCCAATGGGTTGAATCTGGAGGCGACTCTGATCACTCACCTATTTGCCTCTAGATATTGGGAAATTCTACAAAACCTCCTAGCCCTTTTAAACTTTGTGCAGCATGGCTAAAAGAGGAAGACGTTTCAAAAATCATCAAAGACTCCTGGATCCCCTATCAACTTGATGAAGGCATTTTCGCAGCTCCCCATTTTGTCAAAAATCTCATCAGAGTCAAACGTTTATTGAAAGAATGGGCTTTTAAAAAGAAGGCTAGAGATGAACGCGAATTACTCTGTGTTGAAGGGGAAATCACCAAACTATAGGACACTGCATGAGGAGGTTTTCTTTCTCATGAGCCCATTGAATTACTAAAAGCTTTGGAAGGAAGTTGTCGTAAACTTATTTTAGAACAAGAGGAAGTCTGGAGACTAAAGAGCAGGGCCATCTGGCTAGAATGTGGGGATGAAAACACAAAATTCTTCCAGGCACATGCAAAAAGACGAAAATTTCAAAATACCATTTGGGAATTAAAAAATGAAAACAATGAGGCCATCACATCCTTTGAGGAACTGGATACTTTGGGCACCTCACACTTCAAATCCCTCTTTTCAGAAAACAGAAGAGCCAGCATAGCTGAAGTCATTCGACTCTCTCAATATTTCCCAAGAGCAGTAACAAATGAAGACAATCTGACCCTCATGGAAGAAATCACTGAAGAAGCACTCAAAGAAACTCTGGAGAGTTTTCAAAAAGATAAAAGCCATGGGCCAGACAGATGGACTATTGAATTCTTTCTTGAATACTTTGAGGTCATTGGCAGCGATCTACTACAGCTTGTGGAGGAATCAAGGAAGGGGGGAATTGTACATCTACCCTTAAACGCCACATTTATTGCACTAATTCCAAAATCTGATAAGCCTGATTCCTTGAATGATTGTCGACAAATTTCACTCTGCAATATCTCCTACAAAGTTGTGGCAAAGATCATGGAAAAAACGCTAAAAAGTGTCCTCTCAAAATCCATTTCTAAGGAAAATTTTGGTTTTCTGGAAGGCCGACAGATTCATGAGGATATTGGTGTCGCACAGGAAGGATTACACTCACAAAAGATGAAAGGAATAAAAGGAGTTGTCATAAAAATTGGTCTCTCAAAGGCTTTTGACAGAGTTAGTTGGATTTATCTGAGACTGCTAATGACACACCTAGGATTCGATTATGCATTCATCAAATGGATAATGAGCTGCATCATTGTTGAATAAATTGTCATTGATGTCAGCAGGTGTGTGTCGGTGTGTCTTGGTGCCCCTTGAGGAGCCCCTGAGGGTTAAGAATGTATCAGTGTCTAAGGAGACCTTTTGACCTTGTCCAAGCCCAAGTCTGAAGCCCCTGGAGCCCTTGGGACATTGCCAAAAGCCCTGTACACCCTGTAGAGTGTTCATGCACCCCTAAGTTGTCTTTTGGTTCCCCAGTTATTTCTTCAGGGTTTCCCAGTACCACAACCATGCTCTATTTCACTAGAATGTGTCCTTGGTGGGTTGAAGAATTTGCAAGAGTCCAAATGACCCTTTCAGTGGTCATTTGCGTTTGATAGAGGTCATGATACCCTAAGAAAATCCTAGGCACCCCACACTTTGATGGTCGTGTCTATAAAGCATGTGGCAACCTTGTTGACCTAGCTAAAGTCCCCAAGACCCTTTACCTTGGTCCCTAAGCCTACATTCTACTCTATGCCTTGCCCTTAAAACTCTGGTAATACTCCAACATTATACAAAGATCCCCTATACATAAAACACTAACAAAACTTGTAACATTAAAAGATAATTAAAATAATATTAATAAATTACTTAAACACTTACCTTTTATTATGGATTTGTAATGTAAAACAAACAAACTAAATACTAAATAGGAAAGAGTTTTGAACACTTAAAATCCTACCCTAAACATCCATCTATAAAGATTAACCCTTTTCAATTAAAACTTGTTTTAAATTAAATACCTAAAAACCTTAACCTCTCTTTAATTTTAATTAAAACTTGCTTTGATTAAATATTAAATTAAAACTTTAATTAATAAAACATTCAAATATTTACCCTCCTAAAGGTCAGCCCCATTTTAAAATTCAATTTCAAATAAAAAATTAATAAAAATAAAAATTATTTTGGAAGGTCGGCTCAAAAAATTTTGATGGAAAACTACGATATATACCCAGTCAAACCTGTCATTTTGGGAGTGAAAATTTTGTATGAGCTCTGCAATTTTGTGACTAAGTTTTCGTGGGTATAACAGCAGCAGAGAAGGATCTGTTTTCCACATTAGCAGCAGAAGTATTTGTGTAGATTTGTTTTTGGGAGACTGTTTCCTTTTGGGGTTAAGACTATTTCCAAATTTGTTGCACCATACAGGAGGACAGTCCGATAGTGGAGAAGACATAAAACAGTGAATGATCCAAGTTTTAACAGCTGGTACAAATCCAAGATGATGGAAGTTTGAGCTTTTTTGGGGTTATCTCTGCATCAAGTCTTCCACAGTTTGAAGTACAGTAATACATGCTAGAAGTGGTGTGAAGATGATGTTGAAGTGCAAGGTGTAGACACAGTTGAAGTTGACAAAGCTTGACATTTCCTTAGCATGAAAAACCGTCCACAAGAGAATCATCTACAGTAGCTACCTACTCATCATACACTCAGTCTCAAACTCTAGTGTCTTCTATAGTATGTACACAGTCCATTTTTGTATCATCATCTATAGCACAAGGTATGTTGAACTATGATGTGTGTACAAGTGTTTGAATGTAAAGTGGTATGTACAAGCAATGTGTAAACAGTATGTGAGTGTGAATAGTATGTACAATGTACAGTAGTATGTAAAGTGGTGTGAATACAGTGGTGAGTACAGTAGACAAAGTGTATGTACAATAGACAAGTGAATGTATAGCATAAAAGTGTATGTACAAGTATGTACAATGAAGTGTACAACTATGTACAGAGATTAGACAAGTGTATGTACAGTGTTATGTACAGTGATGTGTATTAAGTAAACAGTGATGAACTATGTACAGCAGTAGTATATTGATATATATGCTAAAGTGATGATGCATTACTTGTTCAATGATTGGGTGTGATGAGGTGTACAACGATGCACATGAGCAGTGTATAGTAGTGAAATAACTTATTGGTATACAGGGATGACTTGGCAGTTATCAGAAAGCAAAGGATATCAGCAGCAGGAAGTTCAGGGATTGGTGTTGAAACTGTCAACAGGTTTAGTAGTCTTTTTCTTAAACGACATATCAGTATACAGTGATGATTTGGCAGTGATCAGAGAGCAGAGGTTATCAATAGCAGGAAGTTCAGGGATTGATGTTGACAGGTCCAAAGGTTTAGTAGTCTTTTTCTTTAGGGTGGTTGGGTGGTGCTAGGGCTCACAATCTTGTGAGTTAAGCTGTTGTAGCAGCTTGTCAGTTGCAGCTGATGAAGCATAAGGGGTTGTATCCCCTTCTAGTTGTAGCTAGAAAAGTTGTATTAAATTTGTTACTCCAGTTGTTGTTGGGTCAAATTTATTGTTTAAAAAAGATCCTGTGATTTTCCCCCAGGACTTGGGTTTCCACGTAAAAATCTTGTGTACTGTGCATCTTGTTATATTCATGAACGTTGATGATATGTCGCTATGATTGGTGATTAGCAACCTGCTTTTGATTAAAATTTTAGATAATTGGCAAATATTGATTCACCCCCCTCTCAGTATTTCAACAATCACAACAGCTTCTTTTGCAGTACTCGTCAATGGATCTCCATCCCCATTCTTTTGTGCTGAAAGAGGTCTCCGACAGGGTTTCCCATTATCCCCACTTCTTTTCCTCCTGGCCGCCGAAGGTTTGAGTAGGGCCATCTTGGACACAAAACGACAAGGAACTTTCCAAGGAATCTGCATCACCAACTCACTTAGGCTCACTCACTTACTCTTTGTTGACGACATTCTCCTCTTTTGTGATGGCTTGCAAAGGGATGCGGAGCAACTGGATCACATTCTGAAACTTTTTCAAGATGCGACAGGTATGGCCATAAATGTACACAAGTCATCTATCACACTCTACAGATTAAATGAGGAGGATAAACAAAGGTATGTATCACTCTTCCCTTTTGAAATTATAAATTTGGATGCAGGTCTCAAATATTTGGGCTTTCATTTAAATCCTAATGGATACAAAAAATGTGATTGGAACTAGCTATTAGCAAAATTGGAAAAAAAATTATTGATCCGAAGCCACCGTTGGCTCTCCAGAGTTGGCAGATTAGTTCTTATCAAATCAGTTTTGGAGGCCATCCCGGTTTACTGGATGTCGCTGGATTGGATCCCAAAAGGTACTTTGGAAAAAGCCAGAAAACTATGCTTTCGTTTCCTGTGGTCTAGGAACTCTTACTCCTATGTCACTCCTTAGGTCAACTGGGAAAGACTCGCAATGCCGAAATCTTTGGGTGGCTGGGGACTGAAACATATTCATCTTTTCGCAAAATCCCTTGCTGCAAAGGCTGGTTGGAGAATTCTCACAACATAAAACCTTTGGATGGTGGTAAAACAAAAATACATAGCTCCTAACTCTCTCATCCAATGGATCAGAAATCCCACAAAGCCCATTTTTGGTATATCTGTTATCTGGAAGGCAATTCTTGCATCTCTCCCACTCATTAAACAAGGACTCGCGTGGAAGGTCGGAAATGGTGCACAGATCCGTATTGGAACCGACCCATGGTCGGTTTGTCAAATTAAAAACCTCCTCCCTGACCCTCTCATCCATTTCCTCAAACAACAAGGAATCTACCACCTGAATCAAATCATGGATCACCTTTCTACTACTATTTGGAAACAGGGCTAGTGGGGCTCGGAGGATCTGGGCATTCCGGATGAATACTTCAACACTTGGAAAGAGTTCATCATCACCCTCAGAAGTACACATGTTAGAATTCTTGACACAATAGACGAGCTCATCTGGTCGCCAGCCTCAAATGGAAAATACACTCCAAAGTTGGGTTACAAATTGTTGATGGAACAAAAACAACAAAATGTGGAAAAAAAGTGGTGGTGGCAAAAGATATGTAAAGCTCACTGCCCATCAAAGGCAAAAAATTTCATGTGGTGCATGCTTGCAAACTAGATTCCTACCTGTGACCGTATAAAGAAGAAAAACATAGAAGGACCGGACTGGTGCATACTTTGCAAACAAGATGAGGAAACTATCTCACATCTCTTCTTAAGATGCCCCTTCACAACATGTGTATGGTCTGAATTGAAGAAGATGCATCCCCCCGCTAGGATGTGGATTTGTGAATCCGTTAAAAAAGCCTGGAAATCATGGCATGGAGCACAGGACACAACCTACATCTGTGCTTTACCTTTGATTTCCAACTGGGGCATTTGGATAGCTAGAAACCAAATGATTTTCCTTGGAAAACTATCCACCCATGCTCTTTTGGCACAACACAGCATCTCTATTATCTCATACTTCCCACAAGAAAAAAATCAACCTAATCCACGCAATATCTTGGAGGAAGACATCAACCCACAATAGCCATGGGCATACTTTGACGGGGCTTCACAAAACAATGTATTTGGAGGTGGTGCAATTCTCCATTTATCAAAAAACCATTTGTACAAGCTTCATATGGGACTGGGACATGGATCAAACAATTATGCCGAACTTTATACATTAAAACTCCTGATTTATTTTGCAATTGAAAAATAGTGCACCCATCTGCAAATTTTTGGAGACTCAATGATCATCATAAACTGGATTAAGCAAGTACAGAGATGCCACAATCTGCTTTTAAACTCAATGTTAGTAGAAACATTGAGGTTGATAGAGGATTTTGACACTTTCTCCTGTCGACGTGTCTACAGGGAAAGGAACAAAGAGGCAGATCACTTATCAAAGTTGGGACTGAATCTACAACTGGGAATTTGGAAAATCATGGAACAAAACAACGACATCTTCCATGAATATTATCACAGACCTATCGAAAGGATAGAAGTACAAAATTTTTGAGGACTTATACAACTTATCTTTTTTATTTTGGAATTGATGTAAATATTTACAAAATTTTGAGTAATCTCTCGGGAGAACTCATATCACTTTTTTTATGATGGCACTACTAAAACAAAAAAACAAAAAACAAATGATACTAGAAGCTGAAAAGCTTTCTCCAGAAAGGACTCCTAGAAGTCCTTTAGCAATATGTAATTTGATTTTAACTAATGAAATTATGCTTTTTTCTCTGGAAAAAAAAGGTATTAATATATAATGGATTATATGATTTCTATGTATTATATAACGAGATTATAAATATATAATTTAAAATAGATGGAGATCTGTTTTATTCTCAAAAAGAATTTTTTAATTTACAAATAATAATAATATCATATTTTAATTAAATATAAACTTGAAATTATTACATATTATTAAAAATTATATCACATTTTTAATAAAAATACTACATTTGTTTTATTTTATTGTATAATAAAAATTTTAAAAAGAGAAGTTCAATAATACTAGCACAACCACTTAATTTGTGGTTGGTGAACACCAATAGACCACAAGTTAAGTGCCATGAATAAGCTATATGTTACTTGTTCTTTCCTTATAGTTAAATGGATTGTGTGCCACGAACTCCCAGTTGTCCATGCATCGGCTAAGAGTTATCCATGCATCAACTATCCGTAATTTTTTTATATATTTTTTTATAATTGTTTATTTCAAATTTGGAATGATCGCCATAGAATCAATCTACTGTATACTTGTTCCATCCTCATGCAATCTAGGAAAAGAATAAGTGCTAGTCCACCCCAAATTCTAAGATATAAACACCTATCAGTGTAATTGGTTCAACTACCAACTTCTTCGAGTTATCTACCATGAACTACCCAAGTTATCCATGCATTCATGCATTAGCTACCAATTATTTTTTATACTTCTTTTTTTATATAATTGTTCAGTTACCAATCATCCATGCCTAGCTACATGTTATCACCCAGATTCTTCCACTTATCTGCCATGAGCTGTCCTAGTTATCCATGCATCAACTACTAGTTATTTTTTATATTTCTGTTTTTTTTATATAATTGTTTCGTTAGCTACAATTTATCCATCCCTAGATACATGTTATCACCCAACTTCTTCAAGTTATCCACCATGAATTGCCTAAGTTATCCATGCATCCATGCATAAGCTACGGTTATTTTTTATATTTCTTTTTTTATATAAGTTTTTTATTTCGAATTTTGGACGAGGACCATAGAATCAATCTAGACAGTATACTTGTCACATCCTCCTACAATCTAGGAAAAACATAGATGGTAGTCCATCCCCAAATTCTAAGATATAAACGCCTATCAGCGTAATTAAACTAGTACGACCATTTAACTTATGGTCGGTGAACAGTGATAGGTCACAAGTTAAATGCCATGAGCAAATTAAATCTATTACTTGTTCTCCATGTGTAGTTGTAATCACCCTCTTATCTATGTCTCAGCTAGTTATTGTCACCTTCCTTCTTCTAGTTAAATAGGTTGTCTACCAAGAACTTCCATTTATCCATGCATCAACTACCATTTATTTTTTATATTTTTTTATAATTGTTTATTTTGAATAACCACAACCATAAAATCAATTTGGACAATACACTTATCCCATCTTCATGCAATCTAAGATTTTTGGAGATCAACTTCCATCCTAGATTAAAAGTAGAGAGAATTACACTTTTAAATGTTTTTCCTTATACCATTTAATTATGAACATTACATGTCTTTCAAAATATTATTAATAATTATAAAATATAATTAAATTTTATAATATGATAAATTATTAAACATTTCACATTGAATATGAATGAAATTTTTAATATGGTAAATTATATAGGCATTTCACATTGCATATGTATAATATATGATTATAATAGTATATTGTTTACAAGTTTTTATAGTATTACATTGCCTCGTTGGTTTATTAGAATCATAGTAGATCTTTTTCATTTTTATATCTCTCGCATTCATAAAGTGTTGTTTGTTATATCTTTTAGTTATGAATAGTTTTTTTTTTAATATTTTAAACTTTGGCTAAATTTAAATGTTATGGTAGTAATTAGTTATTGTATTTATTATTTTTTTTAATGATGTTTTTGACTTCATCTATATATGTGTTTCAATATAGCAAAGTTAAACATAACTATGAGAGAAGAAATCCTTTTAATTGAGGGCACTAAGGCTATCATACTTACCTTGGTAAATATATCATTTGTTTGTGATTTTCTTCTTTGTTTCATTTATCATACGTGGGAGAGAGTTGTTCAATTTTATTCTTTGTTTCATTTATCATATATCGGAGAGAATTGTCCAATTCTACCTTTTAGGGGCGTTTTATAAGTTTCAAAATACATCAGCATAGTTTTCCAATTTTTATTTAGATTCTTCTATTTTTTTTTCAATTGATCTAAATATATTTCCATATTTCTTACTTGTTTTGTTATTAGTCTTGAATCTAAATATATTTCCATATTTCTTACTTGTTTTGTTATTAGTCTTGAATCTAGTTTAAATCTTTTTTCACTTAGGAAATCAATAACTTTATGCTCTCGTTTTTTCTTTGCTTTTTCATCAAAGACGTTAATAAGCCTCCTGATGATGATTATCTTTTTTCTATTTTGCTCTATGTTGTATTAGTTGGTTTTAGACTATGATTGTTCCTAGTTTTTTTGTTGGTATTCATTCTTGGACTCTTGTCTAGTTTTTTTTATTTCGAAACATCGGATTACCATATTATATCGATTACCAAAAGTATGTTTTTTCATTTGAAAAAAAAAGGATAATAAACCTTTAAATTATTTGTCCATTTAGCAAATCAATAAACTCTATGTTCTTCTTTTTCTTTTGCTTTTTCATCAAAGTAAAAGGGGTAATAAACTATTTTTTGTTTGTTGTTTGTGTGTATTTAAAAAAAATGGATTATTTTCATGTTGTTATCATTAACATTAAAAAGATTATCACATTTAAGTTTAAAGAGAAAATATGGAGCCAGAAATAATTAGAGGTGAAAAGAAAATTATGATACTATAAGGAGGTCATTAACCCTAATCTGAAAGTTCAAATATCTCTTTATTTTAAAAGAAAATTAATATAGTCAACATAAGAACGAACTTTCATGTGCTTCATAGTTAAACATGATGGTGGACAATTTCTGAAACAATATGGTTGGAAAGGACACAAACCCTCCCTAACCTTCTAAGGTGTCAAAACTATGGCGACCTAAGAACCTTTATTTCTCAACATTTTGAGCATCAAAATAAAATTTTATATCCAAACAATCCTCTTAAAATCATAAAAGTGGAATTAATCTCAATAGACTTAAATACCATCATTAATCTGATTGATGATCCACATAATGACTTAACATTTGGAAGTGGAAATAGTAGATAAGACAACTTTCCACAATTTCCATTAACATTGAAGTCTTGGCACAATGAAAGTAGGACGAATAGACATGTTTCATGGATAATATTAAGTCCACCCTCCAAAGTTGTGGTTCCCATCTGGGTTGTAAGGAATTTTATCTTGTTGGTGTACAATCTAGACCTTCATTTTTAAGCCTAGAAATAGAGAATTTGAGATGGCTACCATTGACCAAATCATGTATGCCATGACGACCTGATAGATTGAGGCAGAAAACATTTGGTCCAATGAATATGTAGGATTTTGTAAAGCACATACTGAATAGGTTGAGCTTGTGGTGTTGTCAATTTTTAAAACATTGTCTATCTAGGTGGAAAGAAACTCTATATTCCACTTAACATTGAT
The DNA here is from genome assembly GCA_027924585.1 of Larix kaempferi. Classification (NCBI taxonomy): domain Eukaryota; kingdom Viridiplantae; phylum Streptophyta; class Pinopsida; order Pinales; family Pinaceae; genus Larix; species Larix kaempferi. The sequence goes on along the minus strand of BSBM01000994.1, from coordinate 19,579,526 downwards.
GTCCGTTCCTATGGGTATCTTGTAGAGCCTCACAGTTGGCTTGTGTCTTGAGAAGTATTGTCTCTAACATTAATAAGCATTTGTGATAAGTGTTATTTAAAAGTAGTGGACTACTCTTGAGGATGTTGGGTGATGGTAATCCAATCTATTCAATTGTTTAATATACTTTTGGAAGACTTTTAACTTGGTCCCAAATGTTTTTCTTAAAATATTGCAGGACATTGGGGTTTTCGAGTCCCTCACTGTGAATTCATGAAGTTCCATGAGATAGCTGTTAGGTGTGGGCTTCGTATAGAGAAGGACCTTTTTTATGTTATCAAGAGCACCATTAGGGTCAAAATGTTGCCTAGCCTCCTATTCCCTATACTATTTGGTATCTACATTGATCCACAAGAAAGGCATGTCAGAGAGCACACTCGAGTGGGATGATAATTGCATCTTCCATCATGTATTGATCACAATATTCTTGTTTGCATATCATCTGAACTAATAGTGGAAATGTCAACATGAGGTTCCTACCAAACTCAACCTAGATTAACCAACTTAAAAAGAGAAAATCCATGTACTAGGTGTGTGTTTTGATGATCTTTATATGGAATTAGATGTGAAATATGGAAATCATTGCTTATATATTCGTGATTTTGATTTTGTTGATTAATCATGACACGAGTATTCATGATGATTTATTATATGTTATGCATTGAGTTGATTAATCATGATAGGAGTGTAAATGATGTGTTATTTGTTCCCCGCATGATGTGTGTTGACATGATTATTATATTCATGATGTTATGCAGCCTTATGAACACATGGTGTTTAGCATGTGGTTCCATTCTATTTATGTTGATGTGATACTTTTGATGGCATGTCATAATTGCATGCAAATATTTGATAATGATATTGATGATGATATTTCATGATGAGATGTTCTTCTGGTAGCATGTTGTACCATGTGGTTTTTTTACGATTTGGGATGTTTTGATGAGAAAGATCTTGTGTTTTCATGATGGCATGCAACAGTTAGCATGTGGTTCTTCTCTATGCATAATAAGATGATGATGTTATGATTATAACAAATGCCTTGGTTGCATGATGTGAGGTGGAGCTTGACAAGGAATCCACCCATAGGCCTAGAGGGATGATTCATTCAATGATCTCATGGGAGACCATACCAACAAAGGAGAATTTCTAAAAGTAAAACCTTAAGGAATGAGGACAAAGTCAATCAATAAACCGACTGGCCATAATCCTATTGTCAAATGACAAGGAGATGGATAGAGTTGTACTTGCACTTCCCTAAAGTTTTCATGTGGACTTTCAACCTCTATTGCAGTCACACCATGATGGGTGGCTCTTATATCAGCTGCAACAAAGAGCGGTTGTGTGGAAGAAATAGGACAAAATTAAAACCTACAAGTAACATAAGTAAGCTTTAGGATAAAGTTCCCTTAAGGGGGAAGTATATAATGCCTCGCATTCTATGCATTTGCAAGACTTGCAATTCACATGATGAAAAATAACATAATAATAAAAAATAAATAAACTAATTATATTACATAAAGTAACAAGAAAAGTAAAGAACAATTAAAATTGAATAAAGTGGAATTAAAGTAAAATCTAAAAGGAGTGTCGATTAATTCAATGATCTCATTGGAGCCCATACCTACAAAGGAGAATCTCTAAAAGTAACACCTAGTGGAATGAGGACAATCTAAATCAAAACCTTTAGGCCATAAGCCTAATGTCGAAAGTTTAGGATATCGATAGAGTTGTATTCACACTTCCCTAGTGTTGCAATGTGGACTTTCGATCATTGCTACAGTCACACCATGATGGGTGGTTCTTATACCAGTTGTAATAGAGGGTGGTTGTGTGGAATATATGGGAAAAATTCAAAAAACTAAAACCTACAAGTAACATAACTAAAGTCAACTTCAAAAAAGCCCCAAGGGTTAGCTCAATTGGTAAGACATGCGAACACTCTCTCAGTACGGGGAGAGGTCACGAGTTTGAGCCTTGAGTCCTTAGGGGTTAGGCCAGTCGTTATTTTTGGCCGACGGTTTACCATCCTTACCATCCACGAAATGTGGGGAAGTATTGGTGGGTTTCCCGTGCACTGTTTCCGCAGAAAAAATAAAAAATAAAAAGAAAAATAAATAAAAAAATAAAAAGAAAAGAAAAGAAGAAGTCAACTTCAAAAAATTCACGTAAGGGGAGAAGTATGCAATGCCTCGCATTATATGTATTTGCGAAAGACTTGCAATTCATATGATGAAAAAATATAATTAATAATAAATAAATAAGCTAATTATATAATAGAAAATAAGGAATAACTAAAATTAAATAAAGTAGAATTAAATTAAAAGCTAATAAAAGATGAACTATTAAATAAAATTTGGGAAGTAATGTAAAAGCTAATAAAAATTGTACTATTGGTAAAGTTACCATAAAAAGGATAAATGCATGGATGACAAGTGGAGTCTACACATGGGGATATTTACATGGATACAACTGAAGAAACATTATTTAATGGATGTTGGGGAGGCTTTGAGGACTTAACTTTTACTTTTGGGCTTTATATTATGGATGAGAATTGATCAACATTGAGAAGATGTGTGGTAGGTGGAGTTACGACCTGCATTGTTTTATTGATTAAGGACTTGAGGGATCTCAATCGTAGACTAAGGGGATGGTTGGGAGGAGAGTTGTTACCCAACTTCAACCGCCCAATTGTTGCTTGTCGATGGATGCTAGATGTTGGAGCTCATTTATCTTCACCATATTCTGATTTGTAAGTCAACTTCATTTACTTAACTCTAGGTATGCCCAATCTATATTTAATTCAACTTTGGTTGATTAACCAATGCATATTTTACTGTGAAAAGCATGATATTGATTGTTATTTAATTGCTTAACTGTCTTCTTGTTTCATCTTAAGGCCACTTGTACTGTGTTATAATGATTTTGCTTAATAGTCCATGTTGTCAAGTTAGAAAGTATAGGTGAGCCTTACAAAATCCACGTGCAATTAGAAGAAAAATTGGAATTGGAAACATGCAAATTCTTGTTTTTTAAAAGGCCAATTGATGCTTATAACTAGATGAATTGTAGACCCCTTCCAAAATAGACTCAACAAAATTTGTTGGCTCAAAACCAACCTTTCAACCTAGTTTTTCATAATCAAGTCTATATGGAAGGCTCCCCTAGAATCCAAAAAAGTTGTCTTCGCTTAGTCCCTAATTCATGTGTGTCTAGATAAAGACCATCATATATCCCATCTTAGTGTGCAAACATGTTCCTATGTCTTATATGGAAGACCGGAGTCCTTGAAAAACCATTTTTGACATTGTTAAAAGGCCAAAGCAACCTACTTTTCTAGCCAATTTTCCATGACCCCTTCCCCTCCAAACTCTACTATCCTAGGAGATAAACATCCTTGGACTGTGAACATTTGAAATTCTTGGCACTTACTTTTAGTGTCCATAAATCTCATAATGATACCCTATTCAGTAGAAAGGATGTAATTTCAAACGTCACTTGAACTATCAAAGTGTTTGCATCACCTTTGTACAATGTAGACTCAAGCATACTCTGCAAACTCTTGGAATTTTCCAGTGGGAATCCATCCATGTACCATATGTTGAGTCTGCCAAACCCCTCCCCAAGCCATTTGTAGTATGTAATCTCATTCAGAGTTCAGGAAACCATGTCAACAAAAAGCAAATCGAAATAGTTGAGAAGGAAGCCACAGTGGCACATAAGGTCGTAGAGATGAGTTCTAATTCCCACTGAATAACAACAAGTTCCCTTGCATCCCACGTAACAATTTTGAAAGCAAGTTGAAAAAACAAAACTTGAAAGAAGGTTCAAGTTCCCCAATGCCAATAGAGTCCCTCGAGAACACAAGGGATAATGATCATGAGTTGTGACCTCATGTTACTAGGGTGGGGCATGCCTCAGCTGGCAAGTTATTTTTATGTAGAATGATTTGATGTTTTGGCAATTAAATGTACTAACTCACCCTACAGGGCTTATTTTTGTTTTACAAGGCACTCTTCTAGTAAAGGCGATCAAAGCGTAATCTTGCTGACCAATTTTTTTCTAATATGCTTATATTTTTTAGGATCTGGAAAATTATTGCAAATATGGCTAATGGGGTATAGTTGAATACCATATCAACTTTTTAGTAACAATTCACTTGTCTATTTTGCAAAATGCTTATTGTACATATCGATTTACAATAGAAATTATAAGCTATTAGAGAAAAGGCTGGTCAACAAGATTAAAAAATCCGATCATGTTGGGTACCAAGAATACTACATACAAGGAAAATAGTAACAATGCTTATTGTACATATCGATTTGCAATAGAAATCATAAGCATATTAGAGAAAGGGTTGGTTAACAAGATTAAAAATATGATCATGTTGGGTACCAAGAATACTACATACATTGAAAATAGTAACATTAAATGAACAATGGGATCCACATGGAACAGAAATAAAAAAAATTCCAAACATAAAATCTAGGTTAAAGCACACAACATTTCAACAAATGACAAACAAAAAAGCAAGATCCTCATTTGATATTTAAATAGAACTCGTATTATTGAAACCTAATGTATTTTAATTGAATCTTTAAAACTATCATTTACTCAGTATTTAAAAGGATGCATGCCAATCACTCGATCAATGTGTTGCTTTATTTATCTATTGTATATAGATGAAGAAAATAGTATAGCATGCTACAACAAGAAATATTTTTAAAATATTAATAGTAGATACTCAGAGTAGCAACTCAAATAGTGATATTAGATATACATTCAGCTATGATGCTCTACAGTCTACTAGTGCCTATAAAATGACAAGAATTTATTACTCAAAATTGAGAAGCGAGGTACAGTAATTACAGGACCAATTAAGAATTTCTTCATTTCAATTTGGAAAGATCATTAAAAAATATGTAATGTTATTTTTTGTGAACTATTACTTTCAAAGTTTCATGTCACTAAACACGGGATTCAAAATGTAACAAAAATGGTAAGCAATATTGCAAAAATGGAAAATAATGGTCAATTATTTTGCTTCATATTAGTTCTCAAAGCAACTACCTACCTTGATTGGATATTTTATTTCACCCTTGTTATTAGTAGTTTTGACAGCCTGAACAACATCCACGACCTATAAATCAAAATCACCAAAACCAAAGCCTTAGTTAGTTACTATGCTGAGCTAACATGAGAATGACAATCAAAATGAAATGTTCCTTTAGAAAAAGCAGTGCAGAAATGAGAGTTTCTAACTCATATTAATTTTAAGCCTTTTACAAGAGCAGAAAACATTTGTTTCATACTACAGTTTGAGAGCATTAAACATCCATCCACAATAGGTGCAACCACTGTGTGCAATGATATTGGAAATTGCTTTTGATATCAGACATGCAGACTTGCAGACCAAACACAAATGGAACCAAAGACACGACTTCAAGTAGAAAACCGACTAAGATAGAAATAAACACGTGGTTATGAATTAAAGATGTGAAAAAAAGCAGGCATGGAGAGAACTTAAAACTAATTTTAGCCATAACCGATATCCATGAAACTATTCAGCCACTAACAAAAGTAATTGGACTTAACATGGAGAATTAATCAGTGAGGCAGAAGAGTAAGGCTTGACTCAAACTCAAATGAATGCCAGAAGTTGAGATGGGAAATTGTATTTTATAATGACAGGTATATCATTTGTCTATTTTGAAATCAAATCAGAGAAGTAAGAAAAATGAGTGTCATTTAAATATTTTCAGTCTTTCATAGACAGATGACCAAGTTTGACTCGTGTTATACTTTTGATCCCAGGTGAATCTCCCTAGTCAAACTTGCAAGTATGAAAGAGATGAGATGACTTAAATCAACTTCCTCAAAGAGCAACATATCAGACTTAACAATTAGTCGGAATAGTCTGGTAACAACACCATTAACACATAATAAAGATTATACAGCTCAAGATAACAGTACTGTGATATCAATGTAAGCTCAGGAATTGCATTAGCTTGCTTAGGCATGTTCATCAGAAAATCAGAAATGTCATGTGCACTGTAGAAATGACAAACTTGATGGCTCCATTTTTATGTTTGGGATTGATACCGAGGGTCAACTGTAGGATATGTCCCAAACCATAAAATTATTGATGTTTTCATCATTTGACTTCCTTCTGGTCTGCAGCCTGCATATTCTAGTTGTAAGGCAGCTCCTACTGTCTTTGTGAGTCAAGATAAGTGTTAGGTAGTTGTATACAATTCAGATATGAAGGATTTCTAGATTCATTCTCTAGTTATCTTTGATGGTAGGATACATTAGAGGGAAGTAAGGGCACTCTCTCATCTCTAAGGAAAAGTGTTTCCCATCCTTGGTAAAAGATTACATGTCCACAAACATATTACAACATAGTTTTATGTCCTGCTCCAAGCTACTTTGTACTAAATTCTGAGTTACAGAGTTTATTTGACTGTTTTCAACAGAAAAAACAGGGCAATGTGCAAGTATATGATAACGTAGTGGCACAGTTGGCCAACGTACAAAAGTATGTTGCTACTATAGGAGAATATTACGAGGAAATTCACCCACAACTTCTTCCAGCTCTACCTTATCAAAATTTTGGAAAAGGAAAACTGGGAGAAGGTGATTCTGCTCAGCAAATTCTCAAAAACATTCACCATACTTCTTATTGTTATAATACAAAGTATATCTAGTTGTCTTTCCTATTTTTCGGTGCGTGCATTCGAAGTAAACAATATTTGGTGGCCTTAGCCTATATAGCTTTGCAATCTCTTTTGGAATATTATCTCATATGTCAAGATTTTACTCTAGCTCTGTGACTACATTGTCCATGTCTAAAGGAGGACTTCCCAAACTAGAATGGATTGGACAAAGCAATGTTTTCCAATGCCTTTGATCCTCCTTACTTCAAATCTCATTGGGCTAAGCAACCCATAAAGCAGGCATTACAAACCATCCATCCAATGCACAAAACAGGGTAAGTGCTTAAAACATATGTTTCCCATTCAAGCAAGATATGGAAGACAAGTAGTGGGACATGTGTGGACTAGGGTCTATGATTTTTCTAGATTACATGAGGATGAGACAAGTGTAGTATGTACTGTCCAGATTGATTTTATGGCAGTTGTTTTAAATTCAAAATAAACAATTATATATATATATATATAATAACTGGTAGGTATGCATGTATAACTAGTAGTTGATGCATGGATAACGGGCAATTCGTGCAACTCCGCATGGAGTACTTGTTCGTGGCACTTAACTTGTGACCTATCCGTGTTCAACGGCCACAAGTTAAGTGGCTGTGCTAGTTATATTTTTTTACCTCAAAATTTTTCCTCGTCATGTTTGCACCTTTACACCTTTAAAAACAATTGCTATTATAAAATTTCATATTAACCATTAAAAAAAAATCCCTTGCATGCCAAAAACTCAAAACATAAGAGACAAAAACATGCTATATGACTCAGCCCAAGGCATAAAGTTGAGTGTTTTAATGCAGTGAAGGAATTTGCTAAAACTCTCTTATGAAATATCCATTGAAACAGAATGGCTGATTTCGAAGATTTAGCTGCCTGAAGCTTATTTCATGGGAATGGGAATGCGCAGCTGAATAGTTGTCACTTCATATTCCCTCACCCTAAGGGGTTTATTCATATGTGGGTAGATAGATCACTGGTTTTGTTTATCAATACACTATGAGCTCATTATGTGCATTTCAATTGGACCTCTTAGGAAGGAGAGACGTTAGGTCCTCCTGTTTTGGGACAAAATCTAAATTCCCATCTACCCCTGTTTCCATGATGCCCCCAACATGCAATCTCCCGGACTCCAACCCACTTGCTCAATTCAAACCTCGAGGGTTACTTTACAGGATAATATTAGGGCACCTCATCATACCAATGCCCAACCAAATGATGATTATGTTGTTGATGCTTCTAATAACAATAATAGCAGAAACATTTTAACAAGAAGAAGAGGGAAATACAGAAGAGGAAGCTACATCCCATTGATTTTGCAGGCTCTACAATACAACGATAGTGATAATATAGAGGAAGCCTTAAAGCCCTGGAAATACAAGATAAGCCCCAAAGAGCAGACAATAATCCTCATAGAGAAACCCACTTGGGAAAAATCCCTGGCCCTCTTTAAGTGGTTTTACATGCAGGAAGACTACAAACCCAGTGTCATTCATTACAATGTCATCCTCAGAATTCTTGGCAGGACTAAAAAATGGGATGAACTCGAGGATTGTTGGACCCAAATGACCAAACATAATGAGGAACTGTTGCCCACAAATAACACTTATGGAACCCTAATAGATGTTTATGGAAGGGCTAATCTCAAGTCAGAGGCTCTGCAATGGCTCCAACACATGGAACATCAAGGGCTTCAACCAGATGAGGTGACCATGAATACTATTGTTCATATGTACAAGAAATTTAGAGGGTTTGAACAGGCGAAGGAGTTTTACAGAAACTGGTCCCAAACTCATAGACCACAATGGGCTCACATATAACACTTTGATCGATATGTATGGAAAGGAAGGCCGCCTCGACGAATGTTCAAATGACTTCTTGGAGATGCTCAAATCAGATATTTTTCCTGACACTGTAACTTTTAATACTATGATTCACATTTGTGGTTCACATGGTCGTCTAGGAGAAGCAGAGGCTCTCATGAATAAAATGGAGGAAACAGGGTGCCATCCAAACGTTATGACTTACAATACTCTTATAGCATTGAATGCCAAGAATAACAATATAGACATGGCATTAACTTATTTCAATGGAATGAAACAAACTGGAGTTAAGCCTAATACTGTGACTTATAGAAATTTATTGCATATACTTTGTGGGAAACACATGATTAGAGAAGTTGAATCCCTGGTTTAGGAGATGGATGAATTGGGGGTTCATGTGGATGACTTCTCAAGGCCTATTATTATCAGAATGTGCATAGAGATGGGGTTACCAATGAAAGCATGGGTTTGTTTTGAAAGGTTTCACCTTCTTGGAGGAATCAACTCCAAAAGCTATGCTGCCATTATCGATGCATATGGAGAGCTAGGGTATTGGTTAGAAGCTGAGAAGGTGTTCGGCTATAGTTGTGAAAGAGAAAGAGGAGCCAAGGAGAGTGTATTGGAATACAATGTGATGATTAAGGCTTATGGAATTGCAAAAATTTATGACAAGGCTTGGAAATTGTTTGAGAGCATGGATAATGAAAGAGTTTCACCGTATGAATGCACTCATAATTCTCTCATTTAGATGTTTGCTGCTGCAAAATTACTAGATGACGCAAAATGCTATCTAATTAAAATGCATGAAGTAGGGTTTGTGCCTAGTTGTGTATCATTTTTGTGTTGTTATCGCTATGAATAGCAATCTAGCCAGAGCCATGGAAGAAGAGGACATTTATAAGGAGGTGCTAAAGATGGGCGTTGAGGTAGATGAAGTTGTTTATAGTGCATTGATAAATGCATTTGCACAAGTTGGGAAATGTGGAGGAGGTTGTTCATTACTTTCAAGTTTCAAATAATGCAAATCCATGGATTTGTAGCAAACTGCACAGTATACAGTTCTTTGATTAAGGTATATTATTATTCTGTAGGTTTATAATTCTTGGTATTAAATAAATTTTATTCAAAATAGAATTTCTGATTGTCTCATATTTGTAATTTTTCCTTTATCAGATGATGGAAGGTAATATGTGGTTGAAAGATACAATTGGTGTTGTACCAAAGAATGCATGGGCAATAGATCACTTTGGTCACTCACCCACTATGGTATATTTGCTTCATCGAATGGGTTTTACTAACATGCTTATTCAGAGAACTCATTGCACAAAAAATTGGAGTTTATGTCGCGGAAAAGTTGGGACAGAGATGAAAATACTGATATTTGTTTCCATATGATGCCCTTCTATTCTTATGATGTGCCACATACATGTGGACCAGAGCCTGCTATATGCTGTCAGTTTGACTTTGGTAGGATGCCTAGTTTTGGCTACGGAGCTTTCCCATGGGGTTACAATCCAGTTGAAACTACTTCTGTGAATGTGCAAGAAAGAGCCTTGAAGCTCTTGGATCAGTACAAATAGAAGTCTACCTTGTACAAAACAAATACCCTTCTTGTGCCTTTAGGAAATGATTTTCGTTACACCACTTTGGAGGAAGCAGAATCTCAATATAGGAATTATCAGACACTATTTGACTATATCAATTCTCACCCAGAACTGAAAGCAGAGGCAAAGTTTGGGACACTGGAAGACTACTTTCAAACTCTTCAAGCAGAGGTGAAGATGAATTTTTCAGAGGAGGTAGATGCACCTGTATTCCCAGGTTTCCCTTTGTTGTCTGGTGATTTCTTTACCTATGCAGATAGGAATAACAATTACTAGAGTGGATATTATGTTTCACGACCATTTTTTAAAGTAGTTGATCGTGTCCTAGAGGAAACCCTCTGTGGTGCGGAGATTCTTTTTTCCTTTGTTCTCAGTTCCTGTCAGAAATAAGAGTGTATGCAGTTCCCTCTGTCTTTTACTGAAAAGTTGGTAGCTGCAAGGCAGAGTTTGGCTCTTTTCCAACATCATGATGGAGTAACAAGTACTGCTAAAAATCATGTTGTAGCAAATTATGGGGAATGTATGCACAAATCTCTTCAGTATCTGCAGAATTTCATGGCCAAGAGTGTTTAGGCACTTATTGAAGATAGGTTTGATAAAGGAGAATACAAGGATGACCAATTGACTGAGTTTGAGAACGAGCAGATCTGATCAAAGCATGACACGCAACCCTTGCACAGAGAAATTGATATTACAGAACAAAAAATCTAGCCTGTAGTTTTTTTCAATCCACTTGAAGAAGTTGTAAATCAGGTTGTAATGGTTGTAGTTAACAAGGTAGATGTTTGTGTGATGGATACAAGACTGTCTCCCCTTGAAATCCAAGTTTCCCCTGAATGGGGTATGAAAAGGAGAAATTATCAACAGGTAGACACCGGTTGTACTGGAAAGCATATATTCCAGCCATGGGTATGCAAACATACTACATTGCTAATGGTTTGGATGAATGTGAGAAAGCTAAGCTATCAAATTTGAAGGTTTTTCATGGATTGCAATCATTCACTTGTCCTGCCCCATATGGATGCTCAAAATTGGAAGGTGATAATGCCAAGATAAAAAACAAGTACCAGACACGTTCTTTTGATGTGAACCATGGTTTGCTACAAGCAGTGAAGCAACATAAAGATGACCGACGCACTGTTTTGGAGGAAGAAATTGCAGTTTACTCAAGCTGGGGTAGTGGAGATTACCTATTTAAGCCAAATGGAGATGCAAAGTCTATTGTGTAGCCAAGTGGAATATTGGATTGCACAGTAGCAAGAATACCACTAACTTCTAACTAGGATTGCACAGTAGCTATGTACTGCCTGGCACAACATAGTGCCATTTACTGATTGTTCAATTATATTTTTGCTACTGATAAAACCTCTTCACAAAATTCAGGAAATAAAAGATCAAAATGGCATCTGATTCTTTATGTTTTTGTTGTTTGTAACCAAATATAAAACTTGGAAACAAATGAAAATTGTGAGGAGGAAGAAGTGGCTAGATTCTGAATTTTAAATGAGAAAAAGTCTAGTGAGACAAGTGTGCTTAAGACAAGAAGCACGGCACAAAGAATCAACAAAAGCAAAAATATATTTTAATATAAACAAACTAATTTTAAGGTGAAATTTATGCAAGAGAATTTAAAAACACTATTAAAAAATAATGAGAGAAGTGGAAATAAAATTACCAAGATGAAGAACAATACAGGGAGAGAAACAATCTTGATCTTGCAGTGCCAAACAACCCTTTTCCCAAGATGGTATAAGGCCTGTGTGGACATTAAAACATATCATTAGAATTATCTCAACAACACATATAATAACAGAAAATCAGAGAAACTTCCACAAGGATGTTATGAATTCATTTGGAGTGGCTCCAGGATGAAGAACAATACAGAGAGAGAAACAATCTTGATCTTGCAGTGCCAAACAACCCTTTTCCCAAGATGGTATAAGGCCTGTGTGGACATTAAAACATATCATTAGAATTATATCAACAACACATATAATAGCAGAAAATCAGAGAAACGTCCACAAGGATGTTATGAATTCATTTGGAGTGGCTCTCACAAAGTAACTACAAAATGATACTTTCAGTTGTAGAAAGGGAATCAAGAAAACAGGTGGTTCTGAGGACGTTTAATAGTAGCAATTTGTCAGTCTTATGGAATAGACCAAGTCCCTTTGTTGATACCTATAATTGTTTTCAATTTCAGAATGGATGAAAACACTAATAGTTGTATAAATTGAAAAACATGCTAGTTGGAGTATGGATGTGCAGCAGAACTTAGTTGGGTTTCACTCCCTTAATGGAATCAGGATGATGCTTATGGAGGTTTTGGAGGAGCTCAGTGTATGATTAAAGGAGGTTATAGCACTGTCATGGAGGCATTAGCTGAAGGTCTTAATATTCAGTTAGGTCACATTGTAACAGAGATTTCATACTCTATGAAGGACTCAAGTCAAAAGGTGGAATAAAGGGAGAGTTCAAAGTTTGGAGTGAGAATAGTCAGGAGTTTGTTGGCGATGCAGTTATGATAATTGTACCCCTTGGTTGCTTGAAAGCAAACACAATCAAGTTTTCACCATAACTTCCGGATTGGAAATTATCCTCCATTCAACAACTTGGGTTTGGTGTCCTGAACAAGGTAATCATGGAATTCCCCAATGTTTTTTGGGATGAGAGTGTAGATTATTTTGGGGCAACTGCAGAGATCACAGAGTTACGAGGTCGGTTTTTTATGTTTTGGAATCTGAAGAAAATAGTTGGTGCCCCAGTTCTAATCGCTCTTGTTGTTGGAAAGGCTGCAATAGATGGCCATAATTTAGAAACCTCCAATCATGTTAAACATGTAGCCATGATTCTCTGAAACCTCTTCAGAGAAACTATTGTACCAGAACCCATTGCATCTGTTGCTACAAACTGGGATGGTGACCCATTCAGTACAGGTGCTTACTCTTATGTTGGAGTTGGTGCTTCTGGAGAGGACTATGATATTTTGGGCAGGCCTGTAGAAAACTATCTATTCTTTGCAGGGGAGGCAACCTGCAAAGAGCATCTACATACTGTTGGTGGTGCAACGATGAGTGGTATTTGAGAAGCTGTCTGAATAGTTGACATTCTGGAAAATAGAGAGGACTCCATGGCAGAGGCTGAGGATATGGCTGCTCCACATAGGCATTTTGATAGTGAAAGAAATGAAGTGAGGGACATGGTGAAGAGACTTGATGCATGAGAGATTTCTAGTGTTCTTTGCAAAGGATCTCTTGATGGGGAACATAAGCTTTTGAGAAAAGATGCTTTACTTCAAGGTATGCTTGGAAATGCAAAGACAACAGCTGGGTGTCTATTTTTAGCAAAGAAGATGCTGCAGTTACCTGCTGCTGCTGTGAAGGCTTTTGCTGGCACAAAAGAAGGGCTTAGCATTCTCAACAAATGGATCATGGATTCCATGGGAAAAGATGGAACACAACTCTTGCGCCACTGTGTATGGTTGTTATTAATTGTTTCAACTGACATGATTGCAGTATGACAATCTGGTATTGGAAGAAAAGTTAAGGAGAAAGTTTGTGTACATACAAGCTGTGATATTCATGTTGTAGCTAGTCAGCTGGTAAAAACGTGGATTGAAGTATTTCGAAAGGAGAAAGCAAATAGAGGTTTCAAACTCCTCAAGCAACTGCATGGATCTGCTTCTAACCCTAGTTCATCAGATACAGTAAAAGCAAAATCTAAATAGCAAAGCAGTGGGAAATATTCTGCCACTTTATCCAATGATGTGAAGGGAAATACAAATCAGTCCCTCTCTACTCCAATCAACAAGAATCTGGCATTGCACTCTGTGCATATGGAAGATGGAAGTGAGCACAAAAAGGAAGCAATATCTGTGGGGGCACAAACCTCGGATCAAGGCCAACCGAAAAATCCCGAGGATTGTGCCCTCTCTAAATTAGAAGTTGTAGCTATTGCTGCCAAAGAAGTAGCTCGAGCTGCCACGGCAGAGGCATATGCAACATAAGAAGATGAATGCAGTACCTTTCGTGAACTTCCTAAGATACCATCGTTTCATAAATTTGCCAGGTGTGAACAATATGTACAAAAGGAGGATTCTGATGTCAGAAAGAGGAAATGGTCTGGTGCAGTGCTTGGGAAGCATGATTGTTCTTCTGAAATAGATTCTAGAAGCTGTAGAGTTAGGAATTGGTCAGTAGATTTTGCTGCTACTTGTGGTAATTTAGATAGTTCTAGATTAGCAGGTCCAGAGTTTGGAAGTGGAAATATTTTTCCCACAACCGATTCAAACATGAAACCGAGAAGCCATTCCAATGATGTTGATAGTCATTCTGACCTTAAGGATTGTATGTTGGTGTGACATATGTTAGGTGTTCCGTTAATGTTTCTCTCACCATATACACAATTTTCAACTTGCACATTGTATTCACAACATATTGAGATATGACACTGATGCTGAAACAATGTTTGTGCATGATAGAATGGTTTATTTGGTCAGAATCACAAAAAATATGCCATCGGGGTGTTTTTAGGTGTTTTTAGGTGTTTTTGCATTCCTTTGTTTATGTTCTGATGTTGAAACATGTTTGCAATTTGACAGAATGTTTGCATTTGAGACACATTATGCCCAATGAAGAGAAGAACAAAATTCATGGACAAGAGGATCCATAAGCAAAAGTAAATTCACCTGGGCATCAGGATCGTGAAGCAGAAGAGCCTTCAGTGCCATGGGGAAATTAGATTCAGTGCACGTGGTGGGAGAAATATGGTATAACTGTCCTGACATAGTTGTTACTGTCCTGAAGGCCCGCTCTCAGAGGACCCACGAGATATTCAACAAGATTTTTGACACTGAGAGAGCAAGGGATCCTAAGAGCAAGCCCTCTGATCATGGGATCTTCATCCTGACAGTCCTTCTGGAGAAAATTAATGGTGAGGAGGGACAAATCAGGATGAACCCTTGCATAATTCCCCACGTAGAGATAACACATCTTCTTCAACATAATGTCTGATGTTGCAGAGCACATGACCATTTCAGTGAAGAGGGATGAGACAAAGATCCCTACGGTCATATATGGTATGAACTTGTATAGCTCCCTCTTTAGATCATCAACTCTCGGTGCTCTGCTCCCTGCTAACTGTCTCAGCTGCATTTTCAGTTCCCCGACTTCTCCTTTCCTGCAATTTTCAAATTTGATGAATTTACAGACGATGACTGTGATCAAATTGAAGGGGGTTTGAAGTAAACTGAGAACCTACCCGGAAAGCTGTAATAAAGGTGGAAGGCGTTGAGATTGGGGGGATCCATGGTTTCTTCCTCCAGTAGCAATGAAAATATAGAAACGAAGAAGAAAACGAGGTTGCAGAGCAGAGAAATGGAAAATGTACCTTCAATACTAGATATAATCAAATGTGTTGCTTCCTCTCCTCTCGCCAAACTTGTTTTTGTTTTCTAATTGACCTTTTTCATAAAAAAACATTTTCATATAAACTTGGACTCATATCTAGGGATAATTTTTTTAATTAATAGCCACATTAAGGGTGAGGTGGAATAGTAGTGAATCATGGAGAATGAGTTGAGGTGGTTTCTAATGTCATGGCCTCCTATGGGGGACATCACTAATGGTCTCAAACTCCATTCAAAGATGTATTATTGATTGGGAATAAGGTTAAAGAGAATCTTGAGCAGGGTGATCAAAGAAATAAGAATAAGTTCAAAAAAAAAATAAGGGGTCATTGGAAAAGTCCCCAAAGAACCCTTAATATGAGATAATTTCACCTTTGGTGGGGAAGTTCAATCATTGTAAATTAGTATGTTGTGGTTTGCAAGTTCTTAGGCATGTGGCCAATGAATGTTCACTAAGATGGAGGTTAAATTTGCAATGGAAGGTGAAGGGATTGATTTAGATCAAGTTAGAAGTGAAATGTTTCTTTATTGCAATCTTTTCAAACACGGAAGATTGAAAACCTTCAAAGGAGAGCCACGTTTCTACACCTTTGTTGGTCGACACTTAAGATATTGGATCAAGAAGTTTGGTCTAGAGAAGGAAGACTTATCCAAGTCCCCAATTTGGTTAAGGATGTACTCTATAGATTTGGAAGGGAATCTTGGAGGGCATTAATAATACATTGGGGGTTTATATGAAATTATATAAAGTCGTGAAACCAAAGTATACCTTGTATGCTCAAAGTTGTGTTTATATAAATGTCTCCCAGGCCCTTTTGAAATCTATTGAGTTGGATTATATGGACAATGGATGGGTTCAAACTGTAGACTATGAGCATCTCCCCTTTCACTAACAAAAAATGGCATGAGTATTGTCATTAACTATGGGACAACCCCCTTAATGTTAAGCATGTGCGGGTGGAAGAGACTGGGAATAGGAACAATGATGGTTGTGTAGTAGTTTAAAGGAAATGGAAGGGGGTGCCACCGGGAAACCCAAACCAAGGTCCCTTGCTTCATTAAACTCACTCATGAGGTGAATAACCATGTGAGGATGGAGAAGGAGGTATATAAACCCAATCTCGAGGAAGAAATAAAGAAGACAATCAAGCTCATAAACTAAAGAGAACTTAATAGCAAATGATACAATACAAAGTAATGAAGCAATGAATCAAGATCATATCCAAGGACGAGAGGATAAAGATAAGAATAAATAGGAGACAAAATCACAGGCTAAATGGAGGAAACTAAAGGAATTCGAGAGTGAAATCACACCAAAGAAATGGAATCAACGGAGGATAGGGAATGAGGAACTTGTGGTAGTTGAAAAATAGTAATAGTGCAAATGACCTTGATACTGAAAAAGGCAAGAGAGCATGAAGAAGATATATAAATTAGAATCAAAGGCAAGAGGAGGATGTGGAAAAAGTGGACATGGAGTTATTATCCTCGCATTATAACAAAACATTTCTAATTGCCCTTTCAGGTGGGCAACTAGTGAATCTACACCAACACATGATAAATGGAAATGGGAGGCTAGGAAAAATTGAAGGATCATAAAGATCCCATAAGAACTCATGAACAAACACAAATTCCACAAAGTTGACAAAGTCTAAGTTGGGAGGAGGGGAAAAACTTGTCAAGGATAACTTGAAGGAGAAAAGGGAGTGATTAATTAACCCGAGACAAACAACCTTACTTAACGAGACATTTCTTCAAACGCCTAGACCTTATAAATGAAAATTCTCTTATGGAACATAAGAGGCATTAATGCACCTAAGAAACAAAGCATTTAAAAAAAAGAGTGGAAAAACTAGACTTAGTGTTTATTCAAGAAACAAAACGTAGAGTGGATAACATGTATAAATTCACCCAAATGATATGGGGAAGATGCGATTGCTCAATTGGAGGGCTAAGATGATTTTAAAGAGTCATGGCAATGATGTAGGATCCCATAAACATGGATCTAGAAAACCAACTTACCACTTAATGATGGATGACTAGCGATTTATATTTTAGACTCAAGGGTAAAGGGCAAGATAACGAATGTATATGGGTCCATCGATCCCCAACCAATTCTAGAATGTTTGGAAAACTTGTGTATGATTAGGATCCTCCCTAATTAGGAACATTGAATCATTGGAGAAGAACTAACCACAACAAAGTCCCTCTTTGAAAAGAAAGGATGAGTGAAAAGGTTGGATGAGGCAAGCTAGCTTCTCCCAAACCTTTTAGAGCATTGATAATTAGTGGATGTATTTCCAAAGAATGTCATCTTCACTTGGAACAATTGATGTGGAGGCCATATGTCACATGTATGCTAAGTATTCCCTACACAGAACCTATGCAATGATGCGGGTTACTATGCAAAGAACATGAGCCCCATAGACAAATGTTCTATCCCAACAACGTGGGTTTTGGTATCAAACCATGGACTAGTGACCAAGAAGCATTCATGATGTGACAAACCTCAAAATGTCCACCATATCCCTATCACGGGAAAAATATGGGCTAGGGCCTCATGGATGGACTATGTAGAACTCGAAAGCCATGTGTTATGGACTAAAACTATGGATCTTCACCTTGGAACACGACTTGGATCATGAGAACCATACTTGGTTTACTAAACCTTCAAATGTGACATCACATCTTACTCACATGCCAAATATTTCCTATGCATGGCATGTGTTGTGGCTTAAGGCCCCACACATGCCATGTAAATTTTAGAGATAGATTCCATGGACTTAGAACCTAGGTTTTTGCACCAAACTATGCCCTTGCCCAAAGAAACATATCAAGTCTTTCATACCTTGAAATTACCACCATATGAAATTTGGAGGCCAAATATTATGTAATATGGGCATGTGTGAAGCCCTGGGCGATGAAACATGGCATGTGATCCCTATAGAAATATATGTTATGGTTTAGTGTCTTTCCTTTTATCCCTAGGCCATGACATGGGCATCGAAAACCATCCTTGTAATGTTAATTCTTAATATCATGGACATATCTCACTCATATGCTAAATATTTCCTATGTAGGGCATGTGTGGTTGTTTGGGGCGCTACACATGACCCATGAGACCTAGAGGAAACTATATGAACTTAGGCCCTAGAAGTTAATCCCAAACCATGGACTAGTTGTAGAAAAATATTCACGATGTTATACATCCTAAAATGGCCACCATATCCCTCTCACAAGCTAAAAAATCCCTCCGTAAGTCCTATGTGATGGACTCGGGCCCCACGCAGAGTTAGGGGTCATTTATGGGTAATTATGGGTAATGAAGGGTAATTAAGGGTTAATTAGTGATAATTTATGGGTAATATGTGTTC
Organism: Larix kaempferi; assembly: GCA_027924585.1. Taxonomy (NCBI): domain Eukaryota; kingdom Viridiplantae; phylum Streptophyta; class Pinopsida; order Pinales; family Pinaceae; genus Larix; species Larix kaempferi. The sequence goes on along the minus strand of BSBM01000994.1, from coordinate 19,560,566 downwards.
AATTATGGGTAAGTAAGGGTCATTTAGGAGTAATTATTGGGTAATGAGCTCTGGTAATTATGGGGTAATTAGGGGTTAATTAGTGGTAATTAGGGAAATATGGTTAATTAATGGTAATTATGGGCCATTTATTGATAAGTAAGGGCCATTTAAGTTATCCAAGGGCTTAGCTAAACCAGTGGTTGCCCATGATGTTGGGAATTTATTCAAGTTCATGGTAGCATGTGCCCATTTCAAATCCCTGTGTATGAGGCACACTAGTCTACATCGATGGGTTTACTAGGGAATATGCCATCTATGAATGTTTGGAAGCATCCCTTAGGTTTCTCCACGAGGTTTTCTTTGGAAAAAAGTAGGGGTCATTTAGAGGTTATCAAGGGTTATTTAGTGGTAGGCATGGATTATTTAGGGGTAATTAGTGGTTAAGTAAGGGTCATTTAGGTGCAATTAGTGGTTAATTGGGGGTAATTAGGGGTCAATTATTAGGTTAATTAGGGTTCAATTATAGGGTAATTAGTGGTAAATTTCAGTAATATTTGAGAGGATGGATATTGAGAACATACCTGCAAAATATATTTAGAGGTAGTCCTTCTAACCCCCTTGCAATAGAAAAAGTCATGAGAATTGAAATTTTGGCAGCAGTATTTAATGCACTGCCTCCAAAAGTAAAATTCTCTTGACTTTTAAGGGGGGGTTTTAGAAAACCACCTTGAAACATATATTTAGGGGCGGTCTTTCTAACCCCTAAACATCATGAGAATTTAACAATTAGAGGTGAGTTTTTACAAGCTACCGCCAAAAGTTCAATTCTCAAGACTTTTGGAGTTTCTTGTTTTAAACTACCTTGAAATAGATCTTTAGGGGGCGTCCTAACCCCCCCCCCCCAATAAAAAAAAGAGTCATGAGAATTGAATTTTTGGGGGCTGTTTTAAAACAACTGCCACCAAAGTCTAATTCTCATGACTTTTTTTTTGGGGGGGGGGGGGTTCTAAAAACCGCCTTCAAAAACACCTTTACGGGGTATTTCTAACCCCCCCCCCCCAAAGTCCAATTCTCAACACTTTTTTTGGGGGGGCGGTTTAGCAAAACCACCTCAAGCCAAAACTGCCCCCAAAAGGGTGATTTGTTGTAGTGATTAATTCACAACTGTAGATCTAGTGAGGCCAAGATCTAATATTGATCGCTGAGATATGGATGTAGTTAAATGTAATGTCCCCTTTTTGAAATTATTTAAAATGGTGAAATTTTCAACTTTTTCCCTAGTTCGACCTTTGACTAGTTTTGAGGTCTAGGTCTCCAAATTGCTCCAAATGCTCCCAAATCTCCAGAGAAGGTGTATGACTGATATTAGGACTTGATTATGATGTCCATGGATGATTTAGGACCATCAAAAGACTTCTGCGAACCCCTTTAAGATTCTGGCCAATGTATGGAATTTTACTAGCAATTTGGGGTTCAAAACCCCCTAGGGTAAGGGTTGAAGTTGGCTCTCCAAATGGTACTGAACCCTCTTGAATTTATGAACAGAGGTAGAGGAAATATAAGGTACAATGTTAAGGTCTCATATGCATCACCATTCAGTTTAATAAGTTTGATACAACCCTCTCCAATCAAATGCAAAAAGACTAGTTTCGACCTTGGTGGAAATGATAGGCAATTTTCTCCAAACACTATAAAAGTGAACAATATGACTCCAAAAGCTTATGCATTGAACATGAAACTCGTATAATAGGTAAATAAAAGTCCATATATCAATAATCAATCAGATATTCACTTATCCATTTGAATTTATCAACACATTATTGGCATACATCAACATAGTGGGGAAATTGGCACCATTTGCTCATTAATAATCAGATTTACGTACTTCCACTTGGAATATCGACTTGGAGACATGATGAACATGAAGAAAAAATAATTTAAATCATATGATAAAATAACGAAGCATCAGAAGCTCCCCCAAAGATAACAATATCTCACCAAGTGGGCAATTCCTCAAGGATCATGAATATGCCAAGAAATAGAAGAATGGTTGTAGAAGCAAGCTGAAAGAGATGTGACCATGAGCTGCCCTGTAGATTCAACCTGTAACAAAAGACTCCATTAAAGCTCCAAATGAAAGGTCTGAATGGCCTTTCCAATCACCAACTAGGATGGGAATCTTTCACACTCGAAATTGGTGCTAAGGCAAGTAGAGTAGCACTCCACTAGCTCTCCTCTCTCAAATGCAAAATGAAAATTCTAAAATGATCAAAAGCTATTCTTCTTCCTCGTGAAATCCTTTTATTAACTTCATGAGGCCTCTTAAGGTCGAATTTACCTCCATGGGCTTCCTCCAACTCATCTTTGTGGTTTAGTAACTCATATGACACTTGTCTTTCCTCTTCATGCTCCAAATCTTTCCCCAAGTAGAATGGCTGCCTCTAACTCCCTAATGCGCCCTCTTTGTGGCTATATTTAGCCCTGACATGTCAGATTTGTCATAGTCTACAATCAGGTCTGAATATGTCATAGAATCTTTATCATTAGTTGTCATAGAGTACAGGGAATATCCTTCCAAGTGGCACACATTGTCTTCCTAACCTCTTCCTCTCCCGATGGGAGTTACTCCTCTTCACCAATTCGACTTCCTTAGCTCATGAACTACCATATGAAACCTCACCAACCTCCAAATACATTTCCTTACCCATATATTCGAATTGGATGAAGTGCATGCCAAATGTGTGGAGGGAATCTAGCCACCTAAGGACTCCATAAGCCTCCAATTGTCTTAATGACCCAATGCCACATTATTTTCTCAACATTTATTATTTATGTTATCCATTTTGTACATTTGGATATAATTTCACATTATTAATAACTTGGACATCATTCTTGGCAATTATTTGACCCTTAGCATCAATTTGACAAACTATTATGAGTATGGCCAAGGGGCTTAGGCCATTGTGACCCAATGTAAAATTTTGGGACATGACATTAAAGAGTCATTAAAGAAGTTGTAAAAGAGACCTAAGGAGAGTGGAGAGGCACACTTTTGAATGAGAGAGATTTTAGAGAGCTGACGAGAAGAGAGAAAGAGAGGTTGCATCAAGGAGGAAGGGATCAATTTCCAAGGAAAGGAAAGTGGCACGCTTCCCAATAAATCCATACATCAAGTTTATGCACTGAAATTTAGGTGTAGGTCATGCAACTAAGACTTGCATGAATTTCAATGCATATTTTCAACACAAAAATTGAGGGACAATCCATACAAGTTGGCACATAAATCGAGGCATGATTTTCTAGGTTTTGTGATTGCTCGTATAGTTCGTACGGATGAACATACAAACTGTACATTTTTGCTAGGCACAAAATTCGAGGTGGAAGTATAGGCCATTATGTTGGTTGGGAACAATTTTTTAGGTATGCTACAGTTTTATTAGATGGTATAGGTGCATTAAATGTTTTGTTTTTATTGTTGTAAAATTCCAGAAATTCTCTGTGGCCAAATTAATAAAATTTATCTTATTGATTGGTTTTCCCTTCGGGGTTTTTCCGGGGGCATTGCTAAGAAAATTATTGTGTCAAATGTGTGTTATTTCTTTATTATTCCATTGTGCATTTTCCAATTTATGACTCAATGTATTTATCCTCATAAAATACATATTTGAATGCCCATAGAATTTTGTGCATTAATCTGCGATTAATTATTTTATTGGAGATAGAAATTAGATATGGGTTATTGTGAAGTTTCAGTGTGTTTACATTCATAAATTGTAGATTTGGAATGTGTTAGATTTCCATGCAAATAAATCCGAATTTATCAATTTATTGGAAGTGCAAATAATTTATGGGTCTTTGATTAAATTTCTACATGGTATCAAAGCTAGGACTCTAAGAAAGTGAATAGTGAAAATCAGTGTTTGACACAATGGCAACAAAAATATTGTTGAGTTATTTCACCTAGCAGATTTGGGCTTGTTGTTGGTTAGTTAGTGAGTATGTCTTTGACATTTTGTTTGTGGTATGAGGATAAGATGGAGGGTGCATTGAATTTCATTCCATGGAAGGAGATGATCACTTTGTTGTTGGAGGAATTTGAGTTATGGGATATAACCAAGAAAGTTGTCACGATTCCCACTGATCATAATCCAATGGTTGAATATAACAAGAAGAATGTGAAGGAAAAACGTATTCTTTTTGATGCAGTGAAAGGCCACATTATGCCTCATGTGACCGGGAAAAAGAATGCCTTTGATATGTGGGATACTTTGATGAAGTTGTACCAAAGTAATAATCAGAACCAAAAAATGGTTTTGAGGGAGAAAATGAGATACTAAGATGGCCAAGACCAACAATGTTACATCGTACCTTATCAGGATTCCTTAGGTACGTGATGAATTGGGCGTTGTTGGTGAGAAAGTGGATGATGCAAAGTTGGTTAAAACTGCTTTGAATGGTTTCTCACAACCATGGAAAGACATTGTGCATGCGATCATTTCCAGATAGAACATGCCTACATGGACTAGACTTTGGGACAATTTCATACAGGAGGAGTAAAGAATTAGCTCCAGACACATAGATCAACAACATGGGGATGATGAGGAGAATGTTTCTCTTATAGAGGAGCAAGTAGAGGCTCAAGAAAGGCCCAGGTGGTGGGTCTAGCTTGAAAGGTGAACATAAGAAGAACGTGAGCAAAGTAAAACGCTTTTCATGTCACAAGACTAGCCACTATGTGAGTCAATGTCCAAACAAAAAGAAGAAGGGAAATGCTGAGACATAAACAACATTATCACCTGAGATTGAGGACTTTGCTAAAAAGTTTGAGAAGGAATTTTCTCTAGGATCTTGTCTTTCATGCAGTGGTAGTGCAAGGTTTGAAGACATTGGAGCATGGGTTGTGGGAAATGGTTCATCTAGCCATATGTCGGTAATGAGGTTGGTGTTCCATAGTGTTTCAGAGATAGACTCATACTACTATGCGGATGGTGGATTTGATACGATGCATGCATTGAACGGAGTTGGATGTGCGAGATTCCAGCTAGAGTCAGCAGTATCTCTGGAGGTGGCAGAGATGTTGTTTGTACTGGTGTTGAAGGTTAGTTCGTTCTTAGTATCATATTTGGAGGATGAGGGATATATCATGGTGTTCCAGTGTGAATAGGTACTTATATATCTAGAGGGAGCTACCCTAGACATAGCAGGAGTGCTTGGTTCCAGACAGGGGAGATCGTACAGGTTGTTGGGATAGCCTGTGGTTGGATCCAAGGGGATCTTGGATTCAAGGTCCGTACTAGTATTAGAGACGGTTGGTTGTGTGGGTTCTTCCAGTACTGTCAGGAGATTGAGCTTGTCTGAGATGACTCAGTTGGATGCTCGAGAGTTTGAGGAGACTCTTCAAAGCATGTTTTGCAGAAATAAGTCTTTTCAACACACGATCCAATGCATGTGGTAGATAGGCTTTTTGGTTTAGAGGGAGCAACTACAACAACGAATGGAGTGATTGGGTTGGAGACAAATCCAGGTGGAGGTTCCAGAAGTACCTTCCTCGCTAAGAGGGAATGTTGATTTTTGTAGCTCGGATAGGTACATACACATTGGTAGTGCTTAGCACGTGGAAGTGTCCAAGCGATAGTCTCTAGGTGACCACTTAAAGTGAATTTATAAAGTGACTTTTATTATTTAATGACTCAAGTGACTTTTATATAGTTTGAGTGAATTAAGTGATTTAAGACATCTCAATGCGAGATTAAGTCACAATCGTAGATCTAGTGAGGCAAAGATCTAATCTTGACCATTGAGATCTGGAGGTAGCTGAAGGGCCATTAAAGAAGTTATAAAAGAGACCCAAGGAGAGTGAAGAGGCACAATTTTGAATGAGAGAGCGTTTGGAGAGCTGAAGAGAGGAAGAGAGGTTGTAGCAAGGAGGAAGGGATCGATTTCCAAGGAGAGAAAAGTGGCATGCTTCCCAAGAAATCCGTATAGCAAGTTTATGCACTTTAGGACCCATGTCCTAATTTTACTAAATTTATAAATAAATCAATGTTTATTTGTTTTCACATTGTTTCAAGTCTCCATTTTGATTTTTTTAACTTTTTTTATTTTTTGGATTTTCATGCCTGTGTAGTGTAACATATTTACACCTACAAGTTTCTATATATGTATTTATTGTTTTTATCTACTTCTAACCATTTATGTTTGTGTAGATGTAGCAACATATAATTTTTGTTTCCATAACTTGAAATAAATATGACAAGGGTAGAAATGATCATTAAACCTATAGGATAAGTACCTCTAAATAGCTAGTAGATCCCCCTTTGTTGTTGCTCCCTTTTGTTGCCCTGCTTGTTGTATGTCTTGTTGTAGCCCTACAACCAAAATCTTTCCCAAACCTTATGAAACTCAACCAGCCCAAACAAGTATGCCACCCTCCCAACTGGCGAGGTCTCGCCGACCACCCAGCTCCAAAGGTACCCCTTTGGACCCCCGAGCCCAAACTGAGTACAAGCCAACTTGTTATATCCCTTCAGAAAATCTCCAACAAGAACCCCCTTCTCCTCTTCTCCGTAAATTTCTATCTCTGCTCTGTAATTTCCCCAAAATATCCCAAGGTGAAGAGATCCCCTTCTCCCCCTCTCCTTCTCAACCTTATCTTCCCCCTTGTCGACTCTTTACCTCTACCATTAATACCCCTTTCTCCCCCATTAATGTTTTCCCTCAAAGTCTTTCCTCGAGCCCATCCCCTATGACTCCCAATAATAATTGAAATATTATAAATGTGTTTGTTGGGTCACCTGCCAACCAACACTTCTCATTCAAATAATTTTAATCCTTTTAATTCGCTTAATCATTTGTTGACTCATAATTCAATATTTCACCATTTAATTAATATTTTAATTAATTAACTCAAATACAATTTAAAAACTTGTTAAATAATGGTATATGGTATTATTTGTAATTTACACCATGGTTCTAAACAACTATGACATAATTATAATAAATTGAGTAATATATTAATTAAACCTTATGGCTATATTTTAATTAATTAATTAATATCGTTTGGTACGTAATTAATCTTACCCTTCCAAGTTAATATTATCCTTACTAACATGACAATCTCCTTTTAACATTTAACCCTTAACCTTTACTAATCAAACTCATTAACATTCAATTAAGCATTACTAACCAAATGCATTATTTACTACTTAAATTAACCGTAACTTGTTTATTAATCAACAATAATTAATCATTAATGGACAATAATTAACATTAATCAACATTAATAACCTTAATCAACAATAATTAACATTAATCTACATTATTAACATTAATCAACATTATTAACCTTAATCGACAATAATTAACATTAATCTACATTATTAACATTAATTATCATTATTAACCTTAATCGACAATAATTAATATTAATCAACATTATTAACCATAATCGACAATAATTAACATTAATCTACATTATTAACCTTAATCGACAATAATTGACATTAATCTACATTATTAACATTAATCATCATTATTAACCTTAATCGACATTATTAACATTAATCAACAATAATTAGTTATTAATCGACAATAATTATCATTATTAATCAACAATATTTCACGCAATTTTTAAATATGTAGGCAAGTTATGTAAGCGTAGCTACTGCTTACATACCTCACGTAAGTACACTAACAATAATAAATCGCACACATCAATCATAACCACGAAACTTATTGTTCATTGACACATGTTTAACATAGTTTGCAAGGTACAGTCTTTTACCTAACTGCATCTTATTAAGTTACGACAATTCATACATTACTAAGTTACGACACATAATCAATCAAGGGTTTTCCACACACACAATTAGATCTTGTTTTCATCTCGACTTCAAGATACACCTATCTACCTACATCATCTACCTAAATCACAACTAACTTCCACATCCTATCCTTTCCTCTGCTGGACTACGTTGAAGTGTCAAGCCATGACCAGCTCTAGCTAGAACCTGTAAGCGGAAGTGTTGACTACATCGACCAAGCTTCCCCAGCAAGCAATCACCAGTCATCATCACACACCTTGGGGAGCACGTCACAGCACAACCCTCCCATGACTCTGGGTTTCGGGGATAAACGGTGGGTAAAGCCTCCACCCCTCTGATGGAACAAGGGACTATGTCTACCCAACATAATAACAACGTTGCACTTGTACTCAGTTTGTCATCATATAACCAATCTGGGCGGTTGAGTTTCCTGAAATCCTACCCCACCCATACATCATAATAAACATCATAATAATGATCATGCGAAAGTAAATAATGCATCACTCGCATACCATTTATCTTTCGGAGTCCATGTCCCCGAGGCTCTCCCACCTCGTAGGATCCAACTATTACTTATCCTTTTAACCTGTAAGTTAGTCTCTGACATATAGTCTAGAATATTGTGCATAAATCCTCAACATGTACACATACATTTCATCATAACATAACAACAATAAATTCATTTATTCGCCATGCACCTGGCATAACATTCATTTATTCAACATATAACTGTAACGGTATCCACATACCCATCATTCAGTAATTTGCATATATGAGACATAATTAACATATGATACATATCTAAACATGACTATTGATCATAATAATATCATCACACACACATATATATCGACAAAATAATAGAACCATATGTCTACAGTGTTGTCAAACCGATGAAGTCTCACAATCAACAAATGCAACATATAATAGTAGTTCAGGTAGTAATGTCAAAATGGGGTGTTACATATACCCACCCTTCAGGAAACTTCGTCCCGAAGTTATGGTCAAAATAGTGTGGGATAATCACGACGCATAGTCTTTGCGTCCTCCCAGGTAGAAGAACCTGGGCTATACCGGTCCCACTGGACCTTAACCTGGTCCAGCAAATGATGCCTGAGCTGTCTAACCCTACGGTCCAATATACGTAACAATTCGACCCTGATGGTCCCCTCGTCTGAAACCTGCAGTTCCTTCCAATTTATTTTATGAGACTCATTAGCTACATAATGTCGTAAAACAGATACATGAAAAACATTATGAGTTTTGTGCAAATGGGGTGGCAGCACAAGACGATACGCGACGGGTCCAACCTTCTCTAAAATTTCAAAGGGTCCTATGAATCGTGGCGACAACTTTGTCCCTTTCCCAAACCGGATGGTACTTTTTCTAGACCTGATGCGGACGAACACTGCATCCCCAACCTTATAGCTTCGGTCAACCCTATGCGCATCGGCATAGCTCTTCTGTCTATCCCGAGCTTCCTTTAACCATTGTCTAATATGAACAACCTGTTCTTCCATCTCCTGAATCAACTGAGGTCCTATAATTACTCGATCCTCTAACCTTTCCCAATTCAATGGTGTTCTGCATGGCCTTCCATATAACGCTTCATATGGAAGCATCCCAATTGAGCTATGGTAACCACAGTTGTAAGCAAACTATACCAAAGGTAAGTGCTTTTCCCAATGAGTCTGTTGATCCATGACATACATCCTAAGCATGTCCTCCATCACCTGATTCACTCTTTCTGTTTGCCCATTTGTCTCTGGATGGTAAGCAGTGCTTAGGTTCAACTGAGTACCTAACACCGACTGCAAACTTGTCCAAAACTTGGACGTAAACCTCCCATAATGTCGTCGCCTGACCTCGCCCCCGACCTACTCGCGTTCTTACCATGTTTATCCCTGTAACATGACATAATATGATAATTAGCATATGATGACATCATGACTATGTTACTATTTAAACTCAACTGTTAGTCTCAAAGAGTGCGTCGGACGATTGTTTTTGCGGGCGTTTTTACTCTAAGAGCTATAGTTCTAGCGTTTCAGTCAGGCCATCTTGAGGCCACCCGATACTAAATCTACTACAATAAGTCTACGTAAGTCATGTATCGGATTCCATGCAATCCCCATTAAGTCGCAATTTAACCCTTCATGAAATTTTTAATTAATTTTTAGTACCTCGTTTCTTATTAATAACTATTTATTAATGAAATTACCGCCTTAGTTTACCTTAACCCAAACTCCATTAACATTATACTAGCATTATAATGCTTAATTTAACCTTAATTATTAATAATTTAATAATAGCCTACCCTAAGTTTTAAGTCTAGAGACGTGTTTATTAAACATATCTATCATGGAGTAGAATCAGTGTCCTAGCGATCAGCTCGTCATGTTGGTCTGTTAGTGTCTCGTTTTCGAGATTCTGTGTCCGTCTTGCCCCTTCGACAATAGGTCGAAGTTTTGGCAAGGAACATTTTCAAAAAGAAGATAAGCTAATTAGTGTTGATTCCACCTTACCTTAATCAATTAATTAAAAAATTGATTGAATAATTATTTTATACTTTTATGAGGTAAGAAAATATATAAATCTCAATTTAAAAAAAAAAAATTATAACCCCCCTTTTTTAATTTTTTTTTAATATTATTATAACCCCCCCCCTTTTTTAATAAAACATACTTTCATACCAAAATATATAAACCTCAATTTATATATGTAATTTTATTTATTTTTTATTACCAAGTAATAACAATTAAATAACTAAATTTTAATAACAATTAAATAACTAAATTTTAATAACAATTAAATAATTAAATTTTATTATAATTTTTTTTTATAACCCCTTTTAAACAATTAGTAATTCGAATATATATATATATATATATATATATCCCCTTTTTTTGTGTGTGTTTTAAACTATTAACATAATACTATTTTTTTAAAATAAAACAAATAATAATTTGTTTAAACTATATATATAAAAAACTCACCTATACCTGCTTACCTTAGCCTAAATTACTACCACACGACTTTCCCCTCTAGTCCACTGCCATGCAACAAGCAAACCCTAAAAGGGCCTAACCCAAAGGTTTCCTGTCATTTCGTCTTCCGCTCATGAGGAGTTCGGCTCTGCAACTGGGCGGGCAGTTGGCAAGGACTCATGCCTTCCAACCAGTCTCAATCCCAACACCACTCAATGGCGTTTCCATCCAAGATATGGCTCTATGGTGGGGTGTAGTCGATGTCTTTCGGTTGAGAGGAGGTACAGAGCTCCCCAAAGAGAGTTGCAAAGTATGGAACTATTGGTATCTCGTAGGTGAGCAGGTAAGCTCTGAATTAGTACGTATTAAATTTTTTTTTTTTATTTTTTTACTCAGTTTTGTTTTTACACTTATGGGGACTAGAGTGGCAGCTTCCCAACTGGGCACCCCCTCCTCCCCTTCTCTGCACACACCGGCTTCCCCATGCTAGTCGGGTTGCATGCTCGCGGCCACAGCATGCGCTGCTTGGTCGGGCTGCGCCTAGGCCGCACTAATCGAGCTGCTGGCCTAAGGCCGTGCTCAGGCCGCACTGGCCGGGCCGCCCTTAGTCGCAAGTAGCTTCTGGTCGGCCGGCTCATGGGCGCCATAGGGCTGCGCCCAGGCTGACCCATGGCCGCCGACTACGCCCTGGCTGGCCCATGGTCGCCCAGTACGCCCATGGCCGTCGATGGGCTGCGCCCTGGATGGCTCATGGCCGCCATAGGGCCGCGCCCTAGTTGGCCCATGGCCGCCGCAGGGCTGCGCCCTACCACCGCCCTGCATGGCTCCACAATTCGATTTTTTTTTTATTATTATTTTTTTTAACTATGTAATTTTTTATTTTAGTTTTTAGTTTTAATTTTTAATATGTATAAACAATTTATACATTTAAAAAAAAAAAATTGTCTAGTTTTTTTTAATTTACATTTAAAATCTCCTTCTTCTTTGTTTTAATTGAAATTTAAATTAAATTAATTTAAATTAATTTTTGTTTTCCATATATGTATAAATTTCTGGTTTACATATATATATATAATTTTTTTTTTGTTATGTTTATATATAATATATATAATTTGGTGTAAAAAAAAAATTGTGTTATAATCCATGTATACAAAATACATATAATTTTTTTTGAATTTAAGTTTAATTTAAATCTAATTTTTTTTTTTTTTAACACAAGTGGATAAAGGCTTTATATGAAAAAGGTGGAGCAGATTACAGAGATATGGGGAGGCTATTCTCAAAAGACCAGAGCTGTTGAGACAATCTCATCAATTGCCAGCCTCTGTAGTTCAAAATCGGCCTTATGCCTATTACAATTGGAAAAACTTGCAGAACTATTATAACTATAGATATTGACGAACTGCCCTAACAGGATGCAACAAAAATAGAACATATAACTAGTATTGAAAACTCCAGACCAAAAAAAGAACAACTCAAACCCAGAGCGCTAGTTTTCATGGTGGTTTCGGGAAATTTTGTCTTTGTTGCCAGTAGTTGTGCCTGCATTTCGATCGTCTATATTCAGGATGACCGAGGGACTATTTCCACTGTTGGTCCTAACACAATCCACTTTTGCTTCTACAATTCGAAGACAGCTGTAGAATGTATCGTATTTGCTCATCAATTTATCAAAACAATCTTTCATCTTACCCGTGCTTGAGCGAACTTCTGAGTTGGAGATTTGAACAAAGGTGGCCAAGTGAGAGATAGATTTCTTCATGTCCAGGAGATCTCCCCTGAGCCAATGCACTTGTGCATCCAGATCCGGAAGATGAGAATGTAGTTCAGGGGAAGGACTTCCCTGCCCTTGAGGAGAATCCAGACTGACCAGACCCCCAATGTCGCCATTAACATGCTTCCAATTCTTACCACCTAATTCACCACGACTGCTACGAAACAGTTGTGGAGTTACACCATGACTGAATTCATAAGGGGTCGAGTGTAGGCCAGAGTCCAGGGTCTTTCCAAAGGCGAAACCACAACCAGGGAACTGCGCCAGGCTCCTGCTGCCCTGTCCATGACCAGCTTCTAGGGGCACCCATCTTCTTCCGCTGCCATACTCATCCATATTAGGCTGGTTGAAGCAAGCCATTTTAGTCACTCCACCCCTAAGGGGGTCATTGCTGTCAGTGCCATGGAAGAGTTCAGAGAGATAGCGCTTCGGACCGCCATTGTAAGCCCCCAGGGCTGCCCCTGAGAATTTTTCTTGCATTTTCGGCAGTGCTGAGCAGGTGGGAACTAGTTGCAGTCCTCCATAGCTGGCGAGGACAACAGAATACCGGAGACTATGTTGAAGGGAAAGGCACAGAGAAACAGGGAACACAAACGTAGAAGGGTTCGCATGGAGCTAGAAGCTTCGCCACCCTGCATGATATAGCTATCCACCACCTTGGAGGTCGTGCACATTAAACTCTCGCATGCGATCCAGGTGGTCTCTGCCAAGGATAGTCGTCGATTCAGGGGAGAGGAAGTTTGAAAGGAGCGGGAGGATCTAGGAGGGATATGGAGAATTAATGAGGTCGATGGGAGGGTCATGAGGGGGGAGGGGGTGAGGATCAAGGGGTTAGGGAAGAACAAGTTAAGGCACCCAAGAATCCACCTTAAGTCTACCATTGATAAGAACATGCCCACAATTCAAACATGTGTCGACACTAGCCATAGAGTCAGCGGAATGGTTGTTTTTTCTTAGGATGTGGCGGAATGAGAGGGAGTGAAAATATTTAGCCAGAAGGATGAAATGCTGATGCATCGTAGAGACAGGTTTCCGGTGAAGATTGACTAAAGGTATAGCTTCTCTAATCACTATCATTGAGTTTCCAAAGACCACGAGGTCCTTGATATCGTTGCTTCTTGCAATGTCCATCCCTTTTATCAAAGCTAACCATTTTGCTTCGTTGTTAGTTCTTTTTCCAATTCCCCAAGCATAGTCACTCAATTTGCTTCCATCGGAGTCTGTAAGGACTCCCCCCGCACCTGCCAACCCGGAAAACGTATTAACATCTAATTTAAATTAAATTTGAATATATATATATATATGCCTAATAGGTTCTGTCCATATATATATATATATATATATATATATATATATATATATATATTTGTTTTCTTGTTTTACTTTAAATTATAACTTTGTTCAAATGTCTAATTCCTTGTTTATATATACATATAAAAAAATGTATAGATTTTTGTTTTGTTTTATTATACTAAACAAAATTTGGTACGCAAATGTATTGGTATATATGTGTTTAACAAATTATCTTCATCCCCCTTTTAATTCACTTGCAAGAGCAATGGATAATTTACCCTAATTATTTATTTTTCTTTGTTGTTATTATAACCATAAGTTCTAAGTCTTCTCTTGGTTTTGTGCAGGTCCAAGACTTCAACAACCCGTAAATACTTGCATAGGAGTCATGTTTTCTAGTAATTTTTTTTTTAGTGTTCTGTTCAATATAGTGAGCCCTCTGGTTCCAGATTTGGAACCATGGCTCTGATACCATATGTAGGACCCATGTCTTAATTTTACTAAATTTATAAATAAATCCATGTTTATTCGTTTTCACATTGTTTCAAGTCTCCATTTTGATTTTTTTTAACTTATGTTTTTTTTTGGATTTTCATGCTTGTGTAGTGTAACATATTTACACCTACAGGTTTCTATATATGTATTTACTATTTTATCTACTTCTAACCATTTCTGTTTGTGCAGGTGTAACATCATATAATTTTTGTTTCCATAACTTGAAATAAAATATGACAAGGGTAGAAATGATAATTATACCTATAGGATAAGTACCTCTAAATAACTAGTAGATCCCCCTTTGTTGTTGCCCTGCTTGTTGTATGTCCTGCTGTAGCCCTGCAACCAAAATCTTTCCCAAACCTTATGAAACTCAACCAACCCAAACAAGTATGCCACCCTTCCAACTGGCGAGGTCTCGTTGACCACCCAGCTCCAAAGGTACCCCTTTGGACCTCCTGAGCCCAAACCGAGTACAAGCCAACCTGTTATATCCCTTCAAAAAATCTCCAACAAGAACCCCCTTCTCCTCTTCTCTGTAAATTTCTATCTTTGCTCTGTAATTTCCCCAAAATATCCCAAGGTGAAGAGATCCCCTTATCCCCCTCTCCTTCTCGACCTTATCCTCCCCCTTGCCGACTCTTTACCTCTACCATTAATACCCATATCTCCCCCATTAATGTTTTCCCTCAAAGTCTTTCCTCGAGCCCATCCCCCATGACTCCCATTAATAATTGAAATATTATAAATGTATTGGTTGGGTCACCTGCCAACCATCACTTCTCATTCAAATAATTTTAATCCTTTTAATTCCCTTAATAATTTGTTGACTCATAATTCAATATTTCACCATTTAATTAATATTTTAATTAATTAACTCAAATACAATTTAAAAACTTGTCAAATAATGG
This sequence comes from Larix kaempferi, assembly GCA_027924585.1. Taxonomy (NCBI): domain Eukaryota; kingdom Viridiplantae; phylum Streptophyta; class Pinopsida; order Pinales; family Pinaceae; genus Larix; species Larix kaempferi. The sequence goes on along the minus strand of BSBM01000994.1, from coordinate 19,545,301 downwards.
TATATGGTATTATTTGTAATTTACACCATGGTTCTAAACAACTATGGCATAATTATAATAAATTAAGTAATATATTAATTAAACCTTATCCCTATATTTTAATTAATTAATTAATATTGTTTGGTACGTAATTAATCTTACCCTTCCAAGTTAATATTATCCTTACTAACATTACAATCCCCTTTTAACATTTAACCCTTAGCCTTTACTAATCAAACTCATTAACATTTAATTAAGCATTACTAACCAAATGCATTATTTACTACTTAAATTAACCGTAACTTGTTTATTAATCAACAATAATTAATCATTAATGGACAATAATTAACATTAATCAACATTATTAACCTTAATCGACAATAATTAACATTAATCTACATTATTAACATTAATCAACATTATTAACCTTAATCGACAATAATTAACATTAATCTACATTATTAACATTAATCTACATTATTAACATTAATCATCATTATTAACCTTAATCGACAAAAATTATTATTAATCTACATCATTAACATTAATCAACATTATTAACCATAATCGACAATAATTAACTTTAATCTACATTATTAACATTAATCAACATTGTTAACCTTAATCGACAATAATTAACATTAATCTACATCATTAACATTAATCATCATTATTAACCTTAATCGACATTATTAACATTAATCAACAATAATTAGTTGCTAATCGATCGACAATAATTAACATTATTAATCAGCAATATTTCACGCAATTTATAAATATGTAGGCGAGTTATGTAAGCGTAGCTACTGCTTACATACCTCGCGTAAGTACACTAACAGTAATAAATCACACACATCAATCATAACCACAAAACTTATTGTTCATTGTCACATGTTTAACATAGTTTGCAAGGTACAGTCTTTGACCTAACTGCATCTTATTAAGTTACGACAATTCATACATTACTGAGTTACGACACATAATCAATCAAGGGTTTTCCACACACACAGTTAGATCTTGTTTTCATCCCGACTTCAAGCTACACCTATCTACCTAAATCACAACTAACTTCCACATCCTATCCTTTCCTCTGTTGGACTACCCTAAAGTGTTAATCCATGACCGGCTTCAGCTAGAAATCGTAAGCGGAAGTGTCGACTACATCGACCAAGCTTCCCCAGCAGGAAACCACTAGTCATCATCACACACCTTGGGGAGCGCGTTGTAGCACAACCCTCCCATGACTCTGGGTTTCGGGGATAAACGGTGGGTAAAGCCTCCACCCCCCTTATGGAACAAGGGACTATGTCTACCCGACATAACAACAGTGTTGCACTTGTACTCAGTTTGTCATCGTATAACTAATTTGGGCGGTTGAGTTTCCTGAAACCTTACCCCACCCATACATCATAATAATAATCATGCGAAAGTAAATAATGCATCACTTGCATACCATTTATATTTCGGAGTCCATGTCCCCGAGGCTCTCCCACCTCGTAGGATCCAACTATTACTTAGCCTTTTAACCTGTAAGTTAGTCTCTGACATATAGTCTAGAATATCGTGCATAACTCCGCAACATGTACACATACATTTCGTCATAACATAACAACAATAAATTCATTTATTTGCCATGCACTTGGCATAAGATTCATTTATTCAACATATAACTGCAACGGTATCCACGTACCCATCATTCAGTAATTTGCATATATGAGACATAATTAACATATGATACATATCTAAACATGACTATCGATCATAATACTATCATCATCACACACACATATATATCGACAAAATAATAGAACCATATGGCCACAGTGTCGTCAAACCGACGAAGTCTCACAATCAACAAATACAACATATAATAATAGTTCAGGTAGTAATGCCAAAATGGGGCATTACATGCACTAAATTTCAGGTGCATGCCGTACCACTGAGATTTGCACAAATTTCGAGGCAGTTTGTTACTACACAAATTGAGGGATGGTCCATACAAGTTGGCATAGAAATCAAGGCACAATTTTTTGGGTTTTGTGATGGTCTATATAATCCGTATGGACGACTGGACAGGTCGTAAGATTTTGCTAGGCACATAATTTGAGGTGGCCATATAGGCCATTCTGCTAGTTGGGCACAATTTTCGAGGTTTGATACAATTTTTTTTTTAATAACAAAAACTGTTATAGAATTTATTTATGGACAACGACATAGCCGCCAGATCATTACAATAGAAAAAGAATCAAGCAGATTGAAAAATGAACCTGAGCGAAATAGAGAGAGATTTGAGCCAGCTTAAACTTGCAATAATCGAATCTCCCAGTTAAGGGTTCGACTGATAACCAATAAACCATTTCAACGCCAATCCTTCTTTCCCGAGGGACGTGAATTGGCTTCCTGATGATCATGCTTAATGGATTTGTGATCGAGTTCGCAGACAGAGAGGTTTGAAAGAGCTCTGAAATGAATATGAGGGCTCGCTGGGAGAATGAATTCCACATTTTGGGCAGTTTGTCCACCACCGAGTCGAGAATTCTCCACCTGTCCGAATAAAAAATGCCTTCTGCTAGGTTTATACATGGTCCAGCCTGGTGGTTCATCGAGCTTGAGATCTTAAGGGATGATGAAGGGATTAATAATTCCATTGGTTTTTAGAGTCCCTTTGTGCATAGGGACTGCCTCATTAGTAGCAAGGCCTGCTTCTCTATTGAGATTTCGCAAAATGTGGAAGAACTCAATTATGTGAAAGAGGTTCATGAGAGTCTTGATTTTCTCGAGAATATGCCTGAGCCTCATGTTATTGGGTCGGTTGTTGTTAATGAGTGCTTGGATCACCAGCCTTGAATCGCCAAAGACATTAATATCTCTGATTTCCCTTGTCTTGGCTTGGTACAACCCTTGCCATATTGCTAAGGCTTCAACAGTGTTATTGGTATCTTCACCAAGACCTCAGGAGGAATGGAGTTCAGGGGCACCACTAGGGCCTAGCAGCACCCCACCTCCTCCAGCCTCCCCAAGATTCCCTTTGGAGGCCCCATCAAAGAACAGGGTATGCCCCTTTAATGACTACTAACACTATTTAAAGCTTAGGACATCCATCCTAATTTCCCAATTTTCCAGATTATTAGTAGCAAGAATGTTGGTATGAGGGGAGGGGAGGATTTTACTCAACCAAGCTTCTTCATCCCCATTCAGCTTGCATTTGTTCTCCGGCATCAGTAGAGAATTTAGAAAATCTCCCATCAAAGCTTGAGCTTTCGTAGCCACATGGGATGCATGGGATGCTTTATTTTTGAATATACGACCATTTCTTTCCAGCCAAAGTTCCCATAGGATAAATTTAGGAAGAACTAACCAGCAAGCTTTGATTTTTTTATATATTTTTTTAAGTGAATAGGGATATAGAGAGGCCCATTCACTTAGTAGAGAAGGAACCGTCTCTGGAAGAGCAAGCTGATTCTCCCAAGATCCTAAGACATGTGTCCAGACCCCTGCTGCAAAGGGGTAGTTTAGCAATAAGTGATCCGCTGTTTCTTCTGACAACAGACAGAATGGGCATCTCGTCGGCCCTTCCCTTCCTCTTTTTTTGAGGTTTTCTCCAGTTAGAATGTTGTTGTGGGCCAACTTCCATATAAATATATCGATTTTTGGGAGACTTTTGAATCTCCAAATTTCTTTCCAGATAGTTAGATTGGTGGGGACATTTGGAGTTGCTTTGATCTGCTTATAACCTTCAGTCGTAGTGTAAATTCCAGATTTTGAATCCCAGCCTTGTGTGTCCTTCAGTTTAGCAGCTACTGGAGACTTCCCATGTAGGTAGGAGATCAGATTGCGTTCTTCATCAATCATCTGGTTAGGGCAACCTGGAAGTCTCCATTCCTTCCATGAGTTGGGTCTATCTTATTCCAGACGAAGATATCCCAAAGGGTGGTGATGTTGAGAGATTTGTAGTGAATTTTCATATTGGAGTTGTTTGATAAGGAGTCCACCGTAGTTCCTCCAAGAATTGAATCTTCCCATATTCGAATCTTTTTCCCATTCCCCAGAATCCAAGTTAGGAGAGGCTGGAAGAAACCTGATTTTTTTTTACATATGTTAAAAATCGAGGAGCCTTTCCTTACCTTTGGCGGGTTATCAAGGCAGATTGTGCGAGGTCCTGTGTAATATTTCTTCCATAGGGCATCCTTGCTCCAAGTTAAGTTTGTTGTTACCAAATTCCAGAGATGCTTCGCCCCAAGAGCTAGATTATGGGATCTAAAATATCTGATTTGGAGGCCCCCTTCTGAGATTGGCTTGGTGACTTTTCCCCAGCTGATCAGAGGCAGCTTGTTATCATTGTTTTTACCACCTTTCCAAAAAAATATTCTAAGGATTGCTTCCATCTTATTAATGAATCCGATTGGGGCCAAAAGGATTGAGCTTTGGAAAACTGGAATGCTGAGAAGAATTGATTTTATCAGGACCAACTTTCCAGCTTTGTTGAGCCACTTTGCTCCCCAATTGTTGATCTTGTTCTTTAGCTTGTCAAGGAGAGAGGTCCATTGCTCAGATCTAAAAGTTACTCTCGAAATGGGCATTCCTAGGTATTTAAAGGAATTCCATTGAGTCTTCCCCTCCATTTCCAGAATTCTGGTGATGGCCGTCATTTCTATATTGGTACAATTCCACCCATATATATGGTTTTTTCTGTAGTTTATCTAACTGCACGAGGCTTCCTTATAGAGATCAATCTCCCTTTTAATTCTCCTAGCATTAATTATGCTGGCTCCTCCTAATAAGAGTGTGTCGTCTGCGAACTGGGCATGGTTGATCTCTTTGACTCCACGAGCAATTCTGATTCCCAATAGTTCTTCTTAGTCTCGACAATGCTCTAGTTGAAAGCTAAGGACTGAAGCTTGAATGGCATACAACAGAGGTGACATCGGGAAGCCTTGGCGCATCCCCTTGCTGGCTTGGAAGAACTCAGCAAATCGCTCATTGATCAACGGGGCTATACAAGGGGAGCCTATACAATCCTTTACCCAATTGATGAAATCGGGGGAAAATCCGAATTGGAGCATTACCTAAAACAAAAAGTCATGTCGAACCCTGTCGAAGGCATTAGCTAAATCTAATTTGACAATCATACCTTTTTCACCTCGTTGATTGCTGGAATGAATTGCTTCTTGGACGAGGATGGTGTTATCAGCAATGTTTCTGCCTTTGATGAACCCCCCTTGATTCTCTTGAATGATGGCAGGGAGTATGTCTTTGACTCGATTGGCGATTACTTTGGTGATGAGATTATATCCAATATTGCACAGAGAGATTGGATGGTATTGGTCAAAGGAGATGGCTCATTTTTCTTTAGGAATAAGCGCTAAGAATGGCGAATTTGTGCTCCCACCAATCCTATGACATTTTTGAGATTTTAAGACCATCCTATGTAAGTCTTTTTTGATGATTGGCCAACAAGCATTGATGAACCTAGCGGTAAAGCCATCCGGACCGGGGGATTTATCCGGTTCCATGTTTCCAAGGGCTGTCTTGATTTCTTCTATGGATACCAAAGCCATAATTTTATGATTAATATCCTTCGTTACCAGATTTGGGACAAGATCAATAATATTCTTCCTTCTTTCATCGCGAGCTTGATTATTTTCTGAATACAACTCTTCAAAGTGCAGATGAGCAACATGTTTGATATCGCTGAAGTCCTTTATTATTTGGTTGTTTCTCTGAATTTCTTTGACCAAGCTATACTGCCTCCTTGATTCAGCTTGCTTATGGAAGTAATTGGTGTTCTTGTCACCAGCTTGAAGCCAAAGACTTCTCGATTCCTACCTCCAATAGTCTTCCTCCTCTCTGCAAGCAGCATGTAGCTTCCTTTGAAGTTCCATTTCATGTTCCATATTCTCCTTGTTGATCGGGCTTTCTTCCAATAGAATTTCATGTTTTTCCAGTTGGGTTTGGACTTCCATCCTTTGCTGTCAAGGAGGTTTTATATTTTTGGCCCAATTCTTGATTTCTTTTTTAATTCGCCTCAACTTTTCTTCCCATACATATAAAGGTGATCCTGTTACTGGCATAGACCAGACTTTGAGAACAATCTCATGAAAGCCTTCCTTTTGAATCCAAGATGGGCTGAACCTGAAGGGGATTGGCCCCAAGTTGTTTTTGTTTTTGGAGATTTCTAGAAGAATAGGCTTGTGGTCAGATGCATTGAAGGGCAGGATTTTAGATTCGACATCCAATCCAAGAAGGAGAAAGGAGCTGTGGACTAGAAATTTGTCCAGTCTAGCGGCTATATGCCCTGGACCCATTCTCTTGTTCGTCCATGTGAATTTGCCTTTGGAGGGCTTGATGTCTTCAAGCTCCCATTCATGCATGAGATCTTCCACTGTTTTTCGGAACTAGTCTCTTATGATGGAGACCCCTCTTTTTTCCTCAAGGGACAGAGTTACGTTAAGATCTCCTGCTAAGACAATATTCTCCATTTGGTTAATTCTGAGGAAGTCTTGGATGAGGTTCCAACAGTCTTTTTTTTTGGATGTAAGATTCGAGACATAAATGTTGAACAAGAGATTTGATTCCTTGTGGAGGAGTTTAGTGTAGATCCAGTGAATACATATGTTAGAGGCTAACAGCTTGAATTTGTCCTTGTTCCATAGGGTGCCTAATCCTCCGGATGCGCCTCTTGAACTGACCGCTATTCCTTGTCCATTTTTCCAAAAAATTTCACTTCTTTGGAGAAAAGTTAGTTCCTCCATTTTAGTCTCCTGGATAAGTAGGATGTCCGCACTTGAAATGTAAAGGATATATGTCATCGATTCTTCCTTGGATCTACTTCCCAACCCCCTACAATTCCATGAGACTACCTTCATCACTTACTTTCTTGGATTGGAAGGGGCCCCTTTGGTGGGCTGCCCTTGGTGTCTTTCACTGCGAGTGATCATCATTTTTTCCAAGGTGGGTTGGGATCCCTGGAGCTTCTCTTTGTAAGTGGCCCTTTCTCTTCTTTCCTTTGTTGATTTCCTTCCTCGAGTGACTTGCTGAATGGAGTATTGAGGTGACTCTATTTCTCCTTCTTCTTCCTCTGTGTCTTCTTCCTCTGTTTCTAGCTCATGGTTGTCTATTTTTTCGCCTTGTTCCTGAGAGGACGAGAGTTCCTTGTTTGGTTGAATTTCCGCCTCTGTTTGCTTTCTGTTTTTTTTATGACGGTTCATCCGAAGCACAGGCCTCAGATTCTTGGTTTCCTAATAGTTCAAAACTGTTTCCTGTCGATAGTTTTTCCTTTGATAGTTCCTTTTCCTTTCCGTATTTGGCTATGGGCTAGTTAGGATTGATGTTGTTTTTCTTGAGAGAGTTTTTTTGGATTTGCCTTTGATCTTTTTGCTAGTTGCCATCCTTCCCCTGCCTCTTTTTCCTACTGATTTGAGTGGGCCTTTGGGAAGTTCTTTTGGAAGTGACCATGTTCGTGGCAACTTCTGCATTTAAAAGGTAACTGTTTGTAGTCCAACTTCTGAAAATGATGCCAACCACCTACGATGAGCTTGATGGCTTCAGTGAGGCCAACTTCTAGATCCACTTCTACATAGATCCGGGCACAGGAGTACTGACCCTTGGGATCAGCTTGATTTATGAATTTCCCTATTCCATTCCCTATTGATCTCAGAGACGGAGAGTTCCAGCAGTGGATCGGAAGACTGGGTAAGCGCACCCAGACAAGGATTGCTTTGGGTACATCAAGTTCTGGATCAAAATCAAGTGTCCACTAGTTTAGATACAGGCCTTGCGGTCCCATGAAGTAAGGACCGCTTCTGAAGATCAAGTCTCTATCACCTTTTGAAATGAATTCGAAGAGGAAGAAACCTTTTCCTATTGCATAGCAGGTGACGTCGATAGAGATTAGGGGCCTCTAGTTCTTTTGGATCCAGTTGTCCGTGGTACGGGGAGAGGGGCAAAGCCCCGAGAACTGACCCACCAGTGCTCGATCTGCCAGGGAAACAACTACTCTCATAGGTTGATCTGGTGGAAGGGCGATTGTCGGAACTTCCTCCAGTTTCTTTACAAATTTAGGGATCGGTTGTAGCATCGGCTTATTCCCATGAGTATTGACCAGTGTCTTGAATTCTTCGACATTAGCTGCAGGGGAGTGAGCGGAGGTACGTTTCCAGAGGACCCCATGAGCCAACCCTAATGCAAACGCATGGAAAACACCAGGCTCAATGGAAACCAGATCGCCAGTCTAGGGACCAGTACAGGGAAGCCCAAGTGGGCCAAGCCAAACCCCGTTGTGGATGGCCGCCAAACAGTCGAGCTTCCCGGCGGTCACTCCGACCCAGTTCAACCTTAGCTATCTCTGCCCATACTATGCCTAAAAAGCACGCAGCCAAAAAGAGCCCGCAGCCTAAAATGCACGCGGCCTAATTAAGCCCGCAGCCTAAAATGCATGCAGCCAAATCTGTCCATGGAAGGAATATATTCACCAAACATTTGATCCCCTATAATGATACAATTTTATTAGATGGTACAGGTGCATTAAATGTTGTGTTTTTATTGCTGTAAAATTCCATAAATTCTTTGTGGGCAGATTGATAAAATTTCTCTCGTTGACTAATTTTCCCTTCAGGGTTTTTCCAGGGGCATTGCCGAGAAAATTATTGTGTCAAATGTGTGTAATTTCTTTATTATTCCGCTATGCATTTTCTAGTTTATGACTCAATGCATTTCCGCTCATAAAATATGGATTTGAATGCCCATAGAATTTTGTGCATTTATTTATGGTTAATTATTTTATTGGAGATAGAAATCAGATCTGGGTTATTGTGAATATTCAATGTGTTTACATTCATAAATTGTAGATTTGGAGTGTGTTAGATTTTCATGCAAATAAATATGAGTTTATCAATTTATTGGAAGTGTAAATCGTTTCTAGCTCTTTGAGTAAATTTCTACACACCCAATTCCATTGCCAACAAAACAAATCTAGGGATTCCTTAGAGCCTGGGGTTTCTGTGGAGAGAACTCGAATTTGTTCAAGAGGAGCAATGATGATATTCTTAGGAGGTGATGAGTTACAAATAATGGGAGTGTATACTGAGAGAGTGAGCTTGTAAAATGCCTTGGTAAAGGGATGCCACTTCTACTTAATTTTTTGTTGTGTTTCCTAGTCCTCATTCATACTACATTTCTTCATTTCCATCGAGATCAAGGATGACCCCCCTCGTGCCTACCACCCCTGGAACCCTAGTGTAATCTTGGAGTATGAATGAAATAATGATATTTTGGTCCCTTTGATATTATATGTATGTACCTTGTGTATGAATGCTGAGCATAGTTGTAGTATTCCTTTATTTGCTCATGAATCTTGTGTAATAGATGATCAAGCTATTATGATGTATTTCTATTTCAATTCCAATGCTCAGTATTTCATTTTGCATGTATAAGATGGATTAAGAGTATAATAAGAATGTAACTAGGTTGTAGGCATCCTATTGTATTTCCCTATCCTCTTAAAGTCTTGATTGTGCTTTGGGTGAGACCTTCCTCTCTTTCAAGGAGGATTGAAAATGCCATTGAATCTAGACTACAACAAAACTTTGTTGGCTCTCTTACAAGAACCTTGGTCTAAGCTAAATGCCAACAATGCCATTGTCTAATCTAAGTAGTTTGTTTATTAGTCAATAATACTTTCCTTTAACTCATTTGCTAGAGGAAATTAGATGAAAGAGGTGGCATGCTTTGATTAATTTGTTAAACGAAATTAAACAAAAGAGATAACATGCACAATGAAGATGTTCTCAATGCACAAAAAGGTGAGTGAATCGAGTAGAATTGTAGAAATGAAAGAATTGATGACAAATGTCGTTGTCGAACTCATTCGATAAACAAAGCTTGTGAAGCACTTTCTTGCACTATACATGCCTTACTACGTAAAAATATAATCAAACTAAAAATCTTAAATTTTGGATTGATTCACAATTATTAAAAAATTGAGACAAAATTCGAATATAAATATCGAAAAGAGAGTATTTTTTACGTGTCAAATATTGTACTCCCTATAAATGGGTTGATTTTTTTTTGGTGGGGACATCAAGTGAGGCCCTTATATAGCAATATAGCCACCTGGCTGTATTTGACCCTGAGATCTTCTACTCACAACTTACAACACTCAACCACTTGAGCTAGCCCACCGAGCTATAAATGGGTTGATACCTATGCCAATAATATAATATTTTAAAAAAGAGTAGTCTAAAGGATTTACTAGTTTAAAGGGTCTACGATTTCGACTATATTTTTTTGTTATAATCTGTTGGGAATGACAGATATACGCTGTTGGAATTGCATAATTCAAGTATCTTTGGGGCGTTGGAATTGCATCATCTGAGTGCACAAGGCATTTGAGGGTGCTGAATTCATTTTTACAATAAAAAATGAAATTTAATGATTTGACCAAATAAAATTATTGCCGAATTTGACCAAATTTGAAAAAAAAAGGTTTGTACAACTCTTTTAAAAAACCATAATGTAAAAATGATGACAAAAGAGTAATCGAATTCGTTAACGTAATGAAATGAAATACAAGAAATGAAAGGAAGCCCAAATGCAAATGAAGTCAAATGAAACCCTAACTCGTGCACGGAGGGCTTTAAAATACCAGGCAGGTCTCATTTCTCTTACAGTTCTGAAGATCATGTTCGCTGGTTTAAAGTGCAATTCCTCAGTTTCTTTTCATTAGATTGTTTAATTGTGCAAGAAGTTAGATCAAGGTTTGATAAATGGTGGATGAGATCTGCGATTTCTGGGAATAGTTTGACGAATAGTTAATGAGGTCTATGGTTCTTGATAAGATTGAGTTTGATAAATGGCAACTTTGCCGAGGCAATCAAGTCCAGAAGGACATTCATTGGTTGTTTCCTCTTTTTCCCTGTTGCCTAAATTAACGTTTTCTCTCGGTGTATTGCTCTGGATTTCACTGTCCAGATGTGGCTGCAACGCCGCACTTGACCGTGTGGCGGCCGGGATCCACATTCTAGGTATCTCCGCACCATTTATTCCCCTTTTAGGATATATTTTCTGAGTTTTGTGACATTTAAAGATGTCCTTGTTTGGGGTTTGGGTATTATGCTATGTGGTGTGTTTTTTGTTTAGGTAAATTCTGGTGCATTTTATTGCCTTTTCTGGAGAGGGTTCTTGTTTTCTAGAGCTCTGTATGTCGATGATATTGCCTTTTGCTCAACAAATATTTCTTGATTAGTTACATTTTATATTTTTTCTTTGGGTTGAGTTTTTTTTCTGTTTCTGGGATTCGTTGGGATTCGTGTCAGTTTGTAACTGTGTTCGTTTTTTTTAAAATGATGATTTACCATTTGTTAGAGGGCTGCATCTATCTGGAAATTTCTAGCACCTATTATTTTGGAGAATCAAGAGGTATGGCCAGTATTACAATCAAAGTCGAAGGAGCAGATGTCACAAAACGAGATTTGAACCCAGGTTGAGAAGACAACAACATTCTTCAACATTCCTCTCAACCACATGATCTACACTCTATTGACAACTGTGTTTGCTTGTTTGCTTTTGCAAATTGTAGTGTAAACAACAAGGGTTTTGTTGCAAGTTTGCTTGCTTTTTTTTTTAAATTTTCAATAGTGCTTTTTTCGTTGAATGGCTTTTAAAACACAAGCTGTAAGGTAGGTTTGATAAAAAAACAGCAACCACATGGCTGAATGACCTGTGGATTGGGCTGCCATTTCTTCCCCGGAAGATTTATCATCCTTCTTGCTGTTGCTTTTCTAACAATCTCTTTCAGGTGACTGTCTTAGACCAGCTTACCCCTTCTAACACTAACCCTTTTGTAATGTGGGTATAAACTGGGCATTGGGCTAGGAAGTGTTGCTCTCTGGCAATGTTGCTATAAGATGGGTATTGGACTAGGAATTGTCACTGTTTATACCTCTTCTAATAGGCATACCTGTCAAGCCCTGCTAATCTACTTTTTCTTTGACCCCTCCCATCTTGGACCAGCTTACCCTTTCTAACACTAACCCTTTTGTAATGTGGCTATAAACTGGGCATTGGGCTAGGAAGTGTTGCTCTCTGGCAATGTTGCTATAAGATGGGATTGGACTAGGAATTCACTGTTTATACCTCTTCTGACAGGCATACCTGTGAAGCCCTGTTAATCTACCTTTTCTTTGACCCTCCCATTTTGGACCAGCTTACCCTTTCTAACACTAACCCTTTTGTAATGTGGCTATAAACTGGGCATTGGGATACCTGTCAAGCCCTGCTAATCTACTTTTTCTTTGACACCCTCCCACTTTTCTATCACATTTTAAGCTTCTGTTTTTAGGTGGGCCAAGTCACGTTTATTCCTCCCATGTTATAATCAGTTCGAGGTGTTCCTACAGTTTGATCTCACAAGCTGCATACGTTTTCCCTTTCTGTAGCATCCCACTTATATGCTGTTTCAGTTCCTTGTTTTGTGGGCAATCTTTTTTTTTTAATCCCAGTCCTGTAGGCAGATTATGCATTGCTCCCCTGTATTCTTCCATCTGCCAAAAAACCTTACTGATTTTGTATGGAATTCTGCAGTTGCACATACAATCAGCTGCATTAGCATTACAATCGGCTTTATTAGCGCTACAATCCCTCTCTCAGGAGAGAGGGATCTGAAACGCGAGAAGGAATTCGTGAGTCGTGACATTCAATCAAAACTTTGTGCGTGAGTTTATGTGGAGTTCTATGCAAAATCTGTTATGGGTGTGGAATCAGTTCGGATTCTGGTTAACCAAAACTTTGTTACCATTTTATTGTGGTTCAAAATGTTTGATTATATATGAAAGTTTGGAATAAACAATTTGATGCCAATGAATAATTTGATAAATAGTGTGAGATTCCTAGGTTCATTTCATTGGATGTGATGATGGGGCCTTGAAATCTAACAAATTAGTCGTAGAGAAACTGACGTTATCATCACCCATGCACAGAGACATCATATCATGCCCAATTAAAATTTCCAAGCGGTGTAGGAACGCCGGTGTCTAAATCCAAGCTTATGCTCTCACCGCGAGGTTCGAACAAATCTCCGATAAAATCAAGACTCCAATACAAGGGCATCGTTGTTGTAGTTGCTCCAAATTTAGCAAGTGGGATAACAATTAAACCATCTTTTTAAGAAGGCTTTGAAGCACAGTAGCAAGATAAAAAAAATATTTAAAAAAATATGATTAATATATTTTATAAATACAAAATATGTTTTTATATAAAAGATAGAATGACCTATCTTAAATTATAAACCTTAATTTTCAAACAGCCAAAAACATTAGGATATATATAAATCATAAGCCCTAATTTCCAAAAGCATAAGAAAAATCAAAATAACACTAAATAGTTATTAATAAAATGAAAAATTAGTACAGTAAAAATGTGGATAGCTAAAAAAAATTTAATTACAAAAGGCTTAAAATAAGTTAAAACAAATAATAAAATGAAACAAACATATTTATAGCTAAAAAAAATTAATTTAATAAGGCTTAAAAATAAGTTAAAACAAATAAAAAAACTAAACAAGACAACAATCAACAAGATTGAAGGAATAATTGTTATTCTCCCCACCTAAGTTTAATAATTGTAAGAGAAATGATGCTCTTATTGAACCTTTATATAAAATACAATACAAAGAATAACAATAAAAACTAAAAACTAAACGAAAATAAAATGAAAATAGTCATAAAATAAAATATAAAAAATAACAATAAAAATTAAAAACCAAAAAAATAAAAATAAAATGAAAATAATCATAAAATAAAATACAAAGAATAACCATAAAAACTAAACACTAAACGAAAATATAAACTACAAGATCTTTGCTTTGCTTTGTTATACAAAATCTTTGCTTATGTGATTTAAATTTATATGAAAAATAATATAGGTTGAAGATTCAACTAATGTGGTCATTGTCTTGTGATTGTGAAGGTACAAATAGCATGGAACTTGAGTTATCGTTGAATAGGTTGTTATAGTTTCATTATTATATTAATAATTAATTAATAGTTGAACATTTAAAAGTTAAATTATGCATTGACTATTATAGTTAAAATTTCACTTTTACCTTAATAATTAAATTTTAATAAAACCTTTTATAAATCTTTAAAAGTAAAAAATTATAAACCTCTAACTTTTTATGAAGAAACACGTGTTCTTTGTTAGAGAAACGTATCGACAATGAAAAGATGTGTCAATTAGTTCTTTAATGCAAGTCTATCTCTTGCATATGGCTTGCCTCATTAGTCTCCATAAGTGCGAGAATGGAAAACTATCCTTGTTTCCCTACCACCTTGAGGAATGTTTGAGCTATCGAATGAGGGGCAAGAAGTTACTTACGAGAGACTCCAAAGCTAGAGACACCATTGGCATATGCCAGTGACAAGAGGATTACATGTTTGAAGAGGCTTATGGATGTTGGATTTAATACCAAGAGCTAGCCCATGAAGCTTCTTAGGGAGGAAGTGGCAAAGTATATAAATGAATGGCGTGAGTGGGAGTGGGAGTGTTAGTAGGGTATTTCCCATCTACACCATTGGGTGAATGGGTTTCAAGTAGGCCATGATCATACAAGACTAATTATCCATTTGATTTGGATGAGGAAAACAATAGGTTCTCCTATCACAAAGGTAAGTTACAAAACAAAGTCGACTACAAGTAGTTAACACAACAATTATGAATGATGTAGTTCATTATAATTGAATATATATGTTTTAATTTTGTTTGTATTTATACATGTAAGAAGCTTAGGTGAATTTCTGAATCTCTCTCCTACATTTTGAAATGTTTCATTTGCATTGTGAAATTTCTCTTTGATGAAATTGAAGGTAGAGTATTTACCCAAACTTAATTTTTTTCCCCAAAGAATGAGAAACTTTGGCAATGAAAGGGCACATGCATAGACAAGGCAATATCTATCTTATCTCCAAGTAACTTAGCTATCTCACATCACACTCCCTCATATAATCCATGCTTTGATGATGAGGTTCATCAATCATAGAAAGGTATGGTGCTAGGTAAAGCTTCCCAAACAAATTTGACTATTGAATTTACCTATAATATTACTCATCTCATTGTCATCACTAGAGTATGTAATTAGCAAGTATAAATAAATTGCTATCCATTTACTTTATTAAGTCTCATTGTAATCTAATGAAATAAGGCTTGATTTCTCTCTGATGGTTAAAATGTTAAAAGAAAGAATTTAAAATAGTAAAAAACAGGTATATTGTAATATTATTGAAAAGAAAGTTCTTATGTTTGTATCCAATCCATAAGATATCCTAATAAATAGCAATTTGATTCTTTTGTTCACAATTTTGAAGAGATATTTATACAAGATGCTTGCTCCTACAATAGAGGAGATTAGTTGTTATCCCTCCTTTTTCATGCTCACACATCTTGAATCTAGATGAGGTGTTATCACAATAGTTTACGTACACACACACAAACACTAATAGCATGACTAATATATCTATGTTGTACTATCTAACCTATGGTTTCTCCAATATTCCCCCCTTAATACAAATATAGGGAAAGGAATGGTATTGCATAGGAACTAGGACACACACCAGTTTGAGATGAACAATGTGGATGGGAAAATATCGCCAATCCAACCAAGGGTGCAACTCTAATTATGGATAGGGACACACTAATCCAAGATCATACAAACAAGAGTGGATATGGAAAAACATGTTATCCAACCTTTTGAATATTGAACAGATAAACATGGTTCATGATGAAATCAATAGGATTATGATGTATTGACCTTTACAATATTCAAGTTGAAATGTATATGCTACTTGTTATTGCAAGTGTAGCATGGGCCTCCACTTCTCTTTTCAAGTTTATTGCTCTAGCTGGTTGGGCCTCACTGAGCAGCTATAAATCAACTAGTGGGTCTATCTCCTCACTATATCTTCGGTGGGTGCTAACTACCTCACCCAACCTCATGTTTGTAGCCACTTCATGTGATCATTGCCACTTTATCATGGACAACAATATGGTGAGCACTACATTAAACACCATATATGGCTTTATAATCAATTTGCTACAAGTTTCTAAATCATCTAGTGTTGAGGAATACATCATCAATACCATTGATGGCTAACAACTCTTTAACGATTTTATCTTTTTTGACACAGTGGTTTTGCCACTATAACAAAATTGCAACCTTTGAGTTAGAGGCGAAGTCAAAATTGTATTTGGCCTCCCTCTGGTTCCCTTGAGTCCTGTGAGCTCAATGGGTTAGGTCAAACCAACTAACACAACTATATACATATTACACTTCGATAAAGTAATTATCTTTAGTGGCACCAAGAAAGTAGTGCATCACTTGAAAAATATATTTGGACTCTCAGGCTTGAACATCATCAAGCTGCATGGAAATATCACTTAGCATAAAGTCTTGATGCCTTGGAACAATAAACATGTTTGAACAATAGATCTAGATGACACTGTTAACTTTTGAAAATATTGAATTTTATTAAATGGCAAAGTTTTCTATAGTTTACAGTAACTTTAACCGTGACTAATGCTCTTCTCTCAATAGCACGACTTCATCTCTTCTCCTAGATGGATAATTTCATGTGAGATCTGCTTCGAAATGACAGTGTTCTAATATTATTGTGCCCAACTTGTTGCGGCTACAATTGAGCTGATATGAGCCATAGATCATGCTTTCAAGTTATCCAAAACTAATCCATCCTTGCTAGGAGATGCATAGAATGAAGCAAACCAACTTTAACATGTGTTAAAAAAAAAATATCTATGACAATGATTCTACTTGGTTAAAATGCTTCCTTATATTTTCTTTTTACTTTATTTGCTACCTATCCTACATATATATCGAAACAAAATAAATGACCTTGGATAATGTTATGCACCAAATTCTCCAAAAGAGCATAAAATAACCAAGAAAGAGTAGTCCACGCCTAATAATGAAGAAAATAGTTGAATAGCGGGCCTCTTCGAGGGGGAAACCTCCTTATACAATGTACTAAATACACAAGACAAGGTGAGATGATTATATAAATAAATCTCTTTTATTATAAATAGGAGATGAAGTGGTCACTATGAAACTTGATATTGAGCCGACTTAACCATAACTAATATAATAATAATAAATGATTGTTAGGGCCTTAACATAGACCCCTCTTACAAAAACTTTGCCCTCAAAGCTTGTAATTGAGGGTGTTTTTCCATGAATTGTTCATTTTCCATGTAGCTTCTTTTGGTGGCATATTCTTCCACTTGATTAAGTACCCCATAATGGTTCTATTACGAAGAGATAGAAAACATCTATCAATAACTTTTTTTGGCTCCAAAATCAATTTCCCTTTTTCATTTAATTTTGGTAGCTCTGTTTACACTGGCAGAGTGTGTCCCAAAACCCTTTTCAAGCAAGATACATGAAAAACTTAATGAATGTGGGAGGAAGGCAAATCTAACTTATAGGCCATTTCTCCAATATTGCGAATAATCTTGGTAGGGTCCATAAAATTTTGGATATAATTTTTTATTCTTCTCATGTTGAGAGTAGATTGCTTATAAAGTTGTAGTCTCAAATATACTTAGTTACCCTCCTCAAATTGAATTTTATTTATGTGTTAATATGCTTGTTGCTTCATCTTATTATGGGCCATATGAAGGTTTTCTTTTAAGGATTTGCAAAGTGTCTTTAGTCTTTTCCATATGTGTATCCACTACATGTACTTTGGAATGATCTTGCAAAAATGATGTGATACTAAGAGTTGGATAACCATAAAGCGCTTCAAATGGAATCATCTTTGTCGATGTATAATAGGTGGTATTATACCACCATTCTGCTAAAGGAAGCCACTTGGCCCATTGAGATTGCTTATCTAAATAAAAGCACAGAAGATAACCTTCTGAACATTTGTCAACAATTTATGTTTGTCCATCTGTTTGTCGGTGATATGATGAACTCATAGCCAACATTGTTCCCATTATCTTCCATAACTCTTTCCAAAAATTTCTTGTGAATTTTGGATCTTTATCACTGATGATTATTTTAGGGAATCCATGAAGTCTATGAACTTCCTTCATGAACACTCCGGGCACTTGACTTGCAATCTAAGTACTTTGAATTCCACAAAAACGTGCATATTTAATGTGAGTCTATCCACAACCACAAAAACATTATCCTTACCTTGTGATTTTGGTAAACCTGTAATGAAGTTCACTAATATCTCTTCCCATCTTTGATTTGGTATTTGTAAAGGTTGAAGTAACTTTTACTGTCTCAACTTTATGTTTTTGGTACACTTGTCATTCTCTAACAATTTTTTGAATATCTTTCTTCATTCCTTCCCTAAAAATTTATTTTTGACCCTTTTATAAGTTTTAAGAAAACCAGAATATGTTGACATTGCAAAGTTATGATACTCCCTTAATATTTGTTCTTTCAACTTTGATTGAGGGCATAAAAATATTCCACCCTTGTACCAAATAATATCTCTCTTCCATTCCCAATGTTCCATAGATATATTCCCATCTGTGAGAAACTATATTTTCTATCTCGTACTATTATCTTATTTCCATTCATGCCGAGCTTCTTCCAACCACACAGGAATGGAAGATGTGATGGAATATAAGTTGGGGGATTCTTCTATTTTGGAAAGGGCATTTGCTACCACATTTTCCTTCCCTTTTTTGTAGATTATTTCAAAATCAAACCCTTGCATTTTCGATACCCATTTTTGTTGCTCTTTTGATGACGTTCTTTGTTCAAAAAACTACTTTAGGCTATTGTGGTATGCCTTGACTTTAAAGTGTCTCCCAATGAGATAATGTCGCCATTTTATTACCGCATGCAAAATTGCTACTTTTTCATATGTTGATTTCACCATGTCGTTTCCTTTGAACTGTTTATTTTCAAAAGCCAATGACCTCCCTTCCTACATCAACACTGCTCCAATTCCTTGTCTCGATGCATTACACTCAACTCTGAATGTCTTACTAAGTGTTGCTAATATTGGTGTAGAAGACATAACATCCTTTAAAAGTGAGAATGCCAAAGTTGTTTTTTCATTCCATACAAATGATTTTTTCTTTAAGAGAGATGTGAGTGGACTTGCAATGCATGCATAATTCTTAACAAATTTCCTGTAATATCTTGTAAGACCCAAAAATCCTCTGACTCTTGATGTTCTTAGGAATATGCCATTTTGTGATAGCTTCAATCTTTTGAGGATCCACCTTGGTTCCTTCTCTTGAAACAATATGTCCCAAGTACTCTACTTCTTGTTTCTCAAAAACACATTTGGATCTTCTTACATACAATTGGCTGTTCTTGAGAATTTGGAGGACTTGATCCACATGTTTGATGTGTTCTTCCCATGATTTGCTATAGGTATGTCATCAAAGAAAATCAACACAAGGCTTTCAAAGATAAGGTCGAAATTTTTTGTTCATAAGGCTTTAAAAAGTAGAAGGAGCATTAGTTAATCCAAAAGGCATCACAAAGACTTCATAGTGCCCTTCATGTTTTCTAAAAGTTGTTTTGGGAATGTCTTATTCTCTTAATCTAATTTGATGGTATCCTGATTTTAGATCTAATACCGTGAAGTAAGCCACTCCATGAGCTCATCTAATAGCTCATCAATATTTGGAATACGAAATTTATCCTTGATGGTGATTTTGTTTAGATCTTTGTAATTAGGGCACATTCTACAAGCATTATCTTTCTTCTGACCATTGTTACTCGTGCTGAAAATGAATTCCTACTTGGTTGAATTATACCTGCATCCAACATGTCTTGTACCATTTTCTCAATCTCTCTCTTTTATTGATGTGGATATCTATAAGGCCTTTTATTAGGAGTACTTCCATGATTGCGTTCAATTTGATATTCATGATCTAGATGGATGTAGTCCTTTAGGAATATCTTGGAAGACTCTATGGTGCTTTCCAAGATACATTTTAAGTCATCTGGAATATTTTCATCTTCATGCTTTACTTCCATAGAGTAAATTCTAGCAATAGCTCCACAACAACCCGTTTTTAAGAGTTTTTCCATTCTATGAGAGTTGATGATCTAAGCGGATGGAGATTTTAACCCTTTAAGTTTATACTAAATTCCTTCCAATTCAAATTTCATGAATAATTTATTGCAGTTTGTAGAAACTATACCCAAACTTCTCAACCATTGAATTCCTAGAACAACATCTACTCCTCCAATGGAAATAACATACATGGGGCTTGATAGATTATAATCTCCCATACTAAATTTAATGTTATGGCATTTCCTTCCACAAACAATACTTCCTCCATTAGCAACCAATACTTGAAAATCTGCCACTAGATACACAAAACAATTGAGGCACTCTACTAATTTTTTATCAATGAAATTATATGTACTACTTGAATCGATTAGTAATATGACCCTTTTCTTCTTAATGTAACCTACAATCTTGAGAGTTTGAGGTGTTGACACACCTTCCAAGGGACGAACTGATATTTCACATCGGTCTAGATTTATGTTGTGCAAACTGTCTATATCTTTTTCTTGTTGTTGTTGGTTCAAAAGTTCTTCCTCACCCATTTGTGTTGATGCATCTATTTTCCAAAGTAAACACTTTTATTTCTTGACATTTATGTCTTTTAGACCATTTACTATTACAATGAAAACATAGTCCTCTTGCTCTTCTTTCATCTATTTCCTTTTGTGATATTCAAGTAACTTGAGGTAGTGTTTCCCTATGAGGCAAACTTCTACCTCTGCTTCTTGCATATGTTCCAATTGTATACTTTTGCGTAGCTTTATTTTTGGCTTGAATATGGTGAGAATATTGCATAGCTTTCATAACATTTTTTGGTTTTTTTAAGAAAATTTCATTTTCAATGTCTTCTTTTAATCCACCCATGTAAGCTTCTAACAAATGTTGGTCACTTATATTGTTTAGCCTTGTGGACAATACTTAAAATTCTGGATTATAATCTTTCACATCACCCAAATGCTTGATTCCAGTCAACTAATTAAAGTGATATTGTTCCCAAACTTTACCATATTTAGGTTCTTGGTCTCTTCTAAATAAATTCGAAATATCATGATAAGAAGGAGGATTCCTTTTAACTACTCATTGATACCATTAATAAGGTTTTATCTCAAAATACAATGTAGCTAAGGAAATAATTTGCTTATCATCACTGAAATTGTGCAATTCAAATAATCACTCTATTTGGTTCACCCATGTAAACACATCTTTTCTATCAATTTTTCTTTATTCAATCTTGGGAATAAATTAATTTATTGGCCCTAAATTGAACCCATGATGATGTGGATTATCAATTATCAGGGCCTTGAACTTATTATTCTCCAATTGTTTCTCAATTTTCTCAAGTGGTGACTGAAATAAATCCATCTTCTTCGTCTTATCATTTTTTGGAGGTGTTGGATTTTGGTTAAGCATGTTTGTTATATTATTCAACTGGGAACTCAATGTTTGAATTTCCTCTCGGAATGTGTGGAATCTATTTTGCAAATCCCCTTGGAATGTTTGGAATTCATCCTTACTTACCATATTCACGATATGATCCTTTTATAGCATTGTATTTTCAAAGTTATATAATCTCTTGGTAAGATTGGTTAGAAAGTGTAAATTCTCATGTTCTTCTTATGTTATGGATGGGCCTTCAGAAGGTTTAATGGGTGTATAATTTCTTGTTAAACCTTTTTTCATTTGATCTCAATGATAATTTATTATATTTCAAATCTATTTAATCTTTATCACACCCTTTGAATCACCCAGAGTGGATATTCCAATCAAAAGTTATGCAAGTTTCAAGTTAGCATACCTTTAAAAACCCTGGTTTGGAGACTGACTTGCTGCCTGACCTTCCAATTGAGGTAACTCTATTATTTTGGTCCTTCTAAGTTTGGAATTTTGTCTTGTAGTGTCCTAATATGTCTTCTCTGTAATGCCACCGGTTTGACCTAATTCTGATGTGCCAAAAAAAAGTTATGGTAACCTTACCAAAACTTGTTATTTTTGTCATTTTAAGGAGAGCGAAATTGTATGTCCTATCGTGTGACCAAATTTTTGGATATGATTTTGAAAATTGTACCACGTATAATATGTTTTGTAATCTTTTAGATGCAACAAGTCTCACTCAATTTGGATCTTTAAAGCTTTATATATAACATTTTTTCCCAGAACACCTATTTGAGACTAGTTTTTGGACTAGTAAAAAACTCTAACTTCCATAGGGTATATATCTGCACCTGTAATGAATAAAGACCTAAAAATCGTACCACAAATAGTTCAATTTGTCCTTTGTGGCCTTCCAAGTTTCTCTATTTGAAACATCCCCAAAAATTTATAGCAAAAATGTAGATGACTCACTTTGGAAATGTCCAAGAGTCGATACCAAATGTTATGCACCAAATTCTCCAAAAGAGCATAAAATAACCAAGAAATAGTAGTTCACACCTTAATAATGAAGAAAATAGATTAATAACAAGCCTCGAGGGGAAAAACTCCTTATACAATGTACTAAATACACAAGACAAGATGAGATGATTATACAAATGAATCTCCTTGATTAAAAATAGGAGATAAAGTGGTCATTATGTAACCTAATACTGAGCCGACCTAACCAATATAACTAAGATAATAATACTAAATGTTTTTTAAGGCCTTAACAGATAATATAAAACACTCATGGCATTTGATAGTGAGTGATCCCATGATGAACAAGCTCTTATCCAATTTTGTGATTTGCTTAACACTAGTGTTGTTTTCAGAGTCTTCTTCACCAATCACCAATATAACTAAACAAATTAATCCTTGGACTGGATACAAGTAAAAAAATTATTTTTAGGTCTCGGGCTTCTTTTTCCAAGTAATTATTCCAGGGAAGACCCCCTTGCACTTTCCCTCATTTCAAGGACAGTACCTAGGGTAAACCCTAGACTTTTTAGGGCATAAAGCCAAGTCAACGACAGAGATCAAAGCCAATACAACAATATACTCAATATGAACTCAACATGTCACTTAGGGGAATAAATATTGGGTGGGGAGGATAACTCTCCATCCCACAACCACTTAAGCTAGAGCCAGTTGACTTTAGGTCTCAAGCTTATTTACAAAACACAAAGTCATATTCTCAACAACAAGAAAAAAACCTTACAATGTACTCACAACCTATATATTTATTTATGTATCTTCTAACATAAATCCATTTTAACCTACTCTTAAAACTAATTTTTAAAATAAGGATTACCATCACTTGGGTAATTCAACACAGGGTTTCCTCTCACAATAATAAAAAATGCCTTTCTTCCATTGTAGAAGATACATGCTCTAATACCGTATGAGAAATGACTATCTTATTCTTTTATTCACAATTCTAGACAAATATTTAAACAATATGCTTTCTCCTACATTATAGGATATTTGTTGTAATCCCTCCTTATTCTTACTCACACGTCATTAACTCTAGGTGAGTTGTTATCACACTCACTTACATGCACACAATTACTAATAATATGACTAATACATCTATGTTGTACAAACTAACCTAGTATTTCTCCAACATGCCCCTAACAAGCCCAACATCATACAAGATCTCAATTCGGGTTCCACTCTGGAAGACAAAGAAAAGGTGCAAGATGATTTAGTTGCGTGGAGGGGGTGTGTCATTTGTTGTGGGTAAAGACATTAACATAATGTACATTCCAGACATGGAGGCTTGGACTTTAGTGGGCAAATTTTGTGGCTGAATGGTTCAGTGGATTATTTGTTGGTTTGGACTCTAAATTTATGGGTGCCTAAGATAATTTATAGTCCCATAACCCATTTGTTGGGTAGGGTTGGATGGGATTCATTTTTAAGAGGAGAGGGAACACAAGGTTCTTAGGTGAGCGTTTTTTCACTCTTAAATAGTGGCATCCATTATTCAATGCTTGGGATGAGTTTCTAGCGAGCAGCCCAGTCTGGGTTAAACTTCCTAATTTACCCCTAGACTTCTGTTTAGATGAAGGGTTTAAAGGGATAGGGGATTCTCTGGGTAGATTCATAATCGCAGATAAAATTTACCTCAACAACTATTCTGGATCTATAGTGTGGATTCTTGTTGAGATCAATACTAGTAAAGGCCTTTTCGAGTGTATGGAATTTGTTGTATGGGATAGGTCCTCCACTCAGAGACTAGACTATCTAAATGTCTTGCTCCTATGTGCACATTGCCATCTCTATAGTGATTTGATGGATAACTATGAAAATCCTTTCCAGAAACAAATTTGGAAGAATAAAATTTAGGTGGTGTTGGGCAGGGATGAAAAGAGTTTTGGATGGCCTCAAGAGGTCTTTGGTGAAAACAAGTATTGGAGATTTCGAGTGGGTTGGCTAGGAATGCACCTTTTGTTGTTCAAGAGGATCCTTTGTAGGGGGAGCAACAAGTTGAACTTGTGGTAGGTGATATGTCCATTGCTTTGATCTCAATGTTTAGACAAGAGGAGGCTCACTATGAAGTTACCTGAGAATTGCTTGGAGAATTGACATCTCCTCAACCTAGTTGGTGCAATTGGAGGCTATGCGACGCACTGTTGACTCTATCAATATTTATTCATGTAAGAATTATGAGAATATTTCTTCATCTCTAGTTATTAAAGAGAATGAATCGGTTCCGATGTTGTATAGTTCTCTTAACAACATGAAAAATCCTTCCCTTTTTTATTCTAAGAGGGTTTCAGAATCGCCATCAGAGGGTGATGGTTTCGAGGACAACAACTTTATGATCAATAGTTGATTCAAACTCTCTTACTCATTCTTTTATACCTCCCCTCTCTTTAGTTAATTGACCGTCTTCCTCCTCCTCTAGGTGTGGTCCTTATCAACTGAGACCTCAGAAACACTCTCAAGACTCTATGGTCATAGGGGGCTTGGGGCTATATTATTTGAAGGTGGTAGGTACTCCCAAGCTTGGTTACAAATCAACCATTAAGCATGCCTAGAAAAAGGTTGTGAGAGATGTTAGCCATGGTAGAAAAAAATTGTTATCTAGGGTCCTTAGAGCAGGGAAAATCCCTTCACTAGATACCCAATGAAGCTTATGTCAATTAATATTTGGGGCCTAGGAGGGCAGGCTAAAACAATCTCCCTCAAGAATTTAATGGACTTGGAAAAACCAAGCTTGGTGCTAATTAAAGAAATGACAGTTAAAGGGGAGTCTTTGGTTTCTGGTCTCAAAAGGAGATTTATTGGTTAGGATTTCCTAGCACTAGGTTCTTTTGGTCACTCTGGGGGTGTTATTACTAGGTTTAATTCTAATTACTCTCTATATAATTGCTTTTGCAGTTTTCTCTAGGTTGCGCATGATGGTCCATAACAAGATCTTGGATTGCACCTTTACAATCCTCAATTTGTATGGACCATATGATGGTAATCAGGTCTTCAGGGATCACTTAATTTTGTTACATTGTCTCGAAGTGGAAAATATCATCGTTGACGGGAATTTTAATTTGACAATTAGTCATGATGAACATAGGGCCAATATGCTTAGGAGGACAGACTGGATCAATTCTTTCTTGATAGATTTGAAGTGTCGGGCTAGGTTGATGGGGCTCTAGTCTGACTCAAACCGACTTGGATTAACAATAGAGTCGACCTTGAAGGAGTGGAAAAAATACTTGACCAATTTATGGCTCATGAATCCATCTTACAACATGTGGAGAAGTATAGGTCATGGATTGGAAACATTAGATGACCTGACCATTTTCCCATTTTTCTTGAAATGGGTGTTGGTGGGAAAATTCAGGTGCTCCCTTCAAGTATAATCTGAGATGGTCTATGGTGGAGGAGCTTCAACAGATAATGAAGAATACCTGGAGGCATTTCGAGGTTGGTTTGAAGGAAAATGTTGGGTCATAGTTCGCTCAATCTTAACAATTGCTCAAAGAAAAGGTTGTGCAATGGGGTCAAGATCAAAACCGAAAGTAGGATGGTTTTCTTTTAGAGCTTGAGAGTGAATTGGAACATATGTTTTCCTCTTTACATAATAGGATTAGTTACAAGGATCTATAGGATCATATCATCATACTTGAGAAAAAAAGGAACAAATTCCTACAAGATAAAGAGATTACCTAGCGTCCAAATATTCGGGCTCTATGGATATCTTTAGGTGATCAAAACAAAAGCAATTTCAAAAGTTTACAAGGCATAGGAGAAACAAAAATACCATTTGGGAGGTGGTTGACAATGATGGATAGAATGTTCAAGGCTTCAACAATAGGTTTGGGGTCTCTCACATTTGCTCTCTATATTATGAACCTAATAGATACAACTTGGGTGAGATTATGAAGTTGGTAGCACACTTCCCAAAAATGGTCGAGGATGAAGAGAATGCGGAGAATTATAAACTAGTGACTAAAGAGGAGCTTTGATATGTTTTAGGTTCCTTTCAAAAGGACATGTGTCCAAGAGCTAACAGTTGGTTGGTAGAGTTCTTCATGGATTTTTTTGAGCTAGTTGTCAAAGATTTGGTTAATGTCACATAGGAGGTTCGCTAGACTGGTAAAATGCCTAGTAGTTTCAACATGACATTCTTAGCGTTGATTCCTAATTTGGACTAACTTGGAACCTTTGATGAATTCAAACTGATCTCAGTGTGTAATTACATTTATAAGATCATTGCAAAGGTCATAGAACTCTGTATCAATCCTTTACTCTCCATGGTCATGTCTATGAAGTGATTTGGTTTCTTGAGGGGTAGATTGATCCATGAGGTAATCATAGTTGCTTAGGAAGGTATGCACTATATTAAGACTTGTCATGGTCCTACATAATTTGTCATTAAAATGGATTTATCTAAAGCTCATGACCAAGCTTGATGGTTATATTTGAGGTTATGATTATTGCATGGTGGGTTTAATATTGGAATAGTTAAATGGATCATGGGGTGCATAACTTCGTCCTCTTTTGCAGTATTACTAATGGCTCTAGATTTGACTTCTTTAATCCCACCCGAGGACTAAGGAAGGGGTTCCCTTTGTCTCCCTTTCTATTCCTTCTAGTCATCAGTTGACTCAGATGATCCATCCTTGTGGCTATACAATAGAGGAGGATTAAGGGGATCTCTTTTGAAGGTAGGGGAACAACTAACTCATTTTTTATTCATCGTTGATGTTTTGCTTTTTTTCCTTTGCTATGTAGATGAAGGTCATCAGTACCAAGATATTTTCACCTTATTTTGTCAAGCTATAGTTATGGAAGTGAATATTGGTAAGTCTTCCATGTATTATCATGAGGAGGATACTTATTTAAGACAAATATGGGGTCAGGTCTTCCCTTACACTTGTCATCCGAGAAACGAGGGGATCAAATACTTGGGTTGTACTCTTAAGCCCAACAAATATGGTAAAGTAGATTGGTCCCGTCTCATTGCCAAGTTCAAGAGCCATGTGAATTTCTAGTGTAATCGATGGATTTCCAAAGGTGGGAGACTTATACTTATTAACTATGTTTTGGAAGCAATCCCAGTGTACTGGAATTTAATGGTATCCATCCCTAAATGAATTATTGACAGGATTTGTAAAATTTGTTTCAACTACCATTAGAAGGGTAGTTACGAGTATATTAGGGATGGATGTCATCTTAAAAGGTGTTAGTTGGAAGGCTCTCACTTAGCTAGTTGGAAGTTAACTACTGCTCCAATATGTTAGGGGGGATGGGGGGTCAAAAATATTTTTCTTTTAGTCAAGCGTTGGCTACCAAATCTTTGTGGAATTTCATGAGATGGAATAGCCTATGGAGATAGATATTGATTACAAATTACATTACTCTTGGTAAAGTTATTGATTGGATTAGGAGGTGCTCCAAGTGCACCCAAAACATTTTGAATTGATGGAAGACATTGCCTTTAGTGTTTTCGATCATTTGTCAATTTCTGGCTTGGTGGGTTGGTTCTAGAACTTTGATTAGGGTGGGTGTTGATTTGATTATGAGATGCAATCTAGATGTTGTTCTCCCTAAATATTTTGTTTTGGAATTTTAGGTGCGTGGAAAATGTACATTGAATAATTTTAGTAATTCCTTTCTAATTGATATGTGGAGTTAAGGTTGGCTGAATTCTCATGATTTGGGTTTGGAGGGTGTTTGGGCCATGAAATGGGATAAATTCTTATTGGAGTTAAGGAAGGCTCATATCCAATTAAGAGATGAGGACAATGATCTAATTTGGGCATATAATAAGACTAATGGAAAGTATATAGCCAAACAATGTTTTTTGGCACTTCAAGACTATGGGACAAGGGAGCCAGTTTGGTGGTGGAGAAATATTTGGAAGGTGTGTGATCTATTAAAGAGCATCCTTTTTATTTGGTTGTTGTTAAAGGGGAGGGTCATGCCATGCCACACTTTATGGAGCACCCCTACAAACCTATTTTTGCAAAATTCCCAGAAGACGGGAGCCCATCTTTGTTGATGTTGCCCCCCCCATGAATGTGGTTCTTTTTTATGGATGATCAGAGGGACATATTATATGACATACCATGATGATGATGATGATGATGATGATGTATGTTTTATAAAATTTGAACAAGAATTATTTGTGATTGTTTGATGAGTATAGCTGGCAGTATCAACCCTTAGGTTGAGGATGAAAGATGTGTCATTTGTTTATTAGCCAAGTCACCAAGGTAACCCTTGGTATTGTTAAGATATTTTAACCCCTTCTTCGGTTCCACCTATATCCTTATCATCCATCCTCCATAATTCACTTCATTTTTTATCTGCAACCTTTGGCTAAATCTTGATAGATGGTTTCTATACATCTCCTCTCTGCAACCTCTTCAACAAGAAGACCTCCTAGTTATCCATGGTGTCTTGGGATTGTTCACTTGTAGCAATGAATGCTTCGATGATTGTTCGTATTTTTATTTCACAGTACAAGGCCCTCTTGTACAAAATGATTTTCTAAGTGAGTAATGCTCTCCTCTAGGTCTGAAACAAGTTATCCCCCATGCTATGCCAAATAAGGTGGCAATTGGAAGGGTAGGTACTTCTTGAATTAATAGGTTAATCCTACTTGATTAAAAGCATTACTGCAACAACTACGTAAGGGATATGGATGCTTGTTGGTAGCAGAGCTAAGTCCATGTCATTGAATAGAGCCCATAAGGAATCCAATGTCAGTATCTTTCAGCTGTCACTGTTAGAAATAAACTAAGTAGTCAAATAAATATCAAAAGCAAAATATGTAAAGAATGAGAAATCAAAAGGAAATGGAAAAGAAAATCATAAAGAAAATATAAAGGGCTAGCTTGCTAAGACCAACCAGGAGAGTACCTCACTAATTCTGAATCCCTTTGTGAGACACATCCCTAGTGTTTGTCTGAATGGTGAAGAACATAGAGTTTCCCCCTTGTTCCCCCTTGACTGGAATTCATTAATATTCTTAGGCCATGTAAATTAAGTTGACTAACCTTGGTTGACCATGTTAAATCCAACCCCAGAGAAGAAAAGAGCTCTTTTTAATTACTTGGTGTTGTTTTGATACTGATTAATGGATAATGCCTTCATCCCATGAATCTATTTGAAGATATCTATGTGGTTGGTATATCATCATGCAGGGCATGACTAGCTAGATATTGAGTCAACTATTATGAGCAAAAAGGAATGCCATAATTTATTAATTGCAATTAAAAATTAACTTGTGCATAAACAAAAGAGAGGAATTGAATTATTTCAAGATTTAGTAAACACCAAGCACATACAAAAATATGAGAAATTGACAAATCAAGGGAATCATCTAAGAGAAAATATAGGAAATTAAGTGAGGGTAAATCTCAATAAATAATTATAAAAATATGAATTAGTGAGCAAAGTGACACTTGGTGGGCGAATATTAAAAGAAAAGGTAAATTAATAATTCTTAATTATGCATGTGTGGGACAAATGGAAATATTCAGGAAACTATAAAGCTATATCTTTTTAAAATATATATTCTTACCCCTTAGTATTTTTATTTTTATTATCGTGTTGTGTTATGATGGGAATATTAAGGGTGCCATGTTGCATGCATGCCCTTCAAATATCCCTCTTCCATGGTGGGGACTAGTGTGACAACTAAGACCACATTAACTCAGTCTGGTCAACCCTGCTGAGAGACTCATGGTTCATAGGGAATAAGGCCAAGTCCTTAATGCGTGCCCCCAAGTTTAATCCTAATGAGTGACCGAATCTGTGGCTTACCCTCACGACAACATGCACCTAATGAGAAAAATCCTCTCTCTCTTTTCAAGACATCGCATGGAGTAATCCCTAGTCTTACTGCCTTTCTTCCCATTTAGCCCCATTACCTGATGTGGACTGATTGGAAATTGTGATCCTGTTCCTGCACGTGAAAAAAACATGCGCATCAAATCATTCTAAGAAAAAACATAATATATCAATTTAGACCAGGTCAACATCACTTGTCATGAATACCCAACTCAATCCGGAGTCTACGTGGTATCAACGCAACCTTGCATTGCAGGTACTTGTATTTCCCCGTCACACTCGGCAACCCGTCAAACGTACATGATACACATAAACATAATTGCATTCATTTAATCATCATTTCATAATTTCATGGTAACATAAAAATTTGATCATCATCATTCATCTCATTCATAACATATAACTTTAAAACATTTAGTTTACTCATCAAGGTACTAGTTTTCACACACAAACACACACATCCCGGTCATTCATCATCGAATGCCCTAAAATAATAACACATCATAATAGTCATGGTTCAAGGTGGAAGCGGGGCACTATAGAATTTTTCAAAAAAGATCCAAGGTATATTGGTAAGCGAAATCCCACTTTAGATAAAATCATTTTTGGTAGAAGAGGGGTTATTTCCTTTTACACCTATAATTATGGCTAAGTAATTCATTTATTATAGGGGAGTGGCTGGAATGGAGCTATCAAGTTGCAAATTATAGAAATATTGAATAATGGTGGGGGGAGGGGAATCTGAGAATAGTGTGAGGAATGAAATGGTTCTAAGGAGGTCAACTATCCAATATTAGTGATGGTTGATCAATGAAAGTGATCAAAGGAGAAGTGAACAATTGCCAAGAGAAATTAGGGATGAAGGTATTAATGAAGCAAGGCGAAGAGAGTCATGAAAGCTAAAGAGACAAGGCAATTTGGCCAGCTCATGCTTGAGAGGGAGAGGGATAGATATAAAAATAATTCTAGTGAGAGATGGCTAGAGAGAAAGAGTTTCAATGGAGTCAGAAGAAGGAGACAGAGAAATTTCAAAGATGGATGCAACCATTCAGATTGATGAAGAAAAGTTGATTGTGAAAGAAGTTGTAGAAAAACCTAAAGAAGTTGTAGAACAACCTAAAGAAGTTGTAGAACAACCTAAAGAATTTGATATGATAAGGACCAAATGTATAAATAAGTCAAATGACTAGTGAGGATGTGCACTAGCTATTCCAAGACCTAGGAAACCCCTAGCCAGAAGCAGACAAACTTGAAGTCAATGGAACTATATTAGATTCAACCATTCCTTAGGTGCATATGCATCCTAAGGTATCTCCTATCCCTAATTTTGTTTTACATTTTCTATTGCCTAAAAAATAAGGAGTTAGTAATAGTCAAGTTCAAATAGTGTTGGGAAGTAGTACTTATTAGGTTGGAACATTGGTAGGAAATAGTTGAAACCCAATTGTGGTGTTGGTTGAAAGTAATAGTAATCTAGGACAACATAATATAGTCCAAAGCAATAGTAAATTTGTTACAATGTCAAGTAAGGGTTTGGTTGCACAACCGGTCTTGGTGGGTTATCCTAGTAGAGTTTACACTAAGTAGGATGGTGTGAGTGCATGGAGAATCCCCCATGAGATACTCATAGTTATGGGGAAAAGAGGAAGAATATGTCGAGCAACATTGGTTTCTCTCTGAATCCATATGGAGGTCAAGAGGGATTCAAGAAGCATCCAATTTGATCAAATTTTAGACAACTCTTAGAAGGATATTGTTACAATGATATATGAAGTTTGTGGATTCTCTAACTAGAGGTGTGGCTCTTACCTTACTGGAAGTGAAGCAATAATTTATTGCAAAATTCTAGCTACCCAAGTCTAAACAATAGGGCATAAAAGAGATAAAATAAATTAGGTAGATGTTTGGAAATTCTACTTGGGAGTATGCTTAGAGATTCCAAGACTTATGGGAAGGATCTGTTTCCATATTCATGATACTCACCATAAGGAATGGTTTAGTAAGGAATAACTCCCCTTGAATTAGATTCCATTGATACAACAACAAATTGACACTCCAATAATAGCATTAGAGCAAGCCATGAGAATTGAATCAATGTCAGGATACCCTCATAATATTAAGACTATAGTTGTAGGAATAAGTCCATATTTATCTCAAGTCTAAATTCAAACCTCAACACTTACATAGAATATACAAGAATTATCATTGCCTAAAATGGGAAGAGGGCAAGTTTGGTGCATAGGATGTTAGACAGAGGGGCACCATGCTTTTGTGTGTCCTTGGTTATAGGGGGGGATTCCATCTAATACCCCATATGGGACATTTTCCAAGAAGACCTGTTGGAGGTGTTGCACAAGTCACTAATTATACCCCATTTCATAACCCTATGCAATATCATGCTTTTTTGAATGCTCAGAGTTCACAATCGAGAGAATACTATGAAATATCTTGGACATGTGGACACCCTCCAAGACATAGTCCTATCTTTCATATATATCCTTAAATTCTTAATACAATTTACTGTAAATTATTGTGTAGTACCTCTACATGTAGCATGGGTAAATGCAACACTTGATATTTTACTAACCAATTACACATAACTGCATTTAGGGTATCTAATAACTCTCAACCTCATAGAGGAGGAGGCCACGAAAGACAAGGTTGGTACAGAGGAGGTAGGACTGGTGGAAGGAATCGACCCATAAGATGTTATAACTATGATGAAGCAGGACACCTTGCTCATGATTTCTCTTTACCGAAACAATCATGGTGTTCTTATTACAAGGTCATCACACATGGTATCGAAGAATTCCTAAAACTGATTGCAAAATGGGAGGATAGAGTAAGACAAAGGGAAACAAACCTAATCAATTTTAAACCTAGATATATGGATGGGAGAATTGTTCTGACTATTAATGTTGTCATAAGAGGAGGAGATCGAATGGTTTCTAATGTCAATAACCTTAACCTTCCCAATATTTGAAAGATAGAACCTAAAGTAGTTAAGTTTGACCATATACGATAGAAAGAATTGTTATAGGAGGTAGTTGAGATGTTCCATAATATAACAATACCTTCTTCATGAGGATTTGCATAAAGACAGAGAGAATAGGGTACTAGATGATCACAAATGCACCCAAGTTGTGGAAAGATATTAGAAGAAGAACTCTCAAGTAATTATAAGAAAGTCATTGATCTTTGGTTTATATCACTCTTTGACATTTTAGATGATTGACATTTAACCAAAATGTTTTGCAACACTCTTTGGATGCTCCCCAAAGTTGAAGAATAAGATGATTGAATTTATGCTAATCTCCCTGAGAGAAAGACTCGTTGAGTGAGAAGAAGAAAGCAAATAAGTGGGAAGGAATTCAAACTAGATGCCTAGGTAGATGGTTATCATATCAAAGACATGATGCTAGATCTTGAATCTAATGTAAATATCCTCCCCAAGAAGTCTTGGGAAGCAATGGGAAGACCCAAAATAGTTTATTCTCCTATACAATTATACATAGCAAAGAAATACTAAATTTTCCTACTAGTTGGTTAGAAAATGTGGAAGTAGACACAGACAATGTTAAAAATCATATTGATTTTTGGGTGATAGAAATTGTGCATTTTGGGTTATAGAAATTGTGCATAAGATGGATCCACACCCTACACTTTTAGGAGTTGATTAGTTTCTTGATAATTTAGTTTTCATTGATTTGAAGAGGGAGACCATGACTTTTGGGGTTGATATACCATGGTAGTACAACCCCATGTCCTTATCAAGGACCACAATAGACTGAGCCTACTATAGATAATATGGAAATTGATGTTCTTGATTGGATGTATAGTTTGACTACATTAATCCTATAGCCGATGGTTTAGTGAGTTGGAGGAGTAACCATTCCTTTGATAGTGATTTTGAAGAAGACTTAAATGAATGGAAGAACATGAGACACAAGTTTTCTTCTAAATGATGTGATACAATTAAATATATTTGTTGGATTGGAACCAAGTTGTGGAACCCACCTATTTATGATGGGGTCATGGATCTAGAAGAATTTTTGGGTGAAATGAACAACATAACTGCATAAGAATAGAAACTCCCTGTTCTAGATATGACTCTACGAGTTAATCCTAGTAGATGGTGGGCTACATAGAAAGGGGATCTATACTCTTGGGATGGAGTTGAGACTACTATTAAGCATAAGTTTATCCCCTCGCATGAGTTTGAATAACAATTGTATCTTTTAATAAAGGTAAATATATAATGACTGTGGAGATCTATGATGGTAGTACAAATCCTTTTATTCATATTAAAAACTTCACCCAAAAGTGGGATAATAGAGATTTTTATCCTTGGCTTTAGGTTCAATATTTTTTCTTACTTTGGGACCCATTCTTAAGGCTTGTTATCTACATGAGGAGAAAAGAAGATAGATTAGGAGTTGAGTTGTTCTTCAAACTCAATTCTGTGAAGGATTTTCCTTATTGGGTAAGACTACATAACTGATTAGTCATTGAATACCCAATTTGTTGAACACCATTTTCCTATTGTCTACCCATATCATCAAGGAATAAATGCCTTTCCATTTCCTACCAAACAATTGAACCTTCCTTTGTATTACAAGAAGATTGGTCAAATTGGAGAATGCGTATAATTTAGAAGATTTGAGACATCTCTCATTCAAATAATTTGAAGGTTCCTGGATGTTAAAGATAAAGGCAAGGATGGTACTAGTGAATCATGTACTCAACCTTTGAAGTTGTGGAAACTCAACATTGGGAGTAAGGAGCAACTCAAAATCACCTCTATAGGAGACCGAAGGGATGAACATACTATGTATGCAAGTGATGACCTATTTAAAGAATATGAAGACCGACCCTTGTAGAGTTTTACTAAAATGAAACGC
Organism: Larix kaempferi; assembly: GCA_027924585.1. Taxonomy (NCBI): domain Eukaryota; kingdom Viridiplantae; phylum Streptophyta; class Pinopsida; order Pinales; family Pinaceae; genus Larix; species Larix kaempferi. Next base: position 19,510,149 of record BSBM01000994.1, on the reverse strand, counting down.
ATCATTGGAGAGATAGGGAAATGAAAATTGAGTTGTGGCTGAATGTTAAGCCTATTAAAGCCCTACCATATTAACCCCATAGTTAAAGAAAAAAGGAAAATGGAGGTTGATAAAATGTTGGTTACATGTATGACATTTCATGTAGAAGAATTTGATTGAATCAATCTCATTCTTATTTAGAGTAAGAAATATAAGCATGATGTCAAGGTCTATGTGGATTTTAGAATCTTGAATTACGTATGTGTGCCCCATCATTTTCCTACTCCTTTTAGGGATGAAGTGCTAGATTAGGTTGCGGGAAATGAAGCATACTCTTTTACATATGGATTCTCTAGATACCATCAAGTTAGGATTATAGAAGAGGATAAGAAAAAGACCACCTTCACCACTGAATGGGGTTATTTTGCTTACATTGTTATCACAATGATCATAGTGTTTAGGAATTTCATTCACAAATTTCTAGAACTATATATCGATGATTTGATTGTCTATAGATTGTTTTTTTTGACAAGAACATATTGGTATTGTATTAGGGCCGACATTTTAGCAACCGAAAGCTTTTACATAGATAATCTAGCTTCAATACACCTCTTTAGTAGAACAACGATCTTATAGATTCGCCCAAAATATGGCAGGGCTCCCACATTGGCAAGCCACTGGGTTCGATTACAACAAGAGAACAATTCTGTCACTCAATAAGCCAGAATTCATGATGAACCTACAGTCTTTGCTCTAGCTGCTGCTTGTAAGGAACTATTTCAGCGAACCAGAGCGGCTTCGCGTCATTACTTCTTTTCGGGGTTGAACAATTTTTTTCTTTTTTGATACAGTCTGCCACTCGTTGCTCTGACTTTGATCAAGATTTACTGGTTGATCTGGTGCTTCTTCGGCTTCGGCAATGTCTGCCCAACTTGAACCTCGCTGGGTGGGATTTGGCGAGCTAGGCGGAACTGCTTCTTCTGGGTCTTTCTCCTTAGCTGGTTCTTTGGGGGCGGATCCTGCTTCCCCTTCTGCAACTGGTGCTGGGATCATCCCTTCAGCTTGCTTCTTTGGGGTTGCCTCTGTCCACCAAGTGGGATTTCTGCTTCGAGACTGCCTTCTTTTTCCGGGTTGCTTCTCACAGTTACGGGCGATATGCCCTGTTTCAAAACAAACCCTGCATCTGAAACAGAGGTTCTCATAGTCAATCTTCTGGGATCTAGAGTAGTCCTTGCCAGTTAGGTTGATTTCTGCTGGGAATCCCTTGTTGAAGTCCATCTCTACACAGATCCGAGCAAAAGTTGATTGAGTAGGAGAAGTATCGGGACTTTTGCATAGAAATTTTTCGAGTCCATTTCCAATAGCTTCAAGAGATTGGTCCCCCCAGAAATGCAATGGAAGGGACGGGAGTCTCACCCAGATCGGAGCAGAAGAAATAGAGGCCTTGGCTGGATCGAAGTCGGGAGTCCAAGGCTGCAAGGACAGTCCTGCTCTGCCCCAAAACCACGGTCCGGAGCTGGAGACCTTGTCTATATCTTCAGAAGAGTCAAAAACCGCCGCGAAGAAGCCCCTAGCAAAGGGGCAAGCAAAAACCTCACCCTCAAGTAACGGAGACCACTCGGAGGAGATCCAGGAACGCAGGTCTGCAAGGCTCGGCCAGAAGCCGTTGAACCTGCAAACCAATGCAAAATTGATGAACTGGGAGGCAAGCGTCCGGGCTTCCTCAGGCATGCAGATAGTGATAGCAGGTCCTTCAGGGATCGAAGACGGCCAAGCAGATAGATCTCCCCGTCGAGAGGCCACGTCCTTGAAGGAAGGGCCGCTAGGGAAGATGCTCGAGTCTGCAGGAGGAAGCCCGGATTTCAGCGAAGGGACGGAGGTCTTTCCTGCTGCGGAGGCGCCAGGGAGAGGTCCAGCCGTGGGAGCCAACTCAGGAAGCTCACGCGCAGAGAAGGGAGAGCTCCCAGGAGGAACGGAGCCGCGGACAGGTGCAGAAGCTGTAGGGGCGGCCGCCATGGCAGACTCTTCCTTTGAAAAGTATCGATTGTCTATAGATTGTTAAAAGAGCACATAGGTTTGTTATGGATAATGTTTGGTCTATGTAAATATCTCCAAATTTCATTAAATTTAAAGAAGTGTATCTTTTGTGTACCCTTTGGCACTTTGCTAGGACACACTATCTGTAAACAAGGAGTATAGGTGGATCCTACTAAAATTGTTGTTATTGTAAATCTACCTAGCCCAACAAGTGTGAAAAAATTGTAATCAACTTTGGGTCACCATATGATATTAGCAGAGGTTTATCTACAACTATACATCCATTATAGAACCTTTGGAGAGTTTATTAAATAAAGTTGAACTATTTATTTGGACTTTAGAATGTGAAGCAACTTTCACTCTGCTTGAGGCGAAATTGGTTAGTGCTTCAATCCTCGTATTTTGTAATTGGAGTGTAGAGTTCCATGTACACTGTTACACCTAAAATCCTACCATCATGAGATTCAGTGTATACATCCCTAAAGTTTCATTGACTAAGTTATTGGCATCGAAGAGATATAACCCATTTACACTAGGTTTTGAGAGGTCGTCGCATGCTGCACTCATGCAACCTGCGACGTCGCATCTTGCTCTCTTACAGTGTGCGATGATGTCAGTTAATGGATAAAAATAGCTCCTTCAAGCCCATTCTCGAAGCCAGATGACATGGATCCCTATCCCTGACCTTGTGGGAGAGATGGCACTTGTTTCCTAACCTCTTGGAAGGTTCCCCTGTCTCTCTCCTACCATATCTCAACCTACCCTATCCATACCCTATCCACTTAGTCCTATATAAATGAAGCTCCTTCCCATTCCAAAGGGAGGAAGTCTATAGTGTCTACATGCTGGTGAAATCATCTTAGAGAGATCTCTACTCATCCATTGAGAGAATCACACTTCCTTGGGAGGATACGGCATTGGCTTGGATGGAGAAGGGCTACTTCATTAAGCTTTGGTTGTAGTCATTCTTTTCTATGTACTTTCCCTATATTTACTGTAATATAAATGCTTTCCACCAATATTGTTGTGATTGATGATATTGTGTAGTTTACCTGCTTAACTCTTTACTTAGATTTGTTATCGTTCGAATACTTTTACTTGTTTGTCTTGTTTTGTGCATCTTGACAAGCCTTGCATCTTAGATCTGACGACCGCAAGGCGTGGAACAACATCTAGGAAAAGGGACTGCAAACTTAAGGTAAGACATCTGATAACTTGATCCTTAACTAGATCTAGGAAAGTGATTTATAGTCTGTACTATTTGTTCTAGACCCACATTGAGCTAGGGAGATCTGGCTTGCATCCGCTCGAGGGGATTGTCCGTCAAACAAATCTGGAGACCATACTAGGGAAGAACATTGCTTTGTAGTTGTCAATTTGAATGTCATTTTCAGTTGATTTCTTGTCACAAGCCATTTTATTTGCCATTTGCCTCTTAAACTGGTTTCACCATCAGATCTTCACTTTGAAGAGTTTGATTACCTTCCTCTGAGTTTGTACTTCTCATTTTCAAACCCTTTCATGCTCACTATTTGGAGAATTGGTTCATTTTTGAACTTAGATCTCGCCTATCGCACCTGGTTAGTGGACTCAGAGCGACACTGAGTCATTTTTTATCTTTGTTCTTTGTTGTTAGTCTGTCGTCGCAACCCTTCTATTGGTCTTTTGTGACATCGTCGCACTTCCCGCATTGGTGAACTGCGACGTCGCACTGTGTACAAGCACAGAGTGCACTGATCTGCCAAATTTTCCATACAAGCATCCCATCTCCATTTCTGATTTGATTTTTGGTTTGTGTGCAAACTCCCTCTGTACTGTAAGATCCAGTCAGAGACCCCATTTTGATTTCTGTGTGTTGAGTTGTTTGGTTTTATTTGGAGTTGTTTTGGGTTCCATCTTGGACATGTCTGAGATTTGGTAGTGGTGGACACTCTTGTCTCCTCCGCCTGCATCCACTCACCCTTGCATTCCCTCCTCTCCTTTCCATATCTGATCATTGTATTAGATCGGTTTCCAGACCTCATTTGCATTCATTGTTGAGATTTGCTTGCTTTAATGCTGCTTGTTGCTGATTGATTTTGAGTGTTTGTGTGTACTTTCAGTCCATTGAGTGCTCATCTTTTCTTGAGATTTTTTGAGTTATTAAAGTGCTGCAAGTAGTCTTTTCATTTCAGTATTTGTGTTTAAAAAGCATTGTTGTTATCAAGTTGTTATTTTGATACGTCCATTGAAAAATCAAAAGTACTTTATTTCCATCATTTCTCAAGCTCATTTGAAGAATTGCATATGCATTGGAATGTCTCTTTTGTAGATCTTTTGGAAAAGTTGAAAGAAAGTTGCATTATTTGTGTTTTTCACGAATTATGAGTTGCTCATTTTCTTGAAAAATTCGAATAGATATCAAGTTTTGCAAAAGTAGTTTCGTGCTTGGAAAGTTAAATGCATATTTTGGTTTTTATGCTTTTAGGCCATTGTAGTGAAAGTGAAAAGCTTGCATACTCTACTTAGAAACTCTCCCTTTTCATTACTTAGCATCATTTTTGTTTTGAAAAGATAAAAGAAAAAGAAAAACATGCTTTGATTTGGTTTAGTAGTGTTGTGTCTTTTGTGTTTCGCTTGAAAAGGAAAAGAACATTTCATAGTCAATTTTTGGTAGATTTGGGATTGCATTGCATTGTGTTGCTTTGGTAAAATTGGAAAGAAGTTTCTCCCTCCCATACATAGAGTTCATCAAAGGAAAAGTGTAATTTTTGCATGTAGTTAGGGCTTGCTTTATGTTTACGATTATGTACTCACCTCATGCATTCACCTAACCGTCTAGATAAAATTAATGGTAGAACTAGGGTAAAACTTTTAGTAACTTGTGTGTAAGTTAGAGACGTCTTACGGCGTCGTTAAGCATGGAAGTTGTCGTTATTTTCCAGCACTATATACCGGGGGTATTGTAGTCTTCCACGTACTTATTAGTATATCGAGCTCTTTCATGTACCCACCAAGTACCACACGTACTTAGCATATATCGAAAGGTGTTTCATGTACTCGGTAGTATATTGGAAGGTCTTTTGCCGAACGGTTGTGCATTAGACAACACCACTATGGATTTGAGCTCCCACGTACCTTGCGTATATCGGGAGACACCCTTAGGATTCCTGAAACCAACTGAGTTAACCTTTTGGTCGTCTTGGCGGAGCAATACACCGAGAACAACACTCGGGGAGATTAATACGCACGTACCATCTAGGTAATCAGGTATTCAGGAAAGGGTACGGTCCCAATCCTCCTTGTCGTGTTTTACTTGTTGGACCCTGCGGTATATAGCGATTTGCGAAGCCTTGACAATCTTGTGAGGTTCTAGACCATTGAATCCACTCTTATATCATAAGTTTGCTTGTGGCCTTAGTTTGTGTAGGGTTTGTTTGGTTTGTGTTTCTTTTGTGTAGCTTGCATTAGGAGAAACATTTTGTTCCAGTCACTCTGGCTGAGTTTCCTTGGAGAAGGTCTCGCAAGATTCAGAATTTGCCACCCGAATATTCCCTTAACCGGGAGGTAATTTCGAGGGTAAGAATGGATCCACAAGCCAAGGTCGGGTCACATGAAGTGGAAAAAACCACTTTGAATGTTGGAGGACTTTTTTTTCCTCATACTCCTCCAGATTCACCGGCCTCTCATCCTTCGCAGGGTGAAGAAGCACAAATCCCCACTTCACAAGACTTACCTCCCGTTTTGTCGGGAGAGCCTGGATCGTTGGTATGGATAAATCAACCCTAAGATGACCCTGCAGCAGCCGCTGGTCCTTAAACAACTTATTGGACATCTTCTACAGGCCACCCAGTGGCCCATTTTTCCATTGCATCCCCACTTAGTTGGGCTAGTCCCGATGACCGCTTAGCACCTTATCATGAGCAATTGGCTAGTTTACGTGCTATGGGTGAGGAGTTTCGAAGTCGGAATTTCCAACTAAGGATCGACGACCGACCAATCCCAGGTCACTCTTTATCTTTTGAGTCACCGGAATCATCCACGCAACACGTGACCACTTCTGAAACTGGTCAACCATCCATTCCTACACATGCGTCCCCTAGACAGGAGACCAGTTCAGTGCCTCTAATGACCCAACCTATTGAGCAATAACAGTGCAACACACCTGCGATCACCACGGTTACATTACCTACTCCTCCCCCACCTCAAACTTCGAGGGGAGGATACTCTTTACCCCCTACCTTCCTTACAAGTAACGTTAATCCTATGGTGAATAACCAACAACCAGTGTTGGGTCAACCTTTACTTAGTGGTTAGCAAGTTGTTTATGGGGGGAAACCCTCATCTCTTAACCATAATACTACAACAGGAGTTCCCATCGGGCCTTCCGTTGGAAATTCCTTACCTCCCGGACCTTCCACTAAGGGACTATCCCATGTTGGGGGACCATCCAATGTAATTCAACCTCCATCGAGTCAAGCGTATCCAGGTCATCCTAACCCTGTGCCGGGTCAACTTAATCCCGGAAACGCACTCTACGGGGTACCCTACCCCATAAATCCTTACACTCTATGGGGACAACAAAATGTTTTACAAAATGGACCCCCACTTACAGTCCCTCCACCCCCGTTTGGTCCACCTCCACCTCCCATTGGAGGCAGCGGGCCCCCACATAACTCTGGAGGAGGCAGACCTCTACCTTCTGGCGGAGGACCACCTCATTTCGGTCATCACGGCCCACCCCCCTAGTGGAGGCGGTGGAGGACCATGCCCTCCTAGTGGTGGTGGTGGTGGAGGACCATCCCACCCCGGTGGTGGTGGTGGAGGACCTTCTCATCCTTGTGGCGGTGGTGGTGGACCACCACCCTACTATGGTGGAGGTGGCGGAGGAGGCTCTTACCCTCCCGACGATGGTGATGGCCCACCACCCCCTCCCGACGGAGGTGGTGGAGGCCCATCCTATTCCGGTGGTGGTAGCAGACCACCACCTCCTCCCGGCGGAGGCGGTGGTGGCCCATCCTACCCTGGCGATGGTGGCAGACCCCCACCATTTGGAAGCGTCCCACCCCCCCAACCCTCGGTGGCAGAGGCGGGCCCCCACCTTATGGTAATGGGCCACCTTATTATGGTAATGGACCACCTTACTATGGCGACGGAACTGCATTCGGTCCGGGCAGCCCGTACCCGTATGGCCAGTTTCCTCCCGGAACACCCTATGGTCAGTCGATACAAGGTCCCAGAGGTCCTTACATGCCTTATCAATACTATCAGTACCCGCAGCCTAATTCATAGCTGCCCTTTTTGGCTACTTTGGACCTACCTAACCTGTCTCGCCTGACCAATGACCCTATCTACCATGGAACTAACTAGCCACCCATTCCAGTGAAACTTCCATCAGATATCCCAAAATTTGATGGCAAGCCGGGTGAGGATCCTAAAAACCACGTGATGACATACCACTTATGGTGTTCATCCAACTCCTTGATGGACGACTCGATCCATCTTAGGTTATTCCAATGGACTCTCACTGGTTCGGCTTCCAAGTGGTATATTGAACTACCACCCCATTCTTTTCCTGATTTTGGTTCTCTTGCTATGAAATTTTTGACTCATTTCCAGCTACTTATACGGTATGAAACTGGTACAGAGATTTTAACCTCGCTCCGTCAAAATATCACTTTTCATATCTCAGATGATATACATGAGTGGAGGAGGAGACGATGTCTCATTAAGGCTCCTATTCCAGATCAAATCCTAGCAGACTGGTTTACAAAGTCTCTTATACCTACCATAGCATGAGATGTTGCCATGGGAGGCGCTGTCACTGAGAAACAAGCCATCGCTTGTGCCCATTTGCTATACTTAGTCTATGCTCAATCTGGCACGTTGTTTGATATTCTTCCTGACACGCCCCGCAACACTTACGACCCCGTGAAACCACCCAAGGGACCCCAAGCCAATGGCATCATTGGATCCTTTCACACCCATCCTTCCTCTCAAACTATTGGTTCGTCGAACCCCCAGGTTTCTTCCCCATCACCAACATAGGCTGGTCACAGCACCACCAAATCATCCACTCCTATTGTCACCGAAGAAGTGAATTTTGTTTCATCAAATTCACCTCAAAAGTCTGGTGGTAAGAAAAAGAACAAAGGGAAACCTAAGAAATCTTCCACCCAGCAGGAACAAAAGAGCACCTCTGATGATACCAAATAGAAAAGGAAGTTGAAGTATCCTTTCCTACTGTGTGGTGATGATCACTTTTCTAAAGAGTGCCCCCATAGAGACGAAGTTCAAAAGTTTCTCAAGGGAAAAACCACACCCGCAATTCTCAACGATCCCTTCCCTGCTCAAAATCAACATTCGATCGCTCACACTTCTTCTTCCCAAGGAGAAGCATCCACCACCGCACATGTTCTCATGGTACATAATGAGACTATCAATTTGAACACCCGTTCTCGTTTGTATGACTTCATTCCAGCTAAAGAACCTATTGGGAGTAATACTGAAAAAGCTTCCACTTCGATGCTCGACGTCACTGTACCGGCTGCTCCTCTCACCATCGAGAAGCCCTCTTTCAAGTCAGTGTTGCATCCACCCAAGAACATGATTAGAAAATTGGTTTTCAATCCTAATGCTGAGGTTGCTCAAAACTACAACATTGTGGAGGACCTATCACAAGCTCCTTGTGCTAAGTCGATGCTCGAGGTCTTGCAAAACTGTCCGAATCAACGCAAGACTCTCCTCGCTACCATTGGTGCAGTTGACCCGGATTAATCGAATACCATCATGTTCCGGCTAGAATACTTCAAACCGATGCTCTCCCATCAATTGGCATTTCAAGTTGCTACAAACATTTCTAGGAAGATAATCCATCGTACTGTTTTGGACGAAGGAGCCTCTACGTCAGTCATGTAGATGGCATGTTGGAGAGCCATTGGCTCTCCCGAGTTGAACTGTTCTCCTACCACTTTGAGAGCCTTTGACGGATGTGGCTTTCAACCTCATGGGTTGTTACAAGCTTTACCAGTCGAGCTGGGGGGCAAGACCGCAACCCTTAACGTGGAAGTAGTCGCTGCCCCGTTAGATTATAACATTCTGCTTGGTCATAACTGGTTTTACGCCATGACTGCGGTCGCATCATCTATCTTCCGCATAGTACAATTCCCCCATCAAGACCGAATTGTCATAGTCGACCAACTGGATTTCTGCACACCTGACACCACTACTCACCCGGGTGATAACGTTCCTTCGATTGGACAATCTTCGCAAAAGTATGAGAGTGTGGGGGTCGACCTCCTTAAGGATTCATACCTTATGGGTGTCTTTCCTACTTCGGATCCCCCAAACCATGTTGCCACGGTGAACATGATCTCCTCGTAGATTTCATCTATCCCTAACTCCATTGATTCATGGCTTGTACCTAATGAAGCCACCACACACCTGATTGGAGACACCATGCCTCTGTCACCCGCTGAATTCATGTACGAGGCTATCCAATCAGCACCGGAGGACCACTTAGTTATGGCCTCCACCTCCTGTTCTCTACAATGGACATCATCCGATCCTCTGCTACGGACTTTTCATTTTGACGAGTCCATTATGGAAATCATGAGTGCAGATGATCCTCCGTGGGAAGACCTCCATCATCGTTCGTCTTTCTTTCCCTTTTTGGACACTGTGGAGAACATCATTCGCACCATCTTTACACCGGATATCTACTCTAGCTCTCAGTCCTCGATACTCGCATGTCAAATGGACTCCGAAGGCAACTTAGCCAACATTGAGCCTACCACTTTGATAGACATTTTGGTTACTCTTGGTGTAGTGGAACACATTCAGTTAGGCCAAAAGTGTTCCCTTGAAGAAGTCATCACCTCCACGGCCTTATTCAAGCGATTCTGAGACGTGTTTGCTTGGACCTATGAGGAGATTCCTGGGATAGACCCCTCCATTGTTTTACACGAAATTAAAACCTATCGTGACGTCAAACCCGTCCGCCAAAAGTTGCGATCGGTACACCCTCGGAAGACTGCGGCAATCAAGGCAGAGATTGAGAAACTCTTGAAGGCCGACTTCATTTACCCTGTCCCGTTGACAGAATGGGTCTCAAATGTCGTCCCTGTTAATAAAAAGCAGGGGACCATCCGTGTCTGTGTCGATTATCGGGATCTCAACAAAGCTTGTCCCAAGGACAACTACCCGACTCCCTTCATCGACCAGATTATCGAAAATTGTGCTGGAAGTGTCATTTTTTCATTCATGGATGGCTTTTCCGAATACAACCAAATTGAGATCCACCCCACCGACCAACACAAGACTACATTCATCTGTCCTTGGGGAACGTTTGCATATCGTAAACTTCCGTTTCGTCTTAAAAACGTTGGTGCCACATTCTAGCGGGCCATGTCGTACGCCTTACATGATGTGAAGGACTTTGTGGAACCCTACTTGGATGACCTCCCTACCCACTCAAAGCAGCGTGAGTTCCACTTAGATCATCTGACGATCGTTTTCCTCAGATGCAGGTGGTACAATATCCGTTTGAATCCTCACAAGAGTATTTTTTGTGTCGAGTTCGAACACCTCTTAGGTTTTATTGTCTCGAAATATGGGATCCGTATTGATCCCTCGAAGGTGGAAGCCATCGTCTCTCTTCCACCTCCAATAAACATCACGGAACTTCAGAGTCTGCAAGGAAGAGAAACTTATTTACGGTGTTTTGTTTGTAATTTCGCACAAAAGACGCAGGGTTACATGAGATTGATGAAAAAGGACGTCCCATTCATTTGGGATGACCAAGCTCAACAATCTTTCGATAGCTTGAAACATGCCATTACACATGCCCCTGTGCTCCAACCGCCGAATTACTATCGAGATTACATTCTATATCTCGCCGCTTCCGACACCACTATCGCCATGGTTTTGGTATAGGAAGACCAGAATGCCCAAGAACGTGTGATCTACTATGCCAGTAAAGGTCTCATTGACGCTGAAACTCGCTATTCACATGTTGAGAAGCTCGCTCTCGTGGCAGTCATAGCCATGCAGAAGTTTTGACATTACATTTTGCTTCGCACCAGCACCATCATCGTTGATTCGAACCCCATGTACCACGTTCTGACTCGTCAGGTGCTTGGGGGAAAGTACTCACACTGGATTGTGATACTACAGGAATTCGATCTTCTTTTCGAAAAAGCCAAGTCGAAAAAGTCTTTGGTGTTTGCTGAGCTCATCTGCGACCACCCTCGTACTGATTTCAAATCTGAGCCCAATGACTCTTTTCCAGATGAGTCATTGTTTCTTATCAGTACGTCTGATCCATGGTATGGAGATATCACATTGTATCTTCAAACCCAACGTTTCAACCCTGAATTGTCTCGTGACAACCGCCGTCGCATACGCCACCATGCAAAGTATTACCTGATTATTAGTTATACTTTGTACCGTCGTGGTATCGATTCTATCCTTCGACGTTGTCTGACTCATGATGAGGCTGAACACGTTCTGAATGACTGTCATGCTGGGGCGTGTGGCGGTCACCTCTCTGGGATGGATACAACCCAGAAGATTCTTCGCGCTGGATATTATTGGTCGTCTATCTTCAAAGATTACATTGCGGCCGTAAAAAAATGTCCTCCATGTCAACATTTTCATATGAAAAAGCGCACCCATCCCGCCCCGTTACACCCGGTTATTGCCGTTGGCCCCTTCGCTAAATGGGGAATCGATTTCATGCATTGTAAGCCTACCTCGGCCGGGGGGCATAGTTACGTCATTGTAGTTGTGGAGTACTTTACAAAGTGGGCCGAGGCAATGCCTACATACGCGAACGACGGAAAGACCGCCGCACTCTTCATGTTTAATCATGTAATAGCACAGTTTGGAGTTCCTCAAGCGATAGTTACTGACCATGGTTCTCACTTTATGAACCATATGGTTGACGAGTTGAGCGATAGATTGGGTTTTCGCCATGAAAACTCAACACCGTACTACCCACAGTCGAACGGACAGGTCGAGGCCATCAACAAGGTCTTGAAAACTATGGTCCAACGTATGGTGGGTACGCACAAGGCCAATTGGCGTAACATGCTCTTCTCCGCACTGTGGGATTATCGAACCTCCGTTAAAACCACCACTGGATTTACTCCCTTCCAACTAGTGTATGGATTGGAGGCTATCCTTCCTATCGAGTGCGAGATTCCGTCTCTGAAGTTCGTCATCGAACTTCTCCCAAACACTACTACCGAGGAAGAACACTTCCTCTACCTAGCTAGGCTCGACGAGACTTGCCAAGATGCTGCTCTTGCCAACGAGGCTCATAAGAAATGCATCAAAGTGCAATACGACAAGTCGGTAGAACTTCCTACCTACAACGAAGGAGATTTGGTCCTCAAATACGACCAGAAACATGATAAGATGGGGGAAGGAAAGTTTGAGTCCATGTGGCATGGACCTTACATAGTGAAATGCGTCCTAGAGAAGGGAGCTTATGAACTTGAAGACTACGACGGGATATCTTTGGGTGATCCCTGCAATGGGATCTACCTGAAGAGGTATTATGCCCGAGTCTTTCATGCATAAGTACTGTTGTATATACTGTACATGACGTGTGTGTGTTTTTGTGTGGTGTGACGCTTTGATTTTTTGCGTGTTTAGGTCTTGTTTCGTTTCTTATACCATGTTCTGTCTGCGTGTGCAGATGGAAACGTGCTATGGATTCGCGGACGGCGCCAGCCGGTATACCCGTAACCTTGCTTCGGCAGCTTGGGTACTCTATTCACCTACTAGCGAGCTCATCAGCTCAGGGGGAATGTATCTAGGTTTCGCAACCAACAATGCAACAGAATATCAAGCAGTCATTAGAACCCTAACCGACGCTATTTCTTTGGGTATGGGCCATGTTGTCATCCACTTGGATTCTCAACTAGTGGTCTCTCATATTAACCGAGTCTACGCCATCCGCAATCCTACCTCACTCCGTCTTTATAGCCGATTCCGTCTTCTAGAAAGGTCCTTCGAGTCCATTCAATACCTGCACATTCCACGAGACGTGAACACAGTTGCCGACTCTATGGCCAACTTCATCTTATATTGGTACAATGCACACACATAAGCATATTTATGAATTGTTAAAAGTAGACATAACATGTAAATAACTCATTTTATAAGAAAACACATAAACAAGATCACACCATTCATCCATTTTAAACACATAATGTATAAAACTGCCAAAATGTTTGTATATATATATATCATCATAAAAATAATGCTGGTACAAAATTTGAAGCACAACGGCTTTAAGTGAGTCTCTACAAAATCTGAAGCCTCGTAGCTTTCAGTAGTACAAAATCTAAGGCTTCTAAGCTCTCAATACATGCATAACAACAATATAAGGCCTAATTCTTGGCCCGTACACCCCTAGGTCTAACGGCTCTAGCTTCCTGAGTATGAAAGCAGTCAACTGCTCTCGTGACCCTGCGAAGCAGCGCATTGAAGCACACATATGCTCCTACCGTGTATCCCTACATCGGTCGCGGTAACTCATCTACTATCGGCTTTGGAATGTCTGACATCAACCCACTCAGGTTCGCATAGACATCCTCCATCTCGATAATGGAAGCATGTACGGCTGGAGCCATGATTGCTCCCTCTCCTCTCTCTCTCCTCACCAGAAGAGAGACTCCTACTGGTCGTACGAGGCCCACATTTGCACACACATGTTGTTAACTTGTCAGCACTATAGCAAAAAAATCATAAAAATACAAAACTAAAAAGTACAAGGGTTATTTGTTCTTACCTATATCTTCCCATATTGCTCCCTTAGGCAGTACTAGGTCTGGGTCATCTCTATAGCCTGTACCGCTGTACGGGTAATGCTCTACCATAAGTAACTAGCCCTCTAGCCAGGTGAAGAACTCAAGACCATATTCGATGATGGGGCCCCCACCATGTCGGGCCATCACCTCAGTCCATCTAGCCATGTATGGATCCTTAGGATTCTTGTCATCTAGTGGTACCTGTGGGCGCAAGAGGGGAACCCACTCCAATAGGAACAATATCACTATCGAACCGTAGCCGAACTGCTTGAGCTCTCCCCGCTGACACTTGGTCAGCTGAGCTCGGATGTTCGCGAGGAGTCCCTCGCACCAGTTGAAGATCTTCGGAGACATGTAGTCCTTTGCATATAGCATTTGTGATCTGGTGGCTAAGTGAGGAGCTTGGCTCCCTGCTATCCTTGTGATGGTAAAGAGTATGGCATGCAATGGGCGTTCTCGTACATCCTTGATAGGAATCTTCCCACTCGAAGCATGAGTGTTGGGAGTACAATGCTGCAATATCATGGCATCCACGGTCCGATCACTTCCCCGTGATCCAGTAAGAGTCACATTGTCCCCTCTTCAGGACAATCCGGTCAGAAAATAGATGTCATTGACATCTATGGTAAGTATTTGCTCACCAATCATGAAATATTGCTGAGCCGCGTCCCAGCATCGGAGCATATGTGTCAGCAATGGGATTTGGGCCCTCATGCCCTGGATCTAGAAGAACTTGAGGAGACCACAGTTCCTCAGTGCTTCCACACATTGTGGATCATTTGCAGCTTGTATGTCATCTACCTCATGTTCTCGTTCGTGCCACTCTAAGACCATTTTTACTGCTGCTAACCTGCCAAAAGGAGTATTTAAACATTGTTAGAACTCACTTCAATCACTGAAAGTTCATCTTTTGGGTTATCTTTTTGTTTTAGGTTGGACTTTTCTGTCGTCGCACCTCGTTAATATGGATAGTGCAACATTGTCGTAACCCGACTTTGCAGGGTTTGCGACGACCCAAACTCGTCACAGTTCCCGTAAGGGCAAACTGCGACGACCCGAGGATGCAATAGCCCTCCACACATTAATAAAAAAACCCAAAAAATGAACCAAAATAAAAAATGTAAACCACTACAATTATGTTGGATGAAGTTTAGAGTTACCTGCTCTGGACGGTTGGTGAAATGGTTGCTCGTAGCTCCCAGAATGGACAAGTGAACTTTTGGCTCCAAATGGCACTTCTTCTCCCCAAATTGGTAAATGAACAATGGTGACTATATTTGGTTTTTGTTTCTATTTAATAAACAAAATGGAATATTCCTTTTCAAATATTTGATGCTTTTTGGTCATTTACTATAGTTTGGATAGTTTTTATCGCATTTGAACGCACGGTTGACTATTTGACCTAGTTCTCAAGTGTGCAGGAGTTGTTAAGTGATCTTTACATGCCATTCTTGTTTCATTAATAGTCATCTTAGGTATGAACAACCCCTTGAATGTTTTGTCATTATTTTTTAGCCGTTAGATTGTGATTATTTTATGATGATGAGCTTAGTCTTTGCTCTTTCTCGTGCTCTTGAAACTATGAGAATAAGTTACCGAGTTACGATTTATCACTTTTCCGGGCTCGTTAAACTCCTACGGAAAATAAACCCCCCCAGAGTCTATCTTTAAGCTCTTTTCAGGATCTCGAAATATGAAAATATTTCCAGCGAACTTGTCGCGTTCATGCTTGTTAAAGAATTTGAATGGTCGTCTCCCTGGTGATAGTTTACCCCTTTTTCGGACTAGGGGGGACTATTTAAGAAAAAAGTGTACTCCAGCCAATAATGACTGGACGAGTCCTCTCCCGCATCGTTTTACCATTTTTCGGGTGATGAGGCTAACTTTATGAAAAAGGACCGTTGGAGTCTTCTTTAGTTCTTTTCAGACTCTCTAAACATGAAATGATGATCGAGTTTACCTTCTATGGACTTGTTAAAATTTTACATTGAAGGGCCCGCCATGGGACGAACCCCTCCTATCCCAGGTTCAGAAAATATTTGGGATTGGACTCATCTATGAGATGAGCTATACTGAGCATCTGGTTACCCTCATCAAGCTCATAAAAAACACATGAGGCACTCATCATTCATGATGGGGAAAAAGGAAAGCTTTTATGTTACACCCTTTATCGGTGGCAATACCTAGTCATTTCTTGAACATGGCACTCATTTGCATTTGCATACTGCACTTGGATCATCCGTTTGTCCTTGAGTTTCACCTATTTCCCGAGTCTTGTTACTCCTTTGAGTCATTCAAAGAACGCTTCCATCATCAGTTGCATTAGGAGTTGGTACCATAACTCGTCAAGTCAATATTGCCATGGCATGCCATGCCCATATTCAAGAATACTCTCGCTACACATTATCTGTAGTCAGTACACCTTCCATCATGTCGGTCTACTCTGAGTCAGTCTTGCATGTCACTGTACCATCCGATATGCTCTACACATCCTTTGTCATGTTTCGTGTCGATGATGGGGGATTCATCATGGCCCTCCTTCGATGGATTCATCCTTGTTGACTTCAACACATCATCCGAGGATTGAATCTAGAAACCAACCAAGTACCTTGGCCCTGCATGCCTCAATGGCAGGTTACCTCGCTTTCAACATGAGTTTACATCATTGACTCTTGATTGAAAGATTTCATCTCACGTTCGACTTCAACTCATTTATTCACACTTAATGACATGTACTGTGATACCTTGGGAATCATTGACATCAATGGTGATTTCCCTCGCGCTTGTTAACGGTATACATCAATGACTGGTAATCAAGTGGTTTCTACCATGTTCAACATCAAGATATTTGTAATCACATGGATAGTTTGTGTCATTGAGGGTTCAGCTTGAAGACCATGGGGAGTCATGTTTTACCCAGGTTGCGATGGAGTCTGTAGTGAGTCATGTCGCACAGATCCACATTTGTATTGGTCGTGGCTGTGTTATCATCTCATCATGGATCTACGCTTGTATCTAGTAGCCATGATTGTGTTCAGTCGGTCATTACTACCATGGATCTGCATTGTATTGGTCGGCAGCCATGTTGTACAACATATGAGACTATGTACTTAGAGTCAGTCATATTGCAACAGTGTCCTTCGTCCGACAAGCCATTTCCATTCCTTCTGTCAAAGCATTTCACCTGTCCAAATTTCAACAACTCCATGCTTTGGGGGGAATTCTATTACACCTAAAATCCTACCATCATGAGATTCAGTGTATACATCCCTAAAGTTTCATTGACTAAGTTATTGGCCTCGAAGAGAATAATCCATTTACACTAGGTTTTGAGAGGTCGTCGCATGCTGCACTAATGCAACCCGCGACGTTGCATATTTCTCTCTTGTAGGGTGCGGCGATGTCAGTTAATGGACAAAAATAGCTCCTTTGAGCCCATTCTCGAAGCCAACTGACATGGATCCCTATCCCTGACCTTGTGGGAGAGCTGGCACTCATTTCCTAACCTCTGGGAAGGATCCCCTATCTCTCTCCTACCATATCTCAACCTACCCTATCCATACCCTATCCACTTAGTCCTATATAAATGAAGCTCCTTCCCATTCCAAAGGGAGGAAGTCTATAGTGTCTACATGCTGGTGAAATCATCTTAGAGAGATCTCTACTCATCCATTGAGAGACTCACACTTCCTTGGGAGGATATGGAATTGGCTTGGATGGAGAAGGGCTACTTCATTAAGCTTTGGTTGTAGTCATTCTTTTCTATGTACTTTCCCTATATTTACAGTAATATACATGCTTTCCACCAATATTGTTGTGATTGATGATATTGTGTACTTTACCTGCTTAACTCTTTACTTAGATCTGTTATCGTTCGGATACTTTTACTTGTTTGTCTTATTTTGTGCATCTTGACACGTCTTGCAGCTTAGATCTGACGATCGCAAGGCGTGGAACAACATCCAGGAAAAGGGACTGCAAACTTAAGGTAAGACATCCGATAACTTGATTCTTAACTAGATCTAGGAAAGTGGTTTATAGTCTGTACTATTTGTTCTAGACTCACATTGAGCTAGGGAGATCCGGCTCGCGTCCGCTCGAGTGGATTGTCTGTCAAACAACACAGATGCTTCAGGGATAACACTAGGAGTTGTCCTTACACACCTGGGAAGGGTAATATGGACCATCCTATATATTTCACTACCATGAAACTTTCTTAAATTGAGTGCAACTATACCACCACTAGATGAGAAGGATTTACTATGGTGTATGCATTACAAAAACCACCACTATATTTTGGAAGGAAATTTTAAGTTCTACAATGATCATTCTACTCTCAAGTATTTAGTGAAAAAGCCTATTTTGGAAGGACACATTTGTAGGTGGCTCTTGCTATTTTAGGAGTTCTCTGTTGAAGTTGTGGTTAAGAAAGTGAAGCATAATGTAGGAACAAATCACTTTTTTCGGTTGGAATCAGGAGAATTAGGTGGTGTTGTAGAAAACCAACTTCTAGATGCATAACTATTCAAACTAGAGGTAGTCCCTGATTACTTAGTTGAGATTACTTTGTTTCTCACCACTAGTGTTTCCCTGGAAGATTATTTCACAACTCAAAAGTGTCACCTAGTTTTCAAATCTATTGAGTATCAATTGACTACATGACAATTGTATAAGTTAGACATTGATGGAATTCTTAGGAGTTGGATGCTGGATCATGAACGAAAAGTTATTCTCTAGAAATTTCATCAAGGAGTTGTAGGAGGGTGTGCCATTGATAAAGAAACAACTAGGAAAGTGTTATAGGTTGGTTTGTGGTGGCCAGTAGTCTTCAAATACTCTAAAGAGTATGTCAAGGCCTATGATGTTTGCCAGAGGGTAGGTAAGACTTATAATAGAGATGAAATACTTTTGCACCCAATATAGGCTTTGCAACGATTTGAAAAATGCGCTATTGATTTCATTGGACCTATAAACTCTCTTGCAATCCACTCCAAGGCATAATACATCATCACGACAACAGATTACCTTTCTAGATGGGATGAAATTACCCTTGTGAAGGATTGTTCTAAGGATACCACATCTAGTCTCGTCTTTGAAAACATTAGCATAAGGTTTGGGTGTCCAAGAGTTTGACAAGTGACCAAGGTATCCATTTCCCGAGTAACATTATGGCTACTTTGACTAGGGAGTTTGTTATTCAACATCACAAAAATAGTCCCTACCACCCTTATGCGAATGGAATAATGGAGGCATTCAATAAGATCTTGGAGACATGATTTCCCAAAGTATATTCTACAAATAGAGATGATTGGGATGAAAATTGTGGTATTATGGGCATACATGACCACTACCAAGAGATTGCACAAGCATACACCATTTCAGCTAGTATATGGTCAAGAAGTTGTTGTTCCTACAAATTTTATCATACCTATCCTTTATATTTCCCATGGCACTTACATGCCTAATGTTGAATCAATTGTGAAATGACTAGCAAAGTTGATATAATTGGAAGAATCCATGTTTTTGCATTACCACCACTAACGAGAAGGATTAGATGTGGTGTAAGCATTACAAAAATTCCACCATTATCTTCTGGGAGGACATTTTAAGTTCTACAATGATCATTATGTTGTTAAGTATTTAGTGAACAAGCTTGTTTTGGAAGGAAACATTTGTAGTTGGTCTCACTATTTCAAGAGTTCTCCTTTGAAGTTGTATTAAGCGCATGAAACATAATGTAGGACCAAATCACCTTCTTGGTTATAATTAGGAGAGTCAGATGGTGTTGTAGACGACTAGCTTCCATATGCATAACTATTCAAAGTAGAGGTAGTCCTTGATTACTTAGTTGAGATTCCTTTGTTCCTCACCATTGGTGTTGCTCTAGAAGATTATTTCACAACTTAGAAGTGCCACCTAGTTGTTAGAGCTGCAAACTATAAATTGATTGTAGGACAATTGTACAAGTTAGGCATTGATGGAATTCTTAGGAGTTGGATGTTGGACCATGAATGAAAAGGTATTCTCTAGGAATGTCATTAGGGAGTTGTAGGAGGGCATGTTGGTGGTAAATAAATATTTATAAAATGTTACAAGCTGGTTTGTGGTGGTCAATAGTCTTGAAAGTTTCTAAAGAGTGTGTCAAGACCTATGATGTCTGCTTAGTAGGGGGTAGGTAAGCCTTCTAGCATAGATGAACCACCTTCGCATTCAATACGGGTTTTGTATCCATTTGAAAAATGGGCTTTTGATTTCATTGGACCTATCAACCCTCCTACTCACCACTCCAAGGCCCGGTACATCATCACCACAATAGATTACCTTACCAAATGTGATGAAGTTACCCCTGCGAAGGATTGTTCTATGAATACCACATCCAAGATCATCTTTGAAAACATTATCACAAGGCTTGGGTGTCCAAGAAGTTTGACAAGTGACCAAGGTATCCATATCCTGAATAACGCTATCCGTGCTTTGACTAGGGAGTTTCTTATTTAGAATTACAAAAGTAGTCCCCACCACCCTCAAGAGAATGAAATAATTGGAGCATTCAATAAGATATTGGAAACATGATTGACCAAAGTATATTCCGCAAATAGAGATGTTTGGGATGAAAGGGTTCTTGTGGTTTGAAGGGCATGCAAGACCACTATTAAGAGATTGCACAAGTATACACCATTTCAGTCGGTATATGGTCAAGAGGTTGTTGTTCCTGCAAAATTTATTGTACCTAGCCTTTATATTTCCTATGCCACTTATATGACTGATGATGAATCGACAGTGAAACGATTAGCATAGTTGATGCAATTGGAAGAATCCAAGTTTTTGGTTATTTTCATCAATATATGAACAAGGCTAGACAAAAAGCATGGCCATTAGAGCAAATTTGGGGTCTAAAATGGGCCTCATAAGAATACGAGCCACTTAATGAGAAAAATACCCATTAAATTCAAGAACCAATAGAATTTCAAGAAAAGAGTCAACCATAATGGTTGGCATGGCATATTTGACATTAAAAAAAACTACTTTTTAAATTCGTATTTCAACATAGCTCCCTATCGTTTTACTCAAATTTCGAGCGGGATAACGCATTGGATGCAGAATTAAATTCTGCATCCAACAAGTGCTCCCGCTCGAAATTTGAGTAAAACGACAAGGAGCTATTAATTCTGCATCCAACGAGTGCTCCCTCTCGAAATTTGAGTAAAACGACAAGGAGGTATGTTGAAAATATGAAGAAAAAGGGTAGTTTTTTTCTCTTTTCCTCCAAAATTCATAAATATTATTTTATTATTTTCCTTAGGAGGCCCATTTTAGATCTCAAATTTTCTCTAATGATGATCTCTATATCCAGAGTAAGAATTTTGCTAAAGGTGGCCTAGTTCTATTATATGATAACAAGTATTTGAAGAATCTAGGAAAGTTTCAAATGCACTGGCTAGGACTATCGATAGTAGCGGAAATTCAAGATTCAGGTGTAGTTTTACTAGCTCAACTTGATGGCATTATTAGGAGAACATGGGTGAATGGCGCTACCTAAATCCCTATGTCTCGATCCCATCATGAAGATATACTGATGCACTCCTATCAAAGGGAGTGGAGTAAAGTAGGATTTTTTTTGGTTTTGGTTTCAATTTGATTTGGGTCACAAGTCTGCTTAAGTCAATTATGTCTATTGTCATCCATTAAAGATTGGCATGTCAATAATACCAACAATAGGTGCACATGTGTTTGTGAAGTTTGTGTGTTTGGTTACTTCATTTCAGTGTTAGTAAAAGCATGTGGTTGGGGGAACCCAAGTATCTTATTTTATTGAGTCCATAGTTCAATATTGGCCAACCCTCTATGGTCGAGGAGAAATCAGTCATATCAAGTTGGGTTGAAGGTTATGCATCTATTGAATGCTAATGGTCGTTGTAGTTGTGTTGAGTTGCAAAATTTCCTATATTCTTGGAGATGGCGAATATGGGCGTTTGACTGGCTTGATGAAGTTTGGTAATCAGTCTATCTTACATTCTAGTGGAAAAACTGAAGTGGCACATGGGAAAATGTTAGTGGATCACTTTTCGACTTGATCTAACACATTTAGTTAACTTGTGACTTGAGTGCATCGGGTGCCAATAGTTACACATGAGTAAGTAGATGACCTTTCAAATGCTTCCATTAATCATGTTAGTAGTCCCTCAGTGTCACACCACATCACCTATCTTTAAGTAGCCTAGTTCTTAGTCTATTTGACACTCTACTTTCTCTTGTGCCACTCTTTTCAGGCTTACGATTAGAGCATTTGTAGCCTTTTTGTTGCCCATTTGCACAAATACCTTGTTACTCGGCCTTTGGTCATAGGTATGTTTTAGAAAATGCTTCTAGTTAGGCATAAGGTCTCGAGATGTCACCAAATTCAAGGTATCCATTCTAATTAAGTTTTGTGTTATCTGAGTGGAGACAATGGGCCATTTGTATGAGAAGGGGGAGCAAAACCAACTCAGAGCAAGCAACTTCCTAGATGGACATCTAACCCTTGTCTTGTAGTTGGTGGTATACACGAGTTACGTTTAATTAGAAGTAGGTGAAGTTGTTGCAATGTGGAAGTCAATGTTTGAAACCGTCCATTATTCCCCTCTTGCTGACCTAGTGCTCTGATGTGTGTGGGAAGTGGTGAATTATCCCAAGATTTTGAGTAGCACGGTGCATGCACCTTGGCTTACAACTCCATTTCCCTAGTTTTCCTTCATGGGGGTCATATGAGTGAAACATTCACATTCCAGGGAGCCACGGTCTCATCCTCCCTCTATTGATGAATAGTAATGGGGCTTTGGTTGGGGATCCAAACCTATGGTGTGGCATAATAGTTCAAGCAACAAGATTCAAAATTCTCCTACTAAAGGAGGTTGAACTGTGAGCTCAAGGGAAAGTGGATGCAACAAACCAGGTAATGAGGGGCATGCTATTGGCAAGTTGAGTGATGGACAAAATGCTAATAAATTGCTTGAAACATGATGTTATGTCCAAAGATCCCACCTATAGTGGGGATGCTTCAAATAACACCATTTCTACTTATAGTGCCATGAATCCCATCATGAGTAGTGATAAGTCTAATATTGACTAGAATACTGAACATGTCGTCACGAGCTAGGGTATGGCCCCTTCGTTTGAAGTGAAAAAATAACAGAAGGGTTGAATTGAGGGCAAGTCAACGATTGTCAAGCCCCCCTTCATTTTTGGAAAAGAGATGCAAAAGGATGGCTGAACATAAATGCACAATAACAAAGCATAGGGGTCATTATCAGAGACATGAAAGAGGAATAAAGGGACGTGGTGCAAGTCGACTACCAATGTTTATGAGTTGTGAAATGCAATTAATAAGCCAACAAGGGTAGCAGATCAACACAGTTGTCCCTGTACTCTTCTTGTAACTATATTGCCAAGGTCAACCTTAGCAAATTAGTTTTGTATAAAATCCCTTTGAGGCTAGGGTAGATAGGTTAAGCAATTAATTGATTAATCAATTGATTAGGTGTCTAGTTGTTGATCCTTATTGATATAGAGATGTTTTGAGTCTTTTCATTGTCTTGTTGTGGAACCTTGGTGTAGTCTTGGAGTATGAATGTAAGTACGATATTTGTGTCCCTTTAAATTTATGTGTATGTACCTTGTGTATAAATGCTAAGTATAATTGTAGTATCCCTTTATTTGCTCATGAATCTTGTGTAATATATGATCAAGCTATTATGATGTATTTCTATTTCAATTCCATGGCTTAGTATTTCATTATGCATGTATAAGATGGATTAAGAGTATAATAAGAATGTTTACTAGGTTGCAGGCATCCTATTGCATTTCCCTATCCTCTTAAAGTCTTTGTTGTGCTTTGGGTAAGACCTTCCTCTCTTTTGAGGAGGACCGGAAATGCTAACGTATCTAGACTACAATGATACTTTGTTGTCCCTCTTATGAGAACCTTGCTCTCAACTAAATGCCAACAACGTCATTATCTAATTTAAGTGGTTTGTTTATTAGTCAATAATACTGTCCTTTAACTAATTTGTTAGAGGAAATTAGATAAAAGATCTGGCATGCTTTGATTAATTTGTTAGACAAAATTAAACGAGATATGACATGCACAATGAAGATATTCTCAATGTATAGGTTGATGGGTGAAGTTAAGTAAACACAGTAAAATTGTAAAAATGAAAGAATTGATGACAAATGTCTATATCTAACTCTTTCAATAAACAAAGCTTGTAAAGAACTTTCTTACAGTGTAAATGCCATACTATGTAAAAATATAATCTAACTAAAAATCTTAAATTTTGAATTGATTCATCATTATTAATAAAATTTGGTACAAAATTTGAACATAAATATTGAAAAAAGAATATTTTTTAAGTATCAATTATTGAACACCCTTCTTAATGGGGTTGATACCTATGCCACTTTCTTGTAACCATAGAAATGTGGTTTGATGTCAATAATATAATATTAAAAAAAATAGTTTAAGGATGGATTTCAACCATATTTTCGATATTTTTGGGTTGGAATTGTTGAAATTGAGTAATTCGATTTCAAAATAACCGAAAAAGAAAAAAAATTGTAACTTAATGTCAATAATATAATATTAAAAAAATAGTCTAAGGAATGGATTTCAACCATATTTTTGATATTTTTGGATTGGAATCGCTGGCATAGTAAATATACTTTGTTGGAATTGCGTAATTCGATTCCCAAACTAACTGGAAAAGTAAAAAAAATAGATTTCATAGACAACTTCTTTAAAAACCATTAAGTAAAAATAATGACAAAACCTATGGAAAAATTAATCGAAGTTGTACGTACATAATGAAATTAATACAAAAGCCCAAATGCAAATGAAGTCAAATGCAACCCTGCAAATGAAGTCAAATGCAACCCTAACTCGTGCACGGAGGCCTATAAAATACCAGGAAGACCTCTTTTCTCTCACAGTGCCGACTGCCGAGGATATTCGTCTGTTTACAGTCTAAAACCCTCAATTTATTTTCATTAGATTGTTGAAGCAGCTTGTGCAAGACTTGAGGTCAAGGTCTGATAAATCGTTGGCGAGATCTGTGATTTCCGGGAAGAGTTTGACGAATAGTGAACGAGGTTTAGGGTTCTTGATAAAAATGAGTTTGGTAAATGGCAACTTTGCCGAGGCAATCAAGTCCAGAAGGACATTCATTGGTTGTTTCCTCTTTTTCCCTGTTGCCTAAATTAATGGTTTCTCTCGGTGTATAAGTCTGGATTCTCTTGTCCAGATTTCTCTGCAACGCCGCACTTGACCGTGTGGCGGCCGGGATCCACATTCTAGGTATATCTGCACCATTTATTCCTCCGTTAGGATATATTTTATGATTTTTGTGACATTTGATGTTATCCTTGTTGAGGTATTATTCTATGTAGTTCCATTTTCGTTTAGGTAAATTCTGGCGCACTGTATTGCCTGTTCTGGATAGGGTTCTTGTTTTCTAGACCTCTGTATGTTGATGATATTACCTTTTACACAACACATTTATTGATTAATTATATTTTGGAATTTTTCGTTGTGCTGAGTATTTGTTTCCTTCCTTGATCTGTGTCTTGGGGATTCGCGCTATTTTGTAATTTTGTACTCTTGTTTGCCTGGGAAAAATGTACAGTGCAAACAACAGGGTTTCTGTCGCAAGTTTGCTTGCTTTTTTTTTTTTTAAATTTTCAACAGTTCTTTTCTCGTTGAATGAGATTTTAAAACACATAAATTTGTAGTATATATGGAGGGAAAAAGTGTTTTATTTGAGTGAAATGCTCGTCAGATCTCCGAGTTGCAACTTGAGGTGAACGACCTCTTCAAAATATACTAAAGTTGGTTCAAAGATAGAAGTGCATAGGTAAGAGATAAGACCCCTGTAATGCAACCACATAGCTGAATGGCCTTGTGGATTGATCTGCCATATTTTTCCCTGGAGATGTATCATCTTGTTGTTATTCTAACAATGTCTTTCAGTTGTTTGTCTTATAACTCCTTACCCTTTCTAACACGAACCCTTTTCTAATGTGGATATAAGTTGGGCATTGGACTAGGAAGTGTTGCTGGTAATGTGGCTATAAGCTGGGTATTGTTATTCTAACAATGTCTTTCAGTTGTTTGTCTTATAACTCCTTACCCTTTCTAACACGAACCCTTTTCTAATGTGGATATAAGCTGGGCATTGGACTAATGTGGATATAAGCTGGGCATATAAGCTGGGCATTGGACTAGGAAGTGTTGCTGGTAATGTGGCTATAAGCTGGGTATTGTTATTCTAACAATGTCTTTCAGTTGTTTGTCTTATAACTCCTTACCCTTTCTAACACGAACCCTTTTCTAATGTGGATATAAGCTGGGCATTGGACTAGGAAGTGTTGCTGGTAATGTGGCTATAAGCTGGGTATTGGACCAGGAAGTGTCACTCTGTTTATATATCTTCTAGTAGGCATACCTGACAAGCCCTGCCAATCTACTTTTTCTTTGACCCCTCCCGACTTTCTATCACCACCTTTTAGCCTTTTAAGTTTGTGTTTAGTGGACCAAGTCGCGTTTATTCATCACATGTTATATTGATTTCGAGGTATTCCTACAGTTTGATCTTACATGCTGCATACGTTTTCCTTTCCTGTAGCATCCTACTTATATGGTGTTTCAGTTCCTTGTTATGTGGGTATTCTTCTTCCTTTCTATCCCAGTCCTGTAGACAGATTATGCACTGTAGCTCCCCTGAATTTTCTTTTGCCAAAAAACCTTATTGTTTTTGTATGGAATTCTGTAGCTGTCCATACAATCAGCTGCATTAGCATTATAGTCGGCTTCATTAGCACTAGAATTTCTGTTTGGAGAGAGAGATCTGAAATGCCAGAAGGACAATCAAAACCCATGTGGAGTTTTATTAGCAATCTGTTATGGGTGTGGAACAAGTTTGGATTTTTTTCCTCGCCCCCGTTAACTAAAACTTTGTCAACATTTTATTGAGGTCCAATCCGTTTGCTTATATGTGAAACTTTAGAGTAAATAATAGTTGTGATTCCTGACATTTTAAGCCATATAAGGAACAATCCTTGAGATTTCAAGATTTAGCACATGCCATTGCAATATATGTCTCAAAGTTTGCATCAGAATATAAGGCCATTGTGCAATTTTGATTGTGAGAAGGAACTTAAAATTCCATCAAAACCTGTTAAAATAAGTTTGTTTCTCATATCATTCTTAATTTAACATTTATCAATAAATGTTAACTATGGACTAGGATAATCTTTATTTAAAATGGTTTGGATTTGTACTTTTCGGGAAATTTCAGGTAATAAATTTGGTAAAAGTTGAGTGCTTGCATCGTCTCATATTAAAGTATCAAGGACATATTTTTCTTGTTTCCTCATGCCCCTTTAAAATTTAAGGGTTTTTGAATCAAGGAGGGTGTTCCTGCATTCCCATGCCCCTAAAAGGTTTAAGGGTTTTTGAATCATGGCAGAGTTTTCAAAATTCTATAAACAACTTGCAACTATGTCAAATTTGGATTGTTTAAGTTCTTGCAATTATGTCAAATTTGGATTGTTTAAGTTCTTGCAATTCTGCCAAATTTGAATTGTTTACTTGAACAGTTTTTGACAAGACTGAAATAAAAGCATGTGACAAACAACCATACTAGCATACTAGCATAATAGGGAAAAAAATAGACTTCTTATATATAAATACTTTTAATCAAATATATAAACCAAGTTGCCCAAAGGCATGGCAAACTTGGGTGCACTACCCACCGGGGAGCCTGTCGACATGGTGAGATTGGCATAATAGTTTAGCAGGAGTGCAACTAGGGATGGAAGCTCTAACGAACCAAGGTTGGAAGCTCCTTGATGAACTCGTGATGGGAAGTTCCTTGACAAACTTGGGTAGGAAGCCCTGTACGTGGGATGTCTAGTATGGGTGCACTCCCACACAACAAGGGCGTCGGTCAACTAGGATGTGCGCAAATCAACAAGATGGTTGTCGAGTGGACCGATAAAGGGGCGTGTTGGTAGTTCGGATTAACGTGTCAAGCATAAACCAAGAAACCAAGTGGGCGTCTGCTAGATGGGTGTGTCCAAAGTTTGGGTGGTGGCATCGTTGACTAGATGGGCATGTCCAAAGTTTGGGTGGTGGCATCGTCGGCTAAGCCTATGTGGACCATGCAGATGGGCAAAAGGACCAAACGAGTGTTTGCTGAAGGGTGTCAACCAAGGCATGGACCAAGGAGACGGCTGTAAATACACGACCAAGTCTCAAACGAAAGGCAGCTTGGAGGCAAGGCTGTAAATACACAACCAAGTCTCGCCCACTCTATCTTGTGTTGTCTCTTGTTTATTGTCACTTGGTGCAATTGTTATACTTGTGAATGACTAAGTACTTGTAATGATGCGATCGCAAACATGAGAATTGTCCAAGTAATAAGTGTAATTGGTAACAAGAGTTAAATGAAGTGTCAAAGAGTGTAATTTCGCAAGAACAAGCATACTCTCTCGGAGTGAGGCCAAGTTGGTCACGCCCTTGGGAGGCATCCGGGTAGTGCCGCACGACTCAGTTGGACATCATTTGAGATGGGCACAGTTGAGCCCTTGACAGGTGGTATCAGAGCTCGGTTAAAGCTTAGTTAGAGCCGCGGTGGTGACTGCGGCTGCGGTATCTCTTCACAAATGGAACAGACCATAGTTGCAGACGAGGCTTTGGATGGGAAGCTAGTAGGTGTGACCCAAGGAGAAGCTCGATAGGTGGGACGCCTTTAAGAACCGCATTGAAGGTTCCAAGTATCCCCAAAAGTGACGCTATGGGTAGACATCCTAACGAGATCCGCACTCGGCAAGAGTGCTTGACATACCTCAGGGCGCCCACGAAGCAGGTTGCTTAGCAACAAGGGTGTAATGCTAAGTGAAGGCAAGCCTAGATTCATTTGAGGACAAGTTAAGGCGTTCTGAAGAGCATGCTCAGTTTTGGGCAAGACGCTTGGCATAGCTGGTGCCCAGGTGTGTGGACTAGGTGCTTGCGGAGCACTTGGCAGTCAAGAAGTAGAAATTTGACTAAGTGTTGGAACAAGTGGGACACTTGCGGAAGTGCACCAAGATTGAAGCAGCTTGAAAGCGATGGACGTGGGAGATTTGGAGAAGGTCTGAATCAATGCACGTTGGTCAAGGGCAACAACATAAAGTGCGCCCAGAAGATGAAGCTGGGAAAGCAACAATGGAATCCATGAAGGTAAGTTGTGGCAGATAGGCTGTGAGTTGGGGCATGTAACATCCCGGAAATTTCACAAAAAATAATTTTTTTTAAAGTAACATTAAATGCTGAAATTGCTAATGCGGAAATAAAATGATTGCTAAACCTCTTAACTAATAACAGCTTAACGATAACGACACTTCATACTTAGTTAAACAAATTGCGACGATAGTTTACTTGTGCTAAATTGAAATTCTATGAGCTGTATTTAAGTTCTTTTGTAATGCAATTTTCTTTGACAATTACTGACAGTTTGCTCTTGAATGGTGATGAAGGGGTCCTACGGGGTACCTTGAGGTTTACTTAGCTATGTTAGCTAAAGCACATGAACCTGTTTCTCTTGCGTAGATTCATAGGTAAGAAAATTACGACA
The DNA here is from genome assembly GCA_027924585.1 of Larix kaempferi. Taxonomy (NCBI): domain Eukaryota; kingdom Viridiplantae; phylum Streptophyta; class Pinopsida; order Pinales; family Pinaceae; genus Larix; species Larix kaempferi. The sequence goes on along the minus strand of BSBM01000994.1, from coordinate 19,480,688 downwards.
TAATCCAGCTCTACCAGAAATTTTAAGAAGATTTAATTATATTTCAGATAGCAGTCAGATGCATTAAGATAGTTATAAGCACTCCATGCCTAAGAATTATTACATGGTATGAATTTTATTCTTGTTTTAGTAAGTGTTAATTTGACGTTATAAAAGTCACGAAAATCGTAACTTCAATTATTAGACTAGAGTCTTAATAAATCGTCACATGGAGAAAATAATATAAATGTTAACAATCCTTACCAAGGATACAATGTCTATATACTTAACGTGCTACTATCTCTATTTTCCTATTTGCAATGAATGATAACATCAGATGTTTATTTATGTGCAAGTTCCAACATATTATGATGCTCTATATTATAGAAACATGAGTCAATTTAGCTTGAATTCATAATTATGACAATGGTAGCTTATACATTTCTAAATGTATAAGTATGTAATGATTCATACTAATGTAGTAAAGATTTGATATATTATAACTATTGTAACTTATGATGTTACAAGTATGAAATTGTAACTATGGCTTTTGACATTTCTTGTTAAACATTTATATGGTGGTTAAAGTAGCATTGCATATAAATAAAAATGTGGCCAGGCAAAACTAACATTACAATATGCATTTCCGAAATACTAAGCTATATGCCAAGCATTATGTGCTCCCTATAGTCTACGATCTATGTATTATGAAATCATAAAAAAATGCAAACATATATTATCCTTATATCCTATGATCGACATTTGGAGAATGTATTATGTAATTTGACTTTATACTATAAATGTGCAATGAAATAAAATACCATCAAACCCTAACTTGTACTGATTGATGTTGACAGGGCATTGAATGTCTTAATGCCAAAGTGCTGGCAGGTTCTCGTAACCGGTTATAGCATTTAAATTACTAGCCTACTGTGCTTAGTGGAAAACTCCGTGGATGTCAACGTGGCTATGGTTCACGTGATAGTAAACACCAAATTCCACCCTGACATCGAGCTGTGTAATGTTTTTAACCTCGGTCTACTAAGCTGGATGTCGTGATGGTTATGATAATTAATAAGGTATTTAATGTGGTTGATGGCCGAACTTCGACGTGCTTGGTTGGCATTATCACCACCGTTGATCTCAAATGTCCTTGGGCTTTGAACTGAAAACCCTAGTCTCCAGTATGAATTGTGTCGAAGTGGTTTTCTTGGCCTTCATTTCACTTGGTAGTGGTAAGGTGGAGAGGCCGACCGCCTGCTACAATGTAGGGTTTCATGTTTGAAGATCGGAGGACTCCTTCCTCAGTTTCGATCCCTGGACCTGTAGGGAAATCTTAATAGTTTCAGGGTTCAGTTTCTCTTGTAGGAACGAGCCACATTTGCAGCCTTCAGGATTTTGCTAATTGACTTTGAACCGGGGTTTGATTCTCTTGTAAAGACAGATTGGTATTCTAAAAACTGAAATCCTCTTCTCGGCGTTTGTTAGATGGTTCTGACGTTCTCGTTTGCTTGAGGTGTCTCTTACTCCAGAAGCTGTGTCGTTAAGGTAATGTTTCAATCAATGAAATGTAATGTTAATTGTAATGTTCAAAGTTGAACTTTGTGTTTGCTATGTTTAACCTCTCAATGGTTTTATGGCAGGTGTAACTTCGTTGAATGGTTATCTGGTTTTTAAAGCTTGGTGGAGGACTGCTACTCGTCCATCCGGTAAGCCTCGGTGGTTCTCTTCCTTCGTAGGTACTCCTGGCATGGTATGGCTGATGCTTTGATGTTTGACAAGAGCCGGATAAATGATTTCCTGGCAAAGTTTTTGGCCGGTGTTTGTGATTTTGAACACCAATGATAAGTGTCCAAAGGCTGGGATCCTCGGCTTGTCTAGTTACTCTACTCTGCAATGTTTCGCTGTAACTTTTGTTAAAATGTAACTTGTTTAAGATGTAATTACTAAGGGATGAACCCTCGGTCATTTTGATGGTAAATACAGTGTTTAAGAAAAACTTAAAATAGTTTTCTGAGCGTTTTCTTTGTTTATATGAATCTATATTTTGACTAGCTATTACAGTGCTGACACTGGTCGAGAGCCGTGGGTGAACCTGTTTCTCAAAAGAGAAACCCTACGTTTGTAATGTTTAAGTTGAAGTTTGGATTGGTAATGAGACTCAGTTTTGGTAATGAACCATAACTTAAATAAATAATACAATTGATACAAATTAGCATTATTGTCTGAGTTTGTCTTGTACAAAAAGATAGCTGTCGTAAATGTAATGGTTGATCAATAGGGATGCGTTTAGTTTTTGATATAACGAATGGATGTTTTTATTTGGCCGTAGGCTAGCTATAAGAAAATCTTTCGGTTTTTAACTAGAAAACTGTAAATGTCAACCTCCTTCGTTATTGTTGTAATTCATCTTGTGATTGCAAAATGTTTTAAGGTTTTCTACATAAGACACTCAGTATCTATGAAATCAAAAGGAAATAATGCATTCTGATCCTTAATATGAAATACATTCTTATTGTATTAATTTGAAATACATGTAAGATTTAAATTCAACTAAATAAAACACCGTGTACATATAGAAGATTATAGCATTGAAATATCATATATATATTCTAAGTTGGTATTACAGTTAATTTAAAAAAAAACCTAAGTACAGTAAGAAGAAAATAATGAAAAGTATTACGAGATTTGTGATAACTGTTTTTGCTTTTAGTCTTTCACAGTTTTTTGAATGAAATGATAATAAAATGCTTAGTATGTGCAATTTGAAATGAAGTAGGTAATTTAAAGTGTAAATCTTAGATTTTTTTTATACAGAAATGGATATTTATTTTTTGACAGTAAGTAAAAGAAAAGTAATAAAATGCCTGTATTATGAAATGCTACTTTCGGTCCTGCATCCTTTAATTATCCTATACAGTTCAACTAAATAATTTAGTCATTAAGTCTTCATTTTCAAACCAAGAAAAAGAGTTAGAGGTTTAATAAAACAACTTCATTCATTCAACTGAAAATAAACAAGACAAAATAGTAGAACCTGATGAAAGTAGGAGAAACAAACAACCCAAGGAGCCTGTTCCACCCAACCTACTCTTGAAGGCAGTCAAATTATTTGCTTTAGGACCCCCGAGCCTGTTCACTAAACCACTAGGAAGAAGAATATGTAGAAGCTTTAGGTCATCAACTTGCAGCAACAATGTAGATCATTCAGTCATATAGACTTAACAGTCAAAGAGACCTGCACCAGGACCTCTGGTTTCCTTCTCAAAATATTTTCAGTAGACTTACAATGCACTTCCACTTAGCCTCCCTATTCGAATCTCTCAGTCATCACCTGATACACTTGAGGAATTATTTCTGTAGAAAATAATATGGAGCTCCCTGCTCAATTCGAATTGCCTTCTCTAGGTTGCCTAGGCCTTTTTGTGGTTAACCTGGTCATTAATGAGCTAACAACTTTGTTCCACCCACCTGGGAGATAATGCCACAATTTTAGGGGTAGTTGTTCTATAACCAACAACTAGTGGTGGAGTGCAAATGCTGACACTTGTCCCATGCCTTCTAACAACTTCCATTCCTCTTAGTGGGTTAGTGAACACTCATTTAACAATTCCCTTGGGTGTTTGTCTCCTGTTTTAATTTATTAAATAATAATAATATGTCATTACAATCATCCTTGACTAGATTTGGTCATAATTACAAAACTTTGTAATTATAATTTAACATAATGTTTTTGCAAATAAAATAAATAGTCTCAAAATTTGGGTAGGTGACATACACCCTTCCCGAAGTCTCAACATCGTCCTCGATATTGTTCATTCATTTTTCGAGTGTTCCTGAAACAGAGCTGGGTATGTTATCGGCATACTACTCTCCAACTCCCAGGTTGTCTCTTCTGGGCTAAGGTGCTTCCATTGCACCTTTACGTGCCCAATGGTGCGATTCCATAGTAGAGTTTCTCTCATTTCGAGGATACACTCTGGTTCCACCTGAAAATCGCCTTCTTGTTCCACCTGTACATCATTCCAATTTATAACATGAGTAGCATCGTGTACATATTTCTTTAAAAATAAAATATGAAAAACGTTATGTATTTTTAGATTTGGTGGCAAATCTAGTTGATATGCCACGGGTCCGACCCTTGACAAAATTTTGAAAGGACCACAATACCTAGGTGCTAGCTTGGCACAACTTCCCAATTTTAATGAGCTCTTATTCGGTCTTACCTTAATGAAAACATGCTCACCAACCTGGAACTCTTTATGAATGCTTTTAAGATTTGCTTGACTCTTTTGCCTATCTTGGGCAGCTTTAAGATTTCTTTGTACCTGTTGCATAGTGAGTTTTATTTCCTTCAACAATTCAGGTCCTAAAATAACTCTATTAACTGTGTCATTCCAAGAAATTGGTGTATTATATTTCCTACCATAAAGAATTTCAAAAGGGCTAAGCCTGGTTGATGCATGATAATGGTTATTATATGCAAATTCTGCTAAATGCAAGTAGTCCTCCTACTTACCACGCTGGTCCTTAACATACATCTTTAGCATGTCTTCCAATATATGATTTACTCTTTCCGTCTGTCCATCTATTTATGGATGAAATGCTGTGCTGAAGTTTAAGGTTGTATTCAACCCTTTAAATAAAGATCTCTAGAAGTTTCCAGTAAACTTAGAATCACGGTCTGAAACTATCACTTTTGGTATCCCATGTAATCGAAAAATCTGTTTCATAAAAATTTCTGCAATATCTGGAGCCTTATAAGTAGTTTTTACTGGTATAAATGTGCTTCCTTGCCGAGTTTATCCACTACCACCATGATGTAATCATTTTGTTTCTGATTCCTAGGCAGTCCGGTAATAAAATCTATGCTTATGATCTCCCATTTCCAACTAGGTATAGGTAATGGCTATAACAGTCTAGCCGGATGTTGATGTTCCACCTTTACTCTTTGATAATCAAAGCATTTAGCTATATATTCTACTACTTCATCCTTCATCCTGGGCCAATAATAATATTTCCGTAACATAGTGATGGTTTTCTGATAACTTGGATGACCAGCATAATGACTTTTGTGCATCTCATCTAAGATTAAAATTTTTATCTTTGGTACATTGGGCACATATAATCTGTTCTTGTACAACAGTAAGTGTCACATAGTCACCCATCATACATTAGAGAAATTTTGAGGTCAAAAAAGGGCCTCAAAACAAAGAAAATGTACTATAAAATACAACCAATCACATTCTAGTAGATGACATCATCCCCCTTGGTGAGGTGGCATTGCATGAGTTAAGAATGCTTATTTGTCAAATTTTCTATGGTGGATGAAAACACATAGTGAACCAAGGTAGTGGTGTAAGTACTTTTAAGTCATAAAGTAAAGTACTCATAATGATAGTCTTTTCATAAAATAATATTATTGTCATTTTCAAGTAAAGTACTCATAATGAATGTCTTTTCACACTTTCACATAAAATAATATTATTGTCATTTTCAAGTGAAGTACTCTTAATTCATAAAGAAAGTCCTTTCACATTTTTTTATAAAATAATATATTATCATTTTTATGTTTTTAATTTTAAATTATATATTCACTCCATTCTATTTAATAACATAATGTCAAACTAATAAAGAATAATAATAGATTTAATAAATAATAATAATAATAATAATAATGCAATGTGGATTATAATAATATTATTGACATTTTACATGTAAATAAATTCTCAATTAAATTACATTATTAAATTCATGAGAAAAGTATTAAATATAAAAAGTCAACATAAAATTTAAAAAAAAGCTCTTAAAAATGTTTTTTATTATTTAATCTCATTTGCAAGTTCAAGACAAATAAATGTTAAAGGACAATACATTTTTGGGAATTTACAATGAATCTTAGTCACATCAATGTAGACTTATTTTATTAATTTTATTTCTAGTGAATTTTGAAAAGTAACTAAACCATGATTATTTATATTGTGCATAGAAAATAGTGTGGGAGGTGACTTGTCATATATACCTACCCCATAAAACCCCCATTTCATAATATTTTAATATATCTCATATTTTTGTAGTACATCTCTTAGGAGGCCCTTTTTTGACCTCAAAATCTCTCTAATGCCAACATGGGAGAGAACATGACTCTGATTCGGGGACATCTAGCCACATATATAGTATACAAACATGCATATAGAGAGAAGATGGAAATATGGCGGGGCCTTGGCTATAGCTCAAGGACATCTAGCCACAACTAGCTATGCAATGCAACAAAGAGATGGGGCATGATTTTTATAAGGAATAGGGGGGGATTATTCAAACCCTTGAGCCTATGGTGCTAACCCATCGAAAATTTAAAAATATATGCCTATGGTTCGATACATACAAAGCTAAATCGATGGCGGGGCCTTGGCCTTGAGCTCCTCACCATGATTAAATAACGATATTTACATCATTTACAATTTTAATGCAATAGGGTCAAAATCGGGATATTACATTTCCCTCCCCCTTACATTAGCACTGTCCTCAGTGCTCATCAAAATTGAACAAAAATGGATATGCCACCCTCTTGGTATCCTCCAGCTCCCATGTAGCCTCATCGGGGCCGTAGTGCCTCCATTGCACCTTTACCTGTCCGATGGCTCGGTTCCGGAGCAATGTTACCTTCTTGTCTAGGATGCACAATGAATCGATTTGGAACTCTCCCTCGGGTTCCACCTGGATCACATCCCAATTAATCACATGGTTAGGATCATGTACATATTTCTTAAGCAAAGAGACATGAAAAACATTATGAGCTCTAGTGCTAGTAGGCAATGCAAGTCTATATGCAACTGGCCCTATTGTTTCAAGCACTTCAAATGGCTCACAATATCTAGGTGATAGCTTGGAACAACCCCCAAGCTTCAAGGAACTCTTCCTTGGTCTCACTCTGAGATATACATGATCCCCAACACTGAATTCCCTATGCACTCTAAGCTTATCTGCATAGCTTTTCTGTCTATCCCGGGCTGCTTTTAAATTCTACCTGATCTTTGCAACCTCTTGTTCCATTTCCTCAAGCAATTCCGGCCCAAGTATAATTATGTTCACTGGATTATCCCAAGTCACTGGTGTCCTACACCTCTTGCCATACAAAGCCTCATATGGACTTATTCCCAATGATGCTTGTTTCCCATTGTTATACGCAAACTCTACCAAGTGTAGATAATCCTCCCACTTGGATGGTTTGTCCATAACATACATGCAGAGCATGTCTTCAAGCACCTGATTCACTTTTTCTGTTTTCCCATCTGTTTGAGGATGGTATGCGGTACTGAAGTTCAACTGTGTACCCAAATCTGCAAAGAGACATTTCCAAAAATTGGAAGTGAACTTGGTATCCCTGTCATAAATTATTGCCTTAGGCAACCCATGTATTCTAAAAATTTCCTTCATGAAAATATTTGCAATGGTATTGGCTTTATGTGTGGACTTAACCGGTATAAAATGTGTTGCCTTTGTTAACTTGTCCACCACCACCATGATGGAATCATGTTGTCTCGCCATAATTAGCAAAACTGTAATAAAATCCATGGAAATTACTTCCCATTTCCATTCAGGAATTGGCATTGGGTGCAATAATCCTGCTGGGTGTTGGTGTTCAACCTTCACCTGCTGACATTTCATGCACCTATAAATGTATTCAGCGATGTCCTTCTTCATTCCTGGCCAAAAATAATATTTTCTTGCTGTAGCAATTGTTTTCTGATATCCTGGGTGACTAGAGTATGGAGCTTTATGGATTTCATCCATAAAAATCCTCCTCAAATATTCCATATTTGGAATATAGACTCTATTCTTATAAGGAAGAAGTCTGTCTTCTTCCAAATGGTATCCTTCATACTTCTTTTCAAGGTCTTGCTGCTGAAATTTGTCCTTTATCTACACATACACTTCATCCTCAACCATATGATTAACAATCTGCTGTCTCAAATTGGGTTGGCAAGTATTAAGCGCTGCCACATGCATTTCCTGTACTTTCCTGCTGAGTGCATTAGCTAGCTTATTTTCTTTCCCTTTTATGTGTTTAATTTCAAAATCAAATTCACACAAAAACTCCAACCATCTAGCTTGCATAGCATTCAAATTTGGCTGATCAAATAAGTATTTCAGACCACAATGGTCTATCCTTAACTCAAATTTCCTTCCCATTAAGTAATGCCTCCACATATTTAAAGCATGTACTATGGCTGCAAGTTCTAAATCATGAGTAGCATAGTTCTTCTCATGCTCCTTCAACTTCCTTGACTCGTAGCATACCACGTGGTTGTCTTGCATAAGAACTCTTCCAAGTCCTTAATTGCATGCATCGGTACATACCACAAAGTCTTTTTCTGGGTCTGCAATTTTCAAAATTGGTGCACTCGTAAAAAGATTCTTCAATCGTTGGAAACTTTCCTCACATCTTGGTGACCATTCAAATTTTATTCCCTTCTTTTGCAAAGAAGTGATCGGGTTTGCGACCTTGGAGAATCCTTCAATAAACCTCCTGTAGTAACCAGCAAGGCCCATAAAAGATCTCACATCTGTCACATTCCTTGGAGTTGACCAATTCATAATGGCTTCAATCTTCTCAGGGTCCACAGATATTCCTTCGTTTGAGATAATGTGACCCAAATAATGAATTCTATCTTTATAAAAGTCACATTTGCTCAAATTTGCATACAGATTATGCTCCCTTAGCAATTGCATTGTCATTCTCAAATGTTCTTCATGCTCTTCTTCATTCTTAGAATAGATGAGAATGTCGTCTAGAAAAACAAGAACAAACTTGTCCAAATACTTGCTAAAAACACTATTCATGAGACACATGAATATAGCTGGTGCATTTGTGAGACCAAATGGTACCACTACAAACTCATAGTGTCCATACCTTGTTCTAAAGGCTGTCTTATGAATATCTTCCTCTTTGATTCTTACCTGGTGGTAACTTGACCTTAAGTCAATCTTTGAAAATACCTTTGCTCATTTCATTTGATAAAAAATGTCATAAATTCGGGGCAATGGGTATTTGTTCTTCACAGTGACCTTGTTCAACTGCCTATAGTCAATACATAATTTGAGTGTTCCATCTTTCTTTTTCACAAATAGAACAGGTGCTCTCCATGGAGACACACTTGGCTTGATATATTTCTTTTCCAACAACTCTTGTAATTGCATTTTCAATTCTAGCAATTCCGGTGTATTCATCCTGTAGGATGTCTTGGACACTAGTGCTGCTCATGGCACAAGTTCAATTGTAAAATCAATGTCTCTCTTTGGGGGAAGTCCCGGAATCTCATCAGGAAAAACATCCATGAATTCCTGCAATACATGATAGTCCTCTAACATAGGAGTTTCATTTTCCGTGGCCTCCAAAACATGGGCTGCGTACAATTGACAACCCTTCCTACAGAACTTCTTCCACTGCATGGCTGAAACCTGCCTAACAGAAGTCATCTTTGGAATGCCTTTTACAACCCTTGGGTTTCCTTCTTCTTCCATGCATTCAAATGTCTTATTGTAGCAATCAAGTTTAACCCTGTGTGCCTCTAACCAATCCATCCCAATGAGAATATCATAGGAACCAAGTGGCAAAATATTTAGATTTGCATAAGTGAATAACCCATCCATATCTAATGGACACTTCTCTACTATTTCGCTAACTTTTCTCTTGGTTCTAGTGGCTAGTTGAACTAACCACGATTTACTATGCTTTGACTTCTTAAAAGTACAAATCTCAACAATTCTAGGAGTGACATAACTATGAGTAGATCCAGGATCAATCAAAATAGAAACAGATTGCTTAGCAATCTTATCTTCAACTTCAATTATAGTTGACTGATGATCTGCCTGGCGATCATCTAGTGCTGCATAGATTCTAGGGATTGTCCTCGCCACTTGACCCACAGTTCTAGCTCCTTGGATGTTGTGAACTTGATTTGCATTTTCATTCCGGTGTGGATAGTTCCTAAGCATGTGGTCTCCTCCACAATCCCAACATTGAAGTGGTTCTCTTGGCTCCTTTGGATCTCTTGGCTTGTTTCCCATCATCCTAGTTGGCTTAGTCATAACTTGTGATGGCTGCCTTTGCTGATTTATGATATGAGGAGGTTTGAAACCTTTCTTCCTTTGGTCAAACTTCTCATTCTTCTTGTCTTTCCATGCCTTATGGAAATCAGGTTTACTTTTGTTTTTATCATAGAAATACTTGGCCTTCCTTATTGCCTCTTCTAGAGTTCGGGGCTCATCAAATTCAATCCTATCTTTATATGACTGAGGTATCCCACTTAGAAAAAGCTGAATTTTCACCTTATCATCTCGAATATACTTGACATACCTCAGCAGTTCCAAGAACTTGTTTGCATACTCTTCCATGGTCAATTGTCCCAATCTCAGCTCATGGAACTCTTTGATCTTGTCATCATAGCACCTGTCAGAGAGGTACTTCTGCTTGAAATATTTCTTGAATTGCTTCCACACAATATTTCTTTCATTGATCTTCTTCACTTGCCTAATGTGTTCCCGCCATATAGATTCTCTTCCATTCAAGTTGAAGATGGCGATCCCTGCCTTCATATTTCTGGAGTAGTCTTGGACTCGGAAATACTTTATCATCCCAAGAAGCCAAGCTTCAGCTTCTTGACCAGACTTTACCTCTCCATCAAATGTAGGAGGTTTTGCCTTATTAAATTCCCCGTGTGAATTGTTCTTGTAATGACTCTTCCTCTTATTCTTGCGAGATGAAGAGCTTGAACCCTCAATGGATCCTTCGGAGTCAGATGACCCACTAGAAGAGATTTCTAGAGTATAGGTTCTGTCTCTAGAAACTCTTCTTGAGCTATTGGACTTCTTGCAGGAATTTATCCTTGAACTACTCTCATTCTTTTTTGGATTTGATGTCTGATGCCCAGAGTTTATTTTCCTTTGGATGTCTGTCAAACTCTGCAACATGGCTGCATTCAACTGATTTTTTTCCTCCTGAGCTTTAATCATCCTTTCATTATCTTCTCTATAGCTTTGCAACTCCACCCTTAGGCTCCTCATGGTGGCTGCAATATCTAGGGGAGTCTCTCGGTCTATTCTTCCATTGGATTTTGTTTCAGCATTCTCAACATGTATGTTTTCCCCCATGGCATCTGTCTCAGGCTCATAGGGATCCTGTGCATCATCCATGATGTTAATAATTTTGGCCCAACCAAGACCAAAAATTCCCAACTGCACTAACTGGAATGGTGTCTAGATGTGACTATAATTATGCAAAATGTGTTTATGAACACAACTGTTAGCTGCATTATAATACCATAATTATTTGCATGTATGTGGGAAAATCCTATATTGACAACTTGTCCAATCATAGACTTTCTCACAATCAACGACCGTCTCAAAGAAAATATTGTCTCAGGGGAACGACTGTCTCAGGGGGACGACGGGGGTCAAGGGGGCTTGCCCCCTTGTGGCGCCACTGCAGGGCGGGTCGAGGGAAGTGCCTTCGTTTTTTTTGTTTGTAATTCTTTTGATTTCGCGCAATCTGGCGTATAAATTTCATGATGATTTTCCATTTTCGGCACCTGAAAATATTAGTGAAAAGTTGTTGTATTTTCCCCGTTTGGAGCAAATTTTAGGGTTAAAATGGCCGCCTCTGGCGCAATTACTAACAACATGACAGGCGCTTTGGCGCAGGATTTATCTTTAAATTTTCCGCCACGCACCGTGCATGGCGCAGATTTTACCCTTAAATTTGCCGCCATGCACCACGCATGGCGCAGATTTTATCTTTTACTTTGTCACCGCGCATGGCGCAGATTTAACCCTTAAATTTGCCACGGGTCCTGCCGCCGCACACCGCGCAAAAATTAACGCTAACTCTGCCGCTAGCACCGCGCAAAAATTAGCACTAACTCTGCCGCTAGCGCTGCGCAAAAATTAGCGATAACTCTGCCGCCAGCGCCGCGCAAAAATTAACGCTAACTATGCCTCCAACACCACGCAAAAATTAGCGCTAACTCTGCCGACAGAGCCTTAGCAGAACTCATATATACTTAAGAAAAATTTTGCAAATTTGCACAAACAGTTAGAATTTTACAGAAACAGATAGATTTTTTATTTTATTTTATGGAAATGTATCATTCTTTTCTTTACAGAGTAAGGCACTCACAGATCATACTTACATAGAACAAAGCAGTATTTCAAGAAATTGCACTTCTTCTATGTCAAAAATAAAACAACAAAACAACAAAATAATATAGGATGGCAAGCATTCATCCTGAAAATAGACAATACAAACTGAATGCTACTGCATTGGAAACAATGTAAAGCAAGCATCCAACTAAAAAAAAGAATTTTCTTTCTCCCTCCTCACTTCATAGCATGAAATCAATGCAGGCAAGTTTGAAATAATTCCCAAAACAATCATGGAAGTGTTTTCCCATCTTAATCAAATAGAGCTATGATATCTTCAGATTTCTCTAATTCATTTTAACTTCAAACACTGCATATATAAACACACACAATGATTTATATCTCCTATGAAAGGCCCAACAGCCGCAGTATTGAATCATAAGCTCTGCAAACTGTTCAAACTTAGTTGGTTTAGGCCCAACATGAAAATCTTTGGTGTTTAGAAAGTGATCTTCCCTTGTAACTGTGATCATACTTGGCCCATAGAGGCCCAATGCTGCAACCAACAGCTCTGATACCATTATGTTACATACCCACCCATCATACCAGCATGCGAGAGAACATGACTCTGATTCGAGGACATCTAGCCACATATATAGTATACAAACATGGATATAGAGAGAAGATGGAAATATGGAATATACATAAGTATTTGAAAACACAACATAATTGAATTCCATTACACATCCATCATACATACAAGATATTCAATTCATTCATCAATTAAGACAATACAGAATTAGCACATGAGAGTACTTATCTGAAACAGAGTAGTCCTTGAGCAACCAGCTATGCAACTGCAACGTTCCTCCCAACCATAGGCCAGTTGTGCTTATCAATCTCTTGATGCAACTGCCACCCCCAAGTTGGGCATGATTTCTACAAGGGACCAGGGAATAACAGACTCACACATAGCCCGACATACACCAAAATGAGCCAAGCCAATCTACAATTGGGTTTATCAGGCTGCTAGGAAATGGAAAAGAAGAATTGCTAAGCTAGTGAGCTCAAGCATAGAGCTATGGGTTCCTCTACAAGATCCATCCAACTCGGCACCCACAATGCCTACACACCCCACTCAAGGAAGTATCCCCTTCACCAATTCACAGTCCCTAAGGCCATACCTTCTAATTCTAGAGTGTCCCAGGTGTGCATAGAAGAGTAGCGAGCCCTCTTGATCTTCTTAAGAGGTTATTTCCCCCCACTAGGTTTATCAAGCCAATTCTGTCCACTACCACTCCAAATCTCTTGCTCACAGGTTCAAACCAAAACAGGGAATGTACATAACAACAAAACCACAATTGTTGGGCATGAAGAAAAACGTTTCCTCAGTGGGATGTCCAAAATGGGGCTTCTACCAGTTTAGAAAAACGTGGGAAATCCCAAAAACGAAAATGGCAATTCGGGATTTTACCTTGAAGAGAAAAATCGTTTTCAGAAAAACGCCTAAGGGCATTTTGGGGCAAAAACGACCTCCATAACAGTCCCAAATCGTGGTCCCCCTCTCCCAGCCATTGTGCAAAACAAAAACAAGTTCCCAAGCATGGGAAAATGCAGGAAAATGGTGAAAAACGCGATGGGGAAAGTCCAGCTAGCTCAGACTGCGTGAGAAGGAAAATGCCATGGGTTCAGAATGGCTTTGGGCACCATTTCGTGGGTGTTTTCTTGCTCGAGAAGCAAAAATACGATTTTCCAGATTGATGGCTTGCCCATACACGAAAATTGACTGCCATGCCTCTCCATTCCCAAGGCATTAACTGCCTCAACCAACTCTTGGAAGAATTAAATGATTGGGTGCATAACCCAAAATGGGTAGTTGGTGGTTTATGGATTTTCTCATTGACACATGGGTTAGCACCATTGACTCAAGGGTTTGAATAATCCCCCCCCCTATTCCTTATAAAAATCATGCACCATCTCTTTGTTGCATTGCATAGCTAGTTGTGGGTATTTCATTAAAATTTGTATTTACATGATGTATTAATTTACATTATGCATGTCCAGCACAAGAACCATAGGCATCTATTTTTAAATTGTCGATACATACACAACTAAATCGATGGCGGGGTCTTGGCCTTGAGCTCCTCACCATGATTAAATAACGATATTTACATCATTTACAATTTTAAGGCAATAGGGTCAAAATCAGGATATATAGTAAGCCATTTTCTTTTAACCTGAAATCTGCCATAGAATTTTCAGAATTACTTTCTGCTGTCTTTTCATGTAAATTTCTGTACTCTTCATCCATTTTAATCCCTTCGAAAATCTAATTTTCTAAATCTGTTGTGTATGTACTAATGGCTGAAATAGAATTTAACTTTGCATTACGACTTAAAGCATCATCAACCTTGTTCTCTTTACCCTTTATATGCTGAATTTCAAAATCATATTCTCTTAGAAAGTTTAGCCATCTAGCTTATCTAGAATTCAAGTTCGTTTGATCTAGTAAATACTTCAGCCCCATTTTATCTGTCATCAAAGTAAATTTTTTGCCAATAAGATGGTGACGCCACATTTTTAAGGCGTGTATTACTGCTAATAATTCCAGATCATATGTAGAATAATTTTTCTCATGTATTTTCAACTTTCGAGACTCATATGCAACAACATGTCCCTCTTGTGTTAGGACTCCACCGAGTCTGTCATTACATGCGTCAGTGCATACTATAAAATCTTTATTAGGATCTGCAATTCTCAGAATAGGTGTTGTAGTTAGTAATTCCTTCAACTTCTTAAAACTGTCTGCACACTTTTGTTTCCATACAAATTTCTTCCCCTTCTTCTGTAAGGAGGTTATGGGGTTTGCAATCTTCGAATTTTTTTTAATGAATTTTCTATAATATCCTGTAATCCCCATAAACGATCGTACGTTTGACACATCCTTAGGAACCGACCATTCATTAATGGCTTTATCTTATCGGGATCAACCAAAATTCCTTCCTTAGATATTATGTGACCTAAATACTGAATCTTATCCTTGTGAAAGTCTCACTTACTAAACTTAGCATATAACTGATGATCTTTCAGAACTTGTAAAATAATACACAGATGTTCGTCATGTTCTTCCTTGCTTTTAGAATATACCAAAATGTCATCTATGAACACAATGACGAACTTATCCAAATACTTGTGCAGAATATTATTCATTAAGCACATAAATACTGCCGGGGCATTGGTCAACCCAAATGGCATGACCACAAACTCATAATGTCCATAACGAGTTCTAAAGGCCGTTTTAAAAATATCCCCATCCTTCAAACGAACTTGATGATATCCTGACCTTAAATCAATCTTTGAAAATATTGTTGCTCCATGCAGTTGATCAAATAGATCGTCGATGCGGGGAAACGGATATCGATTCTTGATTGTAATCTTGTTCAGTTGGCGATAATCTATGCAAATTCTTAAAGTGCCATCCTTCTTCTTAACGAAAATAATAGGTGCTCCCCAAGGAGACACGCTGGGTCTTATATAATTTTTATCAATCAGCTCCTTCAACTGTGATTTTAACTCATTTAATTCCAATATGTTCATCCTATATGGAGCTTTGGGGTTTGGTACCGCACCCGGTATCAGCTCAATGGTAAAATCTAGATCCCTCTTTGGGGGTAATCCTGGAATCTCTTCTGAAAAAACATCCAAGAATTCTTTTAGGACATGTATGTCTTCTAGTTTCAGTTTGTCCTCTTTTGTAATTGACTCTTCATGTACTACATTCACTGCAAACATCTTACATCCTTTTCTAACTGCTCTTTTTACTTGCATAGCTGAAATCTGTCTAAGTGATGTCTTTCTAGGAATATTATTCACTTCTACTGTTTCTCCTTCATCATTTAGACAGGTAAAACTTTTTTCATAACAATTCAAAATAACATGATGTGATTCTAAGCAGTCCATTCCAATTAAGATATCATAGGATCCTAAAAGTAAAACATTTAACTTGGTTCGTGTCTTTAACTGATTCATAGATAAAACACAACTTTCAACAAAATCATACACTTTTCTTTTTGTTCCTGCTGCTAGTTTAACTAACCAGGATTTATTAAATTTTTTTTTCTGTTTTCAGATTAAATTTTTCTACAATATCTCGAGATATATAACTCAGGCTAGCGCCTGGATCAATTAAAATAGAAACAGGGTGGTTTTGTACCATACCTTCAACCTCTACCATAGAGACTTGATGCTCCGCTTGCCTGTTGTCTAGAGCTGCATTAATTCTGGACATATCTCTTGCCAAGTCTCTCATAGTAGGTTCAGCTTGTATGGAATGAATATTATTGGGTGTCCACTTCTTATTGGGACAGTTTAAAGCATAATGAAGACCTTGACACTCAATTTTTTTTATAGGTGTCCTCTGATCATTAGTTCTGGTAACATTGGGTGTATTTCTAGGAGTTGTAAAATTCTGCTGTTGATTATTTCTGGGACTATTTCCTTGAAAATTTCGATTTGGAAAGTTTTTCTTTTGAAAACTAGAATTTCCATTAAATCTGAAATTTTTCTTCTTTATCTCAAAGTTGCTGGGCTTATGATTTTTTCAGTTAGATATCCCTTCTCTTTTCCGGTTCTGATCATAGCAGAAAGTTGCTTTCCTCATGGCTTCTTCTAAGGTCTTTGGATTGTCATACTCTATTATGTCCTTGATGTTGAAAAGTAGACAACTCAGATACCTCTGAATCTTTGGTTTCTCCCCTACAAGGTATGGCACATACCTTAGCAAATTCAGAAATTTGTTGTTCATCTCTTTCATATTCATGGTTCCCAGTCTTAGATCATAAAATTCCTTGGACTTTTCTTCGTAATATTGTTCAGATAGGAACTTCTTCTTGAAGTACCATTTAAAAGTGCTCCAATTCACATCCTTGTCCTTGATGCCCTTCACTCTTTTGATGTCCTTCCACCAAATGTCTTCCTTCCCTATCAGGTTGTATATGGCCATATTTTCTTTCAATGATTCTGGATAATCATAAATTTGAAAGTATTTCTTCATGTTGGAAAACCACGCTTCAACTATCTCTCCTTTTTAAGTTTCACCATTGAAGGTTGGGGGTTTTATTTTCTTGAACTCCCTAGAAATCTACTCATACTATTTATGGCTTTTTCTTTTTGGTTTGTAATCCCTTTCACTGCTATCACTTGAATAATTACGTTTCTTTTTACGTATCTCATTTGCAGCTCCTGATGATGTTGAACTGTTATTCTCATCATCAGTTCTCACTTTCTTACCCTTGTTCTGATGAGGTAAGTCTTCAATCTTGGAGGTATTTTCAACCCTTCTATCCTATTTGTCAGTTGGACATTGGTCAAACAATACTTGGTTCAGTTCTTCTTGTGCCTTCAGAATTCTCTCATTATCCTGTTTAACAGATATTATTTCTGCTTTCAATTCTTGAAATGCATGTAACAATTCTAATGAATTGTCATTCAATTCACCATGGACCTCTTCTTCATAATGTTGTCTTGTGCTATTGTTGGTATGACTGTTTGGTCGAAATTTGTCCTCCACGTGTTCGACTGATCTTTCCATACCTGTGATTTAGAAAACAATTTTCTGTATACAAAATAATTTAATTAGTAAAGATTCTTGCTGTCATAAAAATTTTATGTTGCGTGTTCTTTGGACCATTTTAGGTCGAGAGTTCGAACATGAGCTCTGATACCACATGTAACATCCCGAAAATTTCACAAAAAATATTTTTTTTAAAGTAACATTAAATGCTGAAATTGTTAATGCGGAAATAAAATGATTGCTAAACCTCTTAACTAATAACAGCTTGACGATAACGACACTTCATACTTATTTAAACAAATTGCGACGATAGTTTACTTGTGCTAAATTGAAATTCTATGAGCTGTATTTAAGTTATTTTGTAATGCAGTTTTCTTTGACAATTACTGACAGTTTGCTCTTGAACGGTGATGAAGGGGTCCTACGGAGTACCCTGAGGTTTACTTAGCTATGTTAGCTAAAGCATTTGAACCTGTTTCTCTTGCGCATATTCGCAAGTAAGAAAATTACGACATAATCTAGCTCTACCAGAAATTTTAAGAAGATTTAATTATATTTCAGATAGCAGTCAGATGCATTAAGATAGTTATAAGCACTCCATGCCTAAGAGTTATTACATGGTATGAATTTTATTCTTGTTTTAGTAAGTGTTAATTTGTTGTTATAAAAGTCGTGGAAATCATAACTTCAATTATTAGACTAGAGTCTTAATAAATTGTCACATGGAGAAGATAATATAAATGTTAACAATCCTTACCAATGATACAATGTCTATATACTTATTTGCAATGAATGATAACATCATATGTTTATTTATGTGCAAGTTCCAACATATTATGATGCTCTATATTATAGAAACATGAGTCAATTTAGCTTGAGTTCATAATTATAACTATGGTATCTTATACATTTCTAAATGTATAAGTATGTAATGATTCATACTAATGTAGTAAAGATTTGATATATTATAACTATCATAACTTATGATGTTACAAGTATGAAATTGTAACTATGGATTTTGACATTTCTCGTTAAACATTTATATGGTGGTTAAAGTAGCATTGCATATAAATAAAAATGTGGCCAGGCAAAACTAACATTACAATATGCATTTCCGAAATACTAAGCTATATGCCAAGCATTATGTGCTCCCTATAGTCTGCGATCTATATATTATCCTTATATCCTATGATCGACACTTGGAGAATGTATGATATAATTCGACTTTATACTATTAATGTGCAATGAAATAAAATACCATCAAACCCTAACTTGTACTGAATGATGTTGACAGGGCATTGAATGTCTTAATGCCAAAGTGCTGGCAGGTTCTCGTAACTGGTCATAGCGTTTAAATTACTAGCCTACTGTGCTTAGTGGAAAACTCCGTGGATGTCAACGTGGCTGTGGTTCACGTGATAGTAAACACCAAACTCCACCCACCGAGCTGTGTAATGTTTTTAACCTCGGTCTACTGAGCTGGATGTCGTGATGGTTATGATAATTAATAAGGTATTTAATGTGGTTGATTCCCGAACTTCAACGTGCCTGGTTGGCATTATCACCACCGTTGATCTCAAATGTCCTTGAGCTTTGAACTGAAAACCCTAGTCTCCATTATGAATTGTGTCGAAGTGGTTTTCTTGGCCTTCATTTCACTTGGCAGTGGTAAGGTGGATAGGCCGACCACCTGCTACAATGTAGGGTTTGGTGTTTGAAGATCGGAGGACTCCTTCCTCAGTTTCGATCCCTGGACCTTTAGGGAAAGCTTAATAGTTTCAGGGTTCATTTTCTCTTATAGGGCCGAGCCACATTTGCAGCCTTTAGGATTTTGCTGATTGACTTTGAACTGGGGTTTGATTCTCTTGTAAAGATAGATTGGTATTCTCAAAACTGAAATCCTCTTCTCTGCGTTTGTTAGATGGTTCCGACGTTCTCGTTCGCTTGAGGTGTCTCTTACTCCAGCAGCTGTGTCATTAAGGTAATGTTTCAATTAATGAAATGTAATGTTAATTGTAATGTTCAAAGTTGAACTTTGTGTTTGCTATGTTTAACCTCTCAATGGTTTTATGGCAGGTGTAACTTCGTCGAATGGTTATCTGATTTTTAAAGCTTGGTGGAGGACTGCTACTCGTCCACCCGGTAAGCCTCGGTGGTTCTCTTCCTTCATAGGTACTCCTGGAACGGTATGGCCGATGCTTTGATGTTTGACAAGAGCCGGATAAATGATTTCCTGGCAAATTTTTTGGCCAGTGTTTGTGATTTTGAACACCAATGATAAGTGTCCATAGGCTAGGATCCTCGACTTGTCTAGCTACTCTGCTCTGCAGTGTTTTGCTGTAACTTTTGTTAAAATGTAACTTGTTTAAGATGTAATTACTAAGGGATGAACCCTCGGTCATTTTGATGGAAAATACAGTGTTTAAGAAAAACTTAAAATAGTTTTATGAGCATTTTCTTTGTTTATATGAATCTATATTTTGACTAGCTATTACAGTGCTGACACTGGCCAAGAGCCGTGGGCTAACCTGTTTCTCAAAAGAGAAACCCTACGTTCGTAATGTTTAAGTTGAAGTTTGGATTGGTAATGAGACTCAGTTTTGGTAATGAACCATAACTTAAATAAATAATACGATTGATACAAAATAGCACTACTATATGAGTTTGTCTTGTACAAAAGGATAGCTGTCGTAAATGTAATGGTTGATCAATAGGGATGCGTTTAGTTTTTGATATAACGAATGGATGTTTTTGTAATTGAATTGTTTGGCCATAGGCTAGCTATAAGAAAATCTTTAGGTTTTTAACTTGAAAACTGTAAATGCCAACCTACTTCGTTATCGTTGTAATTCATCTTGTGATTGTAGAATGTTTTAAGGTTTTCTATAGAAAACATTCAGTATTTATGGAATCAAAAGGAAATAATGCATTATGATCCTTAATATGAAATACATTCTTACTGTATTAATTTGGAATACATGTAAGATTTAAATTCAGTGAAATAAAACACTGCGTACATATAGAAGATTATAGCATTGAAATATCATATATATATTCTAAGTTGGTATTACAGTTAATTTAAAAAAAAACCCAAGTACAGTAAGAATAAAATATTGAAAAGTATTACGAGATTTGTGATAACTGTTTTTGCTTATAGTCTTTCACAGTTTTTGGAATGAAATGATAATAAAATGCTTAGTATGTGCAATTTGAAATGAAGTAGGTAATTTAAAGTGTAAATCATAGTTTTTTTTTATACAGAAATGTATATTTATTTTCTGACAGTAAGTAAAAGAAAAGTAATAAAATGCCTGTATTATGAAATGCTACTTTCGGTCTTGCATCCTTTAATTATCCTATTTAATGCATGTAGTACGACATCTGTGATGTAATGATAAATACAGGAAAATAATTTATTTAGTTTAAAAATAAAACTATCATAACCTATCATAACTTAATAGAATATACAGTTCAGCTAAATAATTTAGTCATTAAGTCTTCATTTTCAAACCAGGAAAAAGGGTTAGAGTTTTAATAAAACAACTTCATTCATTCAACTAAAAATAAACAAGACAGAACAGTAGAACCTGATGAAAGTAGGAGAAACAAACAACCCAAGGATCCTGTTCCACCCAACCTACTCCTGAAGACAACCAAATTACTTGCCTTAGGACCCCCGAGCTTGTTCACTGAACCACTAGGAAGAAGAATCTGTAGAAGCTTTAGGTCATCAACTTGCAGCAACAATGTAGATCATTCAGTCATATATACTTAGAAGTCAAAGAGACCTGCACCAGGACCTCTGGTTTCCTTCTCAGAATATTTTCAGCAGACTCACAATGCACTTCTACTTAGCCTCCGTATTCGAATCTCTCAATCATCACCTGATACACTTGAGGAATTATTTCTGCAAAAAATAATATGGAGCTCCCTGCTCAATTCGAATTGTCTTCTCTAGGTTGCCTAGGCCTTTTTAGTGGTTAACTTGGTCATTAATGAGCTAACAACTTTGTTCCACCCACCTTGGGGATAATGCCACAATTTTAGGGGTAGTTGTCCCATAACCAACAACTAGTGGTGGAGTGAGAATGCTGACACTTGTCCCATGCCTTCTAACAACTTCCATTCCTCCTATTGGGTCAGTGAACACTCATTTAACAGTTCCCTTGGGTGTTTGTCTCCTGTTTTAATTTATTAAATAATAATAATATGTCATTACAATCATCCTTGACCAAATTTGGTCATAATTACAAAACTTTGTAATTATAATTTAACATAATGTTTTTGCAAATAAAATAAATAGTCTCATACAACAACAAAGCGAGTCGAGAGACCATAACGAAGCAAGGAACGAAGAGCACTTGGAGCAAAAGTTGGCCAAGTTGGAGATGAGGGCAACCAAAACCAAGAGGAAGGTTGGGTTTCTATTCATTCCGCCAGACTATCTGCAGTTTGTTGGCAGTAAAACAGAGCTTGCACCAACCATAATAACTGCAAAAGTTGTGGAAGAAGACACTCCAATGGCACAACATGCAGAACGAGTGTCAACAGTTCGAATGAAGTGTTCCAAGAGGTGGAGTCATTTCAGTAGGATGAGCATAGTCTTGACGAAGCCAAGTGTGAGGAGTCACTTGACCAACAACATGTTCAGTGGGTAGAAGATGTTGTAGCAGATGCGACAAGGACCAATGAAACAAAGATTTCTGCGGTGGATGTGATTGCAAAGCAAAGTGATTGTGGAAGTGAGGACAACTTCCCAACATGTGACACAACATACATAATTGTCTTTTGTGCATGATATTGGTGTCCAAGAGTCCCAACTAACAACGAATAAACTTATGGAATTGGGCTGCATTCTCGTTGAAATGGAGGCAGTCCTAGCCTACTTAGAAGAGCAGGCCAACTTGATTGAAGGGTCAGATGCAGAGAGAGACAAGAAGGTAGAGTTCACCTTGAGCACACTTCAGTAGGTTAATGACCACCAAGACAAGGAATGTGATAGCTTAGAGCACCATGGAGAATACTTTGGCAAGACTCGGTCGCTGTTTAAACTGATGAGTAAGGGTGCAAGAAAATGAGCCAAGAGAAGGAAGCAGCATGTCGAGGCAAAGGAAGCATCATTGGCAGTTGCAGATGAATGTTGTGCAGAAGCAACAGACATGTGTAAGTTAGTTTTCGGCATGAAGGAGT
This sequence comes from Larix kaempferi, assembly GCA_027924585.1. Taxonomy (NCBI): domain Eukaryota; kingdom Viridiplantae; phylum Streptophyta; class Pinopsida; order Pinales; family Pinaceae; genus Larix; species Larix kaempferi. The sequence continues at coordinate 19,457,806 of BSBM01000994.1, read as the reverse complement.
TGAAAGTAACGACAACCAGACTTGAGGAGTCTGGTTGCATTTCTGTGGAAACAGAAGTGATCATGAAGCACTTGTGTAGTTCGTGCGAGTCAGATGGGTGGACAACCAAGGATTCATGAAGCTTTGGAGGTGGTGACCTTTGGCACCACTTGCCATTTCACCTAGGCTAAGTCATGAGCAGTTCTGCTCATTTCCTTTGGCATGAAAATGAGGTCATAGGCACCTCACGGGAGGTAGCCTAAGACAAAATTCAGCCAAGGATGTGTTTAGCACATGTAGCAAACCAAGTGAATGATTTTGAAGGTGTGGATATGTAGTGGGAAGTTTCGCAAAATTGTGGTAAAGTTGGAAACTTTGCCCAAGTACAACAACATGGCACAATGCGAACCGAAATGCAGAAACAGGAAAGAGAGTGGTTGTGTCTTGCAGATGTTTGTTCTCACTGTGTTGAATGCGAAAATTGGATTAACTACCCAACCAGTTTAGGGCATGGGGTTAACAACAGATGAAATCTTGGCATAATTGGCTAAGTACCATTGTAGGTAGGTGAGCATATGTGATGCCAAAAGAGACTTCTTGCAAAGGCTCAAGTGAAACAACATTGTGGTGATCAACCAAGTAGCAAAGAGGCTCAGGCATGTGGCGCAAATGTGTTGTAGAGATGATACGAAGGTGATCATGACATCGGTTGTAGTAGGATGATTCAAGAGATGGTGATCAGTTGGGTATGTTGCCGGGATGACAACAATTTTGAGTGGGGATGGATGTAACAACTCTTGAGCCCCAACACTAGCCACACCTCACTCACCCAAGGAACCATACTTGGGAGCCTCTCGGGCCCGCAGGATGGCAGGACACTTAGCCAAACATCCTAAGTGTTGGTTTGCCTTGCGGAAGCTCGTTGGAAAGCAAAGGAACAAAAGGGTGTGTGACCACGGCACATGCGCAATACGCACAAGCAGGTCGCCTAAAGGCATGGAAAGCTTGGGCGCACTACCCACCAGGGAGTCCATCGGCATGGTGCGGTTGGCATAATAGTTTAGCAGGAGTGCAACTAGGGATGGAAGATCGAGGAACTGGGGATGTAAGCTCAGATGAACTAGGGCTTAAATCTCCTCAACGAACTCGTGATGGAATCTTTTCGACAAACTGTTAAGCACTAAATATGGGCACATTTCCCCGTATATTGTGGTTCATTACATTAGTATTGATGTCGAATTTTATCCATTAGTGGTAATTTTCATTAGTATGGTTATATTAGTTATGTTGGCTTGGGTCAGTTAGTTGGGATTGTACCCCTTAGCTTCCTATATATAGGAAGTAGACCTTTTCATTTGGAGTATCTTGTCTTCTCTTGTCTTGTGTACTTAATACATTGTATAAGGAGGTTTCCCCCTTGAAGAGGCTTGTTATTATGATATTTTCTTCAATAAAGTAGCAGAGTACTCTTTCTGATATATTTCTGCTATTTTCATGTTCTTTTTGGAAATTTGTTGCATAACATTTGGTCTCAAAGCCCTTTCCTCGGAACTGGTTTCTTCAAAACAACTCATCTTGGAATGTTTGCTATAAGATTTTTTATACAAGGGTTCAGAGAGTGAGACTTAAAACTCATTTAGAAAAAAAGGCCGAACTAACTGTGGTCCAAATTTCAGATGCTGAAACATTACAGGTTCAGAGATATTCACTCAAGAAGCTAGGGTTTCTAACTAGTCCAAAAAATAGTCTAAAACAAGTGTTATGGGAAAAGGGTCATCTCTGGGGCATGCAAGATCCAAATTAAAGTAGAAGTGAATGTATAAATAGAGAGTTAGGCTCTCTCATTTATTCATTCATTCATTCACACACACACTCACTTGTGTAATTCACAATGGAGAGAGAGAGATATATCTACAAGAATAAGGAGAACTTGTTTGGGGTTTTTTCTTTGTACTTTTGATCATCTATATTGAGGAATTTTTGCTGGGTTTTCTTCCCCTAGAGGGTTTCCCAGGATAAATTTGTGTCTCTTATGTTTATGCTGTGCTTGTTATTCTTTCAGTGATCCTTCATATGCTATTGTTGTGAAATTGAATTGAACACTGATGTTATCTATCTTAGCATATTTAATCTTAACATGGTATCAGAGCTAGCCTGAAGGAAGGAAATGTATGGCATTTACGACACTTGTTTCACTTGCGACAATTTGAAAGCTAGGGATTTGTATAGAAAAACCTAGTCATTGTGGAACTTTCGCTATAAATAACTTTTGGAAAAGGTTCAGGATCTGAAACTTGGATAGGCCGAAGATGAAATGTTCATGTACCTTGTGTCCAAGTTTCAGCCTCATATTCATTGTAATTTGTGAGATAGGATCCGTACAAGTCATGGTTTCTGCCTCTTCGAGAATGAATCCCTAACCAGGTCACCTAGGAAACAAGGTCATATATAGGGAGAGGAAGCTCCAAATGGAATTCCATAAAATGTGACAATTAGGGAATGGACTTTAGTTTCACAAGTCTGAGTATTAAAGGCCGAAGTTGAAGCAGTGACACGTGGCACACCGTACAATTTCGCTATGAAGTTTCATCCCATAAACATGTGACCTAGGAAAAAGGTCATATCTTGGGCTATGAATATCCAAATGGAATTCTGTAAAAAGTGATAGTTAGGGAATGGACTATAGTTGCACAGGTATGAGTATGAGATGCCGAAGTTGAAACAGTGACACGTGGAACTCCGTACAAGTTTGCTATGTTGTTTCATCCCATAAACAGGTCATGTTGGGAAACTTAACATATCTCTCTCATGGAGAATCCAACAAAGCTCAATTATGCGGGGTTGGAAAGATGACAGGTCAGGATACCACATGATGAAGTTTCAGACCTTGAGGATCCTAAATTTCAGAGATACATCAGAAACAATAAGGCACATATGAAATAGCTCAACGGAGGAAATCAAAGAAGAGGAGGAAGAAGCTCTCACTTAGGGTTTTTAGTTTGTTTAGGTATGGCATGACCTGATACAATGTTGGAGACACCTTATGCAACATTGAAACTTTGAAAATGGATTTGGAATCCATTCATCATAGATATTAATCTTCCATCAAAATGTTGTGGGAGGAAGGAGATTGAAAATTAGGGTTTCCAAGTAAGAAGAAACCCTAGCAAGATTGGGAGACTCATAGGGAAGCAATGAAGGAGGTTTAAATGGCACTGATATTCTATCATCATAGAACCATTAACCTCTATAATATGTTTACAAGTGATCTACCTTGGATTATTAGGGTTTTACCCTTTTAGAAAATACTACAAGCAATCTCGACAGGTATGACTTGAGGAGATGCAGGTATGTTTTGAAATATGTTTCATTTATCTGATGATTAAGTTCATGATATGTTTGTCTTCATATTATTGAGGTTAGTACAATCGTGATTAATTTTAGAATTGTATGATCAAATTATTAAAAGTATGAATGCATGTGAATGATAGAAGACATTCATTGATTAGGGTTATGACACTTATGGTTGTACTAATGCACTTGTGGTGTTGTATGAGGATGATGTTGTCTGCTAACATGAAAGGTACATCAAGAAAGACAAATCAAGTTCTAGATCAAGAATATATGACCATGATGACATGAATACAAAGACTCATCCATAGTCTTTGATCACATAGAATCTCTACTTATGAGGATAGATAGAAGTTAAAAGACATATAATCATGATGCTATCATAAAGGGAAAATAGAGATCAAGAGGGAGGCAACCACACAAACATAAAAGATAAGTATTTGAGTTGTTATTTGAATTACTTCTTGAATCTCTGAATAGTTAATGATATTGATCGTAATAGTTGTATGCATATTTGTATTCCTAGAATCATGAAATATATCATGGATAGTGTAAGCATTCATATATCATTGAACAATATACTACTAATATGCATATGATGGGTAAGTTGGACAAACATTCCATTGTTTCTTGTCTAGAATGAAACCTCTTTGCTAACATGATGGGAGCTGTGCACACTCTTGATAGTATGTTCTGGTAGAGATGGAAGGCATATAGATAGCCACTGTATGCATACAAGATATGGAAAAGTGTTGTGCCAAAGTATTGGTCAAGATAGTTGCATAACTATGTGAATCATATAAGTATGCATAATAGGTTATCATTGAAATGTCAACATGATTTGATAATTATGAAGTGTTACTAATCATGTAATTGAATTTGATTTGTAGGGAAGATCATGTGCTATGATCTACAAGAGAAGGATGATGAACCCTTGTTCCGAAGAACAAGTGATGACTATTCAAAAAGAAGACTTACAAATCAAACATATTATAGAAGTACAAAGCAAGGCTCATGGCTATAGGATTCTCTTAGAAAGAGGGAGAGGATAATGATGAGATGTTTGATCCAATGGCTAGACACACTTCCATAGATAGATTACACCCATGGATTACAAGACCATTCTCTTGAATGGTGTATTTGAAGAAGAAGTGCATATCGAGCAAACTCCCAAGATTTGAAATAAAATATTGAAGAAGTCTTTGTACGGGTTCAACAGGTACCCAGGATCGATAGTCGTTTGATGAGCTTGATGATCACCACGAGTGATGCGGATTTCAACCTTTTCTACAAGGTTGAAGATGGTTTCTATATACAGATGACATGCTTCTCTCAATTGGATGCAAGAAGGAACTCACCATAGATTTCGAGTGATCTTGAGGCTCATATCATGAGACCCATCTGACGGGAGATGGCATAGATAGATATGCAGAAGATCACTCAATGCAGAGTGTGAATGATGTTCATTCATAGAGGGAGGAAAATACTCAGATGTAGAAAATTCCACATCTGAGGGAGTAGATCTCAGAGTTAAAGAATCTTGGCATGATTATTGTGATTAGATATGTGGCTGAGATAAGATTTTTCCTTAGCTAAGGAAAATGTGAAGTAGATATTTGGGATGGTGGACAATGGTTTCTACAATTTACAGACAAATGAATGGTTTGTTGATGTATTTGATGAATACCAAGCTAGATATATGCTTTGTTGTGAACACCCTGAGTCAGTATCTAGTTGAGCCTAGACATGTTCACCTAGTAGCTGTAAAGCATGTGATGAGGTACCTGAAAGGTACGATAGAATTTGGTCTATACTATGCTAGAGATCATGACTACAGATTGTATGGTTATATAGATGAAGATTGGGCCGAAAGTGTCTCATACAGGAAGAGCACCTCAGGTGGATGTTATTGTTTGGGATCTATCATGATCTCATGGTTTAGCAGGAAGCAGTCCAGTGTTTCTCTTAGCACAACTGAAGCATAGTATATAACAACTTGTTCTGCTAAGTTGTGAAGCCATATGGCTTCAGAAGTTGATGTCAGGTCTGTTTGACCTGGATTTGGATACCACAGTGATTCTATGTGACAACTAGAGTTTTATAAAGATGATGAAGAGCACAGTGTTGCATGAAAAGTCAAAGAACATAGAAATCTGGTATGTTTACATATGGGATATGGTACAGAAGGGAGCTATAAAGCTCCAATATGTGAGCACTGATGAGCAAGTTGCTAATGTGTTGACTAAGCCTCTGTCTCGAGTGAAGTTTGAGTACTTCTGAGACAAGCTTGGTGTGGTTCGAAAGGACCTTCCTCGAAAGGGGGAGCAGTGCTGATACTGATGATGATGTTGAGTGGGATTGTATCATCCTTGGATACATTTCCTAAAAGGATCCATAGAATCTTGTCTCCGAGAAAGATGTTGATGATGATGTTGTAGTGGGATTGTATCATCCCTGGACACATGTCTTAAAGGGATCCGTAGACTCTTGTCTCCGAGAAATATGTTGAAGATGATGTTGCAGTGGGATTGTATCATCCCTGGACACATGTACTAAAGGGATTCGTAGACTCTTGTCTCCGAGAAAGATGTTGATGATGATGTTTTAGTGGGATTGTATCATCCCTGGACACATGTCCTAAAGGGATCCATAGACTCTTGTCTCCGAGAAAGATGTTGATGATGATGATGTTGCAGTAGGATTGTATCATCCCTAGACACTTGTCCTAAAAGTATCTGTAGACTCTTGTCTCCGAGAATGTGATGATGATGATGCTGTGTTGGTAAATCCTAGATTTGATCCAGGTCACATCCAGTATGAAAAAGGACTAGCTCTGGGGTGATAAATCCTAGATTTGATCTAGGTCACATCCAGTATGAAAAAGGACTGGCTCTGTGGTGGTAAATCCTAGATTTGATCTAGGTCACATCTAGTATGAAAAAGGACTGACTCTGTGGTGGTAAATCCTAGATTTGATCTAGGTCATATCTAGTATGAAAAAGGAATGGCTCTATGGTGTTAAATCCTAGATTTGATCTAGGTCACATCCATTATGAAAAAGGACTGGCTCTGTGGTGGTAAATTCTATATTTGATATAGTTCACATCCAGTATGAAAAAGGATTGGCACTGCGGTTGGGATTGTATCTTCCCTGGACCTTAGTCCTAAAGTGATCTGGAGACCTCTGTCCTCGAGAATGTGGTTGGAGTGTATCTTCCTTGGACCTTAGTCCTAAAGTGATCCAGAGACTTCTGTCCCCGAGAATGTGGATAGGATTTCATCATCCTTGGAATTATGTCCTAAAGTGAGAGGGACTGATCATCCCGTAATTGGATCAGGATTGCATCATCCTTGGCATTATGTCCTAAAGTGAGAGGGACTGATCATCCCGTAATTGGATCAGGATTGCATCATCCTTGGCATTATGTCCTAAAGTGAGAGGGATTGATCATCCCATAATTGGATCATGTGTGTTGCAGGTTATGCTGCTATGATGATGTTTTTGATCGAATGATCAAGATGATGATGTCATTGTTGATTGAAAGATCCAAATGTTGATGATGGTATTGATCGAAAGATCAAAATGATGATGATGTTGTTGATCTAAATATCCATATGTTGATGTTGTTATTGCTGTAGACGATCGAGTGATCGAGTGCTGCAGAAGATGAAGACTCTGTACTGTAGAAGATGATGCTACAATATTGAAGATGTTCCAGTAGCTGTTCTGGTTGCTGATGATGTTGAAGAAAACTTCCGATGATTTATAGATGTATCACTATGATGTTATTGTTGATGATCTCTCTCCTTGCTCCTATAGTTGATGTGGTTGGTGTCAGTAGAATACCCTTCTTGTTAAGGGGGAGTGTTGAAATATTGTAACTTCGAAGAATATTCTATTGTATTTTATTATTGTAATTTATTCGGAGATGTTTTATTCCTCCGTCGGGATGTTATTATTGTATTTGGTCATCATAGAGTCATGAGGTAAATCCTCCCATCTAAGTCGGGGAAATAGATCCCCTAGAGTCAAATGTAATGGGGTTTTTAAGTCCCCTAGAAAAGTCGGCCCAGTCAGCATTAGTTGAGTAATAAAGTTAGATGAGGCCGACATGTCAAGTTGTAAAATTAAAGTAGAAGTGAATGTATAAATAGAGAGCTAGGCTCTCTCATTTATTCATTCATTCATTCACATACACACTCACTTTTCTAATTCACAATGGAGAGAGAGAGAGAGAGATCTGTAAGAAGAAGGAGAACTTGTTTGGGTTTTTGTCTTTGTACTTTTGATCATCTATATTGAGGAATTTTTGCTAGGTTTCCTTCCCCTAGAGGGTTTCCCAGGATAAATTTGTGTCTCTTGTGTTTATGTTGTGCTTGTTATTCTTTCAGTGATCCTGCATATGCTATTGTTTTGAAATTGAATTGAACGCTGATGTTACCTATCTTAGCATACTAAATCTTAACAGGGATCACGAATTTATCCTTTGGAGATGTATTATTTATGTACACATTTAATGAATAATAGAGGTAATGGAATTTTTTCCAATTGTTCTTCATTCTCTTGTGTTGTAACGAGGTTTTTTCTTCTCTATTTTTCCAGCTCAATTATTTTGATCTCTGTTAGACTTAGTGTGAGTTTTATCTTTGTCTCTAGATCTCTGTGAGAATCTCACAAGATATCACATGGTATCAGGGCTTTGCTGAGCAAAGTAATCTTCCAGGTATTTTTCATATATTTTCCTTGTGCAGGTATTCTACAACAACTTCCATGAATTTGAAAGCAGTTCCTCCTCTCTCTCCATTCAACTATGATGAGTGGAAATCAAAGATGATAGCATATATGAAGAGACAAGGTATTTTTGATATGTGTATTGGAGTTATGAGAGATTTTTCTTCCTATGAAGAGGAGAATGATTGGCTAAATGAATGTGATAGAGCCTTTGGAGCAATGTGTCTTGCTATGTCTCCTAGTATGCGCTACCTCACTAATACTGCTGAATACCCAAGTGATCTCTGGACCAATTTGGACAAATAATTTGGAAAGAAGAAGGAAGAGGATCATGCTATCCATTTGGAGAAAAATCCCAATGATACCTCCTCAAGTGTTCTCTCTGATTTTCTCTCGGCCTCAAACATCTCTCATGATGAAGTTGTTCAAGATGAAGAAGAAGCCATAGATTCAACAAAAAAAGTTTCGATTGAAGACATTCCTTCCTCTGTTGATCTAGAAGTTTAATACAGTTTCGAATTGTCCCCTTCCCATGTAGCTGATGCAGATGAAAGTAATACTATTAAATGAAATTGATCCTTTTGGAGAGACTATCCATTCCTCATTCATGTTCAAAATGTCTTCTATTTTGAATTATGAGCAAGATATGTCAGGTACTACTCTAGAGGTTGAAGAGAGTTTCGAATTCTATACTTCCCATGAGCTTACTGATGTGCAAGATTGTGATCTACTGGATGTTTTGGATGCTAGATCAATCTTTCAAGTTGTTGCATATGCTTTTCTTGGTTCCATGCCTCCTCCCTATTCCATAATGATCAAATGCACACTTCATCAAGATGCAAATGAAGTTTGATACATTCTGCATTCGCTTGGACACTTGCTCCTCTCACTTGAAGCTGATTTGAAGTCCAAACCACCACCATCATGTCATGGTTCATTTGGTTTGGATCTCACCTATGTTGGTTCAAAGGATATATCAAAGAATCATCTACACATTCCTAAATTTGATCCTACCTCAGTTGGTTCGAATTTCAAGTTCAAGGATGATCCTCATATTTTTGGATTTGTTCTCACCATGTTTGGTCTGAAGAGCAAGTTCAAAGAGGCTCCATATTCGCTTGCATCCACTGAAGGAGAATTCAAGCACATGTTTTCGGATCATGATCCACTTCTTCCCAAGAGGAAGATACCTCCACACATTGATTCAATCATCACACCTACTTGAGTTTGGATAATTTAATTTTGTGGTGTGCTTCATGTCCATTTTGAGGGGGGGTTTTGTTCCCACAGGGTTTTCCCTCTTTCCTCACTTAAATTGACTAATAAATTTGTAAAGGGTGACCTTTGGTCTCAGTTACCAGGGCCCTATTTCTGATCTTTCCTCAAATAGTCAGGCTTAAGGGGGGGTATTGGAATATTCTGACCATATCATCTTGGTTTTGCATGCATCCCATGCAACACTCTATGCATACATGCATTGGTAGTTGAGTCTCTTAGCATCTAGTCCTCAATTTAGCCCCCCTAGAGCTTAAATTTGGTCATCATTAGCCCTCTTATCCACTCAGAGCGCCTTGGTTACATCACTAAAGTCCAAAGTCACCCTCATGCATGATTTTAGGAGTCAGTACAGTTAGTTCCATGATTTAGGAAGCCTTGTCCCCTTGATTACTCAGTTAACTGACTATTACACCTAGTTTCACTGCTACTGAGTGTAGGAGCGCCTATTTTGATCACTACAAGTCAGTATTGCAACTCCTTAGAGTCTCATCCCCTAATTTCTAGACCCAATGACCCAGTCATGTGTCGGTCCACCCAATTGAGTATCCATTCATCATAGGTGGCCACTAGAGCTTATCAGGAGATGGTTCCAATGCAGACTAAGCCCCACTTGTGTGGATTCCAACTACCTATTTGGGCTCACGAATTTATCCTTTGGAGATGTATTATTTATGAACACATTTACTAAATAATAGATGTAATGGATTTTTTTCCAATTGTTCTTCAATCTCTTGTGTTGTAACACAATTTTTTCTTCTCTATTTTCCTGCTCAATTCTTTTGATCTCTGTTAGACTTAGTGTGAATTTTATCTTTGTCTCTAGATCTCTGTGAGAATCTCACAAAATATCACAGATAGATCCATTATCTCACCTGTATTATACACATATAATTAGCATGAGATATCATCATAGTAATTTGAAACTGAAATTTTATATCTGCCTACTATATAATCATATTTAATAAACCACAAGGCCCTCCTCATGTTTTTTTTCCTTGTAGGAAATAATGCACAATATTCCTCATGGGTTTACACTCACTACCATGTCCAAGACGTTCATATAGGAAATATGTGCTTCTTGACATATGCACAACAACCAATAGCGGTTAGCATTTCACTAAAATTTCTCATTGAAATTTATAATTTTGAATATACTCTCAATCAAATTTTAACACATAAGATCATTCTCATGTTGTTTAACTCTTGTAGGACATAGCACATGGTATTCTTGCAATGTGTCCTAACATAATTCACAAATCTCCAAACAATCAATATCATTAATAACTGAATTCAAATCTGAATGTGCAATTCTATTCCCTACATAAATCAAAATTTTAATTAACTATGAGGCCTTGCTCACAGTGTTTGGATCTTATAAGTGGTATCATGTTGTCCATATTTGTGATCTTACACTCACTGCCATAACTTGGAATCCACCTACAACATGTCCTCTTGACACAATTCTCAAACAACCAAACAATCATTAGTGTTTTGAACATTTAAATTTCACTGCATTACTTGCAACAATCATGAAATGATATGAGAATTACCAATAATTATACCATTTCATCTATTAGCTAATTGCAATGAAATGCAACATAAACATGCATTCATACAATGCATTATACCATACATACCCACACATATGCATGCATAACCACGGTTTTACATAATCCTTGCACATTCACTCAATGAAGCCTTGCATTGATTCATGAATACCACAATGTCATGTCATCAGATTCACATTGGCATACTCACATGCCAAGCTACTCCCTTCATTGCTTAATAGTATCTCAAGAGAATAGGGAACCTCTTCCCAATAATTAATTCAATGTGCATAATTCAGTTATGCTCATGCACCCAATGCACTCCAACATTGCCCTAAAAACATTATGTGCCTACACATGTGTCTTACCATGGTAAGTTGGACATCCTAGCCAATGCTTCAACACAATACCCAACCATATCCCCACTCACTTGGCTAACTATCCATATATCTTCCTTCTTCACCCAGCACAACATCAACCTAGTTCACTCATTCCCTTCTTGTTGGCAAAGAGGTTTCATCCCATAATAACACCAATAGGGAGTTCATGGGATATGTGTGAAACACTACAGGATTTAGAATCCAACACCCTCATGGTATGACACGTGGCATCATATGCACAACAAGAGTATACAACTCATCGAGCATTGGTTTATCATTTCTTAACCAACTTAAACATGACACACAGACAATCTTATGGATGCATGAAAGACTTAACAGTCTTTACTTAACCAAGGTTTTCCCAATATTGTCCATGCCATAACTAGGGATTCATTTCCCATGCACACATTCAATACCAACCTAAGTATATTAATTTAATAACTAAACATGCCTGAAGGAATTATTACCCAATTCCCTCTCTCAACACATATGCAATTTAGCATAAACAACCCATTACCTACATGGCTTTCTTCATAGACTTGTTGGTCACATGCATCATCATCATCAAAATCTTTAACCATGCTTCAAATATCTATGGTTGGGAAATCATCATCATCAACCACAATAATTTTCATTAGGGGACTATTGCATATTTAAAACCAAATTAGTCTTACCAATATGCAATATCGTATGCATGCACAATGCATTATTTCCTAATATGCCCACTAGGGCATATGCATTCCATCTATCCAATCTCTTGTATTTCCAACTTTCCTATACGAAAATTTCTATATATAAACCGAGAAAATATAAATATATCAGCAAGAGAAGAGTTAAGGAATTCTCCGTTTCCAAATCCTCATCCTATCATGGAATTCCTCTTCCACATTATAGCCGACCCCATTCATGGCCTCTCTATTAAATCATTAGCTATGATTTTCTCACCAAGTAGCAATTCAATTCATACACATGTATACATTTATACTTGCTACTATCTAAGAATGCAACTCTTATGCTATAAAAATATAGTTTAATGTGAGAAATTTTCCTCTTTCTCTCGGTCATTACAATAGCTCTCATTAGAGAAATTTTGAGGTAAAAAATGGGCCTCAAAACAAAAGAAATGTACTATGAAAATCAACCAATAGGATTCAAGGTGATGATGTCAACCATGGTGGATGAATCACCATTTTTTTGGGTAAAAGGGTAAAAAGGTAAAAAGGTCAAAGTGAAAAAACTACTTCAATTTGTATTTTCAACTTATCTCACAATCGTTGGATGGGGAATTCAATTCCACATCCAACGTATGCTCCTGATCGAAATTTGAGTGAATATACAGGGATATAAGTTGAAAATACGAGTTGAAGTAGTTTTTCTTCTTTTTTTTTCCAAAATTTGATGAGGAATGCTAATATTACTTTATTATTTCCACTTATTTTATAAATAAATTTTCTGTCAAATCAAACAGAATGGGATCATGCTTCTCACTGAAAATTCTATAGTCTTTGTCGATGGCACTCGAACACCTCAATTCTGATCGAATTCCAAGCTAAATTGCTCTTATTATGGACAAAACAATTTTTGAGCTCCATACTTTTTTTTAGGTTTTTAACCTATTCTATGAACTTCATCATATCTCGTCTATCGGACTTGTGATATTGGACATATTCCTAATTCCTCTTATGGCCTACATCTGATGGACAATAGATGATATCAGACCTACCTCGACAAGATATTCCTCGAGATACAATTTTCGCACCCCCGATAGACATACTTCAATAACTACATATCAGACTTTCCTTGTCATGGTAAATCCCACTAATATACCTTTTTCAAATCGCCGATGAACATACTCCGACATCACTCCATTAGATTTATCTTGTCAAGGCGTCCTCTGATGTAACAATTTTGCACCTCATATAAGTCAATCGCGACAACAATTTATTGGGCATGATCTATTGGGATATCTTCCAATGCTCCATTGGGACTTTCCTCGATACTCTATCAAGCCTTAGTATCGATGGCTATGACGTAGAAATTCAATAGCATACTTCCGATACACAATCGAACTTGGTCCATCAAACCATTCTTCTAATCATTGAATCTCCTCTCGATCACCTTCAACCAATTCTTCCAACAACAGACAACCGATGGGGCTCTTCCCATCAAACGATTGTAATCGGGTCCTGCATTAAATCGGTGGATGAACTCCTGCATCCTCCATACACACTATCTGATAGAATTCTCATACCATAGAGGTTGGATTACTTGCACATTCTTCCAATATGGCTGGTCCACGTCATAAATCTATCTACAAAGCATAGGCGATGTCCGTCTCAAATTTCCCAAAATTTTCACATTTTCATAAATAAACAAAGTTTCAATTTCCTTCATTCTGAAAATACCTATGTTGCATAAGAGCTTGGGCAAAATTTGTTTCACTGATAACGCTGTGAATTGTGAAATTTTCCTCAATTTCCTCAAATAATCTACCATTCCTACTGGTAGACCACTGATATAACTCATGGGTTCGATATAAACACCACCTATTAATTAAACCCATGGTTTTCATAAAAAAACTGCTTGTCACATTTCCTGTGCAACTCAGATTTTCTACCTGTGACTATGGATTCCTTCCCATACAACTACGATGTTGCAACAAATAAATCTAATACCACTTTGTCATGTCCCCTTCCATCATTCCAACCAACAGAGGGGGACATTAACAAATTATGGGCTTCTAAATTTCACCCCATGGTCATAATACAAAATTCATGAAAAATGAAATATGTGTGCAAATACATAAATAAAAACACAATAGAAATAAACTCTATCCACACACACACATCACACATAAAATTAAAATCATTGCACATTCAAATTCAAAGATAATACTTATCTTTAAACAAAGAATATCTTATCAATTGGCTGTGTAAGAGCAATTTTCCACCCAATCGTAGGCATTTTGTCTAGCATATACTCTTTCTACTGAGAGGCCAGCCTCAAGTTGGGATTTGAGGCCATTAGGGAGAAGGGAACACCTACATGATTTTCTCTCTCAGCCCACAACCCGTTATGCTCTCAATGCTTAGCCAAATTATTATGTAGAGCTTTGGAGGATTCTCACTCAGCCATCATAACGTTGGCTCCAACAATACTTTCCCCACACAACACTCTTCTAGTCTCAGGCATCTCCTTCACCAATCCCTGGTTTGCTTAGGCAATCCATCTTGGTAGTTGCTTACTAGTGTGTGCATAGAAGGAGTTGAGCTTGCGGTATGTTGTTGCAGAACCTCATGTAGTGTTAATTCATGGCTTCTAAAGCATGAAAAAGTAGCAAAAATGAAAGGGTAAAGGTTCCTATCTTGCCCAACCTCTATGCTCACCTACATCCATCTCTTTTCTTCCTCAAATATATAGCTCTGTTTCCAAATTCAAATTCTGGGTATGCACAATCTAGTTAATGGTAATGGATAGAAAAAATGAGAAATCTGTGTAGTGCAAAAATATACATAGTGAAAATTGATAGAAAACTCCAAAAAGATGAGAGAAAGGTGGAAAAGGAAGCTGGCATAACTTATGAACAAATAAGAGAGAGGACTCTTACAACAATCATAGAAGTATATTCATCCCATGCTTCTTTTACTGCATGATAATACTTTCCTCACCAACCTCACACATGCATTCAATGATTGGGTAAAACAATAAAAATGGTGTAATTCACTCATTTAAGGAGAATGACAACAAATGGATGAGTTTCAAGGTTGACACTTGGCAATAGAGGATTTAATCTCCCATAGGCCCCCCTTTCCTCTTCCCCTCTAGTGCTCTTTACATAGCCATCTTTGACCATGTAATACTATTTTCCAACATAATATTTACACATGTTTCGAATTGATATGATAAGGGAACCACATAATCCATATATAAATATTTACATCATACATGCCTAGCCATTCACTAGTCGGGCCTCAGCTTTGAGCTTCGCACTAGGAATCCATACTAAAACATTTACAACATTTTACATGATCTAATTGAATACATTATAAGGGTCAAATTGGGGGTATTACACTTTTGAATAGAAAGAAAATCCTTATGTAAGATACCTTATTTAACTTATGTTTGTTCAAAAGGTGATATCCATGTTGAAATGTCTTATTGTATAAAAGGTGATATCCATGTTGAAATGTCTTATTGTATAAGAAGAGGAAGACCAATTCTGAATATATCTTGAAAATGATTCATAATAACTTTATGCAAATTGTCTTCTATTGTTGCAATGAACTTGGATGTAACTAATCCATGTTGATATACTATGTCATAAAATTGTTCTAAATATTTTCATGCTCTTCCCAAGACTTATTGAAGATAAAAATATCATCTATGTATACAATAAAAAGCTAAAGCTATGTACATGACTTGAAGACATCATCCATTCACTTCTAAAACTTTGAGGGTGCATTCATCGAGCCAAATGGCATAAATTTCCATTGGTTATCCCCATTAGAATAACAAAAGTAGTTTTGTATCTATCTTGTTTTTTCACTCGGATCTTCCAAAGTCCAAATCTCAAGTCAAACTTCAAGAATATGACTCCATACTTTCATTCTTCTTAGAATATCATCCTTCTTAGGGATAGTATGTTTTATATTCTTCAAATATTAATTAAGATATATATAATCAACCACTAATCTTTTCTTACCTCTTACTTGCTTTGAATGCTTATTGACAAAAAAAACTTGTGCATGGTTAATTGGAACCAAAAGGTTCAATCAAATCTTTGGCAAACAGGCCAATAATCTCTTTATAACATTCAAAAAATTCTTATGGAGTCATCCCATATTGATTAGCTTTTGTGGGATTTACCTATGGAACTTTTGGGAGGCTAACTGCATAAGATTATGTCTAACAAAATGCATTAGGTCATTCTAAAAACAATATCATATTATCTTTTCTTTTATTTGGTCAAAGTATTTAAGCGATTAATGTGTTTCCTCCCGTAAAGTGTGTTATTCTTCTCAACACCTTTTTGGCTATTCTATTGTACACCTATTAACTCTATTATTAATGTTGATTCTTTCAACATGTCAATATTTAGTAGCAACACAAATCAATGTATCATTCATGTGCATAGCAATCCCTTTGTCATTTAGAGTCAGAGGGAAATGTTTAGAAAGATAATTATTTATGTTGAGGATGTAAACACCATGATCCTCAAATCAAACAAACTTGATGGAAGACATAATCCCTGAAAATTTGATAAGAAGTGGTATTTTGATATGAAAAAAATATTCTTCCTTTATGTGTAAACTTTAATGTGATAGTGGTTCGTTTTCATACATTTGAAGGAAAAAACTTTAATGTGATGCTCTTGTATCTATTGATGCATTCAAGATGATAAGGTTTCAACTCCTCAAATTGTACTTGTTTTGCAATTTGTTGGTTCGTGATTGGTTCCAAGCATTTTGATATCATTCTCTAACTTTGGTATATTTTTAAGCTCTTTTTTTTAGTAATGTCTTGTCATTAAAACATTCAAATTATTCTATAGAAACTTTTGAAGTTGTTTTTCTTTTTTTATCTATTGTTGTTATTTCTTCTTCAGCTTTCTGGATCCTTGAATTCATCATTTGAGTTAGTGGTTGATAAGTAATTAGCAATCTTCAATTCTTATATAAGCTTTCCTTTTGTGATATTTATTCTTGTAGCTTGATCATTTCTCTTTGTAAGGAAACGATTGCAATTTTCTATCTCTTTCTCCACTATAATTTTGGAAACTTTTTTTTTTTTTTTTGGTTTGCAACTTTCTAATCATAATCTTCTACATCTTTGTGAAAACTTTATAATTACAAAAATAAGTAATATACTATTGGGAAAGAGGAGTAGGAAGCAAGGTTAGATAAGGAGAGTCAGAGAAAATTTTAAGGGCGAAATTTAGCCTATGGTCTAATTTTTTCCATTTTTTCCCCAAAAAAACAAATTTTCATTTTTTTTGTAACCTAATTCACCCAAGTTCCATAGGATAAAATTGTTTTACACTAAATATAGCGAAAATTGTTCATAAACTATATAAAATCCTTACAAATTTTAATTATTTTACAAAAATATAGCCAAACATTTTATGGTTGGAAATTTAAGAATTAGTAAGTTTCGCCAAGGTTTCTACACTTTAAAACAATTACAGGTCCCTAAAATTTTCCCTGGTCTGTAGAAGTAGGAAACTTCATAGAACTATGAGAAAAACTAGTACAACCTAGATGGACATTAGGATAAGAACTCTAAGTAATATATAGCTTATAAGTAGTAGAAGAATATGATGAAGAAGTTGTAGTCGTATAAGTAGGAATTAATATAATAATATGAGAAGTAGAAATCTAAAAAGTAGAGGAGACGCTTGGTTTGCTACTTACTCACCATGCGTTTACATCCTTTGCAAAGTAAAGAGTCATTGTTAGAGTCCATGGTTGTCTCTAAATTGCCAAAAAGGAATGTGTTTAGATGATTCATGCAAGCAACTATTTTTCCAACTTCTCAATCGTATTTTTAATAGAAAAAATGTGAACTTAAAAATTTTAATAGAAAAATGTGAATTTAAAAAGAAGTCTCTAAAGAGATTGTATAGACATGGAATGAAAAATCCCTTTGATTATAAGAACCATTCTTTAAATATTTATAATAATAAAAACACAAAATTATAAATCATCAAGCAATGCTTTTACCCAAACTTCTTACAATTAACGCATTGTGGAGTCTGGTGTATCCATACTTCTAAAACTGCTTGCCTTTATGGTTTCATTGAAACCTGATGTATCTCTTGAATTTCTTAAAATCAAACGTTTTCTTAGAATGCTGCATACATGTACTACAAGTTTGTTTTCCTTCTTTGAATTCACATTTCTTTTTATGTGATGTGTTTGGTTTTGATATTATAATCAAAATATTTGTTTGCACTCCTCGAATTCACCTTTGAACTAAATTAGCTAAAGGTGTGCGGTCATGGGCCTATGCAAGAGTTTCGATCAGTTCTTGTCAATATTCGCGTCAAGAAATAAAAAACATAAATCCAGTAACACAAACAAGATGCCCAAATAAGAACATCCATGCCCAAATAGATAAATTGTTCACATGTGATGTAATATGTTTGGTTTTGATGTTATAACCAAAGTCTTCGTTTGCACTCCTTGAATCCACCTTCTTTCTTATGTAATGTAGTATGTTTAGTTTTGATGTTATAACCAAAATCTTTTTATACTTCCGTGGATTCACATAGCAATCCTTGAAGTCCATCTATTATATTTTCTAGATTTTTGTTATTACCAACTTTTGTAATAACTTTCTCTATCACTTAACACTTTATGCAAACAACAAGAATAGGACTAACAATGACTTTAGTTATAGCTTAAGGATAAAGGGTAACATAATTTTATCTAGATTATTCTATTTTTTTTTTTTTAATAAATCAAATAATTTTTCTTTTTAAATTAATCACAAATATTCTAAAATAAATATTTTTTTTAAATAAATAAAAAATTTTGTATTTTTTTTTAAATAAATAAAAAATCTTTTGAAATAAATATGTAATTTTTATTTCATTCTAACAAATTCATTTAAAATGACAATCACTAAAGTTATAAGTCCCTTATTTAATAGGACATAGTTTATAATAAGATAATTCCACCATTTCTCCAAATTGGGAATGAATTCAAAGTTAACAACCATGCTATATTTTCTATTTCATTGTTGTTTTTTCTAGTAAAAAGTACTAACAAATTCATTCAAAATGAGAGCACATGTAACACCCTCTTCTCTTTAACCTTAATGATTTTTTTAAAATTTAAAGTAATTATTTTTATTTAATTAAGATGAGGATACCATTTCCATAAATACTAGTCAAGTTCCAAATATTAATGACTATAATTCATATGTGATAACATTTAATTGCAAGAGTAAACATATTTTTAATCATGATTATCTACATAATACTCTTAACAACATATTCTCACACATTTCTAACATTATTCTTCATCTTATCATTTACAGTTAATCATAATGGCAAACTAACCAATTATCATTAATAAAAAAATAATAAAAATATTAAATGTCTCAACATTTTATCCTCAAAACTCTATATCTTTATAGGTATTAACATAAACATACGATGAGTTGCTCTAATATTTTGTTTTATTTTGTTGTACATAAAAGTTAATTTTATTAATAGACTTTTATTATTATTATTTTCACTTTTATTTTTTCATATTTTTATAGGTATTAACATAATAAACATAAATATAAGATGAGTTGTTCTTATCTTTTGTTGTACATAAATATTAATTTTATGGATAGAATTTTATTATTATTATTATTTCTAGGTGGAAAATTATTAACAAAAAATATATCATTATTACTTAATGTTAAAAGTTAATTTTATAAATAGATTTTATTTATTTATTTTGCAACTATAAATTTATTAAAAGAATATAAGACATAGATATTCTATATTTGCTTTACTTCATATCATATTCTTATTATTAATTATATTCTCAATTCATTGTAATTTTCCTTTAATACTTCATAT
The DNA here is from genome assembly GCA_027924585.1 of Larix kaempferi. Taxonomy (NCBI): domain Eukaryota; kingdom Viridiplantae; phylum Streptophyta; class Pinopsida; order Pinales; family Pinaceae; genus Larix; species Larix kaempferi. The sequence continues at coordinate 19,437,964 of BSBM01000994.1, read as the reverse complement.
TGACAATGAATTCAAAATCATTATAACTACAGATTATTTTCTCTAAATTACAATTATTAAAATTATGCATCTTTCATTCACAATATTTTTGTGATGAAAAGTACTAACAAATTCATTTGAAATGACAATCCCTAACCTTATGGATCCCCATTTAAGATGAGCATCTCATAAAATAATTTCACCATTTCTTGGCAATGAATTCAAATTGACAACTATACAATATTTGCCATTTCATTCTTTTTCTCATAAAAAAAAATTAACAAATTCATTCAAAATGACAATATTTGTCATTTCATTCTTTTTCTCTTAAAAAGTACTAACAAATTCATTCAATATGACAATCAATAAAGTTATGGGTCCCATCATTTAATCTGAAGATCGAATAAGATATTTCCAAAGTGAATAACAACATATTATTTTATTTTTCATTCTTTTTTTTTATAAAAGTACTAACAAATTCATTTAAAATGACAATCACTAAAGTTATGGTCCCCTCATTTAATATGAGGATCTCATAAGATATTTCCATCCTTAGTCAAAGTGAATAACTATGCAACATATTATTTTCTTTAAGAAAAATATTAAGAATCTTATTAGATAAATACATATTTTCAAATTTTTATTTTATTTTAACAGAAATAGGGGAATTTATATATATATATAAAAAGCTGTGCACAGCCATTCATTACAAAATTTGAGCCAAGATTCTGCTTCATAGAGAGGGAAAATGCAGAATTTACAGGGGGTTTAGCTCTTTGAATCTCTGTTTCTAATCTTCCTGGAGGTTCTATTCTTTTTACTGGGATATACCCTTACAAACTGTTTACATAGAAATATACAAAAAAACATTCAGAGAGAGGAGTTCATTGAAGACTTGTGGATAAATCTTTCCAAAATTTCTTAAAGGAGAAATCATCTGTAATTCTGCTGCAGAAAAGAAGCAGCTTCCAGCATTCCCTAGTTGACGGAAGGCGCATCTTGAACATGGCTGAACTGGGTTTTACTGATGAAGGCTGAGAGGTCGTCTTTAATATTGTCCATCTTCCCCAGAAGATCGATGGTGTTCCTGTCAATGTCATCTAGACGAGATTCAACGCAGGAGAGACGAGAATGGATATACTTAAATTCCATATTCTGTTCTTTATGTTGCTCCACAATAGAACACACAGCCGAATATGTCCTGCTCAGATAGATTTTAACCTCCGAAGTGAGCTGGATAAGAGTGGCAATGGCTTGCCGAATTCCTTCCATATTACCGTGATGCAAACAACTGCAACGAGGGACGTCTTCGAGTTGCCGAGGGTTGAGGTCTGCGACAGAGAGGTTCAGCTGCGTGAGCTCAGGGCCGAGAGAATGAAAATTGGACTGCTCCATGCCTCATAACGAGGCCCTAAGACTGCCTTGCTGCATTAAGTGCTGAAGCGTGAGAGCATTAATGCCCATGGTGAAGGCACATGGGCGAGGACGTGACAGCTGGGGAGGAGCGCAGGCAAACGAGGCCGAGTGCCCACGGTGGAGAGAGCACTCCCAACTAACCATAAAAATTGATTTTTTGCTCATTTGCTAACTCGTTAAGGGATAAATTTATAATCTATAATTTGATTTTGGAGTAATTGGCCTTTTTTCAAATTGGCTCCAGCATTTGCAAGCCTATCAACCTTAGAGTTAAGACTTCTGAGAATGTGGAAATATAGGATGTCGGAGGGAATAAGTAGGAGCTCTATTCTTTTTCGAAATTTTTGGCCCTTTGATCTTCTCGGAGAGCCATTCTCCATAGCATGAATTACGTGCATGGAGTCTCCAAATACCTGTAACTTTGCAATGTTTAAGGAGGAGGCCAGCTCAAGAGAGTGAAGCATCGCCAACCATTCTGCTTCATTATTAGTTCTTATGCCTTGTCCCCAAGAGAAGTCAACAACTTTTCTTCCTCCTGGATCAAATATAATCCCCCCGCGCCTGCCTCCCCTTCAATTTTTTTTTAATAAAGAATATTAACAAATTTATTTAAAATTAGAAGAATGTCAACATTTAAATTGTCAAAAATAAAGGTGTGGTCAAAAATACATAATCTAGTCAAATAATCAATCTGTAATATATAATCAAAGTTGACTCCTAAAATCTAAGTATCATAAAGTAATACATAATCTAGTCAAATAATCAATCTATAATATATAAACAAAGTTGACTCCTACAAATTAAGTGTCATAAAATAAGATTTAAACCTGTTAAAAAAAATAGCGACATTCCTAGGAACAATCCTATCTACATTCAATTAACAACAATCACATAAATCCTTCTTAAGATAATTTCTCACAAGATAATTCTACCATTTCTTCAAATTCTAAATGAAATCAAGGTCAACAACCATCTTCATATCATAGTTTCTCATAAGATAATTCTACCATTTCTTCAAATTCTCAATGAAATCAAGGTAACAGCCATCTCCATATTATAATTTCTAATAAGATAATTCGACCATTTCTCCAAGTTCTCAATGAAATCAAGATCAACCACCATTCAACCTTGAGAGACTTTTGAAGAACAAGGGATTGTGTTAACCAACCTACCGTACCATGAATCATTTCTAAAATCTTATCTTCATTTTTGGATTGATGACGCATGAATCATTTCTAGAATCTTTTCTCATTTCTAGGAGATTGTGGAAAATTCCAATATCACAAAGAATTCCGTCCAATATTGACTGAGTAGACGCCGACGCTCTCCAACCCTGCTGTGCATATGCTATGAGTTCACAATATATCGATCGAAAGAGGATTTAAAATTTGAATTCAGATTTTATGGAAATTAAAGCCCTATGTTTCGAATTGGTAACCAGATCTGAGATCTGCGTACCCGCTTCCATAAAATGGTTATGATTATAATGACGAAAACATCTGGCATGCTGCCATGCACATACAGATCCTTGGAACGAGAGCGGTTGGTCACAGGTAATATGCAAAACAGCTTACTGAGTTTTGTTAAGCAGATGTTTGTTTTCTACATAATTTTTTGGGTCATTTTGAAGTATGTTTCTTGTGAGACGGGTTGCTTGGATGACGAAATGCAATCTCTCTTGGCTTTTAAAACCCATTTACATGATTCTACTGGACGTTTGGCTTCATGGAATGTTTCACTTAGCTGTTGCCAGTGGGATGGTGTTTCCTGCAACCGACGGACCGGTCATGTGGTTGCTGTGGATTTACATAATTGCAGTCTGAGTGGTGCCTTCCGTCCTGCACTACTCTTTCTCATTCAGTTAAGGGACTTGGAGAGTTTGAATGTCAGCCACAATAATTTTACAGCCCAAGCTATTCCCCAGGAGCTGGGCCAGTTGAAAAAATTGGCATATCTTAACCTCTCTACTGCGGGATTTGCAGGCACTATTCCGTGGCAGCTCGGAAATCTATCTAGCTTGACAGTACTCGATCTCTCTTCGTCTGCTTCTACGATGAAGAGTGTCGACCTCTCATGGCTTACAAATCTCACGGCCTTGCAACATCTTTCCCTAGACAGAGTCGATCTCTCAGCAATGTCCTCTACATGGGGATGGTCAGTAAGCCGTCTTTCTCAGCTCAGAAACCTTTCATTGTCTAACTGTGGACTGACGGGTGCCATTCCCTCTTCCCTGCAAAAGCTTACATCCCTAGAAATCCTACATCTTGATCGCAACTCATTTCACACTGAATTCCCTGGTTGGTTACCCAGTATGACTAGCTTGATTTCCTTGCAGATGTCCAACTCAAGTCTCACCGGATCTCTTCCGTTTAATGTCTCTGAAATGCCACGCATAGAAAGAATTTACTTGGGAAATAATAAAATATCTGGTAATGTTTCTCAGATTTTTCAGGGCCAGTGGAAAAGCCTGACTCTTTTCCAGATGCCAAACAATAGTTTGAAGGGATCCTTGCCATATTCTATAGGAAACCTTTCTTCCCTGGCTCGGCTAGATCTGGCACACAACCTTTTGAAGGGAAATATTCCAGATTCATTAGGCCGTCTCCTCTCGCTTACTGTACTAGATCTGGGCTACAACCTTTTGTCGGAACCAATCCCTATTTCCCTAGGATGGTTGTCTAAACTGACCAATATCACTCTTACTCACAACAGTTTGAATGGAGCAATCTTAGAGTCACACTTTAGCAATCTGAAGAGGCTAAAATATCTTGACCTGTCCACGAACAAACTGTCCCTCAATATCAACTCCAACTGGACTCCACCATTTCAGCTGGACGTGCTGAGATTATCTCATTGTGAAATACGGATCTTTCCGCCTTTTCTGAAAGTTCAAAGTTCTATGAGGACACTGGATCTCTCCAGTAACGCCCTCAAGGGAAAAATCCCTTCCTGGTTGCGGAATCTTAACATGCTTGAGAAAATAGATCTATCGCACAATCAGTTGGAAGGACCAATACCACCTCAACTGTATAACCCGTCGCCTTCACTGAAGCAGGTGGAGCTACGAGATAATCAGTTGAATGGCAGCCTTCTCCATCTACCAAGTTCTGTGGCAGGCTTCCCTTGGGTACTTGATCTCTCAATTAATAACATTACTGGTGGGGTGCCCCAAGAAATGTGCAGGATGTTGCATACTTCGAATTTCTTATCTTTAGCATCGAATAAACTGGAGGGGCATATTCCTGGTTGCATTTGTGAACAAACAGTGAATTTGGAGGCTGTGGATCTTTCTGGCAACAAATTAGATGGCAAACTGCCTTCCGGTTTAGGTGACTGCTCTTTTCTCAGGGTATTGAATCTAGCATATAATAAGTTTTATGGCAAGATACCAATGGAACTGGGGAAATTGAAGAAACTTCAGGTATTGCACATCAATGGGAACAAGTTAAGGGGAAATATTCCTGCGTCTCTGCGAAATTGTAAAAAATTAGAAATTTTGGATTTGAGCAAAAACAATCTCTCAGGTAAAGTGCCCGAATGGATTGTGAATCTTTCGAAACTTCGTATACTTGTTCTCAGATTAAACAATTTGGAAGGTGAAATACCCATCCGCATTCGATACCTTCAGAAACTCCAAATTCTTGATCTAGCAATGAACCGTCTGTCAGGTTCGATACCGCCACATCATTCAAACATATCAGCAATGAACGATGGAAATTTCCAAAGGTATAAGTCCCTTCGATCTGAGCTGAGGTATGGGCAGTATTATAAAGATCAAGTTAATGTGACAAACAAGGGTCAGGAAATGGCTTATGAATACTTCCTCACGGCTGTCACCGCTATGGATCTCTCGGCAAACAACCTGACTGGTGCCGTCCCCGTGGACATTGGAGATCTGAAGGGTCTGCAGACTTTGAATCTGTCACACAATCATCTTATGGGAAACATTCCAGAAGAATTTGGCAGAATGGTAAATTTAGAAAGTTTAGATATGTCATGCAACCAGTTAGAGGGAAGGATACCTGCAGCACTTGCAAAGCTTACCTTCCTCGGCACTCTAAATCTATCAAATAACAACTTATCAGGAAGGATTCCATTTGTAGGTCAACTGCACACATTTGGGGCAGCTTCGTTCTCTGGTAATGAGGAGCTGTGCGGGTGTCCGCTTCGGAGAAACTGCAGCCAGGAAGTTTCAGGTGAGCGTGACGATAGACACGAGCAGATTCGTGTTCATCGATGGGAATCGTGGGAAGCTGGAATGGGATTTGGATGCGCAATTGGGTTTGGCAGTGTGATCGGAGCATTGGCTCTGAGCAAACGATTGACTATGCAATACTTTCATGTCGCCGACAGGTTTATGAACTGTTTAATGGAAGCATCAGGCATATGACAGGAGTCGCGGTTGATGGTCCGCTCTAACGCTATGCTAGGTATGAGCATGGAAACATTAGAGCCATGAACTTTTCGTGGTATCTTATTTAAATAGTTAGAATGTTTGAATTTAACAACTATTGGTATAACATATTTTCTCCACAATCTGATTTGTAATGTACTTACAAATCAACTTTCCTTTAATACATGGCGATGTTTTAGAATCTCTTTTAATTTGTGTGATAATTATTTATTAAGCAACAAATATTGAAGTTCACAATAAATATAAGTCTTACAGGCTTTCCATTCAAGATTCGTCATTTGCATGTCTTGGTTGAAAGGGAAGAGGGGTGTCACGTCTCCATTTTGACCCCCTTCACATTTAAATCGTAAATGATGTAAATATTGTTACTTAATCATGGTGAGGAGCTCAAGGCCAAGGCCCCACCATTGATTTAGTGTTTTATGTATCGGTAATTAAAAATAGATGCCTATGGTTCTTGTGCTAGATAGGCACAATGTAAATAAGACATCATGTAATTACGAATTTTTAATGAAAAAACCCACAACTAGCTATGCAATGCAACAAAGAGATGGGGACATGATTCTACAAAGAATAGGGAGAGAAATTTTTCAAACCCTTGAGCCAATGGTGTTAATCCATGTGTCAATGAGAAAACCCATAAACCTTCAACTACCCATTTTGGGTTATGGACCCAATCATTTAATTCTTCCAGAAATTGGTTGAGGTAATTAATGCCTTGGGAATGAAGAGGTATGGCAGCCAATTTCGGGTATGGGCAAGCCATCAACCCGAGAATTTGTATTTTTGCTTCTTGGGCAAGAAAACACCCACGAAATGGTGCCCAAAGCCTTTCTGAACAGATAGTTTTTCCTCTTTCACACAGTTTGAGCTAGCTGGGTCTTTCCCTACACGTTTTTCATCCATTTTCTGCATTTTTCCATGCCTGGGAGCTCGTTTTTGCATTGTACAGCAGCTGGGAGGGAAGGGCCATGATTTGGGATTGTGATGGGGGTCGTTTTTGCCCCAAAATGCCCATGGACGTTTTTCTGAAAATGATTTTTGCTCTCCAGGGTTGTTCCCCAATTGCCATTTCGTTTTTGGGCTTTCCCACGTTTTTTTCTAAATTGGTAGAAATCCCCTCTTTGGACATCCCACTGAAGAAACGTTTTTATCATGCCCAATAATTGTGGTTTAGCTGTTATGTGCATCCTTGTTTTGGTTTGAATCTGTGAGCAAGAAACTTGGAGTGGTAGTGGACAGAATTGGCTTGATAAACCTAGTGAAGGGAGTAACCTCTCAAGAAGATCAAGAGGGCTTTGGCTACTTTTCTATGCACACCCTGAGAGCACTAGAAAGGAAGGTATGGCTTGAGGGACTGTGTGGCAGTGAAGAGAATAATTCCTTGCGTTGGGTGTGTAGGCATTGTGAGTGCCAAGCTGAATAGATCTGGGAGGGGTACCCATGGCTCTGTGCTTGAGCTCACTAGCTTAGCAATTCTTCCTCTCCATTTCCTAGCAGCCCGATAAACCCAATTGTAGATTGGCTTGGCTCATCTTGGTGTATGCTTGGCTATGTGTGAGTCTGCTGTTCCCTGGTTCCTTGTAGAAATCATGCGCAGCTCGGGGGTGGCAGTTGTATCAAGAGGTTGATAAGCACAACTGGCCTATGGTTGGGTGGAACATTGCAGATGTATAGCTGGTTGCTTGGGACTACTTTGTTATAAGATAAGTATTCTCCTGTGTTAACTTGCAATTATTCATTTGATGAATATCTTGAATGGATGATGAATGTGTAATTGATATTACTTCCGCTATGTTTTTCTTATAAATTATACATTTCCATATGTTCTTTTATATTATGTGAATGCTTATTTAGTAAGCTCATGGAGCTAGATGCCCGGTTTAGCACGACGATCCTCTCTATCGCACTGGTATAATGAGAGGGGACGTGACAAGGGGGAAGACTCGTGTTTTGTGTGTAGATGGGATAGTATTGCAAGTTAAAGAGGTTGATAAAGCATTTTCTTATATCAAGGGGGTGGTTTTTGGTTGCAGTATTATTTGGGTGTGTGAATGACAATTTACACGAGATTACTTTAAAACCTTTATAAGCTTTTTATTTTACTTTTGAAATTTTATAAGCTTTTTATTTTGTATTTTTTTTCAACTATTTATAAATATTAATTATCCATTCTAATTTATAAAAAACTAAATTAAATATTAAATATAAATCGAAACATAATATGTAATTGAAATTATAAATTTTACATTTATAAATATTAATTATCCATTCTAATTTATAAAAGACTAAATTAAATATTAAATATAAATCGAAACATAATATGTAATCGAAATTATAAATTTTACATTTATAAATATTAATTATCCATTCTAATTTATAAAAAACTAAATTAAATATTAAATATAAATCCAAATATAATATGTAATCGAAATTATAAATTTTACATTTATAAATATTAATTATCCATTCTAATTTATAAAAAACTAAATTAAATATTAAATATAAATCCAAACATAATATGTAATCGAAATTTTAAATTTTACATTTATAAATATTAATTATCCATTCTAATTTATAAAAAACTAAATTAAATAATAAATATAAATCGAAACATAATTATGTAATCGGAATTATAAATTTTACATTTATATATAATTCAAATGTTTGCATAAATATTTCCCATTTATTTTATGAAAAAGTGTTCGATATATGGGCATGACTATTTGTTAACCATTAAAAATATTTTTATTTTTATCTTATTTTATAATTACAATTTTATATATTATATATATATAATTATAATATATTATATTTATAAATATTAATTATCCATTCTAATTTATAAAAACTAAATTAAATATTAAATATAAATAGAAACATAATATGTAATTGAAATTATAACTTTTACATTGAAATCTAAAATAAAATTATAATTATATATAATTCAAATGTTTGCATAAATATTTCCCATTTATTTTATGAAAGAGTGTTCCATATATGGGCATGACTATATTTTTTTTTTAAGCAAAAAAAACAGAGCATCATTCTATTACTGAAGTAAAATCATGAGTAATCATCTTTACAAAATCCTGGGGGTTGAAACTGCCATCCGAGATAACCAACCAGTGCTTGTCAACATAGTTTCATGACCACAAACTACCCACTTCCAACCCCTCAGAGAACACAGAGCTACAGACCTTAGCAAAAGTAGAGAACCAGCTATACAATAGAGAGCAACTTAAAAGACACATTAACATAAGAAAACACCCACCTATCCGACATAACACCCATATTCATTACAAAAACGATGCCGAGTAGACAGACATCTAGGATCAGAAACAGACTAATACCAGAGTCAATACAGTCGCACCCATATAACCCATAAACAACACCAACAGAGACGTCAAGGTCGAAACCAAACCAGAGTAACCAGGTCGCATCAAGCCCCAAAACTGTAATGACCTTCTTCCTTGCCATTATTAGAACAAACTTATCGAAGAACCGCACCAGCATTCGAACACACGAGAGCATAGGCTAGGAGAGACTTAAGTCGAAGGGCCAGTCTCATCATCAATATTCACCACCAGAGGTGTTTCCGCATTCTTGCCTTTGCCACCCATATGAACCACCCGAGGATTATCAACTTTCTTAGTCGGGGAAAGGTAAGAAAAAACCAACTTTGCCACAAGATCATCTAATTTCATATGAATCCATTTAGATTCCTCAGCATGCTCCTTACAAAAATCCTCCAATTGAGTCATCCTCAAAGAACCCGCCAGAATGTCCATTTGAGTTTTCGTCGCCTGGGCAAGAAGGGTTTTTGTAACCCAAAGCATCACAACAAAACGATTATAGAGAGCCATATGACCCCGAGTATTCCCAGGGTCGTGAATCCATTCGGCCATGGCTACATCCTCCGATGGAATTTCCTTCGCACCAACCCTACGCCACAGGGTGTCTTCCAAGTTTTCAACCACCCTTTGCACATTCTGAGGGAAGTAACGACGAAAAAATAGAGTAGTAGCAGCTGCAGTCCACTGCTCACGATTAGGACCATACTGGCCATCAAACCCTCTTTCCTCATTCCCCGACTCCACAGGGTTATGTCTACCTCTCCTAGTGGGACGCCCTCTCGGCGGCATAGTATTGATGCTCTTACGTAAACCCTTCCTCCCACTGTTAGAATAACCACACTTCGACCCGAAAACAATAGAATGGATAGAATTACCACCTTTGCTCTCGATCTCAGGCATTTCCCAATTTAAAGGCAAGCCGCCTCCTGTGCTCATTAACGCCATTACGTCAAGCCAATTCTTGTAATTATTCCAACTGTCCTACAAAACCGTCATCTTAGCACTCCTTTGCTCCGAATGACCCATCATAACAGTAGAAGGCCGATCCCAAATAAGCGTTGCACGCTCCAAACCGCGAAACTAGACCTTATCAGACGGAGGGCCGATCCCGGGCATAAATGAAACAACAAGCTAATAACCACTTGTCCTTCTCACCCTGCATGATGTACCATCTGTTAATGCTCATCGGAAGCTGTGGGTCTCCTGCTGTCACCACACTGTGCCACGCCACCCCTATCACTTTCAGTGATCATCACACATTGCTGACGACATCGAACCGATGGAACGTCCAGAGCATCACCATCCCACCTGTCAGTCTGGTTAAGAACCCCATGATTAGCTAGCGCATCCGCAAGCCCATTGGCGCTTCGCCTAACATGTTGGAAAGAGATAACGTTAAACGAGGTGATGAGTTGGCCAAGGCACGTCAACCTCCACGCAAGCCTCCACGACCTTTCTAGCTTCGCAGCTTGGGTCCCATGGGTAAGTTTTACAGCTGTTTGGATCAACATGTTAGAGTCACCCTCGACGATTAACCTGCTCACGCCACGTCGCACAACCATGCCTAACCCATGCAGCAATGCTTCACACTCAGAGACGTTATTGGTTTCATGCCCCAGGTATCCGAAGTAGCAGAACAGAATCCTGCCATGGTCGTTCCGCATCACACCTCCATACCCAGCGTGCCCAGGGTTTCCTTTAGACGCTTCATCAAAGTTTAGTTTAAGCCACCTTTTCAGTGGTGGAGACCAAGACGTCGGGCTTTCAGGGGGACGACTACCAGCTAGGGGTCAACCAATATAACGAGGGATTCCAACAATATCCCAGGTAAGCAAAATTTGAAGCTCATTAGCAGGGATTTTTAGATCATGTTCATTCCATCTGGTTAACTTGAGAGTTTCAATAATATTAAGATGAATACCCTCCCAAACCTTCTTCCAGGACTTGATCTTATCACTAAAAATACGTTGATTCCGCTCCTTCCAAACTCCCCATATGAGAAAACCAGGGAAAAGTTGCCAAACATGGTTAAGAAGTCTTCCTTAAAAGGGATCAACCGCCCAACTTTTAATAGTGTTTTCAGGTGCATCTCTAACTCTATTAGACATGCAGAATCTCGTGGCTCCTTCATCCCACAGTGCAGAGGTAAAACAACAGCCATCCAGCATGTGCGCTGTAGTTTCTTCGTAGAAGCCACAAAGACTACAGCGAGATGGTCTGGCAAAGCCCCGCTTGACAATGTTATCCCATGTTAAGATTTTCCTTTTCATAACCAGCCATAGGAAGAGAGTGACTTTGGGCCATAATTTCGCTTCCCACAGATGTTTCCAAGTATTGTCACCCTGTATGCTCGTTGAGGTATTTAACAGGCTATAAGCTTCCTTTAGCATGAACATTCCTTTAGGGCGGTGCCCTCAACGAAGGATGTCTTCACCACTCTGCGTTTTGATCATGCGAGTCGATAGAATACTATGGATTTGCCCACCAGTGTCAACCCCATAGGTGCATTTTTTTTGGATTTCAAATGATTTTAATTTAAAAAAAAGCTTAATCTCTATATATGGGCATGACTATTTGTTAACCACTAATAATATTTTTTATTTTTATCTTTTATTTTATCTTATTTTATAATTTTATATATTTATTATATTATATTAAAAAGATTGAGTAAAAAATTATAAATGCTTAGTAAAATATAAAATAAAAGGTTATAAAAAGTTATAAAGTTAAATATTGATTTTATTCTAAAAACTCATTATTTTTATTCATTTCTTTTTATTTAATTTTAAATAAACTTTATTTCATTTCATTTTGATTTTATTGTATTCACAAGTTTTGTATTATAGAGCTATTTTATATATACATGACGACTTTTATCGGTATATTTAGAGTTTGTACATCTTGTTATGCTTCTTCTATGTGTTATTAATCATATACGAACTCCATTTTGAATCTCGCTTGGAAATACAATGAATGTGTGCTCGATCTTGGTTGAAGGTTTCAAGAACTCAGGAATTAGGAGTTGCATGCTTCCATTTTTAAGTTTTGAACTAATGCACTTAGAGATCAGTTCAATGCTAAGCTGACTTGTTTGCTTGAAGAATGAATTTTGCAGCCTTGTACTAGTGTGGGGATTATTATAATGTTTAATGCTAAACTAACTTGTTTGCTTGAAGAATGAATTTTGCAGCCTTGTACTTGTGTGCTTGAGGGATTATTTTGTAGCCTTGATTTAATGAATTGTCATCCTTGCTTGTGTTGGTACGATGAATCTACTGGAATATTTTATTGCCAAATGTATGCTTACTAGTAAGCTTATGAGTTGATTCTCCATCTAGATTGAATATTTGAATCCAATTGAAAAATAAAAAAATGGGAAAGATCCAAATCCCAAGAAACTTAAAGAGGTCGAAAAAAATTGCATAAACAGGTCTCAATTAAGAAGAATTTGTATGATATTTCTTAGGTTACTTCACCATTCAAAGGTTTATTTAATGATTTTTTATTTTATTTTATTTATTTATTTATTTATTTTTTCTGGAAAATAATTTGAATGAAGTGCAATCATAAATCTTAAGTTAATTTACAAACATCTTCGAATTCTTACTTGTTTGTAAATTAATAAGTGCACTTTAAAGTTTGTTCTCTTCAATTCTTAAAGCTTCAAGCAAGCCAAACATATATTCATTACATTTTGGCAAGAAATATTTATGATTGCAATTCATTCAAATTCTTAAATAAAACTAGTGCTTGAAAAATGCAGAAATGGTTTGAAAGTTTGCATGAATGATCACATGGACATAAGAATTTTCAAACTCATTCAAACGATCTTTGAAAATTTGATCAAATCTTGTTGATAACTTGAATGAGTATAATAATACTTCATGTTGTCATTTTGTTTGTTTTGCTTGCACATATTATCACTCTCAAGCAAGAAAACGAGAGCAAGTTTAATATTTGGAATTGCATGTGAAGTCAAATGTTATGAGTTTTATTTCAAACAACAATGTAGTAAATCTTTAGGTTGTGTTTCTTTGGCTAGGAGGATATGATAACAAGGTATTCTCTTTCAATTACAAGTTTAAATTGCATCAATTTCAAGTTTTGTGGAAGATTTGGATTTAAGGGATACATATTTTAAATTTGTACTTAGTATATCTTTTAAATATGTGCTACATTTTTTCTTCGAATTTTTACATTTACTCTTTAAGCATGTATCGAATATTTTGTGAGAGTCCAAAACAATATTCCAATTCTTGCATTTACTTCACTCACCCAAACATTAAAAACTTACCATGAGTCATGAATAAAAATGAAAAAGGAAATAATGCATGTGTCTTTTCATCTCGGTTTCTCTATTCCATTAAATAATTTTGACATGAAACTGAAGGGCAATATGAGGTAAGAAGTCTTGTGATCTTAGAAGATAAAGCTCAACAAGCACAACTTTTGTTCCAAGATAAAAGCATTATTGCCATCTTTCTTGAAGTCACATGATTATGTTGTAAAACAGATAGAAAAAATTAGTTCTAGGTGCACGATTGTCTTGACTATGTTAACATACAATTTTTCAATTGTGAAGTTTATTGCAATTATGATTTGTGAAGTCATGGTGAAAGTAAATAAGTTGACACCATTGGATCTAGATAACCTATTCAAGGATATGGTATTGTTATAACAAACCACATCCAAACCAACTTATTCTTCTCTTTATCACTTGTACAATGACATGGGACCACCACAAAGTAGCTCTAATGATTAGACAAACTAAGGAGAAAAATGTAGACTTCAATGTCAAGATATCTCACCTGCACATGACAATGACTAGGTAAAAGTTATCTACGTGAAAAAACATGATAAAATCCTTGGTCGAGAATGTTGATGTAACCAACCGCACATTAAGGGCATGGAATGGAAATGTAGTAAATCTTAGTTAATAAAAAATAAAATCCTTCAATTTTAGAATAAGAAATGCATCCATATAAAAATAAACATAAGAATGTAGAGAAATTCTTTAAGGTAGGGTAACACCATTAATTACTCCTTATGAAAGGAATCACTCCACAAGACATGCGTGTTACAATGCAATCTCCAACATCCAACATATCTCAATAAAATGATACTCTCATGTATTTATACTTCTCAGGAGTATTCATTGAGGTATATGCATGCAATTACCCATCATTGTTATATTCATTTCCTTGAACTCCCTCACGAGCCTATTTATTACCCACCAACTACCAAGTTGGCCTTATTCCATAATTTATGGCTACATTACATAACTTCTCCCCTTAGATACCTCATAATACATCAACTATCCTACATATGTACATTTCATTACATCCCCATTTACATGTTTTGTCCTCAAAACATGAGTGAAAACCATATAATATTATGATTTGTTAACTTATGTAGTGAATTGCTGCCAAGTATGAACATCCATCCATCCTATTGAAATGTGGACATGGGTTCAAATTGTTTCCTTTCCACCTCAATCTTGATTCTAGTTTTTCCTTCGGTTTTCTATTGTCATTATGCTCTTGTGATATCTCCACTTCTTGTTTTGATTCCTTTATGTGCATTCATTCTAGGTCCCTTCCTCATTTCATGTTGGTCCATTGTAAGTTTGTTGATCCTCATGGCCTTGCCTAGATGACCTCAGTATTTCATGTGTTAGATTTTGAGCATTAATTCAACATACTCTAGGATCTTTACTGAGAGAATAACATGTACAACATATCAATCATATCAAGCATGTATCAAGCATATCAAGCAATCACATAAGACAATGGACACACTGAGTTTCACTGGGGAAAACCATAAAGGTGAAAAACCCCACAACTTCCTCAGAGATAGAAAGAGCAATGATACAACCAAAGTACAAGAGATAGTCTTCTACTAGCAGGTGCTCCTCCTCCTCAACTAGTGCACCACTTTCCGAGTAGTGTAGATGTCAATAATGAGATGATCAAATAGAGAGATCCTGCTCTCTATTTATACTTGTTTAGAGCTACCTAATAAACCAGTGGGGCCGACTTGTCTAACTCAGTCTAATAACCCATGGTTACATTAATCCGGGCCGACCCCTTACTAGGTGGTCTAATAACCCATTAGCAAGTTACAACACTTACGACACTTGTCAATACAAATGATGACACTTCCGTATAGAGGAATAATACATCTCTATAGGAGTACAATAAATACATAGATGAAATACATTCCGAAGTTACATATACATCAACACTCCCTCTTAACTAGGAAGGTATTTCTCGACATAGATCTGCTAGCACAAGTCTTCTTCTCTGGATCATCGTCACTGGATCATTGTCAATAATGAGATGATCAAATAGAGAGATCCTGCTCTCTATTTATACTTGTTTAGAGCTACCTAATAAACCAGTGGGGCCGACTTGTCTAACTCAGTCTAATAACCCATGGTTACATTAATCCGGGCCGACCCCTTACTAGGTGGTCTAATAACCCATTAGCAAGTTACAACACTTACGACACTTGTCAATACAAATGATGACACTTCCGTATAGAGGAATAATACATCTCTATAGGAGTACAATAAATACATAGATGAAATACATTCCGAAGTTACATATACATCAACACTCCCTCTTAACTAGGAAGGTATTTCTCGACATAGATCTGCTAGCACAAGTCTTCTTCTCTGGATCATCGTCACTGGATCATTGTCATCGAACCATCCTCATCGAATCATCATCACTGCTGCTATCTCAATCAATCTCCAATATACTTGTCATAGGAAGTTCTACAGAGCCAGTCCTTTTTCATATTGGATGTAGGCCCACCACCTGCAAGTCTTCATCATCTACAGAGCCAACCCTTTTTCATGCTGGATGAACATCATCAACATATCTGCGAGCAAGCCATCAAGTATGTACACCTTAGGACTGATTACACTGCTTCTGCAAAACCTGCAAGATCTCCTAGGACTAATTACACTGCCTCTGCAAAACCTGCAAGAGCATCTCAGGACTGATCATATGCCTCTACAAAACTTGTGTACCATACTTTCACATCATCGTCTTCAGATCATCGTCAACATCCACGGAGCACGACCCAGATGCACACACACAACACTTACACTCACTAGCATGGGAGGACCAACCTACTACCATATGTGAAAGGCTCACAACACTTACATCAATGACCATGGGAGGACCAACCTACCACCATGTCGGAACAAATCAAAAATTACATCAACGACCATGGGAGGACTAACCTACCACCATGTCGAAAAAGCTCACCAATTACATCAACGACCATGGAAGGACTAACCTACCACCATGTCGGAAAAGATCGACAATTACATCAACGACCATGGGAGGACTAACCTACCACCATGTCGGAAAAGCCCGTCCATCCCTTACAACTCACCATGGGAGGACTAACCTACCACCATGTGAGAATGGCCCAGCCCTTACATCTGCACCATAGGAGGACTAATCTACCACTATGTGAGAATGGCCCAACCCTTACATCTGCACCATAGGAGGACTAACCTACCACTATGTGAGAATGTCCCAACACTTACATCAACGACCATGGGAGGACCAACCTACCACCATGTCAGAACGACTCGTGTGCATCTGTGTCTCCAGACTCATCACTTCCCCTTGGAAGGTATCTCGATCTGAAGTACACCAAGTATCCCTCTGAAGTATTCAAACTTCACTCTGGCAAGCAGCTTGGTCAACACATCAGCTATCTGCTCGTCCGTCGCAACATACAGGAACTTCACCACTCCTCTCTGCACCATATCCCTGATATAGTGATACTTGATCTCAATGTGCTTCGACTTGTCATGGAACACTGTGTTCTCTGACAACTTCACACAACTCTGGTTGTCGCAATGTATGCAAGTAGCACTCAGCTGGAGATCAAACAAATTAGACAGTAGCTTCCTAAGCCATACTGCCTCACAACTAACCGAACAAGTTGCAACATACTCTGCTTTGGTTGTACTCAGTGCCACACAGGATTTCTTCTTGCTAAACCAAGAGATCACACCTGATCCCATATTGAAGTAGCACCCCGAAGTGCTCTTCCAATCAATGGCACTGCCTTCGCAATCTGAATCAACATAACCCTCCAGGTTAAACTTTTGATTCACCTCATACTTGAGCCCATAGTCAACTGTACCCTTCAGGTACCTCATAATATGATTTGCAGCTATCAAGTGAACATGTCTCGGATCTGTCAAGTACTGGCTCAAGGTGTTCACCGCAAAGCAGATATCTGATCTTGTATTCATCAGGTACATCAAGGACCCAATCATCTGACAATACATCGTAGCATCAACTGGCTCAGATGAAGCATCACATAGAAGCTTCAGGTTTGATGCCATAGGTGTGGCCATGGCCTTGCAGTCCATCATCCCGAACCTCTTCAGGATCTCTACTGCATATTTCCCTTGTCCAAGGAAGATTCCATCTGTACTCTACCACACCTCCATACCAAGAAAGTAGTGCATCATACCCAAGTCCTTCATCTCGAACTCGGCAGCCAGCTTCCTCTTTGTATCAGCAATCAATCTATCCTCACCTGTCAAAAACAGGTCATCCACATTCAAAAGTAGTATTATTGGATTGCCTTCCTCAACCTTGTAATAAAGGTTGGAATCCGCTTTACTCTCAGTAAAGCCCAAACTGGATAGGAAGTCATCTATCCTGCCATACCAGGTCCTGGGTGCCTGTTTCAAACCATATAGGGCTTTCTTCAGTTTGCACACATGAGTCCCCCTGTCATGTGTCTCAAACCCGAGTAGCTGCTCCACATACACTTCCTTTTCAACTACACCATTCAATAAAGCAGTCTTGACATCCATCTGGTGTACCTTCCATTTCATCATTACAGCTAGAGCAAGTACTGATCTAATGGAAGTGTATCTAGCCATAGGAGCAAAGGTCTCTTCATAATCAATCCCTTCTTTCTGGGAGAAGCCACGAGATACAAACCTTGCCTTATATTTTTCTATGCTGCCATCTGCAGCATGCTTGATCTTATAGATCCACTTGGAAGTCACCACAGACTTCCCATCTGGTCTTGGGATCACATCCCAAACATCATTCTTCATGATCGACTAGTATTTCTCAATCATGGCATCCTTCCATTCTTTCTTTTATGTTGCTTCTTCATAACTGGAAGGTTCTTTGTTCATTATGTCACAGAGTAAGGCAACATAGCTAGTATGTGATCTTGTCCTTTTCCTTTCTCTGTGTTCCTCTTCTGGAATGCCAAACCTTTCTGCATCTTGGATGAGCTCTCTAGCCCATGCTGGTTTCCTCTTGTGAGAGTTCTTCTCACGGAGTGGATCTACAGGTTGTTGTGGATCTTCCATTTCACGATCTTCTTCAGGAACTGCTTCATTCATGGTGGTGTCTTGAGTTCTGGATATTTTGGGTTCTTCATTATCTTCAACTGGTGTTTTCCTTGATTTGATGTATGTTGAGCTTTCATCAAATGTTACATCCCTACTGATATCAATCTTCTTGAATCCTAGGAAGTAGATTTTGTAAGCCTTCGAGCTTTCACTATAAGCCACGAATATGCCCTTCTTTCCTGAAGGATATAACTTTGTCCTCTTTTCTTTTGGGATGTGAGTGTATACTGGACAACCAAATATTCTGAGATGGCTAACTTCTGGTTTCTTAACAGTGAACACTTCTTCTGGTGTTTTGTTGTCAAGTATTTTATGGGGTGTTCTGTTATGCACATATACAGCTGTCCCGGTTGCTTCAGCCCATAAGTGCATAGGTAGATCTTGGTCATGAAGCATTGCCCTAGATGCTTCCATGATTGTTCTATTCTTTCTTTCGGCAACCTCATTCTGTTGTGGATTGTAAGGATTATTCAACTCCCTCTTAATCCCTGAATCACTGCATAGCTTCTTGAAGTCACCTGAAGTGAATTCTCCGCCATTGTCGGATCTGAAGATCTTGATCTTCATGTCAGTTTGGTTTTCTATCAAGGCTTTGAATTCCTTGAACTTGTCAAACACTTCATCTTTGTTCTTCAAGAAGTAAACCCAAGTCTTCCTAGAGAAATCATCAATGAAGGAAACATAGTATACATACCCACTCAAAGAACTGGATGACATCGGACCGCATACATCAGAGTGGATGATTTCCAAGGTTCTTTTTGCCTTGCTTTCATTGCTTGGAAATGCCTTCTTTGTGTTCTTTCCCTTCGCACAACCTTTGCAAATGCCTTCATGCTTTGTCTGGATTTCAGGAAGACCTTCTACAACTTTTCTTGCAATTGGTAATGCCCTATAGTGCATGTGTGCAAGCCTTCTATGCCAAAGTTCACTTGGCTCTACTGAATCATGGACCATGGCTTGTTTTGGTTGGCCCTTCAATTTGTATAATCCTCCCTCTTGCTCTCCAATCACCACTGCATCATCAATAGTCTTACCCTTTGGCCACTTTAGGACTTGGCCATCTACAAATGCAACCCTCATGCCTTTTGCATCTAATGTAGATATGGAGAGTAGATTCTTCTTGAGACCTGGAACATATCGTACATCTTTCATCTTCATAGACTTTCCAGAGTCTAGCTTGTAAGAGGCTTCACCACTTTCTTTTATGGGATACTGGTAGTCATCCCCAAGTTTCACCTTGTGGGGTGATTCATGTTCAGATAGATTCATAAAGGATTCCTTGAATCCTGTCATGTGTTTGGAAGACACACTATCTATAAGACAATCATTACTTCCATGAGTAATGGTACCAGTGAGGGAAGAAATTAAAACATACTCTTCATCACTTGAAGAATCTTCACTTTCTTCCATAGCCCTCTTCCTGGGAGGTTCATCATCTTCTACAGCATGAGCATGATGTTTTCTTTTGATGTTCTTCTTTTTCTTGTGGGAGCCATCTTTGTTGTTTCTGGGACAATCCCTGGCATAGTGCCCCTTTTCATCACATGTGAAGCATTGATCATTGGATGTGTTCCTTCGAGATCTGAAGCCACCCCTCTGGTTCTGATGGTGGTGCTTTTCTTTCTTACTATGGTGACGTCCCTTCTTATCATCATACTTCTTGGAATGTGCTGTGAGAGCTTGGTCTTCATTCCCCATCTTCTCTTCTCAAGCTACAATTCGAGCTTCTTCTTGTGAGCATTCTTCCCATAACCTACTGAAGGTGATAAGTTTCCTTCTAGCACAAATTCCTTGGATGAAGGAATCCCATGACCTAGGAAGGCCATTAAGAGTGGTCATTACCACTTCTCCATTATCTATATCTTCTCCCACAACTTCAAGTTGTTCTTTTATCTGGGAGATTCTTGAGAAATAAGACTACATAGTCTCTACATTCTGGATCTTGATATTCTTCAACTGATTCCTCAAGGTCATATTCTGATTTATGTTCTTCCCTTTGAATAGCTTGGTTAGGGAATCAAACATCTCCTTTGGTGTCTTTAGGGATGACACATGGGGATGAGATGATCTTTTATAGAATCAACAATGATCCTCTTAGCCTTGACCAAATTCCTTTTGTGTAAGGCCTTAGCCTCTTTCCTCTAGGATAGGGACCTCTTCACTTATGTAAGCGTCCAACTCATTTTCTTCCAGGATTAACCCAATCCTATACTTCCATGCTCAGAAGTTATCAGCCCCTTCAAGCTTATCCTCAAGCTTGGTGTGGTGAGACATCTTTAAAAAATACTTCAAATGGAAATAGAGAAGATTTAGGTCTTACCACTTGATTTACTGAAAATTGGATCTGGTCCCGGATTAGGGTTTGTCAGAGAAACCCTAAAAATTCAAACTTTGAATTGGAAACTTCTGAAAGGATAGAAATATGTGCCTCGATGAGCGGATCAGCCTGGTATATTCAGAATTTGAGATCTGCAAAGTTTCACCCTTCAGAAATTCCTTTTAGTCTTCCTGGATTCACTAGAAAGGACCCTGAATTAGGGTTTGAGTTTCCCAGAGCTTCACCCAACCAAAAATATTGATCCAAAGCTCTAAAATTCGATTTTTCCAAGGAGCTTCCATCTGTGTCTTCAAATTTCAGAAATTCTTATTTTTGTGGAAACCCTAATTTTTAGGGCCAAAACTGAAAGTGCTCAGAATTGAATTATGATTGGACATATATATTCTCCTTGATAATTAAAGTAAATCTACCTTAATGATTTTCTAAAATCTATGGAGAGAAACCCAATAAACAAGAAACCTTAGTTTCCGCCACTGCACAATGTCTTCTTCTCAGTGAAGCTCTGATACCATGTTAGATTTTGAGCATTAATTCAACATACTCTAGGATCTTTACTGAGAGAATAACATGTACAACATATCAATCATATCAAGCATGTATCAAGCATATCAAGAAATCATATAAGACAATGGATACACAGAGTTTCACTGGGGAAAACCATAAAGGTCAAAAACCCCACAGCTTCCTCAAAGATAGAAAGAGCAATGATACAACCAAAGTACAACCAAAGTACAAGAGATAGTATTCTACTAGCAGGTGTTCCTCCTCCTCAACTAGTGTGCCACTTTCCGAGTAGTGTAGATGTCAATAATGAGATGATCATATAGAGAGATCCCACTCTCTATTTATACTTGTCCTGAGCCGCCTAATAAACCAGTGGGGATGACTTGTCTAACTCAGTCTAATAACCCATGGTTAGATTAATCCGGGCTGACCCCTTACTAGGTGGTCTAATAACCATTAGCAAGTTAGAACACTTGCGACACTTCTCAATACAAATGACGACACTTCCGTATAGAGGAATAATACATCTCTACAGGAGTACAATAAATACATAGATGAAATACATTCTGAAGTTACATATACATCAACATCATGGTGGTGTGGGTGGCCATACACAACAGCCTTAGCTATTTGTTATTATTTCCTTGACTCTTCAACATGTTCATTTGAGATATGCAACTCGGATTCTCCTTCATTTTTATGCCCTTTCTAGGGCTGTTCTTTAGGTATTTTTGTAGACTCTACTTCATATTCAACCTTAGACTCTTCATATGATGTGCTTGTTTCTATTGCAATTAGTTTTACTTCAAGGACTTATTTATGTGCCACCCTTTATTTTTAGTTACTTTATTTTTATTTTCACATTGTCTTGGCTTCATTGTTTAAAGGGACAAATGGTGGAAACCACTCATGCTTCACTCTAGAATCTACTAAAATACTAAAAGAAATTGGTTACTAGTGCCTAATGGAAGGGAATATATACGTAAGGATAAATGCACTATCCACTGATCCATGCACATAGTCTAAAACTATGTCAGTACATTTGCTTATCTAGAAGATTGACTTCCAGACAACACTGAATTAGGTAATGATCATTCTTTAAAAGAACAAGAAAGAACTATGGTAAAAATTACCTCTATAAATTAAAGGTTATCAAATAGATGACTTGGAACAAGGATAGAATATATATTTGGAATCCAAGAATTATAGTATTCATTCATAGCTTATTAAGGTATGCAATCCTCTCTGAGTGATTGAGAAGTTATTTATTGTGTCATGAAATCCATGAATAAGAGGAACTATATAGAAGAGCCTTGGATTATGTAGAGGTAGAGGCTAAAAGAAATAAGAAGGTTAAAGTTCTCCCATCCTTACCACCAATAGATCTGAGTCTATTGCTTGAGTCCCCACAACATTTGGCACATTTGTCAGCACAATCGACAGCCAATCTGAATAGATCGACTAGGGAATAGGATAAATCCTAATGGTTGATCTCCTTTCTTAAGCGCAAAAAAGTGGTGATGTAAAATAATTTGAGCTAGATGACACCCAAATCATTGAATATTCTAGATACTCAATTCCTAAGGATGGTATGAAGGATGAGCGTAATATAGTAGGAGACAATCCCAACATAGTGATGAATGGCAGTGTCATGTTTGAAACTATGAATAATTTAGGAGCATTGGCACATTGGTTCATAGATGAGAATATGAATCCTCAATAAGACATAAATATGAATACCAATTTGATACCTTTGAATATAATTTCATGCATCAATATTTCAAGAGGGTTTCATCCAAAAGGAAGTGGACCAAGAAGTGAAGTGAATTGAGAAGGAAAAGATTGAAGTCTAGATCATTGAAGAATTTATTACAAGTGTGAATGATTCCAATCCACTTACCATAGTGACATCAAGGGTCACTTTCATATAAATATCTGAAGCAAAGTTGAAGAATATGCACATAGATCTCCCATCCATAAGAAAATAAGTGTTGATCTTAAAGAAAATATTTGGAGTTGAAGAGATCAAATAGAGAGCAAGACCACACTAATAAAAAAATCCACCATGCTACAAGATAGTCATGTTCCCTTGGTGAACGGATATTTCTCCAAGCTCATTAGCATTCACTTATTATAGGATCTAGTAAATTATTTTATCCACCAAGTTGTTGAAAATATGGTAGACATCAAGTTACAATAAGCTCAATTAGAACAATATGTTGCATGGCGTGAATCCATGAAAATGGGTAACACTTTTTGGCCAAAAGTGACAGTGAAAAGTCAATTTTTTACTCATTCATTAAATTGAAGCCCTCAAAACTCATATATGCATTGTGAATTTTGACACGCATCAAAAAAACAAATTGTAGCAATTTATGTTGTCTTTCCACCTATATATTGTTTTTAAATAATAATATTATTTAATATGCAAAAATTGCATTTAATGATATGTTTGTTCTTATAAATATCAAGAAACGTTTACAAGTGGCTTGTGTGCATGTAAAATAATTTAGTGATAAATGCATAATTTTTGAAACAATATATATGAACATAATCTACACAAAATGAACTAGGGTGTACATATATTTTTTAAAATTTATGATGGATTTTTTTTTAAAAATTTTGAAACTGGTTGTTGAAAATTTTAATTGCATTTTGCACACTTTTGTGTCCACATAAACGTTTTTTCACTGGTTTCAAAAATTGAAAAACAAAAAATACTCTTTTGAAGACCAGGCGTTATTCTGGGGCGTGTATCTATATATATATATATATAAATTTTTTGGTTGTGTACTTTTTATGTTGTTGATTTTTCTTTGCACTAATTTAAATTTGTGGACATGGTTTTGTAAGTGTAAGTTTCAAAAGAAAATAAAAAAAGTATCATATGAACTCAGAAATACATAAATTATATGCCAAGGGATAGATGATTCATTGGCGAATCCATTTGTATGAAGTCCGACATCTAAGGTGCACTCTAGGACAAGGGTTATGTTTGGCAAAATGAGTAGTAAAAATATTTTTTTATAAAAAAGGGCTAAAATCCTATTTTAAATCCCTCAATCGAGCTATTAGCTTGATCGATGTTTTTAAAAACCTCGATTGATCATTTT
The DNA here is from genome assembly GCA_027924585.1 of Larix kaempferi. NCBI lineage: Eukaryota > Viridiplantae > Streptophyta > Pinopsida > Pinales > Pinaceae > Larix > Larix kaempferi. The sequence continues at coordinate 19,413,432 of BSBM01000994.1, read as the reverse complement.
TACACATTTAGAAAATACCTCGATCGAGCGTTAATGTACAGTTAAACGAGATCTTGATTGAGATATTAGCTTGACCGATCTTTTTAAAAGCTTGATCGAGCATTCAAAAAATTCTAGATCGAGCTTAATAGCTCGACCGAATTGTTGTTTGCCAACTTTTCCATTGATTTCACCTTGATTTTTTTCTTCTAACCATACCCGTGAATCAAAGGAAACACATTGGTGGCATACCTATGCAATACGATTATGCCGCACACTCATGTATCCCACATAAGGGGACACCGAAACCACTACCTTGATCCCCTTACCTCTATACCACTAAACCCTTGTAACCTCAAACACCTTTAGTTAACCCATTACTCCTTAACCCCCTAACACGTAACCCTCTAACCCTTAATTCACCTTGTAACACACATATCTACTAAACACACTTAAGTAACGAACCCAACTAAGTGTTGGTCACTCACAGAAGCATGACAACCTTTTCTATGATGGTGATTCTCACTTAATAAACATAAAGTATGTGCATATGCGATGCACCATTTTTATGCATATAGGAAACACACCTAAGTGTTAACAGAAAACTAAACTAACCCCTTGATCCCTAACACTAACCCCCATAACCTCAACCCCCTTTATAGCTCACATACTACGCTTGAACCCCATCATACCCCTATCCCTTAATCCACACAAGCATTTAATGCACATAGAGACCTAAGCATTTAAGAGATAAACATAATCAACCACCCCAACTAACTTTCACAAATAAGCGCAACTAATCAAACTAACCAACACACATAAAACCATAACCCACATAGGGATTGGATTAACGTATTGAGGGTCAAATATAGGAAACACGTGTATGTGATATACAATGCACATATGGGGCTAACATAAGTGATGCTAATATACCACAATAAACCATTAAACAATTAATTCCCCTAACCTCAACCAATTTATTGATCTAATTCACTATCGCTGGATCCTTTGATACTTAAGCAACACACTTATGTCACCCACATAAGTGACACACACGTGTTACCCACGTAAGCAAGTGTAACCCACTACCCTCATAGACTTGACCCACCCAAAAATCAGTAATATTTGTAACCTTTATCCCTTTATAACTCACCCACTCTTCTCGAACCCCTTTGTAGTAAGGGTTGCAAAGTTTTTTGTTCATCTTATTTTGCAAATTGTTAAGTGCAGTTGATATATCATATGCCCAACAATTGATCTCAATTTGCAGTCTAAGAGTTCATTGAAGAACAATAATATTATATGTCTGACATGGGTTGAATCCTTGGTCTCAATCTACAGTCTAAGAGTCCATTGAAGAACAATAATATTATGTGTCTAACGTGATATGAATAATTTCCCAAACAAGGGGAGTTGTAGCTGTAATTGCTAATTGTAAATTTTAAATTGTAACTCTAATCGTTGTTGTTAATTGTAACTAACATCAAGAATTGTAATTCCCTATTGTAAAATTAGTAATTTGTAAATCTAATTATCATTTTCTTAAATTCTAATTGTACAATTGTGAGTTGGTATTGTGAAATTGTATTTAAATATTACAATGTAACTTGTAAGTGTAATTATGACTTGTAAATTGTAATTGACATCGTGAATTGTAAATGACAAATGAATATAAGATAAATAACATTATAAACATTGAACATGAGCATAAGATAAACTTGTAACTTCTAAAAGTAAAATTGTAAATTGTATAATTGATGACATAAACATGAGCATAAGATAAATAACGTACATGAACATAAGATAGATAACATGTATACACTCGTCAAAATGAACATAAACATAAATAACATACACTCATCAATATAGATATAAGATAAAGTTAACATACATGTGCATAAATATACTTAATAAAGATATATACCATGTACACACATCCACATAAACATAAACATAAGATAAATAACTCATGTCACCATAAACACAAGACTTCATAAATCCATGAAGAAAAAATATGATACGAAATAATCCATCAAGTTCATAAAAAAATACAAGTATTTATGTATACATAACAATAAAATTAGTGCACAACATGAACACGTGTCATTGTATATGGGGACTAGGCCCTTAATGGGTTGTGTGGTCATCCCCATCGCTAGTACCTCCTACACCATGCCCTTGGTGTGGGGACGATATGTAATTGAAAAGGATGCCTAAATATTGGAACTGCAAAATTGAAATTTTGAACTCTGTAAGTTAGTTTTAGATTTAAATAATACTTACAATTTATAAGAAGACATATTTAAAAATTTTTAGGTGGATGGATGAATTTAATTGGCTCAAGTCCACGGTGAGATTTTCCAAATCGTCCCATGTGGCATATCCAAGACAATTCTGAGTCGATGGGACCTCACAAGGGCGATGCAGAATCAACCTTTCCCTCTCCTTTGTGAACATCACTGTAACATCGATTCCCAACTCTAAATGATCTTATGTATGGGGACATCATGCATGTAATCAGTAAAATGATAATAAATGACCATGATAAATTAAACATCAACTTGAATTCTATATTGCATTAAAACATAAGTTACAACACCTCATCGACTAGCGATTGATGATCAGAATCCAAATGAGAGTGCAGTGTCTCTTATTCCTTTGCAATCCCTTTGCCTCTACCCTATACAATTTGAGCAATGGACAAGATGAAAGTTATGATAAAATAATTGAAATTATACGCATGCATGTAACTTACAAGGTTAGGATGAAGGAACTAGCATATATACCATGGAGATATGCTCGAGGGAAATGGTTGGATGGTCAACCAACAAAGAAGTGGAACAAAATCAATCCATCAAGCCGGTCCTCTACATGGAGCAATGCAAAAAAATTCAATATTACTCAATTGACGATTTTTGAAATGTACATTTATTAAAGATAATTCTTTAATGATGTATAATAAAAAATTTAATTACATAAATATACTTGTTGTGTTGACAACAGCTTGCATCTCTCATACAGATGAAAGTATGAGTCTCGGGCACTTATAGCATATGCCACTAGATTCTCATTGTCAAAGATCTGAATAAGCAAGTCATCCACATACTATAAATCAAGATCTGTACGTCCAAGGGATGGTATGGACCTCTCCTTGTGCATGGAAAAGGTAGTGCTACCCAATGCAGTTCACATGGCACATGCTATCAAAGAACATGTCTCAACTCTGAGCTGCAATGGATCGACTACATCCCAGGATCATAGAAGTGTCTAACTATGGACGAGAATCAGTCAAGGAGGGGGCGGTATAGCAATAGGGTCTTTGTGAGCCCCTGGACATTGATAAATGCATCCCCACTCGACATCATAAAATGACGACGACGTACTCGTGTAATAGGGATGCATGTGTAAGACAAACTCTGCGTAAATATGTTTAGCAAAGTACAAGGAGCCTTGATCATGTGGGTGAACATTCCCCATATTGATCCAATAAACCTATCATAAACATGAGGCATAGCAGCCTCAAACCTGAACTCCTACAGTTAGAGCAGCTCTCCAACAACGCGATCAAGAGGGATGTCAAACAAAGTGCCCCTAACATCCTTTCCCCTTGTTGTACTTTTCATCGCCTCCCATTTGTTAGGACCCAATACTTGGTCCCTTGTTCTCTGGAAATCAATATGATAGATGTCACTCAAAGGCCTATCCCTCTGGTGGATGTCCAACAACCTATCAACTGCATCGATCATGATAAAAAAATTAAAAAGGTCATATCGAACACCAATAAGAATAAAAATAATAAAAATAAGAATATAAAAAGAGAAGGGAAAGAAGAGAACACAAAGAAAAATGAAAGAAAAATCTTTCTCCCCTACATTAAAGGAACCATAAATAGATTAGCAAAAACCCTTAGAAAGAAAGGAATTAGGGTATTCTTCACCCCTCCCAACACTATTAGTAAGATGGTTGACTCCCTAAAAGACCCTATAGAACCTATAACATGCAAAGGGTTATACTCAGTTCCTTTCTCTTGTGGGAAACCATACATCGGAGAAACAGGAAGATCCATAGAAAAAAGGATTAAAGAGCATGAAGCTGACCTTAGGAATGATAGGCATAAGAAATATGCCTTAGCTGAACATGAACACTTCATCCAACACCATATTTGTCGTGATAAATCCACGATAATTGGAAAAGAATACAACCTAACCAAAAGGAAGATAAGAGAGAAAATTGAGATTAATCTAAACCATGAATGCCTAAATAGGGATGACGAAACCAAACTCAACAATACTTAATGGTTACCCCTACTTCACTCTCTCCACCGTAATAATAACAATAGGAAACACTCCTTGGACAACCCTTAGTTCGTAGTTAAATTCTTTAGCTTATAATTATCCTCTCCTAGGGCCTTGTCCTTAAGTCCTTTTGGTTTCCTTAAAAAGTAAGGAGTAAGAACCTCTTTCCATCTAAAACCTAGTTATCTTAATAGTTTTAGAGCTCCCTATATTCCCCTTATCAATAAACTTTATATGGTTTTTCTTTTTAAAATAAAACTCCATTCACATAAAACCTTTAATTTAGCTAGCTTACCCAATCATCAAAACAAATTCAGAATTAAAAATTTAAAGCTAAAACAAAATCTAGTAATATTAGGGAAAAACCTTTAAAAAATTTAGATAATAATAATTCAACTTTAGTTAAAATTTGGTCAAATCTAACCAATAAATATTAATTAAATTTGGATAATTTAGTCTCCTATTTAATTAAAGTTATCAGTACAGAACACTGATACAAAGCCTAAAGATACTGATAGATTCATAAAATAAATGAATATGAATTTAATGTACCTACGTCATGATGAAACTCCTCACTATGCTCTAAGGGGGTCAATGGTCATGGCCATCATGAGAGGCACTGGCCACTATGTTTCTAAATAGATGCTCACCAGATGGCCTAGCTGGCGGGGTCCCTAGATAAAAGTAAAAACAAACAACAATTAGTAATTAAACACATGTACGTGTATACAGTAATTTAATTCTATATGTAAGTCAATAAAAAACAAAACTATATGTAAAAAAATTACATATGAGTCCGCTCGCGACATGGGGGAGGGGTTGCCGCAGCAGTGGATCGTCTTGGAAATTGCAAGTGGCAGAGGGAAGAACCCTGCTATGGAGAACGATTTGCATGAAACAATGAAGAAATATCATATATGTCATCCTTTGAATAAAATGACAAAACAAAAATGATGATTATGATGTTCTGATGATGGTGACAATGATGATGAGGATGATGAATTGAATGATTAGGATTTTGTCACTACATGAGAATGTTATCATGAAGACGAAGATGAAGTTATTGTAGATGCTTCTACTGAAAATGTTTGAAAATGGTGGCACAAATAGCTGGGGACATATGTGATTTCTTAGCTTCATATTACAATGCACTAGTTTTAGTTCTCTGTTGGGTGTTATTATCAAGACTTACTGAAAAAATGGATATATCAGTTCCCTCAGCACAAGAAATTTCCTTCTTCTGTTTGTTGGGAAATTTGGAAAGCGAGGAATTTTAGGATTTTTGAATATTTTTGTCAGTAGGTATAGGTGACCATTTTCAAAATTCGGGCTTAAATTTTGTGGCATGGTACCTAAGGGAATTTGATAGTTAGTTTGTTGTTATGTTGATGAACATAAGCAATTATGTCGAACCTATCCCATAATTACTACCCGTGAGCCACTAATATGCACACCTAGCCTTCATAGACAAATGTTATTTTCCAACAACATGGCTTTGGGTATCAAACCATGGATTAGTGACCATGGAATTCCTTATGTTCCAAACTTCAAATGGACACCATATCCCTCTCACAAGGAGAATATGGGATAGGGCTTCATGGATGGCTAAAACTTCAAAGCCACATGTTATAGCATAAAACATTGGATTTTCACCCTGGACCAAAACTTGGGTATTGAGAACCATCCTTGGGGTATTTAGAACATGGCATGCAATACCTATATATAGATAGATTCCATGGACTTAGAACCTGGGTTATTGCACTAACTATGCTCTTATGCCAAGAAACATATCAAGTCTTTCAAACCTTGAAATGACCACAATATTGAACTTGTAGGGAAAATATTATGTACTATGGGCATGTGTGATGTCCCATGTGTTGAAACATGGCATGTGGACCTCATAAAATATATATTATATCCTAGTCCCTTTCCTTTAATCTCCAGGCCATGACATGGGAAATGAGAGCCATCCTTGTTGTGTTCATTCTCCAAATGGTGAGTATATCTCACTCAAATGATAAATATGCCCTATGTAGAGAGTGTGTGGTTGTTTGGGGTGTTGTAGATGACCCATGGTACCTAGAGGAAACTATATGAACTTAATCCCTGGAAGTTAGTCTCAAACGATGGCATAGCTACCAAAAACCATCCATGGTGTTATACATCTCATGATGGTTACCATATCCTCTTGACAAGCAAAAAAATCCCTATGTAAGGCCAATGTGATGGACTCGGTCCTCACACATGGGCTAGGAACCCCAAAGGTGAATTTTATGGGTTCAAACTTTCAACCTTCACCCTAGACCATGGATTTGGTCATGAGAACCATCCCTTTCTAGACAAACCATATGATGGTTACCATATATCACTTATATGTAAATTATTCCTTAAGTAGGGCTTGTGTGGTGGCCCAAGGACACATAAATAAACCATGATCCCTATATATAAATATTGTTCGCTAGGACCTATATCATAACCCTAAAACATGCCCCCATCCCCAAGAACTTGAAACCATCATATCATGCTTGTAGGACAAGTATTCCATATGTATCTCCTTTGTGATGCCTTAAAGCTACATATATATGCTATGATCCATAGGGACAAATGTTACAATCTAAGGTTGTGTGCATGCCCCACAAGCCATAGAGGAAAATATTATGACCTAATAATTTGTATTTTGACCCTTACCATGGTGTGTTCTATGAGAACCTTCCATCATGCAAAGATTCCTTGGGGCTCCACACATGGCCTATAATCCTTAGGAATAATTGTTATGGCCCAACAACATGAATTTTACCATGGAACCATGGCGTGGAGACCAAATGCATACCCAACATGTCAAATGTAAAAAATACCACCATATCCCACTAATGGGGAAAATATTTCCTATGGAGGACCTATGTGATGGATTTAGTATCCATACATGACCATGACATCTAAAGGTAAATTTTGTGGCATATGGCCTTAAATTTCATCCCTATACCTTGGAATGGATCATAAGAAAAATCCTTATTGCACCAATCCTTTGATATTGAGAACCATCAATGGTTTCAAGGCCATCAATGGTTTAAAGTCTCTGAAGGATCCATAAAACTCTATTAGTAGTTTTTCTATTAAGTTTTAGATTAAATATGAGTGTTGGTTTTCCTGTAACAGTTTTGATATGATGTAACCTATTACATTTTGTGTTTTTGGAAGACTATGATAGGGGAAAAAAGTCATGTCTTCTCATATGTACCAAGGTATAGATGCAATCTAGAGACTATAGCTTTCTTTTTGGGTGAAAGAACTTGTTGCAAAAACTGTTTATAAGTTTTATTCTATCCTAGAATATCAAGTTATCATTTTTTTTTTTGAAATATATATATATAAACAAACTAAATAACTGTTGAAAAAAAATAATAATCTAGATCAAAATTAAATTATTAAATAAACTAAATTATGTATCTAAATCTAAATTACAAAACACAACTAATGAAAATAACTAGTTTTATATTTTTTTCATTAAAATAAACTAATTTTAATTCACAAAAACTAAATTTTAATTAAAAATTTAACACATTTTAAGGGTTTTGAATCACCTACCTTGTCATCTGTAGGCCATGGTAGTAGGAGGGGCTCGTTGGTAGTTGGTGACAAGTCAAACCTCTGTCAAACTCACAAACCCTCATTCAAGCTTCTTTTTATTGCTCGGTTGAGCTCTTGTTCAACAACCATAGTGAAATAAACCGCCGGCTATTGTCTTCCATTTTTTATAATAGTTTTCAGGAACTCAATCGAGCTATTATCTCGATTGAGGTTTATTCAAACCCTTGATCAAGGGGTTTTAAATAACTCGATCAAGCACTTTATTAATCCCTTGATCAAGCTCTTAAGAGATCGATCAATGGATTTACATGAGCTCGATCGAGCTCGTTTTTCACTATATATGCACCCTCTACTTGCCAAAAAGTGTTATCCATCTTCATTGGAACACCCCATGGCAAGATTGATATTCTCCAATCCTAAGCCATATTTTCATGGTAACTTCCATTAAGGTTGTTGAAATGTATGCATAAACGGACTTTGAAAATTAAATTTCTCAAGGTGAAACACTCAATTTCTTGGACAATAAGTTAAGGGTGGTGTTGAAGAATGTACACTTTTTAAGAGGCCTACTCGTGGATCACTAAGTTTCCCTTAGGGAGAAACCCTTTCCCTTGAGAACTTAAGGAAAAACATCATGCAAAACATAGAGTCAAGAAAGCACTTGGCTAATGAGATCCTTGAACCCAATGAAGCAATATTAGAAATGTTGGTTGTGGAGATTGATCTTCCTGATTTAGAGATGTTGTTGTTTAAGCCATGTTTGTACCCCAGTTTTATATGATGTGCAAGTGGATTGTACACTCATCCCAGCGGGTGGGAATTGGCCCCCCACAGGGGTTCAGGGGTGAAGCTCCCGAAAGGAATTTTTTGGGTTGTTTGTTGGCCAACAGTTTGCGGGCCCATGGTATTGGGTAGCCTGTAATATTTTCCCATGGTAATTCCCCTTTAAAAGGAAGACATTGTATAATGGCTATGTAATGTATTGTATTATTGTAAATATCTCTATGATTGTGAAAGAGAGGTTGAGAGATAGTGAAGAGGAAGTGGCAAACAGTTGTGCTACAGGTTGCATCCCTTCATTTTGTTGGATGGCATAATAAAAGGACTAGCAATTTCTCCATGGACGTAGACCAGATTGGGTGAATCACGTATATTGGTGTCTCTCTTGTATTGTGTTTATGTGATTTATATTTGCATCTTGTTTATTGATGTTTCTCTACAATCATGTTTTTCTAACAATTGGTATCAGATCTAAAGGTTTATTTGGCAGATAAACTTGCAGGAAAGAAGGGTTCCTAGTTTGAGTGAGAGCAATGTCAGAAGAAGGAAGGTTTAAGGTCAAGAAATTTAATGGCCAAAACCACCAGTTATGGAATATGTAAATGGAGGATCTATTCCTACCGTTGGGAGGAAAATCAAAACAATCGATGACTATGAAGGAGGAAGAATGGGAGGTTCTTGAAAGAAAGTAACCGGGAACAATACGGTTGTGTCTGGATTCGTCGATGGCTTTCAATATCTCAAAAGAAAAGACAACAGAGGGTCTAATGAGCGCATTGGGTAAGATGTATGAAAAACCCTCGACCTCCAACAAGGTATTTCTAATGAAGCATTTATTTAATTTGAATATGTTAGAAGGTGAATCTGTTGTTGATCATTTAAATGAATTTAATACGATTACAAATCAACTAAGTTCTGTAAATGTGAAATTTGAAGATGAGGTTAGGAATCTTCTAATCTTGAGCTCATTTCCAGAAAGATGGAACAAATTGGTCATGGCTATAAGTAACTCTATCTCTGGTTCAAACACTTTGAAATTTGATTTTGTTGTTGGTGTTATTATTAGAGAAGAAATGCGAAGGAAAAGCACATGTGAGACATCAGGTAATGCGTTGACCATGGAAAGCAGGGGAAGACAAAGGGAGAGATAAAAGAGCCGATGTAATTGCAACAAGTCTAGGAAGGGAAGATCCAAGTCCAGACTAGGAAAGATAGAGTGCTAGAACTGTGGAAAGAAAGGACATCTGAAGAAAGATTGCAGATCTCTAAAGAAGAAAGGAGATGGACAGAAAGAGACTACTCAGGAAGCAAATGTAGTAGGTGATGTGTTACAAGATGCTTTGATTCTTACATTAGATAATATTAATGATTACTGGGTAGTCTATTCAGGGGCTTCATGTCATGCTACAACCCATAATAAATTTCTTTATGATTATGTTCAAGGTGATTTTGGAAATATTTTATTGGGTGATGATGAACCATGTAAAATTGCTGGAATGGGTAAGGATCAGATAAAATTAAAGAATGGAGGTGAATGGCTATTGAAATATGTAAGGCATATTCCTACTATGAAAATAAATTTGATCTCAACATGGCAATTGGAAGATGGTGGCTATTTATCTACTTTTGGAGAAACATGGTGTAAGATCACTAAAGGATTGATGGCGATATCAAAAGGTTACATGATAGGTACGTTGTATTTATGTCCTCATAATATTGACTATTCTATCTCTTTAGCTTCCACAGGAACATATACAACATTGTGGCATCATAGGCTTTGCCACATGAGTGAGAAGGGGATGCAAATTCTCCACTCAAGGAAGTTGTTGCCATATATGAAGTAGGTAAGTTTGGAATTATGTGAGAACCGTGTTTATGGAAAACAGAAGAGAGTTAGATTTTTTAGGGTAATGAAACATAAGAAGAGTGAAAAGTTAGAGCTTGTGCATATAGATGTATGGGGACTAGCTCAGGTACGATATCTTCATAGTTCTTGTTATTATGTTACTTTTATTAATGGTACAACTAGAAAAAGTTGGGTTTATTGCATTAGACAAAAATCTGATGTGTTTGATACTTTTAAGAAATGGAAAGATTTGGTTGCGAATGAGACATGAAAAAGGTTGAAGTGTCTTAGATTTGATAATGGAGGTGAATACTGTGGCAAGGAGTTTGATAGTTACTATTCATACCATGGGATTCGTAGAGAGAACACAGACCCATGAACACCACAAGAAAATGGTGTATCAGATATGATGAACAGAACAATCATCGAGCATGCAAGGTGTATGGGATTGCATGCAGGGTTGCCCTTATAGTTTTGGGAAGATGTTGTAGACACTGTTGTTTACTTAATAAATATAGGGCCTTCAAGAGCTTTGGATGGTGGTATTCCATAGGAGGCATGGACATGTAAACTACTCAATTCTGAGAACTTTTGGTTGCCAAAGAATTTATCCATATTTATAAATAAAATAGAACAAATCTCGAGGCTAAATCCAAGAAATGCAGCTTTATTGGATACAGGGTTGATGATTTTGGTTATCGCTTACGGGATTATGAAAATAACAAAACCATTAGGAGTAGAGATGCGATATTCAATGAAAATGTCACGTATAAATACCCGTTGCAGGGAAATAAACATGAAAATGAAAACACAAAGTACAAAGTACTTGATAAAATTAAACTAAATGAAGTTCCAATGGTGCCAGAAAATCAAGAACAACAACAGACACCTCAAAATCCTGCAAGTGTTAGAAGATCTACCAGGTCAAGTAGACCCCCTAAACGATACACTCCTTCAATGTATATTTATTGATGATTGATTTTGGTGAACCAGAATGTTATGAAGAAGCAATGCAGGTGGAAACTAGAAAGAAGTGGGATCAAGGAATGGATGAGGAGATGGACTCATTGGTAAGAAACTAGACTTGGGATTTGGTTCAATTGTTGTTGGGTGGAAATATTGTCGTTTAATTCCATTGTAGTACTTTTCCAACTATTTAATTTGTCAATTCGAGGTTCGTAGGCTTACGAAGCACATGCAAAGTATATGTAGGACTGAAGCGAAGATAATATAATCTAACCCCCCTTAAGATGAAACAAATATAATCTAACCCCCCTTAAGCTGAAACACACGACTGAAAGTAAATTGCATGAAAATAAAATAACTAAGAAAGCAGGAAATTGCATAAAGGAAATACGACATGTGAAGAGCAATAAGACAATACGTGTGAGCTCACATTAACAATAAAGAAATCTTAATTTACATCACACAAATCAATGACAAATCATGAAAGCATCAAAACTAAGATTATGAACAAAAGCTAAGAATCCCCTTCTCCATATTACAAAGTCAAAGCTAACTTCTACAATCTGAGACTAATCTCCCCCTAGTCTATTGTTAATCTACTCCCCCCAAAATGAAGAGAGAGCACTCTCTTTTATACATGAATTTCTTTGAGAAGAAGATAACCATCTCATAATGACAGATCCACTATTCCCTCAACCACTCTCAACTACTTTCCTATTATTACAAAATATTATCCCTTCAAATCCTCCACATGTCTCTCACAAATTCTCCACATGTTTCTCATACATCCTAGATAAGATATGCCAACCAAATATCCATGATCTTCTCCTTGGAATATTCTTTGAATAACTATCTCCTTGAAATGGTGGAGGAGAGATTTGAGGAGTCTTTCTTTGAATTGATCCTCCCATATTGCTACACATTACAAATCTCATCCATACTTGAGATATTAGTGAAAAACATGTTATTTTCCAATATTTAATCATTAATGCACTAATAATACTAAAATGAATAAAGTGGAAAATAATAAGATGAAACTCAAGTATATGTATGGAAATGGTATGATGAAAGGTTAATGGTATGATAAAATGTGAGGAATAGCAGAAGGTAAAGTGGATGAAAATATGACATTTCTGAGTCCCAACAGTTGCCTACGGGTAAAAGAGCATTGCAGAATAAATGGGTTTACAGGTTGAAGGGAGAAGATGGAGGCAAGAAATGATACAAAGCCAGATTTGTTGTAAAGGGGTTTGCATAGAATAAAGGTATATATTTTGATGAAATATTTTCTCCTGTTGTTAAAATGACTTCAATTTGAACTATTTTAAGTCTAGTGGTGGTAGAAGATTTGCATCTTGAACAGTTAGATGCAAAAACAACCTTTCTCCATGGGGATTTGGAGGAAGAGATTTATATGCAGCAACCACAAGGGTATGAGATAAAAGGAGAGGAGAATTTAGTATGTAGGTTGAAGAAGAGCTTGTATGGCTTGAAGCAAGCTCCAAGGCAGTGGTATTTAAAATTTGACAGGTTTATGATAGAACAAGGTTATAGTAGATGTCATTCTGACCACTGTGTTTATTTCAAGAGGCTAGATACTAATCTGGTTATTGTATGTGGATGAAATGCTTGTTGTAGGGTCTGTCATGTATGATATAAATGTGATCAAAAGGAAGTTAGCTAATTCATTTGGGATTAATTATTTGGGTGCTGCAAATCAAATCATTGGTATGCGAATAACAAGAGATAGGGAAAATCACAAATTGACATTGTCTTAGGGTGAGTACATACAAAATATGTTGGAGAGGTTTAGAATGCAGAATGTAAAACCAGTTAGTACACCTTTGGACAACCATTTCAAACTAAGTAAGGAGATGTGTCCCAAGACACATAAAGAGATAGATTACATGTCTAGGGTTCCCTATTCATCAGCAGTTGGCAGCTTGATGTATGCCATTGTGTGCACGAGACAAGATATTGCACATGCAGTGGTAGTTGTGAGTAAGTATATGAATGATCCAGGTAAAGAACATTGGAAGGAAGTATAGTGGATTCTCAAGTATTTGAGAGGTACTACCACTCATGCATTATGTTTTGGAGGTTCAGACACTATTCTAGAGGGATTTGTTGATGTAGATATGGTAGGCAATAAAGATAGAAGGATGAGAACCACAGGGTATGTCTTTTCTATAGGTGGAACAATAGTAAGTTGGATTTCAAAAATGCAAAAGGTTTTTCACTTTCAACAACGAAAGCATAGTATGTTGCTTCTATAAAGGCCAGTAAAGAGATGATTTGGTTATAAAAGCTCATGGAGGAATTGGGTAAGAAGCAGGAGAATAACAGGTTGTACAATGATAGCAAGAGTGCCATGCATATTGCAAAGTACTCAACTTTCCATTCTAAGAATAAACATATACATCTCAAGTACAATTTGATATGTTATGTTCTGGAAGATGAACTATTGAAGCTGGAAACGATACACACTAGCCAGAAACCGCATACATGTTGACAAAGGTAGTAACCAGAGAGAAATTGAGTTCCTGCTCGGTTTCAGTTGGCCTTCAAGTATGAAGGTGAAGATGAGAAATTTTCCAGATCTAAGGTTCAGAGCATAGTCTAGCAAGTGTAGCAGCAGTGGAGTTGCTGTGATCAGTCTCCAAGTGGGAGATTGTTGGTTGTGGAACCTAATCTTCCTGATTTAGAGATGTTGTTTCAACAGTGTTTGTACCCCAATTTTATATGATGTGAAGGTGGACTATACACCCATCCCAACATGGGGGTGTGGGGGGGAATTTCCACCCCATAGGGGTCTAGGGGCCAGTGGGGGTTTGGGGGAGAAGCCCCTGAAAGAAATTTTTTTGGTTGTTTGTTGGCCAACAGTTTGCGGGCCCATGGTATTGGGTAGTATGTAGTATTTTCCCATGGTAATTCCCCTTTAAAAGGAATACATTCTAATACGGTTGTGTAATGTATTGTAGCATTGTAAAGATCTATATGATTGTGTAAGAGAGTCTGAGAGAGATTGAAGAGGAAGTTGTAGCGGATGTGCTGGAAGTTGTATCCCTTCATTATGCTAGATGGTATACTAAAATGACTGACAATTTCTCTTTGGGCATAGCCTAGATTGGGTGAACCACATATATTGGTGTCTCTCTTATATTGTGTTTCTGTGATTTATATTTGCATCTTGTTTATTGTTGTTGCTCCGCAATTATGTTTTTCTACCAAGAAAACTACTTAATGCTCACCATAGAGTAAGTAGAAAGGATGAGGGTGTGCATGTGGAAAGCTTGCGAATGGAAATCCAATGTAGAACTCTACTTGGTTAGTCTCCAACCTAAAGTGGAGAATATGTAAATGTACATAGTGGAATGTTGAGAGAAATATTCGCTCAACTTGAATTGTATATATTAAGTATAGTATGACCAAATTGAATATTAGTTGAACTTATTTTTGTTCATAAATGAATTTTATTAGAGAAAAGAGAGGCAAAAGAGAAAGAAACCCAAGAGTCACTTGCGAAACCAATAATAACTTAGAAAACCAAGTGTCACTTAGGAAATGAAAAGATATTTAGAATTTGAAGAGTCGCCCTTTTTTGTGTCCTTTCCCTCATTCAAAGAGGTCTTTGATTTAACATTGTAAGATATATTCATTTGTTGAAAAGAGAAGGCCATTGCTAGCTTATGTTTTATACTATTATGAATTTGTTGATGGTTGTGGACTATTCTCACAATTTGCCATTTTCTTGGTTGCATGTAGGGATGAATGTTTTTGTTTTATTATTGTTGTGGCTTATGGTCATTCTCTTTATCACTATTTTCATGCAAATTTCTTATCATATACTTCTAACTTGTGGGATATTGTTAGGAACCCATGTCAACCCTTCTCTTTACTTTGTTAGTATATTGTTGTTGGACGCATATGCTTTGTAAGTCATCTCGTAGTATTTGTTGATCCATAATTTGTATTATTGTTGTTGGATGCATATGCTTTGTAAGTCGTCCTGTAGTATTTGTTGATCCATAGTTTGTACTGGCCTATGTTTTTGACCCATAGTTTTGGCACCTAGACTTATTATATAAGTTTGTGTTAAGGCCAATGAAGGCACCGTGAAGCTATTTGTATTGAGCTTGCTCAAAGGAGGTTTCCCCCTCGAAGTTTCCTACGATCGATAAAAATATTTTGTGATATCATATATTGTGCATTTTATCAATTAATTGTTGCAGGTTCCTCACATATGGTATCAAAGCACTTTCTTGGGCTCGTTGGGTGGAATTTATGCCAATTTGTTTTTTTTGCATCTGTTGTAGGTTCGGATCTGGGAATAATCTCTACCCGCTTAACTGTGGGAAGTACTTGGGCATAATCCCTTAAAATCATTGTGAGGAGTACCACAAGAACCCTGAAGTAGCTGGCCCATTGAGAGGACTTGCTAGTGAAAAGGGCAACGACCCCTACCTGATTGAGTAGTTCCCACCCGTGAGGTAAACCAAGAGTTGTCGTTTGTGGCAAAGTAGTTATCAGTTTTACTTGAGCCATGGAGTGAGGGGTACTGCTCCAATACGCATGCCGTCATACAACATTGGTGGCCGAGTGAATCCCCTGAACCGTTAGGAAGATGAGCATACCTGGGGTCCATATCTATTTTCAGCTTATAAATCACAAATTTCCTCTATCCAGATCTGTTGCCAATCCCTTTCGCACCGTTGCAGATCCATCTGTTGTTGATCACTCCCGCACCATTGCAAATCCATCTGTTTCCGATCACTTCTGCGCCATTACAGATCCATCGGTTTTCGATCCCTTCTGCACCGTTGCGGATCCATTTCTGGAAAAAAAACTATTTTTTTGCCATATCTCCCTTGCTTTAACTCCGTTTCCCTTGAAACTTCCCTGAAACTCCTATAATCCCATTCTGCATATTTCATTCCTGAGGACCCCATCCCAAATTCCACTTCCCAAAGCCATAAATCTCACATTTGTCTATTTTTAGGGTTTTCCATAACTTCTTTGATTTTCACCCAATCACCTTCAAATTTTACCACAGTGTTCATTTCCTATTTCTGCTTCTTTGTGCCTCTCTGCCAAATTTTCTCATTCTTTCACCCCGCTCATGAAATCCTCCTTTTCTACTTCCCTGTCCATTCGAAAGTGTCCAAAATCTAGTCAAACCCAAATTACCCATCAGATTTTTTCCCAAATCCATATTTTCCTTTACTAAAACAGCTTCTATTTTTGTTGTTCTACCCAATACAAAATAAAACTCTTGGTTATGGTTGTCACCCGCACAAGAGCAAAAACCATGGAGGAAGAACTTGCAGCCCTCAAAGTCAAACTCTAGCATCTAGATGAAAAATTTCTTGGCCTCCATCTTGAGCATTTTGCCATGTCCAATAAATGACAGTAAGAGTCTTCTTCAAACAATGGGTTCTCTTCTTCCAGCACTTTCCATGGTCCGAAGCTTGATTCCTCACTTCAATGGTACTGATCCGACTGGATGGATCTATCGGGCAGAACAATATTTCAGTCTGCATAATACTTTTGATGTCAACAAAGTTCCCCTTGCATCATTTCATTTGGAACATAAATCTCTTCAATGGTACTGTTGGTACATCAAGGCTCATGAAGAGCCAAAATGGCCAGATTTTTGCCAGCTCTTTTTGCAACGATTTGGTCCTAGTGCTTTTGATGACTTCACCGAAGCAGTCACTAAACTTTGACAAATTGGAATTGTGAGAGCATATCAGACCGAATTTAAGAAACTGGCCAACCACACCGAAGGATTTCCTGATGAATTCTACATGATTTGTTTTATCAGTGGTCTAAAGGATGCCATCCGCTCTGAGGTCAAAATGTTCTGTCCCAACACAATGCTGGAATACCTGGGGTTGGATAAGTTGGTAGAAGACCATATTGCATCCCAACAACACTCCAAACCCACTTTTGTTTCCTTAATAAATATGGGTTCTCAACGACCTCCCATCCCTCCAGCTCCTCGACCAACTCCTATCAAGCATTTGTCTGAAACAGAGATGCGGGCACACAGAGAAAAAGGGCTTTGTTATAATTGTGATGAGAAATTCACTCAGGGCCATAGATGTGTTGAGAAAAAGCTCTATCTCTTGGATGTGGATTCCCCGCCTGCCTCTGAAATTGGTGAAGAATCTCCATATACAATAGATGATCAGGTCGACTTTCAGGAGCCTCCTTTGACCCTCCGTCTTAGGACGGCCACCCAGAGATTTCTCTCCATGCTTTAGCCGGAATCACCACACCCCAAACAATGCGGTTCAGGGGTTACTTCAAGAAGCTTCCTCTTACAATACTCATTGATTATGGTAGCACTCATAACTTCATTGACCCTTGGATCGCCAAACAGGATGATTGTTTTGTCCATCCTTGCTCCAACTTTGAAGTCATGGTTGCCAATGGGGGCACCTTACCTTGCAAAGGGAAGTGTCGTAATATGCGTCTCTCTATGTGAGATTATAACCTGCGCTTTGACATGTTTGCCTTGAACTTAGGTAGATGTTATGTGATTTTGGGTGCTCAATTGCTACGCACACTTGGCTCCATATTATGGGATTTTGATGAACTTTGGATGCAATTTTCACCCAATGGACAAAAACACACATTGACAACCTTATAACCAAGGTCTCTCAGCATCATCAGTTCACATCGCATGGAGAAAATATTTCAGAATAATTCACATGGTGTCATCGCTCAGATGCAACCATCAACGGTCTCCACTACTCCTTTGGATCTACAACAAATTCTGGATCGATATACATGTGTCTTTGCTGAACTAGTGGGATTTCCACCTTCAAGGCCATAGGACCATTGTATTCAGCTCCTTCCTAGAAGCGTTCCTCCCAACATCAGGCCCTATCGCTACCCATTTCACCAAAAAACAGAGATTGAAATGCTCGTTCGGGACTTACTGAAGCAAGGTATTATTCGCCCAAGCACTAGTTCCTTTTCTTCACCAGTTCTTCTTGTCCGCAAAAAAGATGGGTCATGGCACCTCTGCATTGAATTTCAAGCACTTAATCACCTCACAATCACGGATAAGTTTCTAATTCCCGTTGTTGATGAGCTTCTTGATAAGCTTCATGGTGCTCAATTTTTCTCCACGTTACATCTTCATTTTAGGTATCATCAAATTCGGGTTCATGAAGATGATATCCCTAAAACAACTTTCCGCACACATGATGGCCACTATGAGTTTTTGCTCATGCCCTTTGGCCTCACTAATGCTCCTTCCACATTCCAGGCCTTGATGAATAAAATATTCCGGCCCTACTTGTGGAAATTCATTATGGTCTTCTTTGATGATATCCTCATCTACAGTAAAACATGGGCTGAACATCTCCAACATCTAGATCTTGTAATGCAACTTTTATCTACCATCATCTCCACACCAAATAGTCTAAATGTGTTTTTGGATAGAAGGAAGTAGAGTATCTCGAGCACATTATTTCAGCACAAGGGGTTCGTGTGGATCTTGCCAAAATCGTTGCCATGAACAATTGGCCGCATCCTCAGACACTCAAGAGCCTTTGTGGTTTTTTGGGGTTGACTGGATACTATCGCAAGTTTGTAAAGGATTATGGGAAGATTGCAGCTCCATTAACTGCTCTATTGAAAAAGGATGCTTTTACATGGACACATGCTACTGAGTGTGCATTTAACAAACTGAAACAAGCTATGTGTACTACACATGTTCTAGCTATGCCCGATTTTTCCTAGCCCTTCACTATTGAGAGTGATGCTTGTGGAAATGGACTTGGTGTTGTTCTCTTTCAAGATGGACACCCCATTGCGTTCATTAGCAAAGCCCTTTTAGGTAATAATTTAGCTGCCTCTACATATGAGAAGGAAATGATGGCTATTTTGCATGCAGTACAGAAGTGGCGACCATACCTACTAGGGAATCATTTTTGCATCAAGACTAATCACTACAGATTGAAATATTTCTTGGAACAACGTGTATCCTCCCCAACACAACATAAATGGGTTAGCAAACTCATGGCTTATGACTATGAGATCACTTACAAGAAGGGTGAGGACAATATTGTGGCAAATGATCTTTCTCGCACATTTGATGACCAAGGTTCTCTTTCAGCTAGTTCTATGCCTGTTCCAAATTGGTTGCAATCTGTTCAATAGGGCTATGTCAATGACTCTTCATTATCTCAAATCATCCAAGCTTGGCCAACAACCCTTCTGTTGTACCACATTACTCTTGGGATGGTGCTTCCCTGAGATACAAGGGCCGTTTGGTGCTTCCCCAGAGCACAGATCTTCAACAGGATGTCTTCTATGAACTCCATGCTTCTCCATCGGCAGGGCACTCTGGGTTCCTCAAAACGTATGAGTGGGCACGAAGTAACTTCTTTTGGCAGGGAATGAAAAGGAGAATTCAACAGATGGAGGCTGAATGTGATACCTGCTAGCGCAATAAGTGTGAAACGACACTTCTTCTGGGATTGCTCGAACCCTTTCCCATACCTACACTGATTTGGACATATATTTCTATGGATTTCATTGAAGGGCTCCCTAAATCTGGATGGAAGATAGTGATTTTGGTTGTGGTTGATCGCCTCTCCAAATATAGTCATTTTTGAGCTTTCAGCCATCCTTATACAACCTCCTCAGTTGCTCAAATTTTCCTGGACCAGATCTTTCGTCTTCATGGAATCCCTTCTTCCATTGTCTCGGATCGTGATGTGACTTTCACCAGTCATTTTTGGATAGATCTGTTTTGCCACACTGGCACCAAACTGAAGATGAGTTCATGGTATCACCCATAAACATATGGTCGGACTGAAATGATCAATAAATGCATGGAAACTTATTTTCTTTGCTTCACCTCTGAACAACAACATCAGTGGGAAAAGTGGATCCCTCTCGCTGAATGGTGGTACAATACCTCTTACCACATTGCCTCTAAAATGACTCCATATGAAGCAGTCTACGGTCAGCCACCGCTAGTTCTTCATCCATACATCCCCAGTAGTTCACCAGTTCAGGAAGTTGACACGGTCCTTCAAAACCGCGATCAGATTCTTCGCATTTTGAGGGAAAATCTTCACATGGCAAGAAATCGCATGAAGCAACAAGCCGATCAACACTGTTCTGAGCACACTTTTCAAGCAGGTGATATGATTTTTCTTCGTTTCTAGCCTTACAAGCAATACTCCTTGAAACTCAAAGGGCATCATAAGCTTGCTCCAAAGTTCTATGGGCCATATAGGATTCTTCATAAGATTGGGTCTCTTGCTTATAAATTGGAACTTCCTACTTCTTCCCACATTCATCCAATATTTAATGTCTCTTGTCTGAAGAAAGTTCTTGGCACCAAAATCAGAGGACAAACTATTTTACCAGAACTGGATAATGAAGAATCCATCCTTTTGGAGCCGGAGGCCGTCCTCAATAAGTGTTGACTCAAACCTAGTCAACGGCAGTTCCACTCACTGTCGACACCCAAACCACCGCGATCTCCCTGAGCACCAGACCAGACAGGTTTTACCCCGTCCAGCAACACCTGCAGAGCAGATGAGGTCTCACCCGATATGTTCAAGGGAGAGTTGACGAAACCATGTTTCCGCCGAATGAAGGAGGATGGTTGCGGCTCAATTACTTAACTTATTGCGACATTTCAGAAATAGATCTATGCATTTAACTCAAACATCATTTATAGTCATCGCATCATTCACCGGAATTATTCATCATCGCAGCAGATATAACAATAATGCATTGATTGCAGCAAGGAAGCATCGCATTATTCAATTTTGTAACCAATATCTTCCCTTTAGTCAATATTATTTTCGCAAAATGACTGCATGTTGAAAAATTACATAACGAAAAAACAACCTAAACAAAAAAAACAGTATTCAAACTACCCATCGTTAAAAAGGGGTAAAAGATCGGACAATACTGCAAAATTCATTGTATTGCAATTTGCAAATATATACATATATTGTCTGGTAGTGGCCACATATATTGTACAAATTTGCCTCAGCTTCGAGTTATTTACAAGGCTAAAACCATAAGATCGGAAACTTGATTTTCCAAACAATATTGCAAAATGCATTGTATTACAATTTGCGAATATATACATAAATTGTTTGGTAGTGGCCACGTATATTGTACAAATTTGACTCAACTTCGAGTTATTTACAATGCTAAAACCAGAATATAGGGATTCAACTTTGAGAAATTAAATCTCCTTGTGTGTAATTGTTCAATTCTTACCATATATTAGTTCCAGTTTGCATACATTATCAAAAACAAATTGAAGGTTAGCCACAAGCTCCTCATTGGTGAGAGTTCTCTCCTCGGAAATTGTATCTAACCGATTTCCTCTCATACCTGACAAACAACATAATTTGTGTATAGTTCGATCCTCAGCAACATACCTGACAAACAACAAAATTTTCTTATTTTTTATGTGAAGAACATACCTGATAGACAACCGGTTCCTTGTACAAACACCCACGAGACTTATAATCCATGTCGCAACAGATATAAGTCAAAATGTGCACCGCTGAGGTCACAAGCAGAAACTGCCATGAAATTCGAAGACACCAGTAGTGCGCCACAACACAATCACACCAGCAAACCAAGACGAAGCTCCCGACCACTGTCCTGGCACCAACTACCACCCCAAAGAAATAGAACAAACCAACCATCGAAAATTTTGCAAGCAAAACCCTTAGATTCCCTTGAATCAGACCTCCAGACGGAGCTCTCCATATCCGCACAACCGAATGTGACAACCAATACCCCCGCGTGTCCCTCATATACCATTAAGAGTGGGAAAAGCACAATTAAAGCTCTTCATGAGACAATGCTATCATGAAGGTTGAATATCCAACCATAAATCCAACAACTATAAACATTGAAATGTGACCTCACCATAGCAAGAAAATCCATCCATAGCTCAATAAACCCTCCATCAAGTCGCCATCTCTCCGAACCCATTAAAAAATCCCCAAATCCATTGTTGTAAATATTAAATTGTTGAAATAGTCAAGTATATGAGAGTGGGCAGAGCTCATAATCTAGAACAGTGCTTAGATGCAACCTTAATCCATGACAAAAAAGAAGAAATCTGAGAGGGTGAAACCAAGCTCGGCTGACATGAATAAAATTTACTGCAAATCACTATGTTGGAGGTCAACATACCTCGAATTCCATGCATAACAAAGAAACATAGTCCTAACAGTCGGACCAACTCCAGCCTCTAGACCAACACCAAAATGAAAACGAGCACTTTGGCTTGTGTACCAACGACCAGGAACCAAAGAAACAGTCCTAACAACCAAACCAACAAACAGGCACCAAAGAAACAAGCCTAACAACCATACCAGCTCCAAGCGCGTTTCTTGCACCAAGAAACACACCTCGCACCATCATTTTAGGCGAGGAAATGGCACCACAGGACAACAAAAAAAACCCTCGATCGACCCTCCATCCTCAGAAGACATTTACACATTGCATCGCTCTCCAGCCTCGGTACAGTGAACCAACATTAATCGCCCTGCAAACGGGTACAAAACATCGAGCCCCGGACTGAACTAGATATGACGGAAGCGCGCCGCCGGGGCCTGGGGCACAAAAATCCAGGCCTACGTCATGGCGCACAGAACCAATGGAAACTGCGAAAAATTGTTATTTAAATAAATAAATAAAATCAAAATTCCTCCATACTATATGAAAAGCTTAGTAGAAGGCAAAAATTTGGAATGGACCTCTCATGATTAATGTCCCCGACCGAAAAAAAACATGTCAGGGACATAACAACAAATATTGATGTTCACAATAAATATAAATCTTATAGTCTTTCCATTCATGATTCGTCATTTGCATGTCTTCGTTGAGAGGGAAGAGGGTGAAGACGCGTGTGCGTTGTGTGGATGGGATGGTATGGAACATTCCGCCTATAGAACATTTGCGAAAAATTGGATTAGTTGATAGTAATATTCTTCAAAATCGACAAAGTGATAATGTTACCAAGAATCTTTCAAATATTATTAATGGAGATTACTTTATAAAATTAGTGTTAAAAGAATTGTGACTAAAGAGAATATTCATAATGATGGAAAAGTCTTAAAGTCCCGAAGCATTTAGAAAATTAGTGTTAAAACAATTGTGACTAAAGAGAATATTCATAATGATGGAAAAGTCTTAAAATCCCGAAGCATTGTGTAGAAAGAGGGTATTCATGGTAGAAAAAAGTATAGAGACCAATGGTTCAAAGACAATAAAAAGCCGAGTTCCACTCATTAAAATATGTCTAAATGTGGTACCTTCAACAACTATGAAAAAGGAACACTGCCATAATAGCTAACAAAATCAACATTCCAAGTTTGGACTGGTTATCATTCCAGCATGCTGGATGAATTTGGTACCTCCAACAGCTAAGAAAAAGGAACACTGCCGGAATAACTAATAAATGAATCAATATTCTAAGTTTGGACTTGTTATCATTCCAAACACTGCAGAATAGCTAATAAACCAAATCAATATTCTAAGTTTGGACTTGTTATCATTCCAATTTTCATGTTGGCGACAAAAGCGAAGAATTTTTTTGTATGTCCTCATGTTCTTGGTACGTTTTTCATCCAAATTATCACACTTGTAAAATTTAAATCTTAAATAGTTTCTAGATGCAAATCTGTCATCTCACCACTTATATTCAATTTTTTTCGAGAGGTTTGAATTTGTAATTTTAACTAGCAACATACAACTTCAAAGATTATGAGAAAGAAGGGATTATTGTTTTCAAATAAAATCAAACCTTATTTAGTATTTATTAATGCAGAAACATTACTCAAATTTATCTTAAAATAAATTTATTTACGTTTATTTAATTAAAAAACTTATTTTATTAAATTTTCAAATTTATGTTTCAATTTTCTTATTCCTCCATGGAACATTAATGTGACTTTG
Organism: Larix kaempferi; assembly: GCA_027924585.1. Classification (NCBI taxonomy): domain Eukaryota; kingdom Viridiplantae; phylum Streptophyta; class Pinopsida; order Pinales; family Pinaceae; genus Larix; species Larix kaempferi. Next base: position 19,389,012 of record BSBM01000994.1, on the reverse strand, counting down.
GTGGTGAGCATTTCTTTTGGAGTATTTGTGAGAACATTAACATTAATTTAATATAAAAAAATAACGATTAGTTTAATTATAGGTGTGCACTTATTTGTTTAGCACATAGGTTAGACACACTATAATGAATGAATGTTTCTAATTTTTTTCTTGTTTTACAATGTTGTACACTTCCTAGTCATCACAATGTTGCAGGGATGCATCCACCTATATTGGATGCACCCTCATTATAGAAGTTTTGAGGTCTAAAATGGGTCTCTTAAAGGAAATAATAAAATAAGGGTTATAATAATAAAATAAGAGTTCTAAATTTTATAGAGGAAAAAGAAAAACTATTTTTTTATCGTATTTTTGGGCACTCGTTGGATGCGGATTTTAATTCCGCATCCAACACATACCCACACTGCATACTTCTGAGGCAACCACGACATGAAAAACTGAAAATTTCAATAAAATGCAGTGTGGGTATGGGTTGGATGCGGAATTACTAATTTTCATTTCCTGTGATTTTACATTTGATTAAACTTTATAGAGTGTTAAATTTTTTATGTTATATTCAAATATTACTCAAATATTTGCAATTTTTTTACCATTTTAGTTTAAAATCAACCTAAGTTCTACAAAATTCATGCTTTACAAACTGGTATTTTGATTCTTTATAGCACTCTGGTCCATGGGAGGGATGATAGAAGCTTGCGATAAAGGCCATGGATTCGACCGGATGCCTCACCTCCTTAGTTAACAAATTAACAATGATTCGTGAATTAGCAAAAGAATAGATTAGGTTGCGCGACTGTAGTTATTCTGCTTCAATGATCAATGAATTGACCTTCACCATTTACAATGCTCCACTAATGAATACCAGCTGGTATTCACCCTTCCGGCCAACTACTCTGTCACTCTACCATGTAGTTACACTATACGTGGGTTGCATCATCATTTAATTGTTGTATAGAATTTATTAAATGCATGTGAAGGTGGCACCGTGGGTCGTGGCCTCTTAAAATATAATGCAGGTTGCAGCACCTGCCACCGCCGCCCAGGCTATGGGGGCCAAACCCATCCAAGTTCCATCTATATATATCATAGAATATACACTAAGGACGAGACATTAAAAATTATGACAGTTAAGCAATGCGGTTCAATGTCAATTTGACGGGATGGAGGTTTGCAAACCTGTAGATGGTGACGTTCCAAATTTGAATCCACGTGTCAAATACGTCTTGGAAAGGAAAAAAAATTATGTAGCACGTCAAATTCCAGGCCTGGTCGTATAGATCGGCGTGACATTTCGAGCGAGAGACGGCACTCCATGTGGCAGTCTGTCTCAGAGATTGCACAACCATGGAGACGGATCATAAAGCAACAAGAAATATCCGAATTTACTAGGAGATGGGGTCAACGACCGCTCGAGCACAGCCAGTCGCAGACTCGCATAGATCGGCATGACATTCCGGGTGGGAGACGGCACTCCATGTGGCAATCCATCTCGGAGATTTCACAGCTGTGGAGACGGATCATAAAGCAACGAGAAAGATCTGAATTTACTGGGAGATGGGGTCGACGGCCGCCCGAGCACAACCACATGATGGCACGAAAGCAATCGTCACATGGAATAGGATATCGGTACTCCAGAGAGCGCCTATAATCCACATAGATTACTATAACTCTGCACCTCCTGGCCAAGCACCTACAGAATATATCGTCTAACGAGTGCCCAAACTTGAAATTTGGGTAAATTGTTAAGGAGATATGTCAACAATACGATAAGAAAAAATAGTTTTTTCTTTTTCCCTTCAATTTGTTTTACAAATTTTACCCTTATGGTTGACATCATCATATTGAATCCTATTGGTTCTTATAAAGTGAATTTTTATGGTACAGTAATTGTTTGAGGCCCATTTTTTACCTCAAAACTCCCCTAATGCTACACTTGGTAGGACATCATTTGAAAGCTCCAATGAATGTGTCTCCTAGCGCTATCAACCCTACTGATACAAATTCTTAACAAGACCCTATTTCTCAACTATAACAACTATGGGCTTGACTACCTACAACATCTATGAGGTTAGGTTCTTACAAACGACCTTCTCTTTTGAAGCTCTCTACTACTACAAATATTTGAAAGCTTTCTTGAATGTAACTACTCGATCGATAGCATGCTCGAATCAATGGATTCCATCAATGTTTTCTTCAGTGTCTCTTATCAATATCTAGCATGCTTGGCTTAATGATTGCAATAGATATAGATTGCAAAGAATGGAGTACCGACATGATAACTGTAAGACACACCTAGTGTTACCCATTCCAACAGATGTGGAAGAGAAGGAACCCATTCTTAGATGGCTGGAGAGTTCATCATCGATTCAGCAGATGAACAAATTAATTAATGCACTGCGGAGAGTAATTGAATTTATAACCAACGGGTTTGGTTATTTGAGAAATGAGAACTTCTATAAACCATTCGATTCATGTCATTCGAATGCGTGTGAATGAAGCCATCCCATCGAAATATTTCCATAATCATTTCATCTTCCACTATCCCCGAAGCGGGGAAATGAAATGCCGAAGATAACTTCGATATGTGGCAAGATGAGAGAAAGTTGTGCTAAATTCCAGAATCATGTGCCACCATGTGCCTTCTCATTACATGCAGTACGAGGCACTTCTTCTATCAAAGGCCCACGAAGCAAAGCAACCATGGCTCACACATACTCCCTAGAATTATCGACACAACCACCCAAATTATTGCACCACCCATTCCTTAGAACGCTGGAGCTTTAAGGCCTTTCATATCATCTAGTGGCATTGAAAACTATCGTGGCGTTAGCTGGCCTCACCAAGCTGAACGACCCAACGTTTTATGTACTTAAATCGGTCATCGACATGCAAACCTACTACATCCGGCGAGGCTTGTGTTGGGATGAACATTTCTAAACCCTTATATGAGTTTCTTCGATGAGGGAACTCATTTCATATTATGGTTGACACTAGGGAAGCTGATTTCATTATCTTTGTTAAGATTGAGACTTGCACCTTAAAGTCATTGGAAGGTAGGGTGGAATGAAGCCATTAGCGGGTAGGGTGGGTATGGAAGGTAGGGTGGAGTGAAGTTGCGAGATTTATACCAGCGATTTGAAGGTAAAGTGAAGTTGTTCGAAGAATAAATCATGTGGTTCGCAAGTTTAGACATTATTTGCTTGCTACTAACAAAAAGGTAGCTACCCCCACTAAAAGAGCTCATGAAATCTATGCAATTGCATTTTAACCCTTTATTTGTAACAAAACACCATTATTTTAACCCTTTATTTGTAACAAAACGCCATTCCCTCTATGTGTGGTATTCTCTCATGAACCTCCCCACCTTCCCTAGAGTCTATGTAAAAGAAAAAAATTCCAAGTCTTCAACATAGTGTTAACTTGTTCAACAACCAATTTTAATGGTTGGTTTTACATCTTGCATCATTCAAGAATATTCTAATTTACTAAAATCACAACATACAATCGAGTAAATAAGGAGACAAAATGTCTTAGATGACACTTCCTCTTTACAACTTGGATTGTCCAAAAATGATACATCATCCTTACAACTTGGATTCATAAAATTATATGCAAGACACATTTGAAAAACATATTATATATAGTCTCAACTCTTGATTGTCAAATATCTTATATGATAATATGAAATGACATCTTCACACGATTTTGATTTATAGAGAAATTTACATACACCATGAAGCATAATGAAAAGTATTAAACTTTTCTTAAATTATGAATGAAGTGAGCTAATAAGTGGATAAACTCAATTTTTATGTGGAGTATTTTTTTCTTAAAAGGTAAAGTTGAAACAATCTAAATATTTTTTAAAATGGATTAATTTGTAATAGAGAAGTTTTCCATTCATTAAGAAGAACTATAACTTCACTAAACAAATCCTACCAAATTTGAAAATAAAATTAAATAGAAAAATAATGGAATTTATCAGGCTTCATAACATGAAAAGCAATTATTATAATCATAGCACTTCATAATCACAATCATGGCGAGTTGTCAATCTTCACCGCAGGCTACAAGAAGAGCTGTCATTAACCGAAATCTATCACATGATCTTTTTGATACCTCTAAGTCTCTACTCCAATCTATGATTTTTTCTAAAGTTCTTATAAATCCTGGTACAAGCACACAGATTGTACTCTCTCTCACACTTATTGAGTTGTAATGATCTCAAATGCAGTTAATGTTATTTTAAATGTGGACCCAATTGTTGGGATCTTCATGTGCCATCTTTGTGGTCGAAGAGAAAGGGTAGAGCTTTCTTTTTCACACTCCATGAAGAAAAGTGAACTAAAATCCACTCGTGGAAGTACATATAGATTATGGTTGAATAACAATTGTTTATAGCTCATTTTTAAGCAACGATCATAATATTATTGGATCCCTTTGAAATGTAATACCAATGGAAAATGATCATAATATTGTTGGATCCCTTTGAAATGGAATACTAAATTAACCAGGTGGATACATGATAAAGGAGTATCTCCAATATTTTTTGGATGTAATTATATTGATTTATTTTTTTAGTTTTTGAGATTAAATTAACATTCAAAGGGAATCGGGGTGGATCTATTACATTGAAAGGCCTTACTATTATTATTTATCATTGAATGCTAAGTTGTACACTTTTTTTAAATAGAGTTTTATTTATTATTAAATGTTAAGTTATAATATAATTTCCATCTCATACTGTAACACCAAAATCCTACTTTGAAAGAGATGGGACAACTAAACAATTGTTGCAGATAAGATAGGATATGGACACATTTGGCATTTGCATCAACACTTGATATAGGATTTTGGTGTTATAGTTATTATGGTATAACATTTTTAGTAGGTGATTCATCGGTTACTATCTCTAACATAAATTAGCTACTACAACATATTGATTTTCTACTCGACGTTTCATTTCCCCGTTTTGAGGGCATGCTAGTTTTAGTTTATTCACACTTTTTGTATTATGGAGCTACTTTATATATACATGATGAATTTTATAGAGTATATTTACATTTTTTAGTTTATTCACACTTTTTGTATTATGGAGCTACTTTATATATACATGATGAATTTTATCGAGTATATTTACAGTGTGTACATGTTTGTTATGCTTTTTATGTGTGTTATTAATCGTTGAACAAATGTCCATGCAATATGTAATTGGTTAATGTATCAAATATATGATTGCATTTTCTAGGCACATGCACATACATAATAAGAGTAAAGTGATGCTCGAATAAATGCACTTTTAAAAATTTACGTAATAATGTAGGACACCGAACACGATACATACCATTCAACTATGACACCACCAACTATGAATCTAAGTAAATAATTAAATGTTGGATTACCATAGAGATGGATCCCAACATCAATTTGATCATGACACTATGCTCGGTAGTAGTATTAGTGGTCGAGTCGAGACACACTTCACTTGAACTCACAAGCTGGCCGACTAGGTCATAAATCACCCAAGTTGCGGAAGCTATATTCCGAATGTGACGAAAAGCTCCATCTGCGTATCCCAAAAACATAAGTGCATGTGATGACACCTGTCAATCGAACACAAAACAAAATAAGAAACGACCAATGCTAATCGAGACAAAAATGAAGAAAGCAATCAAAATTATCTATAATACAATAAATACAAAAAGTCATGCCCAGACATGAAATTCTAGGCGAAGTACCTCTTCAAATAGAGTCCATTCCTGGACCCCATGGTATTCCCTTCAAAGTCGTCAAGCTCATAGTCCCATTTCTCTAGGGATTTCCTCACAATGTAAGGACCAATCCACATCGAAGTAAACTAACACTGTGTCTCCTTTTGAGAAGATACAAGGACGAGATGACTTATCATACTGTGCATTGACACACTTTTTGTTTGCTTCAATGGTGACAACGACATCACTCCTATGCTCATCTAATTGTTCCAAATATAAAAGACATTCTTTGAGATCACTAGTGTTGGGTAAGAGCTATATGGATAACTTCAAAGATGTAATATCACAAGGCTATAGGTAACACAACTTCAACATCGTGTACAAGATAGAAAGTAGTAAATCCTATAGTGGTCTTGACAGAAGTCCGGTTGGCCTAAAGAGATGGATAAATCATGATATGCCAATTACTTTTTCTTTTATCCATCATTCTTTGAAGCATGGTTTTTAAAGACTTATTGACTGCTTCAACCTATCCATCTGTCGTAGGATAGTATGGTGAGGAGAAATATTGACGAAAACCAATTTTTTTGGCCAACTCTGACATCATTTTGTTCTGAAAATGACTTCCATTGTTAGTGACAATCTCTCTTGGGATACCGAAATGAACAATGATCTGGTTAAATACAAAGTATGTTGCAATTTTACCTTCGCAATGAAAAGTAGGCATAGCCTCAACCCACATAGTAAAGTAGTCGACGACCACAATGATATATTTATGAACATTAGCTTATGTTGGATTATATGTTGTGGAATCAATCCCCCACTGTGGTGAAAGGACTAATGGTGATAACTAGATATAATGGAGCAGAGTGTGCATGCGTCTTTCTGGTAAAAGTTTGACATGGATGACATCTCTTGACCACTTCAATACAATCCTTGAAGATCGAAGGCTAGAAATATCCATCACACATGATTTTTTGGGTTGTAGTAAGCACAAATAAGTGACCACCATAGGCTCCTCCATGGAAATCATTTAAAATTTGTCAACTTCTTTGTGAACTAGGAAACGCCTAAGGATAGTATCAATTCCTCTACAAAGTATCACCAATAATGAAATAATGTCGAGCTTGATGATGAATTTTATGCCTTTCTTAATGACAAGACGAAGGTGGGGCGCTCTGGGTTTGCAGGTAAGTAATAATATTTCCATACCAGTGGTCCTCCGAGCTAATGAGGAAAATATGTTCGTCAGACAGTGACTCACTTTCAATTGTTCCTTCATCCTCTTAGGGTAAATCGAACATTAGCTCGGAAAAGGATGAAGACTTCTTTGATTTAGTAGAGGCAAACCTTAAATCAAACTCCTAAAGGATGACTATCCATTTATTATATTTTCCTCCAATGATCCAACGAGACAAAATATGTTGAAAAGGATTTGCATCAACTATGATAGTAGTTCGTCTCCGGAGAAGGTAATGTTGAGTCTTTTCACGACATGCAGAGTAGCTAGTGACAATTTCTCAATGTGCGAATATTTTAACTCGGGACTTACTAGGTTCTTGCTCAAGTATTAAACGACATGTTCCTAATGGGAATTATCTTCCTATACCAGAAGCATCCCTACAATCGATTCTAATGTTTCTATATATAAAAGAAAATATGCGTTGTAATCCGGAGGACTCAACAATGGGGCAAACACCAAATCCTTCTTCATTGCATCGAAAGAGATTATGAGTATTGTCATACCATATAAATGGGATACCTTTCCTTAACAAACCACATGAAACCTTTTTTGATTTCAACGTAGTTTTCTATGAATTGGCACAATAAGTTAGCTTCCCCCTAAAGGCTTTGCAATTGATGCAAGTTTTATGGGGGAGACAACTGCAATATTGCCTCTACGTTGAATGGATCTACCATGATACCATCCTTTGAAACAATGAAACCTAGTAATCTACCCAATTCCACGCAGAAAATGCATTTATGAGGATTCAAATGAATCCTATAATGTCTACACCTATCAAAGAAATTTCAGAAATTTATAAGGTGATCCACTCTCTTCCTTGATTTGGATTTCAGATCATCCAAATAGGCTTCGACAATTTTCTTAATAATGTGGAAAGCATAAGACATCACACGTTGAAATATTTCTCCAGCATTCTTTGAGCCAAAGGGCATCTTCCTATATGCAAAAGTTCCCCAAGGACATATAAAAACAACCTTGTGTTGATCTTCAGGATGGATCTGCATTTGATTATATTCATAAAAAGCCATCCATGAATGAGAAAATATCATTATCAGCACATTCATCGATAATCTGATCAATGAATGGGGTAGGATAATTATCCTTAGGACAAGCTATATTGAGATCTCAAAAATGAGTACATACGTGAATGTTTCCTTGTTTTTTATCAACAAGAACCAAGTTGGACACGCATTCCGTCAAAGGGACAGGATAGATAAAATTTGCATGGAGTAACTTCTCAACATTTGCTTTAACAACAACATCCTTTTGAGGGTTGATCGATCTTAGCTTTGAGGGTTGATAGGTCTTAGCTTCTATCAAATAGGTTTGACATGAGGATAAGTCTTGATCTCATGTTCAGCCATCAATGGGTCTATTCCTGGAATTTCTTCGTAGGACCAAGTGGAAACATCTCTATATTCCTTAAATAGTGTTGTATAAGTTTCAATTTCATTAAGAGAACAGTCATCACCAATAAATACGTTTTCGATGACACCTGGGGTCATGGAGATCTTAATGGGAATGGTTTTGGATATGTTTTCCATATTCCCCTCAACATAAAATTGAGAAGATGCAAGAGGAATCCCATACCACTCCATAGATCCTGGTTTGAAAGTTCTGTTGTTATCAATTATCAAATTAGTTTCAGTTGGAAGAAGTGATGCACGTTAATGCATGTCTTCCCAAGGTCTATTCCCTAAATACATTGCCGCAATGATAGCTTAATTGAAGGGAAAAATTGTATCTAAAGGATCATGACAGGGTAAAGAAATGATATCCCAAACGAGCATCGAATACTGGTCATCGAGTTCTAGAATAGAATGTAGACCAACATGGCATGCTTCTTTCGAAATTATGGCTTGGTATGTGATCTCGGCTACAGACAAAGCCGAAGTCTTCCAACTCCACCCAATTTCATTTGAAGGTTTTGGCAGCTTCCAAGGTTCGTTAAAGTAAGAAGTCTTAAATTGAGACACCTCAGGTGTGGAAGTCATGGAAACTTTTGAAATTGCGTGTATTAGATATGCATTTGAATGCAGGTCGGGTGGAGGTAAGTTAAATGTTCCCATTAATGAAGGATACATCTAAACATCGACATTTTTGCAATCCATCACAGGATGGATTACTAGAGGGATATCAAATCCATTATGGTGGTCGAACTCATTTCTACTTAATGATAGCTGATCAATTGTAACAATATTTCCTTCATGATGAAACTTGATGACACGAAAGATTGATGATACTACTGCCATCATATCTTGGGTCCAACTCCTTCCTAGTAACAAATTATAGTCGAGTGGAGAATAAATAACTTCTACATATACAGTTACTATTCCCCCCTGGCTCTATTGGAAGAGCGGGGATAATTCCATGAGGTTAGAAAAGATGGTCATCAAAATATTTCAACATGGTCACAAGCGCAACTACTTTAGGAGAACCTATAGCCTTCCAACATGGCATAGACATTACACATGTGGAAGAACCCTCATCAACAACAGTGTGATGTATTTTGGACTTTCCAAATGAAACTTGGATATGGAATGCCACATGATGGGGTAAACAAGGATGCCAACCTTCAAAATCAAAGGTGTTAACCTCATTGTCCATGGGATATATAGCTCATAAAGCTAAAAGTAGGGTATTTCATTGATTTCGACAACTCTGGAGGACTTCGAGAGTGTACATTGCACAAGGATCTTGTGTCATATCTTCAACAATACTATAGTTTTGGGCAGCACATTCATTAGGATTGTACGTGGAATTATTCATAACACCTTTTGGTATTTGAGGCATAGTATCATTAGCTGGATTCTCATTGTGTAATGGGGAAGCTACTTCAAGCTCAAGAGTTTCCTTACCTTTGGACCCAGATATAGATGTTTCACAACTCTTATTTCTAGTCCGAAGATTTACATCTGGTTGACACATGAAAGCTTCGCTTTGACTCATATTGCCCCTTTATGAGGATGTATCTTGATTGCCCCCTTGTGAGGGTGTAGGGATATGGTGAGTAGTAGAAACCATTTGTTGATGTTGTTGAGGAAACAGATTAGTCAACACGTCGAGTTGGGTTTTTCCTTCCTGTTGTGCTAAAAATCGTTGAGTTGTTTCTATCTTAGGGAATTTATAGGTCAAGTGGTCCTCATTGCATAAATGGAAAGGGAACTTAACTTTACCTTTTTCCTTTTTAGCCCCACCAACATTTTTGTTATTTTTGTTATTTGCATTATTATTCCCTTGGTTCCAAGTTTTCTTATTTTTGTTTTCTTCCCTCTGGGTTGCTAAGTGCCCTTTGCATTGGAGTTTTCTACTGACAATATATCTAAGGGAGGGTTGTGTTTGGGATTTCGTGTGTTGTTCTGATCAACTGCTATTGAATTTTTACTAGTGTGTTTCATACTCTAGCTAGCTAAGTTGTCTTGAATTGAACCAATCACACCATCAACATGAGGTCTAGGGGTGAGTTTAGTTTAGGGGCATTTGAAATACTATACATGGTATTTACAATTGGATTTTTCTATAAAATTTTTGTCCTTATCCCACCATTCCTTGATAATTAACACATAGTTGTGGTTTTCTTTAACGAATTGATCCATAAAAGGCTTGTTGAGAATTACCTTTGGTTGCTGATGAGCCCAGGATATAGGTACTCCATAAACCCCTTTTATGCCACGCATAAGCAAAGAAAGGATAAGGAAGCACCTCTTTCTGTAGGGGAGAATGCATTTTGGTTGATGATTAAATGAAGCAATTTAGCGATTATATTTTCTTATTTTTCAGTGTTTTTATTTACTAATCATATGAATGAAGACATGTGTGGATAGGGCGCAGGTGACCTAGAAGAATAACAAATGACCAAGCTCCAAACTGGAGTTCGAAAGAGACACAACGATCCCATTTTCTCCTGATTTATAGGAAAGAATCCTATTATTCAGGATCGTTATTTTCAAAGTAAAGCTAGGTTAGAAGTAATGATAAATAGGACCTCTTGAGTAGCAAGGGGTCTAGAGACATTTTCTAAAAAGCAATCTTCAGCATTTTTGCAGTTAAGACATCTTCGTTTTACATTTTATGTAGCATGGATTTATGAACTGATAATGAAAGACCATCATTCTATTAATCTCATGAGTTCATAAGTCTCTTTTCCCGCCTGAAATACGTGTTGGGGAGGGCCCCATCAATACGTAGATCAAGACTTTTGTGCTTTATTTCAGGTATTTCTCATGCATTCTATTAAGTATTTCCATTATCATTGTACGTGAATTAACTTCAGCATTCATTTAAATATCAGATTTCGATTTCAGCACAAGCACTTTTCTTCCGTAGTTCAATAACATTGCATTTGTAGTTCTATAACACATTGTTTGTAGTCCTGTACATGCCATTCGCATAGGCAAATTTCATATATGAATTCCCACGTTTTTAAAGCATTTCCAGAAAAATATCAGATCTATGTTTTCGTGCTTCCAAGATAATAATTTGTGATTACTGATAGAATGGATCTCTACCTTTTTAGATTAGATTCAAGCTTCTTAAATCAAAGTTATGCATGCTTCCCTTTCTTGATTTGATCAAATGTATTTATCAGTTTTTCAGCATTGGATTTGGTAAAATAGATTTATCAGTTTTTCAGCATTGGATTTGGTAAAATAGATTTATCAGTTTTCAGCATTTGATATAGTAAAATAGATTTATTAGCTTTAAACATGTGATTTGATACAATAGATTTATCATCTTTCAGCATTTGATTTAATAGAATAGATTTACATGCTTTCATTTTCTATTTTGATAAAATAGATGTGCTCTCATTTCTTGATTTGATAAGATAGAATTTACATGCTTCCATTTTATGCTTTCCAGTTTTCCTAGAACAATATTTATTGCTTCCTTAGAATATCCTTTAGGATACATAGGACACTTAGAACGACAAAGATTATCTCATAGTGCACATACAGTGCTGAGTACCTCTCAAGTTTGTACTCTCCCTGGTCGATATTTAAAGTACACTTCGGGTACATCTACCTCAAAAAGGTATACATTCCTGGAGTCCACCACTTTTTGGCGTTGTTGCTGGGGAGGTGCTTAAACTATAGGAGACATCTTATTAAAAATAAAAATCATAAAAAAATTACTATGAATTCCTCGACAAAAGAGGGATGAATTTGGACGATTTCTACCTAACCGCCCTATGAGCAATAACAGTTCTGAACACTCTCAATTTGAATTCCTCAACTCTGACAAAGAAGCTGATTCTAGCTACAATCCAGACCATGATAACTTCTTCACTAGCTCTAGCTCAAACAATACTATGACAGAGGAGGAGGATGAACATAGATAATTGTTTACTTTCCCTATTAGTGTACCTCTTGGGGATGCCAAAATAAAAAATGTCAATCCCAATAATCTGCCAAACTTCCATGGCATAACCTCAGAGGACCCTGGCACATTTTTCTTTGAATTTGAGGTAGTCTGTAGGTCCTTTGGTTATACCACTGATGCACAAAAACTGAGACTCTTTCCTTCTACATTAAAAGATTTATCACTCAGATGGTTTATGAGTCTGGAAGGAAACAATATTTTCACATGGGACCAGATGAAACAAACCTTCCTGTGAAAATACAAGGATTACTATAAAGCAAAAGACACAAGAGATGAAATTTTCAGGATGCAACAGAGAGAAAAAGAATCCCTAGAAGACTATGCACAACACTTTCAACTCAGTTATAAAAGGGCTAGTCATTGTACCCTGTATTAGGAATCATTGAAACTGGTACTTATTAGAGGAATCAAGGAGGAATACCTTGAAGTCTTGAACCTATTAGGTGATGGGGATATATTACAGAAAACCTATGATCAAATCTTGCAAATATTCAAGAACTATTCTAGAACCAGAAAAGGTAAAAATGGAACATGGGATACACATCCATTAGCAGGAGGATCATCCTTTTCACCTCCAAGCCTCACAAAGTATGACCTAGAAAACCTTCTAGAAAATATGAAAATAGACATCCTTCAATCCTTATCTATGCAGTTAGCTGCACTCCAAATAAATAAAAAACAAGACGAGATCAACCAAGCACTAGCAATATTTTTCCCTCGATGTAGAAAGAAACATGAAAAGGGACAATGCCCATTAAATTGAATAGAGATCTGTGTAATCTGCACCGATGATCATACCACTAATAAATTCCCTTTGCTACCATCATGCAAAGCTTCTATACAGGATCCCACATCATAAGGTACTATGGAACAACTTTTTTTTGTTAATCGGAGAAGGAAAAAATTTTCTAGGCCCTTCCAGCCCAACAACCAAGCATATTTTAATCAAGGGAGTAATCAACAAAATTGGAACCCTTCGGCACCAACTACATGGCCACCACAACAAGCAGCTCCAAGCCAATGGCAGCAAAACCAAACACTGTATCAACAACCATATTACACTCAGCCTTATTCCCCATACCCCCCACCTTTTTCTCAGCCACAAGTGAATTATGGAAATCCATATCCATATTTAGCTAATTGGAGGGCTCCATTGCAACAACCACTCATAATGCCTCCTCCACAAACCAACCACCCCCCAAACCACCTCCAATACCTTCCCAACTGGTTCCAAACCCGAATAACAATATAACAGGGCAGCAACAACCATATAACAATGAAGTGGTGCAATTCCCTACCTATGTCATGGATGCACTATAATTAAATGAAATCCATCCCAGATCTGGAAAAATGTTGCAGGCCTCCCATCCACAAGATAACCAAGAACATATCTCTTAAGAGAAAAACACATATCCCGAACCACAGCAACCAACTATGACACATTCTCAGGAAGAGGAGAATCAACCTCAAATACCAAACACAAACCCTCCATTCCCTTAGAAACTGATACAAAAAAACAAAGAAGAGGAAGAGAATGCTATACTTAATGAATTAAATCATTTAAGCATACAAATCCCCATTTTGCAGGCAATAAGAGACGTGCCAATATGTAATAAGTTTATAAAATAAAACTGCTTAAAGAAGCATGGGAGAAGGAAACGAGATCCAACAACTATAAACGTGGTAGGCCAACTAGCAGACTTGATGTTGGGCATCATTGTTAACCATAAATACCTCGACCCAAGCAGCCCTATTGTCAATGTGACCATAAATAACAAACCTATTTCAAGCAGTCTAATCGACCTAGGGGCTGCAATCAACGTAATGACAAAGGATACAATGATAGCCCTAGGTCTTCAATCACTAATTAGACCAACTAGTACTGTGCTACAGCTAACTAACACCTCCACTGTCAAACCTAAAGGAATGCTTGAGGATATCATCATCAATACTGAATCCTGGGAGTATCCAACCGACTTCATAGTTATAGAAGTCAAGTGTAAGCTCAGTGGGTACCCAATCATCCTAGGGAGGCCATGGCTGGCGACATTAGATTCCTATATAGGTTGTTGATCTGGAAATATGACAATCACAAGTGAGCAGGCTAGAAAGAAGATCACAATGTATCCGCCAGCAAGAAGATCTACAGATATAGAATATCAAAATTGGACGGATGACTATGGCGATATAAATGACCAAAACATACAACCTGTTCTCACCGTAGAAGAAGCCCTAACTCTAAAGGCTAATGGTGAATATGGTCATTTAGCTAGATTTATTCAAAATGTATCTCCTAATCATGATATTCTTGCAGAAATGTTTGAAACAGATCAATAGCAGGAAGGTCTGCATTCTCCCCACAACACTGACAGAATGTGGGCAGAAGTGCTCTCACTTGAACAACAACCACCACAAGTCAAAATAGTTGAGATCCTTCCTGGGAAAACAATCAATACTAACTCAAATTTGGAGCCAGAACGAGAGCATCAACTCATAAAATTTCTCTCAGAAAATAGCAAGGATTTTGGATGGACCTATACTGATATGAAGGGCATACACCCAGATATTTGCAAGCATTATATATATATATCAAAGAAGGCATTGTACCCATCAGACAACCCCAAAGAAGAATGAATGCAGCATTGAAAGATATAGTTAAAGTGGAACTACAAAATTTATTGGATGCAGGGTTCATCTACCCAATCTTGGATAGTGATTGGGTCCCACCATTGGTAATAGTCCCTAAGAAAGGAGGGAAGTGGAGGATCTATGTAGATTACAGTGAACTTAATAAAGCAACTAAAAGGGACCGCTTCCCTCTACCATTCATTGACCAAGTGTTGGAAACCCTGGCTGGAAACAAATTCTTCTCATTTTTGGATGGATTTAGTGGATACAACCAGATCCAAATCCACCCTGCTGACCAGGATAAAACCACATTTACCTACCCATGGGGCACAGATGCATACAGAGTACTACCCTTTGGGCTCTGTAATGCCCCATCTACCTTCCAAAGGGCCATTCTCAATATATTCTCTGATTTTATCGATGACCAAATGGAATTCTACATGGATGAATTCACACCATATTGGAAATTTTTTTTCCAAGCATTACAACATCTAGAATTACTCCTAAAAAAATGCATTGAAATGAGTTCATGCCTCAGCAATGATAAATGCAGGATGCTCATGCAAGAAGGCATAGTCCTGGGACACCATATTTCCCAAAGGGGAATTGAAGTTGATCAAGAAAAAGTCACTGCTATTAAAACACTGCCCCCACCGGTCAAACAAAGGGATGTGCGCAGCTTCCTTGGGAAAACAAGCTACTACAGAAGATTTATGGAGAGTTACAACAAAATTGTTGCACCTATGTTTTCCCTTCTCACAAAAGATACAGAATTCATCTGGACCAAACATTGTATGTCAGCATTTGATCAACTCAAAGAGAATACAATCACAGTCCTAGTCCTTCAAGGACCCAACTGGACACTACCATTCCACATCCATTTGGATGCTTCTGACAAAGCCATCAGGGCAGTCCTCAGGTAGGAAGAAGAAAAGAAACCTTATGCAATCTATTACATTAGCAAAAACTTGGAAGGAGCATAACTCAATTATACAGTCACAGAAAAATAATTTTTGGCTGTCATACATTCTATAAATAAATTAAGGCACTACATCACTGGGTACCCAGTCTTTGTCCATACCGATCATTGTGCAATTAGGTACCTCATGAATAAATCAAATACTAGTAGTCTCTTTAGTTTTATCCTCTTGAGCATGGCTATGATGATTTAGAATATGCAAATCCATACACTAATGGGTGGAGTGACCCAAAACATCACACATGGAACAGGGTGTAGGGAATCTAGAAGGTACAAAGGTATGGGGGTTCATAGTCATGTATGGGGTAGTATGGGATACCATGTTTTTGGTTTTTCCCCTGGCCTTTTTTCAAAGGAAGGTTGTGTGGAGATGATCTCCACCTCCATAACCATGGGTGGTGGGGCATTCAAAGTGTCAACTAGTTGAATAGGTGTTAAAATGATCTGAGGGGTGGGGGTATCAATATTTGATGTTTAGTTACCAAACAAGGAGGCCTAAATTCATCCATGGGAGGTTGAGGGTACCCATCACAGGGGGAGAGAGGAATGGGATATAGGAACTCTTGCCAATGGGTGTCCCAGTCAAGAGGGGGGATTAGAGGGTGGGTAAGGGATTTCTTAGAAAAGTTAGTGCATAATTATGAGAACTCCTCTTGTAAGGTAAGAGGAAGAGCGCCTGAAAAGGTTCTAAGAAGAGAGGCATCTTTGAAACCCCCAAGACCTATGCAAGTGAATGAAGGCATGGAAATACTACCACATAGGTAATCCATGGTACAGACAAGCCAATTGCTTGGGATCATAATAGGTGAGATGATCAAGCATGACAATATTCACTTCATAGGGGAACATCATAAGTTTAAACACTATTTAGGTGACCACTTTGATAGTGTACATGTAGCTACAACCAAGGAGGAGGTTATAATCTAACTGAATGTCAACAAACTCTATGTCTATCAAGACTGTCTTTAGCGAGTTGGATAGGGATGTTTTGGAGGAGACCTTATGGATGGGTTAGTCGATCATCATACACATGTAATGTCATAAGAGAAATCACTAATTTGGGAGATTTGAGCTTCTTCCAAACATGGGTGGAAATGATGCAGGTGGAAGCATACTCATTGATGATGCTTTGATGAATGATCAAATTATTAATGGTAACCGAGACCTAAAACATGATGGAATAAGGAATATGAGGCTTCATTCGATCTAAATCGAAGGTCATTAGATGAGAATCAGAGGGATAAATCATACCTAAGAAATCCAAAAGAGCTTTGTGTTGCACCGGGTAGTTTGGGAGAACTTGCAAATTGGACATGCTAGCAGGGGCCTGGGCCATGTCATCCACAACACTATAGTTATGAGCGGCTCTAGAATTGGGGTTATGCATGTTATGATGCAAAGGGATCTTAGGGATATTCAAAGGAGGGTCTAGATTATGGCGTGGTAAGTGTAATGGTACTTCTAACAAAGGGGCATCCTTATCCTTATAAAAGTTGGGAGATTTAATTGACAGTTCATATTGATTCCACTGTGTCTATAAGTTAACATGGGAAGAGGTCATGTATATGTTATGGAAAGAAGTATCATGCAGGCACGGGGGCTTCATTAGAAGGCAATATAATATCACGTTCATTCATATTGCGGTATTAAATATTCATGAAAACCTAAAAATTATATTGCTTATATATTAAGGGGCAAAGGGTTTTTTTATTTAATGTAAAAATACAAAAACACTTTGGGGTCTTGTTTATATGGGCGGGATGACAAATATCTGCCAAATGGAGATGGAGGGATCACGGCCGGATGAGAAATCGGGTTGAGGCAAGGCTCGGGCTTACCAGTACGCAGGGAAATTGCGTCTTGAGACATGCTTGAGGCTAGGGTTTTCGTGGTGAAGTGGGTTTCCATTCGATCATAGTCGAGAGACAGTGGTCATTGACAGCCAATTGTTACCAATAGCACTCAACCAGTTGTTACCAATAGCGTTGGGAGGCTCTAAGCCTCCAGGGCCTGTTATAGGCCCTCAATAGTCCTCGGGGGCTTGAATACCCAACCACTTGTGCCTATTACAAGCCTTGGGAGGTTTAGTCATCCTCCTAGAGCTTGTTACAAGCCCTAGGGGCTTGGATACTTATCCCACAACAGGCTTAGTCAGCGATTGGGGAATTGCAACATGCAATCTAAATGTTGTACTATGTGCATTGGCTCTAGTGACATACAAGAAGTGATCTCCTATCTCTTCATTAGACCATTAGATGTTGCAAATCATAATGATATGTGGTTGAGTAATTGCATTGTGGGTGAAGTAATGTGCATCCACAATATACATTGAAAGAAGTAAGGTGCATTGTAAAATGCATGTGGGGTCATAAGAGGGGTATCATATCAATATACTAGGTAGAAATATAAAGGGGTATAAAAAATGTTAATGAAAAAATTGATACATACAATATCTAGTGAAAATAGGGGTTTTTTAATTGGGAAAGCATATTGGGAGGGGGTTAAAAAAAAACGATTTTGGAAGGTATTTTCCAATATTGAGTGAAATCAGGGGTATTGTTTCATATGCCACGAACGAACGTGCTATGATAGCGGTTTATTGAGTGAAGCCCCCGTGCATGCAGGTGACCTGACATAGATATATAAGTGTGTTAAGGCATTGCACGTTGTGTTGTGACCATCGCTTGAGATGGGAGAGGGTTTTTCATAACCATTAGTTGAGGTGTGGCAGGGTGGGGAGTGGAGTGCCAATTTGAGGTTGGGAGGCATTGGTAGCTTCACGTTTTTTGTCCTCGTCCCATAGTTGGAAAGACTTGGAAAAATATGGACAATGATGAGTGTAATGTCCATAAAATATCCAAAAGGAACATAAATGGTTAGTCCATAACTAAGGGTACTTACCTTGCTGGGGGGTTTACTTAGATCCTGATTTGCAGGGTATGGGTTAACTCCATTGTAATTGCTAGGAAGATTGGAGGGTTGGCCTCCATCCTCATGGTGTTGGTTGTTTCCCTTTTTCTTACACTTATTCTTCTTCTTATTAGTATTGGGATGTTCTTGTTGGTTATTAGGTGTAGATTGGGTGGGCATATTCTATTGAGTGTAGATGTTCCCTTGAGCAAAAATGAGAGTTGCGGGTGTGCATGAACTAGAGGTTCTAGTGGGGGAAATGGAATGGGTAATAAGGGTTGATGTTTTAAGGATCCAAATATATGGTAGAAGCACCTCCACATATAGTACCATTGCCCGAAGGACCATGAATGTGGGGTGTCGAAAAAGGAGATGAGTAAGAGGTATTTGTTCCTACATGGGAGGATAAGCAAGAAGGGTTATGGGGGATAATAGGGTGGGTGGTCCCATATTGTGATGATCAACACTTGGGGGATTACCATATAAATAACTACTCATAATAGGAGGCAAGTGGGGGTATGTATTTGGAGCAAAAGTTATGACATCAATCCCACCATCCGCAAAATGGGATGCCCTAGTTGATCTCAAGATGTAGAGTTAGTATGGGAAAATCGGGGATAATTGTGTAAGGTAAAGGGATCGATCATAGATGAGGTCGTATTGTTGAGATTTTATGATTCCTTGCTCTTCGTTTTGCATACGATTCGAAGTAACATCCTTAGCTATGGCAGGTAATGAGGATTTCAAGAACAAATCTAGGATTATCCAGTCATCAAGCTTGATCTTGCAAAGACTCCTTCATCATTGCCACTCGTGTATGTGGTTCGTGGTATGAGTGGATGAGTTCTAACAACATGATAGAAGGATATCTACTCCCTCGTCCACCGGCCACAAACATAAAAACAAAGTGCTTTATCATTGGGTAACGTGACTCAACTAGGTTACTTCAATGTTTCTCTAAACAAGCTTCAAGGCCCTACAACAAATGATTTTGTGGGATTATTGAGGATAAATAATTATGTTGACCATAAATTAATTTAAATCTCATTGAGGAACTTTAGGTCTTGTTTTAAGATAAAATTAAAATTTTGGCCTCAATAGATTTAAAATTAGATATGGATAGATCAATATCTTTTTTAACATAATATTTTACAGTTGAAATCATTTAGTATGTTTTTGTTGGTGGTTTTGCAATGATATCTCCTTAATAGCCATATTCCTAAGAAAAATTATAATATAACATATGTGAGGAGGTAAATAATATGAAATATATGAATTAGCAAAATATCTTGAATGATCCATTTGTCACAAGGCAATATGACTCAACTTCAGGTTATTTCAGATTTCTTTCTACCATCTTTGAGACTCTACATCGACTAATTTTGTAATTGATATTTTATTGGGAATAAAGAATTATGTGGACCATCATTGGACTCACATTTTGTGGATGATCTCCTAAAGGCGGCAAGTTGAACTAGCTTAACGAGCTTTATATATATATAGTTAATACATTGGTTTGTGCATGGATAAATATTCAAACATGAGGGCTACAATATCATACCACATTCATTCATATGGGTTATTTTTTTATTACTTAGGAAGTTGAACAATATATAATTTATTCCTAATTTAGGAATAAGAAGGGTAATTACCTATAGATATGGATATAAATATTTTAAAAGGTGAAGAGATATTATGAATAACTTTAATCAACAAAACCATATAAATAAATTATCAATATATATTGCATTTTTTAAATATTGATATATTCTCAAATATAATTATTTTTGAAATAAAAATAAATATATCTTAGGATGAATTTAGGACACCCAAGGCATGGTGAGGCTTAATATTAACGCTTTAGAGCTTAATCAGTTGAGGTGAGATGTAGATTTAATCTTCTTTAACAACTGTCAAATTGTTAAGAAACAAAACTGAAACTAACCTACTATCAGGCAAACTAAGACAAGTAGCACAAAGAGCACACCACTAAAAAAGGTCCTAGGTAAATCAAATCAGGCAAACAGATGCCTTCCGGAGAAGAGTCTGGGATGATGAGGGCCCAAAACAGATCAACGAAGGATGAAGAACAGTTACCCGGGGTCCACAATACAATGACTAAGGGTGCAAGCACTGGAATCACCCAACCACCCTCCCAAAGACCTGCAAGGGATTTCCTCCCACGTCTTTCCTAGGTACAACAGATATACCCTCCGTTGTCACCCAACCACTTATACTATGAAACGAGAACTCGACACAGTTCTCGTTTTTCTCTCTCCTAATTTTAGTAGCTATTTTTACCTCCGTTTCAAAAAGGGTTGATACCAGTATCACACATTTTCATTTTGAGGCATTTTTTTGGGCCTTTGACACATCTTTATTGTAAAGTATTTTTAATTTCTATTTTCAAGTGTGTTTTTTAGAAATTTAACAAAAAACATACATTTAAAAGCTAGCTATAATGAAAAACACATACATTTTCAACATTTTTCTTTAAAATTTAATCATAAATAATATATTTTTATGGAAAAAATAGTAAACAAATCGAGAAAAAGAAGACATTTAAACCCATTTTTAACATATTTTTAGTCATTTTGTATAAAAATACTATTTCACATTATTTTTCATAATATTTAACCCCCTAACCAATTATTATTAAAATTTAAAAAGAAAATATTTAAAAAAATTACATTGCCCCCTTCTACCCTAACCCTATCCCTACTCCCCCACAAACTATTACAAAAGTTAAAAAAATAATTATAATGCGTCCCTTCTACCCTAACTCCCTAACAAACTAATAATAATTTTTTTTAAAAATTACATTTAAAAAAATAATTACATATCCTACCCTAACCCCTCAACCAACCATTAATAAACATTTAAAAAAACAAAGTACATTTTCTAACGCCCTAGCCCCCTACATTACCCCCTACCTTAGCCCCCCGAAAATTACATTTCCTAATACCCTACCCACTACGTTAACCCCCTAATGTTACCCCATTACTCTTCACACATCGTTTTAACTAAAAAAATTTAAAACCCAGCTTAAAAAAATTAAATAATTAAAATAAAAACTTAAACTTAAAAAATAAAAAATAAACCTAAACTTTACAAAAGAAAATAACAAAAAATAAACTTGACTTTACAAATTAAAAAAAAAAAAACTTTACAAATTTTTTTTTTTAAAACAAATTAAAAATTTTAAAAAATACTTAAAAAAAAAAATTTAAAAATTAAAAAAAAAATAAAATTTAAAAACAAATTAAAAATTTTAAAAAAAACTTAAAAAAAAAATTACAAATTTAAAAAAATAAAAATTTAAAAACAAATTAAAAATTAAAAAAAAAACTTATAAAAAAAAAATTACAAATTTAAAAAAAAATAAATTTAAAAACAAATTAAAAATTAAAAACAAAAACTTAAAAAAAAAAATTACAAATTTTAAAACAAATAAATTTAAAAACAAATTAAAAATTAAAAACAAAAACTTAAAAAAAAAAAAATTAAAATTTAAAAAAAAAAAAAAATTAAAAAAAAACTTAAAAAAAAAAATTAAAAATTTAAAAATAAACCGTTGGGCGCCCAAAGGGCCGCCCCGCGGTGGCAGCTCGATGCCGGGCATCGAGCTGCCACCGCGGGGCGGCCCTTTGGGCGCCCAACGGGGCGGAGGCAGCAACCGCCGCCCACTTTTGGGCCGGCGGATGCTGCCTCCGCCCCGTTGGGCGCCCAAAGGGCCGCCCCGCGGTGGCAGCTCGATGCCGGGCATCGAGCTGCCACCGCGGGGCGGCCCTTTGCGCGCCCAACGGGGCGGAGGCAGCATCTGCCCACCGCCCACTTTTTGGGCGGGCGGATGCTGCCTCCGCCCCGTTGGGCGCCCAAAGGGCCGCCCCGCGGTGGCAGCTCGATGCCGGGCATCGAGCTGCCACCGCGGGGCGGCCCTTTGGGCGCCCAACGGGGCGGAGGCAGCATCGGCCGGCCCAAAAGTGGGCGGCGGTTGCTGCCTCCGCCCCGTTGGGCGCCCAAAGGGCCGCCCCGCGGTGGCAGCTCGATGCCGGGCATCGAGCTGCCACCGCGGGGCGGCCCTTTGGGTGCCCAACGGGGCGGAGGCAGCATCCGCCGCCCACTTTTGGGCCGGCGGATGCTGCCTCCGCCCCGTTGGGCGCCCAAAGGGCTGCCCCCGTGGGGCGGCCCTTTGGGCGCCCAATGGGTTTTTTTTTTTAATTTTTAATTTTTTTTTTTTAAGTTTTTTTTTTAATTTTTAATTTGTTTTTAAATTTTTTTTTTTTTTAATTTTTAATTGTTTTTTTTAAATTTTTAATTTGTTTTAAAATTTTTATTTTTTTTAATTTTTAATTTTTTTTTTTAAGTTTTTTTTTAAATTTTTAATTTGTTTTTAAATTTATTTTTTTTTAAATTTTTAAATTTTTTTTTTAAGTTTTTTTAAAAAATTTTAATTTGTTTTTAAAATTTTTTTTTTTTTTAATTTTTAATTTGTTTTAAAAAATTATCGGGGATTAAGGTAGGAGGGGCCCATTATAATTTTTTTTTTAACTTTTGTAATAGTTTGTTGAGGGTTAGGGTTAGGAATTTATTTGTTGAAAACAGAAAATTTCAATTTAGGGGTTGATTTTAAGGCTTTCGTAAACAACAGTATGAGATTTTTAAGCCATGGCTATATTTTTAACCCAGAGAAAAAAAAACGTTGATACTAGTATCAACACTTTTCGATTTGGGGGTTGTTTTTGGTGTTTTTTATGAAAACATGATACTGGCATCAACACTTTTTGATTTGGGGGTTGTTTTCGGTGTTTTTTATGCAAAAATATGAGTTTTTATGGCTAGAGTTCTCGTTCTTAGTATATAGTTCTCGTTTCATAGTATAAGTGGTTACCCGTGTATGAACCTATGGTCAGATACTAAGGATACCACCACACCGAAAACTCCTGGGGGAACAGTCTCTGGTCAAATCAAAAGGCGTGGGCAGGGTAACTGAGCCCAAAACTCAAAAGAGTCCCCAAACGCGATCCAATCCTGGTATATGCTCGAAATAGAAAGTAGGAGGTGTATTCCCAACAATCTGATCTCACAAGACCTACTGCATAGATCCCAGGCAAGCTTTGAATGAAGTGGGTTTACCTTCGATAGTCAAACTACGATTTTTGCGTAATGTGTGATCTTGGGTGGTTTAAGGTGTTTTAAACCCAAGATCCTAACCAAGACTAGTTGGTGTATAGTGTAACCTAGAAAAGAAAATGTTACTAGTACATTTTATTAGAGTTTATTTTAAAGGTTACTTGCTTACTGAAAAAGGTAGTGGGTGTGTGAGAGTGGTTATAATAGAGATAGAGTACTGAAAATGAAATGTTCACCACTAAACAAATCTTTTCTTTTCAATGCAAGTCTTAAAATTATGATCTAGAATGCATATGCAAATGCAATTTTTAATCTTTCGAATGTAAAAAAGATAAAAAATAAAGTCTAAATGTACAAAATTAAACTCAAAACCTAAGAATGCAACTACTCAAACAAATAGGTATGCAAAAGAAAACTTGTTCTTTTTGATGCAAAGCACTCTAAAATCTTTTAAGCCAATTGCCAGGTACTCTATTCAGAAAATGAATCAAAATTCTTTATGCTTTCCAAAGGTAAGAAACAAAACTGAAACTAACCTACTATCAAAGCAAAGCAAAGAGACTTTCAAATTTTCTTTATTGAAATAGTAAAAGCTACCAAATATGACTTTCAAATTCTTACTGATGTAAGCATGCCAAACATTGGGAAAGAGTACAAAAACTAATTTTAGACCCAAATGAAGAAAATGACCTACGAAGAAGTATGGTTTGGTAAAGTCAGGTCTGCACATAAACAATGCAAACAAGGTCTTGAACAACAGCCAAAACACTTGAGCTTTCACTACAAAGGAAAACTTAAAAGCATAAGGGAGGATAAAAAACCAATCCAAAAGAGAAATTTCACTCAAATAGATACAAACAGGGTCAAGAAGACTCAAGAGGTTTCAAATCCAATGGAAATGGGGCAAGCAGGTTCAGTCAGACTCAAATTAGGGTACAAAACACCAAACGGGTCCACAACCCCCCAACTTGGGTCAACAAGCCCCAAAACTTTCCAAACAAGCCCAAATTGATCAAAAGAGGTTCAAATCATGAATGTAGGATCAGTACAAGGATAGGAGACCACTTACAGTGGTTTAACACAGACCTAAGGTCATCGGGGACCCCAAAAAATGCAACCACAGCCCCCAGATTTGGGTCCACAACCCAAAAACTCAAAAATTTCAAACCGAGATTATGAGCGCTACTTTGTATGAGGCATACCAGCGCCCATAGCAGGGTGGGCGCTACTGTGCAGAGGAAAAGTAGGGTATGGGCGCTACTGTGCTTCACAACAGTAGCGTACAGGTGGGAAAAGTTGAAAAATGGGGTTAAAACCCCCCAACTTGGGTCCACCAGGGTCTGAAAGGGCTAGGAAGGGTCTGTAAGAGCCAAGGAGGGTCAAAAAGAGCCTACTAACTGATCCTAATCAAGAAAATGAACAAATACCATCAAACAAGACTGAAGAAATGACCTTGGATACCCCTAAGCAGTTAGGCTTTCCCCATCGGAGTCGCCATTCTGTTGTGGGGAAAATGCACCTATAGTTCAGGGGATAAACTACCAACTTACGATGATAAAGATAGACTTACAATCATTCTGCAAGTACAACAAATAAATGAAGAGATTAGGTTTTAGATATGTAGGCACCTTATTCAGAAGGTTGATCCTAGCTTTGCCTCCCTCGCTCTTCAATGCTTATCCAGTGTCGCAATGCCCAGACCTGCAAAACAATTGATGCCTTTCTCAAATACATTTGACTACATATATAAGACTGATATTCATAATAGAAGAAGACATCAAACTACAAGCAAACTGTAATCAAATCCAAGACACACATGAAATAGGTCATATTTGGAAAGAGAAGAACGTCTGATCTTTATTAATGAATGAAAGCAAGTACATAAAATTATACCTTCCTTCAAGCTTGGCACTTCACGAAACCTAGATTCAAGGTCTCCTGCTTCCGTTCTCCAAGAATCCCAACCTCTAATCAACTGTGCTAGGATTTATGAGAAACTGAGGCACAAGAGAGGGGGATGAGGGTCTCCATTCCTCCAGCATAACTTTGTAAATAGGCTTGGTCCCCTCACATGGCCCTTATACCCTCCTTATATAGTCAATGAGGAAGAGGAAAAGAAGTTATAACCGCTCAGGAGGTTTCCCAACCAACTTAACTTACTCAAATTTTGAGATTTTGACCAAAATAGGGTGTACGCTACTATTTCACAGTGGAGTAGTGCTCAAGAGGGTTGAGCACTACTATTGTACACTAGAGTAGGGTACACACGCTAGTTTGTTAAGGTAGAGTAGCGCTCATGTGAAAAAATGGCCAAAAACAAGCTTTTCTGCTCATTTTCAGGAGATGGTTTGGTCTGGAAAAATGTTCCTAAGGGTTGTAATCATCAAATGGGTCAAGAATGAGGTAATTTCAACCATTTTTAGTGTCCCAAATGACTCCTCCATCCACAAATGTCATGTTGTGTGACTGAACTTGATCTCAAGAAGTGTCGTCATGCGACCAAGGGATGCAAGTGTCGTCACAGACGGAGAGGTGTCATTTCAAGCTATAACACAAATGTGATAACTATTGGAGGAATCTTTGATACAAAATCTTAATTCATAGGAATTTAATGATATGCATTCAAACATTAACAGACCGAACAAAAGAAAATAATTCAGACATTAACAGATGGAACAAAAAAAATATACGAGGTGTCTTGACCCCAAATCTCATGCACTTAATGGAAGCATACGTACTTATGTTTAAAGAAAGAATTCAACAGTTCAAACAAGGTACATGAGAGACTTGGAGTGAGAGATTTCAAAATCTACAATCTTTCTCTCTAGCTCACTAATGGTCATATTCTTTGATTTGACATTGGCAATAGAGTGCGATACATTCTTGCACATCATGTCACTACTCTGCTTGTAAAAGTTTACTTTATCAGGCTTCTTGAAATGCTTGAAGTACACTATATATTCATTTTCTCTCTAATCACTAAAATACGCAGGCAGGGGGTCCTTAAGTTCTAGGACCACCATACTTAGGGTATCAGCTCTGTTATCTACCACAGTTAGTAACCTCTTCTCTTGGGCTCCCACCTCTCCTCTGAGATCTTTGACCATATTCATATTTCGTTGTCTTATGTTCATGTATTTAGTCTGAAGATTTGGTTTTACCTGTGCTAGTCCTGCATAGGAGGAGGCTTGTTGCATCTAAGGCACCTAAAACTCCAGGTAGGGATAATGGGTAACTGTAATAGGTGGCACATCCTTCCTAATTGGTCGTTTCTCCAAAATCTTAGCTAATTATTTTGGGTTATCATCACTCTCTTCTTTTTCCACCACTATTTGCTTTTACTCTTTTTATCCTTCAGTTCTTTCCTTTTTTTTGCTTTGGGGATTCTACTCAGCATCATCACCATCATCAATTTCCATGTCTATATGTAGCTCTTCATCCCCTCTTAGAGATGATCTGATGATCTTGATGATGTTTCTTTAAAAATTATAACCTTTAAAACTAGAAAACAATGCACACTTAGATGACCACATGCATGCATGGTAGATTAAGATAATTTACTCACATTAGTTTGATCATTATAAAAATCCATGTCCCTCATAACTATTAATGATTGTTCGTTGGATAAAGAGGAAAAATCCATGTCCATGGCCACATAGATACCAAATGGAAGACGATAACTTATCATGAAGATAATAGGTGAATAAATAAAATTACACAACAATATTGGTATAGACATGATAGCTATTATGTGATACATTTTGACTAAAACGATGATGGTGAATGACAATGTGTATCAAGTCCAAATCTCTTTGTCTATATGAACTTGACTCTGGAATGGAATCATTACTCCCAATTTCCAACTTCTGCCCTGAAGCCATTAATAATGGCGGTTTTCTTTTAGAAAGCGGCATGATTTAATCTTGGCATTTGATGATTAAGTCTCACCTATGAGCTGGTATCCATGTGTAACACTCTACAAATGACATGTGTCCATAATTAGACCCAATGAAATTATATGACATCATCTCAAATTCACCCAATTTTATATGAACTCTTCTTTAAACAGTTTGTTGACAAACTGATTTTTTCTGAAAGAAAGAGCATCCACTCCTTCCTCCAAAGGTTCTTTTTTATGGGTGGGGAAAGTAGATATCGGCACTTTAAACACAAATTTCATAGGAATTTTTCTTCAAACAATTTTCTAGCAAGTGGACATTTTCTCAAAGAAAGAGCGGTCGCTCCTTCCTCAAGTTGTTCTATTTTGGGGTGTTGAAAGTATATGCTGAGGAGAAAAAGCATCCGCTCCTTCCTCCACGGGTTCTTTTTTAGGGTTGGTGAAAGTATATATCGTCACTTTAACAACAAATTTCATAGGAAATTTGCTTCAAACAATTTGCTGGCAAGTGGAAATTTTCTTAGAGAAAGAGCGACTGCTCTTTCCTCAAGTTGTTCTATTTTGAGGTGTTGAAAGTAGATGCTGAGGAGAAAGAGCGTTTGATCCTTCCTCCAGGGGTTATTTTTTAGTGGTGGGGAATATAATTATCGGCACT
The DNA here is from genome assembly GCA_027924585.1 of Larix kaempferi. Classification (NCBI taxonomy): domain Eukaryota; kingdom Viridiplantae; phylum Streptophyta; class Pinopsida; order Pinales; family Pinaceae; genus Larix; species Larix kaempferi. Next base: position 19,360,473 of record BSBM01000994.1, on the reverse strand, counting down.
TCAACCATAAATTTTATAGGAACTTTGCTTCAAAAATTTTGTTGGCAAGTGGAAATTTTCGTAGAGAAAGAGCGTCTGCTCTTTCCTCAAGTTGTTCTATTTTGGGGTGTTGAAAGTAGATGTCAAGGAGAAAGAGTAGCTGCTCCTTATTCAAGGGATTATTTTTATGGGTGAGGAAATTATATATTGGAATTTTAACCACAAATTTCATAGGAAATTTGCTTCATACAATTTCCTGGAAAGTAGAAATTTTCTTAGAGAAAGAGAGGCCGCTCCTTCCTCAAGTTGTTCTATTTTGGGGTGGTGAAAGTAGATGCTGAGGAGAAAGAGCTTCCACTTTATCCCCAAGTATGTCAATTGTGGATTTTTGGTTATTCAGAAGATGATATATGATTTAGGTGAAGATGTAAATTATTTAAAGAGCATCCACCCCTACGAGGAGCATGGGGACTGGATGGAAAAGGAACGGTTGATCCTTATATGTATGGACCCTTTTAGAAACGATTCTTTTCTCATAAAGAGTGGTTGATCCTTTCTCAAGGGTTTCCATTTTGGGGCTAGGGAAAGTATATGGTAAGAAGAAAGAGAGGCTACCTTTTCACCAAGTAGGTCCATTTTGGAGTTCCTGGAATTCAACAAATCGTATATGATTTAGGTGAAGGTTTCAAGAGCGTCTACACCTTCGAGGAATATTGTGACTTGACGGATAAAGAACGCACATACTTTCCTGATATAGTCGAATATAATTTATAATTCACAGACAAAAAAATTAATATACTATACATAATTCTCATATATTATCATTATAAATATTGCCAATCTTTATTCTCCAAGAGGCCATTTTAGGAAGGAACGGTCACTCCTTCCTCAAATAGGCATGTATTTGGGTTTGTGGACGATGTGTTACTTATACGATTAGGAATTAGTCACTCATGCAATCTAACCCTTTTAGATGAACATCCATAAATGTACGGACCCTTTGAGGAAAGAATTTTCTCAGCAAAAGAGCGGTCCCTCCTTCCCCGAGTGGTTCAATTTTGGAGGTGAGGAATGTAGTAGATCATATATGATTTCAATGAATTCATCAATTGTTTAAATCACGTACACTCCATTGAGATATATGCATGTTAGACAGCTAAAGGACGCCTGTCCTTTCTTGATACTGTCTAATAGAATTCATAATCCAAATACATAAAGAAAATTGATGTATAATATTTAAATCTTACTAATAATATATTATCTTGATAACTATTTCCAACCTTTATGGTCCAAGTGACCCTTTTAGGAAGGAACAACCGCTCCTTCCTCAAATAATTAGTCACTCATCCAATCATAATCACATTGAGCGCCTTCCAATGAAAACAACATAGTACCTTTTGAGCATTCAACAACACTTCCTTATCTCATGGATCTATTCTAAGAAACAATTAGATTGGATCCAATTAGGAAGGATCATCCGCTCCATCTGAAATTGATTCCTTCTAAAAAACAAGAACATAGTAAATATACAAGAGATTTTTGCTACTAGAACTCTAAACGTTTTCTTCATAGTGAGGAACACATGTTTACTTTTGAGTAAGGATTGGTCATTCTCTATCCAATTGCTATTATCTCTTTTAGGAAATATTTCTCTTGCTATTCTCTCATTTATCGTCTTATAGAGAATGATAGCATACAATAATGTTATTAACATGTAGAGAATAGATATAATTGATAATATATACTAGTGGAAAATATTATGCTTTGTTTAAAATACATATTATTTTCAATGTGCTCCTGTTATTTTGTATTTTTGAAATCGCTTATGAAATGGATCTTGGTTCTGAACAATGTGTGGACCTCCTTTTGAATGGATTAAAAGTTGTTGAAGGAATCTATTTTCCAGAAATAAAAATATGGTATAATATCGACATTCATGATGGATGTATCATTGTAAATGTTACCAAGGTTTAAAATGCAAATCTTCAATTTCCCTATCCATAAGAAGGTGCAGATACATTGTCAGAGGTACTTGGTGGTTATATTTAATGGAGTGCATCTGAGATCGTTAACCACATTGGATCTTCTCTTCAAGAGAATGAGGTGATTGATATACCAACTTCCTCTTCGATGAGTGTAGAACATATTATAATAAGTGATTATAAATATTCTTTAATTATGAGAAATTTTAAGTTGTTACATAAATGTTCAGAATGCAATGATTGCATTTCCATAGGTTTTGTAACAAATGTCAATGAGATTGATTTTGTTGGGAGAATGTTTTTGGGTGATTTCTCCTTTGGTATTCTCGTGGATGAAGTAGTTTTTTCTTGTATGGCATGTTGTCCAGGGTTAAGTAGTGGAGGTTTTGTTGTATTTCCAATTAAAAGAATCATAGATTTTAATGCAGGAACATTGTTGTCTGTTGAAAACAATTTCAACAATAATCAATCTAAAACTACTTTGAGAGTATTAAGCCAAAATCACAATATTAAGTTTGTGGGAGAGAAAGTTAATTTGATACATCAATGTTCTTTAAATCCAAATTATGTTGCTTGAGGAATAGTGTCAAGTGTTTTTGAAGGAGACATTGTACAATTCAAACCACTAGACGTTAGTGAGTTTGGTATTTTCACTACAACAAATCCTGGAATTAGCGTCCCATTTAGCATCGCTTTTTAGTGTATTTTTTTTTCATTGAGTGGTCGAAGAAGATACTAAATGGGATGCGTCATGTACAAAATGTAAAGAGTCTAAAATAGTGTATTTTTTGCTTCCTAGATAGCATCATTTCTGATGTCTAAAATAGCACCCATTTTTTTGCTTCAAGAATAGCGTCCAGTTTTTCTTCCTAAACGACGTCGAGCTTTGCTTCCTAAATAACATCCTATTTTGCTTCCTAGAGATCGTCCTCTTTTGCTTCCTAAATGATGTCCCCATTGGCGCCCTATTTGCACCCTTAATATTGCCATGTTAGCATTTATGTTTGCATCTACATTCGGGCCATATTTGCATCCAAATTAGCATCATATATTGCATCCATATGTGCTACCACTTTAGCATCCCATTTTGCACCATGTTTTACTTCCAATAAGCACCAAATTTCGCTTCTAATTTTGCATCAATTTTTACTTCCTTTTTTGCATCGTGTTTTGCTACCAAAATGGCGCCAAATTTTTCTTCTATTGTTGCACCATATTTTGCTTCCTATGTAGAGCCATGTTTTGCATCCAAAGTAACATCTTATTTTTCTACCATATCAACGCCATGTTTGGCTTTCTCATTAGCATAACGTGTTGCATCATTTTTAACACCTAGTTTTGCATCTTTATTGATGTCAACATTAGCACCATGTTTTTCTACCACTTTAGTTCCCAATTTAGCGTCCATTTTTACTCCCACGGTATTGCCACATTTTGCTTCCCGTTTAGCTCCTTGAATTTCTTCTTGTTTTGCTTCCTCATGAACGCCACATTTAGCTTTCCATTAAGCATCTAATTTTGCTTCTTTGTTGGCCACTAGTTTAGCTTTTGGTTTGGATTCTACTTTGATGTCCAAAATAGCATTAGAATTGACTTCCAACTTAGCGCTAGGTATTGCATCCAATGTTGCTTCTAGATCTATGACATAGTGGGCTTCCAATTTAGCTCTTAGTTTTTCTTCCAATTTTGCTTCCTTATTAGCATCACATTTGGCTTGTTATTTAACACCTACAACTATATTCAATTGTGTGCTAATATATTTATTATATCAAATTATTATAATTATTTCAATAATTTCAATAGTTCTCATATATCATTTACTTCATAGTTATGAAATAACATAATGAAACATTCAAATTAATTGTAGATACCATTATTGAAATTAATTGCATAGCATTTATGAAGAAATTTATCACAAACAAACAACATTTATCCAAAGTAATAACATCATCATATATATTAATTTTCCATGAAAAGATCATCGACAACTTCTAATATAGATAAATTTACAATATAATAACGATAACATCACCATTATCTTTCATCAAAAGAAGTGAAATTATAAAACATCATCACATCAATAACCTATTATACAAATCATCATATTAAGGTTAGAATAACAAGTGAACGATATATATAGTGAAAATACCAATATCAAAAGAAATATCTTTTTCAATATCCATATATAGAAATGTCAAAATGATCAAGGGTAATCAAAGTTTATATGTCAACATAAATCCACCATACAAATCAAAATGACCCAAAATTTAATATGAACTTGGATCATCACAAAATAACAATACATGCCTAGTAGCATCAAGAAAGCAATAAATATCCACAATCTCAATAGTAGCATCGATGGCTACCATCATCATCATCATCACCACCACCACCACCACCATCATCATCATCATCCTCATCATCCTCATCTATCCCAACACCATATTCATCATCATTTTCATCTAATCCATTTGCATCATTATCAACAATATCTTTCTCTGGTACATTGGTGACAACATAATCTAGATCATCTAAGGAGTCATCTTCACCATTTTTCTGCAATCAACAAGAAATAATCAATTTAAAACATTAGTATTAATTTCATTACATAATGCATATTTTATGTTATATTGCAAATATTAGTGTCATAATTTATGCATTCTCACAAGTTTTCCAACCATGAACATAAACATCATTTCATCAACAGATAGTAACCACATATATAAAGTGTATCCACAACCGTGCACACACTCACACATACACACACATGTACACCATAAATTTTCATATCACAACATAACAAGACATAGAGGTAAGGAAAAATAGACATCCCAGTGATTATATATAAAGTGAAGAAAAATATGATATCACATATACTATTTGATTCGAACCATTTTTTTCCTAAAGTTGTTATATCATTAAATCTCTATATATAACATGTTATTCAATATATATCTTTATGAGAATATTAACCATGGTTTTAATCTCTTAATCAAGTTCATTAATTGTTTACATTTTTAATCTAAAAGTAAATTTAATATAACATGCTTGATAATATCCCCTCGTAAACGTGGCTAAACAAATATGATCATAAATATGGTTTTTAACATATTAATCATATCATTGGTATAATAATCACAAATCTTACAAAGCTTAGTTGGATTCATGTTATCCAAGTACCTGCAGGAGGCAACGAAACTCAATTTCGTTACTTGGATTGGTTTTTATGCCCTTGGTTGAATTTTCGCCCGATATCCTTGAATGGCCTTGGGAAGAGAGTTGAAATTTGCAATAAATCAGAAAATGAGGCTTATATGGGAAAATCGTCATTTTCGATGGATTCTTGATATCTAAACACCTCTAGGGACACCCCTGTCCGGTGACTTCATGGACCAAACATTATTTATTTTGATGGTTTTCTACACTAGGGTTTTGATCAAAGACATGCAGTGCAACTTTTGCATGATGGTATAAGATGTTCTAAATGTTCCAAGTGAGTGCATCGACATCGTGGTTCTCTCGTCATTGCCCAAATACACCTGCAAGATGTAACATAACTCAATTCCATTACTCAGTTTGGTTTTTATGCTACCGGTTGAAATTTGTCTTGTTTCCCTGAATGGCCATGGGAAGCAAGATGAAACTCGCAATAACTCGAAAACCATGGCTCCGATGGACAAACCATCGATTTCCTTGGATTCTTGACATCTGGGTATCACTAGGGACACCCTTTTCATGTGGCTTCATGGACCAAAAGTTGTATATTTTGATGGTTTTATAAACTAGGGTTTTGCTATGTGACGTGCAATGCAATTTCCGCACGATATGCTAAGATTTTGAAAAATGTGTTGAGTGAGTATGTGGGCATCGCAATCATCTCGTCATTTCCTAAACACACTTGCATGAGGCAACGAAACTTCATTTCATTGCTCGGTTTGGTTTTTATGCCCATGGTTGAAATTTGTTTGATGTCCCTAAATGGCCTTGGGAAGTGAGACAAAACTCGCAATAACTCGAAAACTGTGGCTCTGATGGACAAACCGTCAATTCCATTGGATTCCTGACATCCACGTACCGCTAGGGGCACCCCTTCCTGATGGCTTTGTGGAACGAAATTTGTATATTTTGATGGTTTTCTAAACTAGGGTTTTGCTAAGTGACGTGCAATGCAAATTTTGCACAATAGGCTAAGATTTTGAAAAATGTTCCGAGTGAGTGTGTGGGAATCGCAATCATCTCGTCCTTGCCAAAACACACTTGCAGGAGGCAACAAAACTCATTTTTGTTGCTCGATTTGGTTTTGATACCCCCAGTTGCAATTTTTCGGGTGTCCCTCAAAGTCCTTGGGAAGCGAGATGAAAATCACAATAATTTGAAAATCGTGGCTTTGATGGAAAAACTGTCAGTTCCGTTGGATTCGTGACATCCAAATACCCCCAGGGACACCCCTGTCCGGTGGCTTCATGGACCGAAAGTTGTCTATTTTGACGGTTTTCTAAAATAGTGTTTTGCTTAGTGACATGCAATGCAATATCTGCACCATAGGCTAAAATTTTGAAAAATGTACCGAGTGAGTGTGTGGGAATCACAGTGATCTCGTCCTTTCCAAAACACACCTAGAGGAGGCAACGAAACTAAATTTCGTTGCTCGGTTTGTTTTTTATTCCCCCGATTGAAATTTACTTGGTGTCCCTGAATGGCCTTGGGAAGCGAGATGAAACTCACAATAACTCGAAAACCGTTGCTTTGATGGAAAAAATATCAGTTCTGTTGGATTCGTGACATTTGAGTACCACTAGGGACGCCCCTATCTGGTGGCTTCATGGAACGAAAGTTTTCTATGTTGATGGTTTTCTAAACTAAGGTTTTGTTAAGTGACGTGTAGTGCAATTTCTGCACGATAGGATAAGATTTTGAAAAATGTGTCGAGAGAGTGCATGGGAATCGTAGTCATCTCTCCCTTGCCCAAACACACATGCAGGAGGCAACATCACTCAATTTCGTTGCTCGATTTGGTTGTTATGCCCCCGGTTGAAATTTGCCTAGTGTCCATGAATGGCCTTGGGAAGCGAGATGAAACTCGCAATAACTCAAAAATTGTGGCTCTGATGGACAAACCATTAATTCCGTTGGATTTTTTACATCTAAGTACCACTAGGGACACCCCTTCCCGGTGGTTTCGTGGACCGAAAGTTGTAAATTTTGATGGTTTTCTAAACTAGGGTTTTGCTAAGTGACGTGCAATGCAATTTTTGCACAATAGGTTAAGATTTTGAAAAATGTACCGGGTGAATGTGTGGGCATCACATTCATCTCTTCCTTTCACAAACACACTTGCAAGAGGCAATGAAACTCAATTTTGTTGTTCGATTTGGTTTTTATACCCCAATTGCAATTTGCCTGGTGTCCTTGAATGGCCTTGGGAAGTGAGATGAAACTCGCAATAATTTGAAAACCATGGCTCTGATGGAAAAAAATGTCAGTTCCGTTGGATTCGTGACATCCGAATACCACCAGGGACACCCCTGTCCGGTGAATTCATGGACTGAAAGTTGTCTATTTTGACGGTTTTCTAAAATAGTGTTTTGCTTAGTGACATGCAGTGCAATATCTGTACCATAGGCTAAAATTTTTAAAAATGTACCGACTGAGTTTGTTGGAATCGCAGTCATATCTTCATTTCCAAAACACACCTGGAGGAGGCAACATAACTAAATTTTGTTGCTTGGTTTGGTTTCTATGCTCCTGGTTGAAATTTTCCTGGTGTCCCTGAATGGCCTTGGGAAGCAAGATGAAACTTACAATAACTCGAAAACCATTGCTCCGATGGACAAACCGCCAGTTCTGTTGGATTCGTGGAATCCAAGTTACACTAGGGACACCCCTATCCGGTGGATTCATGGAACGAAAGTTGTCTATTTTGACGGTTTTCTAAACTAGGGTTTTGCTAAATGACGTGTAGTGCAATTTTTGCATGATAGGCTAATATTTTGAAAAATGTGTCGAGCAAGTGAATGGGAATCGTAGTCATCTCTCCCTTTCCCAAACACACATGCAGGAGGCAACATAACTCAATTCCCTTGCTTGATTTGGTTTGTATGCCCCCGATTGAAATTTGCCTAGTGTCCCTGAATGGCCTTGGGAAGCGAGATGAAACTCGCAATAAATCCAAAATTGTGGCTCTGATGGAAAAGCATTCAATTCCATTGTATTTGTGACATCCGACCACTAGGGACACCCACTCCTCGTGGCTTCATGGACCGAAAGTTGTATATTTTGATGGTTTTCTAAACTAGGGTTTTGCTAAGTGACGTGTAGAGCAATTTCTGCAAGATAGGCTAAGATTTTGAAAAATGTACCGAGTGAGTGTGTGGGCATCACAATCATCTCTTCCTTTCTCAAACACACTTGCAAGAGGCAACGAAGCTCAATTTCGTTGCTCGCTTTGGCTTTTATACCCCTGGTTGCAATTTTCTTGGTGTCCCTGAATGACCTTGGGAAGCAAGATGAAACTCATAATAATTTGAAAACCGTGGCTCTGATGGAAAAAATGCCTATTCCGTTGGATTCGTAACATCTGAAAACCACTAGGTACACCCCTGTCCAGTGGCTTCATGGACCGAAAGTTGTCTATTTTGACGGTTTTCTAAAATAGTGTTTTGCTTAGTGACATGTAGTGCAATATTTGCACCATAGGCTAAAATTTTGAAAAATGTACCGAGTGAGTGTGTGGATAGCAGTCATCTCATCCTTTCCAAAACACACCTAGAGGAGAGAACAAACTAAATTTCATTGCTCGGTTTGGTTTTTATGCCCCCGGTTGAAATTGCCTGGTGTCCCTGAATGGCCTTGGGAAGTGAGATGAAACTCACAATAACTCGAAAACCATTGCTCCGATGGAAAAACCACCAGTTCCGTTGGATTCGTGACATCCGAGTACCATTAGGGACACCCCTATCCGGTGTCTTCATGGAACAAAAGTTGTCTATTTTAACGATTTTCTAAACTAGGGTTTTGCTAAGTGATGTGTAGTGCAATTTCTACACAATAGGGTAAGATTTTGAAAAATGTGTCGGGCGAGTGCATGGGAATCATAGTCATCTCTCCCTTTCCCAAACACACATGCAGGAGGAAACATAACTCAATTTTGTTGCTCGGTTTGGTTTTTATGCCACCGATTCAAATTTTCCTAGTGTTCCTGAAATGGCATTGGGAAGCAAGATGAAACTCGCAATAACTTTAAAACTGTGGCTCTGATGGACAAACCGTCAATTCCGTTGGATTCGTGATCCAAGTGCCGCTAGGAACACCCCTTCCTGGTTTTCTTGGACCAAAATTTGTATATTTTGATGGTTTTCTAAACTAGGGTTTTGCTAAGTGACGTGCAGTGCAATTTCTGCACGATAGGCTAAGATTTTGAAAAATGTATCAAGTGAGTGTGTGGGAATCGCATTCATATCGTCCTTTCCCAAACACACTTGCAAGAGGCAACGAAACTCAATTTTGTTGCTCAATTTGGTTTTTATACCCCAGTTGCAATTTGCCTGGTGTCCCTGAATGGGCTTGGGAAGTGAGATGAAGCTCACAATAATTTGAAAATTGTGGCTCTGTCGGAAAAAATGTCAGTTTCATTGGATTTGTGACATCCGAATACCACCCGGGGAATGCCTGTCCGGTGGCTTCATGGACCGAAAGTTTTCTATTTTGATGGTTTTCTAAAATAGTGTTTTGCTTAGTGACATGTAGTGCAATATCTACACCTTAGGCTAAAATTTTGAAAAATGTACCAAGTGAGTGTGTGGGAATTGCAGTCATCTCGTCCTTTCCAAAACACACCTGGAGGAGGCAACGAAACTAAATTTCATTGCTCGGTTTGGTTTTTATGCCCCCGGTTGAACTTTTCCTGGTGTCCCTGAATGGCCTTGGGAAGCGAGATGAAACTCACAATAAATCGAAAACCGTTTCTCTGATTGAAAAACCATTAGTTTCGTTGGATTCATGACATCCAAGTACCACTAGGGACACCCCTATCCGGTGGATTCATGGAACAAAAGTTGTCTATTTTGACTGTTTTCTAAACTAGGGTTTTGCTAAGTGACATGTAGTGCAATTTATGCACGATAGGCTAATATTTTGAAAAATGTGTCGAGCGAGCATGGGAATCATATTCATCTCTCCCTTTCCGAAACACACATGCAGGAGGAAACAAAACTCAATTTCGTTACTCGGTTTGGTTTTTATGCCACCGGTTGAAATTTTCCTAGTGTCCCTGAATAGCCTTTGGAAGCGAGATGAAACTCGCAATAACATAAAAAGAGTGGCTCCAATGGAAAAACCATGAGTTATGTTGGATTTGTGACATCTGAGTACTGCTAGGGACACCCCTTCCCGATGGCTTTGTGGACCAAAATTTGTATATTTTGATGGTTTTCTAAACTAGGGTTTTGCTAAGTGACGTGCAATGCAATTTCTGCACGATAGGCTGAGATTTTGAAAAATGTACCGAGTGAGTGTGTGATAATCGCAGACATCTCATCCTTGCCCAAACACACTTGCAGGAGGCAACGAAACTCAATTTCGATGCTCGATATGGTTTTTATACCCCCAATTGCAATTTGCTTGGTGTCCCTGAATGGCCTTGGGAAACGAGATGAAGCTCGCAATAATTTGAAAATAGTGGCTCTGATGGAAAAAATTTCAGTTCTATTGGATTAGTGACATCCGAATACCCACCAAGGACACCCCTCTCCGGTGGCTTCATGGACCGAAAGTTGTCTATTTTGTCGGTTTTCTAAAATAGTGTTTTGCTTAGTGACATGCAATACAATATCTGCACCAAACGCTAAAATTTGGAAAAATGTAACAAGTGAGTGTGTGGGCATCGCAGTGATCTCGTCTTTTCCAAAACACACCTTGAGGAGGCAATGAAACTAAATTTCATTGCTCAGTTTGGTTTTTATGCCCTCAGTTGAAATTTGCCCGATGTCCCTGAATGGCCTTGCGAAGCAAGATGAAACTCACAATAACTCGAAAACCGTTGCTCCGATGGAAAAACTGTCAATTCCGTTGGATTCGGGACATCCGAGTACCACCAGGGACACCCCTATTCAATGGCTTCATGGAACTAAAGTTATCTATTTTTCTGTTTTCTAAACTAGGGTTTTGTTAAGTGATGTGTAGTGCAATTTATGCACGATAGGATAAGATTTTAAAAATGTGTGGAGTGAGTGCATGGGAATCGTAGTCATCTCTCCCTTGCCCAAACACACATGTAGGAGGCAACATAACTCAATTCCGTTGCTCGGTTTGGCTTTTATGCCACCGGTTTAAATTTTCCTAGCGTCCCTGAATGGCATTGGGAAGCGAGATGAAACTCGCAATAAATTTAAAATTGTGGCTCCAATGGACAAACCGTCAATTCCGTTGGATTCGTGACATCCGATTACCATTAGGGACACCCATTCCCAGTGGCTTCATGGACCGAAAGTTGTATATTTTGATGGTTTTCTAAACTAGGGTTTTTCTAGGTGACATGCAATACAATTTCTTCACGATAGGCTAAGATTTTGAAAAATGTACTGAGTGATTGTGTGGCCATCGCAGTCATTTTGTGCTTGCCCAAACACACTTTCAAGAGGCAACGAAACTCAATTTCGTTGTTCGATTTGGTTTTTATACCCCCCGTTGCAATTTGTTTGGTGTCTTTGAATGGCCTTGGGAAGCGAGATGAAACTCGCAATAATTTGAAAACCGTGGCTCTGATGGAAAAACTGTCAGTTTTATTGAATTCGTGACATCTGATTACCACTAGGGACACCCCTGTCCGGTGGATTCATGGACCGAAAGTTGTCTATTTTGACGGTTTTCTAAAATAGTGTTTTTCTTAGTGGCATGTAGTGCAATATCTGAACCATAGGCTAAAATTTTGAAAAATGTATCGAGTGAGTGTGTGGGCATTGCAGTCATCTCGTCCTTTCCAAAAAAGAAACTAGAGGAGGCAACGAAACTAAATTTCGTTGCTCAGTTTGGTTTTTATGCCCCCGGTTGAAATTTTCCTGGTGTCCCTGAATGGCCTTGGGAAGCGAGATGAAACTCACAATAACTCGAAAACAGTTGCTCCAATGGAAAAACCGTCAGTTCCGTTGGATTTGTGACATCTGAGTACCACTAGGGACACCCCTCTCCGGTGGCTTCATGGAGCGGAAGTTATCTATTTTGACGGTTTTCTAAACTAGGGTTTTGCTAAGTGACGTGTAGTGCAATTTATGCACGACAGGCTAAGATTTTGAAAAATGTTTCAAGCGAGTGCATGGGAATAAAAATTCAGCCAGAATAGAATTGGAGACCTCATGTTGAACTCCACCTTGAAACAGCCCATTCGAACTAATTGAGCTTACCCACTGCACTGATAGAAGACCATATATGTTCATAATACCACAATTATAATTAAAAACTTCAACATGATATCAAAACTCAAAGCAGGATGGGTTAGTAACAAAGGACAGGTGGAATTGCATCTTCCATCAGGGACTATTTCCATAATTTAGTCCTAGAACCCTAGTTCATTAGAAACAAGGCAATTAAAAAGGTTGGAGACGCTTTCCCATGGTTGATTTCAAAGGAATGGAATAATAGCTTGTTTAAGGAAGTTATGATGTACGAAGGCTCCATGACCCACAAATTCTTATGCATATTTTATCAAGATTGTTGGCAAATAATCGAGGATGTATGGAGAGCAATGGAGAAACTTAGGAGGCCCAAATCTATTTTTAAAGTTCTAAGCACCACTCATATAGCCCTCATCCCTAGAAAATAGATTTGTTTCCTCTAGACAATTATAGGACAAAATCACTATGAAATACTTATTATAATATAGATAATCGTCAATAGACTTAAAAGGTTCTTGGGTGATTTAATTTCCAAGGAACAAAGTGGTTTTGTAATGTTGCAGGGAGAATGCTCATGGATGGAATTATTATTGCTTAGGAAACAATTCAATTGCAGAAATCTTCTCAAAATCCAAGTCGATAAATTTATGTAAAAGGCATATAGTCATATCAATTGGGACTTCATTAGCAAAATGATTTTCATCATCTCCCAAAATTGGAGTTGGGTGAGAGTTGCATTTTCTCTATCTTAGACTCATATATTGTATTTTGATTAACTAGTCAAAATATGCTACGAATTAGCCCTTTTCCGGTTGCTCGGAATAAGGGCTTATCGAGGGGAAACCGACATTTTTGGCCTGAAATATGGAAGGAACCATTTGGATTGGTTGAATTGCAGATATCACATGTTAACATTACACAATCCAATTGCAGTAGGGATATTCAAGGGTGTCGAATCCATTTCTGCATTAAAAATGGCAATTCCATCAATCCAAAATTACGTTTTCAGCAAAGATTGCATTGCCGAATTCTAGTGATGGCAACTGGAAAAGGTCAAAAACAAAGAATGTTTAGCCACCTTTTGATTAATGGTTCTCCTTCACTCTGTTTGTCCCAAATAGAGGAACTAGAAGAACAAGACAAGAAGCTTCTATGTATCCCTATCTTTTCATCCTTAAGGCAGAGGCTCAGGGAGATGGATAAATAAAAGTCAAAAGATATCAGCAAATAAAGGGTGTCCAGATTGCAGAAGGAAAGGATCAGATCTAATCTGCAATTGTTGATGACACATTATTGGCAGGTGAATCCATAATTCCTGAAGACTGAAGATTGAAGCAACTCTTACAAATCAGATGCTTCTAGGGATAGATCAAAATCCTTCTTCAATACAACCATCAGGATTCAAGTACATATAAGCATGGTACTGCACTTCAACAAGACCTCTCATCCTTCTATATACCTTAGGGTACCTTTATCCAAAGAATCCTTCATGCATCTGAAGTGGGAAGAAGACATCCCCAAAATCCAAGCAAGATTGGAGAAATGGACCTTAAAAAACCTTTATGTAGGGGGGTTAGCAAGATCAATATTATAAATGCATTCCTCAAACCAATTCCTGTGCATGTATTTTCAGCATTTGAGGCTCTTGTTATAGTTCTCAAGGATTTGGAGAATATTCAAAAAAAATCTTTGTTTAATGGTGTTGGACAAAGTAAAAATGGACCTCAATAGTATGGAATGAAGTATGTGCTCATACGACTGAAGGGGAATTGAGATTGGAAATTGAAACTTTCTAATATTTCCTTGGGAGCCAAATTATTTTGGAGATGATGTCATGCAAAGCAGGATTTATAGGAAAAAAATATGGAAATGGAAATATGCACAGAATACAACTGATAGGGACTTAACAAGAGTCAATGACTTTCTAGAAGGATCCTCCAACAAGTTTCTTTTGGGATTATGCATGGACCCAATCACAACCTTTAGATCAAAATGTTTCTTTTCAGCACCCCTAATGATCTTTCAAAGCACTGAAACCCAATAAATACTGCTAATATGCCTCAATTAGCCAGCAGATGGTTCTTCCAAATGGACCCCAAGTCCAACATATCTCTATTGAATAGAGGTAAGAAATAAATTTTTCTACATAAGGATCGATCGAGGTGACTTACTACTGGGAGACAATAGAAAAGAGATTAGGCAACATAGTCATATTTTCAAGAAAATGAAAGGAGCCCACAACGTGGCCTGCAAATATAAACCAAATGGACAAGATGAGGCTAGGAGAGATTCAACAAAACCAAACTGCATTCTTCGACGAAACAAGCTGAGATGGAGGATAATCCCAACCTCAAATGGTGTTTCCCAACAGTAGAAACACCACCAACAAATCAGGAGGATAATCCAAACCTCGAGAGATATCTAGGGGACTCAAACTTTAGTAGGTATGCAACATTTTGGGAGACTGCGATAACTGATGTCATTTTAAGTAAACCAAAATTCCTGTAATTAGTGAAAGACCTACTAGAGGTGATTCCCAACAGTAGAAATGCCACCAACAAATCAAGATGATTATCCAGACCTTAGGAGATATCTAGGGGACTCAAACCTGGGAAGATCTGATGTTATGGTAGAAGTATTTATTTGAGAAGGAATGTGAAGATAAAATTCTTATAATTAGACTGAACTCACAGGATGACTAAGAGAAGCCAAGGCCCAACAATAACACATTTATGGACAATTTCTTGGTCAACAATAGGATAGAATCTCCATATAATATTATTAGAGTTATAGGTACAAGCCAAGATTCAATTGCAAACTTGACAGTTACTTTTGCAAACTCTAGCACCATGTGCTTCTACATGAATACCATATAGTACTATGTGCAGGTAATTATCACTCGACTATATTTATATATTTGTGATGCAAAAGATGGACATTAAGACATGCAGGCCACCAAGGAAGGTTGCAGATTGACAGGAGCTTTGGCACTATCACAAATCCACAAGAACATTTTGACAATTATGGGGCAAGGGATAATATGTGCAGAGATATATAGGATGCACAATGTCTTGCAGTTTCAGATTGCTCTTGAACATCAGTGGAAAAAAGTCTTGCACGGATATGCCTTATATGCAACATCAATGCAGACATGGATTCTTTTTGCTCAATACAATGAACTTCTACACAGCTGCAAAGCACTTTTGGTCACAATGGCAAGGCTTTCAATCATAGGTACTTAGAAAAGCTTTCACAATTTGTACTATTGTACCAGAACTAGAACTTGAGGATATTGCCGCCTGGTTCCACACCTAGAAAAACGCAGCAGAAGTCTTTAAGCTGCTGGTGTGGCTTTGGGGGCAAGTCAGAGTCAAGTGTTGTCACCTGAAACTCGACTCCTTCGTCTAGGCTTTCCTGGCGAAGCCAAGGGGGTGGACCCTAAAAAGTGAAAATAAACTATGGTGTCTAATCTATGAAAGACAAAGCATCTAATCTAAGAGTTAGAATATTTTTTGTAAACCAAGACAATACAACATATATATATAAAGCAAATGTCATTCATCATCGTTGTCATAAGCAAACATCCATCATCATCATTGTCATTTTAAAACATTCATCATCATTGAAATATAACAAGATATACCAGTGCCCATAAATGGAGTCAAAATAATGCCTGAACTGAAAAGACAATGTTGTGCGATTGTTCTTGGTTTATTTTATTTTTAATGTGGTAATGATCTTTTTATTAAAGGCTAGTGGATTCCCGATATACACAAAGGTACAGGGAATATGTCCGGAATTCAGCTGTGTGGTTTCTCACTCAGACATGTGGGTTGGATTAGAGTCTCAAGGAGGTGTTCAGATGCTATACCAACAAGGGCAAGTCTAACGATTTCCAAGAGGTCACTATCCAGTGTTATCTCACATTCTTTGAGAAATTTGCCCACAACAGAAGAATATTTGTTTGTGCCAGATTTTCACAAGTAGGTGATTTATTTGGGATGTGTTATAACCTATTACTAGTCACTAATCCCTTTCTGATGTATGCCAGCATGTTCAGATTGAGCTGCAGTGGCCACAAAGCATACGGGAAAAAGCCTTGGAAATTTTAAATTCTTTTAGAACCAGTGTTTTACTTTTTTAAAGCCCAAAGAATCTCTTTTCGGGCCAGTACTCGGGCAAGCCCTTATCCTGAAACCTTACTTTGGGAAAGCAAGCGGGTGTTTTGAATTTGTAAAAATAATGAAAATTGTAAAAAATGTGAAAAAACTAAGTCCTGAGTGAACTTGTGGCCCGCCAATGGAACGAACCAACAAGGTAAATTTTAATCCTAGTTTGATTTTATTTAATGCTGAAACAAAAGAAATAAATCTAATATAAAAATCACGCCATGAAAATGAGATGACACAGACCACCCCCGGGGGGATGGGGTGTGGGCGTTGGTTAGCCCACTTGCTCTCATTTAATTTTCTTTACAATGAGATAGAGAAATGCCCCAATCTCTTTAAAATGACTTGGTGGCTTACAATGCTGAAGAGAAAAGCAACCTGTTTGAAAAAAATTAAGTTTTGGGTACTCCGGATGGCCTGGATCTTTGATTTTTGGCCGGCACTTCCTCTTATATGTTCGTCTTCTGCTGCAAACCAGCAAGCAAACTTTAGTATAAGATGCCCAAAAACACTTTAAGAGTGTCTTTGGAACACCTCCTAAAAACCCAAAAAAACTAAAGTCTAAAACTAGTTAAAAATGCAAGAAATTAACCAAGTAAGACAAGCAGTGAGGCTTGTTTACTTGGGATCATTGCAAGCTTTATGAGCTGCAAATTCTAAGCTATTGGACATCCAAATAAAACTTTTTATAACAGATCTAACACTACTTTAAATCTTTTAATATTTTAACAATTTTTAACAAGTTTTGAAAAAAGAGTGTAATGCTAGATAATAAAAGATCTAATCTAATGGAAGATAAAGTTTTGCCAATAACAAGATTAGACTTCAAAGAGCAAATATAATCTACTTAAGGATGTAAAGTCAGGATGTAAATCATAGATCTACTCTTTTCTCAAGTAACCAGTAACCAAGACAAATTTGATTTTATAAGCTGAGGAAGAGAGAAGAGACAGAATGGCCCTTGAAACCAAAGGCTTTGGAAGCTTGAAAGTGGGAAACAGAGGGTGAGATCCACCAAAATGTGAACGGAAGAAGAAATGGAGAGCAAACAATATATCCTCCTCTTCACACCTATCAACCTGGAGCAAACAAAATTCACAGAGAAACCATCAAACTAGAAATGCACATGGTTAGAAATCAAAATAGTATGAGCATAAACAAATGAAACATATAAACTTTGAATCTCTAACCAATATGACAAATGCAAGAACAAATTAAAACAAACAAGATTAATTGTTCTTTCCTACAAAATCGTTACCAATCCTTCAAGCAGGCTAGTTGATGGTTGGAAATTACATGCATAGAACTTGAACTTGCTACAAATTACTCCACATCAAGAGACCATGAAACCACTCACAAAAGTATCACACATATGGACCTCCAAAGTCTTTTTATTCATAAACAAAATAACATAAGTTTACAATAAAATTATGCTCACTCTCCAACTAACCCAAAATGGAGAGAGCAACCTTGATTTTATAGAGAAAGAGCAGGAGAGGTAGGCACATTTGTGAAGGGAGTGAGTGGAGTAATTCGTGGAGGAAATGGGGAGAGATAGGGGCTGCCATTCCTCATCAAATGGGGTGTCCCAACCAGCACAATAGGTGCCCACGCAGCAGCACCTATTACGCTACCAACATCCACGAATTGGGGGACCCATACCATTGGGAAATGCGCCCACCATTTGTGGGGAGTCACTCCCACCAAATGGGCTGCCCAAATGTCATAGAAATCAGCTCATAATACTCCTTAAACCATGCTGATTCGATTCTGACCACTAACTCCAAAAATCTTTTTTTTTTAAAGTAATTTTTCACTTTTTTTTTATTTTTTCATGACTTTTTCACATTTTTTGACTTTTTTAGCATAAGTGAAAAATTAATGACCCAAACATTATAAAAAGTGGGTTTAGGGATAAGGTGGATGCTCTGAGTTAGAAAACTAGCACCCCCAAGGCCAAAAAGACCCCTAGACGACACTTCTATGCCAATTACAAAAATTTTAATTAAACCGTTAAAAAATGGCTCAATTACGGGAAAAATATTTTTCGCCGGAAATAAAAAACAACCTAGGAGGACTTAGCACATGTCCATACGACTCAAAACTAATGTCTATCATGTTCATATACATTGACCCATGGACTTTAATAACCCCCTAAGGCCCGTTAACATCACCAGGCATTCCAACTTTGGAGGAGCAGGAGAAAAACTAAAAAATTATGTTATGCACGAATGCAAGACATAATATATAAGTGAAAAAACTCCTTGGAATACCCGACTTAGTCAAAAAGTCCTAAGGAACCAAGTCCTTTACATAAAACACCATGCTAGTACATTTTATTACAAACCCCGTAGGGCATAGACATGTGGAAAAAATTTAAAAAAGGGCCCTTATAAAGACCAGTTGATCATCAAATCATAAATAATGAACATGTCATATGTTCAACTTTGCCCGCTTGCTTGATAATCCAACCAAGTACAACTTAGTTGGCAACAGAGCCTATGCTAAAATGTGAGATGTTTCCACTGCTGCTAGGCATCAGGCAACAATTTTCATTGTTCGCAACTGAAAAACACCTTGACTAGGGAGAAATAGTCCAATTTGTTTTTAAGTATTACAAAGATTATACAAAAGAACCTGTGAGGCCTCCCCACAACTAATTGTTGCTTTGGAGGTGTAAAACTTCATTTGTTTTTCATTATAATTTGGACAAAACCCCTCCCAAACCCTAGCATGTCACAGTTTTACATTTGGCAGAAACAGGTATGAGCACATAATAACAATGAAAATAAGGTTTTTTTTGTAGTTTCCAAGCATATAAATCTGTTTTCACAAAATCAGGAACAAGAAACAAAAAGCACTGATTACTAAAGAAACAATGACCATACCTATTGAACTAGAAAAGTATTTAGACATAAAAATCCAAGTCATGGATAAGGAACCAATACAGATACAATCAACTTCACAACTTAGAAAGATGAAAGTCCACTCGTAGTAAGGATATCTTCCAATGTCAAAGAACAAACAATGGAAAATTCAAGTGTCCAACTCAGAAAGATGCAAATCCAGTTGAGGAAAGGATATCTTCAGATGTCGAAGAAAAACAAACAGTGGAAAATCCAAGTGTCCAAGGTTTTTTTTATTTTTCTCCTATGACCCAAATGACTTGCTTCACTTTCCTCAATTAGGAAAGAAAGAGAAATAGGTAGTGGAAATGGTCAAGGATCCTAGAGAGAGAAATGGTGGAGGAATATGTAGTGGTTCAGAAAGTCCCAAATGGGTTTGTATATTTTGCAAGTACCCTTATGTTGTCCCATATACTTAGTTGAAGCCCACTTTCTTTAGCTTCCTAGGAATCGAATTAAATTTTGCAATAACTTATCAACCAAATATTTTATGAACCTTCAGAGAAAGCAAGATGGAGCTATTGCAGGAAAAGATAAATGAAGGATCATGCCTTGTTTACCAATTTCAAAAAAGTAAAGTGCCAGTGAATGTCGAAAATTCTCAAAATGGATTAAACAACAATCCATTGTGTAAAATGGTTGACAATGGAGAAGATAAGAATTTGAAAGTACAGTTACCCATTGCATTATGCATGTGAAAGTACAGTTGCCCATTGCATTAGGCATGTGGCATTCCCTTTAATGTTGCTCATTGAACACTTTAGAAGAGATACAACAGAGCAATTAGTAAAGCTTTCATTAGCTACATCTAACACCCTTTTGAACACATTTGAAGCCCCAAATGACATGGAGATTATTCCTGTCCGACTTGTGTGGGATATATCTTATGGCACAAGACACATATTGGACACATGGAACCCACACCTGTCAGACATGTAAGACCTATGTGTCCCAATCACATAAGAATGGTTCAATACTTTGGAAAGAAGCAATTTTAGCTTTCCCAATCAATGCGACTTTCCCATTGATTGAAAAATTATTGGAAGTCCATTTGCCAATCAATGCGACTTTCCTTCTCTGTCCTACGAAAGGCAGAGAAGCTAACTGTTTAGCGATCTATCTTTGTTCAAGGAAGAGAAGCTGACTGTTTAGAAATCTCTCTTTTCTCTAGTAGTGGTGTTGGTAGAATAAATGAGTGTCAGCATGTTTGTTATGTATGGATGCAAGCAAAATTTGAATCAGTGGTGACAGATTTGCCAGCATTCTGACTCAAAGACATCCTTTAACCTTTCTGTCAGTTCTAGGAGATTTGATATTGACTTTTTAAGGGCATAGAGGAAGGATGTTTCATTGATTAGTAATGCAAAAACTATAGAGTGCTGCAGCTGCCAGCAACCTTTTCTGGATTAAATAACAGTGGATGGTCCCACTAACCTACAGGAAGGTGTTGATCAGATCTTGGAAAATAGGAAGGTTCCCTCCAATCAACTTATCAACCTATACGTGTGCTTGACGTGGTGCCTCAATCACCTGTCTACCTTCAAGATACAAAAACGAAAGACGACCACCTGTGTTTCTAATAGGGACGGTGAAGTTGGAATTAATATGTATCTTAGATGCTCTTACTGAATGATGTATGCCCCTGGGTTTCCCTCATTATAATGTAATTAATTTTCAAAACTTAGAAAATCTTTTTCCTCGCAACAATATCCGAATTAGCTGTTGTGTTAAAAGAACTAATTATGTAATAATTTTAGCATAATAAAACTTTAACTTCACAATAAATATAAAATCTAGAGGATTTTGAAGTATTTTGAATTCTGTTTATGATTTGCATTTAACTACTTTTTTATTATTATATCCTAGGAAAATCATATTGTTTTCTGCAAATTAATTACAGTTTTGACTTGAAGATTACTAAACCAAATTTTTGCTCTCTTGGCATTGAATGAAATCTTGGAGATTTTGAAGAAGACAATCTTAGCATGTAAAAAAGGGTAACGTTTGTCTCTTATTCAACTTAACAAGAAGCATGATACTATTGGGAAACCTCCAATTTGACCTCAAAACACTAAATGCAATTTCTCAACAGTTTTCTCCTACACATTATTAATGGTTGCACAAATTTAACTACATAGACATAATACATCTCGCAGAGTAGAAAAACAGATAAAGAAAGTCACAGATAACACATTAAAAGTATAATCCGAGAAGAGAATGACATAAAACTTAAGATCACATGCTGAAGTGGTTCAAAAGTAGAGAGCTTTCCTTGGCAAGATTATTGAAGCTTCCAAAGGTGATGAATCCATTGGAAAGAGATGGTGTTTCTACAACAGGACCTGCTTCTGGAGATGGTGTATAGCAAAGGAAACATCCTAGCAATCTTACAAGCTCTTCCACATTCCTGCAAACAGAATAAGTTGAGAATGCATGACATTGGAATTTAACAAAAATCAACACCTAAACATACCTATAGCCTGATTTAGAAGTCACTTCTTAAATTCCAACACAATATTTTCCTCTATAAAGGTGAGATGTACTTGTAAATAATTAAAAAATTATTCAAATTCACAAAGAAAGGAATTCCACAATGGGAAACCCCTCAGAATTCACAGCTAAAATAGAGATAGAATAAAATTAGAAATATTCAAATTTCATTGACTTTTGTCTTGTGGCCGAAGGATCTTCCAGTGAATCTGTGAATCGATAATCAATGGTTGGCAAACCAGTGGTATTTGGATAACCAATCCATGTAGCCTGCAGAGAAACAACATTAAGTTAGTACTTCCCCAAATTTATTTCCGTAAAAATCCAGGGAAGTAACTATAACTTGGATGCATTTTGTCCATCACTATTAGTACATCATATTTCCACTTCAAAATCATGGCCAAAAACTTAGCTTGCATTTCTCCCGGATTCACTTTATTTATATAGTACTCTCATTTATTTACACATCCACAAGCGAGGGTGTAGATATTAGAATGACGACACTATTTTAACCAACTTTCTTGCAAGCATGTTCATATAAAATATGGAAAACAACATCATCACACCTGTACTGGAGCAGGCCTACAAGCCATCAACCCAAGCTAGTTATTAGCTGTATGACCTGTCAACTCC
The DNA here is from genome assembly GCA_027924585.1 of Larix kaempferi. NCBI lineage: Eukaryota > Viridiplantae > Streptophyta > Pinopsida > Pinales > Pinaceae > Larix > Larix kaempferi. The sequence continues at coordinate 19,337,926 of BSBM01000994.1, read as the reverse complement.
ACAAAAATGTCAACTTTGTCTTCTATGGAACATTAGCATATTATCCTCATACATGCATCGGATTCAAAGTTTCCAATGGACAATTTGGTGTGTTACTTTTGTGAAAAAATTCCACCAAAACAATCCAACATACATATGTACTCAAGGAACACATTCAACAAAGATGACCGCAAAGGCAATACACCAATAGGATAGGTAAACCATGCCACCATTTATGAAATGGAAAGAATGAAGGTTCAAGAGTCAACAAACATGCCATTGCTCAATAAAGAGAACACACAATTATTGAGCAAGCAGAGTTTGTAAGGAAACACAGTCACTGCAATTGTCTCAAATATTCAAGAAAAGCAATTTCCCATGCAAAAGATCCAAAAGATAAAGAAGCATTCAATGCAAGTAATTGTAATATCCAACTAATGAACCAACATGAGATCAATATCCATTCCACAATTCACAATAGATGACACAAATTGCTTCATATTCTAAATCAAAATCTCATTACTGCATGCATATACATTCTTTGTTTAAAATTTCTATGGACTTCTCAAGCCTATATTCATTATTACAAAAGCAATCACAAACCGCATAGTTCTGTAGAAATCTACACCTACAGCCAAACAATTCAAATTGCAATACATGGTTCTATAGAAGTATACATTACAACCATATAATTCATTGCGCTACATGAATCGTGATCCTATGGAAGTATCAATCTATAGAAATTCAATTCAAAACTAAACTACATGATCCTATAAAAAGAGGTTGCCATGAGTACAAAAAAAATGCAATAATCCTACAATCAAAATTCAAAGGAATATGAAGCTACTCTTTAAAACCATGAAGAATGCAAATCTCAAAAACTTTATCAACTCTTCGACGAACTCAAAAACGTATCAATGCATAAATGAGAGGGATTTGGCATGCTATAATCTTTTAAATTTAATTCAATGTTTACATTGAATGCATGTTCACATTTCTATTTTCAATAATGTGACCACTCAAAAATCTCTCCCAAATCCTACAATACCCAATTACTCGCACACCATAACTCCTAGCTCACACGAGTATCCCCACTCCCTAACTATTACTTCTCCAACTAATTGGCTATCAATGAGGTCATTGAACTATTAGTTGGGAGCAGAGTATATTGTGTCATGACATGAGTTTCAATCAGCCTTTCAAATAAAAAGAGGATACAATTGCTGGAATGCACCAACAAACAAAATGCAATGATGATATGACAAACCTCTCTGAGTATGAAAAGCTCGCTCGAAGCCTCCATTTCAAAAAGAAATTTCAAAACCTCTTCAACCCATATCTTCAATCTTCAGGTACATACAATGAGCTTCTTTCTCCCCATATCTTCAGGTACATACAATGAGCTTCTTTCGTGGAGATACATAGATATAATGTGTAGAGAAAGAGTATAAATGGGTGTTTGCAGAGATATAGTGTGTACAGGAGGATTCTAAGTTTGTAGACATAGAGGAACAATGCACAGAGGAGTCATTTGAGCTTGTGGTTACAACCAAATAGTGTGCATAGGTTAATTTAGCTTGTGATAAGAACTACAGTGCATAGACTGAAACTCTCAACACTAAAATCATGGAAGAGAGGTAAGGAAAGCATGTTTCCTACTCTACAATCAAATTTCCCATCATTAGAGTGCCTATACAAACTATTTTTCATTAGAAAACCCATCCACAACTTGTGTTATAGCGTTAGGATCAAGTGAATTTACCATAAATAGTTAAGAGAGAAATTTGTGGAAATTAACCATGGGGGCAAGTTTTAGCAGAAAAGAACCAACAAATACAACTCTAGTGCATATCAATCCAGAAATTGTAGAAATTTTTAGAAGGGCACAATTGTTGGAATATTGTGAGGATGGAATATCGTGAGAAATTGCAAGGGTGTGATGATGACCTTGCTATAAAATTTTCCTAGACCTTTAGAAGCAATGTGAATATGGGGAATACTATGGAAATATTGCTATGACCATGGGCGTGGGCATTCATGCATATGTGGAAACTATAGCAAGTATATCAAGTGAAACTGAAACTGCAAAAGTGAAACTACAGATTTAAGTTTTTCCTCTCTGGTATCAATACATGTCCATTTATAATAACTAGTATGGAGATATCCTCTTCCTTCGTGAAAGTCCTAAAACAGTTAAACTTAGACTTTAGATTTCTTTCGAATCTTAAAAGGAGAAGCTTAGGGTTGCGAAGGACCACCCTTCGAATCTGGGTCGGGTTGCTCAACCGCAGCCATTTAACAACCCCAAAACTTCATTCATATTCTAGCTTGATTTTGCACAAAACATGTTAATGCAATGCTTAAAGGATTTTGGGATATATTCATCTGTTAAACCACATTTGTTGAGAATAAATTCTATAACAATATCCCAGTGTGGCTATATTGTGGATGAGAGTTCTTTCTAGGTGCAGATATTGACAAATGTTATGTGGGATTTTGTTGATAACAGGAGTTGGCTGGTTAGATTTATTTCCATATGTTCAATTGAATATACATCATCTGTGCAATATAAAGCGGCTTGAGAAGAAAAAACAGTGAGGAATTTGAAATATATGTAGTTTACCTGTAGGCGACGATAGGAATCGATCAGTGAACCCTTGAATCTTTGTGATTAACTAGTTATTTCAAATGGTAATGCAGGCGTATAATTATCATTCCTCATGAAATTTTAAGTCTTCCCAGTTGGTCCCGCAAGTATTTATCCCACTTTATCTGAACAAGGGCCCAATCAAAGACCCGATTAACCTTCTGATACTGCTACAGGGTTGGATATATGGAGGTTTATTCCATACTGAAAACCTTTCCAGGGAATCCACAAAATTTATCAGGGTATTTTAAATTTGGGTATGCCCATGGATTTTTACATTTCATCATTTCACCATGTATTCATGGTGTTGGTCTGCTGCAAGTGAGCATTCCTGTAACTATAGATCAAAGCCGCGGAAGAGTTGTCAGGATTTAAACCAACACCATTCCATCGAGCACCTTGTAATCAAACTCTTTTGTTCCTATGTGGCAATAGTGTATTCTCTATGCCCTCCTTTCTCATGGTTCTATTTCTTAGTCTAGTAAAGGGGTTTGGGATGGCTACACCTTTTTTGGGTTTCTATGTGGCCAATCATTTTTTGATGTAGGCAATCATTGATGCATGTTTGAATCCTCTAATGAAATGTGAATCATGTGAATCATTATTTAGAGTGTTTTTGGAAAATTCTAATTATGAAGTGTAGAGGTTTAAAAAGGAAAGAACATTTTTTTCATTTGTGTTTGAATTTATAATTAAAAAATAATCATAATGAAGATTTTGTAGAATTTACTAAAATATAAGATTTGATTTTTTTTTACATAAAGTATTTTTTTTAAATATTAAATAAAATGACAATTATAAATGGATGCATTAGCATATTGAAATTGACAAATACTTTTGTCTTTTAACGGGGCATCTTTCTAAGGGAATTATATATGAGCATATTACTTATAAAGGCATTTGCCCATTCCCAAGTAGCATGAGCTTGGCTATGAAATCCAAAAAAATCTAACTAAGTGTATATTCCAACCCAACCCAAATGATGAAAGCACATGCCTAAAAGGAATCTATTGAAAACAAGCAACAAGTAAATAATATGGTTTTTCTTAACTCCAATGGAGAATCACATATCAATTGAAGTCCATAGAACCAAGGATTAAGCTTAGAAAGATTCTTTTAAAGCTAATTAAGCAATAGATAAATCATGGTGAGCAAGGTTAATCCAACCATCAACAATCGTTGCCTTAAAGATAGCAAGAGGCTTCTTGTAGAGCCATTCCCAAGCCTTCCACCTATTCGTTGAAGAATTGAAACCAAGCTTAAATAATAAACAAAATCGTCTAAGTGTTCAAATATTATCATAAATTAATTTATATAAGTCATTCAAATGAAAAATTTGCATCGACACTCGAATGAATCTAGTCCTTGCTTTTAGAGGAGTGGATATTAAGGAGTAATTTGATGCCTTTGCAAAAGGAGGAAATGGTTGAAAACCACAAGTTTAACCAAAAAGTTCCAATATATGTTGGAGTCCAAAATTCACCCTTGATTCATCTTGTCTTCATTACCTCTTAAACTAGAGAAGTACCCTCTCTATGAAGCTCTTTCTCATGCTTGTCTCATTCCCTCTCAAAGTCTCTTGCTTATGCATCCACACCTATTCCATTCTCCTGCTCTAGAATCTACCTTTCTTCATTTTCTCATTGCTCCTCCTTGCTTAGGACCTCAAAGTAATTTGTTGGAGGTGTTGTTGAGGCCTAGGCTTTACATTGGAGGTGGGGGATTTTTCTGTTTTGTTTACATGGGAGGTTCCTTTTCCAATTGAGCTAGTGCAAGAGGTTGTTTGTTTTTGTAGTCTTTAGCTAAATGGTCATATTTGTGGTATTTATTGTATTTTTTCAAATCCAATTATAATGCCTCTAATAATATTTTCTCCAAGTCCACTCTTTCACTTGATACAAACAGTTGTTACATGGCCATGTTGTTTCCAGCATAATAGATAGTGGGAAATGGAAACAACCATTATGTAGCCATGTTGTTTCCAGAATAATAGATAGACCTGGGAAATGGAAAAAAGACACAAATGGATAGGGAAATGGAAATAACCGTGTCGAAGTCCCAAGGAGATGAAGCAGAACTAAAGGATTAATGGTGCTAATAAGTAATGGATGCCTTAAATTGGAGCCTTAAACTAGAATTCGGAGTTAAGCCTTAAACCAGAGCCATCAATTAAGTGTGCAAGACGAATCTTTCTCACGAAATATGCCCCCACCATAAATCCTCGCCATAGATTGTGGAAATGCAATTAAAAGGTCAAAATGGCATCATACTCCCATTTCTCATTGTAGACACCTATTGGTGTAATTACTAATAGATATTAACTATAATATATATAAAACTATATTATATAAATTTTAAATCTAAAAGAATTCATAATTGGTTGGGATTACAATTTAGTAATTTTAACACCACAGATGGATTCAGAGACCCTCTATTTCTCTTACCATTTAGTAAATTTTAATATTGCAAATGGATTCAGAGACTTCCTTAGAGGTATCTATGAATCCATCTATAGTGTTAAAATTTCATTCTCGAAATTGTGATTTTCCATTTTCATATTGATCCCGTAGCTGTTATTTAGTCGTATTTTTTATCCCTATACTAAATCAATCATTTATGTTAGTCACTTTTAATTGTGCCACTTATTATCTAGCCATATTTTTAATCTTGTGACTGAATTAGTCATTTAATTTAGTCATTTTTTGTTTCGTTGCTCAAATTTAGTAGTATTTAGCTTTTAAAAATTGTCGTGACTAACTTTTTTAGTCACCTAGTCACAAATTACTCATTTTGTACTAGTGTCTACTTCTGGATATTGATATAAGAAGGACATGATATGAAATTAAAGTAGTTTCTGAATAATTTTGTCTATAGTTCCTATGAATACCAACTTATAGGTGACTTCATAATGGGTGGCTTGCTAATTATACAATTTTGTTAAGGACACACTTTTGCGGCTTTCATGTGATTAGTTCAACCGTTTGCAATCTTATTTTAGTCCAACTATTTGCAACCTTTTGTCTTTTTACCATGTGCTACCTTGTGGATTCATTGTACCTATCCCATTGGTCACTTTGGTCTCCCTGTTACCATTGTTCTTGGTCTCTGCCATCATATCCCAATCACATGACAAAAATTCCCTTTGCAGGACCTTTGTGGTGTCCAATGGACACAAGGATGTCTCACGAGCCCTATAGACAAATATTATGGTATAATACTATAGCTTTTGGCATTGAACCACATCACGGGCATCGAGAACCATATCTAGTGTTCTAAACTTCAAAATGAGCACCATATCCCACTTGCAGGCCAAATATTCCCTATGGAGGGATAGTGCGGTGGTTTGGGACCACACACATGGACCATGAGCTCCATAGTAAAATGTTACATCATAAGGTCCTATATTTTTCCTTATACCATGGAATGGTCCTCAAGATCCATCCCCAGTGTGCCCCTCCTCAATGTGGTGGCCATATTTCACATGTATGCTAAGGATTCCTTGCACATACCCTATGCAATGATGTGGGTTACTATGCAAAGAACATGAGCCCCAGACAAATGTTTTAACCCAACAACATGTGTTTTGGTATCAAACCATGGATTAGTGACCAAGAAGCATCCATGATGTGACAAACCTCAAAACAGTCACCATATCTCTGCCATAGGGAAAACATGGGTTAGGGCCTTATGGATGGTCTATGTAGAACCCTAAAGCCACATGTTATGGGCTCAAACTTTGGATCTTCACCATGGACCATGACTTGGGTCATGAGAACCATCCTTGGTGTACTAAACCTTCAAATGTGACACCACATCTTACTCACATGCCAAAAATTGCTTATGTATGGCCTATGTTGTGGATTAAGGCCCCACACATGGTATGTAAGCCTTAGAGATAGATTCCATGGACTTAGAACCTAGGTTTTTGCACCAAACTATGCCCTTATCCCCAAGAAACATATCAAGTACTCTTTCAAACCTTGAAATCACCACCATATCAAACTTGTAGGCCAAAGATTAGGTATTATGGGCATGTGTGATTCCCCGAGCAACGAAATATGGCATGTGAGCCCCATAGAAATATATGTTATTTCCTAGTGCCTCACCTTTTATCCCTAGACCTTGGCATGGGGATCGAGAACCATCCTTGGTATGTTAATTCTCAAAATGGTGGATATATCTCACTCGAGTGTTAAATATTTCCCATGTAGGGAATGTGTGGTTGTTTTGGGCACTACACAAGTCCCATGGGACCTAGAGGAAATTATATGAACTTAGACCCTATAAGTTAATCCTAAACTATGGCCTAGTTGTAAAAAATTATTCATGGTGTTACACATCCCAAAATGGCCACCATATCCCACTCACAAGCCAAAAATTCCCTCTGTAAGGCCTATGTGATCGACTCGGGCCCCGCGTGGAGTTAGGGGTCATTTATAGGTAATTATGGGTAAATGGAGGGTAATTAGGGGTTAATTAGTGATAATTTAGGGGTTGTTTATGGTCAATTATGGGTAATTAAGGGTCATTTAGGGGTAATTATTGGTTAATGAGTGGTGATTATGGGTTAATAAGGCTCAAATTATGGGGTAATTAGGGGTTAATATTTAGTGGTAATTAGGGGGTCAATTATGGGTCAGCACATATATTACTTCTTTGGCTACTCTCAAAATTATTCCAGATCTATTCAATTATGTAACATGTTTCTTCCTCATCTATGGATGAGCTCTCTTTTGCTTTAGGAGCATATCCTCCATTACATTGGAATCCCTATACACAATTTCTCGTAATCTCGTGAATGTTAGTCCCCAAATAAGGATCAATTTTGGAATCATCATTTGAAGGTGTGTTTTAGGCACACTGTGGTCTCTCTTTTCCTAACTCTATCTCTATCATTAGTTGGTCCATCACCCAATAATTTATTTTTGGATTTAGTCTTTAAAGGATTGGTTTCTTGTTACACCATAACAAATTCCAGAAAATATTCTTTTGTAGAGGAAGTATTTTTCCCTTCAATAGTAGAGACCAACACTGTATTTGGCCCTTTACTGTCATGATCCTCATTATCATGATCCTCACCATCATGATCCTCACTATCATGATCCTCACTATCATCATCATCACAGTAATTATCATCATTTCCATTGTCCTAGACATCAAAATTATCACCATATTCATAACTAGTGTCATCATCATATATTATCATAGTCAATGCAATGATCATTCTGATGATGAAAAAGGCATCCAACCACCTATTAGTCAAATGAGTTTCATAGAAGAGATTTTGCCTCTGATTGGGAATGTAGGAATCAATTGTCATCATTATAAACTTATAATTAAATCATCATAACCGCCATCATCTTTGTCATCATGCATCATCATCATCACCATCGTTTCCAAGAGGGCCACTTAGGTTCCATTAGGATCACTCAAGGTCAAATAATGCAATAACATGCATCATCCTCATCATCATCATCATTATCATTGACATCGTCATTATCACCATTGTCGTCCTTATCATCATCATTATCAGCATAGACATCAATATCAATGTCTAACACAACCCTCCCAAATCTAACCCTAAACTCCAATAACCAATAGCCTCTATCCCATCAATTAAGTAACTCATATGTTGAACTAGGCTCAATTCTAGGACGAAAACTAGGTGCTATTTTGGGAGCAAATTTAGGCGCAATACTGGGAGCAAAAACATGGTGGTACTTTGGGAGAAAAACTAGATGCTATATTAGACGTTATTGTAGATGCAAAACTTGGTGCTAAACCTACCGACAATTAGGAAGCTAAATTAGGCGCTAAACATGGTGCTAATCCTGGCTTGAATATTTGTGCAACTTAGGAACAATTCTTGGTTCAAATACTGGCGCAAAAGAGGAAGCTAAACTTGGCGCTAAGCTTGGCACTATGGAGGACGTTATTTTTGGAACTAAAGGAATCAAAACTAGGCGTTATTGAGGGTTCTATGCCTGGCGTTATTACTGGCATTAAAGTGGACGCTAAAGTGGATGCAATTAGCGTCCACTTTAGCGCCTAATTTCAAAAAAGGATGCAAAAAATGCCAGGAAAAGCGCCATCTCGTAGAATAGCGCCAACTTTGCCTAGAAAATGAAGAAAAATACACTAAAATAGTTAGTGGATGGCCAAAAAGGGAGCTAAAAGAGAAGCTAATCACATGGTTTTGTTGTAGTGTTTAGTTCATAAAGTCATCCGCAATTGTGAGGATTGTGGTGTATTTGAAGGATCTCTTATAAGATGGCCTGCAAACCATTTGCTTGACCTAAATGATGTTCCTTTGGATGTTATACTAAAAAAGAACACATAAGAAGACATGGTCAACATTTTGAAGATTGTTGAAGAATGTACTTTACAGATGTTCCTTCCAGGTACTCCCCATTGTGAATACAAATGTCAAAGGTAATAGAACAAGGACATACAATTTTGTAAAGCCGCAATATGGAACTAAAATTTCTGAAAGAAATTCAAGCTTAGTACCTTATAGGATTGAATTGATCAAGTTGCATTCCTTTCAAAAATTAGCACTGAACATTGTTGCTCAAATCTTTGTATATCAAAAATTTCACTTCAATTGATCATTTAATGTGTCAATAAATTTCATAGTATGAATGGAAATTCAAGAAGATAGTATGTTATAAATTCTATGGAATCAAATGCTCATGTGGCCAAAGAAGGAGATGAGAAAAAAAGAAGCATATTTACGATGAGATTATACACAAGAGATGTCTGTCAAAATGCATGGTATAAATGCCATGGGATAAAAAGGATCACCTTCTAAAATTATAAAAGTATGTTCTTGAATGGTGATGTGAGAGTTGTGCATGGTAACAGTGGCTTGGAAAAATCTAGGGAAAACATTATTGCACTCATAGCTACTATTAATAAAATTGTAGAAGGGAATTCAGACAAATCTCCACATCTTACACGATTAATCGGTGAAGATGGAACAAGGAAAACCTTGAAATTATTGCCATCTAATATGTCCCATGGTTTGCTGCGAAAAATGGCAAATGAAGAAATAAAAAGTATTGGTTTGCCCAATCCTCCTTTAGCAAGGTGATGAGAGAAGATTTTGAAGATGTTAAAATTTCTAAAGAAAAATCCTTTGCGAGGTATAATGAGTGCATTACAATACATGATAGGCTAAAGGGGACCACTGATCCAGCTGATGCGGAAAGGTTGTGAGGACATCAGGAAGCTCATAGTAAATATATCGCAAGTTGTCACCAAGTGTATTATTCTCATAGATTAGCTTCACAAAAAAATCCAAATACTTAGCTAAGTATTGTTCATGACAAAATGGATAAGTCAAATACTTCCATTCAGAATATGGGTAAGAAGGAAAAATATTATAGTAATGTTATGAATCTTCCCATGTCATTGATTGGAATGTTGACTCATGGGCACAAGACTAGGGGATTTAGCCATTTCAACCTCTCATTTTTAGATATGGGATCGAATTTCATTGTGACATCCCTAGATAAATACTTAAAGAGTCTTGAAGAACCAATGGTTGATAAAAATGGTGATTTTCTCTACAAAGGAGAAACATCTAAGTACTAATTGCATGATGCTCTGTTGCAATCAGATTCATATGAAAAGTGTGTGATATACAAACAAGATGTGATGCAACATGATATAGTATTGTGTGTAGATGATACACATCAATGCATTCCAAATAGAAAACTACCACCCATATTGTTGTTGCAAATGGATAATTGTTCAGGTGATAACAAAAACCGCTTTGTATTTGCATTTTTATCTCTTTTAACAACAAGGAGAGTATTCGAGATTGTTGAAGTTGGATTCCTCCCGGTTGGACACACCCATCATAAGACATAGATGGAACTTATGGAAGGTTATAAACAAAGCTGATGTGCAAGGATATATTTTCACTCTTGGAGATTATGGATACGTATAGGACATGTGAAGATCAAAATTCTATGTCCCTTATCTAATTGATGAATTTTATGATTTTAAGATTTTGTGAAACCCCACCTTTTGGACGGAAATGCCAATTTTTAAAATTTCAGATCATAGATAACACTCTGGTCATGCAATGGAGGGCATCCTTCGGGAAGAATATTGGCCATCTCCTATTCATCTGTGGTGGTCATTTCCAGATGGTAGTGCAGACTTGCCGGTGGGGCAGCATAGGTTAATAAATTTGCAATAAAAAAGACCTTCAAACATGGACGAAATAAAAGAAGGAATAGAAACATATATTTCATTCTGGAATCGAGGGATTGAGAAGGGAGGTGAACAATTTTGGCATCACAAGTTAAGTTATTGGGAGGCTATATATAAAGCTTTGGACAGTCTCTTCGAGAGTGTTGATCAGTCAGCAACTGACTTTTGGCCATTAACAAGCTAGGGTATTAATAATAGTGAACCTACAAGATATGAACATGAAATTATGGTTTCCCATTTGAATGAAAATGTTCCTGCATTGGAGGATTTCTATGTTGGATCTGTATGCAACAAGCCTAGAGATGAATTCATTCCAAGAGTGGATGTTGTAAAGGGTCAAATGGTCATTGTGAAATCACCAGAGCCAGATTGGAAATGTGGTTGGGTAGGGAGACTGGTGATATTTAACACGATTCACATGCTTGTACTCTTGGGTCTTACAAAGTAGAGGTGAAATGGTGGAAGGAAACATGATCATCAAAGGATCTGAAGGTCTTGTACAAAAATTGCTTAAATAGAAAGAAACAATGGGTTGTTGGTGCAGAAGAAAATATGATGATCGATGTAAATAGCATCATATGGCCATGGTCACCAAGGCAAGGATAAACAAGAGAAAGAATTAGAATAAACGAGAAGGGCCTTGCAGCAATTAAGGTGCAACTGTTAGAATATATAATGATGACTTATGTGATATATTGGTAAAATATAATTTAAAGGCATAAAATAACTCTAATGTTATAAAATAGAGTTATCCCACATGCATCATTGCAATTATATCCTTTGTAACCATTCTCTATATAAATTGAAGGAAATTCATTTATCCCACATGTATTATGGGATGTATTGTAATCCAAACCTCTTGGTATATAAGAGAGGTGAAGGAGACCCTTTTGGACATATGTGTTGATTGTAATTCATCACACATCACATGTTGTGTATGTCATTTGTACACACATTGTATGATGGAGCTTGATGTGATGCATATGTGAGGATGCCATGTGATCTTTGAAATATTTTTCATATTAATGGAAGATGCAACCTTTCCCGTGGACGTAGCCCAATTTGGTGAACCACGTATATATGGTGTTCTCCTTTTCTTGGTCTCTTTATGTTCATGTTGATATGTTATTGTTGCTTAGATAGGTAAGCTAGTTTATCTAGATCTTAATCTCTAACACCAATGAGAGCAGATGGGGCATAATGTGGAGAGTGGGATGGATGTTCCTATGGATATAATTTGATGGGTTGTTATCCCAACAAATTTATATTTTTTTACAATGGATTTTTTGTTTCTATTTCCTGAAATGATGGAGATAGCTAAAAATAGATTGGTTGAAAAGATTGACTGTTTTTTTTATCTACTACACTGTCACGCTAGTATAGTGTACACATGGAACCATTTTACTATGATATTTATACTGTCCATATTAAACATTATGCTTTGAAAGGATCAGGCGATCCTTCTTTTATTTTGGAATTGATTTATATTAACTTGAGTCAGACAATAATAACTTTTAAAATCTTCTCGTTGAGAATGTCATGAAGACTGTTTTGAAAAAAAATCTTTATAATGGTGTTAACGTCTAGTTTATAACTTGCAAGCATTAGCCGAATCTATTTATATCATGGAACTTCATTCATGTACGATAATAAGTAGAGCAACATAAAAGGTGTATTGTATATACAATTGTGCTATTTGATTGATTGTTTGTGTAAGTGATTAAATAATATGGTAAATGTAGTGATGAAATCCTTCTGGGTGTGTACTAAGCAACATTCACATTTTAGCCTTCCCAAACCCTTCCATAGAGTTCTATCATCTCCTAGAAGTGAAAAGGTTAAAATTTCCCTTATAAACAAATTTAAAATTATATTTTTACCTTGCCAATTAAGAATGACATAAATAATAGCAACATATCAAAGGAAGGGAAACATTTTGAATTACATGTCAATATGTATTTCAATTTACAAAGCGTGTTTCTAATAAAATCATCCTTCTTAGGGAGTGATTCCTGCAATTCTTCAAAGAGTGGTCCTTCAATAAAAGGATCCAACTCGTATACTGAACAACATTGGATTAGCACTTATGGTATTGAACAACATCAGTATTTAGCTTCCATTTCAATTGCTTAAGAAAGGAAACAATAGATGTCGATGAGAGAAAAAATGCGTGTCAAGAAGACGCTCGCTCGTCTGGTCCAGCAATTGATTTTTTGGTCTTTAAAATATTCATTCCAAAGGATGCCAATCTGTCTAGGAAACCATAGTCTCCACTTTCAACATGATACCAAACTCCGAGAGACAGTGAATAGAGAATCAACGAGCCTAAGAAATGAGGATGAAGAATGGGTATCACTCTGTCAATCTCCAACATGATGTAGCCGTGGCAGAAAATGGATTGACAGAGTGAGATGTGGCAAGAATACCATAGGGAATCCTTAGTCGTAAAACATCGATATTTATCAAAATGTTTAGCTACCATGGGTCTTGGTATTATTTCTGGGGATGGAGCATGAATGTTCAACTACTGCGAAAGGGGCTTGGGAGCGATCAATGAGGTGCTTTGTAGGGAATTGGATAGGATCTCATATAAAAGAAAAGGAAAATATACAGGGCATGGGTGGAGCTATCTGCATGGCTTCAACCAGAAGATGCATGGGTAAATGACTGTGGGTAACAAGGGATGTTACAACTCATTTTTATAGGTGGGGAAACTATGATGAGGTGGCATTACGCATGGTAAGAATCATATATGAAATTATATGTCGGGTGTCCAGGTTGCTAATTTTTATTTTGATGTTTATAATTTTTTGATTGGATGTGTTTTTTATGTTTTAGTTTCTCAATCCATGTGTTTTTAATTTTAGAACCCATGTGTTGCTAATTTGGATTTTGATGTTTCTAATTTTTTTATTCGATGTGTACTTTTTTATGTTTTAGTTTTTGAATCCATGTGTTTTTAATTTTAGAATCCATGTGTTGCTAATTTTTATTTTGATGTTACTATTTTTTTTATTCGACGTGTTTTTTTTTTATGTTTTGGTTTTTGAATCCATGTGTTTTTAATTTTAGAATCCATGTGTTGCTAATTTTTATTTTGATGTTTATTGTTTTTTATTCGATGTGTTTTTTTTTATGTTTTTGTTTTTGAATCCATGTGCTTTTAATTTTAGAATCCATCTGTTGCTAATATTTTGAATCCATGTGTTTCTATGTTTGTTATTTTGTTGTATTTGGGTATTCGACTCCCCTCACTCCTGTTATTATGGCACCCCCGTGGTAGAAATTCCCTCCCTTCAATGACTGGTTTGAATCACGCAACCAAGGTTGCTATGGAAGAAACAAAGTACTTCCTTTCAATGACCAGATCAAATCGCTCAACCAAGGATTCTATGGAAGTACAAAAGTCTCTCCCTTCAAGAATTGGTTAAGATCGCGCAGCCAAAGCTGCTATGGAAGCAACAAAGTCCCTCCCTTCGACATCTGGTTCGAATCGCGTAGCCAAGGATGCTATGGAAGCAACAAAAAAGTATATGAACTATATGACACCTGAATTAAAAAATATTGTGTGGAATATATGAAGTGTTATGTGTGGAATATATAAAATAAATGATGTGTGGATTAAGTGTATTGTTATGTGTTGAATAAATAATAATAAAAGGTGTGGATTAAATTAAATGTTATGTGGAATATATGAAGTGTTGAGTTTTATTGTATACATTATTTATTCCTCTTCAAAATGCACATTCTACTATTTTCCTATATAATATTAATGTAGGGTTGGTAGTACAATTTATTTTAATCAATGGTAACATGCTACCAAGGAATCCTTAACAAAGCTGTCTAGGAGGGGACACTATTATAGACACTGTTAAGTATAATACGGATATTGCATATTATAAACAATGGACTAATCATATTCAAAGATCGCAACTTTCGAAAAGAAAAATGCATTTTTCGAATTGAAATTCGCAATTTTTGAATTGAAATTCACACTTTCTGAATTGAAATTCACACTTTCTGAATAAAAAAGTGCACTTTTAGGGTTCATAAGTAGGTAAAAAAACACTATTCGAATATAAAAACACACTTTTTAAACCTAATATTGCCACTTTTATATCCTAATTTTGCACTTTAGAAAGGTTGATATTTACACTTTGAAAGCCTAAATTCACACTTTTTAAGTCCATATTTTGCCTAAAAATTCCAAGTTTAATGAAATAGGTGTTTTCTTTTCTATCAATGTTTTATCCTAAAGGCTACTTCACATATACTTCTTCTTCCAAAAATCCATTTAAAAATGCAAACTTACCATCGATCTGATATACACTCCAGTTGTTATGTGCTACAATAGCCATAACTATCCTTACTATGTCTAATATGGCTATAGGTGCAAAGGTTTCATCGTAATCAATATCGAATTGTTGACTAAACCCCTAAGCCACAAGTCTAGCCTTTTTCTTCTCAGGTTCTCCTTCGACATTCAAATTGGTCTTGTAAATCCACTTCACACACATATAATCCTTATAATAGGGAAAGTCTACAGGTTTACAAGTATTATTTCTTTCTATGGATTCAATCTTTTCATCCCTAGCTTTCACCCAAGATTCTTCCTTAACAACTTCATCAAAATTTACATAATCATATGCAATTAAAAAAAAATCAAAATTGATCTTCCTTTTCATCCTAATCATATAACTCTCTTAAATTCCTTGTCTTCTGACCTCTAATTCTATTCCTCATTGTAGTTATTGTGGGATTTGAATCACTACTTACCTATGATCCTATTACTTGTTTTCTACCCTAACTTGATGGTTTTCCATGCTCTAGAGTTCTAAGCGCTTTGAATTGTGATGGATTTGTTCCTGGTGACTTCCTTCTAGGGGCATTTTCAGCACATGTATTTGTCTGTGGATTTTGATGTCCACCCTGTACTTCCTTCTCCTCTTCATCAGCTTCTTGAGCTAATGTAACCCCCCCTCTAACTGATTTATCTATGTTTCCATTCCAATCTTGTTCTTCTTTAAACTATACATCTCTGGTGATGGGATTATAGAGTCTATATGCTTTAGAATCATCATTGTATCCAATAAATATACACTTCTCACTTAGCTCATTGAACTTCCTCCTTATCTCTTTAAGTACATGTGCATAAGCTACACACCCAAAAAATATTCAAATGAGAAATGCTATAGCTCCAACCACTCTAAGCTTCCCAAGGAACTCTATCCTTCATGCTTTTTGTTGGACTCCTATTCAGAATATATATTGAACAATCCATTACTTCTCCCCAATATTCATCTCATATATGCTTCCCCTTCAACATTCTTCAATCCATATTCATAATGGTTTGATTCTTTTGTGGAGAAAATATGTTCGTATATTGTCTCTTGATTCCACGATACCTATAGAACTCCATGAAATCATTTAATTTGACTTCTCCTCTTTGTTTGATCTGAACACCTTAATATATTTACCACTTCGTTTTCAATCATTGCCTTAAATCTATGGAATACATTGAAATCTTCTAACATCTACTTTAGAAAATAAACCCAAGTCTTATGACTATAACCATTAATGAAAGTCGGGAAATAAGATTTCCAACTAATGTTAGTGTTTGCATTGGCTCATATAAGTTTGTCTAAGCGATTTCCACGGAAACTTTGGATATGTATGAAACTCCTAATACAAACTTCTCCTTGTGATGCTTAGCCAATATACAACTCTCACATGAGCTTGTTGGTTATTGAATACAAGGAAAGCCTTTCACCATATGATTTTTGTGTAGTCAATCCAAACTATCAAAGTGTAGGTTTCCATACCTCAAATTCCATAAGGAGGACTCATCCAAACTCTTAGCTTTATAAGCATTAACATATTTTGTTAGTTCACTTCTTATGATAAGTGGAAACATACAATTTTTAGTCATCTCCACCCTGGCTATCAGTTGATTACTTGGATACTTATCAAAGATTGTATTGACATTATTCTTGAAGAACACTCTATACTTCTTCTCCATGAGTTTTCCAACACTCAACACATTACACTTCAGACCAGGTACGTAATACACTTCATCTACTATTCTTCTTTCACCATTCTTGGAAAAAGTAGCAATAACACCTTTACCATTAACACTCACCTTATTATCATTACTCGTATTCATCTCAAACTCAACGCTGGTGTCCAAGCTAAAACATAGCTCCTTATTTCTAGTCATATCAATGCGGCAACCATTTGTCCAAAATCCAGATATGTTTTGAACTTTCTTGGGTCACATCACAGGTCAAAAACATTGGTTTACGGTTATATTTTGTATCCTCTTTAATGTTTTCATACTACTCACTTGCATCAAAATTTGTCTTCCTACATTTATTGGCCTAAATGAACAAACGTTTACAATAGTAACACTGTATTTTTGAATTGTCATATCTATGACTTTGTTGCTGCTAGGTTCTGCTATTGCTCCCCCTTAAACTATGAGGGTTTTGCTAAGATTTATTCTCATATTTTCAATCATCCTTATTGTCTATTTGTCCATGAATTCTACTTCCTCTACCTATGTTACTGGACCGTCCTATGCCTCTTGTACTTGAGACTTGCAACTGAGACTTAAAGGCATTTTCTCAAGAATTATCTTCATCTCTACTCCTCCTGGATTCATGTGTGACCAGGGAACCACTCAAATCATTAATATTCATTTGACTAATATCTTTAGACTCTTCTATGGTTACAACCACAACTTCAAACTTCTTTGGAAAGCTTCTAAGCACCTTTTCTATCAATCTCTATTAATATTAGAAGTATTCACCATACTGTTTCAACTAATTAACAATGTTGATGACCTGATTCATAAACTGATCTATAGTCTCACTATCCTTCATCTTCATGTTTTCAAAAACTCTCCTTAATTTCTACAGCTTAACAATCTTGTGTGCAGATAAACATGTGAAAATAAGTCAACTTCAAACTCTAGGACGAGAGTTAGAAAAGCTCTAGGCCAAGAGTATGTGAGGGTTCAAACTCTCAGCCGAGAGTTTAATAAAACTCTATGCCAATAATTTGAAGCAATCATAGCGCCATATTGAAAAAAAACTCTCAGTTGATAGTTTGAACTAAACTCTCGACCGAGAGTTTGGAACATATTTTATCGGCCAAGAGTTCATGATCAACAAAACTGCAAAAATCCCCTACATCTCTTTGGAACCTGCAACTTCAACAAGGAAAAACCCTTGCATTTAAAGACTATTTGTCAAATTTTGTACCAATGGATTCATCTCTGAATCTAGTTTCCAATGACATAAGAATAGTTTCATTTCATTGAGAATTTATATTTATTAATAAAAATTTTCTAAACCTTATCCCTTAAGAATTTTATTGTTCTGAAAAATCACCTGAAATAAAAATTCAATATCATAACAAAGACAACACCAAAAATTTGAAATCTTCACAGAGATCTTCCTTTCCCTGTCCTCTTCAAAAGGGCACTTTTAGTTTTTTCAATAAGAGTAAGGGTCACACTAAAAAGAAAATTGAATCTCACCAACATGTGTCTATAAGGCACCATTTTCTGGATATATGCTATTTCGATAAATAATAAAAAATAGTTCCCAAGTCTGAAAAAACTCAAAATATAGTCCATACACAAGTGTAGTGTGTCTAGATTATAAGCATACATTTTTTCCCCCTAAAATGAATAACCATATCTCAAAAAACTAGTGCTCACGCAGGTCACTCATTATCCATACCTAAAATTTTCTAGTATATGCCGTTGGTGAGAACCAAATTTGTCCCACTACATCTCCATAAAAACATTTAAAAAGAATACGAGTGCAAAGCTAATTCAATTCTCTAAAACATTTGTTTTTACTTCAAGGTGAAATTACTAAGGGAGATATGGGTTTAAAGGGGTTGATGTTGAAAAATATAAAATTTGGTAGTTTTGTTTGTAAAAAAAAAAAGAAAAAATGTTTATCCAACTTCATGTTTTCACCTAAGTTGAACTCGAACCTTGTACTGCAAAGCATTAATTGCACTGGCCTAAATTGACAATTCGATTGAACAAGAGTCTAAAGAAATAATTATCTCCAACATTCTACCCCTTAATTATTTTTGCAAAATTTTCAAACTAAGTACTACTACATCCTACAACATACAAACTCCTAAATTATCTTTGTGAAATTCAAAAATATCTATGGACAAGGGTTTTGTAAATATGTCTACCAATTGATCTTCATATCTGCAAAACTCAATAGAAAGTTCAGTACAATTCACAAACTCTCTATTGAAGTGATACCTTGTATCAATGGGCTTACTCTTATTATGAAAAACATGATTCTTTGACAATGCAATGGAAGATTTATTGTCACAATAAATCTGAGTTGGCTCTTCCTATTCATGCAACAACTTAGTCAAAATCCTCCTCCAAATAGTTTGACATGCACCTCCTACCAATGCTACATACTATGCTTCTGCATATGACAATGCCATAATGGGATGCTTCTTAGATGCCCACACTACTACACCAAATCCAAAGATGAACACATAACAAGATGTGTTATTCCTATCATCACTGTTACTAACAAAATCACTATCTATCTAACCAGTTAGCTTGACATTTGAGTTTGATGTATTCAAAATTCAAAATCCTGCTGTACTAGCAACATATCTTAAAATTTTTTTACTATCCTACCAATGGGTACTCTTCGTAGACTCCATAAACCCATAAATTAAACTTACAACATACATTATGTTGGGCCTAGCTATTTTCAAATACATGAGACTTCCTACCAACCTCTAATACAGTGTTAGATCAACACTTCACCCATGGTCCTTCTTGTTGAGTACTGTACCAGTTGCAAATGGTGTTATAGTTGGATTACAGTTCACCATACTAAACCTTCTCAATATGTTGTTAGCATACTTATATTGACGAATAAAATACCATTCTAAGATTGGCTAACTTCAATACCAAGGAAATTCTTCATCAACCCCAAATCAATTATCTCAAACTGTGTTTCAATTGTTGTTTTAAAAGCATCTATTGAGAGATCTCTAGTGAAAATTAAATCATCAACATATAAAAAAAACTATCAAAATTTTACCTTCCTTATTTATCTTAGTATATAGGGTTGGATTACTCAGACTCCTAATTAATCCATTGTTGTTCAAATATTCATCAATTCTACTGTACCAAACCTTGGGTGCTTGTTTCAGTCCATACAATGATTTCTTCAACCTATAGAAATTAACTTCTTTTCTATCAATCTGATATCCCAAAGGTTGCTTCACATATACTTCTTCCTCCAAAAATCCATTTAAAAATGCAAATTTAACATCGATCTAATATACACTCCATTTGCTCCATGTTGCAGTAGCCAACACCATCCTTACTATGTCTAATCTAGCTACATGTGCAAAGTTACCCTAGCACAATTACTGTATAGACTCTTTATGATTATGTAGAGTCCATAGAGAAACATAGGAAATAAAGAGAAGCTAAACTTCAAACTAAACTAGAGGCCATCCTTGATAATAAATTTGTATCCTTTGAAGATAAGATAAAAAAACAAATAGACAATAATATCAATGATGGACAATAAGTTGCACACAATGGATATTAGATTACAAGAAATGGAAAAGCAAAGCTAAAAAAAAAACAACCAACCCGTCAAGGAGAGATTGATAATTTAGAAAATTTTGAGATGAAGAATAAGATTAAAGACCTAGAAGAAAAGCTAAATAACAATCTAACCCTAAATAGTTTGGAAATTAAATTGGATATCAATCAAGAAATAAATAAGATGATTGAAATAGACCATGAGTGTAATAAATGAGCCTTGAAGCTCAATATTTCTTTTTTAAAGGTGGAGGTTTAAGAGGATTTGTTAGATCTATTCATGGAAAAACTACATAATGAGTTACAAATTGAAACTACTTGTCTCACATAAGCAAAGAAGTTGGAAAATCTAATTGAGGATAAAGATAGGCTAATTCAGGTTAAGGTTATCTCTAATGACCATAAATTTGGAATAATCAGTAAAACCCCATGTTTAAAAGGATCATGAATATTTATGAATGAAGATCTCATTCCAGAATACCAAATTGAACTAATAAAGGAAGTTCAAAAGGTTAAAAAAGCTAGGAAAGAAGAAAAATGGGAATTAATTAGAAATAGAAAGGATGTCATTCGAGATAAAGACCAAAAATATAATAATAAATAGGAATTTGGCATGCTTTGGATCCTCCCTTAGAACTATCAGTGATTTCCATCGAATATAAGTCTCAAGTTAAGTTGGATTTCAAATGAAATTGATATTATATTAATGGTTGAAACTAGGAGCATGAAGAAACTAAGGTCCCTAAAATAGAAGGATTTGTCTTAAGGTCGATATGAAACAAGGGATCACATTGCCGGGGCATTGGAGGCATAACTTGTTACATTAGGAGGAACATCTCCCCTCATGTTAGGCTAAATAAGAAAGATCCATTCAACTAGCACATATGGTTGGAGATTATAGATATTGATGCTAAAAAAATCTTTAGAGCTATTTGTTATTTTATCCCTATCAATTCTAGCTCTTATAAGAAGAACAATTTAGATAAAACATTTCCTTATAATGACCTTAAAAATGATATTTATAGTTTAATAGATGAAGGAAATATCCTCTTAATGGGTAACTTTAATGCTCGAATAACCAGTAACCAGTTACCTCTTATCTTAAACAATGCTTCCAATCCTAATCATCTATGATTAGATGAATACCTTTCTTTAGCCAACAACTACAAAAGAATTTATGAAGATTTAGGGGAAAAATTGTTTGGTTTTGAGCTAATCAAGCTATATAGTGCTTGAGATATAATTATTTGCAACATTCTTATGAAATGGCACAATTCTAGTTAAATGACTTGCATTCATTGGATTGGAAGTAGTGTGGTTAACTATGTCATTTATGATATCCCTATAAACAACCAAACAATAAATTTTGACATTTTAAATGACCATGAACTTGAATCAGATCATAGATATTTAATTGTAACTCTTTATGTATAGTAGTCCCATAGAAACAAATTCTCAGAGTCAAAAGTACTTAATCTTCAACAAAAGTAAAGCTTATCATTTTCAAAATGATTCAAAAAATTATATGTTTCATCTCTCTAGTAAGGGAAATATTGAATACCTTTACCATAATTTCTCTATAACCCTCTCCTCTTCCATTAACAAGTTCTTTATTGAAGTGTCATATAAAAACATAAATAGAATGAGAAACCCTTAGTATGAACAAGAATGTAAAATTGAAATAAGTGAAACCAAAGAAGCTATTGATGAGTCCCTAAAAGTTGACGATATAAATAGGTACAAAGCCCTCATTAAAAGAAAAAAAAAAGGACTATATAAATAATAAGTAGGAGATTTTTTTACATCTCTCTAAGATGAATCCTAAGAAATTATAGAGACAAATTCTAACTCGAAAAACTAAACGTAATAATATGATTGTATTGAAGGATTGGATTTCCTATCTTAAGAATATTTATGAATCACGTGATGTTGTGGACAACATTTGACCCGTTTTTATGGAGGATGAAATTTTTGAAGCTATTAGATTTTGGGATTAAGCACCTCGTGAATGGGAAAGCTAAGGACATTGAAGGTTACCAAGAAGAAATCCTAAAAATTTGGGGGTCTATTCTCATCCCTCACACGCACAAGCTCTTCAATCTAGAAGTCAAGCAAGGCTACCCTAAACCTTGTACTCAAAGCCTTATTGTAACCATTTTAAAAAGCGGTGATAAAAATAACTACTCTAATTATAGGACCATTATGATTAGCCCTCTCTTAGCCAAGTTATATGGTATTATTTTGGAAAATAAGATTAACATATGGATAGAAAGTAAAGGAAAAAGGGATAAAGGATAAGGCAGTTTTAGAAGATATTATTCCAACATAGACCACCTAATTACTCTCAGGATCACTGTAGAGGAATGTTGAAATATTAAGCTCAATCTCTTTTGATTCTTTGTGTACTTTAGGAAATATTTTGATACATTTCTTAAAAGTAAATTGCGTAAAAGGTTAGAAGAGTTAAAGGTTCCTTTCAAGTTGAGAGTTGCTGCAATAAGTTTCTAGGAGAATGCCATCACCAAGTGTAAGAACACTGAGGGTTGGTCGGAAGATATTAGTTGCAATATAGGAGATAAGAAAATATTCCCCCTCTCCCCTACCCTTTTTGGTATATACATTGATAATTTAGTTTGGTATATACATTGATAATTTAGAAGGTTGTTTAGTAGAGGTAGGATGCACTGGCATGATATTAGATGGAATTCTCATCATACTCCTTCTTTATGCTGATAATATAGTTCTTATAGCAAGATGTCCATCTAATATTGATATGCAATTAATAATTCTCAAGGATTTCTTCTCTGGTATGGACATGATCGTCAATATTGACAAAACCAAAGTTAGGTTGATAAAATCTAATAAGGTCACTTACTCTCATGTTTTGTATGACAATAGCAACTTGGAAGATGTGAATTCCTACAGATATCTTGGGATTTATATCCATCACAAGCTTAACTAGAACTACAACATCGACAAAAAGGATCAATGGAGGGTGGAAAACGTATTTTGGTCTTGAAAACAATTGTAAGTCAACAAACCTTGTGATATGGGATAAAAATAAATTCATCTTTGTAACTCTCTTCACTCTCATTCTCCTATATGGGTGTAAAGTTTGGGGTTGTAGCCTCTCCATAGAATCTTAGAGAAGGATTGAGCAAATACATAAGCATTTTATAAATTACAATCTTTAAATTAAAAGCAATAGAGCATATCCTATTATCCTAATTGATGTGGGTCTTTCCCCCATTTAGATCATAGCTATGACCAAGTACCTAATGTAGAAGAAAAAAATAAATAACTTGGGAGACCAAAGAATTTAAAAATTACTTTAAATTCCAGCCAAAACCACCTAAGGCTCAAGCAAGGTTGGCATAAAAATGACACATCTTGGTTAAATATGTGGGGGACTGACAAAAATGTCACTTTGCAAAATATAGATAATATTAAAAATATTATTACTTTAAAGTTCAAAGAGAAGTTGTGGTGTGATGAAAATTTAGAGGATAAAAAGGAAATTAACTTACAAGGAGTTCATTAACCCTAATCTTGAAGATCAAAATTATCTATGTGTTTTAACTAGTGTAAAGAAGAAGATCCACATAGCTAAAATAAGAACAATCTCTCATGAGATGCATAGTGAAACATGGTCTGGTCTCCTACATCTCCGTGGGCTGAAAGGATCTATCATCTCTATGAGACTATGAATGTTGAGGATGAAAATCACTTCCTCTTAGATTTCCCTACATACATCCACATAATATCTCAGTTTCAAAACTTTTGTTACAATACGAACGTGCCCAACTTTCTATCTCATCAAAATTATAGTAATTTAGGAACACTCATTGCCAAGCTTTTTGAGCACATAAATAAAACTCTAAAGCAAACCAAGTAGTTCCTTAATTTTCTTTCTTAAGGTTCCATACACCAAAATTTGTCTAAATAGATGTTAACTATCATCATCATAAACCTTTGTTCAAAATTTTACAATTTTAAATATATACTTAAAATAATTATACTTCAATATTAATAATATAGCAATATGAAACCTCTTACTATTATTCAAATTTATTATAACTCATTTTAGACCATATATTAAATCAAATGATCCCTCACATATAGAAAAAAATAACTTATATTATAAGAAACTTTTAATTATTTTTAAATGATAAAATTAAAACATATATTTTTATTATAATTAACTATATTTTATTATTATTTATACAATAAGTTTCTAATCTTTCCAAATTATGAAATGAATTTAATATAAATTCTCTATTATATGATTATAATTTATTAAAAATTTAAAACAAATACTTTAATTGATTTTTTATTTATTTATAACAACAGCGAAAGTTGCAGCGCAACTAATTCCCTACCAATTAGAGCACGCACCAGTTGGCATTGGAGGAAGAATGGATCAGACGTGGGGCACTATTAGAAATTCCTCCGACAAAGGATTGAAGTGCAAAAGGTTAAATTTATTGTGCACTATCGAAACTCTAAAGTTTAAGCTGGCGAAGGGTTAACATTTATTATACCACCATCAAAACTCTAAATTTTAATCTAGTTGAGGCATCACACTTATGGTGTTGCCATTGGAGCTCTAAATTTTAAGCGAGCAAAGGCTTAATACTTATCATGTCTCCATCGAAGCTTTCAATTTAAACTATTTCTTTCCAGAAGAGGGTTGAATCTTCTATCCCACATATGCACTTATAATATTATTGACATGGATTAACTACTCACAAGGTTCAAAATGCTTATAATGTTTGAATATGTTGCAAATTTCCCAAACTACTCGAAATTGGTCCTGTTAAACCTGGATTGTACACTAAAACCCTGCAAATGAAATCTCTACACCATCAATCTACATATTATACCCTAGTTACTACTATTCTATTTGCATCTTAAGAATCAAGGTGCTTTGCATCAATGTTTGTGAAGAGGATCCAACAACACTTTGATTTTTGTGTGTGAATGGGGGTAATCTGATATCCACGTCGAGGAGTTCATACGAGTTGAATTTTAAACTTTCACTTTAATGAGATGGTCTTGTGGGATTTGACATTTATTTCTAACATGTGTCATATAATAAGCTTTATCTGTGCCTTAATTTTCAATTGTGCGAATAGTCTCCTTTACTTATCAGTGTTGTAAGTTTTAACTTAGCGATATTATTGCTAGGATGGGATTTGTGGGCCATTGGAACCCTTTTAATTTTTTAACCATCGCTAGGGATCGGCAAATGAATTTTTAATTGTCCACCAATGCAAATCAACCTAGATTTTTTTACCTCCGACAGGGTGCAACATTTAGTTTTAACCTTTGCGATGAGGTGAGAAAGGGATAGAAAGAGATAGAATGGGACAAGACTAGCAGGTTTTGTTCAAAGGAATTACCAACAATTTGTCTTCTAATTCTTGCATTAATGGGAATTGATTGTTGTAGGGAAGGCATATGAGTGTAAGGTTTGTACAAAGGATTTGGGTTATGATACGCATATATTATTCATATTAACAACTTGTCCTTCATGGTTTAAAAGTTTCCAAAGAGGGATCTCGTTGCTCATCTCCTCAGGGGGACCTCGACATTTGTTAATTATCTGAATGCTAGAAGCATTGTTGAGATCATATTGAGTTTGGTGGTAGCTCGGTTCTCTCTTGATAATGATTATATTAATGCACATAAATATCAATGAATTTATGAAAGTAAAATTGATACATGGGATAAATTCACAGTGTAATGGTAGAGCAAATCATGCAGCTTCGTATTTCCAGTTTCCAAGTAGAGCAACAGTTTCAGTCCTGTCATGTTGCCAAAACATGTCGGTATGGTTCCTATGAGGATATTTCTCAACAAGTCAAGCATACTAAGACCACCACCATTGTCGACAACTAGGAAATTCTTCATCTGATACTTCAACTAGTAATAGAGATGAATCAATCCAGTGAGATTTGATATTACTATGGGCACACTCACAAACTTGAAATGATTGAAAGAAACAACCAGTGATTGCAAATCATAAATCTCTGGAGTAGGCTCCCAAAGAGATTGTTTTGAGAGAGATAGAGAAAAAAAAAATTATAAATCTTTCCTACATGGTGAATTTCTGAATATGGGTGTCTATTTGGTTAGAATTGGAGGGTGGAAGTTCTAGCCGAACGATTTTCAACCGATTTTTTTTTAGCCAAATATTTTTCTTTTTTGGTCAAATGTTTGTTTGGCCAACCATATTGGTAAAACTTTCAGCTGAAAATACAAAATTTAAAGTCAACGGTAGCCTCAAAATCTATGCATGGGACTTGCCCATTGGGAAAATTCTATTACAATTATATTTTTCTTTGTGTGTCTTTAGTCGAAATATTTTTTCGACCAAACTATTTTTCACCCAAACTATTTTTTGGCTGAAAGAATGTTCAGGCAAAAAAATGGTTTAGATATATCGACAATTGTTATCGATGTCGTTCATTTCTCTCGAATGATAGAGACAATAGTTGTCACCCCTGCCATGCACCTGATACAATTCTACCACCCTCCTTCTACATCAACCTACCCTCGGCACCCTCCCATAGTTCTTCACCCTCAACACCATAGTGTTGGAAATATCATAATTAATGAGCTGATAGCGTATCAGATATGCGCCGGCTCTGTTAGATCCCATTCGGTCATTTTGTCAGTCTGTAATGTCTAATAGTCAATCAGTTTGCAGCCAATCCCAGTCACGGCAAGTTAGTATTTATGTAGCCACTCTTGTATTCGGAAAGATCAAATTTCTTAGGTAGAAATTAATTGCAGAGTTTATTGCAACCCTGTAACTTCGTGGAGAAGCTAAACCTAAGTTTTTGTATAAATAGATATCTCCCGCAGAAGATTAAGTAGAGATGAAGAGATAGGGATAAGAGTGAAGAAGAAGAAGTGAAAATCGTGAAGTAATTCAAGAGCCCAAGCTCTGTGTAAATGGTGAAAGATTGAAGTTAATATCATCTCTCTGTAAGTGCACAAAGTTACTCTATTTTACTGAGTAATATATATAAGTCTATAGTTTCGTGTATTCATTCTCAAGAATGTTAAATGTTGTGTTGCGCACATCTTCTTCATGTTTAGTTGTGTGAATGTTGTTCACATTTACGCGTAGTAAATCAAATCAAGAATTCCCAAGTATTTCACGGTGGTGAATGCCCTAGTTTAACGTGTAGTAACTTCTACATATATTTCGGTTCTTATGTTTTAAGACAAGTTTATTTAAGTTTGAGTTGTGTGCACTTAAATAGGTATACAAAGTTAACCGTGCAGTTAATCTTTGTAAAAGTGAAATGTGTGTGCAAAAGTGATTTGTATAAAGTGCACAAAGTTAAGTTCCGCAAAGTTAGAATAGCGCGCATTTATGCAAAGTAAAGTATTGCGCAAAGTTAAGATTAGTACATTTGCACAAAGTTCAACTGCGCAGCAGAAAGTAGAATCGCGCAGTTAACCTTTGCGCAGTAAAAGGTTGAATAGCGTAGTTAATCTACGCGTGGTAAAAGGGTGAAGGTGAATCGCACATGTAATCTCCATGCGACCAGTTTGTGAAGAAAAGTGTTTTTATAAAGTGGAAGAAAATTAAAGCAAAGTATTTGCTAGGTCTAGCGCATGTCCTTAGCAAAGAAAAAGAAAATATTCATGCATTGCGTAGTGAATTTTTAATTGACTGCGCGCTCCCCTTTTCCCTTCATCCGGTATCAGAGCCTGGTTTACAGAAAGTAGAATTTGTATTTACATAAGGGAAAAGTGATTAAGAATGGATTCCACTTTGGGTAATGTGCAAACCCCAATATTTTATGGTAAAAATTATGAATATTGGTCTCTAACAATGAAGGCTTTGTTTAGAGGTCAAGATGTATGGGACATAGTCCAGAATGTTTATGCAGAACCAACAAATGCAGCAACATACAACAATCTCACACAAGCTGAGAAGGATGTCTTGAGGGAACAGAGGAAGAAAGATGGAAAGGCGTTGTTCCACATACATCAAGAAACACATGAGTCCATACTCCCAAGAGTAGTAGCAGTGCAATCAGCAAAGGAAGCATGGGACATGCTGGAAACAACATATCAAGGTTTGGACAAGGTAAAGACTGCTAAACTTCAGATTCTGAGAAGAGATTTTGAATCTCTGTCAATGAAAAATATAGAGTTAGTAGACTCATTTTATACTCGTGTTATTGGTCTGGTTAATCAAATAAAGTCTCATGGAGAAACTCTAACTGATCAAAGAGTTGTTGAAAAGGTCCTTAGAGTTCTGCCAAAGAAATTTGAATCTTTGGTTGTAACCCTGGAGGAAAACAAAAATCTATCCACATTTACTATTGATGAGTTGCAAGCCTCATTACTCAATCATGAACATAGAATCATCAGTTCAGATACATCGCTAGAAGGTGCATTCGCAGCACAGTCATCCATAAGTCGTGGAAGAGGCAAAGGAAGATCAAACTCTAGAGGCAGAGGACGAAGTTCTTTCAGAGGAGGTCGTAGCAGCAGCCCTGGGCATGGCACTGGTAGAGGCCAGAATCAATCTCCCACTTAGTCAAGTGGACAAAGGTATGATAAATAAAAAATTCAATGTCATTACTGCAAGAAGTATGGACACTTCGCATATGAATGCAGGAAGAAGCAGTATGACCAAGGAAAGCAAGGTGAAGCGCAGTCAAGCAGCAACAACGCTCCGAATAGCTCACTGTTCTTAGCATGCGCATCTCCACTAGAATGCAATGCTGTCCAAGAAAGTCCAAATGACATATGGTATTTAGACTTAGGCTATAGCAATCATATGACTGGTAATTTAAGTTTATTTTCCAGTCTAGATAAATCAGTTCACACTAATGTAACACTTGGAAACAATATTCAAGTTATTGTTTTGGGTAAGGGTATTGTTGATATTCTAACAAAACAGGGGGAGCAGAAATGTATGCATGATGTTTATTATGTTCAAGGTTTGAAGCACAATCTGATGAGCATTGGTCAGCTGATGGAAAAAGGTTACAGAGTTCACATGGTAGGAAAGTGCTGTGTGATCAAGGACATATACCCAAGCAATCAATTAATTGCTGAAGTGCAGATGACAAGCAACCGCTTGTTTCCTTTGAGGATAAGACCCATCATAAGAGGAAAGACAACTCAAGTTGTTAATGCAAGTCAGAATGAGAATTTTGGATCTGCGTTCCACGCAGAGAGCAAAGGAGCAGAAATTCATTGCGCAGCAGAAGAGAAGGACAATGCAATGCAAGCAACGTTTCAAACAGAAATGAAGGATGAATCCTGGTTATGGCATTTCAGATTTGGACATCTGAATTTTGGTGGGATGAAGCTACTGCGCATGAAGGACATGGTGAAAGGATTGCCATTGATTGAAAAGCCAGAGAGAATTTGTGAAGGCTATATTTTTGGAAAACAACACAGAGATACTTTTCCAATCGGAAAGTCATACAGAGTGCACACACCACTTGAAATAGTGCACACTGACATTTGTGGACCGATGCAAACACCGTCCATGGGAGGATGCACTTATCTTCTCACATTCATAGATGATTTCACAAGAAAAACATGGTTTTATTTTCTAAAACATAAATATGATGTATTTGATTGTTTTCAGTAGTTCAAGGCACTCATGGAAAAGCAGAGTGGTTACAACATCAAGATATTGAGAACTGATAGAAGTGGCGAGTATGTCTCAAATGATTTCTTGAATTTTTGCAAAAATCATGGCATACAGAAGCAGTTCACTACACGATATACACCACAGCAGAATGGTATCGCAGAAAGGAAGAATAGAACTATCATGGAGATGGCGCGCAGCATGTTGTAGTCGCGCATCTGTCAAATGAATATTGGGCTGAAGTAGTGGCAACTGCGGTATACATCATGAATTGATGTCCGACGAAGAGCGTGAATAACAAAGTTCCGCAAGAAGCATGGACAGGTATGAAACATAGTGTTTCGCATTTGAAAGTTTTTGGTTGTGTAGCATACACACATGTTCAAGATGATCTAAGAAGGAAATTAGACAAAAAGGGTCAGAAATGTATTTTTATTGGATATTGTGAAGACACAAAAGCATACAAGTTGTATGATCCTATTGCAAGGAAATTCATCATCAGTCGCGATGTTCAGTTTGTGGAAAATGAAGCATGGGATGGAATAGTAGAGAAGAATGTGAAAATCGTGTCACATGTTGAACATGATGACAATGCAGAAGATGTGGATGAGACTCCGCATGTAAATCAGAATTGCGCAACTCCGTCTAATCCAAGGATTGTGCAACATGATCTAGCACAAGCAACTCCAACACAAGGCGCAGCTCAAGCTACTCCGTCAAGCACACCAAGTGCGCAACAAACTCCATCAAGCAGTTCGCGTAGCTCGCGCAGTGCGACACCAACAACTCCGCCGAGGACAAGAAGTCTGCGCGAGATATATGAGGCTAGTACACCTAATTCATTCTCATGTTTTGCATTATTTTCTCAAGTTAATGATCCGCTAACATTTGAAGAAGAAGTTGAAGATAAAGTTTGGGCGCAAGCCATGGATGAAGAAATAGAATGCATTGAGAAGAATCAAACATGGGAACTAGTTGATGTTCCTAAGGACAAGGATGTTATAAGAGTCAAATGGATTTATAAGACCAAGCAAGATGCTGATGGGAATGTGCAGAATCACAAGGAAAGATTGGTAGCAAGAGGGTTCACTCAGCAGCTTGGCATTGACTTCAATGAAACTTTTGCACCTGTAGCATGCATGGACACTATCAGAATAGTTTGGGCCATCGCAGGACAAAAGAAATGGTATGTTTATCAAATGGATGTTAAGTCCGCATTCCTAAATGGTTATTTGGAGGAAGAAGTATACGTAGAGCAGCCACAAGGTTATGAAGTTCCAGGACAAGGACACAGAGTATACAGACTGAAAAAGGCACTGTATGGTTTGAAGCAAGCTCCCAGAGCTTGGTACAGTCGCATTGACTCATATCTCATTCAAAATGGATTTCACATAAGTGAATGTGAGCCAACGCTGTACACAAAGATCAATCAGCAAGGTATGAAGTTAATTGTCTGCCTATATGTAGATGATTTAATATTTGCTGGTGATTTTGGCATAGAAGAATTTAGAACAGTCATGGAGAGTGAATTTGAAATGACTAATTTGGGGCTTATGAAGTATTTTCTGGGCATTGAAGTCCAGTAGATTGAAAATGGTATTTTCATATCACAGTCAAAGTATGCAAGTGATGTCTTGAACAGGTTTAATATGTTAAATTGCAAGACAGCTCCAACACCAGTGATAACACGTTTGAGATTGAGCAAGGATGGTGATGGATCCACTGTAGATCCTACTCTATTTAAAAGGCTCGTTGGCAGCCTTATGTATCTTACAGCAACAAGGCCAGACATCATGTATGGAGTCATCCTAATCTCAAGATTCATGGAGTCACCAAAAGAATCGCATTGGAAAGTAGGTAAAAGAATTCTGAGGTATGTAAGTGGAACAAAAGACTTTGGTATTTTGTATTCAACCTCAAAAAATTTCAAACTCATTGGATTCACTGACAGTGACAATGGAGGTAGCATAGATGACAGGAAAAGCACATATGGGAATACATTTCATGTAGGAACAGGTGTTGTATCATGGGCTTCAAAGAAACAGCCCATAGTAACTCTCTCTTCAGTAGAAGCAGAGTATGTTGCAGCAACAAGTACAGCATGTCAAGCAGTATGGATGCGCAGAATGTTAAGTGATCTGTCACAGGTCCAGCAAGAACCCACAGTCATTTACTGTGACAACAATTCAACTATCACACTATCAAAGAATCATGTGTTTCACAAGAGAACAAATCACATTGACACAAGGTATCACTTCATCAGAGAATTGATCAACAACAAGGAAATCTGTTTAGAATTTTGCAGGTCTGAAGATCAAGTTGCAGACATATTTACAAAACCATTGGAAAAGGACCCATTCCAATTTCTGCGAAGTTGTTTGGGAGTGACAAGTTCTGCACAATGAACTTTTTCATGAACAGAGCATGTTTCAGCTTTGAAATATTTTGTAATATTGTATTTTTGTTTAATGATCCCCATTCGCTCATAATTAAGGGGGAGTGTTGGAAATATTATAATTAATGAGCTGATAGCATATCAGATATGCGCCGGCTCTGTCAGACCCTAGTCAGTCATTTTGTCAATTTGCAATGTCTGACAGTCAGTCAGTTTGCAGCCAATCCCAGTCACGGCAAGTTAGTATTTATGTAGCTGGTCTTGTATTCGGCAAGATCAGATTTCTTAGGTAGAAATTAATTGCAGAGTTTATTGCAACCCTGTAACTTCGTGGAGAAGCTAAACCTAAGTTTTTGTATAAATAGATATCTCCTACAGAAGATTAAGTAGAGATGAAGAGATAGGGATAAGAGTGAAGAAGGAGAAGTGAAAATCGTGAAGTAATTCAAGAGCCTAAGCTCTGTGCAAATGGTGAAAGATTGAAGTTACTATCATCTCTCTGTAAGTGCGCAAAGTTACTCTGTTTTATTGAGTAATATATATAAGTCTATAGTTTCGTGTATTCATTCTCAAGAATGTTAAATGTTGTGTTGTGCACATCTTCTTCATGTTTAGTTGTGTGAATGTTGTTCACATTTACGCACAGTAAATCAAATCAAGAATTCCCAAGTATTTCACGGTGGTGAATGCCCTAGTTTAACGCGCAGTAACTTCTACATATATTTCGGTTCTTATGTTTTAAGACAAGTTTATTTAAGTTTGAGTTGTGCGCACTTAAATAGGTATACAAAGTTAACCGCACAGTTAATCTTTGTAAAAGTGAAATGTGTGTGCAAAAGTGATTTGTATAAAGTGCGCAAAGTTAAGTTCCGCAAAGTTAGAATAGGGCGCATTTATGCAAAGTAAAGTATTGCGCAAAGTTAAGATTAGTACATTGCACAAAGTTCAACTGCGCAGTAGAAAGTAGAATCGCACAGTTAACCTTTGCGCAGTAAAAGGTTGAATCGCGCAATTAATCTACGCGCGGTAAAAGGGTGAAGGTGAATCGCCCATGTAATCTCCACGCGACCAGTTTGTGAAGAAAAGTGTTTTTATAAAGTGGAAGAAAATTAAAGCAAAGTATTTGCTAGGTCTAGCGCATGTCCTTAGCAAAGAAAAAGAAAATATTCATGCATTGCGCAGTGAATTTTTAATTGACTGCGCGCTCCCCTTTTCCCTTCACATAGTACATATATGCTTTCTTGCCATAATTATGCCGCCCTCCAGCCATTCTTGGCACCTTGTGTGTTTTGGGTTATTCGTTCTGTTTGTTCCAGTCATGCATTCTTGCAGATGTCTTTGTTGCAGTCAGGAATTCTGTGGGTGTGTTTGTTGTAGCCATGTTCAACATCCTATGGACGTCATTCAGAAGCAGACGTGCAGGTACGTTCTTAGCTCTGTATGGTTATGTGTGTGTTTTTTTTCTCTTAGGTACATTCTTATCTCTTTATGTTCTTATCTCTATATAATTCAGTGATCGGTTGTGGAATTCACCTTACTTAATATATTTTTCATATCACATGTCGTGATTGGAATCAACTTCAAACTAGTACTGGTTTTTTTTCGTTGGCAAGTGGTACCCCATACTTGTAGGGATTTCTTTTGGCCATGAAACCACGAACCAGGGGCATCTAAGCCGTCAAAATCATCCGTGGATCACACTTGTCCTAGACCGCATGAACCCTTAACATGGATGGATTTTTGGTATCCGCAGGGTTTCGAACCAATGACCATTCAACTTAGGGGTGTCTTAACTCATCACCCGCCACCAACTCTCTATATCTCGCAGATTAAAAATGTTAGGAGGACATGGGGGTGGGATTTGATCCACTTATGTGTCCACGGTTCATGATATCATTTAATACAATCTCTATGGGTGGAACCACACATTCGACCACTACCTCAAGGTGTCCCCATGGCTCTAGGCTTGACCCTCATTGGAATTGAACCTTGCCCACTGGTGAACTCCTCGCTCTTCACCAATTGATCCAACTCTTTTGGGAAAATGTTAGGAGCCGACATGGGGGTGGGATTTGATCCACTTATGTGTTTATGGGTCATGAGATCATTTAATACAATCTCTCTGGGTGGAACCACACATTCTACCACTACCTCAAGGTGCCCCCATGGCTCCTGTCTCAACCCTCATTGGCTCCTCACTCTTCACCAATGGATCCAACACCTTTGGGAAAGCTAGTACTGTTATTATAGATATATTTGTAATTATTTTTCTTTTTAAGAAAATTATTCACAATCCCGATTCGATTTACCCTTTTTGTTATCTTTGACAATAACTATATGGGTATCAAGTCCTTACCTCAAAATTGAACCTCTCGATGATATTTCAATTCCAATATATTGATTATAACTACAATTTTCTCCCTTTTTCATCCTATTTGTCACACACATGCCATTTGCAGTTTCTAGTTTGATTAAGAAATTTTCTGTGAAATAAATTTGTTGAATTGAAATTTATTATGGTAGAAATCTTATTAGTCATGCACATTTGCAGTTGCTAGTTTGTTTAAGAACTATTTTTTATGAAAGGAATTCGTTGAATTGAAATTTACTATAGAAATGAAAGGAACATTGAAAACAATACTTTTTTCCTATTTTGGTCGATGGTCCATAAAAATTGGTTTAGTAATTTTTGAAGAAACCCATTAAACTAGTTTTTAGTTAACTTAGTTTTTAAGAGTTATTGATCGAGTATGAAAAAAAACAACCATATTTAGTAAGGAATTTGTATCACATATTTAACCCAAAATATATATATATAATACAACCATATCGGCTATGGAATATGCATAACATATTCAACCCATACATTATAGCCATATCTTATTACTCATGTACATTTGTAGTTGCTGGTTTGTTTAAGAACTGTTTTTTTATGAAACGAATTTGTTGAATTGAAATTTACTATGGTAGAAATGAAAGGAACCTTGAAAACAATATTTTTTTCCTATTTTGGACGATGGTCCATAAACACTAGTTTAGCAATTTTTGAAGAAACCCATTAAACTAGTTTTTAGTTACCCTAGTTTTTAGGTGTTGTTGATTGAGTATGGAAGAAATACAACCATATTCAGACATGAATTTGTGTAACATATTTATCCCAAACAATATAGATTAATGCTCGGTCGGAATAGATAATATAGTGTACCAGCATATTTTAGCAAATGTGATTCCAGTGAATGCAGGCGGTGGAAAAGCTCTCTCTGCTCTATGGGAAGCCCCGTTCCGTCTAACAATATATATATATGACCCAGACAGTACAATCATATCGGCTATGGAATATGCATAGCATATTCAACCCAAAAAAAACATCAGTGATTACAAAGGGAAAATGAAAGTTTAACCAGGTGCTACAACAGTCCACTTTAATTTAATAAATCGGATTTATATTAATAAAAGAATAGACATGTTAACAACTGAAGAAGACAATCTCTACTTGTGTAATGAGTCAAATCTGACATAAGATTAACAATGGCAATGTTGGACTATATTGGCTTTCCCCTTATCTTGGAAGTGATGGAATTACGTGCTTAGAATGCACAAAACTCAGAATTGGTAATATATAAATGGTTAAAACACAAATTCTAGCTATCAAATAAGAAATGAAAAGAAGAAATAAAATGGTTCAAGAATGGAAAAAAGGGGGTCATAGAAAAAAATGTAAAAACAGTGTGACATATTCACAACATGCATAGATAAAAGATCCCAAATAAATGATGTGGCAATAGATCCTGTGATAATGGCCATTAGCAGTAGGGTTTTTCTTTAACCTATGTTGCAAAAAACAAAGAGGAACTTTGACTTATCATCTTAGTACCATCATACACTTTGAAATATTGATTATACATCATAAACATATTAGAAACAAACCTTTAGGTTGTGTTTGACAATATTTATCATTATTTTATTAGCAAGTCTTCTCTTCTTCTCATGTCTAACACTTGTTATCCAATTGGATTTTGTAGGAGAGTGTGAGGACCTTTGTGAAATTCAACAAATGGCCATGGAAGATGGCTACTAGATCCAAATTAGTGTTCATCTTGGCAATGGCTTGCAATAGGAGAAGTGTTATCCCTATTGTGCCAACGTCAACCAAGAGGTGACTTAAACCAACCACACATTCATAAATTATGTGGTAAGGAGTAGTGAGTAGGAAACAACAATATGACAAACACAGAGCTAGCAAAGGAAGGAAATGCCAACATTTATTGAAAGGAAAAGATGTGATGGAAGTGTGGAATGATAAAAAATGAAACCACAATAAAAAGAGATATAGGAAACATATGCAATAAACAATGTGGAGTTGCATTTATTATGCGTGATGAATATATATATATTTTCAAATTTAGCTTCAATGGAATATCAACCAACATACTTACCAATTAAAAAATGTAATATTTGTTGAATGTTCAGTTGTATTTTTTACATTCACTTTATAATTGGCATCATATCAGTGAGGGCTCCCTCACAAAAAAAACATTGTGAACCAAGTATTAAACTACTAATCAAATTCTGATGGGATATATATCGAGTGGTTGAGCTTCATGCAAGAGGTCTCAAGGGTGACACCTCGAGTTGTTTACCTATGTTGTGTGTTACATTTGATGTCCTTTCTAGATTAGGTGTTGTAACTAACATTGATATGTTTACAGTAGGTATCATCCATGAAATGTAGGGAATTCCCTAGGGGTTTACTTGCGAGTTTTTCCTTTACAAAAAAATTAAATTGCTAATCCATTTAACCATTAATGTAAACACTTGGCACTACCAACACCGTTGAACCACATCCACCTCCCCCTTGAGTAAAACCACCCACAGGTGGAAACAAATATTACAATTTGGACACAATTTCAAAGATCACCTAAGAAAAACCTTCAAGGACCCAAAATGTTCTCATGCTTGAAGGTACATATTATAGTCACCATTCCAAATGTGCATGGATGGATCCTCTTATCTTTTCAAAAACAA
Source organism: Larix kaempferi (assembly GCA_027924585.1). Taxonomy (NCBI): domain Eukaryota; kingdom Viridiplantae; phylum Streptophyta; class Pinopsida; order Pinales; family Pinaceae; genus Larix; species Larix kaempferi. The sequence goes on along the minus strand of BSBM01000994.1, from coordinate 19,300,407 downwards.
TTCATCACTTCCATTTTGCAAAGGGGTCACCTTTCCAATACTATTTTCTTGTCCAGCAAAACAATTTGAACAAACAAAATGATGCATGCATTTATAAGCATATCACCAATACAAATCTTCCAACTACATTCCAACACTAGTTTTTAGTTACCTTCCAACACTAAAAACAAGGATTCTCAATAATGTTAAGGTTATGAGTATGTGTACAGGAGTTGTTGGAGCATAGGGCGCAGCTATGGTAAAGCTGCCAAGTTTTGGGGAAAAGCCCTAAGTTTTGAAGGAAAAGTGCTAATTTTGAGGAAAAGCACCATTTTTGGAAGAAATGAACAGTACGCGGTACGACGCCAGATGGACGAGCTCACCGCAGATTGCGGGCCGGAAATCGCGGAGCTCACACGCACAAGCCAAAGGAGAGTAAATGTGGCCGAGTAGAAAGCTCAACCACCACAATAAATGAAGCGGCGGAATAGAGGGCTCAACTACCCTCATTGAAGGCAAAGTACAGGAGTTATGGTTGCTCGGACCAAGGGAGAAGCAACGGGCCGAAGCATTGAAGGCAAAGGACAAGGAGAAAAGATTGATGAAGCGGTGCCCATACCCGCGATCTGCGCGGGAAATCGCGGAGTCTGCAGGAAGCTGCGACGTGACTGCAAGAGGTGCCTACAGTACACCTAGCCGTCAGTGGTTAGGGTTTTTGGGGATCACTGTTGGGAAAGGCCCACAGTTTTGTAAAGGTGCGACCCTCAGGGCCACCTATATATATGTGTAATTGAAAAGGGAAAATGGTTAGTTGGTTAGGGAGTTAGATAGTTAGTCACTGTGTTACAGACAGTCAAAGTTAATGTCGGAGTCATTTGTATTGATGTGTATTTGAAGCTGTTAATGATCATTTTGTGCATGTAAGAAGGCCGCGATCTCGCAGGAAGACCGCTTGGCGTAAGGGCCATTGTATGTAACGACCAGTCACAAGAGGATTGAGAGGGGAATGTAATTGTATGTCTTTGTCATGGTAATATCTATAGAGGAAGAGAATAGATCGAGAGAAGGGCTCCCAGCTATGTGTGTGGAGTTTCCCAGAAAGATCTAAGGCTGCAGCTGTGTGCGCAGCGGAACTGTGTATCCCCATCTCAAGATAATATAAAGTACAGTTCCTGTGGACGTGGTTTCCCTCCTGGAAGTGAACTACATAATTCTTGTTGTTATGGTGATGCTTTACGTGATTGCATGTCTTTGCTATACTGTCTATGATTCTATGAATGTTCATTATCTTTATGAATGAGTATGTAAAGTAAATCCTTGAAGCTCCCTTAGAAGTATACTTATGCATTATCGAAGGAGTTTGTTAGAACACTGTCGCCACAGCGCTTAAGGAGTGTGTTACTGTGCCATGGCGCAAGGGTAGAGACGATACATAGTGTATTGGGGGTAGTGGGTAAAAGCCTTGTGCGCAGGTGCGGGGATACCACGCAGCTAGGCTGAGACGAGTAAGTTCCAGCGCTGTCGCGCTGTGTGACCTGTGAAAGAGTAAGACGCTCTGTTCAGGGGTTACTGCTGAGAAGGGAAGAGAGAAGACTGTAGACTCCACACCACCTCAGTTAAGGAAACCTGATTCCTTAGCCCCCCATAGCCACTTCGGGTGAGACTTCGGGCTGCTACGCAGCTCGTTGTCGAAAGGGCCAGTGCGCCAAAGGGGTGTTTGTTGCTACGCCTCCTGAAAACCCGGTTCTGTCCAAAAAGCAGCCAACAAATGGTTCCGTTGCCGGCTTTAACCCTACTATCTTGAAGGCAATGTGGTGCTGGAATCCTACAGCTAAAGAAATTCAAGAGTGGTTTGATTCAAAGGCTAGAGAGTTCGCTGAACGTGAAAATAGAAGCCCTAGGCTTCATACAGAGGACTGGTTGCAGAAGCATATTTATACTGACCTTCATGAAATCTTCTTTGTAACATTTGCAATCGAGTTGCATGAGTGGGTATCCAAGCTAGCAGATACTGAACCCACTGTGCATGTTGATCAACCTACCGTTTGGTCGCCTGAGCTAGTTAGCATTGTGAAGTGGGTAGATAATCCTGTGTCCCGCGCAGTAGACTTTTGGTTGAACAGTCTGCTGGAAGGTTTCATCACCGAGTTTGCAGTAGATACGAGAAAGAGCTTCACCGAGGCTGAGAGGAGCTTCTTCAAAGCATACAGGGGTAAGTTCTTAAATTCTCTGAACTTGTGGATTAAAATGCTCTTATATGAAAAAGGAAAACTATGCATAGCTTCCGATGAATAGCATAGACAAGTAATGTTCGCAGATTCTGATAGTGATCTTGAAGTTATTGGTTGCACTCGTAGTGGAAAATGGTATAAAGTAGACCAGCATTCCTTTGAGTCTAGCCCAGAAGATAGTCGAGCTCGTAGAGTGATCCAGATAGAGAGACAAGGGAGTGCTCATATCCCTTATCACCCTTTTACACCGTAAAAGCCAGACGGGGCTCAGCATAACCCCGCAGTAACACCCTCTAGTAGCCCGCACGGTACTTCTAGTACCTCAGCTCCACCTTTGTTTAACCATCCCGAAGGCAGTGCCACAGCGCCTCCACGTCAACCTAGCGCAAGAAGGATGGGTGATGACATGAAGCTACCAACCTTTAGAGGAACAGGGCTAGAAGACCCTGAGCAACACTGGTTCCTATGTGAAGCCATTTGGACGATTAAGCAAATTAATGATGATGCTGTTAAGCTAGTTCAGTTAGCAACCACACTAAGAGAGAGAGCCTTAACCTGGTTTATGAAATACTCAGCAGCACAGAATAGGACGCTTGCTGATGTAAGAAATGCTATGATTAAAGAATTCAAGAAACCTAAATCAGAATCACAGTGCATAACAGAACTCAAAGACATAAAACAGTTACCTACAGAGTCAGTATGGGACTTTGACCAGAAGTTCAAAGCCTTGATAGATCAAGTAAGCTTTGAGTTTGCACCGCAACAGTATAAGGAATGGTTCATTGCTGCACTGCTTCCTCATATTAGACTTCCTCTTATGCAACAGAATCTCACTACACAAGAACAAGCTCTAGAGATGGCTATGAAACTAGAAGCTTCACCAATTGCTGGAACAAGCAACGATGTTGCGCAGTTGCAGAACCAAATAGCAAACCTAACCTTGCAAGTGCATGATATTAAGAAAGGAAAGGATGTTAAAGAAGAAATTTGGTGTACAAAGTGTAGAGCACAAGGACATTCAAAGGACCATTGTCCTGTTTTCATAGATTATATTGCAACTGGAGCACCTAACCCTTTACCACAGGCACAGGGGCCTTGGTGTGAAATCTGTAGAACTAGAGGCCACAGACCACAAGAGTGTCACTTGTTACAGAAATATGTACAAACTCCAAAGAATCTATATTGCAATTTCTGTAAATCAGTAGGCCATGATGAGAAAAACTGCAGAGCATATGACCTTATGATAGAAAGAAAACACGATGTTTATAGAGTACAGTCAGAACCACAGGGACCCACAGCAGATCCGCAGTATGACCCAGCTCGTGAAGGCCGAGGAGGAAATTACAGGGGTCGAGGACGCGCAGGAGGTTTTGGTCGTGGAAGAGGACAGATCACTTGCTATAACTGTGGAGCTCAAGGCCATTATGCAAGGGATTGCCAAAACCCTACAACCATCTGCAGATACTGTAAATCTTATGATCATGTCATTGAAGAATGCCCTCGGTTGATGGCCAAGATGCAAGAAAAGAAGCCACAGGTTAACCAGAATATTCAGTTGATTGCAGCAGAAAAAAGAGAACCAGATCCCACAGTTAATATAATGACGCGCAGTGGTGCAACTACTAGTGCGCCAGAGTCGGGAACTGGAAAGCCAACAACACAATGGGTGCGCCGCGCTAATATTAAACCATCCCCACTTGACCTACAGAAGCAAAAAGAAGCATTCAAGAAAGCTCAAGAGTATTTCTCAGATCCGCGAGCTTCAAGTTCTGTCACATTTCCGCACAATGATATCAGACCGCATGTGCCACGACAAGAGAACCTGGTACAAGAGCAGGCCACTACATCTGGAAGGCCTGATGAGGAGGATACACTAGGCATTGTTCATGCTTTCCTGAGAAGCTGCTTAAAGTTGTTGCGTAATGAAAAAGCAACTATGGAACTCCAACACCTATTGGATCAGTGTCAACAATCTGCTTCAATGAATACACCGCACCGTGTTGTTCATCAAATCAGGAGTCATACTAGAACTGGAAGAGACATGAGACTCACAACGCAAATTGGAGCATTTGAAATGGATGAAGTCATTTTGGATTTAGGCTCAGAAGTTAATGTTCTCACCATGCAGACTTGGGAACAGATGGGTAGTCCTCAGCTTATCAGATCTCCTATCCATCTAAGACTAGCAAATCAGCAAAGAGTTTCTCCATTGGGCAGATTACCCAATGTACCCATTGATATTGAGGGAGTAAGAAGTTCTGCAGACTTTGAAGTAATCAAAATTCTGGATGACAGTAGACCTTACCCAGCACTTTTAGGCATAAACTGGGCATTTGATAATCTGACTGTCATTAATTTAAAGAAAAGACAGATGACTTTTGAGGATGACCAGATTAGGGTCATTGCACCACTTGATTTCCTTCAAGGACCACGGTATATTGAACCCATTTGAGCAGAAGAAGAAGTGCGCCACATGGAAAGTTTGTATCAGATGAATGCTAGTCATAATGATTATGTCAATCCTAAAGCGGACGGCCATATCATCTGGCGATGCGATAGCTCGTGCGCATCAGATTCGGAAGCAGGACTGGAAAACTGGCAGAATCACTTACATGAGGTTTCTACAAGGCGTTGTGCCATGATGAATAAATCCATTCGATGGATTGGCACAGAATTGAATAACACTCCAATCTTTGATGGTTTAACTGGAGTAAGTGAATTCATACATGCATATGAACAAGAAATCCCAGATGAGTACCGCATACAAGCATTGGATGTAGCACTGCGCGCTACACCCGCAAGATGGTGGGGTGCGCATAAAAAAAATATCGACACATGGCAAGACTGTCGTAGGTTGATACTGCGCAGATTTCAAGAGACTACAGCAGGAGTTTTGCGCAAATATGATGGACAGAGTGACCCTAGGACACACGTTGAAGCATGTATTCAACAATGGTCAGATATTCCATAGGATGAGTGGGCTCACCTATTCATCCACACGTTGGATATAGTTCCAAGGAACTAGTACACTGAAACAGAATTGCGCAGAGGCACTATCACTTGGCCTCTCATGATTGAAAGTTTTCAACTCACTTTCAGCTTTGAGTCAGAACATCCAAGCATCGATCGGGCTTTAAAGTGTATTAGAAAGAAGGTATTTGGACAATGTCCTTTACCAGAGTATTCTCAACCAGATTGGGCTGCCCAGATGGAACATGCCCTGGAATGCTATAATTTCGCCGCTGGAGAAGAGGATGATGATCCTCGCAACATCAATATTCCAGAGTCAGAAGGGATGCACAAAGTCGAAGGCCCTCATCTTCATATCCCTAGCATAACAGAACACATCAAGCTCAAGAAAATTAACATTGGTACAGAAGCCGAACCCAAGTTTGCCTCTATAGGAGATTATTGGGATGATGAAACTGTTGACCATATTGCAGATTTACTACATGAGTACCAGGATATCTTTCCTACCAAGTTTACAGAAATGAAAGGCATCCTAGGATATTTAGGAGTTATGCGCATACCTTTGAAAGCGGATGCTAAGCCAGTAAAATAGCGCCCGTACAAGTTAAACCCGCGATATAAAGAAAAGGTCAGAGAAGAAATTGATAAGATGCTCGTAGCTGGTATCATTGAGCCAGTAGAGGAAAGTGATTGGATTAGTCCTATGGTGGTACAAGAGAAAAAGACAAAAGGTGAAATAAGAATCTGTGTGGACCTGCGCAAGCTCAACGACGCATCAGCGCATGATCCATTTCCTACGCCCTTTACAGACGAAGTGCTTGACAATGTTGGAGGACAAGAGGCTTACTCCTTCACTGATGGCTTCTCAGGATACCATCAGATCAGAATCCATCCAGAGGACCACCATAAGACCACTTTTGCGACTGAATGGGGCTCATTCCAGTATACGATAATGCCCTTTGGTCTTAAAAATGCTCCTGCTATTTTCTCCAGAGTCGTTGTTGCTGTTTTTAAAGAATTCATCCATAAGTTTCTAGAAGTCTATTTCGATGACTGGACTGTGTTTGGTTTACTAAAGAACCATATAGGGAATCTAAGGATGATGTTAGAAAAATGTAGACAGTATCAGATCTCCCTTAACTTGAAAAAATGTATCTTCTGTGCTCCTTTTGGTATTTTGTTGGGTCACATTGTGTGCAGACAAGGACTCATGATGGATCCTGTGAAGGTTGCCATCATTGCTAACTTGCCTGCGCCCAACTCAGTCAAACAATTGCGCACTACCTTGGGACATACAGGATACTACAGGAAATTTATCAAGGGTTATGCAAAGATCACTGCACCTATGGAAAGACTGCTGAAAAAGGATTCGAAATTCCAATGGACAAAAGAATGCCAACAGAGCTTGGACACACTTAAAGAAAAGATGGTCACAGCACCTATTCTAGTTTTCCCAGACTGGAGAAAACCCTTTCATGTTCATGTCGATGCTTCTTCCATAGCATTGGGGGTTGTATTGACACAACCGGGAGAAGGAGGTGTTGACCACCCCATTGCTTACTCTAGCATAAAGCTGTCTACAGCTGAGAAGAACTACACCACTACGGAAAGAGAAGGACTAGCTATGGTGTATGCCTTACAGAAGTTCAGACACTATCTATTGGGTGCTCATTTTAAAATGTATACTGACCATTCTACCTTGAAATACTTGGTCAATAAGCCAGTGTTAGGGGGAAGAATTTGCAGATGGATACTCCTCTTCCAGGAGTATGATTTTGAGATTATTGTGAAGCCAGGTAGATTGAATGCAGGACCTGACCATTTATCTAGGATAGAGTCAGCGGAGGAACCTACAAATTTGGAGGACAATCTACCTGATGCGCAGCTGTTTTCTGTTCAAGCAGCAGATGAATATTATTCCGATATTCTTGAGTTTCTCACTACAGGGCAAGCACCAGTTGAGTTCACAATACAGCAGAAGAAACAACTTGTTGTCAAAGCCGCAGACTTCACTTTGATAGCAGGCCAGCTCTATAAGTTGGGCCCTGATGAAGTCTTGCGCAGATGCATTTTACCGCATGAGAAGAACTCCATAATTGCAGAAGTGCACTCAGGAACCGCAGGAAGCCATTTCGTAGGAAAGCCGATTGCGCAGAAGATCTTAGCCGTAGGTCTTTGGTGGCCAACATTGCACAAGGATACTAAGGAATTCTGCAAGTGTTGCGATGTGTGCCAGCGAACAGGAAAACCTTCAAGAAGAGATGAAATACCGCTAAGACCCCAGATAACAATGCGTGCTTTTGATAAGTGGGCCATTGATTTTGTGGGACCTATCAACCCACCAGGAAAGAGAACCGGTGCAAGATACATCATCACAGCTACTGAATATCTCACCAGATGGGCTGAGGCGAAGCCAGTTAAGAATTGCGGCGCTGCCACTGCCGCGCAGTTCATTTTTGAGAATATTGTCACTAGATTTCGATGTCCACTGATTCTAATGAGTGATCAGGGCACACATTTCCTGAATGAGACTATAGAGGCCCTTACTGAAGAATTCCACATTAGTCACCATAAGAGTACACCCTACCACCCTCAAGCTAATGGTACGGTGGAGGCATTCAATAAGATTCTGGAGAATTCCCTAACCAAGATCTGTAACCAACAAAGAGATGATTGGGACCTTAGAGTCACAGCTGTGTTATGGGCTTACAGAACCACATGCAAGAAATTAACAGGTCACACACCTTTCAGTTTGGTGTATGGACAAGAAGCAGTTATGCCCATGGAATACATTGTTCCCAGTCTCAGAATTTCTCAAATTACAGAAATGGCAGATACTAATACTATGAGCGAAAGGATGTCACAATTGGTTGCCTTAGAAGAAGACAGGCTTTTAGCTGGATTCCATCAACAAGTGCAGAAGGCGAGACAGAAGGCTTGGCATGATAGGCATATTAAGAACAAAGTCTTTCAGGAAGGAGACTTGGTACTCCTCTATGATAGTAAATTCATCAAGTTTCCAGGCAAGTTTCGTGTACATTGGTTAGGCCCTTTTCAAGTGATGAAGATAACAGAAGGTGGAGCAGTTCAGCTTGTGAAGCTTAATGGAGAGTTGCTTCCCACAATGATCAACGGGAGTTGGCTCAAGCTTTATCGTGACAGCTACTCCGCCCTGTCGACCTAATCAGCTGCTAAAGTCGTGTAGATGTCCAGTGTATTTGAAAGAGGCATCGCACTTATCACAGTCTACACGGAAGTCGCGAGACATTTTCAGTCTTTGGCTTCCCGCGCAGTTCCTCGAAGCATCCGCGCAGTTAATAAAGCTTGTTCTGAGCAAGCCTATTTTCACTCTTGCGGAGTTCCCCAAGTTGTCGAACTTTCTCTCTCGTGGAGTTCCCTATTGTCGATTTGTTGCTCTTGCGGAGTTCTCCTCGCTGTGGAGCCCTCCATGTGCACGGTTACCCATGCTAAAGTTACCCACCAAAAATTTGAATTGCGGTAGTTCTGTAGCCGCGTCTGAGTCTTAATGAAGGATGAGACCGCCATTTAATTGTATTTGCTCTGACAGATCTGGCTTGATTTCCCTAAGATTTGCATTTAATTAAGGAGCCGAAGGCTGTCAAATCTCGTCCCTCGCATTTAATGCACCAAGAGGCGCGGGGGGGGGAAGGGGTTGTCAACTCATATGCTTAGGTTCCAATGGATATTAGCGCTACTTGTCCGCATCTACTACCGCCTTCAGCTATAAATACCCCTCATTCGTATATGCTTGGGTTACTTTTTCTTGCTGTTGCGTTGTCTAGTTGTCCTGTTTGAGAGTCTAAGTCATTGTTTTCAGAGCCGTGTCGTGCAGACTGCTCCCTTTGTTTTCAGAGTTCGCATCTTACGCTATTCCACCCTTTTCTGTTCAGTGCTGGTCGTGCATGCAAGTCCATGACGGAGAACCTGTCAACTGAAGAATTCATCCGTCGCTTCAAACGCAAAGGGTTAGATTTCGGTATGGGTACCCCGATCAAGATTGTCGAGCTTCCTAGTTTCCCTGATCCCAGACAGTCCCCGGGCACAAGGGCATCTCAACACCAGCAGCAGTAGCCGGAGGAACCCGTTCCACAGCCTTTGGCCACTCTGGTTAACTACATTCCTCCACACCCAGATGATGCACCCCAGGTGCGTATTCCCAAGAATGCCAAGTATTCGATTCCGCTGCCACCAATGGCGGAAATCGTGCAAGAAGAAGGATCCTTGCTTGGACATCTCCCGCTGGTTAAGTTTTCTGACTTCAACTTGGGAGATTATAGAACGTATCCGCAGTTCGCGCCGGATCACTATCTGACAGTGGTCCATAACCCTGTTAAGAAGATTGACGAATTCGTCCCACAGGAATTTGCAGTAAATCTAGAGAGGCTTGGATTGTTGAACCTGTTGAAGCTACCACACTTCGGGCATAGCAATGAAGTTAATGCGATTTTCAAGGTCCTGTTATCCTATGTTCATAGTGGTTATCTTTGGCTAGGGAGGCCAATTAATCTGAATGTGGACCTGATTCATCGAATTACCAGCCTATCTAAGGTTGGTAAGGACCCCAACGTCCATTTTGTTGGTAAAGACAAGGACCGAAAGCTCGCTGCACAGGTGGTGCACAAATATAAATTATCGAGAGGAGGTCGGGCTTATGACCTCACTGTAGTTGAAGATGAAGCACTCAGATTCACAGGCAGTCTACTCGCAGGCAGACTTTTAACGAAGTGCCGACCTAAAGAAGTCCCTGGAGCTGTTGTAGAGCTCGCAGTTGCAGCTGCGGAGGGAGAGCAGTATAAATGGTGTCTCTTCCTCCTGAATACATTCTTGGAAGACTGCCGCAATGTTCAGGACACCGCCAATCAGCTGTTCCATTTCTCTTGGCTCCTGATCTTGTGTGCCTTTGTCGGGTGGAAGGAACCGCCTAACACTCAGTTTCTTCCGCGCCGCTCAGGAGAGGTTACAGGGATGCGCTATGTCAACCTCTGGGATTCTAATAATCCCGTGAAGCGCAAGATGAACCGCACTGTGTTTTTCGAGTATTACCATCTCCTCAGGGATACCATCCTGCAGATGCCGAGGATTACTGAGGAGACGGCAGAAATCTATGGAATGAAGTTGGTCTTTTCCGCCAACTTGCATGAAATCTATTTTCGCCCTCGTGGAATTCAGTCAAAAGAATGGGCCGTAGGGCTCTATCGAATGACTACCCACGACGTGGAAGAAACTGTGAAGTCCTGGCCCGATGAATGGAAGTAGACCGCTGATGTCGCTGCCACGATGCCACCCCCTGACGCGCCAGAAAAAGATAAGGGAAAGGAAAAGATCGTGCAAAAGAATGATGAAGGTCCGTCAGGACCGCCTACCAAGAAGCAGAAGCTATCGCACCCCGCAGAAGCGACTGGAGATCCCTATGAGACCCTTGCCGCGGGGCTCAACCAGTACTTGAAAGAGAAATTTCACGAGCTGCGTGCCTCTCAGGCTAATATCAGAAGTGCTCTGGACCTACAGCTCATGGAGTTGAAAGGTCTTGCAGGACGAGTTGCGCAGACCCATGCGCCAGCATCCGGCTCGTAGGCGCTGCAAGCATCTACAAGCACCGAGCGGGTTGAAGTACCTACAGAGAGGCACATTGTTGTCCATATCCCGCCTGCAAGCATGACACTCCCGGATCCTTTGGCCGCATTGCAGGTAAGCGCGGTTGGCCCTGTTGAAATAAATTTGTCACTAATTCCGTTGGAAACTCTACAGTTGGTTCAGGAGCAGGTCTCTACTGAGCTGAGAGCTAGGGAGCTCTCCACATTCCACGCCAATCAAAGACTGCAGTCGCAGGAAGTAGAGTTAAGGGCAGGCTATAAGGATATCTCTGCGCAGCTTGAACTTCACGAAGCGCAAGACACTGGGCTAAGGAATGCTGTCGATGAAATCGCCCAGGAGCTGCCAGCCTTCCAGATTCAACCAGACCTTCCGTTAGTTGAGAAAGTGCAATGTATTGGCAGAAGGGCGCAAGCCCTAGAACAACAAGTAGTTGCTATGGCCGAGGACCATAGAAAGCAGCTCGTTGAGTTGGAAGCTCGTGTCGCAGTGCCTCCCGTAGATGAGACGCAAGAACGACTTGAAGCACTGCGTATAGCTTCTACCCAAATGAAGTGCAGAACAGATGAAGCCCAGCAGTTAATGACGCAAGCTATGCAGGCTTGGGCTGAGCTCGAGAAGCTCCCTTCTAGAGTTGCCCTTTTGGAACAGGTGGAAGCAGCAGAACAGTCCCTAACTGTTCTGAACGAAGAAGCTAAGCCCTTGGAAGGCTTAGCCAAAATGAGAAAGATGAGCGAAGTCCGCAAAGTCCAGCAAGAACTGCACAGGCTCAGAAACAAAGATGCTACTCTCGCCAACATCATTCAGCCATTTATGGATGAGTATGCTGAACTTGCTGCCCAAGCAGAGGCCAAGGTCAAAGCATTTGCTGAGTCTCAAGAGTTGGTCGATGCTGCAAAAGGAGAAGAAGCCACTTCAGACCTGGTGCAGACAGCCATGGAGTGCGTAAAAGACATGGACTCCGCTATTGCGTAGTGGAAGCAAGCCTTCGCTGCGACCCAAGCCAATTCAGATGCACAACTAAAACGACCGCCAGCTAGTGCGAGTGGCTCGGGGGCGAGCCACAAGTAAGTGTTAGGGGCTTGTTGGAGCATAGGCCGCAGCTATGGTAAAGCTGCCAAGTTTTGGGAAAAAGCACTAAGTTTTGAAGGAAAAGTGCTAATTTTGAGGAAAAGCACCATTTTTGGTAGAAATGAACAATGCACGGTACGGCGCCAGATGGACGAGCTCACCACAGATTGCGGGCCAAAAATCGCGGAGCTCACGCGAACAAGCCAAAGGAGAGTAAATGTGGCCGAGTAGAAATTTCAACCACCACAATAAATGAAGCGGCGGAATAGAGGGCTCAGCTACCCTCATTGAAGGCAAAGTACAAGAGTTATGGTTGCTCGGACCAAGGGAGAAGCAACGGGCCGAAGCATTGAAGGCAAAGGACAAGGAGCAAAGAACGATGAAGCAGCACCCATACCCGCGATCTGCGCCAAAAATCGCGGAGTCTGCAGGAAGCTGCGACGTGACTGCAAGAAGCGCCTACAGTACACCTAGCCGTAAGTTGTTAGGGTTTTTGGGGATCACTGTTGGGAAAGGCCCATAGTTTTGTAAAGGTGTGACCCTCAGGGCCACCTATATATATGTATAATTGAAAAGGGAAAATGGTTAGTTGGTTAGGGAGTCAGATAGTTAGTCACTGTGTTACAGATAGTCGAAGTTGATGTCTGAGTCATTTGTATTGCTGTGTCTTTGAAGCTGTTAATGATCATTTTGTGCATGTAAGAAGGCTGCGATCTCGCAGGAAGACCGCTTGGCGTAAGGGCCATTGTATGTAATGACCAGTCGCAAGAGGACTGAGAGGGGAATGTAATTGTATGTCTTTGTCATTGTAATATCTGTAGAGGAAGAGAATAGATCGAGAGAAGGGCTCCCAACTGTGTGCGTGGAGTTTCCCAGAAAGATCTAAGGCTGCAGCTGTGTGCGCAGTGGAACTGTGTATCCCCATCTCAAGATAATATAAAGTACAGTTCCCGTGGACGTGGTTTCCCTCCTTGAAGTGAACTACATAATTCTTGTTGTTATGGTGATGCTTTACGTGATTGCATGTCTTTTCTCTATTGTCTACGATTTTATGAATGTTTGCTATCTTTATGAATGAGTATGTAAAGTAAATCCTTGAAGCTCCCTTAGAAGTATACTTATGCATTATCGAAGGAGTTTGTTAGAACACTGTCGCCGCAGCGCTTAAGGAGTGTGTTACTGCACCGTGGTGCAAGGGCAGAGACGATACATAGTGTATTTGGCGTAGCGGGTAAAATCCTTGTGCGTAGGTGCGGGGATACCACGCAACTAGGTTGAGACGAGTAAGTTCTAGCGTCGTCGCGCTGTGCGACCTGTGAAAGAGTAAGACGCTCTGTTCAGGGGTTACTGCCGAGAAGGGAAGAGAGAAGACTGTAGACTCCACACCACCTCGGTTAAGGAAACCTGATTCCTTAGCCCCCCATAGCCACTTCGGCTGAGACTTCGGGCTGCTACGCAACTCGTTGCCGAAAGGGCCAGTGCGCCAAAGGGGTGTTTGTTGCTGCGCCTCCTGAAAACCCGGGTCTGTCCAAAAAGCAGCCAACAGGAGTACAAAAAACAAAGTATAAAAACGAAGCATAATAAAAGAAAAAATAATGAATCCAAAATATATCACGTAATATGGTAGAATAAAAAAGATCAACTTATATTACAATGTGAAACATAGTGTTAAGCCCAAGAGGATTGGTCCAATATTAAGGAATGATGACTTTTTCATTAATGACTAAGGTTCAATCGACTAGATGGGTATTAAGTTTTGGCTATTTTTGGTTTGACTTTAGTTGGTATTGTTTTAGAATAAAGAGTAGAAGCTAGTATGTCCCCTTAGGAGAGAGAAAGTCTCTTCCTTTTAGAATATAGTGTATCTTTTGGAAATAGAGTTGAAAATATATAGTTGGTTTATAAGTACAACTCTCATTTTAGTCTCTTAGGAAATATAATTAGTCACTTAAAAAAAATTGTTTTTTCACTAATGACGAAGGTTCAATTGACTAAATGGGTATTCAATTTTGGCTACTTTTTGTTTGACTTTATTTGGTATTGTTAAATAGAATAAAGAGTAGAAGCTAGTATTGTTAATGTGAAACATAGTGTTAATCCCAAGAGGATTGGTCCAATATTAAGGAATGATGACTTTTTCATTAATGACCAAGGTTCAATCGACTAGATGGGTATTAAGTTTTGGCTATTTTTGGTTTGACTTTAGTTGGTATTGTTTTAGATAAAGAGTAGAAGCTAGTATGTCCCCTTAGGAGAGAGAAAGTCTCTTCCTTTTAGAATATAGTGTATCTTTTGGAAATAGAGTTGAAAATATATAGTTGGTTTATAAGTACAACTCTCATTTTAGTCTCTTAGGAAATATAATTAGTCACTTAAAAAAAATTATTTTTTCACTAATGACCAAGGTTCAATTGACTAAATGGGTATTCAATTTTGGCTACTTTTTGTTTGACTTTATTTGGTATTGTTAAATAGAATAAAGAGTAGAAACTAGTATGTTTCCTTAGGAGAGAGAAAGTCTCTTCCTTTTAGAATAGTGCATATTTAGGAAATAGTGTTGAAAGTATAGATTTTGATTATAACTACAACTCTTATTTTAGTCTCTTAGGAAATATATTTAGTGAACTCACATGAATCCCACAATATGAAGGGCCCTTGGTATTAATATACATGTATTGAACCCATTTAATTTTCTTCTCACTATCACTATCACTATCACTTACTTTTATTCTATTGTTTTTCCTTAATTTCAAAATGTAAAATTTGGAGATGTAATGAGCTCATATTGTAGTGTAAATATTCATGTAGAAGACAAATTTAACCACATGGAAAGAGAGGGTGTTAGTGCTAAAGTTAAATATCGACCGCAAGAGACCCAAGCTTAACACATCTTAATGCTCAAAGGAAAATTCCGATTGATATGATTGGGTATATGGTTGTGTGATGACAGAAGGGGAATTGAAAGGGTGGATAAATGACCAGTAATCAAGCTAGAACATCTACCAATAAGTACATGCAAGAGATAGTAAACAAGGATGATGTAAAAGTATAGAATCTACAAATAGTAGACATACATGAGCCAACTTTGAAGGTTATATGTATGACAAAAAACAGCTGAGACATACATAATGTAAATTCTCTTAGGCGGAAAAAACATTCTGGATAAAAGGTATACAAATACAATAGACTGCTAGTGAGAAACAAAGGATGGAAATACCATCATTTGCAATAATCACAACAGAACTATATCAAAAACATTGATTTGTACTTGTATTTAATCATAATCAAAGTGGTTCATAATAGATATTGCATCCTCCATACAAGATTCAAAATACACTTTGTCACCTACCCAAGTTTCTGAAAAATATTATTTTATTTGCAAAATACTTTATGTTAAATTTAATTACAAAGTTTTGTAATTATAATCAGTTTTGATCAAAGATGAATGTAATTACTGAATATTATTATTTAAATAAATTAATTAGGAGAAAAACACCCAAGGGGATTGTTAAATGAGTGTTCATTGACCCACTAGGAGGAATGGAAGCTGTTGGAAGGTATGGGACAGATGGCAGCAATTGCATCACACCACTAGCTGTTGGTTATGGGACAACTACCCCTAAAAATATGGCATTATCCCCCAGGTGGAGGGAGTGAGCAGGCAGCTCATTTAATGACCCAGTAACATCTGAAAAGGCCTAGGCAGCCTACAAAAGGAAAATTCGAATTGAGCAGGCAAGTCTTACACAAATATTTCTGCAGAATATTTTCCTCATGTGCATCAGGTGATCACTGAGAGATTTGAATTAGGGAGGCTAGTTGTGAGTGCAATCTTAAGTCTGCTTATTGCTGAGAAGAACCAGAGATGCTGGTGCAGGTCTATTAGACTGCTAGTTCTTGAAGATTGGACAGTTAGTGCTACTGCAAGTGGAGATCCTATTTCCTAAGTTTCTTCCTCCTGGTAGTTCAGTGAACAGGCTCGGGGGTCCTAAGGCAGTACTTGACTGTTTTCAGGAATTGGTTGGGTGGAATAGTCTTCTTGGGCTGTTTGTTGCCCTATAGATTTACCCAGGTTCTACAAATTTTCTACTTATTCTCAGTTAGAAATTCTGTTATGTGAAGTAGTATTTTATGTTCTCTGTTTCGAAAAAGAATTTAATTCTAAATCTGTTTAAAGTCTGAATGTTAAAGTTTAATGATGAATTGGAATTGATAAACCAATATCTATATTTTTCCACATGCTGTTTTATGCATCGTACTCTAGTATATATACACAAATTAAGAATAGATGAGAGGATAGGCATTTACCATTGATTTGATAAATAGGTTCAGTGATTGATTTTGTTTTCATCATTCTGCCCTATATTTAACAATAATAGAATTTACTGTATAATATCTAGAGGATCCTAAATTACTGTATTGTTTCATGAAATATAAGTATTATTCTCTTCTCTGTATATATATATATATATTACAGTTTGTTTATTTTATTAATTTATACAGTAATCATTTGTAGATCGAAAAATAGTGTTTATATCTTAGAATCAAACTAAACAGTAGTATTTACATTATCAATATATTGTAAACGCAAACAAATCACATAGTCACTTCTTTCCATACTCATTGTATTTTCCTCCTTAAATACACGGTAGAATGTTTCATTCATAGTCATTCAGCATCATCATAAAGACTGTAAACAAAAGCTTTCCAAACCCTAGATCTTTTTCAAGTATTCTTTTATTAATGCATTAGTAACTTAGAATATGATTTTGGTTTTCACATCTTTCACTGTGAGAATTTTTACATTAAATCAACTCGGAAATTTCCAGAACTATTGCTAAAATAGCATAATCTCTATTTCTCTTTTTAATTTACTGTATTGTTTTCATTTCTCTAATTCATAAATTGTATATAGAATTCCCTTTATAGATTCGTATCATTCTCAAAACCCTAAGTTTTATTTCCTAGAACTGTTACACTTAATCAGCCAGATCGACGAAATCAAAACACTTTTCTTGTTCAAAGTTTTCAGAATGAAAACGAATACTGACAAACAGAAAACCTTTACATTCACAGGCTTTGGATCAAACCAAAGTGTTTTTACAAACATTTAATTTCTTTTCAATCAAAACACAAAACTAGGTTTTGGCCTGTTCATTTCCATTACAACGATTTGAACTCATTCCCAAACAACACATATTACAGAACTAACATCTATTACAAGTTCATAAACCCTAGTATAGAATGAAAATCACAATGACAACCTACAGCATTAAGTCTTATAACACAGACGATTTTACACAGATACATTTTAGCATACTTTTTCATTGCCGAGATGGGAGCATCGCATTCACTATAAATGAGCCTCGGCTCTTTGTATCATTCTTATAACTTAAACAAAATAGGTCATGGATCAATGGCTAAAACCATTACAAAGTTCCAACTTCAAGAAAACGAAGATGATACACTCAGCAACGAAAGTTACAACATGTTTGCCAAAACATAAATTGTATAGGGTTATTTTCCCAAGTCCAACTTTTGAAACGAGTCCATAAAACCCACTGTACAGACGAGTTTCATAACTACCAGTTCAACGAAGATAGGTATTAAGGTAGAAAACCAAATAGTGCATAAACAAACAAAAGTTACACCAATGAAAACAGATATCATTTGATTTACACGATGTGCTTTGAAGATATTCAACCAGCAACAAAGACGAGTCTTCGCAAGGAACTGTTATTCACCCATTGAAACCACATCATCAAAGACCAAAGGAGCACCTACGAGGGTTTTGAAAGACCCGGAGCTTACCAGGGATGGAAGCTCGCTTTCCCTTTCTAAACCCTTTCCCACAAACGGTCCTCAAACCCTACACTGACAGAAATTGCATAGCTTAGAATGTGATAACGATATTATTATATCTTAACTGAAAAACGAAGAATACAAACAAAGGAATTACTATATTCTCAAGGAAGCTTACCTTGATAAGCAGAGACCAAGTTCCTTGCAAACACCAGAAAGATGACGAGAGCTCTGCTGCAAACGAGACGAGGGAACTTCCATCACTTTACAACTGGGTATTGCTTATACAAACTGAAACGAAGACTTGAACACTTCAACGCATTAACAACTCAAACTAGAGGAACAGTCTTTTATTACAATGCTATTCAATAGTTTAGAACCTGCAAATTCTACCTACAGGACTCGAGGTCGCGACCTCCTGCAACTTTGCTAACCCTAGAAATTTCAGCATCCTGTCGGTCATACAGACCGAACAACAATAGAAATAATGAACAACATTTCAAACTCTTAAGCCAAAATCAACGACATATTTTAGGGTTTCAATCGAATGGCCCAAACTCATCACAATCAATGATTCGCAGGTGTGCCAGTGAGGTTGCATTGTGTCGAACAACCCTTGCAATTAATGCACTATCACTTCACATTCTTGGTATTGTCACGTTGGATCACGCTGGGTCATTCTAACGTCCAGCTCGGAGGGATATTAACTTACAGCCATTACACAGTGGTCTCGGCGTTCACCCTTACAACGATTTTTTAATACGTGGAATGACAACAATCCTTGTCACCCTGAGTTTCGTGTCAAGATTTCAATGCAGAATCAAAGGACAATATTCACGATAGCTCGACATTCATATCACATTAATGAACCAACACTCGAACCCTGTCAACATTTAATGCATGTTAGTGCATAAAGATTCACGATATAGTTTGCAATGGTTATTCATAAGTTTAATAACGTTATAGTTACGTTTGCATTGTAGTTATAGGATTCTATCTTTATAATATCGACTTAGAGAAACAAGGCATAAGTCTAGCCATGTATTAAAACCAAATGTCATGTTATTTCGATAGGGTAGACTTTTTTATATGACCACCATAATATTGCAATTTCATAACATTAGAAATATTGCAAACGTTCATATATAAATTTATATAAAGAATAGTTGCCATTATAAATCACTATATAGGTTATCAAATAATAAAAATTGTATGGTTAGTAGAATAACCATAAGTTCTTTTACCCCTTTTTCAAAGGTCATTTTAATGTAGGGTTTACACTTTTGATTTGGTAATAAGGCCAATGTTTGTATTAAACCATGCTTTAGTCTTAAACTCCATACTTTGACTCTTATTACAATGCTTTTGACGATTAGTAATACAATCACGACGCTAATACTTTACAAGTATTTATTATCTGAAGACGACGAGAAAGCCGGCTATAACAACAACAAGAATTACAATGACAAGACTTTCAGCATGATGACGTACATAGAGGATTCTGTTCTAAACATTGTGGAGTCGTCAGACAACATCTTAAAACAGTAATTATAGCTATGAAATCCATACCTACACAATTTTGGTGAGTCGCAACAGAATTTATAACATTTTATTTAATTATGACGTTGAAACTGAACTATACATGTACTTCGCTCTTACCTGTCGTCTGCACAGTAGAACATTCAATTTGATTTAGCATTGCAGCTAAGTAAGCTCCAGGGTACCTCGTAGGACACCCTTATGCAGCAAAGTCAAACCGTCAATATTATTGGAAAAGAAAAATGTCGCATCATATTTCCGATAGATTAATACTTTTGTTATCATAATCATGTTTACTAATTATGTAGTAAAACTGTCATTATCCTATTGTTGCTAAAACATAAATTAAAGCATGTTTAGTCCTAACAACTTTACAATTAATGCTGTCGTAATCTCCATTATTATTTATGCAATTATTATTATTATCATAATTAATGTTGTTGTCAAAAATTTTAAATTTTTATGAAATTATGGGATGTTACACACTTACAGGATTCAAAAGAAATCTTCAGACTAATGAGTCTCGACCCTTTACAATCTTCTCACAGCCCTCTCGGCTGGAACTTCCCTCCCTTCTCTACATAAAAATGAATCCCTTTATAGGAATTACCTCCTGCTAATTATTGAAAAACTAAAAATAAAGAGATCCCTGACTCGTAAACAAGAAATCTGGGACCCTCGAATTCAATTCTTCAAATTTGCCACTTTTATTTGATTTTAAAGCTGCTTGCTGAAAATATTGTTTGAAATCTGGAACTGAATGCCTGAAGAAGTCGATCTAATCCTCTGTCTCCCAATACTCTGCCACTTCAAACTCAACGTCTGGCTGAAGTGTTTGATGTGGACACACTTTATGTATAAAACTAGTGCATCAATCTTTTCTGGCAGCATAGTTGTAAAGCTTCCCATAATTTGAGCAATCTCCGACTTTCAATCTAGCAAATTCAGGCATCATTCTTGAATTGCATGGAACGTAGGAGCTAGATAAAATATACTAAACTATTGTCTCAGCTCTGACCTTGTTTCCAATGGACTCCAGACACATTTGTGAAGAGTCAACTTCCTCACCAATCAGCAACCTTGCGTTTTAGAATTTGGATAGACTGGCGTTGGCAACTTTACATGATTCAAACCACACCTACTATATCTCATTGATAAGATGGAATATTAGAGTTATCTATTTATGCGGGGAATGATTTAGAACCGGCCTTGGTTGTCCCTTCAAACTATAACAATTATTGACTTCAATTTGCCAATATGATTAATCATGTGGCATTCTCAAATGCAGATATGTGGCATTTTCAATGCTTGGATTGACACGTCTTTAGCATAGCAGTAAGGCCATCAAAATTTCAACACAAGATGGCGTAAATAAAGTCAACAAGATTTGCAACAATTCACAGTTCTATGTACCCAAATATTTAAATAACATATTGAATCTCCATATGTGGCGATCAAGGTAAATAGAGCGATCTCTTTTATTTAATATGGTTTCAAACTGATTAAAATAGCATAAACAACATCAACCGTAATGTAGAAATAAAAGATTCTTATGTTTGCAACCTTAGCAGTGTAATAATATAGCATCAGAGCATGAGCAGCTAGCCTTTTCAAGGCGTTCTCTTTTGACACTTGACCATGTCATTTAAAAGCTTTGGTGAGAATATTTATGAACATTCCGGTAGCAGAAATTGGGGCTCTTCTTTACATACACGCTGTCGGAATGCAAAATTTTTGAAAAGGTAAATTCTGGTACCAACATTGGCTCCATCTAGGGATGGTATGCTGCATGCGAGCTGCCAAGAACATGCAGACTAAGTGCCTTCCATTCCATCTATGCAATCACTTCTACATGAAAAATGCAATATGTATAGTGCCTTATCCATTGGGTGATGGAGTCATTCAAATCTCTTTACCAACCTGTTCCAAAACTTGCAACCCTTCTTTTCTAACTGTTAAAAAAAACAAACTGAAATTGCTCACTCGAAACCATACTTGCTGAAAACAAACTGAAGGAAATTCTTGAAACATCAAGCTTATTTATTTACAACTCCTACTCCAACCAAATCTGCAACTTGGTCAAGTAAAGGCATACTTCCACAACAACCATTTAAAGAATTTCAAGACTCAAATGATCTCATCTATGCCGCTGATCAATAAATAATGTTTGAAATATAACAACAGTGATAGAAGCTCCTTCAGAAAACAATACTCACCGGAAGTGTCGGTGAAATGATGAAATCTGAAACCTTTAAATATTCTGAAAAATATGACTCCAACAAGACTGCAGATGGATCTTGAAAAGAATAGAAGTAATTCTCCCGTTCAACAATGAAATCTTCTATTCCTAATTGAAAAATATCAAAGACAGGCTTACCAATTCCTAGAAATTGTTGATCAACATTTGCTAGAAGAAAAGACAATGGTAGTTGATCTTGTAATCCCATGTTATTTTCAGTTATTACAACAGATATCCAAGCACTTTCTTCACTGCCTTCCCAAAAGTTTGATTCACACTCATCATACACTGGATTACTGCTGTAAAATTCCATAGGTGCTGAAATAAAATCCTACTCTTCAACAATTAGTGGGAGAGAAAACTTCATGGAATGGTTTTTTAATTCATCATCGTCCTTATTATCTTCCAATGAATTGGATTCACAATTTTCATACACAAGTTTGTTGTTGAAAGATTCAATATGTGTTGTTTCAGAAAAAATTTCATCATTTGAATATTCATCATAAATGGGCGGACTGCAAAAAAATTATGAATCTTGGTGTTCATATTTTCCAACATGCTCTCGAGATACTAGATGTATATCAACAATTTGTTCTTTATTAGAATTTGAGGCATCCTTTGTATCATAGTCAAAACTACTAGAGACATTTGAATCAAGGGCAAATGGGTCTATAGTATTGCTATCTCCAACACCTTTATCAACAGATTCTTCTTTCAAAATTAAAAAACTAGAGAAGGTTTCATATGAAGATAACTCTTCCTTTACATGCTCGATAGTTATTTCTACTTCTTTGTTATAACCGAAAGGAATACTAATTGAATGTTGGATGTCGACTTCAAATTCTTTACAACAGTTTTCACAAAGAAGATCAACCGGATAAAATATTTGATAATGATGATGAAAAGCAGTATGAAACTCCTTCAAAGAATGAATGCTAGCATCGGGAAGGGATTGACACCATTCACAAGCATGTTCTTCTAAAGAAAATATGAACATCTTGATTAAGACATCCTCGTGAACAAAATCATGTTCAAGCATGCATTTATGAAAATTTAATAAATGATCACCAGGATTATCATACTTGCTTTCTCTGAATCTGGGAAGACAGTCGCCCCACTCAGTTATAGTAAGCACTGCATGTGGAAAGCCAACTGTATTTGAGAAATCACAGAAAGCATACCTCGTAGCCACAATGGCCACCATTTGATTATTTGATGTCATTCTGGATCTTCAACCAATGGAGTCATCAGGTATAAAATTGCATCAAAACTGATGTCCTACCCCTGTCTACCATCAAGAGCTGGATCTGATCGTTGTGGTTCTTCCTGGGGAAGATAATATTCACTTCCGTCCCCGGCAACGGCGCCAAAAGATGTTAGTGCTAAAGTTAACTCTCGACTGCAAGAGAGCCAAGCTTAACACATCTTAATTCTCAAAGGAAAATGTTGATTGATATGATTGGGTACATAGTTGTGTGATGACAGAAGGGGAATTGAAAGGGTGGATAAATGACTAGTAATCAAATATACCAATAAGTACATCCAAGAGATAGTAAACAAGGATGATGTAAAAGTATAGAATCTACAAACAATAGACATACATGAGCCAGCTTTGAAGGTTATATGTATGACAACAAACAGCTGAGACATACATAATGTAAATGCTCTTAGGCAGAAAAACATTATGGATAAAAGGTATACAAATACAATGGACTGATAATGAAAAACAAAGGATGGAAACACCCTCATTTGTAATAATCACAACAAAATAATATCAAAAAAATTGACTTGTACTTGTATTTAATCATAATGAAAGTGGTTCATAATAGATATTGCATCCTCCATACAAGCTTCAAAATACACTTACAGGATTCAAAAGAAATCTTCAGACTATTGAGTCTCAACCCTTTACAATATTCTCACATCCCTCTCGGCTGGAAATTCCCTCCCTTCTATACATAAAAATGAATCCCTTTATAGGAATTACCTCCTGCTAATTATTGCAAAACTAAAAATAAAGAGATCCCTGACTCGTAAACAAGAAATCTGGAACCCTCGAATTCAATTCTTCAAACTTGCCACTTGTATTTGATTATGAAGTTGCTTGTTGAGAATATTGCTTGAAATCTGGAACTGAATGCCTGAAGAAGTGGATCTAATCCTCTTTCTCCCAATACTCTACCGCTTCAAACTCAACATCTAGCTGAAGTGTTTGATGTGGACGCACTTTATGTATAAAAATAGTGCACCGATCTTTTCTGGCAGCATAGTTGTAAAGCTTCCCATAATTTGAGCAATCTCAGACTTTCAATCTAGAAAATTTAGGCATCATTCTTGAATTACATGGAACATAGGAGCTGGATAAAATATAGTAAACTAATGTCTCAGCTCTGACCTTGTTTCCAATGGACTCTGGATGCATTTGTGAAGAGTCAACTTCGTCACCAATCAACAACCTTGCGTTTTAGAATTTGGATAGACTGGTGTTGGCAACTTTACATGATTCAAACCACAGGTCTACTATCTCTCATTGATGAGATGGCATATTAGAGTTATCTCTTTCTGTGGGGAATGATTTAGAACCGGCCTTGGATGTCCCTTCAAACCGTAACAGTTATTGACTTCAATTTTCCAATACGATTAATCACGTGGCGTTCTCATATGCAGATCTGTAGCATTTTCAATGCTTGGATTGACATGTCTTTAACATAGCAGTAAGGCCATCAAAATTTCAACACAAGATGGCATAAATAAAGTCAACAAGATCTGCAACAATTCACAGTTCTATGTACCCAAATCTTTAAATAACATATTGAATCTCCATATGTGGCGATCAAGGTAAATAGAGCAATCTCTTTTATTTGATATGGTGTCACCTATGCAAATTTTGAGAATATTTATTTTATTTGCAAAATACATTATGTTAAAATTTAATTACAAAGTTTTGTAATTATGACCAAATCTGGTCAAGGATGACTATAATGACTTATTATTATTATTTAATAAATTAAAATAGGAGACAAACACCCAAGGGAACTGTTAAATGAGTGTTCACTGACCCACTAGGAGGAATGGAAGCTGTTAGAAGGCATGGGATAGATGGCAGCAATTACACTCCACCACTAGTTGTTGGTTACGGGACAACTACCCCTAAATTTGTGGCATTATCCCTCAGGTGGGTGGAAGAGAACTGTTACCTCATTAATGACCAAGTTAACCACTAAAAGGCCTAGGCAGCCTAGATAAGGCAATTCGAATTGAGCAGGTAGCTCTACAATATTTTCTGCATAAATATTCCTCAAGTGTATTAGGTGATCACTGAGAGATTAGAATAGGGAGGCTAAGTGCTAGTGCATTGTGAGTCTGTTAATTATTCTTTGAAGGAAACCAGAGGTGTTGGTGCAGGTCTCTTTGACTACTGAGTCCTTATGACTGGATGATCTACTTTGCTGCTACAAATTTGAGGTCCTAAAGCTTCTGCAGAATCTTCTTCCTGGTGGTTCAGTGAACAGGCTCGGGAGTCCTAAGGCAAGTAAGTTGGAATCCTTCAGGAGTAGGTTGGGTGGAACAGGCTCCTTGGGTTGTTTGTTTCTCCTACAATAATCAGGTTCTACAATTTTGTTTATTTTCAGTTATATGCTTTTCTGAAATTATAGACTTAGTGTTTGCAGTAATAATATGCAAATGTAACTGTTTCAATTTCTGACCTGGTTATGATTTCATGATTGATTCAAAAATCTTCTCTGCATTTTTTTTCTCATGTTTTTTTCTACATCGTACTCTAGTGCAGAGAAGTAGGATTTAGTTAGATGATTGATGGGCAGAATGCCAAGTGAATGGACAGATTTATACAATATTTATTTATTTATTTCTGAAATATCATTTAATGATGTCTAAACTCAGAAAAATAGAATAATACATCATAAATAGACATATATTACCATTCTTACTTGAGACAAAAGTAAACATTCCTTTTCTGCATAGGGCTAGGGCTTCGAAGTATTACTATCTACCTTTGAAAATTAATACTTTACATTCTATCATTTTATTTGGTCCTACACTTCTTTTATTTCAAGCATTTACAATTTAGAAACTTTATAACTGCAAATATTTTCCTTTTATAGAATTATTACACATAAACGATGAAAGGATACCTGACATTCACAGATATTAACATCACTATACTGTACTATTGCAAAAACAATAGCTATTTTATGAAAGACGATTTCAGATCTGAGTACATTTATTTTATTTAGCATATTATCCATTAAGTATTGATTCATTATTATCCACTAAGATTCTTCATCATTTTAAACTTTAACTTAAACCATTTACGCACAGGGTTTCGTTTTCAAACGTATGATTAACCTACGGCTCTCGGCTTCTTTGTACTAAACACATAGTATTTGTTACATCGATCATTGATTTTTATAAACAAAGAAACCATTTCAGTAATCACTCTAAGATTCGATCAATATATATTCAAAACTCTTATCATCGCTTTCCTTAGCTACTTAGAACATCTTGCAGAAACGATCAAACCCAGAACTCAAAACTATTTGACATTTCACTGTTGTATACCTTAAATTTATTCGAGGGTTCATTACTTCTCAACATATTACTCTTTCAAATAAGAGTTACAACAAAACGCTGCAAAAACCAAGTATCAAGACAAACCGAGGGTTTAAACCCCGGGATACTCTTCATTGTTTAAAAAAAAAAAGATATATCAAACAATAGGAAACACTGTGCCAAAATCCAAGTACCAAACCCTCGTCTTTTATCAAACGTCGACCACATTCGAACCAGGAGGATCTACAAGGTAAGGAACCGCCGAGGCTTACCGGTGGACGAGTGGCAACCTCCTACCAAGCTCCAACACTGAAATCTTTGCTGAAGTAAATACTTGCCACGAAAATCACTTATGGTTAAATGATATTTTCTTCAAAGATTTTACATTTTATCGAAGAAATAGGAGAGCGTAAATACTTGAGACAAGACATTACCTGAGTGAGTGTCATAGGAAACCATCAAGTATTGACGAAGCCAACATTTACTAACGAAGCCAACTTTCGAGCTCGACAAAGAAATTCCAGTTCTGCAAGCAGTAGCATTTCCTTGTTCAAGATTCGACCCTCGGTCCCTTTCAACAGTAAGAAAACTCTAAAGACTAATCCCTCAACTACAAAGGGAGGCAGACCCTAGATTCGAACCTCTTGCGCCTGGAATCACTATAATCTATCGCAGGAGGCACAATTCTTAAACTATGTACAAGTTTCAGAAACCACATTCACTAGGTCACAGTATCGAATCACGGGAAGGATCCCTAAACATCAACTAAACTAACCCTGATACTTCTCGGCCTGTCAGCCTCTCCACAAGGCCCTTTCCCAACACATTGAATGGCAAAACCAACAAACACATAAACATAGTGGAGACTAGGGTTCCAGTTCAAATCCTGAGAGATCACAAGATCGACGGTAGAGATTACTACCAGCTGAGTACGTTGAGAAATGGGCTTCAACTTATTAATAGCCCTATTTAATATCAAATCTACCATATTGCCAACCGAGAAGACCTTGGAAACATGTTAGTGTATAGCTCGACATCCATAGTAGTTTTTCGAAGTAACTTTATGTAAATCATAGCCACGAGAGCATTCACCAATATTTCCACCTAATATGTAGGCAAAAGATTTTAATGCTAAATCTATCACGTTGATCCACCAATACAATATACCCTGTCAACATTAAAATACCATACAAGAACTTAGGGTTACGACGTTCGTTTCATATTTATCCAAAATGGATAACCAATTGCATGGGTCACATATATTGCATTTCATTATATCTATTAAGTTGTATGTAGTCGCATTCCCTATGTAGGGTATAGTCAGACTTCATTTTTTGTATATTGTATTATTGCTCATATATCATAGTTTAGCACGATATAAACTAATATATTTGATAGGTCTAAAACCATAGTTTTGTAATTCCTATATTAGAATCACCATAAATATAATGATAGGATGATAGAGATTAATGCTTAAATAATATGTTTATATAAATACTATAGTTGTATTTATATTTCTTTCCAATTACCCATGTACTCAAAATGTGCTAATTGTGTCGTGACTCAATATTATAAAGCTTTATCCAAAGATGAAACGTTCACAGATCGAAAACTCATAGTATTATCATTCTTCATGAAATAGAAAGATAATGACAGTATCATACTAGAACTTAGACATCGTACCTATTTATAATTTAAAAATTCATAAGCATAAATAATCCTTCTAAATAATTCACTATTGAATCTAGTATAAACATTAGTAATTACGACTTATGCAACTAGTAAGTTGGTTAAGTTATCGCATACAGAAGTTGAATAGGGAAACCATACCTGAAGCACTGAAGTACTAGAATTGTTACCAAACAATGACGGCTAATTGTAAAACATAAATGTTCTAATATATTATTTTTGTCGCATTACTCTTACCTATAAATTTGCGCAAGAAGGAGAAGTACAAATGCTTTAGCTAATCTATCTAAGTAAGCCTCAGGTACCTCGTAAGACCCCTTTCATTACCATCCAAAAAACAAAACTATCAGTACCTTGTCAAGAAAAACCTGATCGCATGATATTTCAAATTACAGTTAACACAAGCAGAACTAATGTCGTAAGCATGTTAAAAGAAGTGTGTCGGGCCGCTGTCATTAAAATGTTTTTAGTTATGAGACTCAATAATTAATTTGTTTTCTGTATTAATGACTTTATTATTCAAGGTTGTCTTGTTAAGCATTTATTATTTCCGCATTCGTAATTTTTAACATTTAATGCTGTTTTAAAAATTTTAAATTTTTATGAAATTATCGGGATGTTACATATGGTTTCAAATTGATAAAAATAGAATAAACAACATCAACCATAACTTAGAAATAAAATATTCTTATGTTTGAAACCTTGGCAGTGTAATAATATAGCATCGAAGCATGAGCATCTAGCCTTTTCAAGGCATTCTCTTTTGACACTTGACCATGCCATTTAAAAGTTTTGGGGAGAATATTTATGAACATTCCGGTAGCAGAAATTGGGGCTCTTCTTTACATACACGCTGTCGGAATGCACAAATTTTGAAAAGGTAAATTCTGGTACCAACAAAGGGGTCACTGTTTGAGGATTCGTTGGGTCACCCTTCGAGGCAAAAGAGTTCAAGGAAGTGTACTGATACAATGTCATATGTTGAGGCAAGGACATCAAGATGAACACGCATTGGTGTTGATAATCGGATATTGCCAGGTTCATCTAGAGAATCCATCCTATTGTATCGTCGACAGTCATCTGATCACCAATTGAGTCAAAGGGCCATGGAGGATTCCTCCATATCAACTTTTTGGAGAATATCCATCTCATCCATCTTTTGTTGGTATATAATTTCATGTAAATTTTATTTATTTCAATATATACATCAATTGTAAACTTGAACATGTTCAATAAGTTTGTGTCTTTATGCACAATTGTGTTTGTTTTTGTAGCTGATTGAGGTTTGACAAAGGCCCATAATCGGGTTGGGGATGAAAATAAACATGAAGATCAAGCGAGGGGCGAAGGTTAAGCAATGATAGTAATTGTTGAACAAGCCTTGTGGGTTGCATTCCAATAACAACTTATCCCTATGACATACATGAGGAGATTCCATGGTAAAATGAGGTCGAACAATTGACCCTTCAACGTTTTACAACTCACCACACGAAGTTACACGATGATATTGTTAGTTTGGATCTCCCTCCTGAGTAGACAAAGTTTGGAGATTGTTTTGCACTCATTTCAAAAATTCATTTATGTATATCATACTCTCACACCAACTATAGATGGTTTTATTGACTTGATGTGTAGGCGAAGGGCAGACGTGATGGGTCTTGACAAGTGGGATGGCATGAAGAAGGTGACCAAAGAACATGAAATTTCCATGTTCAATTTTTAAGGACTAATAAAAAAATGTTTAAAGTGCAATATTTCAAGCACCCTCACATTGCACATTTGTTGTATGATCGGTTCCTTGCATCCTACGGTAGGTTTCCATGGAGTGATGAGGTACCGATTTATTTTGCTAGATTTTTTTATGCAAATTTTTTTGAAGACATGAAGAAGGATTATACCAATGTTCCTTCAAAATTTTATGGAGTTGGAAGAGGTCGAATATATAATCGAAGAGGTGCTTTTTGAGATCCTACATTGCCTTGACCTCCATCTCCTTTGATACCTCGTCCTTCTAGAGTTGTTACTTTAAGATCAAATATGGAGCCTACATCCCAGGTTGGGAGAGATGCAAGGGGAACTATGGAAGAAGGTTTAACAATGGTGTTTGTAGAAGTTGATATTGGGATGAGTCAAGAGAGGGAATCATCTAGTGTTCATCAAAAGTATGTTTATAGAACCGATGATGAGGTAGATCCAATGATCCTTGAAGATCGTAGGGCCTATTCCATTGAATGTTGTGATGGATGCTTTGAGGTCCAATCGAGAGACATAGAGAGCAGAGGAGAGGTTTGTGTTTATATTTAATCGATAATTGTTTCATTCATTATGTATCTAACCTTTCGTTTTTATATTTGTGGCTTTGTAAATTTAGATATATAAAAAAGAATATTGATTGCAATTTTCTATATTGTTGAATGAACATGATTTTAGAGTCTCTTCTAGTGAAAATGTAGAACAAGGACATAGATAGGTACATTTTGTTCTAAATATTTATATTTATGTTTTAAATGTATTGTTTGATGTTGTTAAAAGTTCATTTTAAGTAATTTATGAATCTCCATGCTAATGTGAACACATATTTTGAAATTGAAATTGGTTATGTTCATAGGTTCAATTAGGTTCAGATTTTTTTGATGATATTCCATCTTTGTCATAGGTAAATGCAAGCATGTTTTTAACTTTTTAGTTTTGATTTAAAAAGTGTTAATTTTAGTTTATTGTACTCATGTTATGTTTTATTTAATTACAAAACTTAAATTTCAGGATATGCGAGTATGGGTGGTGGGGAGGTAATTTTTTAAAAATTATTATTCTTTTCAATTTTATTTTTATGTTTATTTTAGTTTTTGAATTTAGTTTAAAATTGTTAAATAATTAGTACATGAAATTCATATTTTAATTTACATATTCTATGGACATTTGTTACAGGTCAATTGAGATGACAAAGGGAAACATGTAGAGGATAGAGGGAAACATGTAGTGGAGGATATTGATCCTCTTTAACATAGAGTTTTTATGGGCCTCTTTTGTTATGTATGGAGTATTTTTATGTATGGAGTATAACATTTTGACTGTCATTCGAACTAGGTTGTATTACATATATATGTTTTAAGTACATATTGTAGTTGTTTTGGATGAGAAATTTATTTTTGGATAAGATATATAGCATGACTTTGTATGATAAAATTGAATATCATAATTTTTCATGTTGTCCATGTGAATGTATGATTTATTAAATGTATGTTTTATGATTTTTTTTAATAATGCTAGTCAATCTTATATATTGTTAAGAGTGAATCTTAAGAACGTATTGTATTATGGATACGATGTTTCACTGCATTGTTGTAGACAATCTTGTATCATGTAAAAGATGAATCTCATCAATGATCCAAAGCTTGTAGTTTGGAAGTGTTGTAGACAATTCCACTAGCCTAGTAAGTTCTTAAGAAGCCTCTATTTCTCCAATTGTCCTAGATACAATGTTTTCTAGCTTGTTAGTGTTGTAGATAATATTGTATCATGTAAAAGATGAATCTCATCAATGATGCAAAGTTTGTATTTTGGAAGTGTAGTAGACAATTCCACCAGCCTAGTCAGTTCTTGAGTCTAAGTATCTAATTCTCCTTGTCCTAGTTACAATGCTTTCTAGCTTGGTAGTGTTTGAGAAACTTATCTACTTCCTCAATTGTCCTAGTTACAATGCTTTCTAGCTTGGTAGTGTTGTAGACAATTTTGTATCGTGTAAAAGATGAATCTCATTGATCCAAAGCTTGTAGCTTGGAAGTGTTGTAGACAATTCCACTAGCCTAATCACTTCTTGAGAAGCCTCTATTTCCCTAGTTGTCCTAGATACAATGCTCTCTAGCATTTGGTCTTTATTAAAAATATTCAAATCTCATCTAAATATTGTAGTATGGAAGTGTTGTAGACAATTCGCTATCATGTAAAAGATGAATCTCATTAATGATCCAAAATTTTTAGAATTGTTGTAGACAATTCCACCATACTATTCACTTCTTGAGATGTCTCTATTTCCCCAATTTCCCTAGATACAATGATTTCTAGCATTGGTTCTTTATTAAAAATATTCAAATCTCATCTAAAGCTTGTAGTATGGAAGTGTTGTACACAATTATCTATCATGTAAAAGATGAATCTCATTAATGATCCAGATCTTGTAGTTTGGAATTGTTGTAAACTATTATGTAAAAGATGAATACCATTTAAATGATCTTTAAAGCTTGTAGTTTGGAAGTGAGTTGTAGACTATTATGTAAAAGATAAATCTCATTATAAATTATTCATACAATTTGTAACTTATGTCTTAATGTTTATGTTAAATGTTTAATTCAATGTTCAAATGGTATTATGGCATTAATAAAACTCAATTATTGTGTCTTAATGCTATATGATTAACTATGCTATGTAAAATATGAATCTAAAAAACGATCTAAAGCTTGTAGTTTGGAAGGGTGTTGTAGACTATTATGTAAAAGTTGTTCATCTTAAAAATGATTTGTACATGTAGTATGTGTTAATGTTTATATTTAGTATTTAATGTGCAATGATGAAATAGTTTTATGACACTCGTAAAGCTTAAGTAGTATGTCTTAATGTTTAATGATTAATATAATCATGTACATGCTATGCAAAAGATGATTATAATTAATGATTTAAAGCTTGTAGTTTGGAAATGTGTGAAAGTATGGTTTAATGATAGAATATGATTAAATGATTTATATACAATTTGTATCATGTTTTAATATTTGTTTTTAATGTTTAAATTTGCTAGATGTAACTAAAATCATGGAAAACGAGGATAAGGGTCTTTTGGTTCATAATCACAAGATGATTATGAAGCTTATGTTGAATTAGAGCAATGAATACAACAGTATTATGAATATTGGCATGAAATTTTTTCCACTCTTGAATTGAGAGACAAGGGTGATGAAATTTTTATCCCAATATTCATCAGTTTGCTTTATGACCACTGGTCTAATACAACATAAGCTTCACAATGCTATAATCCTTGCTTGTGATTAAGAACCAAATGATCCTTATCCCCATTTTCCATGATTTCATTTATAACTATAAAAACAATTACTCTTCTATTATATCTATGCGTGCAAATATTAAAATTTATGTAAAATCATATATATTAAAGATTTTCATAATGAGTGTGAGTGAATGTGCCTTCAATGTAAGAATAATATTTTAATATATTGAATTATATATGATGTTTAATAAAATTTTAAACATTGTTCAATTTCATGGTGACCATATATCAACAACTATTAATTACACAATAACAAAAAAGGATTTAAAAAATGATAAATGCCATTAAACAAATACATAACTTTTTTCAATTTAAAAACTAAATAATTTAAGAAACTAATATTTTTGTTATTGACAACTAAAGGTCAAAAGTAGATTCAAGTTGGCAGTGGAGGATTTCCACTATCATTATCTTGTCCCTTAAAGGTCCTTTCAAACATATGGGGACCCGAATCAACAGTTTTGGTTGACAAATTGACATAGCAAAAAGTACATGAGATGGCACCACCATTATAATGCATAGAGAAGTAAACAATTAAATACACATGATTATGATCTACCTTAAAATTGAAAACAATACAATAAGTTATGGACATACAATGTTTGAAGAGAGGTCAATTGCTAATGCAACAATCAACAATGTACATTCCAAATAAACAATATATCTGTGGACATAAAAAAATATAATCTTTGCTGGTCTCAATACAAATCTAGTGTAGATAGAACATAATATATCCATTAAATGCTATGCAGAAGCGATTGAGTTTGTAGTCTTGGTTGAAAACACCGCAATGGAATGGCGTCTTCAATTATTCATTCATGATAAGCTTTCTCCATTTTCCATATTTTATTGTTTACTTTTTTCTTCGATTTAACTTCTATTAATTTTATTCGAGCTGTTCATACTAAATCACTATATTGACAGCGTATGACATTGGGTTCATAGTGTCGAAAGTGAATATAATTTTCACTTTCATGGGTTTATTGGAAAAAATAACCTTTTAATGTAATGGATCCTCTCTCGTATATAAATCCATTGTCCTTATGGTACTCGAAAAACTTCATCTTCCTTTCAGTGCATCGCATCAAATAATATTTCACTTTTTATTTTTTTTCTATGGGTGCAATCACAGTGAAAACATATCCTGCAGTCAACATCATTTTTTAAATGTATTATCGATAACAAATAATTTAGTCTATATACATTACATACAATGAACAAGATTTGAATTTTTTGTTTGTGTTTATATTACCTTCTCTGACAATATTAGAAAACCTATCACCATCACTTGATACTTCCATACATTTTGATTATAACTCCTCCAAGATTGCAAGTGTCAGTTTTCCATTTGGATTAATTTTTGTATGTTTCCAAGTTTTAACACACTTGTTCTTTATGTTTTCACGGAATTTTGTAGACTTGGTGTTTTCATTGCAAATAGGACAAAATCAAGATTGCTTTCTACCATCAAATGTAAACACATTTTGGAAGGCTTTTGTTTTAATAGAGTGCAAATATCTAGTCCCATGTATGGTGATAGGTTTGTATGGACCTGTGATGTAACAATTCATGAATGACGGTTTTTAATTTTTTAATTTTTTGTAAGCTAGTACCCATGGGGATTTGATCTTGTGACCTTCCATTTTCAACTTCTCATCTCAATTACTCATTACCAATCGCTCTACCCCCCACGAGAAACAATATTTAATGTTAGTGTATATGTTTGAAAGATATATTTATGACTTACAAATAATATTTTTTGAAATTACAATTAATAGAATTTTGAAAACAAAATATGTATACATACATGCACACATCTTTTGATTATTGATTATTATCATGGATTAGATTTGGATGACACCATTCGACAACCTGAGTATCTGATTTCATGGTCTTGAACTTTATTTTCAATATTCATTTAATCAACACTAGGATGTAAATTTCTATTTACATTTTCAACAAATATCTCTTCATTATGTGCAAGCTTTCATTTTTTGGCACGATAGAGTTTTTTTTCATTATGAGTGGCATCATCTCGAGTACGAGCACTTTTTCTTTGGCGTTGACTTTTATTATCCATGATTGTTTAATCTATATAGGTTTTTAAAAACCAACACCTTATAAAAAAAAATCAGATTGAAAAAACACTTTTAAAATACTCCCTCGAGTCCTCAGACCATTTAGAAAAAACATTAAGAGAAATTTCCTTTGAGCCTTTGACCTAAAAAAAATTCTTCGACAAAAAAAATCACCTTAGAAAAAGTCCCTTATAGTTTTTTATTTTTTGAAAAAAAACCTTGAGAGAAATTTCCTTTGAGATTTTGACTTAAAATAGAAGTCTTTGAGAAAAAAATCACCTTAAAAAAAGTCTTTTAGAAAACACTTTAAGAGAAAACACTAAGAGAAATTTCATTTGAGCCTTTCACCTAAAATATAAGTCATTGAGAAAAAAAATTCATTTAGAGTCTTTGAGCCTTTTATAAAACACCGAAAGAAAAATTGCCTTTTAAGCCTTTGACAAAAGAAATGTCTTTGAGAAAAAATTCATTTTAAAAAAAGCCCTTAGAGTCTTAGAGACATAGATAAAACACCTTAAGAGAAATTTCCTTTTGAACCTTTGTTCTAAAAAAAAATTGAGAAAAGAATCACCTTAAAGAAAGTTATTTAGAGTCTTTGAGAGAATACCAAGTAAGAGAAATTTCCTTTCTTAAAACACCTTAAGAGAAATTGCATTTGATTGTTTCAGAAAAAATCTCCTTCAAAAGGTCTCTTAGAAAAATTCTCCTTAAAAAATGTCCCCTAGAAAACATTTTCTAAAGATCTCTATGAAAATGAAAGATGCACAATTATAAATTCACTCAGTTTATAAATAGGATTCAAAAGAGGTTTAATTATTAAAAATGGACCCGCACTAAATAGGGTTCAAAAGAAGTTTAATTATTAAAAGTGGACCTGCACTATGCTGGCAAAACCAAAATATATTTTTGGCCTAAATATTGATGAACGTTAAAATTGATAGCAATTTTAGTGAAAAACTTATTTCATCCGATCTATTTTTCGGCCAAAAAATAGTTTGGCCAAAAACCTATTAACATCTAAAAATTGGCAGGTTTTCACGTTTGTCCAATTTTAGAATGTAAAATTGATGTTCAATAATGCAAAGCCACTTTTGAAAGTGATATCATTATTTTCTTCATTGAATCTACTTTATGTAGGTACCAATTTTATTTTATTTGGTTGAGAAATGATAATTTTAATTCTTTTTGGTTAACCACTGTTTGTTTTGGTTTCATTGCTTACAAAGTTTAGTGAAATGGAAAACCAATAACTTCATAAACACAAAATAAAAAAGATTCAAAAAATTATGGGACTCATGGTTGGAGTGTCTACTTCAAAATGACACTCTCATATTGTTTAGTTTTAGTTTGTTTAGTTTTAGTGGAAATAGAGAGAAATTTCCATTCCCCCTAAACATGTTTATATTCTATGAGCTTTTCACATTGGTCCAATTCAAAAAAATCAAATAATTAGTATATTTACCTATTGGATACAAAATTATAGTCATTTGTTAACACACTCTTTCTAGAATGTTGTTTTTAATAAACAAAATTTCAACAATGAATTCATGCACTTCCGCAACATTATCACTCCTTTCATTTTATAAGAACATACTATCAAACATTTGCTAAATTGACATATCAAATCTTAATTTTAAAAAAAAATAATGAATAGAAAGCTAACATAATTCTTCAAAAATTTTGTTTATACTGTAAAGTGAAATTAAAAACATAAACATAACTTTTGCTTATCTGAAATTGAAAAACATGAGAAAACTAGATTTATTTTCTCATACCCCAAATAAACACCCACATTCATGATTTTACCCATAGGGGAGGATATAAGATGCTAGAGTGCCACGTATTATTTTATTACAGATTGCTGAGATTGAATTGTTTTTTTATTAAAAAGCTCATCCTAATATTAGTTCACTCCAGAGGGAGAAAATTTTAAATTAAAGTATATAAAATCTAAGTGTCATCTAGTACATTAAAGAACACCCTTTTCAACTAACAGTAGACATGTATTTTAGCCTCATTGTGGCAGGCTATAAGGGCTTCACATATAAACAAAAGTATACCACTGTACAAAATTCAAAATTCAAAGAGATACTGGCTCTACCAAGGCTATCCTCAGATTTCGTACCGTTTGGAGTGTCGTATGTTTCATTTTGAAAATTAAAACCAATTTTTTTTTGTATTTTCGTTTAGGTTGGATTATGTACGTGGATGAGAGACATTTATAGATTTTGGATAAATATATAACGGGATTCATTAATGTGAAATTTGACTTTGTGTGTAGCAGATTGAATTTAAGGGAGTTATTTAGTCTCCATAACATGACGCTGAATTTTAAGCATTTGTAGGAAGTTCCTGAGTTCTTTGAATATTTTATTCTTTCCATTTATTGCATCCAAGATGGGAAGATGGAAGGATTATTGCAAACAAAAAACAACAGTGCCGTCATGATGAAATTGAATATAATGAGGCATGAATCCACAGTGGTTTCCCCAGTTGAGGCTTCAGAAAATCATGTCTATTTTATTTCCAATGTTGTTCAAAACATGTTGGCATAGTTCAAACTGTGTATTGTTTCCAGGGAAGCGAGGAGATGGAGAATGTGAGGCCATGCGATGTGATACGAGAGTCTTTGAGGAAGGTGTTAATTACTTATTATCCTCTTGCAGGAAGACTTGGTATCGACCCATAAGGGAAGCTGAACGTTCATTGCACATGCGAGGGGGCCATGTTTGCTGAAGTTGATATGGACTGTGTAATCAAGAACATTGGAGATATGACGAAGCCAGATCCTTTCTAAGATGGAATGTCTTGTTTACAATATTCCTGGTGCCAAAAATATATCAGAAATACCCCCACTTATTGTCGAGGCTTCCATTTTCTCAGTTTGAAAGCTAGTTGAAGCATAAGCAGTTCGAGCAGATCAATATGATAAACCAGTCCTTCTAGGTACAATTCCAGAAAAAGTGGAGTAAATCCATAATATGGTATGTGAACTTTCAGTCCTTCTAGGTACAATTCCAGAAGAAGTGGAGTAAATCCTAACCCTTACTTTGTTTAGCACCCATTTATTTACTAAATCCATAATATGGTATGTGACCTTTCAGTCTTTGAAGTGAAGTTCAAATATATTGTTGATAACAGAGACGCCATATTCGATATGGAGGGTGGGATGTTGTCTTTGAGTTTGTTTGAATCAAGACAGAGGGAGGACAGATTCGATAACATACTGAGAGAATCTGATATGCTTCCTGTGAACCTAAATGATGGCAGCTTTAATTATTTTTAAATTCTGAAAATTAAAATCACTTCTCCAGGGTTTATGTCCTATCATAGGCTTCATAAACCAATAAATGATGGCAGCTTTAATTATTTTTAAATTCTGAAAATTAAAATCACTTCTCCAGGGTTTATGTCCTATCATAGGCTTCATAAACCAATAAATGATGGCAGCTTTAATTATTTTTAAATTCTGAAAATTAAAATCACTTCTCCAGGGTTTATGTCCTATCATAGGCTTCATAAACCAATAAAAGATGGCAGCTTTAATTATTTTTAAATTCTGAAAATTAAAATCACTTCTCCAAGGTTTATGTCCTATCATAGGCTTCATAAACCAATAAAAGAACTTAGATTAATATTTAAACAAAAATATTGAATTTATTTTAATTTTTCAAATATTATGATTAATATAAAAATTGTACAATGAATAAAAATTATGTCTAAAAAATAAATGAATAAAAATCAATTTGACTTAACAAAAAGTATATATGGATGCTTTGCCATGAAATAATAATAATAATATTAATCAAATTGATGAACACCTCCTCCTTATCAATTCTACTTTTAAATTTTAAAACCTATTTTCTTCGAATATAAGAAAACATCTTAAAATCCAAAGCACTCTTAAAAATGTGGTTTTTCTTCAATAATAATATTATCCTTAAAAAAAAGTTAAAATCCAAAGCGCTCTTAAAAATGTGGTTGACAATTTAACAACTGATCTATACAAATTATAAAATTAAATTTATAAATATACAAAACATATATACATTTTACGAGCTTAATTTAGGAATATACAAAACATACATACACTTTAGAAACTTCATTTTCATATGAATACATTTCAAAATCTATTTGAATATATTTATAAATTTTAAATAAAGAAAACAAAGCAAAATGATTTGGGGAATCTATTTTAATAGTCCATAAGACTGAGCACATCGGATTGTCTCGTCAAAAATGTCTTCCAAGCCATATTTGTAAGAAAATCCCATATCCAAAAGTTTCTTGGAAGAAGTTGCCACAAGAACACCATTATCATCTTCACCGTTGCTTCTGTAATGATAACCCCAATTATCCCCGTTATGAATAAATGTAAATATGACAGAAAGAGATCCAGGTGATGGCAAAATTCACTGTAAATATGACAGAAAGAGATCCAGGTGATGGCAAAATTCACTTACTTGAATTGCGGATTGAAATGTGGATAGCGTTTATGAATGAAGACTGCAAGCTG
Organism: Larix kaempferi; assembly: GCA_027924585.1. Lineage (NCBI taxonomy): Eukaryota > Viridiplantae > Streptophyta > Pinopsida > Pinales > Pinaceae > Larix > Larix kaempferi. The sequence goes on along the minus strand of BSBM01000994.1, from coordinate 19,261,052 downwards.
GGAAACAGTGAGGGAGATAGCAGAGCAAATATGTCGACCTTCTACATTTGGTTGCTCCATCAAAAATATATGAGCCTCACATACATCGTCAATGTGAACTAATGGTATTGATCCATAAATGGACTCGGTCAACTTTAGCATTTCAGAGTTGCCTGTAATATTTTGAACCTAAGTTATAATACTATCATTGCTGTTTTAAACTAAAAGAATTTAGATCTCTATGTACCCAAAAATTCAAATAGATCAGCCAAGAAAAAGTGAGCTATCAGTAGCCTTCTTTCTATTCGTGGCTTGCTTGGTTACCTTCGACAAGGAGTTTAAGGAAGCGAAAAGCATATACTTAAAATATTAAAGATGAAGTCTAAACTTGCTACCATTCAGAATTTCTGGTAAATTTTTGGTGTGATCTTTTTTTTTAGAAAACCAGATTTTATGTTGTTTAAATGGTGATTTTGAATTCATTTTAAAAAGTAGGGATTTAATTTTAAATCCATAGATAGATTTAACCTCCTCAAAAACCTAAAATTCTATTAACAAATTCCAAATAAATAATTAAAAATACATTAACTACCTGTAATCGGACCTAATATCTGTAAACATGAATACGGAAATGTTGAAGTAATGGCAGGTCCGGCGACGTAAGCCGGTCCAATTGTCACAACCTTCATTTGGCCATTATTTAATCCATACTCAATCGCTGCTTTCTCCGCCAAAGTCTTGGCCACGCAATAAAACTACACACATAATAATAATAGGTTATGCTATATTTGAGATACAAATTTATATATATATATATATATGTTTGTTGATATCTTTTTTTACATGACAAACTGAATTATACTCACACCAAGAGAATCTTGTTTCCTTCTCATGAAATCCACAGGAGACCATCTTGACTCGTCCAGAGAGGAGCAACTGATAAGTTCCCCTTCCTCATTCAGCGGACAGGCTGCTACCACTGACGAAGTATAAACCACGCGCCTCACAGATTTAGCACGTGAACAGGACTTCAATACGTTCAATACTCCTTCCAAGGCAGGTTGAACGAAATCATCCTGTTCCACGATTTATAATTTATTTGAAGCTTATGTGACAAGAAGATTAACATAAATTTATGTAGATCCATCTCTGTTTTCTTTTGAACTGCTTTTAATGCTTTGCATACTTCACAAATCAAAATCAAAGGTTAAGATAAATCTAGATGCTTCCTAAATACCTCAGAGGTCTTGGAGAAGTCCATAGGACTAGCCACGTGGAACACCCCTTCACAGCTCTCCAGCGCGGAATCAAAGGCGCCCTCTTCGCATAAATCTGCTTGGAAGAGCCTCAGTCTCTCTGCAGCCCCAGGCAGGGACAGCAGAGGTCCAGTTTGTGCCTCGTTTTCTGCATGCATGAAAATATCACATTAGCCCACCGCTAATTTAATTTATTATACGATGATCGGTACTCTAACTGTAAAATTAACTGATTAATAAGGGCAAGAACAATCTAAGAGTAAAATACATACTTGGGTTTCTAAGGGTGGCGTTGACAGTGTAGCCTCGTTGGAGAAGATTCTTGACGAGCCATGATCCGATATACCCTCCTGCTCCTGTAACGCACACCCTCACGCCCTCTCTGCCTTCGTCGATTTGCATCTTTCTGCTCGGGACAGGAAATAACGCAAAATTTTCCTTTGATATGTGTACCCCTTTGAAGGTTTTTACCTGTCGAAGGAGTTTGGCCTTACCCAAAACGTAAGGACTTCAGCTGTTCCCGAGCATATCTGTGTGCACCTTCGACCAGTAATCACTGTTCCAAATTCAATCCACACGTTTGGTTTACGTCTTAAATGTTCACGTAATTTGGTCATCATGAAATGACCATTTCATTTGACAAAGTATAACAGTTTTTTGTGGAGGATGGGCACTCTCACTTACTGCAGTGCTGGCTGATCTCCAATTGCAGTGCAGTTGATCTTTAATTTTGATCTCGTATAAATTAAATTTGGTTTATCAGATTTTAAGAAAAAATGAAGAAGAGAATTATTTGGTTTGCTTTAAAATTTTATTTCAATTGATATCAAAATTTGCTCCATCAAAATTTTTAAATTTCACTAGATTTTTTTTAAATCTTGCCTCCAATCATTGTCAACCATCATTGTCAAGCTTTGCTAAAATTCTTTAACTTACCATAGGATGAGTGTCGCCATCATTTGCATTTAGAATTGATGCGAAGCCCAAATCTCTCAGGATAATTAAGTTTCATATTTACCAAGTCCTCTCATTCAGATCAAATTCCCAAAGGTATCGAATAAACCTTTCATTATTTTTAAAAGGTTTTAGTTTTATTATAACTATATATTAAAAATGCTAAAATATATTATTTTATTCATAAGCCTTTTTAATATAAGTTTTTTTTTTTAAATACCGTTGAAAATTTCATATAACCTTTATGTTGAAGCCATGAAAGGTTTTGACGTTAGTTATAAAGGTTTTCCAACCCAAGTTCAAGTGCCAAGTGCATCAAGTATTGGGTTCTTTCAAATATGTGACAAGTATTGATGAGGAGTAATAAGCACTCAAGTTCAATGTCAAAAGCCAAGCTGAAAGCCTGATGAAAGCCGAGCCTAAAGCCACTAATGTCAATTGGGCATTCAGACGCCAAGTGGTGGGCATTTTTAAATACACATTTCACTGCCACCTCGATATATTAATGCGAGATGGCAAATGTCAGAAGCATTGAGAGGATTCACGTTCAAATCACAATGAACGCCAGCATGTGAATTAATGGTTAAAATAAAATGCCAACGATGCATCATAAAAACACTACACCAAGTACTCTGTACAAGGGGATACAATAATATAATCTCCAGAATCGCAAGGCTGGTATTTCATTGTCTTCAAAGATGGATTGAGCATTGGTTGAAACTCTTTTGAGTTGCACATTTCAGTTAATGTTTCTATGTTCAAAATGCATAATTAACCTACCAGATAAAAGTGCCAGAGTACGCCCATGACTTTTCAATATACAAAGGTTAGTGGATATCCAAATTTTCACATTCTTTTTGGTTTGGTTGTCAAGCCTTCATCACAAGTGTCCAAGCATCAAATTCACTCTACAACCAATTCAAAACAGAGAAGGGAAGTATTTGGGCTACATTTGTGGGAGACAGAACATCAGTTATAGAGATGAAGATTTCATTTGATCAAGAATTCCTCCAGCAGTGTCAAATAATGATAGCAAGCAAGCAAAACATGTGGCAGGATTCTAGAAGAAAGCATATCGATGGCAGATCAAAAGTTAAAGGAAAATTCTATATTTAAAGGAGAAAAATCAGCAGCAGTCTTAGATTTGAGCAGAAAATGATCGAAGATTGATATTTTCTTTAAAAAGTATGATAGGTGGCAGAGCTTTGAATGGTAAAGAATCAGTCCTAGGATTTCAGGAATACAATCAAATCAACTCCAAATTCTAAGGCATCAATTTAGACAGAAATTCTTGCATCTAAGGACAAGGACACAGTCGAGCAACTAATCCCAGATTCAAAAGGAATCCGACTCCAACTGTTCGATATTCTTTGCATATTATTCGAGACTGTTTTTACCTTTAGTTGTTAGAATTTCATTCCAAAATGTCAGTAACAGTTCAGGTTATGTAATGGTTATATATTCCATGAATTTGCAATGTAAAAGGGGAGTTCCAGCCAAGGGGCTGTGAGAGAATTGTAAAGGGATCGAGACGGGTATTATGGAAAGTCTTAGACCATGCTTAGTTGTTTCTTATGATATCTTGTTAATTTGAAAATGAGATCTTGTCTTTTATGAACCAGGTTTAGTGATCATTGAGTTTGAATATGCTATGGTTTTGTTAAAATTGTCACGGTAATGAATTTATTCATATCGACGTTTTCTTTGCGAATGCTCGTTACTATTGTTGAATGTTCATTCATCTATGTTTGGAATGTTTTTCTGAACATAGTTCTTCATCTTAACATATGATTGAACTGTTTGTTCCTTATGTTATTAATCATCTTTGAACCTCAGGCATCTTTGATATCATCCTCGTTTCAATTCAGCTATCCATCATATTCAAAGGGACTGATGTTTTCAGCGATCTTATGTCTTCTCTATGTTTATTTATCTCTCGACTCCTTTACACCAGCCATCCCAACTACTCCATCTAAATCAATTATTTTGACTTGAGCATTAAGATGTGTTAGCCATGCTCTCTCTGCAGTCGGAGTGCATCTTTTCTCCTAACATCTTTTGGCATCGTTGCCAGGGAATGAAAGAGAAGATTATCTTCCATGGAAGAATAACAACGATTAGATCCATCTCTTGATGGTGGACATGAGCGGGACACTAACTTGACTGCAATTTTCTACCTCGCGACTCCAACTTCATCACATATGAATTTATTGGCGACTCCACTGCTTTGAAATGGATAAGATTCTTGCTCAGAGGTATGCATTTTGTGATTTCTCAAGTATATCGGGTTTTCCAAATCTCGTACCTAATAGATATGAATGGGAAGGTTCCCTTCCCAGATTGAGAGGAGAAGATTGGAAAGTAACAGTTGAACACTTGCTGGATTTCCATGATTTTATTCATTGTAATCATGCATGAGGATGTTCAGATCAAGCTTTCCAACTATTCATTGGAGGGAGCAGCTCGAGATTGGTGGAGATCTCTTTCGGCTGCCAGTGTCAATTCTTTGAAAAGTTTTCATGCAGTCTTTCATTTGTTTTGCAAAGAGAGATTTTCAGCTGATTTCCTTTATCAAGAATGTTGTTATGAATTCGATTTGTTGAGTAAAAAAATAGATAGTCATATAGAGTATGCTCATGTTGAAGAGTATGTTGTAGTAAAAGACACTTTTCATAATGATCGATCAAGAAGTTGATGATCTTCAAAGTGATAGCCAGATTGTAGATACTTTTGACATTGTATCAAGTGTATCTACTGTTTTAAGTTGTCGTGAAAATCAAACTGTTTCCTTTGATTATTCAAATGATAATGAGCAGAGCGATATATCAACATGTGACAGTTTTGGATCTGAGCCACAGGAATATGATGAAGGTGATAAGGAAGGATTATATGAGCAATTGTTAGTGGCACAGAAATTCTAGCTTGTATGGGTCCCACTTCCTCCATGTGTCTTCATGATCAAATGCCACTTTGATTTTCCATTGTATATATTTATTTAGCTCATTTATTAAATATTTATGCTCTTCTAATGTCCACACATAATTTATTATCTTTCTTATTCCAAATCCCAAAGCTTCAACCCCCAACTAAGGAAACTAGTAATTTTCCTCTTTGGCAATTATTTGACTCTTAGAATCAATTTGACAAATTCTCATGCATATGACTAATGGGCTTAGGCCATTGTGACCCAATGCAAAATTTGGGACATGACAAATCCTCCCTTCCCAATATTGCTTGTCCTCAAGAAATTTCAAACATGGGTGTTGAAGAACCTGCTTCCCGTATAATTCTTTGAAGTTGTCACTGAATTGCCCAACCTTGAGTCTTTGAGATTCCATGAAGGTTTTAGAGAGGAACCACCATGTTTGTTGATGCACTACTCTAATTAAAATCGCTTTATTAAGTGGAGAATCCATCCCCCATATTACGTGTTTCCCCAAAAAATTGAAACCAATGAGACTAAGAATTATCCCAGGGTCCCATTGCTTGTATTGCACTCCAACAATTAGAGGTGCTCTCCAGTTCATAGTTCTTGGATCCCATTTTCCTGTATGCATTCTTCCCAACATCATGAGTACAAAATATATATCATCTAAGTACATAACAACATAATGAAAATGATCATCAAGAAGATGCTTCATCAAAGAAATGCGAAAGTGCTTATACCTCCAAGCAAGTAGACCACCATTTTCCAAGTGCATACAAGCATCAAGTAACCAATCAAATCTGCTCCATTGACATAGGTGAGGATCCCATGCCCTATAATGCTGCTCCAAAAGGATGTGATGTGCATCAAAATATTCAGCCATGTATTCTTTCATCCAAGAAGTGGATGAAGAATCTCCACTAAAATCTAAACCAAATAATGAGTAGAAAAAACAATGAGACTTCAAATGACTCAAAGAAGTCTCACCCATACATCCTTGAATTTGAGAATCATAAAGATATAACAAGGTATGTGGTTGCCAACAAAAATATTCTCTAATCATATATCTATTCACCCAAGTGTTGGATGAAGTTCCTCCAACATCAAGTGAACCAAGTGTTGAGCAAAAAAAAAACATGAGTCTTCAAGTGACTCAAATGCATATCATAGGTGCATCCATGTAGATGTGCATCATCATAAAGTAACAAATGATGTTGGTGCAAATGTGAGTAAGAATGTGCTCCAACCATGTCATCATAAAAGATAAATTTAGGAGTTCCATACTCCTCATGTGGCATTATAAAAAGAACCCTTTTACCCATACTTCATTGAGACTAATGCTGCAAAACATGGAATTGTACGATATAGGAGAATGAACTAACTCACCCAAATGATCAAAAAGTGCAGAAGTTTCATCATGGGAAGGATCCATTTGGGTAGTATCATGCAAATCCTTCAAAAGTGTGAAACCTTTGTCATAGATTGGTTCCAATGCAGAGGAATCATGCTCTCCTTTAAAAATTGCATAACCTTCATCAAGAGACAATTCAAGTTCATATTCCACCACATCAAGTGTTTGGATCTCTTCAAGTTCATCTTCAAACACATCAAGCACATTCAAATTTTCACATTTAAAATCATCCACCATGTCATGATAATCCTCCAAACAATCTACCATTTGACAATCTGGAACATAGGAGGAAAAACAAGTATCTTGCAACTTTTTAAGAAGTTGCTCATTTTGAATTGTGAGCTTATGATTATCCTCATTATTCTTCAAGTGTGCCTCATGTAACAATTCATTAAGCTCAAACAAATGGTTTCTATCAAGAAGCAAAGACATGAAATTACCTTTGATGTGGCACATTGCTCTTTGAATCTTCTCCATGTTTTCAAGAAAGAATGTTTCCTCCAATGAAGTAGCTCTCCAACAAGAATTTGACACCAATGCTCGAGTGTCATGGAGAATGATAAAGGACTCTTGGATCTTCTTTTCATTCATATTCAAAGACCCTTCAAGAAAATGAGGCTCTTCTAAATAAACCTCCTCATCTTCTTCTTTCTTACTTGGACCAACTTCATGAAGCTCAAGTGGTGATGGAGAAGTTGATCTTGTTTCTTCTTCAACTGCTACAAGGTCTTGATTTTCATGCTTAAGGGAATTTTGGATTGCGGCAATAGTGTCAAAAGTGATCTCTATGTCATAGACATAGAGGTGTGAACACCCATCAGTAGGTACTCATTCATAGTTCATGCATCCATCAATAGATTCTCCTTGATTCATGTCCAAGGTAGAATGTGTTTCTAAATGATCTTCAATATTTTCAATAGGATATTCTTCAAGTTCTTGGGACGTATCTTCATCTTTCTCCTTCAAGCAATCTGATGTACCTTTCCCCTTGGTTTCCTTAATATCAATACATTTCGAATCTCTTTTTGAAGAGTACCCAAGAAGTCTCCCCCAGAAGGAAATACCTGCATTCCCTAAAGATTCAGATTTTTCATTGCTCTTTTCACTCACACACATGTGATTTTCTCTCCAAGGTCTTTTACAAGAAGGGTATAAACTTTTTTTCACTAACTCTACATCTTCATTTTTGGGCCTATTTGCAAACACCCAATCAGCAAAGTCTTCGAAAGGAGGGGGCTTATATTTACTTTTCTTATACAAATCAAGATATGCCTGATATTGTTGGGAAAGGTTTTATATGTTTCTCTCCATCTTTGTAACTCATTCATAAAATCCTCCTTTGATGGTGTGTCATATTCATATTTATCATACATATGGTCATAATGATAATCTTCATTCCTCCTGAAATTGTAAGAAGTGTTGCACTGATATACCCAACCATGGTCTGCAAATTTGGGACAAGTTTGGGACAAAACTAGTCAATTTGGGAAGTGGAAAACCCCCCTAGATCTTGGAACAAATCTCTTCCAAACACTATACAACCTCCAATAATGGTTGGTATGAGACTTGTCTTATTATATGACATTAATTAAAGTATATTTGCAGTATTAGATGTGGTTTTGTGGTCAAATAGGTATCCAAGAAAACTCAGGGAATTTACTAGTAATTTGGAGGCTCAAACCCCTAATAATAGATGGCTCTAATTAGCTCCAAATGCTTTCAAATTGCTCCAAATGCTTAAGTTCTGAACATTAAATTTGTAATAATCATCAATGTAAGTCCATACATCGTAAATATATCAGAGAAACATTCTTCAATTCGAAATCATCATCAGTACATTGGCATACATCAATCTAGTGGGGGAATGGTAACTGTTTGCTCAATAATCATCAATTTTACATACAACCACTTGATATTTCAACCTGAAACTTTCTGGAGATGAAGAACAGAGTATTTAATTCATATTATAAAATAAATGGGGCATTAGAAACTCCCCGAAGAGTACAATAGCTCACCAAAAACGTCCTCCTTAAGGATCAAGAATATGCAAGGAAAATTGAAAATGGTTGAAGGAATGAGCTGCAATAGAATAAACCATGATTTTCCCTGTAGCTTACACCTGCAACAAATGAATCCATTAAAGCTCCAAATGAAAGGTCTAAATGGCATTTCCAATTACCAACTTGGATGGGAATCCTTCACCCTCGAAATTGGCTAAGGCAAGAAACTAGTCATCCACTAGCTCTCCCTCTTCACAAATGCAATTGCAAATTCTCAAAATGATCAAAAGTTGATTTCATTCTTTTCTCTTGACATTTATAAAGTTTACAAGATCTCTATGGGTCGAATTCTTTCCAAGAGAAGCATTCCAACTCAAGTTGAGAAGAGATTCCAAAGAATGCCACTTGTACAACAATTCCTAGTCTCCCACTTCCACCAAATCACATGTGGAAGCATCTTAGCTTCCCTAACTCCCTTGAGCGACCTATTGGAGTTTAGTTTTAACCCTGACATATCATATATGTCATATGTCATCCTTCAAGTATGATTTGTGTCATAGCATCTTCATCATTGTTTTCATAGAGCTAGGGAATCTAGTCCAAGTGTCTCACTAGCTCCAAAATGCCTCTTCCTCTTCCATGGGAGTTACATTTCCACTCCAATTCAACCTTAATTGATTCATGCCAAGTATATTGACCTTCCAACTCATCCAAATACCCTTGGTCTTCTTATGGATTCAAAATGACAAGAGGAGGATGCCCACGGGGGGTTCACCAGTGAGGCAATATCATATCACGTCCATTCATATCGGGGGGTTGAATACTCTTAAAAACCTCAAAAATATATTGCCCCGTATTAAGGGGTCAAGGGGGGTTTTTAATTTGACATAGTAATATAAATATTGGGGGTTATTTTATTTGGGAGTGTTGAGGAATAACCTCCAAATCGTGTGATGGATTCATACGTCCAAATTACAAGATCGATTCATACCCACCTAAAACTTACGGACCTTCCATTTTTATTTGATATTGCTTATGATTCTAAGTTTTGCTTAAATTTGATAATAGTGTACCAATGATAATATTGATGGAATTCTCTTTGGATTATTGTCCTTGAGCAATCCTCATTTAATAGCTCATTTAGGCTTGGTTTGAATTGATGTTATATTGTTTTTCATCTTTAAGTTAAGAGATGTAGTTAAATGGGAGTTCTTGACTTGAACAATTGTATTGTATTTTTGTAGGAATTCAAGTAAACGATTAAACTCTTCATTTTTTAGGTTAGGGTTGAGGTGGGAATTGAGATTCAATTAAACCTTGCTCCACGACAACCAAGAAAAGCAAGATCAAACTTTCTTGGTTCACTGGAACCATGAAAAGTTAGATCAATGTCTCTTGACTAATTATTTATTTCAACTTTTTATATTCTTCTTTAATATTTTCACATTGCCAGGTAGGAATAGTTGTTAGATTGAGTTATATTTGGCACATTCATAATTGTAATTTCAATTCTTATATGCAAGGCATCTGTCTTAATATTATATTGGAATTAACATGAACATAGGTGAAACTCTAAATCCTTATTTACATACCATATGTGTTATCGTTACCATGAAATGGTATCATATAAGTTTCACTATCTATGCATATTTATAACTATTGCATGCTTGAAGCCTAACAATGGATATTTTCCCCTATCCTTTAAAGATTAAAAAAAAAAAAACTAGATATAACCCAAGATAAGGTAACTAAATGTTGTTAATTCTTGTGATTGCAAGAATAAATGTAGAGGAAGTGGAGGCAATTGATTGGATCTTGTGAATGACCCAAATCCAAGCTATGCACATGATCATATGGTGTTATTGAAAAGTAAAAGGAATTGTTCTATGTTCATTTGGGTTCAAACATTAATGATGTTTGTTCTGATAGGAAGGTAGGGGCGTCCTTCCAAAAAAGGGTTTCAATTTTGAATTTTTATGGAGATTAATTTATTAAGCTTATAGAAAACATGAGTTCTCTATGGCTATATTTGTATTTACGTGATATAAAATTGATAGATTGGCAGGTTGTGGTGTGAAACATTTTCAATTATCATATTTTCTAAGCATTGCACTAATAATTGGACTATCGGTCTTTTACATTCTTTGTTATCATTGATCTCTTGACTAGGTTGCGTTTTATGCATTTTGTCTTCCCCGATACTATTTATTTCGGTTTTCCACTCTCCAATGCTACAAACTGATCAGTCGCCCATGCAATCCTAGTGGGATCATTATTAGCATTATACTATTATTTTATTTAGCATCTTGCTTGCTTATACTAAGATGTGCCAGGGATCCCATTTGTTACAACTTGATAATATGATATAAAGGGGTGTTAAAAATGGGTTGATAAAAATGGATACCTACAATATCTGGTGAAACTAGGGGTTTTCTTAATTGGAAAGGCATATTGGGAGAGGGGTTCAACAATACAATTTTAGTATGCATTTTCCAATATTTAGTGAAATTAGGGGTATTCTTTAATATCATGCGAACGATCGTGCTATGTAACAAGTTCACCAAGTGAACTCCCCGTGAGGATGCCACGTGGCACATAAAATCTAGCTTGTGTGGGTCCCACTTCCTCCATGTGTTTTCATGATCAAATGCCACTTTGATTTTCCATTGTATATATTTATTTAGATCTTTATTAAATATTTGTGCTCTTCTAATGTCCACAAATCATTTATTATCATTCTTATTCCAAATCCCAAAGCTTCCACCCCCAACTAAGAAAACTAGTAATTTTCCTCTTTGGCAATTATTTGACCCTTAGCATCAATTTGACAAATTCTCATGAATATGACCAATGGTCTTAGGCCATTGTGACCCGATGAAAAATTTGGTACATGAAAGAATCAGTCCTAGGATTTCAGGAATATGTAATCAAATCAACTCCACATTCTAAGGTATCAATTGAGATAGAATTTTTTCATCTAAGGACAAGGACACGGTCGAGCAACTAATGCCAGATTCAAAAGGAATCTGACTCCAACTGTTCAATATTCTTTGCATATTATTAGAGATTGTTTTTAGCTTTAGTTGTTTTTACAATTTCATTCCAAAATTTTTGTAACAGTTCAGGTTATGTAATGGTTATATATTCCATGAATTTTCAATGTGAAAGGGGAGTTCCAGCCGAGAGCCTGTGAGATAATTGTAAAGGGATCGATATGGGTATTATGGAAAGTCTTAGACCATGCTCTATTATTTCTTATGATATCCTGTTAATTTGAATATGAGATCTTGTATTTTATGAACCTGGTTTAGTGATCATTGAGTTTGAATATTCTATGGTTTTGTTAAAATTGTCACGGTAATGAATTTATTCATTTCGATGTTTTCTTTGCAAATGATCGTTACTGTGGTTGAATGTTCATTCATCTATGTTTGGAATGTTTTTCTGAACATATTTATTCATCTTAACATATGATTGAACTGTTTTTTCCTTATGTTATTAATCAGCTTTGAACCTCAGGCATCTTTGATATCATACTCGTTTCAATTCAGCTATCCATCATATTCACATAGGCTGATGTTTTCAGCGATCTTACGTCTTCTCTATGTTTATTTATCTTGAATACTTTACACCAGCCATCCCAACTACTTCATCTAAATCAATTATTTTGACCTGAGTAGTAAGATGTGCTTGCCATGCTCTCTTTGCAATCGGAGTGCATCTTTTAGCACTAACAATTCATATGCTCAAAAAGCTTGAAAAGAAGCTTTCCTAGCTCATTATAGTTTTGACAAGTTAGGAAGTTAAAAAGGTTTGAATTATAACAAATAGTATGAAATTGACATTTAATGTGGGTGTAAGCAGAGCACTCTAAGAGAAAGTGATTTCATATTCAATTCTCATATAGACTCACAAAGATGAGAATTGACTAGCATCCTGTTTCACTTCGAATCTCATGAGAGTTCATTCTTATCTTGGTTATATTAATTTTCTTCTAGGATATCTTGGCTAGTTAATATCGAGATATACTTCTGAACTTCGAGATTAGGGTTAATGACCTCATTATAGTATCTTAATTTTATTTTCACCTCTAATTCTTTGGTACCATATTTTCTCTATAAACTTATATGTAATAATATTTTTGACATTAATGATATTCTGCCAAGTGTCATTTTCATCAATGCTCCAATGGTTTAACCAAGCCATGGTACCTTGTGGAGACTTTCATTTTTGTGGAATTTAGAATGTAGAATCTCAAATATAGTTATCAAAGTCCATACAATTCTAGAGTTTCAAAGATACTTACATCATAATACACACCATAGTTACCAAGTTGAATTAGAATTAGAATTCAAATTCTATTCAATATGGAAAAAAATTGGCTACCAAAAATCTAATATTACAAAATCTTCTTACAAATATTAACATATATTATTTTTTTCAAAGTCTAGATAATCAAAATTGATAACTATGATTGCAATGTATAAAACACTTTAAATGGGTGTAGTCTAAATATTCTACTTTTCAACTTTATTTTCTCATAGTTTTGTTAGAAATCTGTAAAAAATATTAGAATGGAATATATTAGTTATGGAAATTGCATAAAATGGGTGCCACGAGGGTGTTTTGAGGTTGTTGAATCTACAATTTGAACACTTTCAAAATATTTATTTTTCCAAAAACAATTAAAGATTTTGACCAAAACCCACCATAAAATCCAAAAAGTAGAATAAATAGTCTGCTCATTTTAAATGTCAAGATGTTGACATGCCAATAGCCTAAGAAACCGGATTCGCTCAAAACCCTCAGCGTGTCGCGTCGGGATCGAATCGGACACGATTCGGTCTAAATTCGTGTCCGATTCGAACTTTGAGCGAATCCGTTCTCAGGACACAATGGGAAAATGAATTGGACTCGAAATGTGAGCATGTCCCGACTGTTGGACACGAACTGAGAAAACAGGACACGTAAATCGCGGAAAAAGGCATCCGGGTTTGCTTTAAAACAAAATTTTGGCTTTCTTTTTGTCATTTGCAAGGAAGCAATTGGTTGAGAGTGAGTGATTCGTGAATACTGAATCGTGATTTTTGAATGACAATGTGTAATCATTAATGTGTTTTTATTCTAATTTCTATTGAATATTTGTAAATGTTCTAGTTTCTAAAGATTTTTGGATCTATATGTCTATATTTTTAAATTTTAATATATTTAAAAATATATATATATGTATATAAAATGTGTCCTACGTGTCTTGATTCCGGGGGTCATCGTGTCCGTGTCGGACTCTCATATTTTCGTGTCCTTCGTGTCCCGTGTCCCCGTGTCAGGTGACTTAGCCAATAGCACTACCAAAACCTCCAGTTCACTCAAAATTCAATTGATTTATTTTTTTTCTTATTCAAAACGTGAAAGACTCATAAAATCATATAACTCAACCACCAAATGTCAAATAATTAAAACATTGTTTATGAATTAACGTTTCTACAAAATTCCTATTAAAACTTACAAATGTTATCATGATGATAAAACTGAATATCCAAAATGATATTAAGGTGTATTTCTCATCTCATCACCATCATCATCATAGGGTGTATGGAATCATGATTGAATTTGGAAAAGTTGGAACCTAATTGTTTATTCAAAATTATTAACGAAAGTTAAAATGTTATGATCATGATAATAAATGAAGAGCCAAAATTATTTGATCCACATCTCTATCATCATCATTCATGTTGGTGTATTTAGTCATGATAAAGACAACATCACTGCTAGCACTCTCCTCTCGAATATCTCTAAGCAAGACATCATCCTCATCGATGTAATGTGTGGATGTGGAAGTTGATCCCAAAACTGGTTCTTGTGAAGTTGGACTAGACACACTAAAAACACGGAGAACCTCACATATTTCCTTGAAGTGGATGTCTTTCCCTCCAAATATTTCATTCACAAGTGTAAATTGGAATGAATGCTATCCAAGTTATTCAATTTGTTAGCTCCTAAATGGTTTCTCTTCTTGTGATAGATGAAATCATGTGTTCTCCAACTCCTCTCACATGTTGATGCACTAGTGACCTTATTTTTTAACATAAAATTAATATTATATCAGTACAATAATTCACATACGTAATAATTTGCAAGGGCACATAAAAGTTAAAAACAAGTGTGATACACTACATACTTGATTGAACAACACCAATGCAGATGTTTGCAATTGAGGTGTCTCATATCCATGGAGAAACCACCAATTAGAAAGCATGGTGACCTTTGTATGGGACATATATCATATTGCCCTAATCGTAGTGAAATCATGGCTAATCACTTGCCTATATGATGTTGATTTTACTTGTATCTGGTCTTGTGTCTCAGGATCAAGATATACCTCTCCATACATCTATAAAATCCATCCATGATATCTGTTAGGAACCCATGTCAACCCTTCTCTTTACTTTGTTAGTATATTGTTGTTGGATGCATATGCTTTGTAAGTCGTCCCGTAGTAATTATTGATCCATAGTTTGTGTTATTGTTGTTGGGTGCATAAGCTTTGTAAGCCGCTCGTAGTATTGTTGATCCATAGTTTGTATTGGCCCATGGTTTTGACCCATAGTATTGGCACCTAGATTTAGTATATAAGTGTGTGTTGAAGCCAATTAAGGCACTGTGAAGTTATTTGTATTGAGCTTGCTCAAAGGAGGTTGCCCCCTCGAAGTGGTCTGCGATCAATAAAAGCGATTCCAAGTTCTGTTATTTCTGCTATCTCGTGCATTTTCATTAATTAATTGTTGCAGGTTCTTCACATCTGGTATCAGAGCAATTTCTTGGGCTTATTGGGTGAAATTTCTGCCAAATTTATTTTTCGCATCTGTTGCAGGTTCGGATTTAGGAATAATCCCTATCCGCTTAATTGTGGGAAGTACTTGGGCATAAGCCCTAAAAATCATTGTGAGTACCACAAGAACCCCAAAGTAGCTGGCCCATTGAGAGGACCTGCCAGGAAAAAAGGGCACCAACCCCTACCTGATTGACTAGTTCCCACCCGTGAGGTAAACCAAGAGCTGTCATTTGTGGCAAAGCGGTTATCAGTTTTACCTGAGCCGTGGAGTGAGGGGTACTGCCCCAATACGCAAGCTGTTAGACAGCATTGGTGGCCGAGTGAATCCCCTGAACCGTTAGGAAGCCGAGCATACAAGGTCCATATCAATTTTCAGTTGATAAATCGCAGATTTCCTCTGTCCAAAACTGTTGCCGATCACTTCTGCGCCGTTTCAGATCTATCTGTTGCCGATCCCTTTCGTGCCATTTCAGATCCATCTGTTGTCGATCCCTTTCATGCCGTTGCAGATCCATCTATTTATGATCCCTTCTGTGCCATAGCAGATCTTTTTTTCCACCATATCTCCCTTGTTTTAACTCAGTTTCCCTTGAAACTTCCCTGACACCCCTGCAATCTCATTTTGCATATTTCATTCCTGAGGACCCTATCCCAAATTCCACTTCCCAACACCATATATTCCACATTTGTCTATTTTTATGGTTTGCCATAACTTCTTTGATTTTCACCCAATCACCTTCAAATTTTACCATAGTGTTCATTTCATATTTCTGCTTCTTTGTCCCTCTCTGCCAAATTTTCTCATTCTTTCACCCTGGTTCTGAAATCCCCCTTTTATGCTTCCCTGTCCCTTTGAAAGTGTCCAAAACCTAATCAAACCCAAATTACCCATCGAATTTTTTCCCAAATCCAGATTTTCTTTTACTAGAACAATTGCAGCCATCCAAACCAAACTCCAGGATCTGGATGAAAATTTTCTTAGCCTCCATCTTCAGCATTTAGCCATGGACAATAACCGACAAACAAAATCTTTTGCAGCCACTGGTTCTCTTTTTGTAGCCACTAGGTTCTCTTCTTCCAACAATTTTCGTGGGCCGAAGCTTGATTTTCCTCGTTTCAATGGTACTGATCCGACTGGATGGATATACCGGGCAGAGCAATATTTTAGTTTGCATAATACTTTTGATGTCCAGAAAGTTCCACTTGCATCATTTCATTTGGAATAGGAAGCCCTTCAATGGTATCGTTGGTACATCAAAGCTCATCACGAGCCAAACTGGATAGATTTTTGCCAACTCCTTTTGCAACGATTTGGTCCTAGTGCTTTTGATGACTTCACAAGAGCACTCACTAAACTTTGCCAAATTGGCACACCGAGAGAGTATTAGAAAGAATTTGAGAAACTGGCCAATCACACAGAAAGATTGTCTGATGAATTCTACAGGAGTTGTTTTATCAGTGGTCTCAAAGATGAAATCCGCTCAGAGGTCAAAATGTTTTGTCCCAACATAATGATGCAAGTCCTAGGGTTGGCTAAGTTGGAAGAGGATAAGATCGCAGCCCAACAACGCTCCAAACCCACCTTTGTTCCCTTCAGAAATATGGGTTCCCAATGACCTCCCATCACACCAGCTCCTCGACCAACCCCTATGAAGCATTTTTCTGAAACAGAGATGCAGGCACGCAGAGAAAAAGGGCTTTGTTATAATTGTGATGAGAAATTCACTCAGGGACATAGATGTGTTCAGTAAAAACTCTATCTCTTGGATGTGGATTCTCCGCCTGCCTCTGAACCTGGTGAAGAAGCTCAAGATACAATAGATGATCAAGTTGACATTCAACACCCGCCTGTTGACCGCCCATCTCAGGACGACCCACCATAGATCTCTCTCCATGATGTAACCGGCGTCACCACCCCACAAACAATGCGGGTCAGGGGTTACTTCAAGAAGCTCCCTCTTACCATACGGATTGATTCTGGTAGCACTCATAACTTCATTGACCCTCGGATTTCCAAACATGCTGATTGTTTTGTCCATCCTTTCTCCAACTTTGAAGTCATGGTTGCCAATGGGGGCACCTTACCTTGCAAAAGAAAGTGTCACAATGTGCATATCTCTCTAGAAGATTATAACCTGCGCTCTGACATGTTTTCCTTGTCCTTTGGCAGATGTGATGTGGTTTTGGGCGTTCAATGGTTACGCACTCTTGGCCCCATTTTATGGGATTTTGCTGAACTTTGGATGCAGTTTTCAATCAATGGGAAACAACACAAATTTACGGGCTTACAACCAGGGCCTCTTCGCATCATTAGTTCACATCGCCTGGAAAAGATCCTTAAGAAGAATTCACATGGTGTCATCGCTCAGCTCCATTCCATTCAGATGCACCCATCAACGGTCTCCACTACTTCCTTGGATAGATATGCAGGGGTCTTTACTGAACCAGTGGGCTTGCAACCTTCCAGAGACCTTTTTGGTAAGAATTTAGCCTCATCTACATCTAAAAAGGAACTGATGTCTATTTTGCATGCAGTATAGAAGTGGAAACCATCCCTATTAGGGAATTATTTCTGCATCAAGAATGGTCTCCAAAGTCTCGAAAATTTCCTGGAACAATGGGTCTCCTCCCCAGCACACCTGAAATGGGTTATCCAACTCATGGGTTTTGCCTATGCGATCACTTACAAGAAGGGTAAAGACAATCCGGTGGCAGATGCTCCTTTTTGCACACTTGATAACCTAGTTTCTCTTACAAATATTTTTTTGCTTGTTCCACATTGGTTGCAATCTGATCAACAGGGTTATCCCTTCTATGAACTCCATACTTCTCCATCATCAGGGCACTATGGTTTCCTCAAAAATTATGACTGGGAACAATGTAACTTCTTTGGCAGGGACTAAAAATGACAATTCAACAGATGGTGGCTGACTGTGATACTTGCCAGCTGAACAAGGGTGAAACGACACTCCTTTTGGGACTGTTCGAACCCTTGCTCATCCCTACATAGATTTGGACAGCTATTTCTATGGATTTCCTTGAAGTGCTCTAGTGGTACAATACCACATCTAAAATGACACCATATGAAGCAGTCTATGGACAGGCACCGCCAGTTCTTCTTCCATACACCCTCAGCAATTCCCCAGTTCAGGAAATTGACTCAGTTCTTCGAAACCGCGATCAGATTCTTCTCATTCTACAGGACAATCTTCACATGGCAAGAATTCGACTGAAACAACACGCCGATCAGCACCGTTATGAGCGCCATTTTCACGCAGCTGATATGGTTCTTCTTCGTCTACAGCCTTCCAAGCAATCCTCCCTGGAACTCAAAAGGCATCAGCTTCTCTCTCACTCTATCACAGAGGCATTAATTCAGTGGCACAGAATGCAACCCGATGATGCTATAGGGGAACCACTCCTTCAAATTCCGCATCAATTTCCACATCTAAAGCTTTGAGGACAAAGCTTTTTCTAAGGGAGAGGGGATGTTAGGAACTCATGTCAACCCTTCTCTTTACTTTGTCAGCATATTGTTGTTGGACGCATATGCTTTGTAAGTCGTCCCGTAATAATTGTTGATCCATAGTTTGTGTTATTGTTGTTGGGCACATATGCTTTGTAGGCCGCCCGTAGTATTTGTTGATCCATAGTTTGTATTGTCCCATGGTTTTGACCCATAGTATTGGCACCTAGATTTAGTATATAAGTGTGTGTTGAGACCAATGAAGGCACCGTGAAGTTATTTGTATTGAGCTTTCTCAAAGGAGGTTGCCCCCTCGAAGTGGCCTGCGATCAAAAAAGGCGATTTGGAGTTCTGTTATTTCTGCTATCTCGTGTATTTTCATTAATTTATTGTTGCAGGTTCTTCACAATATCTCCATCCTTAGGCACATGAAAGTAATTAGGTCCTAGGAAAATCCTTTTAGCATGCAATGGCCTATGCAACATACACCACCTTTTGTCCATAATGAACCATATTGGTTTATATATTGATTGATCATCATTAGATATTGACATTATGTGTTATTTTTTCTTATCCTAGCCCTACTATACAAAACTCATCCATGCAACATTAGAATCAACCATCCTCAATATTTGTACAATAGGTTGACAAATGGAGATAATTTGTTTTGTACATGACCAAAATATTTCACTAAAAATTGTATTCTCTACTTGTTTACTACCTTCTAAACTTGAAAATGGATTATTCAACCACTCTCCATTGCATGCAAATGATCTCAATACAAAATTTTCCTCTACTACTCTCTGTAATGCAATGAAATGGGTGGAAGACCTAGTGTCATGAGGTCTAAGTAAAATTTTAGTTTTGTATTTTCGAAATAACTCAAACTCAGTCAAGGATTGAGAATGAATTTCACCATTTGACTTGCTTGAGATATATTTTACTGAACCCAACCTATTTTACCAATATCATGGAGGTCTAGATCAATATGATGTGCAACACAAGGTGTCCAAAACAAATTAGATAAATGATCCACCAATAGTTTACCGACTCAAATGAAATTGGTTCCATTATCAATGACAACTTGAACCACATTGTCCTCTCGGATGGATAAGATAGTGTCCCTCTATATCAAATAAGTATTCAACAATTTTTTTTTGTTCATACATTCAATGGTAGACAAAGAAATCACTCCTTAAGAAGAACAAGCAAAGGTGTTCACAAGAGGTCTTAACTGACAATATGTCCAACCATCACTAACCAGAGTGCATCTAGAAATGGCCCATGAATCACTTATAGGTTTAATTATTTCCTTTATTCTATGTTTTCTCCTATCAAGTCCTTTGGTCCGAATACTTTCAAAGCTTGGAAGATCATATGTGGGACCAAAATGGCCAACCTGCTTTAACATATTTTAGAACATTTTCCTTTTAATAGTCTTAAAAGAGACATTACAACCAATGAAAAATTCATACTTAACAACATCACCTTCCTCATTTCTCTCCAATTGCTTCCAATCTTTCTTTAATGTTTGTTACGTTGGATCAATATCTAGCAAAGTAGGATATTTTTGTGATCTATATGGCATAGCAAGTGTTGTATATGCCATGAATGGCGGGGAATAACTTGGTGTTGAATTGAAAACATGTTCTCTTCCCATGAGTGTATCTTGCATTTTTTTTTCTTCTTTTACCACCTTTACTTGCTTGTGAGAATTGATTTATTCATTTAAACTCTCTCTCACATTTGGAAAACTTTCCTTACATGATGTCGCTCCTCCATGAGCTCCACCAAAAATATTGAGTAAATGATCTCTTGCTCAGGTCATTGACATCTCACAAGTATTATTGCATAGCTTACAAAATATTTTTACTTCACTCTTCTTTCAAGGTATTTCCATTCAAGAAGTTAGATCTAGGTGGCATTATCTTTCTATAGAAGTTCTCAGATTTTATTGTTGAGAAGAAAGAACACATACATTTACATTTAGTAAACTATATTTGCATAGATTCAGTAAATGCACATGAAAAAATGCTACAATTTATAAACACTAAAATAAAAAAATTGAAGGTTTTCTTAGTGGAACAAGGTAATAAATACAAAACTAAAAATATCAATTTGCATGGGATGGATGTTTTTTTAGTGGAACTAGAAAATAAAATCCTAGGAATACTATTTACCCCAATGCTGCTTAGAAATGATAAATACCTTCATATTTTAAAAGTGTAATAGGGAAATAAGTGAATCATAAAATCCCCAAAATATCATTTTGCAATTTTGTATTAGTTGTAGGGGATATCAAAGTGTTTGGAAATACATACCTAGAGTATTTTTAGTAGAACGGTAATCTCATGCTTGTGCTTGGAATCGCATGCTTGTGTTGAGATAGATACTCCCAATTTTTTATTTCAGTATTAAAAAAAATGAGCTACCATCACTTCAAAGGATAACATTGCTAGTTTAATAGCCACCAACCCCCATGATTTGTGAATAAGGATGCATCACTAGTTTGGTTTTCCTGTTGCTCCTCTTAGTAATTAGAAGCAACCCAACAACTAGAAATGTGATTAACAATCTTCTTTCATCTCTTGTGTTGCCTAAAACTTATGTTTTCCTTAAAATTTGTGTGTTTGTGTGCAAAGAATTTCATTTTTTCTTTGGATAATTGAGAGAAATAAATGATTTGTAGGAACTATTGTAAATTTTGGGGTGTTTCCTATTTTTGTTTGCTTAAATGGGAGAAATGCATGCTTTGCAAAAGTTATTGCATATTTTTTTGGGCAAATTGGGACTTTTGTAGGTTTTTTGGGGCTTCCTATTAAGAAACTAGTAAGCCTAGCTCTTCAAACTGTATCAAATCCAATTTTGGGTGAATTCATAGCCAAATCTAATCGAATTTTCAAAAATATCAGCTAGATTTGGTCAAATTTAGTAACTACAATACACATGATACCCCTATATATTGTAAAATATATACATTGAGTTAACATCATAGAAAAATTCACCTTACACCTAATCTTCCATGTAATAAATAAGTGAACGTGACTGCACTAATTACAAATAAAAAAATTGTGTGCTTGTCATACGGGAACTCCCAAATTATGTGATTCATTAGCTCAGCTTGTTGATCAAATTCCATTAAAAATTCCATCCTTTATCAATGTGGCCTTGGATTGAACCCCTTCACCATCTAAAAATATAATTCCTTCAATTGGTGGTGCTAGTGTTAGTGGATCTGGTAATAAATATAATTAAAATAGAATCCCAAAAACCTAGTAGAATCAAAATCCTCATGACCCATTATGGATTACCCTATGCCTATTTTTTAATAGTTTGTTTTAAATATGGTGTGAAGTGATTCTTTGATTCATTTACTTTCAAATCATATGTTGTTGAAATACGCATGGGCTGACTCAGGTTCGACGAAGATATTGTATCCCCAACAAAATAACCCCTTTTACTGGCCCTTTCGGCATCAACCTGCGAACAGGCTGAAGTCTCACCCAAAGAAAAGATGGGGGGCTCTAGAATTAGGTTTCTGTAACCGTGGCGATGCACAGATGTGGAAAATGACCTTCCAATGCGTTTCCTTACTTAGCATATACTTAACCTAACAATATCAACCTGTGACTTCGCACTTCGCAGTTATCAACAACCTATAGACTTCGTTGAATCATTGTTGTATTTACTCTTATAACTATGCATTCATCACACTTAATGTTACTCCGCAACATTCATACACATGTGTCCCGATTACTCACGGGGGATTCACTCAATAAACTGCTATCATAGCACGTTCGTTCGTGGCATATGAAACAATACCCCTAATTTCACTAAATAATGGAAAATACCTTCCAAAATCGTTTTTTTTACCCCCTCCCAATATGCCTTCCCAATTTTAAAAAACCCCTATTTTCACTAGATATTGTATGTATCAATTTTTTCATTAACATTTTTTATACCCCTTTATATTTCTACCTAGTATATTGATATGATACCCCTCTTATGACCTCACATGCATTCTACAATGCACCTTGCTTCTTTGGATGTATATTGTGGATGCACATTACTTCACCACAATGCAATTACTCAACCGCATATCATTATGATATGCAACATCTAATGGTCTAATGAAGAGATAGGAGATCACTTCTTGTATGTCACTAGAGCCAATGCATATAGTATAACATTTAGATTGCATGTCGCAGTTCCCCAAATGCGGACTAAGCCTATTGTGGGACTAGGTATCCAAGCCCCCAGGGCCTGTAATGAGCTCTAGGAGGCTGACTA
The DNA here is from genome assembly GCA_027924585.1 of Larix kaempferi. Classification (NCBI taxonomy): domain Eukaryota; kingdom Viridiplantae; phylum Streptophyta; class Pinopsida; order Pinales; family Pinaceae; genus Larix; species Larix kaempferi. Next base: position 19,237,938 of record BSBM01000994.1, on the reverse strand, counting down.
AACCTCCCAAGGCCTGTAATAGGCACGAGTGGTTGGGTATTCAAGACCCCAAGGCCTATCGAGGGCCTTTAATAGGCCCTAGAGGCTTAGAGCCTCCCAAGGCTATTGGTAACATCTGGCTGAGTGTTATTGGTAACAATTGGCTGTCAATGACCACTGTCTGTCTACTATGATTGACTGGAAACCCACTTCACCATGAAATCCCTGGCCTGAAGCATGCCTCAAAATGTGATTTCCCTGCATACTAGTAAGCCTGATCCTTGCCTCAACCCGATTTCTCATCCGACCGTGATCCCGCCATCTCCATTTGGCGGATATTTGTCATCTCGCCCATATAAAAAAGACCCCAAAGTATTTTTGTATTGTTACATTAAATTAAAAAAACCCTTTGCCCCTTAATATATAAGCAATATAATTTTTAGATTTTCATGAATATTTAATACCGCAATATGAATGAACATGATATTATATTGCCTTCTATTGAAGCCCCCGTGCGATTACTTAACATATGATTTCCATTAACATACATACGAAAGTAATTTTCATAAACATACTATAACATGAACACAAAACGCATCATAGATTCATATGTTAGGATATTCCTATACTCCATCCTAGTCCCACCAGTATTTTGATCATTTACATTTTCAGTCATGCATGCACCTTTAGGGTTTGCATGCATCCCAGTCATCAGTCCAGCCCCTAGCCCTCAGTTAGCCAGCCCCCAGGAGCTTCTCACTATTCAGTTTTAGCCCTCAAGTTGCTTAATGCGCCCTTCTTCCTTGATTTTAGGGAGCAACTCGTCCTTCTTCACCTACCAATCTAGTTGTCACTCAGTTACACTTAGTTACACTCAGTTATAGTCAGTTACACTGAGTTACACTTAGTTACACTGAGTTACACTTAGTTACACCTACCAGACTCAATTTGACTGATGGTTGATAGTTACTTGAGAATTGATGACTCCACTGATGACGATGAAGACTTCCAGTTGTGCTCCGATGATCATGAGGACACCTAGTTGCGCTCCGATGACACTCTATTGATCTTATGATCACTCTGAGAGGCTAATTCGAATTGCCACCTTGGGCATTCGAATCCTCTCTACCATTGTACTATTTATTTGTCCATATTGTGATTAATTAACTAGTGTGTGTGAAGTATTATTGCTTCTATCCCAGTTCTACTGTACCATATTATTATGTTTCTCATTATACTGTATTGATCACTCTTCTTCTATTTTCCTTCTTAATCATAACTACTCTTGTGAGGTATACATCATCTCTTAGATCTGCTATGAGGATTTTCACATCATACACATAACACATGGATTTACGTGGTTCACCCCCCATATGGGAGATACGTCCACGGGAACTGTTCTTATATTACTTGGAAGGGGTAACAGTTCCAGTCGACGCACTCAGCTACAGACTCTTCTCTATAATAGATCTCTGCACACTCAATTGGAGAGTCTTTTCTCTCTTAGATATAAATCTACAACCAAAATAGCAACAACACTATATGTCGAAATAATATCCAACCCTTCCTTATACAAAATTTCCCTTTCTATAGATGTTCCCAAAGGTTACATAGTACAATAACTATGGTCCAACCCCCATAATACCCTTAAACCCAAAAAATCATGGTTCTCCTTTCGACCACGCTTTGCTTTAAATTTGTTATCCTTTTGCGCTGCTTCTTTTGATTCTGATAGTCGCAGTTCTGATCGCGCGGCTCTGACTCTACATTGGCGCGTCCTTTGCACCATTCAACTTCTTTACTCTCTGCTCCTGTAGCTATCAGGTCATCGCTTGATTCTTAACTGCTTCAAATACCTATGGTTGTCCTTAGTAATTCCTCTTTACTAAGGGTACAGGTCCTTTACTGTCAACTTCGCTTCGCTCCATACCCTCATCCCGGGAATTATAAAGTTGCTTCTCCCAAAAATGGTCAATGTTACGCCTTACCTAACTGTACTTCACTATCAAAACTTCCTGTACTTGATCTACTCCCAAAAGGCCCCTAACACTTACTTGTGGCTCATCCCCGAGCCACTTACACTTGGCTTCTTCGACTGCACATCACTTGGGATGTTCGTCTTAGCATCAAATTCCTGAAAAGTTGCGCTCAACTTTGCAATTGCTTCCTTAGTCTCTTGCTTGTATTCTTTGATCGTATCGAGCATCATCTCCGATATGGGTTCTTGCATTTGATCCTTTACTATACTCTCTATCGTGCGGAGTACTTGCAATTTTTACTCGATTTATTCAAAGAGTGTCAATGCTTCTTCTTGCATAGGTTGTAACTTCAACGAAGTTTCAACTTCTTTTATCCTTAGTTCCTTCAATTCCTTCTAAATTTCTTTCGTTTCTATGACCTTCTGGATCCTTTGCCTTGGTGGAAAATATTTCATGGTCGTGTTCATAGAATCAAGGTCCTTCTGCCTCTTCTGAACTTCATCCTGAATTTTCTGTAACTCGGAATCCTCTTGCAATATAGCCCAAACCTTAGTGACTTCTTCTAGCAAGTCTTAACACCTCGCAACTTCTACAGAGATCTTCTCAATTGATGCCTTCAATTATTCGGCTCTTGCTAATTTTTCCTCTTGCAGAGTCCCAAGTTGTTGCTGAGACTCTAAGTCAACAATATTTTCCTTGTACACAGTCTCCATATCTTCCATTTTTGCTTTGAGATTGTCCATGGAAACACCAATCTTAAGAATGGTTGCTTCCACTTCCGACTCCTCTTCGCAATCTGGTATCTTCGCACAAACTTCTGCTATTGTTTTCTTCAAATTTTTCTGCTTCTCCTAAGCATTTTCTAGTTCCTTGGTCTTTAGTGTGCATTCATTCTTCAGTTCTTTATAACTATCTTCCAACTTCAGATGTTGGTTATATGAAATCATATCTCTATCTCCAATTTCCTCCACAACCTGCAGATGCAGATTATGTAGTCCTTCAATGGGAAACATTCCCACGGTGATATCCAGGTGTGAGATATGCTTCGCACCTTCAATTAGTTCATTCGACAGGAATATCACGTTCATCGACTCTATGTGAACTAGTCAAGGTTTCATTGTCAATGCTGGTGCTTTTCTTTTTCTTTGGCTTGACTCCTCTGGCCTGTCTTCAGAGTCTGATTCTCTTACCAAGTCTCTCTGGACTTGTTCTACTCTTGCCACCATACTATTCAGTTCTGCGATGCTCTCTATCATGCTCACTTGGAGTTCCTCTTGCTTGCTTTCTTTTATTGCGAGTGTCTCTTCAAGATACTCATGGACTTGAGCTTCGATGCAATTGTAATCATCATCATGCAACTGTGCATCGTGCAAAGTCTTACTTTCTTATTCTTTGTTTGCGATCCCTCTGGTACGGCTGTGTCGGGATTCTTCCTCTTCTCTCCTCCTAGAAAATCAGTAGTTTGTTGATGTTCTTGTCCATCATCTTGTTCATGTTCTTGACCATTTATTGGCTCTTCTTATTGGTCTTGGGTGTCACTTCCATTTGCGCTTTCCTCTGATGTAGTGATCAATGTCTCTGGCGCATCAATCTTCCACTCTGGAAGATAATATTCAATGATAAGATAAATCTTATGCACATCTAGTTGGTATTGTCTCTCAAACCATTCTAGCGTTAGTGGGTCTCTAGGATGAATAAAAATAAAGTGAAGGTCGTCTTTGACTCTCATCTTGCGAATATACGCTGCTATGATTTCCTTAGGAATACGCGAAGTGCGCTTGATTACTTCACATAGCTACTCATAATATGTATACAACTGTGCATTATTAGTTTTTGAATTTTCAGCTTCGAATTGGCCCACATGTTCGCATATCTGAGTCCTCAACAGTCTCCAACGAACGTTGATACATTGTGTTGATACTTATGCTCTTTCCAGCTTACGAACACGATCAAGACTAACAGCCAGCTATAATGGAATTGATTTCCATTGTCTTGCATATCCGCAACATCATCAAGGAACTCATTCAGAAGGTAACTTTCCCAATTATACTAGAGTCCATCCTTGGCCTTCGCAGCTAAGGAGATCGTAGTGGCCGGCGCCTCGATCGGTCTACATTTCCTTAGTAATTTCCCTACGAGCAGTTGAACCGTGAACCTCGTGGCAACATCCTTGATCTGATTTGCTTGATAGCCATGGGATCCTTCTACCAAGCCAAATTCACTCTTCATCCTTCTTGCAAGCTCTTTGTCTTTGTTCTTTCCTACAAACTCTGTTGCAGGGTCAACGCCTCTTTTGCTCAAGTGCGTAATCATATAGATCAAGTCTATGTTGATATCAATATTGTGGTCTAACCACAAGTAACCCTGGTGCGTACATGAGAACAATGTGTGCACAACCGCTGTGAGCTCTGGGCTTCTGTCAAAATGTAGAATTCACAACAAATTCAACAATCCTGATGGATGCAATGGCGCAATCCAGTCTTGCACTTGAATTGTTGTTTTCTTACTGGTTTCATCATGTCTCCTGCACATGTACTGGTCCGACTGAAATTGTGGGTACTTTGTTGATTGTAGAAAGTCATGATCTGCGAACTTGCATTCGGGAATTTTTCCTAGCAAGTTCTCCTTCTCACGCACATGAATCGACATGGGTGGTAGCGAGATATCGTATTGCGGATTATTCTTGAATATCACAACTGGCGCATTATCTCTTCTTGAAGGGATGTACTCATGTACCAACAAAATTGGCCTCTCGGGAGGTCGCTCTGGCAGATTCTCCTTTGTAATTTCTGTTGCCTTCGGCTTCTCTTTCTCACTAGTCTTTTGCTTATCTTTATGCTTTTTCTCCGATATATTTCGCGGTGACGCTCTAAAGGTTCCACCTCTCTTTGGGAATGTTTTCTTTACTGGCGTCTTCATGATTCCTTCCAAACCAGAATGTTGGAATTCTCTTAATATCTCAACTAGGATTTCTTTTTCAGACATACACTATCGGATTACTCTTGCTCTTGACTGGTAAAAGCTTGGAAATTACACGTGGTAAAAATTAGAGGTCACGATAAAACCGATAACTATGTGATCCTTATTATTTATAGGCACATCTTCACTAAGGCGCACCCAAAAATGACTAAGTTAACATTAAATGCCATGTCTGTTGGAAAAATATTGCTTAGATATTAGTCCTTTCCCTTCATTTAATGTGTCTTCAATGGACAAATGTGCCTTAAAAACAGAAAAAAATACGGTTCCCAAAAGTATTGTACACTGGCTACTTTCCAAAAAAAACTGTAACGACTAGTTTTCTCTAGCTTCACTGACGGTTAGGTAAGTGGCAAGGTTCACTTCCCTTCTTTCTGATTGAACTTCACAGTGCTACTCCCTTCTTTTACTTCACAACTTGACTTGCTATGTGTGCTTTCCAGCACGTCTTCCTATATTGTAAAACTACACATTTTAACAAAACTATTGTGTGCAGACTCTGCACTCTGTTTTAGTGTCCAATTTCAACTGTACTTGACACTTAAAACATTTTTGCATTTTTTAACTTCTGCTTATAGGAATAGGGCCATCCATGTAAGGCTTTAGTCTACTTCCATTAAAAAGACCTTGCAAATTTTCTCCAAGAATGTTGCTAGCTGAACTACTCCTACATTAATGACATGTTTGACAATGTATGGCCCTCACTAGTGCATTTGAAATTTTCCAGAAAACTTCATAAAATTTCATCATACAGCAGGACAAGGTATCCTACCTGGAATAATTTATTCTTTATGTGTCTATCATGCCATACCTTTTCTCTATATTTCTGGACTTGTTAGTGAAAACCTGCAATGAAGCCGTCTTCCTCCAATCCAATCAACTATAATAGTATTTCATCCATTGTCTCATTATTATCCATATATGTGAATGTTGCAATTCTCAAGCTTGGTACTATATATTCCATGGGCATGACAGCTTCATCTCCATATGATAATCTGAAAGGTGTATGTCCTGTCAAATTTTTACAAGTTGTTCTATATGCCCATAATACTGTTGGAATTCTAAGATCCTAATCATCCATGTTTGTATTGCATACTTTGGTCAATGCATTCTCCAATACTTTATTAAAAGCTTGTACAACGCCATTAGCTTGTGGATGATATGGTGTGGATGATGGTGTAGAACTTCTCCTTTTGGGACTCTTATGTAAAATTAGTATATAAGGAGGAATGTTTCTCTTAGTAAGAGGTTGGGAATTTCGGAATTGCAATTCAGCCGGAGTTCGGACTGAAGATACTCTGTTTATTAGAGTCATTGTAATTTTTGTACAAGACTTCTCTATTCAGGAAAGTTATCTTTTAATTCACCTCCTATTGTTCTTCAAATTTCTTTGGGAATTGTTGAGTTAATGTTTCAAATTTGTCATCGATCATGCGTTTAATCTTTTGCAGGATATTTTGTTAATGTATAAGATCTCTCATATTGATTTTTCTGTATGTGTGGATTATGTTCAAAACTGTTCTGTTAAATTTCTTTAATTGAACGTTTTCACTTTTATATTTCTGCAAATGATTTGATGTAATTAAATATGTATAATCAAATGTTAATTTTTCAATTAGCACAATGATTACAGATTAGATATTTGAATACACTTAACACTTTGAAGAATTGTCAATTAATTTCTTAATTGATAAAACTTTAATTAACAATTGAAGAACCCGAAGACATTTCTGTTTAAGGTTTAACTACTTGTTCATCACACTTCAACTCTTATCTGCACAACATCAAATTCTCCTTTTAGGTCATATATGACTTAGAATAGATCCTTTCCTTAGGTAGTTTAAGTTAGATTTTAGTAACAAGCTTTCACACTTAGTTTTCCTTGATGGGAAAATTTATCTTTTGAGATCAAATCTTTTACTCATAGAGTGCCAACGGAGGCCAAATATCTGTGGGTGATTACCATCCCAAATAGCTCGAGGATAGGGTAACTCTTGCATAGGGTTAACTAAATCCTTTGGCTGGGTTTTCATCCCCTGTTGTGTGCATTGGAACCCATTCCAGCACTTTGCACTCACCCTGCACCCCCGAGGCATCAACAAATGTCGCTAGAAGGAGGGCAACTAGTAAAACATGCCTAAGCAAACTACTAATAAGCCTCCTCCAGCAAGTACTTCAACAATTCAAACCTGAAGCCAGACTAGGGCTTCAACATCTGAACTACCAACTTATCCACAACCTACAATTCTCCCTGTCACGTCTACACAACCTACGGTTATACCCGTTACACTGGTGACGCAACAGGAGAATAGAGGAGATATCATTTTCACGTCACCTACAAGGGGACCCATTTTGTTAGAGCAGATATTGAAAACATCCGTCGATAGGGTTTTAAGAGCAGAACAATGACTTGCCGATCGAAGAAGACGCAGCCTGGCAGCTCTAAACTTAGAAAGTACTTTGCAGGCTAGCGATCGGGAAGACAAGCAAGTTCCCACCTCACAGACCAGTGATCCACAGGTTCAGCATACCAATAGTTTTAACACAGAGGATCAACATACAACTGATCAACCATCTGAAAACCAAGACCTAGTTAATCGATCAGATTCTCTTGAATTTAACCATGAGACCACTCACACAGCAACACAAGGTCAACCAAATCTTGGAGCCAGTGGTCCACCACCGTCCCCTCCTTCATATTCATCATCTTCCTCAAATGAAGGGAATTCTTCTTGTTCATCATCTGAAGAAGAAGAAGAAGAACCTCCAATGGCTAGTGAAGGTCAAAACAGACCTTGGCTTGACCAAGGTGCAGTTTTCATATTAGGAGATCAACATAGATTACCAAAGAATCCTGAGAAATGGCTGCCTAAATACAACCCTGATGACAAGATACCTACGTTGGACCACATAAAAAATTTCATGCAGGAAATCAGGCTTAGAAGTGTGGTACATGAGGATGTAGTATGTAGACTCTTTCCCTACACTTTTGAGGGTAGAGCGGCCACTTGGTATTTTGCTTTGCAAGCCCAATCTATAACTTCCTGGGATGAATTCAAGAAACATTTTACCCAGAAATTAGGGGATGACAAAACACCGCAAGATCTTGTATTAGAATTATCCTCCATGAAAGCCAAAGGAAAAGAAAGGGTAAAAGACTTTAACCAAAGGTTTTCATATCTCAAAAACAGAATTCTTGCCAATCTTCTTCCTGCTAAAGAATTATTGGTAGCTTATTATGAAAAGGGCCTGCCTTCCCCTATTCGAATATGGGTCAAAAGGGCACAGAAGGGTACTCTAATGCAAGCTTTTGATGAAGCAATCCAAGTTGAAAAAGACATCTTTTGTCTGGAAGACAGCCCTGAATCCTCAGAAGAACAACCTTCCACTTCCAGAAAGAAAATTGAGATTATCCCTAAACCCACAGTCCAGAACAAGGATTCATTTGATTTGACTGACATGAAAAAATTCCTTCAGAAGATGTCAAATGAGATGGTGGACTTGAAGAAGGACACTAATGATAATTAGAATCAGAACAGAGGTTTTGTAAGGCCACCGTTTAGGAGACCTTGCCAGCCTCCACAAAATCCACCACCACCAAATCCAGCATATGCACTCACAAACGAGGAACTTTTTTCTATTTTTAGAGAATTGGAAGCAAAATCTCAATTCACCCCTGACACTTTGAATGATCAAACTACCTCGGATCCTCCACTACCTGAGAAAGAAGCAGAAGATGATCCACAGGTTGACGCTGTGGGTTGCTTTTTGGAGCTTCCTATGTGTGAAGAAGAAGAAGAACCTGGGGTAGTGTGTAACACACAACATCCTTATAACACAAGGTCAAGACCACAGCCACCTCAAGAACCTTCATCTTCTTCCCCCATTCTCACAAGAAACCAGACCATCCCACAGAAGGATATTGTCCTCCCTCAAATGGAGTACAACCTGGTTGAAGACTTAAAAAGGGTCAAAGCAAATATCTCTCTATTTGAGCTACTCAAGATTCCTGCTATGAGGGATTCTTTACCTAAAATCATGATAGTCAAGCAACCTAGAGAGTCACTGAATAATAACTTAGACTCTATCACTAAAACTGATGATCAGAAACCAGCAAGTAAGAGAACTCCTCCTTTCTTGCTTACTTTTGAGATTTTCAACCGGAATGTACACAACTGCATGATAGATTCGGGAGCATCATCAAATGTGATGCCCCTCTCTGTTTGCAGAAAATTGAACGCAACGTGGGAATCCTGTCCAACCCAGATTGTGCAACTTGACAGATCCAAAGTCAGAGTGGTTGGTAAATTGAGAAATGTTCTGCTCACGTTGTTAGCTGATCCTAGGATCCATCAGATAGTTGATATTGTGATAGCTGACATACCAGAAGCTTATGGGATGTGGTTAAGCAGGGACTAGTCAGAGAAACTTAAAGGTTACTTTGCAACCGACTGGTCCCATTTATGGTTGCCTTACAATGGTCAACCAAATAAAATTAAGATCAGTAGAGAACCTTTTATGAAACAGACAGTTACTGATCTTAATGATTCAAGTGAACCTGCTGGTTATCTCACCTCTCGTGGAGGGCAATTTACATTCGATACCTTTTTCGGTGAATTCCCAGCTAATGCCTCACTAGAAGAAAGCATCCAAAGCGAATCACATATCACTCAGGTTACTTCTGTACCTTTTCTGGTGAAATTGTGCATAATGTATATAATGTGAATACGAATTTTAGATTAGACTCTGTCTCCTGGACTTTATTTTTCGATGGCTCTAAGTCCAAGGAGGGAGCTGGAGCGGGTTGTGTTCTTATCAATCCTACAGGAATAAAATTCATGATTGCTTGCCGGTTAGAATTTGATTGCACTAATAATGTAGCCAAATATGAAGCTCTTGTGCAGGGTCTCAAGAAGGCCGTTGATTTAGGTGTACAAGCAATAGAATGCTATGGAGACTCCAAAATTATAGTCAAACAAGTCAGGAATAAAATACACTGCTTATCCCCACGTTTGGCTAATTATCAAAAGTTGGTAAGAGAACTAACCAACTCATTTTCGGCATTCAATATTAAATCAATTCCCAGGTCACAAAATTTTGATGCAGACCTGTTAGCAAATACAACGTCTAGACTGATCCCGCTAGAAAGTCTATCTCCTCAAACTTTTTCTATTGAATTGATGTACAGACCATCCATTCTAGATAATGTGACTAATTGGAAAGTGTTTGATGATGACCGATAGATATTTGACTTCCTCACTGCTCAGGATACGTTTCAAGACATGGCTATCGATGAAGCAGAACATGAAAAGTCTCTCACTGATTCTTCAAAATCCCGAAGTTTGTGATCAATCTAGAAAAGTTTTATGATCTGCAAGAAAAGTTAAAATCTCAAACTAATTGTAAAACTCAAAGCTCATCCTTGAACTATGAGCAGGTCAACCTAGGCACCGAACAAGAACCTCGTTTCATCAAATTGGGAGTTGATTGTACCCCTGAAGAACGCAAAGCCATTATTGCATTGTGTAAACAGTATAAGGATGTTTTCACCTGGACGTATGACGAGCTGAAAATGTTTGACACTGGCGTCATGTTTCATAATATTCCCATGAAACCAGAGGTCTAGCCATTTCAACAAAAGTTGCGGAAGATGCACCCCAGTTTGGAGCCTTCTATAAAAAAGGAGCTGGAGAAGCTGCTCATTGCTCGAATTATGTTTCCGGTCAAGCACACTCAATGGATCGCTAATTTAGTACCTGTCCGTAACAAAAGCGGTGAAATTCGACTGTGTGTCGATTTCAGAAACCTAAATCGGGCTTCTGAGAAAGACAACTATCCTGTTCCACCAATGGAGCAGATTCTTCAAAAGTTAGCTGGGTCAGAAATGTTTTCCCTCTTAGATGGTTTTTTGGGGTATAACCAGGTCATGGTTGCCCCGGACGATCAATTGAAAACAGCTTTTAGGACCCCATGGGGTACTTTTGCTACAGACGGATGCACCCCAGTTTGGAGCCTTCTGTAAAAAAGGCGTTGGAGAAGCTGCTCACTGCTCGAATTATGTTTCTGGTCAAGCACACTCAATGGATCGCTAATTTAGTACCTGTCCGTAAGAAAAGCAGTGAAATTCGACTGTTGCGGAAGATGCACCCCAGTTTGGATCCTTCTATAAAAAAAGGAGCTGGAGAAGATGCTCACTTCTCGAATTATGTTTCCGGTCCAGCACACTTAATGGATTGCTAATTTAGTACCTATCCGTAAGAAAAGCGGTGAAATTCGACCGTGTGTCGATTTCAGAAACCTAAATCGGGCTTCTGAGAAAGACAACTATCCTGTTCCACCAATGGAGCAGATTCTTCAAAAGGTAGCCGGGTCAGAAATGTTTTCCCTCTTAGATGGTTTTTCGGGGTATAACCAGGTCATGGTTGCCCCGGACGATCAATTGAAAACAGCTTTTAGGACCCCATGGGGTACTTTTGCCTACAGACGGATGCCTTTCGGGTTGATCAACGCAGGAGCTACTTTTCAGAGAGCTATGGACATAGCTTTCCGAAGGTTAATGCATAATTCTATCGTTGTTTACCTTGATGATATGACTATTTATTCTAAAAAATGACATGAACATGTGTTTGCTTTGAAACAAGTTTTTGATCGCTGCAGGAAATTTGGTATTTCTCTCAACCCGAAGAAATCTATTTTTGAAGTAACAGAAGGAAAGCTTCTGGGCTTCATTGTTTTAAAAGAAGGTATGATTATCGACCCTGAACATACAGAGGCTATTTCAAAGATTGGCTTACCAGGATCATGCAAAGCAATGCAATCCTTCTTAGGTAAGATTAATTTTCTACGTAGATTTGTACCAAATTTTGCTCAGATTGTTAAACCACTACAACTTTTGGTCAAGAAAGATGTGCAGTTTACTTGGTCTCAAGAACAGAGAGATGCATTTATCCGAATTCGAAAGGCCATTGCAGAAGCTCCTGCTCTCATGTCTCCAGATTTTAATCAGGATTTCATTCTTTATACTTTTGCCACTGACTTTTCTTATGCAACTGTCTTAACTAAGAAGCATGACAATGATACTGAAATCCCGATCTCTTTTATGAGCTCAACATTCAAAGGTGCAGAGCTTAAATACTCTCAGATCGATAAACAAGCTTATGCGATTTATAAATCCATCAAACATTATAGACCCTACTTGTTGAAGTCTCGAACCAAAGTCATTGTTCCATATTCTGCTATTAGAAATGTCCTCATCCAAAAAGAATTAGGAGAAAATAGGGCCCATTGGATGACCGCACTACAAGAATATGATCTTGAAATCATATCGGCTAAAATTGTCAAAGGCCAAGGCCTCTGTCTTCTCACTGTGCAATCCAACGACCCTGCATAGCAGCAGTCCGAATGGGATCATGAGGAAGAAATTCCCTCAAGTGTTGTCAATGTTATCGATGCCCTGACATCGGAATGGTACGATGATATCAAATTTTTTCTGAACCATGGGTTTGCTCCCGAAACCCTTGATTTTAAGAAAAGATGAGCTTTAAGACTGAAATCTGCTCCGTATCAATTCATTGATCAAGTTCTTTTTAGGAAAAATTATGATGGAGTATTTCTTAGATGCTTGGAAAAACATGAAACTGATGACATTTTGTATCAATTTCATGCAGGTCCTACTAGATGCCATTTTTCAGGAGAGACTACGGCACACAAGATTCTTAGGGTCGGATATCATTGGACCACGTTGTTTAAAGATGCTTATGCTTATGTGAGAAAGTGTGAGCCGTGCCAAAAATGCACATGGAAGTTTAGGAAACCTGCATTTCCTTTACAATCGGTTACAATTCAGTTTCCATTTCAACAGTGGAGACTAGATTTTGTTGAACCTATAAATGCTCCTTCATCCCTCCAACATAAGTATATCCTCACAGCCACAGACTATTTCACTAGATGGGTGGAGGAAGCTCCTCTCAAACAATGTAATGCTACCCAAGTAATCTCTTTCCTTGATAGTCAGATCGTCACATGGTTTGGCACTCTAGAGTACTTAGTTTTCGATAATGCTTCCTACTTCTCTTCAATCAATATAACTGAATATACCTTTGAGATGGGGATTAAGCTTAAGTTTTCTGCCAATTATTACCCTCAAGGTAATGGTTTGGCTAAGTCATCAAACAAAAACCTGATAAACATTCTCAAGAAGACTGTATCTTCTCATCACAGAGATTGGCACACAATTGTATAATGCATTATGGGCAGATCGAATTACCCTGAAAGCAGCAATTGCAAATTCTCCCTACTGTCTCGTTTATGGCAAAGAAGCCATTCTTCCCACTGATCTTACCATTCCTTCGCTACAATTGGCTCAGTCTATTCAAGAAGATGATTCTTCTCCCCTCCAGCAAAGAATTGACACCCTCTTGAAGCTAGAGGAGGGCAGGGAAACAACCAAGAACAAGTTGTATCATCATCAGCAAATGGTGAAGAGATGATTTGATGAAAAATCTTCATCTGACAAGGAATTTTCTGTTGGTGACCTGGTTCTGAGGTGGGATAAGCAACATAAAGATGAGAATCAGTACACCAAGTTTTAGCGCCTTTGGCTAGGACCTTTCATTATTACAAAAAAGATTGGTCCCAGCATTGTTCAATTACAAACGTTAGAAGGAGTCGTAGACACCTTCCCAGTGAATGTGTCTCTTCTGAAAAAGTATTTTGTTTGAACAATCTAGTGCACTTGTACATAGGTGTGGTTTGTTTTACAATCATTTGTTTTATTGCATTTACATTTTGATTGGTTTTCTTGTTTTGTTTATGTTTTCATTAATAAGGTTTCACACTTGTGGTAATGGCTTACAATCACTTTTCTTAGGAACAATTGCTTCTGAAGCTTCAGCATTGTTATCAATCTTACTTTCTAGCTTTTGATCATAACTTACTCTAAAGAATTAATATTCAATAAGTGTAGTGCCTTTGGATACTTTTTACTTTGATCATTATCTTTCACCTCGCTTTATTTGTGTAATTGAGGTATGGAGGATGGTCATCATTTCTCTATCTGGTGTTTCATGGTTTAACGGCATATCACAATAACCTGACCAGTTCCGATTGCTCATGGATCCTTTTAAAATCACTTTGAATGTAAATTTTATTTAAAATTATAAGTCACGAGTTGGGTGGTCTTGTTATCAAGCCAACCCATTAGGTTCATAGGTGCTTAAAGTGGAATGACATCTTCACATCAAGCCACCACACTTGGAAGATGACTTTCAGTTATCCTGGAAGGTGGAAGATCCTATTACAGGTCGGTCCATTCATGATCCGCAAAGCACTGGTGAGTAACATTATCACTAAATGGTCACCAAGCCATGGTAATGCCTTGTAGCTTATACCAAAATAAACTATTTCCTTCTTATAAGATTTTGTTGTATACAAGAACAGGGGGGTCTTATCACAAGCCAGCCCTGCTATGATCATGGGTTTGACCTTGGACTGGAATTATCACTATGTGGTCACCAAGCCATGATAATTTCTTTTGGTTTTACAACCAGAAGACAAGGAGTCTCTTTATCGAGCTAGCTTGACCAGTTTTCGGATCAGGCCTGTGAATGGTGTTGTTTCATCTAATCACCAAGTTAGTATAGTGGTCTTGTATTAACAAGGTTTTATGTATAAAAATATAAAGAAAAAATATATATACAAAAAAAAAGAGAAAGAAAAGACAAAAGAAAAGATAAAGGAATATATATGTAATCCATAGCGGATCACTGATTAATAAACCAAGGTGATCTGTAATTAGGATATCCATGAGCATTTCTAAGACTGTGCCCAGGTTCAACATAAGCTAGTTTTCAATGATTACATCATGGTAAAGATTTGGTATTACTCTCTAAATATCCTTATCGAATGAGTGTTATCTTTAAAATGGTCATTGTTGAGATCTATCCATTTTCATGTTCATTGCTTGTTGGCTGTTATCTTTTGAGTATCTTCTTTGAATCGAGTTTCAAGAAATAGGTTGATTGACATGTTGTCTTTAGTTGGATTTGATTGCAGAGATAACTGGTTCTTCCCAGCCAGTCACCATTTGTTGTGGCCACAACAGATCCCATGCTTAGCCAAGCATGGGAGCCCCCCCCATTCTTTTTTAGATGCAAAAGTATTTGGGTGAGTCATCTTGAAAATTTCAGGTGTTGATTTTACCTCTAAAATTATTCACCCATGCTTTTGGTCTGCTTGTCTTTAAGAGTTTATCTATTCCTTCCAAAGTGTTTCGGTCTTAAGAAAGCCAAAATTTTGAGTATTTTTGTTAACTTGTATCATCATCCCGAAACCTGCAACCCGATGGCTGCAGGATCATTCTGCAGTAAAATCGGGAAATAATGACTCTGAAACCCGAACCCTGCAATGGCGGCATTCGAATTTCGGGATTGTGTTTTTGGTTTATTTGGTGTGTGTTCCTGAAACCCACAACCCGTAATTTCGGGATGCGTCTTTCGGGATGATTATTTTACTTCACAATTTAAAGGTTTCGAAGTCCGCCACCCGCATAGTCGGTTTTCAGCTTTCGAAAATCTTTTCTCCTGCTGTCATTTTGTGAACCTGCAACCTGCAAATCCGTACTTTTGGGTTTCGGCTTGCGGGATCTTTGAATAAGAATTCTATGTTTTTTGAACCCAATTCCACATTCCGCTTCGGTTAATCTTCGTCATCCGTCTGTTATGATCTCGCGGTCATGTTGATTCTTGGTAATTAGTTAAGTCAGGTTTTGCCACCTTCTCGTTTCCAAACTTGGTTCTACCAGTTATCATTTTCTATCTAATTCACGACAGCGGACACTATTACAAGCCTATCGGTTACTTCATGTTTGATGGATGCCATCTTTCTGCCTTAAGTTTGCTATCTCTGCAGTCAAGCTTTAACATCTTGTCATTTTTTGTTCCATCTCTTAATGATCGGATTTATTACGTGCAAAGAATTGATAGCCCATGTACTGGAACTCCTAGTTCTGACCTTTTGCACATCATCTTTGTCACCATAACCTTCGTCTCCGTTATTGATCACTAGTCATAATTGTTGATGGGAGATTGCTAGTAACGATGTGATTGAAAAGGAAATTCAAAACCATGCGAACAGTAATTGAGCTTGTACTTCGCACAAGCTTAAACTGGAACCTTGGCTTTTTCATGACAATTGAAGTGATTATAATGGATTGAATGGATAAGTTAATCATTGCAGATTGCCCCTGCCCAATTATCATCGACCTGCTGGTTGGCCTTTAAGTAGCAATTAACATGAAAGTTCCAGTTCATCCTTTGCCTTCTGAAACAAAAAACACTTTGTTTGGTTTTCTCCTTATATCCTTTTTAGAATGAATAATATTCATGCAGATGATAATTTTTCTAATGTTCAGGTTGAAAATGAAGAAATCTATCCCTTGTTATATCAAGAAATGTTGTCACCACCTTTTGATGCAGGTGTTCCCGATCTTAGCAGTGGTAGCAGTGAAGAAGACTTTGAAAATTTGTCTGCCTACATTCACAACCTCGAAAAGAAAAGGAAGGAAATTCTGAAAGAATCAACTGATCTCGATACTGATGTTATACAGGACTTTATAATCAATGAAGAACTTGACGTGTCGATTATTGTTACTAAAGTAAATCCTCTAATGGATTTCTCTATTTTCGACAGTGGGTTCCCTGACCCCGAATTTCCTACAGCGGGCGTTCTGCAAGCTACATCACCTATCGGTGCTAGTGAACAATCTGTGATTAAATTATTATGGTTCCACGAGATCTTATCAGATTGAAGAACAAGTCTTTCTTTTGTGAAAGGTGGCGTAAAATCTTTTAAGCTTAAAAATAGCAGGATTTCTTGGATCGATGGTTAGATCAGATTTTGTAATCCCCATGTTGTAGAACTTCTCCTTTTGGGACTCTTATGTAAAATTAGTATATAAGGAGGAATGTTTCTCTTAGTAAGGGGTTGGGAATTTTGGAATTGCAATTCAGCAGGAGTTCGGACTGAAGATACGCTGTTTATCAGAGTCATTGTAATTTTTGTACAAGACTTCTCTATTCAGGAAAGTTATCTTTTAATTCAACTCCTATTGTTCTTCAAACTTCTTTGGGAATTGCTGAATTAATGTTTCAAATTTGTCATCGATCATGCGTTTAATCTTTTGCAGGATATTTTGTTAATGTATAAGATCTCTCATATTGATTTTTCTGTATGTGTGGATTATGTTCGAAACTGTTCTGTTAAATTTCTTTAATTGAACGTTTTCACTTTTATATTTCTACAAATGATTTGATGCAATTAAATATGTATAATCAAATGTTAATTTTTCAATTAGCACAATGATTACTGATTAGATATTTGAATACGCTTAACACTTTGAAGAATTGTCACTTATTTTCTTAATTGATAAAACTATAATTAACAATTGAAAAACCCGAAGACATTTCTTTTAAGGTTTAACTACTTGTTCATCACACTTCAACTCTGATCTACACAACATCAACTTCTCTTTTAGGTCAGATCTGACTTAGAATAGATCCTTTCCTTAGGTAGTTTAAGTTAGATTTTGGTAACAAGCTTTCACACTTAGTTTTCCTTGATTTTTCAATTAGCACAATGATTACTGATTAGATATTTGTATACGCTTAACACTTTGAAGAATTGTCACTTAATTTCTTAATTGATAAAACTATAATTAACAATTGAAAAACCCGAAGACATTTCTGTTTAAGGTTTAACTACTTGTTCATAACACTTCAACTCTGATCTGCACAACATCAACTTCTCTTTTAGGTCAGATCTGACTTAGAATAGATCCTTTCCTTAGGTAGTTTAAGTTAGATTTTGGTAACAAGCTTTCACACTTAGTTTTCCTTGATGGGAAAACTGATCTTTTGAGATGGTGGAGAGGAGAACTGCGTTGGTGGAGAGGATAAATAACTTCACCAACGCAGTTCTCCTCTCCACCATTTTATTATCTCTCACTGCGTGATCATGAACAGCTTGACCTTTTGAGATCAAATCTTTTACTCATAGAGTGCCAGTGGAGGCCAAATATCCATGGGTGATTACCATCCCAAACAGCTCGAGGATAGGGTAACTCTTGCGTAGGGTTAACTGAAGCCTTTGGCTGGGTTTTCATCCCCTGTTGTGTGCCTTGGAACCCATTCCAACAGTTTGCACTCACCCTGCACCCGCGAGGCATCAACACTACACAATACTTCATCTGGTCCCAATTTGTATAATTGTCCTGCAATCAGGGTAAAGTCAGTTGATCTTACCACTAACTGCTTCTTCTGTTGCGTAGTAAGTTTTGTAGGTGTTAACCATGTAGTTAGAAATTCTACAATATCTCTGAAGTAGTCATTTTCTATATGGATAGCAAACAAATATGCATCTGATAGATTATCCTTCAAATTATTAGGTTCTTCTCCTTGCTCGATTCTTGAAAGATGGTCAGGTCATGCATTCAGCCTTCCTGGCTTCACAATGATTTCAAAATCATATTTCGTGAAACAGTAAAATCCATCTGCATATTCTTCCCCCTAACACTGGTTTATTGACCAAGTATTTAAAAGGTGAATGGTCAGTAAACATACAAAAATGCAAACCTAGCAAATATTGTCTAAATTTCTACAATGCATACACCATAGCTAAGCCTTCAATCTCTATTGTGGTATAATTCTTTTCTGCTGAAGATAGATTTTTGCTTGAAAATGCGATGGGATGATCGATGCCTCCCTCAACTGGTTGTGCTAATACAATGCCAAGTGCTACAGATGAAGCATCTACATGTACATGAAATGGCTTATTCCAATCAAGAAAGATGAGAATAAGCGTTGTAACAATTTTCTCTTTTAGCATGTCCAATCCTTTTTGGAAATCTTTAGTCCAATTGTACTTCTCTTCTTTCTTCAATAGTTTCTCCATAGCGCATTTATCTACGCATATCCTTTAATGAAATTTCTGTAGTATCCTGTGTGCCCCAATGTAGTGTGTAGCTGCTTAACTAAATTAGGTGCTAGAAAATTTACTATGATTTCTATCTTCGCTGGATCAACCATAATCCTTGCTTACATACTATGTGTCCCAAAAAATACCACAGGGAACACAAAAGACGCATTTTTTCAGGTTCAAGGCAATCTGATACTGCCTACACTTCTCGAACATCATCGTTAAGTTCGCATGATGGTACTTCTAAAGGCCAAATATTGTCCAGTCATCAAAGTAAACTTCTAAGAATTTATGGATATAATCCTTAAATGAAGCTACAACCACTCTTGAAAAAATAGTAGGTCCGTTCTTCAATCCAAAAGGCATGACAGTGTACTGAAATGATCCCCATTCAATAGAAAATGTAGTCGTGTGTATGTCTTTTGCAACAATTATGATCTGATGGTAGCCAAAAAATCCATCAGTGAAAGAGTATGCCTCATTTCCCCTATGTTATCTAGCACTTCATTTGTGAATGTAGTAGGAAATGGGTCATGCAGAGATGCATCATTCGGTTTTCTGAGATCCACACAAATTCTGATTTCACCTTTAGCTTTCTTGTCTTGAATTACCATGGGACTTATCCATTATGATTCTTCTACTGGTTCAATAATTCCTACTTCTAGCATTTTGTCAATTTCTGCTTTCACTCTTTATTTATATCTGGGATTCAATCTATAAGGTCTTTGCTTAATAGGCTTTGCATCATGCTTGAGAGGTATTTTCATAACTCCCAAGTCACCTAAAATGCCTTTCATTTCAGAAAACTTGGTTGGCAATAAGTCTTGATATTCGCGCAGTAGGCTTGTGATCTGTCCTACTATTTCTTCATCCCAGTAATCCCCAATAGAAGCAAACTTTGGTTCATCATTGGTACCAATATTGGTCTTTCTGGTCTTCATAGGGTTACTCAGATCTAGAATTTCTAAATCAGGTCCTTGTACATCGTGTTTTCCTTCAGAATCATGTATGTTCACATCACGAGGATATTCATGTTCATCTTCATCTAATGCAAAGTTATAACACTCAAGGGCATGTTCTAACTATATTGCCCAATCTAGTTGCTTATACACAAGAAACGAGATATCATCAAACATTTTCTTTTTAATGATCTATAAAGCCTCATTAACGCTCGGGCAATCATCCTCAAAACTGAAAGTTAATTGAAACTTATTTATCATCATGTGCCAATCTGTTTTTCCTTTGTGAAGTTCTATATCTATATACCAGTTCTTTGGTATTGGCTCCAATGTGTGAACAAACATATGAACCCTTTCCGTCTTTGGTATATGCATCCATGCTTTCAAGCAAGACTCTATATGATATTTAGAATCAGTCTGTCCATTGTATTTTGCTTGTACAACCTCAGTTTGTTCAGCAAATCTAATTCCCATTAAGTGATTACATTCTTCCCATGTATTCAGGTTGTCTTTGTGCGCAACCCACCACCTAGCAGGTGTATCTCGCAATGCTATATCTAAAGATGATAGCTTATGTTCATTTGAAATTGATGCTAAATATTCATGAAGGAATGCATGGATATTACTCAAACCATCATAAGTAGGAACAAACCATCATAAGTAGGAATTGGACATACCTCTGTTCCAATCCAATGCAGTGATTTTTTTATCTTCGCACATCGTCTAGCTAATACTTCATGCATTTGGCTCTGCTAGTTCTCCAATCCTGCATCTGATTCTGAGAGGAAATAACTGTCACATCTCCAACTCAATGTTCCATCCTCTGTAGGTTTAATGTAATCTACTTGATTCACTGTCATCTTGTAGATATTATCAAGTTTTTTAGCTCTGCATTCTGCTCGTACTGGCTCAACATCCCTTGTTCCTTCTGAAGCATCTAGGGGTGGAATAACCCTGATATGTGGTCCTTCAAATATCATTTTTTTTCTTCAAGTTGATAATTGCGAGGTTAACAATTTCCCAGTCAATCCCCAATAATGCAGGATAAGGATTACTATCATCCGTATTATCTCAATAACCCCAAAGTTTGCTTCACTTCACACTCCATCAATATCAACAGGAACACTTGATAGCCTCCCAAAAGATATTCTACTCGTACTAGCTCAACATCCCTTGTTCCTTGTGAAGGGTCCAGGGGTGCAATAACCCTGATATGTGGTCCTTCAAATATCATTTTTTTTCTTCAAGTTAATAATTGCGAGGTTATCAATTTCCCAGTCAATCCCCAATAATGCAAGATAAGGATTACTGTCAGCTGTATTATCTCAATAACCTCGAAGTCTGCTTCACTTCGCACTCCATCAATATCAACAAGAACACTTGATATCCTCCCAAAAGATATAACCTTCTGTTGGTTAGCTAATATCAACTATATAGGAGCCCAACATAACTTCGGATTCCCCATTTGTTCCCATGTTTGTTTTGTCAGCACGTTCACCTCTGAGCCTAGATCAAGAATGACCTAGTTCATTTCAAAATGTCCACTCTACGCGCTTAGCCTCATTTCTCTTCCTTTCCTTCTATGGTTCTTAATGTGATGGACAACTTTGTGTGTATCGTTTACTATATTATGTTGTTCGTAATGTCCCAATATGTTATGTAATTCCCCTAAGGTGTTTTCATGTCTCACCAGCTTTATGCAGCTCTGTAGAAACTATGTGATAAGACTTGTCTGTTCGGGTGAAATTCATGATCCATCATACGAGGTCGACATGTCTAGTACAGGTGTCTGATCACTTCGCAACTGGGTCCTTGTGATCGAAATTTCTGAGTCCTGAAAGCCTTTTCTTGCTTCCATGAATACTTCTTTTTCTTTGTTAGGGTTGAATACAGACATTTTTCCAACTACTTTTCTTACCCAAGGCCCATCATTAGGATTTGGTCTACTTATGCGATCATCAGAAGTCGAAGCTTCGTTCGTCCTGTCATTTCTTGTCAAAGCTCCACTTCGCGTCACAACATGGATGTTGCGATCTTCGTTTCTTTTCTCATCTGCGATCATCTGAATATTTTGATTCTGTCCTTTTGGTATTTTTTCTTGCATTTTGCCTAGCAAAATGGAACATGCTTCAATGATATGGTCGAATGATTTACAGTACTTACAAGTAGTGCAAGGGTTTTGATAGTCTCTTGCTAAATGTCTAGGTTGAGCACAGTTATAGTAGACAATTTGACCTCTTCCAAGTCCATGGCCAGTGTTACATCCTCTTCCTCTGAATCCACCACATCCTTTGTATGTGCCTTGATCATATTGCGCATTTTCAATATTGTTCTGTGTTTCTCCTTGGAATTTATAGACATCATGTTTTCTTTCTATCATAAGGTCATATGCTCTACAATTGGTATCATCATGGCCAACTCACTTACAAAATGTGCAGTATAGGTTCTTTGGTGTCTGTACATACTTCTGTAGTACTTAATAGTCCTCTGGGCAATGTCCTCTACATCAGAAAATCTCGCACCATGGTCCTTGAGGTTGATTTAATGGATTCAATGCCCCATTAGTGAGGTAATATATGAATACAGGACAATGTTCCTTGGAATTTCCTTCTCCTTTACATTTAGTACACCAAACCTCCTCTTGCTTCTTTTCCTTTCTTCATATCATGTAACTGTAATGTCAGGTTTTCTAGTTATGTATGTATCTGTACCATTCCTGTGCTAGTTTCTCATATGGGAGAAGCTTCTAGTTTCATCACAATTTCCAATGCTTCTATTTGTGAAAAAACCTTTTGTTGCATCAGTGCTGATCTAATGTGGGGCAACAGGGAAACTATAAACCATTCTTCATGTTGTTGCGGTGCTATATCAAAGCTAACTTGATCCAACAAGGCTTTGAATTTCTAATCAAATTCCCACACAGTCTCATTAGGTTTCTGTTTTATCTGTTTTAGCTCTGTAATGCACTGAGATTTTGACTTAGGCTTCTTAAATTCCCTAATCGACGCAATTCTGATCTCCGCTAATGTTATTTTCTGTCCAACAAAATATTTCATGAACCATTTAAAGCTTTGTCTTTGAATGTGGTGACTAGTTGAGCTTGTTTTATAGCATCGTCTTGTACTTGCTTAACGTTCTAGACAACATCACAAAGAAACCAATGTTGCTCTGGATATTGTAGACTAGTTCTTTTAAAAACATGTATCTTTATGTCATCTGCCATCCTTCTTCTAGGAGGTATAGGGTTCTGAAACGATGGAGGTACACCACTACTTGACTGATTCTGAGTGCTTGCTCCTATAGTATTACTACTACTAGTGTTATGAGGTCTAGTAATATTTCTTTCCGGAACTATAATTTTTTGCGAAGTGATAGGATGATAGCCAATGTGTCTAGGTTTTGTTTCACTATCAAACTCAGCTTGAGATGACTTTCTATCACTTCCTAACTCAGTTTCTAGGAATGTGCAAGGTTCAACTTCACGAGACCTCTTTCTAGTGATAACTTTATATATTTTTCCACTACACAAAATACCAATGTCTTCGTTTGTATCACTATATGTGTTTCTGAACATTATAGACTCAACCCGGGGAATCTGATTGCATTTTTAAGATACATTT
Organism: Larix kaempferi; assembly: GCA_027924585.1. NCBI lineage: Eukaryota > Viridiplantae > Streptophyta > Pinopsida > Pinales > Pinaceae > Larix > Larix kaempferi. The sequence continues at coordinate 19,214,451 of BSBM01000994.1, read as the reverse complement.
TTCAGTTAATAGCATTTTAATGCTTAAAATCGGGTTTTTCAGGTACTTACCTCTAAATCTTTGAAAAAAATATCCTTCTATTGCCCTGTAAGACTTCAAAGTGTCCACAACAAACTCTGTAATATAGCCTTACATTAAGCTATCCAACCAAGAGTCTATCGTTTTTTAAATCTGGTTGTCAATCCCTTTAAGCCTCTGAATCAACTCTGGATTTCAAACTGTAGGTTATTTACCCTGAAAGTAGTTTTTTCATTATGCTAGTCTCGATATCAATTCATGTATCTCATTAGCAAAAGATGCGAAGAAAACTTCGTGCAAGTTAGTGAATATATACCTCTGCAACCATTGTTTTGTGGTAAGGCGTGGATGTTTGTTTTATTTCTTCACAAACTCACGTTATGTCTGGCTTACCCAGTTCTGTATTTATTTCTTCTCTGGGTTCCACATCAGCATGACACATCACCAAAGTGTCAATTTAAGCATGGTGACAAAACCATTGTTGGTTGTTCAATTGCATATATATAGCATGACAATGGAACCATTGTTGGATGCTCAACTGCATATATATAGTGTGACAACAAAACCATTGTTGGAATACACTTGGGCTAACCTGGGTTGGGAAAAGATATTGTATCCCCCCCAAAAAACCCCTTTCACTGGCACTTTCGGCCTCAACCTGCGAACAGGTTGAAGTATCACCTAAGATGGGGGGCTACAGAATTAGGTTTATGTAACCATGGCGATGAGTAGATGTGGAAAATGTCCTTGCAATGCATTTCCTTACTTAGCATATACTTAGCCTAACAATATCAACACGTGACTTCGCACTTCGCAGTTATCAACAACCTACAGAATTCGTTGAATCATTGTTGTCTTTACTCTTATAACTACACATTCATCACACTTAATGTCACTCCGCAACAATCATACACATGTGTTCCACTTACTTAACATATAATTTCCATTAACATACATATGAAGGCAATTTGCATAAACATACTATAACATGAAAAAAAAACAAATCATAGATTCATACAGATAACACATGGATTTACATGGTTCACCCCCCATATGGGAGCTACGTCCATGGGAACTATTCTTATATTACTTGGAAGGGGTAACAGTTCCAGTCTGCGCACTCAGCTGTATACTCTTCTCTACAATATATCTCTGCGCACTCAGCTGCAGAGTCTTTTCTCTCTTAGATCTAAATCTACGACCAAAACAACAACACTATATGTCGAAATAAGATCCAACTCTTCCTTATACAAAATTTCCCTTTATATAGATGTACCCGAAGGTCACATATTACAATAACTATGGGAAAACCCCCACACTACCCTTAAACCCAAAAACCCGTGGTTCTCCTGTTGACCACGCTTTTCTTTAACTTCACTGTCATTTTGTGTTGCTTCTTCTGAATCTACGCTTCTTCTGACAGTCACAGTTCTGACCGTGTGGCTCTGACTCTACAGTGGTGCGTCCTTTGCACCATTCCACTTCTTTACTCTCTGCTCCTGTAGCTTGCAAGTCGCCGCTTGACTCTTAACTGCTTCAACTACCTCTGGTTGTCCTTAGTACTTCGCCTTTACTAAGGGGACAAGTATTTTCCTGTCAAATTCGCTTCGCTCCATACACTCCTCCCGTAAATTGCGGAGTTGCTTCTCCCAAAACTGGTCAATGTTAGGCCTTACCTAACTGTACTTCGCCATCAAAACTTCTTGTACTTGGGTTGCGACCAACATATGTTTTTCCTTTTCTATCTTTGATAGAATGTCAAACCTTCGAGAAAACAAAGAATGACAACATGGAGGAACATGGCAAACTTTATTTACATATATAACCAATGACGACATCTATGTACAAAGTTAGTGTTTCTTTTAAGGAATTTATCATAGTTTTTAAGAACGCTAAAGAGTTTTATATCAATGGTGACACAAAGGCTAAGTCACCTGACACAGGGACACGGAACACGAAGGACACGAAAATACGAGAGTCCGACATGGACAAGGTGACCCCCGGAATCAGGACACGTATGACACGTTTTATATACATATAAATATATATATATTTAAATATATTAAAATTTAAAAATATAGACATATAGATCCAAAAATCTTTAGAAACTAGAACATTTACAAATATTCAATAGAAATTAGAATAAAAACACATTAATGATTACACATTGTCATTCACAAATCACGATTCAGTATTCACGAATCACTCACTCTCAACCAATTGCTTCCTTGCAAATGACAAAAAGAAAGCCAACATTTTGTTTTAAAGCAAACCCGGATGCCTTTTTCCGCAATTTACGTGTCCTGTTTTCTCAGTTCGTGTCCAACAGTCAAGAAACGCTCACATTTCGAGTCCAATTCGTTTTCCTGTCGTGTCCTGAAAATGGATTCGGTCAAAGTTCAAATCGGACATGAATTCAGACCGAATCATGTCCGATTCGATCCCGATGTGACACGCTGATGGTTTTGAGCGAATCCGGTTTCTTAGCACATAGGTTATCATTGCTTTTAAGAATGCTAAAGAGGCCTATTCCTTCCGCACACATCGACCATCAACTAGCACAACCACGTTTTTAAAAGTGATTGATATACATCGATCGACACATATCAACCACTTTTAAATGTTTTGCCATAGTTGATATGCACTGATCAGTGTATATCAAATAAATGTCATCTTTTTTAGCATAGAAATAGTATTTTAAAGAAAACCAATTGATCTCTATCTTCTTAATGTAAACCACGATTGGTCTCAGTGAACGTTAAAGACTATCATCATCATCAATCACTTTTAAAAATGTGATTATGCTAATATATGTTTAATATGATTTAGAAGAAACTTCTATAATTTATAAAAATGAAAAATGAAAAACATAATGTAAAATTGAATATATATATATATAACTAACTCTTTAAGAAATTATCTAAATTACTTTTTAATAAATTTATGACATATATCATGACCCAAATTTTCATTAAAAGAATAATGTCATTTTTTTAACCTAAACGTTTTTTACATTCTTAATTTCTCAGTTTTCTTTTTCAATTGTCTTTACTTTATATTTTACATATACTAAAAGTGTGAAATTAAATTTTTTTTTTTTCAATTTCTAAAACTTATATATATATATAAAATAAAAAATAATTTCATAAAAGATAAAGGTTATGATATATATTGAAAGAGGAACCAATACCAAAGCTGAATTACTTAGTCTTTGGAGTGTGATTGTTGTTTCATATGTTATGGGCCTTTATGAACTGATTGTTTATGGAGATTCTAGGGTAACAATTAAATGGGCACAAAGGGGCTATAATCTAAATGTGATCTCATTTCATGAATGGTGTTGTAGAACTATGGAGAAAATTTAGATCAGGGACATCACCTTTAAACATATCTTTCATCAACATAATTCGATGGCAGATACACTTTCCAAAGAAGCACATGATGGAGCTGAGGGTATAGTCAGATGGGAATAATTTCAAGAGGCCCAATACACTAATTCTGGCACAGTGAACATTTTTTAGTATTAGCATGATATGTATTGGATGCAGCTGTTCTTGCAGGGATATAAGTTTGTATATTTAGAATATGTGTCACAGACAGTCTACAGTAAATTATTTTGAACATAAGTTTCATTTTTATGACTTATGTATGTTTGTACTATTTGATTCATTAATATGAATTGCATGGTTTTTTCCGCTGAAAAAAATTATTAAAAAAGTAAAAAATAATTTCTCCATAAATGATCATTAAAGTTTTTGAAAATGTATTATATTTATTATATGTAAAATATATTATATGTATTATATGTAAAATATAATAAATATTTAAAATGAAAAGTAAATTTTGTTATTGAAAATGTTATTCACATTTTAATAGTGAAAAACTTTAAATAATTCATTATTATTCCTGAAAATAAGAATATATCTTTTATTCAGTTTTATTCCCCAAAATAAGAATATATTTTTTATTCAAAAATCAAAACACTTTGACTTTACATTAATTCTTAAATTTTTTATGATATTTATTATAAATTTTGTAATCTTATTTAACCACAATTGAAATGAGAATATTAATGTTTTTAGAATATATATAATATTTGAAAAAAAATCAAATATATATAACATATTAAATGGAAAAGTAAAAAACAAATTCCGTTTTATATATACCATGTGTTATTTAAGATTTAATTGGAAAAGTAAAAAACGAACTCCCTCATGGATATGACATTCAATGTTGTCTATTCATATTTTGACGTTATCAAATGTCTATCCAAATCTAATATGTCTTTTTCAAAAATCTTAATCATATGTAACATATGTGGAAAATAAGTTTAGGAAGTATATAAAATAAGAGAGATTGAACAACAAAGTGTGACATTTAAAGAGTTTATCCTTATGTAAATAAGTCTTACATAAGTCAGAAGACTTGGTTATAATTATGTTTTAAGACTTCTATGTATGATGCTAGGTATTATGGACAAATAACATTTTATATGAATAGAGTGATGGTTTATTTTTAAAATGTTGCACCTACATGCTATGGGACAACTTGTTGAAAAGAGATACCAAGTTTACTAGGGAATTATGTCTTGAGTGAGTAATTAAATTAAATAGGGGAAATATAAATCAGATAAGAAGAATAATAATTATGAATTTCAAGAAATGTGAAGAAATTAAAATAAACCCTAACTACTCCTCCAAACCAAGAAAAGATAAAAAAATAAAAGAAAGGGGAAGGCTACTCTTACTTCTTTTCCCTCAAGATTTCCTAATTTTGCTATGAAGTCAAAAAAGAGAGAAAAATCATTTCTATAAAATGGATAAAGAAGTTAAGAATGAACACTAGGTAAGGGAGATAGCAGAAGCAAATCTTTGCATTGCCACAGTACAGGTCCAAGCTGGTTTCCTATTGAGCGATCAATGTATTTTGTCCAAGATTATGAGATTTGGAGTGTGCACTCTTTGAAGGATTAAGTTTTATAGGAACCAGAGAACTAATTAATGTGATCATATTGGCAAGTCTACTTAAGAAAGAATTCAAAGGTTATGAACTACTGCAAAAATCTATGGTAGGGTGGAAAATAGTGTAATTTTTACGGGTGAAATTTCACTAATTGGTTATTTTTGGGTTTTTTTAAAAATAAATTCATTATTTGGTCATTTTTAGCCTATAATATTGCTTATATTTACATAAAACATGTTTTTTTATCATAATATTTACCAAACTTTACATGTTTCCATAGTAAATTCTAAGTTTCTTATTTAATATTGGTCTACCTATTTATCTACATTTTTTTTCAATCCAAAATAATCGCCTACAACACTATACTTAAGTATAATATTAGAATCCTTAAAAAATACCCTGGTGGAACAGACTTGCTCCATATCAAGTTGAGAGAAAGTACATATAAGTTTATCTACAGTTTTGTTATTAAATTTCAGTTTCTTTATTTCTGAACTAATATCATGAAAGAACATTAATATTGGTGGAATGAACTAAGGTTTTAGCATAATCTGTTATCCATCTTTCTATTTGAGTTTATTATTATTGTTATGATGTTGTGTATATTTCTTTTAGAGAAAGTATATATAAGTTCATCTACAGTTTTGTTATTGAATTTCAATTTCATTATTTCTGAACTGATATCATGTAACAGTTTTGTTATTAAATTTCAGTTTCATTATTTCTGAACTGATGTCATGTAAGAACATTAATATTGGTTGAATGAACTAAGGTTTAGAATAATCTGCTATCAATCTGTCTTTCTATTTGAGTTTATTATCACTCTTATGATGTTGTGTATATTTCTTTTATATAGGTTTAAAAGGTCTAATATTAGCCTTCTTCTCATGTTTATTGAGAATTTGTTTTATATAGTAATATATTTATGTTCTTTACCTTTGAAAGTGAAAGGATAACTTTATACTAAATTCATAGATTTATACAGAACTTCTAAACAATCTTTTATTTTCAAGAAAATGGCACAGGCTTAGAAGCTAAGTTATTCATAAAAATAGATGTAATTGTTCTTTTATTATCATTTAGATATGATATTGATATTAGCAATTCAAGATAGTTAGGTTAAATGTTTTTGTTTAAATTCTTGTAATTTTTATTGTAGCAGTATTGACCACTTTAAATCCAATATTATCTACATATTACTAGGAATATTCTTAGGAATATCATTATATGTTAAGGAGGAAACTCATGTATAATATCCTTTACCATGATAAGGAAAGGGCATAGCCAATGACTAAGCCACAAATCCTTATGTGCATGGAAGTCTAGAAATATTATGTGCATGGAAGTCTAGAAATATCAAGTAATAAGTGGTGTACTTTATATATATTATAACAAATCAATCTGTAAATAAAGTATTCCATACACAAGCCATACCATAATATGTAAATAGTTTATTTGCAAGAATCAAATTTTGAACATGAACTTAGGTTCAAAATGAACTAGGGTTTTAAATGAATAAAATCGTATAAACAGAGCATGAGTAAATTCAATCCCATACAAGAGGACAAATAACCATCATACACCATCGAAATCTATACAGTCTATGGAATGGTATATAAAAAGAGAGATTGCACAAACTATTTATTTATACAACACGACAAGGTTGACCCAACAGGCGTAAGAATAATATACATCACACCATCTGCATATACAATATAGTGAACAATATTGCATAAACATGAAAGTCTAACAAAAGTTAAACATGAACCTGAAGGGTTCACGATACATCCTAGAGGAACATAAACATGGGCGTTAAAGAAAATACCAAGAATTGACCAATACAACAGAGTCATCGACTTGTAATCACACGCAGAGAGAAAGTATCTATTTAAATTCATTATGCATGAATCCAATAGTTAAATGCACGATGCGAGCTATCCTGTGAAGGATAGATTTGCGCAGTAAGTAAAAGATGAGCTTTCAAGCTCAATATATAATATCATTCACAAAATTATTTATATCGAATTCAAGGGTAAGGAGTTAAAGAGCATGATGGCTCTGTTTCGAAATAGAGCCAAATTGAATTGGCATACTTAACTCATGCTCAGGATAGTAAGAGTTAGGGTCAATCCCTGAAATATTATAATAAAAAAAGAACAAACTCAAGCGTAAACAACGGAAAGCTACAGGGTTTAACCTGTGCTATTATACAAGAAGATTTATGCATAATTATAATTACAAGAGTCACATAACCAGAATAAAGAATCCAAACTCTTCTATGTATGCGCAGAGCTGAGCTGAGGCACATAACAAGACCAAAAGAGTCTTCGAGACTCTTCCCACCAAGATAAACCCTCGTTCACATCAAAATCGAAAACAAGTACAAGGTATTAAATGATCGAGTCCAGGTGGAGCTTCTGTGCATGCTTAGTACACATCACGAGTTTGCGAGCTAGATGGCTAGTAATAAATGCCAACGATCAAGTCTGAGTTCGAGTCACCACTAAGTATTGACCCCGAGAGTGTTTAGTTAACACTTGCTAGGGAGATTTCCTTATGATCTGGAATGGGATAGCCATGTTAACAATAAAATGTGTTAGCACGTGGTGCTAAGCAAGCCACCTCTCACGTGGCTCTATCGCTATGAGGAAAATTAAACCATAACATAAGCAATAACTAAGACAAGCAAAGCCTGAGTTAAAAACAATAATGTAATCAACATGGAAATGGTAGGGACATTAAATAAACAAGTGAAATAGCTGCTGGGACATTAAATAAACAAGTGAAATAGTTTCAAAGCAGCGAGTCCCTGCTTTAGATTAAGTTAGAAAAATTTGATATATTTATAAAATCAAATATTATTATTTTGTAAAATTTAAAATTAATTCACAATTAAAGATGACATAAATTGATATTATTAAATTTTGAAAAAGTAAAATTAATATTATTAAATTTCAAATTTTTTTATAGTCTCTCTAACCAATATGAGTAAATTCCAAATTTCTACACTATATTTAAAAAATTAAAATTATATTAATTAAAGTATGCCAAATTTTAACACGATATTTAAATTACAAAGATGCTTGAGGTGTTTATGACAGTGGAATATGCCAAATTTTAACGCTATATTTAAGAAATTACAGAGGTGCTTGAGGTGTTTATGAGGAATATGCCAAATTTTAATACTATATTTAAGAAATTACAGAGGTGCTTGAGGTGTTTATGACTGAGGAATTTACATGGTTCTGAGTTGTTTTAGCTTTTTATAAATAGACAAGTTGATGAAACCCATGCACAAATTTATTGAATTTCTATTCTAAAAGATTTGTCTGGTATAGATGTCATTCCCAAGCATTGCACAGTTTAAAATTTGTCTGCTATAATTGCTCGTGTAAGAGAGATGTCATTTCCAAGCATTGCACAGTTAGTTTAATTGATATGAGTTGATTTTGTATTAATGTGATCACATAAAAAGCTTGTTGCTAAACTTCTTATAATACACCTCTTCAACCAAAAAAACGTTACAACTTAGCAAAATATTTCGCCTTTGACATCAAAAATACAACTTTGAATAATACTAATAACAGTGAAGTGAGCTGAAATGTGAAAGTGAAGTGATTCACTAATATAGAGAACAGGGAAGTGTATATGTGAAGTGACTGAATAGTGTAAAGAACAATGAAATGTGAAAGTGGAGTCAATACTATTGAGAACACTGATGTGTGAAATTGAAGTGTGCTCATCTCTTCATTGTTCTTTATATTATTCACAATATTTCTTCCCTAACGATGATGGGAAAGTGTTCATCCAAAAATTTGAGCATAAAATTATAGTACAGTGTAACCATAACTCAAACTTGAGCATGAAAATACAATACACATGCTTTCAGTTTGTCCATATGAAAAATCTGCATGATGAAAAACAATATTCAAAACCATCTGGAAAAAAATCTCACCATTTCAAATGAGAATCGAAAAATCTGCATGATGAAAAAAATAATTCAAAACCATCTTGAAAAAAATCTCAACATTTCAAATGAGAATTGATAAGTTATGTGGAGGCAGGAGGAGACCAGTCATGTGAAGGCTTTTCTATCCACAAAACCAATATCACTTCATAATAGCTTGGAGTCCCGTCCTATGAATGAGGTTTTCACTGTGGTGAATATCATTGTCTATATATTCATGTAATCTCTACTTTCACAGAGACAAAAAGAAGAGGAATTCAAGAACTTACAAGCTAATCTCTTCTATTCTACACCAATTCTCTCATTATAGAGAGAATTAAACTTCAGAAAACTCTTATGATCAACGCCTTCCTCTTGTGAGAGAGTTTATAACCGTTTGCTCAATGATACGATGTTAAAAAACAGTAAAAAAAGTGTGTAGTCACCGTCCACAAAGAATGCAAATATACACAATAATGAGAATAGAATATGTATCAATTTTGAAATGCTACAATTTATTACACATGATAAACCTATATGTATTCAATGATGTGATAGCAGAGACATCCAACTTCGCAAGAATATGAAACATAACTTTATTTATAAATAAAGCAAGAGACTGACAGTGGGTTTGATGTCCACCAGTACCAGTGGGGAATGATGGGCTATCGGTTCACACAGAAATACAAGAAGGCATCGGTTCATAGAAGGCATAACAGTAAACATGGAGGCAATAAATTACAAGCGTCCACCCACCCACATCGGCATAACAGTAAACATGGAGGCAATAAATTACAAGCGTCCACCCACCCACATCGGTTCGCAAAAATACAAGAAGGGATCTACACCCGGCATGGAGTGTATCAACTATTTAATGGCTTTCCTATCGGCTAAGACTGCAGGGAAAAAGGTGAGAGGTTAAAAGGTAATGGTCAACTACTTGGCTTAGGGTAGGGGGTTCAAGGAAGGCTGAAGGTGAAAAAATTCTCTTTGTTGGACCTATAGAATATGTATCAATTTTGAAATGCTACAATTTATTACACGTCATAAACCTATATGTATTCAATGATGTGATAGCAGAGACATCCAACTTCCCAAGAATATGAAACACAACTTTATTTATAAATAAAGAAAGAGACTGACAGCGGGTTTGATGTCCACCGGTACCATTTTTAATGAGAAGAAACTCAAATTATTGGAAAAAAGGATAGACACAAAAGCTAGTGTATACTATATAGCCTCTGATCTGAAGTATTGAACTGTAGATTTAGCTTTCAACTAAAATGGCATGCATCTGACCTGCTGCACTATGTTAAAAGATCATTCCTCCTCTCTAGATCTTTCTAGATTTTGCAAGACAGGAAAAGTCTGGCTGATTGGTTAGAGAAATCATCCAAGCCCATTTATGATCATTGACATCCACAAAGTTCTGAGTAGCAACGACCTGATCCAATGGTATGTAGGCATAGATCCCATTTATCAGCCCTGCAGAAAAACCAATATAGTCTGCCATGGCTCCATGGATGGAAGAATGAGAAAGCAAAGTACAGTAGATATTATCAACAGCATTAGCATATATATAAAAAAAACTTCTTTATCATACATCCACACAATCGGTATGGTTTCCACCAAAGGAAAAAACATATCCTTCGTTTAAAGAATTCAAAGGTGTGAGTGAACAGTGTGTGGAGATTTGTTGCAAGCACATCAACATCAAAATGAAAAACTAAATAAAGGGAAACTAATTGCTAATTATTTAAACATATTTCAATGATATGCCACCCATCCAAGGATTAGTATTTTCAGTTGTTTAAACATATTTGAATGATATGCCACCCGTCCAAGGATCAGTGTTTTCAAGACGCTACAGCCAGGGAAAATGTGTAGCTCGCATTCCCTAGGCCACCTCCAGGGCATATACGACAGACATGTATACCAACATCACTTCATGGCAACAGGTGGAGTTGCATGCAACAATCTAGACTCATCTTATGAGTTCCATGCATAGGTCCCACAACCCATAGCAACAAAGAAAAAATAGAGTTAACCGAATAAAAAATGAGATTGATGGAGCATGTACCAGTTAAGCGTGGAAAAGGCAGAGCGAACATGCATGCATACATAGTTAAGCATGGCAAAGAAGGAGCGAACAAGCATGGAGAGCTGCACCCAGGTTCCATCCAAATCATTTCCCTAGTGATTAGCAGGGAACAAATTCTTCAAATTTTGCTAAAGATGATTTATTGTCCTTCATCCTAAGCAAGTAGAGGAGGGGGACGTCACTCCTTTACTCTCGAAACAAATATTTCTTTGTATTATTATCAAAGGGTTGGGCATCATGATTGAAGGTAAAGGCCAAGGGAACAATTATCGGGATGACTATCGAACAATGCTCCTAATTGCACATGTTAAGGTAAGGTACGCATCGGCTTTCTATTATGTCTATGTTTTTTTTTGTATATCACTATTCTCTCGGTCATTCGGCTTCCTTCATGAATTTCTGAACGAAATTCTGTGAATGGAAAAGCAATGGAAGCGCCTCTGAGTGTTGGGAAAATAACTAGTGGAATCAGAGCCCACATTTCTTTTATTAAGTTCACGACTTTCAACCATCAGGCTGGTCGGGAAAAGGATTTTTTCTAACAATTTCCTTCAGTTTGTTGCAGTGGATTGATTATTGTCCAAATTAATTACACATAACATTGCATATTAGGTATTTTAAAACATACCTGAATGATGTTAATGAGCCGACAATAAACTTGCAGCTGGAATGGTTGTGCCAAAGAGGACAGAATCCTCTGATCTACCTTTGTAACCTGGTTTCTTTTGCCACTTTTTCCAAACACTAGCAATCTTCTTTGCATATCCTACCTCATTATAAACAAACCCTTTCAACATGTTGAAGAAGTCAATTTGCCTCTCTCTGAACCTAGAAATTGCACCTCCCTCATCTATACACGGAAGGTTGTCTCCTTTTCAAATGCTACAATAAGGGCAGATTCCAAATCTTCTATCGATGCCTGCGTGAACCTCTTTGTCAATGATTCCAGAAATCAAACTCTACAATAGCTCAAATTGGGTCTCTCTCTGCTTCTTTTCTAAGTGTTGAAGTCTTGTATGCTTATAGCAAGAGAGTGTATGAAGAGAATCCTCACAACATGAATGGATTCCTGAAAATCAATCTCGCCCAAGGAATGCAAATTGACTTTTGCTGACGCAAGTAGATTCCTTTCAATGGCCGACGATTTCCTCCAACCAATGCCCAAATGCTCTTCTTGCTGGGACCTATTCTCTTCCATTCTTTCCCTTGGAACAAGTGCCTTCATTCCTGCACAAGAATTGTTTCAAAACATTTTGAATGAGGAAGTTGCAGAGTGCGGTTCAAGACATGCCCTTTCTCAACTCTGTTTGCTAGGAATGCTTCATTGTCTCAAATATCGCCAAGTAAATCTTGCATAAATTGGCCATTCTGTGTTACATTGTTGGGGGCAGATTGCTCTCCATTTCTATATGCATGTTCATAATGAAAAACCAAATGATATCCGCAGTTCTGCTCAGGCAAATAGAAGATTTAGAAATGTGTGATGGCGCCTCCAGATCTCTTTTTAATTCCCAAATGGTGTTTAGACTGGACACATTGATAGAAGCAACATAATGTTTGAAACACGCCTTTTCTCGCCTCCGCAGAGAATAATAATGGTACTAAGAGTGAGTATCAGTCAAATATTCCATCCCAAAATGGTACTAAACCAACCCCTTACTCGGGAAACAAAACAGTACCTGGAACAGTGCAATGTTGGGAATTTCAAGGACCTTATTTCCTTAGAGATTTTCCTAATCAGAAGGGAAAAATTTTAAAAAAATTGTAGGAAGAACTTATAGTAAATGACATGGCAAGAACTCCTCGAATTTGTGCAGCATTAGAGAATCATCAAGCATAAATCCAACCATATATGATAGAGATAGAAGGTAAAATCTATATGCATTATGTTTCTATTTTGATTGATCCGGGTGTATGACGTAGTTATATATCCCCAAAAATAGTGGGAAAATGTGGTTTATAGAAAAATAGACACACTAAATCATGGTTGGTACAATTAGCTACTAGTACTAAATGGCTAGTAATAAATGCCAACGATCAAGTCTGAGTTCGAAGCACCACTAAGTATTGACCCCGAGAGTGTTTGGGTAACACTTGCTAGGGAGATTTCCTTATGATCTGGAATGGGATAGCCATGTTAACAATAAAATGTGTTAGCACATGGTGCTAAGCAAGCCACCTCTCACGTGGCTCTATCGCTATCAGGAAAATTAAACCATAACATAAGCAATAACTAAGACAAGCAAAGCTTGAGTTAAAACCAATAATGTAATCAACATGGAAATGGTAGGGACATTAAATAAACAAGTGAAATAGCTGCAAAGCAGCTAGTCCTTGCTTTAGATTAAGTTAGAAGAATTTGATATATTTATAAAATCAAATATTATTATTTTGTAAAATTTAAAATTAATTCACAATTAAAGATGACATAAATTGATATTATTAAATTTTGAAAAAGTAAAATTAACATTATTAAATTTCAAATTTTTTTGTAGTCACTCTAACCAATATGAGTAAATTCCAAATTTCTACACTATATTTAAAAAATTAAAATTACATTAATTAAAGTATGCCAAACTTTAACATGATATTTAAATTACAAAGATGCTTGAGGTGTTTTGACAGTGGAATATGCCAAATTTTAACGCGATATTTAAGAAATTACAGAGGTGCTTGAGGTGTTTATGAGGAATATGCCAAATTTTAATACTATATTTAAGAAATTACAGAGGTGCTTGAGGTGTTTATGAGGAATATGCCAAATTTTAATACTATATTTAAGAAATTACAAAGGTGCTTGAGGTGTTTATGACAATGGAATTTACATGGTTCTGAGTTGTTTTAGCTTTTTATAAATAGACAAGTTGATGAAACCCATGCACAAATTTATTGAATTTCTATTCTATAAAATTTGTCTGGTATAGATGTCATTCCCAAGCATTGCAAAATTTAAAATTTGTTTGCTATAATTGTTCGTGTAAGAGAGATGTCATTTCCAAGCATTGCACAGTTAGTTTAATTGATATGAGTTGATTTTGTATTAATGTGATCACATAAAAAGCTTGTTGCTGAACTTCTTATAATACACCTCTTCAACCAAAAAAGCATTACAACTTAGCAAAATATTTCGCCTTTTACATCAAAAATATAACTTTGAATAATACTAATAATAGTGAAGTGAGCTAAAATGTGAAAGTGAAGTGATTCACTAATATAGAGAACAGGGAAGTGTACATGTGAAGTGACCGAATAGTGTAAAGAACAATGAAATGTGAAAGTTGAGTCAATACTATTGAGAACATTGATGTGTGAAATTGAAGTGTGCTCATCTCTTCATTGTTCTTTATATTATTCATAGTATTTATTCCCTAACGATGATGGGAAAATGTTCATCCAAAAATTTGAGCATAAAATTATAGTACAGTGTAACCATAACTCAAACTTGAGCATGAAAATACAGTACACATACTTTCAGTTTGTCCATATGAAAAAATTTGCATGATGAAAAACAATATTCAAAACCATCTTGAAAAAAATCTCACCATTTCAAATGAGAATCGAAAAATCTGCATGATGAAAAAAAAAATTCAAAACCATCTTGAAAAAAATCTCAACATTTCAAATGAGAATCGATAAGTTATGTGGAGGCAGGAGGAGACTAGTCATGCGAAGGATTTTCTATCCACAAAACCAACATCACTTCATAATAGATTGGAGTCCCGTCCTATGAATGAGGTTTTCAATGTGGTGAATATCATTGTCTATATATTCATGTAATCTCTACTTTCACAGAGACAAAAAGAAGAGGAATTCAAGAACTTACAAGCTACTCTCTTCTATTCTACACCAATTCTCTCATTATAGAGAGAATTAAACTTCAGAAAACTCTCATGATCAACGCCTTCCTCTTGTGAGAGAGTTTATAACCGTTTGCTCAATGATACGATGTTAAAAAACTGTAAAAAAAAGTGTGTAGTCACTGTCCATAAAGAATGCAAATATACACAATAATGAGAATAGAATATGTATCAATTTTGAAATGCTACAATTTATTACACATGATAAACCTATATGTATTCAATGATGTGATAGCAGAGACATCCAACTTCGCAAGAATATGAAACACAACTTTATTTATAAATAAAGCAAGAGAATGACAGCGTGTTTGATGTCCACCAGTACCAGTGGGGAATGATGGGCTATCGGTTCACACAAAAATACAAGAAGGCATCGGTTCACAGAAGGCATAACAGTAAACATGGAGGCAATAAATTACAAGTGTCCACCCACCCACATCAAAATAACAGTAAACATGGAGGCAATAAATTACAAGCGTCCACCCACCCACATCGGTTCGCAAAAATACAAGAAGGGATTTACACCCGGCATGGAGTGTATCAACTATTTATTGGCTTTCCTATCAGCTAAGACTGCAGGGAAAAAGGTGAGAGGTTAAAAAGGTAATGGTCAGCTACTTGGCTTAGGGTAGGGGGTTCAAGGAAGGCTGAAGGTGAAAAATTCTCTTTGTTGGACCTATAGAATATGTATCAATTTTGAAATGCTACAATTTATTACATGTGATAAACCTATATGTATTCAATGATGTGATAGCAGAGACATCCAACTTCCCAAGAATATGAAACCCAACTTTATTTATAAATAAAGAAAGAGACTGATAACAGGTTTGATGTCCACCGGTACCATTTTTAACGAGAAGAAACTCAAATTATTGGAAAAAAGGACAGACACAGAAGCTAGTGTATACTATATAGCCTCTGCTCTGAAGCATTGAACTGTAGATTTAGCTTTAAACTAGAATGACATGCATCCGACCTGCTGCACTATGTTGAAAGATCATTCCTCCTCTCTAGATCTTTCTAGATTTTGCAAGACAGGAAAAGTCTGGCTGATTGGTTAGAGAAACCATCCAATCCCATTTATGATCATTGACATCCATAAAGTTCTGAGTAGCAACGACCTGATCCAATGGTATGTAGGCATAGATCCTATTTATCATCCTTGCAGAAAAACCAGTATAGCCTGCCATGGCTCCATGGACGAAAGAATGAGAAAGCAGAGTACAATAGATATTATCAACAACATTAGCATATATATAAAAAAAACTTCTTTATCATACATCCACACAATCAGTATGGTTTCCACCAAAGGAAAAAACATATCCTTCATTTAAAGAATTCAAAGGTGTGAGTGAACAGTGTGTGAAGATTTGTTGCAAGCACATCAACATCAAAATGAAAAACTAAATAAAGGGAAACTAATTCCTAATTATTTAAACATATTTCAATGATATGCCACCCATCCAAGGATTAGTATTTTCAATTGTTTAAACATATTTGAATGATATGCCACCCATCCAAGGATTAGTGTTTTCAAGACGCTACAGCCAGGGAAAATGTGTAGCTCGCATGCCCTAGGCCACCTCCAGGGCACATACGACAGACATGTATACCAACATCACTTCATGGCAACAGGTGGAGTTGCATGCAACAATCTAGACTCATCTTATGAGTTCCATGCATAGGTCCCACAACCCATAGCAACAAACAAAAAATAGAGTTAACCGAATAAAAAAATGAGATTGATGGAGCATGAACCAGTTAAGCGTGGAAAAGGCGGAGCGAACATGCATGCATACATAGTTAAGCGTGGCAAAGAAGGAGCGAACAAGCATGGAGAGCTCCACCTAGGTTCCATCCAAATCATTTCCCTGGTAATTAGCAATGAACAAATTCTTCAAATTTTGCTAAAGATGATTTATTGTCCTTCATCCTAAGCAAGTAGAGGAGGGGGACGTCACTCCTTTACTCTCGAAACAAATATTTCTTTGTATTATTATCAAAGGGTTGGGCATCATGATTGAAGGTGAAGTCCAAGGGAACAATTAGTGGGATGACTATCGAACAATGCTCCTAATTGCGCATGTTAAGGTAAGGTACGCATCGGTTTTCTATTATGTCTATGTTTTTTTTTGTATATCACTATTCTCTTGGTCATTCGGCTTCCTTCATGAATTTCTGAACAAAATTCTGTGAATGGACAAGCAATGGAAGCGCCTCTGAGTGTTGGGAAAATAACTAGTGGAATCAGAGCCCACATTTCTTTTGTTAAGTTCATGACTTTCAACCATCAGGCTGGTCGGGAAAAGTATTTTTTCTAACAATTTCCTTCAGTTTGTTGCAGTGGATTGATTATTGTCCAAATTAATTACACATAACATTGCATATTAGGTATTTTAAAACATACCTAAATGATGTTAATGAGCCGACAATAAACTTGTAGCTGGAATGGTTGTGCCAAAGAGCACATAATTCTCTGATCTACCTGTGTAACCTGGTTTCTTTTGCCACTTTTTCCAAACACTAGCAATCTTCTTTGCATATCCTACCTCATTATAAACAAACCCTTTCAACATGTTGAAGAAGTCAATTTGCCTCTCTCTGAACCTAGAAATTGCACCTCGCTCATCTATACAACAAAGGTTGTCTCCTTTTCAAATGCTACAATAAGGGAAGATTCCAAATCTTCTATCGATGCCTGCGTGAACCTCTTTGTCAATGATTCCAGAAATCAAACTCTACAATAGCTCAAATTGGGTCTCTCTCTGCTTCTTTTCTAAGTGTTGAAGTCTTGTATGCTTATAGCAAGAGAGTGTATGAAGAGAATCCTCACAACATGAATGGATTCCTAAAAATCAATCTCGCCCAAGGAATGAAATTGACTTTTGCTGACGCAAGTAGATTCCTTTCAATGGCCGACGGTTTCCTCCAACCAATGCCCAAATGCTCTTCTTGCTGGGACCTATTCTCTTCCATTCTTTCCCTTGGAACAAGTGCCTTCATTCCTGCACAAGAATTGTTTCAAAACATTTTGACTGAGGAAGTTGCAGAGTGTGGTTTGAGACACGCCCTTTCTCAGCTCTGTTTGCTAGGAATGCTTCACTGTCTCAAATATCGCCGAGTAAATCTTGCATAAATGTGGCCATTCTGTGTTACATTGTTGGTGGCAGATTGCTCTCCAGATCTCTTTTTAATTCCCAAATGGTGTTTAGACTGGACACATTGATAGAAGCAACATAATGTTTGAAACACGCATTTTCTTGCCTCCGCAGAGAATAATAATGTAGAGAAAAATGCAGGTTTGAAACACATCACGTAGATGTACCAAGTAGCAGGCATGGAGAGAAATACCAGGACGTGAGCTTGATAAGCGGATTAGGGAAGAGTTCTTTATGGCGTAGCAGAAGCATCCAGAACCCTGCAACATATTTAATGCATGGACTGAACGTACTACAGAAGCATCAAGGACCCTGCAACATATTTAATGCCTGAAATTTGAAGCCAACCCTAAACTAATGCCTGGACACTTTAATATGAAAGTACTGCATATCTCTGTATCTTACAGCTATAATAAGCACGCATGTTTAATGCATGGAATTTGAAGCCAACCCTAAACTAATGCCTCGACACTTTAATATGCAAGTACTGCATATCTTCGATCGTATCATATAGCTATAATAAGCACATAGGTGGAACATGTGTGTTTTTTTTGTTTTTTTTAAATATTTTTATATCTCAATAATTGATTTGCACACCAGGGAAAAAATGTCAAATCTTTGTTTCTAGCCAATCAAAAAATAAATTAATTTAATTTTGAAAATATATAATTTCTTTTTTTATATTTAAAAAACTTAGTTTAATAAGAAAATTTTGAAGAACTTTGGTTAACACTTAAAATAATTTGAAGTCATAATAGCTATAGCGACCAATCGATAGCTATAATCCCTGCAAAGCAAGGACTAAAAACATACATAGAGCTAAAAAAAATCCCTACGATGGTGAGATATCCAAATGGCACCACCAACATACTTATACCAATAAACTTCTCAATGAGGAAACAAAGGTCCTTGGTTAAACATTTAATTATATGGTATCAAGATCCCATTCATGGTATGGCAATCATATTAAATCTAATTAAGCTAGAATGAGCCTTAATATGCTTATTACTAGGTTAAATTTAATATCACAAAGAATTAATATAAGTTATATTTGTTCCTATAGGATTTTTAAAGGATCCTTCAGTAGGAGAATTGTGATTATGGGTAAAAAGGGTAATTGATAATCATATGTTTGAGTATATTGGAATTTTACAAGAATTCTTAGGAATTATGGATTGAGACTTTCACATAAACCCCTTTAACAAGATTCCTATAGGTTGTAGGGATACTCTCTCTCTCTCTCTCACACACACACACATGTATGTATGTATATATATCTTGAAGAATGATAAAATTAAATAAAAACTCTAAAGGAGTTCACAAATAGGATCATTATAGAAGTAAGATCCTAGACAGTTGCAATACGATATCGACAAGGCTGAGTCTAGTATACAGTCATACATTTATTTTATTTAACGGTCGTGATGAACAAGAGTTTGAATGACAATCTTAATATCTACAAAAAAAAATTAATGTGTAATTTTGGGTAATAAATTTTAATTGTTGCAATTGGTATCAAAGTGAGGTTGCAACACAGTGTGACCTATGGGATTATCCACTTATATTGCAGTTTAATTTTCTGCGTAAATACATAAAATAATAAACTTTTTATTTTTGCACATTAAGTTAGTTGATTTTAGGAAATTAGAAGCAACAAAACCAAATATTCTTGTCCAATTAGGAAATCATAACTCAATATCCAGGCAACTATACAATTTGATTTTAAGAACAACTAGGAATAGAGCTAAATTGGAGAGAGCCTGGGAAGCCGTAGAAAGACAAGAGGATTGGTAGATCAAATACATAACCAAATGCAATTACATTAAGAATCCTTAAAAAATTATGAGTGCAGAAATAAATTCTAGTCAACAAGGGCATCTAGACCCACCCCAATAGGAAGGGGAAATCTGGTTTAGTTTGAATGATGAGAAGCAAACAATTACACCCTCAGAATTGCTGGAAACTATGCAAAGATTGAAATATGAACTATGGATTTTTAAGGAAGATAATTTAAAGGACACACCAGCGCAACAAGAATTAAATGTAGTTTTTCTTTAGAATTTAACTGAGATTAAACATTATCCAACACACACTTCTAGTAATGTAATGGGCTATGGTAGGATCTCTTAAGTAAGAAAAAGGTAAGAATAGGGAAAAATATGAATCAAGCTCCTCTTATAAATCTGATAGAAGCAACTACAATGCTATCTTTTCTGAGTCTTCATCTCCACTCCGGTATAGAAAGAAGTCTAAGCACTCACATAGTTCAGAATTAAAAGAAGAATTCAAAAATATTAAGGCACCCGTCTTTGAAGGTGAACAAGATTCGGGTGAGAAACCTTAAGACTTGTTGCTTGATATGTCTAAGTACTTTCAAATTTATGCCTACCCAAGTGAACTAAAAGCATGTCTAGAAATTTATAATCTTAATGGAAATGTTGCATATTGGTGGAGGGATCTAAGACTCGCCAAAGGAATAAAGGAAGGAAATATTAAATGGTTGGAATTTAAAAGATTGTTCAAGGAAAAATATCTATCAGAAAGATTTTATGACAAGAAAATCAAAGAGTTTCATGAGCTGAAAATGGGTTCCATGATAATGGATGGATTAATCACAAAATTTCTAGAATTGCTACACTATGTCCCCTATATGAAAGAAGAGAAAATTAAAATTCAAAGGTTCGTAAGTTTTTTTCCAGCTTATTTTGCAAACAAAATAGAGTTTGATGCCCCAAAAGATTGGATGAATCCTTGTATAAGGATAGATTGTGCTACAAGCATAGTCATAGTACAGTGGAACACAAGGAAATAACTCGAATTATTTAAAAAGGCATTTTCATAATGAAGAAAAAAGGGGAACAAACCAGCTACTTTCGAGACCAAAACAACAAGTTTACCATGAATAAAAATTTTCAAAATACAAAAATTGTTACTAAGAGTGAGTATCAGTCAAATATTCCATCCCAAAATGGTACTAAACCAACCCCTTACTCGGGAAACAAAACAATACCTGGAACAGTGCAGTGTTGGGAATTTCAAGGACCTTATTTCCTTAGAGATTGTCCTAATCGGAAGGGAAAAGTTTTAAAAAAATTGTAGGAAGAACCTATAGTAAATGACATGGCAAGAACTCCTCGAATTTGTGCAGCATTAGAGAATAATCAAGCATAAATCCAACCATATATGATAGAGATAGAAGGTAAAATCTATATGCATTATGTTTCTATTTTGATTGATCCGGGTGTATGCTGTAGTTATATATCCCCAAAAATAGTGGGAAAATGTGGTTTATAGAAAAACAGACACACTAAATCATGGTTGGTACAATTAGCTACTAGTACTAAAAGAAGAATTTCTGAATTAGTTAAGGATTGCTTATTGAAATTAAATGGTTTGAAAACTACCACGGATTTGAACATTTTACCCCTTTGTTCTTGTGATGTTCTGATTGGGATGGATTGGTTAGAGAAACATCATGCAATCCTAAAATGTTTAGAGAAAACCATTACTTGTATTCATGATTTAGGAAATCCCATTCTGGTAAAGGGTAAACCTAGAAAGAACTATATGCGGCAAATTTATGCATTACAACTTAAAAGAAACGTCTGAAAAGGTTGAAAAGTTTGTAAACTATATGTAGTAAGCATTCAAAATTTTAAAGAAGAAAAGCAACATAAAATAGAATATTTTCCTATCTTGACATAATTTAAAGATGTATGTCCAGATGAAATACTAGGGATGCCACCTAAAAGGGATCTAGATTTCTTTATAAACTTGGCTCTGGGGGAAGTACCTGTCTAAAAGGAACCTTACCAAATGAGTACCCCAGAATTAGTGGAACTTAAAGTTCAGCAACAAGACTTGCTTGAAAAGGGATATATTAGGCCAAGTGTGTCTCCCTAGGGAGCACCTATCCCTTTTGTGAAAAAGAAAGATGGAACTATGCGAATGTGCATTGATTACCATCAACTTAACAAATTGACTGTTAAAAATAAATATCCACTACCTAGAATTGATGACTTGTTTGATCAAGTCGGGGAAGCTAAATTTTTCTCCAAGATTGACTTAAGATCAGGATACCACCAGGTGTTGATTCGAGAAGAGGACATATGTAAATATGCTTTCAGAACTAGATATGTACACTATGAGTTTGTGGTAATGCCTTTTGGCTTGACAAACACACCTGGAACTTTTATGTGCACGATGAACAATATATTTAGCAAATACTTAAATAAGTTTGTGCTTGTGTTTATTGATGAAATTTTGATTTATTAAAAGAATGAACAAGAACATGAAGAGCATTTAAGGATAGTATTGCAAACCTTAGAAGAACATCATCTTTATGCCAAGTTCTCTAAATGTGATTTTTTCAAAAATAAAATTCAATATCTTCGACACATTATATCTGAAAAAGGTATATCAGTAGACACAAAAAAGATCAAGGAAATCATGGATTGGCCTACCCTACAAAATGTTTATGTGTAAGGTCCTTCATGGGATTAATAGGATACTACATAAAATTTATAGAAAACTTTTCTAGAATAGCCTACCCTATCACTTCCTTTCAAAAGAAAGAAGTTGAATTTATTTGGAATGATACGTGTGAGGCTAGTTTTCAAAATCTTAAGGAATTATTAACAAAAACATCGGTATTGAAAAATGCCAAATTGGCCCTCAATTATTATTTCTAACTATTCCCCTCTCCAAAAATAGGGAAATTTGGCATATTTCCTCCCAAAAAGAAGAAATTCCCCCAAAACAAGGATAAAATCCCCAAAAAATACAAAAATAAAATAAAAAAGAAAAACATTCAAGAAGACAAAAAGAGAGGGAAAACCACTAAATGCCATACAATACCAAGGGCTAATACCATGGTTCACCAAATACCATGTGCTATTACCTAAGGACATTTTCTTATATAATAATGGTGAAGGTCCCTCGTTTTCACACGATTTCTCCATTTGCTTCCTTGCCGTTACTTCGCCAAAATTTCTACCGAAACCCTTGAAGCCCCATTTTGTGCTTCCTTGTTTCACCTATTGTGGATATTTTCCTACCATTGTGACGTGTGTTTGGAGAGCAACCAAAGTTGCTTGGAGACCAAGGACCTGTTACTTCGAACAATTGCAAGGGCCCCCATTATCTCCATTATTTGGAGGTAAATCTCAGTTGTAAAAACCAATTTTTATAATAAAAGAAAAATATTCTTTCTCTTACCCTCTTGTCTGATGAATAATACAAAAGAAATGTTAGATTAAAATTGTTTTCAATGCATTTGCTTCATGTAGTTTAGATTTTATTTATTGTTATTTACTGTTTTTATTGAGTGCATGCATTCCCATTTTGAACTGCTACTAAGATTTCCATAAGTCTTACTAGGTTCTTTTCAGCACAAGCTAGTGTAAAAACACTAGCTACATTAACCATATTGTTGGTTTTTTCCAAAACTTCCTTAATAAAATTGCATACTCATACCTAGTGGCATAAAAGTCATCGCGTAATTATAATCCAACCTTTTAAAATTATATGCAAAATTTATTTATGTAATTAGAATCTAACCTCTTCAAACCATATGTAATCCTTTTAAGTACAAAACACTAACATAGGACATCACCAATGCTATCTTTTGCTTTATTTTCCACCATATCGTTCATAAGTAACATTTTGAAACTATGCATGTCAACCATCATCCTGCCAACTTCATGATCCTCACTTTCATGAATGCATTGGATCAATAATGCAATTCCACTGCACTTGGAGCATGTGTCAGCTAAATAACATTTTGCATAATATTATTTTCATTGGGATTTTGACACATTATACTATGAATAAAGTATCTTGATGATACTGACAATAACATGTCTGAGCATTCATGCACATGGTTAGTATGAAAAACACAATGTATGTGTATATATATGTCATAATAATAACCAAATTCTGTGTGGTATCTACAACTTGTGTTACAATCTATGCATGTTCTAACACACCAAAGTTTTCATTCCTCAAAATGTGTTTGGCCTAGGTTCAACTCCTTCTGCTCATTCGTAAATATCTCATAGAGTTATGTCTGTGACATGTCAAGAAAGTTTTTAATGTGGGGATTACAATCACTAGAACCTATTTTGAACTTTACAACATCTTTTTTATTAGAAGAAGACATGATATGTTTATGCCAAAAGTTTTGGACTAATTCCTTAATAGCTTCAATTAACTTAAAAACAAGGATGCCTACTGATGAAGGTCCAATAATCTATTTCACCATGTTTTTTGAGGATTTATCTTCTAACAGAATAAACGAAGGATTTTGTCACTTACTTTAAAAACTTTAAATGTGTCAGTGAACACATGATGTCGCCTTTTGGTCTTATTTATAAACAATTCTAATAATGCACAATAGGTTGCATTATGATGTCTTGAGAAACTAGTCTTTCCAACTGCATTAAAATAATCCTAAATATTTATAACAACACCATTATTGGTATCTAAACTTTTAACTATCGTCATGCCAAGAATTTTTCTAACAACAACTAAACTATGTGAATTTAACAAAAGTAGAAATAATTGACATTTAGATGTGCCACTTTTCAATTCAAAAATAATATTTAATAATTTTGTTGCACTGCCAATCAATAGTTCATTATGTAAATTACCTTCAAGGGTAACTAGATCATTTTCATCCACATGAACATGCCTATAAGTGCTTCCTCGTGCACTAGATGACAGGGCAAGTAAGGTAGATGATTTAGATCTCGGGTCTAGAACCCATGACATTGTATAAATTCAACAAAAGATTGTAGCAAATCATTCACATGAAGTTCAATATCGAGAGTACATTGGACATGTTGGTGGTAAATATGATGAAGATTTAGTTGTTCATTATGATCTTGCACAACAAGATACTCTTCACCAGAAGGATAAATGAAATTAATCTCTTTAACATTTGCGTATGTATAGTTAGCATCTTGAAAATTCCCATGTCTTGTATAACTAAAACATCATATGTTGATGGAAGACTAATTGGGGGTTGAATTGATGTTGTAATAAAAATTCTCTCCATTGGATGCATATGATTCGCTTGTGGTGATGAAGTAGATACCATTGAGGCATGCATTTTCCAAGGAATTGAGGTTCCCATTGATTTCTACTTATGTTTTTCCATATCAAACTTTTCCTTCTCCCTTTGTTAATTGATTATTTTAGGGGGTTGCTCCTTCCTATCAGATTGTTTTACTCGATTACATCTATTTCCCATATTCAAAAGGAACCAACGCAACAAGAACTTCACAAAAATGGAAGAGCCAATCATTAAAAACATTACAAATGTGTATTGGAGAAAATAGTGTTTCCCAAGAGATGTTTGTGATGTAGCAAACAGACCTTTCTTTTCACATAAAATAAGGTTGGGCTATGTGTTTATTCTATCTTATTTCAATAGGAACATGTATGCATTCATAATATGAAAATGATGTTGTCACAATGGGTGAAAATTACACCCCCTTTATTGGCATATATGATTAAAAACTTCATTTAGGGTATAAGGCCCTAATTTCTCCCCTTGAACATGTTTAAGCCTTAATAACTTCACAACCTCTTAATGGCACCAATATCCCCACTCAAATTCTAGTGATACCCTAGAAAGGTCATTTGGGATGGTTTAATGCATTTTTCTTAGCAATATATGCTTAGAATGGTCCTCTAGATCCTAAGGCCTAGGTTACCTCACATGACCATATATGGAGCCTTGAGATCCATATCTGGTGATCAAAATATCATAATGGTCCATATATCACCACTTGAAGTATAATGATCGATTTGATGGTCATTTCTAGTGCTTTAGAGCACCATTCATAAACATTTACCCATAAAAGATGCCTTTAGATCCCAATGGATAAGTTCTCCCTTATGATAATGTATAACGTTGGAACAACTATACCTATTTCTTAAAAAAATGTGATCATTCCCATATTCCCAATTAAAGCAAAATGATACCCTTAGGAGATCATGTGTGGTGGTTCAAGGTGATTTTTTTGGCCTTGGATGCTTAGAATATTTCTTTAGATCCTATGGCCTAGGATTCCTCCTGTAACCATGTCCACCCCCTATAATGTCCCTTTATAATAAAATTCCCAAAGTGCTCAGATTCACCAAATTTCAACTCTAGGTATATGGATACAACTGATTCCAAACTCCTCGAATTACTTTAAAACTTGGTGAGGAATGTCATGAGGGGTGATGGGACACATTAACACATCTATCATACATATAATCAACTGATATACCCAACCATGGTCTTCAATTTGCAAGGGAAGAAGTTTTGGGACAAAACTAGTCAATTTGGGACGTGGAAATCCCCCCCGGGTCTTGGAACAAATCTCTTCCAAACACTATACAACCATCACTAATGGTTGGTATGAGACTTGGGTCTGTTATAATACATTAATTAAAGTATATTTGAAGCATTAGATGTGGTTTTTTGGTCGAACAGGTATCCAAGAGAACTCAGGGAATTTACTAGTAATTTCAAGGCTCAAACCCCCAATGGTGGATGGCTCTACATAGCTCCAAATGATGTCAATTTGTACCTGTAGGTGTATTAATTATGTTAATACATAAAAAATATGTTTATAGGTGTATTTTAACCATCAAATGACTTCTGTAACTCACTTTGGCAATTTGATCAATGTATAGAGTTTTACTAGTAAATTGTGGTTGAAATCCCTTAAGGATAGATGATGAAAATTACTTTCCAAATGTACTCAATCCAACTCGAATTTCTGAATGGAAGAAGGGGAAATATAAAGGACATCAAAATGAACTCATATGTATCACCATTCAACTTTTAATGTCTGTTATAACTCCCTTAAATTAGATGCAAGAAGACTAGTTTCGACCTTGGGGGAAATAACATTAAATCTTCTTCAAATGAAATAAAAATGAGCAAAATGGCTCCAAATTCTTAAGTTCTTAAAATGAAACTTGTAATACTCATCAATGGAATTCCATACATCATAAATATATCAGAGAAATATTATTCCATTCGAAATCATCATCAATACATTGGCATACATCAATCTAGTGGGGGAATGGTCACTATTGGCTCAATAATCATCAATTTTACATACAACCTGTAATGTCCCCATTCAAATAAGTGCATAGTAAGACAATCCCATCAATCCTACTAGTTTCCTAGGTTGGATGGGCACATGTGGGATGGTAATAAGGAAACTAATAAATGATATTTAGACATTAGAAGGGTTCAAGAATTTAATAAATATGATGAATAAATAAATTCAAGAGAAATTCTAGGTGGCAAGTGGTTTTGGAGACATATGGAGGTGGTGGGACCCACACTAGCTTGATTTTTCAATGACACATGGCAACTCTATCTTGCCAATTCGAATTCATGGGAAGGTGAACACTCTTGGGTGAGTTGGTAAGTCATAACACATGGCATTGAGCATATTAGGTCGAAATGGGAAGGAATAGTAACCTCCATGGGAGAGGAAGAGTCAAATTGGAGACTAGTGGACACATGGGCTAGATTCCCTAGTTTTATGACAACAATAATGAAGCATCTATGACATTTTATGACAAAATTCAGACCTGACTTCTTACACCTGACCATTATGACATGTCAGCCCCAAAAATAGGCTCAAGAAGGCGCTCATGGAGTTGGAGGAATCTAAAGAGACTCAAATTCGAATTTGGGAGAAGATGGAAGGTTGGGACTAGGAGACAAGTGGCAAATGAGGAATATTTTCTAAATGGAAAATTATTGAATCTATTGAGAGGATTTCGACCCCTTGAAGGCTAATGTTGGTTATAAAATGTAGAAATCAAGTATGAGAATGGCTTTTGATGATTTGAGAAAAATTGCATTTGTGAAGAGAGAGCTAGTGGATGACTAGTTTCTTGCCTTAGCCAATTTCGAGGGTGAAAGATTCCCATCCAAGTTGGTGTTTGGAGAGGCCACTCAGGTCTTTCATGGTGCTTTAATGGAGTTTGTATTTGCAGGTAGCAGCTACAGGAAGTTTCATGGTTTGGTTTAGTGCAGCACTTTCTCTCCACCGTTTCCAGTTTTGAAGGCATATTCGTGCTCCTTGAGGGAGGGCGTTTTTGGTGAGCTATTGCACTCTTTGGGGGAGCTTCTAATGCCCCATTTATTTTGTAATATGAAGTAAATACTCTGTTCTTCATCTCCAAAAAGTTTCAGGTCGAAATTCCAAGTAGAAATGTATAAATCTCATTTTTAATGGAAGAACAATGCCATTTCCCCACTACCTTGTTGTGAGCCAATGTATTGATGATTATTTCGAATGTATGGATGATTATATGATATATTTGTGATAAATATATTGCCATGGATGTCTTCTACAAGTTTCATGTACTGTACTTGAGCATTTGAAGCATTTTTACTCAGTTTAGTTGTATTGGGAGGTGAAATAGTGCCATTTCCCCAAGGGTCGAATTGGGGGTTTTTGCTGTTGAATGTGAGAGAGTTAGAACAGTATTAAAAATCAATTAATGGTGCATATGAGACCTTAATCACATACTTAACACATTATATACCTCTGTTCATAAATTTGTGGGAGTTTGGAGGCATTTGGAAGGCCATTTGCAGTGTTACCCGAGGGGGATTTGATGCACAAATTACTAGTCAAAATTACATATATTGATCAGAATACAAATCAAGTTTGCAGCAGTATTTGGAGGGCCATAAAACATCCCTGAACCTTATATTCAAGTCTAAATACCATTCATACACTCCTACAGAAGATTTGGGAGCATTTGGGTTGATTTGGAGGTCAAAACAGTAAAACTAGTCAAAGGTCGAAATTGGGAAAAAAAGTGGAAAATTGGGCATTTTAATAAAATTTGAAAAAGGGATATTACACAACCACTTGATATTTAGACATGAAACTTTCTGGAGATGAATAAAAGAGTATTTAAATCATATTATAAAATAAATGGGGCATTAGAAGCTCCCCCAAAGAGTACAATAGCTCACCAAAAATGCCCTCCCTCAAGGATCAAGAATATGCAATGAAAAGTGAAAATGGTTGAAGGAATGGGTTGCAATAGAAGAAACCATGATCTGCCCTGCAGCTTACACCTACAACAAGTGACTCCATTAAATTTCCAAATTAAAGCTCTGAATGACCTTTCCAATTACCAACTTGGATGGGAATCTTTCACCCTCGAAATTGGCTAAAGCAAGAAACTAGTCATCCACTATCTCTCCCTCTTCACAAATGCAATTGCAAATTCTAAAACTGATCAAAATATAGTTTCATTTTTTGTTCTTGACATTTATAAAGTTTCCAAGATCTCTATGGGTTGAATTCCTTCCAAGAGATGCATTCCAACTCAAGTTGGGAAGAGATTCCAAAGAATGTCACTTTTACAACAATTCCTAGTCTCCCGCTTCCACCAAATCACATGTGGAAGCATCTTAGCTGCGTTAACTCCCTTGAGCGCCCTCCTGGAGGCTATTTTTAGCCCTGACATGTCATATATGTCAGCCTTCAGGTCTTATTTGTGTCATAGGTGTCATAGCATGTTCATCATTGTTGTCATAGAGCTAGGGAATCTATTCCAAGTGTCTCACTAGCTCCAAAATGCCTCTTCCTCTTCCATGGGAGTTACTCTTCCACTCCAATTCGACCTTAATTCATTCATGCCAAGTCTTTTGACCTTCCAACTCATCCCAAGACCCTTGGGCTTCTTATGGATTCGAAATGACAAGAGGATGATGCCATGTGGCACATAAAATCTAGCTTGTGTGGGTCCCACTTCCTCCACGTGTCTTCATGATCAAATGCCACTTTGGTTTTCCATTGTATATATTTATTTAGCTCCTTTGTTAAATATTTATTCTCTTCTAATTTCCACACATCATTTATTATCCTTCTTATTCCAAATCCAAAAGCTTCCACCCCCAACCTAGGAAGCTAGTAATTTTCCTCTTTGGCAATTATTTGACCCTTAGCATCAATTTGACAAATTCTCATGAATATGACCAATGGGCTTAGGCCATTGTGACCCAATGAAAAATTTGGGACATAAAAAATCCTCCCTTCCCAATATTTTTTGTCCTCAAGCAATTTCAAACATGGGTGTTGAAGAACCTGCTTTCTGTATAATTCTTTGAAGTTGTCGTTGAGTTGCCCAACTTTGTGTCTTTGAGTATCCATGAATATTTTAGAGAGGAACCACCATGCTTGCTGCTGCACTAACCTTATTAAAATCACTTTATTAAGTGGGGAATCCATCCCCCATACTACTTGTTTCCCAAAAAAATTGAAACCAATGAGACTAACAATTATCCCAGGGTCCCATTGCTTGTATTGCACTCCAACAATTAGAAGTGCTCTCCAATTCATAGTTCCTGGATCCCATTTTATTGTATGAATTCTTCCAAACATCACGAGTACAAAATATATATCATCAAATTACATAACAACATAATGAAAATGAACATCAAGAAGATGCTTCATCAAAGAATCATGAAAGTGCTTATGCCTCGAAGCAAGTAGACCACCATTTTCCAAGTGCATACAACCATCAAGTAACCAATCAAATCTACTCCAATGACATAGGTGAGGATCCCATGTCCTATCATGCTGCTTCAGAAAGATGCGATATGCATAAAAATATATTCATCCATGTATTCTTTCATCCAAGAAGTGAATGAATAATCTCCACTAAAATATGAACCGAATGATGAGAAAGAAAAACAAGGAGACTTCAAATGACTCAAAGAAGTCTCACCCATACATCCATGAATGTGAGAACTATAAAGATATACAAAAGTATGTGGCTTCCAAGAAAAATTTTCTCCAATTGTAAATCGATTCACCCAAGTGTTGGATGAAGTTCCTCCAACATCAAATGAACCAAGTGTTGAGCAAGAAAAACCATGAGTCTTCAAGTGACTCAAATGCATATCATAAGTGCATCCAAGTAGATGTACATAATCATAAAGTAACAAAGGATGCTATTGCAAATGTGAATAAGAATGTGATCCAACCATGTCATCAAAAAAATTAAATCTAGGAGTTCCATACTCCTCATGTGGCACAATAAAAAAGAACCCTTTCACCCATACTTCATTGAGACTAATGCTGCAAAACATGTAATTGTAGGACATAGGAGAATGAAATAACTCAACCAAATGATCAAAAAGTGCAGACGTTTCACCATTGGAAGGATCCATATGGGTAGTATCATGCAGCTCCTTCAAAAGTGTGAAACCTTTGTCATAGATTGGTTCCAATGTAGAGGAATCATGCTCTTCTTTAAAAATTGCATAACCTTCATCAAGAGACAATTCAAGTTCCTCTTCCACCACATCAAGTCTTTGGATCTCTTCAAGTTCATATTCAAACACATCAAGCACATTAAAATTTCCACATTTCTCATGATGCACCATGTCATGAGAATCCTCCAAAGAATCTACCATTTGACAATCTGAAACATAGGAGGAAAAACAAGTATCTTGCAACTTTTCAAGAATTTGTTCATTTTGAATTGTGAGCTTATGATTATCCTCATTATACTTCAAGTATGCATCATGTAACAATTCATTAAGATCAAACAAATGGTTTCTATAAAAAAACAAAGACATGAAATTACCTTTGATGTGGAACATTGCTCTTTGTATCTTCTCCATGTCTTCAAGGAAGAATGTTTCTTCCAATGAAGTAGCTCTCCAACAAGAATTTGACACCAAATTCTTGAATGTCATGGAGAATGCTAAGGCACTCTTGGATCTTATTTTCATTCATATTCAAGGACCCTTCAATAAAATGAGGCTCTTTCAAATGAACCTCCTAATCTTCTTCCTTCTTACTTGGACCAACTTCATGAAGCTCAAGTGGTAATGGAGAAGTTGATCTTGTTTCTTCTTCAATTGCTACAAGGTCTTCATTTTCATGCTTAAGGGAATTTTGGATTGCAGCAATACTGTCAAAAGTGATTTCTATGTCACCAACATAGAGGTGTGAGAACCCATAAGTAGGTACTCCTTCATAGTTCAAGCATCCATCGGTAGATGCTCCTTGATTCATGTCCAAGGTAGAATGTGTCTCTAAATGATCTTCAATATTTTCAATAGGATCTTGTTCAAGTTCATGGGATGTATCTTCATCTTTCTCCTTCAAGCAATCTGATGTACCTTTCCCCTTGGTTTCCTTAATATCAATACATTTGGAATCTCTTTTGGAAGAGTACCCAAGAAGTCTCCCCCATATGGAAATACCTGCATTCCCTGAAGCTTCATATTCTTCATTGCTCTTTTCACTCACACACAAGTGATTTTCTCTCCAAGGTCTTTTACAAGAAGGGCATAAAACTTTATTCACTAACTCCACATCTTCATTTTTGGGCTTATTTGCAAACACCCAATCAACAAAGTCTTCTAAAGGAGGGGGCTTATATTTACTTTTCTTATACGAATCAAGATATGCCTGCTATTGTTGGGGCAAGGTTTTATATGTCGCTCTCCATCTTTGTAACTCATTCATAGAATCCTCCTTTGATGGTGTGTCATATTCATATTTATCATACATATGGTCATAATAATAATATTCATTCCTCTTGAAATTATAAGAAGTGTTGCATGATGGCACCTCTTCCTCAACCCATTCACATTCTGCTTCATATTGTTCATAAGCATCTGCATATTCCTCATAATAATCGTACTCATAGGATTCATCATAATAGTAAGACATGGTTGCAACTTATTATTCAATGTATGATATTAACTCACGGTTTCAAGGAACATGCTCTGATACCACTGTAATGTTCCTTTATAAAATAATTCCCAAAGTGCTCAGATTCACCAAATTTCAACTCTAGGTATATGGATACAACTAATTCCAAACTCCTCCAATTACTTTCAAACTTGGTGAGGAATGTCATGATGGTTTATGGGACACATTAACACATATATAAGACATATAATCAACTGATATACCCAACCATGGTCTGAAATTTTCAAGGGAAGAAGTTTCGGGACAAGACTAATCAATTTGGGAAGTGGAAATCCCCCTGGGTCTTGGAACAAATATCTTCCAAACACTGTACAACCGTCACTAATGGTTGGTATTTGACTTGGATATGTTATAATACATTAATTAACGTATATTTGAAGCAGTAGATGTGTTTTTTTGGTCAAATAGGTATCCAAGATCAAACTCAGGGAATTTACTAGTAATTTCAAAGCTCAAACCCCCAATGATAGATGGCTCTAAATAACTCCAAATGATATCAAATTGTACCATTAGGTGTATGAATGATGTTAATACATACAAATTATGTGTATAGGTGTCTTTTAACCATCAAATGACTTCTGTAACTCACTTTGGCAATATGATCAATGTATGGAGTTTTGCTAGTAAATTGTGGTTTAAATCCCCTAAGGGTAGATGATGAAAATGACTTTCCAAATGCACTCAATCCAACTCGAATTTTTGAATGGAAGAAGGGGAAATATAAAGTAAATCAACAGGAACTCATATGAATCACCATTCAGCTTTTAATGTCTTCTATAACTCCCTTAAATCAGATGCAAGAAGACTAGTTTCGACCTTACGGGAAATAGCATTAAATCTTCTTCAAATGAAATAAAACTGAGCAAGATGGCTCCAAATGCTTAGTGCTGAACATGAAACTTGTAATACTCATAAATGGAAGTCAATACATCATAAATATATTAGAGAAACATTCTTCCATTCGAAATCATCATCAATACATTGGCATACATCAATCTAGTGGGGGAATGGTCACTGTTTGCTCAATAATAATCAATTTTACATACAACCACTTGCTATTTCGAACTTAAACTTTCTGGATATGAAGAAAAGAGTATTTAATTCATATTATAAAATAAATGGGGCATTAGAATCTCCCACAAAGAGTACAATAGCTCACCAAAAACGCCCTCCCTCAAGGATAAAGAATATGCAATGAAAAGTGGAAATGGTTGAAGAAATGAGCTGCAATAGAAGAAACAATGATCTGCCCTGTAGCTTACACCTGCAGAAAATGAGTCCATCAAATCTCCAAATGAAAGTTCTGAATGGCCTTTTCAATTACCAACTTGGATGGGAATCTTTCACCCTCAAAATTGGCTAAGGCAAGAAACTAGTCATCCACTAGCTTTCCCTCTTCACAAATGCAATTGCAAATTATAAAAATGACCAAAACCTGGTTTCATTCTTTGTTCTTTACATTTATAAAGTTTCCAAGCTCTCTATGGGTCGAATTCCTTCCAAGAGATGCATTCCAACTCAAGTTGGGAAGAAATTCCAAAGAATTCCACTTGTACAACAATTCCTAGTCTCCCACTTCCACCAAATCACATGTGGAAGCATCTTAGATGCCCTAACTCCCTTGAGCACCCTATTGGAGGATATTTTTAGCCCTGACATGTCATATATTCCATATGTCAGCCTTCAGGTCTTATTTGTGTCATAGGTGTCATAACATCTTCATCATTGTTGTCATAGAGCTAGGGAATCTAGTCCAAGTGTCTCACTAGCTCCAAAATGCCTATTACTCTTCCATTGGAGTTACTCTTCCACTCCAATTCAACCTTAATTGATTCATGCCAAGTATATTTACCTTCCAACTCATCCCAAGACCCCTGGGATTCTTATGGATTCGAAATGACAAGAGGAGGATGCCATGTGGCACAGAAAATCTAGCTTGTGTGGGTCCCACTTCCTCCACATGTCTTCATGATCAAATGCCACTTTGGTTTTCCATTGTATATATTTATTTAGCTCCTTTGTTAAATATTTATTCTCTTCTAATTTCCACACATCATTTATTATCCTTCTTATTCCAAATCCCAAAGCTTCCACCCCCAACCTAGGAAGCTAGTAATTTTCCTCTTTGGAAGTTATTTGACCCTTAGCATCAATTTGACAAATTATCATCAATATGACCAATGGTCTTAGGCCATTGTCACCCAATGAAAAATTTGGGACATGACACCCCCCATGAAATATCCCTAGTGCTATAAACATTCTAATGTATCCCACATCCCATTCCAAAATAAAAATGGTCCAAAATATGTCTGATGTTGTTATTCAAGGTCTCATTCATGTAATATGTATTATGTCCCAAATTTGGCATTGGGTCACAATGGCCTAATCAAATTTTCCCCTATTCATTAGAGTTTGTCAAATTGATGCTAAACGTCAAATAATTGCCAATGAGGAAAATTACTAGTTTCCTAGGTTTGGGGTGGAAGCTTTGGGATTTGGAATAATGGGGATAATAAATTATGCTGAAACATTATGATGGCATAAATATTTAATAAAGGAGATAAATAAATATATACAAGTGAAAATCAAAGTGGCATTTTATCATGAAGACACATGGAGAAAGTGGGACCCACACAAG
The DNA here is from genome assembly GCA_027924585.1 of Larix kaempferi. Classification (NCBI taxonomy): domain Eukaryota; kingdom Viridiplantae; phylum Streptophyta; class Pinopsida; order Pinales; family Pinaceae; genus Larix; species Larix kaempferi. Next base: position 19,178,997 of record BSBM01000994.1, on the reverse strand, counting down.
CTAGAATTTATGTCCCACATGGCATCCTCTTCTTGCAATTTCGAGTCCATGGGAAGCCAAATGTTCTTGGGATGAGTTATAAGGTCAATAATAATTGGCATGAGTCAATGAGATCAAAATATAGAGGAAGAGTAACTCCCATGGAAGAGGAAGAGGCAATTTGGAGCTAGTGAGACACTTGGGCTAGATTCCCTAGCTCTATGACAAGAATGATGAAGATGCTATGACACCTATGAAAAAAATCAGACCTAAAGGCTGACATATGACATATATGACATGTCAGGGATAAAAATAGACTCCAAGAGGGTTCTCAAGGGTGTTAGGGCAGCTAAGATGCCTCCACATGTGATTTGGTGGAAGTGGGAGACTAGGAATTGTTGTACAAGTGGTGTCCTTTGGAATCTCTTCCCAACTTGAGTTGGCATGAGTCTCTTGGAAGGAATTCGACCCATGGAGTACATTAGAACTTTATAAATGTCAATAACAAATAATGAAACCATATTTTGATCATTTGTAGAATTTTCAATTGCATTTGTGTAGAGGGAGAGCTAGTGGATGACTAGTTTCTTGCCTTAGCCAATTTTGAGGGTGAAAGATTCCCATCCAAGTTGGTATTTGGAAAGGCCATTCATACCTTTCATTTGGAGCTTTAATGGAGTCTTTATTTTTAGGTGTAAGCTACAAGGCAGCTCATGGTTTCTTCTATTGCAACACATTCTTTCAACCATTTCCAGTTTTGATGGCATATTCTTGATCCTTGAGGGAGGGTGTTTTTGGTGAGCTATTGTACTCTTTGGGGGAGCTTCTGATGACCCATTTATTTTGTAATATGAATTATATAATATTTTCTTCATCTCCAAAAATTTTAGGGTCGAAATTCAAAGTAGAAATATATAAATCTCAGTTTTAATGAAAGAACAATGCCATTTCCCCACTACATTGATGTATAGCATGATAATGCTGATGATTTTGAATGAATGGATGGTTATCTGATACATTTATGATTAATAGACTGTCATGGATGTATTTTACAAGTTTCAAGTACTGTACTTGAGCATTTGAAGTATTTTTACGCAATTTAATTGCATTGGGGGAAGAAATAGTGTCATTTCCCCAAGGGTCGAATTGGATATTTTTGCAGCTGAATGTTAGAGGGTTAGAAGAAAGATAATAATCAACTAATGATGCACATGAGACATTAATAACATCCTTGAGACATCTCCTGCCTCGTTTCAGAAATTTGTGTGGGTTTGGAGACATTTGGGAAGCCATTTTCAATACTTACCCCAGGGGGATTTGAACCCCAAATTACTAGTAAAATTGCATACTTGGTCCAGAATATTAATAGATTTTGCAGAGGTATTTTAGTGGCCATATATCATCCCTGGACATCATATTAAATTCCTAATATCATTCATACACATTCCTTAAAGATTTGAAGGCATTTGGATTCAATTTGAGACATAGAGACCAATACTAATCAAAGGGAAATTACTAGTAAAGCTCCCTACATTGGCCAGAATTGAAAGAGAATTTGTAGAAGTATTTTAAAGGTATAAAAGCATCCCTAAAACATATATTTATGTTCTAACATAATCTGTATACCTTCTTAGAAGATTTAGGAGCAATTGGAGCAATTTGGGGACCTAGAGCTCAAAACTAGTCAAAGCTCTAGCTAAGAAAAAAAAGTGAAAATTTGCCATTTTAATAAAATTCCTAACAAGGGACATTACAGTGGTATCACAGCATGGCCCTTGCACCTGTGGATTAGGTACATACATTCAAGACTAATTGGAAACCATGTATTACTATTATGATGAATCCTATGAGTACAATTCTTATGAGGAATATGCAGATGCTTATGAGCAATATGAAGCAGAATGTGAATGGTACGAGGAAGATGTGTCATCATGCAAAAATTCTTACAATTTCAAGAGAAATGAAGATTATTCGTATGAATTTAAATCAGATGAATATGAGTGTGTCACACCAACCAAGGATAATTCTATGAATGAGTTCCAAAGATGGAAAGCAACATATAACACCTTCCCCAACAATATCAAAAATATCAAGAATATCTTGCTTTGAGCAAAAATACACAAAATGTCATGTCTTTTGAGTACTTTGCTAAACAAAATAGGCCCAAAAATGAAGATGTGGAGTTAGTAAAGAAAGGTTTATGCCCTTCTTGTAAAGAAACTTGGAAATAATATCATATATGTGTGCAGGAAATGATGTCCTACTTGATGAGAGCTTTTGGGAATTCTTCAAAAAGAGATTCCAAAGATATTGATCCTAAGGAAAAAAAGGGGCAAAATGCATCAGCTTGCTTGAAGGAGCAAAAGGAAGAGACATCACAAGAGCATGGAGAAGATTCTATTGAGAATATGGAAGATCATTTCGAGACACCTTCTAGCTTAGACATGAACCAAAGAGCATCTACTGATGTATGCTTAAACTATGAAGGAGTACCTACTTATGAGTGCTCACACCTCTATGTTGGTGACATAGATATCACTTTTGAAAGTGTTGCTGCAAGCCCAACTTCCATCAAGCATGATAATGAAGACCTTGTAGCATTTGAAGAAGAACCAAGATCAACTTCCCTATCACCACTTGAGCTTCATGAAGTTGGTCCAAGCAAAAATGAAGAAGATGAGGAGGTTCATTTGCAAGAGCATCATTTTCTTGAAGGATCCTTAAAGATGAATGAAAATAAGATCCAATAGTCCCTCGGCATTCTCTGTAACATACACTTTTTGCTGAAAAACATTTTATGTTGGAAACATTATGTTAACTTTTATTGTAAAGTTTTATATTGGACAAGTGTCCAAGGATGACTATAATTGCACAATATTTTATTATTTAATAAATTAAATAGGAGACAAACACCTAATGGGATTGTTGAAAGAGTGGTTACTGACCCACTAGGTGGAATGGAATCTGGGGTAGAAGGCAATGGACAAGTGGCAGCATCATGATACAACTAACTAGCTGTTGGTATGGGACAACTCCCTTGAAATGTGGTCATAGTGCCCTAGAAGTTGGGACTGAAGCTTGAGGCTCATTTATTTAAAACTGACCACTAAAGACCTAGGCAGTCTATATAAGAGCCATCAAATTATGAACTGAGGTTCATCACTTTTCCTGATGAGGAAATTTACCTTGGGGTTTTGCTGTGCTTGCACCCAAGAAATTTGATGAGGGGATATGCTGAGTTTTTGATCATGGTGTAAGTATGCCTATTATACTACTAAGTGCAGAAGTTATATTGCTAGGTGCAAAAGGCATATTTTGAGTGCAGAAGGTATATTGCTGAGTGCAGAAGGCATATTTTGAGTGCAGAAGTTGTTTGACTAAGTGTATTTCTTTTACACAGATTCCATCTACTTAGTGGTTCAGTAAGCAGGCTTGGGGGTCCAAAGGAAGCAAGTAGTTTTGGCTGCTTCTTATAGAAAAGGTTGGGAGGAACAAACCTCCTTGGGTGTTTGTCGGCCCTATCTTCAGTTACAAGTTTTACTTGTCTTTTCTAATTTTAAGTAGTTTAAATTTCTATCTGCAATTATTTATTTACTGTTGTTAAGAGTATTATCAAACAAATTTAATTATTTTAGTTTTCTGAACTAATTAGAATTCTATATAGAAATGATTATGTAAGATGAAATGAATAAAATATTTCTCTGCATTTTTCCCCATGCTAATGGATCTACATCGTACTCTAGTACAGAGAAGAAATTAAGATAGATAATTTGATAGGTAGATTGCCACACGAATGAGGGGACTAATATTAATGTAATTTCCTATCTTTTCCTACTATTAATATTCTGTATATAATTCAATGTTTTTCCCTTATCATTCCTTTATCAGTTAAATGTTTCAGGTTCACTGTATTTCTTTCACCAGTCTGTATTGAAAATAACAGCTGCAAATAATTTATTTCTTAAGTACACAGAATTAATTTCTATTACAAACAGTGCATAATTATTTCATACAAATCCTTATGTACAGCTTTGCGTTCTTTTTTTTCACATTATTTATTTATTTATTTAACAACTGCAGCTAAATCCCATTCACATTTAACATTGGATTCAAAAGACCTTATCTTATGTTTTTATTATTTTTCATGGTTATCACAACTAGTAAAACAAAGAATCATTATTTCTTTTATCCAAACAGAGTTTTCATCGACCAACTTTAGATGTATAAACATCCACCTCTCAATTTTAGAATTTCGCTAAGGTTCAAACATTTATAGTCAACATCAAAACACAAAAACAGATACAACCTCATTACACATGTACGATTAGAAAACATTGGCTCTCGGCCAATACTTAAAAACCAACAGAAAAGAATAACAACGAGAATCCCACTGCTCCATACATTTAGACACAAAAACGATTATCATTTACATTCTTAAAGACTGAAATCAAAGGCATCTCGGTAGTATCATTAGTCTAAGTTATCATATTTAATTGAAAATTATTAACAGAAAATGCTACGATTAGTTACTGTAGACATCGACCCTGCAAAACTAAACATTTAAATGCCATAACAGTTGAACAATCCCGAGAACCCACTTAAGGGTTTAATCATTTTAATATAGACCCAAACCCTTAGCCATCAAACTTTACTTAAATACAATAATGGCAGAATGCTAAAAACATCAAATGCATACAAAACAGAGTCCAGCCCTTGACACCAAAACAAATACAATAAAGTGAGTAAAACAAGTTATCGTATTATCATTTACACAGTAGATTGTAAACATTAAGCTTTGCTTCTTAAAGTAGCTCACAGTATCATCATTTACGAACATAGGTTGAACAAAACATAAATCCTTCTATTACCGAGAAACAGTAGCAAGGTGAAACCCTTCCTAGTATTTTCTTACGGATTTTACAATAGAAAACAAACACTACTGAAAACAACGACGAATGGGTCTAGTGTTTCATCCTTCCCAATTGTCAAAACAAGCTCACAAGTATTTCGATGAAGGTCACCCTCAGAGCCACAGAAAACACAGAATCTCAGCAAGAACACAGTAAAGAGCCAATAGCCATCTAACCGTAGTAACGAGTAACCACTGAAGCTTACCGTTCTTTTAGCAGTTGCGAGCTTCCAAACACTTACACTGAGAAGCCATCGACGAAGGTACCTGCCATTCAAAACACAATAAAGGTCAAAAGAATTTTTACAAAGATCTTTTCATGCAAAATAGCAGTAATTGAACTCTCAAAAATAGAATGGAGATATAGGGTTTTGAATCGATATCCATTACCATTAAGAATTGCACCGAAATTGAACGCCAAGACTGTGCCTACTGGAACTATTCTCCACCATCGAATCCAAAGAAGTATGAAAAACAACTCTGGAAAACGATCACTGGATAGGCATGGAAAGCTGAGTGTGGAATTCAACTACCACCAAGAATTTAACACACACCCTGAAACTGAGATTACACACTACTACTGTAAAACACCTCACTGTCTCGGCTCTTAAACTACTACCAGGTCACGGTTTTGAACCGTGGGCACTCCACAAAATATAGTTGTCAAAACCCTGAAGGCTCTCAGCTTGTCGAGCTCTCCTCAGAGCCACAACACCGAATGTCAAGGCAAACAATAACTCTGTGAGCATAGTGGAGTTAGGGTTAGGACCCAAAGCCCAAAACCCTCCTTGGATAAATGGTGGAGATCACAAGAGAGTTGTCACGTAAAACCAAGCATCAACCACATTAATTGACCCATCATTACCATAGCCACCGAGGAGCCAGCTCAGGTAACTCTTGAACCTGAACACTTACAACTCATCACGAGACATGAGACATCTCCACACTATCACGTGCTTAAGCACCACGACGAGATCCATGGAGGTAATCCATTGTCTCGGCAATGGTGAGTATTAAATGCCAAGGAATCCCAAGTTCCTGCCAGCACGATACATTAATGGTGTTGGTATCAAATATTTCATACAAAACATTGTAAAAATGTGACATTCGACTTGGTATTAACACCTTGTGGTAAGTCAAGGTAGAATTGAATGTATAGTTAGGAAAGCACAATATTATATCGGGCACATAGATGCACACACATCACCATATAGTTTCATTCATAGGACCTTATATATGGTTTGGCATATGCATATTTTAATATAGTATCAAAACTTCAAAGGAATTGTTTATAGTGCATAGGATAGCATTATATTATGACATGGACTTGCAATAATTCCTAGAATAGCAGTTAATCAATTCATACATATAATTCCTAGGCTCTACATTATATATAAGGAAATTGCATATCAACATTGCATTCAATTATACCTAGCCATTATGTATAGACATTGGGTAATCTCCTTTTATATATCAAATAGAAACTCACAATGATATTATACATAGAGTTAAACTTGGTCTATGAATCCTATTCTTTTGTCTGGATGAATTAATATAGGTGAATACTGAGATTTTGATTATTACAACTAACATACGTCTAATTTTTACACATTAGGCTAACTGAAGATCTCACCAATAGAACTTATGACATTATGTCTCTTAAGTCATTAACACTTGGGAGACACGGAAAACTGTTTAGAAATCTTCGGTCACATGTCGTAAACATTATACCTGTAATCTGCGAAAAGGATGAATTAAATGCTTTAGCACGAATGCTAAGTAAGCCTCGGGGCATCCGTAGGACCCCTTCAACAAGAATAAAAAATAGTCAACACATATAAATTTATATCTTTAGAACAGAAACAAAAGACTCTGAAAATACAGTTGAGTAATTCTAACATCAAAGCGAAATTGTTAAGCATCTAGTCGGAGCATTTCACTTATGACTAACAACAACATTTAGTACAACAAGCCAACATTTAGAAATTTATGTTATTCCGCATAGTTAGATTTAGTATTAAAAGCTATATCTAAATTTTTTTAATTTTTTTAAATTTCGGGATGTTACATGTGGTATTAGAGCGCGAGTTCAAACTCTAGGCCTGAAATAGGCTCACGCGCGCAAACAGAAAATAAAAAATCAGAAAGTTTGTATTATTAACTTTTATTTTTCATTTTATTTTTTTACAGAACAATTTGATATTAATTTGCAGGTATGGACATACCGGAGGAATCAGCAGAGGACAGATCTCCTCGTAACGGGCATAATAACAATAATAATGAAGGAATATATGTTGAATTAAATAACCAATCTTCAGAACTTCTTCGTACTGTAAAAGATTTAAAATCTGAGATCAGAACTGTTAAGGAAGAAAATGAACGCATTATGAAAGCACAGGAAGAGTTAAATCAAATTCTATTGGAGAAATACCATCATGAGGAAAGAGGAAGGAAATCAGAAGTGAATTCTGATTCTGGTACAATGTCTCACAAACATAAGAGTAAGAAGGTTAAAAATGGTAAAAATATTAGTTACTCTTCCTCTAATCGAAGTAATGATAAATCTGATTGTGACAGCAGTGAGAGTGATTGTTGTTCCAAGAAGAGGAAGTATAAGCATCATGAACAAATTACTGGAGAGTTTAAAAAGATTAAGCCACCAACATTCAATGGCGAAACTGAAAAGGGTGAGACAGCTGAAGCATGGCTGTCTAGAATGAAGAAGTACTTTAATATTTATGATTACTCTTCTCAGTTAAAAGCCAAGATGGTTGTTTACAATTTGATAGGAAAAGTAGATATTTGGTGGCAGGACCTTAAAAGAATTAAGAGCATAAAGGAAAAGGATGTAACCCAGAATATGTTTAAAAATTTATTTAAGAAAAAGTTCTTGTCAGAACAGTACTATGAAGACAAATCAAAAGAGTTTTATGATCTAAAATTGGGTTCTATGAACATGAAGGAGTTGTGTAGCAAGTTTCTTAGCTTGTTGAGGTATGTACCTTACATGGTCGAAGAGAAGCCTAAGGTGCAAAGGTTTCTAATTTGTCTACCTTTCAACATAAAAGACAAGATTGAGTATGATAACCCTTCCACTCTGGAAGAGGCTATGAGGAAAGCCAATTTCTGTTTTGACCAAAACAGAAAAAAGAGAAGGAATAGCTGGCTGGAAAAGTAATAAGTCTAATCAATTCGAGCATAAAAAGAAGAGCTTTAATCATAATTTTGGATGTTTTAAGAAAAAATTTAATAATAGAAATTTTCCAAGTAATAATAACTACAAAAATAATACACCATAGAATTTTACTGCTGCAAGAAATGCACCTAATAACAATAACAACACCAGGTATGCTGAACAGAAAGGACCTTTGAAGTGTTTTGATTGTGGTGGACCACATAAGAAAGAAGATTTCCCACGCAACAAAAGGACAGTCAACAACATTCATAGCATACAAGCGGAGCCAACAGTAGGTGATGTGGCAAGAGAAATGCCAAGGATAAATGCAGCGCTGGAAAATCAGCAAGCAGGCCATCAAACGTCCATGGTTGAAATCAAAGGTATGCTACAAAACTGATCTATTTCTGTTTTGATAGATCCAGGTGCAAGTTTGAGTTACATTTCACTTGAATTAGTGAAAATTTTCAAGTTAAGAATAGAAAAGTTTGATAATTCTTGGTTAGTTCAGCTAGCAACAGGCACTAAAAGAAAGGTTACAAACTTTGTTAGAAATTGTGATGTATTTTTGAATCAGATGAAAACCCAAGTTAATTTGAATGTTTTAACCTTAGGGTCATATGACTTGTTGATTGACATGGATTGGCTTGAACAGCATAGAGTAGTGCTTAATTGTTATGAGAAATCATTTATGTGTCTGAATAATGAAGGTAAAACTGAAATAGTAAAAGGAATTTATAGGAATATTTCAGTAAGACAAATTTCTGTGTTACAAGTTAAGAGAGCTGCTAGAAAGGGTTGTAAAATGTTTGCTGTTAATGTTATTAATGACGAGTGTTCATCTAAAGAAGATAAGTTAAAACTGGGGGATATTCCCATCCTTAGGGAATTTTTTGACGTATTTCCGGAAGACATTCCAGGATTACCATCGAAAAGGGAACTTGATTTCACCATTGAGTTAGTACCAGGTGCGGTACCAAACTCAAAGACTCCCTACAGGATGAATATCTTGGAGTTAAATGAGTTAAAATCTCAGTTGAAGGAATTGATAGATAAAAACTACAAAAGGCCAAGTGTGTCTCCTTAGGGAGCACCAGTAGTTTTCGTTAAAAAGAAGGACGGTACCATGCGATTGTGCATCGATTACCGTTAGCTTAATAAAATGACAATTAAGAACCAATATCCCTTACCCCACATAGATGATCTATTTGATCAAGTACACGGAGCAGAGATATTCACTAAAATTGGTTTAAGGTTAGGGTATCATCAGGTTAGAATAAAAGACGAAGACATATTCAAAACTGCATTCAGAACGCGATATGGACACTACGAGTTCGTAGTTATGCCTTTTGGGCTAACCAATACACCGAAAGTGTTCATGTGTTTAATGAAAAACGTTCTGCATAAATATTTGGATAAGTTTGTAGCTGTGTTAATTGATGATATTTTGATTTACTCAAAAACTAAGGAAGAGCATGACGAACATTTACGAATAATTTTACAAGTTTTAACAGAACATCATCTTTACGCTAAGTTCAATAAATGTGATTTTTATAAAGATAAAATACAGTACTTAGGTCACATAATTTCTAAAGATGGAATTTCTGTCGACCCGGATAAGATAAAAGCAATTAACAAGTGGTCTGTCCCTAAAGATGTAACTGACGTTCGGTCATTTATGGAGATAACAGGTTACTACAGAAAGTTTATTGAAGGGTTTTCAAGAATTGAAAACCCTCTTACTTCTTTGTAGAAGAAAGGGAAGAAATTCGTATGGGATCAAAAGTGTCAAGAAAGATTTAATAAGTAAAAGAATTATTAACCACTGCACCAATTTTAAAAATTGTTGATCCTAACAAAGACTTTGTGGTATGCACTGATGCATGCAACGATGGACTTGGTGGGGTCCTAACTCAAGAAGGTCATGCTATCGCTTTTGAGTCTAGAAAGTTAAAAATTCATGAAAAGAATTATGCAACGTACGATATTGAGTTGGCAGCCATGATACATGCATTAAAAATGTGGCGCCATCACTTGATTGGAAGAAAATTCATACTAATGACAGATAATAAAGGTTTAAAGTATTTGTTGGATCAAATAAATCTTAACGTAAGGCAAGCTAGATGGCTAGCTTTCCTTAGCGAGTATGATTTCAAGATTCAACACATCAAGGGAAAGGAAAACAAAGTTGCTTATGCTTTAAGCAGGAATCCCAGATTAAGCTTTATGGTAGCAATCAGCACCTTTAAGACAGATTTGGAAAATCAAATCGAAGAAGGAATTAAACAAGATGAAAATTATCAAAAATTGCTTGGTAAAGTTGCTGAAAACGTATTAGAAAATTTAATAACATATTTCAGCATTGATAAAAAATGGTTAATGACTTATAAAAACAGAATTTATGTACCAAATGTGTCAAAGGTTAAGCTGTTAATTTTGGATGAAGTTCATAAGAGTCCTGATTCAGGACATCTAGGTTATCATAAAATGATAACTATGTTAAGGAAGGATTATTTTTGGCCCAACATGAAGAATGAAGTGGCTGAATATATAGATAGATGTTTTGAATGTTCGACCATTAAGGTTGAACATCAACATCCAGCTGGACTATTGCATCCATTGCCAATTCCAGAATGGAAATAGGAGATTATAAGTATTGATTTTATTACAGGTTTGCCTAAAAACCAGAAACAGAATGACTCCATAATGGTGGTTGTGGACAAGTTAAGTAAGGCTGCTCATTTTATTCTTGTTAAAACCACATTTAAAGCTTCTAACATTGCAGATGTATTTATGAAGCAAATCTTTCGCTTGCACGGAATTCCAAAGGTAATCATTTCTAACCGAGACTCTAAATTCACTAGAAATGTTTGGACAACATTGTTTAAAGGTTTAAATACTAAACTAAATTTCAACACTTCTTTCCACCCACAAACTGATGGTCAAACAGAAAGAGTAAACCAGATTTTAGAAGACATGCTAAGAATGTATGTCAAAGATCAGCCATCTAAGTGGGAGGATTATTTACATTCAACAGAATTTGCATACAATAATCATTATCAAGCATCTGCTAAGTTAAGTCCATTTGAGATTTTGTATGGAAAAAAATGTTGTACTCCGATTTCTTGGGATAACCTTGTAGACAGATTAATGCTATGACCAGATTTATTGAAAGAAATGGAGCTAACTGTGAAACAAGTTCAAGGTAACTTAAAAGTTTCCCAAGATCAACACAAAAGTTATGCAGATTTGAAATGCACTGAAAGAGAATTTCAGATTGGAGACCATGTTTTTATAAAGGTAAAGGCCAAGAAAATTTCTTTGAATCTTGGGAGTTGTGCTAAACTAGCACCAAGGTACTGTGGGCCATTCAAAATCCTATCAAGGATTGCAGCTGTTGCATATCAATTGGCCTTGCCATCTAATTTAAAAATCCATAAGGTTTTTCACATTTCTGTTTTAAAGAAGTATGTGCATGATGCTACTCATGTGCTGAATTGGAATGACATACATGTGGAGCCCGAAGGAGATTTTCAAGTGGAATTGGACTGTATTCTCGATCAGAGGGAAATTATGCTTCGGAATCGTACCATAGGGCAGGTAAAGGTGCAATGGAAGCACCTTAGCCCTGATGAAGCTACCTGGGAACTGGAAAGTAAAATGCAGGCAACATATCCAGTTCTATTTCAGGAAGGTTCGGATGATGAATAAGCAACATTGAGGACGATGTTGAGCTTAAGTGGGGGTGTTTGTAACATACCCTTTTTGCTGAAATTTTTTTTATGTTGGAAACATTATGTTAACTTTTATTGTAAAGTTTTATATTGGACAAGTGTCCAAGGATGACTGTAATTACACAATATTTTATTATTTAATAAATTAAATAGGAGACAAAACACCTAAGGGGACTCTTGAAAGAGTGGTTACTGACCCACTAGGAGGAATGGAATCTGAGGTAGAAGGAAATGGACAAGTGGTAGCATCATGATGAAACTAACTAGCTGTTGGTATGGGACAACTCCCTTGAAATGTGGTCATAGTGCCCTGGAAGGTGGGATTGGAGCTTGAGGCTCATTTATTCAAAACTAACCACTAAAGACCTAGACAGTCTATATAAGAGCCATCAAATTATGAACTGAGGTTCATCACTTTTCTTGACGAGGAAAATTACCTTGGGGTTTTGCTGTGCTTGCACCCAAGAGATTTGATGAGGGGATATGCTGAGTTTTTGATCATGGTGTAAGTCTGCCTATTATACTACTGAGTGCAAAAGTTATATTGCTGAGTGCAGAAGGCATATTTTGAGTGCATAAGTTATATTGTTGAGTGCAGAAGGCATATTTTGAGTGCAGAAGTTGTTTGACTAAGTGTCTTGCTTCTACACAGATTCCATCTACTTAGTGGTTCAGTAAGCAGGCTCGGGGGTCCAAAGGAAGCAAGTAGTTTTGGTTTCTTCTTCTGGAAAAGGTTGGGAGGAACAGGCCTCCTTGGGTGTTTGTCGGCCCTATCTTCAGTTACAGGTTCTACTTGTCTTTTCTAGTTTTAAGTAGTTTAAATTTCTATTTGCAATTATTTATTTACCGTTGTTAAGAGTATTATCAAACAAATTTAATTATTTTAGTTTTTTGAACTAATTAGAATTCTGCATAGAAATGATTATGTAAGATGAAATGAATAAAATATTTCTCTGCATTTTTCCCCATGCTAATGGATCTACATCGTACTCTAGTACAAAGAAGAAATTAAGATAGATAATTTGATAGGAAGATTTCCAGATGAATGAGATGACTAATATTAATGTAATTTCCTAGCTTTTCCTACTATTAATATTATGTATATAATTCAATGTTTTTCCCTTATCATTCCTTTATCAGTTAAATGTTTCAGGTTCACTGTATTTCTTTCACCAGTCTGTATTGAAAATAACAGCTGCAAATAATTTATTTCTTAAGTACACAGAATTAATTTCTATTACAAACAATGCATATTTATTTCGTACAAATCCTTAAGTACCGCTTTGCATTCTTTTCTTTCACATTATTTATTTATTTATTTAACAACTGCAGCTAAATCCCATTCACATTTAACATTGGATTCGAAAGACCCTATCTTATGTTTTTATTATTTTTCATGGTTATCACAACTAGTAAAATAAAGAATCGTTATTTCTTTTATCCAAACAGAGTTTTCATTAACCAACTTTAGAAGTATCAACATCCACCTCTCAGTTTTAGAATTTCACTAAGGTTCAAACATTTATAGTCAACATCAAAACGCAAAAATAGATACAACCTCATTACACAGTTACGATTAGAATACATTGGCTCTCGGACAATACTTAAAAACCAACAGAAAAGAATAACAATGAGAAACCCACGGCTCCATACATTTAGACACAAAAACGATTATCATTTACATTCTTAAAGACTGAAATCAAAGGCATATCGGTAGTATCATGAGTCTACGTTATCACATTTAAATGAAAATGATTAACAGAAAACCCTATGATTAGTTACTATAGACATCGACCCTGCGAAACTAAACATTTAAATGCCATAATAGTTGAACAATCCCAAGAACCCACTTAAGGGTTTAATCATTTGACTATAGATCCAAACCCTTAGCCATCAAACTTTACTTAAATACAATAATGGTAGAACGCTAAAAACATCAAATGCATATAAAACAGAGCCCAACTCTTGACACAAAAACAAATACAATAAAGTGAGTAAAACAAGTTATTGTATTATCATTTACATAGTAGATTGCAAACATTAAGCTTCGTTTCTTACACATAAAGTAGCTCACAGTATCATTATTTACGAACACAGTTTGAACAAAACATAAATCCTTCTATTACCGAGAAATAGTAGCATGGTAAAACCCTTCCTAGTATTTTCTTACAGATTTTACAATACAAAACAAACACTACTGAAAACAACGATGAATGGGTCTAGGGTTTCATCCTCCCCAACTGTCAAAACAAGCTCACAAGTATTTCGACGAGGTCACCCTCGGAGCCACAGCAAACACAGAGTCTCGACAAAGAACACAGTAAAGACCCAATAGCCATCTAACCGAAGTAATGAGTAACCACCAAATCTTATCGGTCTTTTAGCAGTTGCCAGCTTCCAAACACTTAAACTGAGAAGCCATTGATGAAGGTACCTGCCATTCAAAACACAGTAAAGGTAAAAAAAAGTTTTACAAAGATCTTTGCATGCAAAATAGCAGTAACTAAACTCTCAAAAATATAATGGCGATACAGGGTTTCGAATCGAGATCCATTACCTTTAAGAATTGCACCGAAGCTAAACGCCAAGACTATGCCTACTGGAACTATTCTCCACCATCAAATCCAAAGAAGCATGAAAAACAACTATGGAAAACCATCACTGGACAGGCATGGAAAGCCAGGTGTTGAATTCAACTACCACCAAGAATTTAACACACACCCTGGAACTGAGATTACACACTACTACTGTAAAACACCTCACTGTCTCGGCTCTTCAGCTACAAACAGGTCACGGTTTCGAACCGTGGGCACTCCACAAAATACAGTTATCAAAACCCTGAAGGCTCTCGGCCTATCGGCCTCTCCTCATAGCCATAATGCTGAATGTCAAGGCAAACAATAACTCCATGAGCATAATGGAGTTAGGGTTAGGAACCAAAGCCCAAAACCCTCGTTGGATCAACGGTGGAGATCACAAGAGATTTGTCATGTAAAACCGAGCATCAACCACATTAATTGACCCATCATTACTATAGCCACCGAGGAGCCAGCTCAGGTAACTCTTGAACCTAAGCACTTATAGCTCATCACGAGACATGAGACATCTCCACACTATCATGTGCTTAAGTACCACGACAAGATCCACGGAGGTAATCCATTGTCTCGGCAATGGTGAGTATTAAATGCCAAGGAATCCCAAGTGCCTGCCAGCACGATACATTAATGGTGTTGGTATCAAATATTTCATACAAAACATCGTAAAAATGTGACATTCGACTTGGTATTAACACCTTGTGGTAAGTCAAGGTAGAATCGAATGCATCGTTAGGAAAGCAGAATATTATATCGGGCACATAGATGCACACACATCCCCATATAGTTTCGTTCATAGGACCTTATATATGGTTTGGCATATGCATATTTTAATATAGTATCAAAACTTCAAAGGAATTGTTTATAGTGCATAGGATAGCATTATATTATGACATGGATTTGCAATAATTCCTAGAATAGCATTTAATCAATTCATACATATAATTCCTAGGCTCTACATTATATATAAGGAAATTGCATATCGATAGTGCATTAAATTATACTTAGCCATTATGTATAGACATTGGGTAATCTCCTTTTATACATCAAATAGAAACTCACAATGATATTATACATAGAGTTAAACTTGTTCTATGAATCCTATTCTTTTGTCTAGACGAATTAATATAGGTGAATACTGAGATTTTGATTATTACAACTGACGTACGTCTAATTTTTACAAAATAGGCTAACTAAAGATCTCACCAACAACACTTACGACATTATGTCTCTTAAATCATTAACACTTGGGAGACACGGAAAACTGTTTAGAACTCTTCGGTCACATGTCGAAAACATTATACCTGTAATCTGCGAAAAGGATGAATTAAATGTTTTAGCACGAATGCTAAGTAAGCCTCGGGGCATCCGCAGGACCCCTTCATCATCAACAAGCAGAAACCATAGTCAACACATATAAATTTATATCTTTAGAACATAAACAAAAGACTCTGAAAATATAGTTGAGTAAGTCTAACATCAAAGCAAAATTGTTAAGCATCTAGTCGCAGCATTTCACTTACGACTAACAACAACATTTAGTATAGCAAGCCAACATTTAAACATTTATGTTATTCTGTACAGTTATATTTAGTATTAAAAGCTATATCTAAAAATTTTTAAATTTTGGGATGTTACATTCTCCATGACACTCAAGCATTCGTGTCAAATTCTTGTTGGAGAGCTACTTCATTGGAGGAAACATCCTTCCTTGAAGACATGGAGAAGATTCAAAGAGCAATGTGCCACATCAAAGGTATTTTCATGTCTTTGCTTTTTGATAGAAACCATTTGTTTGAGCTTAATGAATTGTTACATGATACATACTTGAAGAATAATGAGGATAATCATAAGCTCACAATTCAAAATGAGCAACTTCTTGAAAAGTTGCAAGATACTTATTTTTCCTCCTATATTTCAGATTGTCAAATGGTAGATTGTTTGGAGGATTCTCATAACATGGTGGATCATGAGAAATGTGGAAATTTGAATGTGCTTAATGTGTTTGAATATGAACTTGAAGAGATCCAAACACTTGATGTGGTGGAAGAGCAACTTGAATTGTCTCTTGATGAAGGTTATGCAATTTTTAAAGAAGAGCATGATTCCTCTACATTGGAACTAATCTACAACAAAGGTTTCACACTTTTGAAGGAGTTGCATGATACTAACCATATGGATCCTTTCCATGATGAAACTTCTGCACTTTTTGATAATTTGGGTGAGTTAGTTGATTCTCCTACATCCTACAATTCCATGTTTTGCAGCATTAGTCTCAATGAAGAATGGGTGAAAGGGTTCTTTTTGATGGTGCCACATGAGGAGTATGGAACTCCTATATTTACTTTTAATGATGATATGGTTGGAGCATATTCTTATTCACACTTGCAGCAACATCCTTGTTACTTTATGATGATGCACATCTATGTGGATGCACCTATGATATGCATTTGAGTCACTTGAAGACTCATGGTTTTTCTTGCTCAACACTTGATTCATTTGATGTTGGAGGAACTTCGTCCAACACTTGGGTGAATATATTTATGATTGGAGAACATTTTTGTTGGTAGCCACATACTTTGTTATATCTTTATGATTCTCAAATTCAGGGATGTATGGGTGAGACTTCTTTGAGTCATTTGAAGTCTCCTTGTTTTTTCTGCTCATTATTTGGTTCGGATTTTAGTGGAGATTATTCATTCACTTCTTGGATGAAAGAATACATGGCCGAATATTTTGATGCATATCAAATCCTTTTGGAGTAGCATTATAGGAAATAAGATCCTCACCTATGTCATTGGAGCATATTTGATTGGTCACTTGAAGCTTGTATGGACTTGGAAAATGGTGGTCTACTTGCTTGGAGGTATAAGCACTTTCATGATTCTTTGATGAAGCACCTCCTTGATGTATATTTTCATTATGTTGTTATGTACTTTGATGATATATATTTTTTACTCATGATGTTTATAAGAATGCATACAAGAAAATTGAATCCAGGAATTCTCTTATCTAATGGTGTGGGTTGGAAAGCACTCTTAATTGTTGGGGTGCAATACAAGCAATGGGACCCTGGAATAATTTTTGTCTCACTGGTTTCAATTTTTGGGGGAAACAAGAAGTATGGGAGATGGATTTCCCACTTAATAAATTTATTTTTATTAGAGTACTGCAGCAGCAAGCATAGTGGTTCCTCTCTAAAATCTTCATGGAAACTCAAAGACTCAAGGTTGGGCAATTCAATGGCAACTTCAAAGAATTATACAAAAAGCAGGTTCTTCAACACCCATGCTTGAAATTGCTTGAGGAAAAGCAATATTGGGAAGGGAGGATTTTTCATGTCCCAAATTTTGCATTGGGTCACAATGGCCTAATCAAATTGGCCCTATTCATTACAGTTTGTCAAATTGATGCTAAAGGTCAAATAATTGCCAAGGAGGAAAATTACTAGTTTCCTAGGTTTGGGGTGGAAGCTTTGGGATTTGGAATAATGGGTATAATAAATGATGTTGGAACATTAGGATGGCATAAATATTTAATAAAGGATATAAATAAATATATACAAGTGAAAATCAAAGTGGCATTTGATTATGAAGACACATGGAGGAAGTGGGACCCACACAAGCTAGAATTTATGTGCCACATGGCATCCTCTTCTTGCAATTTCGAATCCATGGGAAGCCTAATGTTATTGGGATGAGTTATAAGGTGAATAATACTTGGAATGAGTCAATGAGGTCGAAATATAGAGGAAGAGTAACTCCCATGGAAGAGGAAGAGGCAATTTGGAGCTAGTGAGACACTTGGGCTAGATTCCCTAGCTCTATGACAACAATGATGAAGATGCTATGACACCTATGACACAAATTAGACCTGAAGGCTGACATATGACATATATGACATGTCAGGGCTAAAAATAGACTCCAAGAGAGCTCTCAAGGGTGTTAGGGCAGCTAAGATGCTTCCACATGTGATTTGGTGGAAGTGGGAGACTAGGAATTGTTGTACAAGTGGTGTCCTTTGGAATCTCTTCCCAACTTGAGTTGTCATGAGTCTCTTGGAAGGAATTCAACCCATGGAGGACATTAGAAATTTATAAATGTCAATAGCAAAGAATGAAACCAACTTTTGATCATTTGTAGAATTTGCAATTGTATTTGTGTAGAGGGAGAGCTAGTGGATGACTAGTTTCTTGCCTTAGCCAATTTCAAGGGTGAAAGATTCCCATCCAAGTTGGTAATTAGAAAGGCCATTCAGGCCTTTCATTTGGAGCTTTAATAGAGTATTTATTTTCAGGTGTAAGCTACAGGGAAGCTCATGGTTTCTTCTATTGCAGCACATTCTCTCAACCATTTCCAGTTTTGATGGCATATTCTTGATCCTTGAGGGAGGGCGTTTTTGGTGAGATTTTGTACTCTTTAGGGGATCTTTGTACGCCCCATTTATTTTTTAATATAAATTAAATACTCTTTTCTTCATCTCCAAAAATTTTCAGGTCTAAAATCCAAGTATAAATGTATAAATCTCATTTTTAATGAAAGAACAGTGCCATTTCCCCACTACATTGATGTATAGCATGATAATGTTGATGATTTCGAATGGATGGATGGTTATCTGATACATTTATGATTAATAGACTGCCATGTATGTATTTTACAAGTTTCATGTGTTGTACTTGAGCATTTGAAGTATTTTTACTCAGTTTAATTGCATTGGGAGAAGAAATAGTGCCATTTCCCCAAGGGTCGAATTGGTGATTTTTGCAGCTGAATGGGAGAGGGTTTGAACAGAGATAATAATCGATTAATGATGCACATGAGACCTTAATAACATCCTTGAGACATCCCCTACCTCTGTTCAGAAATTTGAGTGGGTTTGGAGGCATTTGGGAATCCATTTTCAATACTTACCCCGGGGGTATTTGAACCCCAAATTACTAGTAAAATTGCATACTTGGTCCAGAGTATTAATAGAGTTTGCAGAGGTCTTTTGGTGGCCATATCTCATCCCTGAACATCATATTAAAGTCCTAATATCATTCATGCCTTCCTTGAAGATTTGAAGGCATTTGGAGTCAATTTGAGACCTAGAGACCAATACTAGTTAAAGGGAAATTACTTTCCCTACATTGGCCAGAATTGAATTAGGATTTGCAGAAGTATTTTAAAGGTCTAAAAGCATCCCTGAAACACATATTTATGTTCTAACATCATCCATATACCTTCTCAGAATATTTAGGAGCAATTGGAGCAATTTGGGGACCTAGAGCTGAAAACTAGTCTAAGGTCTAACTAGGAAAAAAAAGTGAAAATTTTCCATTTAAATAAAATTCCTAACAAGGGACATTACAAGTTTTCTCTCCTAAAATTCGTTAAAGCACCCAGATTCATACCTAGTAGTGAAAACATACCAATGGTCCCCATTTCTAGACTTGGAGGCAAGTGATACAAGAGGTTAGGTATGGTTTTTTTAGGCTTCAAGACCCATACCTAACAATGAAAAATCCTAATGGTCCCCAAATATAGACTTGGAGGCAAGTGATACTCACAATAGGTTAGGTGTGGTGGTTTGAGGCCTCAAGATTCACACCTGGTGATCAAAAGCTCAGATGGTCATTAATATCACTACTTAAAGGGAAATGATACCATTGGGAGAGTATCATGGTTTGAGGTGTATTATTTTCCTTTGATGCATCAAATATTCCTTTAGGGATTAAGGCGTAGATTAGATTTCCAAACTATATCCAAAGCTCAAGACCAATATCCACTACTCAAAACTTCCTTATGCCATTTATATGCCAACTTTAAGGTAAAGGATAGACCTATTAGATCATACATGGTTCTTTGAGATGTCATTTTGGGCCCGATGCCTGGAATATTTATTTAGGGCCTAATACCAAGGTGTCATCACTCAACCATTTACAAGGAATTGAGACCCATGTCTAGTGGTCAAAACACACTTACGAAAATTTTATCCCCACTTGTAGACCAATGATGTCCTCGAGAGGTATTGTTTTGTGGTTTAAGGAATATTTATTTACACTAGATGCCTAAGGGCTTCCTTTAGGTCCCAAAATTGGGGTTTCTTCCCTCATCCTTTTATATGGCCCCAAGACCCATACTTAGTGCATAAAACCTCCCAATTCCCACCATATCCCTGTTATAAGGCCAAGGATCTGATCAAGAGGTCATGTGTTATTATTTGATGCATCATTCTTAGCCTTAAATGCCTAGAAACTTCTTTTACTAACTTAAGGTCTAGGTTTTCTCTTCCCACCATGTGAAGGGATCATAAACCCATCGCTAGTGGTTGAAACCTCCTAATGGTGTCTATATCAACACATAATTGATAGATATTGAATACTTAACCATAGTCATGGTATGGAAACAACATCTTAAGTCCATGGACATTGATTGAGGGATGGAAGCATTATCCTCAAGCACTAAACAAATATTCTTGGGATCAAACACCATTTATGAGCCCTCAAACCTCCACATATGACCTCTATTGGTTAACAGTCACCTCAATGGGTGTTATGCATGCCATCAATAGTTTAGTTGTGCACCAAAATTGTGTATAGATGTCTATCCAATCTCTTAAGAGGCGAATAATGGCCTTTTTTCCCTAAAATCCACTTCTAAGGTTTGATCAACATGAACAACATATGAAAACCACAATATAAACCCTTTCTTGGGGTATTGCTAAATCTTCTTAGACTTAAGAACCTTAAATGAATCCTCGTATCAACACATCATTCCTTTGTAGGGGTTCTATGCATTCCTTCGAGTGGGATAAAAGTGTCATTGGTAGGTTTTGTGCACTATAAATATTAGGCTTTGTCCATACCACATTGTGAATGGGGTAACCAAGGATGTTAATCCCTAATTGAACCTTCTCCATCTCAAGTTCCATGTAAAACCCCTATGCACAACAAAACAAGTCCTCGTTAGGGTTCTTTTCCATAAGAGTTGGGTATGGGTGCCATTAAGATGTATTTCCACTATATTTCACACATACTGGACGGGTCTCGATACCTTAACCATAGTTGTGGTAGGGAAACAATGTCCAAAATCCATTGACAATGGTTGGGGGAGTGAAGCATTATCCTCAAGCACTAAAAATAGATTATGAAGCTCAAGCACCATTCATGAGCCCTAAAAGCTCCACAAATGACCTTGATTGGTTAACAATTGCCTCTAAGGGAATTATACATTCCATAAATAGGCTATCTATGCCCCATCAATGTTCCTATAAGTCTATCCAATGTTATAAAACGATAATAATATGTGTTGTATCCTGAACACCACTTCATGTTCTCAATCATCTTAAAAAAAATCTACAAACCACACAAAAATCTATGTTGGGGGTATTTAAGTACATCAAGGTTGGATATGGATGCCATTAAGATATTTTGCACATCAGGGATGGTTCACAGGGCCTTGAAAATGGTCATGGAAGGAAATAAATCACTTCAATGATATTGTTGAATCTCCTCGAACTCAAGAGACTTCAATGATTTCGCACACCAACACACTAGTCCTTTGTAGGGGTTCTATGTAGACCTTCAAGTGGGATACATGTGTCATGGGTAGGTTTTGAGCTTTGAAAATGGGCATGGACTATGCCACATCATCAAGGGTGTAAGATGTTAAGACCTAATTGCTTCTTGAGCTTGAGCACCATGAAAAAACCTTAGACACAATGACAAGAGCCTTCACTAGGGAGTCTTTTCCCTAGGATCTAGAAATGGGTCCCATTAGCATGTATTTTACATATGGTGGAAGGCTCTTGATGCCTTAACCATAGTTTTTGTATGGAAAAAACTATTAAAATTAACCAAGCATTGTGTAGAAAAAAAAATATACAATGATAATCATGCACATAATAATGGCCAATATTTACCTTGGAAACACTTTACAAGGAAAAAAAACCTTCAAAAGATACACTAGAGGTATGCATGTCTAAATATTTTCTATGGAAACCCTTTAATGGAAAAATCCTTCACAAGATATATTTTAGTACCCTTGGTCAATCGGACCAAGCCATGGCGAATCTGGCCCAATAGCCACATTAGGAATTTTTATAGTTGATGTCTTCAAGCCTTTAAATAGTCGTCATCACATACTAATACCATGGGTTACCTACTACATGATCCCATAAACCACCAAAGGTCAAGTGGAAGTGCTGGAAATTTTTTTAAGATTTGAGCCTTCCAAAGCACCACCTCAAAGCCCTCTCCAAAAAGGGCCTTTTTCCATCTCTTTTTTGGGTGAATCCATGAAGGTGGTTCACGATTTTCGGCACTTGGAATCCAAAAAACTTAGTTTTTTGAATCCTCGATTGACGTTTTAAAGCTCGATCGAGGTCTTTTCAAGCCCTAGATTGACGTTTTAAAGCTCGATCGAGGGTTTTAAAAGACCTTGATCAAGGGCTTGAAAAGACCTCGGTCGAGGGTTTTTAAATACCTCAATTGAGGGCTTGGATAGATCCTCGATCGAGCTATTGCTCGATCGAGGGCTTGGATAACCCTCAATCAAGATTTTAAGACTGAAAAAAAAAAAGCAGGGCCTGGACGGTCGGCCGGCCCTGTTCGAAAACGACATTCTAAGCACTGTTTGCAGGACGGGAAGGATGCCCTCGGCCGAGCCTCTGCAGCCACCTCACCATGCCACGCCTCACGCCCAACACCACCTCCCAGCCATGTCTTCTACTCCACCAGGTAGGTGGAATTCCAACCTGCTATTTGTTTTTGAATAAAACTTAAATTTTATTTGTTTGTATAAAATTGGGTTTGTTTTTCATAAAATGTAAATTTTATTTGGTTTTTAGAAATTTGTGTGAATGTAAACATTGAAACAAAAAACCACCATTGAAACCAAAAACCATTTTTTGTGTAGAAAAAGCATTGAAACAAAAAACTATTAGAAAAAAAAACCATTTGAAAACAAAAACAAAAAGCCATTCCAAAACAAAAACCAAAAACCATTTGAAAAATGTTTAGGGTTTTAAATTTATGTTGTATTTTTTTTTTATATCAACCGGTAGCATTTCATTGCGTAAATGCTATCGGTTTTATTTTAAAATGTGTTTTGACAAGCAGAAATGCTGCCCGTTTTTTTTTAATCCTAGGAGAACGCCAAGAAGATTGAAAAAAAAATAATCATGTGACAATTTCCTAGAAGACTCGTAAGTTTTAGCAGTTGTCCTGATTACTACAAAACATTAATATTAATAATATAATATAAAAAAAAAAATGAATATTAATAATATATAATCATATATTATTAACAAAATAAATTAAAAATTTTCAATATTAAAACAAAATAAGATATAATTTAATATCTTTTTAAATAATGACACTTATACCTAATATCCACTCACCATTGTCACCAATTATGGCAAATTAGATAAAATTAATATTAATAGTATAATATTTATACTATATTAATATTAATTTTAATATTAATAAATTGTTAATGTTAATGATTACTACAGATATTACAATAAATTAGATAAAATTAGTATAATATTTATATGGTTAATGATTAGTAGATAAAATTAATATTAGATAAAATTAATTTATATCAATATTAATAGTATAATATTAATATAGTATTAACTAAAAATTAACATAGTAGGAACTAAAAATTGAATTAAATAAAATATTACAATTATTTATCACCATTCATATATGATTAAAAACAATATTACATTCACCTAAGAATATTTAAATATTTAAACTTTTAATCTAACTATTAAGTAATTACACAATTAATTAGATTTTAAGAAATAAAAATAATAAATTAATAATAATGCTTAATTTATTATTAATTTACTAATAAAAATAATAAATTAAGAAATGAGAACTTACATAGCATTGTCATTAAATAGATAAATATATTTACTTTCAATTAAATAAAAATGCGATTTTCAAAATTTTAATTTTTCTTCAACTTAAATACTCAATTTAAAATGAATATTTATTAATGAACATTGGATTTTGATCTAGCTATATTAAATTATCTTTAAATATTAAAGAATATTTTATCTAAAATATTTATGAAAGACTTTGTATAATTTATTTTCCTTCTTTAACTAAGAATCTATTGTTTCAATCTTTTAATATTTTTATTTAATATAATTCATTTTCCTTCTTTTACCAAGTTTCTATAGTTTTTCCTTCCTGATCTTTTAATATTTTTTAATTTAAAATAAGATTTTTTCTATATAAATTTTAATTTTTTAAGTTAATATCTAATAAAATCTAAAATTATTAAAAAATGCAATCTTTTTTACACTTAAAAATATATCAAATGAAAAAGAATTTGTATTGTATACTTATAAGGAAATGAAATCTTGAATGGTAGGTGATTTAAGCCAATTGTCTCCATCATCACACCAATTGGTCAAAGATTCCTAGAAAGAGAAATATCATATACCTTATCAAATCTCACCTACACCATCTCCTTTCCCTGATAAAAAATGGATCAAGTGAACAAATCTCCATAGTGCAACCCTTTTGTTTCGAAATTAAGATAAAAGAGTTCAAGGTAGCCTTATAGATCGACCATGCCTTCTTCTTCACGCTACACACCATTAAAGTTGAACCACCAACCTGATCACCATCCCATTCCCCCGTGTTAATGTCAACACCCACTATCCATTTCCATTTGGAAAAGAAGAATACATCCACTTCCAAAGGAAGGTTCGATTCTAGAGATGACATTGGTTGCATACCCAAGGAAACCCTTGGAGTATGTCGAATAACAACTTTATTGAGTGTTACAACGTTGAAATTTCTTCAAATTGTTCCTGTATGCGTTGATATTTGAAATGGTTACACTAGAAACATGCCTTGACAGTATGTGATGGTATCAAGACTCAAGATGGATTCTTGACGTCCCTACATAACCTTTGAGATCGTCCATATTTTCATCAATGTTCATCATGTAGTCTCATTGTCATCATTCTTCATTCCCATCTATAGAATAATTGTCTAAACTCTCTTGAAATATCATGCAACGTCTTCCAACACGCCCATCACCAACGTCATCCACTAATGCCGCACGATGAGTAGTGAATGGGGCCAACATTGAAATTTCTTCATATTGTTCCTATATGAATCAAAGTTTGACATGGTTAGACTAGATACATGCCTTGATGGTATGCGAGGGTTTCAAGACTCAAGGATACTTGATGTCCTTGCATAATCTTTGAGATTGCCCACATTTGCATCATTGTTTATCATGTAGTCTCATTGTCATAATTCATCAAATTCCCATCTATGGAATCTTCGTTGAAAATCTTTTCAAATGTCACGGAACGTCATCCAACACGCCCATCACTAATGTCATCCATTGACGCCGCATAGTGAGTAGTGAATGGGGCCAACGTTGAAATTTCTTCAAATTGTGCCTATATGCGTCAAAATTTGACATGGTTAGATGAGACACTTGCCTTGACAATATGTGAGGGTTTCAAGACTCAAGGATGTCTGACGTCCCCACATAATCTTCAACATTCTCCATGTTTTCATGAACCTTCATTAATTGGTCTCATTTTCATCATTCGTCATTCCCATCTACAAAATCTTGGTCGGAACTCTCTTGAAATGTATTCCAACATGCCCATCTACAATGTCATCAATCGAACTGACATAGTCACCAGTGAATCGGGCCAATGTTGAAATTTCTTCAAAAATGTGATTGTAAATTCTTCATTAATGGAAAATTCTTCATCAATTTCCAAGATATATTCAATATAAATTCTTCATTAATGGAAAATGAAGAGCCCTTGATCATTAGGAAAAATGGAAATCCCTTCAGGGATACCAAAACCTAAAAGAAAGTATTTTTGAGGACAATGAGCTAAATATTTTGAAGCAATGCAAATTAATCACTATCTAACATGTAAATAACTACTACAAAAAAGCTAGGGATTTAGCTAGATTGCATGCACTTTTGAACTAGTATTGGAAAGAGCTACATGAGATAGATATAACTTATATACAAAAGAGGAACATTCATGACATAGAGCAAAATCCATCAATCCTCATCTATATCCTTAGATTCAACAACACCACAATGACATATAGAAAACTCATTTGGTTTCCATCTATAACCTTAGATTCAATGTTACTTTGGAAAACGACCTACAATTTCTCTTATGGAAAATCCATAATTAAGTACTCCATATACACTTGAACCAAGAGATGATGATGAAAATTTGAAATTGAACATGAAATTGAAATTTGAAATTTGAAATTGAAATTGAATTTGGAATTGAATTTGAAATTGAAATTGAAATTGAAATTGAATTGAATTTGAATTTGAAATGTGAAATTTGAATTTGAATTTGAAATGTGAAATAGAATTTGAAATTTCAATTTGAATTTTAAATGTGAAATTTGAAAGAGAATTAGAATTAGAAATTGAAATGTGATGCAGAGAGTTCTCAAGAGAGAACTTCATTGCTTTGTGCTCTGCAACGCATGAGAGGATCTGATGTCGCCCAAGAGGGCAGTCATCTGCAATGCTCCCGTTCACTGAGGAGTGAGGCCACACTAGGGTTGGCTTCCACTGGTGGCAGCAGCAGGAGAGATAGTGTGTCGGTTCATCCCGACGACATACATGTTAATCCCCAGGTGGAGGATATGCGGCAAGACATGAGTGCATCAAGTGCATATTTTTTGTTAGATACATTTCAGTAAATTTTTAGTATATATTGCATTGAATTTCAGTTGCAAGTTATAATATATTTTTAGTAACATTTTTTGTTTTGGTTTGGATCACAAGTCCATCAGGCGGATCGTATGACGATGAGGTCGCACACATCACTATTGTTGATATCACTACCCAGTGAGAGTGGGTGCACTCATGTGTCTGCACATTGAGGGAAGATTCTCCCACATGACGATATTTATTCATGATGTTATCAGTAGTGGATGAGATGTTGGCCCTCTATAAGAGGGTGCGACCTATTAGTGACAATTGGCGTTTTTCATGCCAGAGGAGGAGACATGATGTCATTGGGACCCACAAATGGGAGGATGTTAAGGTATCCATAAAAGGCCATGACATCAAGGGTACTTTGTTTGACATCCCTCCTAACCTCCCTTCTGGTAAACCGATTAGACTCAAGGATTTTAAGTTGGAGGCCGCTACACAATATTTATATGATAGATTTGTCGGAGCATGGGGCATGTTCCCCCACCATGACCAGGTCCCATTGTACTTTGCAAAACATATTTATGCAAAGTTTGTTTTGGGGATGCACCCAGATTACATGAGCACAGGGTCTTAGTTCTTTGGGGCTGGTAGGGGATGCTCCTACCAACGTCTTAGAGCTCACGTAGTGACCCTACCTTCGTGCCACCCCCTCCGAGGTTGGTATCGATTCCAGACAAGACGGTTATCAAGTCAGAGGACATGGCACTGTCACCCCAGATTGCTGCAGAGGTTAGACATGACATTGTAGAGTCAATGTTCACTGCCATGGGAAGTGTTGTTGTTGTTGTGCATGGAGAGGCATCTAGACCACCCCTGCACCTGCAGAGCTAGAGATAGATTGGGTCGATAATGACCTGCTCAAGAGTTTGGATGGCGAGGCCATACAGGGGTATGCTCAGTCAGCCCGAGATGCATACGTTCGGTTGTATCATAGATACGTCACTTCAGGACAGGTATACTTTTGTACAATTATGTATATATGTTTTCATGTTACATCATATTATATGTCGTAAATTCAATGGTCAATAATACTTAAGGGAGTTGTATTCTATTGCTCCATGCAGAGGACCACATTCATGGATCAAATCTTTGGTAGTGAGCCATCGGTTAGTCCATCCGCTCGTCCTAACCCACGGACGACAGTAGTCGAGGTAAGTTATAATTTATGTTCCAATTTAATTTGTGTTTATTATTTCTCAGTTTAAATAATTTATGTTTTATTTCTTAATTTTCGAGATTTTATGTTTTAGATCTTAACTTCAAATGAATTTCAAATTGTACAAGGGAAAGGAAAGGGCATTTCTCCTAATGATAGACATGAGGACCGCGAAGGTCGTGACCAACCAGATCTAGACACAGAGGTGAGTTTTAATTTATGTTCCAATTCATGTTATTTAATCACATTTAGTAATTTATTTTTGTACTTTATGTTTCAATTTTTAAATTATAATTGAAATTATGTTTTAGTTTTAATTTTTAATAAATCTAACTTATTACATGTAATGAAATCTTACACAGGCATCGCTACAGGAGGGTGTCGATGCTGTAATGAATTTCTCATATGATTGGGATGTAGGTCAAGCACGTGGTCCTGATGAAGGGCCATTTACCAATATTCCTACCCAGATCCCATATATCACCATTGACTCGACGGGGATCGAGGCATTCTTTCATATTTTACCACCTGAGGGCCAACATCGGTCTACTACAAATGAAGGCAGTCACAGGGCCGATCAAGGGGCTCGTGGGGGTAGTGGCCAATGAGTTGATGATCTATACATTTCGATGTTTTGGATATTTTCATATTTGATATATTTTCATGTTTTGGATATGGATTTCTATCATTACACATGGAATTTTATCATATATGGACTTTGGAAATGGACTTTTGGATATTTTGTTACATATTTTGTATATTTTATTATATTGATGTCATCATGTGTATTTTGTATCTGATTTGAAATCGATTTTTTTTTTTTTTTATATTACATCTGGGTATAGTTATTACAGTTACAAATTTATGTTTTGTCGTTTCAAATGCAAATTTAATGTACAGTGATTACAATATAAAAGTTCAATATCGATGTGTAGTTACAATATAGTTCAATTTAAAATTTGAATTTCGACTACATTACAGTTGCAAATCCAAAATTTAGAATTGAATACATCCATTACAATTTAAAATTGAAACTACAATTCCAATTCAATTACAATATAAAATTTCAAATTTAATTTGTAATTTCAATTCCAATTCAATTACAGTTTAAAAGATCATTTTCAACTACATTACAATTGTATAAATGAAATCAAAATTTAAAAGTAGAATACATTTGAAATTAAAAATTGAAATTACAATTACATTATGGTGTCTACATATTGCAATTCAATTACAATTTATGCATTCCAATTCAATTACAATTTAAAATTTAATGTGTAATTTCAATTGAAAATTCAACGTGTTGTTGCAATTTAAAAGTTCAATTTCAATTACATTACCATTGCATTTGAAATCAAAATTTAAAATTATAATACATTGTACAGTTTAAAATTTAAATTTTACAATTTTACATTGCATAGATGTATTTTAAATTCTCAATTACATTACAATTGTATTTGAAATCAAAATTTAAAATTAGAATACATTTGAAATTATAATTGGATTATGTTGTCTACACATTACAATTCAATTACAATTTCCACATTCCAATTCAATTACAATTTCAAATTTAATGTGTATTTTCAATTGAAAATTAAATGTGTTGTTGCAATTTAAAAGTTCAATTTCAATTACATTACATCTATCACATATAACATATGATATGAAATGTGAGACTACAAAATTGTCCAATGTAGGTATATTCCATGTAGCACCAAGTGCCAATATTCTTATTAAATGGAATGAGGAGACACAAAAAAATTTGGTCCTAACTTTGATATGTTCAATAACAAAACTAATTGATTATTGTTGAATGAAACCCTTTTTCAATACATTCGTATTTGATAATTTTTTTATGTAATTGATAATGAAATACAATGTAATTGATGATGAAATACAATGAATGGATTATAATGTATATAATTTTGCATTTGAAATCAAAATTTAAAATTAGAATACATTGTACAATATAAAATTTAAATTTTACAATTTTACATTGTATAGATGTATTTAAAATTCTCAATTACATTACAATTGTAAATGAAATCAAAATTTAAAATTAGAATGTACATTAAAATTTAAAATTGAAATTTTACAATTACATTATATTGTCTACAAATTACAATTCAACTATCTGGTAGATTTTTAATATTGTTTTTAAAGCATCTAAACAAATATCTATAAAACTATTATGGAGGAAGTTCATGGAGCACTGACCATGCATTCAAGTGTATTCACATTGGAGCACCATGACCCAATTTTCACAAAAGCCTCCCATCTAGTATTTTTAATCTTGGTATTAAAGCATTTACAAAAATACATTTATAAAACAACCTCCACAAAAATCTCCAAAAAAATATTCAACAAGACAACATGACAACTATGTCAATGATGAAAGTGGCATACATGTAACTCATTCATCTGGCCAATGGGTTATAGGAATGCAAGTCTCCATAATACGATCATGGTCAGCTTCTGTCATCTTCCATCTCTTTAGATCAGCTCTCTTAACCTTGATTTCTGTT
This sequence comes from Larix kaempferi, assembly GCA_027924585.1. Lineage (NCBI taxonomy): Eukaryota > Viridiplantae > Streptophyta > Pinopsida > Pinales > Pinaceae > Larix > Larix kaempferi. The sequence goes on along the minus strand of BSBM01000994.1, from coordinate 19,148,197 downwards.
AGATGTATCTGAGCTGCCACCACCAAATGACTGTATTGGCATGATATATATTCAGGCATATAATCTTTGTAAATAATATAAGCACCCCGTTTTTTCACTCTTTCAAAAAAGTGTCCCATTAGAACCATGTCTCCAATTTGGTATGTGAAGTCTCCATCTTGATAGGGTCGCACCAACCTACTTTTTATTTGTGTGCATCGCATCAAATAATATGCCACATTTTTTTGGTTGTCGGGGGGTGCAGTGACAACGAATACATCACCTGCAAGATACATTACAAATATTATTCAAATTTCCTACATGCATTTCTACAACATTTGTATATGTGTAATCTATAGTGAACTAATTAACTTAATGAACACTCTTGTACCTTCCCTAACCATATCAGAAACTCGATCATGATCTAACGATACCATTGCCTCATCAGTGTGCATCTCTTGCCATGTTGGAATTGGATGTGGGCCCTTTGGATTAAGAGGGACATATTTCCATGGTTTCACATGTACATCATTTTCACAGTGATGATGCCCACATCCATTTGCATCAATGCAAAAATCACAAAAACAAGCATACTTCTCGTTTCAATGGAAAATATGTTACCCATGTCTTTACTTCGAACATAATGTAATTCCCTTGTACCAGGTATGGTCTCACAATACCACGGCATGGATCTATTCACATCACCAAGGGAAACATCCCAAAAGAACCTGCATGGAATTCAATTTGTCATATATAAATTCCTATCAAGTATGTGTTCTTTTGGAAATGATGATATTGAATGTTATTAGCTTATTAATTGAGTTTGGATTATATTACCTGCACACTGGCCTTGCTTGTTCGCAACCTTGATGTCCCAAATGATGTGTGCACCAATCAACTACTTCCATGGAGCATTTGAGTAGGGTTGCACCATGCCTCATCTGGTACCTCCGAAGAGCTCGTTTCACACATGCACCTGCACCATCATGTTCACCCTTTCCATGCCCTGTTTCAAAAAATCTCCAGGTGTGTCGGATTCCTGTCTCTTTGTGAAGGAGACTCAACCAATAAAATGAGCGTGCCGATTTGATTTTCCCTACACACCCATCTGACCAAATCCAGTGTTCAACAAATGATACGCCTCTCTTCCTGGATGAATCATAAATCAACCCAAAGCAATGTTGAACGAACAACATTTCATGCTCACGATCATCATTGACATAAAAATGGTACTCCTTAATCACGTCACGTGACTGAGGAGTGCTATCCCTACCATCAATGATTTCTTGAGCATGTCTGTACAATACATGTACGAAGATAGACACCTGGTTGGAGTGATAGTACTCACTTTGTATCTTTCTATGAGGAGCAAATGTGTAGTTCTCAGCAAAGTATACCACTGATAAGATTGTGCCCGGCTCAAATACCTCACGAGAATGTTTGAATTCTGAAGCTTTCCACCTGGACCTATGAGAGTTCTTTATGTATTTATAAATCTGACTTTAAAACTTCTCTATGAAATCTGAAACAAGAAACTCATCCTCGAGCAAGTTGATCCTCTTAGATGGAACAAATGAAGAAGATGATGGATTCATGGAGACATGCTCGTACCTCTTCCACTTAACTATGATATTTGACAATCCATGGTGTGTTGGATCGATAGGAAATTTCCTATGGAACAATGTCAAATCACCGCATTTAGGGAATCTTCTCCCACCTAAACACCTCTTATTGAAAAACACGTGTTCAGGATTCCTGTTGCATAGTATCATTCAAATAAAATCTTGCACTGTGTGAGGAGTTAGTTCACTGTTCTAGTTCCTTTTGCAAAAATCCAGAAATGTGTCATAGTATAGTTGAAATTCAATGTGGTACTGGCAGCAACAAGTGTCGCGAATCGTATTTAGCCTAATATACCACGGTTTCAATTTGTTGAACATGCTAAATGAAATTTGAAAACCAGTATTGGTTTCTTAGAATTCTTCGTAAAGTGCAACTCCCGTCAGCTCCATCACATGCTTACAGTGCTCCTGATAAATGCATCTGGATAAACGTTGTCACAAGACATGCTTTCGATCTGGAATAGCACGAGAATGGCTATCCCAAAACTCTATCACCTTCTCTCTAATGCCTGCTGCCATCCTGCCTCGATAGGGTTCCCTACAAATAAGATCCCAACAAGCAGCTTCATCATTTTCATCTATACGGACCTTGAATTTAGTATATTTGAACAATGTTCCTTTTGAAACATTGAGCCATGATGCTATTGTTGATACCATTCGATTTGTTGAGGTGCTTTGTGCCACAAAAGCCGTTGTAATTTCCCTATGAGCAGCTCGGATATCATTATTCCTTGATTTTCCAAATGAAGATAATACAGTTCTTACATTTTCTATTGCATTCTCTCATGTCTTTTTTGTTTTAACATCTTGAAAACCAACAACTTTGTTGCACGTTTCAATTTTTTGTGTTTTATCAACCCAGGTAGGATTTGAGCTTGTGCTATCATTGAATGTTGTTCAAAATATGACTCGATTATGTTACTGACATGCTCTCTAACTCTTTGACTAGGGATCGAGCTCCCAATCTCTTTTTGTGCAGAAACAACTGCACAATCCTTTAGACAATTTCTACCCCTTCCAACCCCACTGCAACTCCCAATTATACTTGAAATGTGAGAGGGAAAGGTGTCATTTAATGGTTGATAAAGATCATGAGGGGGCACAGGGTCATGTGATTCTTGATCACCATGATGTGATGTCTGACCATAATCTCTCCCTACATAATCAAAATTCATGTGAAAGGAATTTCAATCAGAAGTGCATTATACAAGGAGGTTAATTTTAAAGTAACAAATTGAAGTGTTTTGATTTGTAACTTGAATTCAAAATAACTAAATATGTACACATTTAACTTGAAGTTGTATATTTAGCTTGAGAATTGTTCTAAGTAAAGTTTGAAATTGCTAGTAACTTTAAATTTGAAATTGCTAGTAAAGTTTGAAATTGCTTGTAACTTAAAATTCCATGTAACTTGAAATTGCTAGTAATTACTTGAGAATTGTTCTAAGTAAAGTTTGAAATTGCTATTGTAGGACCCCTCATTTAGGGTCCCCTTGAAATGAACCTGAAACTTTAACAACTTCATACAAACAAATTAGCCATCATAGTTATTAGAAAAATAAAATAAAAAGCGTGAGTAACTTAACAAAAATAAGCAAACCTTAACCTGTCAACCCGATCCAGTTAGTCCATTGTCGCCTTCTTCTTCCGTAGGATCCCTCCAGCAAAGCTCGTTTAACCATTGGCGAAGCAACCGTTAGCTTCGCCACCCAACCATAGGCTCATGCTTTCAGTCGCATGGCCTCCCCCGAGCTTTGGGTCGTAGAGCTCACACAAGTATTTCAGAAATTCAGCTTGGGCTTCCCTTCCCACCAGGATTTCTAGGCCAAACCCTTAGATAGCAGCAAGTCTTTGAGGCATTCGAAAATTACGACAATCGTCCAAATTATGGGCTCCTTACCCATTCCTTAAGCCTTCCTTATAAAGGGAAATCTCCCGCGACACATGTCGCTTCATGCATAAATAAATATTTTTAATTATTTATTTAATTAAAACATTCACCCATCCAAGTGTCAGTTTCTCTGGGGAGTGCACCTACATCCCTAAGTTTGCTCTAGTTTGTCCCCCAGATATTTTAATCAACTCCTAGCTTTTAGTTGACTAGGTGTCTAATCTATTTTGCTCCTAAATAATAATTTCTATTATTTTAAATGCTTAACGAAATAACTATTCATGTGCAAATGTCTAAGCTATTGTTATGCATTTGCTAAGTAATAATCTAGAGTTATTCTCCTAAGTTTTTATGCAGTTTAATCTAACAATCAAACTCACTAGGATCACGGTGCCGCGCCGTTGGGCTCCTAGTTCCTTAATTTTAATTCCTTGACATGGCACCACTCCGTCGGGTCCAGTCATCCATGGTTTCCATTCCTTGGCATGGTACCTCATCGTTGGGTCCTTGCATCCATTCTTTCCGTTCTTGACAGGGTACCGCATCGTCGGGCCCTTCTGCCACCATCTTTCCGTTTTGACTTGCGGGAACTTTTGTAGGGATTTTAGGAATCGTTACCATCCATCCTCCGTCTACATGCTATCTAGGGACTAATGGCGCTGAGGAGTGAGTCCGTTCTCACTGCGCGCCCCTCAACTCGTACGTGACCAGCTCCGTCGTGGCCCACCTCGTACGTCCTCACGCATTCCTCTTGAGCAAGCGGATCAATGCTTATCTGCTCATGCGTGGTATTCTTGTCGGAAGTTGACATCGTCGTCGCTTCCCCTGTGTGTGATTTACCCATACTCTACGACCCTCCATGTTCCTTTGTGTGTCCATTGGTGAACCGTCTCACTTGTTTCTACACACACTTCTCACAACAAATTATCAGTAGCACTGTTCTCAACAATCATCATCTGGTTTCTAACTCTAGCATTGTTAAACATTTATGATTTATTCAAACTGCTCATTCATCTTATCAAATATACATTTCGTCGCCAAATACATAATCACCATACAGCTAGTCGTTAAGCATTATTCATGTGTACAATTTTCATATCAAAGTTAATCGTTAAACAACATGAAATCGTCCATTCACAATAACTACCCAAATGCACATATATCAATCAATCGTAATCATAAATATACTCAAAATAAAATCATAGGGTTATTTTATTAATGTTTCAAACAGTCGGGTGACTCAGTAGGTGCCCTCAATGTCTACAGTAGTCTAGGGGCACTACATACACCCCTACTTATTTAGAACTTCGTCCCGAAGTTCAGAATAAAAATGGAAAGTTATGACACATCTCAGTTGCGTCCTCCCAAATCGTAGAGCTAGGACTGTAACTGTCTTACTGCACTTTGACTTGATCAAACAGGGCTAATCATTAAGCAAGATGTAATCAATCAATTATCCCACTCCACATGTATAATTTAATTCCTTAATTCATTTATCAATTATTGTCGTCATTCCCATCTTCAGGTTTTCCTTAATCAGTTAAGACATAACAAGGCTCAAGAGACCATTATATCGAAGTTTTTTCAGCCGGGTCACTCGACAGGTGCCCTTAAGGTCCACAGTCATTCTAGGGGCATTACATACACCCCCTCTTAAATAGAACTTCGTCCCGAAGTTAATTTTTGTTCTTGTACTTTCAACGCTAGGCTTTATCTTAATTTCTATTCTCATATTCTTGTCATTTTCTTCTATTTTTCTCAAGCAATCATGACTATAAACACAAGTGGTTGTAATAATTAATTTTCTTTTTCATCCAATATGGTTCCAATACATCCTCAGAAACTCAATCAAAATTTCGGGTAATGTAAATCCAAAAATACTTCCAATAACTTTCAGTCCCAACTTAGATTTCCTACACCTTCTAGTCATCTGCAAAGGTTTATGATATCCAGTTTAATCTATACAACATCAATAGCCACCCATTAGTTAGCAAATCACCATCAAGAAAGGCTCCAAATCTATTTGGTCATCCTTCCCTCCAATACGAGAAGGTAAACATCATATTCTGTCAATCGAAGATGGGTAAGACATGGTCACATTTTTAACAAATCAAGAGAGAGACTCTCCAATATTCCAAAAGCAATTCAACTCTTAGTCCTTTCTTCAGTAACATGATGTCTTTGTCGCCCGCACGGGTGTGGCTCATTGGCGGTTCAGTTGTTATGAAGTCATAGTTGTGAATGGAGGTCACGAGTTCAAATCACGCCCGGTTTTACCCATGTCCCATGCTTGCGGGGTGTGTGGGGCAACAGGGGGTATAGTGGTAGCGGGATTGGATCCCTGGACCCCGTGTTACGCGAGTACCAGCCCAGTCTCCAGTTGCCAATTACCCTAGTTACAAAAAAAAAACATGATTTCTTTGTCAAGGAGCTTACCATGTTTTTACCTCATTTCATTATTCCCCTTGTCCTATGACCCCTTTGACAAACTTTCCAAGTCTCATCGTATGTGTCGATATAGTCTCATAGAGTCTTGTCTTAAGGTCTAGTAATCTTTTCATAAACTATTTGTAAGCATATCAAACTCAACTTGAGAGACCAATTCCTCTAGTAAATTTTCTAAGTTCAAATTTACTTATTCAAAAGATAATAGTTATTAAACTATATTCTAAAATTCCAATTCTAATATATATGTAAGTCATTTCTACTAAATGTTCTAAGCTCAATTTACCACCTCCTTTCTTTTTTTTCAAAAACAAATAATTAAACTATATGTTACAATTTCATTTCTAAAACATATGTAAAACCTTTAATCTAATGATCTAAATTCAATTCCCCTTTTCAAATGCAAACATTTAATTATATTATACAATTTTAATGCTAACAACTATGTAGAACATCCTATCAAACTACTTTTGGTTTTATTAAGTCCCATCTCTAAATTATATGCAAAACATTTTAAATAAATATTCTAAATTCAACTTACTTTTTCAAATGCATATATTTAAACTATATTATACAATTTTTAATTCCAACAAATATGTAAAACCTTCTATTAAATATTTTTGAACTCAATTTACTTTTCAAAAGCAAATATTAATTTCCATCTTATTTCTAAATTCAAAAGATCATATCGTATACTAACTTTGAAAAAAACAAAACAAAAAAAAAAAACTTTTTCCATATTAACTATATATATTGAATGTAACTTTATCCTTAATATCATGATCTTTTAAAACATAAATTTATTTTGTGATCTAAAAGTATCCCTACTTTTATATATAATTTAAAGTATCACATACATATATAAATATGCCACTATACATCATTTATCCACAATTTTTTTTTTTTCGAGATATATTATTTTAATGTATCAAGTGAATAATATTACTCATGCCTCTTAAGATAAATATGCTTTTAGCCTTTATTTATACACTCATTTCATTATGGATTTATATTATAAAAACATGAACCTTTGTAAAGCATGTTTCTACTTATAACTTCTCATTATACAATCCTTTTTATAATCTTCTAATATATATGTTATCTCTAATTTCTGAACCATTTAAATCTTCCCATGTATCTAAAATAGGATCATATAGTTTTATATAGATATTTTATCTATATTTAAAATATCACACTAGATATCTATTTACCTCATGCGACCTAAAATAAACATGGGTCATTTAAAAGAAGGTTTCGTGATTCATAAGTATTTGCACAAAGGCTTGGGTTTGAACTTAAGTATTTTAAGCTCCGACCATTAATCAAAAAAAAATTATTCAAGATCCTTTTTTAGTTAACTTAACAGAGTTACTTGACTTTTTTTTTTTTTGTTTCCCCACACACTACAAGTGAACATGATCTCTTATTTTACTCGTTGGTTTACTAGACCACCGCCCATCCACGATTTGCAGTTTCACAAGTCAAAGAGGGATCGGAAATCACATACAACGACAACCATGCGCCTTCATCTACGGAAATTCTATCCTGTACAATAAACCATTCAATAATGATTTCCACCGTAACCCTTAAAAATTATTTGTCGGGTGATCTTCTTAGTTAAAAAAACGATTGACTTCGAATAAATCCTTTCGATGGATTTGGGGCTCACCAGATCTGTAAGCACTCGAAGGGGAAACTTTGCACAATAAAATTGATCCAGTTTGTTAGTTTCTCTCGACCAAGAATTTTGGCGACTGACTTGGAACTGGGGTTTGAAACTGATGATCCATGTAAACATTAATTTGCTCGCCAACATCCCCATCTTATTAGAATGATCTTTCAGGTTTTTACCGGTAGTCAGGCTTAACACCTTTATATATATATATATACGTTACAATACTTTGACCTGACGGGAACCACGCTTGATAATGTCCCCGCCATCTTATCCCCTTTCATTTCCCATTCAACATCGCTCCTCGGTTTTTAACAAGCAAATTTAACCAAGAAAAATACATGCACAAAACAATTAACTTAGCACACCTGTGTTGATCTACGCTTCCACACCTACTGATTCCAGCTTATATATATATATATATCAGAATTGCTTTCAATATATCCATACATAGCAGAAGTTGGTATCATAACCCGAGCTTCATTACTATCAAGTGATAATAGGTAATATAAATCCAACACTTGCAGTCAAATGATACGGTCGGTTTCTAGGAAGTGATATCCCCGAGGTTGTGTGAGATTTTAAGTGCATTCCTACTCCTATCATCCATTAACTGTTGTTAACTACACAAAATACTGTCATTCTACTGAAAGCATTTCAACTAAACATTACTTGGCTGAGCATGACTAATAGTTTGACTACATCAATCTACAGTCAGTCATCAATTCGCATGATTCGAGGTTTAATAAGATCTAAATTAATGGATAGTCAATAAAAGCCAGAGAGAGAAGAAAAAAAATCACTGCCAACGGTACAACATTAATTCGAGCGAGCACACAGACAGTTCTCAAACACGATCAGGATCTTACTTTAAGATTCTCGATGATTAAGTAATGCCAAGGATATCAGTGGATTCAGGACTACTAAAAAAAGAAAATCTGGAAGAATGCTGGAATGGGTACCTAAGCTATTGCATAAATGCGGTTAATCAGTAGGTCTAAGATGAGAGGCATATCGTGGTATCAAGTTTCAATGGATCTCTCGCTAGTTTCAATCTTGATTCTATTCCAGTCATACAGTAGACATACCTCAGTCGTGGAATTCGACCACCGATCACATGATCGGTATCGAACTGGAATATCCCAGAGATACGCCCAAAATAGTCCAACTCAATTCCGATCGGAATTTGCACCTCAAGCCACTAGCATTTACGCCGGTTGTTAAGGGTCGAGTGGTAGGTGAGATTTGGTTTCCACACGACTGGTAGTAAACTATGGCGGTGGAACTTCGTGTTTCCTCCCCAGGAATTCAAGGGTCCTACATACCTACTAGATCTCAGGCATGGACAGGGTCCCCAGTACAGTGGTTCCTTCTGAGAACTGTTTAATTGCAGGGATCCTAAATGGTTGGGAGCTGTACCATTGACAACATTAACCCGCTTTCTAACCGATTTGTGATTTAGGACCGTATCTGGGTAGAGTCATACTATCTGTGTTTTAGTGTAGAGATAGATAGCCTACACGCATTAGTATTGAGCTACACTCCATGCATAGGTTCGGTAGAGCAGCTACGTATTCCTATATGGGGCTTTGGAGGGAGCTGCTTCAATTCCATGATTCGATGCTGGAGCTAAGGAATAAAAGTATCTCTATTATTCATACCCGGGTGGATCCGTAAGAACATATAGATCTGAGAGAAATGTTTATTTGACAGAGTAGAGATGCCTTTTTTTTTACACATAATCTCGATTGGCTATTAGCTGGATTGGTCTCATAATTTAGAAGTAGAAGAATCAATTAGCCAAAATAATTGTGGAGTATATTGGAAATTCTAGATCGATCTAGCAATTCAGATCTATTAATTAACCTAGTTACTAAGATGACCGAGTAAAGATAAGAGTTTCTAGATTGACCTAGCTAAGCAGATCAGATCTACGAATGAGTAGAGTTAATTCGTGTAAAATATTACTGAATGAAATGAGAAATCCCAGATCGATCTAGCTACTCAGATCGGATCTGCAAATGGGAAGAGTTATAATTTTTACGGTCTCTATTTCAACTTTCAGGAGTATAAAACAACTACCATTTAATCAATCCATTGCAATTCGTTTCATAAATTCAGAGTACAAAGATTTAAGTTTGATGGAAAAGGGTCTCACAATGCTTATCTCATGAAACAGAAATCTATTCTACAGAATGTTGCACACATAAATTAATCCACAGTTAAAGCACAGAGTTCAATGGTGTTCACTATAGATCAGAAGTAATCTTCAACGCACAGAGTTCAATAGTGTTCACTATAGATCAGAAGTAATCTTCAGTTCTTTCAATATATATTCATACAAGATTTAATGTACAGTTAACATACAAGAAATAATGTTAACTCTAGATCTTTTATTAATCTAGCAGAAGTAACCTTCGGTTTCTTCAATTGATATAATTTTCACAGAAGGAAGAACTATGGTTCAATTCTTTTTCAAGTATATATCACATAGAAATTACCTTGTGGATATAAGAGATCGCCTAATGAGTCCGGTGTCCTCAAGGCTCGACCGGCTTTGATACCAAATGTAGGACCCCTCATTTAGGGTCCCCTTGAAATGAACCTGAAACTTTAACAACTTCATACAAACAAATTAGCCATCATAGTTATTAGAAAAATAAAATAAAAAGCGTGAGTAACTTAACAAAAATAAGCAAACCTTAACCTGTCAACCCGATCCAGTTAGTCCATTGTCGCCTTCTTCTTCCGTAGGATCCCTCCAGCAAAGCTCGTTTAACCATTGGCGAAGCAACCGTTAGCTTCGCCACCCAACCATAGGCTCATGCTTTCAGTCGCATGGCCTCCCCCGAGCTTTGGGTCGTAGAGCTCACACAAGTATTTCAGAAATTCAGCTTGGGCTTCCCTTCCCACCAGGATTTCTAGGCCAAACCCTTAGATAGCAGCAAGTCTTTGAGGCATTCGAAAATTACGACAATCGTCCAAATTATGGGCCCCTTACCCATTCCTTAAGCCTTCCTTATAAAGGGAAATCTCCTGCGACACATGTCGCTTCATGCATAAATAAATATTTTTAATTATTTATTTAATTAAAACACTCACCCATCCAAGTGTCAGTTTCTCTGGGGAGTGCACCTACATCCCTAAGTTTGCTCTAGTTTGTCCCCCAGATATTTTAATCAACTCCTAGCTTTTAGTTGACTAGGTGTCTAATCTATTTTGCTCCTAAATAATAATTTCTATTATTTTAAATGCTTAACGAAATAACTATTCATGTGCAAATGTCTAAGCTATTGTTATGCATTTTCTAAGTAATAATCTAGAGTTATTCTCCTAAGTTTTTATGCAGTTTAATCTAACAATCAAACTCACTAGGATCACGGTGCCGCGCTGTTGGGCTCCTAGTTCCTTAATTTTAATTCCTTGACATGGCACCACTCCGTCGGGTCCAGTCATCCATGGTTTCCATTCCTTGGCATGGTACCTCATCGTTGGGTCCTTGCATCCATTCTTTCCGTTCTTGACAGGGTACCGCATCGTCGGGCCCTTCTGCCACCATCTTTCCGTTTTGACTTGCGGGAACTTTTGTAGGGATTTTAGGAATCGTTACCATCCATCCTCCGTCTACATGCTATCTAGGGACTAATGGCGCTGAGGAGTGAGTCCGTTCTCACTGCGCGCCCCTCAACTCGTACGTGACCAGCTCCGTCGTGGCCCACCTCGTACGTCCTCACGCATTCCTCTTGAGCAAGCGGATCAATGCTTATCTGCTCATGCGTGGTATTCTTGTCGGAAGTTGACATCGTCGTCGCTTCCCCTGTGTGTGATTTACCCGTACTCTACGACCCTCCATGTTCCTTTGTGTGTCCATTGGTGAACCGTCTCACTTGTTTCTACACACACTTCTCACAACAAATTATCAGTAGCACTGTTCTCAACAATCATCATCTGGTTTCTAACTCTAGCATTGTTAAACATTTATGATTTATTCAAACTGCTCATTCATCTTATCAAATATACATTTCGTCGCCAAATACATAATCACCATACAGCTAGTCGTTAAGCATTATTCATGTGTACAATTTTCATATCAAAGTTAATCGTTAAACAACATGAAATCGTCCATTCACAATAACTACCCAAATGCACATATATCAATCAATCGTAATCATTAATATACTCAAAATAAAATCATAGGGTTATTTTATTAATGTTTCAAACAGTCGGGTGACTCAGTAGGTGCCCTCAATGTCTACAGTAGTCTAGGGGCACTACATACACCCCTACTTATTTAGAACTTCGTCCCGAAGTTCAGAATAAAAATGGAAAGTTATGACACATCTCAGTTGCGTCCTCCCAAATCGTAGAGCTAGGACTGTAACTGTCTTACTGCACTTTGACTTGATCAAACAGGGCTAATCATTAAGCAAGATGTAATCAATCAATTATCGCACTCCACATGTATAATTTAATTCCTTAATTCATTTATCAATTATTGTCGTCATTCCCATCTTCAGGTTTTCCTCAATCAGTTAAGACATAACAAGGCTCAAGAGACCATTATATCGAAGTTTTTTCAGCCGGGTCACTCGACAGGTGCCCTTAAGGTCCACAGTCATTCTAGGGGCATTACAGCTATTAACTTGTACATTTAACTTTAAAATTGCTAGTAACTTGAAATTGGTTACATGTAAATTAACAAATTGAAAATTGGTTACTTGATAGTTGTGCATTGAACTTTAAAATTGCTAGTAACATGAAATTTGATGTGAAAATTGAAAAATTGAAAATTGCGTGTGAATTGAATTTTCCAAATATGCATTTAGCTTGAGAATTGTTCTAAGTAAAATTTGAAATTGCTAGTAACTTGAAATTTGAAATTGTTACTAAAGTTTGAAATTGCTTGTAACTTGAAATTGCTAGTAATTACTTGAGAATTGTTCTAAGTAAAGTTTGAAATTGCTAGTAAAATTTGAAATTGCTTGTAACTTGAAATTGGTAGTAACTTGTACATTTAACTTTAAAATTGTTGGTAACTTGAAATTTGTTACATGTAAATTAACAAATTGAAAATTTCTAGTGGCTTGAGAAAAAATCGATACAAGTATTGAAAATACATTAAAAACGAGAAAATTGTTTGTAACTTAATTTCAAAATAACTAAATATGTACATGTAACTTGAAATTGTACATTTAGTTTGAGAATTTCTAGTAAAGTTTGAAAATCAAGTATATATATTTAACTTGAGATAATTATTAATAACTTGATAGTTGTGCATTGAACTTTAAAATTGCTAGTAACTTTAAATTTGATGTGGAAATTGACAAATTGAAAATTGAGTGTGAATTGAATTTTCCAACTAATTATACATAATTATCAATTTAACTTGAAATCTATCCATTTAACTTGAAAATTGTTACAAATTTTGAAAAATAAATAACATATATACCTACTATAGGAAAAAAAAGTTAACTTATCTTTACATTAATGCATAGAAAAAATTGGTACATGAATTGGAAATACATTAAAAATAACATAATTGAATTTTCCAACTACTACATAATTATCACAATGTTCATTTTATTTGTTGTCATTGAATTTTACATCTATTACATAACTATCAAAATATTCATTCATTTGCTTTCAAATTGAATTTTCTAACTAATACATAACTATCATAATGTTCATTTCAAATATTTAATGGGGGTAAGTTAAAATTAGACATTAATAGTTATTTCAATCAACAAATGTTGAGACTTGGAGCTCACATTGAAGTTATACACATTTATATTTTTTTAACAAATAACAAAACAAGAATTGAAATTACATTTAACTTGAAATTGTAAGTAACTTAGAAAATTGCAATTAGTTAAATATGTACATTTTAACTTCAAAATAGTGGGATCTTAATTTTGATCTTTATACTGTCCGAGACATCTCTCCTGGAGCTGGAGCGAAAACCCTAGAGAGTCGATTTTTGCCTGTAGCTTGGGCGGCTAGGGCTTGGCCCAGCCACCCCTCCCCCCTGTACATAGCTGCTGGTTTCTTTGATTTTTTTGCAGGTATCCTGAAGGACGGAGATCGGGGCATCGCGGATCTGGCTTCTGCGCCTCCTACTTCTTCGCGGGCATGGATTGAGGAGGCCGCCGAGGCTGCTGCGTAGTCCACAGCTGCGGCTCTCCTGCACCGCTGAGGGTCGGCTCTGATGGAGCTAAGGGCACTGTGCAATGTGGTGGCTGGACTCAGGCGGCGGTCACCGAGGGCCGATTTCTTGGAGGCCGGCGGTTCATTCTTGAAGAGCTATTCTGGATCTTTTGTGGCTAGCCGAGTACCCATCTTCGGATCTTGAGGACTGCGGTCGGTTTGGATTTTTCTGGGAGCTCTGTCATATCCCTCTTTATTGAGGCTGGACTGCCTTTGCTGCTGGGAGGTAGGCGGTGGCGTTGAGTGGAGACTGAGGAGTGGAGGCAGATCCTGGGAGCTGTGGATCTCTTATGTGGATCTAGATATTGGTGGGTTTGATAGATTGATTTATTCACTGGTTCTTTTTTCTTTCTTTTTGGGCGTATGAGGGTTTGTTCCCGAGCCATGGGAATGTAAATATGTGACAATGTAGGGGTCTATGTGATCCTATTACATGTGCAGAATGTAATTTTCTTCATCTTTTTGAAATAAAATTACAGACTTTTTCCAAGGAAAAAAAAAAAAACTTCAAAATAATGTCCGAGTGTACATTTAATTTGAAAGTTGTTCATAACAAAGGGATGAAATAAATAAGAATATCGTTACAAATAAATAGTAAAAAAATTAAATTATGAAATAGTTTTTTTTTTTGGAATATTGTTACTAATTTTGTAGTCTATATATAACAATTTGTTAAAAATATTATTACAAACAAAATATAATAAGACTAAAATGAAAAAAAAAAATAGTTAGTAGATAACAAATTATTAGAGAACTTGATAAAATACAATATTTAAATTATGTAACATATAATTCAAAAATTTACCTTGGTTGTCCTCCATTGGAATTGGAATTTGTTGCACCAAATGTGCATCTTCTTCTTCTCTCAAGATTTCTCTTTGTTGTGTCATCCTATCTCTATTCCTCTCATGTTCTTGATTGTCATTTTGTAGACGAGCATGCTTCATTCGACGTTTTCTTTTACTCCCAATCAAACTACAATGAAAACAAACAAAGATTCCATCAAATTGTTATAACAAACAACAATATGCTAGTATGAAATTTTGAAATATGTCTACAAAGAAATCTTATATGTCTAATGAACTCTAATTGAACAACATCAAAATCACAAAGCTTTAATTGAACAATTTCAAATTCACATAGCTCTAATTGAAAATAAACTAGCAATGAGTTAAATTAATGTTGTTGATCAATTGTTTGGTGATTATATAGAGGTTGGTTGTTATTTTTTTGAGGGAATGGTGGTTGGAAACATTAATTGTCCAACTCCTTTCCCGGGTTATTTTTTATATTTTTTTTACACAGACAAACCCTCGATCGAGCTAAGTTTACACACCCTCGATCGAGCAAATACCTCGATCAAGAGCTTGAACATACCTTGATCGAGGTCTATTTAAAACCCTTGATCGAGGTCCTATTAAAACCTCGATCCAGGTATTTTAAATACCTCGATCGAGGGCCTAAAAAACAAGACGAGAGCCCTTTTCATTGCAGAAAGATAGTTTTTTCCAACCTTTCAGAGCCTTAAACCATGTCATTAAATGTACATTAATGGGCGGAACTGATACTTTTGGATTCATCAATGAATCCTCTATCCATATACATAAAATCTACGAATTTTTATCTTCGTATGTCTTTTGTTTTTAAATTTCTACTAAAACTTGCCCTAAAAAAAACCCTGCCGACAACTTCGATTGAGCTTAAAGATAAATCAACAACATTCAAAATACACATCCAAAAAATTTGAAAAAATATATAAGCACTAGAGATAAGCGCGTCCTCTTCAAAGGGGTATTTTTGGTTTTGGAAATTATGTAAACAATCATAATATTTGGTGCACACACACACGTGCGCAAAATGCGACTAAAATATTCATTGGTCAGTTTCGAAAAATAATAATATTTTTTGAGAAAAATTAAAAGAAAAATATATAAGCACTAGTGCATTATGTCTAGATCATGTTCACATATTTCAGTTTTTAAAATTATTACTTTAACATTAAATAATTGTGCACACACACAAACTACTTGTTAATTGCTCTTCAAATTTTTAAGTACACACGTTTCATTAAATGAAAATTCGACACGGTAAATGAAATTGGTAGATTTCGAAAAAAATATCATTGGAAAGCCAACATAACTCTCTACAATTCGTTTTTTTACTGCATTTCAAAATTCATGTGGCAAATATGAGTTTCGAGGGCTTCAATTTAATACATGGGTAAAATTTCCGTTTTTCATCATCATATTTGGCCAAAAATAGTTACCCATCTTCATGGAATCACCCAAATTGTAACCTATTTCATCTAAAATTATAAGGATAAAGAGGCCTTATTTAATCATTGTAAAAAACCAATAATAAAAGAAGCAAGTGGGATACACAAATCCCACACCCCTTCCCCCACTGGGGGGACCTGTATCGCCTCCTTTTTGGTGTGATTTTTCCTTTTCCTTTGGTTTTTTTATACTAACCCTTTAAAGATTAAAATTTCCTTTCTTTCAAGTTAGTTTAGTTTCATTTTGCAAGATTAAGTTAATTTAGTTTCATTTTTGCAAGTTTAGATTAATTTCATTTTTGCAATCAAGTAACAAACCTGGTTTTGTGTTCGCGGTGTATGCTCTCACCACTACCTAAAGGATTTGTCGATTAGTTGTGGATGATAAAAATAGTGACCTTAATTAATAGTAATTAGTACAATATTATTTGCTTTATAAGTTCATTTACCTTTTTGTATCACAACTTTATTTTACTTGCAAAATCAGAACGAATATTTGGCATTATCCTCCGTGTATGCTCTTGTCCATCATAGACTAGTTTCGACTGGTCGTTCCTTTGGAACAATTAGAAATGGGGTCTTTCATTTTATAATTTTTCACATCTAATTAACAACACACTTTTAAAAAAAATCAACTCCCATAAACGGACGGAAATCTAGTGTCACGATATTTACCTTATGTGGGAAAAGTTTGCAAAGAAAGCGAGAGAAAATAGATAGTGACAGTAGGGCCCCATTAGGCTACACCCTCGATTGGTGTAGTGTTGGAAACCCCTCTGTGACTTTGATCTAGCCCACATTTTCTTGTGTAGAACCACATTGGGAAAATTCTAGACATATTCCACATACCTTACAGGTATATCAGAACCCCCTTCTTGTAATCCACTCATCATAATAAATCTAAAACTGACCAAGATACAATTGAAAAATATTTCTCTTTCAATAACATTATTTGACTCCATCGACACTGATATGTTTTACAACAATATTGTTTGATTTTAGTCATTTCCTTGTTTTGAATGTTATATTTTGTATGGTGTTGAACAAATTCATATATTTTGCACTTGTCTTGCTTCAGTATTAAATCTCAAAACTCCTTAATAACTTACTCCCATTTTAACATCTAAGATCTAAAAATCCTTAGTAACTTTTCTTAGGGTCTACCCCCCTTGGCTTCATTAGGATTTATCCTAAACAGAGGATTCAAGATCAAGTGACAATAATTGACTCGAGACTTTCCCCCAAGGACACACCAAGTGGCTTGAATATTTCTTTGACTTTACCCAGTTGTGTATAGGTGGAAACACGCACCATCACATCAATCCATAGTAGAGGTTTTGTACAAGCCTTTGAGTGGGATACAAGTCTTGTGAGTAGATTTTGTACACTAGAAATAGGTTTGTACCATTCCATATTGTTAATTGAGTAAACAAGGATATTAAGTCCTAACTGAACCTTCTTGAGTTCAAGTGCCATCGACAAAAACTAGACACAACAAAACGAGCTCTCACTAATGGGTTTTTGACTTAGGAGTTGGATATGGGTGCCATTAACATGTATTTCATGCATAATGGATGGGTCTTGAGTCCTTAACAATAGTCATGGTAGGGAAAAAACATCATATATAGCACTTAAATTTGGCTAGGGGAGGGAAGCATTATCCTCGGACACTAAATAGAGATTCTCAAGCTTAAGCACAATAGAGATCCCTTGATACTCCACACATGACCTCTATAGTTAACAATTACTTCCAATGATGCTATGCATGACATCAATAGGTTAGTTGTGCACCATTAATGTGCCTAGAGGTCTATCCAATATCATAAGAGGATACTAATGTGCCTTGTGTCCTAAATACCACTTCATGGGCTCAATCACCATGAAAAACATCTCCAAACCACAACACAAACACTCTTTTACTGGTCTTTGGAATCAAGGTTGGATATCGATAATAATGGGCCTTGTTCCCTAAATGTCACTTCTTAGTATCAATCATCATGAACAAAAACTACAAACCACAACATAAACCCTCTATTGGGGGTGTTTGGCATCAAGGTTCGATATAGATACCATTAATAGATTTTGCATACTAAGGATGGGTCATAGGGTGCCATTAAACATAGTCGATGAAGGAAAACAAATGTCTTATATTGGATATTGTTGAATCTTCTCAAACTTAAGAGCTTTGAATGCATCCTCATACCAACACATTAGTCCATAGTAGGGTTTCTATACAATCCTTTGAGTGGGATACAACTCTTTGACTAAGGCAACTAGACACAACAACACGAACTCTCACTAAGGCATCTTTGACTTGGGAGTTGGATATAGGTGTCATTAGATTGTATTTCATGCACAATGGATGGGCTTTAGACCTTAACCATAGTCATGCTAGGGAAACAACATCCTGATGCCATTAACATTGGTAGGGGGAGGGAATCGTTACCCTCAAACACTAAATAGATCTTATCAAGGTTAAGCACCATTGGAAATCCCTTGAAACTAATCCACATGTGAGTACTATAGTTAACAATTACCTCCAATGATGCTATGCAGACCTCAATAGGTTAGTTATGCATCATTAATTTGCTTAGAGGTCTATCCAATTCCATAAGAGGATAATAGTGGGCCTTGTTCCCTAAACGCCACTTCATGGGCTCAATTACCATGAACATATCCAAACCACAACATAAACACTCTTTTATGGGTCTTTGGCATCAAGGTTGGATATGGATGCCATTAAGAGATTATGTATATCCACAATGGGTTGCAAGGCCTTAAAAATGGTTGAGGAAGGAAAATTCATTCCTCGATGATATTGTTAAATCATTTTGAACTCAAGATACTTGAATGAGTTATCATACAAAGACAAAAGTCCTTTGTAATAGTTCTATGTAGGCCTTCGAGTGGTATATTAGTGTAGGGGGGATGTTTTGTGCTATAAAAATGGTTATGGATTGTGCCACATGATCAAGGGTGTAAACAAGGATGCTAATTTCCCTAATTGAACCTTCTTGAGCTTAAGTACCATGAGAAAACCTTAAACATATTGACACCTGACCTCACTATGGGGTATTTTCCCTAGGATTCAAATATGGTTTCCATTAGCATTTATTTCATGCACAATGGATGGGTCTCGAGGCCTTAAACATAGTAATGGTAGGGAAACAACATCTTAAAGCTCTAAACATTGATAAGGGTAGAAATGCAACATCCTCAAGACTCCCTAAATGTGCCCTAAATAGATCCCCTTTGGATCAAGCACCAAGAACACGTGTCCTAATATCACCACATGGGAGCTTGGATGGTTTGTGGAGCCTTGACGATCATCAAAGATTGAAAATTATTGTCTTATGATCTTATTGAATCATAATCATTTTCAATAAGAACATGAAGAATAATATGGTATGGAATGTGGGAAAGGAACACAGAATGTGAAGAAGGAACACTCGCACGTTATTCGTGCATGTGCACATTAATAGAGTATGTGTACTCCTACAAATGGAAAAAAAAAGTTTGGGAGGATTACGTCTTCTCATCTATGTGCTAGTCAAATTTTTTTCTTTGTTTTTAGCTTCTGAATGTCAAAAATAGTGGTTTTAAATATGAACCACATATTCATTGTTATGAAGTTGCAAACACTTATAGAGTTTTGTCTGCAGATTTTAAATATATGTCTTTTTAAAAATTACATATTGTTTCCTATTTTTTATTGATTTGTATTTGTACACGTATATCATATTTCCACAATGCATAGGACTTTTATTTCTTAACTTTTTATTGTATTGCTTATTTGAAAAACAAATTGTACCATGCATAAGTACACAGATCTACACAATACAAAAAATGATTGGTTAAGTTTAAAGCCCTCAAACATGGTATTAAAGGTTCATTCATTGTTTTAGGGCTTGAGTGACTTAATTAATTTAAAAATATATATAAAATTAACATTAAAAAATGTGAAAAATATTGCAACACAAGAACCAATTGTTATATACAAGTGTACAAATATTTTGCAAGAAATTCCATCATTTTGATATTGAAGGGAACTCTTAACATAAACATATTCATTATGTTTTAGAGAAAAAAGAAAGTCAAGTTCTATGAGTTATACATGTTTTCCATAAATAAAAGGTATATATTGATAGGACTTAATTGAAACCATGCTTTCGAATTTATATAGAAGATCAAAATAATGGCTCCAAAGTAAAGAACAAAATCATGGCTCCAAAGTAAAACATGATGTTGGACAATTCATAATCTTCACTACAAAGGTTGAAGCTCAAATAATTTTCTTTTAAATTGTCATTTAACTCATCAAAACTATGATGATTTATGAATTTTTCTTTTATAGTTTTTTAAGCAACACAAAATAAAATTATAATGCAAACCAAATAATTTCGTATATTTTTTATGGTTTAATAAATCAAAATGACTCTCCATATCTATTAATAAATATCATAATCATATAAAAATTTTTTAGGAAAAATAACATACTTTAATAAACTTTTTATACTCTTTCAAAATTATAAATATTAGATTTGATAAATCTTTAAAAATAATAAAGATGTGAATAGATAATAATTTTAAATGTGATCCAAGATAGATGGAGATTAGATTTATATGATTTCGACTCTAGATAAATATCTTAGAAATAGTAAAGACGTGAATAGTTAATAATTTTAAATGTGATTTAGATTTGATAATTTTTTGAAAATGATAAATATCTTATTAGATAACATTGATTGTGATTGTGATGTTCCACAATTTATAATCTTTGTGACAATATAAAGGTTGAAGATGGAAATTATTTTCTTTTCACTTTTCAAATCTATGATAATTTAAGAATTTTTTTTAAATAATTTTTCAAACAATACAAAACTAAAATTATAATACTTGTTTTAAATGTGATTTAGATTTGATAATTTTTTGAAAATGATAAATATCTTATTAGATAAATTTGATTGCGATTGTGATATTGGGCAATTTATGATAATTGAGACACTGTAAAGGTTGAGGTTAAAGATGATTTTTTTTTTTTAATTTTCTTTTCACTCTTTAAAACTATGATGATTTAAGAATTTTTTTTTAATAATTTTTTAAACAATATAAAAATAAAATTCTAATACAAACCAAATAATTAGTTTATCTTTTACTAAATCAAAATGAATCTTCATATTAATGAATTATGATTCATTAATATGATCATATTAATGAATTATGATTCATTAATATGATCATATTAAAAATAACCTACTCTAATAAACTTTTTATGCTCTTTCAAAATTATGAATATTAGATTTGATAAATGTTTGAAAATAATAATAAGTTTATCATAATCATATTAAAAATAACATACTTTAATAAACTTTTTATGCTATTTCAAAATTATGAATATTAGATTTGATAAATCTTTAAAAATGATAAATAACTTATTAGATAACTTTGATTGTTATGTTTAGTAATAATGTCACGATTTTACTTCTTGTCTTAGTTTGAATGAACCACTTTGAAAGTGACTTAGATTTGATATATCTTTGAACTTTGACAATGATAAAATAGGCAACCTTGAATGCAGTGTTTAGAGATAGATTTTGGATTATATATATATAATATTGAAATTTTAATTTTGAATATGATGTTTAGGAATATAATTTGTAATGTTTAGCATTGATGTTGCATTTACAGATAATTAAGAGCCTATTCATATCAGTTTGCTTCACAAAGATCAAATAGATTGGGCACGAAGTAAAAATTTTAAATATGCTCATTTTGGAGCTGTCAAGTTAGGCCTTGGTCCCTTGGTTCGCCCACGCCTTGCTGTTTCTTCTTTATGTTGTGTTGTAGATACGCGTCATAATAAGTTTTCTGATGCTGTCATAGGAGGGTTTACCGCCCCTTTGCATGATGGTCCCGCTTTTGGTACCATTTATCCTAAGTTTTCTGTTAGTCTCGATGATCCGCATATATATAATATCCTTAAAGCTTATATTCTCCCCAAAGGATTTGACATGCAGAATGGCTCCCGAATCATCCAGTTAAAGGGTGGTGTATGTGTCCGTTTTGGAAATGACACCCTTCTCCAGTTGCGATCCCATGTTCACCAGAGCTCTGCAGACTGCAGCGTGGTGGAACAACCCAATTCCAAATCTAAAAACGCAACTCTTGTTACATTTAACTGGACTGGAATTCATTACCCACAGTCTTGGGAATTAAAATACTCAGAGTTAAGACACCGTGAAAGAGTTGCTACTACCATGAACCCAAAACCTCTAATCTATGATGAAGCATCCAGCTCCTTCCGTTCACCCCAAGAAGAGCCAATAAGAAGATTTGGTCCCCCGTTAATCAAGTCAACATCCATGTCCTCGTATAACAATGCTAAGCTTCAAGAAATGTCGGATCAGTTGTCTAAACAGTCTTTACAAGAGTCTTCCAGTAATGTAAATAATTCTTATTCAGGTCTTTCTGATTTTGAGCACAGAGGTCAACATGCTGACTGTCCAGCATGTAGAAAAATAAAGCAAAAATTACTCCAGAAAAATAAACAAAAAGAGTCTCTCCATGAGTTTCCCAGTCTAGGAATGTTTTCCCTTCCTAGAGAAAAAGGAGGTGTTGAAGTAACAAATCCTTTAGGACAGAAGTCTTTTCTTCCAGGAAGAAATCTTCTAGCTGATACTTCTTTCAGGCAGCATTCACAGGATGGCACAATAAAAAGAGAATATATGCCATGTAAATCTTCAGCTGTAGATCAATCTGTCTTAGATGAGATAAAATTAGCTAATTGGGGAAACTTGCAGGAAATTCATACTGCAAGGAATATAGATGATATGGCTAATGATATTCTTATGTTAAAGCATAGTTGTTCTGAACAAAAGGAACAACTAGATAAGGTAATCACCAAGATTGAGTTGTTAGATCACCTGCTTCATGACACGACCCAAATAGAGCATGCCATAGAATAAGCTTCTCAAAAGATAGAAAGAAGAATGGCAGTTTTGAACAATCTCTGTTAAAAAACACAGGAACTAAAACAAAAAGAATATATTGTTTCTGACCATGTGTTAAAACTTGCAAGAAAGGGTCATAGTAAAGCTGCTTCATTAGGTCAATTCAATAGCATTCCTGATGAAGAAAAACCGGAATGGGATTTCGGTGAAAGTGATGCTATTAAGCAGGATATTGAAGAATGGATCACTGCTTTTAAATCTTTTCGACCAGTTTTAGATCCTAAGTATGTTGGTGATGTTAATATGATGGCAGAAGAATCTTCAAATAGAAGAAGGATAGAAGCCCCAAGATTTGAGCATTTTGATACTCACATGCATGATGCACATTCTGCATCATCTCCTCCTCCAAAAGTGTTTAATTTCGGGCTAAACTCAATAAACAATCTGATAACTCAGATGCCTGAGCAACCAGTCCTAAATATCTAGTGTCAGTCTCGTGAGGAAAATAAGAATTCTATTCAGTTGTTAACCCATTGGATATTGTATAAAAAACAACAAGATCATAACCTAACTGGTCAAATGTTAGGAACGCAGTTGATTGCTGGTGTTTCAGGGCTTGCTTATGAATGGTGGTGATGGTTGCCACAAGAGACAAGGAATGAACTGTTATCAGCAGATGATGCTGATGAACAGATCCTCTCTGCACTTGGCAGAGAATTTTATGGTCCAGAGGGAGAAGAAGATTATGATTACTTAGCTTCATCGTTTATGTCAGCTAGGCTCTGTGATCTAAGTAAAGCCGAAGAGTATTTCTGCTATATGCAGAAGTTGTTAATTTCCTCTGGAAAGTCTGGTAATCCATCCTACCTTAAGCATTACTTGAGAAGCTATCCATGTCATGTTCCAGATGCAGTAGAACAAGCTCTCAAGGATAAAAAGGTAGAATTAAGAAGTCTTTCTCTTGCACAGTTACATAACCATATTTTAGAAACATGGCAAGAGGACTGTATAGAGAGACGTGTTAGTAAAGATTTCAAGAGGCATCAAAAGAGGTTCTCAGCATCCTTCTGCAAGGATGTTGCAGGTATGCCCGATTGGGGGTGTGGTTCCCATAATAGAGGTCACTTTGGCAAAGGAGGTTGCTATTGTAAAAAGAAACATAAAAAGTTTTATACTTCAGAGTCCAGGTATCATCCAGACAAGCCGTATAAGCACAAATCCAAACATCGTTACAGAGAATACAGAGATAAGAAGCCTTATAAAAAGTCCAAGTATAAATCTAAAAGATTTATTAAAAGAAGGAATCAAAGAGGAAAAGGCGATGTTTGTTTTATTTGTGGTAAACCTGGTCATTGGGCAAGCAAATGTCCAGAAAGAAAGTCTAAACCCAGGTTAGCAGCTTTATGTGATTCACTTGACCCAACCTGGTGGGATTTGTACAAAGTCTCTACTTCTTCCCCAGATCCTTCTGATGAAGTTATATATCTTCCAGATTCTGAAACTGAGTCTTCCTCGTGTACAGAAAGTGAGGATGATGCTCCAGTCTTTGCTAAATGTGGTCAGTCTCCATCCTCCTCATCAGAGTCCGATTCCGACCTTAGTCCACATTTAGGGGGGTGTGAGAAGCCTGAATTTGATTTTTCCTTATATATGTTTTCTAGTTTTGTCTCTCCTTTTCAGCTTGAAAAGCAGATTGCTGCTATAGATTTAAAGTTGTCTACAATTCCTGTATATAGACATGTAGAAAGAACTGAGCTAAGAGAAGAGAAGAAGGCTCTGCAATCACAATTGCAGAAGATAACAGAGGCAAAAGGGAAAAGTACAACAAAGGCTACTGTAGCATTTAATCCAATAGAGTTATATCAAGAATACCCTGGTAGCCATTCAGACAGACAGACTCATAGAACAGACAGGGAAAAATTTCTGAGAATGCAGTTAAAAGAAAAGCAAGCAAAGATAAAAGAACTACTAAAAGAGGTTGATGCTATAAAACATGCTCTTATTGTTCCGGTCCAGGAGAAGGATCAATCTTCAGATGAAGAATTATCAAAAGAAATAGAAAGAGTGTGTGGTCAGCCAGAATAGAAGGAAGAATCACCTGAGTCTTCCCCAGAAAGGTCTCCCTCTCCTCAGTCACAGAGTATAAGTCTCCTTGGAGCCCTGTTAGGCCCCAAATTATTCATTACCCTAGAGTTCTGCCCTGATGAATTTATACCTTACCCAATTCAATGTCTGATTGATTCAGGATGTCAATTCAACCTTGCTAGAAGTAATGCAATCCCTTCATTCTATTGGGAATCCACAAAAGAGTTTGGTTCATCCATTCAAGGAACCCCTGTTTACTTGACTGGTAAAGTTAAAGATTTCCCAGTATCTCTGTTAGGTATTAAAAGTTCAGTTTCTCTTTTTAGATTAGATGCAGTCCGTGAGGATTGTGTTCTTGGTTCTGAGTTTTTAATGAAAGTCAGTCCATTTGCTTTTGATACCCAGAAAATGTTACTCACTTGTACAGTCAATAACCAGTCTATTTCACTTCCTCTGAGTCATAAATTTGTACAGCGTTGTAAGCCATTGCCTTCTACCTAGAGTTGTCCTGTACAGTCTAAAGCATCTCTGAATAAAATTGAAAGATGTATTTCTTATGCAGAAGTACACAGTGAAAAGTTTCTTGCAGGGATCACAGAAAAGATTAAAAAAGATTGTTGTTCACAAAGTCCTAATGCTTTTTGGACAAGAGAAAAATATTTTGTTTCTCTCCCATTTGATCCATTGCAAAATATTCGGCCTATGAAAGCCTCTGTGAGATTAATGAGCCCTACATAAAGAGATTTCTGTGCTAAAGAAATCCAAGAATTACTTTCAAAAGGATTAATAGAACCATCTAAAAGTCCTTGGGCATGTCGTGCTTTTGTGGTAAATAAGCACTCAGAATAGAAAAGAGGTAAGTCGAGATTGGTGGTTAATTTTAAGCCACTAAATGCAGTGTTGCAGAAAATAAGATACCCTCTTCCCAATAAGGCAAGCTTGTTGCAGAAAATCACAGGTTGTTCTATTTTCAGCAAGTTTATTTAAAGTGGGTTTTATCAGATTGGCATTGAAGCCAAAGATAGGTACAAAACTGCTTTTGTTGTCCCTCATGGACAATACCAATGGAAAGTCCTTCCTTTCGGGATCAATAATGCACCTTCAGAGCTTAATAAACATATGGAGGATATTTTCCGTGACATTCCTTGGTTAGTTGTGTTTATAGATGATATTTTGATTTGTTCAAACAATTTGCAAGAACATCTTAAACACTTGCAGCAGTTTTATGATTTAGTTTTTAAACATGGTTTGGTTCTGTCTGAATCCAAGATGGAGATTGGTAAGACAGAAATGGATTTTTTGGGTTTGCATATCAAAGGAGGTCGGGTTGTTTTGCAAAAACATGTATTGAATTCTTTTGACCATTTTCCTGACAAGATTCTTGAGAAAACCCAATTGCAACGTTTCCTTGGTTGCTTGAATTATATCAGACCCTTCTATAAAGGACAGGCTTCTGACATTCATTGTCTGCAGCAGTGGTTAAAGAAAAAGCCTGCACCCTGGTCTGAAGCAATGACACTGGTAGTGCAACAAATAAAAGCCAAAGTCAAATCTTTGCTAGCTCTACATCTTCCTCAGGGAGTTGGTAAGTTGATAATTGAGACAGATGCATCCAATACCACTTGGGGTGGTGTTCTTCTGGAAGAGATAAGTGGAAAAGAAAATATTTGTGGATATGCATCTGGTTCGTTTAAAGGCGCTGAATTGAATTATCCCAGCAGTCATAAAGAAATTTTGGCTGTAAAGAAAACTGTTAATCATTTCATTCTCTACCTGAAACCAGTGCGCTTCACCATTAGAACAGATCTAAAGATAATGCCTGGTATTTTCAAAAATGAGAATTTGATGGCAGAGAACAGTAGCAGAATTTTAAAATGGTTCATTTGGCTTTCTAATTTTGATTATGATATCATTTATAAGCCTGGTTACTTAAACTGTCTTGCTGATATGTTGACACGGGAAACTGTGCAAAAAGAAGTTCCCAGCTTAAGTATGTTTTCAGCAGGTGCAAGTTCCAGTTCCAGAGAAGACAAGGGGAAATCCCCTATGCCAGATGAAGATCAACTACCCAGAAATGAATTATTTTTGAAACCATGGGATAACAGTTTGACCGATGCTGAGCGAAGAGAATTGCTTGATTTTGCTGATAGAGATCAGGCTGAAAGATATCTCAATCTGACACTGATTAAACAAATCCAGGAGAATCCATGCAAACTCCAGATTCTTGAAAGATGGGAAAAGAAAGCTTTCAATGGATTTCGCAATGCTTATGACCAGCTAAGAAAGTGCCGAGAATTATGGGTAGACTGCAATGAAGAAAAACAACCTCATTTTCCAGTTCTGCAGAGAGAAAACCAGTGTGGTAATTTGCGCAGACCCAGGCAATATGCGTAACAAAAAGTGGTCTGGATGGACTGAGGTATTTTTGGATAAGTTTTGTCCCAGAGAAGATTGGCTCAACAGGCGAGCTAATTTCATTTTGCATTTGGAGGCTGATATGCAAGTTGCAGATCAACATAATCAATGGTTTAAGTTTTTGCTCAGACACCATGGTGGTCGGTATTTACCTTTGGAACACATTGTTAATATCACCCAAAAATTCATTAAAAGAGATATTAATGGTAACAGGTTGGACACCAAGGTTCATCGCAGAACCCTTCCTCTAAACTACAGAGTTGAATCTTTATTTGCCTCTGAGTTTATTTTTGGTTCTAATGAAGCTTTGCATGGATCCGATGTAGAAAAATGTTTCGGTGATCTACTTTATCCTGAAGTAGATTATTCTGATGATGAATACTGGAAGCACACTGACTCCCAGCCTTACAATTGGGAGGATGATTTGGCAAAGCGTGAAATCGAAGAAAACCTCTTCGATGAAGGAGTTCTGGATTGTGTCTGTGGTGGAGTTCCATGTGGATCACCTGAAGAGCTCAAATGTGTATGCGGTTCGGGTTTTGAATAAAGTTAAATTCCTTCTGTGGGAATGAAGCCGCTTGGTCCATGATCCATGTGATTGGAATCTTTGTACATATTTCTCTGTTTTTGATTGGAAGCCGTAGTGGGCCGGTTAATGCTCCACTTTGTAATTTGTCGGCCATATTCTAGGCCTTTTTCCTATTTGCTTTCCAGGATGCCTTTTCCCCTTTATATTGTAATATGTCGGTAAGATTATTTGCATAGTGACTGATATAAGTGGGCCAGAAGTTTGTCGGCCACCGAATCTACTTTCGGCATGAGTCAGTCTTTGTCGGTTTGTCGATTACCGGGTCCCCGTATGGCCGAGCCTCGGAGGGATGAGATAAACATGATGTGGTCCCATCATGTCCTTGGGAATCTTGCTTTCTACCGGCTGGTGTAAGTTTGTGTCTACCGGATGACCCTCAGCCAAGCTATAAATATGAGGCTCCGGAGTTCATTTGGGACATCGAGAGTCGAGAGTTCTTGAGTCGCATGAGCAAGTAGTCCGCTCTGCAAGTAGGAGTCGCATGAGCAAGTAGTCCGCTCTGCAAGTAGTGTGTCTGTGTGAGAGCTGAAGCGATTATGCTCTGCGAGTTGCCGTAACTGGTATAACATCACATCAGAAAGCTAAGAATCGTCTCTGTAAAAATAGAGTATGTGCAAGGGTGTGCTAGTGAGCATATCTTGGGACTCCCAGGAGCCTGCGAGTAGCTTCATGCCTTCGGGAAGTTGCAAAAGCTAAAAGGACCCAAGACATTGTGTTCAGGCACAGTTGAGTGACAATGGTGATGAACTTCGCAAACCGAGGTCGATCCACTATTGTATTGAGTCTGTAATATTGCTGAAGAAATTTAAAGAAAGCTTGAAGAAGTGAGATCCAGTAGCCTTTGCTGTACTTTTCCCTTTTGCCTCTGTTATCTTCTGCAATTGTGATTGCAGAGCCTTCTTCTCTTCTCTTAGCTCAGTTCTTTCTACATGTCTATATACAGGAATTGTAGACAACTTTAAATCTATAGCAGCAATCTGCTTTTCAAGCTGAAAAAGGAGAGACAGAACTAGAAAACATATATAAGGAAAAATCAAATTCAGGCTTCTCACACCCCCCTAAATGTGGACTAAGGTCGGAATCGGACTCTGATGAGGAGTATGGAGACTGACCACATTTAGCAAAGACTGGAGCATCATCCTCACTTTCTGTACACGAGGAAGACTTAGTTTCAGAATCTGGAAGATATATAACTTCATCAGAAGGATCTGGGGAAGAAGCAGAGACTTTGTACAAATCCCACCAGGTTGGGTCAAGTGAATCACATAAAGCTGCTAACCCGGGTTTAGACTTTCTTTCTGGACATTTTCTTACCCAATGACCAGGTTTACCACAAATAAAACAAACATCGCCTTTTCCTCTTTCATGCCTTCTTTTAATAAATCTTTTAGATTTATACTTGGACTTTTTATAAGGCTTCTTATCTCTGTATTCTCTGTAACGATGTTTGGATTTGTGCTTATACGGCTTGTATGGATGATACCTGTACTCTGAAGTATAAAACTTTTTATGTTTCTTTTTACAATAGCAACCTCCTTTGCCAAAGTGACCTCTATTATGGGCACCACACCCCCAATCGGGCATACCTGCAACATCCTTGCAGAAGGATCCTGAGAACATCTTTTGATGCCTCTTGAAATCTTTACTAACACGTCTCTCTAGACAGTGCTCTTGCCATGTTTCTAAAATATGGTTATGTAACTGTGCAAGAGAAAGACTTCTTAATTCTACCTTTTTATCCTTGAGAGCTTGTTCTACTGCATATGGAACATGACCTGGATAGCTTCTCAAGTAATGCTTAAGGTAGGCTGGATTACCAGACTTTCCAAAGGAAATTAACAACTTCTGCATATAGCAGAAATACTCTTCGGCTTTACTTAGATCACAGATCCTAGCTGACATAAACAATGAAGCTAAGTGATCATAATCTTCTTCTCCCTCTGGACCATA
The DNA here is from genome assembly GCA_027924585.1 of Larix kaempferi. NCBI lineage: Eukaryota > Viridiplantae > Streptophyta > Pinopsida > Pinales > Pinaceae > Larix > Larix kaempferi. Next base: position 19,118,120 of record BSBM01000994.1, on the reverse strand, counting down.
AAATTCTCTGCCAAGTGCAGAGAGGATCTGTTCATCAGCATCATCTGCTGATAACAGTTCATTCCTTGTCTCTTGTGGCAACCATCGCCACCATTCATAAGCAAGCCCTGAAAGACCAGCAATCAACTACATTCCTAACATCTGACCAGTTAGGTTATGATCTTGCTGTTTTTTTATACAATATCCAATGGGTTAACAACTGAATAGCATTCTTAATTTCCTCACGGGACTGACACTGGATATTTAGGACTGGCTGCTCAGGTATCTGAGTTATCAGATTGTTTATTGAGTTTAGCCCGAAATTAAACACTTTTGGAGGAGCTGATGCAGAATGTGCATCAGGCATGTGAGTATCACAATGCTCAAATCTTGGGGCTTCTATCCTTCTTCTATTTGAATATTCTTCTGCCATCATATTAACATCACCAACATACTTAGGATCTAAAACTGGTCGGAAAGATTTAAAAGCAGTGATCCATTCTTCAATATCCTGCTTAATAGCATCACTTTCACCGAAATCCCATTCCGGTTTTTCTTCATAAGGAATGCTATTGAATTGAGCTAATGAAGCAGCTTTACTATGACCCTTTCTTGCAAGTTTTAACACATGGTCAGGAACAATATATTCTTTTTGTTTTAGTTCCTATGTTTTTGAATAGAGACAGTTCAAAACTGCCATTCTTCTTTCTAGCTTCTGAGAAGCTTGTTCTATGGCATGCTCTATTTGGGTCATGTCATGAAGCAGGTGATCTAACAACTCATGCTTGGTGATTACCTTATCTAGCTGTTCTTTTTGTTCAGAACAACTATGCTTTAACATAAGAATATCATTAGCCATATCATCTATATTCCTTGCAGTATGAATTTCCTGCAAGTTTCCCCAATTGGCTAATTTTATCTCATCTGAGACAGATTGATCTACAGCTGAAGATTTACATGGCATAAATTCTCTTTTTATTGTGCCATCCTGTGAATGCTGCCTGAAAGAAGTATCAGCTGGAAGATTTCTTCCTGGAAGAAAAGACTTCTGTCCTGAAGGATTTGTGACTTCAACACCTCCTTTTTCTCTAGGAAGGGAAAACGTTCCTAGACTGGGAAACTCATGGAGAGACTCTTTTTGTTTATTTTTCTGGAGTAATTTTTTGCTTTATTTTTCTACATGCTGGACAGTCAGCATGTTGACCTCTGTGCTCAAAATCAGAAAGACCTGAATAAGAATTATTTACATTACTGGAAGACTCTTGTAAAGACTGTTTAGACAACTGATCCGACATTGCTTGAAGCTTAGCATTGTCATACGAGGACATGGATGTTGACTTGATTAACGGGGGACCAAATCTTCTTATTGGCTCTTCTTGGGGTGAACGGAAGGAGCTGGATGCTTCATCATAAATTAGAGGTTTTGGGTTCATGGTAGCAGCAACTCTTTCACGGTGTCTTAACTCTGAGTATTTTAATTCCCAAGACTGTGGGTAATGAATTCCAGTCCAGTTAAGTGTAACAGGAGTTGCGTTTTTAGATTTGGAATTGGGTTGTTCCACCACGCTGCAGTCTGCAGAGCTCTGGGTAACATGGGATCACAACTGGGGAAGGGTGTCATTTCCAAAACGGACACATACACCACCCTCTAACTGGATGATTCGGGAGCCATTATGCATGTCAAATCCTTTGGGAAGAATATAAGCTTTAAGGATATTATATATATGCGGATCATCGAGACTAACAGAAAACTTAGGATAAATGGTACCAAAAGCGGGACCATCATGCAAAGGAGCGGTAAACCCTCCTATGACAGCATCAGAAAACTTATTATGACACGTATCTACAACACAACATAAAGAAGAAACAACAAGGCGTGGGCGAACCAAGGGACCAAGGCCTAACTTGACAGCTCCAAAATGAGCATACTTAAATTTTTTACTTCGTGCCCAATCTATTTGATCTTTGTCAAGCAAACTGATATGAATAGGCTCTTGATTATCTGTAAATGGAACATCAATGCTAGACACTTTAATTTGTGTGACAGAATAAAGATTCCACCAATTTAGTCTGTATACATCTTTAGGTAATATCTGGGGTAATTTCTAGTTCTCTGAGGGATTCTGGTCATTTATAGTTATGTATGATGCTTCATCTCCTGAAGTGGAAGGTTTAAAAGATAGATTACGACGTTCTGCTAAAGAAACTTCTGTGTCATTGGCTGATTCACACTCTAGATGGGTCAGCGAAACAACATCCATTGTTGGATCCATTTACAAAAAAGGTAAGGGCTGACTATTTTAGTCTTCCGGAAACCTTGTAGACTTACTCCTCTAACTTTGGCTGGCCTTACTGCTACGACGTCGGACTGACTCTTACACCTTTTGGATTCCAACAATCCGCTCAGCGGTCATTTCCACCGCCTACAGGATACTATTTAATAGAGTGTTTTACAAACAGACCAACCAATCGAAAACACAGAGATGATATTGCAGCAGAAGTATAAATCATACATAAGAAACAGCATGAATGTTACCAGAATATTTGCTAAAATCCCAAAAACAAACTGCACTTCACTGGCTCTGATACCAACTGCACCAGGATCTCACTTCTTCAAGCTTTCTTTAAATTTCTTCAGCAATATTACAGACTCAATACAATAGTGGATCAACCTCGGTTTGCGAAGTTCATCACCACTGTCACTCAATTGTGCCTGAACACAATGTCTTGGGTCCTTTTAGCTTTTTCAACTTCCCGAAGGCATGAAGCTACTCGCAGGCTCATGGGAGTCCCAAGATATGCTCACTAGCACACCCTAGCACAGACTCTATTTTTATAGAGACGAGTCTTAGCTTTCTGATGCGATGTTATACCAGTTACAGCAAATCGCAGAGCATAATCGATTCGGCTCTCACACAGACACACTACTTGCAGAGCGTACTACTTGCTCATGCGACTCAAGAACTCTCGACTCTCGATATCCCAAATGAACTCCGGAGCCTCATATTTATAGCTTGGCTGAGGGTCATCTGGTAGACACAAACTTACACCAGCCGGTAGAAAGCAAGATTCCCGGGGACATGATGGGACCACATCATGTTTATCTCATCCCTTCGAGGCTCGGTCATATGGGGACCCGGTAATCGACAAACCGACAAAGACTGACTCATGCCGAAAGCAGATTCGGTGGCCGACAAACTTCTGGCCCACTTATATCAGTCACTATGCAAATAATCTTACCGACATATTACAATATAAAGGGGAAAAGGCATCCCGGAAAGAAAATAGGAATAAGGCCTAGAATATGGCCGAAAAATTACAGAGTGGAGCATTAACCGGCCCACTACGGCTTCCAATCAAAAACAGAGAAATATGTACAAAGATTCCAATCACATGGATCATGGACCAATCGGTTTCATTCCCACGGAAGGAATTTAACTTTATTCAAAACCCGAACCGCATACACATATGAGCTCTTCAGGTGATCCACATGGAACTCCGCCACAGACACAATCCAGAACTCCTTCATCGAAGAGGTTTTCTTCGATTTCACACTTTGCCAAATCATCCTCCCAACTGTAAGGCTGAGAGTCAGTGTGCTTCCAGTATTCATCATCAGAATAATCTACTTCAGGATAAAGTAGATCACCGAAACATTTTTCTACATCGGATCCATGCAAAGCTTCATTAGAACCAAAAATAAACTCAGAGGCAAATAAAGATTCAACTCTGTAGTTTAGAGGAAGGGTTCTGCGATGAACCTTGGTGTCCAACCTGTTACCATTAATATCTCTTTTAATGAATTTTTGGGTGATATTAACGGTGTGTTTCAAAGGTAAATACCGACCACCATGGTGTGTGAGCAAAAACTTAAACCATTGATTATGCTGATCTGCAGCTTGCATATCAGCCTCCAAATGCAAAATGAAATTAGCTCGCCTGTTGAGCCAATCTACTCTAGGACAAAACTTATCCAAAAATACCTCAGTCCATCAAGACCACTTTTTGTTACGAATATTTCCTGGGTCTGCGCAAATTACCACACTGGTTTTCTCTCTGCAGAACTGGAGAATGAGGTTGTAAGAGGACCACGTGAGGTTACCCTCACCTATATCCACATACCAGACTAATCCATCCTTTTCTTCATTGCAGTCTACCCATAATTCTCGGCACTTTCTTAGCTAGTCATAAGCATTGTGAAAGCCATTGAAAGCTTTCTTTTCCCATCTTTCGAGAATCTGGAGTTTGCATGGATTCTCCTGGATTTGTTTAATCAATGTCATACTGAGATATCTTTCAGCCTGATCTCTATCAGCAAAATCGAGCAATTCTCTTCGCTCGGCATCGGTCAAACTGTTATCCCATGGTTTCAAAAATAATGCATTTCTGGGTAGCTGATCTTCATCTAGCATAGGGGCTTTCCCCTTGTCTTCTCTGGAACTGGAACTTGCACTTGCTGAAAACATACTTAAGCTGGGAACTTCTTTCTGCACAGTTTCCCGTGTCAACATATCAGCAAGACAGTTTAAGTAACCAGGCTTATAAATGATATCATAATCAAAATTAGAAAGCCAAATGAACCATTTTAAAATTCTGCTACTATTCTCTGCCATCAAATTCTCATTTTTGAAAATACCAGGCATTATCTTTAGATCTGTTCTAATGGTGAAGCGCACTGGTTTCAGGTAGAGAATGAAATGATTAACAGTTTTCTTTACAGCCAAAATTTCTTTATGACTGCTGGGATAATTCAATTCAGCGCCTTTAAACGAACCATATGCATATCCACAAATATTTTCTTTTCCACTTATCTCCTCCAGAAGAACACCACCCCAAGTGGTATTGGATGCATCTGTCTCGATTATCAACTTACCAACTCCCTGAGGAAGATGTAGAGCTGGCAAAGATTTGACTCTGACTTTTATTTTTTGCACTGCCAGTGTCATTGCTTCAGACCAGGGTGCAGGCTTTTTCTTTAACCGCTGCTGCAGACAATGAATGTTAGAAGCCTGTCCTTTATAGAAGGGTCTGATATAATTCAAGCAACCAAGGAAACGTTGCAATTGGGTTTTCTCAAGAATCTTGTCAGGAAAATGGTCAAAAGAATTCAATACATGTTTTTGCAAAACAACCTGACCTCCTTTGATATGCAAACCCAAAAAATCCATTTCTGTTTTACCAATCTCCATCTTGGATTCAGATAGAACCAAACCATGTTTAAAAACTAAATCATAAAACTGCTGCAAGTGTTTAAGATGTTCTTGCAAATTGTTTGAACAAATCAAAATATCATCTATAAACACAGCTAACCAAGGAATGTCACGGAAAATATCCTCCATACGTTTTTGAAACTCTGAAGGTGCATTATTGATCCCGAAAGGAAGGACTTTCCATTGGTATTGTCCATGAGGGACAACAAAAGTTGTTTTGTACCTATCTTTGGCTTCAATGCCAATCTGATAAAACCCTCACTTTAAATCAAACTTGCTAAAAATAGAACAACGTGTGATTTTCTGCAACAAGCTTGCCTTATCGGGAAGAGGGTATCTTATTTTTTGCAACACTACATTTAGTGGCTTAAAATTAACCACCAATCTCGGCTTACCTCTTTTCTGTTCTGAGTGCTTATTTACCACAAAAGCACGACATGCCCAAGGACTTTTAGATGGTTCTATTAATCCTTTTGAAAGTAATTCTTGAATTTCTTTAGCATAGAAATCTCTTTCTGTAGGGCTCATTAATCTCGCAGAGGCTTTCATAGGCCGAATCTTTTGCAATGGATCAAATGGGAGAGAAACAAAATATTTTTCTCTTGTCCAAAAAGCATTAGGACTTTGTGAACAACAATCTTTTTTAATCTTTTCTGTGATCCCTACAAGAAACTTTTCACTGTGTACTTCTGCATAAGAAATACATCTTTCAATTTTATTCAAAGATGCTTTAGACTGTACAGGACAACTCTGGGTAGAAGGCAATGGCTTACAACGCTGTACAAATTTATGACTCAGAGGAAGTGAAATAGACTGGATATTGAGTGTACAAGTGAATAACATTTTCTGGGTATCGAAAGCAAATGGACTAACTTTCATTAAAAACTCAGAACCAAGAACACAATCCTCACGGACTCCATCTAATCTAAAAAGAGAAACTGAACTTTTAATACCTGACAGAGATACTGGGAAATCTTTAACTTTACGAGTCAAGTAAACAGGGGTTCCTTGAAAGGCTGAACCAAACTCGTTTGTGGATTCCCAATAGAATGAAGGGATTGCATTACCTCTAGCAAGGTTGAATTGACATCCTGAATCAATCAGACATTGAATTGGGTAAGGTCTAAATTCATGAGGGCAGAACTCTAGGGTAATGAATAATTTGGGGCCTGACAGGGCTCCAAGCAGACTTATACTCTGTGACTGAGGAGAGGGAGACCTTTCTGGGGAAGACTCAAGTGATTCTTCCTTCTGTTCTGGCTGACCACACACTCTCTCTATTTCTTTTGATAATTCTTCATCTGAAGATTGATCCTTCTCGTGGACCAAAACAATAAGAGCATGTTTTATAGCATCAGCCTCTTTTAGCAGTTCTTTTATCTTTGCTTGCTTTTCTTTTAACTGCATTCTCAGAAATTTTTCCCTGTCTGTTCTATGAGTCTGTCTGAATGGCTACAAGGGTATTCTTGATATAACTCTATTGGATTAAATGCTACAGTATCCTTTGCTGTACTTTTCCCTTTTGCCTCTGTTATCTTCTGCAATTGTGATTGCAGAGCCTTCTTCTCTTCTCTTAGCTCAGTTCTTTCTACATGCCTATATATACCGGAATTGTAGACAACTTTAAATCTATAAAGTTTTTTTTTTTAAATGTCAAAATTATAAATAAACTACTTTAAGTGTTATTTGAAAAAGTCTTTTACTTTCGGTTTGATCCTAAAAAATTATGGTGTATTGGAATATTTTGTGTGGTTCAGAACTTGAGGGTTTCGTGATAAATACGTAAAGTATCTTTGACAGCTTGGAATTTTGTGACCTCGCAGGCCCTCGCCAAATATGGACAAGCCGTGTAATGTTTTGTATCGTTTAGGGTTTAGTCAATACTACGTCATTTTCCAATTTTTATATCTGACCTTTTGCAATCTAAATTTCGTAGAGACCTTCCCAATTAATTAAAAGTGTTTGATATTGACCAAATTACGTTCGAAAGAGGTGAATAGACGTTGACGTTGGTGTCAAGTGTTTGGTTTAGTCACCCAATTACGTGGAAAAGAGGTGACTTGTTGGGTGAGATTTGATATTTAGGCTCAGGCATTTAAGCACTGAGCCTCTATTTGTGTAACCTGCATCTCAATAACATATTCACTGCATAGCGCCCGAGCAGATATGCAAAGCCAGGAAGGTGGAGTCGGCATGAAGGTGTGCGTTACAGGAGCAGGAGGGTATATCGGATCATGGCTTGTCAAGCTTCTTCTCCAACGAGGTTACACTGTCCACGCCACCCTCAGAAACCCAAGTATGTATTAATTTACTCTTATATTGTAACTTCTTGCCCTTATTAATATGTTTGTCTTACAGTTACAGTACTCATCGGATAAAAAATTAGCAGTGGGCTAATCTAATATTCCCATACCTACAGTAAACGAGGCACAAACTGGGCCTCTGCTGTCCCTGCCCGGGGCTGCAGAGAGACTGAAGCTCTTCCAAGCGGAATTAAGCGAAGAGGGTTCCTTCGATTCTGCGGTGGAGGGCTGTGAAGGAGTGTTTCATGTGGCCAGTCCTATGGACTTTTCTAAGACTTATGAGGTATTTATGAATTTATGAAGCATAAATTTATCTTAACCTTTGATTTGTGATGTATGGAAAGCATTAAAAGCGATTCAAAAGTAAACAGAGATGGATCTTTATAAATTTTTTGTTAGTCTCCTAGCCTTGTCACATAATCTTGAAAGAAAGTAGAAATTGTGGAACAGGATGATTTTGTTCAGCCTGCTTTACAAGGAGTATTGAATGTGTTGAAGTCCTGCTCGCGTGCTAAATCGGTGAAGCGCGTGGTTTATACTTCGTCGGTGGCAGCAGCCTGTCCGCTGAATGACGAAGGGGGACTTATCAGTGGCTCCTCTCTGGACGAGTCAACATGGACTCCTGTGGATTTCATGAGAAGGAAAGCCGAACCTTCTAATGTATGTATACATATAGTGTGAGTAGAACAATTTAATTTGTATCTCAGATATGGGATAACAATAAAAGTCGTGATTATTATGTGTGTAGTTTTATTGCATGTCCAAGACTTTGGCTGAAAAAGCAGCGATTGATTATGGGTTAAATAGTGACCAAATGGACGTCGTGACAATTGGACCTGGTTACGTCGCTGGAAGAGGGATTATTTCATCATTTCCGTATTCATGCGGTGAAATATTAAGCCCCATTACAGGTATTTAATATATATATATATATATCAGTTTTTTAGTTCTCCTCGCCTAAGGTTAAAACAAGCAAGCCATGAATAGGCAGAAGGGTAATGATAGTTCAGTTTTGCTTGAGTTTGAGGAGACTAGGGTTTGGCTGATCTATTTGGGCACATACAGATCTAATTAATTGGTTTAGTTTAAAACAGAAATGACAACTTCTTAAAAATGTTGCAGGAAATTATGAAGTGCTCAAGATGAATGAGCCGTTGCTGGGATCAATACCATTAGTTCACATTGATGATTTATGTGAGGCTCATATATTTTTGATGGAGCAACCAAATGTAGAAGGTCGACATATTTGCTGTGTTTCCTCTTTCACTGTTTCTGAGCTAGCAATCTTCATTCATGAACGCTATCCACATTTGACTCTACAATTCAAGTAAGTAATATTTTGCCATCATTCTGGATCCCTGTCTAGTTTTAATTATATTGATTAACTGAGGTAACTTGGTTTATCATTACAGAAGCGATGGCGAAGATGATAATGGCGTTCTTGTGCCAGCTTCTTCTAAGAAGCTTCTGAATATGGGGTTTTCTTACAAGCACGGCGTGGAAGACATTTATGACGAGACAATCAAATGGGCTCAATCTTGTGGACTACTGAAATAGATCCAGTTAGATAAATGTTTTTGTTCGACTATTACAATTTCTGAAATAATTTTTTTTTCTTCAAACTTCCAAATAAGCTTAATCTGATGGAATATTCAAATAGATTCCTGTGGTAACTATTATGTCTTCAAACAATTTTGCTATGTTTACGCAAAATTTTAGATAAATCTTCACTGTTTCTCAGCTAGTAGACTTCATTCATAAACGCTATCCACATTTCACTTTACAATACAAGTAAAGTAATATTTTGCCATTGGCTGCATCTCTGTCTATTTATATTTTGATGTAATTATATCGATTCAGTGAGGTAACTTGGGTAATAATTACAAAAGCGATTGTGAAGATGATAATGGCGTTCTTCTAAGAAGCTTTCCAATATTGGATTTGTTTTTCAATGGAAAAGGGAACAACCCGCTTAGTAAATGATTAATATCATTCTTTTTCTTTGCTTTAGAGCTTAGCTTTACACTTCATACAAATTACTTTTGCATAAGTTTCTTTTTAATTTTATGAAGGTTAATTATCCAAAATACATTACTTTGCATGAGCTTCACACTTCATACAAATTACTTTTGCATAAGCTTTTTTTAACTTTACCAAGGTTAATTGGGTAAATATTAACTTGGCATACTCACCACCGTGAAATACTTGGAATCTTGATTTGATTTATAGAGAGTAAATGTAAACAATATTTACACAAGTCAATATGAAGTAGATGTAAAACCACACTTATAGAGAGATGAGATTTAGTTCAATCTTTCACAATTTTACAGAGATTAGACTCTTCATACATTTCACACTATGAACTTCTCCTCCTTTCACTCTTCTTCCCTCACATACATCTCTATCTCTATCTCTACTCTCTAATCATGTGTGAGTGATTATATTCCAACAGTTTTCAAGCATGGTGTCAAAGATAATTTTGATGAGAACCAAACGGGCTCAATCTTATGCACTATTGAAATAGATCCACTTAGATAAATCTTTTTGTTGGACTAATACAATTTTTGTAATAATTTGCCATAGATCCAGTTAGATAAATCGTTTTGTTGGACTAATACAATTTTTGAAATAATTTGCCAATCTTTAATCAAATTTTCAAATCAGCTTAATTTGATGGAATATTGAAATAGATTTATGTGCTACTCTCTGAAATAATTTTGCTATCTTTGATAAAAATAAAAATAAAAATTCTAGAATATATTTATATCTAAAAAATTCTAAAATATATTCATATGAAATGGACATGATTGAAGATTAGACGGAGAAAATTCAATTCATGTTATATACATTCACAAATTTCATTTATCAATAAAATTTATTTATAATTTTTATAAGTAAATATATATCATTAATTAAAACAACACTATTTCATAAAGAAAAGGCCATTCTAGAGAATTAAGGTGGCACGAATTACAATCATTACAATATGGGCTCAACAAGAACAATATGTCACTTACAAGAATTGAACCTAGGTGGGAAGGGTAACAAACATTCCTCCGAACCACCCAACTACAACCAATGGACAAATAAAAAGTATTATTTAAAAAATAGATAGATTATATTAAATAAAAAAATATTATTTAAGAAAAAGAAAAATTATATATAGAAAATTATCATTTTGAGATAGGGAAAATAGTTGTTAATTCAATGAATCAATCGAATATTTACTTTTTAAGAAAGTGAAAATAGTCGTTAACTCAATGAATCAATATAGAATATTTACTTTTAAGAAAGTGAAAATAATTGTTAACTCAATGAATCAATTAGATACAATGATTATTTGGAATGGTTGAATTTTCATAATATAAAGAAATGAATGAAGGTTTAAGTTGACTTGGAATGTTTTCTAAATAATTGGGGAATCTCAATAATTAGAATGTTTGGAATTTAAAGAATGCAAAAACTTTCTTTAAGCCAGAGAAATTAAAAACTCCTAAATTTAAAATAAATGAATATCATTATATAAATAACTTTATTAGAACCAATTAATATGTTAATTAAATCCAATTTTATAGTATTTCAATCTCTTTATGTGTTTAAAAGTTTAATATATTATTACCTCCTTTGTACGAAAATATAATGATGAATTTAATATATTAAAAATAAATATATAATTAAAACTTTTACAAGTACAAAATATTAAATTTTAATTTAGTTATTTTAATTTTAATTATTATTAGCTTAGATTCAAATCGTAGGCTCTATTAAGCGTCAAGAGGGATCAAATCTCTCGAGGTGCAAACCTCTTCTCGAAAAGCTCCTTGAGTGAAATACTTGAGAAGAGGTTTGCACCTCGGGAGATTTGATCCCTCTCGGCGCTTGATAGAGCCTAGGATTTGGATCTAGGTTGGTTTCAGTCATGGGCAGTAACACAAAACTGGAGTTTGATCAACATTGTAAGGAACAGGTCAAGTTGAAAACATAGATACATTTACAACGATTATCATAATGTAAGTAATAAGTATTAAGGATTGAGTAAATTGTTAAACTGAAAAATAGAGACAATTCACCTAACTTTTTTTTTTATTCTCTTTTTGTTGATTTGTGTTTTGTTTTGTTTGTTCTTCTCCTTCTTCTGCCATCATTTCATACATTTTGATTTATTTGTTGTTCTGCAAACTGATTTTTTTGTTCTTCCAATTGCTTCAAATTTCTCTCTCGATAGCTCTTTGTCGATCAACGTTTCGTTTTCTTTGTTCTTCTCGTTCTTTTGTTGTCAATTCGCCTAACTTTTTTTTTTCGATTTTCTTTTTGTTGATCTGCATTTTGTTTTGTTTGTTCTTCTCCTTCTTTTTTCGACATTTCTCCATTTCGTACATTTTGATTTATTTGTTGTTCTACAACTTGATTTTTTTGTTCTTCCAGCTGCTTCAACTTCTCTCTCGATACACTCTTTATCGATCAACGTTTTTTTTTTCTTTGTTCCTCTCGTTGTTCTGCTGTCAATTCGTCTAACTTTCTTTTTCAATATTCTTTTTGTCGATCTATGTTTTGTTTTCTTCGTTCTTCTAGTTCTTGTACTATCATTTCCTCCAACTTCCTTTTTCGAAATTCTTTTTGTTCTTATGCTTTTTGTTTCAAGTCTTTTTCTCGTTCTTTTGTTGTCACTGAAATCAGTGTGTCCATACACTGAAATCAATCCATCCATATACTGAAATCTATGTGTCCATACACTGAAATCAATGCATCCACAGAATAACATTTACACTGAAAAAATATGCAATAAAAAACTCCATACACTGAAATCTATGCGTCCATTCACTAAAATCAATGCATCCATACACTGAAATCTATGCGTCCATTCACTTAAATCAATGCGTCCATTCACTAAAATCATTGCATCCATACACTGAAATCTATGCATCCATTCACTGAAATCAATGCGTCCATACACTAAAATCAATGCGTCCACGGAATAACATCTACACTGAAAAATATGCAATAAAAAATTTCAACATTTTAAGGAACAGGTTAAGCTAAAAACATAGAAAGAATTATGAGGATTATAATAATGTAAGTAATAAGTATGAGTAAATTTTTATCACATTCCATGTATCCAAGTATGTCATATTCATTGGTAGTTATATTGATTCCTATATAACCCTAAAATTATCTCCCATTCATGCTTTTGAGAATCCCTTTGCACAAATAACACTTCTTTACGATCTCTTTAATTCATGGTTGTGTTTTCTTTGTTCTTCTGTATGTTTTGATGCTTCTTTTTCTGTTATGGATTCGAAATGTTGACTAAAGAATATGGATGCTATGGATTCTCCAAAACCTCATGAAATCAACAACCACATAAATTTTGCTACAAAGATTATTTTTATCTTTCTATTCTATACATTTGTCGTACTTTTCTTCTTTGATAATCAATATCTTCATTATTTGCAATATTATCATGAGGATCCACGATATACCCTGAAATAGAGAACACCAAAATCTAATTTGCAATGAGTAGTTTTTCTATTAAATTGATAAATTCAATGTATAGCAATGCAAAGAATGAAATAAATATGCATCTTTTGTTGTTTAACAACATTTGTGTGTGAGCTATTGGTAGGAATTAAGGTGATTGGGCTTGTGTTAACCTAGAGACCAAGGTTCAAAACCCTTTTTGCTTGGAGTTATAGTTAGTTATCAAATCTAACTATTATTATGGCATTTTTTTTTTAACACCATTTCTATGTGATCTATTGGTGAGTAGTGAGGTGATTGGGTTTTTCTTAACCTAGAGACCAAGATTCAAATCTCTTTTTGCTTGGAGTTATATTTAGTTATCAAATGTAATTATTAGTTAGCAAATCTAACTATTATTATGGCTACTTTTCTTTTATATTCTTATGTCGACTATAATATTATTTTTACTTCTTTGGTTTCTACTTCTTATGTCCACTATAATATTTTTTTTTACTTCATTATTTCTTTACATTTTATGGTTAGCTATAATATTTTTTTTTACTTCTTATGTTTCTAGTTTTAATGTTGGTTATAATATATTTTTTTACATTTTTGTTTACTTTTTTATTTTATGTTGGATATAATATTATGTTTCTACTTTTCATATCCACTATAATATTTTTATAACTTCTTTATTTTATGTCGGCTATAATATTTTTTTAACTTCTTTTTTGTTTGGCTCACATAGTATTTATTACTTTTTAGTTTGTATTGTTCATTTTTGTTTTTCAATCGAAAATACACGTTCCTTTTAATGGCGGACTAAATATTAATTAGTTTTTACGTTTTATTAGATCTCCCTCATATTATAACTTTTTACGTTTTATTAGATGTAACCCTACAATTTTACGGTTTATTAGATGTAACGGTACATCCACGTTAGAAGATCTCCCTCATAATAGGCTATAGAGCGCCTCTCGACACAATGATTATTTCAAATGTGATTGGTTTTACTGGTTCTCAACTTTGGAGGTGGAGGCGGGGTTCATAAATTTTTAATTTTCAATTTTCAATAAATAAATGGCCTGATTGATTCTGGCATTGACTACAATCTCAACGCTTCACTATATCATTGTACCATCCCAACGCTTCATCTCCATTCTCAGCTACTCCAATATATCGTTAAATCGCGGTATTCAAAGGTTGGTCTTATCATGTAATATTATTATGATAATAATTATCTGTATTTGTATTAATGGTTTGCAGTGGTGTCGCAGTTATTAGGACCAGAGTTGGCGGTTATTAGGGTGATCTCAGAGTTACCTACCAACCATTCTATTGTCATTGCTACAACAAGCAGAAATTTACGATAGGGAAAAGTCTTGTGGATGAGATTCACACTACACAATTAGTGGGTGGTAGATATCTAATTTCGACTAGCGTTGGCATGCATACCAACCAGCGAGGATCTGCAAATCCACTATAAGAACTTTTGTAGATTACCATCTATAAGGATAAGAAACTAGACAAACCTCACAGTAAGCCTAAGGGTATATTAGAGGCAAAGCAGATAGAATGACATTTGATAGTTTCTTGACTACTTGGCATATCATTTTAAATTTTGAAAAAAAAGATTTTCTCTTGTTGCATTGAATTATGGTGATAGTCTATACTCTTTCTATTAACACAAACACCGGGAAAGCTTTAACGTGTATGTCTCAATGCCAGTTTTCTGCATTCGTTGGAATGTAGCCTTGTAGGCTATCAATTGTATGTACCCAATATAAGAAGATAGTGTGTGTATCCACTGCAAATTAGTTTGGGGTTGGATGAGTAGGTAGATTAGTGTTTTGCATATTTGCAACTTGTGAACCGTATTTACAATAACATCAAATTTGGTATGGTAGCTTTGAAAACTTTGATGCACTTTTTATCATAGTTTCTCGTATTGACATAGATCAAGAACCCTATGGTTACAATCAAGATGTCTATATGCCATCTTCTTTCTTAAAAAAACTGATACATATATTGGGACATCTTCCAAATATTTCTGGCCAATCTATGATTGCTTTGATTTTGTTTGGTTCTACCACAATTCCATCTTTTGAAATTACATGTCCTAAATATTGTACTTTATCTTGGTAAAAATCACATTTACTAAACTTCGCATAGAGTGTGTTTTCTTAAAGTTTGTAGGACCATTCATAGATGTTCTTCTTCACTTTGAGAGTAAATTAAGATGTCATCTATAAAGACGATGACAAATTTATCCAAAAATTTGTGTAACACACTGTTCATTAGACATATGAATATTGTAGGGCCGTTGGTCAAACCAAACGGTATAACCATGAACTCATAGTGCCCATAACGTGTTTTGAAAGCGGTTTTATAAACATCTTCATCCTTTATTCGTATTTGATGGTACATCCAGTTCTTAAATCAATTTTAGAAAACACAATCGCTCATCGCACTTGATCGAATAAATCATCTATTCGAGGGAGCAGGTATCGATTTTTTATGGTCATCTTGTTTAATTTACGATACTTAATACACCACCTCAATCTGCTATCTTTCTTTTTCACAAAAAGCACCGATGCTCCCCACGGGGACACACTCAGTCTAATGCAGTGTTTATCAATTAACTCTTGTAATTGCATTTTTAGTTCTATTAGTTTAGGTTGATTCATTCTGTAAGGGTCTTTAGAGGCAGGACGTACCGCACCAGGTACCAATTCGATAGTGAAATCGATATCCCTCTAGCGGGTAAACCAGGAACTTCATCAGGGAACACATCTTTAAATTCTTGAAGGATAGAGTAATATTCTAGATTAGGTTTATTCTTTTCATTAGAGGCTTCTGTAATATGCACAACAAAAATTTTACAACCTTTTCTAGCACACTTCTTAAGTTGTAATGCAGATACTTTTCTAATTGTACCTTTCTTTGGAATGCCTCTAACCATTCTACGATTACCAGATTCATCAATGCAAGTAAAACTTTTGTCACAACAATTTAAAATTACTCTATGAATTTCAATCCAATCCATACCAATCAAAATATCTTATGATCATAGGGGTAATATGTTCAAATTAGCTTTTGTAACATAATCATTCATCTTAAATTCACATGTGGAAATAAAACTTGTCACTTTTCTTTTTGTGCCTGTGGCTAATTGAACTAACCAAGACTTTTGAAATTCATGTTTCTTCAACTTACAACCATCTACCAAACTAGGAGATATATAACTTAATGTTGAACCAGAATCAATTAAAATTGAAATAGATCTTTCAGAGATTTTACCTTCTACCTCTATCATGGAGGGTTGAAACTCTGCTTGACGATTATCCAAGGTTGTGCTTATCTTTCGAATGCTTCTTGCAACTTCTCCAACCATGGCAGCTTCTTTGACTGCATGAATACTTCGGTTGTCCTTCTTATGTGAACAATCCCCATAGAAATGGCTTTCTCCACATCCCCAACATTTAAAGGTTCTCTTTTTATTTCTTCATTTTTCTTATATCCAGTGTTATCTTTAAATTCAGTTTTGGTTGGTTGACTTCTATTAAAATTATTTTTGGAGATGTTTTTCTTTTTGTTGAATGGTTTGAATTCTCTTCTTTTAAAATCTTGCCCCTCCCTCTTCTTAAATGTTTTTGGGTTATCTTGTCTATGTTTAGCTTGATCATAAACTAGTTTAGCTTTTCTCATGGCTTCATAAAGTGTTTTAAGGTTATCAAATACCAATCTATCTTTGTAGAAGTTAGGTAGACAACCAAGGAACCTTTCTATTTTAGAATTTTCCTCAGTGAGGTAGGGTGCATATATTAATAAGGACGGGAATTTAGTGCATACGTCATGCATCGACATTTGCACCAATCTTAGTTCATAACATTCTTTAGATTTACCTTCATAATAATATTCAGACAGATACTCTTTTTTAAACATCTTTTTAAACCAACACCAAGTAACTTTGCGGTCATTAATCCCCTTAGCTTTCTTTAAGTCTTTCCACCAGATCTCAGATTTCCCAACCAAGTTAAAAATAGCCATTTTTGCTTTCATTGAGTTATAGTTATACATGGTGAAATACTTTTTCATACCAGATAGCCATGCTTTGGCTTCCTCTCCTTTCTTGATTTCTGTGTCAAATATAGGAGGTTTAATATTTTTAAATTCACTGGATATCTCATCCCTACATCTCTTGTTCCTCCCTCGTCTATATTCATCATCACTGCTAGAGTCGTCCAACTCACTGCCAGCGGAGCTATCATTGGAAAAAGTTTCGGATGAGGAATCCATTCTTTTATTTTTATATTTTATTTTTATCCCCACATGACCCATGTCTTTAGAAAATTTAGTTAGTTTTTGTAATAGGGCTTCATTTACATCCTCTTGGGTCCGCATCACCCGTTCGTGTTCTAGTTTAAAATTTTGTAAATCAGTTTGAAGTTCTCTTAGAGTTTGCAAAATTTCCTCTTGATTATCATTCATCATTTTATTATGTTGTTCTTCTTGAGTTAATTCGACATTAATGGGAGTGGAAGATCTTTCTTCGGCCATTTCTCAATTATAACAAGAACTTATCACAATCTAACCCAAAAAAACACAATTATCGTTTAGTGAGGAATTCATATAATATAAATAAACATCAATGATAAGCTCCATTAAGTCCTAGTATAGTAACTTAAAAGGACTTTAATACCATACTGTCACACACCTATAATTTATTTCTCCCAAAATAAATAAAAAATACAATCAATTACTCCCTTCTTTTAAATTTGTTATCATATAGAAGCGAGTAGATATATAATAATTATAAAATGAAAATATATTTAAGAATGCTTAACAATATTTAAGTATGATCTCTCCAAGGATATTTCCTTTCTTTTCCAAAACACTTATGCAACTAAGAATTTCACAACCTTCCTTATTTCCCTTTAATGCAAACATCTACATAAACTAAAAAGAAACTTTTATTTTACTAAAGATATCATAAATATAGTTTGCACATCGTCAAATCATATCTCCATTTATTTATTCCACATATACATCAAACTATAACTCTACGAAATAACCCTCTATAACTTTAAACATTCATAAAGTTGGATACGTATAAATTCATGCAATCCATAATTTTTTTCTTAACACCCCTCAATCCTAAGTTTATCACTCATCCGTTATCAAACATGTTTTAAAACAAATAATTTTGAACCTTGACTTTTTAATTATTCTTATCAAATATATTTAAACCATACATTTGATTCCATATTCAATAATATAATCATACAATGAATTTAAACCACATATTCAAATAATAAACTTAAACATTATTCTCAAACGATATATTCTATATTATCAATATAATTAAACAATCTATATTTTTAATTCCATATTTCAACAATATATTCAACAATAATTTTAACCCATATAATTAAACAATTTATTTATTTATTTATTTTTAACAAAAGCGGGTAAAATTTATTGAAAAAATGATAAAAGAACGGGCTGTCGCTGAAGCCAACCAGCTTGTTACAACGTTCAGAAATAGAAGGATATTCAAATTGTGGTTCTATCTATGCTTCAGAGTATTGTTGTTTCTAGCAACTCTAGAAATAAAGCCAAATTGCAGATGTTGATGCTCCATGCGTCAGACGCTTGATGCTCCAGGAGTCTTATGCGAGAGGGTAAAGATCTGATTCTTCAAATTTAAGAAGGAAGTGATGTGTTGTCTTGCCACATGTTGGACCCCTTTAAGAGCCAAACTACAAGTAGCTCAAACTGCATTGGGTCATAGCAGTTTATGAAGTTTGAGAGGACAAAATAGAGCGTTGAGAAATCTGAAGTTGGCCAGAATTGGACAGGGAACGGTGTTCTCCCAGTAGTTGCTAAGTGCTTCAAGAAGCTTTCATCTCAGATACTAGATTCTTGTGTCTATTTCGAGCTCCAGAGTGATTGAACTGTTCCAAGTTTTTGCATCAGCGAAAAGAAGAAATTAGGGGATGTGGTGTTGGTCGGTTTCTCCATTGGAGAATTCGATTCTTCCAGCTTCGAGTCTCGAACCGGCTTTTGCTTCAACATCTGAATCATAGTTTAATTCACGCAGTATATGGAAGGCTTTGAAGTGGGAGAAAGAGTTGACAATGTGATGGATCCGATCAATGATTCTTTTCAAAGCCAAATTGTTGAACTTAGAGTCAGAGTTGAATGCTTTGACAATTATGAGGGAGTCTCTGAAGAAATGTAATTTATCAATTCCCTTATCTTTGGCGATTTGGCATCCTTTTAGTAGAGCTAGAGCCTCTGCTAGGTTGTTTGAGCAATTCCTAGCTCCCATCTATATTCAATGCCTGGAGTCCCATTTTTAGCTAATAGAACTCCTCCAGCGCCAGCTGCACTAGGATTTTTCATGGATGCGCCATCAAAGAGAAGGCTGTGCATATTTTGCATGTTTATCTAGTTGTGGAAGTCAGAGTCAGAGAGTCTGATGAGCCAGGATGGCCGGTGATGGACTTGATGGATCAAATTGCTAGGACTTGGTAGTTTAGGTCCAATCCAGATTTGTTCACTGTCACTGAGTTTAGAATCAGAGTTGAAATTGGAGGATCTCAGGCATTCGAGGAGAAGGCCTTTGGCTTGTCCGACGACTTGGATGGGGGAGAGAAAGGTGTCCTGAAAAATGGCTTTGTTTTAGGCAATCCAGATTTTCCAACAGATGAACTTGGGGAGGGTGGTCTAGATGTGAAGCTAGTTCTTGGAAGGGGGGGAGGGGTAAGTGAATCTCCAGTTCTTGAAAAGGCGGGTAGTAATGGTGAAGGTTGGGAAGGTTATTCCCAAGTTCTACAACATGTGGCTCTAAACATATTCTCAGAAATGGCAGTCCAAAAAGAGGTGATCGGTCGTTTCAGAGTTGTTGCGGCAGAGTGGGAACCAATGAGGCCCCACAATTCCTCTTTTGGTGAGGTTTTATCCCATGAGAATCTTCCGTTGAATGAGGGTCCAGGTAAAGAAATTGATCTTGGGTAACCCAAGAGGGTTCCAAGTAATCTTCCAGATATTATTCCGTGGATTTTCATTTTTATGGAGGGCATTGAAGCCTAGTTTAGTGGTGTAGACACCTTTTGAGCCCCACCTACGCTCATCTTTGTCTAGGATATGTGTGGGGGCACAGCCTTTCAAATTGTCCATGAGGAGGGTCCTGGCATTTTGTATATTGGTTTTGATGTATATGTAACTTCGGAATGTATTTCACATATATGTATATTGTATTCCTATAGAGATGTTATTATTCCTCTATATGGAAGTGGTTGTATTCCTATAGAGATGTTATTATTCCTCTATACGGAAGTGTCGTCATTTATATTGTAAGTGTTGTAACTTATACTTGATGGGTTATTAGACCACCTTGTTGGGGTCGGCCCTGTATAAGTCATGTGGGTCAAAGGGTTATTAGACCACCCTATTGGGGGTCGGCCATGTGGGTTAAAGGGTTATTATTACACCATAGTGGGGGTCGGCCTAGTCAACATTATGTTAAGTGGTTAAGTTGAGGCCGACCTAGTTGAGTAAAGGTCAAGTCAAGTTAGTGTATAAATAGAGAGTGTGTCTCTCTCATTTTACACATTCTATTCTCTCACTCACACTTGGGAGAGTGGTGCACTTGTGGAGGAGGAGGCTCTGCTGCTAGGAGAAGACTATCTCTTGTATTCTGGTTGTATCATTGCTCTATCTATCTCTGAGGAAGTTATTGGGGTTTTTCACCTTTATGGTTTTCCCCAAGTAAAATCTGTGTCTCTTGTGTGCTTGCATTATTGTGTCCATGATTGATATGCTGTAGATTTACTGTACATCTTATTCTCTCAGTTAAGATCCTAGATCAGATTGAAGTAAATTCTGATAAATTTAACATGGTATCAGAGCTAGCCTGAATGAAGGCATGATATGGCATGTATGACACTTGTTGCACTTACGATGCTAGGGCTTGATATAGCAAAAACCAGTCATCATAGCACTTTCACTATAAATCCGTTTTGGCAAAGTTTTCGGATCTGAAACTTTTACAAGTCGAAGATCAAATCCCCATGTACCTTGTGTCCAAAGGAAAACCTCTAATTCGTTGTACTTTGTGATTTATGATTTGTACAATATAGGGTTTCTTCCTCGTCTAGATCTTAGTCAAAATTAGGTGACCTTGGGAAAAAGATCATAACTTGGGCTACGAAGCTCCAAATGAAATTTCATAAAAATTGTCAGGCAGTACACAGATTGTACTATCTCAAGAAAAATTTTCAGAGGACGAAGTTGAACCAGTGACATGTGGCACACCGTACAAGTTACCTCTCCTATATTATCCCATAAACAGGTCACATTGCGACACTTGGCATAACTCTCTCTCAGAGAATCCAATTGAGATCAGACCTATCAGGATGAAAATATAATAGGTCAGGCTATCTCAGGAAAATTGTTTAGAGGCCAAAGTTGAACCAGTGACATGTGGCATGCCATACAAGTTCGCTCTACTGTATTATCCCATAAACAGGTCACGTTGCGACACTTGGCATAACTCTCTCTCAGAGAATCCAATTGATGTCAGACCTATCGGGATGGAAAGATAACAGGTCGGGATATCTCAGGAAAATTTTTCAGACCCTGTGGATTGAAACGTTAGGAGTTACAACAGAAACAATCAAGTACATAATTATGTCAAAACATAATTATTTTTTAGTACCTTCATTCATGGCTTCCGAAATTTAGGGCTTCAAAGAAAATTGGAATTTTTGTAATCGGAGACCACGGCTGGATGCTACTCATCAAAATCAAAATTTAGAGACCAAGATCATATTTTTTGGTTGGGCAGAAGGCCGGGCTTGATCAAACCCCAGTTCGGGACTTTGATCGGAAAGATGGAAAATTAGGGCTTCTGCAAAAATTGAAATTTTGGAAATCTGTGACCACGGCTGGAAGCTCCTCAGAAAATTCAAAGCTTAGAGTTTTGAATCAAATATTTTGGTTGGGTGAAGCTCCGGGAAACTCAAACTCTAATTCCTGGTCCTCCCTAGTGAATCTGGAAATCTAAAAGGCAATTTTGAGGGGTGAAACTTTGCAGTTTTCAAATTCTGAATATACCAACTTGATCAGCTCATCAAGGCGCATATTTCTATCCTTTCGGAAGTTTGAAATTCAAAGTTTGAATTTTTTGGGGTTTCTTTGACAAACCCTAATCCAGCTCCAGGTCCAGTTCTTGCAAATCAAGTGGATTGGGTTAATCCTAGAAGAAGATGGATTGGTCACCTGCATAAGTGAAGAAGTTCCTGTCTCAGAGGGAGATGAGGCTAAGGCCTTCCCTAACAAGATTACAAGCAATCTTGACAGGTATGGCTTATAGGTATGTTCCATGGTTAAGTTTATCATATGTTTGTCTTCATATCATTACAGTACAATCTTGATTAATTACTAGACTTGTCATATCACTTTAATAGAAGATATTCATTGATCAAGGTTTTGACAGTTATGAATGTACTAAAGGTTTATGTTGTTCGCTAACATAAAAGGTACACCAAGAAAGACAAATCATGTTCTACTTCAAGAACATATGATCATGGTGACATGAAGACAAAGATTCATCCATTGTCATGGATCACATAGAAGATCTACTTTCGAGGTATGTATAACCTGGTCCTATAATGGTTAACCTATGAGACATGTAGGTTACTAGCACAAGTCACTGAAGAGAACCAGGAGACATTATGCGGGTATGTTAGACATAACTAGCTAGCATGCTAATCCAGGTATGTTTTTCCTATATCAAGCTAGAATTCTACCTTGTGTTAGGATCTTTTACTGTTGTGTTGTTGATAATGATTATTCATGAAGTCATAGGTTTGAATAGTCATGGATGTATGCATATTATGTTTCTTACCATAATTGATGATATGACTAACCAGAAGAATCATGAAGGTATAGGTTTGAGTAATCATAGGCTTATGCATTGATGATTTAACTAATCAGAAGAGTCCTATGATCAAATAAGAATATGCATGAGTAAAAGAAGACTTCCCTGAAACCCTGAATACTAATGTTTATTATCTGTGAATGATCATGACTATACATGTTTAAGATTATTGTGTTTTGATAGTATTAAGATTATACTAATAAATGTGATTATGTATGAGACCTCAAGGATAACACAATGATGATACTAATAAGCATGCATAGTGATTAAGGATGGATGTAAGTTCAAGGACAGGTAATCCAGGAAGCAAAGATCAAGAGGGAGCACACTCCAGTTGTTCCTGCAAGAAAACAAAGGAGCACACTTCAGTAGTTTCTGCAAGGATGCAGATATTGAGAGGGAGTTGACCACTTCTCACAATCCACATCAGAATGGAGTTGCAAATATTCAGAGGGAGTCCACCCAGCAACCAAACAAAGATAAGTATTTGAATTGTCATTTCTTACATAATGTTATTCAATGATGTATATGCTTATGTTCCTAGAATTAGGTTTTGTATTATGCATATTAGAATAGTTGCATTGATGAACAGTATACTACTAATATACATGGGTAAGTGGCCTATGGCACTGTACAACATTCCATTGCTACTTATCTAGAATGAAACCTCTTTGCTGACATGTTAGGAGTTGTGCACACTCTTAACAATGTTCTGGTAGAGATTGGAAGGCATCTAGAAAGTTACGGAATATGGATAAATGTTGTATTGAAGCATTGGCTAAGATAATTGCATGACTGTATGACATATTTCTTTATGTGTAAGAATTTGTTCTGAAAACTATGAGATGTTTTCTAATCATGCAATTTAACTTGTTGAGTAGGAAAGATCATATTCCATCACCTACAAAAGAAGGACTACAACATTTGTTCAGCAACAAAGTTATCTATTGAAAATATTGAAGATATTGAAGTTCCCAGGATACGGGAAGAATGCCATGATCCGTCGATCATGAAGAACAATGTTTGGGATGCGGTCCCAAGAGCTGAAGGGAAGTCTGTTGTGACTTCCAAATGGAACTATCAGATCAAGCATGCTACAGATGGCAGCATAGAGAAATATAAAAGTGATGAAATAGAAGATACACCAGATGGATTTCAAGACAGCCTTCTTGAATGGTGTAGTCATATATGTGTGCAGAACGTGGTAGGATAGACAGCTTTCTATCCAGTTTGGGCTCTACCAAGAGTGAAGCGGATTTCAACCTTTACTGCAAGGTTGAGGAAGGGAATCCTGTGATTCTACTCCTGTATGTGGATGACCTGTTTGTAATAGGAGATGACAGATTGATTGCCGACACATAGCGGAAGCTTGTTGCCGAGTTAGAGATGAAGAACTTAGGTATGATGCACTACTTTCTTGGTATGAAGGTGTGGCAGAGTGCAGATGGAATCTTCCTTGGACAAGGGAAGTATGCAGTAGAGATCTTGAGGAGGTTCGGGATGATGGACTGCGAGGCTATGGCATCGGACCTGAAGCTTCTGTGTGATGCTTCATTTGAGCCGGTTGATATCACTATGTATCGTCAGATGATTGGGTCCTTGATGTACCTGACGAACACGAGACCAGATATTTGCTTTGTGGTGAACACATTGAGCCAGTTCCTGACGGATCTGAGGAGTGTTCACCTGGTTGTTGTAAATCATATTCTGAGGTACCTGAAGGGTACAGTTGATTATGGGCTCAAGTATGATGCGAATCAAAAGTTTAACCTGCAGAGTTATGTTGATTCAGATTGGGCAGGCAGTGTTGCAGATAGGGATCAGGTGTGATCTCTTGGTTTAGCAGGAAGCAGTCCTGTGTAGCACTGAGTACAATCGAAGCAGAGTATGTTGCGACGGATGAGTAGGTTGCAGATTTATTGAACAAGCCGTTGGCCAGAGTGTAGTTTGAGTACTTCAGAGAGAGGCTTGGTGCACTTCAGATAGAGGTTCCTTCCAAAGGGAAGTGATGAGTCCGGAAGATGCAGATGCACATGAGTTTTTCTGACATGGTTGATGTGTTCTCCCTTGGTCATGATATAATTGCTGAGCCATTTTTCACATGGTGGTAGATGTGTTCTCCCATGGTGAAAAAGTAAGGGCTGGAGACTTCCCCAAATGATGGTAGATGTGTTCTCCCATGTCGGTGGTGTAAGTGTTGGATGATGTGCATCTGGGCTATGCTTTGTGGATGATGAGATGATCTAAAGAGGACGATGCTATGATGATCAGGAGGATCATGGATGATGAGCATCAGGGCGATGCTCCAGTTATTGCTCTGCATATGCATTAGGATGATGCTGGATATGATCAGTTGGATCATTTATATGTATATGTATGTACGCATCATGTTGGATGCTGGATATGATCAGTTGGATCATTTATATGTATGTACGCATCATGTTGGGTGTTGGATATGATCAGTTGGATCATTTATATGTACGCATCATGTTGGATGTTGGATATGATCGGTTGGATCATTTGTATGTATTTTGTATATGCATCGTGTTAGATGCTTGGACCATGTATCTGTATATGTATCAAGTGGATACATTGTATGATCAGGTAGATCATGTATGTTGATATGTATTAGGGATGATCAGGTGGATCATGTATTTGTATTTGTATCAGGTGGATACACTGTATGATCAGGTGGATCATGTATGATGATATGTATTAGATAGATACTTGGTATGCATCAGGTAGATGCATGATATGATCATGATGATAATGGATGATGAGCTTTAGGATGTTGCTCTATATGACTTGCAGCAGAATGTTGTAGTGATGATGATCAGGATGATCATGTGTACATCAAGATGATGTATGGTCAGTATCAGGTTGATACTCTATGGCCGTGAAATAGGTTATGCAGATAAGCATGTAATTTGTGCCCTAGGAGATTTGCAGATAGTCTTTTGAGGTTTTGCCTATGGCATGTAATTTGTACCTTGGGATATCTGGCAAATGCTCTTTCGAGGTTTTGCTTGGGAGGACATATAATTTGTGCCCTGGGAGATTTACAGATATTCTTTCGAGGTTTTGCCTATGGCATGTAATTTGTACCCTGGGATATCTAGAAAATGCTCTTTCGAGGTTTTGTCCTATGGCATGTAATTTGTGCCCTGGGAGATCGGATAGGTTGAGCCGTGTGCTCGTAATCAATCCTGGGATGCTCTTTCGAGGTTTTTCCATGACCACATGTAATTTGTGCCCTGGGAGATCTGATAGGTTGAGCCTTGTGCTCGTAATAAATCTTGGGATGCTCTTTCGAGGTTTTGTGGTGACCACATGTAATTTGTGCCCTGGGAGTGTCACGTACCCACCCATCCATCCAAGGCAAGGAAGGGTACCTGATGGCAATCTCTGGGGCTTTCACACAAAACTCAGCCCACTCATTAGATTCATATCATTAAAAGAGATGTGTGCAGATGGAAAACAAGAAAATGATGCACAGCGGAATTAAAACATCCACACACATTACTCATGCATACAGCATATCAACAGTCATTGAATTAATATAGTGTAGAAGTAAATATATAGGCATAAAAACACTTATCTTCATTTTGCAACTGCCCCAAGCAACTAGCTATGTCACTGCAATGTTCCACCCAACCATAGGCTCTTCGATAGCTTATACTAAGTCCGTTCGAAGGCCACCCCCGAGCTGGGCATGATTCTCACAAGGAAAGGGAACATTCCAGTTCATTCACTGCCAATTAATCATTTCATCTTAGCCAAGCCAGTCCACAGCTGGGTTTATCAGGCTACATTTGAACCATGGATGCTTATTCTCAAGCTCAAGCCAAAGCAATGGATACCCAAATCCCATACCCCAACATTCTCATTTCTCACACCGCAAGCACAAACATTGGGCATAGATACCATTTACAACAAGGGTATTTTACAAAATAGGGTCCATGGGTTTTTCCCAAATCGTGGCTCACTAAAACAGACTATGGAAAGAGTAATTCGATTTCAACCCCAGGGAGTAAAACCGATTTCTCCCCACTGGTTATGATCCTTTCCAATGGCCTGAACAACCTCCAGGAAGACCCAAAAACATGTCGTTCTCTTCCCCACTGGTAATCAACACAAAAATGCCCCTTCCCAGGTAAAAGATGAAGGGAAACCCAGAAAAACCATGGAGGAAAACACCTAGGCAGCTAGAGATGCGTGAGGGAGCAAGACTAATGGTTGCATAATGGCTTAGAGAGCAATCTCATGGCTCTTTTTCTTTCCCAAGGAGACAAACACAATTTTCCATGAAGGGTGGCTTTCCCATACCTGAATTTGGACAGCCATGCCTCTCCATTCCCAAGGAACTAACTACCTCAACCAACTCTTGGGAGAAATCAATGGTTGGGTACAAAAGTCAACATGGGTAGTTGAGGGTTTGATGGGTTCTCTCATTAACACTTGGCTTAAACTGATTGGCTCAAGGGTTTGAATGTTTTCCCTCCCAATTCCTTGTGAAATCATGCACCCATCTCTTTGTTGCATTGCATAGCTAGTTGTAGGTATTTTTATTAAAATGCATATTACTTGATGTTGAAGTTCCAATGTGCCTGGATAGCACGCAAACCATATGCATCAATAAATCGATGGCGGGGCCTTGGCCTTGAGCTCCTCACCGTAATTTCATAACAATATTACATCAATTACATTTGAATGTAATGGGGTCAATAATGGGTACGTTACATTCCCCTCCCCTTGGAATAACACCGTCCTCGGTGTTCCAATACATCAGATTATATACCCACTTTACACATGTCCAAAATTCACAACTGGTGGCAGGTCTGTCTTGCATTTCATCTCTTTACTTTGACCTTTCAGGATCAAGTCCTTTGGCTTCCTCAAGTTGCTCCTGCTGGATTTGATCTTCTAGCTCTGCAGGTGGGCATTGCTCCAGAGCAATCCCTTCCCTTTATTCACCTTCCAGCTGATCTACAAGTCTAGAATTTCATGGATGCCATCTTTCTTGTTGTCCCGGGAACTAATTGAGGAAGATTTCCAACCAAAACAAATAGCTTTTGGTCGTCTTCCATGATCAAGGTGCACAACTGGCTCTCACTTTTCTCACTAGCAATCACTTGGCTAGTAACAGCTACAACAATGGCTTTCAATGTCTCTCCTGTGAGACTTATATGGCAATTCCTGTTAGGACAAGCATATCACAATATTAAAATTAGTCAATTATTTGCCCAATTGACATGGAACGTCCATGCTTTACTCATGAGACTTCCACACATTTCATGCTTTCCCAATAAACACATGAACACATTCATGTTCATCCTTTCACCGAAAAATAACCATTTCAGCATTCACAATTCATTTCAACCAATTAAACACAACTTGTTTTCATTTATGACATGCACTCAACAGTCTTTTATTTCTGAGATGCATCAGTCAAAAGGAAAGAGAAGAGTAAGAGTTTCCCCCTCTTAGTCTTGTTCCAATCTGGAGCCACACCATCACTTGTGGTTCTATGCTCCTTAGCCTCTTTCACTTCAATGTGAATGCTTGGCGTGCCATTTCTTGGCTATGAAATTTTAGTGTCTAAGGTCTGTCTAATGCTTTTCAACTAGGGAACCCTTCCCTGTTGTTGCTTACAGAACCTTTGGATGCTAGGACCCACACAGTTCCACTAGCACCATCTTTCATTACTGCTCATACTAAGCTCTTTAGGACAGTCATATGTCCACACGCATCCTCCATATGCTTTCTGTTGTTGCAGCAACATCCCCCCCAAAATTTTGGTACATATTGGGGCCCCTCCTTAAAAAAATTTAAAGGCTACCTTAAGAGGCCATTCTCAGCTTTTAACTTTGTCTTCAACAGAAAATCTTGCTGTGAACCACTCCAAGTCTGCCAGAAAATCTTGTTTCTCAACAAAAAAAAATTTCATGAAGTATTCCTGGAAATCGCGGAACGATTTGGTAAAGCCTTGCAGTGGCGGAAGCCTTTTGTTTAAACATCCGAAAAAGGACTTAGAGAACTTTTCGATTTTTTGCAGAGAGATTGGGGTTTTCCTCCCGAAACGGCGAGAACCATTCGTCTAAACCTCCCGAAAAAATTTGCAAGTTTTTGTTAAAAAATTGCGGAAGCTTCTGATGAATTCCTCCCGAAACGGCGGAAGAATTCAACGAAGCCGCCCGAAACTCGCGGAAGCCGTTCGCATAAGCCTTCCGAAAAGGGACTTAGTTTTTTCAAAAGTTTGCGGAACGCGCCAAGGAAGCTCTGCGGAACCATTTAACTTTGTATCCTGAAACGGCGGAAACAGTTTGCATAAACCTCTGAAAAGAACTCAGAAATTTTCTTTGAAAATTGTGGAAACCTTTTGGTTTTTCTCCCACAATTGCGGAAACCTTCGCAAAAACTTTCCGAAACGCTGAAACAACAGACCTTTGCGGAACCTTTCGAAGAAGCCGTCCAAAACAGTGGAGGCATTCACCAATCCCTTTCGAAACAACAGAGGCTAAGGGCAAAAGCTTTCCGAAATTCTTTCGAGGCCCGGCCGATACTTAGAAACTTTTTTGAAGTTTTCGGAAGCCTTTTGCAGAAACATTCACCGAAACCTTCCGAAACACCGGAGCATTTTAAGTTTTCTCTCCGCTACCGTGGGAGCCCTTTTTGAAAAGTTTCACGTTCACGATCATTTTTTGCGGAAAAGGTTCACCTTTCCCTCCCGAAACAGTAGAAGCTTCCATGTTATCCTTCCGAAAGATTTGAGCTTTGCGGAACGTTTGGATTTCCCTTCCGCGACGCGGAAACCTTTTGCGGAGTCATTCACCATTTTTCCCTGAAACGGCGGAAGTTTGCGGAACGTTTGGATTTCTCGTCCGCAACGCAGAAGCTTTCGGCATGTCTTCCCGCAATGGCAGAGGGAATTCACAAGTTTGTCCCACAGAAGGCGGTCGCACGTGAATCGAGAATATTTGATTTGACGCTGACGTAGCAGTATTAAACCCGTTTTAAATGCGCCACCCACCCCGCACGTGCCAACTCATTTAAATAGACGGTGGGGGCTCGAGCCAAACACGTTGTTATTTCTCGATTGGAATATTTGTTGGACGCCGCACAACCGCTCCAGCTCAGCCTACTTGTCCACGTTCACAGCCACCTCATTCAACTGTCTTCACGGTGCCAGGTAGGAATTTTAACCATTAAATTTGCCTCTCCTACACGTTAGATTACTATTGGGTTGTCCTTTTTTTTTTTTTGAAAACGATTGGTCTAGGTTGGATTTTGACAGGCAAAATGCCCGTCATGGGCTACTTTGCCCGTCAAATACGGTTTAAATTTCATTTTTTCCGTCATATAAAACAAAGAAACCGTAGAACGTTTGTAGACTATGTAAAGACTGTCGGTTTGAATGGGTGGAGTTTTCCAAGCTCCTACCCTGGCTGCATACGGCGTTATTCTTTGCGTTTAAGCCGCCAAGCCCTGTGAATGTCTCGATTACACCAGCCGAAACCCGAAACTATAACCACCCGAGTTTTCATCACCATCCCCGGCGTCGTCAACCCCTGTCCAAGTTTCAAAACCTATCGTAGAACGCCTCGCCAAGGTGCCGTCAGATAACCATAGCGGTCGAAGCTTCCGCTGGCTCGTAAATGTGAAAACGCCTCCTTATTTCATCGCAGAGTCATTTCAACCCGAACTTCCCCGCCATTAGCCATTTGAACCGCAACCATGGCAATAGATACCATCCCTCCTAGAGCTGGACCGAGAGCAGGTTGCTTTCGCAACATGCTTATCCCCTCAGGAGCATTTCGAACCCGCCCCTTTAAAAGAATTAGAATGTTTTAATTTTAGATTGGAGTGGTGTATTCGCTTCCTAAAATACAGCTTCACATTTTGGTTTTATCTCCTTCACATATTAAAATGATGATGATCTCTGTTAAAATCTCAGAGTATGTTGCTCAATTTCATAATGACTTGTATGTGGGTGCTATCAGGGATCAGTCAACATGCCAAAAGGTGGTAAGAAGAAGGCTAAAATGACAGAAAAGCAGCCTACACCACTTAAAACTGAGACCACACTCCAGGATACTAGGTGCACCACTGGTGTTCCTCCTGAAATCGGATGGGGTGATATCTACAGAATGATCCGAGACTAGGATGTCTCGGACATGTTGCTAGAAGGGGGGCAGATTTATCTAAATATCAGAGCCTCAGGCATAGCCAGAGCTGCTACCCGCCCTGAATTGTTCCCATGTGCTGAGGTAATTGGGTGGATACTCCAACATGCCAATGCGGAAGGAAGAGTAATTCATGACAGCGGGAAGATAGCCATTGCCTCATTTCAACCCGCATATCTTGCCGCAACCTACAAATTTCCCCGCTCCTAGCAATCTCTGATTGATGAATGGCTAGGCCAGATGAATAACGTTGAGATGGCCAAAAAGCTATTGGTCGCAGGAAAGCATTTGAGAAAGAAAGGAAATGACGAATATGACATCCAAAATCTGAGACCTCCTTTCAGAATGATCACCTTGATGTTGTGCAGAATCTTCGGCATGCCAGATGGCACCGTGTACAAGATTCAGTGGGTCCCTATCATCCACTTCCTAGCATTTAAAGGAACTGTGTTTGACTGGGCCACTCTCCTATCAGATAGTTTGGCCTCAATGATAGTTACTGCAAGAGAAGGACTAGCCTTGAAGAAGGCAGAATTTTTCATGTCTTCATATCTGATTGATTGTGTTTTGGCCAAGGTGGATTTCCCCAAATTGGGCTGCACATGGGACAAGGCCATCACTCCGGTTTATACCGCTTTTAGGATGATGTGGGCCTAGAATTACAAACCTAACTACAAACTCATATGTGAGAGGTTCATCATGCCCCTATATGAGAAGATATTCCAGGAGGAGCCCAACTGCCTGTTAGAGAACGCTGTGGAAGTCCTTGAGAATTACGGGGATTTTTACTTCTTAGAGCAAGGCACCTACCTCAGAATGTTTAGAGGGACTAAAGCTCCATACATTTTGCTGCAGTATGCCACAGATTATGTGGTCCTTAAGGAAGCATCAAGACAAGTCTTCCTGGATGGAATTGGAGCAATGCTCCACAAATAGCATAAGGCTTCTTTTCCCCCTCTACCTTTCTGCATAGGAGCTTACAAGTTCTCAGGGGTTGCCTCAGCCAAAGAGTTTGTTCAGGAACTGAAAGCCTTCCACTTCGGTGAGGTGATCTTCCACAGGAACGACAGGAAGGGAAAAGTGGCCGAGCATTGTAGGGAAATCTACGCTCATTTTGAGTACTCTCACTATCTCGATGCCGAGGAAGAGGTATTCAATGGCATCAGCAACATGGCTGAGCTGCGAACCTTTCGCCAAGGCAGTGGAGCAAGTTCTAGCTCCACCAAGATCCAGAAGACCAGCCAGCAGAAGGAGAAAGAAACTGATGATGCCCGAGCTCAGGAAGAGCTCAGATTAAGAGAGGAAGCCAGGTTGCAGTAGGAAGCTGAAGTGGCAAGAATGCAACAAGAAGCCGAAAATGACAGGCTGCAGAAAGAGGCTGAGGAAGCCCAGCAGCAGAAGGAGGATGAAGATGAAAGGCAACGGCAAGAGAATGAAGATTAGCTGCAAGATGAACAAGCTGAGGTAGAGCAGAAAGCAGAAGAAGAGCGAAAAGCGGGTGAAGATGCCCAAGGAAGTGGATCCGGTGTCCAAGACATGGAAATAGACGCATCTCAAGCAGGTGTCTCTGGTACCCAAAATGTTAAATTTTCTGAATTTACTTCAATATGATCTAGGATCTTAATTGAGAGAACAACATGTACAGCATATATACAGCATATCAATCATGGAGACAATAATGCAAGCACACAAGAGACACAAAGATTTACTTGGGGAAAACCATAAAGGTGAAAAACCCCAATAACTTCCTCAGAGATAGATAGAGCAATGATACAACCAACCAAGGGAGATAGCCATAACCTAGCAGAAGATCCTCCTCCTCCATAAGTGCGCCACTCCTCCTTGAGTGCATGTGTGAGAAGTGAGTGAGTAAATAGAGTGCCTCCCGCACTCTATTTATACTTGACTTGACTTGCCTTTTTACCTAACTCATGTAGGCTCGAACTTAACCACATAACATAATGCTGACTGGGCCAACCCCCAATAGGGTCGTCTAATAACCCTTAGACCCACATGGCCGACCCCCAATAGGGTGGTCTAATAACCCTTTGACCCACATGACTTATACAGGGCCGACCCCAACAAGGTGGTCTAATAACCCATCAAGTATAAGTTACGACACTTACAATATAAATGACGACACTTCCATATAGAGGAATAATACCATCTCTATAGGAATACAATATACATATATGTGAAATACATTCCGAAGTTACATATACATCAACACTCCCTCTTAACTAGGAAGGTATTTCTCAGCACAGTTCTTCTAGCACAAGTCATCTTCTCTGGATCATCGTCACTAGATAATCGACATCGAGTCATCATCATCATCACTGCTGCTGCTATCTCAATCAATCTCTGAATCTACTCGTCATAGGAAGTTCTATAGAGCCAGTCCTTTTTCATACTGGATGTAGGCCCACCACCTGCAGGTCTTCGTCATCACTAGCCATACTGTGGAATCCTCAGGACTTTTACGTGCGTCACAAAACCTCGAAAGAGCATCCCAGGCTGTTACGAGCACACAGCTCTACCTATAGGATCTCCCAGGGCAACGAATTACATGTGACCTCACCACAAAACCTCGCAAGAGCATCCCAGGCTCTTACGAGCACACAGCTCTACCTATAGGATCTCCCAGGGAAACAAATTACATGTGGTCATGGAAAAACCTCGCAAGAGCATCCCAGGACTGATTACGGGCACACAGCCCAACCTATCGGATCTCCCAGGGAAACGAATTACATGCCATAGGATAAAACCTCGCAAGAGCATCTGCCAGATATCCCAGGGCGCTATTATATGCCATAGGAAAAACCTCGAAAGACTATCTACAGATCTCCCAGGGCAACGAATTACATGTCCTCCCAGAGCAAAACCTCGAAAGAGCATTTGCCAGATGTCCCAGGGCACCGAATTACATGCCATAGGCAAAACCTCGAAAGACCATCTGCAAATCTCCCAGGGCAACGAATTACATGCTCATCTGCACAGCCTGATCCACGACCATAGAGTATCAACCTGATACTCACCATACATCATCCTGATGTATCCATGATCATCCTGATCATCATCACTGCAACGTCCTGTTGCATGTCATCTGGAGCAACATCCTGAAGCTCGTCATCTATGATCATCCTGATCATCACTGCAACATCCTGCTGCATGTCATCTGGAGCAACATCCTGAAGCTCATCATCTATGATCATCCTGATCATCACTGCAACATCCTGCTGCATGATCCACCTGATCATCAATGCATCTACCTGATGCATACCAAGTATCTACCTGATACATATCATCATACATGATCCTCCTGATCATCAATGCATCTACCTGATGCATACCAAGTATCTACCTGATACATATCATCATACATGATCCTCCTGATCATCAATGTATCCACCTGATACAAATACAAATACATGATACATATCACCATACATGATCCACCTGATCATACAATGTATCCACTTGATACAGATACATGGTCCAAGCATCCAACATGATGCATATACAAAATACGTACTCATGATCCAACTGATCATATCTAGCATCCAACATGATGCATACATACATAAATGATCCAACTGATCATATCCAGCATCCAACATGATGCATACATACATACATAAAAATGATCCAACTGATCATATCCAGCATCCAACATGATGCATACATACATACATAAAAATGATCCAACTGATCATATCAAGCAGAAACCAGAACATCATCCTGATGCTCATCATCCAGCGCTTATATCCACAGTCATGTGAAGGATCCTCCTTCCAACATGCTTGGAATGGCTTCAGCAAATGTGTCCATCACTTCTTCCTCGAAGTATCCTCGATCTGAAGCACGCCGAGCCTCTCTCTGAAGTACTCGAACTTCACCCTGGCTAGTGGCTTCGTCAGCACATCTGCAATCTGCTCGTCCGTCGCAACATACAGGAGCTTCACAGCTCCTCTCTGCACCATATCCCTGATATAGTGATTTTCGACCTGTCATGAAACACTGGGTTCTCGGATAGCTTCACACAACTCTGGTTATCACAGAAGATACCAGTAGCCTCCAACGGGAGATCAAATAACTCAGACAGTAGCTTCCGTAGCCATACTGCCTCGCAACTAGCTGAGCAGGCTGCAAGATACTCTGCCTCAGCTGTACTCAGTGCTACACAGGACTGCTTCCTGCTAAACCAAGAGATCACACCTGATCCCATACTGAAGCAGCACCCAGACGTGCTCTTCCTATCTGTAGCACTGCCAACCCAATCTGAATCAACATAACCCTGCAAGTTAAACTTTTGATTTGCCTCATACCTGAGCCCATAATCCACTATACCCTTCAGGTACCTCAGAACATGCTTTACAGCAACCAGGTGAACACTCCTCGGATCTGTCAAGAGCTAACTCAATGTGTTCACAACAAAGCAAATGTCTGGTCTCATGTTCGTCAGGTACATCAAGGACCCAATCATCTGACGATACATAGTGATATCAACTGGCTCAGATGAAGCATCACAAAGAAGCTTCAGATTCGATACCATTGGTGTGGCCATGGCCTTGCAATCCATCATCCCAAATCTCTTCAGGATATCTACTGTGTACTTCCCTTGACCAAGGAAGATCCCACCTGCACTCTGCCACACCTCCATACCTAGGAAATAGTGCATCATTCCCAAATCTTTCATCTCGAACTTGGCAGCAAGCTTCCGCTGCGTGTTGGCAATCAATCTATCTTCACCAAGTTCTGCACACATATAAGACTGCACCATGCTGTCTTGAAATCCATCTGGTGCATCTTCTATTTCATCACTTTTATATTTCTTAATGCTGCCATCTGCAACATGCTTGATCTGATAGTTCCATTTGGAAGTCATAACAAACTTCCCTTCACATCTTGGGACCGCATCCCAAACATCGTTCTTCATGATCGACGGATCATGGCATTCTTCCCGTATCCTGGGAACTTCAATATCTTCAATAGATAATTTGTTGCTGAACAAATGTTGTAGTTCTTCTTTTGTAGGAGATGGCATACGATCTTTCCTACACAACAAGTTAAATTGCATGATTAGAAAACATCTCATAGCTTTCAGAAGAAATTCTTACACATAAGGAAATATGCCATACAGTCATGCAATTATCTTAGCCAATGCTTCAATACAACATTTATCCATATCCCGTAACTTTCTAGATGCCTTCCAATCTCTACCAGAACATTGTTAAGAGTGTGCACAACTCCCAACATGTCAGCAAAGAGGTTTCATTCTAGATAAGTAGAAATGGAATGTTGTACAGTGCCATAGGCCACTTACCCATGTGTATTAGTAGTATACTGTTCATTAATGCAACTATTCTAATATGCTCAAGACATATGCTAAGTCTAGGAACATGAGTATATACATCATTGAACAATTTTACTTAAACAAACAAATATGCAAGAAATGATAATAAAAATACTTATCTTTGTTTGTTCGTTGGGTGGACTCCCTCTGAGTCTTCGTTTCCTTGTAGGAGATGCTGGAGTCCTAATCTGAAGTAGCTTCTTCTACACCTTTATGTTGTGGAATGTAGAAACATGGTCAACTCCCTTTGAATATCTGCATCCTTGCAGAAACTACTGAAGTGTGCTCCTTTTCTTTATTGCAAGAACAACTGGAGTGTGCTCCTTTGCTTTCTGGCAGGAGCAACTGGAGTGTGCTCCCTCTTGATCTTTGCTTCCTGAATTACCTGTTCTTGAACTCATATTCATCCTTGGTCCCTATGCATGCTTATTAGTATCATGATTCATATAAAATCATACATTCATTAGTATACTATTAAAACACAATAATCTCAAGCATGTATACTCATGATCATTTCAATCAGAAATAATAAGCATTAGCATTCAAGATTTATGTAGGATTCTTATGGTTAGTCAAATCATAAGAAGCATAACATGTCTAAACCTATAATTACTCAAACCTATGACTCTTCGCGTTAGTTGAATCATCAATTAAGATAAGAGATATAATGTGCATAAAACCTGTTATTATTCAAACCTATACCATCATGATTCTTCTGGTTAGTCATATCATCAATTATGGTAAGAAACATAATATGCATACAATCATGATTATTCAAACCTATAACTCTTCAGGAATAATCATTATCAACAACAGTATAAGATCCTAACGCTAGGTAGGATTCTAGCTTGATATAGGAAAAACATACCTGGATTAGCATGCTATCTATTTATGTCTAACATACTCACATGATGTCTTCTTGTTCTTCTTCAATGACTTGTGCTAGTAACTTGTATATCTCATAGGTTAGCCATTACAAAACCAAGTCATACATACCTCGTAAATGGATCTTCTATGAGATCCATGACAATGGATGAATCTTTGTCCTCATGTTATCATGATCATATGTTCTTGGACCAGAACATGATTTGTCTTTCTTGGTGTACCTTTCATGTTAGTAGACAACATAAACCTCATACAACACCATAATGCATTAGTACAATCATAAGTGTCAACACCCTAACCAATGAATATCTTCTATCATGCATTCATAATTTTGTTAAGGTGATACGACAAATCTAAAATCAAAATTGTACTAACCGTAATAACATGAAGACAAACATACCATAAACTTAATCATGGACAAATATCGAAACATACCTCGATGAGTCATACCTATCGAGATCGCTTGTAATATTCTTATGTAAGGCCTTAGCCTCATCTCCCTCTGAAACAGGAACTTCTTCACTCATGCAGATGATCAATCCATCTTCTTCTAGGATTAACCCAATCCACTTGATTTGCAAGAACTGGACTTGGAGATGGATATGGGTTTGTCAGAGAAACCCCAAAAATTCAAACTTTGAATTTCAACCTTCTGACAGGATAGAAATATCTGTCTTGATGAGCTGATCAAGCTAGTATATTCAAAATTTGAAAACTGCAAAGTTTCACTCCTCAATTTTGCCTTTGAAACTTTCGGATTCACTGGACGTGACCCTGAACTGGGGTTTGATGAATCCCACTCTTCTGCCCAATCAAAATGTTTGATCCAAAGCTCTAAGCTTCTATTTTTCTGAGGAGCTTCCAGCCGTGGACACAGATTTCAAAAATTCCCATTTTTACAGAAACCCTAATTTTCCACTTTTCTGATCAAAGTCCCGAACTAGGGTCTAATCAAGCCCGGCCTTCTACCCAACCAAAAATTCTGATCTTGGTCTCTAAATTTCTATTTTGATGAGTAGCATCCAGCTGTGGTCTCCGATTACAAAAATTCCAACTTTCTCCAAAGCCCTAAATTCCGGAAGCCATGAATGAAGGTACCAAAAAATAATTCTGTTTTGACAGAAATATGTACCTGATTGTTTCTGGTGTAACTCCAAAATTTTTGATCCACAGGGTCTGAAAAAAGTTTCCTGATATATCCTGACCTGTTAGCTTTCCATCCTAATAGTTCTGACCTCAATTGGATTTTCAAAGAGAGAGTTATGCCAAATGTCGCAACGTGACCTGTTTTGGGAAAATACAGGAGAGCGAACTTGTACGACGTGCCACGTGTCACTGTTTGACCTTCGGCCTCTGAAAAAGTTTTTTGAGATAGCTCGGCCTGTTAGCTTTCCATCCTGACAGGTCTGACCTCAATTGGATTCTCTGAGAGAGAGTTATGCCAAGTGTCGTAACGTGACCTGTTTATGGGATAATACAGGAGAGCGAACTTGTACGGCGTGCCACGTGTCACTGGTTCAACTTCGGCCTCTGAAAACATTTTGTGAGATAGTAAAGTCTGTGTACTACCTGTCACTTTTCACGAAATTTCATTTGGAGCTTCCTAGCCCAAGTTATGACCTTTTTCCCAAGGTCACCTGATTTTGACTCATATCTGGAAGAGGCAGAAACCCTATATTGTACAGATCATAAATCACAAAGTACAACGAATTAGAGGTTGTCCTTTGGACACAAGGTACCTGGAGATTTTAGCTTCGTCTTGTAACAATTTCAGATCCGAAAACTTTGCCAAAACGGATTTATAGCGAAAGTACTACGATGACTGGTTTTTGCTATATCAAGCCCTAGCATCGTAAGTGCAACAAGTGTCATACATGCCATATCATGCCTTCTTTCAGGCTAGCTCTGATACCATGTTAAATTTTCTAAATTTACTTCAATATGATCTAGGATCTTAACTGAGAGAACAACATGTACAGCATATCTACAGCATATCAATCATGGAGACAATAATGCAAGCACACAAGAGACACAAAGATTTACTTGGGGAAAACCATAAAGGTGAAAAACCCCAATAACTTCCTCAGAGATAGATAGAGCAATGATACAACCAACCAAGGGAGATAGCCATAACCTAGCAGAAGATCCTCCTCCTCCATAAGTGCGCCACTCCTCCTTGAGTGCATGTGTAAGAAGTGAGTGAGTAAATAGAGTGCCTCCCGCACTCTATTTATACTTGACTTGACTTGCCTTTTTACCTAACTCATGTAGGCTCGAACTTAACCACATAACATAATGCTGACTGGGCTGACCCCCAATAGGGTGGTCTAATAACCCTTAGACCCACATGGCCGACCCCCAATAGGGTGGTCTAATAACCCTTTGACCCACATGACTTATACAGGGCCGACCCCAACAAGGTGGTCTAATAACCCATCAAGTATAAGTTACGACACTTACAATATAAATGACGACACTTCCTTATAGAGGAATAATACCATCTCTATAGGAATACAATATACATATATGTGAAATACATTCCGAATTTACATATACATCAACACAAAATGTGGGAACAGATCTAGCTCAGGGAGTCCGGACCCCACCAGCTGAAGAAGAAATAGACATTATGGACCTCCCAATTGTCCCGTACACTCCATCAAGAAAACATACGGTGTCTAGGTGGAATGAATTTGTTTATGATAAGAAAAGGAAAGCAATGGTCCTCAAATCGGAAGAAAGGATCAAAAGTCCCTTCCAGGAGGACATCATTACCCACCGGGAGGTCACTATAATGCAGAATACAGATAAAGATCCCTTTGCTATGGCATCCGCAGTTGTAGAAACAGCAAAAGCATCACTGGACAATGTAGGTGTTATAGTCAGAGAAAATGCATTGACAAAAAAGAGAGCTCGCACGCTACAACAGACTGTGGCTAATGAGCAAGCCCATAGGGATCTTGTGGTAAACAAGTATAATTGCCTGTATGCCGAGCATAAAGAGCTATCAGGCAAGTATAACCACCTGGAGGAGGAAAAGGACCAACTAACACTCCAAATGATGATTGTGGAAGTAGAGAAGAATGGAGCGGAAGAAAAAGCATCCCAGCTAGAAGCAGATAAGAAGGCATTAGCTGAGCAGTTAGAGCAAGCTGAGAGCAGAAAGATGGACATGTCTCCCTTCCACGAGCTGTCCTGCAGCATCCTGAAGCAAATATATGACACTCAGGAGCTAATCACTAATGAAGTTAGCAAGCTTAAGGCCATGGTGGTCAGGTTGAAAGAAATTAATGCGGAAGCCCATAGGCTCAAGGCTAAGCATACCCACGTCAAGGCAAATATCCTGAGCCAGATAGAATGGCGAGAAGGAAAGGGGGATTTTCCCACACATCTCCCGTTCAAATCTGCGGAGGGTTTTAATGAAGATGTGGCCCTTTTGTACTTTTGCAGAAACTGTGGCAGTAAGCTAATAGCCAGTGTGCAAGGGACAAGGGATAGGATCAACGGTTTGTATCAAAGGATCCAGGGAGTGCATGACAAGTGCACATTGAATTTCCCGCAATCTCTCGATGACTTCCCGGACGAAGAACAATGCTTCGCTGAACTAAAGGAAGAACTGGGCATCCAAACCGAATACGTGAAGAAAATCGATGTCCTAGCAATTGACGACCTCCAACATTATATTGGAATGTCATCAGTCTATAGCCACTTGCTTACAGAAGTGCATCAAGCTGCAGTGACCAAAATTCAAGGCATTGGAGCAGAGCTAAGAAAAAATGTGACTTCTCAGAAAATCCTGCTCCCTGCTTCCGCAAACATAGTCATAAGGGACACTGGCATCTGGTATAGTTATATTGCAGAGGTGGAGAAAAAAGCACAAACAACAGCTGCATCAGCTGGCTCGATTTCCTCTCTCCCTGCAGGAACAAAAACAGCAGTGGGCTCAACTCCTTCTTCCCAATCCATTCCAGCAGCAACAGTGAGCTCAATTCCCTCTTCCCCAGCAGTGGCAGAAAGCCCAACTAGCTCAATTCCTTCTTCCCAAG
Source organism: Larix kaempferi (assembly GCA_027924585.1). Classification (NCBI taxonomy): domain Eukaryota; kingdom Viridiplantae; phylum Streptophyta; class Pinopsida; order Pinales; family Pinaceae; genus Larix; species Larix kaempferi. The sequence continues at coordinate 19,076,752 of BSBM01000994.1, read as the reverse complement.
TAGAAGCAGTAGCAACTGTTAATTTGAGCGACCCTCTTCCAGCAGAAGCTCATGTGCGGGAATGAAAGTGCTGAGTTAGAGCGTTAATTCTGATTTTTGTATTTTTTGGGGCTTTTCAGATGTGTAAAATCGTGGAAGCTAGGGGATAGTTGTCCCTATTTTCTGTTAAAATAATTTCTGTAAAAGAAAAGGAGTCACAATTTTGTCTGTTATAGAAGAAAATTCCTGTAGATGACAAGTGTAAGAAGCCAAGTGGTAGCCCAAAGGGCATTTTTGTAATTATAAATAGAAGTTAGGAAGTAGTGAAGAGGACTTTTGGCAGGGATTTAATTTTCAGACTTGTACGAGCTATCTTGTGTATGTTCTATGAAAGCAAATCTTCTAATAAAAGCCAGGGAGAGGACGTTTTGCATGGGAATGAAGAATGGATGCATATTGGATTATTCTGGTGGCTTCTATATTTTAATGTGAGATCTTTCCTGTTATCTGAATTATTTCTTTACAACGAATGATTTCACTCCTTTCTGTGCAAACGAATTCTTTGTTTCATGAGTAATGAATGTGTTTACATTAAATCAGAAGCTACCTTCTGATATTTCTCATCTCTGCTGTAGCATTCTCTTTCATATTTAATGGCTAGCTGTTCTTTCTTTAAAATAACTGTTACAGCTCATTGCTCATGCGTTAATTTGGCTCCTTGCAGGGACAATTAGATTTATTTCATGCGTTTTTTAGACTTAGATCTGTTCTTTCAGTTTTGCATCTAGATTAAACAATTTTGCTTACTTCTTTGATGAGTAATGAAAATGTATTATTTGTAATTAGAAGCTATCTTCTGAGATCTTTTATCTTGCTATAGCTTTCTCTTTAAAGCTTTAATGGTTGCCTGTTCATTCTTTAAAGATAACGCTTACAGCTCATTGCTCATGCTTTAAATGTGGTCCCTGCAAGGATAGTTAGGTGTTTTTCAATTTTATACTTAGATCTATTTTCTCAGTCTTACATCTAGATTAATTATAGACTAGGCACTTGCACATCATTATAAAACATAAAATCCAAAAGAAAGGTGGATCGTGCCATAACCGGTATAGTTGGAATTAAACTCCAAACCCATGGTTGCCGGAACCGCTAACCGAATGGATTCCCTACTCCAAACGGTAGATAATCTAATTGAGATCATCTATCAGGGAGAATCCCTTTCTGATTGATGCTATGATATCCGAGGCATCAACAGTGTTTGGCGCTAGAAGGAGGGCCTAAAAGTGCATGGCTGATAGAGGAAAATCTTCCACTGCCATAGATGACACTGAAAACCCGCTTAGAGAAAGCATTTCAAACAGCCCAGATCTTGAATTATCAAATCAAGAACGCCTCATTTCTAATCCCGAGCCTCAAGAATCTTTATACGCTGTCCCTTTTATAGAAATAGAAGATTTGAGAAGGCATACAAGATCCTACGTTAAGCGGCTAGGTGGTTTAAACGCTGTGAATTTTCTTCCTAAGAAAACTACCCCTAGAAAATATCCACAATATACCTGAGATTCGATTCTCGTTCAAAGTTTTGAAGAACTTGTGAATTTGACTTTGGAAGAAATTTCAGACACTCTTAACAAGGTAGATCTTGAAAACTCAGAAAAAAATTCAGACCAAGAAAACCTTGAAGAACTAGTTACTCCCAAGAGTACTCCCCAGAATTCGCCGTACAATTCTCTGCCAGGTTCTCCACATCCAAACATGGTTGTACCTGCTCGGAGAGCAAGGGTAGCGCTGAACCTAGCTGGACCCTTCCATAATCTTCCAAAAAACCCAGAAAAGGTCTTGCCTAAGTTCGATCTAGGGAAAGCCATTTCGGCGGAAGACCATCTCAAGAGTTTTTACTTAGCTCTGAACCTTTTGAACGTACAGCATGAAGACGTAGTCTGCAGGCTATTTCCATATACATTCGAGCCAAAAGTATCATCCTGGTACTTTAGCCTCCAACCCAGCTCAATCTCTAGTTGGGATGAATTCGAAAACTGTTTTCTAAAGAAATACGGGAACCAAAAGACTGTGGCAACACTTATGAAAGAACTCTTATCCATGAGAATGGAAAAGAAAGAAAATGTTGACTTTAATCAAAGATTCACAACGCTGTTAAATAACTTCAATGAAGCTAATAAACCAGCAGAGGAATCTCTGATTGAATACTACACTATGGCTCTTGAAGAACCCATAGCAATGTTTGTGAAAAGGTCCAAGAAAACTACCCTGATAGAGAACTTTGAGGAAGCTAGAAAGGTAGAAGAAGAAGCTGATAGCATTGCTAAACATGCATTAGATGTAGAACCAAAACCAGTAGCTAGTAAAAAGACCTTGCTGCTCACTAGAGGTAAAGAAGAGCCATCTACGGACATGGAAAATGTAGTCAAGATGATGCAGAAATTATCTAATAAAATTGTAGATCTCGAGAAAGACAAGGCTGCTAGCACATCTAGGAAACCTTTCAAGCCATTTTATAAAAGAAGGGAAGACGGTGATCAAACTCATCCACCAATGAATACTGCCCCTGTTTTAAACTTGAATGAAATAGGCATAGAAAATTTCTGCACTTTTCATCAAGAACCACATTTGGAAAAGAGCTGCCCGCAATGGATTAATTCCATGAGCTTAGTCATGAACCAAATGCTTGATTCACAGATCCCAGACCAAGATGATTCTTCGGAGGAATCAAACCCTGAGTTAGAGGAACCAACCCCGGACACTACTATGGTGCTATGGGATTGGGTACCTATGACTGAATTAGCAGAAGAGAATCCCATAGATAGCTCTCCTTCTACCGTAAATGTTGCTACTCGCAGCAAAGGCCCAATTGCCGATCCTATGCCAAGCGCAGCTCCTCATAAGCCTAAAATTTCAAAAGAACCGCCTAGGAGGCACATAACAATTATCCCACCGCAGCCCAAAGTCATCCAAACAGCGACCAAGCAGCCAAACGCTGACTCCACAGTTCAGCCACCTAAGGTCACAACGGGCAAAACAGATCAGCCAACTCCAATTGGGAACGAATCCGATATAGGATACGATATTATTGAAGATATCAAAAAGGTCAAAGCAAATGTGTCAATATTTGACATGTGCAGCTTGCCCCATCAACGAGACAAACTGCTGCATGTTCTACAACCCCAAACCAGCACTACATTAACGGATTCTCAAGACAATCCCAAAATTAATGAGGCTAGCATCGGTGGGAAATCTAAATCTCAAACATTGCCATTCCTATTGACTTTTGAAATTTTTAACCATAATGTTCACAATTGTTTGGTAGATTCTGGGACATCTTCCAATGTTATGCCATTGTCCATTTGTAAAAAAATTAACGGGCAGCCTGTGCCATCTCCAGCCCAAATTATCCAATTAGATAGGACTGCTGTCAAAGTAATTGGGGAGATGAAAGACGTTCTCATTAGACTGTCAGCTGACCCTAGAGTCTGTCAATTCATTGACATAATGGTGGTCGATATTCCTGAAGCCTATGGGCTGATTTTAAGTAGGGATTGGTCTACCAAGCTGAGTGTCTACTTTGCTACTGATTGGTCCCACCTATGGCTGCCTTATCAGAACAGGCAGAATCAGATTAAAGTTCTTAGGGAACCTCATATGAAGCAAAACGTAACTCAGTTAGAAGAAAAAAATGAAGCCGTAGTTTTCTCATCCTCAGTTCTGGGGAATTATTTCTTAGAAATGGATCCAGGTAATTATCAGTCTGAAGCCATTATCCATGAATCAGATAAACAGTCCGATCTCCTTCATTTCTCTCGGACTGATGATGTTGATTGTAACATAGTCAATTTAGTTACTGACATAGATCACAAAGAAACTAACTTAGTTGAATCTAAAGATATCTTTTGGACATTATACTTTGATGGTTCTAAAACTCTGGAAGGATCCGGAGCCGGTTGTGTTCTAATGGATCCAAAAAGAAACAAGTATTTTTTGTCTTGTAGATTAGAATTCGATTGTACTAACAACACTGCTGAATATGAAGCTTTGGTACATGGATTAAAGAAGGCCATTGGCTTAAATGTTAAGTACCTGAAGGTCTTTGGTGACTCCAAAATAGTTGTAAGACAGGTAAGGGACACCATTCATTGTCTCTCACCTCATTTGAAGGGTTATCAGGATGAGGTATGGGATTTAATTATGCATTTTGATGCTTTCAATATAAAATCAATTCCTAGATTGCAAAATTCTGCAGCTGATTTGTTAGCAACATCTGCTTCTAGATTGGTGCCATCAAATAATAAATGCTCAATTGAATTGATTTTCAGGCCTTCCGTTCCCGATAACATCACGAAATTTAGAGTCTTCGATGATGATGAACAAATTATCAGCTTCTTAGCAAACGAAGATAGCTTTCAAGGAGCTGCAATAGATGAAGAAGAACACGATGCTGATTTGATGAAGAAGGATGAGGAGAAAGGAAATTTCATTCCCAAGGGGGTAAGGTCCCTCGAAATGCTGTTCGATATTCAAAATAAATTCAAAAGGCCAGCTAATACCAAAACTAATAGCTCATCAATGCAACATGAGTTAGTTAATTTGGGTACCGAGGCAGAACCAAAATTTGTCAACCTTGGAAAATGTTGTTCACCAGGAGAAAGAGACAGGTTCATCAAATTGTTTAAACAATACAAGGATGTTTTTGCATGGAATTATGAAGATCTGAAAACGTATGACATCCGCATTATCCAGCATGTTATACCAATGAAAGCGGGTGTCAATCCATTTCAGCAGCAGTTAAGAATGATGCATCCTACTCTAGAACCGCTGATTCAAAAGGAATTAAAGAAGCTCCTGGACGCTAAGATAATCTTCAAAGTTCGGCATTCTGAGTGGGTTGCAAACTTGGTTCTCATAAGAAAGAAGTCGGGAGAGATAAGGCTATGTGTAGATTTCAGAAATTTAAACAAAGCTTTGGATAAAGACAACTACCCCGTCCCTTCAATGGAACAAATCCTTCAAATGGTGTCAGGGTCTGAGCTGTTTTCTCTCCTCGATGGTTTCTCTAGCTATAATCAAGTATTAGTAGCCGAAGAAGATCGCCTCAAGACTACTTTCCGAACTAAGTGGGGAACTTTCGCATACAGAAGGATGCCATTTGGTCTGATAAATGCAGGAGCTACATTCCAAAGGGCGATGGATATTGCCTTCCGAGGATTGGGGGGGAAATGTGTTGTTGTATACTTAGATGATGTGACAGTCTTTTCAAAGAAAAGAGAAGATCATGTTGTTCATTTGAGGCATATTTTTGATCGCTGTCGAAAATATGGTATTTCCTTGAATCCCAAGAAGAGCGTATTTGCTGTTCCCAAAGGTAAGCTCTTGGGTCATATCATCTCTAAAGGGGGAGTGTCAATAGATCAAGAAAGATTCCAAGCTATTAATAAGATTCCCATGCCTTACAACAATAAATCTATGCAGTCTTTTATGGGAACTATCAATTTTGTCCACAGATTTGTTCTAGATTTCACACAAATTGTTAAGCCGTTACAACAGATGGTGAAACAAAGCATACAATTCAAGTGGACAGATTTGGAAAAGGACGCATTTAGAGATATCAAGGCAGCGATAGCTAAGGCTCCTTCCTTAAGAAGCCCAGATTTCGGTAAGGATTTCATCTTGTATACTTTTGCTTCGGATGATTCCCTCGCAGCTGTACTCACGCAAAAGGTGGAGCAGGGAGATGAATACCCAATTTCATTTATGAGCATTGGTCTACAAGGGGCTGAGCTGAACTATCCAGTGGTTGAAAAGCATGCATATGCGGTCTTCAAAGAAGTCAAGTAGTTTAGGCCATATATTCTTAAGAATAGAACTAAAGTCATAGTTCCCCACCCTGCTGTTAGATCCCTTTTCGTTCAAAAGGAATTGAGAGAAAGGAGAGGGAACTGGGTTACAGCTCTGCAGGAATATGATTTAGAATTTAAACCAGCCACGATCATCAAAGGGCAAGGCCTGTGCAAATTACTTGTAGGAAACTCAACGGATGAAGAGCAACATTGGAAGAATGAAGCTGAGCTAAATTCAGTTGAAGTATGCCCTATCTTCTCGACTCCCCAGTCATGGTATAGAGATCTGGTGCACTATTTACAGCAGGGATACCTACCTGAGCACTGGAGCTCTAAGCAAAGAAGGGCACTACGTTTGAAATCAGGTCCTTATCAAATCATTGACGGGATACTGTTCAGAAAGAATTATGATGGAGTTCTTCTTAGATGCCTAGAAAAGGAATATGCAAGTAAGGTAGTCAAAGAATTACATGATGGACCTGTAGGTGGACATTATTCAGGAGAGACAACAGCACACAAGATATTGAGAGCTGGTTATTATTGGCCCACTCTTTTCCGATATGCCCACACGTATGCACGAAACTGTGATGTATGTCAAAGAAGCGCTGGGAAGTTACCTAAGGCAGCAGGACCATTGCAGCCGATTATCATCTCTGAGCCTTTTGAGCAGTGGGGTATAGATGTTATCGGAGAGATAAATCCAAATTCTTCATTGCAACATCGATACATCTTGACGGCTACCGACTACTTCACTAGGTGGACGGAGGCTATCCCTTTGTGCAAGGTCAATGAAGACACGATCATCAGCTTCTTAAAAGAGAACATCATAACCAGGTTTGGGGTTCCAATTTCCCTTGTTTTTGATAATGCTACTTATTTTTCATCTTGCAAGATAAATGAATTTGTTTATGAATGGGGAATTAAGTTGCATTATTCAGCCAATTATTATCCCCAAGGGAACGGATTAGCTGAATCCTCAAAAAAGAATCTGATTCGAATTCTTAAGAAGACTGTGATAGAGAACCAGAGAAGTTGGCATATAGCTCTCCCAAACGCCTTATGGGCAGATAGGGTGACCCCAAAGAACGCTTTAGGTGTCTCCCCGTTCACTCTTGTATATGGCAAGGAAGCCATCCTTCCCCCAAACATCTTACTCCCATCCTTACAGTTATCCCAAGCCTCTCGGGATTCTGACAGCCAAGCCTTACAATCCAGGATCAACACCCTACTTCAACTTGAAGAAGCCCAACAGAAAGCTAAAGACCGATTCCATCAACACCAAGACATAGTTAAGAGATGGTTCGATAAGAGGAGGTCTGGTAAAAGAAGTTTTGAAGTTGGGGACTTAGTCCTGAAATGGGACCATAATCATGAAGGCAAAGGAATGCATACGAAATTTCAACATCTATGGGTAGGCCCGTACCAAATTTCGGCAAAATTAGGCCCATCCACTTATAAATTGACAAATCTCGAGGGAGAAGAAGTAACCCTTCCTCTCAATGGCCTCTCTCTAAAACAATACTTTGCATAGTCTCGCTGAGACTTTCTGTACATAAATAAAAGTTTCTTTTATTTTGCTTTAGCCTTTGTTTGCTTTATTTTCGGCCATTTTGTTTCTTTCATTGTTATTTGAACCTTTGCAACAAGTTTTGTTTTCTGAAAGCCCTTTTGGTTGAGTTCCCCGTTGAGGATAAGTCTCTCAAAGAAATCTCGCAACCCATGAGTCCGAAATTATGCTCGAATAAATCCTATCTGTTGTGCTCTCGCTGAAATGTTCAGAAGGAAGGAAGCCTACTTTGCTGGTCACACTAATCCTGTTTAATAGCAGAGACCTATTACCATCTTCACTACTATCGTTGGGCTTCACCCACTCTCACACTTTAAAGGCATCTCAAGAAGGTTATTAAAGTTGGACCCATGGAAAGTAGCACACCTCGAGGACATAGGGTATTGAAATGACTCCATGCTGCAAATTTAACAGCCAAAATGGCTTATATTCTAGAGTTTGTTTTCCAGAGATTCTCGCCTCAATTAAAGCATGGCTGAGACAAAAGCAAAAGACATGTAAGATCAAGAAGGTTGTCCAAAAGGCTCAGCCCAAAATGGGCTCCTCTCCGTCCGTGAGGCTTGATCAAATCAATAAAATTTCTAACTCACACAAAAGGACATTATGGATTGAGGAGCCTAAATCAAAGATCATGTCCAAAGAAAATATCTCTGGAAGGCTCAAACAGCTAAGCTGTCTAAAGTACAAACATCCAAAAGGATGCAAGCAGCATGGGAATGAGGAACAAGAGCAATAATGTCCATGAGAAAGTGTTGCAAATCCTGTGGAGTTCGGCAGCAATAACCATCTGAAGGATGACCCTCCTAAAATGAATCTCATATGTTGGCCCTTTGAGAGTGTTGAAGATGTCTCGGTCAAAGCTCCCCTTTTCCCCAATGGCTAGAAGGTAAAGTGCCTTCTTCCCCTCGCATGAATTTAAAATGCTCAGCTGAGTATTGCACCTAAGATGGATGTCTTTGATGAGGTTTTGGACCATGAAGAGAAATTTTTCAGAGATCTGTGTTCGCCAGCGACTCGCCATTGTTGTTGCAGCAACATCCCCCCCAAAATTTTGGTACATATTGGGGCCCCTCCTTAAAATTTTTTAAAGGATGCCTTAAGAGGCCATTCTCAGCTTTTAACTTTGTATTCAACAGAAAATCTTGCTGTGAACCACTCCAAGTCTGCCAGAAAATCTTGTTTCTCAACATATTTTTTTTTCATGAAGTCTTCCTGGAAATCACGGAACGATTTGGTAAAGCCTCGCAATGGCGGAAGCCTTTTGTTTAAACATCCGAAAAAGGACTTAGAGAACTTTTCGATTTTTTTCGGAGAGATTGGGGTTTTCCTCCCGAAACGGCGCGAACCATTTGTCTAAACCTCCAGAAAAGATTTGGAAGTTTTTGTTAAAAAATTGCGGAAGCTTCTGATAAATTCTTCCCGAAACGGCGGAACAATTCAACGAAGCTGCTCGAAACTCGCGGAAGCGGTTCGCATAAACCTTCCGAAAAGGGACTTATTTTTTTTGAAAGTTTGCGGAACGCGCCAAGGAAGCTCCGTGGAACCATTTAACTTTGTATCCTGAAACGGCGGAAACAGTTTGCATAAACCTTCGAAAAGAACTCAGAAATTTTCTTTGAAAATTGCGGAAAACTTTTGGTTTTTCTCCCACAGTTGCGGAAACCTTCGCAAAAAATTTCTGAAATGCCGAAACAACAGACCTTTGCAGAACCTTTCGAAGAAGCCATCCGAAACAGCGGAGGCATTCACCAATCCCTTTTGAAACAGCGGAAGCTAAGGGCAAAAGCTTTCCGAAATTCTCTCGAGGCCTGGCCGATACTTAGAAACTTTTTTGAAGTTTTCGGAAGCCTTTTGCGGAAACATTCACCGAAAACTTCCGAAACGCCGGAGCTTTTTAAGTTTTCTCTCCGCTACCGCGGGAGCCCTTTTTCAAAAGTTTCATGTTCACGATCATTTTTTGCGGAAAAGGTTCACCTTTCCCTCGCGAAACAGCGGAAGCTTCTGCGTTATCCTTCCGAAAGACTTGAGCTTTGCGGAACGTTTGGATTTCCCTTCCGCGACGCGGAAACCTTTTGCGGAGTCATTCACCATTTTTCACCGAAATGGCGGAAGTTTGCGGAACATTTGGATTTCTCGTCCGCAACACGGAAGCTTTCGGCATGTCTTCCCGCAATGGCGGAGGGAATTCACAAGTTTGTCCCGCAGAAGGCGGTCGCACACGAATCGAGAATATTTGATTTGACACCGCCGTACCAGTATTAAACCCATTTTAAATGCGCCACCCACCCCGCACGTGCCATCTCATTTAAATAGACGGTGGGGGCTCGAGCCAAACACGTTGTTATTTCTCGATTGGAAGATTTGTTGGACGCCGCGCAACCGCTCCAGCTCAGCCTACTTGTCCACGTTCATGGCCACCTCATTCAGCTGTCTTCACGGTGCCAGGTAGGAATTTTAAACATTAAATTTTCCTCTCCTACACGTTAGATTACTATTGGGTTGTCCTTTTTTTTTTTTTTTAAACGATTGGTCTAGGTTGGATTTTGACGGGCAAAATGCCCGTCATGGGCTACTTTGCCCGTCAAATATGGTTTAAATTTCATTTTTTCCGTCATATAAAACAAAGAAACTGTAGAACGTTTGTAGACTATGTAAAGACTATCGGTTTGAATTGGTGGAGTTTTCCAAGCTCCTACCCTAGCTGCATACGGCGTTATTCTCTGCGTTTAAGCCGCCAAGCCCCGTGAATGTCTCGATTACACCAGCCGAAACCCGAAACTATAAGCACCCGAGTTTTCATCACCATCCCCGGCGTCGTCAACCCCTATCCAAGTTTCAAAACCTACCGTAGAACGCCTCGCCAAGGTGCCGTCAGATAACCATAGCGGTCGAAGCTTCCGTCGGCTCGTAAATGTGAAAACGCCTCCTTATTTCGTCGCAGAGTCATTTCAACCCGAACTTCCCCGCCATTAGCCATTTGAACTGCAACCATGGCAATAGATACCATCCCTCCTAGAGCTGGACCGAGAGCAGGTTGCTTCGGCAACATGCTTATCCCCTCAGGAGCATTTCAAACCTGCCCCTTTAAAAGAATTAGAATGTTTTAATTTTAGATTGGAGTGGTGTATTCGCTTCCTAAAATACAGCTTCACATTTTGGTTTTATCTCCTTCACATATTAAAATGATGATGATCTCTATTAAAATATCACAGTATGTTGCTCAATTTATTAATGACTTGTATGTGGGTGCTATCAGGGATCAGTCAAAATGCCAAAAGGTGGTAAGAAGAAGGATAAAATGACAGAAAAGAAGCCTACACCACTTAAAACTGAGAGCACACTCCAGGATACTAGGTGCACCACTGGTGTTCCTCCTGAAATCCGATGGGGTGATATCTACAGAACGATCCGAGACCAGGATGTCCCAGACATGTTGCTAGAAGAGGGGCAGATTTTTCTAAATATCAGAGCCTCAGGCATAGCCAGAGCTGCTACCCGCCCTGAATTGTTCCCATGTGCTGAGGTAATTGGGTGGATAATCCAACATGCCGATGTGGAAGGAAGAGTAATTCATGACAGCGGGAAGACAACCATTGCCTCATTTCAACCCGCATATCTTGCCGCAGCCTACAAATTTCCCAGCTCCCAGCAATCTCTGACTGATGAATGGCTAGGCTAGATGAATAACGTTGAGATGGCCAAAAAGATATTCGTCGCAGGAAAGCATTTGAGAAAGAAAGGAAATGACGAATATGATGTCCAGAATCTGAGACCTCCTTTCAGAATGATCACCTTGATGTTGTGCAGAATCTTCGGCATGCCAGATGGCACCGTGTACAAGATTCAGTGGGTCCCTATCATCCACTTCGTGGCATTTAAAGGAACTGTGTTTGACTAGGCCACCCTCCTGTCAGATAGTTTGGACTCAATGATAGTTACTGCAAGAGAAGGACTAGCCTTGAAGAAGGCAGATTTTTTCATGTCTTCATATCTGATTGATTGTGTTTTGGCCAAGGTGGATTTCCCCAAATTGGGCTGCACATGGGACAAGGCCATCACTCCGGTTTATACTGCTTTTAGGATGATGTGGACCCAGAATTACAAACCTAACTACAAACTCATCTGTGAGGGGTTCATCATGCCCCTATATGAGAAGATATTCCAGGAGGAGCCCAACTGCCTGTTAGAGAATGCTGTGGAAGTCCTTAAGAATTACAGGGATTTTTACTTCTCAGAGCAAGGCACCTACCTCAGAATGTTTGGAGGGACTAAATCTCCATACATTTTGCCGTAGTATGCCACAGATTATGTGGTCCTTAAGGAAGCAGTAAGACAAGTCTTCCTGGATGGAATTGGAGCAATTCTCCACAAACAGCATAAGGCTTCTTTTCCCCCTCTACTTTTCTGCATAGGAGCTTACAAGTTCTCGGGGGTTGCCTCAGCCGAAGAGTTTGTTCAGGAACTGAAATCCTTCCACTTCGGTGAGGTGATCTTCCACAGGAACGACAGGAAGGGAAAAGTGGCCAAGCATTGTAGGGAAATCTACGCTCATTTTGAGTACTCTCACTATCTCGATGCCGAGGAAGAGGTATTCAGGGGCATCAGCAACATGGATGAGCTGCGAACGTTTCGCCAAGGCAGTGGAGCAAGTTCTAGCTCCACCAAGATCCAGAAGACCAGCCAACAGAAGGAGAAAGAAGCTGATGATGCCCGAGCTCAGGAAGAGCTCAGATTAAGAGAGGAATCCAGGTTACAGCAGGAAGCTGAAGTGGCAAGAATGCAACAAGAAGCCAAAAATGACAGGCTATAGAAAGAGGCTGAGGAAGCCCAGCAGCAGAAGGAGGATGAAGATGAAAGGCAACGGAAAGAGAATGAAGATCAGCTGCAAGCTGAACAAGCTGAGGTAGAGCAGAAAGCAGAAGAAGAGCGGAAAGCGGGTGAAGATGCCCAAGCAAGTGGATCCGTTGTCCAAGATATGGAAATAGACGCAACTCAAGCAGGTGGCTCTGGTACCCAAAATGTGGGAACAGATCCAGCTCAGGGAGTCCGGACCCCACCAGCTGAAGAAGAAATAGACATTATGGACCTCCCAATTGTCCCATACACTCCATCAGGAAAACATACGGTGTCTAGGTGGAATGAATTTGTTTATGATAAGAAAAGTAAAGCAATGGTCTTCAAATCGGAAGAAAGGATCAAAAGTCCCTTCCAGGAGGACATCATTACCCACCGGGAGGTTACTGTAATGCGGAATACAGATAAAGATCCCTTTGCTATGGCATCCGTAGTTGTAGAAACAGCAAAGCATCACTGGACAATGTAGGTGTTATAGTCAGAGAAAATGCATTGACAAAAAAGAGAGCTCGTACGCTACAACAGACTGTGGCTAATGAGCAAGCCCACAGGGATCTTGTGGTAAACAAGTATAATTGCCTGTATGCCGAGCATAAAGAGCTATCAGGCAAGTATAACCAGCTGGAGGAGGAAAAGGACCAACTAACACTCCAAATGATGATTGTGGAAGCAAAGAAGAATGGAGCGGAAGAAAAAGCATCCCAGCTAGAAGCAGATAAGTGGGCATTAGCTGAGCAGTTAGAGCAAGTTGATAGCAGAACGATGGACATGTCTCCCTTCCACGAGCTGTCCTGCAACATCCTGAAGCAAATATATGACACTCAGGAGCTAATCACTAATGAAGTTAGCAAGCTCAAGGCCATGGTGGTCAGGTTTAAAGAAATTAATGTGGAACCCCATAGGCTCAAGGCTAAGGATACCCGCATCAAGGAAAATATCCTGAGCCAGATAGAATGGCGAGAAGGAAAGGGGGATTTCCCCACACATCTCCCGTTCAAATCTGCGGAGGGTTTTAATGAAGATGTGGCCCTTTTGGACTTCTGCAGAAACTGTGGCAGTAAGCTAATAGCCAGTGTGCAAGGGACAAGGGATAGGGTCAACAGTTTGTATCAAAGGATCCAGGGAGTGCATGACAGGTGCAAATTGAATTTCCCGCAATCTCTCGATGACTTCCCGGACGAAGAACAACGCTTGGCTGAACTAAAGGAAGAACTGGGCATCCAAAGCGAATACGTGAAGAAAATCGTTGTCCTAGCAATTGACGACCTCCAACATTATATTGGAATGTCATTAGTCCACAACCACTTGCTTACAGAAGTGCATCAAGCTGCAGTGACCAAAATTCAAGGCATTGGAGCAGAGCTGAGAAAAAATGTGACTTCTCAGAAAATCCTGCTCCCTGCTTCCGCAAACATAGTCATAAGGGACACTGGCATCTGGTATAGTTATATTGCAGAGGTGGAGAAAAAAGTAGAAACAACAGCTGCATCAGCTGGCTCGATTTTCTCTCTCCCTGTAGCAACAGAAACAGCAGTGGGTTCAACTCCTTCTTCCCAATCCATTCTAGCAGCAACAGTGAGCTCAATTCCCTCTTCGCCAGCAGTGGCAGAAAGCCCAGCCAACTCAATTCCTTCTTCCCAAGTAGAAGCAGCAGCAACTGTTAATTTGAGCGACCCTCTTCCAGCAGAAGCTCACGTGCAGGAATGAAAGCGCTGAGTTAGAGCGTTAATTCTGATTTTTGTATTTTTTGGGGCTTTTCAGATGTGTAAAATTGTGGAAGCTAGGGGACAGTTGTCCCTATTTTCTGTTAAAATAATTTATGTAAAAGAAAAGGAGTCACAATTTTGTCTGTTATAGAAGAAAATTCCTGTAGATGACAAGTGTAAGAAGCCAGGTGGCAGCCTAAAGGGCATTTTTGTAATTATAAATAGAAGTTAGGAAGTAGTGAAGAGGACTTTTGGCAGGGATTTAATTTTCAGACTTGTACGAGCTATCTTGTGTATGTTCTATGAAAGCAAATCTTCTAATAAAAGACAGGGAGAGGACGTTTTGCATGGGAATGAAGAATGGATGCATATTGGATTATTTTGGTGGCTTCTATATTTTAATGTGAGATCTTTCCTGTTATCTGAATTATTTCTTTACAACGAATGATTTCACTCCTTTCTGTACAAACGAATTCTTTGTTTCATGAGTAATGAATGTGTTTACATTAAATCAGAAGCTACCTTCTGATATTTCTCATCTCTGCTGTAGCATTCTCTTTCAGATTTAATGGCTAGCTGTGCTTTCTTTAAAATAACTGTTACAGCTCATTTCTCATGCGTTAATTAGGCTCCTTGCAGGGACAATTAGATTTATTTCATGCGTTTTTTAGACTTAGATCTATTCTTTCAGTTTTGCATCTAGATTAAACAATTTTGCTTACTTCTTTGATGAGTAATAAAAATGTATTATTTGTAATTAGAAGCTACCTTCTGAGATCTTTTATCTTGTTGTAGCTTTCTCTTTAAAGCTTTAATGGCTGCCTGTTCATTCTTTAAAGATAACGCTTATAGCTCTTTGCTCACGCTTTAAATGTGGTCCCTACAAGGATAGTTAGGTGTTTTTCAATTTTATACTTAGATCTGTTTTCTCAGTCTTACATCTAGATTAATTATAGACTAGGCACTTGCACATCATTATAAAACATAAAATCAAGAAGAAAGGTGGATCGGGCCATAACCGGTATAGTTGGAATTAAACTCCAAACCCACGGTTGCCGAAACCGCTAATTGGACGGATTCCCTACACCAAACGGTAGATAATCTAATTGGGATCATCTATCGGGGAGAATCCCTTTCTGATTGATGCTATGATATCCGAGGCATCAACACTTTCATAGTCCTTGCTTCTAGCAATGCCTACACTCAAACATTGAATTAATTCACATGTTTAGTGTATTTTCATAGGGTTTATCTCTAGACAAGAGTTTGAGAAAATCATAATAAAATCATATACACATGTATATTCATAAGCAAGAAGTTGTAAGATAACCAAATACTTATCTGTATCGGATGTCTTCACTTTATTCCACAGGATCCTTCTTTGCTTTCCAAGCATTGGATTTCCCATGGATACAATAATGAATGTTGGGACAGTACGCAGGCTACTCCACAACCATTCAAATAGGCAATGCCAGGCCAGTATGTCGACTGATTTTTATCAATTAATTAGGGAATGTTTGGCCAGCACACCGGCTGCTCCACAACATCAAGTGGTTAATGTTCCCACCAACTATTCTCTAAATTTACCAAGAATTTTATAGCGCCCAACCAATTACTCTCTGGCTTTACCAAGAATTTTTATAGCACCCAACCAGTTACTCTCTGGCTGTACCAAGAATTTATAGTTCTTTCAGGGTCCTTGCTTCCTGTAATGGCCAAGGTTTCCAACAAAGAAACAATAGTGTATTAGCTTGGTTGTCATAAGACTTATACCTGAAGTCTTCATTATTCCAAACAAGAAATAAATGAAAATGAATACTTATCTGTATTGTGCATTTTTCTCGCTACTCCACAGGTTTCCTTCTCTGCTTTACAAGACTTGGATCACCTGTGGGGTGGATGCTTGGCCAGCACACATGCTACTCCACAACATCATCCGAATAGGTAATGTCAAGCCAGTGCGTCGATTGGGTTTATCAGGCATCCCAAAAAATCAGTATGCTAAGCTAGTACACCGACTGGGTTTATCAAGCATTTCAAAAATCAGTATGCTAAGCCAGTACGCTGACTGGGTTTATAAAGCATATAATAACCATTTCCAAGCTAGTTCTCTGACTAGGTTTGTCAGGAAATAACACCCTTCACCAATACCTCCACAACATGCAAATAACCAATGCCAAGCCAGTACACCAACTGGGTTTGTCAGGCATTAATTTAACAACATGCCAAGCCAGTACACCGACTAAGTTTATCAGGCAATATGAACAACATAACATGATTACGTGGCTCCTTCTCTTATGAAACCAGTGGTTCCTTCCAATAACTCCATAGGTGACTCACTTGAATGTAGGCTAGCATGGCCCCACAATACCCACTCACACTACATAAGGATGGTATCCCTTTTTTGCAACACAACTCCTCGGGCCTATCCATCTCTTCTAGTGTCCTTTAGTGTGAACGTAGAAAGGTTACCACTGTCCATACAGTCCTCTTGAGCACCCTTTCTTCACTTTGCCTCTTACATGCAACACCAAATTGCATCTGTGTAAGTTGATAGCATAAGAAGGATAAGCAGACTCATCAGTATTGCTGCTCTAAAATTGTAACCATATTTCATAACATTCACTATCAAGTATTGAAACACCAGGAATGCGTCCATTCTCTTAGGGTGTATGTAATGTCCCTTGTTAGGAATCTTATTAAAATGGCAATTTTCACTTTTTTCCCTAGTTAGACCTTTGACTAGTTTTGATCTCTAGGTCCCAAATTTGCCCCAAATGATCCCAAATATTCTGAGAAGGTATATGAATGATATTAGAACATAAATATGTGTTTCAGGGATGCCTTTGGACCTTTAAAATACTTCTGCAAATACTCTTTCAATTCTGATCAATGTAGGTAACTTTACTAGTGATTTTCCTTTGACTAGTATTGGTCTCTAGGTCTCAAATTGACTCCAAATGCCTTCAAATCTTCAAGGAAGGTGTATGAATGATATTATAACTTGAATATGATGTTTATGGATGACATAAGTCCACCAAAAGACCTCTGCAAACTCTCTTAAGATTCTGAACCAATTATGCAATTTTACTAGTAATTTGGGGTTCAAATCCCCCTGGGGTAAGCACTGAAAATGGCTTCCCAAATGCCTCCAAACCCACTAAAATTTATGAACAGAGGTATGTAATGTGTTAAGTATTTTATTAAAGTCTCATATGCACCATTAATGGATTATTACAACTGTTCTCACCCTCTCCCATTCAACTGCAAAAATCCCCAATTCGACCCTTGGGGAAATGGCACTATTTCACCTCCCAATACAACTAAACTGAGTAAAAATGCTTCAAATGCTCAAGTACAGTACATGAAACTTGTAGAATACATCCATGGCAGTATATTGATCACAAATATATCATAGAATCATCTATTCATTCGAAATCATCATCAATACATTGGCTCACAACAAGGTAGTGGGGAAATGGCATTGTTCTTCCATTAAAAATGAGATTTATACATTTCTGCTTGGAATTTCGACCTGAAACTTTTTGGAGATGAAGAACAGAGTATTTACTTCATATTACAAAATAAATGGGGCATTAAAAGCTTCCCCAAAGAGTACAATAGCTCACCAAAAACGCCCTCCCTCAAGGATCAAGAATATGCCATCAAAACTGGAAATGGTTGAAGGAATGAGCTGCAATAGAAGAAACCATGAGCTGCCCTGTAGCTTACACCTGAAAATAAAGACTCCATTAAAGCTCCAAATGAAATGTCTGAATGGCCTTTCCAATTACCAACTTGGATGGGAATCTTTCACCCTCGAAATTGGCTAAGGCAAGAAACTAGTCATCCACTAGCTCTCCCTCTTCACAAATGCAATTGCAAATTCTACAAATGATCAAAAGCTGCTTTCATTCTTTGTTATTGACATTTATAAAGTTCTAATGGCCTCCATGGGTCGAATTCCTTCCAAGAGACTCATGCCAACTCAAGTTGGGAAGAGATTCCAAAGAACGCCACTTGTACAACAATTCCTAGTCTCCCACTTCCACCAAATCACATGTGGAAGAATCTTAGCTACCCTAACACCCTTGAGCGCCCTCTTGGAGTCTATTTTTAGCCCTGACATGTCATATATGTCATATGTCAGCCTTCAGGTCTGATTTGTGTCATAGGTGTCATAGCATCTTCATCATTGTTGTCATAGAGCTAGAGAATCTAGCCCAAGTGTCTCACTAGCTCCAAATTGCCTCTTCCTCTTCCATGGGAGTTACTCTTCCTCTATATTTCGACCTTGGATGAGTCATGCCATGAATAATACCTTTTGGACTCCCCCAAGTATGTTACCATTCACCTTGAATTCGAATTGGTGAGAGAATGAGACCAAATGTAGTGGGGAAATCTAGCCATATGTGGGTCCCACTTCCTCCATGTGTCTTCATGATCAAATGCCACTTTGATTTTCACTTGTATATATTTATTTAGGTCCTTTATTAAATATTTATTCCATTCTAATGTTCAAACATCATTTATTATCTCCATTATTCCAAATCCCAAAGCTTCCACCCCAAACCTAGGAAACTAGTAATTTTCCTCCTTGGTAATTATTTGACCCTTAACATCAATTTTACAAACTCTAATGAATATGGCTAATGTGATTAGGCCATTGTGACCCAATTCCAAATTTGGGACATGACAAATCCTCCCTTCCCAATATTGCTTGTCCTCAAGCAATTACAAACATGGGTGTTGAAGAACCTGCTTTCTGTATAATTCTTTGAAGTTGCCATTGAATTGCCAAACCTTGAGTCTTTGAGTTTCCATGAATATTTTAGAGAGGAACCACCATGCTTGCTGCTGCACTACTCTGATTAAAATCACTTTATTAAGTGGGGAATCCATCTCCCATACTGCTTGCTTCCCCCAAAAAAATGAAACCAATGAGACAAAAATTATTCCAGGGTCCCATTGCTTGTATTGCACCCCAACAATTAAGAGTGCTCTCCAACCTACACCATTAGATAAGAGGATTCCTGGATCCCATTTTCTTGTATGCATTCTTCCAAACATCATGAGTACCAAATATATATCATCAAAGTGAATAACAACATAATGAAAATGTACATCAAGGATATGCTTCATCAAAGAGTCATGAAAGTGCTTATACCTCCAAGCAAGTAGACCACCATTTTCCAAGTGCATACAAGCTTCAAGTGACCAATCAAATCTGCTCCAATGACATAGGTGAGGATCCCATGTCCTATAATGCTGCTCCAAAAGAATTTGATATGCATCAAAATATTCAGCCATGTATTCTTTCATCCAAGAAGTGAATGAAGAATCTCCATTAGAATCTGAACCAAATAATGAGCAGAAAAAACAAGGAGACTTCAAATGAATCAAAGAAGTCTCACCCATACATCCATGAATGTGAGAATCATAAAAATATAACAAAGTATGTGGCTGCCAACAAAAATGTTCTCCAATCATAAATCTATTCTCCCAAGTGTTGGATGAAGTTCCTCCAACATCAAATGAATCAAATGTTGAGCAAGAAAAACCATGAGTCTTCAAGTGACTCAAATGCATATCATAGGTGCATCCATGTAGATTTGCATCATCATAAAGTGACAAATAATGTTGCTGCAAATGTGAATAAGAATGTGCTCCAACCATATCATCATAAAAAGTAAATGTAGGAGTTCCATACTCCTCATGTGGCACCATAAAAAAGAACCCTTTCACCCATACTTCATTGAGACTAATGTTGAATAACATGGAATTGTAGGATGTAGGAGAATGAACCAAATCACCCAAATGATCAAAAAGTACAGAAGTTTCATCATGGGAAGGATCCATATGGGTAGTATCATGCAGCTCCTTCAAAAGTGTGAACTCTTTGTCATAGTTTGGTTCCAATGTAGAGGAATCATGCTCTTATTTAAAAATTGCATAACCTTCATCAAGAGGCAATTCAAATTCCTCTTCCACCACATCAAGTGTTTGGATCTCTTCAACTTCATCTTCAAACACATCAAGAACATTCAAATTTTCACATTTCTCATGATCCACCATGTCATGAGAATCCTCCAAACAATCTACCATTTGACAATCTGAAACATAGGAGGAAAAACAAGTATCTTGCAACTTTTCAAGAAGTTGCTCATTTTGAATGGTGAGCTTATGAATATCCTCATTATTCTTCAAGTATGCATCATGTAACAATTCATTAAGATCAAACAAATGGTTTCTATCAAAAAGCAAAGACATGAAATTACCTTTGATGTGGCACATTGCTCTTTGAATCTTCTCCATGTCTTCAAGGAAGGAGGTTTCCTCCAATGAAGTAGCTCTCCAACAAGAATTTGACACCAATGCTTGAGTGTCATGGAGAATGCTGAGGGGCTCTTGGATCTTATTTTCATCCATCTTTAAGGACCCTTCAAGAAAATGAGGCTCTTGCAAATGAACCTCCTCATCTTCTTCAATTTTGCTTAGACCAACTTCATGAAGCTCAAGTGGGGATGGGGAAGTTGATCTTGGTTCTTCTTCAACTGCTACAAGGTCTTCATTATCATGCTTAATGAAACTTGTACTTGTAGAAACACTTTCAAAAGTGATCTCTATGTCACCAACATAGAGGTGTGAGCACCCATCAGTAGGTACTCCTTCATAGTTTAAGCATCCATCAGTAGATGCTCTTTGGTTCATGTCTAAGCTAGAAGGTGTCTCGAAATGATCTTCCATATTTTCAATAGAATCTTCTTCATGCTCTTGTGATGTCTCTTCTTTTTGCTCCTTAAAGCAAGCTGATGCATTTTGCCCCTTGTTTTCCTTAGGATCAATATATTTGGAATCTCTTCTTGAATAAATCTCAAAAGCTCTCCTCAAGGAGGACATCATTTCATGCACACATATATGATACTCGCTCCAAGGGTTTTTACAAGAAGGGCATAAACCTTTCTTCACTAACTCCACATCTTCATTTTTGGGCCTATTTTCAAAAACATGTTCAGCATAGTACTCAAAAGACATGGCATTTTGTGTATTTTTGCTAAAAGCAAGATATTCTTGATATTTTTGATATTGTTGGGGCAAGGTTTTATATTTTGCTCTCCATCTTTGGAACTCACTCATAGAATTATCCTTGGTTGGTGTGACACACTCATATTCATCAGATTTAAATTCATAAGAATAATCTTCATTTCTCTTGAAATTGTAAGAAGTGTTGCATGATGGCACCTCTTCCTCATACCATTCACATTCTGCTTCATATTGCTCATAAGCATCTGCATATTCCTCATAAGAATTGTACTCATAGGATAAATCATAATAGTAAGACATGACTGCCAATTATTCTTGAATTTATGTACCTAATACACAGGTGCAAGGACCATGCTCTGATACCACTGTAATGTCCCTTGTTAGGAATCTTCTTAAAATGGCAATTTTCACTTTTTTCCCTAGTTAGACCTTTGACTAGTTTTGATCTCTAGGTCCCAAATTTGCCCCAAATGATCCCAAATATTCTGAGAAGGTATATGAATGATATTAGAACATAAATATGTGTTTCAGGGATGCCTTTGGACCTTTAAAAT
This sequence comes from Larix kaempferi, assembly GCA_027924585.1. NCBI lineage: Eukaryota > Viridiplantae > Streptophyta > Pinopsida > Pinales > Pinaceae > Larix > Larix kaempferi. The sequence goes on along the minus strand of BSBM01000994.1, from coordinate 19,055,199 downwards.
ACTTCTGCAAATCCTCTTTCAATTCTGATCAATGTAGGTAACTTTACTAGTGATTTTCCTTTGACTAGTATTGGTCTCTAGGTCTCAAATTGACTCCAAATGCCTTCAAATCTTCAAGGAAGGTGTATGAATGATATTATAACTTGAATATGATGTTTATGGATGACATATGTCCACCAAAAGACCTCTGCAAACTCTCTTAAGATTCTGAACCAATTATGCAATTTTACTAGTAATTTGGGGTTCAAATCCCCCTGGGGTAAGCACTGAAAATGGCTTCCCAAATGCCTCCAAAACCACTAAAATTTATGAACAGAGGTATGTAATGTGTTAATTATTTTATTAAAGTCTCATATGCACCATTAATGGATTATTACAAATGTTCTCACCCTCTCCCATTCAACTGCAAAAATCCCCAATTCAACCCTTGGGGAAATGGCACTATTTCACCTCCCAATACAACTAAACTGAGTAAAAATGCTTCAAATGCTCAAGTACAGTACATGAAACTTGTAGAATACATCCATGGCAGTATATTGATCACAAATATATCAGAGAATCATCCATTCATTCGAAATCATCATCAATACATTGGCTCACAACAAGGTAGTGGGGAAATGGCATTGTTCTTCCATTAAAAATGAGATTTATACATTTCTACTTGGAATTTCGACCTGAAACTTTTTGGAGATGAATAACAGAGTATTTACTTCATATTAAAAAAGAAATGGGGCATTAAAAGCTTCCCCAAAGAGTACAATAGCTCACCAAAAACGCCCTCCCTCAAGGATCAAGAATATGCCATCAAAACTGGAAATGGTTGAAGGAGTGAGCTGCAATAGAAGAAACCATGAGCTGCCCTGTAGCTTACACCTGCAAATAAAGACTCCATTAAAGCTCCAAATGAAAGGTCTGAATGGCCTTTCCAATTACCAACTTGGATGGGAATCTTTCACCCTCGAAATTGGCTAAGGCAAGAAACTAGTCATCCACTAGCTCTCCCTCTTCACAAATGCAATTGCAAATTCTACAAATGATCAAAAGCTGCTTTCATTCTTTGTTATTGACATTTATAAAGTTCTAATGGCCTCCATGGGTCGAATTCCTTCCAAGAGACTAATGCCAACTCAAGTTGGGAAGAGATTCCAAAGAACGCCACTTGTACAACAATTCCTAGTCTCCCACTTCCACCAAATCACATGTGGAAGCATCTTAGCTGCCCTAACACCCTTGAGCACCCTCTTGGAGTCTATTTTTAGCCCTGACATGTCATATATGTCATATGTCAGCCTTCAGGTCTGATTTGTGTCATAGGTGTCATAGCATCTTCATCATTGTTGTCATAGAGCTAGAGAATCTAGCCCAAGTGTCTCACTAGCTCCAAATTGCCTCTTCCTCTTCCACGGGAGTTACTCTTCCTCTATATTTCGACCTTGGATGAGTCATGCCATGAATAATACCTTTTGGACTCCCCCAAGTATGTTACCATTCACCTTGAATTCGAATTGGTGAGAGAATGAGACCAAATGTAGTGGGGAAATCTAGCCATATGTGGGTCCCACTTCCTCCATGTGTCTTCATGATCAAATGCCACTTTGATTTTCACTTGTATATATTTATTTAGGTCCTTTATTAAATATTTATTCCATTCTAATGTTCAAACATCATTTATTATCTCCATTATTCCAAATCCCAAAGCTTCCACCCCAAACCTAGGAAACTAGTAATTTTCCTCCTTGGCAATTATTTGACCCTTAACATCAATTTTACAAACTCTAATGAATATGGCTAATGTGATTAGGCCATTGTGACCCAATTCCAAATTTGGGACATGACAGTGTAGTCAATATTGAAAACCCTTACCATAACCCAACATATGAAAGGTGTGCATCCCTTTCCGATGTGAGCCATGTAGGACCTAATCATACTCAAGCAGTCTGGAATAATAATGAAATAATAAAACATGCTTTGCATACAAACTCTAGTAGCCAGACATGCATATTCTTTAGTTGGGGTTATAGAATACTCATCCGTTTTACAGATGTATCTTTTCTTTATTGGTGAAGAATGGGGGCTCCCTTCTCTGAGTCAACAGTCCTTCGGGTTTCTACCCCAATATTTTTACGTTCCTTAACCCACACATGCCTTCTTGGCATAATTTTACTGTCTCACTCACATGCTTTACCAACATGCAGTTTGGCTAAGACATTATCAAAGTTTACAATGGCGTTTCACCCGAAACCCATTTCCAAAGCATGGGATCCTTCCCATCTAGTTTGGCTTCTGCATGCCATCACACATGGTCTTCCTGCAATGCGTCATCTTGGCACACTTATCAAATAGCCAAACAGTCAGCAACATTTAGCAATAAGCCTCAAATATGATTGTTTCATAACCAATCAATAACATTAACGATTAAATTCAACATGAATTTACAATTCTGTCTCCTACAGAAATTGATTTTCTTAGCAATGAGGCTATCCTCATATTGTTTGGCTCTTGTAAGTTGTATCACTCTGTCCATTATGGTTTCACCCTTGCTACCATACCTGAACATCCACCTACAACATGTCTTCTTGACACAATTCTATATAAGCCAAACAATCACTATCAATTATAAGCAAATTCTCAAATCTGAAATTTGTAAATCTATTTTCCTACAAAAATTAGATTTGCAACTATGAGACTATTCTCATAAACTTAAACCAGACAATTTTCAGATTTGTTTCATGCATAAATTACAACCATGAGAACCTTCTCATAACCTTTGGCTTCTGCACATGGTAGATCTCGGTCTTTACTATGGACTTATCCTCATTGCCATACGCAAGAATTTTCTACCTGAAAACTGAAACTTCAATCAGCCAAACACGTTGTGAGTATCTATGCACATAATCATTCATTACCATAACAGTCACTGAAGTGATCTCAGAATTATAATACTCAATAATTCAAACACCTTCAGTTGTTTAACATTTGAAATGCAATGAAATATATATACATTTCTATATATGCATCATTATCACAATAAATTTGCAAGACATAGTCACACTATCCATGCAATTTAAATAACTGTAAATACTCATTACTTCATATTCCATGCAGCTCTATCCTTCCAATAGAGTGCTCTGGTAGCCCATCACATGTCTACCTTCTTCATGCAGTCCTTCTCTTGCATTCATAGCAGCTTATGAAATGGTCTCAGGATTAGCAATAGTCCACCATTTCATCTATTATCTAATTGCATTGAAACATATATATGTCACACCCATGCATTCACACAATGCATTTCAACATGTGCACCTACACATGCATGCATATTTACAACATTTAACGAATATTTCAATGCACATATCTTCAATGCCATCTTGCATGATTTCATGAAAACTATGCATTCAAACATACTATGGCCTAACCATGATTACTACATACAGCATGCACTACCATGACAGGTCCATAAGTCCTCAGTTGCTTTGGTTGTTAAACTCACAACCAATATTCACAAATGGGATGATATGAATTCATATGAATGCATTGAGGTTTCTAGAAACTATAGGGTGTAAGGCTCCTTGCCTTCATTTACTCACACCTGACCATACTTGGTAGGGTGACATTCACATTTAGGCACTCAATACCACATGCAAACCAAATCATCATAGTTTAACTGTAGTTGAAGGGATCTTACCAAATCCTCCTTCAACATTCATGCAACTAAGCATAAATAACCATTACTTGCATGGCTATCATTAACATCGCTTGATGTTACTTTATCAGTTGGCCTCTTACCAAGGCTACTCCGTCCTTTTTCCAACATCATGATCACAGATTTGTTGCACCATCCTCTCTTCATAAGGTTGTATGCAACAATCATCATCCACATCCTTAGCCATGCTTTGGTTGTCTTTGGTCCTACAACCAATGTGAACATGACTAATTATTAGCAACCACAATAATTATCTTAAGTGGCTCATTGCATATGTAAAACCTCACTATTTTACTAATATGCAATATCATATACACGCAAAAAACATTTTCACATGCACTGTGCAATATGCCATCTAGTACATATTTACTTCATCTATCTATCCTTTTGCATTTCCAACATCCCTATGCCATAATTTTCAATATAGACAACTCAGGAAATATAAATATAATAGCAATGGAGGAGTTAAGGAATTCTCCCTTTATCAACATTTCCTTTGTTGATGTATGTGCAACTTCGGAATGTATTTCATATATATTTATTGTACCCTTATTAGAGATGTATTATTCCTCTATAAGGAAGTGTCATCATGTGGATTGACAAGTGTCACAAGTGTGTGTACTTGTCGATGGGTTATTAGACCACCATGTGTGGGGTCGGCCCTGGAATATATATATTATAATGTGGATGTACCTAGCTAGACAAGTCGGCCCCATAAGGTCACTGGGAAAACAGATTAGTATAAGTAGAGATAAAGTGATCTCTATTTAGATCACTTGGAGAAGTATCTCTCTCTCAATCAGAAAGTGGTGCACTAGTGAGGAGGAGGATCATCTGCTTCTAGGAGACTATCTCAGTGTATTTTGGTTGTACTTTGGTTGAGCCATTGCTCTCTCTATCTCTGAGGAAGTTGTGGGGTTTTTCACCTTAGGGTTTTCCCCACGGAAACTCTGTGTCTCTTGTCTCTCATGCTTTTGATTCTTGTGATGCTTGTCATGCTTATTGTGATTGTCATGCATTGATATACTGTATATGTTATTCTCTCAGTGAAGATCCTAGAGTATTGTGAATTAATGCTCAAAATTTAACATGGTATCAGAGCTAACCTGAGAAGAAGACATTTTGCAGTGACGAAAACTTGAGTTTCTTGTTTATTGGGTTTCTCTCCACAGCTTTTGGAAAAGCAGTATAGTAGATTGACTCTACTCATCAAGGCGCATCTATTTGTCCAATCAGAATTCAATCCCGAGCATTTTTAGATTTGGCCATAAAAATTAGGGTTTCCACAAAAATAGGAATTTCTAGAATTTGAAGACATAGTTGGAATCTCCTTGCAAAAATAAAAGTTTAGAGCTTTGGATCGAGATTTTTGGCTGAGTAGATCTCCAGGAAACTCAAACCCTAATTTAGGGCTCTCTCTAGTGAACCCAAGAGGACAAAAAGGCAAATCTGAAGGGTAAAAATTTGTTGATCTCAAATTCTGAATGCACCAGGCTGATCAGCTCATCAAAGCGCATCTTTCTATCCTTTCAGAAATTTGAAATTCACATTTTGAATTTTTAGGGTTTTTTCGACAAACCCTAATCCGGGACTAGATCCAGTTTTCAGCATTTCAAGTGGTAAGACCTAAATCTTTTCTATTTCTATTTGAAGTACTCTTTAAGATGTCTCACCACACCAAGCTTGAGGATAAGCTTGAAGGGGCTGACAACTTCCGAGCTTGGAAGTATAGGATTGGGTTAATCCTGGAAGAGAATGAGTTGGACTCATATATAAAAAAAAGACATCCCTATCCCAGAGGATGAAGAGGCCAAGGTATTGCATAAGAAGAACTTGGTCAAGGCAAAGAGGATCATTAATGATTCTATCAAAGATCATCTCATACCCCATGTGTCTTCTCTAAAGACACCCAAGGAGATGTTTGACTCTTTGACCAAGCTATTTGAAGGGAAGAACATAAATCGGAAGATGACTTTGCGGAATCAATTGAAGGGGGTCAAGATGTTGAATGGAGAAACCATTCAATCTTACTTCTCCAAGGTCTCTCAGATCAAGGAGCAACTTGAAGCTGTGGATGAAGTAGTGGACAATGGTGAAGTTGTTATGACCACTCTAAATGGCCTACCTAGGTCATGAGACTCCTTTATTCAAGGAATCTGTGCAAGAAAGAAATTGATCTCTTTCAATAAACTATGGGAGGAATGCTCTCAAGAAGAAGTTAGACTTGTAGCTTGTGAGGAAAAGATGGGAGGTGAAGATCAAGCTCTCGCAACTCACACCAAAGGAAGCAAGCCCAAGAAGGAGCACTCTTGCTACAAAAGATCCTATCAAAAGAATAAGAAGGATCTAAGATGCTTCACATGCAATGCGAAGGGTCACTTTGCTTCAGATTGTCCCAAGAACAAAAGGGATAATAACAACAACTTCAGCAAGAAGAAGAAGGGCAACAAAAGAAATTTCCATGCTCATGCTGCCGAGGATGATGAACCTCCAAAGAAGAAGGCTAGGGAAGAAAGTAGTGATGATGACTCATCAAGTGAAGAAGAGTATGTTCTAATCTCTGCTCTCACAGGTACTATCTCCCATGGTTGTAATGATTGGTTGATTGATAGTGGGGCTTCCAAACACATAAATGGGTTTAAGGAATCTTTTGTGAATCTATCTGAACATGAATCACCCCATAAGGTGAAACTTGGGGATGATTATCAATACCCAATCAAAGGAAGTGGTGAAGCCTCCTACAACCTAGATTCTGGAAAATCTTTGAAGATGAAAGAAGTCCTTTATGTACCTGGGCTCAAGAAGAACTTACTCTCCATCTCTGCAATGGATGTAAAAGGTATGAGGGTTGTATTTGTGGATGGCCAAGTCCTAATGTGGCCAAAAGGAAAGAACATAGATGATGCAGTAGTGATTGGAGAGCAAGAGGGAGGTTTGTATAAACTGAAGGGACAACCTGAACATGCCATGGTACATGAATCCATGGAGCCAAGTGAACCTTGGCATAGAAGACTTGCTCATATGCACTATAGGGCACTTCCAATTGTTGGTCTTCCTGAAATCAAGACCAAACATGAAGGTGTTTGCAAAGGATGTGCAAAAGGTAAGAACATTAAGAAGGCTTTCCCAAGCAGTGAAAGCAAGGCCAAATATATCTTGGAAATCATCCACTCAGATGTATGTGGTCCTATGTCATCCAGTTCTCTTAATGGGTATGTTTACTATGTCTAATTTATTGATGACTTCTCCAGGAATACTTGGGTATACTTCTTGAAGAACAAAGATGAGGTGGTTGATAAGTCCAAGGAGTTCAAAACCTTGATGGAGAATCAAATTGACAAGAAGATCAAAACATTCAGATCCGACAATGGTGGAGAATTCACCTCAGGTAACTTCAAGAAGCTTTGTAGTGATTCAGGGATTAAGAGGGAGTTGACTGTTCCTTATAATCCTCAATAAAATGGAGTTGCAGAAAGGAAGAACAGAACTATCATGGAAGCAGCAAGGGCAATGCTGCATGACCAGGATCTACCTATGCATCTATGGGCAGAAGCAGCTAGAACAACAGTATATGTGCAGAACAGAACACCCCACAAGATATTGGACAACAAAACACCAGAAGAGGTCTTTTCTGGTAAGAAACCTGAAGTCATCCATCTCAGAATATTTGGTTGTCCAGTATACATTCATGTCCCAAAGGAAAAGAGGACTAAACTAGATCCTTCAGGAAAGAAGGGTATCTTTGTAGGTTACAGTGAAAGCTCGAAGCCTTACAGAATATACTTTCCAGGGTTCAAGAACATTGATGTCAGCAGGGATGTAACATTTGATGAAAACTTAGCATTCATCAAATCAAGGAAGGAACCTATCGAAGTTTATGAAGAACCTAAGGAAACTAGATTTCAAGACACTACCATGACTGAAGCAGTTCCAGAAGTTGTTCGTGAGTTTGAAGATCCACAAGAACCTGTAGATCCACCCCGTGAGGATAACTCTCACAAGAGGAAACCTACATGGCCTAGAGAGCTCATTCAAGATGCAGAAAGATTTGGCATTTCAGAAGAAGAACACATAGCAAAGAAGAGAACCAGATCACATACCAGCTATGTTTCTTTACTCTGTGACATTATGAACAAAGAGCCTTCCAGTTGTGAAGAAGCAGTGGAAAAGAAAGAATGGAAGGATTCCATGGTTGAGGAATACCAATCAATAATGAAGAATGATGTTTGGGATGTTGTCCCAAGACCTAAAGAGAAGTTTGTTGTGACTTCCAAATGGATCTACAAAATCAAGCATGCTGTAGATGGCAGTGTAGAGAAATACAAGGCAAGATTCGTAGCTCGTGGCTTCTCTCAGAAAGAGGGAATAGATTATGAAGAAAATTTTGCACCTATAGCCAGGTATACTTCCATCAAAACAGTACTTGCCCTGGTTGTAGCAATGAAATGGAAAATATACAAGATGAATGTCAAGACTGCTTTCTTGAATGGTGTAGTTGAAGAGGAAGTATATGTGGAGCAGCCACTCAGTTTTGAAATACATGACAGGGAGTCATATGTGTGCAGATTGAAGAAAGCCTTGTATGGCTTGAAACAAGCTCCCAGAACTTGGTATGGTAGGATGGACAGTTTCCTATCTAGTTTGGGCTTTACCAAGAGTAAAGCAGATTCCAACCTTTATTACAAGGTTGAGGAAGGGACTCCTATGATTCTACTCCTGTATGTGGATGACTTATTTGTAACAGGAGATGATAGATTGATTGCAGATACGAAGAGGAAGCTTGCTGCCGAGTTCGATATGAAAGATTTGGGAATGATGCATTATTTCCTAGGTATGGAGGTGTGGCAGAGTGCAGGTGGGATCTTCCTTGGTGAAGGGAAGTACACAGTAGATATCCTGAAAAGATTCGGGATGATGGATTGCAAGGCCATGGCCACACCTATGGCATCGAATCTGAAGCTTCTATGTGATGCTTCATCTGAGCTGGTTGATGTCTCTATGTATCGTCAGACGATTGGGTCCTTGATGTACCTGACGAACACGAGACCAGGTATTTGCTTTGCGGTGAACACATTGAGTCAGTTCCTGACAGATCCAAGGAGTGTTCATCTGGTTGCTGTAAAGCATGTTTTGAGGTACCTGAAGGGTACAGTGGATTATGGGCTCAAGTATGAGGTGAATCAAAAGTTTAACCTGCAGGGTTATGTTGATTCAGATTGGGTTGGCAGTGCTGCAGATAGGAAGAGCACATATGGGTGTTGCTTCAGTATGGGATCAAGTGTGATCTCTTGGTTTAGCAGGAAGCAATCCTGCATAGCACTGAGTACAACTGAGGCAGAGTATGTTGCAGCTTGTTCAACTAGTTGTGAGGTAGTATGGCTACGAAAGCTACTGTCTGAGCTATTTGATCTCCCGTTGGATGCTACTGGTATCTTCTGTGATAACCAGAGTTGTGTGAAGCTGTCTGAGAACCCAGTGTTTCATGACAGGTCGAAACACATAGAGATCAAATATCACTATATCAGGGATATGGTGCAGAGGAGAGCTGTGAAGCTCCTGTATGTTGCGACGGACGAGCAGATTGTAGATGTGCTAACGAAGCCACTAGCTAGGGTGAAGTTCGAGTTCTTCAGGGAGAGGCTTGGTGTTCTTCAGATTGATGACACTTCGAGGAAGAAGTGATGGACACATTTGCTGAAGCCATTCCAATCATGTTGGAAGGAAGATCCTTCACATGGCCGTGGATGTAAGGGCTGGATGATGAGCATCAGGATGATGTTCTAGTTTCTGCTTTGTATGATCAGTTGGATCATTTTTTTTATGTATGTATGCATCATGTTGGATGTTGGATATGATCAGTTGGATCATTTATATGTATGTATGCATCATGTTGGATGATGGATATGATCAGTTGGATCATTTATATGTATGTATGGATAATGTTGGATGCTAGATATGATCGGTTGGATCATGTGTATGTATTTTGTATAAGCATCATGTTGGATGCTTAGACCATGTATCTGTATATGTATCAGGTGGATACATTGTATGATCAGGTGGATCATATATGGTGATATGTATCATGTATTTGTATTTGTATCAGGTGGATACATTGTATGATCGGGTGGATCATGTATGATGATATGTATCAGGTAGAAACTTGGTATGCATCAGGTAGATGCATTGTATGATCAGGATGATTGTGAATGATGAGCTTCAGGATGTTGCTCCAGATGACTTGCAGCAGGATGTTGTAGTGATGATGATTAGGATGATCATATGTACATCAGGATGATGCATGGTGAGTATCATGTTGATACTCTATGGCCGTGGATCAGGTTATGCATATGAGCATATAATTTGGCCCTAGGAGATTTGCAGATAGCCTTTCGAGGTTTTGCCTATGGCATATAATTTGGCCTTGGGATATCTGGCAAATGCTCTTTCGAGGTTTTTCTCTGGGAGGACATATAATTTGGCCCTGGGAGATCTGCAGATAGTCTTTCGAGGTTTTGCCTATGGCATATAATCTGGCCCTGGGATATCTGGCAGATGCTCTTTCGAGGTTTTGTCCTATGGCATATAATCTGTCCCTGGGAGATCCGATAGGTTGAGCTATGTGCTCGTAATAAGTCCTGGGATGCTCTTGCGAGGTTTTGCCATGACCACATATAATCTATCCCTGGGAGATCCTATAGGTAGAGCTGTGTGCTCGTAACAGCCTGGGATGCTCTTGCGAGGTTTTGTGGTGACCACATATAATATGTCCCTGGGAGATCCTATAGGTAGAGCTGTGTGCTCATAACAACCTGGGATGTTCTTGCGAGGTTTTGTGGTGAGGTCACATATAATATGGCCCTGGGATGCTCTTTCGAGGTTTTGTGATGCACGTAATAAGTCCTGAGGATTCCACAGTATGGCCAGTGATGATGAAGACCTGCAGGTGGTGGGCCTACATCCAGTATGAAAAAGGACTGGATCTGTAGAAATTCCTATGACAAGTAGAGTCAGAGATTGGTTGAGATATCAGCAGCAGTGACGATGACGATGATCCCGAGAAGAAGACTTGTCTAGCAGATCTGTGTCAAGAAATACCTTCCTAGTTAAGAGGGAGTGTTGATGTATGTGTAACTTCGGAATGTATTTCATCTATGTATTTCATATATATTTATTGTACCCTTATTAGAGATGTATTATTCCTCTATAAGGAAGTGTCATCACGTGGATTGACAAGTGTCGCAAGTGTGTGTACTTGCCGATGGGTTATTAGACCACCATGTGTGGGGTCAGCCCTGAAATATATATATTATAATGTGGATGTACCTAGCTAGACAAGTCGGCCCCATAAGGTCACTGGGAAAATAGATTAGTATAAATAGAGATCAGGTGATCTCTATTTAGATCACTCAGAAAAGTATCTCTCTCTCAATCAGAAAGTGGTGCACTAGTGAGGAGGAGGATCATCTGCTTCTAGAAAACTATCTCAGTGTATTTTGGTTGTACTTTGGTTGAGCCATTGCTCTCTCTATCTCTGATGAAGTTGTGGGGTTTTTCACCTTAGGGTTTTCCCCATGGAAACTCTGTGTCTCTTGTCTCTCATGCTTTTGAATCTTGTGATGCTTGTGATGCTTATTGTGATTGTCATGCATTGATATACTGTATATGTTATTCTCTCAGTGAAGATCCTAGAGTATTGTGAATTAATGCTCAAAATTTAACAACCTTGCTGCTCCCATTGCTCTTCTGCAAGGTATATTACAGCCAACTACTCTTAATGCAATTCCTGCTTCTCATTCCCAAGCATAGAGAATGCATTTCACACTTTCAACGACTGTCTTCCGGGGGACGACGGGGGTCAAGGGGGCTTTCCCCCTTGTGGGGTCGAGGGCAGCGCCCTCGTTTTTTTTTTGTAAGTTCTTTGATTTCGCGCAATCTGGTGCACAAGTTCCATGGCATTTTTCAACTTTCGACACCTGAAAAATCTCCCTGAAAAATGGCTGAAATTCCTTGTTTCAGAGCAACTCAGCGAGTTCTTCCGACCTATTTCGGCCAACTCGCTGAGTTCTTCCGACCTGTTTCGGGCCAACTCACCGAGTTCTTCTGGTCGAAGACTCAGTTTTTCCTTCCGATCCATTGCGGACCAACTTGCCGAGTCCTTCCGCCGTTGCGGGGGGACTTGCCAAGCTCTTCCAAAATTTTCTCTTGGACACCGAAAAATACTTAAGAAAACCTTCTGTCGTTTTGGACCATCTTGCTGAGTTCTCCTGCTATTTCGGAGCAAATCGCCGAGTTCTCCCGCTGTTTCGGAGCAAATCGCCAAGTTCTTCCGAAATTTCTTCTTTGACGCCGAAAACACTTAGAAATTTTTTCGGACCAACTTGCCAAGTCTTTCCGCCGTTGCGGGCCAACTTGCTGAGTTATTCCGCAATTTCGGGCCAACTCATGGAGTTCTTCTGAAATTTCCCTTCGACGCCGAAAAACACTTAGAAAGTTTTTTCCGTTTCGGGCCAACTAGGCGAGTTCTTGCACTGTTACGGACCAACTCGCTGAGTCCTTCCAAAACTTTCCCTTCGATGCCGAAAAACACTTAGAAAATTTTCACCGTTTCGGGCCAACTCGGCGAATTCTTCCGCTGTTACGGACCAACTCGTTGAGTCCTTCCGAAAATTTCCTTTCGACAACGAAAACACTTAGAAAGTTTTTCCACTGTTTTGGGTCAACTTGGCGAGTTCTCCCGCCGTTGCGGCGAAGACTTCCGAGTTATTCCCGAAACAGAATTAAACAAAAATTTTCAAAAACTCTTAGGAAAATTTGAAATCTTTCCTTCTTTCAGTGATGACTGCTACTCAGCAGGAGGTGATCTTACCTCTGTAATTTTATTGAACTTAGCCATTTTAGGCCCGATGCTGATACCTGTTGTGATTAGGAAGGGACCTTCCCATGTGACTGTAATCGGATTTTGCCCATAGAGGTTCAATGCTACAACCAGCAGCTCTGATATCATTCTATCATGTACCCACCCATCCATCCAAGGCAAGGAAGGGTACCTGATGGCAATCTCTGGGGCTTTCACATAAAACTCATGCCACTCATTAGATTCATATCATTAAAAGAGATGTGTGCAGATGGAAAACAAGAAAATGATGCACAGCGGAATTAAAACATCCACACACATTACTCATGCATACAACATATCAACAGTCATTGAATTAATATACTGCAAAAGTAAATATATAGGCATAAAAACACTTATCTTCATTTTGCAACTGCCCCAAGCAACTAGCTATGTCGCTGCAACGTTCCACCCAACCATAGGCTGTTTGACAGCTTATACTAAGTCCGTTCGAAGGCCACCCCCGAGCTGGGCATGATTCTCACAAGGAAAGGGAACATTCCAGCTCATTCACTGCCGATTACTCATTTCATCTCAGCCAAGCCAGTCCACAACTGGGTTTATCAGGCTACATTTGAACCATGGATGCTTATTCTCAAGCTCAAGCCAAAGCAATGGATACCCAAATCCCATACCCCAACATTCTCATTTCTCACACCGCAAGTACAAACATTGGGCATAGATACCATTTACAACAAGGGTATTTTACAAAACAGGGTCCATGGGTTTTTCCCAAATCGTGGCTCACTAAAACAGACTGTGGAAAGAGTAATTCGATTTCAACCCTAGGGAGTAAAAGCGATTTCTCTCCACTGGTTATGATCCTTTCCAATGGCCTAAACAACCTCCAGGAAGACCCAAAAACATGTTTTTCTCTTCCCACTGGTAATCAACACAAAAACGCCCCTTCCCAGGTAAAAGATGAAGGGAAACCCAGAAAAACCATGGAGGAAAACGCCCAGGAAGCTAGAGTTGTGTGAGGGAGCAAGACTGATGGTTGAATAATGGCTTTGAGAGCAATTTCGTGGCTCTTTTTCTTTCCCAAGGAGACAAACACGATTTTCCATGAAGGGTGGCTTGCCCATAACCAAATTTGGACAGCCATGCCTCTCCATTCCCAAGGCATTAACTACCTCAACCAACTCTTGGGAGAAATCAATGGTTGGGTACAAAAGTCAACATGGGTAGTTGAGGGTTTGATGGGTTCTCTCATTAACACTTGGCTTGAACTGATTGTCTCAAGGGTTTGAATGTTTTCCCTCCCAATTCCTTGTGAAATCATGCCCCCATCTCTTTGTTGCATTGCATAGCTAGTTGTGTGTATTTTTATTAAAATGCATATTACATGATGTTGAAGTTCCAATGTGCCTGGCTAGCACGCAAACCATATGCATCAATAAATTGATGGCGGGGCCTTGGCCTTGAGCTCCTCACCATGATTTCATAACAATATTACATCAATTACATTTGAATGTTATGGGGTCAATGATGGGGACATTACAGGGAGATCCGATAGGTTGAGCCTTGTGCTCGTAATCAGTCCTGGGATTCTCTTTCGAGGTTTTGTGGTGGGGTCACATGTAATAAGTCCTGGAGATCTAGACAGGATGAAAAAGGCCTCAGATGCTCTTTAGGGTTCTTGCTAGTCAAGAGACTCTTTTAAGGTTTTGTGACGCACGTAATAAGTCTTGAGATTTCCACAGTATGGCTAGTGATGACGAAGACCTGCAGGTGGTGGGCCTACATCCAGTATGAAAAAGGACTGGCTCTGTAGAACTTCCTATGATGAGTAGATTCAGAGATTGATTGAGATAGTAGCAGCAGTGATGATTATGATGACTTGATGATGATTATCCAGTGACGATGATCCAGAGAAGATGACTTGTGCTAAAAGACCTGTGTCCAGAAATACCTTCCTAGTTAAGAGGGAGTGTTGATGTATATGTAACTTCGGAATGTATTTCACATATATGTATATTGTATTCCTATAGAGATGTTATTATTCCTCTATACAGAAGTGGTTGTATTCCTATAGAGATGTTATTATTCCTCTATATGGAAGTGTCGTCGTTTATATTGTAAGTGTTGTAACTTATACTTGATGGGTTATTAGACCACCTTGTTGGGGTCGGCCCAGTATAAGTCATGTGGGTCAAAGGGTTATTAGACCACCCTATTGGGGGTCGGCCATGTGGGTCAAAGGGTTATTAGACCACCCTAGTGGGGGTCGGCCTAGTCAGCATTATGTTAAGTGGTTAAGTTGAGGTCGACCTAGTTGAGTAAAGGTCAAGTCAAGTTAGTGTATAAATAGAGGGTGTGTCTCTCTCATTTTATACATTCTATTCTCTCACTCACACTTGGGAAAGTGGCGCACTTGTGGAGGAGGAGGCTCTGCTGCTAGGAGAAAACTATCTCTTGTATTCTGGTTGTATCATTGCTCTATCTATCTCTGAGGAAGTTATTGGGGTTTTTCACCTTTATGGTTTTCCCCAAGTAAAATTTGTGTCTCTTGTGTGCTTGCATTATTGTGTCCATGATTGATATGCTGTAGATTTGCTGTACATGTTGTTCTCTCAGTTAAGATCCTAGATCAGATTGAAGTAAATTCTAAAAATTTAACAATTGGCAGGGAGAGGGAGGTTCCTCCAGCTGCACCAAGTGCCTGAGGTGTTCCATATGATGAAATCATTCAGTGTATTGATGCCATGTTGTTGGAACCAAAGAGAAATACCCTATAGCTCCTGAAGGTTTTGTAACGGTTCATTTCCCATAATTTTGTCAGAGAAGAGATTGATTTTTATTCCATTACTAGGTACCCAGTAGAGTTGTTAAATGAAAAAATCCCAAGCTGCTTTGCACAAAGTCCATACTGGGGTTCCCTTTGAAATGGGTTTGATGTCGAGGCATCTGAGATTGTTGCAATTGAGATGTTTCTTCCTTAGCAGATGGATAACTTGGTTGTGTTTGTTTGTACAGGATTTTCCAGAGAATTTTGCCGCCCATAGCTAAATTTGCTTGAATTGGATCGCGAATTTGGAGGCCTCCCGAGAGCTTTGATTGCTTGATGGTGCTCCAGCTTACTAAATGAATTTTGTTGTTGTTATTTTTTCCTCCTATTCATAGGAAGTCTCTCAGGATTTTACAAATCTGATCGGAGACTCCTTTAGGAGCCAGAAAAATGGAGGATTGGTATATTAGGAGGGCTGATAGCACAACTTTGACCAATATAAATTTACCGGCTTTGTTGAGCCAATGACCTCCCCAAATTCTGATTTTGGACTTGATCTTACTAATAGTATCATCCCACATTCCATTACTTGTGCATCTTTGGGTGATTGAGAGACCCAAGTAGATGAATTTGTCCCATTGATGATGGACTTTGATTCCAAGGATGATGCCAATAATTGATGCGGAGGCATTGCTCAAGTCCCAGCTGTAAATAGCGCTTTTGTGAAGATTAATTTTGCTTCCAGAGGCATTGCAATACCGAGTCATATTTCACTTGAAGTTCCGGGCTATGATGGTGGAGGCTCCTCCTAATAAGAGAGAGTCATCAGCAAAAAGGGTGTGGTTGAGAGGCAGGGAGTCCAAGGCTAGATTGAGGCCAGGTAAGGAGCCAGTGAGGAGGTCAGAGTTTAGTTTATGGCTAAGTGAGTCAGCCATAAGGATGTAAAGAAAGGAGGATAAGGGACAACCTTGCCGGATTCCATGGGTGGCATGGAAGAAGTTGGGGGGATGACCATTGATCAAGGGAGCAATCCAGGGCCTTTTTATACAGGTTGAGATCCAACTTATAAAAGTTTTCTTGAATCCGAAATTCTCCATGACTTTGAAGAGAAACAAGTGTTTGACACGGTCGAAGACGTTCACCATGTTGAGTTTGATTAACATACCTTTTTCTTTCCGGATCTTGCTGGAGTGGATGGCTTCTTGTATGAGGATGGCGTTGTCGAGGATTTGTCTTCCTTCAAAAAAGCCTCCCCGATTGTCAGAGATGAGTTTGTTGAGAAGGGGCTTCATTTTGTTTGCTATAATTTTGGAGATGATTTTATATGAAGTGTTGCATAAAGAAATAGGGTGAAACCTGTTGAAGGAGTTGGGGTTCATCTCTTTTGGGATGAGTGCGAGAAAGGTAGAATTGGTACAACCACCGATTTTAGCTTTTGATTGGAATCTCTTGGCCATTCTCATGTAATCGGTTTTGATGTAATCCTAGCAAGATTTGTAAAAATGAATTGAGAAACCATCTGGGCTAGGCGCTTTGTCAGGTTCGAATGACTGAATAGTTTAGATGACTTCATGTTCGGTGAAAGGTTTGAGTAGAGCAACATTGTCCTCTTGTATGATACTGTTGGGGATGTGCTTGAGGAGGAGTTGTTCAACATCTTGCTCTGCGTTGTTGATCTTAGTGAAGAGTCTGGAAAAATGGTCGTATGCTGCAATTTTTATATTCTCATGTCCTTTGACTGTTAGGCCATTGTCAATTTTGATTTCTAAGATGTGGTTTGAGTGCTTCCTGCTTTGCGCTTGCTTGTGAAAAAATGATGTGTTTCTATCCCCGGCCTTGAGCCAGGTGCTTCTAGATTTGAGTCTCCAAAATTTCTCTTCATTTATAAATGCTTGATAAGCTTTGGACTGACATTCGAACTCTTGCTGAAGTGTGGTGTTGTCGGTGGGTTGTTCATCTTGTAAAAATTGGAAGGTTTCTAAGTAGTTGGTCGCCTTCTTTCTGAATGATGAAGGTGGAGGGCAGTTGGACTTGGCCCATTCTTTTAGTGCTTTTTTGGTGTTGCTAAGCTTCTATTCCCAAACATAACTGGGGGAGCTGTAGAAAGGCACCTTCCAGGATTTATCTAAAATGTCCCAGAAGCTAGCGTGGTCCAGGCATTGGGGGCTAAATTGGAAGGGTATCGGGCCGAGATCTTCATTTTCTTGGATCTAGAGCTGGATCGGCTTGTGATCAGATGCTAAATTTGCCATTATTTTAGAGATGATGGTTTGTCCATCCGTTAAGAGGCTGCTATGGACAAGGAATCTGTCCAACCGAGCCATAATGTTTCTTATGCCCAAGTGTTTGTTGGACCAGGTGTAGATCCCTCTTATGGGCTTGATATCGAGTAGATCCCGTCTTTGAATGAGGGCCTCTACTTGAGGTTTGAGAGGGTCCCTTCCAATGATGCCTCCTTTCTTTTCGGCTAAGGATAGAGTGATATTCATGTCTCCAGCTAAGATAAGATTTTGTGGAGTGTATGCATCAAGGAAGTCTTCAAGAAAGTTCCAGCACTCCTTCTTTTCAGAGTAGAGATTGGGTACATACATGTTGAAGAGTGCGATCTGCTTGCTGCTCTGGATGTGAGTGAGCTTAGTGTAGAGCCAGTGCTGGGTGACGAAGGAGTTGTGTAGATGGAAGATATCAGAAGACCATAAGGTAGCTAGACCACCGGAAGCCCCTCTGGCGCTTGCAACAATTCCTGTGTTTTTATTCCATTTTTCTTTTCCAATGGCTTGAACAGCCTTATCGTCAAATTTGGTCTCTTGGAGTAGGAGGATATCGAGCATGTAAAATTTTTGGAGATATTTGACTGCTTCTATTTTTCCTGGACTGCCTAAGCCTCTGCAGTTCCAAGAGACCAGCTTCATTATCTACTATTGTAGGTGGTGGAGGGTCCTCCTCCCATTGAGTCTCCTAGTTTTTTCCCTGCTATTCTAGCTCGGGTATTTCTGCTGAAGGCCATGTCGATTGTTGCTTGAGATCCTTGTATTTTCTCATGTTCTGCTTCTTCTTCCCTTAGATCCTTGCTTGTTTTCCGTTCGAGCTTCTTGGAAGATTTATCGAAGAGTTCTTCCGAGGAAGCAGGGGAAGCCAATGGGATTGCTTTTGCTGCGTCGGCATAGGAGACTTTATTCTTCTTAGGGCTTGGGGTTTTTTGAGGCTGGGGGTCTTTCGGGTCTTCATGAGCTTGGGGTACTGAGTGAGTCTCCTATTGCTCAGGAATTTCTCCCTCTTCTAGGGCTTCTGAGGTATCTTGGGTTTCTGGCATCTCTAGGACTTTGTACCTATTTATGCTATTGGTATCTGAAGTCTTTTGATGATTGTCAGCTCTCTTGAATCTTTGACCTTTTGACACAGCTTTTGGTCCAGATCTGGTGCTTTTTTGTGCTGCTGTCCATTGCTCTTTTTCTTTTCCTGCTTCGGGATCAGTGGGATTTTTCTTGCATGATCTAGCAAAGTGTCCGTATTCGTGGCAATATCTACACTTGAAAGGGATTTGTTCGTAATCTAGTTCCTGATTGTGAGTCCAATCTGCCACTTTGAGGTTTATTGCTTCAAGAAGTCCATGTTCTAGATCCACTTCGACGCAGATCCTTGTGCAGGAATATTGATCTTTTCGGTCTACCCTGTCTATGTATTTTCCGAGAGTGTTCCTAATGGTTTTGTCATGTCCCCTCCTATACTATTCAGCTAGATGGAGAGGATCGTGACGTTAAACCGGGCATTCAACCCCATTAACATTAAGCAAGCATTCAAATTAAATGAATGTATACATATACAAGTGCATAACAGACGTGATGCTAGACTGGGCGTCTAGCCCCATGAAAATTTTAACCATAAGCATTCACATAATATAACAGAGACATATGGAAATGAATGATTTTAAAGAAATTACAGTGGAATATTAAGAATTGCACATCCATCATACATTCAGATATCCATCAATTAAATAATTGCAAGAATATACAGGAGAATACTTATCTTATAAGAGTAGCCCCAAGCAACTGGCTATGCAACTGCAACGTTCCACCCAACCGTAGGCCAGTGTGCTCCTCAATCTCTCAGCACCACTGCCACCCCCCGAGCTGGGCATGACCTCTACAAGGAACCAGGGAACAACAGACTCACACATAGCCAAGCATAAACCAAGATGAGCCAAGCCAATCTACAATTGGGTTTATCAGGCTGCTAGGAGATGGAAAGGGAGAATTGCTAAGCTAGTGAGCTCAACCACAGAGCTATGGGTACCCCTCCTAGATCTATTCAGCTTGGCACTCACAATGCCTACACACCCAACACCAGGAAGTATTCTCTTCACTGCCACACAGTCCCTCAAGCCATACCTTCCTTTCTAGTGCTCTCAGGGTGTGCATAGAAAAGTAGCCAGCCCTCTTGATCTGCTTGGGAGGTTACTCCCTACACTAGGTTTATCAAGCTAATTCTGTCCACTACCACTCCAGTTTCTTGCTCACAGGTTCAGATCCAAAACGGGATGCACTTAACCACAAAACCACCATTGCTGGGCATGAGGAAGACGTTTTCCACAGAGGGATGCATGAGATGGGGTTTCAACTAACTCAGAAAAACGTGGGATCCCACAAAAACGAAAAGGGAAGTTGGGGAACAACCCAGGGAAGCCAATCCGTTTTTAGAAAAACTTCCTTGGACATTCGGGGGCAAAAATGACCTCCATACAATCCCCAAATCGTGGCCCTTCTCTCCCAAGCTACTGTATATGCAAAAACGAACTCCCAGGCATGGAAAAATGTAGGATTTGGATGAAAAACGTGTAGGGAAAGACCCAGCTATCTCCAACTGAGTGAATGAATGAAGACTGCCTGTTCACAATGGCATTGGGCACCATTTCGTGGGTGTTCCCTTGCCCAACAAGCAAAAACATGAATTTTCAGGTTGATGGCTTGCCCATGCACGAAATTGGCTGCCATACTTCTTCATTTCCAAGGCATTAACTGCCTTAACCAATTTCTTGGAAGAATTAAATGATTGGGTGCATGAGACAAAATGGGTAGTTGGTGGTTTATGGGTTTCCCCATTGACACATGGATTAACACCATTGGCTCAAGGGTTTGGATAATTTCCCCCCCTTTCCCTTGTAGAATCATGCTCCATCTCTTTTGTTGCATTGCATAGCTAGTTGTGGGTATTTTTCATTAAAATTCGTATTTACATGGTGTCTTATTTACATCGTGCCCATCTAGCACACGAACCATAGGCATCTATTTCTTTAATTGCCGATACATAAAACGCTAAATCAATGGTGGGACCTTGGCCTTGAGCTCCTCACCATGATTAAGTAACAATATTTACATCATTTACGATTTAATGCGAAGGGGGTCAAAATGGGGACGTGACAGGCTTCCAAAGATTCTGAGTTCCAGCAATGAAGGGGGAGGTGTGGAAGTCTTACCCAGACCGGGACTACGGATGGGATATCTTGTGATGGATCAAAGTCCGGATTCCACTTGTTCATGCATAGTCCTTGTGGTCCCATAAAATATGGTCCATTTCTAAATATTAGCTTCCGATCTTGTTTGTTTTTGAAAACGAAAGCGAAAAAACCTTTCCCCAAGAAGCGTGAGTTTACTTCTTCGGAGATCAGGGGTCTCCAGTTCTTTTGTACCCAAATTTCAGTCGATTTCAGAGAGGGCCACAAGCCTGTGAATTGGCTAATCAATCCTCGATCCAAAAGGTCGAGAGCTGTTCTGCAGGGTTGTTCTATCGGTAGAGCAAGGGTGGGTATCTTGTCTAACGTCCTTACAAATTTCTGCTATGAGGCGGTGAGGGGATTTTTCCCCTGCGCAACGATTAACTTCAGGAAATCTGGCAGATCTGAGGGAAGGGGAGGGCCTCCACTTGAGGCCATTGGGAAGTGGCCGAGCAAGGGGGCAGAGCTTTAGGCCTGAGTGCTTAAGGACTGCACATCATAGGAAAAGATCAAGATTCTCAACAACAGGATGCCCTCGATGCTGAAGTCTTGAGGCTTCCTCTCTCGTCACGTGGTTATGCTGCAAAAATTGGTGCCCAACTAAAAACAATCCAGATCTGCTCGATGCCCTAGGTTCAGATCTGCCCACGATCCCACAGAGTTCTAGTCGAGACCCAAGCTCCTGTCTTGCAATCACTCCCCGTGTCTTAATGCTAAGCTCGTAAATCATAGTCTTTTACTAAACTCTCAAATACCATTAAACAATTTATTTAAACAATATTCTCCAACAACATATTATAAAATCCAACGATGTATTCAGGCGAAGATAATGTAACCGCATCCCACTATACGCCAGAGGATAAGGGTAATAGATTTCGTTAACATCTAGGAACTAAGTTCTAGTTAAGAGGTTTCAACTATCAACGTTGAAGGATGCTCAGCGAGGAGGATGACAGACACAGAGTTCGGAGGCTCGACAAGGAGACAGAGTTCGACTTTGCAGGAGAGGGATGGAGGGAGATCGCCGAATGGAGGATAAACACAGAGTTGAGTTTAGGTTCACCTGAAGATAAATAAATACAGAGGGAAGACGTTACTTCACAACTGAAGAGGGAGAGTTTCTTCCCTCGGCATTCAATGCCCACATAGGGTCCCGATCCAACATGAAAATCACAAGAGAAAAATAGGGACAACGCAGTCATAGATCAAAATTGAAACCCTGGTAAAATGAAGTTGGAAAACATAGCATTTTAAAGAGTGGATCTACGTTGGAACAGAGATACAAGGTTTAACAGATAAATAAAGAAACTGATATCGCAAAAGGAAGGGAGAATCTCAAAGTCAGGATCACTGGGTTTGATTTTCGATCACACTTTTCTTATGAAGAACTTTCACATCAGCGTTGTAAATTAAATAGAGATCCATAATAAAAAGAATAGCACGCTTCGTGGGTGAAAAACTGAGATCTATCCCATGATCCTTTCACATTGGCATTGTAGCTTAACCATAGATCTAAATAAATAAATAAAATAACCGGATTCACTTCCAGCATTCTATCTATAGTCAGAATAATTTGACACGGTAAACATTCAATAGTAAATTTCCAGCATTACAATCTATAGCAAGAATAAATTCAGCAGAAAGTACACTTACTTGGAGAAAGGTATGCCAAATCGGAAAACACAAGAGAGAGGTGTCAATTCTGGCCAACCTTAGAGAATTCGGCAATCACCAGATCTCACCCCCGAGCTGGATCACCACCCCCACTACTGGACTAGCACTACTGCAACGTCGCAACACTCCTACCTTAGATTCTATAACAGTAAAATTGATGGACTTATCAAATAAGAGGGCTCAACAAAAATGCTCCAGGATAATGGTACTCCTTTGCACAACCTCCCTGATGCTCTCTGAGTGCCCCTCTTTATAGTATTTTCCTAGGTCATGTGCAATCACCAACTCAATCTCAATCCTGAGATCCTATTTTTTTGGATCTTTTTGGAGTGTTGAAGTCTCCACTTGGATTGATTGGTTTATTTTAAATTCTTGTGCTATCTCTTGTCCATAGTAGTAGGTGGTGTCCCCTCATTCAATTGATCCTCTCCCATGTTTATTTCTTTTCTTAAAAGTAATAATAAAAAATAGTTTTTGTGCATATCATTCTCACACAAATGTGAATTACAACTTTGTGAGTTTTAATAACTCAAAGAATAAAATAAAATAATAATCTTTTACTTCAAGTAAAAATTGTTTGTTTTGTGAGGGGGTGTCAGAGTTTTTAGCTTCATAATGTAAAAAATAATGGTTTTAAATATGAACGACATATTCATTGCTTATGAAGTTGCAAACACTTATAGAGTTTTGTCTCCATCTTTTAAATATATGTTTTCTTAAGAAATAAATTATTGTTTCCTATTTTTATGGATTTTTATTTGTACATGTATATCATATTTCTAAAATACATAGGTATTTTATTTCTTAACTTTTTATTGTCTTTCTTATTTGAAAAACAAATTGTATGTTGCATAAGTATATAGATCTACACAATACAAAAAATTGATTGGTTAAGTTTAAAGCCCTCAAACATGGTATTAAAGGTTGACTCATTATTTTAGGACTTAAGTGACTTTATTAATTTAAAAAATATATAAAATTAACATTAAAAAATGTGGAAAATATTGGAACGCAAGAACGAAGTGTTATATATAAGTGTATAAATATTTTGCAAGAAATTCCATTATTTTGATACTAAAGGGAACTCTTAACATAAACATATTTATTGTGTTTTAGGGAAAAAATAACATAGCAATGTTAGAAGAAAATGAATTTCTACGAGTTATACATGTTTTTCATAAATAAAAGGTATATATTGATAGAACTTAATTGAAACCATATTTTTCCAATTTATCTAGAAGATCAAAATTATCTCTATGTTTTAACTAGTGTAAAGAACAAAATCACGACTCCGAAGTAAAACATGTTGTTGGACAATTCATAATCTTCACTACAAAGGTTGAAGCCAATTTTTTTTTTTTAAATTGCCTTTTAACTCATCTTGAAACTATGATGATTTAGGAAATTTTCTTTTATAGTTTTTTAAATAACACAAAATAAAATTATAATGCATTTAACCAAATAATTCCTTATCTTTTTCATGGTTTAATAAATCAAAATGATTCTCCATATCTATTAATAATCATCATAACCATATTAAAAAAAATAGGAAAAATAACATACTTTAATAAACTTTTTATACTCTTTCAAAATTATAAATTCTAGATTTGATAAATCTTTAAAAATAGTAAAGATGTGAATAGATAATAAGTTTAAATGTGATCCAAGACAGATGGGGATTAGACTTATATGATTTCGACTCTAGATAAATATCTTAAAAATAGTAGAGATGTGAATAGTTAATAATTTTAAATGTGATTTAGATTTGATAATTTTTTGAAAATAATAAATATTTTATTAGATAACTTTGATTGTGATTGTGATGTTCGACAATTTATAATCTTTGTGACAATATAAAGGTTGAAGATGGAAATTGTTTTTTTTCACTCTTCAAATCTATGATAATTTAAGAATTTTTTTTTTAATAATTTTTTAAACAATACAAAAATAAAATTATAATACTTGTTTTAAATGTGATTTAGATTTGATAATTTTTTGAAAATGATAAATATTTGATTAAATAACTTTGATTGGGATTGTGATATTGGACAATTTATAATATTTGTGACACTGTAAAGATTGAAGTTGAAGATGATTTTTTTTTTTTTAAATTTTCTTTTCACTCTTGAAAACCATGATGATTTAAGAATTTTTTTTTAATAATTTTTCAAACAAAATAAAAATAAAATTATAATACAAGCTCTTCCTATGCTGTCCCTATGCTGTCCCTGCCTGGGGCTGTAGAGAGACTGAAGCTCTTCCAAGCAGAATTAAGCGAAGAGGGTTCCATCGATTCTGCGGTGGAGGGCTGTGAAGGAGTGTGTCATGTGGCCAGTCCTACGGACTTTTCCAAGACTTCTGAGGTATTTATGAAGCATAAATTTATCTTAAGCTTTGATTTATGATGTATGGAAAGCATTAAAAGCGATTCAATAGTAAACAGAGATGGATCTTTATAAATTTTTGTTAGTCTCCTTGCCTTGCCACATAATCTTGAGAGAAAGTAGAAATTGTGGAACAGGATGATTTTGTTCAGCCTGCTTTACAAGGAGTATTGAATGTGTTGAATTCCTACTCGCATGCTAAATCGGTGAAGCACGTGGTTTATACTTCGTCGGTGGCAGCAACCTATCCACTGAATGACGAAGGGGGACTTATCAGTGGCTCCTCTTTGGACGAGTCAATATGGACTTCTGTGGATTTCATGAGAAGGAAAGCCCAACCTTCTAATGTATGTATACAACATATAATAGTGTGAGTAGAATAATTTAATTTGTATCTTAGATATGGCATAACAATAAAGGTCGTGATTATTATGTGTGTAGTTTTATTTCCTGTCCAAGATTTTGGCTGAAAAAGCAGCGATTGATTATGGGTTAAATAGTGACGAAATGGACGTCGTGACAATTGGACCGGGTTACGTGGCTGGAAGAGGGATTATTTCATCATTTCCGTATTCATGCGGTGAAATATTAAGCCCCATTACAGGTATTTTATATATATATAGATATATATATATATCAATCAGTTTTTTAGTTCTCCTCGCCTAACCTTAAAACAAGCAAGCCATGAATAGACAGAAGGGTAATGACAGTTCACTTTTGCTTGAGTTTGGGGAGAGGGTTTGGCTGATCTATTTGGGCACATAAATATCTAATTAATTGGTTTAGTTTAAAACACAAATGACAACTTGAAAATGTTACAGGAGATTACGAAGCCCTGAAATTGAGTGAATCCTTCTTGGGATCAATACCATTAGTTCACATTAACGATTTATGTGAGGCTCATATATTTTTGATGGAGCAACCAAATCTTCCAAGTCGACATATTTGTTGTGTTTCCTCTTTCACTGTTTCTGAGTTAGCAAACTTCATTCATGAACGCTATCCACATTTGACTTTACAATTCAAGTAAGTAATATTTTGCCATCATTCTGGATCCCTGTCTAGATATAATGATTATGTAATTATATCTGACGTAAATTGGGTTATAGTTATAGAGGCGATGGTGAAGATGATAATGGCTTTCTTGTGCCAGTTTCTTCTATGAAGCTTTTGAATATGGGTTTTATTTACAAGCACGCCGTGGAAGACATTTATGATGAGACAATCAAATGGGCTCAATCTTGTGGACTACTGAAATAGATCCAGTTAGATAAATATTTTCGTTGGACTATTACAATTTCTGAAATAATTTTCTTTTCTTCAAACTTCCAAATAAGCTTAATCTGATGGGAAATTCAAATAGATTATTGGGGTAACTATTATATGAGGGTCACTTTAGATGCAATCCTACTTTTTCAAAACTCGTTTCTGATACATAAAAACATAACGCGTTTCTGATACTTAGTACTTGCCATGGTAAAACCCGAGCCTGACATGTCATTGGACATGTAGGTTAGATGACCATAACGCGTACGCATTCTATAACTACAAAATGCATATGCATTATGTAGTTACATAATGCATACGCGTTATGTAAATCTAAAATAAATTTTAAAACACAATCTCGACCACCCGCATTCACCCACGGCGCTTTTCACACATCAGAAACGTGAATTAACTGAATACATCAAAGCTCCTGCACAAGATGGTAGTGTAAGGTAACCTTCAGAAAGGGTTGAAAAGTCCATGGTAGTCCAGGGATTCCTTCCCATTAACATGGCCCGACTAGAATGCCTTCTGATATACTATGTATAAAAGCATCCAGCATCTTCCGATTTTTTTTCAAATATTGGATCCAGTGCAATAGAAGAGATGCATTCTCCTTTGTCAAAGCATGGGAAACACCAGAGGGATTGGCATTCGGAGGAAATAGCTCTGGAGTATCTACTACATCAAGGTGTCTTCGAAAGAATGAAACTAAATCATTAACTGAATACATCAAAGCTCCTGCACAAGATGGTAGTGTAAGGTAACCTTCAGCAAGGGTTGAAAAGCCCATGGTAGTCCAAGGATTCCTTCCCATTAACATGGCCCGACTAGAATGCCTTCCGATATACTATGTATAAAAGCATCCAGCATCTTCCGATTTTTTTTCAAATATTGGATCCAGTGCAGCAGAAGAAATGCATTCTCCTTTGTCAAAGCATGGGAAACACTAGAAGGATTGGCATTCGGAGGAAATAGCTCTGGAGTATCTACTACATCAAGGTGTCTTCGAAAGAATGAAACGAAATCATTAACTGAATACATCAAAGCTCCTGCACAATATGGTAGTGTAAGGTAACCTTCAGAAAGGGTTGAGAAGCCCATGGTAGTCCAAGGATTCCTTCCCATTAACATGGCCCGACTAGAATGCCTTCCAATATACTATGTATAAAAGCATCCAGCATCTTCCGATTATTTTTCAAATATTGGATCCAGTGCAGTAGAAGAAATGCATTCTCCTTTGTCAAAGCATGGGAAACACCAGAAAGAGTGGCATTCGAAGGAAATAGCTCTGGAGTATCTACTACATCAAGGCGTCTTCGAAAGAATGAAACTAAATCATTAACTGAATACATCAAAGCTCCTGCACAAGATGGTAGTGTAAGGTGACCTTTAGAAAGGGTTGAAAAGCCCATGGTAGTCCAGGAATTCCTTCCCATTAACATGGCTCGACTAGAATGCCTTCCGATATATTATGTATAAAAGCATCCAGCATCTTCCAATTTTTTTTCAAATATTGGATCCAGTGCAACAGAAGAAATGCATTCTCCTTTGTCAAAGCATGGGAAACACCAGAAAGATTGGCATTCAGAGGAAATAGCTCTGGAGTATCTACTACATTAAGGTGTCTTCGAAAGAATGAAACTAAATCATTAACTGGATACATCAAAGCTCCTGCACAAGATGGTAGTGTAAGGTGACCTTCATAAAGGGTTGAAAATCCCATGGTAGTCCAGGGATTCCTTCCCATTGGCTTGGCCCAATCACTCGTGGATGCAGGCTGGAGAAACTTTAGAGGGCCTCGTACCCTAATGATTTTTCCACCTTCATCTACTAGGGGAATATTCTTGCAAAGACTGGTAAGCACTTCGAACCAGACGTAGTTATTTGCAGACGAATAGTGCAAAAAATGTATAGCATTTGATACACTAGCCAAATCTATGTTGTTGGAAGAATTTACATATTTCAACAAAGGAGCGTTTTGCAGGTGACTTGAAAATCCCTTCCAATTTTCAGCAATAAAACAAAGAAGTTCAACGTACAGATTTTCAGGCAAGCTTGTCAACTAATCAGACAATCGAATACAGGGAGATAACCAAGCCCAAAAAATTCAAGCTATCATAAAACTCTTATTTATCAAGATAGGGATGGACTATGTGTACATTACGAGAATATAGATGAATGATGATGACAATGATGATGAAGATGGTGATGGTGATGGTGATGGCGATGGTGACGACGATGAAGATTTTGATGATGATGCTGATGGTGATGATGATGAAGATGTTGACAATGATGGTGATGGTGATGTTTAGATGACGATCATGATGATGTTCAGAAGATCATGATGGTGATGATGGTGATGATGATGATGGATATGTTGATGAGGAACCTACAGATGCCAATGGTGATGATGATGATGGTGATGAAGATGATGATGATGGAGATGTTGATGAGGAACCTATAGATGCCAATGATGATGATGATGACGATGAAGATGTTGATGATGATGGTGCTGGTAATGATGATGGAGATGTTGATGATGATGGTGATGGTGACGTTCAGATGATGATGATGATGATGAAGATGATGGTTACATGATGGAGATGTTGATCTGATGAGGAAGATGATGATGATGATGGTGATGATGATGAAGATGTTGTTGATGATGATGATGGTGATGAAGATGATGATGATGAAGAAGATGATTATGATGGAGATGTTGTGTTGATGGGGAACCTAGAGATGACAATGATGATGAAGATGGTGATGGTGATGACGATGAAGATTTTGATGATGATGCTGATGGTGATGATGATGATGATGTTGATGGTGATGATGATGAAGATGTTGACGATGATGGTGATGGTGATGTTCAGATGGTGATGATGATGATGATGATGGAGATGTTGATGAGGAAGGGGGAGATGACAATGATGATGAAGATGTTTATGGTCATGAAGATGACGATGATGGTGATGGTGATGATGATGGAGATGTTGAAGATGATGGAGATGGCGATGAAGATGATGATGATGATGATGATGGTGAAGATGATGAAGAAGATGATGATGATGGAGATGTTGATCTGTTGACGATGAAGATGATGATTATGGTGATGATGATGAAGATGTTGATGATGATGCTGATGCTGATGAAGATGATGATGATGGAGATGTTGATGAGGAACCTACAAATGCTAATGATGATGATGATGATGGTGATGACGATGAAGATGTTGATGATTATGGTGATGGTAATGATGATGAAGATGTTGATGATGATGGTGATGGTGATGTTCAGATGATGATGATGATGATGAAGAAGATGATGGTGACATGATGGAGATGTTGATCTGATGCAAGGAAGATGATAATGATGATGGTGATGATGATGAAGATGTTGATGATGATGATGATGATGGTGATGAAGATGATGATGATGATGATGATGATGATGGAGATGTTGATGTTGAAGGGGAATCTAGAGATGACAATGATGATGAAGATGGTGATGGTGATGGTGATGGTGATGACGATGAAGATTTTGATGATGATGGTGATGGTGATGATGATGAAGATGTTGATGATGATGGTGATGATGATGATGTTCAGAAGATGATGATGGTGATGATGATGAAGATGTTGATGATGACGATGATGGTCATGAAGATGATGATGATGATGATGGAGAACCTAGAGATGAAAATGATGATGAAGATGTTGTTGATGATGATGATGATGGTGATGATGTTGATGATGATGGTGTCGGTGATGAATATGATGATGATGATGATGATGATGGAGATGTTGATGAGGAAGGGGGAGATGACAATGATGATGAAGATGTTTATGGTGATGAAGATGTTCATGATGATGGTGATGGTGATGAAGATGATGATGAAGATGATAAGGATGGAGAAGATGATGATGATGGAGATGTGGATGAGGAACCTAGAGATGACAATGATGATGAATATGTTGATGATGATGATGATGGTGATGATGATGAAGATGGTGATGGTGATAAAGATGATGACGAGGAGGGTATCCACCTTATGTATATATTCACAAATATCCAATTCCCCATAGAACTCTCTCCCTTCATTCACCCTTAATCACAAATCCTATGTGCCTTTATCCCTCCCCCCTTCCCTCTCTATCTCACCTTGTATCCCTCCCTCCCTATCTCTTTCTCTAGATCTGTCCCTGGTTTTGTCCCTCACTCCCTTTACCTCCCTCTCTCTATGTCGCTTTCTCTCCCTTACACCATCTTCATCCCTGCCACCCCACTGATTCCTCCTTCCCTATCACACACACACACACATAACCTCCCACTTTCTTTATCACTCACAACTCCCTCTAGTATCTCTCTCCCCAACCATCAATCTCTCTCTCTCTCTCTCTCTCTCTCTCAAACACACACACACACACACACACACACATATTATGTCCCTTTCCATTCTCAAACCCATTCCCCCCTCCATCCATATCTATCTCCACCTTTCTCCCTCCATCCCTCACCCTACCTTCTCTCCCTCCCTCTCTCATCGCCTGTCTCTCTCTCACCTTCTATCCCTCCTTCATGTTATCTTTCCCTCAACCTATCCCAATCTCTCCATCACTCCCTCTCTCTCACACACTTTATGTCCCTTCCCCCTCCTCTCATACTCTCTCTCTCTCTTTCTCTCTCTCTCCATCGCCACCACTCCCTGCATGTCTCCCACCAACATTTTCTGTCCCTCCCTTCCTATCTTTTTATTTCATTCTATCCCCATATATCTCTCACTCCCTCTAAATCCATTCCTCCCCATTGTCCCTTTCCCTCCCTTGCTCTATGTCTCCCCCCCTTGTATTCATTATTTCTCTCTCACATCCCCCTTGCCTCCATCCATTCCCCCTTGTGACTCAAGTCTCAATTTCAACTTCTAACCCTATACCTCTTCAGAACCTATTCTACTCCTAATAGTGCTCTTAAGATCCACTTCCCTTCACCCCTGTAGTCCATCATGTTCTCATTCCCTTCATCTCTCCCCACTCAAGCTTCCAACATCCTTCTAAGCCCTTGACCCTTTCCCACCCCTATTAAATATTAACCATAGATCCCCTTGACCCTTCCCCACCCCTCAAATATTAAACAAAAATTCCCTTGAGTCTTCCACACACCCTCTTTCTCAAGTATTAAACATGTATTTTATGATTTATATAATGTGAGCGCGTTATGTAGTTATATAACGCATGCGCGTTATGTAGTTATATAACGTGAGTGCGTTATGTACATCTAAAAGTGCGACAATATTTTTGAATTTAAACCGAACGCGCTCGTGTTTTGTAGAGCTAAACCAAGCTGAGTCACTTGCTCGCATGTCAACATTAATCCTATGTGTATGCTTTGGAGTTTGCTTTGGTAATTCTAAACCTGTGCTATGTTAATGAAAATCCAAAGCTAATTGGGTATTTCTTCCAATTTCTGGAGAAGCCTGTGCTTAGCCACTCGTTACAATATGCTACACATAGTCATTATTGACGAAATCTTAGATACAAATAGCATTTTTTCTGCAGATTCCAAATATGTAACTTTTATTTTGAAGTATTAATTTTTCCTATTTTCTTTCAATTTATTTTCTGTCCTACCTCCTTAACTCGTGAAACACAGTGTTAGTGTTTCTTCCATAACTTTTTCAATTCTCGATCATTTCAAAAAAAAATTGTATGGTGCACAAGAGGACACTAACCTCCACGTTCTATGAAAAATCCATTTTAAGATTTTTGCATTAAGACCTTCAAAGGCTCTACCCACAAAAGAGGTACCATTTTCGAGGTTTGATCACTTAGACAATTATAAAAAAATTATAAAATTACTAATTTAATTTTCGAAAAATAATGGCGCACAAGTGCTATGTGTTCTCTACATGCATGCCGATTTTTGTAGCTTGATTCCATCATTTAGGTCCTCGAAGGCTCTACTCACAAAAACATATACCTTATTATTTGCCTGAAAAATAAAAAGTGTCTATTAGGAAAAATGAAACTTGACATAGCTATGCAAATTTTCAATACATAAAAGTTATATATTCGGAAATGTGATTCAATTTCCTACATTTCATCTTTTTTACTCAATGCAAGATATTTTGCATAAATAGCTCAAAAAATCCAAGTAAGTTGAGGGATGCCTTTTCAGTTTTCTATTGCATCTAACGTACCAAAAGTGACCCTCATTAGCTTGCACTGGCCCATATCTGGAAACAATTTTGCTATTTTTACTCAAAATTTTAAATAAATCTTCACTGTTTCTCAACTAATAGACTTCATTCATAAAGGCTATCCACATTTCACTTTACAATACAAGTAAAGTAATATTTGGTCATCAGCTGCATCTCTCTCTTTGTACTTTTATGTATTTATATTGATTCAGTGACGTAACATGGGTTATAATTACAAAAGCGATGGTGAAGATGATAATGGCGTTCTTGTGACAGCTTCTTCTAAGAAGCTTTCGAACATGGGGTTTGTTTTGAAGCATGGTGTCGAAGCTGATTTTGATGAGACAATCAAATGGGCTCAATCTTATGGACTATTGAAATAGATCCAGTTAGATAAATCGTTTTGTTGGACTAATACACTTTTTGAAATAATTTTTCAGTCTTTTAATCAAATTTTGAAATCAGCTTTTAATCTGATAGAATATTGAAATAGATTAATTCTGTGGTACTCTCTGAAATAA
Source organism: Larix kaempferi (assembly GCA_027924585.1). Classification (NCBI taxonomy): domain Eukaryota; kingdom Viridiplantae; phylum Streptophyta; class Pinopsida; order Pinales; family Pinaceae; genus Larix; species Larix kaempferi. The sequence goes on along the minus strand of BSBM01000994.1, from coordinate 19,022,337 downwards.
TTTTGCTATCTTTGATCAAAATTTTAAATAAATTCTAAAATATATTTATATGGAAAAAATTCTGAAACATATTCATATGGAATGGACATGGTTGAAGATTCGACGGAGAAAATGCAATTCATGTTATATACATTCACAAATTTCTTTTATCAATAAAATTTATTTATAATTTTTATAAGTAAATATATATAATTAATTAAAACAGCACTTGAATGCCATTTCATTTGTGAATTTGCCCTATCAATGTGCATTCGATACAGAAGTCAACTTCTGAAGAAGAAATTTGAGTCTACATAACGTAAGAAATAGAGTAATAATCTATCAGGAATAGAATATTTCTCGTTGAAAGAAGGCCATGTGCGATGTTTGTTTCTTTATTTTAAATCAAATGAATTTTTTTATTTAAGAAATAAAAATAAAAAGATAATATCATTTAAGAAAAGATTATATATAGAAAATTTTCATTTTGAGATGTAATGAGTTCATTTCACTCTATCGAATGTTTATTTTTTAAGAAAGTGAAAATAGTTGTTAATTCAATGAATCAATCCACATCTAACATTTACGTTTTAAGAAAGTGAAAATAATTGTTATTAATTTAATGAATCAATCTAATATTTACTTTTTAAGAAAGTCAAACTAATTGTTAACTTAATGAATCATTCAAATACAACTAATGGAATTTTTATTTGAAATGGTTGAATTTTCAAAGTACAAAGAAAATGAATTAATTAAATACAATGAATGAAATTTTTACTTAAAATAGTTGAATTTACAAAGTACAAAGGAATAAATGAAAGTTTAAATCAAATTGGAACGTTTTCTAGGTAATTGAGTAATTTGAAAATCTCCATAATCAGAAAGTTTGGAATTTAAAGAATTTGAACACTTAGAGAAATTAAAAACTCTTAGATAAATAAATATTATTATATAAATAACTTTACTACAACCATAAACATAGTAAATCCACTTTTACAGTATGTTCAACTTTTTATGTGTTTAAAAGTTTAATATATTATTACTTCCTTTGTACATAATATAGTGATCAATTTAATATATTAAAAACAAATATATAAGTAAAACTTTTATAAGTATAAAATATTAAATTTTAATTTTAATTATTATGATAATTTTAAATCTCCCAACCACTCAAGTTATAACATTTTTTTTTTTCCAGCGGAAAAAAGCATATTATTTATATTCATATTTGAAAAAAACAGTACATTGATGGATCGGTCAAAAATTGACACAAATCACTATTCATCCTTCTACAAGCATTTTAGTAAAAAATTGACACAGATCACTATTCATCCTTCTACAAGCACTTCAGTCCTTGGCATTACATCCTACATGATCAAAAATATCAAAATAACATAGATATATTCATCCATTTTCTATTGTCACATTTCTGACCAAATAACATAAATGGCTTCCAAAACTAATTCAGGAAAAAAAGAGATCCATTGTCCTAAATCTCTTCTTCAAAATATTCTTCCCACATAAGATATCCATCTTCTCCTGAAAGTGCCTATTTGGATAAAATATCAACTGCTTGATTGTGTTCCCTATAAATATGCTTGATGTCAATTTCCACAAAATTTTCCATTTCAGTCCTTATTCTGTTGCACCATTGTGTTAATGCAATGATATTCAACTTATATTCACCTAACGCCCATTTTATAGTTACTCTGGAGTCTCCAAACAACTTAAGTCTTGGAAAACCAAATTGATTTGCCATTCTCACAGAAACCCACAGTGTTAAAAGTTCGGCCTTCATATTTGTGCCCAAACCACATCTGAGCCGAAAAGTGTAATAATGATCCTGATTTAAAAATATTTTTCCACCTGCTGCACACTATCCCAAAGCTGCTGCACCATCAAAAAAGATAATAGGATCATTGTAGATCAACTTAAAGTTTCCTACAATCCTTTTTGAGGTTTTTTCCTTCAACTGTTTGTATGTCAAGTAATGGTGTAGAGCTTGTGAAATAACCCCGTCTATATTTGCCTCTTGATCTTCAAATATGCACCTATTCCTCATTCTCCAAACTGCCCAAGAAATGAAAGCTGGAAGTGTGAGATGTTCACCACAGTTTTTAATCCAAAGTCTTAAGCTTGTTAAAAAATCTCGATGCCTCCAAATAGTATTAATATTCAATGTATTACTTACCTTTCCCCAAATATGTAATGTGAAAGTGCAATCCATAAATAAATGTGTAGCAGTTTCTACCCAATTCTTGCACAAAGTACATCTACTTGGACCATACCAAAGAAAGCATTTCAACTTCAGTGGCATTTTCCACGTCCAAATGACCTTGTACCACCACTGCTTTGGAAAAATGCATTTCCTCTTAATAATAGATTTGTATGCAGTGTTTGTAGTCACCATACCTATGCTATCATTCCCTTTCCAGACTAAAATGTCCTCTTCATTGTTTAACCTACATCCAGCTGAATTTAAAGAATTGATATAACAATCCAATTCTGTGGCCAGTTCTCCACAAAGACCTAAACCTTCACCACTGTACCAGTAATTGCCAAAACCCTGGTTCTTCACACTATCTAAGGTTAAAAAACCAACCCTATTTAATACTCCTCTCAGATTATGAGAAATTGTGAATCCATCACCCAATCCTATAATAGGATCCATCCCAATAGAAATCTCTTTCCCATTCCCTATTTGCCAGCAGATATCAAGCGCCAACCATTTATAAATATTTAAAAAAACTCTCCAGAGTGGGGAAACACCCCTGCAAATTTTCTTAGGAGTTCTGAACCAGTGTGAAGTTTTGATTTTAATATACTTGCAGTGGACCACTCTTGACCATAGGGTGTTCCCAAACAGGGCTCTCCAAAAAAATTTTAGTCTTAGAGATTCACTGAAAGCATGTAAATCCTTTATCCCCCATCCACCAGCACTTGTTGGTAATGAGAGCATTTCCCAACCTACCATAATAAGTCCCCCGGGTCCCAACTTACCTGTCCACAGAAAATTGAAAATCAACTTTCTCATCAAATTGATAATGTTCTTTGGGACAGGTAGCAATGAAAACCAGTATACAGGTATGCTGGATAAAACTGCCTTGATCAAGGTCAATTTTCCACCAACTGACAGCAACCGGTATGCTCAATGTGATATCCTACTCTCTAACTTCCTTAATAGCCAATACCAATCTTTTATAAGATAACCATTTGGTTTTAAAAAGAAACCAAGGTAAGTCAAACCCTCATAGGCCACCTCCCATTTGTATGGAAAAATATTCAACATTTCATTCTTCCTGTTGTCTTCAACAAAAAAAGAAAGGAAGTGGTCTTCTGCAGACTAATATTCATACCTGAAGCTTTGCAGAATATCTCCAATATACCCTTGATCGACCTCCATTCAGAAAGTGAATCCATTCATACCAAAAGGAAATCATCAACAAAAAGTAAGTGGGTTGTCTGAATCAACTTATTGATCTTCAGTCCTTTGATGTGTCCCTCCAATTTTGCTTTCTTAAGCATGAGACTTAAGCCTTCTATCACTAGAAGAAATAGAAGGGGGGACAAAGAACATCCCTTCCTGATACCTCTGCTGCAGCTAAAAAAACCAGAAGGTTGTCCATTCACCAGAACAGAAATATTCATTGTGCTTACACATGCCATGATCCATTTGATAACACTTGCAGGAACACCAATTTGAATCAGGATGATTCTTAAAAAGTCCCAATTTACTTTGTCATATGCTTTTTCCAAATCTATTTTTAGGAGAAGTGCCTTTTGTTTCCTCTTCTTAACCGAATGCAAAAGTTCCTATGTGATCCCCACCGCATCATGGATCTGTCTCCCCTCTAAGAAACCAAATTGTTCAAAAGAAATTTTTTCTGATAGTATGGGCTTCAACCTCTCTGCAATAATTTTTGAAACAATTTTATAAACCAAATTGCATAATGCAATTGGTTTAAACTCCCTGAATGTCTTTGGATCACTAACTTTTGGAATAAGTGTAACAAAGGTTGCATTCAGTGCCCCACTGATGTACCCATTTCTTTTGGTGAAATCAACCATCCTCAGAATATCACTTCCCATAATGTCATAAAAGTGTAAGAACAATTCCACTGTCCAACCGTCGGGCCCAGGACACTTCTCCTTAGCAAAACTATTTAAAGTCTCTTCTACTTCTTCCAAAGTGACATCCTTATCCAATTCCGTAGCCTCAACATCATTAAAAAATTTTGAATAATGCTTTGCCACAGTTAACTGAGAAGTTAAGTCACATTTTCCATCCTCAGTGTAAATACTTCTGAAATAATTCTTTGCACCCAGTTGCAAATCCTCCTCACCTGAGATTTCAATTCCATTTGAGTCCCGTAGTTTCCAAATGGTCTTTTTGTTTCTTCTAGCTGAAGCAAAATAGTGAAAAAATCTAGTATTACTATCCCCCTCTTTTATCCACAGAGCTCTACTTTTAAGTCTCCATTCTTTCTCTTCCTTTAATAAAATATTTTCTTTCTGTTCCTCCAGAAGTTTTAGTTTCTCTTGTTCCCCCAAATCTAATGGAGAAACACTTTGTCTAATGTAAAGGACCTGTAGTTGTTCTTCAACCTCCCTCAAAGCTTTATGATCTGTTATCTTCTTTTTGTGAATCCATTGAGATGCGAACTTCTTTAATGCCCACAACCTTTTGCACAGGAAATCCACAGGGTTTAGATCTGAGTCCAAAGTTGACTTTGCCCAAAATTCTCTTACCTTAATACAGAACTCTTACTCTGCAAGTCAAGAATGATTGAACTTGAAATGAAATCTACCCTTCAAAGCCAAATTCCCCAGCTGAAGAAAAATGGGCCAGTGATCTGAGATCTTGTTGTTGCCTACCCAAGACCGATAATAGCCACAAGAGTTCAACACCGAGGATTTAACCAGGAATTTATCAATTCTCTTCATAATGTTCTGTTGTCCTGCTCGTCCATTCGTCCAAGTAGGATGGAAACCAGTATTGCACACATCTACCAAATCAAAATTAAGTAACAACTTTGTGAAAAAATCTGCCAAGCTGTCAAGAACTGTAGTGTTACCCCAAATCTCCCCAGCCAACCTGGTGAAATTCAGGTCTCCCCCAATAATCAAATTTTCAATATCTAAGATGCTCGATTTTCTTAAACCATCCCAAAAACTACTTCTATCCCGATAAGGTCGATAGCAATTGAGTATGGATAATGGCAAATTACTTGAGAGACAAAGACCATCTAGAAGCGAACCCCAAGCCGTCTTGAAAAACTTGAATGAAAAAATATTTGGATCCCTTGCTGCCAACAGACCACCAGAGAGTCCATCTGAACTCACCGCCACACACTCCCAATCCGGAAGCAGATTGCCAATATTTAAAATCACCAAACTATCCATGCACATTGTCTCGTGCAACAATATCAACCCCGGGCCAGTAGTTTTTAAGATATTGGATAGAGCCCTGACCCTAACAGTCCTACCCAACCCACGGATGTTCACATAAAATATAGACATTAGGAAACAGACTTTTGGGGGCAGCCTGCTCTAAGACCCCTTGAATTGTCAAAAGTCGGAACCTCGTCCTCAGTCCTCCTCAGCCACTCGGAAACCGTGAGATAATCTTCTTCCAAAAAACTATCCCTTCTTTTATTCTTCCTTAGAGTGACATTTTGGAAATTTAAGGAGTTAAGGGGATGAACCTCAACATTACTCGAATGATTCTTTGAGTAAATGGTCAAGGGAGTTAGAATCCCCGGATTAAATCCGGTTTTATACCCAGACTCTAAAAGTAAGTCATTCTCCTCTGTGATAAAAATTTCAGGCTCAACAATGTTTTGACAACTATCCTCCCCAACCCCACTAGCTGGGTCCATCACCTCCTTAGAACCCCAAACCCCAGAAGGAGTAAGCCCTAAAACCTCTTTCACCCCAAAAAGCCCCCGTTTAACCTGAGGGTTTGAAAGGCACCCTCCTGGTTTTTCAAAACCCGATTTCCCTAAATTCATTATGGCATCACCAGAAGCCAGTCGATGCCGATATGACTCTTCAGCCCCCACTATAGCTGCCAATTCTTCCTCATTTAGAAATAAATCAGGGGAGATTTTTTACTTACCCGATAAATTCAAGCCAACTTGTGGGCCATTCACGCCAGCGACCACCGAATCACCTCCGTCTTCATCCCTGGTCAGCTCCAAATTCTTCTCGAAATGATCCGACAGTGGAGTGTCAATAGAAACATCTTCAGAAGCCTTAGAAACCTTGTATCAGGGCCTATTAGCTAAAGGGCAAAATGCCTGAATATGCCCTGTATTGTGACAGAGGAAGCATCTGAAAGGTACTTTGAAATAGTCTAGACGCTGGATCCACTGACGACTTCCCCAGCACAACTCAATTTCTGCTGGTAAACCACGGCCCATATCAAATTCCACCATTACCTTTGTGAATCTCCGGTCAAAACCAAACAGTGAGTGTTTGTCCAGTCTAATGAATTTTCCAACCTTGTTTGCTAAACCTATCAAAATTTGCTCAGTCCAGAGTTCAATGGGGAAGCCTGGAATCATCATCCACAAATGCCATTTCGTTTGCTTCTCCTTTAAGGGATCGAAAGCTAGGTGCCAAGGTTTTAAAAACAAGGAACCCTCTTTGAAAAGCCATGGCCTTTTGAGAATGAGCCCAACATGGTCAGGCTTAGTGAAAATGAAAAGCAGTCAGCCGTTTATCAGCATATTAACCCTAGGGAAGTCACCCACAACTAGTGTCCAATTCCTACGAACCCAGTCCAAAAGTTCTCCTTTATCACCATTTGTAAACTCATATTTTCCAACAATCGCTCTGTTGGCTAACATATTTATCCTGTCTAGGTTTGAATCATGAGCAATGTTGTAACTATCCAATCCCTCCTGGACACTAATGGGCCTAAACTTCTGTGACCGACAACATCTCTTCTTCACACTAGCATGGCCATTCTTAACAGGAAGGTCTCCAGTATTCAACCCATGGAAACCTTTGCTCACCCTTCTGTCAACATCCTCCACAAAAAACCTCTCCCCATCATCCAAGTTATCAGAGGCGAAGAATGGGGAAAAAGAAGAGCGGCCTCTTTTGTGTGCCATAGTATACCTACTGGGTAGGTAAAACCCACCGGTGTTGGCCCTTTAGTGAACCGGAAAACCGCTTCCAGATGTCCACCTCCTCCCAACACGTCCCTGTCAAAATAAATCACTTCACATGCCCACCCATGCCTCTAACACGATAGCTACAGTAAAATGCAAGCAGTTATAGCCTACGATCGCTTCGTCACCACCCTTCGTGCAGAAAACCGCCATGTCACCATCGTTCCTGCAGAAACCCAAGCCCCCCATTCTCATCGAAAACATTTACTTCAGTCCATCTATCAATCTAAGAATCAAGCTATAACATCTATTTTATATTAACTTGATCGTAAAAAAATTTAAATTTTTAATTTTTTTTAATTGAATTTTTATATTAAATAAAAATTAAAAAAAATTATTTATTTAAATTTAAATTTTTATTGACTTGATCATATTGTAGTGTGACTCGTACGCCTGCCTTTCCCAAGCATCTCCCTCGACGACACAATTCAATGGTCACGCGCAGTCAATAGTATGTTAAATGCCATAGGACCGGTTATACCATATGCGTCATGTGAAATGTCCAACTACATGGGTGCAACTTTGGAATTTCATTTCATATGTGCTCTTCTAAATAACTTTGTTTGTTTATTGGATGTTTTGAATTTTTATTTTGCTTGTCACAAAAAGTTTTAGTGAAAAAATAATCCCCAATAATGAAGTTTTATGAAAAAAGAAACTTTAATTATAATATTTTTATTAAATAATTTAATTTTCATTAAAATATATCTTTTTATTATAAAGTTTAATTTCCAATTAAAAGATAACAATAAACTCATTTACCCATTGAAAATCGAGGATGGAAAGAAGCAACCTACTAAGAGTGACATAAACAACTCAAATGTGAGGCCACATATAATGCAACATACAAAATTTTGCAAGTTTAACAAGTTGCGTCATAGGTGTAATTGAAATTGTGATATTTTAAAATTTTCAATTAAAAGATATGTTTTTATTAAGGAATTTAATTTCCAATTAAAAGATAACAATAAACCCATTTACCCTTTTTTTTTTGGTCATGTACTTCAAGGGTGTAACAAAAAACCTACTAACAATGACACAAACAACTCAAACATGGCATCTCTCTCATTTATGCATCTAAAGTACATTAAGTGATAAACTTAGGAAACAAAAAAAAGGTGGAACCTAGAATCCTTTCAAGAGTTTAATGTTAGGCCACATGTAATGCAACATGCCAAATTTTTCAAGGTTAACATGTTGCATCAATGGTGTAATTGAAATTTTGACATTTAATTCAAAAGGAATTGAGTTAAAAGGCTAGATAAATATAATATGCCCTTTGTAAAGGCGATTCATTAAAAAACACATTGCAATTGACATTGTAATATGATGTTCTTCATTTCCTTTGTCAAAAGAAGTTTAATAAGGCCATTTTTCCAAGGTATGGACTCTTTTGGATTCCTCAACTATTATTGCATGTGAACTTGCACATACCAAGCTACAACAAATCTTTCACGGAAACAGAGTTGTCTATGTATTATCCAGATGCAAATCTTCTTGTAAAACTATTTTTTTGGCACAATTTTTGCTAATACAAAGTCAATGATGCGATACATTTTTTCCATTCAAATTGACAACCATGGGCTTCAATTTAATTCTCAATGCGTTTTTATGGGGGAGGATCAAAATTTGTACCAACCAGTTCATGCTTTTTGCTTTCTTCTTTGGGCCATTCCCTTTCCCTTGGTTATAAATGGATAAGAAGAAACCACTTTCAACTTCAAACTTGTTTAGAATCATTTTTCCCCATGATTAAAAGTAACTGTTCCAACCAATTACTAAGACTACAATAATAATAAAATGTTACTAAGCTTTAACATATATCAAAATATATCAAAAAAAAATGTGAATAGATACGTGTGAATTTTTTTTAGAAACAAGACCTATAAATTGTAACTTGGAAGTATTCGAAGTGTACAATGTGGGATTGGGAGACTCTCACATTCCTTTATCCAATCACAAGCGTTAACCTGGATCTCAATATCAAAAAAAAAAAAAAAACGATTTCGTGTTTAAGAAAAATCACATAATAGTTTCATTAAAATTTGTTTTTATATTATTATCAAATTTATAAAGAAAATGAAATAACATCTTACCAAAATAAGTAGCTCCAAGTCTGTGGTAGCTAGAGGAGAGCACTTTCAAACTGTCTAGAGAAATGTCTATCTAAATTCCACAGGTCCTTCTAACTTTTGAGGCCCATAAACAAAAAGCAAGCATGTCTGAAATTCCGTAGGTGATGCTTGGTAGATTCGACAGTTGATAAATTGCTAATGCCTGGTAAATTCAGTAACTAATAAATTGTTGATGCTGGGTGGGTATAGTCTAAAACCAATTTATTCTTCTAAATTTGTACCCACCTCTCTCTCAGATTTGCACTTCCAGACTTGAAAACTAACTTATCGTCTAAAGGAAGGGCACAAATGCTAGGGAAAGGTAATGAAAGGAAATGCACAACCCCATATTGGGACAACTCTAGGACAATATAAGAAAGAAAGAACACATGGAATGAAACAAAATCCATCCCCATTGAAGGAAAACTCACCCACCTACTCTTCAATCATGTGGGAAATTTCCCACCCATGACGATAACTCGAGATTGTCAGTAAATATCTAGTTGGACGCATACCATCAGTTGGTAGCGAGGTGGACTGGGGATTCAATCCAGTTTCATGTCACATCAGAGCATGGGTAAAAGTAGCGAATAAGTCTTTTCACATTGCTCCATCCTATGGTTTGTATGAGTGTGCCTTTTGTAACATACCCTTTTTGCTGAAGAAAATTTTATGTTGGAAACATTATGTTAACTTTTATTGTAAAGTTTTATGTTGGACAGGTGTCCAAGGATGACTATAATTTGCACAATATTTTATTATTTAATAAATAAAATAGCAGACAAACACCTAAGGGGACTGTTGAAAGAGTGGTTACTGACCCACTAGGTGGAATGGAATCTGGGGTAGAAGGCAATGGACAAGTGGAAGCATCATGATGCAACTAACTAGCTATTGGTATGGGACAACTCCCTTGAAATGTGGTCATAGTGCCCTGGAAGGTGGGACTAGAGCTTGAGGCTCATTTATTCCAAACTGACCACTAAAGACCTAAGCAGTCTATATAATAGCCATCAAATTATGAACTGAGGTTCATCACTTTTCCCGACGAGGAAATTTACCTTGGGGTTTTGCTATGTTTGCACCCAAGAGATTTGATGAGGGGATATGCTAAGTTTTTGATCATGTTGTGAGTCTTCCAAACTCTATTGAGTTCAGGAGTTTGACGCTAAGTGATGAAGGCATGTTTTGAGTACAGGAGTTTGATGCTGAGTGCTGAAGGCATATTTGAGTGCCTTGCTTGTACACAGATTCCATCTACTTAGTGTTTCCGTAAGCAGGCTCGGGGGTCCACCAGAAGCAGGAGTTTTGCTGCTTATTTTGGAAAAAGGTTGGGAGGAACAGGCCACCTTGGGTGTTTGTCAGCCCTATCTTCATCTACAGGTTCTATTTATTTATCTGTCATTAAGTAGTTAAATTCGTTTATTTGCAAGTATTTAATTCCTATTTGCAGAATGTGTTCTTGTTCAGATGCATCTATTTTCAGTTTCTAAATCTAATTAAGATTGTGAATAGTAATGATCAATTGAATAAATATTCTCTGCATTTTTCCCCATGCTAATGGATTTGCATCGTACTCTAGTACATAGAAGAAATTAATGAAGATAATTTGATAGGCATATTTGCCAATTGAATGAGAAGATCAAACCCTATTATATTTCATTAGTTTTTCTTATCATTTATATTCTGTAGTATACAGTAAAAATTATGTGTTTTTCCTCCCTCATTATCCCTTTCATCAGTATGAGGTTTGAGTTTTACTATATTTTTATTTCATAAACATTTCTTGAAATAACAGCTGCAAATTAAATAATATCTTTTAGCATTTGATTGCTTTTCTATTATTTTTTACAGTCATAGAATAGACAAGGGTTTTTACACTTCTATTTCCTCTTTTCAATTCTTACAATAATTCTATTCTATTTCTCAAAAATAGTTTATTTCAAATTACTACAAGTATTAAGTACAAACACTCGCAACATATATCGATTTCAAAGAAGGAATATAAAATTATCTACTCATATCACTGTGTAAACACACTATTATTATCATTTATAAACAGTTTGCCAAACATTCAACACATGGCCGAAAACCCTAGCACATACAATCTATTTATTCATTTATCTTTCTGTAATAATATATTTATCTTTCATTCTATTTTATCTACGATAAAGAATCATTGCGATATACAAGTAGGGTTTCATTTTCAAACCTAAGATTTTTGACATATTCATATCCTAACTCATTAAAGCTTAGAACATCAACTATTAACTTTTAGTTAATAGTTAGTTAAGAAACTGGTCACGATTCTTTTCTTAGCTGAAATCAAAATAATGGATTCTGGCTCACGGCCATCATATTAGTTGACAGACAATGATAACAAGAGACATTCTCAACTGCAAAACATAGTTTCGAAAACACTTAACATATATTTTCCTTAAGACTAAGAACAAAAACATTTCGGCAACATTTGATTGTACATTATCACTCTTCAAGTTGAAAACATAACAGAAAAACCATAGGAATAACACACTATAAACATTCACTTACAGAAGTCTAAAATATTGTTTTAATAACAGTAGAACCATACCGAGAACCACATTTCTGAGTTAAAACAATGTTCTCAGTAGCTAAAGAAAACTACCATATCAAATGAAGTATTATGGTTCGACTCTAAGCTCAAGGCTAAACCCTTGGCTTCCCTTTTTACTATCCACAAAAGCACAATAGATAGGCAACACCAAGTTTCGTTTCCTTCATGCAAAATGAAGCAACGCCCATAGAACTATATTCATAACACTTGCTTGAAACACAATTCTCTTACACAGAATAACTCACAGCATCAACCACATGAACATAGGTGAAGCGAGAACATGAATCCTTTCATTTCTAAGAGCAGAAGAAGGGTGAAACCCTCTTCTAAGTATTTTTCCTCATGGGTTATGCAATGGAAAAATATTACTACTAAAACAACGACAATAGGGTCGAGAATTCATTCTCCCCAAGATACCAACAGTACACAGGTTTTGGATGAAGAACCACGGGGGGTTCACTCAGTGAACTTGTTACATAGCACGACCATTCATAGGATATTAAAGAATATCCCTAATTTCACTAAATATTGGACAACTCCTCCTAAAATTGTATTGTTGAACCCCCCTCCTAATATACCTTTCCAATTAAGAAAACCCCAACTTTCACCAAATATTGCACGTATCTATTTTTATCAACCCATTTTTAATATCCCCTTTATATCATATTATCAAGTTGTAACAAAAAGGAAACCTTACGCATCTTAGTATAAGCAAACAACATAATGGGGAGGCCTCCTCTGAAGCAAAAACAAAATGTTATACATCTGAAACATTGGATGGATGAGCAAGGAATGAAAAGCTCGTGCGATATTTCAAATTGGAATGACAGTAATGATAAATGGATAGGCTAGAAAGTTCTTAACACTCATTAAAAACTGATGCCTCTTTTGAATGAGCTACACATAGCCTTGGACGGTTGTTCTCCCAGTAACAAAAGAGAGGATTCAAGGGGCTGCAGTAAGCAAGGGTACTCCGTAAAAGAAGGATACAATTCAGAACTACAAAATCTTCCTCTTCCTCGGAATTCCAGGATGTGGAAGTATGTGTGGAATCCAAATGGCATTTCCAAAGTTAATATAATCAATTCCATATTCTAGTGCATGACAAACTATTAACTACTAATATTTATAGTGGAGAGGACTTTCGAGCCCTTCTAGAATATCGAACACAAAGGAAATTTTCAAATAAAACCTCTTCTTAAAAGAGTTTGGAATATTCTCCCCAAGTATCTTTGCTCGAACGTGTGGTTATCTAGGAATGACACTATTTTTCAAGAGCAGTGTGACAACCCTTGAAGAATAGCCATAAAAGCTCGCAGGCTATTAAAATATTACCTTCAAACTAAGAAGGCTTTAAATCAAAATATGCAATAGTTAGATAAAAATGAAAGGGACTAGTTAAGGGATATGTTGGAACCACCCTCTTTGCAAAAAAAAGTCATCATATCTCAAGTAGACAAGAAATGGAAATTGAAGTTGTTCAATGATGAGTTCCAAAATGGGAAAATTACGTAAATAAAAAGCATCATGTTCTTTGATGGAGCCTCAAAGGGATACCCAGGGGCTATAGGTGCAAGAGGGATACTTTTGGATCCCAGTGGGAAATAAGAACTACATTACGAATGAAAACTGGGAAAAAACACAAACAATCAAGCAGAAGCTACTGCTCTTTATCAAGGCCTCTTACAAGCTTGTCTTCTAGTATTAGAATGCCTCGAAGTGTTTGGAGACTCATAAATTATAATCAATTTGGTTCATGGTGTCACCTCTCTCAAATACATCACTCTCACTAGATGGATTGACAGAATAAATTATGAGATCAAGAACCTCAACACCCTCAATTTCTTCCATGTTCTTCATCATCAAAACGAGAAAGGTGATGAAAGGGAAAACAATGCCACTCGAAGTAATGAAGGGTATCTCAAAATAAATGAGACCATCTCATTAAGCCATATACCGTGATCCTTCTTTGAATAAAACATCCAACATCAAATTGACATGTGCAAATGGATAAGAGGCAGAGCACAATATATTTAGCATAAGTAGGAGTCCTAAAGCCTAAATTCTTGATCTGAAGGTAATAATGTTAGTCCATATTATTCACCACACCTTTGGGAATCATTCAAAGTTAAATGTAAAGGTAAGCTCCATCACTTCATGGCACATTAAACACAAATTGGAACGAGGATTAATAAAGTGTACTATTAATAATTATGATGTTGTCAATTTCCGGTAGCTCGTTTGGTTAAGGTGTGGGTCTCATCATGGTTTCTTAAGCCAAAGGCCAAATTAGAGAAATTCTAGCAAACAAATAACTATAATGTTAAAACCATCAATTTTATTTTATAATAAACATTTATTAATTATAATTAGCATATATTAATTTTAAAATTGTTTTATTTAATTTTATTCTTTATAATTAAAATTTTTGTTTATATTTAACAGATTTTATTTAATTTTAAATTATTGTGGAATTCAATGTTGCATCCGAATTTAAAACTTTAATTGAGTTTTAGATAATTTTGATATATTTAAAATTAAACAAAATTCCTTATCAAATTTTGAACAAACGAAATAAATTCAAATTTAAACAAAATAATACGATTAAGATCTTAATATTATACAAAATCCTATAAGCATAGTAATATTATAAATGAAATTTGAATCATTAAAAAAACTGTGCTCATCCCTAAAATTTAATACATACTATTATGACGAAAAAAATTATTTTTTCTCCAAAACTAACTTATTCAAACTTCAAACAAAGTATTATGCTGCAAATGAAAAAGCCTCCGATGTAGGGAAGGATAGCAATGAACTCGATGAGAACGTAGGAAGGATAACAATTAGACTCGAAAATTGGAGCATAGACGTAGTTCTACTTTTTTTGAGTTCTCTCTCTGTCTCTATTAAATTCACATTTTAATTTCCATTTACAAGCCTGATACGAGATATTTGAAGTCTGAACTATCGATTCAATGACAATATCGTGGGTATCCTTAATTTTACGGCTATTTTATGACAATCCCTTGCCTGCAAGAGGCATATGGCTGGATGGCAGAGCGATCACCCAATGCGTACAACTCATGGAAATGCCAATGATCCTCCTGGGCCTTATCCTGCTGCTAATGATCCTCCTGGGCCATTATGTTTACAAACCTCTAAATAAATAGTAGAAAAATGCTGTGTATCCCAAACTATTTTCATATGTAAAAGAAATTCCAACTCCTACGGAGCACAATATTTCAGACAAATTTCCCCAATTTCCATTATATACCTGAAAACTTCTCCACAGGGGCACTTAGCATTTCCAACGAACTATTTTTAGTTAGCAAGAAGTAGCTCTCCCTCTATAAAGAATAGTTGGAAGTGAATTCAGGTTTATATCCGCCCCCTATAAGGTATGGTATCATTTCCAATGGATCGAGAAATATATCTAGACTATCACAGGGTTTATTTGGAAGATATATTGACCCACTTTTTTTATTGGGTTGTAAAGGTGTCTGTCCCTTTTAGGAGAGGTATAGGAAAAATGGGATCTTAGCCTTGTAGCTTTAAGGAACTGGGTTTCTCCTTTGAGGAACTGGGAAACCGGGACCTCCTGATCTGGCAATATCTCGACTTCCTAAACTCTCTTTGTGTGCTCTTCTCATATCTACATTGTGGGAAAAGGAACTTTTAAACTACGAACTTAACTACATGTGTTCTCCAAATAGTATCTTCCCGCATACAACACTATTATTCGATGGAACGGATAACCAGATTAAATATGGGTAAACGCTAACCATTTCAGATAGTCAGAAAGGAAAGTATTGGTTGGAAAATATTGGCTAACTAGAAGACATGCTTCTTCTACAATAAGTTCTCATATATTTATTATACAAGTCAAGGATAAAGAACAATAATAACTGTTGAAAGCCGTGTAGGGCTTAAATAAAATCCAAAACAATAGCCTATTTTTTTACAAGTGGTTTTAACAAAGGTCTAAAACCGAAAACAAGAAAGGAAACCTAAAGACCCTATTATACATTATATAAATCCTAGTGGAACTATATAACAACCCTATAGCTGAATTTTTAAGAGCAGACTACAATTTTCATATAGAACACAGAGAAAAAAAGAATTCACTTACCCGGGAAGTTGCTCCTTTTGTATGCGGAGAACCCAAGAGCGCCCAAGTTGAATCTGCGTTTTCAATAAACAGTGAAGACGTTAACACTGTCATATCCAAATATTATCTTGGACACAAATTCTTTACAAAAAAAAGATTAGGTTTTATATTATGAATTAAGAAGTATTTGCGTTGGATTCAAGTTGACCTACCAATAGAACTCGTGAATATGACTGGACACAAGTTGTGTTGTATCTACAAAGGCTGCCGAAGGGAGATATGGATATGGAAGGATATGACCATGGTTGGCTTCAAACTCCAGCCAAACCTATGTAACAAATAAATACAAATGAGTTAGCTTGACGAGGTATCATGTGAACGATACGTGAATAATATATCTGGAGACGAAAAACTTATTGCAAAACTATTACCTGCGAGAGAGTGTTCTTTTCTGTATTTTGCAAGTTAAAATCATCAGTTCACGAATAATTTCGTAAATTAAAAACATGAACCTCCGTCCTTCTCCATCCTAAAATCCATGCAGAGGAAGTCAACTATGTGTATGCTAGAGTTGGCATCGTATTCCATACCAGAGATGGTATTCCTTCTGTGTTGAGTCCTCGCAGAGGAAGAAACCCAATAATCAATTGGCGCATTTGTAAAAGAAGAGCAAGAACTTTACAATATTTTTTGAACATCGAGGTCGACGCCTTTATGGTTTAGGTACTATAGTTACAGATGGCGAACTATGGAACTTGCATGGGATAAAATACCAAGAATTCCATTAAAAAATCTTTGTCAGTCCACCTAAACCCTGTACTGGTTAATCAATGCTCCAGTTGTAATGTTTAGTGGTGTTGGTGCCAAATTATTGTAGGTTTACTATGTGGTGACCTAACTCACAACATAAATACATTGGTAAATACCACGAGGATGCTGGATAATTATTACTAAACATTATTATATGATATCATTAGCAAACGATCCAATTTATAGTTTATAGAGATGTGGTATCAAATCATAAGGAAAATCGTGATGTTATTATACATGTAGTATTAGTCCATGTGGTTATGAGAATTAATGCATTCCTTGGGAGTATAGACCAAAGTTTGGAGAATTCTATAATATATGAGTATTATAATAATGGAGATTTTGATTATATTTAAGGTTATGGAATTGATTGTTAGTTATCTATATACTTGGTAATGTATAGTGTTTTTATGGTTTAATTAAAAATGTTAAATAACTAAATTATTGGAATCTATGAAATATTTAAGGTTGAATTGCCCTTTGAAAAATTAAAATAAACAAAAATGGTACGAGGAAAGCATGTTATTTGTATTCATTCCCATTAAAAGCCAACAATAATTTCGATCATGTCGGCAATGCAGATGGCCACAATCACTTTAAATTAGTTCTTAGTGCGAGACCCATTATAATTTTATTAGATTAATATTAATCTTTATATTTTTATACTATCATATTTCATTAATATGGTAAATGAAAATGGGTCTATTATTCATTGGACAATAAAATGAAAAAATATAATATTTCATTTTAAATCTTTATTAATAAAAGAATGAAAAAATTATAACAATTTTAATCCAAAATCTTCTAACTAAAATTATCACATTATGAACCTATATCTTACTCTCTCTAACTTTCTTAGAATTGACCACAAGGTGTGTTAACATCTTTAACGTGACATCAAGTGTAGAATTTGGAGGTCAAATTGTCATAATTTCCAATCATGAGGAAATTTTAGCACACCTGCCATAGGTTCTATGAAATTGTCAAAAAATCATATTTTATATGAAAGAGAAACATATTTTATATTTATGTGAGCTTGTTCAAAACTTTTTAGTATATAAGAATATGTCCATCTTGAAAGTTGTTATAATGTTGCAAGCTAGCATTAACAGCGCATAGAATCCCCCAATCCATGGCGTCGATTTGCATAAAGGAAACCAATTTGGCATTTGAAATTAAGAGCCAAGACCATAATTAAGTCAGAAACAAATGCAAAGATTCAACCAAGTCAAACATTTTCCTTAGATTAATCAGTTACTACAGGAACTTTCATAATGAGAGTAAATAGTAAAACAAAAAGAAAGGTTAACATGGCTTAAAAAGGGTAAATTGTATTTAGGATTTTAACAAGTTAGTTTTATTGTTTATTTCATCGATTAGACTAATGAAAAACTCAATTGAAACAAATATTTTTTATGCATTGAAACTTGAAAAAGAATCCTGCAATGAGATTTATTATGACAAAATAGAACAAGCCTGGAGAGATTACTTTTCCATAGGTAGGTTACCCTTCATCCTTAGGCACTTGGGATTGACTAAAGGAGAAACATTAATCTATTAAGGTTGTCGAAACTATCAGACACTTTATGGGTTCAACTCAAGTTCTTTTGGTGGTTGCATTCATTCATAGCCTCCAATATTGCTTGTCATAGTGGGGAACTGCTAAGTCGAGATCAAGTTCGAGATGTAAGCCCCTTAAATAATATAGAACTAGAAGAGGTGACTATTAACACTAAGAGATAGTGGCTAGTAACAGGTAGTAAGATTTTACCTAGAATCTTTGCTCGTCATGCTCCTTATAACCAGCATTACTAGAAGTGATAGAATAACCATTTATCAATGGGTAAAGAGGATTGCTCATGTTGCGAGAGGAGTGGAAAACCAACAAGCTCATCAAGGAATAGAATTATGTTGGTGTGGAGAATCTCTAAAACATATTGTAATGTTCATGGCTTGTGTATGTTTGAGAATATTTGTAACAGGTTTAATGTTCATGATTGCTGCAACTTACATTTTTTGTTGATTAAATCCATGTGACAGAGTGGAAAGGGGATATCTTGGCATTGGAATGTATTTGAAAAAGATGTGACAAAGGATGAGAGTGGGGTACTTGAAAATCCTACACTGAAGAAGCTTGACAACCGTGGACTATTCGGTTTTAGTTTTTTATTATATATTATGCATGTCTTTCCAATCAAACAACAAAATGAAGATCGATACATAAAATGTCACGATATTTAAAAAAAACCATCAAGCATTCTTTACATGATATTGTACATTTGATGAGTAGTTTAGTGGTGGCCTTGACATATGCCGCAAGTGGTAGCCAACCAAACACATAATAGCGAAGCATTTGCATTAATCCTACTGTCAAACTAGTAGGCTATTCCTTGTGCCCTAACCCAAGAAAAATGGTGTCACTCTGGCGTGGGACCCTCACGCCAATCGACATGACACTCATATCCAACAACATAGGATAAACATACATTAACAAACATGTTGCACTTCAATTATATGAAAACAAATGCTTGGCACTTCCAACATGTTTCTAGCTAACTGTTGAATTCTTCAACATGCAATCACCAGGGCCAGGCTAAGTGTCATGTGTGAGTGTGCTAACAACTAGATGTGGGTTACTTAATATTTTGCTGGTGCTTTCTCCCAGCCCTTTCCACTGTAATTCATGCCTATGGTTTCATGCAAATGTAATGTACCCACCCTTGGACCCAATGCAAGGGAGGGAACATGGCACTAAAATCTGGGCTTTTACATATGCTCAGTCCATTCATTAGGTTCATACACATAAAATCAACAGTGTGCAGATGTAAATCAAACAAATATGCACAGCGAAAATAAACTCATCCATACACATGTTTTCATATGCACTCAATATATCAATAACAGTCATTAATTTAAACACTGCAGAGGTAAAACACTTAGATGGAAAACACTTATCTCTGTTGTGCAATTGTCCCAAACAACTAGCTATGTCGCTGCAATGTTCCTCCCAACCATAGGTCTCTTCCTAGCCTGTATTCTTTCAACACTCAGAGACCACCCCCGAGTTGGGCATGATATTTACAAGGAAAAGGGGACATTCCAGCTCATTCACATCCAATTAATCATTTTGTCTAAGCCAAGCCAGTCCACAGCTGGGTTTATCAGGCTACATTGGAACCCTGGGTGCCTGCACTCAAGCTCCAGCCAAAACAATGAGTTTACCAACAGGATGGCCATGGGTTTAAGCTTTCCCCAAGTCGTTTCCATCCAAAAACGAATTGTGGGATGGGGAAAAACATTCACAGGGAGGAAAACATTTTCTCCCCAACTCTCTCAGCATTTAACAGCAGAAACGGTCTCTATGGAACCCCAATTCCATTCCCCTTCTCCCCCACTGGTATACAATACAAAAATTCCCTTCTCAACTGGGAGAATGAAGAAAAAACACACAAACATGGCTGGAAAATGCCCAGGTAGCTCCAAACTCGTGGGAGAGAAAGGCTGGTTGATGGGTTATGGCTTGGGGAGCAATTCATGGCTCTTTTCTTGCCCAAGAAGCAAAAAACGTTTTTCCATGCAGGGTGGCTTTCCCATACTCGAATTTGGACAGCCATACCTCCCATTCCCCAAGGCATTAACTACCTCAACCAACTCTTGGCAGAAATCAATGATTGGGTACAAAAGTCAACATGGGTAGTTGAGGGTTTGATGGGTTCTCTCATTGACACTTTTCTTGACTTGGTTGGCTCAAGGGTTTGAATGTTTTCCCTCCCAATTCCTTGTAAAATCATGCCCCCATCTCTTTGTTGCATTGCATAGCTAGTTGTGGGTATTTTTATTAAAATGCATATTACATGATGTTGAAATTCCAATGTGCCTGGCTAGCACACAAATCGTATGCATCATTAAATCGATGGCGGGGACTTGGCCTTGAGCTCCTCACCATGATTTTACAACAATATTACATCATTTACATTTTAATATAATGGGGTGAAAATGGGGACATTACAGCAAACTCCACATGCCACTACACCGAATCTAGGCGTTGCATCAATTCTTGAATTGCTTTCCAACAACTGTAATAGAAGTTGAGAAGCTGAGCTCCATTGAATAAATAGATTCATTAGTAGTTGTAACATGTCAAAAAGGATTTGCGGGTATAGGTACATGAGAGGAGGAAATAGTTTGCTTTCACACATAATTAAACTAAGAGTTGCTTCATAGAGTCCGCAAGATTCCAAATTGGGATTCTAAAACCAAGCCAACTTTGAAGTGGGATCCTGAATGTTGTCCGATGCATCTCACATATGTTCTTTTGAATTATGATTCCTTCTTGTGGGAATCCAATCTAAGAGAGAATGCAGTGAATACAATGATTCAATCATCCCTCTTAGTGGTCATGCTGCTTCAATATTTAGTGAAAATAATTGGTAATTGTTTCCATTCTATTTTCATGAAAAGCATAGGGTAAACACATTTGGATTTTAATCTCTCAACATGTTTCTATCTACATCCACAATAAAAGTTAGCAACAGTGCAACCAATAATAAATAAGCTACAACAACAAAATGCAAACCTACAGGCATAGCTCAAGCCTCAACCGACCCCAAAGGAGGTGGAGTTATAAAATAATGTTGAGGAGTTCCAGAAATCATTCCAACAAGCACAAGAGGATACTACGTTTAAAATATTTACCCTCCATACTATACATCTGTATTAATTTGATTACAGCTATGGGAAAACGAAGCCATGCAACAACAATTTTTTTCATTGCATTCTTGTCACAACGGTTAACGTAAAGACTGAAGAATGCAGTGAGTTTATGTTTAGTGGTAACTATGGAGATGAAAAATTTTCTACTTTATTGAATTCCATGGGGACAAGGCCAGATGTTTCACATGTATCAGATTGGTATGATTCCCATGCCGAAGCCAAGAAGGAGAAATTTGTTGTGAGTAATGCATCGTGATCCTTTTGCTAGTGGTAATTTGGAAATGATTGTTCTACAAATTTGAATGTTGTAAACACATATGTTTGGACAGGGGTGAGTTGACTTTGTAGAAATTAACCTATTATCGATGCTAGTCACAGCTAGGAGGAATTATTTCCTTACTTGATTACTTGTAAGTAGAATTCGAAATTGGTCGATGCAGTACCAACAACTGCATGTGATCCAAGGTATGCAGTGATATGCTCCTCTTTGAAATTGCCACAGTACGAGAATTTACACATAGCTCTATTGCAAACTGATGAAGAATTTGCCATCTTTATAGATTATAGAATCCTAATCACGACTAGAGAGGAAGTGGTGAGGTAGGGGAGGTGGTGCTTTAGTCGTGGCGCATGAACAAAGCGCATGTCACCGCTTGATAGAATGGCCCGATGAACCAATCAATGCAATTGCCTAATAGAATCTCTAATGCAAACAAGTAAATGATATCATCAATGGTATCATTAATGACTCTCAAATTTTTGGTTGGCCTATGTTAAAACTTTGGATAGTACTCATTTATGTACTACCTAAACAAGCAGGAGCCTGACAAAAAGACATCTAAGTTGTCAACCAATAACCTGTGAGATAAATTGTGGGTTAAACAATTTTATATATACAAAAAAAAAAAAAAATTGGTTTTAAAGTCAAAAGTTGATTAATAGAAAGTCAAAGCAAATTGATTACAATAGTTACCCTGGCCTTCAATAGGGACTAATAATAAATTAACCCTCCTACTACTAATATATGGGGGAAATAGTAGTTAAATATGAACAATTTGTGTTGTTGCACAATCTATCTATAGAAAATATTATTATGTGAATATTGACACAAGTGTAAGCCAATTTAGATAAGCTAGATTGTGCCTAGAATAACAATCTCTATATTGTCATTACTCCACTAGTTGCGTAAGCGAAAAACGCGAACAAAATAATATAATTATGAATATGTAAATACATGTGGAATTTGCTCAACAATTTTCATTTAAAGGTTGATGTTTTTTGTGGGAACGTTACAATATTATACTTAAGACATGAGTTTATAAAAAAAAGGACATCATGACAGTAATCTAGAAAATAACTATACCAAATCCATACAACTTTACATAGCTATGCAAACCAACTTCAACAAATTAATATAGAGTCAAATGTCCAGATCTTATGATCATGGTATAGTAGTTTGTTGTTCAATAGGATTTATCACGAGTTAGAGTTTGGGTAATACTTCTAAATTGACATTTGAGGAAACAATTGTACAATTCCTTCCTCGAATGGATTCTTAGGTGATCTTGAAAGTTGAGTCTGACATGATTTTCCTTTATGAGGTCTTGTTGCTAAATTTGTGTGTTGTTTCTAATCCTTATATCCATACCATTAAGAATAGCTTTAGAATCACTTGTGATTCAATGCTACTCAGATTTGTTAATTACTTCTTGCATTTAGATCTCTCAATCCCTACTACTTGTTTTGACCACAACAACATTTGGAAGACTATCCAATGTGGTTGTTTTGTGGATTTTGGAAGACTACACTTCCAATTGATAACAATCACATAAAATATAGAAATACTAATCCTTCATTACCTCAATTCCATTAACAATTTAAAGATCCATTAACCAACCAAGCACATGAGCAACATGAAAACCCTTCAGTAGAGCACTTCCATTGAAGCCATCCTACATCATGATTGAGTATCCCTTGTCCATCAAACTCAATACCTCGTGCCCTTGTCTCTTGATTTTCCCTCTGCCTCCCCTCCACCACTTCTACACGAAATGTAATAAAATATACCCTAAATATTTGTATTTCCATATAACATAATTAAGTCCCCTTGGCCCCTTAATACAGGGAAATATATTTTCTCATTTCCATATCATAGTTTATTCCCCAATATGAATGGACGTGATAGGATATTGCCTACCAACTGACCCCCCCGTGTGAAGAACAAGCCTCGGAGAATTTATGAAGTCTCGGCACAACACATCCGAAGGTTCAATATTCATCTAACCAGAGTAACAAGGTAACCACCGAGGCTTAACGGTCTTATTGTAGTAGCCAACCATCAACACTTAAGCTAAGGAGTCAACAACGAGGTACCTGCCATTCATTACGAATGTGGTTAAAAACAAATAATTTATGACAGAAAACATCACGGGTGAACTACTAAGCAACTGAAATTTCTCAAAGCAGAATGGAAGATGCTGGGTTTTGAACCGAGAACCTTACCGATAAGAAATTATCTACGAATTGGAATACCACGACTTTTCAACCATTACCCTCTTTCTTTGTTGCCAAACGTAAGAACAGAGGCACGAAAACTCTGAAGAAAATCACCCAACGGACAGGAAAAGCCAAGCATCAAAACAACTGTCACGAAGAGTTATCACTCACACCCTAGAACTTTTAATTCAATCTACCACTGGAGTACACCATGAAAATGCCATTCTTAAGCTTTCAACAGGTCATGCTTTCGAACCACGGGCACTCCAAAGATAAAAACCAGTTAACAAAGCCCTAAAGACTCTCGGCCTGTCGGCCTCTCCTTAGAGCCACTTCACCGTGTAACAATGAAACATTAACTTCGTAATACTTAGTGGAGGCTAGGGTTAGATACCAATGCCCAAAACCCTCGCTCAATCAATGGTGGAGATCACCAAAATATTGTCACGTAAAACAAGGCTTCTTCCTCATTAATGATACCATTAATATTGTAGCTACTAAGGAGGACAACTAGGACAAGCTTCGAACCAGAGCACTTCCAGCTCGTCACAACATTGAGCCACCACCAACTCATCACATGCCTAACAACACGGTGATATCCCCGGAGACATTCCACTATCTCGACAGTTGGATGTATTAATTGCAAAGAGAAATAGAAGTGTCTGCCAACACGAACCCACGTTAACATTATTTCATAGCCAACCTTGTAATATATCAACATAGTGGTAATATGCATAACTATGTTATGAAATGTACCTTGAGTTATAGCAAGGTTGTATTCATTCCTTGCTAGGTTTTCATAGTTAATTAGGACCACACGATGCACACACTAGAATGTAAATTTTATTGAAAATCTAGGATTTGTATATAGTCTATATAATACAATATTGATTTTTAAATATGCATATAGATCCTAGGATAATGTTTAAATTTAAGTTTGGGTAGGAATTGATATATTTACATTTCAATATAGTATGGAAATTTAATAGAATTGGTATATAAACCATAAGTTTAGCATATGACTACAATATGAATTGCAATTTATTCCTAAGTTAGAATTTAAAACAATTATGGTATGAGATCCTTAGGGTCTAGAGCATACAAATATATGCATAAAGATGACGCATGTCATTCAGTGGTTAACCAACACCTATAGAATAAGTTCATTTTCATACTTTGCTTCAATAAGGAAACTCACGATAACAGTACATAAAAGTTTAACAATGATATCTGAATCCTATTCATCGTTTGAGTAATTTAATAAAAGTTTAGTTCAGAAAGGGAAAACCATTACAATCAACATAGTTTTGTTTAACAAACTAGGTTAACTGATTTTCTCACCATTAGCATTCTCAACATTATGTCTCTTAATTCATTAAGACTTGGAGACACTTAAACTGGTAAGAAACTCTTCGGTCATTCGTTGTAAACACAACAAAAACTCTTACATGTAATCTGCGAAAAAGGACGATTCAAATGCTTTAGCAGGAATGCTAAGTAAGCCTCGGGGCGTCCATAGTACCTCTCCATCATCAACAAAAGAACAATAGTTAATACATTTAAAACATACATATTTTCATCAACCAATAGAAGGATTGTAATTTACAGTTGAGTAAGAATGACTTCGAAACATAGATATAAATCATCCAGATGCAAACTTTATGCTTTTAATCAACACAGTATTTAGTACATGAAGATGACTTTAAGCATTAATATTATTCCACACAGTTAGAGTTTGCATTAAATGCTTTGTAAAAATTTTAAATTTTTGTGAATTTTTTTCAGGATGTTACATGTGTTATCAGAGCGCGAGTTCAAATTCTAGGCCTAAAATAGGCTCACACGTGCAAACAGAAAACAAATCAGAAAGTTTATGTTGATAACTTTTATTTTAATTTTATTTTTGTACAGAACAAATTGACCTTTAAATTGCAGGTATGGAAATACCAGAAGAATTAGTAGAGGACAGATCACCTCGTAATGAACGTATTAATAATAATAACCTGAAGAAATTTATGTTGAATTAAATAACCAGTCTTCCGAATTTTTATGTACTATTCAGGATTTAAAATCTGAGTTAAGAGTTGTTAAAGATCAGCCATCTAAGTGGGAAGATTACTTACATTGAGTAGAATTTTCCTACAATAATCATTATAAGCATCAGCTAAGTTAAGTCCATTTGAGATTTTGTATGGAAGAAAATGTTGTACTCCTATTTCTTGGGATAACCCTGTAGACAGGTTAATGCTAGGACCCGATTTATTGAAAGAGATGGAGCTAACTATGAAATAGGTTCAAAGTAACTTAAAAGTTGCCCAAGATCGGCAGAAAAGTAATGCAGATTTGAAATGCACTGAAAGAGAATTTCAGGTGGGAGACCATGCTTTTATAAAGGTAAAACCCAAGAAAATTTCTTTGAAGCTTGGGAGTTGTGCTAAACTAGCACCAAGTTATTGTGGACCATTTGAAATCCTATAAAAGATTGGAGCTGTTGCATATCAATTGGCATTGCCATATAATTTAAAAATACACAATGTTTTTCACATTTCTGTTTTAAAGAAGTATGTGCATGATGCTACTCATGTGCTGAATTGGAATGGCATACAATTGGAACCCAAAGGAGATTTTCAAGTGGAACCGAACTGTATTCTCGACTGGAGGGAAATTATGCTTCGGAATCGCACCATAGTGCAGGTAAAGGTGCAATGGAAGCACCTTAGCCCTGATGAAGCTACTTGGGAACTGGAAGGTAATATGCGGGCAACATATCCAGTTCTATTCCATGAGGAATCTGATGAAGAATAAGCAACATCGAGGACGATGTTGAGCTTAAGTGGGGGTGTTTGTAACATACCCTTTTTGCTGAAGAAAATTTTATGTTGGAAACATTATGTTAACTTTTATTGTAAAGTTTTATGTTGGATAGGTGTCCAAGGATGACTGTAATTTGCACAATATTCTATTATTTAATAAATAAAATAGGGGACAAACACCTAAGGGGACTGTTGAAAGAGTGGTTACTGACCCACTAGGTGGAATGGAATCTGGGGTAGAAGGAAATGGACAAGTGGCAGCGTCATGATGCAACTAACTAGCTATTGGTATGGGACAACTCCCTTGAAATGTGGTCATAGTGCCCTGCAAGGTGGGACTGGAGCTTGAGGCTCATTTATTCCAAACTGACCACTAAAGACCTAGGCAGTCTATATAATAGCCATCAAATTATGAACTGAGGTTCATCACTTTTCCTGACGAGGAAATTTACCTTGGATTTTTGATGTGTTTGCACCTAAGAGATTTGATGAGGGGATATGCTAAGTTTTTGATCATGTTGTGAGTCTGCCAAACTCTATTGAGTTCAGGAGTTTGATGCTGAGTTCTGAAGGCATGTTTTGAGTACAGGAGTTTGATGCTGAGTGTTGAAGGAATATTTGAGTGCCTTGCTTCTACACAGATTCCATCTACTTAGTGGTTCAGTAAGCAGGCTTGGGGGTCCACCAGAAGCAGGAGTTTTGCTGCTTCTTTTGGAAAAAGGTTGGGAGGAACATGCCACCTTGGGTGTTTGTCGGCCCTATCTTCATCTACAGGTTCTATTTATTTATCTATCATTAGGTATTTAAATTCATTTATTTGCAAGTATTTAATTCCTATTTGCAGAATATGTTCTTGCTCATATGCATATATTTTTAGTTTCTAAATCTAATTAAGATTGTCAATAGTAATGATCAATTGAATAAATATTCTCTGCATTTTCCCCCATGCTAATGGATCTACATCATACTCTAGTACAAAGAAGAAATTAATGAAGATAATTTGATAGGCAGATTTTCCAATTGAATGAGAAGATCAAACCCTATTATATTTCATAGTTTTTCTTATCATTTATATTCTGTAGTATATAATAAAAATTCTGGGTTTTTCCTCCCTCATTATCCCTTTCATTAGTATGAGGTTTGAGTTTTACTATATTTTTATTTCATAAACATTTCTTGAAATAACAGCTGCAAATTAAATAATATCTTTTAGCATTTGATTGTTTTTCTAATTATTTTACGGTGATAGAATAGACTAGGGTTTTTACACTTCTATGTCCTCTTTTCAATTCTTACAATAATTCTATTCTATTTCTCAAAAATAGTGTATTTCAAATTACTACAAGTATTAAGTACAGACACTCGCAACATATATTCAAAGAAGGAATATAAAAGTATCTACTCATATCACTCTGTAAACACACTATTATTATCATTTATAAACAGTTTTCCAAACATTCAACACATGGCCGAAAACCCTAGCACATACAATCTATTTATTCATTTATCTTTCTGTAATAATATATTTATCTTTCATTCTATTTTATCTACGATAAAGAATCATTGCTATATACAAGTAGGGTTTCATTTTCAAACCTAAGATTTTTGACATATTCATATCCTAACTCATTAAAGCTTAGAACATCAACTATTAACTTTTAGTGAATAGTTAGTTAAGAAACTGGTCATGATTCTTTTCTTAGCTGAAATCAAAATAATGGATTCTGGCTCACGGCCATCATATTATTTGACAGACAATGATAACGAGAGACATTCTCAACTGCAAAACATAGTTTCGAAAACACTTAACATATATTTTCCTTAAGACTGAGAACAAAAACATTTCGGCAACATTTGATTGTACATTATCACTCTTCAAGTTGAAAACATAACAGAAAAACCATACGAATAGCGCACTGTAAACATTCACTTATAGAAGTCTAAAATATTGTTTTAATAACAGTAGAACCATACCGAGAACCACATTTCTGAGTTAAAACAATGTTCTCAGTATCTAAAGAAAACTACCATATCAAATGAAGTATTATGGTTCGACTCTATGCTCAAGGCCAAAGCCTTGGCTTCCCTTTTTACTATCCACAAAAGCACAATAGATAGGCAACACCAAGTTTCATTTCCTTCATGCAAAATGGAGCAACGCCCACATAACTATATTCATAACACTTGCTTGAAACACAATTCTTTTACACAGAATAACTCACAGCATCAACCACATGAACACAGCTGAAGCGAGAACATGAATCCTTTCATTTCTAAGAGCAAAAGAAGGGTGAAACCCTCTTCTAAGTATTTTTCCTCATGGATTATGCAATGGAAAAATATTACTAGTAAAACAACGACAACAGGGTCGAGAATTCATTCTCCCCAAGCTACCAACAGTACACAGGTTTTCAATGAAGAAAAAGCGTCAGAGAATTTATGAAGTCTCGACACAACACATCTGAAGGTTCAATATTCATCTAACCAGAGTAGCAAGGTAACCACCGAGGCTTACCGGTCTTATTGCAGTAGCCAAACATCAACACTTAAGCTAAGGAGTCAACAACGAGGTATCTGCCATTCAATACAAATGTGGTTAAAAACAAATAATTTATGACAGAAAACATCATGGGTGAACTACTAAGCAACTGAAATTTCTCAAAGCAGAATGGAAGATGTTGGGTTTTGAACCGAGAACCTTACCGATAAGAAATTATCCATGAATTGGAATACCACGACTTTTCAACCATTACCCTCTTTCTCTGTCACCAAACGCAAGAATAGAGGCATGAAAACTCTGAAGAAAATCACCCAACAGACATGAAAAGCCAAGCATCAAAACAACTGTCACAGAGAGTTATCACTCACACCCTGGAACTTTTACTTCAAGCTACCACTGGAGTACACCATGAAAATTCCATTCTTAAGCTTTCAACAGGTCACGGTTTTGAACCGCGGGCACTCCAAAGATAAAAACCAGTTAACAAAACCCTAAAGACTCTTGGCCTATCGGCCTCTCCTCAGAGCCACTTCACCGTGTAACAATGAAACATTAAATTCATAATACTTAGTGGAGGCTAGGGTTAGATCCCAATGCACGAAACCCTTGCTCGATCAACGGTGGAGATCACCAAAAGATTGTCACGTAAAACAAGGCTTCTTCCTCATTAATGATACCATCAATACCGTAGCTACCAAGGAGGACAGCTAGGAAAAGCTTCAAACCAAAGCACTTCCAGCTCGTCACAACATTGAACCACCACCAGCTCATCATATTCCTAATGCCACAGTGATATCCACGGAGACATTCCATTGTCTCGACAGTTGGATGTATTAATTGCAAAGAGAAATAGAAGTGTCTGCCAGCACGAACCCACGTTAACATTATTTCATAGCCAACCTTGTAATATATCAACATAGTGGTAATATGCATAACTATGTTATGACATGCACCTTGAGTTATAGCAAGGTTGTATTCATTCCTCGCTAGGTTTTCATAGTTAATTAGGACCACACGATGCACACACTAGAATGTAAATTTTATTGAAAATCTAGGATTTGTATATAGTCTATATAATACAACATTGATTTTTAAATATGCATATAGATCCTAGGATAAAGTTTAAATTTAAGTTTGGGTAGGAATTGATATATTTACATTTCAATATAGTATGGAAATTTAATAGAATTGGTATATAAACCATAAGTTTAGCATATGACTACAATATGAATTGCAATTTATTCCTAAGTTAGAATTTAAAACAATTATGGTATGAGATCCTTAGGGTCTAGAGCATACAAATATATGCATAAAGATGACGCTTGTCATTCAGTGGTTAACCAACACCTATAGAATAAGTTCATTTTCATACTTTGCTTCAATAAGGAAACTCACCATAACAGTACATAAAAGTTTAACAATGATATCTGAATCCTATTCATTGTTTGAGTAATTTAATAAAAGGTTAGTTTAGAAAGAGAAAACTGTTACAATCAACATACTTCTGTTTAACAAACTAGGTTAACTGATTTTCTCACCATTAGCATTCTCAACATTATGTCTCTTAATTCATTAAGACTTGGAGACACTTAAACTGGTAAGAAACTCTTCGGTCATTCGTCCTAAACACAACAGAAACTCTTTCCTGTAATCTGCGAAAAAGGACGATTCAAATGCTTTAGCAGGAATGCTAAGTAAGCCTCGGGGCGTCCATAGGACCCCTTCATCATCAGCAAAAGAACAATAGTTAATACATTTAAAACATACATATTTTCATCAACCAATAGAAGGATTGCAATTTACAGTTGAGTAAGAATGACTTCGAAACATAGATATTGTTAAGATTTAATATGCTAAGATAGAAAATAGCAGCATTGCATTTCATTTCACAATAATAGCATATACAGGATCACTGAAGAAACAACAAGCACATCAAAAACACAAGAGACATAGATTTATCCTGGGAAACCCTCATGGGGTAGAAAACCTAGCAAAGCTTCCTCAATATAGATGACCAGCAATATACAAAGATGCAAACCAAAGACATGATCTCCTCCTCCACCATAGCAGACCTCTCCTCCATAAGTGCGCTACTCTCAAGTGAGTGAGTGTGTGTTGAATGAGGAATACACCTCCTCTATTTATACACTACTCCGACTTGTCTTTTACACAAGACATGTAGGCTCGTATTTAACCAATGGGTTAAATACCCCACTACAACTGACTGGTCCGACCCCTCTAGGGTGGTCTAATAACCCTTTGACCCACATAACACATACAGGGCCGACCCCCACTAGGGAAGTCTAATAACCCAAGTTACCACATTCCGGCGGAGGAATAAACATCTCCGGATATACAATAAGATCTTCAAGGAGGAGTGAAACATCTCCAGAATAATAAAGTACAAATATAATATTCTTTGAAGTTACAATATCTCAACATATATTAATCATCCAGACGCAAACTTTACGCTTTTAATAAACACAGTATTTAGTACAGCAAGACGACTTTAAGCATTAATATTATTCCGCACAGTTAGAGTTTGCATTAAATGCTTTATAAAAATTTTAAATTTTTGTGAATTTTTTTCGGGATGTTACACCTTTGCTAGCGAAGGAATCCGAAGAACAAAATGTATCGGTGAGCAGGTGCAAAGGCCTCACCGTGTTTGTGGTGATGTGGTACTTGATTGAATGTTCCCAACAATCTTACAAGGAAATCGTGGTGGCGTTGTTGCAGGGAAGGTCGATTCTCATTATCTGAGAAGGACTGGTGAGAGTTTGATCAAAGATTAGGAGTTTATTGGTGTGAGTGAGCATCATATTCATTGCGGAAGCTCCCACATTTTGCAAGAGAAGCTCCAATATGCCTTGGTCCAACTGGTGTCCCGAAACTAATCTGGTATAACAAGTGATCATCATTAGAGATTGAATGATTGACATAGTTGTCAGTCCTTCCATTTTAATCTATACCGCCCTCCACATTTCTCCTCCTCTGCAATTGGATTTTTGTGTAGATAAAATTCAATTCAATTCTTGGTGAGAAATATTAATTTCCTTTGGAATGTCTTCATAGTATCACTAGGAGTGTAACACACCCCAAATTCCTCATTGCTATTATGGGAAATGGGTATATTTTTTTTCTTTTTCTTTTACATCAACTAAACAACCTAAACACATTAGTTTCTTTTTTTATAGTAAAATCATTAATAATAAATTACTTCCCATATATTCTTACATATAAGAAGTAATGTGAACCTATTGTACAAGCTTTTGATCCACATAATGGTTTAAGGTCTAAAACTAATACGAGGCTAAACAATCAATGTTCTATATCACTAAAATCCATCACCAGAACCATAAGGACTTTGTATAATCTTCATACTAATCCAAGTAATCAATCAATTGAAGTAAAATACTCTAAGAAAAACCAGGGTAATTTTTAGGGGTGAAATTTCGCCAATTGACTATTTTTTGAGTTTTTTTTCAAAAAATAAATTTGCTATTTGGTCATTTTTAGTCTCTAATATTGCCTATATTTACATAAAATATGTTTTTTATCATAATATTTGCCAAAATTTACATGTTTCAATAGTAAATTGTAGGTTTTGTATTTAATATTCGCCTACCTATCTATATCTATGTTTTTTCCAATCCAAAATAATCGCCTAGAATACTATACTTAAGTCTAATATTACAATCCTTAAAAAATACCCTGAAGAAAAACTCAACTCTTTATGATTACATAATCACTTAATGGTATTGAAGTACCAATACTCTAAGTTAATTTCCATGTCCAAGCGCATAAAAACTTATCATTAGTTATTATGGACACACATTTTGTACAAATGAATCCATGATGCATCTATTTAATCATTCTTTGGGTTGATATTAACACCATTTTCAAAACCATGTTTACAAGTATGTTATGAATCTTTAAACACTAAGAATTTTGTCACCTACATATTAGGTTAATAACATCTATCCATATATATCTATATAGCATAGACACTATACTTAAACTCATACCTCCATCTATAAGTATAACCTAACCAATTAACATTTTATTTAATACTAAAGCTTAAGCATTCAAGCACATAAAGTAAATGGTAAAGTCAATTTTTAAAAAAAAATCCCGATTGATTACTCTTACCAATGCAAAAGACTTTTAATATAACATTTACTTCTACCAATGCAAAATACTTTTAATATAACATTTACTTCTACCAATGCAAAATACTTTTAATATAACATTTACTTCTACCAATGCAAATTTGTTAGTAAGATATCATGGGTTTATTTAACTCTCTTCATGCTTAAATTGGCCAAATTAAAATCTTCAAATGTAATTGTGCTACCCTTAACATATAAAAAGGACGGACAACTTTAAGTGAGATTCAAAATGCAATAATTAAATGCATTACAACGAATTCAATACATTGTAAGTATGCAATTTCGAATTAATACAAATATGTTTGAATGAACTTCTCCAAAAATGCATTACAAAAATATAAATCCATACATTATAAGTATACAATATTATGAATGCACATATCATTGCACTTGTGTGTATCATGAAAAATGTTGTTAAAACTTTTTCTCTTACGTGTGATGTTAATTGTGTAAACAAAACTGTTTGTCGGTTTGTTTCCTTTAAATATGGGCGACTGATTTCAAAGTATAGTGCATCCGTGTGAACTCAAGCACTGAGACATGAGCTGATTGAGGACCTTTGCAAACTAACGTCT
This sequence comes from Larix kaempferi, assembly GCA_027924585.1. Classification (NCBI taxonomy): domain Eukaryota; kingdom Viridiplantae; phylum Streptophyta; class Pinopsida; order Pinales; family Pinaceae; genus Larix; species Larix kaempferi. Next base: position 18,988,283 of record BSBM01000994.1, on the reverse strand, counting down.
ACATCGGAAGGAGAAAGGGATTTTGGTGTGATGAAGTAATTCTATTCTCATGAGTTGTTTTTCTTTCTAAAATCTAGGCAATGTTATATTGTGCATTTCATATTAGTGAGGTATTCTAACAATGCGTTACATTACATAGTTGCAAGTTTTCACTTTCCTTTCACGATATAGTTGCGATTGCTTCAACATTGTTTTATAAAAGTTAATATAGATTTTAGAAGTGGGATAACTAGGTCAAATAATTGAGTATTTCACTAGTGAAAGTTCTTTTACTAAATTCTATAGAAATTGTCTTTACCTGGTTAAATTGATTTTATCAAATGCATAGATTGTATAATCTATCCATAAATTTTAGATATAAGATGACAGGTCAATTAATAACTAAGATCTAAATTAGTAATATTTAATTTAAATTATGTAAAATTGCTGTGGATTGAAATTGTAATTCATAGATTTGCTTAATCCCAATACAATATGGTTATAAAAAGATATTACATATGTTTATCAATTCATTTGTAACTCTGCCGATCTTGAAATGGGAAGGTAAAAATGGTTAGAAAAACATACTTATAATTATGGTTTGTCTTTTAATGATATGATAGATATTCATATTTTCTCCTTTATAAATTCCCTTATGCAATATTAATGTGGATATCCATATTTTTTCTCCTTTATAAATGCTCTTATGCAATATTAATGTACCTACCTTTTTGTTTTCGATATTATTGAAAAGTTAATCATGTCGTCACGGGTCTATTTTGTATAATTTTCAGAGATGGAGTTGGTGAATCTCAATTTGACGACGTCTTGAACAAAGAGTTGAAAGCTGTATTAAATATTTCTTTATCCTTATTTCTCAACCCTCAGTTCATTCTTTTTATATGCTAAGGTTCTCATATAATAGTTGGTTAAGGTTTAACCTACTTCAATCTAAACTATAAATGGTGATTGATCTACAAGGCATGCTATTTTATTCGGAGTGGTTGTAGACCTAGAGTTACATTGATAGTTGCGTAGAATAATAGTCATGTAAAGCTATTCCCCAAAAATGGGCAATACAAAGAAAATGTGCTTCCAGGTAAATTAACTTCTTTTTCAACCATGCAATTCAGTTTTAGCATTTCATAACAAATCATCAATGATTAACCATAATGATACAAAGTATTTACTCATTTGAGATTGTCTTATTTTGTAAAAGAATGCAACGAATTTTATATGTTTTGGATGTAGGGACAATTGTGGATTTTCATATTGGTCACTCTAGAAATTTTGATTTCTAATTGTGTAATACCCCATTTTGAACCTTGGAATGTATTGGTGTGATATGTAACTATTATAAATATGCAATGCATTATTCCTAGTGTGGAGCTCAAGGACAAGACCCCACTAATGAATGTTCAGTTTATAAAAGAAAGTATTTTATATTTTGTGGGCATGTGTTAGTTGTTAAGAACTGTAATCTCACTGGCCATAAGTGTATTAATTAGTTGAGTGATTAGTTGGTTAGTTTGACTAGGACACTTTGATGTCCCATAGTATTATCTGTTCCATGGTATTGGGCTTTAGTATTGTTGTGATGTAATCCTATATATTCTTATGGTTTAATGATAAGAAGACAATAAATATGCCCACATGTGTTCCGTATTTTATTTGTTTCTTTCTTATATTTTTAACATGGTATTAGAGCTGCATGGCTTGATCCATAACATTTGATTTGGGGTAAGCCTTTTCACATAGTGGAAAGCATACACAAGAGATGGGAACACATCAGTGTGGAGGAGGGTGTTTCTTCACAGCACTAGGGACATATCATTTTTATTTTTTTCCTTTGGAAGCATTGATGCACATGTCCCTATCGGGAACTGCGACACCCTTCCATTGATGCACCTACTGCTAAGGAAAAGTGTGTCACTGACGCACTCTCTGCACGGACCAAGTGCGTCGCTGACGCATCTATTGTTAAGGGAATGTGCGGCGATCATTGAAATTACAGAGGCAATAAATATTTGAACTTTTAACAACTTGGACCTTTCTATGGAACTCTGAATAGAACTTACTTATGTTGGGTGTGGTATGTAATGTGGGTTCCAAGGCTAGTTCAAGCCAATTGAGATGCATGTAGCTCTATGGTTGATCTCACTTGCTTAGCAATCTCCTTCTTCATCTCTCTGCATGCTTGATAAACCCAGTTTATATGCTGGCTTGGCTTGAGAATTGACTATGTGTGGTTGTGAGTGAGCTGATGTAGCTTCTCCCTAGTAGATACATAGCCCAACTCGAGGATGGCCTCTCAATAGAGAGATAAAGTGTTAGATAGAGCTCCTACGGTTAGGTGGAACATTGCTCTTCCATAGCCAGTTGCTTGGGTAACTTCATTGAAAAGATAAGTGTTTACTTGTAAATTTATTGTTGTATTTTAATATGCAATGATTTTAATTATTAGGCATGTGATGAATATACTAGTATCATGTATGGTGTGCACATATATAGAGATTATTTCCATTGTGATTACATTTATGCATATGCACACACATTTAAATGTTATAAAATTTGTACTCATCCCTAAGACGAAACTTATAAGCCTGTAATCCTTTCATGTCCCCCTATGTTTGTCGGATTGATGAATGGGGATATGGCAGAGTGGTATCAGAGCTTCTGGTGCAACATTGAGGTTGTATGGGAAGGTAGAATATCCAAGTTCAAGAAGTGTTAACAATATTTTTGGTAAAAATTGTGGTTTTAAGTTACAGATGGTGTTTTAATAGAGCCCATGAATTCAACATGTGTTTTACCATCTAGAATGGTATATTAGGTTGAGGAAATTTGGGAAATTTGGTTTTCGCTGAGCCATTAGAGGAATGAATTGTTTCTTTGTTACGCAATAGAGAGATGTCAAACTGGAGGAAAATTGAAATTTCATTGATTTATAAAAATGAGAAAATTAGGGAAAATTGAGGTGGACCCCACCCGTTCCATGTCGGGAAAAGGGGTATGAATCGGACTAGCCATACTAGAGGGATGTGTGGTTATCCAACATCCAGAATCTGTAGGATCCACAGAGAGACGTCCATGGGGTTACCACAAAGAGAAGTCCATCGGGAAACCACAAAGAAGGGTTCGCGAGTGCAATAGAGTTTGAGACCTATAAAATGCAGCTGAGAAGAGGTCAACGAAAGTAGCTGAGGAGAGTCTGTAGGCATGACAGAGAGAATTTCATGGGCATGATGGAGTTTGTCCATAGAAAGAAGTAGAGAAGAGGTCCATAGAAGTAGCTAAGGAAAGTCCTCGAACGTGGCAGAGAGAATTCCACAGGCGCGACGGATTTTGTTCGTGGGCATAGTGGAGTATAGGCTTGTGGGGAGAGGTCCATGGTGATCATCAATGCACATCCAAAGGGATGAAAAATTGTCTCCCAAGGAAAATTCCATGAGGAGTTGACGATTCCACTTTAGAGTTCCATTGGGGGTTTTCCATGTGGTAGTCATGGGGAAAGGCTAATATGGAAGGTCTGATCCCATGGAAACAATTCAGAAAAAACATTGGTTTCCACAGTTGAATTCATGTTCCAAAAATCAGGAATTGGCTCCGGTTTTATGCACTAGATTGCATGAAATTGAAATATTTACAAAGAGAAAAAAAACAAGGGCGTCGTCGTCAATCGACCCTACATCGGTGCAAGTCCCCTTGACGCTCGTCATCCACCTAAGATATCAAGTATTCTAAGAATTTATTTTTGGTGATCACATGACTAATTTGAATTGAAATGTTACATTATGCCATTAAATCAAGGATAAGTGTGCTACAAGAACTAAAAAAAAAAATCTAAGTCTGAGAAAAAGTGCAAAAGTTAAAAGTAGTCATACCCATAATTTTACAGAAGATGACTAGAGCATTAGATCCGAGATCTGAAAGTTTCTGAGTGATCCTTGTTATATGTACCAACAATTCCCAATAGAAATATTTTCTACTTCTAGCTAGATTTTCTTCTCTAGGTGGTTGAATTTGGTCTACTAAGATGATTGCACATGTAGGAAAAGTGCATAATTGGGCAAAATCAACATTTTTGGGAGGATGTAATTTTCATATCCAAGGTCAAAATGAAGCAAGGAGACAGGAGTCACAAATATTATCTAGAGGGGAATAGTGGTGCATAGTCAAATTCTGAATAAGGAATTTAGATGTCTTTAAGATGTGAACAAAAATGTTCCTATAACCTTGATTTGACAAAAAAATGTCATTAGGGGGTAATTCCTAGAATGCATAAGTGGAATATAAAAGGTCCTAAGAAACCTGCGAATTATTCCATGAAACTAAATCTATTTAAATACTAACACTTTTATGTGTCATTACATGTATTACTAAGATGTCTAGTAAAATCTCTATGATGCATAGTGCTTGTAGTTGACAATATTTGAACAACTGTAGTAGAGGAAAGCAAGAAAAGGGAAAAATTTTACAAAATAAAATGGTAACCATGAATGATTCCTAGGATCCCTATGAACATGGTGAGGATGTAATAGGATAGAATATGCAAGAGAGCAATGTCGAGATAGAATCCAATGGGAGAAGAGAGCAGACCACTCCCCAAAATTTGGTTGAAACAATGAGAAGTTTCAATGAGAGACTGATCAAGACTCAAGAAGAGAAGAAAAGGATTAATGTTTCCATCCTTCATAGCCTCACTGACATTCATTCTAGGGCTCATCTTGTAACATCCCATATTTTCATAAAAATTTAAAATTTTTGATACTAGTAATAATAGCTTAATTTAGGATAATTTATAACTGCGGAAAATAATAATTGTTGATTGTAACATCATTAACTAACAGTTGTTGGTACTAATCATAATAAAATTCTGTTATAAACAATACGAAAGTGGCAACCTAACATATTCATAATAACTCTAATTATGATAATTAAATGAACTAATGAATCAGAGTTATGATGCGACACCTTTTTCTTCTGCAATGATAAGCATGATTAATGCAATAAAAGAAATGACAGGTTATAAATGTGATATGATACTTTTTCTTTTGAGATGATGCTGACAGTTTTCTTTTTGCTGACCAAGGGAGTCTTATGAGGGACCCCTAAGCTTACTTAGCTGCAACGCTAAAGCATTGAACCTGTTCTATGTGCAGATGACAGGTAAGAAGTTTCATGATTTCAATAAATTCCAGCTCGTGTAAGTTCAAATTCATTGTCGTAAATAAAAATTGAATATTTAGAGACTATCACGATTATAAAAGCATACAGGTACGTTTCGCATGCTTACACTTCTGCTTTCCAAGGTTTGTCTTGTATCTGAGTAAAAATCAACCCAGTTAGTTGTTGAAACAAACATCTAGTTAGCAGCATCGTCACTGTAGTCGTCTTTGTACTAGCTGGTTCTGTTGTCGTCATTGTCGTGATAATAGCTGTCTTGTTGTCATCATTTGTATGGTAGTACAAAGATGGTACGGTACCATTGTATCGCATGAATAAAAGTGGATAGGAAATCAGAGAAACTTATTGTTCCAAATTACTAAACTGTATATGATAGCATATATATATATGCTTGCGAGCTTATACAACACTATTAGTTCCTATGAATAGAAATGATTAACTAAATAAATTTTATGGTTCACAATTCATATCTACCACTATAATTATTTAGGTCTTATGTAACCAAATGTAGTCTTTCCTAGAGACTACACATTTGTAGCAATTAGATAATTAAACAAATACAAGCCAGAGGTTGACTATGGTGCAAAACAAGACTTGAACTATTTAACTATCATCCTATAACGTGACATATTCAAGGTCTTATGAATATAGTGGTGTGACTATATCGATTCTTGGTTTAATATCAATATTAAAACATATGACGAAACTATTGCAATATAATGCAAACATTGGAATTATAACAAACTATACTATATGTTGCAAATCCTTATCACATTGTAATATGCTGAATCGATAGCAATGTAGTGCAACATTATAATGAAATTTTTACATAGATGTTGATAATACTATGACGAATTTAAAATGGTTATATTAACATGAAATTGCAAGGATTACTGTCACGTCGAAATCGCTGACAGGAATTTATTTTGATACTGGACAGGTCGTTGATTCAATAAATTGGCATTTGGCTCGATTTGTGATAGAGATCACGCAACAATCTTGCATTAACATTTTGGTACCCCATCCCTGCCGAGTTGGATGTCCAACGATCCACGTAGATATGATTGTCTCCTTGCTCGCTGTTGTGAAAGAATATTATGCCTTTGCACTGGTTATTGCTGGCTTAAACATTTTCCATGGTGGCATTGTCAACCTGTGATGAAGGATGGTAATAAATGTCGATGTCATTGATACCAATGTTAACATAGCTGGCAATACTGTGACCATCGATGATGTTGAGTCTAGGCTGTCGGATTGTAACCCTAACATCTATCGTGTGTTTTGGTTTTTGAACTTGAGAGGTTGTTCATTGTGCCATTGTTACGGACTGTGTGGCTGATAGGCTGCCGAAATTTTTTGTCAAAGGGTCTTGGGAGAGTTTCAAAATCGAGAACTTCTAAAAGGGTTGAAGTTGCAGGGTTTCTCACTGTAATGTCGATGTAGTTTTAAGAGATTAGGTTTCTGGTTCGAAGGGTTATCGAAATCATAGTTTTAAGCTTTATATTTTTGAGAAAAAGAGTGAAAAGAAATGCACAGAGCTGCAAGAGGGTGAAAGCATCCTGGTTTCATTCATGGCATCATTCTCGTCAAGGTTATGAAGGTAAGCATTCTTCTAAGGAATGGTTGTTTCTTTTCCTGCACTTCGATTTTCGGTTTACAATGCAACAAATTACTAACTTTGAGCTTATTGTTTGTCAATTGCAGGGTTTTTAAGAACGTTTGAGTAAGGGTTTGGCAAGGGAAACATCGTGCTTCCTCTCCGGTAAGCTTCGGGTATTCCAAACCCTCATAGTACTCTCCGACTGTGATTGAGGTGGTTTTTAAGAAATGTGTAACAGGCCTTACCAAGACTTGTCGTTGTTGAAAGTTGAAGACCTTCTGAAGCACGTTTATTAAACAGTGATAAGACTTCTCATTCGTTTGAAAGATACTTGGTTTCTATATTTTAGAGTTTGATGTTGTCGACTGGAGTTGTAACTCGTCGATGCTTGATAATTTTGGGTTCTTTCAAACTGTTGGAACTTGGGATAAACCTTGTACAATTTTGTTTACAAACAGTGTTGTAAATCTCATTATGAGAATCATGATTTTCGTTTGTTAATTTATGGTATAGAGCCATGAGCTCGTTCACTGTGTAAATAAATGTTTATCGCTTTTGGCAATAAAAGAATGCATGTTGTTTAATCTTTGTAATCGTCTATGTTAATCGACTTATTGCTGTAGGTTACTAGAATGGTTTTCAAGCTATATTAGGGTTTAAGAATTTTGTCATGGTTGAGGAGTCTGTAGACTAAATGTCGAAACAATTTTCAAATTGTAGAATCAAAATATCAAACTAAAAACTTCACCCAAACGATGTATCAATGGGTCTGCAATAAACAATTTTATACTGTAGTTTGTAATCGTAATGTTACAGGCTAGGGTTTGTGTTCAATGTGGAAAGTGATGTCTATGTATAGTATAACCGTGGATTGATTTGTCTCTTCGTTTATAGAGATAACAATAGGTCATATCCTCGTTTAAGTTTTGTTTAAATATAAAGTAAGAGTTTGTAAAGAAAATCTAAACAGGATTTAAGATATTGTCTAAGGTTCGATTATCTACTAAATACAAAAACTATCGTCAATAGAATGTTTATATGATCTACATTATCTGTTTGACTATTTATAAAAATGATAGAATAAGAAATGAAAACAATGTATGTATATGTGTAATGTGAAAACTGGGAATTATAGAATGACTGTGGAATGTTTATGTTTACAGCATGTAAATAATGATGATAATACTATTTTTTATTTAAAGCTATGGTGTAAACATGGTTTGTCGATTTTCATTTGAATACTACACAAACTAATACAATGAACAAACTATTATATATATACATAGATGAGAGAACAATACTTATATTTTATGAAACAATGCTGTAGTTTAGAACCATTTTATACAGTAAATTTTTATATTGGAAAATATAGGGCAGAATAGTAAAACAAAATTCGATCACTGTTCTATCTATTCGAATCAATGGCATTTGCCTATCCTCTAATCTATTTTTAATTTGCATATCTCTACTAGAGTACGATGCTTCAAAACAACATGTGGAAAAATAGAGGTATTGGTTTATCAATTCAACTTCAACATTAAACTTAAACATTCAGACTTAAACAATTTCTAGAATTAGATTCTTTTTCAAAAACAAATAAACAGAAAATACTAGTTTAAACAGAACATAATTATTGACTGAGAACAAGTTAGAAAATCTGTAGAACCTGAGAAAACCTGTAGGGCAATAAACAGCCCAAGAAGACTATTCCACCCAACCAATTCCTGAAAACAGTCAAGTACTGTCTTAGGACCCCTGAGCCTATTCACTGAACCACCAGGAGGAAGAAACTCAGGAATGAGGACTTCTTGTTGTAGCAATAATTCCAGAATCCTCAATAGTTAGCAGTCCAATAGATATGCACCAACATCTCTGGTTCTTATCAGCAATGATGCAGACTTAAGATTACAGTCACCACTAACCTCCCTATTCGAATCTCTCTTGTGATCACCTAATTCACAAGAGGAAAATATTATGCAGAAATATTGATTAAGAGCTTCCTACTCAATTCGAATTTGCCTTTATAGGCTACCTAGGCCTTTTCAGATGTTACTGAGTCATTAAATGAGCTGCCTGCTCACTCCCTCCACCTGTGGGATAATGCCCTATTTTTAGGGGTAGTTGTCCCATAACCAACAGCTAGTGGGGTTATGTAACTATTGCCATCTGTCCCATACCTTCCAACAACTTCCATTCCTCCTAGTGGATCAGTGAACACTCATTCAACAGTCCTCTTGGGTGTTTGTCTCTTAATTAATTTATTTAAATAATAATATTTAGTAATTACATTCATCCATGATCAAAACTGATCATAATTACAAATTTATTTAAATAATAATATTTAGTAATTACATTCATCCATGATCAAAACTGATCATAATTACAAAACTTTGTAATTAAATTTAACATAAAGTATTTTGCAAATAAAATAATAATTCTTATAAATTTGGGTAGGTGACATACACCCCCCCTTAAGTCTCAACATCGTCCTCAATGTTGGCTAACCATTCCTTGAGTGTTCATAAAACAGAGTTGGGTATGCTACCCGCATACTACTCTCCAACTCCCAAGTTGCCTCTTCTGGGCTAAGGTGCTTCCATTGCACCTTCAATTGCCCAATGCTGCGATTCCAGAGAATAGTTTCCCTCCTTCCGAGGATACAATCCAGTTCCACCGAAAAATCTCCATATTGTCCCACCTGTACATCATTCCAGTTTACAACATGAGTAGTATCGTGCACATATTTCTTTAAAAACGATATATGAAAAACATTATGTATTTTCAGGTTAGGTGGCAAAGCCAGTTGGTATGCCACTGCTCCAACCTTAAATAATATTTCGAAAGGACCACAATACCTAGGTGCCAACTTGGCACAGCTCCTCAATTTCAGTGAACTCTTTTTCGGTCTTACCTTGAGAAACACATGTTCACCCATTTGGAACTCTTTATGAGTTCTTTTTTAATCTGCTTGACTTTTCTGCCTATCTTGGGCAGCTTTTAAATGTCCTTGCACTTATTTCACAATTAGTTCTAACTCTTACAATAATTTAGGTCCTAAAGCAATTCTATTTACTGGATCATTTCATGAAACAGGTGTATCACATTTCCTACCATAAAGAATTTCAAAAGGACTAAGTCTGGCTGAAGCATGATAATGATTATTATAAGCAAATTCTGCTAAGTGTAGATAGTCTTCCCACTTACCAGGCTGATCCTTAACATACATTCTTAATAAATCTTCTAAAACTTGGTTTACTCTTTCTGTCTAACCATCTGTTTGTGGATGAAATGCTGTACTAAAATTTAAAGTTGTGTTCAACCCTTTAAATAGTGACCTCCAGAAGTTACCTATAAACTTCGAGTCACGATCTGAAATTATTACCTTCGGCATACCATGTAGTCTAAAAATCTGTTTCATAAAGATCTTTGCAATATCTAGAGCTTTATGCGTAGTCTTTACGGGTATGAAGTGTGCTGCCTTGCTGAGTTTGTCCACTACCACCATGATTGAATCATGTTGTTTCTGATTTTTAGGTAATCTAGTAATAAAATCTATACTGATCACTTCCCATTTCCAACTTGGTATTGGTAACGATTGCAACAAGCCAGCAGGATGTTGGTTTTCAACCTTCACCTTCTGAGAGTCCAAACATTTTGCAATGTACTCTGCTACTTCGTCCTTCATTCTGGGCCAATAGTATTCTTTTCTTAGCATAGTAATGGTCTTTTGATAACCTGGATGACCAGAATAATGACTTTTATGCATCTCATTTAATATCAGAAATTTTATTTCTGGTATATCTGGTACATACAATCTGTTTTTAAACAATAGTAAACCATTTTCCTTCATTCTGTAATCTGCCATACAATTTTCAGAACTGTTGTTTGCTGTCTTTTCCTTCATTTTTCTGTATTCTTCATCTGTTTCACCTTTTTCCAAGATCTGATTTTCCAAATCAGTTGAATAAGTACTAATTGCCAAAATGAAATTTAGTTTGCCTTGTGACTCAAGGCATCTGCAACCTTGTTCTCCTTCCCTTTAATATGCTGAATTTCGAAATCATACTCACTTAAGAATGTCAACCATCTAGCTTGTCTAGCGTTCAGGTTTGTCTGATCCAATAAATATTTCAGACCCATGTTATCTGTTAATAATGTAAATTTCCTGCCAATAAGGTGGTGACGCCAGATTTTTAAGACATGAATAACTGCCAGTAACTAGGTAGAGTAATTCTTTTCATGTACTTTCAGCTTTCTAGATTCATATGCCACCGCATGTCCTTCTTGTGTCAAGACTCCACTGAGTCCGTCATTGCATGCATTTGTACAAACTACAAAATCCTTGTTGGGGTCATCTATCCTCAAGATAGATGCTGTTGTCAATAGTTCTTTTAATTTCTTAAAGCTGTCAGCACACTTCTGATCCTAGACAAATTTCTTCCCTTTCTTCTGCAAGGAAGTTATGGGGTTGGCAATTTTTGAAAACTTCTCTATAAACTTTCTGTAATACCCCATAATGCTCATAAATGATTTTACATCCGACACATCCTTAGGAACCGGCCAGTCATTAATGGCCCTTATCTTGTCGGGGTCAACCGAGATTCCTTCTGCTGAAATTATGTGTCCTAGATACTGAATTTTGTCTTTGTGGAAGTCACACTTATTAAATTTGGCATATAGTTGGTGATCTCTTAATACTTGTAAGATAATCCTTAAATGTTCATCATGCTCTTCTTTGCTTTTTGAGTACACTAAAATATTTTCTATAAACACAACAACAAACTTGTCCAAGTATTTATGCAAAATATTATTCATCAGACACATAAATACAGCCAGGGCATTAGTCAAGCCGAATGGCATGACTACGAACTCGTAATGTCCATACCAAGTTCGGAAAGCTGTCTTGAAAATATCTTCGTCCTTAACCCTTACTTGATGATATCCTGATCTTAGATCAATTTTCGAAAATACTGTTGCTCCATGCAGCTGATCAAATAGATCATCTATGCGGGGAAACATGTACCTATTCTTGATTGTCATTTTATTGAGCTGGCGATAATCTATGCACAGTCTCAAGGTTCCGTCTTTCTTCTTAGCAAAGATGATAGGTGCGCCCCAAGGAGACACACTGGGTCTAATATACTTGTCAATAAGCTCCTTCAACTGTGATTTTAATTCGTTTAAATCCAGTATGTTCATTCTGTACGGAGCTTTATAGTTTGGTGCTGCTCCTGGTATCAACTCTATGGTAAAATCTAAATCTCTTTTGGGTGGTTATCCTGGAATCTCCTTAGGAAATACATCTTTAAAATCCTTTAGGACATGTATTTCCTCTAATTTCATTTTGTCCTCTTTATCCATAAACTCATCATTTACCACGTTTACTGCAAACATTTAGCATCCCTTCCTAACTGCCCTCTTAATTTGCATGGCTGAAATCTATCTAAGGGTTACCTTCCTTGGAATGCCTTTTATTTCTACAATTTTCCCTTCGTCATTTAAGCATGTAAAACTTTTTCCATAACAGTCCAGGATGACATGATGGGCTTCTAACCAGTCCATCCCAACTATAATATCATAAGAACCTAAAGGTAGAATATTCAACTTGATTTGTGTTTGTAAATGATTCATGGACAACACACAGTTTTCTATAAAATATGAAACTTTCCTCTTTGTTCCTGTTGCTAGTCTAACTAGCCATGATTTACTAAACTTTTCAGTTTTCAGTTTAAGAATTTTCACAATATCTGGTGATATATAACTTAAACTAGCACCTGGGTCAATTAAAACAGTAATAGGATGGTCATGTATCACACCTTCAATCTCTACCATGGAGATTTGATGATCTGCTTGCCTGTTGTCAAGTGCTGCATTAATTCTTGGCATATCCCTTGCTACGTCTCCAATAGTAGGTTCAGTCTGTATAGAGTTGATGTTGTTTGCCTTCCGCTTCCTTAAGGGACATTCTGATGCGTAATGGGGGCCTTGACATTCAAAAAATTTAATATGTGTATTTGGCTCATTGGTCTTGGAAGTATTAGGTGCATTTCTAGGTGCTGTAGAATTCTGTTGTGAATTATTTCTGGAATTGTTCCCTTGATAATTCCGGTTTTGAGAATTTTTCCTTTGAAATCCGGAATTTCCACTGAATCTGAAATTTTTCTTTTTATGCTCAAAATTCTTGGGCTTATGATTTTTCCAGTTTGACATTCCTTCTCTTTTCCGATTGGTATCATAACAGAAAACTGCCTTTCTCATAGCCTCCTCCAATGTTTGAGGACTGTCGTATTCAATTTTGTCTTTAATGCTGAAAAGTAAACAGCTCAGGTACCTTTGAATTTTTGGTTTTTCTTCTATGAGGTATGGTACATATCTCAGTAAGTTCATAAACTTACTATTCATTTCCTTCATGTTCATACCTCCCAACTTCAAATCGTAGAACTCTTTAGATTTTTCTTTGTAGTATTGCTCAGATAGATACTTCTTTTTGAAATATCATTTGAAAGCACTCCAGCTTACATCTTTATCTTTGATGCCCTTTACCCTTTTGATGTCCTACCACCAGATATCTGCTTTTTTGGTTAAATTATGTATAGCCATTTTTGCCTTTAAGAACTCTGAATGGTTGTAGATCTGGACGTATTTATTCATCCCTGACAGCCAAGCTTCAGCTGTCTCACCTTTCTCAGTTTCTCCATTGAAAGTTGGAGGTCTTATCTTCTTGAATTCTCTAGAAATCTGCTCATATTCCTTATGATTTTTCCTTCTTGGTTTGGAGTCCCCTTCACTGCTGTCACTGGTATAGTTACGCTTCCTTTTGCGTACTTCAATAGCATCTCCTGATGAAGTTGAGCTGTCTTTTATTTCGCTGATTTTTATGTTTTGATTTTTATCAGTGTGAGCCAAGTCCTCAACTTTGGAAATATCTTCATTGTTCCTCTCTTGCTCCTCTGTTTGGCTGTGTTCAAACATCACTTGATTGAGTTGTTCTTGTTCTTGCAGAATCCTTTCATTATCTTGTTTCACAGATTTGATTTCTGCTTTTAATTCTTGGAAGGCACGTAACAGTTCCATTGAACTGTTATTTAATTCCCCGTGACCTTCCTCTACAAAGTGTTGTCCTGAACTGTGATTATTTGGCTGAAATCTGTCACTTAAATGTTTAGCTGAGTTCTCCATACCTGTAATTGAAATTACTTTCTGGTAACATAATAATAAAATTTTCAAGTTAGTATAATTTTATGCTGTATATAAAATTTTTCTATTGTGTGTTTTGGACCTCATTCAGGCCTAGAGTTTGAATCTGTGCTCTGATACCACATGTAACATCCCATATTTTCACAAAAATTTAAAATTTTATATACTAGTAATAATAGCTTAATTTAGGATAATTTATAACTGCGGAAAATAATAATTGCTGATTGTAACATCATTAACTAACAACTGTTGGTACTAATCATAATAAAATTATGTTATAAACAATACGACAGTGGCAACCTAACATATTCATAATAACTCTAATTATGATAATTAAATGAACTAATGAATCAGAGTTATGATGCGACACCTTTTTCTTCTGCAATGATAAGCATGATTAATGTAATAAAAGAAATGACAGGTTAGAAATGAGATATGATACTTTTTCTTTTGAGATGATGCTGACAGTTTTCTTTTTGCTGACCAAGGGAGTCCTATGAGGGACCCCAAAGCTTACTTAGCTACAGCTCTAAAGCATTGAACCTATTCTATGTGCAGACGACAGGTAAGAAGTTTCATGATTTCAATAAATTCCAGTTCGTGTAAGTTCAAATTCATCGTCGTAAATAAAAATAGAATAATTAGAGACTGTTGCAATTATAAAAGCATACAGGTACATTTCGCATGCTTACACTTCTGCTTTCCAAGGTTCATCTTGTATCTGAGTAAAAATTAACCCAAGTTAGATGTCGAAACAAACATCTAGTTAGCAGCATCGTCACTGTAGTCGTCTTTGTACTAGATGGTTCTGTTGTCGTCATTGTCATGATAATAGCTGTCTTGTTGTCATCATTTGTATGGTAGTACCAAGACGGTACAGTACCATTGTATCGCATGAATAAAAGTGGATAGGAAATTGGAGAAACTTATTGTTCCAAATTACTAAACTATATATGATAGCATATATATATATGCTTGCGAGCTTATACAACACTATTAGTTCCTATGAATATAAATGATTAACTAAATAAATTTTATGGTTCACAATTCATATCTACCACTATAATTATTTAGGTCTTATGTAAGCAAATGTAGTCTTTCCTAGAGACTACACATTTGTAGCAATTAGATAATTAAACAAATACAAGCCATAGGTTGACTATGGTGGAAAACAAGACTTGAACTATTTAACTATCATCCTATAATGTGACATATTCAAGGTCTTATGAATATAGTGGTGTGACTATATCGATTCTTGGTTTAATATCAATATTAAAACATATGACGAAACTATTGCAATATAATGCAAACATTGGAATTATAACAAACTATACTATATTTTGCAAATCCTTATCACATTGTAATATGTCAGATCGATAGCAATGTAGTGCAACATTATAATGAAATTTTTACATAGATGTTGATAATACTATGATGAATTTAAAATGTTTATATTAACATGAAATTGCAAGGAACACTGTCATGTTGAAATCACTACAGACATTTATTTTGATACTGGACAGGATGTTGATTCAATAAATTGGTGTCTGGCTCGAGCTGTGATAGAGATTACGCAACGATCCTGCATTAAAAGTTTGGTACCCTATCCCTGCCGAGTTGGATTTCCAACGATCCATGTAGATATGATTGTCTCCTTGCTCTCTGTTGTGAAAGAATATTACGCCTTTGCACTGGTTGTTGCTGGCTTAAACATTTTCCATGGTGGCATTGTCAACCTGTGATGAAGGATGGTAATAAATGTCAATGTCGTTGATACCAATGTTAACATAGCTGGAAATACTGTGACTGTCAATGATGTTGAGTCTAGGCCGTCGGATTGTAACCCTAACATCTATCATGTGTTTTGGTTTTTGAACTTGAGAGGTTGTTCATTGTGCCATTGTTACGGCCTGTGTGGCCGACAGGCTGCCAAAAAAAATTGTCAAAGGGTCTTGGGATAGCTTCGACCTCAAGACCTTCTAAAAGGGTTGAAGTTGCAGGGTTTCTCACTGTAATGTCGATGTAGTTTTAAGAGATTAGGTTTCTGGTTCGAAGGGTTATCGAAATCATAGTTTTAAGCTTTATATTTTTGAGAAAAAAAAGTGAAAAGAAATGCATAGAGTTGCAAGAGGGTGAAAGCATACTAGTTTCGTTCGTGGCATCATTCTCGTCAAGGTTATGAAGGTAAGCATTCTTCTAAGGAATGGTTGTTTCTTTTCCTGCACTTCGATTTTCGGTTTACAATGCAACAGATTACTAACTTTGAGCTTATTGTTTGTCAATTGCAGGGTTTTTAAGAACGTTTGAGTAAGGGTTTGGCAAGGGAAATATCGTGCTTCCTCTCCGGTAAGCTTCGGGTCTTCCAAACCCTCATAGTACTCTCCGACTGTGATTGAGGTGGTTTTTAAGAAGTGAGTAACAGGCCTTACCTCGACTTGTCATTGCTCTGTCGTTGTTGAAAGTTGAAGACCTTCCGAAGCACATTTATTAAACAGTGATAAGACTTCTCGTTCATTTGAAAGATACTTGGTTTCTATATTTTAGAGTTTGATGTTGCCGACTGGAGTTGTAACTCGTCGATGCTTGATAATTTTGGGTTCTTTCAAATTGTTGGAACTTGGGATAAACCCTGTACAATTTTGTTTACAAACAGTGTTGTAAATCTCGTTCTGAGAATCACGATTTTCGTTTGTTAATTTATGGTATAGATCCATGAGCTTGTTCACTGTGTAAATAAATGTTTATCCCTTTTGGAAATAAAAGAATGCATGCTATTTAATCTTTGTAATCGTCTATTTAATCGACTTATTGCTGCAGGTTACTAGAATGGTTTTCAAGCTAGATTAGGGTTTAAGCATTTCGTCATGGTTGAGGAGTCTATAGAATAAAATGTCGAAACGATTTTCAAATTGTATAATCAAAATATCAAACTAAAAACTTCACCCAAACGATGTATCAACGGGTCTGCAATAAACAATTTGATACTGTAGTTTGTAATCGTAATGTTGCAGTCTAGGGTTTGTGTTCAATGTGGAAAGTGATGTCTGTGTATAGTATAACCATGGATTGATTTGTCTCTTCATTTACATAGATAACAATAGGTCATATCCTCGTTTAAGTTTTGTTTAAATATAAAGTAAGAGTTTGTAAAGAAAATCTAAACAGGATTTAAGATATTGTCTAGGGTTTGATTATCTACTAAATACAAAAACTATCAGCAATAGAATGTTTATATGATCTACATTATCTGTTTGACTATTTATAAAAATGATAGAATAAGAAATGAAAACAACGTATGTATATGTGTAATGTGAAAACTGGGAATTATAGAATGACTGTGTAATGCTTATGTTTACAGCATGTAAATAATGATGATATTACTGTTTTTAATTTAAAGCTATGGTGTAAACATGGTTTGTCGATTTTCATTTGAATACTACACAAACTAATACAATGAACAAACTATAATATATATACACAGATGAGAGAACAATACTTATATTTTATGAAACAATGCTGTAGTTTAGAACCATTTTATATAGTAAATTTTTCTACTGGAAAATATAGGGCATAATAGTAAAACAAAATTCAATCACTGTTCTATCTATTCGAATCAATGGCATTTTCCTATCCTCTAATCTATTTTTAATTTGTGTATCTCTACTAGAGTATGGTGCTTCAAAATAGCATGTGGAAAAATAGAGGTATTGGTTTATCAATTCAACTTCAACATTAAACTTAAACATTCAGACTTAAAACAATTTCTAGGATTAGATTCTTTTTCGAAAACAAATAAACAGAAAATACTAGTTTAAACAGAATAGAATTATTTACTGAGAACAAGTTAGAAAATATGTTGAACCTGAGAAAATATGTAGGGAAAAAAATAGCCCAAGAAGACTGTTCCACCCAACCAATTCCTGAAAACAGTCAAGTACTGTCTTAGGACCCCCGAGCCTGTTCACTGAACCACCAGGAGGAAGAAACTCAGGAATGATGACTTCTTCTTGTTGTAGCAATAATTCCAGAATCCTCAATAGTTAGTAGTCCAATAGATTTGCACCAGCATCTCTGGTTCTTATCGGCAATGATGCAGACTTAAGATTACAGTCACCACTAACCTCCCTATTCGAATCTCTCTTGTGATCACCTGATTCACAAGAGGCAAATATTCTGTAGAAATATTGATTAAGAGCTACCTGCTCAATTCAAATTTGCCTTTATAGGCTGCCTAGGCCTTTTCAGATGTTACTGGGTCATTAAATGAGCTACCTGCTCTCTCCCTCCACTTGGGGGATAATGCCCTATTTTTAGGGGTAGTTGTCCCATAACCAACAGCTAGTGGGGTGATGTAACTGTTGCCATCTATCCCATACCTTCCAACAGCTTCCATTCCTCCTAGTGGGTCATTGAACACTCATTCAACAGTCCTCTTGGGTGTTTGTCTCCTAATTAATTTATTTAAATAATAATATTCAGTAATTACATTCATCCATGATCAAAACTGATCATAATTACAAAACTTTGTAATTAAATTTAACATAAAGTATTTTGCAAATAAAATAATAATTCTCATAAATTTGGGTAGGTGACACATCTTGTATCTAACCCAAGCAATGTTGGTCAAGAAAGAAAAAGTGTAGAAAACCACTCCAGAAGCTACATTAGAAAGAGGACTCCAAGTCCAAGAAAGGGTTCTTTGACTAGGGTATATAAGGTATCTTTGTAAAGGTCTTATACTAGTAGGTCATGTGATTCTTGAGGTTCTCGAAATATCTCAAAGCACACTTCCAATATATTTGAAAGAAGACATACTTTTGAAAGGATCCCACAAGGAGAATTCATAAAGGAAAGGCAACCCACATTTGACGGAGAAAGTAAGATAGGTCAGGAGGCAGACGCATGGCTTCTTGGAATGAAGAAATATTTTCAAATTCATGATTGCTCAAGAAATAAAAAGGCCAAAATTTATATTTACAATCTCAATGTCTGAGCTTCAATTTGGTGGGAGCACCTGATGCAAGTAAAGGGAATCAAAGAAAGAAGGATCAACTGGGAGCGATATGAAAAGTATTCAAGGAAAAATACCTATGTGCTAAGCATTTGTGATAACAAGAGGAAGCAGTTCAATGAACTAAAATTGGGACAAAATTCCATGGAAGAACACGTCCATAATTTTTTGGAATTGTTGAGGTATAAAGATTACATCAAAGATGAAAGAGTAAAAATTCAAAGCTTCCTTGGAATTCTACCCCAAAATTAAAGAGGTAGGATTGAGTTTGTTAATCCACCAACCCTTGATGAAGCCATCATAATGGAAATGCATTGTTATGAGAAAAGGAAATGAAAATAAGAATTTCATCCAACATGGAAAGGAAATCCAAAGGGAATATTTGACCAAAGGAAAAGTGGATTCACATCTCCACTATTTAGAAGTCAACCATGGAAATTCCAATAGGGTCAGCAAGCACGAAGTGGAATCAGGCCAGCAGTAGCGGCAGAAAGAGGATCGAAAAGGACCACTTCAATATTGGGGATGTGGAGAAAACCACATGCTTAAGGGATGTACACATCGAAGAGAGAACCCTCAAGGCTTGCATAACTTAGAAGAAGTAGTTACAGTGGAGGATATGGTAAGGGAAACTCCTCGAATTTATGCAGCATTGGATGACCATCAGTTAGACCATCAAACAATGCACTAGAAATTTTGAACCCAAAATCCGACGACATATACTCCGATTTTCGACATTACGTTGTCAACCATTCGACAAGCCTCTCCTTTTTCAAATGTCGGTTTCCCTTCGATGGATTTCCAATAGTAAGATGGTCTTGTCAGATATCCGACACGACTATGTCAAATATCCGACCACAACTCTTTTAATATAAACATCAAATATCTGACACCCATTACTTTAAATGTGGTTGGATATCCGACACCCATTACTTACAGGTGGTCGGATATCCGACTACATGTCTGTCGAAGAGATGAAACCCATTACTTTAAAAGTGGTCGGATATCTGACAACATGGCCTTCAGATATCGGACACACATTAATTTAAATGTGGTCGGATATCTGATGCATATACCTACATACAAATGACAAATTCCGACAATGTTTGGCGTCAGTGGTATGGCGAGCTCGTCAGATTCTTTTAAAGGGGTCGTCGGATATCCGACCTAGATTACATTATACGATGTCTGATATCCGATGTCATTTGTTGTCGGTGGTATGGTGAGCTTGTCATATTGTTTGGAAGGGGACACCGGATATCCAACCAATATGGGGAATTAAAAAATATATAGAGAGAGATATTCCATGCCCAAAACGTCTTTTACTATCACTGAGTAATTCAAGATATTCCAGTTTGGAAAATTTAAGCCAAAGAAAACCATACAGAGACCACTATCACTAATCTAACAAAGATAGTATATATTAAGAAAACACTAGAGTTAAATTTGTTTTATTTTGAACCTCACCCAATATGTACAAACTGTAAGAGTTTTCTCTAATAATGAGTGAAGACAAGAACTGCAATGATACCATGTATACCTCAAAGAGTGACCTTGGTATGATTTTTTGGAAAAAAAGAGTGACCTGCTAGTCCACTGACAAATCATATACAACAGAATGCTTCTATAGCTGGGAAAACCATATCCACGTCGAGGAAAATGAAACTAGTTGAACCTAAATAATATACAATAGAATGCTTCTATAACTGAGAATGCTTCTATAACTGGAAAATAATTAAATTTGAACACCTATGTTGATTCTTTTCCAGTTGAATTCAAAGAATAAAAACCAATCCACCAGCTGAAGGCATGGATATAGACAGACAACAAACACAACCTTCTAATCACGCCCAAGATGACACAATGATAAAGTGTGCCTCCCCTTAATCATATCACCATCAATGTATTGCAAATATGTTTTAATCCTAGTTGTCTTTTTTAGAATCTATACTACCAGCAGCTCTATGTCAAGTTTTGTAAGTAGTATTGCAAACTTTTATAGGTTGTACTTTGCATTCATCATAGAGCATATCCTTTTTGAAGCTATGCATGCTCTCAATTTGTATTTCCGCATTGTTCAACTCAACTATAACATATTTTAATACCATATTAAACCATTCTTAAAAATAAATGTAGAGACCAATTTTTTATAAAATATGTAAAGTTTATCACAAATGTTCTACTCTCCTAAACCAAGATGCATACAACATTCCCTACTAATTGTTATACAAGCACCTGTCTTATCTTGTGCTGACATGAGTTCTATATTTTCTGAAACAAATAGAAATCTGAGATGGGCTTGATAATATGTTTGAATAAACGAATGTACTGCTCAATTATTAGAATGGAAATTGTACATTTTTCTCTGTCAAATACAAAAAAAATAATACTTGGGGATGAATGAGACTTTCACAAGAGCCTACCTACAAAAAAACAAGCACCCACAACAAGATAGCTCTTAAAAGTTACCCAAGGCACACAAATTCAAATACTCAAGTTCTATGCTTCCAAGAGCAGGCATCGATATGTTCTAAGGCTAATTGTACCACATAACCAGGCTACCTCAGGCATTCCACGTAACTGTTCATCTGATAAAAAATCACGCCCTCTTCCTCTTCCATGACCACACCTTACAATATCAAAACAGGAAGAGTATATCTCATATATTCATTAAGTGGCAGAGGTATATTCATTAAAAGAACATGAAATAATCATTAAGAGGGGGTGTTGGATATTGTAATTTTTATTCCATAAGTGTGTGTGTGTATATATATATATTGTAGGAAACGCCTAGGTAATAGGTGTACCAGTACCAAAGACTTCACAAAACGCCAGTGGCCGTACCGTATGACATTTCGCAATTGCGAAATGCCAGATGGTAGAGGCATTGACATTTCAGCAACATTTTGGCCCATATGGGTGGTGTTTCGGCATCAATTCGTCTTTTTGTGGGCCCATACGGGCGACCGAGAGGGTTGTGATTCTCTCAAATGGGCTCAAAAAATGGTTTCCATTTTTAAAAAGATACATTGTTGTATATGTAATCAATAATATAGACATGGTTTTCCTTCTAAAATGGAATTTATATGTGTCATTATTCTTTTCTTGAAAGATAATGTGTTTTTTAAAATATACGTCGTTTCCCTCGGTGTTTCCATTTTTGGAGGGTCACGTTTCCTGCCATCCCTATTTTGGAAACTTCTAGATGTTTCCCCATTTTTTGCAACTAATATATATATAGATAATAATATAATAATCACAATAATAATTAGAAATTAGAAATGATTTAAGTTAATTAAAAGACATGCCCGTAGGGGTGTAGATCAACCAACGATTCGCTTTATATGAAGGACATGTTGTAAATGGAGGTCACTAGTTCAAATCACCTTGACTTACCCGTGACCCATGCTTGTGGACTATGTGGGTGCACCTAGGGTATAGTGGAAGCGGATGGGATTGGATCCCTGGACCCCATGTTAAGCGAGTACCACCCCCATCCCAGTTATTGATTCCCCTAGTACAAAAAAAATTTAATTAAAAGACATGTCTTTTTATGTGAAAAGGCACAAGTAAAATTATTTATTTGGGTCCCAATTGTATTGTAATATCATACTCATATCTTACTCAATATTCATTTTGTATACATTATCCTGTTATGGATTATTTTATATTTCAAATATTTTAAGTATTGGTGTGTGAACGAACATTGTTCGTCTCATTTGGTATCAAAGCAAGTCTGATCCAGGCCTTTGGCCATCACTCCTCAGAGCTTCTCTTATTTAATAGGATCTTTGATCAAAATCTCCTTTTGGACTTTTCTAAAAAATATTTCACTTCCACGTCCACAATGCTCTCTCCGTTGTTCCTTGCCTACTTTTTGAACACCGACCTCGCCTCCATTCTTGCGCCTCCAAATTCACCCTCTATATTTTTGCCTCCCATCTTTCTCTACGACAACCCTACCACTTGCCTCTCTCCATGCTCCTTACCACTAGCCACCCTCTTCTCCTTTACGTCCTCTCTTCAATCCTGTACTAACCTACCCCATCATTCTCTGCCACATCCCTACCACTTGCCTCTCTCCACTCTCTTTACCATCGGACACTGTTCTCTCCTTTACATCCTCTCTTCAATCCTACACTCACCTACCCCATCTCCCTCCCATAATACTCTCCTCTCCATTCTACCACACATATTCTCACCACCTGCGCACATGACCATGCCCATTCGACCTTCGCTCCAACTATTTCCATGCCCATTCAAACTCTACAACCAACCTCCCTACACTAGCACCATGCCCTTTCCCTACCCCTTTGCCACTCTTAGCTTCCCTCTATCGCTCCCAATTTGCGCATCCCCTTTATTCCACGGGCATGCCCAACCTGTGTCCGCTCCATTTTCCCTCCTTGGGTCCCCACACTACCAACTCACTGGCACTAGGAAGGATCCACCAAATATTAGTTGAAGAATCCGTTGTCAAGTCAAATCGATGAACATTCATTAGATCTGCTATTACCCACAACCGAGGTATCAGAGGATAAAAATATGCGATGAAAATTACAAGCAGAAGTAAAGTCGTAAAGTCCTCCATAATTATGCTTTGAGGACAAAGCATTTCTGAAGAGAAAGGCAATGTAATATAATAATAATAATAATAATAATAATAATAATAATAACAATAACAATAATAACAATAATAATTAGAAATTAGAAATGATTTTAGTTAATTAAAAGACATGTCCTTTCATGTGAAACGTCACAAGTAAATTTATTTATTTGGGTCCCAATTGTATTGTAATATCATACTCATATCTTACTCAATATTCATTTTTTATACATTATCCTGTTATGGATTATTTTATATTTCAAATATTGGTGTGTGAGCGAGCTTTCTTCGTCTCAATGTACTTTGTAATAATTTCATAAGTTATAAATGGAAAAGATTAAGTCATAAATAGCATTTATTATTAGTTAAGAAATTAGTTGTAAGCAGTTCCTAACTTGCATAAAAAAACCTCATAGAGATATATACAACACACTCTTGTACTTTGAACAACAACAACAATACATTTGATTTCTCCTTCAATTTCTCATGCTTATCTTCAATTTGTTCTGATTCAATTTAACAAATACTTTATTCAATCCCTTCGCTTGTAAAACCTAGCATTTTCTTGCACCTCACTACTAGTATGGTTTTATCAAGCATGTGATCTTCCCCCCTTATTGACATATGAAATAAGACCCTCTTAGATTGTACTATTGACTCCATTTTCCCTTGGTGGATTGGCACTAGTCTCTTGATTGGTTTCTCTCTATCCTCCCATCACCTTTTCATTTACTTTCTATGATACAACTATTTTGTTATGGAAACCTCTTCACCTCACCTTGCTACTCATTGTCTTTGCACTAGTAATCCTATCATAGGGAATACCCCCTTGAGTTGGAGAAGAGCCAATTGGAAATGTAAAGGGGTTTGGTATGAGGATGTTGGCATTTCGTCTTGGTTCCCCTCGGCTAGCTTGCTTCTTTGGGAATTTAATCACACATGCTAGTTTGGGAGGTAACAATCCATATAGATAATAATGAGAATAAAAGTCAACCATATCAAAGCAAGTAGTTAAACGACATCCTAATTAGAAAATTGACCTTTCATGTTACCTGGGCATGCCACTTCTCATCAAATAAATGTCAAATGCGATTTAAAAGTGTGTTAAAGGAAAGTATAAACACTCAATAAGCACAAGTTGGACTATTAATAGATATAATTGAAAGAACTATACATTAAGAAGAAACTAAATATATAATGGAAAGCACAAGTCAAAACGTTTACCAAAAGGACAGATGAAAAGGTGACCAGAATCAATTCCATTACAACAAGATTGATGTATGGAACTTTTAAGGACTGAAAAAAGCATGTATGTAAAAATCATAATCAAATGTTGGTCCCGAGACCTGAAATTTACCATGCAAGGGAGACTCTCAACATCTTTATGATTTCCTGATGTATTTGTACCAATTTGAAGGTTCTTAATCACCTTCGAAAGAGATTTGCGGAAGCTGCTAACATCCCATCCTTTTTCAAGTGCCATTAAGTACTCATTTATCGAACCAATGAAATATTAATTGTGGCTTGTCTTTTGAATTTGTGTCGATCATTCTATAGGTACAACACCCGATGAAGCCCATCTGCTTGAATTGAAGCTCAAATTCCCCCCAATATTCATAGAAGTATGTGTCCCAAGCTTACATGCCTCGTATACTGGAAAATGAAATTTCACAACTATGCACAATTAGAAAAAATGACACAAGTAATATCAAAGGTAACAAGAGCCCAAAGATATCAATCAACATAGATATCTTGCTTTATGACATGCAAAAGATGAAATCCATTTGTAACACAAGTCAACTCAAAATTTTAGAATCCATAAAATTTCATTTCAACAACACCTGAAATTAAAGATGCTTTCCTTCTACACTACACTACCTGGAACTTCAAAACAGATTCGATTTTTGACACAATTCCACATTTTGGAAATGGTACCTTCAAAATGAATGGAAATGTAGAAACAACATATAATATACAAAACAATAATAAGCTAATAAATCCCTACTTGGAGTAGCTAATACAGAAACACGAAGACCCTCCATTAGTTAGTTGGTTTTCATTTTTCTTGGCGATTTCTAATGTGTTTTTTAAGATTCTATTGTTTCATTTTTAGTTTTATGTTCGAAAAGGTCCCACAAGTTTTGGGATCCCCCCAGATTTGCATTTTTTTTCTGATGAAACACTAAAACATTGTTAGTTTTGGTGGAAAATATTTCTGGTAAAGAAAAAAAGGGGTGGTGGCAAGTTACTGGTTAGTGGCTACATAGCCTCTATCCAATGCATGGAAAAATCAGATGAAAGCACGACTACATTGCCTGGACAATATGAAATAAGATTTTAGGACAATCTTTTTATTTATGAAACAAAATGAAGGAAATTTCATCAAGTAAAAAAGGATCTATACAACAAAATGCACCATTATTCTAACAATCATTTGGAATACATGTAGCTCCTATTCTCTTGGGAGAATCAGAATCATACTCAATTAACTAAAACAAAATATAAACTTCTTGATGCCCCAAAATTCACAACACCAACAGTAGGGATTCTCCTCGGTAAGTCATCCCAATTAGATCACTCATCGTTTGGTGCGGGGAATCCGTCCGGTTAACAGTCCGGCTACCGTAAGTGTGTTTGTTTAAGTTCTTTACCAGTTGCGGCCCGATTCATTGTTTATGTATTTTATTTTTAAAAGTATGAGATGCAAATGCCATAATTAAATGCATATAATTGATAGGAAGAAACCACACTAGCGATGTGTAGGCTCTTACCTACTGTCTTACCGCTCCTGCCTTATCAATTATTTATTCCTATTCTAATTTAAGCTAATTATCCTATCCCTGAAGGGAGCAAATTTGAATTAAGAGTAATGTACTGGAAATGTTCATACAAGTCTAATAGATAGTTGTTTCAACACAATATTCACATTTATAGCAGAAAGAATACCAAAGGTAGCTCTGATATGATTAAAACAATTCATTACTGATTTTGCACATAAACATTTGCATAGAAAGTAAAATCATTCATCACCAATGAAGTAGTTCAAGAATTTAGAATGATCTCACAGTATGAGTTACGAATGCAAGAAGAAGTAGTTCCACATTAAACATTCCACACATTCCACGAAAAATCTGTGTGCATGCTTTTCCCAGCAAACATATTCTTCTTTAGCAGAAAAATAGTTCTCTTACAAAATGGTACAGCTTCTATTGTGCTAGAAAAAGTCCATTCTCCTTATTCTCCTCCTCTATTTATCTTACAATTTTTTTTTCTTCTAGTGACTCTTCATCTACCCTAACCCTAGGATTCCCCAAAATTTGTCATTTAGTGCTTATATAGGAAAATCCAAAAAGATATTTACAATTTAAAAATTAGGTGGGCCTTGCCAGATTAGAGATATATTATGCCCATGCATTAGCTTCTTCAGCTATGGTCTTATATTTGATAGGATCCAATACTTGTAAAGTCACTATGCCCATGCATTAGCTTGGATCCAATGGTCTTTTATTCACAAACACTAAACAAAGATTCTCAATATCAAGAACCATTTCCAAGCCCTCAAACCTCCATATATGACCTATATTGGTTAGCAATCACCCCCAAGGGTGCTATGCATGCCACCAATAGGTTAGTTGTCCACTTTAAATGTGTTTAGAGGTCTACTCGATGTCATAAGATGATAATAATGGGCCTTGTTCCCTAAATGTCACTTATTAGTCTCAATCATCATGAATAACAACTACAAACCATAACACAAACCCTCTCTTGGGGGCTTTGGCATTGAGATTCAATATAGATAAGATTAATAGCTTTTTCAAACCAAGGATGTGCCATAGGGAATTAAACATGTTCAATGAAGGAAAAAAAATGCCTTATGGATATTGTTGAATCTTC
This sequence comes from Larix kaempferi, assembly GCA_027924585.1. Taxonomy (NCBI): domain Eukaryota; kingdom Viridiplantae; phylum Streptophyta; class Pinopsida; order Pinales; family Pinaceae; genus Larix; species Larix kaempferi. The sequence goes on along the minus strand of BSBM01000994.1, from coordinate 18,960,809 downwards.
TCAGACCTAAGAGCCTTGAATGGATTTGCACATTGTTGCCTACCAAGTTGTACTTAGTTGGATTTCTAGTGAGTCTGTAAAGAATGAACAAGTCAGTTGTTCATAATTCAAGGTTAGAAGTCCATATATGCCATTTTTTTATGTTAATACCCCCTTCGTGGGATTGTAATAAATGGTGTAGCATGGTGACCTTATGTAAAAAGCTTGGCCTTCTTAGGACTTAGTCAAAAAACTAATCACCGTAGAGTGTTTTTTCCTTTTTAATTATGCGATGCTTTTTAGAGACACATAATTTTCGATTTTTTCCCTCAAAATCCTCCAAAGTTGGGGTGGTGAAAGTGATGATTATTCGTTAGGAGGGTTATTAAATCCTATGGTCTTGAATTTTCAAGAGTTGAGTCTATTTGTATTACCATGCTAGTCCTAATCCCAAAGTTTCGTGAACATGTGCTAAGTCCCCGCTAGGATTTTTTAATTTTTCAGTTTTTTAATAAAATCATTGAAAAGGTGTATTTTAATTGTAAAATTTCAAAAAGTCATAAAAGTGGCTCTAGGGGGCCAAATTTGTCACGAGGATGCTTGTATTTGAACCCAAATACCCCACTTAACCCCTAAACCCACTTTTGAGAGTCAAATTGGTGATTTTCAATTGCTAATTTTGATTTTCCCTTGGAAATGACATTTTGGGTCAAATAATTGGGAAATATGAAGAAAATCCAATTGCCAAATTAAAGGGAGCTTACCTCTAAGGTGTCCATGTTGGTTGGCATCTTCTTTGGGTCAATAAATGAGTTGTTGGATAATCTTTGCCAACAATATGAGGGCGATTTGATGTGCTTCCATGAGGGGAGGCACATTCTATACAAAGGAGGCTATAATTCCCCATGTGTCTCTCTTGTTGGAGTTGGTTGAGAGAGGTGGAAGTCTCCCATAAGAGGTGGAAACCTTCCATGAAAGGTGGAATCCATTCCCTCTTTCATATAGGACACTTTCCATGATCTCTAGAACCCCCAATCCACCTCCTCCATTGGGAATTGCACCCTCCAACAGTTTGAAGGCCAAAATTTCTAGAAAAGAAAGCTTATCCTCTTGTGTAAGGATGGAAATAGTGAATCTCTCCTGAAACTTTGTATGATCATTTTTGTATTTTTTATGAATAAAGAAAGCTTTGGAGGCTCATCATTGGTGTAGTGTGCTTCATGTGTAGATGCTTTGTTCTCAAATGCTTATGAGGTATAATATTTCTTAATTTCTTCTTGCTTTCATTTGATAAGCTGTTGGCCTACATAGAGGAGATACCTCCTAGTAGGGTAATGGTGCATTCTTGTTTTATTTGTACTCTTATTTATTTGTTAGTGGTAGATATATTGGATATGCATGCATTCTTGTTTGATTTGTATGCTTTCTAATCTTCTATTGTTTGCAAATACCCTCATTTAACCATTGGTTTTGTGCAAGGAATGTTAATCTTGAAGGTATCCTTACTTGGAGAGGAGAAGGAGATTTCTTTAATCCTCCTGATATTTAATTTCTTTCAAGGACAACCACCCTCTACATTCCACCAAAATAAAAGAACTTTCAAGCTTCTTCATTCTAGTTCCCGGGATTCTTCACCTTCTTTCTCTTAAACTAAAATCTACTTCCTGGTTACTTGGTTACTGATTCCTCATATGATAACAAGTATATATTAGATTTAGAGCTACATTCATAAGATTACTTGTTATTTAAAAGATATAGATTTAAAGTGCTTTACTTCATTCATAATATTAAAGCTTAGATCTATGGTTTTAGTACTTGAATTTGCAATTTTTCCAAGTACTAACTAGTGTTAGATTTTTATTTTAGTTTTGTTTAAACTACTAACATTTTAACAAATTTAGCTTTCTTTTTTTTTTTCATTTATAGACAGGTCAAGTAGAAGTGCTGGCAAAGATTTCAAGATTTGAGCCTTCCAAAGTGCCTCCTCAAAGCCCTCTCCAAAAAGGGCCTTTTTCCATCTCTTTTTTGTAACCTCTTTCATCCAAAATTATAAGGATAAAGAGGCCTTATTTAATCATTGGAAAAAACCATTCATAAAATAATCAAGTGGGATACACAATGCCAACACCCCTTCCCCCATTGGGGAAACCTGTATCGCCTCCTTTTTGGTCTGATTTTTCCTTTTGCTTTGGTTTTTTTATACTAACCCTTAGATTAAAATTTCATTTCTTGCAAGTTAGTTTAGTTTCATTTTTGCAAGTTTAGATTAATTTCATTTTTGCAATCAAGTAGTGAACCTAATTTTGGGTTCACGATGTATGATCTCACCACCACCTAAAGGATTTTTGGATTAGTGGTGGATGATAAAAAAAGTGACCTTAATCAGTAGTAATTAGTACAACATTATTTGATTTATAAGTTCATTTACCTTTTTGCATCACAACTTTATTTTACTTGCAAAATCAGAAGAAAATATTTGGCATTACCCTCCGCGTATGCTCTTGTCCATCGTAGACTAGTTTTGACCAGTCGTTCCTTTGGAACAATTAGAAATGGGGTCTTGCACTTCATAAATTTTCACATCTAATTAACAACACACTTTTAATAAAAATCGACTCCCATAAACGGACAGAAATCCGGTGTCACGATCTTTACCTTTTGTGGGAAAAGTTTGCAAAGAAAGCGGGAACAACTAGATAGTGACATTGGGGCCCGATTAGGCTACACCCTCGATTGGTGTAGTGTTGGACACACCCCTGTTACTTCGATCTAGCCCACATTTTCTTGTGTAGAACCACATTGGAAAAATTCTGGACATATTCCATGTACCTTATAGGTATATCGGAACCCCCTTCCTGTAATCCACTCATCATAATAAATCTAAAACTGACCAAGATACAATTGCAAAATATTTCCCTTTTAGCAGCATTATTTGACTCCATCGGCACTGATATATTTTACAACAATACTGTTTGATTTTAGTCATTTCCTTGTTGTTAATGTTATAATTTATATGTTGTTGAACAAATTCATATCTTTTGCACTTGTCTTGCTTCAGTATTAAATCTCAAAACTCCTAAAGAACTTACTCCCATTTTAACATCTAAGAACTAAAAATCCTTACTAACTTTTCTTAGGGTATACCCCCCTTGGATTCATTAGGATTGATCATAAACAAAGGATTCAATATCCAGTGACAATACTTGACTCAAGACTTTCCCCCAAGGATACACCAAGTGGCTTGAAGATTTCTTCAACTTTACCCAGGTGTGTATAGGTGTCTTTGAGTGGGATACAAGTATTGTGGGTAGGTTTTGCACACTAAAAATAGGTTTTTACCATTCCATATTTTTAATTGGGTAAACAAAAATATTAAGCCCCAACTAAACCTTCTTGAGTTCAAGTTTCATTGAAAAAAACTAGACACAACAAAATTGTAATGTCCCCATTTTGACCCCCTTCGCATTAAATCGTAAATGATGTAAATATTGATACTTAATCATGGTGAGCAGCTCAAGGCCAAGGCCCCACCATTGATTTAGCGTTTTATGTATCGGCAATTAAATAAATAGATGCCTATGGTTCTTTTGCTAGATAGGCACAATGTAAATAAGACATCATGTAAATACGAATTTTAATGAAAATGCCCACGACTAGCTATGCAATGCAACAAAGAGATGGGGGCATGATTCTACAAGGAATAGGGAGGGAAATTATTGAAACCCTTGAGCCAATGGTGTTAATCCATGTGTCAATGAGAAAACCCATAAACCCTCAACTACCCATTTTGGGTTATGGACCCAATCAGTTAATTCTTCCAGAAATTGGTTGAGGCAGTTAATGCCTTGGGAATGAAGAGGTATGGAAGCCAATTTCGTGCATGGGCAAGCCATCAACCTGGGAATTCGTATTTTTGCTTCTTGGGCAAGAAAACACCCACGAAATGGTACCCAAAGCCATTCTAAACCCACAGTCTTTCCTCTCTCACACAGTTTGAACTACTGGGTCTTTCCTCATCATGTTTTTCACCAATTTCCTGCATTTTCCATAAGCGGGGAGCTCGTTTTTGTGTTGCACAGCAGCTAGGAGAAAGGGAGTCACATTTTGGGGGTTTATAGAGGTCGTTTTTGCCCTAGAATGTCCATGGGAATTTTTTTGAAAACGGTTTTTGCTCTCCAGGGTTGAATCCCCAATTGCCATTTCGTTTTTGGGTCTTCCCATGTTTTTTTGCGCTGGTAGAAACCCCATCTTTGGGCATCTCACTGTAAAAACGTTTCTTCATGCTCAGCACTTATACTTCTGCTGTTATGTGCATCCTTGTTTTGGTTTGAATATGTGAGCAAGAGATTTTTGGAGTGGTAGTGGACAGAGAGGGCTTGATAAACCTAGTGGGGGAGATAACCTCTCAAGAAAATCAAAAGGGCTTTGGCTACTCTTCTATGCACACCCTGAGAGCACTAGATGGGGAAGGTATGGCTTGAGGGACTGTACAACAGTGAAAAGAATACTTCCTTGTGCTGGGTGTGTAGGTATTGTGGGTGCCAAGCTAGATAGATCTTGTAAGGTTACCCCTGGCTCTGTGCTTGAGCTCACTAGCTTAGCCACTATTCCCTTCCATTTCCTAGCAGCCTGATAAACCCAATTGTAGATTGGCTTGGCTCATCTTAGTGTATGCTTGGCTATGTGCGAGTCTGATATTCCCTGGTTCCTTGTAGAAATCATGCCTAGCTCGGGGGTGGCAATTGTATCAAGAGGTTGATAAGCACAACTGGCCTATGGTTGGGTGGAATGTTGCAGTTGCATAGCCAGTTGCTTGGGACTACTTTGTTATAAGATAAGTACTCTCTTGTGTTAACTTTGCATTTATTTATTTGATGAATATCTTGAATGTATGATGGATGTGTTGTTGAAATTATTTCCGATTTGTTTTTCTTATAATTATACATTTCATATGTTCTTTTATATTATGTGAATGCTTATCTAAAATCTCATGGGGCTAGATGCCCGGTTTTAGCATCACGATCCTCTCCATCAGACTGGGATGATGGGAGGGGACGTTACAAAAACGAGCTCTCACTAATGGGTTTTTGACTTAGGAGTTGGACATGGGTGCCATTAGCATGTATTTCATGCATAATGGATGGGTATTGAGGCTTTAACCATAGTCATGGTAGGGAAACAACATCATATGGCCCTTAAATTTGGTTGGGGGAGGGAATCATTATCCTCGAACACTAAATAGAGCTTCTCAAGCTTAAGCACCATGGCGATCCCTTGATACTCCACACATGACCTATATAGTTAACAATTAGTCTCCAATGATGTTATGCATGACATCAATAGGTTATTTGTGCACCATTGATGGGCCTAGAGGTATATCCAATATCATAAAAGGATACTAATGTGCCTTGTGTCCTAAACACCACTTCATGTGCTCAATCACCATGAACAACATCTCCAAACCACAATACAAACACTCTTTTATTGGTCTTTGGCATCAAGGTTGGATATCGATATGAATGGGCCTTGTTCCCTAAATGTCACTTCTTAGTCTCAATCATCATGAACAAAAGCTACAAAACACAACATAAAACCTCTCTAGGGGGTATTTGGCATCAAGGTTGGATATAGATACCATTAATAGATTTTTCATACTAAGGATGGTTCATAGGGCGCCATTAAACATAGTTGATGAAGGAAAAAAATTCCTTATATTGAATATTATTGAATCTTCTTAGACTTAAGAGCTTTGAATGCATCCTCATACCAACACATCAGTCCATAGTAGGGGTTTTATACAAGCCTTTGAGTGGGATACAAGTCTTGTTGGTAGTTTTTGCACACTTGAAATAAATTTGGATCATGCCATGTCATTAATTGGGTAAACAAGGACATTAATCCCTAACTAAAACTTCTTAGGTTCACTGTCATGGAAAAACACTAGACACAACAACACAAGCTCTCACTAAGGGGTTTTTGACTTAGGAGTTGGATATAGGTACCATTAGCATGTATTTCATGCACAATGGATTGGTCTTGAGGCCTTAACCATAGTCATGCTAGGGAAGCAACATCCTAATTCCCTTAACATTGGTTGGGAGAGGGAATCATTACCCTCAAAAACTAAATAGAGCTTATAAAGGTTAAGCACCATTGGCAATCCATTGAAACTCTGCACTACCGGTAGTCCCCAACCCACTTCATATAGTGCATACAAAAACAAATAGCAGAGACCATACTTACCCTTGCCATCTTATACCAAAATGAATAGAATAGAAGGTAATAAGGTATACACTAAAATGGCGATCATCAGTACAGAGTCGTGTGCAGGAAATCTCCTCCCTTTATCTTCTACATAATCACTCCTTAAACACTAGATACATATAAACTAAGTGATTCCAGGCGCTAACTTCATACCGTCTTCGCCAGAACTTTCTGTAGCAAAATAAAAACTCAGCCTCGTCTCGACAGAGGCGTCTCTTCGAATTACATGAAAACCTGCCAAATCTACCTGTCTCCCTGGTTTCCCTTTCTCTTCCAATAAGTAACTTACCCAATCCCCTCGAACTCGGCGGTGGTAGGGAGTCGTGGGCCTCCCAAGCGATAGATGGCGTGATACACAACTTGGTGTTCTAGAGGGAGAAACAAATGGCGGTAAGGCATTTTCCAGCTTCATTGAGGAGACAATCTTCCTAAGATACAGAAGGAAGAGATATGTAAATCTTTACACGTTTTAGTATTAAGGCTCCACGATGGACACGACTGGGTTAGTAGTGATCCAGGTACCTCTCTAAAAAAACACTTACTCGACTATTAGTTAAACTAAAACCTCAAACAATTATTAAAATAAATACGATTCCTTCGATTATATATATATATATATATATATATATATATATATATATATATACATTATTTACTTAAAGAAGTTTTTTTTCTCTTTATAACAATGAACTTTAAATACATGGACGACTCAAAATTTTCTCTCTCTCTCTCTCTATATATATTTTTAATCACTTTTAAAAGGTTTTCTCTCCTTCTAATATTCTTCATTAATAATTAAGCTTAAGGGCTATGCCCTTAGTTTATGCATAGACCCACATAGGAGTCTCCTCAAGCTATTCTTTTGGGAATTTATGAAAATCAATAAGCTTAAAGATAATATAATAATATGCATAGTTTTAATATACAAAGAGGATAACCCCCTTTCCTTCTATTTTTAGTTTATAGGTAAATAAATCTTTCTTTTCTTCTAAGGTAATCGTTTTCTTAATTATGATTAGGCATAGTTTCCTTATATTAAGAAAATATACCTTTCTCCTTTATAGATATATATATACAGAGAGAGAGAGTGTAGCATCCACTCAATAAGTCCCTTACTTATCTTATAAAGTATCATTAATGAAGTGACCTATTTCTATGTTTGAAGAGGCACATATCCCACTTGTCTTCTCATGCAAGTAGGGCATTGTCTTGTAGCTACAAAGGTCATTAATACGCATGTAATTCTTACCTTTGATCTTCCATAAAATCCCCTAGAAAATGTACACTAGTACTCCCTTCGGTATCTCATAGGCCAATAATGATACTTGGCCATTTTTATTAGCTTCACCAGACATCTCTCACCCTTAACCTCTCCCCCTAGTGGACTCGAATGCCCGTTTCTTTAGTTGCGTCACTAAGTTCTACAAATTTCAATTTAGAGATTTAAACACTTAACTGACAAGGGTTATTGGTGGGGCCTTGGCCTTGAGCTCCTCACAATAAACCATTACAATATTCTTATATATTTACAAGTTAATACGGCATAAAAGGAGGGGTATTACATCCTCCTCCCCTTAAGAATAACACTGTCCTCGGTGTTCTTTCCCTTTCAACATTCTGTCTCCTACTCTTGAGTCACCTCACTTCGTCATTTCTGTTTTGACCTTCTTTACTATCTTCAAACTTTCATGATTTCCGCAAGTCGCTATCATCCATAACCTGCAGTTTATGCAGTAAAATGAGGACTCCAAAAAAGTTCAGTATAGCACATCATAAATTCATAATGAAACACAGAAACATAACATTTGCAAATTATCCTTTTGTAGGAATTATTTTATCCCCAGTACGTGGACATTTTACTAGTCCTCTACTTGAGGTAGACATCTCTTTCATACACAGGTTAACATCATATATTTCTCAATATTTCTAACAGAAAATTTCTAACATTTAGTATTCACCCTCATCCTTGAGGACATCTTTGGTTACTCAAGCATTCATAACATTCACACACAAATGTATTCAATAGTCTAGTTACAAGACAATTCATTAATATTTGTTATATCATAAAATAAATCTTTCAACAACACTTTGTTGATCATCAAACTCTCCCATGAGTTTGGAACTTCAACAACCCTCTGCTAAACAAAGAATTCTTCTTTGAATTCTGTCACCAATTCCTGTGGATTCAAGGGCTACACTTTTGAGGTTACTCTCCTTTTTTATTGCTAGTAAAAAAAAATTCCTCTTCAAGATATCAAACAGCGTCCTATCTCCATATGTCAATCTTTGTGCTTAAGTCTTTGCCATTGATACCACAAAACTCTTTCGTAATTCCCCTCAAGCCGTCTTGCTTAAGTCTAGGAATTTCTGTTCCACCCAGCCTCCTGCTTGAGTCCAGGAAAAGTTGCTTTAGCAAAGAAGAGTTGGGTCAATTTTTGCCACTTGGTGTTTTCTTAGTGAAAAAATCATTTCCCCTCAAACCTTCTCATTTGAGTCCAAGAAATAACAATCATTTATTATTTCTTGTAATTTTTATTAATCATGACATGCAACATAATAGAAACAGAATACTAACATCACATATGTTCACATTTTTACTAATCAGTTTGAACGCATGCTTTTAGCATGTCCTTTCATGAGTCCTTGATCTTTACTCATTTTCTTACCATATGCTTACCATGTATACTATATCGCGTCCTTGTCTTTCCACAAGTTCCCTAGAATGTGACCATCTACTGAATTCACTTGTTAGTACTTTTTATATAACACAAAACGCATTTCGTGAGAAAATTTTCTCCTAACATAATAGTAAGGAAATCATCATTCACTTACAACATCCATACAAGGTTAACATTCTCATTAATTTCATTAATACACCTTACGACATAAGATTTGCGATGTTAGCATATAGCATTCATTAATAGCTTAGCTCTTTACGATAATTCCAATGACCGTCTGATTTGTCTTTCGAAGTTTACACTTTACCTTCTCATAGATTTACAAGGCTATTGTAAGGCAATATATGTATAAATACAACTCTCTCTATATATCTGGAAAACTCTAGACAATATCTATTGTTGAGTGTAATTCATAACCCCATTTTTAATTTAGTATGTTGACAAGATACATGAATTTTCCTATGCTTACCGTTTTAAATCCACAATCCTTTATTGGTTAATGTAATAACATGTCCCGTAAAAAAATTTCATGTCTATATACAAAGAAAATGGAATATAGGGTGATTCCACGAAGGTGGTTCACCATTTTTGGTGGATGGAAGCTAAAAAAATTGTTTTCGAACCCTCGATCGAGGTTTTAAAAGCTCAATCGAGGGTTTTAAAATACCTCGATCGAGGGTTTTAAAAGACCTTGATTGAGGGTCTTAAAAGACCTCGATCGAGGGTTGAAACAAGAGCTCGATCTAGCTTTTGAAAAGCTCGCAAAAGCTCGATCTAGCTTTTGAAAAACATAAAAAAATGCTCATTTTAGGCCCTCGATCGAGCAAATACCTCGATCGAGGGTTTTAAAATACCTCGATCGAGGTCTTGTTAAACCCTCGATTGAGGTGTTGTTAAACCCTCGATCGAGGTATTTTAAATACCTCGATTGAGCAAATAGCTCGATCGAGGGCTTAAAAAACAGGCTAAGAGCCATTTTCGCTGCAGAATAAAAGTTTTGTCTGCCTTCCACAGAGTTAAACCATGTCATTAAATGCTCATTAATGAGCGGACTTGATACCATTGGATTCGTCAACGAATCCTCTATCCAGATACATAAAATTTACAAATTTTTATCTTCATATGTCTTATTTTTAAATTTCTACTAAAATTTGACCTAAAAAACCTTGCCGACAACTTCAATTGAGCTCAAAGATAAATCCACAACATTCAAAATACACATCCAAAAAATTTGAAAAAATACACAAGCCCTAGATAAATGCGTCCCCTTTAAAATGGTATTTTTAGTTTTGCAAATTATGTAAAAAATCAAAAGATTTCGTGTGCACACACACACACATGTGTGCAAAATGCGACTTAAATATTCATTGGTCAGTTTCGAAAAATAATAATAAATATAATTTTTTAAGAAAAATTAAAAAAATAATATGTAAGCCCTAGTGCATTCTGTCTAGATCATGTTCAGATACTTCATTTTTTTTAATTATTACTTTAACATTAAATTATTGTGCGCACACACAAACTACTTGTTAATTGCTCTTCAAATTTTTAAGTACACACGCTTCATTAAATGAAAATTCGACACAATATATGACATTGGTATATTTCAAAAAAAATATCATTGGAAAGCCAACATAATTCTCTACATTTAGTTTTTCAACCACATGTCAAAATTCATGTGGCAAGTATGAGTTTCTAGGACTTCAATTTAATACATGGGTGAATTTTCTGTTTTTCACCATCATATTTGGCCAAAAAGAGTTACCCATCTTCATGGAATCACCCTATAGCATTTCTCATTGATTTATAAGTAACGCCTAAAGCCCCTTACCATGTAATAAGTTTAACAGTCTACTTCTATGAGAGGAATTTAATTCCATTCTAGCAGTTAGCTTTGTCCAATTTGGCACCTAGGAAACATTCTAATAGGTTTATCACTCATATAATATTCCACAAATTATTTTCAATTAGGAAACATCAAGTATGCAAGGAGATTGGCCAAAATATATTGTTGTTCAAGGAGTTACTCCCTTAACATAATATATGCATTTCTTTTGCTAGTAAGAATCATCATTTATCTTTTCGAGAATGATCCCATTAAGATTAATCTAATTCTCATGAATACAAGTCCTTAATACAATCAATTTCAACGAAATATCATCATAAAAATCAAATAACAAGGCAATTCATAACAATTTCACAGCCCTCCATATGATGATCTAATTTTCCCTTACACTATTTCACAATTCATCATAATACATCAACTTTCAAAGGTACTTTCGACCCTTTAAAATATACATACATATCTTGATAAGGCATGACAAACTTATCCCTATGACACTAATAACTCAACTTGTAAATGCTACCATGCATGTCTTTATACGATCACCATTTCTATTTTTTTCATAATATGATATGATTGTATCAATCGAGCACTTATGATGAATATCCTTCGATATAGATATGACTTGACTTGATATAGATATGACTTGACTTCTTTAAGTGATACTTTCATTTTCAAAAGACAATATACTATTATTATGATTATGCTTCACTCATTTGAATATTCAACATGCAATAAAATCTATAAAGGCATCACTTCAACTTGATACGAATGCACATTTTTCATAAGGTAGACCACCCAAGTGCAAACACAACATACGTTTACATCACACTAAAAGGACATCTAAGCTTACATAAGTGAGATACTTCTTCTTAACTGTCATAATGTCGAACAAGTATTTACTTATTCTGTATTATATATAAAAGAAGGCAATTTCCTAACATAGCCAATGTTATAACATTATAATGCCCACAGAAATTAATTAAAGTTAATTCCTTAGCGTATGAACTTTACCTTTTGCAACTAGGATGACTTTCATTATCCTCTTTCACTCCACCTTACAAAAACTTATTTCATGCAGTCTTAATTCCAATAGTCTAACTATTTTAATCATTCTAAAGAGTACTTCCTTGTCATCCAATGAAATTAATTAGTCTTAATTCCAATAGTCTAACTATTTTAATCATTCTAAAGAGTACTTCCTTGTCATCCAATGAAATTAATTGTGGGGTACAAGAAGATATTCTCCGTCTAATACTTATCAATAGAAGATCATTCATATACAAAAACTATATACAATGCCCCCATATAGAAAATGGTTATGCTATCATAGTGCTCCAAAAATGGGACATACTTACAATTTGAAGGTGTCTTGTCGATTACCTCTTACCGATCCTTGGAATGAATTTTTTTGCTGCGTCTTTATAGATGGAGTTCCCTTACTAGTTCAACCAATATATATTTGCTTCCTCCAGCTAAGCCCAAATAGGCCCAAGTGTTTGTAAGATGTAGATCTGATACCATATGTAACAATCCCATATTACACCAAGTCAATATGTTAGTATAATTAACGAACATTTTTACAAAAATCTACTTCTTCTTTTATAAACAATATTCATTCAATTTATTAATCCTTAAATATCTATGAGACCATTTATTTTTTTATCATCTTTTAGATGAAAGGGTATTCCTTACTTCTTCTTTTATAAGCAATATTCATTCAATAATTTATTAATCCTTAAATATCTATGAGACCAGTTCTTTTTTTATCATCTTTTAGATGAAAGGGTATTCCTTAAATATCTATGAGACCAGTTTTTTTTTATCATCTTTTAGATGAAAGGGTATTCCTTACTTTATATTGGAACTTGGTTGGATACCGATATCCTCGTAACAAACATACTGAGGACTTGCATCAATTAAAAGAAAGTGCATGCATTCTTAATTAAATGCATATTTGTTCATATCAATTCTTCCTACACACTACTTTTATGGTCAACATTTATGATCCTTACACATCATACAAGAAGACTTACTTATTTGATGAAGATAATTTTTCATACATAAATAGAAGAACTTAGGATATATCCAAAAACAATTAAGACTACAAAGCCAACACAATTCACACATACTAGAAGACAAGATATAGGTGGTTCACCCATTCTTTGGGCTACTTCCAAAACAACTGTCGCCTCTTGTTCTTATTAATCAAATAAAAGATTACATCCTTAGGCAAGGCATCCATTTCATCGAAGCCCCTCCTATTGAGGATTCCTCAAACAATTTGGTATTCTTAACAATTTGGTATTCTTAACTGTACTCATATCTCTATCCAGCAGAGATACAATCTATCAACATAAAACAACAGTTTCATAACAATGATTAATATGTGGCCATCAGATACATTCAGTATTCAGATGTGCCATACGTTTTCTTTTTCTGCATAAGATACATTTTACAGAAAAAAGCGATTTCCTAGTATAGGTACAAGCATAATACGCCTTGACTACTCATAGATCTTTCCAGTAGAGAAGCAATCTACCAACATAAAACAAACAATAAACCGACACGCATGGATCACTATTCGTAATAGAGACTCCGTCAAACAATATGGTAGTGAATGGATTGCCTTTCTATCAACCAAATTGTAGATGCTTGGGTCGCTATTCATAATAGAGGCTCTGTTAAACGATATGCTAGGGATTGGATTGCCTTCCTATCAGGCAATCCCTAAATGCATGAAACCAAATTAAGCAGGGATCTCACTCTATACTCCAACGATCAAATCACACGGAGATTAATAATGCCGATATCTTACACTATACTGCAGCGATCAAGATAACATAGCCATTCTAATACATAGATGCTAAATAACACAGCGATTCTAAAATAGAGATCGATGCTAAATAACACAGCGATTCTAAAATAGAGATCGCTAAATAGCACAAAGATTCTAAAACAAAGATTGCTAATTAACACGGCGATTCTAAAACATAGATTTGCTAAATAACACAGTGATCATATCACAACGCCATTCAAATACAGAGATTGCTCTTACTGTATTCCAGTGATCAAATCACACCGTCAATAACTAAGGGAGCAGTTTGCAAAACGTACCTAACTCGATCGAAGCAGATCTTGGACACATTCGACACATTTAATAAACAGATCCAGAAGCACACAATCCTAAGAAGTTCATAAGTAAAGGCAGCATGGCCGAGCTGAGAAAATTGTAACCATTGTGCGTATAGGATCAAAACATTACCAGTAGTCCCCAACCAGCTTCATATAGTGCTTACAAAAACAAATAGCAGAGACCATACTTACCCTTTCCATCTTAGACAAAAATGAATAGAATATAAGGTAATAAGGTATACACTAAAATGGCAATCATCAGCAGAGAGTCATGTGCAGGAAATATCATCCCTTTATCTTCTGCGTAATCACTCCTTAAACACCAGATACATATAAACTTAGCGATTCCAGGCGCTAACTTCATCCTGTCTTCTCCAGAACTTTCTGTAGAAAAATAGAAACTCGACCTCGTCTCGACAGAGGCGTCTCTTCCAATTACATGGAAACCTGCCAAATCTACATGTCTCCCCGGTTTCCCCTTCTCTTCCAATAAGTAACTTACCCACTCCCCTCTCCCCTCGGCGGTGTTAGGGAGTCATGGGCCTCCCAAGCGACATATGGCGTGATACATAACTTGGTGTTCTAGAGGGAGGAACAAATGGCGGTAAGGCGTTTTCCAGCTTCATTGAGGAGACAATCTTCCTAAGATATAGAAGGAAGAGATATGTAAATCTTTACACGTTTTCGTATTGAGGCTCCACGATGGACACGACTCGGTTAGTAGTGGTCCAAGTGTCTCGCAAGAGAGACTACCTCTCTAAAAAAACTTACTCGACTATTAGTTAAACTAAAACCTCAAACAATGATTAAAATAATAAATACAATTCCTTCGATTATATATATATATATGTTATTTACTTAAAGAGGTTTTTTTGCTCATTAATATATTCTTTAACAATGAACTTAGTTCATTACATGGACGACTCAAAATTCGATATACATATATATTTAATCACTTTTAAAAGGTTTTCTCTCCTTCTAATATTCTTCATTAATAATGAAACTGAAGGGCTATGCCCTTAGTTTATGCATAGACCCACATAGGATTCTCCCCAAGCTATTCTTTTGGGAATTTCTGTAAATCAATAAGCTTAAGGATAATCTAATATTATGCATGGTTTTAATATACAAAGAGGATAACCCCCTTTTCTTCTATTTTTAGTTTATAGGGAAATAAAGCTTTCCTTTCTTATAAGGTAATCATTTTCTTAATTATAATTAGGCATAGTTTCCTTATATTAAAAATAACTACCTTTCTCCTTTATAGAAAGAGAGAGTGTAGCATCCACTCAATAAGTCCCTTACTTATCTTATAAAGTATCATTAATGAAGTGACCTATTTCTATGTTTGAAGAGACACATAGCCCACTTGTCTTCTCATGCAAGTAGGGCATTGTCTCGTAGCTACAAAGGTCATTAATATTCGTGTAATTCTTACCTTTGATCTTCCGTAAAAGCCCCTAGAAAATGTATACTAGTATTCCCTTCGGTATTTCATAGGCCAATAATGATATCTGGCTATTTTTATTAGTTTTACCAAAAGTGGGTTTTTGTTTTAGTTGCGTTACTAAGTTCTATAAATTTTAATTTAGAGATTTAAATACTTAATTAACAAGAGTGACTCGTGGAGCCTTGGCCTTGAACTCCTCACATAAACCATTACAATATTCTTATATATTTACAAGTTAATACGACATAAAAAAAAAGATATCTCACCAATGAGAAGACTGCTCATCAAAATATCCCCTGAGAGATGCAAAAGACAATACTGAGCAGACCGGAAGTTCGAACATTACACCTTACCCGCTATCACCATTCTGGAATTCTTTGAGAACTCACACACTCATAATTCAATCTCTTCAGCTTTACTCGTGGCTGCTCATTATTCGCAGCTCATATTGGGCAAAACCAATCTATGAAGCTTGACTTACACATAGCCACTCATTACTCGCAACTCAAATTGGGCATTTTCCATCGCAGCTCCAGCAACACAGTATTCCATCTACACTCTCAATTTTATTGACTTTCGAACTCTGTGTGGGCACTTGAGAGAACTGGTGCGGGCATTCCAGTAATATGGAGCGGGCAGACTTGCTTCGGGCTGGGCATCACCTGCGGACATCATAGAGAATTTGTGCGGCCCACTGTGCATTTTGTGCGCGCATCCAGTTGTGCGGGCATCCATTTGTGTGGGCATACCCATGTATTTTGCTGCGGGCTTCCATTTGTGCGGGAATACTATCGTGCAGACTTTCATATGTGCGGGCACCTCTTTTTGTGTGGGTTTACTCCGGAGCAGAGCCTCTCTTTGCGGGCATATTCAGTGCGGGCACATAATCATTAGTGTGGGTATATGTATTTTCGTTTGGAATATCCGAAGCGGGCATATTTATTTGCTTACTTGTGTGGACTTCCCTATGCGAGCACACTTATTTTGATGCCAGCATTCTCTCATCGCTTAACTGAATTTAGACAGATATGATTATTGTAATCTGCTAATTTGGCTTCGGCCACAGCTCCCTCATTTTTTCATCTTATGATCAATAAAACTTATCAGTTCTTGTTACAAATAAATAAATCAAAATTAGCCGTTCACCGGCCTGCATCTCAGACACATGGATTGCCAATTCTCTAGTTTCAGTGCGCAATCTATATCATAGAAACCTTGATCAGCAGTATAACTTTAGTAACTGAAATAAAGAGCAACCATTACAAGAATAAGGGTATTTTAGCCTCACATTAGCACCACTATTTGTAAAGTATTTGGGAAATCCTCAATTTTCAAATAGTGGTGCAAAAGTGGTGATAATGTGGGGATATGCAAGTGGTGCTAAGATTTATGGTGCAAAAGTGATGTTTGTAAAAAATTTGTTTTTGGTGTTAAATGAATATGTGGCATTCCTTGGTGTATGGTGCAAACCACCAAAACCAATCTTAGGTGGATTGATGTTTTGTGGTGCAAAACATCAAAACCAATCCAACATGGATTGAGACTTTCTGGTGCACAACACCAAAATCATTTTAATAATATTAATATTATTATTAAATACACAAACTCGTATATGGTGCAAAGCACCATAAAATAATAAGTGGTGCAAAAAAAATATAAATCAAATAATATATATATATATATTTAATAAAATAGTTTAAACACAAAAAATGTAATAGTCATTCACTTGAGCAAAAACTATTTAGTCATTCAAGCAAAATCAACTAAAGATTAATTTCTTAAAAATAAATTCTACACTATACTCTATTGATTTACAATAGGGCACGGTGGAATCGAACCACCAACCTCTTGCTTTGTAATGCAGATGCTCTACCATTGAGCTAGAACCCTTTATATATATATGCTTATGCAATAAAAATTGTATAAGCAATTGGAAATCTGGTGTCAAAATTTGTAAATGGAAGGAACAACCGCATAAACCATTCGCAAACTAAGCACTAGAACTAGTTAATGTGATAGCACATTATGAACTAGGCTTTTTTGTATTTCAGGAAAAACAGTTATAAGGATTTTATATACAATGTTGCAATCCTCCTTAGAAATTTCTTAGATTAAAGATAAATATCATATAGACTTACGAAATGTAAGAGTACATAATATCACCAAATTCGAAGTAAAACTAATCAAAGATGCTCTCCTAAACAAAATGAAAAGCTTTCAAACCACAACAAAGGATCATAGAAATTTTACTTGGAAATGGAGTCACTAAAAATTGGTTGGGTTATTATACATTAAAAATTTTAGTAGCAGAGAAGAAAATCACATCTACCATCACATTGTGGACCCTCAGCTTATACAAGAATTTGAGATACCTCTCTGTTTCTAAGAAATCGGAACCAAGACAATTATTGTCAGTATTGATTGCTTTCATAGAAACAATACTAAAATTCCCCATATTATCTACAATCATGAGTTTCATCCCAAATGAACATGCTATGTACTTCAAAATGACACAAGGGTGTGGAAAGACAATTCTTTATGAAAGGATGATAATGTGTGGTAAAGAGCAACCTATAATCATTTGTCTCAACCAATGACTAAGTACGACGATGTTATGAAAGCAATCTTATATATCAAAGTATCATAAAATCTCTTCTTGATGTCCTTAATCAAAATAGGATAGTAAATTTTAAATCATCCCTAAGTGTTATGAAAATAGGAGATTACAAACAAAATTACTGAACAAATATATTAATTCAAGTCAGTCTAGAGATAACTCACTGATTTAGAAATGGCATATCCATCAAATGTAGATATTCCTCAACCAAGTTCATCCAACACTACAAAGAGACTCTTGTGTTGTATATCTCAAAACTGAAGTAGCCTCCATGCATTCAACAAGAAATATACCTGCCAAATAGAAAGTCAGATGCATTTCTATAAAGATGGATTTGATATTTATTAAATATTTTGTGTTACTCACTATATCAATGGAAATAATCAGGTTAATCTCAACGTATACCATCTCTGAGCTCATTTCATTAGCATGATTTCAAAATATCAATCCCAACCAATATAAAATTTACAATATATACTCACATTCCCCAAAACGCATATGGTCATTTCAACTAAGACTAGAAAAAATAACATTCTTGGAGGCAAGTGATGTGAATATCAACCTACAAGCCCCTATAGGCTTCCATCTCAGCGTGCATAGGCCTGTAGGCTGAGATGGAAGCCTACAACCCACAATCAGCTTACAGGGCCTGTAGGTTGTGATGGAAGCCAGCCATATCAACCTACATAGGCCCCTATAAGATGAGATGGCATCCTATAGGAAACCTTCAACCTATATAGGTCTATAGGATACCATGTAGGTTGCATCTCAACCCACAGGAGTTTGAGAAGTGGAAGGGAACCAATACCAAACCAAGAGAATCAAATGTAAGTCGAAAATGGGAAACACCATTGACTAAGGAATCATTGATGATATTAAGAATGAATTGGGAAGGAACAAGGTTAACAACATGTGGAATATTTGACAAAGGGGATTCAAACTATTTAGGGTCAATAGAGAGTCATAATTGTATCCTCCATAGGAGCAAGAGCAAATAATTATTCAGGATATAGACAAGAAAGAACTGCAAATATGTTGGAGGCAATCAAATATTTTCCTTTTTATTGTCTTGCATTCAATTAACACTACTAAGATGGTTATATAGAGGACTTATCTTTTTGTTGTGGCATATTCACTTGAGGTCGTTGAATCAAAATTCTAGTGGGGGTTTCATTTTTTCCATCCATCTTCCAACATGTCTTCCCTTGATCCAAAGAGTCTTGATCTAGGGAGTGGAGAGGAATATTTGAAATCCTTCAAAAAAAATGGACATCTTCATTGTAGATCTTGCATTTAAAGAACAGTTCCTTGTAATCCATATGCTATAAGTGAGACTAGTCATTGAGGGTTATATTGATAGATTCCAACAAGCCCTTTTCCATGTCTACCTCCAAACAAATTATGGTCAGATGAGGGATATCAAGGATCTACCTAAAAATTAGTAATAGAACATTTATCTTATTGAATCATCATTGGGCATTTATCTCACTGGTATGTGAATAAGGCATTCTTTGGCAATGTGCCATAGTGAGCTTTACCTCTATATCTATATTTCACATATAATTCAAAATCACATAGGTTAGAATATTCCATCAAATAAAAATTATGTTGTATTCTTTATTGAATTTGTCCATAAGGTTACTTTTGGACTGAAAAAATTGACTTCCAATTGAACAACCAAAGGACAATTAGCGAAGTGAAATAAAGAATTGCATTTGATTGAATTGCAAAAATCTATGAGTGCAAAGGTGTGGTTAGGAATATATGGAGTTTAGAAGAGAGGACAACCTTTCACGGAGATTCCAGGTGCAGTTGGACCAGAATCAAGTGATAAATGATCTATTCATGTTCCCCATCACTTCAGCTCCTTGTTTTCACTACCTAAGCTAAAGTAAAGAAGAACTCCTATGAATGATGTCCATGAATCGATAGATGCTAATAAAACATAATTATATCTCTTCCACCACCTTGTACATAATTATTTAAAAAGACATGATGAATATTTGACAATGACCAATCATCTCAAAAGTTAGCTATGTATTCAAGCTTTGGCTACAACCCAGATATGTTACAAAGGAACATGAAAAGGAAGTCTCTCTGTTTTTTATTGTAAATAACAATTCTGTACAAGTTGTTCACCTTATACGCTTTATTTTGATATTTTGTAAAATGTAAATAAACATACCTGGGGATCTTCAGTCAAAAAGAGATTTGGATTCAATCCCACTACCATAGAGAAAAAGGAATACAACATTAAATTTGAGATTTTTATATCTTTCAAGTTAAATAAAACACCAATAGAAATCCACGAGAAATTATTACGATCTTATAAATGAATGCAGAAATCAAAAGGTTGCTTACATAGGCTACAAACCTCTTAGAACATAGCAATAATGAATTTAGCAAAGTGACGGAATTAAAGGCTTTGTTGGTATTGCATCCTCCTTCTAAGATGAACCATTATTCGTAATTTATATAGATCATTCCTTGCACTGTCAAAGCAATTATAACCATTTGGAAATTTCATGGGTAAATCCAACATAGAACCAAAAGAAATTATTACAAGCAAATAAATGAGTGGGGAAATTAAAAGATTGCTTACTAAAGCTACAAACCAATTAGAAGAGAGCAATCATGAGTTTAACTAAGTGACATAATTAATGGTTTTGTCTGTATTGCAGCCTCCTTTGAAGATGAACCATTATTCATAATTGATATATATCATTCCTTGCACTGTCAACGCAATTCTAACCATCCTTGCTATAAAGAGCTCCTCTATTTGGAATTTGCATTCAATAAAGGTTACTAAAAGTGGAAAGGAGTTAGTTTGAAAGCAAATTATGTCAATTTAAGCCCCAACAATCATTGACATGATAGAATGCTTTACAAATTCAGAAGAAAACATGGAAGCAAAAGAATTCAACAATATGTTCAAAGTGCATGTCAAATGCCAAATGCGGAAGATTGGAGATTTGGGCATATTTTATAATAATTTTTTAAGCATAAAAACACTAAATATGGAAATGCAATCACCTACTAGGAATCCCGAAGGATGTTGTAGTGTCTTGAATCTGAATTACCTAATTTTTACTTTTAAAATTTTCTTGTCCCTTGAAAACTACCAGATGTTTAACTACCAACGTTAAGTGTGAGCAGGGCGCAATAGGTAGTTCAACCTGTATTTGTTTTCTAGAATTTAATTGATTACATTGGAGGCATGAGATTTGAATGGCCATTGGAATGCGTGGAAGAACTTTCTTTTATGAAGGCTTGAATTTCAAAGTGAAAAGGAAATGAATGAAGGTATAAAGAAACATATGAAAGTAAAGGTATGAGTGCTTAATTTATGAGAGATGATTAGTGGAAGGAGAGAGCATGAGTGCTCATAAATATATATTATATATTCTTGTGAGCATGCGTTGGTACCCATGGAATGTATGAAGTATGCAAGATGTAGGAATAGAGTATGAAAATGGACCTAGACCAATTGATAGTATAAAACACTGGGTATTGACTGTTTTAAATACATAAATGGGTGAATTCCTGAGTTGAGACTAGTAAACAGAAAAAGAAATCCGCAGATGAAGGCCAGAATGATAATGCTCCTTGAGATAATTCCAGCAAGCACTTTGTTGATCTAGTAATCACTATTGGGTTCCAGTGAACAGAGGTAAGCACTTGATGATATTGAGCAATGGCTCAATGATCACATAAGGTTTTTTTTTGTTATAACTATAAGTGGTTAAATTCATGTAAGTACACTTTTAATGAAATCAAGTTCAAATTTTCAGTTACAAAGTGTCAAGGTTCAATTTTAGAGTTGTGAATTCATGAATAAAAATGTGTTCATGAAATGGGAATAGGGATTATCATAGAATAGAAAACGAACCTGAGAATGTAATTTAATATCCCTGAATACTTAGTTGGTGTTTAAACTGCAAATTGAGAACTTGATCTGAGGATCCAATAGGCACATGAATGTATTCAAGTTCATAGTTGCGGGAACATGAATTTCCTGTAACCACAGTTGAGGGGAAGCAGTTTGGGAAGAAAATTTTAAGTATATGACTGAGTGCTAGTGGTATTAACAGCCTACCAGCATTTTGTCTACATCAGCAACGAGTCTTGGTATCCAACCAATAAATTTGGTTCATTGAGTGGATGCTAATACTTGAAAAAGAATTGGCATCTTACAAAAACCGAGTTGCAACCTGTTCAGGGATAGATTGCATTCAGGAGTACCCGGACTAGTCCAATAAATGACACGATGGGCGTGCTTACTTACATGCTTCCTACCTGGCTAGATTTGTACATGCAGTAGATGGAAATTGTGGACGGTGGGGAGTGGGACATGCTTTATCCCCTGTACTAATTGTAGCTAATTTTCTATGGTTGGAATACACGGGCTCTATGGACGGGGTGCCAATATGGCCTAGAAATGCGCTGACAACTTCTATCCATCAGAAACACCGCAATTCTGAGTAAGGGATTTCTTCTTTCCAAGGGATTCTGCACTAATAATTTTCTTAAAAAAGGGTTAATTGTCTAAAATTTTGCAAATACATTCAGGAAACAGCTTTTTCCTCCATTTTGCACTTGTTTTTGGTGATTTTTATTTAGTTCATTTACCTGTCATCTGTAATGACTTATCCTCTTATGTAATAGGATTTTTTAACTTAAAGCCACAAGTTCTTCCATAAATATAAATGGTATATGCACAATGTGGATGGGATAAAGAAAAACAATATTCTTAAGTACAAATAACATTCTCCCTAAATCTACTAACATATCTAGTAAAAACATAAGGAAATCCTTAAAGAACTGAATAAAAAATATATATATATTAATATTTTTCCACATTCATCAATCTAGTCTATCCTAAGTGGTTGTGGGATGGATTGTTGTCCTCTCCACCCAGGTTCGGTTCTGTTCCCATAAGTGGCATTATGAGCTCATAATAAGTATATTATTGTATTGGCTTCCAGCCCTATTTTGAATTGGCCTTCTGCCCTAAAACGAATCTTGGGTTTACACTGGGTACCAACAATACAAGGACAGATACAGAGGCATACTAACCCAAAAAAAATAAAAAATGAACAAGATGCCTTTTTTTCTTAACAGAAAAAATTATTAATCTAAATCCAAAGGACAAAATTCTCTTTCTGCACAAATACTTGTTATTAAAAAAATTATTATTATTGCTTGAAAAAAAAACAATAAGGGCCATCCAAAAACCTTTGAACTCCCTCCTTGTTGCAGTAACCAAGCAACCACGACCTGCACATTCATAGGTTTCTGCACAAACACTTGAAAAAATTATTATTATTGCTTGAAAAAAAAAACACAATAAGGGCCAACGAAAAACCTTTGAACTCCCTCCTTGCCAATCGCTGTAACCAATCAACCACGGCCTTCACATTGATACGTTTCTGCACAAATACTTGTTATTTAATGGAAAAATATTATTATTATTGCTTGAAAAAAAAACCCACATCGAGATATTAGGGACGAGCCAAATCAGCATGAACAAGGGCAATATCTCACGTCCGCACCTGGAACAGTAGCCACATGACTATTCCTATCCGATTACAGTGAAGCCACAAGAAAAAGAGTATCAACAACACTCACTCGGCTAAGCTCATCCCAGCAGTCCGTCAAGTCCATTCCTATGCTCAAGTTAAGCTCCCCCGGAGATGAAGTGTAAATTACAGGGTATTCTCCGGTTGGAGTTAAAGATAGATTTATCAATTCATTGAGTCACCTCTTTCCAGCTATTACCCCCATTTTCACATTGGTGCTTTTAAATACAGTACAGAGGGTTTGAAAGAATCCTGAAATTCACACCTAGGTAGTTTATGCATAAGGGAACGACATGAAAACAACATTTAATATAGTTGTGGGATTGTTTTGGGCGGCCTATTATGTGATTAGCAGCCAGCAGTCTTCAGCAAGCCATACCCTAGGCAGTCTTCAAACAACCACTATAATTTTCAGATTTAGCTCTGAGGAGGTCACAGATTCAAAACCGGCGGGGGGTAGGGTTGCTCATTGGCCCGCTGTGACAAGGCTCGAAGGGTAGGCGACCCCTGGGATAGAGGCTCTCCCTTGGGATAAAGGGTCTCGGGAAGTCTCGGCCCCTGCTGAGTCACAAGTTTCTGGTATATCTGGCTTGCGGGCTGTTGGATATACCCTTGGGAGGTTGCTGTTCCCATGGTTAAAAAAAAAAAATTTCAGATCTAGCCAGTCACTTACAGTGATATTTAGCAATAAGTACACTCAGTAGTAAGGACTTGGCCCTAACAAGTTCGCTACAGAAGATCCGATCCTAACATCAATAACATAATGGTGGTGGCCAACATATGTTTCAAAACTTAATCGGCGGTTTGGGGGAACTTGTTCAAAGTTTTAAAAGTGCACCTACCCTTGGATTTTATTTTGATGCCATGCTATATCAGCATATAGGGCCCGCTTTTTCTCATCATAACAAAAAGAATTATGAGACGATCAAAGAAAGAAGTTGAGACAAGTCTTAATAGCTTATAAAGAAAAATCATAAAGCACCGAAATATAACATATATTTTATTTAGTTTGGCATATTTTGAACTGTTTTGTAAACATAAATGTTTTATGCCATTAAAGATAAAGGTGAGTGATAAGGGTGCATATACTTATTTATTTATTTAAATTGGATTCTTAGTATAGTTGTTTAAGATGGTTTTTAAGTTTTCCTTTCATAGTCATATGGATATCTTTGCATTTTGGAATATAATTTGTGAGTGATAAGGGTGGATATACTTATTTATTTATTTAAATTTATTTCTTAGTATAGTTGTTTAAGATGGATTTTAAGTTTTTCTCTCATAGTCATATAGATATCTTTGCATTTTGGAATATAATTTTTAAGATGGTTTTTAAGTTTTCCTCTCAGAGTCTGGATATCTTTGCATTTTGCATATAATTTTTAGTTAGAAGGATTTGTTTATTTATTTTTAATTGAATATTTCGTTTTTGAAAAGGTGATTATTATTTTATATTAAAAGTAATTATGGTACAAATTTGATAGTTTAATTAATTTAGAGTAAATTTGTAATTACAAATTGAAGTATCAATAATAAGGGTCTATTATTATAAAATGGTGATTTTCATGTTTTTGGTAGTGTCATCAAGGATTCTTTTATTGCCATATTATTTATCTTTAATACTTAACTAGATAAATAAAAAGACGTTCTAGAAGTAATGGTGAGGATTGAAAATGACTACCTAATGATAATGTTGTATTGTAGGAACAACAATAGTTTATTATTACATTTCATTGAATTTCATTATAAGAAAATGAATATGATGAAGGTTACTTGAAAGTTAATTATAAGAAAATGAATATGATGAGAGTTACTTGAATATTAATTAACAAAAGAGAGTTAATTAGAATATGCATCTACACTATTGGATTTCAATTAATAAAATACTACATAGTTACACTCATTCCAAGATTTCATTGAGAGGCATCGAGTGCATTACACTTTAAATCCAATGCCATTATGATATCAATCCATGAAAAAAAAAATAAAGAAGGGAGCATATATATTCAAACTCAAAGTGGCTTCATTTATATTATTATCTTTTACTTGTATTTATAAAAAATTGTATTGAAACTGAATTAGAAATGTATAATATGTAGAGATTTAACTATAAAATAATTTTTCATATAGAAGTAGTTACTCATTTAATTAATCATCGAACACAAAGTCCACTAGGTAAGGGTAATACAAATCACATAACCCTTATATCATAAAGGTATAAGACTTGCATATTACAAAGTTGTTTGTTATGTATATATATTTATACATATATACACAGTCCCATGGATGCCCCCAAAATGTCATGTGTGGTGCTTTGAGGCATTATTCATGGCTCCATATGCCTCAATTATTTCTTTAGGTCCAAAGGCATGGTATTCCTCCCTAGAACTTCATTCCCAACACCTTGATACATGTACATACTGCTCAAAACCACCTAATGGCACTAACATCCTCAATCACAGGCCAATGATACCCTCAAAAGGCCATGTGTGGTTGGTGGACACAAATTTATTAGCCCTAGATGGCTAGAAGATTCCTTTAGTTTCTTGAGCTTCATGGCTCCTCCCATGACCATGTCCAATCCCCTAAGTCCCCAACAGTTGAATACATAGTGCTATGAATACCCTTATGAAGTTGCACATGATACCTTCAAGCGTTGTTCATGGTTTGGGATGCCTCAGTGGTTTCTTTAGGGCTAAATGCATGGTATTTCCCCTAGAATGTCATTCCCAAGGCATTGATATAGAAACATATTTCTCAAACCTACTTAATGGAATTGTCATCCTTATTCATAGGCCAATGGTACCCTCATGATGCCATATGTGGTTGGTGAAGGAAACCTTCTTAGCCTTTTATGGATAAAATATTTCTTTAGGGCCCAAGGTTCAAGTCTCTGCCACTGACCATGTCCAAATCATCAAGGCCCCAATACCTAGATAGAAACCTCCATGGATACCCTTGTAAAATCATGTGTGGTTCTTTGAGTCATTGCTCATGGCTCTAGATGCCTCAATGGTTTTTTTTAGGGCCAAAGGAATGGTCTTCTTCTGTAGATGATCATTCCTAAGGCCCTAAGACACCTACATACTTCTCAAAACCACATAATGGCATTATCATCCTTAATTAGAGGCCAATGATACCCTCAAGAGGCTATGTATGGTTGGTTGAGGTGATCTTCTTAGCCTTGTATGGATAGAAGATTCCTTTAGGGCCAGAGGTTCAAGTCTCGTCCCTTGACCATGTCTAAGGCCCCAATACCCCAAGCCCCCAAGACATGGATACATAGTGGCACAAATATCCATGCAAAATTATGCATGGTGCTTCATGCATTGTCCATTGCTCTAGATTCCTCAATGACTTATTTAGGGCCAAAGGCATGGCCATTTTCCTTGAAACATCAGTCACAAGGCCCTGATACATGTAGATACCACTCGAAACCACCTAATGGAAATGACATAATCATTGATAGGACAATGATACCCTCAAGAGGCCATTTGTGGTTGGTGGAGGCAATATTCTTATCCCTATATGGATAGAATATTCCTTTAGACCTAGATATTCAAGTCTACTCCACTTACCATGTCCAAGGCCCCAAGATCACAAGACCTAGATACATAGTTCCATAGATACCTCTCCAAATTCATTCATGGTACTTTTAGGTGGTGTTGATGGCTCTATAATCCTTAATGATTTGTTAATGGGAAAAGGCATGGTCTTCTTCCCTGGAAAATCATTCCCAATACCTTAAGACATGTACATACTACTCAAAACCACCTAATGGTAACAACATCTTCAATAATAAGCTAATTATACTATTAGGAGGTTGTGTGTAGTTGGTGGTGGAAAACTTCTTATCCTTGGATGGCTATAAGATTCATTTAGGGGCGAAGGTTCAAGTCTCCTCCACTAAACACATCGAAGGCCCCAAGTCTCAAGGCCCTGGGATAGGTACATAATGCTCAAAACCACCTAATGGAACATATATCATCAATCATAGTCCAATGATTCCCTTACGAGCCCATGTGTTATCAGTAGAGGCATTCTTAGCCTTGGATGGCTAGAATATTCCTTTAGGGACCGAGGTTTAGGCCTCTTCCATTGACCATGTCCAAGTCCCCAAGGCTACAAGACCTAGATATATATCACCATTGATACCGATGTTGATTCATTTGTTGTTCTTTGAGGCATTATTCATCGATCTAGATGCGTCAATGCTTTATCCATGCCCAAAGACATGATCTTATTCCCTAAAATATATTTCCCAAGACCCTAGGACACCTACATAATTCTAGAAAAAACCTAATGGAACCCACATTCTCAATCATATGCTAATGGCACCCTCAGTAGGCCATGTCTGGTTGATGGAGGAAACCTACTTAACCCTATATGGATAGAATATCCTTTTAGGGTTGGAGGTTCAAGTATCCTCCACTAAGCATGTCCAAGGCCTCAAGGTCATAACATCTAGATACATAGTGCCATAGATATCTCTACAAATCCATGCATGGTGCTTCAAGGTAGTGTTCATGGCTCTAGATTCCTCAACAATTTCTTTAGGGCCAAAGGAATGGTATTATTTCCTAAAACACCATTCCCAAGGAAGTAAGACACATACATATTTCTCAAAATCACCTAATGTAACCAATATCCTCAACCATGGCCAATGATACACTCAGGATGCCATTTGTGGTTAGTGGAGGAAACCTCCTTATCCCTAGATGTCTAGAAGATTCCCTTAGGGCATGAGGTTCAAGTGTCCTCCAGTGACCATGTCCAAGGTACTAAGGTAAGAAACCTACATACATAATGCCAGGGATATCCCTACAAAGTCATGCATGATGCCTTGAGACATTGTTCATGGCTCTGAATGCCTCAACAATTTATTGAGGGCCAAACACATGGTGTTTTCCCATAAAATATAATTCCAAACACCCAATACACATATACACTACTCAACACCACCTACTGTCATTGGCATCATCAATCATAAGCCAATGATACCTTGAGGAGGCCATGTGTTGATTGTGGAGGAAACATTCTTAGCCATGGATGGATAGAAGATTAATTTAGGACTTGAGGTTTAGGTCTTCTCACTTGACCATGTCCAACAACCCAATTCCCCAAGATTTGATACATAGTTCCATGGATACCCTTCGAAGTTATGTGTTTGGATTCATGGCATTATTTAATGGGTTTGGATAGGGTTAAAGGCATGGATTCTTCAATGGAATATCATTTCCAATGCATTGAGACATGCAAATATTTCCCAAAACCACCTAATGGCATTGGCATCTCCAATCATAGGCTAATGGTACCCTTAGGAATCCATTTGTGGTTCATGGAGGAAACCTTCTTAGCCATGGATACCTAGAAGATCCCTTTAGGTCACTAAGTTCAGTTCTTCTCCACTCCCCATGTTGAATCTCCCAAGGCCACAAGACCTAGATACATAGTACCTTGGATACCCGTCTGAAGTCATCCATGGCATTGTTCATGGCTCTAGATTCCTAAATAGTTTCTTTAGGGATAAATGCATGGTATTGTTCCATACAATACCATTCTGAAGGGCCTAAGACACATACATACTACTCAAAACTACCCAGTGGAATAGACATCCTCAATCATAGGTCAATGATACCCCCATAAGGACATGTATGGTTGTGGGAGGAAACCTTCTTAGCCCTGGATGGCTAGAACATTCCTTTCATGATTGATCTTTAGGTCTCCTTCCATGATCATGTCGATGCGCCCAAGTCCCAAACACTTGGATAAATAGTGCCACAGTTATCCCTACAAAGTCATGTGTGGTGCCTTGAGGATTTTTTTCATGGATTTGGATGCCTTGATGGTTTCTTTAGCGCCAAAGGCATGGTCTTTATCCCTAGAATGTCATTCTCAAGGCTTTCAGACATGTACACATTTCTCAAAACCACCTAATGGCACCACCATACTTAGTCATATGGCAATGAGAACCTTAGGAGGCCATGTGTGGTTGGTGCAGGAAATCTACTTAGGGACCAAGGTTCAAGTCTCTTCCATTGACAATGTCAAAGGGACAAAGACCCAAATACCTAGATACAAAGCACCATGAATATTGTTGCAAAGTTATGCAGGGTGCTTTGAGGCATTCTTCATGGCTCTAGATGCCTCAATGGTTTTTTTAGGGAAAATTTCATGGTATTGTTTCCTAGAGCATCATTTCCAAGGACCTAATACATGTACATGTTTCCCAAAACCATTTAAAGACACTAATATCCTCAATCATAGGCCAATTATACCCTCAAGGGGACATGTGTGGTTGGTGGAGGCAATCTTCTTAGCCTTCGATGTCTATAATATTATTTTTGTTCCAAAGGTTTAAGTCTCTTCCCATGACCATTTATAATGCCCCAAGACACAGATACATAGTGCCATGTATATCTCTGTGAGGTCATGCATGGTGCTTAGAGTAATTTTTCATGTATATGGATGACTTAATTGTTTCTTTAGGACCAAAGGCATGGTATTCTTCCATAGAACATCATTCCCAAGGCATTGAGACACATAGATACTACTAAAAAACACCTGATGGCATTGACATTACCAATAATAGGAAATCAGTACCCTTAGGAGTCCATGTGTTGTCACTTAAGGCTACTGTGTCAACCCTATATGTATAAAATATTCCTTTAGGGATTGAGGTTCAAGTCTGCTCCCTTGACCATATCCATGGCCCTATGTACCCAATACGTGGAGACATAGAAGCATTGATACCCCTGTGAAGTCATGTATGGTGCTTTGAGACATTGTTCATCACTTTGGATGTTTTACTGGTTTATTTAAATCTAAATGCATGCTCTTCTTCTAGATAATTTCATTCCCAAGGCCCTGATACATGTGGGTAATACTCAAACCACCTAATGGTACTGGAACCCTCAATCATAGGTCAATTACACCCTTAGTAGGTTATCTATGGTTGGTCGAGGGAACCTTCTTATCCCTCGATGGCTAGAAGCTTCCTTTAGGGTCCAAGGTTTAGGTCTCCTCCACTAAAAATGTTTAAGTCCCTAAGGCCCCAAGACATAGATACATAGTACCATAGATGCCCCTTTGAAGTCATGCATGGTGCTTGGAGGCATTGTTCATGGATTTTGGTGCCTCAATGAGTTTGTTAGGTTCAAAGGCATCACATTCTTATCTATAACATCATTCCCAATGCCCTAAGGCATGCGCATATTGATCAAACCCATTTATTGGCACCAATATCCTCAATCACACGCTAATGTTATTCTCAGGAGGCCTTGTGTATTTGGTGGAGGAAACCTTCTTAGCTTTGGATGCCTAAAATATTCCTTTAGGTCTTATGATTTAGGTCTCCTGCATTGATCATGTCCAAGGAACTAATGTCACAAGCCCTTCATACATAGCACAATGGATACCCCTATGAAGTCATGCATGGTGCTTCAAGGCATTGCTCATGGATATGTAGGCCTCGATGTATTATTTAGTGCCAAAGACATGGTCTTCCTCCCTAGAACGTCATTCCCAATGTACTAGGACACCTACATAAGGATCTTTATTTCTTCGTATCTCTCCATTCGAGGCCTCGAGGTCCATCCCACTATGCAAAAACCCTTGATTGTGCCCATATCCAACTTTTATCGCAAATATCCACTTTAAAGGGTTTAATTTATGGTTCATGGCCTTAATAATCGCTCATTATGTCAATAATCTTATGTTCGGGCATAATTCCATCAATTTGTTCCCCAACCATGGTCCAAGACCGATCCTTAGTGCAAAAAAATACATATTGCCACCCATATCCCACTTTAAGGATACTGATCTCTTACACAGTTCATGTTCTCCTATGTGACATTTTGAGTCATTTCTCTTAGCTCATGCTTCCTAAAACCTTCCTTTAGATCCTAAGTCTTGTGATTCCTCCCACAACTATGTCCAAGGTTCTAAGACACATATCTATTGTCACAAGTTATATCAATACTCAAACTCCAATGGTAACATTGGGAGTTCATGGGTGTGTTTCAAATCCTCCCTTAGGTCTTAAGACCCATGTTTCCTCCTATGACATTATAGAAAACCATGAGATCCATATATACTAGGAAAACCTTATAATGGGTTGATGTCCTCACTTAGGGGTAAATAATACCCCTAGGACGGCATGTATAATGGTTTGAGGTGTTTCTTTTGGTCTTGGATGCCAAAAATATATTATTAGGGTTTAAGGGTTGGGTTTTCCCACTCAAACATGACAAGGGACTTAAAACCCATATATAGTGCTTAAAACCCCTTAGTGACATTTATACCACCAATATTAGGCCAAGGATATCCTCAATAGGTCTTATGTGGTGTTTCAAGGTATACTTGTTAATATAATATTCCCAGAGGTTTCCCCTAATGTCAAAGGCTTGGGTTTGCTCTTGTAATCATGCCTATGCCCCGAAGACATATACCTAGTTCTATTTCCTCTAATTCTCCCCTATATCCCTATTATAAGGCCATGGATCTTCTCAAAAAATAATTTGTGTTGGTTTAACACATCATTATTATCGTTGCATGCCTAGAAGCTTCATTTATCCCAAGGACTAGGTTTCGTGCCTTAACTAGGTCAAGGGAAAGTAGACCTATCACTATTGGTCAAAACCTTATAATGGCGTCAATTCCCACACATAGAGGCAAAGAATACTCTTAAGAACACATGTGTGATGATTATCCTTCTTGGTCCTAGATTCCTAAAACCTTTTTTTTACGGACCAAGGTAATGGTTTCCCCCCTCAATCATGTCTAGGAGAAATTTAATAAGATTAATAAAAGTATAATAATCAAATTTCAATTCAAATAACTTTTATTACTATTTTATAACAATAATAAATTAAAAATAATTGACTTTAATTATGTGTCAATATTAAAAATCATATGAATTTATTTGCTTAAATAATATTAAAAAGGTATGATTGAAT
The DNA here is from genome assembly GCA_027924585.1 of Larix kaempferi. Classification (NCBI taxonomy): domain Eukaryota; kingdom Viridiplantae; phylum Streptophyta; class Pinopsida; order Pinales; family Pinaceae; genus Larix; species Larix kaempferi. The sequence continues at coordinate 18,928,307 of BSBM01000994.1, read as the reverse complement.
TGAGTTAGTTACAAAATATTTATTTATGAACTTGTTATTTTTGTGGTGCAAAGTCTCATAAATGAATCATGTGAATTTATTTGTTTAAATAACATACACATAAATAATTGAATTTGTTGTGATTGCGATGTAAAACCTCATATATTAGTCTTGAGCATTTATTTGAATGAAAAAAATGAATTAAGTTATTTGCATTTATTTGAATGAAAAAAAATGAATTAAGTTATTTACAAAATAATTATTTATCAAGTTGTTGTGTTTATGGTGTGAATTAGCATAATTAAATCATATTTGTACATGTCCATGCAACAGATAAGCACTTAACACCACTATATGACACTTGCCAACATGGTATTTCTCTAACCTTAGGATTCCTTTAGCCTAAGGTCATTCTTGGTGCTAAAAACCTAATAATTATACTATCCATCAAGAAATTTAATAAGATTAAAAAAAAATTCTCAATTGAATTTAATCAAATTTCAAGTAATAATTTTTATTACTACTTTATAATATAATAAATTGAAAATGGTTGTTTTTATTATTTTCCATTATTTGTTTAAATAGTATAAAAATAAAATAATCTTGATCATTTATTCGAATGAATAAACATAAGATAAATAATTTAATTGAGATATTTACAAAATAAGTATTTGTGAAGTTGTAGTGTTTATGGTGCAAATCCTTATAATTAAATCCTACTTGTACATGTCTATGTGGAAAATAATAACTTAGCACTACCTCATGGTACTTGCCAACAAGGCATTTCTCTTAACATAAAAAAGAAAAGCTCGATTTCCAATAATATTAATATACAATATTAACACCATATTAACACCACAACATATAAGTGGTGCTAATACCACCACAAAATATAAGTGGTGCTAATACCACTGCATTAACACCACAAAACTATAAGTGGTGCTACTATCACCACTTTAGCACCACAAAACATAAATGGTGCTAAGTTGTGGTACTAAAAAATGGATTTTCTTGTTGTGAACAAACAGGATAACATCTATGCCTTAAGTCTGCAACTTTGTCAATGCATATGTGGGGTATAAATAATTATCGATCTGCAACAGGGGAACCCCAACATCTTCAAGCGGATTGCATATGACGATTGCATCATCAATGGCGGGAGGCCTCTGAAGAACAGTCAAATAATGGAGTAGCAGTGGGCTCATAGTAAATTCATATAATCTCTTTTACTACCAAAGGACAATACTCTCTAAATCAGAAAAGTAAAACAACATATAAGTATGCAATTGCATATTGCTTCAACATATATTCATGGAGGATTTGCTTCTGCTTTCAAAAGATTGGAAGGAAGCTGTGCCACGCAGGTCTTTCAATCTCTCACATTCAGGAACATAGTAATGAATTGCGGGGCTTTATCCAAATCAATTGCGAGGCACAGGGCACGCTAACCGTTTTCTTGTTTCTCATGTTCTTAAGAAGCAACTTGGATTCATGGTATTAATACTATTCGAACTTTCCAACAGTGGATTTGATGCACATGGAGGGCTGTTCGAACTTGTGATTTGTCTACGTTACGAGAAAAAGGACCCAAATTTTGTTGTAATTAAATAAGGCACAGAGAAAATATAACTACTTGCCGGCGCTAGAAAAGGACGGCAGGTGCTTCATCGTGCTGCAACATGTTCTAAGCTGGAGTAAGGCTGTTGCAGCCGAGTGCAGAGTATGGAGTATTCGCAAAGGAGCTAAGTATTGAGGATGGGGTGGGTATACATTAAAAAAAATCGGAGTTTGAAAATGACAGGACAGGGACTGCCGAGAGCTAACTATTAAGTTGCATAGCATTACATACGGCAGCTCAGTGGTTAGGGTTCGTTGGATCTGGAGATTTTCCACATCTAATGAACCCAAACACTGAACTGTCGCATTTAATGTTCTACGCGCTAACCCAAGGCGACACTGTTGGGACGAGTTGACAGGACAAGGGACGACGCTATCAACCCAAGGCGGGGATGGCGCTGTCAACCCAAGGTGGCGCCGGCTCAAGGTTTCCGTCAGGAGGGCCGGCGGGAGGAAACTCTCGTGGTGACGGAGTTTACAAACTGCGTGAGGCTCTCCTCGACGGCCCGGGTGGGTCCCCGGTGCAAATCCTAGAGGATATAGCTTACTCCCTGAAAAATTATGGTGTATGGGTATATTTTGTGTGGTTCAGAACTCGAGGGTTTCGTGATAAATACGTAAAGTATATTTGACAGCTTGCAATTTTATGGACCTCGCAGGCCCTCGCCAAATATGGACAAGCCGTGTAATGTTTTGTATGGTTTAGGGTTTCGTGAATACTACGTCATTTTGCAATTTTTATATCTGACCTTTTGCAATCTAAAAATTTCATAGAGACTTCCCCAATTAAGTAAAAGTGTTTGATATTGACCAAATTACGTTCGAAAGAGGTAAATAGTTGGTGACAAGTGTTTGATTGTCACCCAATTACATGGAAAAGAGGTGAGTGGGTTGCTAAGATTTGATATTTAAGCACTTAGCCTCTATTTTTGTAACCTGCATCTCAATAACATATTCACTGCATAGCGCCTGAGCAGATATGAAAAGCCACCAAGATAGAGTGGGCATGAAAGTGTGCGTTACAGGAGCAGGAGGGTATATCAGATCATGGCTTGTCAAGCTTCTTCTCCAACAAGGCTACACTGTCCACGCCACCCTCAGAAACCCAAGCATGTATTAATTTACTCTTATATTGTAACTTCTTGTCCTTATTAGTAAGTTGGTTTTACAGTTACAGTACTCATTGGATAAAAACTTAGCAGTGGGATAATCTAATATTCCCATACATGCAGAAAACGAGGCACAAAGTGGGCCTATGCTGTCCCTGCCTGGGGCTGCAGAGAGACTGAAGCTCTTCCAAGCAGAATTAAGCGAAGAGGGTTCCTTTGATTATGCGGTGGAGGGTTGTGAAGGAGTGTTTCATGTGGCCAGTCCTATGTACTTTTCGAAGACTTATGAGGTATTTATGAAGCATAAATTTATCTTAACCTTTGATTTGTGATGTATGGAAAGCATTAAAAACAATTCAAAAGTAAACAGAGATGGATCTTTATAAATTTTTGTTAGTCTCCTTGCCACATAATCTTGAAAGAAAGTAGAAATTGTGGAACATGATGATTTTGTTCAACCTACTTTGCTTTACAAGGAGTATTGAATGTGTTGAAGTCCTGCTCCCGTGCTAAATCGGTGAAGCACCACTACAAGAAAAAAGGCATTTTAGCCTCACATTAGCACCACTATTTGTAAAGGATTTGGGAAATCCTCAATTTTCAAATAGTGGTGCAAAAGTGGTGATAATGTGGGGATACGCAAGTGGTGCTAATACTTATGGTGCAAAAGCGGTGTTTGTAAAAAAGTTGTTTTGGGTGTTAAATAAGTATGTGGCATACCATGGTGTGTGGTGCAAACCACCAAAACCAATCTTAGGTGGATTGAAGTTTTGTGGTGCAAAACACCAAAACCAATCCAACATGGATTGATATTTTTTGGTGCAAAACACCAAAAATATTATTATTATTATTATTTAATATACAGAGACTTGTATATGGTGCAAAGCACCATAAAATAACAAGTGGTGCAAAACACCATAAAATAATAAATGGTGCAAAAAAATATAAATCACATATTATATATTTATATATAATATGTGATTTATATTTTTTTGCACCACACACAAAATGTCTTGATGCCCATAAAATCTGCAGCTGTAAAATGCAGCTATGTCCCCATATACTCTGACCGCTACTGCTTGGGCTCCAACGCTCCCCACAGGTGGAGAACAGAGTTCTTATCAGGAAATGAAACTGAATTTCAAGGACTGCCTAAGAATATAAGGTGCCCAGTACAATAATAAATTGAATTTACAACGTTAGAAAAGTAATAGAACTTGTGTGTCGATTGTTTTATATAAATAAATTTGGTTGTTTAATTGAAAATTGAGGATGTTGTTTTCAGAATATTGTTGTTTACTTTCAATTTAGAGTTCAAGCTTTTTGGAACAAAGTTAATCGAGGTTTTTATTATACAAAATACAAACTTTAATTGGAAGAATTTGGAAGAAAGTTGATTGGGGTTTTCATTATACAAAATACAGACTTTTATTAATCAAAGCTTAAAGCTTAATTCAAGATAAGGGTTAGTATTTTTATGAAATGAAATGAATTTAAAGATGGAGAAATGATGATAGGAGTAAGCTAAATGCTAGAAGATCTGTGTTTTTGTTAGAATCATGTTATGTCATTTTTATTGAAATGGCCATTTTTATTGTTCAAATTGCAATTTTGATTGCATAAATCGATTCAACACCATTAAGTACTCTTGAGCATCCTAATTATGCAATTCCACCAACCTAAAATTGCAATTCCAACCATTTCAACAGAATTTTGGTTGGAAAAAACACCTTAAAGTGTGTACAAATCATCTTAACTCCTTCATAACTAGGTAAGAGAGAATTAACTCCTTCATAACTAGGTAATTATGAAAGAAAGTATTAGATCAAATGACTAAATTTTTTTGACAAAAACTCTGTAAGGGAAAAAAATTATATATAGAAAAAACATATAATTTGTGTTAATTTCCTTATCACTTAATAATAAAAAACATAAAGCTGATTTCCTTATCACTTAATAATAAAAACAAAAAGATGAAAAATATCAGACTAAAAATTGATCATAAAATTTGAGAATGATCAGATGCATGCATGTGATGTTACATTCTCTTAAACAAGTAAACAAATGAGCCAAGAACATAAAATATCAAAACTAAAAATAAAAATGTAAATTTCTGTATTCTTTATATGGTCCTATAAATTCCACTTTTATAGCTCTTACATGAACTTTATTTTACTGTACTCAATAAATCAACTAATCTGAGATGCCAAGAGTTCCATGTGGACATTACATGGAAGCTTATGTATTTTGCGGTGAAGTCCGAGCCATCTACTTTGACTGATGCACTGTGCCTGGTGCTCCCAGCAGTAGCAGCTGTGTCATTCCATGAAATGTGTGTAAATTTAGCGCCATCTCCACGTAAGGTGATGTTTGCCTTTGGTTGTAGTGGCAATTACTTTCTGTCTTACCTTATGTCTAAGTGTTGGAGCAACACTTTGAGCACCTGAAGTAATCCTGGAGAGCAAGATCATGAAAGGGTATAGTTTAGTAAAAAGAATCTCCATTTTATATTGCCCTTATGATTTTATTTTAACCCATCTGAACCCCTAAGAACGAGGTTTCATTTAGCTGCCAAAATTTAAAATTAGACTAAATGGACATACATATCAACTCCATCTTATCAAAATTGACATCCACTGGATTATTTCCTTACCTGACGAATGCTAGGCCTTTATCGGATATGGAAGAGTAGTGGAACCTCCCATTTGGTGGGGTATTGAAAACACATGCATGAGTTAACATATTTTAGAAACATATAGTACTGGGTGTAGAAGGAGGCTGGGTAGTTGTCAACATGACATATTCCCCTTGCCTGACTAAATTTTTTTGACAAAAACTCTGGAAGGGAAAAAAATTATATAGAAAAAACATATAATTTGTGTTAATTTCCTTATCACTTAATAATAAAAAACATAAAGATGATTTCCTTATCACTTAATAATAAAAATAGAAAGATGAAAAATATCAGACTAAAAATTGATTATAAAAATTGAGAATGATTAGATGCATGCATGTGATGTTACATTCTCTTAAACAAGTAAACAAATGAGCCAAGAACATATAATATCAAAACTAAAAATAAAAATGTAAATTTCTGTATTCTTTCTATGGTCCTATAAATTCCACTTTTATAGGTCTTACATGAACTTTATTTTACTATACTCAATAAATCAACTGATCTGAGAGGCCAAGAGTTCCATGTGGACTTTACATGGAAGCTGATGTCTTTTGCAGTGAAGTCCGAGCCATCTACTTTGACTGATATATTGTGCCTGGTGCTCCCAGCAGTAGCAGCTGTGTCATTCCATGAAATGTGTGTAAACTCCATTGTTGAGACTTCTGCATTAGGAAATATATTGCATAATGTTTTCCAGAATTCCTCTTTCAAACTGAAAACTTGGCAAAGGACACCTAAATCTTAACCATCAAGCCAAACATATGCACACATATCCTGCTAAACAAACAAGGAGAATATAAATTTCAAGCAGCATTAGATATGGTCATATGGACCACCTTACCATGGAATATACAAGAGGAAATTGCACAGTGAAAAGCAAAGAAGAGCATCAAATGCATCCAGAAAGTGCATTAAAAGGTGCAAATGATGTTGTTTAAGACTCAGATATGTACAAAACCAACATGGCAAGAACCAAATCAACCATTATATCCAAGTCAGAAAAATTGGGGTGCATTTATTTTAGGAAAAATACAAGGTGAAGAATTTGGAGATGAAGCTAAATCCAATAGAGATATTCTGTGTAGCAAAGTGGCAGCAAAACCTTCACACTGGGTTCACCACCATACTTAGGAATTCATTCAAAATTCAATGTGGGTTAACTCATGCTGTATAAGCCATCAATGTTAAGCAAAGAAGAATTGGACCAACTGTGTATTTCAGACTTGATTCTGGAGAAAAATAAAACTATTAGAGGATGTTGTTTGAGATCAATTTTCCTCTTACTGTTAGATGGATTTTAAGTGAAGGGGTGTTGTTTGAATGCTTGGTTGAAACTATAATATGCAAATTGTCATCTGTGGAGAAAAAATAAGCTTAAATTTAAGCATGACACTCGAAAACCCTTTTTAAATTCATGTAGAGGTGCTAATGGAAATCCTACCACACATTCTTGATTGGAAAGAAATAACGACGAGTAGTTTCTTTGAGTAGGGAAACCAAATGGTTAGTAATGGCTAGCACTAAGGCTGACACAGATTATATTAGAAGCACAGAAAAATGCACAATTTATCATGCAGAGACAGAAAGGAGCTCAAGAATTTAAAAACATATGCCGAGTTAGTGTCTGAAAAGAGTTCAATGGCATTGCTTTTAAGATTAACAAAATCTAAAGGCTAACATATACCTGAATTGGGGTTCCAGTGAGACACCAACAACAATCAGCAATAAGGGCATATGCAGTATGAGACAACTCACTCTTGGGTGACTTTTTGGTATGTGCTTCATCAAGAACCACCCTAAACCATTGTATTGAATGAAGCACACCTTCGTCTTGGCTACTCTGCAAGGAAAAGATATACAAGCATTCAGTGATGATTATTAATTAAAAACAAGTATTACAATGATAAAGTCTCTCTATACCATTTTAAACATGTGGTGGGAAATTAATCAAACCACCTCGGACTGGTACTCCGATGACAAGACCCCATAAGTGGTCAAAACAACATCATGCTGCAAAAGAATTTTGACGTCCATAATGGCCATACACGGACATGGTTCCAGACTGTACATGGGTCTCAATTTATGTCTGCAATCATATGTAGAACAACATATATGTCACTATTAATGTCATAAAAAGACATCTGATAGAATAACATTTGACAGAATAACAAATTAATGTCACTATTTCTTCACACAGCATGATGCCACAAATCAAAAGAAACTACATGCTTACTTCAGAACAACAACAATTCACCAATTGCAAGACCTAACATGTCCAAATAAAATTGTAATATACCTTCCATTGACCTAACAATGTCATGGGGCATATACTATAAGGTTCCTGCCTCCTTTATGTAACCCACTACTTGAATTCTTGAGCATACTTGTGCCTTGTGTTTTATTGGTGCACTATGATGGTCCCAGCTCTACACACATATCAGAAGGATGAATGATTGTTTTTTCACTGCAACTGTTCTCACTAAAGGGATTCACAGTATCCATACCACTTAAGCCACATTTGCCAGAATTTGCAAGAAGCAGCGATATTGTCATGACAGTCTTGCCAAGCCCCATGGCATCTGCCAAAATCTTGAAAGAAAAGGAAAGTCACATCATGAAGCGAACAAATTCATGTAAAATAAACAAACAAGGGTACAACATCTTCAACAAAGCAAAATCTCAAGAATAAGAAATCTAAAATACCCCTCCTCTACCCAGTTGCAATGCGCTGGGAAACTCAGTGGTAAGATCCCCCGAAAACACATTTATATAAACAACACTTGACAAATAATATTTGTTGTAATCAATGTAAAAAACAACAAGCTTTGTTTATTGTATAAATGCATCATACTTGTCTGCAAGCTGGTATGCATCCCAACAAGGATGAAGAGTTTTAGCTGCCCCTTCTCTCTCTGCTCCCTTCTCCAATTTAGTCATCCATTTCAAAGCCAGTTTCTGATATGGACGCAGTTCACACTGGAGTGTACTAGGTGGATCCATTTCCTATAATAAAGGTGTTAAGTCAATAAATTTTTCTACTTTTTTAGTTTTTCCTCTCCAAATTTTGGTTTGTTTTTTGAGTTTACCTTAGTTAATTGTTGGTTTTCAATTTTGTTTTTTTTCGCCTTCTTAAGAATCTTATGAATGCTTGAATAAAGTTTGAGCCCAGTCCTTTCAGATTTCATTTGATTTTGGTCATTTTTATATTGAAAGTGGGTCAATGTGAGTTATATATTCAAAAGGAGAATCAATAATGACTTTAGAGAGTAGCTAAATTAGTGGCCTAAACCAAATAGCTGCCAAAATCTCCGACAAATTGGCAAAAGTTAGAAAATCTGCTAAATTTTGGTTTAAAGATATTCTTGTAGCGCTACACCAAACTTTAACACAGAGTGCGCTACAGGAATATCGTGGCATGAGTTTTTCGTAAAATCTCGATCTGATTTCAATCATCATGAAGAGTGTGAGTATCTAATCACATTTTGTGAAGTGTTTAACACGTGTATGCAGCATTTTTAGCATGAGGTTCGTTGGTTGATAATCACGAAGAGGAGACAAGGGCATCATTACAAGTTATGCGGGTTCAGTTGCACAGAGCCAATTCCGGGTTCGGCTGTCAAGTTTTCCTCAACACACGCATCATCACTGAGGAGTTAGTGTTTGAAGAGGAGACTTCACTGGGAAACGTTGGATTACGTTATTGTGGAAGAAGACAGCTGTGATTCTGGCGCCAGCAGAAATTAGGGCTTTTTAATTCGTTCACCTGCAGCCAAAGAAGCGTTAGGAGGACACCTGTGCTCGAAGAAGAATGTTATTGACACCTCAATTTGAAGACATTACGCCACGATGCAGGAGTAATTGACAGGTATTACGTATAACCCTCATAGCTGGAGGATTTGGGTTTTTGCTGTTGCGTGTTCTTCTAAAAAAATTGGTTGCTGAGAAAGGTGTAATAGAATGAAAGGATGAAGAATTCATCACTGAAATGGTTAGCTGAAGCATGATAGGAGGAATTAGCATGACTGTTTCTTTTATGGCCTAATCAGAATAGGGCGTTGAAAAACTCACAGAATTGCCTGTAGAATTCAGTTTGTTTACACAGAGGGAAGTCTGCTAGTTTGATACAGGTGTTACACAGGGAGGTTTGTAGATTTGTGCATGGGTTAAATTGTTATAATCTGCAGTACTATTTGCCCAGAAAACAGCTTATAAGACACTTCTGAAACCTAAAACTAGACTGTTCCAGTTCCTTGAAAAGAAAGAGATGGGAAAAAACAGTAAAAGTGGTAAGATTAATAGGGCTGAACCCACAGACTTGACATGGATCCAAAAACTTCCAGATTGTGCAGAGCTGTTCCAACAGGCAGGATGGTTGAAATTCTTCAAGAAGATAAATGGCTTTAATGCCCAAGTATCCTGCAATTTTGCCAAAGGACTTAAGAATGAGATGATCATAATGGATCCTTTAAGATTCAAATTGACTGTAGATTTAATTTCAGAAGCCACTGAAATTGATAATGAAGGCGAGCTCTGGTTTAAGAAGTCTCCTTTTGAGTTTGATCCTCAAAGATACTTATTGCCCAATGTTGTTCCTGACTGGAACAAAGGTATCATCATTCATAATTTCAAAAGGGAATGGATTGAACCTATAAGGATTCTTCAGAGCTATATAACTTGTGAAGGGAGGTACTCATTAGTGTTCAAATACCATCTCAGGTTCTTGCAGCACATGGCAGGGGTGTCAAAAATGAATTTGCCATTCTTTTTCTTCAAAAGCTTGCAGAAAATGTCTAGCAAAATTAAACAGCAGGATGATCATACTTCTCAATCATTGTTTCATCATGGTCTCATCAAGTTGATCATCTCTACAGTGTTGCAGAAGGAAGAAAAAACTTGGGACTTCTTTTTGTTTTGGTCAGGGATTCATTCTAAAGGAGAAGACCAGCAACCCAAAAGGCGAACTGATAAGGGAAGAGTAATGGTACAAAAGTTGGGGTATTCAGCTAAACCTGCAAACAAACATGGCATTAAAGTTAAAAAGGAAACAAAGCAGGTAGCAGATGAAGGACAGACTGACAGTCAGCCTCAGGAAATTCCACAGCACAGTAAAGTCAAATTTTCATTATTCGATGACAAAAAGGAAAAGGAAATTCTTGAAAAGAAGTCATCATCTATAACAGTGGTTCAAGAAGAGAGGAAAATTGATATCAAGGTTATTCCTGTAGCAAAAGAGGAAGTCCAGAATCAGCCCAAAAGCCCTATCACAGTCCTCTCAGATGATGAGGGCTATATGTTAGAGGATGAGCAGTTTATTCCTGAGATCAAGGTTAAAGCTGAGATTGAAGAAAATCAAGCTATAGAGGATAAAACTACCAAGCCTAAAAAGAAGATCAAAAAGCTAGAAGTGGTAGAGTTAGCATCTGTCCAATATCAAGGGAAGACACTAAAAATGATGGGAGAGCCGGCTTCTTTATGGAGACCTAAAACTAGGTCTAAAAACAAATTAAGATTAAATATGAAAAAGTTGTTGAATCCGAAATTGAAGACTGATAAGGTAAACATCTCTGATGAAGAGTCCATGGAGGAGCAGTCAAAGAAAAATGAATTGCATTCAGTTAAAAAAGAGGATTTTGGATCTGTACAGGTAACAGGTGAAGAGAGCTCTCAATCCATTGTTGAAAACAATTCTAAAAAATTGTTAACAGAAGAGATTAAATCAGCACAGGAAATAGGTGTTTCAAACCCTATCATTGAAGATATTACTGAAAAGCCATTGACAGAGGAATTAATGTTTAAGAAGTTTAATATGTTTTGGAAACCAAGTGAAGATCAGGATGCTGCAATAGAAAAACTGGTTAATTCTGACAGGGAGAACTTGAAGAAGGTGGTCAAACAGTACAAGCATCAAATGAACTACATGCAAGAAGTTAATGATGGTCTAATGCTGGCAAATAGGAGATTGAGACAAGATCTTCAAGATTCTCATGATAATTTTCAGGAGTTGGTGATTGATGCTAAAGAGGCACTCAGAAGAAAAAGGGTTGCTGACAGGAATTGCTCAGAATTAGAAAAGACAGTTCAAACCTTGCAACTTGAAAATGAACACCTACACAAAAGGATAGCTGAGCTGGAGCAAAAGCACAAATGAGTGAAGAAAGGATCTTCAAGTCCAGATGGCATAGCTTTGCTAGTGGAGGCATCGAAAGAGATCTAGGGCAGTTAGGTTCATTTAAAGCTTTTTGTTAAGGATTTGCTATTTTTAGCAAAATTGTAATTTGTAAAAATGTAAATGTTATTTTCCCTAATCTAGTCATTCGATGGAGGATTAGTAGGAGATACCCTAACTGTTTTTGGGGATGAAAAACTATTTAGAGAGGGAGAAAAGACATTGTAAGGGTTCGAATTTTTGGAGAGCTAGAGGAGGTCTGCAAGCTGTGCATTATTCCAGACTTGTTCACTGCTAAGTATTGCAAACTCTCATATTGCATTTTTGATGAAACTATGAATATATGACTCCTTATTCCACCTCTGATATGTGTTGGCTTCATTTTAAACTTATACAGTTTCTTGATTGACAATTTCATTTCTGGTTTTAGGTATAATTTCCAGTGGTGCTTGTCTTTTATTGAATGAACTTCATTGCAATCTTTTGGTGAATTTCTGAGATATATATGCATCTTCATGGATATATGTATGTGAATTAGTTTTTACTTATTGGTTGAATGTATTCCCTTATGCTCTTGAAGTTTTCTTACCAAAACCTACAAAACAAAACCCTAAAAACCTAGTTTGGATTGATTTTATTTATTGAGATTGTGTTGGCTTGTTACCTTAGCCTTAGTAACAATTTCTGACACAAACATCTTTGGCGCCGTTGCCGGGGATCGAAGCTGAAGCATACCTTCCCTGGGATATTCATCATTTTTCCTGGTTTAAGAGGTGGACTTGAACCAGCATTTTTGAAGGCTATTTTCACCAAAAAAGTCACACTGGCTTCTAAAGGGATTGGGACCAGGAATAAGCCTGTTTCTCCATTAAATCTGGGTGTGACAGACCCTGAGCAGATTTTGAAAACAGCAAACAAACTCAGAAAATCTCAATCTTTGCCAACTTTCTGTGATTCTCATCAGTTGGGTGAATCACTAGACCCAGCTGACATTTCACCGTGTATAAAACCTATCCTCTCTGAGAGCAGTTTTCAGGTTTTCACTAATCCCAAAAGTTTCTTGAAGGCTAAAACCTCTTCTCCTGATAAAATACCAATATTTCAGCTGAAACTAGGAAAGAATACCTTTCAAAAAGGACCCAGTCAAATTCCTTCCTTTTCAAACCCTAATTTGAAACTTCAGTCTAAACTTCAGTCCACAATGGCAGCTCAAAATCCACCTATGGATATGATGGACAGAATGGTAGCAGCTAGGTATGCACCATTAGTTTTACCTCAGCCTCTATATCCTTTGCCCGGAGGTGATTATCAGAAATATATGCCTAGATTTAATGGTCAAGGGGAAAATACTGCTGAGGAACATTGGGAGGCTTTTATGAGTTATGCTGACAATCAGAATATTGAAATTAAAGATGTGTGGATGAGGGTTTTTGTTCAGAGTCTAGATGGGGATGTAAGAAAATGGTTTAGGGAGTTGCCTGCTAACTCCATTACTATTATTGAAGAACTCCATCAGCTTTTCATGAGACAGTGGGGAGACACTAAAGATCACACATACTATATAACTGAGTTTGGAGCTCTCAGAAGAAAGAAAGATGAGACTGTTGCAGATTTTTCCAAGAGGTTTAATAAGATGTACAGTAGAATTCCAGCAGAAATTAAACCCACTGAAACATCAGCTAAGTTGACATACGCCAATGCTTTCGATCATGAATTTTCTTTATTACTCAGAGAGAGGAGACCTATCACCCTGCTGAACATGCAAGATGCAGCCCTAGAGGTAGAGTCTAATTTGTTAGCTTCAAATAGACTTAAGAATGAAACATCTCAGCAGCTGTATGAAAGAAAAGGAAAGAAAGAAGCTGTCACAGCAGGCTCTGCTTCTCAATCTGCTGAGGCCAAGATAGATGAGATGGCCAAAATGGTTAAGATCCTTACTGCAAAGTTGAACAAACTAGAGCTGGAAAAGAATTCTGCTAAACCTGCTCCAGAAGCTCAGAGAAATCCAAATAACCAAAATCAGTTTAGAAGACAATTTGCACCTAGATTCATGCCAAGGGAGCGAAGAAATAATGACATCCAGCAAGAAAGGAGAGAAAATGAAGATCAAAAAGTGCCCCCACCTTTTCAAAATAATTTGGTTGATGAAGAAGAAATTGATCAGCAGTTGCTTTTTGAAGAAACTGAAACTGATCAGGACATGAATCACATTGGAGATAAAATGTTTACAGGCTTTGTTACTGAAGAGGATTTTCTAAATTCTGAATATTATGATGCTGATTTATATGAGGTTGAAGATGATTTGGAATGTGAAAAAACTGCTGTAAATGCTGCTACCAATCAGAATGGAGTCAAGAAGGTTATTAATCTCAGAACTGGACCAAAACAAGTAGTTCAAGCTCCTAAGAAGAAAGCTGTTGTTCCTGCTCCAGTTATTCTTGATAAACCAACTGTTGATCCTGTAGCAGAAAAGAAGCAACCTGTAGAAAAACTCAAGAAAAATACAGAAATTGAAGAGGTAAGCAAGTCAGGTCAACATTTTAGTTTGGAAAATGAATTAGGAAAACTCAAAATTCCTGTGCCATTTTCTGAACTTATAAAAAATCCATCATACAAGAATACAGTTTTGAAGGTAATGAATATGCAAAATAATCAGCCAGTTTCAGATACAGTGAACCTTCAGGAAGAAAACCCTAGAATTTTTATTGGATCAGCTTTAGCTGAGAAGACTGAAAATGAAGCTGGTGCTTCTCCTCCATTTTATATAACTCTGACGGTACATGAGCAGATGATTCATAACTGTCTGCTAGATTCAGGAGCATCCCATAATTTGATGCCAAAATCTGTGATGGAAGCCTTGGGCCTTAATGTCACTAAGCCTTACCATGATCTATATGCTTTTGACTCCCGAGCTGTAAAATGTCTAGGAGTGATAAAAGATATGGTTGTCAATCTTACTCAGTTACCCATGAAAAGTGTAATAATGGATGTTGTGGTAGCTGACATTACACCAAAATTTGGCTTACTTCTGTCTAGGTCATGGGCTAAGAAAGTTGGAGGAACATTACAGATGGATCTCTCTTATGCAACTATTCCTGTCTTTGGTGGGGAAAACAGGAGACTTTATAGAGAGTTACAGTTGGCTTACATAGTTACAGATGAGAAAAACCCTACAAATCACCCAATGTATTCTGTGGATAAAGACCTTGGTTCGTGCATACTACAGTTTAGTGAAGAAGAGAATTCTGCTGGTGTGTTACAAGTACAAAAAGATCAGCCTGTAAAACACAGTCAAGAAGAACAAGATGTATTATGGCAGTTGTATTTTGATGGGTCTTCATGCAAAGAAGGTGCTGGAGCTGGAGTTTTATTGATTTCTCCTGGAGGTGAAATGGTGAAACTTATGTATAAGTTAGAATTTGCCACCACCAACAATACTGCTGAGTATGAGGCCCTGCTATTGGGATTGAAGGCTGCAAAAGATTTAGGAATTCAACAGATTTCTGCATTTGGCGACTCCGAACTGATTGTTCAACAAGTGAAGAACAAATATCAAGTAAAGCAGGGTTTGTTGAAAGTATATCGAAATGAGGTGTGGGATATGCTTGAAAATTATTTTATTGCATTTAATATCACTCATATTCCCAGAAATCATAATGAAACTGCAGATTCTTTAGCCTTGGCTGCCACACATTTCAGAATTCCAAAAACTACTCAATTATGGTATCCAATAGAAGTGAGATATAGGCCATGTGTTCCAGATAATGTGAAACATTGGAGGGTTTTTGAAGATGACATTGAAATAAAAAAATTTCTTGAGCTGGTAGATGAATTTTCAAACAATCAAATTGATCAAGAAATGGATGAAAAGGATGAATAGTTGGATGAATTTACTGCAGAAGAGATTGCTGGACACAAGATTATTGAATTGAAGAGTAATTTCATTCTGAAAGGCCTAGTACCTTTGGAGAGAATATTTACTAAGATTGATACACCTTCCAGACCAGTAATCCAGTCTTCAGAAGACAATGTAGAGGATTACAATATTGGCTCAGCAGAACAACCCAGAATAGTAAAATTGTCTAAAAACCTAACAGCTGAGCAAAGGAGCAGATATATTAGGCTGTTGAAAAAATATATAGATACATTTGCTTGGTCTTACAAGGAGCTGAAAACCTATGACACAGCAGTTATTCAGCATAAAGTTCCTTTGAAACCTAATGTTAAACCTTTCAGGCAAAAATTAAGAAGAATTAATCCAGCACTGTTCCCAGTAATTGAAAAAGAATTAAAGAAGTTGTTGGATGCAAAAATAATAGTGCCTCTTAGGTATTCTTCTTGGGTGGCAAATTTGGTTCCTGTTAGAAAGAAGAATGGAGAGATTCGATTATGTGTTGATTTCAGAAATTTGAATCGATCATCTTTAAAAGACAATTATCCTCTCCCCAAGATTGAACAGGTTTTGCAGCAGGTGGTTGGAGCTCAAAGGATTTCAATGCTAGATGGTTTCTCAGGGTATAATCAGATTGCTATGCACCCTGATGATAAAGAAAAAACAGCTTTTACAACCTCCTGGGGGACATTTATGTATGACAAGATGCCTTTTGGCTTAATGAATGCTGGAGCAACCTTTCAGAGAGCCATGGATATTGCATTCGTGGGTGAAAAAGATAAGTTTGTGGTGATTTATCTGGATGATATTACAGTTTTCTCCAAATCTGATGATGAACATTTGAAACATTTGGAGCAAACCTTCATAAAGTGCAGAAAATTTGGCTTATCCTTAAACCCTAAAAAATCACATTTTGCTGTACAGGAAGGTAAGTTGCTTGGTCACTTGGTATCAGCTGATGGTATCAGGATTGACCCTGAGAGAGTCAAAGCAATACTGAAAATTAGCTTGCCTAGGAGTAAAAAGGATGTGCAATCATTTATTGGCAAAATCAATTTTCTGCAATGGTTTATTCCTAATTTTGCTGAAACCATTAAGCAAATTACAGGCATGTTAAAAAAGGATTAAGAAGTCAAGTGGACTATGGAAGCAAAGAAAGCTTTTGAAAAGATTAAAGTGGCTCTAACTGAAGCACCTGTTCTGGTGAGTCCAAATTTTGACAAAGAATTTCTTACATTTTCTTTTGCTTCAGAGGACACCATTGCTGCTGTATTACTTCAGAAGAATGAAGAAGGATTGGAACAACCAATTTCCTTTTTCAGCAAAACACTTAGAGATTCCGAGCTAAAATACAGTATCTTGGAGAAACAAGCCTATGCCCTGGTAAAGGCTTTACAATTTTTCAGAATTTATATTTTACACTCCAAGGTTGTTTCATTTGTTCCAAATGCTGCAGTGAAGGATGTTTTGACACAGCCTGATAGTGAAGGAAAGAGGGGAAGGTGGATTGCCAAAATTATGGAATATGAAGTGGAAATCAGACCTACAAAGCTGGTCAAAGGACAAGGATTGGCCAAACTGCTGGCTGACTCAAACTGTCAGGCATTAGGGTTACATGTTATGATGGAAGAATCAGCACCTGAAGAAAATCAAGTAATCCTGGAAAAAGAAAGAATCATGGATTCTTATTCATCTTCAGATTGGTATGCTGACATTGTCCATTTTTTGTTATTTTTGCAATGTCCAGAACATTTAGACAGAAAAGCTGCCAGGTCCTTGAAATTGAAAACTACTAAATACTGCCTGATAGAAGGTCAATTGTTTTGGAAAGATCCAGCAGGAATATTATTAAGGTGTTTAGACCAAGGTGAAATAAAGGAAGTGATTTCTGAATCACATGAAGGAGCTTGTGGAGGACATAAATACTGGAAAACAACAGCTTATAAAATTTTAAGAGCTGGTTACTATTGGCCTTCACTTTTCACAGATGTTTATCAAACTGTAAGAACTTGCATTCATTGTCAAAAGTTTGCAGGAAAACAGAAGTTGTTGTCTTTACCTTTGAAGCCTATTGTAGTCAATGCCCCTTTTCAGCAGTGGGGACTGGATTTTATTGGAGAGATAAACCCAGCATCTTCAGGCCAACATCATTGGATTTTGACTGCCACAAATTTCTTTACAAAGTGGGTGGAGGCTATCCCCACAAGAAATGCCACAGATAAGGTAATAATGGATTTCATAGAAAATAATATTCTGAGCAGGTTTGGTTGTCCACAAAGATTGATTACTGATAATGCCAAAGCATTCAAATCCAAGGCAATGGTGGCCTTTTGTGAGAAAAATGGTATTATGCTAAAACATTCAACTCCCTATTATCCTCAGGGAAATGGTCAGGCTGAATCATCTAACAAAAATATCATTCAGTGCATCAAGAAATTGCTTAAACAAAATAAAAAATCCTGGGATTCAATGTTGAAATATGCATTATGGGCAGATAGGATTACTGTAAAACAAGCCATTGGTACTTCACCCTTTCAGCTGGTTTATGGAACAGAAGCAGTATTTCCAGTACAATTGGGAATCCCTGTAATGAAATTCCTTCAAAATTCTCAAGAGGAACCAGATGATTTGCAAAGGAGAATTTTTGAAATGATTGAGTTACAGCAGAACAGAGATAAGGTAGACAAAGAAGCCCAGCTGTATAGAGCTAAAATGAAAACCAGGTTTGACAGAAATATCAAAGATCACATTTTTTCAGAAGGTGAGATGGTTTTAAGATGGGATGCAAGAAAGGAACAGAAGGGGAAACATGGAAAATTTGATAATTTATGGTTTGGCCCTTTTCTCATAGCTAAGGTTTTGGAAAATAATACTTTCATATTGCAGTCTTTGGAAGGAGAGGAATTGCTCAGCCCTGTTAATGGGCGATTCCTCAAGCATTTCTACAGTTAAATGAAGATCATGGTCACTTTTCATTGTATATACCGGTGTGAGTGAGATTGAATAAAGACTCCATAGCCCAATGGAAGACTGAAGGCACTAGTCTACAGGTTCTTGAAGCCTCACAGGGAGGACTTCATCCCGCAGCTGGAGCCAGATGTTAAGTCAATAAATTTTTCTACTTTTTTAGTTTTTCCTCTCCAAATTTTGGTTTGTTTTTTGAGTTTACCTTAGTTAATTGTTGGTTTTCAATTTTGTTTGTTTTCGCCTTCTTAAGAATCATATGAATGCTTGAATAAAGTTTGAGCCCAGTCCTTTCAGATTTCATTTGATTTTGGTCATTTTTATATTGAAAGTGGGTCAATGTGAGTTATATATTCAAAAGGACAATCAATAATGACTTGAGAGAGTAGCTAAATTAGTGGCCTAAACCAAATAGCTGCCAAAATCTCCGACAAATTGGCAAAAGTTAGAAAATCTGCTAAATTTTGGTTTAAAGATATTCTTGTAGCGCTACACCAAAGTTTAACACAGAGTGCGCTACAGGAATATCGTGGCATGAGTTTTTCGTAAAATCTCGATCTGATTTCAATCATCATGAAGAGTGTGAGTATCTAATCACATTTTGTGAAGTGTTTAACACGTGTATGCAGCATTTTTAGCATGAGGTTCGTTGGTTGATAATCACGAAGAGGAGACAAGGGCATCATTACAAGTTATGCGGGTTCAGTTGCACAGAGCCAATTCCGGGTTCGGCTGTCAAGTTTTCCTCAACACACGCATCATCACTGAGGAGTTAGTGTTTGAAGAGGAGACTTCACTGGGAAACGTTGGATTACGTTATTGTGGAAGAAGACAGCTGTGATTCTGGCGCCAGCAGAAATTAGGGCTTTTTAATTCGTTCACCTGCAGCCAAAGAAGCGTTAGGAGGACACCTGTGCTCGAAGAAGAACGTTATTGACACCTCAATTTGAAGACATTACGCCACGATGCAGGAGTAATTGACAGGTATTACGTATAACCCTCATAGCTGGAGGATTTGGGTTTTTGCTGCTGCGTGTTCTTCTGAAAAAATTGGTTGCTGAGAAAGGTGTAATAGAATGAAAGGATGAAGAATTCATCACTGAAATGGTTAGCTGAAGCATGATAGGAGGAATTAGCATGACTGTTTCTTTTATGGCCTAATCAGAATAGGGCGTTGAAAAACTCACAGAATTTCCTGTAGAATTCAGTTTGTTTACACAGAGGGAAGTCTGCTAGTTTGATACAGGTGTTACACAGGGAGGTTTGTAGATTTGTGCATGGGTTAAATTGTTATAATCTGCAGTACTATTTGCCCAGAAAACAGCTTATAAGACACTTCTGAAACCTAAAACTAGACTGTTCCAGTTCCTTGAAAAGAAAGAGATGGGAAAAAACAGTAAAAGTGGTAAGATTAATAGGGCTGAACCCACAGACTTGACATGGATCCAAAAACTTCCAGATTGTGCAGAGCTGTTCCAACAGGCAGGATGGTTGAAATTCTTCAAGAAGATAGATGGCTTTAATGCCCAAGTATCCTGCAATTTTGCCAAAGGACTTAAGAATGAGATTATCATAATGGATCCTTTAAGATTCAAATTGACTGTAGATTTAATTTCAGAAGCCACTGAAATTGATAATGAAGGTGAGCTCTGGTTTAAGAAGTCTCCTTTTGAGTTTGATCCTCAAAGATACTTATTGCCCAATGTTGTTCCTAACTGGAACAAAGGTATCATCATTCATAATTTCAAAAGGGAATGGATTGAACCTATAAGGATTCTTCAGAGCTATATAACTTGTGAAGGGAGGTACTCATTAGTGTTCAAATACCATCTCAGGTTCTTGCAGGGGTGTCAAAAATGAATTTGCCATTCTTTTTCTTCAAAAGCTTGCAGAAAATGTCTAGAAAAATTAAACAGCAGGATGATCATACTTCTCAATCATTGTTTCATCATGGTCTCATCAAGTTGATCATCTCTACAGTGTTGCAGAAGGAAGAAAAAACTTGGGACTTCTTTTTGTTTTGGTCAGGGATTCATTCTAAAGGAGAAGACCAGCAACCCAAAAGGCAAACTGATAAGGGAAGAGTAATGGTACAAAAGTTGGGGTATTCAGCTAAACCTGCAAACAAACATGGCATTAAAGTTAAAAAGGAAACAAAGCAGGTAGCAGATGAAGGACAGACTGACAGTCAGCCTCAGGAAATTCCACAGCACAGTAAAGTCAAATTTTCATTATTCGATGACAAAAAGGAAAAGGAAATTCTTGAAAAGAAGTCATCATCTATAACAGTGGTTCAAGAAGAGAGGAAAATTGATATCAAGGTTATTCCTGTAGCAAAAGAGGAAGTCCAGAATCAGCCCAAAAGCCCTATCACAGTCCTCTCAGATGATGAGGGCTATATGTTAGAGGAGGAGCAGTTTATTCCTGAGATCAAGGTTAAAGCTGAGATTGAAGAAAATCAAGCTATAGAGGATAAAACTACCAAGCCTAAAAAGAAGATCAAAAAGCTAGAAGTGGTAGAGTTAGCATCTGTCCAATATCAAGGGAAGACACTAAAAATTATGGGAGAGCCAGCTTCTTTATGGAGACCTAAAACTAGGTCTAAAAACAAATTAAGATTAAATATGAAAAAGTTGTTGAATCCGAAATTGAAGACTGATAAGGTAAACATCTCTAATGAAGAGTCCATGGAGGAGCAGTCAAAGAAAAATGAATTGCATTCAGTTAAAAAAGAGGATTTTGGATCTGTACAGGTAACAGGTGAAGAGAGCTCTCAATCCATTGTTGAAAACAATTCTAAAAAATTGTTAACAGAAGAGATTAAATCAGCACAGGAAATAGGTGTTTCAAACCCTATCATCGAAGATATTACTGAAAAGCCATTGACAGAGGAATTAATGTTTAAGAAGTTTAATATGTTTTGGAAACCAAGTGAAGATCAGGATGCTGCAATAGAAAAACTGGTTAATTCTGACAGGGAGAACTTGAAGAAGGTGGTCAAACAGTACAAGCATCAAATGAACTACATGCAAGAAGTTAATGATGGTCTAATGCTGGCAAATAGGAGATTAAGAGAAGATCTTCAAGATTCTCATGATAATTTTCAGGAGTTGGTGATTGATGCTAAAGAGGCACTCAGAAGAAAAAGGGTTGCTGACAGGAATTACTCAGAATTAGAAAAGACAGTTCAAACCTTGCAACTTGAAAATGAACACCTACACAAAAGGATAGCTGAGCTGGAGCAAAAGCACAAAAGAGTGAAGAAAGGATCTTCAAGTCCAGATGGCATAGCTTTGCTAGTGGAGGCATCGAAAGAGATCTAGGGTAGTTAGGTTCATTTAAAGCTTTTTGTTAAGGATTTGCTATTTTTAGCAAAATTGTGATTTGTAAAAATGTAAATGTTATTTTCCCTAATCTAGTCATTCGATGGAGGATTAGTAGGAGATACCCTAACTGTTTTTGGGGATGAAAAACTATTTAGAGAGGGAGAAAAGACATTGTAAGGGTTCGAATTTTTGGAGAGCTAGAGGAGGTCTGCAAGCTGTGCATTATTCCAGACTTGTTCACTGCTAAGTATTGCAAACTCTCATATTGCATTTTTGATGAAACTATGAATATATGACTCCTTATTCCACCTCTGATATGTGTTGGCTTCATTTTAAACTTATACAGTTTCTTGATTGACAATTTCATTTCTGGTTTTAGGTATAATTTCCAGTGGTGCTTGTCTTTTATTGAATGAACTTCATTGCAATCTTTTGGTGAATTTCTGAGATATATATGCATCTTCATGGATATATGTATGTGAATTAGTTTTTACTTATTGGTTGAATGTATTCCCTTATGCTCTTGAAGTTTTCTTACCAAAACCTACAAAACAAAACCCTAAAAACCTAGTTTGGATTGATTTTATTTATTGAGATTGTGTTGGCTTGTTACCTTAGCCTTAGTAACAATTTCTGACACAAACAAAAGGAAAATCTTTTTAAATTTCCATCCTTCATCCATTTGACTTTTTACTACTAATCTCTTGCAGAAAGATAAGCAACAATAGAACAAAATCAAAACAACATTTTTGGGTCGAAGAAGGGACATGCTTAAGCACCTCCAGATCACAGTTGTCTGATGTACCAACAAGCTTGTTCAAAACTGAATCAGACAAACAGTCCTCTCCTTCATTGTCTTGTTTATTACTTCCATCAGACGCTATCTTCCTACATTTTTCTGAAGGCAAAAATGACATCGGTATGGTAGCAGTACCCTGATCACATGCCAAGAAGCAGTATAATGCTAACAAAAGAAAAAGGTCCATCAAACAAATGGAGAAACAAAAAGATAGCTATCGCATACCTTAAAATCTAAGGAACACTTTCGGGTATCAAGATCTTCAGGAATGAATTCAGCCTGGAAATCAATGAAACTGAATCCATGTAATCACTTAGAAGTTTACTGGACATCCCCTAACACTTAGTATTATTAAAAGGGTATACATTTGATACAAATTCTTCTTTTGAGGCCAACCTCGCAAATAGTCTACAAAAAAAACCATGAAAATGATAAATTGGACCTCTTTTCTTGCTCTTAGTCACTTACTTTCTTAAAAGGTTCTTTGCCAAGAAATTTAAACAAAGTTGGAAGAGGACGAACAGTGGTATCATCTGTTGAGGAATGAATTAACTTAGATGAAGTTTGATTGCAGTTTTGGAACATGGTGCGGTTGATGAACAAGCTGCATACAACATAAATAAACAAGATCTCAATAACAAATTCAACTAATGATTAATCCTGAAGCCTCACTTTCAGATATGCCAATTCAATAATCCAAAGTAAATGTTATTGATTAGGTTAAATCAATTTACTTGCCAACACGTTACAGTAGTTGATCAGGCACTTTACTAACAGATGCAGTTTAGTAAAAGTTAGTCCAACATTAATCCTAGCAGAAGGTCTAGCATAAATCAATGCAAAGCATAAATAAATTGAAAATTCCTTTTCGTGACAATGAAATTAACTGTGCACTAGTCTGACTTTACTCCTAACAGAGGTTCTAGCATAAATCACTATAAGGCATAATTAAATTCATCTTCCTAACAATTAAATTATCAACTGCGTACTTGTCTGCATGAAGGAGATCTAACAATCACAGTCTGAAACTGAATCTAACCTCACAAATAGAAGTATACTGTCCATCAGTCCAAGATTTTCAGGGGTTGCTTTGCAGTAACCTTCAATCTTGACCTTCTCTACATTGAACAAAGGAATGAGACAACGAGCCCATTCTGTAGCGATGCGGCCAATCTGTAGTTTTCACAATAAATTAGCAAGTGTCAATTGGACTCCAACAGTTAAATAACTTAAAATAGATTTTGGCCACAGTATAATACATTATTCATTTGGTTTTTTACTCACAACTAAGACTTATGTTCCTTGCACAGTTTCATATATAGAATATTAAAATAAATTGAAAAAGGTGGTGATTTGTTTCTAGGCAAATGTGCTTTGACAGAAAGTTCCAAATTTTCATTGTTATTATTATCATTATTATTATTCTCATTATCATTATTATTATTGTCATTATAACAATTGATGGGAGTAGAGGTATTCCAATTGGAATGACATTAAACTTGAATGAAGTTAATTGGACCTGAACTCTTGAATATGGACAGTGAAAACATAGAAATTCATGGTAAGACCCACCATGATCCTGGTCATGCTCCTTCCTGCCCTATAGTTTAGAAAGGACTGCAAAAAAAGAAAAGGATGAGGAATAAATCCTCAGTCTGGCTCGGGGAAATGAAAGCAAAGGAATTTACCTTCTCCTCTTCTCCTCTTCCTTTGTTCAATGAGTCAATGAAGAATCAAACAAGGAGCAGGAGGAAATGAGCCAAATGAGGAAGAACAAACAAGGAGGCAGAAAGAGAAAGATACTGTACAGTGGTAAACATTAGAAGAATCTTAAACGAATAAGACATGAGTAGAAGAGATTGGTACCTTTGCTATGGAGGAACCAGTAGAAGATAATCCCAAAAAAGGAATAAGAAAACATCTTAAAGCTCGTAGAAAAGAGAAACAGAAAAAGACAAATAAGAAAAGAAAAAACAGCACATTAAATCAGTGTAATTACAAGGGGATATGCAAGTAGAAATTAACGGGTTTTTACCCAAGAGATATCAGTTTTTCAAACTATCATGTAAAAAAAACAGCCCTTCGTGTATAACCAGGGCATTGTCATCATCTTTATATACAAAGAAATTCAATTTGTTTCTGTTGAAATATAACATTATTAATATTTATTTAATTTTTTTTTTTTCCAAGAAAAAAAAGCGTAATTTCATTCATCTGTAGAGATCAAAATTACATTCTGTAGATTCACCATAAAATAGTGAATTCTTCAAGATCATATATTCCTTTGTTGGAACTGTTATGTCTTCTTTTAGATTACAAAAAAAACATACTATGATGTTGCATAGATAAGGAGCTCAACCCCGTAAGGCTTCTTTCATAACTTACTTCTGTCAGTGTTTCTGGACCGTCACATAAAAAACCAGTGGGTAAATTATATGCTTTTACAGAGTATCAAAATATAGAGATTGAAAGGTAAATATTGTGCTGCTATAATTCATAGATCCTCTATAAATGGCCTATGATAGTAATTTTGTGTCCGGCCATTTAAAGTTTCTGTCACATGCCAAGTGCCATAGTCCCTCGATAGCCCCTCCTTGGATGCGGTGTCCGCTTCTTTGTTATTATTCCTGTAAACATGTCGGAAAGAAAAATTTTCAAACCGCAATAGGATCATCCTAATGGATGTGAGTATATTCACCAGCCACAAATTTCTGCATTCTTGTATCTGTTGGATCCAATTTATAACATTCATTGAGTCCCCGAAACAATTCAATGTGTTGCATCCTTTCTCAAGAGCAAAGATTAATAAAAGTTTCAAGCTCTGCATCTCGGCAAAGTTGTTAGAGCCCACCCCAAGTCCCATAGAAAGAGTGAAAGAATGCGTATCTGAAAGATGGAGTACCGCGCCACCCCCACACAGATTGTGCTGTGAGGCCCCATCGAAAAATGCCCATGGCCGAGATCGATCAATCTCCACCTCCAGGTTCATACGTTGATTGACAGCCCTTATATGTTCAGGTAGTGACTTGCTGATACCAATAGATTGAGTTGTAGTTATCTCTGGAAGGCATGGCTTTTCATTGAAGATAGCATTGTTCCATGCCGGCCATATCCCCCAAATAACAAGCAGAGGTAGGCACTTATAAGTCTTAACAGTGTTCCTCCTCCACCATGTTTCCCATGCTTCCCCAATCGACTCTCCATCCCATTGACAAAGAAATCCCACCAAGACTGTGCACTCCTTCCAAACTGCAACAGAATAGGGGCATGTAAGGAACAGGTGTAAAGCAGTCTCAGTTTCCCTTTTGCAGAGCACACACCAGCTTGGCCCCTGAAAGGACCTCTTCAACAGATTATCCCATGTAGGTGCTTTGTTCTCGAGTACACACCACATAAAAAGTTTCGATTTTGCAGGGCATTTTAACTTCCAGAGAGACTTCCACCACCAGACAACCTCCCTCTGTTCCATTTCTGAACTTAATAAGGTATAACCTGCCTTGGGTGTATACTTACCTTCCGGATCCGCCTCCCAGACCAGAGAATCCACCGCATCATTCAGCAATACATTTGCCACTTCCAAATGACAGATATAAACCTCCAAGATAGCCGACTCCTGTTCCTGAAGCCCCAATGTGTTTGCCCTATACCATCTCTGTCTCCAAGAATCCACAGGTCTCGGAACAGCCAACTGATTCAGTGTGTGAATCCCTAATCTTCCAAGTGCCGCAATAACATGACCAGGTAGAATATGTTCATGTGTGCATCCCAACCATGGGTCCCTTCCTACCAGCAGCTTTTCCCCATTCCCCACATTCCAGGCTAACTTGGATTCAATCAGACCAAAAGATTTTACCACAGCCTTCCAAATCATCGATCCCCCCAAATGTGATTTTCTAGAAACCCTAATCCAGTCTTCAATGCTATATTCGGACAAGTATTTCTGTTTGATAACCCTGGTCCATAGACTAGTAGTCGTCACCAGTCTCCATCCCCCCTTGGCTGCCAAAGCCTTAGCAGACAAGAAAATGTTCTTAATCCCCCAGCCCCCCAAACCTTTTGGAACTGCAAGTCTCTTCCAATTTACCCAAGGAGTTACCTGTACATCCTTCTTGCCGCTCCAAAGAAACCTAAAACAGATCCTCCTAATGCTTTCAAGAACTCCTTTAGGTATCCAAGCTAATGACATCCAGTATACAGGAATTGCTTCCAGTACTGCCTTGACTAGGACCAGTCTGCCTACTCGTGAAAGCCACCTATGGCTCCAAACCATCAGCCTTTTCTCCACCTTCCCAACCAACCAAGCCCAATCCCTCTTCACATATAAATTAGCTTTTATCGAGAACCCAAGGTATTTCAAACCATCCTCAAGTCCCGCAGTGTTGAAAGGAAAAAACCTAGTGAGTTCTGCCTCCTCTTCCGGTCTCAGCAAATGGGTGGATAAGGTAGACTTCCCAGCATTTATTTCCATACCAGTGGCCTTAGAAAACAGTTCCAATATCTCATTTAGTACATGAGTATCCCCTCTGCTTCCAGAACAGAAGATTAAAACATCATCCACGAATAGCAAATGTGTAATAAACAGATTTGTAGCCACCGGAATCCCCTGAAAATGCCCTTCGGCCTTAGCCCTGCTAATGGCCCTACTGAGTCCTTTAGCAACCAACAGGAAGAGCAGCGGGGATAAAGGACATCCCTGTCTAAGACCCCTTTCAGCATGGAAGAAAGTCGAAGCCGCCCCATTGATAAGTACAGAGAAGGATACAGTGGTGATGCAGGACATAACCCATCTAATAAAAGCAATACCAAACCCCAGATGAGTAAAAAGTAGGCGAAGATACAACCAACTCACTTTATCATAGGCCTTGGAGAGATCAATTTTTAGTATGGCTCCCTTCAGATTCATGGTCTTCAAACTATGCATCCCTTCCTGAGCCACTCCAACAACCTCATGTATTTGTCGACCCTCCAAAAACCCAAACTGTTCTGCAGATATATGTTGTGAGAGGATACTTTTTAGCCTTCTGGCTATAACTTTGGAGATGATCTTATATATACAAATGCACTGTGAGATAGGCCTGAATTCATTTAGTGACATTGCATTATCAGACTTAGGAATGAGGGCGATAAAAGTAGAATTGAAACTTGCCGTTATTTTCCCTGATTCCCTGGAGTCTTCAACAACTGCCATAAGGTCATTCCCCAGAATCTCAAAGAGATCCAGGAAGAAATCAATAGTCCACCCGTCAGGGCCAGGGCTCTTGTCTTTTTGAAAGCTTATGAGTACCTTCTTAAGCTCCTCCTTCGTTAATGCCTTCATCAGTTCCCTATTACCTTCATCATCAACAAAACTAGGAAACATCTCTGCCACTTTGATCACCTCAGCAATAGAAGCCTGATTTGGTGCCCGAAACAAATTTTTAAAATGTGTTACCCCACACCTGGCCTTATCATCGAAATTGATATGGGTGTGTCCTTCATCGTCCTTCAGACTCCATATGGTATTAGCTGCCTTTCTCCCTCTCGCATAAGCATGGAAAAATTTTGTATTATCATCCCCACATTCTAGCCAAATCGCTCTGCTCTTCAGCCACCATGTCTCCTCCATATCACATAACATTTTGTTCTGTCGCCCTTCCAATCTGATAAGAGCCTCCTTGGATTCCTGAGAGATAAGTCCTCCCCCTTCACCCTCATAAATCCGCAAGAGCTCATCCTCCACTTGTTTCAATTCTGCATCTTCCCTACCTTTCTTAGCAATAGCCCAGTCTTTGACCATTCTTTTCATCTTTTTAATATTATCTGCAAACTGAAAGGCAGCAGATCGATCCTGATCCCTATCAAAGGGTATCCAGTTAGTAAGAAAGAGATTCTTAAAGGTCTCATCTTGTAACCATAATTTATTGAATTTCAAGGGGCTCGGAGGATTTGTAGGCCCTTTTTGTATCTCAAAAAAATAGGGAAATGATCAAATATACCCCCATTACCAACCCACTGTCGAACCTGAAAGAATCTGTCCACCAACTGTTCAGCCACCAGAAAACGATCAATCCTTTTCGCCACCCTAGCATCCCCACTGCGATTATTTCTCTAGGTCGGTTTCAGCTTGAGTGGTTCTATATCCAACAAACCCATTACCATTAACTTCTGAACAAAGTAGCCGGCCAACGAATCCACATGAGCATGTGGTCCCCATACCTCATTCATCCCCAGTGAAAAGTTTAGATCCCCCCCAATGATCAATGTGTCACTACTCATTAGGGGATTTCCAAACAGTGAGTCCCAAAACTCAATGCGATGCAGTTAAGGGCCATAGATATTAATCACCTTAAAAATGTTCCCCAATTCAACCGACATAACATCAACACAAAGAACAGAATCCATTCCCCATGAATTCACCAACTTAAAATTACTAAGCCTCCATCCCACAGCCAACCCCCCAGAACGTCCCTTTACATCCAAAGTGAGAAAGGACCATCCAGGCAGCCAGCTCTCCAAACGATTCTTAATAACATCTCCGTCACCTAAGGTCTCTTGTAGCAAGATCACATCCGGGTGTTCAAGAGTAAGCACCCTTCTGAAGGATGATTTCTTGGTGGGCCCAGCCAGACCCCGGCAATTGTAAGACATTATCTTCATAAACGCCCTTTCTTCAAGGCATTCCCCGCTCTAAGTGCCTTAACAATCGAAATTTGTTTCCCTTCCATAAGATCAACCCTTGCCCTAGATTGTGCCTTATGAATATTATATTTTCTTCCCCTTCCCTTGCGAGCAGGAGTAGTGTTTTTCCCCAGCCCCGTAGAAGTGGTTTTCGTACAGGAACGAAGTAAATATCCGGATTTATGTGACTCCGTGGGAGAGAGGTAATCCTCCTCAAGTGCTTCACCGGGATCAGGGTCAGATAATCCATGTGGGGTATCATCCACAGCACCAATACTAGCAGTAACAGGTTCCAATACCGGTTCCAAAGTGGGAGAAATCATAACTGTTTCATTCGTCTTACCATCGTGAAAACCGGACCGAGACCCCCCGGGACCCACATTGCTCGAGAGAGAAAGGTTGCTCAGACCCTCCACCCAATCTTGCCTCATTAATGTAACAGAGTTCATAAATAAATTGACAGTATGGGGTAAAGAGAGAGGAGATACCAGGGAAGTCAGGTCCCCGAAGTACATCTTCAAGCTTCTGTGTAGTCACCAGCTCCATCTGTTCAGCCACAATCTGTTCCACCACCAGACACACCTGAGTAGGTTCCTCATCGGACGTCACATTCCCAAGGTCATCTGAAGAGGAGAGTACAAAATCGGAAGAACCCGATCCATTCTCTGTGTAGCGAGCCTCATCTCCTGAAGTAAGAATTCTCCGACCCCCCATCTGATTCCGAAATGGAAGGATGCAATCGGATACAAGGTGTCCATAAGCGTGACATCGTCGGCACCTAAACGACACATTTTCATAGTCCAGAATTTGAGTGATGGTCTCCGGACCCCATTCCATCTTAATTTCTTCTTCCAACCCCTCTCTGATATTGATGTTAACCAGAATGCGCGCATCCTTTTGACATAGAGTCTCCTCAAATGACATATCCGCCTCCAGGAAAGTCCCCAATATATCCCCAATCCGTTTGAAACGATGTATGTCCCAGAAGTGCAGAGGAAGGGCTGGCAAACGAACCCAAAGCGGAACTACATCCACCCTTTCACGGCTGGCATCGAACAAAGAGTGACATGGCTTCAGCAGCATCGGAGTATGATTGAGATGCCAATTCTTATTCAAAACCCTCCGCAGCTCCTCCTCTTTAGAGAATTTGAAAGCGAACCACCCCCTATTCAGCTCCACCACCACCGGCAACTGACCCACCAGATCCTTCCAATTTTCCCCAACCCAATCCGCCACCGACTTTCTAGAGAAATTGCGTCCCATAACCCTGCCAATGAGGGTAAAATGTTCCATCTGCAGAACATTACCCCACGCTATGTCTTCACCCATCGCATAGTTCCTTACCACTTTTATCTTGATAACGCTCTTCCTCCGCTTCTTCACAGTGCCTCCTCCACCCTTCTTCGTACCCTCATCAACCTCACAGGTCTCCTTCCCCCGTCTCCCGTCCCATTCCGGAGAGCCAAAACCCCGTTGCTCCGCAACCTCGAGGGAAACCCTTGTATCTTCCTCCGACGAGAACCCACTTGAACTATTGTCCAACCGACCCTGTCGAGCCACACCCTCCGCCACAAACCTGTCGAAACCCTCCTTCACCTCAGCCCCACCCGGCGCCGTTGTAGCAGAAAACCCTAGGGCCTTTGAGAAAAATAACCCTGCTTCCCTCCAGCTCGTATCCCCAAGCAGATCAACCGGCTGTTGTTCCGCCATAGGGGCCTTCCCACTCCCAGGTGTAAGCTGCTCCAGCGAAGAGAAGAGAGTAGATGGAGAAAAATCAGTTGAAAAGTTTAACGGCTCCATTCCCGCCGGCTGAAGCATCTCAGATCCCATCACCGGAAAATCCACCAGCTCGTCAAGTTCCCTCCCACATGGCATCCCCCATCCAACGCGACCGTCCAACCTGTCACATACACTTCCAACGGCTTCCTGTTCTTCCATGGCTGCAAAAATGGTTCATCCAAACCGTCACAGTTCTCCAAACCCTAGATAACCAAACGACCCTCCTGCCAAAAATAATAAAAAAAAGAACTAACAAACCCCCATCAATGGATAGAAGTCCATATTCCCATCAACGTCCCATGTCAATGCTGTGCACGAGGTTGACTGATCCCTGACAGGGATGGCCCTCCCAAAACCCTCATAGCCCAGCTCGCCATCTGCATCCTGTCGCCGGTACGACACCCACTCCTATTAATATTTATTTAATTGTTTTAACAGAGATATAATATAAATATAAATATTTAATAAAATAAATAAATCACTTACCTCGCCTGATTGCCTTGTGGAAAACCTCAGAATTTCAGAATATGCAGAGGATCTTCCCCTGCCCCATGGTTTCGGACCGCCCTTAGTTGTAGCTGTTGTCTGCCTGGGAAAAGAAAAATCGATAATCTCTCGGGCCGCAAGCTTCCGGCCTTTACAAGTCAAAAACCCCATGACTTCAGCACTGCCTAATAACCACCAGTCTTCGCCTGTCGAACGCTCATTAACAGCTGTGACAACAGAAGGAAAATTAAAATCATGCACCCCGCTGCATTCTTTAATGTCATCCACCCCTCCCTGGTTCGAATCCAAGAGCTGTATATTTTCTGGAGCCACCACTCTACCCGACTCCTCCTGTGAATCCAAACCCCCATTGCTTCCCAAAGAACAGGTATTCGATCCCACCATAGGCACGTGCGAACTATTGGCAGAGTCCTGTGCTCCATTGGTTGAAACCCTAGCTCCGCAGCCCGGCGTCGTCCGCTTAATGTTGAACTTCTCTTTGTCCATAAAACCCGGAGTGTCGAAGATGATGTTTATGGCGGCCGTTATGTCGTTTTTTGCCAGATGGAGAGCTCGAATTATCTCCATATCAGAGGCTTCCGAGCCGAGAACGGTCCTCATTGTTTCCAGGATTGCCTCATTGGCCTTGATACTTTCCATCTCATAACCACTACAATACCAATAATCCACTGGCAAAAAGTATGCAAATGTGTTAAATTCGTTAAATGGGTCGGTTTCTTAAAGCTCATTGTAAACATCAAACAATCAGATGCAATGCAATGCAATGCACTTACCCAGCAAACACATTTCGGGATTTGACTAGAGTTTCTCTGTCAGGAGAAAAATGGGGTTGTTGCAGAGTGAATTATGTAGACATTTGAGAGTTTACTTGTCAAGAAGTAGTAGGGATCCTCTGCATACCGCGAGTTCTGAGTTCGGCTTGGCTTTCTTTCTTTCAATCTGGGGCACTCTGATCCGAAAATAAAAGAATAAAAAATAGCTATGCGATCCTTTGAAATAGTAAAATGGCAGGCAGTACAGGCGAGGTGATAGTAAGCGAAGGTGGGGAGATGGAAGGCACCCAACCTCCCAAGCAAAGTATGGCGCGAAAATCAAAACTTCTTGTAGTTATTTTGTTTCCGGGGTTCATGTCGGGAATACGCTGTGTATAGTGTAGCGACAGCTATTATTTTCCCAATCACCACACGGATTTAGCAAAATGACATATCTCTTCCATCCCGAGTTATAAGCGCTTGATGTTTGATGTTGGAAAGCTATTATATTGTTGGGTTCAATTTGATGTGTAATTAATAGGTCTCTTCCATCCGAGTCATAAGAGCTTCATGTTTTTTTAATATGTAATTAAAAAGTCATTTATAGACAATAAGCTTTTGAATGACAGGTGACAAAGGTGCATGGGATATGTAAACTTGACTTCGCTTTTAGAAGTTTGGTCGGGACTTGGACATGACATGAAATGTGAATTTTGGACTTGGACTTAACACCAACTATTTTTTTATTTACCTAAATAGAGAAGAAAGTTTAAAACCAAAATGATTTTGATAATAATAGATTTTAGGTTTGGTCTTTGGGTAATCTAAAGCACTAACCACGTGACATAGGATATGGTAATAGATACATGTCATGGAATGTGAAATAAAGTTCAAGACTCAATATTTTAGCAAATCATAATAAAAACTATTATTTTAATATAAATAAAAAAGATTTATAATAATTTTTATTTAAACTTTTGGGTACCATTTGGGTAAAAATAATTTTAGTTTTTTCTTGAAACAAAGGATGATAGACTTTTGAGATTTAGAAATGCGAACCTTATGAGCTTGAGGAAAAGGAATGGATGATGGAAAACATGGCAATTATATTGTTTGGGTACCATTTGGGTAAAAATAATTTTAGTTTTTTCTTGAAACAAAGGATGATAGACTTTTGAGATTTAGAAATGCGAACCTTATGAGCTTGAGGAAAAGGAATGGATGATGGAAAACATGGCAATTATATTGTTTGGTTAAATTTGATGTGTAATTAATAGGATTTTGGGATATATATAGTGAATTAATTATTAATTATATTGTTGTATGATAATATTTTGTATTGCAATGTATATCATTTGGTGATAGATTGCATTGTTAAGGTATTTCTTATGATGGATGTTTTTGATTCCAATTTTATAGTTTTATGTAATATTAATGTAGATACACATCATAATAAATAACAAGAGTTATGAATGGCAATGTCCATGATAATAGATGCTAGACGTGAGGAAACAAAACATACATTGTCACTCGTGGCTATTACTATTTATAACAATCATATTACATATAAAACTGTATGATGATGATTAACGTCCACTAAGACCAACTTTGGTCTATCGGACCTAAAAAAATGAATTATTTAGTTTGCTTTATAATTGTTTCTCTATGCTCAAAAAGCTTGGAGAGAAGCATTCTGAAATTACTATAATTTTGATGCGCCAGAAAGCTAGGAAGGTTGGTATTGCAACAAAGATTATAGAATTGAGATCTAATGTGGGTGTAGGCACGGAACTCTAAGAGAAAGTATTTTTCGTCCTCAACTCTCATAGTGTCACAGAGATGACAGATCCTTTCCTTTCACGGTGTTTTAGGAACTAACCAGCGCCTTGTTTCACTATATAGCTCATGAGAGTTCATTCTGATCTTGGCTATATTCGTTTTATTCTTTGAACTAGTTAAGATGGATAGATACTTTTGAGCTTCTAGATTAGGGTTGGAAAAAACACAAGGCACAAAGTGTGTACAAACAACACTATCCATTGTTAACGCGAGAACGCCACATAGACGATTACAATTCTGCTAATTGTTGTTCCAGGGACAACACAAAAATCAATCTTGTTTGAGTTCCAATTCTAGTTCGTGTTGGTTGAATTCGGAAAGATATATTGTGGATTGATGTTGGTTGAATTTGGCAGGATAGATTCCCCATTAGGCATAATTAAGTAGGGGTTCCGATAGTAACTGTTACACAAAAGAAAGAGATTTTCCTGAAATGAACGTCATGCAAAAGTTCAAAATGATTCATTAATATGGTGATACAATAGAAAAAGCAAAAGAAAATTGTAAACCTAACTATCCTAAAATGAGATATGTATCAGAGGATATGATTCCATGAATTGCAATGATGTAGTCACAAGTTGTGCAGGAATTACACCACTGAAATTGTTGGTATCTATAATACTGTGAAAATGATCAAAAGGATTGTTATCTGAAACTAGTGGTTAATTCCAACAAATTGTGAATGAATTAAGAAAAAATATAAGTAAAATTATTCAATTCAAAAATGTGTGTGAGAGAGAGAGGGGCTTACAATACTTCAAGTTGTTTGAGTTCCGGTAGCTAGTATGGAAGACTACCACTCAAGTCGTTGTTTTGAAGATATATGCATAATAAGCGAAGTACATAGCTGAACTATTTCTTAGTAAAAGATGATAACTTCAGGATTTGTAAAAACAACAATAAAAAACAAGCAAGTGATAAGAAACTTACAAATACTTTAACATGGTTAAATTGGAAAAAATTGGCAAGGGTTCCATCGGATTATTATAGGCAATAGGCCTAAAGTTTCAATGGGAAGGGTAAATGGTACTTCTGGTATAATGTTTAAGGCTAAACCACGCTAGGTTAATAAGTCGTGCCCTCAGATTCGATTTTGTTTTTAATCACACATCGATTTTGTATAATCGCCCATGAGAGATTTATGGGATGCAAACACTTTATAACACACTATTCATTATTCATAACATCTATAACAAATTTCCTTGGGCCGTTATCCTCTAAGATTCCTTCCAGACAAATCACTGCTAAAAAGGGAATTGTTGTAAGCTAAATTACAATTTCAAGTACAAGACTAGTCGCACTACAAGAAAAAGGGCCAAAGGCATGGTCTTCTTCCCTAGGAAGTCATTCCCAAGGCCCTAGGATAGGTACATATTGCTCAAATCCACCTAATGGCACATATATAATCAATCATAGGCCAATGATACCCCTAGGATCCCATGTGTTGTTGGTGGATACTTTCTTCGCCTTGAATGGTTGATTAGAAGATTCCTTTAGGGCTTGAGGTTTAGGTCTCCTCCATTGACCATGACCAAGGCCTCAAGACCATAAGACCTAGATATATATAACCATGGATACCATGCATGGTTCTTTGAGGCATTTTTCAAGGATCCAGATGCCTCAATAGTTTCTCTAGGGCTAAAGGCATGGTCTTCTCTCTTAGAATGCCATTCCCAAGGTCCTCGGACACCTACATAATTCTAAAAACCACCTAATGGTGCCAATATTATGTATCATTGGCCAATGATACCCTAATTCCATGTGTGGTTGGTAGAGGAAACCTACTTAACCCTAGATGGCTATAAGATTCTTTTAGATCCGGAGGTTCAAGTCTCCTCCAATGACTATGTCCAAGGCCCAAGGGCCACAAGACCTAGGTACATAGTGCCATAGATACTACTGCAAATTCATGCATAGTGCTTCAAGGAAGTGTTCATGGCTCTAGATGCCTCAACAATTTCTTTAGGGCCAAAGGCATGGTCTTCTTCCTTGATATACCATTCCCAAGGCCTTGAGACACCTACATGCTTCTCAAAAGCACCTAATCTCACTGAAATCCTCAATCATAGGCCAATGATACACTCAGAATGCCATGTGTGGTTAGTCGAAGCAACTTCCTTATCCTTGGATGGTTAGAAGATTCCTTTAGGGATCAAGGTTTAGGTGTTCTCTGTTGACCATGTTCTTCCTTTAGGTCCCTAAGTTCAAGTTTCCTCCATTGACCATGTTGAAGTTTCCAAGGCCACAAGACCTAGATACATAGTTCCTTGGATACCCCCACGAATTCATTTATGTCATTGTTCATGACTCTAGATGCCTAAATGATTTATTTAGGGCTAAAGGCATGGTCTTTTTCCCTATAGCACCATTTTGAAGTCCCTAAGACACATACATACTTCTCAAAACCACCTAATAGCATCAACATCCTCAATCATAGGTTAATGATACCCTAAGAAGGCCATGTATGGTTGTTATAGGCAACCTTCTTAGCCCTTAATGGCTAAAATTTTCCTTTATGGATCAAGATATTTAGGTCTCATCCCATGACCATCTTGATGCTCCCATGTCCTCAATAGTTGGATACATAGTGTCGCGGTTACCCCTACAAATTCATGCGTGGTGATATGAATATTGTTTCATGGCTCTTAATGCCTCGATGGTTTATTTAGGGCCCAGGGAATGGTATTTTTCCCTAGAATGTCATTCCCAAGTCCTTGGGACACATACACATATTTGAAAACCACCTAATGGCACCGATATAATCAGTCATATGTCAATGAAACCCTAAGGAGGCCATGTGTGGTTGGTGTAGGAAACATTCTTAGCCTTGGATGGATAGAAAATTTCTTTAGGGCCCAAGGTTTAGGTCTCTTCCATTGACCATGTCTAAGACACCAAGGTCCAAGGACCTAGATACATAGCACCATAGATATGGTTGCAAAGTTATGCATGGTGATTTGAGACATTCTTCATGGATCTAGATGCCTAAATGGTTTTTTAGGGAAACATTCATGGTCTTATTTCCTAAAGAATCATTCCCAAATCCCTGAGACACATACATTCTACTCAAAACCACCTAAAATCATTAATATTCTCAATCATGGGCCAATGATACCTCAAGAGGCCATGTGTGGTTGGTGGAGGCAATATTCCTAGACTTAGATGGCTAAAAGATTATTTTGGGGCCAAATATTCAAGTCTCCTCCCCCTACCATGTCCAAGGCCCCAAGGCATGTATGTACATTGTGCCACGAATATCTCTACGAATTCATGCATGGTGCTTAGAGGCATTGCTCCATGGATACAAGACCTCAGGAGACAACTTGTTATTGGTGGAGGAAACTTTCTTGTCCGTATATGGTTAGAATATTCCTTTAGGGCTTGAGCTGCAAGTCTCCTCTATTACCATGTCCAGGGTCCTAAGACCACAAGACCTATATACATAGAATAATGGATACCCATGCAAAATCATGTGTAGTTATTTGAGGCATTGTACATGGATTTATATGCCTTAATGGTTTCTTTAGAGCCAAAGGTATGGTTTTCATCCCTATAATTCCATTCCAAAGGCTCTATGACACCTTCATAATTCTTAAACCACCTAATGGCACCAACATCCTGAATCATAGGCCAATGATACCTTCAATAAGCCATGTGTGGTCGATGGAGGAAACCTACTTAGTTCTAGATGCCTAGAAAATTCCTTTAGAGCCTAAGGTTTAGGTCTCCTCCACTAACCATGTCCAAGGCCCTAAGGCCACAAGATCCAAATACATAGCACTATAGATACCACTCCAAAGTTTTGCATGGTGGTTTGAGGCAATGTTCGTGGCTTTGAGTGTCTCGAAATTTTCTTTAGGGCCAAAGGCATGGTCTTCTTCCCTAGAACATCATTCCCAAGGCCCTAACACACTATATACTACTCAAAACAACTTGTTGTCACCAACATCATAAATCATAGGATAATAATACACTCAAGTGGCCATGTGTGGTTGGTGGATACCACCTCCTTGACCTTAGATGGCTAAAATATTCCTTTAGGGATTGAGGATCAAGTGTCCTCTACTGACCATGTCCAATGCCCAAAGGAAAAAAACCTAGATACATAGTGCCATGGATACCCCTATGAAGTTATGCATGATGCCTTGACACATTTTTCATGGCTCTAAATGCCACAAGAATTAATTTAGGGCCAAACACTTAGTCTTCTTCCTTAGAATATCATTCCCAAGGCCTTGAACAAGTAGATATTACTCAAAATATCTAATTGTACTAGGATCCTCAATCATAATCCAGTGCTACCTTTAAGAGGCTATGCGTGGTTGGTTGAGGTATCCTTCTTATCCTTGGATGGATAGAATATTCCTTAATTGTTTCTTTAGGGATAAAGTCATGGTCATCTTCTATATAATATCATTACGAAGGCCTTGGGACACCTACATAAGGCTCTTGCTTTACTTTTATGAATCCAATAAAGGACTTGAGATCCATCCCTCTATGCAAAAACTCTTGATTATGCTCATATCCAACTATAATGTCAAATATCAACTTGAAATGGTGTATGTTATGGTTCATGGTCTTGATCATTGCCCATTACCTCAATAATATTATGTTAGGGTATAATTCTTTCAATTTCTTGCCCAACTATTTACTCAGACCCATCGCTGGTACGCAAAACCACATATTTCCACCCATATCCCACTTTGAGAATAATGATATCTTATACATTGCATGATCTGCTAAGTAATAATTTGAGTAATTGCTATTAGCCCGATATGCTTAAAACCGTCCTTTAAGGCCTAGTTCCTGTAATTCCTCTAGGTTTGCATACCTAGTGTCACTTATATGAATGCTCAGATTCCAAGGATAGTGTTTGGAGTTTATGGGTGCGGTTTAAAGATTCCCTTAAGGTTTAAGGCCCAAGTTTCCTCCTATGACATTATACAAAAACCTAAGACCCGTGCATACTAGCAAAAAACTCATAATGGTGTTGATTTCCTTACTTACAGGTAAATAATAACCCCAATATGTCATGTGTAGTGCTTTGAGTTGTTATATTTTGCCTTAGATGCACAAAATATTTTTCTAGGGAATAAGACGTAGGTTTCCTCTTTCAAACATGTTAAGGGCCTAAACGCCCATATATAGTGCTTAAAAACAACCTCTTACTTACATTAATACCCCCAATATCAAGCCAAGGATACCCTTATGAGGCCTTATGTGGTGTTTCAAGGAATATTTGTTAATCTTATATGCTTAGAGATTTCCCCTAAGGTCCAAGGCATGGGGTTCCTTCCTTAATCATCTTATGCCCTAAAGACTTATACCTAGTTTTAGTTCCTCCAACTCCCCCCATTATCTCTATTATAAGGCCATAGATATTCTCAAAAAGTCATTTGTGTTAGTGTGACAAATCATTATTATCCCTACATGCCTAGAAGTTTAATTTAGGCTAAGGCCTAGGTTTCTTCTCTTAACTAGGTTGAGGGCCAATAGACCTATCACTAGTGATCAAAACCTTATAATGCAATCAATATCCACACATAGATGTTAAGAATATTCCTAGGAATATATGTGTGTTGACCATATTTCTTGGTCCTAGATTCCTAAAAGATTCATTTAGGGCCCAAGGAAGAGGTTTCCTCCCTCGAACATCTCCAAGGATTTGAGACCCATGCCTTGTGCACAAAGCCCAATAATAATATTAATATCCATTAAAAAATTTAATACTATCAATAAAAATATGCCCTATCAAATAATGAAATCTCAATTCAAATCATTTTAGTAATATTTTATAATAGTAATAAATTAAAAATGCTTGTATTTAATTATTTGTCAAATTTAAGAATCATGGGTATTTATTTGCTTGAATAATATTGAAAATGAATAGTCGACTTGAGCTATTTAGAAAATAACTATTTGTGAACTTGTTGTGTTTGTTGTGCAACACCTCATAAATTAATCGTGTGAGCTTGTTGGTTTAAATAGTGATAAAAACAAATAATTGAATTTGTTGTGATTGTGGTTTAAAACCCCATAAATTAATCATGGGAATTTATTTGAATGAAAAAAATTGAATTAAGTTATCACAAAATAATTATTTGTGATGTTGTTGTGTTTATGGTGCAAATCATCATAATTAAATCCTTTTTGTACATGTCCATGTGACAAATATGAGCTTAGCCCCACTATATGGTACTTGACAACATGACATTTCTTAATGCTTAGGATTCCTTTAGGCCAAGGCCTATGATTGTTCGTTGAACAATGTTGAGGGCCATTGGACCTATCCCTAGTGATTAAAAGCTTATAATAGTGTGAATGCCCATACTTAGAGGCTAAGAATACTCTTAGGAATATGTGTGGGGACCTTTGTGGTGTCTTTCTTGGTCCTAGATTCCTAAAAGCTTCTTGTAAGGCCTTAGCTAGAGGTTTTCTCCATTGATCATATAGATGGATCTAAGACCCATGTCTTGTGTTAAAAACCTAATAATAATACTAATTTCCATCAAAAAAATTTAAGAAGATAAAAATATCTCAAATGAATAATCAAATTTAAATTCAAATAGTTTTATTACTACTTTATAATAATAATAAATTAAAAATAGTTGTTTTTAGTTATTTGTCGATTGTATTTATATGTTTAAATAATATAAAAAATAAATAAATGAATTGAGCTATTTTCCAAATATTTTTCTTGAACTTGTTCTGCTTGTGGTGTAAACCTCATAAATGATTTGTGGATTGTATTTATATGTTTAAATAATATAAAAAATGAATAAATAAATTGAGCTATTTTCCAAATATTTTTTTTGAACTTGTTGTGCTTGTGGTGTAAACCTCATAAATGAATCACATGAATTTATTTGCTTAAATATTCTACGTGAATTTATTTGCTTAAATGTTCTAAATATAAATATTTGAACTTCTTGCAAGTATGGTGCAAAAACTCATAAATTAATTTTTGATCATTTATTTTAATTGATGAAAAAATAAATAAATATTGAATTGAGTTATTTTCAAAATAATTATTTGTGAATTTGTTTATGGTGCAAATCCACCTAATTAAATCCTACGTGTATATGTCTATGTGGAAAATAATAGCTTAGCAACACTTTATGGTACTTTCGAACATGGCATTTCTCATAAAAGTAAAACTCAATTTCCAATAATATTAACTAATATAACACCATATTAACACCACAAAATATAAGTGGTGCTAATACCACCACTTTAACACCACAAAATATAAATGGTGTTAATAACACACCACTTTAACACCACATAAATGTAAGTGGTGCAAATACCACCACATTTACACCACAAACTATAAGTGGTGCTAACTTGTGGTGCTAAAAGATGGCTTTTCTTGTTGTGTGCGTGGTTTATACTTTGTCGGTGGCAGCAGCCTATCCGGTGAATGACGAAGGGGGACTCATCAGTGGCTCCTCTCTGGACGAGTCAATATGGACTCCTGTGGATTTCATGAGAAGGAAAGCCGAACCTGCTAATGTATGTATACATATAATAGTGTGAGTAGAATAATTTAATTTGTATCTCAGATATGGCATCACAATAAAGGTCGTGATTATTATGTGTGTAGTTTTATTCCCTGTCCAAGACTTTGGCTGAAAAAGCAGCGATTGATTATGGGTTAAATAGTGACCAAATGGACGTCGTGATAATTGGACCGGGTTACGTCGCTGGAAGAGGGATTATTTCATCATTTCCGTATTCATGCGGTCAAATATTAAGCCCCATTACAGGTATTTAATATATATATATATATACCAGTTT
This sequence comes from Larix kaempferi, assembly GCA_027924585.1. Classification (NCBI taxonomy): domain Eukaryota; kingdom Viridiplantae; phylum Streptophyta; class Pinopsida; order Pinales; family Pinaceae; genus Larix; species Larix kaempferi. Next base: position 18,886,447 of record BSBM01000994.1, on the reverse strand, counting down.
TTTTTAGTTCTCCTCGCCTAAGGTTAAAACAAGCAAACCATGAATAGACAAAAGGGTAATGATAAAACAAGCAAGCCATGAATAGACAGAAGGGTAATGATAGTTCACTTTTGCTTGAGTTTGAGGAGAGGGTTTGGCTGATCTATTTGGGCACATAGAGATATAATTAATTGGTTTAGTTTAAAACACAAATGACAACTTCTTGAAAATGTTATAGGAGATTATGAAGTGCTCAAGTTGAATGAGTCCTTCTCGGGATCAATACCATTAGTTCATATTAACGATTTATGTGAGGCTCATATATTTTTGATGGAGCAACCAAATGTACAAGGTCGACATATTTGTTGTGTTTCCTCTTTCACTATTTCTGAGCTAGCAAACTTCATTCATGAACGCTATCCACATTTGACTTTACAATTCAAGTAAGTAATATTTTGCGATCATTCTGGATCCCTGTCTAGGTATAATGATTATGTAATTATATTGATTAACTGACGTAACTTGGGTTATAATTACAGAGGCGATGGTGAAGATGATAATGGATTTCTTGTGCCAGTTTATTCTAAGAAGCTTTTGAATATGGGGTTTTCTTACAAGCACGGCGTGGAAGACATTTATGATGAGACAATCAAATGGGCTCAATCTTGTGGACTACTAAAATAGATCCAATTAGATAAATATTTTCGTTGGACTATTACAATTTCTGAAATAATTTTCTTTTCTTCAAACTTCCAAATAAGCTTAATCTGATGGAATATTCAAATAGATTCCTGAGGTAACTATTATATCTTGAAACAATTTTGCTATTTTTACTCAAAAATTTAAATAAATCTTCACTGTTTCTCAGCTAGTAGACTTCATTCATAAACGCTATCCACATTTCACTTTACAATACAAGTAAAGTAATATTTTGCCATCAGCTGGATCTCTGTGTATTTTTATTTTTATGTAATTATATTGATTCAGTGAGGTAACGTGGGTTATAATTACAAAAGCGATGGTGAAGATGATAATGGCGTTCTTGTGCCAGGTTCTTCTAAGAAGCTTTCGAATATGGGGTTTGTTTTCAAGCATGGTGTCGAAGATGATTTTGATGAGACAATCAAATGGGCTCAATCTTACGGCCTATTGGAATAGATCCAGTTAGATAAATCGTTTTGTTGGACTAATACAATTTTTGAAATAATTTTCCAGTTTTTAATCAAATTTTCAAATCAGCTTTTAATCTGATAGAATCTGATATGATAGAATATTGAAATAGATTAATTCTATGGTACTTTAGGAAATTATTTTGCTATCTTTATGAAAATTAAAAAAAAATTAAAAATATATTTATATAGAAAAATTTCTGAAATATATTCATATGGAATGCACATGGTTGAAAATTAGGCTGAGAAATTTTAATTCTTGTTACCATATCTTACTTGGGGTTGGACTTAGAAGAGCGGATCATCAAGATCAACCTCACTGCAATACATTTAAATCCTAGATTCAATATATGGTCGTCGTATGTAGTTAGGGTTAAATGCATCTTAATTAGCTTTTCAAACTAGCTTCACTTAACTAAGTGGCCTGCTTCCGTGTTACGGCATCGTGGTCTGTCATCGCTAATTTATGCCGCGTGGAGAAGCCGGTGAACGGGTTTGTTTCAATGGGGTTTGTTGGCTGAGTGGATTGTTAGCGGCGGCTCCATCTGTAGCGTCCATAACCCTGAGTACCAGGTTTTTTGAGGTTAACTTCTTCTTGCCATCAAGCCTGAGCCCGACAACGTGCGAAGGAACAGAACAATGGTGCGGTGCAGAGCTTTTGTGAAGTTTGTTGCACATTGTTTGCTGCAGGTTCGTTCTTTTTATTGATCAATCTGACTTAGAAATTATTCATATTACTGTTAATTTTAAGGACCGAACCGAGAGCAGGATATGTCTGCGGTAGCAAAATGGCACGAGATATTCAACTACGAACGTAAGCAGAATGCTATGAATAAAATAATAATAAAATAAACAGCAACATATATATATATATATATATATATATATATATATAATAATAATAACAACAAACAAGAATAATATAATAATATAATTAATTAGTGAAATGGTGTAACTCTTTATGAAGAGTTGCATTAGACACCCTTTAAACAATTATAAATCCGGGAAAGTCTATCTTGTAAAAGACATCATCTTTTATCCTATCAATCAATATATTATTCTTATCTATTATTCAATATGAGAGTCGGATTCGACTATTAACCTAGTGAACGGATTCGTTCACTGCATTTGGTATCAGAGCTAGGCTTGTAGCCACCAATCTAGGACCTTGTCCAAAACCAGGCCCGAAGAAAGACAAGTAAAAAGAAGAAAATAGAATATAGAAATAAATAAAAAAGAAGTGAGAAGAAGTGAAAAGGGAAAAAAGAAAGAAAGTAAAAGTAAAGTTTAGAAGTGACTAGAAGTAAAAAGTAAAAGTAAGAAGTGAAACCGCACATGGTTTTAAGGTGCACGTGGTTTTGTGAGAAGTGGGTTTGGTTTTATTCCCTAAGAACAAACCAAAAGTGAGATTTGAACTTGGGTGGGGAAGGTAACAATCATTCTTCCCAACCACCTAATCTACACACAATCCACAAATAAATTAATCTAAAGCAAAAGGTTAACCAACGTGGAGATTAATTAATATTAGTCCATAATTGCAAAATATTACAATTGTTTGGGAAATATATAATATTAAAATAATATTATTATTACATTTAAATAATAATAATTATTATAAGGGCAAAGCAATTATTGTTAAAAAAAAAAAAAATTGAAGATCATCCCACCGTCGAAGGAGTCAGAAACCATGGAAGCCGATTTGCGAGAAAAATTAGAAGCCACATTAAAACGTTATCGAAAAGACAATGAAGAATTGCGCGACATAAATAACAGTTCAGAAATAAGAATTCAATTACAAGAAATGTACAATGAAATAAAAATCTCTGACCAGGAAAGGCGTATAGAAAAATTGTATGCGCAAATTGATGAATTAAAAGCCGAAAATAAATTCAATCAGAGGTTAGGAAATCAAGATATAAAGAAGGAAATAAATAATTACGAAGTAGAAATAATACGCTTGAACAAAATCATTAGCGACAAAGATGAAGAACTAATGCAATTACGACATAAATTAGAAAGTCAAGAATGAGAGGTCGGGCAGTGTCGACAACAGATAAAAGTTCTTCAACAACAAAATGACGACTCTAAAAAGACACATAAGTCAGAGATCGCGAAGAGTAATAAGGCATTATCTAACAATGTTGAAGAAATTTTTAGACTAAGAAATCATAACAAGATACTAGTCACAAAAATTAAGAAGTTGAAAAATAGCCGAAAGATAAAACAATCTATGGACGACATTGAAGGGAAACTTCTAGACAAGCAGGAAGAAAATAGTTGTATCAGAAGTCATAATGAAGATCTTAAGGAACAACTTAAGACATCTGAAGATGACAAAAAATTGCAAGTCGAATTGATCAAGAAGTTTCAAAATGATAACAGGCAGTTAGAAAACAAGTTGGAAAAGATACAAAACGAAACCTTAAAACCTGAAGAGACGAAAATAAAACTCCCAGCTCAGATCAATGCTCAAAAGACGACACTCGTAAAAGAAAATGACATTGTGAAAATTCCCTATCGACGCCCCAACCATAAAAACTGATATTTTGAAAAGTGGAAAATGTCGAAAGACGATGGTACTAATGTGATGAAAGCTCTTAACGACAGATCAATGGAGAATCCCAATAGTCAGCAACAAATCAATTTGGGATGGATTGACCCATCCACATATCGGAAGTTATGCTCTACACTTAGAAGTTCGTACCGACATGTTTTGTCAGCTACGACGTCATAAGGAACGGTACGACAACGTTATAAGGATTTGAGGACAAAGCCTTTCTAAGAGAGAGGCAATGCTATGAATAAAATAATAATAAAATAAACATCAACATATATATATATATATATATATATATATATATAATAATAATAATAACAACAAACAAGAATAATATAATAATATAATTAATTAGTGAAATGGTGTAACTCTTTATGAAGAGTTGCATTAGACACCCTTTAAACAATTATAAATCCGGGAAAGTCTATCTTGTAAAAGACATCATCTTTTATCCTATCAATCAATATATTATTCTTATCTATTATTCAATATGAGAGTCGGATTCGACTATTAACCTAGTGAACGGATTCGTTCACTGCACATAATCTGTGCACCTCCGATGGCTCCATCTTCGACATTTGTTTTCATCCTCTGTGGAACCGTCATCACAGCCTTCAGAGGTACGCTGACGGGACAAAAAATGGAGCCCCATAATCTTGTGCCCTCTACAAATGTGTTTATCTATTCCACTTTGCCTTGGAAATTCAATGGAGGCAATGGGATGTATAAATAATAATATTAATATACAGGAAAACTCGATAAGAAAATCGCAGAGGTTAGTATTTTATTGTGGATACTCTTTACATTGTTTAAGAGGAAAAACTTCCAGGACAATATCATTAAAAGGAAATACTCTAACCATATTACTGGAGGCTGCTGATCATTTTACTTACAGTTTTTTCCTCTACTACTTAATTTTTATTTGTAGTTTTATCCCTACAATTAGTTGAGTTTTCTTTTTGTTCTTCTTTAAGTTAGATGTTTACATTCTATGTAGATGATTATTTTAAATTAGATGTTTACATTCTACTACCAGACATGACCATATAACACACGGTTTGTGAGAAAGAAAGTGATAAATTAATAAAAATGAGATATTATAAGATGATTGATGTGTTGTGCCATATTTACACCATCATCACTCATAAACGATGAAAATATATTAATTCAATCTCCCATGCAGAGTAGCTGCAGCTGCTTGACTGATTCTTCACGATGCTCCAAATTTCATGTTGCAATTCACCATTTCCTTCTCCATTTGTGGAACTCCTTGCATTGATCATGGAATCCACCACCCCAGGAAATGAACAAAAACTGTATTCATTGCTTTCTGAAGGAGCATAAATCTACCATCCACAATAATACATACCGGTTAGAAACTGTAGCACTATTTACTTCTTGTAAGCGCTAAAACCCTAAAAACAATAATCTTTCATCGATTCTTACCAAATGTCTAAACCATGGCCTTCCCTTGAGGCCTTCCGCGTCTAGAAATGCTCTCTCTGCAAGAAATAGGTGATCATTGAAGGCCCTTCTCCATAGAATTATGCGTGCATCTCCCTTTCTGTGTTTTCTCAAAACCTACACAAATTGCTATTGAGTTTCAACACATTTCATTGAACATAGCAGAATGTAAATTGGGTTCTACATTTGTGTGGGATGATGCCATTTATAAAAGGAGATTTCTATAAATATTCTAAATAGGTTTCTTTGTCACTGGTTACTACTGGTAACACTAACGAGCTAGATTTAGGCTGCTTTTGTTACAATCATTATGCCGTTTCTCTATTTTTGGAGATAGATCTAGCTGGAGTCTTACTTCAGCTTCCTCAGAAAAATCCTTTATGGCTGAAGTGATAGGCTCTATGGTTACTGCATCCGAAGTGTTTACTCTCTCCTTTATCATCTTTGAATATAGCTCAACAAAAAGCCCCACCAAAAATGATGAAAACAAATGCTATTGAGAACAATGTAATATTTGACTAATTCCCCAAATTGACACATTATCATTTCAGAATTATCATATTCCCAATTTTTTTACGAATTGGAAGTTATTTTATCAAGAAAACCCTTGATGAATTCATATATTCTAAAGGCACCAAATTTATTATACCTGCAACTCATCGGCATATGCAAGATAATCAAAGGGAAGAATGTGGTGGCCAGTTAGGCGTAGGGCAAGTAGTCCCCAGATAGAATAAACTGCACTGATAGGAAATCCATTTAAAGAATCGGCACAACATATGTAGTTTACATATTGAATTGTTATAAAAAGTGAAGTATACAATCAACCTGCAACATGCCTACGAAAGTATGGATCACCAAAATTCTTCATCTAGCTGAAGGAGTCATCACGAGTATGGTAAACAGGGTAATCTATACATATCCAGACATGCCATTAAATCCTGTTAATATATAAGAATGTGTAAATTAACAAAAGCTAGTTACCAAACTCAAGTAATGAAGGGTTGTCCTGGGTTATCCTTAACTGAACTGGAAGGTAAAGCCCTGAAAGATTTACCTGAGCTCATGCAAAAGGCCTAAAAGGTAAAGCTAGTAAGGTCCAGGTCATATCTAGGCTCCTAGTCTTCTCTAAGGAAAACATAGGCCTCCCTAACAAAATGATACCTCAACAAATTTTTATCTACACTATAAGGTGGACATAAAAACTCAACATTTCAATTGTAATTGCATACCTTTTCCATAATAGACATCAACTGAAGGCACTCTAGCATGCTGCAAAATCAGACCCACCTCCACCTAGTTCGTCAATCTACAAGAGACCAAAGATAGTAAGTAGTCATCAAGTTACAGTTGATAAATACAAATCAATCCCTTACAATGTACACTTTCAAGTTAGAACCGTGATTCTGATTTTGTTATGACTATCATGCCTACACTCAAAATCCAAGCATATTAATCAAACTTGCCTTTATTCGAGTGCTTGTTGCAGCCCAAGACTAATGAACAGTTTTGTAGTTTGAATCTAGGTCAGATGCATGAGCAGACACCAGGGAAAGAATATTCACAGGATATTCGGTTCAATTGCTTTATTTGGGTGGCTAAAAAGAAAATAAATGTACAATAGGCATTTGTAGCAATCATGATCACACTAATAAATATTTTCATAAACATGCCACTATCATTATTCATGAAATTTTCATAATGCCAACACAGTTTCATGTTCTTTAATTTTCCAAGGTATAAAGCTAGACATTAACACGGTTTCATGTAGAGTTTTCTTCTTGTTCTTCTTAATCCAAAAACTGAGGTATCGGTTCGTTTGAGATTCAATGTTACAAATGTCACAATTTTGGACATATAGCACATGATTGCAGAAGCATCATGATGTGGCATCCTAAGCAAATCAAGGAAGAAAAATTATCGACCAGAACTGAACGAAAGCACTTCAACCCTAATAGGATATTCCATGAGCATTCTTCAGTTATGGCTAATTACTACATCAAGCCTCAACAATTTATCGAATCTCAGAAAGCAGTAGAACCTATTAATCAATGGAAGCCAAAACCAACAAATTAAAATGCGGTACCTAGTCCTAGAATAATTGGCACATTCACTGATTAGCAACAATACATTTGAAGTTAGCAGGTTAGCTTCCCCAGCTACAAAATCAACTTCTCCATCTGCAAAATCAACTTCTCCATCTGCAAAATCAACTTCTGAAGACTCATCATCCAATTGCAGAAAATATGAAAGAGTTGAAAGTTAGGGATGAGCAGCATGTAGTCATACCAAATCATTTTCAAGGTTTTGAGGTAGAACATACAGGTCTTAGTTTTAGAAGCTTTGATGCTAGTTACAGTGCAACATATGACAATGATAATGGCAGTGACAAGAGTTCCATTCCACTTCCCAAAGAGTTTCAAGTAGCCATATATAAACCATGCGAAGAAACATTGGCACTTGTAACAATCCATGGTATTTGAAGTTGATCAGGAATGTTTTTAAACCATCAGTATACTTATTTCAAGACGTTGGATTTATGTGAAGGAGTTAAAATGGTTAATATCTTATACATATAATATTGGGGTGTCAATGTTCAATATGAGACAATATGATTGGTCTTCTAAAGTTAGCTTACAAAGCTGCATGGACCTAGGTGTCCCTAATAAAATATCTCTCCTCAGATGAGAGTATGGCATTTGGATTTGACTGTACCATGACTAAGAACATATCTGAGTCAGTTTTCGATGCTTGTGAAAAAGTGTTGTTTTAGATGATGCACTGCAGTAGGGCTAGAAAAGAAGCAAGAGAAAGTATCCTAGATTGTCTCTTTCATTGGACCAAAGTTGATACACAGTTATCCAGTTCAAATAATATACATTCCCTTGTGAAGCATTGGATCAAGATAGTTTGTGAATATTACAAGGAGACTGAAATAGATGAAGAATTCATGCAAAGTCTCACACTTTACAAGTTTTTGGCCAGAACTGGTTGTTCTTTTCTAATGGGGACATTAGAAATACGCTTAGAAGAGGAGCTCCTGGCTTATTCTAAAATAGAAACTGAACTTTCAAGGTTTATGCATAAAGGAATTGTGGAATGATGTGTATCTTACCAAGGAATTTGCATTAGATAGATCAATAGTTCTCTTGGAGAAGACAAAGATGTATAGGATGAAGGTATTAAATTGTACCTCAATCTAGTTTCTCAAGGTCAAAAATTTGAGGTGGAAGGAAGGTAAAACATGGGTGTTTAACAAATCCCAGCAACATTAAAATCTTCTCAAATACATACTTCATCCTTTGGAAGCCGCCTTGCCCATGTGAGCTGGCCATCTCAAGTAGTTGGTGCCAGATGCAAGTCATGGGTGACTTTTGTGGAATAGATACCCCAACCCGTGGTTTCTTAGCCAAACAGATCCTTCTAGTGTTCTAAGTCAACTATAATGCATTGTATAGTCCTTGATTAAATGTCACGTTTGTCACACAATGATATTAGGAAACATCTTGTCAAAAGAAATGTTCCCTTCCATAATATAAATGGACTTTGCCTCAAAAATAAATAAATCAAGTCTTCAGCATGTTTTGTTTATTTACCTGCAAATCACATTAGGAAGAGTGAATGATAGGAAAGGATCTTGAAATTGTGCCTCTGGAGAAATATCTCTTACATGGACCAACTTTAAAAGGTTTTTTCGCATCACCTGCAGCAAAAGCAGGAGTTCAGTTTCTAATAGCTATATTGCATACCTGAAAGGCGGTCAAAATTTTCAGCATTTATTTCTATAGATAGAAATAACCTTCTTACTCATCTGCATCCATGTTAACATAATTGTACATGAGCATTGAAATTGTAATTATAACAATAAAATTCAGACCCTAAGTTGTGCTTAAAGGATTTAGAAAATAGTTAATGAACAAAATGACTATTGCCAGAAACTTTTCATAGTAATGCTAGTAGGTAAATAATAGAGTTGATAGTGCATGCCTTGTTATTAGATGTAGTTAATGTGGTATTCCACATCCAACCCACAAGAGCATTCTTCGTCTCCTTTAGTGCTCCACTAACATCCAAATGAAATGTTATGGAATCCAACTAGCAAAATAAAAGTGATAGAAATGGATCTTACTCTCCTTTTGTTGTTAGTTGAATAACATAACTTAAATTTGATGGAGGTATATTATGAATGACCTTGATGGATTTAAAGGAAAGGGTGTGGAAATCTATTAGAATTAGTTTTAATGTGGATAATAATTTTCATTGATGATTTGATGTGATACTGATAGGTTTTGGAGACACGATCAAATGATAGTTTTGGAAATAATAGTTTTTAGATGTCCATATTCATCGACTACACCTTTTTAGAAGGTGAACAATACCCATGAGAAAACCAATTCTATATTTTGGGCCACTTCATGATTTTTTGAGGCTTTTAGTGTGACAACCTTGAATGGATTTGTAGGTAAATTTCACACAATTACGTTTTATGGTAATTATTTGGCTTCAATTCAATTCTTTTTCATAAAAATAAGGTCATTTGATTATGGAGATGATGGAAATAGAACTAATACTATTGTAAGTGATGTATACTGGCGATGATGTTCATGAAAAAATGGGTGATAAAAAATAGATGTTAAGGATTGGACCCTAATGTGTGAAGTTAGGAGCTCTTAGTATGGCCAAAATACATAACAAGTTTCCGCCCCTTCAATCCATAGGAGAAAATGAGTATTTGAGTGAGGATTAGGATCAAGTAAAGAGAAAGAATCCAAACTTCGTAAATGGACCATGGATACCCGACCTACAAACAACCAACCATTGGGGTGACATGTATATAATGCAAAATACAAATGATGCAAGCATTCCCATGCTCATAATATTGTCTCAATACAATATGTGATCAAGAGATGAAGGAGTCTAATCAAATTAAATGCATAGCTGTTGTGGACAATACATCATGAAAATGAGGTCCAATAAGGAACCCATTCCAAGTACATAATTGTGGTCCATATCAAATTTGATCTAAAATACATGAGAAGGAATAATGCATCATATCAAGATGAAAAATCATAGCAGATGAATCCTTGTTGAAAACTATAAGGGGAAAAGATCGAGAAGAAGTCATATAATGAGAACCTTCTCATAGGTGGCTCAAAAAATATAAGAGAGAGTCAAATAGGTATAGGGAAATATAATTAAAATTGTGTCACTATCACCAACACAACCCAGACATCATAGGAAATTATGAACTAAAGGGCTTCCAACATAGCCTCAAGGGCAAGAGGGATTCATTAATGTATGGGAGATTTGATCAATTTGGGATAAAAAACCACAAAACTATATGATTCTCAATGATGCAATAATATGTTGGATTCAAGAACATGAGAACCAATGAGGCAAAAATGAGGTCTCCCTTTTGCAAGTCCAAGTTAACTTATCGACAATGGAAATGGGGCAAAGGTACATAATGCCTCAAGACCTATCCTCTAGAATAAATGTGTTGAAGTCAATAGAGTGAAGTATGCTAAAAAAATCAATGAGGCGGTTGTTGTTTATTAGCATGAGGATTGATACAAGGATATGAGAGAAACTATGACTAATACACAAGGGGAAATGGAGGGTCAAAGAGTAATGGACTCAATACTTCTTCTATTCAAAATACGAAGGCATGGATGATTTGGTAGCATATGTATGACTCATGATGACATTAGAGGAGGAATATAAAGGGGTAACCAGGGGAAGACATTGTAATGGGTAATACTCATGGAATTTAAGGGGTTCCAAGGTATTAATTCTCTACTATCAAGAAAAGTGAATGCAAGGGTGGTTGGGCTAGGCCGCTTACCCAAATAGAGTAGGGGTACTATAGGCATAAATATAGTTCAAAACATAGGTTTAATGAATAATATGTTTGCACAGGGAAGTCACCTATGGGATGACTTGAAGAAATATACATGTAGGGATGTCACATAAAGAGAAAAATTGTCATCCTAGTGAAATGTGTACCTACAGACATGGAAATAATACCAAAGCATAAAATTTCAATTGGAAATATAAAAAATAGTGAAAACACTCTATAAGATAGGAAGAAGGCCTAAATTGCATGCATTGTAACAATAATAGGGGAATAGGGGATTTATGAAAAAGTTCTCAATCAAAAGATGATAATGATTTGAATGAGAATAACATAGAACAAGGAGTCTAACACTATAAATGGCATGCCAAATAGAGTTCGAATGTGGCCATATGGAATGAAAGAAAAATAAAAGAAACACTATAAGTGACATGAATCCCATGAAATCATAAATCATTGTCACTGTTCACCGTTTGAGTAGCTTCTGGGAACTAAGCTTCCAAATGCTTATGTATTCCATTCCAACATTTAGTTAATAATTTTGTGACTTGCAAGTTGGTTTTCTCTCGCTAATATTCATTATCATTCATTTTCATCTCTAGTTTAGATATTATACAAATCATGTTAGGATTTGGAAGAAAGCCACCAATTGTCATAGTTTTTGGGTGATTTTCTAAGATGCATTCATGAAAAATATCTTGATAGGTGTGACACATGAACATATATAAAATGCTATTTCATTGTGTGATAGTTGTCACAAGAAAATTTTCAAAGTGTTTGTATTATTTCTTGAAACATTTGTGTGCAATGTTTGTAGGTTTTCATATTGAAAAAATGTGATATTGACCAACACATTTTTGCAAAAAAATATGCATTGACCAGATAATTGTTTTGGAAAAAATATAGCCATGAGGTTGAAATGGTGAGAGAGATACTTCTTGATCCTTTCAGATTAGATCCAAGGGAGTTGATATGTGCTAGGAAATATCACACAATATAAGCTTCTAAAGTTCCGTGAGCAACCACTAATGCAAGTAGGTAGTCTTCTATTGATGAAGATTGTCTAGTACTCGGATGTAGACATGGGGAATTTATTATGTAAGGTAATTAGATAGATTTCACCATTTATCTTTAATAATTCATGATTGTATTATTTATGTCTGGAGTGGTAGGTGATATACAGTTAGTCCAACCATGTGATATGCCAATGGAGGACTTTCTAAAGGCCCAATGCATTGAGGGAATCATATTTCATTACTCTTCCATTCACATGGAGGATATAGATCACCTAGAGAATAATGTAGTGGTGCAAAGATTTCTTTGAATGATTGGGTCTAAAAAAACCCACAATATTATAGGTAATTAGATGATGACTATGGAGAAGGTTCTAGGGGCACAATGATTGTGGTGTAATGACAATTGTTCTAATCTAATGCAGAAAGGAACTTGGTTGGGAATTAACTTTTGACTAATCTATATGAAACTAGATTTGGAAGAGGGCGTTGATATTATGGATCGACCATGTATTTTGGGATGCAAGAGCAATGGATCCTCATATGAAATGATGGAGGAATCTGACATTAAGGGGAAGGGGAAATACTAGCTACCTATGGTGACTTATTTTCCAAGTGGTGCTAGCTCATCGTTGTGATTGAGGATTACCCATATGCAAAGATTGACTCTAGTGTATACCTAGATCTACCAAAACCATTGGGCCATGCTTGGGGTCCTAAGCATATCTATTACTGGATATTAATTTTTTTAGTTGTGTTTACATACTAGCATATATGATATCTAGATTACTTTATATGATACTTGTTACTAATGATACTCCTCTCATGTGCGTGGATATGTTTGATTGATCCCTATTGCAGGACACTAGAGATATCAGGGTTGGGTTGAATATGTTGATCTTTCCCCTCATATTAGAGGCATTGATGGGGAGAAGATGTAGTCCTAGCAGGTCTCCAACAAAATATTGAGTAGTTACTAGTTGATGTGTTGGATGATAGACGGTAGGACCTAGTCAAGGAGTTGATTTCCATCTGCTTCTAGGATCTATCAGAGTAGTGGTCAATCTTGCATAGGATTACCAAATTATCTCAATCCATATGAGATATGATCAGAGGAGATGTCCCCCATATGATAGGCCCATATAGTGATGGTGAGGATAGTGATATTGGAGATGACTTAGATGATGATGTTTAGGTAGTTAGTTGAATTTTCCCCATGTTGTGATGAATACAATTATCTAACAAGATGACTAGCTTGCAAATATTTTCTAAATAGTTGAGGATTGTTGGGGTGTGTGAGCTATCTCAAAGAAAACACCTAATATTTAATTATCAACTGGGGGTTGGTAATCTTGGAGTTGAGGCAAAGTATATGCTAAGGTAGAATGGCACCTAAGATTTTCAGCTTGTCAAAGGTTAAAAATATTTAATAAAGAAAAGATTGAAAGATGTCACGTCCCCTCCCATCCTACCAGCTAGATGGAGAGGATCGTGAGGTTAAACTGGGCATCCAGTCCCATACATTAAAAACAAACATTCAAGTTAAAATGAAAATATACATATACATGTGAAAGTGCAGAACGGACGTGATACTAAACTGGGCATCTGGCCCCATGAACTTATTACATAAGCATTCACATAACATAATAGAGATATGTAGATGCATAACTATTTTTATAACACAGCGGAAGTAATATCATTTACACCTTCACCATACATTCAGATATCCATCAATTAAATCATTTCAAGAATATACAGGAGAATACTTATCTTATAAGGAAGTAGTCCCACGCAACTGGCTATGCAACTGCAACGTTCCACCCAACCGTAGGCCAGTGTGCTCCTCAATCTCTCAGCACCACTGCCACCCCCGAGCTGGGCATGATCTCTACAACGAACCAGGGAACAGCAGACTCACACATAGCCAAGCATACACCAAGATGAGCCAAGCCAATCTGCAATTGGGTTTATCAGGCTGCTAGGACATGGAAGGGAAGAATTGCTAAGCTAGTGAGCTCCAGCACAGAGCCAGGGATAACCTTGCAAGATCTATCTAGCTTGGCACCCACAATACCTACACACCCAGCACAAGGAAGTATTCTTTTCACTGCTGTACAGTCCCTCAAGCCATACCTTCCCTATCTAGTGCTCTCAGGGTATGCATAGAAGAGTAACCAAAGCCCTCTTGATCTTCTTGAGAGGTTGTCTCCCCCACTAGGTTTATCAAGCCACTTCTGTCCACTACCACTCCAAAACTTCAGCTCATAGGTTCAAACCAAAAACGAGGATGCACATAACAGCAGAACACAATTATGGGGCAGGATAAAATGTTTTTACAGTGAGATGCATGAGATGGGGTTTCAACTAACTCAGAAAAACGTGGGTAGACTCAAAACATATGGGCACTTGGAAAATTCGACTGGGAGAGCAAAACCCATTCCAGAAAAATGCCCCAGGGGCAAAAACGACCTCTCCCTCAGTCCCAATTCGCGTCCCTCCTTCCCCAGCTATTGCACAATACCAAAACGAGTTCCTTGGCATGGATAAACGCAGGGTTATGGTGAAAAACGTGAGGATAAATTCCAGTGAGCTCAGTTTGCGTGAGAGGAAGAACGTAATGCATGAGAAATTTCCTTAGGCAGCATTTCGTGGGGGTTTTCTTGCCCAGCAAGCCAAAAATACGATTTTCAGGTTGATGGCTTGCCCATGCACGAAAATCTGACTTCCATACTTCTCCAATCCCAAGACATTAACTGCCCCAACCAATCTTTGGAAGAATTAAATGATTGGGTGCATGAGACAAAATGGGTAGTTGGTGTTTTTTTTTGGGTTTCCCCATTGACACATGGATTAATACCATTGGCTCAAGGGTTTGAATAATTTCCCTCCCTTTTCCTTGGAGAGTCATGCCCCATCTCTTTTGTTGCATTGCATAGCCGGTTGTGGGTTTTTTCATTAAGAATTCGTAATTACATGATGTCTTATATACATTGTGCCTATCTAGCACAGGAACCATAGGAATCTATTTCTTTATTTGCCGATACATAAAACACTAAATCAATGGTGGGGCCTTGGACTTGAGCTCCTCACCATGATTAAGTAACAATATTTACATCATTTATGATTTAATGCGAAGGGGGTCAAAATGGGGACGTGACATACCCCTCCCCTTACATTAGCACTGTCCTCAGTGCTCATCAAAATTGAACAAAAATGGATATGCCACCCTCATGGCATCCTCCAGCTCCCATGTAGCCTCATCGGGACCGTAGTGCTTCCATTGCACCTTTACCTGTCCGATGGCTCGGTTCCGGAGCAATGTTACTTTCTTGTCTAGGATGCGCAATGGATCGGTTTGGAATTCTCCCTCGGGTTCCACCTGGATCACATCCCAATTAATCACATGGTTAGGATCATGTACATATTTCTTAAGCAAAGAGACATGAAAAACATTATGAGCTTTAGTGCTAGCAGGCAAGGCAAGTCTATATGCAACTGGCCCTATTCTTTCAAGAACTTCAAATGGTCCGCAATATCTAGGTGATAGCTTGGCACAACTCCCAAGCTTCAAGGAACTCTTCCTTGATCTCACTCTAAGATATACATGATCCCCAACATTGAATTCCCTATGCATTCTATGTTTATCTGCATAGCTTTTGTGTCTATCCTGGGCTGCTTTTAAATTTTGCCGGATCCTTGCAACCTCTTGTTCCATTTCCTTAAGCAATTCTGGCCCAAGTACAATTCTGTTCACTGGATTGTCCCAAGTCACTGGTGTCCTACACCTTCTGCCGTACAAAGCCTCATATGGACTCATTCCCAATGATTCTTGCTGCCCATTATTATATGCAAACTCTACTAGGTGCAGATAATCCTCCCACTTGGATGGCTTGTCCATTACATACATGCGGAGCATGTCTTCAAGCACTTGATTGACTCTTTTTGTTTGCCCGTCTGCTTGAGTATGGTACGCGGTGCTAAAGTTCAACTGTGTACCCAAATCTGCAAAGAGACCTTTCCAAAAATTGGAAGTGAACTTGGTATCCCTATCAGAAATTATTGCCTTAGGCAACCCATGTAATCTGAAAATTTCCTTCATGAAAATATCTGCAATGGCATCGGCTTTATGTGTGGACTTAATCAGTATAAAATGTGCTTCCTTTGTTAACTTGTCCACCACAACCATGATGGAATCATGTTGTCTCTTAGTCATTGGAAATCCTGTAATAAAATCCATGAAAATTATTTCCCATTTCCATTCTGGAATTGGCACTGGGTGCAATAAACCTACTGGGTGTTGGTGTTCAACCTTCACCTGCTGACATTCCATGCACTTAAAAATGTATTCAGCAACATCCTTCTTCATGCCTGGCCAGAAATAATATTTTCTTGCTGTAGCAATTGTTTTCTGATATCCTGGGTGACCAGAGTATGGAGCTTTATGGATCTCATCCATAACCATTCTCCTTAAATCTGCTGCATTTGGGATATAGACTCTATTCTTATAAGTAAGAAGTCTGCCTTCTTCCAAGTGATAGCCTTCATTCTTCTTACCAAGTTCTTGCTGCTGCAATTTGTCCTTTATCTGCTCATACACTTCATCCTCAACCATATGGTTAACAATCTGCTGCTTCAAATCTGGTTGGAAAGTACTAAGCGCTGCCACATACATTTCATGTACCTTCCTGCTGAGTGCATCAGCCACCTTGTTTTCTTTCCCTTTTATGTGTTTGATCTCAAAATAAAATTCACACAAAAATTCCAACCATCTAGCTTGCCTAGCATTTAACATTGGCTGATCAAACAAGTACTTCAGACCACAATGGTCTGTCCTTAACTCGAATTTTCTTCCCATTAAGTAATGCCTCCACATCTTTAAAGCATGTACTATGGCTGCAAGTTCTATATCATGAGTAGCATAGTTCTTCTCATGCTCCTTCAACTTTCTTGACTCATAGCATATCACGTGGTTATCTTGCATAAGAACTCCTCCAAGTCCTTGATTGCATGCATCGGTACACACCACAAAGTCTTTTTCTGGGTCTGCAATTTTCAAAATTGGTGCACTTGTAAGAAGATTCTTCAACCGTTGAAAACTTTCCTCACATCTTGGTGACCATTCAAACTTTATCCCCTTCTTTTGCAAAGAAGTGATCGGGTTTGCAACCTTGGAGAATCCCTCGATAAACCTCCTGTAGTAACCAGCAAGGCCCATAAAAGATCTCACATCAGTCACATTCCTTGGAGTTGGCCAATTCATAATGGCTTCAATCTTCTCGGGGTCTACAGATATTCCTTCGTTGGAGATGATGTGACCCAAATAATGAATTCTATCTTTATAAAAGTCACATTTGCTCAACTTGGCATATAGCTTATGCTCCCTTAGTAATTGCATTGTCATTCTCAAATGTTCTTCATGCTCTTCTTCATTCTTAGAATAGATGAGAATGTCGTCTAGGAATACAAGAACAAACTTGTCCAAATACTTGCTAAAAACATTATTCATGAGACACATGAATGTAGCTGGTGCATTTGTGAGACCGAATGGTACCACTACAAACTCATAGTGTCCATACCTCGTTCTAAAGGCGGTCTTATGAATATCTTCTTCTTTGATTCTTACCTGATAGTAACCATACCTCAAGTCAATCTTTGAAAATACCTTTGCTCCTCTCATTTGGTCAAAAAGGTCATCAATTCGGGGCAATGGGTATTTTTTCTTCACAGTGACTTTGTTCAACTGCCTGTAGTCAATACATAACCTGAGTGTTCCATCTTTATTTTTCACAAATAGAACAGGTGCTCCCCACGGGGACACACTTGGCCTAATATATTTCTTTTCCAGCAACTCTTGTAATTGCATTTTCAATTCTAGCAATTCTGGTGTACTCATCCTATAGGGTGTCTTAGACACTGGTGCCGCTCCTGGCACAAGTTCAATTGTAAAGTCAATGTCTCTCTTTGGAGGGAGTCCTGGAATCTCATCAGGAAAAACATCCCTGAATTCTTGCAATACACAATAGTCCTCCAATTTAAGAGTTTCATTCTCTGCTTCCTCTAAAATGTGGGCTGCATACAATTGACATCCCTTCCTACAGAACTTCTTCAGCTGCATGGATGAAATCTGTCTAACAGAAGTCACCTTTGGAACGCCTTTTACAACCCTCGAGTTTCCTTCTTCGTCCATGCATTCAAATGTCTTATTGTAGCAGTCAAGTTTAACCCTGTGTGCTTCTAACCAATCCATTCCAATAAGAATATCATAGGAACCCAGTGGTAAAATATTCAGGTCTGCATAGGTGAATAGCCCATCCATCTCTAATGGACATTTCTCTACTATTTCACTAACTTTTCTCTTGGTTCCAGTGGCTAGTTGGACTAACCATGATTTACTATGCTTTACTTTATTGAAAGCACAAATCTCAACAATTCTAGGAGTGACATAACTGTGAGTAGATCCAGGATCAATCAAAATAGAAACAGATTGCTTAGCAATCTTACCTTCAACTTCAACCACAGTTGACTGATGATCTACTTGGC
The DNA here is from genome assembly GCA_027924585.1 of Larix kaempferi. NCBI lineage: Eukaryota > Viridiplantae > Streptophyta > Pinopsida > Pinales > Pinaceae > Larix > Larix kaempferi. The sequence goes on along the minus strand of BSBM01000994.1, from coordinate 18,867,871 downwards.
GGTCGTCTAGTGCTGCATAGATTCTAGGGATTGTCCTCGCCACTTGACCCACAGTTCCAGCTCCTTGGATGTTGTGAACTTGATTTGCATTCCCATTCCGATGTGGACAGTTCCTAAGCATGTGGTCTCCTCCACAACCCCAACATTGAAGTGGTTCTCTTGGCTCCTTTGGATCTCTTGGATTGTCTCCCATCATCCTAGTTGGCTTAGTCACAACCTGTGATGGCTGCCTTTGCTGATTCCTGAATTGAGGAGGCTTGAACCCCTTCTTCCTTTGATCAAACTTTTCATTTTTCCTATCTTTCCATGCCTTACAGAATTCTGGTTTGCTTCTGTTCTGATCAAAGCAATACTTGGCCTTTCTTATGGCCTCCTCTAGAGTTCGAGGTTCATCGAACTCAATTCTATCTTTATATGACTGGGGCAGTCCACTTAGGAAACGCTGAATTTTCACTTTGTCATCTCGAATGTACTTGACATACCTCAGCAGTTCCAAGAACTTGTTTGCATATTCTTCCATGGTCAATTGTCCCAATCTCAGCTCATGGAACTCTTTGATCTTATCATCATAGTACCTATCAGAGAGGTACTTCTGCTTGAAGTATTTCTTGAACTGCTTCCACACGATCTTCCTTTCGTTGATCTTCTTCACTTGCCTGGTGTGTTCCCACCATATAGATGCTCTTCCATTCAAGTTGAAGATGGCAACCCTTGCCTTCATATTCCCGGAGTAGTCTTGGACTTGGAAATATTTTCTCATCCCAAGAAGCCAAGCTTCAGCTTCTTGACCAGACTTTACTTCTCCATCAAATGTAGGAGGTTTTGCCTTCTTAAATTCCCCATGCGAACTGTTCTTGTGGTGCTTCTTCCTCTTGCTCCTGTGGGATGAAGAACTTGAACCCTCAATGGATTCTTCCGAGTCAGATGATTCATTAGAAGATATTTCTGGAGTATATGTTCTGTCTGTAGAAACTCTTCTTGGGCTACTGGCCCTCTTACGGGAATTTCTTCTAGAGCTACTCCCACCCCTTTCTAGATTTGATGTCTGATGCCCAGAGTTTATTTGCCTTTGGATGTCTGTTAAACTCTGCAGCATGGCTGCATTCAGCTGATTTTGTTCTTCCTGGGCTTTAATCATCCTTTCATTATCTTCCCTAAAGCTTCGCAACTCCACCCTTAGGCTTCTCATGGTGGCTGCAACATCTGGAGGGGTCTCTTGATTTCTTATCCCATTAGATTCTGTTTCAGCATTCTCAATCTATATGTTCTCCCCCATGGCATCTGTTTCAGGCTCATAGGGATCCTGTGCATCCTCCATGATGTTGATTTCTTGGCCCAACCAAGATTCAAAACTTTCCCACTGTACTATCTAGAGTGCTACCCTGCTGTAATTGTGACTCTCTGAAATGTGTTCATCAACACAATTGTTAGCTGCATTATATTCTCAGAAATTCACAAATTACTTCATGCACGTGGAAAAAATTACGTTGACAATTTGTCAAATCACAATCAACGACGTATGAGGGGAAAAACAAAGGGGGTCAAGGGGGCTTGCCCCCTTGTAGGAATCACGCCGCATCGGGCGGTTCGCTGAATCCTGCCGTAACGGGCAGTTCGCTGAATCTGGCCGTGACGGACGGTTCACTGATTGCTCCCGCAACTGCGGGGCGGTAGACTGAATGCTCCCACAACTGCGGGGCGGTTCACTGAATGCTCCCGCAACTGCGGGGCGGTTTGGCGATGGCTTCCGCAATTGCGGAGCAGTTCGCCGAACGCTTCCGCAATGGCGGGGCGATTTGCCAAATGCTCCCGCAATTGCGGAGCCATTCAGCGAAGGCTTCCGCAGTTGCGGAGCCATTCGGCGAATGCTCCCGCAATTGCGGAGCCATACGGCGAATGCTCTCGCAATTGCGGAGCCATTCGACGAAGGCTTCCGCAATTTCGGAGCCGTTCGCGGAATGCTTCCGCCGTTGCGCGGAATTCTTCCCTGGTTTCGAGTGATCTTTCGGAATGATTCGGCGAAGTCTTCCACAGTTGCGGAACGAATCGGCGAAGTCTTCCGCAGTTACGGAACGATTCGGCGAAGTCTTCCGCAGTTGCGGAACGATTCACGGAATCCTTCCGAAATTTCGGAAGAGAATTCCTTCCGCAATTTCGGAAGAGAATTCTTTCCAAAAATTTCCTATTGACGCCGATACTTAGAAAATTTTTCACTTAAAAAATTTTTCTCCGTTGTTTCGGAGCAGTTTGCTGAATTCTTCCGCAATTGCGGGAAGATTCACGGAACTCTTCCGCAATTGCGGGAAGATTCGCCGAATTCTTCCGCAATTGCGGGAAGGTTCGCGGAACTCTTCCGCAATTGCGGGAAGGTTTGCGGAACCTTTCCGCAGTTTCGGGACGACTTCCCGAAACAGACTTAAAACCAAAAATTTCCAGAAACAGACTTAAAACAGAAATTTCCAAAAACAGACTTAAGAAAATTTTTGAAATTTTCCCTTGTAATTGCTATCAGATTTGGCCCATAGAGGTCCAATGCTGCAATGTAGCTCTGATACCATTCTGTCACGTCCCCTCCCATCCTACCAGCTAGATGGAGAGGATCGTGAGGTTAAACTGGGCATCCAATCCCATACATTAAAAACAAACAATCAAGTTAAAATGAAAATATACATATACATGTGAAAGTGCAGAACGGATGTGATACTAAACTGGGCATCTGGCCCCATGAACTTATTACATAAGCATTCACATAACATAATAGAGATATGTAGATGCATAACTATTTTTATAACACAGCGGAAGTAATATCATTTACACCTTCACCATACATTTGGATATCCATCAATTAAATAATTTCAAGAATATACAGGAGAATACTTATCTTATAAGAAAGTAGTCCCACGCAACTGGCTATGCAACTGCAACGTTCCACCCAACCATAGGCCAGTGTGCTCCTCAATCTCTCAGCACCACTGCCACCCCTGAGCTGGGCATGATCTCTACAAGGAACTAGGGAACAGCAGACTCACACATAGCCAAGCATACACCAAGATGAGCCAAGCCAATCTGCAATTGGGTTTATCAGGCTGCTAGGACATGGAAGGGAAGAATTGCTAAGCTAGTGAGCTCCAGCACAGAGCCAGGGATAACCTTGCAAGATCTATCTAGCTTGGCACCCACAATACCTACACACCCAGCACAAGGAAGTATTCTTTTCACTGCTGTACAGTCCCTCAAGCCATACTTTCCCTATCTAGTGCTCTCAGGGTATGCATAGAAGAGTAACCAAAGCCCTCTTGATCTTCTTGAGAGGTTGTCTCCCCCACTAGGTTTATCAAGCCACTTCTGTCCACTACCACTCCAAAACTTTGGCTCACAGGTTCAAACCAAAAACGAGGATGCACATAACAGCAGAACACAATTATGGGGCAGGATAAAATGTTTTTACAGTGATATGCATGAGATGGGGTTTCAACTAACTCAGAAAAACGTGGGTAGACTCAAAATGTATGGGCACTTGGAAAATTCGACTGGGAGAGCAAAACCGATTCCAGAAAAATGCCCCAGGGGCAAAAACGACCTCTCCCTCAGTCCCAATTCGCGTCCCTCCTTCCCCAGCTATTGCACAATACCAAAACGAGTTCTTGGGCATGGATAAACGCAGGGTTATGGTGAAAAACGTGAGGATAAATTCCAGTGAGCTCAGTCTGCGTGAGAGGAAGAACGTAATGCATGAGAAATTGCCTTAGGCAGCATTTCGTGGGGGTTTTCTTGCCCAGAAAGCCAAAAATACGATTTTCAGGTTGATGGCTTGCCCATGCACGAAAATATGACTGCCATACTTCTCCAATCCCAAGACATTAACTGCCCCAACCAATCTTTGGAAGAATTAAATGATTGGGTGCATGAGACAAAATGGGTAGTTGGTGTTTTTTTTTGGGTTTCCCCATTGACACATGGATTAATACCATTGGCTCAAGGGTTTGAATAATTTCCCTCCCTTTTCCTTGGAGAGTCATGCCCCATCTCTTTTGTTGCATTGCATAGACGGTTGTGGGTTTTTTCATTAAGAATTCGTAATTACATGATGTCTTATATACATTGTGCCTATCTAGCACAGGAACCATAGGCATCTATTTCTTTATTTGCCGATACATAAAACGCTAAATCAATGGTGGGGCCTTGTCCTTGAGCTCCTCACCATGATTAAGTAACAATATTTACATCATTTACGATTTAATGCGAAGGGGGTCAAACTGGGGACGTGACAAAAGATCTTTCAAAATGAAAAACCAAGTCAAACTTTAGAAAAACAATAAACAGAACTAAATCAAACTTAGTTAAACAAATAAACTAGAATAGTATCAAATCATATTGCTCTACTTTATAATTGAATAATGGAAACTGATTAAAAAGCAAACTACTCTCTATGAAAAATGGAAACTATCTAATTTCAATAAATGCGAGTAACATACATTGCTTAAATCTCCCAAAGATTTAAAAAAAACAACATTTACGTTTTTTTTTTAATAATAAAATAACAGTTTAGTTTTAAGATCCAAATCTAATTGGAACCAGTAGTTTTAATATTCAAACCACTAAGTATTCTCTAAGGATAGACACTCACATCTACTTTACCCCTAAACAAATAGTGATCATCTAAGGGATAAAATCAACAAACAACGGTGTGTTGTGAGAGCCCTTAGGCCTGGGCTTTTGTACTTGGCTCTGATACCACATTGTAACATACCCAAAAAAAATTGTCAACAAACTACGCTATTGTAATTTTAAACAATCATTAAGACAATCAAACAATAAGACACTTACTTGAAATAAAGGAAACTGGCTGCTCGGAGAATCAACTCCTCCCAACCATAGGAGAGAGGAACACCACTGCTTGCTCAACTCCACCCCGAGCTGGATCATCACCATGCACTAGAACGCCAAGCAATACTTCCACGCGACACTCTCTCTCAAAGTCCGTAACAAGCAATGATGGACTTATGAAATCAAGAAACACTTAACCACAGTTTCTCCATGCACATCACGGCATCCCATGCTATCTCAGTGCACTATTATATGTAGTATTTCCCAGGTCTTGTGCCATCCCCATCAAATCTCCAATCAATCCATAAATCCCTATGATTTAGGATCTTGTCTGGTTGTTGATTTTTAGATTGAATTTGACTCGTAAAGACCTCTCTTGCTTGCTTACACATGTTCTATGTGCCATGGTGGTGTCCCCTCATTTAGTTGAATTCTCCAAGTGCCTTTTCTTTTATTAAGTAATAAAATAATAATTTTGTTTTGCAAAATGTCACTCGCACCTCTTGTGAGTATTTTTGAGTTTTTAAATAACTCTTACAAAAATAATTGTTTATTTTGAAATATTTTCAAACTATTAAATAAAAAACAAAAATATTAATGTCTTAGGGGTATCACAGTATCATTCCATATTGTTAATTGGGTAAACATGGATATTAAGCCCTAACTGAACCTTCTTGAGTTCAAGTGCCATCGACAAAAACTAGACACAACAAAACAAGCTCTCACTAATGGGTTTTCGAATTAGGAGTTGGATATGGGTTCCATTAGCATGTATTTCATGCATAATGGATGGGTCTTGAGGCCTTAACCATAGTCATGGTAGAGAAACAACATCATAAGGCCCTTAACTTTGGTTGGGGGATGGAAGCATTATCCTCGAACACTAAATAGAGATTCTCAAGTTTAAGCACCATGGCGATCCCGTGATAATCCACACATGGCCTCTATAGTTAACAATTACCTAAAATGATGCTATGCATGACATCAATAGGTTAGTTGTGCACCATTAATGTGCCTAGAGGTCTATCCAATATCATAAGAGGATACTAATGTGCCTTGTGTCCTAAACACCACTTCATGGGCTCAATCACCATGAAAAACATCTCAACCACAACACAAACACTCTTTTACGGGACTTTGGCATCAAGGTTGGATATCGATAATAATGGGCCTTGTTTCCTAAATGTCACTTCTTAGTCTCAATTATCGTGAACAAAAACTACAAACCATAATGGGCTGATGCACAATTATGGACTCCTTTAAAGACACTTTAGATGCCACATAATATTGAAAAAACCTGGAACCTCTGACTTTAGGTGACAATTAGGGGTACTTCCGTAACAAATTTGAAGATAAAGTAAAAAGACAAAAGATAGGTAATTGAATCAGCTTTCATAATATATAACATTTATCTATAAAAAATTTGTGTAAATGATTGTAAAATTAGTTTCCTTTAAATTGGGTTTTCAAATTTTCAGCACATCATAACATATATGTTTGTGCGGGTGCAGCACTTATTGAGGTAAATGATGTCCATTTTGAATAAAATCTTGCAGACATATAAAGGACATATGGGCCTAGTGCAATACTATTTTTTCAAAAAATTTCATGAATTATTTTTTATTATTATTAATTATTGAAGTCAGAAAACCTTGAAATTAAAACGTTATGTGCGGGTGCAACACTTTAGGGGCAAAATTTAATGAAATCATTGTTTTCTATATATGAGATTGTAGAGCTCAATCTCCTCTAGTGCACCATATAGTTTTCTTGGGAAATGGTGAAGGCAATAAAAAGTTATATAAAAACGAATCAATGTATGTATTTTAGAAAATTGATGTGTGCCATTTAGAAAATTAATAATAAATAAATAAAACATACATTTTTATGAAAAAATTACATATTCAGAATCATCAGATCGTACTCTACAATATTCTATATTTTCATAAAAAAAATATTGAGTTTTTCATAGCAAAACACGCCATTAAAACTTAGCATATTGATAGAGTTAAAAAATACAGGCAATGGCCCTGGTTTTTTTGTTCTAGCCAATAGGTTCGACAGTCCAAAGCTATTTCCGAACATCATCCCAAGCCTTGTTCCCGCCGAGTTTTTAAATTTTAAATTAATGCCGATGCATTATAACGGGTATGCAGTTTAGACTTGTTCATATCGCATATGCGTTATAACGCATATGCGATTCATATCGCATATGCGATATAACGGATATGCGTTTTGGTTTAGTACAAAAGAGTAAATAGAGAATAAAGATTATTAGATAAAAGAGTGGCATAAAGATTATTCTTTTGAAATGTAAGATAGCATCCCATCATGGTTAATATAACATTGTTTAACATGAAAAATGGGTTCGGAAACAATACATCTCTATTTTCAACTAAGTTATATTTGATATATTAGGTAGTATGGGGTAGTATGGTATAAAGTATAAACTCACATCAAAGTGAATGGGACATCTAAGAAGCCAAATGGTGGATTGTTATTGATGAAGTAATTGGGATATCGTGGTGAGTATAATTTGGTTTTCAATCCATTTTCAAGGGTTAGGGATTTCATCCTCTCCGTTTTAATAATTTTCCTTGTATCCTATCCTAGGTATGAGATTTAATAGGCACCAAAGAAAAATCGATTCAAATATATCTCAAGAATTCCATCTTCACTATTGTGTAGTCTCCTAGTATAGAAATTCACCTTACTACACTAAGATAGTTGAAGTTTGTGGCTTCGACCTATAGTTCACTATGCATCTATTGATTGATGTTATTGATGAGAACCAACATATCTTTGCACTTATTTTGTTAATCAAACTTTCTTTGATATCAGTGTAGTTAAATGACTTCAAGTAGGGTTTTTTATTTAATGACAAATTTATTATATAACTTAATAATGCTCTAATTGATGATGATTATGGTTGTTATTAACGTCCATTGAGACCAATTTTGATCTATCAAACCTTTAAAAAGGTAAGGAGTCACTTGGTTTTCTTTAGAATTATATTTCCGTGATTGAAACTTTTAAGAGAAACATTCATAAATCACCATAGTTTTGATGAGTTAGAATGTTAGGAAGGTTGGTATTGTAACAAATATTTTGAATTTGGGATGAAATGTGGGTGTACACATGAAATTTTAATGTGATTTGTTTCTATATGATCTTTAATAGTTTAATCACATTACACTATTGATTCAAAAACAACAAATCATTTAACTAGAAATTTTTCAACAAATAATTTAACTAGAAATCTTGATGATTGATCCTCTCACTCACTCCATACCTCACTTTATCCCCCTAAATCCTCTCTCCACCCCCTTCTCTCTCACACACATCCACACACCCTCTAAAACAATTCCTTTGTTGCCCCTCCCTCCCGCCAAAACTATTTCTCTCTTCCCCCCTCCCTCCCTCCCTCCATTCATGTGTTCCATCCTATCACTCACTCCATCCCTCACTTTCTCCCCATACCTCCTCTCTCCACCTTCAAGCCTTCATCCCTCCTTCATCTCTCCATCTTTCTCTCCTTTCCTTAATATCCATGATCTCTCTCTCTCACACACACACACACACACACACACACACACACACACACAATCCCTCATCTCTATCCCTCGGTGTAACCACACTTAACCATCCTTCATTTCCCTAAATCCCTACTCTCTCATTGTTATTATCCCACTCTCTCACCCTCTAACCATCCCTCCATCCATCACTCTCTCTCTCTCTCTCTCGCTCTGTCTGACTCTGCCCCTCTCACTCTTTAACCACCCCCCATTTGTCTCTCTCATTCACTCACTCTATACCTCTATCTATACCACCACTCCATCCATCCCTCTCCTTCCTCTCACTCCTTAATGCCCCCCCCCCCATTTGTCCCTCCATCCATTATGCTATATATATTTCCTCCATCCATTATCCTATATATTTCTTGCACCCAATCATCCCTCCTTTTTATATATCACCCTCTTCTCTCCCACTTATATTTATTCCCCTATATCTCCCTCCCTCCCTCCCTCCCTCCCTCTTATATTTATTCCCCTCCCACCAATCCCTTCCATTTATATTTCTCCTCCCTTTAGTTCCCCCTCATATCAATGTCCAGAGACAAATCCCTCCCTTCCCTTTATATTTCTCCTCCCTTTATCCCCCCCATATATCTCCCCTACCCATCCCTCCCTCCCATGATTCCCTCTACAACTTCCTCTCCCTCCTTTGACTCCCCCCACACCTCTCTTAGCTTTAAATCAATATACTATTGGGGCATGAGCCACCCCATAGATCATCTGGATGGAATCTTGGGAGTCTAAATTGTATTATAAGGGGAAAAGGGTGACATTATAGGGTTTTGGATGGTAGGGATCGGTCTCTGGACATTTCCCATAGTCATGGAAGAAAAGATGGTCCAATGAGTCTCTAAATCAACACACATGCACTATAGATGGAATATTTGGCCTTTAGTGGGATATGGGTGTCATTATGAGGTTTTGTGCACTAAGGATGGGTCTCAGGGTCTTAACCATGGTAATGGGACAAAAGTGTAATAGAAACAAGTCTTAAACCACTACACATGCCCTTTAAAGGGGATATTTAGCCTTAATATGGGATATATGTCCCATTAGACTATTTTATGCATTGAAGATTGTTCTCGAGGCGTTGACCATGGTCATATAGGAACCATTACGAATATTTCCAGACAAAACATAGTTTTGAAGACACTGTACCATGGTCCAAGGGTAAATCCAATCTTCTAGGGATTAAATGATGTTTTCATGGTTCATGGTTAAATGAAGTTTCAATAGTTGATATGCACTAAATCGCATATGCGATATAATGCATATGCGATATATCGCATATGCGATTTAGTGATCACGTTTTTAACAAACTGGCCGTTTGTAAAAAGCATAAAAAGCATATAGTTCATATCGCATATGCGATATAACGAATATGCGTTAAAACGGAGATGCGTTATATTGCATATGCAAAATTTTGTTTAATAAATAATCTTGGGTTGCAGGCCGTGGGCCATTTTTACTGTATAGGAAAAGACATAATTCTTCTGAAACCCACGCATAGCGTACTGTTCAACCTACAATTTAATCATTTATTACACAGATCCATAGGTTTTGTACAATTTTGGGTGGATTTGAATGGGGAGTCCACGTAATAGAGTTCGAAAGTCAGCGAGGAAGATGCTTACACCCGAAGAAGCTGAAATTAAAAAAGAAAAGAAGAGGGAACATTCAAGAAATCGTCGGCATTCATTGGATGAGAAAATACTTCCCATTCCCGCTCAACAGATACCTGATGAAGAGGCTGAGGAAGATATTGCAACTTTAATGCAAGCTGGTTATAACCAAGATGAAAATTTTGGTCCATTATTAATCGGACAACCCTCTATAGAGCTCAATCATTATGTTCCTGATGAGACTCTGCAACAACCATGCCTGGTGGTTCAATCTCCTAATCGAAGTTGTCAGCCTGCAGTGGATGTAAACGTCTCTCCAGCATTTCAAATGACAAGAAATCTCGCATAAAAACGAAAGAGAACTCCTAAATGCATACAAGTGGACGAGAGTGAATTGACTTCCATGGAAGGTAAGGTGGCTAAATGCACAATCATTCGTCATTGTTCTCAAATAATGAAACAATATTTTGAACCAAACTCTGAAGCCGGTAAATGTCAATTTTTTTTTAGCTTTGATTAAATCTAGAAGTATGGAAAATGTTAGAAAAAATTTAGGCATAAGAACATTGAAGAATACCGAATCAAGTAATCACATTGTTAAATCTCTTGCTGCTGCATTCACATCAATTGGTAAAAAAACTCGTTCAAAAGACTGTAATGTGGCTCGCCGCGTATTGGCTGAATCAATTGTATCTAGATCCACAAGACAATGTCGTTTACTTAAATGCACATCAGAAATTGTCCCTTTACATCCAAAAACACTTAAAAAATATTCAGTAAAAAGAGACAACCTTCATGTAGAGGGACAAATGGATACATTATGGGCATTTAGTGATAGGTTTCCCCGCAAAGACATGAAGTTGGTCGAAGCAGTGAAGGGACTAGTGCATACTTTTTGGCACGATAACACTAGGCCTTCTTCTAACACAAAGGATGTGTTAAAACACTGTAGGGGTTCTATGAACAATGAAGGGCATGTTAAACATTACCTTGACATGACACAAACTCAACTGTTCGAGATGTTTAAAGTTTCCCACATAGAGCTAAGGCTCGGGCAAAGATCTTTTGAAAAATGCAAGCCTTGGTATGTTAGAATCAATAGAATCCGGAACACTTGTTGCTGTAGATACCACATAGAGTTTGATCTATATTATCATACATTTGCACATATGTGTCGTTTTTTGCATCCTAACCATGTGCAGGAATGCTCAAGTACAGTACCGCCAATGTCATCTAGAGATTTCATCCATAGCATAATGTGTCCGAGGCAAGATGGGAAAACACATTACTTAAAACAATGTGTAGAGGGTTCTTGCAACAATTGTGGGGGCTATCTTTATGGTCTGATTTCATCCATGAGAGTGAAGATCAAGCATTCGATGATGCAATTGTCGAGAAGCAGAACTTTCAGTATGAGACATATCAGCTACGTGATGGGAAAGAAAGCAAGAATATTAAATTGGTGACTTCACAAGTGACAATCTACACGAAAAATGTTCATTTAACTGAGTGTACATTGTTTATATGTTGTTTTATAACATTGTTTTAAATATTGATGTATATTTTAATATTCATGTAAATATTTTTATGTTGTTTATAACATTGTTTATTTTTTTCCACCAGGTGCAAGTATATGATTTTATTCCAGAGTTCCGTGGAAAGATCCAACAGTACATTCAACATGTCGATATGGAACGGTGGCAAGATGAGCAATTCAGAATATGCCAGGACACCTTCCCTCTCGGAACAATACTATCAGTGGTTGACTTTGCGGAAAATTACACCCTACAACCACAAAATGAAATACAAAGTCAATACTATCACTCAGAGCAGGTGAGCATAATGGTCCATATCACTTATCGACATGGGCCAGATAGCAATGAAGAGAAACGTGTGATATTGAAAGAGAGTCACTTTTACATCAGTGACGACCAGACCCATGACATCCATTACATGCAACATTGCTTTCAGTTGTTCTATGATCATGTGATAGCTATGGATATACCATTTTATCATCATTTGATTTGGTCAGATGGTTGTGCTAGACAGTTCAAGAATGCACGTGTATTTCAATGGTTGTGTTTGTTGCACATAAAATACAAGGTGCCACATACATGGAACTACTTTGAAATAGGTCATGGCAAAGGAGAGCACGATGGTGCTGGTGCATGCATAAAAAATTCCCTTCAAAGGGAAGAGATGAAGTTTACAGGTGCTCACCTTCGAGATGCTTCATCTATAGTCAAATGGTGTGCATCTGTGATGGGAGAAAAAGCAACAAGGAAACAGCTAGTGCGGAGAATATTCTGGGAGGTGACAGATGTGGACCGATCCCAAACACATCGGGTGAACACAGTGCATGGAACTCGAGGTTTTCATTCAATTAGAAGCTCAAACAACTCGGCCCTACAAATTTGGACAATATTGAAGGCTTTCTTTTGCAGTTCCTGTAGCATAGATGAATGGGATGATTGTGAGTATACAGATACAGTTGATACATGGGATCGAGTGACACTTGGCACTGATTTCAAGGGGGTTAATGAAATAGACCATTTGGAAGATGATCAGACATATATTTCTACAGACTATGATCACATATCGGATCTCATACAAGCAGGTACAAAAAAATAAATTAGTAGTACCTAAATCACTACAACCCCTTACATTGAAAGAAATTTTATTTATGTTACATGCAAGACCTTTTTTAATATTTATGTATTTTTAACCTTTTTCGATTTTCTTTCACAGGTCAGATATATGCAGTGGTTGCCCCAAAAAATAATGAATGGGGTTCTGACTATTGGTTGGCACGTTGCTGAGAGGGGAAACAAACCCTTCTCAAACCTGTTACAGATGATGAAAATATTGAATACCCAACTGGCTTGATGGTTATAAAAGGGGAGTACCTGACACTAGCAGCACAAAAAAAAAGGAAGGGTGGGTATGTATATAAGGATTATAAACCAGGAGCTATTGTATACCACTTCACCAACCTGGTAGTTGGTATAAACATCAAGCTGCGCACAATTTCAAAAAAAAAAAGGTCACATGTACAATACTTGCTACCCCATTTAGAGCATGAGAGATTGATGGACACCATCAGCAGCAGAGATGATCCAGATGGCCTACTCGAGTGAGTGCATTGTCAAGTGTTACTAGATTGTCCAGTGTGGCTAGATTGTCAGGTGCATTAAATTTAATCCTTAAAGTGTGTGCTGAAGCACAATTTCAATTATTTAGCCTTCAGTTTATTCCCAATGTACTAATTTGTGAATGTTGGATACCATTCATAGACATAATTTACTGGACAAGTTATAAACACGATCCTACAACCTCAGGTGAGTTATCTATAAATAATGTTTGCACATTTTCCTTATTTTCTTATGAGAGTACTAATGTTTAGCCTTTCCTATGCCTAGGATACAAACACTATTTATGGCACATTGGAGGCGCCAAGAACAACCGGTGTCTTTAGACACCACCAATTAGAAATCGGAAAATAACATGCTCTCGAGTCAAGTTTATCTTCGTCATCTTCATATGCCAAAATTTGTCTTGTATATCAAGTTTATGAATATTTATGCCAATTTTTACATATGACCAATAAACCTTAAAACTAGCAATTATCAACAAGTATGATAGTTCTCTTCTAACTTCTTTTAATACCTCATTTTGCTTCATGTATGTGCATAGCCTAGGTATATGGCCTTTTTGTTTCATGTATGTGCATAGCCTAGGTATATGGCATTTTGTTTCATGTATGTGCATATAATTCATGTACATGTGTTTCTACATCTTAGTCATGCATACATGTGAAATTCCACTTGTGATCCATGTTCAACCCTATTCATTTTGTTTCATGTATGTGAATAGCCTAGGTATATGGCCTTTTTGTTTCATGTATGTGCATAGCCTAGGTATGGCATTTTGTTTCATGTATGTGCATATAATTCATGTACATGTGTTTCTACATCATAGTCATGCTTGCATGTGAAATTCCACTTGTGATCCATGTTCAACCCTATTCATTTTGTTTCATGTATGTGCATAGCCTAGTTATATGGCATTTTGTTTCATGTATGTGCATAGCCTAGGTATATGGAATTTTTCTTCATGTATGTGCATATAATTCATGTACATGTGTTTCTACATCTTAGTCATGCATGCATGTGAAATTCCACTTGTGATCCATGTTCAACCCTATTCATTTTGTTTCATGTATGTGCATAGCCTAGGTATATGGCCTTTTTGTTTCATGTATGTGCATAGCCTAGGTATATGGAATTTTGTTTCATCTATACATGCATAGCCTATTCATTTTGTTTCATGTATGTGCATAGCCAAGGTACATGATCTAAACCTAGAGAGTTCATAAAACCCTAGTTTTTAGTTCCATGTATCAATTTGTGAACCCTAGTTTTATTATGCGGTGTCTAGTTCATGAAACCCTAGTTGGTTTGTAATTTGTAAGTGTAGCTTAGGAATATTCTTGTTGGATTATACGTTGGTACAAGAATAATATAGCCCGTGATCTCTAGACACATAGTGTTTTCTTAATGCTGCAACATGTTTTGTGGAGTTGACCCAAAAATGCGAGATTGCATTGATGGAAATTGAGCAAAACCCTAGTTTACGAAATGAATGCACAATGAAGTCACTAGGCCATGGAAACACGGAGGAGAGGCTACCTAGAGGTAATCGCATGCCAGGAGAGCAACGAAATCGATGGTTTGTTTATCCGACCTCCGGTTGCCAGGATATGTCGAGTTGCAAGTCGCATGAAAATGTCGTTCAGGGACACTTGGTGACTTTCGATCTAGGAGCGAAATAACAAATGGAGTGGCAAGATTGCATGCCGTGGTAGTGTGTATGGGCAATGCCGACGTGGGACTGTTTCCAACAGTAGCTCGGTGGAGTGTTTTGCAGAGATGAACCAACAATCCGAGATTGCATTGATGGAAACTGAGCAAAACCCTAGTTTACGAAATGAATGCACAATGAAGTCACTGGGCCATGGAAACATGGAGGAGAGGATACCTAGAGGTAATTGCATGCCAGGAGAGCAACAGAATCGACGGTTCGTCGATCCGACCTTCGGTTGCCGAGATATGTCGAGTTGCAAGTCGCATGAAAATCTCGTTCAGGGACACTTGGTGACTTTCAATCCAGGAGCGAAATAACAAATGGAGCGGCAATATTGCATGTTGTTGGCTCCCGGTAGTGTGTATGGGAAATTCTAACGTGGGACCGCTTCCAACACTAGCTCGGTGGAGTGTTTTGCGTAGTTGACCCAACAATGGGAGATTGCATTGATGGAAATTGAGCAAAACCCTAGTCTACATTGGGCTTGTAGACTATGTTCATGTTCCTTATCATTTCCTATCAATTTAGCTATAAAACATCCTCGCTTTCCTCCAATGATGTAGGTTATGTATACCATCCATGATTATCTGTGGTTATACCAAATGTGAAACATGAGGTTGTAGACATAGAACTAGGGATAATACACACTACAGAGCTAAGTTAGATAAAGTGCCAATGTGTATTCCATGCCTCATGGTATAAATGAATGTGTCCAAGGGGAAGAAAATGAATACAAGGAATGTGTTTTTGTTCTATATATGCCCTAGGAAAAACCTTAGGGGTGAAATTTAACCCATGGGCTAATTTTAGATGTTTTTTTTCCAAACAATGTTCCAATTTTGATTTTGATCTAAAATGATAACCAAATTCCATAGGATAAAATTATTTTACTATAAGCATGGTCAAAATTGTCCATGAACTATATAAAATACATATGAATTTGAATGTTTAAAAAAATATTGTTCAACATTTTATGGTTGGAAATTTAAAATTTGATAAGATTCACCAAGTTTTCTACACTTTAAGAAAATTATGGAGGCCTGGAGTGTGCTTAATCAACTTATAGTGTGAACTATAGTTTTTAATTGTTGTATTTAGGCTTCAAGGTGTGTGATCCACCTATATGTGTTCACAACTATGTGGTATAGGTGGGTGGAGAATGGGTGTCAAGAGTAGAAGGAAGTGAAGGGTTTGTATGCAAAATACAATGACTAGGCTCTATAATATCATCATACTATAACCATGAACAAAACCCTTCAACACAAGGGTATACATGATATGAAAGCATAAGCCCAAATACTTATATTTTCATGTGTTCTTCATGTGTTGCAATAGAATAGTGATCCACCTTAATGATTGTAAAGATAAACAAGTTTAGGAGGTGAAGAAGGTTTGGGAGAGGAAGGGGCTATGAAAAGTCACTTGTTTGTTCATTAGAAATTAAACTTCTAGATTGGGCTTGTCACTATAAGAAACCACATTCACATCATCACGTAGTAAGGAATCTAGAGCCTTCCTTTCTATACCGAACACATTACATTCATTATTTGCAATGCCAACTCTTCTCTAACAAACACAAAGCCATAAACCTAAAAACATATTCAAGCATATATATCTGCAAGGAATATAGTACACATGTCTCCATCCCATATCAAGTCAACCATATATAGGTAAATCTGAACGTTGTTTTATATTATAAATGTACACGTATAATATTTTCAAAAATGGCATGCCATGGCCATAATACAAAATTGTGGATCATACTGTACATCTGTGTGTACATACAAACAAAACGGTACATGTATGTATTCCCCCTATACATGGATTCTATATGTACCCCCCCTGTACATGATTTCTATTTATCCCCCTTTTCATTGCCAATGTCAGTGGATAATGAGAAGTCTATCTTTCTTTTGCGGCTGCTCGATGGCGTTCCCCAACGATCCACAGGAGGACACATTCTCAATATCGGAGACTGCACACAAACCAAAATTTGTATGTTAGTTTACCAAGCTATAAAAATAAATACAACTCTATGTACATTTGTTCAAATTCCAAGCAAATATAACATTTTTACTTACCATGTGTGTGTAAGTCCTCGGAACTGAAACTGCATGTACTTGGGTGGGGGGGCGTGCAGGGTCATCAGTGGCCCCAATTGGGTGCTCTTCAGGCACCACTAGCTCAGTAGATGCCTGCATAAAGTAACATACATGTCAATGTCAGCAAATACAAAGAAAACAAGACATATATACTACATGGATGGAAAATGACTCTTTCAAAGAAAGCGAGACATACATGTACCTGGGGGGGGCAGAGGTGGGTTACCAACAACCTCGGTTGGGTGCTCTTCAGGCACCATTGCATCACTAGATGCCTGCATAAAGTAACATATGGACCAATGTCAACAAATACAAAGAAAATGAGACTGTATATAATATGTATGGACGTACAATGACCTTTTCAAATAAACAGAGACATGTACACGTGTACCTGGGGGGGGAGAGGTGGGTCACCAACAACGTTGATTTGGTGCTCTTCAAGCACCACTGCATCACTAGATGCCTGCATAAAGTAACATATGGACCAATGTCAGCAAATACAAAGAAAGTGAGACTGTATATATACTATGTATGGACGTACAATGACCTTTTCAAAGAAAGAGCTCGACATACACGTACCTGTGGGGGGGGGGGAGAGGTGGGTCACCAACAATGTCGATTGGGTGCTCTTCAAGCACCATTGCATCACTAGATGCCTGCATAAGGTAACATATATATGTCAATGTCAGCAAATACAAATATCTAACAAGACTACATATATATACTACATGGACGGACAATGGCTTTTTCAAAGAAAGCGAGACATGTACACGTACCTGGGGGGGAGGAAGAGGGTCACCGGTGGGTGGAATACTAAACATTGGCCTTACTAGACAGTAAAAAAAAACCTTACCATAACCATGCTACGTAACAAAACATAAAGATACAATTAGAAAATTTCTTTAAATAATTAAACGCATACATGTTTCAAATCATTAAAAGCATGTAATGAAAAGAATACCTGAGTCTGGGAATCTTCCTCTACATGGGAGGGACTGACCTGGGATTCCACAAACTCATCTTTCCCACCCTGCATAAAACATATTGTATCAAGTTTAAGACGTATTGAATGTTGCAATATCTAAATTATAAATATGAAAATTACTCGATGACAAATTAAAAATAAAGTTCTTACAACTAATGGTGAAGCACCAAAATCATATGCAGCATTGACCGCTGCATCAATGGCATCAGCATCAACGACCGGATTATGTGAATCTAGGGTGTCATTGGACACCAGCTGTATATTTGTTCACGTAAATTGTCAGATAATTATTTAAATAGAAATAAATTACGAAACAATTGAAAACTATGATATAAAACAAAATATATATACTATGTAAAGAATGAATGTTACTTACATATCGGAGTAATCCATCGCCCCGAAACTCTGAAGCAGGCCCATAGCATATGCTTCGACACGATGTGCAAGGGTGTGGAATAACCCGATGCTCTGAAGACTCCGTGTCATCGGTGCGATGTGTAGCTCTGGTTTGGTCTGGGGACCTAAAAGGTGGATCCTGACTGTGAGATGGTCCAACCCCATATGGGCCAGCCTCGGAAGTGCCAACCCCTTGGCCTACATTGCCTTGGATGGCAGTCCCATGTCGAAGCAATGTATCAGCCAAATCTAATAAGGACTCCTGTGTATCATCAAGAACTGGACTCGCTGGAGGATATAACTGAGGGGGGTTTGGTGTGCATGGAGGGCGTCGCACACGGTTAGGATCGGTCCTAGCCCCTTCCCTATCTTGGGGCATCCCTTGACCTACACCCTGGAACTCTAAAATGTCAAAATAGTTCACATGTTTCCCCTGGACAAATTCTACATACAGCTTCCTAAGGAAATAAAATGGGATGTCTCTATTCCCGTGAGGGTCTTCATCGAAGACCATGTACCAGCGATCCATCCAATTGGATTTAATATTTGGTTCCACGCACCAGTCTATGGAAATGTGTGATCGACTGGTGGGTGGAACCAATCCGGTGTTGGGGTCCCGGAATAAGGAAAACAATTTGTCTTTGGTTATCTTTAATTTTTTGACATCTTTGTAGCTCAACCTAGTGGAATAGTATTGCCTCTGCGAATCTCTATACGAGCTAATGTTGTATAGTGCTCCCTGGGAATTGGCAATTGTATTTGTTATGGAGTCTAATGCCTTGGCTAAAGATTGTCTTAAGTGGTCCCCCCCCCTAAAGAGTGAGCTAAGGCACCTCAATGAACCCAAGCGAGCCAGAATCTTATAATTAAGGTCGTGTTCCTCCTCCGTGTGTGGGTTTGTGTCTGGATTTTGGTTTGGGTTTGGTTTTGTGTCTGGATTTTGGTTTGGGTTGGGGTTTGTGTTTGGGTTTGTGCTCTCTCTTAAGAACAAAACAGTTCAATTTCAAAATTTAATTAATCAATTTTGTTGTTTGTTTTTTAATACATGTAACAAATTTTATTAAATTGGTTTTAAAAAAACAAAAACTAGTAAATTAACAAACACAATAACGAAAAATTCAAAAGGAATTAACAAACTAGTAAATATTGCCACCCATCTTCCATTTTATCTGAATTGTGAAGTGGCTTGCCTCCTCCTTCTCTCAAACGCAAATCGACAGGTGCGTTTTTTTGCCTTCCTGATATCGTCGGTCCTTCACTGTGTAGATTGGGAAAATGAGGCTGCGGGCACTATGTTTTATCTATCTATCTATCTATCTATCTATCTATCTATATATATATATATATTTGCATTACAAATCGCACATGCGATATATCGCAAGTGCATTTTGTAACTCTATTAATGAAAATGCATTTTTTAATCCTAAATATATATGAATTTGAAAATGAGGCCGCGGGCACTGTGTTTTATTTTTTTTATTTTTTTTTCATTGCAAATCGCACTTGCGATATATCGCAAGTGCGTTATTTAACTCTATTAATCCTAAATATATATGAATGAAAATGATGCCGCGACCACTTTGTTAAATATATTTTTTTGTTTTTTGTTTTTGCATTATAAATCGCACTTGCGATATATCGCAAGTGCGTTTTTTAACTCTATTAATCCTTTAAGATATATATGAATGAAAATGAGGCAACGGTCACTCTATTTTATATATTTTTTTTTGCATTACAAATCGCACTTGCGATATATCGCAAGTGTGATATATCGAAAGTAAGATATATCGCACTTGCGATATATTGCAACTGCATTTTTTAACTCTATTAATCTTTTTTATATGAATGAATAAATGATTGGGGATTTCCTTGGACTATTAAACCTTTATATATGAATGAATAAATGATTTGGGATTTCCTTGGATCAAGGACGAGGGAGACAAGGGCACATTGAATTCTACAAATCCTTAATTAGTATGTCGAAATCCCATCATTTGGACCTTCATTTTTGCCAATGTATAAGGATTTTCACCCCTTTCTCCTTGACTAGGGAGGGACAATTACAACTTTGTCACTCCTTGCAAGTCTACTAGGGAGTGATAATTACAACATTTTCACTCTATGTCTTGCCTTAGGGGAGCGATAATCATGTTTACACCATTTGAGCCTGGACATCAAGTGAGGCCCTGCATAGCCACCTACGGATTTCTTTTTCTTGCGATTACAACACTCAACCACTTGATCTAACCCTCTAAGATTTTGTGTCACAATTTCTCCTTTGCTGTTAATGGTATTTATATTATATAAATTTATGGAGCCCCTTTTATCTTCCAATGGTTTACCAAACAATCAACATCCTCATATAAAATTATAATAGATATAGAGTAATTCGAGGAATGCTCTTCTCCTTCATGTTAATTATCGTATGCTTGTGTAGAATACATAATTAATCAAAATAAAGTTTCATCGAAGAAAAGAACTCAAAATACCTTAGGATATGTATTATAAATTAGTAATGTTCATTATAAGTATTGATTACAAAACATCATTACCAAAATGTGTTATTTTATCTCCATGGAGTTTATTTGTAATTGAATTACCATATTTGTAGTCATCAAATATATTTTCATAAAGAGATCACGTGAGTAATGAGATAAAGATAGAGAATAGTTTTTTTCAAATGTCTAATTTTATATCTTTATAGGATAGGGGAAAATAGGTTTGAAGGGAGAAAAGGTAATGGTAGAAGAGAGGAAGTGGGTTGCTTATTTTTATGATCTATAATAAGAGATATTAGCCTCCATTTTAATAACTTTAGTTGAAATAGTGGGTGCATGGATGCGTGACATGGTGTGGTTGGATAAGCAATGAGGGAGTTATATGGAGAAGGGTATGATAGAAGACATCAAAGGAAGAAAAAAAATTAGAGGAGAAGATATCGAAACAAGAAATCAATTTAGTGCACAAATTGTACATGTGACATTAGTTGTAGAAGAGATCCATGGTGCCTTATACAGAAGGATAAGATCTCAAATAAGAACGGATATAAGACAAGAAAATTAATGTTTCAAATCATCTCTAGTATTCACATCTAGAGAACAAACAAAGTTTGTGTATGGTCCCCTCTCTCATAAATCAATTGAATCTCTCTAACTACGCCTTTGCAAGTAAAATTATATGCATAGAGACAAAAAAATTAGTACAATAAATGAAACTCTAATCATTCAAACAAACGGAGAAAAAAAAAAAAACACAAATGATGGTGAAATAAGAAGACCATATGAATCGAACCCTAGTTCAACTACAACTTTGAAAAATGGAAGAGATATGGAGGGATTCAATCCTTCTAGAGGAATGAGAGGAATTGGGAGTACATATACCATTACATATCATAATTCTTAGACTGTATTTTGATCATTGTGAAAGAAAATAAAATTTAAGATGATCCACATGATCCAAATTGCACTTACGTTATAACGCAAGTGGGATATATCGCACTTGCGATTTGTAACTATTAAAAAACGCAAGTCTGATATATTGCATATGCAATTTGGGCTAACTAAGCTTAGCCTCGGTTTTCGGCTCGGGTTTGTCTGAACCTAGCCACAATAACGCATATGCGTTATGGATTTCCGTTTCGGATGTGCGTTTTTTATTTCTATAGTGGCACTAAAAAGTGGAACCAACTTCGTGCGAGCCCCCCAACATAAACACTCTCTTGGGGGTCTTTGGCATCAAGTTTGAATATAGATACCATTAATAGATTTTGCACACTAAGGATGGGTCACAGGGTGCCATTAAACATGGTTTATCAAGGAAAAAAAATGCCTTGTATTGGATATTGTTGAATCTTCTCGCACTTAAGAGATTTGAATGCATCCTCATACCAACAAATCAGTCCATAGTAGGGTTTCTATCCAAGCCTTTGAGTGGGATACAAGTCTTGTGGATATTTTTTGCACACTGGAAACAAGTTTGGACCATGCCATATCATTAATTGGGTAAAAACAAACATTAATCCCTAACAAAACCTTCTTGGGTTCAAGTGCCATGGACAAATACTAGACACAACAAAACGAGCTCTCACTAAGGGGTCTTTGACTTGGGAGTTGGATATAGGTTCCATTATCATGTATTTCATGCACAGTGGATGGGTCTTGAGTCCTTAACAATAGTCATGCTTGGGAAACAACATCCTAATTCCCTTAACGTTGGTTGGGGGAGGGAATCATTATCCTCAAACACTAAATAGAGCTTATCAAGGTTAAGCACCATTGGCAATCCCTTGAAACTCCACATGTGACTACTATAGTTAACAATTAACTCCAATGATGCCATGCAGACCTCAATAGGTTAGTTATGCACCATTAATGTGCTTAGAGGTCTATCCAATGTCATAAGAGGATAATAATGGGATTTGTTCCCTAAACTCCACTTCATGGGCTCAATTACCATGAACAACATCTCCAAACCAAAACATAAACACTCTTTTAGGGGTCTTTGGCATCAAGGTTGGATATGGATTCAATTAAGAGATTATGTACATCCAGGATGGGTTGCAAGGCCTTAAAATGGTTGAGGAAGGAAAAATTGTTCCTCGATGATATTGTAAAATCATTATGAACTCAAGAGACTTGAATGATTCATCATACAAATACAAAATTCCTTTGCAATGGTTCTATGCAGGCCTTCGAGTGGGATATTAGTGTAGCGGGGAGGTTTTGTGCTATAAATATGGTTATGGATTGTGCCACATGATCAAGGGTGTAAACGAGGATGCTAATTTCCCTAATTGAACCTTCTTGAGCTTAAGTGCCATGAGAAAACCTTAAACATATTGACACCTGACCTCACTATGGGGTATTTTCCCTAGGATTCAAATATGGTTTCCATTAGCATTTATTTCATGCACAATGGATGGGTCTCGAGGCCTTAACCATAGTAATGGTAGGGAAACAACATCCTAAGGATCTAAACATTGATAAGGGTAGAGATGCAACATACTCAAGAGTTCGTAAATGTGCCCTAAATAGATCCCCTTGGAATCAAGCACCAAGAACACATGTCCTAAGATCACCACATGGGAGCTTGGATGGTTTGTGGGACCTTGACAATCATCAAAGATTGAAAATTATTGTCTTATGATCTTATTGAATCATAATCATTTTGAATAAGAACATGAAGAATAATATGGAATGGAATGTGGGAAAGGAAGTCAGAATGTGAATTAGGAACACTCACACGTTACTTGTGCATGTGCACATTAATTGAGTATGTGTACTCCTACGTATGGAAAAAAAAAGTTGGCATGATTGCCTCTTTTCATGTATGTGTTGGTCGAATTTTTTGCTTTGATTTTAGCTTCTCAATGTCAAAAATAGTGGTATGGGTTGAAAAAAAAGTCCTAGTTTCCTATTCTTAAGTCCATTTTCAACGATGGTTTTAAATATGAACCACCTATTCATTGCTTATGAAGTTGCAATCACTTATAGAGTTTTGTCTACAGATTTTAAATATATGTTTTCTCAAGAAATAAAATATTGTGTCCTATTTTTTATTGATTTTTATTTGTACATGTATATCATATTTCTAAAATACATAGGTCTTTTATTTCTTAACTTTTTATTGTCTTGCTTATTTGAAAAATAAATTGTATGGTGCATAAGTATATAGATCTACACAATACAAAAAATTGATTGGTTAAGATTAAAGCCCTCATTAAATAATGTGGAAAATATTGGAACGCAAGAACCAATTGTTATATACAAGTGTATAAATATTTTGCAAGAAATTTCATCATTTTGATACTAAAGGGAACTTTTAACATAAACATATTCATTATGTTTTAGAGAAAAAATAACATAGCAATGTTAGAAGAAAATGAATTTCTATGAGTTATACATGTTTTCCATAAATAAAAGGTATATATTGATAGAACTTAATTGAAACCATGTTTTTCCAATTTATCTAGAATATCAAAAGTATCTCTATGTTTTAAATAGTGTAAAGAACAAAATAATGACTCCAAAGTAAAACATGATGTTGGACAATTCATAATCTTCACTACAAAGGTTGAAGATGAAATTATTTTCTTTTAAATTATCAAAACTATGATAATTTAGGAATTTTTCTTTTATAGTTTTTTAAACAACACAAAATAAAATGATAATCTGCAAACCAAATAATTCTTTATCTTTTTCATGGCTTAATAAATCAAAATGACTCTCCATATCTATTAATAATCATCCTAATCATATTAAAAACATATAGGAAAAATAACATACTTTAATAAAAAAATTATACTCTTTCAAAATTATAAATATTAGATTTGATAAATATTTAAAAATAGTAAAGATGTGAATAGATAATAATTTTAAATGTGATTCAAGATAGATGGGGATTAGACTTAATTAATTTGGACTCTAAATAAATATCTTAAAAATAGTAAAGATGTGAATAGTTAATAATTTTAAATGTGATTTAGATTTGATAATTTTTTGAAAATGATAAATATCTTATTAGATAATTTTGATTGCGATTGTGATGTTCGACAATTTATAATCTGTATGACAATATAAAGGTTGAAGATGATTTTTTTTTTAATTTTTCTTTTCACTTTTCATAATTATTATCTTTTAAATTTTTTTGTAATAATTTCTCAAACAATACAAAAATAAAATTATAATACAAATCAAATAATCTTTTATCTTTAAATAAATCAAAATAAATCTCCATATCAATTAATTATCATAATCATATTAAAAATAACATACTCTAATAAACTTTTTATGCTATTTCAAAATTATAAATATTAGATTTGATAAATCTTTGAAAATGATAATAAGTTTATCATAATCATATTAAAAATAACATATTTTAATAAACTTTTTATGCTTTTTCAAAATTATGAATATTAGATTTGATAAATCTTTAAAAATGAGAAATAACTTATTAGATAACTTTGATTGTTATGTTTAGTAATAATGTTTGGATTTTACTTTTGGGCTTAGTTTGAACGCACCACTTTGAAAGTGACTTAGATTTGGTAGATCTTTGAACTTTGACACTGATAAAATAGGCAACCTTGAATGTAGTGTTTAGAAATAGATTTTGGATTATATATATATAATATCAAAATTTTAATTTCGAATATGATGTTTAGGAATATTTTTTTTCCAGCCAAAAAAAATTGTACTATTGTTATTCATACGAATCAAATAGTATAATGATTGAGTATATCAAAATTCAAGATATCAAAAGTAGATCTTGATCTCAATAAATGATTTTAGGAATATAGTTGGTAATATATTGTTTATTCAATTTAAGAAATGTCATATATTATGACATCTTTGAAAATAATACAAATTTAGTTTGATAAAAATATATAGATAAGTTTAACTTGAGGGTTTCGTGATGAATACGTAAAGTATATTTGACAGCTTGCAATTTTGTGGACCTCACAGGCCCTCGCCAAATATGGACAAGCCGTGTAATGCTTTTGTATGGTTTAGGGTTTCGTACCCAATTACGTGGAAAAGAGGTGAGTGGTTATCTGAGATTTGATATTTAAGCACTGAGCCTCTATTTGTGTAATTCACTGCATAGCGCCCGAGCAGATATGCAAAGCCACGAAGATAGAGTGGGCATGAAAGTGTGCGTTACAGGAGCAGGAGGGTATATCGGATCATGGCTTGTCAGGCTTCTTCTCCAACGAGGTTACACTGTCCACGCCACCCTCAGAAACCCAAGTATGTATTAATTTACTCTTATATTGTAACTTCTTGCCCTTATTAATATGTTTGTTTTACAGTTACAGTACTCATTGGATAAAAAATTAGCAGTGGGCTAATCTAATATTCCCATACCTGCAGAAAACGAGGCACAAACTGGGCCTATGCTGTCCCTGCCTGGGGCTGCAGAGAGACTGAAGCTCTTTCAAGCAGAATTAAGCGAAGAAGGTTCCTTCGATTCTGCGGTGGAGGGCTGTGAAGGAGTGTTTCATGTGGCCAGTCCTATGGACTTTTCCAAGACTTCTGAGGTATTTATGAAGCATAAATTTATCTTAACCTCTTATTTGTGATGTATGGAAAGCATTAAAAACAATTCAAAAGTAAACAGAGATGGATCTTTATAGATTTTTGTTAGTCTCCTTGCCACATAATCTTGAAAGAAAGTAGAAATTGTGGAACAGGATGATTTTGTTCAGCCTGCTTTACAAGGAGTATTGAATGTGTTGAAGTCCTGCTCGCGTGCTAAATCGGTGAAGCGCGTGGTTTGTACTTCGTCGGTGGGAGCAGCCTGTCCGCTGAATGACGAAGGGGTACTTATCAGTGGCTCCTCTCTGGACGAGTCAATATGGACTCCTGTGGATTTCATGAGAAGGAAAGCCGAACCTGCTACTGTATGTATACAATATATAATAGTGTGAATAGAATAATTTAATTTGTATCTCAGATATGGCATAACAATAAAGGTCGTGATTATTATGTGTGTAGTTTTATTGCCTGTCCAAGACTTTGGCTGAAAAAGCAGCGATTGATTATGGGTTAAATAGTGACCAAATGGACGTCGTGACAATTGGACCGGGTTACGTGGCTGGAAGAGGGATTATTTCATCATTTCCGTATTCATGCGGTGAAATATTAAGCCCCATTACAGGTATTTAATCCAGCGGGATTATTTGATCATTTCCGTATTCATGCGGTGAAATATTAAGCCCCATTACAGGTATTATATATATATATATATATAAGAGTTTTTTTTAGTTCTCCATGAATAGACAGAAGGGTAATGATAGTTCACTTTTGCTTGAGTTTGAGGAGACTAAGGTTTGGCTGATCTATTTGGGCATATACAGATCTAATTAATTGGTTTAGTTTAAAACACAAATGACAACTTCTTGAAAATGTTGCAGGAAATTATGAACTGCTCAAGCTGAATGAGTCCTTTATGGGATCAATACCATTAGTTCACATTGATGATTTATGTGAGGCTCACATATTTTTGATGGAGCAACCAAATGTACAAGGTCGACATATTTGTTGTGTTTCCTCTTTCACTGTTTCTGAGCTAGCAAACTTCATTCATGAACGCTATCCACATTTGACTTTACAATTCAAGTAAGTAATATTTTGCCATCATTGTGGATCCCTGTCTAGGTATATAATGATTATGTAATTATATTGATTAACTGAGGTAACTTGGTTTATCATTACAGAAGCGATGGCGAAGATGATAATGGCGTTCTTGTGCCAGCTTCTTCTAAGAAGCTTCTGAAGATGGGGTTTTCTTACAAGCACGGCGTGGAAGACATTTATGATGAGACAATCAAATGGGCTCAATCTTGTGGACTACTGAAATAGATCCAGTTAGATAAATGTTTTTGTTGGACTACTGAAATAGATACAATTTCTGAAATAATTATTTTTTCTTCAAACTTCCAAATAAGCTTAATCTGATGGAATATTCAAATAGATTCCTGTGGTAACTATTATATCTTGAAACAATTTTGCTATTTTTACTGAAAATTTTAAATAAATCTTCACTGTTTCTCAGCTAGTAGACTTCATTCATAAACGCTATCCGTATTTCACTTTACAATACAAGTAAAGTAATATTTTGCCATCAGCTGGATCTCTGTCTATTTTTATTTTTATGTAATTATATTGATTCAGTGAGGTAACGTGGGTTATAATTACAAAAGCGATGGTGAAGATGATAATGGCGGTCTTGTGCCAGGTTCTTCTGAGAAGCTTTCGAATATGGGGTTTGTTTTCAAGCATAGTGTCGAAGATGATTTTGATGAGACAATCAAATGGGCTCAATCTTATGGCCTATTTAAATAGATCCAGTTAGATAAATCATTTTGTTGGACTAATACAATTTTTGAAATAATTTTCCAGTCTTTAATCAAATTTTCAAATCAGCTTTTAATCTGATAGAATCTGATATGATAGAATATTGAAATAGATTAATTCTGTGGTACTTTAGGAAATTATTTTGCTATCTTTATCAAAATTAAAAAATATTTATATAACAAAAATTCTGAAATATATTCATATGGAATGCACATGGTTGAAAATTAGGCTGAGAAATTTTAATTCTTGTTACCATATCTTACTTTTTTGGGGTTGGACTTAGAAGAGCGGATCATCAAGATCAACCTCACTGCAATACATGTAAAGCCTAGATTCAATATATGGTCGTTGTATGTAGTTAGGGTTAAATGCATCTTAATTAGCTTTTCAAACTAGCTTCACTTAACTAAGTGGCCTGCTTCCGTGTTACGGCGTCGTGGTCTGTCATCGCTAATTTATGCCGCGTGGAGAAGCCGGTGAGCGGGTTTGTTGGCTGAGTGGATTGTTAGCGGTGGCTCCATCTGTAGCGTCCATAACCCTGAGTACCAGGTTTTTTGAAGTTAACTTCTTCTTGCCATCAAGCCTGAGCCCGACAACGTGCGAAGGAACAGAACAATGGTGCGGTGCAGAGCTTTTGTGAAGTTTGTTGCAGATTGTTTGCTGCAGGTTCGTTCTTTTTATTGATCAATCTGACTTAGAAATTATTCATATTACTGTTAATTTCAAGGACCGAACCGAGAGCAGGATATGTCTGCGGTAGCAAAATGGCACGAGGTATTCAACTACGAACGCAAGCAGAATCTTTGCACCTCCGATGGCTCCATCTTCGACGTTTGTTTTCATCCTCTGTGGAACCGTCGTCATAGCCTTCAGAGGTACGCTGACGGGACAAAAACTGGGGCCCCATAATCTTGTGCCCTCTACAAATGTGTTTATCTATTGCACTTTTCCTTGGAAATTCAATGCAGGCAACGGGATGTATAAATAATAATATTAATATACAGGAAAACTCGATAAGGAAATCGCAGAGGTTAATATTTTATTGTGGGTACTCTTTACATTGTTTAAGAGGAAAAACTTCCAGGACGATATCATTAAAAGGGAATACTCTAACCATATTACTGGAGGCTGTTTTTTCCCCTACTACTTAATTTTTATTTGTAGTTTTATCCCTACAATTAGTCGTCACTAGTATGGTAAACAGGGTAATCTATACATATCCAGACATGCCATTAAATCCTGTTAATATATAAGAACGTGTAAATTAACAAAAGCTAGTTACCAAACTCAAGTAATGAAGGGTTGTCCTGGGTTATCCTTAACTGAACTAGAAGGTAAAGCCCTGAAAGATTTACCTGAGCTCATGCAAAAGGCCTAAAAGGTAAAGCTAGTAAGGTCCAGGTCATATCTAGGCTCCTAGTCTTCTCTAAGGAAAACATAGGCCTCCCTAACAAAATGATACCTCAACAAATTTTTATCTACACTATAAGGTGGACATAAAAACTCAACCTTTCAATTGTAATTGCATACCTTTCCCATAATAGACATCAACTAAAGGCACTCTAGCATGCTGCAAAATCAGACCCACCTCCACCTAATTCGTCAATCTGCAAGAGACCAGAGATAGTAAGTAGTCATCAAGTTACAGTTGATAAATACAAATACTTGATAAATACAAATCAATCCCTTACAATGTACACTTTCAAGTTACAACCGTGATTCTGATTTTGTTATGACTATCATGCCTACACTCAAAATCCAAGCATATTAATCAAACTTGCCTTTATTCGAGTGCTTGTTGCAGCCCAAGACTGATGAACAGTTTTGTAGTTTGAATCTAGGTCAGATGCATGAGCAGACACCACGGAAAGAATATTCACACGATATTCGGTTCAATTGCTTTATTTAGGTGGCTAAAAAGCAAATAAATGTACAATAGGCATTTGTAGCAATCATGATCACACTAATAAAAAAATATTTAAACATGCCACTATAATTATTCATGAAATTTTCATAATGCCAACACGGTTTCATGTTCTTTAATTTTCCAAGGTATAAAGCTAGACATTAACACGGTTTCATGTAGAGTTTTCTTCTTGTTCTTCTCAATCGAAAAACTGAGGTATGGGTTCGTTTGAGATTCAATGTTACAAATGTCACAATTTTGGACATATAGCACATGATTGCAGAAGCATCATGATGTGGCATCCTAAGCAAATCAAGGAAGAAAAATCATCGACCAGAAATGAACGAAAGCACTTCAACCCTAATAGGATATTCCATGAGCATTCTTCATTTATGGCTAATTACTACATCAAGCCTCAACAAATTATCGAATCTCAGAAAGTAGTAGAACCTATTAATCAATGGAAGCCAAAACCAACAAATTAAAATGCGGTACCTAGTCCTAGAATAATTGGCACATTCACTGATTAGCAACAATACATTTGAAGTTAGCAGGTTAGCTTCCCGAGCTACAAAATCAACTTCTCCATCTGCAAAATCAACTTCTGAAGACTCATCATCCAAATTGCAGAAAATATGAAAGAGTTGAAAGTTAGGGATGAGCAGCATGTAGTCATACCAAATCATTTTCAAGGTTTTGAGGTAGAACATACAGGTCTTAGTTTTAGAAGCTTTGATGCTAGTTACAGTGCAACATATGACAATGATAATGGCAGTGACAAGAGTTCCATTCCACTTCCCAAAGAGTTTCAAGTAGCCATATATAAACCATGCAAAGAAACATTGGCACTTGTAACAATCCATGGTATTTGAAGTTGATCAGGAATGTTTTGAAACCATCAGTATACTTATTTCAAGAAGTTGGATTTATGTGAAGGAGTTAAAATGGTTAATATCTTATACATATAATATTGGGGTGTCAATGTTCAATATGAGACAATATGATTGGTCTTCTAAAGTTAGCTTACAAAGCTGCATGGACCTAGGTGTCCCTAATAAAATATCTCTCCTCGGATGAGAGTATGGCATCTGGATTTGACTGTACCATGACTAAGAACATATCTGAGTCAGTTTCTGATGCTTGTGAAAAAGTGTTGTTTTAGATGATGCACTGAAGTAGGACTAGAAAAGAAGCAAGAGAAAGTATCCTAGATTGTCTCTTTCATTGGACCAAAGTTGATACACAGTTATCCAGTTCAAATAATATACATTCCCTTGTGAAGCATTGAATCAAGATAGTTTGTGAATATTACAAGGAGACTGAAATAGATGAAGAATTCATGCAAAGTCTCACACTTTACAAGTTTTTGGCCAGAACTGGTTGTTCTTTTCTAATGGGGACATTAGGAATACGCTTAGAAGAGGAGCTCCTGGCTTATTCTAAAATAGAAACTGAACTTTCAAGGTTTATGCATAAAGGAATTGTGGAATGATGTGTATCTTACCAAGGAATTTGCATTAGATAGATCAATAGTTCTCTTGGAGAAGACAAAGATGTATAGGATGAAGGTATTAAATTGTAACTCAATCTAGTTTCTCAAGGTCAAAAATTTGAGGTGGAAGGAAGGTAAAACATGGGTGTTTCACAAATCCCAGCAACATTAAAATCTTCTCAAATACATACTTCATCCTTTGGAAGCCGCCTTGCCCATGCGAGCTGGCCATCTCAAGCAGTTGGTGCCAGATGCAAGTCATGGGTGACTTTTGTGGAATAGATACCCCAACCCGTGGTTTCTTAGCCAAACAGATCCTTCTAGTGTTCTAAGTCAACTATAATGCATTGTATAGTCCCTGATTAAATGTCACGTTTGTCACACAATGATATTAGGAAACATCTTGTCAAAAGAAATGTTCCCTTCCATAATATAAATGGACTTTGCCTCAAAAATGAATAAATCAAGTCTTCAGCATGTTTTGTTTATTTACCTGCAAATCACATTAGGAAGAATGAATGATAGGAAAGGATCTTGAAATTGTGCCTCTGGAGCAATATCTCTTACATGGACCAACTTTAAAAGGTTTTTTCGCATCACCTGCAGCAAAAGCAGGAGTTCAGTTTCTAATAGCTGTATTGCATACCTGAAAGGCTGTCAAAATTTTCAGCATTTTTTTCTATAGATAGAAATAACCTTCTTACTCATCTGCATCCATGTTAACATAACTGTACATGAGCATTGAAATTGTAATTATAACAATAAAATTCAGACCCTAAGTTGTGCTTAAAGGATTTAGAAAACAGTTAATGAACAAAATGACTATTGCCAGAAACTTTTCATAGTAATGCTAGTAGGTAAATAATAGAGTTGACAGTGCATGCCTTGTTATTAGATGTAGTTAATGTGGTATTCCACATCCAACCCACAAGAGCATTCTTCGTCTCCTTTAGTGCTCCACTAACATCCAAATGAAATGTTATGGAATCCAACCAGCAAAATAAAAGTGATAGAAATGGATCTTACTCTCCTTTTGTTGTTAGTTGAATAACATAACCTAAATTTGATAGAGGTATATTATGAATGACCTTGATGGATTTAAAGGAAAGGGTGTGGAAATCTATTAGAATTAGTTTTAATGTGGATAATAATTTTCATTGATGATTTGATGTGATACTGATAGGTTTTGGAGACACGATCAAATGATAGTTTTGGAAATAATAGTTTTTAGATGTCCATATTCATCGACTACACCTTTTTAGAAGGTGAACAATACCCATGAGAAAACCAATTCTATATTTTGGGCCACTTCATGATTTTTTGAGGCTTTTAGTGTGACAACCTTGAATGCATTTGTAGGTAAATTTCACACAATTACGTTTTATGGTAATTATTTGGCTTCAATTCAATTCTTTTTCATAAAAATAAGGTCATTTGATTATGGAGATGATGGAAATAGAACTAATACTATTGTAAGTGATGTATAATGGCGATGATGTTCATGAAAAAATGGGTGATTAAAAATAGATGTTAAGGATTGGACCCTAATGTGTGAATTTAGGAGCTCTTACTATGGCCAAAATACATAACAAGTTTCCGCCCCTTCAATCCATAGGAGAAAATGAGTATTTGAGTGAGGATTAGGATCAAGTAAAGAGAAAGAATCCAAACTTCGTAAATGGACCATGGATACCCCACCTACAAACAACCAACCATTGGGGTAACATGTATATAATGCAAAATACAAATGATGCAAGCATCCCCATGCTCATAATATTGTCTCAATACAATATGTGATCAAGAGATGAAGGGGTCTAATCAAATTAAATGCATAGCTGTTGTGGACAATACATCATGAAAATGAGGTCCAATAAGGAACCCATTCCAAGTACATAATTGTGGTCCATATCAAATTTGATCTAAAATACATGAGAAGGAATAATGCATCATATCAAGATGAAAAATCATAGCAGATGAATCCTTGTTGAAAACTATAAGGGGAAAAGATCGAGAAGAAGTCATATAATGAGAACCTTCTCATAGGTGGCTCAAAAAATATAAGAGAGAGTCAAATAGGTATAGGGAAATATAATTAAAATTGTGTCACTATCACCAACACAACCCAGACATCATAGGAAATTATGAACTAAAGGGCTTCCAACATAGCCTCAAGGGCAAGAGGGATTCATCAATGTATGGGAGATTTGATCAATTTGGGATAAAAAACCACAAAACTATATGATTCTCAATGATGCAATAATATGTTGGATTCAAGAACATGAGAACCAATGAGGCAAAAATGAGGTCTCCCTTTTGCAGGTCCAAGTTAACTTATCGACAATGGAAATGGGGCAAAGGTACATAATGCCTCAAGACCTATCCTCTAGAATAAATGTGTTGAAGTCAATAGAATGAAGTATGCTAAAAAAATCAATGAGGTGGTTGTTGTTTATTAGCATGAGGATTGATACAAGGATATGAGAGAAACTATGACTAATACACAAGGGGAAATGGAGGGTCAAAGAGTAATGGACTCAATACTTCTTCTATTCAAAATACGAAGGCATGGATGATTTGGTAGCATATGTATGACTCATGATGACATTAGAGGAGGAATATAAAGGGGTAACCAGGGGAAGACATTGTAATGGGTAATACTCGTGGAATTTAAGGGGTTCCAAGGTATTAATTCTCTACTATCAAGAAAAGTGAATGCAAGGGTGGATGGGCTAGGCCACTTACCCAAATAGAGTAGGGGTACTATAGGCATAAATATAGTTCAAAACATAGGTTTAATGAATAACATGTTTGCACAGGGAAGTCACCTATGGGATGACTTGAAGAAATATACATGTAGGGATGTCACATAAAGAGAAAAATTGTCATCCTAGTGAAATGTGTACCTGCAAACATGGAAATAATACCAAAGCATAAAATTTCAATTGGAAATATAACAAATAGTGCAAACACTCTATAAGATAGGAAGAAGGCCTAAATTGCATGCATTGGAACAATAATAGGGGAATAGGGGATTTATGAAAAAGTTCTCAATCAAAAGATGATAACGATTTGAAAGAGAATAACATAGAACAAGGAGTCTAACGCTATAAATGGCATGCCAAATAGAGTTCGAATGTGGCCATATGGAATGAAAGAAAAATAAAAGAAACACTATAAGTGACATGAATCCCATGAAATCATAAATCATTGTCACTGTTCACTGTTTGAGTAGCTTCTGGGAACTAAGCTTCCAAATGCTTATATATTCTATTCCAACATTTAGTTAATAATTTTGTGACTTACAAGTTGGTTTTCTCTCACTAATATTCATTATCATTCATTTTCATTTCTAGTTTAGATATTATACGAATCATGTTAGGATTTGGAAGAAAGCCACCAATTGTCATAGTTTTTGGGTGATTTTCTAAGATGCATTCATGAAAAATATCTTGATAGGTGTGACACATGAACATATATAAAATGCTATTTCATTGTGTGATAGTTGTCATAAGAAAATTTTCAAAGTGTTTGTATTATTTCTTGAAACATTTGTGTGCAATGTTTGTAGGTTTTCATATTGAAAAAATGTGATATTGACCAACACATTTTTGCAAAAAAATATGCATTGACCAGATAATTGTTTTGGAAAAAATATAGCCATGAGGTTGAAATGGTGAGAGAGATAGTTCTTGATCCTTTCGGATTAGATCCAAGGGAGTTCATATGTGTTAGGAAATATCACACAATATAAGCTTCTCGAGTTCCTTGAGCAACCACTAATGCAAGTAGGTAGTCTTCTATTGATGAAGATTGTCTAGTACTCGGATGTAGACATGGGGAATTTATTATGTAAGGTAATTAGATAGATTTCACCATTTATCTTGTATATTTCATGATTGTATTATTTATGTCTGGAGTGGTAGGTGATATACAGTTAGTCCAACCATGTGATATGCCAATGGAGGACTTTCTAAAGGCCCAATGCATTGAGGGAATCATATTTCATTACTCTTCCATTCACATGGAGGATATAGATCACCTAGAGAATAATGTAGTGGTGCAAAGATTTCTTTGAATGATTGGGTCTAAAAAACCCCACAATATTATAGGTAATTAGATGATGACTATGGAGAAGGTTCTAGGGGCACAATGATTGTGGTGTAATGACAATTGTTCTAATGTAGAAAAGAACTTGGTTGGGAATTAACTTTTGACTAATCTATATGAAACTAGAGTTTGAAGAGGGTGTTGATATTATGGATCGACCATGTATTTTGGGATGCAAGAGCAATGGATCCTCATATGAAATGATGGAGGAATCCGATATTAAGGGGAAGGGGAAATACTAGCTACCTATGGTGACTTATTTTCCAAGTGGTGCTAGCTCATCGTTGTGATTGAGGATTACCCATACGCAAAGATTTACTGTAGTGTATACCTAGATCTACCAAAACCATTGGGCCATGCTTGGGGTCCTAAGCATATCTATTACTGGATATTAATTTTTTTAGTTGTGTTTACATACTAGCATATATGATATCTAGATTACTTTATATGATACTTGTTACTAATGATACTCCTCTCATGTGCGTGGATATGTTTGATTGATCTCTATTGCAGGACACTAGAGATATCAGGGTTGGGTCGAATATGTTGATCTTTCCCCTCATATTAGAGGCATTGATGGGGAGAAGATGTAGTCCTAGCAGGTCTCCAACAAAATATTGAGTAGTTACTAGTTGATGTGTTGGATGATAGACGGTAGGACCTAGTCAAGGAGTTGATTTCCATCTGCTTCTAGGATCTATCAAAGTAGTGGTCAATCTTGCGTAGGATTACCAAATTATCTCAATCCATATGAGATATGATGAGAGGGGATGTCCCCCATATGATAGGACCATATAGTTATGGTGAGGATAGTGATATGGGAGATGACTTAGATGATGATGTTTAGGTAGTTAGTTGAATTTTCCCCATGTTGTGATGAATACAATTATCTAACAAGATGACTAGCTTGCAAATATTTTCTAAATAGTTGAGGATTGTTGGGGTGTGTGAGCCATCTCAAAGAAAACACCTAATATTTAATTATCGACCGAGGTTGGTAATATTAGAGTTGAGGCAAAGTATATGCTAAGGTAGAATGGCACCTAAGATTTTCGGCTTGTCACACGTGAAGAATATTTAATAAATAAAAGATTGAAAGATCTTTCAAAATGAAAAACCAAGTCAAACTTCAGAAAAAGCAGATTCTAATCTAAGAATTAGAAAAACAACTATAAATAAATTATAAACCTATCTATGAAATGGATTAATTTGATGATAAATTACATAAGCAAAAAACTATGCTAATCAAAGCAAATTACAAACTATTTAATAATTTCAACAACTAATTCAAGAAAAACATCTATTCCCATGTAACAGGAACTAGAGTGAATGTATCGTAATGGCTTTCAAATGTAATAGCAAAAAAAATGGAAGTAAATCTAATCTAACTTCAACAAAGAGATGTAAACTACAAAGAGACCAATTATAGTTAACTTTAAACATGCTGATCTATCTACTATCCATGAGTAGAATATTGCGATACAAATGAAAACTAGAAGCAAGTAGAAAACCTAATAAAGATATTTACTTCTGAACTTGATTTGGAAGCAAGTAGAAAACTTGATAAATATACTTATATAAAAGCAAGTAGAAAACTTGATAAAGATATTAATTTCCAAATCCAAATTCTATTCCATGAACATCTTCATTATCTATCTAAATAAGAAACTGATCCTAATCTTAATGAAGGAAACTATCAAAACTAAAATACTTGGAGAATGAAATTATTAATTCTAATCTAACTAAGTCTTAAGAGCATGTAATAAACTAGACTAGGACTAAGACTGATAAGTTCTGAAATAGAAACATATTAGCAAATTAAATATGAAAGACATAATTTAAAAGGAAGTTAAAGCAAACTAAGAATGATAACAAGACTTGAATTAAAACTTTATGGAATGTAAAAAAAGGGCCTAATTATGGTTAAGAATACTAATTAAGAGCAGGAAAGATTGCAGTTAAGAAAACTAAGAAACTGAATTCAAAGGAGCATAAAAACAGTGCAGAAACAATGAATTGAAAATCTGAATGACGATCCGGATGAATGTCCGAATGACAGTCTGGATGAGGAAAAATGAGTTAAACTAAGGAAAAGAGTAGTTTTGATTATCTTAACGTCAGCTGGCGAATGTAGATGAACCTACAATGCAAAGAAATTAGTGATAAGACTTGTTGAGAAGCTACGATAATAGAGAGCAATCTATTCTAATCATTGTTGGAGAGATAAACTATTCCTATGATATGGTAAAGCAAGATTGAGATGAGAGATAGAATTAACCTACAGCTACAGAGAAGAGGCTAATGAAACTAATTCTAATTGTAAACTAAGCTAGAAACAACAACTAACTAACTCTATCTAATTTGCAGAAGATTAGAGAACAAACTATCTAATTACCAAAGACTGAAATTAAACTATCAAAGCTATACTTTGGTCAACCATTTACTAATTCTGTAAACACAAACTATGTTAGCAGCACGATATAAATTACAGAGAAGAAAGAAATATCATGTACAAAAAAACGAAGTTAATTACATATATAGGAAAATAAACTAACTATTTGCATAAAAGAAAATGCAGAAAACAAAAACAAAACCTCGGTTGATGAGGGGCCCTTCCCAACAATCAGAGATGGAAAACTAAATTGATTGAGTTACTCAAAACATCAACAAACTGGCTCCAAAGTAAAGAACAAAATCATGGCTCCAAAGTAAAACATGATGTTGGACAATTCATAATCTTCACTACAAAGGTTGAAGCTCAAATTATTTTCTTTTAAATTGTCATTTGACTCATCAAAACTATGATGATTTATGAATTTTTCTTTTATAGTTTTTTAAGCAACACAAAATGAAATTATAATGCAAACCAAATAATTTCTTATATTTTTTATGGTTTAATAAATCAAAATGACTCTCCATATCTATTAATAATCATCGTAATCATATAAAAAAAATATAGGAAAAATAACATACTTTAATAAACTTTTTATACTCTTTCAGAATTATAAATATTAGATTTGATAAATCTTTAAAAATAGTGAAGATGTGAATAGATAATAATTTTAAATGTGATCCAAGATAGATGGAGATTAGACTTATACGATTTCGACTCTAGATAAATATCTTAGAAATAGTAAAGATGTGAATAGTTAATAATTTTGAATGTGATTTAGATTTGATATTTTTTTGAAAATGATAAATATCTTATTAGATAACTTTGATTGTGATTGTGATGTTCGACAATTTATAATCTTTGTGACAATATAAAGGTTGAAGATGGAAATTATTTTCTTTTCACTCTTCAAATCTATGATAATTTAAGAATTTTTTTTAATAATTTTTCAAACAATACAAAAATAAAATTATAATACTTGTTTTAAATGTGATTTAGATTTGATAATTTTTTGAAAATGATAAATATCTTATTAGATAAATTTGATTGCGATTGTGATATTGGACAATTTATAATATTTGTGACACTGTAAAGGTTGAGGTTGAAGATGATTTTTTTTTTTTTAAATTTTCTTTTCACTCTTTAAAACTATGATGATTTAAGAATTTTTTTTAATAATTTTTGAAACAATATAAAAATAATATTATAATACAAATCAAATAATTAGTTTATCTTTTACTAAATCAGAATGAATCTTCATATTAATGAATTATGATAATTATATTAAAAATAACATACTTTAATAAACTTTTTATGCTCTTTCAAAATTATGAATATTAGATTTGATAAATGTTTGAAAATAATAATAAGTTTATCATAATCATATTAAAAATAACATACTTTAATAAACTTTTTATGCTCTTTCAAAATTATGAATATTAGATTTGATAAATTTTTAAAAATGATAAATAACTTATTAGATAAGTTTGATTGTTATGTTTAGTAATAATGTTAGGATTTTACTTCTTGTCTTAGTTTGAATGAACCACTTTGAAAGTGACTTAGATTTGATAGATCTTAGTTTGACTGTTATGTTTAGTAATAATGTCAGGATTTTACTTCTTGCCTTAGTTTGAATGAACCACTTTGAAAGTGACTTAGATTTGATAGATGTTTGAACTTTGACAATGATAAAATAGGCAACCTTGAATGCATTGTTTAGAATGCATTGTTTAGAGATAGATTTTGGATTATCTATATATATGTATAATATTGAAATTTTAATTTTGAATATGATGTTTAGGAATATAATTTGTAATGTATTGTTTATTCCATTAAGAAATGTCATATATTATGACATCTTTGAAAATAATGCAAATGTAGTTTGATAAAAAGTCTTTTACTTTCCATTTGATCCTAAAAAATTATGGTGTATTGGTATATTTTGTGTGGTTCAGAACTTGAGGGTTTCGTGATAAATACGTGTGGACCTCGCAGGCCCTCGCCAAATATGGACAAGCCGTGTAATGTTTTGTATCGTTTAGGGTTTAGTCAATACTACGTCATTTTCCAATTTTTATATCTGACCTTTTGCAATCTAAAAATTTCGTAGAGACCTTCCCAATTAATTAAAAGTGTTTGATATTGACCAAATTACGTTCGAAAGAGGTGAATAGACGTTGGTATCAAGTGTTTGATTTAGTCACCCAATTACGTGGAAAAGAGGTGAGTGGTTGGGTGAGATTTGATATTTAAGCACTGAGCCTCTATTTGTGTAACCTGCATCTCAATAACATATTCACTGCATAGCGCCCGAGCAGATATGCAAAGCCAGGAAGGTGGAGTCGGCATGAAGGTGTGCGTTACAGGAGCAGGAGGGTATATCGGATCATGGCTTGTCAAGCTTCTTCTCCAACG
Source organism: Larix kaempferi (assembly GCA_027924585.1). Taxonomy (NCBI): domain Eukaryota; kingdom Viridiplantae; phylum Streptophyta; class Pinopsida; order Pinales; family Pinaceae; genus Larix; species Larix kaempferi. The sequence goes on along the minus strand of BSBM01000994.1, from coordinate 18,827,329 downwards.
AGGCTACACTGTCCACGCCACCCTCAGAAACCCAAGTATGTATTAATTTACTCTTATATTGTAACTTCTTGCCCTTATTAATATGTTTATTTTACAGTTACAGTACTCATTGGATAAAAAATTAGCAGTGGGCTAATCTAATATTCCCATACCTGCAGAAAACGAGGCACAAACTGGGCCTATGCTGTCCCTGCCTGGGGCTGCAGAGAGACTGAAGCTCTTCCAAGCAGAATTAAGCGAAGAGGGTTCCTTCGATTCTGCGGTGGAGGGCTGTGAAGGAGTGTTTCATGTGGCCAGTCCTATGGACTTTTCCAAGACTTCTGAGGTATTTATGAAGCATAAATTTATCTTAACCTTTTATTTGTGATGTATAGAAAGCATTAAAAACAATTCAAAAGTAAACAGAGATGGATCTTTATAGATTTTTGTTAGTCTCCTTGCCACATAATCTTAAAAGAAAGTAGAAATTGTGGAACAGGATGATTTTGTTCAGCCTGCTTTACAAGGAGTATTGAATGTGTTGAAGTCCTGCTCGCGTGCTAAATCGGTGAAGCGCGTGGTTTATACTTCGTCGGTGGCAGCAGCCTGTCCGGTGAATGACGAAGGGGGGTCTTATCAGTGGCTCCTCTCTGGACGAGTCAATATGGACTCCTGTGGATTTCATGAGAAGGAAAGCCGAACCTTCTAATGTATGTATACAACATATAATAGTGTGAGTAGAATAATTTAATTTGTATCTCAGATATGGCATAACAATAAAGGTCGTGATTATTATGTGTGTAGTTTTATTGCCTGTCCAAGACTTTGGCTGAAAAAACAGCGATTGATTATGGGTTAAATAGTGACCAAATGGACGTCGGGACAATTGGACCGGGTTACGTGGCTGGAAGAGGGATTATTTCATCATTTCCGTATTCATGCGGTGAAATATTAAGCCCCATTACAGGTATTATATATATCAGTTTTTTAGTTCTCCATGAATAGACAGAAGGGTAATGATAGTTCACTTTTGATTGAGTTTGACGACAGGGTTTGGCTGATCTATTTGGGCACATACAGATCTAATTAATTGGTTTAGTTTAAAACACAAATGACAACTTCTTGAAAATGTTGCAGGAAATTATGAAGTGCTCAAGAAGAATGAGTCGTCGCTGGGATCAATACCATTAGTTCACATTGATGATTTATGTGAGGCTCATATATTTTTGATGGAGCAACCAAATGTACAAGGTCGACATATTTGTTGTGTTTCCTCTTTCACTGTTTATGAGCTAGCAAACTTCATTCATGAACGCTATCCACATTTGACTTTACAATTCAAGTAAGTAATATTTTGCCATCATTGTGGATCCCTGTCTAGGTATATAATAATTATGTAATTATATTGATTAACTGAGGTAACTTGGTTTATCATTACAGAAGCGATGGCGAAGATGATAATGGCGTTCTTGTGCCAGCTTCTTCCAAGAAGCTTCTGAATATGGGGTTTTCTTACAAGCACGGCGTGGAAGACATTTATGATGAGACAATCAAATGGGCTCAATCTTGTGGACTACTGAAATAGATCCAGTTAGATAAATGTATTTGTTGGACTATTACAATTTCTGAAATAATTTTTTTTTCTTCAAACTTCCAAATAAGCTTAATCTGATGGAATATTCAAATAGATTCCTGTGGTAACTATTATGTCTTCAAACAATTTTGCTATGTTTACTCAAAATTTTAAATAAATCTTCACTGTTTCTCAGCTAGTAGACTTCATTCATAAACGCTATCCACATTTCACTTTACAATACAAGTAAAGTAATATTTTGCCATTGGCTGCATCTCTGTCTATTTATATTTTGATGTAATTATATCGATTCAGTGAGGTAACTTGGGTTATAATTACAAAAGCGATTGTGAAGATGATAATGGCGTTCTTGTGCCAGCTTCTTCTAAGAAGCTTTCCAATATTGGGTTTGTTTTCAAGGGAAAAGGGAACAACCCGCTTAGTAAATGATTAATATTATTTTTTTTTCTTTGCTTCAGAGCTGAGCTTCACACTTCATACAAATTACTTTTGCATAAGTTTCTTTTTAATTTTACCAAGGTTAATTACTCAAAATACATTATTTTGCATGAGCTTCACATTTCATACAAATTACTTTTGCATAAGCTTCTTTTAACTTTACCAAGGTTAATTGGGTAAATGTTAACTTGGTATACTCACCACTATGAAATACTTGGAATCTTGATTTGATTTGAGCGTAAATGTAAACAACATTTACACAAGTCACAAGTCAATATGAAGTAGATATAAAACATAATAACTTTGCGGCACTTATAGAGAGATAAGATTTACTTCAATTTTTCACAATTTTACAGAGGTTGGGCTCTTCATACATTTCACACTATAAGCTTCTCCTCCTTTCACTCTTCTTCCCTCACATACATCTCTATCTTTATCTCTACTCTCTAATCATGTGTGAGTTATTATATTCCAACAGTTTTCAAGCATGGTGTCAAAGATAATTTTGATGAGAACCAAATGGGCTCAATCTTATGCACTATTGAAATAGATCCACTTAGATAAATCTTTTTGTTGGACTAATACAATTTTTGAAATAATTTGCCATAGATCCAGTTAGATAAATCGTTTTGTTGGACTAATACAATTTTTGAAATAATTTGCCAATCTTTAATCAAATTTTCAAATCAGCTTAATCTGATGGAATATTGAAATAGATTTATGTGCTACTCTCTGAAATAATTTTGCTATCTTTGATAAAAATAAAAATAAAAATTCTAGAATATATTTATATCGAAAAAATTCTAAAATATATTCATATGAAATGGACATGGTTGAAGATTAGACGGAGAAAATTCAATTCATGTTATATACATTCACAAATTTCATTTATCAATAAAATTTATTTATAATTTTTATAACTAAATATATATTATTAATTAAAACAACACCATTTCATCTGTGAATTTGCCCTATCAATGTGCATTCGATACAGAAGTCAACTTCCGAAGAAGAAATATGAGTCTACATAACGTAAGAAATAGAGTAATAATCTATTAGGAATAGAATATTTCTCGTTGAAAGAAAAGGCCATGTGCGATTTTTTTAATGTTATATATTGTTTCTTTATTTTAAAACAAATAAAAAATATTATTTAAGAAATAGATAGATTATATTAAATAAAAAATATTATTTAAGAAATGGAAAAATTATATACAGAAAATTTTCATTTTGAGATGGGGAATATAGTTGTTAATTCAATGAATCAATCGAATATTTACTTTTTAAGAAAGTGAAAATAGTCGTTAACTCAATGAATCAATATAGAATATTTGCTTTTAAGACTGAAAATAGTTGTTAACTCAATGAATCAATTAGATACCATGATTATTTGGAATGGTTGAACTTTCAAAATATAAAAAAATGAATGAAGGTTTAAGTTGACTTGGAATGTTTTCTAAATAATTGGGGAATCTCAATAATTAGAATGTTTGGAATTTAAAGAATGCAAAAACTTTCTTTAAGCCAGAGAAATTAAAAACTCCTAAATTTAAAATAAATGAATATCATTATATAAATAACTTTATTAGAACCAAATTATATGTTAATTAAATCCAATTTTATAGTATTTCAATCTCTTTATGTGTTTAAAAGTTTAATATATTATTACCTCCTTTGTACGAAAATATAATGATCAATTTAATATATTAAAAATAAATATATAGTTAAAACTTTTACAAGTGCAAAATATTAAATTTTAATTTAGTTATTTTAATTTTAAATATTATGATTATTTCAAATGTGATTGGTTTTACTGGTTCTCAACTTTGGGGGTGGAGGCGGGGTTCATGAATTTTTAATTTTCAATTTTCAATAAATAAGTGGCCTGATTGATTCTGGCATTGACTACAATCTCAACGCTTCACTATATCATTGTACCATCCCAATGCTTCATCTCCATTCTGAGCTGCTCCAATATATCGTTAAATCGCGGTATTCAAAGGTTGGTCTTATGAGAGAACTATAAAGGTTGATCTTATAATAATGGAGCACTGTAACAAAAAAGTGATCGCTCATGTAATATTATTATGATAATAATTAACTGTATTTGTATTAATGGTTTGCAACTTTGCAGTGGTGTCGCAGGTATTAGGACCAGAGTTGGCGGGTATTAGGGTGATCTCAGAGTTAGCTACCAACCATTCTATCGTCATTGCTACAACAAGCACAAATTTACGATAGGGAAAAGTCTAATTTCGACCAGCATTGGCATGCATACCAGCCAGCGGGGATTACCATCTATAATGATGAGAAACCAGACAAACCTCACAGTAAGCCTAAGGGTATCTTAGAGGCAAAGCAGATATAATGGTATTTGATAGTTTCTTGACTCCTTGGCATATCATTTTAAATTTTGACAAAAAAAGATTTTCTCTTGTTGCATTGAATTATGGTGATAGTCTATACTCTTTCTATTAACACAAACGCCGGGAAAGCTTTAACGTGTATGTCTCAATGCCAGCTTTAACGTGTATGTCTCAATGCCAGTTTTCTGCATTCGTTGGAATGTAGCCTTGTAGGCTATCTATTGTATGTATCCAATATAGGAAGATAGTGTGTGTATCCACTGCAAATTAGTTTTACTGTGGCATGTTTGAATTGATTAAACTCGGGTTGGATGAGTAGGTAGATTAATGTTTTGCATATCTGCAACTTGTGAACCGTATTTACAATAACATCAAATTTGGTATGGTAGCTTTGAAAACTTTGATGCACTTTTTATCATAGTTTCTCGTATTGACATAGATCAAGAACCCTATGGTTACAATCAAGATGTCTATATGCCATCTTCTTTCTTAAAAAAATTGATACATATATTGGGACATCTTCCAAATATTTCTAGCCAATCTATGATTGCTTTGATTTTGTCCGGTTCCACCACAATTCCATCTTTCGAAATTACATGTCCTAAATATTGTACTTTACTAAACTTCGCATAGAGTTTGTGTTTTCTTAAAGTTTGTAGGACCATTCTTAGATGTTCTTCATGTTCTTCTTCACTTTTAGAAGAACATGAAGACAAATTTATCCAAAAATTTGTGTAACACACTGTTCATTAGACACATGAACATTGTCGGACCGTTGGTCAAACCAAACAGTATAACCATGAACTCATAGTGCCCATAACGTGTTCTGAAAGCGGTTTTATAAACATTTTCACCCTTTATTCTTATTTGATGGTACATCCAATTCTTAAATCAATTTTAGAAAACACAGTCGCTCATCGCACTTGATCGAATAAATCATCTATTCGAGGGAGCGGGTATCGAATCTTTATGGTCATCTTGTTTAATTTACGATACTCAATACACAACCTCAATGTGCCATCTTTCTTTTTCACAAAAAGCACATGTGCTCCCCACGGGGACACACTCAATCTAATGTAGTGTTTATCAATTAACTCTTGTAATTGCATTTTTAGTTCTATTAGTTTAGGTTGATTCATTCTATAAGGGTCTTTAGAGACCGGTACCTCACCAGGTACCAATTCGATAGTGAAATCGATATCCCTCTAGCGGGTAAACCAGGAACTTCGTCACGGAACACATCTTTAAACTCTTGAAGGATAGAGTAATATTCTAGATTAGGTTTATTCTTTTCATTAGAGGCTTTTGTAATATGCACAGCAAAAATTTTACAACCTTTTCTAGCACACTTCTTAAGTTGTAATGCAGATACTTTTCTAATTGTACCTTTCTTTGGAATGCCTCTAACCATTCTATGATTACCAGATTCATCAATGCAAGTAAAACTTTTGTCACAACAATTTAAAATTACTCTATGACTTTCAAGCCAATCCATACCAATCAAAATAAGATTATGATCCTAGGGGTAATATGTTCAAATCAGCTTTTGTAACATAACATTCATCTTAAATTCACATGTGGAAATGAAACTTGTCACATTTCTTTTTGTGCATGTGGCTAATTGAACTAACCAAGACTTTTGAAATTCATGTTGCTTCAACTTACAAGCATCTACCAAACTAGGAGATATATAACTTAATGTTGAACCAGAATCAATTAAAATTGAAATAGATCTTTCAGAGATTTTACCTTCTACCTCTATCATGGAGGGTTGAAACTATGCTTGACGATTATCCAAGGTTGTGCTTATCTTTGGAATGCTTCTCACAACTTCTCCAACCATGGCAGCTTCTCTGACTGCATGAATACTTCGGTTGTCATTCTTATGTGAACAGTCCGTGTAGAAATGGCTTTCTCCACATCCCCAACATTTAAAGGTTCTCTTTTTATTTCTTCATTTTTCTTATATCCAGTGTTATCTTTAAATTCAGTTTTGGTTGGTTGACTTCTGTTAAAATTATTTTTGGGGAAGTTTCTCTTTTTGTTGAATGGTTTGAATTCTCTTCTTTTAAAATCTTGCCCTTCCCTCTCCTTAAATGTTTTTGGGTTATCTTGTCTATGTTTAGCTTGATCATAAGCTAGTTTAGCTTTTCTCATGGCTTCATAAAGTGTTTTAAGGTTATCAAATTCCAATCTATCTTTGTAGAAGTTAGGTAAACAACCAAGGAACCTTTCTATTTTAGAATTTTCCTCGGTGAGGTAGGGTACATATATTAATAAGGACGGGAATTTAGTGCATACGTCATGCATCGACATTTGCACCAATCTTAGTTCATAACATTCTTTAGATTTACCCTCATAATAATATTCAGACAAATACTCTTTTTTAAACATCTTTTTAAACCAACACCAAGTAACTTTGCGGTCATTAATCCCCTTAGCTTTCTTTAAGTCTTTCCAACAGATCTCATATTTCCCAACCAAGTTAAAAATAGCCATTTTTGCTTTCATTGAATTAGAGTAGTTATACATGGTGAAATACTTTTTCATACCAGATAGCCATGCTTTGGCTTCCTCTCCTTTCTTGATTTCCATGTCAAATATGGGAGGTTTAATATTTTTAAATTCATTGGATATCTCATCCCTACGTCTCTTTTTCCTCCCTCGTCTATATTCATCATCGCTGCTAGAGTTGTCCAACTCACTGCCAGCAGAGCTATCATTGGAAAAAGTTTCGGATGAGGAATCCATTCTTTTATTTTTATATTTTCTTTTTATCCCCACATGACCCGTGGCTTTAGAAAATTTAGTTAGTTTTTGTAATAGGGCTTCATTTACATCCTCTTGGGTCTGCATCACCCGTTCATGTTCTAGTTTAAAATTTTGTAAATCAATTTGAAGTTCTCTTAGAGTTTGCAAAATTTCCTCTTGATTATCATTCATCATTTTATTATGTTGTTCTTCTTGAGTTAATTCGACATTAATGGGAGTGGAAGATCTTTCTTCGGCCATTTCTCAATTATAACAAGAACTTATCACAATCTAACCAAAGAAAACACAACTATCACTTGGTGAGAAATTCATATAATATAAATAAACATCAATGATGAGCTCCATTAAGTCCTAGTGTAGGAACCTAGAGCTTTGATACCATACTGTCATACACCTATAATTTATTTCTACCAAAATAAATAAAAAATACAATCAATTACTCTCTTCTTTTAAATTTGTTATCATATAGAAGCGAGTAGATATATAATAATTATAAAATGAAAATATATTTAAAAATGCTTAACAATATTTAAGTATTATCTCTCCAAGGATATTTCCTTTCTTTTCCAAAACACTTTTTCAACTAAGAATTTCACAACCTTCCTTATTTCCCTTTAATGCAAACATCTACATAAACTAAAAAGAAACTTTTATTTTACTAAACATCTACATAAACTAAAAAGAAACTTTTATTTTACTACAGATATCATAAATATAGTTTGCACATCGTCAAATCATATCTCCATTTATTTCTTCCACATATACATCAAACTATAACTCTACGAAAATAAAGTTGGATACGTATAAATTTATGCAATCCATAATTTTTTTCTTAACACCCCTCAATCCTAAGTTTATCACTCATCCGTTACCAAACATGTTTTAAAACAAATAATTTTGAACCTTGACTTTTTAATTATTCTTATCAAATATATTTAAACCATACATTTGATTCCATATTCAATAATATAATGATACAATGAATTTAAACCACATATTCAAATAATAAACTTAAACATTATTTTCAAACGATATATTCTATATTTATCAATATAATTAAACAATCTATATTTTTAATTCCATATTTCAACAATATATTCAGCAATAATTTTAACCCATATAATTAAACAATTTATTTATTTATTTATTTTTAACAAAAGCGGGTAAAATTGATTGAAAAAATGATAAAAGAACAGGCTGTGGCGGAAGCCAACCAGCTTGTTACAACGTTCAGAAATAGAAGGATATTCAAATTGTGGTTCTATCTATGCTTCAGAGTATTGTTGTTTCTAGCAACTCCAGAAATAAAACCAAATTGCAGATGCTGATGCTCCATGCATCAGACGCTTGATGCTCCAGGAGTCTTATGCGAGAGGGTAAAGATCTGATTCTTCAAATTTAAGAAGGAAGTGACGTGTCGTCTTGCCACATATTGGATGCCTTTAAGAGCCAAACTACGAGCAGCTCAAACTGCATTGGGTCATAGTAGTTTATGAAGTTTGAGAGGACAAAATAGAGCATTGAGAAATCTGAAGTTGGCCAGAATTGGACAGGGAACGGTGTTCTCCCTGTAGTTGCTAAGTGCTTCAAGAAGCTTTCATCTCAGATACTAGATTCTTGTGTCTATTTCGAGCTCCAAAGTGATTGAACTGTTCCAAGTTTCTGCATCAGCGAAAAGAAGAAATTAGGAGATGTGGTGTTGGTCGGTTTCTCCATTGGAGAATTCGATTCTTCCAGCTTCGAGTCTCGAACCGGCTTTTGCTTCAGCATCTGAATCATAGTTTAATTCACGCAGTATATGGAAGGCTTTGAAGTGGGAGAAAGAGTTGACAATGTGATGGATCCGATCAATGATTCTTTTCAAAGCCAAATTGCTGAACTTAGAGTCAGAGTTGAATGCTTTGACAATTATGAGGGAGTCTCCGAAGACATGTAATTTATCAATTCCCCTATCTTTGGCGATTTGGCATCCTTTTAGTAGATATAGAGCCTCTGCTAGGCTGTTTGAGCAATTACCTAGCCCCCATCTATATTTGATGCTTGGAGTCCCATTTTTAGCTAATAGAACTCCTCCAGCGCCCGCTGCACTAGGATTTTTCATGGATGCACCATCAAAGAGAAGGTTGTGCATATTTTGCATGTTTATCCAGTTATGGAAGTCAGAGTCAGAGAGTCTGATGAGCCAGAATGGCCGGTGATGGACTTGATGGATCAAATTGCTAGGAATTGGTAGTTTAGGTCCAATCCAATTTTGTTCACTGTCACTAAGTTTAGAATCAGAGTTGAAATTGGAGGATCTCATGCATTCGAGGAGAAGGCCTTTGGCTTGTCCAGCGACTTGGATGGGGGAGAGAAAGGTGTCCTGAAAAATGGCTTTGTTTTAGGCAATCCAGATTTTCCAACAGATGAACTTGGGGATGGTGGTCTAGATGTGAAGCCAGTTCTTGGAAGGGGGGGAGGGGTAAGTGGATCTCCAGTTCTTGAAAAGGCGGGTAGTAGTGGTGAAGGTTGGGAAGGTTATGCCCAAGTTATACAACATGTGGCTCTAAACATATTTTCAGAAATGGCAGTCCAAAAAGAGGTGATCGGTCGTTTCAGAGTTGTTGCGGCAGAGTGGGCACCAATGAGGCCCCAGAATTCCTCTTTTGGTGAGGTTTTATCCCATGAGAATATTCCGATGAATGAGGGTCCCGGTAAAGAAATTGATCTTGGGTAACCCAAGGGGGTTCCAAGCAATCTTCCAAATATTATTCCGTGGATTTTCATTTTTATGGAGGGCATTGAAGCCTAGTTTAGTGGCGTAGACACCTTTTGAGCCCCACCCGCGCTCATATTTGTCTAGGAGATGTGTGGGGGCACAGCCTTTCAAATTGTCCATGAGGAGGGTCCTAGCATTTTGTAGATTGGCAGGGAGAGGGAGGTTCCTCCAGCTGCACCAAGTGCCTGCGGTGCTCCATATGCTGAAATCATTCAGCGTATTGATGCCATGTGTTGGAACCAAAGAGCAATATCCTGTAGCTCCTGAAGGTTTTGTAACGGTTCATTTCCCATAATTTTGTCAGAGAAGAGATTGATTTTTATTCCATTACCAGGTACCTAGTAGAGTTGTTAAATGAAAAAATCCCAAGCTGCTTTGCACAAAGTCCATACTAGGGTTCCTTTTGAGATGGGTTTGATGTCGAGGCATCTGAGATTGTTGCAATTGAGATATTTCTTCCTTAGCATATGGCTAACTCGGTTGTGTTTGTTTGTGCAGGATTTGCCAGAGAATTTTGCCACCCATAGCTAAATTTGCTTGAATTGGATCGCGAATTTGGAGGCCTCCCGAGAGCTTTGATTGCTTGATGGCACTCCAGCTTACTAAATGAATTTTGTTGTTGTTATTTTTTCCTCCTGTTCACAGGAAGTCTCTTAGGATTTTACTGATCTGATCGGAGACTCCTTTAGGAGCCAGAAAAATGGAGGATTGGTATATTGGGAGGGTTGATAGCACAACTTTGACCAATATAAATTTACCGGCTTTATTGAGCCAATGACCTCCCCAAATTCTGATTTTGGACTTGATCTTACTGATAGTATCATCCCACATTCCACTACTTGTGCATCTTTGGGTGATTGGGAGAACACTTGTGCATCTTTGGGTGATTGGGAGAACCAAGTAGATGAATTTGTCCCATTGATGATGGACTTTGATTCCAAGGATGGTGCCAATAATTGATGCGGAGGCGTTGCTCAAGTCCCAGCTATAAATAGCGCTTTTGTGAAGATTAATTTTTCCTCCAGAGGCATTGCAATACCGAGTCATATTTCACTTGAAGTTCCGGGCTATGATGGTGGAGGCTCCTCCTAATAAGAGAAAGTCATCAGCAAAAAGGGTGTGGTTGAGATGCAGGGAGTCCAAGGCTAGATTGAGGACACGTAAGGAGCCAGTGAGGAGGTCAGAGTTTAGTTTACGGCTAAGTGAGTCATCCATAAGGATGTAAAGAAAGGAGGATAAGGGACAACCTTGCCGGATTCCGTGGGTGGCATGGAAGAAGTTGGGGGGATGACCATTGATCAAGGGAGCAATCCAGGGCCTTTTTATACAGGCTGAGATCCAACTTATGAAAGTTTTCTCGAACCCGAAATTCTCCATGACTTTGAAGAGAAACAAGTGTTTGACATGGTCGAAGACGTTCGCCATGTCGAGTTTGATTAACATACCTTTTTCTTTCCGGATCTTGCTGGAGTGGATGGCTTCTTGTACGAGGATGACGTTGTCGAGGATTTGTCTTCCTTCCAAAAAACCTCCCTGATTGTCAGAGATGAGTTTGTTGAGAAGGGGCTTCATTTTGTTTGCTAGCATTTTGGAGATGATTTTATATGAAGTGTTTCATAAAGAAATAGGGTGGAACCTGTTGAAGGAGTTGGGGTTCATCTCTTTTGGGATGAGTGCGAGAAAGGTAGAATTGGTACATCCACCGATTTTAGCTTTTGATTGGAATCTCTTGGCCATTCTCATGTAATCAATTTTGATGTAATCCCAGCAAGCTTTGTAAAAATGAATTGAGAAACCGTTTGGGCCAGGCGCTTTGTCATGTTCGAATGACTGAATAGTTTAGATGACTTCATGTTCGGTGAAAGGTTTGAGCAGAGCAGCATTGTCCTCTTGTATGATACTGTTGGGGATGTGCTTGAGGAGGAGTTGCTCAACATCTTGCTCTGCGTTGTCGATCTCAGTGAAGAGTCTGGAAAAATGGTCATATGCTGCAATTGTTATATTCTCATGTCCTTTGACAGTCAGGCCATTGTCAATTTTGATTTCTGAGATGTGGTTCGAGTGCTTCCTGCTTTGCGCTTGCTTGTGAAAAAATGATGTGTTTCTGTCCCTGGCCTTGAGCCAGGTGCTTCGAGATTTGAGTCTCCAAAATTCCTCTTCATTTATAAATGCTTGATAAGCTTTGGACTGACATTCGACCTCTTGCTGAAGTGTGGTGTTGTCGATGGGTTGTTCATCTTGTAAAAATTGGAAGGTTTCTAAGTAGTTGGTCGCCTTCTTTCTGAATGATGAAGGTGGAGGGCAGTTGGACTTGGCCCATTCTTTTAGTGCTTTTTTGGTGTTGTTGAGCTTCTATTCCCAAACATAATTGGGGGAGCCATAGACAGGCACCTTCCAGGATTTATCTAAAATGTCCCAGAAGCTAGCGTGGTCCAGGCATTGGGGGCTAAATTGGAAGGGTATTAGGCCGAGATCTTCATTTTCTTGGATCTGGAGCTGGATTGGCATGTGATCAGACGCTAAATTTGCCATTATTTTAGAGATGATGGTTTGTCCATCCATTAAGAAGCTGCTATGGACAAGGAATCTGTCCAATCGAGCCATAATGTTTCTTGTGCCCAAGCGTTTGTTGGACCAGGTGTACATCCCTCTTATGGGCTTGATATCGAGTAGATCCCGTCTTTGAATGAGGGCCTCTACTTGAGGTCTGAGAGGGTCCCTTCCAATGATGCCTCCTTTCTTTTCGGATGAGGATAGAGTGATATTCATGTCTCCAGCTAAGCTAAGATTTTGTGGAGTGTATGCATCAAGGAAGTCTTCAAGAAAGTTCCAGCACTCCTTCTTTTCAGAGTAGAGATTGGGTACATACATGTTGAAGAGTGCAATCTGCTTGCTGCTCTGGATGTGAGTGAGCTCAGTGTAGAGCCAGTGCTGGGTGACGAAGGAGCTATGTAGATGGAAGATATCAGAATACCATAAGGTAGCTAGACCATCGGAAGCCCCTCTAGCGCTTGCAGCAATTCCTGTGTTTTTATTCCATTTTTCTTTTCCAATGGCTAGAACAACCTTATCGCAAATTTGGTCTCTTGGAGTAGGAGGATATCGGGCATGTCAAATTTTTGGAGATCTTTGACGGCTTCTATTTTGCCTGGACTACCTAAGCCTTTGCAGTTCCAAGAGACCAGCTTCATTATCTACTATTGTAGGTGGTGGAGGGTCCTCCTCCTGTTGAGTCTCCTAGTTTTTTCCCTGCTATTCTAGCTTGGGTATTTCTGCTGAAGGCCATGTCGATTGTTGCTTGAGATCCTTGTATTTTCTCACGTTCTACTTCTTCTTCCCTTAGATCCTTGCTTGTTTTCCGTCCGAGCTTCTTGGAAGATTTATCGAAGAGTTCTTCTGAGGAAGCAGTGGAAGCCAATGGGATTGCTTTTGCTGCGTCAGCATAGGAGACTTTATTCTTCTTAGGGCTTGGGGTTTTTGAGGCTGGGGGTCTTTCGGGTCTTCATGAGCTTGGGGTACTGAGTGAGTCTCCTATTGCTCAGGAATTTCTCCCTCTTCTGGGGCTTCTGAGGTATCTTGGGTTTCTGGCTTCTCTAGGACTTTGTACCTGTTTATGCTATTGGTATCTGAAGTCTTTTGATGATTGTCAGCTCTCTTGAATCTTTGACCTTTTGACACAGCTTTTGGTCCAGATCTGGTGTTTTTTTGTGCTGCTGTCCATTGCTCTTTTTCTTTTCATGCTTCGGGATCAGTGGGATTTTTCTTGCATGATCAAGCAAAGTGTCCGTATTCATGGCAATATCTGCACTTGAAAGGGATTTGTTCGTAATCTAGTTCCTGATTGTGAGTCCAATCTGCCACTTTGAGGTTTATTGCTTCAAGAAGTCCATGTTCTAGATCCACTTCGACGCAGATCCTTGCGTAGGAATATTGATCTTTTCGGTCTGCCCTATCTATGTATTTTCCGAGAGTGTTCCCGATGGCTTCCAATGATTCTGAGCTCCAGCAATGAAGGGGGAGGTGTGGAAGTCTAACCCAGACTGGGACCGCGGATGGGATATCTTGTGATGGATCAAATTCCGGATTCCACTTGTTCATGTATAGTCCTTGTGGTCCCATAAAATATGGTCCATTTCTAAATATTAGCTCCTGATCTTGTTTGTTTGTGAAAACGAAAGCGAAAAACCTTTCCCCAAGAAGTGTGAGTTTACTTCTTCGGAGATCAGGGGTCTCCAGTTCTTTTGTACCCAAATTTTAGTCGATTTCGGAGAGGGCCACAGGCCTGTGAATTGGCCAATCAATCCTCGATCCGAAAGGTTGAGAGCTATTCTGCAGGGTTGTTCTATTGGCAGAGCAAGGGTGGGGATCTTGTCTAACATCCTTACAAATTTATGCTGTGAGGCGGTGAGGGGATTTTTCCCCTGCGCAACGAGCTTCAGGAAATCTGGCAGATCTGAGGGAAGGGGAGGGCCTCCGCTCGAGGCCATTGGGAAGTGGCCGAGCAAGGGGGCAGAGCTTTAGGCTCGAGTGCTTAAGGACTGCACATCGTAGGCAAAGATCAAGATTCTCAGCAACAGGATGCCCTCGATGCTGAAGTCTTGAGGCTTCCTCTCTCGTCACGTGGCTATGCTGCAGAAATTGGTGCCCAACTAAAAACGATCCAGATCTGCTCGGTGCCCTAGGTTCAGATCTGCCCACGATCCCACAGAGTTCCGGTCGAGACCCAAGCTCCTGTCTCGCAATCACTCCCCGTGTCGTAATGCTAAGCTCGTAAATCACAGTCTTTTACTAAACTCTCAAATACCATTAAACAATTTATTTAAACAATATTCTCCAACAACATATTATAAAATCCAATGATGTATTCAGGAGAAGATAATGTAACCGCATCCCACTATACGCCAGAGTATAAGGGTAATAGAATTCGTTAACATCTAGGAACTAAGTTCTAGTTAAGAGGTTTCAGCTATCAGCGTTGAAGGATGCTCGGCGAGGAGGATGACAGACACAGAGTTCGGAGGCTCGGCAAGGAGACAGAGTCCGGCGTTGCAAGAGAGGGATGGAGGGAGATCGCCGAATGGAGGATAAACACAGAGCTGAGTTTGGGTTCACCTGAAGATAAATAAATACAGAGGGAAGATGTTACTTCACAACCGGAGAGAACCGAGGTCTATGCGCTGGTTGTTTCCGAACCATGCGTTCGCTAGGGATTAACTACCCACAGAGTTCAACGCCAGGCGAGGGAGAGTTTCTTCCCTCGGCATTCAATGCCCACACAGGGTCCCGACCCAACACAAAAATCACAAGAGAAAAATAGGGACAACGCAGTCATAGATCAAAATTGAAACCCTGGTAAAATGAAGTTGGAAAACGTAGCATTTTAAAGAGTGGATCTACGTTGGAACATAGATACAAGGTTTAACAGATAAATAAAGAAACTGAGATCGCAAAAGGAAGGGAGAATCGCAAAGTCAGGATCGTTGGGTTTGATTTTCGATCACACTTTTCTTATGAAGAACTTTCACATCAGCGTTGTAAATTAAACAGAGATCCATAATAAAAAGAATAGCACGCTTCGTGGGTGAAAAACTGAGATCTATCCCATAATCCTTTCACACTGGCGTTGTAGCTTAACCATAGATCTAAATAAATAAATAAAATAACCGGATTCACTTCCAGCATTCTATCTATAGTCAGAATAATTTGACACGGTAAACATTCAACAGTAAATTTCCAGCATTACAATCTATAGCAAGAATAAATTCAGCAAAAGTACACTTACTTGGAGAAAGGTATGCCAAATCGGAAAACACAAGAGAGAGGTGTCAATTCCGGCCAACCTTAGAGAATTCGGCAATGACCAGATTGCACTACTGCACCGTTGCAACACTCCTACCTTAGATTCTGTAACAGTAAAATAGATGGACTTATCAAATAAGAGGGCTCAACAAAAATGCTCCAGCATAATGGTACTCCTTTGCACAACCTCCGTGATGCTCTCTCAGTGCCCCTTTTTTAGTATTTTCCTAGGTCATGTGCAATCACCAACTCAATCTCAATCCTGAGATCCTATTTTTTTTGGATCTTTTTGGAGTGTTCAAGTCTCCACTTGGATTGATTGGTTTATTTTAAATGCTGGTGCTATCTCTTGTGCATAGTAGTAGGTGGTGTCCCCTCATTCAATTGATCCTCTCCCATGTTTATTTCTTTTCTTAAAAGTAATAATAAAAAATAGTTTTTGTCCATATCATTCTCACACAAATGTGAATTACAACTTTGTGAGTTTTAATAACTCAAAGAATAAAATAAAATAATAATCTTTTACTTCAAGTAAAAATTGTTTGTTTTGTGAGGGGGTGTCACAGTTTTTAGCTTCATAATGTCAAAAATAATGGTTTTAAATATGAACGACATATTCATTGCTTATGAAGTTGCAAACACTTATAGACTTTTGTCTCCAGCTTTTAAATATATGTTTTCTTAAGAAATAAAATATTGTTTCCTGTTTTTATGGATTTTTATTTGTACATGTATATCATATTTCTAAAATACATAGGTATTTTATTTCTTAACTTTTTATTGTCTTTCTTATTTGAAAAACAAATTGTATGGTGCTTAAATATATAGATCTACACAATACAAAAAATTGATTGGTTAAGTTTAAAGCCCTCAAACATGGTATTAAAGGTTGACTCATTATTTTAGGACTTGAGTGACTTTATTAATTTAAAAAATATATAAAATTAACATTAAAAAATGTATAAAATTAACATTAAAAAATGTGGAAAATATTGGAACGCAAGAACCAATTGTTATATACAAGTGTATAAATATTTCGCAAGAAATTCCATTATTTTGATACTAAAGGGAACTCTTAACATAAACATATTCATTGTGTTTTAGGGAAAAAATAACATAGCAATGTTAGAAGAAAATGAATTTCTACGAGTTATACATGTTTTTCATAAATAAAAGGTATTTATTGATAGAACTTAATTGAAACCATATTTTTCCAATTTATCTATAAGATCAAAATTATCTCTATGTTTTAACTAGTGTAAAGAACAAAATCACTACTCCGAAGTAAAACATGTTGTTGGACAATTCATAATCTTCACTACAAAGGTTGAAGCTGAATTCTTTTTTTTTAAATTGCCTTTTAACTCGTCTTGAAACTATGATGATTTAGGAAATTTTCTTTTATAGTTTTTTAAACAACACAAAATAAAATTATAATGCATTTAACCAAATAATTCCTTATCTTTTTCATGGTTTAATAAATCAAAATGACTCTCCATATCTATTAATAATCATCATAATCATATTAAAAAAAATAGGAAAAATAACATACTTTAATAAACTTTTTACTCTTTCAAAATTATAAATTCTAGATTTGATAAATCTTTAAAAATAGTAAAGATGTGAATAGATAATAATTTTAAATGTGATCCAAGATAGATGGGGATTAGACTTATATGATTTCGACTCTAGATAAATATCTTAAAAATAGTAAAGATGTGAATAGTTAATAATTTTAAATGTGATTTAGATTTGATAATTTTTTGAAAATGATAAATATCTTATTAGATAACTTTGATTGTGATTGTGATGTTTGACAATTTATAATCTTTGTGACAATATAAAGGTTGAAGATGGAAATTGTTTTCTTTTCACTCTTCAAATCTATGATAATTTAAGATTTTTTTTTAATAATTTTTTTAAACAATACAAAAATAAAATTATAATACTTGTTTTAAATGTGATTTAGATTTGATAATTTTTTGAAAATGATAAATATTTGATTAGATAACTTTGATTAGGATTGTGATATTGGACAATTTATAATATTTGTGACACTGTAAAGATTGAGGTTGAAAATGATTTTTTTTTTTTAATTTTCTTTTCACTCTTGAAAACCATGATGATTTAAGAATTTTTTTTTAATAATTTTTCAAACAAAATAAAAATAAAATTATAATACAAACCAAAAAATTCGTTTATCTTTTACTAAATCAAAATTAACCTTCATATCAATTAATTATGATAATCATATTAAAAATAACATACTCTAATAAACTTTTTATGCTCTTTCAAAATTATGAATATTAGATTTGATAAATGTTTAAAAATGATAATAAGTTTATCATAATCATATTAAAAATAACGTACTTTAGTAAACTTTTTATGCTCTTTCAAAATTATGAATATTAGATTTGATAAATCTTTAAAAATGATAAATAACTTATTAGATAACTTTGATTGTTATGTTTAGTAATAATGTTTGGATTTTAATTTTTTGGCTTACTTTGAATGAACTACTTTGAAAGTGACTTAGATTTGATAGATCTTTGAGCTTTGACAATGATAAAATAGGCAACCTTGAATGTAGTGTTTAGAAATAGATTTTGGATTATATATATATATATATATAATATTGAAATTTTAATTTTGAATATGATGTTTAAGAATATAATTTGTAATTTATTGTTTATTCAATTTAAGAAATGTCATATATTATAACATCTTTGAAAATAATACAAATTTAGTTCGATAAAAATATATAGATAAAGTATTTCTAAAAGGATCAAAATTATAAATATACTACTTTAACTGTTATTTGAAAAAGCCTTTTACTTTCCATTTGATCCTAAAAAATTATGGTGTGCGGGTATATTTTGTGTGGATTAGAACTTGAGGTTTCTAACAGCAGGTGAGCTGGAGCGCATCCTCGTGTAGAGGCGTGCCTCGATGCCGGTGTCGGGGTCGATCCTCAGTGGGGAGTCAGATATGGCCACAGCCGACAGCCCCTTCCCAATTAATTAAAAGTGTTTGATATTGACCAAATTACGTTCGGTAAATAGTTGGTGACAAGTGTTTGATAGTCACCCAATTACGTGGAAAATAGGTGAGCGGTTGGCTGAGGTTTGATATTTAAGCACTGAGCCTCTATTTTTGTAACCTGCATCTCAATAACATATTCACTGCATAGCGCCTGAACAGATATGCAAAGCCATGAAGATAGAGTGGGCATGAAAGTGTGCGTTACAGGAGCAGGAGGGTATATCGGATCATGGCTTGTCAAGCTTCTTCTCCAACTAGGCTACCTTGTCCACGCCACCCTCAGAAACCCAAGTATGTATTAATTTACTCTTATATTGTTCTTATTTTATTAATATGTTTATAAAAAATTAGCAGTGGGCTAATCTAATATTCCCATACATGCAGAAAACGAGGCACAAACTGGGCCTATGCTGTCCCTGCCTGGGGTAAATGATTTTCCAGATGAAACGGTTGCGCCATCCAGTTTGCCTATACATATGGTCAGCTTTGATCGATTGTAAGTCTAAATTTACTTTGCAGTTTTTATTTTGCGCTTTATAATTTAAAGGTTTCTAAGATATATCTGCTGCTCCAAATAAAAAAACATCCCTAATTATAAACATTTCACTAAATTATTTATGTTATTATTATTTTTCTTGTAAAATTATTTTTACTAATAAAAGATTTGATGTCTCATCTGAGAGAAATGTTAAAAAAATGTAATACTGGTTAAATATTTATTTGAAAACACACACACATATATATATACATACAGATTTGCTAGGGGTTCAACCTACCAACAAATAATATTAAATAGATGATGATGATTAAGGTCCACTGAGACCAACTAAGCTTTCCCAACTCACTATAGTTTTGGAAAGTAAGTAGGTTAGAAACCTATGCTGTCCCTGCCTGGGGCTGCAGAGAGACTGAAGCTCTTCCAAGCAGAATTAATCGAAGAGGGTTCCTTCGATTCTGCGGTGGAGGGCTGTGAAGGTGTGTGTCATGTGGCCAGTCCTACGGACTTTTCAGACTTCTGAGGTATTTATGAAGCATAAATTTATCTTAAGCTTTGATTTGTGATGTATCGAAAGCATTAAAAACGATTCAAAAGTAAATAGAGATGGATCTTTATAAATTTTTGTTAGTCTCCTTGCCTTTCCACATAATCTTGAAAGAAAGTAGAAATTGTGGAACAGGATGATTTTGTTCAGCCTGCTTTACAAGGAGTATTGAATGTGTTGAAGTCCTGCTCGTGTGCTAAATCGGTGAAGCACGTGGTTTATACTTTGTCGGTGGCAGCAGCCTGTCCGCTGAATGACGAAGGGGGACTTATCAATGGCTCCTCTCTGGACGAGTCAATATGTACTCCTGTGGATTTCATGAGAAGGAAAGCCCAACCTTCTAATGTATGTATACATATAGTGTGAGTAGAATAATTTAATGTGTATCTCAGATATGGCATAACAATAAAGGCCATGATTATTATGTGTGTAGTTTTATTGCCTGTCCAAGACTTTGGCTGAAAAAGCAGCGATTGATTATGGGTTAAATAGTGACCAAATGGACGTCGTGAAAATTGGACCGGGTTACGTCGCTGGAAGAGGGATTATTTCATCATTTCCGTATTCATGAGGTGAAATATTAAGCCCCATTACAGGTATTTAATATATATATATATATCAATCAGTTTTTTAATTCTCCTCACCTAACCTTAAAACAAGCAAGCCATGAATAGACAGAAGGGTAATGATAGTTCACTTTTGCTTGAGTTTGGGGAGAGGGTTTGGCTGATCTATTTGGGCACATAAAGATCTAATTAATTGGTTTAGTTTAAAACACAAATGACAACTTGAAATGTTACAGGAGATTACGAAGCCCTGAGGTTGAGTGAATCCTTCTTGGGATCAATACCATTAGTTCACATTAACGATTTATGTGAGGCTCATATATTTTTGATGGAGCAACCAAATTTTCCAAGTCGACATATTTGTTGTGTTTCCTCTTTCACTGTTTCTGAGTTAGCAAACTTCATTCATGAACGCTATCCACATTTGACTTTACAATTCAAGTAAGTAATATTTTTCCATCATTCTGGATCCCTGTCTAGGTATAATGATTATGTAATTATATGTGACGTAAATTGGGTTATGGTGAAGATGATAATGGCTTTCTTGTGCCAGTTTCTTCTATGAAGCTTTTGAATATGGGTTTTTTTTACAAGCACGACGTGGAAGACATTTATGATGAGACAATCAAATGGGCTCAA
Organism: Larix kaempferi; assembly: GCA_027924585.1. NCBI lineage: Eukaryota > Viridiplantae > Streptophyta > Pinopsida > Pinales > Pinaceae > Larix > Larix kaempferi. Next base: position 18,806,333 of record BSBM01000994.1, on the reverse strand, counting down.
TCTTGTCGACTACTGAAATAGATCCAGTTAGATAAATATTTTCGTTGGACTATTACAATTTCTGAAATAATTTTATTTTCTTCAAACTTCCAAATAAGCTCAATCTGATGGGAAATTCAAATAGATTATTGGGGTAACTATTATATGTGTGTGTGCAAGAAGATGAGGGTCACTTTAGATGCAATCCTACTTTTTCAAAACTCGTTTCTGATACATAAAAACATAACGCGTTTCTAATACTTAGCACTTGCCATGGTAAAACCTGAGGTTAGGTGACCATAACGCATACGCATTCTATAACTACAAAACGCGTACGCATTATGTAGTTACAAAACGCGTACGCGTTATGTAGTTACAAAACGCGTACGCGTTATGTAGTTACAAAACGCGTACGCGTTATGTAAATCTAAAATAAATTTTAAAACACAGTCCCGACCACCCCCATTCACCCGCAGCGCTTTTCATACATCAGAAACGTGAATTAACTAAATACATCAAAGCTCCTGCACCAGATGGTAGTGTAAGGTAACCTTCAGAAAGGGTTGAAAAGCCCATAGTACTCTAGGGATTCCTTCCCATTAACATGGCCCGACTAGAATGTCTTCTGATATACTATGTATAAAAGCATCCAACATCTTCCGATTTTTTTTCAAATATTGGATCCACTGCAGCAGAAGAAATGCATTCTCCTTTGTCAAAGCATGGGAAACACCAGAAAGATTGGCATTCGGAGGAAATAGCTCTGGAATATCTACTACATCAAGGTGTCTTCAAAAGAATGAAACTAAATCATTAACTGAATACATCAAAGCTCCTGCACAAGATGGTAGTGTAAGGTAACCTTCAGAAAGGGTTGAAAAGCCCATGGTAGTCCAGGGATTCCTTCCCATTAACATGGCCCGACTAGAATTCCTTCTGATATACTATGTATAAAAGCATCCAACATCTTTCGATTTTTTTTCAAATGTTGGATCCACTGCAACAGAAGAAATGCATTCTCCTTTGTCAAAGCATGGGAAACACTAGAAGGATTGGCATTCAGAGGAAATAGATCTGGAGTATTTACTACATCAAGGTGTCTTCGAAAGAATGAAACTAAATCATTAACTGAATACATCGAAGCTCCTGCACAAGATGGTAGTGTAAGGTAACCTTCGGAAAGGGTTGAAAAGCCCATGGTAGTCCAGGGATTCCTTCCCATTAACATGGCCCGACTAGAATGCCTTCCGATATACTATGTATAAAAGCATCCAACATCTTCCGATTTTTTTTCAAATATTGGATCCACTACAGTAGAAGAAATGCATTCTTTTTTGTCAAAGCATGGGAAACACTAGAAGGATTGGCATTCGGAGGAAATAGCTCTGGAGTATCTACTACATCAAGGTGTCTTCAAAAGAATGAAACTAAATCATTAACTGAATACATCAAAGCTCCTACATAAGATGGTAGTGTAAGGTAACCTTCAGAAAGGGTTGAAAATCCCATGGTAGTCCAGGGATTCCTTCCCATTAACATGGCCCAACTAGAATGCCTTTCAATATACTATGTATAAAAGCATCCAGCATCTTCCGATTTTTTTTCAAATATTGGATCCAATGCAGCAGAAGAAATGCATTCTCCTTTGTCAAAGCATGGGAAACACCAGAAAGATTGGCATTCGAAGGAAATAGCTCTGGAGTATCTACTACATCAAGGTGTCTTCGAAAGAATGAAACTAAATCATTAACTGAATACATCAAAGCTCCTGCACAAGATGGTAGTGTAAGGTGACCTTCAGAAAGGGTTGAAAAGCCCATGGTAGTCCAGGGATTCCTTCCCATTAACATGGCCCGACTAGAATGCCTTCCGATATACTATGTATAAAAGCATCCAGCATCTTCCGATTTTTTTTCAAATATTGGATCCAGTGCAGCAGAAGAAATGTATTCTCCTTTGTCAAAGCATGGGAAACACCAGAAAGATTGGCATTCGGAGGAAATAGCTCTGGAGTATCTACTACATCAAGGTGTCTTCGAAAGAATGAAACTAAATCATTAACTGGATACATCAAAGCTCCTGCACAAGATGGTAGTGTAAGGTGACCTTCATAAAGGGTTGGAAATCCCATGGTAGTCCAGGGATTCCTTCCCATTAGCTTGGCCCAATCACTCGTGGATGCAGGCTGGAGAAACTTCAGAGAGCCTCGTACCCTAATGATTTTCCCACCTTCATCTACTAGGGGAATATTCTTGCAAAGACTGGTAAGCTCTTCAGACCAGACGTAGTTATTTGCAGATGAATAGTGCAAAAAATGTACAGCATTTGATACACTAGCCAAATCTATGTTGTTGGAAGAACTTACATATTTCAACAAAGGAGCGTTTTGCAGGTGACTTGAAAATCTCTTCCAATTTTCAGCAATAAAACAAAGAAGTTCAACGTATAGATTTTCAGGCAAGCTTGTCAACTAATCAGACAACCGAATACAGGGAGATAACCAAGCCCAAAAAATTCAAGATATCATAAAACTCTTGTTTATCAAGATAAGGATGGACTATGTGTACATTACGAGAATATAGATGAATGATGATGACAATGATGATGAAGATGGTGATGGTGATGGTGATGGTGATGACGATGAAGATTTTGATGATGATGCTGATGGTGATGATGATGAAGATGTTGACGATGATGGTGATGGTGATGTTTAGATGACGATCATGATGATGTTCAGAAGATCATGATGGTGATGATGTTGATGATGATGGAGAAGATGACGATGATGGATATGTTAATGAGGAACCTACAGATGCCAATGATGATGATGATGATGGTGATGAAGATGATGATGATGGAGATGTTGATGAGGAACCTACAGATGCCAATGATGATGGTGATGACGATGAAGATGTTGATGATGATGGTGCTAGTAATGATGATGAAGATGTTGATGATGATGGTGATGGTGATGTTCGGATGATGATGATGATGATGATGAAGATGATGGTGACATGATGGAGATGTTGATCTGATGAGGAAGATGATGATGATGATGGTGATGATGATGAAGATGTTATTGATGATGATGATGGTGATGAAGATGATGATGATGAAGAAGATGATGATGATGGAGATGTTGTGTTGATGGGGAACCTAGAGATGACAATGATGATGAAGATGGTGATGGTGATGGTGATGACGATGACGATGAAGATTTTGATGATGATGCTGATGGTGATGCTGATGGTGATGATGATGAAGATGTTGATGATGATGAAGATGTTGACGATGATGGTGATGGTGATGTTCAGATGGTGATGATGATGATGATGATGATGATGAAGATGATCATGATGGAGATGTTGATGAGGAAGTGGGAGATGACAATGATGATGAAGATGTTTATGGTCATGAAGATGACGATGATGGTGATGATGATGGAGATGTTGAAGATGATGGAGATGGCGATGAAGATGATGATGATGATGATGATGTTGAAGATGATGAAGAAGATGATGATGATGATGATGATGATGAAGATGTTGATCTGTTGACGATGAAGATGATGATTATGGTGATGATGATGAAGATGTTGATGCTGATGTTGATGGTGATGAAGATGATGATGATGGAGAAGATGATGATGATGGAGATGTTGATGAGGAACCTACAAATGCCAATGATGATGATGATGATGGTGATGACGATGAAGATGTTGATGATGATGGTGATGGTAATGATGATGAAGATGTTGATGATGATAGTGATGGTGATGTTCAAATGATGATGATGATGATGAAGAAGATGATGATGACATGATGGAGATGTTGATCTGATTCAAGGAAGATGATGATGATGATGGTGATGATGATGAAGATGTTGATGATGATGATGATGATGATGAAGATGATGATGATGGAGATGCTGATGTTGATGGGGAACCTAGAGATGACAATGATGATGAAGATGGTGATGGTGATGGTGATGACGATGAAGATTTTGATGATGATGGTGATGGTGATGATGATGAAGATGTTGATGATGATGGTGATGTTTAGATGATGATGAGGACGATGTTCAGAAGATGATGATGATGATGATGACGGAGATGTTGATTTGATGAGGAATATGATGATGATGATGATGGTGATGATGATGAAGATGTTGATGATGACGATGATGGTCATGAGGATGATGATGATGATGAAGAATATGATGATGATGGAGAACCTAGAGATGAAAATGATGATGAAGATGTTGATGATGATGATGATGATGGTGATGATGATGAAGATGTTGATGATGATGGTGCCGGTGATGAAGATGATGATGATGATGATGAAGATGATGATGATGGAGATGCTGATGAGGAAGGGGGAGATGAAAATGATGATGAAGATGTTTATGGTGATGAAGATGTTCATGATGATGGTGATGGTGATGAAGATGATGATGAAGATGATAAGGATGGAGAAGATGATGATGATGGAGATATTGATGAGGAACCTAGAGATGACAATGATGATGAATATGTTGATGATGATGATGATGGTGATGATGATGAAGATGGTGATGGTGATGAAGATGATGACGAGGAGGGTATCCACCTTATGTATATATTCGCAAATATCCAAGTCCATATAGAACTCTCTCCCTTCGTTCGCCCTTAATCACAAATCCTATGTGCCTTTATCCCTCCCCTTGCCCTCTCTATCTCACCTTGTATCCCTCCCTCCCTATCTCTTTCTCTAGATCTGTCCCTGGTTTTGTCCCACTCCCTTTACCTCCCTCCCTCTATGTCGCTTTCTCTCCCTTACACCATCTTCGTCCCTGCCACCCCACTGATTCCTCCTTCCCTATCACACACACACACAACCTCCCACTTTCTTTGTCGCTCACAACTCCCTCTAGTCTCTCTCTCCCCAACCATCTCTCTCTCTCTCTCTCTCAAACACACACACACACAAACACACACATTATGTCCCTTTCCATTCTCAAACCCATCCCCCCTCCATCCATATCTATCTCCACCTTTCTCCCTCCATCCCTCACCCTACCTTCTCTCCCTCCCTCTCTCATCGCCTGTCTCTCTCTCACTTTCTATCCCTCCCTCATGTTATCCTTCCCTCAACCTATCCCAATCTCTCCATCACTCCCTCTCTCTCACACACTTTATGTCCCTTCCCCCTCCTCTCATATTCTCTCTCTCTCTCTCTCTCTCTCTCTCTCTCTCTCCATCGCCACCACTCCCTGCATGTCTCCCACCAACACTTTCTGTCCATCCCTTCCTATCTCTTTATTTCGTTCTATCCCGATCTATCTCTCACTCCCTCTAAATCCATTCCTCCCCATTATCCCTTTCCCTCCCTCGATCTATGTCTCCCCCCCCTTGTATTCATTATTTCTCTCTCACATCCCCCTTGCCTCCATCCATTCCCTCTTGTCACTCAAGTCTTACTTTCAACTTCTAACCCTATACCTCTTCAAGACCTATTCTACTCCTAATAGTGCTCTCAAGATCCACTTCCCTTCACCCCATGTAGCCCATCATGTTCTCATTCCCTTCATCTCTCCCCACTCAAGCTTCCAACATCCTTCTAAGCCCTTGACCCTTTCCCACCCCTATTAAATATTAACTATAGATTCCCTTGACTCTTCCCCACCCCTTCTCAAATATTAAACAAAAATTCCCTTGAGTCTTCCACACCCCCTCTTTCTCAAGTATTAAACATGTATTTTATGATTTAAATAACGCGAGCGTGTTCTGTAGTTATATAACGCGTGCGCATTATGTAGTTATGAAGCATGGTGTCGAAGCTGATTTTGATGAGACAATCAAATGGGCTCAATCTTATGGACTATTGAAATAGATCCAATTAGATAAATCGTTTTGTTGGACTAATACAATTTTTGAAATAATTTTTCAGTCTTTTAATCAAATTTTGAAATCAGCTTTTAATTTGATAGAATATTGAAATAGATTAATTCTGTGGTACTCTCTGAAATAATTTTGCTATCTTTGATCAAAATTTTAAATAAATTCTAAAATATATTTATATGGAAAAATTTCTGAAATATATTCATATGGAATGGACATGGTTGAAGATTAGACGGAGAAAATTCAATTCATGTTATATACATTCACAAATTTCATTTATCAATAAAATTTATTTATAATTTTTATAAGTAAATATATATAATTAATTAAAACAACACTTGAATGCCATTTCATTTGTGAATTTGCCCTATCAATGTGCATTCGATACAGAAGTCAACTTCCGAAGAAGAAATATGAGTCTACATAACGTAAGAAATAGAGTAATAATCTATCAGGAATAGAATATTTCTCGTTGAAAGAAGGTCATGTGCGATGTTTGTTTCTTAATTTTAAATCATATGAATTTTTTTATTTAAGAAATAAAAACAAAAAGATAATATCATTTAAGAAAACATTATATATAGAAAATTTTCATTTTGGGATGTAATGAGTTCATTTCACTCTATCGAATGTTTATTTTTTAAGAAAGTGAAAATAGTTGTTAATTCAATGAATCAATCCACATCTAACATTTACGTTTTAAGAAAGTGAAAATAATGGTTATTAATTTAATGAATCAATCTAATATTTACTTTTTAAGAAAGGCAAACTAATTGTTAACTTAATGAATCAATCAAATACAATTAATGGAATTTTTATTTGAAATGGTTGAATTTTCAAAGTACAAAGAAAATGAATTAATCAAATACAATGAATGAAATTTTTATTTAAAATAGTTGAATTTTCAAAGTACAAAGGAATAAATGAAAGTTTAAATCAACACGGAACGTTTTCTAAGTAATTGAGTAATTTGAAAATCTCCATAATTAGAAAGTGTGGAATTTAAAGAATTTGAAAATTTAGAGAAATTAAAAACTCTTAGATAAATAAATATCATTATATAAATAACTTTATTACAACCATAAACATAGTAAATGCACTTTTACAGTATGTTCAACTTTTTATGTGTTTAAAAGTTTAATATATTATTACTTTCTTTGTACCATAATATAGTGATCAATTTAATATATTAAAAACAAATATATAAGTACACAGATCTACAGATTTCTTAACTTTTTATTGTCTTGCTTATTTGAAAAACAAATTGTACCATGCATAATGCATAAGTACACAGATCTACACAATACAAAAAAATGATTGGTTAAGTTTAAAGCCCTCAAACATGGTATTAAAGGTTCACTCATTATTTTAGGGCTTGAGTGACTTTATTAATTTAAAAATATATATAAAATTAACATTAAAAAATGTGGAAAATATTGGAACACAAGAACCAATTGTTATATACAAGTGTACAAATATTTTGCAAGAAATTCCATCATTTTGATACTGAAGGGAACTCTTAACATAAACATATTCATTATGTTTTAGAGAAAAAAGAAAGTGAAGTTCTATGAGTTATACATGTTTTCCATAAATAAAAGTTATATATTGATAGAACTTAATTGAAACCATGTTTTCAAATTTATATAGAAGATCAAAATAATGGCTCCAAAGTAAAGAACAAAATCATGGCTCCAAAGTAAAACATGATGTTGGACAATTCATAATCTTCACTACAAAGGTTGAAGCTCAAATTATTTTCTTTTAAATTGTCATTTGACTCATCAAAACTATGATGATTTATGAATTTTTCTTTTATAGTTTTTTAAGCAACACAAAATGAAATTATAATGCAAACCAAATAATTTCTTATATTTTTTATGGTTTAATAAATCAAAATGACTCTCCATATCTATTAATAATCATCATAATCATATAAAAAAAATATAGGAAAAATAACATACTTTAATAAACTTTTTATACTCTTTCAAAATTATAAATATTAGATTTGATAAATCTTTAAAAATAGTGAAGATGTGAATAGATAATAATTTTAAATGTGATCCAAGATAGATGGAGATTAGACTTATACTATTTCGACTCTAGATAAATATCTTAGAAATAGTAAAGATGTGAATAGTTAATAATTTTAAATGTGATTTAGATTTGATATTTTTTTGAAAATGATAAATATCTTATGCATGGGGTTCCTTCCTTAATCATCTTATGCCCTAAAGACTTATACCTAATTTTAGTTCCTCCAACTTCCCCCATTATCTCTATTATAAGGCCATAGATATTCTCAAAAAGTCATTGAACGGGTTGAACGGGTTTGTTTCAATGGGCTAATTTATGCCGCGTGGAGAAGCCGGTGAACGGGTTTGTTTCAATGGGGTTTGTTGGCTGAGTGGATTTTTAGCGGCGGCTCCATCTGTAGCGTCCATAACCCTGAGTACCAGGTTTTTTGAGGTTAACTTCTTCTTGCCATCAAGCCTGAGCCCGACAACGTGCGAAGGAACAGAACAATGGTGCGGTGCAGAGCTTTTGTGAAGTTTGTTGCAGATTGTTTGCTGCAGGTTCGTTCTTTTTATTGATCAATCTGACTTAGAAATTATTCATATTACTGTTAATTTTAAGGACCGAACCGAGAGCAGGATATGTCTGCGGTAGCAAAATGGCACGAGATATTCAACTACGAACGTAAGCAGAATCTGTGCACCTCCGATGGCTCCATCTTCGACATTTGTTTTCATCCTCTGTGGAACCGTCATCACAGCCTTCAGAGGTACGCTGACGGGACAAAAACTGGAGCCCCATAATCTTGTGCCCTCTACAAATGTGTTTATCTATTCCACTTTGCCTTGGAAATTCAATGCAGGCAATGGGATGTATAAATAATAATATTAATATACAGGAAAACTCGATAAGGAAATCGCAGAGGTTAGTATTTTATTGTGGATACTCTTTACATTGTTTAAGAGGAAAAACTACCAGGACGATATCATTAAAAGGAAATACTCTAACCATATTACTGGAGGCTGCTGATCATTTTACTAATTTTTATTTGTAGTTTTATCCCTACAATTAGTTGACTAATTTTTATTTGTAGTTTTATCCCTACAATTAGTTGACTAATTTTTATTTGTAGTTTTATCCCTACAATTAGTTGACTAATTTTTATTTGTAGTTTTATCCCTACAATTAGTTGAGTTTTCTTTTTGTTCTTCTTTAAGTTAGATGATTATTTTAAATTAGATGTTTACATTCTATGTAGATGATTATTTTAAATTAGATGTTTACATTCTACTACCAGAGATGACCATATAACACACGGTTTGTGAGAAAGAAAGTGATAAATTAATAAAAATGAGATATTATAAGATGATTGATGTGTTGTGCCATATTTACACCATCATCACTCATAAACGATGAAAATATATTAATTCAATCTCCCATGCAGAGTAGCTGCAGCTGCTTGACTGATTCTTCACGACGCTCCAAATTTCATGCTGCAATTCACCATTTCCTTCTCCATTTGTGGAACTCCTTGCATTGATCATGGAATCCACCACCCCAGGAAATGAACAAAAACTGTATTCATTGCTTTCTGAAGGAGCATAAATCTACCATCCACAATAATACATACCGGTTAGAAACTGTAGCACTATTTACTTCTTGTAAGCGCTAAAACCCTAAAAACAATAATCTTTCATCGATTCTTACCAAATGTCTAAACCATGGCCTTCCCTCGAGGCCTTCCGCGTCTAGAAATGCTCTCTCTGCAAGAAATAGGTGATCATTGAAGGCCCTTCTCCATAGAATTATGCGTGCATCTCCCTTTCTGTGTTTTCTCAAAACCTACACAAATTGCTATTGAGTTTCAACACATTTCATTGAACATAGCAGAATGTAAATTGGGTTCTACATTTGTGTGGGATGATGCCATTTATAAAAGGAGATTTCTATAAATACTCTAAATAGGTTTCTTTGTCACTGGTTACTACTGGTAACACTAACGAGCTAGATTTAGGCTGCTTTTGTTACAATCATTATGCCGTTTCTCTATTTTTGGAGATAGATCTAGCTGGAGTCTTACTTCAGCTTCCTCAGAAAAATCCTTTATGGCTGAAGTGATAGGCTCTATGGTTACTGCATCCGAAGTGTTTACTCTCTCCTTTATCATCTTTGAATATAGCTCAACAAAAAGCCCCACCAAAAATGATGAAAACAAATGCTATTGAGAACAATGTAATATTTGACTAATTCCCCAAATTGACACATTATCATTTCAGAATTATCATATTCCCAATTTTTTTACCAATTGGAAGTTATTTTATCAAGAAAACCCTTGATGAATTCATAAATGCTAAAGGCACCAAATTTATTATACCTGCAACTCATCGGCATATGCAAGATAATCAAAGGGAAGAATGTGGTGGCCAGTTAGGCGTAGGGCAAGTAGTCCCCAGATAGAATAAACTGCACTGATAGGAAATCCATTTAAAGAATCGGCACAACATATGTAGTTTACATATTGAATTGTTATAAAAGGTGAAGTATACAATCAACCTGCAACATGCCTACGAAAGTATGGATCACCAAAATTCTTCATCTAGCTGAAGGAGTCGTCACTAGTATGGTAAACAGGGTAATCTATACATATCCAGACATGCCATTAAATCCTGTTAATATATAAGAATGTGTAAATTAACAAAAGCTAGTTACCAAACTCAAGTAATGAAGGGTTGTCGTGGGTTATCCTTAACTGAACTGGAAGGTAAAGCCCTGAAAGATTTACCTGAGCTCATGCAAAAGGCCTAAAAGGTAAATCTAGTAAGGTCCAGGTCATATCTAGGCTCCTAGTCTTCTCTAAGGAAAACATAGGCCTCCCTAACAAAATGATACCTCAACAAATTTTTATCTACACTATAAGGTGGACATAAAAACTCAACATTTCAATTGTAATTGCATACCTTTTCCATAATAGACATCAACTGAAGGCACTCTAGCATGCTGCAAAATTAGACCCACCTCCACCTAGTTCGTCAATCTACAAGAGACCAGAGATAGTAAGTAGTCATCAAGTTACAGTTGATAAATACAAATCAATCCCTTACAATGTACACTTTCAAGTTACAACCGTGATTCTGATTTTGTTATGACTATCATGCCTACACTCAAAATCCAAGCATATTAATCAAACTTGCCTTTATTCGAGTGCTTGTTGCAGCCCAAGACTGATGAACAGTTTTGTAGTTTGAATCTAGGTCAGATGCATGAGCAGACACCAGGGAAAGAATATTCACAGGATATTCGGTTCAATTGCTTTATTTAGGTGGCTAAAAAGCAAATAAATGTACAATAGGCATTTGTAGCAATCATGATCACACTAATAAATATTTTCATAAACATGCCACTATAATTATTCATGAAATTTTCATAATGCCAAAACAGTTTCATGTTCTTTAATTTTCCAAGGTATAAAGATAGACATTAACACGGTTTCATGTAGAGTTTTCTTCTTGTTCTTCTTAATCCAAAAACTGAGGTATGGGTTCGTTTGAGATTCAATGTTACAAATGTCACAATTTTGGACATATAGCACATGATTGCAGAAGCATCATGATGTGGCATCCTAAGCAAATCAAGGAAGAAAAATTATCGACCAGAAATGAACAAAAGCACTTCAACCCTAATAGGATATTCCATGAGCATTCTTCAGTTATGGCTAATTACTACATCAAGCCTCAACAATTTATCGAATCTCAGAAAGCAGTAGAACCTATTAATCAATGGAATCCAAAACCCACAAATTAAAATGCGGTACCTAGTCCTAGAATAATTGGCACATTCACTGATTAGCAACAATACATTTGAAGTTAGCAGGTTAGCTTCCCCAGCTACAAAATCAACTTCTCCATCTGCAAAATAAACTTCTGAAGACTCATCATCCAATTGCAAAAAATATGAAAGAGTTGAAAGTTAGGGATGAGCAGCATGTAGTCATACCAAATCATTTTCAAGGTTTTGAGGTAGAACATACAGGTCTTAGTTTTAGAAGCTTTGATGCTAGTTACAGTGCAACATATGACAATGATAATGGCAGTGACAAGAGTTCCATTCCACTTCCCAAAGAGTTTCAAGTAGCCATATATAAACCATGCGAAGAAACATTGGCACTTGTAACAATCCATGGTATTTGAAGTTGATCAGGAATGTTTTGAAACCATCAGTATACTTATTTCAAGAAGTTGGATTTATGTGAAGGAGTTAAAATGGTTAATATCTTATACATATAATATTGGGGTGTCAATGTTCAATATGAGACAATATGATTGGTCTTCTAAAGTTAGCTTACAAAGCTGCATGGACCTAGGTGTCCCTAATAAAATATCTCTCCTCAGATGAGAGTATGGCATTTGGATTTGACTGTACCATGACTAAGAACATATCTGAGTCAGTTTTCGATGCTTGTGAAAAAGTGTTGTTTTAGATGATGCACTGCAGTAGGACTAGAAAAGAAGCAGGAGAAAGTATCCTAGATTGTCTCTTTCATTGGACCAAAGTTGATACACAGTTATCCAGTTCAAATAATATACATTCCCTTGTGAAGCATTGGATCAAGATAGTTTGTGAATATTACAAGGAGACTGAAATAGATGAAGAATTCATGCAAAGTCTCACACTTTACAAGTTTTTGGCCAGAACTGGTTGTTCTTTTCTAATGGGGACATTAGGAATACGCTTAGAAGAGGAGCTCCTGGCTTATTCTAAAATAGAAACTGAACTTTCAAGGTTTATGCATAAAGGAATTGTGGAATGATGTGTATCTTACCAAGGAATTTGCATTAGATAGATCAATAGTTCTCTTGGAGAAGACAAAGATGTATAGGATGAAGGTATTAAATTGTACCTCAATCTAGTTTCTCAAGGTCAAAAATTTGAGGTGGAAGGAAGGTAAAACATGGGTGTTTCACAAATCCCAGCAACATTAAAATCTTCTCAAATACATACTTCATCCTTTGGAAGCCGCCTTGCCCATGCGAGCTGGCCATCTCAAGCAGTTGGTGCTAGATGCAAGTCATGGGTGACTTTTGTGGAATAGATACCCCAACCCGTGGTTTCTTAGCCAAACAGATCATTCTAGTGTTCTAAGTCAACTATAATGCATTGTATAGTCCCTGATTAAATCTAACGTTTGTCACACAATGATATTAGGAAACATCTTGTCAAAAGAAATGTTCCCTTCCATAATATAAATGGACTCTGCCTCAAAAATAAATAAACCAAGTCTTCAGCATGTTTTGTTTATTTACCTGCAAATCACATTAGGAAGAGTGAATGATAGGAAAGGATCTTGAAATTGTGCCTCTGGAGAAATATCTCTTACATGGACCAACTTTAAAAGGTTTTTTCGCATCACCTGCAGCAAAAGCAGGAGTTCAGTTTCTAATAGCTATATTGCATACCTGAAAGGCTGTCAAAATTTTCAGCATTTATTTCTATAGATAGAAATAACCTTCTTACTCATCTGCATCCATGTTAACATAATTGTACATGAGCATTGAAATTGTAATTATAACAATAAAATTCAGACCCTAAGTTGTGCTTAAAGGATTTAGAAAACAGTTAATGAACAAAATGACTATTGCTAGAAACTTTTCATAGTAATGCTAGTAGGTAAATAATAGAGTTGACAGTGCATGCCTTGTTATTAGATGTAGTTAATGTGGTATTCCACATCCAACCCACAAGAGCATTCTTCGTCTCCTTTAGTGCTCCACTAACATCCAAATGAAATGTTATGGAATCCAACTAGCAAAATAAAAGTGATAGAAATGGATCTTACTCTCCTTTTGTTGTTAGTTGAATAACATAACTTAAATTTGATAGAGGTATATTATGAATGACCTTGATGGATTTAAAGGAAAGGGTGTGGAAATCTATTAGAATTAGTTTTAATGTGGATAATAATTTTCATTGATGATTTGATGTGATACTGATAGGTTTTGGAGACACGATCAAATGATAGTTTTGGAAATAATAGTTTTTAGATGTCCATATTCATCGACTACACCTTTTTAGAAGGTGAACAATACCCATGAGAAAACCAATTCTATATTTTGGGCCACTTCATGATTTTTTGAGGCTTTTAGTGTGACAACCTTGAATGGATTTATAGGTAAATTTCACACAATTACGTTTTATGGTAATTATTTGGCTTCAATTCAATTCTTTTTGATAAAAATAAGGTCATTTGATTATGGAGATGATGGAAATAGAACTAATACTATTGTAAGTGATGTATACTGGCGATGATGTTCATGAAAAAATGGGTGATAAAAAATAGATGTTAAGGATTGGACCCTAATGTGTGAAGTTAGGAGCTCTTAGTATGGCCAAAATACATAACAAGTTTCTGCCCCTTCAATCCATAGGAGAAAATGAGTATTTGAGTGAGGATTAGGATCAAGTAAAGAGAAAGAATCCAAACTTCGTAAATGGACCATGGATACCCCACCTACAAACAACCAAACATTGGGGTAACATGTATATAATGCAAAATACAAATGATGCAAGCATTCCCATGCTCATAATATTGTCTCAATACAATATGTGATCAAGAGATGAAGGAGTCTAATCAAATTAAATGCATAGCTGTTGTGGACAATACATCATGAAAATGAGGTCCAATAAGGAACCCATTCCAAGTACATAATTGTGGTCCATATGAAATTTGATCTAAAATACATGAGAAGGAATAATGCATCATATCAAGATGAAAAATCATAGCAGATGAATCCTTGTTGAAAACTATAAGGGGAAAATATCGAGAAGAAGTCATATAATGAGAACCTTCTCATAGGTGGCTCAAAAAATATAAGAGAGAGTCAAATAGGTATAGGGAAATATAATTAAAATTGTGTCACTATCACCAACACAACCCAGACATCATAGGAAATCATGAACTAAAGGGCTTCCAACATAGCCTCAAGGGCAAGAGGGATTCATCAATGTATGGGAGATTTGATCAATTTGGGATAAAAAACCACAAAACTATATGATTCTCAATGATGCAATAATATGTTGGATTCAAGAACATGAGAACCAATGAGGCAAAAATGAGGTCTCCCTTTTGCAGGTCCAAGTTAACTTATCGACAATGGAAATGGGGCAAAGGTACATAATGCCTCAAGACCTATCCTCTAGAATAAATGTGTTGAAGTCAATAGAGTGAAGTATGCTAAAAAAATCAATGAGGCGGTTGTTGTTTATTAGCATGAGGATTGATACAAGGATATGAGAGAAACTATGACTAATACACAAGGGGAAATGGAGGGTCAAAGAGTAATGGACTCAATACTTCTTCTATTCAAAATACGAAGGCATGGATGATTTGGTAGCATATGTATGACTCATGATGACATTAGAGGAGGAATATAAAGGGGTAACCAGGGGAAGACATTGTAATGGGTAATACTCATGGAATTTAAGGGGTTCCAAGGTATTAATTCTCTACTATCAAGAAAAGTGAATGCAAGGGTGGTTGGGATAGGCCGCTTACCCAAATAGAGTAGGGGTACTATAGGCATAAATATAGTTCAAAACATAGGTTTAATGAATAATATGTTTGCAAAGGGAAGTCACCTATGGGATGAGTTGAAGAAATATACATGTAGGGATGTCACATAAAGAGAAAAATTGTCATCCTAGTGAAATGTGTACCTACAGACATGGAAATAATACCAAAGCATAAAATTTCAATTGGAAATATAAAAAATAGTGAAAACACTCTATAAGATAGGAAGAAGGCCTAAATTGCATGCATTGTAACAATAATAGGGGAATAGGGGATTTATGAAAAAGTTCTCAATCAAAAGATGATAATGATTTGAATGAGAATAACATAGAACAAGGAGTCTAACGCTATAAATGGCATGCCAAATAGAGTTCGAATGTGGCCATATGGAATGAAAGAAAAATAAAGAAACACTATAAGTGACATGAATCCCATGAAATCATAAATCATTGTCACTGTTCACCGTTTGAGTAGCTTCTGGGAACTAAGCTTCCAAATGCTTATGTATTCCATTCCAACATTTAGTTAATAATTTTGTGACTTGCAAGTTGGTTTTCTCTCGCTAATATTCATTATCATTCATTTTCATCTCTAGTTTAGATATTATACAAATCATGTTAGGATTTGGAAGAAAGCCACGAATTGTCATAGTTTTTGGGTGATTTTCTAAGATGCATTCATGAAAAATATCTTGATAGGTGTGACACATGAACATATATAAAATGCTATTTCATTGTGTGATAGTTGTCACAAGAAAATTTTCAAAGTGTTTGTATTATTTCTTGAAACATTTGTGTGCAATGTTTGTAGGTTTTCATATTGAAAAAATGTGATATTGACCAACACATTTTTGCAAAAAAATATGCATTGACCAGATAATTGTTTTGGAAAAAATATAGCCATGAGGTTGAAATGGTGAGAGAGATACTTCTTGATCCTTTCGGATTAGATCCAAGGGAGTTGATATGTGTTAGGAAATATCACACAATATAAGCTTCTCAAGTTCCTTGAGCAACCACTAATCCAAGTAGGTAGTCTTCTATTGATGAAGATTGTCTAGTACTCGGATGTAGACATGGGGAATTTATTATGTAAGGTAATTAGATAGATTTCACCATTTATCTTGTATATTTCATGATTGTATTATTTATGTCTGGAGTGGTAGGTGATATACAGTTAGTCCAACCATGTGATATGCCAATGGAGGACTTTCTAAAGGCCCAATGCATTGAGGGAATCATATTTCATTACTCTTCCATTCACATGGAGGATATAGATCACCTAGAGAATAATGTAGTGGTGCAAATATTTCTTTGAATGATTGGGTCTAAAAAACCCCACAATATTATAGGTAATTAGATGATGACTATGGAGAAGGTTCTAGGGGCATAATGATTGTGGTGTAATGACAATTGTTCTAATGCAGAAAGGAACTTGGTTGGGAATTAACTTTTGACTAATCTATATGAAACTAGATTTGGAAGAGGGCGTTGATATTATGGATCGACCATGTATTTTGGGATGCAAGAGCAATGGATCCTCATATGAAATGATGGAGGAATCTGACATTAAGGGGAAGGGGAAATACTAGTTACCTATGGTGACTTATTTTCCAAGTGGTGCTAGCTCATCGTTGTGATTGAGGATTACCCATATGCAAAGATTGACTGTAGTGTATACCTAGATCTACCAAAACCATTGGGCCATGCTTGGGGTCCTAAGCATATCTATTACTGGATATTAATTTTTTTAGTTGTGTTTACATACTAGCATATATGATATCTAGATTACTTTATATGATACTTGTTACTAATGATACTCCTCTCATGTGCGTGGATATGTTTGATTGATCCCTATTGTAGGACACTAGAGATATCAGGGTTGGGTTGAATATGTTGATCTTTCCCCTCATATTAGAGGCATTGATGGGGAGAAGATGTAGTCCTAGCAGGTCTCCAACAAAATATTGAGTAGTTACTAGTTGATGTGTTGGATGATAGACGGTAGGACCTAGTCAAGGAGTTGATTTCCATCTGCTTCTAGGATCTATCAGAGTAGTGGTCAATCTTGCGTAGGATTACCAAATTATCTCAATCCATATGAGATATGATGAGAGGAGATGTCCCCCATATGATAGGCCCATATAGTGATGGTGAGGATAGTGATATTGGAGATGACTTAGATGATTATGTTTAGGTAGTTAGTTGAATTTTCCCCATGTTGTGATGAATACAATTATCTAACAAGATGACTAGCTTGCAAATATTTTCTAAATAGTTGAGGATTGTTGGGGTGTGTGAGCTATCTCAAAGAAAACACCTAATATTTAATTATAGACTGGGGTTGGTAATCTTAGAGTTGAGGCAAAGTATATGCTAAGGTAGAATGGCACCTAAGATTTTCAGCTTGTCAAAGGTTAAAAATATTTAATAAAGAAAAGATTGAAAGATGTCACGTCCCCTCCCATCCTACCAGCTAGATGGAGAGGATCGTGAGGTTAAACTGGGCATCCAGTCCCATACATTAAAAACAAACATTCAAGTTAAAATGAAAATATACATATACATGTGAAAGTGCAGAACGGACATGATACTAAACTGGGCATCTGGCCCCATGAACTTATTACATAAGCATTCACATAACATAATAGAGATATGTAGATGCATAACTATTTTTATAACACAGCGGAAGTAATATCATTTACACCTTCACCATACATTCAGATATCCATCAATTAAATAATTTCAAGAATATACAGGAGAATACTTATCTTATAAGAAATTAGTCCCACGCAACTGGCTATGCAACTGCAACGTTCCACCCAACCGTAGGCCAGTGTGCTCCTCAATCTCTCAGCACCACTGCCACCCCCCGAGCTGGGCATGATCTCTACAAGGAACTAGGGAACAACAGACTCACACATAGCCAAGCATACACCAAGATGAGCCAAGCCAATCTGCAATTGGGTTATCAGGCTGCTAGGACATGGAAGGGAAGAATTGCTAAGCTAGTGAGCTCCAGCACAGAGCCAGGGATAACCTTGCAAGATCTATATAGCTTGGCACCCACAATACCTACACACCCAGCACAAGGAAGTATTCTTTTCACTGTTGTACAGTCCCTCAAGCCATACCTTCCCTATCTAGTGCTCTCAGGGTATGCATAGAAGAGTAACCAAAGCCCTCTTGATCTTCTTGAGAGGTTGTCTCCCCCACTAGGTTTATCAAGCCACTTCTGTCCACTACCACTCCAAAACTTCAGCTCACAGGTTCAAACAAAAAACGAGGATGCACATAACAGCAGAACACAATTATGGGGCAGGATAAAATGTTTTTACAGTGAGATGCATGAGATGGGGTTTCACTAACTCAGAAAAACGTGGGTAGACTCAAAACGTATGGGCACTTGAAAAATTCGACTGGGAGAGCAAAACCCATTCCAGAAAAATGCCCCAGGGGCAAAAACGACCTCTCCCTCAGTCCCAATTCGCGTCCCTCCTTCCCCAGCTATTGCACAATACCAAAACGAGTTCCTGGGCATGGATAAACGCAGGGTTATGGTGAAAAACGTGAGGATAAATTCCAGTGAGGTCAGTTTCGTGAGAGGAAGAACGTAATGCATGAGAAATTGCCTTAGGCAGCATTTCGTGGGGGTTTTCTTGCCCAGCAAGCTAAAAATATGATTTTCAGGTTGATGGCTTTCCCATGCACGAAAATATGACTGCCATACTTCTCCAATCCCAAGACATTAACTGCCCCAACCAATCTTTGGAAGAATTAAATGATTGGGTGCATGAGACAAAATGGGTAGTTGGTGTTTTTTTTTGGGTTTCCCCATTGACACATGGATTAATACCATTGGCTCAATGGTTTGAATAATTTCCCTCCCTTTTCCTTGGAGAGTCATGCCCCATCTCTTTTGTTACATTGCATAGCCGGTTGTGGGTTTTTTCATTAAGAATTCGTAATTACAGGATGTCTTATATACATTGTGCCTATCTAGCACAGGAACCATAGGCATCTATTTCTTTATTTGCCGATACATAAAACGCTAAATCAATGGTGGGGCCTTGGCCTTGAGCTCCTCACCATGATTAAGTAACAATATTTACATCATTTACGATTTAATGCGAAGGGGGTCAAAATGGGGACGTGACATATCCCTCCCCTTACATTAGCACTGTCCTCAGTGCTCATCAAAATTGAACAAAAATGGATATGCCACCCTCATGGCATCCTCCAGCTCCCATGTAGCCTCATCGGGACCGTAGTGCTTCCATTGCACCTTTACCTGTCCGATGGCTCGGTTCCGGAGCAATGTTACTTTCTTGTCTAGGATGCGCAATGGATCGGTTTGGAATTCTCCCTCGGGTTCCACCTGGATCACATCCCAATTAATCACATGGTTAGGATCATGTACATATTTCTTAAGCAAAGAGACATGAAAAACATTATGAGCTTTAGTGCTAGCAGGCAAGGCAAGTCTATATGCAACTGGCCCTATTCTTTCAAGCACTTCAAATGGTCCGCAATATCTAGGTGATAGCTTGGCACAACTCCCAAGCTTCAAGGAACTCTTCCTTGATCTCACTCTAAGATATACATGATCCCCAACATTGAATTCCCTATGCATTCTATGTTTATCTGCATAGCTTTTGTGTCTATCCTGGGCTGCTTTTAAATTTTGCCGGATCCTTGCAACCTCTTGTTCCATTTCCTTAAGCAATTCTGGCCCAAGTACAATTCTGTTCACTGGATTGTCCCAAGTCACTGGTGTCCTACACCTTCTGCCGTACAAAGCCTCATATGGACTCATTCCCAATGATTCTTGCTGCCCATTATTATATGCAAACTCTACCAGGTGCAGATAATCCTCCCACTTGGATGGCTTGTCCATTACATACATGCGGAGCATGTCTTCAAGCACTTGATTGACTCTTTTTGTTTTCCCGTCTGTTTGAGGATGGTACACGGTGCTAAAGTTCAACTGTGTACCCAAATCTGCAAAGAGACCTTTCCAAAAATTGGAAGTGAACTTGGTATCCCTATCAGAAATTATTGCCTTAGGCAACCCATGTAATCTGAAAATTTCTTTCATGAAAATATCTGCAATGGCATCGGCTTTATGTGTGGACTTAATCGGTATAAAATGTGCTGCCTTTGTTAACTTGTCCACCACAACCATGATGGAATCATGTTGTCTCTTAGTCATTGGCAATCCTGTAATAAAATCCATGGAAATTATTTCCCATTTCCATTCTGGAATTGGCACTGGGTGCAATAAACCTGCTGGGTGTTGGTGTTCAACCTTCACCTGCTGACATTCCATGCACTTAGAAATGTATTCAACAACATCCTTCTTCATGCCTGGCCAGAAATAATATTTTCTTGCTGTAGGAATTGTTTTCTGATATCCTGGGTGACCAGAGTATGGAGCTTTATGGATCTCATCCATAACCATTCTCCTTAAATCTGTCGCATTTGGGATATAGACTCTATTCTTATAAGTAAGAAATCCGCCTTCTTCCAAGTGATAGCCTTCATTCTTCTTGCCAAGGTCTTGCTGCTGCAATTTGTCCTTTATCTGCTCATACACTTCATCCTCAACCATATGGTTAACAATCTGCTGCTTCAAATCTGGTTGGCAAGTACTAAGCGCTGCCACATACATTTCATGTACCTTCCTGTTGAGTGCATCAACCACCTTGTTTTCTTTCCCTTTTATGTGTTTGATCTCAAAATAAAATTCACACAAAAATTCCAACCATCTAGCTTGCCTAGCATTTAACATTGCCTGATCAAACAAGTACTTCAGACCACAATGGTCTGTCCTTAACTCGAATTTTCTTCCCATTAAGTAATGCCTCCACATCTTTAAAGCATGTACTATGGCTGCAAGTTCTATATCATGAGTAGCATAGTTCTTCTCATGCTCCTTCAACTTTCTTGACTCATAGCATATCACGTTGTTATCTTGCATAAGAACTCCTCCAAGTCCTTGATTGCATGCATCGGTACACACCACAAAGTCTTTTTCTGGGTCTGCAATTTTCAAAATTGGTGCACTTGTAAGAAGATTCTTCAACCGTTGAAAACTTTCCTCACATCTTGGTGACCATTCAAACTTTATCCCCTTCTTTTGCAAAGAAGTGATCGGGTTTGCAACCTTGGAGAATCCCTCGATAAACCTCCTGTAGTAACCAGCAAGGCCCATAAAAGATCTCACATCAGTCACATTCCTTGGAGTTGGCCAATTCATAATGGCTTCATTCTTCTCAGGGTCTATAGATATTCCTTCGTCGGAGATGATGTGACCCAAATAATGAATTATATCTTTATAAAAGTCACATTTGCTCAACTTGGCATATAGCTTATGCTCCCTTAGTAATTGCATTGTCATTCTCAAATGTTCTTCATGCTCTTCTTCATTCTTAGAATAGATGAGAATGTCGTCTAGGAATACAAGAACAAACTTGTCCAAATACTTGCTAAAAACATTATTCATGAGACACATGAATGTAGCTGGTGCATTTGTGAGACCGAATGGTACCACTACAAACTCATAGTGTCCATACCTCGTTCTAAAGGCGGTCTTATGAATATCTTCTTCTTTGATTCTTACCTGATAGTAACCAGACCTCAAGTCAATCTTTGAAAATACCTTTGCTCCTCTCATTTGGTCAAAAAGGTCATCAATTCGGGGCAATGGGTATTTTTTCTTCACAGTGACTTTGTTCAACTGCCTGTAGTCAATACATAACCTGAGTGTTCCATCTTTCTTTTTCACAAATAGAATAGGTGCTCCCCACGGGGACACACTTGGCCTAATATATTTCTTTTCCAGCAACTCTTGTAATTGCATTTTCAATTCTAGCAATTCTGGTGTACTCATCCTATAGGGTGTCTTAGACACCGGTGCCGCTCCTGGCACAAGTTCAATTGTAAAGTCAATGTCTCTCTTTGGAGGGAGTCCTGGAATCTCATCAGGAAAAACATCCCTGAATTCTTGCAATACACAATAGTCCTCAAATTTAAGAGTTTCATTCTCTGCTGCCTCTAAAATGTGGGCTGCATACAATTGACATCCCTTCCTACAGAACTTCTTCAGCTGCATGGCTGGAATCTGTCTAACAGAAGTCACCTTTGGAACGCCTTTTACAACCCTCGGGTTTCCTTCTTCGTCCATGCATTCAAATGTCTTATTGTAGCAGTCAAGTTTAACCCTGTGTGCTTCTAACCAATCCATTCCAATAAGAATATCATAGGAACCCAGTGGTAAAATATTCAGGTCTGCATAGGTGAATAGCCCATCCATCTCTAATGGACATTTCTCTACTATTTCACTAACTTTTCTCTTGGTTCCAGTGGCTAGTTGGACTAACCATGATTTGCTATGCTTTACTTTCTTGAAAGCACAAATCTCAACAATTCT
Organism: Larix kaempferi; assembly: GCA_027924585.1. Lineage (NCBI taxonomy): Eukaryota > Viridiplantae > Streptophyta > Pinopsida > Pinales > Pinaceae > Larix > Larix kaempferi. The sequence continues at coordinate 18,783,462 of BSBM01000994.1, read as the reverse complement.
AGGAGTGACATAACTGTGAGTAGATCCAGGATCAATCAAAATAGAAACAGATTGCATAGCAATCTTACCTTCAACTTCAACCACAGTTGACTGATGATCTGCTTAGCGGTCATCTAGTGCTGCATAGATTCTAGGGATTGTCCTCGCCACTTGACCCACAGTTCCATCTCCTTGGATGTTGTGAACTTGATTTGCATTCCCATTCCGATGTGGACAGTTCCTAAGCATGTGGTCTCCTCCACAACCCCAACATTGAAGTGGTTCTCTTGGCTCCTTTGGATCTCTTGGCTTGTCTCCCATCATCCTAGTTAGCTTAGTCACAACCTGTGATGGCTGCCTTTGTTGATTCCTGAATTGAGGAGGCTTGAACCCCTTCTTCCTTTGATCAAACTTTTCATTTTTCCTATCTTTCCATGCCTTACGGAATTCTGGTTTGCTTCTGTTCTGATCAAAGCAATACTTGGCCTTTCTTACGGCCTCCTCTAGAGTTCTAGGTTCATCCAACTCAATTCTATCTTTATATGACTGGGGCAGTCCACTTAGGAAACGCTGAATTTTCACTTTGTCATCTCGAATGTACTTGACATACCTCAACAGTTCCAAGAACTTGTTTGCGTATTCTTCCATGGTCAATTGTCCCAATCTCAGCTCATGGAACTCTTTGATCTTATCATCGTAGTACCTATCAGAGAGGTACTTCTGCTTGAAGTATTTCTTGAACTGGTTCCACACGATCTTCCTTTCGTTGATCTTCTTCACTTGCCTGGTGTGTTCCCACCATATAGATGCTCTTCCATTCAAGTTGAAGATGGAAACCCTTGCCTTCATATTCCCGGAGTAGTCTTGGACTTGGAAATATTTTCTCATCCCAAGAAGCCAAGCTTCAGCTTCTTGACCAGACTTTACTTCTCCATCAAATGTAGGAGGTTTTGCCTTCTTAAATTCCCCATGCGAACTATTCTTGTGGTGCTTCTTCCTCTTGCTCCTGTGGGATGAAGAACTTGAACCCTCAATGGATTCTTCCGAGTCAGATGATTCATTAGAAGATATTTCTGGAGTATATGTTCTGTCTGTAGAAACTCTTCTTGGGCTACAGGCCCTCTTACGGGAATTTCTTCTAGAGCTACTCCCACCCCTTTCTGGATTTGATGTCTGATGCCCAGAGTTTATTTGCCTTTGGATGTCTGTTAAACTCTGCAGCATGGCTGCATTCAGCTGATTTTGTTCTTCGTGGGCTTTAATCATCCTTTCATTATCTTCCCTACAGCTTCGCAACTCCACCCTTAGGCTTCTCATGGTGGCTGCAACATCTGGAGGGGTCTCTTGATTTCTTATCCCATTAGATTCTGTTTCAGCATTCTCAATCTGTATGTTCTCCCCCATGGCATCTGTTTCAGGCTCATAGGGATCCTGTGCATCCTCCATGATGTTGATTTCTTGGCCCAACCAAGATTCAAAACTTTCCCACTGTACTATCTAGAGTGCTACCCTGCTGTAATTGTGACTCTCTGAAATGTGTTCATCAACACAATTGTTAGCTGCATTATATTCTCAGAAATTCACAAATTACTTCATGCACGTGGGAAAAATTATGTTGACAATTTGTCAAATCACAATCAACGACGTATGAGGGGAAAAACAAAGGGGGTCAAGGGGGCTTGCCCCCTTGTAGGAATCACGCCGCATCGGGCGGTTCGCTGAATCCTGCCGCAACGGGCAGTTCGTTGAATCCGGCCGTGACGGGTGGTTCACTGATTGCTCCCGCAACTGCGGGGCGGTACACTGAATGCTCCCACAACTGCGGGGTGGTTCAATGAATGCTCCCGCAACTGCGGGGCGGTATGGCGATGGCTTCCGCAATTGCGGAGCAGTTCGCCGAACGCTTCCGCAATGGCGGGGCGATTTTCCAAACGCTCCCGCAATTGCGGAGCCATTCGGCGAAGGCTTCCGCAGTTGCGGAGCCATTCGGCGAATGCTCCCACAATTGCGGAGCCATTCAGCGAATGCTCTCGCAATTGCGGAGCCATTCGACGAAGGCTTCCACAATTTCGGAGCCGTTCGCGGAATGCTTCCGCCGTTGCACGGAATGCTTCCCCGGTTTCGAGTGATCTTTCGGAATGATTCGGCGAAGTCTTGCGCAGTTGCAGAACGATTCGGCGAAGTCTTCCGCAGTTGCGGAACGATTCGGCGAAGTCTTCCGCAGTTGCGGAACGATTCACGGAATCCTTCCGAAATTTCGGAAGAGAATTCCTTCCGCAATTTCGGAAGAGAATTCTTTCTGAAAATTTCCTTTCGACGCCGATACTTAGAAAATTTTTCACTTAAAAAATTTTTCTCCGCTGTTTCGGAGCAGTTTGCTGAATTCTTCCGCAATTGCGGGAAGATTCACGGAACTCTTCCGCAATTGCAGGAAGATTCGCTGAATTCTTCCGCAATTGCGGGAAGGTTTGCGGAACTCTTCCGCAATTGCGGGAAGGTTCGCGGAACCTTTCCGCAGTTTCAGGACGACTTCCCGAAACAGACTTAAAACCAAAAATTTCCAGAAACAGACTTAAAACAGAAATTTCCAAAAACAGACTTAAGAAAATTTTTGAAATTTTCCCTTGTAATTGCTATCAGATTTGGCCCATAGAGGTCCAATGCTGCAACGCAGCTCTGATACCATTCTGTCACGTCCCCTCCCATCCTACCAGCTAGATGGAGAGGATCGTGAGGTTAAACTGGGCATCCAATCCCATACATTAAAAACAAACATTCAAGTTAAAATGAAAATATACATATACATGTGAAAGTGCAGAACGGACGTGATACTAAACTGGGCATCTGGCCCCATGAACTTATTACATAAGCATTCACATAACATAATAGAGATATGTAGATGCATAACTATTTTTATAACACAGCGGAAGTAATATCATTTACACCTTCACCATACATTCAGATATCCATCAATTAAATAATTTCAAGAATATACATGAGAATACTTATCTTATAAGAAATTAGTCCCACGCAACTGGCTATGCAACTGCAACGTTCCACCCAACCGTAGGTCAGTGTGCTCCTCAATCTCTCAGCACCACTGCCACCCCCCGAGCTGGGCATGATCTCTACAAGGAACCAGGGAACAACAGAATCACACATAGCCAAGCATACACCAAGATGAGCCAAGCCAATCTGCAATTGGGTTTATCAGGCTGCTAGGACATGGAAGGGAAGAATTGCTAAGCTAGTGAGCTCCAGCACAGAGCCAGGGATAACCTTGCAAGATCTATCTAGCTTGGCACCCACAATACCTACACACCCAGCACAAGGAAGTATTCTTTTCACTGCTGTACAGTCCCTCAAGCCATACCTTCCCTATCTAGTGCTCTCAGGGTATGCATAGAAGAGTAACCAAAGCCCTCTTGATCTTCTTGAGAGGTTGTCTCCCCCACTAGGTTTATCAAGCCACTTCTGTCCACTACCACTCCAAAACTTCGGCTCACAGGTTCAAACCAAAAACGAGGATGCACATAACAGCAGAACACAATTATGGGGCAGGATAAAATGTTTTTACAGTGAGATGCATGAGATGGGGTTTCAACTAACTCAGAAAAACGTGGGTAGACTCAAAATGTATGGGCACTTGGAAAATTCGACTGGGAGAGCAAAACCCATTCCAGAAAAATGCCCCAGGGGAAAAAACGACCTCTCGCTCAGTCCCAATTCGCGTCCCTCCTTCCCCAGCTATTGCACAATACCAAAATGAGTTCCTGGGCATGGATAAACGCAGGGTTATGGTGAAAAACGTGAGGATAAATTCCAGTGAGCTCAGTCTGCGTGAGAGGAAGAACGTAATGCATGAGAAATTGCCTTAGGCAGCATTTCGTGGGGGTTTTCTTGCCCAGCAAGCCAAAAATATGATTTTCAGGTTGATGGCTTGCCCATGCATGAAAATCTGACTGCCATACTTCTCCAATCCCAAGACATTAACTGCCCCAACCAATCTTTGGAAGAATTAAATGATTGGGTGCATGAGACAAAATGGGTAGTTGGTGTTTTTTTTGGGTTTCCCCATTGACACATGGATTAATACCATTGGCTCAAGGGTTTGAATAATTTCCCTCCCTTTTCCTTGGAGAGTCATGCCCCATCTCTTTTGTTGCATTGCATAGCCGGTTGTGGGTTTTTTCATTAAGAATTCGTAATTACATGATGTCTTATATACATTGTGCCTATCTAGCACATGAACCATAGGCATCTATTTCTTTATTTGCCGATACATAAAACGCTAAATCAATGGTGGGGCCTTGGCCTTGAGCTCCTCACCATGATTAAGTAACAATATTTACATCATTTATGATTTAATGCGAAGGGGGTCAAAATGGGGACGTGACAAAAGATCTTTCAAAATGAAAAACCAAGTCAAACTTTAGAAAAACAATAAAAAGAACTAAATCAAACTTAGTTAAACAAATAAACTAGAATAGTATCAAATCATATTGCTCTACTTTATAATTGAATAATGGAAACTGATTAAAAAGCAAACTACTCTCTATGAAAAATGGAAACTATCTAATTTCAATAAATGCGAGTAACATACATTGCTTAAATCTCCCAAAGATTTAAAAAAACAACATTTCCGTTTTTTTTTTAATAATAAAATAACAGTTCAGTTTTAAGATCCAAATCTAATTGGAACCAGTAGTTTTAATATTCAAACCACTAAGTATTCTCTAATGATAGACACTCACATCTACTTTACCCCTAAACAAATAGTGATCATCTAAGGGATAAAATCAACAAACAACGGTGTGTTGTGAGAGCCCTTAGGCATGAGCTTTTGTACTTGGCTCTGATACCACATTGTAACATACCCAAAAAAAATTGTCAACAAACTACGCTGTTGTAATTTTAAACAATCATTAAGACAATCAAACAATAAGACACTTACTTGAAATAAAGGAAACTGGCTGCTCGGAGAATCAACTCCTCCCAACCATAGGAGAGAGAAACACCACTGCTTGCTCAACTCCACCCCAAGCTGGATCATCACCATGCACTAGAACGCCAAGCAATACTTCCACGCGGCACTCTCTCTCAAAGTCCGTAACAAGCAATGATGGACTTATGAAATCAAGAAACACTTAACCACAGTTTCTCCATGCACAACACGGCATCCCATGCTATCTCAGTGCACTATTATATGTAGTATTTCCCAGGTCTTGTGCCATCCCCATCAAATCTCCAATCAATCCATAAATCCCTATGATTTAGGATCTTGTCTGGTTGTTGATTTTTAGATTGAATTTGACTCGTAAAGACCTCTCTTGCTTGCTTACACATGTTCTATGTGCCATGGTGGTGTCCCCTCATTTAGTTGAATTCTCCAAGTGCCTTTTCTTTTATTAAGTAATAAAATAATAATTTTGTTTTGCAAAATGTCACTCGCACCTCTTGTGAGTATTTTTGAGTTTTTAAATAACTCTTACAAAAATAATTGTTTATTTTGAAATATTTTCAAACTATTAAATAAAAAACAAAAATATTAATGTCTTAGGGGTATCACAGTATCATTCCATATTGTTAATTGGGTAAACATGGATATTAAGCCCTAACTGAACCTTCTTGAGTTCAAGTGCCATCGACAAAAACTAGACACAACAAAACAAGCTCTCACTAATGGGTTTTCGAATTAGGAGTTGGATATGGGTTCCATTAGCATGTACTTCATGCATAATGGATGGGTCTTGAGGCCTTAACCATAGTCATGGTAGAGAAACAACATCATAAGGCCCTTAACTTTGGTTGGGGGATGGAAGCATTATCCTCGAACACTAAATAGAGATTCTCAAGTTTAAGCACCATGGCGATCCCGTGATAATCCACACATGGCCTCTATAGTTAACAATTACCTAAAATGATGCTATGCATGACATGAATAGGTTAGTTGTGCACCATTAATGTGCCTAGAGGTCTATCCAATATCATAAGAGGATACTAATGTGCCTTGTGTCCTAAACACCACTTCATGGGCTCAATCACCATGAACAACATCTCAACCACAACACAAACACTCTTTTACGGGACTTTGGCATCAAGGTTGGATATCGATAATAATGGGCCTTGTTTCCTAAATGTCACTTCTTAGTCTCAATTATCGTGAACAAAAACTACAAACCACAATGGGCTGATGCACAATTATGGACTCCTTTAAAGACACTTTAGATGCCACATAATATTGAAAAAACCTGGAACCTCTGACTTTAGGTGACAATTAGGGGTACTTCCGTAACAAATTTGAAGATAAAGTAAAAAGACAAAAGATAGGTAATTGAATCAGCTTTCATAATATATAACATTTATCTATAAAAAATTTGTGTAAATGATTGTAAAATTAGTTTCCTTTAAATTGGGTTTTCAAATTTTCAGCACATCATAACATATATGTTTGTGCGGGTGCAGCACTTATTGAGGTAAATGATGTCCATTTTGAATAAAATCTTGCAGACATATAAAGGACATATGGGCCTAGTGCAATACTATTTTTTCAAAAAATTTCATGAATTATTTTTTATTATTATTAATTATTGAAGTCAGAAAACCTTGAAATTAAAACGTTATGTGCGGGTGCAACACTTTAGGGGCAAAATTTAATGAAATCATTGTTTTCTATATATGAGATTGTAGAGCTCAATCTCCTCTAGTGCACCATATAGTTTTCTTGGGAAATGGTGAAGGCAATAAAAAGTTATATAAAAACGAATCAATGTATGTATTTTAGAAAATTGATGTGTGTCATTTAGAAAATTAATAATAAATAAATAAAACATACATTTTTATGAAAAAATTACATATTCAGAATCGTCAGATCGTACTCTACAATATTCTATATTTTCATAAAAAAATATTGAGTTTTCATAGCAAAACACGCCATTAAAACTTAGCATATTGATAGAGTTAAAAAATACAGGCAATGGCCCTGGTTTTTTTGTTCTAGCCAATAGGTTCGGCAGTCCAAAGCTATTTCCGAACATCATCCCAAGCCTTGTTCCCGCCGAGTTTTTAAATTTTAAATTAACGCAGATGCATTATAACGGGTATGCAGTTTAGACTTGTTCATATCGCATATGCGTTATAACGCATATGCGATTCATATCGCATATGCGATATAACGGATATGCGTTTTGGTTTAGTACAAAAGAGTAAATAGAGAATAAAGATTATTAGATAAAAGAGTGGCATAAAGATTATTCTTTTGAAATGTAAGATAGCATCCCATCATGGTTAATATAACATTGTTTAACATGAAAAATGGGTTCGGAAACAAAACATCTCTATTTTCAACTAAGTTATATTTGATATATTAGGTACTATGGGGTAGTATGGTATAAAGTATAAACTCACATCAAAGTGAATGGGACATCTAAGAAGCCAAATGGTGGATTGTTATTGATGAAGTAATTGGGATATCGTGGTGAGTATAATTTGGTTTTCAATCCATTTTCAAGGGTTAGGGATTTCATCCTCTCCGTTTTAATAATTTTCCTTGTATCCTATCCTAGGTATGAGATTTAATAGGCACCAAAGAAAAATCGATTCAAATATATCTCGAGAATTCCATCTTCACTATTGTGTAGTCTCCTAGTATAGAAATTCACCTTACTACACTAAGATAGTTGAAGTTTGTGGCTTCGACCTATAGTTCACTATGCATCTATTGATTGATGTTATTGATGAGAACCAACATATCTTTGCACTTATTTTTTTAATCAAACTTTCTTTGATATCAGTGTAGTTAAATGACTTCAAGTAGGGTTTTTTATTTAATGACAAATTTATTATATAACTTAATAATGCTCTAATTGATGATGATTATGGTTGTTATTAACGTCCATTGAGACCAATTTTGATCTATCAAACCTTTAAAAAGGTAAGGAGTCACTTGGTTTTCTTTAGAATTATATTTCCGTGATTGAAACTTTTAAGAGAAACATTCATAAATCACCATAGTTTTGATGAGTTAGAATGTTAGGAAGGTTGGTATTGTAACAAATATTTTGAATTTGGGATGAAATGTGGGTGTACACATGAAATTTTAATGTGATTTGTTTCTATATGATCTTTAATAATTTAATCACATTACACTATTGATTCAAAAACAACAAATCATTTAACTAGAAAATTTTCAACAAATAATTTAACTAGAACTCTTGATGATTGATCCTCTCACTCACTCCATACCTCACTTTCTCCCCCTAACTCCTCTCTCCACCCCCTTCTCTCTCACACACATCCACACACCCTCTAAAACAATTCCTTTGTTGCCCCTCCCTCCCGCCAAAACTATTTCTCTCTTCCCCCCTCCCTCCCTCCCTCCATTCATGTGTTCCATCCTATCACTCACTCCATCCCTCACTTTCTCCTCATACCTCCTCTCTCCACCTTCAAGCCTTCATCCCTCCTTCATCTCTCCATCTTTCTCTCCTTTCCTTAATATCCATGATCTCTCTCTCTCTCTCTCTCTCTCTCTCACACACACACACACACACACACACAATCCCTCATCTCTATCCCTCGGTGTAACCACACTTAACCATCCTTCATTTCCCTAAATCCCTACTCTCTCATTGTTATTATCCCACTCTCTCACCCTCTAACCATCCCTCCATCCATCTCTCTCTCTCTCTCTCTCTCTCTCTCTCTCTCTCTCTCTCTCTCTCGCTCTGTCTGACTCTGCCCCTCTCACTCTTTAACCACCCCCCATTTGTCTCTCTCATTCACTCACTCTATACCTCTATCTATACCACCACTCCATCCATCCCTCTCCTTCCTCTCACTCCTTAATGGCGCCCCCCCATTTGTCCCTCCATCCATTATCCTATATCTTTCTTGCACCCAATCATCCCTCCTTTTTATATATCACCCTCTTCTCTCCCACTTATATTTATTCCCCTATATCTCTCCCCCCTCCCTCCCTCCCTCCCTCCCTCTTATATTTATTCCCCTCCCACCAATCCCTTCCCTTTATATTTCTCCTCCCTTTAGTTCCCCCTCATATCAATGTCCAGAGACAAATCCCTCCCTTCCCTTTATATTTCTCCTCCCTTTATCCCCCCCATATATCCCCCCTACCCATCCCTCCCTCCCATGATTCCCTCTACAACTTCCTCTCCCTCCTTTGACTCCCCCCACACCTCTCTTAGCTTTTAATCAATATACTATTGGGGCATGAGCCACCCCATAGATCGTCTGGATGGAATCTTGGGAGTCTAAATTGTATTATAAGGGGAAAAGGGTGACATTATAGGGTTTTGGATGGTAGGGATCGGTCTCTGGACATTGCCCATAGTCATGGAAGAAAAGATGGTCCAATGAGTCTCTAAATCAACACACATGCACTATAGATGGAATATTTGGCCTTTAGTGGGATATGGGTGTCATTATGAGGTTTTGTGCACTAAGGATGGGTCTCAGGGTCTTAACCATGGTAATGGGACAAAAGTGTAACAGAAACAAGTCTTAAACCACTACACATGCCCTTTAAAGGGGATATTTAGCCTTAATATGGGATATATGTCCCATTAGACTATTCTATGCATTGAAGATTGTTCTCGAGGCGTTGACCATGGTCATATAGGAACCATTACGAATATTTCCAGACAAAACATAGTTTTGAAGGCACTGTACCATGGTCCAAGGGTAAATCCAATCTTCTAGGGATTAAATGATGTTTTCATGGTTCATGGTTAAATGAAGTTTCAATAGTTGATATGCACTAAATTGCATATGCGATATAATGCATATGCGATATATCGCATATGCGATTTAGTGATCACGTTTTTAACAAACTGGCCATTTGTAAAAAGCATAAAAAGCATATAGTTCATATCGCATATGCGATATAACGAATATGCGTTAAAACGGAGATGCGTTATATTGCATATGCAAAATTTTGTTTAATAAATAATCTTGGGTTGCAGGCCGTGGGCCATTTTTACTGTATAGGAAAAGACATAATTCTTCTGAAACCCACGCATAGCGTACTGTTCAACCTGCAATTTAATCATTTATTACACAGATCCATAGGTTTTGTACAATTTTGGGTGGATTTGAATGGGGAATCCACGTAATAGAGTTCGAAAGTCAGCGAGGAAGATGCTTACACCCGAAGAAGCTGAAATTAAAAAAGAAAAGAAGAGGGAACATTCAAGAAATCGTCGGCATTCATTGGATGAGCAAATACTTCCCATTCCCGCTCAACAGATACCTGATGAAGAGGCTGAGGAAGATATTGCAACTTTAATGCAAGCTGGTTATAACCAAGATGAAAATTTTGGTCCATTATTAATCGGACAACCCTCTATAGAGCTCTATCATTATGTTCCTGATGAGACTCTGCAACAACCATGCCAGGTGGTTCAATCTCCTAATCGAAGTTGTCAGCCTGCAGTGGATGTAAACGTCTCTCCAGCATTTCAAACGACAAGAAATCTCGCATAAAAACGAAAGAGAACTCCTAAATGCATACAAGTGGACGAGAGTGAATTGACTTCCATGGAAGGTAAGGTGGCTAAATGCACAATCATTCGTCATTGTTCTCAAATAATGAAACAATATTTTGAACCAAACTCTGAAGCCGGTAAATGTCAATTTTTTTTTTAGCTTTGATTAAATCTAGAAGTATGGAAAATGTTAGAAAAAATTTAGGCATAAGAACATTGAAGAATACCGAATCAAGTAATCACATTGTTAAATCTCTTGCTGCTGCATTCACATCAATTGGTAAAAAAACTCGTTCAAAAGACTGTAATGTGGCTCACCGCGTATTGACTGAATCAATTGTATCTAGATCCACAAGACAACGTCGTTTACTTAAATGGACATCAGAAATTGTCCCTTTACATCCAAAAACACTTAAAAATATTCAGTAAAAAGAGACAACCTTGATGTAGAGGGACAAATGGATACATTATGGGCATTTAGTGATAGGTTGCCCCGCAAAGACATGAAGTTGGTCGAAGCAGTGAAGGGACTAGTGCATACTTTTTGGCACGATAACACTAGGCCTTCTTCTAACACAAAGGATGTGTTAAAACACTGTAGGGGTTCTATGAACAATGAAGGGCATGTTAAACATTACCTTGACATGACACAAACTCAACTGTTCGAGATGTTTAAAGTTTCCCACATAGAGCTAAGGCTCGGGCAAATATCTTTTGAAAAATGCAAGCCTTGGTATGTTAGAATCAATAGAATCCGGAACACTTGTTGCTGTAGATACCACATAGAGTTTGATCTATATTATCATACATTTGCACATATGCGTCTTTTTTTGCATCCTAACCATGTGCAGGAATGCTCAAGTACAGTACCGCCAATGTCATATAGAGATTTCATCCATAGCATAATGTGTCCGAGGCAAGATGGGAAAACACATTACTTAAAACAATGTGTAGAGGGTTCTTGCAACAATTGTGGGGGCTATCTTTATGGTCTGATTTCATCCATGAGAGTGAAGATCAAGCATTCGATGATGCAATTGTCGAGAAGCAGAACTTTCAGTATGAGACATATCAGCTACGTGATGGGAAAGAAAGCAAGAATATTAAATTGGTGACTTCACAAGTGACAATCTACACGAAAAATGTTCATTTAACTGAGTGTACATTGTTTAAATGTTGTTTTATAACATTGTTTTAAATATTGATGTATATTTTAATATTCATGTAAATATTTTTATGTTGTTTTATAACATTGTTTATTTTTTTCCACCAGGTGCAAGTATATGATTTTATTCCAGAGTTCCGTGGAAAGATCCAACAGTACATTCAACATGTCGATATGGCACGGTGGCAAGATGAGCAATTCAGAATATGCCAGGACACCTTCCCTCTCGGAACAATACTATCAGTGGTTGAATTTGCGGAAAATTACACCCTACAACCACAAAATGAAATACAAAGTCAATACTATCACTCAGAGCAGGTGAGCATAATGGTCCATATCACTTATCGACATGGGCCAGATAGCAATGAAGAGAAACGTGTGATATTGAAAGAGAGTCACTTTTACATCAGTGACGACCGGACCCATGACATCCATTACATGCAACATTGCTTTCAGTTGTTCTATGATCATGTGATAGCTATGGATATACCATTTTATCATCATTTGATTTGGTCAGATGGTTGTGCTAGACAGTTCAAGAATGCACGTGTATTTCAATGGTTGTGTTTGTTGCACATAAAATACAAGGTGCCACATACATGGAACTACTTTGAAACAAGTCATGGAAAAGGAGAGCACGATGGTGCTGGTGCATGCATAAAAACTTCCCTTCAAAGGGAAGAGATGAAGTTTACAGGTGCTCACCTTCGAGATGCTTCATCTATAGTCAAATGGTGTGCATCTGTGATGGGAGAAAAAGCAACAAGGAAACAGCTAGTGCGGAGAATATTCTGGGAGGTGACAGATGTGGACCGATCCCAAACACATCGGGTGAACACAGTGCATGGAACTCGAGGTTTTCATTCAATTAGAAGCTCAAACAACTCGGCCCTACAAATTTGGACAAGATTGAAGGCTTGCTTTTGCAGTTCCTGTAGCATAGATGAATGGGATGATTGTGAGTATACAGATACAGTTGATACATGGGATCGAGTGACACTTGGCACTGATTTCAAGGGGGTTAATGAAATAGACCATTTGGAAGATGATCAGACATATATTTCTATAGACTATGACCACATATCAGATCTCATACAAGCAGGTACAAAAAAATAAATTAGTAGTACCTAAATCACTACAACCCCTTACATTGAAAGAAATTTTATTTATGTTACATGCAAGACCTTTTTTAATATTTATGTATTTTTAACATTTTTCGATTTTCTTTCGCAGGTCAGATATATGCAGTGGTTGCCCCAAAAAATAATGAATGGGGTTCTGACTATTGGTTGGCACGTTGCTGAGAGGGAAAACAAACCCTTCTCGAACCTATTACAGATGATGAAAATATTGAATACCCAACTGGCTTGATGGTTATAAAAGGGGAGTACCTGACACTAGCAGCACAAAAAAAAGGAAGGGTGGGTATGTATATAAGGATTATAAACCAGGAGCTATTGTATACCACTTCACCAACCTGGTAGTTGGTATAAACATCAAGCTGCGCACAATTTCGAAAAAAAATAGGTCACATGTACAATACTTGCTACCTCATTTAGAGCATGAGAGATTGATGGACACCATCAGCAGCAGAGATGATCCAGATGGCCTACTCGAGTGAGTGCATTGTCAAGTGTTACTAGATTGTCCAGTGTGGCTAGATTGTCAGGTGCATTAAATTTAATCCTTAAAGTGTGTGCTGAAGCACAATTTCAATTATTTAGCCTTCAGTTTATTCCCAATGTACTAATTTGTGAATGTCGGATACCATTCATAGACATAATTTACTGGACAAGTTATAAACACGATCCTACAACCTCAGGTGAGTTATTTATAAATAATGTTTGCACATTTTCCTTATTTTCTTATGAGAGTACTAATGTTTAGCCTTTCCTATGCCTAGGATACAAACACTATTTATGGCACATTGGATGCGCCAAGAACAACCGGTGTCTTTAGACACCACCAAATAGAAATCGGAAAATAACATGCTCTCGAGTCAAGTTTATCTTCATCATCTTCATATGCCAAAAGTTCTCTTGTATATCAAGTTTATGAATATTTATGCCAATTTTTACATATGACCAATAAACCTTAAAACTAGCAATTATCAACAAGTATGATAGTTCTCTTCTAACTTCTTTTAATACCTCATTTTGCTTCATGTATGTGCATAGCCTAGGTATATGGCCTTTTTGTTTCATGTATGTGCATAGCCTAGGTATATGGCATTTTGTTTCATGTATGTGCATATAATTCATGTACATGTGTTTCTACATCTTAGTCATGCATACATGTGAAATTCCACTTGTGATCCATGTTCAACCCTATTCATTTTGTTTCATGTATGTGCATAGCCTAGGTATATGGCCTTTTTGTTTCATGTATGTGCATAGCCTAGGTATGGCATTTTGTTTCATGTATGTGCATATAATTCATGTACATGTGTTTCTACATCATAGTCATGCATGCATGTGAAATTCCACTTGTGATCCATGTTCAACCCTATTCATTTTGTTTCATGTATGTGCATAGCCTAGTTATATGGCATTTTGTTTCATGTATGTGCATAGCCTAGGTATATGGCATTTTGTTTCATGTATGTGCATATAATTCATGTACATGTGTTTCTACATCTTAGTCATGCATGCATGTGAAATTTCACTTGTGATCCATGTTCAACCCTATTCATTTTGTTTCATGTATGTGCATAGCCTAGGTATATGGCCTTTTTGTTTCATGTATGTGCATAGCCTAGGTATATGGCATTTTGTTTCATCTATACATGCATAGCCTATTCATTTTGTTTCATGTATGTGCATAGCCAAGGTACATGATCTAAACCTAGAGAGTTCATAAAACCCTAGTTTTTAGTTCCATGTATCAATTTATGAACCCTAGTTTTATTATGCGGTGTCTAGTTCATGAAACCCTAGTTGGTTTGTAATTTGTAAGTGTAGCTTAGGAATATTCTTGTTGGATTATACGTTGGTACAAGAATAATATAGCCCGTGATCTCTAGACACATAGTGTTTTCTTAATGCTGCAACATGTTTTGTGGAGTTGACCCAACAATGCGAGATTGCATTGATGGAAATTGAGCAAAACCCTAGTTTACGAAATGAATGCACAATGAAGTCACTAGGCCATGGAAACACGGAGGAGAGGATACCTAGAGGTAATCGCATGCCAGGAGAGCAACGAAATCGATGGTTCGTTTATCCGACCTCCGGTTGCCAAGATATGTCGAGTTGCAAGTCGCATGAAAATGTCGTTCAGGGACACTTGGTGACTTTCGATCTAGGAGCAAAATAACAAATGGAGCGGCAAGATTGCATGCCGTGGTAGTGTGTATGGGTAATGCCGACGTGGGACCGTTTCCAACAGTAGCTCGGTGCAGTGTTTTGCAGAGATGAACCAACAATCCGAGATTGCATTGATGGAAACTGAGCAAAACCCTAGTTTACGAAATGAATGCACAATGAAGTCACTGGGCCATGGAAACATGGAGGAGAGGCTACCTAGAGGTAATTGCATGCCAGGAGAGCAACGGAATCGACGGTTTGTCGATCCGACCTTCGGTTGCCGAGATATGTCGAGTTGCAAGTCGCATGAAAATATCGTTCAGGGACACTTGGTGACTTTCAATCCAGGAGCGAAATAACAAATGGAGCGGCAAGATTGCATGTTGTTGGCTCCCGGTAGTGTGTATGGGAAATTCCAACGTGGGACCGCTTCCAACACTAGCTCGGTGGAGTGTTTTGCGGAGTTGAACCAACAATGGGAGATTACATTGATGGAAACTGAGCAAAACCCTAGTCTACATTCGGCTTGTAGACTATGTTCATGTTCCTTATCATTTCCTATCAATTTAGCTATAAAACATCCTCGCTTTCCTCCAACGATGTAGGTTATGTATACCATCCATGATTATCTGTGGTTATACCAAATGTGAAACATGAGGTTGTAGACATAGAACTAGGGATAATACACACTACAGAGCTAAGTTAGATAAAGTGCCAATGTGTATTCCATGCCTCATGGTATAAATGAATGTGTCCAAGGGGAAGAAAATGAATACAAGGAATGTGTTTTTGTTCTATATATGCCCTAGGAAAAACCTTAGGGGTGAAATTTAACCCATGGGCTAATTTTAGATGTTTTTTTTCCAAACAATGTTCCAATTTTGATTTTGATCTAAAATGATAACCAAATTCCATAGGATAAAATTATTTTACTATAAGCATGGTCAAAATTGTCCATGAACTATATAAAATACATATGAATTTGAATATTTAAAAAAATATTGTTCAACATTTTATGGTTGGAAATTTAAAATTTGATAAGATTCACCAAGTTTTCTACACTTTAAGAAAATTATGGAGGCCTGGAGTGTGCTTAATCAACTTATAGTGTGAACTATAGTTTTTAATTGTTGTATTTAGGCTTCAAGGTGTGTGATCCACCTATATGTGTTCACAACTATGTGGTATAGGTGGGTGGAGAATGGGTGTCAAGAGTAGAAGGAAGTGAAGGGTTTGTATGCAAAATACAATGACTAGGCTCTATAATATCATCATACTATAACCATGAACAAAACCCTTCAACACAAGGGTATACATGATATGAAAGCATAAGCCCAAATACTTATATTTTCATGTGTTCTTCATGTGTTGCAATAGAATAGTGATCCACCTTAATGATTGTAAAGATAAACAAGTTTAGGAGGTGAAGAAGGTTTAGGAGAGGAAGGGGCTATGAAAAGTCACTTGTTTGTTCATTAGAAATTAAACTTCTAGATTGGGCTTGTCACTATAAGAAACCACATTCACATCATCATACAGTAAGGAATCTAGAGCCTTCCTTTCTATACCGAACACATTACATTCATTATTTGCAATGCCAACTCTTCTCCAACAAACACAAAGCCATAAACCTAAAAACATATTCAAGCATATATATCTGCAAGGCATATAGTACACATGTCTCCATCCCATATCAAGTCAACCATATATAGGTAAATCTGAACGTTGTTTTATATTATAAATGTACATGTATAATATTTTCAAAAATGGCATGCCATGGCCATAATACAAAATTGTGGATCATACTGTACATCTGTGTGTACATACAAACAAAACGGTACATGTATGTATTCCCCCTATACATGGATTCTATATGTACCCCCCCTGTACATGATTTCTATTTATCCCCCTTTTCATTGCCAATGTCAGTGGCTAATGAGAAGTCTATCTTTCTTTTGCGGCTGCTCGATGGCATTCCCCAACGATCCACAGGAGGACGCATTCTCAATATCGGAGACTGCACAGAAACCAAAATTTGTATGTTAGTTTACCAAGCTATAAAAATAAATACAAATCTATGTACATTTGTTCAAATTCCAAGCAAATATAACATTTTTACTTACCATGTGTGTGTAAGTCCTCGGCACTGAAACTGCATGTACTTGGGTGGGGGGGCGTGCAGGGTCATCAGTGGCCCCAATTGGGTGCTCTTCAGGCACCACTAGCTCAGTAGATGCCTGCATAAAGTAACATACATGTCAATGTCAGCAAATACAAAGAAAACAAGACATATATACTACATGGACGGAAAATGACTCTTTCAAAGAAAGCGAGACATACATGTACCTGGGAGGGGCAGAGGTGGGTTACCAACAACCTCGGTTGGGTGCTCTTCAGGCACCATTGCATCACTAGATGCCTACATAAAGTAACATATGGACCAATGTCAACAAATACAAAGAAAATGAGACTGTATATAATATGTATGGACGTACAATTACCTTTTCAAAGAAACAGAGACATGTACACGTGTACCTGTGGGGGGAGAGGTGGGTCACCAACAACGTTGATTTGGTGCTCTTCAAGCACCACTGCATCACTAGATGCCTGCATAAAGTAACATATGGACCAATGTCAGCAAATACAAAGAAAATGAGACTGTATATATACTATGTATGGATGTACAATGACCTTTTCAAAGAAAGAGCTCGACATACACGTACCTGTGGGGGGGGGGGGGAGAGGTGGGTCACCAACAACATCGATTGGGTGCTCTTCAAGCACCATTGCATCACTAGATGCCTGCATAAGGTAACATATATATGTCAATGTCAGCAAATACAAATATCTAACAAGACTACATATATATACTACATGGACGGACAATGGCTTTTTCAAAGAAAGCGAGACATGTACACGTACCTGGGGGGGGAGGAAGAGGGTCACCGGTGGGTGGAATACTAAACATTGGCCTTACTAGACAGTAAAAAAAAACCTGACCATAACCATGCTACGTAACAAAACATAAAGATACAATTAGAAAATTTCTTTAAATAATTAAACGCATACATGTTTCAAATCATTAAAAGCATGTAATGAAAAGAATACCTGAGTCTGGGAATCTTCCTCTACATGGGAGGGACTGACCTGGGATTCCACAAACTCATCTTTCCCACCCTGCATAAAACATATTGTATCAAGTTTAAGACGTATTGAATGTTGCAATATCTAAATTATAAATATGAAAATTACTCGATGACAAATTAAAAATAAATTTCTTACAACTAATGGTGAAGCACCAAAATCATATGCAGCATTGACCGTTGCATCAATGGCATCAGCATCAACGACCGGATTATGTGAATCTAGGGTGTCATTGGACACCAGCTGTATATTTGTTCACGTAAATTGTCAGATAATTATTTAAATACAAATAAATTACGAAACAATTGAAAACTATGATATAAAACAAAATATATATACTATGTAAAGAATGAATGTTACTTACATATCGGAGTAATCCATCGCCCCGAAACTCTGAAGCAGGCCCATAGCATATGCTTCAACACGATGTGCAAGGGTGTGGAATAACCCGATGCTCTGAAGACTCCGTGTCATCGGTGCGATGTGTAGCTCTGGTTTGGTCTGGGGACCTAAAAGGTGGATCCTGACTGTGAGATGGTCCAACCCCAGATGGGCCAGCCTCGGAAGTGCCAACCCCTTGGCCTACATTGCCTTGGATGGCAGTCCCATGTCGAAGCAATGTATCAGCCAAATCTAATAAGGACTCCTATGTATCATCAAGAACTGGACTCGCTGGAGGATATAACTGAGGGGGGGTTTGGTGTGCATGGAGGGCGTCGCACACGGTTAGGATCGGTCCTAGCCCCTTCCCTATCTTGGGGCATCCCTTGACCTACACCCTGGAACTCTAAAATGTCAAAATAGTTCACATGTTTCCCCTGGACAAATTCTACATACAGCTTCCTAAGGAAATAAAATGGGATGTCTCTATTCCCGTGAGGGTCTTCATCGAAGACCATGTACCGGCGATCCATCCAATTGGCTTTAATATTTGGTTCCACGCACCAGTCTATGGAAATGTGTGATCGACTGGTGGGTGGAACCAATCCGGTGTTGGGGTCCCGGAATAAGGAAAACAATTTGTCTTTGGTTATCTTTAATTTTTTGACATCTTTGTAGCTCAACCTAGTGGAATAGTATTGCCTCTGCGAATCTCTATACGAGATAATGTTGTACAGTGCTCCCTGGGAATTGGCAATTGTATTTGTTATGGAGTCTAATGCCTTGGCTAAAGATTGTCTTAAGTGGTCCCCCCCCCTAAAGAGTGAGCTAAGGCGCCTCAATGAACCCAAACGAGCCAGAATCTTATAATTAAGGTCGTGTTCCTCCTCCGTGTGTGGGTTTGTGTCTGGATTTTGGTTTGGGTTTGGTTTTGTGTCTGGATTTTGGTTTGGGTTGGGGTTTGTGTTTGGGTTTGTGCTCTCTCTTAAGAACAAAACAGTTCAATTTCAAAATTTAATTAATCAATTTTGTTGTTTGTTTTTTAATACATGTAACAAATTTTATTAAATTGGTTTTAAAAAAACAAAAACTAGTAAATTAACAAACACAATAACGAAAAATTCAAAAGGAATTAACAAACTAGTAAATCTTGCCACCCATCTTCCATTTTATCTGAATTGTGAAGTGGCTTGTCTCCTCCTTCTCTCAAACGCAAATCGACAGGTGCATTTTTTTGCCTTCCCGATATCGTCGGTCCTTCACTGTGTAGATTGGGAAAATGAGGCTGCGGGCACTATGTTTTATCTATCTATCTATCTATCTATCTATCTATCTATATATATATATTTGCATTACAAATCGCACATGCGATATATCGCAAGTGCATTTTGTAACTCTATTAATGAAAATGCGTTTTTTAATCCTAAATATATATGAATTTTAAAATGAGGCCGCGGGCACTGTGTTTTATTTTTTTAATTTATTTTTCATTGCAAATCGCACTTGCTATATATCGCAAGTGCGTTATTTAACTCTATTAATCCTAAATATATATGAATGAAAATGAGGCCGCGGCCACTTTGTTAAATATATTTTTTTGTTTTTTGTTTTTGCATTATAAATCGCACTTGCGATATATCGCAAGTGCGTTTTTTAACTCTATTAATCCTTTAAGATATATATGAATGAAAATGAGGCAACGGTCACTCTATTTTATATATTTTTTTTTGCATTACAAATCGCACTTGCGATATATCGCAAGTGTGATATATCGAAAGTAAGATATATCGCACTTGCGATATATCGCAACTGCATTTTTTAACTCTATTAATCTTTTTTATATGAATGAATAAATGATTGGGGATTTCCTTGGACTATTAAACCTTTATATATGAATGAATAAATGATTTGGGATTTCCTTGGACCAAGGACGAGGGAGACAAGGGCACATTGAATTCTACAAATCCTTAATTAGTATGTCGAAATCCCATCATTTGGACCTTCATTTTTGCCAATGTATAAGGATTTTCACCCCTTTCTCCTTGACTAGGGAGGGACAATTACAACTTTGTCACTCCTTGCAAGTCTACTAGGGAGTGATAATTACAACATTTTCACTCTATGTCTTGCCTTAGGGGAGCGATAATCATGTTTACACCATTTGAGCCTGGACATCAAGTGAGGCCCTGCATAGCCACCTAGGGATTTCTTTTTCTTGCGATTACAACACTCAACCACTTGATCTAACCCTCTGAGATTTTGTGTCACAATTTCTCCTTTGCTGTTAATGGTATTTATATTATATAAATTTATGGAGCCCCTTTTATCTTCCAATGGTTTACCAAACAATCAACATCCTCATATAAAATTATAATAGATATAGAGTAATTCGAGGAATGCTATTCTCCTTCATGTTAATTATCGTATGCTTGTGTAGAATACATAATTAATCAAAATAAAGTTTCATCGAAGAAAAGAACTCAAAATACCTTAGGATATGTATTATAAATTAGTAATGTTCATTATAAGTATTGATTACAAAACATCATTACCAAAATGTGTTATTTTATCTCCATGGAGTTTATTTGTAATTGAATTACCATATTTGTAGTCATCAAATATATTTTCATAAAGAGATCACGTGAGTAATGAGATAAAGATAGAGAATAGTTTTTTTCAAATGTCTAATTTTATATCTTTAGAGGATAGGGGCAAATAGGTTTGAAGGGAGAAAAGGTAATGGTAGAAGAGAGGAAGTGCCTTGCTTATTTTTATGATCTATAATAAGAGATATTAGCCTCCATTTTAATAACTTTAGTTGAAATAGTGGGTGCATGGATGCGTGACATGGTGTGGTTGGATAAGCAACGAGGGAGTTATATGGAGAAGGGTATGATAGAAGACATCAAAGGAAGAAAAAAAAATAGAGGAGAAGATATCGAAACAAGAAATCAATTTAGTGCACAAATTGTACATGTGACATTAGTTGTAGAAGAGATCCATGGTGCCTTATACAGAAGGATAACATCTCAAATAAGAACGGATATAAGACAAGAAAATTAATGTTTCAAATCATCTCTAGTATTCACATCTAGAGAACAAACAAAGTTTGTGTATGGTCCCCTTTCTCATAAATCAATTGAATCTCTCTAACTACGCCTTTGCAAGTAAAATTATATGCATAGAGACAAAAAAATTAGTACAATAAATGAAACTCTAATCATTCAAACAAACGGAGAAAAAAAAAAAAACACAAATGATGGTGAAATAAGAAGACCATATGAATCGAACCCTAGTTCGACTACAACTTTGAAAAATGGAAGAGATATGGAGGGATTCAATCCTTCTAGAGGAATGAGAGGAATTGGGAGTACATATACCATTACATATCATAATTCTTAGACTGTATTTTGATCATTGTGAAAGAAAATAAAATTTAAGATGATCCACATGATCCAAATTGCACTTACGTTATAACGCAAGTGGGATATATCGCACTTGCGATTTGTAACTATTAAAAAACGCAAGTCCGATATATTGCATATGCAATTTGGGCTAACTAAGCTTAGCCTCGGTTTTCGGCTCGGGTTTGTCTGAACCTAGCCACAATAACGCATATGCGTTATGGATTTCCGTTTCGGATGTGCGTTTTTTATTTCTATAGTGGCACTAAAAAGTGGAACCAACTTCGTGCGAGCCCCCCAACATAAACACTCTCTTGGGGGTCTTTGGCATCAAGGTTGAATATAGATACCATTAATAGATTTTGCACACTAAGGATGGGTCACAGGGTGCCATTAAACATGGTTTATCAAGGAAAAAAAATGCCTTGTATTGGATATTGTTGAATCTTCTCGCACTTAAGAGATTTGAATGCATCCTCATACCAACAAATCAGTCCATAGTAGGGTTTCTATCCAAGCCTTTGAGTGGGATACAAGTCTTGTGGATATTTTTTGCACACTGGAAACAAGTTTGGACCATGCCATATCATTAATTGGGTAAAAACAAACATTAATCCCTAACAAAACCTTCTTGGGTTCAAGTGCCATGGACAAATACTAGACACAACAAAACGAGCTCTCACTAAGGGGTCTTTGACTTGGGAGTTGGATATAGGTTCCATTATCATTTATTTCATGCACAGTGGATGGGTCTTGAGTCCTTAACCATATTCATGCTTGGGAAACAACATCCTAATTCCCTTAACGTTGGTTGGGGGAGGGAATCGTTATCCTCAAACACTAAATAGAGCTTATCAAGGTTAAGCACCATTGGCAATCCCTTGAAACTCCACATGTGACTACTATAGTTAACAATTACCTCCAATGATGCTATGCAGACCTCAATAGGTTAGTTATGCACCATTAATGTGCTTAGAGGTCTATCCAATGTCATAAGAGGATAATAATGGGATTTGTTCCCTAAACTCCACTTCATGGGCTCAATTACCATGAACCACATCTCCAAACCAAAACATAAACACTCTTTTAGGGGTCTTTGGCATCAAGGTTGGATATGGATTCAATTAAGAGATTATGTACATCCAGGATGGGTTGCAATGCCTTAAAATGGTTGAGGAAGGAAAAATTGTTCCTCGATGATATTGTAA
Organism: Larix kaempferi; assembly: GCA_027924585.1. NCBI lineage: Eukaryota > Viridiplantae > Streptophyta > Pinopsida > Pinales > Pinaceae > Larix > Larix kaempferi. The sequence continues at coordinate 18,760,371 of BSBM01000994.1, read as the reverse complement.
AATCATTATGAACTCAAGAGACTTGAATGATTCATCATACAAATACAAAATTCCTTTGCAATGGTTCTATGCAGGCCTTCGAGTGGGATACTAGTGTAGCGTGGAGGTTTTGTGCTATAAAAATGGTTATGGATTGTGCCACATGATCAAGGGTGTAAACGAGGATGCTAATTTCCCTAATTGAACCTTCTTGAGCTTAAGTTCCATGAGAAAACCTTAAACATATTGACACCTGACCTCACTATGGGGTATTTTCCCTAGGATTCAAATATGGTTTCCATTAGCATTTATTTCATGCACAATGGATGGGTCTCGAGGCCTTAACCATAGTAATGGTAGGGAAACAACATCCTAAGGATCTAAACATTGATAAGGGTAGAGATGCAACATACTCAAGAGTTCGTAAATGTGCCCTAAATAGATCCCCTTGGAATCAAGCACCAAGAACACATGTCCTAAGATCACCACATGGGAGCTTGGATGGTTTGTGGGACCTTGACAATCATCAAAGATTGAAAATTATTGTCTTATGATCTTATTGAATCATAATCATTTTGAATAAGAACATGAAGAATAATATGGAATGGAATGTGGGAAAGGAAGTCAGAATGTGAATTAGGAACACTCGCACGTTACTTGTGCATGTGCACATTAATTGAGTATGTGTACTCCTACGTATGGAAAAAAAAGTTGGCACGATTGCCTCTTTTCATCTATGTGTTGGTCGAATTTTTTGCTTTGATTTTAGCTTCTCAATGTCAAAAATAGTGGTATGGGTTGAAAAAAAAGTCCTAGTTTCCTATTCTTAAGTCCATTTTCAACGATGGTTTTAAATATGAACCACCTATTCATTGCTTATGAAGTTGCAAACACTTATAGAGTTTTGTCTGTAGATTTTAAATATATGTTTTCTCAAGAAATAAAATATTGTGTCCTATTTTTTATTGATTTTTATTTGTACATGTATATCATATTTCTAAAATACATAGGTCTTTTATTTCTTAACTTTTTATTGTCTTGCTTATTTGAAAAACAAATTGTATGGTGCATAAGTATATAGATCTACACAATACAAAAAATTGATTGGTTAAGTTTAAAGCCCTCATTAAATAATGTGGAAAATATTGGAACGCAAGAACCAATTGTTATATACAAGTGTATAAATATTTTGCAAGAAATTTCATCATTTTGATACTAAAGGGAACTTTTAACATAAACATATTCATTATGTTTTAGAGAAAAAATAACATAGCAATGTTAGAAGAAAATGAATTTCTATGAGTTATACATGTTTTCCATAAATAAAAGGTATATATTGACAGAACTTAATTGAAACCATGTTTTTCCAATTTATCTAGAATATAAAAAGTATCTCTATGTTTTAAATAGTGTAAAGAACAAAATAATGACTCCAAAGTAAAACATGATGTTGGACAATTCATAATCTTCACTATAAAGGTTGAAGATGAAATTATTTTCTTTTAAATTATCAAAACTATGATAATTTAGGAATTTTTCTTTTATAGTTTTTTAAACAACACAAAATAAAATGATAATCTGCAAACGAAATAATTCTTTATCTTTTTCATGGTTTAATAAATAAAAAAGACTCTCCATATCTATTAATAATCATCCTCATCATATTAAAAACATATAGGAAAAATAACATACTTTAATAAAAAAATTATACTCTTTCAAAATTATAAATATTTAAAAATAGTAAAGATGTGAATAGATAATAATTTTAAATGTGATTCAAGATAGATGGGGATTAGACTTAATTAATTTGGACTCTAAATAAATATCTTAAAAATAGTAAAGATGTGAATAGTTAATAATTTTAAATGTGATTTAGATTTGATAATTTTTTGAAAATGATAAATATCTTATTAGATAATTTTGATTGCGATTGTGATGTTCGACAATTTATAATCTGTATGACAATATAAAGGTTGAAGATGATTTTTTTTTTAATTTTTCTTTTCACTTTTCATAATTATTATCTTTTAAATTTTTTTGTAATAATTTCTCAAACAATACAAAAATAAAATTATAATACAAATCAAATAATCTTTTATCTTTAAATAAATCAAAATAAATTTCCATATCAATTAATTATCATAATCATATTAAAAATAACATACTCTAATAAACTTTTTATGCTATTTCAAAATTATAAATATTAGATTTGATAAATCTTTGAAAATGATAATAAGTTTATCATAATCATATTAAAAATAACATATTTTAATAAACTTTTATGCTTTTTCAAAATTATGAATATTAGATTTGATAAATCTTTAAAAATGATAAATAACTTATTAGATAACTTTGATTGTTATGTTTAGTAATAATGTTTGGATTTTACTTTTGGGCTTAGTTTGAACGCACCACTTTGAAAGTGACTTAGATTTGGTAGATCTTTGAACTTTGACATTGATAAAATAGGCAATCTTGAATGTAGTGTTTAGAAATAGATTTTGGATTATATATATATAATATCAAAATTTTAATTTCGAATATGATGTTTAGGAATATTTTTTTTCCAGCAAAAAAAAATTGTATTATTGTTATTCATACGAATCAAATAGTATAATGATTGAGTATATCAAAATTCAAGATATCAAAAGTAGATCTTGATCTCAATAAATGATTTTAGGTAATATATTGTTTTTTCAATTTAAGAAATGTCATATATTATGACATCTTTGAAAATAAAAATAATACAAATTTAGTTTGATAAAAATATATAGATAAGTTTAACTTGAGGGTTTCGTGATGAATACGTAAACTATATTTGACAGCTTGCAATTTTGTGGACCTCACAGGCCCTCGCCAAATATGGACAAGCCGTGTAATGCTTTTGTATGGTTTAGGGTTTCGTACCCAATTACGTGGAAAAGAGGTGAGTGGTTATCTGAGATTTGATATTTAAGCACTGAGCCTCTATTTGTGTACCCTGCATCTCAATAACATATTCACTGCATAGCGCCCGAGCAGATATGCAAAGCCACGAAGATAGAGTGGGCATGAAAGTGTGCGTTACAGGAGCAGGAGGGTATATCGGATCATGGCTTGTCAGGCTTCTTCTCCAACGAGGTTACACTGTCCACGCCACCCTCAGAAACCCAAGTATGTATTAATTTACTCTTATATTGTTCTTGCCCTTATTAATATGTTTGTTTTACAGTTACAGTACTCATTGGATAAAAAATTAGCAGTGGGCTAATCTAATATTCCCATACCTGCAGAAAACGAGGCACAAACTGGGCCTATGCTGTCCCTGCCTGGGGCTGCAGAGAGACTGAAGCTCTTTCAAGCAGAATTAAGCGAAGAAGGTTCCTTCGATTCTGCGGTGGAGGGCTGTGAAGGAGTGTTTCATGTGGCCAGTCCTATGGACTTTTCCAAGACTTCTGAGGTATTTATGAAGCATAAATTTATCTTAACCTCTTATTTGTGATGTATGGAAAGCATTAAAAACAATTCAAAAGTAAACAGAGATGGATCTTTATAGATTTTTGTTAGTCTCCTTGCCACATAATCTTGAAAGAAAGTAGAAATTGTGGAACAGGATGATTTTGTTCAGCCTGCTTTACAAGGAGTATTGAATGTGTTGAAGTCCTGCTCGCGTGCTAAATCGGTGAAGCGCGTGGTTTGTACTTCGTCGGTGGGAGCAGCCTGTCCGCTGAATGACGAAGGGGTACTTATCAGTGGCTCCTCTCTGGACGAGTCAATATGGACTCCTGTGGATTTCATGAGAAGGAAAGCCGAACCTGCTACTGTATGTATACAATATATAATAGTGTGAATAGAATAATTTAATTTGTATCTCAGATATGGCATAACAATAAAGGTCGTGATTATTATGTGTGTAGTTTTATTGCCTGTCCAAGACTTTGGCTGAAAAAGCAGCGATTGATTATGGGTTAAATAGTGACCAAATGGACGTCGTGACAATTGGACCGGGTTACGTGGCTGGAAGAGGGATTATTTCATCATTTCCGTATTCATGCGGTGAAATATTAAGCCCCATTACAGGTATTTAATCCAGCGGGATTATTTGATCATTTCCGTATTCATGCGGTGAAATATTAAGCCCCATTACAGGTATTATATATATATATATATATAAGAGTTTTTTTTAGTTCTCCATGAATAGACAGAAGGGTAATGATAGTTCACTTTTGCTTGAGTTTGAGGAGACTAAGGTTTGGCTGATCTATTTGGGCATATACAGATCTAATTAATTGGTTTAGTTTAAAACACAAATGACAACTTCTTGAAAATGTTGCAGGAAATTATGAACTGCTCAAGCTGAATGAGTCCTTTATGGGATCAATACCATTAGTTCACATTGATGATTTATGTGAGGCTCACATATTTTTGATGGAGCAACCAAATGTACAAGGTCGACATATTTGTTGTGTTTCCTCTTTCACTGTTTCTGAGCTAGCAAACTTCATTCATGAACGCTATCCACATTTGACTTTACAATTCAAGTAAGTAATATTTTGCCATCATTGTGGATCCCTGTCTAGGTATATAATGATTATGTAATTATATTGATTAACTGAGGTAACTTGGTTTATCATTACAGAAGCGATGGCGAAGATGATAATGGCGTTCTTGTGCCAGCTTCTTCTAAGAAGCTTCTGAAGATGGGGTTTTCTTACAAGCACGGCGTGGAAGACATTTATGATGAGACAATCAAATGGGCTCAATCTTGTGGACTACTGAAATAGATCCAGTTAGATAAATGTTTTTGTTGGACTACTGAAATAGATACAATTTCTGAAATAATTATTTTTTCTTCAAACTTCCAAATAAGCTTAATCTGATGGAATATTCAAATAGATTCCTGTGGTAACTATTATATCTTGAAACAATTTTGCTATTTTTACTGAAAATTTTAAATAAATCTTCACTGTTTCTCAGCTAGTAGACTTCATTCATAAACGCTATCCGTATTTCACTTTACAATACAAGTAAAGTAATATTTTGCCATCAGCTGGATCTCTGTCTATTTTTATTTTTATGTAATTATATTGATTCAGTGAGGTAACGTGGGTTATAATTACAAAAGCGATGGTGAAGATGATAATGGCGTTCTTGTGCCAGGTTCTTCTGAGAAGCTTTCGAATATGGGGTTTGTTTTCAAGCATAGTGTCGAAGATGATTTTGATGAGACAATCAAATGGGCTCAATCTTATGGCCTATTTAAATAGATCCAGTTAGATAAATCATTTTGTTGGACTAATACAATTTTTGAAATAATTTTCCAGTCTTTAATCAAATTTTCAAATCAGCTTTTAATCTGATAGAATCTGATATGATAGAATATTGAAATAGATTAATTCTGTGGTACTTTAGGAAATTATTTTGCTATCTTTATCAAAATTAAAAAATATTTATATAACAAAAATTCTGAAATATATTCATATGGAATGCACATGGTTGAAAATTAGGCTGAGAAATTTTAATTCTTGTTACCATATCTTACTTTTTTGGGGTTGGACTTAGAAGAGCGGATCATCAAGATCAACCTCACTGCAATACATGTAAAGCCTAGATTCAATATATGGTCGTTGTATGTAGTTAGGGTTAAATGCATCTTAATTAGCTTTTCAAACTAGCTTCACTTAACTAAGTGGCCTGCTTCCGTGTTACGGCGTCGTGGTCTGTCATCGCTAATTTATGCCGCGTGGAGAAGCCGGTGAGCGGGTTTGTTTCAACGGGGTTTGTTGGCTGAGTGGATTGTTAGCGGTGGCTCCATCTGTAGCGTCCATAACCCTGAGTACCAGGTTTTTTGAAGTTAACTTCTTCTTGCCATCAAGCCTGAGCCCGACAACGTGCGAAGGAACAGAACAATGGTGCGGTGCAGAGCTTTTGTGAAGTTTGTTGCAGATTGTTTGCTGCAGGTTCGTTCTTTTTATTGATCAATCTGACTTAGAAATTATTCATATTACTGTTAATTTCAAGGACCGAACCGAGAGCAGGATATGTCTGCGGTAGCAAAATGGCACGAGGTATTCAACTACGAACGCAAGCAGAATCTGTGCACCTCCGATGGCTCCATCTTCGACGTTTGTTTTCATCCTCTGTGGAACCGTCGTCATAGCCTTCAGAGGTACGCTGACGGGACAAAAACTGGGGCCCCATAATCTTGTGCCCTCTACAAATGTGTTTATCTATTGCACTTTTCCTTGGAAATTCAATGCAGGCAACGGGATGTATAAATAATAATATTAATATACAGGAAAACTCGATAAGGAAATCGCAGAGGTTAATATTTTATTGTGGATACTCTTTACATTGTTTAAGAGGAAAAACTTCCAGGACGATATCATTAAAAGGGAATACTCTAACCATATTACTGGAGGCTGTTTTTTCCCCTACTACTTAATTTTTATTTGTAGTTTTATCCCTACAATTAGTAGAGTTTTCTTTTTGTTCTTATTTAAGTTAAATGTTTACATTCTATGTAGATGATTATTTTAAATTAGATGTTTACATTCTATGTAGATGATTATTTTAAATTAGATGTTTACATTCTACTACCACCAGACATAACCATAACCAGAGAACACACGGTTTGTGAGAAAGAAAGTGATAAATTAATAAAAATGAGATATTATAAGATGATTGATGTGTTGTGCCATATTTACACCATCATCACTCGTAAACGATGAAAATATATTAATTCAATCTCCCATGCAGAGTAGCTGCAGCTGCTTGACTGATTCTTCACGACGCTCCAAATTTCATGATGCAATTCACCATTTCCTTATCCATTTGTGGAACTCCTTGCATTGATCATGGAATTCACCACCCCAGGAAATGAACAAAAACTGTATTCATTGCTTTCTGAAGGAGCATAAATCTACCATCCACAATAATACATACCGGTTAGAAACTGTAGCACTATTTACTTCTTGTAAGCGCTAAAACCCTAAAAACAATAATCTTTCATCGATTCTTACCAAATGTCCTTCCCTTGAGGCCTTCCGCGTCTAGAAATGCTCTCTCTGCAAGAAATAGGTGATCATGAAAGGCCCTTCTCCACAGAATTATGCGTGCATTTCCCTTTCTGTGTTTTCTCAAAACCTGCACAGATTGCTATTGAGTTTCAACACATTTCATTCAACATAGCAGAATGTAAATTGGGTTCTACATTTGTCTGGGATGATGCCATTTCTAAAAGGGGATTTCTATAAATATTCTAAATAGGTTTCTTTGTCACTGGTTACTACTGGTAACACTAACGAGCTAGATTCAGGCTGCTTTTGTTACAATCATTATGCCGTTTCTCTATTTTTGGAGATATCAGAAAAATCCTTTATGGCTGAAGTGATAGGCTCTATGGTTACCGCGTCCGAAGTGTTTACTCTCTCCTTTATCATCTTTGAATATAGCTCAACAAAAAGCCCCACCAAAAATGATGAAAACAAATGCTATTGAGAACAATGTAGTATTTGACTAATTCCCCAAATTGACACATTATCGTTTTAGAATTATCATATTCCCAATTTTTTTAGGAATTGGAAGTTATTTTATCAAGAAAACCTTTGATGAATTCATATATGCTAAAGGCACCAAATTTATTATGAATTCATATATGCTAAAGGCACCAAATTTATTATACCTGCAACTCATAGGCATATGCAAGATAATCAAAGGGAAGAATGTGGTGGCCAGTTAGGCGTAGGGCAAGTAGTCCCCACATAGAATAAACTGCACTGATAGGAAATCCATTTAAAGAATTGACACAACATATGTAGTTTACATATTGAATTGTTATAAAAAGTGAAGTATACTACCAACCTGCAACATGCCTACGAAAGTATGGATCACCAAAATTCTTCATCTAGCTGAAGGAGTCATCACGAGTGTGGTAAACAGGGTAATCTATACATATCCAGACATGCCATTAAATCCTATTAATATATAAGAACGTGTAAATTAACAAAAGCTAGTTACCAAACTCAAGTAATGAAGGGTTGTCGTGGGTTATCCTTAACTGAACTAGAAGGTAAAGCCCTGAAAGATTTACCTCAGCTCAGGAAAAAGGCCTAAAAGGTAAAGCCAGTAAGGTCCAGGTCATATCTAGGCTCCTAGTCTTCTCTAAGGAAAACATAGGCCTCCCTAACAAAATGATACCTCAACAAATTTTTATCTACACTATAAGGTGGACATAAAAACTCAACATTTCAATTGTAATTGCATACCTTTCCCATAATAGACATCAACTGAAGGCACTCTAGCATGCTGCAAAATCAGACCCACCTCCACCGAGTTCGTCAATCTACAAGAGACTAGAGATAGTAAGTAGTCATCAAGTTACAGTTGATAAATACAAATCAATCCCTTACAATGCACACTTTCAAGTTACAACCGTGATTCTGATTTTGTTATGACTATCATGCCTACACTCAAAATCCAAGCATATTAATCAAACTTGCCTTTATTCGAGTGCTTGTTGCAGCCCAAGACTAATGAACAGTTTTGTAGTTTGAATCTAGGTCAGATGCATGAGCAGACACCAGGGAAATAATATTCACAGGATATTCGGTTCAATTGCTTTATTTAGGTGGCTAAAATGAAAATAAATGTACAATAGGCATTTGTAGCAATCATGATCACACTAATAAATATTTTCATAAACATGCCACTATAATTATTCATGAAATTTTCATAATTTTCATAATGCCAACACAGTTTCATGTTCTTTAATTTTCCAAGGTATAAAGCTAGACATTAACACGGTTTCATGTAGAGTTTTCTTCTTGTTCTTCTCAATCCAAAAACTGAGGTATGGGTTCGTTCGAGACTCAATGTTACAAATGTCACAATTTTGGACATATAGCACATGATTGCAGAAGCATCATGATGTGGCATCCTAAGCAAATCAAGGAAGAAAAATTATCGACTAGAAATGAACAAAAGCACTTCAACCCTAATAGGATATTCCATGAGCATATCTTCAGTTATGGCTAATTACTACATCAAGCCTCAACAATTTATCGAATCTCAGAAAGCAGTAGAACTTATTAATCAATGGAAGCCAAAACTAACGAATTAAAATGCGGTACCTAGTCCTAGAATAATTGGCACATTCAATGATTAGCAACAATACATTTGAAGTTAGCACGTTAGCTTCCCCAGATACAAAATCAACTTCTCCATCCGCAAAATCAACTTCTGAAGACTCATCATCCAAATTGCAGAAAATATGAAAGAGTTGAAAGTTAGGGATGAGCAACATGTAGTCATACCAAATCATTTTCAAGGTTTTGCGGTAGAACATACAGGTCTTAATTTTAGAAGCTTTGATGCTAGTTACAGTGCAACATATGACAATGATAATGGCAGTGACAAGAGTTCCACTCCACTTCCCAAAGAGTTTCAAGTAGCCATATATAAACCATGCAAAGAAACATTGGCACTTGTAACAATCCATGGTATTTGAAGTTGATCAGGAATGTTTTGAAACCATCAGTATACTTATTTCAAGAAGTTGGATTTATGTGAAGGAGTTAAAATGCTTTTAATATCTTATACATATAATATTGGGGTGTCAATGTTCAATATGAGACAATATGATTGGTCTTCTAAAGTTAGCTTACAAAGCTGCATGGACCTAGGTGTCCCTAATAAAATATCTCTCCTCAGATGAGAGTATGGCATCTGGATTTGACTGTACCATGACTAAGAACATATCTGAGTCAGTTTTTGATGCTTGTGAAAAAGTGTTGTTTTAGATGATGCACTAAAGTAGGACTAGAAAAGAAGCAAGAGAAAGTATCCTAGATTGTCTCTTTCATTGGACCAAAGTTGATACACAGTTATCCAATTCAAATAATATACATTCCCTTGTGAAGCATTGGATCAAGATAGTTTGTGAATATTACAAGGAGACTGATATAGATGAAGAATTCATGCAAAGTCTCACACTTTACAAGTTTTTGTCCAGAACTGGTTGTTCTTTTCTAATGGGGACATTAGGAATATGCTTAGAAGAGGAGCTCCTGGCCTATTCTAAAATAGAAACTGAACTTTCAAGGTTTATGCATAAAGGAATTGTGGAATGATGTGTATCTTACCAAGGAATTTGCATTAGATAGATCAATAGTTCTCTTGGAGAAGACAAAGATGTATAGGCTGAAGGTATTAAATTGTACCTCAATCTAGTTTCTCAAGGTCAAAAATTTGAGGTGGAAGGAAGGTAAAACATGGGTGTTTCACAAATCCCAGCAACATTCAAATCTTCTCAAAGACATACTTCATCCTTTGGAAGCCTCCTTGCCCATGCGAGCTGGCCATCTCAAGCAGTTGGTGCCAGATGCAAGTCATGGGTGACTTTTGTGGAATAGATACCCCAACCCGTGGTTTCTTAGCCAAATAGATCCTTCTAGTGTTCTAAGCCAACTATAATGCATTGTATAGTCCCTGATTAAATGTCACGTTTGTCACACAATGATATTAGGAAACATCTTGTCAAAAGAAATGTTTCCTTCCATAATATAAATGCACTTTGCCTCAAAAATAAATAAATCAAGTCTTCAGCATGTTTTGTTTATTTACCTGCAAATCACATTAGGAAGAGTGAATGATAGGAAAGGATCTTGAAATTGTGCCTCTGGAGAAATATCTCTTACATGGACCAACTTTAAAAGGTTTTTTCGCATCACCTGCAACAAAAGCAGGAGTTTAGTTTCTAATAGCTGTATTGCATACCTGAAAGGCTGTCAAAATTTTCAGCATTTATTTCTATAGATAGAAATAACCTTCTTACTCATCTGCATCCATGTTAACATAACTGTACATGAGCATTGAAATTGTAATTATAACAATAAAATTCAGACCCTAAGTTGTGCTTAAAAGGATTTAGAAAACAGTTAATGAACAAAATGATTATTGCCAGAAACTTTTCATAGTAATGCTAGTAGGTAAATAATAGAGTTGACAGTGCATGCCTTGTTATTAGATGTAGTTAATGTGGTATTCCACATCCAACCCACAAGAGCATTCTTCGTCTCCTTTAGTGCTCCACTAACATCCAAATGAAATGTTATGGAATCGAACCAGCAAAATAAAAGTGATAGAAATGGATCTTACTCTCCTTTTGTTGTTAGTTGAATAACATAACCTAAATTTGATGGAGGTATATTATGAATGACCTTGATGGATTTAAAGGAAAGGGTGTGGAAATCTATTAGAATTAGTTTTAATGTGGATAATAATTTTCATTGACAATTTGATGTGATACTGATAGGTTTTGGAGACACAATCAAATGATAGTTTTGGAAATAATAGTTTTTAGATGTCCATATTCATCGACTACACCTTTTTAGAAGGTGAACAATACCCATGAGAAAACCAATTCTATATTTTGGGCCACTTCATGATTTTTTGAGGCTTTTAGTGTGACAACCTTGAATGGATTTGTAGGTAAATTTTCACACAATTACATTTTATGGTAATTATTTGGCTTCAATTCAATTTTTTTTCATAAAAATAAGGTCATTTGATTATGGAGATGATGGAAATAGGACTAATACTATTGTAAGTGATGTATAATGGTGATGATGTTCATGAAAAAATGGGTGATAAAAAATAGATGTTAAGGATTGGACCCTAATGTGTGAAGTTAGGAGCTCTTAGTATGGCCAAAATACATAACAAGTTTCTGCCCCTTCAATCCATAGGAGAAAATGAGTATTTGAGTGAGGATTAGGATCGAGTAAAGAGAAAGAATCCAAACTTCGTAAATGGACCATGGATACCCCACCTACAAACAACCAACCATTGGGGTAACATGTATATAATGAAAAATACAAATGATGCAAGCATACCCATGCTCATAATATTGTCTCAATACAATATGTGATCAAGAGATGAAGGGGTCTAATCAAATTAAATGCATAGCTATTGTGGACAATACATCATGAAAATGAGGTCCAATAAGGAACCCATTCCAAGTACATAATTGTGGTCCATATCAAATTTGATCTAAAATTGTCACGTCCCCTCCTATCATACCAGCATGATAGAGAGGACGTGATGCTAAACCCGTGGCATCTAGCCCCATGAACTTTTAAGTAAGCATTCACATAGTATAAAAAGACATATGGAATGTATGGTTATAAGAAAACACAGCGGAAGTAATTTCAATAACACATCCATCATACATTCAAGATATTCATAAATAAATAATTGCAAAGTTAACACAAGAGAGTACTTATCTTAACAAAGTAGTCCCAAGCAACCAACTATGCATCTGCAACGTTCCACCCAACCATAGGCCAGTTGTGCTTATCAACCTCTTGATACAACTGCTACCCCCGAGCTGGGCATGATTTCTACAAGGAACCAGGGAACAACAGACTCACACATAGCCAAGCATACACCAAGATGAGCCAAGCCAATCTACAATTGGGTTTATCAGGCTGCTAGGAAATGGAAAGGAAGAATTGCTAAGCTAATGAGCTCAAGCACAGAGCCAAGGATAACCTTACAAGATCTATCTAGCTTGGCACCCACAATACCTAAACACCCAGCACAAGGAAGTATTCTTTTCACTGCTGTACAGTCCCTCAAGCCATACCTTCCCCATCTAGTGCTCTCAGGGTGTGCATAGAAGATTAGCCAAAGCCCTCTTGATCTTCTTGAGAGGTTATTCTCCCCACTAGGTTTATCAAGCCAATTCTGTCCACTACCACTCCAAATTTCTTGCTCACAAGTTCAAATCAAAACAAGGATGCACATAATGGCAGAAGTATAAGTGTTGGGCATGAAGAAGTGTTTTTACAGTGAAATGCCCAAAGATGGGGTTTTCATTAGCTTCAGAAAAACGTGGGAAACCCAAAAACGAAATTGAAAAATGGGGAGCAACCCTGGGAAGCCAAATCCGTTTTCAGAAAAACGTCCATGGGTATTTTGGGGAAAAAACGACCTCCCTCACAGTCCCAAATCGTGGCCCTCCTCTCCTAGCTGTTGTACAATGCAAAAACGACCTCCCAGGCATGGAAATTGCGGGGAAAATGGTGAAAAACATGATGGGGAAAGCCTAGCTAGCTCAGATTGCGTGAGAGGGCAAAGGCCATGGGTGAAAGATGGCTTTAGGAACCATTTCGTGGGTGTTTTCTTGCCCAAGAAGAAAAAATACGAATTCCCAGGTTGATGGCTTGCCCATGCACAAAATTGGCTGCCATACCTCTTCATTCCCAAGGCATTAACTGCCTCAACCAACTCTTGGAAGAATTAAATGATTGGGTGGATAACCCAAAATGGGTAGTTGGTGGTTTATAGGCTTTCTCATGACACATGGATTAACACCATTGGCTCAAGGGTTTGAATAATTTCCCTCCCTATTCCTTGTAGAATCATGCCCCCATCTCTTTGTTGCATTAGATAGCTAGTTGTGGGTATTTCATTAAAATCCGTATTTACATGATGTCTTATTTACATTGTGCCTGTCTAGCACAAGAACCATATGCACCGATTTTAATTGCTAATACATAAAACGATAAATCAATGGCGGGGCCTTGGCCTTGAGATCCTCACCATGATTAAATAACAATATTTACATCATTTACGATTTAATGAAAAGGGGTCAAAATGGGGACATTACAAAAATACATGAGAAGGAATAATGCATCATATCAAGATGAAAAATCATAGCAGATGAATCCTTGTTGAAAACTATAAGGGGAAAAGATCGAGAAGAAGTCATATAATGAGAACCTTCTCATAGGTGGCTCAAAAAATATAAGAGAGAGTCAAATAGGTTTAGGGAAATATAATTAAAATTGTGTCACTATCACCAACACAACCCAGACATCATAGGAAATTATGAACTAAAGGGCTTCCAACATAGCCTCAAGGGCAAGAGGGATTCATCAATGTATGGGACATTTGATCAATTTGGGATAAAAAACCACAAAACTATATGAATCTCAATGATGCAATAATATGTTGGATTCAAGAACATGAGAACCAATGAGGCAAAAATGAGGTCTCCCTTTTGCAGGTCCAAGTTAACTTATCGACAATGGAAATGGGGCAAAGGTACATAATGCCTCAAGACCTATCCTCTAGAATAAATGTGTTGAAGTCAATAGAGTGAAGTATGCTAAAAAAATCAATGAGGCGGTTGTTGTTTATTAGCATGAGGATTGATACAAGGATATGAGAGAAACTATGACTAATACACAAGGGGAAATGGAGGGTCAGAGAGTAATGGACTCAATACTTCTTCTATTCAAAATACGAAGGCATGGATGACTTGGTAGCATATGTATGACTCATGATGACATTAGAGGAGGAATATAAATGGGTAACTAGGGGAAGTCATTGTAATGGGAAATACTCATGGAATTTAAGGGGTTCCAAGGTATTAATTCTCTACTATCAAGAAAAGTGAATGCAAGGGTGGCTGGGCTAGGCCGCTTACCCAAATAGAGTAGGGGTACTATAGGCATAAATATAGTTCAAAACATAGGTTTAATGAATAATATGTTTGCACAGGGAAGTCACCTATGGGATGACTTGAAGAAATATACATGTAGGGATGTCACATAAAGAGAAAAATTGTCATCCTAGTGAAATGTGTACCTACAAACATGGAAATAATACCAAAGCATAAAATTTCAATTGGAAATATAACAAATAGTGCAAACACTCTATAAGATAGGAAGAAGGCCTAAATTGCATGCATTGGAACAATAATAGGGGAATAGGGGATTTATGAAAAATTCTCAATCACAAGATGATAATGATTTGAATGAGAATAACATAGAACAAGGAGTCTAACGCTATAAATGGCATGCCAAATAGAGTTCGAATGTGGCCATATGGAATTAAAGAAAAATAAAAGAAACACTATAAGTGACATGAATCCCATGAAATCATAAATCATTGTCACTGTTCACCATTTGAGTAGCTTCTGGGAACTAAGCTTCCAAATGCTTATATCTTCCATTCCAACATTTAGTTAATAATTTTGTGACTTGCAAGTTGGTTTTCTCTCGCTAATATTCATTATCATTCATTTTAATTTCTAGTTTAGATATTATACGAATCATGTTAGGATTTGGAAGAAAGCCACCAATTGTCATAGTTTTTGGGTGATTTTCTAAGATGCATTCATGAACAATATCTTGATAGGTGTGATACATGAACATATATAAAATGCTATTTCATTGTGTGATAGTTGTCACAAGAAAATTTTCAAAGTGTTTGTATTATTTCTTGAAACATTTGTGTGCAATGTTTGTAGGTTTTCATATTGAAAAAATGTGATATTGACCAACACATTTTTGCAAAAAAATATGCATTGACCAGATAATTGTTTTGGAAAAATATAGCCATGAGGTTGAAATGGTGAGAGAGATACTTCTTGATCCTTTCAGATTAGATCCAAGGGAGTTCATATGTGTTAGGAAATATCACACAATATAAGCTTCTCAATTTCCTTGAGCAACCACTAATGCAAGTAGGTAGTCTTCTATTGATGAAGATCGTCTAGTACTCGGATGTAGACATGGGGAATTTATTATGTAAGGTAATTAGATAGATTTCACCATTTATCTTGTATATTTCATGATTGTATTATTTATGTCTGGAGTGGTAGGTGATATACAGTTAGTCCAACCATGTGATATGCCAATGGAGGGCTTTCTAAAGGCCCAATGCATTGAGGGAATCATATTTCATTACTCTTCCATTCACATCGAGGATATAGATCACCTAGAGAATAATGTAGTGGTGCAAAGATTTCTTTGAATGATTGGGTCTAAAGGACCCCCCAATATTATAGGTAATTAGATGATGACTATGGAGAAGGTTCTAGGGGCACAATGATTGTGGTGCAATGACAATTGTTCTAATGTAGAAAGGAACTTGGTTGGGAATTAACTTTTGACTAATCTATATTAAACTAGATTTTGAAGAGGGCGTTGATATTATGGATCCACCATGTATTTTGGGATGCAAGAACAATGGATCCTCATATGAAATGAAGGAGGAATCTGACATTAAGGGGAAGGGGAAATACTAGCTACCTATGGTGACTTATTTTCCAAGTGGTGCTAGTTCATCGTTGTGATTGAGGATTACCCATATGCAAAGATTGACTGTAGCGTATACCTAGATCTACCAAAACCATTGGGCCATGCTTGGGGTCCTAAGCATATCTATTACCGGATATTAATTTTTTTAGTTGTGTTTACATACTAGCATATATGATATCTAGATTACTTTATATGATACTTTTTACTAATGATACTCCTCTCATGTGTGTGTATATGTTTGATTGATCCCTATTGCAGGACACTAGAGATATCAGGGTTGGGTCGAATATGTTGATCTTTCCCCTCATATTAGAGGCATTGATGGGGAGAAGATGTAGTCCTAGCAGGTCTCCAACAAAACATTGAGTAGTTACTAGTTGATGTGTTGGATGATAGACGGTAGGACCTAGTCAAGGAGTTGATTTCCATCTGCTTCTAGGATCTATCAGAGTAGTGGTCAATCTTGCGTAGGATTACCAAATTATCTCAATCCATATGAGATATTATGAGAGGGGATGTCCCCATATGATAGGCCCATATAGTGATGGTGAGGATAGTGATATGGGAGATGACTTAGATGATGATTTTTAGGTAGTTAGTTGAATTTTCCCCACGTTGTGATGAATTCAATTATCTAACAAGATGACTAGCTTGCCAATATTTTCTAAATAGTTGAGGATTGTTGGGGTGTGTGAGCTATCTCAAAGAAACACCTAATATTTAATTATCGACCGGGGTTGGTAATCTTAGAGTTGAGGCAAAGTATATGCTAAGGTAGAATGGCACCTAAGATTTTTGGCTTGTCAGACGTTAAAAATATTTAATAAAGAAAAGATTGAAAGATCTTTCAAAATGAAAAACCAAGTCAAACTTCAGAAAAACAATAAAAAGAACTAAATCAAACTTAGTTAAACAAATAAACTAGAATAGTATCAAATCATATTGCTCTACTTTATAATTGAATAATGGAAACTGATTAAAAAGCAAACCACTGGCTATGAAAAATGGAAACTATTTAATTTCAGATTCTAATCTAAGAATTAGAAAAACAACTATAAATAAATTAGAGACCTATCTATGAAATGGATTAATTTGATGATAAATTACATAAGCAAAAAGCTATGCTAATCAAAGCAAATTACAAACTATTTAATAATTTCAACAACTAATTCAAGAAAAACATCTATTCCCATGTAACAGGAACTAGAGTGAATGTATCGTAATGGCTTTCAAATGTAATAGCAAAAAAAATGGAAGTAAATATAATCTAACTTCAACAAAGAGATGTAAACTACAAAGAGACCAATTACAGTTAACTTTAAACATGTTGATCTATCTACTATCCATGAGCAGAATATTACGATACTAATGAAAACTAGAAGCAAGTAGAAAACTTAATAAAGATATTTACTTCTGAACTTGATTTGGAAGCAAGTAGAAAACTTGATAAATATACTTATATAAAAGCAAGTAGAAAACTTGATAAAGATATTAATTTCAAAATCCAAATTCTATTCCATGAACATCTTCACTACCTATCTAAATAAGAAACTGATCCTAATCTTAATGAAGGAAACTATCAAAACTAAAATACTTGGAGAATGAAATTATTACTTATAATCTAACTAAGTCTTAAGAGCATGTAATAAACTAGACTAGGAATAAGACTGATAAGTTCTGAAACAGAAACATATTAGCAAATTAAATATGAAAGACATAATTTAAAAGGCAGTTAAAGCAAACTAAGAATGATAACAAGACTTGAATTAAAACTTTATGGAATGTAAAAAAAGGGCCTAATTATGGTTCAGAATACTAATTAAGAGTAGGAAAGATTGCAGTTAAGAAAACTAAGAAACTGAATTCAAAGGAGCATAAAAACAGTGCAAAAAAAATGAAAATCCGAATGACGATTCAGATGACTGTCTGAATGACAGTCTGGATGAGGGAAAATGAGTTAAACTAAGGAAAAGAGTAGTTTTGATGATCTTAAAGTCAGCTGGCGAATGTAGATGAACCTACAATGCAAAGAAATTAGTGAGAAGACTTGTTGAGAAGCTACGATAATAGAGAGCAATCTATTCTAATCATTGTTGGAGAGATAAACTATTCCTATGATATGCTAAAGCAAGATTGAGATGAGAGATAGAATTAACCTACAACTACAGAGAAGAGGCTAATGAAACTAATTCTAATTATAAACTAAGCTAGAAACAACAACTAACTAACTCTATCTAATTTGCAGAAGATTAGAAAACAAACTATCTAATTACCAAAGACTGAAATTAAACTATCAAAGCTATACTTTGGTTGACCATTTACTAATTCTGTAAACACAAACTATGTTAGCAGCACAATATAAATTACAGAGAAGAAAGAAATATAATGTACAAAAAAATGAAGTTAATTACATATATAAGAAAATAAACTAACTATTTGCAGAAAACAAAAACAAAACCTTCGGTTGATGAGGGGCCCTTCCTAGAAATCAGAGATGGAAAACTAAATTGGTTTAGTTACTCAAAACATCAACAAACTGGAACTTCCATTAACTTGAGAAAATTACAAAATGTCTGTTATCTACTCTTGATAATCTCTAACTATAACTCTGTCTCTGTCTACAGACTAACTTGACTAACTATACAAAGCATATATTTATAAATTACAATGGATGAGAAGGTCGATAGAGTCAACCTCTCTAATAATAGAGGCATTTATGGATGTAACCGACTGCTTTAAGTGATGTGTGATAGCACAAGGAGCATCAATCAGTCTTCATGGGGTCGTTTTCTTCACGCAGCTGCTTGGAGCGTCAATCTTCCTTTGACGTTGGACAGGCAGTGTGTTGGCGGATTGAGCGTGGATGGACAAACTCTTCCAGAACACCGACGTGAATGAGCGTGCATGATTCCAGGCCGAACGAGCAAGGAAATCGACATGTGGAGTGTTGATGTGGAGGTAGGATGTGCTTTCGGTCTTGGAAGGAAGGAAGGCGAATCTTCTAGAACGAGAGCTCACCAACCGTAACCATCACGTGGCTAATAGAACCCATGTACTCGTTTTTTACTTTAATAGCCAGAAATATGCCAACTGTGGATTTCGCGAGTTGAATGCAAGGCTGAGTGACGAGTTGGGCGTGGTTGAACATTGGCAATATAAACACGCAGTCTGAATGGAAGGTCGTTTGAGAAACCGCAGCCTGTAAATCAAAACTAAATTCCATGCATGACTGGAAATGTCACTTTAATCATTGATTAATCACAATATAGCGAGATTTGACCAAAATTCATATGATAAACGAATACATGCATACCTAGTCTGTTTGATGGGTTGAATGGCAGAAAGAATAAATTATTATATCAAAAATAGTGAAATTAATGCCATTCAAAGTAGATTTGATGATAAAAAATAGTGACAAAATGGACACCAACAAGGGTCACTTTCTTGATAAAAATTATTCAACTATATGACAAGAACCTAAGAATTAAGACGAACATGAAGGTGATGAATGCACCATTGGAGGGCATTGGAAATAAGACCAACCATGGTATTGTGTTCCTCTTGATAGTTGGTAGAAACATTGAACCATTTACATGCATGAGGTAATTTTATGGGAATAGATTGCCCAAGTTGTCGAGGAATTTTTTTGAGTATACCTACATGCGTGATTGACATAACCAACATAACACTAGTGGTGACAATCCATCTGAAAAGGGACAAGAAAACAAATTGCAAGGATCATAGAAATAAAAGAGATATAAAATAGCTATGGTAAAAAACATGGAACGGTGATAATCTTATGGATAGAATTTTTGGAAGTATAAACCATTGTGAGGGTTCTTGAAGAATTGGCTATCCAAAGTAGAAAGTAAGTGTTCCCCCTTTTCCAAACAATGTTTGATGATGTAAGGGTTTTTCCATAAAGATTCAAACTTTCCATGACTAATTTTATCATGAGCTTCATCTCAAAAAGGGATAGGTCACCTTCACAAAATAAGAGAGGGTGGATTTCAAAATTGTAATGGGATTCAAAGAGTTTCTTGGCTAATTTGATATTCTGTAAAGAATCTATGCGATTTTAATTATATTGCTTCAAAGAGTCAAGCCATTCTCCATAATAGACGCCTTTTGCAAGAAAAATGATTGATAAATGCAAGGGGATTAGATGCTTGGAAGGTAAAACTAACTCCACACCATGGAAAATATAGGTGGAATGGAGTAAATATAGTGGTAGTTTTGGTTGATTTTTGATGGGGCCATAACGTGGGAAAGAGAATGAGGTGACAATTGGACTTGTTCTTATCAACAATTCATTGGAGCATGGTTTTAAGGACTTTATTGATGGCCACAACTTGGACACTCCCCTATAGGTAATCGAAGGATGAAAATATATGCTCAAGTTTCCAATAGTGGGTAATCACTTCCAAAGTAGCATCCTCAAATTGGGTGCCATGATCAGATACAAATTGTTGCAAAACAAAAAATTGAGTGATGACATGGTTGAATAAAAAAATGTCTATATGGAAGTAGTGTCATTATATATTGTCAGCATGGCCTCAACCCATTTTATGAAATAGTTGACCTCCACTACAATGTATTTATGGCCATCAAACTATGTTGGCACATACCCCATGAATTATATGGACCATTTGTATAATGGAATAATGGAGATGCTAGGGTGAAATGGTGTATGAAGTTCCCTTGATTTTGGGGAAAAGAGATTGTAGTTTTGGCAATGCTTTACTTCTTGGATGCAATCATAAAACAAGGTGGGTCATAAATAATTGGTACAAAAGATGTTCTGGGAAGTGGCCATATTAGAGAAGTGGCCTCCACACACCCCATCATTATAGTCATTTTTTATTCTATCTCCCAAGAATAACAAAAAATCCCACTGCAAGCAAAGGCGAGTGCATTCCAATGACTAGAAGCTACAAGAATTCATTGTCATCCCTTTCCAAGGATTCACCATCATAGAATGTAGGTATAACATATATTTCAAGTGACACTCGATCCCATGCGTCGACCCCATATTTTGATTCATAGTCATCCCATTCATCGTGCTACTACATGGTCCACAAAAGCATACAAGTTTTTGTCCATATTTTGAATACAGGGTTATCTGAGATTCAAATTAAATGAAATAGATGAGTTGCATGTATTTTATTACAATGATATGCATGTGACTGATCTACATTGACCACCTTCCATAAATTTATTTGCACATATCCTCTCTTTGTTGAATCCTCTCACCTTCTTGTTTCCTCTACAATTATTGTAGAGAATCATTGGATTATAAAATGTGCATCTCAAATAGGGGAATTTATAATAAAATTTATCGCCTCCATACATAGTGTATTTTTGACACATGCATCATATCCATTGTGCTCACTTTTTGCATGCCCAATCTCAATGTAATTCCAAATATGTAGCACATTGCATTTTTTGTGCAACAAACTTAACCATTGAAATACACATGATTTTTTGAACTAGCCTGCACAACCACCTGACTAAATCCAATGTTGATGCATTTGTATATGTCTCTCCTTCAAGTAATTATAAAAAATCTAGACTAAATGTTGTACACGTTGTAGGTCATGGATCCTATCATCACTTATGTAGAAGTTCGACTTATTCATATTATCCTTCTGTCTTTGCCACTATCTAGCCCATGTGCATATATGTGATATGTACCATTATCATGAACTAATTTGAATGATAATATTGGCTTTGGATATAATTTTTTGTTGGAGGGAGTAGTTATAAAAAAAATTCACAACTTATTGCATACCAATGGGAAAGGTGTCTTTGAAAATTTCTAAATTTCCCATCCTGTTGTTAAGCCTTAAATATGGGCACATTTTCCCCTATATTGTGGTACATTACATTAGTTTTGATGTCATATTTGTTCCATTAGTGGTAATTGTCATCAGTATGGTTATATTAGTTATATGTCATCTTGGGTCATTTAGTTTGGATTGTACCCCTTAGTCTCTTATATATAGGAAGGAGACCTTTTCATTTGGAGTTTCTTGTCTTGTCTTGTCTTGTGTACTTAGTACATTGTATAAGAAGGTTTCCCCCTCGAAGAGGCTTGTTATTCAGATATTTTATTCAATAAAGTCATGGATTACTCTTTCTGATCTAATTCTGCTCTTTTAATGCTCATTTTCGAAATGTGTTGCTTAACATTTGGTCTCATATCCCTTCCTCGTGAATGGTTTCTTCAAAACGAGTCATCTTGGAATTTTTTCCATAATATTGTTTATACAAGGGTTCAGAAAGCGAGACTAAAAAACCATCTAGAAACAAGGCCTAACTAACTATGCTCCAAGTTTCAGGTCCTTAAACATTATATGTTTGGATATATTTACTCCAGAAGCTAGGGTTTCTGACGAGTCCAAAAACTAGTCTAAAATAAGTCTTCTTGGAAAAAAAGTCATATATGGGGCATGCAAGATCCAAATTGAGTGAGACATGTTTAATATGAAATAATACATACCAAAGTATCTGTGGTAGGATTTTCAACCTCATATATGAAATATTGGATACATGGAAGTCCGTACAAGTTCGATATTCTGAAAACACAAAAAATGAGAAGTGTTGGGAGATTCACAATAAATTCTTATTGGTACATCCAAATTAGATCATACTCGTGGAATTGGAAAGAGGATACATTAGGATACAATAGAAATAAGTTTCATACCTAGAGGAGAATAAATTTCAAATTTACATCAGTTTCAAGTCGGCCTTAAAACAATCTTCCAATCATGATTTGCGAAGGTATGCCATTTTTAATTTTGAATAACTTTGAGTAGAAGGATCTAATTGTGGTACCACCTAAGGTGTGATATATATTTATATTGTTCAAAATGCCACCAAAATGAAGTGTAAATACTTACAATCCATCCAAACCACCAGAGGATCCATCCTCGACATATGATGAAAGGGAAGACCTCTCTTTTCGAGTGTCCCAGTTGGAAGATATGATTAAAGTGTCTGTGAAAAAAATTGATTTGGATAATTTAGATAAGTTGAATAAAATGGAGTAAAATATGAAGGGTTCGGTGAAAACAGTTGATTTACTCAATCTAGAGGAGAATTTGATGGGAAATATGGTAAATATTGCTAATCTCATACAAAATTCAAGGGATACTCTTCCTACAAGTGATGATATGTTCCAAGATACTCAGGAGGATAAAGATAATTCTCATGTCGAGAAACCCTCCATGAATAGAATATTCCAAGAGGAAATGATTCTAGTAATGGCAGTCATAAGGGATGGTCACCAAGGGGTACCCAACTTCCCGAGATTGACATGATAAAGTTTGATGGTAATGATCCAATAACATGGATATTCCAAATGGAGAAATTCTTTGGTCTACACTAGGTTCCAACTTTGCAAAAGTTAACTATTGCATCATTATATTTAGAGCATGATCAATTTCTATGGTACCAATGTCTTTGTGACCGTAAAAGGGACTCTATTATATCTTGATCTATATTAACTGAAGAATAGATTGCACATTATGGGGATATTAATAGCAATACCTTCTTTAGACAGTTAATAAATCTCAAGAAAAAAGGTCCAATTACAGAGCATATCAAACAGTTTCAAAAGCTAAGTCTTAGAGTGAAGAACATTTCAGAAGATAATATGTTGGATCTCTTTATTGGCACATTGAAGGATATCATTCAACATGAGGTGCGTCTCTTTGAACCACCATCCTTGGAGAAGGCCTTTATGATGGCAAGGAAGGTTGAAAGTAAAAATATGGCGATGGCTACTAGAAATACAACCTCCAACACATACCAAGAGAATATTGTTACTTCTTCTAACCCACCTCAAAGTTTGACACCTCAAAAACTAGAGGAAAGAAGAGAAAAAGGCCTATGCTTTAATTGTGACATCAAGTATAGTAAGGGACATAAGTGCGGTGAGAAGAAATTATTTTACATAGATTGTGAAGAGGAAGAACCAAAAGAACAATAACCATTTCCATATGAAGAAATAGAAGATACTATTTCAGAAGAAATTAATCCCACCATATCATGTCATGCATTGGCTGGAATTAGCACTCCTCAAACTCTCAAGATCGAAGGATTTGTCAAAAATAAAAATGTAACAATGTTGATTGATTTTGGTAGTACTCATAATTTCATTCACTATAAATTAGCAAAAGCTCTCAATTTATTTGTATATCCAACACCAGAGTTTCAAGTAATGATTGTAGATGGAGGAACTATCAACTACTCAGGGAAATTCCATAATATATATCTTACTATGGGGGAATATGTATTGAATAGTCAAATGATTTCTATTCCAATGGGTGGTGCTGATGTTGTATTAGGAGCTCAATGATTACAATCCTTGGGAACTGTGTCTTTTAATTTTAGAAGCTTTTCATGAAATTTTTATGGGAAGGAAAGGAATATGAATTACAAGGTATCACAGGGAAACCAAGCAAGGTGATAAGCTCTAATGCTATTACAAAATTGATGAAAAATGGATATTAAGGTGTAATTGTACAATTATTCTCATTAGATGTTCAAACATATAAGCCTCATATTTCCTCAGATCTCCAAAGGGTCATTAATAAGCATTCCAAGGTATTTGAAGATATTTTGAAAGGTCTTCCACCTATCCGAGATTTTGATCATGTTATTCACTTAATTCGAGGAAGTGTTCCTCCTAACATCAGACCTTACAGATACCCCTATGGACATAATTGTGAAATTGAATGTATGGTTGAAGAAATGTTAGAGGCTAGCATAATTAGGCCTAGCTAAATTTCATACTCTGCACCAGTGGTAATGGTACACAAGCTGAATGGATCATGGCATATGTGTCCAGATTATAAAGATCTCAACAAGATCACCATTAAAGATAAGTTTCCCATTCATGTCATTGATGAATTTTTAATGAATTACATGGTACAATTTTCTTCACAAAGTTGGATCTTCATTCTGGGTATCATCAAATTAGAATGAAGGATGAAGACATCCCAAAAAAATCATTGAGAAATCATGAAGGTCATTATGAATTTCTAGTCATGCCATTTGGTCTCATGAATGCACCTTTCACATTTCAAGTTTTGATGAATTCAATTTTCAAGCCTTTTCTTAGAAAATTTGTGCTAGTATTCTTTGATGATATACTAATCTATAGCAAGTCTTGGGAAGAACGTGTTCAACATGTTGACAGGGTACTACAACTACTACAGGAGCAATGAATGTATGCAAAACCTTCCAAACGTTTCTTTGGGGTGAAGGAGGTAAAGTATTTGGGTCATATTGTATCTCATGAAGGTGTCATGGTAGACCCTAAAAAAATTAAATCCATGATAGACTAGTCGATTCCCAAAAACCTGAAGAATCTTCCAGGATTCTTAGGTCTGTGCAGGGTACTACGCAAGTTTGTTCAAAATTATGGAAGAATAGAAGCACCTCTAACAACATTATTGAAGAAATATGCATTTTCTTGACTCCAAAGGAAACTCAAGATTTTGAACAACTTAAACAGGAAATGTGCATAGCTCATGTAATGGCCACACCAGACTTCACAAAAACGTTTATTGTGGAATGTGATGCTTTAGGAAATGGCATTGGTGCTGTTCTAATACAAGAAGGACACCCACTTGCTTTCACGAGTCATCTAATCAAGGGAAAGAACTTACAAAAGCCCATTTATGAGAAGGAAATGTTGGAAATACTACATGCTCTTAGGAAATGGTGTCCTTACGTAATAGGTATGCAATTCAAGGTCAAAATAGATCATTATTATGGAAGAATAGAAGCACCTCTAACAACATTATTGAAGAAATATGCATTTTCTTGACTCCAAAGGAAACTCAAGATTTTGAACAACTTAAACAAGAAATGTGCACAACTCATGTAATGGCCACACCAGACTTCACAAAAACATTTATTGTGGAATGTGATGCTTTAGGAAATGGCATTGGTGCTGTTCTAATACAAGAAGGACACCCACTTGCTTTCACAAGTCATCTAATCAAGGGAAAGAACTTACAAAAGCCCATTTATGAGAAGGAAATGTTGGAAATACTACATGCTCTTAGGAAATGGTGTCCTTACGTAATAGGTATGCACTTCAAGGTCAAAATGGATCATGATAGTCTTAAATACTTCTTGGAACATAGACTATCTTTGGAAGAGAAACAAAAGTGGGTAACCAATATGTTGGGATATGACTTTGAAATCATCTATAGAAAGGGGAAACATAATGTGGTGGAAGATGCACTCTCCAGAAAAGATGAAGATGTTGGGGCATTACTTTGTTCCATTTCCATTCTACAACCAGATTGAGTAGTAGTAGCAAGGGAAGAATGGAAAAATGACCTATCGGTGTGGAAACCCATTCAAAATCTATAGAACGATCCCAATGTATCAGATACTTTTGTGAGGAAAAATTATTCACTAGGGTATAAGGATTGCTTATATTTATGCCAAAACTCCCAACTCAAGCAGAAGGTCCTTTCATAATTACACGCCTCTCTTATAGGTGGAAACTACGGATTATTGAAAACTTACCAGAGGGTTCAGAAGGATTTTTTTTTGGGAAGGTCTTAAATCTACTGTTCAAAGGTTTGTGGTTGAATGCTTGGTTTTCCAATAGAATAAGGGTGAAACAGTTAAGACCCCAATACTTCTACAACCATTAGACATACCTTGCTAGCATTGGGAGGAAGTCTCCATGGATTTTATCACAGGTCTGCCCAAGTCTGAAGGAAAGAATGTTATTATGGTGGTTGTTGATAGACTCACGAAGTATGTGCACTTTTGTGCACTCTCTCACCCTTTTACTGCAAGTACAATAGTTGTAGCCTTTATGGAAACTATTCAGAAGTTACATGGGAATCCAGAGCTTATTGTAAGTGATAGAGATCCAATTTTACTGAAAATTTTTGGAATGGATTATTTTCTTGTTTGGGTACTCAATTGGCTCATAGTTCATCTTATCACCCTCAATCTGATGGGAAAACTGAGATAGTGAACAAGTGTTTGGAAGGCTATCTTCATTATTTTGCATCTGATAAACAAACACATTGGGTGAAATGGTTGTCTTTGGAAAAATGGTGCTACAATACTTCCTTCCATACATCATAAAAAATGTATCCATTTATGGCACTTTATGCGTACCAACCTCCATCTATAACATCTCCCTTAATAGGAAAATCTAAAGTTCAAGCTGTGGAAGATCACATAGAGCACCAACAAGAAGTTCTCCAGATACTTAAGGACAACTTGACTATGTCAAAAAATAGGATGAAACAACAAGCTGATCAACATCGTAGTGAAAGGAGTTTTGAAGAAGGGGATTGGGTATTTCTGAGGATACAATCTTACAAGAATATGTCTCTTAAGAAACTAAATAAGGAAAATAAATTAGTACCGAAGTATTATGTTCCTTATAAAGTTTTGTAGAAGATTGGTAGTATGGATTACAAACTGGAGCTCCCTTCATCTTCAAGAGTACATCTAGTTTCCCATGTTTCCTGCTTAAAGAAGGTAATAGGAGAGAAGATCCCAATTCAAACAATCTTTCTGGAGCTGGATGAAGAAGGAAAAGTCATATTGGAACCTGAACAAATCACTGAAACAAGGACCAAACAGCTATGAAATCATGCTATTACTGAGTACCTCATAAAGTGGAAGAACTTACCAATTGAAGATTCTACCTCAGAAGATGAGTCCTTCATATAGAGGCATCTGCAACTAATCAAGTGTTGAGTACAACACTTGTCTGAAGGGGAGGGGCATGTTAATCCCTAAATATGGGCACATTACCACCTATATTGTGGTTCATTACAATAGTTTTGATGTCGGGTTTGGTCCATTAGTGGTAATTTTCATTAGTATGGTTATATTAGTTATGTTGGATTGGGTCAGTTAGTTGGGATTGTACCCCTTAGTCTCCTATATATAGGAAGGAGACCTTTTCATTTGGATTATCTTGTCTTGTCTTGTCTTGTGTACTTAGTACATTGTATAAGGAGGTTTCCCCCTTGAATGGATTGTTATTCGGCTATTTTATTAAATAAAGTCATGGAGTACTCTTTCTGATGTATTTATGCTCTTTTCGTGCTCATTTTGGAAATTTGTTTCTTAACACCAACCATCATGCCACATGGACTTGTTGACCATATTGTTGGGTTTTTTCCATAAATTCCTTAACAAAATCACATACTCATACCTAGTGGCATAAAAGTCAAGGAATAATTAGAATCTAACCTTTTAAAACTATATGTGAAATTTCTATATGTATTATCTAATTAGAATCTCACCTTTTCAAACCATGTGTAATCATTTTAAGTACAAAACAGTGACCTCGGAAATCACCACTACTATCTTTTTTCTTTCTTTTCCACCATCTAGTTCATAACATATTTGAAACTTTGCATGTCAACCACCATCCTACCAAATTCATGGTCCTCACTTTCATGAATGCATTGCATCAATAAGGCAAATCCACTACACTTGGAGCATGTCTCAACTAAACAAGATTTTGCATATTATTTTTTTTCATTGGGCCTTGGACACATGATACTATATTGAATAAAGTCTCTTGATGATACTATCAATAATATGTATGAGCATTCCTACACACTATTAGTATGAAAAGCATGACATATGTGTATATATGTGTCATAATAATAACCAAATTCTATGTGGCATCTACAACATGTGTCACAATCTATGCATGTTCTAACATACCAAGGTTTCCATTTCACAGAATATGTTTGGCCTAGGTTCAACTCCTTATGGTCATTCTTGAATCTCTCATAGAGTTATAATGTATGTGACATGTCAAAAAAGTGTTTAATGTGGGTATCACAATCACTAGAACCTTTTCTGATCTTTAGAACATATTTTTTATTTGAAGAAGTTGTGGTATGTTCATGCCAAAAGTTTTGGACTAATCCATTAATAGATTCAATTAACTTCCTATCAAAATGAGGAATCCTACCAATGAAGTTCCAATAATTTGTTTGACCAGGGTTATTAAGTATTTCTCTTCTAATAGAATAATTTCAAAGGGTTTTGGAATTTACTTTTAAAACTTTATATGTGTGATTGAGCAAATGATGTTTCCTTGTGGTCTTATTTGCAATCAATTCTAACAATACACAACAGGTTGCATTATGATCTTCTGAATGAGTATTCTTTCCAATTGCATTAAAAGAAACCTAAATAGTTCTAACAACATGATTAGTGGTATTTGAACTTTTAACTATCCTTATGCCAATAATTTTCCTAACAACTGAACTGTGTAAATTTAACAAAGCTAAAAATAATTAGCATTTAGATGCATCTCTTTTCAAATCAAAATATACTTTAATAATTTTGTTGCATTGTGAAATCAATAGTTCATTATGTAACTTGCCTTAAAGTGTTTCTAGATCACTTTCATCCACATTAAAATATACACAATTTACTCCTCATGCACTATATAGATTAGGTTAGTAAGGTATATATGGAGTCTAGAACCCATGACCATGGCATTGCAGAAATTCAACTTAGAGATTGCAACACTTCATTCACTTGATGGTCAAGATTGGGAATGCATTGGACATGTTGGTGGTTAGTATGATGAACATTTAGTTGTTCATTATGAGTTTGCGTGAAAAAAAATTCTTCACCAGAAGACTAAACAAAATTCATCTCTCTAATATTTGTCTCTATATACTTAGCATCTCGAAATATTTCCATGTCTTCTTCAACCAAAACATCATGTGTTGATGGAAGATTGGTTGGAGGTTGACTTGATGTTGGAATACCAATGATCTCCATTGGATGCATATGCTTCACTTGTGGCGATGATGTAGATACTATTGAGGCATTCATTATGCAACGAATTGAGGTTCCCATTGATGGATGATATGTTTTTCCATACCAAACTTTTCCTTTTCCCTTAGTTAATTTATTTTTTTAGGAGGCTTCTCCTTCCTATCATTTTTTTTTCTAGATTGAGTCTATTTTCCATATTCAAAAGGATCAAATGAAACAATAATTTCACAAAACATGAAAATCCAATCATTAAAAACATTAAAAAACATTAATGGAAAAAATAGTGTTTTCTAGGAGATGTTTGTGTTGTAGTAGGAAAGCCTTGCTTTTCACATAAAATAAGACTAGGTTATGTGTTTTTTCTCTCTCTTATGTCAATATTAATGCTTTTTCATTCATAATGTGCATGCGATGTTGTGATAATGGGTGGAAAGTACACCCCAATCTTGGCTATAGATGATTGAAAACTTCCTTTAAGGTATGAGGCCCTAATTTCTCTCCTTTAGCATATTTAATGCCCTAATAACCATAATTAATGTAGAAAACCTCCTAATGGCACCAATATCCCCGCTCAAATTCCATTGATACCCTAGAAAGGTCCTTTGGGGTGGTTTAATGCATTTTTCTTAGAACTAGATTCTTAGAAGCTTCATCTAGGGCCTAGGGCCTAGTTTACCTCCCATGACCATTTATGAAGCCTAGAGATCCATATCTAGTGCTCAAAATATCCTAAAGGTCCTTATATCACCACTTGAAGGCCAATGACCAATTTGATGGGTCATTTGTAGTGCTTCAGGTAATCATTCATACATCTTTATCCCTAAAAGTTTATTTTAGAATCTAGTTCCTAATCTCTCCCTTGTGACCATGGATAACATTGGAACAACTATACCTAGTTATAAAAAAATTGTAATGGTGCCCATATCCCCACTTAGAGGAAAATGATACCCATGGGAGGTCATGTTTGGTGGTTCAAGGTGATGTTTTGGCTTTGGATGCTTAGAATATTTATTTAGTTCCTATGGAATATGCTTCCTCCCGTAACCATGTCCGATCCCACATGTCATATCCCTAGTGCTAAAAACCTTCTAATGTATCTCACACCCCCTTCCACAAGCCAAATATTCTAAAATAGGTCTTATGTCATGGTTCAAGTTCTCATTCATGACCATGAGCATTAGAATCTACCTTTAGGGGTAATTTTTGAGTTTTCTCCCCTAAACTTGGTTAAGGAATTGAGATTCATACCTAGCAGTGACAAAATCCTAATCATCCATATATCTAGGCTTGGAGACAAGTCGATAATCACAAGAGGTTAGGTATGGTTTTTTGAGCCCTCAAAACCCATACCTAGCAGTGAAAAGATCCTAATGATACTTGAATCTATACTTGGAGGAAAGTGATACTCATAAGAGGTTAGGTATGGTGATTTGAGGCCTCAAGACCCATACCTAATAATCAAAACTTCATATCGTGATTGATATCACCACTCAAAGGGTAATGATATCATTGGGAGGTCATGCATGATGGTTCTAGGTGTATTATTGGCCTTTGATGCATCAAATCTTCCTTTAGGGATTAATGCCCATATTTCCTTTCCCAACCATGTCCAAAGCTCAAGATAGTATCCACTACTCAAAACTTCCTTATGCCATTTATATCCCAACTTTAAGGTAAAGGATAGCCCTATTATATTATACATGGTTCTTTGAGATGACATTTTGGGCCCTAGATGCCTAGAATATTCCTTTAGGGCCTAATGACAGTTCCATCCCTTTACCATGTCCAAGGACATGAGACCCATGTCTAGTGGTCAAAATATCCTTCTGGAAATTTTATCCCTACTTCTAGGCCAAGGACTCCCTCAAGAGGTCTTGTTTTGTGGTTCAAGGAATATTTCTTTACCTTAGATGCCAAGGGGATTCCTTTAGAGACAAACATTGGGGTTTCTTCCCTCTACCATATGAATGGACCCAAGACCCATAGTTAGTGCCCAAAACCTCTCAATTCCCTCCAGAGTCCATATCCCTATTATAATGCCAAGGATCCTTCCAAGAGGTCGTGTATTGTGCATTGATGCATCGTTCTTAGCCCTAAATGCCTAGAAACATATTTTACCACCTAAGGTATAGGTTTCCTCTACCTACAATGTCAAGGGATCCTAGACCCATTTCTAATGGTAAACCCTCCTAATGGTGCCTATATCAACAACCCAAAGTGGATGGGTCTTAAGGCCTTAACCATAGTCATGGTAGGGAAATGACATTTTATGGCCATTAACATTGATTGAGGGAGGGAAGAATTATCCTCATGCATTAAGCAAATATTATTAGGATCAAGAACCATTTATGAGCCCTAAAACCTCCACATATGACCTATGTTAGTTAAAAAATGGCTCCATGGTTTTTATGCATGCCATCAATATGTTAGTTGCGCACCACAAATGTGTATGGATTTCTATCCAAATATTATGGGAGGAGAATAATGTGATTTGTGCCCTAGAATCCACTTCCCAGGTTCAATCAACATTAACAACATATGCAAACCACAACATAAACCCTCTTTTGTGGTCTTGTTGAATCTTCTAAGACTCAATATATTTAAATGAATCCTCATACCAGCACATGATTTCTTTGTAGGGGTTCTATGGAATACTTTGAGTGGGATACAAGTGTCGTTGGTGGGTTTTGTGCACTAGAAATAGGTTTGTACGATGCCACATTGTAATGTGATAACCAGGGATGTTAATTCCTAACTGAAACTTCCCAAGCTCAAGTTCCAAGAACAAACCCTAGACACAACAACACAAGCCCTCACTAAGGGGTCTTTTCCCTAGGAGTTGTATATGGGTGTCATTAATATGCATTTCACAGACAATGAATTGGTTTTGAGACCAACCATAGTTGTGGTGGGAAAAAAACATTCTAAGGGCCTTGACATTGGTTAGGGGAGGGAAACATTATCCCCAAGCACCAAAAACAGATTCTAAATCTCAAGCACCATTGATGATCCCTAAAACCTCCACGTATGACCTCAATTGGTTGACAATTTCCTCCAAGGGTGTTTTACATGTCATAAATAAGCTAGTTATGCACCATGAATGTGTCTAGAGGCCTATTAAATGTCATAAGAGGATAATAATGGGCCTTGTATCCTAAATGCCACTTCATGTTTGCAATCACCTTAAATAACATCCACAAACCATAATTTTGTTATCTTGGGGGAAGTTAGAATCAAGGTTGGATATGGATTCCATTAAGAGATTTTGCACATCAGGGATGGCTCGTAAGGCCTTGAAAAAGTTCATGGAAGGAAATTAATCAACTCAATTATATTGATTTGACTCAATATCCTTGAATGAGTCCTCATACCAACACGTAATTCCTTTGTAGGAGTTTTATGTAGACCTTCAAGTGGGATATTGAATCTCCTCATTTGACTCAATATCCTTGAATGAGTCCTCATACCAACACGTAATTCCTTTGTAGGAGTTTTATGTAGACCTTCAAGTGGGATACTTGTGTCATGGGTAGGATTAGTGCTCTGAAAATGGGTATGGACTATGCCACATGATTAAGTGTGTAAGCAACAATGTTAAGACCTAATTGAAACTTCTTGAGCTCAAGCGCCATGAAAAAACCTTAGACACAATAACAAGATCCTTCACTAAGGGCTCTTTTCCTTAGGATCTATATATGGGTGCCATTAGCAAGTATTTCACACATAGTGGAAGGATCTTGGGGCCTTAACCAAAGCCATGGTAGGGAAAAAAAACTATTAAAATTAATTGAGCATTGTAGAGAAAATAAAATACACAACGATAATCATGCACATAATATGGATAATATTTACCTTGAAAACACTTTATAAGGAAAACCAACCTTCAAAAGATACCCTTTACTAGGAAAACCACAAACCAACCTTCAAAAGATGACCTTTACTGGGAAAACCACAAACTAGCCTTCAAAATATACCCTTTACTAGGAAAACCACAAACCATCCTTCAAAATATATCTTTGATTGCATTCGGTCAATCCTACCAAGCCATGGCCAGGCCGACCAATGACCACATTAGGCATTTTACAATGGATTTCTTCAAGCATTTAAATAGGCTTCATCACATACTAATACCATGGTATACCAAATACCATGGGGCCATAAACCACCAAAGCTAACTGCATTAACGACCAAACACAAGTTATTCTAATTACAATTTTACCAAGTCAATATTATCCCAAAAACAACATCCTAATTCCATTGACATTGGTTGGGGAGGGAAGAATTATCCTCAAGCACTAAACATGTCATCTCAAGATCAAGCACCATTGCTAAGCCCTCAAGACTCCATATATGACCTCTATTGGTTAAGGGCTGGTGCAAGGTAATGATACCTAATTATGACACGTTAGTTGCAATGACATTCTGGAAAAATAGAAATATTGTCATTAAAATCAATTATTAGAGGTACCTACAAAACTTTTTCCGATTAGCTGTAAAAAGATGAAATGTAGAAAAATAGATGACCTTCCGGAATATATAATTTTTATTTATGGAAAAGTGGTATAACCACCCCAAAATGTCATTATTCGAAGATTGGTATGTTATTTTGTTTCTAAAACATAATGCACATGTTTTTTTTGAGCCACTTGTTTGCTATGTAAATTTTCAATTTACGAGAAAAGCAATATGTAGAGGCGTAGGCAATAGAAAAATCTTGTGTGGGGCTATTTTTCCAAAATTTTAAAAGTCAATTTTATATTTTTTTTAAATTACTGAAGTTAGTGAAGCCCTAAAACCACATTGTCAAGTTTTAATCCACCATATCATGGTCTAAAAATAATCAAAATGCTTTTTTTTTTTTTAGGTTGTAGGTATTTTCGTGCTCTTAGGTGGGTTCTTTTCCGTTTTCAAAATAGGTAAGCCAATCAAAAGTTATAGGCCAAATAAACGACCTATTTTTTTTACGAATTTGAAATGATTGCAGTTTAAAAGGAATTAAAAATAGAGAACAACAACATATCTATTCAAAAATTATATATTTGGAATCTGCACACAGAGCTCGACAAGTGTGTGCAATTTCATCTGCAGTGCAATCGTGGAGCTTATGCAGAACTAGCTGTGAAAAACAGGAAGCTGCAGCATTTGATGTTTTTTGCTATAAATCAGGGATAAATCATATCGAGCCTAAAGGTACAATCCGAAGCTAATTCCAAGCCTACAAGGGTGCCAAAAACAATGTGAATTCAAACACGAGCACGTGCAACTACATGCATGCGCAAACACGTGCATGCGTGATTGAAAGCACGCACGCGTAGGTGCACGCACACGTTAATAATAGCGTGCACGCATTAATAATAGCGCGCACACGTCCTTGCATGTACGCGCTATTGTATGCCTTTGTATGGTTTATTTAATTTCCTTTGTTAAGGGGATACATGAAGTTGATGAAGATGTGATGATGAAAAAGATGATGATGATGGAGATGTTGATGAGGAAGGGGGAGATGACAATGATGTTGAAGATGTTGATGATGATGTTGATGATGATGAGATGATGGTGATGGTGATGATGATGATGATGACAATGGTGATGAAGATGACAATGGTGATGAAGATGATGATGAAGATGATG
The DNA here is from genome assembly GCA_027924585.1 of Larix kaempferi. Lineage (NCBI taxonomy): Eukaryota > Viridiplantae > Streptophyta > Pinopsida > Pinales > Pinaceae > Larix > Larix kaempferi. The sequence goes on along the minus strand of BSBM01000994.1, from coordinate 18,724,861 downwards.
GTGATGATGATGAGATGATGGTGATGGTGATGATGATAATGGCAATGGTGATAAAGATGAGGATGAGGATGATGGTGATGGTGATGAGGATGAGGATGATTGTGATGAGGATGATCTGATCATGATGGTGATGAAGATGATGATGATCATGATGAATATGATGATCATGATGATGATGATGATCATCATCACCATCACCATCACCATCAACATCTTCATCATCATTGTCATCTCCCCCTTCCTCATCAACATCTCCACCATCGTCATATTCATCATCATCATCATCTTCATCACCATCCTCATCAACATCAACATCATCTCCATCATCATCATCTTCTTCAACCTCATCACCATCATCATCATCATCTTCGTCATCATCATCAACACCATCATCATCATCATCCTTCTTCCTCATCTTCATCAACATCTAGGTCATCATCTTCATCGTCAACGTCATCATCATCATCATCCTCATCATCAACATTGATGGCGATGATGATGATGTTGATGCTGAGTACGATGATCATCAACATCATCATCATGTTCATCATCGTACTCATATTCATCACCATCCACCATCATCATCATCATCATCTTCGTCATCACCCTCTTCCTCATCATCATCATCAACAATATCTTCATCGTCATCATCATCATCAACAATATCTTCGTCGTCATCATCATCATCATCATCATCATCATCATCATCAACATGATCATCATCATCACCATGATCATCATCATCATCATCATATCATCATCATCATCGTCATCCTCGTCCTCACAATGATGATGATGATGAAGATGATGATGATGATGATGGTGATGATGATGATGATCATGGTGATGATGATGATCATGTTGTTGATGATGATGAAGATGATGATGATGATGAGAATGATGTGCTGCATATTCGTCATCTTCTTCATCATCAACATCATCATCATCATCATCACCATCATCATCTCCATTAGTCACCATCATCATCACCATCTTCATCATCATCGTCGTCGTCATCATCATCATCATCATCATCATGATAAGGATGATGGTGATGACGAGTATGATGAGGATGATGAAGATGACTATTATGATGACTATCATCATCATCATCATCATCATATGATCATCATCTTCATCATCCTCATCATCATATGATCATCATCTTCATCATCCTCATCATCATCCGCATCCTCACAATGATGATGATGATGATGATGAGGAAGTTGATGATGATGATCATGTTGATGATGATGATGAAGATGTTGATGATGTGCTGCATATTCCTCGTCATCTTCATCATCATCATCTCCAAATTAGTCGTCATCATCATCGTACTCATATTCATCATCATCCACCATCATCATCATCATCATCATTATCATCATCATATCATCACCATGAAGACGATGATGATGTGCTGCATATTCGTCATCATCTCCAACAACATCTTTATAATCTTCATCATCATCGTCATCGTCATCATCATCATCCTCATGCTCGTCCTCACAATTATGATGATGACGATGATGACGACGACGATGATGATGATCATGCTGTGGATCATGTTGTGGATGATGATGATGTGCTGCATATTCGCCATCATCTTCATCATCAACATCATAATCATCATCATCATCACCACCATCATATCCATTAGTCATCATCGTCATCATCAACATCATCATCATCATCATCTTCATCATCATCATGATCTTCATCATCATCATCATCATCATCATCATGACGAAGATGATGATGATGATGATGATGACGACGACGATGAAGATGGTGATGATGATGATGACGACGACGATGAAGATGGTGATGATGATGATTACTACTGGAGATGATGATGATGTCTATGATGTCGATGATGATGAATATGCTGCACATCATCCTCATCCTCATCATCATCTTCATCATCATCTTCATCATCATCTTCCTGATGATGATGATGATGAAGATGGCTATGACGAGTATGATGAGGATGATGAAGATGCCGATTATGATGACGAAGACATTGATCATCGTGACCATGATCATATGATGATGATGGTGATGGGGAGGATGATGAAGATGGTGATGATGATGAATAATGAAGATGATGATGATGGCGATGTGTTGCATATTCGCCATCATCTTCATCCTCAACATCATAGTCATCATCATCATCATCATCATCATCATCTCCATTAGTCATCATCGTCATCATCATCATGATCAACATCATCATCAGCATCATCATAATCATCATCATCACGATCATCATGATCTTCATCATCATCGTCATCATCATCATCATCATCACCATCATCATCATCACCATCATCATCATCACTATCATCATCATGATGACGATGAAGATGGTGATGACGATGAAGATGGTGATGATGATGATGACAATGAAGATGGTGATGATGATGATGATGACTACTGGAGATGATGATGATGTTGATGATGAAGATGATGACGAATATGCTGCACATCATCCTCATCCTCATCATCATCTTAATCATCATCTTCATGATGATGATGATGATGATGATGATGAAGATGGCTATGATGAGTATGATGAGGATGATGAAGATGCCGATTATGATGACGAAGACAATGATCATCGTGACCATGATCATATGATGGTGATGGTGATGGTGAGGATGATGAAGATGGCAATGATGATGACTAATGAAGATGATGACGACCAATATGATGATTTTTATGATGATGATCATATTCGTCATCATCATCATCATCATCTTCATCATCGTACTCATATTCATCATCATCCACCACCATCATCGTCATCATCATATCATCATCATCATCACCATCCTCGTGCTCACAATGATGATGCTGATGAAGATGATGACGATGATGATGGTGATGATGATGATCATGTTGTTGATGATGATGAAGATGAGGATTATGTGTTGCATATTCGTCATCATCTTCATCATCAACATCGTCATCATCATCATCATCATCTCCATTAGTCATCATCTTCATCATCATCATCGTCATCATCATCATCTTCATCATCATCATCATCCACATGCTCTTCCTCACAATGATGATGATGACGACGATGATGAAGATGATGATGATGATCGTGCTATGGATCATGTTGTGGATGATGATGATGTGCTACATATTCGTCATCATCTTCATCATCAACATCATCATCATCATCAATCATCATCATCATTATCACCATCTTCATCGTCATCATCATCATCATCACCATCTTCATCATCATCATGATCTTCATCACCATCATCATCATCACCATCATCATCATCATCATCATCGTACTCATATTCATCATCATCCACCACCACCATCATCATCATCATATCATCATCATTATCATCATCCTTGTCCTCACAATGACGTTGATGATGAAGATGATGACGATGATGATGGCGATGATGATGATCATGTTGTTGTTGATGATGAAGATGATGATGATGATGAGGATGATGTGTTGCATATTCATCATCATCTTCATCATCAACATCATCGTCAACATCATCATCATCATCATCATCTCCATTATTCATCATCATCATCACCATATTCATCATCATCATCATCTTCATCATGATCTTCATCATCATCATCATCAGATCATTATGACGAAAAACCTTATTTTATTGCAATTGTGATTCCACTTACAGGAGATGAACACTATTCGTAAAATCTTCCACAATGAGGAGGCCCTCCATGACTACTTGATTAGATCCTTTACATCTCATCATCTTCATCCTACACTGAGACAAAAAATAATAGCTGCATTAGATTTTGATTAATACAACAATGTAAAGAAGAGTGCTCTGCATATTACATGAAGCCAAGCTTAAATACCTTGTATTCTATGCTTTTCCATCCTTCCATAGGGGTGGGAGTATCAAGACTGTTATCCTTCCCCATAAATTAACTAGGCAAATATTTCCCAACAAATAAAACTAACCATCAAAGTGCATTTTGTCACATCTGCATCGCCCTAAGAGAATAAAATCTGATGGTAATTATGAACAAATCTGACATACTGCGATCTCACAATAATCGCACCTCCGAGCAGTCTTTATACAACATTAATATATATCTACTATGTATTTAATTATTCTTGATGTAATACATATGTTTCTAACTGAAAATTAAATTAATGTTTTGAAATCAAAATACACAAATTTGTAAATATACCCTTAAACCCCCAAACATCTAGAAGCACTTAAATGCACTTAGGGATTATGGGTTAGAAACTTAGAAGAGGTCCTAAAGGCCTTTATGGAGGAGGGGCTCTAGGCATAACCCGGCACATTTATATCTGGTGGGCAATAAATACAATGAACGTTACCCACCAAGCATTGCAACGTTCAGCAAAGACGTGCACACACCTCTTGCGTGCATGTGCCAGAGGCACGTGTGCATCCCTGTTGAACATAAAATTTAGAAAATCACCCGTGTTCTTTCTCTCGCATTTTTTTCTCATTCATCGCATTTTGTTCACTGGTTTCACACACATTCCAACAAACATTTTCATGGTAGATTGAATTCATACACCATTTGGATAAAATACACAATATTTGGGGCTCTATTTGGCTCTTTGTATTGAATACACACCTATTGGGCTCTATTTGGATCAACTGAGTGAATACACTACAGTTGGACTCTATTTGGCACCTTGGATTGAATTCTCATGCTACTTGGATACACATGAAGTCTTCTTACATATAGTGGACACATTAAAAGAGCATTTGACATTTGAAGCAAAGAGCAATCATAATCCTTGAGGTATGGTGAAAATTTGATCTTGTTAAATGTAATTTAGTCTTCATTCACTTGTTTGAATGGCATCTATTTTGGTTTTTCCTCATGAATTGTATGATAGATCTATTCTAGTCTTCTTAATCTTCAACATAGACAATAAAAACATCCTACCAAAAAAAAACTACAACATGCACCAAGCAATGCTTTCAACCTTTCATGAAGATAATAAAAAAAAATTACTTGCATCACCACCAATAACATTTCATAATCACATTCCTCCATCTAGTAGACAAACATATGTTGAATTCCTCATGGTTTCACTACAACAACTCACACAAACACCTAAACAATTGAAAATTCTTAGTCTTTGGCGCTATTTTCCCTCATCCATACCATGAAAATGAAGTCAATATGAGCTTCTCCCTTGTAGGGAATTTGCTGGACTACTAACATCCCATACCACCATCCAATACCATCCTATTGAGTTCCTAGATGTGATGTTGTAACTTTATATGTAGGGCATTCCCAATAGCTTTTAAGATTATATGAAAACATTATCACTAGATGTTGTTGTACATAATCAATTGCTACATTGAGCTTTAATAATCATGCACATCGAGTTTTAATATCTTGTTTGTTGTTCATTCTTGCAGGGATCATATTTTCATTTTTCCAAAAGTGCATTGAATATGGGCAACAAACGTAATAATGAAAGAAGGTCTAGAAGGAGGCCGCTGCCCCCTGAAAAGGCCCATGAGATAAGAGAAAATGCCAGGTTGTAAATGCAAAACCATAAAAATCAAAATGTTAGTGCCTTAGATCCATCAACAAGCAATGACGAAGTGGTTGAAGTCAATCAAATCTTGCCTGATGTCGAGTATGAAGGGATGGATGTTGAACAAGTTCTTAACTAGAAACCACCCCAAGAAGAGCACCCACCTGGCGAACACACTCCATTGCAGGACCAATTACTGAATGAAGGGCCACAACAAACCGTTGACGAGACTCGTACTTCCTTGCCAACTCCCTTGCCTCAACTATCAACTAGATGACGAAGAACTCCCAGACGTATTCATGTAGATGAAAGTTCATTTTCAGGACTTGAAGGTAAGATGCCGAAACGCACTATTGATTTCCATTGTAACAAGATAATCAAAGTTTTTTTGAATCCAAAACCGATGCAGCAAAATGTCAATTGTTTCTTGATTTGTTAAAATCACATTGTCTAGCTGATGTTAGGAGAATTTTGTGCATAAAGGTAGTTAGAAGTTCATAGGCCAACAATCATGTTGTTAGAAATCTACAATCTACATTTAATTTGATTGAAAAAACTTCTCGCACAAAAGATTTTAATGAGGCCCGTCGTGTACTGTCGGAATCGATTGTAGACAAATCCACAAGGCAACGTCGCCTACTATCACACACGTGTAAAATCTTTAAAGTAGATAGAAAGAATCTTCAAAAGCATTATGCCATTAGAGAAAAATTTTAGATCCCAGGCCAAAAGGATTGTTGGGCCTTTGTTGGTAGGTTACCTTGTTCAGACATAAAGCTCATTGATGCTATTAAAGAACTAGTGCAAAAGTTTTGGCATGATAATACTAGACCATCATCGAATCAAAGAGATGTTTTAAAGTTGAGAAAAGGTGTTAGGGGGGGTGAACCCCATGTCAAGCACTTCCTTGACACCACACAAACATAACTCTATGAGAGGTTCAAGAATGAGCACACACAATTGAACTTGGGCCAAAGGTCCTTCGAAAAATGCAAACCTTGGTATGTTAGAATTTGCATTGATCGCAGTACATGTTGTTGTAGATACCATGTAGAATTTGAGTACTATTATGACACATATAGACATATATTTTTTGGTTTGCATACTAACATTGTGCAGGATTGTCCTTCGTTACAACCACCGAATGCATCTAGAGAATTTATACATAGCATAATGTGTCAAAGGCTTGAAGGACAAAAATATTACAAAAGATCATGTTTATATGGGACGTGTTCCAGTTGCAGTGGATTTGCATTATTGAGATGCTGCATCCACGCAACCGCAGAACACGAATTTGGGAGGATGTCAGTAGAAATGTAGAACTTCCAATACATAACATATCAAGTAGATAGTTTGAAGGAAAGCAAAAAAATTGCATTGGTGAAGTCACGGGTAATCTAAGTTTGCATGCTTTCATATTGTACATGTTGAATTTGTACATATATATTCAGATTGAAAATGTCACGTTGTATTAATGCCCTTGGTTTTGTGGCACCAGGTACAAATTTGTGATTTCATGAAGGAATTCTACCAAAAGACTGAGCATTATGTACAGCACGTCCATGTAGCATGATGGTAGGATGAACAGTACAAATAGTGTAGGGACATCTTTCCCAAGGGCACAATATTGTCGTTTGTGGACTTTGCGAAAAACTATACCCTACAGCCATAGAATGAGATTCAAATTCAATACTACCATTCAGACCAAGTTAGCATAATGGTCCATATCATGTACAGGCACGCGCCAGAGAGTAGCATCGACATGAGGATAATATTGAAAGAGACCAACTTCTACATCAGTGACGACAGGTGCCACGACCTACATTATGTGCAACATTGCTTCAAAATTTTCTATGATTAGCTGAAGGAGAGAGGGATACACATGGATCAACATTGGATATGCTCAGATGGTTGTGCAGGCCAGTTCAAAAATGCACATGTTTTCCAGTGGTTGAGTATGTTGCACAAGACTTATGATGTGACACATGTATGGAACTATTTTGAGACCGGGCATGGAAAGGGAGAGCACGACAGGGATGGAGCATGTCTCAAAACTACCCTACGAAGGGAGGAGATGAGGTGCATGGGAGGCCCTCATATTCGGAATGCCGAATCCACAGTTCGATGGTGCAAAGAAAAAATGTCAGATCGAACCACAGAGCAACACATACCAACAGGTAGAGGACATGTTGTCAGAAATTTCTGGAATGTAGTTGATATAAATCGATCGCGTTCTTATAGTTGTAGTACTGTGCAAGGCACTTGTGGATTTCATTCGGTTCGAAGCTCAAACAATCCTTTATTTGAAATATGGACGCGAAAACTTGCTTGCTTTTGTGGGTCTTGCAGTAGTTGTGAGTGGGATGAGTGCGAATCAATGGATTGGGTTGATGAATGGGATCATGTGTCACTTGCAGTGGACCCACGTGCAGTTGCTAAAAAAATCCAGTTAGAGGAAGGCCAATCCTCTATTTTGAATGAATATGATCATATATCTGATCTTGTACAACCAGGTAAACATTTCTGCATGTATACCCCGGTTCCCTCCTTGTTTTTGTAATTATACAAGTTATCAAACCACTGCTTGTTGGAATATGACCTTAAAATGCATTTTTGCAGGACACATCTACGCAGTTGTCGCCCCGACAGACAGTGCAATTGGGATGAATTATTGGTTGGCACGATGCATCCAGGGGAAGCAAACCCTCCTCGCATCATTAACGGATAGTGAAGGCATTACCTTTCCGACTGGCTCAATGGTTGTTCAGGGGGAATATCTTATAGTGGATGGAAAGGGACCAAAGAGCAATGGCTACACATACATAGATTATAGACTAGGGTCGCGGATGTATCACTTTACGCACTTGTCATGGGTACAAACATCCAACTACAGACAATGTCAACAAAGTCATCAAACAAGGTACGCTACTTACTAACTCATGCGGAGCATGAGAGGTTGTTCGAGACAATAAAAAACCGAGAGTATCCAGAAGGCCTAATTGACTGAGGTACATAGTATAGCCATGTGATTGTTTATTCATGTACAGTTAATGTTATTCATGTTAGATGGTTTATTTGATATCGTTATCTTATATCATTTATTTGATGTCTGAGTTATGATTTATAGCCATGTGATTGTTTATTCATGTATGATTAACCCTAGAAGCACTAATATAACCCTACAAATATAATCTATCCCTAGAAATGCTAGAAAGCTAAACTAACCCTAGAAACACTAATCTAACCCTTAGAAACTAATCTAGAATCCTACAAACATAATCTAGCTCCGGAGATGGCCCGTTGGCACCGTTTCTGGGTCTTCGGGGGATGCTGTGGGGGGTCCCCTACCTGAAACCCGCAGTCTTGGACCCACCAGAATCAATGGATTCGTGAACCGAGCCATGGTTCGGGTGCTATGGGCATTCTAGTTGGGCACCACGGGGCCGTTCAGGGACACTTGGAGGATTTGACCCGGGGCCACGCAACCCAAACCGGCTAGAGGACTTGGATTTTGTTGCCTCCCACAGGTACAACATGCCATTGTGGACCTGTACACGGTGGTCATGCATGCTAGGGGGCCTCCGATCGAGAAATGGCCCCCTATAACGAATTTGGAATGGCCTTCACTGAGCAAAACCCTAGCTCTAGAGATTGCCCATTGGCACCGCTTCTGGGTCTTCGGGGGACGCTGTGGGGGTCCCCTAGCTAAAACCCACCATCCCGGACCCATCGGAATTGACGAATTCATGAAACAAGCCACGGTTCAGATGCTAATGGCATTCTAGTCGGGCACCCCGGGGCCGTTCAGGGACACTTGAAGGATTTGACCCGGGGGCATGCAACCCAAACCGATTAGAGGAATTGGATTTCGTCGCCTCCCACAGGTCCACCTGGCCATTGCAGACCTATCCACGATGGCCACGCATGCCCGGGGGCCTCTGGTCGAGAAATGGCCCCCTTTAGCGTATTTGTCATGGCCTTCACTGAGCAAAACCCTATCTCTAGAGACGACCCATCGGCACCGCTTCTGGGTCTTCAGGGGACGGTGTGGGGGGTCCCCTAGCTGAAACCCGCTGTCCTGGACCCACCGGAATCGACGGATTCACAAACCGAGCCACGGTTCGGGTGCTACAGGCATTCTAGTCGGGCACCCCGGGGCCGTTTAGGGACACTTGGAGGATTTGACCCGGGGCCATGCAACCCAAACCGGCGAGAGGACTTGGATTCTGTCACCTCCCACAGGTCCACCTAGCCATTGCAGACCTGTCCACGGTGGCCACACATGCCCGGGGTCCTTCGGTCGAGAAATGGCTCCCTTTAGTGAATTTGGCATGGCCTTCACTGAGCAAAACCCTAGCTCCGGAGATGGCCTGTTGGCACCGCTTCTGGGTCTTCGGGGGACACTATGGGGGGTCCCCTAGCTTAAACCCGCTATCCTAGACCCACTGGAATCAATGGATTCATGAACCGATCCATGGTTCGGGTGCTACGGGCATTCTAGTTGGGCACCCTGGGGCCGTTTAGGGACACTTGGAGGATTTGACCCAGGGCCACGCAACCCAAACCGACGAGAGGAATTGGATTCTGTCGCCTCCCAAATGTCCACCTGGCCATTGCGGACCTGTCCACAGTGGCCATGCATGCCCGGGGGACTCCGGTCGAGAAATGGCCCCCTTTAGCGAATTTGGCATGGCCTTCACTGAGCAAAACCCTAGCTCCAGAGATGGCCCGTTGGCACCGCTTCTAGGTCTTCAGGGGATGCTGTGGGGGATCCCCTAGCTGAAACCCATCATCTCGGACCCACTGAAATCGATGGATTCACGAACCGAGCCACAGTTCGGGTGCTATGGGCATTCTAGTCGGGAACCCCGGGGTCGTTCAGGGACACTTGAAGGATTTGACCCGGGGCCACGCAACCCAAACCGGTGAGAGGACTTGGATTTCGTCGCCTCCCATAGGTATACCTGGCCATTGCGGACTTTTCCACGGTGGCCACGTACGCCCAAGGGCCTCCAGTCGAGAAATGGCCCCCTTTAGCGAATTTGGCATGGCCTTCACTGAGCAAAACCCTAGCTCCGGAGATGGCCCGTTGGCACCACTTCTGGGTCTTTGGGGTATGTTGTGGGGGGTCCCCTAGCTGAAACCCACTATCCTGGACCCACCAGAATCGACGGATTCACGAATCGAGCCACGGTGCGGGTGCTACAGGAATTCTAGTCGGGTACCCTAGGGCCATTCAGGGACACTTGGAGGATTTGACCCACAGCCACACAACCCAAATCAATGAGAGGACATGGATTTCGTCACCTCCCACAGGTCCACCTGGCCATTGTGGACCTGTCCACGGTGGCCACGTATGCCCGGGGGCCTCCGGGCGAGAAATGGCCCCCTTTAGCGAATTTGGCATGGCCTTCACACTGGGGTCAACTCTAGAAAATCACTCACCGGGCACCTATGGCTAGCGTTGCCAGCAGGAACCTGCCTAGACACACCTACAGGACTCCTCAGAACCTAGTTTTGTTGCACGGTTGGAGTTCTACGACCTCGGCAGGTATCCAGCAGGTCTCCCTGAAGGCCTTTTGGATGCAAGACAGGATGAGGCATAGAATGGAGACCGTGGCTCGGATCGACGAACCGTCGACTCCATTGGATCCAGCACGTCGGGATAGTGCTAGGGGTGCCCCTCACCTCCGGCCCGGTGGCCCCTCCCTCATCTTGTACATCCATCTTGGAAACTAGGGTTTTGCTCAGTGAGGGAGTGTGCAATTTTTGCACATAGGGGTCAACTTTAGAAAATCACCCACCGGGAACTTGTGGCTATCGTTCCCAGCCGGAACCTGCCTAGACACACCTGCAGGACTCCCCGGAAACCGATTTTGTTGCACGGTTGGAGTTCTACGACCCCGACAGGTATCGAGCACGTGTCCCTGAAGGCCTTTTGGATGCAAGACGGGACTAGCCATAGAATGGAGATAATGGCTCGGATCGACGAATCGTTGACTCCATTGGATTTAGCACGCCAGGATAATGCTAGGGGTGCCCCTCCCCTCCGGCCCGGTGGCCCTTCCCTCATCTTGTACGTCCATCTTGGAAACTAGGGTTTTGCTCAGTGAGGGAGTGTGCAATTTTTGCACCTGTGAAGAATAACTGTAATAGATGGGGGGGTTTTGTGTATGTGGCTCTTGGTGAGATCATGATGAGAAAAAACCCTTTGACTTGGTGGACTATCCCACATTTACAAGTAAGTAGAAAAATTCAAAAGAGGTGTAAATGAGAGGAAGCAAATGAATCGCATTGATGCCAATTACACTTTCAAAATCAGAGCAATCAAAGCTCTCAATATCACCGATACCACTCTGTCCCTGAAGAAGATTTCCCTATAAAGTACCTGGATCATTACCAAAGGAAGTGACTACTCCCAATCTAGTGACAACTACCCTCCTCTGATTAGTAGCACTTGGTTTTTTTCTTGCGCAACCTTCACAGGTTGCAGAGAAATGGCCGTTGCTTTGCCTAGAGGTTAACTAGAGTGTGTAAGATAACAAGTGTTCTCCCAGCTGGATTTTTTGGCATTTGATTGGCGGCATATAGGCTATATAAGACTGGAAATGACTCAATGTGACTTGGGCCCTTAATAGATTGGGTAACAAACCCTTCTAATAGTGATCCTATCCCACTTGGAGTCCAAATACCCCCTATTGAGGGTACGTGTGGTGGGTCACGGAGTCTAGGGCTAGATTAGGTTAATAGGGCTAGGGGTCCCTGAAGGCCTTCTGGCAATGAGACGGGACAAGCAATAGAATGAATATCGTGGCTCGGATCGACAAACAGTCGACTCCATTGGATCCATCACGCCGGGATAGTGCTAGGGGTGCCCCTCCCCTCTGGCCTGGTGGCCCTGCCCTCGTCTTGTACGTCCATCTTGGAAACTAGGGTTTTGCTCAGTGAGGGAGTGTGCATTTTTTGCACACAGGGGTCAATGATGATGATGGAGATGGTGGTGATGATGAAGATGTTGATGGTGACAGTGATGGTGATGGTGAGGATGGAGAAGATGGCTTAGTGCTAGGGTTTGGGTGAGGGTTAGGGCTAGGTTTATAGAAGGAAATTGAATTAGGGTTAGAGGTAGAGTCAATGATGATGATGGAGATGGTGGTGATGATGAAGATGTTGATGGTGACAGTGATGGTGATGGTGAGGATTGAGAACATGGCTTAGTGCTAGGGTTTGGGTGAGGGTTAGGGCTAGGGTTATAGAAGGAAATTGAATTAGGGTTAGAGGTGGAGTCAATGACGATGATGGAGATGGTGGTGATGATGAAGACGTTGATGGTGACAGTGATGGTGATGGTGAGGATGGAGAACATGGCTTAGTGCTAGGGTTTGGGTGAGGGTTAGGGCTAGAGTTATAGAAGGAAATTGAATTAGGGTTAGAGGTAGAGTCAATGATGATGATGGAGATGGTGGTGATGATGAAGACGTTGATGGTGACGGTGATGGTGATGGTGAGGATGGAGAAGATGGCTTAGTGCTAGGGTTTGGGTGAGGGTCTGCTAAGGATCATCTAGACATGGATCAAAGATAAATTATTGAATATTTCTCAAGTTCATGTGAGACATCTACTGATGGATGTCATTCTTTCTATGTTGGTGACATGGATATCTACATTGGAGATCCTACTGCAAGCTTACATTCTCATGTTCTTGAAGACCTTATAGCAGTGGAAGAAGAAGTAAGACCAATCTCATCCTTACCACTTGTACTTCATGAGGTTGATCACATGATCGAGGAAGAGGTTGTATCTCATGAGCCTACTTGCATTGAAGGGCCACACAAGATGAGCAACAAAAAGATTCAAGAGGCGATGCATGGTACAATGGTGGAACAAATGAGGTGATGCTTTGAGAGGATGATTCTCAAGGTGTAGTTGGGTAAATTTCAAAGATACAGTTGATGCACACTTCAATGTTCACTTGTGATTTCCCATACGTCGGATCTTATGGAGTTCATGTGTGGTCCACATAGTGTTGACTTCATTCATCACTAAGGTTGGAGGCAATTAGTGATGTGATGGTACTCCCTCATTTTTGTTATGGTTTCTTGAGGACAAGAAAATTAGGAGGGGAGGAATTTTCATGTCCCCAAATTTTGCATTGGATCACAATGGCCTTTTAGAACCACTTGGACATGTTCACGATAGTTTGTCAAATTGGTGCTAAGGGTCAAATAATTTCTAAAGCATGACATCCCAGTTAGTAATAATGCAAAATTAGATCCAAATGGACAAGGTGGGTCACATGAAGAGTAAATTCCCAATCCAAAGTTCAAATAGATATAAGTAAATTTATTTGGGAATTTAGATATATCTTAAGTTTTCCTTTGTATTAAAATGGGGTAAAATTTCCTAAGGAAAATTATTTAAATTGATGTAAAAGTTGGTCCAAGGTGTGAATGGGACCAAATGATGATTAAGAGAGGTGCATTAATGTTTTACCAAGTATAAGGGACATTTTGGGGGCAAATAGAAGTGTTCTCCCATGTAAAAGAGTGTTTCCTTGAAATAGGGGAAGCTAGTGGAGATCACTAATGAAGGAATAATGAAGGTTGGACCAAATTCAAATTTGAAGGGAGAGAAATGATCAAAAGTGGTTAGGACGACACCTTGGGTGGTGGAAATGATCAATGTTGGTTAGAAAAGGTCCAAGAGGTTTTTGTAGGGTGAATTACATGAGGAAGTGGTCAAATGGTACATTGAATGTGGCCAATGTGGAATAAATCAAGGGTTATGTTACTCCCCATGGTTTTTCTACATGGTTTTTAGGTCCCATGGTATTTGCAAGTGGTTTCGGGGTGTCTCTGAAGCTATATAAATAGAAACAAGTGCACTTCATGAGGTTGGATAGTATTTTGTTTGAATCTTATTGAGATTTTTCTTGAGCGAATTCTGGTACTTGAGAGATGTACCCCTTGCTAGCAGTAGGGAGATGTGACCCTTTGTTCATTTTATTGAGTGAAGCGTCCAAATTCATTCACTTAGTGTCCCTGCATTCATCTACAGTAGTATTTATCATATTTGTATGGTGGTGGCAAATCATATACTGCATATTTTGAGGGTTAGGGCTAGGGTTATAGAAGGAAATTGAATTAGGGTTAGAGTTAGAGTCAATGATGGTGATGGAGATGGTGGTGATGATGAAGACGTTGATGGTGACGGTGATGGTGATGGTGAGGATGGAGAAGATGGCTTAGTGCTAGGGTTTGGGTGAGGGTTAGGGCTAGGGTTATAGAAGTAAATTGAATTAGGGTTAGAGTTAGAGTCAATGATGATGATGGATATGGTGTTGATGATGAAGGTGTTGATGGTGACGGTGATGGTGATGGTGAGGATGGAGAAGATGGAGATGGTGATGATGACAAAGATGGTGATGATAATGAAGATGGTGATGGTGATGGTGATGATGAAGATGCTGATGGTTCCGTCTCGCATCCAAAAGATGGAGATGGTGATGATGATGAGGTCAATGATGATGATGAAGATGGTGATGTTGATGGTGATGGTGATGGTGGTGAGGTTGATGGTGATGGTGATGGTGAAGATGGTGATGGTTCCGTCTCGCATCCAAAAGATGGAGATGGTGATGTTGATGATGATGAATATGGTGACGTTGATGATGATGGTGATGGTGGTGAGGTTGATGGTAATGGTGATGGTGATGGTGATGGTGATGATGAAGATGGTGATGGTTCCGTCTTGCATCCAAAAGATGGAGATGGTGATGAAGATGGTGATGATGATGAAGATGGTGACGTTGATGATGATGGTGATGGTGGTGAGGTTGATGGTGATGGTGGTGAGGTTGATGGTGATGGTGATGGTGATGATGAAGATGGTGATGGTTCCATCTCGCATGTAAAAGATGGAGATGGTGATGGTGACGAAGATGGTGATGATGATGAAGATGGTGAAGTTGATGATGATGGTGATGGTGGTGAGGTTGATGGTGATGGTGATGGTGATGGTGGTGAGGTTGATGGTCATGGTGATGGTGATGATGATGGAGATAGTGATGATGATGAAGGCGTTGATGATGATGGCAATGGTGATGAAGATGATGAAGGCGTTGGGGAATTTATTTATATCCAATGTATTTGACTCTAAGAACCTCTCATGTGTGATTATAAAAAAATCAAGATTCCCTCAACCCCCAAACATGCCCTTTCAAAGAATTTTTTATCTTTGAGTGTGGTATGGGGTAAAATGATCTCTCAAGTATTAGCATGTGAACTTGCATGTACCAGGATACAACAAATCTTTCACAGGAGTGGATTTGTCTATGTGAATAGATAAGTGAAAAGATTTTAGAAACAAGACCTATCAATTTTAACTTGGAAGTATGGGAAATGTTCAAAGTGGGATTGAGAGGCTTGATGGTGATTGTAGTAGTGCGCATGGTATTGGTGAGAATGATGACATGATAGTGGAATTAAACATTAATATGGTGACCCTGGAGCTTGGATCCTAGCCTAGAAACACGAGAGCTTATCCTAAAAACCCTAGTTGGTAGCATAAACCCTAGTTTGTATTCTAATCACAAAGAAACCCTATTATGTATCCTAAGATCTAGCCCTAAATTATAATACATGTAAAGATTAAATCATTTTCATTGTACATATATATTCATCTGCATACATTTGAATCCAAACCACTATACACATATATGCATACATAAAATTAGATCGCTATCACATAATGATAAATTAAGGAAGTCCTAATTGTAAATGGTAGTGGATGTGATGGTCATCAAATCAAAGGTGGCTATATCTGTGAGTGAGAATTAATGAGCTAGCTATACATCGTGCTCAAGGTTGTCCTATTTGTATGGTGACAATTGATTAATAAATGATTCCATAACTTGGTTATTAATTTGTTGCATGATCTTAAGTGGACAAAATGGTCAAAATAAATACTAGTGACGACATTTCATTATGTAGAGTATGGCCTTTTTGGATCTCATTATGTAGAGCTATTAAAAATCATGTTGGATCTCATTTCAACCTTTTGACAACAATGGACATTTTCTATTTTTAAGTGTTCTTTTCCTAGTACTCAAGTTCCCAATATATATCTTATGTGCCATGAGGTGTGATTTGTCCATCCATTGATTCTGTTTGTTTTTAGATTAATTCTCACACATGATTTTGTTTGAGTTAGCCTATGTTTAGAATGTTCTCTTAACATAGATACCATTAGAAGCTTTTACATGTGGAAAGATAAGCCAAGTTGAACTACGATATCCAACTTCTCTTCTAAGATCTAGGTAAAACCCAAATTTACACAACATCACATCATGATACACACAACATGAGACAACCACATTAGACAACGAGATATATAAATCACATAACTGAAAATCCATCTACATCGAGGCTACAAAACTCATCCAAAATTATACAATTTCTAGTGAATAGTGGAACATGGTTCCCAATGTACGTACAATGGCAACTCATGCCCTACACAAAATGCGACAACTCATGCCGTAGATACAAAATACATGGCAACTTGTGCCGTAGATACAAAGTACATCAAAACTGGTGCACAAAAGTCCCACATCATGGCTAATGTACATAACACGTGGCGTGTCAAGCATTGTGACCACTGCCGTCACTCCTAGGTGTAG
The DNA here is from genome assembly GCA_027924585.1 of Larix kaempferi. NCBI lineage: Eukaryota > Viridiplantae > Streptophyta > Pinopsida > Pinales > Pinaceae > Larix > Larix kaempferi. The sequence goes on along the minus strand of BSBM01000994.1, from coordinate 18,707,636 downwards.
ATCCAAAGTTGATCTTCCTACTCTTCGAGCTACTGGTGCCTCAGGTCTTGGTCCGTCTAGGAGTAGACCATCTCTCTGGGCTCTGGAACAAATGATATAAGATATCGTCATTTTCAAGCATTTGCAACATTTACCACATTTATAAAACAAATGTAGAATTTGAATCTTAAATAAATCACCTCTGACATGAGTGGGAAATGTTGGGTAGGTGTCCTGGATCTGCGGAGCCTCTCAGCAATTCCAGCCTACAACATTTTAAACAATCATTTCATTGAAAAGTCATAATTGCTTAAATTAATTTTTGTTAATGCATCAAAATATTTTCATAAATTAACTTGATTCTCACCATGAACACCTCCGACGATGGACATGGCTGGCCTTCTGGGCTAGCAGGTGGACCAGATAGCCAGACAACCAACTTCGATGTAGTGATGGGGGGGGCGCAGATGTAGTGGCAGCCATTACAGGTGCAACCACTGGAAATACTGATGAGGATATAGGAAGAGTAGATGCCACAATAGTGGTGGGAAGTGGGGATGATATTGTGGGAGAAGACACGGTGGTATGGGGTAGAGGAGGACCATGTGGACTATGAACCCCTGCCGACTGTAGAATAGAGGGTATAAAATGGAAAGGGCTACGAACGGTGTTGAGGGATGGTGCATGGGAGGGTAGCCCTGCATGGAGGGAGGAGGATGGACAAATGGGAGGTTGTGGATGAAGAGGGGAAGGTGGAAGGAAGGGGGGGCGTGGACGAATGGGGGAGGATGGATAGACATGTGGGCATGGATAAATTGGGGGGATGTATGTTAAATTTTGAGCATTAATTCACAATACTCTAGGATCTTCACTGAGAGAATAACATATACAGTATATCAATGCATAACAATCACAATAAGCATGACAAGCATCACAAGAATCAAAAGAATGAGAGACAAGAGACACAGAGTTTCTATGGGGAAAACCCTAAGGTGAAAAACCGCACAACTTCCTCACAGATAAAGAGAGTAATGGCTCAACCAAAGTACAACCAAAATACACTTGAGATAGTCTCTTAGTAGCAGATGATCCTCCTCCTCACTAGTGTGCCACTTTCTGAGTGAGAGAAGTGTGAGTTTTCGAGTGATGAAAATAGAGATCTCATGATCTCTATTTATACTAGCCTGTTTGCCCAGTTACACTATGGGGCCGACTTGTCTATCTAGATACATCCACAATATAATATATATTTCAGGGCCGACCCCACACATGGTGGTCTAATAACCCATCAGCAAGTACACACACTTGCGACACTTGTCAATCCACATGACGACACTTCCTTATAGAGGAATAACACATCTCTTATAAGGGTACAATAAATATATATGAAATACATAGATGAAATACATTCTGAAGTTACATATGCATCAACACTCCCTCTTAACTAGGAAGGTATTTCTCGACACAGTTCTGCTAGACAAGTCTTCTTCTCGGGATCATCGTCATCGATGCATCGTCATCATCATCGTCACTGCTGTTTCTATCTCAACCAATCTCTGACTCTACTCGTCATAGGAAGTTCTACAGAGCCAGTCCTTTTTCATACTGGATGTAGGCCCACCACCTGCAGGTCTTCATCATCACTGGCCATACTATGGAATCGTCAGCACTTATTATGTGCGTCACAAAACCTGGCTGCAACATTCCAGGCTATTACGAGCACTCAGCTCTACCTGTCAGATCTCCCAGGAACACATTACATGTGACCCATCACAAAACCTGGCTAAAGCATCCCAGGCTGTTACAAGCACACAACTCTACCTGTCAGATATCCCAGGAGCACATTACATGTGGTCTCACCATAAAACCTGGCTGAAGCATCTGAGGCCTTTTTCATCCTGTCCAGATCTCCCAGGAGCAAATTACATGTGGTCCACCACAAAACCTGGCTTAAACAGCTAAGGCCTTTTTCATCATGTCTAGATCTTCCAGGAGCAAATTACATTTGGTCATGGCAAAACCTAGCTGAAGCATCTGAGGCCTTTTTCATCCTGTCCAGATCTCCCAAGAGCAAATTACATGCCTTAGGACAAAACTTCGCAAGAGCATCTTAGCATGTTACGGGTACACAACTCCGACCTGAAATCTCCCAGGGCACAAATTACATGCCTTAGGACAAAACCTCGCAAGAGCATCTTAGGATGTTACGGGTACACAACTCCGACCTGAAATCTCCCAGGGCACAAATTACATGTCCTCTTAGAGCAATGTCTTGAAAGAGCATCCCAAGCTATTATGGGTACACAATGCTGACCTATATGATCTCCCAGACATGCTCATCTACACAACCTGATCCACAGCCATAAAGTATCATCCTGATACTCACCATACATCATCCTGATCATCATCACTGCATCGTCCTGATGCATGTCATATGGAGAAACTCGTCATCCACAATCATCCTGATCATACAATGCATCTACCTGATGCATACCAAATATCTACCTGATACATATCATCATACAAAATGTATTCACCTGATACATAGATACATGATCCACACAATGTATCCATCAACATACATGATCTACCTGATCAAACCTAATACATATCAACATACATGATCTACCTGATCATACAATGTATCCACCTGATACATATACAGATACATGGTCCAAGCATCCAACATGATGCATATACAAAATACATACAAATGATCCAACCGATCATATCCAGCATCCAACATGATGCATACATACATATAAATGATCCAACTCATCATATCCAGCATCAAACATGATGCGTACATACATATAAATGATCCAACTGATCATATCCAACATTCAACATGATGCGTACATACATATACATATAAATGATCCAACTGATCATACCAAGCAGAAACCAGAACATCATCCTGATGCTCATCATCCAGCGCTTACATCCACAGCCATGTGAAGGATCCTCCTTCCAACATGCTTGGAATGGCTTCAGCAAATGTGTCCATCACTTTTTCCTCGAAGTGTCATCAATCTGAAGAACACAAAGCCTCTCCCTGAAGTACTTGAACTTCACCCTGGCTAGTGGCTTCGTCAGCACATCTGCAATCTGCTCGTCCGTTGCAACGTACAGGAGCTTCACAGCTCCTCTCTACACCATATCCCTGATATAGTGATATTTGATCTCTATGTGTTTCAACCTGTCATGAAACACTGGGTTCTCAGACAGCTTCAAACAACTCTGGTTATCGCAGAAAATACCAGTAGTATCCAATGGAAGATCAAATAACTCAAACAGTAGCTTCCGTAGCCATACTGTCTCACAACTAGTTGAACAGGCTACAACATACTCTACCTTAGCTGTACTCAGTTCTACGCAGGATTGCTTCCTACTAAACCAAGAGATCACACCTGATCCCATACTGAAGTAGCACCTAGATGTGCTCTTCCTATCTGTAGCACTGCCAGCCCAATCTGAATCAACATAACCCTGCAGGTTAAACTTTTTATTTGCTTCATACTTGAGCCCATAATCCACTGTACCCTTCAGGTACCTCAGAACATGCTTTACAACAACCAGGTGAACACTCCTCGGATCTGTCAGGAACTAACTCAATGTGTTCATAGCAAAGCAAATATCTGGTCTCGTGTTTGTCAGGTACATCAAGGACCCAATCATCTGACGATACATAGAGATATCAACTGTCTCAGATGAAGCATCACATAGAAGCTTCAGATTCGATGCCATGGGTGTGGCCATGGCCTTGCAATCTTCAGAATATCTATTGTGTACTTCCCTTGACCAAGGAAGATCCCACCTACATTATGCCACATCTCCATACCTAGAAAATAATGCATCATTGCCAAATCTTTCATATCGAACTCAGCAGCAAGCTTCCTCTTAGTATCTGCAATCAATCTGTCATCTCCTGTTACAAATAAGTCATCCACATACAGGAGTAGAATCAAAGGATTCCCTTCCTCAACCTTGTAGTAAAGGTTGGAATCCGCTTTACTCTTAGTAAAGCCCAAACTAGATAGGAAACTGTCCATCCTACCATACCAAGTTCTGGGAGCTTAGTTCAATCCATACAAGGCTTTCTTCAATCTGCACACATATGTCTCCCTATCATGTATTTCAAAACCGAGTGGTTGCTCCACATATACTTCCTCTTCAACTACACCATTCAAGAAAGCAGTCTTGACATCCATCTGGTGTATTTTCCATTTCATCGCTACAACTAGGGCAAGTACTGTTCTGTAAAGCAACATAACTGGTGTGTGATCTGGTTCTCTTCTTTGCTCTGTGTTCTTCTTTTGGAATGCCAAATCTTTCTACATCTTGAATGATCTCTCTAGCCCATGCAGGTTTCGTCTTGTGAGAGTTATCTTCACGGGGTGGATCTACAGGTTCTTGCGGATCTTCAAACTCACGAACAACTTCTGGAACTGCTTCAGTCATGGTAGTGTCTTGAAATCTAGTTTCCTTAGGTTCTTCATAAACTTCGATAGGTGCCTTCCTTAATTTGATGAATGCTGATTTTTCATCAAATGTCACATCCCTGCTGACATCAATCTTCTTAAACCCTAGAAAGTATATTCTGTAAGCCTTCGAGCTTTCACTGTAACCCACAAAGATACCCTTCTTTCCTGAAGGATCTAGTTTGGTCCTCTTTTCCTTTGGGACATGAGTGAATACTGGACAACCAAATATTTTGAGATGGTTGACTTCAGGTTTCTTACCAAAAAAGACCTCTTCTGGTGTCTTGTTGTCCGATATCTTATGGGGTGTTCTGTTCTGCACATATACAGCCGTTCTAGCTGCTTCTGCCCATAGATGCATAGGTAGATCTTGGTCATGCAGCATTGCCCTTGCTGCTTCCATGATTGTTCTGTTCTTCCTTTCTGCAACTCCATTCTGTTGAGGATTATAAGGAGTAGTCAACTCCCTCTTAATCCCTGAATCACTGCATAGCTTCTTGAAGTCACCTGAGGTGAATTCTCCACCATTGTCGAATCTGAATGTTTTGATCTTCTTGTTAGTTTGATTCTCCATCAAGGTTTTGAATTCCTTGAACTTATCAAACACCTCATCTTTGTTCTCTAAGAAGTATACCCAAGTCTTCCTGGAGAAGTCATCAATAAATGAGACATAGTAAACATACCCACTTAAAGAATTGGATGACATAGGACCACATACATCTGAGTGGATGATTTCTAGGATATCCTTTGCCTTGCTTTCACTGCTTGGGAAAGCCTTCTTAATATTCTTACCTTTTGCACATCCTTTGCAAACACCTTCATGTTTGGTCTTTATTTCAGGAAGACTCTCTACAGCCTTGCTTGCAATTGGAAGTGCCCTATAGTGCATATGAGCAAGTCTTCTATGCCAAAGTTCACTTGGCTCCATGGATTCATGCACCATGGCATGTTCAGGTTGTCCCTTCAATTTATACAAACCTCCCTCTTGCTCTCCAATCACTACTGCATCATCTATGGTCTTTCCCTTTGGCCACATTAGGACTTGGCCATCCACAAATGCAACCCTCATACCTTTTGCATCAAATGCAGAGATGGAGAGTAAATTCTTCTTGAGCCCAGGTACATACAGGACTTCTTTCATCTTCAAATATTTTCCAGAATCTAGGTTGTAGGAGGCTTCACCACTTCCTTTGATTGGGTATTGATAATCATCCCCAAGTTTCACCTTATGGGGTGATTCATGTTCAGATAGGTTCACAAAAGATTCCTTAAACCCAGTCATGTGTTTGGAAGCCCCACTATCAATTAACCAATCATTACAACCATGGGAGATAGTACCTGTGAGAGTAGAGATTAGAACATACTCTTCTTCACTTGATGAGTCATCATTACTATCATCACTTTCTACCCTAGCCTTCTTCTTGGGTGGTTCATCATCCTCGGCAGCATGAGCATGAAACCTTCTTTTGCTTCCCTTCTTCTTCTTGTTGAAGTTGTTGTTGTCCTTCTTTTTTTTTGGACAATTTATGGCAATATGTCCCTTTTCATTACAGGTGAAGCATATTCTTCTTTATTTGAAGTGATGTGAAGATTTCTTGGAGTGAGATGGCTCTCTCTTGGACTTCCCTTTCTTGGTGTGAGCTGTGAGAGCTTGATCTTCATTCCCCATCTTTTCTTCTCATTCCACAAGCCTTGCTTCTTCTTGTGAGCATTCTTCCCGTAGTCTGCTGAAGGAAATCAAGTTCTTTCTTGCACAAATTCCTTGAATGAAGGAGTCCCATGACCTAGGTAGGCCATTTAGAGTGGTCATGACAACTTCACCATTCTCCACCATTTCATCCACTGCTTCTAGTTGTTCCTTGATCTGGGAGACCCTTGAAAAATAAGATTGAATGGTTTCTTCATTCTAAAACTTTACACCTTTCAATTGGTTTCGTAGGGTCATCTTCCGATTTATGTTCTTCCCTTCAAATAGCTTGGTCAAAGAGTCAAACATCTCCTTGGGTGTCTTTAGAGAAGACACATGGGGTATGAGATGGTCTTTGATATAGTCAACAATGATTCTCTTTGCCTTGACCAAGTTCTTCTTGTGCAATACTTTAGCCTCTTCATCCTCTGGGATCGGGATGTCTTCTTTTATATATGAGTCCAACTCATTCTCTTCCAGGATTAACCCAATCCTATACTTCCAAGCTCGGAAGTTATCAGCCCCTTCAAGCTTATCCTCAAGATTAGTGTGGTGAGACATCTTAAAAATTACTTCAAATGGAAATAGAAAAGATTTAGGTCTTACCACTTGAAATACTAAAAACTGGATCTGGTCTCAGATTAGGGTTTGTTGGAAAAACCCTAAAAATTCAAAATGTGAATTTCAACTTTCTGAAAGGATAGAAAGATGCAACTTGATGAGTTGATCAGCTTGGTGTATTTAGAATTTGAGATCAGAAAAGCTTTACCCTTCATATTTTCCTTTTTGTCCTCCTGGGTTGACTAGGGAGAGCCCTGAATTAGGGTTTGAGTTTCCCGGAGATCTACCCAACCAAAATTCTCAATAAAAAGCTCTAAACTTCGATTTTTGCAAGGAGCTTCCAGCTATGTCTTCAGATTTCAGAAATTCCTATTTTTGTGGAAACCCTAATTTTTAGGGCGAAATCTGAAAATGCTCAGAATTGAATTCTGATTGGACAGATAGATTCTCCTTGATGAGTAGAATCAATCTACTATACTGCTTTTCCAAAATCTATGGAGAGAAACCCAATAAACAAGAAACTCAAATTTCCGTCACTGCAAAATGTCTTCTTCTCAGGTTAGCTCTGATACCATGTTAAATTTTGAGCATTAATTGACAATACTCTAGGATCTTCACTGAGAGAATAACATATACAGTATATCAATGCATAACAATCACAATAAGCAGACAAGCATCACAAGAATCAAAAGCATGAGAGACAAGAGACACAGAGTTTCCGTGGGGAAACCCTAAGGTGAAAAACCCCACAACTTCCTCAAAGATAGAGAGAGCAATGGCTCAACCAAAGTACAACCAAAATACACTTGAGATAGTCTCCTAGTAGCAGATGATCCTCCTCCTCACTAGTGCTCCACTTTCTGAGTGAGAGAAGTGTGAGTTTCCGAGTGATGAAAATAGAGATCTCCCGATGTCTATTTATACTAGCCTGTTTTCCCAATTACACTATGGAGCCAACTTGTCTATCTAGATACATCCACAATATAATATATATTTTAGGGCCGACCCCACACATGGTGGTCTAATAAGCCATCGGAAAGTACACACACGTGCGACACTTGTCAATCCACATGACGACACTTCCTTATAGAGGAATAACACATCTCTTATAAGGGTACAATAAATATATATGAAATACATAGATGAAATACATTCCGAAGTTACATATACATCAACAATGTATGGACGTAGGGGGTGGGCGAGTGGGGGAGGATGGATGGAGGGGGGAGTATGGTCGGAGAGGGGGGGATGGACGAAAGGGAGGGGGTGGACGTAGGGAGGGGTCTAGATGAAAGCGAGAGGGGGGATTCATGGGAGAGGGTGGATACACAGGACTAAAATGCAGAGACACAGTTGCTGATGGAACCTACATATACATTTGTAATATCACAATTTAGTAAACAAACAGTAAATTAAACCATAGTAAGTCGTAACAAATCAAATTAAAAGCATGCTTATAACTACACATTGTACCTGTGTATATGGTGATGTGCCAGTCCCTGGCGGGGGTGGCTGATCATCATAGTAACGAAACACCTGTGGACAACAAAATGCATGCATGTTATGAACATGTTAAACAAGTCATTATCTAGGAAATCAAGATATTCAAAAACATTGTATGAACTATCAACGTGTATAACATAAATATAAATACTTGAGTAATATCAATGACATAAGTAATAACAAAATTGTGTCAGGTACTGAAAATACCTCCGTGTGGGGTGCCGCAATTTCATTTGCAGCTGCCATTGCTACATCCAGGTTGGGAGATGCTACATTCTCCCATCTCGGTGTATCAGCTCTGAATAATTGTACATTGAAATAATAGTTTAAGTCAAACAAAAATACTTTCAAAATACTTTACAAGTTATAAAGTGATGATTGAAAACACATTAAAAAAATTGCTGACCTGATCCATATAACAACCCTCGATCGGGCTAGGGCAAGTGTGCCCGCAATGGGGACAAAGATGTGGCATTGTCCCCGTCGAACTGGAATGCCCAGCATGGCTACCATCGGTCGTGGGTCTATCCTGGCCCTATCGTGAAGGCCCTGCACCTAGATCTCTATCAAGGTCACCTGACCTCTCCATTGTAGTCGCTGCTACAAAGGAGGTGTGTCTGAGGAGACCACGTGCAACATTCCTCATTGCCACCTCGATCTGATCAAACTTATGGGGCAACTGAGGTGGCTGGGGAGAGGGGTTGGGGTCGCACCTCGGAGGTGGTGGCCCTCTTAGTGGGTTCCTCCTGGAAGCAGGTTGATTTTGGGCAGAGCCACACCCAACACCCTGGAACTCGGTTATGTCAAAATAGTTAACATGTAAACCGAGGTAAAACTCAGCCCACAGTTAGCGAAGGAAGTACTGTGGAACCTCCCTATTATTGCAGGGAGGTTTATCGTACACCATGAACCACCTCTACATCCAATTGTCCCTCCACGGTTGGTAATGACACCAATCCATGCAGACACGTGCCTTTGTAATGATCGGTGGTTGGCCTGTTTTCGGATCGGTGAACATACTATATAATTGGGCTTTTGAAATGTTCAAATCTTTTATTGCTTCCTTGGAGATGCCCATGGAGTAGTACTTCCGCATCCTAGCTCTAAATTGAGTCATGTCTGTCAATTGCTGGTGTGCATGTATGAGGGAGTCGATTGAGTTCTCAATTGATGTGGCAAGAGACAATCGAGATGGTTCACCCAAGTTTCTAAGTTCGCGAGTGTGCACTCGCATTTCATTTACATAGTGGTTAATGTCATCTTGTTCAAAATTAGGTTGTGGGTTTTGGTTTTGTTCAGAATTTGGATTGTGTTCACGGTTTTCTTCGTCATTGGGTCCAAGGTTTGGGTTTTCTTGTGTTCCATCGGACTCGGGGTTAACATCTTGTTCACTAATTGTCTCAATTTACAATCTGCAATAGAAAAGTGGTTCATTGTTTTCAAAATTTGAGAATTATTTACAATTAAATAAACAAAAAAAATAAAAAAATTGATACAAAGAATGAATAAAATGAAAACAAAACTTGATATTTACCTATCAATCGCACTTTTGATGAGTTAGTGGGTGTTGTGGGGTGGTTTTGACGTTGATTTGGGCAACTTTGGTGCTTCAAATCACACGTACGCGGAGGTGCAAGTCGCGCTCGGCGGACCAATTGAACAATGCAGAAATTGGGCACTGTTTTTTTAATTTTATTTTAACAGAGGCACGTGCGTGCCATTGTTGCGCGCACACACCAGATATGCTTACGTGCCAAAGACGTGCACGCGCCTCGGTTCGGTACCGAACCTAGCGGCGCATGCGCGCTTCCTTAGGTGCATACACGCCATTTTTTTTTTCGCTAGCGTGCCCCCATTGCAATGAAAATGGGGACCATCTTCGTGCGCCTGCCCTTAACAATCACCTCCAAGGGTGTTATGAATGCCATCAATAGGTTAGTTGTCCACCATGAATGTGTCTAGAGGTCTATTCAATGTCATAAGAGGATAAGAATGGGACTTGTGACCTAAATGCCACTGCTGAGTCTCAATCACCATGAACAACAACTACAAACCACAACAAAAACCCCTCTAGGGGGTCTTTGGCATCAGGGTTAGATATAGTACCATTAATTATACATTTTTCACATCGAGGTTGGGTCACAGGGCATTAAACATGGTCGAGGAATGAAAATAAATGCCTTATGGATATTGTTGAATCTTCTTAGACATAAGAGACTTGAATGCATCCTCATAGCATCACATTAGTCCATCATAGGGGTTCTATCCAGGGATTCGAGTGGGATACAAGTGTTGTGGGTAGTTTTTGCGCACTGGAAATAGGTTTGGACCATGCCACATCATTAATTGGGTAAACAATGACATTAACCCCTAATTGAGCCTTCTTGAGTTCAAGTGCCATTGATAAGCCCTAGACTCAACTACATGAGATCTCACAAGGGGGTCTTTTCCCTAAGATTTGGATATGGGTGTCATTAGCATGAGTTTCACGCACAATGGATGGGTCTTGAGGCCTTAACCATAGTCATGGTAGGGAAAAAACATTATAAGTCCCTTAACATTGGTTGGGGGAGGGAAGCATTACCTCAAGCACTAAATAGATATTCTCAATCTTAAGCACCATTGACAAGCCATTAAACCTCCACATATGGCCTCTATTGGTTAGCAATTGCCTCCATGGGTGCTATGCATGACATCAATAGGTTAGTTGTGCAACATGATTTTTTCTAGAGGTTTATCAAATGTCTTAAGAGGATAATAATGGGTCATGTTCCCTAAATTCCATTTCATGGGCTTAATCACCATGAAATCCAAACACTCTTTAGAGGATTTTTGGCATCAATGTTGGATATGGGTGCCATTAATAGACTGTGTACATTCAAGATGGGTTGTTGGGACTTGAAAATCGTTGAGGAAGGAAAACAAGTCCCTTGACAATGTTGTTAAATATTTTCAAACGCGAGAGCCTTGAATGAGTCATCATACTAGGACAACAGTCTTTTGTAAACGTTCTATGCAGGCCTTCGAGTGGGATACATGGGTTGTGGGTAGGTTTTGTGCTATAAAAATGGGCATGGATTGTGCCACATGATCAAGGGTGTAAACAAGGATGTTAAGCCCTAATTGAACCTTCTTGATCTTAAGCGCCATGAGAAAACCTTAGGCATAATGACACATGCCATCAGTAGGACAGTCTTTGCCCTAGGTGCTAGATATGGTTTCCATTTGAATTGACTTCGTGCGCAATGGATGGGTATCAAGGCCTTAACACAGTCAGTGTAGGGAAACAACATCCTAAGGCCATTGGCATTAATGGGGGTAGAGATACAACATCCTCAAGGCTCCCTAAATGTGCCTTAAATATATCCCCTTGGGATCAAGCACCAAGAACACATGTCCTAATATTACCACATGGGATATTGGATGGTTTACAAGGCTTTGACCATCATCAAATATTGAAAATAATGTCTTAGGATCTTATTGAATCATTTTGTATAAGAATATGAAAAAGAATATGGAATTGAATGTGAGAAAGGAACATAGAATGTGAAGAAGGAAAACACCCACATTATTAATGTGTGTGCACATTAATAGTGTGTGTGTAAGTTTCATGGAAATGGAAATTTGTTTGGTAGGGTAAGTTTCATGTAAATGGAAATTTGTTTGGTAGGGTTGCCTCTTTTCTCTACTTGTTGAGCAAGTTGTTTGCTTTGGTTTTAGCTTCATAATGAAAAACTTAGTTGTTTGGGTTGCAAAAACACAAACAAATCCAAGTTCCATATTCTTAAGGCCATTTTTAACCATGCTTTTAAATATGAACCACATATTCATTGAATATGAAACTACACACACTTATAGAGTTTTCCTTGCATATTTTAAATATATGTTTTTTTAAGAAAGAAAATATTGCTTTCTAATTTTTATTAATTTTTATTTGTACATATGTCATATTTCGAAAATACATAGTTCTTTTATTTATGGTGTAACATTTTATTGTCTTGCCCATTTGCAAAACAAATTGTTGGTGCACAAGTATGGAGATCTATGCAATGAAGTAAATTGATTGGTTAAGTTAAGGCCCTCCAACCCAGTATTAATGGTTTGACTCATTATAAAATTAAAATTAAAAATTATGAAAAAATAGTGGGACACAAGTCCAACATATTGTTGTTTTTCCATATTTCCATTCCATGTCATGAGAGGGAAGCAATAGATTGCTCCACCCATGACACCAATCCACCATATTGTTGTTTTTCCATATTTCTATTGCATGTCATGAGAGGGAAGCAATAGATTGCTCCACTTGTGGAATAAAAAGTTTTATATGACATTCAAAATGAGAGTACCTACTTATAAAAATATTATTACATATAAATTTAAAGAGAAATTGTGGTGTGATAAAGAAGTGAAGGATAATAAAAAATTATAATGATACAAAGATGCCATGATCAACATAAATCTTGAAAGATCAAAAGTATTTCTAAATTTAACTAGTGCAAAGAAAAAATCATAAATCTAGAGTGAAACATGAATTTTTCTTTTATAACTTTTCAAATAACACAAAACTAAAATTATTAAGCAAACCAAGTAAATGCTTATCTTTTTCAAGGTTTGTTAAATCAAAGTTGTTTTCAATAACAATAAATCATCATTATAATCCTATTTAAAACATAACAAACTATAAAAAATAATAAAATTTAATAAACCTTTTTATTCGCTTTCAAGATTTAAAATAGTAGATCTTTTAATAAATCTTAAAAATAGTAAAAATCAAAATAAATAACTTTAAATGTGACAAACCTGATAAACATTTGAAAATGATTAATATCTTTATTGATAGCTTTGAATGTGATGTTAAATATCTTTCGAGATAACTTTGAAAGTGAGGAATAAAGTTTGGATTGTACTTCTTCACTTAATTTGAATATATTATTTTGAAAGTGAGTTGTGATTGATAAATGTTTGAAAATATAAAATATTCCACTTTGAATGTAGTGTTTATATATATATGACATGATATTACTGAAAAAGTAATTTTGAATGTGATTAAGAATATAATTTGTAATTTATTTTTTATTAATTTATATGAAATCCAAAGATGGTAATGTTTTGGATGGTTTAGCATGTTTAGGGTTTCGTGAATACTACGTCATACTACGTTACCATGTTTAGGGTTTCGTGAAGCATGTTTAGGTAATACTACGTCATTTTGCAATTATCATATTTGACCATTGTAAAACTTTCTAGATACTCGAGTCTTGACCAATTAAAAAGTGTTTGTATGTCACCCAATTACGTCGAAAAGAGGTGAATGGTGGGCGGAGATTTGATATTTAAGCGTGAGGCTATATTCTGTAACCTGCAGATCAATATCATATTCACTGCATAACGCCCGAGCTGAAAAAATGCAAAGCGACGCAAGCAAACTGGGAGTGAAGGTATGCGTTACAGGAGCAGGAGGGTATATCGGATCATGGCTTGTCAAGAGTCTTCTCCAACGAGGCTACACTGTCCACGCCACGCTTAGAAACCCAAGTATGTATTTTGTTCTTGCCCTACTTATTTATTACTTTGTTTTACAGTTATGGTGCCGGTCAGACAAGAAATTAGCTGTGGGCTAATCTAATATTTTCATGCATACAGAAAACGAAGCACAAACTGGACCTCTGCTTTCCCTGCCTGGGGCTGCAGAGAGACTGAAGCTCTTCCAAGCAGAATTAAGCGAACAGGGTACCTTCGATTCTGCTGTGGAGGGCTGTGAAGGAGTGTTTCATGTGGCCAGTCCTATGGACTTTTCCAAGACTTCTGAGGTATTTATGAAGCATAAATTTATCTTAACCTTTTATTTGTGAAGTATAGAAAGCATTAAAAACAATTCAAAAGTAAACAGAGATGGATCTACATAAATTTGTGTTGATCTTCTTGTATCATAATCCTGAAAGAAATTATAAAATGTGGAACAGGATGATTTTGTTCAGCCTGCTTTGCAAGGGGTATTGAATGTGTTGAAGTCCTGCTCGCGTGCTAAATCTGTGAGGCGCGTGGTTTATACTTCGTCGGTGGTAGCAGCCTGTCCGCTGAATGAGGAAGGGGAACTTATCAGTGGCTCCTCTCTGGACGAGTCAAGATGGACTCCTGTGGATTTCATGAGAACAAAAGCCCAACCTGTCACTGTATGTATACATATATATATTTTGAGTAGAATAATTTAATTTGTGTCTAAAAATGGCTGAACAATAAAGTTCGTGATTATTATGTGTATAGTTTTATTACCTGTCCAAGACTTTGGCTGAAAAAGCAGCCATCGAGTATGGCTTAAATAGTGCCCAAATGGACGTCGTGACAATTGGACCGGGTTACGTCGCTGGAAGAGGGATTGTTTCATCATTTCCTTATTCATGCGGTCAAATATTAAGCCCCATTACAGGTATTTAATATTTTTAGTTATATATATATATTAAATTTCAATTTTTTAAGTTGAGGGTTTCCTTAAACTCGTTGCTTAAGGTTAAACAAGTAAGCCATGAATAGACAGAAGGGTATTGAGAATTCACTTTTGCTTGAGTTGAGGAGAGGGTTTGGCGACGATATGTTGATTTCTTCTATTTAATGGGTATAGAGCAAGGTCAACTTTTGACTTTGTTCCATGCCCTTGGATGGAGGGAATCAACAATAAAGATAAGTTCAGGTCTCTAGGTTTGGCTGATCTATTTGTGCACATGCAAATATAATTAACTGTTTTAGTTTAAAACACAAATGACAACTTCTTGAAAATGTTGCAGGAAATTATGAAGTGCTCAAGCTGAATGAGTCCTTGCTGGGATCAATACCATTTGTTCACATTGATGATTTATGTGAGGCTCATATATTTTTGATGGAGCAACCTAATGCAGAAGGTCGACATATTTGCTGTGCTCGCTCTCTTACTGTTACTGAACTAGAAGACTTTATTCTTAAACGCTACCCACATTTTTCTTTACAATTCAAGTAAGTAATCTTTTGCCCTCACATAGATCTGTGTCTGGTTATATATTGATTATGTAATTATATTGATCCACTGCTCGGCAACTTGGTTTATCATTACAGAAGCGATGGCGAAGATGATAATGGCGTTCTTGTGCCAGCTTCTTCTAAGAAGCTTCTGAATATGGGGTTTTCTTACAAGCACGGAGTGGAAGACATTTATGATGAGACAATCAAATGGGCTCAATCTTGTGGACTACTGAAATAAATCCAGTTAGATAAATAATTTTGTTGGACTTTTTCAGATATAATTTTCCTGTCTTTAATCAGACCTAATAAGCTTAATCGGTTGGAATTTTGAAATAGATTCCTGTGGTACTATTATTATCTTGAAACAATTTTGCTATCTTTAATCAAAATTTTGAATTGTATTCATATATATATATATATAATGGACATGGTTGAAGATAGACATAGAGATTATTCATGTGATATATATTCACAAATTTTATTATGTGAATATATGTTATTAATTAAAAATATTAATTAGATGTATATTTTTTAATTAAATTTTATTGTGTAATATATTATGTAATTCATTACAAAAGTAATGGGGATTTTTATTATTAGTGAAAAATATAAATTCATATATAATTTACTTCATCATTACATAATCAATATATAAGGTTCAAGAAGAGTATTATGTCACTTATAAAAATTAAACTTGGGTATAAAGAATAACAATCATTCTTGGAAACCATCCAAACTATAATTATGATTGTGTAAAAACAAAACATAATAAAAAATATATTTTTCCATAAATATTAATATATCAAAATATAATATTTTAATAATTATTATAATTAATGTAATATTTATAAATAGCTAATAAACTGAAATTTAAATATTACTAAATATCAAACCAAACCCATTATATTAAATGACTTCATAGAATAATATTTTAAGTACATTTTTATCATGTTTTCAATTTTTTTGTTTAAAAGTTTAGCATGGTATAATTTAGTATCCTTATCATTTATACAAAGCCATGAAGGAGAGCTAATCTGCACCCAATAAAAAGTCAACTTATAGTTGCCAAAGAAGAAAAATAGAAAAAATGCACTCCTAAATAAAAAGTATAGAGAAATATCAATCTATATCAAGTAAGAAATAAAGGTAGTGTAATATGCCTTATCATTTGTACATAGTCATGAAGGAGAGCTAATCTACAACTAATAAGAAGTCAACTTCCAACTTCTAAAGAAGAAAAATAAAAAAATTGCACTCCTAAATATAAAGTATAGAGAAATATTAATCTATATAAAGTAATCTAAATAAAGGTATATATGCAATTTCTAATTTAGAATTAAAATATCATTCACAATGTTTTTAATTTTTGAATGAAAAAAGGTGAAGATAAAATGCTTCTTCTTTTTATTAAAAGAAGGTCATAAAAATTCTATTATTATTCTATTTTATTTTTTTATTTTGAAATCAAAATAAAAAGTATTATTTAGAAATAAAAATGATACAGAAAAGTAGTTTTTTGCGATATATGTAATCACCACATTTTTGGCTTTTTTTATATAAAAGTTCAAGTCTGCTTATCATCAATGCTTAAGTCATCTTTTGACTTATATATATTGTATTATTTGTTTCCAAATGAATAGTAATAATATGTTTTTTTTCAGTTGAAAAAAAAATATTATAAAATTGTGATGAGTTTATTTTACATTGGATGTGAAACATTTACTCTTTAAAAAAAATAAAAATATATGCTAATATTTATCAATTAAAAACCATAAATAAAAATTTCATTATGAGTGGTTGAATTTTCAAAACACCTTTGGTTGAATTTTCAAAATACCTTTAAAAAAGTGGTTGAATTTTCAAAATACCATTATTTCCAAGTAATTCATAAAATTCTGCTATATATGTAGTCACCACATTTTTGCGAGATATGTAATCACCACATTTTTGGCTTTTTTTATATAAAAGTTCAAGTCTGCTTATCATCAATGTTTAAGTCATCTTTTGACTTATATATATTGTATTATTTGTTTCCAAATGAATAGTAATAATATGTTTTTTTCAGTTGAAAAAAAAAATAGTATAAAATTGTGATGGGTTTATTTTACATTGGATGTGAAACATTTACTCTTTAAAAAAAATAAAAATATATGCTAATATTTATCAATTAAAAACCACAAATGAAAATTTTACTATGAATGGTTGAATTTTCAAAACACCTTTAAAAAAATGGTTGAATTTTCAAAACACCTTTAAAAAAAGTAGTTGAATTTTCAAAATACCATTACTTCCAAGTAATTCATAAAATTCTGAACTTCATAATACTTTAGATACAGCCCCTGCTATTCAACCGCATTAGAAATCAAAGGGCTTGCATAGGCCCCACGATTGGACCCGGGTCACCGGAGCGCTATTCCTTGCACCCTGAGAAATTCAGAGTATCATCTAACTTCATTATAACAAAATAATATTTTAAATAAATATATTAAAAAAATATTTTTAGTATATCCACTTGTATCGTATGTTTATATTTTGTGTTTTGAAGTAATATTTTAAATAAGTCCATACAAAAAATATTTTATTTAAATCCATTTTTATGTTTAATTTTATTTTGTGTTTAGAAGTTTTTTGTATTATTGTTTACTTGAATTTTATAATCAATTTGATAACATTGAATTTTATAATCAATTTGATAACATTACATTAGAATATAATTTCAATAAACAATTATATGATAAAACTTTGATAATTGCAAAAATATTAATTTTTAATTTCAACTATTATGATTATTTCAAACATGATTGATTTTCCTCGTCCCTTCTGTATTCTATATGTGTCAGCGACTCAGCGTATTGAAACAAATCTCAACTTTTATACATACGATCATGGGTTGGGATTCATATAAAAATCCATATTTAATACAAATACTTCATATTTTATATTAAACATGTAAAAGTTTACGTTGTCATCAATATTTCTATTAAAATATTAGATGAGATACTCTCGACATAGTAGGACGAAAAGATTTGTGGGCCTTCACGTATATGTTATTTCATCCTAACATGAAGTTACTTGAGCAATTAAGGGACTATTGTAAAGTTTTTGGAATGAGAACATTACGTCTTATTCTAACCAAAAGGATGTACAATAACTAAGACATAACATTAAACACTTTCGAGACATAACATAAACAAAATTATATGAGATATTCAAGAATAAGCAGAATGCATCACTTTACAGCGGTTTTCTTATCATTAATCTTAATCCCTTTTGAATTACAATTGGTCTAAATGAGACAAACCCTCCCTTTTTTGAGTTTGTGTTTACCGTGGTTTATAAATTTTGATCTAATGTTGCATTACGTTGTTAGTTTGATGAATTCTTGTAGCTGATGCATGAATAACTAGTAGATGATGCATGTATAATGGGCAGTTCATGGCAGCCAACGAGTAACATATAATTTGTTCGTGGCACTTAACTTGTGACCTATCGGTGTTCATCGACTACAAGTTAAGTGGTTGTGGTAGTTTTAGCTCTATGATATCTTGCAAACTTGAAAACTTGTACACTCACAATATATCACTAACCTAGTATAATTGCTTAAGAGCCCTCATTGCACCTTAAAAGAGATTCTTCTGGTGACATGTCAACATGACACAAATCTTGAGATTGTTTGATGCCTCTGATCCTAAAGGAGACCTTTCTTATCACACGATTAAATGCTTGTATAATATGACGTGTCACACATCACAACTTGATTCATCATGATTGGCATAGATGATTTGTTTCCTAGATCATCTCCTCCAAAGGTTCCTTTCGCTAAAAGTTTCTCTATCGGTGTTCCACAAAAATTATTCCCCTTGACACATCACACTCCCATGAGTGTGAAGTAACATGAAATAGTATTGATAGGTACTATCACTGTAAATTTTTTACTGTATGACACACCACACATATCATCTTCTTTAAAGCTTTAAAACCATACAATACTGCCACATTGCACAATTGTTGATGACTACAAGATTTCAATCCCAAATAAACTTCAATTAGCACAACAAGAAAATCCATCTTTTAGCACCACAAGTTAGCACCACTTATAGTTTGTGGTGTAAATGTGGTGGTATTCGCACCACTTATATTTATGTGGTGTTACAGTGGTGTTATTAGCACCATTTATATTTTGTGGTGTTAAAGTGGTGGTATTAGCACCACTTATATTTTGTGGTGTTAATATGGTGATATATTAGTTAATATTATTGGAAATTGAGTTTTATCTTTATGAGAAATGCCATGTTGGCAAGTACCATAAAGTGGTGCTAAGCTATTACTTTCCACATGGACATGTACAAGTAGGATTTAATTATGTGGATTTGCACCATAAACAAATTCACAAATAATTATTTTGAAAATAACTCAATTCAATATTTATTTATTTTTTCATATCAATTAAAATAAATGATCAAAGATTAATTTATGAGTTTTTGCACCATACATACAAGAAGTTCAAATATTTATATTTAGAATATTTAAGCAAATACATTCACGTAGAATATTTAACCAAATAAATTCACATGATTCATTTATGAGTTTTACACCACAAACACAAGAAGTTCAAAAAAAATATTTGGAAAATAGCTCAATTCATTTATTCATTTTTATATATTTTTAAACATATAAAGACAATTGACAAATAAATAAAAACAATTATTTTTAATTTATTACTATTATAAAGTAGTAATAAAATTATTTGAATTTAAATTTGATTATTCATTTGAGATATTTTTATCTTCTTAATTTTTTTTTATGGAAATTAGTATTATTATTAGGTTTTTAACACAAGACATGGGTCTAGATCCATCTATATGATCAATGGAGCAAACCTCTAGATAAGGCCCTAAAAGAAGCTTTTAGGAATCTAGGACCAAGAAAGACACCACAAAGGTCCCCACACATATTCCTAAGAGTATTCTTAGCCTCTAAGTATGGGCACTCACACTATTATAAGTTATTAATCACTAGGGATAGGTCCAATGGCCCTCAACATTGTTGAACGAACAATCATAGGCCTTAGCCTAAAGGAATCCTAAGCATAAAGAAATGGCATGTTGTCAAGTACCATATAGTGTGGCTAAGCTCATATTTGTCACATGGACATGTATAAAAAGGATTTAATCATGATGATTTGCACCATAAACACAACAACATCACAAATAATTATTTTGTAATAACTTAATTCAATTTTTTTCATTCAAATAAATGCCCATGATTAATTTATAAGGTTTTAAACCACAATCACGGCAAATTCAGTTATTTGTTTTTATCACTATTTAAACCAACAAGCTCACATTATTCATTTATGAGTTGTTGCACCACAAACACAACAAGTTCACAAATAATTATTTTCTAAATAGCTCAAGTCGACTATTCATTTTTCAATATTATTCAAGCAAATAAATACCCATGATTCTTAAATTTGACAAATAATTAAATACAACCATTTTTAATTTATTACTATTATAAAATATTAATAAAAAATATTTGAATTGAGATTTCATTATTTGATAGGGCATATTTTTATTGATATTATTAATTTTTCTAATGGATATTAATATCATTACTAGGCTTTGTGCATAAGGCATGGGTCTCAAATCCTTGGAGATGTTCGAGGGAGGAAACCTTTTCTTTGGGCCCTAAATGAATATTTTAGGAATCTAGGACCAAGAAATATGGTCAACACACATATATTCCTAAGAATATTCTTAACATCTATGTGTGGATATCGATTGCATTATAAGGTTTTGATCACTAGTGATAGGTTTATTGGCCCTCGACCTAGTTAAGAGAAGAAACCTAGGCCTTAGCCTAAATTAAACTTCTAGGCATGTAGGGATAATAATGATTTGTCACATTAACACAAATGAATTTTTGAGAAGATCTATGGCCTTATAATAGGGATAATGGAGAGAGTTGGACCTGAACTAAAACTAGGTATAATTCTTTAGGGTATAAATATGATTAAGGAAGGAACCCCATGCCTTGGACCTTAGAGGAAACCTCTAGGCATATAATATTAACAAGTATACCTTTAAACACCACATAAGGCCTCCTAAGGGTATCCTCGGCTTGATATTGGGGGTATTATTGTAAGTAAGAGGTTGTTTTTAAGCACTATATATGGGTGTTTAGGACCTTAACATGTTTGAAAGAGGAAACCTAGGCCTTATTCCCTAGTAAAATATTTTGTGCATCCAAGGAAAAATACAATAGCTCAAAGCACTACACATGACATATTGGGGTTATTATTTACCTCTAAGTAAGGAAATCAACACCATTATGAGTTTTTTGCTAGTATGCACGGGTCTTAGTTTTTTGTATAATGTCATGGAAGGAAACTTGGGCCTTAAACCCTATGGGAAGCTTTAAAACGAACTCATAAACTCCAAACACTATCCTTGGCATCTGAGCATTCATATAAGTGACACTAGGTATGCAAACCTTAGATATAGTCATGAGAGGAATTACAGGAACTAGGCCCTAAAGGACAGTTTTAGGCATATCAGGCTAATAGCATGACTCAAACTATCACTTAGCAGATCATGCAATGTATAAGATATCATTATTCTCAAAGTGGGATATGGGTGGAAATATGTGGTTTTGGGTACTAGCGATGGGTCTGAGTAAATATTTGGGGAAGAAATTTAAATAATTATACCCTAACATAATATTATTGAGGTAATGGGAAATGATCAAGACCATGAACCATAACATACCCCATTTAAAGTTGATATTTGAATAGTTGGATATGAGCATAATCAAGAGTTTTTGCATAAAGGGATGGATCTCAAGTCCTTTATTGGAGTCATAAAAGTAAAGCAAGAGCCTTACATAGGTGTCCCAAGGCCTTCGTAATGATATTACATAGAAGATGACCATGAATTTATCCCTAAAGAAACCATTAAGGCATCAAAATCCATTGAGACACTATGTATCTAGGTCTTATGGCCTTTTAGCCTTAGATAAGATCAATGGAGGAGACCTAAATATCAACCACTGAAGGAATCTTCTAGCCATCCAGGGCTAAGAAGGTTTCCTCCCCCAAGAAGGTTTCCTCCAACAACAACACATGGTTAGTGGAGGATACCTTAACCTTTGCCCCTAAATGAAGCTTGTAACTATCTAGGGGTAAGAACTTTTCCTCCACCAACCATACACAACTTCATAGTTGTATAATTGGCCTATGATTGAGGATACTGTTATAGTTAGGTGGTGTTAAGTAGCATGCACATGTATTAATCCCTTGGGAATTATGTTCCATGGAAGAAAACCATGTTTTTGGCCCTACAGAAATCATTGCCGCATCTAGATCCATGAATACTACCTAAAAGCACCATTGATTACTTCAGAGAGGTATCTATGGCACTATGTATCTATGTATTGTGGCCTTGGGGCGTTACACATGGTTAGTTGAGGAGACCTAAATCTCGAGCTCTAAATCATTCTTCCATCCATCTAAGCATAAGAAGATTGCCTCCACTAAAAACACATGGCCTCTTGAGGGTATCATTGGCCTATGATTGATTATGTCATTGCCATTAGGTGGTTTTGAGTAGTATCTACATGTCTCAGGGCCTTGGGAATGATGTTATAAGGGAAAAAACCATGCCTTTGGCCTTAAAGAAACAATTGGGGCATCTAGAGTGATGAACAATGCCTATAGCACCATGCATGACCTTGCATGGATATCCATGCCACTATGTATCAATTTCTTGGGGCCTTGGGGACTTGGACATGGTCAAGGGAGGAGACTTGAACCTCTAGCCATAAAGGAATCTTATAGCCATCCAATTCTAAGAAGATTTCCTCAACCAACCACACATGGTCTCTTGAGGGTATCATTGTCATATGATTGAGGATATTAACACCATTATGTGATTTTGTGAAGTATGTAGGTGTCTTAGCACCTCAAGAATGATGCTATAGAGAAGAATACCATTCCTTTCGCTCTAAATAGACCACTAAGGAATCTAGAGCCCTGAACAATGCCTGGAAGCACCATGCATGACTTTGCAAGGGTATTGTAACATCCCAATAATTTCATAAAATTTAAAAAAAAAAAAAATCGCCATAAAAAGCTAATATTGTAAAATGTGGAAATAATAATAATCTATATTCAGCAATTAATAAAAGTGTCGCTTGGTAGGAACAATTTAATGGTTGTGTCTTTTGTCTTTTAATGACATCATGAAAATCAATTAATGAATTTGTAATTTATTCGTATGCTGGAATGATTGAAAATTATGATGCATTGGAAAACATAATTCTTTTGACAAATGCTGACCATTTAACTTTTCTGGATGATGATGAAAGGGGTCCCACGAGGTGCCTTGAGGCTTACTTAGCTACTTCGCTAAAGCATTGCACTCGTCCTTCATGCGAAGATTTGCAGGTAAGAGATAGTGATAAAATTTAGAGTGTTTAATAACCGTGATATAAATCGAAACTGCTTGTGAATTTCGATGCTACAGGTATGGCCTCCTTCCAATTCTGTAAGATGAACCTGTCTATCTCAAGACCGCAGATAACGTCTATTTTAGGTTGTGTTTGTTATGAATGTTTCCATTAAGTGTTGATGAAATTATGTATGGTCATTCCATAAATGCCTTGCGGCTGTTAAAGTAATCCTTTTATAAAATTGACGGTGACAGGTTGATGGCAAGGGTGCAAGGTCTTAAGTCATACTATGGAGAGTTTGATAAGTTGGTTTAAATCTCTATTGCTAGGGTAGTTAAAATGGTGGTGCATTAAACATTGATACCCTACCATGCAATGTATGCGATGGGTCCTAGAGTGGCACCATACCCTAAGGGTGTGTTTCAATAACTTGTAATGTGAACAAAGCTTTAGGAGCTTTATGATGATCCAAAGATGAACTTTATAGTTGAGTTAAAGTGATGGGCGGAGTCAAACCATGCCCTATGATTGCTCGTGACCTTAGTGGATATTCATATGCTATGAATGTGTTTCGCAATTGATTAAATGGATCGTATGAGACCTTTTTCATATGCTATCGGAGGTCGTTATACCTTGATAATATTTACATGTTAATGCTTTTAACGTTAATTCGTATGGATTGGCAGGTGGAATGATGGCCCTGCCAAATCCTGCATACGAATCGAGGGTGTATTAAATGATTAGGTTTGTAATTATTGTGCCTGGCCATCGTGTTAGGGATAGTGTTACGTGCACGTCTATGTGGATGTTTCGGCGTATGATAAGGTTTGGCAATTGCTGAGTTGTGAAGGCCTCCTGCCTTGGCGTCAACAAAAATTGCAACTCCATGGCTTGGGTGGTAGATGAGCAATTTAATGCTACTCCTGCCACCTTCCAGCGTGGCTTGATGAGGATGGATCTCCGTCGTTGATCGTTGTGTATTGGGATGAGCTGAACCCTAGCGTAACTTATGGGTTTTGTAACATTTCTTGGTCATTGTTTGGTGGTAGGGTTTGGGAGGTGAGGCCAACCGGCCAAGAGGCACTTAGGGTTTGCTGGTTTTTTTAGCCTCCCTCGGGATCGATCCTGAGACCGGTAGCAGACTTGGTCCGTGAGTAAATGTTATTAGTGGAAGCCAAGTCTGGAACGATGGTGTGGTAATCTACAGATGGGATGAGTGCATTTGTGTCAGCATTGTCGTAGCTTGCAAGTCTAGGTTTTTTCAATTGAGTTGGAAGTTTTCGGGAGGTATCCCTCATCGTGGTCTTCGAGCTGGGTGCACCTCCTTCGCAGTGGATGGATGCTGGCTATGTCAAAAACTCTGTCACAAATCAGGTAATATAACATTGCAAAGGTTTTCATACTATTCTTTGTTGCATGCGTTTCTACCTCATGATCCGACGCTCAATTTAATGTATGGTTGTTGGCAGGTAACCCTCGGCGAATGACAGGGTGCCGGAATAGTTGAAGGGGAAAAGAACTTGAGCGAACACACCGGTGTCTTAAAAAACAATTAGGAGTTTTTGAACACCAAGGATGCGTCTTAAGGTCTTGTATATGGTTAGAGGAAGAAACCCAAGCCTTAGGCCCTAAAGGTATCTTTGAGGACTCAAGGGTTATGAATGAGACCTTAGACCTCTACACACACCTATATCGGGAATATTTGGATTTTAGGTAGGGATGGGTCTTCTAGCCTATATGGATTAGGCACTAAAGGAGTTCTCTAGGTCTTGAGGGCCATAAACAAGGACTCAATCACCGTATAATTATTTTTAGAGGATATTTGGTCTCCAAGTCAGGTTATGGGGTTTATTAGGAGGATTTTGGTACTAGTTTAGATGGGTCACGAGTCCTTGATAATTTTTAAGTAAGAAACATTAGCCTTTTCCTATAAAGGAACCTTTGATTGCTTGACGAACATGAATCAAGTTTCTTGACTACCACATAACATTGAAATAAGTGATATTAGGATTTTTATTGGGAATATGGACACCATTATGAGGTTTTGAGGGTCACAAGTCCTTGGACATGGTTGATAAATGAAACTCGGGACTTAGGCCTTACACATGTATTTTATGGCTCCAGAGCCATGAAAAACACATCTAATAACAACATTGAACCTCTATAGAAGAAGGGATATGGGTTCCATTGGGAGAATTTCAGCACTATTTATGGGTTTAGGGAACTAGACATGGTCGATAGAGGAAATCCAAGCCCTAGGCTCTAAAGTAAAAATTTAGGGATCATGCAAATGAAAAATGCCTCAATCAATCACATAACATTGGTCTGGGACATCTTAAGTATTCCAGTGGAAATATGGACACGATTAGTAGGTTTTGAGCTAAAGGAATGGGAATCAAAGATCTGGACATGGTTTGATGAGGAAGACCAACATCTCATGCCTGGAATATATTTATGGCTCATACCCCATGCATAAGGTCCATATCGTAACATAATTAGTCAATTAAAGTGATCCTTTGGCCTACATGTGTATCATTATCAAGTTCTTTCTCATGTTTTTGGAACATAAATTAAGGTTGTATGCCCTAGAATATGCCTCTCCATGGCTAATGGTCCATGTAGAATGCCCTAAAATATGCCTCTATCTCCCTCTCTCTATTTATCTTTCTCTCTCTTTCCCCTTAAACCCCTCTCTGTTTCCACCTTTACTTAACTACTCCTCCTCCTCTCTCTCTCTAACCCCCCTCTCTTTTTCCCTTTCTCTCTCCCTCTCCCCTCTCCCCCCCCTCTCTCTCTTTTCCCCTTTAACAAACTAACCCCTCTACCTCCATCCCTCCCCCCTCTCTGTCCCCCACCCTCTCTCTAACTAACCTTGCCTCTCTCTCTCTCTCTCTATGTCTTCCCTCTATACCCCCCTCTATCTATTTCTATAAACCCCCATCTCTCCCCCACTTTCTAACTCTCCCCCTTCTCTCCCTCTCTCCCCATGCCCCCCCTTTCTCTCCCTCTCTCTTTTTTTCTTTCTCTATGTTCCCCCTACCCCCACACTATCTCTCTCTCCCTTTCTCCATTTATCCTTCTCTCTATTCCCTCACACTCCCTCTCTCTATTTTCACATTTCCCTAACCAGCCCCCTCTCCCTCCCTTGCCCCTCTCTTTATCCCTCTCCCTCCATACCCCCCACTCACATTATTTAGGGAAATAATATTCACTACTATTGAGGTGGTTGAACTATTGATGTGGTTGAACTTCTTTAGATCATTTTGATGTTTTTATAGCTATGTGGAGTGTACCCTTACCATCCTCCTCAATCATGTTTTGCATATTTTTTGTGCCTCAAAGACAAGTTTTCTTTGTTGTTTTGCTCATCCACCCTCTTATAGTATTGCACCCCCTTGGAGTAAATCCAACTATTGAACTATCATCAAGAGTCTATGGTGACCGTGACCCTTAATACAACTAAGTTAGCCCAAAGACAACTTTCAATTATGGTGTGGAGAATGAGATTCATGCTTTATGTCCTTTGATGGTCTAAACATTTATCTCAAATAGTTGAGTGCTTGAAACAAGATAGGACGCCCAACTGCTTCCACGTCCATCACTTGAAGGGACATCTGCTACACTATATGTCACCCCTCATGTATTTGGTGATCATGAAAGGACGAGATGTACTTGGCCTTAGGCCAACCCAACCTCAACCCCATTCAATGCAATCTGCCCACCCAAGCTCTTAGCATAACATATTATACGTCCTAGATACTGATGCATATATCTCAAAACAAATGCTATAAATTAATTTGGATTTCAACATTATGGATTAAAAATTACTAAAATGTAATTAATATTTTACTTTCAAATTGATGCTTTTCCACTAAATGTTATCCTCATAAAATGGACTAATGGATTTTGTTGTAACATATCTAATTCTAGATCAATTTAACCAAGGGATATCAAAAAACGAAAGTACTACAAAACAATCATGTTTTCTTTCAAGAGCTTCACATAAATAGTACATAAAATCACAACAATGGAATCAATAAAAAATGAAATCATATAGATGGTGCTGGGAAAAATCATACTTCTTCTTGAAGAACCTAAGTAACTCAATTAGAAAGAAGAACTTATGACAAATCCAACCTCAATATGGAATTGTCTCAAACAACTTCAAATTTGAAGATGTCTCTAGACCAATCCAATATACCACAATAAAGAGCATGTGACAATACTAGATGTATGTAGGTGAGCCAAAGGGTTGCAAGTTGGTGAAACTACAAATAGTGAGAATGAACCTGCCTCATGCCTAAGCCAAAGCACCTGTAAATTGTAATATTTTAAATTTTTACAACGACCTTCAATTATTGTTTATTACTAAACTTAAAATTGTTTACTTTTTAACACATTTAATTATTTTGACTTATTTATCTATATTTATGTTTTTATAATAATTTTAACTGAACTTGTAAATTGTAATATTTTAACTTTTTACAATAATCTTCAATTATTGTTATTACTAAACTTAAAATTGTTTTCTGTTTTACACATTTAATTATTTTGACTTATTTATCTATATTTATGTTTTTATAATAATTTTAAAATTTTTATGTTAATTATCAAATTCATTCTTAATAAATGATTATACCATTCTTAATATTTATTTTATA
The DNA here is from genome assembly GCA_027924585.1 of Larix kaempferi. Lineage (NCBI taxonomy): Eukaryota > Viridiplantae > Streptophyta > Pinopsida > Pinales > Pinaceae > Larix > Larix kaempferi. The sequence goes on along the minus strand of BSBM01000994.1, from coordinate 18,679,320 downwards.
ACTTTTAAAACTTTCTTCATTTTCAATATTTTTATGTTTAAATATTGTATATTTTTTCACTAAAGATGAGTTTTTTTTAAGCTGAATGGTGAATTCTGTAAGATGTTGCGAGTATATTACATAATCCTTAAGGCTAAATCTATGGTGTAGAGGTGTTTGGGGATCGGTAAAAAACACATAGCTCAATATGAAATACTTGTCCTCTATGTGTATATTGGGTCGGCGAAATACTTTTTCAAAACCATTTTAATCCCGACCCAATAAACGAGCGGGAAAACTAGGAAGTGAAATAAAATTGGGGGGAAAGCATATTTCATTACTTTACACATCCCATACCAGGGCGGATTGGAAAAAGACCCATTTTTGTTTACATAGACTGCACTTCTGCTGATTAGATTGGTGGATCTTGGCCACTATCTAGAGATTCAATTTAACAGTAGATTTGTTGATCGATCTTTGCCATAGCCTTGAGATGCCATTGTGGTGCAGAGCAAAGGAAGAATCAAGGTATCGTAAAACCCCGTTCTCTCTTCTAAGTAAGAACTCTGTTCCATGGGTTTTTATTTTCTGGTGTTTTTTTCAATAGACAGAATAGTTTTTACAAAGAGTCCTGGAACTCTATAATAGAGGGATGAAAATGTGTTCTACTGAAAGAATATGGGGGTTTTGGCTTCTTGTACAAATGTATTTTTTGCCCTGTTCTTATAATTTTTGTATATGGCCTTTAATGGTATGATTACCAAGTGAAACCCTTTCATTAAATAAGTTATACCATTAATCTTTTTAGTCACATTGTAGATTTCAAAACGAAAGGGAAGCACCTCACTTATCTGTGTTCAAAGAAATCTATGTAGAGTTCCAACTGAGATCTAGTTCCTCCTCATACTTGAAGCAAAGCATACTAGTCACTACAAAAATGCAACTCACATGTAGCTAGCTCACATAGCTTTCTTCTACCAAGATACATCTGAAAGTTGGAGGATTAAGAAGCAAGCACTCTACCCTATCTATAGGGCACTATCTGCGGGGGAAACGAGATGAGCATGGGCATATTTTGGGGTTCCATTGACTTTGAATAATATGAGGTGGGTCGATTAAAGCAATTAGTAGAGAAAATTAAGAATGGAAATTTTCCAAGAAAGCCTACATGATGGAAATTTTCTTTGTTCCTGGATCTATGCAAATCCAAAAGGGAGGTTTCTATAAATGCAATCACCGTAAACCAACTATCCTGGAAGAGCATAATTTATACATCTTGGCAGAATATAAATAAATCTTTACTTGATCAATCGGTCATGGTTCTAGACATGGTCTAGGAGCAAGTATATCACATGGTTGCAAGAAATCATGAGTACGAGACCCTCTCAAACAAATTCAATCAAGGCCTTCACCCCTCACTCCCAAGAGAGTTCCTTCCAACAATAGCAACTTCCAAACTATGGCTCTCCTGAAACAAAGAATGGGCATCCCAATACATAGTTTGATTGTGAATTTTGTTTCCATTTTCTGTTAATTGTGTTAATTCTATTTTCATTGGCCGTGTATATAAGTTCAAAACTACTTACAAGCTTCCGAGTTTTCTCGGTTATCTGTTTACAGTCCAGTTAGTTCATATTTTGAAAGGCTTTGGTTCCTATCACTGCTTTTAATCTTAATGTAGCTTGCTATACAAATAATATATATTAGTTGGAGCTCTACATAGATTTCTTTGAACACAGATAAGAAAGCACAAATGCAAATCTTACTGATATATGCAAATGTGTGCATTGATTTTTTGAGTCATTCTCTTCAACTTTCTTCCTCAGTTACAGATCATATTTGCTAAATATTGTGATTTGAATGCTATGTAGATTCCTGTTAGTTTTTAGTATAGGCATCCAGGTAGTCAGCGTGGGTATCATCGAGCGGCCAGAGGATGAGGACAGAACATGAATAATTGGTTTTATATAGCTAATCCAGCAAATAGTGAGATGCTTTATATACAGATTGTTATTTACGAATCCATGCTGACTATAACTACCACACAAAGAAGTCCCAATTATTCTGGGTAAGACGTTTTATATCTTCATTCCTTTTCCTTACTTTTTTATCAATGATGTATTGGACCTTGTAACTATGTCAATGGCCAATGGTCGGAGCCCATCCCAGATGAAATTTAATACTTTCACCTTCACCTTGCAGGTGAATGGTGGAATGCAGATACGGAGAAGGTTATCCAGCAGGCTCTCCAAACAGGAGGCGGTCCAAATGTGTCTGATGCCTACAATATAAACGGATTTCTTGGACCTCTTTACAACTGCTCCTCTGCTAATGGTACAAATTGAGTTTAAATATCTTTCAACAATCTTATTAATTGTTTTTTGTATTGGGAAGAAATGGGGATGTCTGATTGACCATGCCATGCAGATACATTCGTTCTGAATGTGGATCCTTGGAAGACATATCTCCTGTGTATCATCAATGCTGCACTCAATTATGAACTCTTCATTTCCATTTCAAATCACAGTGTAACAGTTGTGGAGGTGGATGCCGTGTATTTCAAGCCCCAAAACTCGGACGCAAACCCATGTTTAGTAGTCATGATGAATCTAATTTTTTTTATCCGATTTCCATTGTCATCTGAGTCTTTCAAAGAGGTCTGCAATTTGGCATTTCTGGGTAGGATTTTCTGGATCTGTGCATTCGAAGCACCAGTCGAGGTCGGCTCTCTGTACTTGGACATGGTGGAATGGAGGATGGAGGAAATTGCCTCAAACAAGGAACTCGCGTCCTTTCTCATGTCCATCGGTGTGGATTTGGAAGAACAATTCATGAGATCGTTAGGTTATATTTTCACTAAATGGATGTGTTTGAGATTGTTTTCCAAGACTTTCGGTACACGGGAGGAAATTTTCAGTGCCTTCATCTCTTCCTATGCTAGGAAAGCGGCCAATTTTTGGAAGGTGAGAGCCTTTGCTCCCGTTTTGGCCATGAAAAATGTGGAAAACAGTCATAAGTTTCGATTACCCGATACCAATGATTCTGTGCTTCAATATATGTTGAGCCATCAATAGCGGGAGGTTACTGTTCAGCTTCATCATAGGGTTAATAAGGACTCAGATTCTGTCGAGTTAATGCAAACCCCTATAGCCAACAAGGAGGAAGAGATAGAGAAAGCTAGGGTTTGCACTTTGAACAAGTCTCCATGGGATGATCCTGCATTTGTCCAAGAATTCTTCACAAAACCCACCATTGAACCAGCAGATGATCAATCTATGCAAAATTGTAGAAGGACGATGAAGAAGCTCAGGAGATCAAATCTCACCAGCGATACAAAGGAAATTCATGCCGAGGCAAAGCAGGAGGTAAGTCCAATCTATCTTCAAATCTAATCCCATCTTAGGTTATATTCAATCAATTATTAGAATTTACATCTTTGGGCGACATGCATTAACCAGGTTAGATTATTTGTTAGGAGAAGATCTCTTTCTTTTGTACGAAGTAAATACTATATACTGAATATGATTCTGTGTGGCTGTGTAACTATGTATAGCATCAGGTTCATGTGGAGGATGAAGAAAACGATTTCAACAAAACTGATATCTCTAGGTGATAGTCTATCTCTGTTCTTGGCCGTAATAATGTCCAGTATTGCTACTAGTACACTGCTTCATCAGTTTTCTTGTAGAATTATGGGAATGTAGCTTCAAGAACAAATTATGGTCATAATCACATCTCATATGAATTCGTGTTCCTAAATAAATGCCTCACAAGAAAATAGAGCATGGAATAATCAGCCGTTAACAGTCAGTTTTGTTTGGTTTATTATAATACTTTGGCTGACATGGGTGCTCTGTATTTGATTTTGATGTTGTGTTTTAATCATGTTAACCAAAAGACACGCGCTCAATCGCAGAGCAGGTATGCCACTGTTACATGTTCCTGCAACATTAAGGCACTCCATTGCTTCTTTTGTAATTTATTTCAATAATATAGTTAGATGTTTTTAATTATGGCCCTGCCTGATTTTTTTCAGAAATGAAAAAAATGGCCATGGAAAGGAGGTGTTGCATGTACCAGAAGCAGAACAAGTGCTTGAATCATCCCCGACGAATATAAAAACAAATGCAATAGCTTATGGAAAGGATGTGTTACAAGTAGCAGAAAATAAAGAGCAGGTGCTTGAATCAGCCCTAAGGAGAGTGTTTTTTGAAGAAGTTAGTTTGACAGTGAGAGAAGTTGGGTGCAAGCTACGTTACATTCCATGAAGACTGTATTGAAGTTGAGGTGTGAATTGATAATCTGAGATGCGACGTCTCTCAGTTGGCATTCAACAAAACAAGCGGAGTCTCAGAAGAACGACACTTTCCATCAAGAATAAGTGTTACCATTGCTCCTGAGAAGGGATCCGATGTGCTTCTAATGAGGTTGAGTAAATCTTCGGAGAACCCTTCAAGGGACGTTTACACGCACAAAATTCTGAAGGGCTCCATTGAGGGCTCCAGGGTGCTCCCCACTCTCAAGGTGTTTTCCATAGCTGGTTCTACCAATAATATGAGCAACTAGAAGTTTGAGCAGAGCGGTGAAGGAAAAGTTGCCGAAACAAAATATCAATTTTCAATCCCAAGCAAATATTGAAATAGGCATATAAACCAAGTGAAAGTTTTGCTATTTTTATCCGTAGTCTTATTTTGTATGAATTGTTGTTTCTGCATAACTGGAATTTCACCGACCCTGCAGGAGTCCTCCATTGTTCCATCTGATACTCATTGAGTCTCATCAGATCAGCAGTAAACCAATCTGAATGCCAAAGTGTTATAGAATCTTCATCGTATACATCTGCTAGGAATTTATAATTATGTGAGTTAATAAAAGTTACTAGCTCTCGATGTAGGAGATTATCCTCTATAATTATAATGATAGGGTCCAACCCCAAATTGATGCTTTTCCCATTGCCAGAGTTCCAAGCAATATATCTACAAGCTGTGTATCAGGATTCAATGCTCGCCAACATAGTGAATCTCTTTGTTGTCAAGGTGGGTTAGACCTAAATAACGTGTTCCTTGAGGTGCAGTCCTGCCACAAACCCTTCAATATGACCAACCTCCAAAGGCTTTTGGCTGCAAGGAAGTTCCCATCTGCATAAAGGAATGCTCTTTTCTTTTTTGTTCCCTGACCAAATATATGGAGAGAAGATATTCTTGATTGTGTTTAGGATTGTTGGGATGTAAGTCGTAATGTATAACATCTTTCCCAACTCTTATTTCATTGATGATGTTATGAATTCTCACCTTAATTTATACATTAATATATGGTAACTTATTTCATCAAAAGGTCATTTCAAGATAGGAAGATGGTGTGTGTATCTACTACAAATTGGTTTCATCGTGATGAGTTTGAATTGATTAAACTCAATACCATTTGCATATTCTAATCAGCCTCAATATATATTTTTTCTCTTCCTGTTCTTCAAATCCAAAATCTAAAGGGATGTGATGGTTTCTGAAGGATTATTAACTTCAAAATAAAGTTTTAACTGTGGGAATTATATCCTTCCCTTAAGTTTACACGAAATAAGCTTTAATAAAAAAATTTAATATACATTTTTTAACCTTGTTAAGAAGTATATATGTGTGGTGCAAAAAAATATAAATCACATATTATATAATTTATATATAATATGTGATTTATATTTTTTTGCACCATTTATTATTTTATGGTGCTTTGCACCACTTATTATTTTATGGTGCTTTGCACCATATACAAGTTTGTGTATATTAAATAATAATAATAATAATAATTTTGATGCACAAAAAGTTTCAATCCATGTTGGATTGGTTTTGGTGTTTTGCACCACAAAACTTCAATCCACTTAAGATTGGTTTTGGTGGTTTGCACCATACACCCTGGAATGCCACATACTCATTTAACACCAAAAACAATTTTTTTAAAACCACCACTTTTGCACCATAAATATTAGCACCACTTGCGTATCCCCACATTATCACCACTTTTGCACCACTATTTGAAAATTGAGGATTTCCCAAATCCTTTACAAATAGTGGTGCTAATGTGAGGCTAAAATGCCTTTTTTCTTGTAGTGTAGAAGAAATATTTACATTGATGACTTTACCCTATGGTTATAAAAGGTGAAAAGGGGGCACACCACCCATCACAGGTGAAAAGGGGGCACACCACCCATCACTGTTTGTTAATTTTTGTAGACAAAGAAAAGAGCTTGAACCTTGGTGCCCCTAACTGACAAATTTGTCACTACCATCTATCATCATATGAGAAAAGGAGGAGGATATTGGCCAATTTCGATTGGAAACCATTGGATGTTCACTAAGCTTACCGGCTCACCTCGTTTTCCAAGTAAGCATGTTTTACCATCTTCTTTTAATTACATCTCAACAATGTAATGTGGGGTAACGGGCCAACCAAATACATATTTTCTGGCTCATTTGCTGACCAATTAATCAATCATGTTGGATTTGTATATATTAGAGTCATTTTCATGGCTTGAATATTGATTTAGAAAACCTATCATCCTTATTATTTCTCATTTCCATGCCCTTTGGACCAAGGAATCCATTGTTTCCCTATGAACTCTCAATGCACTAGTTTAGAAAATTGATTACCCGGGTATTACCCTTGTAACCAAGTATGTAGCATAGCTTGAATGGCACCAAGGAGCTCATTACCAAGCTTTGGCCACAACCCCTCTACCTATTTGAGAAATATTTCAATTGTAGCAAAATCCCTCACTTAGCTCATATTAAAATTTTTTGATTCATAGAACTTACTTGTTATGGAACAAAACCAAGCACCACAAACAATATGCCATTAAATAGTTTTTTTTCTCACTTGCTTTGGTTATGCTTGTTGTCCTTATGGATGAATTGCAAGTTATAAATGGATTCCAAAGGAAAAGGAAGAAGAAAGGGGTGAAATAAAAAAAGTGAATCCATGAAGATGGGTGTCTATTTTGGGGAGTCTGGTGAGAAAATAAATCTGATTTTTTTATGTTTTTCAACTTTGGTCGAATAAAAGTGATATTTTTGTTTAGAATTTCACTTTTCACTGAAAAGAAAACTTTTTTAGAGAATTATGTTAGCTTTCTATTCATAATTTTTTCAATTTTTTTTATTGAGATTTGATATGTCGATTTGGCAAATGTTTGACAGTGTGTTCTTATAAAATGAAAGGACTACAAAATAGTCATGTTTTGTCGTAAATGTAAAATAATTGTTAAACTTGTTTTTTGCAAAAACAAAATATGCTACGACAATCTACACACAATATACTATTGCATGACTATAAGTTTGTAACCAATGGATCTATATACTAATAATTTTTTTTTTAATTCGATCAATGGGGAAACCTTGTCGATTTTCAACATGTTTTGTGTTGCAAAATGTTTCTCTCAATTGCCTATAAAACTAAAAAATCTACAAATACCCTTTTGAAGTAGACACGCCAATTAACTGCACCATATTTTTTCAATTTTTTTTGGTGGTGTATTTTTAAAGTTATGGATTTTTCATTTCACCGCATTTTGAAAGAGATGAAACCAAATTCGACACATGTTAAGAAAAAAAAAAAAATATAAGATCTCGCCTATACACAACAAAACCTATACATACGGAAAGTAGATTCAATGATGAAACTAATGGTATCAAATCCGACAATCACTTTGTAGTGTAAGAGATTGTTTTTACCTTCCAAAAATGGAGAAACCTGAAAAATGTGTAGAACCATTTAGAGGTTATTCGGCCGAATAATTATTCGGCAAAATAACATTTTTCCGTAACAGAATTGTTACTTACAACAAAGGTTATTCGGCCGAAAAACCAAACGCAAAATTTTTTTCATCGACCGGAAAAAAAAAAATACGTTGTCTATACTTGTATAAATAAAACTAGACACATTCATTATTTTTGCACATTTTATTTTCGCATATTTATGGTTAAAATATTTTTAAAGGGGTTTTCAAAGGAGATATCTTTTGCAAAAAGAGTTTTTTTTACAAGGTATTTTTCTTGATATTTCTTTCCAAGGGGTACACTCAAAGAGTTTTTTTCTAAGGCATTTTTGCATAGGAGTTTTTATTCCAAGGTATTTTTGCACTTCTTATTTCTTTGCAAAGGGTTTCTTTAAAGAGTTTTTTTTCCAATGTATTTTTGCAAATATTTCTTTGCAATGGGTTTTTTCAAAGTATTTTTTTTCCTAAATATTTTTGTAAAGGAGGTTTTTTTTACAAAGTATTTTTCCAAGTGGTTTTTTCAAAAAATGTTTCTTTCCAAGAGGTGCATTTACAGAATTTTTATTCCAAGGTGTTTTTGCAAAGAAGCTTTTATTTGAAGGTATTTTTGCAAAGGAGATGTATTTTTCCTTCTTATTTCTTTGAAAGGGTTTTTTTCAAAGAGTTGTTTTCCTAAAGTATTTTTGCAAAAGAGTTATTTCATTGTAAGGATTTTTTCAAAGAATTTTTTTTCCAAGATATTTTTGCAAATGAGTTTTTTTTCCAAAATATTTTTCCAAGTGGTTTTTTCAAAGAAAGTTTTTTTCCTAGGTATTTTTTCAAAGAAGTTTTTTTTTCAATGGTTTTACAAAGAATATTTCATTAGAAGGTGTTCTTATTCTTTTCCAATTGGTTTTTTCAAAGGTGATTTATTGTCAAGGAGTTCTTATTTCTTTCCAAGAAGGTTTTTTTCAAAGGAGATTTATTTTCAAAGGGTTTTTTCAAAGAAAATTTCTTTCCAAGGAGTTTTTCTTCAAAAGACTCTTACAAGATTTCGATAAGGTGAAGTAAATTTCAGTTCATGTGTTTATTATAAATTTCGTAACTTTTTTTAAATCTTAATTTTTTTTTACTATAAAGTGATGATTATTTAATTTATCATCTATAGATTAAACAATCATGGGCAGTAAGAGAAACCATCAAAGAAAATATGATCGTAAACATGATGATGATGATGATAAAAGAGAAAAAAAACTCAAATAACATGCCAAAAAAGCAAGGCTTGCAAAAACGCAAGAGACAATTATTGAAGATATAAATATAGATTTACATGATAATGTTGATGAAATGGACATTGAAAATAGAGTACAAGAGAACAAATTGAAGTTGAAGAGACCATTGTTGAAGATATAAATAATGATTTACATGCTAATGTCGATGAAGTCAATATTGAAGATCATGTTCAAGATCCAGAAATTGGACCTGGTATGTTTATATCATATATTTTTCAAATTCATTTTTTATAATGAGTTGTATTTTTGGATATATGTTAAATTAAATTTAACTTAATGTATACGTACTTTCACCATTGATGACGAAATGTTAGAAAACATTGATTGCAACAAATACGGAAAAAAATACCGAAACATGTTGCACGATATCGTGCTCAAAAATTTTATGATGATGTTCTAAAGGATTATTCAATAGAAGGACAAGCACAAATTTTGATATGTTTATTAGTGTCCAAGAAGTTAGAAGGTGCGACGTCATTATTGGGTATTCACAAGGCGACAAAAGAGTCGAAATTGAAACATAATGTGATAGAAAATATAGGTGATGCAATAAAAAAAATTGGAAAATCCAGGAAGAAAGATACTAGTGTTGCACGTAGAGCAATTCAGATAGCAATTGTTTCTGTTGGTACTAGACAAAATCGTTTGACAACACAACTAGCAAAAGCAGTTGGAACCTCAAGAAAGACATTATACAAACATAGCTAATTCATAATGCAAATAGATGAAAATGATGAACTTGCTTGTTGGGCAATTATTTGTAGACAACCTTACAAAGATAGAATGGGAGTAGGTGTTAAAGATATTGTACGGAAATATTGGTTGGCACATGCTCGAGTTTCACCAAATTCAAGGGATGTGATATGACAAAGAATATTACGAAAGCAGTCCAAAACATATAATGGAAATGACGCAAGTACAATTGTTCAATAAAGTCAGGGAAGATCATCGTGGAATTAATGTGTCAATCACTACATTTGTGCAACAAAAACCATGGTATGTTAGACCTATTACTATACGTGACACATGTTGTTGCCGTTATCATGTGCAATTTCAATTATATTACGACACGTTTCTTGAATTTGGTAAAATGTTTTGGACAAATTCACCACCTCTACCCACAATACGTGAATTCATATCTCAAGCTCTATGTGAGAGAGATCACGATGATGTGCAAGGAATCGATCATATAAATGATGTGCAAGATGAGGGTGCTTAAAATATTGCACTTTCAATGCTTTTCACTTGAGGCCCTCTTTGAAGTTAAACATTCCCATGGCTTGTTCTTTGGTTACTCTCTCCTTCACAACAACCCACTTATCTGGACCCATCACTTGGGCCCTTCTTTTGCGCATCAAGTCAACAAAACCATTTGTTGTTGGTCTAAGATCCTCATATACCTCAATGAATTTTTGTAATGATCCCAAAACTATCTCTATACTTTGTTTGTTCTCTGGAAGGAGATCCAAATAAGAAAGATCATGTTGCAGCATGTCATAGTGAGATTTACAACTTTCAAGGGTCGTTTGTGCAAGATCACTTTTCCATGGAAGATCCGCAGATAAATCAGATGGATAAGTTGTTATGGGTGTACAACCCTCAGCTATTTCAACAAATTGCGTCCTGGCTCGACATTCGTCACCCTGTGTAGGATGACGAACCTCTTGGTGACCTTGCTCTACACCCATGTCTGTCTCCCTTGCTCGATCTTCCTCCCTCTCTACTTCAAATACAAACAAAGTTATGTGTAAACATGTACAAACTACGTACACACAAAAAAACAATTTATGACTGTTAGGAACCCATGTCTTTACTTTGTTAGTATATTGTTGTTGGACACATATGCTTTGTAAGTCGTCCCATAGTATTTGTTGATCCATAGTTTGTGTTATTGTTGTTGGCGCATATGCTTTGTAAGTTGCCCATAGTTTTGTTGATCCATAGTTTGTATTGGCCCATGGTTTTGACCAGTAATAATTGTTGATCCATATTTTGTATTGGCCCATGGTTTGTATTGACACATGGTATTGACCCATGGTATTGGCGCCTAGACTTAGTATAGAAGTGTGTGTTGAGGCCTATAAAGGCACCGTGAAGTTAATTATATTGAGCTTGCCCCCTCGAAGTGGCCCGTGATCAATATAAAAGTGATTCTGAGTTCTATTATTTCTGATATCTTGTGTATTTTCATTAATTAATTATTGCAGGTTCATCACAATGACCTGTATTAAAAGATTGATGTTCATAGCGACAGAAGGTCGAGATCGACGTTCTCCCACAGAAGATGAAGGGGAACCATCTATACTCCTATCGCCTTGTCGATGCTCGAATGAATGTGAATTGTACAATAAGCTTGAATCACGAGGTGAAGTCGACAATCTTTGATTGTCAAATGGGACACCAACTTCCGAAGAATGTGATGACCTCCTACGCTTTTGCCTCGAAGACTTATTTCTTTCCATTTGATATGATATATACACTTACGCAACTATCAACTCAAAACATATACAAATTATACATGTTAATTCTACAAATTCTAAGACCTAGCTACTAAAAAACTAAGTTATTTAATAAGTACCTAAATATACCTAATATCATCTAATAGTTTTTAAAATGAGTATAGATAGTATTGTTGGATGTATGAGGAATTAATGTGCCAAGCTTTTAAGTGTTTTGGATGTTTTAAATGAATGGAACCAATATGGTTAAATATTAAGTGAAGGTTACATTTCTTTATGTCATGGAATCAGTTCATGAACATGTTAAATCTTAATTTAAATCCTAAATTAATAACTTATTTGATATTTTAATAATTTAAACATAAATTATATCTGCAAATATTTTTAGTATTCCATAGAATCATAAAAAATTGTTCTCGAATTGAAACTGGTACCTTTTTACTTTAAAATATTCCTATTTTTCCATGAATACAGAAGCAAAAAGCTCTAAACACAATGAGATCTTGGACTGTACAATATATTTTCATTAAGTGATTGAATGAAGTAAACCACTTACAATAACTATTTTATCAAAATCTTAAATTTTTTCTACATACCTGTACATATCATCATCAAACAAAACTATTCATGAGGACAAAGTTCATGAACTCTGTCCACATGAACTCTATCTCACGGAAGATAACAAGTGTTCATCCTAGAATGGTGACGATTCATGGTATTATGTTTCCCGAGTTTTCCATGTTGCAACCTAAGGAAAAATAATACCATGAATCGTCACCTATGCTATAGAAGCTGTTATGGTTAACGATCTATGAATTACAGAGTCAAAATAAAGCTCACAACTTATGACATATATATGAAGTAAGTCCATTAGTATATGAGCTTACATAGGTAGTTAAGATGAGTCTTCTATTCACAGGATGATAGAAATCAGCTAATTACATATATAGTTATTATATGAATTACGGTACTACCAATTAGTGATCTTGATGTCACATATTGGTCTTATATCAAATAACAAGCATAGTTGAGCTATGCTAATCCTTACAACATCAGTATTGGTATAATTACTAATAATGTTATTTAAGGCTCTTAGTTTGTATATGTTCAATTACTTATATGCTCTTATTGATCTTATAGTTGTCAACTCTTAATTATCCTTATATGTTGATCTTACTACTAGTCCCATTGGTTCAGCTGTATACGTAATATATGGTGTTATAGTTGTACTAAAAGTTGTTCACATTAGTGCTTACTTTGTGTCGATATTGCACTATGATCCTTATGTGGGTAATCTGAGCAGGAAATGTAAATATTACTAAAATCACTCTGAAAAATGATAGCAAATTAATTAAGTATGAGGTAGTCATCTCTGAAAATTGATAGCAGATTAATTAGAGTAGGAAATGTAAACATAGAACCACCGGTCCACACTGTCCAGCTTTCCGTATTAGACATACAGAGATTTATTTTAAGTCCAAATAAATCATACCACAAACTTTAAAAAGCTGTCCCATTATCCAAATTAGAGGCACCACTCCTTGTTTTATCTAAGCTAGCAAGAGAAGGTAAAAACACGAGGAATTTAATATTGGTTCAGAAGCAGCCTCTGCCCAAACTATGTAGAGGATCATTATGTGCTCACTTGACCTATTCCAATTCCTATGGTTTATTAAAAACATCAGGGCAATGAGGAGACTACTAAAATCTCCACAATAAAGAAATTAACTTCAAATCTGAGATAATAATTTTTTGTTCGGTGCATCATACAATTGTCTTTCCTGTGTTGGAAATTTAGGGTAATATATTGATCTATGAACTCTATCCATGGACAGAGTTCATGAGCTCTATTTTTTGAAACTATGTTATGTAACATTATGAGGGTGTAATGGGAAATACTAAATGATTGTTATGGATGATAATTTGTAATCTTATTTGATAATTATAGTTAAAGACGATTATATCCTAACATAATAAATTTTAGGAATAAATAACCATTTTGAATTTATTAAAAACTAAATTTATTGATTTTGTATAGAAAATGTGTAAAATAGAAAATGTTGTTTTAAACACAATAACCACCATTAACATTATTCAGTAATAATTAATTCACCTTCTACCGTGCACCTTACAAAAATATATAATAGTAATAAAGTGGCCAGAGTTCATGAACTCTGTCCATGTGGACAGAGTTCACGCACTCTGTCCATGTGGATAGAGTTCAGGAACTTTGTGTACATGGACCGAATTCATAAACTCTGTCCATGTGGACAGAGTTATGAACTCTGTCCACATGGACAGAGTTCATGAATTGTGTCCATGTAGATAGATTTCATGAACTCTGTCCACGTGGACAGAGTTCAACATACACCAACTGAAAAAACTGTTTATCATAATTTAAATTGAAAAATTAATTGAGTTCGGGAAACCTATATTTAAATTTTAATTAGAAGGCATACCTGTTTATTTTTCACTGGTGAAAGACACCGATGAAAGGAAGCAAAGTGAAGCCAAGCACTGAAAAATCGAAACAACACCTGCCAACAATGTATACAAATTAGAAATAACATTAACAACATCGAAAATATGAAAACTAACAAAATGAAAAGAAAAGAAAATTACAATACCTTCACTGGACGTTGTCCAACTCCATGACGACCAACCACCATGCAAATTGGACACTGTCCAACTACACGTCGAACAAGAACCTTGAACTGGTAGACTCCACACCACACGAATTTCGTGATCAACGTTGAAAGAGGTGACAGAACGACGTTGAAAGGGACGACAGAACCAGGCCGAGAGGAGGCAAAAATCGGCGACAAAACTAGGCCGAAAGGAGGCCAAGAGGAGGCCAAAAGGGGCAACAGAACAAGGCCGAGAGGATCCCGAAAAGGGAAATAGAACCATGTTGAGAGGAGGTCGGAAGGGTGGCGGCTCTCCATGCCGAGAGGAGGCTGATAGAGTGGCGGATCTCCTCGTCGAGACGAGGCCAATAAGGTGGCAGATATCCATGTCCGGAGGGTGGCGGATATCCACCACGTCAACAAACAGGGACGACAAAAGGAGGGGTGACAAGCAGGGCCCGGCAGCGGCTGGCGGGGAGACAGGCTGGGACCAGTCAACTGTAGAGCGGAAAATGCCCAATGTGGTCTGCAGCCGACCTTTTATGCAGAATAATTATTCGACCGAATAATTATAGAACCACCAGTCAAAATTATGATCCAGCTATGCGTTTGCACATATTTCAAGGTCTCCATCAATTTAACTGATTCACTGTTAAACGTTATTCAGCCGAATAAAGGATTGGTTATTCGGCCGAATAACTATAGTTATTCGGCAGAATAACAAATGTTATTCGGCCGAATAAATATGTTTATTCGGCCGAATAGCTTCCGCTATGTTGCTCGGGCACCCGATTCTCACGGAAGTGTTACCCAGCTTTGCGTTTTCACATTACGGAAATAAGCCAAAAAAGAGAAGAATTGATAGAACTTAAAATTGAAGCAGACATCATTATCTTTAGTCCATCCTATAGAGAAACCAAGTGTAAAATTAGCAGTAACACTAGTTATCAATGGGATGCCATGTATTAGATGTTCATAGAAGAGACATATATTAAGTTACATGTTGCACCTAGGGAAATCAATCTTAACAAAGGAGCATATGTGATGATTAGAAGGTCATTGCCTCACAAAGTGGATGCTAGACCAAAGGTTCTCCTATGTGCATAAGTAATACCATGGATGATTAGTCATGCCAATATAGAAAATCAGATGATCAAGGATGTTGAAGGAAGGGATTATTGCTTCATTATAGCCCTCAAACTTGGATGTATTTCATAAGTTCCTAGCCCACCAAGTGAACTTACTTGAAAAATAGGCTTCACAGTTCACCATCAGTTACCATGATAGTTTGAAGAGATGGTGGATAAATAAGAAAGCATTCATAACCATTAAAATAGGAACTTATCCCACCAAGTACCTGATGACCCCTTACAAAATTATTGGATCTCTAATAAGGAATCTCTATGGGGAAGAGGATGATATGTAGTTTAAGGAAGCATGAGTCCCTTTCATCGATCAAGTGATTAAAGAAGTAACAACCTTAAACTGGATCTCAATTTTTTCGTCTTATCTAATATAGGTTGCTTCCTGAGCTAAACACACCATTGTGGGAATCCTGACATCATTCTTTGTGTTTGGAATAGGTACTAGACATAGCTTGTGCAACTAATAGTTTTCCATAACTAGGACAACATTGGAATCCTAGTCAACCTCTTGTACATGTATATTACCATATTCTCTAGGGGCATAAATATTTCATAACTCATTACCCCAATATCTATGAACATTTCATGGCACCCATGTATAAGTTGATATTATGTGCACCTACACACTGCATGTTAAAAAAGGACATTCAAGCAATCAGTTCAATAGGTGACTAGTATGTGACAAATAATGGCACATATATAAGAATATTTGGGGCAACACAAGACCGCATCACCTTCTAAAGTTCATTCCATACAAAATTTTTCTATAAGAAACTACTTATCAAACTTTGTCAATGGAGTGGGAACAATACTCTTTGTAACAAACAAAGCATTATCACCTACTCTACCAAATTTTGTAGGAGCATATGGTGTATCCAATAGCAACGAATCCAAGGAGGAAGAAGATGGCATTGACGTCTTACTTATTGATAAAGAGAGATTTAGAATACATGATCCCCTCATCATTGTTTACCACAATTTACAAGATTGCAAGTTCAAATGCCATATCATAATGAAGTTTGGAAAGAAGAGGAATATTATTGAATAGATACTTTACTAGATGAAGTTGTATTGAGCATGGGTGGTAAAGGAAGAGTATCTACCACAATTAAATGGGAATAAATGGAGAAGGAGAAAGCAACAATAGTAGCAAGAGAGGAAGTGAGAATCAATGTAGAATTGGATGCATTGGAAAATATTATACTCGAGGCACAATCCCAAGATGCTCAGTCTAACAAAAAACATAATGCCAAGAATGAGGCGGAAGAAGGAAGAGCACAATAGTAAGTAGAAGCAACAACTAAATCCTAGCAAGATGTTGATGCAAGAGACAGCTCTAGAAACATGTAAAGAAGAAACATGAAGAATCCTAGGAGATGGATGCTAGTACTTCACATATCGATGTGCCTATAGACACCCCCATCGCACCGATCATAGGAGGTCACTTTCCTTTGTATGATTTTGGACTAGGAGATTTCATTCCATCAAAATCTAAGGCATTGCATCACTAGAGTCTTCTATTTTCAACGAGAAGAGAGGATACGTGGTGAAACTAATGCATAAAAGGATCAAAATACCTAGAGTCCCTTGAATAAATATAAATATAAAGACACATATGATAATAGGCATTCACACTAATTCAGATGCCATAGAATCGGTTGGAGTTGTTTACACATAAGCAATGGAATCAATGTTTAGAAAATGATGGATATGATAAAGAAATATAAATGTAAAATAGTTGAACTAGAAGGACAAGTAGCTAAACTCAAAGAAAATACCGACATCCTCTTGGAGTTTCAAAGTTATGGTTTTGAAATCCAAGATTAATTGAATTTTTCCTAGAGAGCAATGTACAAGGACTTGCAAGAATTCTAGGACTTTACATTGTAATTCTTGACATTCCTCATGCAAATCCAAGAAAAGATGACCTTTCTGTAAGGATTTCAACTAGGCATGGATGAACTCAAGAAGTGGCAAAAATAAGAAAGAATTCCATTGAAAACTTTCCAAGGATGAGTGAGAGAGACCACAAGGGAAACTATGTAACTTTGAATAATTATTAAAGGGCTAGTGTTGCATTAGAAAGGGATATCAATAAGTTATTATGTAATTGAAAATGTCTACACTTAGCAACTAAGAAGATGATAGAAAGAAGTAATCTCCCTCCCATAGGATTGAAATTATCATGCCACAAAACTCAAAGGAAATATGGATGGACTTAGAGGAGGTCATCAAGAGCAAGATAATTTCCATTAGGATCACATCAAAATGACCAAGGATGTATGAAAGGATTGCATTGGCACCCCATAAATAGATGTTAATTTGATTACATCTTATTCCATCACACTCAAGAGAGGAAAGGGTTCCATGGAAAAAGAATCAACCAATTATGAAGTCACTTTAGAGAAATTGATATTTAGGCATATCATGGGAATTTCTTCCCAACATGAAGTGTGGTCTTCCTACTTAGATGAAAAATGTCATGGTCCACTTGGTCCTAGATAAGAATATTTTCGAATATTCATATATGAATAGGATAAAATAACAAATTTCAATAGTCATAACTACCAAAAAAGCAGCTTAAGCAGTTATGCTCTAATTGTATAAAAGAGAGCAAAAGGGATGCACATGGTGTTTTTTGCATCTTGAATTTCTAAAAAGTATTTTGTCAAAGTTTAATAAGGAGAAGAATAGAAGGCCATATTGTAGGAGAATTTGGAATCTTTGTTTTGTGAGCATTAGACTATTTCTATTTCTTAGTCCTCTTTATGATCTCTAGAAGACTATATTGTTTTAGTGTAGAATATTCCATGTTACAACATGCTTCCTACTATATTTTCTTGCTATGTTGGCTTTGACATGATAAATGCAAGGTTTTATACCAGTAATGTAGGGATAGAATACTCTTGACCTTATTCACTGGTTATCATTAGATACTTAAATATCTCCGCTTATTTATTAAATAGCTTTTTGTTTCAAAAGTGATTAACATAACTGTAATTGTAGTTTAATGTTTCCTTTATCAGTATTTACTCCTAGATATGATAGATAGAATTAATTTTATTCTACATATTAGGACTTAGTTGCATACCGCACACTACATTTATCAATTTAATCCAACATCACAAATAGTAATGGCTGTTAGGATAGAATTTGAATGGGATCCCCATACCAAAAGGTGTGAAGTCTAATTAGGACATCACATCAGGGAGAAACACTCTTGTTGATAAGGGAGATTTTCCCACATCAACATGCACTTAAAGTGGGCCAAATATATTTCGATCAATGCAATCCTTGGTATGCCAAACTAAATACAATACATAACACATGTTGTAGTAGATGCCAAATTGAATATGGTTATTATTATGAGGCACACACACACACACACACACACATTTGACATGTTTTTAGTAACACCCTTTTTTAGAAAAGTCTCAACTATATTACCATCAACATAATATAGATACTTTTTTCATAGAATCTTATGTAAAAGGTGAAGGGGACAATTTTTTTATCAGAAATATTGCTTATATGGGACATGCCCCAAGCGTAGTAGAATGGCATTACTGAGAAAGTGCATGCATTTGAGGCATCGATGATAATTCGGAAAGAAGGATTTTTTCATTAAAAGATTCAAATATGTCACATATGATACCGAGGAAGGAATGATAGAAAAACGATACAGCTAGTGTCATCCCAAGTTAGTAATATGTACTTAAATGATATCCTTTCGTTCAAATTGCACATTGAAATGTCAAGGGGAAATTATTGTAGCAATGACCTTATATTTATTTGTTGTTGTTCAACCAGGTATGATCTTGTGACTTTATCAAGGATTTATTTGGAAAGATGCAACAACAGGTTCATCATGTCCATGTGGCTCAATATTAAGATGAGATTTTTAAAATATGAAGAGATACCTTTCCCACCCATTGGTACTGTATTATCAGTTGTTGTTTTTACTAAGAGATACATGCTTTAGGAACAAGAGATTCAAATCCAATATTAGGACTTAAATAAGGTAAACCTAATCATCCCTATCACATATTGGCATGGTCCAACTAGCGGTGAAGATAAAAGAATTATACCAAAAAGTATCGCTTATACATAAGTGATGATAGGTGCCATGACATAGCTTATGTACAACATTTCTCTTAGTTGTTTTATAGTCACTTGGAGAATAATAATATACATATGGATCAAAATTGTATTTGGTCAAATGGTTGTGTGAAGACACTAAAAATGTTTTCATATTTCAATGGTTGTGTATGTTGCATGAAAAATACAAGGCACCACACATTTGGAACTATTTTGAGATTAGGAATTATAAAGGGGAGCATGATGGAGATGTCATGTGCATCAAAATTTCATTATGAAAAGAAGAATGGAATTTTCCAACAAATTGCCTTATTCAAAACACAAAATCTATGGTTGAATGGTTTTCTCCAGTAATGGTAGAGGGAACAAGAAGGAGAGAAGACCAATCAACAAGCAAAGAGCATGTGAAAAGATTATTTTATGGGGTGGTCAATTTAGATCGATCACATACATATGAATGAAAAATAGTACATGGAACTCATGGATTTCATTTATTTTGAACCTATGAGAATGCTATAATAAAAATATGGATGAGAGAACTTGATTTCTTTTATAACCCATGTAGCAATAGTAAATGTGATGATTGTGAATCCACATATTAGGTTGATAGATTGGATTTTGTATTGCTCCCCATTTTTTCCATATAACATCTAAATTATCCCAACTAGAGGTGGACCAATTAACTATTTCACCACATTATGACCATGTCACATATCCTGAACAACTAGGTCTGGTTAATATTAGATTAAATTTATTCAAATAGCATGAATGTAGTACACTTTGTCATTTTAGTGGATTCATGTGTTGGAACTCCATATTTTGTAGGGAACATATATATACAGTGGTTTTCCTGAAAGGTAATGAATGGGACGCTAAATATTAGTTATCACTTTGCTTAGAGGGAAAGAAGATCCTCAATGTCTCACTAATGGAAGAATTGTATGTTCATGTTTCTATATTCATAAAATGTTGTATAGACATGCATAATTGAATGTTGATGGTAGGGATAACACCTCATGATCACACGACATCGTTAAGGAGTAATAGTTTTATGTTAGTGATGATTGTGACCATGGAACATTATTTGTTCAACATCTCTTTGGTTTAATATATACATCATTCACTAGTAGAAAATGAGAGATAAATGACCAGGCAACCAAAAAGTTTGGTCACCTCAGTTTTTTCAAGGTATAAATGACCAAACTTGAGTGAGCCAACTAAAAATGACCAAAGGAATGACCAATTCAGTCGCGGGATAAAATACATGACCAGATAAAAAGTAACTAAACTAAAAATGACCACATAACAATAACATTAATAATATGAATTGGTCATTTATTTGGTCATTGTTAGCTGTGTCAATTCAACAACGAAAAATTACAATTTTGACAATGAATTTGTTCAATTTACTAAATTTTAATACTGCAGATGGATTCAGAGATCACTTGTCTCTGAATCCATCTGCAGTGTTAAAATTTAGTAAATTGTATATAAATTATAGATGGATTCATATAATATCCAATTCAGTGTTCTTATGATGTCCATATCTTATTTCAACATTTTTGTTTCTGTAGTGTCTCTGAATCCATCTGCAGTGTTAAAATTTAGTAAATTGTATGTAACATTATAAATGGATTCATATAATATCCAATTCAATGTTCTTAAGATGTCCATATCTTATTTCAACATTTTTGTTTCCGTATTATCCCTTCGACAGATCCACCAAGTTGCATCATGTGTGTCATCATAGTGTGTTGGTTGAGTCGAGTCTTAAATATTTGTCATATTTCTCTTTGGGAATCGTCATGTTGTGAAGTTTGTTCCATTATGTCCAGCTCGTCGTACTAGTCGCATTCATATTTGGTTTAAACAAAACCGTGTTCATTTGACCCTCTCGGTAGTCTATTAAATTTTTGGCAATTTCATGTATTTTGTGTCATGTTAGCTAAACATTGTCAGTTTCACAACCTCCATTAATTCTCCATATGCATCCATTTGTCATGATTCTCCTCCCGCATGTCATGTCATGAATTTGGTGTCAATGTGTTTGTCTTGTTGTATTGGTCAAATTCATATTTTGTTTGAACAAAATTGTGATTGTTTGACCCTCTCACAGTCTATTAAAGTTTCGGCAAAAAATCGTCAATATCCTCCATTTTGAAAAGAAAAAAATTTCTCATTTTTTGTAAAAATACCTTTGTTCCCATCTCCAATTATTATTATTATTATTATTATGCCCTCATACTTTCTAACCCCTTTGCTTTCCCTTTCCCATTTAAAATGATGAAATTATCAAAAACCCTTCTTTTCCCTATATCCCTATTAACATTTCATTTTTCACTCATATTTAATATATCAATATTTTATATAGTTATTATATATATATATATATATTAACAAATCTAAAAACAATAATATAAATAAAACAAATATATTAAAGAGAGGCCAACTAAATAAAAAAAAAAGTAAAAAGAGGGGAAATAGAGAATAGGAGGGGAAATAGAAAATTAAAAAAGAGATTAGGAGGAAAAATAAGGAAAAAAAATGAAAATAGGTAATTTTTCAGAATATAACTCAAATAGATTTGAGAAGCACGAACTCTACACATTTTGGTGGAATTGACCAGCAATATTCACATTCACGTAGAATGGCTTACAGATGGTTTCTTCAATAGATTGGACCTTCCTTTAACACCACATGGCTAGTGGCCTAGGAAGATTTTATCACGTGGATTAGATTCTATCTTCACAGACCCATTGCGACAACTTTAGATCTACATTTATGAAAGATTTGCTTGGATCTAAATCTTGGTCCAATTTCATAAGCGATCGATCCCAGTACAAAATTATATACATATATATTTTTAGAGCCCAGAAAGCCCAAATCCAAGCAATTTGGTAAAGTATCGTGTTGTTTTACTTCATATTTAAGAATCTTGAAACCCTAGTAGGTGGGCTATGGCCTCAATGGAGTAGTAGTCTTGTTGGGGAAGGGAGAAATCCTATTTTTCCGAATTTCGACCCACTTTTTTATGTTGTGGAATCGAGTCCAGCAGGGTATATTTTGTTATAGTTTGTGAAAGACTAGTTTCCAAGGTCCCAGAATGAGTATCTTCAAGGGTATTTTATTCAAGGTTGGAAGTGAATCTGAAATCGACCGAGGGCCATATGGGTTCTCGGATGGAGGGTAGATCCATACAAATGAGTATAGCTTGAGCCGTGTTTATTTTTATTTTGTTATTTGTAAGTGTCTGTAATGTGTTTTATTTACCTGGAAGTTATTTTCACACATACCCTAAAGGTGGAGAATTGGCTATTCCAATCATCTTGTTAACCAATGCATGATTTTACTAGTTTATAATTAAAATTATGTCATAGTCTTTGTACTCTCCTGGTAGGTCATACTGTAGTAAAAAATGATAAAGTTATTAATAGTAAATCATGAGATTGCCTTTTGTTTATGTAGGACATTCATTGATTTAAGCTCAAGTTATGCAACTTATTTAAGCTGGTGGATTGTATATTTGGTAAAGTACAACCACTTATAGTGCGGAAACTACAACCATTGATGTTGGAATGCAATTGACTATGAAGGTGAACTCCCTGAGATCAATAGAGACTGAACTTCCCTTTATCTATTACGGTCTACCCTACTATCAACTCCCTAAAGAACCCCAAAAAAGTGTAGAGAATTTGGGTGAGCTTCTCATGGGTGACCAGATTGAGTCCTCCCCTTATATATTTCATATTTCATATGAACGAGTCTCTATATATACTTCATATGAATATGAATATTTTGGGCCTCAGAACTGAACCCCCCAAGAACCTTAAAAAACGATATTATTTTAAGAAAAACTCCATCTACAAGTTGTTACCATCTTTTGGAATAAAATCCTATCAAATGATTCAGAATAGATGAAATCAATGATTTGTTACAAGAAATTTGGGACTCCTGAATGGATCCTCTGCCAACTGTGTTGAACTGCCTTCGAATATGGAGATGGAAAACAGATTGAATTCTCCCAATCTTGATATTCTGCTCAATTTCTACTATTGAATATGGGAATGATCTTTAAAAATTGCTTTTCAAATTTGAGGTTGACCCTTGAAACCATGTAGATGCCAAGTGCTAAAATTGTGCTTCGCCATCTATATTTCCTTTTCTATCTTCCAACTGTTGATTGAATACCTTCAAACTCACAATTGCTTAGCCCCATTTGAATATAGTATTGAAAGTCAGATGATATGAATCCTTTGTGCCAACTTTGTGCCTTCAAATATGGAAAAGGTTCCTACTTTTAGATGCTTTGCCATTTATAATTACTCAGGTTTCTTTGCTTCCAACACATTCTATTCTAGCACAATTGATCGAATATCAATCAAAGAAGTCAAACCCAGATTGTTCATCGAATGATAAGAAAAAAAATAAGTAATGCCAATGTTGGAGTACTCCTTCAATACTGAACTAACTCCTATAACAATACTCTGTGTCATTCAACCTAGTAGATTCCAATTATAAACTTAAGAATTTGTAAAATTGATTGCTTGAAAATATAAGAATTAAAATTATCAACTCATCCTTAAGAATCCATGAACATAATTTAAATCAATCTTCCCTTTTTCAAATCACATTGTCAATGCCTTTACCTTCAAGAACCTAATATTTTGTATACTACTTGGGCATCGCCCCAACACCTATGGGCTTGGAGCTTATATTTTTGTGCTCTTGGCTTTCTCTTTGGCATTCCATGTGTACTCTCATGCGTTCTTAGTTTAGTTGTGTAATCGAACCTAGAGATTTGATTTGGATGCTACAATATTCAACATAAGTTCATTTGTTGCATATTGTTAATAGCTATAAAATGACAATCTTAGGCCAATCCTTCAAACTAGATGAGCTTGTGCAATTGTGAGCTAGACATAAAAAATATTTTTTTTTAAGAACAATTCTCACATTTTCTATTCCCACCCTTCAACAGTAATTTCCTCACTCAAGTTATCACCAATTTGAGACTTTTCTTCTACATCTCCAAATTAAGTTCCAAGCTTTTCCACTTTATCATTCTCCTCATTGGAGATAGAAGAAAATTTCTCAAACTGAACCAGATCAATCTTCTTAGGAGAAGGAATTCTAGAATGGATCCACCCTAGAACAAACACCCATTCGCATATACAAGGATGGCTTCAATTACATTCGCTTACACATTCGCCAAATAGATAAGATAAACTAGATAGATTTTAACCTCATGCCTTCAACAAACTTATGCTATAATAGTGTATGAATCGATTCTGAATTGAATTGCATGTACAAACATGCCAGGGATTCACCACCATTGTCTCTTGTTCAATGCAATTACAACAAATGACTGCAATGGACTAGAGGCATAGAAAAACCATGACAATGAGATTAGATCCTTGTGCTACAGTAGGAATGGATGAAGGAAAAGTACAATAAATGTTAACTGTCCTATGAGTGCGCTCCATGCAAATAATTCATGCATTCATTTCCTTCAAGAATTGAGAGACTACGTTTAGTATTTCACTATGGCATCCCTTTCGACGCGTAGTGCACAACATACTACCCGTGGCTCTCCCTTAGCGCTCTTGTGGGTATACTTGAACACACTTGTGTAAAACTTTAGTGGAATGAAATTCGTTCATAACTTGGACTTAGTAATGATGCAACTTGAAGTTTGGGTAATGAAACCCAATACTTAATTTTTCGAAACTTTATTTTATCCCTTTAAAAAAAAAAAGCCACCTGATGTCTTAATAAAAGGCTTAATGGGTGCACCGCTCAATATAATATATGTATGGCGTAATAATTTGTAGGATAACATAAAATGACTATATAATTCGCTAATGTTTAAGAAAAATAATCATTTATTGTTTTTTTAATAATAATTATTTTCATATGTGTTTAAGTTCTATTGGATTATAGAACCTGATTTGACTAATTTTATCATTGCCGACTATTACTACAAATTATAAATATAAAAAAAGTATTAGTTTGCCAACTTTAGTTTTTATCATACTATCACTCATTACCCATGTTCTGAAATATTGTCTCCAAGTTCGAAGTTCAAACCAGAAACGTGGCAAATTTTTTATTGTGTGTTGGTTTATGGAGTCCAGAAGTATTAATTCCCTTTCTCATCCTTTATGGAAGTCCCCCAATGATTAATTACCTTTCAGGTTGGAATCACTGAAAATCATCCATGACTGAGAAAATCCAACTAATCTCCATCACCGAGGAAATAAGACTGAGTAATTTTCCCTGCCCCTAGGTTTTATATTGGAGGGTTGCATCGAATTGTGCACATAATTCTGTGTGAATCGGGCAGAGGATAGTTAATGCATAATCTATTGTTTGTGGGAGCCCTTGCTGTAGGAAATCAAACCCGTTTTCTTGAGCAGCCTGTGATTTTCTAAGCGATTTTCTAGGTTTTGGTTGTTTCACTGCAAATAATGGCTGGAATTGCAAAGTAGGAGAAGCAGTTGATTTGTGCAATATGTTTTCTTAGCTGTTCAAAACGTCTTGTGGTTTTCCATTTCCAGTGGCTGCATTTCTTGTTGCATTTGTCTTCCAGTGAAATTGCGAGACTTCTAGCGGAGAGGGTTTCAGCAAAGAGGCCTTCAAGGTAAGCGTTGCTTTTCCTTGTTGTTACACTGTTACTTCTTAGAACCTAACTTTGGTTCATCCCCAAAATCTCAATTTTTCTGAACATGAACTAGAATATTATCGCAACTGTAACTCAGGATAACTTAGGATTCTGGAGTTGTTCTCATAACAAGAAACTGGCTACGTTTTTTTTTCCTTTGGGTTTTATAAATACAAATCTAAGATATCTTTGCTCTTATTAATTGAGAAACAAACGTTCACAATCGAATAAAACCTTGTTTTTCTTCGTCTGCGTGGTTTGTTCCAGATAGTTGAGGCCATGAATTTAAATTAGAAATCCATCATATTGTCTACAATTCTTCATCTTTCTTGCACAATTGTTGAGATACATGTCTTTGATAAGAGTTTAAGGATACATCTTTGCAAGTTTGTAGTAATCCTAACATGCAATTTTCTGGTGAGGTGGATTCCTGTTTGAGGCAGCTTGGCAGCCTAATCCAAAAAAATTAAGTACTTTCTTTGAAGTATTCAAGACTACACGTCTCCATGTTAGCTGCACTAACCCTCTGTTTCGGTTTCTGTGATTTGTTGTCCAGCTCGCGAAACCCAAATTTGATTTGGTGCAATCTCGGCAATCTGTAAGTTGATTTTTTTTGTGTTGTAGAATATTTTGTTTTATAGGTTTCTCTTTGTATAAAGGCTCCTGCCAATTTTTACTCCCCACCTAAAGATGCCAGGAGGCACCATAATGATATAGGTCCCAATGAGCAGAGTGATACAGTGACTCGCAGACAAGCTTCAACTAAGTCTTGGGAGAAAGGTGGGGCCGAGGCATACTCGTTAATTTTAGTAAATATTGGAGTTGAAAAATCTAATTGTTGCATCATTAAAAACTATTAGGGCACTACATCTTGCTTTGATGAAACTCATTCGTCTTTGCTGCTACTCCTGGAACAACTTTTCTAATCCAAAACCCGGTGGAGACATAAGCAGATAACAACTCGGAGAGAATAGCTCTTTCATACCCAATGAATTCTCTCCCAAATTATATTTCCCTCCTATCTCAGATTAATAGTCTTAATCTCTTGCATTCCCAATCACAAATTTATGACTATATTATCCGAGTCTCCGACAACATCACATTTTTCTGCTCTAATGGTCATAGCTATTTTTGAATCCGATTCACACTGAGCCAGGGCAGAGAAAACAAAAAAAAATGAGTTGAATAGGTGATTAAAAGTAAAAATTTGCCACTGCAAATAAGATTTAAAAACATTATATTTGCCATTAGCCTTTTCTTTTTAAAGCATATCAGCGTCTTCAGAAATTGAGAAAACGTTTTACTAGTATGTTTTGTATGGCAGATAGGATCTTTTTCTTGCATGTTTAAATTTTAATTCAGTGAAATAGAAACATGATGATATCAGATGGATTCTGATTCTTATTTCTAACATGGGTGGGAGATTAAAAGGTTTCTTCAAGATGTTCGATTTTTAGTTGCAATTGGCTTTTTGTAAATGCTTATGCTCTTCTTCTTTGCAGGCCTTTCATCTGTCATTGAATATGATTTCATCAGAAACCCATGCCGTTGTTGCAGAAGTTATCGAGTGTTGTAAACAACCATTCTGAGACATTGGCGTATATGGTTATCGTAATTTTTTTTTCCAGCAGAATGGTTATTGTAATTTTGTATAGCTGCATTTCACCACTTATAATTTGCAAGGCATTGCTTGAAATTTTCAACTTTCAAGCAATTGTTCCATCTTTGAAACATTGCCAGCAATTATGTTGTTATGAAATTGTAAAACATGTAGAATAAATGAATATCCTCAATTATTTGTGGATATTCAATGCATCTGAGGATAATATTGCAAAATTAACGATGTTCTAGGAGTTGGTATATTGTCAGTTTTGCAATGAAAATCTGTAAATTCAGATCTTGCAAATACTTGACAAGTATGCAGTTTGGTTGGAACCTGACATGGTAATCGCAAAGAGGCCATGACTTTTTCCTCGTTCCCAAAGTGGTAATTCATAAAGAGGCCATGGATTTTGCATTGTTCATTTCTATGAGATGATGCTGATCTAGAGAAGCATTTTCAGATACTATATAATGTATCATTTTCAGTATCAAATTTCAGTGAAAAAGTCTATAATGGCAGAAAATGGTAGAAATGAATTTATTTAAATGTAGAAAATGCTTACAAAGAATACTAGAACTAATTTATAAATTCGAAACTTTAAAAATGAATTTATTTAAATGTAGAAAATGCTTACAAAGAGAAATAATTATAAAATCCTCTTACTTTGGTAAGTAAGTGAGGCCTTTCAAATCAAAATATCATCGCTATACGTCAGCGAGGATCCCAAGTATCAACTGCATCCTCCCAAACATCAAAATCAATTGGGATGATCTATCATCAAGCAGGATGTCGAGATCACACCACCACATTGAAAGTTGGTAACTTCCAATTTTAAACAAGACATCTATGATAATTCCCCACAAAGCATGGAACTCCTTAGTCTGGGGACAAATCATATCAACTCCTGCCAAGGAATAGGTGGCGACCCATGTCCATCCAATAATAGTGAGAGCATCATATATTAGCCATAGATGCTCATGCTTCTCACTTGAAGTGTAATGTGTATCATAAAAACCTCCATTCATGTAAGCAATAATGTCAAAAATGTTCCTTTTCATCCAAATAAAAAGTAAAAAGACACTCCATCCAACCAAATCAAGTGGGAATCAAAGTGCTTCCCCAAGTGAAATCATCCAATGGCTTAACTCTCTGCCATTGGCCAAAGGGTGCAAGCATCCATCCAAGTATGTGGATTTCCTCCACATAGGCCACCTTATGCAAGATAAATGTTTCATTAAATTCTCTTGGAAACTTGATTGCTTAGCTTCCTTCCCTTGATCATGAGTATAAATCCTCCTGGAAGGATATTCCATGTCTAACATGTAATATTCCATCCAATCCATATGTGGATGAATGGCATCAAATGGAAGCAATATGTGCCTATGTTGCTGATCGCAAAACATGTCAGTGTTAGGAGCATCAATCAATTTACAAAAAGAAATTTTACCTCCTAGAATCTCAAACAGTGAAATGCATTCAGGTATCTTCTCCATCCATGAGTCTTCTTCATCTATAGAAATCTCATGATCTTTCAGGCATGGTACTAGTGCACAACTCCAATGGCTCAACTCTCTGCCATTGGGCTCACTCAATTGGTGCAAGTGAAAGAAAGAGGCATCAAGGAAAGCAAGTGGCTTCCTCGGATGTTGTTGGGAAGAAAATGGTGCATTTACCCAGTCATTATGGACAATTTTGGGAGCCTCCTGCTCCACATGTGGCATCAACCAGAAAAATTTCTTCACCCAATGTTCATCCTCACTTGATGTGGTTGAATCTAGCATCTCAGGGAAAGAACTCTGAACCAACCTCATATCTCTGCAAATATCATTCATCAAACTTATGGCTGCATCTTCTTCATTACTGGTTGGTCCAAATGAGGTGATATCATTAAAATCCTCCATGGAAGAGTGACTCTCTCCACAGAACAACTCAGGTTCACTCTGGGAAATATCAAGTGCTTGGTTCTCATTAAATTTATCTACACACTCCTCAAGCACATGAAAAATAGAATTATCCTCATTATTCACAATCTCATGAGGTTCCTCCATATGATCAATAATGCAATCAACCAAGTGAATATGGATGAATGGTGTGTAGGAGGGAAAGTGTGATCTTTGCAGCTTTTCATGAAGTTGCACTACCTCCATCTTAGATTCTTGAGGTGCACATTGAGTGTTATGCAAGGAATATTGGGTGGTCATCAAATATTTTGTGAGCTTGAAAATATCCTCTTCATCCTTCAAGGATGCACCATGAAACAACTCCACAAGCTCAAGCAGATTGTCTATGTCAGAAAGCAAGTATAGGAAATTTCCCTTAATGCTTGTCATGGCTTTATGAAACTCCTCCATGTCCCTCATGGAAGACTGCTCCCCCAACTTCCAACATATATTTTTCATTAAGGAATGGGTGTCATTGAAGATTTGAAGGGCCTCTTTGATCTTGCATTCATTCAACTTTAGTGTCCCTTCAAGGAAATGAGATTTTGGCAGATGAACCTCT
Source organism: Larix kaempferi (assembly GCA_027924585.1). NCBI lineage: Eukaryota > Viridiplantae > Streptophyta > Pinopsida > Pinales > Pinaceae > Larix > Larix kaempferi. The sequence goes on along the minus strand of BSBM01000994.1, from coordinate 18,649,210 downwards.
TCTTCTTCTATCTTTCTGGGATCAACTCCATGAAGTTCCATCAAAGTTTTGAAAGTTGATCCATCTCTTGAAGCTGCAAAATATTCATATTTTAGATCATGAAAAAACATAACTTAGGATGCAACTTGGGTGCTCATTCATCTCTAGTGCACCAAAAAAAATTTCTCTCAAAATTTGAGCATTCTCCAACTCACGAACCCCAACACTTGAGGGCTCAACCAAGTCAATATTCTCACTGGAAGTGGCTTCCACATCAAATTGAAATAGAGACACATAAAATCAGAATTGAAGAATTCACCATGTGCTATGTTCTCCTCCTTATGTGGTGGGATTATGGTGGTTTTTCATTCCACCACATTTTGTGATTCACACCTCACTAAGGTGTGCTTATTTTATGCTTCTTTATGAAGCTCGAGAGGTGACTGTAAGTCTGATTTATGTTTATCCTTTGGATCAGATCCAAAATATTCCTCACCATCATCAACATTCCCAATATCTCATGTCTTACACTCTTCCGCATAGAATTTTTCTTATTCGTTGCAGTCACTTTGTAGTGACCTTCTCTTCTTATAGATGCTCTTCATTCTGCAACCTTCACATGCAAGTGGCATATGCTTACCTTTTAATGGATCATGTGGCTGCAAGTAAACATGGTTGCTGCAAAAATTAGAACTTTTATCATGCTTATTCTTGGTATTTCCTTTTTCCTTGCTTGGAGAGAGAGAGTGATCCATTTCCTCCTTGCACTAGCTAGCACAACAACAATTCACTTGTGCCTCAACTTTGGCTCCCTTTGGTACTACTAACCCCACTTCTTTGCACACACTATCAACCATATCTGCAATCCTTATTTCATTTTCTTTGCAGTAGGGTTCCTTGAACAATCTCTTCATCTCCAAAGATTAGTCGTCTTGGAAAGACATAACCTTCCTTATCTCCTTCTTCAAGGCATTGTATTCCATGAGATATTGGAATGATCCCTTCCTCTTCTTTCCCCATGAAACTTTTCCATCCCATTTAGAAATAGGTAGATCAGATCCTATGTCCTCTTCAGACATATGGTCATAAAAGTAATCTTCTTCACACCTCTGCAAATAACAATCTCCAAAAGAGGACATTTCCTCTTCTTCATATGGCTCAAAATCTTCCTCAATTACTGGTAGGAGCCTCCTACTACACTTTTAAATATTTGTTCTGCAATATTCTTCAACAGTGAGATTATTTATTTCCACAAGGGTGGAGGAAAGTGATCTAATACCACTGTAAGATACCAACCAAGAATGGGCCAGAATCTAAACTCAAAATACAAATTGTAAGCATAATTTTAGTAATAATTTTTAATAATTTTTATGGCCTGCAAGGTGATAACTCCAAATGCTAGCTCTCAGCTTAAGGATGATGGGAGTGACTTTAGGTTCTGTTTTTTATATGGGAAATGTGAAGAAGCAAGTAATAACATGTCCAATTTCCAATTACTATGCACAAATCACTGGAGCCATTTACTTTTCAACAGTCAGCCAGAGCAAATGTCTACTTCGATGCTTCTTGGGCCTTCCAGCATATGCAAACTAGACTGAGATGTAATACCTGAATGAAACCAAGGGTGTAAGTCATGATTTATACTCTATAATAAATGATGGATCATATTTCAAGGAAAATTGGGAGGCTCTGGATGAATTTTGGGGGAAAAAGGGTCAAGTGCGCTAGGTAGGATTGCTCACCTAGTAATTTTCCAAACTTCCTCAAACTGACTAAGGTATGTCCAAATTATCAGAAACAGGGTCTGGGGTGATTTAATTTTTTCTCAGGAACCTCATACATCCATCATATCAGAAAATAAACTTGTACATAAAATTTACTGTCCAAAATGGCAAAATTAGTCATTAATTGATGCATAAAGAGCTAGTATTCCATTTAATTGTTCCAAATAGCCTCAGAGGCTTACAAATGTCAGTTATGGAATAAAGGAGGGTTCTGATACAATATATTGAACAAAATCAGGTCATAATAAGTGGTATTGAATAGATAATAAAGATATTTTAACATTCAGACCTTCAATGCATCTCCAATGCTAGAAATTCTTACATTATTGAGAAAATGGGCATGAGAAGAGGAGGAATAGATGGAAGTATTCACTAGAACGGATATGAGGATGATATCAGAGATATTAAATGTAGATGGGGTGCACATTGTACATTCTGAGCTGCACTAAAATTCTCCACTGAAATGGAGTACCTCCTTTTGATGAAATCTTCCAATACTCTCTCCAAGGGCACTCTGACTGCTGATCATTCTATGGAAGCTTGAGAATCTTTAATACTGGACTGATATGGATCTGTATATCATTTATTCACTGTAGATGAGGTGTGCACTGGAATTCATGAGCTGCTCAGGGGCGCATTCATCAGCTGAAACTTCACACGTGTGCTCCTTGACATTGAAGCCTTGGCTCTAGTGAGAATGGTTGTATCTTGGTCATCCAGACACCTTTTTCAACAAGAAAAAATGTGTTTCTTACTAGAAACAACTCTCCGGATGTAATGGAACAGGTCTCACAACCCATAAGTGCTCAAAATTGTTGAAACCAGAAGCTCCATTTTGGACCTCCCACATTGTTCCCACTGGATGAAGGGAATGACTAGAGATTTTGAATTGGATGCTTGAAGCAATTCGACCCCAAATTGATATCAGTATTTAGTGGCTGTATATCAATATTCAATGGCTTCAAATTAGTCTTCAATAGCTTCCATAGAGGGTGGAGGAGAGATTAGAACAAAAATGGCTAAGGGGAGCATCACCCAAAGCAAGGTTGAGGCACATCACTCAACAAGAGGAGCTACAACTCTCACATTCAATTACAAAATGGTCAAAACATGTGAATTGGAGTTGGAATCATTCTTTTATAGAATTTTAGGGTGACCTAATGAGCAAGTTGAATAGCTTGGTGACCTGTGAGGACCCTTCAACATGGGCCACCCATGAGTGGATATACTTGCCTTGCTTTTGTCTTACAAGCTTTTATTTCCTTAGAAACTGTGCCCCCCTTTGTCTCAAGATGTTTCTTGCTTTGTTAGAGTTTCCTTCTTTGTAAACTGAGATCCCTTTTAGAAACTGCGCTCCCCTTAGCTTTTCCTAGATATTTCTAATTTCTTGCTTTTGGCAACTTCTTGCACCTTCCCTGCTTTTCATCTTTTTCTATTTTTCTTACCTTCAGTTCCATTTTAACAACCTTATCCTCATGAGGGATCCCTCTTGGACCACTTGCTCAATATTTATGAATAATTATTTATAAAAATAATTAAAATTAATAAAATAAATTATTAATACTAGACTTAGGATCATTTTTATTCTAAGCATACATAAAATGAAATAAATTTATCTCCCTAGGGGTTATTTTGTCCCCTTTACCCCTGGGAACTAAATGAGCCAAAATTGGGGACATGACAATCCACTTACCTGAATAGAGTGGGGGACTTATAGGAATGGATATATTTCAACAAATAGGTTCAATGCATAAGATATTTGTAGAGAGAAGTCACCTATGGGATAATTTGAAGAAATATGCATGTAGGGATGGTCACATAAAGAGAAACAATGCTATCTTAGTGAAACATGTACCTACAAACATGGAAATAATACCAAAGTGTAAAATTTCATTTGGAAATAAAACCAATAGTGCAAGCATCATATAAGCTAGGAAGAAAACATAAATTACATGCATTGAAACAATAATAGAGGAATAGGGGATTTATGAAAACTTCTCAATCACAAGATAATAATACACGCATGCGACATTTTGGAGATTCTTGTAATAAGGAATCATAAACATATAGAATGCAGGTCACCAAAGGCATCCTCAACAAATACAGAAGGAAACGTGAGTCCAAGAGTGCCTGAGAATAGTCAAATGAATAGGTCGCATGGATAAACCCTCATTAACTTGCGCTATAGCGTTACCAATTAAGATCCCTCGTGACGCTTGTGTGGAAATTCCTTCGATATTCATGTAAGTTTCAAATATCACCCACCAGCTATGCAATTGAAGGCTCATAAATGGCCCATCACCTCCACAATTCGAATTTGGGCTCCTTAAACTCCTTGTGGCATTAAATAGCCCCCTTTGTGTACTTGGAACCACTTCATGGGGTGATGACATTCACATTTAGAGCTAGTTGTTTCTTGGACATCTATTGGCATATAAAAGGAAGACATGGGCATGCATCTTGTAGAGCGAAAAAGAGAAAATTTATGCTCCTATATTGGTGTTAGAGATCCTTCATAACTCACCTCTTCCCACCATTGAAAGCATTCCAAAGCTCCCTTACCTCCTTCCTCCAAGGAGAAAGAGTTTCTCTCCATTGTTATCTCAACCCACTTATCATTTAGCTTGGACAAGAAGGACCTCCCTAAGCAATATTGTTGGATTCCCTTGAATCCTACACCTCCTAGGTGTTGTACATGCTTGACCATTAGGAAATACAAAGCGATTTTTCATACATTTGGTTGTTGGAGTTTGCATTCGTACCCCATTGTCTTTGTTATATTTTGTTTCAACTTTTTGTTTTCTTTCTTTTATTCAAGTTTCACTAACAACCACTTGTAGGATCACTTGGAGAATTAACTCACCCCACTAGGGGCACCAAGGACTGAGGCCATGCTGAAACCTATAAGGATTTTCCCCTTACCAAGTGGAAGGATGCCCCATTGTGCAATATTTTCCACAACATATGACAACGAAAGTGCAGAATCACATGCTTCAGATTATAGTGATACAATGGATACTTATGTGTCCCACTCCTCAAGTAAGATGAAGGAAGAAGAAGTAGTCACTCCCTTTGAATTCTCAAGTGAGATGGATTAGGAAGAAACATTGAATAATAATGATAATGTTGATCAAGGGGGCGAAAAAGAAAGTGAAAAGAACAACCAAGAAACTAGCCAAGAACCAAATCAAGGAAAAATTATTGATGAAGATGAAGTCAAGGAAGAGGGTAAAGACATCACGGTAAAAATAAGTGATTAAAAGGATAAAAATATTTCATGGTAGTGCATATAAACCCTCATTATGAGATAAGGTAGTTCAAAATTGCTACTACACCCAAGATAGAAGAAAAACAATATTGATTTCCTCCTTATATTCCCCCTCACCAAACGATCGCTACTGCATCCAGGATAGAATAAAAACAAAATTCTTATCAAACAAGTCCTTATATTCCACCTATCTAAAGAATCATGCCATCAAATACAAAGGACAATAAGAACCAATGTTTCAAATACAATACTCAAAATGCATATGTACCAGAAATTAATAAACATCTTGTCACTCATGTGTGCAACTTCATACAAGGAACATAAATGAGTTGCATAAATAGTCCAAGAACTTCTAATTTTATGGATATAAACACTTCTCATATTCCAACGTGCAAATCAAACACAAATACTAGCTCTGCCACATTCAATTCTGACGTCACAGACCACACAACTATTCAATCTATAAAAATTCCCTGTAAAAATCCAAAGCAAAGGCGAACCAGAATCCATGCCAAGAGCCAAAATCAAATCCAAGGATACTATAAAAATATAATAGAAATGGTGAAGGAAAGAAAGATGTATAGGACAAGAATGAGGTCTATATTGTGGAATATCAAGGTCAATCTAGAGAATAGTTTAATGAGAATGACAACAATTAAAAAGGGACCTACAAATGCACTAGACATTGATGAACATGACGCGGATAATGATTGTAAATCCTAAATGAAGATCTCAAATATTATAATCATAAAGAGAAAACTATTGATGAATATGAAGATGATACCAATAAAGATTGTGAAGGTAATAAAGATGTAGAAGACCATGATGATGAAAATAAAGACAATAAAAATTATCCTAATCACGATGACATAGAAGATGACAATCCAAAACAATAAAATGATGAAATAAAGGAAATGAAAATAAATTTGATGATTATGATGAATTCAAATATGTAAAACTAGAAGAGATGATTATGAAGAAATAAAAAGACATGTTGCAAACCAAGATTTTGATTCCTCAAGCAATGTTAAATTGTCCCCTTGCCATGTCTCCATGTTCAATATTCTTCCCATATGTGGTCACCAATGCAAGTCCAATTGCTCTGAGATGTGTCCTCCCTGCAAGAATCCTTGTGAGAATCGTTGGTGGCATAGTCATTGTGTTTTATCTATGAAATCTATGCAAAACATGCATGGAGAAATATGAATGGAAATGTGAACATTTGTTTCAAGAATTATTGAATCACAGTACTATTATTTGAGATAAAATTTTGAATAAGCTTCATTTGTTAAAAAGTATCTCATCAAGTTCAATAACCTCCTTAAATTCACAATCAATTAAGCAAATACAAAGCTTAAATCAAGCGCTCTACTTTTATCCAAGCTTCGAGGATGAATATTTCTAGGGTAGGATGAATTGTAATATACCTAAATGTATATTAAAACTATTATACATATTACTTTATTAAATTTTAGTTAATAGGATTAATTACTAATTAATTGTTAAGTATTAATTATTATACAACATGTATTTTAGACATGTCCCTTCCCTATCAGGCCATATATAACATTGTCCCAATATCATTGTAATCATCATCAGTTATATAAAAACATTATTAAATTCATATTTGAAAGAATTATGTTTCAATTGTTCTTGATATGTCCAACATGTATCTTACTTTGAGATGGTGAATGACATAATGAACAAAATGGAACCAAGTACTATGGAAAGTAAATCTTATTCCCAAGAAAAAAATACATACTGAGCTGAGAGAACTCAACAGTTCAACATTAAATATAATTGCAGATACATAAAGAGACTCATGTTGAAAACATATTTTACCTCATGTAACATATTATGACTAATTCACAACACATTAACATGAAAATATAAACAATCATCACATCGGGACGAAAGGATGCCTAATGGGATTTTCATTATATATCTGTCGAGCAATTACATTGACAATGGAATATATGGAATAATAGAAGAAAAATACATAACAAAATAAGGATTACAGACTGATATGCCAAAAGGTATGAATCCACCTAGACCAATTACATCAAAATGCTAGATGACAATCTCTGATAGGTTTGATACAACAAAATCTATGGTGTAACACTCTGCCAGTACACCAATTGTTGATCCATTCTTCTATAGTATCTCCTTCCTTTTATATCCTTTGATATTGGTTTCTTGTTGCAACAAAATAGGTTTGTTTGTTATAATTTGTTTTTCCGTTTCAATCAAAAATTCCTTACTGACTTTATTCTACCATTGTTCATGAATATGATGTTGATCGGTCTGTTTCCTTCAATGTTGAGTTGTCCTCTAACCGAAATGTTGAGATGGAACTTGAGGTGGTTGGTGCATAAATTGATTAGGTGGCATCTAGAGAGATTGTTTAGGAGGTTGTGAAGAGGATGCACCTAGGTTTCCTTGAGGTTTGGATGGTAAGGCCTATTGGGTGTGATCCAAGGCTGCATATTTTTTGATACTCTTCCATTCTATTCCCATGGGGTACTGAAGTGATCTCATCTCTCTCAAAAACATATTAAGGTGTATATAATGTGCATAGGAAGGTGGTGTATGATTTTGAATAGTGATTGTATGTTTGACAGTAAACCAAAGTTATATATCAAGTTGTCCAATATGATATGGATTTTAACCCCGCTTTACATGTCATCAAACTTATTATCATCATTCATATGATCAAATACCAATGAGTCATACTGTTGCTGAAGATACAAATCATCATTTCCATCTGAAGGGGGCATAATTCCTTGACTTATGCATTCCTAACCAAATTTCATGAAGGAGTTGAAATCCATTGTTAATTGGATGGCCTTCTCATGTACCATTTGTGGCAACTTCTTCTTTGTAAGCAGCTTGGATGCATCCATGGAAATTGTGGTTTAGTATCTAATTTTTAATGTATCTAGTTCTTCATTCGTCTTTAAATTTAGGATGCCAATGACTGATACGAAAATTTAATGCTTATTTCCCATCTCAATAGAGATCCTCTTGGCATCATGTATTGTTGTGGATTCCAAAATCCACTCATCTTGAGCAATAGTAAAATGATTCCAATTCTTTGTCATCACTACTGAAATTTGGTCCCATGCCAAATGTTTTTTCCCTACTAAAGGGGAATTCTAAAAATGATTTTGGTAAGGTTTTCAGTCTCTTTTTGAAGATTATCCTTTGTATTTTGCAGGTCTAGAATGACTACATCTATTTTTTGTGCCATATGCTTCAAAATATCTACTTCTTCTTCTTGATTTCTAAGGTCTTTGATTATCCTTCTCAACTCTATATCCTTAAAGGTCATGTATTTCAATGTCTTGTCCAGTTGATCAACTAGGTCAGCAGAGGAAGATTCTAAGAGGGAAATTCCTTTTGTGGATAGGATGTTGTAATTTCCTTCTTTAAGATTACTAATCTCCTTCTCTAAACTTTCTCCTTTTGACTTGTAATCTTGTGCCATTGTCTCCATTTGTTCCTTTTATTCTTGGGTTGCTAGAAACTATAACATTTGCACATGCTCGGTAGAAGGAAATTTTAAATTTTTCTTTAAAACTTGAATCTATGTGTCCTTCTTGTTATAGGTCAAATATGCGCTTCTCCGTCCGTGATCACATTTAGCTGTTGATCACATAAAAGGACAACTTGGATTGAAGAGCTAGATTGACCTAGGTGATGCATGGACTTGACTTACCCCTCTGCAGCTGACAAAGCCCTATTTTATCTGACATTTTGACATGTTCCCTACTCTTTGTATAGCAAACTAGCACACATCAAGACATGTGCGCTACTCTACAAGCATGAAAGGCGCACACACCAGCTAGTATGCCCTACTTTGCCTTAAGGAAAGTAGTGCACACCTCAGAAAAAGTTGTAAACGCTGGTTGTAAAGCACTGAAGTAGCATATTGTGCGCTACTATATATTGAGAAAACTAGTGCACATCTTAAGATGAAATTAGAAAATATATTAGTTTGATGAATTGGGATTAGTTGAAGTTGGTTTGCAACTTCCCCAAACTCCCAATCAAACTACCTCTCTATCCAAACTGCCTACCTTGTCCCATAAATACAAGGGGGGTGCATGAGAGAGACTAGACTGAAAGGAGACTAAAACTAGTTAAACTCAATTAGAGAACTAGGAGGAGAAAACTATGCATTAAGGGTTGTTATGCTGGAAGAATTCCAAAGTTAGTGTGAAGAGCAGGAGCCCAAAATCTGGTTGTGCAAGCACTCTGAATGATCATGTATAATTGTACTGGTTATTCTCTTTTGACAATAAAGGTTGATACCCTTCCTATCCCAATCAAATGTCTAATGGATTGCATATTTGTTTGGATTAAATGCTTGATTGTATTTGTTGTCTAACTTGCATTTCATTTTCATCATTGTTATAGCAGTCAAGATACATTGAGGAAGGTATCTTTTGTATTGCAGGTTCACCAAATGGAAGATCAAGTGAAGGATCGATCGAAGGAGCGAGCGAAAGCTAGGATCGAATGTCGTTAATAAGGTATGCCTTCAAGAATCTTGATCTCTTTCCTTTTGTAGAAGCCTATGTGATATGATCAATGTATTTACTTGTCACCCCAGAAGTTGGTAGTGTCCCTCTCCTCGTTATAAGGTAGAAATCTTGAACAACAGACTGGCGACTCCACTAGGGACCGGTTGTTTTCTACTCTAGGAGACCTAGTTAGTTTTCCTTCCAGTACTTTTTGGTCTTTTTGATCCTCTGAGAGGCCCTGTAGGTCACTATTACCTGTTTCTACTTGCTTGACTCATCTCAGTCTGATGTTGCAAGGCCTGTTTTTGACCTCCTCTGACATGCGCGGTAGTCTTCCTTATACACAGTAGCACATACCTGAGGATGAGCGGTGCTTTCACTAATGTACAGTAGGGAACATCTCCCAGTGTGTGCAGGTTTATGCATTGCATAGTAGGGAATTTTCCTATAAGTCTCTATTTGCTATTAGGTTTTAATTTGCATTTGTTTGGTCTCATTTCCATTCTTTTGCCTTGCCTTCTTAACTGATCCCTGAGGTCTGTATGTCCTTTTTTAGTCTTGTTAGCCTCTCCTAAGTCCCTTAACTCATCTTTTCTTGCTTGAGTACTTTTTGAGGTGTCTTGATTGTTTGTGACTCTTTTTGAAGACCGCATACTATTCCTTGTTGGAAATAGCTACACTCTTGTACCCTAGATGCTTGTTGCAGGTATACAAACCTTTGTTTTATAACATTTTTTGTTTGCGGCAACACTAGCACACTTTGACGATGTCTTGGCCTTTGATTTAGGGTTTGACCCCAAGTTGGAGTCCTAAGGGTGTTCTCAAAATCTTTTTGAGTCTAGACACTTTTCTGATTGTTTTTTCAGTTTCAGTCCAAGTAAGCTGAAGTCATTTAGTTTTCTTTCTTTCGAGTCTTTGTGATTGTAAGGCCATCTTTGGTTCACTTTCCTACCTTTTTGCTTGGCTTAGTGTTTTCTTAGGGTTTTTTGTGCTTTGGAGCAACCTATGAGGTTTTCCTTTCCGTTACAAGCATCTCTTATCCCTGTTTTCTTTTCGCTTTGTTTCCAAGCCCAAAGCTTTTTCTTTTGAAAAACTTTGTAGGACAAGTCTTTGTCAAGTCATCGATTTGATTGTTGTGAGCCTTAAAGTTTCTTTTCCTTACTCACATTTCTCTTTTAGGTCTTACTTGCTTCCATTTTCGAGTTCTTTTTCTTTTACATATATCAGAAAAGGAAAAAAATGAGTTTGGTAGTTTAAAATAGTGAGACTTATAATCATTTTGAAGTAGCGTAGTTTACTTTGTTTTGAATTTGAAAAGAAAATAAAAAAAGAAACCTGTTTTAGGTTTGCTTAGTTTTCATTTTGGAAAGAGCATAAACGGAAAAAGAAAGAGTCTTTTGTTGTTTTGAAAGTTGTTTCATTTACGCACTTTACTTTCTGTCACAACCACGCCACACAATGCACTGCAACCTTTGAGTAAAGAACAACCCTTAAAAAGAATAATTAATCAAATTTATTAGCAACTTTTCTTTCTAGGGATGTCACTACACCAACTATCTTAGGTTAGGGGTTCGGATTAGAACACACTTTAACTGTCCGAAACCATTTTCATTACTCAATAATCATAGTGAGACTATTTTAAGGTAAACCCATTGACATCAAAGTTGTTCTAGAAGCTCCACTGAAACTGGAGTTAAGCACAAGGTCTTGCGAAGGTGGAATAGTGAGGATACCCCTTCACTTTCCATTTGGAGCATACACCAAGGCTGGTTCGTGTACGGGGATCCTTTTGGATTTCGGGATTAGCTACCCTACCGATGCGTTCTAGTTGGACCTACGACTGTCCCCCAGAGATTCTTTTGTGTTAATGGTAGCCTTAGTATCTTGACTTTAGGGCTTCTTACAGAGGTGGCAGTGAAAGGTTATTTTCATTGTACCTAGGACAGATACGGAAGGTAACCCTTTTCAGTAATCCCGGGAGGGCGGTTTGGTGATTCAAACGCTTGCACCCAGAGGACCTGAACTGGACACCATATAACTGTTCTTCGATGCTCTACTAGCTTGTTCTGGGCCTTGATCATCCCATACTTTCTATTGAGAGTATTCACCATCCTTGTTTGCCTGGTTTTGGATACTTAGGATTTTGTAGTGGTGTGCTCTTTGTGCCTCTCGCCCTTAGTTGGCCTTAGATATTTTTGTCCCATTGAGTCAGAACTATGGATAGCATCCCGGTGAGCACCAATTAAGGGATCCCTGTTCAAGGGGATCCTTGTGCTTTTCCATTCATTGGGAACATTGGTACTCCCTTAATGGCTACCTTGAATCTTCCAAGATTCACTATAGGGCTATCTGTTTGGTTGTTTTTCACTCAGAATGCCTTGCATGCTCCTGATGCTTCTCAAGTAAGCATCTCAAATCAAGAGCATCAAAAACCTATGCCCGCTTCGCTAGTAACATATTCTCCTCCTCCTTCTACCTCATGTGGTGAAAGTAGTAATACTAGTAACCAGCAGTCTAAAAGGAATAGACGATGGAAGAATAGGAAGAAGATGCCAAAGCAAGGGGACAACCACCTAGCCTCTAGAGGTCATGATGGGGGCACTTACCCAGCCTCTGGAGGTCATGCTAGGAAAAAACACTCAGTCACTGTGAATCATACTAAACCTAGCCACCCAGCCTCTAGAGGTCATGCTGGGGGCACCTACCCAACCACTGGTGGTCATGTTGGGAGAACTCGCTCAGTCACTGGAAATAATACTGAACCTTGCCACCCTGCCTCTGGAAGTCATGTTGGGGGCACCTACCCAACCTCTAGAGGTCATGCCAGGAGCAAAATTTTAGTCAATGCAAATTATACTAAAAGCATGTCTTCAACCAATGTTTCTCATGTTGAGGACATGTCATTTATCACTGCGGGTCATATTAATGACAAGTCACCAGTTCCTATGAGTCATATTGGAGACACTAAATCAGCCACTGCAAGTCATGCTGAGAACGTTGACATTGTCGACAAACCTAATAAATAGAAGCTTAAGTTCCCATGTACGTTTTGCGAGGGAGACCATCTTACTCACCAATTCCCTTCTATTCCAGAGGTGCAAAGAGTGTGGTCCATAGTTCAAAAGTCTTATGCTTCTGAGCAACCAGCCAATGCAAGTCATGCTGGGGGCAAGCTGTCTTCCAGTTATAGTCATGCTGAGAGTATTGTCATTGTTATGGAGTCTAAGCTTATAGGACGCAAGCCAAAGTTTCCTTGTAAACTTTGTAAGGGAGATCACCTTACTCACCGGCGCTGCTATTCCAGAGGTACGGAGAGTGTGGTCCATGTCTAAAGGATCCTTTGCTCCTGAACTGTCTATAGATTCCCAACAGCCTGATCAACCTTTGGTTGATGAAGTGGTTGAACTAATGCAATATTTGGTCAACCCCACTCTTCCTTTGGAAAGTGAAGCGATCGAATCGATGCAATCTTCGATCGATCCCATCAGTCCTTCGGAGACTAATGTGCCTGTCCCTGAAGTCTTTTGCATTACCAGTTCGGATATCTCTGAAAATGGGGACATTACATCAGTGCCGAGTGAACCCCTACCAAGCTCTGGGATCATTTCCTTTGATTGGAATAGTCTAACTAGGCCTCGCCTTCCTTCTACTACACCTTTCCAGATAAAGGTTAATATCGGCAACCATGTGGTTCATTGATGTGTTGTAGATCAAGGAGCCTCTGTTAGTATCTTATCCCCTTATGCTTGGAGAGATTTAGGTTTTCCTAACCATGTTCCAGCTATTAATTGGCCGTTGACTTTCGATAAAAGACCTAGTGAACCGTTGGGATTCATCCCTCAAGTACCCGTTACTTTGGGTGGAAAAACAGTCTTAGTTGATTTTATGGTTTTAAAGGACCCTATGTATTTTGATATGATCCTCGTGCGTGATTACGTATATACTATGCAGGTTGTGGTGTCTACGCTCTCTCGTGTGATGCATTTTCCTCACAATGAAAGCATTGTCACCATCGATCAGCTTACATTTGTCGATCCCTCTTATTACCCAACTATAGACTAGGTATGTACCCCGTCCGTAGGCACTACTATGTCAAAATCAAATTATGTGGCATATTGTTCCTTGAGTCCAATTGCTACTGAGAATAAGCCTCTGAATTCATGCTTACCTTCTCGGGACTGGGTCCCGGCAATTGACTAGGTGATGACTCCATCTGAATGTTTAGATATGTGTTCCATTTGCGATAATATACTTACCTCTGATGAAGTTTTCCTAGAGTCTATAATACAGTCTGCCATTCATTTGGACATTGATCCACCTACGAGCAGTCTTCCACCTTCACTTCGAGCTCGTTAAAAACAGTAAGGAAGTTACGAGCATTCTTCCACCTTTTCTTTGAGCTCGTTAAAAACAGTAAGGAAGTTACGAGTATTCTTCCACCTTTTCTTTGAGATCATTAAAAACAATAAGGAAGCTATGAGCATTCTTCCATCTCTCCTTTGAGCTCATTAAAAACAGTAAGGAGGTCACGAGTTTACTTTTTTGGGCTCGTTAAAATTTTACGAAAAAGATTTTTATGGAGTTCTCTCTAAGCTCTTGTTAGACTCTTTAAATATGACAAGATTGCCGAGCAGACTTGTCCTCTTCAAGCTTGTTAAAGGAATTGAAGGCCCATCTGCTTAAGTATAAGTTTAACCCTTTTCCGGACTTTTGCGGATTACTTACGAAAAAATGAATACTCTAGTCATCCGTGGCTAGAAGAGTTTTTGTTCCATTGTTTTACACTTTTTTGGGGGAGGAGACTAACTTTACGAAAAAGGACCTTCCAGAGCTCTCTTTAGGGTTTTCAGGGTCTCTAAACATGAAAACACCAAGCGAGCATTCACCTACTCAGGCTCGATGTGAAATCCATGAGAAGGTATATAGAGGATTGTTTAAGTTTCTCAGACTCTATAAACAGGAAAACATCGGCGAGCATATATCAACCCGGGCTCGATATTAAAATCCATGGGGGGGGTGTATGGAGGATTATTTAAGTTTTTCTGACTCCTTAAACAAGAAAACACTGGCGAGCAAGAACAGATCTCGGCTCGATATTAAAATCTAGAGATCAGTACTACAGAGTATTCTTCTATCTCTTCTTCGAACTCTATAAACAATGAAGAAAGTCCCGAGTCTTCCTCCCATGGGCTCATTAAACTCTTTACATGGTTGGATCTATTGATTTTTCATTCTTTCTTGGACTCATTAAAAAAACAAGAAAGGTATTCTTTTATCTAAAATAAATAAGGGATAAGAAGGGTATATCACATCTTTTCAATTTCAAAGGCAGTTAAGTCAGTCCTATCCTTGAACACAACACCTATTTGAGTCCATCATTTCAGTTGGGCTTTGGTTTTTGACCTTAGGGTGAACCTGATCTCCGATTTGTTTACTCCCCCGATTGGTTATTCTTCCAACCATATGGAGGGTTTGCTAATGTCTCCTACATTGTAGGCTTATATCACTTCCCCATCATGTTGAAAACTGCCTAAGTCACTTTGTGTCGTGCTTACTGTTCAAGGATACAGCCTGTGTCGGCCATTCTGCAGTTCACCTTGACCTCATGTGTCGGCCATCCTGGTGTCAGTTTGTTTCATTTTGTTACATGTCCTACTCCATATTAGCTCATACCATTTGAGTGTTCCTCGTGTTGGATGATGGAGGATGCTTTAAGGCCTCCCTTCCAGCAGACTTCTTCCCATCGACATCAACTCATTTTTCTCTAGGAATGAAGTTTAGAGTTTCGATTAGTACCTTGGGGATTGCAGTCACCAGTGGAAATTTACCTCACTGTTGAATTATGAGAATACATCAATGTCTATTATTTCACAGGTTCCTCAAGTGTTCGACGTCAAGTCCACTTATTCACACTTGTTGGATCGTACTAGGTACCTTGGGCCGCATTATCATTATCGGTGGAAGCTCTCGCATTTGTTAACGGTACACATCAAGGATTGGTAATCAAACGATTCCCCCCATGTTCGACTTCATCTCATTTATTCACATGGTTAGGGTTTGTACCTTGGGTTGTTTGGATGAAGACCTTGGGATTTTGATAGCATTACCTCATTATGTTATCACCCAAGTTGCACAAGACTAAGCCTCACTCATTTTGGCTCTCCATGAGACATAGATCCAGTTTGTTGTTATGGCTATGATCTCTGATTCTGACATGGATCCACGCTTGTATTTCAGTGGCCATGCTATATATACATCTCCAAGTTATGTATCGGAGATCATGTTGTATCATGCTACACATATATTTGATGTCAAGATTAAAATTGCTCGCTAACCTTGATCATTATTTTAGGTACTTTTGTGACTTGGCTTTGTGGTTTCTTGCTCCTCCTCTGACTTGGAATTATAATGTATTTTGGCCATCGTTTCCCTTTGACCTCACACATTAGGGGGCATCTGTTATAGGTCAAATCTTCACTTCCGCATCTGTGATCACATTTAGCTATTGATCACACAAAAGGGCAACTTGGATTGAAGAGCTAGATTGACCTAGGTGATGCATGGACTTGACTTACCCCTCTGTAGCTGACAAAACCCTGTTTTATTTGACATTTTGACATGTTCCCTACTCTTTGTATAGCAAACTAGGTGCACATCAGGACATGTGCACTACTCTACAAGCATGAAAGGCGCGCACACCAGCTAGTATGCCCTGCTTTGCCTTAAGGAAAGTAGTGCACACTTCAGAAAAAGTTGTAAACGCTGGTTGTAAAGCACTGAAGTTGCATATTGTGCGCTACTATATATTGAGAAAACTCCCGCACATCTTAAGATGAAATTAAAAAATATATTAGTTTGATGAATTGGGATTAGTTCAAGTTGGTTTGCAACTTCCCCAACCTCCCAATCAAACTACCTCTCGATCCAAACTACCTACCTTGTCCCATAAATACAAGGGGGATGCATGAGAGAGACTAGAGTAAAAGGAGACAAAAACTAGTTAGACTCAATTAGAGAACTAGGAGGAGAAAACTATGCATTAAGGGTTGTTATGCTGGAGGAATTCCAAAGTTAGTGTGAAGAGCAGGAGCCCAGAATCCAGTTGCACAAGCACTCTGAATGATCAGGTATAATTGTACTGGTTATTCACTTTTGACAATAAAGGTTGAAATACCCTTCCTATCCCAATCAAATGTCTAATGGATTGCATATTTTTTTGGATTAAATGCTTCATTGTATTTGATGTCTAAATTGCATTTCAATTTCATCATTGTTATATCAGTCAAGATATGCTAAGGAAGGTATCTTTTGTATTGCAGGTTCACCAAACGAAAGATCAAGTGAAGGATCGATCGAAGGAGCAAGCGAAAGCTAGGATCGAACGTCGTTAATAAGGTATGCCTTCAAGAATCTTGATCTCTTTCCTTTTGTAGAAGCCTATGTGATATGATCAATGTATTTACCTGTCACCCCAGAAGTTGGTAGTGTCCCTCTCCTCGCTGTAAGGTAGAAATCCTAAACAACACTTCTCTTGCAAAAGATTCTACACAAGGGTAGGGTTGAGAGGGTATTACCTCTTTCAAATTTAATCTATAATTCTATAATACTCAATTGTTTATCCTTATTGGATACCTTTTCACTTCATGCCTGTTTCTCAATCCTTCTCATTGTACCTTGTAGTTCGATCCTTTCCACTTCGAAGGTGGTAAGTGGTTTCAGGCTCATGAGAAGCTAGATTTCAGAATATTCTTTTGGGAGCCTGAACGCTTATGGAGGTGCCATGTGTCGGAGACAGTTTCTATCCAGGCTCATGCATTTTAGATAATGATCGAGCACCTTCATGGGCCTAAAATCCCAAGGGTCGTTGATTTGATCAAAAGCAATTTGGGTCGTTGAGAACTTGCGTCCGTGTGTCTACCACTAAAATTATAACTTTTGACAATCCATATTTTTTGGTGGTGTCTCCTTGGAATCCTTGAGACATGTTGATAAGTCTTGATACTGGTGTGATGGGACAGTGATCCTTTGGGGAGACCTAGAATGCATGTTTCATTCCTTGGAGTCCCAATGCGAAGGATCCCTAGTCGGTGTATGCTAGAGAATTGAAAGAGAACTAGAGGAAACCCAAGGGACTATTTAATAAGAGAAGAGAGTTTCCCCTTGTGTTGTGCATTTTGATGGGGGATTACTACAAAGGATTGGGACATATGTGGATGTGGTTTCCACACTAGGAGGTTGCATGAGGGATTGGGTATAGAGGGTTCCTTGAGTAGCCTGGGAGTGGCTGGGCTAAGTGGAGAGTGGCATAGCACATCACCCTTATTGATTGATAGACTCAGATCATGGGTGGCCTCTTATATAGAGAGATTACATATAGTAGATATCCTATGACTGGGACGAACATCAAACTCTTGTAGTAGTTTGGAACATCTATTAAGATAAGTTTTATCATAATGTGAATGCTTTGTGTTTTAATTAGGATTTCCATGTTTTTTTTTATGAATGTGTTTAGTTACTATCTCTGAGTGAGATTGTGTACATGGTTTACATGGCATCTATTTGGCTACATTCATGTAGATATTGCGTTCTTAGTTAAATCATAATTTTATTATTATTGGGTGACCATGATTTTAATGTAATTCTATTGTGTAATTATCAATGTTATTCTATGGTACTATCTTGTCTACATGGAATGTTATAATTGTGATTGGGTTTCCAGAATGGAGTTAAATGTAACAGATAACTAATAAGATTAACAAGTTCAATTAATAGATTGGTATTGAAGCTTATGTTCAGTTATTTTCTATTTCAATGATTCAGTTTCAGATATTAGACCTTCAAATTCAGTTTTTAGAGATGAATGTTTAGTTGTTGGTGTTGTTGGAGTTCCTCGTCATCCCAAAGGTGTTATCAAGGTTTTTGGGGACATCACACATAATGGATTTAATTTCTTGTGTTAAAGACATGGGATCATTACCCTTCAACTCTTGAATGAATAGGTTCAACAGCAACTGAATAATCTCCAATTCTGTATTTGAGTCATACAAATCCTTCAATTCCTTCAAAGCACCATACAAATCTATAATATAATGATATGGTGAATCACCTCTTCACTTATTGTATTAGAAATCAAATCCTAGTATTTGTTGTCTACATTCTTCCCTATTGAATTTTGTTTCTTTGTTATAGGCTCTATGGGTTCAATGCCATTCTCTCCTTTGCAAATGCCATCCCACATATCATTAAAAAACATAATATGCTTGATCTTCCTTGACCATTTTGGATAGTTATATTTTCCACTAAGTACCACACCGACAATAAAGACAAGGGAATGCATCTTTTATAGGAAAAATCACTTCAATCTATACTTGAACTACAAATTGCAAGTAACTCAAATCGCAAATTGTGTTCAACCAATCATATAGTTATGTATTATTAAAGGTAATATGGTCAACCATATTTATTCAATTGCTAAGAAACCTCCCCTATTTAAGATAAGTGACATGAAAACTTGATAATCCCAACAAAGCCTCTATCAGAATAATATCTTCGATCAAAGAAGAACAAATGTTGAGTAGTGAATTGGAGACTTCACTAGCATCCTTAAAGGTGCAAACAATAAAAAAATGTTTACAATAAGGAAATCATATATTTGTGTGTCCCACCTAAAGTCATTGAGATATGGAGTGTGACCGCATCCACAAATGGATGGATGTGATGTGTTGGCATCCCAACGTGGAAGTCTCCTTTCCTCCTATCCACTAGCTATAGGAATTCACACATTGCCATAATTTGGAGCAACAATAGGACCAACAATATGATCATCTTGGTGGTAGTTTGATTATGACGATCTTGTATAAATTATATTCTATATATTAATAGGATATCCTATGTCGATTTCACTTCCATTTAGGTATGTATAGATACCACGAAATGATACAATGCCCATGTAAACTTGCAGGAGGTGATAACATGCACATGTGAACTTGGAATAATACCATGCATAGGTGAATATGCACACATAGGTGAAATCGCAATAGGTGATACCACACACAAGTGAGAAAACATAAAGGTATGAATGATATGTTTTAGGTTTTATGATAGTCTAAACAATACACTAGAAAATGAGTACTAAATGTGTGGGTTTGAGGAGGGATACAGTAATGTCTAACTGGTAGGGAAGGCAATATGTAGGTTTAAAGAGAACTTGAGGAGACAAAAATGCAGGTTTGAAGTGACAGTGTGAAGAGGATATAGTATGCAACATGCAGAGGTAGTAGGCTGAGAGGGTATAGGATAGAGCAACATCAAGGAAATCATGGAGTTATGAAACATAAAGGCTTTGATACCACTAATAAGCATGGATAACTCCAATGCTTGGATGATTTGTATTGAGTGTGAAAATTGTATATATACATGAGGATTTGACCTTTGGTTTCATTTTCCAAGAGGTTGATTCTTATTCTCCTATCCCTTTTCATATTTCCCAGTAATAATTACATTGTAACCATATTCCCTAGGATCAAGTTTCCAACAAAATTCAATGTCTCTTGGATTCATATTTGAGAATACCTCTAGTATATTATTGCAAATTAACCTTTAAATATATGAGAAATCTCTTTGAAGATGACAAAACCTATCACAACTAAGTTGTCAAACTCGCAGCAAGGACAACAATCATTGGCCGCTATTTGCAAATGGAAGTTCACTCATCATTGTTATTCAATAAAAACTATGCCACCTAAAATAACCTATTGGTGGTGAATAATGGTGCCGCATTTCACTCCTTGAGTGATGGATTACTCCAATACCAAATCTATGACAAAGATATTTAAATTTTTCCATTTCATTGTAAACTTTATTAATATTTAAAAATATTTAAAAAATACACCAATAAAATAAAAATAATTAAGTTTTATATTTGAAGTATCGAGTGGCTTTCACAGTCCAATGTAAGATATATCATTTTTGGGATTATCTACGTAGTGTTAGTCATTAATCTATGACCCATATCCCATGAGTATAGTTGCAACTGACCAATTTCTCATGGTTTTTGAATAATCCACTTAGCACTCATTGCATCGGTTGATACTCACATGGGTGAATAAGTGGGATTGATACTAGAGAAATGAATCACATAGACTCAATCATCACCTTTGGAACTTTCACCTGGTTACTAGGAATTCTTGGTAGGTCACTCATCCCAAGAATCCTCTAGCTCAACTTTGTTGTCAAACTAGTAGGGAGGACAACCATCACTAGCTGCTATTTGCAAATGAAATTTGACTTGTCACCATTAATCAAGAAAAACCATGCCACCTAAAATAACCTGCTAGTGGTCAGTAAAGGTGCAACATTCCACTCCTTCATAAAGGGATTACTCCAAGATGAAATCTATGACAGATATTTGAACTTTTCTATTTCCATTTAAAATGTATTAATATTTAAAAATATTATAAAAATACACCAATAAAATAAAAATAATTAAGTTTTATATTTTAAGTATTGATGGGATTTTGCAATCCAGCATACAATATATCATTTTTGGGATTATCTACATAGTGTAAATCCAACATACGATATATCATTTTGGGATTATCTACATAGTGTTAGTCATTAATCTATTATCCATATCCCGTGACTATAGATACAACTGACCAATTTATCATGTGTCTTAATAGGCCACTTCGCACTCATTCCATTAGGTGACGCTCACATGGGTGAAGACGTGATATTGAGACTAGCGAAATGAATAGCAAAGCATCAATCATAACCTCTTAGGTGTGAACCCGGTAACTAGGACTTACAGGGAGGTCAAACATCCCAAGACTCCTCTAGCTCAAGCTCGCTTATCTATGTATTTTTCCCCACAATAAAGCCCACTTATCTTGATACCCCATTTTCAAAACCTAATTAGAAAGTATTGATCCTTATGAACTATTAAGTTATGACTCCCTTGACTCTTTTTATTTTAATTATTGAGGGGATTTCCTAGTCCAACATATGACATACCATTTTTGGGATTATTTATGTAGTTTAAGTCACTAATTTATGACCCATATCCCATGAGTATAACTGCAACTGGCCAATTTCTCATGGTTTTTTAAAAGTCCACTTAGCACTCATTACATCAGGTGATGCTCACATGGGTGTACACGTGGGATTGATACTAGTGAAATGAATCACATAGCATCAATCATTACCTCCAGGGATTCCATAGCTAACCATAACTATTAGAATATTAAAAACCCACTTTAGACTTAGGATATAAAGTATTAATCATTCTGATACTTTCCTAGGTGTTTGACTAGGTAGATTGGCCACATATTGCCTCTTTTGGCTCACACTTGCCATAATTATCCACAATAGTGCACTTAGAAATATTCTAGATAAGATGATGTTGCTCTTATGACTGTCCTAAATTAGTAAGAGTGTTTTCTTACCTTTACACAGTTTTGTCCTGCTTTTTCTGCTTTTTAGTGGATAAGGATAAAGCTAGGTGCTTTTATGGACTTGCCGAGATGTCTTATTTTTGGACAAATCATCCTCCCTATTTTTCTCACCAAAATCCATCATCACATTCCCTTTTCAAGACTCATTAGCTTCCATACCTGATTTAGCCAATTCATGAGGTCCTTGACAAATTTGGAAAGTGATTTTGGCACCTTGGGGGGGGGGGGGGGGTTCTTTCAGTAAGACTACCTTTTGTGAGATTTTTGAATTGCCTTTGGTGCATTCAATTTTCTCTCTTGAGATGTATTATTTATTGTACTCTTATTGTTCAATAATATCAACATGGAATTTTATCCAATTGAGTTTCTTTTTCTCATGTGTTTTGCTCAAATTTTATTCCTTCTCTGCATTCTTGCAAAACTAATTGTGAGGTTTCTTCAGTGAACTAGATTTAGGTAGTGAAAAATTATCACATGGTATCAAAGCCATAGAATTTATTACATGGTATCAAATCCGTGTGCTTACTGAATTTCCTCCGGAGTTTTTTTGCAGGTACAACAACTTCATGGATTTGAAATCAGTTCCTTCTCTTATTCCATTCACTTATGCTGAGTGGAAGCCAAAGATGGTTGCATCTTTGAAGAGACAATGTATCTATGATGTGTCTATTGGTGTTGTGAGTGAACCATATTCCTTTAAAGAGAAGAATGAATGTTTGAATGATTGTGACAAATCATTCAAAGTTATGTGTCTGGAAATGTCTTCAGATATGGACTACCTCATTGCTTCTGTAGACTATCCTTCTGAGTTATGGTCCAACTTAGATAGGGCTCTAGATAAGTAGAAAATTGGTGTTTGGAGTGAACCTATCGACACCTCCTCATGTGTTCTCCCTGCTGATGTCTCAGCATCAACTCTCTCTGAAGAATTTGTTCAAAGAAAAGAAGAAGAAATTGCAATACATACAGTTATTGAAGATGAAGACTTCCATTTCTCTCTCATGTTCTCCTATGGGTCTTCTACTTTGAGTTCTGAGCAAGATTATCAAGTTCAAGCTCTAGAAGATAAAGAGGATTTCAATTCCTCTCTTTCACATGAGTCTATTGGTGTGAAGAATGGCGATCTACTAAAATTTTTGGAAGATAGATCAAATTTGGGATTGATGCATTAACCCTCATTGATTACATGCTTCCTATGTACTTCTACTTGATTGCTAGCACCAGTTCTCAGAGTTGCACTGAATATGGAGGACACTACCATTCACTTGGGTTCAAGTATCAGGAATATTTTTCTGATTTTGATTCTGATATCACCCTTGTTGGTTCAAAGGAGATCTCAAGGAACCATCTACTTAATCTTGGACCTGATTACAAGTCTACTACTTTGGAGTTGATGTTTCATGTTTCTACAATTGGTCTTGATCCGATCATGAAGTCAAGGGACCATCTATCAATTCTTGGAGCCGACTTAACTTCCACATATCAGAAGTTCAAGTTTCAAGAGAAATCAGATCTGATTGGGGATGATCTTGCCTCATGTGGTTCGAAATTAAAGTTCTAGAATGGTTTGCATATTCATGGATTTGTTTTGAACAAGTTTGGTTCAAAGATCAAGTTCAAAGAGCTTCTAGATTCACTTGCATCCACTAATGGAGAATTCAAGGACATGTTTTTAGAGCATGATCCACTTCTTCCCAAGAGGAATATACCTCCAGAATTATAATCAAATTCACACCTACTTGAGTTTGGAGCAGCATTAAGTTTTGGTGTGCACATGTCCATTTTTGAGGGAGGGTTTTGTTCCCATGAGGTTTTCCATGTTTCCTTAGTTTACATGGACATATAATAATTGCAATGGGGTGACCATAAGCCTTGTTTCTTTGGCCCTAATCATATTTTACTCACTCTAATTTGGGCTTAAAGGGGGTGTTAGAATATTAAAAACCCACTTTAGACTCAGGATATAAAGTATTAATCATTTTGATACTTTCCTGGGTGTTTGACTAGGTAGATTGGCCACATGTTGTGTCTTTTGGCCCACACTTTGTATCATAATCCACAGGAGTGCACTTAGAAATATTCTGGATAATATTCTACTAATTTTATGACTATCTTGAATTAGTAAGATCGCTTTCATGCCTTTACATAGTTTTTTCTTGCTTTTTCTGCTTTTCAGTGGATAAGGATAAAGCTTGGTGCTTTTATGGACTTGACAAGTTGTATTCTTTTTGTCCAACTCATCCTCCATATTTTTGACACCAAAATCATCATCACATTCCTTTTTCATCACTCATTATATGCAATACCTGATTTATCCAATCTGTGAGGTCCTTGACAAATTTGGAAAGTGATTTTGCCACCTTGGGGGGTTTTTTGCTTTTAGTAAGCATGCCTTTTGAGAGATTTTAGAATTTACTTTAGTTCATTCGATTTTCTCTCTTGAGTTGTATTATTTATTGCACTCTTATTGTTCAATAATATGAAGATGGAATTTTATCCAATTGAGTTTCTTTTTCTCACATGTTCTTCTCAAATTTTCTTCCTTCTCTGCATTCTTGCAAGACTAATTGTGAGGTTTCTTCAATGAACTAGATTTAGGAAGTTCCAAATTCTCACATGGTATTAGAGCCATAGAATTTATTACAAGGACTTCTCGATTCACCACTCATCCCAATATTCCTTTGGCTCACGCATGCTTAATTGTGGAGTTTTCCCCACATTCAAGGGAACTTAGATTTCTAGCCTATTTGCAAAGCCTTAGTAACTATTGGGTCTTATGAACTATTGAATTAGATATCCATTGAATTTTTTTATTACACCAATAGGTGTAAGAATAACACCTATTGGTTTTATTCTATTCACTTTTTTCTCGGGATGGAGGCCGATCTCCATGAACTTTAGATTCGTAGAGATTCTTCATCTTCGTTTTTACTGCTTCTTTTTACTGTGGGCCTGGGTTTTTACTATTGGTTTTTACCAGGCAGCTGCTCACTAGGTGTAGTTGTTGATTTGGGTTCACAAAACAACATGGTAGGGAAGTTCCCTCACACTTCTTCTTTCTCTCTTGGAGTGTTTCATGTTCCTTGTGATATGTCATGAAATTTAGTGCTTCTCGACTTCCCTAGTTTTGGCAGAAAAAAATGTGAAGAAAAGTGAGGGTAATTAGACTAAGATGTCATCACTGGAAAGCTATGGAAAATGACAGAGATAGGGTGTAATCATTAATTAAATTTGAATTTCCAAGTCTTGTCCTTGATAATAGGTTGGGTGGAGGAATTAAAATTATGACATTTTTTTGTAGCACAAGCAACCTCCCATGCCACCCCTGATCACTTGACTTCAAAAACAATAAATTAGGAGCATGCCTCATTAAGCCACCTCCTCATTGATAGATTTTTTTTCCTTTATCGTTGGGTTAAAGAACATATGAACTAATATGTACGATGGGGGTTGACATTTTACATCCCTCATAACTACCATATTAACATAATATTTGTATCCCACTATCATTCCTTATCGGCGTTCAAGTGTACTATAAGTCATTAATTTATAATCCATATCCCATGAATATATCCACCATTGATCAATTTCTCATGGGTTTTATAATCAAACTTAAAAAATAAGTAAAGAATATGTATGTAAAATTTTATCTACCTAACACCACTAAAAAACGTTTTGCAAGTACTTTGCTCAATAGGGACAATCAACGCATTATAAAAACCCAATTTGGGATGTGCATTATATAAAATCCAAAATATATTTTTGTGTGGTTTAGAATGTGTAGAGTTTTGTGAATACTACGTAAGTATACTTGGCACTTTTCCATTTTTATATTTTAACTTTTGCAGTGTAAAAATACCACAAAACCAATTTTACAAGACTTTCCCAAATAAAAAGTGTTTAATAGGACCATATTGTGTTTAAAAGAGGTGAGTAGCTGGCAAATAATTGATATTTAAGCACTAATCCTATATTTTTGTAACCTACATTTTAATATCATATTCACTGCATAATGCTTGAGCACCAAAATGCAAAGCCATGAAGGTAGAGTGGGCATGAAGGTGTGAATTACAAGAGTAGGAGGCTACATCAAATCATAAATAACTTCAATGCTGGGATGATTTGTATTGAGCATCAAAATTGTTGATGTATATGTAACTTCGGAATGTATTTCATATATGTATATTGTATTCCTATAGAGATGTTATTATTCCTCTATACGGAAGTGCTTGTATTCCTATAGAGATGTTATTATTCCTCTATACGGAAGTGTCGTCATTTATATTGTAAGTGTCATAACTTATACTTGATGGGTTATTAGACCACCTTGTTGGGGTCGGCCCTGTATAATTCATGTGGGTCAAAGGGTTATTAGACCACCCTATTGGGGGTCGGCCCAGTCAGCATTATGTTATGTGGTTAAGTTAAGGCCAACCTAGTAAATGTTATTAGGCAAGTCAAGTCAAGTATAAATAGAGTGCGGGAGGCACTCTATTTGATCACTCACTTCTCACTCATGCACTCATGAAAGAGTGGCACACTTGTGGAGGAGGAGGAAGATGCTGTTAGGAGTCTATCTCTTATGCTTGGGTTGTATCAATGCTCTATCTATCTCTGAGGAAGTTATTGGGGTTTTTCACCTTTATGGTTTTCCCCAAGTAAACTCTGTGTCTCTTGTGTGCTTGCATTATTGTGTCCATGATTGATATGCTGTAGATATGTTGTACATGTTATTCTCTCAGTTAAGATCCTAGATTAGATTGAATTAAATTCTGAAAAATTAACATGGTATCAGAGCTAGCCTGAAAGAAGGCATGGTATGGCATGTATGACACTTGTTGCACTTGCGATGCTTGGGATTGATATAGCAAAAACGAGTCATCGTAGCACTTTCGCTATAAATACATTTTTGCAAAGTTTTTGGATCTGAAACTTTTACAGGTCGAATATCAGATCTCCATGTACCTTGTATCCAAGGGACAACTTCTAATGCGTTGTACTTTGTGTTTTATGATCCTTACAATACAGGGTTTCTGTCTCTTCCAGATCTGAGTCATAAACAGGTGACCTTGGAAAAAAGGTCATAACTTGGGCTAGGAAGCTCCAAATGAAATTTAGTAAAAATTTATAGGTAGTGCACGGACTTTACTTTCTCACGTAACGTTTTCAGAGGCCAAAACTGAACCAATGACACGTGGCATGCTGAACGATTTCGCTCTCCTTTTTTATCCCATAAACAGGTCACGTTGCGACACTTGGCATAACTCTCTCTCAGAGAATCCATTTGAGGTCAGACCTATGGGGTTGGAAAGACGACAAATCAAGATATCATAGGAAAAGTTTTCAAACCCTGGGGATCTAAAAGTTTGAAGTTACACCAGAAACAATCAGGTACATATTTTTGTCAAAACAGAATTATTTTTTAGCACCTTCATTCATGGCTTCTGGAATTTAGGGTTTTGGAGAAAGTTGGAATTTTTGTAATCGGAGAGTACAGCTGAATGCTACTCATAAAAATTGAAATTTAGAGATCAATATCAGAATTTTTGGTTGGGCAGAAGGCCGGGCTTGATCAAACCCTAGTTCGAGGTCATGTCCAATGAATCCGGAAGTTTCAAAGGCAAATTTGAAGGGTGAAACTTTGCAGTTTTCAAATTCTGAGTACACTAGCTTTATCAATTCATCAAGGCGCATATTTCTCTCCTTTCGGAAGTTTGAAATTCAAAGTTTTAATTTTTAGGGTTTCTCTGACAAACCTTAATCCAGCTCCAGATCCAGTTCCGACAAATCAAGTGGATTGGGTTAATCCTAGAAGAGAATGGATTGGTCACCTGCACAAGTGAAGAAGTTCCTGTTTCAGAGGTAGATGAGGCTAAGGCCTTACATAAGAAGATTACAAGCAATCTCAATAGGTATGTTTCGAGATTTGTTCATGATTAAGTTTATGGTATGTTTGTCTTCATGTTATTATGGTTAGTACAATCTTTATTAAATTTAGACTTGTCATATCACCTTAATAAAATTATGAATGCATGATAGAAGATATTCATTGATTAGGGTGTTGACACTTATGATTGTACTAATGCATTATGGTGTTGTATGAGGTTTATGTTGTCCGCTAACATGAAAGGTACACCAAGAAAGACAAATCATGTTCTCGTCCAAGAACATATGATCATGGTGACATGAAGACAAAGATTCATCCATTGTCATGGATCACTTAGAAGATCTATTTACGAGGTATGTATAACTTGGTTCTATAATGGTTAACCTATGAGATATGTAGCTTACTAGCACAATTCATTGAAGAGAACAAGAGGACATCATGTGGGTATGTTAGACATAGCTAGCTAACATACTAATCCAGGTATGTTTTTCCTATATCAAGTTAGAATACTACCTTGTGATAGGATCTCTTATATAAGTATACATGGCATGATTGATAATGATTATTCATAGGTTTGAATAAACATGGGTGTATGCATATTATGTTTCTTAGCTTAATTGATGATATGACTAACCAGAAGAGTCATGAAAGTATAGGTTTGAGTAATCAGGGGTTTAGGCATATTATGTTTCTTACTTTAATTTATGATATGACTAACCATAAGAGTCCTTGAATACTAATGCTTATTATTTTTGTTTGAAATGATCATGACTATACATGCTTAAGATTATTGTGTTTTGATAGTATTGAGAATATACTAATAAATGTATGATTATGTATGAGATCTCGAGGATATCACAATAATGATACTTGTAAGCATGCATAGTGATTGAGGATGGATATAAGTTCAAGAATAGGTAATCCAGGAAGCAAAGATCAAGAGGGAGCACACTCCAATTGTTCCTGCAAGGAAGCAAAGATCAAGAGGGAGCGCACTTCAGTAGCTTCTGCAAGGATGCACATATTCAGAGGGAGATGACCACTTCTCATCAGAATGGAGTTACAAAAAGGAAGCAAAGACTGAGAGGGAGTCAACCCAACAAACAAACAAAGATAAGTATTTGAATTATCATTTCTTGCATATTTGATTGTTTAAATAATAATGTTCAATAATGTATATACTGATGTTCCTAGAATTAGGTTGTGTATTATGCATATTAGAATAGTTGTATTGATGAATAGTATACTACTAATATACATGGGTAAGTGGCCTATGGCACTGTACAACATTCCATTGCTACTTATATAGAATGAAACCTCTTTGCTGACATGTTGGGAGTTGTGCACACTCTTAACAATGTCCTAGTAGAGATTGGAAAGCATATAGAAAGTTACGGGATATGGATAAATGTTGTATTGAAGCATTGGCTAAGATAATTGCATGATTGTATGACATATTTCTTTATATGTAAGAATTTGTTCTGAAAACTATGAGATGTTTCTAATCATGCAATTTAACTTGTTTTGTAGGAAAGATCGTATACGGGCACCTACAAAAGAAGGACTACAACATTTGGTCCAGCAACAAATCTATCTATTGAATATATTGAAGATCCCAGGATCTGGGAAGAATGCCACAATCGAGGAATACCAGTCGATCATAAAGATGTTTGGAATGCAGTCCCAAGACCTAAAGGGAAGTCTGTCATGACTTCCATGTGGATCTATAAAGATCAAGTATGCTGCAGATAGTAGCATAGAGACTTTTTCTCTTGTATCCAAATCCACTTCCATCAGATCAGTACTTGCTCTGGCTGCATTGATGAAGTGGAAGATACACCAGATGAATTTCAAGACAGCTTTCTTGAATGGTGTAGTTGAAGACGAAGTGTATGTGGAGCAGCCACTTGGTTCTAAGACACATGACAGGGAGTCATATATGTGCAGAACTTGGTATGGTAGGATAGACATCTTTCTATCCAGTTTGGGCTTTACCAAGAGTAAAGCGGATTCCAACCTTCACTACAAGGTTGAGGAAGGAAATCCAGTGATACTAATTTTGTATGTGGATGACCTATTTATTATAGGTGAAGATAGATTGATTTCCAACACGTAGCGGAAGCTTGCTGCCAAGTTCGAGATGAAGAACTTGGAGATGATGCACTATTTGTTTTGGCATGGAGGTGTGGCAGAGTGCAAATGGAATCTTCCTTGGGCAAGGGAAGTATGCAATAGAGATTCTGAAAAGGTTTGGGATGATGGACTGCAAGGACATGGTCACACCTATGGCATAGAACCTGAAGCTTCTGTGTGATGCTTCATCTAAGCTGGTTGATGTCACTATGTATCGTCAGATGATTGGGTCCTTGATGTACTTGATGAACACAAGACCAGATATTTGCTTTGCGATTAACACATTGAGTCAATTCCTGACAGATCCCAGAGGTGTTCACCTAGTTGCTGTAAAGCATATTCTGAGGTACCTGAAGGGTACAGTTGACTATGGGCTCAAGTATGATGCGAATCAAAAGTTTAACCTACAGGGTTATGTTGATTCAGATTAGGCAGGTAGTGCTACAGATATGAAGAGCACTTCTGGGTGCTGCTTCAGTATGGGATCAGGTGTGATCTCTTGGTTTAGCAGGAAGGAGTCTTGCGTAGCACTAAGTATAGCCGAAGCCGAGTATGTTGCGATGGATGAGCAGGTTGCAGATGTATTGACCAAGCCGTTGGCCAGAGTGCAATTTGAATACTTCAGAGAGAGGCTTGGTGCACTTTAGATCGAGGTCCCTTCCATAGGGAAGTGATGAGTCCGAAAGATGTAGATGCATATGAGATTTTCTAACATGGTTGATATGTTCTCCCATGGTCATGATGTAATTGCTGAGCCATTCTCACATGGTGCTATATGTGTTCTCCCATGGTGTAGATGTAAGGGATGAAGCCATTTTTTCACATGCTGGTAGATGTGTTCTCCCATGGTGAAAAAGTAAGGGCTAGAGCCTTCCCCGAATGGTGGTAGATGTGTTCTCCCATGTCTGTGGTGTAAGTGCTGGATGATGTGCATTTGGGCTGTGCTTCATGGACGATGAGATGATCTGAAGAGGACGATGCTATGATGATCAGGAGGATCATGGATGATAAGCATCAGGATGATGTTCTAGTTTCCGCTATGTATGATCAGTTGGATCATTTATGTATGTATGCATCATGTTGATGCTGGATATGATCAATTGGATCATTTATGTATGTATGCATCATGTTGGATGCTGGATATGATCAGTTGGATCATTTATGTATGTATGCATCATGTTGGATGCTGGATATGATCAGGTAGATTATGTATGTTGATGGATACATTGTGTGGATCATGTATCTTTGTATGATCAGGTAGATCATGTATGCTGATGGATACATTGTGTGGATCATGTATCTATGTATGTATCAGGTAGATACATTGTATATGTTGATATGTATCAGGTAGATACTTGGTATGCATCAGGTAGATGCATTGTATGATCAGGATAATCATGGATGACGAGCTTCTCCAGTTGACATGCATCAGGATGATGCAATGATGATGATCAGGATGATCATGTGTACATCAAGAAGATGTATGGAGAGTATCAGGTTGATACTCTGTGGTCGTGGACAGGTTGTGCAGATGAGCATGTCTAGGAGATCCTATAGGTCGGAGTTGTGTACCCGTAACAGCCTGGGATGCTCTTTCGAGACATTGCTCTGGGAGGACATATAATAGCACCCTGGGAGATCCTTCAAGTAGGAGTTGCGTACCCATAACATCCTGGGATGCTCTTTCAAGGTTTTGTCCTATGGCATGTAATTTTCTCCTGGGAGATCTGGACAGGATGAAAAAGGCCTCAGATGCTTCAGCCAAGTTTTTCCATGACCACATGTAATTTGCTCCTGGGAGATCTGGACAGGATGAAAAAGGCCTCAGATGCTTTAGCCAGGTTTTGTGGTGGACCACATGTAATTTTATCCTGGGAGATATGGACAAGATGAAAAAGGCCTCAGATGCTTCAGCCAGGTTTTGTGGTGAGATCACATGTAATGTGCTCTTGGGAGATCTGACAAGTAGATTTGTGTGCTCGTAACATCCTGGGATGCTTCATCCATGTTTTGTGATGGGTCACATGTAATGTGCTCCTAGGAGATCCGACAGGTAGAGCTGTGTGCTCGTAACAGCCTGGGATGCTACCACCAAGTTTTGTGATGCACGTAATAAGTCATGAGGTTTCCACAGTATGGCCAGTGATGATGAAGACCTGCAGGTGGTGGGCCTAGATCCAGTATGAAAAAGGACTGGCTCTGTAGAACTTCCTATGACGAGTAGATTCAGAGATTGATTGAGATAGCAATAGCAATGATGATGACGATGCATCGATGATGATGATCCAGAGAAGAAGACTTGTGCTAGAAGACCTGTGTCGAAAAATACCTTCCTAGTTAAGAGGGAGTGTTGATGTATATGTAACTTTGGAATGTATTTCATAAATGTATATTGTATTCATATAGAGATGTTATTATTCCTCTATACAGAAGTGTCGTCATTTATATTGTAAGTGTCGTAACTTATACTTGAAGGGTTATTAGACCACCCTATTGGCAGTCGGCCATGTGGGTTGAAGGGTTATTAGACCACCCTATTGGGGGTCAGCCCAATCAGCATTATGTTATGTGGTTAAGTTAAGGCTGACCTAGTAACGATTATTAGGCAAGTCAAGTCAAGTATAAATAGAGTGCGGGAGGCACTCTATTTGATCACTCACTTCTCACTCATGCACTCATGAGAGAGTGGCGCACTTGTGGAGGAGGAGGAAGCTTCTGCTAGGAGTCTATCTCTTATGCTTGGGTTGTATCATTGCTCTATCTATCTCTGAGGAAGTTATTGGGGTTTTTCACCTTTATGGTTTTCCCCAAGTAAACTCTGTGTCTCTTGTGTGCTTGCATTATTTTGTCCATGATTGATATGTTGTAGATATGCTGTACATGTTATTCTCTCAGTTAAGATCCTAGATCAGATTGAAGTAAATTCTGAAAAATTAACAAAAATTGTATAAATACATGAGGATTTGACCTTTGGTTTCATTTTTCGAGAGGTCAATTCTTATTCTCCTACGTTCTTTCATATTTTCCAATAATAATTAAACATTGTAAATGTAATCCCTAGGATTAGGTTTCCAAAAAAAGTCAATGTGCCTTGGAGTCAAAGATGAGATTACCTCTAGTATATTATTTCAATTTAACCTTTAAATCTATGACAAAGCTCTTCGAAGATGGAAAAACCTATCATAACATAGTTGTCAAACTCCCTGAGTGATGGCTTACTCCAAGACCAAATATATGACAAAGATATAATTTTGAACTTTCCTATTTCAATTTAAAATTTATTAATATTTAAAAATATTCTAAAAAAACACCAATAAAATAAAAAACAATTAAGTTTTAGATTTTAAGTATCAAGGGGATTTCGCAATCCAACATATGATATATCATTTATGGGATTATATATGTAGTGTAAGTCATTAATCTATGACCCATATCCCATGAGTAGCTGCAATTGACCAATTTCTCATGGTTTTTTAATAGTCCACTTAGCACTCATTGCATCATGTGATGCTCACATGGTTGAAGAAGTGGGATTGAGACTAGTGAAATGAATCACATAGCATCAACGATCACCTTCAGAGCTTGCACCCGATAACCAATATTTCCTTGGCGGTCCTTCATCCCAAGACTCCTTTGGCTCAACTTAGTAATCAAAATCACATCAAGGAAAACCATCACTAATTTCCATTCACAATTGTAAGTTGACTCGTCACCATTAATCAAGAAAAAGTACGCCACCTAAATAACCTACTGGTGGTTTGTAAAGGTGCAAACATCCACTCCTTGAGTGAGGGATTAAACTCCAAGACCAAATGTATGATAGAATTTGAACTTTCCCATTTCAATTTAAAATTTATTAATATTTAAAATTATTACAAAAATACACTAATAAAATAAAAATAATTAAGTTTTATTGTTTAAGTATTTAGGAGCTTCTGCAATCCAACATATGATATATCATTTTTGGGATTATCTACGAAATGAATAGAATCACCTCTTCACTTAACTATGGATTTTTTCCCACAATCAATCCCACTTAGCTCGGTACCCCATTTGCAAAACCTTAGCAAGTTTTGTGCCTTACGAACTACTAAGCTAGATCTCCCTTGACTCTTTTTTATTTTAAATATTGAGGGGATTTCATAGTCCAACATATGATATATCATTTTTGTTATTATGTACCTAGTGTAAGTCGTTAATTTATGACCCATATCCCACTAGTCTAGCCGCAATTGACCAATTTCTCATGATTTTTGGAAAGTCCATATAGCACTCATAACATCCAGTGATGCTCACAAGGGTGAAGAAGTGGGATTGATACTAGCGAAATGAGTCGCATAGAATCAATCATCACCTCTGGGGAAGTCACTCATCCCAAGACTCCTCTAGCTCAAGTGCGCTTAAGTGTGGATTTTCCCCCACAATCAATCCCACTAAGCCTGCTACCGCATTTTCAAAACCATAGCAAGTATCATATCTTACAAACTATTACGTTAGAGCTCCCTTGAGTATTTTTATTTCAAGTATTTAGGGGCTTTCACAGTCCAACATATGATATATCATTTTTGGGATTATTTGCTTAGTGTAAGTCATTAATCTATGACCCATATCCCATGAGTATAGTTGCAATCGACCAATTTCTTATGGTTTTTAGATAGTCCACTTAGCACTCATTGTACCACGTGATGCTCCCATGGGTGAAGAAGTGGGATAGAGACTAGCGAAATGAATAGTCAATCATCACCTCCGAGGCTTACATGTGGTAACAAGACTTCATGAGAGGCCACCCATCCTAAGAGTCTTCTCTTTTGCCTCGGACCCTCAAGCAAAATAATTTGTGGAGTTTTCCCAAAAATCAAGACAATAGGTGTTATTGTCTCCAATTTTGACCTTGGATGGAGGTCTATCTCCATAAATTCTAGATTTGCTAAGATTCTTCATTGTCATTTTTACAATTACTATGGATGTGGCTTTTACTATAGAGTTGAGTTTTAGTAGGTTGCTTCTCAACAGTTGTAACTGCTCATTTGGGTGCACAAGCGAGCATGGATGAAAATCTCCCTCTCACTTTCGCTCGCTCTCATGGAATGTTTCACGGTTCTTGTGATCTTTGATGAAATTTAGTGCTTCTCAACTGCCCTAGTTTTGGCACAAGAAAAGTGGGGTTAATCAGAAAAGATAAGGCATCGCTAGGAAGTTCATGAGAAGGATGAAGATAGTTTGGAGTCATTAATTAAATTCAAATTTCTCGATCTTGTCCTCGGTGGAGGAAAGTTAAAATTTTGACAATTTTTTATAGTAATGTTCCTCAACAAGTCCACTTCACTTGGAAAATAAAAAGTGAGGAGTGTTCCTCTAAGTCACCTCCTAAGCAATGTTCAAATTTGAACCCTTATTGGCCCTTCCAAAGGGTTATAGCCCTTCCTAGAAGTGTAAAGTTAAAATTTCCCTAGACAAAAAGAATTTAAAATCTGAATTTTACCCTTCTAATTAAGAAGGACATAATTTATATCAACATTTCAAAAGAAGCGCAACATTTGATATCACCCATCCATTTAAAGTTAAATTTCAATGTTGAAATTCCTATGCTATAAAATTTGACTCGTCAATCAAAATATTGGAAATATCATAAATTATAATCACTCACTCACTCATGTAATGCACTTACTACAAAGCTACGCAAGATTATGAGTGATGACTAATGACTACAAGGCACTGGCCATTGGGATTTGACTTTGGCTCCCAAGTCACTTCGGGTTGAGATCTAAGGTGTGAGAATGTGTAAGCTACTACAGTCGTAACAACAAAGAACCACTACTAGTTTACTACTAGGCCCAAAATGAGCCCAAAACTTTGTGCCTACTACCTATGTGAACCTAGCTACCAATGTCCACCCATTTTTCATCAAAATGAAATTCAAATAGTCGGTTTGATGAATCCTCCTCTACAAGAATCCATTTCCTGCATGAATGCCACAAACTCATGGAAACTCTAAACAACACTCAATGGAATGCAACTACAAATAATAGCATGCATCTAGGACCAAAAAATGTGCAGAGGGAGATTTATGTATTGATATAGAGAGGCCGCACTGGGCACACGGTATGGAGAAACAATGAGTTAGAAAAAACATCTGGAACAAAGCGCCAGAATGGTTATCAATAAAATTTAAAGAAAAAACAATTTTTGGCTCATGAATAGTCTTCAATTTGATGGGTGGCACGATCATGATGTAATCTCCCTCCATCCTTCCAAATATATGTGGTTTCTCACCATATTTGTCTTCAGCGCTCACCACCAAAATATGTATAGAAAGTACCTGTATTTACATCCTCTTCTCTTTAATCCTCATCTCATAGTCATAACCAAGAATTATAATGCATGCACATCCTCACCTTATAATATCAATTGGGTCATGGTGTAGAGACAACCATAAAATATCAAATGTGTCAAGATGCAAAGAGTAAGAGACAATTATAAATAAATCTTATATTAAATTTACCATATAAGTCTTTAATTGACACTATCAACTGAGATTTGACACGTTGGATTGTTGTGATCTTTTTATCACTCCATACTGATGTGATTGTAAGGAACTCTTTGAAGGTGAAGTCCATAATTTTAAGTCTTCTTCCCCATTCTAATGCCTTTTGGTAAGACAATAAGGAGGGTAGTGGCCCACATCAGCATTGAAAACGATTTGACATGGAGGTAGATACATTAATTATTTTCATTAAATAACTTAAATTTCATGTCATTGACTGCAAATTCACCAAATTGTGGATTAATACAAAAAAAAACAAATTTTAGAGCTTCGAGCTCTTAATTACTCACATCTAGAATTTTCTAAAATCGAGCCATTAACAAACTTGTTTTGGTGTTCTGGTTTAATTTAAAAGGCAGGTTGTCGAGACTCGAACATGCAGCGAGTTGCAAGGCTCCATTTGACTTAGGCTTGATTCCACCCCCCTCTGCCCCATACATGTATGTTGTTGCGACAAGTGTTGAACAACAAAACTTGATGCCCTAGCCCTTAATATTTTATATGGAGGATTTTTTCAATGTTTTCTAAGCTATATGTATTATTTTTTCCTAGGTGCCCAATGCCCATCATTCTTACATCTCTCAGGCTTGAATGGTTGCCCTCTCTCTTGGTTTGAATTAAGTTTTTGGTTGGTTTTATATGTATTTTTTGGTTGTAGGATTATTATAGCCTCGTTTTGCTTGGTGGCTTCCTTTTGTACATAGTTAAATGCAAGTAATTTTCTCATGGTTCATGTTTTATTTTAAGACTATATCTAGTTACAACGTCCCACACTATGCATAAGATCATGCACATGCCCTAATATGGTTATTGCATAGTCTAAGTAGTTTTGATGTATAATGAAGTGTGTGCTCAATTATCTAACATTGTAAAATTTTTGGATGGAAAAGTAATGAAGTGTAAAATTAATGTTACATATATAATACAACATAATAGTTAAATACAACATAATAGTTGTTATTTTAATGAATGTAAAATTAATGTTACATATATGTCAAATTAATGTATTCAAATTAAGTTTTAATTGAAAATATATAATTTTTTTCATGTGGATATTAAGGAGTGCTCAATTATCTAACAATGTAAAATTTTTGGATGGAAAAATGGTTTAGTTAATTTATACTTGTCAATTGAAATATAATTATTTATATTACCCTTCATCTTTTGAGAGCTCCAAGAACAAATATCATTCCAATTGAAATTAAGACCCATCCTTCAAATTCCATCACGTCCTAAGTGAGGGATTATTTTTTCCCTTTATCGTTGTGCTAAAGAAAAAAATATATATATAAACTACACAATTGATCAATTTCTCATGGAGTTTAAAAAAATATAACTTTAAATATTTATGAGGCGGCCCATTATAAAACCCGAGGCTGGGTCCTGCGTTATATAAAATTCAAAATATAATTTTGTGGGGTTTAGAACTTGTAATCGTGAATACCACGTCAGTATATTTGACACTTCGCAATGTGAAAATGCTTTCGTGAATACTACGGAAGTATATTTTAGCTTCTCCAATGTGAAAATACTACAAAATCGATTGTACAGAGAGACTTTTCCAATTAAAAAGTGTTTAATATAAAGGTGAGTCGGTTGAGGATTGATATTTAAGCACAGAGCCCCTATTTTTGTAACCTACAGCATATTCACTGCATAAAAAATGGCGGACATTTGATATTAAAGCGTAAGGCTATATTCTGTAACCTGCAGATTAATATCATATTCACTTCATAACGCCAGAGCAGCAAAAATGCAAAGCGACGCAAGCAAACTGGGCGTGAAGGTATGCGTTACAGGAGCAAGAGGGTATATCGGATCATGGCTTGTCAAGAGTCTTCTCCAACGAGGCTACACTGTCCACGCCACGCTTAGAAACCCCAGTATGTATTTTGTTCTTGCCCTACTTATTTATTACTTTGTTTTACTGTTAGGGTACTGGTCAGACAAGAAATTAGCAGTGGGCCAATCTAATATTTTCATGCATGCAGAAAGCAAGGCACAAACTGGACCTCTGCTTTCCCTGCCTGGGGCTGCTAAGAGACTTAAGCTCTTCCAAGCAGAATTAAGCGAAGAGGGTGCCTTCGATTCTGCCGTGGAGGGCTGTGAAGGAGTGTTTCATGTGGTAAGTCCTACGGACTTTTCCAAGACTTCTGTGGTATTTATGAAGCATAAATTTATCTTAATCTTTGATTTGTGAAGTATGGAAAGCATTAAAAGCAATTCAAAAGTAAACAGAGATGGATCTACATAAATTTGTGTTGATCTTCTTGTATCATAATCTTGAAAGAAATTATAAAATGTGGAACAGGATGATTTTGTTCCCCCTGCTTTGCAAGGGGTATTGAATGTGTTGAAGTCCTGCTCGCGTGCTAAATCTGTGAGGCGCGTGGTTTATACTTCGTCGGTGACAGCAGCCTGTCCGCTGAATGAGGAAGGGGAACTTATCAGTGGTTCCTCTCTGGACGAGTCAAGATGGACGCCTGTGGATTTCATGAGAAGGAAAGCTAAACCGGCTAATGTATGTATACATATACTGTGAGTAGAATAATTTAATTTGTATCTCAGATATGGCATAACAATAAAGGTCGTGAATATTATGTGTGTAGTTTTATTGCCTGTCCAAGACTTTGGCTGAAAAAGCAGCGATCGAGTATGGTTTAAATAGTGCCCAAATGGACGTCGTGACAATTGGACCGGGTTACGTCGCTGGAAGAGGGATTATTTCATCATTTCCGTATTCATGCGGTGAAATATTGAGCCCCATTATAAGTATTTAATATATATATATATATATATATATATATATATATATATATTTTAAGTTGGGGGCTTCCTTAAACTCCTTGCTTAAGGTTAAACAAGTAAGCCATGAATAGACTTAGGTTAAACAAGTAAGCCATGAATAGACAGAAGGGTACTGAAAATTCACTTTTGCTGGAGTTGAGGAGAGGGTTTGGCTGATCTATTTGGCCACATGCAAATATAATTAACTGTTTTAGTTTAAAACACAAATGACAACTACTTGAAAATGTTGCAGGAAATTTTGAAGCGCTCAAGATGAATGAGTTGTTGCTGGGATCAATACCATTAGTTCACATTGATGATTTATGTGAGGCTCATATATTTTTGATGGAGCAACCTAATGCAGAAGGTCGACATATTTGCTGTGCTTGCTCTCTTAGTGTTACTGAGCTCAAACACTTCATTCATAAACACTATCCACATTTCACTTTACAATTCAAGTAAGTAATATTATTTTGCCATCATCTGGATCTCTGTCTAGTTATATATTGATCCACTGCTCGGTAACTTGGTTTATCATTACAGAAGCGATGGTGAAGATGATAAGGTCGTTTTTGTGCCAGCTTCTTCTAAGAAGCTTTTAGATATGGGCTTTTCTTACCAGCACGGCGTGGAAGACATTTACGATGAGACAATCAAATGGGCTCAATCTTGTGGACTACTGAAATAATATTCATGTCTTATTTTCAAATAAGGTTAATCTGATGGAATATTGAAATAGATTCCTGTGTTACTATTACTATCCTGAAACAATTTTGTTATCTTTACTCAAAAATTTAAATAAAGTTTGAAATATATTCATATATAATGGATATGGTTGAAAATAGACTTAGATAATTCATGTGATGTAAATATATTTTATAGGTAGCAAGTTACTTGTTTCTCGTGATCAAGTTATAAAGTTAAGTGTCATGATCAAGTTACATGTTATTTGTTCTTCATGCTTAGTTGTAATGAGCTCTTTTCTATGTTTTAGCTACCTGTTGGGCTGGTGCAAGCTAATGCTGGCCACTCATGACACTTTAAAAGATAAAACGTAGACAATCGGATTATCTTCCGGAATATATAAATATTATTTATGGAAATTAAGTATAACTCCAAAAAAATGGGGTCCTCCTAAGGTTGATATGTTATTTTTTTAAGAAAACATAATGAATATGTTTGAGTTGGTCCATAACATGCCGTTCTAGTGCATCGCTATTTTTCCATAATTATTTATGTTAATTTTATTTTATTTTTTAATTAAGGAAGTCAGCCCTAAAATGATGTTCTTAACATAATAAATGAACTTTGTTTTTTTTAGGATGTAGGTCTTTGTGTGTACTTGTGCAGGTTCTTTTTCCATTTTCAAAATAGGTAAGCCAATAAAAAGTTATAGACGAAAGAAATAACCTACTTTTTGTGTAAGATTGACA
Source organism: Larix kaempferi (assembly GCA_027924585.1). Taxonomy (NCBI): domain Eukaryota; kingdom Viridiplantae; phylum Streptophyta; class Pinopsida; order Pinales; family Pinaceae; genus Larix; species Larix kaempferi. Next base: position 18,608,417 of record BSBM01000994.1, on the reverse strand, counting down.
TTAGTGCAATTAAAATTAATTAAAAAATAGAAAAAAATAATAGATTTAATAAAAAATTACATATTTGGAATTTTCACACATAGTTTTACAAGTGTGCAATTTCATTAGTAGTGGAAAAGTGTAGCATATGCAAAATTATGCTCGAAATATAAGAAGTTATAGAATAAGATGTATTTTATTATAACACAGTCCAAACCACTTGGTTTGGCAACCCAAACCTAAAACCATAGCGGCCAAGTCATCCACCACGTTGGTGGGAAAGGAATTGCCCGCCAAAATTTAGAAATTTAAATGGCGCGTGCACATTATTTTAAATGCGCGTACATAGAAATAGCGTGTACGCACTAAACAATGCGTATGCACTATTTAGTACTTAGGTGGTGGACTATTGACTACAAGAAATGGTGACTATTGGGCTTTGATATCCTATTCAATGAATACAATGGATTTACCAATTCTAACTAAATTGCATGACTATTAGCTTTTGGAAATGGAAACTATTGGGATTTGGTATCCTAATCTACAACAAAAATCAAACAACACACCAATATGAATACATTGTATTGACCAAACCCTGGCTCAATTGCACATATGCATCCGTACAAAACTCCTATTGAATGAATCAAAACATAGGCATAAGAGTGATCGTAGTGTATGCATTTATTAGTATTCACATACACCTACCTACTTAGAGGTGCTAAGGTGTTTCCTACTTCCATTTCCTTGATATACATGACCAACCCATTATTAACATTGATATTTTTCTCTCTTCATACAAAGATTCTTATGTGCTAGATAAGATTCAGTTCCATTTTCTTGGGGAACATGACCATAAAAATAGGGAATTTGCCCCATGCAACAGCTAGAAGTGAATTGAGGATGCTTCCAAGTGTCAGTTTGCTCTCACCCCAGTCCATTCCTCCTAGTGGGTTAGTGAACACTCATTCAACAGCCTCCCTTGGATATTTGTCTCCTCTTTTATTTGTTAATAATAAAATATTCAGAGTAATTAATTACAGTCATCCATGACCCCACTTGGTCAATAATCATAAAACTTTACAATAACATAAAATATAATGTTTTTCTCACAACATAAAACGTTCAAAATTTGGGTATGTGACAAACACCCCCTATTAAGTTCAACATCGTCCTCGATGTTTCCTTAATCATCATCCTCTAAATCTTCATGGAACAGATTTGGATATGCCACCCGCATATTACTTTCCAATTCTCAGGTTGCTTCATCTTGACTAAGGTTCTTCCATTGCACCTTTACCTGTCTAATGGTATGATTACGAAGAAAAATTTCCCTCTTATCAAGGATACAATCCGGTTCTACCATAAAATCTCCTTCTGGTTCCACCTGTACATCATTCCAATTAATCACATGAGTAGCATCATGCACATACTTTTTCAAAAGAGAGATGCGAAATTTATTATGCACTTTAATATTTGGTGGCAAAGCCAATTGATAAGCCACTGGTCCTACCCTCGACAGTATTTCAAAAGGTCCATAATACCTTGGTGCTAGTTTAGCATAACTTCCTAACTTTAAGGAGCTCTTTTTAGGTTTTACCTTGAGGAAGACATGTTCACCAACCTGAAACTCTTTCTGAGTTATTTTGAGATCTGCATGACTTTTCTGTTTATCTTGTGCAATTTTCAAATTTCCTTGAACCTATTTCACGGTTAGTTCCATTTCTTTTATTAACTCAGGTCCTAACATTAACCTTTCAACTCGATTACTCCATGAAATAGGAGTATGACATTTCCTTCCATACAAAATTTCAAATGGACTGAGTTTTACTGACACTTGGTAATGATTATCATAAGCAAACTCAGCAAGATGAAAATATTCCTCCCATTCACCTCGTTGATCTCTAACATACATTCTTAACATATCTTCAAGAATCTGATTGACTCTTTCTGTCTACCCATCCGTTTGTGGATGAAATGATGTACAGAAATTTAAAGTAGTATCTAAACCTTTAAATAAAGACTTCCAGAAATTTTCTGTAAACTTAGAGCCCCTATCAGAAATTATAACTTTTGGAATCCTATGCAAACAAAAAAAAAATCATAAAAATTCCAGCAATGTTAGTAGCCTTATAGGTTGTTTTAACAGGTATGAAATGGGCTGCTTTACTAAGCTTATCCACAACTACCATTATGAAATCATTATGTTTCTGATTTTTAGGTAAACGAGTTATAAAATCAATACTAATTATTTTCCACTTCCAATCTGGAACAGGTAGTGGCTGCAACAGTTCAACTAGGTGTTGATGTTCAGCCTTTATTTGCTGACATTCTATACACCTAGCAATATATTTAGCTACCTCATTTTTCATATTTAGCCAAAATTAATCCTTCCTGAGCATTGTTATCATCTTTTGGTAACCAGGATGTCCTGAGTATGGACTTTTATGTAATTCATTTAAAATCAACAACTTAATTTCAGCAATATTAGGCACATAAAGTCTGTTTTTATACAACATTAATCATATTTCATCAATTCTGAAATCTATTATTAAATTTCCAACATTATCTTCAGCAACCTTTTCATGTAATTTTTGATATTTTTCATCCATTTTGATTCCTTCTTTAATCTGATTTTCTAAATTTGTTTTATAAGTACTGATTGCTGCCACAAAATTTACTCTTGCATTTCTGCTTAATGCATCAACAACTTTATTTTCTTTACCTTCAATGTGCTGAATTTTGAAATCATATTTGCTAAGGAAATCTAGCCACCTAGCTTGCCTTGCATTGAGATTTGGTTGATCCAACAAATATTTTAAACCTTTATTATATGTCATTAGTGTAAACTTTCTTCTGATCAAGTGATGGCGCCACATTTTTAACGCATGTATCACGGGAGTCAACTCTAAATCGTAAGTCGCATAGTTCTTCTCATGAATCTTTAACTTTCTAGACTCATAAGCAATCACATGACCTTCTTGTGTTAAAACCCCTCCAAGTCCATCATTGCATGCATTAGTGCACATAATGAAATCCTTGTTTGGGTCCACAATTTTTAAAATAGGTGTGGTTGTTAACAGTTCTTTTAATTTCTTAAAACTTTCTTCACTTTTTTTATCCCAAATAAATTTCTTACCTTTCTTTTGTAAAGAGGTTATAGGATTCTCTATTCGAGAGAATCCTTCTATAAATTTACGATAGTAACCTATAATTCCCATAAAATATCGCACACCAGTTACGCCTTTAGGGGAAGGCCATTCATTAATTTCTTTTATCTTGTCTGAGTCTACTGCGATTCCATCCTTGCATATCACATGCCATAGGTACTGTATTTTATCTTTAAAGAAATCACATTTGCTGAACTTAGCATAAAGTTGGTGTTATCTTAGCACTTGTAAAATTATCTTTAAGTGTTCATCATGTTCCTCTTTAGTCTTAGAAAAAATTAAGATGTCGTCAATGAAAACAATTACAAAATTATCTAAGTACGGATGTAAAACATTATTCATAAGACACATGAAGACTGTTGGGGCGTTGGTTAGCCCAAAAGGCATAACCACGAACGCGTAGTGCCCGTAACGGGTTCTAAAAGCAGTCTTGCAGATGTCCTCATCTTTAGTTCTGACTTGATGGTACCCTGACCTCAAGTCTATCTTAGAAAATATCATTGCACCGCGCAGTTGATCAAAAAGATCATCAATGCGGCGCAAAGGATATATGTTCTTTATGGTCATTTTATATAACTGGCAGTAATTTATGCATAAACGCATAGTTCCGTCCTTCATTTTAACAAAAATGATAGGTGCTCCCCACGGAGACACACTGGGCCTTATGTAAATTTTATCAATTAGTTATTTTAACTATGATTCAAGTTCATTAAATTCCAGAATATTCATTCTGTAAGGAGCCTTTGAGTTTGGTACCACTCCCGGTACTATCTCAATGGTGAAATCTAATTCCCTTTTTGGAGGTAGTCCTGGAATTTCTTTCGGGAATACATCAGAAAATTCCTTTAGAATGGGTACGTCTTCCAACTTTAACTTATCTTCCTCAGTTGATTGTTCGTCATTAATTACATTTACAACAAACAACTTACACCCTTTACGAACAACCTTTTTAACTTGTAAAGTAGAAATTTGTCTAACATAGGTCTTTCTAGGAATTCCTCTTACTGTTACAATTTCACATTTTTCATTCAAACAAGTAAAAGTCTTTTGAAAACAATTTAACACTACCCTATGCTTTTCCAACAAATCCATTCCAATCAGAACATCGTAAGAGCCTAAAGGTAACACATTCAGATTAACATGAGTCCTAAACCGATTCATCAATAATTCAAACTTTTTTACATAATCAGTCACCTTTCTTTTAGTTCCAGTAGCTAATTGGACCAACCATGACTTTTCAAACTTATCTATTTTCAGATTCCAACATTTAATTAAATTAGGTGACACATAGTTAAGACTTGCTCCTGGTTCAATTAAAACAGAAATGGGTTTATCTTTCAGCATACCTTCTACTTCAACCATGGAATTTTGATGATCAACTTGTCTGTTTTCCAAGGCTGCATTGATTCTGGGCATCTCCCTTGCTAGGTCACCAATAGTAGCCTCCTCCTGTACTGTGTCTATGTTGTTGATGGTCCTCTTTCTGAGTGGGCAGTTTGATGCATAGTGAGGTCCCTGATAGTCCCAACATTTAACAGGTTCTTTCTATTGATTTTTTTAACAAAAATCTTAGGTGGATCACTGTTTCTTGCAGCTGTAAATTTTGATTGTACATTACATCTTGAATTACTCCCTTGAAATTTTATGTTAGAATAATTACGTGAATTATTATTTTCAAAGTTGCGATTAAAAGAAAAATACTTTTTCCTTTGTTCAAAATTATTAGACTTCTTTACTTTCCAGCTTGGTATACCTTCCCTTTTCTTGTTCTGTTCATAACATATATTTGCTTTTCTCATGGCCTCTTCAAGAGTTCTAGGATCATCATACTCAATTCTATCATTTATATGAGAGGGTAAACAACTCATAAATCCATGTACCTTAGGATTTTCTTCAGTAATGTAAGGCACATACCTCAACAAATTTAAAAGCTTGTTGCTTAATTCCCTCATATCCATGGATCCTAAATTTAATTCATAAAACTCTTTAACTCGTTCCTCATAATATCGTCCCGACATAAACTTTCTTTTAAAATATTTCTTAAAATTACTCCAGTTTACGCTTTTCTCTTTTAAGCCTTTTACTCGTTTTAGATCCTGCCTCCATATGTATGCTTTACTAGTCAGATTATAAATTGTCATTTTAGTTTTTAAATGACTTGAGTAGTTACAGATTTGAAAGTACTTGTTCATACCGGACAACCATGCTTCGGCTTCCTCACTCTTTTATGTTTCTCCATTAAAATTTGGTGGTTTAATCTTCTTAAATTCTCCATAAATTTCTTCGTATGGCTTGTACTTTTTTTTTTGTGTAGCAGTCACTTTCACTATTATCACTGGAATACTTGTGCTTTTTCCTGCGTGCTTTTTCAAAAAATTAAGAAGAAGAGTTGCTGTCATAATCAATTAATTTTAACTTTTTATCCTTACGTTGGTAGGACATGGTTCCAGATTCAAAATTGTTCTATGTTCTTTTATCTTATCGTTATTATGAAATTTATTCAACATAATTTGATTCAGCTCCTCTTGATCCTTTAATGTTCGTTCATTTTCCTCCTTAACAATATTTATCTCTATTTTTAAATCTTTTGTTGTCCTTAGCAATGCAGATGAATTATTGTTTAATTCAACAAATAAATTTTCTGCGTTAACGTGTCCTTGTTCATTATTATTCTGTTCATTATTATGGGACCTGTCCTCAGCTGACTCTTCTGGTCCTTCCATGCCTGCAGACTAAATTTATAAAGTGTTGAAACTGAAAACAAAAAAAAATCAGTAATTTGTTGTTCTGTTTTAGATTTTTTTAAATGCGCAACTTGAGCCACTTCAGGCATAGTATTTGAACTTGTGCTTTGATACCACATGTAACATCCCCAAATTTCACAAAAATTTAAAATTCTATAAGTAGCATTAAATGCTTGTATTTGTTATGCGGAAGTATCATTACTGTTAACTTTGTTTATTTAACCACAGACCAATTTATTTCTATGATGACAACTGCTTAAAAAGGTCGTCGGTGCAGAAAGGAGTTATGTCGCTTACAAGCAATGATTACTATAATTTGTCGTAATCGCGGTTAATACATATTACTGAAAATGAGAATTATGCTAGTTATTTTAATGATGTAACATCATCATGTATTCATCATTCTTTTGTCTAGATGCATCATTATTATAAATGTTTACATGATAAGTCCATGTCTGAAACTTGATTCTTGTTCAAAGTGTACATCGTCATTTATTCTATCCGTACCTAGGTTATAATTTTGACTATGGAAACTAACTGTTTGTTTTTCTTTGTAATGAAGAGGTCCTATGGGTACCCCAAGGCTTACTTAGCTATTTATAGCTAACACTCTTAAACTTCTGTTATAGATCACATGCAAGAGTTGAGATTCTACATTGAATCATAAACGATGTATGTCAATTGACTTTGTTGTACTTCGATTAGCCTTCGATGTTAAGTACAAAAGTATAGAGAACTTAATTTGTACAAGGGTAAGACCTACCCTAGCTATGATCACCAATCTCAAGATTTTATTCTCTACAATGTCAGAAATATTTAATGTATTTTCGAAATGCATATATTATACATAGCTTAAGATCATTCTATGTATTCACTTATAATTCCCATAGTGTTTAAACTTCACAGTCAATATCATTCTTATACAATTTTGTTTTATTTGTATTATGTCAAGCTTAAATGTATTTGATTATCAAACTATAATTTTTATACATGTATGTTTAACATGGCAATGATTCGACCATGATTTGCCAACTTGTATTGTGCAAGAATTTGTACACGACCTAACCATATATTATAGGTTTATATTATATACCATTACATATGTGTTATAAACTATATGCATATATACTATATGTTATATTCATAGTGTAGACCACGAATTAACTCTGGTGGAACTCTGCGCTGGCAGGAATACTAAGCTCATTATCTATAACATTTTTTTTTTAATGTTGGTCTTGGTGGAAACCTTGTTGGCAGCCCTGTGGCCTAACTTCACGTGATGGCTCTTGGGTTTTGCGTTAAAACCTAACTATTTTTTTTATTGACCTCATCTAGGCTTATCTTAGATCATTCAATTAGCACCAAAGGTGGTAGGAGAGACTAACAGGCGCTTGGGAAAATAGGGTTTGAAAAACCGACTGTTGCAAGCTCCTCCCAGGTTTCGATGGTGTGACTTTGTAACCTACAACTGGGTAATTGCATGCTATAAGATCTAGGGTCTCTTTACCAAAGGTGTTATCCTGCTGTAGGGTTCGATGGCGAAACATGGAACCACAAGGTTTTGAATGGAGGAGTTCAGGGTAAAAGCTCCAATCGTGATACTGATACAAAGGTAATTATATTGTCAGAAGATACAGTTCTTAAAACTATTTTCTATAGAAACTTACTGCATGAAGATAATAAATTGGATCCATTTGATGTTTTGGTTAATGACGGACAGATTTCCTCCTGTAGAAGCTTACCTTGCGAGATATGTCACTTGCTGCTTAAGGCTATGATGCGTAGAAAACACGAGTAAGCCTCGGTGGTTCATTTGGAAACCTATGTTGATTTCTCTGTGTAGTGAAGTGAGGTGGTGGAAACAAAAGGCATTGCTGCCGGTCAATGTACCTTTGACGATTTGCATTTCAAGCTTGTATTTGATTTTGTATGGTCTTTTTTGTTGGGCTTTTACACTTGTAATCCGTAAGGAAAATGGTTGTAACTGTGAGGGTTTGTCCCTCGAGCCTTTGGCTCGCGTTGGTTTCTCAACATTTTTCTTAGATTAAAATAATAAAATTATGTTGGTTGAGTGACTACATTTTGTTTTTACTTGGTAATGGATGATAGTGTTTCCCAAGAGTTACGGCTTTGGACTGGAATGAAAAGTACCCTGTGCGTGAATTCTAAAAGATGAATTATTTCTTGATATTTGATTATGGATGTTCTCTTAGAGACTCTATGTTTTTAGCTGCGTTTTTACAATGGTTACTATGTAAATTACAGGTTGTACGGTTTCAAGGGTTGTTGAAAGTATTGGTATAAAATAAGGGCATTCTCCTCTATAGTAATCTCTGTCATAAATAAATTCTGATTATGCTTTTAAAGTCGTCACCGTGTACAATGATGTGAATTGATGTATAAAATAATGTTGGTAACTTAAAGATTATGGGCATAAAACCTGAGCTCGGTAATAGCAGTAGACAAGGGTAAAAACCTTTAAAGCTCGATGTCCGCAGATGAATGTTTTATTTAATGTTGGTTAGATTTTTAAGTGGTTTCTTCCAAACCCTAAACCTGTAAATTTATTTGTATAACTTGATGGGAGGGTGAGCTCATTTACGAGACTTGAAGACGTAACCATTCCTTTGTGGAAGGCACTAATACCCTTGATGGGTGTTATCATGCTCTATTTTTAAGATGTAATTATCTTTTATTTAGCATTGTTATATACTTTCGGTGTTAATGAAATGTGTAATAATTCCATAGTTGAATACTTTGTTTGTACAGGCCTCATTACAGAGTTAATGTTTTAAGATTTATAATGGTTAGGGTTTCGACCCTAACTCGATTCTGGAATTAGTTATGATTGAAATATAGTTATCTCGATTATTTTAAAGATTTGTCACAGGTGTATTCTATTTGAAACACTTTTAAGTTTATGCTATAAAACTTGTATGGTTTATCTTAGGCTAACGCGCTTTGAATATGAAGGTTTGGACTCTATTTAATTTACTAGTTAAAAATATATATGTTCTGAAAAATAAATAGAAAATGTTTACTGCTTCTTTTACATATTTGTGATATGTAGATGTATTTTGTATCTTAGTAGTATTATGTAGTATAGTCTTGGTTTATTTAACTTTAAGTAATAAATCTGTATGCCAACCTATGGTGAAAGAATGTAAAGTTCTAAGTAACTCAACACTCCTAGAACCCTCGATTATTCTTAATGAAAACATCATTCAAAAATAAAGAAAACTTATCTGTACTGTATCAAGAATGTTACTAAATCAAAGCTTTTATATGGGCAGAGATACATTATAATAGTTTTGACAGTATGAATTCACTTGAAATAAATAAAACTGAAGGTAATTCGAATTCATTTTCAAGCTGTCTATCTGAGATCCAATTAATCTATCTGCTTAAGCAAAACTTCATGTACTAGAGTACGTCCCTTAATGGTGAGTGGAAAAATACAATGAAGAGTTTTATTCATCAATCTACTATATTCATTGCGTAACTAATTCATTAGATCAGATATCAATTATTTTGAGCATCTAACATATATCTAAAGTATAATAGATACATTTAATACATTAACATACAATCATTCAGAAAATAAGTTCGCAGTAAGCAAATAAAATAATGCAAGTAGAACCTGGTGAGTGCAAAGGAAGACAAACACTCAAAGGAGCCCATTCCACCCAACCTTTTCTTGAAGATAGCCAATAGTACTTGCCTTAGGACCCCCGAGCATGTTCACTAAACCACCAGGACGAAAATGATGTGTGGAGAATGGAATAATTTCCTCTGTAACTCAGCAGTAGTACTTAATAGTAATACTTCTTCCTTTAGCAATATTGAACTCAACAATGTGGCTGTACTAGTTCAAATTGCAGTCTTAACTCACTCAATCACTTACTAGCCTTCCCTCATCGAATCTCTTGTGCTCTCTTGTCTTTCTTTTTCAGAAATTATCACAAGGTAAAAACTGAAGAGCCTCTTGCTAAATTCGATGGGTAGATAAAAGCATGCCTAGGTCTTTGGTCAGTTTCTTTAGTTAATGAGCCACCTGCTCAGTTCCACTCTCTTGGGGAACATGACCATAAAAATAGGGAAGTTTCCCCCTGCAAGAGCTGGAAGTGAATTGAGGATGTTGCCAAGTGTCAGTTTTCTCTCACCCTAGTCCATTCCTCCTAGTGGGTCAGTGAACACTCATTCAACAGCCTCCCTTGGATATTTGTCTCCTCTTTTATTTATTAATAATAAAATATTCAGAGTAATTAATTACAGTCATCCATGACCCCACTTGGTCGATAATCATAAAACTTTACAATAACATAAAACATAATTCTTTTCTCACAACATAAAATGTTCAGAATTTGGGTATGTGACATGACAGCTTTCCATCCTGAGACAGACGGATAGACGGAAGTTGTGAATCACTTGGTTGTACATTTGCTTCTCATGTACAACCACAAGCATGGATGAACATGGGATGATAGTCTTCCCTATATACATCACAGCTACAATCGTGCTCAGTACAACTCTACAAGAAAGAGTCCATTAGAGATCTATTACGGATTTCAACCCTTAATTCCTATTGACTTGATCATCTCCTCGATATAGTCGAACGACACCTACTACAGCCAGCGGGAAGTTGATAAAGCACTGAATTTTTTAGATCGAATCTGCAACATCCAGTGACAAGAACAGGAAATGTTGCAACGAGCAAACGCGAAAGCTGAGGCCCAACGTGACAAACATTGTATTCCTCATTCATTTCAAATTGGGGATCAGGTCTGGTTACATCTCAAGGAGTGCTTCACCGGTCCATATAAGAAGTTGGAACCTTTGTGATATGGTCCGTACAATATTCTTCAGCAGATTGGAGAAAACGCTTTTCAGCTCGACATTCCTTCATGCCTGGGTCTACATCCCGTATTCAGCGTGGATCTACTTCGACCATACCATGTACCAATGTTGGAACATAACGACTTGCAAACAACAAAACCCAAAGACATCCATCCAGATGTTCAAGAACCTCTTCCTTGCGACACCATCGTGGGATGACGGGTATGCCATACATGGACAATCACAATTCCATTGTTTCAGGTTGCCAAAGTCGGACATCTCCCATCACAAGGAAAGTGGTACTCTGTTACCGAACTGACCAACAAGTTTCCTCACCTGTATGAGCAAACAATGGGGACCATTGTTTCTTAAGGAAGGAGGTATGATCCATTCCAGTAGTTGGAATTTTTGTCGGATGCTAACATCAACTGCGACAATTCATCGACTTCGACACAACTTCGACAAGTTTATCGACTTTGAAATGACTTCGACAAGCTTAGCGACTTTGACAAGTTCAACGACCTCAACAGTTCAACGACATCGACATGCAACATCAACTTGTGACTTGCAACTGTCGAACTACAACAGTTTGTCTCTCTGTCTTCCAGTCGACTGTAACGGTTGAACTTTCGAAACCGTTCTAACTTCTCTTGTAATTGAACGCATCAGGAAGGCACCCAAGCGTATCAACGCTCTATATAAGCATGTAAAATATTGTAATATAGCAGGCAACAATCTTGAATATTTTCTCTAGTAATAGAGAAGTTTATTCGCATTCCTGCATATTTCCTATTTGTAACTGTGTTTATGTGTGTTGTATTCCTACTTTGCTTCTATTTCTTATGCTTCCACCATAACAGATCCGACTTGTTCAGTGGAACTGTTGTCCCCCTCGTGCACTTGGGTAGATGTGGATCATGCAAGTCATTAATCTATGACCCGAATCCCATGAGTAGCTGCAATTGACCAATTTCTCATGGTTTTTGAATAGTGCACTTAGCACTCATTGCATCATGTGATGCTCACATGGTTGAAGAAGTGGGATTGAGACTAGTGAAATGAATCACATAGCATCAACGATCACCTCCAAAGCTTGCGTCTGATGACCAATATTTCCTTGGCGGTCACTCATCCCAAGACTCCTTTGGCTCAACTTATCAAAATCACATCAAGGACAACCATCACTAATTGCTATTCACAATTGTAAGTTGACTGATCATCGTTAATAAAAAAAAGTACGCCACCTAAAATAACCTATTGGTGGTATGGAAAGGTGCAAACATCCATTCCTTGAGCAAGGGATTAAACTCCAAGACCAAATGTATGATAGAATTTGAACTTTCCCATTTCAATTTAAAATTTATTAATATTTAAAAATATTACAAAAATACACAAATAAAATAAAAATAATCAAGTTTTATTGTTTAAGTATTTAGGAGCTTCCATAGTCCACAATATGATATATTGTTTTTAGGATTATCTATGAAATGAATCGAATCACCTCTTCACTTAACTGTGGATTTTCCCCCACAATCAAGCCCACCTAGCTCAGTACCCCATTTGCAAAATCTTATCAAGTTTTGTGCCTTACGAACTGCTAACCTAGAGCTCCCTTGACTCTTTTTTACTTCAAATATTGAGGGGCTTTCATAGTCCAACATATGATATATCCCTTTTGGGATTATGTACCTAGTGTAAGTCATTAATTTATGACCCATATCCCATTAGTCTAGCCGGAATTGAAGGGTTTTATATGATGATGCAAGTGACCAATTTCTCATGATTTTTGAAAAGTCTATTTAGCACTCATTGCATTAGGTGATGCTCACAAGGGTGAATAAGTGGGATTGAGACTAGAAAAATGAATCATATAGCATCAATCATCACCTCTGGGGAAGTCACTCATCCCAAGACTCCTCCAGCTCAAGTGCACTTAAGTGTGGATTTTCACCCACAATCAAGCCCACTAAGCATGCTACCCCATTTTCAAAACCTTAGAAAGTATTGAATGTCTTACAAACTATTAAGTAAGAGCGCCCTTAAGTCTTTTTATTTCAAGTATTGAGGGGCTTTCGTAGTCCAACATATGATATTTCATTTTTGGGATTATTTCCGTAGTGTAAGTCATTAATCTATGACCCATATCCCATGAGTATAGTAGCAATCTACCAATTTCTTATGGTTTTTAAATAGTCCACTTAGCACTCATTGTACCACGTGATCCTGCCATGGGTGAAGAAGTGGAATAGAGACTAACCAAATGAATAGTCAGTGATCACCTCCGAGGTTTACAGGTGGTAACAAGACTTCATGAGAGGCCACCCATCCTAAGACTCTTCTCTTTTGCCTCGAACCCTCAAGTGCAATAATTTGTGGAGTTTTCCCAAAAATCAAGCCAATAGGTATTAGAATAACACCTATTGGTGTTATTCTCTCCCGTTTTGACCTAGGATGGAGGTATATCTCCAGAAATTCTAGATTTGCTAAGATTCTTCATTGTCATTTTTACAGTTATTGTCATTAATTTTACAGTTACTATGGATGTGGTTTTTACTATAGAGTTGAGTTTTAGCAGGCTGCTGTTCACCAGCTGCTACCGCTCATTCGGGTGCACAAACAAGCATGGCTGGAAAGCGCCCTCGCACTTTCGCTCGCTCTCATGGAGTGTTTCACGGTTCTTGTGATCTTTGATGAAATTTAGCGCTTCTCAACTGCCTTAGTTTTGGCACAAGAAAAGTGGGGTTAATCAGACAAGATAAGGCATCGCTACGAAGTTCATGAGAATGACGAAGATAGGTTGGAGTTATTAATTAAATTCAAATTTCTCGATCTTGTACTCCGTGGAGGAAAATTAAAATTCTGACAATTTTTTACAGTAATATTACTCAACAAGTCCACTTCACTTGAAAAATAAAAAAATGAGGAGTGTTCCTCTAAGTCACCTCCTGAGTGAGGGATTATTTTTTCCCTTTATCGTTGAGCTAAAGAACAAAAATATATAAACTACACAATTTATCAATTTCCCATGGATGTTAAAAAATAACTTTAAATATTTATGAGGCGGTGCATCATAAAACCCCAGGCTGGGTCGTGCGTTATATAAAATTCAAAATATAATTTGGTGGGGTTTGGAACTTGTAGAGCATCGTGAATACCACGGCAGTATATTTGACATTTTGCAATGTGAAAATACTTTCGTGAATACTAAAATCGATTGTACAGAGAGACTTTTCCAATGTGAGAATACTACAAAATCTATTGTACAGAGAGACTTTTCCAATTAAAAAGTGTTTAATATAACCAAATTACGATGAAAAGAGGTGAGTCGGTTGAGGGTTGATCATATTTAAGCACTGAGCCTCTATTTTTGTAACCTACAGCATATTCACTGCATAAAAAATACAAAGCCACGAAGGTAGAGTGGGCATGAAGGTGTGCGTTACAGGAGCAGGAGGGTATATCGGATCATGGCTTGTCAAGCTTCTTCTCCGACGAGGCTACACTGTCCACGCCACCCTCAGAAACCCAAGTATCTATTTTACTCTTTTATTGTTCTTGCCCTTATTTATTTGTTTGTTTTACAGGGTACGGGTCAGACAAGAAATTAACTGTGGGCTAATTTAATATTTCCATGCATGCGGAAAGCCAGGCACAAACTGGGCCTTTGCTGTCCCCGCCTGGGGCGGCAGAGAGACTGAAGCTCTTCCAAGCAGAATTAAGCGAAGAGGGTGCCTTCGATTCTGCTGTGGAGGGCTGTGAAGGAGTGTTTCATGTGGCCAGTCCTATGGACTTCTCCAAGAACTCTGAGGTATTTATGAAGCATAGATTTATCTTAACCTTTGATTGGTGAAGTATGGAAAGCATTAAAAGCTATTCAAAAGTAAACACAGATGGATCTACATAAATTTGTGTTGATCTTCTTGTAATATAATATTGAAAGAAATTATGAATTGTGGCACAGGATGATTTCGTCCAGCCTGCTTTGCAAGGAGCATTGAATGTGTTGAGGTCCTGCTCGCGTGCTAAATCGGTGAGGCGCGTCCGCTGAATGAGGGAGGAGAACTTATCAGTGGTTCCTCTCTGAATGAGTCAAGATGGACTCTTGTGGACTTTATGAGAACAAAAGCCCAACCTATCACTGTATGTATATATATATATATAGTTTGAGTAGAATAATTTAATTTGTATTTAATTAGTAATAACTACATTTTTAAATGTGGTTGATATTTTGAATAAGCAAATATCAATCACATTTAAAAATGTGGTTGTTGTTAAATATAGACAATTAATCAATTAATCAAGAAGCAATAACTAAATTAAAATATTAATAAAAATGTTTTTCAGAAGAAAAATAATAATAAAAATGTTATTTAGAAATAAAGTAATATTAAAATAAATTAAATTAAAAAAAAAGGTTCTTGACTATTATGTGTGTAGTTTTATTACCTGTCCAAGACTTTGGCTGAAAAAGCAGCGCTTGAGTATGGCTTAAATAGTGCCTAAATGGACGTCGTGACAATTGGACCGGGTTACGTAGATGGAAGAGGGATTATTTCATCATTTCCATATTCATGCGGTGAAATATTAAGCCCCATTACAGGTATTTAATATTTTTAGTTATATATATATATATATATATATATAAAATTTCAGTTTTTTTAGTTGGGGGCTTCCTTAAATTCCTTGCTTAAAGCTTAAACAAGTAAGCCATAAATAGACAGAAAGGTAATGATAGTTCACTTTTGCTTGAGTTGAGTAGAGGGTTTGGCTGATCTATTTGGGCACATACAGATCTAAATTGTTTTAGTATAAAACTCAAATGACAACTTCTTGAAAATGTTGCAGGAAATTATGAAGTGCTCAAGTTAAATGAGTCCTTTCTGGGATCAATACCATTTGTTCACATTGATGATTTATGTGAGGTTCATATATTTTAGATGGAGCAACCTAATGCAGAAGGTCGACATATTTGCTGTGCTCGATCTCTTACTGTTACTGAGCTAGAAGACTTCATTCAGAAACGCTATCCACATTTGACTTTACAATTCAAGTAAGTAATATTTTGCCATCATTCTGGATCCCTGTCTAGGTATATAATGATTATGTAATTATATTGATTAACTGAGGTAACTTGGTTTATCATTACAGAAGCGATGGCGAAGATGATAATGGCGTTCTTGTGCCAGCTTCTTCTAAGAAGCTTCTGAATATGGGGTTTTCTTACCAGCACGGAGTGGAAGACATTTATGATGAGACAATCAAATGGGCTCAATCTTGTGGACTACCGAAATAGATCCAGTTAGATAGATATTTTTGTTGGACTATTACAATTTATGAAATAATTTTCATGCATTTACTTTCAAATAAGGTTGAAATAGATTCCTAAGTTACTATTACTATCTTGAAACAATTTTGTTATCTCTATTTAAAAATTTAAATAAAGTTTGAAATATATTCATATATAATGGATAGGTTGAAAAAAGACTTAAATAATTCATGTGATGTAAATATATTTTATAAGTCACAATTAGTTAAGTGTCATGATCAAGTTATCTGTTATTTGTTTTTAATGCTTAGTTGTAATCACCTTTTTTCTCTTAGCTACTTGTTAACTTTTTAGTTAAATGTGCTTTTTGTTACTACATGTTATGGATGCATCAACTAGTATTAGCTATTAGTTATTTTTATATATATATTTTTTTATAATTGTTTATTTGGAATTTTAACCACATCCATAAAATCAATATCGACAGTACACTTGTCACATCCTCCTTTAATAGATGGTAGTCCACCCCAAATTCTAAGATTACTAGTTTTATATATATATATATATATATATATAATTGTTTATTTGAAATTTTGAACTCCTAAAATCAATCTGTACACTTGTTCCATCCTCCTTTAATGGATGGTAATTCTCCTTTAATGAATGGTAGCAAATTCTAAGATATTAACACATATCTGTATAATTATTAATTAAAAATAAATAAATAAATAATATTAATTATTTAATATAACTATTAATTAAAAATAAGTCAATATATGTTATTAATTATTTAATGTATATTTATATTTTTTAATTATAAATATAATATTTTGTTTTAGCACAAAATTCAAAAATACAAAATCTGTCATGCTTCTCCATTTAAATATTCTTCGCAAAAGCTAGATTATAGATAGTGCACACTCTCTCATAAGATTTGTTCATAGTCTGGATTGTAAACCCATCTTCAAAAATTTGGTGGTTTTGCTTGATCTTGAGTTTTTCACTCTATGAATATGGATGAATATTCTTAACAAAAATAAAAAAAATTGTTTCACATATATGAATTATTGGAAAAATGAATTACAAGTTGATGTATTTCAAATCAAATCACACTCGGCAGAGATGTCAGACAAACTGTCACACTTGTATTTATTCAAAAGTGATTGGAAGTCAAAATTCTTAGGTATAAGTTAATTACAGTCTTTAATGTATTCATCTAGGTAGAAATTAATGAGAGTCTTTAATGTAACTCTAGATTCCACCTGAGTCATGAAATGTATTAAGAGCCAATGCGGTAATATATAAGTCTATAGTTTTATGCATTTATTCTCAAGAATTTTGAATATTGCATGCAGCACATCTTCTCCATATTTACTTGTGTGAATGTTGTTGACATTTACGGTTTGTAAAAGAAATCAATATTTCCCAAATATTTCAAGGTGGTAAAAGTTATGTTTTAATGCATATCATTTAATGTTTTGGTTATTCGATATAGTGGGTTTGTCTTAACACTATTGCATCCAAGTTCACATTAAGTTACTAATCCATGAAAAGTGAATTTTATGTCTTAGCAATAAATATTTTAATATAAAGCTTGTCTAAGAGTGGGCTCGTTGAAGTTGAATCCCAGTGAAGTAAAAGTTCCCCAAAGTTAAGAGGTCTGTGAAGTCAAGAATAAAAGAAGTTAAGAGGTCAGCATGAAAATTAAGAGGTCTGTGATGTAAAAGTTCTGTGAAGTTAAGAGGTCCGTGAATTCAAGAGTCGACGAAGTTAAGAGGTCCACGAAGTAAAACATTTCACAAAGATTAAGAGGTTCGCGAAGTTAAAAGGTCTGTGAATTAAAAAGTTTGGCGAAGTAAATGCCCCTCGAAGTGAAGTTTATCTCTCGCTAAGTGAAGTCCTTGGCGAAGTAAAAAAATTGGGGTTTCTTGTTGTATGTCCATCCAAGTCTCAAAGAAAAAAAAAAGAAAATATATATTTACTACGTGGTTTATTTTTTTTGTCTTCTTAGTGTTTCCCTTTATCTGGTATCAGAGCTTGCTTTACGGAGAGTAGAAACTCTATTTACAAAAAAGGGAAAAGTAGTTAAAATTTAAGAATGACTTCCACTTCCGATGCACAAATGTCAAATTTGCAAACTCCAATCTTTTTAGGTAAAAATTATGAATATTGGTCTTTAACTATGAAAGCTTTGTTCAGAGGTCAAGATGTATGGGAAATAGTCCAAAATGGCTATGTAGAACCAACAGATTTGAAAGCATATAACAATCTCACACAAACTGAGAAGGATGTCTTAAGGGCGCATAGGAAGAAAGATGGAAAGGCATTGTTCTACATACATAAAACAACACATGAAACTGTTGATGTATATGTAACTTCGGAATGTATTTCACATATATGTATATTGTATTCCTATAGAGATGGTATTATTCCTCTATACGGAAGTGTCGTCATTTATATTGTAAGTGTCGTAACTTATACTCGAAGGGTTATTAGACCACCCTATTGGGGGTCGTCCATGTGGGTCAAAGGGTTATTAGACCACCCTATTGGGGGTCGGCCCAGTCAGCATTATGTTATGTGGTTAAGTTCGAGCCTACATGAGTTAGGTAAAAAGGCAAGTCAAGTCAAGTATAAATAGAGTGCGGGAGGCACTCTATTTGCTCACTCACTTCTCACTCATGCACTCAAGGAGGAGTGGCGCACTTATGGAGGAGGAGGATCTGCTGCTAGGTTATGTCTATCTCTCATGGTTGGTTGTATCATTGCTCTATCTATCTCTGAGGAAGTTATTGGGGTTTTTCACCTTTATGCTTTTCCCCAAGTAAATCTTTGTGTCTCTTGTGTGCTTGCATTATTGTCTCCATGATTGATATGCTGTAGATATGCTATACATGTTGTTCTCTCAGTTAAGATCCTAGATCAGATTGAAGTAAATTCTGAAAATTTAACAGAAACCATACTCCCAAGAGTAGCAGCAACAAAGACAACTAAGGAAGCATGGGATACACTAGAAACTTCCTATCAAGGTTTGAACAAGGTAAGGACTGCCAAAATACAACTCCTTAGAAGAGATTTTGAATCTATGTCAAAGAAAGATACAGAGTTAGTAGAAACATTTTATACTCAAGTTATTGGTCTGATTAATCAAATAAATTCTCATGGAGAAAATCTATCTAACGAAAGAGTTGTTGAAAAAATTCTTAGAAGTCTTCCTAAAAAATTTGAATATTTAGTTGTGACCCTGGAGGAAAGCAAAGATCTGTCCCAATTTACTATTGATGAGTTGCAGGCCTCACTCCTCAATCATAAACATAGAATCAACACATCAAATACATCATTAGAAGGTGCATTTGCAGCAAAGTCATCCATAAGTCGTGGAAGAGGTAGGGGAATATCAAACTCTAGAGGCAGAGGAAGAAGTTCTTTCAGAGGAGGACATAGCAGCAGCCCTGCATATGTCATTGCTAGAAGTCAAAATCAGTTCCCCAGTTAGCCAAGTGGAAAAAGGTCTGATAAATAAAAAATTCAATGTCATTACTGTAAAAGGTTTGGACACTTTGCATATGAATGCAAGAAGAAGTAGTATGACCAAGGAAAGCAAGGTCAAACACATTCAAGCAACACCAACACTTCAACCAACACAATGTTTTATCATGTGCATCTCCACTTGAATGCAATGTTGTCCAAGAAAGACTTGAAATTAGAGAGAGCAGACATTGTAACACACAAGACTGAATTCTATTATAATAAAACTATAGTTTACAATACATGCAGACTCCAATATATAGAGTCGAGAGATGCTAAACAGATGCTAAACATAGCTAGTAGAGGTTGACATAATATCTCAACCATACACCAAACTAGGATAGAATCTCTCAGATCTATCAATATCTCACAATAAGATAAACATTAATCTAACATCCTCCCTTAATGTTTATCTCGAATTTATTTGCATTTGCAGAGTAGTATTGATCTTCATGCTGCTTTCATCACTTTGGGTTTTCTCAATAACTTTTCTTGTACCTGCATCTGATTATTGATGTCCATATGAAAATAAATCCATCTACCGGACTACATGGGTGCTCAGCCGCTGTAACCGCCACTTCTCTCGGAATCCTTTTTAGCTACATGGTTCATCAATGTTAAATTCTCCCTTAATCATAATTTGGTCCATCATACTCTGAGATTCTTCCATCTCAACTTTTCCCCCTGAATGGAAGACTCTTTCTTCTTCAACCTTCATAAAGTTTAGGCTACGGGTACACCTGTCACCCCGTACTTCTCACAGTGGTCTATTCCACAACTTGATAACACATCCACTCTATGAATAAGAGGGATAACTCAGTGCAATTACGCACCACAACACGTATGCCTGAACATTTGGGACAGGTCTTACAACAACATAGGGAAATCAGCTTGCCTATGACTAAGCATTACAATTTTGGAGCAAAAAATTCTAGGATGTCAGGTACAACCGATCATGCACCCCTTACAATAATTCAAGTACTAAATGCTCATAAAAATTGCAAACCCATTACATATGCATCTCATCATTTCATTGATGACCAAGACCAAATATAACCCTTTACATACCATTAAGGAAACTCCACACAATTTGACTAAGCAAGCATCCAACCAGATTAAAAAATTAACACAAAAAATTACAGAAAACAACCACATTCTTGCTATCACTATGAAGCACTATGAGGATTTGGAGGTCGGTTTCCCCTCTGCTATACTTGCACACTTCACAAATATGAAAAATGTTGACATCCTGCGGCACTATCTTCTTCCTGGTAGATCTGCTGCATGAGATTTACCAAGATCCACGCTAGTCTCTTCTGTAGCGGCTCCTCAAATCGTCATAGGAAGATGTCGAGCACTGTTAACACACAGGCAGATGTCGAACACGGCAATTAGAATAGTGATCTCTACAAACAACAACTCAACATCATCTGATATGTGTTCTCTAATCATTAGCTCCTTTTCCAATGGCAGGCCTGTCCACGTTTGATAGATTTCCTTGTATACAGGCTCAACAATGCTCAGTTCATAGGCTTGGGGCACACTTCACGCGGTGGCTTGATTCGAATTGGCAGCTAAACCACTCTACTACACAGGAGACCTGACAGTGGCAGCACAAGATGTCTCCTCAACTATAAGATGCAGCGATGGCACTTACTTCTTTCTTAGTGGTGGCTAAAAGGCTTTGTCTCAGGAATTTGCCTCGTCACAGCAAATATCTCTCCTACTTTGCATCGACACAATTGCCGCATCAATTCTTCATACTTCTTCTGGCAAGTCATGGATTCCTTCTTAGATGGTTGTTCCACCAAATCAAATTCCTCAACTGGAACAAAAACAAATGAGCACAGAGACTTTCTCCCTTCACGTAGATCTTCCGTGACTTTGAAAATTCTGGTTCTTCAAAATTTACCACACACAAAACTGTAACAATTTTCTACGATAGACTGTAACAGAAACTCCAAGTGACATATGACATTTAGGCTCAGGCTGTAGCAATCATATGACTGGTAATTTAAATCTATTCTCTAGTCTAGATAAACCAGTTCAAATTGATGTCACACAAGTCGAAATAATATTCAAGTCTTGTTTTGAGTAAGTGTACTGTTGATATTCTAACCAAATAGAGGGAGCAGAAAACTATGCCTAATATTTATTATGTTCAAGTTTTGAATCATAATTTGATTAGCATTGGAAAACTGTTAGAAAAATGTTTCAAAGTTTATATGACAGGTAAGCATTGTCTGATTAAGGACATATATCCAAGAAATCACTTAATAGCCAAAGTGCAGATGACAAGTAATCGCTTGTTTCCCTTGAGGATAAGACCAAACCTAAAAGGAAAAAAAACTCAAGTTGTTCATGGAAGTCAGAATGGAAACTAAGGAGCTTCATTCAAGGCAGAAAGTAAAGAAACAGACAATCACTTCGACAAGAAAGAAAATGACAGCGACAAAGAAATACAAGCAACGTTTCAATCAGAAATACAGGATGAATTTTGGTTGTGGCACTTTAGATTTGGACATTTGAATTTTGGTGGGATGAAGCTACTGCACATGAATAATATGGTGAAAGGATTTTCATTGATTGAAAATCTAGATAGAATTTGTGAAGGCTATATTTTTGACAAACAGCAGAGAGAGAATTTTCCACTGGGAAATTCATATAGAGCTTGCACACCACTTGAAATTGTGCACTCTGATATTTGTTGACCAATGCAAACATCGTCCATAGGAGGCTGCACTTACTTTCTCATGTTTATTTTATGATTACACAAGAAAAACCTAGACATATTTTCTAAAACATAAATTTCATGCATTTGGATGTTTTTCAGTAGTTCAAGGCACTTGTGGAAAAGCAAAGTGGTTATAGCATCAAGATCTTAAGAACATATAGAGGTGGTGAGTATGTTTGAAATGATTTCTTAAAATTTTGTAAAAACCATGGCATACACAGGCAATTCACTGCGCGGTATGCACCGCAGTAGAATGGTGTCGCAGAGAGAAAGAACATAACCATTATGGAGATGGCATGCAGTATGTTGGTAGACATGCATTTGTCAAATGAATACTGAGTTGAGTTAGTGGAAACTGTGGTATACATCATGATTCGATGTCCAACGAAGAGTGTGAAGAACAAAGATTTAGAATGAGAGGAGATCTGTGGTATAATTTTTCAATTCGACAGTTTCGAACCTTTTTAGCAGGTTCATCTCCAGGAGAAAGCAAATCCCGCTCTTTTTTTTGCACTTGGATTGTGAAGTATAAATATGAATGTGTTTTTTCATGTTTTGAGTTAAGGTGTAAGGTTGGTTCTTTTGATTTGAGGGTTTGGGATTTTTAAATAAATTTTATTTTGATTGTTAATTAATTAATTAATTTTAATGTGAGTGGGAACTATTAAATATATATTTTATAATAATTGTTTTTTAGGTATCTTAAGGCTATTTTAATGTTTTGATATAATAGTTTTTTAGTTATTATTTTAATGTTATCTTATTTCAATGTAGCTTTATTAAAATGTTAAAATGAACCTAATATTATTTGGTATTATAATGTAAAACTTTTAATATTGCAAAGTAAAAAAAAAATATTTTTTATTTAATTATTTATTTATTTTATAATTTTCAATTTACTTATTAAGTTAGTTTACTATTTTTTATTTTTTTATTTATTTATTTTATGATTTTAATTTAATTATTAAGTTAGTTTACTATTGTGATTTTAATTAATGGTTAAGTTCTTTAGTGTTTAGGTTGTTATTACACTTCATTATTCTTTTTATAAGTTTTAAAAATAATTATTATTAATTAAATTTTGTATTAAATATTAAAGTTTTTATTAGTTATTAATTATTTAGGTTTAAATGCTTATTAATTAGCAATTAATTATCTATTTTAAGTTTGTGAATGACAGGTTTCCAGGTTTTATTTAGTCTGAAACCATCATCGCGGTTGAAGTTTTTTACACATTTTTCGATTTCTATGGCTTTGCGGGTTTTCCTTTTGTAATACTGAGGGACAATGGCTAAAATTTTTGAGTCTTCAAGGCAAATGTGATGTTTAGTGGTGTGAGCATGTTCGGCTATGGCTGAATTTTTTATTCTATCATGTCGCAAATCAGCGCTATGCTCTTTTAGCCTAATTACGATTGATCTTCCACTTTCCCCTATGTAGGAATCACCACATGAGCAAGGTGTTTTGTATACACCTTTTTGGTTCTTGGGATCAATGGGGTCCTTCGCTTTGTCAAGCATGGTTCTTAAGGAGTTAGGAGGGGAAAACGACACCTTTATGTTTTTCTTCCTTAGAACATTAACAATCTTGTTAGTAGTGCCATGTATGTATGGAAGAGTGACCTTAGGGAGAGTTATATCATTATCTCTTTCCTTGGTTTTATTTTTGTTCTTCTTTATGTTGCGGAAAACTTTGTCAATCTCTCTTCCACTATATCCATTGCTTTTTAGGGATGTCTTAATGTGTTTTAGCTCATCTTCCAATTGATCAGTGTCTGAGACTCTCCATGCATGGGTAGCTATAGCTAGGGTGTTTATAATTCCCGTTTTCTAGGATGGATGATGGTGTGAGTCAGAATGAAGGTATCTGTCCGTATGGGTTTTCTTCCTGTATACCTGGTGAGCGAGAGAACCGTCAGGATTTTTTGTGATAAGAACATCCAAGAACAGAAGGGATTTTTTCTCTTCTTTCTCTACGGTAAATTTTATACTATCACATTGGCTGTTAAGGTGGTTTAAGAATTCTGCCAATTTATTTTCACCATGTGGCCAGTTGCTAAATACATCATCAACAAATCTAAGCCACCACCTTGGTTTTTGAGGAAATGAATTGATTGCCTTCTCCTCAAAATATTCCATGAACAGATTTGCAATGATTGGTGATAGTGGTGATCCCATAGCCACCCCTTCTATTTTCTCATATATTTCACCTTGAAAGCAGAAGTAGGTTGACCTAAGGCAGATCTCAACTAGTTTAGCGATTTCAGGGTTAGATACCTTCTTTATGACCTCAATGGCGCCATCAATGGGAATTTTTGTGTATAGAGAGACGACATCATAGTTGATTAATAAATCATCCTCCTCCACTTTCCACTCCTTCATTCTACTTACTAGTTGTGAGAAATCTTTAACGAATGAGAAGGACTTTCCAAGCAAGGGTTTAAGGATTTTGGCCAAGTGCTTAGCTAGTTCGTACGTAGGTGATCCTATTGTGTTAACAATGGGTCTTAGTGGGATGCCAGATTTGTGTATCTTTGGTAGGCCATATATGCGTGGCATGATTCCATTCTTGGGAGTAATTTTCTTCTTTGTTTCATTTCTTAGAGAGGATTTTTTCATCGCATTAGTGACATCTTTCACTACTTTCTTTAATGGATCCTTAGTTACTTTCCTGTAGCAGCCACTTCCTAAATGCTCAATCATTTTTTGTTGATAATCCTCGGTTTTCATGATGACTGTAGCATTTCCTTTATCTGCTTTGAGAACCATGATATCCTTCCTGTCTTTTAGTTTTTTTAACGCGACGTGTTCATCCTTTGTTATGTTGTTTTTCATTGGTTTGGCATTTTTTAGTATTATGGCACATTCTTGCCAAATGTCTTCTTCCTTCTCATCTGGAAATCCCTTGATTGTATCCTCCACTGCGCAGATGATATCTTCATGTGGAATCCTTTTCGAAGCTACAGCAAAGTTTAATCCTTTCTCGAGTATGTTTTTCGTGTTGTTGTCCAACTCTTCATTTGTGAGGTTGACCATGCTACTCTTAAACTTCGCGGTGTCAGGTTTCTGCTCAGCAATGAGTTTTTTAACTTTACGATTCTATTTTTCGTTGGTTATTTCCAGGGCTCTTTTAGCCTTGAGCACGGTGGCTGCCTCCACACTGATCCAAAAATCGATTCTTAAATATTTCGCTAACTTCGTGTGCAGGTTATATGCCTTATGGGATAGTGTGTCCAATTCTCTTTTAATGCATTTTATTTCACCTCTCATGATTTTTAAACTCAATTCTGTGAAGGTGTTCTCATGTTTCTTTTTTAGGTGATGTTTAACTTTGGCGAAGCATGGAATGGTTCTATTGTCATGACATTTCTTCAAAAAGATCAGATCTACTGTGTGGTGGGAAATCTTCACTCTAGTGCATTCAAAGATACGGATTTGGTGTAGCATATCCCTTCCATGGAGGGCTGCGATTTGGTTGTTCATCATTAATCCATAGTTCAACAATTTAGAATGAGAGGAGATTTGTGGTAGAATTTTTCAATTCGACAGTTTCGAACCTTTTAAGCAGGTCCATTTTCAGGAGAAAGAAAATCCCGCTCTTTTTTTGCACTTGGATTGTGAAATATAAATATGAATGTGCTTTTTCATGTTTCAGGTTAAGGTGTAAGGTCGGTTCTTTTGATTTTAAGGTTTGGGATTTTTAAATAAATTTTATTTTGATTATTAATTAATTAATTATAAATTTAATTTTAATGTGACTGAAAATTATTAAATATATATTTTATAATAATTGTTTTTTTAAGTATCTTAAGGCTATTTTAATGTTTTGATATAATAGTTTTTTAGTTATTATTTTAATGTTATCTTATTTCAATGTAGTTTTATTAAAATGTTAAAATGAACCTAATATTATTTGGTATTAT
The DNA here is from genome assembly GCA_027924585.1 of Larix kaempferi. Lineage (NCBI taxonomy): Eukaryota > Viridiplantae > Streptophyta > Pinopsida > Pinales > Pinaceae > Larix > Larix kaempferi. The sequence continues at coordinate 18,582,241 of BSBM01000994.1, read as the reverse complement.
AATGTAAAACTTTTAATATTGCAAAGTAAAAAAATTATTTAATTATTTATATTTATTTTATAATTTTCAATTTACTTATTAAGTTTACTATTTTTTATTTATTTATTTTATAATTTTTAATTTAATTATAAGTTAGTTTACTATTGTGATTTTAAATAATTGTTTAAGTTCTTTAGTGTTTAGGTTGTTATTACACTTCATTATTCTTTTTATAAGTTTTAAGAAATTATTATTATTAATTAATTTTTTTATTAAATATTAAAGTTTTTATTAAATATTACAGTATTTATTAAAGTCCTTATTTGTTAAAGATTCTTCACAACTAGTAAGTAGAATGAAGGAGTGGAAAGTGGAGGAGGATGATTTATTAATCCGCAATGATGTCGTTTCTCTATACACAAAAATTCCCATTGATGGTGCCATTGAGGTCATAAAGAAGGTATCTAACCCTCAAATCGCTAAACTAGTTGAAATATGCCTTAAGTCAACCTACTTCTGCTTTCAAGGTGAAATATATGAGCAAACAAAAGGGGTGGCTATGGGATCACCACTATCACCAATCGTCGCAAATCTGTTCATGGAAGATTTTGAGAAGAAGGCAATCAATTCATTTCCTCAAAAACCAAGGTGGTGGCTTAGATTTGTTGATGATGTATTTCGCAACTGGCCACATGGTGAAAATAAATTGGCAGAATTCTTAAACCACCTAAACAGCCAATGTGATAGTATAAAATTTATCGTAGAGAAAGAAGAGAAAAACTCCCTTCCATTCTTGGATGTTCTTATCAATCGCAATTAGGCTAAAAGAGCATAGCGTTGGTTTGTGACATGATAGAATAAAAAATTCAGCCATAGCCGAACATGCTCACACCACTAAACATCACATTTGCTTTGAAGACTCAAAATTTTTAGCCATTGTCCCTTAGTATTACAAAAGGAAAACCCGTTAAACCATAGAAATAAAAAAATGTGTTAAAAACTTCAACCGCGATGATGGTTTCAGACTAAATGAAGCCTGGAAACCTGTCATTCACAAACTTAAAACAGATAATTAATTACTAATTAATAAGCATTTAAACCTAAATAACTAATAACTAATAAAAAATTTAATATTTAATAAAAAATTTAATTAATAATAATTATTTTTTAAAACTTATAAGAAGAATAATAAAGTGTAATAACAACCTAACAGTAAAGAACTTAACCATTAATTAAAATCACAATAGTAAACTAACTTGATAATTAAATTAAAAATTATAAAATAAATAAATAATAAAATAATAAATAATAAACTAACTTAATAAGTAAATTGCAAATTATAAAATAAATAAAAATAATTAAATAATTAAATAAAAAATAATTTTTTTTTTTACTTTGCAATATTGAAAGTTTTACATTATAATACCAAATAATATTAGGTTCGTTTTAACATTTTAATAAAACTACATTGAAATAAGATAACATTAAAATAATAACTAAAAAACTATTATATCAAAACATTAAAATAGCCTTAAGATACCTAAAAAACAATTATTATAAAATATATATTTAATAGTTTCCACTCACATTAAAATTAAATTTATAATTAATTAATTAATTAACAATCAAAATAAAATTTATTTAAAAATCCCAAACCCTAAAATCAAAAGAACCGACCTTACACCTTAACCTAAAACATGAAAAAACACATTCATATTTATACTTCACAATCCAAGTGTAAAAAAGGAGGGATTTGCTTTCTCCTGAAGATGAACTTGCTTAAAAGGTTAGAAAATGTCGAATTGAAAAATTCTACCACAGATCTCCTCTCATTCTAAATTGTTGAACTGTGGATTAATGATGAACAACCAAATCGCAGCCCTCCATGAAAGGGATATGCTACGCCAAATTTGAATGCACTAGAGTGAAGATTTCCCACCGCACAACAGATCTGAACTTTTTGAAGAAATGTCGCAACAATAGAACCATTCCATGCTTTGCCAAAGTTAAACATCACCTAAAAAAGAAACATGAGAACGCCTTCACAGAATTGAGTTTAAAAATCGTGAGAGGTGAAATAAAACGCAGTAGAAGAAAATTGGACGCACTGTCCCAGAAGGCATATAACCTGCACACGAAGTTAGCGAAAGATTTAAGAATCGATTTTTGGATCAGCGTGGAGGCAACCACTGCGCTCAAGGTTGAAAGAGCCCTGGAAACAACCAACGAAAAACAGAATCGTAAAGTTAAAAAACTCATTGCTGAGCAGAAACCTGACACCGTGAAGTTTAAGAGCAGCGTGGTCAACCTCACGAATGAAGAGCTGGACAGCAGCATGAAAAACATACTCGAGAAAGGATTAAACTTTGTCGTAGCTCCGAAAAGGATTCCACATGAAGATATCATCTGCGCGGTGGAGGATACAATCAAGGGATTGCCAGATGAGAAGGCAGAAGACATTCGGCAAGAATGTGCTATAATACTAAAAAATGCCAAACCAATGAAAAACAACATAACAAAGGATGAACATGTCGCGTTAAAAAAACTAAAAGATAGGAAGGATATCATGGTTCTCAAAGCAGATAAAGGAAATGCTACAGTCATCATGAAAATCGAGGATTATCAACAAAAAATGATTGAGCATTTAGGAAGTGGCTGTTACAAGAAAGTAACCAAGGATCCATTAAAGAAAGTAGTGAAAGATGTCATTAATGCGATCAAAAAATCCTCTCTGAGCAATGAAACAAAGAAGAAAATTACTCCCAAGAATGAAATCATGCAACCAATATATGGCCTGCCAAAGATACACAAATCTTGCATCCCACTAAGACCCATTGTCAACACAATAGGATCACCGACGTACGAACTAGCTAAGCACTTGGCCGAAATCCTTAAACCCTTGGTTGGCAAGTCCTTCTCATTCGTTAAAGATTCCTCACAACTTGTAAGTAGAATGAAGGAGTGGAAAGTGGAGGAGGATGATTTATTAATCAGCTATGATGTCGTCTCTCTATACACAAAAATTCCCATTGATGGTGCCATTGAGGTCATAAAGAAGGTATCTAACCCTGAAATCGCTAAACTAGTTGAGATTTGCCTTAGGTCAACCTACTTCTGCTTTCAAGGTGAAATATATGAGCAAACAGAAGGGGTGGCTATGGGATCACCACTATCACCAATGATCGCAAATTTGTTCATCGAAGATTTTGAGGAGAAGGCAATCAATTCATTTCCTCAAAAACCAAGGTGGTGGATTAGATTTGTTGATGATGTATTTAGCAACTCGCCACATGGTGAAAATAAATTGGCAGAATTATTAAACCACCTAAACAACCAATGTGATAGTATAAAATTTACCGTAGAGAAAGAAGAGAAAAACACCCTTCCGTTCTTGGATGTTCTTATCACAAAAAATCCCGACGGTTCTCTTGCTCACCAGGTATACAGGAAGAAAACCCATATGGATAGATACCTTCATTCTGACTCACACCATCATCCAGCCCAGAAAACGTGAATTATAAACACCCTAGCTACCCGTGCATGGAGAGTCTCAGACACAACTACCCATGCATGGAGAGTCTCAGACACAGCTACCCGTGCATGGAGAGTCTCAGACACTGATCATTTGGAAGATGAGCTAAAACACCTTAAGACATCCCTAAAAAACAATGGATATAGTGGAAGAGAGATTGACAAAGTTTTCCGCAACATAAAGAAGAACAAAAATAAAACCAAGGAAAGAGGTAATGATATAACTCTCCCTAAGGTCACTCTTCCATACATACATGGCACTACTAACAAGATTGCCAATGTTCTAAGGAAGAAAAACATAAAGGTGTTATTTTCCCCTCCTAACTCCTTAAGAACCATGCTTGACAAAGTGCAGGACCCCATTGATCCCAAGAACCAAAAAGGTGTATACAAAACACATTGTTCATGTGGTGATGCCTACATAGGGGAAAGTGGAAGATCAATCGCAATTAGGCTAAAAGAGCATAGCATTGATTTGCGACATGATAGAATAAAAAATTGAACCATATCCAAACATGCTCACACCACTAAACATCACATTTGCCTTGAAGACTCAAAAGTTTTAGCCATTGTCCCTTAGTATTACAAAAGGAAAACCTGCGAAGCCATAGAAATCGAAAAATGTGTAAGAAACTTCAACTACGATGATGGTTTCAGACTAAATGAAGCCTGAAAAGCTGTCATTCACAAACTTAAAACAGATAATTAATTGCTAATTAATAAGCATTTAAACCTAAATAATTAATAACTAATAAAAACATTAATATTTAATAAAAAAATAAATTAATAATAATTATTTTTTAAAACTTATAAAAAGAATAATGAAGTGTAATAACAACCTAAACACTAAAGAACTTAACCATTAATTAAAATCACAATAATAAACTAACTTAATAATTAAATTAAAAATTATAAAATAAATAATAAAATAAAAAATAGTAAACTAACTTAATATGTAAATTGAAAATTATAAATAAATAATTAAATACAAACAAAATTACTTTGCAATATTAAAAGTTTTACATTATAATACCAAATAATATTATGTTCATTTTAACATTTTAATAAAAGTACATTGAAATAAGATAACATTAAAATAATAACCAAAAAACTATTATATCAAAACATTAAAATAGCCTTAAGATACCTTAAAAAACAATTATTATAAAATATATATTTAATAGTTTCCACTCACATTAAAATTAAATTTATAATTAATTAATTAATTAACAATCAAAATAAAATTTATTTAAAAATACCAAACCCTAAAATCAAAAGAACTTACCTTACACTTTAACCTGAAACATGAAAAAGCACATTCATATTTATACTTCACAATCCAAGTGCAAAAAAAGAGCGGGATTTGCTTTCTCCTGAAGATGAACCTGCTTAAAAGGTTCGAAACTATCGAATTGAAAAATTATACCACGGATCTCCTCTCATTCTAAATTGCTGAACTGTGGATTAATGATGAACAACCAAAAAGAACAAAATCCTCAGGAATCTTGGACATGTATGAAACATAATGTTTCACATCTAAATTTTTTTGGATGTGTCAGATATACAGGTTCCAGATGAGCTGAGAAAGAAATTAGAAAATAAAGGACATAAATGTATCTTTGTTGGGTATTTTGAAGACACAAAAGCATACAAGTTGTATGACCTTGTCGCAATAAAAGTTATTATCAGTTGAGATGTTCAGTTTGTAGAAAATGAAGCATGAGATGGAACCATAGAGAATAATGTTAAAATCATGTCACATGTCGAACATGATGACATGGAAGAGGATGTGGTTGAAACTTCGCATGTGAGTCATAATGTCGTAGCTCCATCTACTCCCACGACATCGCGACATGTTTCAGCACAAGGAACTTTGACACAAGTCACCGTTCAAGCTACTATGGAAAGCACAGTAAGAGCGCAACAAACTCTGTCAAGTAGTTCATGGAGGTCGACATCAACAACTCCGACAAAGACAAGAAGTCTGCATGATATATATGAGACTGGTACACCCAATTCATTCTCAGGTTTTGGATTATTTTCTCAAATTAATGATCCTCTAACATTTGAAGAAGTTGTCAAAGATAAAGTTTGGGCACAAGCCATGGATGAAGAAATAGAATGCATTGAGAAGAATCAAACATGGGAATTAGTCAATGTTCCTAAGGACAAGGATGTGATAATCATCAAATGGATTTATAATACTAAGCAAGATGTTGATGGAAATGTGCAGAATCACAAGGCAATATTGGTAGCAAGAGGGTTCGCACAACATCCTGGCATAGACTTCAATGAAACTTTTGCACTCGTGGAATGAATGGACACCGTTAGAACAATCTTGTCCATCGCATCACATAAGACATGTCCTGCTTACCAAATGGATGTTAAGTCTGCATTTTTAAATGGTTATTTGGAGGAGGAAGTATATCTAGAGGAGCCACAAGGCTACGAAGTCCTAGGACAAGGACACAAAGTATACAGGCTGAAAAAGACACTCTATGGTTTGAAGAAAGCTCTTAGATCTTGGTGCAGTCCCATTGACTCTTACCTCATTCAGAATGGATTTCACAGAAGTGAATGTGAACCAACGTTGTACAGAAAAATAAACAAGCAAGGTAATAAGATAATTGTCTGCATGTATGTAGATTATTTAATATTTACTGGTGATTTTGTCATAGAGGATTTTATATTAGTCATGGAAAGTGAATTTTAAATGACTAATTTGGGGCTTATGAAGTACTTTCTGGGCATTGAATTCCAACATACTGAAAATGGCATATTTATATCTCAGTCGAAGTATGCAAATGAAGTCTTGAACAAATTTAAGATGTTAAACTACAAGACATACCCAACACCAGTGATAACAGGTTTGAAATTGAGCAAGGATGATGATGGATCAAATGTAGATCCTACGCTGTTCAAAATTCTTGTTGGAAGCCTTATGTATCTTACTGCGACAAGGCCATACATCATGTATGGAGTCAGTTTAATCTCAAGATTTATGGAGTCATCAAAAGAATGTCATTGGAAAGCAGGTAAAATAAATCTGAGGTATGTAAGTGGAACAAAATATTTTGGTATTTTGTATTCAACCTCAGAAAATTTTAAACTCATTGGATACACTGACAACGACAATGGAGGCAACATAGATGACAGAGAAAAACACGTATGGGAATACATTTCATTTTGGAACAGGTGTTGTATCATGGGATTCACTCTTTCTTCAACATAACCAGAGTATGTCGCAGCTACAAGCGTTGCATTTCAATCCATTTGGATGCGGAGTATGTTAAGTGATCTGTCGCAGAACCAACAAGAACCCACAACCATTTACTGCGACAATAATTAAACTATTGCATTGTCAAAGAATCATGTGTTCATAAGAGAACCAAGCACATTGACACAAGGTATCATTTTATCAGAGAATTGATAAATAAAAAAGAAATCTGTTTAGAATTTTGTAGGTCTGAATATCAGGTAGTAGACATCTTTACAAAACAATTGGCAAGGGACACATTTCAATATCTGTGGATTTTTTTTAGGAGTGACAAGTTTTACAAAATGAACTTCGTCATGCACACAGCATGTTTAAGTTCTGAAACATTTTGTAAAATTTTATTTTGTAATCCCCATCTGCTTATAATTAAGAGGGTGTATTGGAAAAATGAATTACAAGTTTATGCATTTCAAATCACAGCCTGACTTGGTCAGAGTCCATAGAAGCGCAGAGATTGTTGAGATATTGTAACTTCAAAGAATATTATATTTGTACTTTATTATTCCGGAGATGATTCATTCCTCCGTGAAGATCTTATTGTATATCCGGAGATGTTTATTCCTCCGTCGGAATGTGGTAACTCGGGTTATTAGACTTCCCTAGTGGGGGTCGGCCCTAAATGTGTTATGTGGGTCAAAGGGTTATTAGACCACCCTAGAGGGGTTGGCCCAGTCAGTTATAATGGGGTATTTAACCTAATGGTTAAATACGAGCCTACATGTACTTGTGTAAAATACATATCAGAGAAGTGTATAAATAGGGGAGGTGTGTTCCTCATTATACACATACTCTCACTTGAGAAAGGCGCACATGTGGAGGAGAGGTCTGCTATGGAGAAGAAGGAGCTTATGCTCAGGGTTTGCATCTTTGTATATTGCTGGTCATCTATATTGAGGAAGCTTTACTGGGTTTTCTACCCCATGAGGGTTTCCCAGGATAAATCTCTGTCTCTTGTGTTTATGCTATGCTTGTTGTTTCTTCAGTGATCCTGTATATGCTATTATTGTGAAATGAAATGTAATGCTGCTATTTTCTGTCTTAGCATATTGAATTTTAACATGGTATCAGAGCTAACCTGAAGGAAGACAAGGTATGGCACTAAAGACACTTGCTTTACTTACGACAATTTGAAGGTTAGGGTTTTACATAGCAAAAACCAGTCATCGTAGCACTTTCGCTATAAATCCGTTTTGGCGAAGTTTTCGGATCTGAAATTGTTATAGGACGAAGCTAAAATCTCCAGGTACCTTGTGTCCAAAGGACAACCTCTAATTCGTTGTACTTTGTGATTTATGATCTGTACAATATAGGGTTTCTGCCTCTTCCAGATCTGAGTCAAAATCAGGTGACCTTGGGAAAAAGGTCATATCTTGGGCTAGGAAGCTCCAAATGAAATTTCGTAAAAAGTGACAGGTAGTACACAGTCTGCACTATCTCAGAAAACTTTTGCAGAGGCCGAAGTTGAACAAGAGACACGTGGCACTCCGTACAAGTGCGCTCTCCTGTATTATCCCATAAACAGGTCACGTTGCGACACTTGGCATAACTCTCTCTCAGAAAATCCAATTGAGGTCAGACCTGTCAGAATGGAAAGATAACAGGCCGAGCTATCTCAGAAAACTTTTTCAGAGGCCGAAGGTCAAACAGTGACACGTGGCACGCCGTACAAGTTCGCTCTCCTGTATTTTCCCAAAACAGGTCACGTTGCGACATTTGCCATAACTCTCTCTCAGAGAATCCAATTGAGGTCAGACCTATCAGGATGGAAAGATAACAGGTCAGGCTATCTCAAGAAACTTTTTCAGACCCTGTGGATCAAAAATTTCAGAGTTACGCCAGAAACAATCAGGTACATATTTCTGTCAAAACAGAATTATTTTTTTGGTACCTTCATTCATGACTTCCGGAATTTAGGGCTTTGGAGAAAGTTGGAATTTTTATAATCGGAGACCACGGCTGGATGCTACTCATAAAAATAGAAATTTGGAGACCAAGATCAGAATTTTTGGTTGGGCAGAAGGCCGGGCTTGATTAGACCCTAGTTCGGGACTTTGATCAGAAAAGCGGAAAATTATGGCTTCTGTAAAAATGGGAATTTTTGAAATCTGTGACCACGGCTGGAAGCTCCTCAGAAAAATAGAAGCTTAGAGCTTTGGATCAAACTTTTTGATGGGGCAAAAGAGTGGGCTTCATCAAACCCCAGTTCAGGGTCACGTCCAGTGAATCCGAAAGTTTCAAAGGCAAAATTGAGGAGTAAAACTTTGCAGTCTTCAAATTCTGAATATATCAGTTTGATCAGCTCATCAAGGCGCATATCTCTATCCTTTCGGAAGTTTGAAATTAAAAGTTTGAATTTTTGGGGTTTCTCTGACAAACCCATATCCAACTCCAGGTCTAGTTCTTGCAAATCAAGTGGATAGGGTTAATCCTAGAAGAAGATGGATTGGTCACCTACATAAGTGAAGGAGTTCATGTTTCAGAGGGAGATGAGGCTAAGGCTTTACATAAGGAGATTACAAGCGATCTCGATAGGTATGACTCATCGAGGTATGTTTTGAGATTTGTTCATGATTAAGTTTATGGTATGTTTGTCTTCATGTTATTACAGTTAGTACAATCTTGATTTTAGATTTGTTGTATCACCTTAACAAAATTATGAATGCATTCATTGGTTAGGGTGTTGACACTTATGATTATACTAATGCATTATGGTGTTGTGTGAGGTTGAGGTTGTCTGCTAACAAGATACAGGTACATCACAAAAGACAAATCAGGCTCCATGACCATGAAAACATGAAGACAAAGACTCATCCATAATCTTTGTTCTACTTACGAGGTATGTTGTACATAACCAAGTAGGTATACTAATCCAGGTATGTTTCCCATGAATCTTACCTTGTGTTAGGATCCCTTATATAAGTATACTTGGAATGATTGGTTATGCTTATTCATAAAGTTAGTAATCAAGGGATTATGCATATTATATCTTTTATCAATGATATGCATGAGTAAAAGAAGACTTCCCTGAAATCTTGAATACTAATGTTTATTAACTATAATCATGACTATACTTTTCCAAGATTATTTAGTACTATAATGTTTTGATAGCATTTAGAATATACTAATGAGTGTATGTTTGTGTATGAGATCATGAGGATGACTCTTGAGCATGCACAGTGGTACAGAATGAATAGAAGTTCAAAAGACATACAGAAGATCAAGCGGGAGGCAGCCACACAAACATAAAAGATAAGTATTTGAGTTGCTATTTGAAATAGTAATGATATTGCCTGCATACATATTTGTATTCCTAGAATATATATAATGCTGAGTGTAAATATTCATAGAGCATTGAACAGTATACAACTAATGTGCATATGTTTGGACAAACATTCCATTGTTGCTTGTCTAGAATGAAACCTCCTTGCTGACATGCTGAGAGTTGTGCACACTCTCGATAGTATGTTCTGGTAGAGATGGAAGGCATCTAGATAGCCACTGTATGCATACAGGATATGGGAAAGTGTTGTGCCAAAGTATTGGTCAAAATAGTTACATCACTATGTAAATAATATCTGTATGCATAATGGGTTATCTTTTGATGATTATGAAGTATTACTAATCATGTACTTAATTTTGATTTGTAGGAAAGGTCATGAAGAATGATGGACATCGTACAAGTGGTGGATGTTCAAACAAGAAGATTTACAAATCAAACAAAATATAGAAGGCTCATGGCTAGAAGATTCTCTTAGAAAGGGGAAGAGAATCACGACAAGATGTTTGCTCCAAGTATGGTGTAATTAAAGAAGAAGTATGAATCAGGTTCTGTATAGGTACCTAGGATCGATAATAATTTGATAAGCTTAATGTTCACCATGGGTGATGTGGATCTCAACCCTTTGCCACAAGGTTGAATATGATACACACATGACATGGATGCAAGAAGGAACTCACCACAGAGTTCGAATGATATTGAGGCTCATATCAGTAGACCCATCTAACGAGAGATGGCACAGATAGATATGCAGAAGATCATTCAATGCAGAAATGAAAAATGAAAGATCTCAATTTGATGCTTTACTTCCTAGGTCTGGAAGTATGGCAAGGCTCAGAAGGAATATTTCTCAACCAGGGAAAGTATGATGAGAAATATGACTTGAGGTGTCGGAATGGCCACTCTTATGGATTCCAACTTGAAGCTGTTAGGGGATAACTCATCAGAGTTAGTGGATATAACTCTGTTCAGTCAAATTATTGGGTCTTTGATATATCTAACATATACTAGGTTAAGATATATGCTTTGTTATGAACACCTTGAGTTAGTATCTAGTGGAAACTAGATGTGTTTACCTGATAGTTGCAAAGTATGTGATGAGGCACATAAAGGACACGATAGAATTTGATCTATGCTATCTTGAAGATCATGACTTCAGATGGCTATTCAGATTCTGTTTGGGCAGGAAGTGTATCAGACAAGAAGAACACATCGAGAGGATGTTATTGTCTGGGATTAGCCATGATCTCGTGGTTTAGCTGGAAGCAGTCTAGTGTGGCTCTCAGCACAAGCGGAATATATGGCTGCTTGCTCTGCTAGTTGTGAAGAAGTTTGGCTTTAGGATTGTTTGACTTAGAGATAGAACCAACTGAGATCCTATGTGATAATTAGAGTTGTATCAAGATGACATAGAATCTAGTGTTCCATGATAAGTCAAAGAACATAGGGAACTAACAAGATATGACACAGAAAGGAACTCTAAAAGTTTGAATTTGTAACAGGTTACCATTGTACTAACCAAGCCTCTACGTCAAGTGAAGAAGTTACCAACCAAACCTCTGTCTCGAGTGAAGTTTGAATACTTCCGAGACAAGCTTGGTGTAGTTCAAAAGGACCCTCCTCGAAAGGGGGAGTAGTATAGTCACTACTGATGAGATTGTCTCATCAAACATCAAGGTCGTTGATGAGGTAACCTGTTATCTACACCCAGTTACTTAGAAATATTTAGATTTAGGACTCTTATACTTAGAATACTTAGCTTTACTTATACATGCTTTTGATGATAGATGTATTGATATACATGCTAGATGTATACATGTTTTGGTGTGATGTATACATGTTTTGATGATGATGATACATGTTGTGGTTATACATGTTTTGATGATGATGATACATGTTGTGGTTATACATGTTTTGATGATGATGATACACGTTGTGGTTATACATGTTTTGATGATGATGATACATGTTGTGATGTATACATGTTTTGATGATGATGATACATGTTGTGGTTATACATGTTTTGATGATGATGATACATGTTGTGGTTATACATGTTTTGATGATGACGATACATGTTGTGGTTATACATGTTTTGATGATGATGATACATGTTGTGATGTATACATGTTTTGATGATGATGATACATGTTGTGGTTATACATGTTTTGATGATGATGATACATGTTGTGGTTATACATGTTTTGATGATGATGATACATGTTGTGGTTATACATGTTTTGATGATGAGGATACATGTTCTGTTCTTGATGAACATGTGAAGGGATTGGATCATTCCTGGATTTCAGTCCGAAAGAAGAGCCGTAGACGTATGTCTTCGATAATGAAGTTCTTGATGAACATGTGAAGGGATTGGATCATTCCTGGACTTCAGTCCGAAAGAAGAGCCGTAGACGTATGTCTTCGATAATGAAGTTCTTGATGAACATGTGAAGGGATTGGATCATTCCTGGACTTCAGTCCGAAAGAAGAGTCGTAGACGTATGTCTTCGATAATGAAGTTCTTGATGAACATGTGAAGGGATTGGATCATTCCTGGACTTCAGTCCAAAAGAAGAGCCGTAGACGTATGTATTCGATAATGAAGTTCTTGATGAACATGTGAGGGGATTGCATCATTCCCGGACTTCAGTCCTAAAGAAGAGCCGTAGACATGAGGTCTCCGATAACTGAACGACAGGACTGAATCATCCCTGGACCTCGGTTCAAAATGTACGTGACAAATCCTAGAATTACTCTAGGTTACATCCAGCATGAAACAGGGCTGGCTCTGTAGTTGTGATACATCCAGCATGAAACAGGGCTGGCTCTGTAGTTGTGATACATCCAGCATGAAACAGGGCTGGCTCTGTAGTTGTGATACATCCAGCATGAAACAGGGCTGGCTCTGTAGTTGTGATACATCCAGCATGAAACAGGGCTGGCTCTGTAGTTGTGATACATCCAGCATGAAACAGGGCTGGCTCTGTAGTTGTGATACATCCAGCATGAAACAGGGCTGGCTCTGTAGTTGTGATACATCCAGCATGAAACAGGGCTGGCTCTGTAGTTGTGATACATCCAGCATGAAACAGGGCTGGCTCTGTAGTTGTGATACATCCAGCATGAAACAAGGCTGGCTCTGTAGTTGTGATAGGGATTGATCATCCTGGAACTTGATCTGGATTGCATCATCCATGGACTCATGTCCTAAAGAGAGCAGGATTGATCATCCTGTAAATCTGATTGTGTGATGACGATGCTGCTGATCGTGTGATGACGATCCTGATGATCGTGTGATGACGATGCTGATGATCGTATGATGACGATGCTGATGATCGTGTAATGACGATGCTGTTGATTGTATGATGACGATGCTGCTGATCGTATGATGACGATGCTGATGATCGTGTGATGACGATCCTGATGATCGTGTGATGACGATGCTGATGATCGTATGATGACGATGCTGATGATCGTGTAATGACGATGCTGTTGATTGTATGATGACGATGCTGCTGATCGTGTGATGACGATGCTGATAATTGTGTGATGACAATATTGATGATCGTGTGACGATGATGATGATGATCGTGTGACGATGATGATGATGATCGTGTGATGATGATGCTGCTGATCGTGTGATGACGATGCTGCTGATCATGTGATGACGATGCTGCTGATCGTGTGATGATGATGCTGCTGATCGTGTGATGACGATGCTGCTGATCGTGTGATGACGATGTTGTTGATCGTGTGATGACGATGCTGCTGATCGTGTGATGACGATGCTGCTGATCGTATGAAGACGATGCTAAAGATCGTGATGTTGATGATTGATGTTGACAGTGATGTTCCAGTAACTGCTTGAGTTACTGATGATGTTGAGAAAGCTTCCAGTGATTTATAGATGTATCATGTATGATGTTGATGACTCCTTGCTCGGGCAGATGCTGTTATAATATCCTTCTCGTTAAGGGGGAGTGTTGAGATATTGTAACTTCAAAGAATATTATATTTGTACTTTATTATTCCGGAGATGATTCATTCCTCTGTGAAGATCTTATTGTATATCCGGAGATGTTTATTCCTCTGTCGGAATGTGGTAACTCGGGTTATTAGACTTCCCTAGTGGGGGTCGGCCCTAAATGTGTTATGTGGGTCAAAGGGTTATTAGACCACCCTAGAGGGGTCGGCCCAGTCAGTTATAATGGGGTATTTAACCTATTGGTTAAATACGAGCCTACATGTACTTGTGTAAAATACATATCAGAGAAGTGTATAAATAGAGGAGGTGTGTTCCTCATTATACACATACTCTCACTTGAGAAAGGCGCACATGTGGAGGAGAGGTCTGCTATGGAGAAGAAGGAGCTTATGCTCAGGGTTTGCATCTTTGTATATTGCTGGTCATCTATATTGAGGAAGCTTTACTAGGTTTTCTACCCCATGAGGGTTTCCCAGGATAAATCTTTGTCTCTTGTGTTTATGCTATGCTTGTTGTTTCTTCAGTGATCCTGTATATGCTATTATTGTGAAATGAAATGTAATGCTGCTATTTTCTGTCTTAGCATATTGAATTTTAACAGAGATGTCATACAAACTGTTAGCAGACTTTGTGCACACTTCCTTGTATTTATTCAGCCATGTTTGTATTCTGCATGTCAAAATTCTTAGGTAGAAATTAATTACAATCTTTAATGTAACTCAGTAACTTCTAGGTGAAGCGAAATCAAGTCTATGTATATGTACAAGAGCAAAGAGTTGAAAAATAGAGTTAGAGAGAAAAAGGAGAAGAAGAAAAGGTCCACGATGTGTTTGTGAGCTCAATATCATAGTCGTGAAATGTATTAAGAGCCCAAGCTGTGTAAAAGTTGAAAGATCGAAGTAAATTCCATCTCTATGTAATGCGGAAAAGTTCCCCTCTTTTAATGCAGTAATATATTAGTCTATAATTTTATGTATCCATTCTCAAGATTGTTGAATATTGCATGCTACACATCTTCTTTAGATTTACTTGTGTGAATGTTGTTTACATTTACAGTTTGTAAAAGAAATCAAGATTTCCCAAATATTTCACGGTGGTAAAAGTTATGTTTTAACGAAGAATAACTTCGACTTAAGTTTCATTTAATGTTTTGGTTATTTGATATAGTGGGCTTGTCTTAACACTATTGCGTCCAAGTTCACCTTAAGTTACTAAGCCATGAAAAGTGATTTTTATGTATTAGCAAGAAATATTTTTATATAAATCTTCTCTAAGAGTGGGCTCATTGAAGTTGAATCCCCACGAAGTAAACTTTTTGCGAAGTTAAGAGGTTTTCTAAATCAAGATTCGACGAACTTAAGAGGGTCGCGAAGTAAAACGTTCTGCGAAGATTAAGAGGTCCACGAAGTTAAGAGGTCTATGAAGTCAAGAGTCGACGAATTTAAGAGGTCCGCGAAGTAAAACGTTTCGTGAAGATTAAGAGGTCCACGAAGTAAATTCCTGTCTAAGTGAAGTTTATCTCGCGTGAAGTGAAGTCCTTGGCAAAGTAAAAACATTGGGGTTTCCTGTTGTATCTCCGTCGAAGTCCCAAAGCAAAAAAAAGAAAATGTATATTTACTGCGTGGTTCATTTTTTTTGTCTTTGCAGTGTTCCATTGATAGTTATGCTATCACACCTTGTTCCATAAATGGCCTGTGATAGTATTGAAAATACTGATCTTCCCTATGCTCTTTTTTTAAATAAAATATAACTATATATTAAATATTAGGATTTATTTACGATTGTGTAAAGATAATATAATAAAAATTATATATTTTATTTTTTCATAAATATTAATATGTTGAAATATAATATTTTAATAATAATTATAATTAATGTAATACTCAAGAAGTAGAGCAAGACAACGTCCTGATATGCACCTAGGTTTAATGCAACAAAAATCTTCAAGATCCTTGGTGAGTCCTTGGGGGGAAAATATTTTGGCGTTCTTGCATGGGATAAATCTTTTTATTCCCAAAGTACGACTTTTTTTTTCTCCTTCTTTGATTTTGCTTTGTTTGATGATTGTTTAGAGTATATCTTTTTATTTTTCATCTGGCGACTCCACTAACATTTTTTTTTTTTTATAAAAATTTCAAAGAAAAGAAAAGAGTAGAATTTTTGTGAGTATTTTAAATGCATATTTTTTCTCACATGGCAACTCCATTGAATGTTCAACTACACAGGATAATTCCAAAAGACCGAATACCTAGAGCAACCGCTCACATAAACAAATCACAGATCAACACATCGATTTTTTCACATGGTTAAACCCTCGAAAGGGAAAAACTCCACATCCCCAACCAAATAGCTACTTGAGGCAGCTTATTATGCAAAAAAAAGAAAGTTACAAATGAGCTTCTCATAATCAATCAACTAGAAAGTGTCCCTCCATTCTCTTTAAATAGATATCATGGACCAATCAAGTGTTAAGCCACAGATCAAAGGTAGTTATGATCTAAGAGAAGCTGAACCATTGGATCACTCTATGTCTAGAACATCTCATGATCGTCGGATTAGATATTTACAAATGCATACTAATGCATACTAGAGAAACACACTTTTCCTAACATATATATTATAACAAGTTGATCTTAACTAACTCCTAAGTGTCCAAATATCCTAACATCCCCCCTTAAGAACAACTTCGGATATGATTGAAGGATTTACAATAGTGACACTATTAGGAGAAGGAAGGAGGCATTAGAGCCTATCCCCCCCTAATGACAAGTTCCTGAACTCCTAACATACATCAAAGTTTAGAAAAAATCACTTCTGTAAGAGATTAAAGGTGAAGATGTCTGCAACTTGATCATCTATAGGGAAAAAGAGCACTTCAAGAACACAATCATGAACAAGATTTCTTATGAAGTGCATATGTAGCTTAATGTGTTTGCTATGTTGATGTTGAAATGGATCTTTGGTGAGATTGATGTCACTTTGATTGTCGCACCAAAGGGGAGTTGGATGTTGCTGCTGAAATACAAACTCTGAAAGGATCTGTCGAATCCATAAAGTTTCTTGAATGGCATTAAATGATGCACAATACTTTGCTTCTACTGAAGAGAGAGAAAGATCTTGTTGTTCTTTCAATCCCAAGTGACAGGTACAGAACCAAGACTGAAAACATTACCTATAGTAGACTTCGGATCATCAGGATCGTCGTCCCAATCTGAATCAGTGAAACCAACAAACAAAGGAGTCCCCCCTGAAATGTAATGAACCCCAAACTGAATTGTACCCGAATATATTGAAGCATTCTTTTTTATGCTTTCAATGACTTTCATGGGGAGTTTGCATATAGCGGGAAACATGACCAATGAAAAAGGAAACATCAGGACGGGTATGAGTCAAGTATAAGAGACTACCAACAAGTTGACGATAGAGGGTGGCATCAACTTTAGGTGAAGTGCAAGTGGCAGAAAGTTTGACTCCAGACTGGAAGGGAGAGGGGGTTGGTTTAAAATCTTCCCTTTGAAAGCGATGAAGAAGGTCACAGGCATACTTAGACTGATAAAGAAAGATTCATTCTTTGGTTTTCAAGACTTGGAGGCCAAGAAAAATAATGCAAATGTTCTAAGTCCGTCATTTCAAATTTTTTCGTAAGACTGGATTTCACATGGGTTAAATGCTTAGGGTCGCTACCATTAAGAATAATATCATCAACATAAAGAACAAGGATGATGAGATTGTTTCCTACTTTCTTGGTATAGACATTAGTGTTAGAATGAAATCTAGAAAAACCAGTGTCAAGGAGAAATCTATCCATTTTGGCATACCAAGATCGAGGGGCTTGCTTAAGGCCATTTAAGGATTTTTTAAGGAGACAAACAAGGCTAGAGTCATTCTGAACATAGCCAGGAGGTTGTTCCATGTAAATTTACTCCTACAAATCACCATGTAAAAATGTAGACTTGACATCCATTTTATGGACCTTCCATTTATGTAAGGATGCAAAGGAAAGAACAATGCAGATGGAGTTCATTTTGGAGACATGGGAAAATATTTCATTGTATCAATTCCTTCAAGTAGGAAAAAACCTTTGGCAACTAACCTTTCCTTAATCCTTTCAACACTCCCATCTGAGGCATACTTAGTTCTATAGAACCATTTATATCTGACAAGTTTTCTTCCTTTTGGAAGAGGGACAAGATCCCAAGTATCGTTCTCCAATAAGGAACGATATTCTTCATCCTTAGCTGCATCCCAATCTGGATCCCTGAAGCTTCTACAAAAGTCTCTGGATCACGATTCTCAGAAACTTGAGCCAAAAGAGAAGAGGCTTGCTGGAAATGAGAACGTGTTCGACGTTGATCTCTAGGATCACTGGAAAGATCACTAGTTGCTTCACATGTTGAATGGACCCATCGACGAAGCGATTGTGCTAGTGCAACTGGAGGAAAATGAGCAGGTAGAGGTGGCTTTTAATACTCACTGTGATCATCAGAAAATGGAATTGGAATGTTGTTAAGGAAGTCGGGAGTAGAAGAAGGCACAATCGTCGAATTATGCTCACATGCAAAAGATGGCACAAACGTTGAGTTAGGATGGCAGGACAAGATATTTTCATCAAATTTAACATCTCTTCTAATAATTATATCATGAGAAAGTGGTTGAAGAAGTCTATAACCTTTTAAATTTTCAGAATATCCAACAAATATGCACTTTTGACTTTTAGGCTGCAATGCTTTCCATTTTTCATTCGGAGTATGATCCCATGCTTCAATACCAAACACACGGAAGTGACTTACATCTGGTTTAATTTTACTCCATGCTTCTTTTGGTGTAATATCTTGTAAATATTTAGTGGGGGTGAGATTAACTATGTAATTTACATAATTTATGGCTTCAGCCTAAAATTGAAGACTTAGTCCCTTAGCTTGAAGCATACAATTAGCCATTTCTTTTAAAGTGTGGTTCTTCTGCTCAGCTACACCATTTTTCTATGGTGTATATGGAATAACATGTTATTGTTGGATTCCATGTTCAATGTAGAAAGTAGTGAAATTTTGGTTAACATATTATCCACCATTATCAGACCTTAACTTTAGAATTTGATGACCAGGTTGTTTTTCAACAAGGGCTTTGTAAGCCAATAACATGTTAAATACTTCGCTCTTAATTTTTAGGAAATAAACCCAATTGCATCTAGAGTAATCATCAATGAAAGTTAAGAAATATTTGAAACCAGAAAAGGAAGCAGATGGAAGAGGACCACACAAGTCATTATGCACAAGCTCCAAGGGGGGTGAGGCATGCCAAGAGGCATGTTTGTCAAAACTATTCCAATGATGCTTTCTTAGTACACAACCAGAACAAACACCATCCTTGCAAGATACCATCGAAGCACCTGTCACCATAATTTATTGACATAGTTGTTGCAATGAGCGATAATTTAAGTGAACAAATTGCTCATGCCAAAGTTTGCTCATGTCATCTTTATGAGCAACAAAAACTAATTGAAATGGTGATGAACCAAAGTTGTTAAACTTGTACAACTTGGTAATATCATCAACAATTCCAGTGGCTAGGATATGCTTAGGATATTTAAAATCCTTGATTGCAACTTGGTGAGGTGTAAACGTTACAGTTTTACCTTCACCAGAATGAGTGATTTGATAGACTAACAACAAATTGCATGAAATTCATGGAGCACATATTACATCACTAAACTGTCCATTATCTACTGGAACTATTACAGATCCTACAACACTAAGAGATCTATCATCACCAACAAATATTTGTTTGGTGTTACATTCATGCATAGTAGAAAATATGGTTTTATCCTTAGCCATATGATAATATGCTCCAGAATCAATGAGCCATTCATTTGTAGTAGAAGAAGAAGATGCATTATAGGAAAAACCATAAGCACAAAGTGCATGTCCGTGAGATGAATATTTTGAATATGAATCAAGGTTGATGTGGCGCTTCTTCATTGTTGCTTCCAAGGATGCCATCTTCTTGAAACATTTAGATTCATCATGATTATCCTTCCCGCAAAATTTGCAATGATGCTCAGTCTTCTTACCTTTTGGTTTGTTTCCTTTGTCATTTTTTGAAGAATAAGCTAGTTGAGAGAGTTTGGGACCCTTGTTTGGCTTATTATTGAGAATATTTTGCTTCTTGGGATGCTTGGACTTCTCTTTCTATTGTTCCAACAAGGCTTTTCCAGATGTATATGCATTGCTAATCATTCAAAGATCTGTGAACTTATCCTGCTCTCTAATCAAAGAATCACAAAAGGATTCAAGAGGAGGCTCTTTATAGCTACTTGGATCCAATGATTCTTTCATGAAGTGAAATGTAGATACAAAAATAGAATATGCAGGTCCAAGTTTGGGAAGAATATTTTAAATGCATTGCTTGTCTTATATTTTAATTTTACATTATGTACATAAGCGTCTAAGAGTTTTGTACTTAGATAGATAATCTTGAATGAAATAAAAATCAGTTGAATTTAAGGAAATCAACTCATTTTCTAGCTGGTGACCTCGAATCTCATTGTGTTTACCAAACACAGATTCCAATTTTTCCCAAGCTTGATCTAGTTCATCAATTCCAGATATGTGGAATCGTAAATAAATAGAGATTGACATTCAAATAAATCCACGGGATTCATCACACTTATTGGCCCATTTTATTTTCTTATCAACATTAGTAGGCTCCGTTTCTTTTCTGGCATGTCCCCTCCCATCATACCAGTGCGATGGAGAGAACGTGATGCTAAAACTGGGAATATGGCCCCATGATCACTAAATAAATATTAAATAATATAAAAAGACATATGCAAACGTATAAATGTAAGAAACACAACATAAGTAAATTCAATTACACATCTATCATACATTCAATCTATTCATGATAGTCATCAAATAAATACATTGCAGAGTTAACACAAGAGAGTACTATCTTATAACAAAGTAGTCCCGAGCAACTGACTATGCAACTGCAACGTTCCACCCAACCATAGGCCAGTTTTGATCATCAATCTCTCAACACAACTGCCACCCCCGAGCTGGGCATGATCTCTACAAGGAAAAAGGGAACAACAAACTCACACATAGCCCAATATGCACCAAAGTCAGCCAAGCCAATCTAGAGTTGGGTTTATCAGGCTGCTAAGGAAATGGAAAGGGAGAATTTCTAAGCTAGTGAGCTCAACCACAGAGATATGGACACCCTCTGCAACATCTATCTAGCTTGGTCCCCACAATACCTACACACCTGGCACAAGGAAGTATTCCCTTCACTACTATACAGTCCCTCAGGTCATACCTTCCATTCTAGTGTTCTTCAAGGTGTGCATAGAAGAGCAACCAACCCTTTTGATCTTCTTGAGGGTTTACCTCCTCACTAGGTTTATCAAGCCAATTCTGGTCCACTTCCACTCCTAATTCTTGCTCACAAGTTCAAACCAAAATAGGGATGCACACAACAACAAAATCACAAGTGCTGGGTATGAAGAAAAATGTGGGAAACTAAAAATGAACTGGTAGATGGGGAATCATCCCTTGGGAATAAAATTAGTTTTTAGAAAACATTCATGGGCATTCAAGGGGAAGGAAGAACCTCTCTAATCCCCCAAATCATGACTCCCTTCCTCCCAGACACTATGCAATACAAAAACAAGTTCCCAGCTATGGAAAGTGCAAGAAAATGATGGAAAACGTGAAGGAGAAAGTCCCAGCTAGCTCAGACTGCATGAGAGAGAAAAGACCATGGGTGAAAAATGGATTTGGGCACAATTCCATGGGTGTTTTGCTTCCCAAGAAGAAAAAATACGTTTTCCCAGGTTGATGGCTTGCCCATGCACGAAATTGGCTACCATACCTCTTCATTCCCAAGGCATTAACTACCTCAACCAACTCTTGGAAGAATTAAATGATTGGGTGCATAAGTAAAAATGGGTAGTTGGGTTTCATTCATTGACATTTGTCTTAACACCATTGGATCAAGGGTTTGAATAATTTTCCTCCCTATTCCTTGTAGAATCATTCCCCAATCTCTTGTTGCATTGCATAGCTAGTTGTGGGTATTTCATTAAAATTCATATTTACACGATGTCTTTAATTTCTATTACGCATAGCTAGCACAAGAACCATATGCATCGATTTTTAATTGCCGATACATAAAATGCTAAATAAATGGCAGGGCCTTGGCCTTGAGCTCCTCGCCATGATTTAATAACGATATTTACATCATTTACAATTTTAATGCAATAGGGTCAAAATCGGGATATTACATTTCCCTGAGGTAATTCGGTAAAGTCCCCTACTTCGTAGAACATCCTCCATACGATATTTCCATGAGGAATAGTTAGAACTAGTAAGTATAATATCATATGGAGTAGCCATATTGTAGAAGTAAGGCCGTAAAAATTGAAAACAAAAGTGTGGATGCAAAGATCTCAAAAAACTAGGTTGTTTAAAAACAAATGACACTAAAAAATGACTTTGGATGAGGAAGTTATGCTTGATTGAAAAAATGGTTGCAAATGACTCCAACGGATATGAGGCAGGCAAAGGATTGACCCAACTGAAGAAAAAAAAAAAGACGCCCCCTCTTCCAAATCTTAACCTTTTAAACTCACTTTACAATAATGTTTCTTTATGTGAACCACTTTTGTAAAATAAGTGGAGTTTCACTTTTACAATAATGTTACTTTAAATATTGCATGCAAAAAACTAAAAGACTCTAAGTGACTCACCTTTATAATTTAAGGGAGATGTACTTTTGCAATAAAATAACTGAAAAATAAAATTATATGCAATTTTAGAAAAGGAACTAACAAGAAGACTTGAACTCAAGACCTCTTATTAAATAAATCAACTTTTAACCAAGTAAGCTAATATTAAAAGGTACATAAAGGATGGAAAGGAGGAAGGGTTTTTTTTCTCTTTTGTCTCAAACTTCGTGCTTACCAAAAATTGACCTTTTTCCTTCAAGTCACTTCTCATAAACTAAAACTAAAACAAAAAATAATAATGTGCCTCGAAATTGGGGTTAGACCTTGCTAGCTTTCCCAGACTGTATATGTTTTCTCACTGTTTTTGATTTTCCACGGTCGCACGAAGTGCACGACAAAGAGCATACATAGTAAAGAAAACCATTTTTCTCTTGTTTCTGATTTGCCGAGATCACACAAGTTGCAGGGAAAAGAGCATATGCAAAAGGAGAAGGTAACAACCCGAAAGTAAAAAAATATTAGATCTAAAAAGAAAATGACAAAATTATTTTAAATAAAAAAATGTCACTGTAACAATATACCTCTAGATATGATAAAATGCATGTATCTTGGGAAAATAGAATTTTTTTTTATGAAACAAAAATTGTTCTCCACTAGAAACGACACTCCGGACGCAATGAGACACTTCTCATAGCAAAAAAATGCACATAAATTCAAGAACCAGAAACCCTTTCACAACTTCGGCAACACCAGTTCATGATCTAGATCACCAACGGAAGCAGCTCTTCAGAAAGGCTCTGATACCATGTTTGACCACACATGATAATTACAAAAGACCGAACACCTAGAGAAGCCACTCACACAAACATATCACATATCAACACATCGATGTTTTCACGTGGTTTAAACCCTCGAAAGGGAAACAGTCCACGGCCGTAGCCAAATAACTACTTGAGGCAGTTTATTATGCAAAAGAAAGAAAGTTACAAATGATCTTCTCATAATCGATCAACTAGCAAGTGACCCTCCATGTTCTTTAGATAGATATCATGGACCAATCGGGTGCTAAGCCATAGATCAAAGGTAGTTATGATCTAAGATAAGTTGAACCATCATATCACTCTATTTTTAGAACATATCACGACCGTCGGATTAGATATTTACAAATACATACTAATGCATAATAAAGAAACACACTTTTCCTAATGGATATATTACAACAAGTTGATCTTAACTAACTCCTAAGTGTCTAAATATCATAACATTGAATGGATAAAACCCTTGTTTCTCATAAATTTGTTGAGACTTGTTGTGTGTAGATGAGCCCATGCAATACAATAAAATATTTAGAGCTCATTTTCTGACAACTCCATTAGTTCAATACAAGGCACATTCCATGATAATATCCAATGCATGCCTTTGATAGCAGATATGGATGATGAAGAGTCTAGTGCTGAAATTTCGAGTCCATATCCTCCCATTTATTTCTCAAACATCGCAAGTATTCCTAACTATCATAATGGTGAGAGCGTATCTGGTTACCTTCTGATCTTTCAAGGAAATTGTGATCCAGTTTTCTCTAACATCGTAGCTTTCCTTCAATTATTGGGAAATTTCAATGTTCATCATGAGGATAACATGATGGAGATGTTGTCAATACCTTGGAGGGAGAGAATTATTTTTGGTTTTATGAGGATCTTCTTGATAAATGCATTACCTCTCTTCCAAACATCTTTGAGGTGTTTTTTGAGAAATGATATACTGGTTTGGGTGACCTGAGAAGTATCCTTGAAGGGATCCCTCCCATCCTTCCTAGGAATTTCATCATATGGAATATCTTGGTAAGGATAGAGAACCCACAACTTTCACTATTGAGAAGAACCTCCATGATGATCCATGATTGAAGAGCTTCATGAAGAGCCACTAATTGAAGACACGACCGATAAGACACCTCATCTCATCCTAATAGAAGACAATGGATATCAAGATCTTCCTCTAAATTTTTTTAGTGAAGCAGAGATGAAGCAACTTATTAAAGAAAATTGTGTCTTTCTACCTAAATCACAACATGACTCTAAAGAAGAGATTTATAATGACCCCATCGAAGAATTCCATAAAGAGTTATTCATTGAAGATATTATTGAAGACACTCCTCATTTCACCATGACGAAAAAACATTAAAGATTGGGATTTGTCCCAAGTTTATTTCAGTGATGATGATCACATTCGTACTCCAAATCCGCCTCAAGAAGAAACCATTACAAAATCATACAAAGAAATACATGATGAAATTTGTAATGTATATAATGGCACTCTTTCATGTTATCCATATAGTGATGATGATTTGGAAGGTCTACTTCCTTGTAACATATTTTATGAAGAAGATGATTATAACCATGAGGAGGATAGGTATAGCTAGGAGCATGATACAAGTGATGAAGAATACCATATTTCTAACAAGAATAATGATGATGATTATGGGAAATTCATTGAAAATCCCATCCATGACATGTTTGAAGAAGGTAGTGTTGAATCAGATTATCTTGATGGTTTTATTGAAAATCCCATTTATGAGGTGCTTAGAGAGGGGAGCGTAGATCTTGAGATCTTAGGAAATATTTGTATGGATGTGGAGCATGCAGTTTGTTCATATGATTAGTTATATCCATGTATGAGCATCAATAGTGAAGACAATAAGAAGTAGTGTAGTGAAAATTCTGATCGAATGCAATCAACTGAATATCAGTCTCATCCTTCATTGTCACATTCATATATCCCTCGTGATTTGGAGAATCTTGGGGATTATGTTTACACAAAGAATTATCATCAGAAAATCCCTTTGGATAAATATCATGGAATAATTAATCTATCTCATTCTATAGAAGTTTATATCAGTCCTATTCAGTCTTGGATGGAAGAAGCCTACCGGAGGAATTTCCAGTTTGGAAAGAAGTTCCATAGCGTATTACATGCCTATGATCTCCCATCTAGCCCTCTCATCCACAAAATTTATGCACATTTTGATTACTTAAATAAATTTTCCTTGCTTTGGCTGGTAGCCAAAAACAAGGCGAAAAACTATTATGATGCTGAAATGCTTAAATGGTTACATTGTATTTCTGATCACACTTAGAATTTTTTTTCATATCATGCTTAGAGTAGGAAAATAAGCTCCTCAAAGTGAGCATTTATGTCCCGCATTACTTTTTAGTTGTTTCCTATTTTGTACTTAAGGATTAATAGTCATTTTCCTTAGTTAAATTCATTTCTATAGTTTTCGAATAAATGTAACTTAGGATTCATTTTCCTTTTCATAAGAACTCAAGTGATACTGAAGGGTTTTCCTGTCAAGTTGAGATGTTTTTACAAATTATGGAAGTTGGAGATTTTGGTGTTCTTGTATGCTCTCCTTACCTAAAGACCAAATCAAGAACACATCCCCTATTTCGTGCCATATGTTATCCACCTAAGTTTCATGTAGTTGGATGTGAAGTGAGCCTACGAAGATCTAACAAGTATAATTGTTCATTTCCAAGAGATCAGAAGTCCTAGCAGGTCAGCTTGGCCTTTTTCCCAATAAAATTGTATGTTCATACCCTCCGGGGAGTTGTAATAAGGTGACGTAGCATGATTTCATTTGTAAAATACTTGGATTTCCTAAGACATAGAAATAAATGTGGTACTCTAGAGTTTTTTTTCCTTGGCAATTATGCATTGGTTTTCAACGATGTATAACTTCCGAGTTTTTCACTAACAACTCGAAAGCTGGAGTATCTGCCTTGGTGGATAAACCTTGGGAGGTTGTTAAAGTTTAGGTGTCTATGCATATTACCATTCCAATCACTTTTATTGATTCGTATGGACATGTGATAGGTCCCCCTAGGTTTATTTTTAAGTTTCGCAAAAACAAAACTCGTAAACCTAAGCTATTTTTTAATAGTTTAATTGAAAAAATAAAAAACATGTAATAAAAGTGTGGTTAGGAGGTGAAATTGGCCATGGGGATGCTTGTTTTCTAACCCAGAGCACCCATATTACCCTTAAACCCACTTTACTAAGTATTTGAGTGATTATTTATCACTTAAATAAATTTTCTCTCAAAAAAAAGTGAATAAAAAAAAAATAAAGAGTATGAGAGAAAATCAAATTCCTATATCAAAGGAATTTTTTTCCAGTGATGATCCAGTTCAAGTGGGGATCAAATAGGGGGTTTATTGAGGGTAAATCATGAATATTCCAATCAATATCAAGGAAGGGTGAGTTGTCATGGACATGAGAGGGGAACACTTCTCCACGATGGATGGCGCAGGCATGAGTTGGCATTGTATGAATGGATGGGAGTCAATCCCAAGGAGGATGCACACATCCATTGAGGGATGGAGCCATCCATTAGAAATCCAAACTCAATCAAATCCCTTTTATTACTCTTCAACTCAACCTTAGACTCTAGTTGAGGAATGCGCCCCCATAGCCTCTCATAATCTATTTAAGAAGGCTCTTTTTTCATATTTGAGATGGAAGGGTGAAACCTTTGCTGGTGTATTTAATATTTTCTATATTATTTGAATGGAATAAATGCTTTGGAGGTCAAGATTGTGTCACTTGCATATGTGTGGATGTTGATTGTTCCATATCCGATGTAACTTGTATCATTTAGTTTTCTTGTATATTTTTTTGGTTGAAGTGTTTCTGTTTGAAGAGGAGCTATCTCCCAGTAGGGTAAAGGTTAATTCTTGTTTGATTTTAACCTCTTATTGTTTGCTTTGGGTATATTTATTTTAGATACATGTTAATTTGGATAAATTGCATGTTTTCATGTTTTTGTTTCTGAAAACACCTCTCTTTTAATCATCTTTTGTTCAATATTCTAAGTGTGTGCAAATATCAAGTTTGAAGGGAGGGTTGAGTGAGTAAGCATCCTCCCATCTTCAAACACATTCAGGAGCATAGTCCCTCTTAGTTCCACTTGGAACAATCCATTATGCCCAACCTCTAGCACTATATCAGATTCTTCTTCTTTCCTCAGAATGATTTAAAACTCTCTTTGTTTATCGGCTACTTTGTTTTCATTGCATTGTTTAGATCTATCCTTAAAATTTAAAAGCATTAGTAGATATAAATTTTGTATTAGAATCTAGTGGTTTTAAAAAGTCTAGCTTTCATTTACTAGATCTCACAAAATAGCTACTTTTTAGTCAAATTTATTCCAAATATGAAGGCTTGAAGCAGTAGTTCATTCGCATTTTTTTTAAAGATACATCTGTCAGCTTAGTGCCTTTTTCATTTTCTTCCCTAAAAGGGCAAGAAAAGAGCCTAAGGAAATTAGCTTCTTAGCTTGTTTTTGTTAATGTATTTGTAACTTCAGAAGCTATTTCACTTGTATATTTTATATTGTATTCATATGTCATTGTACTTCCAATGAAGAGGTTTCATTCCTTCGATTGGGAAAGCTATTATTGTATTTGATAGGGCTATTACACTCCCATAGTGGGGTCATCCTAGAGTTAAGTTGTAGGGGGTTATTAGACTCTCCTAGGAGAAGTCGGCCCAGTTAGGGTAAAAGGAAAGTGAAAGTAAAGTATAAATAGAGAGGAGAACCTCTCTATTTATCCATTCACTCACTCACTCATTCACATAAGTGAGTGAGAGTGAAGTTCACACAAGTGGAGGAGGAGGAAGCTGCTGGAGACCATCTCTTTGTTTTGGGGTTTTGTATTATTGCTCATTCTATCTCTAAGGAAGTTGTGGGGTTTTCTCCTTTATGGTTTCCCCGGTGAAATGCTTTGTGTCTCTTGTCTCTTGTGTTTGATTTGCTGTGCATGTTGTTCTCTCATATAAGATCCTAGATCACATTGAATTAAATTGTGAAAAACTAACATGGTATCAGAGCTAACCTGAGAAGAAGACACTGTGCAGTTGCAGAATCTTGGACTTCTTAATTTTTGGGTCTCTTTCCACAGATCATCAAGGGAAGTAGGCTAGGATATCTCTCCTAAGCAAGATGCATCTTTCTGTCGAAGTAGAATTGGATTCTGAGCATTTTCAATTTTCGGCCTGTCACTACTGCGGGAAATTAGGGCTTTTGAAATAAGTGAAATTTTGGAGTGTTCTCAGCATAGGATTGTTCTCCTCAGCAAAACAAAAATTCAGAGATCAAGATCAAAGTTTTTGGTTGGGTAGAACCCTGGGATACGTCAAACCCTAGTTTGACTTTTGGACCAGAAAAACCAGAAAACCAGAATTTGACAGAAGTTGTAGACCCGAATTTCGCAGGTCACTTTTGAAGGGTTAATTTTTGGAATTTTCAAAATCCAAGCACACCATCTTGCTCGCCTTAGTCAAATACATCTTTCTATCTAGATAGAAGTTTGAAATTCCAAGTTTGAATTTTTAGGGTTTCTCTGTCAAACCCTAGCTTGCTCCATATCTAGTTTTCAGTAATCAAGTGGTAAGACCTAAAAGCTTTTCTATTTCCATTTGAGTTTCTCATTAAAGATGTCTCACCACACCAAGCTTTAGGATAAGCTTGAAGGGGGTGATAAATTCTGAGCATGGAAATATAGGATTGGGTTAATCCTAGAAGAGAATGAATTGGACACCTACATAAGTGAAGAGGTTCTAGTTCCAGAGGGAGATGATGCTAAGGCCTTACATAATAAGAACTTGGTCAAGGCCAAGAGGATCATTGCAGATTCTATCAATTACCATCTCATACCACATGTGTTATCTCTAAAGACACTCGAGGAGATGTTTGATTCCTTGAGCAAGGTATTTGAAGGAAAGAATATAAATTAGAAGATGACATTGCGAAACCAATTAAAGAATGTGAAGATTCAAAATACAGAGACCATGTAGTCATACTTTACAAGGGTCTCTTAGATAGAAGAATAACAACAAGAGGGAGCATCCTCATCACAGGAAGGGTAAACACCACCACCAGAATCAGAGGGAGAACCTTGGAGGATCCAGGAGAGATCTTTCTCACATTCGATGTTATACTTGTGATGAGAAGGGACACTATTCTAGAGATTGTCCCAGGAACAAAAGCAACTCCCATAGGAATAAAAACAACAAGAGAAGAAATCATGCTCACACTGTAGAGGATGATGAATCTCCCAGGAAGAGAGCCAAAGAAGAAAGTGAAGATTCTTCAAGCGATGAAGAGTATGTTTTGATCTCTTCCCTAACAGGGACTATTACACATAGAAGCAATGATTGGCTTATAGATAGTGGGGCTTACAATCATATGACAGGATTGAAGGAATCCTTTGTGAACCTATCTAAACATGAGTCACCCCACAAAGTGAAACTTGGGGATGACTACCAGTATCCTATAAAAGGAAGTGGTGAAGCCTGTTATAAGCTAGACTCTGGAAAGTCTATGAAGATGAAAGATGTCATGTTTGTACCAGGACTAAAGAAGAACCTTCTCTCCATATTTGCATTGGATGCCAAAGGTATGAGGGTTTCATTTGTAGATGGCCAAGTTCTTATGTGACCAAAGGTAAATACCATAAATGATGCAATAGTGATTGGAGAGCAAGAGGGAGGGTTATGCAAATTGAAGGGCTAACCAGAACAAGCCCTGGTCCATGAATCCATGGAGCCTAGTGAACTATGGCATAGAAGGCTTGCACATGTGCACTATAGAGCACTACCTCTTACAATCAAAGCTGTTGAAGGTATTCCATAAATCTAGGAAAAGGATGAAGGAATTTGCAAAGGATGTGTGAAAGGAAAGAACACAAAGAAGACATTTCCAAGTAGCGAAAGCAAGGCAAAAGGAATCTTGGAAATCATCCACTTTGATGTCATCCAGTTCTTTGAGTGGGTATGTATATTATGTTTCTTTCATTGATGATTTTTCTAGGAAGACATGGATATATTTCTTGAAGAGCAAAGATGAAGTATTATGTAAGTTTGAGGAATTCAAAGCCTTGATCGAGAACCATACAAAGAAGAGAATCAATACTTTTCGGTCAGACAATGGCGGAGAGTTCACATCAAAAGACTTCAAGAAATTATGCAGATATTCAGGGATTAAGAGGGAGTTGACCACTCCATATAATCCACAGCAGAATGGAGTTGCAGAAAGGAAGAATAGAACAATTATGGAAGCAGCAAGGGTGATGCTTCATGACCAGGATCTTCTTATGAACCTATGGACAGAAGCTGCAAGGACAATCGTGTATGTACAAAATCGTACTCCACATAGAGTACTTGACAACAAGACACGAGAAGAATCTTTCTCCGGCGAGAAACCAAAATTCATCCATCTCAGAATATTTCGTTGCCCAGTGTACATACACATTCTGAAAGAGAAGAGGATGAAGTTAGATGCTTCAGGAAAGAAGGGTATATTTGTGGGATATAGTGAAAACTCGAAGGCTTACAGAATATATTTCCCATGATTCAAGAAGATCGACATTAGTAGGGATGTAACATTCGACGAAGACTCAGCATACAACAAATCCAGAAAGCTACATGTTGAAGACATTGAAGAACCAGAAGCACCCAGGATCCGGGAAACAACAATGAATGAATTAAATCCAGAAGAAGATCGTGAGATGGAAGATCCACAGGAACCTGTAGATCCACCCCATGAGAAGAATTCTCACAAGAGGAAACCAACATGGCTACGAGAGGTAATTCAAGATGCATAAAGATATGGTGCTTCTGAAGGAATGCACAGAGAAATCAAGAGACCGAAGCTATACACCAGTTATGTATCCTTGCCGTGTGACATCATTGACAAGGAACCTGCCAACTATGAAGAATCAGAAGAAAGGAAGGAATGGAAGGATGCCATGGTCAAGGAGTACTAGTCGATCATAAAGAATGATGTCTGGGATGTGGTCCCGAGACCAGAAGGGAAGTCTGTGGTGACTTCCAAGTGGATCTACACAATCAAGAATTCTGCAGATGGCAGCATAGAGAAATACAAGGCAATATTTGTGGCACGTGGCTTCTCCCAGAAATAAGGGATAGACTATGAGGAGACATTTGCACCTATAGCCAGATACACTTCCATCAGAATAGTACTTTCTCTGGTTGTAGTGATGAAATGTAAGATACACCAGATGGATGTGAAGACAACGTTCTTGAATAGTGTAGTGGAAGAGGAAGTGTATGTGAACCAACCACTCAGATTTGAGACACATGACAGGGAGACTCATGTGTGCAAATTGAAGAAAGCCTTGTATGGATTGAAACAAGCACCCAGGATGTGGTACGGCAGGATAGACACACTAGTACAAAATGAGAGATAAGTGACTAGGTGACCAAAAAATTTAGTCACCTTAGTTTTTTCAAGGGATAAATGACTAAAATTGAGTAATTTTAAGTGGGCCAGCTAAAAATGAATAAGATAAACAACTAATTTAGTCATGGGATAAAATATACTACTAAATAAAAAGTGACTAAAATAAAAATGACTAATTTAGTCATAGGAATACAAATATGACTAGCTAACAATGACTAAGAATATGAATTAGTCATTTATGCTAGTCATTTTTAGTTGTGTCACTGTGATAATGTAAAATTACAATTTTGGCAATGATTTTGTACAATTTACTAAATTTTAACACTGCAAAGGGGGTCTTTGAGTCCATTTGCAGTGTTAAAATTTAGTAAATTGTATCATTGTAATTTGCAGGAAGGGGTGGAGGGGTTTATGAGAGGCCATTACTTTTGAATGGGGTTTGAAATGTGGGTTTGGGGCATTTATTAACCCACTAAATTGGCGTCAGTTGAAAATTGCAATGATGCCAATTGAAATTGTAGATGGATTCAAAGACCCCTTGTGTCACCTGGCAATGGAGAATTGCAATTTTCCTTTGCTGAGTGACACAGGGAGGTTCTAAATCCATTTGCAGTGATAAAATTTAGTAAATTGTATAAATTCATTGTCAAAATTGCAATTTTCCATTCTTGGATTCTGTCAAATAACTTACCAGAAAGGGAAGAATGAGGGATTGTTGATTTAATAAATTAAGATATTACTGTTTAATGTGAGGTTAATATAACATGTTAGTGGAGTAGAGGTCCATTGGTTAGAATGTATAAAAATATCACCCACATATCACCGCTAACCTCCATAAGCTCTATTATGTCGATGGCCAATTGTTGAAACTCCTTCACATATCACCTCCCATTATGTTATGCATGTGTTGGAACATGCATATCTTATCTTGCATGTAAGCTCCTTAAATTGGTGGCAATGTGGTGGTCGGATCCAATGCCACCCACCTAAATCCTAATTGTCCAAAACTCTTCTTCAACCCCCAATCCAAGGGAATATATATATATATTTAATGGTTAATAATAATATAGTATTAGACCATTAGAGTGTCGTCTATCTGCAACCAACGAGGTGAGAGAGCTTGTATTAATGTAGAGACTCGAGTTCAAAACCTTCCTTGGACCTGATTGTAAATATAAGAATATCTCTCTCATATATATATATATATAATAAAATACTATCCAAATTGTTGTATATAATTGTTATTATTATATTATAATATAGGTATATTAAAACAAAAAATACAAATAACAAAAACATATAAAATAAATGCAAAAATATATAAAACAAAAACAAAAAAAGACAAGGTGTCAAATGGGGGGCATTTTTCAAGGTTCTTATGTGTTTTTTGAGGGGCACGATGATATTGAGGATGAGCTTGCTTGGATAAGGTCCCATAATGAAATTTGATCTCTTCATTTCCATAGATCATGCTTGATTGATTGTTGGGCATTGGTTGTTAGGAGGGTGTCATTTCTATCAAATCGTGGGAAGAAATAGAGGGCATAGAGGCTTAAGGAGGAGGATCATGGACTGTTGGGAGAGTTATGTGGGTGATATGCTACTCTCAAACAATGGTTGTTCTCTTCTTCCTTGATAATTTCCATTACCATCAAATCGTATTCATTTCTAGTATCATATCGATTTGAAGAAGGGCACAGTATTCCATGTGATGGTCGAATCTGATCGAAAGGCATTGATTTCCATTGAATAATACATGTTCATCAGTTTAAGGTTGATTCTTCATTGTGGAGGCCATATGATTTTGTTGAAGCAACGTTTAGTTGGGAAGAAGGTTGTAGGTTCATCTAGGAGGGCCGCATCTTCATCTGGAGGGCCAAATCAAGTTGGAAGGGCAGCAAATTGTTGTGTGGAGGTCATGTTATGCCTCTAGGACCAAGTATTCATTGGGATGTCACATGCTGCACTGTAGGGTGACTAATGGAAGGGCACATCACCTTGGAAGGTCATAATCTCTATGGGTGAGTTTCTGAAGTGATTTGAGGTTGTATATCTTGTCTCTGTTTCCCGTGCTCATCATTTTTCATGGTATCCCACATCTTTTTCTTCAGTCTTCTCTTCATTTTTCAAGCACAAACACCCTGCTTGATTCATTATGGATAGTTTTCAAACCCCTTAGTTATCAAACACAATTTAAATAAGTTCATGAAGCAAAATCTATAAACAACATCTGATAAATTTCATTCTAACAACCTTGAGCTTGGCTTAGTAGCTCTTGTTAATTCTTCCCCCCAAAATTGCCTCTCTTACAAGGATTTCCACATTTTGTACAATGGATTTCCCTTACTCACAAATACTATAAAAATGATTTTAGACAATTTCTAACAAATGGTTAGCTAATATGATAGATTAGATCTA
Source organism: Larix kaempferi (assembly GCA_027924585.1). Taxonomy (NCBI): domain Eukaryota; kingdom Viridiplantae; phylum Streptophyta; class Pinopsida; order Pinales; family Pinaceae; genus Larix; species Larix kaempferi. The sequence continues at coordinate 18,547,781 of BSBM01000994.1, read as the reverse complement.
GTTATTATTATAATTTTTCAATTTTGTGGGTTTTTTAATATTTTTTCCAATTCCGAAGATGGCTTTGGCATGCAACTACAGGTTACCCTGAGATGATGTGACAAAAAAATTTGTCATTCATGTACCTTTCTAACCTCACATAGAGGTACATCTGTACTTTGTGGATTGATGTGATAGTTCCCTCCTTCACTCTGGTACATGTGTCATGTAGATTTATCTATGTGCTTTGTGGGTTGATCTGATAACATCCACCTTCAAACTTTAACTAATATAATTTAGAGTTTCATGTGCATTTTGTGGGTTGATGTCATATTATCCTCCCTCATTCTAGTACTAATATTTCTTAGAGATTCCTGTGTGCATTGTAGGCTAATGAGATAACATTCTTCTTCACTCTGGTACAACTATCACTAGATTTTCCTTTGTGGGTTGATGTGATAATATCCTTCCTCACAATGGTACTAAATATGATTAGAGATGTCTGTGTGCTTTCTAGATTGATGTGGTAGCATCCTCCCTTACTCTGATAATAACATTACTTAGAGGTTCGTATGTGCTTTGTGCAACCCCTTTCCTGTGATTCTTGTCTTTGTGATGCCTTCTAAAATACAATATTATTACATCACAGTGGCATATCACTTATTGAATAGTTTAATCCACATTGATATGGCTATTTCAGCCTGATGCTAAATATAAATTTTCTAAAACAAGAGCATTCATTTACATTTTCTTCTTCATAACCACACCCCTGGTCATAGTTGGGTTTCTCTTGGACGTAGTTGTTGAGCATTGCTTGTTTGGGTGATCAATTGCATACATTGCATGAAATCAATTAAGCTCTTTATGTGGCCTCTTAAGAACCCCTTGTTCTCTGCAACATGCTCCTACTTATTTAGGGAGTCTCCACAATGTACAATGAATTTTTTAGATATCTACCATTTGTGTTGTTGAAGTTGGTTTTTCCAAGAGAGACATGTAACTATTTTAGAATTTTCCCGAGAGGTTCCTCATCTTCAAATTATTTTGTATATGTGTCAAACATTTCTTCAAGAATTTCCACTGCAAGTTCTTGTGTTTCAATGACTCAGTGATTGGATTCATCTTAACTATTGTCATGGGTGCTTCGAAGAGTAAGTGTTTGCTTCTTTAGCAACCTCTTTATAAATGGTAAGTTGTAATAATTTGAGAACAACAATGGGTTTCATGGAATTGCATCTTAATGATCAAAACATGCTTTGCATTAGCATGGGAATTTTGAGAGAAACACTGGGTAGGTGGATACTTAGACTCCATTCTCAAGAATTCACGGACACCTCTCATTGCCTAGATGAAATAAGTACCGATTTTCTCTTTCAATCAAGAAAGAAAATCCTACATAAATGTAAATTCACTAAATACAATTTTGATTACATATTTTAGATTTTAATTATTTCTTCTTAAACCAAGCCCAAGAGAATATTTACCTTGGATTCTACCCATTTTCTATGTCTGAATATGCACCGTTTACTCCACAATGTGATCAAGGTTTATGAATTACATATGTCCTACTGCTTGGCATGTTCTAGGATTGATCCATATTTTCATTATATGTGGTGTCTAGGACTAGGATTAGGTCAATAACTAAATAATTACATGAATTTTGATCATGGAAAGGATAATACCCAGCATGATGCCAACTACGGTAGTTTCATGAAGGATTTCACCTATTTCTTCATGCCTCTATAATTATTTTTCCTTGGGTCAGGTGTTCCTCCCTTAAAAATGGATTTTGGATTGTTGATGAGTTCTCTTCAATACTTATTGGGTTTTGTGAATACCTGATTGCAGATGCAGTGATTTTATAACTCTTTTCAATGTAAAATTTTGGCCAAAATTTCAAGCATGGAACTTGATGGGCTTTTTAATTTCATTCTAATTACTTAGAAAACAACTAAGAAGTGTACATTAATTTTCAACCTGGGGTTCGTTGAGAACTTCCGAGTTACCATACATTGTATTTGCAAACCACAATATCCTCTTACATTGGTTTATCTACTTGAAGTTGTAGTTCAATAACCTTACATACAAGCAATGGTATGAGCAATTACATTATCTTGGCAAGCAACTAGCCATCTAAACAACTATTGAAACTAAATTGCAAGGAAAGTAAATCACATGACATGAAAGTAAATGCTAAAACTAAATTCACAATTGAAAGTAAATTCTAAAACTACATTCACCCTCTGCAGAAAAGTAAATTCTAGAACTATGTCACACTTTGCGGGAAAAGTAAATTCTAATACTACATTCACACTGTGCAAGAAAGTAAATTCTAAATCTAAGTTCACAACACACTTGATAGAAAGGTAAATTGCAGAAATAAAATCTAAAAGCTATCCTTTCCAAATACAAGTTATTGTTTATGATCCAATGGAGTAAATAACATTATTGCATTAAGCACATTCATTGGAAAAATAAACATTTAAATCACTGATCTATGAATAAAAATCAAACTGCAGAAATAAGCTACATAATGAGAAATGCAAAATTATCTAATTGAAACAAAGCAACAAATTATAACTACATGACCATAAAATGAATAAAATCATGCTACAAAAAGGAAATAATAAAACTAAGAGCTATATGGAATCAAGATAAAATTGAAGTTATCCCATCATTAATTGGACTAATGCTCTAAGAGTCCTCTCCCATAGAATGGAGAATGAACTCTTATTTACACATGATTTCTCCATAACAAATAATAAATGAGGATCCAAAATATCCTCAACAAATTCCTAAAATTTTGGATCTCAAAACTAATCCAAGATCTTTACTAACTACATGCTATTTAGAATACCTTTGAAATCAAATTCGAATTTAGGGAGAGATGTTATAATAAAATAGTCAAAACTCATCCCAAATGTCTCCTAACAACTTTTGACTTCTTAGGTACATCATATATTTGATATAGATCTTCAAATATTTGTGGAAAAGCCAAATATGCACTCATATCCACCTCCATTTACCAACTTTAATTTAACATCATGATTTGAGACATATAAAAATAATAGAAATAATGGATTTATAAAAATCCATTACTCCTAATGAATATCTTTCTCCAAAGTTGGTGGTTGAAGGTAAATTTGAATTATTGACTTTTTGTAGCTTCTGTAGCTTCTGTAGGTGGTTCTGCAACTTCATGTAGAGTTTCTGCAGCAGCATGTAGAGGTTCTGTAGATGCTTGTAGAGATTTCACAACTTCCTGTAGAGTTTCTGCAACTGCCCATAAAGGTTTTGCAGCTGCTACAAAAATCCTTCAAATATTTTGTAGCTGCTTCCAACAATTGATTTCAATATTCAAAGCAAATACATAGTACACTAAGTCCCTCAATGTTAGTCAAAATATCAAATAAAATACTAAGACATGTAATGGAAAAATAACTTGAGCATAAAAACTGGTATATGAGCATAAGAAGGGATTAGTGCATGAATATGGATGAGTAAAATCAATATAGATAAGTTAAAATGAATAAAAAGATGATAAATCCAAGGCCTGTCATCTCCCCCAAACTGAAAATGTTGCATGTTCTCATGCAACCCTGTGTCAACCAAGCTGAATGATGTTCATTTTTAATGCAGGCCTCAAAATTCATTGTCAACAAGCCACCACCAATGTATCTGATCATCAAGAGGTATGAAATTTCATCTTGAACAATTCTCCATGCCAACATACATTTTCAATGCAATAATGCAAGAAAAATAGATTTTGTAGCCAATGGACTAGCAATTTACAGCTTTCAAAAAAATGTCATTTTTCCAAAAAGATAAGCTGGGTTTTTATCAAACTTTGCAGGGGTGTTAGGAATGCAGTTATACTTCTCCCAACCAAAAATTGGAGAAACCCACATCATGGTTTTCGAGAAAATGAGAAAATGGCTGTATGTTACTATGCTCGATTTCTCAAAAACCGTGCATCAGATTGAGCTGAAATTTTATGGATTTGTTCTTCTTTCCATAATGCTTATCTCCACCAATTTTCATGGATACCCAGTTCACGGTTTTTGAGAAAATGAGAAAATAGCTGTAGGTGACTATGCTTGATTTCTCAAAAACTGTGTATTGGAATGAGCAAAATTTTCTAGATTTGTTCTTCTTACCATAATGCTTATCTCCACCAATTTTCATGGATACCCAGTTCACGGTTTGGGAGATATCTCCATTTCAATTTCTGCAATTTCTTTTATAAAAATAATGTGCTAGGAATTTAAAAAATAATGTGCTTTGATTTGCTAATGTGGCTGCTCATGAATTCATCCCCATAGTGCTGGTTATATCTCTGCAAAACAACACCTTACAACATGTGCTGAAAGATAATAATTCACTGAGAATAGGGCTCCCTTAATTTGTTGTAGGTTGTCAAATAATAACCATTGATAAACTGTCTTCAAAACACCCTGAATCTGTGTTAAAAATAAGCTTTTTGATATCATTGAATTTGAACTCTCCATTCCATATTTCAAGCGCAATATGATCCATTTTTCTCCATGTAAATCACAACATCTGAAATGGTTACCAGCCTAATGAGAACACAAGGAAACAAATAAACTCCAAGCCTTTCTAATTACCAATTTTAAACATACTCACCAACCATGCATTTCTTCTTTATTTGAAAGGTTCCACCTAACCTTCATTAGATGGCTCTGCAATTTTTCTATAGCATTCCAAGGGTGCCTTGTTGTGTTAAACACTTCCCCCAAACTGAGAACACAACATGTCCTCATGTTGTCTTGGAAAACAAATGGATAATGTTGATGCAATTAGATTGTAGAGGTGGCAATGTTCTTGAGTAGATGCCTTTGCTATGTAGATGCCTCTTCCCATGTTGACTATAATGATATAGTGGAAATGATGTAGCCATATGAAGAGTAGTTCAATGAGTATATATGCATAGACCAAAATGCCACCAATGAGAAAATGGGCATGGTTTAGAATTGCTTATTAGCATGAGATGGCCAATTTATAGGGCTGAAGCAAAGTTGATTAATCATCCACTGGCTACGACATATAATGTGTTGGAAGTGATAAATGGAAAAGCAATGTTCCATTCATATGGCCTCCTTGTATGCAGATTCAAGATGCTAAAAAAAATCTTCAAAAAAAATAAATTTGACAATCACCCAATCTGCAGACCTTTTCCAAAAGAAACTCAACATTCTTCATGGCTTTTCATGTTGTTCTTTCATTTGCAATATTGTTTGGAAATATGCCCTAAATATCCTTCAAATGTTGCACCTTTATTTAGAGATATACTAATGTAGCTATCTTTATTAGTACTGTTGTAGGAATGATGGTTATAATCTTCCCCCAAAAATTTGAAACACAGTCTCATACAATGTTCGCTGCCACGAATATGCTGTCTGTGATAGTTTTAAAGCTTAGATAAGGGACATAGCGCTTCCTCTGATATAGTTTCACTTACAACAAGCTAGAAATCATCATGTTGAAGTGCCTTTGATGAAGTATCCAACCATTATCATCCCATGGACTGTGGTCTCTTAAGTCTGGACTCATATTCAAGTTTTGAACAATCTGCAACAATTTGTGGGTGTGGGTACCAATAAAGAGGCTAAAAACTCTGTTTCTCACTACCATAGGACTGTCATAAGTGAAAACTACCATGTTTTTCCTTGATGAGCACTAACAAAAACCAAATTGGTGGAGCAAGTGATTGGAATATGTTGCAATTTTGGCCATGTCAATAATCAGTCCTTTTATGTCACCAAACTCATCTAAGTTTACAAACAAAAACATAAGCATCCATGTGGGAGAGACATGCATTAAGCCAACTTTTCAACACAAATTAATTTGAAAATTAAAACAGGATTGACTTACAATATTCTTCCCGAGGATTGTGCTTTGTTATGTCTGCTCACCTCTCACTGTTGCTTATCTATCCTCACAACCTCCCCCAAACTGAAGCCAGAGCATGAATGCGCTGTCAAGACACTTCATTTACATGAACTAATATGTTGATTTTCTGCTGTCAAGAATGAATGATTCTCTATTTTCCTATTCCATCAGCATATTCATATGTAGGAATGGCTTCTACAACAACTTATTTTTCTGTAGGTTCTTGTGGCCAGCCTATTCCCTTCTTCCTGTAGTGCCCTTGGTGTTAAGATTCAATATGCTAAGACAGAAAATAGCAGCATTACATTCCATTTCACAATAATAGCATATACAGGATCACTGAAGAAACAACAAGCATAGCATAAACACAAGAGACAGAGATTTATCCTGGGAAACCCTCATGGGGTAGAAAACCCAGTAAAGCTTCCTCAATATAGATGACCAGCAATACACAAAGATGCAAACCCTGAGCATAAGCTCCTTCTTCTCCATAGCAGACCTCTCCTCCACAAGTGCGCCTATCTCGAGTGAGTGAGTGTCTATAATGAGGAACACACCTCCTCTATTTATACACTACTCGGATATGTATTTTACACAAGTACACGTAGGCTCGTATTTAACCAATAGGTTAAATACCCCACTACAACTAACTGGGCCGACCCCTCTAGGGTGGTCTAATAACCCTTTGACCCACATAACACATTTAGGGCCGACCCCCACTAGGGAAGTCTAATAACCCGAGTTACCACATTCCGACGGAGGAATAAACATCTCCGGATATACAATAAGATCTTCACGGAGGAATGGATCATCTCCGGAATAATAAAGTACAAATATAATATTCTTTGAAGTTACAATATTTAACACTCCCCCTTAACGAGAAGGATATTATAACAGCATCTGCAGGAGCATGGAATCACTACACATGATACATCTATAAATCATTGGAAGCTTTCTTCAATTTGTCTTCATCAGTAACTCAAACAGTTACTGGTACATCAATGTCAACATCAATATCAGCATTACGATCATCAGCATCGTAATCATACGATCAGCAGCATCGTCATCACACGATCAGCAGCATCGTCATCACACGATCAGCAGTATCGTCATCATACGATCAGCAGCATCGTCATCACACGATCAGCAGCATCGTCATCACACGATCAGCAGCATCGTCATCACACGATCAGCAGCATCGTCATCACACGATCAGCAGCATCGTCATCACACGATCAGCAGCATATGATCAGCAGCATCGTCATCACACAATCATATTTAAGACTATCCCTCCTGGATTTGCTGTCTAAGGATGATTAGTCCAACCACAATCATATTTAAGACTATCCCTCCTGGATTTGCTGTCTAAGGATGATTAGTCCAATCACAATCATATTTAAGACTATCCCTCCTGGATTTGCTGTCTAAGGATGATTAGTCCAACAATTCATTTAGGACGATCCTTCCTTTCGGAATTACTGGATTTACTGTCCAAGGATGATTTAATCCCACAATTCATTTAGGACGATCCTTCCTTTCGGAATTACTGGATTTACTGTCCAAGGATGATTTAATCCCACAATTCATTTAGGACGATCCTTCCTTTCGGAATTACTGGATTTACTGTCCAAGGATGATTTAATCCCACAATTCATTTAGGACGATCCTTCCTTTCGGAATTACTGGATTTACTGTCCAAGGATGATTTAATCCCACCACAATTCATTTAGGACTATCCTTCCTTTCGGAATTACTGGATTTACTGTCCAAGGATGATTTAATCTAATCACAATTCATTTAGGACTATCCTTCCTTTCGGAATTACTGGATTTACTGTCCAAGGATGATTTAATCCACTCAATTCATTCTCGAAGACCTTACGTCTACGGCTCTCTTTAGGACTGACAGTCCAAGGATGATCCAATCCCCTCAAGTCCATCAAGGACTTCATTCTCGGAGACCTTGCGTCTACGGCTCTCTTTAGGACTGACAGTCCAGAGATGATCCAATCCCCTCAAGTCCATCAAGGACTTCATTCTCGGAGACCTTGCGTCTACGGCTCTCTTTAGGACTGACAGTCCAGGGATGATCCAATCCCCTCAAGTCCATCAAGGACTTCATTCTCGGAGACCTTGCGTCTACGGCTCTCTTTAGGACTGACAGTCCAGGGATGATCCAATCCCCTCAAGTCCATCAAGGACTTCATTCTCGGAGACCTTACGTCTACGGTTCTCTTTAGGACTGAAAGTCCAGGGATGATCCAATCCCCTCAAGTCCATCAAGGACTTCATTCTCGGAGACCTTACGTCTACGGTTCTCTTTAGGACTGAAAGTCCAGGGATGATCCAATCCCCTCAAGTCCATCAAGGACTTCATTCTCGGAGACCTTACGTCTATGGCTCTCTTTAGGACTGAAAGTCCAGGGATGATCCAATCCCCTCAACTGTCCACTAAGGACTTCATTCTCGGAGACCTTACGTCTACGGTTCTCTTTAGGACTGAAAGTCCAGGGATGATCCAATCCCCTCAACTGTCCACTAAGGACTTCATTCTCGGAGACCTTACGTCTACGGTTCTCTTTAGGACTGAAAGTCCAGGGATGATCCAATCCCCTCAACTGTCCACTAAGGACTTTATTCTCGGAGACCTTACGTCTACGGTTCTCTTTAGGACTGAAAGTCCAGGGATGATCCAATCCCCTCAACTGTATTCTTATCCATACAGGTACAATCATGTATCACATCAAACCATGTACACATCACATCAAAACATCAAAACATGTATACATCACTAATCAGAACATGTACACATCACATCAAAACATGTGTACATCAAAACATGTATACATCACTAAACATGTGTATATCAAAACATGTATACATCACTAATCAAAACATGTACACATCACATCAAAACATGCGTACATCAAAACATGTATACATCACTAATCAAAACATGTACACATCACATCAAAACATGCGTACATCAAAACATGTATACATCACTAATCAAAACATGTACACATCACATCAAAACATGTGTACATATCACTAATCACATCAAAACATGTGTACATCAAAACATGTATACATCACAACTAGCATGTATTCTTACTAATACATCAAAACATGTATACATCATATCTAGCATGTATTCTTACTAATACATCTAACATCAAAAGCATGTATAAGTAAAACTAAATATTCTAAGTAAGAGAGTCCTAAATCTAAATATTTCTAAGTAACTGGGTGTAGAGAACAGGTTACCTCATCATCGACCTTGTTGTTCGATGAGACAATCTCATCAGCAGTGACTATACTACTCCCCCTTTCGAGGAGGGTCCTTTTGACCTACACCAAGCTTGTCTCGGAAGTATTCAAACTTCACTCGAGACAGAGGTTTGGTTGGTAACTTCTTCACTTGACGTAGAGGCTTGGTTAGTACAAAGGTAACCTGTTACAAATTCAAACTTTTAGAGTTCCTTTCTGTGTCATAACTTGTTAGATCTCTATGTTCTTTGACTTATCATGGAACACTAGATTCTATGTCATCTTGATACAACTCTAAATATCACATAGGATCTCAGTTGGTTCTATCTCTAAGTCAAGCAATCCTAAAGCCAAACTTCTTCACAACTAGCAGAGCAAGCAGCCATATAATCCGCTTGTGCTGAGAGCCACACTAGACTGCTTCCAGCTAAACCACGAGATCATGGCTAATCCCAGACAATAACATCCTCTCGATGTGTTCTTCTTGTCTGATACACTTCCTGCCCAAACAGAATCTGAATAGCCATCTGAAGTCATGATCTTCAAGATAGCATAGATCAAATTCTATCATGTCCTTTATGTGCCTCATCAAATGCTTTGCAACTATCAGGTAAACACATCTAGTTTCCACTAGATACTAACTCAAGGTGTTCATAACAAAGCATATATCTAACCTAGTATATGTTAGATATATCAAAGACCCAATAGTTTGACTGTACAGAGTTATATCCACTAACTCTGATGAGTTATCCCCTAACAGCTTCAAGTTAGAATCCATAAGAGTGGCCATTCCAACACCTCAGGTCATATTTCTCATCATACTTTCCCTGGTTGAGAAATATTCCTTCTAAGCCTTGCCATACTTCCAGACCTAGGAAGTAAAGCATCAATTTGAGGTCTTTTCATTTTTCATTTCTGTAATGAATGATCTTCTGCATATCTATCTGTGCCAAGGTTCTACTGATATGAGCCTCAATATCATTCGAACTCTGTGGTGAGTTCCTTCTTGCATCCATGTCATATGTGTATCATATTCAACCTTGTAGCAAAGGTTGAGATCCACATCACCCATGGTGAACATTAAGCTTATCAATTTATTATCGATCCTAGGTACCTATACAGAACCTGATTCATACTTCTTCTTTAATTACACCATACTTGGAGCAAACATCTTGTCGTGATTCTCTTCCCCTTTCTAAGAGAATCTTCTAGCCATGAGCCTTCTATATTTTGTTTGATTTGTAAATCTTCTTGTTTGAACATCTACCACTTGTACGGTGTCCATCATTCTTCATGACCTTTCCTACAAATCAAAATTAAGTACATGATTAGTAATACTTCATAATCATCAAAAGATAACCTATTATGCATACAGATATCATTTACATAGTGATGCAACTATTTTGACCAATACTTTGGCACAACACTTTCCCATATCCTGTATGCATACAGTGGCTATCTAGATGCCTTCCATCTCTACCAGAACATACTATCGAGAGTGTGCACAACTCTCAGCATGTCAGCAAAGAGGTTTCATTCTAGACAAGCAACAATGGAATGTTTGTCCAAACATATGCACATTAGTTGTATACTGTTCAATGCTCTATGAGTGTTTACACTCAGCATTATATATTCTAGGAATACAAATATGCATGCAGGCAATATCATTACTATTTCAAATAGCAACTCAAATACTTATCTTTTATGATTGTGTGGCTGCCTCCCGCTTGATCTTCTGTATGTCTTTTGAACTTATATTCATTCTGTACCACTGTGCATGCTCAAGAGTCATCCTCATGATCTCATACACGAACATACACTCATTAGTATATTCTAAATGCTATCAAAACATTATAGTACTAAATAATCTTGAAAACGTATAGTCATGATTATAGTTAATAAGCATTAGTATTCAAGATTTCAGGGAAGTCTTCTTTTACTCATGCATATCATTGATAAAAGATATAATATGCATAATCCCTTGATTACTAACTTTATGAATAAGCATAACCAATCATTCCAAGGATACTTATATAAGGGATCCTAACAGAAGGTAAGATTCATGGGAAACATACCTGGATTAGTATACCTACTTGGTTATGTACAACATACCTAAACAACCTCTTCAATGATTTAGAGATCCTGAGCTAGAACCTGCATGTATCATAGGTTAAGCATAATATAACAAAGTCATACATACCTCGTAAGTAGAACAAAGATTATGGATGAGTCTTTGTCTTCATGTTTTCATGGTCATGGAGCCTGATTTGTCTTTTGTGATGTACCTGTATCTTGTTAGCAGACAACCTCAACCTCACACAACATCATAATGCATTAGTACAATCATAAGTGTCAACACCCTAACCAATGAATATCTTCTATCATGCATTCATAATTTTGTTAAGGTGATACAACAAATCTAAAATCAAGATTGTACTAACTGTAATAACATGAAGACAAACATACCATAAACTTAATCATGAACAAATCTCAAAACATACCTCGATGAGTCATACCTGTCGAGATCGCTTGTAATCTCCTTATGTAAAGCCTTAGCCTCATCTCCCTCTGAAACAGGAACTCCTTCACTTATGCAGGTGACCAATCCATCTTCTTCTAGGATTAACCCTATCCACTTGATTTGCAAGAACTGGACCTGGAGCTGGATATGGGTTTGTCAGAGAAACCCCAAAAGTTCAAACTTTGAATTTCAGACTTTCGAAAGGATAGAAATATGCGCCTTGATGAGCTGATCAAACTGATATATTTAGAATTTGAAAACTTCAAAGTTTTACTCCTCAGTTTTGCCTTTGAATCTTTCGGATTCACTGGACGTGACCCTGAACTGGGGTTTGATGAAGCCCACTCTTTTGCCCCATCAAAAAGTTTGATCCAAAGCTCTAAGCTTCTATTATTCTGAGGAGCTTCCAGCCGTGGTCACAGATTTCCAAAAATTCCCATTTTTACAGAAGCCCTAATTTTCCGCTTTTCTGATCAAGGTCCCGAACTAGGGTCTAATCAAGCCCGGTCTTCTGCCCAACCAAAAATTCTGATCTTGGTCTCTAAATTTCTATTTTGATGAGTAGCATCCAGCCGTGGTCTCCGATTACAAAAATTCCAACTTTCTTCAAAGCCCTAAATTCCGGAAGCCATGAATGAAGGTACCAAAAATAATTCTGTTTTGACAGAAATATGTACCTGATTGTTTCTGGTGTAACTCCGAAATTTTTGATCCACAGGGTCTGAAAAGGTTTTCTGAGATAGCCTGACCTGTTAGCTTTCCATCCTGACAGGTCTGACCTCAATTGGATTCTCTGGGAGAGAGTTATGCCAAATGTCGCAACGTGACCTGTTGTGGGAAAATACAGGAGAGCGAACTTGTACGGTGTGCCACGTGTCACTGTTTGACCTTCGGCCTATGAAAACATTTTCTGAGATAGCTCGGCCTGTTATCTTTCCATCCTGACAGGTCTGACCTCAATTGGATTTTCTGAGAGAGAGTTATGCCAAGTGTCGCAACGTGACCTGTTTATGGGATAATACAGGAGAGCGCACTTGTACGGAGTGCCACGTGTCACTGGTTCCACTTCGGCCTCTGAAAAAGTTTTCTGAGATAGTGCAGACTGTGTACTACCTGTCACTTTTTACGAAATTTCATTTGGAGCTTCCTAGCCCAAGATATGACCTTTTTCCCAAGGTCACCTGATTTTCACTCAGATCTGGAAGAGGCAGAAACCCTATATTGTACAGATCATAAATCACAAAGTACAACGAATTAGAGGTTGTCCTTTGGACACAAGGTACCTGGAGATGTTAGCTTCGTCCTGTAACAATTTCAGATCCGAAAAATTTGCCAAAACGGATTTATAGCGAAAGTGCTACGATGACTGGTTTTTGCTATGTAAAACCCTAACCTTCAAATTGTCGTAAGTAAAGCAAGTGTCTTTAGTGCCATGCCTTGTCTTCCTTCAGGTTAGCTCTGATACCATGTAAGATTCAATATGATAAGACAGAAAATAGCAGCATTACATTCCATTTCACAATAATAGCATATACAGGATCACTGAAGAAACAACAAGCATAGCATAAACACAAGAGACAGAGATTTATCCTGGGAAACCCTCATGGGGTAGAAAACCCAGTAAAGCTTCCTCAATATAGATGACCAGCAATACACAAAGATGCAAACCCTGAGCATAAGCTCCTTCTTCTCCATAGCAGACCTCTCCTCCACAAGTGCGCCTATCTCGAGTGAGTGAGTGTCTATAATGAGGAACACACCTCCTCTATTTATACACTACTCGGATATGTATTTTACACAAGTACACGTAGGCTCGTATTTAACCAATAGGTTAAATACCCCACTACAACTAACTGGGCCGACCCCTCTAGGGTGGTCTAATAACCCTTTGACCCACATAACACATTTAGGGCCGACCCCCACTAGGGAAGTCTAATAACCCGAGTTACCACATTCCGACGGAGGAATAAACATCTCCGGATATACAATAAGATCTTCACGGAGGAATGGATCATCTCCGGAATAATAAAGTACAAATATAATATTCTTTGAAGTTACAATATTTAACACTTGGCTTGTAGATGAGCTTCTCCCCTTTTTCCTACTATTGGTTCTTGTGTGACAATAGTAAGTTTCTTCTTCAATCAGTTTATTTGGCTTGTGCATCAGATGTTATTTTCCTCTCACTATTGGTTCTTGTGTGGCAGCAGCAAGACTTCCTATTGTTGGTTCTTGTGTGACAACAATAGGGCTTATGTAACAACATCATTTTATGCTTGGGTGTTAGGAGATGTTGGAGTGGACTTAGCTAGGGAAGTAAAGATGGGATAATGCTCAAATGGAATGATGAAGGTTTGGGTTGAGTAAGGATGGTAGGGGCTAGGAAAGAATGATGATGAATGGACAAGAGAGGTAATGGTGTTCCCCTTCCACCAAACTGAAAGCTTTTACTAACCTTGGAAATATAGGCGGAAGTAGGGAAAAAGACTCAAGTGCGTTTCCAAATACAAATCCATATCATTCAATGAACTTGACTAACAATAAGGAAAAGAAGCATACCTATACCTACCTACGGATATCATGAAATGTGCAGCAGCATCCTGAGAAGCATGAGATCTGACGTGATCCACCATGGTGTAGAAACTTGCAAGAAAGAGCAATATGGAATTTGGAGCTCGTAACATGATGAATTGCAACTTGGATTTGGAGCTAAAAAATGATCTTCTGATGTAGTAGCAAATCTTGGAAACTTTATTTAAAGAGCATGATGGAATACTTTATTTCTCACTTATTTGCAAACCTTGTCCACCAGCACCCTGGTTTTCAGACAAGATCTGTCTGACTGTGTCCAGAGGGTTTTCACAATCAGAATTTTTTTTTATTCCCGAGGGATGCCTACCAGCAAGCTGGTTTTCAAGCATTCCAAGGTCTAATGGCACCTGAAACAGGTTTTCACCATCAAATTTTATTTGGAAAGGGGATAGGGAGGTGAGGGAGCTTGACATTGTAAGTGAGCCAAGCTTCTTTATTGTGTGGGTCAGGGATGGATGGAGCAAAAAGTCATGGGAGTAATGGAATGGTGGGGGATGAAGTTAATCTAATGATAGTGGCGATATAGATGATGTTCATGAGAAAATCTTATCAACCACATAAGGAAATGAAATATTTATTAACTTCAGCAGGCATGCATATCAAAATGGGAAAATGGAAATACATGAGCATACCATGGCGCTAGTGAATGAGCATGATGAATCTTAGGTCTTCTGGAAGGATTCTTTATAGAAATCAAGGATGTGGCAATGGGAATGTAGGAATGACAATTGACCTCTAGAACATTGGTCTTTAGATTCTTCCTATCAATTCTTCATATGTCTCATTCTGGATCCATCTGCAATCTTTGATAGAAAGTCTTGTTGTTGTTGTCTTTCGGTGAGACATTGCTGGATTAGGATTCTAGGAACTTGAGCTTCAAAAGTATCACATATCATGATAATGAATCTTCATTGCTGGATGTTTGGAGAGAATTCCCATCGGCATTAAAATTGGTCTTCACGAATCACTCATGCATAGATTAACCTTCTTTAATCTTCCAAGGATCTGCAAAAAAAATTGGCACTTACCTGCAATAAAATGTGAGCTCATGGAAGAAGAGAGGTGATCAGTCTCTCTTAATCCCAAACATATGTAATATAAATACAACAAATTCTTATAAAATAAATCCAAGGAAGATGAAACAAACAAAAATTCACTTTTTACCTATTGGAGAGTGGTGGCCAGCCTAGACTACCCAACAATATTTTGTTAATAACTTCTTCATTTCACAACCGATTTGAGTGATTCCAAATACAAATGAACGTGGATTCAGAGGGATAACTCCAGTAGAAACAGGTTTTTAAAATTCATTAATATGGTATTTCAAATCTGCTAAAGAACATCATGTAAGATAAACTGGTTTGCAATTTCTAGCCTAGACCAACAGTCGTCATATTGAGCATAACTTTTTCGTTTCATGACGGATTGACTCGATTCAAATTGGATTTTAAAGTAGGTTCCCATATGTACCTCTAATATAAACAGGTTTTCAATTCAATAAGAATTGATGGGTCAAATATGCCAAAGTATAGCCGATGAGACAAAGTTCCAGGAGTGTTGATTTATGATAGACAATTAATATTTTGGGCATAAATTCCTCGTATGATATCGGATTTGAGTGATTAAAATTGTGTGGTGAACTATATTCATAGTATAATATGACTTATAAATAGTTTTAAAAAATTCATCCATTTAGGCACCCCAAAATTGATTGTCCCAACTGTGTTATTGAGCTGTCTACCCCACACCCAGTCAGTATTTTGACCATATCTTTTCCGTTTGATACCCAAATTGAAAACTTCAAATTGGGTTAGAAAATAGATTCTAAGGGATACTTTGTATAGAAACAGGTTTTAAAAATGTATCCATATGGTCTCTCAAAACTTGATTGTCTCGGCTGTGTTTTTAGTAAGTCCAACATGCCAAAATGCCCAAATAGCCAATTTCTCAATGAATGACGATTTAGATGGAAGCGAATGTTTTTAGGGATAGAATTTTAATGCAATACACACAAATAACAAAAAACTTCAACAATACAAACCCTGAGTTGACCTACACATATGTTTTTGAAGGTTCTGCAATTGAGCTACGGATCCTCAAAAATTGAAAAGTTTGCAAGATATGAATAAATGATTATAGTCAAACTTCAAAAATTGTATTTTAGTGCTAAAGGATGTATTTTTATGAATTGAATAACATATTACATACCTCTTTTGAAATTTTTGAGTCTTGTGTACTCTTTCTTCAATGGCTTCCCCTCAAATCCTCTTGAATCCTTCAATAGAATCTTCATTCACCAAGAAATCCTTCAATAGAATCTTCATTCACCAAGCTTCATTCATCTTTCCAAGCTTTCTGCAAAAGACAACTTAGTAATATGTGTGGCTCTTACTGCACCACATAATCATCCTCTTGAATCTTTGATTTTATTCATAAAAATAGAAGGCATAAACAAATCTACTGATATTGCATAAATTATTAACATGGTTCAGATTTGCAGAGACTTGCGGCGGGCTATTACACTATAACAATGCTACAGTGAGGTCGTATTTGCGGTTTACTTGTCTCTAAGCCTCTGTCCTTCAAACAAAAACACATGGATGTATAATGAAAAAAACAAATAGTTCACTACCAAAAGAAAATTTACTCAAGCAAAAAGAGGAAAACTTCTAACACAAAAATAACTATGTCAACCAAGTAAGGGGTTATAGTGGTCGTGCTAACTCCCCGGCAACGGTGCCAAAATGACGGGCTTTTTAATTGCCTTCTAATTACTTAGGAAACAACTAAGAAGTGTACATTAATTGTCAACCTGAGGTTCGTTGAGAACTTGCGAGTTATCGTACACTATATGTGCAAACCACAATCTCCTATTATACATTGGTTTATCTACTTGAAGTTGTAGTTCAATAACCTTACTTACAAACAATGGTATGAACAGTTACATTGTCCTGGCAAGGAACTAGCCATCTAAACAAGTATTGAAACTAAATTGCAAGGAAAGTAAATCACACAACAAGAAAGTAAATGCTAAAACTAAATTCACACTTGAAAGTAAATTTTAAAACTACATTCACACTCTACATAAAAGTAAATTCTAGAACTATGTCGCACTTTGCAGGAAAAGTAAATTCTAATACTACGTTCACACTGTGCAAGAAAGTAAATTCTAAATCTAAATTCACAACACACTTGATAGAAAGGTAAATTGCAGAAATAAAATCTAAAAGCTATCCTTGCCAAATACAAGTTACTGTTTATGATCCAATGGAGTAAATAACATTATTGCATTAAGTACATTCATTGGAAAAATAAACATTTAAATCACTGATCTATGGATTAAAATCAAACTGTAGAAATAAACTACATAATGCAAAATGCAAAATTATCTAATTGAAACAAAGCAACAAATTATAACTACATGACCATAAAATGAATAAAATCATTCTACAAAAAGGAAATAATAAAACTAAGAGCTATATGGAATCAAGATAAAATTGAAGTTATTGCATCATTAATTGGACTAATGCTCTAAGAGTCCTCTCCCATAGAATGGAGAATGAACTCTTATTTATACATGATTTCTCCATAACAAATAATAAATGAGGATCCAAAATATCCTTAACAAATTCCTAAAAGTTTGGATCTCAAAACTAATTCAAAACTAATCGAAGATCCTTACTAACTACATTCTATTTAGAATACCTTTGAAGTCAAATTCGAATTTATGGAGAGAGGCTATAATAAAATAGTCAAAACTCATCCCAAATGTTTCCTAACAACTTTTGACTTCTTAAGTACATCATATATTTGATATAAATCTTCAAATATTTGTGGATAAGCCAAATATGCACTCATATCCACCTCCATTTACCAACTTTAATTTAATATCATGATTTGAGACATATAAAAATAATAGAAATAATGGATTTATAAAAATCCATTACTCCTAATGAATATCTTTCTCCAAAGTTGGTGGTTGAAGGTAAATTTGAATTATTGACTTTCTGTAGCTTCTGTAGATTTTGTAGGAGGTTCCGCAACTTCATGTAGAGTTTCTGTAGCTGTATGTAGAGATTCTGCAGATGCTTGTAGAGATTTCGCAACTTCCTATAGAGTTTCTGCAACTACCTATAAAGGTTCTGCAACTCCTACAGAACTCCCTCAAATATTTTGTAGTTGCTTCCAACAATTGATTTCAATATTCAAAGAAAATACATAGTATGTTGATGTATTTATAACTTCAGAATGTATTTCATATATGTATATTGTATTCCTATAGAGATGTTATTATTCCTCTATACGGAAGTGTTTGTATTCCTATAGATATGTTATTATTCCTCTATACAGAAGTGTCGTCACTTATATTGTAAGTGTCGTAACTTATACTTGATGGGTTATTAGACCATCTTGTTGGGGTCGGCCCTGTATAAGTCATGTGGGTTAAAGGGTTATTAGACCACCCTATTGGGGGTCGGCCCTGTCAGCATTATGTTATGTGGTTAAGTTAAGGCTGACCTAGTAAAGGTTATTAGGCAAGTCAAGTCAATTATAAATAGAGTACGAGAGGCACTCTATTTGATCATTCACTTCTCACTCACACACTCATTGGAGAGTGGCGCACTAGTGGAGGAGGAGAAGTTGCTGCTAGGAGGACTATCTCTTGTACTTGGGTTGTATCATTTCTCTATCTATCTCTGAGGAAGTTGTGGGGTTTTTCCCCTTCTTGGTTTTCCCCGGTGAAACTCTGTCTCTTTTGTGCTTGCATTATTGTGTCCATGACTGATATGCTGCAGATACGCTGTACATGTTATTCTCCCAGTTAAGATCCTAGATCAGATTGAAGTAAATTCTAAAAAAATAACATGGTATTAGAGCTATCCTGAAAGAAGGCATGGTATGGCATTTATGACACTTGTTGCACTTGCAAAGCTAGGGATTGATATAGCAAAAACTAGTCATCGTAGAAATTTCGCTATAAATTCATTTTGGCGAAGTTTCAGGATCTAAAAATCTTACAAGTTGAATATGATATTCCCATGTACCATGTGTCTGAAGGAGAGCTTCTAATTCATTGTACCTTAAGATTTATGATCTGTACAATATAGGGTTTCTGCCTCTTCCATATCGCAGTCATAAACATGTGACCTAGGAAAAAAGGTCACAACTTGGGCTAGGGAGCTCCAAATGAAATTTTGTAAAATGCGGCAAGTAGGGTACGGACTTTATTTTGATAGGTACGATTTTCAGAGGCCAAAATTGAACCAGTGACACGTGTCACTCCGTACAAGTTTGCTCTCTTGTTTTATCTCATAAATAGGTCACGTTGTGACACTTGGCATAACTCTCTCTCAGAGAATCCAATTGATTTCATACCTATGGGGTTGGAAATGTGATAGGTCAGGCTACCATAAGTCTCATTTTCAGACCCTGTGGATTCGTAATTTCAGAGTTACACCAAAAACAATCAGGTGCATATTTCTGTCAAAACAGAATTGGATTTTGAGCACCTTCATTCATGGCTCCGAGAATTTAGGGTTTCGGAGAATGTTGGAATTTTTGTATCGAAGACCACGTCTGGATGCTCCTCATCAAAATTGAAATGTAGAGACCAAGATCAAATTTTTTGGTTGGGCAGAAGGCTGGGCTTGATCAAACCCTAGTTTAGGAATTTGATCAGAAAAGTGCAAATTAGGGCTTCTACAAAAGTTGGAATTTTTTAATTTTGTGACCATGGTTGGAAGATCCTCAAGAAAATCAAATTTTAGAGCTTTGGATCAAACCTTTTGGTTGGGTGAAGCTCTGGAAAAATCAAACCCTAATTCAGGGTCCTCCCTAGTTAATCCGGAAATCTAAAAGGCAATTTTGAGGGGTGAAACTTTGCAGTTTTCAAATTCTGAGTATACCAGCTTGATCAACTCATCAAGGTGCATCTTTATATCCTTTCAAAAGTTTGAAATTCAAATTTTGAATTTTTAGGGTTTCTCTAACAAACCCTAATCCAGCTCCAAACCCCGTTTCAGCAAATCAAAGTAGATTGGGTTAATCCTGGAAGAGAATGAATTGGACACTTGCATAAGTGAAGAAGTTCCAGTTCCAGAGGGAGATGAGGCTAAGGCCTTACATAAGAAGTATACAAGCAATCTCGACATGTATGACTTGAGGAGATACAGGTATGTTTTGAAATATGTTCATGATTTAGGTTATGAAATGTTTGTCTTCATATTATTGAGGTTAGTACAATATTGATTAATTTTAGACTTGTCTTATCACCCTAGTAAAAGTATGAATGCATGTATAGGGTTATGACATTTATGATTGTACTAATGCACCAAAATGTTGTATGAGGTTGATGTTGTCCGCTAACATGTAAGGTACATCACGAAAGACAAATCAAGTTCTAGATCAAGAACATCTGACCATGGTGACATGAAGACAAAGATTCATGAAGCTCTACTTACAAGGTATGTATAATTCGGTTCCACAATGGTTAACTTACGAGATATGCAGGTCACTAGCACAAGTCATTGAAGAGAACAAGAAGACATTGCTAGACATAACTAGCAAATATGATAACCATGTATGTTTTTCCTATATCAAGTTAGAATCCTACCTTGTGTTAGGATCTTATAATGTTGTATGGTTGATAATGATTATTCATGAAGTTAGAAATATAAGTAATCAAGGGTTTATGCATATTATGTCTCTTACCTTGATTGATGATATGACTAACTAGAAAAGTCCTTTGGTCAAATAAGAATATGCATGAGTAAAAGAAGTATTCCCTGAAACCTTGAATACTAATGTTTATTATTTGTGTTTGAAATGATCATGACTATACATGTTTAAGATTATTGTGTTTTGATAGTATTGAGATTATACAAATGAATGCATGTATGAGAACTCGAGGATGACACAATGATGATACTAGTGAGCATGCATAAGTGATCGAGGATGGATATAAGTTCAAAGATAGGTAATCCAGGAAGCAAAGATCAAGAGGGATCACACTCCAGTAGTTCCTGCAAGGAAGCAAATATTGAGAGGGAGTCCACCCTAAAACCAAACAAAGATAAGTATTTGAATTGTCATTTCTTGCATACTTGTTTGTTTAAATAATATTGTTCAATGATGTTCCTAGACTTAGGGTGTGTATTATGCATATTAGAATAATTGTATTAATGAACAGTATACTACTAATATGCATGTGATGGTTATGCGGCATATGGCACTGTACAACATTCCATTGCTACTTATCTAGAATGAAACCTCTTTGCTGACATGTTGGGAGTTGTGCACACTCTTAACAATGTTTTGGTAGAGATTGGAAGGCATCTAGAAAGTTACGGGATATGGATAAATGTTGTATTGGAGCATTGGCTAAGATAATTGCATGACTGTATGACATATTTATTTATGTGTAAGAATTTGTTTTGAAAACTAGGAGATGTTTTCTAATCATGCAATTTAATTTGTTTTGTAGGAAAGATCGTATACCATCACTTACAAAAGAAGGACTACAACATTTGTTCAACAACAAAGTTATCTATTGAAGATATTGAAGTTCCCAGGATTCGGGAAGAATGCCATGATCGAGGAATATTAGTCGATCATGAAGAATGATGTTTGGGATGTGGTCCCAAGACCTGAAGGGAAGTCTATGGTGACTTCCAAGTGGATATACAATATTAAGCATGTTGCAGATGGCAACATAGAGAAATACAAAGCGATATTTGTAGCTCGTGGCTTCTCCCAGAAAGAAGGGATTGATTATGAAGAGACTTTTGCTCCTGTGGCCAGATACACTTCCATTAGATCAGTACTTGCTCTGGATGCAGTGATGAAATGGAAGATACACCAGATGGATGTCAAGACAGCTTTCTTAAATGGTGTAGTTGAGGGACGAAGTGTATGTGGAGCAGCCACTTGGTTTTGAGACACATGACAGAGAGTCATATGTGTGTAGGTTGAAGAAAGCCTTGTATGGCTTGAAGCAAGCTCCTAGGATTTGGTATTATAGGATAGATAGCTTTCTATCCAGTTTGGTCTTTACTAAGAGTAAAGTGGATTCCAACCTTTACTACAAGGTTGAGGAAGGAAATTCTGTGATACTACTCTTGTATGTGGATGACCTATTTGTAACAGGTGAATATAGATTGATTGTTGACACAAAGAGGAAACTTACTGCCGAGTTCGAGATTAAGGACTTAGGGATGATGCACTATTTTCTAGGCATGGAGGTATGGCAGAGTGCAAATGGAATCTTCCTTGTACAAGGGAAGTATGTAGTAGAGATCCTGAAGAGGTTCAGGATGATGGACTGCAAGGCCATGGCCACACCTATGGCATCGAACCTAAAGCTTTTGTGTGATGCTTCATCTGATCTAGTTGATGTCACTGTGTATCGTCAGATGTACCTGACGAACACTAGATCAGATATTTGCTTTGCAATGAACACATTGAGCCAGTTCCTGATGGATCCGAGAGGTGTTCACCTGGTTGCTGTAAAGCATATTCCGAGGTACCTAAAGGGTACAATTGATTATGGGCTCAAGTATGATGCGAATAAAAAGTTTAACCTGGAGGCATATGTTGATTCGGATTGGGCAGGAAATTCCATTGATCGGAAGAGCACTTCGGGGTGTTGCTTCAGTATGGGATCCAGTATGATCTCTTGGTTTAGCAGGAAGCAGTCTTGTGTGGCACTGAGTACAGCCGAAGCAGAGTATGTCGCAGCTTGTTTGGCTAGTTGTGAGGCAGTATGGCTGAGGAAGCTACTGTCTGAGTTATTTGATCTCCTGTTGGATTCTATTGGTATCTTTTGTGACAACCAGAGTTGTGTGAAGTTGTCTAATAACCCCGTGTTCCATGACAGGTTGAAGCACATTGAGATCAAATATCACTATATCAGGGATATGGTGCAGAGAGGAGCAGTGAAGCTCCTGTATGTTGTGACAGACAAGCAGATAGCCGATGTGTTGACCGAGCCGCTGGCCAAAGTGAAGTTTGAGTACTTCAGAGAGAGGTTTGGTGTACTTTAGATCGAGATGCCTTCCAAGGGGAAGTGATGAATCCGGAGACACAGATGCACATGACCCATTCTGACATGGTTGAAGTTTGTCTTACCATGGTCGTTGATGTAAGGGCTGGAGCCATTCTGACATGGTTGAAGTTTGTCTTACGATGGTCATTGATGTAAGGGCTAGGCCATTTGAGCATGGTTGAGGTGTGTCTTCCCATGGCTGCGATATAAGTGCTGGGCCATTCGAGCATGGTTGAGGTGTGTCTTCCCATGGCTCCGATATAAGTGTTGTTCCATTCCTAGCATGGTTTAGGTGTGTCTTCCCATGGCTATGGATATAAGTGCGGTGACATTCTCGCATGGTTGAGGTGTGTCTTCCCATGGCATAGATATAAGGGCTGAGCCTTTCACGGATGGTTGGGGTGTGTCTTCCCATGCCAGTGAGTGTAAGTGTTGTGTGATGTGCATCTGGGTTGTGCTCCGTAGATGATGAGGTGATCTGAAGATGATGATGTGACAGTAGGGTACACAGGTTTTGCAGAGGCATGTAATCAGTCCTGAGATTCTCTTGCAGGTTTTGCAGAGGCAGTGTAATCAGTCCTGGGAGATCTTGTAGTTTTTACAGAGGTAGTGTAATAAGTCCTGAGGTGTACTTACTTGATGGCTTGCTCACAGAGATTGTGAAGACCTACATGAAGGCTAGGCCTACATCCAACATGAAAAAGGGTTGGCTTTGTAGATGATGAAGACCTATAGGTGGCAGGCCTACATCCAGTATGAAAAAGGACTGACTCTGTAGAACTTCCTATGATGAGTAGATGAGAGATTGATTGAGATAGCTGTAGCAATGACGATGATGATGATTCGATGACGATGATCAGTGACGATGATCTAGAGAAGAAGACTTGTGCTAGCATATCTGTGTCGAGAAATACCTTCCTAGCTAAGAGGGAGTGTTGATGTATTTGTAACTTCGGAATGTATTTCATATATGTATATTGTATTCCTATAGAGATGTTATTATTCCTCTATACGGAAGTGTTTGTATTCCTATAGAGATGTTATTATTCCTCTATATGGAAGTGTCGTCATTTATATTGTAAGTGTCGTAACTTATACTTGATGGGTTATTAGACCACCTTGTTGGGATCGGCCATGTATAAGTCATGTGGGTTAAAGGGTTATTAGACCACCCTATTGGGGGTTGGCCATGTCAGTATTATGTTACGTGGTTAAGTTAAGGCTGACCTAGTAAAGGTTATTAGGCAAGTCAAGTCAAGTATAAATAGAGTGCGGGAGGCATTCTATTTGATCATTCACTTATCACTCACACACTCATTGGAGAGTGGCACACTAGTGGAGGAGGAGAAGCTGCTGCTAGGAGGACTATCTCTTGTACTTGGGTTGTATCATTTCTCTATCTATATCTGAGGAAGTTGCGGGGTTTTTCACCTTCTTGGTTTTCCCCGATGAAACTCAGTGTCTCTTGTGTGATTGCATTATTGTGTCCATGATTGATATGTTGTAGATATGTTGTACATGTTATTCTCTCAGTTAAGATCCTAGATCAGATTGAAGTAAATATTGAAAAACTAACATAGTACACTAATTGTCTCAATGTTAGTCAAAATATCAAATGAAATACTAAGACATGTAATGGAAAAATAACTTGAGCATAAAAACTGGTATATGAGAATAAGAAGGGATTAGTGCATGAATATGGATGAGTAAAATGGAATATAGATAAGGTAAAATGAATAAAAAGATGATAAATCCAAGGCCCGTTAGAACTGACTTGAATAGAACTCTTGGATGTCATTTTTTTATTCAATTTTCGTTTTTATGTGCAAGGACACCTTTCAACACTTGAATCGACTTGATGCTTGATATTACGGGTGGCTTGCCATGATATCTAATAGATAACATTCTTTTGAAGTTACATGCAATGCTTGATTTAGGTAGAGGAGCAGGGAATGATTCCCAATCATGTAGAAACATTTAGGACAATTTGGTATGGTGACTTAGGGTCCTTGAGTAACAACTCATTACCATGCACACACTTTTTGAGAACAATATACATATCAACTGGAGATGGAAGTTGAAATATCAAAGACTAAAGAACCGATATGTGTAAAGAGTACACAATGAAAGTTATATTTGTGATATTCGAATTTCTCAACCCGACATTAAGAAGGTCTCATTAAAGTCAACAACTCTATGAATTTTTGAGGGGACTATTCATATTCTTGAATTTATATAAGAATTAGTGATATCTAACCAGATGACCTATTGGAGAAATTTAGTTACTAAACATGTTCATTTTTTCTTCTTCTAGGTGAGCCACACTTATTGTTGTAGTGTTCAACAATGCACAAATTTATACTATCTGTCAACAATATGGATCAAGCATTTAACAAGAATTGTGTCGTTTTCACTTGTCATGGATTGGTAGCCATAGGTATCTAGGAATCCATGTTAATGCTTGTAGGATGAGGTTAGTTGAGAGTTGAGTTACTATTATTATTTTTGTATCTTTAAGTTATATATCTATATTTTATCACCAGCTTCCACAATCTAGTATTCTTGATAAGCTTCCATAGACATTCAGCTGTCAAGGATTTCCCAAATGGTGATTGGTGTTCAACCCTTGTCACCCCAAGAGAGACATGTAACTATTTTAGACTTTTCTCGAAAATCTCCTCATCTTCAAATTCTTTTGTATATGTGTAAAACATTCCTTCAAGAATTCCCACTAACAGTCCTTTTGTTTCAATGACTCAGTGATTGGATTCAACCCAACTATTTTCATGGGTTCTTGGAAGAGTAAGTGTTTGCTTCTTTAGCCACCTATTTATAAATGGTAAGTTGTAATAATTTGAGAACAACAATACGTTTCATTGAATTGCATCTTAATGAGAAAAAAATGCTTTGCATTGGCATGGGAATTTTGAGAGAAACATTGGATAGGGGGCTACTTAGACTCCATTATCAAGAATTCACAGATACCTCTCACTACCTTGATGAAATAAGTATTGAGTTTCTCTTTCAATCAAGAAAGTAAATCCTACATAAATGTAAGTTCACTAAATACAATTTTGATTGCATATTTTAGATTTTAATTATTTCTTCTTAAACCATGCCCAAGAGATGATTTACCATGGATTCTACCAATTTTCTATGTTTGAATATGCACCATTTACTCCACAATGTGATCAAGGTTTATGAATTACATATGTGCTATTGCTTGGCATGTTCTAGCATTGATCCATATTTTCATTATATGTGGTTTCTAGGGATAGGATTAGGTCCATAACTAACTAATCACATAAATTGTGATCATGGAAAAGATAATACCCAGCATGATGCCAAATCCAGTAGTTTCATGAAGGATTTCACCTATTTCTTCATGCCTCTGTAATTATTTTTCCTTGGGTCAGGTGTTTCTCCCTTAAAAATGGACTCTGGATGGTTGATGAGTTATCTTCAGTGTTGATTGGGTTGTGTGAATAGATGACTGAAGATGCACTGATTTTGTACCTCTTTGCAATAAAAAATGTTGTCCAAAGTTTCAAGCATGGACTGACTTGAATAGAACTCTTGGACATTTTGTTATTTAATTTTCATTATTATCTGCAAGGACACCTTTCAGCACTCGAATCCACTTCATGCTTGATATTAACACCAATGTCTTGCCATGATATCTAATACATAACCTTTTTTTGAATTCATGTGCAATGCTTTATTTAGGTAGAGGAACAAGGAATGATTCATAAAAATGTAGAAACATTTAGGAGGATTTGGTATGGTGACTTAGGGTCCCTGAGTAACAACTCATTACCATCAAACACTAGTCGAGAGCAATATGCATATCAATTGAAGATGGAAGTTGAGATAACAAAGACTAAAGAATTGATATGTTTGAAGAGGACACAATAAACGTTATATTTTTTTATATTGGAAGTTCTCAACTTGACATTAGGAAGGTCTCATTAAATTTAATGACTCTATGTCTTTGTGAGGGAACTATTCAGATTCTTGAATTTATATTAGGTTCAATTATATCTAACTAGATGAACCGTTGGATAAATTTATTTACTAAACATGTTCATTTTGTCTTCTTCTGGTTGAGACGCACTTATTGTTGTAGTGTGCTACCATGCACAAATTTCTATTATCTGTCAACAATATGGATCAAGGATTTAACAAGCCTTTTGTAGTTTTCAAATGTCATGGATTGGTAGCAATAGGTATCTAGGAATCCATGTCATTACTTGTAGGAGGAGGTTAGTTGAGGGTTGAGTTACCATTATTATTTTTGTATCTTTAAGATTCCTAATAATTTTTTATATTTTCCCCAATATTTCCAATAAGTTAGATTTCAGACTCTCACCAATAATTTCACTAAGAAGATAAATGTAACATTTCCTTAAATATTTTTAATTCTTATCCATATCTAATCTCCGATTGACAGGGTAGCTATATACCTAGATTTTATCACCAGCTGCCACAGTCCAGCATTCTTGATCAGCCTCCATAGACTTTCAGCTGCCAAGGCTTTCCCAAATGGTGATTGTTTTTCAACCCCTGTCACCGTAGGGAATTAGGCATGCTAATATTTTTCCACTTGATTATATGGATGCCCCCTTTATCATTCTTGCCCTTCCAAAGAAATTTGAAAAATTTTCCTGAATTTTTTCCAATATACCTACTAAGTTATATGTCAAGGATTGGCAGTAAACTAGTATTGTTTCAAATACAATGTTAGCTAAAATTAAAATCCCTCCAAGAGACAGTCACCCTTTTTCCCTAGAAAAGAACCATATTTTATAATATTATATTCAAATTAGAATATGAAATACATTGTGAAGGTGTTGTTGCACATTTTAGAGAAGGATGAAAGAAACAACCATCAAGAAATCATGCCATAATATCTATCTAGAGGATGACCACCAATTCATATAAAAAAGGTTAAATATGAGTTTATATGTGAAATGGATAGGATATCTTATTTTTGTCATCTTTTATAAGCCTTAGAATACTAGGTTAAAAAAAAGAGACAACCACCTTATCCGGTAGATTGTAATTCCTTTTTCAACCTTTTGATACAGCCATATATTTCCTTAAGCCCATAGTCATTTGCCTTTAGCACAAATCCTAGACAGGGTAGTTGATACCTGTTTTTTAACACCAGCTACCATAGTCTAGTATTCTTGATAATCCTCCATAGAATTTTAACTGCTAAGGATTTCCCAGATGGCGAATGTTGTTCAACCCCCATCACCCTAGGGAGTTAGTCTGGCTATGCTTTTTCCACTTAATTAGAGTGATTCCCAAAAGGAAGGTAAGATATCCAAGAAAAATCCCTAGAAGAGGGATAGACTCACCCATTAGTGAAAAAATGTAGCCTCCAAAAGCTAGTGTTCCAAGGAAATGTTGTCTCTAAGCAGTGAAATAACCCTAGATATAGGTGTTAAATTTTCAGAATTTACTTCAATCTGATCTAGGATTTTAACTGAGAGAACAACATGTATAGAAAATCTACAACATATCAATCATGGAAACAATAATGCAAGCACACAAGAAACAAAGAGTTTACTTGGGAAAAACCATAAAGGTGAGAAACCCCAATAACTTCCTTAGAGATAGATAGAGCAATGATACAACCAAAATACAAGAGATAGTCTTATCCCAGCAGCAAAGCCTCCTCCTCCATAAGTGCACCACTCTCCAAAGTGTGAGTGAGAGAATAGAATGTGTAAAATGAGAGAGACACTCTCTATTTATACACTAACTTGACTTGACCTTTACTCAACTAGGTCGGCCTCAACTTAACCACTTAACATAATGTTGACTAGGCCGACCCCCACTAGGGTGGTCTAATAACCCTTTGACCCACATGGACGACCCCCAATAGGGTGGTCTAATAAACCTTTGACCCACATGACTTATACAGGGCCGACCCCAACAAGGTGGTCTAATAACCAATCAAGTATAAGTTATGACACTTACAATATACATGACGACACTTTCGTATAGAGGAATAATAACATCTCTATAGGAATACAATATACATATATGTGAAATACATTCCGAAGTTACATATACATCAACACTCTCTCTTAACTAGGAAGGTATTTCTTGACACAGGTCTTCTAGCACAAGTCATCTTCTCTGGATCATCGTCACTGGATAATCATCATCGAGTCATCATCATCGTCACTGCTGCTGCTATCTCAATCAATCTCTGAATCTACTCGTCATAGGAAGTTCTACAGAGCCAGTCCTTTTTCATACTGGATGTAGGACCACCACCTGCAGGTCTTCATCATCACTGGCCATACTGTGGAATCCTCAGCACTTATTACGTGCGTCACAAAACTTGGCGGTAGCATCCCAAGCAGTTACGAGCACACAGCTCCGCCTGTCGGATCTACTAGGAGCACATTACATGTGACCCATCACAAAACCTGGCTGAAGCATCCCAGGCTATTACGAGCACACAACTCTACCTGTCGGATCTCCCAAGAGCACATTACATGTGGTCCACCACAAAACCTGGTTGAAGCATCTGAGGCCTTTTTCATCCTGTCCAAATCTCCCAGGAGAAAATTACATGTGGTCATGGCAAAACCTGGCTGAAGCATCTGAGGCCTTTTTCATCCTGTCCATATCTCCTAGGAGCAAATTACATGCCATAGGACAAAACCTCGCAAGAGCCTCTCAGGATGTTACGGGTACACAAATCCAACCTGAAGATCTCCCAGGGCACAAATTACATGTCCTCCCAGAGCAATGTCTCGAAAGAGCATCCCAGGCTGTTATGGGTACACAACTCTGACCTATAGGATCTCCCAGACATGCTCATCTGCACAACCTGATCCACGGCCACAAAGTATCATCCTGATACTCACCATACATCATCCTTATGTACACATGATCATCCTGATCATCATCACTGCATCGTCCTGATGCATGTCATCTGGAGAAGCTCGTCATCCACGATCATCCTGATCATACAATGCATCCACCTGATTCATACCAAGTATCTACCTGATACATATCACCATACATAGTGTATCCACCTGATACATAGATACATGATCCACACAATGTATCCATCAACATACATGATCTACCTGATCACACCTGATATATATCAACATACATGATCTACCTGATCATACAATGTATCCACTTGATACATATACAGATACATGGTCCAAGCATCCAACATGATGCATATACAAAATACATACAAATGATCCAACCGATCATATCCAGCATCCAACATGATGCGTACATACATATACATATAAATGATCCAACTGATCATATCCAGCATCCAACATGATGCGTACATACATATACATATAAATGATCCAACTGATCATATCCAGCAAAAACTAGAACATCATCTTGATGCTCATCATCCAGCGCTTACATCCACAGCCATGTGAAGGATCCTCCTTCCAACATGCTTGGAGTGGCTTCAGCAAATGTGTCCATGACTTCTTCCTCGAAGTGTCGTCGATCTGAAGAACACCAAGCCTCTCCCTGAAGTATTCAAACTTCACTCTGGCTAGTGGCTTCGTTAGTACATCTGCAATCTGCTCGTCCGTCGCAACATACAAGAGCTTCACGGCTCCTCTCTGCACCATATCCCTGATGTAGTGATATTTGATCTCTATGTGCTTCGACCTATCATGAAACACAGGGTTCTCAGACAGCTCCACACAACTCTGGTTATCACAAAAGATACCAGTAGCATCCAACTGGAGATCAAATAACTTAGACAGTAGCTTCCGTAGCCATACTGCCTCACAACTAGCTGAATAGGCTGCAACATACTCTACCCCAGCTGTACTCAGTGCTACGTAGGACTGCTTCCTGCTAAACCAAGAGATCACACTTGATCCCATACTGAAGCAGCATCTATACATGCTCTTCCTATCTGCAGCACTGCCAGCCCAATCTGAATCAACATAACCTTGCAGGTTAAACTTTTGATTTGCTTCATACTTGAGCCCATAATCCACTATACCCTTTAGGTACCTCAGAACATGCTTTACAACAATCAGATGAACACTCCTCGGATCTGTCAGGAACTGACTCAATGTGTTCATAGCAAAGCAAATATCTGGTCTCGTGTTCGTCAGGTACATCAAGGACCCAATCATCTGATGATACATAGAGATATCAACTGGCTCAGATGAAGCATCACATAGAAGCTTTGGGTTCGATTCCATAGGTGTGGCCATGGCCTTGCAATCCATTATCCCGAATCTCTTCAGGATATCTACTGTGTACTTCCCTTGACCAAGGAAGATCCCATCTGCACTTTGTCACACCTCCATACCTAGGAAATAGTGCATCATTCCTAAGTCTTTCATATCGAACTCGGCAGCAAGCTTCCTCTTAGTATCTGCAATCAATCTGTCATCTCATGTTACAAATAAGTCATCCACATACAGGAGTAGAATCACAGGATTCCCTTCCTCAACCTTGTAGTAAAGGTTGGAATCCGCTTTACTCTTGGTAAAGCCCAAACTGGATAGAAAGCTGTCTATCCTACCAAGTTCTGCACACATATATGACTACACCATTCAAGAAAGTTGTCTTGAAATCCATCTGGTGTATCTTCTACTTCATCACTTTTATATTTCTCTATGCTGCCATCTGCAGCATGTTTGATCTAATAGTTGCATTTGGAAGTCACAACAGACTTCCCTTCAGCTCTTGGGACCGCATCCCAAACATCGTTCTTCATGATCGACTGGTACTCCTTGATCATGGCATTCTTCCCAAATCCAGGGAACTTCAATATCTTCAATATTTTCAATAGAGAACTTTGTTGCTGAACAAATGTTGTAGTCCTTCTTTTGTAGGTGACGGTATACGATATTTCCTACACAACAAGTTAAATTGCATGATTAGAAAACATCTCATAGTTTTCAGAACAAATTCTTACACATAAAGAAATATGTCATACAGTCATGCAATTATCTTAGCCAATGCTTCAATACAACATTTATCCATATTTCGTAACTTTCTAGATGCCTTCCAATCTCTACCAGAACATTGTTAAGAGTGTGCACAACTCCTAACATGTCAGCAAAGAGGTTTCATTCTAGATAAGTAGCAATGGAATGTTGTACAGTGCCATAGGCCACTTACCCATGTATATTAGTAGTATACTGTTCATCAATGCAACTATTCTAATATTCATAATACACAACCTAATTCTAGGAACATAAGCATATACATCATTGAATAACATTATGTAAGAAATGACAATTCAAATACTTATCTTTGTTTGGTTGCTGGGTGGACTCCCTCTGAATCTTTGCAACTCCATTCTGATGTGGATTGTGAGAAGTGGTCAACTCCCTCTGAATATCTGCATCCTTGTAGAAACTACTGAAGTGTGCTCCTTTGCTTTCTTACAGGAACAACTAGAGTGTGCTCCCTCTTGATCTTTGCTTCTTGGATTACCTGTCCTTGAACTTACATCCATCCTTAATCACTATGCATGCTTATTAATATCATCATTGTGTTATCCTTGAGGTCTCATACATAATCACACATTTATTAGTATAATATTAATACTATCAAAACACAATAGTCTTAAACATGTATAGTCATGATCATTCACAAATAATAAACATTAGTATTCAAGGTTTCAAAGAAGTCTTCTTTTACTCATGCATATTCTTATTTGATCATAGGACTCTTCTGATTAGTTAAATCATCAATGCATAAACCCGTGATTACTCAAACCTATACCTTCATGATTCTTCTGGTTAGTCATATCATCAATTATGGTAAGAAACATAATATGCATACAGCCATGACTATTCAAGCCTATGACTTCATGAATAATCATTATCAACAACACAACAGTATAAGATCCTAACATAAGGTAGGATTCTAGCTTGATATAGGAAAAACATACTTGGATTAGCATGCTAGCTAGATATGTCTAACATACCCGCATAATGTCTTTTGGTTCTCTTTAGTGACTTGTGCTAGTAACCTGCATGTCTCATAAGTTAACCATTGTAGAACCAAGTTTTACTTACCTCATAGGTAGATCTTCTATGTGATCCATGACAATGGATGAATCTTTGTCTTCATGTCACCATGATCATATGTTCTTCAAGTAGAACATGATTTGTCTTTCTTGGTGTACCTTTTATGTTAGCGAACAACATAAACCTCATACAACATCACAATGCATTAGTACATTCATAAGTGTCAAAACCTTAATCAATGAATATCTTCTATTAAGGTGATATGACAAGTCTAGTAATTAATCAAGATTGTACTATAATGATATGAAGACAAACATATGATAAACTTAACCATGAAACATACCTGTAAGCCATACCTGTCAAGATTGCTTGTAATCTTCTTATGGAAGGCCTTAGCCTCATCTCCCTCTAAGACAGGAACTTCTTCACTTATACAGGTGACCAATCCATCTTCTTCTAGGATTAACCCAATCCACTTGATTTACAAGAATTGGACCTGGAGTTGGATTAGGTTTTGTCAAAGAAACCCCAAAAATTCAAACTTTGAATTTCAAACTTCTGAAAGGATAGAAATATGCACCTTGATGAGCTGATCAAGTTGGTATATTCAGAATTTGAAAACTGCAAAGTTTCACCCCTTGAAATTGCCTTTTAGATTTCTAGATTCACTGGGGAGGACCTTAAATTAGGGTTTGAGTTTCCCAGAGCTTCACCCAACCAAAATATTTGATTCAAAGCTCTAAGCTTCTATTTTTCTAAGGAGCTTCCAACCGTGGTCATAGATTTCCAAAATTCCAATTTTTGCAGAAGCCCTAATTTTCCATCTTTCTGATCAAAGTCCTGAATTGGGGTTTGATCAAGACCGACGTTCTACCCAACCAAAAATTCTGATCTTGGTCTCTAAATTTTGATTTTGATGGGTAGCATGCAGCCGTGGTCTCCGTTTACAAAAATTCCAACTTTCTCCGAAGCCCTAAATTCTCGAAGCCATGAATGAAGGTGCTAAAAAATAATTTTATTTTGACATAAATATGTACCTGATTGTTTCTGGTGTAACTCCAAACTTTTTGATCCACAGGGTTTGAATATGTTTTTTGAGATAGATCTACCTATTATATTTCCATCCCGACAGGTCTTACCTCAATTGGATTCTCTGAGAGATATTTATGCCAAGTGTCGCAACGTGACCTGTTTATGGGATAATACAGGAGAGCGAACTTGTACGGCATGCCACGTGTCATTGATTCAACTTCGGCCTCTGAAATTTTTTCTTGAGATAGCCTGACTTGTTATCTTTCCATCTCGATAGGTCTGACCTCAATTGGATTCTCTGATAGAGAGTTATGCCAAGTGTCGCAACATGACATGTTTATGGGATAATACAGGAGAGCGAACTTGTACGGTGTACCACGTGTTACTAGTTCAACTTCGGCTTCTGAAAACTTTTCCTGAGATAGTATGGTCTGTGTACTACCTGTCACGTTTTACGAAATTTCATTTGGAGCTTCCTAGCCCAATTTATGACCTTTTTCCCAAGGTCACCTGATTTTGACTCAGATCTCGAAGAGGCAGAAACCCTATATTGTACAGATCATAAATCACAAAGTGCAAAGAACTAGAGGGTGTCCTTTGGACACAAGGTACATGGGGATCTGATCTTCGACCTGTAAAATTTTTTGATTTGAAAACGTTGCCAAAATGGATTTATAGCGAAAGTGCTACGATGACTGGGTTTTTTCTATATCAAGCCCTAGCATCGTAAGTGCAACAAGTGTCATACATGCCATAGCATGCCTTCTTTCAGGCTAGTTCTGATACCATGTTAAATTTTTTAGAATTTACTTCAATCTGATCTAGGATCTTAACTGAGAGAACAACATGTATAGCAAATCTACAGCATATCAATCATGGACACAATATTGCAAGCACACAAGAGACACAGAGTTTACTTGGGGAAAACCATAAAGGTGAAAAACCCCAATAACTTCCTCAGAGATAGATAGAGCAATGATACAACCAGAATACAAGAGATAGTCTTATCCTAGCAGCAGAGCCTCCTCCTCCACAAGTGCACCACTCTCCAAAGTGTGAGTGAGAGAATAGAATGTGTAAAATGAGAGAGACACACTCTCTATTTATACACTAACTTGACTTGACCTTTACTCAACTAGGTCAGCCTCAACTTAAGCACTTAACATAATACTGACTAGGCCGACCCCCACTAGGGTGGTCTAATAACCCTTTGACCCACATGGCCGACCCCCAATAGGGTGGTCTAATAACCCTTTGACCCACATGACTTATACAGGGCCGACCCCAACAAGGTGGTCTAATAACCCATCAAGTATAAGTTATGACACTTACAATATACATGACGACACTTCCGTATAGAGGAATAATAACATCTCTATATGAATACAATATACACATATGTGAAATACCTTCCAAAGTTACATATACATCAACAATAGGGTTTTGATCCCTAGTTCTACTCTAAGGCCAAACGACCCCCTCAAAATGTGCATGGATCACCTCCAAGAGTGGATACTAGGCTGAAGAAGACATGCCAAGTGTGGAAGAGCCACTCTAATGGTGAATGCCACCTCTCAAAATGGCACAAGTAATGACTATGGCACCTCCAAAGGTGGACACACTCCATGGACCAAAAATGAAAAGTTGCTCCAATAATGACAAATATGCCCCTCCAAATGTGGAACAAATTCCAAAAATCCTCTAAATATGAGACATATAAACCCTTCTAATGTTGGTCTCTACCTCAAATAGAGCCATGAATGAAACCTCCAAGGAAACTCTTGGTGCAAAAAAGGAACCTCCAAAGGGAAACAACCCCTCCAAGTATGGTATACAATATCATCAAAGCGGGACGACTGCACTAAAAGGCTCCAAAACTTGCAATATGACCTCCAAAAGTGCCCTTTAAAGCATGCATAGTTACCTTCAAAGGCCGTTCCTTCTACGAAATTTCCAAGAGAGCTGAGCATTGTCTAATAACAAGGCATATACTTCATAAGAGACACCCCAGTGTTGAATGTATTCACAAATAATTCCTCTTAAAAGTTATTTGTTGCATAGGTTTTCTCAAAAGGACTGTAAATCATGCAACAAACCCTTATCACTATCAAGTTGCTACAGGATGTCATTATATTTACTCATTTATCTAGTTGTTTGGCACCTTTTACCACAAGAATACCTCTTTTAGGGCTGTTGCTACATAAAACCACTACACAGGCTACCTAGAATGTGCCCATACTTGGAAATAATGCCTTTTTATTATTTATTGTTGTTTTTCTGTAAATATTTGATGAGACCTGTAATGGTGTTGCTTACTACTGTTAGAAGGTCAGAAACAGGGTTGTATGCTACATTTTTTTGAGGTACAATGATTGTTGTTCATTTATGGGTGACAGTATGATAGATTTTCATAGAATCAGCCCATATTCTTTCATGGAAAAGGATATATTAATTCCCTCACTTTTTTTTTCATTCAAATCAACAATCATAAAATCTCAATAATTCAAAATTACTATACCTTTCATCCCCCAGAATCATGCATTTTATGATATTAAGCCATAAGAAGAAGCCATATTTTAGGCATCATCATCATTAACTACAAGCATCCAATGAGTCCATCCAACCATGACAAAGTAGCTAACCAAGAAAAACACCATGGCCACTTCATTCATCATCAACCATTGCATGAAAAATTATCCTCTACTAAAGTTATGATGAAAATCACAAGTGACTACCCATGCAATATGGGGGGTAGCATCTAGCTCCAATTATGGCACGTGATCCTCTTGGGAGTGCATGAGAACCTCAAAATCTCAACATGTACATGATAACAATAACCATCTAAAAACACCAAAACCGAAATCCACATGGTGGAATGGATGACCTCAACATCCCTAAACACCACATCATATCAATTGTTCATTACATCAATATTTGGATTTAGACAAAAGAAGCCATCGACATGAAATGAAATCTATTCTAATGCTCAATCAAGACAATGTATTTTTTATCAACTTCATCATGGACCTCTTCAAGGGTTTCTTCAAGAGCTTGATTTTTGACATTCTCTTCAAAAGAATGGTCATCCAAGAAAAATCCCTAGAAGAGGGACAACCTCACCCATTAGTGACAAAAGTAGCCTCCAAAAGCTATTTCTCCAAGGAAATGTTGTCTCCAAGCATGAAAGAACCCTAGATCTAGGGTTTTTATTGCTTGGGTATGTTCCTCTTCAGGGGATTGATTTTGTATATGCTCTTTAAAAGAATAGTCTTCCAAGAAAAATCCCTATAATAGGGACAACCTCACCCATTAGTGACAAAAGCATCCTTCGAAAGCTAGCGCTTGAGGGAAATGTTGTCTCCAAGCAACGAAAGAACCCTATATCTAGTGTTTTGATCCCTAAGTCTAATATAAGGCCAAACAAACCCCTTAAAATGTGCATGGATCACCTCCAAGAGGGATGCTAGGCCAAAGAAGACATGCCAAGTGTGCAAGAGTCACTCCAATGGTGAATGCCACCTCTCAAAATGGCACAAGTAATGACTAGGGAACCTCCAATGCTGGACACTCCATGGGCCAAGCATGAAATATGCTCCAATAATCACAAATATGCCCTTCCAAATGTGGAAAAACCTCCAAAACTCCTCTAAATCTGAGACATATAAAACCTTCTAATGTTGGTCCCTACCTCAAACAGAGCCATGAATGCAACCTACAAGGAATCTTTTGGTGCAAAAAAGGAACCTCCAAAAGGAAACAACCCCTCCAAGTATGGTATATTATCAAAGTGGGTCCACTTCACTAAAAGGATCCAAAACCTACAAAATGACTTCCAAAAGTTCCCTAAAAAGCATGCAAGGTTACCTCCAAAGGCTGATCTCCCTACCAAATGTCCAAGAGAGTTGAGCATTGGCTGAGAAAAAGGCATATACTTCATAAGTGATACCCGGTTGAATGTATTCACAAATAAATCTTCTTAAAAGCTAGTTGTTGCACAGGTTGCTCAAATGGACTATAAATCATGCAACAAACCCTTATCACTATCAATCTGCTATAGGATGTCATCATATTTTCTCATTTATCCATCTATTTGGCACCTTTTACCATAGAAAGACCCATTTTAGGACTACTGCTACAGAAAACCACTACACAGGCTGCTCAGAATGTGCCCAGACTTGGAAATAATGCCTTCTTAGTTTTTACTACTGTTTTTCTGCATAGGTTTGCTTAGATCTTGTAATGATATTGCTTACTAATGTTAGAAGGTTAAAAACAGGGTTGTATGTTACATTTTTCCGAGGTACAATGACTATTTTTCACATTTGGGTGATAGTATGATAGATTTGCCTAGAATTAGCACAAATTTTCCATGGAAAAGGCTAGATGAATCCCCCCACTCTTTGTTTTCTTTCAAATCAATGTTCATAAACTCTCAATAATTCATAATTATTGTACCTTTCAGGCCCTAGAATCATGACTTAGCATCTCCAAATAATCTTTGATAACTTCCTCTTTAAACTTACCCTTGATATATTCAACACAGGGCATCCATGTATCATGATCTTCGAGGATTCATTTCCTACAAATTACCTCCACCAATTTTGAAAAAGTTGAAATTTATCCTCTACCAAGGCCTTTAATCCAAACATCTACATTCCCTTCCAAACTAATTCAAAAAAGTATCATCGCAACATCTTCATGATAATGCTAAAATCTGAAATGAATACCATGAAATCTATAATGTGTGATGTGGCTGAAATAATATACCCTTGAAATTTTGGAATAGAGCCAATAGCATCCCTTGGCCACTCATTAGGGAAGCCTTGGATACTTGAGAAATTGAGAGGAACATAAAAATCAACCATCCATGGAGGAAAAGCCATTTTTCCTTTCTTTTATTCTTCAAATGAGGGATACTAAAAATGAAATTGCACATGAGCATACCTCATACCAACACCAA
The DNA here is from genome assembly GCA_027924585.1 of Larix kaempferi. NCBI lineage: Eukaryota > Viridiplantae > Streptophyta > Pinopsida > Pinales > Pinaceae > Larix > Larix kaempferi. The sequence continues at coordinate 18,508,465 of BSBM01000994.1, read as the reverse complement.
AATATGTGGATTTTCACCATGGTGAACCTTTAGTGCCTTCATAATGTTATTTTCCCATAAGAAGACGGATTGCATGTTTAAAATGTGTTGGCAGGGGTTGGCAAAGAAAGATGCGACTGTGGGTGAGTCAAGGTTTGTAGTCATAGAGACACAACAAAGCAGACATAGTGAGCGTTACTCATATAAGCCATGCACAGTAGCACATTACTGTGCAACAGAGAGATATATGAAATAGATTGAATCTTTGTAGTCGGAAGACACGGAGAGAAAGATCGGTTGCTAAGGTTAGAATACAAAGTTGGAAGACTGTAGAGCCCAGGACCAATAACGTATTTTTGTACAACCCTTGGTTGATTGTTGGTAAAAGACTAAAATATTTGGGAGACAAAGAAGAAGAGGTAGAGGCAATTCAACTGAAGAATTGGTTGATATTTTGTCTAAATGGTGAGCTTGTGGAATCTGTGAAGGAGCCAACATGAGAAGCCAAAAGCTAGGGTGGAGATTGGATAATATGATTGAGAAAATTGAATGAGGGTTCACAACTAACAAAGGGGATTTGTTGTGGAGAAGAAGATAGTCTTTAGGAAAGGTAGTCTTTGAGCTATTGCTTGAATTGTTAGACCTTGTAAATATCGCTCGATGTTGCAAAGTGCCATAGTGAGAAGGACAAACTTATAGATGATAAACAATTGATAACCAAACAAATCTAAGAAGACAAGGAGTTCTAGGAATATGTAAACTTAGGCCTATGACTGTGGAATCCTAGAGGTCATGCAGATTGCATGTGTTAAAAAATTAACATTTCATAGTCAGCATATTTTAGATAGAAGAATAAATTTCAGTTTATTCTCCATAAGGGTTCTCCTTAAAAATATTGTTATAATGTGTATGAATGTTCCATGTACAATGTTCTATTTCTTATTATGTTGAAAGATTAAAAAGAAAGGAATCTAGGCCAAACTTAGGAATCTGCGAGCCTTGCTGTGGAGGTAAGCATGTCCTTCTTTTAATATTGATTAGATCCATTGCCGATATTTGAGCTCTAACTTAAACTTTATGATGAATATCTAAAATTTAATAATATCCTCAGGAATTCATTACTAATAAAAAATGACCAAGGAACACACACATAACTCGAGTTATCCAGGGATTTGAGACACTACCTTTTAGGTCAAATTTAGATTCGTGGTCACTTGGCAGTGGAACTTCAGGAACTGAGGATGGAAGAGGAAAAGTTGCAGGTGAGTATAGCAGTTCTATGTGCATTGACTAGCCTAGAGATAACACTTTAAGGGGTTTCACTTACTCAATTTCAAATATTTTTTTCAGCATTGCTGAAGCAACAAGGAATCAATGTGAAGGGAATTTTGAAGGCAACTCCACTGAAAGAAGAAATTCCACCATTGCTTGAGGGAAATGGGAATCTTGAGGTATGTTGGTTACAGTCTTTAGCATTGTTTAGTAAAAAAATGGATATATTTCAATAGTTTGCCAGTTTCTTCAAATTTTCAATCTCCCAATTCTTAATATGTTTATTTTTCCATATTATGTTTTTCATTTTATGAGAGCAAGCACTTTCCAATGAATGGAAAAGGTCATGTTTATATTGTATCATCAAATTGAATGGGGATTCTTGCATCTGGTTGTAGGTCTGGCGGGTCAAGAATGTTTCTAAAGCCCCAATTCCTAAAGAGGATGTTGGTAAATTCTACAGTGCAGACTGCTATATCATACTTTATACTTACCACTCTAGAGACAGAAAAGAAGATTATTTTCTTTGCTTCTGGCTAGGGAATCAGAGCACCCAGGTACAGTTTTTAGGATTTTCTAATATTTTTCATTTAGCAGTACACCATGCCTAACTCTAATATTATGCAATGCACCATGATAAAAAAATTAGAATGTCAGGGGCCATTATGAGTACAACTAAATGAAAAATATTAGAAACTGGAAACTGTACATGTTTATGGAATCAAATTGGAAATTGTACATGTTTATGGTCATCCCTTCATTGTCAAGACAACAATTACTTTTGCTCTCAGTTGGTCTTTAGTATCTTCTTGATCATATTTATCTGAATTAATAAGATTTCTCCCATTCAGAATTCTAAAGAAGAAAGACATTTATAAAATGTGTCATTCGTGTCATGATTCCTGGGGTCACTATGTCTGTGTCGAACACTCGTATTTTTGTGTCTTCCATGTCCCGTGTCTTTGGGTCAGGTGACTTAGTTAAAACCTTATCCACCTTGATTGAAGGGATTTTTGTTTATATTGTAATGATTTTTGTTCCATAGTTGAGCAATGCAAAGAAGAGGGATATCAGAGTATAGCTGAGGAAGAAGGTGATGTTGTAACAATGCATCACAAGCCATAGTGTCTATAGGTGATATTGTAGCAATGCATCACAAACCATAGTGTATGTTAGCTTCATAGTGTGTCAATATTATTTTGTATTTAGCTTTGTAAATTTGAGATTGTAATAATGCAGAAACATGTGTTCAAAATCCTTGAGTGCATGCATATTAGGCCAGCTACAAGTCCTTGGTTATTTTGACAATTGATAAATGCTCCTCATAGCATGGTAGCTATGCTGAAGGACAATTATAAGTTAGTATAAGCTGCATTTCCGAACAAAGTGTCATAACTAAGTCATGCTAGTCACATGGTTATGTTATATTTCTAGTTCCAATCTTAATATAATTTATAACTAGAAAAAGAATCCATTGTTATTGTTGAATAAACAACAAGGCATGATGGTTATATCTTTCTGGAGTTTTTCTCTCTCTTGTTCTTCAGGGATAATCTTGGCGTTAAACGTTGTATTAACTTATTTGACCTGCTACTGCTAAAAATCCAGAACTTTGAGGAGCCAATAGTGATCCAAAAACTACCATGGTATCCACTACCAATGGCCAAATTCACTTTGTGGTGCTGCCTGTAATGGAAACCGTATCCTAGTGGACTAGTTTGGATCTACAGATACCATGAACCTTGTAGACCTAATACTAACATTTTGGATCAACTTCTAGCTCTTAGCATAGGGGTGAGGGAGTCTCTAAACCATTGCTTTAAGAAAATTATTTTTGATGGTGATATCAGGACATGGATAACTTGGAAAAACTTAGCCATATGTAATGGATGGATCTAGTTTTAGAAAATGTTGAGGAATGTAAATTTTATGTTTGAGAAAGAATGACAATTAGGTTGCACATTTTCTATAAGCTAAAAGGGCCATTCATTGATTCCCACCATCTCCTTGGCTTATTTTATGTCTATTTTCACTATCTTATGTTCATTTCCCCATTTCCTGTATTTGGCTCTGCCTTGTCCCTCCAACCCTTCTATGTCATGTGTTTTATCCCCATTCTTTGTGTCACCCTGTTGTATGTCCATCACTATTCTCTAGAGCATTAATCTGGACATTGAGGCCAACCTTGTATGAGACTTCAAGCAGTCAAGGTGGTCCATTGTACAACAGACGGCATTTTTTGCTAACTTAATCAATGGATTCATGGATCAACAGGGTGGCTATGAACCGATGCTCTTGGCCTTGAGTAGGTTCTTTCAAAAAATATTGTCAAATGAGTGTATACCAGATACCATCAGACAAATGGGGACCCACAATGGAGAGAGAGATGAGCTTGAGAATTGATTTAAGTAGGAAATGTGTAGTGCATTATACCAATTGGGGGTTGACATTGGAATACAGGGAATCATTCATTCATGGTAGATTGATGAAGAATTCAAGATGAGGCTGAGAACTAGTTTAAGTAGGAAATGTGCAGTGCCTTATACCAAGTGGGGGTTGACATGGGAATGCAGGGCATCATTGATTCATGGTAGAATGATGAAGAATTCAAGATGAAAGTGCTTAGGAATCTAGAAGTCACTGTGGAAAATTTTCCCAGCTATCAACAGGAAACTATCATTGAAGTAGAGGTCTTGGTGGATGACCTGTTCAGATGCCAATGATTCACTAAGCAGGATTCTCACCTGACTGTCAAATGAAATTTGTTGGGCAATCTCTGTTTGTTCCAGAATTATCTGTGATGTTTTGTCTAATTTCTTAAGAGGAGATTAGAGATGCTTTCTGACGTATGACCTAAGAAGAAATACAAACCTGATTCTCCTTTGCCAGTAGTGTTTCATAGGTGGGGGTTTATTTCTATAGAACTCATGTTATCCCTTAGCTTGTCCATAACAAATTCCTACAAGCATAGCAATTCCCATATACAACATTGTGCCAAAATTTTGCACTTTTATAAAATTTTATGGATTTAGTTCTTATTGATATAGTTACAGCCTTTATGGCTATGGGATGGCTTTGATGTAATAATTATCAATACAAATAGTGAGTGGGAGATTAAGAAAGTTGTCAAATTTTTTGCCTCTTCAGTATGATACACCTCCCATCGAGATGGACTTTCTAAAGAAGAAAGACATTTAGTGTGATACTTAAGTATTGAAATGGTTATAAATCAGTTGTCTTTAATTGTATATCGAGGGAGTATAAAGTTTAAACTGGGAACTACATTTGTATACATGATACTGAATAGTCAAAATGTCTATAAAAAATATGTACTTTTCACAGTTGTCAATTTGAAGACTGAAACATACATTTTAATTTTATTGATTGCAGGAGATTGGAAGAAGGTGATATTGTGAATGTGGATGTAACTATCTATTACAATGGTGTCCATGGTAAGATATTTGATATTTCTTGGTTGTTGCATGTCTATATATAATGTTATCTCCAAGTTAGCTTTTTGCTTCTGAATATTGACAATATTCTTGAATCCATATCATGTGAGCTAATGTGCAGGAGATTTGAATGACTTTTTTCGTTGAAAAAGTTGATGAGGCTTCTGAACAACTTGTCTGATGTACATATGAGTGTTTGGAGAAAGCGATTTCTATAGGTATTTATGCATTGGCTTACTATGAAATATTCATGAGGGATCCATAGATATTAGAAGGATGGAAGTTTGCTTCTCACTATGTACTTTAATAGCTTATTTCATGGTTTTCCCATGGTAGGGCATTGTTATGACTAAAATATTTATGGTTTCTGACTATTTCTTTTAGCACTAATTTTATATGTATTTATTTTGCCACTTTGGAGTAGCCTTGGTACTCCCACATGACTACTATGGTTTGTTGTACAATGTACTCTCTAGTCTCATTGATTTGCTTTGGTCAAATGAACTACCATAGTTATATTCTTCACAATCTGGTACAGCCTTATGCAGTTAAAAAGTTATTGGCATTACACACTGCAATTGTACACAACCTGCTAAAGTGGAATGCCATTTAAGCTCCAAATATTGTTGGCATTCTAGAGTACAATACACAAAAGTTGCTAACGTAGAATGTCAATCATGCCAAGCATCTTTCTATCAAAAGAAAAAATAGTAAATATGAGTTTTAAATGATCACAAATTAACACAATTAAACAACAATCATTATCAAAGAAGCAGACCTTTGGTTTGCACATTATTCATTGGAAAAAATAGGAAATTGCAGAGAATATAAACTAACACAGAGCATACTAAGCCCAAAGTGCATGCCTAACAACCCACAGAACCCAAATTTGGTTTAGAAGTTGTCTTCCACCATCACTAGTCTCCATGTGAACTTTGTGATAAAAATTGAAGGGTTCGATTCGGTGGTTGGGTTTTCTTTTGCTATTGGGCATGCCTCTTTCCTTTGGTGGTCACAAGATATGTATGGTCACAAGTTACAACCATATAGGACACTGCTCCTTCTATGAGATTCGATACTTTAAGAAGCCTCTCAGAATATACGAGGACTTGATTTCTAGTAATATAACCTCTATCTTTTTGGCTTCTTGTAGGATCCATTCCCAAGAGGAGAAATTATTACAATTCATGGTGTTGTATTGGATGTTTTATCCCAACAAAATCAAAGAATTGATGCACTTGAAGCAGAGTGTTTAGCTTTAAGACAGGTGGTCTCAAGTATATCCAAGAATTCCCATTTAGCTTTAAGACAAGTGGTCCCAACTATCCACGATAGATAAAAATACCATGAGGAAGGGGATGAATCCTTCTACAAGCCACTAGAATGCCACCACACATACTACTAGATAGAAACAAGGAGGGATTTTTACCAAATATGATACCCAAAAGTGCTATTATGCCATTTGTTCCCAGGATCTAAAATACTCCACAAGAAAAGGTCTCCACAAGCATCAACACTAGTCCATCCAAATTTCCATCAACATGTCATCTCCTACTGAAAATGTGATAAAAATCACATGTGGACACCCATGCAAAATTGGGGGTAACATGCCCAACATTTGCAACAACTAGTTGAGCAAACCCCTTGGGATAGAAGTACAAGGTCACTACACATTGTTTTTTTTTCTCCCTTGGAAATACCTCCTTGGGAGACTCCCAGGAACTTCCGCCATTTCCTACGATGGTACCAAGTGTAAAGTAGATGCCATAGACTTAGCGCATTTGACTTGGTGGTAATCAAATTGGGGATCTTCACATCATGCTGAATTACCGGCAAAGTCCTAGAAATAGTGGCACCAACTTATTTAGTATTGATCTAACCCTTTGGAGGGAAAAGGTAGAGTCTCTCTCATACCTGTACCTTTCAATTTTTAGGCACGTGATGCTTCATCAATAATCACCATGAAGACATGAGAACACATCACACCATACCTCTAATCCAATTACCATGGCCATCACTCAACCATGTAGAAGCACCATTTCTAAGTCAAGAACACAAGTGTACGTCCTGTGCATCCAAATGCCTATCCATGAAGCACTGCAAGCTTGATCCTTGTGAAGGATTTCACAAGAGATGTGATGAAAATCATATGTGTAACCTCATAAAATATGAGGGGTCACTGTATGTAGATTAATGCGATTATTTTATCTTGTCACTTTTTGAGGTTATTCTCCTATTTCTTTAGGAGTTATCACTCTTATACTTAGGAGCTATGAAACACATCTGTATTTGGCATATTCAAAATTTGTTGTGATGTTTTGGGTAATTTTGTTTATAATAGATTGTATAATTATATAATAGTATTGGGTTCATTATGAGTGGTATTAGAGTAGAGGTTCTGGGAGCAACACTTTCAAGGAGTACCTTGAGTGCATGTAGACATAACTTTATCTAGTCAAATCAAAATTCAGTGAAACTTGGCTTAAGAAAAATGTGATATTAGGTGATCACAGGTCAAAGTTTCATTGGATTTGGCACCAAATGTTAGGAGCTCCAATTTGAATAAGTTAGGAGCTAGGGATTATGGAATCAGCTTAGGGTTAATTCATGATATTGTTGGGAATGAATATGGATAGAGACAATAGTTTGGACACAATGTAGGGACTACCCTACCTTCTCAACAATAACGTTATAAACCAGTAGAAAATCATGGTAATTCTCAACTCTGGGAAAATAGTAAGGTCAGTTTTGGGGACATAACAGAGGTAAGGAAGCTTGATTTCGCACAAATTCTGTGAAGAATCAACATTCTGGGCATGTTTGCAGCAGTAAGCAATGGTTAAACCTCAATTGTTTGGCAACCTGAGCATTTTCAGACCTTGAATCAACAATAGATTGATATCAAAAGAAAATTTGGGCATGAAAACATCCTCATATCTCCATAGATCTTAACCCATATATCTTGGAATTGATGCTAGAGGCATTGTCTTTCGATGGTTGTTATCATTGCATATCCTTTATTCCACCTTGATTTTGTTGTTGGGATCAAGCTAAAAATATGGATAGGAGAATACGAGGTTTGGTCATGTGGCATTTGTGGTTTAACATGGGGTTAGCACACTGCATAGGATATCTTAGAAAATTTAGACATACTCATAGTGGAAGAATCCAACAAAAGCATAAAATGATTTATAGCTAATGCAATATACTGCATCAACTAGTTTTCCTGTAAACTAATAGCATTATAGTTGTGTCTTCTCATACATATTTGTCTATAGTGTATGCCCCATTTCATGTGTAAAAAAAGGTTTTCCAGTGAGATATTAAAAAACAAAAATTCCAATGCAAAGTGTTTCTCTACATGACCCATCAAGTAAAGAAGATACTAGTAATAAGAAATGCTCTGACCTGAGAATTCAAGATGCAAAAACCTTACAATGAATTTCTAAATAATAGGGACTTCCTTGAACCCATGAACCATTACAAACAACCTCCATATTTCTAGTTCTAAATATTATAGCATTCATCAGTTCATTGATGTATCACATCCTATTCATAAAATGGTCATCCCCAAGATTGGTTCAGCTGATAAGAAGCAAATTTGCTTTCACCAGATTGAAAAAAGTCAAATCTGGCACCATCAACTGACGTGCAAGGTGTCGAGCTCAGCCTACACTCTGGTGGGAATGCATGTCAATATCAAACACTTGGGAAGATGAAAGTGAAAATGTCATGAGGAATCTCCTGAACATGCACCATGATATGGATAGGAGAATATGAGGTTTTGGATGAATCATGGATATGATGCCAACTCCTTTGAGAAGCTAGAAATTACATAAACTTTCTGACCTGTAAATGATACATAATTTATGTTACATTTTGAGCTGAATATAACTAGAATAGTAGTTTTTGCTTCTTGGTAAATTGATTGAAGGACTTAATGTCTGTGAGCTGATAGATCTCACCAGTGCTTGTTTCATACAGATCAAGCAAATTAGATGAATTAATTGGGTTTATCCACATCCCTAGTTTCTTTGTCGGGCCTACGGGATGCACACAAATTATTTTACTCTCTATATTATGATGTGTTGTAGTTCTAGTCCCATTGACCTATTTTGGTAACTTTTGGACATTAATATGATGTTTTTCTTTCTCTTTCTTTCTAAACCAGGGTCCAGTGAATTGCTTGGAAGGTTTCTCAAAAAATTGTTATTGAACAAGTTTAAGCTTATTTCCCATGTTACTTTGTAGTGAAATTGGATTTTAGATTGTTTTGTTTTCCTTCTGTGTAAGTCATTCAGTTTCAATCTACTAAACCGATATGAATCTAATTATTCCAGAGATGGAGGAAATATGATCAGAATGGTCGAGACAAGGTTAATGCATCAGAATGGATTCTCCTCATTGGTTTCCCTTCCTTCCCAAATCTTCCTACTAGATCCTCGGCATCAGGCACTATATCCTCTCCATCAGTAGAAGGAGGACAAACCCAAGAAGAGGTTGCGTAAGCAGGATAATTATGACGAATAGGAAGTATATCGATGAAACTAAACGGAGTGAAAAATGAACCTAGAGTGAGCTAGATTGAGGTTAGCAACACAATTCATTCTTTTGCAGTATGAGATAGTTCCCAACCACAAACAATAACTATATATGCAAAAATTTAGAGATTATTGAAGCACATGAAAGAAGCAGGGTATGTACAACATGGATGAAGGGACTAAAGGTTCCCTAGATTTTTGGTGTCTTCTGTCTGCTGAACAACCTGTGCAAACTGAGCAGTAAAAAGACCCTCAAATGCCATGAATTTAGGGCATAAAACCTTATGCAAAAGACTAAAATATTCCTCCAAGTGAGAGAGGATGACTGCTACAGGTGAAATTACAGGTCTACATGAATTTCTGAAGATGAATTTGGCCCTTTGGCCTTGATGGAAATAAGGCACAGTAATGCTAGTTGTGACCTGGGGGTTTTATTGCTATTGTGAGTGCATTTTCGCAGTATATTAACACCCATGGACTGACCCATCTCTAGCTCTATTTTATGAATATTTTAGGTCTGAAATTTCAACCCTTTGAATTCCCAACAACTACCAATCAAGATGTCCTTAAACATCAACTATGATTCCAAACAGATGCCCTCAAAGATGTTATATATACTAGTTATGAAAAAAAAAAGGTCAGTCCTGGGTTTCATAAATATAAGTCAGCCCTACCCTCTTTTCTACCCAGAACAAGTTGGCTTCAGAAATTTGGGGCTTCTCAAGTGCATGAGGATGCATTTATGGTTTCATACCTTTATTAGCAACATCACTCTTGTGATTAATTTTAGCCAATATGGGACTTGGGTGCATACTACAGGATTTGGGAATTTCTTGACTGCTAAGGTTCTTGGATATTAGGTGTGAAAATTGACAATACATCTGAAGCAGTGAAAGTCTCAACAACATGTTCCAAAATCGGCTTGCTACAGCAACAGTTCACTTTTGGATCACTCATTCAACTGTTTGGCATTCTCCAACATAGAAGAAACAGGTCATTGACATTTAAGGTTGCTGCTACAGGTAGCCACCATATTTGCTGCTTAGAAACACCTAGACTTGGAAATAATACGTTTTTACTGCTGTTTACCACTGTAAGAAGGCCATAATGTTAGAAACGGGCCTGGATACTACAAAATCTCCCATTACTTAAAAGAAAAATTCTAAGGTGCATTAATCTGGGCACGTTTTACTGTCTTCAACATGATGGATGAAGGGGACTATTTAAGCCTCCATTATTGCTGTGAACATTGTTTTTATTATGAAAAAGGGAGTTTCTCTTCTAAATTATTTCCTATAGCTTTCATTATCTATTTCAGAATCTCAAACAAAAATTCTTTGCGTTAGAGGACAAAACAAACCCTAAACTGCTAGAGTGTGAATGAAGAAATTTTCCTTGTCACTCCCTTGCAAAAATTAGGGGGGGGGGCGGGTGTAACGCAGATTCATTATGAGCTTGTTGATGACATCCATACCTATTGGATATGTCTTCATGAGTGGTTGTGGGCGTGTTGCTGGATGTATGGTCACTGACAACAAAGTATAGATAGTTTGTGGTGTTAGGGTTATTCGAAAGGGTAAATCTGTTCACATAGGAAAATTTGATTCATTGAGAAGGGTGAAAGAGGTTGTCCATGAGGTACTAAAATATTTCCTCATTTGAATTTTTTATTGGAGCTTTTTAATTGTTCAGGTATCATCAAATGAGTGAGGTGTATTGATATGTAGGTGGTTATGAACATCTAAATTCTTGGTGAGCCTAGGGTTTTTATAAATTAATGAACTTGTTACCATTCAAAGGAAGTAGCTTACATTAGTCATCTTTCAAGACATCATTAACACAAAATTTTGTACACAAATATTCAGCTGTGCACCAGAATTAATAGCTCAGTTGATTGCACTATAACCTGAAATTTACTTGATCTGGTGCTTTTAGATTTTTACCTTTAAATTGTCCAGAAATTTGAGAATGCAAAGTCTGATATTCAATGTGTAAATTCCTGCAAGGAAATATTTAATTCATCAATAATAACAATACGAGTTTAGGGAAATGGAAGATGCTTTAACTTGGATATTTACACTGATAATTTCTAAGATATAGGAGCATCCCCCTTGCGCCCCCCGCTGGTATCCATATCCGTTTCAATGCAGCTTAGGATTCTACTCCATCCAAGTTACATGAAATAGGTCATATCATTGATTTGTATGTTGTCTGTCTTGAAATCTTTTTCTTTGGTGGCATTCAGGGAAGTATCTCAAGCTTCAAGGATCTTAATGGATTCTTTTATTTCCATTTTTTCATCATACATCAAGTGCTCTTGTGCCCCATTTTTTATGCACACAACATACTGCAAAGTGAACTAAGGATGGGATCCTGTCAAAATTATCGATCATTTTGTTTTGGCTAGTAAATGAGATTCTATTAATGGAGAATATATATTTACAAAACCATAATAGAAGGGTTTCCAGTTCCAAGTCTGAGGATGGTTATTACATCTCCTATTAATGTCCTTATTCCTGATTGGTTGTTGTTATCTTTGCTTATATGTTCCGCACAGATGACCATGACATTGGCTCTGAGATATATTTTTTTCAGAATACACATATTTAAATTGTTAATGAAATGAATTTAGTTGTTTTGAGCTGGATGAGCCAGTTACCTTGGTTTCTATGGTCATTGAAGAAATATTCAGTGCATCACAAAAATATTATCTTTGTGAGACATACGGGTCCCTCTTTCATTACTTGTAAATTTAGATAATGTCAAGCAAATATGGGCATGAAAAAGCATTGGAAGCCATGGTAAATCAAGTGAAGGCCGAGAAAAAAAACTCCAATGCTATGGCTTCATATACGAATAAGACATGGGAAAATACTGTTGCTAAATCTAGACTCACTCTAGAGGTTCAAGGTCACCTTTCAAATGTATTGGGTTAGGTTTAGCGCAACAGATGAATTCAGAGAGGGATGAAGAGTTGCATGCTTCCAAGCGACGTATAGAAGAACTTGAAGGTCTTATTGCAGCTCAACAAAAGGAGGTACATGGCTACTCTTTGCAATGATACCTTGGAATTGTAGAACAATATTTTGAAAATCTAGTGGCAAGTTGTGCAGATGAGGCCAGCTGTAAGTCCTGACTAATAGTAATTACCAAACCAAAGGAAAGCTGTAAGCAGCTTTTTTGAAAAAACAACCAATAATCAACATATTATAAAATGAAATCAGTGATGAAATCCTCCAACGTTAGCTCGTATTACCTTCTGCCATACCACTGATTTCATTCAAGGATGTAGTGATGATTTAAGTTTCTGGCATATCTATTTGATGGATGCAGTGTTGATTTAACCACTGATTTCATTCAAGGATGTAGTGATGATTTAAGTTTCTGGCATATCTATTTGATGGATGCAGTGTTGATTTAACTAGCAATTATTTTACTTGCAGAAGTAAATTTTTTAACCTGTATTGGTTTTTATATCAATATTATCTTTCTATTTCCTCTGAGATATTTATGATGAATCCTAATATGGTGACAGCAGAGAGCATAACTTTGACCTATATTGTTTCTGAAGCAGTTATCGTGTTTCTACTTCTCATTCATGCTCAATGCTAGGCTGGCTGCAACAGAGAGTATGACACATGATGTCATAAGGGATTTGCTTGGAGTTAAACTGGATATGACCAACTATGCTATGATTTATCTTCTGAGCTCACAGGTCTTGTTGCTTTTGGTGTTAACAATTTTTATTTCTCTAATATTTTTTTCATCTTCTTCTGTGCTTTCATACTAGTCTATACTAGATAATCAACAAGTACAAAAGATAGTAGAAAAAGCTCGACGTCAAAATGAAGAGTCATGGGAAAAGGTTTGTAATTTGGAAGATGCTCTGTAATAGTTGTCAAAGAAGCTCAATGAGAAACTTTTTGAATCTATTTACTTGATAATGATGCATGAACATGAAATGTAGAAGCTAAGACAACAATTGAATGATTTAATTGAAGAAAGAGAGAGGTAACTACATGTTGTAAAGTTATGTCTTAATTGATCATGTCGTTATTATTCTTAGGCATGGACATGTATCATTTGGTAGTAGATTAAGTAATCCCAAATAGCATGTCCATATTTTTTATTTGGAATGCTACCTTATCGAGGAACATAACCTCTTCATTGCACTAAGCTTTTGAACTTGTTCGAGCAGCTGGCTTGACGAAAGTAATTGTAGACAAGCGGAAATGGTGGTTGCTCGAATTGTAGTTGAAAAGATGCGACAGAGGGATAAGTTCCTGACTAAAAAGACTGATATGTTAAAGGTATGCATTTTATTTCTTTCCTATAATTCTTTTGTCAGATCTAAGCATCAAACTAATCTTACCATTGATTTATTTCATTCTTTCTCTTTCTAGCTTCCCTTTTTTCTCTTCCTATATGAAATATGTACATAGAGGACATTTTACATAAAAAAAGGAGAGCCACCATTAGCACAAGATCAAAATTGGGCTTGGTTTACTACCAAAATAGTCCAAGAAACTGAATGCGAAAAACCAAAAAGATAAATTCCAGTTCCAATAGACACAAACATAAGAAGGGCCCATGACTAATACATAAACATTAGGTAGAAGTACTAAGCCTGGCATCAGGAAGCAGGTCGTCTTGATCATTTGGGGTAGGCCCCCAACCAATAACAGGTTCTTCCTCAACCATGATCAATTCCCAACAATCATTTCCAAGTTCAAACATCATCCTTCTCAGATATGGCAGAGCAAGTATTGGAAATTTGTCATTTTGCACGGGAGGAGGAAGCTAACTCTTCTTTTGTTCATGTCTCTTTCTAAAAGATCAGCCCACATGGTGTTGGGGCCTATCATCATCTCTCTCAGACAATTGAGATCTTATAATTGGGTGGGGGAGGTGCCAGGTGGCTCCTAGCTCATATTGCAAGGTATGCCCTAAAAAAACTCTAAAAGATGGAGCAAGTCGGCCATTTCTATTTTAATCTTTTGTACATGTACAATAATCTACGAGGACAAACTTGCATGTATTAAGGAGTTGCCATACTGGGAAAAACATCTAGTGGTTTCCTTATTATTAAATAACAACCTCACTTCTCTTTTACCATAGCCAAAACAAGATTTCAACACGAACAAGCAACCATGTTGAATGAAAGTCTAATGCTAAAGGCAACTTCTCTCCTAGAAGGGTTTCCTTTCAAGATATGGAATTAGGGAGTTATTGACCACAAAGAAGAAACAGGGAGATCCTTTGGGATTTGCTGACATTTGAATCTCCAAATACTGGATCTTTGTTCCTAGCATATTTGTGGTTCCATAAGAATTTGGTTTGTAGCATATGGCCTATGTGTACTTTTCTTTTATAAGAATCTGGCCGACTGGTTCAATTCATAGCATATTGGCCTATGTTTTAGGAGTTTGAAAGTGCATTACCTCTACAAATCCTATTAATCACAAGTATTATGGATCAACATATTAATCATAAGTAGCATGGATATTCACCTATAAGAAGAGTAAAAATAAAGAGGGAATGAATTTCCAATGGACTATGTATGGAAGTGTGCCGCGGTCTGATGGACGTGCTAGAGTGTGGGTTAAGGCTGCCTCTGCACATTTGAAAGGAGATTCTATTTGCTTTATGTATGATTGTTCTAAAAGATTGTGATTTATTGCAGCAATGGGATTGAAAGTTCATCCTCATTTCTAGACTGTTTTGATTAATACCTTGAGGTATGAATTTGTCTCACTTTTCCCTACAGCTGCCGATCTATCTCTCTCTTAGGTATGTCAATTGTTTTGTTAGTGACTTGTCTACTAAGAGACAAATTCTGATCATAATATATATCTGAGTATATAAAGGAAGGTCTAAACCACATTGTTTTCTTCTTTTTGTCCATTTATAATTTTATTGCATGTGCTTGACTAATTCAGTTGTACAGCTATGGGACTCTTCATCCAATAGACAGGTAGAGTAAATTACTACTTTCATGTTTTCAATTTATTTTTGTTTTGTTTAAACAGTGGCATTCCATGTGGGCATTTTGGACAAAGTTGAACTGGTGTGGGAGATTTGCTAGTTCTCTTTCGAGGTATATATGATAGTGGGATTGGCATAGTCTATCTTTAACTTTTATTTTATTTTATTTATATATCAATCTGAACATGGTTTCTTTCCTTGATTGCAGGTTAGTGGCTATTTAAGTAACCTCTAAATAAAATGATCACATAAGTATTCATGCTTGTTGTCAGCAAGTAAACTCGAAGGTATTGTTGCTAATATTTCATCTCATTTCATTTCCATTTATCTAGTGGCTAAGAGTACTTAGAGCTAATGCCCATTCTTCTTAATGTGAAATGGAATTACTAGTATATTTCTTTTTACTATTCTAAATACATTTTGGGTAATGAGTTGCTCCATTGGAGACTAAAGAAAATTACAAGGGATCCTATCTTGTTGATTCCAAAATTTCTATCTGATTTTTTAAAAATATTTTAGAGGTTACTTTTTCCTATGATGGGCATATACATCCTAGGAATGAAAATCCAAATCTTATAAAAACTCTCCAAATGTTGTCTAACAATATGTCCATCCATTCTAATATCATGCAATAACTAAATGATGTATTGGTTTATTAGATGTGGAGATTTTTTGTACATATATTTTAAATATTCCAAATTTACTAGTTCAAGTTTTGGTCCTTTGAAGTTAAGATGGACTTCCAAATATGATTGAAACTATATGAAGGTTGTGTAATATGTTCATGGAACCTGAGAGAAACATGCAGCTATATTCATTTTGTTCATTTTACAGGGGATGGTGGCTTGGCCCATATTGGAGGAAGATGAGTTTGGGACACCATTTGCTCATCCTTTGCTTCTATATAAACTGAAATTATCCTTTCCATGGCATCATCCACCATTATCTTCAAGTTACTTATGAATTTTCAGTCAAATTCATATATCTTGGCATGACTCTAGATGACTCGATAGATAGTTTAACAATGGATGCATGCTTGTCATTCCTATAAATTTCTAGTATTTTTGCATTTTGCATCATTCAAGCATACAAAATAATGATTACCAAGTTACTATAGATCCATAATGGCTTACCTTGTACTATTCCTTCAAGTTCTTCAACTGCTTTTATTAAGTGCAAAAATATATTTTTGCACTTAATAAAAGCAGTTGAAGAACTTGAAGGAATAGTACAAGGTAAGCCATTATGGATCTATAGTAACTTGGTAATCATTATTTTGTATGCTTGAATAATGCAAAATTTATTTGAATATCATCATTGTCAAGCAATAACAAATTCTTAAAGGGTGCTAGCTCAATGGTAGAGCACCTGCCTAATTATAGGCAGGAGATTGGTGGTTCGATTCCTCCGTATCCTATCATAAATTAGTGACTAAGAAAATGACTAAATTCGCATATATACAACTATTAGTAGCTAATTTCCAGTATCTTATAGCGCGACTAACGTTTAGTCGTATTTAGCTTAGTCATTAATATGTTATGATCTAGTAGTTTATTTAGTGGTATATTTGGTCTTTAATTGTGGCAATCAATGACTAAATCAGTGACTATCAATGACTAAATCAATGACTAATAAGTCAACCAATTAATGACTAGTGAAATACAACTAGCTATAAGATAGTGGAAATCAGCTACTATTAATCACCAACTCAAAAATAGTTGTTTATAGTTGATTTTTAGTCATTTTTTTAGTCATTAATTCCTCATTTTGTACTAGTGACAGCTTCCTGACTAGTTTGGGCTTCACCAAGAGTAAAGCGGATTCTAACCTTTACTACAAGGTTGAGGAAGGGAACCCAATGATACTTCTACTTTATGTAGATGACTTGTTTGTGACAAGTGAGGATGGGTTGATTGCTGACACGAAGAGGAAGCTTGTTGTTGAGTTCAAGATGAAGGACTTGGGCATGATGCACTATTTTCTAGGCATGTAAGTGTGCCAGAGTGCAGATGGAATCTTCCTTGGATAAGGGAAGTATGCAGTAGAGATCCTGAAGAGGTTTGGGGTGATGGACTGCAAGGCCATGGCCACACCTATGGCATCAAACTTGAAGCTATTAAGTGATGGTTCATCATATTCGGTTGATGCCATGATGTATCGTCAGATGATTGGGTCCTTGATGTACCTGACGAATATGAGACCAGATATTTTCTTTGCAGTGAACACATTGATCCAGTTCCTAATGGATCCGAGACATGTTCACTGGATTGCTTCAAAGCATATTCTGAGGTACCTGAAGGGTACGGTGGATTATGGGCTTAAGTATGATGGGTGAAAATGCGAAGCTGGGAAACAATTCTGTGAGAAAAACGTGAAGTTGGGAAGGAGGGCATGTGGATGAACAGGGGAAAAAAATTCAACCTGAAACTCTCGGCCTAGAGTTTTTTAAACTCTAGGTCGAGAGTTTTGAGAGTTCAAAATCTCGGCTGAGAGTTTAAAAAAACTCTAGGCCAAGAGTCTGAACCAATCGACGCGCTATATTTTTAAAAAAAATCTCAGATGAGAGTTTTGTTGCTGCTGCAACACCCTTCCCCCCCAAAAAATTGAAGTTATTTGGGGCCCCTCCTTCTAACACTTTTGTAGCAAGCTTTTTAGTTCATCTTTCAGGTTTGCCTCTAACTAATCAGAATTTCATCGCCTGCTTCCAAAAGAGTCTCTCATTTTATCTAAGGTAAAGTCATCCTTTCCTTTAACGCAGATTCTAGTCTCAGCTTCCCCATTGTAGCACAAGATCTAGACTTGAGTCTGCCGCGACTTTGGTGCATCTTTAACCACAAGTCCTCCGTCAAGTGCAGGCCTTGACTCTAATTCAGCCGCCCTTGTGACAAGTCCCAAGTCTGTCATCTGGCAGAATAAGCCAGCCACCGTTAGCGCAAGAGATAATTTTCCTCAGTCGCTCGAGGCGCAAGAATTATTATTATCACCCCACCTTGGAGCTGCGCTTCACTTCCTTGGAAGAATTAAAAGTTAGCGAGTCACTCCCCAGCGCAACTATGATGATAGAGTCAAATCCCAAGCGCTAGAGATGTGCTTATCCTTCCCTCTTGCAAATCAGCGCTCGTCTTTCAGGATAACTCATGTCTGGCGCGCTTTTTTTAGTGCAATCCTAACGCCGGGATTGCCGCTTGATTGCAAAGCTTATCTTTGAACATGCGCTTGCCACATAGTGTGAAACATTACGCTCCCCGCTTGGCGCGAAAGCTGAAATCGATACTCGGCATGAAAAGATCTCCTCGATCCCTGTGCACTGACAGAGTTGGTAAAGACTTTAATGAATCCATGTGCCACTCTTAATGATAAATTTCTCGAGCCCCGTGCTCATAACCCCACGAACTTTAAACGTATGTGAGCATTTAACTCTCCCTCTATTTAACGCATGCAATGGCATTTTGGGTTTTTATTTGGTCATTTGCACTCGAAGCGCTCGCCATTCGCATCGAAGTTCAAGGCTGTCATTCACTGCAAGTAGTTGAGGTCTTGGAACGCTCGGCACACTGACACATAGGCTATTTCCCAATCCTGCTCTTGGATTAGTAGGTTAAAATCACCCATGCACAGTTGAATAGCTCAATCACCCTCCGTTTTACTTTGCATGGAAGCTAGAAAGCACATAGGACAGTCGCTGTTCTTTTCCCTATGAGGATACAAAGCCACCACCTTCAAACCAGGGTAGAGATGGCCCCATCTCATAGGCACACAAGTCTCTCCCCTCTGTTGCGTTTTCGATTTTCCTAGCTTTTCCCACAGAGTTTCATTCACCAAGCGAAACTTGCGGCTCCCCACGACCACATGTTGAAAGTCTTGTATGTTTTCTTGGTTGCGTAAGAGTTTGGGGGCATTTTTTCCTTGAGTAAAGTCGTTGCTTCTAAAAATATAAAGTGCCCTAGTTATGAGGTCGAGTCGTCCCAACAGTATTTTGGCATCCTCCGAGTTTTTGCTCAAACCTGTAGGAGCCACAGCATCCCAATGCCTCGTTTGCAAAGCTCTTGTCCAACCATCCTCTTTGTGTAAGGCCCGACCCTTCTCTCTCCTTGTAATTAAAGTTTCATATTGTAAGTACCAAGATACCTTGCTCGACCAAGAGCGATTTTTATTCATGTCGAGGTTGCTTGAAACTTCCATTACTCAGCCGAAGTTGCCATGGGGATGTGTTAAATCAACCAATTAATCCCATTTAGAAACTCGAAGTTCTGACCCGATCCTTAGCCGGTAAAGCCTGCGACTGCGGAACTTATCCCTCTTTAGCATAGCTTCCACTATAAGCTGTCGGTGCATGAAATGTTAAACATTGACACATAGACAATATCGCGTACATTATGTTAAGCGTTAGCACAAAAGTAAGGATAGGAAGCAGTGAATGCGAAAATGTGTGACCTAGCGTGCGAATGTGTTTAGCTTTGGCACTCAAACGAGATTATGGCGTTGGCGTGCGTGTAACGTTTAAATATTAGCGCGTGAATTCCAGCTGATACCCCAGCGCTCAATAGATTGCCAATCTTAGCGTGCGCATAATCCTAAGTGTGGCGCAAAACTTAATTTGGGCGCCAGCACATAAATCTCCATCTCGCACAAGTGTTTTTTTTCACGATCCTAAAGATGCCTACACGCCAAAAATGAATCGCGCAGACCCAAAATGATCTTGCTCTTCATCCTTATTTGTTCTCTTTTTTTAGCATGAAGGGACATTGTTGAATTAAGCTTACATGTGAAATGAAGATAATTATGTTTGTTTTAGACAGCCTCTATTTTATGAAAATGTCATATTTTGGCTTTGTCTTAGAGTGTCACCAATGTTTGGAAATGGTCTAAACTAAAGTTTTGTGATATTGCCTTGCTCGCCGCAGGATTACCATGCACAGGAAGTTAGCCAGAAAAAGGGCAGCGCAGAAAGCGAACTTAGACTCAGAGGTTGAGATTCTGTCAGATACTTCTCTCGTCACAATGTCTGCTGACACTCAAACTACCACTGGTGTGTCCCCTCGGAGTGCCGCCCCTAAATTTCAATGGGGTGATCTATACAGATTCATCATAGCTCAAGATAATTCAACGGCCCCTATAGAGGATGCTCTAGTATATGCCAACATCAGAAGGTCCTTTTTGCATAAGGAAACAACTCGGCTAGAGCTGTTCCCTTGTTCTGAAGTTGTCGAATGACTGATTCCTAACATTCGGACCGACACAAGGCTTATGACTGATAAAAATGGATTTGTACTGGCTTCTTTCGCCCCTGAGCATGTCACTACCACCTACAGATTTCCTTCACACAGGGCTTATTTGGACGATGAATGGATGGCAAAGCATCAAATGGACTTGCTAGAAACTACCCGTAAGATGACTATAAATGATAGGCAAATTAGGAGGAGGCAAAATAATGAATATGAGAGCAATCTCCTAAAAACCCCTTACAGGCTCATTGTCTTGATGTTGAGCAGGCTCTTCGGCATAACTAATGGCAATACCTTTAAGATTGGATGGGTGCCAGTGATGTTTCACATAGCCACAAAAGGCACCATCTTCAACTAAGCTGAAATAATTTCAAATAGCCTGGCCTCACAGTTAGCAGCAGCCCAAGGTGGATTGACCCAAAAGAAGGAAGATTTATTCATGTCTTCATACCTAATTGACTTCCTATTAAGCAAGCATTCATTCCTGGACATGGGTTGCTCATGGAAGTTGAATGAAGCAGCTCTCTTCATAGCTTATCAGTGTACATGGGTGAGTAAGTATGCAAACCACTACAAGATGATCTGTGAGAGGTTTATCATGCCATTGTACCAGCTCATCTTCGTGCAAGAACCAGATTGCATGTCAAAGAATGAAATGCCTGTCATTGAACAATTTGGGTACTATTATCACATTGTGGAAGGCACATACATGAGGATGAGTGGAGGGACTCATGAACCATTTATGTTCCCTCGGTATGTTACATACTTTGTTATTCATAGGGAGGTTGTGAGACAACTCTTCGGCACCAGTGCCATAAGCAAGTTATTAGCAGAAATGAGGAAAGGCATGTACCCTCCCATTCCATTCACCATAGGAACTTACATCCTCCCAAGAGCAAGAGATGGGGAAAATTACGCTAGACGCTTAGAAATTTTCCATTTCGGCTCAATCCCTTTTAGGAGACATGACCCCAACGGTGCAGTAAGCAAACATTGTCTTGACCTCAAAGTCTCCTTTGAGTATGCTCCTGCAGTGGATCGAGAAGAGGAGTTTTTTAGGAGTGCCCACAACCTAACTGAGCTAGGAAAGCGGTATAATACAAAAGTTGTGAAAGACCCAAGCCCCAGACCTATCGATTTGATCGAAAGAGAAAGAGAGGCATCAACCTCACAATCAGGGGAACCATTGGAGTTGGAGCAGGACAGACTATCCTGAGAGCAGTCATTGGATTTGGAGTAGGACAGGGTGCTCCAAGAGTAGGATCTTAAGCATCAACAGGCCCAGGAAAAAGCGAAGATTCAAGGTGAGCCAGCTGCCAAGCTTCAACAAGAGGAGGATGCAAGGAAACAACAGGACCAAACCTCCTGGTTGGAGCATCTAGAAGAAACCTCCAAGATCCAAAAAGAAGGAGGAAATCAGGTACCGCAAGAACAAGCTTCCAAGTAGCAGACTGAGGAGGAGCAAAGGCCCCTGGGTGAGAAAGCTGATGGATTATAGACTCAGCAAGGAGAGTCTAAAAAAGAAGATGGATTGTAGACACAACAAGAAGAGCCAGCAGGAGTGAAAGATAAAGAGCAAACAGAGAAGTCTCTTGATCTGGAGCCATCTACTCCGACAGATATGGAGATTGATCCACCATTGATATGCACCCCAGGGGGAATGCAAGAAAAGGGTGCCTATTTAGGAAGCTTAGTGCTGACTCCATATAACCCCAGGAAGCAGTGCAAAATTGCAAATCTGGATACTGTATATTTTAGTCTCAAGAAGAGGGCCATCATTGATAGAAGGGTAAAGAAAATTCAAGGCAAAACAAAGAATGAGAAAACTGAGGAGGATGATTGTGAGCTGTGGAAAACAGAAAAGACATTGGTCCAAGGAACTAATGCCGACCCCACCTTCCAAGCCCAATGCACCGTGGCATCAGCTAAGGCAACTAAGGCCAATATTGATTTCTTGAAAGAAAAGATAAAGCATTATAGAGAGCAATGCCTTAAGATCAGAGATGAAAGAATGAGGGAGGTTTTGGAAGCAAACAAGCTGAAGGAGAAATAAAATCAATTGTTAGGAGAGCATCTGGTGCTTAAGTAAGAAATTCTCCAGCCCGAAAATGATAATAACTCCTTAGAAGTGCAGTTGGCTTTCTCTGAAAGTGAGTTGGAGAATCTGAAGGCTCGGATAGCAGAATTGGAATAACTCGAAGTAAGCAAGGCTCAACAGATTCAGCTCCACCAGCATGAATGTGAAGGGCTGATCCAAGAAAAGGAACAACTGGAAAGACAGCTCAAGGAGGCAGCAGAGGACCAGCAAAATTTTTCCACGTTTCACAAACAAGAATGTGATATGCAGACTAAAATTCATCAGCTACTAGTACTGATCTCGGAAGAGATTTGGAGCATGAAAGAGATGAT
The DNA here is from genome assembly GCA_027924585.1 of Larix kaempferi. Classification (NCBI taxonomy): domain Eukaryota; kingdom Viridiplantae; phylum Streptophyta; class Pinopsida; order Pinales; family Pinaceae; genus Larix; species Larix kaempferi. The sequence goes on along the minus strand of BSBM01000994.1, from coordinate 18,485,602 downwards.
TAAGAAGATGATAACAATTGAAACCAAAGCCCTAAGGACTCGAGAAAGGTTTGCAAATCATGTAGAGAAGTTGAAACAGCAATCTGAGTGGAAAAAGGGAAAATCTCAGCTCCCTTCACACTTACGCGCCCATATGGGGGATGAATTGGACGTAGACATAGGAATTCTTGAATTTGCCAGAGATTGGGGTACCAAGGTATGTTCGAAAATCAAAAGGACAGTCCACAAGTGTTGTTCCATCTATTCCACACTCAGGGAATCACTTAGCAAATGGCATCTAGTTATCCCCGCCTCCATTTATGATTTCCCAAAAGAAGAAGACCGAGTGTTCGAGTTGCAAAACAAGCTGGACGATGACTTGGATTACATCAAGAAGATGGACGTATTGAATCAGGATGAATTTCAATAGTTCATTTTCCAACCTGCATTACATATTTACTTCCTGGAAGCAATGGCAATAGAGGCCACACAGGGTAAAGCACTGATCAAATCGGACCTGCGTAAGCATGAAATAGCGTCCCAGGCAACAGTATCTTCCCGTAGCAAGCTTATCATGAAGGATATCAACCAATGGACCTCGTACTTTCAAATTATTGATGGCCCGGTAATTTCAAGCGAGTCGGTTGGTGTAGACGTGTTGTTGAGCCAACAGACAGCAGCCCCAGCCAAATAGACAAATCATTCTAATTTTTGTTTTAATCCAGTGGAAAAGATGAAATTCTTCCTTTGTATAATTACTCTAAAAGGACAGCTGGTCCTTAGTTTTGTCCTATTTGTAAAATCTTCCATGTATCCATAGGCTTGGTAATGATGCGATGAAAACCAAGGGAAGAGGTTATAAAATTAGGGTACGCTTGTCAGCCCAGGAGGCGCTTGGTAAAGATATAAGTAGAAGGTTAGAAGGAAGAGAAGGGACTTTTTGTAGGGAAAAGAAGCTTCTGAGCTTGTATGAACTGTTTTGTAATTAGCTTAAGGAAAGCGATTTTTACCTAATAAAGAGCCCGAGGGAGACATTTGTTTGCCTGAAAATGGATGTTGGATGTTTGTTGGATTATTCTTGTGGCGTTCATATCTTGCAGTGAGATCTTTCTTTTCTATTCAGAATTATTTCTGTGTATTGAATGAGCTTACTATTTTTTTTGTGCAATGATGTTTCTCCTAACATGAGTAACAGAATGCTTTCACATGGATTAAAAGATATCTTTTATATCTTTAAGCTCTAGCTGTAGATGTATCTTCATGATTTAATGGTTATCTGTGGGTCTTAAGATATTTCTTTCAGCACATTACTCATATTTACAGTTTGCTCCTTGCAAGGATAGATTAGATTTATTTCAATCTTAGATATAGATTTGTTTCAAGCTGTGCATTTAGATTAAATTAGCTTAGGAACTTGCACATCATTTTAACAATAAAATCAAAAGAACGGTGGATCGGGCCATAACCGGTGTAAAAGAAAGCAAATGTAACGGTAGCCGGAACCATTAACCGAACGGATTCCCCATACCAAATGGTGGACAATCTAATAGGGATAGTTTACCAGGGAGAATCCATTTCTGCTTGATGCTGCGATCTTCGAGGCATCAACAGTTTTTTGCGCTAGAAGGAGGGCATGAAGTGCATGGCTGATAAAGGAAAATCTCCCATTGTAAAAAATGTTACTAAAAACCCGATTAAAATAGGAATTTCAGACAGCCCAAACCTTGAAGTAACAAATCAAGAAAACCTCATCTCTGATTCTGAACATCAAGAAGTCTTGTATGTTGTGCCTTTTGCAGAAATAGAAGATTTAAGGATACATACACGATCTTATGTTAGGCAACTAGGTGGTTTAAACACAGTAAATTTTCTCCCTAGGAAAAGTACTCCCAGAAAAGAAAGACAGCACACCTATGATTCGATTCTTGTGCAAAATTTTGAAGAGCTTGTAAATTTAACTTTGGAAGAGATTGCAGAACCCCTGGAAGAACTCGATCTTGAAGACCCAGAAAATCTTGGAGAACTTGTCACTCCAAAGAACACTCCACCTAATTCTCCACACAATTCTCCACTTGATTCTCCACATAGAAACATGGCTGTACCTGCTTGGAGAGCATTAAATCTAGCTGGGCCATTTCACAATCTGCCTAAAAATCCAGAGAAAGTCTTGCCTAAATTCGACCCAAGAAAAGCCATTTCGGCTGAAGATCATCTCAAGAGTTTTTATTTAGTCCTGAATCTTTTAAATGTACAACATGAAGATGTAGTTTGTAGGCTTTTTCCATACACATTTGAGCCAAAATTTTCTTCTTGGTATTTTAGCTTACAAGCTAGCTCAATTTCTAGCTGGGATGAATTTGAAACATGTTTCCTAAAGAAGTATGGAAATCAAAAGACTATAGCTACACTCATGAAAGAATTACTGTCCATAAGAATGGAAAAGAAAGAAAAGTTTCAGGACTTCAACCAAAGGTTCACAACACTCTAAAATAATTTCAGCGAGGCAAATAAACCAGCAGAAGAATCTCTACTTGAATATTATACAATAGCTCTTGAAGGGCTAATAGCAATGTTTGTCAAAAGATCAAAGAAAACCACCCTGATAGAAAATTTTGAAGAAGCTAGAAAGGTGGAAGAAGAAGCAGACAGCATTGCCAAACATGCCTTAGATGCAGAGACAAAACCAACAACTAGTAAAAAAACCTTGCTGCTCACCAGGAATAAAGAAGAGTCATCGGCAGACATGGAGAACGTAGTTAAGATGATGCAGAAATTGTCCAATAAAATTGTAGATCTCGAGAAAGATAAAGCAGCTAGTACATCTAGGAATCCTTTCAAACCATTCTACAAGAAGAGAGAAGACAATGATCAACCTCATCCACCAATGAATACTTCTCCTGTTTTAAATATGAATGAAATAGGGATGGAAAATTTTTGCACATTTCATCAAGAGCCACACTCGGGAAAGAGCTTCCCACAATGGATTAACTCTATGAGTTTAGTGATGAACCAAATGATGGATTCACAGATTCCAGATCAAGACGATCCTCCAGAAGAACCAAGCCTTGAGATAGAAGAACCATCTCTAGACACTACCATGGTGCTATGGGATTGGGTACCTTTAACAGAGTTGGTAGAAGATGATCCCATGGAAAGCTCAGTCTCTGTTGTAAATATTAACACTCGTAGTAAAGGTCCCATTGTAGATCCAATTCCAAGCTCAACAACTCCCAAACCTAAAGTTTCAAAAGAGACACCTAAAAGATACATTACTGTCATTCCACCGCAACCTAAAGCTAACCCAACAGCGGCCAAACAGCCAAACATTCACACAACAGTTCCACAACCAAAGGTCACACCAAATAAGACTGACCATCAAACGAAAATTGTGAAAGAATGCGATATAGGATATGACATCATTGAAGATATAAAGAAAGTAAAGGAAAATGTTTCAATATTCGATATGTGCAGTTTACCCCAGCAACGAGACAAGTTGTTGCATTTTCTTCAATCCCAGGATTCCATTAACAGATACTCAGGAAGACCCTGAAATTAATGAGGCCAGCATCGGCGGGAAATCCAAATCTCAGACACTGTCATTCCTTTTAACCTTTGAAATTTTCAACCACAATGTGCACAATTGTCTGGTAGATTCTGGAGCATCTTCGAATGTCATGCCGCTATCTATATGTAAAAAGATCAAAGGTCAACCAATTCCATCCCCTGCCTAGATTATTCAGTTAGATAGGACTGTTATCAAAGCTATCGGGGAGATGAAAGATGTCCTCATTAGGTTGTCAGCAGATTCTAGAGTTTGTCAGTTCATTGATATAATGGTAGTTGACATTCCTGAAGCCTATGGTTTGATTTTAAGTAGGGATTGGTCCACAAAATTGAATGGTTACTTTGCAACTGATTGGTCCCATTTGTGGTTGCCATATCAAAATAGACAGAATAAGATCAAGGTTCTGAGAGAACCACACATGAAACAAAATGTAACTCAACTAGAAGGAAAGAATGAGGCTGTGGCCTTCTCATCCTCAGTTTTGGGAAATTATTTCTTAGAAATTGACCCGGGTAATTATCAGTCTGAAACTATTAGACATGAATCAGATGAACAGTCTGATCTCCTTCATTTTCTCGGACTGATGATATTGACTGTAATATAGTTAGTTTAGTCACTAACTTAGATCATAAAGATACTAACTTAGATGAATCAAACGATCTTTTTTGGACATTATACTTTGACGGTTCTAAAACTTTGGACGATCCGGAGCCAGTTGTGTTCTGATGGATCCGGAAAGAAATAAGTATTTTTTGTCCTGTAGGTTAGAATTTGATTGTACTAACAACACTGCTAAATATGAAGCTTTGGTCCTCGGATTAAAGAAAGCTATCGGTTTAAATGTTAAGTACCTGAAGGTGTTTGGTGACTCGGAAATAGTTGTAAGACAGGTAAGAGATACCATTCACTGTCTTTCACCTCATTTGAGGAGTTATCAGGTTGAGGTATGGGATTTAATTATGCATTTTGATGCTTTCAATATAAAGTCTATTCCTAGGTTGCAAAATTCTACAGTTGATTTGTTAGCAACATCCGCTTCCAGATTGGTGCCAACTAATAACAAGTGTTCAATTGAATTAATTTTCAGGCCTTCTGTCCCTGATAATATCACAAACTTTAGAGTTTTCGATGATGACGAACAGATTATCATTTTTCTAACAAACGAAGACATATTTCAAGAAGCTGTGATAGATGAAGAAGAGCACGATTCTGATTTACAAAAGAAAGATACAGGTAAAGGAAATTTCATCCCCAAAGGGGTAAGGTCACTTGAAATGTTGTTTGATCTTTAGAGTAAGTTCAAAAAGCCAGCAAATACCAAGACCAACAGTTCATCAATGCAGCATGAGTTAGTTAATTTGGGCACCGAGGCTGAACCAAAGTTTGTCAACCTTGGAAAATGTTGTTCACCAGGAGAAAGAGATAGGTTCATCAAACTATTTCGACAATATAAGGATGTTTTTGCGTGGACTTATGAAGATCTGAAAACATATGGCGTCCACATTATTCAACATGTCATACCAATGAAAGCGGGTGTCAATCCATTTCAGCAGCAATTAAGAAGGATGCATCCTACTCTGGAACCTCTGATTCAAAAGGAGTTGAAGAAGCTACTGGACGCTAAAATAATATTTAAAGTCTGGCATTCTGAGTGGGTTGCTAACTTGGTTCCCGTGAGAAAGAATTCAGGAGAGATAAGACTATGTGTTGACTTCAGAAATTTAAACAGAGCTTCAGATAAAGACAACTATCCCATCCCTTCAATGGAACAAATTCTTCAAATGGTGCCAGGATCTGAGCTTTTCTCCCTTCTTGATGGCTTCTCCGGTTACAATCAAGTATTGGTAGCTGAAGAAGACCGTCTTAAGACTACCTTCCGCACTAAATGGGGAACATTTGCATACCGAAGAATTCCCTTTGGCCTAATAAATGCAGGAGCTACGTTCCAGCGAGCAATGGACATCGCCTTCCGAGGATTGGGTGGCCATTGTGTCATTGTCTATCTAGATGACGTGACAGTTTTTTTGAAGAAAAGAGAAGACCATGTTGTTCATTTGAAGCACATTTTTTATCGTTGCCGGAAATATGGTATCTCCCTAAATCCCAAGAAGAGTGTATTCGCTGTTCCAGAAGGTAAACTACTGGGCCATATCATTTCCAAAAGAGGAGTATCAATAGATCAAGAAAGAGTGCAAGCTATAAATAAAATTCCAATGCCTCATAACAAGAAATCCATGTAGTCGTTTATGGGTACTATCAATTTTGTCTGAAGATTTGTTCCAGATTTCACGCAAATTATTAAACCTTTGCAGCAAATGGTCAAGCAAAGCATATAGTTCAAGTGGACAGACTTAGAAAAGGATGCATTCAGAGACATCAAGGCAGCCATAGCTAAGGCTCCTTCCTTAAGAAGCCTAGATTTTGACAAAGATTTTATATTGTATACCTTTGCTTCGGATGACTCACTCACAGCGGTGCTCACGCAAAAGGTAGAGTTAGGAGATGAATATCCAATCTCGTTTATGAGCACTAGTCTGCAAGGTGCTGTACTGAACTATCATGTGGTCGACAAACATGCATATGTTGTCTTCAAAGTGGTCAAACAGTTCAGACCATATATTATTAAGAGCAGAACTAAGGTTATAGTTCCTCACCCAGCGGTCAGATCCCTTTTCGTTCAAAAGGAATTGGGAGAAAGAAGAGGAAACTAGGTCACGGCTCTTCAAGAATATGATTTAGAATTCAAACCAACCACCATCATCAAGGGACAAGGCTTGTGTAAATTGCTTACAAAGCATCCAATTGATGAAGAGTTGTACTGGAAGAATGAAGCTGAATTGAATTCAGTTGAGGTTTGTCCCATTTTCACAGCTCCTGAATTGTGGTATAGAGATCTAGTGCATTATTTGTATCAGGGATATCTACCAGAACACTGGAGTTCTAAGCAAAGAAGGGCACTCCGTTTGAAATCAGGAGCTTATCAAATCATTGATGGAATACTTTTCAAAAAAAATTACAATGGAATTTTTCTCAGGTGTCTAGAAAAGGAAGATGCAAGTAAAGTTGTCAAATAATTGCATGATGGCCCCGCTGGTGGAAATTATTCAGGAGAGACAACAGCTCACAAAATACTCAAAGCTAGATATTATTGGCCCACCTTATTCTGAGATGCTCATGCTTATGCACGAAGCTATGATGTATGCCAAAGAAGTGCTGGGAAATTACCTTAAGGCAGTAGGACCTTTGCAGTCGGTTATTATCTCAAAACCTTTCGAGCAATGGGGAATAGATGTCATTGGAGAGATAAATCCAAATTCTTCTCTTCAGCATCGGTACATCCTCACAGCCACCGACTACTTCACCCGATGGACGGAGGCTATCCCATTGCGCAAGATCAACAAAGATGCGATCATCAGTTTCTTGAAAGAAAACATCATAGCCAGGTTTGGGGTTCCAATTTCCCTAGTGTTTGATAATGCCACCTATTTCTTGTCTTTTAAAACAAATGAATTTGTTTATGAATGGGGAATTAAACTGCATTATTCAACCAATTATTACTCTCAAGGAAATGGATTAGCTGAATCTTCAAACAAAAATCTCATCCGAATTCTTAAAAAGACTGTGATAGAAAACCAGCAAAGTTGGCATACAGCTCTCCCAAACGCCTTGTGGGAAGATAGGGTGACTCCAAAGAACACATTAGGAGTTTCCCCTTACACCCTCGTCTATGGAAAAGAAGCTATTTTACCTCCCAATATCTTGCTTCCATCCTTACAGTTATCCCAAGCCTCTCGGGGGTCTGGTAATCAAGTCTTGCAATCTAGCATCAATACTTTGCTTCAACTTGAAGAAGCCCATCAAAAAGCTAAAGACCAATTTCACCATCACCAAGATATAGTCAAAAGGTGGCTTGATAAAAGGAAATCTGGTAAAAGAAGTTTTGAAGTAGGGGATTTAGTCCTGAAATGGGACCATAATCATGAGGGCAAGGGGATGCACACTAAATTCCAACACTTATGGATAGGCCCTTACCAAATTTCTGCAAAGCTCGGCCCATCCACTTACAAGCTGACAGACCTCCAGGGAGAGGAAGTAACCCTTCCTCTAAATGGCCTCGCCTCTAAACAATACTTTGCATAGTCTCAATGAGACTTTTTGTACATAAATAAAGTTGTTCTTTTAATTTTTGCTTTAGCCTCTGTTTTCCGTGTTTCAGCTAGTTTTCCTCCTTCCCTTATCTTTTGAACTTTTGTACATTTTTGTCTCCCTGGGTCACCTGCAATTGGGCCTCTGGTGAAGGCAGATCTCGCAAGAGAATTGCACAACTCATAAAGCTGGAAATGTATCCTAGAAAGACAGTTTACCGATGCATTTGGGGCTTTGCTGATCATTCTCCAAAATGAAGAAGATCCTGTTCTATTGGTCCCACTAACTCTTGTTTAAATATCAACGATATATGATCATCTTTACCACTATTTTCAGGCTCCATCCACCATCACACTTAAAAGCATCTCAAGAAGATCGTTGTGGTTGGACCCACGGAAGAGTAGCATATCTCGAAGGCATATGGTATTGAAATGACTCCATGCTACAAATATAAACCCAAAAGGGCTTATAATCAAGGGTTTGTTTTCCAGAAATTATCGCCTCAATCAAAGCACGACTGAGATAAAAGAAAAGCATACAGGTCAAGAAAGCTGTCCAAAATACTCAACTCAAGCTAGGATCCTCTCCGTCCATGAGGCTTGATAAAACAATAAAATCTCTCACTCACACAAAAGGGCATTATGGATTGAGGAGCCAAAATCAAAGATCGTATTTTAAAGAAAATATTTCTGGAAGGATCAAATAGCAAAGCTGTCAAATATATGAACATCTAAATGGATGCAGGCAGCATGGGAATGAGGAACAAAAGCAATGGTGTCTATGAGATGTTGTTGCAAAATCCTGTGGAGTCCAATAGCAGTGGTCATCTAAAAGATGAATCTTCTAAAATGAACCCCATATGTTGGCCCTTCGAAAGTTTTAAAGATGTCTTCATCGAAGCTCCCTTCTCCCAATGACCAATGGATTAAGTGACTTCTTCCTTTGTCGAGGTTCGAATGCTTAAGCTGACTGCTGCACATAAGGTGAACAGCTTTTAAAAGGAATTCTTCCAATAAGCGAGATAGTCTTCAAAGATCTGTGTTCGCCAGCGATTCGCCAATTGTTGTTGCTGCAACACCCTTCCCCAAAAAAATTTTGAAGTTATTTGAGGCCCCTCCTTCTAACACTTTTGTAGCAAGCTTCTTAGTTCATCTTTCAGGTTTGCCTCTAACTAATCAGAATTTCCTCACCTGCTTCCAAAAGAGTCTCTCATTTGATCTAAGGTAAAGTCATCCTTTCCTTTAGTGTAGATTCTAGTCTCAGCTTCCCCACTGTAGCGCAAGATCTAGACTTGAGTCTGCCGTGACTTTGGCACATCTTTAACCACAAGTCCTCCATCAAGCATAGGCCTTAACTCTAATTCAACCACCCTTGTGACAAGTTCCAAGTCTATCATCTGGCGCAATAAGTTGGCCACCGTTAGCGCAAGAGATAATTTTCCTCGGTCGCTTGAGGTGCAAGAATTATTATTATCACCCCGCCTTGGAGCTGCGTTTCACTTCCTTGGAAGAATTAAAAGTTAGCGCGTCACTCCCCAACGCAACTATGATGATAGAGTCGAATCCCAAGCGCTAGAAATGCGCTTATCCTTCCCGCTTGCAAATCTGCGCTTGTCTTTCAAGATAACTCATGTCTAGCGCGTTTTTTTTAGCGCAATACTAACACCAGGATTGCCGCTTGATCGCAAAGCTTATCTTTGAACGTGCGCTTTCCACATAGCGCGAAACATTACGCTCCCTGCTTGGCGCAAAAACTGAAATCGATACTCGATGCGAAAAGATCTCCTCGATCCCTGTGCGGCGACAGAGTTGGTAAAGCCTTTAATGAAGCCATGTGCCACTCTTAACGATAAATTTCTTGAGCCCCGTGCTCATAACCCCGCCAACTTTAAACATACATGAGCATTTAACTCTCTCCCTATTTAATGCATCCAACGACGTTTTGGGTTTTTATTTGGTCATTTGAACTCGAAGCACTCGCCATTCGTGTCGAAGTTCAAGGCTGTCGTTCGCTGCAAGCAGTTGAGGCCTCAGAACGCTCACCACACTGATAGGTAGGCTCTTTCCCAATCCTGCTCTTGGATTAGTAGGTTAAAATCACCCACGCACAGTTGAATAGCTCAATCGCCCTCCGTTTTACTTTGCATGGAAGCTAGAAAGGACGTAGGACAGTCGCTGTTCTTTTCCCTATGAGGATACAAAGCCAGCACCTTCAGACCAGGGCAGAGACGGCCCCATCTCATAGGCACACAAGTCTCTCCCCTTTGTTGCGTTTCTGATTTTCCTAGCTTTTCCCACAGATTTTCGTTCACCAAGCGAAACCTGCGGCTCCCCACGACCGCATGTTGAAAGTCTTGTATGTTTTCTTGGTTGCGTAATAGTTTGGGGACCTTTTTTCCTTGAGTAAAGTCGTTGTTTCTAAACATATGAAATGCCCTGGTCATGAGGTCGAGTCATCCCAGCAGTATTTTAGCAGCCTCATAGTTTTTGCTCAAACCCGTAGAAGCCGCAGCATCCTGATGCCTCGTTTGCAAAGCTCCTGTCCATCCATCCTCTATGCATAAGGCCCGACCCTTCTTGCTCCTTACAATTAAAGTTTCATATTGTAAGTACCGAGATACCTTGCTTGACCAAGAGCAAGTTTTATTCATGCCGAGGTTGCTTGAAACTTCCATTACTCGGTCAAAGCTGCCATGGGGATGTGTTAAATCAACCAATTAAGCCCATTTAGAAACTCGAAGTTTTGACCCGATCCTTAGCCGGTAAAGCCTGCGGCTGCGGAACTTATCCCTCTTCAGCGTAGCTTCCACTATAAGTTGTCGATGCATGAAATGTTGAACATTGACACATAGACAATATTGCATACATTACATTAAGCGCTAGCACAAAAGTAAGGATAGGAAGCAGCGCATGCGAAAATGTGTGAGCTAGCGAGCGAATGTGTTTAGCTTTCGCGCTCAAATGAGATTATGGCGTTGGTGCACGTGTAACGTTTAAATATTAGCGCGTGAATTCCAGCTGATACCCTAGTGCCCACTAGATCGCCAATCTTAGTGCATGCATAATCCCAAGCACGGCGCAAAACTTAATTTGGGCGCCAATGCAGAAATCTCCATCTAACGCAAGTGTTTTTTTTCACTATCTTAAAGATGCCTACACATCTAAAATGAATCGCGCAAACCCAAAATGATTTTTCTCTTTGTCCTGATTTGTTGTCTTTGTTTTAGCATGAAGGGACATTGTTGAATTAAGCTTACATGTGAAATGAAGATAATTATGTTTGTTTTAGACAGCCTGTATTTTATGAAAATGTCATATTTTGGCTTTATCTTAGAGTGTCTCCAATGTTTGGAAATGGTCTAAACTAAAGTTTTGTGATATTGCCTTGCTCGCCACAGGATTACCATGCACAGGAAGTCAGCCAGAAAAAGGGCAGCGCAGAAAGCGACCTCAGACTTAGAGGTTGAGATTCTGTTGGATACTTCTCTCATCACAATGTTTGCTGACATGCAAGCTACCACTGGTGTGTCCCCTGGGAGCGCCACCCTTGAATTTCAATGGGTTGATCTATACAGATTCATCATAGCTCAATATAATTCAACGGCCCCTATAGAGGATGCTCTAGTATATGCCAACATCAGAAGGTCCTTTTTGCATAAGGAAACAACTTGGCCAGAGCTGTTCCCTTGTTCTGAAGTTGTTAGATGGATGATTCCTAACATTCAGACCGACACAAGGCTTATGACTGATAAAAATGGATTGGTCCTGGCTTCTTTCGCCCCCAAGCATGTCACTGCTGCCTACAGATTACCTTCACAAAGGGCTTATTTGGACGATGAATGGATGGCAAAGCATCAAATGGACTTGCTAGAAACTGCCCGTAAGATGACTATAAATGATAGGCAAATCAGGAGGAGGCAAAATAATGAATATGAGAGCAATCTCCTAAAAACCCCTTACAGGCTCATCATCTTGATGTTGAGAAGGCTCTTCGGCATGTCTAATGGCAATATCTTTAAGATTGGATGGGTACCAATGATGTTTCACATAGACACAAAAGGTACCTTCTTCAACTGGGCTGAAATAATTTCAGATAGCTTGGCCTCACAGTTAGCAATAGCCCAAGGTGGATTGACCCAAAAGAAGGTAGATTTCTTCATGTCTTCATACCTAATTGATTGCCTATTAAGCAAGCATTCATTCCCAGACTTGGGTTGCTCATGGAAGCCGAATGAAACAGCTCTCCTCATAGCTTATCAGTGTACATGGGCGAGTAAGTATGCAAACCACTACAAGATGATATGTGAGAGGTTTATCATGCCATTGTACCAGCTCATCTTCGTGCAAGAACCAGATTGCATGTCAGAGAATTCAATGCCTGTCATTGAACAATTTGGGGACTATTATCACAGTGCGAAAGGCACATACATGAGGATGAGTGGAGGGACTCATGAACCATTTATGTTCCCTCGGTATGTTACAGACTTTGTTATTCATAAGGAGGTCGTGAGACAACTCTTCGGCACTGGTGCCATAAGAAATTTCTTAGCAGAAAGGAGGAAAGGCATGTACCCTCCCATGCCATTCACCATAGGAGCTTACAGCCTCCCAAGAGCAAGAGACGGGGAAAATTACGCTATAGGATTAGAAATTTTCCATTTCGGCTCAGTCCCTTTCAGGAGACTTGACCCCAACGGTGCAGTAAGGAAACATTGTCTTGACCTCAAAGTCTCCTTTAAGTATGCTCATGCAATGGACCGAGAAGAGGAGTTTTTTAGGAGTGCCCGCAACCTAACTGAGCTAGGAAAGCGGTATAATACAAAAGTTGTGAAAGACCCAAGCTCCATACCTATCGGTTTGATCCAAAGGGAAAGAGAGGCATCAACCTCACAATCAGGGGAACCATTGGAGTTGGAGCAGGACAGAGTATCCCGAGAGCAGTCATTGGAGTTGGAGTAGGATAGGGTGCTCCAAGAGCAGGCTCTTAAGCATGAACAGGCGCAAGAACAAGCGAAGATTCAAGGTGAGCCAGCTGCCAAGCTTCAACAAGAGGAGGATGCAAGGAAACAATAGGACCAAACCTCGCAGTTGGAGCATCTAGAAGAAACTGCCAGGATCCAGAAAGAAGGAGGAAATCAAGTACCCCAGGAACAAGCTTCCAAGAAGTAGACTGAGGAGGAGCAAAGGCCCCTGGGTGAGAAAGCTGATGGATTACAAACTCAGCAAGGAGAGTCTGAAAAAGCAGATGGATTGCAGACACAACAAGAAGAGCCAGCAGGAGTGAAAGATAAAGAGCAGATAGAGAAATCTCTCGATCCGGAGCCATCTACTCCGACAGATATGGAGATTGATCCACCATTGATATGCACCCCAGGGGGAACGCAAGAAAAGGGTGCCTATTCAGGAAGCTTAGCGCTGACTCGATATAACTGCAGGAAGCAGCGCAAAATATTAGATCTAGATACTGTATATTTTAGTCTCAAGAAGAGGGCCATCATTGATAGAAGGGTAAATAAAATTCAAGGCAAAACAAAGAATGAGAAAACTGAGGAGGATGATTGTGAGCTATGGATAACATAAAAGACATTGGTCCAAGGAACTGATGTCGACCCCACCTTCCAAGCCTTATGCACCGTGGTATCAGCTAAGGCAACTAAGGCCAATATTGATTTCTTGAAAGAAAAGATAAAGCATTATAGAGAGAAATGCCTTAAGATCAGAGATGACAGAATGAGGGAGGTTTTGGAAACAAACAAGCTAAAGGAGAAATACAATCAATTGTTAGGAGAGCATCTGGTGCTTAAGTCAGAAATTCTCCAGCTCGAAAATGATAAGAACTCCTTAGAAGTGCAGTTGGCTTTCTTTGAAGGTGAGCTGGAGAATCTGAAGGCTCGGATAGCAGAATTGGAAGAACTTGACGTAAGCAAGGCTCGACAGATTCAGCTCCACCAGCATGAATGTGAAGGGCTGATCCAAGAAGAGGAACAACTAGCAAGACAGCTCAAGGAGACAGCAGAGGACCAACAAAATTTGTCCACATTTCACAAACAAGCATGTGATATACGAACTAAAATTCATCAGCTACTAGTACTGATCTCGGAAGAGATTTGGAGCATGAAAGAGATGATTAAGAAGATGACAACAATTGAAACCAAATCCCTAAGGACTCGAGAAAGGTCTGCAAATCATGTAGAGAAGCTGAAAAAACAGTCTAAGTGGAAAAAGGGAAAATCTCAGCTCCCTTCACACTTACGCGCCCCTACAGGGGATGAATTGGACATGGACATAGGAATTCTTGAATTCGCCAGAGATTGCGGTACCAAGCTAAGTTTGGAAATCAAAAGGACAGTCCACAAGTGTTGTTCCATCTATTCCGTACTCAGGGAATCGCTTAGCAAATGGCATCTGGTTATCCCCGCCTCCATTTATGATTTCCCAAAAGAAGAAGACCGAGTGTTCGAGTTGTAGAATGAGCTGGACAATGACTTGGCTTACATCAAGAAGATAGAGGTATTGGCTCAGGATGAATTTTAACAGTTCATTTGCCAGCCTGCAATACATATTTACTTCCTGGAAGCAATGGAAAAAGAGGCCACACAAGGTAAAGCGCTGATCAAATCGGACCTGCGTAAGCATGAAATAGCATCCCAGGCAACGGTATCTTCTTGTAGCAAGCTTATTGTGAAGGATATCAACCAATGGACCTCGTACATTCAAATTATTGATGGCTTGGTAATTTCAAGCGAGTCGGTTGGTGGAGACGTGTCGTCGAGCCAACAGACAGAAGCCCCAGCCAAATAGACAGATCATTCTTATTTTTGTTTTAATCCAATCGAAAAGATGAAATTCTTCCTTTGTATAATTACTCTAAAAGGACAGCTGGTCCTTAGATTTGTCCTATTTGTAAAATCTTCCACATATCCATAGGCTTGGTAATGATGCGATGAAAGCCAAGGGAAGAGGTTATAAAATTAGGGTACACTTGTCAGCCCAAGAGGCGCTTGGTAAAGATATAAGTAGAAGGTTAGAAGGAAGAGAAAGGACTTTTTTGCAGGGAAAAGAAGCTTCTGAGCTTGTACGAACTATTTTGTAATTAGCTTAAGGAAAGCAATTTTTTCCTAATAAAGAGCCTGAGGGAGACATTTGTTTGCCTGAAAATGGATGTTGGATGTTTGCTGGATTATTCTTGTGGTGTTCATATCTTGCAGTGAGATCTTTCTTTGTTATTTATAATTATTTTTGTGTATTGAATGAGCTTACTATTTTTTTTTGTGCAATGATGTTTCTCCTAAAATGAGTAATAGAATGCTTTCACATGGATTAAAAGCTATCTTTTATATCTTTAATATTTGGCTGTAGATGTATCTTCATGATTTAATGGTTATCTGTGAATCTTCAGATATTTCTTTCAGCACATTACTCATATTTACAGTTTGCTCCTTGCAAGGATAGATTAGATTTATTTCAGTCTTAGATATAGATTTGTTTCAAGCTTTGCATTTAGATTAAATTAGCTTAGGCACTTGCACATCATTTTAACAATAAAATCAAAAGAACGGTGGATCGGGCCATAACCGATGTAAAAGAAAGCAAATCTAAAGGTAGCTGGAACCATTAACTGGACAGATTCCCCATACCAAACGGTGGACAATCTAATTGGGATAGTTTACCGGGGAGAATCCCTTTCTTCTTGATGCTGCGATCTTCGAGGCATCAACAAGTTTGAACTAAACTCTCGGCCTAGATTTTGGAAGACATTTTCTCGCCCGAGAGTTTCTAGTCAACAATTCTAGCACCATTTCTGCAAAATTCAGAAATGTGTCACTTTAACAAGGTCGGACCACTGCAAAACATTAGAATTACATGTCGTATTTTAAACCTGTAGATACATCATTCAATCTACTTTCTCATAATATAATTTTTTTTTAATTTCATTAAGGATTACTATTTTTACTATTTTTTTACTAAACTTTATCATTAAAAAATTTAGTGACTGAAAAATCAGTCACAATGAAAATTCAATATCATAACAATGACTAAGCCAAATTTAAAAAAAAAAATACAAGGATGTTCCTTGAAGTGTCCTCTTCAATGTGTTGTTTTTAGTTTTTCCAATAAGAGTCACATTTGAAAGAAAATGTGAAGGCAAAAACATGTGTCGATAATGCACCATTTCCTGAACATACGTTTTTTCAATTAATAGTAAAAAATAGTTCCCAAGTCTTAAAAAACTCAAAATATAGTCCAGGATCCAGTGTAGTGTGTGTAGATTATGAAATTACAATTTTTTCCCCTAAAATGAATAACCATCTATCAAAAATCCGTCGTCAACAGAGGTCACTCATTATCCATACCTAAACTTTTCAAGTATATGCCGTATGTTGACAAAAAATTTGTCCCACGATATGTCCATAAAAAAATTTAAAAAAAATACGAGTAGAAATCTAATTCAATTCTCTAAAACCTTTGTGTTTACTTCAAGTTGAAATTCCTAAGGGAGATATGGGTTTGAAGAGGTCGAAGTTGAAAAACATAAAAATCAGCAGTTTGGTTTGTCAAAAACAAGCCAAAATTGTTTCCCAACTTCATGTTTTCACCCTTATGCGAATCAGAAGATTAACCTGGAGGGTTATGTTGATTCAGATTGGGAAGGTAGTGCCATTGACAGGAAGAGCACTTTGGGGTGTTGCTTGAGTATGGGATCAGGTGTGATCTCTTGGTTTAGCAGGAAATAGTCCTACGTGGCACTGAGTACAATCGAAGCAGAATATGTCGTAGCTTGTTCGGCTAGTTGTGAGGTGGTATGGATGAGGAAGCTGCTGTCTAATTTGTTTGATCTCCAGTTGGACGTGACTTGTATATATTGCGACAACGAGAGTTGTGTGAAGTTGTCTGAGAACCCAGTGTTCCATGACAAGTTGAAACACATTGAGATCAAGTACCACTATATCAGGGATATGGTGCAGAGAGGAGCAGTGAAGCTCCAGTATGTTGCGACGGACGAGCAGATAGCCGATGTATTGACCAAGCCATTGGCCAGAGTGAAGTTTGAATAATTCAAAGAGAAGCTTGGTGTACTTCAGATCGAGGTTCCTTCCAAGGGGAAGTGATGAGTCCGGAAAACGTAGGTGCACATGGGATTTTCCGACATGGTGGTAGGTTGGTCCTCCCATGGTCGTTGATGTAATTTCCAATATTTTTTGACATGGTGGTAGGTTGGTCCTCCCATGGTCCTTAATGTAATTGTTGAATCTTTTATGACATGGTGGTAGGTTGGTCCTCCCATGGTCATTGATGTAATTGCTGATCCTTTCCCGAATGGTGGTAGGAAAGTCCTCCCATGTCAATTGATGTAAGTGTTGTGTTATGTGAATCTAGGCCGTGCTCCGTTGACGATGAGATGATATGAAGATGATGGGGTGACAATAGTATCTTGCAGGTTTTGCAAGTGGCATATAATCAGTCTTGGGATACTCCTTCAGGTTTTGTAGTAGCATATAATCAGTCCTGGGAGATCTTGCAGGTTTTGCAAGTGGCATATAATCAGTCCTAGGATGCTCCTTCAGGTTATGTAGTAGCATATAATCAATCTTGGGAGATCTTGTAGGTTTTGTAGAGGCATATAATAAGTCCTAAGATGTACCTACTTGATGGCTTGCTCGCAGAGATGATGAATACCTACATGGAGGCTAGGACTACAACCAGCATGAAAAAGGGTTGGCTCTGTAGAATTTCCTATGACGAGTAGATTGGAGATTGATGGTTCAGATAGCAACAACAATGACGATGATGATCCAGCTTTGATGATGATCCAGTGATGAAGACTTGTGCTGATGAACTATGTCAAGAGAATACCTTCCTAGTTAAGAGGGAGTGTTAATGTATTTGTAACTTTGGAAGATATTTCACTTGTATATTTTATATTGTATTCATATGGCATTGTACTTCCGACGGAGAGCTTTCATTCCTATGATCAGGAAAGCTATTATTGTATTTGATAGGGCTATTAGACTCCCCTAGTGGGTTCAGCCCAGAGTTAAGTTGTAGGAGTTATTAGACTCTCCTAGGAGAAGTCGGCCCAGTTAGGGTAAAAGGCAAGTGAAAGTAAAGTATAAATAGAGAGGAGCACCTCTCTATTTATCCATTCACTCACTCTCTCATTCGCATAAGTGAGTGAGAGAGAAGTTAGCACAAGTGGAGGAGGAGGAAGTTGTTGGAGACCATCTCTTTGTTTTGGGGTTTTGTATTATTGCTCATTCTATCTCCGAGGAAGTTGCGGGGTTTTCTCCTTTATGGTTTCCCGGTGAAATGGTTTGTGTCTCTTGTCTCTTGTGTTTGATTTTCTATGCATGTTGTTCTCTCAGATAAGATCCTAAATCACATTGAATTAAATTGTGAAAAACTAATAGTTTTTTCTTAGTTACTTTGGTGTTTTCTTACTTATTTTAATTTAGAGTAATTTTGTGAAATTTTCCTAACTTGTCCAAGTCACTTCCAAAGTGATTTTGGGAATTTTTCTACTAAATTGGTTTTCTGGTTTTTTTCATTTTGACAAACATGTAGAGAGAAGCTTTAGCAGATTTTTGACAATTTGAACATTCCAAAAGCTCCAAAGAACCCCCTCTTGTTTCTAGTCTTTTATTTTGACATTGTACACCTCTTTCATCTAGGTTTATAAGGATAAAGAGTATTTCTTTAACCATTGTAATATCCATAATAAATAAGAAAAACAAGTGAGCTACACAACACCCACACCCCAATCTGCCTGGGGGGTTTGGCACTATGTTGTGGTTTGGTTGTTTTCCTTTCTAGTTTTCTTTCTTTTTGTTTAATAAGTTAAATTAAGCTAAAATTTAACATTTGAAGTCTTTGATCGAAATACCAGTCTTCAAACTCACTCAGGACGTAGGAACTAATTCTTTTTGGCAGGCAGTATGATTTTCCTTTAGTTAGTTTTATTTTCAGTTTCTTTACATTTCTCTTGCAAAGTAAAAGAACACTAACCCACTATGCTCTACCAAAGTAATGGAAGGGGAAATATATTCATAGTGTTCGGATATCCATCATCTATTTCGGGATACATATCTATTTCAGGATCATCTATTTCGGGATACATATCTACTTCAGGATCTTGCATGATCTATTTCAGGATATGCAGTCCAGTCACCAGTTTGATGCCTCCAGCACCTTATCCACCTTCTTCTAGCACCCGGGAGCCACTTTCCACAGAGTTTTAGCCCTCCTAAGCTGAAAGGCGCCCTCTTCTCACCTACTGACTGAGAAGGGCGCACTTGCTCACCTACCACTGCAGATTCACTCCAGTTACATTCAGTTAGCTCCGATTCTGATTGATTTCACTCCGATTTCACTCCTGACTGACTGTTTCACCTCCGATTGACCTCCAGTTCGATTAGGTGACTTGCTCTGACTCCAGTTAGCCTCCCATGCGCCCCCACTGAGCCTCCAGATCCTATATCAGTGCTACACACTTCAGTTACATTTATTATGATCAGTTAGACTCAGCTTGACACCTGGATGACTGTTTGTTGTGATTGATGAGCAACACCGATGATTGATGAGGACTCCTAGATTGAGTCAAGCTACTCCATTTCAGTGATTTGAATGGCCTACTTAGTCAATTCGAATTGCCATTGACAGATATTGGATTGTATTGTAATCTATTGTAATTCATTCACCCTTTCTGGGATAGAGAGCACTGCTGCATGTTTTTGCACAGTTTTGCACCATATCTTCTTATTCATCTGTTGTGACTGATTTATTTGTTCATTAGATCTGCTGTGACTAACTTTACATGGTATCAGAGCCATTGCAGGGACAAGATCTCTTTTCTACAGGTGTTTATACAAGAAGATTTGACTGAATTGCTAAAAATTGCAAAAAGTTTGGCATGAGATATCTCAAGGGCATTCGCTCATGTGCATGCAAAGCTTGAAAATTATTCCAATACCACTCCAGAAGCTTGAGTTACCACATAATTCCTGGATTTGATACATTGGACCCATTCAACATTGCTTGAAATCCAATCCCAGGTGTGATGCAACTCTCAAAGGGTGGATTGTTCGACCTTATTGTGATTGTTCTTATGTGATTTGCAGGTTAATTATCTCCTCCAAGTGCACTCGCTACATTCTGCATGCAAGCTTCCCTACAGCATTTCCATTCGCTATAGTTTGCAAGCAAGCTTCTTCTTCATCATTTGACTCGCTCCTAGCAATGGAATACTCTTCTTCAAAGCCTATCCTCACCCCATTCAATTATTTTGATTGGAAAGATGATATGGAGATCATATTACGTTCAAAAGGATACTACCGAGTCACTCTTGGTATTGAATTGGAGCCAAACAATGTGGCAGAAAGAACCAAACACTACAATAAGCTTGATGAAGCTTACAGTCTTCTTTGTCTCTCCATCTCCAAAGATCTTCACTTCCATCTCAGCGGATTGAAGACTCCAAAGGCCATATGGGAGCAACTTGAGACACTATTCGGCAAGCAGGATGAGCTTAGGGCTTTTCAATTAGAGAATGAATTGATTGGCCTTAATCCTGAAAATTTCGAGACCATCAATGAATTCTTCACAAAATTCAAGAACTTGAACTTGCAATTGAAGAACAGTGGTGTTATCAAAGAGGATAAGCAGTTGATCCTCTCCATTCTAAGCAAGCTTGGGAAAGATTATTCGGTATTTGTCTCCACTTTCAATTCCGGTCGGCTAACTACCCCGAATTGGAAGATGCCTACCTTGAATGCCTTCATTGAGTCCGTTACGAAAGAGCATGACAAGTTGATTCAAATGGGGTCCATAAGCTCCAAAGATTCAGCCCTATTTGTTCAAGGACCCAAGATCTCGAATGGTAAAGGAAAGCTAAAGAAGGAGAAGCCCAAATTCGAGCCTCACAAGCAAAAAGATAAAGGCAAGCAAATGGATGCACCATCCAGTTCGAAATCCAAGCAAAAGGGCAAAGAAGGTAACCAAAAATCTAAATGTACTTATTGTAACCGTGGCTTTCATCCCGAAAGTTCATGTATGAAGAAGACTATAGATCAAATGGCCCTCCTTTTGGAAAAGAACAACATAACCCTTCCTGACGGTGCAAGGAAGAAGGATCGGAATGACGATCATGAAAGAGGACAAGCACTCATGGCAACGGTTTCGAAGCCCACTCTCTTGATAGATTCGGGTGCATCAAATCATATGGCTGCAAATATTGATTCTTTTTCCTCATTCGATCCAAACAGCTCCATCCCCATCCATTTGGGAGATGACTCAAAAATTTCTTCAAAGGGCAAAGGTACGATTCATGTAGATCATGGATGCTTTCAGAATGTTCTCTATGTGCCTTCCTTAGCTTCGAATCTCCTTTCTGTTTATCAAATGACACATACTGGTGATCCAAAGAAAGTCACATTCAGCCCTAATACAGTTGAAATTTCTGATATCAAAAGTGGAAGACTAGTTGCGGTTGGAAAGGCAAACCACACTGCAAAATGTTATGAGTTTTCACACTTTATTCCGCTTGCAAAGCCCACTGCTCTTCGCACACATGGTAATGAGGTTAGTAGGCTTTGGCATGAAAGATTTGGACATCTAAATTATAAGTATTTGCTGCTGCTATCAAATAAATCCATGGTTGATGGGCTGCCACAACTCCGTTCCTCGAAGGGAATATGCACCGGTTGCATTATTGGGAAGCACCCCGAGCACAGATTCGACCGCGGCAAGGCTAGCAGAGCCTCTACTATTTTGGGATTGATCCATTCTGATATCAGCGGTCCGCTGCCCCATATGTCATTAAATGGTTCAAGGTATGTTTTGACATTTATTGATGATTATTCTCGCTTTACATGGGTATTCTTTCTCAAAAACAAGTCAGAAGTGCTTGGAAAATTCAAGGATTTTAAGGCTTCTGTTGAGACCACCACTGAGAGCAAGATCAAAGCTCTTAGATCTGATAATGGTGGGGAATATATCAAGTCCGATTTGCTGCAACTTTGTGCCCAAAGCGGAATCAAGATCCAACATACAGTTCCCTACACACCCTAGCAGAACGGTGTAGCGGAAAGGAAAAACCGGTCACTGAAAGAGATGGCTACATGCATGATTGAATCAAAAGGTTTGGCTGCAAATCTTTGGGCTGAAGCAATCAATGTTGCTGCATATATACAGAACCGAGTTCCACATTCATCCGTGAAAGGTATGACTCCTTTCGAAGCATTCTTTGGTCACAAACCGGATGTGTCCAATTTGAGAGTTTTTGGCTCTACTGCATGGGCTAGAATTCCTTCTGAGAAGAGACGAGCTTTGGATCCACAAAGTATCGAGTGCATATTGATAGGATATGGGGAAGAATCAAAAGCATATAAACTCATGGATATCAGATATAAAAAGATATTCATAGAGCGCAGTGTGCAGTTTGAAGAACCGCTTCAAGAATTGCAACTAGTTGAGGAGAAAACTGCCGATTCACCGCCTTCACCAGAAGAAGATTCGAGCAGCGATAATGAAGGTATGAGTTCTGATATTTCTGATATTGTAGCAGCATATGATGATCATGACATATCAGGTTCGGAATCCGACCATTCAGATCTCCCTCAGTTACCAAAGTGGGCCCAAAATACTCTACAATCTGCTGGTTCGAATCTTGGAAATCCTGCTGATCCGAGACGAACAAGAGGAGACTTTCAAAGGGCAGGTATGGCTCTTTCTATTGCTGATCCATTTATTCCTGAGATTTGTTATTTGATGGCTGGTTCAGATCCCCAATCATATTATTCAGCCCATCGAGATCCGAGATGGAAAGATGCCATGGATGAAGAGTACAGTTCTCTTCAAAAGAACAATACATGGGAGCTAGTTTCTCTTCCACCTGGAAGAAAATTAGTGAAGTGTAAATGGGTCTACCGTACTAAAGTTGCTGCTGATGGCACTATCAGCAAATATAAAGCAAGGTTGGTGGCAAAAGGTTTTTCCCAAGTCCAAGGAGTGGACTACACAGAGACCTTTGCACCGGTTGCAAAGATGGATTCCATCCGCCTTGTTTTAGCTATTGCCGCATCCAAGCACTGGGAGGTGCATCACATGGATGTGAAGAGTGCATTTTTACATGGAGACCTTGCTGAAGAGGTCTATATGCAGCAGCCAGAGGGTTATACATCAGATCCATCATTGGTTTGCAGATTGAAGAAGTCTTTGTACGGGTTAAAACAGGCCCCAAGAGCTTGGTACGCAAAGATGGACTCCTTCCTTCTTTCTCAGAATTTCCAAAGATGCAAATCTGATCCGAATGTCTATCTTCAGCGAGTTAAAGGTAATTTGTTGGTTATTGTACTTTATGTTGATGATCTGCTTATTACTGGTAGCACACTTACTTCAATAAACAAGCTAAAAACTGCCTTAAATCTAGCTTTTGACATGAGCGATTTGGGCTTGCTGAGTCACTTTTTGGGCTTGGAGATAGCTCAAAATTTCGATGGGATCACTATATCTCAGCAAAAATATGCTTCCGACCTGTTATTGAAGTTTAATATGGCTGAATGTAAGGCAGCCCCGTTCCCATTCCTCTCAGGAATCAGTCTTGAGGAGGGAGATTCCACACCGCTTGCAGATTGCAGTATGTATCGACAGTTGATTGGTTCACTACTTTATTTGACACACTCTAGGCCTGACATCTCATATGCCGTGAGTGCCGTGTCAAGATATATGCAGCAGCCACATGAGCTTCATTGGCGAGCAGCCAAGCGGATCTTGCAGTATGTGCAAGGTACGAGACAGTTTGGCATACATTATGCTGCAGATTCTGAGCTAGATTTCATTGGTTTTACTGATTCAGATTGGGCAGGTGATAGCATTGATCGGAAGTCCACTTCCGGTTATGTTTTCATGATTGGTCATGGTGCTATTTGCTGGTCCAGCAAAAAGCAAGCAGCCATTGCACTTTCTTCAGCAGAGGCAGAGTATCGAGGGGCAGTCAATGCCTGCATTCAGGCAGTTTGGTTGCAGGGTATTCTTTCCGAGTTTGGTTTTGGTGGCACTACTTCGACTGTCCTATTTTGTGACAATCAAAGTGCTATCAAGATCTCCACAGATCCAGTTCAGCGGCAGAGGACCAAGCACATTGAGATTCATATGCATTACATTCGACAGTTGGTGCATGACCGCACCATCATTCTGCAATATTGCCCTACTGATGAGCAAATTGCAGACATCTTCACCAAGAGCTTCACTGAGAAGAAGTTCTCTTACCTCCGTTCACTGTTGGGGGTGAGTTCCATCATGGTGGAGACAGATTGATTCATTATTATGCTTTAGACTTGAGGGGGGGCTTTCTTCCCACTGGGTTTTCCCTCTTTCCTCACTTAGTTTATTTTTCAGCATTTTTTGGATTATTGTATTGGGGTGACCTTTGGTCTTAGTTACCAGGGCCCCACATTATTTTAGTTGGCACATCATAGTCTAGCTTGAGGGGGGGTGTTCGGATATCCATCATCTATTTCGGGATACATATCTATTTCAGGATCATCTATTTCGGGATACATATCTACTTCAGGATCTTGCATGATCTATTTCAGGATATGCAGTCCAGTCACCAGTTTGATGCCTCCAGCACCTTATCCACCTTCTTCTAGCACCCGGGAGCCACTTTCCACAGAGTTTTAGCCCTCCTAAGCTGAAAGGCGCCCTCTTCTCACCTACTGACTGAGAAGGGCGCACTTGCTCACCTACCACTGCAGATTCACTCCAGTTACATTCAGTTAGCTCCGATTCTGATTGATTTCACTCCGATTTCACTCCTGACTGACTGTTTCACCTCCGATTGACCTCCAGTTCGATTAGGTGACTTGCTCTGACTCCAGTTAGCCTCCCATGCGCCCCCACTGAGCCTCCAGATCCTATATCAGTGCTACACACTTCAGTTACATTTATTATGATCAGTTAGACTCAGCTTGACACCTGGATGACTGTTTGTTGTGATTGATGAGCAACACCGATGATTGATGAGGACTCCTAGATTGAGTCAAGCTACTCCATTTCAGTGATTTGAATGGCCTACTTAGTCAATTCGAATTGCCATTGACAGATATTGGATTGTATTGTAATCTATTGTAATTCATTCACCCTTTCTGGGATAGAGAGCACTGCTGCATGTTTTTGCACAGTTTTGCACCATATCTTCTTATTCATCTGTTGTGACTGATTTATTTGTTCATTAGATCTGCTGTGACTAACTTTACACATAGTCTAGTAATTAGCTCATATTTATTTTTTAGTCTTTGCTTTATTTTTTAGTAACGAACCCAACATTTCTCTCCCGAAGTATGGTCTTGCCATCACATAAAGGGATCGCTTGAGTACATGTTGGATTATTAGAAAATAGACTCCTTTCCTTTAGTAATTAGTCTCACATATTTTGCAATTAACCTCCCTAGAAGATGAAAATCCAATGTCTCCCTTTTTACCTCGCATGGGCAAATTTTACAGAGAAAGCGGGAACAACTAGATAGCGACTGCGGGGCCCCGCATGCTACAACCTCATTTGGTGTAGTGTTAGACACACCCTCGCAACTCTAATCTAGCCCACATTTTCTCATGTAAAGCCACACTTGGCGAGTCTGGACACATTCCCCATACCACTCATATCCCGAAAAAAACTACACTCCTAAGTACAAAGTGATAGGAAAATATCGATCTATATAAATTAATAAATAAAGGGATTTGTGTAATTTTCTAGACTTAAATATCACTCACAATATTATGTTTTTAATCTTGGAATAAAAAATTGTGGAAATAGATTGTTTTTTTAATTGTTTTTAAAGAAGATGGCAATGAAACATTCTATTATTATTATATATTACTTCTTTATTTTACATCAAATAAAAATTATCATGTAAAAAATAAAAAGATTATACATTTACTTTTTTTATCCTCAAGATATTTTGAGATTATGTTGGATTAAGTTTACATTGGATTGGATGTGAAGCATTTATTCTTAAGAAAGTAAAAATATTATTATCTCAGTAAATCAATTTTTTATTCGAAGTAATTGAATTTTCAAAAAAAATTAAGTAGACATAAATTATTTTACAAATAATTCTAGGATTTAAAAATCTTGATAATTAAGAAAATTGAGAATTTTAAAAATTTTAAAAACTTTAAGATTTAAATTGAATCAAACTCGTTGTATCAACTAATTTCATTAAAACACAATAATGCTTTAAGTGAATCTTATGTCTAATTGTATCCTTCAAGTTCACTTATTGGAATGGTTCGGGTTTGCTTGCTAGTGTGGTATCCTTGCTACTAGAGGCAGAGCCGACTTGGGAGGGAAGCCCGGGGACACATGTAAGAAGAAAGCTTCAAGAGCTACGGGAAACACCAAATCCAAGGGCATTTATGCGCTCAACTAATAACCAAAAGAAGCCCTTATTACTTCACATTTGTAGATAGTAGAAGAGGACTACGACATCTACCCACATTAAAAATAAAAGGAAACGAAGGGATCCTCCCACTCATGATATTGATTCCTACTACCTTTTATTTCCTTGTTTTCCCCTTGCTTACTCTAGGTCTCTGTCGAGTTTTGGAAGAGCTATTGAATGTTATAAATTTGAGGTCCCGCGGAAGGCTCAGTCCTTATATTTATTTGGGTTTTCTTAATTTTGGGTTTTTATTTTTTATTTCTTGGTTTTAAGGTATGGGTGGGTCTCAAAGCAATGAAGGAAATTTGGTTCCTTCATTTCTCACCAAGATGTACGACAGGGCAGATGACAGCTCCATTGACTTGATAGTTACATGGAGCACCAAGAATAACAACTTCATTGTGTGCAATCTCTGGTAATTCATATGATACTTACTAACCAACTAATTCAATCACAATTTTTTTTCCATTTGTTACGAAGCTCAATACATATGTCAGTATGAATAATTGCCTCAAATCTTATGGTGTTTTTCTTTATATGATTGTGGGTAAAAGGGGTTTGGGGGGTTATTAAATATGTGGGTTGTTTTTAAATTCTATATTGAGGCTTGTATTGCTAGATCTCTTCATCATGCTTTGTATTTCCTGCTCTAGACCCTTTTCATGATTTGGAAGAGATTCCAAGTGATGTAAATTGGATGTTCCGCATTGGCCTCAGTCCATGTATGGATTTGGGTTTTTCTTTTTATTTTTGGGGTTTTAGGGTATGTATTGATCTCAGAATAGTGGTGAAAATGCTCCTTTCTAAAGCTTCTAAACTATAAGTTGGGGGCAATTTTTCATCCTTTATGACTATAAAGAGAACCCTTAACCTTATTACTAATTCAATTATAGGGTCTACATAAATTAGTTACAAATATTGTTTCCTAGTTGCCAATTGCTTTTTCAAGTTTATGTGGTTAAGGATTCTTAAAATTCATATAGATAATCAAACTATTTTCTTATAATCCAAGTTGATTGAATCTATAAGTATGCACTAGGTTTTGAGTTTGTTTCCACACCATTATTGCAGGTTTTATGCAACATAACTTGTACTTTCCCTTGAGTGTTTGCACATGTTGGGAATAATTGACAAAAAACCCAAAGCCTAAAAATGTTATAGTGACAGGAAATGGACACATTATGTTTCTAAACTTCACTTTTTGGAACTAGGTTGAAAGAGCTCTAAAAATTGGTTACAAGGATTTAACAAACAAATCCAAAGGAAACAAATTGGAGCTCTTAATAATCATTCTACCTAACAAAAATTGCTAGTTATATGGCCTGTATTTTGTTGTTTCTTCCAGAGTTCTGAAAAGTGTTTGTTTATGCATTTACTATTGGAAATTTGTTAACAACATGAATAATTTCATTTTGTTTTTCCATTGATATTTCCAATAAATGAAATTGATAATATGGAGTTCTTGAGTAGAAATACCATGATATAGAAGCATCTTAACATGACATTGTTTTTGTTTGTAAGGCTACAAGAGATGCCATACTAAAATGTGAAATTGATCTTGGTATGATATATTAGTGGTGTTTGACAAAACATGTGGTTAAAACCAACAAACAATAACTATCTAATGTCTCTCTAAATATATTTGATGTAAGGGTGAGACTTGTAGTATACAATTAATATAAGCAAAGGTGGTCTAGCACTATGTTGAGAATAGATCTAATCACTTTCTTTTTCTTAATGTATTTTGTAATACATTTTACATGATGAAATATATTCATTATTTCTAAAGGATCATATGGTATTAGGATATTTAGATGTCATTAATTTTCATTTAGAAACTCACCTATTATACATTGCGTGATTTTTCTTTGTTGTTTAGATGGATGGTAGGAGCATTATTTTTAGATGCTTTCAGCTGTAAAATAATTATAATTAGTAATATTTTTGGATTAGATATAATTCATTTTTGGAGTAGAAAATATATATAATATCTTTTATTGTCAATGTTATTTTATTTGAAATATAAATTTTGGTACACAAGATTTAAGATTTTCAAATGCATAAAATAAGAACATTTTTTTAATATACTAAATAAATATGAATGTAGTAATGCTTAAATCAATGCTCATGTAAAAGAATAGCCAAACCAACATTGATCCATCTTAATCCATGAATCAATGTTTTCCCTTTTTCCGTTAGTTGATTAAATTTATTTCTTATTAGATGATAATGGAATTAAGAAAATTTCAAATAAATGGCTATTTCATATCAATCTAGTTTTAGTTTTGAAATTTAATTGATAAGTACATAATTGTTTATTACCCCAATCACATCATGAAGGTTATTAGCATTTTTTTAAAGCAGTCTCATGGACAAAGTATATCTAGAGACCAAAAAATTAAGAAACCAACTATACATCCTAGGGGGTCTCTTTATAGCACAATGATCGAAGTAGATGTTACTATGTTTTCAAATCCTCTAAACATGGATGAAAACTACAAATAAAATAAGTAGAATCATTTGAGAATGAAGACTTAGGTTTGGATGAGAAAAGTAAAGTTGATTCAGATGCCCATTTGGAGGAAATACTAACAAGTATAGAAACATATATGAAATGTTGATTGAGATTATTCATTGCACATTTCCATAATTGCCTCCTTAAAAATAGAGGGTCAAGTATTTTGTTGCTCAAGGCAATTGTTCAAATATCAACAATTTTTTGCATAAGTGACAAATTCAATTTCTTGTTTCTATTGATTTTCATTTTGATAGAAAGAATATGGAATTCCCAATTCTATTGTAAAATGGGATACTTTCAACATTGCTCTACTTTCTTTTTTCCATGACTATTCTTGATTCCTAGTTTTCAATATCTTGGTGTTCAAAAAACCAGGAACAATGTTCTTCATAAATGAGCTAGGTTTGTCACATATTCTTGGATAATTAATTTTTGGTTCTTACTAGATTATATGTTATTTTAGTTGTATATTATTATAGTGAATATTATTACAAGTTTGTTGTATCCCAATAGAAAATTTTCCTCATCCCATTTCAAGAATTTTGAGCTTCCATCATTATTTTATTTCTAGGTTCTTGGAATGATGTTTCATGATAGCTTCATGCACCTACTAACCCCATGAAGGTATGAAGTACAATACCCAACACATACAAATTCTTAACACCCAAAACACACATTTACATCTTTTAAGTTTTAAAATACGTCTTTCTCAACATTTGTTTAGATTCATTGGAACAATGTTACATATCAGGAGCTTTCTAGTATATTCTCTATGATATAAATAGAGTATATTAGAAGTAATGAAATGTACAATGTGCTTCATTTTGGTATTCAATACTCTCATTTTGAATTATACAACTAATCAATTCTCTAGTTGAACGATGTAAGAGAGCCTAATTTGGGACTCCATCAAGAACATAATTAATAAAATGCATGAGAGTAGCTAGAGGTATTTAAGTTGTACACATAGCATTCTTATTAATTATTCCAAAGATGTTTCATGTAACAATTGGATTGGTTTGTATATATGCTCTAAAAATATGAGAATGAGTTAGTATTTAGCCTCTAGGTTTGAAATTGATTGCTCAGACCGTTTAATCTCCATTCCATGTTCTTTTCTGTATGAGTAAGGGATTTTCATCGACAAATAGAATTCAGTGGTAAAGGATTTTTGTTTGTCACTAAGGATATCCGTTTTACAAGTACAATTGAAGGTTCCTGTTGCAAAATCCTTTAAACATGTCATTTATCTTTGCATAGGTGAGTGAGAATGATGATACTTTGCTTTGACATATGGAATTATAATGTAGAAATAATCGGGTTCCATTAAGAAGGTAGTTCAGATAATTGGCATGAGGAAACTACATTTCAATTTGCTTTTGAAATCTCATTCCACCTGAAATCTAGAAGTTCTTTGAAGGGTGAACATGATGATTACATCTCATCAATGTCTTTCTTTTTATCACAAAAAGATAAATTGAAACCCAAGACTTAGGTTAGGTTACTACCTTTATCCATAACATGATTTGGTTTAGCTACACGGTGAAAAAGCTAGTCTTATTTAGAGAGGAGATCTACCAGTATATTGTACATCAACAATTAGTTGGTGTGTTGTATCCTCTTGACTATATTGTAAATCAATATGTCGGTTCATGATAGCTCTTCTCTAGCAACAACCATGGTATTTCCAATTATAATCATACGATTTCATTGGAAATCATTATCATAGCATACTATAGCTGCCAAGAAACTTCATCCTCTTATTATTTTGTACAAAAATATATTCAAATAACAAATATGTATTCCTCTAATAGTAGCTACTAAAGGGACAATAGCTGTTGGGACATTAGTTTAATGTTTTGCAAGTGTTAAGTCAATCCCCCCCTTAAGATTCCAAGTGTTGTTTATAAAGGATCATCAATACAAGAGTGACACAAAATCCATATATTAGCAATATCATTAACTTCAGTCACTCTTTTCAAATTAGGTGTATAGCTTAATTTAGTTGTTTTCCCTTTTCCTAGATTATTTATAGGAGCAATGGTTACCAAATTCAGCTAAATGTCAAATGAATTAGAAAATTGCATATAGACTTGGAAGAATACAAAGCATAAGATATTGCTAAATTGCAATTGGATATAGAGAAGAAGGAATCCCAAGTAGAAGAATCCAATTCGATGTTGGCGAAAGAGTTTTAGGTGGGAAAATAGTTGTTGAATAGGTGCAAGAAATTATTGAGGTAAATGTTGTGGATATTGCTTAGGTTTAGAAATTCACAATTGAAAATGAGAAAGTTGAGGTAAGAACATTGCCAATTCTAAAGGAGAAGAGGCTAAAGCATGGTTGTTAGGCATGAGAAGGTATCTCTAGTTACATAATTATTCATCAAAGATAGAGACTAGGATTTCCATCTATAATTTGTAAGGAAAAGCTTCCATTTGGTGGGACCAACTAGTACAAGTAAAACATATAAATGAAAAACACATATCATGGGTTGTTCAAGAAGTACTTCTAGAGAAAGAACTTGTCTGAGCATTATTATGACAAAAATATGGAAGAGTTATTTGAACTCAAGTTGGGAGGTATGAACATGGAGGAATATGAGAAAAAGTTCTTGTAATTGCTAAGAAATGTGGGGTTCATCGAGGAGGAGATGGTGAAAGTGCAGAGCTTTTTATGTGTGTTACCTTCCTTAAACAACGATAAAATCTAGTTTGATGATTCCAAGACTCCAGAGGAAGCTATTGTGAAGGCTAAGCACTTTTATGACCATAACATGGGAAGAGAATATTTGTAGGGATCCTGGAGATATAAGAAGAGAATGCATCAAGATCAGAGAAAGGAATTATTTAAACCACCTTTATTTTGGAACTAGTAGTCATATCAACAAATAAATCCAACTCGGGATGGACCTAGGAAGATAGAATTCCAAGGACAAGGAACAAGGTATAAAATTAAATGATGGGGATGTGAAGGAGGCCATGTGTTCTGGGAGTGTCCTCACATGAAAGACAGGATAAGGGTTGTACACAACATCTAGAAAACAGACAGTGTGGATGATGTATCTAGGAGCATTTCCATGATTTATGTAGCCTTGGATAATAGGTATGAAACACACTAGTCCAACATGATATAGGTTGAAGGTAAAATTACAAATAAACCCATTTCTATTTTGTTTGATTTGGGAGCAAGTCACAACTATATTGCTCCCAATTTAGTTGAAATATTTCATCTAAAAATAAGTAAGCTTGGTAAAGAATGTATGGTCCAGTTGGCGATTGGAATGAGGAGAAATATTAATGAGTTGGTTAAAGGTTTTCCATTGGATACGATCGGATTGAATACTATTGTTGATCTAAACAAAATACCAATGGGTTCATATGATGTGATGATTGGGATGGATTGGTTAGATTCACATCATATGGTGTTAGATTTCCATAACAACACATTTACTTGTCTTGATGAGGAAGGGTAACAAAGAACAATGAAAGGGAAATTCAAATCCAACTTCTATCAAGTAAATCTCATCATTGCAACTAAAAAGATGCTTTAGGAAGGTATGCCAATTGTATGTAACTCATGTGGAGGATCCAGTGAATGGTAAAAGTCATATCTTGGCATATTTTCCAATGTTACATGAGTTCTTTGATGTATTTGAAGAAATGCCATGATCGATGCCAAAGAGAGATATTGATTTCTCTATTCATTTAATGCATGGAGCTTCCCAATTTTCCAAAATTTCATATAGAAATAGCACACTTGAATTAAATGAGCTAACGATTTATTTGGAAGAGATGTTAAAGAAGGAATACATATGGCCAAGTCTGTCTCCCTGCAGAGCACCCTTGCCATTTGTAAAGAAAAAGGATGGAACACTAGGGTTGTGCATCGATTTTAGACAATTGAACAAGGTCATGGTGAAGAATAAATATCATTTCCCAAGATTAATGACCTATACCACTAGTTGAGAGGAGAAAAGGTCTTCTTCAAGATCGATTTGAGATCGAATTACCATATGGTAAGGATTGAAGAAGAAGACATCAACAAGACCACTTTTTGAACCCAATATGGTCGCTATGAGTTTATGGTGGTGCCATTGGGGTTAAACAATACACTATCTACCTTCATGTGCTTGATGAATGGAATATTAAAGGATTATTTAGATAAGTTTGTGATCATATTTTTGGATGACATTCTTATTTAATCAAAGTCAGAGGAAGAGTATGGAGAGCACTTGAGATTGGTGTTGCAAGTGATGAGAGAGAATCAACTCTATGTTAACTTGAGTAAGTGCTATTTATATCAGAAGCAAATACATGACTTGGGACATATAAGTTCTAATGAAGGAATAACAGTAGACCTCGAGAAGATCAAATCCGTTATAACTTGGCATACACCTAGGAATGTATCAAAATTCAGATTATTTATGGGATTAGTTGGATACTACAAGAGATTCATAGGGGGTTTATCTAAATTTTTGCATCCAATTACCTCATTCACAAAAGAAAATAATTAAATTTTAGGGTTTCCAAAGTGTGAGAAAAGTTTCCAACAATTGAAGAAACTACTTACTAGCTAAAGATTGTAGATCCAAATGAAGACTTCATGATATGCACATATTCTTGTCAAGAAGGAATCATTGGAGTCTTGATGCATCAAGGACATGTGGTCTTCCGTAAATATAGGAAGCTTAAAGAGCATGAGAAAAGGTATGCCACGCATGACTTGGATCTTGTTTCCATAATGCATGCATTGAAGATGTGGAGGCATTACCTCATGGGAAAAAATTTGAGATAAAGACAGACAACTTTGGATTCAAATATATGCTTGAAAAAAAGGATCTAAATGCTAAGCAAGAAATATTGTTAGAGTTCTTTTGTGATTTTGATTTTGAAATCAATCATATCAAAGGAAATGAGAACAAGGTTGTTAATGCACTTAGCCGGAGGATACATGCAATGCATGTTTCAACCATTAGTGTGTGCAAATCAGACTTAAGAAACAAAATGCTTGAATTTGTAAGTTCAAATGGAAATTATCAGTAAGTCAAGGAGGGATTACAAAAAGAAAATGAATCTCAAAGATATTTCAGTTATAGGTTTAAAGATGATGGAATCCTGAGGTATAAAAAAAAATTATGTGCCTAATTTAGGTGAGTTAAGATAGATTATATTGAATGAGATGCATAGAGTTCCTTATGCAAGACATCCCACATAATGAAAAACACTCACGATAGTAAGAGGTCAATATTGTTGTCCAGGAATGAAGAAGGACATTGCATAGTATGTGGCCAACTATTTGGAATGTTAGAGAGTCAAGGGTGAGCATGGGAACCCAACATGATTTCTTCAACCTTTTCCCATACTTGAGTGTAAATGGGATTTGGTGACTATAGATGCCTAGGATAGCTAAAAGACGTGATTTAATCATGGTAGTGGTGGAAAATATTATCAAAGAAACTCATTTTATTTCAGTGAAGACAACCCATAATGATGCTAACATAGATGACATACATATGAATGAAGTTTCCAGTTTGCGTGGTATTCCTAATGCAATTTTATCTGATAGAGATCCAAATTTCACTTGAAACTTTTGGAAGGCCATGTATAAGGGTTCAAAACAAATCTAAATATGAGCAGAACATATCACCCGCAAACAGATGGGACCGAAAGAGTCAATCAGGTGATTGAGGATATGTTAAGGATGTATGTGATGGATCAACCATCTATATGGGAGGAATACCTATACTTGGTAGAGTTGTCATGCAATAATGTGTTTCATGCTTCGATGAATATGAGTCCATTCAAGGCTGTATATGGATAGAAGTGTAATACTCCCATCAATTTCGATAACCTCATAGATAGGGTAGTTATTGGGTTGGAGTCGCTTGAGAAATGGAGGAGTAGATGGAAAACTTAAAACAAAATTTGAAGGAATCTTAAGAAAAGTAGAAGAGATATGCATATAGATTCAGAGGAAAAAGAGAGTTCCAAGTGGGGGACCATGCATATCTCAAAGTCGGACCAAAGAAGAGTTCCCTGAAGTTGGAAACTTGTCCAAAGTTTGTAGGAAGATACTATGGGTCATTTGAAATATTAGATATCTAGGATAGGGCCTGCAACTTATGCACTTTCATTTCCTACATGTTCATAATGTATTTCATGTATCTTTATTAAAGAAATATGCAAGTGATCTAACTACATAATTGATTGGGTTGTGATCTAGGTGGTACCATAAGGATATATTATGGTACATCCAGTATGTATCCTCGACAAGAATATTACATTGTTAAGGAACAAGGCCATCAAGATGGTAAAGTTCCAATGGACCCATTACAACCTTGAAGAGGAAACATGGGAGCTAGAATATGTGATGCAAGAAGAATACCCGCAGGTTTTTGGATAAAATTTTGATAATAGAGTGGATTGAAAAATATTTTGATATTGTACAGTGTAATCAAGTACATAAGTGATGTGATGCAACAAGTATGATGCATAAATTAAGGGGGATAGGAATGTAACATCCACCATATGTAATATGTAAATATTATGAAAGGGTCGGAAGTCTAAGACGGTGGTCAGGATGAACAAGATGCTTAATGTGTATATTTTTTATGATTTGATAAAAACTCGTGAATGGTTGCAGGAATGAATGGACGAAAAGATATGAGGGGCTATGAATCCAGAAGTGGAAAAGGTGAGAGAAGGGCTAAGGCGGAGAGACACTAGTTTTTTTATGTCCTTGGCCTCACCTAAACCTTAGGAAGCTACTTAACCTAATATATGTTATATCTTTGTTATATATGGGATTAAGCTTGTTTAAATAAACTAAGTAAGTAACAAGAGAGATGGATATCTCATGAGTGGACACTTTTCTAGTTTCTAGCATGCATACAAAATGTTGGGAACTTAGTACAGTTAGAGAGTTTAGTGGACCACTCTGGGGGGTGGACTCTACACTTGAGTGGAGAGATAGTATATTAACCATATCCTGGTACTGAATTGGAAAATCCCTATTTTGTGGTGGTGTCACCGTAGTATCTATGAGACATGTTGATAAGCCTTGAGAATAGTGTAATGGACAATGAGCTTTTGGGGAGACTTGGCCTGCATGCTCCATTCCCTAGATCCCTAGTACAAATACTCCCTAGTTGGCCTATGCTAGAGCAATGAAAGGGAACTCGAGGACACCTAAGGGACTATTAACTAAGAGAATATACTTGTCCCTTGTGTTGTCCAGGATAATGGGGGATGAGTACTGAGAATTGTGACAGATGAGGACGAGGTTTCCACACTAGGAGGTCACATGAGGGATTGGGTAGAGAGGGTTTCTTTAAATATATTTGAACATTAAAAATTAAATTATTTTCTATTGCAAAATATCTAAAATCAATTTAAGTCCATCTTATTATAATATTTATATGAACTAAATCTTATTGACAAACTATTTATTTTCATGCCATTGAAGAAATTTTTACATAATTAAATTGAAAATACAAAAACATGTTATATGGAAGAAAAAAATGTCAATAAGTAGAATTGAATGGAATGCGTTATTAACCTTTTTAATTAACACAATAATATACATAAAATACTACTAATTATTTTCTATTGCAAAATTTCTAAAATCAATTTAAATCCATCTTATTATTATATTTATATGAACCAAATCTTAATGACCAACTATCTAGTTTCATCAAATCTTGTCATTGAAGAAGTTTTTACATAATTAAAAAATATTTTTGAATTAGCTTAACAAAATTATTATTGATTTGAAAATACAAAAACACACTATATGGAAAAAAAAATGTTAATATGTAGAATGGAATGGAATGTGTCATTATCTTTTTTAATTAAAACAACATAACACTTTAAAAAACTAATTATAGTGATTATTTGTTCATTTACTTGCAAAGACATATATGTCAATAGTGATTATTTTTTAATGAAATCTTGGGTGAACTACTCCTTAAAAAAACCTTGATTCCAATGAATTGGGGCAGAAATGGAGGATCCATAGTGAATTCTAGAGGGCCAATATAAGTTACCACTAAGTTTCTTTATATTTTTGAATGGGCATATTAAAAAAATTATCTATTTTGAGGGTGAACTATTTTAAAATATTTAAAAACATTTGAATATAAAAATTCACCCATTTGAAATTTAAAACCCTATTATTTCAACCATGGGCAAAGTTTAGCCCCTAAAATTTTCCTTGATATAAGTATAGCAGAGAGCCGAGGAACATCCGACTCCTTTTGTAGCCAGTTTCGAACATATGTTAAGATAATTTTTATCCTATGGTGAATGCTTTGTGTTTTAATTATGAATTCCATGTTTGTTTTATTATGGAATGTGTTTAATTACTATCTCTAAGTGATATTGTGTGCATGGTTTGCATGGCATTTATGTGATTGCATTCATGTAGATATTGCATGCTTAATTAAATGGTAATTTAATTATTATTGGGTGACCATGATGTTGATGTATATGTAACTTCGGAATGTATTTCACATATATGTATATTGTATTCCTATAGAGATGGTATTATTCCTCTATAAGGAAGTGTCGTCATTTATATTGTAAGTGTCGTAACTTATACTTGATGGGTTATTAGACCACCTTATTTGGGGTCGGCCCTGTATAAGTCATGTGGGTCAAAGGGTTATTAGACCACCCTATTGGGGGTCGGCCATGTGGGTCAAAGGGTTATTAGACCACCCTATTGGGGGTCGGCCCACTCAGCATTATGTTATGTGGTAAAGTTCAAGCCTACATGAGTTAGGTAAAAAGGCAAGTCAAGTCAAGTATAAATAGAGTGTGGGAGGCACTCTATTTGCTCACTCACTTCTCACACATGCACTCAAGGAGGAGTGGCGCACTTATGAAGGAGGAGGATCTGCTGCTAGGTTATGGCTATCTCTCTTGGTTGGTTGTATCATTGCTCTATCTATCTCTGAGGAAGTTATTGGGGTTTTTCACCTTTATGGTTTTCCCCAAGTAAATCTTTGTGTCTCTTGTGTGCTTGCATTATTGTCTCCATGATTGATATGCTGTAGATATGCTGTACATGTTGTTCTCTCAGTTAAGATCCTAGATCATAATGAAGTAAATTCAGAAAATTTAACATGGTATCAGAGCTAGCCTGAAAGAAGGCATGATATGGCATGTATGACACTTGTTGCACTTACGATGCTAGGGCTTGATATAGCAAAAACCAGTCATCGTAGCACTTTCGCTATAAATCCGTTTTGGCGATGTTTTCGGATCTGAAATTGTTACAAGCCGAAGCTAAGATATCCAGGTACCTTGTGTCCAAAGGACAACCTCTAACTCGTTGTACTTTGTGATTTATGATCTGTACAATATAGGGTTTCTGCCTCTTCCAAATCTGAGTCAAAATCAGGTGACCTTGGGAAAAAGGTCATATCTTGGGCTAGGAAGCTCCAAATGAAATTTCGTAAAAAGTGAAAGGTAGTACACAGTCTGTACTATCTCAGAAAACGTTTTCAGAGGCTGAAGTTGAACCAGTGACACATGGCATGCCGTACAAGTTCGCTCTCCTGTATTATCCCATAAATAGGTCATGTTGCGACACTTGGCATAACTCTCTCTCAGAGAGTCCAATTGAGGTCAGACCTGTCAGGATGGAAAGATAACAGGCCGAGATATCTCAGAAAACTTTTTCAGAGGCCGAAGTTGAAACAGTGACACGTGGCAGGCCGTACAAGTTCGATCTTCTGTTTTATCCCAAAACAGGTCACGTTGCGACATTTGGCATAACTCTCTCTCAGAAAATCCAATTGAGGTCAAACCTGTCAGGATGGAAAGCTAACAGGTCAGGCTATCTCAGAAAACTTTTTCAGACCCTGTGGATCAAAAATTTCGGAGTTACACCAGAAACAATCAGGTACATATTTCTGTCAAAACAGAATTATTTTTTGGTACCTTCATTCATGGCTTCCGGAATTTAGGGCTTTGAAGAAAGTTGGAATTTTTGTAATTGGAGACCACGGCTGAATGCTACTCATCAAAATAAAAATTTAGAGACCAAAATCAGAATTTTTGGTTGGGCATAAGGCCGGGCTTGATCAGACCCTAGTTCGGGACTTTGATCAGGAAAGTGGAAAATTAGGGCTTCTGTAAAAATGGGAATTTTTGAAATCTGAGACCACGGCTGGAAGCTCCTCAGAAAAATAGAAGCTTAGAGCTTTGGATAAAACCTTTTGATTGGGAAAAAGAGTGGGATTTATCAAACCCCAGTTCAGGGTCACATCCAGTGAATCCGGAAGTTTCAAAGGCAAAATTGAGGAGTGAAACTTTGCAGTTTTCAAATTATGAATATACCAATTTGATCAGCTCATCAAGGCACATATTTCTATCCTTTCGGAAGTTTGAAATTCAAAGTTTGAATTTTTGGGGTTTCTCTGATAAACCCATATCCAGCTCTAGGTCCAGTTCTTGCACATCAAGTGGATTGGGTTAATCCTAGAAGAAAATGGATTGGTCACCTACATAGGTGAAGAAGTTCCTGTTTCAGAGGGAGATGAGGCTAAGGCCTTACATAAGAAGATTACAAGCGATCTCGACAGGTATGACTCATCGAGGTATGTTTTGATATTTGTCCATGATTAAGTTTATGGTATGTTTGTCTTCATGTTATTACATTTAAGTACAATTTTGTTTTTAGATTTGTCGTATCACCTTAACAAAATTATGAATGCATGATAGAAGATATTCATTATTTAGGTTGTTGACACTTATGATTGTACTAATGCATTATGGTGTTGTATGAGGTTTATGTTGTCTACTAACATGAAAGGTACACCAAGAAAGACAAATCATGTTCCAGTTCAAGAACATATGATCATGATGACATGAGGACAAAGATTCATCCATTGTCATGGATCTCATAAAAGATCCATTTACGAGGTATGTATAACTTGGTTTTATAATGGTTAATGAGATATACAGGTTACTAGCACAAGTCATTGAAGAAGAACAAGAAGACATCCTGTGAGTATGTTAGACATAATTAGCTAGCATGCTAATCCAGGTATGTTTTTCCTATATCAAGTTAGAATCTCACCTTGTGATAAGATCCTTTATTTAAGTATACTTGGCATGATTGATTATGATTATTCATTGAAGTTAGTACTCATGGGTTTAGGCATATTATGATTTTTACTTTGATTGATGATATGACTAACCAGAAAATTCCTATGGTCAAATAGGAATATAAGTAAAAGAATTATGTCTCTTATATTGATTGATTTGACTAACCAGAAGAATCATGAAGGTATAGCTTTGAATAATCACAGGTTTTATGCATATTATATCTCTTATCTTGATTGATGATTCAACTAACCTGAAGAGTCATGGGTTTGAGTAATTATAGGTTTAGATATGTTATGTTTCTTATGATTCGACTAACCATAATAATCCTGCATAAACCTTGAATAATAATGCTTACTATTTTTGTTTGAAATGATCATGACTACACATGCTTGAGATTATTGTGTTTTAATAGTATACTAATGAATGTATGTTTTTATATTAGACCTAGAGGATAACACAATGATGATACTAACAAGCATGCATAGGGATCGAGAATGTATATAAGTTCAAGGACAGGTAATCCAGGGAGCAAAGATCAAGAGGGAGTACACTTCAGTAGTTTCTGCAAGAATGTAGATATTCAGAGGGAGTTGACCATCTTTCTACATTCCACAACAGAAAGGTGTAGAAGAAGCTACTGCAGATTAGGACTCCAGCAGCCCCTGCAAGAAAGCAAAGACTCAGAGGGAGTCCACCCAACGAACAAACAAAGATAAGTATTTTAATTTCTTGCATATGTGTTTGTTTAAATAAAATTGTTCAATGATGTATATGATCATGTTCCTAGACTTAGGATATGTATAGTTGCATTGATGAACAGTATACTACTAATATACATGGGTAAGTGGCCTATGGCACTGTACAACATTCCATTGCTACTTATCTAGAATGAAACCTCTTTGTTGACATGTTGGGAGTTGTGCACACTCTTAACAATGTTCTGGTAGAGATTGGAAGGCATCTAGAAAGTTATGGGATATGGATAAATGTTGTATTAAAGCATTGGCTAAGATAATTGCATGATTGTATGACATATTTCTTTATGTGTAAGAATTTGTTCTGAAAACTATGAGATGTTTCTAATCATGCAATTTAACCTGTTTTGTAGGAAAGACCGTATATCTTTACCTACAAAAGGACTACAACATTTGTTCCAGCAATAAAGATATCTATTGAAGATATTGAAGTTCCCAAGATCTGGGATGAAGAAATGGAATACCATGATCCGTCGATCATGAAGAATGATGTTTGGGATGCAGTCCCAAGACGTGAAGGGAAGTTTGTTATGACTTCCAAAAAGGAACTATCAGATCAAGCATGTTGCAGATGGCAGCATTGAGATGAAATAGAAGATGCACCAGATGGATTTCAAGACAGCATGGTGTAGTCATTTATGTGTGCAGAACTTGGTATGGTAGGATAGACAGCTTTCTATCCAGTTTGGGCTTTACCAAGAGTAAAGCGGATTCCAACCTTTACTACAAGGTTGAGGAAGGCAATCCAGTGATACTACTTTTGTATGCGGATAACCTGTTTGTTACAGGTGAAGATAGATTGATTGTCGACATGCAGCAGAAGAAAGATTTGGGAATGATGCACTATTTCCTAGGTATGGAGGTGTGGCAGAATGCAGGTGGAATATTCCTTGGACAAGGAAAGTATGCAGTAGAAATCCTGAGGAGGGTCAGGATGATGGATTGCAAGGCCATGACCACACCTATGGCATCGAATCTGAAGATTCTATGTGATTCTTCATCTGAGCCAGTTGATGTCTCTATGTATCATCAGATGATTGGATCCTTGATGTACCTGATGAACACGAGACCGGATATTTGCTTTGCTGTGAACACATTTAGCCATTTCCTGATGGATCCGAGGAGTGTTCACCTGGTTGCTGTAAAGCATGTTCTGAGGAACCTGAAGGGTACAGTGGATTTTGGGCTCGAGTATGAGGCGAATCAAAAGTTTAACCTACAGGGTTATGTTGATTCAGATTGGGCTGGCAGTGATGCAGATAGGAAGAGCACATCTGGGTGTTTCTTCAGTATGGGATCAGGTGTGATCTCTTGGTTTAGCAGGAAGCAGTCCTGCGTAGCACTGAGTACAGCTGAGGCAGAGTATGTTGCAGCCTATTCAGCTAGTTGTGAGGCAGTATGGCTACGGAAGCTACTGTCTGAGTTATTTGATCTTCCGTTGGAAGCTACTGGTATCTTCTGTGATAACCAGAGTTGTGTGAAGCTTTCCGAGAACCCAATGTTTCATGACAGGTCGAAACACATAGAGATCAAATATCACTATATCAGGGATATGGTGCAGAGAGGAGCTGTGAAGCTCCTGTATGTTGCGACGGACGAGCAGATTGCATATGTGCTGACGAAGCCACTAGCCAGGGTGAAGTTCGAGTACTTCAGAGAGAGGCTTGGCGTTCTCCAGATCGAGGACACTTCGAGGAAGAAGTGATGGACACATTTGCTGAAGCCATTCCAAGCATGTTGGAAGGAGGATCCTTCACATGGCTGTGGATGTAAGCGCTGGATGATGAGCATCAGGATGATGTTCTGGTTTCTGCTTGGATATGATCAGTTGGATCATCTATGTATGTATGCATCATGTTGGATGCTGGATATGATCAGTTGGATCATTTATGTATGTATGCATCATGTTGGATGCTGGATATGATCAGTTGATCATGTGTACGTATTTTGTATATGCATCATGTTGGATGCTTGGACCATGTATCTGTATATGTATCAGGTGGATACATTGTATGATCAGGTGGATCATGTATGGTGATATGTATCATGTATTTGTATTTGTATCAGGTGGATACATTGATGATCAGGAGGATCATGTATGATGATATGTATCAGGTAGATACTTGGTATGCATCAGGTAGATGCATTGATGATCAGGAGGATCATGTATGGTGATATATATCATGTATCAGGTAGATACTTGGTATGCATCAGGTGGATGCATTGATGATCAGGTGGATCATGTATGGTGATATGTATCATGTATCAGGTAGATACTTGGTATGCATCAGGTGGATGCATTGATGATCAGGATGATCATGGATGACGAGCTTCAGGATGTTGCTCCAGATGACATGCAGCAGGATGTTGCAGTGATTATCAGGATGATCATAGATGACGAGCTTCAGGATGTTGCTCCAGATGACATGCAGCAGGACGTTGCAGTGATGATGATCAGGATGATCATGGATACATCAGGATGATGTATGGTGAGTATCAGGTTGATACTCTGTGGCCGTGGATCAGGTTGTGCAGATGAGCATGTCTGGGAGATCCTATAGGTCGGAGTTGTGTACCCGTAACAGCCTGGGATGCTCTTTCAAGACATTGCTCTAGGAGGACATGTAATAGCGCCCTGGGAGATTTCAGGTCGGAGTTGTGTACCCGTAACATCCTGAGATGCTCTTGCGAGGTTTTGTCCTATGGCATGTAATTTGGGCCCTGGGAGATTTCAGGTCGGAGTTGTGTACCCGTAACATCCTGAGATGCTCTTTCGAGGTTTTGCCATGACCACATGTAATAGCGCCCTGGGAGATTTCAGGTCGGAGTTGTGTACCCGTAACATCCTGAGATGCTCTTGCGAGGTTTTGTGGTGGACCACATGTAATTTGTGCCCTGGGAGATTTCAGGTCGGATTTGTGTACTCGTAACATCCTGAGATGCTCTTGCGAGGTTTTGTGGTGGGGTCACATGTAATAGCGCCCTGGGAAATCCTACAGGTCGGAGTTGTGTACCCGTAACATCCTGGGATGCTCTTTCGAGGTTTTGTGACGCACGTAATAAGTCCTGAGGATTCCACAGTATGGCCAGTGATGACGAAGACCTGCAGGTGGTGGGCCTACATCCAGTATGAAAAAGGACTGGCTCTGTAGAACTTCCTATGACGAGTAGATTCAGAGATTGATTGAGATAGCAGCAGCAGTGACGATGATGATGACTCGATGACGATTATCTAGTGACGATGATCCAGAGAAGATGACTTGTGCTAGAAGAACTGTGCTGAGAAATACCTTCCTAGTTAAGAGGGAGTGTTGATGTATATGTAACTTCGGAATGTATTTCACATATATGTATATTGTATTCCTATAGAGATGGTATTATTCCTCTATAAGGAAGTGTCGTCATTTATATTGTAA
Organism: Larix kaempferi; assembly: GCA_027924585.1. Taxonomy (NCBI): domain Eukaryota; kingdom Viridiplantae; phylum Streptophyta; class Pinopsida; order Pinales; family Pinaceae; genus Larix; species Larix kaempferi. Next base: position 18,441,670 of record BSBM01000994.1, on the reverse strand, counting down.
GTGTCGTAACTTATACTTGATGGGTTATTAGACCACCTTATTTGGGGTCGGCCCTGTATAAGTCATGTGGGTCAAAGGGTTATTAGACCACCCTATTGGGGGTCGGCCATGTGGGTCAAAGGGTTATTAGACCACCCTATTGGGGGTCGGCCCACTCAGCATTATGTTATGTGGTAAAGTTCGAGCCTACATGAGTTAGGTAAAAAGGCAAGTCAAGTCAAGTATAAATAGAGTGTGGGAGGCACTCTATTTGCTCACTCACTTCTCACACATGCACTCAAGGAGGAGTGGCGCACTTATGAAGGAGGAGGATCTACTGCTAGGTTATGGCTATCTCTCTTGGTTGGTTGTATCATTGCTCTATCTATCTCTGAGGAAGTTATTGGGGTTTTTCACCTTTATGGTTTTCCCCAAGTAAATCTTTGTGTCTCTTGTGTGCTTGCATTATTGTCTCCATGATTGATATGCTGTAGATATGCTGTACATGTTGTTCTCTCAGTTAAGATCCTAGATCATAATGAAGTAAATTCAGAAAATTTAACACATGATTGTAATAGAATTCTATTACGTAATTATCAATGTTATTCCATGGTACTAGCTTGTTCATCCTTGCATGGAACGTTATAATTGTAATTGGGTTTCCATAATGAAGTTGAATGTAAAAAAAACTAATTAGAGTAACAGGTTCAATTAACATATTGGTATTGAAGCTTATGTTCAGTTAGCTTATGTTTAAATGATTCATTGTCAGATATCAGACCTTCAGATTCAGTTTTCAAAGATGAATTCATAGTTGATGGTGTTGTTGGAGTTCCTCGTCATACCAAAGGTGTTATAAGGGTGGTCAAGGACATCACACATAATGGATTTAATTTCCTATGCTAATGCCTTGGGATCATTACCATTCAAATATAGGCTGAAGACATTTAACAACAACTAAATAAGCTCCAATTTTGTATTTGAGTCATACAAATCCTTCGATTTCTTCAAAGCACCATACAAATCTGTAATAGAATGATATGGTGTCTCACCTCTTCACTTATTGTAGCAACAATCAAGTCATAGGATTTCTTGTCTATGTTCTTCCATATTGCAAGCTCTTTCTATGTTGTAGGCTTTATAAGTTCAATGTCATTCTATCTTTCACAAATTCCATCCACATATCATTAAAAATCAGAATATGACTCATCTTACTTGACCATTTTGGATAGTTATCTTTTCCGCTAAGTACCACACCGACAATAGAGACAAGAGAATGTATCTTTCATAGGTAAAATCACTTCAAGCTATACTTAAACTACAAATTGCAAGTAACTCAAATAACAAATTTTGCTCAACCAATCATATAGTTATTTAGTCTTAAAGGTAATATGGTCAACTATATTTATTCAATTGCTAAGAAACTTCCACTCTTTGAGATGGCTAACATGACAACTTGATAATCCCATAAAATCCTCTACGAAAACGGTATCTTCAATCAAAGAAGAACAAATAATGAGCTGTAAATTGGAAACTTCACTATCATCTTTAAAGGTGCAAATAATAAAAAATGTTTACAATAAAGAAATCATAGATTTTTGTGTCCCACTTGAATTCATTGAGATATGTAGTGTGACCACATCCACAAATGGATGGATTCCATGTGTCAGAATCCCAACATGAAAGACTCATTTCCTCCTCTCCACCAACTATAGGAATTCACACATTGCCATAATTTGGAGCAACAATATGATCATCTTGATGGTAGTTCAATTATGAGGATCTTCTTTAGATTATTTTCTATATATTATAAGGATATCCTATGTCGATTTCACTTCCATTTAGGTACACAGAGATACCATGCACAGGTGAACTCGTGGGAGGTGATAACATGAACATGTGAAATTGAAATCATACCATGCATAGGTGAATATGCACATAGGTGAACTCACAAGAGGTTATACCACACACAAGTGAGAAAAAATAGAGGTATGAATTATATTTTTAGGTTTTATGATAGCCTAAATAGTACACTAGCAAATGAATACTAAATACATAGGTTTGAGGAGGAATATGGTAATGTATAACTAGCAAAGGAGGCAATATGTAGGTTTAAAGAGAACTTGAGGAGATAAAAAAATAGGTCTGAAGTGACATTATGAAGACGAGATAGTATCCAACATGCAAAGGAAGAAGGATGAGAGGGTATAGGTTGGAGCAACATCAAGGAAATCATGGAGTTATGAAAAATAAGGACTCGGATACCACTTACAAACATGGATAAATCCAATTCTTGGATTTTTTGTATTGACTATGAAAATTGTATAAATACATGAGGATCTAACCTTTGGTTTCATTTTCCAAGAGGTCGATTCTTATTCTTCTATCCCTTTTCATATTTCCCAATAATAATTACATTGTAATCGTATTCCCAAGGATTAAGTTTCCAACAAAATTCAATGTCCCTTGGAGTCATAGTTGGGACTACCTCTAATATATTATTGCAATTTAACCTTGAAATCTATGACAAATTTCTCTAAAGATGGCAAAACCTATCACAACTTAATTGTCAAAATTATAGCAAGGACAACCATCTTTGGCCGTTATTTACAAATGCAAGTTCACTCATCATTGTTATTCAATAAAAACCATTCCACCTAACATAACCCACTAGTGGTCAATAAAGGTGTAGAATCCCACTCCTTGAGCAATGGCTTACTCCAAGACCCAATCTATGACAAAGAGATTTGAATTTTATTCCCATTTCAATGTAAAATTTATTAATATTTAAAAATATTCTAACAATACACCAATAAAATAAACATAATTAAGTTTTATATTTTAAGTATCGAGTGGATTTTGTAATCCAACATAAGATATATCATTTTTGGGATTATCTACGTAGTGTTAGCCATTAATATATGACCCATATTCCATGAGTATAGATGCAAGTGACAAAATTCTCATGGTTTTTGAATAATTCACGTAGCACTCATTGTATCGGGTGATGTTCATAGGGGTGAAGAAGTGGGATTGATACTAGTGTAATGAATTGCATAGACTCAATCATCACCTACTAACCATTCACCTAGTAACCAGGACTTCTCAGGAGGTCACTCATCCCATGAATCCTCTAGCTCAACTTAGTTGTCAAATTAGTAGGGAGGACAACCATCACTAGCTGTTATCCACAAATGCAAGTTGACTGATCACCATTAATCAAGAAAAACCATTCCACCTAAAATAACATACCGGTTGTCAGTAAAGGTGCATACTTCCACTCCTTGAGTGATGGATTACTCCAAGACCAAATCTATCACAAAGATATTTGAACTTTCCCATTTCGTTAAAAAATGTATTAATATTTAAAAATATTATAGAAATAAACCAATAAAATAAAATAATTAAGTTTTATATTTAATTATTGACAGAATTTCACAGTCCAACATAGTATATATCATTTTTGGGATAATTTGTGTAGTGTAATTCATTAATCTACTATCAATATCCCATTAGTATAGCTGCAACTAGACAATTTATCATGGTTTCTTAATAGTCCACTTAGCACTCATTGCATGGGGTGAAGCTCACAGGGGTGAAGAAGTGATATTGATACTAGAGAAATGAATCACAGAGCATCAATCATCACCTCTGGGGCATGAACCTGGTAACTATGGCTTCTAGTAAGTTCAAATATCCCAAGCTTCCTTTATCTCAAGATCTCTTATCTATGGAGTTTTCCCCAAAATCAGGCCCACTTAGCTTCCTACCCCATTTGCAAAATCTTAGAAAGTATTGTGCCTTATGAACTATTAAGTTAGAGCTCCCTTGACGCTTTTATTTTAAGTATTGAGGGGATTTTCTAGTCCAACATATGATATATCATTTTGGGGATTATTTATGTAGTCTAAGTCATTAATTTATGACCCATATCCTATGAGTATAGCCACAACTGACCAATTTCTTATGGTTTTTAATAGTCCACTTAGCACTCATTAGATTAGGTGATGCTCACAGGGGTGAAGAACTGGGATTGAAACTAGTGAAATGAATCACATAGCATCAATCATCACCTCTGGGGGCTTGCACCTAGTCTCAAGGAATTCTCAAGTCACCACTCATCCAAAGACTCCCCTGTCTCAAGCATGCTTAACTATGGAGTTTTCTCCAATAAAATAAAAATAATTAAGTTTTATTGTTTAAGTATTTAGGGGCTTTTGCAATCCAACATATGATATATCATTTTTGGGATTATCTGCAAAATGAATCGAATGACCTCTGCACTTAACTATGGATTTTTCCCCATAGTTAAGCCCACTTAGCTCGGTGCCCCATTTGTAAAACCTTAGCAAGTATTGTTCCTTACGAACTACTAAGTTAGAGTTCGCTTTACTTTTTTTATTTTAAATATTAAGGGGCTTTCATAGTCCAACATATGATATATCATTTTTGGGATTATCTACGTAGTGTAAGTAATTAATTTATGACCCATAACCCATAAGTATAGCCTCAACTAACCAATTTCTCATGATTTTGAATAGTCCACTTAGCACTCATTGCATCAGGTGACGCTCACAGGGGTGAAGAAGTGGGATTGACACTAGCGAAAGAAGTCACGTAGCATCACTTATCACCTCCGGGGAAGTCACCCATCGCAAGACTACTCTGACTCAAGTGCACTTAAGTGTGGAATTTTCCCGACAATCAAGTCCACTAAGCTTGCTACCCCATTTTCAAAACCTTAGCAAGTATGGTGCCTTACAAACTATTAAGCTAAAGCTCCCTTGAATATTTGTGTTTCAAGTGTTGAGGGGATTTCGTAGTCCAACATATGATATATTATTTTTGGGATTATCTATGTAGTGTAAGTCATTAGTCCATGACCCATATCCCATGGGTATAGTCGCAATTGACAAATTTCTCATGGTTTTTAAATAGTCCACTTAACACTCATTACACCATGTGATGGCCATACGGGTGTTCAAAGAAGTGGGATTGAGACTAGCAAAATGAATCGCAAAGCATCAATCATTACCTTTGGAACTTGTACCTGGTAACGAGGACTTCCTGGGAGGCTTGCCATCCTAAGACTCCTCTAGTTCAAGTGTGCTTAACAATGGAGTTTCCCCCATACTCAAGCCGATATGTGTTGGAATAACACCTAACACTAATCGGTGTTAGCCTCTCCACTTTTGGCCTAGGATGGAGGTCGATCTCCACAAATTCTATATTTGTGGAGATTCTTCATCACTATTTTTACTATGGTATTTTACTACAGGTGTGGGGTTTTATTGTGAGGTTTTAGTAGGATGAGTTGCTCATCATCCACAATTTCTCATTCAAGTGTGCAAGCTACCGTGGATGGGGAGCACACTTGGCTCTCTCATAGAGTGTTTCACGGTCATCGTGATCTTTCATGAAATTTAGCGCTTCTTGACTGCCCTAGTTTTAGCGGAAGAAAAATGCGGTTAATCAGACAAGATAAGGAATTGTTGAAAAGTTCAAGAGAATGACGAAGATAGGATGGATTCATTAATTAAATTCAAATTTCTTGGTCTTGTCCCTGATGGCAAGTTGGGTGGAGGAAAATTTAAATTCTAGCAATATTTTGTAGCAAAATAAAACACCCACATTCACTTCACATGAAGTCCACTTCACTTGAAAAAGAATAAATGAGTGTTTTCATTAGGTCACCTCCTCATTGGCCACCTCCTCGTTGAGATATATTTTTTTTATTTCCTTTATTGTTGAGCTAAAAAATAAATATAAACTACTTTGTAAGTTGGGAATTGGCATTTTATTATGTCCCTGCGAAGGGATACATATGAATCGTTGTGGATGATTATTATGTCGGTATGGAAGGAAATTTTTCCAGTAGGTAATGTGGAAGATTAGTCCATGAAAAAATAAATTAAACTGAGTTTGAGTTTAAAATCTTGTATTTATCTTTTATGTAATTAGTTGATATGAAAATGATATTGGCTTTAAAGAATGTGCCCAGCTCGTTAACAATATTTTTTTTTTCAAACAGAAAAAAGTAACCTGTAGTAATATTTTTTTTTTCAAACCGAAAAAAATAACTTATTATTCAAAAGTAATGAATCAAAGTTACATCATAAGTATCAACAGCGTTCATTAACAATATTTAAGAAGCTTGGAATGGTATTAATGCAGGGTAAGCTTTTCAAATATAGGTTGTGCCTCTTGTTTATAATTTTTTAATCTATTTTTCATTTAATTCTTTAAATAGAAAACTTTGAAAATGGAATTCTGACCAATTTACTTTTACCAGTGATTATATGTTGTGGGACCCACTATCCACAACTTGTAATTTTTTAAAATTAAAAAGCTCATCAGAGTCGTGGTTTAGCTATTAGGAAACGACGATTCAACGAATTTATTGTTAAATCCTCTCTCCAAGCTGACAATCGTAGTACATTGAAGACTTAATTATTATTAAAAGCTTCCATGCTCCATAACTCATGTCGAGATCATGTGCTGCAGCTCTCTTTTTAACCCACCTGTATAGACCGTGAAGACTAAGAATATACTGTAGGTTGAGGTCCATTCATCCATCAGTCTTTATGGTTTATGATTAGGGTTCCTCTGCTCTGCAGATTTCAACCAGAGCAAAGTGAAAAGCAGTTGATAGTTACTCTGGATAAATGGGATAAGAAATTATAAATTCCCTTGAAAACCCCGCCTTTCTTTTTCCAAATTGAACCTAAAACTAACCTTGACAATAATAATCCCTCATTTTCTCCATGTGAAGGAAAAACTATCCCTCTAACAAATAATACTATAACCGTCTAATTTCCACATTTCCACCTGATGTTATTAACAATGGCTACTGGCATAGGAATTCACTCACTCAAAATTTCAAACTAAATTGAATTTGATAAAAATGAAATTTGAGGTTCTAATAAATGATTCATACCTCTCATCTGCATAAGAAATTAAGCCAATAACATGTTAATTCCACATCGCTCTGATCCTCTCCAATCCATGTAGTCCAAGACTCCAACCAACACATAAAGGAAGGTAGTATTTGTGCGTCAAGCTTCTGTTACATCTCTGGTAAGTTTAAATTTGGGCATTAAAAAATTGTCCAATTTCAAAACCCCCCAAACCACCCATAGGCCTCCAAGAGACCACTGCGTCCATTGAAATTTCTCCACCATATCTTATGTCTTCGCTGCTTTGCAACCCCTCCATGGTTTGCGATGGAACATACATCAATTGTTTCTCTACTGTAAAATCAATGGAGAAGCAGCTTGAATATTCTCCTTAGTCTGGATGTGCCAATATATATCAATTTGAGCAGCTCAGCCAAAGAAATGCTTTGAACTTTGAAGTTCAATGCAAAACGGGTGCATTCAATATCATTAAATTTTACATCTACCAACTGACCTTTTAGGTGTTGTAGAAGTCAACCACCTGCCACCATTCATTACTGATCACAGAAAAAAATACTGAGTCACTGACATTTTAGGTGTTGTAGAAGTCAACCACCTGCCACCATTCATTACTGATCAGAGAAAAAAATTGAGTCAGAAACGAGACCAGTTCATGATAAACTGAAAGCCGTTTTTGGGGAAACCGTCCTGAGCAGGCCTGGAATTTCAAATCTTCTTTGCCTGTCAAATTTATTTTGATGACGGTTTGATGTTTTCAGTGCTTATCATTTTACGTTTTAAGCAAATACATAGAGTGTCAAACATGTAAATTTAATTATTTTTTCATAATTATTTTCTAAATTTTAAAATACATAACCCTCCTTTTAGGAAAGAATAAGTATAGAAAAATTACAATTCGGCCGGCTAAGATATAAATTTTTCTAAAAGAGTAGTAGCTATATATGTTAGAATCTCATATATCTACTTTCTATTTTTCAGTCCCCTACATGTAAAGAGGTCTTGGAATTCTCAATTTCACCTTTATATGAATGGTGCTTTTATATTTCATCTTTATGTAATAAATTTCAGTTTATACACTATATGTTATTGTTAAAGAATAATTCAATATTATATTGTGTTGAATAGATATATGCACAATTTTCTTTTTTTCACTTTTAGAATATAAAAGAAGTAAACTAGCTGAAATTAAGAAAATGTCTCATTGCCGAAACAATTTAGCATGCTTTCCTATTAAGTTCACGCATCAAATATTAAATATTCACCAGAATCCTAAATCAATAGACAAAAAAATCAAAAAAATAAAAAAATATAGAAAATATCTAACAAAGTTTAGCATGCTTTGAAAATCACAAACCTGACATAAAATGCCACATTGTTTTTCTTCTCAAATACATTTGACAATTGGCACTCTAGCTTTCCAATAACCTGGTTAAAACCAACCAAATATACAAAATAATGAATTAAGGAATGATTCTATAGAAGCAAAATCTTCTAGATGCAATATTAAATATTTGTAACCAATTTAGAAACTATGGGCTATTAACTTGCATTTATGTCCAATGGAACTTTTAGACAAAGCTTTAACTAGAACTTGTAAACCATTTTGAGGATTTTGAATATCAGAATTCAAAATCACACCTAAAACTTAAATTACAATGGAACACCACCTAAAACTTAAATTACAATGGAACACCAATAAAAGCTAAATTATGAAATACAATTTTAAAAGCAAATCAATATTATAATAAAATTAAATTAAAAAATACAATTTTGATTTTAAAACAATTAAAAAAATACATGCTAATCATGCTGGCCATTACCACAAAAATTCCAGGAAAAAAGAAGGACCATCCCCACTCACCACTCATATTGTGAAACAGCCACACCCAATTGTAAAACAACTATAGCAATCACAGAGCCATAGATTTTAGTAATTATGACGGGTAAGTATATTGGATGGACGTAGATTTGACGGGTTTTAATTCTGCATGCCTGTCAACCTTGACGTGTAAATTCTAAAATGAAGTGTCAAATACATTCTACAAGGGTAAATACATCCTACAGCCCGTCAATTTCCAGGCCCGTCAATTTCCAGGCTTGGTCCTGAGAAACAATTTTTCAACTTTAGAAATGGTATTGATAGTAGAAAACTGACATGTCTTTGTTTTTATCTCATTTTTCGTTTTTTGTAAAGATTTGTTTATCCATGTACAATGAGTGAGAAACTTAGGAAACACACAAAAGGTGGAACTTAGAATCCTTTCCATAGGTTAATGTCAGGCCACATATAATGCAACATACAAAAATTTCAAGGTAAACATGTTGCATCCATGGTGTAATTGAAATTATGACAGTATTCCAAAGGACTTTAGATAAAAGGCCAGATAAATATAATATGCCCTTTGTAGAGGCAATTCATTAAAAAAACACATGGCAATTGATATTGTACTATGATGTTCTCTTTTTCCTTTGTCAAAAAAGGTTTAATAACATTGTTTTTCCAAGATATGGACTATTTTGGTATCCTCAACTATTATTGAAAGTGAAGTGGAGTTGTCTATATTATTCCTCAACTATTATTGCAAGTGAAGTGGAGTTGTCTATATTATTCCTCAACTATATTAAGCAAATATTTGAGTGAAGTGGGGTTGTCTATGTATTTCCATGATGCATGATGCACTTTGATGATAATTTGATAAAACAAATTTGTTTTGTTTTGCTTCATTCATAATTGAAAGCATTTAGTTTTCTAATATAAGTAATTCATTTTATTTTAATTTTATAAAAATAGACTAATGTAAAATTATATTATTTGACATGGTAATTTGAATATATAAAAATTCTTGGTGAAAACTATTTTTAGCACACAAGTTTTACTAATATAAAGTTAGTGATGTGATACATTTTGCCATTCAAATTGACAACCATAGGGTTCAATTTAATATATCATGTTTTTGTAGAGGAGGGTCAAAATTTGTACCAACCACTTTGTGGTTCCTTCTTTCTTCTTTGGGGCCATTCACTTTCCCTTGGTTTTAAATGTATAAGAAGAAACCACTTTCAACTTCAAACTTGTTTATAAGCTTTTTTTCCCATGAGTAATTTAAGTAATTGTTTCAACCAATGACTAAGACTACGAGAATAATAAAATGTAATCATTTTCAAAAAAATGTGAATTGATACCTGAAAATATTTTAGCAACTAGACCTATAAATTGTAACTTGGAAGTATTGGAAGTGTCCAAAGTGAGATTGGGAGCCTCCCACAACAAAACCTTGTTCCCATGCCTTTGTCTAGTCATAAATGTTAACAATTAATACTTAAAAAACATTTTAAAGTTTTTGCTTTTACATAATTAATAGAATAAAACATTTTAAAGGGAAATATGTAATTTCTTATTAATTTTATTTATATTTTAAATTTTTTATTTTCATCTTTAATAAAACTATTTGATGTTAAAAATTTAACAAACTTATAAGTAATATAAAAGAGTTAAATTAAATGTGAATAATAATTTAAATCAATATTATTTTCATACTTATTAATTCTATTATTTTAAAAACATATAAAATTCCATATTTAATACTAATGTTCCATATCTTAAGATTAGATATATAAAAGATCATAGTGTGATCATAAATTCTTTCCTTCAATATCGTCATAATAAATATACCCATCTCTTCACATAAACATGTAAAGGTTTAACGGAAACTAACCAAAAGTAAAACAAGGGAGGGGCATCGTGCCTTTTAGGGCTTCTACAGTGGATTAGTAAAGACGTCAACCAAGTTCTTTCGATGACTTGTATTTTAGTGGTGAGGTGTATTGCTACAAAGCATGTTGGTAGGGTGTGTGATAATTGGCACTCAAATCGCCCCTTGTTGGCGACGAAAATTTTTCGGCGAAGCACAATTCCATCCTTTCTCGTTATTTTTTTGGAATTTCGACGATTTGGGTCGTCTTAAAATGGGCCAAAACCGCTAGGGGCACAGTTCCATGGCATAGTTCCGCAGTAAATGGGGTGGAACTACGATTCCGCTAGTTTTTACAACCAGATCTAGGGAACAAATCGTCGGAAAAGAGAGGCAATTTGAGTGCCAATTATCACACACTTGTTGGTAGCTTTCTACATCTAATATAAGGCGAACAATAACCAACCTGCAGTAGTATAATAAATGTTGTATAGGATCTGATGTATATATCCCAATCTATAAAGCATTAGTTCCAACCAGACCTCCATTGATGTGGGAGTATAGGTTTGCTTGACATAAATAGTGTTTGATGGGTAATCTTGCTTCTTTCTAGACGTGATAAGGTCAAACTGGTGGTCAGGGCTAACCTTAAGTTGTAAGATATCCCTTGTTACTTGGGTGTGACATTGGTTGGGAGGTTTTCTGGGAAGTTGGTATGCCTAGCTTCTTTGTGCGGTTGGATGGATGAAAAGTGGGGATCCATGCAAGGGTATACCTCATCTTTCCATATCCTTTACATAGGAATAAAATTTTCAATGTTCGGTGGTCATGGGGGCCTTTTGGTCTAGTTCTGCAAGAGTTGGGGGTGTATTTTGATACAAGATCTGAACCTGTAAATGTGCATCACTTATGGGCCATCTTACCAAGGTTACCATTGGTTTTTTTTGGAGAAATGAGGCATTTGATTCTATAGCCAAGAAAATTGCCAAATTCATAAGGCGAGAAGAAGGTTGGGATACAAACCTAAATAGTACTTGGGCCCACATTCTAGTAAAGGTATACTATTATGTATCTAAATAATAAAAATATTAGTTAAATCACAAATAGAATTAAATAATAAAAATATTAGTTAAATCACAAACAAGATTAATTAATTAATTTGATTATTAATTTCTATAGGGTACATAGTTCCATTGAAACGATACCCAATTGACCTTTTATGTAAAAGGTACCATCATATATTTATCAATTATTCAGTATGTGGGTTTATTTAGAAATTTGTGAGTTTTTCGAAGTATAATCAATCCATTTGATATCAGAGCACGGTTTTGGCTCCTCTTGGCTTACACATACGCTACACATCTCCCATTCTCCCACTCATATCTTTGCTCACATGCCTATTTCCTTCCACTACACTCTTCACTCCCCAAATCCCCCTCTCTTCCCTCCACGCTCCTCCTTGACCTCATCTTCTTTCCTTCATCATCAAACCCTCTCATCTTCCCACTCTCACTCCCTCCTTCACCTGCAACTCTCCACGTTTCCATTCTTGACGCCCCATATCCAACCTCCACTCCTCTACCTTACATATCACGCCTCCACCTCACGTCCTCTCCTCTCACTGTCCTAAATCATCTGCTCCACAAATATTCTACACGCAGTCTCTCATCACTCCCTCCTTCATTCTCCATCTCCACACACCCCTCTCTTCCCATCACGCACCTGCATTTTTTACTCCCCTTCCCCCAGCCTGCACACTCGCATTCACCTCCATGGAGGACATTGTTGCCTCTCCAACCAGTCCCACCCTACACTCCTACGTGCTTCTCCCCAGTCATCTGCCCACACCCTTCCCACATCCTCCACGCCTCTCTCTCTCGAATACATCTTGTTCCATCCTCGATCCACACCACGCTTCCCCATTCTGTTATACTCCTGCGAAGTCCTCCATTCCTTGGACCTTCCCCACACCTTCCTCCTCCCATCCACCACACCCTTCTCCTCCATCCATCTCCCATCTCCTCCTTCCATCATCACTGTTCCAACTCATTACGTACTCCCTCCAACCCTCTCGTCTCTTCCATCCCCAATCCTCCTTTCACCACGCTCATCCGGCTCCCATGCTCACAAGCGCCTCCCAACTCCTGCTTGTACTCTTAATACCCCACCTACTCCACAAAACCCTAATTCCACTCCTCCGCTCCATTAAACCATAAATACAATTTTATTATTATAAAAATTCCATTATTTAAAAAAAAACTATTAATATTAAATATTATTAATAATAACCATATTATTAATAATAATATTAATATTGTTATTAAACATAATAATTATTAATTATTATATTTAAATCTTTTTACTTGACAAGCAAAATTTCAACATGCACTAGATATATCCATACACAGGAATGTCTTCAAGACATGACAGTTTGGTTGAAGAAATGAGGAAAATTAAAGAAGAAATAATGAGAAATATTTCAAAAACTATAATGCCACTCGCGAAATATGTCTGAGCAACTATGTAAAGAAGAAAATAAAAAGGAAAGTGATAGCAATGAAGGTCATCAAAATAGAACGATTCTACCCTATAGAGAAGAACAAGTTCATTAATTATCACAAGCAAAAAAGAGTGAAAGAGATTATTGTTGTGATAAGGAGCCTGAAATTGCAATTGTTGAGAGCTCCAAGGTTTATATCGATGTTGCATACTCATTCAACTATGACAAAGGTACAATAGACCATTATGTCAACAATGATGAGAGTAAAGATATCAATCCAGATAATAAGCAATACAAAGATATAGAATACCAAGATTGTGATGAGAATCAAGCCAATATTACTAACAACAACGAGGATCAATGCATCGACAAGAATGTCACAATAATAGATGCACAAAGAACATTTATCACCCCAGAGATCACTATAAAGAACATCAATGAGAACACCTATAAGGTTAATCCGCTACAAGATAAGATTGATGCTCATGTGAACATTATAAGTACAAGGATTCCCTTGAAAGGAATTGACATAGATTGTGTTGGGAATGACATCACAAAAATAGTTTCTAGTGTCATGTCTATCAAGTCTTTTCAGTTAGAGACAAAAGAAGTTAAAAGCAACAACCCCGCAAGCAACAAAACTGTCAACCAAACTTCACCAAGTATTCCAAAACAAAAAAAAACAAGATGAAACAATGCATGTAATCAACCTGACATGTCTCAAGTCATCAATTCAACACAGAGCCAGAATAAAAGACAACATTACCTCTGAGGACATAGCTTTCCTTAAGGGGAAGACAATATTATATACCTAAATAGTAAAAATATTAGTCAAATCACAAATAAAATTAATTAATTAATTTGATTATTAATTTCTATATGGTACATCGTTCCATTGAAATGATACCCAATTGACCTATAAAAGGTCAATGATTGTAAATGTAAAAAGCACCATCGTATATTTATCAATTATTCAACATGTGGGTTTAGTCAGAAATTTGTGGGTTTTTCGAAGTTTAATCAATCCATCTTATATTACATATCTGAATATTCAAGAATAAATATTTTAAATATTTAATGTAATATTAAATTAGTTAATCTTAGGCTCGTGCCATTCCATTGAAACGGTGTGTTTAGACCTATAAAAAGTATTTTCTCTTATTGTAAAATTCATGTATTGTTCATTATTTATCAAATTTATCAAACATGTGGGTTTACAAGAAATTGTGAGTGTTATCGAATCAATTGTGGGTTTCAGAAGTTAATCTCTCTACAAGTTTATATCAGAGCCGCGTTACACTCCATCCGTCGACTAAACTCTTCACTCCACTCCACGCCACCACCTCTTCAAACCTCTGCGTTCCGCTCCACTCCGTTGACTTCACTCTTCACTCCACTCCACTCCACACCACGACCACTCGACTGTACTCTTCACTCCACCACCACCAACTCTTCCACCTCACCACCGTGCGTCCAGCCCCTGCTCTCCTTCCTTTCCACGTCTCTTCGATGCTGTGTCCATTCTACAACACGTCCTCCACTCCCGTCCGGTTCCGCCTGCTAACCACCCCGCTTCCCTTGCTTCCATCTGTCCAGGCCCTGCGCCTCTCGCCCTTCCTTCCACCCTCCTAATCTACGCCGCCAACTCGTCGCACCTTCCCTGCCCCACCCACCTACCGTCGCCCCTTCCTTGCCATCACCGCAACCCTTCACTATGTTGTGTCCCTCCCTCTGCCCCAGCTCTCCCGCCCTTGATCCGTGTGCGTTGCTTCACCATTCGCTCCAGCCAACCTGCACACACATACAAGACTCAAATTTATAAATATTACTTATTATAGTAATATTATTATTATATATATTGATTTTTATCTTTATATATCAAAATTCCTCCCTACACAAGAAATATGTCAAAAATGAAGGAAATTAAGGAACGAATGGAGAATTTGGAGCAAAACCAAGTCTGAGATTCTAAAAATATCGAAGGTTTACACTCAAGGATCGACCAAATCGAAGTAGAGCTACACAAAGGCAAAGAAGAATTATCAAACACCGTAAAAAATGAAGTCAATGAAACTATATCATGGGAGATGGAGGGAGTAAGAAGAGAGATAGCATTAGGGTTCAAAACCGGATTAAGAAAAATCATGTAGTATTTAGATGAAAGAGACACCACAAAATCTGGCAATGTGTCAAGGAGAGACCAACCATCCTCAAGTTCAAAAAATACAAACCATAATAAGACAATTCCTCCCAAAGGGGAAACCCCACATGAAGAGACTCACCAGGATCCTTCTCCAAATCCTAAAGAACCACTCTCTCCTCCAAGGCCGCCAATAGGTGGATATCAAATGAAGCCCAACAAAACAAAACAAAGCGTGGCGTGGATCAACAAGGCAGAAGAATTTTTCTCCATACATAATATCATATCCGACGAAGAAATGATAAAATATGCCTCGATGCAACTATAAGGGTGGGCATACAACTGGTATATGTGGTGGAAAGTTACAACACGGAAAACTAAGCTCAACTGGAACACGTTCAAAAATGACTTTTTTAATAGGTTTGAATATTTAAAGGAAAAATACTTCTTCATAAAGATCACTAGATTGCAGCAGAAAGGTGACGTCAATGAATACACCGACGAACTGGAAGCCCTAGCGACACGTGTGTCGGAACTCATAGATGGTCAACTTTTACAAACTTATGTGTATGGACTAAAACACTATATTAGGGATGAACTAGAACTACTAAATGTCTCAACCCTGGACAAGGCCAGACGCAAGGCAAAAATCATTGAGGAAAAATTCAAAAAGACTTGGCACAGAAACCATGATAAAGATCGAAATTTTGTCCAAAATACCAAAACCGACATAAAATACTGGCCACCATATTTAAGAAGTGATAACAAACCCAATTTAGAAGCCCAACGAATGAAAGAGGGAAAGTGTAAGTATTGCAGAGAGAAGTGGGACCCAAGACATAGATGCTTGAAAAAAGAGACCACCAAGAACCTATATCAATGTGAAGTAGAAGAGGAAGGAAAATCAGATAGTGATGAATTTGACATAGAAGAACGAAGTGACCTCCAAAATCCTCTATCGGAAACAAAATATGAAGACACACCAAGGATATCAATTGCGGCCATAACGAGAATACACCAACCCAAAACATTAAAACTTAAGGGACATATCAAGAATAACAATGTTGTTGTCCTAGTGGACACAGGAAGTACCCATAATTTCATCGATGCAAGTGTTGCAAAAAGGATTAACCTTTTCATATACCCAATTCCTAACATGAAGGTAATTGTTGCAGACAGAAAGAAGATCAAAAAAGTGGGAAAATGCCACAAAATTAAGCTGGAATCAAAAAATTATAATCTAGAATAATAATTTTATGCAGCACCCCTAGGAGGAGTTGATGCAACATTATGAATTCAGTGGCTACAAACACTAGGTACCTACTCATCCAACCACCAAGAACAATTTATAAAGTTCAAGTGGCAAGGAGAAAAATACAAGTTGCATGGGTTCCAACCCCCTTGCACACAAGTTGTGTCATCCCAGAAAATGGAGAAGCTAATTCAGAAGGGAGCACCAGCATATGTCGTACAATGCCAAGAGATGGAATTATTAACTTCAGAAATGGTTAAACTAGGTCAACCAAATATCCAAAAATTAATCCAAAAATACAAAAAAGTATTTGAAGATCTCCCCATGGAGTTACCACCAGAAATGAAGATCGAGCATGTCATCGAAATCAAGTCTGGATCAAGCCCTGTCAATGTTAATCCCTATAGGCATCCACACCATCATAAGGTAGAGATTGAAATATTCATCCATGATTTTCTAAAGTGTGGAGTGATTACAGAAAGTCGAAGTCCTTATGCTGCACCAGTAGTACTGGTACGAAAGAAGGATGGGTCCTCTAGGCTATGCATTGACTACAGAGGACTAAACAAGATAGCCATTAAAGACAAATTCCCCATTCCCTTCATTGATGAAATGTTGGATGAAATTCATGGCGCAAGGTATTTTTCGAAACTAGACTTAAGGTCAGTATATTATCAAATCAGGGTAAGGCTAGAAGATGCGGCGAAAACAACTTTCTGAACCCATGAAGGACATTATGATTTTAAGGTAATGCCTTTTGGGTTAACTAGCCCTCCAACAACATTTCAAGCAACCATGAATAACTTATTTCATCCATTCCTAAGGAAGTTTGTACTAGTTTTCTTCGTTGACATCCTCATATACAGTAAGACATGGAAGGAACATCTCACACATCTGGAACATGTACTTTCTATTTTAAAGGTGATTCAGTTCTATGCCAAGGTTTCCAAATGCACGTTCAGTAAGGAAGAAGTGAACTATCTTGGTCATGTAATATCTAAGGAAGGATTCAAGGTGGACCCAGAAAAAAATCAAATCAATCACAGAGTGGCCCAAACCCACTAACTTCTCAAAGTTAAGGGGATTCCCTGAGCTAACCGAATATTACAGAAGATTCATCTGAAGTTATGCGCACATAACTGCTCCCTTATCCAACCTTCTAAATAAGAATGCATTCCAGTGTAGCGAGTAAGCGGATAAGTGTTTTGAAGCATTGAAAAGAATTATGTCCTCCACACCTGTACTAGCTACCCCAGACTTCTCCAAATTTGTAATAGAATGTGACACTTCAGGTTATGTTTTGGGAGTAGTACTGATGAAAGATGAGCACTTGATAGCCTTTGAGAGTAGGAAATTAAATAAGTGAGAACAATTGAAGTCTACATACGATAAGGAAATGTTGGCCATTATGCATGCATTAGAAAAATGGAGATAATACCTCCTAGGAAGCAAATTCATGATCCACACAGACCACAATAGTCTTCAATACCTACTTCAATATAAAACATTGTCCATAGAACAACAGAAATGGATAGAAAAAATTGCTACTTTTGACATGTAAATAATACACAAAAAGGGGATTCAGGAAAATGTAGTCATAGATGCACTCTCCAGAAAAGATGAAGATATGACCTCTTACTCCATTTCAGTTGTAATTCTAGAATGGCTAGATGAAATATGAATCGAATACTCCAAGGACCCAGAAACAAGCACTATAATTAACAATCCTAATCAGGACTCCAAGTTTGAATGGAAAAACAATATCCTTTGGTATAAAGGGAGGATTTATTTAAACTCAAACTCTAAATTCAAGGCTAAAGTAATGAAGGAATCCCATGATTCACCTGCGACGGGACATGTGGGATTCTTCAAATCTTACTATAATGCAAGAAGGTCATTTTTCTGGAAGGGAATGCAGAAACATATCCAAAAATATGTGATTGAATGTGACAAATGCAAACAGAACAAAAGCGAAAATGTTTTAATGCCAGGATTACTTCACCCTCTACACGTTCCAAAACAGAAATGGGAAGAGATATCCATGGATTTCATTAAAGGGTTACCCGTGTTAGAAGGAATTTTATTTTTTTTGTAGTGGTTGATCGATTAACCAAATTCGTACACTTCATGGGAATGAGGAAGGAAAACACAACAAAGCAAATTGCAGAAGTATTATGTAAGAACATATACAAGTTACATGGATTTCCAAAAGTCATCATTAGTGACAAGGATGCAAAATTTAATGGGAAATTTTGGAGGGAATATTTCAAACAAGTGGGGACATCACTTAACATGAGTTCATCTTATCATCCCCAAACCGATGGGCCAGACTGAATTTTTAATAAAATGTTTGGAGTCCTATCTACATTGTTTTGTGACAGACAAGCAAAATAATTGGTCTCAATGGCTACACTTAGCAAAATGGTGGTATAATTCAACATACCATACCTCCGCAAAAATGACTCCCTTCCAATATTTATATGGGTATGAACCTTCCAATTGGAAGAAGTTGGTTCTAAACGACACTAATAGTCTAGAAGCAAGGAATCAACTAGAGGAAACTCAAAAACCAATTGAATTACTCAAGGATAACTTAATCACTGCACAAAACCATATGAAGCAACAAGTAGATCAATGCAAAACAGGGAGAGAATTTGAAGTAGGAGACTGGGTTTTCATAAGACTCCAACCTACAAACAATTATCTCTTAAACAAGGAGGAAAAAACAAGTTGGCCCCAAAATTTTATGGACCATACCAAATCACCAAGAAGATTAGTCAAGTCACATATGAACTACACTTACCTGATAAAATTCATATCCACAATGTCTTCCATGTATCATGTCTCAAAAAAATGTTGGGGCAACATCAAATGGCGCAAATAGTACTTCCTATGTTAGATGACGAAGGAAGGGTCATTTTGGAAACAAAGGAGATCATTGCAATCGTAGAAAGGAGACTTCGTTCTCGAACACTCAAGGAATATCTCATTAGGTGGAAATTTTTTCCAGATGAAGACGCATCATGGGAAACAAAACAATTTTGTCAACAATATCCATCTTTACCCGTGCTTTGAGGACAAAGCATTCTAAAAGGCGGCGAAAATGTTACATATCTAAATATTTAACAATAAATATTTTAAATATTAAATGTAATATTAAATTAGTTAATCTTAGGGTCATGCCATTCCATTGAAACGATGTGTTTAGACCTATAAAAGGTATTTTATCTTATTGTAAAATTCATCTATTATTCATTATTTATCAAACATGTGGGTTTTCAAAAAATTGTGGGCATTATTGAACTAATTGTGGGTTTCAGAAGTTTATATTGCTACAAGAAATGGATTGATTAAACTTCAAAATGCCCACAATTTTTTTAATAAACCCACATATTGAATAATTGATAAATATACGATGGTGCTTTTTACATTTACAATCATTGACCTTTTATAGGTCAATTTGGTATCATTTCAATGGAGCGATGTACCCTATAGAAATTAATAATCAAATTAATTAATTAATTAATCCTATTTGTGATTTAACTATTTAGGTACATAACATTTCCTTCCCCTTAAGGAAAGCTATGTCCTCAAAGATGATGTTGTCTTTTATTCTGGCTCTGTGTCGAACTGATGACTTGAGACATGTAAGGTTGATTACATGTATTGTTTCATCTTGTTTCTTTTGTTTTGGAATCCACATTAAGCATGTACTTGGTGAAGTTTCGTTGACACTTTTGTTTCTTGCGTGGTTGTTGCTTTTAACTTCTTTTTTCGCTAACTAAAAATACTTGATAGACATGACAATAGAAACTATTTTTGTGATGTCATTCCCAACACAATCTATGTCAGTTCCTTTGAAGGGAATCCTTGTACTTATAATGTTCACATGAGCATAAACCTTATCTTGTATCTTATTAACCTTATAGGTGTTCTAATTGATGTTCTTTGTAGTGATCTGTGGGGTGACAAATGCTCTTTGTGCATCTATTATTGTGATAGGTGTTCTCATTGATGTTCTTTGTAGTGATCTGTGGGGTGACAAATGCTCTTTGTGCATCTATTATTGTGACATTCTTGTCGATGAATTGATCCTCATTGTTGTCAGTAATACTGGCTTGATTCTCATCACAATCTTGGTATTATATATATTTGTCTTGCTTATTATACTGATTGATATATTTACTCTCATCATTGTTGAGATAATGGCCTATTGTACCTTTGTCATCATTGAATGAGTATGAAACATCGATATAAACCTTGGAGTTCTCAACAGTTGCAATTTCAAGCTCCTTATCGCAACAATAATCGCTTTCACTCTTTTTTGCTTGTGATAATTCATGAAGTTGTTCTTCTCTATATGGTAGAATCGTTCTATTTTGATGACCTTCATTGCTCTCACTTTCTTTTTTATTTTCTTATTTACATGGTTGTTCGGACATATTTCGCACGTGGCATCCTTTTATTATTTCGTCTATAGTTTTTGAAATATTCCCCATTATTTCTTCTTTAATTTTCCTCATTTCTTCAACCAAACTGTCATGTCTTGAAGACATTCCTGTGTATGGATAGATCTATTCCTCGTTGAAATTTTGCTTATCCAAGTAAAAATATTTAAATATAATAATTAATTATTATTATATTTAAGAACAATATTAATTTTATTATTATTAATATTTAATATTAATAGTTTTTTTTAATAATGGAATTTTTATAATAATAAAATTGTATTTATGGTTTAATGGAGCGGAGGAGGAGTAGAATTAGGGTTTCACAGAGTAGGTGGGGTAATGAGAGTATGAGCAGGAGTTGTGAAGTGCTTGTGAGGAGGTGGGTTGGATGAGCATGGCGAATGGAGGACTAGAGATGGAAGAGACGAGAGAGTTGGAGGGAGTACGTAATGAGTTGGAACAACTCCGATGGAAGGAGGAGACATGAGATGGATAGAGGAGAAGGGCATGGCGGATGGGAGGATGAAGGTGTGGGGATGGTCCAAGGAATGGAGGACTTCGCAGGAGTATAGCAGAATGGGGAAGCGTAGTGCGGATCGAGCGTGGACCAGGATGTATTGGAGAGAGAGGCGTGGGGGACGTGGGAAGGGTGCAGGCAGATGACTGGGGAGTAGTGCGCATGAGTGTAGGGAGGGATTGGTTGGAGAGGCAATGATGGACTTCATGGAGGTGAATGTGAGTGTGCATCCTGGGGGCACACGAGTAAGGAGTGTAGGTGCGTGATGGGAAGAGAGGGGTGTGTGGAGATGGAGAATGCAACGAAAGGAAAGAGACATGTGAGCAAAGATATGAGTGGGAGAATGGGATATGTGTAGAAGATGTGTAAGTCGAGAGGAGCCAAAACCGTGCTCTGATACCAAATGGATTGATTAAACTTCGAAAAACCGACAAACTTCTGAATAAACCCACATATGGAATAATTGATAAATATACGATTGTGCTTTTTACATTTACAATCATTGACGTTTTATAGGTAAATTGGGTATATTTCAATGGAAAGATGTACCTTATAGAAATTAATAATCAAATTAATTAATTAATGCTATTTGTGATTTAACTAATATTTTTACTATGTAGGTACATAAGAGTGGGGGCCAATTGGTCACGGGGGCCTTCTGGTCTAGTTCTGCAAGAGTTGGGGGTGTATTTTGATCCAAGGCGTGAACCTGTAAATGTGCATCACCTATGGGCCATATTACCAGGGTTACCATTGGTTTTTTGGATAAAGGAGGCATTTGAGTCTATAGCCAATAAAATATGCAAATTCATAAGGCTAGAAGAAGGTTGGGATACAAACCCGAATAGTACTTGGGATGACATTCTAGAATAGGTATACCTTAGGGAAGTACTGTTGAAAGGAATAGAACTAGTCTCCTCTGGGATTACATGGGTCGAAATCATAGACTCAATGTAATGACTGGGGAGCAGCGCACATGAGTGTAGGGCGGGATTGGTTGGATAGGAAACGATGTCCCACGTTGAGGTGAATGCGAGTGTGCAGCCTAGGGACATGCGAGTAAGGAGTGCAGGTGCGTGATGGGAAGAGAGGGACGTGTGGAGATGGAGAATATAGAGGAAGGAAAGAGGCATGTGAGCAAAGATATGAGTGGGAGAATGGGAGATGTGCAACAGATGTGTAATTCGAGAGGAGCCAAAACCGTGCTCTGATACCAAATGGATTGATTAAACTTTGAAAAACAGACAAATTTATGAATAAACCCACATATTGAATAATTGATAAATATACAATGGTGCTTTTTACATTTACAATCATTGACCTTTTATAGGTCAATTGGGTATCATTTCAATGGAACGATGTACCCTATAGAAATTAATAATCAAATTAATTAATTAATTCTATTTGTGATTTAGATAATATTTTTACTATTTAGGTACATAAGAGTGGGGGCCAATTGGTCATGGAGGCCTTCTAGTCTAGTTCTGCAAGAGTTGGGGGTGTATTTTGTTCCAAGGCGTTAACCTGTAAATGTGCATCACCTATGGGCCATCTTACCAGGGTTACCATTGGTTTTTTGGAGAAATGAGGCATTTGATTCTATAGCCAAGAAAATTGGCAAATTCATAAGGCTAGAAGAAGTTTGGGATACAAACCGGAATAGTACTTGGGACCACAATCTAGTAGAGGTATACTATTATGTATCTAAATAGTAAAAATATTAGTTAAATAAAAAATAAGATTAATTAATTAATTTGATTATTAATTTCTATAGGGTACATAGTTCCATTGAAATGATACCCAATTGACCTATAAAGAGTCAATGACTGTAAATGTAAAAAGTACCATCATATATTTATCAATTATTCAATATGTGGGTTTATTCATAAATTTGTGAGTTTTTCGAAGTTTAATCAATCCATTTGGTATCAAAGCACGGTTTTGGCTCCTCTCGGCTTACACATCCACCGTACATCTCCCATTCTCCCACTCATATCTTTTCTCACATGCCTCTTTCCTTCCACTGCACTCTTCACTCTTCACTCCCCAAATCCCCCTCTCTTCCCTCCATGCTCCTCCCTTACCTCATCTCCTTTCCTTCATCACCGAACCCTCTCATATTCCCACACTCACTCCCTCCTTCACCTGCAACTCTCCGTGTTTCCATTCTTGACGCCCCATATCCAACCTCCACTCCTCTACCTCACATATCATGCCTCCACCTCACGCACTCTCCTCTCACTGTCCTAACTCATCTGCTCCACAAATATTCTACACGCAGCCGCTCATAACTCCCAACTTCATTCTCCATCTCCACACACCCCTCTCTTACCATCACGCACCTGCACTCCTTACTCTCCTTCCGCTAGGCTGCACACTCGCATTCACCTCCATGCAGGCCATCATTGCCTCTCCAACTAGTCCCACCCTACACTCCTGTGTGCTTCTCCCCAGTCATCAAAATAGAACGATTCTACCCTATAGAGAAGAACAACTTCATTAATTATCACAAGCAAAAAAAGTGAAAGCTATTATTGTTGCGATAAGGAGCCTGAAATTGCAACTATTGAGAGCTCCCAGGTTTATATTGATGTTGCATACTCATTCAATGATGACAAATGTACAATAGACCATTATGTCAACAATGATGAGAGTAAAGATATCAATCAAGATAATAAGCAAGACAAAGATATAGAATACCAAGATTGTGATGAGAATCAAGCCACTATTACTGACAACAACGAGGATCAATGTATCGACAAGAATGTCACAATAATAGATACACAAAGAACATTTGTCACCCCAGATATCACTATAAAGAACATCAACGAGAACACCTATAAGGTTAATCAGATACATGATAAGATTGATTCTCATGTGAACATTATAAGTACAAGGATTCCATTCAAAGGAACCCACATAGATTGAGTTGGGAATGACATAAAAAAAATAGTTTCTATTGTCATGCCTATCAAGTATTTTTAGTTAGCGACAAAAGAAGCTAAAAGAAACAACCATGCAAGCAACAAAAGTGTCAACCAAGCTTCACCAAATACATACTTAATGTGGATTCCAAAACAAAAGAAACAAGATGAAACAATGCATGTAATCAACCTTACATGTCTCAAGTCATCAGTTCGACATAGAGACAAAATAAAAGACAACATCAGCTTTGAGGACAAAGCTTTCCTTAAGGGGAAGGCAATGTTATGTACCTAAATAGTAAAAATATTAGTTAAATCACAAATAGGATTAATTAATTAATTAATTAATTTGATTATTAATTTCTATAGGGTACATCGTTCCATTGAAACGATACCCAATTGACCTATAAAGGGTCAATGATTGTAAATGTAAAAAGCACCATCGTACATTTATCAATTATTCAATATGTGGGTTTATTCATAAATTTGTGGGTTTTTTTATGTTTAATCAATCCATAATATATTACATATATAAATATTTAAGAATAAATATTTTAAATATTAAATGTAATATTAAATTATTTAATCTTAGTTTCATGCCATTCCATTGAAACGGTGTGTTTAGACCTATAAAAGGTCTTTTCTCTTATTGTAAAAATAATCTATTATTCATTATTTATCAAACATGTGGGTTTACAAGAAATTGTGGGCGTTATCGAATTAATTGTGGGTTTCAGAAGTTTATATCACTACAAGTGGTATCAGAGCTGTGTTCCGCTCCATCCGTCAACTGCACTCTTCACTCCACTCCATGCCACCACCTCTTCAAACCTCCGCATTCCGCTCCACTCCGTCGACTGTACTCTTCACTCCACTCCATGCCACCACCACTCGACTGCACTCTTCACTCCACCACCACCACCTCTTCCACCTCACCACCGTGTGTCCAGACCCCACTCTCTTTCCTTTCCACATCTCCCCACTGTTGTGTCCATTCTATAGCACATATGTAATATCCTGATTTCGACCCCATTGCATTAAAATGTAAATGATGTAAATATGTTGGTGTGAATTCCCAGTGTGGAGCTCAAGGCCAAGGCCTGATTAGTGAATGGATAGACATGTATGATTTTTGGATTGTTTGGTTGTTTTTTATGCCGATTTAAAGTATATGTAAATACTATGTGCATAAATAATAAAATGGTCCAACAATGGTAGTGTAAGGAGCAACAAAGGGGCTATGATTCCACCAGAGGGGAAGAGGAAGGGAACTTATGGGAAACCCAATCCTATGTTGCCATGTGTCTACCTTAGAACTCACCCTAAATTTTGTCATGTGATGAGAATAAGCCAATTATCTCCTTTTTTTACCATTTTCCAATCATTTATTGCATATGTGAGGTTGATGGGAAAAGTCACTTCGTGTAGTTATTGAGCATGGGGATTGTGACAGCCATGTGAGCTGTCTTTTCAACCTCAGCTCATATCCTTGGATTCAACACTCTTTTTGTGCATTATTCCATTCCGTTGTCATTCTCTCTGGGCATGCTGCCACACTATGTAGAGTTACCATTGTTGTTCATGTCCATTGTTGGACTGTATGTTAAGCCCAGAAATTCGAATTAGAGGACAAGGATGCGTTTTTGGAAGGAAAACTCATTAGATGTACGTGAGCAGAGAGGTTGGAAAATCTAGGAACCTTACCCATAGAGTTTTGCTGCTCGTAGGTGCTTGAGAAGTCACCAACCAAGGATGGAAGGGCTGAGTGAGACCCCTGAAGAGCTCTATATGAGCATTTGACTCAGCACAAAGAGAAGAACGGGTTTTGGGATGACAGATAGAAGCCCGTAGGTGTTTCCTTCTCCCTAGTGGACTCATATCCCAGCTTAGGGGTGAACTTGGGAGCTGAAATAGTACAGGCTAGACAAGTTCTATGGTTGGGTGGAAAAGTGCTCTTACCCAGCTAGTTGCTTGGATCTACGTTGGATAAAGATAAGTGATCATATGCATTTGATTCTAAAACATTTTTATTTCATGCTTATGATGTTACGCTTGTGAAATTGAATGGTATGTGCATGTGGAAAGGTTTTTATCTCCATTATGCATGTTTTTCTTAAGCTTCTGCACACACTGTTTATTTTAAAAATTGCATTATGCATTGGGGCGATATTTTACAACCCAGTTTTTCCAACGTCCCCTCCCGATGGTCGGTTTGGGTGAGGAGGACGTTACACATCCTCCACTCCCCTCTGCTTCCTCCAGCTCACCTCCCTGATACCCTTGCTTCCATATGCCCCAGGCCCTGCACCTCCCACCCTTCCTTCCATCCTCCTGCTCTATGCCACCAACTCGCTGTGCGTTCCCTGGTCCACCTACCTACCACTGCACCTTCATAATCATATGCCATCTTACTGCCACTCTGCCTCCTGCGCAATTCTCCACGTTGCCATCATTGCAACCCTCCATGATGTGTTGTACCTCCCTCTGACCCCAGCTCTCTCGCCCGTGATCCACGTGCGTTGCTTCACCATTCACTCTAGCCAACCTACACACACATACAACACTCAAATTTATAAATATTTCTTTTATAATAATAATAATATTATTATTACTATATAATAATTTATTTTATTAAATTTTTCCAAAGTTAATATATATATATATATATATATATTACTTATTATAGTAATACAATTATTATATATATTGATTTTTATCTTTATATATCAAAATTCCTCCCTACATAAGAAATATGCCAAAAATTAAGGAAATTAAGGAACGAATGGAGACTTTGGAGCAAAACCAAGTCCGAGATTCTAAAAATCTTGAAGTTTTACACTCAAGGCTCGACCAAATCGAAGCAGAGCTACACAAAGGCAAAGAAGAATTATCAAAAACCGTAAAAAAGGAAGTCAACGAAGTTGTATCATGGGAGATGGAGGGAGTAAGAAGAGAGATATAATTAGGGTTCGAAACCGGATTAAGCAAAATCAAGTAGTATTTAGATGAAAGAGGCACCACAAAATCTGGCAATGTATCAGGGAAAGACCAACCATCCTCAATTTCAACAAATACAAACCATCATATGACAAATCCTCCCAAAGGGGAAACCCCACAAGAAGAGACCGACCACGATCCTTCTCCAAATCCTGAACAACCGCTCTCTCCTCCAAGGCCACCAATAGGTGGATATCAAATGAATCCAAAGTTAGAATTCTCAAAATTCGATGGCGAAACAAAACATGGCGTGGTGTGGATCAACAAGGCAGAAGAATTTTTCTCCATACACAATATCATATCCGATGAAGAAATGATAAAATATGCCTCGATGCAACTAGAAGGGTGAGCATACAACTGGTATATGTGGTGGAAAGTTACAACATGGAAAACTAATCTCAACTGGAACACGTTCAAAAATGACTTCTTTAAGAGGTTTGAATATTTAAAGAAAAAATACTTCTTCGCAAAGATCACAAGATTGCAACAGAAAGGTGACGTCGATGAATACACCGATGAATGAGAAGCCCTAGCGACACATGTGTCAGAACTCACAGATGGTCAACATCTACAAACTTATGTGTATGGATTGAAACCCTATATTAGGGATGAACTAGAACTACTAAATGTATCAACCCTGGACAAGACCAGACACAAGTCAAAAATAATTGAGGAAAAATTAAAAAAAAATTGGAACAAAAACCATGATAAAGATCGAAAGTTCATCCAAAATACCAAAACCGACACAAAATACCAAAACTGACACAAAATACCGGCCACCATATCTAAGAAGTGACAAAAAACCCAATTTAGAAGCCCAATGAATGAAAGAAGGAAAGTGTAAGTATTGCAGAGAGAAGTGGGACCCAAGACATAGATGTTTGAAAAAAGAGACCACCAAGAACCTATATCAATGTGAAGCAGAAGAGGAAGGAAAATCAGATAGTGATGAATCTGAGATAGAAGAACCAAGTGACCTCCAAAATCCTCTATCAGAAATAAAATATGAAGGCACACCAAGGATATCAAGTGCGTCCATAATGGGAATACACTAGCTCGAAACATTAAAACTTAAGGGACATATCAAGAATAACAATTTTGTTGTCCTAGTTGACACATGAAGTACCCATAATTTCATCAATGTAAGTGTCGTAAAAATGATTAAACTTTTCATATACCTAGTTCCTAACATGAAGGTAATGGTTGTAGACCGAAAGAAGATCGAAAAAGTGGGAAAATGCCACAAAATTAAGCTGCAATTACAAAATTATAACCTAGAATCAGAATTTTATGCAGTACCCCTAGGAGGAGTTGATGCAGTATTAGGAATTCAGTGGATACAAACACTATGTACCTAGTCATCCAACCACCAAGAACACTTTATAAAGTTCAAGTGGCAAGGAGAAAAATACAAGTTTCATGGGTTCCAACCCCGTTGCACACAAGTTGTGTCATCCCACAAAATGGAGAAGCTAATTTGGAAGGGAGCACCAGCATATGTCGTACAATGCCAATAGATGGAATTATTAACTTCAGAAATGGTTAAGCCAAGTGAACCAGAGATCCATAAATTAATCCAAAAATACAAAAAACGTGTTTGAATATCTCCCCATGGAGTTACCACTAGAAAGGAAGATCGAGCATGTCATTGAAATCAAGCCTGGATCAAGCCCTGTCAATGTTAAGCCCTATAGGTATCCACACCATCATCAGACAGAGATTGAAATATTAATCCACGATTTGATAAAGTGTGGAGTGATTACAGAAATTCAGAGTCCTTATGCTACACCAGTAGTACTGGTACGAAAGAAGGATGGGTCCTTTAGGCTATGCATCGACTATAGAGGACTAAACCAGATAACCATTAAAGACAAACTCCCCATAATTTCCCTTCATCGATGAAATGTTGGACGAACTTCATGGCGCAAGGTATTTTTCGAAACTAGACTTAAGGTCAGGATATTATCAAATTAGGGTGAGGCTAGAAGATGTATCGAAAACAACTTTCCGGACCCATGAAGGACATTATGAGTTCAAGGTAGTGCATTTTGGGTTAACTAACGCTCCATCAACATTTCAAGCAACCATGAATAACTTATTTCATCCATTCCTAAGGAAGTTTGTACTAGTTTTCTTCGCTGACATCCTCATATACAGTAAGACATGGAAGGAACATCTCACACATATGGAACATGTACTTTCTATTTTAAAGGTGATTCATTTCTACGCCAAGATGTCCAAATACACGTTCAGTAAGGAATAAGTGAACTATCTTGGTCATGTAATATCTAAGGAAGGATTCAAGCTGGACCCAGAAAAATTCAAATCAATCACAGAGTGGCCCAAACCCACTAACATCTACAAGTTAAGGGGATTCCTCGGGATAACCGAATATTATAGAAGATTCATCTAAAGTTATGTGCACATAATTGCTGCCTTATCCAACCTTCTAAAGAAGAATGCATTCCGGTGGAGTGAGGAAGCGGATAAGTGTTTTGAAGCATTGAAAAGAATTATGTCCTTCACACCTGTACTAGATACCCCATACTTCTCCAAACCCTTTGTAATAGAATGTGACGCTTCAGGTTATTGTTTGGGAGTAGTACTAATGCAATATGAGCACCCGATAGCCTTTGAGAGCAGGAAATTAAATAATCAAGAAAAATTGAAGTCTTCATACGATAAGGAAATGTTGGCCATTATGCATGCATTAGAAAAATGGCAACAATACCTCCTAGGAAGCAAATTCATGATCCGCACAGACCACAATAGTCTTCAATGCCTACAACATAAAACATTGTCCACATAACAAGATAAATGGATAGAAAAAATTGCTACTTTTGACATGGAAATAATACACAAAAAGGGGAAGGAAAATGTAGTCGCAGATGCACTATCCATAAAAGATGAAGATATGACCTCTTACTCCATTTCAGTCGTAATTCTGGAATGGCTAGATGTAATATGAAGCGAATACTCCAAGGACCTAGAAACAAGCACTATAATTAACAATCCCAATCAGGACTCCAAGTTTGAATGGAAAAACGATATCCTTTGGTATAAAGGGAGGATTTATTTAAACTCAAACTCTAAATTAAAGGCTAAAGTAATGAAGGAATCCCATGATTCACCAGCGATAGGATATGTGGGATTCTTCTAATCTTACTATAATGCAAGAAGGTCATTTTTTATGGAATGGAATGTAGAAAGATATCCAAAAATATGTGATAGAATGTGACAAATTCCAACGGAACAAAAGCAAAAATGTTTTAACGCCAGGATTACTTCACCCTCGACACATTCCAAAATAGAAATGGGAAGTGATATCTATGGATTTCATTAAAGGGTTACCCATGTCAGAAGGAAAAAACAGTTTTTTTTGTAGTGGTTGATCGATTAACCAAATTCACACACTTCATGGGAATGAAGAAGACATACACAGCAAAGCAAATTGTAGAAGTATTATGTAAGAACATATACAAGTTACATGGATTTCGAAAAGTAGTCGTTAGTGACAGGGATGCAAAATTTAATGCAAAATTTTGGAGGGAATTTTTCAGACAAGTGGGGACATCACTTAACATGAGTTCGGCTTATCATCCCCAAACAGATGGGCTAGACTGAATTTTTAAACAAATGTTTGGATGCCTATCTACAATTTTTTGTGATAGACAAGTAGAATAACTAGTCTCAATGGCTACGCTTAGCATAATGGTGGTATAATTCAACATACCATACCTCAGCAAAAATGACTCCCTTCCAAGATTTATATGGGTATGAACCTCCCAATTAGAAAGAGTTGGTTCTAAACGACACTAATGTTCCAGAAGAAAGGAAACAACTAGAGGAAAATAAAAAAATGATTGAATTACTCAAGGATAACTTAATCACTGCACAAAACTGTATGAAGCAACAAGTAGATCAATGCAGAACAGAGAGTATTCACTGCACAAAACCGTATGAAGCAACAAGTAGATCAATGCAGAACAGAGAGATAATTTGAAGTAGGAAACTGGGTGTTCATAAGACTCCAACCCTACAAAAAAATATCTCTTAAACAAGGAGGAAAAACAAATTTGGCCCCAAAATTTTATGGACCATACCATATCACCAAGAAGATCAATCAAGTCCCATATGAACTACACATACTTGATAAAAGTCATATCCACAATGTATTCCATGTATCATGTCTCAAAAAAATGTTGGGGCAACATCACATGGTGCAAACAATACTTCCTATGTTAGATGACGAAGGAAGGGTCATTTTGGAACCAGAGGTGATCATTGCAACCATAGAAAGAAGACTTTGTTCTCAAACACTCAAGGAATCTCTCATTAGGTGGAAAAAAATTCCAGATGAAGACTCATCATGGGAGACAGAACAATTTTGTCAACAATATCCGTCTTTACCCGTGCTTTGAGGAAAAAGCATTCTAAAAGACGGCGGAACTATTACATATCTAAATATTTAAGAATACATATTTCAAATATTAAATGTAATATTAAATTAGTTAATCTTAGGGTCATGCCATTCCACTGAAATGGTGTGTTTAGACCTATAAAAGGTATTTTCTCTAATATTGTAAAAATCATTTATTATTCATTATTTATCAAACATGTGGGCGTTATCAAATTAATTGTGGGTTTCAAAAGTTTATATTGCTACAAGAAATGGATTGATTAAACTTTGAAAAACCCACAAATTTTTTAATAAACCCACATATTGAAAAATTGATAAATATACGATGGTGCTTTTTACATTTACAATCATTGACCTTTTATAGGTCAATTGGGTACCATTTTAATGGATCGATGTACCCTATAGAAATTAATAATCAAATTGATTAATTAATCCTATTTGTGATTTAACTAATATTTTTACTATTTAGGTACATACAATTGCCTTCCCCTTAAGGAAATCTTTGTCCTCAAAGATGATGTTGTCTTTAAGTATGGCTCTGTGTCGAACTGATGACTTGAGACATGTAAGGTTGATTACATGCATTGTTTCATCTTGTTTATTTTGTTTTGGAAACCACATTAAGTATGTACTTAGTGAAGTTTCGTTGACAATTTTGTTGCTTGCGTGGTTGTTGCTTTTAACTTATTTTGTCGCTAACTGAAAATACTTGATAGACATGACAGTAGCAACTATTTTTGTGATGTCATTCCCAACACAATCTATGTCAATTCCTTTGAAGGGAATTGTTGTACTTATAATGTTCACATGAGCATCAATCTTACCTTTGTATATGACTAAACTTATAGGTGTTCTCATTTATGTTCCTTATAGTGATCTCTAGGGCGAAAATTTTTCTTTGTGCATCTATTATTGTGACATTCTTGTCGATGCATTGATCCTCATTGTTGTCAGTAATACTGGCTTGATTCTCATCACAATATTGGTATTCTATATATTTTTCTTGCTTATTATCTTGATTGATATCTTTACTCTCATCATTGTTGACATAATGGTCTACTGTACCTTTTTCGTCATTGAATGAGCATGAAACAACGATATAAACCTTGGAGCTCTCAACAGTTGTAATTTCAGGCTCCTTATCGTAACAATAATCTCTCACTCTTTTTTGCTTGTGATAATTCATGAAGTTGTTCTTCTCTATATGGTAGAATCGTTCTATTTTGATGACCTTCTTTGCTTTCACTTTCCTTTTTATTTTCTTCTTTACATGGTTGTTCGGACATATTTCATGCGTGGCATCCTTTTATTATTCCGTCTATAGTTTTTGAAATATTTCCCATTATTTCTTCTTTAATTTTCCTCATTTCTTCAACCAACCTGTCATGTATCGAAGATATTCGTGTGTATGGATAGATCTAGTCCACGTTGAAATTTTGCTTATTCAAGTAAAAAATTTAAATATAATAATTAATAAATATTATATTTAATAACAATATTAATATTATTATTAATAATATTTAATATTTATAGTTTTTTTTAAATAATGGAATTTGTATAATAATAAAATTGTATTTATGGTTTAATGGAGTGGAGGAGGAGTGGAATTAGGGTTCTGCGGATTAGGTGGGGTAATGAGAGTACGAGAAGGAGTTGGGAAGCGCTTGTGAGGAGGGGAGCCGGATGAGTGTGGCGAATGGAACGTAGTGAGTTGGAACAACGACGATGGAAGGAGGAGACAGGAGATGGATGGAGGAGAAGGGAGTGGCAGATGGGAGGAGGAAAGTGTGGGGAAGGTCCAAGGAATGGAGGACTTCCCTGGAGTATAGTACAATGGGGAAGCATGGTGCAGATCGAACGTGGACCAGGACGTATTGGATAGAGAGGCATTGAGGACGTGGGAAGGGTGCGGGAAGATGACTGGGAGCAGCGCGCATGAGTGTAATGCGGGATTGGTAGGATAGGAAATGATGTCCTGCATGGAGGTGCATGCGAGTGTGCAGCCTGGGGGAAGGCGAGTAAGGAGTGCAGGTGCATGATGGGAAGAGAGGGGTGTGTGGAGATGGAGAATGTAGCGGAAGGAAAGAGGCATGTGAGCAAAGATATGAGTGGGAGAATGGGAGATGTGCAGCGGATGTGTAATCCGAGAGGAGCCAAAACCGTGCTATGATACCAAATGGATTGATTAAACTTCGAAAAACAGACAAATTTATGAATAAAACCACATATTGAATAGTTGATAAATATACGATGGTGCTTTTTACATTTACAATCATTGACCTTTTATAGGTCAATTGGGTATCGTTTCAATGGATTGATGTACCTTATAGAAATTAATAATCAAATTAATTAATTAATGCTATTTGTGATTTAGATCATATTTTTACTATTTAGGTACATAAGAGTGGGGGCCAATTGGTCATGGGGGCCTTCTGGTCTAGTTCTGCAAGAGTTGGGGGTGTATTTTGATCCAAGGCGTTAACCTGTAAATGTGCATCACCTATGGGCCATCTTACCAGGGTTACCATTGGTTTTTTGGAGAAAGGAGGAATTTGAGTCTATAGCCAATAAAATTGGCAAATTCATAAGGCTAGAAGAAGGTTGGGATACAAACCCAAATAGTACTTGGGCCAACATTCTAGCAAAGGTATACCTTAGGGAAGGACTATTGAAAGGAATAGAACTAGTGTTCTCTGGAATTACATGGGTCCAAATGATAGACTATTGGAAGGTCCCCATTAGATTTTCTCTTTCCATGAATTTGGGAATGTACAAGAGCAGTGCATGAAATATTTGGGGACTATATTGTTCCCAAAGAGGTATTGGAAGAAAAAATTTGTTGATGAGTCGATTAAGGTTATGGTTGATAAGTTTGATTCTTTCCTACCGGTTTCAAATGTAGATGAAGCAGCTCAGTTGGTTCAAGGTAGTAGAGGTCATTTTTGCCAAAAATCAACATTTAGTCATCCAATTCAAGTCTTCTAGTAAGACCGTTTATTTTTTCGTATGAATTTTTTGGGTCAGAGAGGACCTTCTCTGAATGAGCTTGGTTTATTCAATATCATCCTTCTCTTGTTGCATTGCAGGTGGCCTTTGCAGGTGTGCTGGCACACTAGCATGTGAGATAAAAAGGGGTAGGCCTATGTGAATGGCCAAGATTGACATTGCATGTTTCCAGCCTTAGATTGTACATCCATTCGCGTTGGCACACTAGCATGTGAGATAAATAGGGGGAGGCCTATGCAAATGGGCCATATTGACCAGGCATGTTTCTAGCCTTAGATCACATCCATTCGCATTGGTGCACTAGCATGTGGGATAAAAGGGGGGAGGCCTACACGAATGGCCCATGTTGACCGAGCATGTTTCCAGCCTTAGATCACGTCTATTCACACTAGCACACTAGCATGTGTGATAAAAAGGGGGAGGCCTGTGTGAATGGCCCAAATTGGTTGTGCATGTTTCCTCCTTAGATCACATATGTTCACATAGGCACACTAACACATGAGATAAAAAGAGGAGCGCCCACATGAATGGCCCAGATACATCAAGCAACTTTACAACTTTTCATCATAACCATTCACACTAATATATAATCTTGGGAAATAAGAGGGAGGATCCTCATGCGAATGGTCGATATTTATTTACTTGGACCCATTTCAAACCATCCCATCCATTTGTGCTATGGGAATTTACTTGCTTGTTGAGGATATGATTGGAGATTCACTGAAAGATGGAATATTCACTGGAGAACATAAGATTCCACCAAAGATCTTACCGTGTTAAATAGATTCTAGGTTTTATCATCGGCATAAGGTTCTCGATAAATAAATAGCATGCCTTGTCAGCTCCATTGGACAATAAAAAGGGACTCTTCATGCATCCAACTTAGACCTTGTGACTACGCCACCTTAATTTTTTTGAGAATGGAAGTTCATCGATGTGTCATCGTAACATCAAGTAGGGAAATGCATCAAGAATATTTCGCATGTGTCAAGATAAAGCAGGGAGCTCAGATTTGAAACACAAAGTCTATAAAATGGAAATTTGAAGAGGAAATACATGAGGTTCATCTATACATCTGAAAGGTTTCCAAAATGTCTGAGACAGAGTTGCATAGGAATTTGCAACATTAGTTCCTCTCTTTTCCTTTTCCTTTTCCTCCTTCTTCACTATAATAAGATCAGAGAGATTCCTCTCATAGAGAAATATAGTAGGATTGGGGACAATATCAGTGTATCCCCCTTGATGTAATTATTGTTGTATTAAATAAAATAATATTGTTATTGAATTGAGTCAATTTTCCATTGGTGTTTGAGGAAATAGTGTCTTGCATGTGCATTGATGTTCTTTCTATGGCTGAACTTCTTTATTTTGTTGCTTGAATCTATGGATCTAAAATTACCATTCCCACATGATTTTCTCTTCTTCTTTTAGAGAAATTATCTATGATTAAGGCGTGGACCTACTATTCTTTTGATTTAATTTGTGTTGTTTCAAGACATTGTGCTCCTCCACACTCAAAATAATGTTCAAAGTCACCCATCAATAGTTAGAACCGAATCCGTGAACCACAGGTTTTAGTTGCAAATTCTAATGTACCATATCTTATCAATGGCACATTAACTCAAAATATTTTCAAATGAAACACATAGTCAATTACTAGGAACCAAAACTAGCTAGTTTGACAAAAAATCAACAAGATAATTTTAAACCACTTTCAGACTCTTCGTTAATTCTCCCCAGATATAGGTTAGGACCTGATAAGGATTTTAATCAGATCGAAAATATTTAAATACCTTTACAATGGAACTTTTATGGGTGCTTCACGCATGGTAACATTTCCTTGGAAAAACCAAGGCTATCAATGCACATTCCCCAAGGACTTCTGTGGAAACCCAAAGCTTCTGGTGCTCATTGAAGGTAATCAGAACTGGGGTGGACTAAAATGATTATCCTCCAACATTATACAACAATATTACATAGTTTTAGAATTTAATTTATGGGGTTTGGAGGAAAATCTATCAAGTGCACTACTTTGGACTGAATGACTAGTCTACTTCCAGAAGACTCTAAAAACTTCTATAGGGTCACAAAACTAAAAATTAGGATTGTGGAAGAGTTTGTCAGGGTCTCATGGACCTACAAAAACTTACATAGATACCAAAGAGCTCAGAGAATGCATTTTATGTCAACTAATTAAAAAATAGTCAATTTCCAAAGCACATAGAGCAAGCCTTGAAAGATGAAGATACAAAGAACTTAGTGATCCTTCATATTTCTCTCAGAACCGATACATGAAATCAAATACATATTATTGAATAGAATCAATCTCTATTATATTGATATATAAGCAATGTAAAGTATCTATGATCCAACTTACAGATAGTATTCAATTCTGAAGGATTCTTACAATTAAGAGCAAATATCTTCAATGGAAGGGAATAAGAACGTGATAGAACCATTTAAATAAGAAGAACATTTTTTCTTCTTAAGAATGGATCGAGAACATCTAATACATATCACAGGGGGAAAATTACTCAGAAAGCTCACTTCTTGGTGTGGATCTCACCATGAATTACACTCAATCTAGCACTTGCCTCTACATAAAATATGGAAGCTCGAATTTCTTCACTATGATGTATGGATCATACCTAAGACATGTGATCTATGGATGCACTTGAACTTTGATGACGACAGGAACAATATTTATATGGGGTACATCTCCCAAAGCATGGCTAGGGGCACATCTCCCAAGCCTCTGAGAAGCTATCTCTCAAGACAAACAACAAGACTGGAAAAATATGTGAAAGTGCTATGCCATCCTTAGCTTATACGTCAATTGATCACTTATATGCATTGAATGTGGTATTTTCTTTTTCTCATGCGCCCTCCTTGACTAAATTTAGCATCTCTGCGTTTTCCTACTTTTACTCTTTCTTTGTTGACTTTCCTCTTTGGACTGATTTTCTTGCTTTTGGAAACATCCCGATTTTCCTATATTTCCTCTACTTTTCCTGTGCTTTTTCTTGATTTTATACTCCTTCCTTCTTTGTGGAATTTCCTACTTTTCTTGCTTGCTTTCTGCTTTTCTGAAGTGGCTGCTTTTGTGTTGCTTTCTATCTTTTTGGTGGCTTTGTGGATTTTTCTGAATTTTCTCATAGTTTCCATTTGAGTTGAAAATTCATTAGGCCAACTTGACCTCATGTGCCACCTTATCCACCTAGCACATGACTCTAAGTTACATAAATTAAATATCATTAAAAACATATTAAAATTTAACATAGTATTTTTTTATCCTAAAGTCTAAAATTTAATATTTTGGCAATTAATACATCAAAATTTAACCCCTCTTTAATTAACTAATTCCAACTGTCACTAGGACCCATGGGGTTGAATGGGTAGTGGTGGACCATGGCGATATCAAAGAAAATGGGGAAATTACAATCCCCCCTTCCCAAAATTTGCTTGTCCTCAAGCAAGTGAAAATATGGTTTGTCAATAACATATACACCATTTCCATAATACTTTGTATGGTTACTTTAGAAACCATCTAAATCTCATCTCCAACATAGATGAACCTTTTGAAAAACTTGCATTATCCATCCTCTCCATCAAGTCATGAGTGATCATGCTTTTGAAGTACTTCATGGCTAATTGCGCTGTAATTTACGGATTGAATTTGACTGAACTACACCCTTCACATGATTCAATCCATCCAATACTCCCATGCAACTCAGTTTTGCTGCTATACATTGATCTTCTTATGTGTTAATATTTTTCTTGAACCATTATGGTCAATTTCAATCTCAAGCTTGTTTTCCCTTAAGAAATTTATGCATTTAGCCAATGCATGCATGATGACTAACACCTCCATGTATTTGATTGAATGATTTCTATGATGGGGCTGAAACATCATAGGGTGTCTATTTGGCCTCAAAATAATTCCTAAGCTTCCTTGGGAAGCATCATCTTTATGCCAAAACTTTTTAAAGCAGAACCTAGTGGGGAAAACATAGAATAATCATACATCATCTCCTTCATTCCTTTGAAAACTCTATTGGATTTCTCATCCCAACATGAGACTCCTTTCTTTTCTTGGTCAGCCACATGAGTTTTGAACCGAAAGGAATCTTTACATGGTGCACCATTATCCCATTTCCTAACATCTATGGGATTGATCGAAACAAGGGTGGACTGGATCCTCTTCATATAAGCACCAACTTTACTAAGCTCAACCATAAAATAAAGGCATAAAATTGCAATCCTTCCAAATTCATATTCAAACAATGTATGATGCCTTGACTGCTTTACCCAAGTATATGACATAGCTTCCATATTAAAAGAGTGCTTCCCCAACATCCTTCCATGAACCAAAATGTGAACAAAAAGAACCAACATAATATTACCAGAGTGTTTGTTGTGTGCTCTGCTCATGTAAGATGGTGAAGTCATGGGTGCACTAGCCAAGCCAATGCTCATGCATGAGAATCTGGGATAGCCACATTGGCCACAAGGACTTGTATTCTACAAAACTTCTTCTTCGAAGAAAAACTGATGGTAATTATCAAGGTGGAGATCAATATTGGGAAGGTACTTGACCTTATGAATCTCATCCTTCTTAAGGGATATCTCTGACCCACATACTGCTACATGAATCACCTAGCTGAAATATTTGAGACCAAGAATGATTCATGGATCCCAAATGAACCTAATAATGGAGAAATGTCTTCTACTTCCTCCTATACATTTCTCAGTGTCTACATAAAGATCCTCATGATGAATCCTAAAATCTAATGCCATCAGGAACAAACTTTCACTCTAGGGAATGCCAAGATACCAGGGTTCATGCATCCTTCTACCAAACATCTTGATCATCTGAAACAATGTGTCATTCCAAATGTTTCCAGGATCCCATAACCAAATTGAAAGTTCAGCACTTCCAATGCCTCTAAAATCCCTTTTTATTAGATCCAACAAAGTTTGGATCTCCTCCTATGCCATCTTATTTATTGCATGCACTAATGTCTTCAACATGCCATAAGTGGAAACTGAACTTCTCTTGCATGGTGGTTCAAAATATGCCATGTAGTTTCTCAACCCTTCCATAGATGCATGAAGAATGGAGATACATAATGGCTGCAAAATATGTCTTTGATGCTTCTAACTTGCCAATACAATGTCAGGCACAACAAAGATTTCATTGCAGAAACAAGAGGAACATATACCTCCCAAATCTTCATCTTGATGGTGCATCTATCCACTCAATGAATGAATGAATGAACACCTTTTCTTCTATGAATGATGTGGGAATCGGATGGTGATAGTAGATGTCTCTTCCAATGCTCATAAGATAGGAAAGTAAGAGATGTGTCATTTAAATTTATACTGGTGTAAACAAAACTCTTACCTCCATGTGGATCCATCTCTGATATGTATTTGTCCACCCCATCCATGGATGGATCAACATATTTGTTGGCTGGTCCAAGTGGAGTGAATCTAAATACCTCCTCCAAATTCAAATCTTGCTCCCATAAGGGAATCCCATGATCCTCCTGATGCACATCAAGCACTCGATGAACTTCCTCTAGGATAGTCCTCTTACAAAGAACATGCATTTTGGATTGCCCTTCTTGCTCACAAGATTTCCCAATGAATGAATTGTTAAAGAATATTATATCAAGGTGGGCAAGGTTGGTGTACCCTTATATCTATATCTCTGTTATGTACTCATCCATCCAATCCTTGGATAAATAAACACATCTGCTATTTGATCCAAATGTCATTCCCTCAACTATCTCTCCCATAGTTGAGTCCTTCTCATCATTCTTCAAGACAAGTGCTTGGCCAAGGTCTTGAATATCATCTCCCTTCCAAACACCTGCAAATCAGTGTTTTCCCCATTTTTAACCATCACATGAGGATACTCCTTTAATCCATGAATGCAATAAGCCATATGGGATTGGATGTATGAAATGTAGGAGGTGGAATGTGATCTCTCCATCTTATCATGGAGCTGCTCAATCTGAATTTCATATTTTTGAAGTGCACTTTGAGTACTCTTCAAAGAATTTTGGGTGGACTCCAACTCAATGGTGAGCTTTTCAATCTCTTATGCATCCCTCAGAGCTGAACCATGATACATACCCACAAGCTCGAACAAATTATCTCTATCAAAAATAAATTGCAAAAACTTACCTTTGATGTCTACCATTGCTTCCCGAATGGCCTCCAAGTCTTCAATAGAAGATGGCTCTTCCATTGATGCAACTCTCCAACAATAATTTGACACCAATGCAATAGTGTCATGCAAAATTCTCAAGGCCTCATGGATCTTCCTTTCGCTCATTTTCAAAGGCCCTATAAGAAAGGGTGGCTCTTGAGGATAAGCATCCTCTTGTTTCTTCTTTGGATCAAATTCTTGATGAAGCTCAGGTGGTGACTGGGAAGTTGGTCCTTGTCCTTCTTCCTTTGCTGCAAGAGCTTATTTTTCATGCTCATGGGAAACTCCTCCTGGAGCAGGCTATTCCAAATCAATCTCTATGTCACCAACATATAGACTCATGCATCCTTCAAGATATGCTCTTCTCTCCATGTCTAGAGTATCTATATCTTCTTCTCAACAACCTTTCGCTTCATTGCAAACACCTTGAAATCACTACAAGAAAAAAGGTCATTGGTTAGGGTAAAAAAATGTCACCATAATCTCATTAGTGATGGTCAAAAGGGCCTTTGTCACCAAAAACTGAGTGTCGCCAAAGGCACCGTCACCAAAAGTAGAGGTTATGTGGTGACATTCAAGGTCCATCATTAATAATTATTATTATGATGGATAGTGACCCTCACCAATTCATATGAATTTTTGGTGATGGACCTATTTTGGCCCTCACCATTGATGCATATATGGGGATGGTCAATAACCGATCATTGGTGAGGGTCGAAAAATGTCACCATAAGCTCATCTATGAGTCATAAAGGCCGTCGTCACCAAAACTCAAACGTCGCTAAAGGCAACATCCAAAAAAGTAGAGGTGATGTGGTGACATTCAATGTTCTCCACTAATAATGATTACTATGATGAATATTGACCCTCGTTGATTCATTGAAGTTTTGGTGATGGAACTATTTTGGCCCTCACCATTGATGCATATGTGGGTACGTTCAATAACCGATCATTGGTGAGGGTCAAAAACTGCCACCATAAGCTCATCGGTGATGGTCAAAAGGGCTCCCATCACCAAAAACCTGAACGTTGCCTATTGTTAGAAAAACAGGATTGCAGAGCAATAACAATAAACAGAAATGCAAATATAATCACACATACACATTACAAGAGAGACACAGATATATCGTGGTTCACCCAACTTGGGCTACGTCCACACTGAAGTTGCCAGTCCTTATTATTATTATTCTGTCCATCAAAGTGAAGGGATACACCCCGCAGCACAGGCGTTGCACTTCCTCTTCACTATCTCATAGTCTCTCTTATGATCTCAGAGATCTTTACAATGCATAAAACCTAGTACATCAACCCTAGCCGTATTACAATGTCTTTCTTTTATAAGGGAAATACAATGGGAAAATACCATGGGATACCCAAAACCATGGGCCTGAAAATTGGTAGCGAAAATAGCCCCAAAAATTTCCTGGGGGGCTACGCCCCTGAACCCCCGTAACTTGGGGGCTTTCCCCCAAACCCCCTTTCTCAGGGGCATTGGCCCTCAGACCCCCCTAGGGTCATGCCGGGATCATAACCAAACCTACGGTATAGACACGGCTGAATAATAATATCTCTGAATTTGGAGATCAGGTTCCATAACCAACAATCTCCCACTTGGAGACTGATCACAACAACTCCACCGCTGCTGCACTTGCTGGACTTGGACTTGGAAACTTTATCCTCTTCACCTTCATGCTAGAAGGCCAACTGAAACCGAGCAGCAACTCAATTTCTCTATGGTCACTACCTTTGTGAACATGTCTACAGGATTTTGACTAGTGCGTATCTTTTCCAGCTTCAACAGTTCATCTTCCATAACAAAGTGTATGAAATGGTACTTGAGTTGTATATGTTTAGTCTTGGAATGGAATGCTAAGTTCTTTGCAAGATTAATGGCACTCTGGCTGTCACTTTACAACCTGCTATCCTTCTGCTTCTTACCCAATTCCTCCATAAACCTCTGCAACCAAATCATCTCTTTACTAGCCTCTGTAACAGCAACATACTCTGCTTTTGTTGTTGAAAGTGCAACAACCTTCTGCAGTTTCGAAATCCAACTTATTGTTGTTCCACCTACAGTAAACACATACCCTATGGTGCTCCTCCTGCTATCCTTATCACCTGTCGTATCTGCATCAACATATCCCTGTAGAACAGTGTCTGAACCTCCAAAACATAATGCCGGAGTGGTACCTCTCAAATACCTGAGAATCCACTGTACTGCCTTCCAATGTTCTTTACCTGGATTGTTCATATATCTACTCACAACTCCCACTGCTTGTGCAATATCTAATCTTATGCGCACCATGGCATACATCAAGTTGCCAACTACTGATTGATAGGGAATCTTGGACATGTAATCTGTCTCTTCCTGTGTCTTGGGACACATTTCCTTACTTAGACTGAAATGGCTGGCCAAAGGTGTACTTACTGGTTTTGCATTTTGCATTCTGAACCTCTCCAACACCTTTTGTATGTACTCACTCTGAGAAAATGTCAATTTGCGATTTTTCCTGTCTCTTATTCTCATACCAAGGATTTGCTTTGTAGCAACCAAATCCTTCATCGCAAATGAATTAGCTAGCTTCCTTTTGAGTACATTTATATCCTGCATGTTAGACCTTGCAACAAGCATGTCATCCACATACAATAACAAGATAATATATCTTTCATTGTCTAGTTTCTTTAAATAAACACAGTGGTCAGAATGACATCTATTATAATCTTGTTCTGTCATAAACTTGTCAAATTTTAAATACCACTGCCTTGGAGCTTGCTTCAAGCCATACAAGCTCTTCTTCAACCTGCATACCAAATCCTCCTTCCCTTTGACCTCATACCCTTGTGGCTACTACATATATATCTCTTCCTTCAAATCCCCATTGAAAAACGTTGTTTTTACATCTAACTGTTCAATATGCAAATCTTCTACTTCCACTAGACTTAAGATAGTCCTAATTGAAGTCATCTTAACAACAGGAGAAAATATTTCATCAAAATCTATACCTTTCTTCTGTGCAAACCCCTTTACAACAAGTCTGGCTTTGTACCGCTTCTTGCCTCCTTCTTCTTCCTTCAACCTGTAAATCCATTTTTTCTACAATGCTCTTTTACTAGTAGGCAACTGAACCAGATACCAAGTCTGGTTTCCTACCAATGAGTCCATCTCCTCATTCATGCCTTGCTCCCACTTCTTTCTAGTTTCCACCTGCATTGCTTCTTCATAACATTCTGGTTCACCAGCATCAGTCATCAACAAATAATACATTGAAGGAGAGTATCGTTTAGGGAGTCTACTTAACCTGGTAGATCTTCTTGCAGTTGCAGGAGTTTCAGGTACTTGCTGTTGTTCTTGATTTTTTGGCACCTTTGGAACTTCATTTTCTTGAATTTCATCAAGTACTGTATACTCTGTGTTTTCCTTTTCTTGTTTATTTCCTTGCAACTGATCTTTGTACATGACCTTTTCATTGAATATGACATCTCTACTTCTAATGATTTTGTGATTTTCATAATCCCATAAGCAATAACCAAAATCATAAACCCCATATCCAATAAAGGTACATTTCTTGGATTTAGCTTCAAGCTTTGTTCTATTTTC
Source organism: Larix kaempferi (assembly GCA_027924585.1). NCBI lineage: Eukaryota > Viridiplantae > Streptophyta > Pinopsida > Pinales > Pinaceae > Larix > Larix kaempferi. The sequence continues at coordinate 18,397,060 of BSBM01000994.1, read as the reverse complement.
TTTATCACTATGAACAAATGCTTCACAACCAAACGTTCTCAGAAATGAGTACTTTACCTTTTTATCTGTCCATGCCTCCTCTGGAATACCACCATCCAAAGCACTTGAAGGTCCTCTTTTTAATAAATAAACAACAGTATTTACAGCATCCTCCCAAAACTGTATGGGAAACCCTGCATAGGGTCTCATACACCTTGCATGCTCCATGATCATTCTGTTCATCCTTTCTGACACACCATTTTCTTATGGTGTTCTTGGGACTGTATTCTCTCTATGAATCCCATGGTATGAAAAGTAACTATCAAACTCCTTGCCGCAGTACTCACCTCCATTATCAGATCTGAGACACTTCAACCTTTTCCTTGTCTCATTATCAACCAAAGCTTTCCACTTCTTAAAAGTAGCAAAAACATCAGATTTCTGTCTAATGCAATAAACCCAAGTTTTCCTAGTTGCATCATCAATAAATGTAACATAATAATGAGAGCCACCAATAGATTGTACTTGAGCTGGTCCCCATATATCTGTATGCACAAGCTCTAACTTTCATCCTTCTTCTGTTTCCCAACCTTGAGAAATCTGACTCTCTTCTGTTTTCCATAAACACAGTTCTCACAGAATTCCATGCTTACCTGATTCAAATCTGACAGCAACTTCCTTGAGTGGAGAATCTACATCCCCTTCTCACTCATGTGGCGAAGCCTATGATGCCACAATGTTGTATCTATTCCTGTGGAAGCTAAAGAGATAGAATGGTCAGTATTATGAGGACATAAATACAACATACCTACCCTATCTCCTTTTGCTATCACCATTGATCCTTTAGTGATCTTCCACCACTTTTCTCCAAATGTAGATAGATAGTCGCCATCTCCCAACTTCCCTGTTGAGATCATATTTCTTTTCATAGCAGGAATATGCCTAACATCTTTTGTAATACCCCAATTTTGACCCTTAGGAAATATTGGCTTCTAATGTAAATATTGTATACACACGTATGTTTCCCTAGCGTGGAGCTTAAGGCCAAGGCCCCGCTAGTTTATGCTTGGATTCTATTTGAATTAGACACGCTTGATATTTTGTTACCCACGTGCTATTAAGCCATGGGATATTGTAAATTGATGTAAATATTTAATATTGAAATAAAATACCAAAACTGGCTATGGAGGCAACGAATGAGAAGGGGCCACGTGTATCCACTAGGGAGTGGTGAAGGGGCTATGGGAGTAAACCCTAGGCTACCATATGTCATTATGAGAACCCATTGACTTCCCTAGATGACATTTATGCCTGTTGTAAGAAAGTGGTTGAGATTTCAGCCCATGGCTTCAATGGAGCATGGGCAGCCCAAAAATTCGTATGGGTGGTTATGAGCTCTATTTTCTTGTACAAGAAGTCACTCAACCTCATGGGAGGTTGCTTCATCCTCATCCCCATTCCACTGTGGAAGGACCTAGTATCATTATCCATCCAAAAACAAGTTTCCAGCAGAGAGAGAACCAGAAAACGCGACCTTGAGAGAACCCACATTTTGGGAAGCCAAAAACATCAAGATTTGTTATTGGGCAGTGAAATCCAATGGGAGATCCATTGGTATGAACCTTGGGGCGAATTTGGGAGCAGGAGCTACCCCGAAATCAATAGGAAAACCCAGTTTTTGTAGCTCAGAAAACCAGTGACGAATTTGAGTTATTTGGTGAGCAAAATGGTGAGAAATCAAGTTGGGAATGACTATGCAGAGGTTGGGTATGCTTGATAAACCCAGTGAAGGACAGGATCTCAACGATTAGCAGCTAGACCTTTCTATGCCCATCCTGAAAAGCACTGGAAGGAAGAGTTACCTGAGGGACTGTGTAACAGAGAAGGGGATCTTCCTTGTGTTGGATGTGGTAGGTAATGTGGGTGCTTGACAGTTGAGTTCACTTGAGATGCCTGTAGCTCTGTGGTTGAGATCACTGGCTTAGTGTTACCCTCCTCTATCTTCTTGTATGCTTGATAAACCCAATAGTGTGTTGGCTTAGCATAGCTGATGACCGGAACCATGGCTGAGAGTGAGCCCAGCTAGTTACTCCTTAGTGGATACACAGCCCAGCTCGGGGGGTGATCTCTCAGCTGAAAGAATATAGGCTGGATAGAGATCTATGGTTGGATGGAACGTTGCCCTCACGTAGCCATTCGTTGGACATTTACTTTTCAAGATAAGTATTCTTGTGAATTAATTTATATACATTCTGTGTTCTGCAATGCGTTCAATCTGAATGTTAAATACTCATGGTAATCAAATTGATATGGAATCTGAGAATGAGATTGAATCTCTGCATATGGAATCACCTTTTTGCTTGAGATAAACATGTTGATGCATTCCATTATGTCTGTGTATTATTATGTTTCATTCCGCTGTGTTTATATTGAGTTGAAGTTGCATATAGAAGTTTTAATTGTCATGAATTTATGAGTAAAAATATTGGGGCTAAGTCTGCCAAAATCCCGGTGTGTTGTTAACGTTTCCTTCCCGGCATTTGATGATGGAAGGGTACGTTACATCTTTTAACATCCAGTCAGTTCCATTCTTAACTTTTATCCATACCTTACCCATTCCAACAATTTTACATGGCTCATTATCACCCAATAAAACATGCCCAAAATCACCTGGAACATAATCATGAAAATATTTTCTATGGGGTGTAGTATGACAGGAAGCCCCTGAATCTACTACCCAATAATCACTTGTATTATCTAATGCAAGAATCAAAGCATCTTGTAACACATCACCTGCTACATCTGCTTCCTGGGTAGTTTCCTATTGTGCATCTCCTTTCTTCTTTAGAGATCTGCAATCTTTCTTCAGATGTCCTTTCTTTTCACAGTTCCAACACTCTATTTTTTCCAGTCTGGACTTGGATCTGCCCTTTTTAGAGTTGTGATTACCTTGGCTCTTTCCTCTTTCCTTTTGTCTTCCCTTGCTCTCCATGGTCAACGCATTACCTGATGTCTCACCTGTGCTTTTTCTTCGCATTTCCTCTCTAAGAATAACACCAATAACATTATCAAATTTCAAGGTGTTTGAACCGGAGACAGAGTTACTTACAGCCATGACCAAGCTATTCCAACTTTTCGGCAATGAACACAAGATTAGAGGAGCCCTAACCTCATCATCAAAGTTCACACTTACAGAACTTAGTTGAATTGTAACCGTATTAAACTCATTTAAATGATCAATAACAGGTCCACCTTCAGACATCTTCATATTAAATAAACGCTTCATTAGAAATACCTTGTTGGAGGCCGAGGGTTTTTCATACAGCTTACCCAATGCGCTCATCAAACCCTCCATTGTCGTTTCTTTTGAGATATTGAAAGCCACTGACGAAGCCAGGCTCAGCTGTATTGTTCCTAGAGCCTTTCTGTCAAGAACCTCCCATTTTTCATCCTTCATGGCCACCGTCTGCTTTGCTCTTACCCCCAACGGTAGGAATAGATCCTTCTGGTAGTCCTCCATTTGCATTTTCCATAACTGAAATTTTTGGCTGTTAAACTTCTCGACCTTAAAATTTCCTTCTTCTGTCATTGCTCCCACTCGAACCAAAAACCCTAGCTTCCTGTGGGTTTATCTGCCAAATAAACCCTTGGATCTGATACCAATTGTTAGAAAAACAGGATCGCAGAGTAATAACAATAAACAGAAATGCAAATATAATCACACATACACATTACAAGAGAGACATAGATATATCGTAGTTCACCCAACTTGGGCTATGTCCACACTGAAGTTGTCAGTCCTTATTATTATTATTCCGTCCAGCAAAGTGAAGGGATACAACCTGTAGCACAGCCGCTACACTTCCTCTTCACTGTCTCACAGTCTCTCTTCTGATCTCAGAGATCTTTACAATGTCTTTCTTTTATAAGGAAAATACAATTGAAAAATATCACGGGCTACCCAAAACCTTGGGCCCGAAAACTGGTGGCGAAAACAGCCCCAAATTTTTCCTCGGGGGCGCCCCCCAGCCGGGGGAGTGGACACTCCCCCAGACCCCCCTAGGGTCGTGCCAAGATCATAACCAAACCTAGGGTACGGACATGACTGAATAATAATATCTTTGAATCTGGAGATCAAGCTCCATAACCAACACCTATGACTTATGATGAGGAGCTTTCAATGACCCTCACTATTGATGTTATTTCCATTATCATATCAATGGTGACAAGCTCTATGATATTGTCACTTATTTTCATTTTGAAAATCTTTTAATGACGCACAATAAAGGACCGTTTCCATTTCAATTAAAATTGTAAAAAAAATAATTATAATGGTCCTTAAAGGATAATGGTGAAATGTCACCATTGCTTTCCACAATGGTGACAATCTTTGGCATGTATTGTTACCCATGAAGATAGATTGTAGCAATACATCCATGTTGATTGTAGCTCTAGATGAACTTCACCTAATGTACCAAGAGTAGAAAACAAAGGGCAAGAGCCAAGCAAAAAAAGAATTCAGATCTCCTACACTTAGCCCCACTCCAGGCATGGAGGATACTTAATAAACTACCAACATGGGGACTATTTAGGCAGAGACCAGTACAAAGGACCTATTCTCATCTGAAGAAATAATAGGAAGAGATTATAAATTGGAAGGCCCTACAAGATCTAAATAGGGGCCACCAATTCAATTCTCGCTAGCTCATTCGGTTAAGGTTTGGGTCTTGTCAATGAGGCGACCTAGGTTGAATTCCCCTTAGGGTTGAGCTAGTTTGGAGGAGACACCCAAAATCGAACCAGTTGAGGGTTGGTGTGTCCTAGTCCAGGTGCGATCCCTGGGTTATTTTCATAAATTAGATTCCCCTGGGTCATGGCCGCTTAGAAAAAATTCCACTCTCACAAGTCAAGGAGATTCTAGCAAAAACAACAGGGTGTCACCAATATTCTACAGGATCCTCCTTATTTGAAATTTTGCAACGAGCATCACCTGAGTTTTAAGCAAAGTTTCCTTTTCAATTTCCCAGTTTCTTTGTTCTAACATAGCTTTGAATCCTTTCATTCATGTCTAATTTATCTATGGAATCATGTCCTATATTATGTCTATACAAAGGGTAAAACATATCCCTGTAACTTTGAAATCAAAATACAACACTCTTGTCACCATATTTGCTTTTACTGAAACTGTATTAGCATTTTGTTATTGTTTGAAATGTGTAAGAATGGAAGAATTAGGGATAAGAGCCATCTATGAAACAGTTACATCAAACCATCAGAGCATTTATAATGACATGATCCAAATGTCATGAACAAATGATGCATGAGTGAAGTGCAATATCTATATTCATTCATGAAGCATAGATCTATCATCAATAACCTAGGCCACTAGAATACCATCAATATATAGCCCCTAGCTAAATGATGTGATAAAATTCACAAGAGGACACCCATGCAAAAACTGGGGTAACAAACATAAACATAATTTCTTTGTTCTCATCTTTCTAACCTACCACAAAGATGAGAAAGGAAGTTGCTTTGTTTTATCCATATGTTCTCCTATTAATATGTAGGCACATATAAGTCTCATGTTATGTTTTAGCATGTTAAGCATAATTTTCAATGTTGTGGACACCCCTATACTAGCATGTAAATAATGTTTCAAAGAAACAATTTCAAGTTCCTAGTTCCATCCATCCATTTATGTTGGTCCAAAATGTAGTGCAACTAAGAAAAATGCATACAATCAAATCATAAAGATAACAAGGAAAAACAAGCTGGATGGCTACCATTTGGAATAATCCCTTCTATGGCTTACTACAAGGGTTCCAATCCATTCATATACCTTGTACCCCAAATATCATGAAGCATGCACAAACATGGTGTAAACACTTTCGTAGTAAGTCAAAAGTCCAATAGTAGAGCATGTTGATATTTGGCAACACGTTCTATTTCTATTCCAAAGCTCTCATTTCTTGGCCCAGTGTCCTAGTAAGAACGGTGTCTTTTGGATACTAAAATAATTAGCGCATGTTTTCTTGACAACATGCTTCCCACCAGTCAGCCCACTATCACTGAGCTTAATGGTCTCATCCCTCATGAGGGTGTCCAAAATCGATATTTCCATGCTTATGTATAGGAAGTAGAGTTTTCCAATTAAGTCATTTATAACCTGAAAAATACTCAATTTTCACTTTCAAAATTCTAATCTTGGAATTATTGAAAAGGAAGGATTTATTGAAAAATGGCATTCAAAACCAACGAAAGGACTCAAACAGGAAAGTGGATAGGGTTTACATGTTTAAAGCACGTCAAAATTACAATTAGTTTTCACCCACACTCACAAGTACCATGCATGCTACATTAAAAACTGAAATTCTTATAGCTTTTTTTGATGCTCCAATATATTTGTTTAGCAGTTCAGATCCTTTCATAGAGATAAATCACAAAGAATAGGTAAGAACAACAACACCAACAATATGGATTTTCCCACACCCATGGGGGACATACAATAAAACTCCTAATCTTAATCTCAAAGGTGCTTTTGCAAATATCCTTGAAAATTTAATAGGCAACTCTAACATCTGCTTACAAAAGAAAAAAGACAATACAACTTTTGGTTATGGAAATATTAACCACTTATAAAAACAAATTCTAAAACCATAAAATTTATTGGAAAGGAAGGATATTGTTCAATTGGTATTATTAGTGTTTCACCTCAAGAAGTCTATCTAGTAGTAGCCAATGAAAAAGGAAAAGAAATCAAATGAAATTACATAACTAACGAACTCATCATATAGACAGATGGTTTTAGGAAAGAAAAAATAAAAGCCATGTTTAGTGTAAGAATGTAAAGCAAATTTCAAAACATTTGCAAACACATTTAATATATCGATTGTCCCAACATAAATTGTTTCATCATTGACACAGATTACTTCAATATTATTTCTATCATATCATAAATAATCCTCCCAATATCCACACGAGAAAGACAAGTGTGTAAGTGCAAATAAATCACCAAAGCCTGCATCATTGAATAGTTTAGTTTTTTATCAGTGTCCTTCAAACATGAAGGGGATCTACACTCACCTTTAGGTATAACTAGGTAAAACGATAAACCCAAAGAATGTTAAGCATATAACAAATCCAGTAATACATTATCACAAAATGATACTAGAGAATTTTAAGCTCAAAATTAGGGAGATTTTGAGGCTGAAAAGTGATATCAAATAATTGATTGATTTATTGATCAAAGGACTGGATAAGACCATTAGAAGGACTAAAATATATACAATAATAAAATTCCATGATGGAATAATAAGATGGATAATATAAGATAATTGTATTAATCTCCAACAAGCAACCACAATGTTGGTCAATGGGACTCAAAAGTACATCCAACGTGAATAAACAATGGGAGTGCAAAAGCAACTTCTATCACTATTTTTCTAAAATCAAAGAGATAAAAAATTAGTCAATAGATATTTAAAGTACATGAGGTTACATCACATAACCTCCCAATATTAAACAAACAGGGTGTGCTATATAATCTACCAACATAAATAAGACTTGTAATAATTAATATATGGCACAAGTGGGTAGAATAGAAAGAAACAAAGAAAGATTAAAAAATATACGTTAATGTCCAAAAATGACCAAGGTAAGTCAATGGGACTCAAAACAACATCCAGCAGAATAAATAAAATCTAGGGTATAAAAAAACCCTAAGGAGTGGAAAGGTAACTAATTTCCTACCCTAGGGACTGAAAAATTAACTAAACACTAACATGCTAAAATAATGTGAGCAAAGTAAACATTGTAAACATAGCTAGAGAGGTTAGACTAAATATGGGTAAGCCCAACCTACATGTACAAAGCCTTCAAGGAAAGATAAATACCAAAGCAAGAAGTCAATACAATAGATAGGCTATATCACATGTTCATATGAATGATTGAAGTTGAAGCAGAATGACCAATGCAGACATCATACCTTACCTTGATAGGGAAAATATATGATCTGATAATATCCATAGGAGAGTGTCCAAGGCTAGGAACACGAACTAGACAATCCTTAGATGATGTAGGGTGTTCACCATAAAATCTCCCCTAACAACCAATTTCGGTGAGCCTCAAATTGAAAAGAACACTAGTAATGTGTGCCTCTCCCCCTCTCCCAGTATGCGGGAAAAGAGAACTAGAAGGTCTTAAATGTTGAATAAAATTAGTTTCACAAGGCTTGGAATGAAGGTCACAATACTGTGTTACTCTAGTCATAGCATGTTGAGGATATGATCTCAATGAACTATCCCTCGTTGTATGGATTCACAGCATCTAAGGGGTGCTTAATACCCCCAACATCCAGTATGAGAAATCCCTCCCAAAGAATGATTCCACAGATAAAAGAAAAGGAGAGAGTAAACATAGTATCTATATTACATAATAGTTCAAATGTTAGACCAATTTTGTTTTCCTACATGCTTCATCACCAGCAATGGCATGCAAAAAATATCGATCAAAAGTATCTTTCTTGTAGAGAAATCTAGCTAGAATCTTACCACCTTGATAGTCATGTGAGTCTCAAACAGACCACCAATATCCTCCCACCCCAAATGCTCACCTTGGATACTAGATTTTGAAATACCCCTCATAGCCATTGGAAGGAAATTGTTAAGATATTTTGAGAATTCTTCACCAAATAACTCTGGCTTCTTATAGTTTTCTATAGCAATTGACTGTTGTGAATTTTGAAGAGAAAGAGACCATACTGCTACAACATGGATGGCCCTATCAACCAAGATTTCCTGTACCCAACCCAATATTTTAAAAAATAAGTAAGAGCATTACGAATCAATAAGACTTCCATTTGCAAATTATTAGAAGAGGCTATAAGCAAATATCAATACACAACAACAATCTTCAAACTCAACAAGATATCATTCAAAGTACCTGTTAACACTGGAAATTACACATCAAAATTTTTAGTTTCCGACAACGCGTTTACCAAAAAGTCCAAAGGAAGCGCTATCGAAAATTCAGACTACAATTATATTTTTGTCAAAGCCTTAAATGTTCATGCCAACTTGGTCAGTTTTTCTTCATCCCAAAATTTTAAATCTTATGGTTTGTGTTCACCTTTAACATTTAAAATCCATTGGTCTAAATCTAACTTATAACCCTTTGTTTGTCACCTAAAGCCAAATATTTTAACAAGAATATAAATAAATATAAAATATATTATTTTAAAATTATTCTTATATGATTTTAAAATAATTTTTTTGTTTATTTATTTTAAAGCTTTGATTTAAAATATTGGGTTCATATCTAAAGCCATGTATACCCAAAATTCTAATACTGTAAAGGTTTTCTTATTTAAAAAATAAAACCTTTGAACCTTCATATGTGTTTTTTCCTTTATCCAACATTTGGAAATGCGTCTTATCTTTGTCCCTTTTGTAAAGTTTGGCAAAGGGTTTTCTTATTTAAAAAATAAAACCTTTGAACCTGTATATGTGTTTTCCCTTTATCCAACGTTTGGAAACATGTCTTTTCTTTGTCCTTTCTGTAAAGTTTCAAGTATAAGCTATGCACCACGCGTGATGTGGTTTTCAACACACTTGGATATATAAATGATTTTAAATTTTTCTGCTGCGTATGTGGGAGTTCACAAGTATCACAATCAAAAAGGTTTTTATCATTAATTCATTTCCTTATCGAAGAATAGGCACAAAGGCTCGAGCTCAAGTCAAATGATCACCAACAAGCTCAAGTATTATAGAGAATGCATTCACAATTGTGCCAAAAGAGAGTCAACTGAATTTAAAATCAAATGCACCGGGTGTAAATAATTACCAGCAAAGCTTCTATCTGCCGAGTGATTCAATGTTGGGTTTCAAGTTCCAAAAGAGAGTAGGGATAAAACATTAACATAAGTGCCCACATGGAGTATCAAATGGGTAGCCATATGCCTAAGAAAATCGCTCACGCAGATTACCAAAGGAAGAATTTGTAGGAAGCATTGAAGATGATAGTTGCTATCTCTATTTTGGACCTCCTTTTCTTGTTTTTCTTCATCCAACTCTTGGATCACTTTGGGAGGTGGTTAGGAAGAAGTTTCATGGAGGTTCTATTGCAAAAGGCTCAACTTTACAACTATAAGTTTCAGAATTTTATTGGGAGAATGTGGAGTTAGAACAAGAAGAAGCAATTTTCCATCATGCAGAACAATGTCGGGGAATGCAGATTACAAAATGTTAAGATTTTGAACAAAGGAATTTACTAGAATTGCTTAGAAAATGTAAATTGGCACCATAAGTCCACAGATTTGGATCTGTGAATACATACATACGCAATAGAATGCAACCTATAGTGGGTGAGATGGAATGATATGGAAGTTGATTCTGATTGGGAAAACTATGATGAGTTCAATGTCATGCACTAAAGTGATGGTTTCTGCATTAAGTTTTCATAACTGATCATGTATCACCTTTTCAATTTGGAATTGATATTTTGTTGCTACTAGCTGGAAATCATGTAAGGATTCTTCAAGGTGTTTAAATATAGAATATATTCTATATTTGACATTTAAGAAATGGAAGAAGATCGGTGGTATATCCTCAAATCCAACCCATATTCGAAGATCACTTGCAATGAAGTGTTAGAGTATTTCAAGAATGAAAAATATATGGATAAGTCAGAATCAAGATCCTTAAAAGCATACTTGACAACTATGAATGGATCTTATCATTTTCAGATTCGAAGGGGAAGGTGTTATATCAATATTTAAAGGGTCAAATTACATCAAGGGCTCGATAAGCGTTTTTAGGTAGTCAACCTCAAATCCCAAATTTCAAGCAGATTTCAAGTGTGTCATGAGCATCTAGAAGCCAGTATTTAAGCATTTGGATACAGGTGGCAGAGTAATCGACAAGTGGTAGAGCACCTAGAAACAAGAGATTGTCTTCTAGATTTCAAAGAATGTTAGATGTCAAGTCTGAGATTTTAATCCTTGCTCCAAATTTCCTGCAATCAGTTTGAGATTCGAGATTGTTTTTAGATTGTTGATAAGATTTAACCCCTAGAAAATAGTCATAGATGTTAATGGTTTTATTTTATTTAAATGATATAATTTTCAATGTAAAAGGGGGTTAGGTTCTAGCCCGCGAGGTTGTGAGTTTTTTAGGAGGGGAATTCAATGGCTTGATAGAGCTGTGGGATTTTTGGTTTCTTTTGTAAATGTTATGTAACTATGTTATACTTTTACAGTCTTCAAATGACCTATGAAATATATGGATAGAGACTTTTGATAGTGAATCTCTTAGTGTATGTATTTTCTCAGTTATTTCCATTATGTTATGTTCATCTACTTTCTAAATGCACATGTTATCTCTGGATTTCTTTGAATTATTGTGTATGTGAATCAAAGTTCCACTATCCCATTATGACATGGCATATGACATGTACCGAATCAAATGATAAAAACGCATGTGAATCAAATTAAAATATAAAATATATCATATGCAAGTTTTCCCACACTTGGGGTCTAGGTGGACAAATTGAATGCCAAATACTTGCTTATATAATTGGTGTAAACCGGTACTTAAACTCCTGATTTTCACACAAATTGACCAGTGTATCCTTTCATGTTGAATTTGGTTCCACAAGCCAAAGGTACCAAATATCTATCCAAAATGTAGATGCAAGTGACATCAAAATGTCGTCATGTGATGATACAACCTTTCCATCTCCCATAAATGATCCACAATAGAAATTCTATAGCTTTGTGTCTAATTTCACATGCACTTTTTCTTTCACTTCCTTTATCTTGGAGCTACTTTTGCACTCCCATATTGTGTCCATTCAGGATGTATCTTTTAGTCTTGTTCATTGAATTTTGTGGTCATTTCTTAAATATTAATAAAATTATCTTATCTTATGTGTGGGTTCTCATCTGCTTGAATCTATGTTACTGTGGAATGATAATGGACATTGAAGTAAAATAAATTTAGCTTTCACTTAAACAAATAAGAGGTTCCACAAGAAAATTAAATTTCAAATTCTTGCAATTATTACTCAATAGATATACATGAAAGTTATTTATGTCATGGCATACATGTGCTACAACAACAGTGTATTGCATGTGCAACCTAGGGACCACTTAACCATTGTTGTATTATGGGCACAATACATATGCTACAACAATAAAATGTTGCATGTACAACCTAGGGCCCACTTAACAATTGATGTATGACTCTATGGACACAATACATATACTACACAACAGATTGTTGCATGTTTCCATGTACGATCTAGGGATCACTTAACAATTGATGTATGACTCTATATCCACAATACAAATGTACAATGTATGACTAATTGATATTGTTCCATTTTTATGGCTATGTTGCTCCACATATACTATCTACAAGCTCACCATCTTTATATTCGACATAAGAATACAGATTTGCTCTACTATTTTCCTCTATTATTGTGACATGGGTAGTTCACAAAGTAACTGATTAAATTGTCTAACCATAATCAGGTTTTGCACCCTTATATTTATTGTCTCGGATCCATCAATGATCATAGTTGACTTGTTCTTCACTTTGTTAATTTTTGGTCTCCTAGTGTTATGTGGAGGATGATTGCTCTTAAAATTTAAAAATTAATACAGTTTCTCATTGATGTGCTATAACCAGTGATCAACTTTGATTGTCAACTTTCTCTCTCAGCTGCAACACATCAACAATAGATTCTTGGTAGATCAGTCCACCCTGCATGCAGATGTCCTACTCTGAATTTTGACAAAGCAAAAATGTAATTCTCACTAGTCACACTATGTTGAATAGCCTCTTTTGAGTTCAACTCACCTTTGAAAAAATAAGAGCTTGTATTTATTTGAAGCTTTCAAATGTTCTAATTCCCACCTAGATATTTTAGTTTGGGAATCAAGGTCTAAACTAGGAAACTACACATTTAAAGCAGGCTATCCGTTTTGAAAAATATTATCCTAATATTTACTGAAGATTAGAATCTCGATGAAAGAAAATGTTGAAAGCTACTTGTTCTCCGAAGCTAAATTTATTCCTATGGTAATCTCTTAAAGGGAAGGTGAAAGGATCAACAGTCAACTCTCATATGAAGTACCATGTACGGAATTTTGACTTGCAATCCTTTTTTTTTAAATATGCATGATCTTCACTGTAAACATTTCCATAAATGTAGAAGTGGTCACGTTGCCACTGGTAGTATGGGGTAGTGTGAATTTTTAAAGTACTAGAGTTTCCTAGGGGACTAACGATAGATGCAAATGTGGAGTCATTTTTTGAAAATTTTATTTTCTATTACTTACGACATCAAGGATGAAGATGAAAAATCTAACGTCTTTTAGCTAATTTGTTTCATAATAAACTTGTTTTCCTTTCAAAAAAAAATATGCTTGTTGATTCCATGAAGCACTTTCAACCTAGTTTACATTGTTGTCATATAAACATTTCTCTTAAGCATTACATATTTTGGCTTGTTGTTTCTTTGATAACTCATATTATATATTGCATGAAAATGATAATTCTATTGCAAACTATCTATTAAGTTGTTTCTTTGGTAACTCGTATTATATACTGAGGGATATATGAACCCGATAATTCTATTGTAAACTATCTGTTAAGAGCATATAAATAAAGTTATCATGCAGTTTTATGTGGTTCTTTGTTTTTTGAGAAATGTGTCATATATTTTACTTCATAGAACAAATAGGTAATCCTGGAACAAGTAGAGTTATAACATACAAACAACAAGAGTATTAGGAAATTTCCACCTGAAAAGTTAAAAATTGTGGTACATGGGCCTATGCTCCAACAAGGGACTTAACATCTCTCAACAAAATACATTGAAATTGTCTTTGACAAGGAAACCCAATTCCTGCTTGAAAACCTGAATTATGCTAGTAAAGGGAAGATGATTCCTGATTAAAAGTAGCTTTACACTAGTGTTTCCACATGAAACCAACTGTAGTGATGCAAATTGTGTGCATAAATACTTTCAACTTTCTCGAATCATCCATGTCCCAAATAAGAGGGAATTTACATGAAAGAGGGGTGGTAAAAGGAAGTGAAATACAACGTGAAACCATTCCTAAAAAATCTTGGGGGACATAACACATGCTCAACCATTTCATTCTTACCTCATCAGGTGCATGGGGTGTATTTAACATTGACTTTATCAAGTCCAGTTTTGAAAAGTCCAGTTTTGAAAACCAACCCTTGATGAAGCATAAGATAGCCCCGTGCTTTGTATTTTAAAGAAGAATGATATTTCCAAATGGATTGGTAGCTTTGAAACCAGCACATCTCCAGATCCCTCAATCCCCACCTTTTGTTCAAGTGTGGGAAAATGTTAGAAGTGTGATATACCAGGTCATACATGTTCTTTTCCAATGAAAGGATCAACTGACGGCTCTCATATGAAGTACCATGGAAAAGGATAAAGTGACATGACAGTCTACACCAAATTCTATTCCATAGCAATTTTTCCCATACTGAGTATCAAGAACGGATCTTTGAGGTTGGTTTCATAACAGAGCATTGTAATTGCTATAAGCATTGAATATTATTAGACCCTTCTAACGATTTAGTATATCTACGTCTCAATAATGAACTGATACCTCCTGTGGGTATGCATCACTAGGATCATGTGCTATGAACGTTATGGATTTTGCATCTTGCCAGAAGAAACTTAAAGGAAATACCACCTTACATAAGTTCAAGGCACCTTACATAACTTATTAAAAATAAACTTATTAGCCAACCTTCATAAGTTCAAGGCACCTTACATAACTTATTAAAAATAAACCTTAACCTAAACTGCTACAACATTGCTTACACAAAAGGATTAAAGAACCCAATTGTCAATAACTGCAATCTACAGGAAACATGCTGCAATGTTGGGAATCGAACTTCAGACAATCTAGGGGGAAAACCAGCTATTAAACCACCTTACTTAAAACCCTTCTTGGAATTTACAATAATTGAGTATCTAGTCGGTTGAGATTAATTAGGCGAGTTTTCGATGATATAGCCTGAACCTCAAGACCAAAATGAGAATTTTCAGAAGACCAATGGCCAAGTTTTTGTTTCTTGAATTAAATTTGACATTAATGCCATAATTTTTTTTATCAAACTATCATAACTTACCCAAAAAACACATCAATGGCACTCAGATTTCTTGTCAATTGCATGTATAGTTAAAGAAAACATTAAAATGCGAATAATTTCTCTACTTAAACGGAATCGATTGTTTCAAGTTCCTGTGAATTAATATGATGAATTTACAGCCACAGAGCAGTCTCAATAAATTGGTAAAGCTCAAAATAAATGCCTCTATTGACAGAGAAAAAAACGGAGTTGACGTCTGTTTCTCAATTCACCAAATCTCTACTCGGCCAATCTACTTCCACCGACAATTTGGAATGGAATGGGTAGTAACAATGTTTTTAGCTGGGAGGATGAAATCAAAATCCATTCATCAAAGACATCCTTAATCCACCCTCTCATTAAAAGTTCCTATCCATATTTCCTTTGGGGTTCCATTGGAAAACTAAGCTTCTACACATGTTCAAAGTGGATCAAACATTGAAGATATTTACATCCAAGCAAATCACCCACCACTAAAATAATCTTCTCTCAAGGTAACTATAAAGAGCACTACTCCAATCTTTAACAACTTTTAAATGTTAATTTAAAGCTCACTATCACTAAAACAAGGATGACATTTGTTATATCAAACAAAAATACGAGAGCATGAAGGTTGTTGTGGATCGCTCATTGGAAATGGCTCCATTTTGTAGTTCTAAAATCAAGCCTTTATTCGCAAGTTCATGCTCATGATATGATTAGAAGGGCCTCAATAATTATGTGATGTTCATTTTGGGAAAAATCCTTGGTGATAACCCCTTTTATCTTTCGTGGGGGTAAGCCTTCAATACCTTTTTGTTTACAAGTGAAAAGGAACAAGAAAACATCCTTGCTAGATGCCCTTGGTTTTGGGGTCACTCTGATCTAACCGCATTTGGATTCTCATATACTATTTGCATTTTACCCTCCACAATTAAATTGAAAGAAAAAAAATGAGCCTTAGAGTATACTAATTTTTTGACCCAATAACCTACATTTTCGGCATTGAACTTGGCTTGGTGTCACAAAATTTAGATGGACACCATATCTTACTCACATGACAAATTTCCCATTTATAAGGCCTACATAGTGGCTAAGGACCCCATAAATTATGGCTTATCAAACCTTTACTTGGGTATCATTAACCATCCATGTTGTTCTAAAACTCAAAATGGCCATGAACATATCCAACTTACATGCAAAAGATTCCCTATAGGGGACTTGTGGTGGTAATTTGGGGCTCCACATATGGACCATGAGATTTAGAGGAAAATGTTACAGCCTAATACTATAGTTTTGACTATATTTTAATTCATGCATAAAAAACCATCCCCTATGTGCAAGTTCTCAAAATGATGACCATATCTCACATGTAGACTAGATATTTTCTATGTAGATGCATGCTATTTGATGGTCAAGGGCATTGTAATGGTCCATGAATCCCGTAAGCAATTGGGATACATTGCTTGGTGAACAAGTTACCTTGGAGAAAGCCTTTGAATGTTAATGTGGGAATAATTTAGTTTCTATGTGGACGCGGTGGTTGAAGACCCCCACTTGGATAGGGGCTTTAAGTTGTCTTGTGGACATTGCTTGGAGTATGTTTTCTTGGAGGGGCCTTTGGAGGCCATGTGGCATCATCAACCCCCTTGTTTCTTGCTTGTTGGAGCAGTTTCCCCTTTTTTAGGGGCCCTATGTATCTCATAGGGGCTTTAAGTTGTCTTGTGGACATTGCTTGGAGTATGTTTTCTTGGAGGGGCCTTTGGAGGCCATGTGGCATCATCAACAACCTTGTTTCTCGCTTGTTGGAGCAGTTTCCCCTTTTTTAGGGGCCCTATGTATCTCATAATTGTACAAGTGGTAACTGTAAATCAAGCAAACCATTTACATTTAGCATTGTACTGACCAAGTTCGAGAGTCACCCCATTGCTTGTGAGTACATTTCTTGATATTTGTTCACCTTTTAAAACCTCAATAGAGGTATGGTTGATACAAAATTAGGGAGAGACTTGTCAGGATGGAACAACACATGAACAACTTCTTCCCGCATACTCCATCTCACACCCATCAATATATAATTTAGACTCATAAGGAATATTGTCTCATTAGGATCTTGAGAGTTGGATGACTTTTGATCTCTTAACTTGAGACTTTGTGTCCAAAGTTTTAGCTGATTTTTTTAATGTAATTTCTAGATTACTACTTGATTAATTTTTAAATTTTTATCTAGATTAACATGTAAAAGAGCATGGAGCCCTTGCTCCCCTACACCTTCACAACTAGTTCAAATCATTCCATCTATATTTGTCCCATTGGTTGTTTTTTCCCACTAGTCTATCTCTCTTTCTCTTGCACACACATCTAGTGTAATGAATGTATATATGAAGTTTGTATGGAACAACTTGTAAGTATCAATACAATCAAACTATATAATTTGAGATAAAAAGAAACCATATGAACTGATATCATACAAAATCATGTGGATTGTTATTATCAACATTCCACTTTAAAAGCAAAATATACTTGTAACCCATATTCTCTCTCACTGACCCTGGTATTAACCACCAAGGAAATAAACTAACTAATGATGATCTCATACTTGTATTCCCATGATTATCTTTACAAACAACATTGTTACATGTTTTTGAGGCAACATTGATATGTGTTTTTGAGGTAGCATTAGACTGTGCATGAGGCAAGTTTGAAGTACGTTGAAGATCAAAGATAAAAAAGGACAGAGATATCAATATCCCTGAGTATTGCAACGGCCAGACATCAATTTTAGAGCATAGATTGAAATGGAAAAGTTGCATGTAGCTTGAAATGGCCAGGTCCAAATAAAAATCCATTGCAACTACCAGTATGCTCAAGAAATCTATTCCTTTGTATAAGTTGAAACATAACAGTTTATGAGCATGCATTCCATTGAGATATTTGGACAAAAAATATGCGAGTTTCATCCAGGATCCCACACTTGTCACACATATTAACAAGCGTGTTTTGTAGAAATATGGTTGTAATCCAATCTAGTTGATGTGAGCATGGGTAACTGACACATTTCAAAACAAAAATCAACATGACGAGATAAGCAATGATCCCTATCCCACATTGAGGTATCAAATATGATATTTTATTATTATATTGAAAACTATTTCATTCTTAAACTAGAGCATGGTGTGATCAAGGTCAAGCATTTGTTCAAAGTTCTTTCAATCTTTCGAATTTTTAAATTGTAATGGTGGTCAATCTTTGGATGTTTCAAACTGTAATGGTGTTTAAAGAATTTGAAGAGTAAATAAGGCCATTAACAAATACCTTTTCTCACAAAAGTTCAAAAGGGGATATAAGTTGATACACAAATACATTTTCTCATAAAAGTTCAAAAGGGGATACAAGTTGATACACAAGTATTTTTTAACAAAATTTAATGATTAGAATTTCAAGGGGACAAGGAACACCTTATAAGAAATTTTGGGGACAAGGAACACTATATAATAAAATTTGGGAATTTTTCATAGAGATTTTGAAATTAGTAAAATGGTGTTTTAGGAGTACGCAATTTTTCCATTACACTGTAAAAGAAGTTATAAGGTTTATACATTGTACAAAATTTATAAGGGGCCTTCAAATTTTTTAAAATTAAGCATTTAAGGGGTCATGAGTTGTTTTTTATATTTACAAGGGGAATTGTCTTGAGTCCTAGACCTCCTTGAAATTGAATAATGGAATATGAGGAATATGTGTCTGCGATGGATTTTATTAGTCCCATATTATTGTAATGGTAAAAAATTTCTTATATTACTATTTCCCACAAATAAATATACTCACATACATCAGCACAGAGAAATCCCATAAAGAAGGAAAGAGGAGGAACAAAACAATTTGCACGTGAAGCACTTGAAGACATTGAATCTTTCCATTTTAAAATATTTTTGGAATATTTTTTATGCTATTAGTTAGAAGTATATGAATCCATTATTGACTTTGAGTATTGTTGTGGCCACACCAAATCCCATGCTTCAGCTAAGCACGACAGACCCAATTTTAAAATAAACACAAAGGTATTTGGGTAGGTGTTCTTGTGAACATGAGGGTTTGAACTTTGTCTCTGTGATCTTATACCTGTACCTTTGTTCTGCTTGATTGTCATTTTTTTCTTTCAGAAATTTCTAAGTGTTTTTGGTTTGCTAGTAGCCTTGATTTTTAAGCATTTTGTCATTTACTCCTGCCAACCCGACATTCCGACGACCTGAAACCCGCAACCTGACAGGCATGGGTTGCGGGAATTAATTTTAGGTCTTTTGATTTTGGTCAACTCGAAACCCGCAACCCAAAAATTGTGGGTTGCGGAAACTCCTTGCTAATAATTTTTGGGAATTTTTCATCTCGAAACCTGAAACCTGAAACCCGCAACCGCGGCTTTCGAATTTCGGGAATGTGTTTTACCTTTTAGTTGTGTTGTGTGTTCCAGCAACCCGCAACCCGAATGTCGGGTTGCGAGATGCGGAGAAAATATTTTTCATTTCTTAACGATTGCTTCCATTTGCGAAACCAGCAACCCGCAAGTTTCGGGGATCATGAATAAGCTTGTGAATAAGTACCTACGACCCAAACCCGCATCCTACATCGGTCAATCTCAGCCGTCCATTCTTTTCAATCGCGACGGTCAGGATTTAATCTGGAAAATCGATAAATGAGGGTTTTTCTATTTTCTTTTTACCACTTTCACTGCTGGAAATTAGTCTGTTGTGCCGATTTTTACTGCGGATTTTGTACCAGCCATTCGTTTTTACCAATTTTCAGTTATTCCCAGGTTGGTTTGCTGTCACTGTTGCATTTGCAATTGATAATTTTGTTGTTTTGGTTTTAGTTTTGATTTTCCTTTCTTTTATTTATCGGAATTTCCAAGCTTCGCCACCATGTTGAAAAACACCTGGTCTAAGACAGCTCACAAAGATTCCCTGACCAAAGACCCCAATTTTGGTATTTTCTCAGACACTAGTGAAAGGGTTATGGAGACCTATTAGATGGATTGGTCCAAGATATATTCCATATTTGACAATGACGACCTTTCCCACATTGAAAATGATCGACCTGCGTATGAGAAGATTAGGGATTCTCGGGTACACGCTATCATTGCTCGCCCCACCATTTTACCTTACATTGATGCCTTCAAATGGATAATTGAGAATGCAAACCCCACAGACCGATCATTCAGCGATAGCACAGGGGCTCAATTGACTCATTTCCGCCTTGAGGTCTTTATTCTAGCTTTTGCTCTCAAACCGCATGTGCAGACCCTTAGTCTCGATTTCATACAATCCTCAAAAACTCGGTATAACTTCAATGAGATGTTAAAATTATGGATGGTCAAGCCTAACGCCTTTGTGCCTAAAGCCGACAATCTGTACCGTATTGCCTAGTTCAGGGAACCCTATTCCTTGCTAGCAACCATGCTTTGTGTAGGCTCTTCGGCCTTCCTAACTATTCCATCTTCAAAGCTGAATGGGCTCCCATAGCACACCATGTGATAACTACCGGCGAGTCTTTCCCATGGGATTATATCCTATCATCTGAGTTGAAGAACGCTATCCAAGGGTATCATAAGGCACCTGCCCTAAAAAAAACACATTTTTACATCTCAGCATATGTAATTGATGTTTTCTGCTCAGAGTTCCAGACCCAAACTTAGGTTGGAATTGGAACCCCTCAGACCCACTGTTCATATCTATCACTCAGTGTTATGGGATGAGAATTATATCCCTTTACTTTATGATATCTGTGATCATTTCATGGGCACTGTTTTTTTCAAGATTTTCAGGCAAGAAGCACCTGCATTTTCAGCTGATGCAAAGGCCTTCATCAATACCATCGGTGATTGGTATGTTTATTAATTTTTCTCATACATCAAAGTTTGGGGAAGTGACACATTCCACCTTCTACCCAGGATAGTTCCTGATAGGTTGGTTATACAAGAAGTTTTTTTTTTCAGACTGTAACAGATGGTATGTATAAGAAGCTTACAAGTCCTAAGAAGAAAGGATGGCCTAAATTTTCTTTGAACCTTGGGCCACTTGTTATCCCAATCTCAAATTGGGCTACAGTGCTCGGTGATCAGATGGATGCTCTAAAGTTGGGTCTTGCTACCAAAAGGAAACATGATCCCAAGAAACTTCTTGATGCACACTTCAAACAGATTCATGTTAAGATGGACTATGTCCATGAGACTAAACCAGATGACTCTATTTACCAAGGAGTCGACACCCTTTTTGAAGTGCTTGCTAAGGCTAAGAATGCAGAAGAGCAGCATAACATTTTGCAATATCAGAAAGACCTTAAAACTAGGATCCTAAGCTACATAACTATGCTGCTAAATCTAGTGGAGCAGGTAAGAAAAGAAAGAGAAGATAAGGAGGCTCAGAAAGCTAAAGCTCCTCTATTGCTTACTTATCCAGATGGGGAAAAAGGTAAAGCTCCCATGGAGCCTCCTCCTTAGATAAATACAGTTGAAGAGGTCAAGGTTCTGCTACAGACAGCTCATCAGTTCAAATAGGGGTTAGCACAAATCACCTCAGTATGGGTACTCAGGAAATTGAACCTCCTAAGCCCACTATGGATATTCAAGTGTCTACTATAGCTGCACAGGAAGAAGATGAGCTAATGATAGTCGAGGCTAGCCCAGCTAAGAGGCAGAAGATCCTTTCCCCTGTAGCACATTTTCCCCCTAAGAACATTATTAATTGTGACCTCGAGGTGAAACCCCATCCCCCAGTATCAGTAACAGAAGAAGTGACTGAAGATTCGCAGACAGTTGTTGATTTGCTGAACTCCATTGAGATGGATCACTCTTTTCCTAATCAACGTGAGTTACAGGTTACATCAGCTCTTGATATCACAACTAGAACACTTTTGCTGCCAGCTATCCAAGAACTCTCTCCTTTGCCTTCAGGAATCACACCTCCATTTTCTTTATCACATTTATTTCATACCCTCACCACTACCACTACTCCATTCCCATCCAACCCAATCTCTTTCACCATTCCATCAACTATCATTGCAGACGTTCAGTCTTTAACTTCCCCTCTTCAATAATCCAAATCCACTTCATTATCCTTCACCACTAGTGAGGCACTTTTACTTTCCCTTTCATCATCATCTGGTCATGTTAATAATCAAGTTTCACTTTCTGAAGTTTTTGTCTCAATTCCTTCTCCAACTCAGGCCATATCAGTCACCCAAGTCATATCTACACCTCTGACTACCCCTCAAGTCATCGTGCCTATGCCTAGTCCTGCTGTCACTCAAACACCCTCACTAATCTCAACAGTAAGTGTTACTTCTACCTCCACAGTGTTGGTGGTTGAGTATGCAGATGATGATATAGTCCCTCTTGGGAGCTATTTTTACAACCAGGATGACAAAGTAGTAATGAAGAAGAACCAGGAAGAGAGGTAAATATCAACATGGGTTAGCTGCACCTATTCCAGACCAGGTTTTATGGGCTCAACAAACAAATAATCCTCGAATTGAAGCAATTGAAACAACTGCAGCCTTAGGGGCCTTTTGAAGTGCAAATTTGGATTCAATCCATGTTTTGGATAGGGAAGTTGACCTGAAGGAAGAAGAGATCAAGAGGCTTGCAGGGGAACCAACCCAGACCAAAGAGCAACATGCAGTTGATATTGCCGACCTCAGGAAGACATGGGCAGATAGGTTAGAGGATTTGCAGCAAAAGAATTCTACTCTCCAGACTGAGATGTCCATAGCACAAGCTCATAATGCTTCCAATGCTGAAAAAATAACCATTCTGGAAAGGCAAGCTGAGGATGCAACTGCAAGTGTAGCCTCCTCCAATTTTTCTATGTTTTCATCCCTTGAGTTCAAGAATCTAGCTCTCCAAGTTAATCAAGAACATCACAAGTTGCTTGAGAAGTTGTACACTGCCCTGGGTGAAATCAAGGAAACTTATATCAGTTTCTCTAAGATGTCTTCTACCCTTGAACAACAGAAAGACAAGAGACTCCAAGCATCCAAGGCAGAGGAGAATTTTTTTGAATGGCATGGATACATAAAGGATAGAACAGAGGATATACCAGTTCTTAGCAGCTTCCAGTTTAAGAAAATTAAAGCCTCACTGAACACTTGGCTCAATTTAAATGAGACAACCAAGGAGATCATTAGAAAATCAAAGGATATCTGCACTAGGCGCTGGTATGCAATAGACAACATCATGGACATTCTGTAGCTCCCGCTTATGGATCCTATTCTAGAGGCATGCCTGCCTAAATGTCGACTTGAGGAAATTGAACGCAGATGTGAAGAAGCTGAACAGAAGATCCGAGCCCTTGCTGAGGTTAGCATTGATTATGTGGATATGCTGATTAGGAAACCGATCGTTATGGAGGGAAAAATCCATATTTATCTGCGTACTTGGCACACGTTAGCCAAGCATGAAATGGAAAACAACACATGTAACGCTCAGCTGGGCCTAGAATCTGTCAATTATCCAAACATAGATGAGTTGTTAGAAATATGGGATAAGTGGCAAGATTTTCTAGATTGATAGCCTGATCCAGACTTTGTAATCCCTATCTTTTGGGGACCTCCATTTGTACTCTGTTGTAATTCTTATTTAAGGAGGAATGCCTCTTGATGTTAAGGGGTTGATAATTTTTGGGTTAGAAATCGGTAGGAGACGACTGGAGATACTCTGTCTTAGCAAAGCTTTGTAATTTTGTTTACAGACTTCATTAATACAGTAAAGTAATCCCTTTGAATCAACTCTTGTTTATTGTTCAAATTTCTTTGACAGTGTCTGATTTCTCACTTCAAATTGTCATCTACAGCATGTGATCTTTTGCAATCATTAATTTACATAAAGATCTGTGATATTGGTTTCTCTTTATAGCTGATCTGTGTATGAAAATATTTTATTGAATTTCTGTCAATTGAGATATTTTCTTCATCGATTTCTGCAAATGATCAACATTCAATTTAATCATTGTTAATTTTTCAATTAACAAAGTGATTACAGGTTACTCTTGAACAGGTTTACATACTTAAATTGTTGTCACTTAATTTGTATTAATTGATTATGATCTAAGTGAATAAGTAAATGCATCTTTTAACATTTCTGTTGAAGTTGACAAATATACTTATCCCTCTCATATCAAGACTGATCTGCACAACAACAAGCTTTTCTTAGAATAGGTCTAACCTAGAGTAGATCTTATGCCTTAAATAGGTTAAGTTAGAACGTACTAAGTTCCATACTTTTGTTTTCCTTAAGTGGAAAACCGATCTATTGATCAAAACACCAACTCATAGAGTGCCAGCGGAGACTGAATATCCATGGGTGATTTCCATACCAAACAGGCTGGGGATAGAACTGCCCTTGCGTAGGGTCTTTCGAAGCCTTCCAGTCTGGGTTTTCACCCTCTGCTGGGAGCCTTGGAACCCATTCCAGCACCTTGCACACGCCCTGCACCCTCGAGGCCTCAACAAGTATCCAGAATTATTACTTCATGGTCAAGTTGTAAGAATCCCTTATATAGTATTGTATTTGATGTCATATTGTTGACATGCTTTGGAATCTGTCATTAACATCATTGGATCTTGATTTAGCCTGAAATTGAATAGGGGGTGTTAGTACCAAAATCAACTCCGCCAATTTTTTTGAATTTTTACCAAATTTGATTTTAAGGCGTGCCATTGTTTGAAATCTTTTTTTTGTCAACTACGTCAATCTCCATTTTGGATTAAAGTTTATCAAGGTCTTTCATAACCTCAAATTATCAATGTGGTCAAATCTCATACTCTGTTTGTGCTCCAAGTTCCTCGGCCTCGTTGATTGTATTGAACATCAAATTTCCTTAGTCTTTAAATAAAAATAAAAATAAAATTATATTATTTTAAAACTATTTTATATGGTTTGTTAAAATAATATTTTATTTTTATTTTTATTAAGAAAAAGGAAAAAAATTATTTAATTAAAATAATTATATCATTTTAAAACTATTTTATATGGTTGGTTAAAATAATATTTTATATTTATTTTTATTTTTTTTTAAGGGAAAAAGGTTATTTTAATTAAATCTCATACTCTGTTTGTGCTCCAAGTTCCTTGGCCTCGTTGATTGTATTGAACATCAAATTTCCATTTCCTTTGCCTTTAAATAGAAATAGATATAAAATTATATTATTTTAAAACTATTTTATATGGTTTGTTAAAATAATATTTTATTTTTATTTTTGTTTAAAAAAAAGAAAAGGTTATTTTAATTAAAAAATATATATTATTTTAAGAGAAAAGGTTATTTTAATTAAAAAAAATATATTATTTTAAAACTATTTTATATAGTTTGTTAAAATAATATTTTATATTTATTTTTATTTTTTAAAAAAGGGAAAAGGTTATTTTAACCTCGTTGATTGTATTGAACATCAAATTTCCTTCGTCTTTAAATAAAAATAAAAATAAAAATATATTATTTTAAAACTATTTTATATGGTTTGTTAAAATATTATTTTATTTTTATTTTTGTTTAAAAAAGAGGGAAAGGGTTATTTTAATTAAAAAATTATATTATTTTAAAACTATAAAATAGTTAAAATAATATTTTATATTTATTTTTTTAAAGGAAAAATTTATTTTAATTAAATAAAAATAAATATAAAATTATATTATTTTAAAACTATTTTCTATGGTTTATTAAAATAATATTTTGTTTTTATTTTAAAAAAAAAGAAAAAGTTATTTTAATTAAAAAAAAAAAAAAATTATATTATTTTAAAACTATTTTATATGGTTTGTTAAAATAATATTTTATTTTTGTTTAAAAAAAATAGGGAAAATATTATTTTAATTTTAAAAAAAGGGTTTCATACCTTAACCCCATTATTAAGTCGAACTTCCAACTCCATGCCAATGTTAAGACTCCACCAACTGTCGGAACAAGTTGTCAAGCATGAAAACCCACTAAGAGAGAGTTCATCAAGTATTTTGTGCACCAAGCATCAATGTTACCATCAAACTGTCTCCAATATAAAGTCTTTATGTAGTATTCTCTATGGCATGTGGGATTATTTCCACTGCACAAATACAAAATGAAAACACCGACAGTGATCAAGTTATTCAAAGTCACCAACTGCCGAGAGAAAGATCACACACAAGTCCATTGGATGAGTCTTATTGCACTACAGGTTATGGTTGTATACATTTATCACTTCACATCTCCACCGGTTTCTCTTTAGTTATATCTTCATTATGTTTAAACAGGCAATTGCACGAGCATCGAGCCCGAACTTCAGCGTTCCAACATTCAGGGCATTCACAAGTGTCGATGGAGCATCCATATGCTACCATTGCATCGAGCAGGTTCTTATCGGTCTGTTAATACCCAGCGTTGTGCAGTCTCCAAGTTTCATCCACAAGTGTGCCATGCGAGAAGCCCACTACAAGCCAGGGCATAAAATTGAAATACTTGGATCTGGGACATCGAAAATGAGCTACAATGCTGAAAATTCGAAGTATTATTTGAGGTTTGGGGAAAGTGAACACCTTTCTCTTTTGGAAATTGATGAAGACAAGTTTTTCATTGAGCTACATTTGAGTGGTTTATCTATTAGGTATATGTTCAAATTAAAGATTGCTTTTTTATTCAGAAGAACTCAATGTGTATCTCAGGCAGTTATTTAACATATGACATTAAGAGGAGGAACAAATAGCATTGTATTGGATGCCAGACATATTTTGGGTTATAGATCGAATGTATTGCAACTGTCATTCTCGAAAGGTCATCCCAGCTTTGAAGATAATAGACAATCCACATTTTTTAACAAAGATACACCATTTTCAGATTTGATAGAGCAAATCAAATTAACCCCAGATTCAAAGGGATTTGATCAACATCATCAGGAAGCATTCAAACCTTTAAAAAACAGGAGGCAGAGTATTCAAATAATTAACCACATATCCCATATTTTTAGGGTTCATGGAAGCAAATGTCAGGAAGCCTCAACATTTCTAGGAAACTCTTGTAAGGTGACATAGCTCCTAGCAATTAGAAGTTTCGAAGCAAAAAGGTGGAACTCAGAGTTGATTCCCAGGATTTTTGTTCAAAATCAGTTTGATTTAGCTTAGAAATAGCTTTGTAATATCTCTTTGCTTAAAATAGGAACTACAATCCTTATCTTATGGATCTGAAATATTTTTGTAACTGATGTAATATCTATAAATAAAAGGTTCAAAGACTATGTATGGGGTTAGGTTCTAGGAGAATTCAGAGGGTCGAGAGAGCGCTAAAGGGGTTGGAGAGATGTATGAGTCTAAATGTAAGCCCGAGGGAATTTTATCATGTAATCACTTCTGACATTGAATATTCCGGAGAATTATCTTATCAGATGGTCATTTCTTTGTTTTCCATTCTGTATTTTCCTCTTGCTTGAATGAATTATGATTATTGAGTGTCAATAATTGGCCATGAATAAGATATTCTTGAGCTGTAAAGTGTTTGCAGTGATTTCCTAGTATTCATGTTATTTGTTTAAGTACCCTCTTAATCCATTTGTAGAGAGTGTCTCCGTTTTGTGGATGTTCTACTTTTTGTTTTCTCCATTCTTCCATCTATCATTATATAAACTAAACTCTTTGTCTGATGGACAGTTCAATTTCCTTCGATCTACAGGGTGTTTACTTGACTCCATGCCCAATGGTTAGCTATTGTTTAAGTTAGCTTGCTACCCTCTTTCTTTCTTAGTTTGATATACTTAATCCACTTCCCAATTCATACAAACAATCACTCTAATTCAAGATGTGCTAGCCATTCTCTCTCTACAGTCAAAGTGCATCTTTTAGCACTAACAGGGGGATCAAAGGTGTTTGGTGTTCATTATTTGCAACACTTGGAGTTTTTCGTGACATATTGTTTTAAGAACTTGTAGCTATTTTGGATGAAGATGTCATGGAATATCAAATATTGTTTTAGTCTTTTGAACACTAATTTAATCAACATTGCACAAGGAACAACTATTCAAATAAGAAAACGTCCACTCAGTCATGTGACCACTTTTCTACAAGTTATGCATAAAATATTATTGATATTCTCGAAACTCATAACAAGTTGTTAAATGGTGAATTGCAACTCATTCGACAATATTTGTTTTTTCAAGATGATCCATTATTTGGATTAACTGTTTTTAAAAGTGAACAAGAGAGAATTGAAAATCGTACAACTATACAACTATAAATCAAACAATTCCATTTTATGAAGACATTAAGGTGACATAAAATACCTTGGATGTTGACACTATGGGAGATGCTAATTAGTTTGAGGATAAAATCAAAATGATCATACCTTGAGAAGAGTTGCACTTCAAAAGGAACAAATTTGTCTTAGGGTATGGAAGGACCAAGTTTGATTTCTTTCATATTCCTCCTTACTCCAAACATATGGACTTTTTTAGGGTCATCTTTCTCGATGATGATTTACAAAGGAATACCATTGATGCTAAATTGGATAAAGTGCTTGAACTCAATGTTCATGATGAGGAATAATAGGATGAATATTTTGATGATGCAACTAATGATGACGAGGGTGATGCACTTGATATTGTTAAGTTAGATAGTGCACCTAAAGAATGCCAAAGTTGTCATCGAGTTGGACATCATCATGAATTACAGTGTTTTGATTTTCATCCATGTAGTATTTGTGGGAAGAAAAACCACCTTCCAAAAAGGTGTTGGAAACTAACAAAGATTCAAATAAAAAAGTACATTTTGGATGGTTATCTACTTGGCACTAGAATTTGGAAGAAATTTTTTTCGAGCAGTCATGTCATCAATTCATACACAAGTATAGGCATGCTTGATTGGATAGGTTTCAATAGTACATGGCCAACTTGAATGTTTTGATTCAACTTTTGATGATTTAAGGCATTATGAAGGCACACTTTATTTAGTCTTTCGAGTAGAAGATTGAGTCTTTAGAATTTGTTCAAAGATAATATGATTACATGGAGTCTATGTGAAATCGCTCTAAACTAGCATAGGGGAAAAAAAAGTGTGCATCCAATGGTGAAGTGTGTACTGAGGCTGGACAATGAGTTCGTCCTTCAAATCAAAGACATACTTAGTGTAGAAGGCCATCTTTGGCCATAACCTTCCCTGAGGGTTTATCTAAGTGATCTGTATAAAATAACTATAAATGTCATTTGGATGAACCTATTCAATGCCTGCTTGGTAGGTAAGATATGCCTAGGTGCATTAGGGAGTATTTGAACCTAGGGAGCCAGTCAATCACAATATTCATAGACTCGAAAAATATCTGAGACCCCTACAAACCAATATCTACATGGATTGAAAAGCTAGACGTAGAAGCAGTGGAATTCAATAAATAGTAGGCCAAGTATGGGTACAGGTCTCGTCTCTTCATCGAGTGAATGAAAATATGAATGTAATGCAAAAATGAAACAAGGATAAACATATAGAGTCTCGAGCTAGAAGGGTTGGGCACCATTAAGCACTACAAGGATAATGTGCTAATTAGAGATTACTTGTTTTCAATTGATTATGCATTGAAGGAGAAGAGTCCGTAGTCAACTCTTGGTTGAAGCCCACTCAACTAAACAAGGAATTCACCAAAGTAATTTAATGACATGATATCACTATTGCGGAAATGTATAAGGAAAAAATTGAGAAATATAGAGAAGCACAAATATAAGGATTAATATATATTTAGGGATGGGAATTGGGATCTAAACCATGGTTTGGTGCCAAACACTAGGGATTAGACCCTAATATTTTCTTTGAGGGTTCATGCAATATGTGTAAGGACCTATAGCACTGCATATCCCATATGAAGGGATATTTTTCCTATCAAACATATATGGAACCCAACAATTAAGGTTTAGTGCATGATAAAAAGGCATGATAATGCCTTAACCATGGTCATGGGAAAAAACTAGGGAATTAGGTTATAACTATTGATTTCAAGTATCGTGAACAATGTGTAAGGCCTCGATCCACCAAATATAACCTAATATAGTATGAGGAGACTTTTGTGTAAAAGTAGTAGAAAGGAGCAATTTTGAGTTGCACTAGTGGTATTCAACCATGATCGTTTATCAAAAACTATAGCGATGGTCACATAAGATCATAAAAAATTCATTATAATTATCAATGGTAACAATTTTTTTTTTACAATCACTAAAAGTTACTAGAAAGAGTATTAGTGAGGGTCAATAAAGGATTGTCACTAGAAGTGTCACCAAATAGAGATTTGGCAACATTCCTCTAACAACCCTCACCAAAAGTGTCATTGAAAAAGGATTTGGTGACAAACCTTAAAGGAATGTCTCCAAAAACAATTACAATGGCGATCTTTTAGGTCCATCATCATATGTGACATTAGTGATGACCCTTTAAGTCTCGTCACAAGCATGAACATCACCAATGGGTATTATTGAGGGCCACTAAAGTACCGTCACTAAAGGTGTCACCAAAGAGAGAATTGGAAATAGGTGTTTAACAACCCTCACAAAAATTGTCATTGAATATGTATTTGGTGACTAACCTTAAAGGAATGTCTCTGAAGACAATTACAATGACAAATGTTTAAGGCCCGTCATCATATGTGACATTGGTGATGACCTTTTAAGGTCTATCACAAGCATGACTGTCACCAATGGCCTTTTTTATTGTAGTGAATGTATTTATCTCTTCTTCATAGATATTTTCTTTTGCTTCACCATTTGCAAGGCTAGGTGGTTCATGGATCTCCTTAATGATGGTAGATGGATGATTGGTACTTTAGTTTTTTTCTTTCAATCCATTTGATTCATCTTGCTCCTTGGTAGCCTTCGGTTCAAGATCTTTAGAATTTCTCCTTGAAGAAAATCCAAAGAGTCTCATGATGCCACTATATGCATATGGATATGATGGAGCTTCACATTTGGTTCATTTTTCTTTTTTTTTTTGAAGAAGTGGAACAAATTGGTTCCTCCCTTGATGTTTATATATGCTCTCTATTTAATCCACAACTACACCCTTGGGATCAAATCCAAATCTACAATAAAAAAATATTTGAAATAAATGGATTTACAAATCTCTTCCCCCAACTTAGGCAAGATACTCCTCATAGTGACGAGGCAAGTTTTCACTTGCTGATATCTTCCTTACTAAATCATACTTTGATATAGCCATTGGCGGTTCATCCCTTTGGTATTAATTGTTCACTTGGTCACAAAATTAACCATTCTCATCTCGTGTTAATCCTCCATCTATGTAGATCAGTTCTTCATCAGAACCGGATGTTTCCGCATCATCCATTCGAAATCATCATTCGCCGGTGCTAGTATCATGGCTGCAAATTCTTCAAATTGAGAGATTACTTTCCACAGGAGTAGTGGAAAGTGATTTGATACCACTGCAATTTACCATATATGATAAATCTCAAATTAACTCAAAATATTTTCAAATGAAACACACAGTTGATTACTAGGAACCAAAACTAGCTAGATTGTCAAAAAATCAAGAAGAAAATTTGAAACCACTTTCAGACTCTTCATAAATTCTCCCCAAATATAGGTTAGGACTTGATAAGAATTTGGATCATATGGAAAATTGGACAATACCTTTACAATGAAACTTTTGTGGGTGCTTCACACCTTGGAATATTTCCTTGGCAAAACCAAGGCTATCAATGCACATTCCCCGAGGAATTCTGTGGAACCCCAAGGCTTCTTGTACTCATTGAAGGCAATAAGACCTGGGGTGTACTAAAAGCATTATCCCCCAAACTGATACAACAATATTACATAGGGTTATAATTGAATTGATGAGTTTTGGAGGAAAATCTATCAAGTGCGCTACTTTGGACTGAGTGACTAGTCAATTTCCAGAAGACTCCAAACACCTCCAGAGGGTCACGAAAATAAAAATTAGGACCGTGTAAGAGTTCATTAGGCTCTTATGGACCTAAAGAAACTTATAGAGATACCAAAGAGCTCATATAATGCATTTTATGTCAACTACTGAAAAACTAGTCAATTTTTGAAGCACATAGAGCAAGCCTTGAAAGATGAAGATGCAAACAACTTAGTGATCCTTCAGATTTCTCTTAGAACCGATACATGAAATAAAATACGTATTATTGATTAGCATCAATATATATTATATTGATATATTATCAATTTAAATTCTCTATAATCCAACTTACAAATAATATTCAATTCTGAAGGATTCTTACAATTAAGAGCACAGGTCTTCAATGGAAGGGAATAAGAAAGTGATAGAACCATAGAATCAGAACCATTTACATAAGAAGAATATTTTGAACACTTGAGAATTTCTCAAGAACATCTGATACATCTCACATGGGTGAAATTCCTCAAAAAGCTCACTTCTTTGTGTGGATCTCACCATGAATTACACTCAATCTGGCACTGGCCTCTGCATAAACTATGGGAGCTCGAATTGCTTCACTATGATGGATGAATCAGACCTGAAACATATTCTCTAATGGATCCACTTGAACTTTTATGATGACTAGAACAATATTGCTATGGGGTACATCTCCCAAGCCTCTAAGAATCTATCTCTCAAGACAAACAACAAGACTAGCAAAATATGTGAAAGGGGTGCGCCTTCCTTCTTTTATAATTAAATTGATCACTTATATGCATTGAATGTGACCTAGCGGGCCATTATCTTCTTGGACATAGATATTTTATCGAGAATGAGTCAATGGTCAAGTGTGTAAATCCTCCACCTGAAAGCTTATTTTGTCAGAATAATTTAATCCTTCACTGGTGAGAACTGGTGGGAATTTTCCTAAGGCCATTTAGGCCAGTTTTAAGTGCAAAAAATGCTAAGTGGATGTTTGGGCAGGCCAATATATTCTTCACCAGATACTTTTTAACAAGACTAAGACTATATTCAGATGCATTAGTCATCCACCTATAGGATGGAGTCCTCAGAATAATTTTCTCTCTCTCTAAGAGAAAATGACGGTCATTTTCCCATAGCCACTTGAGCCATATTTTGAGTACATAGCCATTTTTTCCAGTGGCAATCATTTTCTGGAATGGTGCAAAAGAGGTTGATTGGTTGTTTTGCAAGGCCAATATTTTCTTGGCCATAGACCTTTTATCAAGAAGGAGTAAATGGTCAAGGGTGTAAATCCTCCACCTGAAAGCTTATGTTGTCAGAATAATTTAATCCCTCACTCGTGAGAACTGATGGGAATTTTCCTAAGGCCATTTAGTCCAGTTTTAAGTGCAAAAAAGGCTGAGTGGATGTTTTGGCAGGCCAATATATTCTTGACCGAAGACTTTTTTCCAAGACTGAGACTATATTCAGGTGCAATAGTCATCCACATACAGGATGGTTCCCTCATAATAATTATCTCTCTCTCTCTCTCTCTCTGAGGAAATGGAGTTCATTCTCCCAAAGCCACTTGAGCCATATTTTCAGTACTTGGCCATTTTTTTCCAAAGGGGAGCATAATATGGCATGGTGACAAAAAGGTTGATTGGTAGTTTTGGCGGGCCATTATCTTCTTGGACATAGAACTTTTATCTAGAATGAGTCAATGGTCAAGTGTGTAAATCCTCCACCTGAAAGCTGATGTTGTCAGAATAATTTAATCCCTCACTAGTGAGAATTGGTGGGCATTTTCCTAAGGCCATTTAAGCCAATTTTAAGTGCAAAAAAGGCTAAGTGGATGTTTTGGCAGGCCAATATATTCTTGACTGGAGACTTTTTTCCAAGACTAAGACTATATTCAGTTGCATTACTCATCCACCTACAGGATGGTTCCCTTAGAATAATTATCTCTCTCTCTGTGAGAAAATGGAAGTCATTTTCTCGAAGCCACTTAAGCCATATTTTCAGTACTCAGCCATTTTTTCCAAATGGGAGCATAATATGGCAGGGTGCAAAACAGGTTGATTCGTTGTTTTGGAAGGCCATTATCTTCTTGGCCATAGACCTTTTATCGAGAACTAGTCAATGGTCAAGTGTGTAAATCCTCGACCTAAAATCTTATGTTGTTAGAATAATTTAATCCCTCACTGGTGAGAACTTGTGGGCATTTTCCTAAGGCCATTTAGGCCAGTTTTGAGCGGAAAAAAGGTTGAGTGTATGTTTTGGTAGGCCAATATATTTTGGACTAGAGACGTTTTTCCAATACGGAGACTATATTCAGGTGCATTAAAGTCATCCTCCTATAGGATGGTGCCCTCCGAATAATTATCTCTCTCTCTGTGAGGAAATGGTGGTCATTTTCCCAAAGCCACTTGAGCCAGATTTTAAGTACTTAGCCATTGTTGTCAATGAAAGTAACTCATCCAAATTCCCTGGTATTTGAATGAAAATATGAAATTGTAAAAAAACAGAGAATAATAAAACTCACATTTTCCAACTTGAATCACTCAAACATGCCAAAAATTGAACCCTATTTTCAGGACTGATTTTTAGTATTTTTACACAATAGTACTTTTTAGGATAAAATTGAAAATATTGAATAGTGGAGTAGTGGTGATTGTTAATGCACATCATGTTCAACTCGTATCACTCAATTTGACTATGTAACGTTCTTACTGGCACATGAAGAGTATTTTTATTTATGTGTTAGATTAAATAATCTGAATTTAGTCCTTGGATAAAAAAGGTAAAACACCACTAATTTTTTCCTGTGTCCAAATAAGCCTATTATATTTCAATCCAAAATGTAATACATTCTTCCACAATTTGTAAATTGTTCTATCAAAATACCCCAAGCTTCTTTAGCAGACTGAAAGTCCAAAATGATCAACACATTTAATCCTGGAGAAGCTACTATAGAACCAGAGTGCATGTACATATAAATTGCGCTTCATGTAACTATCATAAATAAATATTATCTACATAACCAAATACTAATAAGGGAGAAAAACCATTTAGACTAGTCCAGAGTTAATTTTAGATGGTTTGCCCCACAAACATGAAGAAAATTCCACTTTTGTAAGGTTTGTTTTTTTGAAAAGTTCTACTCTATGTTTTATGTGCAGATCCTCACAGGGCATGTTTTGATGATTATGTGAGACTAAAATAAGTATCTTTCATAGAAAAGAAAAATTTCATAGAAAAGAAAAACCATTTATAACATAATAGTAAAATACCAAAAACAATTTAATGCAAGAAATAAATAATTCATATATACTAAATAATACAATTCACCAGACATATTACACCAAACAATATAAAAATTTATTAATGAAAGGAAAAATGTTTACAAATCGAAATGGGGTACACCAGCCCTCATCCCTAATCCATAACACTGATGTACAGGTTGCCATTGGTGTGAATCCCATGAAAAGTGTACTTGTACACGAGGCTGTAGGCTATTATACAAATAGCGAAATCTAAATTTTGGTCCCACACTCCATTTACCAAGAGGCTGAGCTTGATCACTTGAGCTTGAAGTTGGATGATATCTATCAGGAAAGGTTGGCCATATATAGAAAACTGCCTCCTTAAGATTCTCATAGCCTTCTATGCTGAACTCTAGTGAATTATTCTTCTTTACAATCCCGAGAGGTATATAATGCATTGCAATTAGTTCAAAAGTAACCATGAAAATTTCATTTGAACAAGGAATTTCCACATAACATTCAGTGCGTATAAAGTGTCGAGACCTTATATGTGATTGAAAATTTTGTAGGAAAGAAGATAAATATTGTGACGATGTACTCAATTGGGCTACAATACTCCGATATATGATGGAAATTCATTGTGTGTTACATATTCTATTGAGGCAGCTAATGTGAAATTCCATAGGGGTATATCACTAAGCTTAAAAAAACCTCACAATTTCACTCAGTTAATTGCAGAGAAGAATTTAGCAGAAAGGATGAACAAATTCACTCATGAAACTCAAAAGATATGAGAAAATAATGATAATACATTCATCAGCTGTAAGATGGAAAAAAGATGTCAATAGAATAGAATGGATTTGATTACCCCAAGGGTGATTCGAATTCTCCTCAAGTCATGGCTTAGTCAGCATTGGAACCATCTCCCGATAAGACTCACTGACCACTGATGGTGAATAAATAGTCAACTAAGGTAGAATTGAGCCTAACTGAACCATGTGGGCATTTAAATAGAGGAGGAGACTCCAAGGGGTGCATAAATGGTTGTCAATAGTCAAGTGGAGTCCTTCTACACTCTGAAACAGTCACCTAGGAGCTACAGTCAGTTAACTGAGCAATCAATGCATGAAATGACTGATGGAGTTCCTAGAACTATGTAGTAGGGCGCATTAGTAACTGCAGTGATAACAGCAATGCACACTAGGTGGGTAGGAGGGCTACTGATGACTAGAAACAGGTTCCAAAGGGCCTAAAAAAGGACTAGGTGCTAGGATACTCCACTGCTGCTGACTGGATGCATGTAAGTCCAACATGTGATGGTGAGAATATTCCAATAGCTAATCTAGTAGTCACAACTTCATTTTCACATTTTCTTGCAAGAAGTTGAAAATTGGTGTGCTTATCATCATTTGTAGCAATAAACTGACAAAAAAAATTCTCCTTTTCGACTGCTAGTGCCCCACCTTTTGATAGAGCTCATAGTAAAGAAAACACAAACAATGTCTACAACACAACATAATATAACATTAGATACTATAAATAATTTTTTCATATATGAGTTGAAGAATATATATTAAAAGATACACATGTATACTCACCATCAATTATTTCAGTTGGTATCAACAAAGCTTGTTTTGTGTAAAAAATATCACGTGGATGCAAATTCACACCTTCAGGAATATAGTGGCCTCTACCAAAAACATCTACATGATTTTCAAATATTCTTACCCAACAAAATGTTCAACCAGTTGAACATATACTAGACAATCGAACACTTCTACATGATATGGAATTTTCAACGACTCATCTTCATACATTCCAGGAAATTTTTCATTATAAATACGAACATACATGCCTTCCTTTATGGTAAAATCAAATGGATTTGTGTTGCGCACCAATAGCCCATCCATTTGAATGAATTTCTTTCTACCAATCTTCACAAAATGACCATTTTGAGTCAATAGGGGAGTCACATCTGAACAAGATCCCATATAAAACCCTCACTTTATGACTACAATGGAATGTTTTCATGATTTTCATCTGGCCCACTTGAATATAATTGTGATTTTAATTCAAAAATTGAAGGATGCCGCAACATAGGCTTGCCACTTTCATCTGCATACACCATTTGAACACAACTCTACATTTCTTGTATGTGACTCATCTATAACTTTGTTGATAATGATTTCTTTTAAACCATTTTCTCCTTTAAGAACAACAACTATATCAAAGTTTGGAGCCTTTCCCTTAACATACTGCAAAGTTGAACGACATCGGATTTGATAAGGTATATCCCTATCATTAGGTTGGTTCTCAACATCATTACCGGTGGATACATCATCGTCACTCCAACAATCAGTTTTTGCAAGTCTATACAATTTCTGTGACGTTTTTCGTTGCATAGACAATTGTTGCTTCATTTTTCGTCTCTTTTCTCGTTCAATATCCTCTTCAGAAAGTATTCGAAAAGATTCTTCCACAACCTATGGAGGCAATGAATTTCGTGCTTTATGTGGCAACGGATAAGGGTCTGTATTGAACATGATCAAATTTATAAGAATAAAAATTCCGCAATCACGATAGGAAGCCAAAATGGCCTACACAAGTTACACCTGATCTCTTAATTGGAAAGCAAGAGTGAAAAAATAAAGTATTTATAAAGGCATAATATTAATACTACATAAATTCTAACCTTTGGTAAAAACCTTCGATTTCTTTTCCCCTTACAACCAAGATTCTAGATTCACATCCAAATGGTCCAAACAGATATCTGCATCAAATAATAAAGGGTGAATTTAATTACTCTACATATATAGTATTTGATAAATCATTTTATAGACTGTTTAAATAAAAAAATTGCAGGGGAAGAATGTAAAATTTTTTAAGCACACAAAACTGAAAAAAAATGATTATCAGTTGTATCACTACACCATTGATTTTGCTCAAAGTATTTCAACGAAATCCGATTTGATTTGATCAGAGAGTTGATGGGTTTAATCAATTGTCCGATAAGCAGTCCATCACTACACCAGTCGATCAACAAAAAAAGTAAAAAAAAGTATTGTTAGTCGGTCACTAAACCATCAATTTTTTATTAGATTTCAATGCAATCAATTTTGGTTTGATCACAAACCTGCTGATGGGTTCGTATATTTTGTTCAAGCAGGGTAAGAATGTAAAATTTTTTAAGCACAAAACAAATGAAAAACAAAAATACTTACTAGTTGTATCACCACACAATCGATTTTTTTCAGAGGATATCAACGCAACATGATTTGGTTTGATCAAAGAGCCGGTGCATTAATGGTTCGAGCAGGGTTAGATCTAAAAACATACACGAGTTCGAATATTTTGTTCAGGGTAAGATATAAAACAAAATATGTAATTTTTGTAAGCAATAGAGGGTTCCTCTGCAATGCATATTTTGTAAGCAATAGAATGTTCCTCTTTACTTACAATTGGCTCTGAAAAAAAAAGATCTTCGAAAATATAAAACCCAGGGCATAGAAAACTACAAAAAACATGCTCTCACCAATCGATCACGATAGCATCATTTTTCTTCAAAGGATTGCAACACAATCCGGTTTGGTTTGATCATAGACCGAGTGTGTTGACAGGCGCATAGATTTTGTTCAAGCAGGGTAGATTCAATACAGACGCATATTTGGTTTCAGAACATATTTTGGGTCTAGGTAAACCAGATATTTTGGGGCAAATCAAAAAATATGAAATTGGAGGGATTTTTCCATTGATACCCAGTTTCAAAAAATTTGAATTAACCCCACATCATATTGTGTGCCAAACTCCACATTGTTTCTTGTGCAACCGAAAAAAAATCTCAGGGGAAATAGGGGTTTGACTAAATACTTGATTAGTGTTGTTAATTAACTTTTAATTAACTCTTAATCCATTTCTTATTTAGGATACATTTTGGGGGTGGTAATATCTTATGCCTCATATTCAATTTACCATGGAGGGCCAACAAGAAAATGATCTTCCTTTTCTCGATGTTCTTGTAGCCTGCCACTCAGATGGCTCTCTTTCTCATCAAGTTTTTTGAAAAAATACCCACACTGGTAGATACTTACATGCCCTTTCCCTCTACCATTTTGCTAAAAAATAAGTTATTCTCAGAACCCTTATATTACTAGAGCCATTCACATATCTAATCCTGAGCATTTGAATGCAGAAAGATACCACCTCACCAAAGCCTCCCTAAACAATGGTTACTCCCTTACTCAAATTAACAAATATTACCATTGTATTCTTCATCCTAAGGACAAACATCCCCGATCCAATCCCCTTGCAAAATATTTGCTCTCTCTCCCTTATATTTGAGGCATCACTGATCATATTTCTAATCTCTTGATCAAGAAAAATATAAAAACTATCTTTAAGCCTTATAAAACCCTTAAACATCTTTTTTGCAGTGTTAACGATAAATCTAACTCCCTTCTCTCTCAAGGATTTTATCAAATTTCGTTCTCATGTGGTAAATATTATATCGGCCAAACAGGCATATCCATTTAGGCCCGCCTCAAAGAACACATTGCCGACACTAACCACAATCGCCTCACTAAATATGCCATTGTAGAGCAGTCCTTCAACTCTAAACACCTTATCTTCTTTGACCAAACCAAAATCCTCGCTCAGACTTCCCATTACTCATCTCACCTTATAAGTGAAGCCCTTGAAATTAAGAAAAACCCAAACATTTGAATCGAGACAACGACTATAAACTAGGTCATTCATGGAAACGTTTAATCCACCACCTAAACCACTAATTTTCCACCCCTTTTATACTTTCTTTCGGTACCCCTTTTTCACTTTTTGTTGTTATCCTAAGTTGGTTTTCTCCCTTACTCTCATTGTTTATGTTATCACTAAATTTTTTTCCTTCACTAAGGTTCTTAGCACCCTCCATGCACAATTTCTTTTTCCTCCCATCTCTGTTCTCCCTTCTTTGCCAATGTAATTGATTATTATTATTATTCTCATCATTTTTATTATGATTTGTCACATTATTATTATAACAATAATCGATTTTTTATATTTCTCCCCCGACAATTTTTTTACCTCTTCTAATATATTAAAACTTAGAACCTAAAATATTTTAAAATTTTAATAATTATTTCAACTCCCCTTTTTTCCTCTTCATCATTTTTTTTTTAATTTGTTTTGATTTACTTATGAATATATTTTCTCCAATATACTAATTTTAATTTCTTTTATACCCAATAATTTTAGGACCCTTAACCCTATCTTCAAGATTTCCTCTTCTTTCTTCTTATTTATTTTTATGAACTAATTATTTTTTTATAATATGATAAACAAACTTTCACTAATTTACTAATTATCTCAACCCCTTTTTATTTATTTATTTTTACTTATTTTTTATATGTATATTTATATTTTTTAACTCATTAATATATTTTTCCAAGATAAGATATTTTTAATTTATTTTAACCTCCTAATTTTAGTACTTTCAAACCTTTCCATCTAACTAGACAATATTTTCTCCTTATTTGTTTTGATTTCTTAACATTCTACTTTTTTTTATCATTTTAATATTTTACCGTTGCTTCATTTTTTGGTCCATCCCATTTCTTTGAAATAATTTATTTAACGTCTACTCACCCCTCACTTATTGCACAACGTTCCCCTCAACCTTCCCTCCTCTCCAATTTATATAGCTCATTTTCTCACTCCTTTCGCCCCTCTAGCACCGCATCTACCATGTCTCCCACGCACAACGACCCCCATTCTATCACCGTGTCTCCCTTGCATGACCAATCCCTTTCCACCCTCTCGTCTTACGCCCCCTCTTCCCTTTCTTCTTAAACCTCCACACCAAACCCAATAACCTCCAACTCCTTGAAACCTTGTTCCATTTTTAGCTCGAGCCCTACTTCTTCTCTTAACTCTAAACCTAATTCATTTAATTCCAACCTTAATTCTATTAATGATACCCACTCCTTAAATGTTTTTCTTTCATTACCTTTAATTTCTCTCTCTCATTCCTTACCAACCCTTCCTATTTCTAATCGAGTCTCCCTTTCTTCTTCAACTATGGTCAATCTTTCTTTATTAATTTTGATTTTCCTTCGTTTAATCTTCTCCAAAAAGGATTTAATTATACCATTGTTCCCAATCGTATTTGTATTCTAATTGAAGACATCTTTTGTTCGATCGAATCCATCACAAACCACCTTCCTATTCATGAAGTCGAGGAATTGAGACAAGAGTGCTCTAGAATTCTAAAATGGGCCAAATTACCAAAGTCTAATCTTCCTAAAGACGAATTTAAGGCACTTTATAAGCTCAATTCGAACAAAGACATTGTTATCCTCAACACGCACAAAGGAAATGCCAATGTGATCATGAACTCCACTGAATATGAACAAAAAATGATTGATCTACTGTCCATTCATCTTCTTACAAAACCCTCTCCAAAAATCCCATTATCAAAATCACCATCTTGGTCACCAATGTTATTAAATCTTCACCCTTAGACCCCTCCATCAAAAAATGAATTCTACACGTTAATCCCCAACTTCCCAAAATGTATGGTCAACCCAAAATTCACAAAAAGGAATCCCTCTCAGACCCATCATCAGTTCCATTAGGGCCCTACCCATGCCCTTCCTATATTTTTAACTGACCTCCTTTCACCCTTCGTTGCTCAAAATCCCTCTATCAAAGATTCTACAGATTTTATCCAAAAAATTTAAAACATTCAGCTTAATGAAGGAGACCTAATGATTAGTTTTGATGTTGTTTCTCTTTTTACCAAAATCCTTGTACCTCAATCCCTTGAGATTATCTCCAAACTTGTTGATGAAGAGACCCTTGATCTCATTCAAATCTATCTCACTTACACTTTTTTTTTGCTTTAAAGATACGTTCTATGAACAAACTGAAGGTACAACCATAAGATCATGTTTATCTCGAGTCATAGCCAACATCTTCATGGAACAATTTGAATCCCTAGCCCTAAACAACTTTCCCTTAAAACCAAAGTGTTCGTTGATGACACATTTTTCATATGGCCGCATGGTATTCCTTCCCTCAATGAATTTCATTCTCATCTTAACAATATTTCACCTCATATTCAATTTACCATCGAGGGCCAATAAGAAAATTCTCATCCTTTTCTCAATGTTCTTGTAACCCGCCATTGAGAAGACTCTCTTTCTCATCAAGTTTTTTGAAAAAAGATCCACCCTGATAGATACTTACATGCTCTTTCCTACCACCATCTTGCTAAAAAATAAGTTGTTCTTAGAACCCTTATTACCAGAGCCATTCACATATCTAGTCCCCATCATTTGAAATCAAAAAGAGCCCACCTCACCAAGGCCTTACTAAAAAATGGTTAGTCCCTTACTCAAATTAACGAAGCATTCCATTCTATTCTTCATCCCAAGCCCAAACTTCTTCGATCCAATCCCCCCGCATGAGTTTTAATCTCTCTTCCTTATATCAAGGCATCACAGACTGTATTTCTAATCTCTTGATTAAGAAAAACATAAAAACTAAAACCATTAAACATATTTTTCGCGGTGTTAAAGATAAATCTAACCCCCTTCTCTCTCAAGGAATTTATCAAATTCCATACTCGTGTGGTAAATATTATATCGACCAAATAAGCAGATCCATTCAAGACCATGTCAAAGAGCAAAATGCTAACACTAACTACAACCAGCATAGATCCATCTTAAACCTGTATCTATCAAGCACCCAGAGGGATCCAATTTCTTGAGGTGTATTTCTTTTTTAAATTTAAACTCAAGAAATTTGATATCTCTTGATTGATAGACCCTGGTTTAAGTTTTAAGTTTTTATTTTATAAATGAACATCGATTGTTTAAATACTTTTCATAAGATTTTATTTTATGAGTCAACATGGATTTTTTTTAAATACTTTCATTAATTTTTTATTTTATGAGCCGACATGAATTTATTAATGGCCGACATAATATAATTTATTACTTTTTACTATTAGATGTAATGCTACATCACACATGTAACGGGACACATACACGTTACAATATCTCCCCCATATTGGGCTGTAGAGCACCTCGTTTCACTCGGTGTAATCACCTCGCTAAATTCGCCATTGCAAAGCAATCCTTCAACTCTAAATACGTTAACTGCTTCGACCAAACCAAAATCCTCACTCAGACTTCCCATTACTCATATCGCCTTATAAGAGAATCCCTTGAAATTAAGAAAAACCCAAACATTTCAATCGACTATAAACAAATCAGTCATGGAAACGTTTAATCCACCACCTAAACCCCTAATTTTCCACCCTTTTTCTTATTTTTTATGTCCCCCTTTTTTCTCCCTTACTCTAGTTGTGTATTTTATTACATTATTTTTTTTCCCTTTTAATATTGCTCTCACCCTTTACTAAGGTCCTTAACCCCCTTTGTGCACAAATTGTTTTCCGTCAATCTCTTCTCTCCCATCTTTACCGATGTAATTGATTATTATTATTATTCTTATAATTTTTAATATGATTAATCAAATTATTATTCTAACCTTAATCAATTTTTTATATTTACCCTTTTCCAATTTTTTTTCATCTTTTAATTTATTAAAAGTTGAAACTTCAAATATTTTAAAAATTTAATAATTATTTCAACTTTCCTTATTTTCCTTTTTTTTAAAAGTTGGTTTGATTTACTTATGAATATAGTTTCTCCAAGATACCAATTTAAAATTCTTTTATACTTAGCCCTATCTAAATCTCCAATCTTTCCTCCTATTTCTTCGTATTTATTATTTATCAACTAATTATTTTATTATAATATGGTAAACAAACTTTCGATTAATTATCTCGATTACCTTTTTACTTATTTATTTATTTATTTCAATATTTCAATATTTATTTTTAACTCAGTAATATATTTTTCCAAGATAACA
Source organism: Larix kaempferi (assembly GCA_027924585.1). Taxonomy (NCBI): domain Eukaryota; kingdom Viridiplantae; phylum Streptophyta; class Pinopsida; order Pinales; family Pinaceae; genus Larix; species Larix kaempferi. The sequence goes on along the minus strand of BSBM01000994.1, from coordinate 18,352,853 downwards.
TTTTATTAATTTATTTTGATCCCCCTAATCCTTTCTATCTTACTAGACTTTTTTTCAGAGTTGTCTAAATTTAACAACGTTTTAATGGCTATTTTGATGGTAAAAACCGATTTAACACCATAAAAATTCCATGGACAATCAAAATTTCAGAATTTGACTGTTGTAAAAAATTATGTAAGATTTTTTTCAAAATCTTGCTAAAAAAATCAATTTTTTTCTATAGAACTTTCAGACCATATGTTTCTTTTCTCCTTCTTATTTGTCTTATTTGTTTTGATTTCTTAAGGTCTACTTTTTTTATCATTTTTATAATTTTCCTTCCTTCATTTTTTGGTTCATTTCATTTCCTTAAAATAATTTATCTTATGGCCACTTACCCCTCACCTATTTATATTTAGTTAAGTTATTTTTTTACCCTATATAGTTTTTTTTTCTGAGTAAGGAGTGTTCAGACTCAGTTTCCAAACTTCAACATAATAAAAATCCAAAAACTTTGACACTAAACTACTTGTTCTCCATGTTTTAGTGAACAAACCAGTAATTATAAATCTAAATCTCAATACCAGAATGAAATCAGATCAACCTTACCACAGTTGCAGGCCAATATCCAGTTCCTTTGCACAGTTAAAGTATTTTCAGAATGGATAGAAGTGTAGATCTGGCCCGACCTATTCTACGATCGAATTTGATGTCTTCCGTAGCATAGTCCCCAGTGAAACCTTGGTAGCACTGTGATAGTTGATGCTGCCTAGATAATTGCTAAGACTTGCAAGGGCAGCCTGCAGCAGTGCCATAGGCTTAAAAAATAAAAGCTTTACTACTTTACCACTAAAAATATAAAATAAACTAATAGGATAAAAGTTATCAAATTTTATATTATTTAAAAAATAAATTAAAAAATTATTTATGTAAAATTGTATCCACCTAACACCATTTCAGAATCCTTTTGGATGCTTCTCTCAACAAAGAGAGGCGACGCATTATAAAAAACAATCAGGGCCGTGCATTATATAAAATCCAAAATATAGTGTAGCGTGAATATTAAAACATTTATGTAAAAGTTTATCGACCTAACACCATTACAAAATCGTTTAACGTGAATACTAAAATATTATGTAAAATTTCATCCACCAAATACCGTTATAAAATACTTTTGGTTACTTTGCTCAACAGGAACGGGCAGCGCATTATAAAAACCCAAGCTGGGCCGTGCATTATATAAAATCCAACTTAAAATTTAAAATACTTTTGGCTACTTTGCTCAACAGGAACAGGCGGCGCATTATAAAAACCCAAGCTGGGCCGTGCATTATATAAAATCCAACTTAAAATTTAAAATACTTTTGGCTACTTTGCTCAACAGGAACAGGCGGCGCATTATAAAAACCCAAGCTGGGCCGTGCATTATATAAAATCCAACTTAAAATTTAAAATACTTTTGGCTACTTTGCTCAACAGGAACAGACGGCGCATTATAAAAACCCAAGCTGGGCCGTGCATTATATAAAATCCAACTTAAAATTTAAAATACTTTTGGCTACTTTGCTCAAGTACAGGAACAGGCGGCGCATTATAAAAACCCAAGCTGGGCCGTGCATTATATAAAATCCAACTTAAAATTTTGTAGGGTTCAGAATGTGTAGAGTTTCGTGAATACAACATACGTATATTTGCCACTTTGCAATTTTTATATGAAAAGAGACGAGTAGTTGGCTGAGAATTGACATTTAAGCACTGCACCTATATTTTGGTATAAACCTGCATCTCAATAACATATTCACTGCATAACGCTTGAGCAGAAAAATGCAAAGCGAGGAAGGTGGAGTGGGCATGAAGGTGTGCGTTACAGGAGCAGGAGGTTATATCGGATCATGGCTTGTCAAGCTTCTTCTCCAACGAGGCTACACTGTCCATGCCACCCTCAGAAACCCAAGTATCTATTTTACTCTTTTATTGTTCTTGCCCTTATTTATTAGTTTGTTTTACAGTTAGGGTACCGGTCATACAAGAAATTGGCTGTGGGCTAATTTAATATTTCCATGCATGCAGAAAGCGAGGCACAAACTGGGCCTCTGCTGTCCCTGCCTGGGGCTGCAGAGAGACTGAAGCTCTTCCAAGCAGAATTAAGCGAAGAGGGTTCCTTCGATTCTGCGGTGGAGGGCTGTGAAGGGATGTTCCACGTAGCCAGTCCTATGGACTTCTCCAAGACCTCTGAGGTATTTATGAAGCATAGATTTATCTTAACCTTTGATTGGTGAAGTATGTAATGTTAGAATAATTTTCGTAATTAATCTATAATTTGGGCCACACATGTAAATAATTAAATTGTGTGTGCTATCATTTAATTAAGCCTAAATATAGTGATCTAATTAATAATTGATTATTTGGCTTAAGGGTATAATTGTCATGAGATTATTGTGTAGATACCATTAGATAATTATTATTTCTATGAGGGGCGGAAATATAATTATGATAAAATTATAACTGCCCTAGCGGTTATTGTGAACTACCCTAGCGGTTTATAAATAAGGTTATGGTCCCCATTCTACCACGACGCATTCCAATTTCTGAAAATCCTCTCAAGAGAAGTTGACGCAGAATCTAGTGGCTAGAATTGGAAGATCATCTCAAAGGGTTCTCTTCCTGTAAGGTTTCTCCTTCAATGGATTCAGGTATGCTTCCGTTATTAATTTTCTACTCATTGTTTTAATCAGAAGATTCCAGTATATATTAACAAGTGGTATCAGAGCTTACTTCTTGATTAATTCTTTGAGTTATTAATTTAATATATATATATTTGTCAATGGATTCTCTTCAGAATTTTTTTTTGTTTAGAGTCTCAGAGAAAGTAAAATATTATAAGTGCTTTGAATAGCGATCCGTTTTTCATTTATTAAATATATCTGCACAGCAAAGATTTTTTTTTAGTGTGTGTGGACTTCCATCGAAGTTGTTTTTTTTTGAACGCCCTGTATTTGCATCTTCTGCAAGACCAAATCTGAGACATCTGAATCCATTTTATAGAATAATCTGGGCCTCCATCCAAACGCTTTTCTCCCATGCTAAACAATTCATTCTGAAAACGTGTTCAGTGCTGGGCGTCCCATTATAATTTTGCCTCATCTTCTCAGCAGCTGTACGTGATACGAACCCCATATTCCTTATGGCACAAACTACATATTTTATCATATGCAGTAAAATCGAGATATGGGGAGAGGTACTCACGCGGGCCTGAACCCATGCTCTCCTTCCCCAATGCCAACGTCTTAACCAATACACCATCGGCGTTTTTTCCCCAGGACAAATGCCATTTAGATAGCAAGGTCGTTTTGCCCAGAAATCCTGTGTTTTTTTTATCACCCGACAGCCAAAGGGGTCTGCGATATGAACGACCAACAAAATGTATTTGGGCATTTGGGTTGGCAAGGGTTTTATCTCTGAAACGTAGTGTTACAGGATTCTGTTATTTATATGCTTTGTGTGCCTAGAATAGCCCGGTGGTGGCCACTGTGTAGGCATGAAAGAATTCATGGAGTTTATCCAAGCCCAGGATCAGGTTCTGATACAAGTAGATGAAGGTTCTCTTAGAACTATGAGAGAATGGATATGTGCTTTCAAAACTTTGTTTGATTAATTTCAACCTAAATTCAAATATGTTCAAAAATAAAGCCCATTTTATTACACTTTGTTTTATATTCATGATATATAATTCCATTCCGATCAGCATTCATGATAATCAATTTCAGAAAGAAAGAAATCGTATTGAGTTTTTTTGTTCAGCCATGACGTATGCAGGAAAGTGAGCTGCGAGCTCATGTTAATGCAATATGTTACCCGTCATGGAAATGCTCTCTGCATGTTCTTCGGGTTGAAACCTAGTCCGTATCTGTGTTTATCCTGCGCATGTTTTGTATGAAGCTTTTTTTTTTTTTTTTTCTGAAGCAATGAAAATATATTTCCTGTCTTTTCTATTTTTCATTTAAAGTTATACCGGTTTACTATTTAACCATGCGTTCACCATCGTCGTTCATATATTTCTGCTTCTCTGCATATTATTTATTTTATATCATAATTGAGTTTGACAACAAAATGTATATATAAAACAAAAAGAACGCAAAAGTTTTTCAAAACTTGCGATCCTTTCTTGAACCCCGTGACAGTCCATCAAATAATGAAGCAGTAAATACTTTTAGATTTTTTTCCAAACCTGTGAATTTGAATTTGATTTTTTAATAGCATTTTATGATATTTAAGTTATTGATCTAGCATTTTAAATAAGCTAATTAAAGCGAAAAATCACCAAAGTGACATTTTTCGTGTAGATTAGTCTGTTCAAGATGTTAGATTTTTTGTGTGTATGTGATTCATGCGGGTATTGACTGGCCCAAAGGAAAGTTAATATTTGGTCAAATTGCATACATACCTGTGGTGATAAATATGTGACGATTACAAAGGTAACTTAATGTGAATAATAACTCAATCCAAAGATAGATTTATTATTTGACATAACTTATCATCAATGTTTGATCACTACAACAAGAGTACCACTTACAGTTAATATTACTGTCCAAAGACTTGATATTAATGTTGTGCCAGGTATCTTGAAATGTCATAATTTGTTTTTAAATTTAAAGATTATGCGAACATGATGGTTTATTTAATTCATTTTATTTTGTTCTCTATTTTCAGCTTTTATATCAACTACTTCTATATCTGCCAACATCAATAATGTCCCTATGTTAAATGGGACTAATTTTAAGGACTAGAAAGAGAATATGATGATTCTCTTAGGCTGCATGGATATAGATTTAGCCTTGAGAATGCCCAAACCCGATGTACTCAATGAGGATAGTACTCAAGAGGATGAGGTTTATTGGGATAAGTGGGAACGTTCAAATAGGCTAAGTCTTATGATTATGAAGCGCGGCATTCCAGAAGCTTTCAGAGGTGCGGTAACCAATGAGGTTACTAATGCCAGTGACTTCCTTGCAGAAATTCAGAAACGTTTTGCCAAAAACGATAAGGCTGAAACAAGCACGCTTTTAGCAAGCTTGATTTCAATGAAGTACAAAAGCAAGGGTAATGTTCGGGAGTACATCATGGAGATGTCTCATCTTGCTTCAAAACTTAAGGCTTTGAAACTCGAGTTATCTGATGATTTCCTCGTGCATTTGGTTCTCATCTCTCTTCCTGCACAATTTAATCAATTCAAGGTCAGTTATAACTGTCAAAAGGATAAATGGACTCTTAATGAGCTCATTTCATTTTGTGTGCAAGAGGAAGAGAGATTGAAGCAAGACAAGACCGAAAGTGCTCATCTGGCTAGCACTTCCAAGGATAAGGGCAAACGAAAGAATAAGGATAATAAGGTTGCTGCTTATAAGGGTCCAGAACAAAAGAAACAGAAAGTTGAGATAACATGTTTCTTCTGTAATAAGCCTGGACATACTAAGAAGGAATGTACCAAGTATGCTGCTTGGCGTGTTAAGAAAGGTATATTTCTTATTTTGGTCTGTTCTGAAGTTAATTTAGCTTCAGTATCTAGAAACACATGGTGGTTAGATTCTGGTGCTACTACTCACATTTGTGTTTCTATGCAGGGTTGCCTGAGTTACCGAAAACCAAGTGATGCTGAAAGATGCATCTATGTCGGAGATGGTCAGTCGATAGAAGTAGAGGCAATAGGGCACTTTAGATTATTATTGAAATCCGGTTATTTTTTGGACTTAATAGATACTTTTGTTGTACCGTCTTTCAGACGGAATTTAATTTCGGTTTCTGTTTTGGACAAATCAGGTTATTGTTGTTCATTTGGAAACAATAAATTTACATTATCTATTAATTCAAATGCTGTTGGAACTGGTTTACTTAATGTTTATGATAATCTATATTTGTTGGAAACTGTTCCGTCCTATAATGAAACCTTGCATGTGGAATCACGAGGTACAAAGCGTAAATTGAATAAAGATAATTCGGCCTCATTGTGGCACAAACGCCTAGGTCATATCTCTAAATCTAGAGTTGAGCAACTTGTGTCCGATGGGATCCTAAATCGGGTGCCAACTAAAGTGGCTGCTAAAACGCCTTATGAGCTTTGGACAGGTCGAAAGCCCAGTTTAAAGCATTTTCATATTTGGGGATGTCCAGCTGAAGTGAGACCTTATAAGCCTCATGAAAAGAAACTGGACTCTAAAACAGTTAGCAGCTACTTTATTGGCTATGCAGAACGATCAAGGGGTTTTAAATTTTTATGATCCTACTATTAGGTCAATTTTTGAGACGGGAACTGCAACATTTTTTGAGGATGTTGAGTTTGGGGGGAGAAATCAGGCTAGGAATATTGTCTTTGAGGAGGAAGAGGGATCTACTATTGCTTTTGATAATGTACAGGTTTCACTACCTATCATTGATCAAGAAGTAAACTTGGATCCTCAACCAACAGACAATATTGTTCAACCCTTAATTGTTCAACCCATTGCAAATGAGGACATTGCTCCTGAAGAACAAACTCAACAACCTCAAGAAAATATGCCATTAAGGAGATCCACTAGAGAGAGGAGAAGTGCAATTTCGGACGATTATATCGTATATCTCCAGGAACATGAGGTAGAAAGTGGAATGATGGAAGATGATCCAATCAACTTCCAGCAAGCCATGAAAAGTTCCAACTCTCAGAAATGGATTGAAGCCATGAATGAAGAGTACAAATCTATGCAAGACAATAAAGTTTGGGAACTTGTCCCATTACCAGTTGGTACGAATCCCATTGGTTGTAAATGGATATTTAAAACCAAGCGGGATTCAAATGGTAATGTAGAAAGATATAAAGCACGTCTTGTAGCTAAAGGCTTTACTCAAAAAGAAGGAATTGACTTCAAAGAGACCTTCTCTCCAGTTTCTACGAAGGACTCTTTCAGGATAATCATGGCACTAGTTGCACATTATGATCTTGAGTTACATCAAATGGATGTTAAAACAACGTTTCTCAATGGTGACATTGATGAAACAATTTATATGGTACAACCAGAAAATTTTGTGTCTGAAGACTCAAAGAATATGGTTTGTAAATTAACTAAATCCATTTATGGGCTCAAGCAAGCTTCTCGTCAGTGGTACTTCAAGTTTCATCAAATTATTGTCTCATGTGGTTTTGAGGCAAATCTTATGGATGAATGTGTGTATCACAAATTCAGTGGGAGTAAGTATATTTTCCTGGTTTTATATGTCGATGACATATTGCTAGCCACAAATGATAGTAGCATATTGCACGACACCAAGAGATTTTTATCAAAACATTTTGAGATGAAAGATCTTGGTGATGCCTCCTTTGTCTTAGGAATCCAGATACTCCGAGATCGTTCTAGGGGTATTTTAGGATTGTCACAAAGGACCTATATTGATAAAGTCCTCAAAAGGTATGGCATGCAAAATAGCAAACCAGGTGATACCCCTGTCGCTAAAGGAGACAAATTCAGTCTTAATCAATGCCCTAAAAATAGTTTAGAAAGTCAAGAAATGCAGAAGATTCCTTACGCTTCGGCTGTGGGGAGTCTAATGTATGCTCAGGTATGTACACGTCCGGATATTGCGTACATTGTTGGCATGTTAGGCAGATATCTAAGTAACCCTGGAATGGATCATTGGAGAGCAGCCAAGAGGGTTATGAGATATTTACAGAGAACAAAAGAGTACATGCTTACATATAGGAGATCGGATCAGTTAGAGATCATTGGGTATTCCGACTCCGACTTTGCTGGATGCCAAGACAGCAGAAGATCCACATCAGGCTATATTTATCTGTTGGCTGGTGGAGCAATTTCATGGAGGTCTGCCAAACAGACACTCATAACTTCATCCACCATGGAAGCAGAGTTTGTAGCATGTTATGGGGCATCCAATCAAGGAATATGGCTACGAAATTGTCACTGGGCTGCGTGTTCTGGATGGTATTGAAAGACCACTGAAGATATTTTGTGACAATAAATCAGCAGTTTTATATTCCAATAACAACAGGAGTTCTACAAAATCAAAATACATTGATATCAAGTTCCTAGTTGTAAAAGAAAAAGTACAGAGTGGACAGATATCCATAGAGCATATTGGAACAAACTCCATGATAGCGGATCCGCTTACAAAGGGATTACCACCCAAGGTCTTTCATGAGCACACTGCTCATATGGGTGTTGTCTCATTTGAGGATATTCAGATTTAGTGGGAGTTTATATTATTCATTGTATATTGCTCTATGTTATGTTTAGACTTTATCTATACATTTGGATTGTGTTCTGCAGAAATAAAGTATTCATTTTATTGCACTCTGTTAAATTATGATAAAAATTTGATCTTAATAAAGTTAAGTAGGACCAGTTGGAAATAGGCATGAATAGATCACATTGCATGTAATTTCCATGCTATGCACTCATGATTGATCTATGTCATTTAGCTATGTTGATATATGTGACCATTGATTGGTCTAGTAACGATTGATGTAACAAAGGCCACCTTGATCCTATGTCAGTATAGTTAATGGACTAGATTGTTCGGATATACCCTAAGGACATGATAGCAAATTTTGAGCTCATAAGGTTAAGCACATTTGTTTGATTACATATGCATGTGGCCCAGTGGGAGATTGTTAGAATAATTTTCGTAATTAATCTATAATTTGGGCCACACATGTAAATAATTAAATTGTGTGTGCTATCATTTAATTAAGCCTAAATATAGTGATCTAATTAATAATTGATTATTTGGCTTAAGGGTATAATTGTCATGAGATTATTGTGTAGATACCATTAGATAATTATTATTTCTATGAGGGGCGGAAATATAATTATGATAAAATTATAACTGCCCTAGCGGTTATTGTGAACTACCCTAGCGGTTTATAAATAAGGTTATGGTCCCCATTCTACCACGACGCATTCCAATTTCTGAAAATCCTCTCAAGAGAAGTTGACGCAGAATCTAGTGGCTAGAATTGGAAGATCATCTCAAAGGGTTCTCTTCCTGTAAGGTTTCTCCTTCAATGGATTCAGGTATGCTTCCGTTATTAATTTTCTACTCATTGTTTTAATCAGAAGATTCCAGTATATATTAACATGTAAAGCATTAAAAGCGATTCATAAGTAAACAGAGATCGATCTTCAATATATATCTGTGTTGATCTTCTTGTAACATAATATTGAAAGAAATTATAAATTGTGGAACAGGATGATTTTGTTCAGCCTGCTTTGCAAGGAGTATTGAATGTGTTGAAGTCCTGCTCGCGTGCTAAATCGGTGAGGCGCGTGGTTTATACTTCGTCGGGGGCAGCAGCCTGTCCGCTGAATGAGGAAGGGGAACTTATCAGTGGCTCCTCTCTGGACGAGTCAAGATGGACGCCTGTGGATTTCATGAGAAGGAAAGCCCAACCTGCCAGTGTATGTATACATATAGTTTGAGTCGAATAATTTAATTTGTATCTAAAAATGGCAAAACAATAAAGGTTGTGAATAAAGGTTGTGATTATTATGTGTGTAGTTTTATTGCCTGTCCAAGACTTTGGCTGAAAAAGCAGCGCTTGATTATGGGTTAACTAGTGGCCAAATGGAGGTCGTGTCAATTGGACCAGGTTACGTCGCTGGATCAGGGATTACTACATCATTTCCGTATTCATGCAGTGAATTATTAAGCCAGGTATTTAATATATATATATATTTTAGTGTTTTTTTAGTTTGGGGGCTTCCTTACACTCCTTGCTTAAGGTTAAACAAGTTAGCCATGAATATATAGAAGGGTCATGATAGCTCACTTTTTTTTGAGTTGAGGGGAGGGTTTGGCCTATCTATTGGGCACATACAGATCTAAATTGTTTTAGTTTAAAACACAAATGATAACTTCGGTTGAAAATGTTACAGGCAATTATGAAGTGCTCAAGTTGACTGAGTCTTTTCTGGGATCAATATCATTTGTTCATATTAACGATTTATGTGAGGCTCATATATTTTTGATGGAGCAACCAACTGTACAAGGTCGACATATTTGTTGTGCTTGCTCTCTTACTGTTTACCAGCTAGCAGACTTCATCCATAAACGCTATCCACATTTGACTTTACAATTCAAGTAAGTAATCTATTGCCATCAGCTGGATCTCTCATGTCTAGTTATATTTTTATGTAATTATATTGATTCACTGAGGTAACTTGGGTTATAATTACAGAAGCGATGGTGAAGTTGATAATGGCGTTTTTGTGCCAGCTTCGTCTAAGAAGCTTTTGAATATGGGGTTTGCTTTCAAGCATGGAGTCGACGACATTTTTGATGAGACAATCAAATGGGCTCAATCTTATGGACTATTGAAATAGATCCAGTTAGATAAATAATTTTGTTCGACTGTTACAATTTCTGATATGATTTTCCAGACTTTCAAATATGTTTAATCTGATGGAATATTGAAATAGAATCCTGTGATACTATTTTAATTTTACCTCTTTAATCCAGTTTTCAAAATTTATATCCATATTACTGGATATGGTTGAAGTTATACAGAAAATTCAAGTTATATGTAATCACAAATTGCATTTCTCATGAGAAGCGTTTATAATTTTTACATAAAGTTTGAAATATGTTCATATATAATGGATATGGTTGAAGATAGATATAGAAAATTAATGTGATATACATCATTGACAAAATTTTATATGTAAAACTATTTTATTAATTTAAAATTTTAATGAGATGTATACATATTTTTAGAAAATATATATATATACAATTCTCACTTCAAAATATTATTTATAAAAAATTATTAAATAAATAATAAATATGTCAAAATATAATAAAAAATACATTTTAATTTTTTCCATGGGGTATAACTTCTTAATAATAATTATAATTAATAATTAATGTAATAGTTATATTCATATAAGTATGAAGTGATGTGCTCAATGCAAAGTATATTAACGATAATCTAGTGAAATGGATTAAAAATTCTGATGTATGTTTTTGGTGAGGGTTTCGTTTGGATCATTAGATGTGTATCTTGGAAAGTATTGACCTTAGCATTGGGAATGAGGAAAATTATTCTCTCTCTCCTCATTTATTGGAATATGTGGCTGAGTTGAGTTTTGATACTTTGTTATATATCAAAAGACCACACTTGTGGAGGCATTTTGATTCATGTTGGTTATCTTGGGACTTAGTAGTAAGTGGGATGAAGAATGGAATGATTAGATATATTTTTTCGAACAAAGTAAGGATCAGGGTTAGGGAAAGGAAAATGATGATGAATTGGTATGGTCTTTGAACAATTCTATTTGGCAGTTTGTGCTAAGTCTTCATATGATGAAATTGCAAATATGTATTATAATTATGATTCAAAATGGCGGTATGTCAGACTTTGGAAATGTCATTTGCCAATGAAACTTAAGTTCTTTCTCTGGATTACTTTTGAGAACTGTTTAATGACATGGGATAATCTCCTATGTAGGGGCTAGTCTAGTCCAAATATCTGTATTCTTAATTGCAAGAAAGGTGTAATGAATCTGTGAATCATATTTTTATTCCTTGCAATTTTAGCATAAGGATGTTGCAGATTATCATTGATGAACTTCATATCTTACAAGATTGGGGTATCACTTCTGTCGAATATAATTATGAGCAATGGGTTAGAGAGTATCCTTCTCATAAATCGCTGCATGTCTTCATATGTTGGGGCATTGGGAATTCTAGGAGATTGGCAATTTTTAAAGACAACGTGATAAATGTTTATGCCAACTGCTTGTGGATTTTGAGTATGTACAATGAATATGCTACTATTGAAGAAGGAAGAAGCTATAACAGGTCTCAGACCCTAGACTCTCCTCCTATGTCATGCGATGCATCAAAGGTGTTGCTCAAAATGACACTTGTGGAGATGGTATTCTACTTAAAATTAATGGTGACCATTATTTCAAGGAATTGTGGTTTGGGAAACAATACCAAAGCAGAGTTAATGGTGCTATGGTGTCTACTCAAATTTGCTTCTAGTCTTGGTATTGTTATTCTCCAAGTTCTTGGAGACTCTCCCGTAGATAGTATATACATATTGCAAGTATATACATATTACATTAACACAGATATATCACAATGAATTTGTATGAGAAACCAATAATTTCCATGAGGCAATGAACATCCTTTGCTTCATCTCAAGGCTGAACCAAGTAAACGGACCTCGAAGTACAACAAGATTTGTTAGGGTTTATACCCTATAACACTCGTAAAAACGATGGCAATGAAATCTAAAGACAAAGATTGTAATAATAAAAGACTGTTTGAGTTTGTAAAAAACTGACCACAATTATAAGGACAAATCTATAATTCAAAATATTGCCGAGATTTGCATTTGTTTCACATAGAGAACCAAAATACCCAGCCTTGGAGTAGACACGCATCCCTTAGTCTGGGCATATAATATAACGAATTGATCATAATTTCGTTATAAAGGATGTATACAAAGAGAAAGATTATTTCTGGGCTTGCACACGCAGAGCCTCCCATGTGCTCTCATCGCCAAGACATTAACCCATAAACCCTCGACATGTAAGAGACCCTCGTAAGGGGAAAAGGAACTATATATGCTCATAAATCTAAATCTAAATCAATACATAGGAAATTCAAAAATGTCAAGTTTAAAACGATGACGACCATGGATCAAACTTGAAGGGTTAGTCCTAATTTCAATTTGAAGGGCATATGTTTAACTAACCATTAAGGGTTATATACATAATTATATTTTTATTAATAAGTGTGAGTTAAGTAAACCTTTCATAAAAAGATGTGAATAAAATTTTGATTTTCAAATCTTTACAATTTTCTAAATGTGAGATAGAATGATAGAGTTTGATTTCTTTTCTTTGTAATCCATATATTAAACCTTGAATTAAAAAGAACAAATTTAAATCACCAAATTTAGTTCTCTCCTTGATTTGAAGCAGCACTCATCCACAAAACAATAGAAATATGAAGCCATGAGGCTGGCACCAAATTAGCATTGAAAGCCTCCAATCAATACACAGATCCTAATAAAAACTAAAAAAATTGTTGTAGTTAAATTTAAAGGAAAAAAATGACGAGGATTTGCTTACAATCCTTCCAAGGATCGAAATAAGAACAATTGCAATTGCATTTCCTTGCATGATGCTATGAATTGTTTTCCTGGTCCGAAATAGAGGTTGAGATTGAGATATATTCCAAAATCTATGAGCATAAAAAAAGTTCTAGGACATCCTGAAAGAACCCATTCTCAACATGCCTAGAAATCATGGCAGTCATGCAACAAAAATTTTCACAAACATTTGCTCAAACACTTGGCATGCAATATCCATACTGCCACACTTAGCATACATGTTTATAAGTGTCATTCCTATAGAAACATCCAAATTAAACCCTCCCCTAACAATGAAATCATGGATTTCTTTGGCTTGCTCAATATCCCCTAACCGCCCACATGCTGGAAACTTACAAATCACCTTAACTGAATTAGGCATCAAACCTGCTAGATGCAATAGGCGGTAGAGTGCCAAATATTTTTTTCCTGTGTCCACTCTTTGCATACTCTGCAATCATTGCACTCCATGAAAGAACATCTCTGGTACAGATTTTTCCAGACACTTGACATGCATCATCTATCTACCCACGTTTAGAAAACATGTCTATAAGGGCAAATCTTACAATTAAATCCAACTAAATCCCACTATCTACAATCCGATCATGAATCCTCTTTCCCTCTTATAGAGCCAACAACCCAACACAAGCCTTGAGCACAAACATAAACATAAGTTGTTTCGCAGTAAACCTGTCCCCTACATTTGATAATACAGTTCAAGTGACTCCTGATATTTCCCAATACTCGCATACCTTTTAATCATATTATTCCATAATGTGAGATTATGTTTTTCCAATCTACCAAACATTAGACGCGCATCTCCCATATTCTCAGAGGCAGCATACAAATTAACAATTTGGGTTCCTAGATTTACAGAGGAATAGAACAAGGTGCTATGGAGGCTCTGTATCTCAATGGGTAAAGACGAGAAAGCTTTCATTATCTAAAAGCTTCGTTGACTTGAGCTTCTTTACTCATGCTAGCAGTCAATTCTTTTATGCTTCTACCTTTAGAGGGATAAGACTTATTGAGAAGGCTTGATCAATCTACTGAAGTTGATACCTTATATATAGCATGTAAGCTTATATATAATTAATGGATAATTTCATATATAAGTATTTGTATAAGGTTGATTCATTAGGCCACTGCCATGAGTCTCGGCCTCGTCAACTTTGTTTATCCACCTACAAGCGAACAAAATGGGCATCAATAGCACATAAATATTAATAATGAGAATTAAAACCCTTGCAATTGCATATACTAAGTGAGATAGCGAATAAATGAGTACCTTGAGAATTGGATGTAGGGAAGCCCTACTTTGGTTCATGCAATAGTGAATTTTCTTCATAGGGCCGAGAAGCTACATCATAAATAAAAGGCTAACAGTAAACACATGACAAGAATGCGACTATGTTCATGAACTTATCCACAAAGGAAGAAAAAACCCGATTCTCTAGTTGTGTGATAACAACATTTTTCCATTCATAAACAGGTAGTTGAGCCTCCATATTGTCTTTTATCTTCAATTACAGGGCCTCAAAGTAATGTGCAATTTGCTGTATAACAAGGTACATTAGATAAGACTAATGTTTGAAGTATTTTATAGTTTGGAAATTTTCTAAGTAGATATGAATATTATCAGCTAAGAATTGGTGGAAGTCAAATTTGGTTAACATGAGACTAGAAAATGAAGTGAAGGTATTCATAAAACCCAAAAAGGGTGAAAGAATGCTTGGTAAGCGAGAATCTTTGTTTGGTCAGTTGGTTAATACCTACTCCTTCTCAACTTAGGTTAAGTCTTGATAATTAGGAGCCAAGGCATCATCATCTAATGGTTTTAGATTGGGCTAGTTAGGGAAAAAAACATATGGGAAATGGCTTCTTTGGAGATAATGAAGATGGCTCTAGAGACATCAGAGGACATGATAGCTCTGTTTTCAACATAATAGTTAATAATGAATTCAAGAAAATGGTAGGTATGGGGACAGACTACTATGGCGAGGTTCGATTCCCATAGGTGGAAAATGCAGTTTTTATTGGTAAAGTTGGATTTGGATTCCTTAATTAATTGATAGACATTAGGAATATATGAAGCATTTTTTTGTCAAACTAATTTTGAAAGGAGGAGACATTTTTTGCAAAAGGAGGTTTTTACAAGGTATATTTCTTTTTTTTTTTTTACAAAAGACACATTGAAGGAGTTTTTTTTCTAAGGCATATTTGCAAGGAGTTTTTTCAAAATATTTCTTTTCTTATTGCATATTTGCAAAGAAGACATTTTTTGCAAAAGGAGGTTTTTACAAAGTATGTTTCTTCTTATTTTTTCCAAAAGGCACATTGAAGGTGATTTTTTTCTAAGGCATATTTGCAAGGAGTTTTTTCAAAATATTTTTTTTCTTATTGCATATTTGCAAAGAAGACATTTTTTGCAAATGGAGGTTTTTACAAAGTATGTTTCTTTTTTTTTCTTCCAAAAGACACATTGAAAGTGTTTTTTTTCTAAGGCATATTTGCAAGGAGTTTTTTCAAAATATTTCTTTTCTTAGACATTTTTGCAAGGAGGTTCTTTGCAAGGATTGTATTTAAAAAGTGTGTATTCCAAAGTATTTTTGCAAAAAAAATGTATTTTTCCTTCTTATTTCTTTGAAAGGGATTTTTTCAAAGAGTTGTTTTGGTAAGATAATTTACAAATGGTTTTTTTCCAAAGTAGCTTTGCACTTTGTATTTATTTGAAAGAGGTTTTTTCAAATAGTTGTTTTGCTAAGGTATTTTGCAAAGGGTTTTTTTCCAAAGTAGTTTTGCACTTCTTATTTATTTGAAAGGAGTTTTTTCAAATAGTTATGTTGCTAAGGTATTTTGCAAAGGGTTTTTTGCAAGGTAGTTTTGTACTTCTTATTTCTTTGAAATGAGTTTTTTCAAAGAGTTATTTCTTTACAATGGTTTTTTCCAAGATATGTTTACAAATAAGGTTTTTTTCAAAATACTTTTTCCTAGTGGCTTTTTTCGTAGATATTTTTTCAAAGAAGTTTTTTTCCAATGATTTTTACAACAAAGATTTATTTACAAGGTGTTTTTATTATTTTCCAATGGGTAGGTAATTTATTGTCAAGGAGTTTCTTATTTCTTTCCAAGAAAGTTTTTCAAAGGAAAGTTAATTCCGAAGAGATATTCTTCAAAAGACTCTTACAAAATTTTTATAAGGTGAAGTAAATTTCAGTTCATGTTTTTATAAATTCCGTAAATGTTTTTAAATCTTAATTTATTTATTTTTACTATAAAGTAACATGATTCTTTAATTTATCATCTATAGATTAAACAACCATGTGCAATAAGAGAAAACGTCAAAGAAAAGGTGATCGTAAACGTGATGATGATAATAATAGAGAGAAACAAAAACTCAGATATATTGCAAAAAAACAAAGGGTTGCCGAAACGGAAGAGAGAACTATTGAAGATATAAATACAGATTTACATGATAATGTTGAAGAGATGGAAATTGAAAATAGAGTACAAGAAGAACAAATTGAAGTTGAAAAGAACATTGTAGAAGATGTAAATTGTGATTTACATGCTAATGTCGATGAAGTCAATATTGAAGATCAAGTTCAAGATCCAGAAATTGGACCTGGTATGTATATATCATATATTTTCCAAATTCATTTTTTTATAATGAATTTTATTTTTGGATATATGTTAAATTAAATTTAACTTGATGTATAGGTACTTTTACTATTGATGATGAAATGTTAGAAGACATTGATTGGGACAAATATGGAGAAAAACTACCAATACATGTTGCACAATATCGTGCTACAAAATTTTATGATGAAGTTCTCAAGGATTACTCAATAGCAGGACAATCACAAATTTTGAGATGTTTATTAGTGTCCAAGAAGTTAGAAGGTGCTACATCATTATTGGGTATTCACAAAGCAACAAAAGAGTCGAAATTGAAACAAAATGTGATGGAAAATATAGGTGATGCAATAAAAAAATTTGGAAAATCCAAGAAGAAAGATATCAGTGCTGCACGTAAAGCAATTCATACAGCAATTCTTTCAGCTAGTACTAAACAAAAACGTTTGACAACAGAACTAGCAAAAGCAGTTGGAACATCAAGAAAGACATTATACAAACATAGCAAATTCAGAATGCAAATAGATGAAAATAATGAACTTGCTTGCTGGGCAATTATTTGTAGACAACCTTACAAAGATAGATTAGGAGCAGGTGTTAAAGATATTGTACGAGAATATTGGTTGGAACATGCTCGAGTTTCACCAAATTCAAGAGATGTGATACGCAAAAGAATATCACGAAATGTATATGAAAGCCAACCAAAACATATAATGGACATGACACAAGTACAATTGTTCAATAAATTCAAGGACGATCATCGTGGAATTAATATATCAATCACTATATTTGTGCAACAAAAACCATGGTATGTTAGACCTATTACTATACGTGATACATGTTGTTGCCGTTATCATGTGCAATTTCAGTTATATTATGACACGTTTCTTGAATTTGGTAAAATGTTTTGGACAAATTCACCACCTCCGCCGACGATACGTGAATTCATATCTCAAATTTTATGTGAGAGAAATCACGATGAAGTATTTTATTCAAAGAAATGTGTCAATGGAAAACATTGTCATCATTGTGGAAATCTGGTGCTATTCCACAATAAATATCCTATCGATAATGATCAATCGTTGTCAAATGTAAATGTTGATTGGAGGAGATACGAATACATCAACTATAGTACAAGTTCTAGTGATTCACATTCCAAAAGAATTGATTTGCTAGAAGACAAGATATGCATCACAGATTTTCTCAAAAAATTTGAAAGCGAAATTTATAAATACACCCAGCATTCATATAGAGCACGATGGCAAGATCTTCAATTCAAACAATCTCGTGAAATTTTTCCACCCGGAACAATTTTGTCCGTAGTTGATTTTGCTGAAAACTATACATTTGCTGCACAAAAAGAGATACAGAGTGAATACTATCACTCTGACCAAGTTTCGATATTTGTCCATGTTGTATATAGACATTCTCAACAGGATGTTGATGGCATTGAAAGCACATGTGACAATCGAGATGTGATTAAAGAATATCACTTCTATATCAACGATGATCGTACACACGATACACATTTTGTTCAACATTGTATAGAAAATATTTTCTATGACTCACTGAAAAAACGCGAAGTCAAATTCAATGAGCATTGGATATGGTCTGATGGATGTGCGGGTCAATTTAAATCTTCACGATCATTTTTTTGGTTATGTCGACTTCATAAAGCGCTGAACATTAAACATCGCTGAAATTTCTTTGAAATTGGGCATGGAAAAGGTGAGCATGATGGTGCAGGAGCATGCGTAAAAAGAGCACTTCGAAGATGGAAAAAGAACTATTCTTCTGCACAGTTTCATTCAGCTGCAGAGGTTGTCCAATGGTGTCAATTAAATCTAAGCCATGATTATAATCAGCAATCAAAATATGTGCGCAGGTATGTACACTATTTTTTTAATTTATATTATTTCTTGAAATTTAAAAAAATGTATGTACTAACATTTAAGTACATGTACACTAACATTAAAAGTTGTTCTTTGAAAGTGATTCATCATTTATTGTGTAGGTTTTTTTGGCTTGTTGGGGTCTAAGATATAAATAGATCAATACCATATGACGCTAGCACCATACATGGGACTAGAAATCTTCACTCTATTCAAACAAAATCATTTCACAACGTGTTTGCATTTGACAGTAGAAAGCAATCATGCTTTTGTCATATTTGCATTGAAAATGTTGAATCTACAGAAGTTTGTGAAAACATAACAAACAACTACGTAAAAGCTTGGAAACACACAGAGATTAATCCAAAAGGGAAAATTCCACTGGCAAGTGTAGAAGAGTTAGAATCAGAATAAATAGCAATATCGTCTAATGGCGATAGAATTTCAGATCTTGTTAGAGAAGGTAATAAACTTGTTCTTGACTTTTAAGTTAATTGTTCATTCTAGTCCATCACCATAAGTATAGTCAATTTAATTAATTTAAAAACGCTAACACCAATTATAACTTGCACAGGAGATGTTTTCGCTGTGATTGCACCTGTAGACAACAACGAAAATGTCAAACAACGAAAATGTCAAATATTATTTGATGCGATGCACTGAAGGAAAAATGAAGTTATTGGAGGACTACAACGACAACGGATTTACATACGAAAGAGGATCCATCATTTTAAAAGGCTACTTTTTTCAGCAGACACATATGACTAAAAATTATGTCTACTTTCAAGATTATGAGCCCAATGTTATATGTTGTCAGTATAGTCATTTAGTATGTGCATCTCGAATAAAGTTGGTACAAGTTCCATCAAAAAAACAGTTAAAAACCAAAAAATGAACGGATAGTTGAGGATGGCATTCCATTGCGATGTTTTTAACTACATATCAAAAATAAATTGATCTATATTTTTGTCCATGTCAATTGTTGTGTACAATATATTTTGTCCAGTTGTCACAATTGTTGTGCACAGTATATTTTTTCATTGAGTTTTTATGAATATTTTCTTGAATGACAACTAACATAAGAGCTTAAATGGTTGTACTTTAACATGCTTAAAAATGAATTCAAATATTATTTGTAAATTCAAAAGTACTTTATTCGGGTCCCCATATGTCTATTAGACCACTAAGGGATGAGATCACGGATGTGGCTATCCCCACTCTGCCCCGAGTTTTTACTTTTGATTGATTGATGCCAATGAAAAATCACCAAAAAACCTACTAAATTTTGTATTCTTTTAATCCATCGAACATGTTTCTTTAATATACTTTACCATAAATATGATCTGAATGAATTTTTTAAAACATTCATACATAACATATTCTAAACATTTTACCAAATGAAAAATAATTAACATGTACTCATATATAATCCAAAAAAAAGTTCATGAACATGTGAGTTCAATGTACATATATGTATAATCAAAAAATAAATACCCCTCATGTTCAAAACAACTACAATATATATATATCAACAAAAACAATAAAGTCTGAACCACTATCCATCTGAACCAATATCTTTCCACTATTTTCCACTTGGACCTTCCCTGGGACTCAACTCGACCTACAATACACATAAAAACAAATTATAAATCTCGATCATAAATTATTTAAATAATTTTAAACTAAATTCAAGATATTAAGATATTAAACTTATACATAAAAAAACAATTCAATTGTTAAAAAAGTCATACATCAAATTTTTTGAATGCATGTCCACCACTTTTTTCCACTAGAGCCTTCCCTTTGGCTCCAAAGGATCTAAAAGAGCCAAGCTGCAATATGTACAAAAGTAATTTATGAATCCTAAAGCATGCAAACAATTTTCAAATAAATCCAAAAATTATAAAATATTAAACTTATATCAGAGATCATTTATAGTTCAACAAAATTACCTCGGTGCCAATATCCACATTCATCAAGGAACCTACATCTTCACCCCCAATTTCCAAATGGTCTCTCCCCTAAAATTTAAATTTTGTTAATAAATAAAACATAATAGATACATATAATAAATTAAGCAATTAACTTAAAACCAAAACAATAAAATTAAAATCATTAGCTCACAAGAGATGGTAAATCATCTAAAAAGTGCGATTCTAAAGAAACCTGCATAGATAAGTCAAATTAACAATAAGATACATTGAAATTTATTAAAATTCAAAAAAACAAAAATATCAAATTCAACCATAAATATTATAACTAATATACCTCTCCAAAATGCTCTTCATTTTGACTAGGATGCTCTTCATTTTGACTACTGGAGACTCGAAAATTATGTGCATTTAACATTCTAGAAAACTGCAAACAAAATACATTTGCTTAATATATTTATTACTATGTAACAAAAAATTCAATTCAAAATAAATAATAAAAAATCAAATAGATTGTCATAGCATAATCAACAAACCTCTCCCATACTTGATGTGTCATTGGATAACACATCTGAAGCTATATCGCGACAAGACTTAGCATAAGCCATGAGATCATCGATGCTCAATCCATCTACCTCGCCATTCGTCTTGTAAACAAATTTCTGACGAATAGTAGCACGAGCCCTCTCTCGACCCAATCCCACTTCTACTCCAACAAGAGCTGACGCTAAACCATCACCTACCGATTCCCTTGCAGTTGTCCCAAGTTGGGATGTGGGCTCCATCTCTGATCTTAAAGCCACAACCCTAGGTGGACGAGGTATCTCAGGTGGAGGTTGAAGAGTCGTAGGGTCTCTAAGAGCACCTTTTAGATTATATATTTGACCCTTTCCAACTCCATAAAAGTCAGAAGGAACATCAGTATAGTTTGGCTTCATACCTAAAAAAAACTCCGAATAAAAAAATCTGGCAAAATAATTAGGAACCTCATCGTTCCATGGAAATCGACCATAAGCTGCAAGAAACCGATCATATATTAAATGTGCAATTTGAGGATGCTTGAAATATTGCACTTTCAACATTTTTCACTTAAGGCCTTCTTTGAAATTAAACATTGAATTTGCTTGTTCTCTGGTGATTCTCTCCTTCACAACCTCCCACTTGTCTGGACCCATAACTTGGTCCCTTCGCCTCTGCATCAAATGAACAAAACCATTTGTAGTTGGTCCAAGTTCCTCATATGCATCAATGAATTTTTGCAATGACCCCAAAACAATCTCTAGACTTTGTCTGCTCTCTGGAGGGAGATCCAAAGAACAAAGATCATTGTTCAACCTGTCATAGTGGGATCTACAACTTTCAAGAATATTTTATTGCACAACACCTTCCCATGGAAGCTCATCAGGTATATCAGACGGATAAGTTGATATGGGCGTACAACCCTCAGCTAGTGGAACATATGTCGTCCTTGCTCTAGGAGGGTCTTCACGACCCTGCTCTGCCCCCGCACCTATCCCATCATCTCCAATCCTATCTTGATCTTCCTCCCGCTCTGTCGAATTAGGCACATCTTCCGAACCTCGCTCTGCTTCAAATATAGCCTTAGTCAAGTGTTCACCTTGTCCAACAATTCGAAACATAAAAAAATACAAATTATACATGTATTGAAACATTAATGTTCATACCGACAGAAGGTTGAGATCGACGCTCTCCCACAGAAGATAGAGGGGAATCATTTGTACCCCTATCAACTTGATGGTGATTAGATGACTGTGACCCATACAATAAACTTGAACCCCGAGGTGAATTCGACAACCTCGGAGTACCGATTGGAACACCAATTCCCGATGAATGTGATGACCTCCTACGCTTTCGCTTCGAAGACTCCACTCTTTCCATTTGATATGATTTCTAAATTTACACGACATATTGAAGTTGTACATGTTAATAATACAAACTTAAAGATATATCTAATAAAGAACTACATACCAAATGTAGGGGTGTCTAAAACAGTAAGTTAACTTTTTTGTAAGTCCCTCTCTTAACTCTAGCATAATTAATTAAATAAAATTCCTACCATCACTACTATTGCAACATAAAGACATATTTAATAATCATTTCATAATGCAGTTAATTGTAGTAGTTTAGTAATATTACAATACAAATGTCAACTCATACCATATTGAAGTTGTACATGTTAATTCTATACCCTTGAAGGCATATCTCCTAACTCTAGCATCACTACTATTGCAACATAAAGACAAAATTAATAATCATCTCATAACCAGATAGAAAATATAATACAGTTAATTGTACATGTTAATTCTACAAACTGAAAGGCCTTACAACACTATTACATTTTCATGAACAGAGTTGTTAAACTCTGTTCATAAACAGAGTTCCTAAACTCTGCTAACCCAAATTAACATAAAATTAAATGTAAAAAACATCAACAGTCTAATTTTAAATCTTAATTCAAATATTTTTTGTAATTTTCTACAAATGACTACAAATTTTTTTGACAATGCAAAAGATCGAGAAACGTGACGTACCTTTAAACTCTGTTCATGAACAGAGTTGTTAAGTTCAACTCTGTTCATGAACAGAGTTGTTAAGTTCAACTCTGTTCATGAACAGAGTTGTTAAACTCTGTTCATGAACAGAGTTGTTCAACTCTGTTCATAAACATAGTTCCTAAACTCTGCTAACCCAAATTAACATAAAATTAAATGTAAAAAACATTAACAGTCTAATTTTAAATCTTTATTCAAATATTTTTTGTAATTTTCTTCAAATGACTACAATTTTTTTTGACAATGCAAAAGATCGAGAAACGTGACGTACCTTAAACCAGACTTGGAGTAGAGATTGTCGAACCACAATGCCACAACGGATAAGTCCACCAACTCGCCAAACGACAATTATTCCCTACAGCCAACAAGTAAAAGGGTTATCAACCAAAAACTATAAAATTATGAAAATAAAAACAAACCAACACAACTCATCTTCAAAACATACCTGTCGACGAAAAAATTTCAACCAACGAAGCGCCGATGATAGCCACCAACAAACGAACTAACCTACAGAAACTTCCACATATCCAAAAGACATTACAATTCTAAAAAATACGCATAAAATTTGGATTTAAAATTAGAAAATTAAAAACAAACCTACCAAGAAATGATAAATGTATTTGTAAACTTACCAGGCACCCGTCACCTCCACACGAATCCGTCGAGTAGCAATCTCCCTATTCCGAACACAAATTTCGCAGAAGCGTAGAGCAACCTCCTCGACGAAGGCAGCTTCCAACTGCCTTAACAAGCAGTCTCAAAAAGCCGTCGAAAGATCATAACGAGTAACGAGGACCGGATAGAGAGAAGGGCGGAGACACAGCACAAAACACGAACACAGGGTTCATCAATAGCCTACGACGATCAACACCACGTACGCGGGGTTGATCAACAACTTATGACTATCAACACCACGAACGAACATCGACGCCGGACGAGCTTCGACAGCAGACGACCATCAACAGCGGGCGAGCATCATCAGCGGGCGAGCATCGGCAGCGGGTGACCTTCAACAGCAGGCAGGCATCGTCAAAACCACCATGCAGGGTGGCGAACATCAGCAACGGGCCCTCCCACGGGGTCCAGAAAATGACAGATGGCTATAGCCAAGCTGCGGACGAGGCCGACCTTTTATGCAGAAAACGTGTTCGGCCGAACATTTATTCGGCCAAACAATAATTATTCGGCCGAACATTTGTTCGGCCGAATAATTATTCAGCCGAAAATTGTTCGGCCGAATAAACAAACACGCGAATTTTTTTTCCGTCCGGCAGTGCTTTGCACACATTTTGAGGATCCCGGTTAAACTTGACGGAGAATTGTTAGTACGTATTCGGCCGAATAACTAGTACATTATTCGACCGAATAATGGAACTTATTCGACTGAATAAAATTTTTATTCGGCCGAATACTAAATTTTAATCGGCCGAATAACGTCTGTCAAGACTTTTTTGCTGTGATTTCTCACGAAAGTGTTACCCACCTTCACGTTTTTACCCATAGGTAAGGGTTGAAAATTCCCCCTTCTCGTCACCTAGGTTCTCTTTTTTAGGGGTGGTCTTGGCTAGTGGTGGTGGTAGGTTAGGGCTAGGCATGGATGACATTTTAATAATTTATTTAGAACACTGGAATGGCATATATATTGAAGTTTTGGTCATAATTATTGGTTTGGGATCCTAGTCTAGGTGTTTGAATCAGTGAACGCACTTGCTTGTTCTTCTTTGGTAGGGGGAGGTGGTGATAGTTTCACTTACTAGTGCAGAATGTCATTTTCAACCGTTTTTAAAATAAATCTATACATTTCAAGATTGGAAAGAAATACAAGATTTTATAATTCTAAATTGAACTTATATTCAATGTTTAACTTATAGCTAGGTATGAAAAGATTGCGACTATGTGTGATAACTACGGATTTCTATATCAGACGTGATGATATAATCAAGGGAATAGATCTTGGAATTGAAAAAACATCACTGTAAAATATTCTTGGAAATTATAAGCTACAGAATCTTGAGAGCCAAATCCTTGCTATTAACTTTTGGGCCTGGGTGAAAACCAGGCAAGGAATTATCAAGTATACCTCGCTGAAATAAATCCTCGAAGGATTTAACATACTTGTTAGTATCGACGTCATAATAACGTGCGATAGAAAGACTTGAGAAGACATCACCCAAATAATAGTTAATAGTTTGAATGAGTTAGTCACAACCCACAAATGGATATGTAATTTTGTACGAGTTATAAAATAATAAAAGCAAAGCAATACCCTCTAATCCATTATTATAAGCATATTAAATAATGAAAACAATAAATGCTAGGGATTAAATTTCAATAATATTTAAACAATTTCTTACCCTCAGCATCATCAGAACTTGAAAAATTGTGATAAGTATTTAAATACCTTGTAAAGGAAACACTCTTTGTAAACAAATCTAGTCATTAGTATATTCCCTTACCCCTTTCTCTCTCTATATATATAATAAAGAAAGTTATGGTGTGTTGGTAAATAATAAAGGAAATTAAGACATTATTTCATCGAAGGAAAAATCCACCCAATACCCTAACTGAAAGACTAAGAATTCTGAAAGTAATATTTGTGATTACATACAAAATCAGAAGAACATTTTGAATACAAATTCTACTAACCCATCAATATCGATGGATTCTAGCAATTTATCTCCATAACACACTAGTACAAAATGAGAGGTTAGTGACAAAAAAAGACCAAAATTCGCATATAAAATACCACTTTTGAGTTGGCAACCAATGGTAGACAATTTCCTGTATCTTATCACACGACCAAAAATCTGGTCGTATTTAGTTTGGTTATTTATAACTTGTCTTGTATTCATATATTTGGTCATTAATTGTCACAATTAATGACAATTAATGACCAAATATACGACCAAATTAATGACTAAATAAATGACTACAAGACAAGCTATAAATGAACATACTAAATATGACCACATTTTTGGTTGTGTGATAAGATACTGAAAATTTGCTACCACTGGTCGCCAATTCAAAAGTGATCGTTGATATGTGAATTTTGGTCATTTTTTTGGTCACTTATTTCTCATTTTGTACTAGTGGAAATATCAATATTGCAATATCATTAGGGCACATAGGAATCAAACCACCAACCTCGTCCTTGTAAGGAAGGCGCTCTTCCATTGAGCTAACACCCTTTAAGAATTTTAGAACCTAACGGTTGAGGTGAAATTTCTTAATTTGCCTTAAATACATATTTCCAAAATTTCCACATAAAGTGAGCTCAAACACATGCTAGATTCTAAAGAACAAGAGCGAATTTTATAGTGTGCATTGTGCATATATACGACATTCATGGGCAGTTCTATTGTCTTTTTAGGGACCTTCTTCTCATGGTGCTTCAAACTCTTACTAGCTTCTTCAAATATCCCGATACTAACCTGATACTTGCAGAAGGCCCTTTGTATTTTATCCCTCGTCCTCTAGTGACATTCTCAATTGGAACCAACCTCCACTCAATAGATCAATTCCTTCTTCTTAGTGCTCCCTTCCTCTAGAGGAACTAAGAGACCAACAAAGGATGGCATCGCTTCTGACCACAGATCAGTTAGGACATGAAGGATCACCTCCACTTCATCCCAACACCAATAGCATAACAAATCGCAACCCCATCCCAACATCCGGACAACTTCATCTAGATGTTCCCCACTCTATGCAGTGACACACTGCCCATTATAGATACTCTTCGAGTTCTTCCTCTAGTCATAGTACTATTTTGAAATTATTTCCTTCGAATTCATATGTTAGGATATATGCTTATAGTGCTTCCAATGCACCATGATATACTCACCATTTTTGCACCAAAAATTCCAGATCCACTACCCTTGTACATTTCTCTTATGTATCGTATCTATCTATACATCTCTCTTTTGGATCAACTCACCATCTTTGGAGTCATCTCTTCTTGGTTTTTTGTTTTCAGGTTAGACTCACTTATCTCTTAATTTTTTAATAGGTGCCACCTTAGCATTCCCACTTTTTATTGACATACTATTACCTCACAGTCCCATTGACCTACTTTTGTGGTCATTTGTTAGACATTAATAAAATTATCTTATCTTAATATGTCATGGGGCCTAACACATCAGTAACTCGAGATTAGAAATTAACTCAAAACAACATTAAATTGACTTTTATAATCTAACTTGATAACTTAATTTTATGTCTTTACAGTATACCTTTATAATACGCCCCCTCGGGACTACATAAAATTACAGTGTGTATTAAATGTCTAACACAACAAAACCTTTGCTTCAGTTCTTGCAATAACCAATGCCACAGTATGTGCTATATTATAGAAAAAAATTAACTTAACATACAAGAAATAGAAATCTGAAAATGATCATCTCCAATATCTATATCAGAAAAATTGCTAGAAATTAAACCTACCTTGACCACATTATCTTTTGAATGAGCGTCGACGACATCACATAAATTTTATATAATATATTGCACATAATACTTCCCATCAGTTGTTCCATACTCTCTTAAAACCCAACATATTACCTGCAGAAACATAAATAAATAAGAGAACAAGAAATCTAAGAAAAACAATCATCTGTTGATATATCCCAGAGATCACTATTTAATAGAGATCGGAAAGAACAACTATTAAAGCTTGCTAAATAATATAAAAGATAATGCTGGAATATGTAATGATGAATGTATTTGGAAGGTAATAATGTCCAATCTTATGTAAAATAGTTATCCCACATATAAATTGTAATAATGTACTCTTATTAACTTTTATTATATAAAGAAGTAAAATTACATTTATCCCACACGTGTTATGGGATGCAATTCATCTATACATCTTGGTATATAATGAGGTGAGGAGTCATTGTAAATTAATCAAGAATTCAAGAATTCACATATGAACACAAGGATGTGTCATGTAATGTGATTATGGAGTGGGATGTAATGCTCATGTGTGGAAGCTATATTGAAAGATTGGAGATTATTGATGATTAAGAAGATTTCAACCTTCCCATGGATGTTTCTCCATTTAGGGTTTTACCATGTATATATGGTGTTCTCTTGTCTATTATCTTATCTTCATTTTATTCATTTTCATGTTATTTGTTTCTTATTATGATAGAAGGCTATATTAGCTCATGTTATGCATGGTTTGTATTGTTTTATGACATTCTCATATTCTCAATATTCTAACATGGTATCATAGTAGGTTGCTTCATTTTACCTTCTTTAGTAAAAATATTAGATTTTATTTGTTAAGCAACATTTTCTCATTATTTCACTTGAGAACTCCATATTTTGTAGTAGTTTTGGGACCCAATCTACAATACCCAAGTGGTAATTTTTTAGATCCGGGCTTTATACTACATATTTGAATTTTTTCTTTCAAACCCTAACCTTTGTGGAGAAGTGTTTAAGGTAAAATTGGGTGGTGACTTTCAAACCGTTTTTTTACACTTTCTATGTAGATTTTAAAGAAACAAATTGCAAATCTGAGTTCCTCTCACAAAAATGCTCAATTTCAAAAAACAATTGTCTTGTTTGGAGCCTGAATGGTGGAGATATTGCCTTTTTAAAATCAGCTAGTTTCCATCTTTTTTTTTGTGACAGCCATATGGACTGCAGAGCCAATATATTTTGATTGAATGCCTAGATTTCTGTTATGTTTTCATAGGTGGATGCTGGAAATGGCTTCTCCAATTCCAAAAACAGGTTATAATAAAAAAATTGGGAAATATTGATCGAGTTATGGTCATTTTAATTTTATTTTTTTTTGCTTTCGATTTTTTGTTGCAAAGTTACAGATCTATCTTTTAGCAGCTCTTGGACTTCGGTTTGGTGAGAAAGTTCATCTTTTATTCATCTCTTATATTGAAATTATTGTCATGAGCTTCTTGATCATTTTTCATTAGGTTTTTTATTCTTATTGATCATATTTATAGAGGTTGTCTTGTTCCTGTTTTACTTGTCTTTAGTCTTCTTGTGTGGAAGATGTTTTGACATTTTTAGGGGCATGGATATCTAGTATGGTAATGGTGACATAAAGAAATGAGCCTATGCTTAGGACTTAGTTGTTTCATGACTATATTTTTATTTTTATAAGCGATATCATGATTTGATCATAATTTGCTATATGTTGATCATGTTAAACATTTTTATCTATCTTTATATATCATGTCATGTTTATTTCGATCAACTTTTACTCAATATTTATATGTCCTTGAGCAATCTCATATTATCATTTCATATATCATGTCTTGGGCTTATCATGTTTATGCTTTACTCTTGGATGTTCTTTGTGCAGATTAGCTCTCTATGTACTTCACTTCCTGTGTATTTGTGAAGAGTTATGGGGCATCTTGGTTCTGGCATCCCTTCCTATCTTAAGCATATTATTTGATTATCTATGTTCATTCAACATTGTTCCTCATTGATTATCTTATCTTTGGTAGCAAAGTGTGATCCTATTTGTTTCTTTTTCTCGGATGTTTGAATTTGTCCTTCAAGGGGAATGTAATGTAATCTCAATCACTATATTCTAGATATAATGTAATGAAGCACCATCTTATACTGTTAATGTCATGATGATTATCTGCACGATATCATATTCTATGGTAGACTATTGGGGTCTTGTATTCATGATGAGGTCTATTATAGAGTTTTATTGCATCTTTCAACTATCAATTGATTTCTAGTTGTGATGACTATTGTTGTGTTCTAGGCATTTTGCAGTTGGATCTAGTAGCCACTATGGCTTCTCCTTTAGATCTAGGAAATTTTCTTTTGGATCTCTTGCCACATGTTCTAGGCATTTTTTTGTTGGATCTAGTAGCCGCTAAGACTTCTCTTTAGATCTAGGCATTCTGCAGTTGGAGCTTGTTGCCACATGTTATGTTGTATTGGCCATACACTATTATGGTAGAGTTCATCATACAACTTGGTTCATGTGCAATTTCATGGTTAAGTGAGAAGCAGTTGTTATGTTCATCTACTCCATGAGGTGAAGTGTGTTTTTATTCACAACTTATGGACATTCTATAATTTGTCATCAAGGGGGATGATATGTAATGCCATCCTCCTCCATTTTTGTATTCTATCTCCTAGTCATCATTAAGGGGGAGTGTTGGAATATGTAATGATGATTGAATGTATTTGGAAGGTAACAATGTCTAGTCTTATGTAAAAGAGTTATCCCACATCTAATTTTTAATAATTTACTCTTATTACCCCTTATGATATAAAGAGGTAAAATTACATTTATCCCACATGTGTTATGGGATGCAATTCCTCTATCACCTCTTGGTAAATAATGAGATGAGGAGTCATTGCAAATCAATCAAGAATTCAAGAATTCACATATGAGCACAAGGATGTGTCATGTAATGTGATTATGGAGTGGGATGCAATGCTCATGTGTGGGAGCTCTATTGTAATATTGGAGATTTTTTATGATTAAGAATATTTCAACCTTCCCGTGGATGTTTCCCCATTTAGGGTTTTACCATGTATATCTAGTATTCTCTTATCTCCATTTTATTCATGTTTATGTTATTTGTTGCTTGTTATGATAGAAGGGTAGATCAACTCATGCTATGCATGGTTTGTATTGTTTTATGACTTTATCATATTATCAATATTCTAACAGATAAGTCATTATGGTTCAAATTGATTCATAGTTAAGTGATGTGATACTACTTGCAAAATAATAGATGGAAGTTTGAACTCTCCAAGTATCTGCAAATATGAATCCACCTGCACAAAAAGGAAAATGCAATTTTATTTTACAGCATAGGAGAGACATATACAAGTAGATGAAGTATGACACAAACTTTCTATGTGCCAAATCAGTAAAATGCTTGTGAAATACTTTTTCCCCTACAATTCAAACAAACAACTAATAGAGTGAGTTAAGAAGTGGACAATCTCATCCTTTACAGTAGTTACATTGTTTCTAGAAAGGAAAAGTTCCACCCTCATCCACTCATTTTTTCAAAATTATGATGATCTGGGTCCTCCTAAAATAGGCCAATACCCTAATCCTTAAGGAAAAGGTCCCATCAATGAAGTAAAAATATAAATTCCAACAAAATCCTACAATATTTGGGGAAGAATTTCTGCCATAAATGGGTAGATTTTGTCCACTTAGTATCTTACTTCACAACTAACAATATCTAGTCATGAGATTTTCCATGTCTGCAATAATTAAATCCAAATAAACACTTACAGAGCATGGAGTATGTTGCATATATGCAATGCCATTCCATATCTCTTTCTACCATTAAATATATTTGTTACAATGCTTCTGCCTTGTAGTAGTTTTAAAACGCATGAAAAAAAGCACCCTTAAATGGAAGACATTATAGGCTATACTTCTACAAAGAATACATGAATTTACAAACATATAACTACCAACAATAGATCACAATATTCACTCTGTAAAATTCTCAAAGGCCTCACATTATACAAAACAACTTTTAGTTGCATTCCACTCTTGTTTTGAAAAAAAATTGTACATTTACAAAGATAGAGTGAAAATGGTTCTTCACAACTGTCTAGTTTCTAAAGTTGTGACTCATATAATCTAACCCTTTCTCCCCAACAGCATCAAACACAGTTAATATGAGGAGTTTTCATCACTCTCATACAAGCCAATTATCCCTTAGCAATAATTCCCAACCGAACATTCTGGAATGCACTTTTAACTGGAGACAAGTGTTGGAATCTATTTAATACTGAGAGGGGGGGTGAATTAGTATTAGCACAGTTATGAATAGTTTTTATCGTAAGTGATTAATTTGAACTTTAACTATGCATCCACCATAAATAAAATATTCAACATCACATGAACACAATACAAAGAACACATAGATTTTTGCGTGGAAACGAAAATGGGAGAAAACTGTAGAATGCTCTCTTATAATAAAATATTGCGTTTGAGGAAGCACCAACTTCCTAAGTTCTCTAGCACCAACTAGAAGGAGGCCCTGATCCCCTAGTTTTACAGGCACCGACCTGAAGGAACCTCCAACTCCCTAATTTACAAGCTTCAACTGGAAGGAGGCATCGACCCCCTCCTCCTTGCCCCATCCTACTGCCCTAATATGAAAGAAGAAGATATTACTTTGATGTTCTTCTGATCCACATACTCTTTAGATTTACTGTTGTATGTTATGTTGTGCACACCTTCCATATGCTATAATTCTACTGTCATTGTATTGCATACTTCACTTGACTTCAAACTTAACACTTCACAACATTACAATGGATATCTCACTTCACAAATTGTTTCCTGCTTCATCATATACTACATTTTGTGCTCTGTTTCAATATGCCATTCTGCTACTGTGCATCTAAAATGTCAACTGATACTGCAAATCTACGGCTGAGCTATTGTTCTAAATTCATATATCAGTATCAAATGGATCTGTTCACCTTTTGTAATTTTTCGTTCCTTCTTGGTGCAACAGTATTTAGATAATCTATGACCTTATGTTCATCATCTATGATGTGGCCTCAGATCATCCTTATCATAATGTGCATCCTTCACTATGCTGCAACTTTATCTTAGCTCATTAGATAAGATTGTTAGGATAATTAATACTCCATCCTTGTCCTAATTAGTATTATTTTCTTTTTCCTGGTAGTTGATGATGTCATTTCCCCCCTAGTGGTGTGTAGATGTTATCTACGACCCATTATCCACCTAATGCGCCATGCATGCATCATTTTAGGACCACCAGAGTCAGTTCCCTACATTTTAGGAGCCAAATCAATGATTTGGTTCATTCCACTTGAGTTAGCTGACTCTTGTGGGGGGTTTGTTCTCTGATTGCCTATGTTTTTGATCTAATGCTCCCTTTTTTGAGTGATTTGCATGAAAAAATCACTAATGCACCCTTCCTAGTTAGTTAACTGATAATATCTTCAGTTAACTGAGTTTTGGTTGAGTTGAGTTGAGTTTGGGTCTTCTGGAGCACTCTAGTGGCGACAATTCCTATGCTAGACAGACTGAGACTCGAATTATCCTAGGATATTTGAATTCTCTCTATTGTAACATATTTGTGGACTATACTGATTAAGGGATGATGTTACACATTTCTGCTTCCATCTGAGTTCTAATGCATGATTAATTTTATTTCTCTTTTCACTGCAATTTTCACTTTAATTCACCTTTTCTGCTCATTCTTTCACTGTGAGGTATTCTCAGCTTTATGATCTGTTGTGACTTAGAATTTCACAAAGATACTCTATGCATCACAAGATATAATTCAATTTTTTCTTTGCACTTCTATCTTGGTGCAACAATGTTTATATAATCTGCGACCTAATTTTATGCATCATCAGTGGTTCGACCTTGCAGTTTATCGCACTTGTCTCAGATCATTCTTATCTTACTATGCACCCTTTTTTGCGAAACAACTATATCTTTGTGCATTACAAGATCTACCTTAATTTAGTCTTCGTACCTTTGTCTTAGATCATCTGTGACTGTCTGCGATACTATCATTTTGAGCACTTGTGCATTCTTTGCAGTTCTTCCTTTCTTTCTTCGCTCAACTGTCACAGGTAAACTTGCATCATTCTATGCACCATCAGTAGTTCTATTCTTCTGTATGTGCACACTCGGATCTCTGCTAGATCATGTTGATATGGTTCCATAAACCCTTAATTCCTCGAGAATTAGAAACTTGATAAATTTGTATCTTCTAGATTTCCACACACCAGCTTCCAAGCTTGCTTCAAATATCCAACTTGTCTCTTTATTTATACTTGTTCTATGGGGATAGTGATGTCCACAAGTTGGTCATAGCATCCCTTCTTACTTGCTTCACAGTTCTGTTTACTTCATGCTTATAACACTTGTCATCTCTTTATGGGTCTTGTGCATACTTGGTCCTTTCCTTAGTGGGACTTGCACCCTTGTAGTGTGGTCTTGTTCCCTTCATGTACCATCGCTTGTGGGACTTGCGCACTTGACTTATCCAACCACTACTTTCTTCTTTGGTACTTTTGTGCACTTCAACAACTTGTATGCTTCTTTTGATTGGTGTATCTTGTGCACTTTTGGGGCTTGCATAACTGTTCAACCGCTTCTTGTTCTCAAGCTGCTTGCGTACTCTTGAACCTTGTCCAACCATATCTTTGGCATGTACCATGAAGTAGTATGACTCGAGGAACTTGAGACTTGCACCTGTACCATAT
The DNA here is from genome assembly GCA_027924585.1 of Larix kaempferi. Lineage (NCBI taxonomy): Eukaryota > Viridiplantae > Streptophyta > Pinopsida > Pinales > Pinaceae > Larix > Larix kaempferi. Next base: position 18,318,466 of record BSBM01000994.1, on the reverse strand, counting down.
GTATTGAACATATTCCTTCAGACTAGATATGCTTGATGTACTTTTGGATATACTTCTTTAGACTGGAATCCATATATTTCTTCAAACTTGCTTACATATACTTCTTGAAAATGGATTCCATATATTTCTTCAAACTAGCACAAGGAATACTGAATCCTCTTTGACATCAGTTGACATCAATGACAACCAAAGTTCAACAATCTCTCCCTTTGGTATTGATGTCAACATTTCATTAAGCTGTGCATAATCATCTCTTGAAGTTGTGCACTTCATGTGTGTTTGTCACATTACTCCCCCTGTGCTCTTTCCAAATTTGAACATTTGACATCTGTGCATCCTATTCTGAGTGCTCTTTTATGTGTCTTCTACTTCTATGTGGATCACTTGCTTCATGATCTCTTCATCTGCTTTTCATCTCTGTGTTGATCGCATGCTTCATGATCTTTCTCCCCCTTTGAAATCAATGGCAAGGAGGTGCCATCGCTGCGTGATTATAGTTTCTCCTTTCTTCTATTTTGCATCGACCTTCATACATATGCTTACTGGGATTACTCCCCTTGTCTTCATGCTTCATTCTTTTGCGAGGGATTTTGATCAGATCTTGATCACCTTGCAATCTGTACACCATATTTGTAGTTGACTCAGATATGCTCCCCCTTTACAATTGCAATATTCCTTTTATCTTGATCTTTTGTTCTTGTCATATCAATCATCAATCCTTCATTAATCCTTGTGCAATCCTTCATGGAATTTTCCTATTGTGTTTACTGCACAGTTCCAAATACCATCTTCTTTTGATTTTACATTGTCTGTCTGGTCGATTTCTTCCGGCGTCTAATTGTTCCTTATGTCGCATTTACTATGTTGTGACCAATCATTGTTACCTTTTTTGACGTCGCATCTCTAGCCATGAAAAACAAATATTTTGCACACATTTCCATCTATCGGCCAGCTTGGAAATAAAGCAATGTGACAATCAATTCGTGTGTAAATTTTGACATGTCACATTTGTACTTGAGTCTTTTGGGAAACATCATTCTGGTCGCATGGAATAATGAATTAGATTTTTTATTTTCATCCTTTTTCCCAAACTCATTAAAACTCGAGCAATTACTTTTGGCATCTCCATAACTAGTCGAATTGCATGGACTTGAATGCAATTTAATATCTATCTCTTCAACTTAATTTTTGCGCATGTGAAGAAATACCATCCAATTCTATAAGAGAGACGTGAAATGCCTGGTTCACCACCCTTGTTCTTTTTCCATCCAACTTGCTTTATGTCTTGTTGACTCTATGTCTTTATTCAATCATGACTTCCCTCTTCCAGAAGTTTAATGATTCACTTGATAGTGTACGCCTTGATGTTCAGTTGTATCAATCAGAGTTCACTCAACTGAGAGTGGACATGAGAATTTGTCAAGACCAAATGAAGGAGTATGATTTCAACCATTGGTATGCTTAGTTGCAAGTAAATATCCACAATGCGGAAGGATTATCTAATCTGAGCATGCGAGTAGACTTTCTGGAGCAACAACAACGATGAAATTTTTATATGATGAACACGCTTTCAGATGGGAAGCCAACTGACAATGCATCATTTGCAACTCTGCAATTCTTTCCTCTACAAACATAATCTAAATTCAACGATCCGGTTTCAATGGATTTGGAATTTCGACTTGCATATCAACCATCCATCGAAGATGCAGATGTAGAACTTCGATTGCAGATCTGAATTACCCCTGTAATTCTCAAAAAAAAATTATACAACCTCAATTGTAGTTTGGACTCAATATGATGCCTCTTTTGTTTTTCAACTCCGTTCTCAGTGACAAAGGACATGCATTTTTTTTTTTTAAATTGAATATCATACAAGTTATGTTTATGTATCTGTGCAGACTCATGTTTCTTATTCGACAATTCTTATTTGAAATTTTCTTTATTATGTATCAAGAATGTGCACTTTGCGCGATAATTTCACTTCCACACATCATAACAAAATGAATGTGAGCATATCTTGTATTCTTATCAACAACAATAATTTGCATTCTTTTATGTGATAGTCTTACTCAACACATATAACTTTTGCAACATAACATTAACCAACTTCAAATATTCTATAACTGTAACCTTCACTAACATACTCCTTGAATTCGTAATAAGCACTATGTTGAATTCAAGGATCTCACTCAGTATCTTAGAGATTAGAAAGAGGGGAAACAATCACTTGCTTCTTGAGACATACTTGGCTTTCCAGTTTCTTCTACGCAATAAGTTTTCCTTACACACTTTTTCATGTGTGCATTTCCATTTTTATTATGTGCTTGAATGTCTTCCCTTTTGGTCCTTGTATTGCAATTGCTTTTGCATGGCATGTTTTCATCTTGAAAATTCACTATTCTTTGACAATACATAGCTTTATGTCCAAATCCATCACAAGCATAACATCTCATAGTTTGAAAATACTTAGCAATATGACCAATGTAATTGCACCTTGTGCACTTCATTCTATTAATCCTTCTTTGGGTAGTGTAATGAGAAGAGTTGTAATCAGTGAAGGACTTAACATACCTAAAAGAATTTATTTGATTTGGATGATGTTCACTATCGCAGACCTTCCCAGATGTTATTTCATAACCAAGTCTTGACTTTTCTACTGGTGACATTTGATCATTCAGGATCTTATTTAGGATTGATGTGTTTCCTTTGAATTTGTTCAACACTTCATCCTCAAGTCCAACCTTGTCACTTCATGAATATGTGCAATTCAGAGTATCACTCATGATGTGATCTTGAACTTGCTTCTTTCCTTTTATCTTGATCAACTTTTCTTCTAAGTGAGAGATCTCTTTATCCTTCAGTTCAAGCTGACTTGCTAGCATCTTATTCTTCTGTGCTAAATCTTCCAGCAAATACTTCAATACAAATTTCTCTTATTCAAGCACTTTGATCTTGTTTACTGCGCAATTCAATTGTTTCTCACAGTTCATCATATTTTCATTGACTTGTTTATCAAGAGATTATTGAAACTATTTGTCTTGCTTGACCTATTCTTCATACTTTGACAGTTGTTCCTGCAAGATTTTACTCTTCCTTCTTTACTTCTTCAATTCATCCAAGGCACTAACCAGTTCACCTTCCCAATAAACCTTTGTAGCTTCGTATTCTTCGGATTGACTATCTGATTTAGTTTCTACGACAGGATTTCGGGGAGTATTGAAGGATCCACTAAAGAAATATTCATTTAGTTCTCCAGGTTGATTTTGCACAAATGGTGTATTCTTCTTGACTGGTGAACAACTCTTCTTATTTTCTTCACTGCTTTCTTCTTCTACAAAGGCCATGAATAGTACCTCTTTTGGCTTATCATCACAATCACTTCCTTCAGATAAACTGTTTTCTTCCTTAGTATACAGACTTTTCCTCTGTTTTGGAACTTTATTCCTATTCTTGGGTTTGTCCTGAGTGCACACCATCCTTCGTTCATGGGAACTAGATTCCTCCTCCCTATAACTATCACCATCTCCCTTGTATGGACACTTTGAAGCAAAGTGGCCTATCCTTCCACATCTAAAACATTTGAAAGGAAATTTATTCTTATACTGACCATGTCCTCTTTTAAGCTTTCTCACAAAATTTGATTCTTCCTCATCTGATTCATCATAACAGATTTTGTCATGCTCATGCTTAGCCTTTCTAGTATATTTGAAACAAGATTATTTTCTGATGGGATTTTCTTTCTCTGTTCTCACTCATATGCAGTCAAGATCCCTTGAAGCTCACCCTTCGTCAAATCTACAAGATTGGCTCTATATTCTAACACATATACATTTGCATCAAATCTTGGAGGTAGAGTCCTTAGTATCTTCTGCACTACTAAGTCATATTCTAGTGTGACTCCAAGACTCTTGATAGCATTAAATAATTAATCAAATTGAAAGAAGTAAGAAGGAATATTCTCCTCATCTTTCACTTTCAAGGATTCGTACAATCCAGAGTAATTTCGCAACTTTGCTTTCTTTACTTTCTCATCACTTCCATAGACATTTCTGATTTTATCCCATACCTACTTAGTTGATGCGCAATTCATGAACTTAGCAAATTCAGTGTTTGTTAGCCCAAATAAAAGTGCATTTCTGGATATTGCATTGTATTCATACTCTCTCTTCACAGCTGGATCAACTAGTGCAATTGCTGGAACATTATAACTATCCACTATGGACTGCCAGACATTAGCTCGAAGGGATTGCAAATATACTTCCATATTGATCCTCTCGAAGATGTAGTTGGTTCCATCAAGTCTTGGTGCTTTGTTGGTGGAGTGACCTTCCTGCTTGTCCATATCTGCGCACGGATCTATCTTCTAGATGTTAAACTGTTACTGAAGACACCCGCTCTGATACCAATTGTTGGAATCTATTTAATACTGAGAGGGGTGGTGAATCAATATTAGCGTAGTTATGAATTTTTTAAAACTTTGTAGCTGATTAATATTAACTTTAATTATGCATCCAGCATAAATAAAACATTCAACATCACATGATCACAATACACAGAACAAATAGATTTTTACATGGAAACCCAAACGAGAGAAAACCATTGAATGCTCTCTTATAATAAAAGATTACATTCAAGGAAGAACCAACTAGAAGGAGGCACCGACCCCGTGGTTTTATATGAACCAACCTAAAGGAAACTCCAACTCCCTTATTTACCAGCTTCAACTAGAAGGAGGCACCGACACCCTTCTCCTTGCCCCATCCTACAGCCCTGATATGAAAGAAGAAGATATTACTTTGTTGTTCTTATGATCCACACACTCTTCATATTTACTGTTGTACGTTCTTCTATGTGCACCTTCCACATACTGTAATTATGTTGTCACTATATTGCATACTTAACTTGACTTCACACTTAACAATTCACAACATTACAACTGATATCTCACTTCACAAACTGTGTGTTAGTTCATCATATACTGCAGTCTACGCTTTGGTCCAATATGCCATTTTTCTATTACGCATCTGCAAATTCAACTGATATTTTGCATATACTATTGAGCTACTTGTTACACCAAAATATCGTCATCAACATGATAATGATGTTTGTACCCTTGGATTGACCATGATCACTGAAGTGCCAAGTTCCAAATGACCTGGAAAGAGGCTTTTCCTTTCACTTTCCTACTTTTGGATCACTGACGCACCTTGTTTGTTCACGACATGCGTCAGACATTGCGTGACGCACTCTGCACATTGAAAAATTGCATCACCAACCCATGTTTCATTCATTCAACATGCGTCATACCTTAGTGATGCAAGTTTCTCTTTGACAGGGTGCGTCAGTTCCTGTTAAAAAGAAAGAAAGAAAAAGAAGTTTCAAGAGTCTTCTAGAACGAAGCTCTCGTGGAGGCTTATCCCTACAAATCTCCATAGGTGGCATTCGAACCCCTAGACTTTTGGGATGATCTTCTAACCTTCTTCATGAGATCCTCAACCTATTCTATCCTCTTTGGCCTATAAATGCAAGCTTACTTTCATGGGATAAAAAAGGAGGAAGAAGAGAGTATCCAAGTGCTGCTAAAATTTCCTTAGAACTACGTGTCCATTCTCTTTTAGGAACAAGGTTGGATCTTTGAGGCAGAAGGCTTGTTGGAATAAGTTGTGACGTCAAGGAATGGTTGTAATCTCTCCCCTTGTACTTGTTTTATTACAGTAATATATACTCTTTCCATAAAGATCATTTGTATCATATCTTTAGAATTAGTTTCCTTGACCACTAGTTTAAATTAATCAATATTGCATATTACTATTGTTTGTGTGTTTCCACTTGTTTGTTGTATATTTTTTTTGCAGCTGAAGATAAAAGGCTACATCAAGCAAGGAGATATTGCTACAATTTCAAGGTAAGTTATTTCCTTCCATTCTCTATAATTTGATTAATCTAGGAAATTTTATATGTTCTGTTTAGGTTTTTTTCTAGATCTACATAATTTAGACTAGAGAGCTTTGTCCTTGTGCACATCGACAAAGTGTCTTGAAACACTATTGTTCTGACTTCACGCATTAGTATCAGATGGATCTACGCACCCTCTGTAATGTTTCCATTCCATCTTAGTGAAATATAATTTAGATAATCTACGACCTTCTGTGCATCATCTGTGATGTGTCCTCAGATCATCCTTATCATAATTTCTATCCTTCATTTTCCCGCAACTTTGTCTTAACACATCAGATAAGCTAATTTTTGCATCACAAGATATACTTCAAGTTTGTCTTTGCACTTCTGTCTTGGTGCAACAGTCTTTAGATAATTTGTGACCTTCTGTGCATCATCAGTGATTCAAATTTACAGTTTATCGCACTTGTCTCAGGTCATTCTTATCATACTACTCATCCTTTGCTGTGCATCAATTATGTCTTTGCGCATTACAAGATCTACCTTAAGTTATTCTTCGTGCCTCTAACTTAGATCATCTGTGACTGACAACTTGTTGTCTATGATACTGCCATTTTGAGCACTTGCGCATTCTCTATAGTTCTATCTTTCTGTCTTCGCACAACTGTCACAGATAAACTTGCATCATTCTGCATACCATCGTCAGTTATGTTGTTCTGTATGTGCGCACTTGGCTCTTTTCTAGATCATGTTGTTCTGGTTCCACGATCCCTTGATGCCCCGAGAATTAGAATCTTGATAAATTTGTATCTTCCATCTTTCCACACACCAACTTCCAAGCTTGCTTCAATTCTCCAACTTGGCTCCTTATTTATACTTGTTCTACGCGGATGGTGATGTCAACAAGTTGGTTGAAGCACCCCTTCTTACTTGATTCATGGTTCTGCTTACTTCACGCTTTCGACACTTGTCATGTTCTATGTTGTTAAGGTGTCATCTCTTTGTGAGTCATGTGCATACTTGGTCCTTTCCTTAGTGGGACTTGCACCCTTGCAGTGTGGTCTTGCACCCTTCATGTACCATCGCTTGTGGGACTTGCGCACTTGACTTCTCCATCTGATACTTTCTTCTTTGGTACTTTTGCGTGCTTCAACAACTTGTATTCTTCTTCTTATTGGTGTATCTTGCGCACTTCTGAGGCTTTCATAACTATTCAACCACTTCTTGTTCTCAAGTTGCTTGCACACTCCCAAACCTTGCCCAACCATATATTTTGTATGTACCATGAAGTAGTTTCACTGGAAGGGCTTGAGACTTGCACTTGTACCAAATGTATTGAATGTATTCCTTCGGACTGGATATGCTTGATGTACTTTTGGATATATTTCTTTAGACTAGCATCCATATATTTCTTCAAACTTGCTTACATATACTTCTTGAAACTAGCTTCCATATATTTCTTCAAACTGGCACACGGAATACTGAATCCTCTTTGACATCAGTTGACATCAATGACAACCAAAGTTCAACAACAAGTCAAAGAGATAAAAATTAGTACAATTACTCCACTCGTAATTAGACTTAGAGCTCAACAACCATTCATCCATAAATACATAAATGAAAACTTTCACCTGACTCAACAATGTTTCTGACTTATAGACTGCTTGAAGTTAAATTCAATTATAGCATCATACCTTGATGGTTATATGTCATGACGTAAATTTCTTATTGTAATTACATCTCTATGACATTTCTTAATGTTTTGTACGATACTAAATAAATAAACCCTAAAAATAACATACTTAATAACTTATTACATGAAGTATAAGATAAGATAAGAAAGTTCTATAAATGTCCACGAGTGACCAAAATAGGTCACTGATACTAAAGAATGCAACAACCACAATAATGATCTAGATGTGCATAAGAAAATCCCAAGGGACAAAAGAAATACATATGAAATGAAACAAAAAAGTAGTGAGCAAAAAGGGGTAAACCCTAATAAAAACCAAGGAAGAGTACATTTTATGAAAAAGGATGAAAGAGGAAAGCCACTACTTTGCACCACAGTAATACAATGAACAAAATGGTTAGAATCATTCTTCTATATACATGCATCATACTTCAAGGAGCCAGCAGGCTACCTTAATTTCTAAAATACCCGATAACCATAAGAGATAATCATGTATTAACACTAGATCCATGTTAGAAACCCACACAAATCTATCTTTCAATTAACATTTGTTCCACCTAAGATACCAATAAGTAAAGTTTCCAATATTAATGGACCCATTCTAAGTTGGCCATTGACATATTCAAAATAAACTTGATTTTCTCATTCTTTTCTTTCTATGATCTTAGAGTAGTCTCCACTGCTGTTACATTGTTGATAGGGTCCAAATCCTATAAAGAGGTTTTGAAACTTGATATAGACTTATTATGGGAGTAACTATCTTATCATTATTTATCTCAATGCAAGTTGTATTAAACCTAGAGGCAGACAATGTTGACTTCATCTTTGAAAAAAGAAGACAGATTCAAAGAACACAAGTTTTTAACTAGATAGACAATAAGAAAGTGAGTCAATTTCCCTGATTAAGGACATTATTCTGAAAGAAGGATAAACAGTTTCAAGTTCTCAAACATAACACATATTTTCTTGAATACTGATCTTATTAAAAAGTAATTTTGTTCAGTAATAAAGTCAGATTCTCCAACTAAGGTGTTGAACGATGCTCTAAATCAAAGTCCTTGGGTTCCAAAGAGAAATACATCATATTTAAAAAGCTATAACCCGAGGATTTGTTTCTTTTAGATTTTTCAATAAGATGGCTATTTTGATTCTATGGATTACTGGGTTTCATACTATGATTTTCCTCTACAAATATAAAATATACTCATTATAGGATGCACTTATAAATATACCAAATGAATTCTATAATATATTTTGAATGAGTCAATGCACAACAGGTTGAAAAGAAAAACATAATGGAAAATGCAACACATACAACAAAATATCTCAATTGGCTATCAACATCCTCATCATCCTCGCCAGAACCTTTAGCAATTAATTGCATCAAATTATGTGACACTTTAATATTTACAAGATCACCTGCGTGCTCAGAAACTTTGTTCATAGTCTGCTCACATGTCCAAGAACAAATTTACATATTTAGATGTTGTCTTTTCCAACCTTATACATATTTATCTGTTGCAAATATTCAGTACAAATTGGGAAGGAAATACTATAATCGAGAATGTATATACCTGAATGAACCAATGATTGCTTGGAGCAAATCGTTCTGCAAGTTCAATTGATTGAGATTCTATTTCTGTTTTATAGTGAGATTCAATGATGCTGACCATGTACCTAATCACACCTTCTGCAATTACTTCCACATTGCTCAATTTTGTCATTTTATAAAGAAAATCCATTGTCTTCCATTTTAGTGAATCATCTGGATCATGTGCTAGACAAACTCATTAAACCCCTCATGTTTCAAATAATGAAACCTGACAATGGTACAAGCATGCCCAATTTTAAATGTGTCAACTAAACATTGGTAAGACATGATTTAAATGGCAATATTTAACTTTATAAGTGATAGAAATTAAACATTGGCAATAGAATTCCCATTAATCATAACTGACAGGAAATCCATCGAAATTTTACAATGGTTACAATGGATGCTTGAACATAAAGTCGTACCTCAATTTGTAAGTAATCAACATTTAACACTGTAAAATTGGAAGTTATTCCAAATGCAGGCCAGAAAAGAAGTTACACTTCTTAAAAATTATGTAGAAAAATCGCTTCTTACCCATCCCAAAAAACCATTGACTGTCGTTGTGGAAGACCCAACCAGTGATTGACATTCACCATGAACTAACACAATATTTAAACAGTTAGTATTTTGTTATTAGATCGATGGAAAATGCAGAAACCCCGAGTGATGGTATAACGAGATAAATTATTTTCTATTTTGGTTAACCTACCTTCTTGGATCAACGATTTAATGTAAATGAACTATAGATATTTATAAAGCTCCAATAGAAGCACCTGTAACAATTATATAGGAAAAATTATAGTCAACTCACCGTGTTTCACAAAGGAAGTAATTGCATGTGACTTTAAACCAAAAAAAAAAAAATTTCTCGTTAAATCTTACTCAATCCAAAATAGATACTTGGGCATTACCCAATAGAAAGGTATTGCCATACTGGAGCTTATTGTAGGAACGAGTAAAGACATAATGATCTTCGCCATGGACTAATTTTCAAACTACCTTAAACAATCACAGGCTTCATGTTATTAAACAATTCACAGCTATATCTATAAGTTGCTTGTTAAGGAACGTATTGTTAATCAATATTTCCCGATCCAGAGCTCAGTTATTTATTGGCAATGTAACAATCTCAAATGCCAGTAATCATTTCATTATCAAGATTGTTAATAACATAAAAACATTGTGAGCATAAGGATAAATGTTGGTTGACCTGAGATCAATTTGGATGGCCTCCATATGTCATTTTATAAATGCTCCTCTTCCCGGAACAAGTAGTACTATCGACGCTCCTCTCGTGGATCACCATGGCCAGGACAGAAATTGGAACCATAGCCACAAGAATATTTGGAAAATGTTAAGCCCTAAATATTGACATATTACCCACTATGTAGTGGCACATTACTTCCTTTATTATGGTGCATTACATATTATTGATGTCAGCTTGGGTCTATTAGTGGGTCTATTAGTTTTTATTGTGCCCCTTTGTCTCCTATATATAGGAAGGAGACCTTTTCATTTTAGTGATCATTGTATCTTGTCTTGTCTTATGTACTTAGTACATTGTGTAAGGAGGTTTCTCCCTCGAAGATAATTGTTATTCATCTTAGTTATTTATTATTAAGGCATGGATTACTTTCTTATGGTCGATTTCTTCTATTTTTATGCTATATCTAGAACTTGGTTGCATCACATTTGGTATCAGACTTCTTTCCTCAGGACTGGGTTCTTCAAAAAAATTCATATTGGAATTTTCACTATCAATAATTTTATATAAGGATTCAGACAACGATATTAAAAACCCACTTCTATAATAGGACTAAATATCTGTGGGCGGAAATTCAGGTCCCAAGATCCAAATTTCAGATATATTGGCCTAGGAATATAGGGTTTTTGACTAGTCCAAAAACTAGTCTAAAACATATTTTCAAGGGAAAAGGGTCATATCTGGGGCATACGAGATACAAATTGAGTGAGGCCAATTGAATCAGAAAGAGTACGGACCACAGTATCTATGGTAGAAGTTTCAGACTCAGATCCAAAATATTGGACACGTGGAAGTCTGTACAAGTTTGATATTCTCAAAGGACCAAAAATAAGAAGTGTCGGGATATTCACAATAAATTTCTATTGGCATATTAGAATTAGGTCATACCTATGACATCAGAAATAGGACACATAAGGATACAACAAGAGGAATTTTTAGACGCAAAGGAGTCAAAATTTGAATTTTACCTCAATTTCAATTTGGCCCTAATCAGTCTTCCAATCAGGGTTTGAAAAAAGGTACGCCATTTTAAATTTGAATAAATTTGAGTAGAATGATCTAATTGTGGTGAAACATAGGGTGTTATATGTATTTGTATTGCTCATAATTCCACCAAAAGTAAGTGTAAAAACTCGCACTCCACTCAAACCACCTGAGGAGTCATCCCCAACATACGATGAAAGGGAAGGCCTATCTTTTCGAGTGTCCCAGTTGGAAGAGATGATTAAAGGATCTGTGAAAGCAATTGATTTAGTTAATTTAGAGGGGAAGTTGATGAAACATATGGATAATAATATGGAAGAAAATATGAAAGAGTTGATGGAGCAAATGGAAAATATTGCTAATGGCATACAAAATTCAAAGGATGTTGCTTCTCCAAGTGATTGTAATGCCCGCCTCAATACTTTAACTGATTAGACTAATGAGGGTACTAGTTTTGAAATGAACTGGCTAAGTAAAACACGAACCATTTGAATTTACTTTGAGAATGTTTCAAAATGAAAATGAAGAATAGTGTATATGCTCGACTGACTAAGATACCATGATGTAAATATTTTATATAGTGCAGTGCTACTAATGTGCGCTTGAGTGTGTGCAGTGGCAGGTAAGACGATATACCGACTGACTCACAATGGAAATTTAGGAGTCGTAAGAACGGAAATAACACATAGGGGTACGACGACTGACTGTCGACCTTGGATTAGCAATCCACACACGGGTGAAGCCATTTCAGCTCACCCGGGGAAGCGTATGCTGTACGGGCAAGGCCATAATGATTTGGTCACGTATGATGAGTTGAAGGGCATGCAATAAGGAGAGCATTATCCCTCAACACCCCTTAGTCTGCAAGGAGCGTAGTTGAGAGATCGCGGTAATGGTTCCTAGTCGCTATGCAGTACTCCCCATAAGAAGGAAGAAATGAAACTGTCAGAAGGGCCCGCCGAAGAGGTACTTACACAAGAACGAGAGGAAGAAAATTAATCAATGGTATAAATGAAAATTTCACATAAGATTTAAGAAATACTTTATTTCATTTTGTTCTATTTTATTAATTTGAATAATTCTATTCAAGATTTTATTTTTAATTGATTTCATTAATTTGAATTATTGATTTTTAATTGATTTTATTAACTTGAAAAAGAATTGAAAAGATTGATTTTATTCAATATTAAATTTGATTAATTATGTTGATTGAAAAAGATTAATAATAAGCCAATTATTTTTATTCAAAATTTTTAATTTAATGGATTTTATTATTTATTTATTCAAAAGATTTTATTATTTTAAATCATTCTATTAAATATTCTATTTAATTAACTTCATTATTTTGAGAAAAAATTTAAATAGGTCATTAATAAAAGAATTGTTTTTATTTTATTATTATTCAAGATTTTTTTACTTTAATTAATTTTATTATTCATTTAAATTATTTTATAAAGAAGAAATTTAAAATAGATTATACTTTTAGTAAAAGGAATCATCTTTTAATTCAATCTTAATATTATGAAAAGTAGAAAGCAATAAGTCACTAAAAGATTGTTAAGTAAACTAAATGAGAAACAAAAGAGAAGTAAAACTCTTCTACACCTAACTCCCACTGATCTAGAGATGTAGGTGCACATTAAAGACATTAAGACGACACATGTGTTTGAGAATATTGGAAATTAAAATATTAAATTAAATTAAATATGTGCATGGACAGACACATGGCACATAGGCTTTTGCTATATAATGAGGGAGGAGAAGGAGAGAAAGACATTTTTTGCTTCCTAATGCTGGATGGTGATCATAATATCGGATTATGTTATGATCATTGGAGTTGGGATTAGCTGGAACGGGGATTGGCTGATCCTTTCGGGAGGCTAGTTTGTGTGTTCTTACGACCCCATTTGCTCGGGGGTTCAGGGTGAAGAAGAATAACCCCGATACGGTAGGGAGTTCAACCGAGGGGTCACTCGATACGTCGTCAGGAAATTTGATTGGATCATGCGGGAACCACTTCGAGGACTCCATCGATTTGCTAGACCAACCGTCGAAAATAGGTTTGAAGTATTTAATTTATTTATTTTGCTAACTCTTGTGGTGGAATGAATAAATCTAGGTATATAGTTTTATTTATTGACATTCATGTACTACAATAGATAGAACTAGATCTGTGGCCTCTATATCATCTTCTGAAAAATTGTATTGGAAGTTCTGAAATTAATTATATTTATATTTTTGAATTTCGGAAAAGTCATTTTGGGGAACCCGAAATGAGGTCCCTACATTTGGTATCAGAGCGGGTCGAGCCTTGGGGGCTTGCTCATGGTGGAGATTGATGCGAAAAATAAAAATAAAAATAAATCAGAACTTAGGTTCCAGAATATGAAGAGCAGTCGAAAACCCTGAATTGAGAAATGATTCCTGACTGAGTATTTCTTTAAGATTTCTGTTTATTTTTTTTTAAAATACATGAGATCTGTCCAGAACGAGTTTGGGTGGTTGGTATAATCCTTTCGTAGCAATCCCTTCTGGGTTATTAATTTATGTTTTACCTCCGATTTTTGTCCAAGCAATAGCATTCAGCACTCGGCTTATTATCATTTTGTTTATTTTTTTTACTCTGTATTTTTAATTTGTGCAATTAAAATTCTATTTGCCCAACAACCCAGTTTATTAAGGGAAAAAGCTTGGTGCGTTCACTTCAGCAACTCTATTCATTGAAGAAACCTGTGTGAATTTCATTCTAAATCGTGTATTCAAATTCATTCTGTCAACCGAACCGATCTGTTTTCCTGGGAAGTCTTACACTTTGTTTTCAATAATTACTTTTAGTCTGAACCCTTTGAATACATGAAAAATCGTGGAGGCGAATTGACTTCCTTCCTACGAGCTCGGTCCTGTTTAATTTTTATGCATGTATGGATCCGGTGCGAGTAGCAAGGCGAAGCCACCGTGTGTCTGATTTTGGGTAAACCACTTATCTGAATCTCTGTATTTTCAAAAGTAGAATCTTCGTGGGGTTTTGATTTTAAATCGCTCACTCAGGAAACCATCATGGTATTCTCGGATTCCTTTTTAATTAGGCTCTCTTTATGACTTATGACAAGAAGGCGCCATATTAGACCCACTCTCAATATTATTTAGACCCCAATTTCAATTCTATACACTTTCGAATTCCTGCAAACCTATGAGAAATCTTGGTGCAATCTTGATGTGAATCTTGTGTATTTTAATTTTCCTATGGAAACAAATCTATTGAGAATTACGAGGTTGAGGCCACCGTGTACTGGATCCAAGGTGGACTAGTGGATGGCTCGCTGTACAATTAATTGTGTAATCTCTACGTTAAGCTGAAGAAGTCAAGGTCTCTGGACTCAACCATTTCCTTTTAATTAAATGTCCATACTCTGTACATTTGCATTCAATATTTTAATCTCTGTGTATTGTGATCCTGTAATTAATCTCTGTGTAAACCTTTTTGGGGACGTTTCCAGACTGTGAGGCGGATTGTAATTCCACCTGTGTAATGATTTGATCAACCATCTTCCAGAAGTATTTGATGGCCGTAGATGACCATTAAAAGTCTTGAGTGGGAATACTTACTGGCGTTTCTAGAAACCCGAATCTTTAACCTTTAAACTCTCTGCTTGCGTTGGGTTTGCAAAAGAATCCATCATCCGGATCCCAGAGATCAGATCAATCTCATCACACTTGATCAATTTAATTCTTCCTACGTTTCGGTTCGAAGGATCAATCGTTATCCTGAAATTCTTTGCAAGGTTAATTGAAAACCCTGAATTTATATTTATATTTTAGTTCTTCATTAAATCTTCACCTCACCATATCAATGCTAAGCTTGACTACATGTCTTGTCTATTTGGGAATCGATTCGCCTTTTAGATATTTTGGAATGACTCCCCATTGCGCCTAATTCTCATAAGTTGGTTCGTTCTCTTAGGTGAATTTTACTTGAATTCTTGGGTTGCAATTGACTGTATTTTTATTTTTTTTGGCCAATTTCAGCGTAGATCTTTGATACTAAATTCGCGTCATGAATGATGGCCCCGAGAAGGGGTTTGATCCCCGACGTCTGTTTGCTTAAGGGTTGTATCGTTGACAGCATTTTCGTTTTAACTCACGGTATCCATTGTAAACCTGTATACGATCTCACTTCTGTTTATTTGATGCAAAGAATTAGATTACAATAGCTGTTGGGGATAGGACGACGCAAAGGAGCCGATCCTGCCATAGTGTTATCTGCTTGTTGATCTCTGTTTCTATTGAGTCTTTATTTTTGAAATTTAAAAATCCTCTGTTTCTCTATTTCGAGCTGGGATGATGATTCCAAATATGCGTTATGACTGTATTTGATCTTCAAAAATTACTGTGTATCTATTTCGAGTTCTCACTGGATGTTTCCAGATTTCATAGATGAGAATTATAATTACTTCTTTTATTTTCTGTGCATCAATTTCCATTTGATGTTTCCAGATCTCGTGGATATGAATTATATTTACCTTTTTTATTCTCTGAACATCGGTTCCTTGTTTGACATTCCCAGGTTCATGAAGTAAATTTCTCCATATATATTCAATTAGTTATTGACCATTCCTATCATGAAACGAAGTTATTAGATTAACTATTGATATTTCCAAATTTTGGACGAATTCCTCTGTGTTTTTAATTGAAAAATTTGGATGGCATTTATCAGAATTCGAGTTAGAATTTGTAGAATTGACTTTTAGAAATCTCTGTGTCTTCGCTTTGGAAATCAGAATAACGTTCCCAGAATTTATATGATGGATTGAGTTTATCCTTTAAGGTTCTCTGTATTCTATCTCTAGAATTATTATTTCGAACCTCTGCCGAAGATTTAATGGCACTTCCAGAATTTATATTGTAAATTATAAATTGAGTTGTGAGGTTGTAGAGGTCTGCGTGCTTCCCTCAAACAATTGCCACCTGGGCGCAAGTTGTTGAGATCCTAAGTAATGGATTCATTTATGAAAATTTCGATGAGGAAATCGTGGCAGTTTTTCTTTTAACATCAAGTTAGAATGCATAAAATTATAAATTGATTATCTATTATGTAGGAATTGAAGGTATCATTTTCTTTAATAAATTCATGTATAGATGGAGTCGAAACTACACCCTATTGACTTGATGGAACCGATTGTTAAAACTTTAAACATCTAGTAAGATGATACTTGAACGTGGTATGCCGAGGAGTCAACTTGGACATTGTTCCAGTCAATGACTAAACGGTTTATTTATCTACGCTTTGGGTATCTCTAACGACATGTAACTAACCTCTCATCTTAAATAAGATGTCTTCAATCGGTCATAAAAAAAATGCTTTTTTCTTAATTGTCTATACTTCATGTTTAAAATACGATGTCTTGAATATTATTGGGGATGCCCTTTTATTGTTGAAAACATGTATTTATATTTAATAAAATATCCTTGGTTGTTATTTATAAATACCATTTCCTTTAACTATCGAACTATATGTACCATATTATGTCTGAAATAGTGTTTCAAAATGTTTGTTTGTTATTGAGTATAATATTATTTGGACTTACCCTTTTAATTATTGGGATATATAAATATGTTTAATGTAAGGTCTTTACGTATCATTTGAGAATGTATATTCAATAAAATGTTTTTTTTATTATTATTATTTAGATATGTCATTTATTTCACTTTTGAAATATATGTTTATGCTCAAATAAAGGTCTCCTTAATGGTTCATTAAATATTTATAGAAGTATACTTTAAAATAAACGGTATGAGTATGTCATTATGATAGATCAATTGTATGAGTATCAGTCCCTGCGGGTGGCAAGGACTGATTTATCTGTAAAATGACTTGGTTACCGAATTGCTCCTCCGGTTATGATGTATCCTTGCGGGTTCTTTGATGGGGCTGTGGCTGGGGGGAGAGGTGTTAACGGGGCGGGTGTGGTGCTTCATCTGAACAACTCCATTTCTTATCGAATCCATTTAAATTTGGGATTTGGTACGAACACCCGCAGTGAATTATGTGCACTCTGGCTTCTTTTATACTTTGCTCGGCTCAAACAGGTTTCTTCACTTGTTGTTATGGGTGATTCTTCTTCCATAATATCATGAGCTTCAGGTTCTTCCCCTCTCAATGTGTTGCTCCTCTCACATTGGTTGGCTGCAATCAGGAAGTACATTAGTGATTTTCAGCATATCCACTTTTCCCATGTTTACCGCGAGATAAATGTGGAGGCAGACATTCTTTCCAAGATGGCTTTGGACTCATCGACTGGTATTATTTTATGGGAGGAATGGCATGAGGACCTTTTTTTCTCTCGGGGTTTGGTTGATTTGCTTTGGATCTGATTCTTATGGTATGGTCTCGCGGCATGTTTAGATATATATTTTCTCATATGTTATATGTGGCTTTATATTGTGCAGGTTCATAGTCTCTATCTCCAACTCCTTGTTGGATTTTTGATCTGTTCGGATTTTTGCGGCTCTATACATTTTGCTATATATTTGACTTTTGTGTCCAGGCCTTTGGCTGTTTTGGACTTATATTTGGACTTATATTACTTGTATTTATGTCTTGGCAATTTGATACAATGCCACATGGGGACGGTTAGTATTGGTCATTTTCAGATGCTGGGGTTTTTATGCTTTTTCTGTGGCATCCTTTATGGTTTTATGTTTGGGTCTTGGTGTAGATCCTGGATGCTGTGATGTTTTCTTGGGGCTCAACTTGTGCTCGTATGTGATATGACTCACATGCCTACATGGTTTGATGACTTGATGTATTGGTCCTATTTACTATTTCGCGGTATTAATAGTAAGATATATTTTTCTGTGGAAAAAAGATAAACTGTATGAGTATGTCATTATGATAGATATTGGTTAAGATGTGTATACACTTTATTTGCATGAGGTGTCTAAAGAGAATTTAAGGTATTAGGATTAAAGGGTAAGTTATGAATTTGTGAATTGATAACAATAGTTCTCTACGATGATATTTCTAGGATATTTTAATATTTCTTGTTTCATTTTGGGTTATTTGAAAAAAAAAAAGGAGTTTTATATTTATATGAATACATATCTCTCATTTGCAGTTGCAGCCAAGGTACATATTTATATAATAAAAAGGGGTCCCTACATTTGGTGTCTCTTTTATGAATGTTTGGAGTATGTATACTTTGCGACAATAAGAAAAGGGAACCCTGTAAATGCACCTCCCATATTTATAATATAGAAATAGTATGGTTACAATAGGCTGGAGAATCAAATTGTTCATCTTAGTTCAGTAAGAAATACTTATGAGTTATATATATAAGTCATCTACTGGTAGATATGAGAATTGTAGATTCAAGGTAAATATTATCATATGTTAAGAGATATGCACTTAGTTAGGAATTGCATTGCATTATCTTACGGTTAGAATTTCAATTCATTGAATTTAGAAATTCCATTATATTTTTACATACTTTTGAATGCAAAATCTTATGAGGTATTATCAACATGTATAGGATTAGGTTTTGTAGTACATGTAAGATTTCTTATGGTTGAAAGATCACAATTACATTTATACCATAGATACATTCACACTTGATATGATTTGGAATGTAGGTATTATTATATATCATTAAATACCTTATATGTTAAATGTTGGAATGTAAGTATCATTATATGATATCTAATATGCACAGGGTTGAGAATTACCTTGCTCTTAAGGATTCCTATGGTTAGAATCTCCATGGTACTTATATTAGAATTACATTTGCACTGATGTGTCTTATGGTTAAGTTACATATGCTTTAAGTAGTATATTACCTATGAAAAGTTACAATCATTGGGCATTGTGGCAGGGGAATGGATTAGATAGGAAGTTCAAAGTATTACTTGATTTTTGTTCTAGGATTCACTTATGAGGAAAACACCAACCTTTAAATTCAAAACCATGTCGTAAGGTGATTATGAATCGTATAGATGGGAAACCTGAATGATTCTTTAGATGGATTTCAGTAAGCTAAGGAAGAGAAGATGATATGTGTATTAAGTGATTTGTTTGAAGTTATGGATTAAAGTAACTAAATCATGAGCTATAATTGTTATGCTAATTATGGTTCTATAAAAAGATTGGATACTAATGGTGATAATTGTCTTCTAACCTAAGTTCATGACCTACACTTGATACGAAGGATGTTATTACAAATTTTTTTTCACTTGCTCATGAGAAGAGACCCCACATTTGGGTTCATTGGTGATGCATAAAGATCAACATAAAAAGTCAGAGATGCGGTTTTTACTTCTTTATCCTCGGCAAGAATATTTCCATCTTCTTGAACATGTATGCACTACTAGTTTGTAATCATGCCTTGGATTGTGAAAAGAGAGAAGTTAAACTTACTTGAATTATAGAATCTTAACTGTACTCGAGTTAGGAAGAGAAGAAAACCTTACATGACTTTGTTTATAAAAATTTGAGATTATACTTTTAGCTATAATAAGTAAATGGCAATCCAGTATTTAATTATACTTTGGATTATGAAAAGAGAGAGGTTGCATGTAAGATTAACTTAGGAATGGATAAGGTATGTATTGAAGAACAGAATTCGGAAAGGTTAATTCTTATTTTGAAATTCTGATATTGTTTAAAATATATGATAGTTATACCTAACCATAGAAAAGGAAGAAATTGGGATTGAAGATTTTATTCTGTATGTGGAAATGTGTTAGTGCTTAAAGGATTTACATAAATGATATAATTTTGCTGAATGAAAGGAATTTGTTTTGGACCATTTCCAATTCGGTTGCAATTAATGAGCCAATCGAGGACTGTTGTGGGATTACTACACTGTGAAAGGTGTGATTTAGTTATGTTATCAATTATAAGAATTATACTTATATGAGGGTAGAAAAGAAGAAATTAAATGTTATTATCAATTGTGGTTATGTTGAAGAAATGAATATGAAAAGAAAGTGAAAACTCACAGTGGAAACACATGAGACTAAACTTTGGGATGAAGTTTTAATAAGAGGGGGTGTATGTAATGCCCGCATCGGTATTTTAACTGATTAGACTAATGAGGGTACTAGTTTTGAAATGAACCGGCTAAGTAAAACACGAACCATTTGAATTTACTTTGAGAATGCTTTAAAATGAAAATGAAGAATAGTGTATACGCTCGACTGACTGAGATACTAGAATGCATGATGTAAATATTTTATATAGTGCAGCGCTACTAATGTACACTTGAGTGTGTGTAGTGGCAGGTAAGACGATATACCGACTGACCCACAATGGAAATTTAGGGGTCGTAAGAATGAAAAGAACACATAGGGGTACAACAACTGACTGTTGACCCTGGATTAGCAATCCACGCATGGGTGAAGCCGTTTCAGCTCATCCGGGGAAGCATATGCCATATGAGCAAGGGCATAATGATTTGGTCGCATACGATGAGTTGAGGGGCGCGCAATAAGGAGAGCCTTATCCCTCAACACTCCTTAGTCTCCAAGGAGCGTAGTTGAGAGATCGCAGTAACGGTTCCCGGTCACTATGCAGTACTCCCCATAAGAAGGAAGAAATGAAACTGTCAGAAGGGCCCGCCGAAGAGGTACCTAGACAAGAACGAGAGGAAGAAAATTAATCAATGGTATGAATGAAAATTTCACATAAGATTTAAGAAATACTTTATTTCATTTTGTTCTATTTTATTAATTTGAATAATTCTATTCAAGATTTTATTTTTAATTGATTTCATTAATTTGAATTATTGATTTTTAATTGATTTCATTAATTTGAATTATCGATTTTTAATTGATATTATTAACTTGAAAAAGAATTGAAGAGATTGATTTTATTCAATATTAAATTTGATTAATTATGCTGATTGAAAAAGATTAATAATAAGAGAATTATTTTTATTCAAAGATTTTAATTTAATGGATTTTATTATTTATTTATTCAAAAGATTTTATTATTTTAAATCATTCTATTAAAGATTCTATTTAATTGACTTCATTATTTTGAGAAAGAATTGAAATAGGTCATTAATAAAAGAATTGTTTTTCTTTTATTATTATTCAAGATTTTTTTTACTTTAATTAATTTTATTATTCATTTAAATTATTTTATAAAGAGAAAATTTAAAATAGATTATACTTTTAGTAAAAGGAATCATCTTTTAATTCAATCTTAACATTAGGAAAAGAAAGAAAAGTAGAAAGCAATAAGTCTAACTAAAAGATTGTTAAGTAAACTAAATGAGAACCAAAAGAGAAGTAGAACTCTTCTACACCTAACTCCCACTGATCTAGGGATTTAAGTGCACATTAAAGACATTAAGAAGACACATGTGTTTGAGAATATTGAAAATTAAAATATTAAATTAAATTAAATATGTGCATGGACAGACACATGGCACACATGATTTTTCTATATAATGAGGGAGGAGAAGGAGAGAAAGACATCTCTTGCTCCCTAATGCTGGATGGTCATCAGAATCTCGGATTATGTTATGATCCTTGGAGTTGGGATTAGCCGGAACGGGGATTGGGAGATCCTTTCGGGAGGCTAGCTTGTGTGTTCTTATGACCCCACTTGCTCGGGGGTTGGGGTGAAGAAGGATAACCCTGATATGGTAGGGAGGTCAACCGAGGGGTCACTCAGTACTTCGTCAGGAAATTTGATTGGATCATGCGGGAATTACTTCGAGGACTCCATCGATTCGCTGGACCAACTGTCAAAAACAGGTTTGAAGTATTTAATTTATTTATTTTGCTAACTCCTGTGGTGGAATGAATAAATCTGGGTATATAGTTTTATTTATTGACATTCATGTACTGCAATAGATAGAACTAGATCTGTGGCATCTATATCATCTTCTGAAAAATCGTACTAGAAGTTCTGAAATTAATTATACTTATATTTTCAAATTCCGTGGAAGCCTTTTTGGGGAACCTGAAATGGGGTCCCTACAGTGATGATGTGTTCCATGATACCCAGGAGGATAAAGAGAAGGTCCATGTTGAAAAAAATTCCATGAATAAGATTATTCAAAGAGGAAATGATTATGATAATGGAAATAATCAGGTATGGTCACCAAGGGGTACCCAACTTCCCAATATTGACATGAGAAATTTTGATGGCAATGATCCAATAACATGGATATTCCCGATGGAGTAGTTCTTTGATCTACAACAGGTTCCAACTTTGCAGAAGGTAACTATTCCATCCTTATATTTAGAGCCTGATCAATTTCTATGGTACCAATGGCTTTGTGACCATAAAAAGGAATCTATTATCTCTTGGTCTATATTCACATAAGAATTGATTACACATTATGGGGATATAAATAGAAACACCTTCTTTAGCCAGTTGGTAAATCTCAAGCAAAAAGGCCCAGTTAGTGAGCACACCAAGCAGTTTCAGAAGCTAAGTATCAGAGTGAAGAATATTTCATAAGATAATTTTTTGGATCTCTTTATTTGAACTTCGAAGGATTGCATCCAACATGAGGTTCGCCTTTGGGAACCGAATTGCTTGGAGCATGCATTTAGGGTGGCAAGAAAAGTTGAAAACAAAATTATGGAAACAAGGAAGTCTACCACTTACAAATATAAAGAAGTAAGTGTGGTCTCCAGTCATCCATAACCTACAAGGTTGACACCATAACAACTAGAGGAAAAACTAGCAAAAGTGCTTTGTTACAGTTGTGATAGAAAATACAATAAGGGCCATAAGTGCACTGAGAAGAAACTATTTTACATAGATTGTGAAGCAGAGGAAGAAAATGAACAAGAAGCACCAAATAAACATGAACCGTCTCAAGATGAAGAAATAGAAGATATTACTTCCGAATATATTACTCCCACCATATCTTGTCATGCATTGGCTGGAATTAGCACTCCTCATACTCTCAAGATCAAAGGATATATCAAAAAGAAAAATTTAACAGTGTTGATTGATTCCAGTAGTACTCATACTTTCATTCATTGTAAATTATCCAAGGTTCTCAATTGCTTTGTATATCCAGCACCATAGTTTCAAGTAATGATTATAGATGGAGGAACTATTAATTTCTCAGGAAAATTCCATAATATCAATCTCACTATGGGGGAATATATATTGAATACTCCAATGATTACAATTCCAATGGGGGGTGATAATGTTGTCTTAGGAGTACAATTGTCACAATCATTGGGAACAATGGATTTTAATTTTCAGAATATTTTCATGAATTTTTTATGGGAAGGAGAGGAATATGACTTAAATGGTATCACATGGGAACCAAGTTAGGTGATAAGCTCTAATGGTATGAAAAAATTGATAAAAAAGGGACATCAAGCTGTAATTGCACAATTATGCTCATTAGATGTTCAAACATCTAAGTCTCTTATTTCCCTAGAGCTCCAAAAGGTGATTGACAAGCATTCCAAGGTATTTTAAGATATTCCAAAAGGTCTTCCATTTGTTTGATATTTTGATCATGCTATTCACTTAATTTCGGGAAGTGTTCCTCCTAACATCAGACCTTACAGATACCCCTATGGATAGAAGAGTGAAATTGAGCATATGGTTGACGAAATGTTATAGGCCGACATAATTAGGCCTAGCCAAAATTATTACTCTACACTAGTGGTAATGGTACACAAGCCGGATGGATCATGGCGCATGTGTCCAGATTATAGAGAGCTCAACAAGATCACCATTAAATATAAATTTACCATTCCTGTCATCGATAAATTTTTAGATGAATTATATGGAGCAGTTTTCTTCACAAAGTTGGATCTCTATTCCAGATATCATCATATTAGAATGAAGGAGGAAGATGTTCCAAAAACAACATTCATAACGCATGAAGGTCATTATGAATTTCTCGTCATGCCATTTGGTCTCACAAATGCGCCTTCCACATTTCAAGGTTTGATGAATTCCATTTTCAATTCTTTCCTTAGAAAAACATTTCTTGTATTCTTTGATGATATACTAATCTATAGCATGTCTTGGGAAGAACATGTTCATCATGTTGATAGGGTACTACAACTAGTAAAGAAGCAACAACTATATGCAAATCCTTCCAAATTTTTCTTTTGGGTAAAGAAGGTAGAATATTTGGGTCATATTGTATCTTAGAAAGGTGTCAAGGTATACCCCAACAAAATTAAAACCATGATGGACTTCCCAATTCCAAAAAACCTTAAGAATCTTCGAGGATTCTTAGGTCTGACAGGGTACTACCACAAGTTTGTTTGTAACTATGGAATAATAGTAGCACCTCTAACAGCATTATTGAAGAAATATGCATTTTATTGGACTCTAGAGGAAACTCAAGCTTTTGAACATCTTAAGGAGGAAATGTGCAAAGCTCCTGTTTTGGCCACACTAGACTTCACAAAAACATTTATTGTGGAATGTGATGCTTCAGGAAATGGGATCGATGTTGTTCTAATGCAAGAAGGACACCCACTTGCTTTCACAAGTCATCCAATCAAGGGAAAGCACTTATAAAATCCCATTTATGATAATGAAATGTTGGCAATTCTACATGCTCTTAAGAAATGGTGTCCTTACCTAATAAGTAGACAGTTCAAGGTCAAAACAGATCATGATAGTCTTAAATACTTCTTGGAACATAGATTATCTTTGGAAGAGAAACAAAAATGGGTAACCAATATGTTGGGATATAAATTTGAAATAATCTATCAAAAAGGGAAACATAATGTGGTGGAAGATACACTTTCCAGAAAAGATGAAGATGTTGGGGCATTAATTTGTGAAATTTCCATTCTACAACCCAATTGGGTAGTAGCAGCAAGGGAAGATTGGAAAAATGACGTATCTGTGTGGACGCTCATTCAAAAGCTATAGGATGATCCCAGTGTATCATATACTTTTGTGTGGAGAAATGATTCACTATGGTATAAGGATCGCTTATATTTATGCAAAGACTCCCAACTCAAGCAAAACGTCCTCTCAAAATTACACACCTCTCCTGTAGGTGGGCACTCCGGATTCTTGAAAAATTACCATAGGGTCAAGAAGGAATGCTTTTGGGAATGTCTTAAATCTAATGTTCAAAGGTTTGTGGCTGAATGCTTGGTTTTCCAACAGAATAAGGTGGAAACAACTAAGACCCAGGGACGTCTACAACCATTAAACATACCTTGCTAATGCTAGGAAGAAGTCTCAATGGATTTTATCACAGGTCTACCCAAGTCAAAAGGAAATAATTTAATATGGTGGTTGTTGATAGACTCACAAAGTATGCACATTTTTTTGCACTCTCTCACCCTTTTAATGCAAGTACAATAGCCACAATGTTTTTGGAAACAATTCAGAAGTTACATGGAAATTTGACGATTATTGTAAGCGATACAGATCCAATTTTCACTGGAAAATTTTGGACTGAATTATTTTCTTGTTTGGGTACCCAATTGGATCATAGTTCATCTTATCATCCTCAATCTGATGGGAAAATTGAGATAGTGAAAAAATGTTTGGAAGGATATCTCTGTTGCTTTGCATCTGATAAACAAACACATTGGGTGAAATTGTTATCTTTGGCAAAATGGTGGTACAATAATTCATTTCATACATCATAAAACATGTCTACATTTATGGCACTTTATGGGTACCAACCTCCATCTATCACATCTCCGTTAAAGGGAAAATCTAAAGTTTAAGTCGTGGAAGATCACATAGAGCATCAGCAAGAAGTTCTCCAGATACTTAAGGACAACCTAGCTATGTCACAAAACAGGATGAAACAACAAGCTAATCAACATCAAAGTGAAAGGAATTTCAAAGAAGGGGATTGGGTATTTATGAGGATACAACCTTACAAGCAAATGTACCTCAAGCAACTAAATAAGGAAAATAAATTAGAACCCAAGTATTATGGTCCTTATAAAGTGTTGCAGAAGATTGGTAGTATGGCTTAGAAATTGGAGCTTCCTTCATCTTCAAGAGTACATCCATCTTTCCTTGTTTCTTGCTTAAAGAAGGTAATAGGAGACAAGATCCCAATTCAAACAATATTTCTCGAGATTGATGAAGAAGGAAGAGTCATATTGGAACCTGAACAAATAATCAAAACAAGGACTTAACAACTACGAAATTGGGCTATTATAGAGTACCTCATCAAATGGAAGAACCTTCCAGTGGAAGATTCGACATGGGAAGATGAGTCCTTCATACAGAAGCATCCACAACTAATCAAGTATTGAGGACAACACTTGTTTGAAGGGGAGGGGAACTTTAATCCCTAAATATTGGCACATTACCCCCTTTATTATGGTGCATTACATATTATTGATGTCGGCTTGGGTCTATTAGTTGTTATTGTATCCCTTTGTCTCATATATATAGGAAGGAGACCTTTTCATTTTAGTGATCACTGTATCTTGTCTTGTCTTATGTACTTAGTAAATTGTGTAAGGAGGTTCCTCCCTCGGAGAGGATTGTTATTCATCTCATTTATTTATTATTAAGGCATGGATTAATTTCTTATGGCCTATTTCTGCTATTTTTATGCTATATGTAGGACTTGGTTGCATAACAGAAAAATTAAAGACTGCACAATATATAACGAGGAAGCTGTGGGTTCCTTTGGCAGGATGTATTTACATTAGGGTTGGTTCTTGTACAGATGGTTTGGATGTAACGTCCCCTTCTCCATAGAACAACAGGGAAGGAAACATTAACAACCTACCGGGCTTTTGATAAACTTAGCCCCAATATTTTTGCACATAAATAACTAACATTTTAAAACTTCTCTATGCAGATTCAATTCAATATAAACACAGCGGAATTAACAATACATATGCACACAGTTTTATCATGCATTCAACATATAGACAACAATCATTATTTAAAATGCTTGCAGGGCATAGAATTAACATCAAGAATACTTATCTCGAATTATAATGGCCCAAACAACTGGCTACGTGAGAGCAACGTTCCACCCAACCATAGATCTCTGTCCAGCCTGTATTCTTTCAGCTGAGAGATCACCCCCGAGCTGGGCTGTGTATCCACTAAGGAGGAACTAGATGGCTCCCTCACAGTCAGGGTTTCACTCAAACAGCCATGCTAAGCCAACACACGGTTGGGTTTCTCAAGCATGCAATAGGAGATGGAGGAGGATGCTATTCCACTGAGCTCCAACCCAGAGCCACATACCCTTCAAACTAGACTCAGCAATCCCATCCTCTATTCACACATCCACAATCGGATTTCTCACAGCTTCGTTCAGCAAATAACCCAAATCCGTCACTCGTTTTCTGAGCTGCAAAAACTGGGTTTTCCCATGGCTTTTGGGGTAGCTATTGCTCCCAAATTCGCCCCAAGGTTCCTACCAATGGATCCCCCATTGGATTTCTCTGTCCAATACCAAATCGGGACATTTTTGGCTTCCCAAAACGTGGGTTTCCTTCAAGTCGCGATCTCTGGTTTTCTCATTGCTCGGAGCTCGTTTTTTTGGTTGGGCCAAGATGTCCCATACTTCCACAATGGAATGGGGATAAGGATGGAGCAACCCCCCCCAAGATGTAGAGTGACTTGTGGGACAAGTCAAAATAGCCCATACCTTCCCATACGAATTTCAGGGCTGCCCATACTCCATCAAAGTCATGGGTTGAAATCTCAACCACTTCCTTACAATTGGCATTAATGTCACCTAAGGGAGTCAATGGGTTCACATAATGACAAATGGAAACCTATGGTTTACTCCCATAGCCCCCTCACCACTCCCTAGTGGATACACGTGGCCCCTTCTCATTCGTTGCCTCCATAGTCAGTCTTGGATTTTTATATTGCCTGATGTTTATTTACATCCTATTACAATTTCCATGGCTTAAGAGCACATGGTATCAAATATCAAATACTTGCCCTTTAAATAAAATTCGGCTTTCACTAGCGGGGCCTTGGCCTTGAGCTCCACGCTAGGAAAACATACATCACATGTACACTGATTTATATTAAAGGCTCATATACCCTAAGGGTCGAATTGGGGGTATTACATTGGATCTCTCAACCCTATATTTTGAGCTTTGATAGCTTGGCTCCTGGACGAATGGCTTCAACTTGGTCTAGGGTTTTGGTCTAGGGTTTGGTTCCTTTTTTATTACTATAATATAGGGTTTGGCGCCCTGTTTTTTGTTCATAGGATGGCATTTGCATACTATTTTTTATGGATAAACTTCGGGATCTAAGTGGAATAGAGTAAATGTGTGTTAAATTAAATGGATGGATGCCATATCGATTGAAATGTGAGAAAAAGCATTAGAAAAATTGTAAAGAGAGGCAATAGATATGAAAATATTTACCTGATCAAGTAAATTCCGGGCCACTGGAAATTCGAATAAATCCATCCGGTTAATGTTGTGAAACTAATCCAATATGCTCACCCTTCCATCTCCGCTTCTCAGACAAATCCATTCCTGGAAACCTTTAAACTAGGGTTTGATTGTGTATTTTTAGTGCCTAAATTTAATTCTTAACTAACCAAGGAAGGAGCTACTATATCATATACAATAATACAATCTAATTTATAGATAATATATTGTCTTTGGGGATAAAATATAATAATACATAATAAATTAAATTAAAATTATTTGGAAAAAGTAAATTTTTATCCCCAATATCCTTATTTCTTAATTTTCAATATATATATATAATTTAGATATACTAATTTATTTGTGTTATCCATATATTTATTTAAATATGGTATATAATATAATGTATTTATATATTAAAATCAATATTAACTATATATTTATATATAATAATTATAATAATATTTTAACTTATATAACTATATTAAGATATTAACTTCATGGGTCATAGTTAGAAGTTATTTGGGTATCTTGTTTTTAAGAAAAGATATATTTCTTCATTGGATGAAGGCTAACTTTCTTATGAAGATCTAAATGAGAATTTGACTAATGCCTTTGAACATTACCCACTGGGCATAAAAAATATTATTATTATTATTATTCAAGGAGATGAGAACGTAGGGAATTTTACAAAAAGGGAGGGATTTTTTTCTTTTCAAAATGGAGGATATTGACATTTTTTTGCAGGGGAGAGACCCAAGGGGGACTTTAGAACTTTCCAAACTCAAGCACGGGGAGAACCATGATGAATGGATGCATATGGAGAATTAATGGAGGTTGTGAAGTTGACAAATTTTAGCTAACATGATGCAAAATACTTGAACTTTCCGAAACTTTAACAGACTGCCGACAGGGTCAAACGATAATAGTTTTGTTAAAAAAAAATATGAACATGACTAGTACGACGAGTTGAAAACAATGACACTAACTTCAGTACAGGACAATGCCAAGAGGGAAAGACAAAAAAATCTAAGACTCGACTCAACCACACCATGATGATGCACATGATGCAACTTGGTGGATCTGTCAAAGGGATAATACGGAAACAGAAATGGTGAAATAAGATATAAACATGATAAGAACATCAAAATGGATGTGACGGTATGGATGAAATAATGTTGCAAAACAATTCAGTAGGTTCTCCTTGTAAAATTAGTCACAGCAAATCTAATGAACAAGTAAATCAATCACAACAGATGAACATAGAAAATATGGTGTAAAACTGTGTAAAACATGCATCAGTGCTCAATATCCCAATGAGGGCGAATAATTACAATACAATACAGTAATCTGACAATGTGAGTGAGCAATTCGAATTGACTAAGTAGGACATTCGAATTACTGAATGGAGTATCTTGACTCCAACTAGGAATCCTCATCATCAATCAGTGGTGGTAATCAATGCACAAGAACTAGTCATCCAGGTGTCAATCTGAGTCTAACTGTGTGTAACATGTGTAACTGAAGTGTGTAGCACTGATATAGGGAAGGAGACTCAGTGGAGGGTGCATGGGAGGCTTAACTGAAGTCAGAACAAGTAATCTAGTCAATTTGGAGGTCCATCAGAGTGAAACAGCTAGTCAGGAGTGAAACTGGCCTCAAATCAAGGAGAATCGGAGCTAACTGAGTGTAACTGAAGTGGAACTCAAGTGGTAGGTGAAGAAGTGTGCCCTTCTCTGGCAGTAGGTGAGAAGAGGGTGCCTTCATGACTAGAAGGGATAAAGAAATGATGTAAGAAGCTCTCGGGTGCTAGAATAAGGTGGCTAAGGTGCTGGAGGCATCAACCTAGTGACTGGGATACATGCAAACCCTAGAATTTGCATGCAAACCCTAATTGCATGCAAGGTCCTGAAAATGATGATGTGGATATCTGAACAACCCCTTTCAAGCTAGACTATGATGTGCAAAAATTAAATGATAGGGCCTTGGTAACTGAGACCAAAGGTCACCCCAATACAATAATAATCCAAACTAATAACAGTCAATAAACCAAGGAAATGGGGAAAACCTCATGGGAAAAATACCCCCCCTCAAAATAGACTGTAGCACACCAAAAGATTTAACTGCTCCAAAATCAAGTAGATATGTCTAGATGTATCTTACTCTTGGGAGTAAATGGATCATGCTCCAAAAACATGTGCTTGAATTCTCCATTAGTGGATGCAAGCGAATGTGGAGACTTTAAGAACTTGCTCTTCATACCGAAAATGGTGAGAACAAATCTGAAAATATAAGGATGATCCTGGAACCTGTGATTCGAACCAAGTGAGGTAGGAATAGCTCCAATCGGATAAAATAGATCTTGAAACTTGAACTTCTTATCAATAGAATTTAAATCAACTCCAAAAATAGATGAATGGTTTCTTGAGATCTCCTTTAAACCAATAAGGGTGAGATCAAAACCAAAATCAGCAAAAAGTGCATGAGAATTGAACTCAAGCGAATGGTAGTGCTCTTCATCTTCATTAAAAATCTGAGAAACTTTGCAAATGATAGAACATACGTCTATAGGAGGCATGCAATCAAGGAGGGAGAATGCTTCACCTCCAAAAATAGATTTTACCTCCAAAACTTCAAGTAGATCATTATTCTGCATGCCGGAAAACTCATGTGAAGGAGAGGATTCAAGAACCTCTTCGGAATCTAGAGTATGAGCTGGTTTATCTTGCTCAGAATTCTAAATAAAAGACTTTGAGAGAGTGAGTTTTGAATCTACAGTTTCTTCTTCATCTTGAACAATTGTTGAGGCCAACACATGATCGGAAAGAACACATAAGGAGCTCTCATTGGGCTTGTTCTCCAAAAGGCTAGCATGATCCTCTTCTTCCTGCTCTCCAAATTCTCTGTCAAGTTGGACCCATAGATCACTTGGATTTTCAGCAGTATTACTGAGGTAGTACATACAAGGAGACATAGCAAGACACATTGCTCCAAAAGCTCCGTCACAATCATTGAGGCAATCATTCTCCTCTTCATCGGAATCAAAATCTCTTGTATTACCAATGCACATATCAAAAAGACA
The DNA here is from genome assembly GCA_027924585.1 of Larix kaempferi. Classification (NCBI taxonomy): domain Eukaryota; kingdom Viridiplantae; phylum Streptophyta; class Pinopsida; order Pinales; family Pinaceae; genus Larix; species Larix kaempferi. Next base: position 18,286,608 of record BSBM01000994.1, on the reverse strand, counting down.
TTGTCTCTTCAAGAATGCAATCATCTTTGGTTTCCATTCATCATAGTTGAATGGAGTAAGAATATTTTGTGAAGAAGAAGTCTCCATCTTTGCATTAGCGAATGCACATGGAGGAAGTAAGAAACCTGCAAATCACACACAAACAAACACTATGTTTTCAGCCTTGCATGCACATGAGTGAATGCACATGAGATTTTGGATGCCGTTGCTGAAATATATTGGTGAGCAAAGATTTCTCTCTCTTCACGTAGAACACCTATAGAAAATAAATCTTGTCCCTGCCATGGCTCTGATACCATGTAAAATTAGTCACAGTAGATCTAATGAACAAATAAATCAATCACAATAGATGAACATAGAAAATATGGTGTAAAACTGTGTAAAACATGCATCAGTGCTCAATATCCCAATGAGGGTCAATAATTACAATACAATACAATAATCTGACAATGTGAGTGAGCAATTCGAATTGACTAAGTAGGACATTCAAATCACTGAATGGAGTAGCTTGACTCCAACTAGGAGTCCTCATTATCAATCAGTGGTGGTCATCAATGCACAAGAACCAGTCATCCAGGTGTCAATATGAGTCTAACTAAGTGTAACATGTGTAACTGAAGTGTGTAGCACTGATATAGGGAAGGAGACTCAGTGGAGGGTGCATGGGAGGCTTAACTGAAGTCAGAACAAGTCATTTAGTCAATTTGGAGGTCCATCGGAGTGAAACAGTCAGTTAGGAGTGAAACTGGCCTCAAATCAAGGAGAATCAGAGCTAACCGAGTGTAACTGAAGTGGAACTCAAGTGGTAGGTGAAGAAGTGCGCCCTTCTCTGGCAGTAGGTGAGAAGAGGGCGCCTTCATGACTAGAAGGGATAAAGAACTGATGTAAGAAGCTCCCAGGTGCTAGAATAAGGTGGCTAAGGTGTTGGAGGCATCAACTTGGTGACTGGGATGCATGCAATCCCTAATTGCATGCAAGGTCCTGAAAATGATGATGTGGATATCCGAACACTCCTATGGTGTCATGTTTCGACACTAACTTGTGTCTTTGAATCCATCTACAATGTTACAATTTACTAAATTTTAACATTGCAGATGGATTTAGAGACCCCATGACATGATAAGCACACCGAACTAGAAGTGATGGTATACATGAAATGATATTGCAAAAAAAATCAGTAGGCTCTCCTATGGCATCATGTTTCGACACAAGCTTGTGTCTTTGAGTCCATCTACAATGTTACAATTTACTAAATTTGGGGATCTCTGAATCCATCTGCAGTGTTAAAATTTAGTGAAGGTCTTTGAATCCATCTGCATTGTTAAAATTTAGTAAATTTACAAATTCATTGTCAAAGTTGTAACTTTCCATTGGTAGAGTGACACAACTAAAAATGACTAAATAAATGACCAATTCATATTCTTAATGTTATTGTTATGTGGTCATTTTTAGTTTAGTTACTTGTTATTTTTTCGTATATTTTATCCTGTGACCAAATTGGTCATTTATCTTGGTTTTGTTTAGTTGGATAACTTAAAATTGCTCAAGTTTGTTCATTTATCCCTTCACAAAAATTGTCGTAACCAAAGTTTTTGGTTACCTGGTCACTTATCTTTCATTTTGTACCAGTGCTTGTACACCTCACATATCAATCCCTAATGACATGAGCTACTTCAACATGATATAAATAATACTTCTATGTTGTAATAAAAGGCCAATACTACTTAATATACTTCTATGCTACATAATTGCTTGGAGGATTACTTGCCTATGTTTTTATAGTTTCATCAAAATATGGACCACTTGGGTTTTCCAACATTCTTCAATATTGTGTAGGGTTTAAACCCTTAGTGTATTTCCCTTTATCAATAAGACTATGACCTTTTGGTTGAGTTGACATTGATAAGTGGCATAGGATGGAGGAACCCATACTTGGGTGATGAAGGTCTCATCGAAAATAATCAAATATAAAATATTGTTGTTATATTTACATTAAACATATATAAAGATCTAGATATTCTACCCCCTCGCTCCCCAATCTGGTGTGCATTTATATCTAGTTTAATGAATGTTGGATGGAATTGATTTACCATATTTCAATTAGAATTATTTTGTTTCAATTTCATATTATGCATTTATCTTGTTACTTGAGTTTGAAGAAGGGTTGTTTCATAACTTTTGTGCATGTTTGTAGAAGGAAATTGGTTTAGAAACTTGTTATCTAATTGCTCACAAAGGTCAATGGAATTTGTCATCTAGTTCTAGGTATTTTACTCGATTATATATTTCAATTCTGATAGTATAACTTGAGAATTTTGGAAAAGAATTTAGTTATCTTTACTTTATTTGTCGGTGAGTCCATCCCTACTCAACGGTAATATTTTTGCTAAACAATCATATCCAATTTTGTCTTACTTACTTTTAATCATTAACAAATAATTTTTGTTTTATATGCAGATCATTCACAACCTAGAAGCCTCTACTTCATAGTTTAAGGCCATAACCATATCTCTCGAATGCCAACCTACAATCTCGTAAGATGAATTTCACTAGAATTTACCTTTCCCTTTTATTTATTGTTACATTCCATCCCAAATTAACATCATGATTTAAAAATTTTCACTTCTAAGTTGAAAATCATAACTATAAACTCTTCGTGTTGACAACACATTGAAGCTTATAAAATCACTACCTATGCAAAGAATGTTAACCCAATGAGCTAGATCAATAATTTTCAAGTGATTGTTCAAAGCTGTGTTACCAATAGGTTAAATATGGGGAAGAACCATTGGGTTGGTAGCAATGAAGGTGGGGTTCTCCATGAAGTGTCTTTGACTAATACTATGAACCCCTATCACTAGAAGTTTATATATAGTTTAGATTTTAAGTTTTTCAATTTAGATACTTAATTATTTATTAGAATTTTTTTTAATAATACTTAAGACTGACTGAACTAGATTTCAAGTTTTGTACTTCACACCATTTCTTAAATATTTGTTAAAAAACATGTCTAAAAATTACTATCTTCTTTCTTGTTTATACTAAAAATATTACAACTCTTCATTGTAAATGGAAAGGAGCAGTGATTATTTTGTATAAATATATTTTCATATTATATAGTGGTAAACTCTCATTTAGATCTTTCATAGTAGTCTCCAATTTATTGGGAGTGGAACTCTATATCTAATTCCCATGTTATTGACAATGGAACTATATATCTATTGTGCTTAAGAAAACATCTGTTACAAATCTATTGCTTGCTAGAAAGTACTAAAATATATTTTTAGGCTTTTAAATTATTTTAGGTAAGAATACAAGGTATTTCTACAATTCAACTTTAATGCTCTATGTTGTGCTCAGTTTTTCTCTTCTTCATAGTTTAACGCTCCATGGCATGTTAAATTTGTGGATTTTCATTCATATTTTACCTTGTTTACAATACATATTATTTGTAATGATTTAATTCCATACAATGTGCTAGATTTGTTGGATTTTTCATTCAAATATTATCTAGTCATGGAAAACAAATTTACTATAATATTATTGCCCCATGATGTGCTAAATTTGTGGATTTTCAATTAGTTAGCCTACAGTAAGCTACAAATTGTCTATTTTCTCTAAAAAAAAATTAATATTGATTCTTATGTTGAATAGTCCATATTTTCCAAAGAGTTTGTTGTGTGGAAGATGATATTAGTAAGATTTCACTCAGTTAGGTTCATGCATTACATAGGGATTGATATCTACTTGCTATAGTTAGACCTGTATATTATAGGGTTTTCATGCACCATTTAGCAATTTTATTTAGATAATAAGGTTTTCATTATCATTTAACAAATCTATTTAAATAAACCCCTAGTTTTTTAGTTCATGAAAGGCACTGAGTAAATAAGCATCATTATCCAAAGCTCAACATCTATTGCAAGGGGAGATATGCATTAGAATTAGCGAAGCATGGGTTTGTGATGTACTATGATGTCCTTTATAGCATGTGCCAATGTGTCTAAGGGATATATGGCATCAATAATGTGTTCCCTTTCTATAGGGACATGAAGAAATCAAAGGGAAACCCCAAATTCCCTTGATTGAATTGCATCATAATCTCTACAATGAATGAATATAAACTAAATAAACTTGATTCTTAAATAGTTTTGTTACCTTTTTTTCTTGGAATATAGATAAATAAATATAATAACCATGTTTACAAATTTTGACAACCCACCTCCATTCAAAGCAAAGAAAGGGAATTTGTGCCCATATTTTCTTGTTGGCTTTGGATTGGTTTTTTATACTTCTTGAGTTCATTATACATCCTTGTTATGTTATTATACTCATAATAGTTAGGATTTATATAATGGGGATATAAGAAGGAACACATTTGCACACATGTAAAAATATACTCTTGGGGGTGTCCTCTAATCAAATTTACTCTATTATTGTGAATCCCATGGTCTATCCTTTTATATGAGATTATGACTGTAAGTTCTAATGGAATATTAACCCCTTATTTTACATGATGGCTATGAATTGATTCCTTGGCCATCGAAGCACTCTCCGATGAAACATCCTTCAATCATTAACTAGTTAGGTTTCCAACTTATCAAGTTCAAGAATAAAAAATCTCCACTAACTGAGCTCTAAATATAACCGCTCCTTCTTATGGGACATTTGTTGACATTTAACATAACACCCATCTTTGACTTTCTTAGATTTTACAAAGGACCTTATTTTGTTTCTCCAAATTCTACAATTTTTTTATGAGCACGATTTATACACATACATCAATGATACAAGTGCCATGTCCAAAGTTAAATAAGAACTTGGTGGTTTTATATGAGTTGATATCTATCATTCTCTCATACTACTGAAATCTAAAATTATCAGGTCTTGATATATATTTTGTGTAATTTATATGTAAAGTCCATTTTGATAGCGTGCACTAGATTGTGGGGAACAATATTTCATTGCAAACAAATTGGCTTCCAAAATGTTTAGAATTATTGCAACTGTTGTTGTAGGTATTTTGGACTAGTTTGGGGAAATAAATTTGACTTTTGGCAGCCGATGAATGTTGCAAACAAGTTTGTCTTTAACATATAGATAGGAAAGCCATTGCAGATGCTAGAATGGTATGAAACACATAAATAAAAATGGTATTAGGGGTTAGTCTTGAATTCAATCATTTCAAACATGGTCATGTCAAAGCGCCATGGCCTACCTCCTATTGTTAGGAAAGTAAAGGACATGAGATTTAATGAAAATATTATTTGTGAGAAAGCATGGTACAAGATAAATGAGATTCCTCAAAGCACCTTTTATAGTTACCAACATTATTTCCAACATGGACACATCAAATCCATTCATGTGGTAATACCAACTAATCAAAAGCACATGCACATACCACGGAAGCAATAGAAATATTGCACATAATTGTCTTGGATAATTCATATCTTTCACCAAACCAAACACATCAATTTGTCCTTTAAGATTGCTTCCTTCAACTTACACACAAAGTTCTTTGTTAAAGAAGATCAATGAAGCTCTTTAAAAGCTCAATTACCCATGAATATCACAACCAACAATGAGCAAGACATGGAATACTCATTTTCAAGAGATATCATTCTCAAAGAACACCAACTGTAGTAAATGTATTGAATGTATCGTGATGAAAGAAAAAATGAAGTCAACGAATACAAAGAGTTGGAAGAAAAGATACGAGGTAGACTAAACCATCATAACAATACTATTATGTGTGGAAGATATTGCTACTATGCACACATAATTATGTTAGAGGGGTTTGTTGTTGATAGGTATGCTAACACATGGGAATAAAAAAAGAGGTTTTGGTCATTTCATTTCTCCCTACCATTTCTACACACGGGATTACAATTTACCATTACATCTCTTGCAAAGTGGTTAAGGGTCATTGGAGACCCACACCTTGATATGTATGTGATCTACTTTATGAGAGTCGAAATTCAAGAAACCCACTTTCAAATGCATTACTTGAAGCCTCTATTTACTCAAAATGTAGAGTGTACAAGGATGATTTTGCTATCTCATGGAAGATCAAAAAATCAGAATGTTGATTTTAAACCTCTTTTTCCACATTTATTCTCATAGTTGGACAATGCAGCAAGTGATAATAAGAATCAATATGTTTTCATGTTTCTATCACTATCAACTGCACTTGGCGTATTCACCACTATTGAGGTTGGGTTCTTGCTTAAGACATAGATGGAGCCTATGGAATAATGTCTCCCAACTTGAAAACTAAAGATATATATTCTTTACTTGAAATGATCTATACATATTTCACAATAGAATACAAATGAGTGTTTCCACCTACATTTATTGACAAAGTGTATGACTTCAAAAATTTCCTTAATGGATACATCAACGAGGGAAAATATGCACTAGTCATACATCTTAATGTCCATTGCTTCTAATTTCTTATACTCAATGACGTTCCAGTGATGAGTTATAAAGAATCAATTAAATATATTGAGTGGTCAAAACAAATTGATTTTTGGAATATAGATGATGAAGATTAACCTAAATTTCCCATACAGAAGCCATATTTCTTAAATCCCAAAGAGAATGATATCTATTTAAAAGAACTAAAGGACGGAATAACATCATACATAAAAATGTGGAAAGACACAATTGGCAATCAGAATTAACCAATTGGTACATACAAATGGAAAAATAAAGTAGAGTATTGGGAATGAGTTCTCGATGCATTACATGAAATCTACAATGATCATTTAATAGAGGATGGAAGTGATTCATTTTTTGAGTATTTCTGACCCAAGACAAGGCAAACTGTCATTGCTGGTCGTAATGCACTCAATGTAATCTCAAGTATTATGGGTGGGGATTTCGATAATGTGACAAATAAACCAATATATTTTGGACCCAAGTGTAACAATTCAAATCCAACATTCCACTAGTAGAAAATGAGAAATTAGTGACTAAAAAAATGACTAAAATTCACATATAAACGAGTATTTTTTAGTCAGCGACTAATAGTAGCTAATTTTCAGTATCTTATAGCTCGACTAACTTAGTCATATTTATTTTAGTCATTAATAGTTTCCTTATTTAGTAGTATATTTGGTCATTGATTGACACAATTAATGACTAAATCAATGACCAAATATATGACTAAATAAGGAAACTATTAATGACTAAAATAAATACGACTAAGTTAGTTGAGCTATAAGATACTGGAAATTAGCTACTAATAGTCATTTATATGCGAATTTTAGTCACAAACTTATCATTTGTAGTAGTCATTTATTGTTGTTAATTGGTCATTTATTTAGTAATTGATTGTGGTTAACTAGTCATTAATTGTAGTTAATTCGTCATTCTTGTAGTCATTGATTGTTGTTAACTGGCTATTTATTTAGTCATTGATTGCTGTTAACTGGTCATTTAATTAGTCATTGATTTTTGTATATAGGGCACAGAGGAATTGAACCACCAACCTCTTTCTTTTAAGGCAAGTTCTCTTCCATTGAGCTAGCACCCTTAAATAGAAGAATCAGATTTAATGGAGTAAGAAGCAAAAGCATGCGAGTTATTCAAACATTACATAGAAAAAAAGGATAAATTGCTCCATCTTGAAATGCCACGATTCTTAATAAAACTAAATAGTAAATACAATTGATTCTTAGTTGAACACCTACAGAGAAATAGAGAAACAAAAATACATAAACCAATCATAGAAGTACAATTAAATCTTCCCTCAGGGGTTTACTTTCCCATAAAATGCAATCACAAGAACAATTAAGTAATATGGCATAACAATATTCAAGCATGCAGAGGCCTGCTAGCAAGGAAAATATTTTAACTTGAATAATTCTACAAGAATACATAGGGAAAAATAATGAAGTTTACCCAACCACCAAGAATCAATTTTATCCAATTGATACAATTAGCCCATCAATAGCATTCATGTATCAAAAATATTTTCCGCAGTTGCCATCAATCACTGTTGTTGGTAGGAAAACTTGTAACCCTCAAACAAAACTAATGGAAATGATTATTTTTGCAAAAAATAGTATAATTTAGCCACAAACGGTGAGTTGTATGACTACCAATGTAAAAATGCTAAGCCTACGATAGGATTGCAACGTCTATCTTCCTTTCACTCACTATTCACCTCATGGATGAGTAGAAGTATCTATTTAATAGCAATATGTTCCACCTACTCTTTCTCAATTTTCATCTTGTCAAACATAATGGAGCTATACTTGGAGTACAAATCCTTGTCACCAGTAGGGGCAACAATTTTACAAGACATAGATGTATCTTCTAATTTTTCTTCATATAGTTGTCAAACAACGAACTAATTTACCTTCCTTTTGGCACACCCATCCGTGAGTTTGAAATATCTCTATATGGCCCATGTTCCATAAATCTATATGGCCCATCATTGATGATATTCCTTACTGCCCAGAATAACCAGTCCTTCTTTCTGTTCCATGGTAAAGGGATAACAGTGTCATATGTGCATCTTACTGACAAAAGTTGCTCCCAGAATGTGGTCATCATAAGTGCTCTGCCTATTCTTCTTAGCTTACATTGTTTCCATCAAGTTAGATATATAACATCCCCTTGGTCATTTGTACATTGCCAAGAATATATTGAAGATTCCAACTGCACACTAAGGAAGACCATTCTGATATATGTATTTCTGAACAAAGCACCTTAAAATGCATTTTCATTTCAAGGGGTAACAAGAAGCTAACATCATTTTATAATTACATATGCTGTAGAGCATCTTGATCAGCAATAATAAATGTAGATTGAGCCACTCCTTGGTTTAGGGAGAAATGGTCATGCTTGCCGCCAGGTAGTGATCTTTGTGTATCCCAGGCCAAAACCTCATAAACATTTTTGTGAATTTGACATAAGATAAGCCTCTTTCCCCTTGATTTCAGATTTCCATTTTTTAGTCCCTCAAGCAGCCCTCTGTTGTTGCATTCTTCTCCTGGGAAAATTATCAAAATGACGTTGCATTTTTGGGGGGTAACATTTGGCACCAACATGGTGACATGTGCTCTGAAAGAGTAGATGAGAACTCCAGAAGTTTCTGTTGTTCCTTCTAAGAAAATGCCATGAGAAGAAAGTAAAACATGTGGTGGGGTGGCAAACATTCACATCCTGAAACCCTACATACAACATCCTTATTTTAGCTACAAAATTCTTCAAAATTTAGCTTTACATGGAAAAAGGGCATAATCCAAGATGCCAAAGGAACATAAATGAAATCTAATGCTCATATGTTGAGTTTATTCTTCCTATCTATTGCACTTTAAGGGCCCATTGTGATCATTTGATGAGTTCATCAAAGCATGAAACTTTCCCTTGTGTTTGGTTATTAACCAAAACAAGGGACACATCAATCATCCACTAAATATATGGTCGAATATCCATGAGTGCTCGGCAAAAATATGTAGTAGGTTAATGAAAATGGGTAGAACACCAAAATCATGCCAAGGTGGGTGTGTATTTATGCAAGATTGTTCTATCCACCACTAGATAGGGGTAGGGTAAACATCATCAAACCATGAAGCGTCCATCATACCGTCAAATGGTAAAGGGTTTAGGTGGCTCCACAAATATGTCCTAACTTCTTTTACTTCTCCTTATAAAAAATATATGTGAGGAACAAAGCAAAACATTAGATTTGGAGATAACCTCATAATCTAGGGCTTGCTTCTCTTGTTTTGAAGGCAAGAGGAGGAGGTGTGGACATAGCAAGAATCATTATAAAAGTCTTATTCTATGCAGACGATGCCATTCTAGGAACCTACACACAACTCATCCTACAAGACCAACTAGAAGCTCTAGAAGTCTTATGCAAAGAGGTAAGGATGACATAAATATAGGTAAGACAAGATAGCCTTGTTCTTGTTCAAGAGAAAATCGAATCAAAATCAATAAGTTTGGGAAAGCAATTGGAAATCACCTAGAACTACAAATTTATGGGGTTGGACTTCAATGAATGATTGAATTGGGACATCTACACAAGGAAAAGGCTCTAAGAGGGCTGAAAAGAGGTCCCTTTTCTCCATAACTATTCCAGGATAGAGGAGATATGGGAATGGGACGTGCTATGCCAGTTGTTCGAGACACTTGTCATCGTAGTACTCCTTCACTAATGTGAAGTATGGTGACCTAGCACAACTAAAAATAGGTGAAGCCAGCTAGAGAGAGTACAAAAGACACGATAACAATTATCAAGGGTAAAAAACAACACTTGAGACAATATTATGTTTGTTAGGATATTCCTATACTCCATCCTAGTCCTACCAACATTATCATCATTTGCATTTTCATTCTTGCATGCATTTCTACATGCAGCATGCAATTTCATGCATCCTAGTCATCAGTCCCACCACCTAGCCCCCAGTTAGCTAGCCCTGCGAGCTTCTCACTGAGCAGTTTCATCCCTCCTAGTGCTTAGTGCACCCTGCATGCAGTTTCATGCATCTCATGCGCCCTCTCTCACCTACCATTCAGTTGTACTTCAGTTATCTTCAGTTCTTTCCTTGATTTAAGGCTAGATTGACTCTCAACTGACTGTATCACTCCGATGGACCTCCAGTGAGACTAGACTGCCCATTCTGACTCCATTTAGCTCCTCATACACCCTCCACTGAGCCTCCTTCATTCACTTAGTTCCAGTTACACTCAGTTACATCTACCACACTCAGTTACACTCATTTTGACTGATGGTTGACAGTTACTTGTGCATTGATGACTCCACTGTTGATGATGAAGAATTCTAGTTGTGCTTCGATGACACTCCGGTGATCATTTGATCTCTCCATGCAGGCTAATTCGAATTACACCCTTGGTATTCAAATCCTGTGCATTGTATCATTACTGTTTTACTATACTGATTAATGAAACGTGTGTGAATATTCTGCTCCTTTCCGAGTTCCATTGGATCTATGTTTTGCTACACTATTCTTCTTCTATTTTCCTAAATTCTTTCATTGTGAGGTTTACATCATCTCTTTGGATCCACTGTGAGGATTTTCACATGGTATCAGATCCATTTGAGAGTATATTCTACCTCCATTCTTGATATTTTTTTGTAGGCATTTCGAAGTTCCAGCAGTTGCAGCAGTTTCACTTTTTCACTCATTCTAGCAGTCAAGATGAGCAATTCAAATGCTCCTTATTCTCCTATAATCCTCACTCCCTTGAATTACTTTGATTGGAAGAGTGATATGATATTATTCCTGTGTACTAGACAGCTATACAGATTGGTAATGGGAAAAGAAACCGAACCACATTCAGCCGTGGAGAAAACCAAGCATCTAAATAAAATGGATGAAACCTTTGGTTACATATGCCTTCATATGTCTAGAGATCTATTGTTTCATGTTGAAGGATTGAAGACTCCAAATGAGTTATGGACAAAATTGGAGAGTCTTTTTGGAAAACAAGATGGGCTAAGAGGCCATGCTCTCGAAAATGAATTGGTTTCCCTACAACCTAGCAATTCTGAGACCATTCAAGAATTGTTCTCAAAATTTAAGAACTTGTTTTTGCGATGCAAGCATTGTGGCATCACTAAAACTGATGAACAATTGGTGCTCTCCATTCTAAGCAAACTAGGATCTCAATTCTCTGTCTTTGTATCTACCTTCCATTCTGGACGAATGTCAATTCCTAGATGGAAGATGCCAACCTTAGAAGCCTTTAATGAATCTCTCATTTAAGAAGAGGACAAATTGATTCAAATGGGTGCCATCAAGGCCTCCAAAGATCTAGCTCTTCTAGATGGAGAAGCAAGTAAGACGAATGTGAAAGGGAGGAAAAAAGACAAGGATAAGAAGCCATATAAATCCAAGATGAATGATAAGTGAAGTCCATCAAAAGGAGCCTCCAGCTCCAAGAAGGACAAACATAAGAGATCTGAATGTCCCTACTACAAGAGAGGATACCATCATGAGAAAGCTTGCATGCACAAAAAAAATAGACCTACTAGCCAAGCTTCTTGAACAAAACAAAATTACTATTCCAAAAGATGTAAAGATGTATGATTTTGGAAGTGGATTAGATGGTCATGAGGATTGCCATGCATTGATGGCTAGTTTTTCAAAATCAAAGGCCCTCCTCATAGATTTTGGAGCCTCCAACCATGGTTTCCTCTGAATAATCATTTTCTTCTTTAGATCTCAAAGATGGGCCTACTATTCACATCAGAGACAACTCTCAGATCTCTGCCAAAGGATTGGGTACAATACATATGGAGCATGGCAAGTTCAAGAATGTTCTATTCGTTCCCTCCTTGATAGCAAATTTGTTGTCTGTATATTAGATGACTCATACCGGATCACCTAAGAAGGTGACTTTTGGTCCCGACAAAGTTGAGATTACAGAGATCTCTACTGGGAAGAATATAGAAAAGGGTTTGCAAATCATGCCTCCAAGGCATATGAGTTCTCTCATTTTCTGCCCTTCTCTCTTCCTACTTCTTCGAAATTTGATGAAGATTCAAGTGACTCTTTTTCTAATGAAGATGAAGATGAAGATCCTGATGTTTAGATCAAAGTTCAAGAGCATTCAGATTCAGATCCAGAACCAACACATGTTTTCAATATAGAGCCAAGGCCAATATGGTCTCACACAGTCCTTGCACCTATTGAGAACACAGTTGAGGATTCGTTTGATTACAAAACTAACAGACTTCAACATCATGCCAACCTTGCATTATGCCATCAACCTCTCCATGAGACATGTAGCATGATGGTGGGATTCCCTCTTCCATCCCTTGGGAAGACTCATCATGATCAATTCGTTCTAGTCGCTGAAAGACTCGCTTCCTCCAATACATCCTCTACACAGTGGGAGGCACATCAGAAGACCAAATCTAGATCTAGCACCTACTTTGGAATCCTACAGAGGATTATCTTGCCAAGTTTTTTGCAAAAGTTTTCATTGATGAAAGCTTCCTTCTTTTCTGCTTAGTATGATGGTTCTTTGAGTTATTCACCGTTCTTTTGAGGGGGGGGTATTTTTCCCATGAGGTTTTCCCCATTTCCTCGGTTTATGGACAACTCTTATTTTATGATTTATTTGATTGTATTGGGTGACCTTTGGTCCTAGTTAACAAGGCCTAGGATGGATTAAGGGGGGGTGTTAGGATATTCCTATACTCCATCCTAGTCCTACCAGCATTTTCATCATTTTCATTTTCAGTCTTGCATGCGTTTCTGCATTCAGCATGCATCCTAGTCATCAGTCCCAGCGCCTCACCCCTAGTTAGCTAGCCCTGGGAGCTTCTCACTGATCAGTTTCATCCCTCCTAGTGCTTAGTGTGCCCTGCATGCATCTCATGCGCCCTCTCTCACGTACCATTCAGTTGTACATCAGTTATCTTCAGTTCTTTCCTTGATTTAAGGCTAGACTGACTCTCAACTGACTGTATCACTCCGATGGACCTCCAGTGAGACTAGACTGCCCATTCTGACTCCAGTTAGCTCCTCATGCATCCTCCACTGAGCCTCCTTCATTCAGTTAGTGCCAATTACACCTACCACACTCAGTTAGACTCAGTTTGACTGATGGTTGACAGTTACTTGTGCATTGATGACTCCACTGATGATGATAAAGACTTCTAGTTGTGCTTCGATGACACTCCAGTGATATTTTGATCTCTCCATGCAGGCTAATTCAAATTACACCCTTGGTATTCGAATCCTGTGCATTGTATCATTACTGTTTTACTATTCTGATTAATGAAACATGTGTGAATATTCTGCTCCTATCTGAGTTCCATTGGATCTATGTTCTGCTGCACTATTCTTCTTCTATTTTCCTAAATTCTTTCATTGTGAGGTTTACATCATCTCTTTGGATCCACTGTGAGGATTTTCACAATGTTGGCCAAAACATGACTCTATAGCCTAGAAATAAAAGCACTGAGAAAACGGATGCCATAAAGACAATGACTAGAAATCATGGACAAAAATCAAATACCAACAAAAATTAACGAAGAGGTGTTAAGTAGAAGGAATATTACATGGAACTTGCAATTCATACTGTTGCTTGAATAGTGGCATGTAATAGAGAATAACTGCTTAATGGATGGGAAGGATCCAAAAGCACATTTAAAGTAACATTATAGAACAAGTAGGTGGAGAAAAAATGAGGGAGAAACATTACTGCATGGACTAGTTTAATGTACACAGGGAAATAAAAGCCCAAGATTACTTGAATCTTAATACCTCTTGGTAGGAAAAACAACTAATAGCTCAACTAAAGATTAGCTCACACATACTGAGATGCAAAACAGGGATACATACATAGAAAAAAAGAGTTTTGGGAAGAGAGAGAACATTAGATGTGTGGGAAAGAAGAAGAATAAATTGAGCAACACTTCCTGATGAAGTTGTCAGCTTTACACCGACATTAGGAAGAGGTTAAAATTCTAGATTATATTTTGGGATACAAATTTACATAGGGAGACATTTTTCATATCCATTCCCTAGTGACCTTGGTTAAGACTTGGATCCTCCCATCCCTAGGGGGTATAAGAAAATTAATTGAATAAGGAATAATTAATAGGGGTAAATTTTGAGGCACAAATACTATAGTTATTAATTAATTATTAATATTCAAAGTTTGAATTATTTTTAATAATAAATGAATCATTATTAATTAATTTTGTGGAAAGAATTAATGACGACATGGATAGGAGGGCAAATAGGGTCAATGTGGACCTCACTTGCCTAAGTGGAAAAGCTCATAAAAATCAAGGAGTTAGCTAAACAAAAGATGGTAGCAAAATAAAGTGGAAACTTTCAAAAGTAGGAAAAAACAGGAAAAAGCACAAAGCAGGAAAGTACAGAAAGCAGTCAGTTGGAAAAGCAAGCAACACTCAAAAAATTCAGTAGGGAGCACTTGCCAATTTCAGTGAAAGGACACAAAAGTAGAAAAGTTTGCAAAGCAAGTAATTGCTAATTCTCTCAAGGAAAGCACCCTTCCTCTATCACATGTATGAGTGGCTTGGGGATGAAGTTACCTCATCTACAAAATAATGCTTCCAACTCCCATTCACATATTTTGGTTAATTATTTTTGTCATTGAGAGCTCTTGCTACTCAACTGTTGAGAGATGTGCCTCAACCTTTGCTTGGGAGATGAGCCCCAAGGTATTTCATGTTCCAGTCAGTTATTGATCAGATCCAGAGCTATGGAGTACTGATATTCACCTCCATATGAGTTCATTTTTGAAGAATCATAAGCATCCAAAAAGTTTTCAATAGTTACAGTGTCATTGGAGATAGTGTTGAAGGAGTTCACCCAGTAGAAGAGATCCATTCCAGTGAAGGTGCCCAGTGCACCTCAGGAGGAACAGTGCGCTCCTCATATTCAAATATCATACCTTCTATCATTCATCTATAAGATCTAGATTAGAAATCCATCTTCTTCTCTTCCTCTTACACTCATTCTTTCTCAGTGTGTAAGATCTTCCTAACGTTGAAGACTCCATGTAATTCTAATTGTAATGAAATACCAAATATATATTCTGGACTTCCAAATTCAACCTGCTATTGTTAATGAACATTTATGAGATCCATTGTATGCTTCAGAACTGATTTTATTAATCCTTTAAGGCAGTTTGGAACAAGAAATGCAAAGACGAGCTCAATGTGCAATTTAATTTAACTAGTTTTGCCATTTTTGCAATTAATCACTTATGTGCACCAGTTTAAAGATCTAAAGTTTGTGTGAGACTCTTAAGACAGTGAAAAATCTATTCCAACCCTCTCCCTGATATTTCAAAATCAATTAATATTGTTTGGAGGGATCTGTAAATCCCCTAGTTGAGCAATCCCCAGCAGCGCACTTGTCTATTTGGCTCCCAAATCCATCTGTAACCTCCCAAATCCACAGGAACTCTAATCAGATACATTTTACAGAGTTTGATGCCTGATATACCCCTGTCACCATTCAATAAAGCTCCCCATTCTAGTATGCATATGCTAGAAGGTCTAGAAAGCTTCGAAGTAGGCATCAGACTTGTCTGATTGTTGAAAAGTAAATGGCTCTAATGCTTTGTGCATATGACTTAGTGGTTGGCCCTATTATACCTTGTTGCTGCACATTTACTCATACAAAAACCAGAACCAAAAGTCACTCCCATCATCCTTAACCAGTGAATCAACATTCAACATTATCACCTTGCAGACTATAAAAATTGTTAAAATTTACTAGTTAAAATTCTGTTAAAATTGGGAGTTTTGAGTTGATATTATGGCCTATTCTTGGTTGGGATATTACAATGGTATCATAGCATGGTCCTCTGAACCTAATCTTTAAATTTGGTGATGATTCCTAAGAGATTTCCATTCCCCAAAGGAAAGAACCCTAAAGAACCTTCTGTTGAAGAAGAGGTGGAATCTACTAGAGGGAAAATACAAGGGGGAAAGAACATGTATGATTTAGATGAGAAGGAAGAGTTTGGAATTTTTTTGAAAAGTATGTTAAAAGGGATGCAATACATATCTCAGAACATCATCCAATCTGGGAAAGACACCAAATAATTCTTGGCTAAGAAGCTAGGACATAAAGATGTAGAAGGGAGCAACAGTGGCTCTCAGAATAAGGAAATGAAGATCCCTACTGGATTTATCTTTTCAAAGACTGGGCCTCATAATAGGCCTAATGAGTTAAAAGAATAATTCAAGGATCATCCCCAATAGACCATGCCCAAGTTCCTTGAGGAACACAAGGAGGATCATGAAGTCCGAACTGTATTAGTTGCTTCCTGGGAGGATCGGGATGTAGAATACCAAACTTTGAGTGAAGAATGCAGAAGGGAATTGCCTTTCAATGATTTTTGTGAAGCACAGTATAAAATTTAGTCAAGAGGAGGTCATAGGCTGCCAAAACATAATTATGAGTTTAGGAATGCAATTGGTAAGATCCAATTACCCTTCTTTGATGGATCCTCAAAGTGTACTACTAGCTCCTGGGTGCAGAAGCTAGACACTTATTTTCAACTGAATGCAATGGCTGAGAAGGATGCCATCAGAATGGAAACTTTGCATTTGGAAGGTGAGGAAAATGACTAGTGGTTCCATGGAATGAGAAATTTGGGCCTTGATCAAGTGAATTCCTATGCATATTTCACTAAGAGATTAATGGAGAGGTTTGATAGAAGAGACCTTGAAATATCCTTCAGGAATTTGGCACATGTTAAGAAAATCGGAACTCCTGGAGCTTACATCTCAGAGTTACAAAATCTTGCAATAATGGTAACTGGTATATCTGAAGTCTGCTTGATGCTCCTATTCATAGAAGGATTATCATAACCATTGAAAGGGTTGGTTAATTCCTACCGACCAGCTACCTTACAAGAAGCAGCGAGCAGAACAAGGGATCTACAAGATGCAATCCCAAGAACAAGATATCCACCAAAGGTTAATGCACTTGCTAAATTTCAGAACCAAAGACCACCCTTTCAAAATATGGCTTCCCCGAACAAGAAGGAATACTCATACAAATATCGAGATGAGTTACGAAGGAAAAAACTCGGTTTTTCTTGTCAAGAAACTTGGGTTCCGTGCCACAAATGTGCTAAGGGGAAATCACACTACATTGAAGTTTTTTCAGAAAGTGAGGAGGAAGAATTGAGAGAAGAAGAACCAGTAGAATATGGTTATGAGACAGCAGGAGAAGAACAACCCCCGCAACCAAAATGCAAAACTGCAGTTTTAAGTGGAGTTCCCCGCCACCACATCATGAGATTCAAAGGGGTTGTGCAAGGGAAAAAGGTATCAGTTTTGGTCGATGGGGGTGCCGCCCATAATTTTATTTATGTAGCTATAGTAGAGAGGATAAAATTACAAACATAAAAAATTGGAGGTTTCACGGTCATCATTCCGGGAAACAACACTATGCAGTGTGACCAGTGGATTCCAAAACTGCAAGTGATTATTGGATACCGTACTGTCACTGACAGTTTTTATATTTTCGATGTGGATGATAAAAATTTGGTGTTGGGAGTGCAATGGCTGCACTCCATGGGTGATAATTTGGTAAATTACCAAGTACCCCAAATGTGCTTCAAAGATGCTGAAGGGAAACAAGTGATTTTGAGGGTTGTTAACACCTACCCAAAACAAGTAATTTCTGCACATAGTATGAGGTCAGTATTGAGGCATGGTGATATTGAGTGGGATAATGAATGCTTCATCACCACTCAAGGGACTTACATTGATGTATCACACCATCCGAAAGACATCCAAAGGCTGCTACACAAACACAAGAAAGTGTTTGAAGATCTGCCACATGGAATTCCTCCTGACAGAGGTACTAAGCATTGGATTGAGCTAGAACCTGGCACTTTTCCTATCAAGATCCATCCTTATAATAACCCCAAAATATTCAAGGATGAGATTGAAAAAACCATCAAAGAGCTACTTGAGATGGGATTCATAAGACCAAGCTCAAGTCCCTTTGCATCATCGGTGGTCATAGTCAAAAAGAAGGATGGAACAATGCACATGTGCATTGATTATAGGGATTTGAACATGAAGACCATCAAGAACAGATCTCATATCCCATGGATTGATGAAATGATGGATGAGCTACATGGAGATAAATATTTTTCTAATATTGATCTTTGTTTTGGATAACACCAAATCAGAATGAAGGATGAAGGCATTCAGAAAACTGCTTTCTGGTGCCATTATGGGCATTTTGAGTTCCTTGTCATGCCTTTTGGCTTGACCAATGCACCAGCAACTTTCCAATCTTGCATGAACAAAATTTTTAGTAAGAAGCTACGTAAGTATGTCCTTGTATTCTTTGATGATATTCTGATTTATAGTAGGACATGGGAAAAACACTTGCACCATTTGGATGATGTCTCAACAATCCTTGCAGAACAATCTGTTTATGCAAAATTGTCAAAGTGTGAGTTTGGTTTGACAGAGCTCCTTTATCTTGGTCATATCATTGGGAAAGAAGGATTCAAGGTACATATGGAAAATATCAATGCCATACTTGAATGGCCAAGCCCAAAGAACATAACATCCTTAAGGGGATTCATTGGTTTGTGCACCTACTACCGGAAATTTGTAAAAGGATTTTCTAAGCTCACATCCCCTTTGGCAGATCTCACCAAGAAAGGTGCTTTTTGTGGGTCAGATGAGGCTGAAAAATATTTTAATAGAATGAATGAATTCATGAGAATATTCCCAGTGCTTTCACTTCATGATTTCACTCAACCTTTCATATTGGAAGGTGATGCCTCAGGTGAAGGCATTGGTGTAGTGTTAATGTAGAATAGGCATCCCATTGCTTATGAGAGTAGAAAATTGTAGCCAAATGAGAAGAATTATTCAATATATGATAAAGATATGTTGGCCATCATGCATGCCTTGGCCAAAATCAGACAGTATCTAGTGGGAGGCAAGTTCATAGTCAAAACTGATGACAACAATTTGAAGCATTTCTTGACCCAAATAGAGTTGAATGATAGACAACAAAAATGGGTAAGTAAAATTCAGTCTTATTACTTTGAAATAGAATACAAAAAGGGTAATTTGAATGTGGTAGCTGATGCCCTCTCTAGGAAACCTTCTTTTTCTTTGTTGTAGGTCCCTCGTAATTGGAAAGTTCAACTAGCTAGAGAATATTCAAAAAATTAGTTTGCTTCTGAAGTGTTGGATAGGGTGATTTAGGATGATTCCTTCCAAGTCATCAATGATATCATTTATTACAAGGACATAATTTTTCTAACATCTGTATCCAAGTTAAAAGAACAATTTTGGTGGCTGCCCACAATGCACCAGTAGTGGGCCAACCTGGATTTCTGAAAACTTACCAGAAGGTGAGAGAGAGGTTTGCTTGGAAGGGCCTAAAAAATGATGTCTTACAGCATATAAGGGAGTGTACTACATGCCAATAGAATAAGGTGGAGCACACTCATTTTGTTGGTCTCCTTCAACCCCTACCAATTCCATAACAAAAATGGGAAAGTGTGTCCATGGGCTTCATCACAGGACTACCAAAATCTCAAGGTAAGGATAACATATTTGTAGTAGTTGATAGATTAAATAAATTTGCTCACTCTTTTGTTGTCACGTCAACTAGTACTTCCAGTCAAGTAGTTGCACTATTTTTTAAAGAAATATTCAGAATGCATGGTTTGCCCAAGATTATAATCAGTGACTAAGATAGCAAATTTACTAGTGCTTTTTGGCAAACTTTGTTTGACCTAGTTGGAACTAGTGTGAATCTCAGCATAATCTATCACCCTCAGACTGATGGCCAAACTAAGAGGGTAAATCAATGGTTGTAACGTTATCTCTTAAATTATGTTACCGGGAAGCAGAACGCATGGGTCAATTGGCTACATTTGGGAGAATTCTGCTATAATACAACATTCCATATATCCATCGGAATGACCCCATTCAAAGCTCTGTATGGACATGAATCCCCTACTTTTGCAGATCTGATTTTTGGGGATTGTAGAGCACAAAAGGAAAAGGATTCCCTACAAGAAATCCAAGACATACTCAAGGAACTCAAGGAAAACTTGCAGGTTGCACAGAACCAACGGAAGGTGAATGCTGATAAGAAGAGAATAGATCGAACCTTCCAAGAAGGTGACTTGGTTTACTTAAGGTTGCAGCCCTATATGAAATATAATTTAAAATCGAAGGGGGCTGATAAATTGTTACAAAGGTTCTATGGGCCTTACGAGATCACAAGGAAAGTGGGTGAAGTTTCTTATGAATTAGATCTTCCATCAAGAAGCAAGATACACAGTGTTTTCCATGTGTCATGCTTGAAAAAGAAGTTGGAAAACAAGTAACTGTTTCAGAAGTATTGCCTCCTCTCGACGATGAAGGACACCTAGTCTTGGAACCAACAAATATTTTTTAGGTTAGAGAGTGGAAGTTGAGGAGCAGAATCATTAGAGAATATTTAGTGCAATGGAAGGGGTTTCCTAGTGAAGATGCAACCTGGGAAGATGAATAGATTCTGCAAAATCCTAGATTGCAACTGCTTGAGGACAAGCAGTCTTGGGGAGGGAGGAATGTCATGTCCCTTCCCTAGTGTCCTTGGTCAAGACTTGGATCCTCCCATCCCTAGGGGGTATAAGAAAATTAATTGAATAAGGAATAATTAATAGGGGTAAATTTTGAGGCACAAATACTATAGTGATTAATTAATTAATAATTAATTATTAAGATTCAGAGTTTGAATTATTTTTAATAATAAATGCATCATCATTACTAATTAATTTTGTGGAAATAATTGATGATGACATGGCTAGGAGGGAGCATAGGGTCAATGTGGACCTCACTTGCGTAAGTGGAAAAGATCAGAAAAATCAAGGAGTTAGCTAAAGGAAAGATGACAGCAAAAGAAAGTGGAAACTGTCAAAAGCAAGAAAAAACAAGAAAAAGCACAAAGCAAGAAAGTAAAAAAGAAGGAAAGTACAAAAATCAGTCAGTTGGAAAAGCAAGCAACACTCAGAAAAGCTAAGTAGGGCGCATTTTCCAATTTCAGTGAAAGGACACAAAAGCAGGAAACTTTGCAAAGTAAGTAATTGCTAATTCTCTCAAGGAATGTGCCCTTCCTCTCTCACATGTGTGGGTGGATTGGGGATGAAGTTACCTCGTCTATAAAATAATGCTTCCAACTCCCATTCACATATTTTGGTTAATTATTTTTGTCATTGAGAGCTCTTACTACTCAACTGTTGAGAGATGTGCCTCAACCTTTGCTTGGGAGATGAACCCCAAGGTATTTCATGTTCCAGTCAGTTATTGATCAAATCCAGAGATATGGATTATTGATATTTAGCTCCATATCAGTCCATTGTTGAATAATCATAAGCATCCAGAAAGTGTTCTATAGTTCCAGTGCCATTGGAGATAGTGTTGAAGGAGTTCACCCAATATAAGAGATCCTTTCCAGTGAAGGCTCCCAGTGCAGCTCAGGAGGACCAGTTCACTCCTCATATTCAAATATCGGACCTGATATCATTCATCTATAATATCTATAGAAGAACTCCATCTTCTTCTCTTCCTCTTACACTCATTCTCTCTCAATGTGTAAGATCTTCCTAGTATTGGAGACTCCCTGTAATTCTGATTGTAATGAAATATAAAATATATGTTTTGGACTTCCAAATTAGACCTGCTGTTGTTAATGAACATTTATCAGATCCATTGTATGCTTTAGAACTGATTTTAGTAATCTTTTAAGGAAGTTTGGAACAAGAAATGCAAAGATTATCTCAATGTGCAATTTAATTTAACTAGTTTTTCCATTTCTACAATTAATCACTATCTGTGCACCAGTTTTAAGATCTGAAGGTTGTGTGAGACTCTTAATAAAGTGAAAAATCTATTTGAACCCTTCCCTAATATTTTGAAATAATTTAATACTGTTTGGAGGGATCTGTAAATCCCCTAGTTGAGCAATCCCCAGTAGCGCACTTGTCTATTTGGCTCCCAAATGCATCTGTAACCTCCCAAATCCATAGGAAATATAATCCAATACATTTTATAGAGTTTTTTTTCCTGATATACCCCTGTCACCATTCAGTAAAACTCCCCATTCTAGTATGCATATGCTGGAAGGACGAGAAAGCTTCAAAGTAGGCATCAGACTTGTCTGATTGTTGAAAAGTAAATGGATATAGTCCTTTGTGCATAGGACTTAGTCTTTGGCCCCATTATACCTTTCTTATGCACATTTAATCATACAAAACCAGAACCAGAATTCACTCCCATCATCCTTGACTAGTGAATCAACATTCAACATTATCACCTTGCATACTATAAAAATTGTTAACATTTACTAGTTAAAAATCTATTAAAATTGGCAGTTTTGAGTTGATATTCTGGCCTATTCTTGGCTGGGATATTACACATTTGGGGGGTATAGCAACCATGGTATGTAGGTTGATGCAGGAAAGAGATAATATCTAGAGATTGACAATGAAGGATGAGACACCAAGCAAGGTGGGGCAAAGGAGGCAGCCTCTATATGAGTCTAGTCGCTCCATCTCACTCTTTTATTCATGTGATTGGATTTAGTAGAACTTTAGCTATTTTAGCCACATTTAAAATCTTATGAGAGTTGGATTCATATGTAAGATTATTGGTACCATAGGTCAATTTGGTGTTGTTGAAGGTTTAATAACTTATCTCTCTCTCTCTCTCTCTCTCTCTCTCTCTCTATTGTGTGATTTGATTTAGTGATGGACAAAAGGGCTTGTGGTAAGGTTGGTTTAGTACCTCTAGCTTATTTGATTGGTAATTCAAAGAAAAAGACTTGAATTCCTCTGACTATGACCAATTACATCGATTCTTTTTTTCATTTGTCTGCTTGTATCTTAGTTCTTTAGCTATCATCAATTGGAAAAGAACCAGTGAATCCTATTGGTGAAAGTTTCGAGTGAATCCTATTGGTGAAAGTTTCCACAAGCATTGTTCCCTCATTGGTAACATGCTACAAGGCATAGAAAATTGTTAGAAAAAATAAATTTTCTAAAAACGATCATATTTTCTCAAAACATCATTTCAAGTTCTAGAAAGCCTCTCATATAGGGAAACTTTCCATACATCTACATAATTGTATCTTCCAAAATAGCTATGATAAAAATTGCAGGTGCAAAACCAAGAAGAAGTCCATCTAGACAAGCTATTCCCTGAGTGATTTGAAAATCAATTCACATATCATTTTTGCGCCATAAAAATCAAATGCAAGAAAGGGCACAAAAGAATGCACTACACAATATTACCACTGGCATTGCAAAAGAAGAAAATCTTTTGAATCAATCAACATTATATTAATTTTCTAGTCAAGTATCCCAAACTACAAAAATGGAGAAAGTTTACATTTTTAAGGGGGGTGCACTAAGGTATCGAGGGTGATGGAATCAAATAAAATAATATAATATGGAAATGACATAAATCAAATATGAATCCCATTGCACAAAATTAATACAAGAGATGCTTCACAGTGTTGACACCAAGTTCATGGTGAGAAAAAGTGTTAGAAAAGAGTTCACATATCATTTCATGCAAGAGAATCATACATGATACATCAACGATAGAGAAAAAGGTGAAATTTATATTAGCGTCCACTAAATACCAAACTAGGTAAAAGGGACTAGAGATTATAACAATCATACGAAGCCCATACAAAAATAGGATGGCAGCAAAAGGCCCCTTAAAATGACAATACAACAATAGGAATTGAAACCACCTGTGAGTACAAGTTGGTTATCCCAGGAGGGAAAACCCTAAACAGTATAGAGAGTAAAAGAGAACCAGTGAAGAAACAATATCTAGATATAAGTTTATCTGGAACCAAGAGAGGGTGAAGAAATCCCTATTCATCCTCTGGATCAGTGATGCAGATATACATACCCAGATATAAGTTTATTTGGAACCAAAAGAGGGGGGAGCAAGCCCTATTCATCCTCTAAATCAATGATGTAGATATCCATACCTAGTGGCTGGTGGATAATTTTCTCAGCTGAATGGATTAGGTTGATAGTACCCCAGGGATTAATCAACATAGAAATATGAAGGGCTCAAGTAAAGGCCATGTAAGCATGTGACCTTATCATGTACTACATGTGATGACCATTTTAGCTCGCCTAAGAAGTAAGGTCTCAAAACTCCCGGCAAGCAAAAATTAATTGTGAACTTAGTAGGAGTTGATTTTATTTTTATACTAGATCACTAAAACATATATCCCCTAATAGCACAACAGTTATCATTCATGAGAGGTGATTCGAACATGCTTTGATTCATGACCATCATATAGAGTTCTTGGAAGAAAAATTTGTGGAAAGTGACCCACAACTTTTGCTTGAGCCATAAGACTCACCAACCCATGATCAAAATAAAATGGAAGGTAATTTAATATTAAAAGCTCATGTATCTAGATTTCACACACCCACTCCTCATGTGCATGCACCTGCACTAGGTTCATGAACTCTTTCTCCTTTGACTAGGACATACCCAATATGCCATAAAAACTCATGTAGCCAGAGAGAT
The DNA here is from genome assembly GCA_027924585.1 of Larix kaempferi. NCBI lineage: Eukaryota > Viridiplantae > Streptophyta > Pinopsida > Pinales > Pinaceae > Larix > Larix kaempferi. The sequence goes on along the minus strand of BSBM01000994.1, from coordinate 18,261,533 downwards.
TACATGCACCCACTCCTCGGGTGCATGCACCTACACTAGGTTCATGACCTCTTGCTCCTTTGACCAGGACATCCCCAATATGTAAAAGGGTTGTTGGCCCCAAAATTTTCCCCATTACTATGTGAAGAGATCACTATAAATAATTATAGGGAAACAAGCCTCATAGTAAGAGGTGCACCTGCTTGTAGTTAGTAACCACATGGGCCAACCCAATAACAGGGTGGTAAGAAGTCCTCATGCATCTTTACAAGCAAAGACAATGAATAAACAAACCAGAGACCTCCTTCAAGTGAGGGAGAAATAATGTAGGGATTCATGATCACAGTAAATCCATTTATGATATAGATTGATCCAAAATATATCACTATAATTTTTATTCATTCTTGGAAACCTTTTGGAGCTAGAAGATTGGACTAATAAATCTATTGGGAACATTTATGAGTTTTGCAGTTTTGGGTCCCAGAACATCCAAAGACATTTGGGTGCCTTAAATGACACATTTTTGGGCTGAACCGATTATCAACACATCTGCCGTCATAAATCCTATCAAGGTATTTCCAACAACAATCACGTGAAATTACAGAGTTAGAATGAGAAAGTTATGCTCCCAGCAAGTTGACCAAGTCAAACATGGCTCATCTTGAAGATTACAAGGAAAGTTGATGAGCCATCAAAAACTTAAACCTAACCCTAGCTCCTTCGATGACAAAAATAGAATACATGAAGGGGTTTGGCATCATCATTCAAGGGGGAGTTCCTTATTGTAGAGGTTTTTGTTCCACAACTGCAAGGGAACCAAAGTCAAGGATCTACTCTGAAGAAGAGCAGTACCAGAGGTATCAATTTTAGAGGAAGATTGTTCCATAGTAAATAGACAGATAGAGACATGGATCTGCTCCATCATCAAGTAGTACCATACCTCAAAGCAAAAAGAGCATAGTTGTAGAGAGGTGCAATATATTCCAAATTTGAGGAATTGTTAAATGTATAGCTCCAGGAGAGCAACAACTTTTTATTATTTGTAAATTTAGGATATAACAGGAAGCATGGTCCTTCCTTGTTGGAATTTTTCAAAATGGATTTCTCTAGGACAAAATATTGTGTCCATGTTTTCTATAAATTTTGTTTTATTGTAGTATCATGGATGGTTTTATCATTTTAAAAGCATAATAACATAAGTAACTTCACAAAGTAGAATATAATGATAAAATATCCTTGTTTTTTCAGTTTCGCTCTTTATAAGAGTAGTAGATAGTTAAGATTTGTTGTGACAAACTATTCAGTGGAATATCTACAACAGTTTAAAAATCAGGTGGTATCATAGCAATGTTGCACATCTGTGGAAGTCACAATATGGTCGTCATGGGTAAACCTCTTAAACAAGAAAGACTCCAACAAATGCAAGCGATAAATCAGTGAATTCAAACAGTGAATGAAGAGTTGAGAAAGATTGTTCAAAACTTAGAAGAGGAAATTGAAGCACTGCAAATCAAATTGTACAACCACACATAATTTCTCATTAAAGTCATGGGAGAGGTAGAAAAGTGTAGAAAGCAATTTAAAAGAAGTGGAAAATCCATGCTCATACAGATGAACCAACATGATAAAAATAATGACCAAGCTATGGAGAAGCTACAAAAAAAACTATCCAAGTTCCAAGAAACAGTTGAAGAAGTGAAGAGGGGGGCAAACCCTTCCATCTCTACATGGTGTGAAAAAACCATGACTGATACAAGCATGGTAAGAACCTCTCCAAATTCCCTTACTCAATTTAAATCATCAGATGAGTCTTTTTATATTTTTGAATTGCACACCAAAGGGATAGGCTCAATATTGTAGGAAAATATGAGCTATAATGGCCAAGGAGATGACAAGGAAGGCCAAGGAATTATAAATCATAAAGATGCTATGGTAAGGACTTGATATGCAAGTCTTGGATATTTTGGGAGCATTCTGGAAGGTGAATGCTCATTTGCAGGAAAATTTTCTATGAACAAGAAAACATCTCCACCTCCATTACGTCATAGCATGCTAAAATAAGGTAGCACAACCATCAAGGCCACTAGCATGGAAATTGAGAAGGTCAAAGAAGAATTTACTACAACTCCAAAAACAGGGAACCAATCCAAAGAAGGGGTGAAACCTCTTCATATTGCCAATAAAGAATAAGGCAATGCAGATTGCAAATTCACAACAAGGGAAACATTCCAGTGGGGATGAAAACATTGAACAAAGACTCATAGGATATACTGAAGCTTCAAAGGATAACCAAAGAAAGTATGCAAACACTTCCATTGTTTGTTAGCATTGCAAGAAAAGAGATCATTTAGAAAACTATTGTTGGGATCTATACTCAGGTTCTTATTATTGGGAAAATAACCATTGTGTAACCAGTGGTCACTCTTAAAACTATGTTGGAGAGAAAATCAAAATGAGAAGGGCTTAAATCAGGAAATTTTACAGCAACTGCAAGATGATAGGCATTGGGATGGAAAGTTTTGGAAACTCAATCCAGAGCTTCACCCAAAGAATCATAAACATATACCATGGAAGTCAAGGAAGAGGAGATCTAGTACAAATTTACTAGCAATATAAGGGGTAGAAGTGGAATAAGAAGCCAAGCATTCCAAAAGAGAACCAAGCACCTCATAAATACTTCTAAAATTGCAACCTCACCTTCATTACATGGTGAGCATGGTCTGAAATATTTCTTAGATATTTGGGTAGAAAAGTTGTCCAAAAATTGGCTTGAAAAAGAAGAGCCAAAAGACAGAGAATAGAGTTAGAATTGATATCCAGAGAGTGAGTCAAAACTTAATTTTATATGTCTCAGTAACAATTATGATAGATTGCATTGAGATCAATATTATAAGCCATAGAATCACTCACTGTTGTCAATTCAGTTCTATTAGACTTTCTAAATGTTAATTACATTATGAAGAATATTAAAAAAGACCATAAATGAAAACCCCATATTCCCATCAAAACTTTCACAAGCAATAAAAAACTGGAAATCAAAATCTCTATGAGATAGGTAGGTGTGAAATCCAAGGAATTTACATGGGAAGTCAATGCATTTAGTTTGAACATTGACATACTTTTTGATGTGGTTCCTCATGAAAAATTGAAGGACAATGACCTCATACTTCTGAAAAAGGGCGAATCCCTCAGGTTAATCATCAAAAATATCAAGCTAGATCTGATTCTCATACCAAGAACAATTAAAGTGTGTAGGAAAAATGGAATACCTTCAAGAAACTCTTTGGAACTGTGAACACTACTCATATCAACAGACTTGAAACCGAGCGTTCCAATGTTAAGATGGGTTACTTTGAAAGCATTGAGTATATTGGAAGGTTTACGATCTTGAATACTAGCATCATACATCAGAAGTAAAACACAAACAAATTCATAATATGTCAGTATTGTTTTGAATAATTTCTCTTTAGCATTCAATTCCTTTGCTATTATATCCTATAGTATCTGAATATTTGTGAAGGGATACACAACTCTCTTGAGGATATTTTTCCTAACCTTATCGAGCATCAAGTCACATTGAGGAATATGGAAGAATTACCCTCCCCCAACCTGCCCCACTAAATCCCATCCAAAGGATACATTGGCCTCCTATAGGAATGAGCACAAATAGGTTAAGGGGGGAAAATCAAAATCCTCCAACAATAAACACTCATAACACTCATATATGTTGTAGAGCTAAGAAAAGACTTATTGCTTCCTATTGAGACTCTATGGAGCAAATCCTAGAAATAACTCCACTAGCACCTTTCTTGAGAAGGTTCTCACTTCATAGAATGGAGAACAAAAGTACTAAGCATATGACCATTATAAAATCTATGTAACAGCCAAGGTAGGAAGATCAAATACTTGGGAAGTTCAAAGATTAAAATAATAGAAGAAAGAGAGAAAGTATGGTTTTAAGGGGTTAATTACAGGGGATGTACCAATCAGTCTAGATCAGATTTGCATCTGAAACTTTATGAGAAGATAGATCTAGCTTTCTGCTTCAAAACAACTCAATTTTGAGCTCTAGTAGGAAATTTGGGATAATGTTATTGAAGTTTCCCAAAATTCCTACAAAACAAACTTTACACTTTAAACCTTCATATATCTACAACCCACGCACCAAATGACTTTTACATTAAAAAATTCCACTATTTCTTCTTCAAATTTCCTTTAATTAGCTAATTTTGACATAGCAATAAAAATTAAAACACAATTGAAGTTGGTAGGTTGATTTTGACCCTTTGTGTGGATTGTTCTACATACATCCTTGTATTGGCAATTATTTTTGCTCCAGTATCCTTGAAATTTCAACTTGTAACAATATGAAATTTCTTCTTCCTAAAGTCCCATAAGATTTGGTTTTGTCAGATAATAGTTATGATCAATTCACCAAACCTTGCTGCTATGTATAGTCACTCCTTAGTGAAAACTTGTAGAGAGTGTAACACCTTGACTTTCGCGTCAAATAATCCAAAATTTGAAGTTGTAACAACATTGGAAGTCTTCTTTCAGATGGACCAGGCTGCACTTAATTTGGATTGGAAATCACAAAACATGCACAATTTACTACAACTAACCATTTTGGGTAGTTCTTCCATACCATACTTGGACCCTGACTTCTATGGACTATATCTCCTAGATTTCCATGCCAAATATACTGAATATTTAACAAAGATACTTCTAAACATCATCTTTCAAAAAAATCAGGCGACAATGAATTCGGATAGCTCTAGGATTTGAAGATGTCGATCAGAGAATCCTCTACTTTAATACCACCTGTAATGATCCAAATTATCCAAAACGACATAATAAACATTAAATATCACTTGTTATGATATTTCATATAATGGCAGTCCATTACGATGTGAAACAATGAATGAAAATATTATTAAGAACCCATTTCAGTTGCGCAAGCCTAACTGCAATAGACCAATACACATAACGACAATCATCAAACAATATTCTTACCTATATAGAGAATAAGAGAGTAGGGTTAGGTATTCCCATACTACCCCCATAAGGGAATGTACATATACAGAGAGTGAGCAACTTTATTCCCCCACATAGTCAACTATATATTAGAGTTACATTCCTTGGCATCTCATAGTAAGGCTAACCAGAGCCTTTTAACAGCTAGTAAGGCTGATACTCCAATACAATGACTTACAGGAGGAAGGATAACAAATGATTGTTAATAGGGTTGATAGTAGGAAGGATAACAAATGATTGTTAATTAGCTATGAGTATATTGCTAAAGGTTCTTATATGGAAACAACATTTAAGGACTTCAATGATTCTCATGACATTTTATGTAGTAAGGATGCAAATGACTACCCACCAAATGAAAAGCTAAAGATTACTTTTCTGCACCTCTAGAGGACCATTATTGAATAATATGTGAACAAAAAACTTTGGCATCACTACAAACAAAAGGAATACAATAAGCAAGCAAAACAATTATTTAATAGTAGATAAACTGAATTCCCAGTCTTACTCGGGGATACAACAATTTCTTATCTTGCAATTAGAGGATTGTGCTTAGATGGTTAAGGTCCTATCTTTGACAAAGAACACATAATGATTTGCATACACTTCCACTATGACTATGATGAGGGTAAAAGTCTGCAAGGTTAGTAGTAATGTCTATGCAACACCACAATATGAATTGACCAACAACCTAATGGGAAAACAAACTGGAAATGTTACTTCGATGATAAAATATGGAGTTGTCAACAGGGCATTAGTAAGTTGGTAAAGAAGGGGTGTTTCATACCCCCACTGAGATTCAAATACCTGGGACATGTTTTAGCCATTTTGGGTGTCTCCATATGGAAGCAGGTTGTTTCGTTGGGGCCAGGTACAACCCTGGGAAAATGTGGTGGAATAGCTACCCTACCCATGGTTTCTCCATTGAAAGGATATTTTTAGGCTATTGTAAGTTTGCTACAATCTATTGTAATATTCCCATAATGGGAATGGCATGTTTGAATTAAAAATGATAGAAATATTGTAATTAGGTTAGATGTAATGAACAGTGAAAAGCTTAACTCTATGATAAACTAAAACTGTGCAGGTGGGTTACATGGAAAAGCTTTATAGATTCAGTTTTTTTTACTGGTATACTTTGTTTCTTGGAGGCATATTTTTATTATGAAAAAGTGTATACCCAAGTATATGAACAGATACATGTACATACATAATGCAATCAGAATATATAAACTTGTGACTGGTATCTAAGAGAATAGATGGTCATGGGGAAGAAGATACCATATGTGGGTATTTGTCTTGCTCGACCACTCTTGTGTTCTCCAATTTAATATTGAGATACTGATCCACTGAGTGTAGAGTTTGTATGATGGCCAAATAATTCTTCAACTCCATAGTTACTTCCTTCCCTACCATTTCCTTGAAGTACGAAAAGAATAACTGCAAAAAAAAACAAACCGAAACTCAGTAAATTTAACAACACTGTGATAAGGAAAATCCAGAACCTCGTTTGATAAAGAAAATCTAGAAGCCCATCTGAGAAAGTAATTATTGGGGAAAAACAAAGAAGAAAAACCTATGTTCATTTAGAATGCTTTCACAGCAATAAACTTCGAAGTAAGAGGGCGAGGAAACAATGCAAAAGGAATAAGGAGGAGCATGTATTACCATGATGACCCGATCTGTGGCTAACACAAGAAAATACTCCAAGCCTGATCTGTGGCTAACATAAGAAAATATGCCAAACCAAAGAGAAAATACGCGCAGCAAATCACCAAACTCTTTCTTTCTTCCCGAGTGCTCTACTACAAGAATGAAAACAGGGAGAATGCTTCCCTATTTCCGAAACAATTGACACAATGTTTCAAAAATCTAAAACACTGCTAAAATATTTCCATCACATTCTAGAGGAATTCTGAACAAGGATATGTTTCTGAAACATGGAAACATGTTTCCAACACCTAGGGATGGCATTTCTGGTAACATAGTTTAGTCACTACAACAGGAAAGAGGGTAATCATCTCTTCAACATTATATAAGAGATCACATTGCTTAGTTGTAAAATGGACATTCCAATGAACATGAGGACCAATATATATAAAAATGGGTAAAATCTCATGTCTTGTAGGGTACTAAAAATTATGGGCATTAGAATTTTCAACTCAAAATGACTGACAGAGAACACCCAAGATAAGGAAATGTAAACTAATCTGTTGTAGCATGAGGAAATAAATTTAATCCAATGTCCACTTCAATTTTGGGAATATTACCTGATTCTCATATAGATTCAATGTGATGTCCCCAATTTTTTCTATGATCCATGGGGGTGATTTTGGCCTAAGTCACCTAGGCATTAATTAATTAATTAATGGGTGAATGTGGAAATTGACTTATGGAATTTTCCTAAGGGTGAAATTGGGTGATTAAATGGATAAGGTGGGCCCCCCCATGAATATATTAATCCCCAAACTAGGTGCTAGGATGGATTATGAATTAATTGAAGAGTTTTGAGTCAGGCTTATAGTTTAATTAAATATTTAATGGTTTTGAATTTTGGAGTAAGGAATTAATTAATTTTTTATTAATTATACTTCTTTATTAATATTTTGGAAAGTGGATGATGTGTACAAGGCTAGGAGGGCGCAACATGGTCAAGGTGGACCTCACCTACCCAAGTCAAGAAGATAGAAACATTCACGTGTCAGCCAAAAGCAAGAAAGAAGGAAAAAATAGGCAAAAGTTGGAGAAAAATAGGAAAAAACACAAAGCTAGAAAGTTTAAAAAGATAGAAAGAGAAAAAAGTTGTCAGTTGGAAAAAGGAAGCAAACATCTTAGGCAAGGAAAGGCGCCCTTGCTAATTCAGTGAGGAAACACAAAGCAAGCAAGTCAGACAAAGCAAGGAAATTTCCATCTGTCTCAAAGAATGTGCCCTCCCTCTCTCACACATGTGGGTTGGCTTGTGGAGGAAGCCACTTCATATATAAAACAATGAATCCATCTCCCATTGACAACTTTTGATCATTTGAGAATTTTGCTTGGGAGCTCTGAGCTTCTCTAGTGTTGACAGATGTGCCTCAACAACCTTGGGAGATGTGCCCAAAGTTCTTGACATGTTTCTAGTCTACTTCCAGAGGTTCATGTTTATTCAGATCATATGTTTATAATCCATACTTCAATATTAAGCATCCATCAGAAGAGATTCCATCATCCAGAAGTGCTTGAAGTGAATACAGTGGTAGATCTAGTGGGGAGAAAGCTCCCATCATTGGAGGAGAAGTCCAAATCACCTAAGAGAGAAGTATGCAGCCAATGAGCTCTATTCTAAACCTATATCAGATCATCAATCATATCTATCAGATATATGATCCTTCTACCCTTCCTCCAACCCTTCCTCCTTCCTTGTGGGGGGGGAACTAGTAGATCTAGTGGGGAGAAAGATCCCATTCTTGAAGGAGTCCAGATCAAATAAGAGAATAAGTTTACATCCCATGAGCTCTATTTTGCACCTTTATCATCTCATCATTCAGATCTATCAGATATCTGATACTTCTACCCTTCCTCCAACCCTTTCTCCTTCCCTCTGGGATAAAACTAGTTGTTGGAGGCCTCTTGAGGCACTGTTGATGAAATTATCTGTAATAATTCTTCCATTCTTTTGATTTTGAATAAAAAATCATTTTTATATGTTATCATAAGTATTTACATGTTTATAACTGATATTTGAATTTTGAGGATGAGTTTGGCACTTCTAGCGATTGAAACTAGCTTTTCTAGCTTTGTTGGAATTGTAGTTAATGGAGGAGTCTTAATATTTGAGAGATATTTATGAAAAATTCTGATTAGACCCTATGAGATAAATTAAGTTATAAAATAGCCATTAAAGTCTGAAAAAGAGCGTATTATGTTATTTTAGTGAGTTTTTACCATTCAAAATTGAAGACTAGCTCAACGGGCACTTTTAACTAGCTAGTTTTGGCATATTTTTTTGTATGACTTACCTATGATGCAAATTAATGATATAATGGTCCTATGAGGTCATAATAACACTCATAAAGATCCCCATGCTCTGTTCCTGAGGTTTTGGGTGCATTATAACTTGTTTGGAAAAGCTTGGAAATCTCCTACCTGTGCAATCCCCAGTAGCGCCCTTGACTAGTTTTGCTTCCAAATCAATATACAACCTCCCAAAATATTATGAGATTTTCTCTATTATGTTTTACTAATATTATTGACTGATAATAACCTTTACTTCCATCCAGAACCAATCCCCAGTCTAGTATGCATATGTTGGAAGCACAGGAAGCCTCTAAGTAGGCAACAGTCTTCTCTGTTGTTGAAAAGTGAAAGGCTCCAGTACCTTGTGCATAGGACTCACTATTCAGACCTGAATTGAATTTCTACTGCACATTTCACATATAAAATATAGAACCAAAATTCATCCCTACCATCCTTGATCAGTGAACCAGTACTCCTCACTTACACCTTGCACACCTTAAAGAAAATTATAAAAAAATTGCTAGTTAAAATCATGAACAACTTGGAAGTTGGAGTTAGTATTTTGGAAAATTCTTGGCTGGAATATTACATCTGACCTAGGATAATACAAGAACATCCCCTCGCCAAAAATAAATAAATAAATAAAAATAAACCCCAAAACGATGCAGGAACTTGGGCATGTTTTTAAACTACGCTCAGTTAAGGTACTTACTTAGACAATGAAGAAGACAACGTTCTTTCAATAAGAAAAAGATTTGAACCTCTTATTTACTAGCTCCAAATCTTAGGGAGAGAGACTACATTTTTATCTGGGTGCTTCCTTGTCCAAGCAAAGGGTTTGTGTCATTGTCAATCTATCATGCTTCTGAGACTTGATCTTGTTAACTTTTGCCAGACAACTGTGATTTTGTGGATCATTATGTTCAACCTGAAAGCAAAGATCAGGTGTCCCTAGTTTTCCGTAAATAAAATAAAAGGGATTAAATAAATTAAGGTTTTTTTCAATGGTGCCTTTTCTCATGGATGGATTGACAGTGTCCAGATCTATCTTTTACAAAATAAATGATTAAGGGAATGTGTTTTGTTTCCAATGTCCCTTTACAGAGATTCGAACTGGTGTTACAAAATTGTGCTAGTTTCAAACATAACTCCACTATTTTAGCAATACGCTAATAATAACCCAATTTCATAGTATTCCTTTGTGTTTCTGGCGGGGTATTTAAAACTCCAATAGATAATGCAAGTGCAATATTTATAAAACCATAAAATTATTTGGGAAAAATAATGAAATGCAAGTTTTCCCATCTTTTGGTGTTTAGTAATCGTAACAAATGGCTTAGTATTTTGGTGTTTAGTAAGGTAACAAATGGATTACTTGGGAGGCTTAAGTTCCTCAATCAAAATTGTCACTTTATTATTATATATCTTTGTATTATATTATGGGGCAAAAAGCGAGAGTATCACATTAATGCAATTTGTAATTCAAGAACAATCCTTTTTATATATTTTTTTTTGTGAAATAAATACTTAGGTAAAACATAGGATTTGACATGGCTTAGCCATATGTGTCGATGCCACGTGTTAGACACTTGAGAAACAACAAGTAATGTAAGATACCTTTTTGCTAGATCAACAGGGAAATGAGGCATAAATTTCAAAGAAGAGAGAGAAAAATCTTATCTTTAATGGCATCAATTCTAAATTAGATGATAGAAATTTAGAAGCAACTCCTTCAACACTACGCATTGTGTCATATACAAGTAAGTGCATGAAGTAAACTATGCATTGTATGACTAGTGTGTTCATGACCATTGAAACTCTAAAGAAGCTAAGGATGCAGCAACAACTAAGCACAAAGCTACAAAGTATCTTAGAGATAAGTCCATAATCAACATAGATGCACTCTTAATCCTTCAACCTTAATCAAGAGATATCATCAGTCATCAAAGACTTATGAAATGTTATTGGGTTCAATGAATCCATAAACAATACATGGATGCAACACATTGGCATAAACAAGCTAGAGGCATCCTACAATACTCCTATGAAGGTCGTAGTTGTCCTCTTTTTAGAGATACTCCATCTTATAGATTAATTATTATTCCAAATAAAGTAGGTTTTTCAAGAAATTAGATTGTCGTTGTACTAGATGATGAGGAAGTGGTCATTAACACAAATTAGGATTTCATAGAAATGGAAGTACAAGATACGTCATAGGAGCACCAAACTAGGTAATTGGACATTGGTACTAATTTCCAATAGGACGAACATATCCATGTAAAATTGGATGAAAATAAAAAAATTTAGAGAAAACCAACATAAATGCTCTAACAGGAAATTATGCTACTAAAATATAATAACGCAAACCAACTTTTTACCCAACTCAAAAAGAATAAAAAATCAAGTCGATGAGAAAGTGGATCAACATTTTTCTTTGTCTCACCAAGCACAAGCTAAAATTCAATAGCTAAGGATAGTGGCCCAAGAAAGATACATGATTCTTCATAAAATGAAATCACTAGTTGTTGACATTGATTGGGCTGTTGTCTAGGAAACAAATTAGCTACAAGTATGGCATTGATGACTTCTTGTTGTAACAATAATTGTATGCTTTACTGGGGAATAAAGACTAGTTGCATGCCTCATGCAAGGGAGGGACAAATAATTATCCAAAATGGTCAAATTTGAAGTTCAGTAATTCTTGATTATCCCATTGTCCATGGTTTTTATGATTATATTCTATAATAAAATTTGATTTGTGACACGTTCATTACAAAACACTTAAGTGTCACAAGCAAGAGAAAGTGGCATGATAACACCTAGCATTGTAGATTTATATGTACATTAAAAACTTGAATTCATTAAGGCCACACTCATAGTGAATTCATTGAGGCCACGCCGGTTTGGGTAAAGCCCCCTCATAAATATGAAAGTGCCAAGTCAATTGCTATAATTCTTGGACCATGTCAATTACAAGACCTAGGTTGAGCATACTAGAATTTTAGATCATTTTCCTATGGTGTTAGAAACCATATCTAGTGTTCTAAACTTCAAAATGAGCACCACATCCCACTTCCAGGCCAAATATCCCCTATAGAGGGCCAATATGGTGGTTTGGGACCACACACATGGACCATGACCCCCACAGTAAGATCTCTAAATCCATCTGCATTGTTAAAATTTAGTAAAATATTGTACAAATTCATTATCAAAATTGTAATTTTCCATTGTCAGTGTGACACAACTAAAAATGGCTAACATAAATGACTAATTCACATTAGTCATTGTTATCTAGTCATATTTATATTCTCGTGACTAAATTAGTCATTTATGTTAGACATTTTTATTTTAGTCACTTGTTATCTAGTCATATATTTGATCTCGTGACTAAATTAGTTGTTTATCTTAGTTGTTTTTAGTTGGATTATTTAAAATTGCTCAATTTTAGTCATTTATCCCTTGAAAAAATAGTGGTGACTAAATGTTTTAGTTGCCTAGTCACTTATCTCTCATTTTGTACTAGTGTTCAATCCTATGATTTATGTTGAGAAAGGAAAGACGTTTCTAGTTAGATCAAGAAATGAGGATGAAGGAGATATGATTTGGATGGGAAAATCCACCTTAGATATCTTCAAGGATGATGAAAGTGAGAATCTTCATGTAAAGGTTGATTGGTGGAAGCTACCTAGTTTAGGGAAATACAAGGGAAATTTTTAAAACAATATTGGGTACCAAATCCTGATGACAAAGAACTTGGATCTATTCCAATTGATACCATAGTTTGAGAATGGATACCAAAGAAAGAACATTGCAAGAAGACCAAGATGTGGTGTATAAGTTGTACTTGATCTACTTGAGTGAATATAGTGACTCAGATTAGGTGGAGATGATTCATGAATGTAATTTTGTTCTTTGAAGGACCTATTAATATACATCAAGAAACACTTTTCAATGCTTGTAGTATATCAAATATTCCATTCATGTTATTTTTTGAGGAATTTTATATTATTTAGTACATATATGCAAATGTTGGTTCAACTTCAATGTTAATTCATGTGATGATTCTTCATGTGAAATACACAACACCATTTAATATTTAACTTTTCAATGTTTTGTTTAGATCAACATAAATTCTCATTATATAAAATGTTCATATTCAAATTCAATAATGCACTTGAAAACAACATATTTTAGACACGGTCTATGAATAAATGTGAGGCTCATGCAATAAGGTTTGAAGTGATTTTTCCCTAATATTCTTGATTATATTTGATATAAATCGAACATACTACTATATTGCATTCTAAATCATAATAATTTTATTTTTGTCATTAAACAACACAAGTAGACTTCTAAAATATAGACTTTAAGTGATGCCAATATTGTACTAGTATAATAACTTATACTCAACACAGGAAACGTAGTAACACGTAGTGTCATTATTAAAATGGTTAATAATATTCACAAACACAATATTAATAGGTTGTTAAATAACTTTATATGTGCAAGGAATTTCTTACACAATTTATTATTCATGACTCAAATCTTGATAAACTTTGTTTTAATATAGAAATATAAATATTGTAAGGAATCCAAATTTTTGAGGAATATTAATTATATGCTCTTTTCAATTTAACATGTTCAAACACTTCATGAGTAAATAGTGAACACTTGCAATAACTAATTCAATTAGTTTTCCCTCTAATTTTTCTTCACAATGTACTCCAATGTTGCTCTTATAATTCATAATTGATTTTGATTGTTAAAATAATTAATATTAATAAATAATGGAGAGATTACTAACATCAATGTCATAAAATAACTTTATATGCGAGAAATTTCTCACACATTAATCTATTATTCATGAAGTAAACATTATTCAACATAGTTTTTCATAATAAGAATAAGAATGAAAATGAAAATAAATGATGTTGCTATTCTAATTCATAATTTATTTTGATCATCACAAGGATAAAACCTAGACTTTAAAGTCATCACATATTTTCTCTTGTTGACTATAAAGTGATGCCAACTTCCTAAAATAAAACATCATACTAAAAAAAAAAAAATTAGTTACTATAAAAATAATTAAAATTGTTGTAGTAACAAATACAATGTTGGTATTATGTCATGATAATTCCACAACGTTATAGGTCACTCTAATTTAATGATGTCAATCTCGTAGACTTAATATTGAAACTCAACCTAGACACAATAGTTAATATAATATCAAATTATAACGAAAATCCAAGTTAATAATGGTAACAAACATTGATTATTAATGCCATTAAATAATTTTAATAATATTTAAGAAATTTCTTTCACAATATATTATTCATGATGTAATTCTAAATCAAATTAAGTTTTAATAGAATAATAGTAATAATAATAATAATACAACGAAATTATGTTTCTATTCTAAGTTATAATTGATTTTTATCGTTAAAACAATAAACTTAAACATACACTTAATATATAATATTTTATCTTATCGACTGTAAAATGTTGCCAACCTCCTAATATAATGGTATAAAAATAAGTTCCTCTTCGAAAATCTTGTCACACCCGTTATCTTGTATGATTGTGAAATTTGGGGTTGTAGCATCTCTAGAGAATCTTGGAGAATGATTGAGCAAATCCAGAAGTGTTTTGTAACTTATAACCTCAAAATTAGAAGCAATAGGCCCTACCCTATTCTCCTAATCAAAGTGGATCTCCCCCCTGTCGAGAGAATGGCTATGAACAAGTTCCTAGTGTACAAGTAAAAGACAAATAACATGGGAGATTAAAGACTCTATAAAATGACTTTAAAATCTAGTCAAGACCACCTTCGGCTCAAGAAAGTTTGGTATAAAGACACCATGGCTTGGCTAAACCATTGAGATATCAATAAAAATGTCATTTTGCAAAATATTAATAACCTCAAAAATATTTTTACTTCTAAGTTTAAAGAGAAAATGTGGTGCGATAAATATATGGAGGTTAAAAGAAAATTAAGATATTATAAGGTCATTAACCCTAATCTAGAATATCAAAAGTACCTCTCTATATTAACTAGTTCAAAGAAGAAAACTAATATAGCCAAGATAAGAATGAACTCTCATGAGCTCCATAATGAAACAGTGTGTTGGACAGTTCTTAGAACGCCAGGGGAAAAAATAATTTTCCATCTCTATGAGACTATGAGCATTGCAAATGAAAATTACTTTCTCTTAGAGTGCCTTGCGTATGCCCATATTAGATCTTAGTTTCATAATATTTTATGCAATAAAGACCTTCCTAGCCTTCTTACAAGCCAAAATTATGGTGAGCTCAAAATGCTTCTCCTCAAGCTTTTTGAGCATAGGAATACAACTTTAAGTCAAACCAAAAAATTTCTCTTTAGGTTCAATAGACCAAAATTGTTCTCAATGAACCTTAACATCCATCATCATCATCATCATCATCATTAAAACATGGTACTCAAGACAGGAAATATTATTACTAACTATGTCTAGAATCAAAATTGTTATAGTAACAAACATGTTGGTATTATGTTATTAAATAGTTTTTATATGGATCATTCAAAAATTGCACCAACCTTCTTCCAACATAGTAACTCAACATAGGCATAGTAGTTACCATATCAAAATATAATTAAATTGGTTAATAATAGTAGCATACACAATATTAATGTCATTAAATAACCTTAACCAACCTAGCTTTTAATACAAACTATAATTAATATTAATAGAAATATTGTAAGGAATCCAAGTTTAAGGCTTTAGTCATTTTGAAATAACTCAATCTAGTTAAAGTTCTAAATTCTAGATCCACTGTATAATTCCAAATTTAATTAAACATGTGTTTTTGCCATCCTAATGGGGTGCTTCAATGAGAAACACATAATCCCAATGATTGCATTGCACACAATTACAATATTGTGGTAGATTTAGCTCGGGCCCCTTGTGCCATGTCTTCTCTCAAGGTGTTGCAAAGTTGTCATGAAAAACATTACTCACTTTTGTCAGACATTGATGATAGTGATCACTCTTAATCAAGTTTGGTCATTTTTTACATGGAACGTATCCAACCGAGGCTCTCCCACCAGATCGCTTTCCAAATTCAAGTAGTCTTACATGGGAAGAATATATTTCAGATAGTCATTGTCAAAGGAGCCTCCACTTTTGTTATTTCTATATCATGTTGGTGTGACATAGGCTCCCCGATGATTGTACAATCTTCCATGGAATTAAAATCATTTGAAGGTCAAACTTTTACACCTCATGGAATCCTTGCTACCTTACCAATCGAACTAGGAGGAAAAATTGCTATTGTTAATGTTGAAGTGGTCAATGCTCCTTTAGACTAGAACCTATTGTTTGGGCGTAGTTGGTTTTATGCCATGAAGGTAGTAGTCTTGTCGATATTTTGACTCCTTTGCTTCTCCCATAAATGGAATATTGTCACCGTCAACCAACTTTCTTATTGCATGGCATATTTGCACCTCAACACCAGTAATAACATTTTGTTTGTCAATGATTCCTTGAAGGTGTATGAGAGTGTGGGTGCTTGTTTGTTTAAAGATTCAATGAAATGATGGCTTCCTCCCCTTTTCTAGTTCCTAATACCTATAAAATGGAAGCTCCTATTTGCATGATCACTTCTATTATTGTCAGATCCCTTGGCTCATTTGATCCTTGGGTTTTACCTAAACCGACAAATATTGATTCTTTTGGATATTATATGTTTCTATTAATGGTCAAGATTTATTACCAAGTAATCCAATCATCTCCTAATGAGACTCATCTCGATCCTCACCTAGTTGTTGATATTGATCAATACATGACACCATCATAGGCTATTCTTCCATCTCTTTCACATGAATTCCTCTCTAATGTCTTACCTTTGGATGAGGAAATTATGGAAGTCATGGTTGCACCTGACAAGCCTTGGGAGGATATGCATAATTGTGCATCTTTATTTCCTGATTCGGAAAATATGATGGAGGTTCTTCAAACCCTCTTTTCATTTATCGATGTTTTTTGTTCCATTTATCTCAAAGAACCTCACTACATTTTATCGAAAGGGCATTTGGGAAACATTTCAATGAAAATTCTTATAGACATCTCATTCAAATGTGGTATCATGGAAAATAATCAAATAGGTGTTGAGTGTTCTCTTGATGAGATTTCAATATAAACTACCCTATTTAAGGAATTATGTGATATTTTAGCTTCATCCTATGAATAAATTCCTAGCATCGATCCACATATTGTCGAACATGAAATCCAAACATACCCCATATTCAAACCTATTAACATAATATTTAGTCACTCCATCCTCGAAAGGATGCCTCTATCAAGGTGGAGGTTGAAAAGCTATTATGTGTTGGTTTCATTTATCATGTTTCTTTGACTGAATGGGTTTCCAATCCCATCCCCATCACTAAAAAGTAGGGCATTATTTGTATTTGTGTTGATTATAGAGATCTTAATGTGGCATGTCCAAAAGATAATTATCTCACCCCTTCATCAATAAGATTATCGATGATTGTTTCGGATGTGAAATATTCTCATTTACGGATGGTTTCACCAATTATAGTCAAATTGAAATGAAATCGATTGATGAGCACAAGATGTCATTCATTTGTCCTTGGGGCACTTTTTCTTAATGCAAGTTGTCATTTGGTATTAAAAATGTTGGGGAAACTTTCCAATGATCCATGGCCTATTCTTTTCATGAAATCAAGCACATTGTACAAGCATATCTTGACAATATGCCTACCCATTCGAGGTATCGTATCAATCATATCACTCACTTACGTGATATGTTTCTTCACTATCGATATTGGGTGATTCCATGAACATGGGCAACTCTTTTTGGCCAAATATGACGGTGAAAAACATAAATTTTACCCATGTATTAAATTGAAGCCCTCGAAACTCATACTTTCCACATGAATTTTGACATGCGGTTGAAAAACGAAATGTAGAGAATTATGTTGGCTTTCCAATGATATTTTTTTCGAAATATACCAATGTCATATATCATGTTGAATTTTCATTTAATGAAATGTGTGTACTTAAAAATTTGAAGAGCAATTAACAAGTAGTTTGTGTGTGTGCACAATAATTTAATGTTAAAGTAATAATTTAAAAAAATGAAATATGTGAACATGATCTAGACAGAATGCACTAGGGCTTACATATTTTTCTTTTATTTTTTCTCGAAAAATTATATTTATTATTATTTTTCTAAAATGACCAATGAATATTTAAGTCGCATTTTGCACACATGTGTGTGTGTGGATGAAATCTTTTGATTTTTTACATAATTTGAAAAACTAAAAATACCCTTTTAAAGAGGATGCGTTTATCTAGGGCTTGTGTATTTTTTCAATTTTTTGGATGTGTATTTTGAATGTTGTGGATTTATCTTTGAGCTCAATCGAAGTTGTCGGCAGGGTTTTTCAGGGCAAGTTTTAGTAGAAATCTAAAAACAAAAGACATATGAAGATAAAAATTCGTAAATTTTATGTATCTGGATAGAGGATTCGTTGATGAATCCAATGGTATTGAGTCCGCTCATTAATGAGCATTTAATGACATGGTTTAACTCTGTGGAAGGAAAATAAAACTTTCATTTTGCAGCGAAAAGGGCTCTTGGCTTGTTTTTCAAGCCCTCGATCGAGCTATTATAACTCGATCGAGGTATTTTAAATACCTCAATCGAGGGTTTAATTAGACCTCGATCAAGGGATTTAACTAGACCTTGATCGAGGTATTTTAAAACCCTCGATCGAGGGCCTAAAAAAAGGTTGTGGGCCTTTTTTTATTTTTTTCAAAAGCTAGATCGAGCTTTTCGAAATCTAGATCTAGCTTTTACAAGCTAGATCAAGCTTTTGAAAAGCTAGATCGAGGTCTTGTTTCAACCCTCGATCAAGGTATTTAAAAACCATCGATCGAGGTATTTACAAGCCCTTGATCGAGGGTATGAAAACCAAATTTTTTGGGTTCCACTTGCCAAAAATGGTGAACCATCTTCGTGGATTCACCCTATTACAATATCCGCTTGAACCCACATAATTCCATCTTTTGTGTGGAATCTAGTCATTTTCTTGGTTTTATCATTTCCAAGTATGGGATTCGGGTTGATATCATGAATAATGAAGCGGTTCTCAAATTACGTCCTCCTTGCAACATCACCCAACTCCAAAGTTTGCAAGGGAAGGAAAATTTGTTACAATGTTTTATTGCAAATTATGTTGAAATCACTAAAGGATCAAGTACCCTTTGTGTGGGATGATCAATATTAATGTTCTTTTGGTGCCTTGAAAAAGGCTCTTACACCTACCACCCTTTTAAGTCCTCTTGACTATGTGCGTGATTTTTTTATTTATCATGCTTCTTCTGCATCTACCATTAGAATGGTTTTAGTGCAAGAAGATTATTTACACCAAGAGCATGTGATTTATTATCTTAGGAAGGGCCTTGTTAGTGCTAGACTTCGATATTCACATATGGAAAAACTTTCTTTAGAATTCGTTCATGTTGAACAAGTTATAGAACTTGATGACAACTCTACATTGTTCTCATTTTTTATAGGTGTCAAAACCACCAAAAAACAGCCCCGAATAAAAAAATGGTGCTATAGGTAGCACCACCTTTTTTTTTGGGGGGGGGGGGGGGGAATAAAATTACAACTTTTTGGTAACCCCAACCACTGCAGCATGGTGCCGCTGTAGTAAAAACCGTAAAATCGATCCTCGAATTGAAAATGGTAGAACACATTTTTCTTTCTGGGGCTAAAATTACAACTTATTTGACATTGTCGCCTTAATAGCCAATAGCTTTGCAATGCAAACGCTAAAATAAACCATCGACTTGAAAAGAGGTGCTACCAATGGCACCCCTTTGCTTTGTCTAGTTATATTTCTAGCCATTTTTAAACCATGGCCTGAAAATATTTAAATTTAAAAAAAAAAAACTTTGTAAAAAAAACATAAGACAAAAAAACCAAAATTTTAACAAATTTTAACCCAAAAAAACACTTACAAAAACCAAAAACATTAAAAATAACACATTTGAAACAATTTAAAAAAGATGAAAAAAAATATTTTTAACTAATTTAAAAAAATGTTAAAAACAAAAACAAAAAACAACAAAAAAATGGTGGTGGAATGGTGGCGGGAGGGTGGTGAGGGGGGTTGCCCCCCCCCCTCACCACCCTCACACATGTTAATTTTTTATCTTTAATTTGGATCTGCAATAATACTTGAAATCAAACAACAATCATACACATAAGAAATCACATTCGACACATGAATTTACCCTGGGGAAACCCTCTATGACATGCGGGAGAAAACCCTAGTAAAAACTTCTTTAGTATATTGATAGACAACAAAGAATGTCTTTTACATCAAGCACCCCAGATGTAATTACAGAGCAAGAGAAAGATAAAGAATAGAGACTCAGAATAATATAATGCACAAAGAGAAGCGCCTTGCCTTCAATGGAGAAGAGAATTCGCTTCACATTGAATTCATCAATCCTATATGCCATAATTATATATTATTCACATGTGTCGACTTCTATTTTTATCTTCTGACTTCAGGATAAAATCTCCCTCCATATGGATGCATCAATCTTGCATAAAGAAGTGCGCCCCACTTCTCATGCAATGCATTAACTCACTGAACTATCTCTTAGGATGAACTCACCCCTTAACTGAAATGTTTCCCACTTAGTTAGGGTGGTTAACTTAAGTGTCGTCATGCAAGTGTCGCAACTCAACTGTCATCTTTTAGTTTAACATAAGTCTCATGATGCAATAACACTTAGTTAACTAGATCTTCTGTGTTATCACTTAGTTAACTCTCTTAACTGGTTATTTCTTATTAACATCATTGTAGTGAAAAATTCGAGTTCTCCTTTCGTTTACTGAAGTCTTCACTAAAGTTTAATAATTCGAATTATCTCTTAATTAAGTCTTTATATGCAATTCGAATTCACTCATATCTTATCACGTCTTATCTTTATCTATTTTCTTATTTGCATAGTCCACATATGCCAGCTTAATTATCATATCAAATATACTAAGGATATTTTCCCAATGATGTGATCATATTGTTCTACTATTCTTCCAAATGGTTATATGCTAAAGTAATTCACTCTAGAGGTGACCAGTATCTAGAGGAGACTTAATAGCTCAACCATGGTTAGTAGTACATCACACACCATACATGCTTCGACATGCAAAGCATCACCTGAACACACAAGGCACCACCTCAACACATGAGGATCTATCTTGACACATAAGACCTTAGCCTTTACTAGCAGGACTGTACAACATAATCGCTTGGAAAAACAAAGCATTTTCCTCAACACATGAAGCTTAAACATTATTGAGTCCAACTCAAGATTCTTCTCTAGGTTTCCTGAGTCCAATTCAGGCTCTTATAAGGAATTACCTCAACATGTGAGGCTCAATCTCGACACACAAGATTGATCTGGAGAATGACTCATGCTGCTGTAACTTTAACACTCCCTCTCAACGAGGGAGTCATTCTCTGCCATGGAAATGTTGTCTCGGAAGTACCTATACCTCGTCACTGAAAGAGGCTTAGTCAACATATCTATTATTTTATCTCTAGTAGAAATTTACTGAAGGCTTATGTCACCTCTCTGTACCATGTCTCTAATGTAGTTATACTTCATCTCAATGTGTTTCAATCTGTGATGAAACACAGGGTTTTCTGAGATCTTTATGCATCTCTGATTGTCAGATCGAATTCCATTAGTATCAAGCTTCTCAATGAACAACCCAACAAGTAGCTTCCTAAGCCACATATCTTCTCAGCATGCAGTACTAGCTACAATATATTCTTCTTCTATAGTACTTTGGGCTACAGATCCCTGCTTCCTACTAGACAAAGAAATCATAGTTGATCCCAAGATAAAACAAAATACAGATGTACTCTTTTGGTCCACAATACTAAAACCCCAATTGAAGTCGACATATCCAAGTAGAATCACTCCACCACTAGAAGCATATATGAGTCCATAAGAAATACATCCTTGGAAGCGACCCAATGTCTATGTCTTGGATCATAAATGAACTAACTTAATATACTCACTACATAACATATGTCTGGTGTATTATGTATCAAATACATAAAGGAACCAATGAGTTGTCTGTACATTGTAGGATCCACTAGATCTAATCCGGAATCTAACTCATGTAGCTTATTTAAATTAGACACCATGGGAGTACACATGGACTGACATTCTGTCATACCAAATCTCTGCAATACATCAACTATGTACTTTCCTTGTGAGAGAAAGATCTCATCTTTCCTTTGAAAAACTTCTAGACCATGAAAATAATGCATAAGACCTAAGTCTTTCATTTTGAACTCAGAAGTGAGCTCCCTCTTGTAATGAGCTATATGTTTCTCCTCTCCAGTAACAAACAAATTATCAACATAGAGAACCAAGATCAATGTATGGTTCTTCAAAACCTTGAAGTACAAGGTGGGGTCAACTTCGTGTTTGGAGAATCCCAAGGTTAGAATATAGATGTCAATCCTTTAATACCAAGCCCTCAGGTCCTTCTTAAGCCCATACAAGGATTTCTAAAGTTTGCATACATGAGAATCCTTCCCATGAACTACAAACCCCTTAGGTTTTTGTTTGTAAAGATCTTCCTCAACCTCACTATTGAGAAAGGCAGTCTTCACATCAATTTGGTGGAGTTTCCAACCCAAAACTGAAGAAAGGGAAATTATGGTTTGGATAGTAGTGTACCTGGCCACAGGAACGAGTTTCTCATCATCGTATATCCCTTCTTTCTATGAGAAACCACAGGCCACAAATATTTCTTTATACTTTTCAATACTTCCATCAGTTGCATGCTTGATTTTATAAATCCACTTGGAAGTTAGTATGGACTTCCCATTAGATTTAGGAACCACTTCCCACACATCATTCTTCATGATAGATTTGTATTCTTCTACCATGGAATCTTTCCATACATGCTTCTTTGAGACTTACTCACAGGTAGATGGTTATGAATCACTGATGTGACTCATTTGTGCTACATATCCTAAAAATATCGCAGGTATCTTTTTCTCTCTAGATGAGCCTAGAGGTTCTCCTTGCTTTTCTACCTCTTTCAAAATGTCTCGACACCATGCAGATATCCTCTTAGCAGGAGGTTCATTAAGTGATATTTCTATCAGATCTTCTGGTTATTTAGGATCAAGTGGATCTATGGACTCTTCTGGCTTATCCCTCTCAACATCTGAAAGGGAAGAATGAGAAACTGGATCCTCCATCATAGGAGTATCATGTTCCTCCATATTTGAATCACGTTAAGTTCTTTGGAGCGCTTGAAGGAAACCTCTTCATGAAACATTACATCTATGTTGAATTCAATGTTTCTTTGTCCTCAAACATATATTCTGTAAGCTTTGGAGGATTTTCTATATCCAACAAAAGTTCTTTTCTTTATGGATGGATCCATCTTTGTCCTCTTCTCTTTTGGTACATGAATGTAAACAGGACAAGCAAAAATCTTCAAGTGTCCAATATCTAGTTTTTCACCAATGAAAACTTCTTCAGGAGTCTTTTCTCCCCCAAATAGCATGAGGGATTCTATTCAAAATATAAACACCAATGTTGGAATCTTCTACCCATAAGGTTGTGGGAAGATACTAATCACACATCATGTCTTTTGGAGCCTCACATATTGTTATGTTCTTTCTTTCAGCAATCCCATTTTGTTGGGGGTTGTAGGGTACAGTCAGTTATATTGTTATTCCTTCCACCATCTTTTGCAATCCTAGTATTTCTTTGAAATGTATATGACCAAGCTTTCAATGCCACAACTCACAAGGATTGACTATGTCATGGAACATGGGTTGAATGATTTTTCTAGGAACTTTGTAAAGACCATCTATTAATCCAATCACTGATATTGCAGAGTTTAGGTCTTCATGCTTAGGCCACATGAGCGCTTTGTTTTCCATAAAGATAACTATGAATCCTTTATTTTCTAGAACCAAAATAGACAGGAGGTTCTTCTTCAAACCGGGGACAAACATAATTTCATCCACATGTAGTACATCTCCTGAATCCAATTGAAAGTAAGTGGATCCAATGCCTTGGATCGAATAGGTGGTATTCTCTCCACACTACAACAAAATAACCCTTTAGGGGCGGTTTTGGCTTGCGGAGATCTTGGTAAAACCCCCCTAAAAGTTTTTTCATACCTTTGGAGGCGGTCTTTTAAAACCGCCCCTAAAAGTCATGGAAATTGGACTTTTGGGGGTGGTGACTTTTAGGGGGGGTTTTGACAAACCGCCCCCAAATGTT
Source organism: Larix kaempferi (assembly GCA_027924585.1). Lineage (NCBI taxonomy): Eukaryota > Viridiplantae > Streptophyta > Pinopsida > Pinales > Pinaceae > Larix > Larix kaempferi. The sequence continues at coordinate 18,237,171 of BSBM01000994.1, read as the reverse complement.
ATGAGAATTGGGCTTTTAGGGGGGGTTTTCCAAAAGCCACCTTCAAAAGTCAAATTTCAGTACTTTTGGGGGCGAATTTAACTTCAAAAGTCAAATTTCAGGACTTTTGGGGGCGGTTTATTTAAATCCACCCCCAAAAGTCCTAAAATTTAACTTTTGAAGGCGGCTTTTGGAAAACCCCCCCAAAAGCCCAATTCTCATAACTTTTGGGGGCGGTTTGTCAAAACCCCCCCTAAAAGTCATGAGATGTGAACTTTTGGAGGTGGTTTTTATGGAACCCCCCTTAAAATTCATAAGAATTGAACTTTTGGAGGCGGTTGTTTGCAAACCCCCTAAAAGCCCAATTCTCATAACTTTTGCAGGAGGTTTGTCAAAAACCCCCTCAAAGTCATGAGAATTGAACTTTGAGAGGCGGTTTATTTGGAACCCCCCTTAAAAGTCATGAGAATTGAACTTTTGGAGGTGGTTGTTTGAAAAGCCCCCCTAAAATCCCAATTCTCCTAACTTGTGGGGTAGTTTGTCAAAACCCCCACTAAAAGTCATGAGAATTGAACTTTTGGAGGTGGTTTTTTTGGAACCCCTCTTAAAACTCACGAGAATTGAACTTTTGGAGGCGGTTTTTTGGCACCTCCCTTTAAAGTCATGAGAATTGAGCTTTTGAAGGTGGTTTGTTGGAGCCCCCCACTAAAAGTCATGATAATTGAACTTTTGCAGGTGGTTAGTTGGAACCCCCCCTTAAAATTCATGAGAATTGAACTTTAGGAGGCGGGTTTTTGAAAACCCCCTTAAAAGTCACGAGAATTGAACTTTTGGAAGTAGTTTGTTGAACTCCCCCCCTAAAAGTCATGCAAATTAAAAATTTGGAGGCAGTTGTTTAAAAAAACCCCTTAAAAGTCATGATAATTGAACGCTTGGAGGCGGTTTTGTGAAACCCCCCTTAAAAGAAATGAGAATTGAACTTTTGGAGGTGGTTTATTGAAACCCCCCTAAAAGTCATGTGAATTGAAATTTTCGAGGAAGTTTTTTGAAAACCCCCTAAAATTCATTTATGTACGTGAGTTAGGTGTGTCACATGGGTTCAACAATGCATCTCATCAAAACATTGGAGCTAATTGCACACAAGCTATTATAGTGTTAGGAAGGGTGTGCATCATCATTCAACACCATATCCCATTAGAGCTTTACAATTGAGGCAGTCATGCTAGGTTTTTCACATCAAAGATTGTTCTCACACTCCAACTTTCCATGATCCATGGTCAAAATACAAACTCATGTGCCATAACATTATCCTTTATGGCTAATGGGCCATGTGTAGGGCCCTAATCACCACATGATTCCTACACAAGGAATATTTAGCTTGCAAGTGGGTATGGTGGCCATTTCAATATTTACAACATCATGGATGGTTCTTGAAGCCTAATCCATGGTGTCCATTGTGTTAGATCAAAATCTAGTTTGCAATGATTGGTAGTTACCTCAAGGTCTTGTGACCTATGGGCGTTTCTCTGTACCACCACATAGGCCATATGCAAGGAATATTTAGCTTTTGAGTAACATATTGCCATTGTTTTAAGTATTTTCATGTCGTGGATGGTTCTAGGAGCCAATGTTATGGTATAGGGCCAAAATGTAGGTTCTTGGGCAATAAAACTTTATTTTGAGACTCATGGGCTATGCATAGGGACTTGAGTCATCATACATACCCTAAATAGGGAATATTTTGTTTATAGTCTAAGTTCTTGTGTTTGTTTTTTCACTAATTTTGGTTTGATAAAATCCCATACAGTGATCATTCAAACCTTGATGTCAAATTCCTTGATCTAAAACCTTGGTTATAAATAAATCCCCTTTATTTGCCAATTTATTTTCTTTTTCCCACCTTTTGACATCATTCTTTAGAATCCTGAGAATCTTTAATAAACTCAACATAGGCGGTAGCTAAACGTTTGGAGAATAATACGACCATTAATTCTTTACCAGCTCATAGAAATTAGCTTCCTCTAACCAAGTATGGTTGAATTTAAAAGGATAGCGCACTTTACTATGCCCAAAATCCACCTGAAGCACTATAGATTTATGATCCGATACACCTGTGGACTCATGCCAAGATCAAAATATCCTCAAGATATTGCAGATACCTTCAACCATTAAAAACCTATCTAACCTTTTTGCAATCCCCACCTTTCTTGTACGCCCATTTGACCAAGTAGGAACCATAATACTTGGAGTTACATACTAAGCCATCCTCACAGAAGGTGGACTCCAAGTGGTCTGCAACCATGAGCCAAACCCTAGTTCGGAAAGAACTGAGACCAAAAACCTCCCCTCAATATTTTATATATTATCAATCCACCTTAATTCTATTTACACCATTACCACACAATTGGCTTTTAATAATATGTATTAATAATTTAATTAATAACAAAAAATGCCAATCAATTTCACTCTTTTTTTACATGATTGCCATAAGAATTTAATTCTATAGATATTATGCATTTGTCATAGTTTTATGATTTTACTCTTCAAAAATAGGTAAGTATTCATTCAAAGTTTAGGTTCCAAATAGACATACCACCTAAAATTATTACGCGTTAATCATTTTGTTTCACACACACACACACACACACACACACACATATATATAATAATTAAAATATTGATTTAACTATTTTCTAAAAAGAAGCTATTTTAAGACAATGTTCATAATCCATAATCAGCTTAATGATTCAAAATCATTTAGATGTTGTTGTTTGGTTTGGTTTCCATACCCATATGTAACAAGGGTTCGCAACTAAATATTTGACTCTAAACTAAACTTCGACGGCTTATTTATCTTTGATGAGCAACATCAATCTTAATAGAAAATATGAATTCATTCCTCTGATTTCATTGTCCCCTAAAGGGTTCAGGGTTTTAACTCAATGTTCGAGTGAAACCCATCAGAAATAAAATAAAAAAATAATTAGAAATTATTCACTCTCTTCTATCTGATGGTCGGTTGTGATCTCCGCTGCCAAAAGAGTTAACCGATAAAACATTGTAGTGCAACTTATCTTTTGGAGGTCACAATAGAAATACTGCCTTTGGAAGGGATTCCAAGGCTTCAAATTTAATCTAAAATGGGGAAGAGAAAGAGAGAGAAAAATCTCAATGAAAATGGAGAGGAGGATTTACAAAATTCCAAAACAATGTTTGTGAACAATTTGCCCTATTCTTTCACTAATGCGCATGTAATGCACTCTAGCCCCTTGCATAAACACTTATCTACTTTAACTTATGTTGATTTGCAATGTGTTTCATTACGAATAAAAGGTGTACCTTAGTTTCTCTGGGAAATGAGAAAGATCTAGCTAATTATTCTCTCCACTTGATATATCCACACTCTAGCCTTGAAGATCCTGAAGCTTCTTATAGAGTGTCCTTTGTACCATGTTTAATTCATTTTGTATCTTTAGAGCACAACTCAAAAACTCAATCATGCTTATATTCTCTGCTTTATAATATTCAACTTGATTTTCCAAGAACTCTACCCTTTTCTTGTATTCCTCTATATCCTTTTTCATACCAAGAGTATAAAATTGGTTGGCCTCTACTATTGCAAGTCTAGCTAAAGCCATTGCCACTAGATCTATCTTCTCTAAGTAAAGTCATTGCCATTGATCTATCTTCTCTACTTCTAACATAATGGTTAAATAATTAAAAATAAATAAGTTCTCATATCAACTTACTCGACATCTCTTCTCCTCTTAACAATAATTTTATTTTATATCATAAAAATATGATAGTTACAAATATTTATACAAAATATAAAAAGTCCCCTATCACATCTCTGTTAGAAAAACAGGATCGCAGAGCAATAACAATAAATAGAAATGCAAATATAATCACACATACACATTACAAGAGAGACACAGATATATCATTGCTCACCCAAGATGGGCTACATCCACACTGAAGTTGCCAATCCTTATTATTATACCGTTCAGCAAAGCCTGCAGCATAGCCGCTGCACTTCCTCTTCACTGTTTCACAGTCTCTCTTATGATCTTAGAGATCTTTACAATGCATAATACCTAATACATAAACCCTAACCGTATTACAATGTATTTCTTTTATAAGGGAAATACAATGGGAAAATACCATGGGATACCCAAAACCATGGGCCCGAAAATTGTTGGCGAAAACAGCCCCAAAATTTTTTCTCGGGGGCACTGCCCTCGAACCCAAGGTTGGGGGATGAGTGTACAGTCCTCTGGGGTGCACAATTGAGACAATATCATCTATGAGACTGGAAGATCTAGCTCCACAACCAACAATCTTCCACTTGGATACTGATCATAACAACTCCACCGTTGTTGTACTTGTTGGACCTTGGACTTGGCAACTTTCTCATCTTCACCTTCATGCTAAAAGGCCAACTGAAACCGAGTAGGAACTCAGTTTATCTCTGGTCACTACGTTTGTGAACATGTCTACAGGATTCTGGCTAGTATGTATCTTTTCTAGCTTCAATAGTTCATCTTCCAGAACAGAGCGTATGAAATGGTACCTGAGCTGTATATGTTTATTCCTAGAATGGAATGCTGAGTTCTTTGTAAGATGAATGGCACTCTAGTTGTCACTATACAACCTGCTATCCTTTTTCTTCTTACCCACTTCCTCCATAAACCTCTGCAACCAAATAATTTATTTACTAGCCTCTGTAATAGAAACATACTCTGCTTCCGTTGTTGAAAGTGAAACAACCTTTTGCAATATCAAAATCCAACTTACTATTGTTCCACCTACAGTAAACACATACCCTGTGGTGCTCCTCCTACTATCCTTATCACCTACCATATTTGCATCAACATATCCCTGTAGAACAGTGTCTGAACCTCCAAAACATAATGCCTGAGTGGTAGTACCTCTCAAATACCTAAGAATCCACTGTACTGCTTTCCAATGTTCTTTTCCTAGATTGTTCATATATCTGCTCACAACTCCCACTGCATGTGCAATATCTGGTCTTATGCACACCATGGCATACATCAAACTGCCAACTGTTGATTGATAGGGAATCTTGGACATGTAATCTGTCTCTTCTTGTGTCTTGGAACACATTTCCTTACTTAGACTGAAATGGCTGGCCAAAGGTGTACTAACTGGTTTTGCATTCTGCATTCTGAACCTCTCCAACACCTTTTGTATGTACTCACCCTAAGACAATGTCAATTTGCAAATTTTCCCGTCTCTTGTTATTCTCATACCAAGGATTTGCTTTGCAGCACCCAAATCCTTCATCGCAAATGAATTATATAACTTCCTTTTGAGCACATTTATATCTTGCATGTTAGACCCTACAACAAGCATGTCATCCACATACAATAACAAGATAATATAACTTCCATTATCTAGCCTCTTGAATAAACACAGTGGTCAGAATGACATCTACTATAACCATGTTTTGTCATAAACTTGTCAAATTTTAAATACCACTACCTTGGAGCTTGCTTCAAGCCATACAAACTCTTTTTCAACCTGCATACCAAGTTCTCCTTACCTTTGATCTCATACCCTTGTGGATACTGCATATATACCTCTTCCTCCAAATCCCCATGGAGAAAGGTTGTTTTTACATCTAACTGTTCAAGATGCAAATCTTCTACCACCACTAGACTTAAGATAGTCCTAATTGAAGTCATCTTAACAACAGGAGAAAATATTTCATCAAAATCTATACCTTTCTTCTGTGCAAACCCCTTTACAAAACATCTCGCCTTGTATCGCTTCTTACCTCCTTCTTCTTCCTTCAACCTGTAAATCCATTTGTTCTGCAATGCTCTTTTACCAATAGGAAAATGAACCAAATTCCAAGTCTGGTTTCCTACCAATGAGTCCATCTCCTCATTCATGCCGTGCTCCCACTTCTTTCTAGTTTCCACCTGCATTGCTTCTTCATAACACTCTGGTTCACCAACATTAGTCATCAATAAATAATACATTGAAGGAGAGTATTGTTCAGGGAGTCTACTTAACCTGGTAGATCTTCTTGTAGTTGCAGGAGTTTTAGGTACTTGTTGCTGTTCTTGATTTTCTGGCACATTTAGAACTTCATTTTCTTTAATTTCATTAAGTACTGTGTACTCTGTGTTTTCATTTTCCTGTTTCTTTCCCTTCAACTGATCTTTATACATGACCTTTTCATTGAATATCGCATCTCTACTACTGATTATTTTGTTATTTTCATAATCCCATAAGCAATAACCAAATTCATCAACCCCATATCCAATAAAGTTACATTTCTTGGATTTAGCTTCAAGCTTTTTTCTATTATCATTATCAATATGGACAAATGCTTCACAACCAAATGTTCTCAGAAATGAGTATTTTACATTTTTATCTGTCCATGCCTCCTTTGGAATACCACCATCCAAAGTGCTTGAAGGTCCTCTGTTTATTAAATAAACAACAATATTTACAACATCCACCCAAAACTGTAAGGGAAACCATTCATGCAATCTCATACACCTTGCACGCTCCATGATCATTCTGTTCATCCTTTCCGACACACCATTTTCTTGTGGTGTTCTTGGGACTGTCTTCTCTCTACGAATCCCATGGTATGAACAGTAACTATCAAACTCCTTGCTGCAGTACTCACTTCCATTATCAGATCTGAGACACTTCAACCTTTTTCCTGTCTCATTCTCAACCAAAGCTTTGCACTTCTTAAAAGTAGCAAACACATTAGATTTCTGTCTAATGCAATAAACCCAAGTTTTCCTAGTTGCATCATCAATAAATGTATCATAATAATGAGAGCCACCAAGATATTCATTAGAGATATTTTGAGGTCAAAAAAGGGCCTCCTAAGAGATGTACTACAAAAATATGAGATATATTAAAATATTATGAATTGGGGGTTTTATGGGGTAGGTATATATGACAAGTCACCTCCCACACTATTTTCTATGCACAATATAAATAACCATGGTTGAGTTACTTTTCAAAATTCACTAGAAATAAAATTAATAAAATAAGTCTACATTGATGTGACTAAGATTCATTTTAAATTCCCAAAAATGTATTGTCCTTTAACATTTATTTGTCTTGAACTTGCAAATGAAATTAAATAATAAAAAACATTTTTAAGAATTTTTTTTTAAATTTTATGTTGACTTTTTATATTTAGTACTTTTCTCATGAATTTAATAATGTAATTTAATTGAGAATTTATTTACATGTAAAATGTCAATAATGTTATTATAATCCACATTGCATTATTATTATTATTTATTAAATCTATTATTATTATTTATTAGTTTGACATTATGTTATTAAATAGAATGGAGTGAATATATAATTTAAAATTAAAAACATAAAAATGATGATATATTATTTTATAAAAAAATATGAAAGGACTTTCTTTATGAATTAAGAGTACTTCACTTGAAAATGACAATAATATTATTTTATGTGAAAGTGTGAAAAGACATTCATTATGAGTACTTTACTTGAAAATGACAATAATATTATTTTATGAAAAGACTATCATTATGAGTACTTTACTTTATGACTTAAAAGTACTTACACCACTACCTTGGTTAACTATGTGTTTTCATCCACCATAGAAAATTTGACAAATAAGCATTCTTAACTCATGCAATGCCACCTCACCAAGGGGGATGATGTCATCTACTAGAATGTGATTGGTTGTATTTTATAGTACATTTTCTTTGTTTTGAGGCCCTTTTTTGACCTCAAAATTTCTCTAATGGTACCTGAGCCGGTCCCCATACATCAGTATGCACAAGCTCTAACTTTTCATTCTTCTTCTGTTTCCCAACCCTGAGAAATCTGACTCTCTTCTATTTTTCATAAACACAGTTTTCACAAAATTCCAAATTTTTCTGCTTCAAATATGGAAGCAACTTCCTTGAGTGGAGAATCTGCATCCCCTTCTCACTCATATGGCCAAGCCTATGATGCCACAATGATGTATCTATTCCTGTGGAAGCTAAAGAGATAGAATGGTTAGTATTATGAGGACATAAATATAACGTACCTACCCTGTCTCCTTTCGCTATCACCATTGATCCTTTAGTGATCTTCCACCACTTTTCCCCAAACGTGGATAGACAGCTGCCATCTCCCAACTGCCCTGTTGAGATCAGATTTCTTTTCATAGCAGGAATATTCCTTACATCTTTCAACAACCAATTAGTTCCATTCTTAACTTTTATCCATACCTTACCCATTCCAACAATTTTACATGGCTCATCATCACCCAATAAAACATGTCCAAAATTGCCCGGAACATAATCATGAAAGTATTTCCTATGGGGTGTAGCATGACATGAAGCCCCTGAATCTACTACCCAATAATCACTAGTATTATCTAATGCAAGAATCAAAGCATCTTGTAACACATCACCTACTACATTTGCTTCCTGGGTAGTTTCCTATTGTGCGTCTCCTTTTTTCTTTAGAGGTCTACAGTCTTTCTTCAGATGTCCTTTCTTTCCACAGTTCCAACACTCTATCTTTCCCAGTCTGGACTTGGATCTGCCCGTTTTATACTTGCCACAATTACCTTGGATCTTTCCTCTCTCCTTTTGTCTTCCCCTTCTCTCCATGGTCAACACATTACCTGATGTCTCACCTGTGCTTTTTCTTCACATTTCCTCACTAAGAATGACACCAATAACATCATCAAATTTCAAGGTGTTTGAACCAGAGACAGAGTTACTTACGGCCATGACCAAGCTATTCCAACTGTCTGGTAATGAACACAAGATTAGAAGAGCCCCAAACTCATCATCAAAGTTCACACTTACAGAACTTAGTTGATTTGTAACCATATTAAACTCATTTAAATGATCCGTAACAGATCCACCTTCAGACATCTTCATATTAAATAAACGCTTCATTAGAAATACCTTGTTGGAGGTCGAGGGTTTTTCATATAGCTTACCCAATGCGCTCATCAAACCCTCAGTTGTCGTTTCTTTTGAGATATTGAAAGCCACCGACGAATCCAGGGTCAACCATATTGTCCCCAATGCCTTTCTGTCAAGAACCTCCCATTCTTCGTCCTTCATGGCCGACAGCTGCTTTGCTCTTCCTCCCAATGGTAGGAATAGATCCTTCTGGTACAGATAGTCCTCCATTTGCATCTTCCATAACTGGAAGTTTTGGCCATTAAACGTCTCAACCTTAAAATTTCCTTCTTCTGCCATTGCTCCCACTCGAACCAGAAACCCTAGCTTCCTGTGGGTTTATTTGGCAAATAGACCTTTGGCTCTGATACCAATTGTTAGAAAAACAGGATCGCATAGCAATAACAATAAACAGAAATGCAAATATAATCACACATACACATTACAAGAGAGACACAGATATATCGTAGTTCACCCAAGATGGGCTACGTCCACACTGAAGTTGCCAGTCCTTATTATTATACCATCCAACAAAGTGAAGGGATACAACCTGCAGCACAGTCGCCGCACTTCTTCTTCACTGTCTCATAGTCTCTCTTCTGATCTCAAAGATCTTTACAATGCATAATACCTAATACATCAACCCTAACTGTATTACAATGTCTTTCTTTTATAAGGGAAATACAATGGGAAAATACCACGGGATACCCAAAACCATGGGCCCCGAACCCCAAGGTTGAGGAATGAGTGTATAGTCCTCTGGGGTGCACAACTGAGACAATATCATCTATGAGACTGGAAGATATGGCTCCACAACCAACAATCTACTCCCTCACTACTTAATCCCTTAGGGAAAAAAAATGTTAATACGACTATAAAAGTATCCTATCGAATCTTCCTTGATTCTTTTATTCTTTACACCTTTGCTAATTAACCATTAAACAAAGATTCCAAGACATATTTTGTTGGAGTCACAATTAAAAATAACTAAACATATTATAATATTAAGTTAGATATATATTTAAATGTAATATATATATATATAATAAATTAAAAATATGTATTGAAAATTGGAAATAGAGAGGGAAATATTGTGCAAAATGGGGCAAAATGAATTTCACTACCTGTTGTTGTTGGGTATAGTTCAGGTATGGATAAAACATTGTATGTCACTAAATTAAAAAATTGCAGGATGGAGAAGTATTTCAAGGTGCAAACTATTACCAAAGGACCAAGTGCAAGGAAACCTCGCAAGGATAATAGGTTAGTATCAACATTTCCAAATGCATTATTGTATTTTTAACATTGTTGTTTTTCTTTATCAAAAACCCTCTGAATTTTTGGACCAGAAAGACTATTTTAAGTTTAAAGACTTGGTGGACAAAACATTGAAGGTTTTGGAGTTTTTTATCAATGTCTCCCGAGTGATTTTTATTCAATTAATACATCCAGGGTTAGGGTTACATTGCCTATTTTTTCAATCAATGTGAGGTTACAAGGGTTTCATTTATGTAGGAAATGCATAGTTTCAAATGGTTTTAATATGAGGAGGTACCTCTCCGACCTATTAAAGTCTTTTTTGTTGGAATTTTTTCAATAGAATTCCTTGTCTAAACACACATTTTTGTCTCTCTCTCTAAGAATAATGGGGATGACTTAAGCAGGGGAGTGAATGTTAAATTTTCAGTATTAAATCACAATACTATAGGATCTTTGCTGAGAGAACAACATCTACAGTATATCAATGCATGACAATCATAATATGACAAGCATCACAAGCATCACAAGAATCAAAAGCATAGAGATAAGAGACACAGAGTTTCCGTGGGGAAAACCCTAAGGTGAAAAACCCCACAACTTCCTCAGAGATAGAGAGAGCAATGGCTCAACCAAAATACAACCAAATAATACAGAGATAGTCTCCTAGCAGATGATCCTCCTCCTCCTCACTAGTGCGCCACTTTTCAGAGAGAGAGATAGAAACTTTTCCAAGTGAGTAAAATAGAGATCTCCTATCTCTATTTATACTCACCTTTTTGCCCAGTGACCTACTGGGGCCGACTTGTCTACTTGAGTACATCCACATTATATTATATATTAATTAGGGCCGACCCCATAAGGTGGTCTAATAACCCATCGGCAAGTACACACTTGCGACACTTGTCAATCCACATGACGACACTTCCTTATAGAGGAATAACACATCTCTTATAAGGGTACAATAAATATATATATAATATACTGATGAAATACATTCCGAAGTTACATATACATCAACACTCCCTCTTAACTAGGAAGGTATTTCTCGACACAGATTTGCTAGACAAGTCTTCTTCTCTGGATCATCGTCATCGATGCATCGTCATCGTCATCGTCACTTCTACTGCTATCTCGTCCAATCTCTGTCTCTACTCGTCATAGGAATTTCTACAGAGCCAGTCCTTTTTCATACTGGATGTAGGCCCACCACCTGCAGGTCTTCATCATCACTGGCCATACTGTGGAATCCTCAGGACTTTTACGTGCGTCACAAAACCTCGAAAGAGCATCCCAGGCTGTTACGAGCACACAGCTCTACCTATAGGATCTCCCAGGGCACCGAATTACATGTGACCTCACCACAAAACCTCGCAAGAGCATCTGCCAGATATCCCAGGGAACCGAATTACATGCCATAGGCAAAACCTTGAAAGACTATCTGCAGATCTCCCAGGGCACCGAATTACATGTGGTCATGGCAAAACCTCACAAGAGCATCTGCGAGATATCCCAGGGAACCGAATTACATGCCATAGGCAAAACCTCGAAAGACTATCTGCAGATCTCCCAGGGCACCGAATTACATGCCATAGGACAAAACCTCGAAAGAGCATCTGCCAGATATCCCAGGGAACCGAATTACATGCCATAGGAAAAACCTCGAAAGACTATCTGCAGATCTCCCAGGGCACCGAATTACATGTCCTCCCAGAGCAAAACCTCGAAAGAGCATTTGCCAGATGTCCCAGGGAACCGAATTACATGCCATAGGAAAAACCTCGAAAGACCATTTGCAAATCTCCCAGGGCACCGAATTACATGCTCATCTGCACAACCTGATCCACGGCCACAGAGTATCAACCTGATACTCACCATACATCATCCTGATGTATCCATGATCATCCTGATCATCATCACTGCAACGTCCTGCTGCATGTCATCTGGAGCAACATCCTGAAGCTCGTCATCTATGATCATCCTGATCATCACTGCAACATCCTGCTGCATGTCATCTGGAGCAACATCCTGAAGCTCGTCATCTATGATCATCCTGATCATCAATGCATCTACCTGATGCATACCAAGTATCTACCTGATACATATCATCATACATGATCCTCCTGATCATACAATGTATCCACCTGATACAAATACATGATACATATCATCATACATGATCCTCCTGATCATCAATGCATCTACCTGATGCATACCAAGTATCTACCTGATACATATCATCATACATGATCCTCCTGATCATCAATGTATCCACCTGATACAAATACAAATACATGATACATATCACCATACATGATCCACCTGATCATACAATGTATCCACCTGATACATATACAGATATATGGTCCAAGCATCCAACATGATGCATATACAAAATACGTATACATGATCCAACTGATCATATCCAGCATCAACATGATGCGTACATACAAAAATGATCCAATTGATCATATCCAGCATCAACATGATGCGTACATACAAAAATGATCCAACTGATCATATCCAGCATCCAACATGATGCGTACATACATACATAAAAATGATCCAACTGATCATATCCAAGCATCCAACATGATGCGTACATATATACATAAAAATGATCCAACTGATCATATCCAGGTAGAAACCAGAACATCATCCTGATGTTCATCATCCAGCGCTTACATCCACAGCCATGTGAAGGATCCTCCTTCCAACATGCTTGGAATGGCTTCAGCAAATGTGTCCATCACTTCTTCCTCGAAGTGTCCTCGATCTGAAGAACGCCAAGCCTCTCTTTGAAGTACTCGAACTTCACCCCGGCTAGTGGCTTCGTCAGCACATCTGCAATCTGCTCGTCCATCGCAACATACAGGAGCTTCACCGCTCCTCTCTGCACCATATCCCTGATATAGTGATATTTGATCTCTATGTGTTTCGACCTGTCATGAAACACTGGGTTCTCGGACAGCTTCACACAACTCTGGTTATCACAGAAGATACCAGTAGCCTCCAACGGGAGATCAAATAACTCAGACAGTAGCTTCCGTAGCCATACTGCCTCACAACTAGCTGAACAGGCTGCAACATACTCTGCCTCAGCTGTACTCAGTGCTACGCAGGACTGCTTCCTGCTAAACCAAGAGATCACACCTGATCCCATACTGAAGCAACATCCAGATGTGCTCTTCCTATCTGCAGCACTGCCAGCCCAATCTGAATCAACATAACCCTGCAGGTTAAACTTTTGATTCGCCTCATACCTGAGCCCATAATCCACTGTACCCTTCAGGTACCTCAGAACATGCTTTACAGCAACCAGGTGAACACTCCTCGGATCCGTCAGGAACTGGCTCAATGTGTTCACAGCAAAGCAAATGTCTGGTCTCGTGTTCGTCAGGTACATCAAGGACCCAATAATCTGACGATACTTAGAAACATCAACTGGCTCAGATGAAGCATCGCAAAGAAGCTTCAGATTCGATGCCATAGGTGTGGCCATGGCTTTGCAATCCATCATCCCAAATCTCTTCAGGATATCTACTGTGTACTTCCCTTGACCAAGGAATATCCCACCTGCATTCTGCCACACCTCCATACCTAGGAAATAGTGCATCATTCCCAAATCTTTCATATCGAATTCAGCTGCAAGCTTCCTCTTGGTATCTGCAATCATTCTGTCATCTTCTGTCACAAATAGGTCATCCACATATAGTAGTAGAATCAAAGGATTCCCTTCCTCAACCTTGTAGTAAAGGTTGGAATCCGCTTTACTCTTGGTAAAGCCCAAACTAGATAGGAAACTGTCCATCCTACCATACCAGGTTCTGGGAGCTTGCTTCAAGCCATACAAGGCTTTCTTCAATCTGCATACATAAGATTCCCTGTCATGTATTTCAAAGCCGAGAGGCTGTTCCACATATACTTCCTCTTCTACTACACCGTTCAGGAAAGCAGTCTTGACATCCATCTGGTGTATCTTCCATTTCATTGCTGCAGCCAGGGCAAGTACTGTTCTGATGGAAGTATATCTGGCTACAGGTGCAAAGGTTTCTTCATAGTCTATTCCTTCCTTCTGAGAGAAACCACGAGCTACGAATCTTGCTTTATATTTTTCCACACTGCCATCTGCAGCATGCTTGATTTTGTAGATCCACTTGGAAGTCACAACAGACTTCCCTTTAGGTCTTGGGACAACATCCCAAACATCATTCTTCATAATTGATTGGTATTCCTCAACCATAGCATCCTTCCATTCTTTCTTTTCTGCTGCCTCCTCATAACTGGAAGGTTCTTTGTTCATAATGTCACAGAGTAAAGCAACATAACTGGTGTGTGATCTGGTTCTCTTCTTTGCTCTGTGCTCTTCTTCTGGAATGCCAAATCTTTCTGCATCATGAATGAGCTCTCTAGCCCATACAGGTTTCCTCTTGTGAGAGTTATCCTCACGGGGTGGATCTATAGGTTCTTGTGGATCTTCAAACTCACGAGCAGTTTCTGGAACTGCATCAGTCATGGTAGTGTCCTGAAATCTTGTTTCCTTAGGTTCTTCATAAACTTCAATAGGTGCCTTTCTTGATTTGATGAATGCTGAATTTTCATCAAATGTTACATCGCTGCTGACATCAATCTTCTTGAACCCTGGAAAATATATTCTGTAAGCCTTCGAGCTTTCACTATAACCCACAAAGATGCCCTTCTTTCCTGAAGGATCTAGTTTAGTCCTCTTCTCCTTCGGAACATGAGTGTATACTGGACAAACAAATATTCTGAGATGGCTGACTTCAGGTTTCTTACCAGAAAAGACTTCTTCTGGTGTCTTGTTGTCCAATATCTTGTGGGGTGTTCTGTTCTGCACATATACAGCTGTTCTAGCTGCTTCTGCCCATAGATGCATAGGAAGATCCTGGTCATGCAACATTGCCCTTGCTGCTTCCATGATAGTTCTGTTCTTCCTTTCTGCAACTCCATTCTGTTGAGGATTATAAGGAGCAGTCAACTCCCTCTTAATCCCTGAATCACTGCAAAGCTTTTTGAAGTCATTTGAGGTGAATTCTCCACCATTGTCAGATCTGAATGTTTTGATTTTCTTGTCAGTTTGATTCTCCATCAAGGTTTTGAATTCCTTGAATTTATCAAACACCTCATCTTTGCCCTTCAAGAAGTATACCCAAGTCTTCCTGGAGAAGTCATCAATAAATGATACATAGTAAACATACCCACTCAGGGAGCTGGATGACATAGGGCCACATACATCTGAGTGGATGATTTCTAGGATATCTTTTGCCTTGCTTTCACTGCTTGGGAAAGCCTTCTTAATGTTCTTACCTTTTGCACATCCTTTGCAAACACCTTCATGTTTGGTCTTGATTTCAGGAAGACCCTCTACAGCCTTGCTTGCAATTGGAAGTGCTCTATAGTGCATGTGAGTAAGTCTTCTATGCCAAAGTTCACTTGGCTCCATGGATTCATGTACCATGGCATGTTCAGGTTGACCCTATAATTTATACAAGCCTCCCTCTTGCTCTCCAATCACTACCGCATCATCCATGGTCTTTCCCTTTGGCCACATTAGTACTTGGCCATCAACAAATGCAACCCTCATACCTTTTGCATCTAAAGCAGAGATGGAGAGTAAGTTCTTCTTGAGTCCAGGTACATAGAGGACTTCCTTCATCTTCAGAGATTTTCCAGAATCTAGGTTGTAAGAAGCTTCACCACTTCCTTTGATTGGGTATTGATAATCATCCCCAAGTTTCACCTTATGGGGTGATTCATGTTCAGAAAGGTTCACAAAGGATTCCTTGAACCCAGTCATGTGTTTGGAAGCCCCACTATCAATCAACCAATCATTACAACCATGTGAGATGGTACCAGTGAGTGCAGAGATCAGAACATACTCTTCTTCACTTGATGAATCATCATCACTACTACTTTCTGCCTTAGCCTTCTTCTTTGGGGGTTCATCATCTTCAGCAGCATGAGCATGAAACCTTCTTTTGCTGCCCTTCTTCTTCTTACTAGGATTTTTGTTATTATCCCTTTTGTTCTTAGGACAATCTGAAGCAAAGTGACCCTTCTCATTGCATGTGAAGCATCTTAGGTCTTTCTTATTCTTTTGATAGGATCTATTGTGTCGAGGGTGATCCTTCTTGGTTTTGCTTCTTTTGGTGTGAGCTGCAAGAGCTTGATCTTCCCCTCCCATCTTTTCCTCATGAGCTATAAGTCTAGCTTCTTCTTGAGAACATTCTTCCCGAAGTCTACTGAAGGAGATCAACTTCTTCCTTGCACAAATTCCTTGGATAAAGGAATCCCATGACCTGGGTAGGCCATTTAGAGTGGTCATCACCACTTCACCATTCTCCACCATTTCATCTACTGCTTCTAATTGTTCCTTGATCTGAGAGACCCTTGAAAAGTAGGATTGAATGGTTTCTCCATTCTGAAACTTCACTGCTTTCAATTGGTTCCGCAGGGTCATCTTTCGATTTATATTCTTTCCTTCAAATAGCTTGGTCAAAGATTCAAACATCTCTTTGGGTGTCTTGAGAGAAGACACATGGGGTATGAGATGGTCTTTGATGGAATCAACAATGATTCTCTTTGCCTTGACCAAGTTCTTCTTGTGCAATACCTTGGCCTCTTCATCCTCTGGGATAGGGATGTCTTCTTTCACATATGAGTCCAACTCATTCTCTTCCAGGATTAGCCCAATCCTATACTTCCAGGCTCGGAAGTTATCAGCCCCTTCAAGCTTATCCTCAAGCTTGGTGTGAAGAGACATCTTTAAGAGTACTTCAAATGGAAATAGAAAAGATTTAGAACTTACCACTTGAAGTGCTGAAAACTGGATCTGGTCCCGGATTGGGGTTTGTCAGAGAAACCCTAAAAATTCAAAATGTGAATTTCAAAATTCTGAAAGGATATAAAGATGCGCCTTGGAGAGCTGATCAGCCTAGTACATTCAGAATTTGAGATCAGCAAAGTCTTGCCCTTCAAAATTGCCTTTTTGTCCTCTCGGGTTCACTAGGGAGAGCCTTGAATTAGGGTTTGAGTTTCCCGGAGATCTACCCAGCCAAAAATCTCGATCCAAAGCTCAAACCTTCGATTTTTGCAAGGAGCTTCCAGTTGTACCTTCAGTTTCCAGAACTTCCTATTTTTGTGGAAACCCTAATTTTTAGGGCCAAAACTGAAAATGCTCGGAACTGAAATCTGATTGGACAGAAAGATGCGCCTTGATGAGTAGATCCAATCTACTATACTGAATTTCAAAAATCTGTGGAGAGAAACCCAATAAACAAGCAATACAAGCTTCCGTCACTGCAAAATGTCTTCTTCTCAGTTAAGCTCTGATACCATGTTAAATTTTCAGTATTAAATCACAATACTATAGGATCTTTGCTAAGAGAACAACATCTACAGTATATCAATGCATGACAATCATAATATGACAAGCATCACAAGCATCACAAGAATCAAAAGCATAGAGATAAGAGACACAGAGTTTCCGTGGGGAAAACCCTAAGGTGAAAAACCCCACAACTTCCTCAGAGATAGAGAGAGCAATGGCTCAACCAAAATACAACCAAATAATACAGAGATAGTCTCCTAGCAGATGATCCTCCTCCTCCTCACTAGTGCGCCACTTTTCAGAGAGAGAGATAGAAAATTTTCCGAGTGAGTAAAATAGAGATCTCCTATCTCTATTTATACTCACCTTTTTGCCCAGTGACCTACTGGGGCCGACTTGTCTACTTGAGTACATCCACATTATATTATATATTAATTAGGGCCGACCCCATAAGGTGGTCTAATAACCCATCGGCAAGTACACACTTGCGACACTTGTCAATCCACATGACGACACTTCCTTATAGAGGAATAACACATCTCTTATAAGGGTACAATAAATATATATATAATATACTGATGAAATACATTCCGAAGTTACATATACATCAACAGTGAAGAATCCTTCCACAGAAAGGATTCACACCAACGTAGCCCTTGAAACTTGTGGGATCTGACCAAATTCCAATGGCTACAACCCCGACCCCAACACCGAGAAAGGCCATGGGGGGATCCAATGGCCGAAGGCAATAGAGGTCCCATGACATATTCCAAGGCTATCCAATCATTTCCTTTTCAATTGAATCGATCACTTTCTTGCGTGAGCTTCAAATGGTTTCACTTAAAGCAAAATCAATTACAAAATAAAGGCTACAATCATAATATTTATTGATCTTCATATTTTTCTTCTAGAGCAGGTGATAGAAAGTATTTCAATCCATAAATATTTAATTCCATATTTTCCAGTTTGGGTCTAATACAAATGAGAAATTCTTATCCTTGCAAGTCACTACCATGTATAAAAAGATATTTGGTGAATCTAGAAGGTTTTTCAATCAACTATCGGTTCAATGCTGGATCTATTGCGTCTCGATAAGGAGCTACTTGTGTTGGGTCAAATTTCGCTACGACTAATGGGTAAACTGAGTAACAATTATCTAGAACTAGGAACTCTGCATATGAATCTATATCTACTACTTACTTTTCCCCTGGTGGTGTTGGTAGATATGCTCCTCAATCTCCTCCACATCAATTGAGTTGCTTTCTCTCCTCAATCTCGATATGCTATTTTTACTTCCTTACCTTACTTTAGCTAAGCTTTTACCACCTTACCCAACAACGGGATCTCTTGCATAATATATTTAATGACCATAAAGGAATGGGTATCAATTATATTGAAATGAGCACTCTTCTACTGTTGTTACTCGACCATCTGCTGTTCGACCTAGATCATCATCGAATGCATCCATGGCATAATAAAAATCATGATCAAAAGAATCAATTGAATCAATGGGTGAAATGGTTGATTATAATGGTTAACATTTCATGATCAGAAATGTGGGATGAGGTTGACTATCAGAGTGATTTTATAAGCTATGTTCCCATCTCATAACAGATTTAAAACACATTAAAAATACCATAGCCTAAGATACAAAGTTAGTGAATGCATCATGAGGAAGCTCAAGTACATGGTCAAGTTCATTTGGTTGAGATATTGCCTCAATAGGATAAGATTGGTCTTCTCCTTATATACTCAAAGTGCCCCTTGATCTTGAGGTATTTTCATTTTTGTCAATCATGGACCAATGAAGAAAACTATTGGAATTCGGGCAAACCTCTTCCAGGTGATGGAGGCGCAATGGTGATATTATGTACTTATGCTTGTTGTATGCATTATTTATTGATTAATATAGATCTATATTCATCACCCTATGAAAAAGTAATGGGAGTAGGTAGGAATAAGTCTCACATATTCATTCATGATGAAGATAACCACTAGTAAAATCTATGCATATAACAGAGTTACTCAAAATGGGGTATGAGAGATGGAGAATCAATTCATTGTATTAGGACCTTTATGAAACTAGGTGTTCTGGTATTGTAGCTTTTACTCGATCAACTGAATCAACTAAATCAACTGCATAATCAACGGTTTTTTTTAGATGGGCCGACAAAAGGACAGAAGGAAAAAGGTACGAACTGATAGCTCTGGTTCTTTGTCTCAATCTATATATGCATGTGGAATTGCAATTGTTGAAGGTTCTATGGGTGATATTTCCCTTTCCATTGGTGGTTTTGGATTAGCACCGAAAATTACCATCCATGCTAGTCATTCAAACCTGAAAGAAGTTGAATCTGTAGTACATGTGCGAAACCAAACAGTTGTGTCATTTCCAATCATGGAGGGCTACACTGGAAATCAACATCAATACTATATATATATATATATATATATATATATATAAAGCAAACATCTGAGGTCCAGCTATAGTTCTGCCTAATAAATGCAAGAAATTTATGTAACATCCCATTCCATGGCATATAGATATTACTCAATCTGGAGGTCATCTTCCCACTACAAGGTAGTAAGCTACTTATACCTAGCAAATTCACTTAATTTTTGTTGTTAGCATGTTATGAATTTAAATCAATGGTATCTTTTTAGTTTATTCTTTAAAGTTTCAAATGGTTTGTGTTTCTTTATGAAGTCAACAAACAACTTGACAAAACTAGTTTTCTAATTCATATGTGATGATGGACCCAAACAAAAGCTCTTATTTGACCAAAATGCTCATCCAGAACCTTCATATTGGATTCAATAGGCTATATCCCATCCAAGTATGACTTCCTCTAAGGCCAATATAATATATTATACTCCATTCAAGTATGATCCTTTTATATTGAATACAATATGTTGTCTCATCTTCCAACACAAAGTCAAATTAAACATCAATTAATAGAAAAGATTGGATGTCCTCCGTTGCCAAGGTAGAACTTGGAAGTGTGAATGGAGCATTTCTTAATTATAATTAATTGTTGACAAAAATAATTCAATTCAAAAATCATGGAAAGGGTGTCTAATTTAGGTATACACTCTTTGGTCTTCCATGGAAGTTTGATGTCTTGAATGTTTCAATTAAATTTTTTCATTTCCTTGATATTCAACCAAAAAATTAACTACATTGTAGTCTTGGGTACATGCTAAGTTGTTTAAGTTTTGATGGCATAGTTGATTTCCACCCATCTTTCAACCTTGATACCATCTGCAAGTGCTTAAACAATCAATCTCATGGCCATAAGTTGTTTTGAGTTTCATTGCAGATTTTTCATAATTTTATTTCTATGACAATATGTTTAATTATATATTTGGTGCTGAGGTTACATCATGGGATTTCATAGTCACTTTTTGCATGGGATCCAACCAAGAGGACAACTAAAGTTGAATCACTGAAACATCCATTTTCCCGTGTCTATTTAATTGGTCAAAATCATTTTGCATTTAATTATTGCCCGAATTTTAACTTCTAACCTTCATACCCTATGATGTCTACTTGAAAATTGAATCTTTTTATGGCTTTATCTATGACTACACTATATTTATTTTAGGCCTACGTGTATGTACACCCTTCTATAAGAGTAAGAGAACCAAATTCCAAGCAGCTTTCTAGGTGATTGATGCTACTAATCTATTTTCATGTTAAAATATGTTAGGTTTATTGCAGGAAAATATGGCATCCCTTTAAAATCCATCACTGCATATTAGTGTGCCTAGTATATGGGTTTTGAACTGGTCACCTGCTAGCCTAGAGCTAGCCAATCCAATGGACTACATTGCACCTTTCTCTCTCACACACAATTTGGGATATTAGAGCCATGACGTGTAATTCCTACATGCTGAAACTGATCCCCTGAACTTGTAATTACCTATGAGTTTGGATAAAAGAGGTGATGGGATGCTGGAGAATTTATCTCATCCTCACTAATTGATTTTCCTTGGGATCCAATGAGAAAATTCTTTCCATCATTCTTCATGGAGCAAGAAATTCCTGTTTCTTTAGCAAGTCACATATCTTAAGTTATTGAGATCACTTATGAATTTCAATCATAATTGCTTAATTTCAATCTTAGGTTGTTGAGATCAGTTATGAATTTTGATCATAATTTCTTAATGCAATTTTCAACCATTGACAGCTACAAATTTCTTTATATGTTGGTTCAGTTATAGTTTCTTGCTTAGATTATCAACCATCAAGAGCTATGCAATTGTTTAAGCATTGGTAACCATCTATCTTTTGACAAATATGTTTTGGATTTTCTATTTTGATTTGAGCATAAGAAAATTTATGTGGCCTTCTACAAAGGGAGACATTTGGAATGCTTTGAATCCTAGTAGTCCACGTTTGCACACCCCAACTGAGTAAATTACTTTTTGGTCTTCTTTTGTGGCATTTCTTGGGATTTTATGAGTCTTGTCATGCTTATTAGACATGAAATAATTGTTTGAATTGCCCTTAAATTTTAGGTATGATTGGCAGGTATCTATCAAGATTGTTAATGACCTGTGAAAGTTGGTCCTTGGTAGTGAGGCTTATGGGTGACATCTTGTGGAAGCTTGTTAATCTCCACCAGACATTAAATATCAACACAATGCAACCATTGTATGAAGAGAAACTTGGAGAAATTTCTTCATTGGACAATGTACTGCAGGTCATGCAATATTTTGAAGTTCTGAATGAGGTTGTTGGCTCAAAATATTTGGAACATGATCTATCATCTACTTCACTACTAATATAGGTAATTATGCACCTTCCAAGTTGGTAAACATTAAAGGAATAATGTATATACATATATTGATATCTTAGTTTTGAATGTGAATTTCATTGCCATTCTAGATAAATGCGCCATAATGTTGAGGCATATTTGCTTTGATTGTGCACTCATTAATTTTTTAAATAATCCTTCTTAATGGTCAAAAATTATTTCATTTGTATCCATAGATGCTTACCTCATAAATATATATTACTTTTCCCTATGATGTGCCACTTTACAGAAATGGAAGAAATTGAACTTGTTTTTATTTCAATAGAAATTTAGAAAACATGCTCATTTATTCACACCCCATGTTTACTTGCTTTAGTTGGAATGTTAGTTACTAAATATTAACCTATCTAAATTAATATTATTAAGGATAGGATTTAGAAATAGAGTCACAAAATTCCACAATATTATAATTTTATTGACTTACTATATTAAGTAAACTTTGGCAGGATGTTCAAGAGGGACAAAATAAATATATTTCTAGGTCTCAATAAATAAAATATGATAGATTCCTAAGGTTGTTTTCCCTACAACCTAGAATTTAAAGTGATTAGTTTTAGGGGAGGGAAGAAAAAAACCATGAAATTACATATTTCATACTCATACTTATTTCTCTAACGAAGAGGGTAAAGGTGGGGTTGGAAATTTGTTGTCCCATACCCTAGAATATAAGTTTTTTTGAGTCTTGATCCCCCTGCTTGAGGATATTGTGCTCTGGTTTAACTTGTCTAAAACTGAATTTTCAGATATTCTCAAAATATTTGGACACCATATACAATAAAAAGATGCTAACATATTGGAATAATTCTATAGTGGCCAGTGTAACTTCTGATCATGCAATTGACTGCATTTTAGATTGGAAAAACTATTACTGAGACGTACATAGTTCACAATTACTGGCTAAAGGATATAGTTCTATAAAAATTATACTAAATTATAGATACTTCCATGAGCTCGGGTTTTAGTTTAGGAATATTTTTGTAAACATATGTGATCTAATGTGTGTAAAGTTAATTATGCTTACTTGTGTTGATGTATTGTAACTTCGAAAGATATTCACTTGTATATTGTATGTATTAATTTTGTACTTTATTGTATCCCCAATGGAGATGTCTTATTCCTCTGATTGGAAGTGTCGTCATTTGTATTTGCAAGTGTTGCAAGTTATATTGTAAGTGTCGTGACTTATATTTCATGGGTTATTAGACCACCTTAGTGGGGTCGGCCATGTATGAGTTAAGTGGAAGGGGTATTAGACTCCCTTAGGGAGTTGGCCCAGTTAAGGTAAAAGGAAGGTTAAGTTAAAGTATAAATAGAGTGGTTGCACCACTCTATTTTCTCATTCACTCACTCATCCAACTCACATAGTTGAGAGAGAGGAGTGCGCACAAGTGGAGGAGGAGTAGCTGTTGAAGACATATATCTTTTGGGGTTTCATCTTTGTGATCTTTGTATTGGTGCTTATTCTATCTCTGAGGAATTTGCGGGGTTTTTCACCTTCTTGGTTTTCCCCGAGGAAACAATGTGTCTCTTGTGTCTATGATTGCTATGTTGTGCATTTTATTCTCTTAGTAGGATCCTAGATAATATTTGAATGAAATTATCAAAATTGTAACATGGTGTCAGAGAGGGACTAAGAAGAAGACACTATGCAGCTATAGAAGCTAGGGATTCTTAACTTTTGGGTCTCTCTCCACATATCATCAAAGGAAGGAGGCTAGGCTCACTCTCCTAAGGAAGGTGCATATTTCTGTCGAGACATAATTTGATTCTGAGCATTTTTTCAGTTTTTGGCTTATCACTGCTGCGGGAAATTAGGGCTTTTGACATAAGTGGAATTTTGGAGTTATCTCGGCATAGGATTGATCTCCTCAGCAAAATCAAAGTTTAGAGACCAAGATCAAACTTTTTGGTTGGGAAGAACCCCGAGATCTATCAAACCCTAGTTCAGGTTATGGACTAGAAAACTAGAAAACCAGATTTTGACAGAAGCTGCAAATCCAAAATTCGTAGGTCAATTTTTGGAGTTTTCAAAATCTAAGCACACAAGCTTTCTCGCCTCAGTCAATTGCATATCCTTGTCTAGACAGAAGTTTGAAATTCCAAGTTTGGATTTTTAGGGTTTCTCTGACAAACCCTAGCTAGCTCCAGATCCAGATTCAACAAATCAAGTGGTAAGACCTAAATATTTTATTTCCATTTGAGTTTCTCATTAAGATGTCTCACCACACCAAGCTTGAGGATAAGATTGAAGGGGATGATAAATTCCAAGCATGGAAGTATAGGATTGGGTTAATCCTAGAAGAGAATGAATTGGACACCTACATAAGTGAAGAGGTTCCAGTTCTAGAGGGAGATGAGGCTAAGGCCTTACATAAGAAGAACTTGGTCAAGGGAAAGAGAATCATTGTAGATTCGATCAAAGACCATCTCATACCAAATGTGTCTTCCCTAAATACACCCAAGGAGATGTTTGATTCCTTGACCAAGTTGTTTGAAGGAAAGAATATAAATCAGGAAGATGAATTTGCGGAACCAATTGAAGAGTGTAAAGATCCGAAATGGAGAGACCATCCAATCCTACTTCACTAGGGTATCTCAAATCAAAGAAAAAATTGAAGCTGTGGATGAAGTGGTGGAGAATGGAGAAATTGTGATGACCACTATGAATGGCCTACCTAGGACATGGGACTCCTTCATCCAAGGAATTTGTGCAAGAAAGAAATTGATTTCTTTTAGTGGACTATGGGAGGAATGCTCACAAGAAGAAGCTAGACTTGTGGCCTGAGAAGAAAAGATGGGAAGTGAAGATCAAGCTCTCATAGCTCACACCAAGAGAAGTAAGTTCAATAGTGAGCAACCTCATCACAAGAGATCTTATCACCATCATCAAAAGAAGAAAGATCACTCTCACATTAGATGCTTCACATGTGACGAGAAGGGACACTATGCCTTAGATTGTCCCAGGAACATAAAAGGATTCAACAACAATAAGAAGAAGAAAAACAAGAAGAGATATCATGCTCATGCTGTTGAGGATGATGAACCTCCCAGGAAGAAGACTAAGGAACAAAGTGAAGACTCTTCAAGTGACAAAGAATATGTTCTAATCTCTGCTCTCACAGGTACTGTTACACATGGGTGTAATGATGGGATTATTGATAGCAGGGCTTCCAAACATATGACGGGATTAAAATAATATCTTATGGACCTATCTGAACATGAGTCACCTCATAAGGTGAAACTTGGGGATGACTATCAATACCCTATAAAAGGAAGTGGTGAAGCCTCCTACAAGTTAGACTCTGGGAAGTCTTTAAAGATGAAATATGTTCTATATGTACCTGGACTCAAGAAGAATCTTCTCTCCATTTCATCTTTGGATGCAAAGGGGATGAGAGATGCATTTGTGGATGGACAAGTACTTATGTGGCCAAATGGTAAGACCATAGATGATGCAGTAGTGATTGGAGAGCAAGAGGGAGGATTGTACAAATTGAAGGGACAACCTGAACAAGCCATGGTACATGGATCCAAGTGAACTTTGGCACAAAAGGCTTGCACATGTGCACTATAGAGCACTACCAATTGCGAGCAAAGAAGTAGAAGGTCTTCCTGAAATCCAGTCAAAGCATGAAGGTGTTTGCAAAGGATGTGCAAAAGGAAAAAACACAAATAAGGAATTTCCAAGCAGTGAAAGCAAGGCAAAAGGAATCTTGGAAATTATCCACTCTGATGTATGCGGTGTGATGTCATCCAGTTCTCTGAGTGGGTATGTATATTATGTTTCTTTCATTGATGATTTCTCTAGGAAGACTTGGATTTATTTCTTGAAAAACAAAGATGAATTATTCAGCAAATTCAAGGAATTCAAAGCCTTGATAGAAAACCACACTGAAAAAAAGATTAAGACTTTTAGATCCGACAATGGTGGAGAATTCACTTCAGAAGACTTCAAGAAGTTATGCGGTGATTCAGGGATTAAGAGGGAGTTGACCAATCCTTACAATCCACAACAGAATGGAGTTGTAGAAAGGAAGAATAGAACTATCATGGAAGTAGCTCGGGCAATGCTTCATGACCAAGATCTGCCTATGCATCTATGGGTAGAAGTAGCAAGGACGACTGTATATGTGAATAACAGAACACCACATAGGATACTTTACAATAAGACACTAGAAGAAGCTTTATCTGGTGAGAAACCAGAAGTTATCCATCTCAGGATATTTGGCTGTCCAGTATACACACATGTTCCAAAAGAAAAGAGGACAAAGCTAGATCCTTTAGGGAAGAAGGATATATTCGTGGGTTACAGTGAAAATTTGAAAGAATACAGAATCCACTTTCCAGGGTTCAAGAAGATTGACATCAGCAGGGATGTGACTTTTGATGAAGACTTGGCATACATCAAATCGAGGAAGCCACCTGTTGAAGACAATGAAGAACCAAGATTACCCAGAATACAAGACACCACCATGAACGAAGCAATTCCAGAAGATGATCATGAGATGGAAGATCCACAAGAACCTGTAGATCCACCTCATGAGAAGAAATCTTACAAAAGGAAACTAGCATGGGCAAGAGAGCTCATCCAAGATACAGAGAGGTATGGTGTTCTAGAAGAGGAACATAGAGAAAGAAAAAGGACATGGTCACACACCAGCTATGTAGCCTTACTATGTGATATAATGAACAAAGAACCTTCCATTTATGAGGAAACGATAGAAAAGAAAGAATGGAAGGAGGTCATGGTCGAAGAATACCAGTCGATCATGAAGAATGATGTTTGGGATGTGGTCCCAAGACCAAAAGGGAAGTCTGTTGTGACTTCCAAATGGATCTACAAGATCAAGCATGCTGCAGATGGTAGCATAGAGAAATATAAGGCAAGGTTTGTGGCTAATGGCTTCTCCCATAAAGAAGGGATAGATTATGAAGAAATTTTTTCACCTGTAGCCAGATACACTTCCATCAGAACAGTACTTTCTCTGGCTGCAGTAATGAAGTGGAAGATGCACCAGATGGATGTCAAGACAACTTTCTTGAATGGTGTAGTCGAAGAGGAAGTGTATGTGTTGCAACCATTCAGATTTGAGACACATGACAGGGAGTCACATGTGTGCAAATTGAAGAAACCTTGTACGGTTTAAAACAGGCACCCAGGACATGGTACGGCAGGATAGATAGCTTCCTTACTAGTTTGGGATTTACCAAGAGTAAAGTGGATTCCAACTTTTACTACAAGGTTGAGGAAAGCAATCCCATGATACTCCTACTATATGTAGATGACCTATTTGTGACAGGTGAGATTGGGTTGATTGTTGATACGAAGAGGAAGCTTGCTGCCGAGTTCAAGATGAAGGACTTGGGTATGATGCATTATTTTCTAGGTATGGAGGTGTGGCATAGTGCAGATGGAATCTTCCTTGTACAAGGGAAGTATGCAGTAGATATCCTGAAGCGGTTCAAGATGATGGACTACAAGGCCATGGCCACATCTATGGCATCGAACCTGAAGCTATTAAGTGATGCTTCATCAGAGTCGGTTGATGCCACGATGTATCGTCAGATGATTGGGTCCTTGATGTACCTGACGAACACAAGACCAAATATTTTCTTTTTTGTGAACACATTGATCCAGTTCCTAACGAACCTTATACATGTTCACTTGATTGCTATAAAGCATATTATGAGATACCTAAAGGGTACGGTTGATTTTGGGCTCAAGTATGATGCGAATCAAAAGGTTAACCTGGAGGGTTATGTTGATTCAGATTGGGCAGGCAGTGCTGCAGATAGGAATAACACTTCAGGGTGTTGCTTCAGTATGGGACCTAGGGTGATCTCTTGGTTTAGAAGTAATCCTGCTTAGCACTGAGTACAACCGAAGAAGAGTATGTCGTAGTTTGTTTGGTTAGTTGTGAGGAAGTTTGGCTAAGGAAGCTACTGTCTGATTTGTTTGATCTCTAGTTGGATGCTACTTGTATCTTCTGTGACAACCAGAGTTGTGTGAAGTTGTTCAAGAACCCGGTGTTCCATGACAAGTTGAAGCATATCGAGATCAAGTATCACTATATCAGGGATATGGTGCAGAGAGGAGCAGTGAAGCTCCTATATGTTGCGATGGACGAGCAAATAGCAGATGTTTTGACCAAGCCACTAGCCAAGGTGAAGTTCGAGTACTTCATATAGAGGCTTGGTGTTCATCAGATCGAAGATACTTCTAGGAGGAAGTGACGGGACACAGATGCTGGAGCCCTTCCAAGCATGGTGGTAGGCGGGTCCTCCCCATGGCTATGGATGTAAGTGTTGTGTGATGAGCATCCAGACGATGCTATGCCATGAAAATATGTATGATGTTCTGTATGATGATGATCTGTATGATCATGAGCATCTGCATGATACTCTGTGTGAGGATGATCCGTATGATCATGAGTATCCAAATGATACTCTGTGGTCGTGGATATGTTGTAGGTTGTGCAGTAGCATATAATTGCTCCTTGGGAGATCCTATAGGTTGAGCAGTAAGCTCATAATCAGTCCTGGGATGCTCTTTCGAGGTTTTGCTTGTTCGCATATAATCTCTCCCTGGGAGATCCTATAGGTTGAGCAGTAAGCTCATAATCAGTACTGGAATGCTCTTTCGAGGTTTTTCTTTTTTGCATATAATCGCTCCCTGGGAGATCCTATAGGTTGAGCAGTAAGCTCGTAATTAGTCTTGGGATGCTCTTTCGAGGTTTTGCTTGTTCGCATATAATCGCTCCCTGGGAGATCCTATAGGTTGAGCAGTAAGCTCATAATCAGTCCTCGGATGCTCTTTCGAGGTTTTGCTTGGTCGCATGTAATCAATACTGGGATATCTTGCAGGTTGAGTAGTATCTCATAATCAGTCCTGGGATGCTCTTTTTAGGTTTTGCACATGCACATAATCAATCTGAGATTCCATCGGATGGGCCGCTCGCAGAGATGATGAAGACCTACATGGAGGCTAGGCCTACATTTAGCATGAAAAAAGGTTGGCTTTGTAGAACTTCCTATGGTGAGTAGAATTGAGAGATAGCACCAGTGATCAAGATGACGAGTACATCAGCAGTGACGATGATGCTCCAGTGATCTAGTGATGATGATCCAGCTCCAGTATTGAAGACTTGTGCCTATATGTATTGATGACCTGTGTCAAGAGAATACCTTCCTAGTTAAGAGGGAGTGTTGATGTATTTGTAGCTTCAGAAGATATTCACTTGTATATTGTATGTATTACTTTTGTCATTTATTGTATCCCCAACAGAGATGTCTTATTCCTTCAATTGGAAGTGTCGTCATTTTTATTTGCAAGTGTTGCAAGTTATATTGTAAGTGTCGTAACTTATATTTGATGGGTTATTAAACCACTTTAGTGGGGTTGTCCCTATATGAGTTAAGTGGAAGGGTTATTAGACTCCCTTAGGGAGTCGACCCAGTTAGGGTAAAAGGCAAGTTAAGTTAAAGTATAAATAGACTGGTTGCACCACTCTATTTTCTCATTCACTCTCTCGTCCAACTCGCATAGTTGAGAGAGAGGAGTGCGCACAAGTGGAGGAGGAGTAGTTGGTGAAGACATCTATCTTTTGGGGTTTCATCTTTGTGATCTTTGTATTAGTGCTTATTCTATCTTTGAGGAAGTTGCATGGTTTTTCACCTTCTTGGTTTTCCTCGAGGAAACATTGTGTCTCTTGTGTCTATGATTTTTATGTTGTGCATGTTATTCTCTTATTAGGATCCTAGATAATATTTGAATGAAATTATCAAAATTCTAAAAACTTGAAGGAAATTTCCATGTTTTGAGGAATAACATTATTCTTTAACATAGACAGTGGTGGGGAGTTGGGGCTAAAACGTCTCTTTTCCTGACTATTGTTATAAGTATTTTGAAAGCACTAAAATCTATCAAAACAATTTGAATGAAGCACTATTCAAGCTTAAACCTGTGCAATGGCTCATCAATTGTACGCAGCATGCTATAATCAATCTGCTAAACAAATACATCTTTTGTTTGAGAATGTTTCAGATTTTGATCTTTTGAATTAGGTGCATTGCATTGTGAAGAGCATAGACCTGCAGAAATTAGATGTGCGTAGGGATCATTCTAAGAAATTAGATAAAATCCAAATTATTTGCAAACCTAAGAAATCATATACAAACAATAAGATAAACAAAAAACATCATATTCCTCAATACATATTACAATTAACTTAGGCATTAGTAACCATAGACAAAAAATGCATAGCACTCACCACTAAGGAAATTCGACTTTTCATTAGGACCCAATATATCTTTATCATTGCAAACTTGATTGATTCCAATAGCATTTCCATAGACACTACCTAGAGCATGTTTGTCCATATGGCTCATTCCTTGATTGGAGTTAGACTCGTTTCTTAATTCTTATTGAATGCAACTCCTTTGTACCGGAATAATGGTGTTCTAAATAGATCTTCTAGCTGAACTTGTTCTCGTCTCATTGCAGACTTTGGTTCTTTGTAAGAAATGTTCGGTGTTGTTTCATTTGATTTGCAAATTTGGATAGCACCTCTGAAATCAAGCATACTTATTAATTGTTCTTCAGACATCTACTGCATATGGTGCCTCAACATGTATGTCCTTGTTCTCAAAATTCTCTGTAACCTTGGACATACTTGCTGCAACAGCTAATATGGCAATATTCAGGTGTGATACTGCTGATAATGGAAAAGGCCCACTGTTCTTTGAAAGAGTGGAATTTATGGCTCTTTTCTAAAAGGAATCAGAATGATCACTACTGCCAAATCTAGAAGCTAATTCCATCGGACTAGGACCATTTCTGATATCTGCCTCAGTGGGTGACATAGTAGCTTTTTGTGTTTCATTCATTGGAGATTGCTTGTTTTGCATGGCTACTTCCAAGGGAAGGCACTGACCTGGAATGAATTCATGTAGTAGCCTATTGTCAAACCTTTGTTTTGTTTGAATTAAAGAAGATGATCTTTCATACATGTCATAGGCTACACTAGGCCCAACTATCATACCAAATTTTGATTGGCTTGGATTAGATCCATAGTCCATGCTTTGAATGTAACTCTTATTCGGGAGCCCTATGACTTGGTTTCTCAACTCCCCTAGTGTATCATGCTTCATCGCATGAGAATCAACATTGAAGTGTGTCAACTTGTTTAAAAGTTGCTCAGGATCCCCCATAACAATATTCATAGGCTGTAATGGTACCTCCCTTACAGGACCATCAGAATTCCCACCAGATGGAAGAAACATAGACATAACTGATCCTCTCATAGAATATTCCTTTAAATGATTATGCATCTCGATTCCATCACGCATTTGACCTTCCAACTCCATGCAGATGGTTCTCAAACTGCCTTTCTTTCCCTTTCTCCTTGTTGCCGTAAAATGCAAGAATATTGCATGGACCACCTTGCTAGGTTCCCTCTAGTACACTTGGATCATAAACTACACCAACAATTCTGACAGTCATGCCTGTGTTCAATCTACAAATTACATAAACTTCCTCACAAGATTCAACTTTCCATCACAAAATCAAAAGTGCCAACTATTTCAAGTTCTTTTTATTCACTGTAAACGCAATTTATACAAAAATAGATAGTTGATATCACTACAACCTAGGAAGACTCGAACACGATAAGCTCATTTTGCATTACCTCTCTGCAACATGCACTCAAGAAATATGGGTTTATGTCTTTCCATGGTAGCATTAGATACTTGGGGATCTAAGGACGGTTGCAATGGACCTCAAAGTGCACGTGTTTGCTGATAAGGTTGACCAAGTCTTAGCTCAAAACTCGATGACATAGTATCCTTCTCTGGTGGGATCAATTCCTGTATATTTTTCATGCTGCTTAGAGTAAAACCCTTCTGGAAGTTTTTTATTCTAGCTGGAACTTGATTAAGGAAAAAAGGTTGTCCACCATTATTTATAAAATCGATATATTCAGCACTTGAGGTGTTTAAAAAAGATACTATAAGTGTGGAATGTAGGAGTGTTTGGAAACATTTTCAAAAGAGAAAACATGATCTAGAATAACAAACAAACCATCTCCAAAACAGGGTTGAGAAATGGCATTCCCAAGAAATGTTTGCTATAGCATGACATGTATTCTTGAATCCCTAAGCTTAATATTTAGTTATTAAAATATTGGATGCACACCAAAATTTATTAGGTGCTTGTTGTCCATTGTTGATGCTGCATATTTAAGTATTATAGCAAAGTATAGACTGCAAATAGGTTTTAGAACTATTAAACTGCATTAGGAAAATCAAGAATATGTTATCACTTATGCACAAGAAAAATGAACCATGTGTTGGCCTAGTAGGTTGAATGACAATACGCCATTCATATAAAGTTATTTCTTCACCATATATGGTTAATATTGTGTCCAAGTCATTTCAAAATATTAATACAATTTCTTTAAGTGCGGGCTGTTAGATTTGTGGTTTAATGTTTTCACTTAAATTTGTTGCTACTAGATGTTCTAAGGCATAAATGTAGAAGCAAGACTACTTGAAGATTTAGAAATCCAAATGGATAACTGGACCCATGTGCAATATTTGGATAACAAGAAACTCCCTTTATTGCAACAATTACATGAGTATGTCGATTTCAGTAAAACTATTGAAAAAAGTCTGAATCAAGACGAGTTCTAAAATCCATCGAAAACTGCAAGAAGGCTTACCTAGGCCTCTTTGCAGTCAAGATTCAAAACAAATGTGGCCAGGATACCTTGTGAATGGTTTTCCATAGTGGAAATTCCACCATAAGAGGATGTCCCAGAAACAAAAAATCCCCTCTCCTTCCTTGCACTAGAGAGAGAAGAGAACTCTTTCCCTCGAGATCAAAAAGAGGAGAAAAGAGGCATAAATATGGCTTGGCCAATTCTAGAACATTGGGATCCAATTGATGAAACCCTAAAAAATGACCCTCCATGGCCAAGGAATTCGGATAATTCCCCCCCTCACACTTTGAAGCACGTGAGTTTTAAATTAGGTCGCTCTGCCAAAAAGAACAACTAGGCCCTGCAAAAATACCTAGAAGATTCAGACTGCCCTGTCATTTTTGCTTCTAAGGTTCTTAGAGAGCCTCTATCCAAATAGAAGCATCCCACAAGCATTGCCCAAGAAGGTAGTGAGAATGGAATCCTATTTTTGAGGACTCCAAAAGTAGTTAGACATTTTTTGTCCCTTTCTTATTGATTCTAAAGAGAGTCAACCCTAGCAAAACCAAGGTTATAATTTTGAATATTCCCAAAATAAGAGGTTTTACAGACCTTCCTTACTTTTCAAGGACAAGCTTTTAAAGTAGTCATACCATGAACATGTTTGGAATTTTTTTTTTTATAGTCTCAGCTCTCCACTTTTGCATGTGCCCTGCCACATAAAGTGTGTGTTTCCTCTTTGCTCTATAATGAAAGTGCTTCTCCCTCCCCTTTGAGGACATCAATTATAACAACTTACTTGGAAACATTATCACACCCAAAGTTTTGGGGTCCAATATTCAGTTAGTCAGGTGGAAAAATCACTAATATTCATGATAACCAACTCTATCAGGCCATCAGTAATAACTTATAAGACAATTCCCATTGCTCCTATTTGAAGGAAATTATGAATAGACAGTGCAAGGTATGATTTTACAAAAGAAAGAAGCATGGCACTAGTTGAGAACTGTATATGATAAATAGGATGGAAATAAAAATTTCCAAGTCCAATGAGATTACAACCACAAAATAAACTTGCGTGGGGCTGAGAACATAGTATATGAAATTGGCAAGTTCAAACTGTGAACAAGCAGAAATCTGATAAGCACTCTTATGAAATTGCAATGATACACAAAAATAATATGCCAAATAACTTAATAAGGGACCAAAATGATGCATGAATATATTCGAGCAAAAATGTATTGACAAGATTTCCATTCATATTCTCACCTCAAAGCGATCAAGGAAAAACCCAAGACAAAGTCTATGAGAAATTATTCCCTCCATTGGATATTTTTCTTGAGTTGGTTTGGGATTTCTTGGTGTAATATGACATTGCAATTTTGTAGCAAGCCTTGAATTTTCAATTCTAGAGGAAAAAAGACCACGTTTTGTGTCTACTGTCCACAACTAGGAATCCACTAATTCTGCAAGAACAAGGGACCCCAAGTGAGGTGTAGCTGAAACTAATCATGTCCATACAAACACCCATATTTCCATTGCTTCATATGTTGAAATATAAGCTGGACATAAACACGGTAAATGTAGTAGGTGTGAAAAGCTTTCCATCTTCATCTTTGAATCGGTGCCCTAAAATACCAACAAATGTGTTTTAGGCTATAATGTCAATACATCTTGATCAGTTGATGGATACGTTAGTGACAGGAGGCTGATCATGGGTTAAATTCACATCAGGAAGGATGGTTATATTTCTTTGCATGTCATCTACAACTTGCCTGTCATTTTGTTTCTACAGGATTCCAAGTGACATTATTAAGGTGTAAGATGTAGTCTAAGGTTGTAGTATTTAGGAAGCCAAGTGGCAGTACTGAGGTGTAAGATATAATCTAAGAGCTCAATCGATCAGATAAAGAACTCAAAAATCCCCTAAACACAGTATGATGATAAAGCTTTTCTAATCTCACACTTGTGACCAGTGCCAAAAGTCTGAGTGTGGGCATAGGTGTGTTTATTGCACATTCAAACTCTGCATTCCAAAGATGGCTTATAAGGTGCAACTTGCACTTAAGTCTCTGTGAATTCAACATTTCTTAGGGTGCAAATCCTTTATCTTGAGAATTTAGCAGGCTTCTCTCTGGGACTAACCTTGCTCAAATTTTGGTATGTTAAGTTCCTTTTGGATTTGTGGTTAGTTTACTTGTGAGGCCAATTTGTGTCATACTGGTGTGATGTAGCCTGTATTTACTATTATATCCAACCCTAGTGGAGTTTTCCTTTGTGGTTAGTTTACTTGTGAGATTGATGTGTGTCATACTGGTGTGCTGTATTTTATTATATCCAATCCCACTGGAGTAAGTTCCAAGTTAGTGAGTATTTTCAATATGCCACAATGATGTAAACTAACAAGGTCACTAGGGTTATAAAGTTATAAACCATTCTACCACCAGTATTGAGGGGAATGTGTACTACTTAGAATCTTCCTTCCATGTGAAAGTTGTTCTACATGGCAGGAGAAATATTGAAAAGTTCTATTCTGGTCTCTGGATGCTTTTTGACTATTTATGTTTACTTGAGTTATTGACAAGTTAGAAAAACGACATCCGACATTCATCTACAAGTGGTATCAGAAGCGTGTATAAATGGACAACAAAGCTATTTAAATTTGATGGTAGCAGTGATTTAATTTATTGGTGGGTGTGTTTATTGCACATTCAAGCTTGTTGCATTCCAAAGAGGACTTATAAGGTGCAAACATGTACCAAAATATTTGTGAATTCAGAAGCAGATCTTGTGGTCAAGTCCTTGGTTTGAGATATTAGCACTTCCACTTTCTGGTATTACCATATCTGAAGCATGAAGGTTCTGCAGATTACGTGTCGGTTGGGTTTGTGGTTAGTATACTTATGAGGCTTGTGGGTTTGTACTGGTGTGATGTATTATCTGCAAAACTAGAGTGTGATCCTATTGCGTGAATATTGTCGATATACAACCCTACTTGAGTATGGTATTTTTGTGTGAGTATTGTCAATATCCAACAATGTTGTATGCTACTCAATGTTATTAGGGTTATATACTATACCACTAGGATTTAGGGGAATGGGTACTAGTTAAAATATGTTAATGACAATAATTTTTTGTGATAGGAAAAATGTTGGTACCTACAATTCCTGTCTCTAGATGCTTGTTTATTACCATCAATATACCTTAGTGATTGATAAGTTACAGAAAAAGCATCCAAGAATCGATTTGACGGTGATAATTATTTACAAGTGGTATTAGAAGAGTATAAATTAACAATAATGTTGTAGCAATCCAATTTGTTGGTCTACGAGAAGCTTGTTCATATATTGGTTGAATCATTCGTCCAATTGTTTTTCTGCAGGTTGTTCATTTGCTTGGGTTCTTTATGTATGAGCTTCTAATATAATGTTCCAATTTGTGGTTTTTCTTTCA
This sequence comes from Larix kaempferi, assembly GCA_027924585.1. Taxonomy (NCBI): domain Eukaryota; kingdom Viridiplantae; phylum Streptophyta; class Pinopsida; order Pinales; family Pinaceae; genus Larix; species Larix kaempferi. Next base: position 18,200,672 of record BSBM01000994.1, on the reverse strand, counting down.
GGAATATTTATCATCAAATTGGGCAAGACTTGGGAAAAGATGCAGATTACAACAAGAATAATTGTTGCAACAGAGAACCCTCAGGATATAATTTTACAATCTGCAAGGCCATATGGTCAGCGAGTAGTTCTGAAATTTGCTCAATTTATTGGAGCTCATGCAATTGCTGGAAGGCACACTCCTGGAACATTTACAAATTAACTTCAGACATCATTTTTTGAGCCTTGTATTTTGATTCTTACTGACCCAAGGACTGATCATCAAGTAATGGGTTAAGTAATTGGTGATTTGAATGATTTAACCTTTAAGTCTATTACATGTTGCTTCATATTTTAAACTTTTTAAAGCTTCTATTCTCACAACCATCATTTTGCAACCTTGTAGCCTATAAGAGAAGTATCCATCGATAATATTACAACCATTTCCTTTTGTGACACTGGTTCTCCAATGAAACATGTTGACATCGGTATTCCTGTGAATAATAAGGGCAAGCACAACATTGGTTGTCTGTTTTGGATATTGTCAAGGATGGTCTTACAGATGCGGGGAACAATTTCCCCATTTCGTAAATGGGATGTCATGGTAAAATCAAGTCCACACTAATGAATATATTTCATTTATGGTTTACAGATCATTGTACAAGAACAATTTTATGACAACTTGGTGCCTAAATTCATTTTTATTCTGTTTTTGCAGGTATACTTGTTCTTTTACAGGGAGCCATAGGAATCTAAGGAAAGAGAAGAAGAGGAGGTTTCTTAAGCTGAATATGTTCCTACCTTTACCCTTGGAGTAGAGAAATGGCCTACAGAGGTTGTTGATGCTCAGTGGAAATCTGAGGCTCATGTATCTCTTGGTATTGTGCCTGTAGTCGCTGGTGTTGATTGGATGGCTTCTCCCAGTTATTTTGTTTTTGTTTTTCAATGTGATTGCTATAATTTTCCAAGCCTCTCAAATATTTGGGGGTTTTTAAATATTTAAAAGCTGGTAGTTTCTTTTCTTTTGAATTTTAAATTTTTAAACTTGAATCCTAAAAATTTGTCTTCTCTGCACTACACTTCTTCAGAAGCTGTTAGTTTTTTTTCCCTTTATTTTTACGTTTTAAATTTCCAACTTTAATTAAAGGATGAGATTTTGGACATATGAACTCTTCCCAGTGTCTCTCTTAATTATAATTGTGTTTAACAAGTCGATATTTTTTTGATCAATTCCCAATAAGGAGCACATCTTTGTCGGTGTCTTGTAGACCAGGTGTTGATATCTCTGCTCTTAATTCTTTTGGCCTCTTACAAAGACAATTCAGTGCCCAAATTGACAAAAACCAAGGCTATAATCTTCAGCTTGTCAAAGAGTGCTCTCTCCACATTTCATTTCTACTTCCAAAGGGATCACCATGGCCTATGTTCTATTTATAGGTCTAGTTCATGTGGCCATGTTTTAACATGCACAAGGCCTCCAATGACGACTTAACAAGAGACGTGGATTCCTTTCCATCCAATGCTTCCAAATCTATGCTAGTATGTCTCGTCCAAGAAGTATGCTTCCAATGGATTCTCTCTTTTGAATATAAGTTGTGATTTTTTTCCTTGGAAAAATATTAAGGATAGTCACATAAGAAACACAACAATGTGCTTCACCAACATTTTGAACCAAAAGAGCATAATATACATGCTTCTAGTTCTAACAGATCGCTAAAACATTCAGAAACAAATGAGTACAATTTTTTCACTTCCCACATATCCCCAGAACATTTAAGATCCCAAACAGTCTTTATTTCACTCGTCCAAAATCAGAATCATGAACCTTTATAGAACTGCAAACGCACATGATAAGATAGGGGAGAATACCTTCATAATATATCGAGTAGAATTGTTAGTCTTACAAGGAGATGGATGACTGAAATCTGGGGATGTCCTAGATATAACTTTGGATCTAATATTAATTTGCATAAGTATAATTTTAATTCACAATAGCTTATTGTTGCAAGCTTTCTGCTGGATTCTTCATTTTACATACTATTTAAAGATGATCAAATTTTACATTCTCAGCAAATTCTCCTTACCCAACCCATTTTTATTTGTCTATGTGCATACAACATGAATGTAACCAAATAAACAAGTCCTCAAGTTAAATCTAAGACATTCAATTGCCTTTCCATGCAAACTTTTTACATACAATACACAATTAGGAACAACCAAATCCGTAACATCATGAAATGTAAGATCTTAACCACCTGCTTCCTGAAAGAAACATGGGTTGGAGAAAAGTAGTGAAAATGGGAGGATTCTTGTTGAAAGGCAATGTTCCATAAAAATAAAATCTATTTTGCTTATTACAAGAGGCTAAGCTATGATAAAAAAGACAATATAAACACCAAACATGATTGACTTACCAATCATCACAGTTATGTTGTTTCCTCCAAGAGAATCCTGGAAATTTACAAAAATTAGCAGGAAGTTGAAAAATAATTTTAAAAATAAACATGAAATATACACTAATTTTAGGGTCAACATCTCCAAAGATTCCTGATGAGGAGAATCCCCCAATATTTTATAATTTCCATGAACAGGATCTACCTATATATTTATAATTTCCATGAACAGGATCTTCCTATATGAACATGAATAAAGAGTTGCACACCAATAGATTAATATATATGACAATGATGTGGCATAAGTCAGCTTAATATATATTTATTTTGCAAGGAAAACCTCATGGATCTCCCTAGTCCTTGCCCCCATCTCCTGGAATATCCATATGGAGAGAAACTCAACTACCAACCACAATAGCAGCTTGTAATCTAACATGACTCAATCTAACTCGAACCTTAGAACTTGAGACCTCACAGCAAAGTCTGCCTTGAAACAGTCCTTTCAAACTAATTGAGCTAACCCACCAGGTTAAGTCAACTTTATATATATCTATATATCTAGATATATATATATATATATATATATATATATATATATATATATATGTTCAGTTTAAAATTATAAAAATAAATTTATTTATATATATCTCTACAACTTCCCAAACATAATAGGATTAATAAAATTTCATATAGTTAATTAAACAAAACTGCTATTGCGTGTTCATACACGGATTTGAATTCAAGGCATCTGCAACTTTGGAGGACATTTGGATTTGGTAGACAGGAATCAGCAAGTTCATGGCTACCTTCTCAGAACATTTTATTGAATCATATTGCACTGTATGGAGAGGTCAAATACAACTACTAGTAAAAAACAACTAATTTAGATCCATCTTTACCCCAGTATAAGTACTGAATGAAGTTGATTTCATTAACAATTTTTTTATTTCTTGCATTTCCTTTCATTTTCATTGGATTAGTATAATCCTGTAATGCTTTTATGGTTATGGAGTTTAGCAATTTTGAAGTATACCCTGTGGATATAGTATATGATCAATGTTAATTATCTGTAAATGAGGGACTTAAATCCTACTTTCTTTAACAACATAGATCCTATGTGAAATTACTTATGTAGATTTTTGTGGTTAGACATATTTGGGGTCTCTTCATACAGTTCCAACAGTTAGAAGGAGCTCTAGGCTTATTACGGTAGATTTTTGTGCTTATCAATGTGTTTTGAAAAATAAATTGGATTTTAAGCATGGTTATCTTTGGATATTATTGTCTTTTCTTAGAATTACAAATGATGCACTCTGGGTGTTCATATTCTCCTCTCCCCAATTCTAAAAGAGTTCTAGCTCAATGGAAGAGCGCCTTCCTTACAAACAGGAGGTTGGGGGTTCAATTCCTCTGTGCCCTATTGATATTGCAATATTAGTATTTTTAATAAAATATATTTTATTATGATTTACTATGGCTATAGAGGCGGTTTCAAACCGTCTTTGTATGTTGCTACAAGGGGAGTTATAAACCGCCTTCATATATCACTACGAGGGGGGTTCTAAGCCACCTTCATATGTCACTACAAGGGGGGTTCAAAATTTCCCTTGTATGTTACAATGAGGGGGGTTTAGAACCACACTCTGTTGGCAAGTGGGTTTGGATGAGTTAGCTGTGCAGCATTGCAGATGTTGCGCAAGGTCAAAGATGTTGCACAAGGAGGAAAACTGCGCACAAGTTGGAAATTATATTATTTAATGTATTTTTGGGTCATTTTGGACCGTATTGTGAGGATTAAGGGTCATTTTGTTGTATATCCTGTTAGAAAGTAGTTAGGCGGTTACCTAAGTGGACCATGAATGTAAAAGGCACAAGCCTATAAATAGATGTAGAATTGCAAGTGTTAGAGGCACAAATGATGAGAGAATAATTGCGCATGTTTTGGTCTTGTGAATTTGGGTATGCGACAGAAGAACTATATTGATGTATCTATGTTTTGTTGTGAAGGTTAATATGATATGACGGAGTTTGAGCAGAATCACTGTGTCTTTTCCTGTTTTCCTGTTATGAATGTATCTATGAATGATGCGATGTTTCCTTGCTCTAAATGATGCTATATTGTTAGATCTATTTGTGCATTAAAGGTTTTGTTGATAATGAGATCTATGGAATGATAATGCAATTTTGTTTAATGCCTAAGATAAATAGTTAGATCTATTAAATAATGTTATGCTAAGTTGATAAGTTGATGCACATGGTCCTCCTTCATTCGGTGGAAACGTGGTTCTATCATCTCTCCCTGGAACATCTCGAGTGAGACTTCATCTGCTCTGCAGGTGTTGCTGGACAGGGTAAAACATGTCTAGGCTAGTTCTCAGGGAGATCGCGGTGGTTTGGGTGTCGATAGAGTGAGGAACCCCTGTCGATTGGGTTTGTGTCAACAAATGGTTCCATTGCCGAGACCCTAGCGCGAAGTGGAGGGAGGACATGTTGTGGCATTTGACAAAATCGAAAATTCAAGATTGGTTCGACCAAAAGTTGCGAGAGTTTGCTAAGAAATAGAATCAGAATCCTATGCTGACGACTTATTGGTGGCTGGCAAGGTACATACACGACGGTCCACACGAGTATTTTTTCGGTGAATTACCAATCATCTTGTATGAATCGTTGGCACAATTGACCTTTCGCAAGGTAAATTTCCAACGCGGTGAGCCAACATCCTGGACCCCAGAAATGATACAGGAGTTGTAGGAGGTAGACAATTGTGACATAGAGTGAAGCTCTGGAGATTGCGATGAAGTTAGAAGCTTCACCTATTGGTGAGAATGTAGTCTGCATGTCTCAGATCCAGATGGAGCCGACGAACCTGACAATTCAGCTGCAAGACCTCAAGAAGGGTAAAGAGCATCGCAAATAAGTTTGGTGTACTCGATGTCATGCAGAGGGACATACCAAGGATAACTGTCAAGATTTCCAAAACTACCTAGTATCAGGAGCATTGAACCCATTGAGTGGTGGAGGTATGCCATGGTGCTGCATTTGTCAAGTTTATGGGCATCGACATGAGGAGTGTCAATACATGCAGAAGATGGTCACAAAGCCAATCAATCTGTACTATACATTTTGCAAGTTTGTCGGGCATTAAGATAAGTATTGCCGCGCATATGTCCTACTCTAGGAAAGAATGTATGACTCATACTACGTAAAGGGAGACGACCATCATGCAGTACAACAACCGTAGTCGTAGCCACAGGTGGCCCATCTTCCACCTCAAACGCAGATGTAATTTGTACCGCAGCCGCAACAGTAGTTTGTGCCACAACTGTAGTATAATCAGATGCAGATAGCTCCTCTGCCACCACCGTATGTTCATCCAGCGCAGTATGTTCAGCTAGGGTAGTGTGTTCAGCTACAACCGAATCCCCTGCAGCAACAATTTAATCAACCGCAATATCAACAACAAGGAGGATTCCGAGGAGGACAAGGTGGAGGCTTTGGTCAAGGTGGAGGCTTTGGTCGAGGAGGAGGATGAGGTCACAGACCTGTGCAATGTTATAATTGCGGGGTATTGGGACACTATTAGAGGGATTTCCCGCAGTTGCCAGCATAATGTACATATTGTATCACTGTTGATCACACTATTGAGAACTATCCATAGTTGATTGCGAGATGGAAGGCATGAAATGTACTGCAATTACAGAACCACAACCAGTTGCAAAACCAGTTTCAGAATCAGAACCAATTACCGAATTAGAACCAGGTGCAGAAGCAGAATCAACGTCCAAATCAGAATCAAAATGCAAATTAGAATGTGAACCAACCTGCGAATCCACCGCCAAACTAGAATTAGGGACCAACTGTCGCGGCAATTTCAGCAGAACCAAGAACGCAAGATGTCAATGTTGTTGTTATCACTTGCGAAGGTGCGACAACAGGAGAAGATGGCTCACATCTGCTAATCTGGATGACTGGAAAGAAGAAGGTGCAGTTTGATATTGATGCTAAGAAAGACACATTCTTTGAAGCACATAATGCAATGGGAAGAAATCTTGGTAAGACAATTACTTATGACATGCCCGCTTCTTTTGACTCAACTTCGGAAGCAGGACCATCATGACAGTATGGTACTTTGTAGAGCTTCTTTGAAAGTTTCTTATCACTGGCAAGAGATACCGATGCTCTTGCCAAAATTGAGAGTCTGTTGCATTGAATGGCCAAGGGACGGAAAGCATCCGCAGTGAACTCGTTACAGAGGAAGAAGATAGGAAAAGAGATGCACATGAATATCCAGATTGGGGATTATGAGGTAGATTCAGTCATTCTGGATATAAGCTTAGATGTCAATATTCTAACAAGGTAGGCATGGCAAAAGATGGGGAGAAAAACACTGAGCAGGTCTCCTGTACAATTGCGACTGGCTGATCAGGCCAAGGTAATACCAATTGGGAGAGTTTCGCGCCTTGTTGTGGACATTGAGGGGATGAAAACATATGTTGATTTTGATGTTATTGAAGTTGTCGAGGGTGGAAGCTCCTATCCTGCGTTGTTGGCGATTGGATGGGCCAATGACAGTATGGCAGTAATTAATTTTAAGAAGTTGGTGATGACCTTTGAAAATAAAGACCTCAGAGTTATAGCTTCGTTGGATCTAGCTGAAGGGTGAAGGTATGTTGAACCAGTAAAGGATGAAGTTGTAAGAGGATGGGATCATGCATATAACATTTCTGAAGACTACATCCATCCAACTATCGACAATGAACTCGATTGGCACAGCTCTAGCTCTGCGTCTTCCGACTCTGATGATGCTTTAGAGAACTGGCAAAATCGCATGCATGAGGTGCCATTCAGAAAGTGTGGTAATTTGATCACACAATCGTTGTGTCATGTATATGAAGGAATTCCTGGGCTATCTGAATTTCTATTGGCATTTGAAGATAAGGTGTCAGAACCACAGCGGTTGTTAGCACTAGAGGAGGTGTTGAAGGCTGCTCCAGCACGTTGGTGGGCGACCCATAAGAAATCGATTACTAGATGCTTGCGGTGTCGAAGATTGATGATGATTCGCTTTGGCAACACAGAAGTCTACCACACTGGAAAATATGATGGGAGGAATGACCCTGGAGGTTATCTGATTGAATGTCAAACTTTGTGGGCCTTGCGACCAAAGGATGAATGGGTCCATGCCTTTTTCCACACTTTGGATGACGTGTCATGATCTTAGTATGCCTCAGCTGAGTTGCACAGGGATATTACCACTTGGTTGGAGTTGACGGTTTGCTTCACTAATACCTTCAATTTAGCGGATTCCAATCCAGATGTCCACAATGCCTTGCAGCTCATCCGCGATGTTGTTTGAAGGTGGTTCCAGTTGCATACCCCATGGATCCGCATGCACATTGTCAGATGCAGTCGATGATGGAATGCTATAATATTACTGGAGGGCTAGAGGATGGTGATGACCCACGGAATGTCAATATTCCAGATACGAAAGGGAGTCAGGATGTCACAACACTTGATGTACCGATAGATTCAATAAATCAGTCATTGAAGCTTAGGAAGGTCAATATTGGGAAGCAGGAGAACCCAAAGTTTGAGAATGTTGGGGACTATTGGGATGAAGAAATGACGGCAAAGGTCACAGACCTGTTGCATGAGTTCCAAGATTTGTTGCCTATGAAGTTTTTCGAGATGAAGGGAATCTTGGGAGATTTAGGAGAGATGAAGATTTCGTTGAAGCCAGATGCGAAACCGGTAAGACAGCGGCCGTATCGACTAAATGTGTGACACAAGGAATGGGTCAAGGCTGAACTTGATAGAATGTTGGATGCTGGAATAATTGAGCCGGTCGAAGAATCAAAATGGATCAATCCTATGGTAGTTCAAGATAAGAAGACAGGTGAGGTGCGAATTTGTGTCGACCTGAGGAATTTGAATGATACATGTATGCATGATCCATTTCCGATGTCATTCACTGATGAGGTACTAGAAGGAGTGGGCGGTCAATAAATGTATTTCTTCATGGATGGCTTTTCTGGATATCACCAAATTCAGATTTCCAAAGAGGATTGCCACAAAACAACATTTGTGACTGAATGGGGTTGTTTCCAGTATACCGTGATGCCATTTGGGCTAAAGAATGCACCTACGATATTCTCCCAGGTTGTTGTTGTTGCATTCAGAGATTTTATTTAGACATTTTTGCAAGTCTATATGGATGACTGGACAGTTTATGGATTGATCAGCGACCATCTGGAAAACCTACGGCTGATGCTAGAGCGATGTAGACAGCATCAGATCGCACTAAACTTGAAGAAATGTATTTTATGTGCACCTTTTGGAATGTTTTTGGGTCACATTGTTTGCAAGCAAGGATTGTTGGTTGACCCAACAAATATTGCGCTGATTTTGAGCTTGCCACCACCTACAACTATAAAGTAGTTGAGACAGACGTTGGGGCACACGGGGTACTACCACAAGTTTATCTACGGTTATGCCATGATCACGGCTCCTATGGAGAGGTTGCAGAAGAAGGATGTGATATTCTTATGGAGTCCAGAATGTCAAATAAGTTTTGAGATGCTGAAGGCTAAGATGGCTTCTGCGCTGATACTAGTATTTCCTAACTAGAGCAAGAAATTCCATGTCCATGTGGATGCATCATCGATCTTCCTAGGAGTAGTGCTCGCACAACTAGGAGAAGGAGATCTGGACCACCCGATTTCTTTTTCAAGTAGGAAGCTATCATCTACAGAGTAGAATTATACCACTACGAAGCGAGAAGGCCTGGAAATGGTATATGCGCTACAGAATTTTAGGAATTACTTATTGGGCATTCACTTCAAGATGTTCGCGGAAGATTCCACTTTGAAATATCTAGTCAATAAGCCTATGTTCGAGGGGAAGATATCTCCCTATCTACTTCTCTTTCAGGAGTTTGATTTTGAGGTAATTGTGAAGCCAGGTCACTTGATTACGGGGCCAGATAATTTATCGTGAATTGAGATAGGTGAGGAACCGACAAACATTGAATATGGGTTTCCAGATGGACAACTATTCAGAGTCAAGGTGTCTAATGACTACTATGAAGAAATAATTCAGTTCTTGGCGACAGGAACCACACCATAGGAGTTTACCACAATTCAGAAGAAGCAGTTGGTGGTTAAGACTGCAGATTTCCAGTTGATCGTCGGACAACTTTATAAACTAGGACCAGATGAGATCTTGAGGCAATGTGTCCTACCTCATGAACAAGGGAAGATATTGGTAGAGGCACATGTGGGAGTGGCTAGTGGACACTATGGCGGTCGTGCTACTTCCAGGAAGGTGCTTCGTGCAGGGCTTTGGTGGCCCACTCTTCATAATGATGCGACGGATTATGCACAAATTTGCGATGTCTGTCAAAGAACCAGAAAACCATCAAGGAGAGATGAGATGCCGCTCATACCTCAAGTAACATTGCATCCATTTGATAAATGGGTTGTGGATTTTGTGGGGCCAATCAACCCACCTGGAAAGTGAACTGGTGCACGATACATAATTACAGCAAAAGATTATTTAACGAGGTGGGCGGAGGCTGCACCTGTTGTAGATTGCACCGCTGTGATAACAACGTGATTCTTGTTTAACAATATTGTCACTCGGTTTGGATTCCCGAAGATATTGATGAGTGATCAGGGGAGTTACTTCATCAATCGCACTGTTAAAGCATTGACAAAAGAGCTCCAGATATAGCATAAGAAGAGTACCCCATACCATCCGCAAGCAAATGGAACAGTGGAAGCATTCAACAAAGTGCTGGAGCATGTGCTTACAAAGGTGTGTAATGCAAACTGTGATGACTAGGATTTGAAGATTCCAATAGTATTGTGGGCATATCGCACCACTTGTAAAAGATTGATAGGGAAAACACCATTCAAACTCGTGTATGGGAAAGAGGCAGTTATGCCTATGGATTACATTGTTCCAAGTCTATGCATAGCAGCATCAACAGGCATGAATGATGAAGCATCCTTAGAAGAAATACTGGAGCAGCTGGTATAGCTTGAGGAAGACCAATTTATTGCAGTTTTTCACCAACGCATGGAGAAGGATTGGCAAAAAGCTTGGCACGATCGACATATAAAAAACAAAACAATTTTAGTAAGCTATAGATACATTGGATAGGCCTATATCACATTAGTTTCCTTACTTTAGGAGTTGCAGTACAGCTGCAACAGTTAGATGGAGTGATGTTTCCAAAGCTAGTGAATGGTAGCTGACTGAAGCCCTATAGGACGGGCTCAGTGCTGCGCGATGTGTAAGGCACTGCACAGAGTTAAAAAAAAAATGATGATAGGCTGTTGGATAGCCAGTTGGCACACTCAGAGGGAATGGATGCGCAAGTAGGAGAGGTTGTATTGCAGTTAGGGAGCCATGCTACGACAAATGTTGGGCCGTGACACAGTCCAATGAGCAATAAATGCAGATAGTTAAATGCAGTTAGATGACGACACTCATTGAAGCAACGCGTATTTATTGCAGATCCGACCATTGGATTGAAAAGATCGACGGTGGATTCAGATAGTTAATGCATGATTTGGTCGTGATGATTGGGTTGATTTGGCCATGAAGATCGATGGATTGAATTGGCGCTATAAGAAGGGGTCAAGTGCAGTCAGAAATCACAGTTGTGCAAGGAGTGAGTTGGGATGAGTAGTTGAGCGTTGAATTGTTCCAGGCTTGCTCAAGTTGCAAAGCAGAGTTGCAGTAATATTGAGTGAGTTGTCAAGTGTAGGAAGTTTGAGCACTCATTGAGCATTCCGAGGTGCTGGTGCGGCATGCCAAGTGAACAGGTCACGGTTGATATTTTGAACGAACGGGACTCACCATTCGTCCTAGTGTCGATCGAGGAGGAATTTGATAGTATGTCAGTCGGGTCATCATCAATAGTCAGAAAGAGGAGGGGAAGGCAGCGGTCTAGCACTCCGGTGCAGAACAAGCGACAGACAAGATCATATGTACAACTGTCGAAGGATGTACATGTGTAGGCGGGTCCATCGAGCTCAGGGGTAGTTGAACCAGCTCATGAAGGGGTATCTACTATGGATATTCTTGGATATGTACCTCCCTGTCGGCCTGATGTTCTTCCCAGGAAGCCTACTAAGAACCAGCGATATCAGGTAAGGATGCAGGCAATACCGCCGAGAATGGTTTGTAGCATAGACATTGCGCCTGCACTGATGCGGATGAAGTATGATGACCATGATCTACTTTCCTTAAGGGACATTACGATGGAACCATATGAATTGAGGGTCGCAGCTGAAGGCAAACCGCTACCTCTTATTTCGAAGGATTGGGGTGCGCAGATTGCATCAGGCCAGACTGTTGGGATTGATCAACATGCCGCATTTTGGGCAGTTGACTGAGGCAAATGCCTACGTAAAGCATCTTTTGGCCAGTTTCCATGGTGGTATTTTATGGCTGGACAGACTGGTCGCAGTCACGGTTGACCTTATCTCAAAGATCATGGGGTTGCCTAAGGATGGGCCAGACCCCTCGTAGTATTTCCAGGGGAAAGAGAATGATAAGAAGCTTGCAGTGAAGGTGCAAGTACACTATGCTTTACAGTGTGATAGACGAGCATAACGCATTGATAGCATCAATGATCAGGCAGTGCACATCGGGGCCAGGATTTTGGCTAATAAACTAGTCAGGAATAACTGACCCAGCCAAGGGAACTCAGCGGTCATTGCATGCACCGAAATGTGTGCGCAAGGGGTCCAAATGAACTAGTCACTCTTCTTACTGAACTAGTTGACAGAGGATGCGGTGGTAGTCTAGGCGGGGAAGCCGTTGTTTGCATATAGTTGGTTGTTGATTTTGATCGCGCTTGTGGCTTGGATGGAGCTAGATGGTTATCAACGTATGGAAGTTCCGGTAGTAGCATCTTGTAAGGGCACACACTACCAGAACCTCTAGTGGGTAAAATAAATTGAGCAAATTAAAGACTGCGCAACACAGTTCTGGAAATTTTGGAAGGAGCTAAAGAGGGTAGCTGCGCAAGTTCCACGATTATCTGAGGCAGTCGTAGCGATACATCAATGGATTTCCCAGTTTGTGATTGGCCCACACGCCATTCATGTCCAAGCACATTGAGACCCAAAGAAATCATGGTTGCCAACACCATACAAGTTGTCTGATGAAGAGCTGGATGCCATTGTTGATGATTGTCCCATCAAATGAAGAGAACTAGTCAATATGGAGGAAGAAGAGAGGGGTCCCCCAGCTGATGCACCAGTTGATCCATTACAAGTGATGGACCCTCTTTTAGACCAAGAATTATCGTGAACACCCATGGATTAGGAAGCAGAGCGCCAGTTTGAGGAGGCCAGAACGAAGTAGCGCTCTGAGTAGGATATGACAAGTGGCGCAGCAATAGAGATGGAAGTACAGCTGAACTAGCTTATTGAGGTTGTCGCAAACGCCACATTTGTGGCAGCTGATGAAATGAAGAAGTAGGTAGCAGAAGGTTTCGGCAAGGTAAACACTTGACTGGATTCTTTAATTTAGTTTGTTTTGAAGAAAGCACCAGAGGTGTCGACTGTGTAGGACTTTGGCTCAATCAGCACTGGGACACAGGTTTGGAATGTGTAAATTCCATCGACTGCAATTGAGACCAACGATGAGACTCTTAATACTTCCCTGCAGCAGTCACAAAATGTGTATATCAGTATCAATGGGCTGTCCATGTAGACACTGGTGAGTTTGTTGAGTGTCACCAATCAGGAGTTGACAGATAGGGAGCTAAGTATCAGCGGTTAGTTCTTGCGATCACAGGAGACAGCGGCAGTGGCCCAAAAAGAGGTATAAGAATTAAAGGGGAAAGTGGTAGTCGTGCATGAAGTTGTAGAAGAGTTGGAGAATAAGCTAGATCAGCTAGTTGCGGAGAATGCTAGTGCAATTGAGGAGCTAAAAAAGGAGAAGGACCACTTGACGGTGGAAAATGCCAACTTCTGGGACAGCAACATGTAGTTGGAAGAGGCATTTTTTGAAGCCTATCAATATGTATTGCAACCCACTGCGCAGTTGGATCCGGTCAAGCGAGCACAACGACTTGGGGCTATCATTTCCTAGTTGCAGCGTGACAATGTTGAATTGACAGCTTTGGTACAACTAGGCACACTACAGGAGAAAGTAGTAGAAAGGAAAAGCGCCATGGAGGAGTTGGAAACCCATCTAGGAGATTTGGAGCAAGAAGCGACAAAAGTCACTGAAGAGACTATGTAATTTTGGGGTAGCGTTGTCTAGGATGAGCAATTGGAGCAACTGACCAAGCTAGCGCAGGAGGCAGAAGGACAGCAAGAAACAATGAAGGCTTCGTTGAGAGTACTACCACTGGCAGTTCAGGTACCAAGTCTGCGGAGTTGAAGGAGTTACAACAACGAGTTGCGAAGGCACAAGAGCATCAGTGGAAGCACACTACGCAGTTGGATGAGTTCCAGGATATTGGCGTGCAGTTTTCAGTCAAGGCATTTTCTACTGTAGGCTGTGTAGGACAGTAAGAAGGCCGTCACTGATAAGCTGACTGAGCACCCATTAGCACAGAACTTGACAAAGATTCAGGAGATTGCTGTGACGACCAAGGAGCAAGTCAAGGAGATCAGTCAGCAGTATGAAGACTTCACGCTAAATATCAACGAGTACACCATGTCCAGTTGACGTGGCTCGAGGGTGAGCCACAAGATTTTGTTGGGGGCCTGCTGGCAGGTGGGTTTTGATGAGTCAACTACGCAGCATCGCGGATGCTATGCAAGGTCAAAGATGCCGCACAAGGAGGAAAACCGCGCACAAGTAGGAAATTATATTATTTTATGTATTTTTGGGTCATTTGGGACCGCATTGTGCAGATTAAGGGTCATTTTGTTGTATATATTGTTAGAAAGTAGTTAGGGAGTTGCCTAAGTGGACCATGAATGTAAAAGGCACAAGCCTATAAATAGATGTAGAATTGCAAGTGTTAGAGGCACCAATGATGAGAGAAGAATTGTGCATGTTTTGGTCTTGTCAATTTGGGTATGCGACAGAAGAACTATATTGATGTATCTGTGTTTTGTTGCAAAGATTAATATGATATGACATATTTTCAGTAGAATCATTGTGTCTTTTCCTATTTTCTATTATGAATGTATCTGCGATGTGAATTTGTGAATGATGTGATGTTTCCTTGCTCTAAATGATGCTATATTGTTAGATCTATTTGTGCATTAATGGTTTTGTTGATAATGAGATATGTGGAATGATAATGCAATTCTATTTAATGCCTATGCTGAATAGTTAGATCTATTGAATAATGTTGCGCTAGGTTGATAAGTTGATGCACATGGTCCTCCATTCGGCGGAAATGTAGTTCTATCAGCTCTCCCTTGAACATCTCGGGTGAGACTTCATCTACTCCGCAGGTGTTGCTGGATAGGGTAAAACCTATCTGGGCCGGTGTTCAGGGAGATTGTGGTGGTTTGGATGTTGACAGAGTGAGGAACCCCTGTCGACTGGGTTTGTGTCAACACCCTTGTAGGTACCTACGAGGGGGGTTTGTAACTGCCCCAAAGGTTTTTAATAAGTAATTTTAGGGGGGGTTTTGAACTGCCCCCATAGGCATCTATGAGGGGGGTTCCAAACCACCCATATAGGCCTCTATGAGAGGGGTTTCAAACTGCCTCGATAAGCCTCTATGAGGGGGGTTCAAAACCGCCCCTATAAGCCTCTACGAGGGGGGTTCAAAATTGCCGCTATAAGCCTCTACGAGGGGGGTTCTAAATTTCCCCTATAGGCCTCTACAAGAGGGGTTCCAATCCACCCCTATAGGACTATACGAGGGGGGTTCACAACTGCCCCTATAGGACTCTACGAGGGGGGTTTGAAACCGCCCCTATAGTCCTCTACTAGGGTGGTTCCAAACCGCTCCTGTAGGTTTGTATGAGGGGGATAATGAGGTGGGTTCACAACTACCCTCGTCGGTCTCTATGAAGGGGGTTCAAAACCACCCCCGTAGGTCTCTATGAAAGGGTCTACGAGGGGGGTTTAAAACAGCCTCCGTAGAACTCTATGAGGGAGGTCACAAACCGCCCCCAAAAGTCACTTTTGGGGGCGGTTCCAATCTCGTCAAAAACCACCCTTAAAGGGAAAAAATTTTAACATCGGTGCCTTTAGGGGCGGTTTTTCCAAAACTGCCCCCAAAGCCAACCCCCCCCCCCCCCTTGTAGGTCACTTTTTGGGGCCGAAGACAACCCCCCCTAAAGGCCAAAAATGTCATAGTGCCAAGTTCCACCTTACAGGAAAACTTGTTTTCCTTCATATCTGCAATAACGCTCATATGGGCCAGTCATGTGCTTGGATATGCTATTATATACCAGCCATGTCTCGTCACTAGTGGTAGTGGATCTAGAAAGGGCTGAGACAAGATAGTACTCCTTCCTCATCTCTTGATCATCAAATTAATTATTTCTTCTAGATTCATCTTATGTAGCAGTAGAAGCATGAAACCTACCCTTGAACTTTCCTCTTTGCTTTGCACGACATTCTCTTCCATAATGACCCTTCTTATTGCAATTGAAATATTTAACTTTAGACTTATCAAATTTCTTGAAATAATTCTAATTTTGATGATAGAATTTCTTGTGAGATTTATTACCTCTTTTCTTCTGTACTGCAAGAGTGAGATTTTCTTCTTTGGAGATAGTGTACTTTCTCTGGATTCTCCCTTCTTCTTGTAGGAAATCACGTTGCATTCTCTCAAATTTAGATTGCACTTCTCAACCATTTACTGTAGCCAAGAATGTCTCCCATGAATATGGAATACCATCGACAATGGTCTATATGATATCATCATCATCAACCATCACACCAATGCTCATGATTTGATCTCTTACTTGAGAGATATTAGTGAAGAAGGAAGCTACAACTTCTTCCTTTTCCATATTTAGATTTCAAAGCTTGTTGTTCAATGCTGTCTTTTGACTGGGCACCTTCTTCTCATAAATATTTTTCAAAGTCTCGAAGCATTTCTTTGCATTCTTCAATGTAGTAATCATGGGAATCAACTTGTCTTTCATGGAATCATAAATGATTCTCTTTTCTTTGGCTTGATTATTCTTGAAGGTAATGCGTCCGGCATTTGAAGTAGGCTCTTCAATAACACTAGATACATATCCATCTAAATCATGCCCTTCCAAGATATTCAAGATCTTGGCCTTCCAAGTATTGAAGTTTGAAGTTCCTTCAAGACGGTATTCCGGTCTCACTGAGATTGAGACCATTTTTCTTCAAGTATTGTGCACACTCAGGATCTATGTAGACTCAAGCTTTATTGTTGAACTTATCTCATTCACGCCCTGAGATCCGATACCATGTTAATATTTTATTTTTAATTTGGAGCTGCAATAATACTTCAAATCAAATAACAAGCATACACATAAGAAATCACATTTGACACATGAATTTACCCTGCGGAAACCCTCTATGACTTGAGGGAGAAAACCCTTGCAAAACCTTCCTTAGTATATTGATAGATATAAGATTATTTCTTTTACATAAAGCACCCTTGGTGCAATTACAGAGCAAGAGAAAGATAAATAAGAGAGAGTCATAATAATATCCTACACAAAGAGAAGCACCTTGGATTCAAGGGAGAAGAAAATTCGCTTCACATTCAATTCATCAATCATGCATGACATATTTATATATTCTTCATATGCATCGGCTTCTATTTTTATCTTATGACTTCAGGATGAACTCACCCTCCCGATGGATGAATCAATCTTGCATGAAGAAGTGTGCCCCACTTCTCATGCAATGCATTAACTCACTTAACTGTCTCTTAGGATGAACTCACTCCTTAACTGAAATCTTGCCCACTTAGTTAGGTGGATAATCTATGTGTCGCTATGCAAGTGTCATCTTTTAGTTTAACATAAGTTTCGTCATGAAATAACACTTAGTTAACTAGATATTGTTTTTTATCACTTAGTTAACTCTCTTAACTAATTCTTTCTTGGTAACATCACTGTAGCGATCCATTCGATTTCTCCTTTGATTTACAGAAGTCTTCACTGAAATTTAATAATTCGAATTCTCTCTTAATTAATTCTTTATATGCAATTTGAATTATCCCATATCTTATCACATCTTATCTTTATCTCTTGTCTTATCTGCATGATCCACATGTGCCAGCTTAATTGTCATATCAAATATACTAAGGAGATTTTCCCAATGACGTGATCATATTTTTCTACTATCGCTCCAAGTGGTTATATGCTAAAGTAATTCACTCTACAGGTGGCCAATATCTATAGGAGACTTAATATCTCAACCATGGTTAGTAGTACATAACACACCATACATGCTACAACATGCAAAGCATCACCTCAACACATGAGGATCTGTATTGACACATAAGACCTTAGCCTTTACTAGCAAGAATATACAACATCATCACTTTGACATACAAAGCACTTGCCTCAACACATGAAGCTTAACCATTCTTGAGTCCAACTCAATATTCTTCTCCAAGTTTCTTGAGTCCAACTCATGCTCCTATAAGACACTACCTCAACACATGAGGCTTAATTTTGACACACAAGATTGACCTGAAGAATGAATCAAGATGTTGTAACCTTAACAACACACACCCCCCACTCCCCACACTTAACTCCCCTCCCTTGTAATGTACCTGACATCCTCAATCGTCCATGGATACCACGGGGCACTTGATTTCCATGTCTGAATTTAACATTCATATGCAATTTCATTTTTGTTCAATTTAATTGATTACAACAGCAGAGAATAAAATGAAATGGTATCCTAAATTAATTCATGCATGAATTATAATATTCAAGCAACACAAACATTCACACACATGTCATCCAAGAAAATTATATACATTCAAACATTTATAAACAGTAAATTAAATAGCATTAAAACACATAATTGAACCATGGCATTCATAGTCATATAGATGCTTATCTTTCAAATCAAGTTTCTCCAACTAGCTGCATGTGCAGGAAATTCCTCCCAACCATAGGCTATGGCAAGCTAAGTCTCACTTTGATAGGCCTCCCCCAAGTTGGGGCTATCAATCCACAAGGGAAAATATTTCTCAAACAAAGATTTAAAATAAAATCACGTCATCGTTTAGAAATGCATGCAAATGTAACCCGACAAAGAAAACGGGTGCCATTGGTAGCACCTATTTTCTAGTAGTAGGTTTATTTTGACATTTTTGTTGGAAAGGCATCGGTTGTTAAGGTGATGCCATCAAACAAGTTGTAATTTTATCCTCGGAAAGAAAAACAAATGATTCCCTTTTCGATTTAGGGGTCGACTTTACAGTTTTTATTGCATTGCACAGCTCGGGGTTACCAACAAGTTATGATTTTAGCCCTGAAAAAAAGTGGTACTACCAATAGAATCACCTTTTGATTCAGGGTTGTTTTTTGGTTTTTTTATGCAAAAATATGAGTTTTATGGCTAGAGTTCTTGTTTTGAGCATAAATTTCTCGTCAAGTTGTATAACTTGTTGTTTCCCAATCTTTCTAGAATTACATTATCCTACACAAAACCATCATTGTTGCTGACTCTAACCCCATGAAACACATTTTGTCACGTCAAATTATTATCGGCAAGTACTTGAAGTGTATCATCATCCTCCAAGAGTTTGATTTAGAGTTAGTTACAACCAATTCTAAGAAATATTTGGTTTTTTCGAATTGATGTTTCATCTTCCATGTGTAGATGAATATCTAGTGGCCCATGATCATCTTCCTGATGAATCATTGTTCATCATCAACTTGTCTAATCCATGGTATGGGGACATCCTCGTATATCTACAGACACGACATTTTTGTTCTTAGCTTTCCCACGATGGACATAGATGCATATGTCATCATGCCAATATGTACATTATTATTGGTCACACTTTGTATTGCTGAGGGGTCAATCTAGTTTTATATTGATGTCTTACCCATGATGAAGTTGAGCAAGTTTTAAATGATTTCCATGTGGGGGCATGTGGCGTTCATCTTTCTAGGATGGCTACTACCCATAAAATTTTGTGTGTTGGATATTTTTGGCCTACGATCTTCAAATATTGCCTGAATATTGTCCAAAAATGTCACCATTATCAATTTTTTACTCAAAAAATGCATGCTCACCTTGCTCCCCTATATCCATTTGTTGTCGTCAACCCCTTCACTAAGTGGGGTATTAATTTTATAACATGTAAGAATACCTCAGCTAATAGTCATGGATACATTTTTGTGCTCATTGACTATTTCACTAAATGGGATGAGGTAATTCCAACTTTTTCAATTACGGTAAAATTGTCGCATTGTTTATATTCAATCACATCATTGCAAGGTTCAGTGTGCCACACACTATTGTTACTAACCATAGGTATCACTTTTTCAATAAAATGATGACTGAATTAGGTTCTCTCTTGGTTTTTTGTCAAGATAAATCAAGCCCCTACTATCCTTAAGTGAATTGTCAAGTTGAGGTCATTAATTGTATTATGAACACCATGATCCAATGAATGGTGGGAGAACACAAGTCCAAATGGCATCTTATGCTCTTTTGATCATTATGGGAATACCGTACCTCTGCTAAAATTAGAACTAGATTTACTCCATTTCAATTCGTTTATAGTCTAGAAGCAGTCCTTCCTATTGAATGTGAAATTCCTTCTTTGAAGCTAGTTGTCGAACTCTTTCCCAATACATATACGAAAGAAGAAAGGATCTTGTATTTACAGCATCTCGAATAAAAATGTTGTGATTCTACAAGGACCGATTGTGAAACCCATAAGAAGCAGATCAACGCTCAATATGACAAGGGAATCTGACCTCACATCTTTCCTAAAGTTGACTTGGTGTTTATCTATGATTAGGACCATGATAAATTAGGGGAAGGAAAATTCAAACCCATGTGGCATAGTCCCTATGTAGTTACATGTACGCTTAAAATGTGTGCATATGATTTGGTTGATTACGAAGGAAACTCTTTAGCATAGCCCCGTAGTGGGATCTATCTTAAAAAGTACTATGCATAGGCTATCAATCCCACCAAGTGCTTTGTACATTATGTATTATATTTTTGGTGTGGTGTGTTTTCTTCATTTGAGTGTATCGTCTATCTTGGTTCTAGCGCTTATCATGATTTATGCTTGATTTGTGTATAGTCCTACAACCAATAATGTTGCGGAGTATAGTGCATTCATTGAACTCTTATCCCATGCTTCCACTTTTTTGGTTCGCATCTTAGTGGTCAGGTTGGATTCACATTTAGTAATCTCATAGATGAACAATCACTACTCTATCTACAATCCTATATTTTTCAAAAATATTTATGGTTGTGTCTTTTGGATAGATCATTTGATTCAATTGAATATCCACATATCCCAAGAGAGTCTAATACATTAATTGATTCATTGGATAATTATGTATTTGGATTCAAATTTGTCTCATTAAGTATTCATTATTAAATCATACGTATACATAATCACATGGGTCACATTCATCACATTTGAATCCATAATCCTTTAACCAGAATAGACATCACACACACACACACACACACACACACATATATATATATATATGTATATATATGTATACATATATATATATATATGTATATATATATATATATATATATATATATATATATATGTATACATATATATACATATATATACCTATATATACATATATATATATATATATATATATATATAATAGTTATTTACATGAATAAAACGGATGCAAGTATACAAAATGGACTTCATGATCCTATGCATGACACTATAATAGCCGCATACATATTACTCAATACAAAAACTAGTCAAAACTATATCCTAGTCATCACACAGAGTGTGATGCTCACGATAGCAAACTATCGCTCACTCCATGTGAAGGAGCAAAGCTCCAAACAACCCGAATCTAATAGTATGATGGTTTAGGTGCTCAGGAATGGCATCGATCCACATAGCAGGAATTCCCATGGTTTGTCCCTCCAAGTTCCTATGCACCACCCTTAGTCAATGCTCATTGTCTCGATTGTCTTCTACCACACTTATATCATGTCCCCCATGATGATGATAAGGTGGCATACTGGTCAGCCTCAATGGTCCCCACATCTATGTAATGGCATTAAAAGGATATGAGTTATACTACATCTCCTAAAAACATAAAAATATGCATACAAAACCAAGAACATTTAAAAAATTCTATAAAAAAAAAAACCAACATGATTGGTTTGTTATGCTTACCTATGCCTTCCCACATCTCACCCTCAAGTAGAACCATGTATTCATCATCCCAGAAATCCATTCTTGTGTAAGGATAGTGATCTATTACCAATTTACCATAATCTATTGGTCCTACCACTGGAAGAATCCAAGATCAAATGCAAAAACTTGGGGACCTCCTCTTAACCATGACATCAAATATGTACACATATTCATTCATGGCTCAGTAGGAGTAAGAGGGAGAATCTCGTACTAAGGACTCATCATGGGGATCCTCTCTAGGAATAATGACACCAAGAGCGATCCATATCCAAACTAATTTCGCTTTCTTGTCTTGCAGTTGCTTGTTTGATTTCCATATTGACTAGTAGTATGTCACACTAAATGAACACTATATGATTGGTAAACTCTATCGCATATCGCATCTAGTACATTGATGCCAGATGTGATCACGTAGTACCTTCCAACTTAGTTATGGTAAACAACGCATTTCTCAGTGGGAGACTCATGACTTCCTTGATGGAGATTTTACCATTGATATTTCTTGTACCCTGACAACAATATCTCATGATGAACTCATCAGTGCCTCTCCTCCCCCTTCTGGCCCTGCTAGGCATACAGGGTCTCCTCATCTTGACAACCCAGTCAAGAATTATAAGTCCACTACTATTGAGAGGATTTTCTCTCCCACTATGAAATATTTCCCCTCTAGATCCCACATGGATACTAGCTTCTCAAGCAAAGGAACTTGTGCCTTCATACTTATGATCATGAAAATTTTCAAGAGACCACAATTTCACATTGTTTAAATAGTCTTATCATCTCTTAATGCAAAAACCTCATTAGTTTCATGTTCCCTTTCCTTCCACTCAAGCATGATGACACTTGATACCTGCATGAGAAATACATTTCATCAGTTTTCATCCAAATATTTACCCACAAATGGAAGAGATATAAGTTTAAAACTTCATCTTTGTTCCCATCTCTCCCTCCCATTGCAAACTAGGGTGAATTTCTGTCTATCATCGATCCAGTAAGCCTTCAAGATAGTGATGGGAACCTTACAATCACTCTGGTTTGTCCCAAGAGGTGCAATGGCATATTTCCAATTTGAAAAATTGTTAAGATCTCCTCCAATTCATACTCAACCAAAACAAAAATACAATGAATGGAAAGGTGAGGTCCTAATATATTACTTTGAACTGATAGTTTGTGAAATGATTCCCTAAATCTCTAGCAATGTCCACCAGAAGTTTTGACAAGAAGTGGTCTCCACCAAGCTCTCAAAATTTACCAAGGTCAAAATGCCAAAATGACTCTAAAGTTGGGTTCTTTGCTAACTTTTCACCCAAGTAAGTGCATTTGATAATATCCCTGTTCACACTAGGATTCTTGTTCTTATTATTTTACTTTTGAGCATTTATTACAAGATTTTAGGGGTCATTTAATATCATTTTGGAGTGTTTGGATTTTTTTAGTGCAGGATAGGCCCCCGTATGGATATATTTTTTGTGACATCCACTAATAGTGCATAACTTATACCTTTGGCATATATGGATAGGTTTTTCCCTAGTCACTCATTTCATGTTTTATCCACTACCATTCCTAGAACTATGCCATAGGGTTCTATCCTGTCTAATTGCGACATTATCCTTTCCTTATTTTTACACATTGTAACACTAATGGTAATGTCTTCCTCACATGGGTTCTCTAGAGTAGCACCTTGTTTATTATTTGGTACCAATGCCACTATTTTATTAGGGTTGGAAACCCTCTTTAGTCCATGAAACGCCAATATTTTAGCCTTATTTTCTCTCTCCTCCTTATTATTCTATCCTCCTCTAGAGAGTTCCCAACTTTTATTATGTATATGGTCGTGTTTGATCAATCACTTATGTCAAGCTACTCACTATCACTCACTTTGATTCCATCATTTCTATCATGCTTACCACTTTATTGATACCTTGATTCACTTCCTCTTTGCAGTACCCTACCCCTGGAGAGAAATGCTTCTATGAGTGATCCCTTTTTCTCTTATTTCCCACTTGCATCATTTATAACACAGTTGGTTCCGCGCATAATGGAACCTATTTACACCCTATAGTACCGCTCGTTCTCTCTAGCCAAGCTTATTTTTATACCTTTTTTGTGCCCTATAAAACATGATAAAGGCACTTATCAAGATTATCTTTATCTCTAATTCGTGCTCGTTAAAACATGAAAAAGACACTATAGCGAGTATCCTTTTACCCCTCTTTTTAGGCTCATTAAAACTAAATTAAAAAATGAATTCTATGGAGCATTATTCTCTCTCTTCTTTAAGATCCTTAACAAACAAAGAAGAACCTAAGTTTACTTTTCTAGAATTTTTAAAATTTAGTGAAAAAAGGTACTTTGTCGATCATTCTTCCTTCTCTTCTTCGAACTCGTTATAAAAAGAAGAAGGTATCAAATTTAATTTTTCATACTTGTCAAACTCCAACGAAAAATATTCTATCGATCACACTTATATCTCTTGTTCAAGCTCATTAAAAAATGAAAACTATGTTTAGAAAGAGAAACAAGGAGGAATCACGTTGTCTATATCAAGAAGTGGAAACAACCCAATGGAATCATGGCACTTGTTCGCGTTATTGCCTTACAATGGGGTTATAGCTTCCTTCATAACCATAACATCTTATTGAGTCATAGTATTTCTCTGATTGGTTACTCTTCCAATCACTATGTACCTCCTGCATCATTGCATTATGGTCTATATGGTGTTTTTGAGTCTTTATTTATTTGTTGCTTAGTTTTCATGCTATATGTTCATGTAAGAACCATAAAACTCATAAAAACCATTAAATAACAAAGAATATTAAATATGAATGCAGATCTTTGATCCAACATAGGAGTCTGATAACATGTAAAATGATATAAAATCTAGAAACAAACAAGAACAGCATGCATAGAAGATCTGACAAAGAAATGGATCTAATCAATAGATATAGAAAATATGCTATGAAAATCATACTTGGTTAGATGTCCTAGGAGCTACCATTACCTTGACAACTCCAGTAGTGAAACTGAAGGTGGGGGGACGACTCTCCACCCAACCAACCCCCAGCCAAAGGCTGAGGCCCCCGAGCCCCCAACGATTAACCCTATGCTAGCGCTATCTTGCTTTCCTCTCCTCCAGAGCTGCTCTTCCAAGATGGCCAAAGACAAAAAAGTTAAAAAAGATCCCTCTCTTCACTTCTTCTCCTCCTTTTATCTCCTCCCTCTCCCAATTTCTTAATTTCTTATTTAATGCAATTTGTTTTCCCTTATTTTCTTTCATATTCCCAATTATATCATTATCTTACATTATTTTATATTTATTATATTAAATATTCTCTATGTTCGTATATGAGGGTTGTTACATACTTCCCCCCTTCAAGAAACTTCGTCCCGAAGTTATAATCTTCAAGCAATAAATACAATACTTATTCAATCAATCAACCAAGTAAATACTATAGTATATAGGTAGCTAGTACTATTGTGAAGTTTAGAGATTTATATGTGTGGCCACCACATAGGAGTCTCCAAACCGCACTAATACAACCAAACGCCCTAAGTTACAACATGCTCTTAAGTAATTCCCTATGAGTCTAGTATGCAACCATATCAACAATCATGCATCATACATACATAGGCATTAGATAATTAATTAATATTTAATGAATGTGTGTTTGTTTACTTCCTCTTTCCTTACTCACCCTCTCCCTGAGAATCATACCATCCGATCAGCCTCCCTACACCTCCCCTCCAACTCTGGATGGTCCTGCTCGCCATGGCACGGGCCCTCTACTGTAACCTATCCGTGGATCATACAATAGGCATTAGAAGTTCCTCGGGAAGTTACCGCGGCATTGCCACCTTCCCAACTTCTGGTAATAATATGGCCTCATTGGATTCTATCCAGAATTTGGGCCTCATCGGTACTAGCCGGCATCTGGTTCCCGGTACCCCGATCCTGATACTCCCGGTACCCCTGATCCTGATATCAGGATCATTATACCCTAGGAATCTCGAAAGGATAGCCTAAACATCCTCCACAGCACCCTCAAGGCACTAGCCCCGGGCATCAGAAGTCCTTCTCCATAAACCTCCCTCCCAGTGAGTATGTCTCCAACCGTGGACCCTGGTCACATCAGAAGTTCTCCGAGAAGTATCCATGGCATTGCCACCTTCCCAACTTTTGGTACAAAATTCAAGCGCTACTGGCATAGAGATAATTGTTGGGCTTGTCCCCCAGCCCATAATTTATTTATAGTAACCATTCTCATTCGTGGTTATGGGCTCCCACGAAATCATAGAATACTTAGCCTCATCAGGCTATTTGAGTGGATCACCTGGAACAACTGGCACTTGCCAAAATGAATAATCATTACTAACCATTTCTCAATATAATAATATCATGGATCAACCTTGAATCCTGTGCTAACAAGAATGTCTAGCCACCAGTTCGTATTGCATTGCATTACATCATAAGCCATTGTCACGATAAGTCATTCCAAGTTTAACATCTAATGCATTTAGGTGCTTTTTACTACCATTATAACATAACTGGTCATGGTACTTTCATAATTTCACTAAAAATCTCATAAACATGTCATCATAAGCTGCCATTTTTCAACATTAGTACTATCAACATGGAGTAACAACCAACATAATCCATCATCATGTCAAATATTCATTCTACGGGAGCAATAAGGGTTATCATGAAACGATAACATACATGATACCAAATATTTGATATATTCTCTTATTCTTCACTAACACATAACATAGCTGTAAAATACCAAAATTAATCACAACATGCTTTCATACCATTTATGTGCAAAATGTCATTTATCTCTAGATGCAATGGTAAGCTATAAAATCATTTTACGTTCCACACATCATCTATCTTATAAAGCACCATAACGTCATGAAATAACATCAAGAAGTATCACATGCACAACCCATGGCTATAAATCGCATGGCTAGAAATAACAACTTCAAAATAATGCATGACCATGAATCACATGTTTATAAGGCATCATTCTAAGAACAATATGTAATAGCACCATGACATATGTACCCCATAACTTTCATTTCAAGATGCCAAAATAAAACTATAAATTACCAATTGAGTATCAACACTCAACGCATCATCTGCCTCATGTCCTATACATCTCGAAACCATAATAAACTGAGTATCAACATGAAATATGCATCATGGAAACTAAGTAGCAGCATGAAAAACTGAGTTTCATCATGAAATATGCAACATATGTCCTCTAATTTTAAGAAACTATAAAACCCTACTCCTCATATAACAAAACTTGTATTTAGTAATCACAATTCTACCAACAATCAACCACCAACTACTAAAAAGATCGTTCTAGAATTCCTTGTTGCTCTCCCTCGAGATATACATGCAAAAGTATTTAGTTGGTTCTCGTTAGTTTGATGGACAACTTGTTGATATGGATAGTGCTTTAATAATTCATGCTTGAGATGATGTCCCAAGGTTTAGCTAAGGAAGTTGCTTATGGAATATTGCTACTTAGTATTTTTAATAGAGCACCTCATATTTTACTGGTGGTTGCAAAGGATTTGTCTAATGGTCACTACATTTAACAATTTTATCCTCTCAAGCAATCTACTACAGGAACTTTGAATTATGGCTACTTCATCATTTCAGGCATATTTTTTTTACAATACGAGATTTCCAACTCAATATTGGTAACATTCTAGGCTTCCAATTATTTGAACATAATTTGCAGCATTACCAAGCTCAACATTGACAATGTTCTAGGAGAGTTGTAGCTTCATCAAATATACGCCTGTGTTTTGCAACCATGACTCAACAAACGATCTCAATGCCTCAAATTTTATGTCAAAGGACTAGTATGACGGACACCTTCATTTGGACTATCTCAAACACCACTTCTAGTCACCAATAGGACTCATGGAATTACTTTGTTTTCATTCATTTTAGTTACTTCACTTCGATATCCCAATAAGGTGCAATAAGATATTATGGCTCTACACTCTTCACTAAGAATGGTTGTCTCCATCGTTCTTTATTTAGCATTGTATTTCACATAATTGATGTTAAACTTGAGTGGATAATATTGGAATTTGGATATGAGAACCCCAAAGCTATGTTAATCCAATTCACTTCATAATATCATTCTCACAAATGCTAGACTTGTTTCACCAATGTGAGATTGTCCCATTGTTGGTAAATGTAAACCCTTATTTAAACTTGAAAACAATGAAAAATACCTACTATAATGTTAGATGAATTCTTCTATCACAACATAAACATTGTAATGTTAGTTCATGGGTTATCTTTGCTTTGTTTTTGTTTTTTTACATTGAGCTTGAACTGCAATATGAATGCTAATCATCGAAATTCATTATACCCAAATTTGATATGTCTTTTATTGACTTGCAAACTTGTTACATTAATTCGACAAAGACAAGAACAATCCTTTCAAATATGTAAATACCTTTGTCTTACATTTCATACATTTAAGGTTATTTCACACAAAGGTTAACGTGTTATTTGTATCATTAATGCTTCAGAAATCAATTTCACACGTTATTCATGACATATGGCCCATTAGTAACTTACTCAACCGTTTGACTTGGAGCTTTAAAGCTTGACTTGGCATGAGTAGATTTTTCAATAATGAACGTTTATATAAAAGTATAAACTTGAATTGGTAGGTTTCATGTATTTTCAGTACTATGGATGGATGGATAGTAGGAAACCTATATTGGTAAACACAAGGAAATGAATATATACCAATCAAACACCCTTTCACATAAAAATTATAGATAAATCACATACATAACCAAATACTAACTTTAAAGATCGGACATAGAAGTAGTACTAGACGACTACATGTTAGGCTTCCAAAATGTGCCCAGCATTATATTGTCAAAATCATTTAAACACACCAAGTAGGTTAAAAGGGAGAAACATCTACCAACCACGCAGAAGATGGCGATTGAAAGGCATGGAGGTAGTGTTCGAAAGGGTGTCCACCAGTCATGATGGAAGGAAGCATGCAGAGGGAGAAACACTGACCCCACTGGCTTACAAATAACGCATTTTTACATAGGATTCCAAGGAATCGAAATTCCGCCCAACATTCCCAGTTACTTATCCAATGACAAATGATGGAGTTTCAGAATATTTTTGGTTTCCAAGGATACGAAAAACGACAAAGTCCATTCACGCAGATCAGTGCACGATACACGCGTGGCGCCTAACACTCCAGATGATCACCACTCATATGATCCGAGCGTTACACCACTTACGAGGCACGACAGAGGAGCTGTGTTCAAGCTTGTTGAAATTGGTAGTGACGCCAGAGATGAAATCAATAGCACCATGAACACAGTAAATGGTGGTAGACACTAGGGTAAAAGAGAACAATGGACCCAGTTATATATATATATATATTTACCTCTCTTGCAAGATTAATCACCAAAAAGGAGTAACACTATATTTTCGAGAACCGCCTACACTAAGAATGGATACCAATAGCTCTCGTATTTGAAAATGGATACCAATTTGCAGCTATACCAACTACGGCTCGTAGGTGGCATAATATCTCCAACACAATAAATGAGGTGAAGGCTACCAGACTACTGCAATATGCATTAATATGCAGTATTCAACACAACAATAAATCAATCTATCAAAGGATAACTCCAACACATTAAGTCATTATTCAAAGACACCACTTAAGGCTGCAACCTCATCCACATTGTAGACTAGTGTTCAATGTCTTCAAGCAACCAACTCTTAACCAATAGATGACCTACTCAAACTTATATTTTTCTTTCACCGTTCACAAGGTTCCCTTATGAAAATATAAAATATTATACTCAAAGTAGTTTGTAGTTGTGGGTTACTCAACTTAGAGAAGTAAGAATGCAACAGAACATGTGATGATATGGTCACATAATGGTGGGAGTATTAGTGAAGATTTGGAAGTCCGTCTAGTTATTTCAAAACATGTAATTCATAAAATGTATAATGTGAAATAACATATTAAATGGATAGCTGATAAATGTTCATAATTTTTAGTTATAAATTATATTCCAAAAAACCTTAAGTCGATAGTTTGATTCTCTTCTCGCTGCTGCAGGAATTTCTATGCACTCCCAAAAAAAAACATGCATGAGGCTCTTTCTCCACAAGGAGTCCCCCACTTTTCCCAACAAATATATTAAGACAAGTCGATCTTTACACACATCGCCCTATCAGTTATTCAGCGAATATGATAAGCAATAAAAGCAAATAGCTCTGGGTCCTTGGAATCAAAACACGTGTAAAATGCAACAAACTTCTCAGAAAGAATATGCATATGTAACATACAGAGTTTAGTATATCAAGGAATAAATTAGACCTCTCACAGCAGCTGCTTCTTTTCTTCAATAAAAAAAAACTACACATCAATAATGGAGCGCGACCATCCCTAGCAACTATTATTTTTATCAACAAATATTTTTTTGTTAATGCTAGCAATCAGTACAATAGCAGTAATAATGGAGCTCTTAGTTCCTATTGAAATCACATCTATATAGATCAAATCGTAAGTTCACTTCAATAGAAGCAAATCCATATAAAAATGGAGTTACGGCTCAATTGATAGATCATTTTCATTTTTTTTTTTTAACAGAAAGTGAAAATTATGAAATATAAAAAAAAATAGAGACTAAACATCTTTTCCAATGGAACGCTTCAACAGAGTGCAAGATACACCTATATCTTGAGTCGGTTCACCCTAGGGAAGCCACTCTTCCTTTCGTTCTGCAAATCGTATCACTAGAAGGAAAATATATGAAATCTACACACATCGTCTTTGATTAATTAATAAATAGTAATTATTAGAGGTGATGTGCATTATTCGTGACAACGTTTTGAGTGTGAGTGGTGTGGGCGTTGCTCCTCATAAGCGGTTGGCAGAGATGTTGTAACGTAATGTCGACACGAAGGCAGCACTTCACTCAGCAGAGGGTAATGTAATGTCGTGAGAACCGTTGGAAACACTCCACGCAACAGAGGGCAGGACGGGAGGACTCCAAGGAGCAAGAGGGTAACGTAACGTATAACATGAAATAGGGCTAACATCTGGCTCTAAAAAATTTGGATCCGTTACATATTTCTATGTAGTAAGAAAATAGTTCATTCTTCAGTGATGGAATTTATGAAATTTGACGTTTTAAGTGGGATATCTACAACTAATTCTATAACTTTATACATTTTCTTTCCAATCTTCTAGACTTTGAAAGTACTTGAAAAGTTCAATTCCAGCTGCCAAGGGTGTCAAAGCCGTTCAACCACCAATTCTAGAAACCTTGGAAATTCACTGCTATTTTCAAATTTCCAAGTTTCTTCGGTTTGATCAGGGAGCTTGGAAAGTTCTTCAAAAACCTAACGCGAAGTTCTGAAATTAAGACTATCGGGTAGGTCATTTTGTAAAACTCTCTTAACCTAGTTGAATATGAGTTCTTCAGTACTTATACTCAGTTATTGTTTTAATAATTGTTACGAAAATGTAATGTGAGATCTGGCTTCTAACAGTTCAAAGTAATCCTCTTGCTTAATTTATCTTGTATATACTTTTTCTTCGAATTTCATCTGTTATTGTGCATTTATCCAACATTATATATTCAATAGACATGATATCCTCAACATTATAACCCTTATTCTCTAGAAATGGTGACAAAATTACATCCTGAACTTAGGGTTGTTAACAGCTCATAGGCTATTAATGGCTCAAGTATATTACAGCATTATGCTGCATGGCATGAAGCAGCCTTAGCAATTCTTTCAGTTCCAATCTTATTATATCGGATCATTATAACTTTAACGGGATCAGGGTTAAAGCTAAGAATAATTAATTCAATACCTAGGATGCCTTTATAGCTTATCTAGTTGAGATGTCTGGTGGGCACACAGACAGATTAGGTGGATGTGAGACTAATTGCAGGCAAAACAAATTGCAATGCCAACAACTATGATGAATTTTCTCTGTTCACAGGTGGGTTCAACGCATTTGCAATAGGTCCATTCTCAATCTCTGGTCCCTCAAATAGTCGAGCGATCTCATGTTGTCATCAACTTTTCGAAAGACCCTCTAAAACCATTCCACAAGTGTCATATGGCAAGTTGTGCAACAAGAAAAGATTCAAGTTGCTACAGAGAGAATTTCTTCACACACAAAGATTGAACAGTTATGTTTGCATTGACAGTTAGAGCCTGAAGGGAGGCGAAACTACCGAACACTGTCCAAAAGAGGGAAGAAGGAAGCGTAAAGTTCTAATCAGCTAACCATTGAAGAAAATTATATACCCCATTTCCCCAAAATACTATTGAGAGTATCGGGTACGTGGTGCCATGAAGACGGTGTACCGAGCTTTTGATCAAGAAGATGGTATTGAGGTTGCTTGGAACAAGGCATGTCTTGAAAACCTTGATGATGTTTCTATACAAAGGATATATGCAGAAGTCCGTCTGTTGAAGTCCCTCAGAAATGAAAATATCATTATGCTCTACAAAGCCTGGGTGGATAAAAAGACAAGGCACTAGGAAGATTGGCAGCAGTAGAAATCAACTGGGTGACCTTTATTTTCTCAACATTGTCAGATTTTGTTGAAGAATCCGACGCAGACGAAGGGAAACACGAAGGCGATCTGTGTTATGTTAATGAGGTTATCTTAGGCTTCTACTACTGACAAGTTTCTTGAAGCTGCCAACTCTTTGAAGGATAAGGCATGCTCCTCTTCTACTCCCTCTATAGTTAATTATTTTCTCAAGGTTTACATTATATATTCATGTTGGGCCATGGGTGTAGCCTAAGTAAGGCTCCTATTGTGCCAGGAGATCCGGGTTCAAATCCCAGCACCCATTGATTTTAATCTTAGTCTTTAAATCTTACAGACATTTAGTTTTGTTCTGTTTTTTTTTAAAGCACTTAACCTAAAGATACAGATTTTCACTTTCTTCCTCTGATCTATGTCATTCACCACTCAATCTAATGATATTTTCTTGGAGATCTATTTCACAGGATGATCATCAACATATCATGTGTGTGTAGTGAGAGCCCTTAGGCCCAAGCTTTGGAACACAGCTCTAATACCAAATGTAACCATAAAACTCATAAAAACCATTAAATAACAAAGAATATTAAATATGAATGCAAATCTCTGATCCAACACAGGATTCTCATAACATGTAAAATGATATAAAATCCAGAAACAAACAAGAACAAAATGCATAGAAGATATGACAAAGAAATGGATCTAATCGATAAATACAGAAAATATGCTATGAAAATCATACCTAGTTAGATGACCTAGGAGCTACCATTACCTTGACAGCTCCAGTAGTTAGAAGGTGGGGGGACGACTCTCCACCCAACCAACCCCCAGCCAAAGGCTGAGGCCCCCGAGCCCCCAACGATTAATCCTATGCCAGCGCTATCTTGCTTTCCTCTCCTCCAGAGCTCCTCTTCCAAGATGGCCAAAGACAAAAAAGATAAAAAAGATCCATCTCTTCACTTCTTCTCCTCCTTTTATCTCCTCCCTCTCCCAATTTCTTAATTTCTTATTTAATGCAATTTGTTTTCCCTTATTTTCTTTCATATTCCCAATTATATCATTATCTTACATTATTTTATATTTATTATATTAAATATTCTTTATGTTCGTATATGAGGGTTGTTACAGTTCAAGGGAAGTTAGCATGATTCAACTATTGTTTAGTATCATCGACCTTGTATGTAATCCATCCCTATGTCAGTCTATTATAATTGGTGACCTTCTATCTTTATCATCTCTCAATGTTGGTTTTGTGTCAATGGATGGGGGATACATTAAGTCCCTCCGATGAATTCCTTCCTATAGACACAAATTCTATATCTAGGAATAAAATCTAGAAACAATTGTACCTTGGAGCTTGTAGACATCAATGGAAGGATTACTTACATTTGAGAAGGAATTCACATCATTGGCAGGCTAATCGAGCGATACTATGAGTTTTTTAAATCAACTAATATTTTCACACTTGCTACATTGTACTAGGTTCCTTGGGGTCCATCATCGTCATCGGTGGTTTTCCTTGCGTCTATTAACGATAACCTTCATTGATTATTAATTAGATGGTTTCTACCATGTTCGACACCGACACCTCTATTTGAATGTCGTAGAATCACACCATTCGTGGTTGAGATGAAGACCTTGGGTTTATGGGTTGCATCATTGAACATTGTTTCACCTCCTAAGTTATGTTGGATTTTATATCACCAATTATGACTATCTATGAGGACCATCTAAGCACTATTGATGTTGTTATTTGTCCTACTAATTGTATATTGTGACATAGATCCATTTTATGACATGGATCCACCATGTGCTTATTCATGGCCATGATCTTGCATATTCTTACATGGATCCGCAGTGTACTTTGCTGGAGGCCATGCTTTGTAGTCCATTTTACCGAGTATAGGTATGCCTACCTTTGGGATGATATATACATACTTGATTGATGATTGATTGCAAGTACTCTCCAACATCTTGACTTCCAGTTCCTTACCTTGGACCTTTTATTGTATAGTGTTTCTACCATCAATGTTTCTTCTAACCTCACACATTAGGGGGAATTTGTTATACCCTTATTTGTAACCCTATGAGCTCCTTAGAGACCACACACACTTCTTCAGTTTAAACCCTACCTTTTAACCTTTCTATAGGCGTTATTTTTCCACCATCTCCCCTTGCATGCTTGATTTGGAGGGATGGTGGCCTTTCAAATTCTCCTTGCATGCCTGTCGGGGAGGGATGCCTTCCCTCATTGCACTACTACTAGGGAGTGATGATCTTTATTCACATGGTTTTTGGATGAATTTTTGGAAGATTATAGCTATGACTAGATTCTACCTCATTTTGGCATTGGAACTCATCGCTGGCAAGTCGAGTCCAATTGTCCTCAGGAGTCTACATTCATCCTCCCTTCATTCACCATCAATATATATATATATATTGAGGAAATTTCATTAGAGAAGGGAGATTATTTTATGCATTTTTATGTTGTTGGAAGCTAGATTGAATCCTACAAACATTGATATCATCCCATTGTATGAGTCAAGGAATGTTTGGAGTAGGAAGCTTGGAAGATTCCTACATGAATATTCAAGGTATAATTTGATTTATCACTTCTTGTTAATGTTTATATATATATATGCATTTATTCCCCCCCACATCATGGTGTAGTAATGATTGTATATGATTCATATCTATATGTTTGATGTAATGTTTGTCATGGATCTAATCTCCCTTGGATATATTAGTTTATATTTAGATTAGATCTAAATGGTTGTGTAATTTACATGCAAATATATATATGATAGAAGGGTTTGAAGGAAGGTATTTGTTGTCTAGATGTGTGTAGGATACTAGCAAGTGGAGCTGGAGAAAATTCCACCATATTTGTAGCAGCTAGAAGCCATCTTCACCAACATACTTCATATGAACTAATGTATGTTCATTGTTCTTCCTCCTCTTTTCATATCTTGTGTGTAAATGAGTTGTTGGATATAGGGTTGAAAGTATACTGGTATACCCCCTCACTCTGTCTTAGATCAGGGAAAGGATCTAAGGGAGTACTCACATGTCTGTAGGAGGTAAATCTCTATAACAGGCTTAGATAGTGTGAAGGCAAACCTAAAGTTCTTTATGGATTAAGACATATTTTATTGGTGGAACTGTAACCTTCGGAGAGAAGAATTATTTGTGTATTTAAATATTTTTTTCAAAGAGAATGAGTTTCAAAGAAATCAATATTGTATTAATTTCCATCTTCTATCATGGATTCAATAACAATCACATGATCTATGGCAACAACAATGCTTGATGAAAGTATGGTGGGACTTACCAATTTCACTTGTTTGTTAATTGAGGAGGCTAACAATATATCTGAGAACAAATCACCTTCTTAGTGTGTGAATGTGAGGTTCCCATTTATGACGGGTCACACAATCCTAAAGTAATTGACATTTGGATTTTGGATATAGACACCTAGTTCAACTACAATGTGATCCCCGATTACAAAAAGGTCCCATTCACTATGTTAAATCTCACAAGTCTTTCCAAGATGCTACTTGTTGAATGTGTCACTAACTAGAACCCCATTTCCACTTGGACTAGGCTTGTAGAAGTGATCATTCTCACCTTCTACCCTTCTAGTTATAAACACGACATGCTTGTCAAGTATATCCTTCTGCATCAAGGGTTCAATATGCCAACACAAGAATACATATGTTAATTCAAAAAGTTCCTTATTGTTCTCATTATCAATATTGATTCATCTATGGCCTACAAGAACATATGTTTAGAGAACTGAATTACATGGACATCTCTGCAATTGATATCGCATATAATTGAGCATAGTTCATCGAAGAATGTTTTTTGGATCACTGCAAAATTCAACAATGTTCATCCTCCTCCACTGTTTCCATATCAACTCCATCAAAAACTCTAGCTCTTTCTACTACAAGGTCATCATCTTTCTCTCAATATTTGTCTTCTTCTTCTTCTTATTCTTTTGTTAGTTTTCATCAGTATTGTAAGAAACAGGGATATGATAAGTAAGAAATCCATTCCAAGGCATGTATGTGCATACAAATGGGTTTTTTGGGGGTGTTTACTAAGAAGGTATATTTTTATTGAACCATAGAAGGACAAGGAATTTTTCAAAGGGGATGAATATTAGAGAAAAGGCCAAAGTAAGAATATTTGTAATAATGTTATAACAATAATAGTTCATCTTCCATGATCACACACACATGCATTGTCTAATTTGCATTTGGTCCTAAATTTGTGGGTAAATCCACTTCTGATGTGACCAATACAGATTGTTATGGTCTATTACTTGGTTGAACTTATCAATATGATTGTAATTCTCAATATGATGCATTCAACAATAATTTCTCACTACATAAAGACAATAATCAATATCTTATCCACAGTATGCTCAAACTACCACATCATATTTATCATATAGTTAATAACCATTCTTTGACTTTTGTCTGAAAACCTTATCCACAATATCATTATTTTCCAAATCTATAGCCCCGGGTTCATTCAATAGTTTCAGAGAATTCATGTACACATCCTCTGTCATCATTTGCATTGTTCTCTAATTGGCCTAGGTTGCCTCAAGATACCACATGAGGAAGACATTCTACAAACTTCAAGTTTCTTACTTGTCATGGAGCTCTCTCCATGATTGGAAGTTCAAATTTGGTAGCCTCTTTGCATTGGGTTACAAAATGTTTCGATGTTGTTTATCACCTAAAAAATTCCTTCATGATGCTTTCCATTATGATCATCTAGAGTAGTTGATAATCCATGATGTCATCAACCGGTATCATGACACATATATTTTTTCATTGTATCATCTTTTGTTCATTACAAATCAACCTCCTTGGATTTCTCAACATCATATGCAACAACACTTTCCCCTCTCTCCTCAAAGAATTGGAGGCCAACACTTCTCTTTTTGGGAGGAATTATAGGGATTTTTGGTGATATGTTATCCTTAACCTATGTTTTTCCTCATATGAGATATTAGTCTCATATTATTATTTGTATGGTGTATTTATTATTATGGATTTTGTTTGATGTAGCCTTTTAGTTTTCTATTCTCATGGATTAGTTGAGATATTTCCTATTCTTATGGATTAGTTGGGATCTTATGCCTAACAACCATATCCATTATTGTACTTAGTTTCTATTATTTAAGACATTTCCTCCTAGTTTGTTGATAGAGTTTTCCTCATGTAAAGCTATAAAAGATTATTCTCTAGTAATGAAATATAGTCACATATTTGGTTTTTCACACCTTTGGTGTAGGAATATTCTCATGTTGTTGGATATTCCCACATCACAAATATTTTAAATACTATGATAAGTCTAAGAGTGGAGAAATAAATTCTTAGAAAAGATAATGAAAGGCTCATTAAATCTCAAGAAGGAAAGAGCTAGTTAAATGCATCTACATTTCAAATCCTTATAAACATACAGTGGAAAATGCATCATGAACAAAATTCAAATAATGATGATAAGAGTAAGAATAGCTCCATGATACATTATCATAAAAGGACCCATAGTACAAGAATATCCTCCAGAAATAGGACATGCACATTGTTATCACTCTGCTAACTCCCTTGGCTGTGGAAGGAAGGGGCAGAGGTAACTATTTCAAACCAACTTGCAAACTAGAAAATATCCTTTCAAAGACAGAGAGGGATCTCTCTTACAACTCAGTTTTCAGATACTATCTTTCAATGGTTGGTTGTGTAATCAGGGAAGTGGTAGGTATTTTGTGGGTAGATTAGAGTTTTGGTGTTTTAAAAGTGGTGGGATCGGGAGAAAATCCCCATTGGTCATGGATTCAACAAGTTGGAAAATAATTACGAGGTTGATCAATGACTGGTTGTAGAATGATCAAGGAAGCAGAGGCAAGATAGCCAATATTTCCTATTTAATCAGATTGTTGAGGTATGTGGGAAGAATTGAGACAAACAATACATTAAAGCAAAGCAT
The DNA here is from genome assembly GCA_027924585.1 of Larix kaempferi. NCBI lineage: Eukaryota > Viridiplantae > Streptophyta > Pinopsida > Pinales > Pinaceae > Larix > Larix kaempferi. The sequence continues at coordinate 18,162,384 of BSBM01000994.1, read as the reverse complement.
CAATGATGGATTCTACCTTAACTTCGAAGGAAAAGATAAAAAATATTGTTTGAAAATGTTGAATCAGAGCATCTAGCTAAGGATATATGCTGAATACAATAATTTCATTAAAACGTGGAAGATAATGCATAAAATGGAAAAACTCATAAAGATAAACATTCACAAAGGATAACATAGACTAAGAAATATTGACACATGAATCTCTAGTAAAAGAATTATGTACTTCTGCATTAACATATTTCATTAAAATTAAAAAGTCAACAAGAGTCCAATACTCAAGCGTTTTTCTCTCCAAAATTTTGACCCTTGGGTATTCTAAAAACATGCCATATATAGGCTTAGAGTTGTTTGCATTAAAGAAAAAAAAACTAAATCCTTTCAGTTGTTTATTAAAAATAGTAAATAGCTAAGAACTGCTATGAGTGTAAATTAACTAAAGTTTAATCTATGACTCTCAGACCACTGCTCAGTCAACTGATGGTGAATTTGAAAAGAATCATTGTTAACAGACTGATAATGCAAACTGAAAATAGGTCAGCTTCCAACTGTCTCTTCCACTTGTTCAACACATCTTTATGTAGATCAAATCCACTTGATATGCCCAAAATTAATGGATCAAGCCTATTATGTTCAGCTTCAGTAACTACCGTAGTGCCCCCTATATTTTTTCCATGTTATGCACTGTAAAAGTGGAGTTCTAGAACTCTCATAGCGCACTCCCTAATTTTCCTTGATATGCATTGCAGAAGTGCATTTTCAAAAATATCGTAGTGCACTCCTTGTTTTTCCATGATATGCACTGCAGAAGTACGTTTCTATAACTCTCGTAGCGCACTCCCTATTTTTCTATGATATGCAATGCATGAATTCGTTTCTAGAACTCTTGTAGCGTACTCCCATTTTTTTCCATGATATGTGCTGCAAGAGTTCTGGAAATTGTTGAAAATCTAGGGTTTCATACCTTCATACTTGAATTCCTTCATGAGGGATCAAAAAAAAATATTTTCCCTCTTATATGTCTTATATTCATCCATGCATGTGTTCATAACCTTCCACCCTTCCAAACCATCAAACAAAATTGAACCCTAACAAAAACCCTAGTGTTGAAACTTTGCGTGAGTAGGTTTTAGGTGGCATATTACCTTGGCTGAGTATACCTATTCCTTTTTCGTTAACTACGCTTCTCCTTATTTGAGTAATACTTGCATGCTATGAGTATTTTCCTTTCCAAGTAGTAGGTACCAATTTCTCAAAATTAGGGCTTATATTTTTAGAAAACCCTAGCTATCCAAAATGCAAATAGGCCCATATGTATCTAACCAAAACCACACCTAGGATGTAAAAGAGGTTTATTCCCCTCTGGGAAGCCACTTTAGCCAAGAGCTTTACGTTTATCCCTGGCAGCTCTCCTCATTTGAAAAGTTGCAGTTCTTCTCTAAGTGCCCTATTCTCTGCCTATAATGACGTGTTTCTTCTGTATAGGTTTTGTACTTGTTTCCTGATGGGAATTCCTCTTACCAATATCATTTTAGTCTCATATAACATGCCTTCTATCACATGTAGTTCCTTTTTTAGCTTCCCCGTGTATCTTCTACTTTCTCCGATGACCCTCGATTTTGCTTCTTTTGCCTCTTTCAGCTGGGCTTTCAATTGGTTAATTTTGGACTCTGTATCTTTTAGTTGGGTTTTCAATTGCCTATTCTCAGAATCTGTATCTTTCAGCTAGAATTTCGATTGGTTATTCTTATATTATGCCTCATCTCTTTGTGTAGAAGGCTGTGTCTCTTTCTAATGGGCTTCCATTTGGTCAATCTTATACTTTACATCAACTCTCTATGTAGATGTCTAGACTCTAGGTGTTATTCATTGTCTAGTTGAATGGGAGATCCAGGGAGAGTGTGAGGGAGAATTTCCATGTTAGTTGCAAGAGTTTCTTGACCTTTGGAAACCATTATTCTAGCTATTGCACTGGTCAATGTATTTATGGAGATTGATCTCTCACTCACTTCTGGTGTGAATTCCAATATCTTTCCTTTCATCTTTTCTTTCTCCTTCTAGGTGTCTAAACCCTTTTTAAATTTGGTTGGCCTCTCTTTTGCTCGAATGGGTGTTTCTCCTTCTATATTCTTCTTCTTCTCCTTATCAAGGATGCTTAACTTAACCGGTGTTTCCCCTTTTGTCTTCTTCCTCTTCCCCTTGTCAGGGATGCTAAGCTTAACCAATGTTTCTTCTTTTGTCTCCTTCCCCTTCCCCTTGTCAGGGATTTTTATCTTAACCGACATTGATTTCATAGTTTCAGGTCATACCCAGCCAAGAAAAGGAAGGTGTTCCATTCTCTCCCTAACCTCTTCAAATCTTCCACTACTAGCAACTTTATTAGACCAAAATGGAAAATGTAATGGTCAATTTGTTGGCCTTGTGACTACGCTTTATCAATCATCTTACCTAAGATTCTAAAGAGGTAATAGGGCATGTCCAAAGGCCTCCTCCCTGTGAAATGGATAAATAATCTAAAATGGTACTAGTATGTTGTGTCATATCTCCCTTCACAAGTGAATTTTTTTTTAATAACTAGCAAGAGATTTCCATACTATTTGGTAAGCCAATCCCTAGCAACCCCATAGGTCAAGTTTTCTCCTTTATGCCCATCCTTCTGAAAATGCTCGCATGTTGTCATCTCGAATTTTGTTACCTTAAACCATTCTTCTCCCTATCTAGGTATATTTGTTGCAGCTGCTATGGAGTCCACGATGACCTCTATCTACAAGGCCCCAACCTTGGTCTTCCTTCCATTGAACATAAGCACAAAATCATGGGCAACATGCTTGTGAAATCCCTGCAGCTTCTCAGAGAACATCAGGAAACCCACATGGTGGAAGAAATGTCAGACAGTAGGGTTCTCCTTCAGCCACTCTACGCCATGTTCAAAATGTACTAGGGCCCCACTCTTCTTGCTCTTTTTCTTAACTACTGCTGGCTCCATGTCATTGCTCGGCCATTTGGTGGTGGTTGATCTCGACACTTGTTTGCACACAGAAAAATTACCAGACTTCTCACTGTATTAAAAAATCCCCACTCGAACAACCACTTTAAATGTTAATAACGGGGGGACTGACCTTTTAGATTCAGTAGAGACCGAATTTGGCATGATAATGTCATGTCCCAAAATTTTGCATTGGGTCACAATGGCCTAAGACCCTTGGCCATACTCATGATAGTTTGTCAAATTGATGCTAAGGGTCAAATAATTGCCAAGAATGATATCCAAGTTATTAATAATGTGAAATTAGATCCAAATGCACAAGGTGGGTCACACTAAGAGAAATTCCCAATTCAAAGTTTGTAATATACCCATCCAATTGAATTGTCATGGAGGAAAATTACTAGTTCCCTAGGTTGGGGGTGGAAGCAATAAAAGTTAGGATAAAGGAGCTACAAGACCCAAAGTGACCTTAGACTTACAAATTTACATTAAATGGGTCAAATAAATAATAATGAAAAGAAAATAAGGTGGCATTGGATCATGAGGGCACATAAGATCTTGTGGGGCTCCCATGTGGCAAGATTCCCCACTACACTTGGCATGATTCTCTCCCCAATTCAAATTCAATATGAAGGGTAACATACTTGGGGGATTCTAAGAGGTATTATTCATGTCATGATTCATGTAAGGTCTAATTGGTGTGGAAGAATAACTCCCATGGAAGAGGAAGAGGCATCTTAGAAGAATTGTGACACTTGGGCTAGATTCCCTAGCTCTATGACAACAATGATGAAGATGCTATGAAACCTATGACACAAATCAGACTTGAATGATGACATCTGACATATATGAAATTTCAGGGATAAAAATATCCTCCAAGAGGGTGCACAATGGAGTTAGATAATCCAAAGAGACACCTACTTGAATTGAGTGGAGAAGGAGGCTATATTTGGAGGGACAAGTGGCATACTTGGGAATCTCTTCCCAAATTGAGTTGGCATGAAGCTCATGGATGGAATTAGAGTTATGGAGGCCTTAGGAGGTTTATGAAAATCAGGAACAAAGAAGAATAGGGTATTTTTTATCATTTTACAATTTGCATTTGGAGAGGAGAGCTAGTGGAGTGTTACTCTACTTGCCTTAGCACCAATTTCGAGGGTGAAAGCTTCCCATCCTAATTGGAAATTGGAGAGGCCATTCAGACCTTTCATTTGGAGATACAATGGGTTCTTTTGTTACAGGTTGAAGCTACAAGGAATCTCATGGTCACATCTCTTTCATCTTGCTTCTACAACCATTCTTCTATTTCTTGGAATATTCTTGCTCCTTGAGGAGAGGCGCACTTGTTGAGGTGATGAACTCTTTTGGATAGCTCTTGAGGCCCCATATATTTGTAATATTATATATATACTCTTTTTCTACTGATCAGAAGGCTTTCAGGTCGAAAATCAAAGATATTTGATGTAAAAATGCTAAACTATTAACAAATGGTGTCATTTCCCCAATACCTTGTTATTTGCGCTTGAAGTGGTATCAAATTCAAATGGTTCAGTCAATGTCTGATTTATTAATTTTTTATGGATTTCCATTAATATTCTTAATCATTTGCATATTCATTATACAAGAATTTGGAGCAATATTCTTAACTTTCATAACCATTTGTGAAGATTTACTATCATTTCCCCCTATGTCGAAACTAGTCTTTTTGTATCTGATTTAAAAGGGTTGTATTAGACTTAATAAAATGAATGGTGATGCATATGAGTGTATATTGATGTCCCCTATATATCCCCTACCTTTTTTAATACATTTGAGAGGTTCCAAAATCATTTGGAAAGCCATTTCCAGCATCTACCCCAAGGGGAATTGAACCCCTAATTGCTAGTCAAATTCCCTACATTGGAAAGAATTCAAGGGAGAGTTGCAAAATAATTTTGAAGAATCTAAGTAATCCATGAACCTAATAATCATGTCCTAATACCATCCATATACCTTCTGTAACAATTTGGGAGCATTTGGATCTATTTTGAGATCAAGAAACCAATACTAGTTAAGAGAAATTGCTAGTCAAATCCCCTACCTTCGCCAGAATCCTAAGGAGAGTTGAAGAATCCTTTTGAATACTATAAATAATCCATGAACATCATAATAAGTCCTAATACCATCCATATACCTTCTGTGACAAGTTGGGAGCATTTGGAGCCATTTGGAGATCAAGAAACCAATACTAGTCAAGGGTTGAACTAGTGGAAAAGTTGAAAATTTTACCATTTTATTAAATTTGTAAAAAGGGACATTACAGATAACTGGTGGATGTGATGTGATGTTACCCCATCCCAACTGAAAAATTCACATGCAATTGGAGGGTGTGGCACAATTCTTCTAAGATTCATTAAGAACAAAAACAATTCAAAATATATTTTACTGTGGCATTGAGAACAAAAACAATGGTATGAGAATGTAAAATATAGACCCTGAAAGATTTTAAGGCTTTGACCATAGAATAGGCATGTTTTTCCATAATGTTGTATTTTAATTCAACCTCTCTCAAATATATGTTGAATAAAGCGATTGGTTGTTAGGAACTTTCCTGATTTTTTTGTAGAAGAACTTCAGCTATAGAATGTTCAGAAGCAAAGGAAAACATCAGGAAGTCTTTGGAAAATTCAGGGCTGACTAGTGTTGGTGATTTAGCTATGGCCCTTTTGATGTCATCAAATGACTATCTAGCCTAACTTGTCCACTTGATCTGGTTATCTTTCTTCAGCATATTGGTGATAAGCTTCTCGGTCTCTGCAAAGTTCGGGATGAACCTCCTTAAAATTTTGACTCTCGGAAAGAATGACTAGACTTCCTTCTTGCTCCTAGGTAATTCAATTTTATGGATTTCTACAGCTCTTTCTGGGTCTATTTAGATTCCATCCTTTGATATTATATGGCCCAATAGTTTACCCTCATGCATCGCATAATTTGACTTTTTAGGGTTTAGGGAAATTCCGAACTTCCTACACTTTAAGAAAACTTGTTGCAAATGCTTTAAAAGATCCCTATCATATTTGGAATACATGGTAATGTAATCCATGTAAATGACCACAAACCTATCTTTCTCATCAGCAAAGGTTATGTCCATAGTGTGGCTCCTCCATTCATCAACCCAAAGGGAATCTTAGCATGTACATGAAGGTCCCCCATGGTGTGGTGAAAGAAGTCTTATCCTAATCTTCTGGATGTACCTTAACCTGATTGTATCCTGAAAAACCATTCATCATGGACATCCTTTCTTCCCCAAAACTCTTCTGCAAAATATGATCCATCTTCGGAAGAGGGTAATTATCCTTCAGTGATACCCTATTCAGGTTCCTGAAATCTACACACAGCCTAATCTCTCCACTTTTATTTTTAATAGGAACCAAGTTTTCATGTCCCCTCATTGATGATTATTAGATTGAGTTCCTAACCCAATCAATCTCTTGGCTGTAGGATCAAATTTCATTTAATTGGGGTTAATTTTGAAAGTACAGGCATCAATTAATTAGAAGATGTTTATTTTATTTTCTTGAAGTTTGAAATGCACTTCATGAGAATTATTTTTCATTATTATATATTTTATTTCAATAGAATATTTGTATAATGCTCCACAAGTGCACATTAGAGGATAAGGTTGATCAGGAGGTAACTTGCAAGAGAGCAAAATATGAAAGCAACCAAAGTAAGGAAATAAGGAAAAAGAAAGAAAATATAGTACAAGGCAGAAAAGCAGCAAAGCTCAGGAAAAGTATAATAAAGTAGACAAAAGTAGAAAGAAGGATAAGGAAGAAAAGCAATAAAATCTAGGATAAGGAAGAAAAGCAGGAAGAAAGCAATCAAAATCATAAAAGTAGGATAGAAAAGAAAAAGCAGAAAGCGAAGCAAAAAGGAAAATCTTCAAAGCAAGCTATCATTATCCACTCCATGAGGGCGCATTAGATTAGGTGACTTGTTCAACAAGATACCTCCAATCTATAAAATAATCAGTGCGCACCACTAGTCCATCTTTTGACAGTTTGAAAATTGAATTGAGTGCAATTGTGCCCCTATGACTTGGGAGATGTGCCCCTAGTCCAAGCTGGGAGATGTGACCCTACTTATTCTGAGAGTATGATGAAATCTAGTATTAAAAATTGAGCTTATTGCAGGTCCTGAAGTATGATCCAGTGTAATTCAATCTTGTTGCAGAGATTAGAGAGCTTTCCATTCAGAATTTTGATGATTTCTATTCTTTCTATGATGGAGAATCCTATTTCTGATGTAATTATTTCCTGAGAGTTCTATGAAATGAATTTCATATACTGATGTATGTTACTTATTTAAATTTGAACCTCTAAAGTCCATTTTACAATTTGAATAAAGAAAAGTCTTCCTTTCATATCCATCTTTTGCACCTAGTCTAGATTGCCATGAAAAATAGCTAGTTTAAAGTGTTTAATTAATAAATGAACTTCTACAACTTCAAATTGAATTATTTATATTTATGTTGTTATTTAACATGCCAATATACTCATTACATGACTGAAACTGATCATTCAAAGCCTTCTCCTATTGTTTGGAAAATCTTGAAGTGAGACTAGTTGTGCAACCCCGGGAGACAATCTTACTTGTTTGTTTGTGAAAACTCCTCAAAAATTCCTCAAAATTTATGGAGAGAACCTAGACTGAAATTTTACTATAATTTAATGTTTTCAATCCTTCCTAATTCAAAATCCTTCATTATTGGTTCTCAGGTAGTGCACAGTTGAAGTTCTAGTTTGCATATGTTGGGGTGTCCAAGAGCCTTGGAGTAGACTTCATCCTAGATTATGTTTTAAATATTAACAGTCTGAGTACATTGTCAAAATTTTATATCATCTAGCATGATCATCATCCCTTCCTTAATTGTTTGATTTTTCCTTCCTACAGTTAGACAAGCCACCAAAGTTCATTGTTTTTCCTTAAGTCTTGTAGGAGAATTAGTTAGTGTATCATCAAATATTATTGGTACATTGTAGTGGTATCAGAGAATGATCCTATGAAATTTCTCTTGTTATTCTTCTATGATTCCTAAAAGAAAATCAGGTCCAAAGAAGAAAGATCCTCTGACAGAGGAAGAAGGAGAAGAAGTTAATTCAAATGAAGGGAAGATTCAAGGAGAATCCGATGTGTCTCACAATGAAGAAAAGGATGAGTGTTGGATATTTTTTCAAAGCATTATGAAACGTATTCAATATATATGACACAACATCATCCAATCTAGGAAGGAGACATGAGAATTCCTTGCTAAATAGTTGGGAAGCAAATATGGGGAAGGGAGTAGCATTGGTTCCCAACATGGTGAAAATAAGATCATTGGTGGATGTATTTTATCAAAAACTGGGCCTCACAATCACCCTGATCAATTCAATATGGAGTCTCATTACAAACCAAGGCCTACTATGCCCAAATTCACTGAAGAGCAAAGTGAGGAACCCGAAGTTCGAAATGAAGGCCTTGCTTCAAGGGAGGATAAGTATGTTGAATATCTTACACCAAGTGAAGAGTGTAGAAGAGATCTGCCATTCAAATATTTATGTGATGCTCAGTACATGACCAATTCAAGAGGAATTTTTTGGATGCCTACTCAAAATTATGATTTGAACTCTATTGGTAATATTTATCTACCATACTTTGATGGCTCATCAAAGTGCACTGCTAGTTCTTGGAACTAGAAGATAGACACCTATTTTCTGTTGAATCCAATGGCTGAGAGAGAGATTCCATCAATATGACTACTCTATACTTGGATGGTGAAGCCAATGATTGGTGGTTTCATGGCATGAAGACACTTGGACATGATCAAGTGACCACTTATGAAGATTTCACAAGAAGATTGGCCTAAATATTTGAAAGAAGAGACACTGAAATCACTTTCTGAGAGTTGGAACATGTTAAGTAGACTGGAGATCCTAAAGCCTACATCTATGAGTTCCATAAGTTGGTTGTGATGGTCATTGATATCTCTGAAGCTTGCTTGATCCTTTTTTCATTGAATGATTAGTAGAGCCTTTGAAAGGATTGGTGAAGGCCTACAAACCCTCAAACTTGCAAGATTCCTTGAATAGAACAAGATTTCCTCCTAGAACTATTGTTCCTGTTCAATTCAAGAATCAAAGGCCGCCCATGAAGAGTCCTTCTGGAAATTTCAATAAGGAAAATTTCTCCAAAGATCGGGATGAATTGAGAAGAAGGAATTTGTGTTTCACTTGTCATGAACCATGGGTTATGGGGCATAGGTGTGCTAAGGATAAATCTCACTATATTGAAGTCTATTCAGAGAGCGAACATGAAGAGGAAGAAGAAAAGGTCCCAGGAGATGCAAAAGTGGCCTATGAGACTACTGAATAAGAACCTCCCTCAGAGGTTACCAAAATTGGAGTATTATCAGAAGAGCCTCACTTCCACACTTTCAGATTCAAAGGAGTGGTGCAAGGGAAATCAATCATTATGTTGGTGGATAGAGGAGAAAATCATAACTTCATTGATTCATCTTTGGTGGAAAGAAGAACATTGCCTATTTAGAAGTTAGAAGGCTTCATTGTCATGGTAGGCTACCTGATAGAGGAGTGGAGCATAAAATTGAATTGGAGATAGGCACATAACCTATCAAATTTCATCCTTACAAGCATCCAAAAATATTCAAGGATGAGATAGAGTGAACCATCAAAGAATTGCTTGACTTGGGATTCATTAGACCAAACTCAAGTCCTTTTGCATCACCTATATTTCTTTTCAAGAAGAAGGATAAAACCATGCGCATGTGTATAGAATACATAGCCCTCAACAAAACGACCATCAAGAATCGATATCATATTCCAAGGATTGATGAACTAATGGATGAACTACATGGAGCCAAATAATTTTCAAATATTGACCTTTGCTCTGGTTACCATCAAATCAGTATGCGAGAGGAGGACATTCAGAAGACATCCTTCCGATGTCACCATCAGCACTTTGATTTTTTAGTTATTCCTTTTTTCCTAACTAATGCACTAGCAACCTTTCAATCTTGCATGAACAAAATGTTTAACAAGCAGCTTCGTAAGTTTGTTCTTGTTTTCTTTGATGATATTCTAATTTATAGTAGAACTTGGGAGGAGCATTTTCATTACTTGGACATTGTGCTAACTATCTTGGAAGATCAATATTTTTATTCTAAACTATCCAAATGTGAATTTGGAATGAATGCGATTTTATATATTGGTCATGTGATTGGGAAAGAAGGAGTTAAGTTTCACATGGAGAAGATCCAAGCAATTCTAGATTAGCCAAGCCTAAGAAATGTTATTGAATTGAGAGGGTTAATTGGTTTGTGTACCTATTACCAGAAGTTAGCTTTGTCAAAGGCTTTTCAAAGATTTCATCTCCATTAACAGATCTCACTAAGAAAGGATCCTTTAGTTGGTTGTAGGAATATGAACAAGAATTCAAGAAAATGAAAGAGGTAATGAGTAGTTGTCCTGTTCTTTCACTTCCAGATTTTTCTCAACCTTTTGTTCTTGAATGTGATGCCTTAGGAAATGGGATTGGTGATGTATTGATGCAAAACAAGCATCCCATATCCTTTTAAGGCATAAATTTCCATCCCCATGAGAGGCTATACTCATTTTATGACAAAGAGATTTTATCCATCATGCATGCGCTATTCAAGTTCATACAATATCTTGTGAGGGATAAGTTCATTGTAAAAACTGATCATAATATCTTGAGACACTTCCTGTCATAAAACGAGTTGAATGATAGGAAAAATAATTGGGTAAGTAAGGTCCAAGCTTTCTACTTTGACATTGAATACAAGAAGGGTAAGATGAACATTGCAGCTGATGCACTTTCTAGAAAACCAGTACTTGCACTTATGAAGTTGCATGATTACTGGAAAGTACATCTAGGAGTAGAGTGTGCAAAGAATCAGTTTGCTTATGATTTATTTGATGGACTAATTCATCATGATGCTTACAATATCCTTAATGATATCATCTATCACAAGGATATGATTTTCTTGGTTCCAGAGTCCTCATTTTAGAAGAAGATCCTAGAGGTTACCCATGATGTGCCCCTAGCAAGACATCCAACATTTGTGAAGACATACAGGAAAGTGAGGGAAAGGTTACCTTGGAAGGGCCTAAATAAGGAAGTGATGGAATATGTTAGAGAATGTGTGGAAAGTTAGGAAAACAAAGTAGAACATGCATATCCAGCTGGACTCCTACAACCCCTTCCTATCCCTGAGCAGAAATGGGAAAGTCCATCGATGGATTTCATCACCGAACTCCCAAAAATCCAAGGTAAAGACAATATTTTTGTTTTCGTTGATAGAATAACCAAGTGTGCACATTTATTTTCTATCACAACCAATATTTCAGCTATCCAAGTGGCTGAAATTGTCATCAAATAATTCTTCAAACTTTGTGGCATGCCCAAGTCTATCATCAATATAGAGATAGCAAGTTCACTAGCAATTTCTGGAAAGAATTGTTGAAGTTGGTGGTAACAAGTTTGGACATGAGTACAAGATACCATACACATATTAATGGTCAAACAGAGAGACTAGACCAGTGACTCAAATGTTACCTAAGAAACTATGTTACTTGCAGCAAAAGGCATCGACTACTTGGCTTCATCTGGTAGAGTTATGTTATAACACCACTTTTCATCTATCAATTGGAATGCCACCATTCAAGTCCCTATATGGATATGATGCACCCACTTTTGTTGACTTGATATTTGGTGATTGAAATACACAGAAGGAAAAGTATTTCCTCCAAGATATTCAATACATACTCAGGACTCTCAAGGACAACTTGCTAGTAACACAGAATAGACAAAAGGTGAATGCAGATAAGAAAAGAGTGGAGCGAACCTTCCAAGTAGAAGATCTGTTATATTTGAGGTTGCATCCCTATAGGAAATACTCATTGAATTATAAGGGGGCTGAGAAGCTCCAACCAAAGTTCTATGGTCCATACAAAATCCTAAGGAAGACCATTGAAGTGGCATATGAGCTAGAATTACCTCTAGGAAGTAAAATTCACAATGTTTTCCATGTGTCTTGTTTGAAGAAGGAAATAGGGAAGCAAGTTAAAGTTTCAAAAGAGTTGCCTCCCCTTGATTATGAGGGAAATTTGGTATTAGTTCCAGAGAATATTTTGGAGCTTCGAGAGAGGAAGTTAAGAATCATAATGATTAAAGAATATTTGGTGCAATGGGAAGGGATGCATAGTGAGGATGCTACTTGGGAAGGATAACACATCTTACAACATCTAGGTTTGAAATTTCTTGGGGACAAGAAATATTGGGAGGGGAGGAATTTCATTTCCTCTCATTAATGATCATTGGATTGACTTCCTAAACCAATAAATCCCTTGGGTTGAGGAGAAAATTTCATCTACTTGGGGTTAATTTTGAAAGTACAGGCATTAATTAATTAGAAGATGTTGATTTTATTTTCTTAAAGTTTGAAATGCACTTGATGAGAATTGTTTTTCATTACTAGATATTTTATTTCAATAGAATAAGTGTATAATTCTCCACAAGGGCACATTAGATGATAAGGTTGACCAAGAGGTAACTTGCAAGAGAAGAAAAGATGAAAGCAACCAAAGCTAAGAAATCAGGAAAAAGAAAGAAAAGATAATAGTACAAGGTAGAAAAGAAAACAAAGGTCGGGAATAGAAAAATAACGAAAAAAGAAGACAAAAGCAGAAAGAAGGGTAAGGTAGAAAAGTAGGAAAAAGCAAGATAAGGCAGAAAAGCAGGAAGAAAGTAGTCAAAATCATAAAAGCATGATAGAAAAGCAAAAGCAGGATAAAGCGAAAGCAAAAAGGAAAGAAAAAAGGAAAATCTTGAAAGCAAGCTATCCTTATCCACTCCATGAGGGTGCATTAGCTTAAGTGAATCGTTCAACAAGATACCTCAAATATATATAAGAAGGAGTGTGCACTACTAGTCCATCTTTTGACAGTTTGAGAATTGAATTGAGTGTAATTGTGCCTCTATGAGTTGGGAGATGTGCCCCTAGTCCAAGCTAGGAGATGTGCCCATGCTTCTTCCAAGAGGATGATGAAATATAATATTAATCATTGAGTTTATTGTAGGTCCTGAAGTCTGATACAGTATAATTCAAGCTTGTTGCAGAGATTAGATATCCTTCCCCACGAAGATTCCTGCGTTGAGTGTTTAGTGAAGTGCTCAGGGATAACGCAGTACTCATTATGAAAAGTCGACGTTTCGAACCTTAATCACGGTTCATCATCAGGACAATGAGTCAAGGTGAGGATAGCAAAACCATAGCATAAATATTCATTGATGTTTGTTTGTTTTGAGAGAGCTGAGATCCAGGAAGTGTCGGCCAAAAACCCTAACCTAGATGTAGTTCATTTAATTATTTACTAAATTATAAAATTAATTAAATGAAATAGTTATTATAATATAGTCGATAAATTTAGTTTATTCATAATGTTTCAAAAAAAATTTAATATTAATATATTAAGATTAATAACATAATATTAATTTATTAAATATAAGAGTTTTATTAGAATATTGTAAGTTTTTTTAACTAATAACTTTAGTTTATTCGTAATGTGTCAAAAATTTTTGTAAAATCAAATAATATTATTAAATTAAGATTAATAAAATAATTTTTTAGTTTATTAAATATAAGATTTTTAATTAGAACATTGTAAATTTAAAAGTTTTATTCATAATGTTTCAAAAAATATTTTGTAAATTGGTTTGAATATTTTAATATAATTAATTAATTTATAAATTTAGACAATTAATTAATAAATTTAATAATTTACTAAGTTGAATAAAATTTTTCTTTAGAAGCAAAAGATTAATATAATTAATTATTAGTTAATTACTTAAAGTTAATAATGGTTGATTTTAATTTAACTAAGTTGAATCAACTGATAAAAACTTCTAGATGTCGATTTGTTATAACCTTCTAAATTAATATCTAGGTCTTTGACTTACTAATTTTAATTTTAAGAGATTATGAGGCTTACCGAGACATTATGCGACCTAATTCTTCTTGATGAGGGTGAGCCAGGTATTGCTAATTTCAAGGCCACCATCTCTATTTAGGTTATTAAGATGCTTGGTTATCTCTATGGCTTCTCTAATTTTGCGTTTAAAGTAATGGTTTTCCCTTGCGAGAATTTCAGTGTTTTCAAGACAAATGTGGTGTTCAGTGTTGATGGAGTGTTCAGCTAATGCAGAGGTGCGGGATCTCTCATGACGGATGTCTGCTTCATGTTCTTTAATTCTAACTTGGAAGGAGCATCCCGTCTCTCCAATGTAGCAATCTCCACAGGAACAAGGGGCCTTATAAACTCCTTGGTGTTGGAGTTGGTCTATGGGATCTTTGACAGACCTAATTTTGCTTCTTATGGTCATGGTTGGTTTAAATGAGGTTGAAATATTCTTTTTCTTTAAGACTCTTAATTTTTTCCATGACTCCTTCGATGTAAGGGAGGTAGGCTTTCAAAGTGTCGGGTCGATTATGGGGTTTAGGTGTGTTTTCTGCCCTGATTATAGCCCTCCTAATGTCTTTCTTTTTATAACCAATGTTTTGAAAGACTTTGGAAAGGTGGTCTTTTTCTTGTTCAACATGTTCATTGTCGGATATTCTTATAGCCCTAATTGCTAAAGTGTTGAGTATACCTAGTTTTTGAGAAGGGGGATGGTGTGAACTTGCATGTAGATAACTTTCTGTATGGGTTTTCTTCCTGTAGACTTGATGTCCAAGAGTCCCGTCATCCTTTTTTAAAATAAGGACATCAAGAAACGGAATCCTACCATTGTTTTCCAACTCCATTGTAAATTTAATGTCACTAGACTGGTTGTTAAGATGTTCAAGGAATTTGTTAAGTTCCTCCATTCCATGGGGCCATCTGACATTTGTGTCATCAACAAATCTTTTCCATCTAATTGGTTTTAAATGATATGAGTTAAGGGCCTTCCTCTCAAAATTTTCCATTGAGAATTCTGATGATTTCTATTATTTTTATGATGGAGAATCATATTTCTAATGTAATTATTTAGTGATAGTTCTATGAGATGTATTTCAGATGATGATGTCTATTAATGATGTAAATTTGAACCTATGATGTCTATTTTACATTTTGAATAAAGAAAATTCTACCTTTCATATCCATGTTTTGCACCTAGTATAGATTGCCATGAAAAATAACTAGTTTTCATTGTTTAATTAATAAATGAACTTATACAAATCCAAATTGAATTCTTTCTATTTCTTTTATTATTTAAAATTCCAATATACTAATTCCATGACTGAAACTGAGAATTCGAAGCCTTCTCCTATTGTTTGGAAAATCCTGAAGTTAGACTAGTTGTGCAATCCTGAGAGACAATTTTACTTGTTTGTTTGTGAAAACTTCTCATAACTTCCTCAAAATTGATGGAGAGAACCTATACTGATATTTGAATTTAATTTAATTTTTTCAAGCCTTCTTGAGATAAAATCCTTCACCATTGGTTCTCAAGTAGTGCACAGTTGAAGTTCTAGTTTTCATATGATGGGGTGCCCAAGAGCCTTCGAGTAGACTTCAGCCTAGCTGATGTTTGAAATATTAATGGTCCCAGTACATTGTGCAAAGGTTCTATTAGCTAGCATGATCCTCATCCCTTCCATAATTGTTTTCATTTTCCTTCCTACAGACAGACAAGCCACTCGAGTTCATTGTTTTTCCTTAAGTCTTGTAGGAGAGTTAGTTAGTGTATCATCATATATGATTGGTACATTACACAAGTTGGATGCCCCCTGGTATAACCTCATAGAGGCTATTATATTGGCTTCAAACAATCCTTTTACTTCATTTTCAATGAGGGGGAGGAGCATGGGGTTTATTCTTCTGAGCTTCTATTTGGAGGGCTTTTCATGTTTCTTCACGGGGATGGTATGTTGAATAATGGATGTGTCATACTCCTTCAGGTATTTATAGCTCCAAGAAAACACATCTGAAAATTTTCTCATCAACTCAATATATTTACCTTTGTTTTCGGGAGTGAGCGATTTAGACAACATGATCATTTTTTGTTCTTTCTTTGTCCCAATATTGTAGTCCTCCACCTCACCGTCAATTGGAGTGAATTTGGGATTTTTCGCTACATCGTTATCATCAAACAATTTTTCTAAAGGCACCGGTCCTCTAGGGATATAGTTGTTCTTTAGCTGGATGATTTCTTTACCTCCCAGGGTATTCAGAAATTCTGATAGATCAAGGTCCAAATCTTCCATATTCTTATTTTCCTCATCAATGTGTGTACTAGAAAATTCATCTGATATTTTAAGAAATCTCTTGATCTGCTAATCGTCTTCAAAAAATTAACAGTGCCTACTTTTATCAGGAATAGAAGATCTATTCTTGAATTTGATCTCATACTTTTTGTATGGGTAAATAGGGATCTTGAAGTTACTAGTTGTGGTGGCTAAAGAATCAACTATCATATTCTTTCTCATTGGGAGGACTGAAATGTTGTGTTCTGTGAAAAAAATATCAAACATGTCCCAAACTGCATTTCTATAATCCCTCATTCTAGGATTCTTAGCTTCATAAATTCCATTTACCTAATGAATCACCAACACTGATTCGTTGTGGATATCTATCATTTTAGCCTTCAAATCTTTGAGAATGTTCAACCCTAAAAGTAGGGCTTCATATTCAGCCACATTGTTTGTGCACTCAAAAACCAGTTTAAAATAATGACGCCTAGCACATTTGTTCCCAGAGTCCGGAGGAATGATCCGGATGCCCGCACCAGCTACTTTTTTTCTAGTAGAGCCATCAAAGTCCATTTTCCATAAACCCTCAACCTTATTTTCCAAACCTGCAATTTGTTAAGTGTTTTTCTCAAAATTTTACTCACTATTTGTCTCCAAATTTTGTTCATTGTCTTTCTCAAAATGTTGCTCACTGTTTTTCTCACAATTTTGCTCATTGTTTTGCTCAAAATTCTGTTCATTGTCTTTCTCAAAATGTTGCTCATTGTTTTCAATATTGTTTTGGTTTTTTTCCTTAGAGCATAGATCATAGCAAAAAATAGAAGATCCTGGGTCAGTAACAACATCACATATGGGATGCTTTTGAGGCTTATTCTGAATACACACCACATACGTCCTCCTATGCTCTCTATACAGTCTTCTCATTCTTACCAAATACCGGGATGGTTGCATAGGGCGTGTCCATTTGCAAGGTCCCCTTTAGTTTTGATGCCCAAGTTCTAGAGAGAAGCATTCTAAACTTGGGTGGAATTTCTGCCACTACCACGTCCATAACAACACTCTTTTGACAGATTTGTGTCAGTGACACCACCATGTCCTTGATCAAACCCATGAATATCACTCTTCTTGAATCAAAAGAGAACAAGTATTTGTAGGTCCTTGTAATCTCCAACCCTAAACATTACACAACAGATTTAGGCATGAGGTTGTGGGAAGCCCTTGAATCTATCATGGAGTTATGTAATACTTGGTCATGAATATTCATACTGATAAAGAAAGGGGGCACGTCATCATCTTCTGGGTTTTCCACATTAGGAACAAACAGGAGGGTAGGTTTGTCATCCTGTAGATTCACAGTGTCCAACTATTTTTCCTCTTCTGCTTTTACCATTTTCAAAGTTTTATATTTATATTCAACATTCTTTAGTAACTCATTAAAGAGGATGGAAATATTGACCTTGGAGATTTCATTTCAAGGTTAAAATAAGGGTGGGATTTTTTTGTTTCTTTCACATTTGCATCACCTTTCCCATCCTGGGATTTTTTAGGAGCATCTTCCTTTGGATCACCCTTTTTGGGGGATTATTTTTCTGTTGATTGGATGTAGGTTGATCAAATGGGGATTTACTAGGATTTACCACCACATTCCTACTCCTTAGGTTATGTTCTTTTTAAAATACAAAATGGCATTCCGATATCCCCTCTCGTATTGCTCTGATTCTAGCTCTAGCATGCTACAATTTTTCTCTAGGGAGGATCTGCATTCTCTTCTTTTGTTAGGTAAAATTGGATATGAGCATGGTCAAAATGATGAATCTGATATTCAGGTTGTTCTGCCTCTTCTTCATCAACCAAATGTTATTCAAAAGGAGGCCTCACTTGATGGTTATATGGATTTCTAGGATCCCTTGGTTCTCTCTGCTTGATTTGTAGGACATGGGACCTTCTAAAGTTAGGGTTTCTGATTTGTGGTTCTAGGGGTTCTCTAATAGAAGTTTTTTGGTCTAGGGATAGCCTACCCATGATATTTTCTTTAGTCTTCATCATCTGATCAAATATTGTATATGTGGATTGGGATGTGGAGGGTTGGTTCTCCTCCCTAACCTTCTTCTTCTCAACCTCTACCCTATGTTTTATATTTCTAGATGCCATAAGGTTTTCCTCCACTTCTATGGAATATTTGAGCATGTTAGTTAATGACGAGGTTCTCATCTCTCTCAACATCAGGTAAAATTCACTTTCAAATGCATCAACATAGTGGAGCTGAGCAGCTTCGACAGGGGTTTTAATCTTAGTAGGTATGGAATTGTACACTTTCATGAACCTTGAAGAAAATTCATGAAGCATCTACATGTTTTTTTTCTTTAGGTTATTGTACTGGGTTAATATCTGTAGTGGATTATGTTTATCTTCTCACCTTACTAGGAAAGCTTCTTCAAACCTATTGTAGCTAGTGATACTCCTTGCATGAAGATCTTTGAACCACTTTTTTACCTCCCCGGAGAAACTCTGGGCAAACAAACTCATCTTGGAATCATCGCCATCCACTTATTCTACGTCTATAAAGTCATTGAATCTGCTTACGTGATGTTGGGATGTAATGCCAAATTCCCCATCATAAATTCGAATGCGTTGAGCATAGTTTTGGGGTAAATCATGGAGAATGGAAGGAAGTCCCAAAGGAGCAAATATCACATCCATTGCTCTTAGGGGTATAGGAACTAAGATCAGGGTCTATGGAAATTTAGGAGTAGCAACAGGAATATGGAAGGTAGTAGTATTATGACCTTGTGTAGTAGTGGAGGGGATTTGGACCTTTTTATTAGAGGTTGTTTCATCGGGAAAAGAAAAAGTACCTGCACGTTCTTCTTTAACTTTTTCTTCTTCTGAAGGCTATAAATTTTCCCAAATAGATACTAATGCATATGACTGGAAATTTTCCTCATCAAATACAGTCTGACTCAAGTTCATTTTATAACTAGATCTAATTAGTGAGTGTTCAAACTTTAAATCAAAGGTGTTACTATATATACCCTCAACTTATTCCTTTGGTAAAGAAAAATAATTTTTTAATAGATTAGATGACTTTGCTTTTTCCTTTCCCTTTCAGAGGATCTCTTCTGGATTTGGAACAAATTATGCAGGTTCCGGATCTGTATTGCTTCTGGTGTATAATTTTCATGAAGCCAGGATAAGCTCAATGAATTCACCTATATATTCTTGTGGAACCATGAACTTATTCAATGAAGTCGCCAGGGCAAATGATACATCCAACTAGATGTCCAAGTCTTTGTTTTCCCTCAGAGATCAGTTCTGTTTCTTTGTCATTATTTCCCAAAGAAGATGAAACTTTCGCTCCCTGACAACTGCACCAGAATGTTATCACTCTACTAACTCCCTTGGCTATGGAAGGAAGGGGAAGAGGTAACTATTTCAAACCAACTTGGAGACTAGAAACTAGCCTTTTTAATCCAGAGAGGGCTCTCTCTTACAACTTAGTTTTCAGATACTATCTTTCAATGGTTGGTTGTGTAATCAGGGCAGTGCTATGTCTTTTGTGGGTAGATTAGGGTTTTTGTTTTTTCAAAGTGGTGGGATCAGGATAAAATCCCCATTGGGCATGCAATCAACAGGTTGGAAAAAAATTACAAGGGTGATCAATGACTCGTTGTAGAATGCTCAAGGAAGTAGAGGCAAGATAGCCAATATTGTTCGGGTACACAGGGTACTCCCAAAAGACCGAACACCTAGAGCAACCACTTCACAAAAATAGATCACAGATTGATACACCGATGTTTTGATGTGGTTTACACCCTCGAGAGGGAAACACTCCATGGCCCCGGACAAATAGCTTCTACGGAGCAATTTATTATGCAAAGAAAGAAAGTTACAAATGAGCTTCTCATAATCGATCAACTAAACAATGACCCTCCATGCTCTTTAAATAGAGATCATGGACCAATCGGGTGTTAGGCCATGGATCAAGGTTATGTATGATCTAAGAGAAGTTGAGCCGTCGGATCACAACATATCGTGACTGTCGGATTAAATATTTACAAATGCATACTAATGCATACTAAATAAACACACTTTTCCTAACGGATGTATTACATAAGTTGATCTTAACTAACTCCTAAGTGTCTAAATATCCTAACATCCCCCCTTAAGAATAACTTGGGATAGGATTGAAGGATTTACAAACGTGACACTATTAGGAGAAGGAAGGAGGCATTAGAGCCTATCCCCCCTTAATGATAAGTTCCTGAACTCCTAACATAGATCGAAGTTTAGAAAACTTTGCTTCTGTAAGAGACTTGGTGAAGATGTCTGCAACTTGATCATCTGTAGGACAAAAGAGCACTTCAAGAACACGATCATGAACAAGATTTTTGATGAAGTGCATATATAGCTCAATGTGTTTGCTACGTTGATTTAGAAATGGATCTTTGGTAAGCTTGATGGCACTTTGATTGTCTTACCAAAGTGGAGTAGGTTGCTGCTACTTGAATCCAAACTCTGAAAGTATCTGTCGAAGCCATAAAGCTTCATGACTGGCATTAACTGCAGCTCGATATTTTGCCTCTGCTGAAGAAAGAGCAAGGGCTTGTTGTTTCTGACAATCCCAAGTGATAGGTCCAGATCCCAGACTAAAAACATAACCTGCTGTAGACTTTTGATCATCAAGATCACTGGCCCAATCTGAATCAATGAAACCAACCAACAAAGGTTCCCCCCCTGTACTATAATGAATCCCAAACTAAATTGTACCTCGAATATATCGAAGTATTCATTTACCTGCTTTCCAGTGAATTTCATGAGGTGTTTGCATATAACGGGCAACATGACCAACGGAAAAGGAAAGGTCAGGATGGGAATGAGTCAAGTATAAGAGACTACCAACAAGCTGACGATAAAAGGTGGCATCTACTTCAAGTGAAGTACAAGTGGAAGAAAGTTTGACTCCAGACTGTAAGGGAGAAGGGGTTGGTGTACAATCTTCCATGTGAAAGCGATGAAGAAGGTCACAAGCATACTTAGACTGAGAAAGAAAGATTCCTTCTTTGGTTTGCCGGACTTGGAGACCAAGAAAATAATGCAAATGTCCTAAGTCTGACATTTCAAAATTTTGCTTAAGACTGGATTTCACATGGGTTATAAGCTTAGGGTCACTACGAGTAAGAATAAGGTCATCAATGTAACAAATAATTAATAATAAATTAATATTAAATATAACTAGGAGTAATAGTTAATGAGAGGATGCGTCCCCTCAAATAGGCAATGCCCGAGCTACTATAAAAGTGGGCCAACAATTGTATGTCTTATTATATTATCAATCATATTTCACTATTTACCTATTTATCGAGCCATTATCGTATTTACGTTGGAAGTTTATTTAGAAGTCAGATTCGTCCGCTTCATTTGGTATCAGAGCCTCGTTGGTTGATCCGGCTTTTGGCCCAAAAAAAAAAATTAGACTTTGTCTGGTACGTTCGGAGTTTCTCCGAGTTATTGATCTTTGACCAAGCTCTTAGCCATTCCATTTCCGCACTCCCACACCCTTACTCTCTTCCACTCTTCACTACCCCACGACCTGCAATCACCCACCTCCTCACCTCTCGCAACACCCTCCAGTCACACCTACACATCCCCACGTCCTCTTTCACTACCATGCCCACCTACTCCATGCCACCTCCGCTCCTCTTCCCACGCTCCCTTGTTGTCCGTGCGCCACACTACTGCGCCTCATCTTGTCCATCACTTTCCTTCCATCGCCACCACCTCTCATGCACCTCCCTTCCATGACTCTTCCATCACCACTCCTCCCTTCCCACCAAACCCTCCTCCTCTTCCACCTCCCTCCCTCCCTCTACCGTCCACCTGCACTCCATCCACACTCCTCCACACACCTCCCCAGCACCTCGGCCCTCCTCTCTAGCCACTCCCTCTCACATCAACCTCTGCCTCAGCCCCAGCATCCCTAACCCCTCTACGCTGACCCTCTCTCGACCTCCCTCCACCATCTCTCTTCCACCACACCTCCAAAACTTCCACACCTCTGCCAGTCCATACGCAGCACCACAAATCTGCCATCCTCTTCACCACACCATTTCCCTCCTCTATCCACTCATGTTTTCCCTTACTTCCATCATCTCTCCTACTGCTCCCTCCATGCCCTTCTCCTTACAGAGCCTCCATTAGCCATCTCTTCAACCACCTCCCTCTGCACCCCAGGATATCCTCCTCCATTCCGTTGCTTCGCCCCTACACCACGTCCATCACTCCACGAATCTATGCACACAAACCCTAATTCAAATTAGGTCAAAACAAAAAAATTACAATATAATAATAAATTATTATTATTATTATAGTTGTGACCTTATAAGAAAATAAAAATATATAATAATATTAATTTCAATTATTATTATTATTATATTTTTATTTTTGGAAATTAATTCTTGAAATTTACAATAGTTATTACTATTGAAAAAACAAAATATTGTTATTATACTATATAACATTTCAAAAACAAACAAAAAAATATTAATATTATTATTATTATTAAATTTTAATAATAATTATTATTATCAAAAAAAAAAATCAATTCTTTTGAATAAGAATTATTTGGAGAACAAAACAAATTCAATCCAAAGAAGGCTAGTCAAAGAAGACATTAAAAGACAAGCCAAGACTGACAAAAATCAAAATTCCAAGCGAGACTCCTTATTGTCAAAGAAGTCGAAGAACACTTATCACTGAAGAAATCAAAGTTGAGGACAATCATTTAGCATTGAAGAAGTCAAAGTCAAGGAAGACTTATCAAGAAGTCGAGATGCACTGTCGACAAAGAAGACCAATTTATCGTCCCAAGCCTGGAATTATGGCGAATTTTAAAGCAAACTTGCAGTCTGGACTAAAAGAAGCATTTGACATGTTGAAGCGGGATATGTCTAAGAGATTAATAGAACAAGAGAATCATTATCTAAAAAACCATATTGAGAGATTAGCTACGAAAATTGAGGAATTAAAAAATGAAAACGATTTCAATCAGAAATTGAAAAATCAAGATATGAAGAAAGAAATAAACGATTACAAAGCAGAAATAATACACTTGAACAAAATCGTTTGCAACAGGGATGAAGAACTGGCGCAGATACAAAACAAATTAGAGGATCAAGAATCAGTGGTCAACCAGTATCGACAACAGATAAAAGTTCTTCAACAACAAAATGATGACTCTAAAAAGTCTCATAAGTCATAGATTGCAAAGAGTAATAAACCACTCTCCAACAATTCCGAAGAGATTTTCAGATTAAGAAATCATAACAAGACACTAGTCACAAAAATTAAGAAGTTGAAAAATAGTCGAAAGATAGAACAATCTACGGAAGACATTGAAGGAAAACTTCTAGACAAGCAGGATGAAAATAGCTGCATCAGAAGTCATAACAAATATCTTAAGGAGCAACTTAAGAAGTATAAAGATGACAGAAAATCACAAGTAGAATTGATTAAAAAGTGTCAAAATGATAACATGCAGTTAGAAATCAAGTTGGAAAAGATACAGAGCGAAACCTTTAAACATCAAGGGATGAAAATACAACTTCCAGCTCAGAGCAACGAAGTAAAAGAACTGACACAAGGTCTCCCTATCGTCACAAAAATTATAAACGTAATTTTGACCAACGACAGGGTCAAAATGAACATACACAGAGGAATTATGATGTCAAACAAGCAAGAACATCAAATCAATACACTAAGCATGAAACAAAAAGTTACGTCCCACGAAGCGATCAAATAGCTCCGATAAAAATAGATCTCGGATGGACCACATCAGAGACAATGTGACAGTTCTCCCTTGGGATCCGTAACTCATATCGCCTCATTTCATCAAGTGTCACCAGTACTAAAGAAAGGATCTAGAGATGTCGGTTCAAACAAAAATAATAATTTGTTTCCAATCAGCTTTGAGGACAAAGCTTCCCTTAAGGGGAAAGCAATGTAACAAATAATTAATAATAAATTAATATTAAATATAACTAGGAGTAATAGTTAATGAGAGGATGCGTCCCCTCAAATAGGCAATGCCCAAGCTACTAAAAAAGCGGGCCAACAATTGTATGTCTTATTATATTATCAATTATATTTCACTATTTACCTATTTATCGAGCCATTATCGTATTTACGTTGGAAGTTTATTTAGAAGTTGGATTCCTCCGCTTCATTTGGTATCAGAGCCTCATTGGCTGATCCGGCTTTTGGCCAAAAAAAAATTTTTAGACTTTGTCTGTTAGGTTTGGAGTTTCTTCGAGTTATCGATCTTTGACCCAGCTTTTAGCCATTCCATTTCCGCACTCCCACACCCTTACTCTCTTCCACTCTTCACTACCCCACGACCTACAATCACCCGCCTCCTCACCTCTCGCAACACCCTCTAGTCACACCTACACAGCCCCACGTCCTCTTTCACTACCGTGCCCACCTACTCCACGCCACCTCCACTCCTCTTCCTACGCTCCCTTGTTGTCTGTGCGCCACACTACTGCGCCTTGTCTTGTCCATCGCTTTCCTTCCATCGCCACCACCTCTCATGCACCTCCCTTCTATGACTCTTCCATCACCACTCCTCCCTTCCCACCAAACCCTCCTCCTCTTCCACCTCCCTCCCTCCCTCTACCATCGACCTGCGCTCCATCCACACTCCTCCACACGCCTCCCCAGCACCTCAGCCCTCCTCTCTAGCCACTCCCTCTCACATCAACCTCTGCCTCAGCCCCAGCATCCCTAACCCCTCTGACCCTCTCTCGACCTCCCTCCACCATCCCTCTTCCACCACACCTCTAGAACTTCCACACCTCCGCCAATCCATACGCAACACCACAAATCTGCCATCCTCTTCACCACACCATTTCCCTCCTCTATCCACTCATGTTTTCCCTTACTGCCATCATCTCTCCTACTGCTCCCTCCATGCCCTTCTCCTTATAGAGCCTCCATTAGCCATCTCTTCAACCACCTCCCTCTCCACGCCAGGACAACCTCCTCCATTCCGTTGCTTCGCCCCTACACCACGTCCATCACTCCATGAATCTATGCACACAAACCCTAATTCAAATTAGGTCAAAACAAAAAAATTACAATATAATAATAAATTATTATTATTATTATTATAGTTGTGACCTTATAAGAAAATAAAAATATAAAATAATATTAATTTCAATTATTATTATTATTATTATATTTTTATTTTTGGAAATTAATTCTTGAAATTTACAATAGTTATTACTATTGAAAAAACAAAATATTGTTATTATACTATATAACATTTCAAAAACAAACAAACAAATATTAATATTATTATTATTATTAAATTTTAATAATAATAATTATTATCAAAAAAAAAAAATCAATTCTTTTGAATAAGAATTGTTTGGAGAACAAAACAAATTCAATCCAAAGAAGGCTAGTCAAAGAAGACATTAAAAGACAAGCCAAGACTGACAAAAATCAAAATTCCAAGCGAGACTCCTTATTGTCAAAGAAGTCGAAGAACACTTATCACTGAAGAAATCAAAGTTTAGGACAATTATTTAGCATTGAAGAAGTCAAAGTCAAGGAAGACTTATCAAGAAGTCGAGACGCACTATCGACAAAGAAGACCAAGTTATCGTCCCAAGCCCAGAATTATGGCAAATTTTAAAGCAGAACTGCAGTCTGGACTAAAAGAAGCATTTGACATGTTGAAGCGGGATATGTCTAAGATATTAATAGAACAAGAGAATCATTATCTAAAAAACCGTATTGAGAGATTATCTACAAAAATTGAGGAATTAAAAAATGAAAACGATTTCAATCAGAAATTGAAAAATCAAGATATGAAGAAAGAAATAAACGATTACAAAGCAGAAATAATATGCTTGAACAAAATCGTTTGCAACAGGGATGAAGAACTGGTGCAGATACAAAACAAATTAGAGGATCAAGAATCAGTGGTCGACCAGTATCAACAACAGATAAAATTTATTCAACAACAAAATGATGAGTCTAAAAAGTCTCATAAGTCAGAGATCGCAAAGAGTAATAAACCACTCTCCAACAATTCCGAAGAGATTTTCAGATTAAGAAATCATAACAAGACACTAGTCACAAAAATTAAGTTGAAAAATAGTTGAAAGATAGAACAATCTACGGAAGACATTGAAGGAAAACTTCTAGACAAGCAGGAAGAAAATAGTTGCATCAGAAGTCATAACAAATATCTTAAGGAGCAACTTAAGAAGTCTAAAGATGACAGAAAATCGCAAGTAGAATTGATTAAAAAGTGTCAAAATGATAACATGCAGTTAGAAATCAAGTTGGAAAAGATACAGAGCGAAACCTTTAAACATCAAGGGATGAAAATACAACTTCCAGCTCAGAGCAATGAAGCAAAAGAACAGACACAAGGTCTCCTTATTGTCACCAAAATTATAAACATAATTTTGACCAACGACAGGGTCAAAATGAACATACACAGAGGAATTATGATGTCAAACAAGCAAGAACATCGAATCAATACACTAAGCATGAAATAAAAAGTTACGTCCCACGAAGCGATCAAATAGCTCCGATAAAAATAGATCTTGGATGGACCACATCAGAGACAATGTGACAGTTCTCCCTTGGGATTCGTAACTCATATTGCCTCATTTCATCAAGTGTCACCAGTACTAAAGAAAGGATCTAGAGATGTCGGTTCAAACAAAAATAATAATTTGTTTCCAATAAGCTTTGAGGACAAAGCTTCCCTTAAGGGGAAAGCAATGTAACAAATAATTAATAATAAATTACTATTAAATATAACTAGGAGTAATAGTTAATGAGAGGATGCGTCCCTTCAAATAGGCAATGCCCAAGCTACTATAAAAGCGGGCCAACAATTGTATATCTTATTAGCTTATCAATTATATTTTTACTATTTACCTATTTATGGAGCCATTATCGTATTTACATTGGAATTTTATTTAGAAGTCGGATTCCTCCACTTCAATCAACATATAGAACAAGTATGATGAGATGGTCTCCTACTTTCTTGGTATAGACATTGAGGTCAGAATGGAATCTAGAAAAACCAGTGTCAAGGAGAAAGCTATCCATTTTGGCATACCAAGCTCTAGGGGCTTGCTTAAGGCCATATAAGGATTTCTTAAGGCAGCAGACAAGGCTAGAGTTATTCTGAACATATCCAGGAGGTTGTTCCATGTAAATTTCCTCCTGTAAATCACCATGTAAGAAGGAAGACTTGACATCCATTTGATGGACTTCCCAGTTATGTAAGGCTGCAAGGGAAAGAACAAGGTAGATGGAGTTCATTTTGGCGACAAGAGCAAAGGTTTCATTGTAGTCAATCCCTTCAACTTGGGAAAAACCTTTGGCAACTAACCTTGCCTTAAGTCTTTCAATGCTTCCATCTGATGCATACTTAGTTCTGTAGACCCATTTACATCTGACAAGTTTTCTTCCTTTTGGAAGAGGTACAAGATCTCAAGTATCGTTCGCCATTAAGGAACGATATTCTTCATCCATAGTTGCATCCCAATCTGGATTTCATGAAGCTTCTGCAAAGGTTTCTGGATCATGATTCTCGAAAACTTGAGCCAAAAGAGAAGAGGCTCGCTGAAACTGAGAATGTGTTCGACGTTGATCTCCAGGATCACTGGCAAAATCACCAGCTGCTTCACATGTTGAAAGGACCCATTGAGAAAGCACTTGTGCTGGTACAACTGGAGGAACATGAATAGGCGGAGGTGTATTTTCATCCTCACTGTCATCATCAGAAACTAGAGTTGGAAACCTGTCAAGGAAGTTGGAAGAAGAAGAAGGCACAATCGCCGAATCAGGCTCACAGGCCAAAGATGGCACAATCGTCGAGTTAGGCTCACAGGCCAAGATATTTTCATCAAATTTAACATCTCTTCGAATGATTACATCATGAGAATGTGGTTGAAGAAGTCTATAACATTTACATCTTCAGAATATCCAACAAATATGCACTTTTCACTTTTAGGTTGCAATGCTTTCCGTTTTTCATCTGGAATGTGAGCCCATGCTTCACTACCAAACACACGGAAGTGACTTACATCTAGTTTAATTTTACTCCATGCTTCTTCCAGTGTGATACCTTGTAAAGCTTTAGTGGGGGTGCGATTAAATATGTAATTTACACAATTTATGGCTTCAGCCCAAAATTGAAGACTTAGTCCCTTAGATTGGATCATACAATTAGCCATTTCTTTTAAAGTGCAATTCTTTCGTTCAGTTACACCATTTTGTTGTGTTGTATATGGAACAATGTGTTGTTTTTGGATTCCTTGTTCAGTGTAGAAAGTAGTGAACTTTTTGTTAACATATTCTCCTCCATTGTCAGATCTTAACTTAATAATTTGATGACCAGATTTTTTTTCAACAAGGGCCTTGTAGGCCAAGAACATGTTAAATACTTCGCTCTTAAGTTTTAAGAAATAAACCCAAGTGCGAAAGGTGTAATCATCAATGAAAGTTAAGAAATATTTGAAACCAAAAAAGGAAGCAGATGGAAGAGGACCACACAAGTCACTATGCACAAGCTCCAAGGGAACCGAGGCGTTCCAAGAGGCATGTTTGTCAAAACTGTCCTGATGATTTTTTCCGAGTACACAACCGGAACAGACACCATCCCTGCAAGATACCATTGGAATACCTATCACCATATTGTCTTTACACAGTTATTGCAATGAGCAATAATTTAAGTGACCAAATCACTCATGCCAAAGTTTGCTCAAGTTATCACTATGAGCAACAAAAACTGAAGGAAAAGGTGATGACCCAAAGTTGTTAAATTTGTACAACCTGGTAATATCATCAACAATTCTGGTAGCTAGGACCTATTGAGGATCTTTAAAATCCTTGATTACAACTTGGTGAGGTGTAAACATCATAGCTTTACCTTCACTAGAATGAGTGATTTGATAGACTGATAAAAAATTGCAGGAAATTCTTGGAACACATAGTACATCACTGAAATGACCATTATCTACTAGAACTATTCCAATTCCTACAAGACTTAGAGATCTATCATCACCAACAAATATTTGTTTGGTGTTACATTCATGCATAGTAGAAAAGATGGCTTGTTCCTTAGCCATATGATAATATGCTCCAGAATTAATGAGCCATTCATTTGAACTAGAAGAAGAAGATGCATTATAAGAATAACCAGAAGCAAAAAGTGCATGTCCATGAGAGGTAGATTCTAAAGGTGAATCTAGGCTGATGTGGTGCTTCTTCATTGTTGCTTCCAAGGCTGCCATCTTCTTGAAACACTTAGATTCATCATGATTATCTTTCCCGCAATAGTTGCAATGATGCTCAGTCTTCTTGCCTTTTGGCTTGGATCCTTTGTCATTTTTTAAATAAGGAGCTGACTGAGAGGGTTAGGGAACCTTGTTTGACTTATTATTGCAAAAAAAAATTTCTTGGGAGGCTTGGACTTTTCTTTTTGTTGGGACAATAAGGATTTCCCATATGTATCTGCATTGTTAATTATTCCAAGATGGATGAGCTTATCTTTCTCTCTAATCAAGGAATCACAAAAGGATTCAAGACTAAACTCTTGATAGCTAGCTGCATTCAAGGATTCTTTCATGGAGTAAAATGTAGATACAAAAAAAAAATATGCAGGTCCAAGTTTGGAAAGAATATGATAAATGCATTGTTTGTCTTCCCTCTTAATCTTTCATTCTTCACATAAGAGTTTAAGAGTTTTGTACTTAGATAAATAATCTTGTATGCATGAAACATCAACTGGATTTAAAGAAATCAATTCATTTTCGAGTTGGTGACCTCGAATTTCATTGTGTTTACCAAACATAGATTCCAACTTGTCCCAAGCAGCATCAGGTTCATCAATTCCAGATATGTGGAATCGCAAATCAGTAGAGATTGACATCCCAATCAATCCACGAGCTTCATCACATACCATGTTCGGGTACACAGGGTATTCCCAAAAGACCAAACACCTAGAGCAAGCACTTCACACAAAAAAATCATAGATCGATACACCGATGTTTTGACGTGGTTTAAACCCTCGAGAGGGAAACACTCCACAGCCCCAGCCAAATAGCTTCTACGGAGCAATTTATTATGCAAAGAAAGAAAGTTACAAATGAGCTTCTCATAATTGATAAACTAAACAATGACCCTCCATGCTCTTTAAATAGAGATCATGGACCAATCGGATGTTAAGCCACAGATTAAGGTTAGGTATGATCTAAGAGAAGTTGAGCAGTCAGATCACAACATATCGTGACCGTCGGATTAAATATTTACAAATGCATACTAATGCATACTAAAGAAACACACTTTTCCTAATGGATATATTACACAAGTTGATCTTAACTAACTCCTAAGTGTCTAAATATCCTAACAAATATTTCCTAGTTAATCAGATTGTTGAGGTATGGGGGGCATAAATGATACAAACAATACATTAAAGCAAAGAATCAATGATGGATTATACCATATCTTCGGAGGAAAATATAACAAAATATTGTTTGAAAATGTTGAATTAGATCATCTAACTAAGGATGAATTCTAAATACTCTAGCTTCATTCAAATGTGGAAGATAATGCGTAAAATGGAAAAACTCAGAAAGATAAACATTTACAGAGGATAACATAGACTAAGAAATATTGACACATGAAACTCTGGTAAAAGCATTATGTACTTCTTCATTAACATACTTCATTAAACTTAAAAATTCAACAAGAGTCCAATACTCAAGAGTTCTTCTCTCCAAAATTACAACCCTTGGGTCTTCTAAAAACTTGTCATATATAGGCTTACAATTGTTTGCATTGAAGAAAAAGAGCTAAATCCTTTCGGATGTTCATTAAAAATAGTAAATAGCTAAGAACTTCTGTGAGTGTAAATTAACTAAAGTTTAAACTATGCCTCACAAACCACTACTTAGTCAACTAATGGTGAATTTGAAAAGAACCCTTGTTAACTGAACGATAATGTAACCTGAAAACAAGTTAGCTTCCAACTATCTCTTCCACTTGTTCAACACATATTGATGTAGATCATATCCACTTGAGATGCCCAAAATTAATGAATCAAGCCTATTATGTTCATCTTCAGTAACTTTCGTAGTGCCCCCTAGATTTTTTCCATATTATGCACTATAAAAGTGGAGTTCGAGAAATATCGTAGAGCACTCCCATTTTTTCCATGATACGCGCTTCAAAAGTGCGTTCATAGAACTCTTGTAGCGCACTCCCTATTTTTCCTTGATATGCACTGCTTGAGTTTATTTCCAGAACTCTCGTAGCGCACTCCCTATTTTTCCATGATATGCACTGCAGGAGTTCAGGAAATTGTCGAAATTCCAGGGTTTCACATCGGCATACTTGAGTTCCTTCCTAAGGGCTCAAAATATTGTTATTTTCCCTCTTATATGTCTGATATTTATCCATGCATGTGTTCATAACCTTCCACCCTTCCAAATCATCAAACAAAATTGAACCCTAATGGAAACCCTAGTGTTGTAGCTTTGCATGAGTAGGTTTTAGGTGGCATATTACCTTTGTTGAGTATACCTCTTCCTTTTCGCTGACTGTACTTCTCCTCCTTTGAGTAATACTTGGGTGCTATGAGTATTTTCCTTTTCAAGTAGTAGATACCAATTTCTCAAAATTAGGGCTTTTCTTTTTAGAAAACCATAGCTATCCAAAATGAAAATAGGCCCATCTGTATCTAACCAAAACTATGGTTGGGATGTAAGATAGGTTCCATTCCCTCTGGGAAGCTACTTCAGCCAAGTTATTTAGGTTTCTTCGTGATGTCTCTCATCTTTTGAAAAGATGCAGTTCTTCTCTAAGTGCCCTATTCTCTTCCTGTAATGATGTGTTTCTTCTGTATAGGTTTTGTACTTGTTTCCTGAGGGGAAGTCCTCTTACCAATCTCATTTTAGTCTCATGTAACATTCCTTCTATCACATGTAGTTCCTTTGTTATCTTCCCCCTTTATCTTATGCTTTCTTCGATGACCCTCGATTTTGCTTATTTTTCCTCTTTCAGCTGGGATTTCAATTGGTTAATTTCGAACTCCGTATCTTTTAGTTGGGTTTTCAATTGGCTATTCTCAGACTCTGTATCTTTCAGCTAGCATTTCAATTGGTTATTCTCATATTTTGCCTCATCTCTTTGTGTAAAAGGTTGGGTCTCTTTCTACTGGGCTTCCATTTGGTCAATGTTAGACTCCACATCACCTCTCTGTGTATATGTCTGGACTCTAAGTGTTTCTTCATCGTATAGTTGAATGGGAGATACAGGGAGACTGTGAGAGGGAATTTACATGGTAGTTGCGAGAGTTTCCTGACCTGTGGAAACCATTCTTCTAGCTACTTTTTTGGTCAAGGGATTTCTTGGAATTGATCTCTCAGTCACGTCTTGTGTGAATTCCAATCTATTTCCTTTCAAATTTCCTTTCTCCTTCTGAGTGTCTAGACCCTTTTTAACTTTGGCTCACCTCTCTTATCTTCGAATAGGTGTTTCCCCTTCTGTATTATTCCTCTTCCCCTTGTTAGGTATGGTTACCTTAACCGGTGTTTCCCCTTTTGTATTCTTCCTCTTCCCTTTGTCATGGATGCTAACCTTAACCGACGTTTCATATTTTGTCTCCTTCTCGTTCCCCTTGTCAGGGATGTTTATCTTAACTGTCGTTGATTTCATAGTTTTAGGGTCATACCCAGCTAAGAAAAGGAATGTGTTCCATTCTCTCACTAACCTCTTTAATTCTTTCACTACCAACAAATTTATGAGACCAAAATGGAAAATGTAATGGTTAATTTCTATGACTGTGCTTTACCAATCATCTTACCTAATGCTCTGAAGAGGTAATAGGGCATGTCCAAAGGCCTCATTCCTGTGAAATGGAGCAATAATATGAAATGGTATTGGTTTGCTATGTTATATCTCCCTTCAAAAGTGAAAAAATTATGAATAACCAGCAAGCGATCGCTATACTCTTTTGTAATCCAATCCCTAGGGACCCCATAGGTCAAATTTGCTCCTTTATGCTCATCCTTCAGAAAATGGTCACATTTTGTCATCTGTAATTTGGTTACCTTGAATCATTCCTCTCCCTATCTAGGTATCTCCATTGCAGCTGATATGGAATCCATGGTGACCTCTATCTCTAAGGGCCCAACCTTGGTCTTACTGCCATCGAAATTAATCACAAAATCACGGGCCGCCTACTTGTGAAATCCCTTCAACTTCTCATAGAACCGTAGGAAACCCACTTGGAGGAAGAAATTTCAAGCGGTAGGGTTCTCCTTTAGCCACTCTGTTCCCGGTTCAAAATGTACTAGGGCCCCAAACTTCTTTCTCTTTTTCTTAACTCTTGTTGGCTCCATGTCATTGCTCGACCCTTTGGTGGTGGTTGATTGCGACACCTGTTTTCACTTGGAAAAACTACCAGACTTCTCATAGTATTATAAAATCCCCAATCAAACGAGCATTTTAATTGTTAATAATGGGGGGTGCGACCTTTTAGATTCGACTGAGACTAACTTTTGGGTGATAACCAACAGATGTGACATGACCCCATCCCTACAGATGTGGCGTGACATGACCCTATATTGAATGACAGTTTTAACGAGTCATGATTGCACTTTTACAAACTCCTGTAGCGACCATGCTTTAGAATATATTTTGGATGATGCGGGACTTTTGAAACTTTCATAGAACCTTTAGTCTAATGTCTCTTTTGGACGTTGCAAGACTTTTGAAACTTTACTAGCACTCTAAGTTCAAATTTTTGTTAGGCACTATGGGAGTATGTAATTCATACAATCACTTTTAGGGAAGGAGTAGGCATAAGCGGTAGTTTCTGACATTTGGACTCATATTACCACAGGAATAACTTGACCTCTTTAGAATATTTTTTAACTAGAACATACTAAGACTCAATTCCCAACTAAAAATCACCCCATTTTGCAGTATGGATGGTGCTTGACTTCAGAAAGAAAAAACTAAACCTAAACTGACCAAGGGGATTCTACCCTCCATGTGAGGTAGAAAAGAACAGTAGACCAATGACCTTATCCATTGGGCTTTATTTGAAAAAATAAAAATTTATGCTTTAACTTGAACTGACTGAACTCAAAAACAAAAACTTCTGAAAATAAATGGATATTTTACAATGAAAGTGGGTCAATGAAACTTCCTTTACTTGATTTAAGGCTTCAAGAACATTCCATTAACCAATTCTCCACCTACAGGTTCCCCATCCTGATCCTGTAGAATGAAATCTTTACTTCCATGGTAAGCAACAATTGTATATGGACCTTTCCATAAGTGATCAAATTTTTTAGCCTTTTATTCATTCTTGGAATCCCACTTTAATACCAAATATCTAAGCTGAAGTCATCAACCTTGGCCCTCTTGTAAAAAAAAAAATCACTTTTTTTCCTGAAACAGTAGTGTTTCATCACATACCTTTCCTCTTTTTTCTTGCACCTCTATCAGCTGATTAATTCTTCTCTGCATAGGATCTGGCTCTTCTTCTTGTTCTTGCAACACTCTCATCACTCGCGATCTCAGAGAAATGGGAAAAGTGACCTCTTTTTTGTATATTAGCTAGAATGGGGAAGTTCTAATGGATATTTTAGTGGTGATTATGTCTTCCCAGAGTGAAAATATCAGCTTAGTATGCCATGCTTTCTTGTTTTCCTACAGCAAATTTTTTATGATCTTGAGTAAACTCTTGTTTTATGACTCATCCATCCCATTCACCTGAGGGTAATAGGTTGTAGAGTGACCTAGGATTATGTGTATTCATGGCATAAACTGATCATTTTCTTGGACTTAAAATCCCGAACATTATCGGTTATAATTTTCCTTGGGAAACCAAATATGGACATGATGTTTTCTTCTAAGAAATTTATGATAACAGTATCTATGGCCTGCCCAGTTTTCACAGCTTCTATCCACTTGGTGAAGTCATCTGTGGTAGTCAATATCCACTTGTGTTGTCCAAAAGAAGTTGGATTGATCTCTCCGATGAAATCCAAACCTCATTGTTGGAAGGGAGCTTCTACTAAAACGGGCTTTAGGGGAAAGGGTAACAACTTCCTTTTTCCATCAAATATCTCGCATTCATGATAGGAGGCTACCTCCTTATACACATCTGTAAACATGCTTGGCCAATAAAAACCTTCTCTAAGGATTTTATTCACTATGGCTTTCCAGTAATGACCCCCCTCACAGACCCCTTGATGAAACTCCTTCAATGTTATCTTGGATTCATCCTAGAGTGGGAAATTTAGCAATACACCCCCTACGGATTTCTAGTACAAGTATCCATTTCTAGTGGTGAGTGCAAATTCTGTAAAACATACACAATGTCACTATAACATGGGGATGATGAGAGTTATTCTGATACCTGTAATGGTGATTCTTAGGCTACACTGTCTGGTATATATGAGATGAGATTTATCCTCTGGGGATAACAATTTGCGTCAGCCATCAATTTTTCCAGCCATTGTCTTTTGATGAGATTTGTAGGTCTAATCTCCATATCATACTCCAAAAGAGAATCTATCCACTTTCCCCTTTGGCCTTCAGGATCGGGCTGCATCAAAATATATTTTACTGCGGCATTTAGAACAAAAGCAATGGTATGAGAATGTAAAATATAGACCCTGAAATCTTTCAAGGCTTTGACCACAGCATAGTCTTGCTTTTCCATAATGTTGTATTTAAATTCAACCTCTCTCAAAGCTCTGCTAAAGAAAGCTATTTGTTGTTTAGAACCTTCCTGATTTTTCTGTAGAATAAATCCAGCTATAGAATGTTTGGAAGAAAAGGAAAACAACAAGAATTCTTTGGCAAAATCAGGTTTGACTAGTGTTGGTTCTTTATCTATGACCCTTTTGATGTCATCAAATGAATGTCTAGCCTTACTTGTCCACTTGATCTGGTTATCTTTCTTCCGCATATTGGTGATAAGATTCACGGTCTCTGCAAAGTTCGGGATGAACCTCCTTAAAAAGTTAACTCTCCCAAGGAATGACTGCACTTCCTTCTTGCTCCTAGGTAATTCAATTTTCTGGATTGCTACAGATTTGTCTAGGTCTATTTTAATTCCATCCTTTGATATTATATGGGCCAATAGTTTACCCTTATGCATCACAAAATTTGACTTTTTAGGGTTTAGGGAAATTATGAACTTCCTACACTTCAAGAAAACTTGTTGCAAATGCTTTAAATGATCCCTATCAAATTTGGAATACACTGTAATGTCACCCATGTAAATGACCACAAACCCATCTTTCTCATCAGCAAAGGCTATGTCCATAGCCCTTTGAAAAGTGGCTCCTGCGTCTGTTATCCCAAAGGGAATCTTAGCATACATGAAGGCCCCCCATGGTGTGGTGAAAGCAGTCTTCTCCTGATATTATAGATGTACATTAACGTAATTGTATCCTAAAAAACCATTCAACATGGACATCCTTTCTGCCCCAACAATCTTCTGCAAAATATGATCCATCTTTGGAAGAGGGTAATTATCCTTCATCAATACCATATTCAGGTTCCTGAAATCTACACATAGCCTAATATCTCCACTTTTCTTTCTGACAGGAACCAAGTTGGATAACCACCAAGAGAACCTCAGAGATACTATGATCTTGGCTTGAAACAATATTTTACTTCCTTATCAATGAGGGGGTGGAGCATGGGGTTTATCCTTCTGAGCTTCTATTTGAAGGGATTTTCATCTTTCTTCATGGGGATGGTATGTTGAATAATGGATGTGTCATACTCCTTCAGGTATTTATAGATCCAAGCAAACACAGATTCTAAAATTTTTCTCATCAACTCAATATATTTACCTATATTTTCTGGAGTGAGCGATTTAGACAACTTGATCATTTTTTGTTCTTTCTCTGTCCCAATATTGTAGTCCTCCACCTCACCATCAATTCGAGTGACTTTGGTATTTTTTACTACATCGTTATCATCAAAAAAAAATTCTAAAGGCATCAGTCCTTTAGGGATGTAGTTTTTCTTCAGCTGGATGATTTCTTTAACCCCTAGGGTATTCAGAAATCTGATGGATCAGGGTCCCAATATTCCATCTTCTGATTTTCCTCATCAATGTGTGTACTAGCAAATTCATCTGATATTTCAAGAAATATCTTGATCTGTTGATCGTCTTCAAAAATATTCCAATGCCCGGTGTTATCAAGAATATAAGGTGTATGCTTGAATACAATCTCATACTTTTTGTTTGGGTAAATATGGATCTTTAAGTTACTAGTTGCGGTGGCTAAAGAATTAGCTATCATATTATTTCCCCTTGGAAGGATTGAGATTCTATGTTCTGTGAAAAAATTATCAAACATGTCCCAAACTACATTTCTATAAGCCCCCATTCTGGGATGCTTAGCTTCATAAATCCTATTTACTTAATGAATCACTAACTCTAAGTCACCGTGGATGTCTATCCTTTTAGCCTTCAAATCTTTGAGAATTTTCAACCCTAAAAGTAGGGCTTCATATTCAACCACATTGTTTGTGCACTCAAAAACCAATTTAAAAGAATGAATCCTAGCACATTTGTTTCCAAGGTCCAGGGGAATGATCCATATACCTGCACCAGCTCCTTGTTTCCCAAAAGAGAAATCAAAATCCATTTTCCATTAACCATCAACCTTATTTTCCAGACTTTCAATTTGTTCATTGTTTTTCTCATAATTTTTCTCATTGTTTCACTCAAAATTTTGTTTATTGTCTTTCTCAAAATGTTGCTCACTGTTTTAATTAGAATTTGGCTCATTGTT
Source organism: Larix kaempferi (assembly GCA_027924585.1). Lineage (NCBI taxonomy): Eukaryota > Viridiplantae > Streptophyta > Pinopsida > Pinales > Pinaceae > Larix > Larix kaempferi. The sequence goes on along the minus strand of BSBM01000994.1, from coordinate 18,124,241 downwards.
TTTCTCAAAATTATGTTCACTATATTTCTCAAAATGCTGCTCACTTTTTTCAATACTACTTGGGTTTTTTCCCTCGGAGCAAAGATCATAACAAAAAATAGAAGAGCCTAGGTCGATATTAACAGCACATATGGGATGGTTTTGAGGATTATTCTAACTACACACCACATACACTAGCCTCTTCTCTCTCTACAGTCTTCTATTATGACCAAATACTGGGATGGTTGCATAGGACATGTCCATCTGCAAGGTCCCATTTAGTTTTGATGCCCAAGTTCTAGAGAGCAGCATTCCAAACTTGGGTGGAATGCCTGCCACCACCACATCCATAACAAAACTCTTTTGATGGATTTGTGTCAATGACACCACAATGTCCTTGGTCAAACCCAGGCATAGAAATCTTCTTGAATCGAAATAGAAAAATTCTTTGTAGGGCCTTCTAATATCCAGCCCTAAACTTTCCACAACAGATTTAGGCATAAGGTTGTGGGAAGCCCCTGAATCCAGCATGGCGTTATGTATTACTTGGTCATGAAAATTCATACTGATAAAGAAAGGGGGCATGTCATCATCTTTTGGGTTTTCCACATGAGGACCAAACCGGACCGTAGCTTTTCCATCCTGTAGATTCAGAGTGTCCAAATGTTTTTTCTCTTCTGATTTTACCATTTTCAAAATCTGATCGTTATATTCATCATTCTTCACTAACTCATTAAGGAGGCTGGAAATATTGACCTTGGAGATTTCATTTTCAAGGTTGAAAGAAGGTTGGGATTTTTCTGTTTCTTTCACATTTGCATCACCTTTCCCATCCTGGAATTTTTTAGGAGCATCTGCCTTCAAAGTACCCTTTTTGGGGGCCTTCTTTTTTATTTTGATTGGATGCAAGTTGATCAACTAGGGATTTACTAGGATTTACCACCACATTCCTACTCCTGAGGTTATGTTGGTTTTTGAAATTCTAGAATGGCATTCTAATATCCCCTCTGGTATTGCTCTGATTCTAGCTCCATCATGCTACATTTTTTCTCTAGGGAGTATCTGTCATGCTCTTCTTTTGTTAGGTAAAATTGAGTATGATCATGGTCAAAATGATGAATCTGGTCTTTAGGTTGCTCTCGATCTTCTTCATCAACTAAATTTTATTCAAAAGGAGGCCTCACTTGATGGTTATCTGGATTTCTAGGATCCCTTGGTTCCCTCTGCTTGATTGGTGGGACAGGGCACCTTCTAAAGTTAGGTTTTTCGATTTCCGGTTCTGGGGGTTCTCTAACAACAGGTATGTGGTCTAGGGACAACCTATCCACGAGATTTTATTTGGTATTAATCATCTGATAAAAAATTGTATATGTGGATTGGGATGTGGACGGCTAGTTCTCCTCCCTAACCTTCTTCTTCTCATCCTCCACCCTATGTTTTATCTTTCCAGATGCCATCAAATTTTCCTCCACTTCTATGGAATATTATAGCATGTTAGGTAATGATTAGGATCTCATCTCTCTCAACATCGATTCAAAGTCACTGTCAAATGCATCAGCATAGTGGAGTTGAGAAGCTTTGACAGGGGCCTTAATATCAGCAAGTATGGAATTGTACACTTTCATGAACCTAGCAAAAAATCCATGAACCGTCTCCATGTTATTTTTATTTTGGTTATTGTACTAGGTTAAGATATGTAGGGGATTGTGTTTATCTTCCCAACTTTCTACGAAAGCTTCTTCAAACCTATCGTAGCTAGCGATACTACATGACTGAAGAGATTTGAACCCTGTTTTTACCTCCCAGGAGAAACTTTGTGCAAACAATCTCATCTTGGAATCATCGTCATCCACTTCTTCTAGTTCTATAAAGTCATTGAATATGCTTACGTGCTTTGGGTCGTAATGCCATCTTCGCCATTATAAATTGGAATGTGTTGAGCATAGTTCTAGGGTAAATCATGGAGATTGGCAGGGAGTTCCAAAGGAGAAAATTTGGCATCCATTTCTCTTAGGGGTATAGGAACTGAGATCAGGGTCTATGGAACTTTAGGGGTAGGAACAGGAATATGGAAGGTATTATGACCTTCCACAGTAGTGGATGGGATTTGGACCTTTTTACCAAAGGTTGTTTCACCGGGAAAAGAAAAAGGATCACTTTTCTTCTTCTGAAGACTGTAACTTTTTCCAAAGAGATACTAATGCATATGATTGAAACTTTTCCTCATCAAATACAGTCTAACTCAAGTTCATTTCAAAACTGGATCTAAACAGTGAGTGTTCAAACTTTAAATCAAAGGTAATACTATATATACCCTAACCTTCTTCCTTTGGTAAAGGAAAACGTCTTTTTAATAGAGGAGTACCTTACTTCCCTTTTTCCTTTCCCTTTCGGAGGATCTCTTCTAGATTTGGAACAAATTCGACGGGTTCAAGATCTGGATTGCTTCTGGTGTATACTTTTCGTGAAGCCAAGATTCGCTCAATGAAGTCACCTATAGATTCTTGTGGAATCATGAATTTAGTCAATCAAGTCACCATGGTAAATGATACAACCAGCTAGATGCCCAAGTATATGTTTTCCCTCAGAGATCAGATCTGTTTCTTTGTCGTTATTTCCCATGGAAGATGAAACTTTCACTTCCTCGCAATGGTGCCAGAATTTTATCACTCTGCTAAATCCATTGGTGGTGGAAGGAAGGGGAAGAGGTAACCATTTCAAACCAACTTGCAGACTGGAAACTAGCCTTTCCAATCCAGAGATGGCTCTCACTTAAAACTCATTTTTCAGATACTATATTTCAATGGATGGTTGTGTAATCGGGGCAGTGGCTATGTCTTTTGTGGGTAGATTAGGGTTTTAGTTTTTTCAAAGTGGCAGGATCGGGAGAAAATCCCCATTGGTAATGTAGTCAACGGGTTTGAAATAATTACAAGGGTGATTAATGACTGGTTGTAGAATGCTCAAGGAAACAGAGGCAAGATAGCCAATATTTCCTAGTTAACCAGATTGTTGAGGTAGGGGGGGGGGGAATTGAGACAAACAATACATTAAAGCAGAGCATCAATGATGGATTCTACCTTAACTTCGAAGAAAAATATAAGAAAAGATTGTTTGAAAATGTTGACTCAGGGAATCGCACTAAAGATGAATTATGAATACAATAATTTTATTTGAACGTGGAAGATAATGGATAAAATGGAAAAACTCAGAAAGATAAACATTCACAGAGAATAAAATAGACTGAGAAAGATTGACACATGAATCTATCGTAAAAGAATTATTTAATTCTGCATTAACATATTTCATTAAAGTTAAAAAGTCAACAAGAGTCTAATACTCAAGAGTTTTTCTCTCCAAAATCTCGACCCTTGGGTCTTCTAAAAACTTGCCATATATAGGCTTACAATTGTTTTCATTAAAGAAAAAACCCTAAATCCTTTCGGCAGTTTATTAAAAATAGTAAATAGCTAAGAATCACTATGAGTGTAAATTAACTAAAGTTTAAACTATGACTCATAGACCATTGCTCATTCAACTAATGGTGAATTTGAAAAGAACCATTTTAACTGATTGATAATGCAAACTGAAAATAGGTCAACTTCCAACTGTCTCTTCCACTTATTCAACACATCTTGATGTAGATCAGATCCACTTGAGATACCCAAAATTAATGGATCGATCCTATTATGTTTAGCTTTAGTAACTTCTGTAGCGCCCCCTATATATTTTTTATGTTATGTGCTGTAAAAGTGGACTTCCACAACTCTCATAGTGCACTCCTTGTTTTTCCATGATATGCGTTGCAGAAGTGCGTTTCCAGAATTCTCCTAGCGCACTCCCTGTTTTTCTATGATATGTGTTGCAGGAGTTCGTTTCCAGAACTCTCATAGTGCACTCCCAATTTTTCCATGATATGTATTGTAGGAGTTATGGAAACTGCATAAATTCCATGGTTTCAAAATGGCATACTTGAGTTCCTTCCCGGGGGCTCAAAAAACTATTATTTTCCCTCTTATATGTCTGATATTGATCTAGGTGGATCTCAGGGTTCGATAAAAAAATTAAAGTATTCAAATGATGTAAATAATCTTACGGATGCGTATATCTCGTTAGCAGCTTTTCGACAATGCTCGTTTCACGTGAAACGGCTTTCAGACATAAAAGTTATTGAGTTTCAAAGTTTCGGCAAAAAGGTAAATTTTGATGTAAAAAAGGGTAAAAAAAGGGGCCACGTGGCACACCCAAAAGGGGGCCACGTGGCACACCCAAAAGGTGCCACATGGCATGTACAAATCATCACTATTGATAGGTAGTAGCCCCATAGGGTGCCACATGGATAGGTTATGATGACATGGCTCACACGTGGACCAATCAGGGACTGCCATGTGGCAGCCTTGTTGGCCACTAATTGTACGGTTTATCAAAAATTATGGGAGACCATGGGAATTGAACCCATGAACTCCAAGGCCTCTAGAGTCTCCACCGAGCCCCTAGCCAAGGCTCCACGCATTATTTCTTAACATGTATAGGTGTTAAATTTCATTTAAAGTTGAATGCAATCTCATTTGGGGAAAAGGACGGGATCGATGGCTAGGCTCTTGACCCCATGGCCAACACCGAGGTCATTGAAAAAAACAACACAGAGTCCAGTCAGAGTCCAAGTCACACCATAGAGTCCAGTCATATTCCAAGTCACACCGCAGAGTCCAGTCAGAGTCCAAGTCACAACCAACAATGCCATGTCACGGTTTAAACACCACCGTAAAGTCACGGCCATCATTCAAATGGATCAACAAAACCACAAAAAAAGGGGAGAGGCCTGCGGGTTTGACCCCAAGACCTCTACTCCCATAACACACCACCTCACCACTAGGCCAACGCCCATTTGTTGCGTGGTAAGCGGCGGGATTTACTTATAAGTTTATGGCATATTTTGGGACAAAAACGGGTGCATGGACCTCCAAACTACACACCCAAAATGACCAAAACAACGCTATAAAACCACGGTTTGGGAACTTATTCCGGGGGGAGAATAGAGCACGTTTGTATAGAGTTCGAGGCACAATACAAGCATAGTTCCCAAGGTGGTTTCGGCACAAATCCTAAGGTAGTTTTGGAACAGTTCCCAAGGAGGTTTCAACACAGATCCAAAGGCAGTTTTGGAACAGTTCCCGAGGTCCGTAAAACCATTAATGGGAACTCTTCTTAAGGTGGGAATCCATACATTCTGTACAGTTACAGGCAGAGGTTGTCTCGATTTGTGTGCCATAGGAGGCCTCAGGAAAACATAGTCAAGTTTATACTCTCTTTTCTCATAATTTCGAGAGGAACAAAATGGTGTAGTCTATTTCTGAATTTGACTAAATGAACTCAGAAGTGTTTCCAGAAACTCATATATGTAAGCTTTGAAGACAAAATAAGATCGGACTTCTCATTAGAAGTGGCCCATAGACGTATCCCAAGAAGGGTGAAATCCATTATTAGTTCTTGTCTACAATTTTGTGGTTTGCATATCTCCTTTATGTGTTTTTGTACTTCAATTATGCTCTCTAATTTTGTCATTTAAATCCTTTTTAATGATTTTAAGCATTCAAACTTTCACATGCAAATAATGGTTATAAAGATCCTAGCATTTTCGGATCAAGTTTGGTAACAAAGCAGCTTAACCATTGCATTGTCAGTTTTTGAATGTTAACAAAATCAAGGCTTAAAGTTGGTGGAGGAGAACTTGAAGAGTTTGATCCAGAAATTGGTTCAAGAAGAAGAAAGAAAATGACAGATGAAGACTACTGAGAAGAAGATGAGAAGGATTTCCACAAGGCTTTCTATCAGATGGTAGACATGGTAGAAAATTTGTTTGCATATTATCAAGAGAGATTGAAAAATAAGAAGAATAAAGAAGGATAAAGCAGAGAATGATACTTCAGGAAAAGGAGGAGACCTTTCTAAACCTTCTTCTCCATCTTCTTTTTCCTCTTCTGAAAGTTTCAGTACCGCTTCTTCTAATTAAAAGAAACAACCTAAGAAGATTAAGTTTGATTTACCTTATTTGAAACTTGATATTAAGTTTGATTTTCCTACATATAATGGTGAACTTAACGCAGAAAAGATACATGATTTGATCAAGCAGATTGAAGTGTATTGCAAGATCCAAAAGCTTGTAGATGATAGTGCAAATATCCAGTTGGTTACTTTCCTCCTTGGAGGCACTGCACTCATCTGGTGGGAGAGTAAGACACGGGAAGGCATCCTTACAAAAGGTAAAATTATTTCTTCCTGGTATGAATTTACTGTTTTGTTAAAGAAGCAATTTTATCCATTAGGTTACATACAGCAATCCATGATGGATTGGAAAAACTTAAGGCAAGGTAAAGGTGAGAATGTACAAGAATACACTCAGGAATTGAGAAAGAGAGATTTCATTTTGGGTATACCTCTCTACACTCAAGAAACTCTTCTCAAGTTTATTGGAGGATTACATAGTTATTTGTGTCATACATTACTTATGTTTAATCCTGCTAACCTAGATGAAGTGTGTGATCACTGCCACACATATTGAATCCAAAGGGAAGAATGTTCATGATGACTTTTCCTCAACCGAATCCAGTAAGTTGAAAGAAGGTAAGGACAAAGGGAAGAGAAAGAATACAACTAGAGTGAAGAAAGGGGATACAAAACTTTCATGTTCTCATTGTCAGAGAGATGGACATGGAACACTATTGGAAGATACATCCAGAATTGAAACCGAAGTGGTTTAAGGATCGGAAAGGGAAGCAAAAATCCACGATTATTGTTCAGGACCTTGGATCAGATTCTGAGGATGAAACAAAGATATCAATCGCAGGTGTGAAAGGTAAAACTATTGTTGGTAATAATTCTAACATTGGCTCTTCATGTGCTTCTACTTATAAAGATCATGACAGTTATAAGGATAGAAAAAGGAATGCATTGTTTCATATAAGGGTAATTACAAAAAAAAAAATATCGAAACACTCATAGATAGTGGATCTCAAGCTAATCTCATTTCAGAAGAAGTAGCTAAGCAATTGGGATTAACAACAAAACCGCAAAGGAAACCTTATCCATTAGGTTGGGTATGCAAATATAAAAGATTACAAGTAACAAAGCAATGCGATATGAATTTTGCAATTACATCCAAGTTTGTAGATGAAGTTGAATTTGATGTGGTTCCACTAGATATCTGTGGAATTGTGTTGGGTAGCCCATAATTATATGATAAAAAAACAATCTTCTATAGAGAACATAATCCGTATAATTTGTTTAAAGAAGGAATTGAGTACATAGTACATTCACATTCATTTAAAAATGACAAATCATTGGGAACTACACAACAACTAAAAAGGGTTGTTAATGCAAGTTGGAATTTGGCACTTATGTCTATGCAATGTAAGGAAGAAAAGAATCATAACCATGAAAAGTAAGTTTCATTGCACCACACAACATCTATTATGGTTGATAGTGTTCCTATGATAAAACATAAGCATGACATGGGTACAATATCTTTCATATGTTCAATTTTTATATTCATCTTTCTACTGATCATAAGTATATCGTTGGTTCTGTCAATATTGAATGAAGTCTTGGTTGAAAAAGGGATTAATGTACTTAACAATGTCAGTGCAATGTTGATTTTTATTATGATGATTCAAATCTATAGGTTCCAAGAATAATAGACAAGTGATACGGGACAAGTGAGACAAAAATGTCCTCACTTATTTTCTGAATGATTCAGGATTTTGGTGGTCCAAAAGCTTCTCAGTGGGAAGGTTTGATCCAGGAGGATCTCAGGGTTCGATAAAAAATTAAAGTCTTCAAAGGATGTAAATAAACTTACAGATGCGTAGAGCTCATCACCATCTTTTCGTCAATGCTCGTTTCGCGTGAAACGGATTTCGGACGTAAATGTTATTGAGTTTCAAAGTTTTGGAAAAAAGGTAAATTTTGATGTAAAAAAGGGTTAAAAAAGGGGCCACGTGGAACATCCATAGGGTGCCACGTGGCATGTAAAACTCAGCAGAATTGACATGTGGCATCCCCACAAGGTGCCACGTGGACAGGTTATGATGACATGGCTCACACGTGGACCAATCAGGGACTACCATGTGGTATCCTTGTTGGCCACTAATTGTATGGTTTATCAAAACTTATGGGAGACCATGGGAATCGAACCCCTGACCTCCAAGGCCTCTAGAGTCTCCACCGAGCTCTCCTAGCCAAGGCTCCATGCATTGTTTCTTAACATGTATAGGTGTTAACTTTCATTTAAATTTGAATGCATTCTCGTTTGGGGAAAAGGATGGGATTGAGGGCTAGGCCCTCGACCCTATGGCCAACACCAAGGCCGTCGAACGAGCCAACACATAGTCCAGTCAGAGTCCAAGTCACAATGTAGAGTCCATTCAGAGTCCAAGTGACAACAACCAATGCCAAGACATGGTTTAAACGCCACCACACAGTCCAAGCCACCATTCAAACAGATCAACAAAACCACGAAGAAAGGGGAGAGGCCCACGTGTTTGACCCAGGGACCTATGCACCCATAACACACCACATTACCACTGGGCCAATGCACATTCATTGGGTGGTAACTGGTAGGATTTACTAATTAGTTTGTGGCAGATTTTGGGCCAAAAACTTGCACGTGGCCCTCCAAACCACGCACCCAAAACCACAAAAACAATGCTATAAAACCATGGTTTGGGCATGGATTCCAAGGGGGAGAACAGAGCATGTTTGCACAGAGTTAGAGGCATAGTACAAGAACAGTTCCCAAGGTGGTTTCATCACAGATCCCAAGGTGGGTTTGGCATAGTTCCCAAGGTGTTTTAGGCATAGATCCCAACGTAGTTTTGGCATAGTTCTCGAGATCCGTACAACCATTAATAGGCACGCTTCGCGAGGTGGGATTCCATACAGCTTGTACAGTTGCAAATAGAGGTTGTCTCTATTTGCATGCCAGAGGAGGCCTCAAGAAAACATAGTCAAAAGTATACTCATTTTTCTCAAAATTTCGAGAGGAACGCAATGATGCAGTCTGTTTCAAAGTTTGACTGGAAGAACTCAAAAGTGTTTCCAGAAACTCATATATGTAAGCTTTGAAGACAAAATAAGATCAGCCTTCTCATTAGAAGTGGCCCGGAGATGTATCCCAAGAAGGGTGAAATCCGTTATCAGTTATTGTCTACAATTATGTGGTTTGCATATCTCTTTTATGTGTTTTTGTACTTCAATTATGCTCTCTAATTTTTTCCTTTAAATCCTTTTTAATTATTTTAAGCATTCAAACTTTCACATGCAAATAATGGTTATAAATATCCTATCATTTTCGGATTAGATATTCATCCATGCATGTGTTCATAGCTTTCCACCCTTCTAAACCATCAAACAAAATTGAACCCTAATGGAAACCCTAGTGCTCGAGCTTTTCGTGAGTAATTTTTAGGTGGTATATTACCATTGTTGAGTATACCTCTTCCTTTTCGCTGACCGCTCTTCTCCTCCTTTGAGTAATACTTGCGTGCTATGAGTATTTTTGTTTCCAAGTAGTAGATACCAATTTCTCAAAATTAGGGCTTGTCTTTTTAGAAAACCCTAGCTATCCAAAATGAAAATAGGATCATCTTTATCTAACCAAAACTGCGTCTAGATGTAAGAGAGGTGTCAATCCCTCTGGGAATCTGCTTCAGCCAAGAGCTTTAGGTTTCTCCCTAACATCTCTCCTCTTTTGAAAATCTACAGTTCTTCTCTAAGTGCCTTGTTCTCTTCCTATAATCATGTGTTTCTTCTGTGTAGGTTTTGTACTGGTTTCCTGAGGGGGAGTCCTCTTACTAATCTCCCTTTAGTATCATGTAACATTCTATCTATCACATGTAGTTCATTTGTTAGCTTCCCCCTGTATCTTATGATTTCTTCGATGACCCTTGATTTTGCTTATTTTTCCTCTTTCAGTTGGGCTTTTAATTGGTTAATTTTGGACTCTATATCTTTCAGCTGGGTTTTCAATTGGCTATTGTTAGACTCTGTATCTTTTAGCTGGACTTTCAATTGGTTATTCTCATATTCTACCTCATCTATTTATGTAGAAGGTAGGGTCTCTTTCTACTGGGTTTCCATTTGTTCAATCTTAAACTCTTCATCAACTCTCTGTGTAGATGTTTAGACTCTAGGTGTTTCTTCACCATCGAGTTGAATGGTAGATCTGGGGAGAGTGTGAGGGGGAATTTCCATGGTAGTTGCAAGAGTTTCCTGACATTTGGAAACCATTCTTCTATCTACTTCCCTTGTCAAGGGATTTCTGGGAATTGATCTCTTAGTCATTTCTTGTGTGATTTCCAATCTCTTTGCTCTCAGCTTTTCTTTCTCCTTCTAGGTGTCTATACCCTTTTTAACTTTGGTTGGCCTCTCTTATGTTTGAATAGGTATTTCCCCTTCTGTCATCTTCCCCTTCCCCTTATCATGGATGCTTATATTAACTGGCGTTTCCCTTTCTGTCTTCTTCCTCTTCCCCTTGTCATGGATGCTAACCTTAACCAATGCTTATTCCTTTGTCTCCTTCCCTTCCCCTTGTCATGGATGTTTATCTTAACTAGTGTTGATTTCATAGTTTCAGGATCATACCCGGCCAATAAAAGGAAGGTGTTCCATTCTCTCCCTGACCTCTTCAATTCTTCCACTACCAGCATCTTTATGAGACCAAAATGGAAAATGTAATGGTCAATTTGTTGGCCCTATGACTGTGCTTTATCAATCATCTTATCTAATATTCTGAAGAGGTAATAGGGCATTTCCAAAGGCAATAATCATCTTATCTTCCTTGTAAAATGGAGCAATAATCTGAAATGGTACTATTATGTTGTGTCATATCTCCCTTCACAAGTGAAATACTTCTGAATAACCAGTAGGAGATCACCATATTGTTTGGTAATCCAAGCCATAGGGACTCCATAGGTCAGATTTGCTCCTTTATGCTCATACTTCATAAAATGTCGCATGTTGTCATCTGGAATTTGCTTACCTTAAACCCTTCCTCTCCCTATCTAGGTATCTCTATTGCAGCTACTATGGAGTCTGGGATGACCTCTATCTCCAAGGACCCAACCTTGGTCTTCTTGCCATCAAAATTAAGCACAAAAACGTGCCACCTGCTTTTGAAATCTCTGCAACTTCTCACAGAACCTCAGGAAACCCACACGGTGGAAGAAATGTCAGGCGGTAGGGTTCACATTTAGCCACTCTGCGCCCAGTTCAAAACGTACCAGGGCCCCACTCTTCTTGCTCTTTTTCGTAACTGTTGTTTCCTCCATGTCACTACTCGGCCCTTTGGTGGTGGTTGATCTCGACACCTATTTGAACTTGGAAAAACTACTAGAATTCTCATTGAACTGCAAAATCCCCACTTGAACAAGCAATTTAACTGTTAAGAATGGGGGGGGACCTTTTAGATTTGGTAGAGACCGAATTTGGAGTGATAACCGACGAATGTAACGTGACCCCATCCCCCCTAATAACTTCACACTCACTTGGTGGGTGTGACACGACCCTATCTTGACTGACAATTTTGACAAGTCATGATTTCACTTTTACAAACTTCTGCAACGACCATGCTTTAGAATCTCTTTTGGACACTGCAGGACTTTTGAAACTTTTGTAGCGCCTTTAGGATAATATCTCTTTTGGATGCTGTGAGAATTTTGAAACTTTCATAGCACCCTTAGTTCATTTTTTTGTTAGGTGCTACAGGAGTGGATAATTCATACAATCAGTTTTAGGGAAGGAGTAAGCATAGGCGGTAGGTTTTTACATTTGAACTCATATGACCACGAGCAGAACTTGACCTCTTTATACATTTTTTTAACTAGAGCAAACTAAGACTCTCAATTCTCAACTACAAATCACCCCATTTTACAGTGTTGATGGTGCTTGACTTCAAAAAGAAAAAACTTAACCTAAACTGACCAAGGGAGCTGATGATGACCATGAGTTTAGAGGTCATACCTCTATGCATATTTAAGTACTAACACACACCAACACAAGTCTTATTTTCTAGTGAGTCATTTACCTCTAAAGACTCAATCAATAGTTAACTTACATGACCATTATGACCCAAATGGTATCTTACATGAGGACCATAAGATACAAAAAAGAGCATAAGATACCATTTGAGTCTCTCATCAGTCTTCTTAACTTGCTTGAGATGCTCCCACCAAATTGATTCTCTTCCATTTAAATTGAATATGGCTAGTTTGGTCCTCATGTTTCCACAGTAATTATCAACTTGGAAATATTTCCTCATCCCAAGAAGCCAAGACTCAAATTCTTGTCCATATTTTAGTTCACCATAAAATATAGGGGATTTTCCTTTTGAAATTCTCCATATGAGTCTCCAAATGGTATCTTATTCTCTTTTTTGCATTAAGGGAATGCCATACCACTGCTAAAACTGTAATTGCATTTACTCCATTCCAATTGGTTTATGGTCTAGAAGTAGTCCTTCCTATTGAATGTGAAATTCCTTCTTTGAAGCTAGTTGCTGAACTCTTTCCAAATATATCTATAGAGGAAGAAAGGATTTTTTATTTGCAATGTCTCGATGAACAATGTCATCACACTACATTAACCAATGAAACCCATAAGAAGCATATCAAGGCTCAATATGTCAAGGCCATTTGACCTCGCATATTTGTTTAAGGTGACTTGGTGCTAGTCTATGATTAGGACCATGATAAATTATGGGCAGGAAAATTCAAACCCATGCAGCATAGTCCCTACATAGTTACATGTATTCTTAAAAAGGGTGTGTATGAGTTAGTGCATTATGAAGGAAATCCTTTGGTGGAGCCTTGCAATGTGCCTATCTTAAAAAGTACTATGTGTAGGCCATCAATCCCACCAAGTGCTTTGTATATTATGTATTATATTTTTGGTGTGATGTGTTTTCTTTCTTTGAGTGTATCGCATGTCTGTGTTCTAGCACTTATCATTACTCATGCTTCAATTGTATATTTTCACTCTTCCCATGGTATATGTAGGATTTGTTTATGGTACTTGTTCGGATATCCACATCATCTTTTTCAGGATCTTGCATGCAATTAGGGTTTGCATGCAAATTCTAGGGTTTCATGCACTTTGCATGCATCCCAGTCACCAGGTTGATGCCTCCAGCACCTTAGCCACCTTATTCTAGCACCTGGGAGCCACTTACTTCAGAGTTTTAGCCCTCCTAGTCAGGAAGGTGCCCACTTCTCACCTACTGCTAGAGAAGGGTGCACTTCTTCACCTACCACTGCAATTCCACTTCAGTTACACTCAGTTAGCTCCGATTCTCCCTGATTTGAGGCTAGTTTCACTCTCGACTGACTGTTTCACTTTCGTTGGACCTCCAAATTGACTAGATGACTTGTTCTGACATTAGTTAGCCTCCCATGCGCCCTCCACTGAGCCCACTTCCCTATATTAGTGCTACACACTTTAGTCACACATGTTACACTCAGTTAGACTCAGATTGACACCTGGATGACTGGTTCTTGTGCATTGATGACCACCACTGATTGATGATGAGGACTCCTAGTTGGAGTCAAGCTACTCCATTCAGTGATTCGAATGACCTCCTTAGGAAATTTGAATTGCTCATTTATTGTAACTGTATTCTATTGTAATCATTCACCCTTACTGGGATATTGAGCACTGTGCATGTTTTACACAGTTTTACACCATATTTTCTATGTTCATCTATTGTGATTGATTTACTTGTTCATTAGATCTACTGTGACTAATTTTACATGGTATTAGAGCCATTGCAGGGACAAGATCTCTTTTCTACAGGTGTTTCTACAAGAATATTTGAGTGAATTGCTCAAAAATTACAAAAAGTTTTGGCATGAAAGATCTCAAGGGCATTCGCTCTTGTGCATGCAAAGCTTGAAAATACATCCAATACCACTCCAGAAGCTTGAGTTTCCACATAAATCCTGGATTTGATACATTGGACCCATTCAACATTGTTTGATCTCCAATCCCAGGTGTGATGCAACTCTAAAAGGGTGGATTGTTCGACCTCATTGTTCTTGGTTTATTGTGATTTGCAGGTTATTGTCTCCATCATTTGCATTCGCTACTCTGCCCTTGCAAGCTTCTCTACATCAGTGTGCACTCGCTCCTAGCAATGGAATACTCATCTTCAAAGCCTATCCTCACCCCATTCAATTATTTTGATTGGAAAGATGATATGGAGATCATATTACGTTCAAAAGGTTACTACCGAGTCACTCTTGGTCTTGAATTGGAGCCAAACACCTTGTCAGATATAACCAAACACTACAACAAGCTTGATGAAGCTTATGGTCTTCTTTGTCTCTCCATCTCCAAAGATCTTCACTTCCATCTCAGTGGATTGAAGACTCCAAAAGCTATATGGGAGCAACTTGAAACACTATTTGGCAAGCAGGACGAGCTTAGGGCTTTTCAATTAGAGAATGAATTGATTGCCCTTAGTCCTGAGAATTTCGAGACCACTAATGAATTCTTCACAAAATTCAAGAACTTGAACTTGCATTTGAAGAACAGTGGAGTTATCAAAGAGGATAAACAATTGATCCTCTCCATTCTCAGCAAGCTTGGTAAAGATTATTCGGTATTTGTCTCTACTTTCAATTCTGGTCGGCTAACTACCCCGAATTGGAAGATGCCTTCATTGAGTCCATCACAAAAGAGCATGACAAGTGGATTCAAATGGGGTCCATAAGCTCCAAAGATTCAGCCCTATATGTTCAAGGACCCAAGATCTCGAATGGTAAAGGAAAGCAAAAGAAGGAGAAGCCCAAATTCAAACCTCACAAGCAAAGAGAGAAAGGCAGGAAAGCAGACAGATGCACCATCCAGTTCAAAGTTCAAGCAAAAGGGAAAAGAAGGTAACCAAAAATCTAAATGTACTTATTGCAACCATGGCTTTCATCCCAAAAGTTCATGTATGAAGAAGACTATAGATCAAATGGCCCTCCTTTTGGAAAAGAACAACATAACTCTTCCTGATGGTGCAAGGAAGAAGGATAGGAATGATGATCATGAAAGAGGACAAGCACTCATGGAAACTGTTCCGAAGCCCACTACTCTCTTGATAGATTCGGGTGCATCAAATCATATGGCTGCAAATATTGATTTTTTTTCTTCATTCGATCCAAATAGCTCCATCCCCATCCATTTGGGAGATGACTCAAAAATTTCTTCAAAGGGCAAAGGTACGATTCATGTAGATCATGGAAGCTTTCAAAATGTTCTCTATGTGCCTTCCTTGGCTTCAAATCTTCTTTCTGTGTATCAAATGACACACACTGGTGAACCGAAGCATGTTACATTCAGCCCTAATACAATTGAAATTTCTGATATCAAAAGTGGAAGACTTGTTGCAGTCAGAAAGGCAAACCACACTGCAAAATGCTATGAGTTTTCACACTTTATTCCGCTTGCAAAGCCCACTGCTCTTCGTACACATGGTAATGAGGTTAGTAGGCTTTGGCATGAAATATTTGGACATCTTAATTATAATTATTTGTTGCTTCTATCAAACAATTCCATGGTAGATGGTCTTCCACAACTCTGTTCCTCGGAGGGAATATGCACTGGTTGCATTATTGGGAAGCACCCTGAGCACAGATTCGACCGCGGCAAAGCTAGCAGAGCTTCTATAGTTTTGGGGTTGATACATTTTGATATCAGTGGTCCACTGCCCCATACATCATTAAATGTTTCAAGGTATGTTTTGACATTTATTGATGATTTTTCCCGCTTTACATGAGTATTCTTTCTCAAAAACAAGTCAAAAGTGCATGGAAAATTCAAGGATTTTAAGGCTTCTGTTGAGACCGCCACTAAGAGCAAGATCAAAGCTCTTAGATCTGATTATGGTGAAGAATATGTCAAGTCCGAGTTGCTGCAACTTTGTTCCCAAAGCGGAATTCATATCCAACATACAGTTCCCTACACACCCCAGCAGAACGGTGTAGCGGAAAGGAAAAATTGGTCACTGAAAGAGATGGCTACATGCATGATTGAATCAAAAGGTTTGGCTGAAAATCTTTGGTCTGAAGCAATAAATGTTGCTGCATACATACAGAACCGTGTTCCACATTCATCCGTGAAAGGTATGACTCCTTTCAAAGCATTCTTTGGTCACAAACTGGATGTGTCAAATTTGAGAGTTTTTGGCTCTACTGCATGGGCTAGAATTCCTTCCAAGAAGAGATGAGATTTGGATCCACAAAGTATTGAGTGCATACTGATAGGATATGGGGAAGAATCAAAATCATATAAACTCATGGATATCAGATCTAAAAATATATTCATAGAGCGCAGTGTGCAATTTGAAGAACTGCTTCAAGAATTGCAACTAGTCGAGGAAGAGACTGCCGATTCACCGCCTTCACCAGAAGAAGATCCGTGCAGCGATAATGAAGGTATGAGTTCTGATATTTCTTATATTTTAGCAGCACATGATGATCATGACATATCAGGTTCAGAATCCGACCATTATGATCCTCCTCAGTTACCAAAGTGGGCGCAAAACACTCTTCAATCTACTGGTTCGAACCTTGGAAATCCTGCTGATCCGAGACGAACAAGAGCAGACTTTCAAAGAGCAGGTATGGCTCTTTCTATTGCTGATCCATTACTTCCTGAGATTTTTTATTTGATGGCTGGTTTAGATCCCACATCATACTATTCTTCCCACCGAGATCCGAGATGGAAAAGTGCCATGGATGAAGAGTACAGTTCTCTTCAAAAGAACAACACATGGGAGCTAGTTTCTCTTCCACCTGGAAGAAAATTAGTGAAGTGTAAATGGGTCTACCGCATGAAAGTTGCTGCTGATGGCTCTATCAGCAAATACAAAGCAAGGTTGGTGGAAAAAGGTTTCTCCCAAGTCCAAGGAGTGGACTACATTGAGACTTTTGCACCGGTTGCAAAGATGAATTCCATCCGCCTTGTTTTGGCTATTTCCGCATCCAAGCACTGGGAAGTGCACCACATGGATGTGAAGAGTGCATTTATACATGGAGACCTTTATGAAGAGGTATATATGCATCATCCAGAGGGCTACACATCAGATCCATCATTAGTTTGCAGATTGAAGAAATCTTTGTATGGGTTAAAACAGGCCCCAAGAGCTTGGTACGCAAAGATGGACTCCTTCCTTCTTTCTTAGAATTTCCAAAAATGCAAATCTGATCCGAATGTGTATCTTCAGTGAGTTAAAGGTAATTTTTTGGTTATTGTACTTTATGTTGATGATCTTCTCATTACTGGTAGCACTCTTACTTCAATAAACAAGCTAAAAACTGCCTTAAATCTAGCTTTTCACATGAGCGATTTGGGCTTGCTGAGTCATTTTTTGGGCTTGGAGATAGCTCAAAATTTTGATGGGATCACTATATCTCAGCAAAAATATGCTTCTGACCTGTTATTGAAGTTTAATATGGCTGAATGTAAGGCAGCCCCATTCCCATTCCTCTCAGGAATCAGTCTTGAGGAGGGAGATTCTACACTGCTTGCAGATTGCAGTATGTATCGACAGTTGATTGGTTCACTACTTTATTTGACACACTCAAGGCCTGATATTTCATATGCCGTGAGTGTCTTGTCAAGGTATTTGCAGCAGCCCCATGAGATTCATTGGTGAGCAGCCAAGCGGATCTTGCAGTATGTGCAAGGTACGAGACAGTTTGGCATACATTATGTTGCAGATTCTGAGCTTGATTTCATTGGTTTTACTGATTCAGATTGGGCAGGTGATAGCATTGATCGGAAGTCCACTTCTGGTTATTTTTTCATGATTGGTCATGGTGCTATGTGCTGGTCCAGCAAAAAGCAGTCAACCATTGCACTTTCTTCAGCAGAGGCAGAGTATCGAGGGGTAGTCAATGCCTGCATTCAGGCAGTTTGGTTGCAGGGTATTCTTTCCGAGTTTGGTTTTGGTGGCACTACTTCGACTGTCCTATTTTGTGACAATCAAAGTGATATCAAGATCTCCACAAATCTAGTTCAGTGGAAGAGGACCAAACACATTGAGATTCATATGCATTACATTCGACAGTTGGTGCATGATCTCACCATCATTCTGCAATATTGCCCTACTGATGAGCAAATTGCAGACATCTTCACCAAGAGCTTCACTGAGAAGAAGTTCTCTTACCTCCGTTCACTGTTGGGGGTGAGTTCCATCATGGTGGAGACAGATTGATCCATTATTATGCTTTAGCTTGAGGGGGGGCTTTCTTCCCACTGGGTTTTCCCTCTTTCTTCACTTAGTTTATTTTCAGCATTTTTTGGATTATTGTATTGGGGTGACCTTTGGTCTTAGTTACCAGGGCCCCACATTATTTATTTTGCACATCATAGTCTATCTTGAGGGGGGGTGTTCGGATATCCACATCATCTTTTTCAGGATCTTGCATGCAATTAGGGTTTGCATGCAAATTCTAGGGTTTGCATGCATCCTAGTCACCAGGTTGATGCCTCCAGCACCTTAGCCACCTTATTCTAGCACCCGGGAGCCACTTACTTCAGATTTTTAGCCCTCCTAGTCAGGAAAGCACCCACTTCTCACCTACTGCCAGAGAAGGGCGCACTTCTTCACCTACCACTTCAGTTACACTCAGTTAGCTCCGATTCTCCTTGATTTGAGGCTAGTTTCACTCCTGACTGACTGTTTCACTTTTGTTGGACCTCCAGATTGACAAGATGACTTGTTTTGACTTCAGTTAGCCTCCCATGCGCCCTCCACTGAGCCCACTTCCCTATATCAATGCTACACACTTCAGTTACACATGTTACACTTAGTTAGACTCGGATTGACACCTGGATGACTGGTTCTTGTGCATTGATGACCACCACTGATTGATGATGAGGACTGCTAGTTGGAGTCAAGCTACTCCATTCAGTGATTCGAATGACCTCCTTAGGCAATTCGAATTGCTCAGTTATTGTAACTGTATTCTATTGTAATCATTCACCCTTACTGGGATATTGAGCACTTTGCATGTTTTACACAGTTTTACACCATATTTTCTATGTTCATCTGTTGTGATTGATTTACTTGTTCATTAGATCTGCTGTGACTAATTTTACAGTACTAGCTATAGTACTCGGAACATTGCTTCCATCCCTTGGGTGATTTTCTCACCCATAGACCAACTTGTGAGTTCAAGTGGTGTCTAGCTTAGTCCTACAAGCAATAATGTTGTAGAGTATAATGTAGTAATTGAAATCTTATCCCATGCTTCTACTTGTGGGGTTCACAACTTAGTGGATAGGTTGGATTCACAGTTAGTATTCTTGCAGTTGAACAATTACTACTCTATTTGCAATCCTATATTGTTTCAAAAATATTTATGGGTGCATCTTTTGCAGGGATCATTTGATTCAATTAAATATCAACATATTCCAAGAGAATATAATACATTAGTTGATTCGGTGGATAATTATGTGTATTTATATGTACATACATACATAAATATACATATACATACATGCATACATACATACATGCGTACATACATACATGCATGCATACATACATACATACATACATGCATACATATGTAATGTATGTATGTATGTATGTATACATATGCATATGCATATTCATATACATTTACATATACATATACATACACACACACACACACACACACACACACACACACACATATATATATCAAAGAGTGATTTACATCAATAAAACTTATGCAAGTATACAAAATGGGCTTCAATATGAGCCTATACATAACACTATAATAGTAGCATACATATCACTCAATATAAAAACTGGTCAATACCATATCCTAGTCATCACGTGGAGCAAGATGCTCATGATATCAGACTAATGTTTGCACCACATGATGCAACAGAGCTCCAAAATAGATGACTTTGACAATATGATGTTGTAGGTGCTCAGGAATGTCATCTATCCTCATAGCAAGAATGCCCATGGTCAATCCCTCCAAGTTCTTTTGCACCACCCTCAGTTGGTGCTCACTGTCTCAGTTGTCTTCTTCCATGCCTATATCATGCCCTCCATGATGATGATAGGGTGACATACTAGCCGAAATCACTAGTACCACATATGTGTCATGGCATTGAAAATCTATTAGTTATAATACATCTCCCAAAAACATTAAAAATGCATAAAAAAAAAAAAAATTCTAAAAAAGAGAACAACATGATGGACTTGTTCTTCGTACCTATGTCTCCCCACATCTCACCCTCATGCAAAACCATGTCTTCATCATCCCGAAAATCCATTCATGCATAAGTATACTCATCTATGACCACAATCTGTTGCTTCCCACCTATGGAAGAATTCGAAACCAAATGAAAAAACCTTGGGACCCCCTCCTAACTATTCCATCAAATCTATCCACCCCTCCCGAAAATCCATTCATGCATAAGTATACTCATCTATGACCACAATCTGTTGCTTCCCACCTATGGAAGAATTCAAGACCAAATGAAAAAACCTTGGGACCCCCCTCCTAACTATTCCATCAAATCTATCCACCCCTTCATTCACGAGTTAATAGGATTAAGAGGGGGCATTTCTTCTCGAGGTATCATCATGGGGATCCTCTCTAGGAAGAACGACACCAGGAGTGAGCCATATACAAACTACTTCTTCTTTCTTGTCTTGCACCTAGTCAGTTGATATTTTAGATAAACCAGTCGTCATTCACACCAATTGAACACTATATGATTGGTACACTCTATCACATGTTGCTTCATGGAATTTGATGCCAAATGTGGGCCTAAACTCCCCGCCAACCGAGTGACGGTAAACAATATGGTTCTCAGTGGGAGACTCGTGACTTCCTTGATGGGGATTTTATTGTTGATCTTTCTTGTACCCCAACAATAATATCTCATGATGAAATCATTAGTGGTATCTCCTCCCCCTTGTGTCCTTGCTAGGAATAAAAAGGCTCCTAGTCTCAACAAACCTGTCAAGAAGTACAAGTATTCCACTTCTATTGAGAGGATTTTCTCTCCCACTCCGAGATATTTCCCCTCTAGATCCCATATGGACAGTAGCTTATCCAACAAAGGAACTTGTTCCCTCATACTGTGTATCATGAAAATTTTCAAGAGAACAATTTCATAGTGTTTCAATAGTCTTATCATCTCTTAATGTAGAAAAATCATCAATTTCATGCCCCCTTTCCTTCCACTCAAGCATGATGACACTTGCTACCTGCATGAGAAATAAATTTCCTTAGTTTTCATCCAAATATTTGCCCACAAATGGAAGAGGTATAAGTTTAAAACTTCATCTTTGCTTCCATCTCTCCCTCCCGGTGCAAACCAAGGAAATATTTTGTCAACCATCACTCTAGTAAGCCTTCAAGACAGCAATGGCCATTCTGCCATTTCTCTAGTTCCTCCCCGGGTGGGAGATGCTGTATTTTTTATTTGAAAAATTGCTAAGATATCCTAAAAATCATGCTCAATTGAAACAAAAAGATGATGAATGGAAATGTGAGGTCCTGATCTATTACCTAGAATTGATAGTTCATGAAATGATGCCCTAAATCTCCTGCAATGTCCACCGTAATTTTTGACAAGAAGTGGTCTCTACCAAGATCTCCAAATTTACGAAGGTAAAAAATTCCATAATGACTCTAATTTTTCAGTTTTTAGCTAACTTTTCATCTAAAGAAGTGAGATTGATAATAGCCATGTTCACACTAGTCTACTTTTTATTTCTTTTTATTTTACTTTTGAGCATTTATTATGAGATTTTAAGGGTCATTTAATATCATTTTGAAGTGTCTAGACCTTTTTAATGTAGGACAGGCCCCCGTATGGATATATTTTTGGTTACATCCACTAATAGTATGTAATTTCTACCTTTGGAATATAGATATAGTTTTTTCTCATGTCACTCATTGCATTTTTTATCCACTATCATTCCCACTAATATGCCATAGGGTCAATCCCATCTGATTCTGAGATTATCCATGCCTTCTTTTTGCACGTTGTAACTCATACGATAGTGCCTTCCTAACATGGGTTCCCTAGAGTAGCACCTTATTTTTTATTTGGTACCCATGATATTATTAATTTGGTAGGGTTAGTAAACCTCTTTAGTCCATGAATCACCAGTGTTTGAGCCTCAATTTCTCTCTCCTCCTTATTATTTTGTCCTCCTCTGGAGAGTTCCCAACTTTTATTGTGTATATGGTCTTGTTTGCTTGGTTGCTTATGTTGTGTTGCTCACAGTCACTCACTTTGCTTTCATCATTGCATTCGCACTTACCACTTTACTGATACCTTTCTTCACTTCCTCTTAGTAGCACCCTACCACTAGAGAGAACTGTTGCTATGAATGGTCCCTTTTTCTCTTATTTCCACACTTGCGTTGTTTATCACCTAGTTAGTTCTGCATGCAATGGAACCTATATGCACCTATAGTATGACTTGTTCTCTCTAGATGAGCTTACTTTTATCCCTTTTTCATACATGTTGAACCATGAGAAAGGCACTTATCGATCTTACTTTTATCACTTTTTTGTGCTCATTAAAACATGAGAAAGGAAATTATCATGCTTACGTTTATCTCTTATTCATGCTCATTAAACCATGAAAAATACATTATATCAAGTATCCTTATACCCCTTTTTTAGGCTCGTTAACACTCAATGAAAAAGGCACTCTATGGAGAATTCTTCTCTCTTTTTTGATGTAACGTCCCCAGCTTGACCCTATTGCATTAATATTGTAAATGATATAAATATTGTCATTTAGTCATGGTGAGGAGCTCAAGGCCAAGGCCCCACCACTGATTTATCGTTTTATGTATCGGCAATTAGGATAGATGCATATGGTTCTTGTGCTAGCGGTGCACAATGTAAAATTGGACATCATGTAAATATGCAATTTTAATGAAAAACCCACAACCAGCTACGCAATGCAACAAAAGAGATGGGGGCATGATCTTTACAAGGAAGAGGGAGGGAAAATAACCAAACCCTTGAGCCAATGGTTTAATCCATGTTTCCATGAGAAAGCCCAATGAACTCTCAACTACCCATTTTGGGTTATGGACCAATCATTTAATTCTCCCATAAATTGGTTGGGGCAGTTAATGCCTTGGGAATGAAAGAGTATGGCAGCCAATTTCATGCATGGGCAAGCCATCTACTTGGAAAATCGTGTTTTTGCTTGTGGGGCAAGAAAACACCCACGAAATGGTGCCCAAAGCCATTCTGAACAATCAGTCTTCACTCACTCACGCAGTTGGAATTAGCTGGGCCTTTCCATGCACGTTTTGCATCCAAATCCTGCATTTTTCCATGCCTGGGAGTTCGTTTTTGCATAGACAGTAGCTTGGGAGAAAAGGGCCACGATTTGGGGACTGTATGGAGGTCGTTTTTGCCCCCGAATGTCCAAGGACGTTTTTCTAAAAACGGATTGGCTTCCCAGGGTTGTTTCCCATCTTCCCATTTCATTTTTGTGTGTTCCCACGTTTTTCTGAGTGAGTTGAAACCCCATCTCATGCATCCCATTGTGGACAGCGTTTTCCTCATGCCCTGTAATTGTGGTTTTGTTGTTAAATGCACCCCGTTTTGGACATGAACCTGTGAGCAAGAGCCTCAAGAGTGGAAGAGGACAGATTTGGCTTGATGAGCCAATGGAGTATCCATAGCTCCATGGTTGAGCCACTAGCTTGGTAATTCACCTATGCCAATCTCTTAGCAGCCTGAGAAACCCAACTGCTGGTTGACTTGGCTGATTCTGGCATATCTTTGGCTATGTGAGAGCCTGTTTCCCCTTTTTCCTTGCGGAGATCATGCCCAGCTCGGGGGTGGCAGTGGTGCTGAGAGATTAAGGAGCACACTGGCCTACGGTTGGGTGGAACGTTGCAGAAGCGTAGCTGGTTGCTTGGGACTACTTCATTAAGATAAGTATTCCCTTGTGTAAATTCGTAATTATCATTTGATAAATATTGGAATGTGTGTGGATGTGTTAAATGATTTTACTTCCGTTGTGTTTTCAAGTGTTTATGAAAGCGCATATGTTCATCTCCTTATTAAATTGAACGTTTATTTTCTAAGTGTGGGGCTAGATGCCCGGTTTAACCTCACGATCCTCTCCATCTAGCTGGTAGGATGGGAGGGGACGTGACAGAATGGTATCAGAGCCACTGGTTGCAGCATTGGGCCTCTATGGGCCAAATCCAATCATCACTGAAAGAAGAGAAGGTTTTGAATTTTACTCTTAAGAGTTTTGAAAATTTTCGGTTTAAGCCTGTTTTTGAAAAAAATTTGTTTTAAGTCTGTTCTGGGAATTTTTGGTTTTAAGTCTGTTTCGGGAAGTCGTCCCGAAACTGCGGAAAGGTTCCGCGAACCTTCCCGCAATTGCGGAAGAATTCGGCGAACATTCCCGCAATTGCGGAATAATTCAGCCAATTGCTCCGAAACAGCAAAGAAAAATTTTTAAGTGAAATTTTTTTTAAGTCTCGGCGTCGAACGGAAACTTTTTCGGAAGGAATTCTCTTCCGAAATTTTGGAAGGATTTCGCGAATCGTTCCGCAACTGCGGAAGATTTCGGCGAATCGTTCCGCAATTGCGGAAGACTTCGCCGAGTCATTCCACAATTGCGGAAGCATTCCACAAGTTGTTCCGAAAAAGGCCTTCCGAAAAATCGCCCGAAACCTGGGAAGCGTTCCGCACAACGGCGGAAGCCTTCGCCGAATGGCTCCGCAATTGCGGGAGCATTCGCCGAATGGCTCCGCAATTGCGGGAGCATTCGCCGAATGTCTCCGCAACTGCGGGAGCCTTCACCGAAAGGCCCCGCCATTGCGGAAGGCTTCGGCCAAACGCCCCGCCATTGCGGAAGCGTTCGGCAAACTGCTCCGTAATTGCGGAAGCCGTCGCCGAACCGCGTCGCGCGGAACCTACAGTCAATCGCCCCGCTCGTTGCGGAAGCCTTCAACGTATCGCCCTGCCCGTTGCGGCAGGATTCCACGAACCGCTGTTGCGGAAGGATTCCTAAAAAAAAAAAAAAAAAAAAAAAAACAAGGGCGCTGCCCTCGACCCGCCCCGCTGTGGCGCAGGGAAGCCACAAGGGGGCAAGCCCCCTTGACCCCCTTTGTTTTTCCCCTCATACGTCGTTGATTGTGATTTGACAAATTGTCAATGTAATATTTTCCACGTGCATGAAGTAATTTGTGAATTTATGAGAATATAATGCAACTGTGTAAAATGTGCAGAATTGGAGTGAAAGTTGTCATTTTTTTTAAAAGATGCAGTTTCCACACTCGGTGTCGGAATGAAGCATGAAGACAGGCATTGGAAAGCTTGTCCAGCAGGGAACAATGATGCATGACCAGAGTTTGAGGGAGGTCTATATATATATCATAGATATTTAGTGCAGAAGAGTGCCAGCGGCTGTTTTGACAAACAAATTTTGTTGTCAATATGGGCAATTTCTACAATTGCAGGATATGGAAGAGGAATTCCATGTCACGATGAGGGATCGAAAAGGGAAGAATTTCTTAAACCTCTGTTTGTTATCATACGTATAATTATGAAATTGTCATATGGCATAAAAATGTAAGAGATTACATAGATGTATATGCACTAGGTGGCATCTTAACAAACATTGCATAGTGCATATAGAAATGCTTATGCATAAATGGGATATTGCATATTGGTAGAATAATGAAGTCTGCATATGCAATGAACCATGAATGGAGAATATTGTGGATGATAATCACTATTGATGTTGGTATTGGTTGTAGGACCAAAGCTAACAAAGAGCATGGTTAAATGTGCTGAGGATGTTGTTGCATGAAGCCAACAACCTTAGAATGGTGCAACAAATCTATGATCAAAAAGTTGGAAAAAGGACTAAGCAGCCTTGGTAAGAGGTTAACTGATCAGGTAACATCAGACGATGTTAATGGTAACCATATAGGTAATGGTCATTGGTGCCAAATTGCATGAATGTTGAAAAAGGATTTGGTAAGATCTCTTCAACTATGTTTGAGTTATGTTGAGATAGTTTGCATATGATATTAAATACCGCTTGGGACTGTTAACCTACCAAGCTTGGTGAGGTGTGGGTAAGTGAAGGAAATGATCCTTACACCCTATGACTATTTAGAAATCTCAATGCATTCATATGAATTTATATCATACCATGTGTATGCTGGTTATGTGCTTAATAACCAAAGCAAGTGAGGACTGGTGTTCCTGATTATGGTAATGCAAGTTATATGAGGTAGTCATGTTTCGATCATAATATACTTGAATGCATAGTACTCATGAAACAATGCAAGGTAGCATTGAGTAGATGTGCATTAAGAGATTTTATAAATCTTGTGATGCATTGTATGAATGCATAGGGATGATGCATATGTTATTGCAAAATAAATAATGAATGAAATGATGAATTGGTGATAATTCTAGGATCATTTCATGGACTGTTATGAGTGCAGAATAGTAAATGCATGAAGAGCCCAATCATGATAATTGATGAATTGATGAATTGTGATAATGATGCATATATAGAAGTGTATATAGTTGTTGCATTTCAAATGTTAACAGCTGAAGGTGTATTGAATTATTGAGTGTTATAATTCTGAGATCACTTCAGTGACTGTTGTGGCAATGAAATGATAATATGCATATATACTTACAACGTGTTTGGCTGATTGAGGTTTCAGTTTTCAGGTAGAAAAGTCTTGCGTATGGCAATGAGGATAAGCCCATAGTAAAGACCGAGATCTACCATGTGCAGAAGCCAAAGGTTATGAGAAGGTTCTCATGGTTGAAATTTATACATGAAACAAATCTGAAAATTGTCTGTTTAAGTTTATGAGAATAGTCTCATAGTTGCAAATCTAATTTCTGTAGGAAAACAGATTTACAAATTTCAGATTTGAGAGTTTGCTTATAACTGCTAATGATCGTTTGGCTTATATAGAATTGTGTCAGGAAGACATGCTGTAGGTGGATGTTCATGTATGGTAGCAAGGGTGAAACCATAATGGGCAGTGTGATACCACTTACAAGGGCCAAACAATATGAGGAGAGACTCATTGCTAAGCAAATCAATTTCTGTAGGAGACAGAATTGTAAATTCATATTGAATTTAATTGTTAATGTTATGGATTGGTTATGAAACAATCATATTTGAAGCTTATTGCTAAATGTTGTTGACTGTTTGGCTATTTGATAAAGTGTGTCAGGATGACACCTTGCAGGAAGACCATGTGTGATGGCCTGTAGAAGCCAAACTAGATGGGAGGGATCCCATGCTTTGGAAATGGGTTTCGGGTGAAACACCATTGATAATGTCTCAGCCAAACCGCATGACGATAAACCATGAAAGTGAGATGGTAAAGCTATGCCCAGAAGGCATGTGAGACAAATCTGCAAAATGAATGAGTATTCCGTGACCCTAGACAAGAACATGCATGTCTAAATTATTAGGGTTAATACGCAGAGCATGCTCTATTTTATTTATATCATTGCAGATTGCTTGAGTATGATTAGGGCCTACATGGCGCACATCGGAAAGGGGGTGCACACCTTTTCTGGTGCTGGGTCATGGTAGGGTTTTCAATATTTACTACACCCTAAGGGAATGGACGCATTCCTGGTGTTTCAATACTTGATAGTGAATGATATGAGATGTGGTGAAGAATTGAACAACAATACTGATGAACTTGCTTATCCTTCTTGTGTTGTCAGCCTACACAGATGCAGATTGATACTGCACATTAACGGGCAGAGTGAAGAAGGGTACGCAAAGAGACTGTATGGAATTAGCAACCTATCTATGCTCACGTGAAATATTACCAGAAGGGATGGACAGGCCCGAAGAGCTGTGTAATAAGAGAAGGTATCATCCTTGTGTGAGTAGGGGTCATGTTAACCTGCAGTCAAGAAAGTCACCTATAAAGTTCCTAAAAGGAACCACCGAATTGCACAAAAGAAGGAGTGGCGTCCTTGTATAAATAAAGAGCCGATGTGTGTGAAGGGTTATGGTGCAAGAAGGTGTGGTGGCATTGGTAAAGGCATGACATCTCTATTGGGTCAGCAGTGGGAGGGCGGGCACCGATGACTGACTGAAAACCCTGAGATGCCTATTGGGTCAGCAGTGGGAGGGCGGGCACCGATGACTGACTGAAAACCCTGAGATGCCTATTGGGTCAGCAGTGGGAGGGTGGGCGCCGATGACTGACTGAAAACCCTGAAATCTCTATTGGGACAGCAGTGGGAGGGCGGGCGCCGATGACTGACTGGAAACCCTGAGATACCTATGGCTCCATAGTAGAGCCTTGACCTTTGATGGTCGGTGGCGCAGTTTCCTTCCATTGGTCGATGACCCAGACGGATGTGATGGCTCGGCACTGGAGAGGGCCAACCAGGTATGGGACTGGTTGGGCACCACTAAATGCTTGGTAAATCCAGCCGATGGGGAGGTGTACTGGTTAATCATTAACTATATCCAAGTCCATAGGCGATCCCAAGGCTTGCAAAGCGAAGCAGGATCCTGTGGACCAGAGGGGAAACGCACAATACAGATAAGTATTCGTTTCATTTATGTCTTGTTTGGAATAATGAAGATTACAGGTATAAATCTTTTAACAGCTAAGCTGATACACTATTGTTTCTTTGTTGGAAACCTTGGTCGTTGCAGGAAGGCAAGACCCTGAAAGACTATAAATTGCTGGTAAATCCAGAGAGTAAATGAGTGGGCGATATAAATTATTAAGAAATCCAGGGAGTAGCTGGTTGAGCGCTATAAAGTTCTTGATAAGTCCAAAGAGTGACTAGTTGGGCATTAACCACTTGTTATGGTAAAGCAGCGTGTACGCTGGCCCAACACCCCTTAAAACAATTGATAAAACCAGTCAGCGTACTGGCATGGCATTGCCTATTCGAATGGTTGTGGAGTAGCCTGCGTGCTGGCCCAACATTCGTTGTTGTATCCACGGGAAATCCAATGCTTGGAAAGCGAAGAAGGATCCTGTGGAGTAAGGTACCGACATCCAATACAGATAAGTATTCAGTTACCTTGCAGCTTCTTGCTCATGAATATATGTGTGTATATGATTTGGTTATGATTTCCTAAAATTCTTGTTTAGAGAAAAAACCCTATGAAAATGAACTAAACATGTGAATTAATTCAATGCTTGAGTGTAGGTATTGCTGGAAGCAAGGATTATGAAGGCATCCTAGAGATGCATGTGGACATGTGACCGTCCTAAGGAGCTCCGTATGAGCAGTAATGAAAAATGGTGCTAGTGGATACAAGTGGATCCTAGCAACCCAAGGTTCTGTAGGCAATAATGGGAAGGGTGCCCTAGCCGAAAAATCCATATGCAGACCCTAGACACTAAGTGTCATAGCCAAGAAAGGAAAGTCAAGACACTCACATTGAAGTGAAAGAGACTAAGGAGCCTGGAACCACAGCGGCGGTGTAGCTCCATAATAGAACAAGACTAAGAGGGAGAAACCCCTACTCTTCTCTTTCCTTTTGATTGATGCATTATAAAACAAAAGATTGTTGAGTGCATATCATGGCTGAAAATAGATTGTGTTTAATTGCTTGAGATGAATTGTGAATGCTAAAATAGTAAATTTTTTGTGAAAGGATGAACATGAATGAGTTCATGTGTATGTTGGGAAAGCATGAAAAGTGTGAAAATCCCATGAATAAAGCATGGACCTTCCATGTCAATTAGGAAAATAATTGACTAATCTTAATGTTTATGATATGCTTGTCCTAACAAAGAATTCCCATGATGAATTTCACAGGTAATAAAGTGAAACAATTGGTTGTATCCGGCACAAGAAAGTGTTGCTAGTAAGCAAAGAGTGTTTTGTTGTGCCCATTGACCATGGCAGCAGACCGAGGGCTATTAGAGTTGGCTGAAAGTCTTCTTCAAACAATTGCCAGGACCCAAGAAAATTTGGGGAGATGCTCAAGCTACAGAGGCAACAGAATGAGATAAACCATGAGGCTTTGCAGGACTCTATTCATCTGCAAAAAGAGGTAAAAAGCATCCTGGGAGCAATCAGCAAGGGAAAAGAAAGCGGATCAACAAAGAAGCATTCATTCAACTGTCCGAGTAAGAAACGTTCCAGGTGGGAAGACTCAAAAGAAATGGACCGGGAAAAGATAAAGCCGCCAATGAAATGTTGGGGATGTGGAGGAAGTCATTGCATCCGTGACTGCCCAACAAGGGGATATCAGGAGGGAAGCAACCGTAAATTCTCCAAGCTCGTGGGCCAGTTGGAGGGAAAAGAAAAAGAAGGAATTGTTTTGGGACGATGTCCTCATGCAGTGCTAGAAGGTCCTAGCCAGCAAGAGCAGTTTGTAAACACCAAAGGACTTAGTCCTGAAAAACCCAAGTAGAGGGTGAAATACAGGACAAACCTACCACATTTTGTGAATTTTGGACATATGTAAAGTGGGTATTTATTTCCGAAGTGTTGGAACACCGAGGACGGTGTTATTCCAAGGGGAGGGGAATGTAACGTCCCCAGCTTGACCCTATTGCATTAATATTGTAAATGATATAAATATTGTCATTTAGTCATGGTGAGGAGCTCAAGGCCAAGGCCCCACCACTGATTTATCGTTTTATGTATCGGCAATTAGGATAGATGCATATGGTTCTTGTGCTAGCAGTGCACAATGTAAAATCGGACATCATGTAAATATGCAATTTTAATGAAAAACCCACAACCAGCTACGCAATGCAACAAAAGAGATGGGGGCATGATCTTTACAAGGAAGAGGGAGGGAAAATAACCAAACCCTTGAGCCAATGGTTTAATCCATGTTTCCATGAGAAAGCCCAATGAACTCTCAACTACCCATTTTGGGTTATGGACCAATCATTTAATTCTCCCATAAATTGGTTGGGGCAGTTAATGCCTTGGGAATGAAAGAGTATGGCAGCCAATTTCGTGCATGGGCAAGCCATCTACTTGGAAAATCGTGTTTTTGCTTGTGGGGCAAGAAAACACCCACGAAATGGTGCCCAAAGCCATTCTGAACAATCAGTCTTCACTCACTCACGCAGTTGGAATTAGCTGGGCCTTTCCCTGCACGTTTTGCATCCAAATCCTGCATTTTTCCATGCCTGGGAGTTCGTTTTTGCATAGACAGTAGCTTGGGAGAAAAGGGCCACGATTTGGGGACTGTATGGAGGTCGTTTTTGCCCCCGAATGTCCAAGGACGTTTTTCTAAAAACGGATTGGCTTCCCAGGGTTGTTTCCCATCTTCCCATTTCATTTTTGTGTGTTCCCACGTTTTTCTGAGTGAGTTGAAACCCCATCTCATGCATCCCACTGTGGACAGCGTTTTCCTCATGCCCTGTAATTGTGGTTTTGTTGTTAAATGCACCCCGTTTTGGACATGAACCTGTGAGCAAGAGCCTCAAGAGTGGAAGAGGACAGATTTGGCTTGATGAGCCAATGGAGTATCCATAGCTCCATGGTTGAGCCACTAGCTTGGTAATTCACCTCTGCCAATCTCTTAGCAGCCTGAGAAACCCAACTGCTGGTTGACTTGGCTGATTCTGGCATATCTTTGGCTATGTGAGAGCCTGTTTCCCCTTTTTCCTTGCGGAGATCATGCCCAGCTCGGGGGTGGCAGTGGTGCTGAGATATTAAGGAGCACACTGGCTTACGGTTGGGTGGAACGTTGCAGAAGCGTAGCTGGTTGCTTGGGACTACTTCATTAAGATAAGTATTCCCTTGTGTAAATTCGTAATTATCATTTGATAAATATTGGAATGTGTGTGGATGTGTTAAATGATTTTACTTCCGCTGTGTTTTCAAGTGTTTATGAAAGCGCATATGTTCATATCCTTATTAAATTGAACGTTTATTTTCTAAGTGTGGGGCTAGATGCCCGGTTTAACCTCACAATCCTCTCCATCTAGCTAGTAGGATGGGAGGGGACGTGACATTTGAGCTCCTCGAAAAATAAAGAAGAACCCGAGTTTACTTTTCCATACTCGTTAAAATTTAGTAGAAAAGGTACTTTGTCGATCATTCTTACTTCTCTTCTTTGATCTCGTTAAAAAATGAAGGTATTGAGTTTACTTTTTCAGACTCGTTGAGATCTAACGAAAAATATTCTATCGAGTATACTTCTATCTCTTGTTCGAGCTCGTTAAAAAATGAAAAAGGTTTTTAAAAAGATAAGAGGGGGGGATCACATTATCTATCTCAAGAAGTGGTAGTAGTCTAGTACATCACCCTTAAACATGGAACCTATTTGTGTCATTATCTTATAGTGGGGTTATAACTTTCTTCAGAACCATACCATCTTCCTGAGTCATAGTACTTCTTCCATTGATTACTCTTCCAGTCACTATGGAGGGTGCTTCAATGCCTACTGCATCATTTCATTATGGTCTATATGGTGTTTTTTACACTTTACAACCTAGTCGCTCAATTGTCATGCTATATGTTAAAGGGAATTTATCCTGATTTGACCATTGTTTAGTCTCATCGAACTTGTATGTCGGTCATCCCTATGTCAATATGTTATACTTGGTGACCTTCTATATTTATCATATATATCAATGTTGATTTTGTGTCAATTGATGGGAGATATATTAAGGCACCCCTTTGATGGATTCCTTCTTATCGATGTCAATTCTATATCTAGGAAGAAAATATAGAAACAATAGCACTCTGGAGCTTGCAGTCATTAGTGTCATGATTCCTTGCATTTGAGAAGGATTTCACATCATTGACTCCTAATCGAGTGATTCTACGAGTTTTAGACATCAAATAATCTATTCACACTTGCTAGAGTGTACTAGGTGCATTGGGGTCCATTATCATCATTGGTGGGTTTCCTATCGTTTGTTAATGGTAGCCATCATTGACCAGTAATCAGACAGTTTCTACCATGTTCGACACCAACACTTCTATTTGCATGTCATAGAATCACACCATTCAGGGTTGAGACAAATACCTTGGGATTAGGGGTTCCATCACTCAGCCTTGTTTCCCCTCCCAAGATGCATTGGAGTGTATATCACTAGTTTTGACTATGTATGAGGACCATCTGAGCACTATTGGTGTTTCTCTTTGTCCTCATGATTTTATATTGTGACATAGATCCACATTGTATTTTCCCATGCCTATGATCATTTTTATGACATGAATGTATTGTGTACTTATCCATGTCCATGATCTTGTAGCTTCTTACATGGATCCACAGTGTACTTTCTTGATGGCCATGCTTTGTAGTCCTTTTTGCCAAGCATGGGTGTGCCTACCTCAGGGATGATATATGCATACTTGATTGATGATTGATTTTAGGTAATCTCTAGCATCTTTACTTCTATTTACTTACCTTTCACCTTTTATTGTAAATTGTTTCATCCATCAGTGTCTCTTCTGACCTCACACATTAGGGGGAATTTTTTATACCCTTATTTGTCACCATATGAGATCCTTAGAGACTACACACACTTGTTCAGTTGAAACCCTACATGTTCACCTTTCTCTAGGCCTTTTTTTTCCACCATTTCCCCTTGCATGCCTATTTGGGAGGGATGGTGACCTTGCGATCACTCCTTGCATGCATGTTTGGGAGGGATGGTTACCTTGCCATCGCTCCTTGCATGTTTGTTAGGGAGGGATATCATCCCTCCTTGCACTAATACTAGGGACAGATGCTCTTTCTTCACATGGTTTTTGGATGAAGTTCAAGAATATTATTACTATGAATAGATCCCACCTCATTTTTGCATTGGAAATCACCACACAACTTGAGTCCATTTGTCCTTAGGAGTCTACATTCATCCTCTCTTAATTCACCATCCATATATCTATCTATATATATATATATATATATATATATAGAGAGAGAGAGAGAGAGAGAGAGAGAGAGAGAGAGAGCATTTCATTAGAGAAGGGAGACTCTTTAATGCATTGTTATGTTGTTGGAAGCTAGATTGAATCCTACATCCATTAAGATCGGCCCATTGCATGAGTCAAGGAAGGTTTGGAGTAGTTAGCTTGGAGGATTCCTACATCAAGATTCAAGGTATAATTTGATGTATCACTTTTTTTCATGATTATATATATATATATATATATATATACACACACACACACACACATCCCCCCCCCCACATCATGGCATATTATTCAAATCTGTATGTTTTATGTAATGTTTGTGATGGATCTAATCTCCCTTGAAAATATTAGGTTGGATCTAGATTAGATCTAAATGGTTATGTAATTTACATTCAAATTTATATATGATAGAAGGTTTTAAAGGAATGTATTTGTTGTCTATATGTGTGTTGGATACTAGCAAGTGGATATGGAGCAATGTCCACCAAATCTATAGCAACTAGGATCCATATTTACCAATAGACTTCATATGAACTAAGGTATGTTCATTCTTCTTCCTCCTCTTCTCATATCTTGTGTGTGAATGAGTTTTTGGATCTAGCATTGAAATCATAGTGGTATACCCCCTTAATATGTCATGGATCATGGAAAGGATCCAATGGAGTACTCATCTATCCACGGGAGGGAAATATCCATAACATGCTTAGAGAGTGTGGAGGTAAAACTAAAGTTCTTTGTGGAATAAGACATATTTTATTGGTGGAATTGTAACCTTCAAATATATCAAAGAGATCAAAGTTTCAAAGACATCAATATTGTATTAGTGTCCATCTTCTGTCATGGCTTCAACAAAAATCACATGAGCTATGGAAGCAACAACACTATATGAAAGGATGGAAGAAATTACTAATTTTTTCTTTGTTAATTGAGAAGGCTAAAAATATATCTAAGACCAAATCACCTTCCTAATGTGTGAATGTGAGGTTCCCATTTATAACAGGTCACGCAATCCCGAAGTGATTGATAGTTGGATTTTGGATATGGACACCTAGTTCAAGTACAATGTGATCCCTAATGACAACAAAGCTCCATTCACCAAGTTAAATCTCACAAGTCTTTCCAAGATCCTATTTTTTGAATGTGTCACTAATCAACACGCCATTACCACTTGCATTGGGCTTGTGGATGTGCTCAGTCTCACCTTCTACCCCTCCATTTATAAACATGATATGCAGAACAAGTAGCTCCTTTTGAATCAAGGGTTCAACATTCCAATACAATAATACATATGTTAATTCAACATGTTTCTTATTGTTCTCATCATCATTGATTCAGTTGTGGCGTACAAGAACATATGTACTGAAGAAAATGTTTTGGATCACTGCAAAATTCAACAATGTTTGTCTTGCTCCAATGTTTCCAGATCAACTCCATCAAAACCTCTAACTACTGCTACTACAAGGTCATAGCCTTTCTCTCAATATTCTTCTTCTTCTTCTTCCTATGCTTTTGTTAGGCTTCATCAATATTGTTAGAAACAAGGACATGATAGGCATGGTTGTTTCCAGTTGAAGATGAAAACTCTGGTTGTATAGTCTCCTAGTACGGAAGATGATGATTATCCCATTGATGTCTCTCATGAAGACATGATTTATGAAGATTTAAGGGGACTCAATAAAGTCACCTTTCTGTAGAACTCCACTCCCACGAAATCTCAAGATATTTTGTATATCACATGTGCACATCCCTCCATGATTTCTCCACTACTTCTATATTCGACAATGGATCCCAAGAGAAATTGAGTTCCAATTCCATTGTTGTTAAATTGCATTTGTTTGTGAACCCACATCATCATCCTCATGCACTTGGATGGAAGGGTAATTGTTATAGCATATTTTCCCACATCATTGCAAAGATGCTTACTTTGGCCTTTTCTATAATATTCATCCCCTTTGCAGACTTCCTCATCCTTCTGTGATTCAATAAAACTATCCATTCTTAGTAAAAAAATCTCAAAAACCCCCATTGTTATGCAAATATGTGCCCTAGAAGTATATAGCATGAATATGGAATTATGCCCTATTTTGAGGTAAAACATATTAAATTCTTGAGAAATGTGAAATCAGTTTCATGGGTTCTAACCTCCTTTTTCCTGTGAATAAATACCATAAATTCCCTAACTACCTCCCCAAAAGTATAAAAGATGATAAGGAAAGGATGAGAAACAGGAGATGATACCTTAGCATCCTTATGCTAAAATGCTTTCCATTGAATCCACTACCTTGTTCTTAAGTCTACTAATCTTCCCCCATGTCTAGAAATCTACATTTCCAACAGTCTCCACTTCCTATCTAGTCAAAAAAATATTGTCTTATTTTCTTGTGCTTGTTTCATGTGGAGCAAGGAGAATTTGTGCATGTGTGTGGCTCGAGAGGAGGAACTCAAATTTAGGTTTTATAATAGTGCCTCAGCCAAGAGAAGATAATATCATTCATGGTTCTTGTTGTTATTTAATATATAAAGAGATTTCTTTTATGTCCCGTGAATGTGTTAAATTCATTTTCTTCATTATATTGATAATTTAATGTAGTTAATTTGCATTTAATTCTTTATACCCCTTTGGAACACTTTGATCCAAGATTGTGATTTGTTTTGAACCTAGAACTATTATTTTTGTTTTCCTCGCACTCATATGAATCTTGTAATGCCCACAAACATGTATATATGCACCTTACTATGCTTACAGGCTCATATGTTCTTGTAGGGAACATTTTTCCTTTTTATTTCCAGTGTTCTTAACTTCATACATGAGCTATAGTGGACCAAAGTGCATATATACATTGGCTACTTTGGACTAGAGTGCATATGACCCAGTCTGCTCTGGTTTTTCAATATTTTATTTGTTTGATTGGAATATTTGGGTTTGGCTCTGTAATTGGTCTTTTTAATTTCAGGAACAAATAGTTTATAGACAAAAAGAAAAAAAATTGATTGATGCTTTGATTAGAGTTTTTCCAACATTTGATTTTCGTGTTTGTTTGGATTGTTTGATCATTGTATTTTGTAAAGAAATATGTTTCCTTTTCCTCTCATACTTTTTGTTGTTATCATCAAAGTGAAAGCACAAAAAGATTTCATATTTCTTTGGTATTTCAATTGTGCACGAACGCACGTACATACGTTACTTACATGTGTATAAGACGTGTATGTGTGCCCCTATTCCATAGCCAAGACACGTATATACCTAAAATACATGATTTCACAAGTGTAGGGTGTGTATAAGTGCATTTTCTCACTATAGTTTGTGTATATACGTGGGCTACCTTCAATTAGGGTGTGTATATGTCCTAGTTGGTAAAAAATAGGGTAAAAAATGTTCTATTTGTTTTTTAATTTTTAGGTTTATCAGGTCTAGTGGGGATGTGGGTCTTTCTTAGATTTTCCAAATTTTGTTTGTTAAGCCTTGAAAATCATCATTTAGTGTATTCTTTTATTATGCCATAAATGACAAGAAAAATTGATTTTTGCATGAAATCATAATTTTTCTTCCAGTTCATTGAGGAATATTTTAGGCATCTTGATGTTCTTGGGAGTGTTTTTATAAAAGAAAATATTATATTTCTTTAATTGACATTATCTCATTAAATCATAAAAAGTTGCTGGCTTTGGTTACAGTAATTTCCTTAAAAAGTTGTATCTTGCTTAAAATTTTGAAAGGTTATGCTTGGATTTTCTTTCTTTTTGAAATCTTTTTAGGTCAAGTATCTATTACCAAGGATTAAGTGGTATTTTCCATTTGCAAGTAGTATATTTTATATCTATTTTCAGTTGAGAACAACATCTTTTCACACTTCCACGTCCTTCTGAGTAACAACAACCATTAAAACGAACGCTTGATCTAAAATTTACTAAAAGTTTTGGATTTATAGGGTACACCAACTAGTATAGGCTAGAGCCTTGGATTAGGGTGAAATAAAACACTAAGGATTTTTGAAATTTGAAACATAGGTTTCTCACTTAGGAAAATGGAAATCCAATTGTCATATAGGTGTGGCCAAGAAACTCCTCTAAAACAGGAGCCAAATACAAGGCCATGTGCAATTAAGTTGAAAATATTACCCCTCCAATACTTTATCAAGCATCTATAGATTTTATGTGTATGGGGGTTTCATCTGTACCACCTTGGGCCCTCTATGATGCCAGTACTCTTGAAGCTTTGGGATTAGCTACTCTGCCCATATGTATAATCCCGACCATCAACTATCCCCCCAGACTCCGACTACGAATTGGTAACTTTAGTTTCTTTTCCTAGGGACCACCTACGTGACTGCAGTGGGATTCCTGCGATACATGAGGTAGACGTTGTACCAAACTATTAGTACCCTTGGAGAGTGTCCCATACCTTTCTAGGATACTTGCACCAAGAAGGTTTGTTAGTGTAGGTCCTGGTAATTGCTTCTCATACCTTTGTTCTTTGGTTGTGAGA
This sequence comes from Larix kaempferi, assembly GCA_027924585.1. NCBI lineage: Eukaryota > Viridiplantae > Streptophyta > Pinopsida > Pinales > Pinaceae > Larix > Larix kaempferi. The sequence goes on along the minus strand of BSBM01000994.1, from coordinate 18,085,856 downwards.
CTTAATCAACCCATATCAATATTCGAAAGGCCCTTCTTTACTTGTATTGACATCTATAGGACTTTGCTTGTGATGTTTTTTTGTGCTTAGTTGGCCTTAAATATTTCTTACTTTTTGAATCATAATTTATGGCTAAGGTTCCTACAGACACCAACTAAGGGACCCCTATGCAAGGACTTCTTATGCTTTTTCATTTGTTGGAAACGTTGGCACTCCCTTGATGCCCACTTTAAATATTCCTGGATTAACCCTAGGGATTCCGGTTTGGTTATTTTCCACTCTGATTGTCTTGAATGCTCCTGATGCTTCTCAAGCAAGCATTATATATCAAGGGCATCAAAACCCTTTTCCTTCTTTGATAGTGACATATTATCCTCTTCCTTATACCTCATGTGGTGAAATCTTTAGTGCTAGTATCCAATAGTCTAAAAGGAATAAAATGAAGAAGAGGCGAAGACAAGTGGGCATGCAACCAGCGGCTACAAGCCATAGTGGGGAAAAATTCCCAACCTCTAGAGGTCATGTTTGCAGAAACTCACCATCCTCTAGAGGTCATGTTGGGAGCACTCATATAGTCACTACAAGTCATCCTAGAAACCTGCAACCAACCTCTGGAGGTCATGCTAGGGGTACTCATCCAGTCACTACAAGTCATATTGGAAACTTGAAACTATCCTACGAAGGTTGTGATGGGAGAAAAATTTTAGTCACTGCAAGGCATACTAAAAGAATGTCATCAAACACTATGAGTCATGTTGAGGACACAACATTGATCATTGCATGTCACATTAATGAAAAGTAACCAGCCACTGCAAGTCATACTAGAGGCAAACTTTTAGTCACTGTAAATCATACTGAAAGTAGATCTTCAACCATTGTGAGTCACATTAATGACAAGTCATCAATCACTACATGTCATACTATAGACAAGCTATAAATTGCTGCAAGTCATGTTGGCGGAAAGATACCAACTGTCGCAATTCATGTTGGCGACAAGCAACTTGCTGCTGCAAATCATGCTGGGGGGACAACCATCCAATGTGAGTCACGTTGGACGTATTTACACTCTTGATAAATCTAAACAAATAGGATGCAATCCTAGGTTCCCTTGTAATATTTGGAAAGGATATCACCTTACTCACCTATTCCTTTCTATTCCAGACGTACAAAAAGTGTGGTCCATGTCTCAAGGATCATCTACACATAAATAACCTATGATTTCACAATATCCTATTCAACCTTTGGTTGATTAAGTAGTCAAACCAATGCAATATCTGGTCGATCCCACTCTTCCCTTGGAGAGTGATAAGCATCAAGTGGTGAACCGATGCAATCTTCAATTTACCCCACTCTTCCTTTGGAGAGTGATGTAACTATAGCTCAATTTTTCTTCACTGCTAGTTCAGAATTTTCTAAACAAAGGGGCACTCCATTCACTTCGAATGAACCCCCGCTAAGCTCTGGGATTGCTTTCTTTGATTGGAATAGTCTAACTAAGCTTCACTGTTAACACCCAAAAATTGTTCAGTAGCTCATCTCCCTAGTCACATAACCCATTTACCACTTTTTCCTACATTTTTTGCCTCCAAAACCCCCAAAAAACCCTAAATTGGTAACCAAATGGGCATAAAATCATTATTTCACTCATCAATTAATGAAAATTCTCCAAAAAATGACAAAATCCCATAAAAAAGCGTCAAAATCCCCAAAAAAGAAAAAGAAAAAGGGGGAAAAGTCAAAACAAAATAAAAAACGAGGGAAAACTCAAAATACCACTAGCCAATACTATTGGTTGCCCAAAACCATGGGTCAATACTCCACCACCCAAAATCACTATAAAAAGGTAATGGAGTCCCCCCATTTCACATCCATGATGAACTCTTCATACCCTCATGCTGCCAAAATTCATGTTGAACTTTAGCATATCACCTTGACCTTATGTTCCCCATTCAATTGATTCTGTGGCCACCTCTTGAGCATTTGGAGAAGAGCGAGGAACTTTGGAGACCCGACGCGCTACTCTCCGTACATCTACGAGGGCCCATATCTACTCACCTTCTGAGGTACTCCTTATTGTAAACTATTGTTTTCGCAATAATACAAAAATACTTCATGGGTTCCGATCTATTTGTTGTTTTTACTACAGTAATTAGTTAGATTTATTTGCATGCACACATCATTATTTATCTATATTTGAGTCTTCTACTAAGGGTTTCATAATCCTTAGTAGGTTCTCTTTTGCATATGTTGGTGTGAAAACACTAGCTACATTCACCTTCCTTCTTCTGCACCCTTCCAAACAAGGTTTCAAGTTGAACACTACACAATTTGTTTTTCTATTGTAGAATTAGGGGAATTTTGAGGTCTCAAATGGGTCTCCTAAGAGATATAAAAATATTGTGAGTTTGCCATTTTGTGGGAAATGTATATTTACGACTCACTTTTTGCACTACAATTCATGTAACAATGGTTAAGTTAAATTCAAAAGAAGTATACAATAAAAAAATTAATTAAAAAATCATTTTTGATGTAACTAGAAACATGAGTCCTTTTGAAAACATAAATACACTTTAAATTAAAGTACTCATAAAATAAAATAAAGTAAAATATTTTAGTTTTAAATTGTAAACATAAATTAACTTTTGTAAATAAATTCTAAATTATACTTATATAAAATAATTTACATTAATAATAATTTATTTTAAAAACCGTGCTTGGGCCACACCAACCCTTATGATGGATGGATTTTTGGGTGTCTCCTCCCAACTAGCTCACCCCTAAGAGAAATTGAACTCAGGTGGCCCTGCTACGAGACCCACACCTTAACCAAATGAGATAGTGAGAATTGACAATCCAATACATGATTTTATAATCCATTTCCAAATACAAATAATCATCCACATTCCATCGTGGTTTGATCTAATACAATCCATTGTTTTACATCGATTTAATTAAGTATCACTTCGTTCTTCATATAGAAACATGTTTTAATTAAATAATTTAAGGGTTAATTGAATGGTTTTAGGGTTATTCCAAAGGATTAGCAATCCATTCCAAGGTGTTCCAAGAGGGGTCCAATTAATTTTAAAGGGTAACCAAATGCTTCAAGTTTTCTTATTTTTATTCTTGAATTTATGTTGTATGATATCTACAGTATCTTAGGCGGAGGCCTGTTTTAGCTAGACCATGTCAAGAATTGTAATCTCAATGGTCATGAGTTGGTTAATTAGTTGAATTTGTTAGTTGACTAGGACACTTGGATGTCCCATAGTATTGTACATTAGTATTGTTGTTATGTAATCCTATATAAGCTCATGGTTAATAATCAGAAGGCAACGAATATGCCCACTTGTGTTCTATCTTCTATTTTCTTCTGTCTTGTATATTTTAACATGGTATCAGAGTGTATGGCCTAATACATACATGTATCTGGGGTAATCCTTTTCACATAGTGGAAAGAACACACAAACGAGATGGAACACATCAGCGTGGAGGAGCAACTTCATAGCATTGGAGCTGCATCAAATATTTTTTTTTTCCATTAGAAGTGTCGATGCACCTGTCCATTTTGGGAATTGAAGCACGATGTACCTGTTGCATAGAAGAGATGTGTCACCAATGCACTCTCTGCACAGACAAAGAGCGTCACCGACGCACTTGTTGTTAAGGGAAAGCATGTCGAACACTGTTCACTTGCATGGATTTTGTCCCATGCACTGTGTTAGCAAAATAAGTAGAAGAACTCTGTTTTAAAGAAATTCATACAATGTGGCAAGTATGAACATGAAGTAGATCTCTGGAACAATGTTAACCGACACCAACTATGAGTTTTGGTCAACCAAGATGTAGACATTTCTCCAACTCAACAAATGTTGGGATATGGTTGAAAACGAGTTCACGGAACCGGCGACAGCTATTGTGGCTACTATGTCAAATGCTAACAAGAAATCCCTTGAAGAAAGTCAAGATCGAAATCTCATGGAAAAATGGTGGATCCAAAGCTACATTGAGGAGTCCATCTTCCCGCGGATCTCCGGATCTACCACCACATATAAAGCATGGAATCTCTTTCCAACTACATACAAAAGTACTGATAGAGTTAAAAGGGTAAGACTTCAAACCCTTAGACTTCAGTTTGAAAGTCTTAAGATGAAGGAAACTGAAATTGTAGATCAATTCATGACTAGGGTTTTGGGTATTGTGACTCAATTCCAAACCTATGGCGAGGCCTTGGAACAAAAGGTTGTTGTTCAAAATATTCTTAGATGTCTCACTAAGAATTTTGCTATGGTTGTTACTGCCATAGAAGAATCTAAAGATATTTCCAAGTTTACCCTAGAAGATTTAACAGAGTCCCTTATGTCCCATGAAGCTCATCTTAGTCAAGAGGAAGAGTCTCTGTCAAATGCATTTAGCACTCAGGATTCATTCAGCAAAGTTCGAGGCAGAGGAAGTAGAGGACGAGGAAAAAGAGGGAGAAGTTCTCATTACAAAAAGGATAGAATTTCTCATGAACACTCAAATAACAGTGAGCTCTTTCACAACTCTCAGAACCAGAGAGGGAGAAGCAAGAGATGGAAAAATAGGTCCAACATTCAGTGCAACTACTGCAATAAGTATGGCCACTACGAACGAGACTGTAGAAAGAAGCAAGCAGATCAAAACAGTGGCAGAGCCCATGTCTCCAATGTTGAAGAAAGCTCATTAGAATTTATGTTTCTCTCATGCCAATGACTGAAGAAGAATATCATTCAAATGTATGGCTACTAGATAGTGGCTGCAACAATCATATGATAGGTAAAAAATCATTATTTTCTGATCTAGATTCATCCGTCAACACAAAAATCAAGCTTGGTGATCATTATCTTGTTCCTGCTCAAGGTAAAGGTATTGTACATGTTCTTACCAAACATAATGAAAAAAAGTCTATACATGATGTATTCTATGTTCCAAATCTAAAATTCAATCTGATCAGTGTGGGTCAACTTATTTAGAATAAGTAAGACGTTAGGTTTATTGATTCATATTGCGTTGTCTATGATAAATCCCCCAATAGAAGACTCTTTTCCAAAGTAGAAATGACCAAGAATAGCATATTCCCACTCAATCTGAGAAGTGTTATCCTGTCACAGTCATATGCACATACTGTTTCCAGTCTAGATGAAACCTGGTTGTGGCACTGTAGGTATGGCCATCTACCGTTTCAAAGTCTCAATCAGCTGCAAAAACAGTCCATGGTTAAGAGGTTACTAGTTATGAATGAACAGTCTAGTTCCCGTGAAGACTGTATTTTAGGGAAACATCAAAGGGACAATTTCCCCACTTCCACAACTCGAGCCAAAGAACACCTTGAGTTAGTTCACACAGACCTATGTGGACCCATGCAAAACCATTCCATAGGAGGTAGTCTGTATTTCCTAACATTTATTGATTATTATAGCAGGAAAGTATGGATCTACTTTCTCATACATAAATCAGATTCCTTCTCCAAATTCAAAGAGTTCAAGGCATTGACAGAAAAACAATCAGGTAATTCCATCAGAGTACTCAGATCAGATGGTGGAGGTGAGTATGACTCACATGATTTTATAGAGTTTTGTAAATAGCATGGCATCCAACACCAGTTCACTACCAAATACACTCTGCAGTAGAATGGAGTTGTAGAACGGAAGAACCAGACCATCATGAATATGGCCCGAAGCATGTTGTCATATAAGAAGTTGTCAGACAATTATTGGGATGAAGTTGTTGCATGTTCAATTTATTTACTGAACAGATCTCCCACAGTAAGTGTTAAAGATAATATTCTTGAAGAAGCATAGAGTGGCACTAAGATTAGTATTTCACATCTCAGAATATTTGGTTGTGTGGCATATGCACACATACCTGATGAAATAAGAAAAAAACTATACAAGAAGAGTGAAAAATGTATCTTCACTGGTTACAGTGAACATCACAAACCCTACAAACTATATAATCCTGTCACCAAAAAGGTTGTGGTGAGCAGAGATGTTAAGTTTCTTGAAGATAAATGATGGAGTGACACAACAGATATTCAGTAGAATGAAAATCCAGTATCACCAGAACCACTCATAATGCCCAGAATGGAAGTACAACAGCAGTAGCAGCAAGAAGCAACACTAGCAGACAATCCACCATAGAACTAGAGAACCAGAAGCTTAAGGGAGTTATATGAACAGACTCCTATTATTGATGAGCAACTATAGTATGATCTATTTTCCTGTCATCCAACATCATTTGATGAAGCAGTAAAAGATGCATAGTGGGTACAAGCAATGAATGAAGAAATTGATTCTATTGAAAAGAATTAGACTTGGGATCTCGTTGATCTCCCCGCAGACAAAAACAATATTGGAGTAAAATGGGTCTATAATACCAAACTGAATGAAAAAAGTAGAGATAGAGAAGCACAAAGCAAGATTGGTTGCAAAAGGATTTGCTCAACAATATGGTGTAGACTATGATGAAACCTTTGCTCCAATAGCAAGGATGGACACCATCAGAGCTGTACTTGCAATAGAAGCTCAAAACTAGTGGCATGTTTATCAAATGGATGTAAAATATGCCTTTCTCAATGGAATACTTGAAGAAGAAGTCTATGTAGACCAACCACCTAGTTATGTTGTCAAAGGTCAAGAACACAAGGTATGTAAGCTGAAAAACACATTGTATGGTCTAAAACAAGCTCCACGAGCTTGGCATAGCAAAATTGATTCTTACCTCATCAATAATGGGTTCAACAAGAGCAGCAATGAACCCACTATGTATGTCAAAATAGATCAGCAAGGTAACATTATGATTGTATGTCTTTATGTTGATGATATGATTTATACTGGAAATCTTATGCTAGAATAATTTAAGACAGTCATGAAAAAGGAGTTTGAAATGACTGATCTTGGTCTCATGAAATACCTCCTTGGTCTGGAAGTTGACCAAAGTGAAAATGACATCTTCATTTGTCAGCATAAGTATGCTACAGACATTCTGCAGATATTCAGAATGGATAAATGCAAACTAGCAGAAACCCCCATTGCTATAGGAACCAACCTAAGAAAGAATGATGAAGGACCAGTAGTAAACTCTACAATTTATAAAACATTGTTGGTAGGCAGTTTAATGTATTTTACTGCAACTAGACCTGATTTGATGTATGTTGTAAGTTTTATCTCTATATTTATGGAGTCTCCCAAAGATTCTCACTGGAAAGTTGGAAAAAGAATTCTGAGATATGTTGCAGGCACAATTGGTTATGGACTTTGGTACACTCATTCACCAGACAGTAATCTTACAAGGTACATAGATAGTGATTTTGTAGGAAGTATTGATTATAGGAAAATCACATATGGCTATGCTTTCCATTTTGGTACCAGTCTGATTTCATGGGCTTCTCAGAAACAACCCATTGTTAGTATGTTTTCTGCAGAAGCAGAATATGTAGTAGCAACTACACCAACATGCCACGCAGTTTCGATAAGAAGAATTTTGAAGGATATGGGACACACAGAAAAAGAACCAACATCTATTTATTGTGACAATAGTTATGCCATACAATTGTCCAAACATAATGTGTTTCATAGAAAGAGTAAACACATTGACACTCGCTATCACTTTATTTGTGAGTTAGTCAATAATGGAGAGATTACTTTGATGTTTTGTGGCTCTAAGGAGCAATTGGTTGATATGTTTACCAAACCTTTGAGAACATCTACATTTGATTTTCAGAAGAAGCACTTAGGCATTGATAGTGCTAAGAATACTATCCCATTTGAGATTAAGGGGGTGTGTTAAGAATTGTAATCTCAATGGTCATGAATTGGTTAATTAGTTGAGTTTGTTAGTTGACTAGGACACTTGCCTGTCCCATAGTATTTCATGTCCCATAGTATTGGACAGTAGTATTGTTGTTATGTAATCCTATATAAGCTCATGGTTAATAATCAGAAGGAAATGAATATGCCCACTTATGTTCTATCTTCTATTTTCTTTTGTCTTGTATATTTTAATTGTTAAGAATTGTAATCTCAATGGTCATTAGTTGGTTAATTAGTTGAGTTTGTTAGTTGACTAGGACACTTGGATATCCCATAGTATTGGACAGTAGTATTGTTGTTATGTAATACTATATAAGCTCATGGTTAATAATCAGAAAGCAATGAATATGCCCACTTGTGTTCTATCTTATATTTGCTTATGTCTTGTGTATTTTAACATGCTTATGTCTTGTATATTTTAACATGGTTGTTAAAATATACAAGGCATAAGAAAATAGAAGATAGAACACAAGTGAACCTTGGATTGAAGGAACAAATGGATTGAAATCAACCATGGATTGAATTCAACCTTGGATTGAAGTCAATATTGGATTGAATTCAACCTTTGATTGAAGTCAACTATGGATTGAAGTCAACCTCATCCTGGAGTCAACCTTGGAGTGAAGTTGACCTTGCTTAAAAGGAAACTATGGATTGAAGTTAACCTTAGATTGAATTCAACCTTAGATTGAAGTCAACCTCGGATTGAAGTCAGCCTTGTATTGAAGAAAACTATGGATTGAGGTCAACCATGGATTGAATTCAAACTTGGATTGAATTCAACCATGGATTGAAGTCAACCATGGATTGAATTCAACCTTGGATTGAAGTCAACCTTGGATTAAAGTCAACTATGGATTAAAAACAACCATGGATTGAATTTAACCTTTGATTACAGTCAACCTTGGATTGAATTCAACCTTACTTAAAAGTTAACTATGGATTGAATTCAACCTTGGATTGAAGTCAACTATGGATTGAAGTCAATCTTGCTTCAAAGTCAAATATGGATTGAAGTAAACCTTGCTTCAAAGTCAACTATGGATTGGAGTCAACTATGGTTTGAAGTCAATCTTGGATTGTACCCAACCTTTGATTGAAGTTGACCTTGATTAAAAGTTAATTATGGATTGAAGTCAACCTTGGATTGAATTCAACCTTAAATTGAAGTCAACCTTTGATTGAAGTCAACCTTGGTTTTAAGTCAACCATGGATTGAAGTCAACCTAGGATTAGATTCAACCTTGCTTAAAAGTAAACTATGGATTTAAGTTAACCTTACTTAAAAGTCAACCATGGTCTGAGGTAAGACTTGCTTAAAAGTGAACTATGGATTGAAGTCAACCTTGGAGTGAAGCAATTTTGGATTGAATTCAACCTTTAATTCAGCCTTAGCTTGAAGTCAACCTTGGATTGAAGAAAAGGGTGAAAACATGAAGTTGGATAACACTTTTTCTTGTTTTTTGACAAATAAAACTACAAAATTTTATGTTTTTCAACTTCAACCACTTTAAACCCATATCTCCCTTAGGAATTTCACCTTGAAGTAAACACAAATGTTTTAGAGAATTGAATTAGATTTGTACTTGTTTTTTTTTATGGACATATTGTGGGACAAATTTGGTGCTCACCAATGGCATATACTTGAAAAGTTTAAGCATGAATAATTAGTGACCTGCATGAGCACTAGTTTTTTGAGATATGGTTATTCATTTTAGGGAAAACAATGTATGTTTATAATCTACACACACTTCACTTGTGCTTGGACTATATTTTGAGGTTTGTTATACTTAAGAAGTATTTTTTATTATTTATCGAAATAACATATGTTCAGAAAATACTACCTTATCGACACATGTTGGTGAGCTTCAATTTTCTTTTTAGTGTGACTCTTATTGAAAAACTAAAAGTATCATTTTGAAGTGGATAAGGAAAGGAAGATATCTGTGAATATTTCAAATTTTTAGTGTTTTCTTTGTTATGATATTGAATTTTCATTTCAAGTGATTTTCAGAACAATAAAATCCTTAAGGAACAAGGTTTAGAAAAAAGATTATTAATAAATAGAAATGAAACAATTCTTATATAATTGGAAACTATATTCAAATATGAATCCATTGGTTCCAAGTTTGACAAATAAGATTTGAAATTTGCGGGGGTTTGGCCTTGCTAAAGTTGCAGGTTCTGAAAATATGCAAGATATTTTCGTAGGTTTTGTTGACCGTGAAATCCCGGCCGAGAAAATATCTTTCAAGCTCTCAACTGAGAGTTTTTCTTTAAATATGGAATTGTGATTGGTTCAAACTCTCGGCCTAGATTTTTTTAAACTCTTGTCCTAGAGTATTTTAAACTCTTGGCCTAGAGTTTGAAGTTGAATTTTTTCACATGTTTATCTGTGTGCACTATTTTTCTTTTCCGCTCCATTCTCAAAAAAGCATTACCCAACTTCGCTTTTTCACCCACAACCATGGATTGAAGTCAACCCATTATTGAAGTCACCCTTTTTTCTTTTAGTCAACCATGGATTGAAGTCAACCTTAGCTTGAAGTCAACCTTGCTTAAAATTCAACCTTTCTTAAAATTCAACTATGGATTGAAGTCAGCCTTGAATTCTAGTCAACATTGGATTAAAGTCAAACTTAGATTGAAGTCAAACATAGATTCAATTCAACCATGAATTGAAGTTAACCTTGCTTAAAAGTCAACTATGGATCGAAGTTAAATATGGATTGAATCCAACCTTAGTTAGAAGTCAACCTTGGATTGAAGTCAACCATGGACTGAAGTTAACCTTGGAATGAACTCAACCTTGCTTAAAATTCATCTATAAATTGAAGTCAAATATGGATTGAATCCAACCTTGGATTGAATTCAACCATGGATTGAACTCAACTTTGGATTGAACTCAACCTTGCTTAAATGTAAACTATGGATTGACGTCAACCTTGGATTCAAGTCAACCTTAAAGAAAACCTTGGATAGAAGACAACCTTTGATTGAAGTCAACCTTTCTTAAAAGTCAACTATGGAGTGAAGTCAACATTGAATTGCTGTCAACCTTGGATTGATGTCGACTTTTAATTGAATTCAACCATGTATTGAAGTCAACCTTGATTTAAATTCAATTATGGATCGAAGTTAAATATTGATTGAAGTCAACCATGCAAAAACATGGTATAAATAATTAAACTTATATTATTATTATTATTTATTTATATTATTTATTTTCTATGTTTTCATTCATATATATATATATATATATATATATATATTATATTAATATTAATAATTCACTTATCCTTCCTCATACGTCGGTTGTCAACTAGCAAGCCATATTTATTAATAATATGGCTTACATACATCAATCGACATATGTCAACCACATTTAAATGTGTGGTCATGGTTGATATATGCTAATTGACATATATCATCTATATTATTAATAAATATGCTTTCTAATATATAACATGTAATATAATAACTTTTAACTTTTATTAATATATAAATATTATTATAATTTTAAAAATATAATGTATATAATATTATTTATTTATTACATTATATCTAAAAGTATTAAATATATCTAAAAATACTAAATCAATATTTTATTTTTTAATTTATGTTTGAATTTTTATTACTATTATATTTTTATATTCAAAACTAAAAGCAATTTAAGAGTACTAAATACATAAATATTATATTTAAAGTAATTTTTGAGTACTTTTTTCCATTATGAGTATGGTTAACCATGTATTTTCATCCACCATTTAAAATTTGATAAGTAAGCCACTTTAACTTAAGCAATGTCACCTCAACCATAATAGATGATGACATTCTCTATAATTTGATTGGTTCTTATAAAGTTGATTTTGATAGTACATTTTTTGTTTTGAGTCCCATTTTTTACCTCAAAATTCCCTAATGTGAAGGAGCCTCAAATAGTAGTTTATATGCATATGTTTGGAGAGGTGTGGGATCTCACAACCTTATGTCGATTGTTAATCAGTCACTAGCTTTTGATAGAAGACCTAGTGCAACTTTAAGATTTATTCATCAATTTCCTGTTACCTTAGGTGGGAAGACTATCTTAGTTGATTTTATGGTTATGGAGGTCCCTTTGAAATTCAATATGCTCCTTGGGAATGATTACATATATGCTATAAATGTTGTGGTGTCTACGCTCTTTCTTGTGATGCATTTTCCTCAAAACAGAATTAGCATTGTCAGTATTGATTAGCTTGAATTTGTTGATCCTTCTCATTACCCAACTCTAGACCAAGTATACCTTTGTATGTTCCTAGTGTTTCAGTAGACATTACCCCACCCCAGGTGAATTACGTGTCCTTATATCTCTCGTGTCCAATTGCTACTAATAAGCAGCCTCTGCATTCATGCTTACCTTCTTGGGATTTGGTCCCAACAGTTGACCAGGCGATCCATTTAATGGGGGAATTGGAGCTTGCTCTCCACCCTATTGGTCCAGCTAAACGTTTTGACATATGTTCTCTCTAGGATGATATACTTCCTTCAAATGAAGCTTTCCTAGAGGCTATTATAGAGTTTGGCATTTCTTTGGATATTGACATCCTTTCCAAATATTACCTCCATGGATTGGACCTAGTTACAATCAAATTCAACCCCAATTTGTCTTTTGAGTCTAATATTTTGTTTATAGATCCTTACACATTGGAATTCTTGAGTCTTTAGACTCTACCATTGAGCTACAAGTAGGTGTTCCTGATGAGTTTGATTCTATTTATAGATTTTTCAACTCCTGCGATGATGAGTCTATTCATGCAGACTCCATTTTGTTTTTCCACATTCGATATTCCTCATGAGTTTGATCATATTGATTTCAGGTCCTCAAGCCTTGGCGATCTTGAGTCTTCAATATTAAACTCTACCTTGGTAGTAAATATTATTGAAGATATTGAAGTTGAAAATATTTCTACCAAAATGACATGTATCGGATCTTTCTTTTTATATTTTTTAGATATGATCATGGTATTGTTGTTTCTTGGAGACAATAATTTTAGCTGGACTCATGGTTTATTAGAGATCATTTTTTCACATTTTTCGATCTGGTCAAGTACTTTCGGAAACATGCATGTAGGTTTAGGCCTCCTCTCTATTATGGTGCATTTTAACCTTTTGTTATCCAAAATTTCCATAGGGTCAAACCTGTTGGACATTGGTGTGTCATCTATCTCTATTTTTTTTTTGCACCAGTCCAACAAAAGATCCTAGCTAACATGGGACACCATAGTCAACACCCTTTTTCCCTTTTGGTGTCCATGCTGATTTTTTCTCAAAGGCTTGGGAGATTTTATAGTTTTACCATAACTTTGAGAATACGTTGCATACGTACCTCTCTTTCTCATACATTTATGCATATTTCCTATAAAGCTCCCATGTTTATTCATTATGTATTTTCCTTTGCTCCTTGCTACTTGCACAACTATGCCTAAAGCTTCGTTGCAACTTCCATACTTCCAATGCATTCATCATATTACTCGCCACTTGCATCTGTTGCATTTGCATTATGGAATGTATCCCTGGAAAAAACATGTTGATGAATGTCCACCTCTTGCTCAGTACCTTTTTTACATTTTGTTTTGCATAGGTTTACTCCATGTGCTTGGAACATAGTTACATTCCCTGCAACACTCATTTCTTCCATTGTACTATAACATACTTTTATTCTTTTCAGGGTCAAATAATATGAAAATTAAATAAATCAATCAAATATTCCCAAAATATGGATGGGAAAGAGTCAGTTCTTATTTATGTCTGGTAGTAATTGTGTCTCCCTTGAATGAAGCACATTGTCTTGAGTCATTTTCCCAGCAATTTTGGTGTTTAGTGTGGATTTAGGAAACTGGACTCATTTTTTTCATTGTCTCCCTCGGCTTGTTATTTTTCCAGTTATTATGGAGAAGTATGTTGATGTCTCATATGTCACAAACTTATGTCTTGTTCATTTTTTATTCTATGTTTCCTTAGTCACACATTGTGTTGTGCTTATGTTCAAGGGAAGTTTTTAACCTATTTCATCCACTCCTCATAACTCTTGACTTTTACATGTCGGCCTTCCCATATGTCAAGTAAATTTCAGAGTCATTCAACTTTTCCTACCAAATATTTGGCCTTCTGCTACTACCTCATGTTGGATGATGGGGATGTTTTAATGCCCTCCTTCCAGTGGAACTGTCACGTCCCCACCCATCAATCCAACCAACGGAGGGGACATTAATGATCCAAGGGGTCCTAAATTTTGCCCTTATGGCCATATTACGAAATTCATAAAAATTTAAATGCGTGTGCAAATGCATATTAAAAATATACAGCAGAAATAAATCATCCCACATACACACATCATGCATATACCAGCATACTTATCACAAGCATAATAATAATAAAAATAATTCATGCACATTCAAAACAGTAGTAAATTAACACTAAACACTTATATGTTAATTGAACTTGTCTGGGCAACTGGCTATGGAAGATAAACGTTCCACCTAGACATAGGCAATATGTCCAACACTTTATCTCTCTACTGAGAGGCCACCCTTGATTTGAGATATGTATCCACTAAGGAGGAACTATGCAGGCTCATTCACAGCCATAGGAATGCACACTCATGCTAAGCCAGCACACAGTTGGGTTTATCAAACATACTTAGAGATGAGGGGGTGAATTTTAAGCCAGTGAGATCAACCACGGAGCTATAGGAATCTCAATTGGTCTCATCCACTATTGGAATCCATAATATCTACCACTCCCAACATAAGGAAGGTCCCCTTCTCTGCTACACAGCCCCTCAAGCGCCCCTTCCCTCCAGTTCTATTGAAGGTGGGAATAGAAAGGTCCAAGATGAAAACCTTTAAAGATGTTTGCCTAAATTGGTTTTATCAAGAAATTCCAGCCTCTAATCCCTCTCAAACTTCAATTGTCTCTTTGATTTTTCTAATTCCTAGCAACACTAATTTGCAACCACGAAATTCAATTTCCAGGCTCCCAAATCTGGGCTCTCCCATGGATTTTAGAGATTCTAACACTCTCAAATTAGTCCTAGGGTTCAATTCTATAGATCCCAACTGTATTTCACGACCAATGCGAGTTTATGGTTGTTTTTTACAGTCTAAAACATGGCTTATTGTATGGTTATGATTTCTATTATTCTCATTGTTGGGAATGCATAGCATGCTGAAAGTGGTGTCTGGTTTCCCAACAATAGAATGGGAATGAAGGGAATCAAATTCCCATGAGAGAAATTGACTTCTGGGTACCAAAATATGAGCCCATACTCAGCCATATGAATTTCTGGGTTGTTCCCGTGCACCATTAAATTCATGAGATGATTTCTTAGCTGCCTTCTTACAACACAAACAATTATCAGCAAGGAAGCCCACTTTGGTAGTTGCTTACCATTTATGGCTCATGGGTTCTCAAGCTGACACTTGGAAACAAACGATTTGATACCACAACCCCTCTCCTCTCCCTAGTGGATAAACACATCCCCCTCATTTTAATTGCTTCTATAGCCAGCTCTCAGATATTTTATTTGCATTATAAACATTTACATGGTTTTTACATTTTTCCATGGTTCACTAGCACATGTCCACAAAATATAAAATATGTGCCTTTATAAGTCGAGTATTCACTAGTGCGGCCTTGGCATTGAGCTCAATGCTATCAATCATACACTACATATTTACAACATTTACATATGAAGCCAATAATTTCAAGGGTCAAAATGGGGGTATACAGGAACATTTCCAATCAACTTCATCCCATCTATTATGGGATAGAAATCTAGAGTCTTTTTGGTACCTTGGAACATGTAGTCATTAGTGGCAGGTTTCTTCACTACTGATAGTGGGAATACATCAATGTCTCCTGATAGTTAGAGCCTACAACTGTTTGACATCAAAACATCTATTCACATTTGTTAGATTGCACTAGGTACAATTCCTCTTGTTATCATTATCAGTGAGTTTGCTCACATTTGTTAACGGTATACATCAATGATCGACAATCAAATGGTGTCTTACTGTGTTCAACTTCATGACATCTATTCACATGGTTTATCCTCGTACCTGTATTGGTTTGGTTTGAAGACCTCAAATCCATTATAGCATCACAACTTTTTCTATGATTCGATTTGCGATGGATTGTCATTTACTCATTTTATGACACTAATTCTTATGAATATTGATTTGTCTAGTACTTGTTTACAGATTTCTTCATTTGATTATGAGAGATAGATCCACTATGTATTGCTTCATGGCTATGATCTCTTTTTTGACATGGATCCATAGTGTATTCATTTTTCATGTCCATGATCACTACTTATTACATGGATCCACATTGTACTTGATCTGGCAGTCATACTTCTTGTTACTTCTAAGTATGGGTATGCCCACCTCAGGAAGAGAATGTTCTGACTTGTTCTATTATAGGTTATTGCCTATGGCCGATGTTTGATGACTTCTTCTGGTTCCACCTTACACTTACTTTTGAAGATTTATAATGTATTTCGGCCATCAATTGTCCTTCTGACCTCACACATTAGGGGGCATCTATTATAGCATATTTTGCCACATCGTTGCAAATATGTTTTTTGTTTCATTGAATTTTTTTTTGTTTGACCAAGATATGACCATTTTAAAGATACGGTCACTTTAACATATCCAAAGGTATACTATTTATAGGTACACATTTTTAAAAAACATTTCTCATATTCTTTCATATTTATCCTATTTTTTTTGTTGTATTTGCAATTGTTTACCCTTTAGGGGCTTTCTTTACTACATATATTTTTTTCATGCACTTTGTACGAACTTGGTAAACCAAAAACAATGAGAAAACTTACATTTTATAGGTACACCAACCATGGACTAACCCCAAATATGAGACATTTTAGTTTTAGAAATTGTTTTTTGTGTGTGTGGTTGTGTAAAGTTTCATGCATGCCAAAAATCAAGGTTTTTTTTGGTAGTCACGTTATTCCAACAATAACAACAATAACCCCATTCTCCTACATAATATTACTAAATCTTTTGCTTAGCTCTCTTGATTGAGAGTTACTTTAAAAAATATGAGGGATTGGGTTCAAATCCTTCTTTTTGTTACTATTTTAAAAGTTCATGTAACTTTAAGTTATAACATAACTACATTGTAAAAGTGTTTCCCACTTATTTTATAAAAGTGGGCCACTTATTTCAAAGAAACTTATTTGTAAAAGTGAGCTTATAGGAAAAGTTAGTAGGGTGGCATTCTTTACTACATTTTTTTGCTTCCATCATCATGTGGATCGACCTTTTCCTTCCAGGTGTCCCTTGGTTCCCTTTTATGCCTTTCTCCAAAAAGGCATAACTTTGACATCCAGAGTTCATTTTTAGTGTCTTTTTTTTTAACTGCCTAATTTTTTGAGATCTTTGAATCTAGACCATAAATTTCTATTTGTGAATCCATATTACCTATGTATTTCAATATGGCCACTCCATGTGATATTTTTTTTACCAATACCAACTACTTCTCATGGAAATCCCGTATGGAAGATGTCCTATAAAGTAGGGGACTTTACTGAATTACCTTGTGAAAAGAAATTGAACCCATTGATGATGATAAGAAAATAAAATGGGCCAATAAATATGATGAAGCCCATGGATTAATCGGGATGTCAATATCAAATGATTTATGATTCCACCTTAGAGGAGTTAATGAAAAAGATACGGCTTGGGAAAAAATGGAAACTGTGTTTGATAAACACAATGAGATTCGAGGTAACTGGATTGAAAATGAGTTGATTGCTTTAAATCCAAGTGAATTTTCTTTCATTCAATACTATATCTCTAAATTCAAAACAGCTAGAACCTTAGCTGAAGAAAGAAAAATAGATAAGCTAGAAAATAAATGTATTTATGCTATTCTTCCAATCTTGGTCCTGATTATTCTGTTTTTGTATCTATCTTTTACTCTATGAAAGAATATCTAGGTACTAACTATGTAGAACCCACTCTTGAATCTTTTTGTGATTCCTTGATTAGAGATCAACATAAGCTCATACATATTGGAGTAATTAGCAATACTTATACATATAGAAAATCCCTAGTGATGTAACAAAAGGATACATCCAAGCATCCCAAGAAGAAAATTCCTTGCAATAATAAGAAAAAAAAGGGTCTCAAACCCTCTTATCCATCTCATCCTTCCAATCATAACAAAGGAACCAAGTCAAAAGGTTAAAAGATTGAGCATCATTGCAATTTTTGTGGGAAAGATGGTCATGTGGAATCCATGTTTTTCAAGAAGATGGAAACCTTGGGAGCAACAATGAAGAAGTACAACATAAAACTCGTTTCATCTTCTAACTCTACAACTCTTGTACATGCACTTTGTGCTTCTATTTTTTCCTTCAGTTCATCTCCTTCCTCTTATTCTAATGAGTGACTCAATGATTCTAAAGCATCTTATCATATGGCTAAGGATAAATCCATTATATTCTCTACTCTAAATGAATGTAACACCAAACAAATATTTTTTGGTGATGATAGATCTATTAATGTTGTAGGATCTAGAACAATTCAGCTAGATTATGGTCAATTCAATGATGTATATGTGTTCCAAAAATTTCCAACATTTTTTTATTACTCTGTCAAATCATTCATTCTAGTGAGAGTAAGATTGTAACATTTGCACCTCACCAAGTTGTAATCAAGGATTTAAAATATCCTAAGCATGTCCTAACTACTGAAATTGTTGATGATATTACCATGTTTTGCAGATTCAACAACTTTGGGTCCTCACCTTTTCCTTCAATTTTTATTGTTCATAACGATGACTTGAGCAAACTTTGGCATGAACGATCTGGTCATTTAAACTATCGCTCATTGCAGGAACTATGTAATCAGAAAAGTGTGAATGGTCTTCCTCTCGTCTCTTGTAGACATGGTGTTTGTCCTAGGTGTGTTCTTGGGAAACGTCATCAGGATAGTTTTGAAAAGTGTGCCTCTTGGCATGCCTTGGCCCCTTTGTAGCTTGTTCACAGTGATTTGTGTGTTCCACTTCCTTCTGGTTCTTTCTTTGGCTTCAACTATTTCTTAACTTTCATTGATTACTTCTCCAGAGACACTTGGGTAAATACTTCTTAAAACTTAAGAGTGAATTTTTTGACAATTTTTTTGCATACAAGTCCCTTGTAGAGAAAAGTTTGGACATCAAATGCACAAGTTAAGAACAGATAATGGAGGTGAATACGTAAACAACAAATTTACTGCTTACTACATTTCACAGGGAATTAAAATGAAACATATTGTTCCAGACACACCACAACAAAAATGTTGTTGCTAAGAGAAAGAATTGCACATTAAAAGAAATGGTTAATTGTAAGCTCCAAGTTAAGGGATTAAGTCTTCAATTTTGGGTTGAAGCCATTAATTGTTCCAATTACATAGTTAATCGCACTCCCACCAAGGCTCTAAAAGATATAACAATGAACGAAGCATGGAGTAACATTAAACAAAATGTCATCCACTTCCATGTGTTTGGTAGTGAAGCATGGGCTCACATTCCTGATGAAAACATAAAGCATTACAGCCTAAGAGTCTGAAGTGCATATTTGTTTGATATTATAAAGATGTAAACGGTTATATACTTCTTCAACCAAAATCCAATGGCATGATTATTAGAATTAGATGTTAAATTTGATGAAAATATATCGTCATGCAAACCTAATTTGATGTCTATGCCATATGTGGCATGCGAGCATCTTCAGCACTTATACCATCTTCTACTCCCAAATTCCTTGATATTGTTCCTACTCTAGCTTCTTCTTCTGATGATGATAGTGAGGATGAAAACACACCTTCACCTTCTCATTTTTCTCAAGTTGCACCAGTACAATCGCTTCCTTTATGGGTCCATACAACATCCAAAGTAGCTAGTGATCTTGTAGGTGATCCTAGATATCAACATCAAACACGTTCACAGTTCCAACGAACCTTTTCTCTTTTGGCTCAAGTTTCAGAGAATCATGATCTAGAGACATTTGTAGAAGCTTTAGGCTATCCAAATTGGGATGTAGCTATGGATAAAGAATATCATTCCTTAATGGCGAATGATACTTGGGATCTTGTACCTCTTTTGAAAGGAAGAAAATTGGTTAGATGAAAATGCGTATATCAAACTAAGAAGGCATCCAATGGAAGTGTTTAAAGAGTTAAGGCAAGGTTAGTTGCTAATGTATTTTCCTAAGTTGAAGGAATTGACTTCAATTAAACCTTTTCACATGTGTCCAAAATGAACTCCATTTTCCTTGTTCTTGCCCTTGCCACTCCACATAAATGGGAGGTCCATCAAATGGATTTCAAGTTATCCTTCTTACATGGGGATTTGCAGGAAGAAATTTACATGGAACAACCTCCTGGATATGTTCAGAATGACTCTATCCTTGTATGTTTTCTTAATAAACCTCTATATGTCCTTAAGAAAGCTCCTTGAGCCTTGGATGTCAAAATGGATAGATTTCTCTTTGACACTAGTTTTTCTAAATTCCATTTTGACCCAATATCTTTACTGGAACAAAATAGGAAACCATCTCATCATCCGTGTTCTTTATGTTGATGACCTTATTCTTACTAGTAATGGCCATAACCTCGTAACCCATTTGAAATCCAACCTTAAGAAGAAATTTGAAAGGAGAGACTTAGGACATTTGCACTATTTTCTTGGCATCCAAGTCCTGGAAACTAAAGAAGTAATATTTCTTTCTCAATCTAAGTATACTTATGACCTTCTTCGCTGCTTTCACATGGAAGATTGTAAATCAACCCCATTTCCCTTCTAGTCTAGAGTCAAACTTTCTACCACTTGCACTTCACCTAAAGTAGATGCTGTTGAGCCCAGAATTGGCCCTTTTTAGTCATCATTATTCATCTTTCCTATCCCTGCCCTACACTATTTATCATGGCAATCAAACCTATTATTCTTACCTTATTCCCCAAATTACCAAGGTATGGTTGATTATTGTTTTATTTTATTAATGCTTATGATGGTGATAATTAAAGCTATGCATCTCTCAAATTGTGCTAATATGTTGCGATATTATGAAGGTAGTTGAGACAAATGGATTGCAGGAAGATCGGGGCTGAACAAGTCATAAAGAAAGGGATGTTCGTTCCTTGTAGAAGGTTCCTTGGGGCTCGAATCATCAATCAAGGCACAGTCATGACAGGGCAGCTGTAACAAAATTTGCTATCTTAAGTATGTCGCTGCTCGAGTCCAGCTGTGAGCCGGAAGGACCGTCACTCTTGGGGCAATTAATAACTCTCTCATATTTGGATATTTCTGTTCTGCCACGCATTGTAACAGCTAGATTATTTAGGGCGCCTGAAGATCAGAGATCTTCATGGCTGCCCAATTATGGGATTAGATGTTACGATTTGTATGTATAAATAGGGTGAGTTGCCTTGACTCAGGGGTTGAACAGCAAACAATTAATTCATTTTGTATTAGCAGCCAAGCAAAACTGTGTACTCATTCTTCTGTTAATATAAGGAGTTACTTCTGAGTTAAAGAGGGTGTTGTTCAACCAGCGTCTCTGTGTGAAGACTGGGCCCATCTTCCACAGAGATTGCTGAGTTAAAATAGGATTTCTTTCTTGTTGTGTGATGCTTATTCTTTTCTTTGTACGCAGCAGCAATATTTATTTTGTGGGTTTTTCAGTAAAAGATTACATTTCTGTGAGATTGGTGAATGGTATAGAATAACAGTCGACTGAGTCAGGGTTGCTTTATGCATTTCAATTTCTGTTCACACTGCCTTGTTCATCTTATAGCTGAGATGTGATCCCAGGAGTTCTTACAATTTAGCTTTCCTGTTATGTGTTGATTGATTTCCCTTCTGCAATTTAATTTCTTAGAACAGTTGCTTCAATCTTTTTCATTTGAAATTCTAGAGCAATATTCAGTTTATGCTTTCTGATTCCCAGATTGATTAGATCAGACAAGTGAATGTTTTAGAATGCGAATGAGATTTCCTTTTGTAATTGTTGATTAGATCTGATATCATTCCTTGTTGATGCATAATAGAAAAGGATTGTAGTATAGCAGTTAGAAGGCAATTGGGGTTGCATAGATTCTTGGGATGAACATGGATGATAGAAGATAAAAGCATTCACTTCTAATGGTTTTGTGTTTAAGCATATACTGTGCACTTATCCTTTGAAATAAAAAGACTTTCTCGGTTTGACAATAAATTTCATATGCTCTGTGTGTTTGGTAGTAATTTATCTGCATATAGAGTGCTTGACAGATGCCAGATTGTATCACCATCTAGTTGGTAGTCTCTTATACTTGACTCATACCCGTCCTGATATTTCCTTTGTTGGTGGTATTATTTCCTAGTATATGCAAACGCCCCATGAAATCCATTGGAAAGCAGCAAAAAGGATACTTCGGTATACTGGGGTACAATTTAGTTTGGTATTTAATAGTCCAGGTGGAACTCCTTTATTGGTTGGTTTCATTGATTCGGATTGGGTCGGCGACCCTGATGATCGATAGTTTACTACATGTTATGTTTTCAGTTTTGGTTCCAGACCTATCACTTGATATTGTAAGAAAGAACAAACTCTTTCTCTTTCTTCAATAAAATCGTAGTATTAAGTCGCAGTCAATGCAAGTTAGGAAGCATTGTGGCTTCTATGGATCCTTTCAGGGTTTAGATTCAAGCATCATCATCTGAATACTCTTTGGTGTAACAATCAAAGTGCCATCAATCTCTCCAAATATACAGTTCAACATTAGTGGAGCAAAAACTCATTGAGCTACATATGCATTTCATCAGAAATCCTTTTCATGATCGCATTCTCAAAGTGCTATTTTTTCCTACAAATAATCAAGTTGCAAACATCTTCACAAAGTCTCTTACAGAAGCGAAGTTTTCTAAACTTCGATCTATATTAGGAGTTCAAGAATTTGTCATCAAGAGGGGATAGGCTATAATGACTCCTTCCTTATTCTATATTATCACTTTTGTAAACACTTCAATCCTATCTCGAGCTCTTCTTATGGGGGGATGTTAGGATATTAAGACACTTAGGAGTTAGTTAAGATCAACTTGGTATAATGTATCAGGTAAGTTGTGTTTCTTTAGTATGCATTAATATGCATTTGTGCATATGTAATATGATGCTCACGATATGTTCTAGACATGGAGTGATCTAACAGTTCATCCTCACTTTTATATTAATGATCATTGATACGTGGCTCAACACTCGTTTGGTCCATGATCTCTATTTAAATATCATGGAGGGTCATTTGCTCGATGGTCGATTGTGAGAAACTCATGTGTAACATTCTTTTTTCTTTTGCATAATAATTTTACCTCAAGTAGCTATTTGTTTGGTACCATGGACGGTTTCCCTCTTAAAGGGTTTTAACCATGTAAAAACATCGAAGAGTTGATATGTGATCTATTTTTGTTAGTTGCATTTGAAGGTGTTTGGAATTCTATAAATATCATGTGTTAGTCAAACAATTGAATCCATTATGAATTGGATAACTCCAAAAAATTTAATAGATGTAAGATATTTAATGGGTCTTTCTAGTTATTACAACATGATTATTGAAGGATTTTCCAAGGTTTCACACCCAATTACTTGTTTGCAAAATAAAGGAATCAAGTTTGAATGCACACAATAATATGAAGAAGGCTTTTGGTTGTTGAAGAAGCTTCTTACTAGTGCTCCAATTCTAAAAATTGCAGATCCAAAAAAAATGAAAAAAATGTGGTGTGTACAAATGCATCTAAACAATGAATAGGTGGAGTTTTTATGCAAGAAAATTTAATTGGTATGCTATGAGTCACAAAAGGTGAAAGAACATGAAAATTGTTATGTTACCCATGACTTGGAGCTTGTTGCAATGGTGCATGATTAAATAATGTGGAGGCACTATATGATGGGCAAGCATAAGGGGAGTTTCGAGATAAAAAATGGTCCTCAAAACATAAAATGTACATCAAAATTCACTTTATAAGAACCAATAGGATTCAAGATGATAATGTCAACCATGGGGGTAAAATTTGTAAAAACGTTTGGAGGGAAAAATAAAAAAACTATTTTTAATTCTTATTGTATTTTCGACATATCTCCTTATCAGTTTGCCCAAATTTCAAGTTTACGTAGTTGTTGGATGAAGAAAAAAAACTGTATCCAATGCCAAAATGCATACTTTTGAGGCATCCACAACACGGAAAACAAAAAATTCAATAAAAAATTTGTATTTTATGTATTAAAATACGTTTTTTATTGATTTTTTAATTTTTCATGCCATGGGTGCCTCAAAAGTATGCCATGTGGATATGTGTTGGATGCATAATTAAATTATGCATCCAACAAGTGCTTAAACTTGAAATTTGGGTCAATTGATAAGGAGATATGTCAAAAATACGATAAGAAAAAGTAGTTTTTATTTCCCCCCTCCAAAATTCAGAACCCTTCTTTTATTATTTTAAGTCTTAGTTTATTATTTCCTTTAGGAGGTCCATTTTAGACCTCATAACCCCCCTAATCATATATGAGCTTAGAAATGACCATAATGGTTTGAAATATTTGTTTGAGAAACCAACCTTAAATGCTAGACGGGCTAGAACACTGGAACTTTTGAGTGAATATGATTTTCATATCAGACATATAAAAAGGAAATAAAACAAAGTGGTTGATGCAATTAGTATAAAAATACATGTAATACATGTGACGGTTGTTGGAATTTCCAAACATATTTAAGAAAAATAATTGTTGAATCCTTTGTTGAGGATGGACAATATATTCAAGTGAAAAATAAATTATAGCAAGAGAATTTGGGAAAGAGGTATGAAGGTTATCGTTTGGAGGATGATGGACTTATTCCCTATAAAAATAGAATGTATATTTCTAGTTATTCAAACTTTAGAAGAATTATCATTGATGAAATACATAAAATGTCACATCATGGGCATACATGCTACCAAAAAATGAATTCTACAGCAAGGAAACACTATTTTTTCCTTGGGATGAAGAAAGATGTTTGCAAATACATGTTCATATGTATGAAATTCTAGCAATTTAAGTTTGGACACCAACACCCAACAATTTTATAGCATCATTTTCCAATTCTAGAATGGAAATGGGAAGCAATAACCTGGAGAAAACATAATTCTATCATGGTTGTAGTGGATAAATTATCAAGACAACACATTTTATTCATGTTAAATCTATTCATGAGACTAATGAGATAGCATGAGTATTTATGAAAGCAATATTTAGATTGCATGGGTTGTCCAAAACATTTGTATCTGACAAGGATAGCAAGTTTACATCTAACTTTTGGAAAAGTGATTTTGTAGATTTGGGTACATAGCTGAATTTTAGCATTGCTTACCATCCACAAACAAATGGTCAAACTGGAAGAGTAAATCAAGTGATTGAAGACATGTTTTACATACATGTGATGGATAAACCATACAAGTGGAAGGATTATCTACACTTGGTAGAGTTTACATATAACAATGGGCATCGGGCATTATTAGAAATGAGTGCATTTCAAGCTTTATATAGTAGAATATGCATGACACCAATGAGTTGGGATGATCCGATAAAAAAAATTGTGTTTGGGCCATAAATGCTCAAGGAAATGGAGTAGGAGGTTGCAATAAGTAGGAAAATTTTGAAGGCATCCTAGGATAGGTGGAAGATCTATATATGCATGTGAAAATAGGGTGTATAGAGGATTTCAAGTTGGGTCGGATCATCCTTACCTTTGAGTGAGGCCAAGGAAGAGTTCCTTAAAGCTTACAAGTCAAGGCAGGATGGAACTAAGATATTGTGGGACATTTAAAGTGATTGAAAGGATAGTTCCAGTTGCATATAAACTTGCATTGAATGCTAACACTAAACTTATAATGTTTTTAATGTTTTTTTTCTTAAGAAATGTGTACATGATTCTAAGATGTGATCTAGGTGGAACTAGAGGTAAAATTCAAAACATGGCCTCTATGCATCCTAAACAAGAAAGTAACATTTCTCCATAATCAAGCCATCAAATAGGTAAAAGTGCAATGAAAGAATTTGGTCCCAAGGAGACTACATGGGATCTGGAGGATGTCATGAAAGAGGAAACCCATTTTGTTCTAAGTTTCAAAGAAATGCCAAGGACAATGTTATTGTAGGGGAGGGGGATGTAACACCTTAGTTTTGACCCTTATAATGTATTAAATCAGATTATTTAAAATGATGTAAATATGCTAGTAAGGATTCCTTGGGAAGAGTTCAAGGATAAGGCCCAACTAATGAATGCCACGTATGCATGATGTAAATATTGATATCTAGGCCATGTGGTCGGCTTGTCATGATGATTTATATCTATGTAAATATTATTTATAGAATATAATATAATGGTCCAAGATCGTTGTGTATAGAGCACTAGATGGGTTATGATTCCACTAGAGGAGAAGAGGAAACAGGGCCTACGTGAAAGTAAATTATCTTTTTCCAAGTGTTAGCCTTAGAACTCATATATTTTATACAATGTGCCTTAAATATGCCATTTACCTTCTTGGACTCATTAAAACCAATCATTGATATATGTGAGGTTGATGGGAAAGTCAAGTTTCATGTAGTTATGGAAGCATGACAATTGTAAGAGTCCTTCATTTTATGGCTAGAAGTAATGATAGTTATCTTTTCATCAATCCTAGTGTTTCCATTTGACTATGATCACTCACTCTCCATGTCGAATTTTATACTTAACGTAGTTCATGATGTTCTCTTGATTTCCAACACTTACCACACTAAGAAATTAACCAAAATTAGCAATATGAAGAGGACATTGTAGACATTAGAGAGAAAATGATGTATGTAGGCGAGCATAGAGGCTAGGGAAGTTAGGAAACCTTCACCCATTGTACATTGGTTGTTCTTTGGATGCTTGAGAAGTCAGGTATTGATTTTGCAAGCGATTCTCATAAGCATACAACAGGTTGGACTCTTTCTACACACACTAAATAAAACCATAAGGTAAGGGTGCTTCAAGGTACTATTGAGCAAAGAAAAGGTGGGCCTTCCTTGTGTTGTGTGGAGTAGTGGAAGAGAATTCATAGATGGGATGGTTGAATGAGGTTCATATAGTGTTGTTAGGTGAGCATATTGGCTAAGCATGAGATTGAATGGGTTGGGTTGAGAGAGAGAGAGAGAGGGAGAGAGAGAGAATCATGTAGTTGTTTCCTTCATCCTGGTGGCCTCATAGCCTGTCTTAGGGATGGTATCTATAGTTGAAGCCTATGGTTGAATCGAAAATCACTCTTACACAACCAATTTCTTGGATCTTCTTCATCGAAAAGATAGGTGTTCACCATTGTCTATGAATATGCAAAATTGTGTTTTCTTCTGTTATGAATAGTATTGTTTATGCATGTTATATGAGTGAATACCGTTTTCTATTCTACAACATTTTATATTTATTCGCGTGCACCATCATTTCTTAAAATTATGACTCTCGTGGAAGGTTTAATAATTAAAATTGAATATTACCCTCTTTGGGTGGAATTTGAAATATGGAATTTGTAACTATCCACAGGTTAGGCTAATGGATGGGAATGTTACAAAAAAATCTAAACTATTTTTTTACTACCTCATATCATCAACATAAGGACATAGAGAAAGAAGGATTGTCAATATTAGTTAATTTTATGTTTTAATATTTAATCAATAATTTAATAATCTTATGTTTAATTTGTATTAAATTATGTTTTACATAAAACACAATGGTGTAATTCATACTTATTACATTTCAAAAGGTTATTCATATTGTCCTAATGCATAATTACACATTTGTAAAGATTATCCATGTTGTTAAAATTGGGCTTGAAAGTGAGGATCTAAATTGCATAATAATTCAATTATGAAAAGATTTATAAAATTTAAAAATCATTAAATCCATTTTCTTCTCTATGCCACTTATGTAATCCAACTAAAATCATGATCATAAGAATAAACCAATTTATATCTTTATGTAACCGAATATTCTTCATTTAATATTTACAGTAGAATGATATTTAAACTCTTTTACACTTACCTATCTTATAATGATCATATCATAGATCATCTGCATACACTACCAACTATTTATATCATTTTATATTAAATAATTTTATTTTTTAAATATTAATAACTTGTTATTAACTATATAAATAAGTTTGGAATATTTATAATAAATATTAATATTAAATCTATAATTATAATTATCACATTTGCAAGGATCATTTTTCAATACTTTTTTTTCCTGAAAATTATATTGACTTAAATGTTGAGAAACTTTTTAGTAAGTAATTTTTACTGGTGAATTTAAAAATATGACTATATTTTAGACATAAAAACAGTGCTTTTATGTACTAGCTTTTGTTAAAAGTTAAGTTATTAAAACCAACTTACCAGGTCAATTTAAAACCATATTTGAGACATAAAAGCAGTGCTTTTATGTAGTAGCTTTTGCTAAAAAAATAAGTTATTAAAACCAACTTATAGCCCATATAAAAACATAAAACATTGCTGGTGTAATTCTATTGTTAAACCCTATCCCATGTTGAACACTGCGTACTTCTAAATCCAATAGTGAATGAGAATATCAAGAGCACAGAATCCAGTTAGAAAGCTAAAGCTAGAGTTTTAATCTCATATGTCTCTTAGTCAAAACGTAGCTACTCTCATAAGCCAGAATTTTAATGCCATCCCCATCCGGGGGAACATTGCAATGGCTATGCACAAAGAAAGGCAGACCACTAGAAGTAGATGAAGGCTTCCAAGGAGCTTGGAGCCTGTGAAAACAAATAACAGGAACTTGAACAGTGGTGAGAATAGCACGTGTGTTAGCACGAGTAAAATCCAAAAAATAACAACGATCAGACAGCAGAAGCTGGAAAGACTGAAATTTTGGTTTAACTGTTTACAGTAATATCCACCATGCCATGGAATTATTTGAGACAACCAGATTATCACTTCTTAAAAGATCTATGGAATTATTTGAGACAACCAGATTATCACTTCTTAAAAGATCTACATTCAGCATTGTTTTTAAACTGAAAATCCATTTTTTTCACGTACATATAAAATTGATTGGAATGCACTTCATATGCACAAAAGGGCACTATTTTTTTAACCATGAAGATGCCAATGACAGAAAAATAGTACATAGTCCCCAACTAGCAAAAAGCTTAGCCTGTGAAAAAAGCTTAGCCTGTGAGGGGAGTTTAGCGTCTGTACAAAATTGAATGCGGAAACATCTAACGCATTTCAATATCCTTAAGTTGCATTCAGATTCGCTGTCTCACGAATTGATTGATTTCGTGCAATTCAGCTAGTCTCTCTTAGAGAAAACTCCTCAAACTGAGGTCCCTGCGTTTTAAGAATACTGAGAACATGCAGGATGATACGATTTAAAACACACTGAACCCGATTCATGTGACCGATTTGGTCCTGAATCCTGATTATACAGACTAAACCTAGTTAACGCTGTAACAGAACTGGTCCTGATTGGTTTCTTCCATAAGCCAGTTCTCAAGTACAGAAAAGGGAAGATTGCTGTCCACAGTACTGTTCTGAAAACTGTCCATTTGACAGAGATCAAAATCATGAAGAGAACCTCCATCATCGCCATAATCTTGAGAAGAATTAAACGATGATTCCCATGCTAAGCTTCCATTAACCACATCATTGAAGCCTTCAATTTCGCTGTCACGTGATATGGGTGCTTCTGCTGAATGCTGAGAACTGTGGCAGTGGTTCCCTTCAAGAGGATTTATCATAATTGATGAGGGTTTTATTTCATTAGGAGTGGATTGCTTCCAACCCTCCAAAAGTTTCGCTAAATTCTCCACATTGACTGCATATGATGGATTTGGATTTCTCTCCATACACATTGAATCCAACATTGTTCCAGTGCCTTGCAGGCTTGAAGAAGGGGCCTGCATGCTTAGGGCTTCAAACAGAGCCTCCTTTGCACGATGTATATCAGTTTGAAGCTTTGTTTCCCATTGACCTTTGGATGAACGATAATCATCTGGTGAAAACGAAGATCTTCTGATGGAATCGCGATTAAGCTCATTGCCTGCAATCATTGTTTGCAGCTTGGTGATCCTTTTCTTTAAGTGGGTATTCCAATAGTTCTTGATGTCATTATCTGTCCTCTGAGGAAGATAGGAGGCAATGGCAGCCCATCTACAAAACACAATCAAAACAGCCCTCTTGAGTAGAAATTTTAGTGTCCGTAACAGCTCTGCTGAATCTAATCATGGCCCAAAATATGGCCAAATAAATAAAAGTACTTATAACAATAATATCTTCCGATTATTAAATGGTTTTTTTAAGAACTCATGAACTTCCAACATGTGAAATTATGTAGACCTTATTAAAGACTAGAAATTTTTTATTCCATTATATACATAGGGCACGGTAGCCAACAAGTCCGAAGGTGGGGACTATAGAAAGTTCTAATTTTAAACAGTTGTACTTCAGGAAATCACGAGGGCTCTTCATGAAAAGCGCACTCATTCTGCGCAAAAAGAGTATTGTTCACAATATGGCAGCTTTGCAATAACAGAGCAGCAGTATTTCAGCCCTTACACATGCATGTTCAGCTGGCACAAAATAATATTTATCATAAAGGCACCATATATGTAGCTGACATTCAGCAATGATTTAGCCTCTGCAATTTATTTATTTTAAAGCTTGAGATTGACAAACAAAATCTGAACTAAAAAGCATTTATGCAAAGCACCAAATGCAATCTAATCTCAAAGCTATTAAGTATTCAGTAATGTACTTTCTTAGTGAGAAAACATAGTTTAAAGAATCCAACATTCACAGAACAATAGATTTCAGACTGAACAATCTCAATCTAGGGTCTGGTTAGAATTCTGACTTAAATATTCTCAGACAAGGATTTGGATCAATTCCATGAAAAACCTTAAAATAGAGTCTATCTGATGCTACTGCTGCATTAAGTCCAATGAGTATGATGAATACCTGTTACCCAAGAGAGCCTGGAGATGAATAATAATCCGGTCTTCATATGGAGTAAAGTTCCCACGCCTGATCCCTGGCCTCAAATAGTTCGTCCATCTTAATCTGCAACTCTTACTGCATCTTAATAAACCTGAAAATTCATATTCATCCATCACAACAAACCCAAATCATCAATATCACTGATTTGATAAATCATATTCATTCTCACCACAAACCCCAATCATCTGTAATGATCAGTATATAAAAGCATAAATCCATTTAAACCCAGATCCAGATAACTAATTAAACAACATTCATACCAGTTCGTGCAGGGATCAATCTCCAGTTCCCTGGCCCATGTTCTTGAATATAAGACACAAGCGCAATATCTTCTTCTGGAGTCCATGGACCTTTCTTCACCCCAACTTTATCACAGCAAGGAGATCTCCCCATCTTCAAATCTTCTCTGTCAAACCTTGAATTCTCTCAAAGACTGTAACAATTGGTATGTTCTCTCAGGAAAACAGGTTCTTTGAGGATAAAATACCCTTTTTTTTGGAGAACAAAATGGCTGCACTTCTCGTTACAGAATGTGGATATAGATTATAGTATCTCACCGAATAACATGGCCACAATGACATCCCATCACTACTTAAATATTTCAACAATTAACCCAATTGTGCCTCCACAGCTCGCTGACTCATAGCTAGACAGATGGATCATACAAAGTCAACAATTCGGAGATCGTGACGGCCATTAAATTTATGTTGCAGAGTCAGCCTAAGAAATTCAACCATTAACACAGCCCAGGCTTCCATTTCCGCGTGCATTGAATGAGCACCGGCAGAGGCCTAGGACCTCGCAAGGGGAGGTCAAACATTTAGGTGCTGTGTGAGTGTGAAATATTTGTCTAAAGCCTCGTATGAGTCCAGAAAAACACTTTCCGAGGCCATTATTACTGTACAAACCCGAAAGCTTTCTGTTAGGTTTCCCACACATATTGACAAAAGCCAGTCGGCGGAGAAGACTTTACACCTCTGCAATGTGGCGTCCTATGCAAGTTTGGACGGTCTAGGACGGCTGCTCGTCAATGATGGACCATCGTATCTACTCAAATCAATAATGCTCCGTGCTTCAAAATCAGGATCAGCCTCAAGGTCTTCTGCCACCCGTGTATGCTCACTTCAATTTGCTTTGCCGACTCTCTCATCTGGATTTTCGATTTGCTGCCACGTTTCAGTCTACCGAACGATGGCCCATAAACAGACATACTCAACATTAATTTCAAATCCCATAGCTGGACACCATGGATATGGATTACATGAATATAAACATCACATTGACAAGGAACAGTATCCAGGTTTATTTGAATCGGGTGTCTCCATAATCAAGTTTTCCATTAATTTCAAATCCCTAACAACAGAGCAACACTATAAGCATTAGATTGACAAGGAACAGCAAGCTAGGTATCCTCGTAATCATGTTATGTATATGCAGGGAATATGCTATTTACTAGTATTATCATAGTTCATCTTTGGTATATCAAAATTTCTTTAATTAACTATTACTTTATTACTCTAGTATTATCATGGATTTCTCTTCATCTTTGATATATCAAATTTCTAAAATAAATTTGGAATCTGCTTTTTACTATTATTATTATACATTTAACTTCATCTTTGGTATATCAAGTTTTTAAATAAATTTAGTATTTTCATAAATTTATTTTTATCAATTTTTTAAAATAAATTTAAGTAATATATATATAATTTAAGTAATATATATATAATTTAAGTAATATATATATATATATATATATTACTTAAATTTATTTTAAAAAATTGATATATCATATATAAAGATAAATATAAAAAAGAGATAATATAGGGTGTACTAGAATGTTCTACCATTGACTTTTTATCTAATCAAAAAGCAATTGAGTAATAACCAAAAAACAATTGATTATATTCATTATCTACAATAGATATAATTGCCACTTCATTACTTGGACCAAGGTCCTACTTTTGATGGGAACATACATCATCTTGAAGACCATCTCTATTGTATTTCTAGCAAGAATGTTCATTTTTGTATTAAGGCTTGAGAGCGCGCCAATTAAGAGATTGAACCTATTGTTGAGGGTGTTGATCATGTCTACATTATTGTTGTGAAGATGAGTATGAATTTCCTCCTCCATTCTATTGTGTTCTACTTGGTTATCCATAAGAACCTTTCTCAATAATGTTTTGGTTTGCTAGTAAAGTAAAATTATTTTTTCATGTTGGTCTCCCTTGTTTAGGAGGCACTTGCATCGTGAATCCATTGTTGTAAATGTTGTTGCTTTGTTTCATCATTTGAAGAGTCATTCTCTCGGTTGACCTAGTCCTCTGCCTCCTAAAGTTTATCTTGGATGTTTTTAAGGATGCAAAGGCTATAACTTGCTCTTGCCTCCTCAATCTCATTCTTCATCCTGGGCATGTGTTCATAACTATTGTTTCTTTTGGTGGGGGTGACCTTTTTCTTTCTACTATAAACCATATTTGTTAGAAGAAAACTAGATTGTAACCTGAGGGAGTGAGGGAAAGAGTTTTGAGCGTAGCTTCCTCCTCTCATAATGTTGCAACTATCCATAGATACTCTATCTTCAACCCTAAAAACTATGCCACCACCCACAATAATTCTTTCTTCGTCCTCGAAAATCATGTTACCACCTATAGGAGCTTTGTTATCATCCACTAGAACTCTGTAGTCACTTGCAAAACCTCTACCTTCGCTCTAAGGAACTCTGGCACCACCCACCGAAATTCTACCGCCACTCACTAAAATTATAAAACCACCACCCACTGAAATTCTACCAATATCCACTGAAATTCTAGCACCATCCATTGAGATTTTGTCTTTACCTTTGAAATTTCTATTTCCTCCCACTAGAGCTCTGCAACCATGCACATGAGCTATACAATCACCCACATGAGCTTTGCAACCACATACATGAGCTATGCAATCACCCTCAGGAGCTCTTCAACTAACTTCAAGAGATCTACAATCACCTACATGTTCTATGTTTTCTACTCCAATGAGGGCGATCAGAGATTTGAGCTTGATTACTTTCTTCTCATTTGTTCCTCCTCTGAATTCAACGACTGTCAACCTCTAGCTCACCATCTAGTCTCCTTGTCTGCCATTTCGCATCTTAACAATTTTCTCCCAGCTTAAGATGGCGAGGGCTCTCGGATTTGGAGGCTTGAATTTGCAAAGAATTGCCAAGAGAATCCCACATCTTTTTGGTGCATAAACATTTCTAATCAGAACAATAATCCAAGTCATGTTGTCTTCATGATTTTTCTAAGCGTTACCATGATTGTCCGATTCAAGTCTGACAAAAGCCAAATCCATTTCACCTTCCACAAGCTTGATTGTCTCTGTTATGTTTTTCCTTACCATCATCGAGTAATGAGGACATTTGTGATCATTATGGATTTGCATGGAGAGAGCAAGCGAGAGCCCAAGCTATGGCCACCTACCTTGGCTCGTGAGTGCCCTTTAAATCTATGTCTACCACTAGACTCAAATTAGTATTTGTTATATGTATTATAGCTTTTTAAGTTTATCTATAGTAACCTAACTCAATATAAATTCATATTAACTTTAAATCTTTTAAACTGAGCTAATTGCTACTTGATACATATTAAATCTTATATTAAAATGAATATATACTAATTCAAAACATTAAAATAACATACATTCCTATTCCATTAATAAAGTAAAATAGCTAATCAATAATTTTGTGGTGTTTTCATTTGGTAAAAGAAATTTAAAAAATTATTGAAATAACTAAAATTCATATTACATTAATAAAATAAGATAATTAATAAATAAATAAAAAATTCACAAATTTTAATACTATTAAAAAGAAATTATACATATAAATGATATAAATCAATCATAAATAAATTAAAATATACAATTTCATACTCCATTTCTATCATTCAATCAACTGTATATTAAATTTAATGATTATGACATAATCAAATTTAAATGAATACCAATAAAAACATCATACTACTAATTTTACATATGAAATCTATAAATGGTATACTACTTTTACCTAAACAAACAGATCAGAAATTATACATATGAAATCTATAAATGGTATACTACTTTTACCTAAACAAACAAATCAGAAATCATAAATGGTATAATTCAATCATATTTAAATTAAAATATACAATTTCATACTACATTTCTATCATTCAAACAACTTTACGTTACATTAAATTTAATAATTATGTCAAACAACTTTACGGTAAATTATCATTCAAAC
Organism: Larix kaempferi; assembly: GCA_027924585.1. Taxonomy (NCBI): domain Eukaryota; kingdom Viridiplantae; phylum Streptophyta; class Pinopsida; order Pinales; family Pinaceae; genus Larix; species Larix kaempferi. The sequence continues at coordinate 18,050,656 of BSBM01000994.1, read as the reverse complement.
AACTTTACATTACATTAAATTTAATAATTATGTCAAACAACTTTACATTAAATTTAATGATTATGACATAATCAAATTTAAATGAATACTAATAAGAACATCATACTACTACTTTTACGTAAACAAACAAATCTTGTGGTTTTTTTTAATAACTTGAAAACTCACGCCAAGACATCTCTACTGCCCAGCTGCACGGTAGACTGTCACTATATCAACATGAAACATTAAAGAGGGCTGCAGCAGGCCCGGCAGGAAGTCCCAAAACAAATAGTGTGTTTGCAGTTACTTCAAAGTGTGATAACAAAGAGTTCTTGCTTTCTCCAAGCGAATGAGGAAGCACAGTTGGATGAGAAATGTGAAGTTTCCCTCAAACTGGTTTGTCACAACTGGTTTGTCAAGTGTGATGTCAGCAGCCCATTACTCCAATGCCTGTTTTTATAAATGGAAACCATTTTTCCTTACGATAAAAGCATTGAGAATCTGAGATTAATGTTGAATAGCCACTAAATCAAACCAGAGTTAGGAGACTGTAAAGTTTCAAATTGTCTTACAACTGGTTTTTCAAAGTGCCATATCAGCCTCCCATTAATCCAATGCTGGTTTCTATATATGGAAACAATCCGTAGGTGTACGTTTTTCCTACGAAATGAATGTAGCGTTATGTAGTCTAAGACTCTAAACGACCATTCTGGATAGTATTTTAAGGCATTAAATTGTTACAAAAATTAAAATTTAAAAAAAAATTCAGCTAAAAAATTAACTTTTTGTTATTCCGAAGAAACTAAAGAAAATTAACATAAATCTCAACAAACTTCTTTACATATCATAAATGGTAGGTCGAATAAATGAAACCAAAAAATATCTCCTGACAAATCATAACAGTATTTAAATTGAATGCTTTGAAGTATTTGAAAATGCTAAATTTATATATACATTCTAAAAATATCTTAGAATATTTAGATTATCTAATTAATATTATCAAATCTAGATTAAAGAGTGTCTAACTTATTCCAGTGAGAATGGGTTTCTCAGAGTGTCATATCAGCAGCAACCCATTATTGCAATGCCTGTTTTTATTGATGAAAACAATCCATCAGTGCTTTCTTATTCTTACGACAAAGCATTGAGATTTATGTTAAAAATATTTTGTAACTATGTTGTGCATGAATAAATCAAATTCAGAGTCAAAGTAAGTGTCCATTTTTCCCTGTCATGAAAACTGTGAAAGTGAAGTATCAGATAGGCTGGCCAGAACTTGTGGTATGAGAAAAAAAATGTTTGCATTTTTTCCTGTTATAAAAACTGTGAAAGTTAAGTATCAGATAGGCCTGGCAGAATTTGTGGTATGAAAACTGTGAAAGTTTAGTATCAGATAGGCTTGGCAGAATTTGTGGTATGAAAACTGCTAAAGTTAAGTATCAGACAAGGTTGCCAGAATTTGTGGTATGAAAGCTGCTAAAGTTAGGTATCAGACAAGCTTGCCAAAATTTCTGGTATGAAAGCTGCTAAAGTTAGGTGTCAGACAAGCTTGCCAAAATTTGTGGACTTTTGATGTAACGTGTTTTTTTAATTTGAGATCATGTAAACCCTAAGATTCCAATAACATTTATGACATGTTTATGTTTGTCCAGTTATTAAGGCTTGCCTTTTGCAACGTGTCTTATCAGCAGCCCATTAATCCAGTGAGGCTTTTAATTGATTGAAACAATCCATTCGTATATATAATTTTCCTCTGTGCTTCAATTCGTCTGTTTCAATCCAGAGTCAATGTCGGCATTAAATATATCTTTGGACCTCACCCGACATTGAAAGCACATGTCGACCACGATTGACACAACTGCATCCTCTTTATGATTGGCTTATGATAGCCACTTAGTCAATGAGGCAGCGTCGTCCCGTTGATAAATTCAACAATAACACCGACCAGACAAGCGCGTACAGCGTTTTACAGGATTTTCATCCAAATTTTACCATGGATTCTAATCCCTGACAAAAAGGGGCTTGATTGATTGATATGACCTGATCGTCCATTTTTTTTATTTCTGTGTGGACACAAGCAATTTAAGGACGGGAACAGAAATTGAAAGCTGATAATTAGGGATGCGTGAAAAGTGTGTAGCGTGTTTATCGGGTGTGTGAAGGCCGATTAAAATTAAAATGACAAAATAACTCTGTCAATATGGATGAGATTTGCAATCATTTTGAGCAGGTCTTTGGTGACAGACTACAGTCACTTACTTCATGCCGCCTCATAATTTAGGAAGAGTGATGTCATTGTTTCTTAATTTTTTTCAATTAAAAATTTAATGAATTTGTATTATTAGAAAAGAAGTCCATTCCATGTAGCTTCGTTAGTTGGGAGGAAGGAGGAATGATTGTGAGCCTTCTCACCTAGATTCAATTCATATAAGTGACATGATGCTCTTGTTAAGCTCCTATGTATTGACTAGGTAATTATTGAATGGATTATGTAATTCTCGCCATACCTTGATTCTACAAAATACATCCCTTGATAGCAGGTGTTGAGGTGTTGGCATTTTTCCAGGTGGATGTAGCCCTTGATAGCAAGTGTTGACATTTTTCCTAATGGATGTAGCCCTGATAGCAGGTAGGTGTTGGCATTTCTCCTAGTGGATGTATCCCAAGGTGTTGAGGTGTTTGCATTTCTGGATGTAGCCCTTGATAGTAAGTGTTGACATTTCTCCTGGTGGATGTAGCCCTTGATAGGAGGTAGGTGTTGGCATTTCTCTTGGTGGATGTATCCCCAGGTGTTGAGGTGTTTGCATTTCTGGATGTAGCCCTTGATAGTAAGTAGGTGTTGCCATTTCTCCTGGTGGATGTATCCCCAGGTGTTGAGGTGTTTGCATTTCAGGATGTAGCCCTTGATAGTAAGTGTTGACATTTCTCCCGGTGGATGTAGCCCTTGATAGTAAGTGTTGACATTTCTCCCGGTGGATGTAGCCCTTGATAGCAAGTATTTCTCCTAGTGGATGTAGCCCTTGATACGAGGTAGGTGTTGGCATTTCTCCTTGTGGATGTAGCCCTTGATAACATGTGTTGGCATTTCTCTTGGTGGATACAACCCTTCTACCAGTTAAATAATAATAATAATAATTGAAAAGCAAATTGGTATGTGATCATGATGATAATGATGATGGTATGTGACCATGATGATAATGATGATGGTTAGCGTCCACTTGAGATCAACTCTGGTCTATGAGACCTTTGGAGAAAATAAAAGATTTATTTGGGTTTTGTAAAATTTTATTCATATGCTCAAAAACCTTAGAAATAAGCTTGCTTAGGTCCCCATAGTTTTTACAATTATTTTATAAAGTTATTTTAAATTAGAAAAGAAAATTGATATGTATAATTGTTTTTAAATTTTAATTCTCTCTATTGAAATTGAAGATTTGATAGTTAATTTAATATATAATAACATAGGTTATCATATTTTATATTAATTTTAAATATATTTTAGTTTTAATTTATTGGATATTTAATGAGTAGAAATGCATCACAATATTATTTGCATTTTTATTTGTATATTTTGAGCAGAAAATTTGGTGCTATCGATTTGCACGGTTCATTTCAAGGGTATACATTGTTTGGTTGATTTCTGGTCCTAAAAATTTTGAAACCTATTCGGGGTATTAAACAATGGTTTTTTGTTTCAAAATTTTGCTACATAGTCCTTAATATCTAGAGGTTGTTCTAGATGTCAAGATCTTCCCGCAATGTAAAGATCGCCTTGATCAAAGTTTGTATGAATAAATCATGTCTCTGTCAAGTTGACCAATGTTGTTGACCACCATGGTACTAAGCGGATTCCATATCAGTGCCCATTGCTCAAACTTGTGGAGCTAGTCATGTATGAAGTTTCAAGAAGATTGTAGAGGCTCCAAAACCTCAATCCTAATTAGGAGTTGAGCCATGCAAAATCCCTAAACCTAACCTTCGATGGCTATTAGGAGACCTTAAATATTAGGCCACTAGGAAAGGAAAGGGTTCCATTCTTGTTGTATTGAATACTATTCCATAGTTGAGCAAAGTGAGTGTGTTGTGAGAATAATAGAGGATGTAGAAGACCTTGTAGTAGCCATATAAGCCATGATGTCCATGGAAACTCCATAGTAAGTTCATCTTTCTTTGTGTTTGGTGTGGTATTTAAGTTTAGCTTCTTTTATTTCATTCTCAACTTATTTCAATGAATCATTTGAACACTGAGGTAGTAATATTGATTTTTTAATCTTAAGTAAAACACTACATAGCAAAGAGTTTGCAAAAAAATTGTAAGATATGTTGTAATGAGCTATACCACTGGAATATCCACGGTATTTTATAGGTCATATAGGTATAAGAGCAGTTCTCTTAAGGATTTTTGTGGGAAATTGTAGGATCGAGAAACTTTCTTAAGAAAAATGTCTCAAAACCTCAGCCGTCTCATATGAGTATGTTGATCATCCATACAAGAAATGAATTGAAGGAGAGGTTTCAAAGATTGAAGCACAAGCCTTTTACATCTCTCGAAACATGATGATCCACATGGCATCTCTAGATGGCATGTTTGAAGCTTCCAAGCAATTTGGTAGCTCTAATTCAAATGATGTCTCACACGAGAAATCTAGAAACAAAGAAGAACAGGACAAGGAGAGATATCAAGTTCTAGTAACACCCCTTACCAATCCATGTTCAAAGTAGAAGCAAAAGTGGACATCAAATCCTATCAAGATGACATTGACCTTGTTTAGTTGAATCAATTGTTGCAATAGTTGGAAGTCTATTTTATTGTTTGATAACATAAGAAAATATATAAATAAATCATTTGTATGACTGAGGTTAGAGAGCTATGCCCAAACTTAATGGGAAAACCATACAGAGATACTTAAAGGATGGAAAGTGACCCCTAGTAACTATTTGGGAGGTGTTTAAAACACTCTTTATGTCCCAAATTTTCCCTATTGGTAAAAAGAGGATGGATGGATCCATGGGCATTACTTCTCATAGAAGCAATATATATAAGAGTACACCATTGAGTTAAGGAAACAATCTGATTACATTAGGAATATCTCCCAAGAACCCAAATACAGTCATCGAGTCTCTAGGTGGTCTTCATGATAATTTAAGGAAGCAAGTGATTCTCTTTAAACCTAGGACCATCGATGGAGCACGTGTGTATGCACAATATCTAGATATGGACAAGAAGAAAGGACAACCAAATTGTTCAAGTTGAAATAGCATTAAGGCACAACCAATGAGGAAAAGAAGTGGAAAGGAATGGATAAGGCAGCAACCACTACACAGCATTGCAAGGATCTAAGAAGCCACTATAACCATTGTAATATTGATGGTTATACCAAATAACAGTGTTGGAAGCTACATCCAATGTTGAGTCCAAACAACACAAGAAGTAGGCCAAGAATAATAACATGTTATTCATGGATTCAGGCAACCAAGTAGAGAGTAAGTCAAAAGTGGATGAAAAGAGTGGTTTCACTATAATGCAAAAGGAGATGAACTTGATTAGCCTCCATCCAAAAGAAGAGAAGGATGTGATTAAGCTATTCCACATCAAGATCCAAGTCAAGAAGGTAAAGATGGATTCTCTATTTGATTTCATCTCACAAGCCAACCTCATAGCAGAGGATCTTGTAACTAAGATTTGATTAGAAGTTCATGAGAGATGGATAAATAAGAATGAAAAAATCAAGGTCACTAAGCAATGTAAGATCGAATTTTCTATAAGTGAAAACTATATTGATTAAGTGTAGGTATATGTAGTACCACTTGATGTGTGTGGTACAGTGTTCGGAAGCCCCTATATGTACATAAGGGATGCAAATTTTATGAGGAGAGAAAACAAATACCACTTGATCAAATATGGGAAGTCCTTCATCATCAATGCGCACAAAGGTAAATCCAAGATCTCTTTAGTAAGAGTTGACCAAGCCATGAAAATTATCATCACAAGCCATGAAAGTTTGATTTTCACTTCTTGAGACAAAATCAACAAGGAGATGAATTTATAAAAACAAATTCATCTATAGAGGGATGTACTAAAGAGAAGAATCTTTTGTAAGAGGAAATTTGTAGGCATCTAGAGAAGCGTTCCAACATCGTAAAGGGTTATCACCTAAGAGGTAGTGAAGCACAATATATAGTTGTTGCTAGACTCCTAATTGCTAAACATAGAATTGCATAGATAATCCATATTGGAAGTAGATGAAGTTAAGTAACAACTATAATAATTATTGGAGCATAAATTACTTCAACCAAGTACCTCACCTCATTAGTCACCTATTATCAAAATTTCCAAGAAGAATGGGACTTGGATAATGTGTATTGGCTATAGAACTCTAAATAATATCACCCTCAAGAATTGGTATCATCTTCCCATAATTAATTATTTGCTAGATCAATTGCAACATGCCAAGTACTTCACCAAGTTGGATCTCAAATTAGGATACCACCAAGTATCGGTAAAAAGAATACCCTTAGAAGACCGCCTTCAATATGATGAAAGGTCTATATGAGTGGATGGTAAATTGGTAATACCTTTTGGTTTATTCAATGCACTTGTTAGGGACCAGGGTCCTACCATAACCCCCCTTACTTTCCGATGCCTGGGATTTATTCTACTAGTGTATGCATCCATCTTCTTTGAATAAGTCCCACTAGATAGTAGTGGCTAGTTATTTAATGTAAAGGGATTCTTTAATTAATTAAGGCCCACTAGTTAGTTGGTACTCATTAATACCGGGTCCACAATTAGTTAGGGTTTTGTTATTAATGATATATTAAAAGGGATAGGAGGCTATGGAATTTTTTTTTAGTATTGTTGTATATTTTTTATATTTTCATAGTGAAAGGCTTCCCAGCCTCAAGAGGCAAGTGAAACATTGATTTATTTATTTTCATGAATCATTAGTACAAGGGAAAATTTTACGATTTTCATACTATTTATCTCTTGTATTTGGTTCTATGGATCTATAATCTATGTATACCTAGTTTGTCTTTCAATTTTAAGGGAGCTACACAACATTATAATTGGTATCAGATCTCTTTCTTGGGAAAAAAAGAAGAGTAATTTTTTTTCTTACAAGTTTTTGAAGGGAAAATTGTGGATAGTTCTATTTAGATCCATTTATAATTTTTTATATATATAATATGAAGAAATAACAGACACACACATATATATCAATTGATCTTGAAAATATATATCAATTCCTCTTGAGAAGATACTAAATTTAAAAAAAATCAAATCAGGGTCTGGGATTGGAGTTATCATTTGATTAAAATCAATTGTTGTAGGGTTTTTTCGATTATGGCTGCGTAGATTGCAGCTCTAATATTTTTTGATAGAGTTCCTATATTTGGTCAAACCAATGCCACTAGATGTAAATTGGATGCAAAATTTCATAATTGGTTTCATACTAGATATTCTGATTTAAAATTGTAGGAGTTGTGATGATTTCAACTTTCCCACCTAAAAATCCTAGCACCAAAAAGGGCCTCCATTGAAAAGTAAGTTATTTCAGCCCAAGATTCTAGATTTTTTTTTAGGCTAGATATGTGTTCTAACATATTTAAATAACACAGAGATCTTTTGTTTGGAAGGTTATACCATGGTTGGGGAAGAATATACACAACAAATACAAGTGGTGTCACCTTGTTGGACACCCTAACAACCTTTATTGGTACCCCTTCAAGTAGTACAGTTTTAGACAAGACCTATATATGGAATCTCACTTCCACATACCTTTGGGTATATATGAAGTCCCCTATGTGCATCTGAAACTATCCTTATATAAAACTATTGGTTGTTTTATGCTATAGTACATGGATAACAACACTCGGGGAGATCACTATTTAGTACCTAGGAATTGGGTAGTATGACTAAGGGCATGGTCTATCCTCCTTACTTAGAGCCCTAAAATATTGTGCCAAGTACTACTATTGGAAACCCACACATATATCAGAGATATATAACACCTAACACTCCTTTGAACTTAGGACCCTAGAAACCCTTTCCACTTGGTGAACCCCAAGACCAATGGCATCCACTCAAACTCTTGAGCACATGATCAAGATTCACAATCCCAAAAGATGGAAAAATCAGTATAACATGTGTAAGAAAGTATAAAAATATTGAAGTTATAGAGCCCATGCTCAACAAAATCTTAGATGATATGCAACATAACTAAAAACAATTTGTGGTCTTGGAAGCAATGAAAACAAAGCTTGAGACAATTTGCAAGGGAAAAGGCCCTCAATTAGACCTACTAGAGAAACTAGAAGGGATGAATCCTACAACGATGGAGGATATGGCCGCAAGACACACTTGCTTGCCACCCTTTTAGGATAACAATTCATGGCATCACTTTCCAAAAGTGGACATGAACAAGTTTGATGGTTTTGATCCATCTGGGTGGGTTTCCTCAATGGAACAATATTTCTTTATCCATGGAATTACTGATGACCAAATGAAACTCCAGTTGGAGTTCCTATATTTGGATAGAATGTTGGCAATGGTATAAGAAATCTTATAGAGGCTACATTGCTTGGACCTAGTTGTCTAGTTTGTGAAGATCCTTCATGCTTATTTGAATGTGACACTCACTATTTGGAATGACTGAAAAAATTATGCCAAACAAGCATAGCTAGATAATTTATCAAATCCTTTGAGCAGTTTCCAATACATATAGATATCATAAACTAATCCCTTTTAAAATAATGTTTCAATAGTTACCTCAAAGAGGAAACCAAAGAACAATTCATGATGTAGTTCCCATCTACTTGTTTGAAAGCTTGTGAGAGAGCTCAAAAATCTAATATGGTGATTGATTCCCAAACCAAAAGGCCCTCATTCACCACTTAAATGGTCCCTCCTCCGATTCCCAAATCAAAAGGCCCTCATTCACCACTTAAATGGTCCCTCCTCCAACAACTAGTCTGAATCCCTCCCCCTCTCAACCCTTGAGAATCCAAAAGTTGCCCCAGGAAGAAATGGGAAATCACTAATATCTCATACTTTCCTATAACCAACATAGATCCATCTTAAAATTGGATCTATCAAGCACCGAGAGGGAACCCATTTCTTGTAATGTAATTTTTTTTCTTAAAATTTTTACACATCCAAAAAAAATTACACCTTTGGAAATTTGATCCCTCTTTGTGCTTGATGGATCCGGATTTAAGATTGATCTATGTTGGTTTTAATTTTTTTTGTTTTATGATCCTACATGGATTTTTTTAATTACTTTTCATTTGGTTTTAATTTTTTATTTTATTAGCCAACATGATTTTACTTTTAATTACTTTTTACTTCTGACATAACGCTACATTACGTGACAACCTCTCCACCATATTGGGTTGTAGAGCACCTCACTACTCTCAGTCAAATTATGATGAGTGATATTTCAAAGGGAAAAAATGTAAAGAATAAAAATTAGTTCAAATTGGATGTGCCAGCCCCGCAAGATCACTAGGAAGACATCCCAGTTGAAAACACTACTGAACCAAAATCAAAAGATACAACCCCTCCTATAGACAAATAAACCACCTTGCAAGTTCCTTCCAAGGAACCTCAAACTACACTCCATGCCTTATCATGTTTCTTGGCACCCCAAACTTTGAAGTTGGTTAGTTACATCAAGCACCGCAAAGTGATTGTTTTGATTAACAGTAGAAATGCCCACAATTTTATCCATAGGAACATGGATGATGAAACTCATTAATATGTATGTGCCATAGAAAATTTTCAAATTATGATAAGCAATGGTGGTATGATGAAATGTGGTGTCCAATGTGAAAATATGAAACTTCAAATGAGAGAGTATCACCTCAAAACTCATGTTTTCTATAGAAATGGGTAGTTGTGATATAGTTCTTGGGGTAGAATGGTTATAAAATTTGGGTCCTATCACCATGGATTTCAAGGATTTATACATAAGTTTCACTAAGGAAGGGAAGAAAAATATCCTCAAGGGGTTTACCTTTGGTTTCCCTAAAAATATCACCTCTCAGCATATGGAGAAGTTATTGAAGAAATGCCACTTGGGCATTATTGCATAGTTTAATGCCATACAAGTAGTGGACAACCCCCCCATAAAATATTCACCCTGATTTGTAGTTGGTCCTCTCTAAACATCAATTGGTATTTGAAACACCACAAGCTTTACCACCTCCATACATAACCACAGTATTTTCCTCATTCATAGTAGTCAATAACCCAATGTCCATCCTTATAAGCACAATTTCACATAGAAGAATGAAATGGAAAAAATCATTCAGGAATTGATGGAGACAAGAGTCATATGTCCTAGTAGTAGCCCTTACCTCATGATTAGTGGTCACGGTATTAAAGAAAGAGGGAACTTGGTGCATTTGTTTGTATTTTTAGGCTCTCAATAAGTTGACCATAACGGTCAAATTTTCCATCCTAGTTATGTATTATCTCTTAGAAGAAATTCACAGACGCAAGTTTTCCACTAAACGTGACCTTCATTCCAGCTACCACCAAATAACGATGAAAGAGGTGGTCATCCCTAAATTAGATTTTCATACACATGAAGGTCATTATGAGCTTTAAGTGATTCCCTTTGTCCTTTGCACTACTCTATCCACCTTCCAAATCCTCATGAACAATATTATTTGTCCTTTCCTATGCAATTTTGTGTTGGTATTCTTTGATGTTACCTTGACCTACAATGAAACATAGGAATTCCACATAGACCATGCCAATTGATCCTTGCAACTATTAAGGGACCATCGATTATTCCTATAACATTCCAACTTTGATTTTGGGTATTCCTAAAATGTTCCGACTATGTTTTTGGGGATTCATAGGTTGAATACTTGTGTCACATTGTACGCCAGGATAAAGTATGGGTAGAGGCTAAGAAACTTGATACTATGCAATATTGGCCCCACCGCAAGACCTTGAATATGTTGTGTAGGTTGTTGGGACTTACAGAGTAATATAGGAAGTTTGTGAAAAATTATGGAAAAATTGTTGCTCCCTTAACTTCACAACTAAAAAATAATTCCTTTGTATGGAGTGATGTCGCTAAGAGGACCTTTTTATCTCTAAAGGATTCCATATGCATTGATCCAGTATTATTAGTGCTATATTTTACTAGGGATTTTGGGGGGGGGGATGTGATGCCTCAAGCAAATATTTGGGAGTGGTATTGATGTAAGAAGGGTTCCCCTTGGAATTACTAGTAAGTAGTTATCTGATCACAAAGAAATAAATTATGACCATCCTTCATGTATTTGAGAATTGGTAAACATATCTCATGTGGAGGCATTTCCAGATCAAGATCGACCATCATAGTACAAATTATTTCCTAGAACAAAGGTTATCATCCACATAAAAGAATAAGTGAATTACTAGGATTTTAGGGTATGATTATAAGATCATATACAAGAAGGGTAAATACAATGTGGTAGTTGATGCTTTATCTTAGCAATCTGAGGAGGATGGAACCATATTTTTCTTTTCCTTACCCATTCCTTGTTAGCCCTAGGAAGTACATCAAGAATGGTTGGAAAAGGTTTTGGTAGTTTAGATCATTCAAAGGATTTAGAAAGATTCCATCCCTCCTAAAGGGTATACATGGTAGCATGATAGATTGAGATATAAAATGTACATTGTTTTGGTAAATAAATATAACTTAAAACAAAAGGTCCTAGAGTATTTTCATTCATTACCTATAGTGAATCACTTTGGTTTCCATAAACCTATCAAAGGATAAACGCTCATTCTTTTGCGAAGACATGAAATCAAACATATTTTGTATAAATATGTGATCATTTCCAAATAAACAAGGGTGAGATAGTGAATATGATTGGGCCATTGCAACCACTAACAATACCAACACATATACGAAGTGACATCTCTATGGATTTTTTAGTGGGACTCTGAAGAGTTAGTAACAAATTAGTCATTCTGGTGGTAGTCGATCATCTTTCAAAATATGCTCATTTTTAAACCTTATCACTTCCATATAACCCCTCCTCAGTCGACTAAGTCTTCATGGATTGTATTTTTAAGCTACATGGCATGCCAACTTCCATGGTTTCATATCAAGACCCCAAATTCACTAGTAGATTTTGGTAGGACTTGTTTAAAAGTTAAGGTACCTAGTTGAAATGAGTAGTAGTATGTATCATCCCCAGATAGATGGTTAAATAGAAGTGGTAAACATGTTCTTAGAAACATACTCACTATGCTTCATGTTAGTCCCAGAGACATTCTAAGGCTATATTTAGAACTGTGCCTGGGCATCAATAATATCTTTTGAATTTCTCACTGAATTGAAACACAACTGACAGAAAATAATGTAGAATTCCAATCTTGAAATATAAGTGGTCAGTTCTTCAATGTGCCAGAAATCAAACTTTGAGTAGCAAATGGAAAATGAAATGGCATAAGATAAAGGTACTACAGAAGTAAATCTTTATCCTACTTTTAAAGAATGACGTATTGATCTTAGGAGAGGAATTCAACAGTCTTAACAAAATGAACACAGAACTGCCATTGGATAATACAAGGATATCACCTCCAGATCAATTAGCATGAATACTTCAATTACTAACCATCTTAGAAGAAATAAAATTAAGCAACTGCAATCATATTAAACTCAAAACTGCTCTATGAATCATACATACATGGAAGAGATGAATCACAGGAGAAAGAACAGACTGAACACATTAAAACTTTGAATCCATAAAAGCTCCAAGATATGGAAAAAATATTATTCTTTTTGTATTGATCAAACTATCGGTCACTACTATATATAATCTTCCACTCCTAAAAACAAGATGTTACCAAAAATTGTTTCATCCCAACGGCTTAGGAAAATAAAAAAATGAGATATTACAAAAGTTGTTATATCCCAACAGCTTAAAAAGTTTGTTCATGATTCTCAACCAAAATCTGTTACAAAAGGAACAATATTAAGGATTCATGGTTGACCCATGTGCTGCTGAAACTGGGGTCCACCCTGATGAGGCGGAAAAAGGATTTGAAGTGTGAAGGAGGTCCCTGCCTCTGTCTGGGAGGAAATGCCTGCAGCTACTTCTTGTTCTCTGGTGGACTGTTCCAATCACTGAGCTTTGCTGAATCTGGTAATGCCCTTCCAATCTCTACCCATGGGATATTGATAATATTTGAGCTCTCTAAGAGCCGAATCGAGTTCAGTACAGCGCTCAAAAAGAATCCTTTGGGAGACTATTGAAAATAGACTACAGGAGGTCGAGGACTTCAATTTTTTGTGCAACTTCTCTATGACCGCTTTTCCATTTAGTTCCTGCAAAGTATCGGTCAAGCAAATCTCAAAATCCCTTGCTTCTATCATTAGTGTAATGTAATGCTCCAATGGGTGCAGATCTTCGTTCTCATCCCAGAAAGAAAGAAGACTAAGAGGATAGATTACCCTGAACTGCTCCTTGAAGGCAAAAAAATCCTACTTCAACTGAACTGCCATATCCGCTACATTCTGAGCCAAAGTATTCTTTGTGACCACCTTGTTCGCTTCCATGATTAATTTGGTCAGATCCCGGACATCGTACGTTTGCAGTTTTGCAAAGGTTTTCTCACTCAAGAAGTCAATTACTTCTCTAGCCTCCTGGTCCTTTTTATTTACCCAGCTTATTACGTCTCGCGCGTCCAGAGCAGCGGCCTTAGCTATCTCTGCTTCTTCATGGACGACGTTGAAATGATTCCACTAGGACTTTATCAAGGCCGCTATCTGATTCCATAACATAACCTTGGAACCTTTGATTAAAGGTTTGGCAGTGAGTTTTGTGGATAACTCCCGCACCTTACCCTGGAGCTCATCCACTTTCTGATGGAGCTCCGAGATAACCTGATCTCTCTTCATCAACTTTTCATTTGTATTGAAGAGCTTGTCACACTTCGCCCTTAGCTGAGTCTGCACTTGATTAAGTTGTGCATCTTTAATGCTCATCTCCACCACTTCCTATGCAAGCTTTTCAGTTGGGTCTGCGACTGATGAGGATTGAAGGTTATCCACTTTTTTTTCTAGAGGAGATCCTAATTCAGCTTTATTTCCACTTCTAGCTCCCCTCTAACCATACAATTTTCTCTTTAACCGTCTGACCTTCACTGATTGATTTCTCTAAATCCGTTTGAATTTTAATGACCTCTGCTGTCTAAGAATGCTCTGCTGCGAGAATATTTAGCCTCTTTTTCAGGCTTGCCACCTCCTTGTCCTTTTCCTTTAATATGGCCTATAATGGGGCCCTATCATCCAGATTCTGAACTACCTTTAGCACCTGCTGTTCTAAATCAGCTATTTTCAACTACTTAGATTTATTTGATGACTTCTCATTCTTTAGCTACTTCTCCAGTTTATTTACCACAGCTTGTAACATGTTAGTGCTCATAGTGAATTTATGCACATCCCTGTATACTCCCTCTCTCATCTTCCTATGCAAATCCATGATATCTTGAGATGGTATTTGATCCAAATTTATAGTTACCTGGGTAGCTTTAAAATTCGACGGTGCCTTCTTTCCATCGGGCGCTATCTACTCTAAGATAGCCAATTTAAGGGCTCCCTGCTTTAGATCCAGTGTAGAGAGAATCCTGGAAGTTCTTCCAGTATCTAGCTCTTTCTTAGGAAATAGTGACTTCTCGAGATCCATGTTGTCCTCTTTAATCTGAGCATAATGTCCGAACAATCCCTTCCTAAAAAAGGATGTAGTAACTAAAGATCCCTATGTGGCTTGAGTCTCCTGTCCCTGCGGCCAAACGGCAAAAGGAAAAGTCTCAAGGATGACAGGTGCCACAGGGGGTGGTGCCAAATTGACTTCTGAAGTTCCACTAGACGCTCCTTCTACTTTCAACCTTTTACTTTTTGACCCCACACTTCTGAACCCATCCCCTCCGGTACTGGTCAATGGTTCTTGCGTCTCCCTTTTTCCTAGCATATCAATTTTCATGGGTGTTGGGACAAGAGGAGAACCCAAAGCTTTGCTTGGTGCTAATGCGGCCTGACATTGAGCCCAACTTTCCATATTTTCCATCTTGTCTAACATGGGATGCGGCTCATGGTGGTATGCTACTGAACGGACCGCCTGCCTCTTGGAAGAGATAATCCCTCTAGGATCATAGGGATGTATCACGCTTAAAGGGAAACCATAGGAGGCTAGAATTTCTTCCACCTCTTTCTGAGCGGCTCTGTCTTGTACCTAAAATGGACTGGCCTCGCTTGGGACCTTGAAAGTTCTCGAACTGTTTCCTTTCATAAAATGCACTTCGTCGCAATTGAACCTCTGGCGAATAAACTCCAGTGCAAATAACCCGGGAGTCATAAATATGGGGATATTGTAAGGAGCTAACTCTGCCCCATATACCTTGATCTCGGTATGAGTTTCGAAACAAAACCAGTCACCCACGGCCTCATTGGGATTAAGATGAAGGAGCTGCTTACATTATGGAAAAATTCTCGGTGGAAGGTCGTCAAACAACAGTGTGTATACTTTTGCTACGACTGTATCAGCAAGGTGGAAAACCTCTCTCGAGGGAGAGCTGGAATCATAGACCTATTGAGATCATTTTTGTCAAAATAATCTTTGTTGTGACAGATGATCATGTATAGGAGGACAGAGCAGTACCGAAAAATTCTTTTGGACATGAAACTCAATAACTGGAGGTGTATGGACTGGGCGAGGAATGCTGACAGGTCCAGGATGACGGGTGCTTCATGCTGAGATAGATTCATGATAAACAACAAGCCGAGAAAGGCATCATCGATTACCACATCATTTTCATATCCGAGGAATCTGCAAATCATGGACAGAATTGGTTGAAAAGGACCAACAAATGCTTCCAGGCCGAAGAATGACTGATTGTCTAAGAAGGTTCCCTTAGGGGGCAAGAGCATTCGGATGAAGGCATCTCTGTTTTCCGAAGACAACTCACGAATTTTGTTTGTTAATACCTCCTCATCAAAGGTGAGTGACGAGGCATCTTCCTAAGACTCTGTCAATTCCATAATCAGCTCTCTGGTGACTGGGCATACCACGTTTCCTACTTGAGACATAATAGCCCTCCTTTCTGGTATGTAGAAATCTGCACACCACTGTATTATTTTTGGGAAACGTCTGGAAGGAGGAAGAACCATTTTAGCCAGCCTGGATTTCCATAGATTAAGAAAACCGTTTCCGCTTTTTGCCTACTCTCCTGCTTGTAAAGCCAACTCATGCAGATTTGGGAAGGAGGAAACAGGGTCATGCACATCAAAGAAAATATTGCCGAGGTTCTCTTCAGGAATATCAGATGTGGACGCGATAGCAACCTCGGGGGAATCCTTAAAGGCCATGCCAATAAAGGATTGGAGCAGTAAGTACAGACTATGGGATGCTCTGAGAGTTTGAAGAAGCGGGGCGAGGAGGAAGGGCAGGGAAGATATGAAACTCGAGAATAATGTGAAATGAATTCCCCCTCAGGGCGGTATTTATAGGAAGAGACCTGGGGATGGCTGAAATAAATGTAGGGTTTACGTGGAGCTTCGGGATTAGCTTGGTAACTAAGGGGTAGATGCTTTATTAAGTAACAAAGACACTTCATTAAATGACAGAGGTACGTCATCGTAAGTGACGGAGGAGGTGACCGTTCAAGTACAGCTGGCGGTGAAGTGAAGGGGTAAGAATGTACTGTAGCGGGATGTGGCATGATGTAGACAAGAAGTGGTTTCAGGGTCATGAAAACATGGTTTCGAGAAACCTCCCATAGGGCCCTGACTCAACGAGGGACTGCAATGTGGAAATGGCAATTTTTCGCTTAGGGGAAGTATTGGGGTGTTAAAACATGTGCACCTTAGGCGCCCTGAAACAATTATTGTCTTTGATTTATCCTTTTGGAAATCCTGAGACACGTGTGTTCGCCAGTGTACTCTTTAAGTGGGGACCCACTCCCGTCACCAGCTAATTGCCCGAGGATTTGCAAACCACTTTTAGCTGCTGGTGTGGTTTCAGGGACTCCGAAACATGGTTTGGGGAAACCGTCTTTCGCTCCCTGAATAGCCGTAGAGTGCCATAGATCTAACATGCGTCCCAGGTGGTTTTCTTTCAGGGACGACTTGGAAGCGCTATGGTTAGGACCACTCCGCACGCCCTGATGGAATTATGCTTGATGATGTCCAGTCTTTAAGCCATTGAGGTATACGTTGATTTCTTCTGCCTTTATATGACAAATATGTCTTGTTGCATAGGTGTTCCTGCTTATAGGCTACGATTCCCCTCACAGAAAAACTGAGCCATCCATGGCTATGTCTATTGACAATAATAGTACTAACACTTCACTTTTGAAAAACTGTACTAATGGGAAAATGGCTTCCTCTTGCAGAGTGGTGGTACAATACCACTTATCATGAAGATACCAAAATGACAACATGTGAATCTATGTATGGCCAAACAACCTTGTTAGAGGCATTTTATTTACCAAGAAGCTCTAAGGTTCATGTAGTGGATAACACACTTCATAGTACAGAAGCCATTCTATACACACTTAAGGACAATTTGGTTGTGGCTCAAAATAGAAGGAAACAACAAGATGACTAGCATCACTTAGAGAATTTCTCTTGTGAAAGGGGATCAATTTTTTCTTTACCTCCAACCTTATAAAAAAAAATCACTCAAAGATAAATTCCTCTAGAATCTAGCAAAAATGTTCTATTGAACCTATAAGACCATCTAGTGCATTGGACAAGTTTCTTGCAAGTTGTGATGTCCCTAGCCCATAAACCAAGGACAAGGACACCTGGAATCCCAAGGGGAAGGATAAATCAAGGTAATTCACAATAGAATAAGGTTATATAATTCTAGGTCATCATTCTAACAAACCAATTAAACAAAACAGTCATCCCTTTGAAAATGAAATGCAAGAATACAATGCATATCTTTCCCCAATACACATACTAGATGCAAGGTAAATTATGCATTAAATGCAACCAAATCTGAGAAAGTTCTTAACATGATTTCAAACATGATATATAAAATATATTTCAGCCATATAATCAATAATAAAATCATATCTACAAGCTACCATAAACAAGATAAATAACTAGATCTACAGGCTTCTACAATCAACCATATTAATAGTGTTAAAAACCAAATCTACTAACTTCCACCTACATCCATACTAACATAAACAAAACAAGATATGAATGATGCCATCTATAACCATATAAATGACAGGATACCACCTACAACCATGTAAATGACAACAAACTCAGATTCATGAGCACATATACCTATCAGAAATTGCAATAAATAAACATATAGCAAAATACTCATCACTGACTACCAACCATAGCCATATAAACCTAAATAAATTCAGATATTAAATGTGTCATATACAACCATATAAAATTATATCTCATGGCTGTCACCTACATCCATACAGATCATTAGAAAATCAAATCCATAAGTCACACATGTAATTTCGAAGATGCAGTAGCCATTCACATAATAAAATACTCATCTTAATAATGGGAAACTAGTTTGAATAGGACAACGTTCCACCCTACCATATACAATCCATGCTCATGCATATTTCAAGACATTATCCCTCAAGCTGAGGCCATAGATCCACAGGAGAGGTACTCTCAAACCAACAATCATGGTGTGCTCATCTAAACATCGGGAACACTGCCATACAAAAAAAATTGTATCTCGGTCATATGGAAAGTTTTTTTTAGTGAAACAAAAAAGTATTCCTTATTGGAAACGATGTTTTGAACTCAATAGAATAGGTCTCACAACCCAAAATTTCTCATAAATATCTGAACTAGAAGGTATGTTTGCGCCCTTCTCAACACTGTGAGAAAACCCTGCCACACCAAAATGACCATATATTAGTCATAAGGAAATCTTTTTCGATGAAATGGAAAGTATTCCTTACTGAAAATATTGCTCCGGACGCAATGGAATAGGTCTCACAACCCATAAAATCTCATAAACATATGAATAAGATCATATGGTTGCACCCTTTTCACACTGTTAGAAACCACAACTACCCCTTTCTCTATCTAAACTTTTCCTTCCATCTACACTACCTAGTGCAATGGGATTCCCTTCAATACATAAGTATCTCAAGACATCACCATCCACCATTGGGATTCACATGCATATATTCATACAGGGATAGGGAATGGGATAAGGACTGATGTTGTGTTTTGCACAATCAATCTTCAATCCCTATTACAGGGTCTTCAAACCTCATTACAAGGCCTTCAATATTATGCAATACAATGCATCTCCTCCTAGATAGAATGTATTTCCCAACACAAGATATTATTCCACTACACTAGAGATCTCAGAGAGAGAAGAAGAATGAAAGAGATTCCCTTTCCAATCCTTCTATAGCCATTCGAATTCATAAGGAAGTAACTCCAATTCCAAGAGAGGTAACCAAATTTACTGGGGGTTACTCAATTCATGAGAGGGAGATTAAAATTAGAGATTCTCTTTCCCAGAATAGAAAAAGGCGAAATAGAGAGGAGAGTTACACTTTTTCAAGGAGTGCAGGATAAAAATAGCCAGTGAGGGTGCACTAGCACATGAGGATCATTACAAGAGGCTTGGAATAGAAAAGGAGGGCGCACTAACCAAGTGAGCCCCACTAAACATCAAAGAGGGTGTAATAGTAACTCCATAATAAAAAATAATCAAAAATAGGGTTCTACAAGTAATGTTAGGGAGAGAAATAACTCCTAGTCCCCAACCTCCTCACATGTGGAATCCATGGCCCCCCATTCTCGTTAGTTATCCATGTTGAGCTAGTTATTTAATTAAACAACAACAACAACAACAATAATGTCCAAAGCCCATAGTCTCAGCACCTAGTGCCCAATAATAAACAGAATAATAACATATGTCCGGGGATTAACAACGAGGGCATTACACAAGTTGGCTCTTCCAACCCACTCCAAGATTAATCCAATCTTTTATGTGTTTTGTGTAAACCAACTTACTAGATCTTGATGAAGAAGGTTTCTTTGGCTCCAACTAGAAGCAATATTCAATAACATAGAGCATTAATTATACCAACATATGGTTTGAGAAGTGTTGATCCACTGGAAAGATATTCAACCATAAGATGCTACATGGGAAACAACCATGATTCTATTGTATTTTACCCACCTTCAACTTTGAGGACAACCTTGATGTTGAAGGGGGTGAGCATGTCCTACCATAACCTCCCTACTTTAGGCTACCTAAGATTTAGCCAACTAAGTTATGCAACCATCTTTGAATAAGGCTCATTAGATAATAGTGGATAGTTATTTAATGTATAATGGTCCTATTTATTAATTAAGGGCTTCTAGCTAGTTAGTACTCATTAATGATGGCTCCATAATTAGTTAGAGTTTTTCTTCTAAGAATCTATTTAAAGATCTAGGAATCTATGAAATTTTTCATCGAGTATTGATGTATTTAGAGATGTTGTAAACGAAAGATCGCCCCACCTCAAGAGGCAAGCGAACATTTTTTTTCTTTATTTTGATTAATTATTAAGTGAAGGGTATATTTTACATATTGCACCTTATCTGTCTCTTTTATCTAGTTCTATGCATTTATAATCTCTATATAACTATTTTATGTTTCAAGTTTCAGGGTTAAGGAACATTACAACACCAGCTACATTAATACATTTAGTGAATGAAGTATTGCATCCTTTTCTAGATTCATTTGTAATAGTGTACTAACATGATATATCAAACTTACAAGAGAACATATCAAATCTAATATAAGTGTTATAAGCTCTAAAAAAGCATTGACTAGTAGAGGAACTTAAGATCAACTACTTGGGGTATGTGAGTGGCAGAGGGAAATTCAAGTTTGATCCTATGGATATGGAGCCCTTCATAAAGTGGCCAAATCCCACCAACATCACTAAAGTTAGGAGATTTGTGGGAGAAACATAGTACCTTCAAAACCAATGTGTCTTCAATTTGAAATGTTCCATGTTGGAGTCCTAAACTACCCTACATTTGATAAGGAAATTTATCTTCAAGTTCAAGCTTTTAAGAAATTGGAGCCCTATATGATGGGAAAAGAAACCATCATCCACACCGATCATTAGAAACTCGAATACTTGCAAAACTGGAGTAAGCATCAACAAACTAAACACTACAAATGAATGGGATTTTTACAACAATTTCATCTTATCATAAAATGTAATAAGATCAACACTAGTAAGTTGGCATATATGCTTTCAAGGCCACCCACACCTAAGATCATATCTTTAAGTACTTTTATGCATATGGAGTCTTTCATCAATGATGCATACAAAGAGGAATACACAAAGTATGAGGATGTCAAGGAGGTATTTCAGCAACTACAAGACCATTTCATGATGAAGAAGGTGATAGCAAGAATGACTTGCATCTCCAAAATGAGTTTCTCTACAACTAGATAATCTTGGTGCTCTAAAAGGATAAAGATTTAAAATTATCAAAGAAGATCACATCTCAAAAGTTCTTGTTATGAAAATAGTGGCCAAACTACATAGGTATATGTATTGACACATAATGCAAGAATATGCAGTTCGATTGATTAAAAGATGTATATTTTGATGTACCAATAAGCCTAGTAATAGGAGACATAGTTTACACAATCCCTTACAAGTATCTACTATACTATTGGAGAGCATCTCCATGGATTTTGTGGGTGTTTTGCTAGAGGGGACATGATTATCTAATTATGGTACTTGAGAGGTTTAGTAATATGTGCATTCTCATGCCTTGTAAAAAGACCATTTAGGGACAAGATGAAACATGATGTGTTCTTTGAAAAGGTATCGGTGCACTTTGAGATACCAAAGAGAATAATCCTAGATAGAGATAGTAGACTTGTTAGTTCCTTTTGGACTACACATTAGGGGAAGATGGGAGCAAAGTTGGAAAAGCTATAGTTTTCCATCTATAGATAGATAGGAAAATAGTAGTGAACAAGAAAATGATTGTCTTTTAATGGGTTACAATTAAAAGCATCCAAGGACATGGGATGAGATTTATATTTATATTTAGAACTCTTATAAAAAAGAATCCCACACTTCCACTAATGAGTCCCCTTTTCAAACTTGCTTTGGATATTTCCCACCTTCACCTCTAGATGTCGTATATGGATAAGAAGGAAGAGTGAGGGAATACACCATAGGTGAAACATTGAAAGCTAAAATATTTCTCAATAAAAATTAGGCATATCCATTTACAAGTATGGGAGAAAATTAAGAAGTCGTAGGAAAATCACAAGGCTTGGCATGTCCAGAGAAAAATTGAGAAGAAATTCAAGGTAGGGGACTAGTTTTTGTTACATCTGAACAAACAAAATCCATAAGGTCTTAGTAAGAGGATTAATACTTTGTGATATGGTATTTTTAAATTGTTGGAGCAAGTAGGTAATGATGCTAATAAACTTATTCTACATCCTTATATACACATTTACCTAGTAGTGTTCAAGTGAAAAATATGAAACTATGTGAGCCTTCCATGCTATATCATGAAACTAATGTGTAATTCTTTCCTACCATAAAGGACTTAGCACCAGAAGCACAAAATTTTTTACTACAGGATATTGTTTTGAAAAATAATTATACAATAACTAGACTATGGAAATATGAAGTTTTGTGGGTTGGGTTGAAAGGATAATTTCTAAGCAAGACAAAATGGTACTCTAGGGAGAAGGTAGAGGAAAAACATCCTCACCTCCTTTAGTAAAATATTGTAGGAGTCAAAATATTCCAAAAATAGGGAGGTATGGTTTAAAATGGATTACCATATAACTTATCAGGTAATTTTTAGTAGAAAGTTAGATCTATTTTGTAGGACCCATTTTTGAAGCAAGCCATTAGGGGAATTTTGAGGTCTAAAATGGGCCTCCTAAGAGATATAATAAAATATTACAAGCTAGGCATTTTGTGGAAGAGGTATATTCACAACTCACCTTTTACACTACAATCATTGTAATTATGGTTAAGTTAAATTGAAAAAATATCTAAAATAAAATCAATAAAAAATCATTCTTTGATGTGACTAAAAGTATTACTCTTGAATACATAAATTGTTTTTTAATATAATATGATGATTGTACTTATAAAGTAAAAAGTAATGTACTCATAAAGTAAAAAGTAAAAAGTAATATAGTCATAAGATAAAATTAAATATATTATTTTGAATTTTGAAATATAACTTATTCAATATTCAAAATATGATTATAATAACATTTATAATTTTGAATTTTGAATTTTAAACATAAATTAAATTTATATGAATAAATTGTTATTTCTTTTAAAATATATATTAATTATATAAATTTAACTTATATTCATTAAAACTAAAAATCAACATACAATTATATAAATCCAACTTATATTTCAATATTTATAAAATATGTGGACTAACTATTATATAAATCTAACTTAAATTTATTAAAACTAAAACTTAATACTTTATTTATATAAATATTAAAATTATTTAAATACTAAATTAATCTATTACATAAATATCTACAATATTTAAATCTATTTTTATTTATAAAATGCTTAATTAACTAATATATCTATATTGATATTACATATCTATAATTTAGATAACCAAGTATTTATTATGTATTCATTTAATAATCAACATAGTTATTTTTCATTTGTTTTAATTTATATCTTTTACAAATTTATTGTTCTTTTTTTATTATTATCTTGTATTTCATAAAACTTATCTCATTTATATTAATATTCTTAAATTTAAAATTATATATTATATAAATAGTAATTATTCCACATATATAATATATTTATGGATTTAAAATTATATATCATATACTAATATAAAATAATATAATCATGTGGATTACGTCTTCATAAGAATTTCGTTTCCATAACATAAGGTTTAAAAAGTTTAAATCACAAAGCTTTTAAAAGTTTAAATATTCTATCAATTATGCCAAACATTAAGGTAGAATGGTATGTATTCAATAAGAGTTTTAAAGTTTAAAAGAAAATTAAATTATATGTCATATACATATTTTGATTTTAGTTGAATAGTACGTATTTTTACATAAGGTTTTAAAACTTCATCAATATATTGTAAATTATTATAAATTATACATTATCATTGTATTGTAAATTTATCTATATATTATAATTTATTTAAATAAAGTTTTAGAACCATATATTATATAATGTAAATTATTTATATGATTTTGAATAGAAATTTTAATTTTTTTAGTATTAATAATTTATATTTAAAGATATATGTTATATATTGAAAAATAATTTTATAGTTTTGGTTATGAATAGAGTATTCACTTTTTTGGTATTTGTAATTTATTTATTTTATATTGAAACATAAAAAGTATTTTTTTTCTAAGTACTTTAAGGTACTTTAGTACATTTATATTATATTCAAAAGTAATCTAAAAGTACTATTTTCATTATGAGTACATTAATTACAACTTTGATATGGTTAAATATGGGTTTTCATTCACTATTTAAAATTTGACAAATAAGCATCTTTAACTCAACCAATGCCACCTCAACTATTATAGATGATGTCATTCTCTAGAATGTGATTGGTTCTTTAAAAGTTGATTTTGATAGTAATTTTTTTGTTTTGAGGTCCATTTTTTACCTCAAAATTCCCTTAAATCCCTATTTTGATGTTTTGGGAACCTAAAACTTTCAAAACTTAGTTAGAACATTAAACAACTATTTTTTTGGTCAAAACATTATGAGCATAACTATCCTTAACCTCTTCGTTCTATTATACATATCAAAAAAATTTCAATGACACAAAGATCACCTCAATCAAAGTTTGTATGATGAATTTATGCCTTTTGCAAGTTGACCCATATTGTTGACCATTATGGTATCGATAGAGCTAGTTACATGTGGAAATTTAAGAACTCATCTTCATGAGGGTCCAAAAATCTAATACTAATTAGGATTTGAGTGATGTAAAAACACTATCCCCAAACCAAACAACTACCAAGACATATTAAATACCAGGTTGTTAGGAAAGGAATGAGTTTCATTCTTGTTGCATTAATTATTGTTCCATAGTTTAGCAGAGCAAGGGAGTGGAATATTGCAAGAAGAATATACAAAGTAAAAGACCGACTATGTATCAACCATAAAATCCATGGTGTCCATGCCAACTCCATTGTGAGTTGATATTTCTTTGCATTTTTATTTCATATTTGAGAAGAAAAGAGTAAGGCATGGTCCTCACCTTCTAGCTAGATTTTCCCAAGTTATATCTTCTGCTCATTACATGAATAGTGTGGTCTTTGTTTTAACTTATTTTAATTACATTTTTAATTCATTTCAAAAATTTGGGCACTAAGTTATTAATATTGAATTTCTAATATCAAGTTAAATACTACATAACAAAGTGTTTATAAAATTTTATAACATTTATTGTGATGAATTGTTAATAATGAAATATCTATAACCGTTTGCAAATAATTTAATATATATAAAATTCGGATGAATCTAAGTCACTTGAAATATAGATAAACACCAGCTACATTAATACATTTAGTGAATGAAGTATTGAATCCCTTTCTAGATTCATTTGTAATAGTGTACTTTCATGATATATCGAACTTACAAGAGAACATATCAAATATAATGTAAGTGTTATAAGCCCTAAAAAAGCATTGACTACTAGAAGAACTTAAGATCGACTACTTGGGGTATGTGAGTGGCAACGGGGAATTCAAGTTTGATCCTATGAAGATGGATCTCTTCATAAAGTGGCCAATTCCCACCAATGTCACTAAAGTTAGCAGATTTGTGGGAGCAACATAGTACCTTCAAATTTTATAGCATCATTTTTAGATATAGATACACACCACTTCATGCCATAATAGTCAACAATATAGTTTCTAGTGGGGATAGAATAAAAAAAGACTTTTGAAGAACTAAGACAAAACAATAGGGAAGCACCATTTTTCACATTGCCCATTTTGCATAAGCCATTCGAAGTGGAGATGGATGTAAGTGGATATGCTATGGGATTGGTCTTGATGCAATATGGTAGCCAATGTGTCATCGATTTGAAATGTTCCACGTTGGAGTCCTAAACTACCCTACATTTGATAAGGAAATTTATCTCCAAGTTCAAGATTTTAAGAAATTGGATCCCTATCTGATGGGAAAAGAAGCCATCATCCACACTGATCATTAGAAACTACAATACTTGCATGACTGGAGTAAGCATCAACAAATTAAACACTACAAATGAATGGGTTTTTTACAACAATTTCATCTTATCATAAAATATAATAAGATCAACACTAGTAAGTTGGCATATATGCTTTCAAGGCCACCCACACCTAAGATCATATCTTTAAGTACTTTTATGCATATGGAGTCTTTCATCGATGATGCATACAAAGAGGAATACACAAAGTATGAGGATGTCAAGGAGGTATTTCAGCAACTACAAGACCATGTTCGTGATGAAGAAGGTGATAGCAAATGACTTGCATCTCCAAAATGAGTTTCTCTACAGCTAGATAATATTTGTGCTCTAAAAGGAGAAATATTTAAAATTGTCAAAGAAGATCATCTCAAAAGTTATTGTTAAGAAAATAGTGTCCAACCTACATAGGTATATGTTATATTGACACATAATGCACTAATATGCAGTTCGATTGATTAAAATATGCATACTTTGATGTACCAATAAGGCTAGTAATAGAAGGCAAGGTTTACACAATCCCTTACAAGTACCCACTATACCATTGGAGAGCATCTCCATGGATTTTGTGGGTGTTTTGCTAGAGGAGACATGATTATCTAATTATGGTACTTGAGAGGTTTAGTAATATGTGCATTCTCATGCCTTATAAAAAGACCATTTAGGGACAAGATGCAACATGTTGTGTTCTTTGAAAAGGTATCGGTGCGCTTTGGGATACCAAGGAGAATCATCTTAGATAAAGATAATAGACTTGTTAGTTCTGTTTGGACTACACATTAGGGGAAGATGGGAGCAAAGTTGGAAAAGCTACAACTTCCCATCTATGGATGCATATGAAAATAGTAGTGAACAAGAAAATGTTTGTCTTTTAATGGGTTACAATTAAAAGCATCCAAGGACCTGGGATGAAATTTTTATTTATATTTAGAACTCTTATAAAAAATAATCCCACACTTCCACTAATGAGACCCCTTGTCAAACTTGCTTTGGATATTTTCCACCTTCACCTCTAGATGTTGTATATGAATAAGAAGGAAGAGTGAGGGAATATACCATAGATGAAACACTGAAAGCTAAAATATTTCTAAATAAAAATTAGGCATATCCATTTACAAGTATTGGAGAAAATTAAGAAGTTGTAGGAAAATCACAAGGGTTGGCATGGCCAAAGAAAAATTGAGAAGAAATTCAAGGTAGGGGACTAGTTTTTTTTACATCTAAACAAACAAAATCCGTAAGGTCCTAATAAGAGGATTAAGTCTCTGTGATATGGTCCTTTTAAAGTGTTGGAGCAAGTAGGTAACGATGCTAATAAACTTATTCTACATCCTTATATACACATTTACCTAGTAGTGTTCAAGTGAAAAATATGAAACTATGTGAGCCTTCCATGTTAGACCATGAAACTAAAGGGTAAGTCTTTGCTACCATAAAGGACTTAGCACCAGAAGCACAAAAATTTTTACTACAGGATATTGTTTTAAAAAATAATTATACAATAACTAGACTATGGAAATATGAAGTTTTGTGGGTTGGGTTGAAAGGACAATTTCTAGGCAAGACAGAATGGTACTCTAGGGAGAAGGTAGAGGAAAAACATCCGCACCTCCTTTAGTAAAATATTGTAGGAGTCAAAATATTCCAAAAATAGGGAGGTATGGTTTAAAATGGATTACCATATAACTTATCAGGTAATTTTTAGTAGAAAGTTAGATCTATTTTGTAGGACCCATTTTTGAAGCAAACCATTAAGGGAATTTTGAGGTCTAAAATGGGCCTCCTAAGAGATATAATAAAATATTACAAGCTCGGCATTTTGTGGAAGAGGTATATTCACAATTCACCTTTTACACTACAATCATTGTAATTATGGTTAAGTTAAATTGAAAAAATATCTAAAATAAAATCAATAAAAAAATCATTCTTTGATGTGACTAAAAGTATTACTCTTGAATACATAAATTGTTTTTTAATATAATATGATAATTGTACTTACAAAGTAAAAAGTAATGTACTCATAAAGTAAACAGTAATGTACTCATAAAGTAAGAAGTAAAAAGTAATATAGTCATAAGATAAAATTAAATATATTATTTTGAATTTTGAAATATAACTTATTCAATATTCAAAATATGATTATAATAACATTTATAATTTTGAATTTTAAACATAAATTAAATTTATATGAATAAATTGTTATTTCTTTTAAAATATATATTAATTATATAAATTTAACTTATATTCATTAAAACTAAAAATCAACATACAGTTATATATTTCAATATTTATAAAATATGTTGACTAACTATTATATAAATCTAACTTAAATTTATTAAAACTAAAACTTAATAATTTATTTATATAAATATTAAAATTATTTAAATACTAAATTAATCTATTACATAAATATCTACAATATTTAAATCTATTTTTATTTATAAAATGCTTAATTAACTAATATATCTATATTGATATTACATATCTATAATTTAGATAACTAAGTATTTATTATGTATTCATTTAATAATCAACATAGTTATTTTTCATTTGTTTTAATTTATATATTTTACAAATTTATTGTTCTTTTTTTATTATTATCTTGTATCTCATAAAACTTATCTCATTTATATTAATAATCTTAAATTTAAAATCATATATTATATAAATAGTAATTATTCCACATATATCACATATTTATGGATTTAAAATTATATATCATATATTAATATAAAATAATATAATCATGTGGATTACGTCTTCATAAGAATCTCGTTTCCATAACATAAGGTTTAAAAAGTTTAAATCACAAAGCTTTTAAAAGTTTAAATATCCTATCGATTATGCCAAACATTAAGGTAGAATGGTATGTATTCAATAAGGGTTTTAAAGTTAAAAAAAAAATTAAATTATATATCATATACATATTTTGATTTTAGTTGAATAGTACGTATTTTTACATAAAGTTTTAAAACTTCATCAATATATTGTAAATTATTATAAATTATACATTATCATTGTATTGTAAATTTATCTATGTATTATAATTTATTTAAATAAAGTTTTAAAACCATATATTATATAATGTAAATTATTTATATGATTTTGTATAGAAATTTTAATTTTTTTAGTATTAATAATTTATATTTAAAGATATATGTTATATATTGAAAAATAATTTTATAGTTTTGGTTTTGAATAGAGTATTCACTTTTTTTGTATTTGTAATTTATTTATTTTATATTGAAACATAAAAAATATTTTTTTCTAAGTACTTTAAGGTACTTTAGTACATTTATATTATATTCAAAACTAATCTAAAAGTACTATTTTCATTATGAGTACATTAATTACAACTTTGATATGGTTAAATATGGGTTTTCATTCACTATTTAAAATTTGACAAATAAGCATCTGTAACTCAACCAATGCCACCTCAACTATTATAGATGATGTCATTCTCTAGAATGTGATTGGTTCTTTAAAAGTTGATTTTAATAGTACTTTTTTTGTTTTGAGGCCCATTTTTTACCTCAAAATTCTCCTAAATCCCTATTTTGATGTTTTGGGAACTTAAAACTTTCAAAACTTAGTTAGAACATTAAACAACTACTTTTTTGGTCAAAACATTATGAGCATAACTATCCTTAACCTCTTAGTTCTATTATACATATCAATATATTTTCAATGACACAAAGATCACCTCAATCAAAGTTTGTATGATGAATTTATGCCTTTTGCAAGTTGACCCATATTGTTGACCATCATGGTATCGATAGAGCTAGTTACATGTGGAAATTTAAGAATTCATCTTCATGAGGGTCCAAAAATCTAATAGTAATTAGGATTTGAGTGATGTAAAAACACTATCCCCAACCCAAACAACTACCAAGACATATTAAATACCAGGTTGTTAGGAAAGGAATGAGTTTCATTCTTGTTGTATTAATTATTGTTCCATAGTTTAGCAGTGCAAGGGAGTGGAATATTCCAAGAAGAATATACAAAGTAAAAGACCGACTATGTATCAACCATAAAATCCATGGTGTCCATGCCAACTCCATTGTGAGTTCATATTTCTTTGCATTTTTATTTCATATTTGAGAAGAAAAGAGTAAGGCATGGTCCTCACCTTCTAGCTAGATTTTCCCAAGTTATATCTTCTGCTCATTACATGAATAGTGTGGTCTTTGTTTTAACTTATTTTAATTTCATTTTTAATTCATTTCAAAAATTTGGGCACTAAGTTATTAATATTGAATTTCTAATATCAAGTTAAATACTACATAACAAAGTGTTCATAAAATTTTATAACATTTATTGTGATGAATTGTTAATAACGAAATATCTATAACCGTTTGCAAATAATTTAATATATATAAAATTCGGATGAATCTGAGTCACTTGAAATATAGATAAACACCAGCTACATTAATACATTTAGTGAATGAAGTATTGAATCCTTTTCTAGATTCATTTGTAATAGTGTACTTACATGATATATCGAACTTACAAGAGAACATATCAAATCTAATGTAAGTGTTATAAGCCCTAAAAAAGCATTGACTACTAGAAGAACTTAAGATCGACTACTTGGGGTATGTGAGTGGCAGCGGGGAATTCAAGTTTGATCCTATGAAGATGGATCTCTTCATAAAGTGGCCAACTCCCACCAATGTCACTAAAGTTAGGAGATTTGTGGGAGCAACATAGTACCTTCAAATTTTATAGCATCATTTTTAGATATAGATACACACCACTTCATGCCATAATAGTCAACAATATAGTTTCTAGTGGGGATAGAATAAAAAAAGACTTTTGAAGAACTAAGACAAAATAATAGGGAAGCACCATTTTTCACATTTCCCATTTTGCATAAGCCATTCGAAGTGGAGATGGATGTAAGTGGATATGCTATGGGATTGGTCTTGATGCAATATGGTAGCCAATGTGTCATCAATTTGAAATGTTCCACGTTGGAGTCCTAAACTACCCTACATTTGATAAGGAAATTTATCTCCAAGTTCAAGATTTTAAGAAATTGGATCCCTATCTGATGGGAAAAGAAGCCATCATCCACACTGATCATTAGAAACTACAATACTTGCATGACTGGAGTAAGCATCAACAAACTAAACACTACAAATGAATGGGATTTTTACAACAATTTCATCTTATCATAAAATATAATAAGATCAACACTAGTAAGTTGGCATATATGCTTTCAAGGCCACCCACACCTAAGATCATATCTTTAAGTACTTTTATGCATATGGAGTCTTTCATCGATGATGCATACAAAGAGGAATACACAAAGTATGAGGATGTCAAGGAGGTATTTCAGCAACTACAAGACCATGTTCGTGATGAAGAAGGTGATAGCAAATGACTTGCATCTCCAAAATGAGTTTCTCTACAGCTAGATAATATTTGTGCTCTAAAAGGAGAAATATTTAAAATTGTCAAAGAAGATCATCTCAAAAGTTATTGTTAAGAAAATAGTGTCCAACCTACATAGGTATATGTTATATTGACGCATAATGCACTAATATGCAGTTCGATTGATTAAAATATGCATACTTTGATGTACCAATAAGGCTAGTAATAGAAGGCAAGGTTTACACAATCCCTTACAAGTACCCACTATACCATTGGAGAGCATCTCCATGGATTTTGTGGGTGTTTTGCTAGAGGAGACATGATTCTCTGATTATGGTACTTGAGAGGTTTAGTAATATGTGCATTCTCATGCCTTATAAAAAGACCATTTAGGGACAAGATGCAACATGATGTGTTCTTTGAAAAGGTATCGGTGCACTTTGGGATACCAAGGAGAATCATCTTAGATAAAGATAATAGACTTGTTAGTTCCTTTTGGACTACAAATTAGGGGAAGATGGGAGCAAAGTTGGAAAAGATACAACTTTCCATCTATGGATGCATATGAAAATAGTAGTGAACAAGAAAATGATTGTCTTTTAATGGGTTAGAATTAAAAGCATCCAAGGACTTGGGATGATATTTTTATTTATATTTAGAACTCTTATCAAAAATAATCCCACACTTCCACTAATGAGTCCCCTTGTCAAACTTGCTTTGGATATTTTCCACCTTCACCTCTAGATGTTGTATATGGATAAGAAGGAAGAGTGAGGGAATATACCATAGATGAAACATTGAAAGCTAAAATATTTCTAAATAAAAATTAGGCATATCCATTTACAAGTATTGGAGAAAATTAAGAAGTCATAGGAAAATCACAAGGGTTGGCATGGCCAGAGAAAAATTGAGAAGAAAT
The DNA here is from genome assembly GCA_027924585.1 of Larix kaempferi. Lineage (NCBI taxonomy): Eukaryota > Viridiplantae > Streptophyta > Pinopsida > Pinales > Pinaceae > Larix > Larix kaempferi. Next base: position 18,018,118 of record BSBM01000994.1, on the reverse strand, counting down.
TCAAGGTAGGGGACTAGTTTTTTGTACATCTAAACAAACAAAATCCGTAAGGTCCTAGTAAGAGGATTAAGTCTCTGTGATATGGTCCTTTGAAAGTGTTGGAGCAAGTAGGTAATGACGCTAATAAACTTATTCTACATCCTTATATACACATTTACCTAGTAGTGTTCAAGTGAAAAATATGAAACTATGTGAGCCTTCCATGTTAGACCATGAAACTAATGGGTAATTCTTTGCTACCATAAAGGACTTAGCACTAGAAGCACAAAAATTTTTACTACAGGATATTGTTTTGAAAAATAATTATACAATAACTAGACTATGGAAATATGAAGTTTTGTGGGTTGGGTTGAAAGGACAATTTATAGACAAGACAAAATGGTACTCTAGGGAGAAGGTAGAGGAAAAACATCCTCACCTCCTTTAGTAAAATATTGTAGGAGTCAAAATATTCCAAAAATAGGGAGGTATGGTTTAAAATGGATTACCATATAACTTATCAGGTAATTTTTAGTAGAAAGTTAGATCTATTTTGTAGGACCCATTTTTGAAGCAAGCCATTAGGGAAATTTTGAGGTCTAAAATGGGCCTCCTAAGAGATATAATAAAATATTACAATCTAGGCATTTTGTGGAAGAGGTATATTCACAACTCACTGTTTACACTACAATCATTGTAATTATGGTTAAGTTAAATTGAAAAAATATCTAAAATAAAATCAATAAAAAAATCATTCTTTGATGTGACTAAAAATATTACTCTCGAATACATAAATTGTTTTTTAATATAATATGATGATTGTACTTAAAAAGTAAAAAGTAATGTACTCATAAAGTAAAAAGTAATGTACTCATAAAGTAAGAAGTAAAAAATAATATAGTCATAAGATACAATTAAATATATTATTTTGAATTTTGAAATATAACTTATTCAATATTCAAAATGTGATTATAATAACATTTATAATTTTGAATTTTAAACATAAATTAAATTTATATGAATAAATTGTTATTTCTTTTAAAATATATATTAATTATATAAATTTAACTTATATTCATTAAAACTAAAAATCAACATACAGTTATATAAATCCAACTTATATTTCATTATTTATAAAATATGTTGATTAACTATTATATAAATCTAACTTAAATTTATTAAAACTAAAACTTAATAGTTTATTTATATAAATATTAAAATGATTTAAATACTAAATTAATCTATTACATAAATATCTACAATATTTAAATCTATTTTTATTTATAAAATGCTTAATTAACTAATATATCTATATTGATATTACATATCTATAATTTAGATAACCAAGTATTTATTATGTATTCATTTAATAATCAACATAGTAATTTTTCATTTGTTTTAATTTATATCTTTTACAAATTTATCGTTTTTTTTATTATTATTATCTTGTATCTCATAAACCTTATGTCATTTATATTAATATTCTTAAATTTAAAATTATACATTATATAAATAGTAATTATTTCACATATATCACATATTTATGGATTTAAAATTATATATCATATAATAATATAAAATAATATAATCATGTGGATTACGTCTTCATAAGAATCTCGTTTCCATAACATAAGGTTTAAAAAGTTTAAATCACAAAGCTTTTAAAAGTTTAAATATCCTATCAATTATGCCAAACATTAAGGTAGAATGGTATGTATTCAATAAGGGTTTTAAAGTTAAAAAAAATTTAAAAGTATAAAAAAAATTTAAATTATTTTTCCTTGGATTTTTTTCCTTGGAAAAAGTCCGTAATTTTATTTCAAAAAGATGATTAAAATTACATTCTGCACATGTAGTAGAATCACAAGGATCCCTACATTTTCACATATTTCTGTCCCATATAAGCAGAAAAAACAGCTTATAAAGACCTGAACCAAAAAAGAGGAACCCAAATAAAACTTCGCCTCAAGAAGATGAATCTTGAACAGCAAAGAGAAACCCAAACATTGCCACAAGAAAAAGAACAGTATTCTTGAACAGCATGTGAAATAGGGCCACCGGTTTGGATGTTCGACGAAGGAGCAAGAGATCGCCGCCACCAACGTGTAGCAGCCGCTGTCAAAGGTTTGCATCCGCCGTCGAAAGCAGTAGTCAAGGCCCACCGGTTTGGATGCTCGACGAAGGAACAAAGATCGCCGCCACCAAAGAATAAAGATCGCCACCACCAACGAGGAGTCACCGTCGTTAGCATCCGCCATCTCGTAAACTTGCCGCCGAGAAACCAGCCTACACGAACCCTGAGCAAAAAACCCCCGCCGACCACCAAGAACCCTTGACAGACATCTTCAGCTTCCATCAGAATCGAAACCCTCAACAGAAGAAATAGGAAATCCAAGTCCGTGGACATGCAGCAAACTCTAGATCTCCCAAACCGGCAAACTCAGCCAGCAACTACTGATGAAGAAAACGGCCAGACAAAAACCAGAGCACCGCCGTAGCAAATGCGCCCCGGACCAAGAGCCCCAGACGCCTCCACCGACACCGACCACCAGGAACCCTACACATCAGCACTGCTCCGCCTGTGATCTTTGCAACAAGCCCGCATTAGCCTGCCGAGAGACCCTGAAGCCAGAACCTGCGATGCCTCCACCGCACGTCGTCCATCAGGAGTCCTGCAAGAAAACAACAATGTTCAGGGAAGGAGAGGCGGCTGGGCCAAGCCCTGGCCGCCCAATCTACAGCGAAAAAAAATAAAATAAAATTATATATCATATAAATATTTTGATTTTAGTTGAATAGTACGTATTTTTACATAAGGTTTTAAAACTTCATCAATATATTGTAAATTATTATAAATTATACATTATCATTGTATTGTAAATTTATCTATATATTATAATTTATTTAAATAAAGTTTTAAAACCATATATTATATAATGTAAATTATTTATATGATTTTGAATAGAAATTTTAATTTTTTTAGTATTAATAATTTATATTTAAAGATATATGTTATATATTGAAAAATAATTTTATAGTTTTGGTTTTGAATAGAGTATTCACTTTTTTGGTATTTGTAATTTATTTATTTTATATTGAAACATAAAAAGTATTTTTTTTCTAAGTACTTTAAGGTACTTTAGTACATTTATATTATATTCAAACGTAATCTAAAAGTACTATTTTCATTATGAGTACATTAATTACAACTTTGATATGGTTAAATATGGGCTTTCATTCACTATTTAAAATTTGACAAATAAACATCTTTAACTCAACCAATGCCACCTCAACTATTATAGATGGCGTCATTCTCTAGAATGTGATTGGTTCTTTAAAAGTTGATTTTGATAGTACTTTTTTTGTTTTGAGGCCCATTTTTTACCTCAAAATTCCCCGAAAGCCCTATTTTGATGTTTTGGGAACCTAAAACTTTCAAAACTTAGTTAGAACATTAAACAACTACTTTTTTGGTCAAAACATTATGAGCATAACTATCCTTAACCTCTTAGTTCTATTATACATATCAATATATTTTCAATGACACAAAGATCACCTCAATCAAAGTTTGTATGATGAATTTATGCCTTTTGCAAGTTGACCCATATTGTTGACCATCATGGTATCGATAGAGCTAGTTACATGTGGAAATTTAAGAACTCATCTTCATGAGGGTCCAAAAATCTAATAGTAATTAGGATTTGAGTGATGTAAAAACACTATCCCCAACCCAAACAACTACCAAGACATATTAAATACCAGGTTGTTAGGAAAGGAATGAGTTTCATTCTTGTTGTATTAATTATTGTTCCATAGTTTAGCAGAGCAAGGGAGTGGAATATTGAAAGAAGAATATACAAAGTAAAAGACCGACTATGTATCAACCATAAAATCCATGGTGTCCATGCCAACTCCATTGTGAGTTCATATTTCTTTGCATTTTTATTTCATATTTGAGAAGAAAAGAGTAAGGCATGGTCCTCACCTTCTAGCTAGATTTTCCCAAGTTATATCTTCTGCTCATTACATGAATAGTGTGGTCTTTGTTTTAACTTATTTTAATTTCATTTTTAATTCATTTCAAAAATTTGGGCACTAAGTTATTAATATTGAATTTCTAATATCAAGTTAAATACTACATAACAAAGTATTCATAAAATTTTATAACATTTATTGTGATGAATTGTTAATAATGAAATATCTATAACCGTTTGCAAATAATTTAATATATATAAAATTTGGATGAATCTAAGTCACTTGAAATATAGATAAACACCAGCTACATTAATACATTTAGTGAATGAAGTATTGAATCCTTTTCTAGATTCATATGTAATAGTGTACTTACATGATATATCGAACTTACAAGAGAACATATCAAATCTAATGTAAGTGTTATAAGCCCTAAAAAAGCATTGACTACTATAAGAACTTAAGATCGACTACTTGGGGTATGTGAGTGGCAGCGGGGAATTCAAGTTTGATCCTATGAAGATGGATCTCTTCATAAAGTGGCCAACTCCCACCAATGTCACTAAAGTTAGGAGATTTGTGGGAGCAACATAGTACCTTCAAATTTTATAGCATCATTTTTAGATATAGATACACACCACTTCATGCCATAATAGTCAACAATATAGTTTCTAGTGGGGATAGAATAAAAAAAGACATTTGAAGAACTAAGACAAAATAATAGGGAAGCACCATTTTTCACGTTGCCCATTTTGCATAAGCCATTCGAAGTGGAGATGGATGTAAGTGGATATGCTATGGGATTGGTCTTGATGCAATATGGTAGCCAATGTGTCATCAATTTGAAATGTTCCACGTTGGAGTCCTAAACTACCCTACATTTGATAAGGAAATTTATCTCCAAGTTCAAGATTTTAAGAAATTGGATCCCTATCTGATGGGAAAAGAAGCCATCATCCACACTGATCATTAGACACTACAATACTTGCATGACTGGAGTAAGCATCAACAAACTAAACACTACAAATGAATGGGATTTTTACAACAATTTCATCTTATCATAAAATATAATAAGATCAACACTAGTAAGTTGGCATATATGCTTTCAAGGCCACCCACACCTAAGATCATATCTTTAAGTACTTTTATGCATATGGAGTCTTTCATCGATGATGCATACAAAGAGGAATACACAAAGTATGAGGATGTCAAGGAGGTATTTCAGCAACTACAAGACCATGTTCGTGATGAAGAAGGTGATAGCAAATGACTTGCATCTCCAAAATGAGTTTCTCTACAGCTAGATAATATTTGTGCTCTAAAAGGAGAAATATTTAAAATTGTCAAAGAAGATCATCTCAAAAGTTGTTGTTAAGAAAATAGTGTCCAACCTACATAGGTATATGTTATATTGACGCATAATGCACTAATATGCAGTTCGATTGATTAAAATATGCATACTTTGATGTACCAATAAGGCTAGTAATAGAAGGCAAGGTTTACACAATCCCTTACAAGTACCCACTATACCATTGGAGAGCATCTCCATGGATTTTGTGGGTGTTTTGCTAGAGGAGACATGATTATCTAATTATGGTACTTGAGAGGTTTAGTAATATGTGCATTCTCATGCCTTATAAAAAGACCATTTAGGGACAAGATGCAACATGATGTGTTCTTTGAAAAGGTATCGGTGCACTTTGGGATACCAAGGAGAATCATCTTAGATAAAGATAATAAACTTGTTAGTTCCTTTTGGACTACACATTAGGGGAAGATGGGAGCAAAGTTGGAAAAGCTACAACTTTCCATCTATGGATGCATATGAAAATAGTAGTGAACAAGAAAATGATTGTCTTTTAATGGGTTAGAATTAAAAGCATCCAAGGACCTGGGATGAAATTTTTATTTATATTTAGAACTCTTATAAAAAATAATCCCACACTTCCACTAATGAGTCCCCTTGTCAAACTTGCTTTGGATATTTTCCACCTTCACCTCTAGATGTTGTATATGGATAAGAAGGAAGAGTGAGGGAATATACCATAGATGAAACATTGAAAGCTAAAATATTTCTAAATAAAAATTAGGCATATCCATTTACAAGTATTGGAGAAAATTAAGAAGTCGTAGGAAAATCACAAGGGTTGGCATGGCCAGAGAAAAATTGAGAAGAAATTCAAGGTACGGGACTAGTTTTTGTTACATCTAAACAAACAAAATCTGTAAGGTCCTAAGAAGAGGATTAAGTCTCTGTGATATGGTCCTTTTAAAGTGTTGGATCAAGTAGGTAATGATGCTAATAAACTTATTCTACATCCTTATATACACATTTACCTAGTAGTGTTCAAGTGAAAAATATGAAACTATGTGAGCCTTCCATGTTAGACCATGAAACTAATGGGTAAGTCTTTGCTACCATAAAGGACTTAGCACCAAAAGCACAAAAAGTTTTACTAGAGGATATTGTTTTGAAAAATAATTATAGAACAACTAGACTATGGAATTATGAAATTTTGCGGGTTGGGTTGAAAGGACAATTTCTAGGGAAGACAAAATGGTACTCTAGGAAGAAGGTAGAGGAAAAACATCCTCACCTCCTTCAGTAAAATATTTTGGGAGTCAAAATCCTCCAAAGATGGGGAGGTATGGTCTAAAATGGATTACCATATAACCTATCAACTATTTTGGTAATTTTTAGTAGAAAAGTTAGATCTATTTGTAGAGCCCATTTTTGAAGCAAGCCTTATTTTGATGTTTTGGGGACCTAAAACTTTCAAAGTTTAGTTAGAAAATTAAACAACTAATTTTTGGGTCAAAACATTATGAGCATAACTATCCTTAACCTCTCAGTTCTATTATACACATCAGTATCTTTTCAATGACACAAAGATCACCTCAATCAAAGTTTGTATGAGGAAGTTATGCCTTTTGCAAGTTGACCCATATTGTTGACCATCATGGTATCGGTAGAGCTAGTTACATGTGGAACTTTAAGAACTTCTCTTGAGAGTCCAAAAACCTAATACTAATTAGGAGTTGAGTGATGTAAAAACACTAGCCCCAACCCAAACAACTATCAAGACATATTAAATACCAAGTTGTCAGGAAAGGAATGGGTTTCATTCTTGTTTTATTAATTATTGTTCCATAGTTTAGCATAGCAAGGGAGTGGAATATTGCAAGAAGAATATACAAAGTAAAAGACCAACTATGTAGAAACCATGAAATCCATAGTGTCCATGCCAACTCCAAAGTGAGTTCATATTTCTTTGCATTTTTATTTCAGATTTGAGAAGAAAAAAGTAAGGCATGGTCCTCACCTTCTAGCTAGATTTTCCCAAAGTATATCTTCTATTCATTGCATAAATAGTGTGGTCTTTGTTTTAACTTATTTTATTTTATTTTTAGTTTATTTCAAAAAATTGGGCACTAAGTTATTAATATTAAATTTCTAATATCAAGTTAAATACTACATAACAAAGTGTTTATAAAAGTTTATAACATTTATTGTGATAAATTGTTATAACGGAATATCTATAACCATTTATAAAAGTTTATAACATTTATTGTGATGAATTGTTATAATGGAATATCTATAACCATTTGCAAATATATATATATATATATATATATATATATATATATATATAATGTCCAATGAATCTAAGTCACTTGAAATATAGATAAATTACAAAGGGAAAATTTTAATAATCATATTTATTAAACTTTTTAACTAAATACACATACTTTACTTAACTACCTTGAATAGCCAACTTAGCTATGTTAACCAATGTTGAACTTAACTACCTTGAATAGCCAACTTAGCTATGTTAACCAATGTTGAAAATAAACACTTATAAATTCTAAGAGTTTCGATGTGATACTCTAAAAAATGGTGCAAATTCAATTGTAATAAAATCACCATATTAAAAAAGTAAAAGATCAATAATTGAAAAATTGCTCAAAAAAATATTTTATCAAACCCTAAGCATATTATAGAATTGTTTTTAAATAATACATAACCTAAATTGATTTCTCAACGCACCCGAAAATAGATTATAAAAAATATATCTATGTAGTGCTTTCATTCCATTTTTTCAGCTAATGGAACATTAGGGATTTGAACATGAATAAAAAATACACACTAAGGCTTGTAGAATAGGCGAAGAGGAGGACAGGTGTAAGTTCACACTGATTTGACTACATAGTTATGCCATTCATATCACGACATCTCGGAGAAATGAATAGTTGTATGTTTCTCTAAGTAGTGTTTCCAAAGAATGTGTTTTGGAATAATATTGGTTTTAATAAAGCATGATGGATCCTCCCAAATGATGTAATGGATCTCGAGTTGAGTCAATAACATTATAGGTTTGCTGACCATTTAATGTAATGAGCATTACCTATAGATATTATTCATTACATTATACAATGTAATGCGGATTAGGTCTATTTATTATTCAATAAGGTTTATCAAGTAGTTATTATGTAATAAATGTAATATGACATATTCAATAACGTAAAGGTCAATAGTGGTGAGGGTTGGGGTTTGTTAGATAAATACGAATAAGGATGGAGCCTTATGAAGATATCATTTATTATTATTGTATTGTATAGTTTTTATAATTTCTTTCATTAGAAGAATCGACCCTTGACCCTTGGTCATATAAAGGAAAAAAAACCATTGCAAATTTGAAGAAAAATATTTTCACTATGAAACTAAAGAACAAAACCAGAAATCAAGTGTAAATTATGTGAATCTCTCTCTCTATATATTGCGAAGACCCCCTAGCATGCCAAGAATATATATATGCCAGGGGGCTCTCTCTCTCTCTCTCTATATATATATATATATGGGGGCTCTGCAATTCGCACATTTGAGAGTTTCATGTAGGGAGCATAACGTTTAGTGGCTGCAGCAGCAACCCCAATCTGACTCTTTTTTCTTTTTGTCATTTTCTCTAGCTTTTACACATGCGAGTAAGCGGAGACGAGGTTTTTATGCAAGGGGCAAAACCTTTCTCATGGATTATTCCGAAGTAGATATGGTTGACTATTTGCCTGAACCTTATGAATGTATTTCTATTTTTGTATTGGGCTTTGGTGGGAAGATGGCGGACCATTGAGTAGATCCAGTTGACAGCATGGATGTGGGAGCTTCTAGAGTGCCAGCTGGAGGTTGCCCCCCAAATTTGGTAGACATGGAGTGTGGTTTTTTGCTTCCCTTGTCTCTTGACGAAAAGAGGACTATGATTGTCTTTGGAACCGCTAGGGTCCCTTTGTCAGCATGAGGTTTTGCAAAGGGTTTGGGGGAAAAATCCTTCTCCCTCTTTTTCGATTCTCCCCAAACCGCTTTAGGTTTTCTTTCAGCGATGGAAACCTCTTTTCTCAGGAAGGGCATGAATTAGGTTTTACCAAAAGTCACACACCCTTTGGGGCCCTAGGGCAGACAAATTATTGTGAGATGCTAGAGGCAGGATGGCCTCTATCTAGTCATGTAGGCCTTGGAAATGATAAGGTAGGGTTGATTCCAGACATCGACTCTCCTATGGGATCGTAGGGCTTTATAACTTCTTCTTTACGAGTAGCTGATCAATATGGGGACCTAGTTGAGTCTGCTTCTGAAAAAATATGAATGTTAGCAGGACCTCGAGACACTGACTCCAAAAGCAGTCATGAACATAGTGGTGGGACGAGCTAGAAGTGTCAGAAGAACATATGTGCAAAGTCTTTTGGGGCACCTCTTAGGATGGTTTGCAGCATAGATGTTTCAATTCCCCAAGTGGTGGACATGGAAGAAGGAATGGTAATGGAAAGGTGCGTGGGAGGTATTTTAGCCTTAACGCACTGGAATATTGGGGGAAAGACAACTAGTCATTGATAATTTTAGGGGCTAAATTTATCCCATGGGCTATATTAAGGTGGTTACAAAAATTTAGTGGGCTATTTTTTTATATGGAAAGGGTTTTTTTAGCCAAAATATATTCGCTCAATATTTATTAGAAAAAAATTAATCCAAAATTATAGCCTCCTATATATTAATAAGGAAAATGAAAAAACTATTTTCTCCTTAGAAAAATGTCCCTCAAATCTATCTTTCACCCTCGATTTCTAGAGAAATTCTAGGGAAATCATTCCTTCGCCCCCAATTTTCAGTAATGAAGGCTCCCATGGGTTATTTCACCCTTCATTTTCCTTTTAATTCAGGCATATGGTTGCATTCACTTGGAATTTTAGTCATTTTCATGTTGATACCTTCTTTGAGACCTCAATTTCTAGTGGTGGAGGGAAAATCAGGGGTGATTTTGTCACATATAAAGGCTATAGTGATTAATGGTTCATCCACATCATATTACATTTGCAAGGTGAAGGTTCTAGTTTATGCGATTCCACTTTTCATTCTTAGTTTTCTCGGCATTTAAATCTTCACACAACATCTCCATTGCTGCAAGCTCCGTTCTTGAAGGGGCACACCGCACATGCAATTTATCATAGAATACATACTCGCATCATGCTTTTCATCCAATAATTAATGCGGTATTCCTTTTATCATGATTTTTGTGCTTTTTATCCACAACTACAATAGATTATTATACTATCAAGTTTCCTTTTATCGTGCTTTTTAACATGGAGTTTTTTCAAGGCCTATTGAATTCTAGGGAACTCTTAATTCTTAGGGGTCATTCGGTATTGTTATGTTTTTAATCTATCCTAGGAGTATTGTTTTTGTGAAATCATTATAGAGCTCATAAGATAGGATTTATTTTATGCCCTATCATGTTTAAATCATTGACTGGCATTTATACATTGGTAGTGGTTGCTACTCTTGATGGAGAGATGCAACGTGGTTTTTATATTTTCAAACTATATTTGACCTAGTTGTTTAAAATGTGCTTTTATTAAAATATCGCTATGCAATTATTATTGGATCTTAGGCATTCATGAGAGTGTGTGTGTTCATATTTTTTGTCTATTATTGTTGATGTCTAGGATGCTTGTAATATAAATGAATGCACATTGATTATACTGCTGGCGCTATAGTAGAATGGTCATTATTTTGGCATTGTTTTCGTGTACATTTGTCCAAAGCATTCTGGTAGATTCTTTTATTTGTATTGAGAAGTTGATGTCTAGTAGATTTTTTTATTTGTATTCTTAAGTTTGTCAGTTTTATTTGTAACCTAAATTTGTTGGGTTCGGTATTTATTTTATGGTATTTTTTTTTGTAATGGTCATTCAAAAGTAAAATGTGTTTTCGTGATTTTTTTGATGTGTAATTGCTATCATCATCTAGGAATGGATCTAGTTATGTATGATGAATATATGATTTAGTTGGAACACGATACTTTATTTCCATCATGATTATATATAATATGTATAGGGCATGTTTGGCCTCAGATGTAGATATTATGCTATTTGATATCTTGTCTTTTATATTGAATGAGGGTGCTAAAACAATTTTACCGTGCAGTTTGAATGTTTTCAATAATTTCAAGGATATTGATACAAACACCACCTTAGTTTATCTAAAAAAAGTAGTCTTTAACAAAATAGTTCTAATGATATACGTGATGATGCGTTAATGTGCTTTCTATTCCTGTTAGTGTATGTTCTTATTTCTATTAACCATTGCAAGTTTCTAACTAACTCTAAAAATTCTAAATCAAATGACATAATTCAGATTTTGATTATCAACAAAAGAAATGAAAAAGTGGTATTCATATTTATAAACAGGTAAGCATGTTATTTTTTCTTAGAAGATAGCTTAAAAATGGGATATTTGAAAAATAAGCTAATTGGGAATTCATACACTATATTAAGATAGTGGGTCTTGGTAAGACTTCACATTGTAATAATGTTTTCTCGACGCCATAATCACTCCACAGTGTAAAGTGTTTGCTAATATCAGTTTGTTAGTCTGTCAAGATTTGGGTCCATGCATGTTCGTTGGACCATTAAGGGCATAATAACAAGTAGAGTCCCCACTTTCCCTAAATATAGTTAGTGCAGTTGTGTTTCACTGACACTTTCAATTGTGAGTGACCGAATATTGTTTGTGAAATGTATAATAAATCCCTCCTATCCTCATTCATGCATTTTTTCTTTTGAGATTCTAGGAGTTGAGAGAGTCTAGAGTTGAGCTCTACTATATCCTCTTTTATTGCACTACCTTAAGTAATCTGCAAAATCAAAAGTTGAGTCCTCCTGGAAAAAGATTCACCAAGATGTTACAAGGTTTTATAATTTGATGAAAGATTCACCAATTTTTTACAATATTTTATAATTTAGTGAAGTATTCACCAAGATTTTAGAATATCTTATAATTTAGTGAAATATTCGCCAATATTTTACAATATTTTATAATAGAATGAATGATTAGCCAAAAATTATATATAAATATTATATTTTTGATAAAATAGCCTTCAAAATTTCCTATATATCAGGGAGATTCGCCCATTTATTATACATATAAATTTTAGAGGGGTTCTTAAAAGTATCCCTGCAATTGGTATGAATTGTTGAATTATGCCCCAGAGGAAAGGGTTATGTTTAGGGGATGGTTTGTGTTCAAGTTTGGGAAGAAGGAGGATGCAGACCATATTATGTAGTAACAATGAAATATTGAATCCACTCTCATTTTGTTTAAGAAATGGATGCCAATGTTTGATGTGGCTAGTGAAAGGATGGATGTGGCCTCGATCTGGGTCAAAATGTCGAGGTTGCTAATGGAATTTTGGAACATGGAATCCTTCATGGACTTCGAGAAATCCCTTGAGGCCTTCATAGATGCAGATATGTCCTTCTTAACCTCCAAAAGGATGACACCGACACGAATTTCAGTCTTGCTGCAAGCAACACCCTCCGGACAAATTCGGACACACAATTTGAGGTTTCTCATTCAATATCAATTACGAGATTATGATTTACACCTTATATTACGATTATGATCAACACTCTCAAATAAATATATTAGGAGTGCCTTCAGAATCTTTGATTCCAAAGGTACACCAAATACAATGCATCCGAAGGTACACCAAATACAGTGCAAATGTTAAACTGATGTTTATATTGAAGTTGAGTTTATCACTATCTTTCTGATTTAAACTCTTGATTCCAGTCACTTATCTTTGGTCGATCATTGAGGCAAATCCTAATGATGAAAATTAGAAGCTCCTAATTTTACAGATTCGAGCATTTATGATCATACTGGACTCTTACATTCATCATTTTATTTTTGTCTTATGGAGGAGCACCTGCTCGATCTTTCACTAATGTGACCCATTATTCCACCTTAATGGATATGTTTATTTCAGAAGATATTGGCTTCACCATGGTAAGTTTGATGTCCAAAATCCATTTTAAGTCATATTTATAATCTTGCCATTTCCATATTTATTCTTATCTTCAAATTCAAATTTTGCATGGTATGATGAGATACATTTGTGTGACTATGACCCATTTTGGAAATTGGTTATGAATTATTATTATCTGAATGATTTAACTTCATGAGATTGCAAGCTTGGTTATGCAACATTAATCAAGATCTAGGTTTAACTACTAATCTTTTCCTTCATTTAAATTCTGGTTGATTTGATATATATTGTAGGGAAAGGATACCACCCGAAACCTTTGATCTATGTTTAAGGTTGGATTGAAATATGTAGTGTCGTCCTATGGTTGAATTAGCAAGTGGTAAGTTGGTCACATTATGCACATTTATGGAAAAGGTAATGGTGTGACACCTTTCATTATGAATCGCTACCACTTGCTTGGGTCATGATGACAATGATGTCATTTTTTTCTTTTTGGTATTGCATATCCCTCGAAACCCTCAAACTATCATGGTGATGTATGCATTTTGCAAGCTTGAATACCCTACTCTAGTTCAAGGTTATCATTACCTTACATCCCTCATCCATTTTTGAGTATCTATTGTACGCGGTGATAGGAACATGGGTATAATTTTGTTGGTTTGTAGAGTTTCGGACGTAGGTCCTTTCGATTCCCCTGTTTCAATCTTTTGCCTATCTGTAGCTTCGAATATTTTCCTTACCCGAATGGCCCCTCTATCTCGTTTTGAGCTTATCGGTGATGAATATCTAGATGCAACACCTGAATGCAGAGAACCAATGAAAAAGGCAGGATGGTTAGGGTTTTTACAAAATTTCTCTGGGTTTAATATGGCGGTGTCGAGGGCCTTTGCATCCTCGTTCGATGGTGTAAATGCACAAATTGAAGACCTTGAGTTGCAGCTGACAAAGCAGTTCATTTCTCAGGCTATAGGTCTGTTGTTGGATGGGGAACGTTGGTTTAAAGAGAGGCATCTGAAGAGTGAAGATTGGAGGAAGTTCTTGACTGGGGCTAATCAACAAATTGAATCGAAATCCGGTTTTCCTAGTCGAATGATGAAAATGAAGTTATGGTCATTGCTCAGGCTTATCATCAGGTGTGTTACATGTGAGGGCCGACTCTCTCAAACTCACTTCTATCACATTCGCTTGTTAATGGTTTTCAAAGGTCTCCCTATAAATATGCCATACTATTTCTTGAATAGCTTACAGAAGATGGTCTATGCATACCAAAGTAATGTGGGTGATAAGGAACGTAGTTTGTTCCATCATAGGCTGCTTAAAATTCTTGTTTCACACTGACTGGGAGAATTGGGTGACACTTGGGAGTCATTCCTTTCCAAGAATGAATTTGGAGGTAACAATGAATGGCCCCCGAAAAGGTCTAGAACCAGGAGAAAGAGTGTTGAGTCTGGGTAGGAGAACCTAGTTTTGAAATTTACCCTGAAGATGGGATACAGAGCCCCGACGAAACCCTAGATGACGATGACCCTGAGTTTGAATGTGGGGAAAACCATGACATGTCCTGTGACGATCCTCGGAGTGAAATAGATAAACCTTTGGATGCTCCACTGAATCTAAATGATGGTCTTCCGTGCCTAAAAACAAATGTTGGTCATGAATCAAATGAAGATGAAACTAGTAAAGTGCCGAGCGATTGGGAAACCCGCCGGACGACTCATAGCATGACGGTTGCACTACTTGCAGAAATAAATTTAGCTGCAGGGGATGCCCCTGTCATTGAATAAACTGATTCTTCGGAGTCTCGACAAGATGAAGCTCCCGTGAATCCTATTGATCTGAAATACATGTACAATTCCACCTCCAAGACACGAGCTAGGAATTCCCAGAGATCAAATCCTATTCCTCATACAGATCAAGAAGTTGATCAAAAGCCGCGTACAGGGGTAGAAAAGGTTGGTGAGCCGAATGTGGAATTAGCAGAAGTACTTGTTCCAACTCCCCAAGCTCAGGTGATATCATCTTTAGAAACTGAGCTAAAGGAAGTTCAAATCATTAATACTTTCGCTATTGAAGAAATTGCTAATCTCAAAAGTGAATTGGCGACTTGGGTCAAGAAATGGAATTGTCTAAAAGAGACGAAACACAGATATAAAGCTTATGGAAAGAACCTTCTGTCTAAGAACCGAAAGTTAGTTAAACAAAACATAATTACAAATACAAGGGCCGTGAGGTTTAAAGCCAAATTGAACAAAGCAAGGAGGATTGTCCCAGTTCACGTTTCTGTCGAATCATCCCCAAAACCCTGATTCTCTTAAGAAGCAAATGACATTTTTGTTTGATAATTGAATTTTTGCTAACTTATAGGGATTATAAACAACTGAAAAATACAGGTAAATCATTTACATCTTTACTCTGGTTTTTAGTTACAAAGTGTTTTATAAGGACACCTGCAGAATTAAAATTCTGTAGGCATCCTATTTATTATTCATTTTTTATTTTTCAACACTTTGTTATTGATTATGTTTTGAAAAATTACAAGTGTCATTTTGTTTTATGAATGGAGGATCGATCCCATGGCTTACAGTTTTTGAACTTACCAGCTGGAGCTTACCTGTGTCTTCATGCTATGAACGTGCAACCACTTACTGATCTGCTGGTAGTTTATTTCCTATTTTTGGGCATTGACAGTTGATTGAAAATCGGATGTGGAGAACACCTTCATTCAGATGAGTTATGATGTTGGATTTATCCAGTAAGTCGGTTGTGTTCTACATTACTCTATCACGGATTTTACTCAACAACACATCTAGAATTATGGTAGAATTGGTGTCAAGCTATAATTAATTTCTGTTGTATATTCGGAAAGAGGTCCACGTGGTTTCATAGAGATAGGGTGGTAAAATGACTAGATGCTCTGTGGTTTCTTATATAAACAAACTCTTAACATTGGATCAAGGTTTGATTTCTAAGACATTTGAGAGAGACCTATAATATAGTATTATACTTCTTTCTGTTAATTTTGATGTTCTTCGAACTTCTTCTGAGAATTGTCGAATATTGCAAAATACTGGAGACTCTAGCTAAGACGTCTTTAGAATATCAATACATCTATGCTGTGTTACTCTACTGATCACTCCTTTTGTCATTTTTTTCATTCGTATATATATATATATATATATCTTGCTATTATATATGAAACATCTTTGTTGAATTTCAAATGCATATGCTTATCTGAAGTATGATTGATTTATTTTTAAGTTGAGATTAATGAACTGTTTCCCAATTTCAATTGTTTATAAATCAATTCTGATCATTTGCTAACTTGCATTTTGATTTTGTTTCTTTTACAAGTTAACAAGTGATTATATATTTCCATGTTTCAGAATAGTGTATCTAGTTAATATTATTGATATTTGGTTTGAATTTCTGTTATAATTACTTCACAACAGATTGTTATCTAATTGTGAAATAATTTAGATTTACTTCTACAGTTGGGGATTTCTCTGCCAATCCAGAAGTGTTGATTGTTTTCTTGTTTTAAACCTTATATCAGTTCAATAACTCACACTCTTGGCCAAGATAGGTAGTATGCATTTAGGTTATCATAGAACAAAATTACGAGCTACTGAGTTTATGCATTTAGCATAAAACAGTCTTTAGAATTAGTTAGTCATTAGGTTAAATTTCTTTAGTTTGTTACTAGATCGATCTAAGTGGACTTAACACACACACTCACCTTAGAGAGACTCTTTACTTTGAATAGCACATCACACAGGAAGTAGGGCCTTGATCCTGTGAAAGATAGTTACCTTAAAACACATACAAGATTGCATTAAGTCAGGTGTGTGGGCTATCTTTCTGTTAGTTGGCCTAGGACAGTTTTTTTCAGGCCAACAAATGGCGGTAGAAGGAGGGAATGAGATAAAAATTTAATGGCTGAACAATCACATACTACCCTTACAACCAGTCAGACTACCTCTCCTCTCAGTATCCTTGAAACAGTATCTAGCCCGATCCCTACTTCGCAAACTGATTTCACTACAACACCTCTTGTGAATATGGTTAGGGCCGCTATAAAACGTAACACCAATCTTCCACCAGTTACTCCGGAAGATATAAACAAAGCCATAGAGGAATCAAGATGTATCTTGACTAGAGGCTATTCCCGCCATACAGGAGTTCCCCCAATCAATTTTGGTCTACCAAATAGGTCTCGCAACCAAACTTAGACGGTTGTTGATCCAATTAGTGAAGAAATACTTCAGCCCCTGAGAGGATCCCTTGCCTATCATCTAAGTAGCCTTCTCAAAGGAGAAATAAATACAAACACTTCACGACAACTTCCAACCGCTGGTGGTTTTGATGAACCTCCCTCACCCCCCGAATCACCATCAGATAGCTCTTGTGATCACAACAACGAATCTTCGTCAGATTTGGAATCTGATCAAGATATGGGGGATCGTGATGGAGGAGACCAAGACGATAATAGACCTTGGTTACGATGAGGTGCAGTTGCTGTACCTGGGGTGCAACACAACTTACCCAAACACCCTGACAAGCTCCTACCCAAGTTTGAACCAAACAATAAGGAGGCTGTTGAAAATCAAATTGACAAGTTCATATTGGCTATTCAGACCATGAATGTCCAACATGAAGATGTTGTATGTCGCTTATTTCCTTTGACTTTCGAAGGAAAGGCTGCAGTTTGGTACTTTTCCTTGACCCAAGGATCTATAACTAGTTGGACTGATTTCAGTCAGGCATTTATAAACAAATTTGATGAGGATAAGACGCCTGTTGTATTAGCATTAGTGGCTAGAATAAAAATGGAAAACAAGGAACGAATAAAAGACTTCAATCAAAGATTTCTTGCCTTGATGAATAGGATGCCAGTACTTTCCCAGCCTCCAAAGGATATTATAATTGAGAACTATGCTTCAACTTTTCCTAAATCCCTTGGCATGTTCGTTAAACAAGCCGATAAAACCACGTTGGTTGAAACATTTGAGGAATCAATAAAAGTTGAAAAGAATTCCATGATGTATGAACCAGAAAATAATGTAAAAAATGATAACCCTTTACGTAAGAGGAATGAAACCACATCAAGAATTAATACAGACAAAAAAGATACCTTTGCTTTCGATATGGAAAAGTTACAACAAGAAGTTAGGTCTCTTACAAATGAAATAGTGATCTTAAAATGAAACAATGGAGAAGGCACCTCGAATAGAGAAAATTTTAAGACTCCATATCGACCATATATGTCACCCAACGCAAGACAAAACACTCCTCCTGATGTTTCAACCAATGAGGAAGTCTTCAATACAATTAGGGATGTCTATGCTTTAACTGAAACCTCATTTGATTAAGAAGTAGAAGAACATCAAGAATATGAACAACCTGAACCTGAAGAAGAAACTTCTGAAGATCCCCTCTCGTTTAATTGTCATTTCTGGGATAGTTCTGTCAACGAGGAAGAATGTCATGACAAATCTGTTTTCGTCAATCAACACACTCCTAATACTGGGAGTAAGGGACCTGTTAATCCACATCCATCTCCCACACCTAGGAATAATCCCCTACCCACAAATCAAAATCCTGTAATTCAAGACAACGATCTCCAATATGACATCATTGATGATCTTAAAAAACAAAGAGCAAACATTAGCATGTTTGACTTGTTAAAAATCTATCCTATGCCAGGAGGTTCAATATTCTCAAATTTGGCATCTCCATCCAATACCAATAACATAAGAAATCATCCCTCTATGCCTACAAGTAGTAGTTCTGATCCTTCCACCAGTAAATTGGTAGTAAGTTTCAATAACAACATCAAATCAACTGCTGATAGGGATACACTAATAGGGAAAAATTCCAAATCTACGACTCCCCCTTTCCTATTAACGTTTGAAATATTTAACTGAAACATCCATAATTTCATGGTTGATTCCGGAGCATCGTCAAATGTTATGCCTTATTCGGTATGTAAGAAGTTGAATGTTGAACTCACACCTTGTGAAACTCAGATTAGTCAATTAGATCGATCTAAGGTCAAGATCCTAGGAGAGCTGAAAGGAGTGATGATTAGGATGGCTACCAATCCACAAAATCTTCAAGTTATTGACATTGTGGCGGGCAGACATACCTGATGTGTATGGGATGTTCCTAATTCGTGACTAGTCTCAAGCTTTAAAAGGCTATTTTTCGAACGATTTGTCACACTTGTGGTTTCCTAAGAATGGGCAGCCAAATCATATTAGGATTGATAGGGAAAGATATATGAAGCATATGGTGACTGAGATTGATTCCCCCAATGAACCAATCATGTTTAATGATTCTATTTTAGGGAATTATGGTTTTGACTTTGATTTAGGTACCTTTTCTGCACATAAATCAACATTTGTTGATTCTGTAAATAGATCAGAAATCTTGCATTGTGACTTTCAAAAAGCTTCCCCCAGCTTGGTTAATGTTGTAGATAATGTAAATAGTGTAAATAATGTGGATAATCTAGCTGATAAACCTTGACATTTTTACTTCGATGGTTCACAATCAAAGGAAGGCGCAGGAGCCGGTTGTATGCTCCTTGATCCTTTAGGGAACAAACATATGTTGTCTTGCAGACTTGAATTTCTCTGCACAAATAATTCAGCTGAATATGAGGCCCTCATTCAGGGGCTCAAGAAAGTGTTGGACTTAAATGTTAAGGTATTGATTGTCTTTGGTGATTCTGAAATCATCGTCCGACAATTTCGCAATTCTATTCATTGTCTATCTAATCACTTGTGAAGCTATCAGAAAGAGGTATGGAATTTAATTGCAGCATTTGATGCTTTTAATATTAACTATATTCCTCGTTCTCAGAATCAATAAGATGACCTTTTAGCAAATGTGGCCTCATGGCTTATTCCATCGGAAAAATTTTCTCCTAATGTTTTTTTTGTTGAATTATTGTTTAGACCGTCAATCCCTGACAACATCACTAATTGGCGTGTCTTCAATGATGACTCGCAGATTATTAATTTTTTAACAGGAGAGGATGCTTTCAAAGAATCAGTAATTGACGAGATTACACATGATGAAGATCTGCGCAATTTCTCGATAATCTATCTGCATCATTCTGTTGAGAAATCTTTTGAGCTGGTAAATTCAATCCCTACTTCTGTTCTGAGACTTGAGAAGTTTTATGACCTACATGACAAGTTTAAAGGAGTGCCCAATTGCAAGACAAACAGTTCTAGCATGCTCTATGAAATGATAAACTTAGGTACAGAAACAAATCCGCAGAACATAAACTTAGGGTTAGACTGCACTCAAACAGAAAAATCAGCTTTTGTCAAACTGTTTAAAGAATTTAAAGATGCATTCGCATGGACATACGACGAATTGAAAACCTTTGACACGTAAATAATACAACACATAATTCCCATGAAGCCTCAGACAAATCCATTCCAATAGAAACTAAGGAAGATGCACCCTACCTTAGAATCGGCAGTAAAAAAAGAATTGAATAAACTGCTTGCCGCCATAATCATTTTTCTCGTACGTCACACGCAGTGGGTAGAAAACCTTATTCCCGTTAGGAAGAAAAATGGAGACATTAGGTTATGTGTAGATTTCTGAAACCTAAACCAATCATCAGAGAAAGACAATTATCCAGTTCCACCAATGGAATAGATCCTCTAGAAAGTATCCAGCGCTCAGATGCTGTCTTTATTACATGGTTTTTCTGGGTACAACCAAGTCCTGGTTTCTACTGTAGACCAACTGAAAACCACCTTTAGAACCCCTTAGGGAACCTATGCATACAGGAAGATGCCCTTTGGACTGATAAACGCCAAGGCTACATTCCAAAGGGCAATGGATGTTGCTTTCTGTGGTTTGATCAATCATTCTGTGGTTGTCTACTTAGATGACGTTACGGTATTTTCAAAAAATAGATATGATCATATCTTACACCTGTGCAAAGTACTTGAACACTATAGAAGGTTTGGTATTTCCCTAAATCCTAAAAGAACAATCTTGTAGTCACAGAGGGAATTTTGTTAGGATTTGTGGTATCAAAAGAAGGGATTAGGATCGATCCCGAGAGGACTGAAGCCATCTCTAAGATCCCTTTTCCCCCTACAAAGAAAGGAATGCAATCCTTCATGGGAAAGATAAACTTCGTGAGGAGATTTGTCCCGATTTTTTCTGAGATAGTTCGTCCACTGCAAAACATGATAAAGAAAGACAACAACTTTTCATGGGGAGAGAAAGAGAGGGAGTCATTTATCAGAATTAGAGAATCCATAGTTGAAGCTCGCGCGCTCTTAAGTCCTGACTTTAAGAAAGACTTTATTCTTTATATCTTCGCCTCTAACATATCTTACGTTGCTGTCCTTACCCAGAAGATCAAGAAGACCATGAAGTACCAATTTCATTCATGAGCTCAAATATGAAAGTAGCTCAATTGAACTACCACGAAGTAGATAAACAAGCCTTCGCTATGTTCAAAGTAGTGAAACATTTCCGACCCTATCTTCTGAAGTCAAAAACTATAGTCATTGTTCCATTTTCCGCTGTGAGAAATCTATTAGTTCAGAAAGATTTAGGAGAAAAGAGAGCACATTGGATGGATTCTTCATAGGAATATGACCTAGAGATTAAACCCTCTCAGGTTGTACAAGGGTTAGGGCTATGTAAATTGGCAGCTGAATCATCCCACCTTCCTGCTAGCCAGGATGATTTTCCCTTAGATGATTCATTTCTGCAAAAGGAAGTTTACTTTATCCCAGATCTTGTCAATCCGTGGTACACTGACATCCATACTTATCTTGAAACATGAAGTGCTCCATACCATTTGAAGCCAAAGAAAAAGATAGTTGTTAGGTTAAAATCAACACCTTACCAGTTGGTGAATAATATACTTTTCAGGAAGAATGCAGATGGTGTTCTACTCCGCTGTTTGGAAAAGGAGGAATCTGATTCAGTCTTAAAACAACTGCATGATGGCCCTGCTGGTGGTCACTTCGGTGGCGATACCACTGCTCATAAGGTCTTGAGAGCAGGTTATTTTTGGCCAACCCTATTTAAAGATGCTCATTCCTTTGTAAGAAGATGTCAATACTGTCAAATGGCATCCGATAGAGTCAAAAGGCCAACCTTTCCTTCACAGCCAGTGGTTGTAGACAAACCTTTTCAACAATGGGGACTTGACATAGTGGGACCAGTCAATCCTCCCTCATCTCTTCAACATAAATACATCATAACCACCACTGATTATTTCACCTGATGGTCTGAAGCTTCTCCACTTCGGGTAGTCAACACAAATCAGGTGCTCGATTTTGTCGAAACTCATATCATCACCAGGTTTGGACTACCTGAGTCTCTAGTCTTCGATAATGCGTCATACTTCTCTTCTGGAGAGTTAACTGAATTTGCACTAGAAAAGGGAATTAGAATCAGGTATTCAGCAAATTATCATCCACAAGGCAATGGCCTTGCTGAATCAACAAATAAAAACTTGACGAAACTTTTGAAGAGATCGATAGCTGAAAGCCATAGGAATTGGCATACAATTCTGTATCAAGCACTGTGGGCTGACAGAGTTACCCCAAAGTCATCTGTCGGTAATTCTCCATTCTTTTTGGTGTATGGCACTAAATCTATTCTCCCCCCAAATCTGTTTCTCCCTTCGTTACAACTTGCACAATCTGTACAAGATACAAAATGCTTTGCCATTGAAAAGAGAATTAACATGTTGAAGTTAGAGGAAGAGAGGGAAAATGCAAAACGACACTTCTCAAAATATTAGCAAATTATTAAATCCTGGTTTGATCACGGTTCATCCTCAAAAAGAGATTTTCAGATAGGTGACCTAGTTTTAAAATGGGATAAGGCACATGAGGCAAAAGGCGAATACACGAAATTCCAACACCTCTGGTTGGGTCCATACGCAGTAGCAGAAAAGTTAGGCCCGAGTACTTTTCGGTTGCAAACTTTGCAAGGACAACTTGATACCTTTCCGATGAATGGGTAGGTCCTTAAAAAATACTTCCAGTAGTCTTGCCTCGCTCGAATCACTCTCATTGTACATTTCCATTGTAAATATTTTTGTACATACTCATCTTTTTCTGATTTCCAGATCTGTAGAGTTTACAAAGCTCATATATTCTCTGATGACTTTCAGTTTAGTCATAAATTCCATTTTCTCAGATTGCTAATACACAGAATGATTCTCATTTTTCGGATCATTCTGATTGGAATACATTCATACATGATGGTTTATTTCGAACAGAATTCTGGGCTGATTTTTTTTTTTAATCTTTTCCCTTGATTATAATTTCTGTTTATAACAGCTGAATAATACTTGTACATATGATTGTTTTTTATATTCACTCCTTCTTGGTCTTGATCAGGTTGTTTTGGTTTAATTATTTCTCATTCAAGGATAAGTCACATGATCCAGTGGTCAAATAGATCTCATTTTCCTGAAATCACTTTAATCTCTTTGACACTCAGAATTGGAATTTGAATCATATTAAAAACAAAACAACCTGAAAACCATGAGAATACTTTTGTCTGCTGTTGATTTGTAAATATTTTTATATATTTCTATATAAAACATTGTACATAATTAGCATGCTCATCTCTGTGAATATTGACTTCATCAGACATATCCTGTGCTTTCTCATAAATCCGGTGTGAACATATGACATAGCTTGAAAAAGAACTAGTTCTCTGGATGAAGTGTGTTAACTGGAACAACTGAAATACATGTCAGTTCGTAGTCATTGATTCTGTTTGAAGTATATGATGCCTCATGAGTGAGATGATCCCACTTGTCTTCATTTATGATCATGCTATTTCTTGTGGAAATCCTTGGTTATTATCTCTGGATACCTACCTACAAATCAATGACTCATGAAACTTATTTACTGGTTCCAGTGGTGTTTATTAGGCTAGTAGACTAGTTGAAGATATCTAGTCATCCTTAAGCTATCTCAAGAATTCAATGGTTTCCTCGCTCATTTCTGTAAATACATTTGTAAATAACCCTTTAAGAATAAAATTTTGGTTCAAGAACAGGAGGTCTTTTTATAAAGCCAACCTATCATGATCATAAGCCCTATTGGGGATGACAACACCATATCTGGTTACCAATCCAGGGTGATGATTCCTGTTTAAAATGGGAATCAGGAGGTCTCATCATGAGCCGACCTATTTTCATCAATAGTTCTTGTGAGTGATGCTGTCGACATCTGGTCACCTAGCCAGGACAATAGTCTTGAACCAAAAAGATTTAATCATTTTTAAGGAACAGGTGAAAAGGGTTAATCAGGGAACATAAGGTCTCATTGTGAGGTGATCTGTTTATGATTATAGGTTCTATTGGATTGAAATTGTCGATATCTGGTCACCAAGCCAGGGCAATGCTTCTTGGTTGAAGAGCCGAGAGGCAGGAAGTCTCATTACGAGCTGGCCTGATTAGTTTCTGGTAGGATTGGTGAATAATGCTATCATTATTTAGTCACCAAGCTAAGATAGTATCCCTGATTAATGTTTTTCATATTTTCCTGTTTGTATATAATCATATAAAAAAAATGAATAATTCTTGCTTGCATTAGGAGAAAATTATCTGATATTCTTGAGAAGCTACATCTTTCACTAGTATCAGCTAACTAGTCTCTGGCCTTTCAGATGTCTACTGGAGCTAAGTCACTTTATTCCCTGTTTGTCAAAGATGAAATGGGTAAGGAATACTCAGATAACATCCAAAGGCTCGTTGTTAAGAGAATCTGTCAATGGTCAGCATTTTGAGGATTGGTTTGGGATTTGGATTATTCAAAATAGATATTTGATACTTCAAAACATTATATTTTGATTATCTGAGGTTTCGAAGTTGTTCTTGCAGAGATAACTGGTTCAATCCCAACATGTCTCCATTTGTTGGCAAGCAACACCCTCCGGACAAATTCATACACATCACTTTGAGGTTTCTCATTCAATATCAATTACCAGATTATGATTTGCACCTTATATTACGATTCTGATCAACACTCTCAAACAAATATATTAGGAGTGCCTTCTGAATCTTTGATTCTGAAGGTACTCCCAATACGGTGCAAATGTTAAACTACTGTTTATATTGAAGTTGAGTTTATCACTATCTTTCTTATTTAAACTCTTGATTCCGGTCACTTATCTTTGGTCGATCATTGAGGCAAATCCTAATGATGAAAATTAGCAGCTCCTAATTTTACAGATTCGAGCATTTATGATCATACTGGACTCTTACATTCATCATTTTATTTTTGTCTTATGGAGGAGCACCTGCTCGATATTTCACTAATGTGACCCATTATTCCACCTTGATGGATATTTTTATTATTTAAGAAGATATTGGCTTCACCATGGTAAGTTCGATGTACAAAATCCATTTTAAGTCATATTTATAATCTTGTCATTTCCATATTTATTCTTATCTTCAAATTCTAATTTTGCATGGTGTGATGAGACACATTTGTGTGACTATGACCCCTTTTGGCAATTGGTTATGAATGTTTATTATTTGAATGATTTAACTTCATGAGATTGCAAGATTGGTTATGCAACATTAATCAAGGTCTAGGTTTAACTGCTAATCTTTTCCTTCATTTAAATTTTGGTTGATTTGATATATATTGTAGGGAAAGGATATCACCTGAAACCTTTGATCTATGTTTAAGGTTGGATTGAAATATGTAGTGTCGTCTTATATTTGAATTAGCAAGTGGTAAGTCAGTCACATTATGCACATTTATGGAAAAGGTAATGGTCTGACACCTTTCATTATGAATCGTTGCCACTTGCTTGGGTCATGATAACAATGATGTCATTTTTTTTGGGTATTGCATATCCCTCGAAACCCTCAAACTATCATGGTGATGTATGCGTTTCGCAGGATCGAATGCCCTACTCTGGTTTGAGGTTATCATTACCTTACATCCCTCATCCATTTTTGAGTATCTATTGTACATAGGTGATAGGAACATGGGTATAATTTTTCTGGTTCATAGAGTTTCAGACATAGGTCCTTTCGATTCCCCTGTTTCAATCTTCTGCCTATCTGTAGCTTCGAATATTTTCCTTACCCGAATGGCCCCTGTGTCTCGTTTTGAGCTTATCGGTGATGAATATCTAGACGCAATTCCTAAATGCAGATAACCGATGAAAAAGGCGGGATGGTTAGGGTTTAGGAAAAATTTCTCTGGGTTTAATATGGTGGTGTCGGGGGCCTTTGCGTCCTCGTTTGATGGTGTAAAAGAACAAATTGGAGACCTTGAGTGGCAACTGACAGAGCAGTTCGTTTCTCAGGATATAGGTTTTCCGTTGGATGGGGAACGTTGGTTTAAAGGGAGGAATCTGAAGATTGAAGATTGGAGGAAGTTCTTGACTGGGGCTAGTTAACAAATTGAATCGAAATCTGGTTTTCTTAGTCGAATGATGAAAATGAAGTTGCAGTCCTTGCTCGGGATTATCATCAGGTACGTTACATGTGAGGTTCGACTTCTCAGACTCACTTCTATCACATCCGCCTGCTAATGGTTTTCAAAGGTCACCCTATAAATATGCCATACTATTTATTGAATAGCTTACAGAAGATGGTCTGTGCATACCAGAGTAATGTGGGTGATAAGGAACGTAGTTTGTTCCATCATGGGCTGATTAAAATTCTTGTTTCACACCGATTGGGAGAATTGGGTGACACTTGGGAGTCATTCCTTTCCAAGAATGAATTTGGAGGTAACGCTGAATGGCCTCGAAAGAGGTCTAGAACCAGGATAAAGTGTTTTGAGTCTGGGGTAGGAGAACCTAGTTCTGAAATTAACCCTGAAGACGAGATACAGAGCCCTGGCGAAACCCTAGATGATGACGAACTTGAGTTTGAATGTGGGGAAAACCCTGAGATGTCTTGGGACGATCCTCAGAGTGAAATAGATAAACCTTTAGATGCTCCACCGAATCTAAACGATGGTCTTCCCTGCCTAGAAACAAATGTTGGGCATGAACTAGATGAAGATGAAACTAGTAAAGTGTTGAGCGATAGGGAAACCCGTCAGACGACTCGTAGCATGACGACCGCACTCATTGCAGAAAGGAATTTAGTTGCAGGGGATGCCCCTATCGTTGAATTAACTGACTCTTCGAAGTCCCAGCAAGATGAAGCTCTCGTGAATCCTATTGATCTGAAATACATGTATGATTCCACGTCCGAGACATGAGCTAGGAATGCCCAGCGATCAAATCCTATTCCTCATAGAGATCAAGAAGTTGATCAAAAGCCGTGTATAGGGGTAGAAAAGGTTGGTGAGCCGAATGTGGAATTAGAATAATTACTTTTTCTATCTCCCCAAGATCAGGTGATATCATCTTTAGAAACTGAGCTAAGGAATCTCAAATCATTAATACTTTCGTTGTTGAAGAAATTACTAATCTCAAAAGTGAATTGGCGACTTGGGTCGAGAAACGAAATTGTCTAAAAGAGAAGAAACGTAGATATAAAGCTTATGGATAGAACCTTCCGTCTAAGAACCGAAAGTTAGTTAAACAAAACAAAATTGAAAATACAAGGGTCGTGAGGTTTAAAGCCAAATTGAACGAAGCAAGGAGGACTGTCCCGATTCACGTTTCTGTCAAATCATCCCCAAAACACTGATTCTCTTAAGAAGCAAATGACATTTTTGTTTGATAATTCAATTTTTGCTAACTTACAGGGATTATAAACAACTGGAAAATACAGGTAAATCATTTACATATTGACTCTGGTTTTTAGTTACAAAGTGTTTTATAAGGACACCTGCAGAATTAAAATTCTGCAGGCACCCTATTTATTATTCATTTTTTTATTTTTCAACACTTTGTTATTGATTCTGTTTTGAAAAATTATAGGTGTCGTTTTGGTTTATGAATGGAGGATCGATCCTGTGGCTTACGGTTTTGGAACTCACTAGTTGGAGCTTACCTGTGTCCTCATGCTAAGAACGTGCAACCACTTAGTGATCTGCTGGCAGTTTATTTACTATGTTTGGGCATTGACAGTTGATTGAAAATCGGATGTGGAGAACACCTTCATTCAGAAGAGTTATGATTTTGGATTTATCCAGTAATTTGGTTGTGTTCTACATTACTCTATCCCAAATGTTACTCAACAACACATCTAGAATTATGGAAGAACTGGTGTCAAGTTATATTTGATTTCTATTGTATATTCGGATAGAGGTCCATGTGGTTCAATAGAGATAGGGTGGTTAAATGACTAGATGCTCTGTGGTTTCTTATATAAACAAGTTCTTAACATTGGATCAGGGTTCAATTTCTAAGACATTTGAGCGAGACCTATAATACAGTATTATACTTCTTTCTGTTAATTTTGATTTTCTTCAAACTTTTTCTGAGAATTGTCGAATATTGCAGAATACTCGAGACTCTAGCTAAGTCTTTAGAATATCAATACATCTATCCTATGTTACTCTACTGATCACTCCTTTCGTCATTTTTTTTCATTCGTATATATATATCTTGCTATTATATATTAAACATATTTGTTGAATTTCGAATGCATATGCTTATCTGAAGTATGATTGATTTATTTTTAAGTTGAGATTAATGAACTGTTTCCTAATTTCAATTGTTTATAAATCAATTCTGATCATTTGCTAACTTGCATTTTGATTTTGTTTCTTTTACAAGTTAACACATGCTTATATATTTCCATGTTTCAGAATAGTGTATCCAGTTAATATTACTGATATTTGGTTTGAATTTCTGTTATAATTAGCTCACAACAGATTGTTATCTAATTGTGAAATAATTGAGATTTACTTCTATAGTTGGGGATTTCTCTGCCAATCTAGAAGTGTTGATTATTTTCTTGTTTTAAACCTTATATCAGTTCAATAACTCATGCTCTTGGCCAAGATAGGTAGTCTGCATTTAGGTTATCATAGAACAGAATTAGGAGCTACTGATTCTCTGCATTTAGCATAAAACAATCTTTAGAATTAGTTAGTCATTAGGTTAAATTTCTTTAGTTTGTTACCAGATCGATCTAAGTGGACTTGACACACACACTCACCTTAGAGAGACTCTTTACTTTGAAGAGCACATGACACAGGCAGTAGGGCCTTGATCCTGTGAAAGATAGTTACCTTAAAACACATACAAGATTGCATTAAGTTGAGTGTGTGGGCTATCTTTCCGTTAGTTGGCCTAGGACAGTTTTTTTCAGGCCAACAGGTCTCTATAAATATCAGGGAAAGGATCTGTGAGGAAATCAAGCTCATTTGGGGAAAGGAGGTCTATCGTCAGAAACTGGATTATGAAGGAATCCCTTTCAGGTGTCATATGTGTCATAGGTGCAATATTTATAACCATGTTGCAAGTCAATGCTTGCTTCCTTTCTCTAGAATGATCACAGGGGAAAGAAAGAAGGTAGCCATATTGGGGTCTGGCAGCTACTCAGAAGGATTCCCAGGGAAAGTTGGTAGAATGGATCATTGAAATGTTTAAGAGGACATCCCCATTTCTCTAGTGGATAGAAGAGGGGCATGCAATTTGAACCAAGTGACTCAAGAAGAAATTGTTGATTTATATGATGGATTAGAGTCCCAACATGATGCCGTCAAAGGAAATCTACAGATATCCCATCCACCTAAAGCAATTGTGATGGCATCCCCAGGTATGGATCCTTCTCATTCCAATCATGTTATCTCTCTAGAATATTCATTTAATTTGTTGGAAAATGATTGGAAGGATCTTGAATCAAAACCCTCAAATCAATCCACAGTTCCTGCATCTCCTAACTCCTGGATGAAGTTTTCCCCTATACATTGAAAACTACCCTCCATAATTGATCATTTTGAACCATCTCCATCGATTTCTGGAGGGATGGATGCTTCCTCATCTCTTGCCTTGGGTGAAATCCCAATCCAATTCCATCTCAGGTCTAGGGAGATTCCAAACCTTTCTGTGCTCCCTCTAGACAATCTAGGGTTAGGGAAAATCCCTACAACAACTAAAAGAATAAAATGGAGAGGAAGACCTTCATATCTAGCATTGATGCAAGAACATGCCTGCAAAGAACAGGCTGATGGAAAACAACAATCCATTGATGGGGTTCTTAGAGAAGTGAAATCCCCGAAGGGGGTTCCCCCATGAAAATTCTTTCTTCCAATTTTGGTGGATTGGAAAGTCCCTCTAAAAAATGTTCCCTTAAGAGGTTGGTTATCTCACATCAACCTGAGCTCCTCCTTTTTCAAGAAATGATAGGTAATGGTGAGATGGATTCAAAAGTTTTGGGAAACATTTTTAAGTTGGGATTTCATTGCACAAGATGCAAGAGGCCTGTTTGGTGGTATAGCCATTGGGTGGAACACACAATGTATCATAGCCCAAAGTTCATGGGGGTTTATTTTTAGTTTAGGGATGGAAGTGTTTTCAGTTGAATTGGGATCCTCTTTCTCTATTCTAAATATCTATGGGCCCTATGATGAGAGGGTCACTTTCTAGGAATTTGTCTTTAGGAAATCACTTGTAAAAGCTGAAAATGTGATTATGGGAGGTGATCTCAATTTTACCCTAGGCGTGCAAGAAATATGGGGGACTAGGGTAAGGGTTAATCCCCTAACCGACTATTTTTCCCCAAAAATACGTGAAAGCATCCTACTGGATATTGAGCCTGTCAAAATGAAGCCTTCTTGGAGCAACAAAAGAGTGGGTGAAAATAGAATAGAGAAAAGAAAGGATTGATTTTTTATTGCTGAAAATCTTGTCGATCAGATATTTTTGTTCAGGCAATGGATAGGCTCATGAGGAGAGTTGTATTGCCTTCCTATTTTCTTGGAAATCCAAGGTGGTTCAAAAAATCCTGTAAGCCCTTTTAAATTATGTGCAGCCTGACTGAAGGATGAATATTTTGTGAATCTAATTAAAAATTCATGGATACCCTATAATCCGGATGAAGGGGTCCCTACCGGGCTACATTTTACACAAAATTTGCAGAGGATTAAGAAGGAAGTCCAAAATTGGGCACACACAAAAAGAAGCAATTATGAATGGGAACTAAGGTAGATTGACTTAGACCTACAATCCATTTATGATTCATATGGAGGGGGTTTTGACTCACAAGATTCAAAAGAGTTGCTAAGTGGGATGGAGGTTAGCAGGAGAAAACTTTTAGCAGAACAAGAGGAAATAGGGAGGCCAAAAGGAAGAGCTGTCTAGACAGAGTGTGGTGATGAAAACACATAGTTTTTTCAGGCATTTGTGAAAGGGTAAAAAATGAAGAGTACTATTTGGGGACTTAAAGACCATAATAATGAGATGGTCTCTTCCTTTGAAGGTATGGATAGTTTGGGAAAATCACACTTCTATAACTTCTTCAAATCCAAGGAGCGACTATCAATTGCATAAGTGGTTCTGATGGACCAATTTTTCCCAGATTTTGTGTCCCCATGGGATAATAGGGAACTAATGGAAGAAATCATAGAAGATGAACTAAAAGAGGTACTGCATAGTTTTCAGAAGGACAAGAATCCTATCCCATACGACTGGATGATTGAGTTTTTCCTTTCCCTTTATGATAACATTGGTCAGGATCTCCTCAGGCTTGCTGAAGAATCCTAATCCAGGGGATTTATGCATGCTCCTCTGAACACAACCTTCATATATCTTATCCCCAAAATAGATAACCTTAAAGGCTTGGAATATTTTAGGGCAATATCACTTTGTAATATCACATATAAAGTGGTTACAAAAATAATTGCTAGAAGACTAAAGAAGGTCCTAGCAAAAACTATCTCATGTGAACAATTTGGATTCTTGGAAGGAAGTAAAATTCATGAGGTAATTGGTGTGGATCAGGAAGGATTGTACAACCTAAAAACAAATAAAATGAAAGGGGAAGTTCTAAATATTGATCTCTCTAAAGCATATGACCATGTTAGTTGGCTATACATTTGATTTCTTCTAACTCATTTAGGATTTGAATATCCATGTACCAAGTGGATCATGAGTTGTATAACCATGGTCTCTTTTGTGATGCTCATAAATGGCTCAGCCTCTTTCTTTTTTCATTCTGAAATAGGTATTCGCCAAGTATTCCTTTATCTCCACTTATTTTCCTATTCGTAGCAGAAGGTCTCAACAGGGATTTGTGTGAGGCTAAACGGATGGGCTCTTTCTCTGAAATTTCTATATAAACCACTCTTCGAATAATGCGTCTATTGTTCGTGGATGATATTCTAATATTTTGCAATGGAACACTCAAAGATGTAGAGAAAATTTTGGAGATTGTATATTTATTTGGGATAGCTACAGGGATGCAAATAAATGTTAGTAGAAAGTATTCTATGTCCATCACAAATATGAGTGAAGATGAAATCCAGAGGTATAGCCATATTTTCCCTTGTGAATTAAATTTTTTTGATGAAGGCATAAATTACTTGGAGTTTGTTAAATTTTCAGAATTTACTTCAATCTGATCTAGGATCTTAACTGAGAGAACAACATGTACAACAAATCTACGACATATCAATCATGGACACAATAATGAAAGCACACAAAAGACATAGAGTTTACTTGGGGAAAACCATAAAGGTGAAAACCCCAATAACTTCCTCAGAGATAGATAGAGAAATGATACAACCAGAATACAAGAGATAGTCTTCTCCTAGTAGTAGAGCCTCCTCCTCCACAAGTGCGCCACTCTCCAAAGTGTGAGTGAGAGAATAGAATGTGTAAAATGAGAGAGACACAGTCTCTATTTATACACTAACTTGACTTGACCTTTACTCAACTAGGTCGACCTCAACTTAACCACTTAACATAATGCTGACTAGGCCGACCCCCACTAGGGTGGTCTAATAACCCTTTGACCCACATGGCCGACCCCCAATAGGGTGGTCTAATAACCCTTTGACCCACATGACTTATACAGGGCCGACCCCAACAAGGTGGTCTAATAACCCATCAAGTATAAGTTACGACACTTACAATATAAATGATGACACTTCCGTATAGAGGAATAATAACATCTCTATAGGAATACAATATACATATATGTGAAATACATTCCGAAGTTACATATACATCAACACTCCCTCTTAACTAGGAAGGTATTTCTTGACACAGGTCTTCTAGCACAAGTCATCTTCTCTGGATCATCGTCACTGCTGCTGCTATCTCAATCAATCTCTGAATCTACTCGTCATAGGAAGTTCTACAGAGCCAGTCCTTTTTCATACTGGATGTAGGCCCACCACCTGCAGGTCTTTGTCATCACTGGCCATACTGTGGAAATCTCAGGGCTTATTATGTGCGTCATAAAACCTTAAAAGAGTCTCTTGACTAGAAAGAACCCTAAAGAGCATCTGAGGCATTTTTCATCCTGTCCAGATCTCCAGGACTTATTACATGTGACCCCACCACAAAACCTCGAAAGATAATCCCAAGACTGATTACGAGCACAAGGCACAACCTATTGGATCTCCCAGGGCACAAATTACATGTGGTCACCACAAAACCTCGAAAGAGCATCCCATTACTGATTACGAGCACAAGGCTCAACCTATCGGATCTCCCAGGGCACAAATTACATGCCATAGGACAAAACCTCGAAAGAGCATCTGCCAGATATCCCAAGGCACAAATTACATGCCATAGGAAAAACCTCGAAAGACTATCTGCAGATCTCCTAGGGCACAAATTATATGTCCTCCCAAGCAAAACCTTGAAAGAGCATTTGCCAGATATCCTAGGGTACAAATTACATGCCATAGGCAAAACCTCGAAAGACTATCTACAAATCTCCCAGGGCACAAATTACATGCTTATCTACACAACCTGTTCCACGGCCATGGAGTATCAACTTGATACTCACCATACATCATCCTGATGTACACATGATCATCCTGATCATCATCACTGCAACATCCTGCTGCATGTCATCTGGAACAACATCCTGAAGTTCGTCATCCATGATCATCCTGATCATACAATGCATCTACCTGATGCATACCAAGTATCTACCTGATACATATCATCATACATGATCCACCTGATCATACAGTGTATCCACCTGATACAAATACAAATACATGATACATATCACCATACATGATCCACCTGATCATACAATGCATCTACTTGATGCATACCAAGTATCTACCTGATACATATCATCATACATGATCCACCTCATCATACAGTGTATCCACCTGATACAAATACAAATACATGATACATATCACGATACATGATCCACCTGATCATACAATGTATCCACCTGATACATATACAGATACATGGTCCAAGCATCCAACATGATGCATATACAAAATACATACAAATGATCCAACCGATCATATCCAGCATCCAACATGATGCGTACATACATATACATATAAATGATCCAACTGATCATATCCAACATTCAACATGATGCATACATATATAAATGATCCAACTGATCATATCCAGCATCCAACATGATGCATATACAGAGTAGTAACTGGAGCATCGTCCTGATGCTCATCATCCAACGCTCACATCCACATCCATGTGAAGGATCCTCCTTCCAACATGCTTGGAATGGCTTCTGCAAATGTGTCCATCACTTCTTCCTCGAAGTGTCATCAATCTTAAGAACACCAAGCCTCTCCCTGAAGTACTCGAACTTCACCCTGGCTAGTGGCTTCGTCAGCACATCTGCAATCTGCTCGTTCGTCGCAATGTACAGGAGCTTCACAACTCCTCTCTGCACCATATCCCTGATATAGTGATATTTGATCTCTATGTGTTTCGACCTGTCATGAAACACTGGGTTCTCGGACAGCTTCACACAACTCTAGTTATCACAAAAGATACCTGTAGCATCCAACGAGAGATTAAATAACTCAGACAGTAGCTTCCGTAGCCATACTACCTCACAACTAGCTGAATAGGCTGCAACATACTCTGCCTCAGCTGTACTCAATGCTACGTAGGACTTCTTCCTACTGAACCAAGAGATCACACCTGATCCCATACTGAAGCAACACCCAGATGTGCTCTTCCTATCTGCAGCACTGCCTGCCCAATCTGAATCAACATAACCCTGCAGGTTAAACTTTTGATTCGCTTCATACTTGAGCCCATAATCCACTATACCTTTTAGGTACCTCAGAATATGCTTTACAGCAACCAGGTGAACACTCCTCGGATCTGTCAAGAACTGGATCAATGTGTTCACCGCAAAGCAAATATTTGGTCTCATGTTCGTCAGGTACATCAAGGACCCAGTCATCTGATGATACATAGTGACATCAACTGGTTCAGATGAAGCATCACACAGAAGCTTCAGGTTTGATGCCATAGCCTTGCAGTCCATCATCCCGAACCTCTTCAGGATCTCTACTGCATACTTCCCTTGTCCAAGGAATATTCCATTTGCACTCTGCCACACCTCCATACCTAGAAAGTGGTGCATCATACCCAAGTTCTACACATATATGACTCCCTATCATATGTCTCATAACCAAGTGGTTGCTCCACATACACTTCTTCTTCAACTACACCATTCAAGAAAGTTGTCTTGAAATCCATCTGGTGTATCTTATATTTCATCACTTTTATATTTCTCTATGCTGCCATGTGCAGCATGCTTGATCTTGATAGATCCATATGGAATTCATAACAAACTTCCCTTCAGGTCTTGGGACTACATCCCAAACATCATTCTTCATGATCGATGGATCATGGCATTCTTCCCATATCTTGGGAACTTCAATATCTTCAATAGATAATTTTGTTGCTGAACAAATGTTGTAGTTCTTCTTTTGTAGGTGATGGCATACGATCTTTCTTACACAACAAGTTAAATTGCATGATTAGAAAACATCTCATAGTTTTCAGAACAAATTCTTACACATAAAGAAATATGTCATACAGTCATGTAATTATCTTAGCCAATGCTTCAATACAACATTTATCCATATCCCGTAACTTTCTAGATGCCTTCCAATCTCTACCAGAACATTGTTAAGAGTGTGCAAGACTCCCAACATGTCAGCAAAGAGGTTTCATTCTAGATAAGTAGCAATGGAATGTTGTACAGTGCCATAGGCCACTTACCCATCCATATTAGTAGTATACTGTTCATCAATGCAACTATTCTAATATGCACAACCTAATTCTAGGAACATCAGTATATACATTATTGAATAGTATTATTTAAACAATAAAATATGCAAGTAATGACAATTCAAATACTTATCTTTGTTTGTTTGTTGGGTTGACTCCCTCTCAGTCTTTGCTTCTTTTCTGCAACTCCATTCTTATGTGGATTGTGAGAAGTGGTCAACTCCCTATGAATATCTGCATCCTTGCAGAAACTACTGAAGTGTGCTCCTTTGCTTTCTTGCAGGAACAACTGGAGTGTGCTCCCTCTTGATCTTTGCTTCCTGGATTACCTATCCTTGAACTTACATCCATCCTTAATCACTATGCATGCTTATTAGTATCATCATTGCGTTATCCTGGAGGTCTCATACATAATCACACATTTATTAGTATAATCTTAATACTATCAAAACACAATAATCTTAAACATGTATATTCATGATCATTCACAGATAATAAGCATTAGTATTCAAGGTTTCAGGGAAGTCTTCTTTTACTCATACACATTCTTATTTGATCATAGGACTCTTCTGGTTAGTTGAATCATCAATTATGGTAAGAAACATAATATGCATACAACCATGATTATTCAAACCTATGACTTCATGAATAATCATTATCAACAACACAACAGTATAAGATCCTAACACAAGGTAGGATTCTAGCTTGATATAGGAAAGACATACCTGGATTAGCATGCTAGCTAGTTATGTCTAACATACTTGCATAATGTCTTCTGGTTCTCTTCAGTGACTTGTGCTAGTAACCTGCATGTCTCATAAGTTAACCATTGTAGAACCAAGTTATACATACCTCGAAAGTAGATCTTCTATGTGATCCATGACAATGGATGAATCTTTGTCTTCATGTCACCATGAGCATATGTTCTTGAAGTAGAACATGATTTGACTCTCTTGGTGTACCTTTTGTGTTAGCAAACAACATAAACCTC
Source organism: Larix kaempferi (assembly GCA_027924585.1). Classification (NCBI taxonomy): domain Eukaryota; kingdom Viridiplantae; phylum Streptophyta; class Pinopsida; order Pinales; family Pinaceae; genus Larix; species Larix kaempferi. Next base: position 17,980,717 of record BSBM01000994.1, on the reverse strand, counting down.
ATACAACATCACAATGCATTAGTACAATCATAAGTGTCAAAACCTTAATCAATGAATATCTTCTATTAAGGTGATACGACAAGTCCAGTAATTAATCAAGATTGTACTATAATGATACGAAGACAAACATATGATAAACTTAACTATGAAACATACCTGTAAGCCATACCTGTCAAGATTGCTTGTAATCTTCTTATGGAAGGCCTTAGCCTCATCTCCCTCTGAGACAGGAACTTCTTCACTTATGCAGGTGACCAATCCATCTTCTTCTAGGATCAACCCAATCCACCTGATTTGCAAGAACTGCACCTAGAGCTGGATTAGGGTTTGTCAAAGAAACCCCAAACATTCAAACTTTGAATTTCAAACTTCTGAAAGGATAGAAATATGCGCCTTGATGAGCTGATCAAGTTGGTATATTCAGAATTTGAAAACTGCAAAGTTTCACCCCTCAAAATTGCCTTTTAGATTTCTGGATTCACTACGGAGGACCCTGAATTAGGGTTTGAGTTTCCTGGAGCTTCACCCAACCAAAATATTTGATTCAAAACTCTAAGCTTTGATTTTTCTGAGGAGCTTCCAGCTGTGGTCACAGATTTCCAAAATTCCAATTTTTGCAGAAGCCCTAATTTTCCATCTTTCCGATCAAAGTCTCGAACTGGGGTTTGATCAAGCTCGGCCTTCTGCCCAACCAAAAAATCTGATCTTGGTCTCTAAATTTTTATTTTGATGAGTAGCATCCAGCCATGGTCTCCGATTACAAAAATTCCAACTTTCTTCGAAGCCCTAAATTCCGGAAGCCATGAATGAAGGTACTCAAAAATAATTTTGTTTTGACAGAAATATGTACCTGATTGTTTCTGGTGTAAATCCGAACTTTTTGATCCACAGGGTCTGAAATTTTTTTCTGAGATAACCCGACCTGTTATCTTTCCATCCCAATAGGTCTGACCTCAATTGGATTCTCTGGGAGAGATTTATGCCAAGTGTCATAACGTGACCTGTTTATGGGATAATACAGGAGAGCGAACTTGTACGGAGTGCCACGTGTCACTGTTTCAACTTCGGCCTCTGAAAATTTTTCTTGAGATAGCCCGACCTATTATCTTTCCATCCTGATAGGTCTGACCTCAATTGGATTCTCTGAGAGTGAGTTATTCCAAGTATCGTAATGTGACATGTTTATGGGATAATACAGGAGAGCGAACTTGTACGGCGTGCCACGTGTCACTGGTTCAACTTCGGTCGTTGAAAAACGTTTCTGAGATAGTACAGTCTATGTACTACCTGTCACTTTTTACGAAATTTCATTTGGATCTTCCTAGCCCAAGTTATGACCTTTTTCCCAAGGTCACCTAATTTTGACTCAGATCTTGAAGAGGCAGAAACCCTATATTGTACAGATCATAAATCACAAAGTACAACGAATTAGAGGTTTTCCTTTGGACACAAGGTACATGGGGATATGATCTTCAACTTGTAAAGTTTCAGATCCGAAAACTTTGCCAAAACGAATTTATAGCGAAAATGCTACGATGATTGGTTTTTGCTATATCAAGCCCTAACATCGTAAGTGCAACAAGTGTCATACATGCCATATCATGCCTTCTTTCAGGATAGCTCTGATACCATGTTAAATTTTCAGAATTTACTTCAATCTGATCTAGGATCTTAACTGAGAGAACATGTACAGCAAATATACAGCATATCAATCATGGACACAATAATGCAAGCACACAAGAGACACAGAGTTTACTTGGGGAAAACCATAAAGGTGAAAAACCCCAATAACTTCCTCAGAGATAGATAGAGCAATGATACAACCAGAATACAAGAGATATTCTTCTCCTAGCAGCAGAGCCTCCTCCTCCACAAGTGTGCCACTCTCCAAAGTGTGAGTGAGAGAATAGAATGTGTAAAATGAGAGAGACACACTCTCTATTTATACACTAACTTGACTTGACCTTTACTCAACTAGGTTGGCCTCAACTTAACCACTTAACATAATGCTGACTGGGCCAACCCCCACTAGGGTGGTCTAATAACCCTTTGACTCACATGACTTATATAGGGCCAACCCCAACAAGGTGGTCTAATAACCCATCAAGTATAAGTTACGACACTTACAATATAAATGACGACACTTCCGTATAAAGGAATAATAACATCTCTATAGGAATACAATATACATATATGTGAAATACATTCCGAAGTTACATATACATCAACAGAGTTCACGCTAAAACCAAACAGTTACAAAAAAGAAAACTGGGCTTGGTTGTTAGCAAAATTGGAGAAAAGGTTAAAGTGTTGGAGCCATAGGTGGCTTTCTAGAGCAGGAAGACTTGTCCTAGTCAAAACTATTCTAGAAGTTATTCTAGTATACTGGATGTCTTTGGCCTAGATACCAGAAGGGGTCCTAGAATAAGCTAGAAAGATCTGCTTCAAATTCCCGTGGGATATAAATAAAGAATCTTATGTTCTACCCTGGGTTAGATGGAAAAACCTTGCACGACCTAAGCTAATGGGTGGCTGGGGACTGAAAATATCTTACTATTCTCAAAATATTTATCAACAAAGGTTGGATGTAGAATCATCTCTACTCAAAGTATTTGGACACAGGTAGTTTCTCATAAGTACATTGCTCCTGAATCCATAGAAGACTGGATTAGAAACCCAAATAAGAGAAATAAAATGACGTCCATTATCTGGAAGGCCATAAAAAAATCGTTTCATCTTATTGAAGATAATATTGCTCGGAGAATATGAAGAGGTTCAAAAGTCTAAATTGGGGTAGACCCTGTTTGGGCTGTCAAAACAACCAAATACTACCACAACCTGTGATCCAACAGATCCAACATCAGAATTTTTATCATCTGGGACAAATTGATGACCTAGTGTCTTAAAAAATATGGAATCAAGGTGTTAGCACTCAGAATTTACCCTTAGGTTGCGGAAGGATAGTTCTAAGGTAACTATTTCAAACCAGTCTTTAGGAGGAAAACTAGCCTTTTTCCTACCAGAGAGGGCTCTCTCAAAATTAGATACAATGGATAGAGATAATTTAAAAAAGTTCATATTTTTAAAATTGTAAGAGGCTGAAACATACATATACCATTGGGCACAGAGTCAGAAAATATAACATTTAAAATCAACATAGTTTTAACAATGATTTTTTTAATAAAGGCAGGGCAGTTATCTTTTCACTATCAAGTTCTTGTTTGGAAGGTGCTATTTGAAGAAATAATAACAGTCCATCAACATCAGGCATCAATCAGGGATGAATCTAACATTGAATTTAGAGGAAAAATGTGAATACTTTGATCCGATTAAACCCGAGCATTGTTACATGAATTTTGATTTAAACAAAACTCTCATCAAAGCATGAAAGGGAAAAACATAATGGAAATAGATTCACTAGAAAAAAAAATCACATGAGGAGAGGGAAAATACAGACTGTACATCAACAACACATGAATCTTTACTCATGAAAATGTGTTTCAACTCTACTTGGATATCTTTATTCAAAAACTGTAAGAGCTCAATACAAAATGTGTATCTCTTTTCGGTTTCCAACCCTTGTCACATTGTCAAACTTTCTTTTATACATTGAAAAAGCATCTCGAGGAAAAACCTAACTATTTCATTACTAAAAGTAGTAAAACTTAAGCGAACTATTACATTCTATTTTAGTCAAAATTTGTACAATGTCCAAAATTTCTCAAAATATGATATTTGATATCTTTCTATTTGGATGTAGTTTCTGACAAGGATTTTCTCCAACATGAATCTTCAAGTGTGCAGGCTGTACTTCATTTTCCCATACTTTTCTACCATCTTCCACTGTTCTGTAGAAGGTATCTCATGACTAGTCATCTCCCTGAAAAAAACTTTCATCTCTATATGCTCTGCAATGGAAATTGGAGGTATTTTATCACCTATCATGGCCAACTGGTACAGAATATCAAAATCGTCTGAAAGTTTCTCCAGTACAATTTTCCTTATTAGAACATGAGTCAAATCTTCGAATTTCTCATGGTTTATCCCGATGTTAAATAATAAATCCTTGTAATCATTCTGGGAAATTAACTTATCATTTTCATCCCAAAAAGAAGGTAATCCTTTCTGAACCATCTTTTCAAATGCTCTTTTGAAAGCTGCTACCTGTTGTTTCATTTACTCTACTTTAGCCTGAACGTTCTCAATGTGAGAATTTTTTCCAAGGACTCTCCTAGCCCAAGTTATGACTGTTAATCTGTTTTTAATGGCCATTGCTTTTAGATCATCTTCTATCAGAGTATTTAAAAAATTTATGGTATTTTGGGATGTATCTTTTGGTTTCTTATCTAAAACTTCTCTCGTCATACAAATTTGTATGCTATCATCTGTTATTGCTTCCTTTGTCTTCATAAAATTTAAATAAGGGCTGAACTTTGCAGCTTCATTAATGATTGAATCCCAAATTAAGTGTTTTTCACCTTGTAATGGAAGCTGCCCTGTCACTTGACTTATAAATCTCGGATTTCTGTCTGCCAATTCTTTGTTCTTATTTTCCAACTCTTTTATTTCATTTTCTTTTTTCTGATTTTCCTCTTCTAATCTTTGTTTTTCTTCTTTTAGCTCTTTGATTTCCACCTCTTTCAAGCTAACTTCAGACATAGCTTGAATTATATCCTATGTGCTTGCTTCTTTGTGTTCGAATATTCTCACCATCATTTTTGTATTTTGCATGCATGCATGCATCCAGTCATTAGTATGGTAGTCTCCCAGCACCTAGTCCTTATTTTGCAGGCCCCAGGAGCTTGTTTTTGCTTAGTTCTAGCCCTCCTAACCATTGATGCGCCCTTTTTTTCATCACTGGAGTACAAGTGCACCTTCTTTCACCTATTTAGGCTTTACTTCAATTAGTTAGTTGGTTGATGACTCAGTTCCTTGATTCAGGGGATGATTGATCAGTTAACTGACTGAAACACTTAGATAGGCACCTACTGAGACTAGTTTGAGCTCCACTAACTACTGACAGCTCCTCATGCGCCCACATTGGAGTCTCCTTCCCTACATCAGTTCCCATGCAGTCAATTAGACTCAGTTAGACTCATTTGACTGAAAGTTGACCTTTATGACCACTGCCACTGGTTTGGATGATGTCTCCAATGCTATCCAAGCCACACTTTGAAGAGAATTCAAATGACCTTAGTGGCATTTGAATCTCATTGATTGTATTCATTTATTATTCACATTATAAAGTGCTAGCTTACAGCTCATGAATGATACAACAACTTTTCTCCATTTTCTGTGTAATGAGTGTTAATTTATTCAGTGTTTCTTCTTCTTCTTTCTGCACTACATGAGTAAATTCTAGTGAGGTATGCTACTGTTGAGTGATCCTACTTCTGAAATATCACACTTTGCTACCTTGATCTATTCCTTGCTTCTCTTATATTACATTTTCAAATTTTGTCTTCATATCTTCAATTTGAGTCTTGAGACTCAACCTGTCTTTCTCCCAACTCACCTCCTTTTCTATAAACTTAAGTAATTTAGCTTTGTTGTCATCCAATTCCTGTGACAAATTTTCCTTTTCTTGTTCCAACACAGTCAATTTAGAATCTTGAATTAACTGAGTTGCTGGTATTTTGAGTTTTTTATTGAGTAATTGAATGGTGTTTTCTCTTTCAATTAAAATATTTTTGCTTGCCTCTCCTTTGTTAGGCTCATCATTACTCTCCACTAAGTCTATCTGCAACCTTTTAATTCATTGCCGATGAGCTTTGTTTTCATTTTTTTCTTGTCTCAATTGAATCTCTAGCCTGTTTGCTGTGTTCTGTAGCTTTGAAACCTTCAGGGTGGCCTTCATTAACTCTATGTAAATGACATCCCCAGTCTTCTTGTGAAAATGAATTTTATCCGGGACTGCTATTTTTTGCAATTTCAGTTTCATCTCTGTGACTTTATCATCGGATGATATAGCCAGATTCAAAGTATTTTTTGCAGGATCTTTGTTGGTCATCAAAGTAACCTATGAGTCAATTACACTCCTAACTTTTGGAAATAATTTTTAGATTTTTTCTGAGGCTGCTTGCTTGTCTTGTCCATACTTAACATATAGCCTGGCTCTTCACTAAAATTTATTAGTGTCACCTGCAGCCTTTGCTTCATCAAATTTGTATTCATGTATTTGAACTTCTGGAGATTGATACTTTTCTTTATTTTTCTCTTTCCCACTTACAAACATAACCAAATCACTTTGAGAATCTGCCTTGAAATTCTTTTCCCTTTCTTGCTCTTCAACTTTTGTATCAGTGATCTCTTGAAAACTCCTTTTGCTAACAATTTCCACCTTACCTGGGCTAGATATTACTTCAGTTGAATATTTTGCTGGGGCAGAAGGATCTGACTGCGAACATGCTGAAACTTCTTTGTCAGATTCATATTGTAAAAGATTGGCAATTTTAATCTCTAACCCTTCAACCTCCTGATGGTCAAATGCTTTGCTCTTATTTTGTTTTCTTCTTTGAGAAATGACATGACAGGGATCATAGTTGACAACAATTTCCTTTTTTAAAATTCAACTCTTCTAACTTTTTTTCTATAAAATAAAGGGCATTCTTATTTTTGATAATGAAAGGTCCATCTTTCAAAGGAAATTTTATATCATAAACCTTTTTGAAAGATATAAAGTGGTCATTTTCAAGAATTAGTTTATGACTGATAAAATCCAAAGAAAATATTATTCTTAAAGTTAAAAATGCTGGCAGAATATAAGGCTCCTTTACAAACCCATAAAGTATGATAACTATATGCTGCTTCAACAAAAAACAAATCCCCTATTGCCTTGTCTGGTTTCAACTGCATCAATGTATTCATTTCTAGAAGTACCCTTGGTAAATATTCTCCAAAAATCAATTTGTACACTTCTGATAGGATAAGGTTCATAAAATTAAATATGTTGTTTTCCAATGTACTTGAAAACACTGCTTCTGAAAACTTCAAATCCTTCTGGCTTGAAAATAGAAGCATTTTCATTGAGTAAGTTTGGAATCTGAAGTGCCGGATGCTGTGGAAATTCACTAGCTGAAAGTGAATACTTTTAGCTAGGAATTCATCAAATTTAAGACATGGTATTTGGATGTACTCTTTCCCTGGTACGCCAAAACTTAACCTAAAGAGTAGACTTAATTGAACCTCTGTAACCACTGTATCATTATCTAACCCTAGAAACTGGGATATTAGTGATAAAACCAACTATGCATTCTCATCAAATAAATTTATATCTAATGGGTAGGGGGTATCATCAATTGTGAGGTATGGCTTGAGGAAGATGGTTAGGAAGGTCTGCTTAATTTCAGGGGACAACTATCGGTACTGGCTGACTATGGCTTCTTCGGCAAAATTTTCCTTCTCACCAGGCTAAGATAGAGGTACTTCTATGGACTTTCTAATAGTGGAAGACTTAATGGGGAAAATGATTTTGGTTTCATAATTACTTTTTCACTCTGTGAATAATTCACTGCACACCATGAAATGAAATCTAGGAACCCTAATGTCTGGTCTAGACAAAAGTAAATGAAAGTGGACTCAAAAACTCGGTGCACATCTGAATTCTCCTTGTATAATCTATCCAACCTGGCTTTAATCTCTGTAACTGATAATTTAATCATGGGATCATAAATGTCTCTATCTCTTTCCTCTAGGGTTTCCTCTATTCTTGTACTTTCAATATTCTGAGGAACTGTCTCACTAGATTCTTACACTATGCAAAACATTTCTAGTTACTTTCACAAGTTTCAGAGGGCCTACCTGGCACTGACAAGCTGAAAACTATGTTTTGTCGCTTTCCTGCTACATGGACATGTTCCAATCATCCTCCGTTGAAAGACAAATGTCAACTTTTCACGTGTCTTTGTCTTTTATACACCCTCAAAGATGGTTTCGCAACATGCAAGGGTGGTTTTCGTTACCACTTTTTGCGATTGCGAAATGATGTGAGGTTGACACATGTACCGCGGTATGGTATTTCACAACCACCCTGAACTTCATTTCATCGCGCAAGTTGATGGTGCGAAAATATTATGGGCCGTTGATCTATGCGCCCCTTTATCGAACAACTTTTGATCTTGGCTTTCCTTTAACACCACCTGACTTGACATTTCAACGCACTTTAATTTCGTTATCGTCCTTGCTTCTTCTCCCATGAAACCTTTCCCCCGTCGGTTATCTACCTATTTCCCCATCAAAAACTGTTGATCGGGTCCTTCTTTTAAGATCACCCTTTAATTTTTTGGGGGTTTTTCTTTTATCATGTGAAGTAGGGCATAGTATTATTCCTTGAATTTTTTTTCCTTTATGAATTTATCATTCCATGATTTCCTCTGTCGCTGGATTCTTTCTGTATGGTGTAAAGATTGTTGTCTTATTTCATCTAACTGATTAAGTTGAAGTGGATGTTACACCAAAATATCGTCATCATAAGTTATGTGTCCTCTATATGACCTGATCCCTAAAGTACCTGGGCTAAACACCAAAAGATAAGTTGATGTTCATCCCTTTAACATTATGTTGTCACCCTGATGCGCCCTGATCTCTGAAAAGGTCTATCAAATTCAAGGTGATGCGCTCTAAACCTTAGCAGAGTGCATCAGTGGCACATGATGCCCTTGCACAAGATGCATCAACCTCCCATTGGCGCAAGTTGCTCTTGTGCAAGGTGCGTCGTTGTTGGTTAAAATGGATAAAGATTAGTTTTGAGTGACTTCTCGAAGCTTGGATGGCGTGGATACTTATCCCTACATAGTTGGAAAGGTGGAATTTGATCCCCTTGTCTAGTGGGATGATCCCTTAAGCCTCTCCCCTAAATCCTCAACCTCTCCTGTCCCTTTATCCCTATATATATGAACCCCCTCTCCATTGTTAAGGGAGGAAGGATAGTGTACCTACATGCTGGTGGAATTTTGCTAGGAGATCCTCTTTATCTATTAGGAGGATAAGAATTTGATCTTGGAGGCTAGGATTGTTGGAAGGAGGTTATGACGTCAAAGCACAGGTTGTAACACCTCTCTCTTTGTACTTCTTATTATTACATCTAATACAAATTCTTTCCATAAAATTTTTGTATTGATAACGTTTAGGATTAACCTCTTTGACTGTTGATCTAGATTGATTCACAATCATGTGCTTTTATTAATTGTCTATTTCCACATGTTTTGTCTGGTTTTGTAGCTAAATATATGAAGATTGGGACCTGGATCAGCAAGGAGAAAGGAACTGCACCTATAAGGTAAGCCATCTCTTTCACTTATCTTGTATTTCAATCAATCTAGGAAAGGTATTTGTGTTATGTACTTGTTTTTTTCTAGATATGAACCATTCAGACTAGGGAGATCCATTTGAGTCTGCCCTTACAGATTGTCCGTAAACAGTATTCTTTCACTCTATGTTGTAGATAGGTCCATGTCTAGTTCTAATTCCATCATTAATGTATCAAGCTCGAATTCTACTGGAAGCATTATTGTTTTTCATAAACTAGTTCATATGGTGTGAATCATGTAGTGGTCTTCCAGGTGGTGTTGTAGGCCTAGACTGCTTCATGGATTCTATCTTCCCAATCCCTTCGATGAGTTTGTATTTTTTTAGTCAGAATATTTTCAATTTCTTTGTTGGTAACTTTTTCTTGGCCATTAACCTGAGGATGGTATGATGTTGACTGTTTGTGTTTGACTTTGTTGATTTTCAAGATCTTTTCTATCAAATTTGATGTAAATTGTGTTCCTCTTTCCGTGACAAGCTCCCTTCGTGTTCTGAATCTGGTGAAAATTTCTTCAGTTAAGAACTTTTATACTGAGACTTCACTGGATAGCCTTAATGATTTCACTTCTACCCATTTTGTAAGGTAGTCAGTGCAGACCAGAATGTGGTGTTTCATGTTTGATGGTGGATCAATGGGTCCAACAAAGTCCATTTCCCATTTTTCAAAAGGTTCCATTGTTATCTATGGATGGAGTAACATCTCATTCCTTTGAGTTAGTTTTCCCATCCTCTGACATTCATCACATCTGGAAACGTAAGTGGTTGCATCCTTGTGCAAGTTTGGCTAATAGTACCATGTTTTCAAAATTTTGTATGCTATCCTTTTAGTTGCATAATGGCCACCACATGGTTCATCATGACATGCATGAATAATGTCATGAACCTTGTCCTCTCTAATGCATCTTCTTATGATGTGATCTCGTACCCTTCTAAACAGATATCCTTGGATACATGAGAATGGAACACTCTTCCTGATTATATTGGACCGTTGCTTGTACCTAAAATGTTTAGGAAACTTCCCAGTGGCTAAATAATTTGCAATGTCATCAAACCATGGGTTGTGTGCAGAAATGACAAATAGATGTTCACCTGGAAATGTGTCATCTACTATCTCCTTATCTGTAAGACGTGTTAGTCTAGATAAGAAATCTGCTAAAATGTTATGTTTATGTGGTTTATGTACAATGGTTATATCAAATTATTGTAATAATAAAATCCATCTAATCACTCTACAACTAACATCTGATTTATTCACTAAATATTTGATTGTTGAGTGATCAATATGGATGAATACCCAATATCCAATGATGCAGTGCCTGAACTTATTGATGGAATAAATGATAGCAAGGAATTCTTTCCCTGTGATAGTGTAGTTGATCTTTAGTGCTGGTTCTTACTGATGTAGTAAATTGCATATGGAACTTTATTATCTTCTTGACCGAGGAATGCACCTATTTCTTTGTCTGAAGCATTAGAATGTATGTGGAAAGGAAGCTTCCAATTTGGTCCTTGTAAGATAGGTGCCTCCATGGTTTTCTGCTTGATATGTTCAAATGCTTGTTTGCAACTATCACTCCACTTGAATTCTGTAGCTTTAGTCAATACATAAAACGTTGGTTCGACTATTTTACTATAATTATGTATGAATCTCTTGTAATATCCTAATTTTCCTATGAAGCTTCTAACATCTCTTACTTTTTGTGGAGGAGGTAGGTTGACTATTACTTGAATTTTTGCAGGTTCTAATGTTATTCCTCTTTCAGAGACACAGTGGACCTAACACTACCCCTTCGTCCATCATTAACCAAATTTTGTCATTGCTAAAACAACGGTTTGTTTCAATACAATCTTTGAAGAACATTCTCTAGTTTGGTGGGATCCTCTTTAAATTCCTCTCCATAAGGATTAAAATCATCCATATATATTTCCATCTGGTCATGGATAGAATCATAAAAAATACTCAAGACTTCTCTTTGGAAGGTAGCAAGAGCATTGCAAAGTCCAAAAGGAAAGACTATGTAGGAAAAATTTCTCCATGGAAAGGTAAAGGTGGTTTTGTTCTGGTCTGCTGGATGAATTTGGATTTGGTTACATCCATTGAACTCATCTAAGAAGGAAAATAATTTCTTTCTAGCTAGGGTATCTAGAACTTGGTCAATAAATGGTAAGGGAAAGTGATCCTTCTTCGTAGCCTTATTCAATTCTCTGTAATCTATCCAGACTCTCCATTTTCCTCCATTCTTTGGAACAATTACTAATGGTGATACCCATTCACTATCTGAAATTGGGTATATGAATCCAGCATGAAGGAGTTTTTGCAATTCTATTTTAACAATGTCTCTCAAGGCTGGGTTCATTCTGCTTTGTGGCTTCCTAACATTAGTTTCTCCTTCTTTGATATATATTTGATTTTGGAAAATACCTGGAATTATTCCGTTCATGCCAGGATAGGTCCAAGCAAAGGCTGCATGATAGTTTACAAGGAGGTGGATTACTTTTTCTTCCTGCTCTGGTACTAAGCGATCACTAATCTGCAATGTACTGTTATGAGCAATTTCTATGGTTTTGATGGTTGTATTTGTTTCTTCCATGAGTCTGATTTTTTTCCATATGTGCTACTCAATCCCTAGCACGTCTAATTCACCTACTGGTAAATGATCTCTAATGGAAATTGGGTGAGCATAGAGATTCTGCATAAAATTGGGAATGATTGTGTCCTCGTGTGGTGCTTTTAATGCTAGGGCTGTATCTATGGTTAGAACATGATGTATGGGTTGGTCATGTTCCTTCTTTTCGTATTGCCACCAGGGTTGATGGATATCTAAATGAGGTTTGGTAGGAGGGTACAAAGTCAAGGTTTTAGTTTGTAATCCATTCATGAGGGTCATATCTCCATGCCTGCACGATATATGAGAAACAATTGTTGCGAGCCATTAGATTTAGTGTGGATGACAATGAAACCAACATGGTATTTCCAAGAGTCTATGGAAACCATAATGTTTTCTAATATACCATCGGGACAGACTGTAGAAGTATCTAAAATTTTTAGAATCGTAGTTGTCTGTCTCGGGAGGTGTTGAATGTCCAATCTCAGCATGGTATCTTTTGTCATTACATTTATAGCTGCTCCTATGTCAATAAGGGTATTGGAAATTGGAATCCCTGATATGTGTACATCCACTATTGGGATCCCTGGATCAACATATTTCGGGTTAGTGATTCTCCCCATCATTAGTTCCACTAGTTGTCCTATCACATTAATAGTAACAGGGCCTTTCCTTTTTCTACTTGGTATCCTTATGCAAGTATCCTTAATGTACTTATTGTAGATACAAATTTATTTAATATCCTGTAGGAGTGGTATCTTGACACATAAATTTTTGAATTCTGTTCAAATAGGATTATCTGGTTTTTGGGTTTCTTCGGATTTTAGTCTTTGTGGAAAAGGTCAAATAGGAGATGATGGATCCAGTACATGATGTTCTTCTTCTACAATTTGTTCTTATGGTATATGATGTGTTGCGCTTGAATGTAGTGGATTTGTTTTTGGTTCCTCAGTTGGGCGTGTTATAACTTTTCCAGAATGTAGGTTTATTTGATTGGCTTGTATAGCATCCAACGAGTATGATGGGTATTTATTTATTTCAGTATTATATGTTGGTTGAACTTGTATGTTGTTAGTATTGGGGCTGGATGAGATGGAAAAGGTGGTCTTGGAACTGAAGGGTTAGGATTTTGACCTTGGGATTGATTTGCCGTAACATCCCAAAAATTCATAAAAATTTAAAAATTTTCAAGTAACATTAAATGGTGTACTTACTGATGCGGAAATAAAGTAAATGCTAAACCTATTAACTAATAACAGATAGCGGTAACGACACTTTGTAAAACTTAGATCATAACACAACAATAGTTTTACTTATGTAAAATTGTACATTTAAATACTGTAGTTAGGTTTATCTTGCGATGAGTTTTCTTAACAAGATACTGACATTTTTCTCTTGGATGATGACGAAGGGGTCCTACGAGGTACCCTGAGGTTTACTTCGCTATGACAACTAAAGCATTGAACCTGTTTCTCGTGCGCAGATTCACAGGTAAGAATATAAGGCATGATCAAGCAGTTCCAGTAATTCTAAGCAGATTTAATTAAAGTTTTCAGTTAGCCGTCTGTTGCATTATGTTAGCTGTAGGTCTCCATGCCTAAGAGTCATTTCACGGTATGAATCTCATTCTTGTTTTCAGTTGGTGTTCTTAAACCAAGTAAGGAATCGCGGAAGTTAATCTAGAGTCTTAAATATTCATTGTATGAAAGAGAAACAATATAGATATTAATGATTATGCCTAGGGTGCACAGTCTATATGCTTGACGCACTATTATCTCTATTTTCTTAATTGTAATGAATGGTACAACAAGTGTTAATTATGTGAGAGTAACACCATGCATACTATTCCTATTACAAAATGTGAGCCAAATAATATTGAGTTACTTGGTTAATTATATTATTTTAGTCATAACTATATATATTTCTCATTTCTCAATATACATAAATGTTTGATGAACATACTTATTGTAGCATAGGCTTATTATAATGTAACTATCGTAACTATGACGATATACTTTGTATGATGTTCTAAACCATTGTACCAAGTATCGAATGTCTCCTATACAAAGAATTTGAACTATGTGATGATATGAAAACATTTACAACTCATACCTACATATATTAATTATGCAAATCTATGGTTATTGCACTGGAAATTTAACTCGAATTTGATGTCGAATTTATATTTGGGATAAGTAATGTAATGATATGCTGCAGATCGTAAACCTTGCAATTGGAACGTGATGTTGACAAGGGCATTGAATGCCTAGTGTGCTGGCAGGCTATTGTAATTGGTCTGAGTATTTATTTTGACTGCCTTCTATGTTGAATGGAAGTCTTAGTGGACTGCTGTCGTGGCTGGGGTTCACGTGGTGGTAAACACCACAACCTGTTATGGTGTCGTGCTGTTCACTGCTTAAACCTAAATCTCAAGATGGATGTTGTAGTTAGTGTGATAATAAATATGGCAATAAATAAGGTTGATGCCTGAACTTAAACATGCCTGATTGGCATCATCCCCATCGTTGCTCTTATGTGTTCTCGGGCTTTGTATTGAAACCCTAGTCCTTCATTTGAAAGGTGCCAAGTTGGTTCCAACACTTTCATTTCACTTTGGTAGTGGGGAGGAGGAGAGGCCGACCGCCTGCAGCAATAGTAGGGTTTAGTAATTTGATGTTTAGGAGGACTCCCTCAGATTTGATCCTTGGACCTGTAGGGTGGACTAAATAGCTTCCATTTTGGTTTAAACTTTCAAGGCCAAGCCACCAAGCAGCCTTCGAGGGTTTTTATTTTATAAAATAGTTCAGGGTTTTTCTTCTAGTTTTTCACTTGGTAATGAAGTTGGGCCAGAGCTCAAATCTTCTTGCTTAGACAAAAGGTTGTTCTCAGGATCTAAATCTTAAATATGTGCGTTTGTTAGATGGCTCCATCGTCTCGCCTGCTCAAGGTGTCACTACTCCAGAAGCGTCATCGTTAAGGTAAAGTTCCCCCCCAAAAGAACAAAGTATTAAAGTTATTTATAATGTTTAAGCATGTCTAGAATTCATGTTTTAACCTCTTAGATGTCTTCTGTGGAAGGTGATACCATGGCAAAGGGTTGTTGTTTGAAGCTTTGGTGGAAGGATGCTACTCACCCACCTGGTAAGCCTCGGTGGTTCTATAACCTTGTAGATACTCCTGGCATGGCCTCGCCAGTGCCTGCTGTTTGACAAGAGCTTGATGCTCGGTCCCTTCGGCAATGTTTTGACCGTAATGTGATAATTTTAGTGCAGCAGAGGATGAATTCTCAGCTTGTTTGATAACCGACCTAGCCGTGTTTTTGCTTCAGCGTTGCTTAAATGTAAAATCTAAGTGATGAACTCTCTGATATTTTAATGATAAAACAGTGTTGCGAAACTAAGAAATGGTGATGGTGTGATTTCGGTGTTTTAACTATTTTGACTTATAAATACTACATTAAAAAAAATAGCCAAGAGTCATGGGTTATCTCGTTTTCAAGATAGAGAAAATATTTCTGAACTCTGCGTTATTTGATGTTTATGTTTGAAAGTTTTAAATAGTTAAAAGTAAACCAAACAGCTTGGCCACTCATTTTGGTAGTTGTTCAAACGGGTTTTTGCTTTTGAGTACATAATGCTATCGTTGAATATTTAGTTCTACAATCGTGATTTTTATCATGGTTTTCGTTTTTAAAAATCAATGGTTTCAAACCCTAATGAGGGGGTTAATATCGACATTGTTTTTCTTTTGGATACTTGAAAAGGTAATGATGCCGAAAGGGCCTTAACCCTTGGTCAATTGACCATAAAACGAAATATGAATTCGCAAGTCCTGACAATGTTTGTAACAACCTTCTATGGCTCTGTCAAGATAAAGAATTGAATTTGATAAGTGTTTGAAAAGGATACTATGTAGTAGGGTTTACTGTCAATTATTTTACAGTTATTTGGATTTCAACATATTAATAAAAGAATGAATGGAAATTCAGAAGGGGATGAAAAGATACATTTGTAAATTAACATTTCTTGAAGTAAGATAGTTTAGACATATGCAAAATACTTAGAACCGAATGGTTTTTGCTATTTATCCTACTACTGTAATAATAGAGTGATTCTAAATCTGTTATGAAAACATTATTTCTATGTTTATGCTTAAGACAAGAAAACCTAAGTTATGAATAAATTAACAGTAACTATGAAAATACAGAACATAACAAAAAAATTTATTGAGGATTCATAACAGAGATTTGATTACTATTTTATTGACATTCTACCTATCATTTATCTATCTTAATTCTCCCATCCATGTACTAGAGTATGATACAGGAGACTGTAAGTGGAAAAATTACAGGGATGGTATTTAATTCAATCAAAACATATATTCATTCGACAATCAACAGAATCATTAATAGATCAGAATTTCTATTTTTCTACTTCTGTAATATCGATACTTAACCTATAGCATATTTAATTTAACATTTCAGAAAATAGAAAATAAATATTTAGACAGGAATGACAAGTAGAACCTGTAACTGTAGATAGGGTGGACAAACACCCAAGGAGGCCTGTTCCTCCCAACCTTCTCCAAAAGAAGCAGCCAAACTACTTGCCTCCTTTGGACCCCCGAGCCTATTAACTGAACCACTAGGTAGAAGATTCTCGGTAGAAACAAGGCACTCGACTTCAGCACTCGGTAGTATAACTTTAGAACTCAATACTATAGCTTCTGTACTCAATAGTATAACTCTGCACTCAACAGTATAATAGGCAGACTTACTCCATGATCAAAAAAACTCAGCATATCCCCTCATTGAATCTCTTGGGTGCAAGCACAGCAAAACCCCAAGGTAAATTTCCTCGTCAGGAAAAGTGATGAACCTCAGTTCACAATTCAATGGCTCTTTTAAATATTTTCCTAGGTCTTTAGTGGTCAGTTTTCAATAAATGAGCCTCAAGCTCCAATCCCACCTTCCTAGGCACTATGACCACATTTCAAGGGAGTTGTCCCATACCAACAGCTAGTTAGTTGTATCATGATGCTGCCACTTATCCATTGCCTTCTACCCCAGATTCCATTCCACCTAGTGGGTCAGTAAACACTCTTTCAATAGTCTCCTTGTGTGTTTGTCTCCCATTTAATTTATTTAATAATAAAATATTGTGCAAATTACAGTCATCCTTGGACACTTGTCCAATATAAAACTTTACAATAAACGTTAACATAATGTTTCCAACATAAAAAAAATTTCAGAAAAAAGAGGTATGTTACATTTGCGTTGATTGTTGGTTGGTGATTTGGTCTCCATCTAGTGGAAGGAGGGTTTTGTCCATAAGGTGGTGGTGTTGTTTGAGGGTTTTTCCGTTGAGATGGCACCCAATCAGGTGTAGGATAATTTTTTTTGCCATAAGTATTTGTCCAAGGTTGATGCCCATATGATTGTTGGAATGGTGGTTGATTATAAGCTCATTGGTAAGGATTTTGGGCATATGGTGTGTATAGTTGCTTCCCTTGAAAGGTTTGGTATTGATACTAATCGTAATAGTGTTGGAAAGTTTTTTGTAAACTTGGTCTCCTGGGATTTATATAACAAAGAGGTTATGAATGTTCTTGTGGATCTTATAGGTTAGATTTCAACGATCCTAGGTAAGGACAGTTTTTCGTGGAGTGTTTATCAACACAAATTACACAGCATTCAACTTTTATAGAACTGACTTGAGTTATATTTAAGGGGCATTCATTCTTCTTGTGCTTTTTTCTGCAGTCAAGGAAAAAAATGGCTAAAGATCTATCTTATTCCTCATTTTTCAATTTAGATGGCATAGAATCCATTTGTAGCTCCATGGAGTGTAAAATATCTGATTTTAGGTCATCTAAGAGATTCCTTCAATTTGACTTAGTGATGTGGGAACTAGTGGTTCTAG
This sequence comes from Larix kaempferi, assembly GCA_027924585.1. Lineage (NCBI taxonomy): Eukaryota > Viridiplantae > Streptophyta > Pinopsida > Pinales > Pinaceae > Larix > Larix kaempferi. The sequence goes on along the minus strand of BSBM01000994.1, from coordinate 17,962,884 downwards.
TTTGTTGGAAAGAGAGGTATCTTCCTCTAGGTTGTTTTCTTATGGACCGAGAGTGGTTTCTAAAGATTTGTTTGATCTGATCATAATTCTTCTTATATATGTCACCATTAGAAAATAATTTTAGGGTTTATAGATACTCTTCTCTCACCCCTCTAAGGAGCACAAGTTTGAGATATTCGTCATCTAAGGTGTAGGAGTGAGCTCTCTTATAAATGAGTTGGAATCGCTCCTCATAGTCTTCTAATGACTCGTTTGTCCCTTTTACCCTTCTAAAAATATCATCCCTTGTTTCTCTTTGTGTTAAAGAATTCTTCCTACGGATAGATAAACACTCCCCTGGACATAACTAGATCCCTAGATACTTAATCCATGACAGAAACAAAACAAATGGTGATCTATTCTCCTATATATAACACAATACATAAGCTATTGAACATGGAAGAATAAATTAAGAAGTAAAACTTACCTCCAACCTCTAGGTTGTCCTAACTCTATCTCCAAGCTTGATCTTCAATGCTTGAACTTGTTAAACAAGACAAAGGACCAAAAAATCCAAGCAAGTAGATGTATTAATCTAGATCTAATCTACAACATATCATGCATCAATATAACAAGAGACAAGACATGGTAGAATAGGCCAAGTTATCATTAAGAAATCCAAAGAAGCTGATTACAATGTTATACCTTGATTTCCAAGATGATGGCATCTCCTTCCAAGCTCTCCAACATCACCCTTGCAAGACTCTTAAGATCATAGGTTTGGTGCTTCCAATATCTCCTTGCTTCATTAGCTCATGGATGGTCCTCCTTAAGTATGATTTGGGAATTCCAACCACTAGTAGAAAACGATGGATCCAAGTGAGTAAGTGTAATGTCCCCAATTTGAATTTTTTCCCAATTTAGTCAATTTTCGAAACTTGGACTAGTAAAGCCCCAAACTCTCCCAAATTATCCCAAATATTTTTGAATGGTGTATGAAGTGGATTGAGATGTATTTGAACACATTAAATCATATATTATATTCTTGTACATTTTCCAAATACTTCATCAACTTGCATTTACAATTAGAGAATGAAAGGAATAATTACTAGGAAAATCGATGTTGAAACCCCCAAGGGTAGAGGTCACTAATGGCTTCCCAAATGAAGTGCGAACCTCCAAAATTTAAGAACAGAGGCATGGATTAGTTAAATGAATTAAATGGGAACCCAGATACATCATTAATCAGTTTCTAAGGGCTGCTGCAACTCCCATAAATCAGAGGTTTGTGGACATGTCTTCGCATAGGGGGAAATGATAGGAAACTTCACCACTTGCTATGAAATTAGAGATTTATGTTCCAAAGGATTATGCAATGTATATGAAAATTATTCAGGACATTAATGACTCTCCATACATCATAAAAATCACATATATGAATTGGTACAAATCTAAATAAAGCAACTTCAAGCTCTCACAACCAGATATAGGGAAAATGACACCATTTATGCATTGTTTGGTATTTTTACATAGTTTCACTTGGTATTTCGACCTCGGATTCTTTTGAGAATAAAATATAGATTAAATATATCATATTACAAATAAATGGAGTATCTTGGACTCTCACAAATATATCAGCATCTCACCGAGTGCGCCCTTCCTCCAAGAGCCAAAATATGCAAAGAAATGTGAGATAGAGATGGGAACAAGTTGAAGAAGAAAGAATCAGGAGCTTACCTGTAGCTTAAACCTGCAACAAATAAATCCATTGTATATCCAAATTAAAGGTCTAAATTTCCTCTCCAATTTCCATTTAGGATGGGAATCTTTCACCCTCGAAATTGGTACTAAGGCAAGTAGAGTAAACACTCCACTAACATGGACAAGCTAGAATCTCTCCAAATTAAAAAGATGCGAATAAAAAATGATCAAAATATCCTTTCCTTATTTGTTCTTTTCTTTTATAAACTTCTCAATCCCTCAATGGGTTGAATTCCTTCCAAAATCCTCATGCCAACTCAATTTGGAAAGAGATTCCAATGTGTGCCACTTGTCCAACAATTCCTAATCTCCATCTTCCCTCAATTCGAATGGGGAGCTTCTTGGCTTACATAAATCCCTTGTGCGCCCTCTTGGAGGCTATTTTTAGCCCTGAAATGTCATATATGTCATATGTCAGCAATCAGGTCTGAACTTTGTCATATGTGTCATAGAATATTCATCGTTGTTGTCATAGGAGTTAGGGAATCTAGCTCCAAGAGTCACAAATCTTCTAAAATGCCTCTTCCTCTTCCATGGGAGTTATTATTCCACTCCAATTTGAACTTAAATGACTCATGCCATGAATAATACCCCTTAAACTCCCCCAAGTATGTTACCCTTCATCTTGAATTGGAATTGGTATCATGCCAAGTGTAGTGAGGAATCTTGCCACATGTGGGTCCCACAACCTCTTATGTGCCCTCATGATCCAATTCCACCTTATTTTCTTTGTATTATTATTTAATTGACCGATTTAATGTGAATTTGTAACTCTAAGTTCATTTTGGGTCTTGTAGCTCCTTTACTCGAACTTTAAATGCTTCCACCCCCAACCCAGGGAACTAGTAATTTTCCTCCATGATAACTCATTTCGATGGGAAATATTGCAAACCAATACTTGGGAATTTTCTCTTGATGTAACCCACCTTGTACATTTGGATATAATTTTGAATTATTACCAACTTGGACATCATGCTTGGAAAATATTTGACCCTTAGCATCAATTTGACAAACCATCATGACTAGGGCCAAGGGGCTTAGGCCATTGTGACCTAATACAAATTTTTGGACATGAAAAATCCTCCCTTCCCAATATGTCTTGTCCTCAAGCAATTTCAAACATGGATGTTGAAGAACCTGCTTTCTTTCCAAACATTGCTTCCAAAACTTTGCTTCTAAAACTCTGAGTAGTGGCACTCATGCACTACAATTGTGTGTTTCCAAAAGCAAGGATATGTGGATTTTATTTTTCATATTGATATCCCCTGTGACACCACCATTAAACACCAAAATATTAATTAAATCCATCAATTTTTTTTTTGCACAATTACTCTTTTACCTCTTTCATATTTTGGAAACCCCTTTATGTATAATTCTTTGAAGTTGCCACTGAGTTTCCCAACTTTGAGTCTTCAAGATTCTATGAATATTTTAGACAGGAACTACCATGCTTGCTTCTGCACTACTCTGATTAAAATGACTTTATTAAGTGGGGCTCAATCCCCCATACTACTTGTGTCCCCAAAAAATTGAAACCAATGAGACTAAAATTTATCCTAGGGTCCCATTGCTTGTATTGCACTCCAACAATTAAGAGTGCTCTCCAACCCATACCATCAGGAAAGAGAATTCCTGGATCCCATTTTATTGTATGCATTCTTAAAAACATCATGAGTACCAAATATATATCATCAAAGTACATCAAATAGGTGCATCATCAAAGACTCATGAAAGTGTTTAGTACCTCCAAGTAAGTAGACCACCATTTTTCAAGTGCATATAAGCATCAAGTGACCAATCAAATCTACTCCATTGACATAGGTGAGGATCCCATGTCCTATAATGTTGCTCCAAAAGGATGTAAGATTCATCAAAATAATCAGCCATGTATTCTTTCATCCAAGAAGTGAATGAAGAATCTCCACTAAAATCTTAACCAATTAGGGAGAAAAAAAACAATGAGCCTTGAAGGGGCTCACAGAAGTACCATTTTTGCATCCATGGATATGTGTATCATCAAGAAATAATAAAGGATTTTCTTCCAATAGGAATGTGCTCTAATCATATATCTCTTCACCCAAGTATTGGATGAATTTCCTCCAACATCAATTTGAACGAAGCAAGGAGCTAGGAAAATCATGAGTCTTCAAGTGACTCAAGTGAACATCATAAGGGCATCCATGAAGATATGTATCATGATAAGGTAAAAAAGGATGCTTCTGCAAATTTAAATAATAATGTTCTCTAGTCATGTCATCATCAAAAAGAGATATAGGAGTTTCATACTCCTCATGTGGCACCATCAAAAAGAAACTTTTCACCCATACTTCATCAGGGTGAATGCTGCAAAATATGGAAGTGTAAGATGTAGGAGAATGAAACAACTCACCCAAATGATCAGAAAATGCAATAGTGTCATGATGTGAAGGCTCCATAAGGGTATGATCATGCAACTCCCTCAAAAGTGCAAAACGATCCTCATAGGTTGGTTCCAAGGCAGTGGAATCATAAACTTGTTCAAAAAATGTGTAACCATTTCTAAGAGGAAACTCAAGTTCCTCTTCCACCACAACAAGTGCTTGGTTCTCATCAATATCATCTTCAAACACATCAAGAACCTGCAAGTTTCCATGCTTCTCATGATCCATCATGTCATGAGAATCCTCTTCATGTAAGGATTCTTCTACGTTTAAGGACACTTCACATTTGGTCTTCCTTTATTCTCCTTTCCTCTAATCGGTACTTTTTTTGTGCTCCTCCATTCAAGATGAATAATATTCCCCCTTAGTTGTCTTAGGATCATGTAATTTCCCTTTTTAAGAATTTTATTAAAAGGACCAATTTTTCACTTTTTCCCCAAATTCAACCTTTGACTAGTTTTGATGCCTAGGTCTCCAATTTGACCCAAATGCCCCCAAATATTCTGTGAAATTATATGGATGATGTTAGAACATAAATATGTGTTTCATGGATGCTTTTGAACCTTTAAAATACTTCTGCAAATCCTCTTTCAATTCTATCCAATGTAGGGAACTTTACTAGTAATTTCCCTTTGACTAGTATTGGTCTTTAGGTCTCTAATTGGCTCCAAATGCCTCTAAATATTCAGTGAAGGTGTATGAATGATATTTGTACTTGATTATGATTTTCATGGATGATTGATTACCATAAATATACTTCTGCAAATTGGTTTTGATATTCTGGACAAAGTATGGAATTTAACTTGCAATTTGGGGTTCAAATCCCCCCAGGGTAAGTACTAAAAATGACTCTCCAAATGCTCCAAACTCACTAGAAATTCTTAAAAGAGGTAGGTATGTCTGAGGGAAATTATTTAGGTCTCATTTTCACCATTAATCAATTATTAAGTCTATTCTAACCTTATCCCAAACAGCAGCAAAAATCACTAGTTCGACCTTGGGGGAAATAACATTAAATCTTCTTCAAATAAAATAAAACTAAGCAAGATGCCTCCAAATGCTTAAGTTATGAACATGAAACTTGTAATACTAATCCATGGAAGTCCATACATTATAAATATATCAGATAAATATTATTCCATTTGAAATCATCATCAATACATTGGCATACATCAATCTAGTGGGGGAATGGTCACTGTTTTCTCATTAATAATCCATTTTACATATAACCACTTGGTATTTTGACATGAAACTTTCTGGATATGGATAACAGATTATATTAATCATATTACAACATAAATATATCATGAGAAGCTCTCCCAAAGAGTACAAGAGCTCACCAAAAACGCCCTCCCTCAAGGGTCAAGAATATGCCATCAAAACTGGAAATGGTTGAGAGAGTGTGATGCACTACAAGAAACGATGATCTGCCCTGTAGCTTACACCTGAAAATAAACACTCCATTAAAGCTCCAAATGAAAGGTTTGAATGGCCTTTCCAATTACCAACTTGGATGGGAATCTTTCACCCTTGAAATTGGCTAAGGTAAGAAACTAGTCATCCACTAGCTCTCCCTCCTCACAAATGCAATTGCAAATTTATCAAATGATCAAAATATTCCTTCATTATTTTTTCTTGACATTTATAAAGTTTACAAGATCTCTATGGGTTGAATTCCTTCCAAGAGATGCATTCCAACTCAAGTTGGGAAGAGATTCCAAAGAATGCCACTTGTACAACAATTCTTGGTCTCCCACTTCCACCAAATCACATGTGGAATCATCTTAGCTGCCCTAACTCCCTTCAGAGCCCTCTTGGAGGATAATTTTATCCCTAACATGTCATATATATCATATGTCAGCCTTCAAGTCTGATTTGTGTCATAGGTGTCATAGCATCTTCATCATTGTTGTCATAGAGCCAGGGAATCTAGCCCAAGTGTTCCACTAGCTCCAAATTGCCTCTTCCTCTTCCATGGGAGTTACTCTTCCTCTACATTTCAACCTTGGATGAGTCATTCCATGAATAATACATTTTGAACTCCCCCAAGTATGTTACCATTCACCTTGAATTCGAATTGGTGAGAGAATGATGCCAAGTGTAGGGGGAAATCTAGCCATATGTGGGTCCCACTTCCTCCATGTGTCTTCATGATCAAATGTCACTTTGATTTTCACTTGTATATATTTATTTAGATCATTTATTAAATATTTATGCCATTCTAATATGAAAACATCATTTATTATCCTCCTTATGTCAATTCCCAAAGCTTCCACCCTCAACCTAGGAAACTAGTAATTTTCCTCCTAGGCAATATTTTGACCCTTAACATCAATTTGACAAACTTTCATGAATATGGTCATTGGGATTAGGCCATTGTGACCCAATGCCAAATTTGGGACATGACAGATCAAGATATTGGGAGCCTATTTTTGAAGACAATCCAAAAATTCTCTTCAAGTAGGGAACACTTGCACCCACTGAAGCTTTGGATATTTCACTGCTCTTTTCACTCAAACAAATATGATTTGCTCTCCAAGGTCTTTTGCAATGGCATAAACATTTCTTCACTAACTCCACATCTTCAATATTGGGCCTATTTTCAAACACCCAATCAACAAAGTATTCAAAATGAATGTTCTTTTGTGTACCTCCCTTATATATATCAAGATATGCCTGATATTGTTGGGGCAAGGTTTTACATGTTACTCTCAATCTTTGTAGTTCATTCATGGAATTGTACTCATAGGAGTCATCATAATAGTAATACATGGCTGAAATTTATTCTTCAATGAATGACCATAATGCACCGGTGCAAGGAAATGCTCTGATACCACTGTAATGTCCCCAAATTGAAATTTTTCCCAATTTAGTCAATTTTTGAAACTTGGACTAGTAAAGCCCCAAACTGTCCCAAATGATCCCAAATATTTTTGAATGGTGTATGGAGTGGATTGAGATGTATTTGGACACATAAAATCAACTATTATATTCTTGGACACTTTCCAAATACTTCAGCAACTTTCATTTACAATTAGAGAATGAAAGGCAGAATTACTACGAAAATCGATGTTGAAACCCCCAAGGGTAGATGTCACTAATGGATTTTAAAATGCAGTAAGACCCTCCCAAATTTAAGAATAGATACATTTATTAGTTAAAGGACTTCAATGGTCACCCAAATACATCATTAATCATTTTATAAGGGCTGCTGCAACTCCCATAAATCAGAGGTTTGTAGACATGGCTTCACATAGGGGGAAATGGAAGGAAACTTCACCACTTGCTATGAAATTCAAGATTTATGTTTCAAAGGGTTATGTAATGTATATGAAGCTTCTTCAGGACATTAATTACTCTTCATACATAAAAAAAATCACAGATATAAACTGGTAGAAATCAAAATAAAGCAACTTCAAGCTCTCACAACAAGATATAGGGAAAATGGCACCATTTATGCATTGTTTGGTATTTTTACATAGTTTCACTTGGTATTTCAACCTGAGAGTCTTCTAAGAATTAAATACAGATTACATATATCATATTACAAATAAATGGAGTATATTAGACTCTCACAAAGAGATCAGCATCTCACCAAGTGCGCCCTTCCTCCAAGAGCCAAAATATGCAGAGAAATGTGAGATAGAGATGGGAACAAATTGAAGAAGAAAGAAACAAGAGCTTTCTTGTGGCTTCAACCTGAAACAAATAAATCTATTGTATCTCCAAATGAAAGGTCTTAATGGCCTCTCCAATTTCCAATTAGGATGGGAATCTTTCACCCTCGAAATTGGTAATAAGGAAAGTAGAGTAAACACTCCACTAGCATGGACAAGATAGAAGCTCTCCAAATTGAAAAGATGCAAATAAAAAATGATCAAAATATCCTTTACTTATTTTTTATTCTCTTTTATAAACTTCTCGAGTCCTCCATGGGTCAAATTCCTTCCAAAATCCTCATTCCAACTCAAGTTGGGAAGAGATTCCAATGTGTGCCACTTGTCCAACAATTCCTAGTCTCCATCTTCCCTCAATTCGAATGGGGAAGCTTCTTGGCTTCCATAACTAACTTGTGTGCCCTATTGGAGGCTATTTTTAACCCTGACATGTCATATATGTCATATGTGAGCAATCAGGTCTGAACTTTGTCATAGGTGTCATAGAATCTTCATCATTGTTGTCATAGGAGTTACGGAATCTAGCTCCAAGTGTCACAATTCTTCTAAGATGCTTCTTCCTCTTCCATGGGAGTTATTCTTCCACTCCAATTCGACCTTACATGAATCATTCCAGGAATAATACCTCTTAAACTCCCCCAAGTATGTTACCCTTTGTTGGGCTCGGAAAATTGTCCATTTTTCATTTCATTTTCGCTACTTTCCTAGCTCATGCACCCATAATTTAGTACGTCTATGTTTAATGAAGCTATCATTTACTTTATTTTATCAATTTAAACCATTAAATGTAAAAGAAGACTAATTGATTATTTTTTATGTATTAAATGCAATATTATGCAAATGAAAAGTATTTTGGTACTCCATCCGACCCTTCATCCGATACTGAGTTCCACACTTGGTTTGATGATGCTTCAAAGCATGTTTCTTATCGGTTTGACTTACCTTTGTCCTCTGGTTCTGATTGGTCCCTAATACATATCGAAATCTTAGGTTAATGAGGAGCTTTGGTTCATTGATGACATTATTTTAAATTAAAACAAACAAATGGTTGAAAAGGTAAAACATTTGAATTATCATTATTTTACCTTTCTTTAAACAAAATTTGTTTTAAATTTAAAATAATAAACAAATTTAAAATAATCAAAATTGTCATCATTTAAATGAGAATCAAGACATGGTCATTATTTAATGTGAAAGCCACTTATATCTATTAATTCGTTATGCCAACACTCATAGAAAATTACATTGACTTTAGCATAAAACAAATTAGATTTTTCATGTCATTCAAATACTTTATTTTGGCTTCTAATTATGTGAAGAATGGATCATGTGATATAATATTCCTTCTTTTCCCCTTCTTTTTCATATAACTAATCATGAGTTTTAATATGATGAATATATGTTTTAAAGTAATATTCACATGCAGGGAATATATTAAAAGAGGTGTCTCATTCGTTCCGTATGTTCGCTGCCAGAGAGTCCTTCCTTAATCCATATCATAGAAACCATCCAATCCATTTCCTTTCCACCGACGTTAAGTTCTGATAACCAACGATAACTACCATTAGCTTCCAGCACTCAGTCGTTTCATTTATGCATCGAATTATTAAAAGGTTGGGAAGCTCATTCATGCGTCAAGTTATTAAAAGGTTGAGAAGTAGTTTAGTCACCTCATTCATGTTATGTCACATTCATTAAGCTTATATCTCATATGATGTAATATTAATAAAGTGTCTTTCCTCATTTAAATTCACGTTGAGTGTTGACATTATTAATTTTTTAATCATTTCATATTTTGTATAAAAGTGTGTTAACTTATACATGCTTAATAATTTTGTATAAATGTGTGTTAATTCATGTATGTTTAATAGTTTTTAACATATAGTAGATTTTGTATCTTATAAAATACTATATTTGTAATATCTTTTGTGCATAATATTTTGTAATATCTTTTGTAGAGCTTTAATATATTCTTTTGTTAAAAAGTAGGGTTGTTAAATGTGAGTGAGGAACAATTTTTAGTCTAGGAGAATTTAGTTGAGTTAGTCATTGTTTGATTTATGTTGGGTAGTTTAGTTTGATTATTTTTAGTACATTTTTATTCTTGTAGTTTAGCTTAGGTTAGTTTAATTTGCATTCTATGGCTTAGATTGATTTTGTTTTATGTAAGTTGTTGGCATTAGGCTAGATTAGGTTTCAACCCTGCACATACAGTGCTTGTACCTCGAAGTTTACGAGTTTCGGGTTGACAATTTAATATTGGAAATTAAACAACATATAATTTTACCAACACTCTCAATCTTGAACTCGAATTGGTGAGAGTATCATGCCAAGTGTAGTGAGGAACCTTGCCACATGTGGGACCCACAACCTCTTATGTGCCCTCATGATCCAATTCCACCTTATTTTCTTTGTATTATTATTTAATTGACCCATTTAATGTGAATTTGTAAAACTAAGGTTATTTTGGGTCTTGTATCTCCTTCACTCCAACTTTTAATGCTTCCACCCCCAACCTAGGGAACTAGTAATTTTCCTCCATGATAGTTCATTTGGATGGGAAATATTACAAAACAATACTTGAGAATTTTCTATTGCTGTGAACCACCTTGTCCATTTGGATCTAATTTTGCATTATTATCAACTTGGACATCATGCTTGGCAATTATTTGACTCTTAGCATCAATTTGACAAACTATCATGACTATGGCCAAGGGGCTTAGGTCATTGTGACCTAATGCAAATTTTTGTGACATGACAAATCCTCTCTTCCCAATATTGCTTTTCCTCCAGCAATTTCAAACATGGATGTTGAAGAACTTGCTTTATTTCCAAACTTTGCTTCCAAAACATTGCTTCTAAAACTCTAAGTAGTGGCACTCATGCACTACAATTGTGTGTTTCCAAAAGCAAGGATATGTGGATTTTCCTTTTCATATTTATATCCCCCGTGACATCACCAATAAACACCAAAATATTAATTAAATCCATCAAAACAAAGTTTTCACAATTACTCTTTTACCTCTTTCATATTTTGGAAACCCCTTTCTATATAATTCTTTGAAGTTCCCACTGAGTTTCCGAACTTTGAGTCTTCAAGATTCTCTGGAAATTTTAGAGAGGAACCAGCATGCTTGCTGCTACACTACTCTGATTAAAATCACTTTATTAAATGGGGCTCAATCTCCCATACTACTTATGTCCCCAAAAAATTTAAACCAATGAGACTAAAATTTATCCCAGGGTCCCATTGCTTGTATTGCACTCCAACAATTAGGAGTGCTCTCCAACCCATATCATCAGGTAAGAGAATTCCTGGATCCCATTTTCTTGTATGCATTATTCCAAACATCATGAGTACCAAATATATATCATCAAAGTACATAAAAACATAATAAAAATGTACATCAAGGATGTGCCTCATCAAAGAATCATGAAAGTGCTTGTACCTCCAAGTCAGTAGACCACGATTTTCCAAGTGCATACAAGCATCAAGTGACCAATAAAATTTGTTCCAATGACATAGTTTAGGATTCCATGTCCTATTATGCTGCTCCAAAAGGATGTAATATGCATCAAAATAATCAACCATGTATTCTTTCATCCAAGAAGTGAATGAAGAATCTCCACTAAAATCTGAACCCATTAGGGAGCAAAGAAAACAATGAGCATTCAAGGGGCTCATAGAAGTACCATTTGTGCATCCATCCATATGTGTATCATCAATAAATAATAAAGGATGTTGATTCCAATATAAATGTGCTCCAATCATATATCTCTTCACCCAAGTATTGGATGAAGTTCCTCCAACATCAATTGAACTCAGCAAGGAGAAAGGAAAATCATGAGTCTTCAAGTGACGCAAGTGAACATCATAAGGGAATCCATGAAGATATGTATCATCATAAGGATGTTGCTGCAAATGTAATCAATAATGTTCTCTAGTCATGTCATCAACAAAAAGAGAGATATGAGTTTCATACTCCTCATGTGGCACCATAAAAAAGAAACTTTTCACCCATACTTCATTAGGATGAATGTTGCAGAATATGGAAGTGTAAGATGTAGGAGAATGAACCAACTCACCCAAATGATCAAAAAATGCAAGAGTGTCATGATGTGAAGGGTCCATAAGGGTAGGATCATGCACCTTCTGTAGCTAGGGTTTTACCCCTAGCTTGTGCAAATGAGCACCTACTAAGGAGAATGGACTCCTTAGTAGCAGTTCAATAAATGTAAATTATCTAAGCTAAAACAGAAATGAAAAAACTACTTTAAACATTGCATAAAACATAAACAACAAATTTGAAGAATGGTTTTTATATTGATATTACCTTCAATGTGAAGGTTTGATGAAGCCCTTTGCAGTGTCCAAGAGGATGCTCCAAGCTTCAATATGCTCCTTCTCCTTCTCCAATGGTGGGGATGGGCCAAAAGTGGCTCTCAAGGTGAAAGTAGTTCAATGGTGAACTAGGGTTTCGAGAGAGATTTTGGCAGAGTAAGGGTGCTTGTGATTGTGGATATGGAATAAGGGATCTCCATCACCTATTTATAGTTTTTTGGTGGTGGAGTGCTGACCCATGGTTTTGGGAAACACATGGTTTTGGGCAGCTGTATTATTTTATATTTTTTATTCCCTTTTTAGGGGATTTTTGCTATTTTTGGAGGAAAAGGGGGTTTTTTAGCCTTTTTTAGGCTATTTTGATGGTTTTTAGGCCTTTTGGAGGCTTTTTAATGGGATTTTTTGGGTTTTTAAGGGAAATATGGCAGGAAAATGGAAAAATGAGCCATATAATGTGGTAGATGAGATAGTGAGCACTTTTTGGGTGTTAACAGATTGCCCCCTGATGTGCGAGGGCAGGAGCTCATCGTATGGCCGATGGACATCATAAGTCATGAATGGTTTTCCTGGGATGTGGAGAGAAGAGAAGAAACAAACTGAAGCCCGGAACAACGATCCCGAACAACTGCAAGAGCTAAAAGTACATAGCCTCAATAATGGATGAGGAATCATCTGATCATATGGACGAGGCGGGCATACCCATGCTCGTATCAGGATATAACATAACAATAACAATGGGGTCCAAAAAATGGCGACCTGAAATATACATGACCTCAAAAACTGACTGAGGAATAATCTCAATATATGGACGAGGCGGGCATACCCATGCTCGTATCAAGATACATAAAAAGAACTGTGAGGCCCGAAAAGAGGGACCTGTAAGATACATAGCCACTGTGTACATCATAAGAGTCCAGAGGGGACACAAAATCTGGGACATACTGCTGGGTGGACCATGTCTAAGCTGATCATGTGGTAACTAAAGATCTGGTGCACTGGAACATCAACAGTGCAGCTGACAGGGGTACCAGAGGAACTGAGGAGCTGCTGGATCAGAGTGACAAGGGGTCATACTCTCAATGGTACACTGAACTGGAACTGATCTGGGTACTCAAGGAAGCATAGAACTGGATGGCTTCCGAATACAATCGCCAACGCAGCCCGGACATCCACGGGAACATGTAACTGGGCGTTCCAAAGTGACTCACCAATGTGCTAGAGTCAAGGGAAATCCGGGGTCTTCGACTGAAAACTGATGGGATATAATCCTACGCGATCCTCAACGATGCGATCAAGGTGCTGAAGTCGAGCATGTGAGGAACAACCACTCGGAGAGGCAATGATGACTCCTCTCAGAATGATCCGTAGGCACTCACCACAGATGGTGATGAGTCCAAGGCGTAGGGACCTCTGGGCCTATCCTCTGGAATAGAGGAGATGTCGTCGACAGAGGGAGACCTGCAACTATCAAGGCAATGATGTTTCCTTGACAGGAGCGCGAGGTGAAGAACCGAAATGTGATAGTACTGATGGCAGGACTGACCGAACTGTGGGGGGACAACTGGGCAAGTAGAGTGGGTGGACTCAAACTTCCTTTGTTCAGAGTATGATAATGGGCATGATCTGGCAGCATATGAAACTGACTGAGGGGAAAGGGATCATAGCTGTAGTGGATCGGGGAGGGTGACTGGTCTGAGGGAGACTCAAGCGGTGGTAAAATGGCAGGAGACTGCAGAATACTCTGAACAAAGGCGACCTGATTGGGGGTGCTGTCGAGATGATCGATCATAGTGCCAGGAGGCACGGGAGGGTACTTCTTCATGGGTTAAGGAACTAGAAGAAGTATGTGTAAAATGATACCGTCGTGTGGATTTTACGAGCCCAGGACAGTTCATGCTCGTGGTTGCTTTCAATTTTAAGGAGTCTGAAAGCGATAAGAAGACTCTGAAATGATGGAATGGTACTGTCGTGTGGATTTTACGAGCCCAGGACAGTTCATGCTCATGGTTGCTTTCAATTTTAGAGAGTCTGAAAGCAAATAAGAAGACTCTAGGGGGTTGCTTTTTCGTAGATTTAGTCTCCAAGGCCCAAAGAAGCATAAAAGGATGCAATGAAGAACTCTTCTAGCCGGTGTGACTAGAGTATTCCTTTTTCGTAATTAGTCTACCAGGTCCGGAAAAGGGTTAAACTTATACCAGATAGACGCCCTTTCAGGTACTTTAACGAGCATGAAAGGAAGCAAGATTGCTCGGCGATCTTTTCATTCGTTTAGGAGTCAGAAAAGAGCTTAACGGAAACTCCCTAAGTGCCTTTTTCGTAAAGGACTTCTCCGGCCCGAAAAAGGGATAAAATTATACCGAACAAAAGAAATGGCCAGGCAAGGAGGAAGTGTTCAATCAAGGATCAGTAATGACGACCAAGAACGAGGGTAGGTAGGAACACGGGTGGGCCTCCTTGCGGGGTAGATGAAATGGTGGAAAAATAACGAAACATTTGCAGTATGACAGGAGTGAATGGCTCATGTAAAAAAGTGGAACAATCCGATGGCGGCCGATGTGGCACGCAAACCGAGGCAGCAAGGTGTTGGGACACAATGTTGAAATTGTACCAAGTGAGAGCGAGAAATGATCTCAAGCATCATCACGAACTCGGAAAAATGAATCTGGCGATATAAAGGATGTCAAAAACGGGTAACGGCCGACGTGGCACGCAAACCGAGGTGACGGGGCATTTTGGAAAAATGCCCAAAAAATCTGGAGGTGGGAGCGAGAAATGATCTCAAGCATCATCACCAGCTCGGAAAAATGAATCCGATGATATAAAACATGTGAAAAATGGAGAACGGCCGATGTGGCACGCAAACCGAGGCGAATAGTGGCGTCTGAAAAATGGGCAAAAAATAACGAAACGAAAATAATGCAACGAGGTGACCATCATGACGGTCTCGTCGTGCTGATTCCAATGGTGGAAACGGTTTGAAAAACGGACTCCGTATGGGGCCAGAATGACCAAAACAAGAAGAAGTCAACTGACTATAAATAGTGGTGGACCAGACAAAGTCTGGCTGACGTAGTAAATGACGTGCTCCTGGTGAGAAGCGTCTTCTTGAACCAAGACTCCAGATACGGCATGCTCGGATGCTGAAACGTAAAGGATGAAGTCTTGTGTGAAATCCGGAGGGGAAATCAGAGGAGCTTATGTGAGAGCCTTTTTGAGGGCTTCGAAAGCAGCTTCTGCTTGCTCATCCCAAACGAAGGGTATGTGGGTACGAAGCAGGCGCAAGAAACCGTGAACGGTAGTGGCGTAATCAGGAACGAAGCGTCTAAGGAAGTTGGATCGCCCCTGCAGACTTTGGAGTTGCTTGAGCGTGTGAGGAGAGGGAAGGTCTAAGATGGCTTGGACTTTTAGAGGGTCAACAGTAATTCCTTTCTGGGAAACAATGAAACCCAACAGTCGGCCTGCCGGAACACAAAAGACACACTTGTGTGGGTTCAAGCGAATTTGATATTTGCGACAACGCAGAAAAACTTGCCAAAGGTCGTTGAGGTGGTCGGATCGTTTCCGGGAACGAGCTGTAAGGTCATCAAGGTAGACTAAGAGGATATGGACCAAGTCGTGAAAGCAATAGGTCATGGCCCGCTGGAAAGTGGCACCAGCATTTTTGAGGCCGAACGGCATGACGCGATAGGCAAAGGTGCCCCATGGGGTAGTAAAGGCAGTTTTGTACTGGTCTTCCTTACGGATCTGAATCTGGTTGTATCCGAAAAAACCATCCATGAAGGAGAGGACTTCATGCCCCGCACACGCATCGATGAGCTGGTCAATAAATGGCGTGGGGAAATTGTCTTTGGGACAAGCGCGGTTTAAGTCGCGGAAGTCAGTGCATACTCGAATGGTGCCTTGTTTTTTGTTAACGGGAACGGGATTTGAAACCCAAGTGGTATAGGCAATAGGATAAATGAACCCTGCCTTGCGCAGCTTCTCAATCTCGGCTTTAACAGCTGGGAGCTTTGAGGGATGAATGGGTCGCTGCTTCTGACGAACAGGGGGTACATCAGGCCATGTGTCAATGTGGTGCTCTATAATGGCGGGGTCAAGACCAGGCATTTCGATATAGGACCAGGCAAAGACATCACGGAATTCTCTGAAAAGGTTTATGTAGTCCTCAATCTCTTGTTTACTGCAGAATGCTCCTAAAGTGATGAGTTCAGGGGCACGTCCTGGGGCAGCGATATCAATTTGGATGACAGGTGAGATGTTGGCCATGTTACCTTCCTCGAAGGCATCAGGAGCAGGGATAGGGTCCTTGAACCAGTCGACCTTGGTGGGGAGGAAGTCTTTAGACTCAACTGTGAATTGGTTAGCTGTGCTAGAGGAGGATTCTTCTGGGATGAAATAGGAACGATGGTGCATATCGTCCCAGGGATAATCCGGGGCAGTCAGGGCCTCAAGAATCTCCTCATCGGTACGGAAAGTTTGCGTCGTCAATCGGTTGATGAGGGGGAAGTGGTGGAGGAAATCATATAGATGGTATTAATCTCTCCAGAAGGTGAAGAGTCTGGGGGGTAGATCTCCTCAATGGTGGGGGGTGCCGTCTCAAGATCCAGATTGTTCATCTCATAGAGAGCCGCTCTGTAATCCGGGAGATCGGGACAATGATGTGAATAATGCCCGTAAATCCCGCATATGGCGCAGGAGTGGTTGGTATGTAGGGACTTATCTTTAGGCTTGGGCGTGGGGTTGAGTTCGACAGTTGGGATGTTAGGATCATCGTCGAGCATCTGCATGTGCTTCTGTAATGCTGGTAACTGTGGGCATTGGTGGGTCGCATGGCCCAACTCGTCGCACAGCGAGCATTTGGGAGGAGCACGAAATACTGGAGGGTTTTTGACTGTCTTTGGAGGTGGTACAGCAGTGTAAGGTTGTGGACCTCTGCCCCCAGTGGGTTTGGGAGTAGGAGGGGGCATCGTGGAGGACGAAGGGGTAGAGACACCGGGAGGTGGCTGAGTGGTAGTAGCCATGGGTTGCACCAGTTGGAGGACGACATCTGGTGTCGGCGGGAGAACGGGAGGCGAAAGGTACCAGACGGGTAATCCTAAGGTTAACCCTGGGAGGCTAAGGGTAGCCATAACCGGGGCGCTTACTACTCCCGATGGAGGGACTAGGAAGGGGATCGTATGGACGGGTGTAACAACAATGTGGCTAGGTACCAATGGTGGTTTTGGCAACAAGGGTGGTTGATTATTAGTTGGTAGGTTGTCATGGGACAAGGTACATAAGTCAGACACTTCGGGCGTAGATGACGGGGGAGGAATGGATTGAAAGGTGGAGGTCATCGGCGCGACTGAGTAGACTCCAGGCCCCGTAGAGGAAACAAACGAGGTGGTGGCACGAGAAACAAGTTGTTCAACCATGGGGAGAACATTTTCAGCTGCCGCAGGAGCGCTAGGATCATAGTAGGTGAGCTGGTCAACCTTAACCATGCGTCCCTCATGGGGGAACATCATGGTGCGAAAGACGGAAGAGGCAACCGCCCGCATGGCATACATGTAGCTGCGGCCAAGTAAAAGGTTGTAATCCAATTGGGCATTGATTACCTCTATGTCAATAAGGACTATTTTACCACCTAACTGGACTGTTTTACCTTCTGCCATACGAATGTAGACATAACGCATGTGGAGGCACCCTCATCGATGATGCACCGATGGATGACAAGATTCCTTACGGAGACAGTAACTTGGAACGCTAAGCTGGAAGGGAGGCGTGGTTCAGACTGGTCTAAATCAAATGCCATCAAATTCGAATCATTTGGTTCAATCCCCCCAATGGCGGAAAGTAAAGTCTTGCGCTGGGAAGGGCAGTTCTTCAAGACTTCTAACGCATACATGGCTGCGGGAGATTGAGCTAGGTCATCTACAATGCTGTAGTTTGACGCAGCGCGCGCATTGGGGTTATTGTTGATTCGGCGAAGTGGGAAACGAGGTGCTTTCACAGCGCCATCTATGGGAGGCGGAGGTATACGTAACGCCTGATCGGTGGGATGAGCGTTAGTAGGTTTTTCCGTGGGAGGGGCTTCAAAGGTGGAGCCATATTGGTTCCGACGGGTCTGGAGGTTGACGTCAGCAGATGACATCATCAGCAAGTGGTGGGTACCTGATTCAAACATGGGTTGATCAGGAGCAGCGTACGTGATCTGTTGTTGTTGGGGTGCGTTGGCTTGAGGGGGAGCCAACGGCTGAGTGTTCACTACGCCTTGGGTCGGTAAGGGGTTTTGCAGCACCAAAGGGGGTTGTTGAGGTTGGGGGGGGTTGGGCGGTGCTTGGGGAGCCGCATGCCCTTGACGATGGGCCTCGTCAACCCAAAGTTACCGAGCTCGCTCTAAGTGTGGGCAAGCGTGTGTGTAATGGCCATAGACCCCGCAAATAGAACAAGGATGGTTTGTTCGCAAATTGGGGTTTTTAGCCTGCTTGGGCGGGCGATCAGGGTTCTGGTTGGCGGGGGCCGCATTGTTGTTGTCGGGGGGATTAGCCGGTTGACCAGCTTGGTCTGCAGGTTGGTTGTTCCCCCGATTGCGGCCCTTGCCGCGGTTCTGTTGGCCCTGGTTACGTTGGTTATTCTGGTTTTGCTGCGGGTTCTGTTGGGCGTAAACTTGCCCTTGGGCAGCAGGTGGATTTTGAGGTTGCGCAGGTGCTGGAGCAGGCTGCGGTGGATGGTATGCAGGTTGAGGCTGAGCAGGTGCAGCAACTTGAGGGGGTTGCTGATATGGCTGCGGAGCAGGTTGTGGGTTTGTCACAGGGGCTGCCTGTGGCGGATAATAAGCGGGTTGGGCTTGTGAAGGCGTAGGAGGTGGAGCAGTCTGCTGATGGTAGTAAGGCTGAGGTGCGACTGGGGGAGTATAAGCAGGAGTCGCATAACCGAAGCACTGAGGTGGACACGAGGGTCCATGGTGGTGGTGATGTGTCATGGGAGCATACGAGTTGGTTGCTCCAGACTGGGAGGTGGCCCGCGAAAGGTCGGGGCCAGGGGTAGGACGTGCTATGGAAAATGGTTGAGGATGTGAAGAAACACGGCCAATGATACCATCTGCTGCATGGGATGCCCCCGGCGCATCATGCTGGGAGGACTCGCCGCGAGGGGCGTCAGGTATAATGGTATAAAGGTAACCCAACTGGGCGTAAATGAGGTCGAACTGTTGAGCCTTAAGGATGGCCTCTTCCTCAGACTGGGGTCTTTCTGAGGCCACATCCTTAGCAATAATAGGGAGAAGGGATTTGAGGAACCAATCTAGGAAGATACAGTCGTCTAGTTTGATCTTGCATAAGCTATGGCGTCGACGCCACTCATGGATGTGGTCCGTGATATGGGTAGCCGTGTTTTGTCTGCAGGATAGAAGGATCTCAACGCCTGCGTCATATCGGATAGGCAACTGGAAGAACTGCAGGAAGGTAGAGGCGAGGGAAGCAAAGGTGGCATGGGTCCCATGAGGTTGCTCGATATACCACTTGGCTGCAGAGCCAGTGAAGGTGCGCTGTAAGAGACGGAGGCGAACAGAGTCGTCCACAATAGAGTTAGAGGAACACCATAGGTGGAAAGACATGATATGGTTTTGTGGGTCCTCACCGGCCTTGCCCTCGAACTTGGGGATGTCCGAGGGGAGCTTGGTAGGCATATGAGGCCACGTAGGGTCGTGTCGAATAGGATCGTTTGTCAATCTGGCCAGGTCAGGTAGGTTGAGGCTAGCCATGAATGGCAAACTGGAAGAAGGATGTGACACAGTAGTGGGTTGGACCAAGTTGGGGTCAGTGCCCCCAAGTGGAGGGACAAGATTTGGGGTGGTGCCCCCAAGTGGGGGAACTGAGGTAGTGGAGGATGGTCCAGCACCACCATGGGTAGTGTGAGCCACTGACGTAGTGGGGATAGGTATTCCCGCTGCGGGAATAGGTACCGTGAGGGGAACGGTAGATGGGGGTCCCATGGAGGGCATACCCAAAACAGGTGTAGTAACTGGTGTAGTGGTGGATGTGCCACCAATGGTCCTTATGACAAACGGAGTGGAAGTCGTGCCAGCCATGGGGCTAGTAGGGGCAGTATAAATAGGGTTCTCAGACTCTGTCTCAGAATCGGAGGTAAAGTAAGGTGCGTCACTATCTGGTGACGGAGACCTACGTCGCTGACGAGTGGAGTCAAGTGACAAGGCTCTAGATCTGTGATGAGTGGTATCAACGGATAATGATCGGAATCTATGACGGGTGGTGTCGAGAGAACCGTGCTGTGGGGGCTCGCCCCTGAGGCGCCGAGAATGTCTCGGGGACTCAATGGTGACAGATGGTGTCTAATCTCTGTGGGTTGAGGTGAGTAAAAACAGCTCAAAAAATCCTAGTGCAACCGAGTGTGCAGAAGGAGAGATAAAAAGGAAGGTACTCAGGCCAACAACCAACTCAAAACACCCACTGCAGCAGCTGTGCTACAATAGGTGGAGTAACAACAAAGATGGTCAGAATACCAACAAGCAGCAGGTTTCCTAAAAAGAAAAAATGGTGGACTCACTAGACCAAAGGGAGGTAAAGGAGCATGCAAACACCTAACTAAAAAGTATTATGACTCAACTAAACATATCCTCTGCAAGGTGATGAAATCCAAGTCAGACAATATGAGTAGGAAAGCCAAGTGGCTATGATATCCCCCTACCGGGAGGGACACCGGGTAGTCAATCCTAGAAGAATGGCAACTAAGATACCCCGTTCATGACACGTCCAGAAAGGTGAATCTGCCGTTTAGTTCGTTGACCGCAATACCCCTATACAGGGATATCCCGCGAACCGCGAAAGGTAGCCCTTCGGTTACTGAATGGAGTGCGGTATTCCACTCAGGCCTCCGGAACCAGTCTCCCGACTTCAACCCTCCTAAGGGAGAGGCCCTCTGATAAACTGGTCATGACCGTGCCAAAAAGTACTAGGGGATTTTGGTTCCCCATTTGGACAACAACTATGTCTCAAGTGAAAGTGACCGAGGGGTGTTATTGGAAGCCTATCCCCCCGACCCTACCTAACTACAATGATTCTTTTGTGTTCCCCAAGTGGGGTTAGAATGTTGGTTCAATTAGGTACTTTTTAAGGCTCACTTGATTTATGTGACAGAGTGTGTGCTCGTGAGGTGATGAACCCAAAATATAGAAGTGCCACAAGGGGGGCAACTTCCAACTATCAATAATGCTGAAATTGAAAGTTTAACTTGCAAAATTTTCTGAATGAAAAATACTGAAATTTTAAAAGAATTCTGTAAAGGGCACATAAATTATGTTGCAGAAAGGCTGTAAGGTAGTGAGGCTGCAGGTGGGACAGAGGGCTGTTCAGATGCAGAAAATATTGCAGCAAAAGGGGCTGGGCTCAAAACAGGAAAAAAGCAGAAATCAGACCGTGGGTCTGTGGCGAATCGGAACAGGCAGACCGCGGGTTTGAGGAAAACAGACGCGGTCGGGTCGCGGCTTTCGGGCGAACAGACGCAGTCGGGACGCAGGAAATAGGGAAAAAGACGCAGTCGGGTCGCGGCAGAAGGGCTAACAGGCGCAGCCGGGACGCACGAAAGAGGCAGAAAGCCGCAGTCGGGACGCGGGAAAAAGGCCGACAGGCGCAGTCAGATCGCGGCAAACAGGCTGATTAGCCACGGTCGGATCGCAGCTAACAGACTTGAATCCGCCGGCGGGGCGTCGGAAGCAGTCTGAGAGCCGCGGTCGGATCGCAGGTAAAGGCCTGAAAGGCGCGGTCGGGACGCGACTGCAGAGGGAAAAGACGCAGTATGCGGCGGCCGAAAGGGACAGCCAAAAGTAAAAAATTCAAAACGGAAACCAGAAATTCAAAATCTAGGGGAGTCGCCAAAACTGTAGCTAGGGTTTTACCCCTAGCTTGTGCAAATGAGCACCTACTAAGGAGAATGGACTCCTTAGTAGCAGTTCAGTAAATGTAAATTATCTAAGCTAAAACAGAAATGAAAAAACTACTTTAAACATTGCATAAAACATAAACAACAAATTTGAAGAATGGCTTTTTATATTGATATTACCTTCAATGTGAAGGTTTGATGAAGCCCTTTGCAGTGTCCAAGAGGATGCTCCAAGCTTCAATATGCTCCTTCTCCTTCTCCAATGGTGGGGATGGGCCAAAAGTGGCTCTCAAGGTGAAAGTAGTTCAATGGTGAACTAGGGTTTCAAGAGAGATTTTGGCAGAGTAAGGGTGCTTGTGATTGTGGATATGGAATAAGGGATCTCCATCACCTATTTATAGTTTTTTGGTGGTGGAGTGCTGACCCATGGTTTTGGGAAACACATGGTTTTGGGCAGCTGTATTATTTTATATTTTTTATTCCCTTTTTAGGGGATTTTTGCTATTTTTGGAGGAAAAGGGGGTTTTTTAGCCTTTTTTAGGCTATTTTGATGGTTTTGTGGCCTTTTGGAGGCATTTTAGGCCTTTTGGAGGCTTTTTAATGGGATTTTTTGGGTTTTTAAGGGAAATATGGTAGGAAAATGGACAAATGAGCCATATAATGTGGTAGATGAGATAGTGAGCACTTTTTGGGTGTTAACACCTTCCTCAAAAGTTCAAAAATTTCCTCATAGGTTGGTTCCAAGGTAGTGGAATCATACACTTCTTCAAAAATTGTGTAACCATTTCTAAGAGGCAACTCAAGTTCCTCTTACACCATAGCAAGTGCTTGGTTTTCATCAAGCTCATATTCAAACACATCAATAATTTGCAAGTTTCCATGTTTCTCAGGATCCATCATGTCATGAGAATCCTCTTCATGTAAGTCTTCTTCTATGTTTAGGGATGCTTCACATTTGGTCTTCATTTATTCTCCTTTCCTTTGATTGGTACTTTATTTGTGCTCCTCCAATCAAGATGAATCATATTTCCCCTTAGTTGTATTAGGATCAAGATATTGGGAGCCTATTTTTGAAGAAAATCCAAAAATTCTCTTCAAGTAGGAAACACTTGCACCCACTAAAGCTTTGGATATTTCACTACTCTTTTCACTCAAAGAGATATGATTTGGTCTCCAAGGTATTTTGCAAGAATGGCATTAACCTTTCTTCAATAACTCCACATCTTCAATATTGGGCCTATTTTAAAACACCCAATCAGAAAAGTCTTCAAAAGGAATGGCCTTTTGTGTACCTCCCTTATACAGATCAAGATATGCCTAATATTGTTGGGGCAAGGTTTTACATGTTGCTATCAATCTTTGTAGTTCATTCATCGAATTGTACTCATGGGAGTCATCATAACAGTAAGACATGCCTGAAATTTATTCTTCAATGAATGAACCTAATGCACAGGTGCAAGGACCATGCTCTGATACCACTATAATGTCCCCAATTTAGTCAATTTTTGAAACTTGGACTAGTAAACCACCAAACTGTCACAAATGATCCCAAATATTTTTGAATGGTGTATGGAGTGGATTAATATGTAATTGGACACATTAAATCAACTATTATATTCTTGGACACTTTCCAAATACTTCAACAACTTTCATTTAGAATTAGAGAATGAAAGACATATTTACTACGAAAATTGATGTTGAAAACCCCAAGGGTAGAGGTCACTAATGGATTCCCAAATGCAGTAAGACCCTCTCAAATTTCAGAACAGATACATGTATTAGTTACAAGACTTCAATGGTCACCCAAATACATCATTAATCAGTTTATAAGGACTGCTGCAACTCCCATAAATCAGAGGTTTGTAGACATGTATCCACATGGGGGAAATGAAAGGAAACTTCACCACTTGCTATGAAATTCGAGATTTATGTTCCAAAGGATTATGTAATGTATATGAAACTTCTTCAGGACATTAATTACTCTTCATACATCATAAAATCACAGATACAAACTGGTACAAATCAAAATAAAGCAACTTCAAGCTCTCACAACAAGATATAGGGAAAATGGCACAATTTATGCGTTGTTTGGTATTTTTACATAGTTTTAGTTGGTATTTCAACCTGAGAGTCTTATGAGAATTAAATACAGAGTACATATATCATATTACAAATAAATGGAGTATATTGGACTCTCAAAAAGAGATCAGCATCCCACCAAGCGCACCATTCCTCCAACAGCCAAAATATGCAAGGAAATGTGAGATAGGGATGGGAACAAGTTGAAGAAGAAAGAAATACAAGATTTCTTGTAGCTTCAACCTGAAACAAATAAATCCATTATATCTCCAAATGAAAGGTCTTAATGGCATCTCCAATTTCCAATTAGGATGGGAATATTTCAACCTCGAAATTGGTAATAAGGAAAGTAGAGTAAACACTCCACTAGCATGGACAAGATAGAAGCTCTCCAAATTGCAAAGATGCAAATAAAAAATGATCAAAATCTCCTTTAGTTATTTTTTATTCTCTTTCATAAACTTCTCGAGTCCTCCATGGGTCGAATTCCTTCCAAAATCCTCATTCCAAATCAAGTTGGAAGAGATTTCAATGTGTGCCACTTGTCCAACAATTCCTAGTCTCCATCTTCCCTCAATTCGAATGGGGAAGCTTCTTGGATTCCATAACTCCCTTGTGCGCCCTATTGGAGGCTAGTTTTATCCCTGACATGTCATATATGTCATATGTCAGCAATCAGGTCTGAAATTTGTCATAGGTGTCATAGAGTCTTCATCATTTTTGTCATAGGAGTTACGGAATCTAGCTCCAAGTGTCACAATTCTTCTAAGATTCCTCTTCCTCATCCATGGGAGTTATTCTTCCACTCAAATTCAACCTTACATGACTCATTCGATGAATAATACCTCTTAACTCCCCCAAGTATGTTACCCTTCATCTTGAACTTGAATTGGTGAGAGTATCATGTCAAGTGTAGTGAGGAATCTTGCCACATGTGGGTCCCACAACCTCTTATGTGCCCTCATGATCCAATTCCACCTTATTTTCTTTGTATTATTATTGAATCAATCCATTTAATGTGAATTTGTAAGTCTAAGGTCATTTTGGGTCCTATATCTCCTTTACTCCAACTTTTAATGCTTCGACCCCCAACCTAGGGAACTAGTAATTTTCCTCCGTGATAGTTCATTTGGTTGGGAAATATTACAAACCAATACTTGAGAATTTTCTCTTGATGTGACCCACCTTGTCCATTTGGATCTATTTTTTCATTATTACCAACTTGGACATCATGCTTCGCAATTATTTGACTCTTAGCATCAATTCGACAAACTATCATGACTATGGCCAAGGGGCTTAGGCCATTGTGATCTAATGCAAATTTTTTGGACATGACAAATCCTCCCTTCCCAATATTGCTTTTCCTCAAGCAATTTCAGACATGGATGTTGAAGAGCATTGTTTATTTCCAAACTTTGCTTCTAAAACTCTAAGTAGTGGCACTCATGCACTACAATTGTGTATTTCCAAAAGTAAAGAGATGTCCCTTTTCTTTTTCATATTTATATCCCCTGTGACATCACCACTAAACACCAAAATATTAATTAAATCCATCAAAACAAAGTTTGCACAATTACTATTTTACCTCTTTCATATTTTGGAAACCCCTTTTTGTATAATTCTTTGAATTTTCCACTAACTTTCGCAACTTTGAGTCTTCAAGATTCTCTGAAAATTTTAGAGAGGAAACACCATGCTTGCTGCTGCACTACTATGATTAAAATCACTTTATTAAGTGGGACTCAATATCCCATACTACTTGTGTCCCCAAAAAATTTAAACCAATGAGACTAAAATTTATCCCAGGGTCCCATTGCTTGTATTGCACTCCAACAATTAGGAGTGCTCTCCAAACCATACCATCAGGAAAGAGAATTCCTGGATCCCATTTTCTTGTATGCATTCTTCCAAACATCATGAGTACCAAATATATATCATCAAAGTACATAACAACATAATAAAAATGTACATCAAGGAGGTGACTCATCAAAGAATCATGAAAGTGCTTGTAGCTCCAAGTAAGTAGACCACGATTTTCCAAGTGCATACAAGCATCAAGTGACCAATCAAATCCAATCCAATGACATAGGTGAGGATCCCATGTCCTATAATGTTGATCCAAAAGGATGTAATATGCATCAAAATAATCAGCCATGTATTCTTTCATCCAAGAAGTGAATGAAGAATCTCCACTAAAATCTAAACCAATTAGGGAGCAAAGAAAACAATGAGTATTCAAGGGGCTCACAGAAGTACCATTTGTGTGTCCATGGATATGTGTATCATCAATATATAATAAAGGATTTTGATTCCAATATGAATGTGCTCCATCATATATCTCTTCACCCAAGTTATGGATGAAGTTCCTCCAACATCAATTGAACTCAGCAAGGAGCAAGGAAAATCATGAGTCTTCAAGTGACTCAAGTGAACATCATAAGGGCATCCATGAAGATATGTATCATCATAAGGATTTTTCTGAAAATGTAATTAATAATCTTCTATAGTCATTTCATCATCAAAAAGAGATATAGGAGTTTAATACTCCTCATGTGGCACCATCAAAAAGAAACTTTTCACCCATACTTCATTAGGATGAATGTTGCAATATATGGAAGTGTAAGGTGTAGGAGAATGAACCAACACACTCAAATGATCAGAAAATGCAAGAGTGTCATGATGTGAAGGGTCCATAAGGGTAGGATCATGCACCTCCCTCAAAATTTAAAAACTTTCCTCATAGGTTGGTTCCAAGGTAGTGGAATCATACACTTCTTGAAAAATTGCGTAACCATTTCTAAGAGGCAACTCAAGTTCCTCTTACACCAAAACAAGTGCTTGTTTCTCATCAAGCTCATCTTCAAACACATCAAGAACCTGCAAGTTTCCATGTTTCTCATGATCCATCATGTCATGAGAATCCTCTTCATGTAAGGCTTCCTCTACATTTAAGGACGCTTCACATTTGGTTTTCCTTTCTTCTCCTTTCCTTTCATTGGTACTTTGTTTGTGCTCCTTCAATCAAGATGAATCGTATTTCCCCTTAGTTGTATTAGGATCAAGATATTGGCAGGCTATTTTTGAAGAAAATCCAAAAATTCTCTTCAAGCAGGAAACATTTGCACCCACTGAAGCTTTGGATATCACTGCTCTTTTCACTCAAAGAGATATGATTTTCTCTCCAAGTTATTTTGCAAGAATGGCATAAACCTTTCTTCACTAACTCCACATCTTAAATATTGGGCCTGTTTTCAAACACCCAATCATCAGAGTCTTCTAAAGGAATGTCCTTTTGTGTACCTCCCTTATACAGATCAAGATATGCCTAATATTGTTGGGGCAAGGTTTTACATGTTGCTCTCAATCTTTGTAGTTCATTCATGGAATTGTACTCATAGAAGTCATCATAATAGTAAGACATGGCTGAAATTTATTCTTCAATGAATGAACCTAATGAACAGGTGCAAGTACCATGCTATGATACCACTATAATGTCCTCAATTTGAAATGTTTCCCAATTTAGTCAATTTTCAAAACTTGGACTAGTAAAGCCCCAAACTATCCCAAGTGATCCCAAATATTTTTGAATGGTGTATGGAGTGGATTGAGATGTATTTGGACACATTAAATCAACTATTATATTCTTGGACACTTTCCAAATACTTCAGCAACTTTCATTTAGAATTAGAGAATGAAAGGCAGAATTACTACAAAAATTGATGTTGAAACCCCCAAGGGTAGAGGTCACTAATAGCTTCCCAAAATAAGTAAGACCCTCCCAAATTTAAGAAAAAATACACGTATTAGTTAAAGGACTTCAATGGTCACCCAAATACATCATTAATCAGTTTATAAGCGCTTCTGCAACTCCCATAAATCAGAGGTTTGTAGACATTTCTTCACATAGGGGGAAATGAAAGGAAACTTCACCACTTGCTATGAAATTCGAGATTTATGTTCCAAAGGATTATGTAATGTATATGAAAATTCTTCAGGACATTAATTACTCTTCATACATCATAAAAATCACAGATAGAAACTGGTACAAATCGAAACAAAGCATCTTCAATCTCTCACAACAAGATATAGGGAAAATGGCACCATTTATGCATTGTTTGGTATTTTTACATAGTTTCACTTGGTATTTCGACCTGAAAGTCTTATGAGAATTAAATACAGAGTACATATATCATATTACAAATAACTAGAGTATATTGGACTCTCACAAAGAGATAAGCATCTCACCAAGTGTGCCCTTCCTCCAAGAGCCAAAATATGCAGAGAAATGTGAGATAGAGATGGGAACAAGTTGAAGAAGAAAGAATCAAAATATTTCCTGTAGATTCAACCTAAAACAAATAAATCCATTGTATCTCCAAATGAAAGGTATTAATGGCCTCTCCAATTTCCAATTAGGATGGGAATCTTTCACCCTCGAAATTGGTAATAAGGAAAGTAGAGTAAACACTCCACTAGCATGGACAAGATAGAAGCTCTCCAAATTACAAAGACGCAAATAAAAAATGATCAAAATCTCCTTTAATTATTTTTTTAATTTTTTTTATAAACTTCTTGAGTCCTCCATGGGTCAATTCCTTCCAAAATCCTCATTCCAAATCAAGTTGGGAAGAGATTCCAATGTGTGCCACTTGTCCAACAATTCCTAGTCTTCATCTTCCCTCAATTTGAATGGGGAAGCTTCTTGGATTCCATAACTCCCTTATGCGCCCTATTGGAGGCTAGTTTTAGCCCTACATGTCATATATGTCATATGTCAGCAATCAGGTCTGAACTTTGTCATGGGTGCCATAGAGTCTTCATCATTGTTGTCATAGGAGTTACGGAATCTAGCTCCAAGTGTCACAATTCTTGTAAGATGCCTCTTCCTCTTCCATGAGAGTTTTTATTCCACTCCAATTCGACCTTACATGACTCATTCCATGAATAATACCTCTTAAACTCACCCAAGTACGTTACCCTTCATCTTGAACTCGAATTGGTGAGAGTATCATGCCAAGTGTAGTGAGGAATCTTGCCACATGTGGGTCCCACAACCTCTTGTATGCGCTCATGATCCAATTCCACCTTATTTTCTTTCTATTATTATTTAATTGACCTAGTTAATGTGAATTTGTAAGTCTAAGGTCATTTTGGGTCATGTATCTCCTTTACTCCATCTTTTAATGCTTCCACCCCCAACCTAGGGAACTAGTAATTTTCCTCCATGATAGTTCATTTGGATGGGAAATATTACAAACCAACACTTGAGAATTTTCTCTTGATGTGACCCACCTTGTCCATTTGGTTCTAATTTTTCATTATTGCCAACTTGGACATCATGCTTGGCAATTATTTGACCCTTAGCATCAATTTGACAAACTATCATGACTATGGCCAAGGGGCTTAGGCCATTGTGACCCAATGCAAATTTTTGGGACATGACAAAGCCTCCCCTCCCAATATTGCTTTTCCTCGAGCAATTTCAAACATTGATGTTGAAGAACCTGCTTTATTTCCAAACTTTGCTTCCAAAACTTTGCTTCTAAAACTCTAAGTAGTGGCACTCATGCACTACAATTGTGTGTTTCCAAAAGCAAGGAGATGTTTATTTTCTTTTTCATATTTATATCCCCTATGACATCACCACTAAACACCAAAATATTAATTAAATCCATCAAAACAAATTTTGCACAATTACTCTTTTACCTCTTTCATATTTTGGAAACCCCTTTTTGTATAATTCTTTGAAGTTTCCACTAAGTTTCCCAACTTTGAGTCTTCAAGATTCTCTGAAAATTTTAGAGAGGAACCACCATGCTTGTTGCTGCACTACTATGATTAAAGTCACTTTAATAAGTTGGGCTCAATCTCCCATACTACTTGTGTCCCCAAAAAATTTAAGCCAATGACACAAAAATTTATCCCAAGGTCCCATTGCTTGTATTGCACTCCAACAATTAGGAGTGCTCTCCAACCCATATCATCAGGCAAGAGAATTCCTCGATCCCATTTTCTTGTATGCATTCCTCCAAAAATCATGACTACCCAATATATATCATCAAAGTACATAACCGCATAATAAAAATGTACATCAAGGAGGTGCCTCATCAAAGAATCATGAAAGTGCTTGTACCTCCAAGTAAGTAGACCACGATTTGCCAAGTTCATACGAGCATCAAATGACCAATCAAATCTGCTCCCATGACATAAGTGAGGATCCCATGTCCTATAATGCTGTTTCAAAAGGATGTAATATGCATCAAAATAATCAGCCATGTATTCTTTCATCCAAGAAGTGAATGAAGAATCTACACCAAATTATGAACCAATTAGGGAGCAAAGAAAACAATGAGCATTAAGGGGCTCACAAAAGTACCATTTGTGCATCCATGGATATGTGTATGATCAATAAATAATAAAGGATGTTGATTCCAATATAAATGTGATCCAATCATATATCTCTTCACCCAAGTATTGGATGAAGTTCCTCCAACATCAATTGAACTCAGCAAGGAGCAAGGAAAATCATGAGTCTTCAAGTGACTGAAGTGAACATCATAAGGGCATACATGAAGATATGTATCATCATAAGGATGCTGCTACAAATGTAATTAATAATGTTCTCTAGTTATGTCATCATCAAAAAGAGAGATAGGAGTTTCATACTCCTCATGTGGCACCATCAAAAATAAATTTTTCACCCATACTTCATTAGGATAAATGTTGCAAAATATGGAAGTGTAAGATGTAGGAGAATGAACCAACTCACCCAAATGATCAGAAAATGCAAGAGTGTCATGATGGGAAGGGTCCATAAGGGTAGGATCATGCACCTCCCTCAAAAGTTCAAAACTTTCCTCATAGGTTGGTTCCAAGGTAGTGGAATCATACACTTCTTCAAAAATTGTGTAACCATTTCTAAGAGGCAAATCAAGTTCCTGTTACACCACAACAAGTGCTTGGTTCTCATCAAGCTCATCTTCAAACACATCAAGAACCTGCAAGTTTCCATGTTTCTCATGATCCATCATGTCATAGAATCCTCTTCATGTAAGGATTCTTCTACGTTTAAGGAAGCTTCACATTTGGTCTTCCTTTCTTCTCCTTTCCTTTGATTGGTACTTTGTTTGTGATCCTCCAAGAAAGATGAATCATCTTTCCCCTTAGTTGTCTTAGGATCAAGATATTGGGAGCCTCTTTTTGAATAAAATCCAATCTAGAATTGTTTTTGGAGAAATATATTTTTGGTGGATCACTATGCTCCATACCCATCCTTTTAATTAAATTCCACAAACTCTTAGCTCCTAATGCCCTGCTAAAAATTGGAAGTTGTTTAAGACCCCATCCTCCATGATATTTTTGCCGAGAAATACACTGCCATTTTTCCAAATGATAACCAGTACCATCATTTTTCCCTTTCCAAAGAAAGTTCATACAAATACTTCAGATCTTGTCTAAGGTACCTTTTGGAATATGAGCTGAGATACACTAATAAATAGGAATTTATACTAAAAAACACTAACCAAAGTTAGTCTTTCCCCCTTGGACAACCAGTAATGACACCAAAAGTGAATTCTATTTTCTACTTTACTCATAAGCCACTTCCAGTATTTTTTACAATAACCATTAGGATTTATATAGAATCCCAAATACTTAATATGAGATCAAAAATCTAAATACTTAATATGAGATCGAAAATCTACCTAGATGAATTGAAATTCTTGATTTTTACTATCAGATATATCTTTCTTTAATTCATTAAAATAGTTAAAAAATTTAATGGAGTTTTCCTTCATACCTGTATCCTATAAAAAAATTGTAATA
Source organism: Larix kaempferi (assembly GCA_027924585.1). Lineage (NCBI taxonomy): Eukaryota > Viridiplantae > Streptophyta > Pinopsida > Pinales > Pinaceae > Larix > Larix kaempferi. The sequence goes on along the minus strand of BSBM01000994.1, from coordinate 17,930,923 downwards.
TCTCATTATAGGCCTTTGCTTCTTCCTTAGAACCATTTGCAAAGAGTAAGACATCATCGACGAAGAGAATATGGGTAATATAAACCAGGACACCCACACAAATTCCATTAATCACCCCTTCTCTTAGAGCATTTAAGATGGATTTGCTAAGTCCTTCCATTATCATTAGAAAAAGATATGCATGGCATTGGGCATCCTTGATGAAGACCTCGTTTTGGTTATAAAAAATTTGAAGAAATCCATTATTAATCACCGAATAGGAGACATATGTTAAACAACTCATGATCCAGTTAACAACATTTACTTAAACCCAATATGTATTAAAATGAAATGTAGATAGAGGAAACTATAATGGTCATAAGCCTTTGAGAGATCTAATTTCATCACATACAAGGGAAATTTCCACTTATGGATCGAATGGAAATCTTCTTACGGGGTTCCTACATCATCATGAATTGACCTTACTTTAAGGAAGTCAAATGGTTCAACTAAAATCACTTTTGCCAAAATATCTTGAATCCTTACAACAATAATTTTGGATTTTTTTTATAAATATTGTTAGATTGCACGATTGGTCGATAATCATTGAAGGATAAGGCTTTATCTATTTTTGGAACAAGATTGAGGAAAGTAGAATTTAGTGCTCCAACAATTTTCCCTGAGAGCCTCATTTCTTCACCAACCCTAATAATATATTGCCCCATTAAATAAAAAAAAGGATATGAAGAGTTCAATAGTCCAACCATCTGGGCCTGGACTCTTGTATTTCTTAAAGGAATCCATGACATTTAAAATTTCTTCTTCAATGAATTCATTATAAAATTCTAAGTTGTCTTCTTCATTGACCGATTTAGGGAAAAAATATGTAAGTTGAATGTAAATGTTATATTTGATCTTTCTGGTTCCTTATAAATATTTTAAAAAAAAAGAGGCCTGAAGAGAGTAAATGTATTGAAAATTCCTTATGACTTGACCATCATCTGTGTTCATCTCCCAAATAGAATTATGAATTTTCTGATAGTTTCCAAATTGATGAAAAAATTGAGTATTTTCATCATCTTGGTCAAGACAGATAGCTCAACTTTTGATTCTCCACTCTTCTTCTCTTAATTGAAGTAAATGTTTCTTTCTAGCTTCCAAAAATTGAAGTTTTGTGCATTCATATTGATAAAAAATCCTAAATCATTCCTTCGAAAGAGATCTAATAGATCTACTTCAACCTTAGAGAGCTCTAGAGAATGAGACTTCTTAAATTCCATAGCCCATGGAATAGTTGCTTCCTTTAATTGTTTCAGAGAGATTACCAACTACTCAGTCATTGAACGATTCGAATTATTATCATATGGTTTCCATTTTTCTTGAACCTTAATCTTGAAACTTTCCTCTTTCAACCAAGATGGATTGAATTTAAAAGGAGCTGATGGTTAGAATTTTTTTTATCCAATTGTAGATAGATCAGATAGTCACTGGTATGAGATCCTGCTAGGTTCCACCCATGAACGGAACCTATCAAAACCTTGGAGAATCATATCTGAAAGTAAAAAATTGTCGAGTCTCGTAGAGACACTACTAGGTCCTTTATGATTATTCCTCCGAGTAGGACAGGGAGATATGGGCTCAACGCCAACTAGATCTTTGTCTTCAATAATCCGCCTCATGAAAGTAGCTTGTCTATATTGTTTAGCCAGTGGACCCCAAATCTCCTGTCTGCTGAATGTCAAATTGAGATCGCCACCTATAATAACGGTTTCCTCATATAATAGTTGAAAATTGAAAAACTTACCCTAGAAATATTTTTTGTCCTCATATGGACCATATATATTAATAATATGAAAAGATCGATGCAGATTATTGCTCCATAAGTCTATAATAAGACCTGAACAAACAACACAAGAACTCATGAAATTTAAATCATATTTCTAGCTGGTTATTAACCCCCCAAATTGGCCAAGTGAATCCACAAAATCAAAATTCCAATTAGTTAACACTTTCCTGAGTTCTGAATTTATTTTTCCCCCATCTTCCATTGTTTCTTGTAGAAGTACAACATATGTTTTATTTTTCTATAATAAACGAATCAGGAAAATTATTTTCCCTAGACTACCCAACCCCTGAATGTAGAAAGAGATTACTAACGTTAATTATCTTCAAATTGATGATACAATGCTCTAAGATCCTCATTTGGGGGGGGGTTTCCTTAGAAGTGCAAGCTTGAACGTCTTTGCCTTGTGCCTTTTTCCTTATAGAAACCAAGTAGGAACCTTTGGAAGAATTTGGGCCATAAACCTATGACATAATCAATTCACTAGATTTGTAATACCTCAGATCATAATGACCTCCTCCCCTAGAAACACTGCTAGCTTCGAGATCCGATAGATAGACATGAACACAAATGATATTAGGGGATTTGATACTTGCCACATTAATAGGAGGTGAGATTTCCTTCCTATGATCTTCCTTGAGACTGAATGTTTTAAAATTTTAAGTTCATCTAAGGAAATATTGTTTAATAAGGATCGTTCGACAGGAGATGGCCAAGAATCACCCAATGGAGATCTGTGAGAAGAAAAGGTAGCCGAAATCTTTTTAAAACAAGAGAGAAAAATAGGTGAAATTAAAATTTCCAAAGTATCTTTAGAATTTTTGATCTTGATGTTTAAAGATGCAAGGGACTGCATACGTTTACTCTAGATGCCTGATGGAGATGTATTATCCAAAGAAACTTTGAAAACCTTATCCTTGTGGAAATATGTTTGAGTATCGAGGCAATCTTGAACCAAAACATCAATATTCTCTGTAGCCAAAGGAACTTCACTTTCTACCAGATCCTTAGCCTTCAAAAATTTTCTATCTGATATTTGTGAGCAAGAAAGACAAATATACTTATGAATCATAATTTGTGACGAGGGTAATATATTTATGAATCATCATTTGTGATGAGGGTGAACATTAAGATGAGTTGTTTTCACTTGAATAACATTCTCCAATTATTGTCATTCATTATACAAATTTTTTAATGAATATATGGAATATATTAATTATATTTAAGCTATTTTATTAAAAGAAAAAATTTAGGGGTAAAATTTAGCTTATGGCTTATTTTTTCATTACTTTTTTCCATCAAAGAATTATTAATTTTCATTTTTTTTTCTAAATTTATTTGCCCAAATTCGATGTGATAAGTTTGTTTTACTTTAAAAATCACCAAGATTGTCCAAAAACTATAACTCCTTATAAATTTGAATATTGTTTTAAAAAGAGGACAAAACATTTTATAGTTGCAAATTTAAAAATTAATAAAATTCACCAAAATTTTTACACTTAAAAAAAATATAAATGCTTAATGAAAAAAAAATTTCTCATAATCTTTATCAAAAATATATTATGCATATATAAACATATATAACACACTTGCGTAGATTATGTTACATATCTAACCCCAAATATTGCGATTTTTCCTATTTGACATGGATTAGTGGTAAGAGACGGCCTTCAAACAAAAATATACATATTTATTGGAAACAAAGCTTAATTAATGTCTTCGACCCTACACGCAGCTTAAGATGTTTACGACTTGTACCAACAAAGAGACTTTCTTGAATGATTGACGTGTGTCAATCATATTATGGTCATAGTATGTTCTTAATACTCTAGTGTTTAATTTGAATAATTTTGCTCTTCAGTTTAAAGATTAACAATGTTCACAAATTTAAGTTACAATTTCCCTATTTTTACACAATATAACAGTGGTTAAATATTTCTTTGATTTTAAAATTTATAATTATAAATTCTTTACCAAACAAATAATATAAATGCTTTTATTTACTTTTCAAACAAAAACCAATCAACATCATAAAAGACCAAAAATATTATATATATTCATACAAATATAATCTTTAACATCTTTGAATAGAGAAACAGTACTAAGAGGGACACGAATTTGTGGGTATGAATCCTAAAGATGGAGAATAATGTTGAATTGGATAATTTGTACTTAAGTAATAAACTCTCAAATGATTCCTTGGCTTTTATGCGGGACAATGGGAAATGTATTAGAAACCATTTCAATGCATTACTAGTTATATGTCAAAGTATCAATTTTGAATGGCATCCGCAGGCGTATCTTTTCTTTCATTTAGTCTGGTGGTGGGGAAATTCAAAAGATTCATTTGGTAAAATGGCAAGTATTGGTACATCCTTGGCACTTGGGTGGATGGGCTTTAAAAAATATGGAAATGTTTGATTTGGCTTTGAAAACCAAAAGCTTGTGGAGAGCTTTTTTTTTCTGGTTTGGCGTGGAGCTTGCTCATTAAAGGAAAATACTTGAAATCCCTTTCCGTGGCTGATTGGATTTGGTGTGGTCCTCCCTGCACAAAAGTTGTTTCTACTATTTGGAGCGGGTTGTTGAGTTCGTTCAAAGCCTTATCGAATTGGTTGTCCTGGTTACAAGGGAATGGTCGTGATGTTCGTCTTGGCGTGGATCCCATTCTGAGGGGCCCACTAATGGATCAAATTTCATTGGATTTACTCAGGGTTTTGAGATCCAAGGGATACTTTTCTTTATGCCATGATGTGATCAGGCCTTCTACTGGCTCGGGCCATCCCTGTTGGATCTCGGCTCTACAACTTGGTCTTTCTGGAAATTTGGCGATGGAATGGGACAGATATGTAATCAACTTAAACAGTTTAAACTTTTCATTACAAGATACTCCTGATATATTGGTATGGTCCTTGAATGCCTCTAGTGGGGTGGCTACGGCCAAATTGGAATACGAATCATTGGTCTCGGTTGGAAACCTACAGGGAAGGTGGTGGTTTAGCAAGATTTGGAACTTTCAAATGCCCCTGAAGCTAAAATGCTTCATTTGGTTTGTCTTACATAACAGTGTCCTAACATGGGACAATCTTTGTAGGATGGGTTTCTGCGGTCCGAGTCGTTGTCATTTGTGTGTCTCTCAGGAGGAAAGTGTTGAACATCTCTTTGGTTGTTGTCCGGTGGTAAAAGATTTATTGGTGAAAATATGCAATTTATGTGGGCATGCGTTTCAATGGAGTTATGGTCGTTTGGAGGATGGCTTGTATCAATGGGGTCGTATTCATAAGGATTGGAGGGTGCTTCCGTGCTTTGTCTTTTGGGAAGTATCGCATGCACGTAATGTTGGGATTTTTTATGGGGTGGTGAACAATGTGGCGGTCATGGCTAACAGAACTCTTGCGGCCTTTATGGACTTCAATTCATTGGGCTCTTCATGTTTGGGCACTGGACCAAAAATTGTTGATCCTTTACATTTCATTTACCCTTGCAATTTCTTTAATGGTGCCTCACAACAAGGTGGTGTGATCAATGGTATTGGTGTTGTTCTGTATATCAATGAAAACGGAATGTTCAAACTATGGATTAAATCGGGGGTGGGCACGAATACTCACAGTGAGCTCCTCTCTTTATGGATGCTTCTCTGATTTGCCTGTTCAAAGGAGATTTTCAGTTTGCAGGTCTGGGGAGACTCGAAGGTTTTAATAACTTGGGCTATGGGATTGTGTTCTTTAAATGTGATGCTGCTTTCACCCTTACTCGTGGAGACACGCTCACTTATTGCTCAGTTTGAACATATCTCTTTTCATCATGTGCCATGGGCTTCAAATTAGCTAGCTGATTCACTCTCTAAGCATGCTCTTTCTACTACACCGGGCATTATTTTTTGGGAGGATTGGTCTTCTGAATCCTTGGTTGCTGATGGTTCTTTGGGTCATTATTTACTATAGTTTCGTCATATATCATTTTTGCGGCTTAAATTTTTGCTTACATCCTCTGCCGGTTCCTAGATCTTTTGGGTGGCCAACATTTGGTTGGTATCCTTGATATTATTGATTCTTTGGTCATTTCTGATGGCAGAGCTCTGTTTTTGGCTTTCGTTTATATGTTTTTTATGCACTTCTTGTTCTATTGGCCAGATGGGCTATGATGTTGTTAAGCTTGTTATTTTATGCACTCTTTGTTCTATTGGTCGGATGGGCTGTGTTGAGACTTTTTTCTTTTGGTCGGATGGGGGGTTGTAATATTTCCAGACATTATGCTTTAGGAGTCCCTTATCTCAATTAGGAGTCTGTTTTCTTGAAGGCTGGTGGTAGCCTTGGTATTTGTAACCGTTGATACTATTTCCATCTATTAATAGTATGCTATTTTCATTGTGTGAAAAAAAAAGTATATATTAGTAATGCAACTTATTTGCTTAATTTGGATGTTAAATTTTGAATATATAAATATATTAAGTACACAACTAATTAGGTAACAATATAGGGTATCCTCTTTGTTGTATTGATTTCTTAATAATGGTTGTAAAAGTCTAAATATCACTTAAATATTTGCTTACTTTGGATGTTAAATTTTGAATATATAAATATATTAAGTACACAACTAATTAGGTAACAATATAGGGTATCCTCTTTGTTGTATTGATTTCTTAATAATGGTTGTAAAATTCTAAATATCACTTAAAATTAAATTAAGGGTTGATCTTAAAGTTATTTTAGTGTTTATCTAAAGGTTTAATGCATAATATCATAGTATTGATTAAGGATTTCAATTCAAAGGAACATTGGCCAATTAGAGCACTCCAGATTGGTATCAAATGAGTCTTAAATAATTTATAAACTCCACAATAATGGATTTGAATGATTAAAATGATCTACGTACCTATTTAAAATTTATTGAAATCAATCTAGTCATTGAGAAAGATATCAATTTATGTTTACTTACCCATTTAGGAACCAATATTTGTTTAGATATGAAGGGATTGTGGTTCCTATGCAATGCCTTTGGTCCTTCAAAACTCTTTTCTTTCTCTCCTACTCATGTTTGGTCACCTATGTCAAAGCTCCCTCCATCACCTCTAGCTTGTGTTGATTCCATCGACCACATATGGGTTGAGAAATCCTATGTGGTTAACCAGTATAGTAGGTTTCTATAAAAAGGGATCTATGGCATGGATACTCACTCTAGCAGGTTGAATGTTAATGGTGAAGCTCTAGTGGGTCGAGCAGTTTCAATGATGTGGGTACTCACTAACAAGTTGAATGCCAACAATCAGAGCATGCAAGCGAGTGTTTTTTTGGTTGAATTATATTATGACATATATAAATATGTATATCATGAAATATATATTAATGTATTTCATGACATATATATTAATATATGTCATAGCATATATTTTAATCTATGTTTTGACATATACTAAAATATATTTCATCACATATAACTCAATATATGTTATAACATATATGTAGTAAAAAAGGTGTGGGCCATAAAATCAAGTCAAATGGTCTGTGCATAGTTACCAAATGATTTATATTCCTTTTGTTGTTTAATGCCTTGTTGTTGGTCTTGATCCGTTTTTTTTTTTGGGTATTTAGTCCTCTCACTGTGCACCTTATCTTGGAATCTCCAACCTTATGTGAGTGATAGTAGATGGTTCTTTTTCTCCAACCCAAATGGTCCAAGGAAGATGAGAAACCCCAATTTTGGTTCTCCTGCTCTTTTCAATTATACAAGAATTGGATTACAAAAATGGACTTGGATCACCTCAAAAAGTAATGTCATAGAAAAAACCTCTCCTTATTTGATCAACTACTTGCCTTTTTCCAAACTCTTCCTTATTTGGTTTGTTGCACCACCTTGTTGTTGGTATCGATATGATTTTTTTTAGTATTTGATCCTCTAATTACACAACTGATCATGGAAACCCTAACATATTATGGGAGGAAATATGATGGCTCATTTTGTCCAAGCTAAATAGTCCAAAGAAAACAGGAAACCCCATGTCCCTTTTGATCTTTATTCTTTCTTTTGTAGAACTCCATGTGAAAAATTGGGCTTGATTCTCTTTCAAAAAGTAATACCATATATAAAAACTCTCCTCATTCGACTAAATACTTTCTTCTTTACAAAATATTTTTTTGATTGGTTGTTTCACTTCCTCTTTGTTAGTTTTGTTTTGTTTCATCTTTGGTACTGTCATCATGAAAATTATCCTTGAAACCAACTTATCATGAGACAAAGTATGATGGCTTAGTTTTCAAAGAATTTTTTACCAAGGAATATGTGAAGCCTAGTATTTTTGGTCTTCACTTGTTCCCTGTACATTGAATAATATGAAAATCCAGGCATGAATCACCTCTGAAAAGTAGCAAAAGCTAATTGTATAGGAGACACAAATTGAATTACAGTGGAATGAATAATGAAGGTCATAGGATGTCTTAAAATTTTGAAACAAATGTTTGTGGAATATGATAAGAAGGATGCATAGCTTAGCATTAGACCATCACATGGGTTAATGACTAGCCCCAGGTTTGATATGTATTTTATTAAACATGGTATTGTCATGGATAAGTTGATAGGAGAAGTAAACTTACCAAAAAATGGACTAAGATCAATCATATGACATGTATGAAATTAGATCATTTAAACACCACCAAGTGGGATATATTTTGTAAAATTCAACCTCATGTATTGGTTATAGAAGAATATTTCATGTGGAATAATAGAATCATGTCTAAATTGAATGATTTGGGATCCTTGTTTAGCTAAATTACATGGGGAAGTTGGGAATTTGTATGGTTTGAGTTGGATATGTGTTGTATCCTTTGGATATGGGTTCAAGGGATACCTTTTGAATGAAGGGTACCCAAGGGAGACCCACCCCTCTGGTTGGTGTAACACTCCCTTCCAGCATTCCCGTGCAAGGAAGGAAACGTTAATCAACACACAGGCTTTTAGATAGACTTAGCCTAAATAATTCTTGCCCATAAATTCCTAACAATTTAAGAATGTCCAAATGCAAATTCATTTCAATATCAACACAGCGGAAACTAAACATTACATGTGCATACAATTTCTTCATGCGTTCAGCATACACATATCAACCATACATGTATCAGTCATTAATTTTATTAATGCATGGACAATTATCATACTGCATAAGACATGATGCCTTTCGTTCCATTAATCATGAATGCATTGCAAAACACAGACTGTATATAAATTTAATCACAGGATACTCATCTTGAATTGCAACGGTCCAAACGACTGGCTATGGAAGGGCAACGTTCCTCCCAACCGTAGACCTCTGTCCAGCTTGTGTTCTTTCAGCTGAGAGGTCACCCCCGAGCTGGGCTGTGTATCCACTAAGGAGGACTAGCTGGGTTCACTCACAGCCATGGTTCTGGTCAAGCATCCAAGAAGATAGAGGAGGGTAACACTAAGCCAGTGAGCTCAACCACAGAGCTACAGGCATCTCAAGTGAGCTCAACAATCAGGCACCCACATTACCTACCACATCCAACACAAGGAAGATCCCCTTCTCTGTCACACAGTCCCTCAGGCAACTCTTCCCTCCAGTGCTCTTCAGGATGGGCATAGAAAGGTCCAACTGCTGATCCTTGAGATCCTAGCCTTCACTGGGTTTATCAAGCACACCCAACCTCTGCATAGTCATTCCTAACTTGATTCCTCACCATTCTGCTCACCAAATACTCAAATCCGTCACTCGTTTTCTGAGCTGCAAAAACTGGGTTTTTCCATTGATTTCGGGGTAGCTAATGCTCCCAAATTCACCCCAAGGTTCATGCTATTGGATTCCCCCTTGGATTTCCCTGTCCCATGCCAAATCTGGACGTTTTTGGTCTTTCAAAAACTGGGTTCTCTCAAGGTCGCGATTTCTGGTTTTTCCTCACTGCTGGCACTCGTTTTTGGATGGGAATGATGCTAGATAGTTTCACAATGGACTGGGGTGAGAATGAAGCAACCTCCCATGAGGTTGAGTGACTTCCTGCCCAAGCAATCAGAGCCCATGCCCACCCATACGAATTTCAGGGCTGCCCATGCTCCATTGAAGCCATGGGCTGAAAACTCAACCACCTTCTTACAGCAGGCTTTAATGTCACCTTGGAAAGTCAATGGGTTCTCATAATGACAAATGGCAGCCTAGGGTTTAATCCCATAGCCCCCTCACCACTCCCTAGTGGATACACATGGCCCCTTCTCATTCGTTGCCTCCATAGCCAGTTTTTGGTATTTTATTTCAATGTTAAATATTTACATCAAATTTACAATATCCCATGGCTTAATAGCACGTGGGTAACAAAATATCAAGCGTGTCTAATTTAAATAAAATCCGAGCATAAACTAGCGGGGCCTTGGCCTTGAGCTCCACGCTAGGGAAAACATACAACGTGTGTATACAATATTTACATTAGAGCCAATATTTCCTAAGGGTTCAAAATTGGGGTATTACATTCCCCTCCCCCTTAGAACAACACCGTCCTCGGTGTTCTCAAAACTGAACAAAAATGGAAATGCCTCCCTCATGGCATCCTCCAGCTCCCATGTAGCCTCGTCGGGACTAAGGTGCTCCCATTGGACCTTTACCTGCCAGATGGCTCTGTTCCGGAGCAATGTGACCTTCTTGTCGAGGATGCGCATAGGTTCTACTTGGAACTCTCCCTCGGGTTCCACCTGTATCACATTCCAATCAATCATATGATTAGGATCATGTACATACTTCTTAAGCAAAGATACATGGAAAACATTATGAGCTCTTATGCTAGCAGGCAATGCAATTCTATATGCAACTGGCCCTATCCTATCAAGGACTTCAAATGGACCACAATATCTTGGTGACAACTTGGCACAACTTCCCAACTTGAGGGAACTCTTCCTTGGTTTCACTCTCAAATAAACATGATCCCCAATCTGAAACTCCTTATGTACTCTTTTCAAATCTGCATAACTCTTTTGCCTGTCCTGAGCTGCCTTTAAATTCTGCCTGATCTTGACAATTTCCTGTTCCATTTCCTTGATCATTTCTGGTCCAAGCACCACCCTGTTCACTGGGCCATCCCAATTCACTGGCGTCCTGCATCCCCTGCCATACAATGCTTCAAATGGACTCATTCCCAAGGATGCATGGTGTCCATTATTGTATGCAAATTCAACCAAGTGTAAATAATCTTCCCACTTGGATGGTTTGTCCATCACATACATTCTCAGCATATCTTCAAGAACCTGGTTCACCCTCTCGGTTTGGCCGTCCGTTTGAGGATGGTAAGCTGTACTGAAATTCAATTTAGTTCCCAATTCCTGAAATAATCCCTTCCAGAAATTGGAGGTGAACTTTGTATCACGATCAGAAATTATTGCCTTAGGCAATCCATGTAATCTGAATATCTCTCTCATGAAGATGTTCGCAATGTCACTAGCCTTGTGAGTGGACTTCATTGGAATAAAGTGAGCTACCTTTGATAGCTTATCCACCACAACCATGATTGAATCATGCTTCTTTACTGTCATGGGCAGACCTGTTATAAAATCCATGGAGATCACTTCCCACTTCCATTCTGGAATGGGTAAGGGCTGCAATAACCCTGCTGGATGTTGGTGTTCTGCCTTGACTTGTTGGCACTTCTGACACCTAGCAATGTACTCAGCTATGTCCTTCTTCATGCCATTCCAAAAGTATTGCTTTCTTGCCGCTGTTATAGTCTTCTGATATCCTGGGTGTCCAGAGTACGGCATTTGGTGTATTTCATCCATCACTAGTTTCTTTAAATCTGCATTATTTGGAATGTACAACCTATCTTTGTAGATGAGGATACTGTCTTCACCCAGCTGATATTCTGCACACTTTTCATCCACATTACCGTGCTGCAACTTCTCTTTCATTTGAAGGCAAGTTTCATCACCGTTTTGGGCTTCACGAACTCTTGTCTTCAAATCTGATTTGCACATACTTACTGCTGAAACATGAAATTTTCTGCTAAGAGCATCTGCAACCTTATTCTCCTTCCTTTTTACATGTTTAATTTCAAAATCAAATTCACAAAGAAATTCCATCCATCTAGCTTGCCTAGCATTCAAGTTTGGCTGCTCAAATAAATACTTCAGGCTCATGTGGTCTGTTCTAAGCTCGAATCTTCTTCCCATCAAGTAATGTCTCCACATTTTAAGAGCATGCACTATGGCTGCTAATTCTAAATCATGTGTGGCATAATTCTTTTCATGCTCTTTTAATTTCCTGGATTCATAGCAAATCACAATTCCTTCTTGCATGAGAACCCCACCTAGTCCTTCAATGCAAGCATCTGTGCACACTACAAAATCCTTCCCTGGATCTGCTATCTTCAAAACAGGAGCGCTGGTAAGTAACTCCTTTAATTTCTGAAAACTTTTCTCACATTTTTCAGACCATACAAATTTGATGTTCTTCCTTTGCAATGAAGTGATCGGATGCGCTATCCTGGAGAATCCTTCAATAAACCTTCTGTAGTAACCAGCAAGGCCCATAAAAGATCTAACATCTGAAACATTTCTTGGAGTTGGCCAATCCATGATGGAATTAATCTTCTCTGGATCCACTGCAATTCCTTCTTCTGAAATGACGTGACCCAAATATTGGATCCTCTTTTGATAGAATTCACACTTGCTTAACTTGGCATACAGCTGATGTTCTCTAAGAACTTGCAACACCATTCTTAGATGCTCCTCGTGTTCTTCTTCATTTCTTGAATAGACAAGAATGTCATCTAAAAACACAATCACGAACTTGTCCAAATATTTGCTGAATACACTATTCATGAGACACATGAATGTGGCAGGTGCGTTGGTAAGGCCGAATGGAACCACAGTGAACTCATAATGACCATATCTAGTTCTGAAAGCCGTCTTGTGAATGTCTTCTTCTTTAATCCTCACTTGATGGTAGCCAGACCTCAAGTCAATCTTTGAAAATAACTTGGCTTCCTTCATTTGATCAAACAAGTCATCAATTCTTGGTAATGGATACTTGTTCTTAACTGTCACTTTATTGAGCTGCCTGTAATCAATACACAGCCTTAAAGTCCCATCTTTCTTCTTGACAAATAACACCGGTGCTCCCCAAGGAGACACACTAGGCCTGATATACCCTTTATCTATTAATTCTTGCAGCTGTATCTTCAATTCCACCAACTCCGGTGTACTCATTCTATAAGGAGCTTTGGAATTCGGCGCTGCCCCTGGAACAAGATCGATGGTAAAATCAATATCTCTCATCGGTGGCAACCCTGGTACCTCATCCGGAAACACATCTTGGAACTCTTGCAATATCCTGAAGTCTTCTAGTCTTGGCCCTTTGTCCTCTAATGAATCTGGCATATGGACTGCATATAATTGACAACCCTTCTTATAAAACTTTTTCAACTGCAGTGCTGAAATCTGTCTTATTGAAACTTGCTTGGGAATCCCTTTTACCAATGTTGGCCTTCCCTTTTCATCAATGCACTCAAGTGCTTTCTCATAACAGTCCAATTTGGCTCTATGTTTTTCTAACCAATCCATGCCAATTAATGCATCATAGGATCCTAATGGTAGCACATTCAATTCAGCATATGTGTGGAGTCCATTCAATTCTATGGGACACTCCATCACTACCTCACTTACTTTTCTCTTGGTTCCCGTGGCTAGTTGCACTAGCCAAGACTTATTATGCTTTATTTTTCTAAGAGAACAACCTTCAACCACTTTTGGAGAAACATAACTATGAGTAGATCTTGGATCAATCAAAACAGAAATAGATTGCGTAGCAATCTTACCTTCGACTTCCACCACTGATGACTGATGGTCTGCTTGGTGATTATCCAACGCTGCATAAATCCGAGGTGCTGCCCTTGACATGTCCTCTACCGTAGCTACTCCCTTCAGGTTGTTCAACTTTCGAGCATTGTTTTTCCGATGTGGACAATCCTTCAACATGTGATTTTCTCCACATCCCCAACACTGAAGTGGTCCCTTTGATGCTTTGTCTACTGCCACTGCTGGTTTGAATCCACTCCTTGCTTGTTGCCCCTGTGGAAAGGTCCTAGGCTGACCTCTGAATGGTGGCTTGAAGCCATCCTTCTTCTGGTCAAACTTCCCTCTTGGCTTTCCTTTCCATGTTGGGTTAGCCTCTGTTTTTCCCCTATTTTGCTCATAGCAGTGCATTTCCATCCTAATGGCTTCATCCAAACTTGGTGGATTAACAAACTCAATACGATCTCTGAAACTCTGAGGTAGACCCCCAAGAAAGCATTGTATTTTTACTCTCTCATCTTTGATATAGTCAACATACCTCAGTAATTCCAAGAATTTGTGGACATGCTCTTCCATAGATTTTTGTCCCAACCTGAGTTCATTAAACTCTTTTCTCTTACCGTCATAATACCTAGCAGAAAGGTATTTCTCCTTGAAGTACCTCTTAAATCTTTCCCAACTGATCCTTCTTTCATTGATCCCTTTCACTTGCAAGAGATTGTCCCACCAAATGGAAGCTCTGCCATTTAAGTTGTAAATGGCAATTCTGGCTTTTTCATTTCCTGAGTAGTCTTGAATTCTGAAGTATTTCTTCATTCCCAGAAGCCATGCTTCTGCCTCTTGACCTGTCTTTCCTTCCCCATCAAATGTGGGAGGTCTTGCCTTCCTGAATTCTCCCTGTGGGATGCCCTTGAACTTCTTTCTTCCGTCCAACCTCTTAGGTGCATGTCCGGGACTTCTCCTAGAACATTTGGAGTCACCCAACCTGCTGGAAGAAGATCTTGATGAAGATGTTTTATGTTTTCTGCTCACCGAACTCTTCCTTGGGCTTGGAGTCCTCCTCCTCGAACGGCCTCTAGAATGACTCCCTGCATCTCTTCCTTCTTCACCCATATTGCTTGGGTTGGACCCAAGGTTTATCTTATGCTGCATATCAGTGAGGCTTTGCAAAATAGCAGCATTGAGTTGGTGTTGTTCTTCTTGAGCCTTCATCAATCTTTCATTGAAGCTCACCATGGTTTCAACCAAATTTTGAGGAGTCACCTGCTCCCTTCTCCCATTGGATTCAGTCTCCGCATTCCCTTCATGCACATTTTCTCCTAGAACGTCTTCTTCGTGTTCATAAGGATCTTGAGCATCATTAATGGTCACCATCTTACCTCTGCTACAATTATAAACTTTATGAGCTGCAAACACTGTGCATTATTATGATATTTGTTAGACCTCATAAAAATGCATCTAGGAATATACAACAATCAATATTTAACATAATAGAACTCATGGAATAATTCACATAGCTGTTACTTATTCAATTCTTTTGCCCATTCATGCAATTCTGAAAATTGCCCATATTGTCATTAATTTGACAAAACAGTCACCGGCACTTTTCTGCCCTGATTATCTATGATGTCTGATAGCCCAATTCAAATTCCGGTCATACTCCATTATTCCTTTCTAGACAAGCTTTCCAATGCCTGTCCCCGTGCTCCATTCCGACATCGGATGTGGAAACAACGTTGTCTCAAAAATGACAACTTTTACCAATAATTCTGCACATTTACCCAATTGTATTTTGGTCCCGAAGGCCAACTTCAGCCACCTGTGGAAGAAAATCTATGAGGAATCACAAAAACTTATCTATCGGGAAAAGTTAGTCCATATAACAAGGAACACTCAGCAATTCACTGATTTCAATTCTGATGTACCGTTCATCTTTTATGAATTTCTGGGTTTTACTACTTCTTACTTTTCACATTTTTCCAAAATTCCAAATTCTGGGCCAAAAATGGCTATCTCCCAAACGGTGCATTTCTGGGAAATCTTCGTTTAACGGAAATTGTCCGTCTTAATGAGAATATGAAATGTCTAGTTCAGTAAAATTTCTGACTCCCACATCTAGGGTCACTTTTACTACCCCCAAGCTTTTCAAAATCCTGAAAAAGTGGCCCGGAACAGTGCTTTTTGGCCTTCTTGCTCACCCCAACTCCACATCCTTTGGAGTTTGGTTCCAAGATTCGGAACTTAACATTGTGCCTGCTTCATGGCCGCGCCTGATCAATTTCAGCTCAATCCGACCTTCTGTCAAGCCTCGGGACTCTGTCCTTCAAAAGTCACTATTCCCCTTTTTCTGTCAAATTGGAGTGTAATGGGCTCGGGGTCTTCACTGGTTCTTTCATGGCCCCCGTCAATGGCCTCCGAGCCCCACAGGAATCATCCCATTCTGAGCCCCGGTGCTCCCCCTATCCAAAAATTAGGTTTTTTTTTTTTTTTTTTTTTTTTTTTTTTTTCTTCGTCCGCTGAGCGCCGCCGTTGCGGGCCAGTTCACTGAACACTCCCGAAATTGGCGGGGCGCTTCGCTGTGGCCTTCCGCAGTTGCGGGGAGCTTGGCCGAAGCCTTCCGCAACTGCGGGGCGCTTGGCCGAAGCCTTCCGCAACTGCGGAACGCTTGTCCGAAGCCTTCCGCACTGCGGGGCGCTTGGCCGAAGCCTTCCGCGGTTTCGGGGTGATTCTCGGCTCGCCTCCGTTGCGGGGCGGTTCGCTGGACGCTTCCGAAATTTCGGGAAGGTTTGTGGAAGCCTTCCGCAACTGCGGAACGCTTCGCCGAAGTCTTCCGCAGTTGCGGAACGATTCGGCGAAGTCTTCCGCAATTGCAGAACGATTCGGCGAAGCCTTCCGCAGTTGCGGAACGATTCGCCGAAGTCTTCCGCAACTTCGGAACGACTCGCCGAACTCTTCCGCGTTGCGGAACGATTCGCGGAATCCTTCCGCAATTTCGGAAGAGAATTCCTTCCGAAATTTCGGAAGAGAAATCCTTCCGAAAATTCCTTTCGACGCCGACACTTAGAAAAAATTTTCACTTTAAAAAAAAAAAATTCCCCGCTGTTACGGAGCGGTTCGCTGAATCCTTCCGCAATTGCGGGAAGGTTCGCCGAACTCTTCCGCAATTGCGGAAAGGTTCGCGGAACCTTTCCGCAGGTTTCGGGATGACTTCCCGAAACAGTATTAAAACCAAAATTTTCAAAAATAGTCTTAAAACAACATTTTTCCAAAACAGACTTAAAAACTCTATCAGATTTGGCCCATAGAGGCCCAATGCTGCAACGCAGCTCTGATACCAAACTGTAACACTCCCTTCCAGCATTCCCGTGCAAGGAAGGAAACGTTAATCAACACACAGGCTTTTAGATAGACTTAGCCTAAATAATTCTTGCCCATAAATTCCTAACAATTTAAGAATGTCCAAATGCAGATTCATTTCAATATCAACACAGCGGAAACTAAACATTACATGTGCATACAATTTCTTCATGCGTTCAGCATACACATATCAACCATACATGTATCAGTCATTAATTTTATTAATGCATGGACAATTATCATACTGCATAAGACATGATGCCTTTCGTTCCATTAATCATGAATGCATTGCAAAACACAGACTGTATATAAATTTAATCACAGGATACTCATCTTGAATTGCAACGGTCCAAACGACTGGCTATGGAAGGGCAACGTTCCTCCCAACCGTAGACCTGTGTCCAGCTTGTGTTCTTTCAGCTGAGAGGTCACCCCCGAGCTGGGCTGTGTATCCACTAAGGAGGACTAGCTGGGTTCACTCACAGCCATGGTTCTGGTCAAGCATCCAAGAAGATAGAGGAGGGTAACACTAAGCCAGTGAGCTCAACCACAGAGCTACAGGCATCTCAAGTGAGCTCAACAATCAGGCACCCACATTACCTACCACATCCAACACAAGGAAGATCCCCTTCTCTGTCACACAGTCCCTCAGGCAACTCTTCCCTCCAGTGCTCTTCAGGATGGGCATAGAAAGGTCCAACTGCTGATCCTTGAGATCCTAGCCTTCACTGGGTTTATCAAGCACACCCAACCTCTGCATAGTCATTCCCAACTTGATTCCTCACCATTCTGCTCACCAAATACTCAAATCCGTCACTCGTTTTCTGAGCTGCAAAAACTGGGTTTTTCCATTGATTTCGGGGTAGCTAATGCTCCCAAATTCGCCCCAAGGTTCATGCTATTGGATTCCCCCTTGGATTTCCCTGTCCCATGCCAAATCTGGACGTTTTTGGTCTTTCAAAAACTGGGTTCTCTCAAGGTCGCGATTTCTGGTTTTTCCTCACTGCTGGCACTCGTTTTTGGATGGGAATGATGCTAGATAGTTTCACAATGGACTGGGGTGAGAATGAAGCAACCTCCCATGAGGTTGAGTGACTTCCTGCCCAAGCAATCAGAGCCCATGCCCACCCATACGAATTTCAGGGCTGCCCATGCTCCATTGAAGCCATGGGCTGAAAACTCAACCACCTTCTTACAGCAGGCTTTAATGTCACCTTGGAAAGTCAATGGGTTCTCATAATGACAAATGGAAGCCTAGGGTTTAATCCCATAGCCCCCTCACCACTCCCTAGTGGATACACATGGCCCCTTCTCATTCGTTGCCTCCATAGCCAGTTTTTGGTATTTTATTTCAATGTTAAATATTTACATCAAATTTACAATATCCCATGGCTTAATAGCACGTGGGTAACAAAATATCAAGCGTGTCTAATTTAAATAAAATCCGAGCATAAACTAGCGGGGCCTTGGCCTTGAGCTCCACGCTAGGGAAAACATACAACGTGTGTATACAATATTTACATTAGAGCCAATATTTCCTAAGGGTTCAAAATTGGGGTATTACAGTTGGGGTGTCATGGGGTGATAGTAGGTCCCTGATTTAGCGGTTCTAGGGTAAATTCCTTGAGGAATTTTTTTGGGACTATTATGTATTTCTTTGTCCAAAGTATGGTTTCAGCATAGTCTAAACTGAGGAATTAGGGTTGTGACGTAATCAATGTTAATTGATTAGGGTTATAATTTAACTTGGCTTGATATATTAGTGTTTTGGATACAGCGAAATACCTGAGTATTGTATTGTGAATTTTTAGAATATTTGACCCCATCTCGACCATAGAATATAATTTTTATTTGTTAAGTTATGTTCCTAGGCGTTTAGACTACGTTATTTGGCCCCTAATGCATACTTGGCCGACTTCTATGTGTTAGTTATCCACCCAAGTCCCCTTTTTTATTTTCTTCCTTCTTTTACTCTGATTTTATGAGTAAGAGCACACTAGATGCTTTTAGCATGCTTTGTCTTGCTTTTCTGCACATAAAGAAACTTTGTTATGATTTTGTCATAGATAAGGATAAGGTGGGGGAACTAGGATGATTTTGGCAAGTTTGCCTCTTTTTGGCCACCACCTCCTCCATGATTTTCTCTTGAAAAGCCTCCAACTTTCTTCCTTTTGGTCACTCATGGCCTACCTAATACAACTTATCTAATTCGTGACCACTTGCTATGACTTGTAGTCTGATGTTTCCATAGATGGGGAATTTTGTCTAATTCTAATCCTGCCACATGTGACTAATTCGAATTCTTACAAAGGATTTCAATTTTCTACCATTGTAATACATTTGGATAACCGACACATTTGTAATGGTTGGATGTACAACAACTGTTCAATATAATTTTGATTCAGCTATTCATTTATGCCATATTTTTCTCTATTATGAACATCATTGTGAAAACTAATTGTGAGTGATTATATGTTAACTAGATCCTAACTGTGATAAAATTTTCACATGGTATTAAAGCGCATTAGGCTTTCAATATCCATTAGATACTTCCATTGAGCACTAGAATCAGTGGAGTTACCACAAAAATTGTTACAGAGAAAAACTTCCTATGGCTTGGGGCAGACCACAACAGACAGATGACTACTAGAAAATAACTCAATTCTCAATGCAATGTTATTATAGTGAAAATGCTAAGATATGGAGAATAAGACCAACCTTCAACTAGATGTTTGAAGTAGATCCCTGTTGAGCTTTCCAATCTACACTTGAACCTGCAGCTTAGTCTCAACAACCAATACAAGCAAGTGCATATAATATGTGAAAGATATTAGCATAAACAATAACATGATTCATGATATCATAAGAAAATGTAACCCAATGTAATTTAAACAACATTCACAACATCAATTGGACGAGAAAATGAGTATTTCCATTAATTAATAACAAGAAGTACATGATACGACCTCTTGCCGACAACCAATCTAAACCAAGAACTAGGTCTCTCCACTTGTGCCTCCACCACTTCAATCCCCCATGCAATGGAAAACTCAAACTATGAAAGGAGTTTAGGAGGTGAACGTAAGGAGTTCACAAAAACAAGGATCAATGGATGTAGACTCAAGTCATGCAAAAAATCCACTAGAGTTATCTTGCTCTCTCTTTCTCCTCCCTTCCATACACCATAAGAGCTCAATATATAGCCTTCCAAAGGTAAGTGAAAGGTCGAATCAAGTCATTTCAGGGTATATGGAGGGCCAAAGGTCACCCTAAGACTGCTTTTTGGGAGTAAAAAGTAATTTTTCTATTGTTTTTACCATGTAACTCGATGTACGCAGGGTAATTAGGTGCATCCTGCGTGTACGTTGGCTATAATGGAATAGCAAGTGTACATGAACAAAAATAGGGAAACTTGGTTCCTGGAGGGAAAATAATGGGTCTGAGTCAATAAAATGAATCCTGAAGGCCAATCAATGCTGATGCTCACAAGGTCTAAAATTACACTGTAACAGATGCCCCCTAATGTGTGAGGTCATAGAAGGTACTACGATGGCCGAAATACATTATAAATCTCAGAAGTGGAGTGATGGAGACACAAATGGAAAGAGTAGCCCACTTGTCATAATACAATAATATCTCTGATACATGTCGGTATAATACAACAATCTGATACAATGGCCATGGTAGGCAGTACATAGTGAATACATGTCATAGGTGGTCATAGCCATGACTCATACAGTAAGATATAGTCTCCTGTTGAAAAGGAAAAAACTGGTGCAATACTGGAGGTACAAACTGTTGATGTATGATAAATGAGATCTCATAAGTACAGTCATGATCATGAGCAACATACTGAATGCTACTAACGTCTGGGGTCTTCTACACAAGTCATCTTCAGTGCAAGTCCCATCAAGTGAATAAAGGTGTTGAAGTCGAACCTGATGTGACATTGTCTGATTATCGGTCAGTGATGTATATCGTTAGCAGATGCGAGATAACCCGCCAATAATGAAAATGGGCATCGAGGCATAGAGTACAATCATCAAAGTGTGAATAGATGTGTTGAGGTTGAACACTAAGATGAATCCATCAATCAGGGGACATTGATGTATTCCCAAAAATGTCGATGGCGAGAGAACCTACCACTAATGACTGCAAGCCTCGAGGTACTCAACAGACTATAAGTCTCAATTCTGGAATAAATGAGTTGAAGTCGACGGAATGAAACTCGCTGGAAGGAGGGAATTAAGGCATCCCCCATCAGCCAGCACGAGGTAACAGCTATGCTGAAATATTTGGAAGAACTCGGACGAACGGACTGACTCAATAAGGAGGGTCGACATGCAATAGTCAAGAGATCTAAGGAGTAGTCAACTCTGGTTTCAGGACGTCCTTTGAACAAAAGCATGAGCAGATGGATAGACTCAGGTAGCATGGACTCGAGATAATAATGACACTTTGCGACACAGGAGGCATCGACAAAGAGGGCTCCATAATGACTGGAAGCTTAACCAACCAATGGAGTAAAGACAGAGAAACGAGTACAACTCCTAAGGTCCTACTATAGTCCCGACTCATAATGGATGGAGTGGAATGAATGCTATGTTTAAAGGTGACACAACAACTTCCAATCAAAAGGAAGTAAAGATTTTCCCGTCCATCTTTTTGGAATATTTGATTTTTTTGGTCTTTTTCATATTTGGAAAGCTTGAAAAAGAATAAAATTGCTTATAGTACAACATGTGAGGGAACGAGTGTCAAATGGAAAGAAAATTAGTCCCAAACAGTGGAACATACCTATGAACAATGCAAGGAAGCATGTGCAAGATGTGGACACTCGGGGGGGGTGTTCCCTCACGGTAAAGGGTCATCAAATTGCGAAAGTAAAATGAAAGCTCTTCTTAGCTCAAAAGGGGAAGTGCTCAGGAACATGGCTAATGATTTAGTAAGCAGGAGCCGACACAAGGCTTGAATGGCAAGCAGGATGATGCAATGCAATCACAACTCGACATAAAAGGGGAGTCCTTTTTCGTAAAGTTAGTCTCCTCACCTGAAAAAGTGTAAAACAATGAGAGAAGAACTCTTCTAGTCATGTATGACTAGAGTATACATTTCTTGTAATTAATCCACAAAGGTCTGGAAAAGGGGTAAACTTATACCTAAGTGGATGTCGCTTCAAATCCTTTAATAAGTCTAAAATGATAAGTATACTCGACAATCTTGTTTGATTTGAAAAATTCTAACAAGGGCTTAAAAAAGACTTTATAAAAATCTTTTCCGTAAAGGTTTAACAAGCCCGAAAAAGTAAACTCATGACCTCCTTACTGTTTTTAACGAGATCGAAGTAAAGGTGGAAGACTGCTCATAACCTCCTTACTGTTTTTAACGAGCTCGAAGAAAAGGTGGAAGAATGCTCGTAATGGGAGCATACGAGTGTCAGGGACATGGGAGACTAGTTCCGAGCGCATGGAACAAAGTTATGCATAATGCAAGGAATATGAGCAATATAAGGGCACTCAGGGGGTGTTTGCGAATTCGGATGGAAAAAGGTTCAAATGCATCATAACAATGGGGAGGCCTAAACCTATATGCAAGGTTCCGAATACGCCTGCCATGACCGAACCAAATGTCGAAAAGGGCCAGTAAACAAGTATAAGTCCGGCTAAGAATCCTGTCTTCAAGAAACACTAGTACCAAAATCATATCTAAAACAAATGTACAGACAGATCTGATACAAGTCCTCGTGGTAGAAATATTGTCAATATTGCTATGACCAATCTCAGGGTGAAGGTCAAAGTTGGAGGATGTGAAGGAATTTGCAAGAACAAATTTGTCATCACAAGAGTTGACAACTCTATACTCAAACTCAACAGGATCACCGATTTGTGGATCTATAGTAGAGTCCAAAGACTCATCACTAGGGAGATCAAACGTTGAAATCAAACTGGCGCCGTACAAAACTATGCCTAGATCAAAATCTAAATGTATGGCAGATTGTATTATAGACTCATCCTGCTCATTAAGATCAAGGGTATGAGGGAAGTGAGATCTATGATAGAGATCCCCCCAAGGCTTGTCATTACCATTCATGGCCTTGATAAAAATTTCATCTGAAGATAAAATACCATTGAGGTAATCATGTGAACAAGATGGGTCAACTGCACACGCATGCAGCATAACGGGATCTTCTTCCCCTGTCCGTGAAGAAGAGAGATCTGACTCTACAGTGGCTTGTTGAATATATTGAGAAGCAAGCTCAGCTGCATACAAGTGCATATCCATTTCGATGTGCGAAATGTCTCTAGACGGGGAACTCGTGGAAGGTGGATCCCACGGATCACTAAAATATGATGTCCGGAAAGGTACACGATTCAACAAGGAAAGAGCATCATCGGACATGGTTCGTATGAAGGAGATTGGTGCAGGGAGGTCGAAAGATCCCATCAAAGATGGATACAATCCTACACCAACATTCCTAGTTTTCGGCTGAGAATTTTTGATCTGGGGAACAACAGTTCCTGGCGATGCTACGGTATTGCAACTAGAGAAATCTAGCTGATGAACTATCACAATTCTGCCTTCGTGAGGAAAGCAAATAACTCTAAACACAGAGGACACAATCACTTTCATTGCATAGATCCAATTCCTACCCAAAAGAAGGTTGTAGTCGATGGGCACATCAACCACCTCGACTTCAATAGGCACAGATTTCCCACCCAAGTGGACCTCAAGGGAAGGGATAATACCATGCGGCCTAATCAACCGACCATCGAACCCAGTAAGCATGGTCATAGATTTTGACAAGGTAGGAGAGCCAAGAGCTTTCCAACAATCCAATAACATTACTGAGGTGGAAGCACCTTCGTCAACCACCGTACGTTTAATGAATTTATCTAAGCACGTCACATGGACTTGAAAAGCCACATGATAAGACAAGCGAGGTTGGATATCAGTAGTGTTGAATTTAATGATGCTAGGGCTACTCTCATCCTGAACTCCCAAAGCAAATAAAATGGTGTTCCTCTGTGAAGGATATGCCTGTAAAACCTCAAGAGCCGACATGGCAAATGGAGTTTGGCCCAAATCTTCTACAATGGAGTAGTTATGGGCGGCTCGGGCATTGGGATTGTGCGTCGAGTGCTTAAGAACACCTTTTGGTATCCGCGACATAGTAGTGGGCTTCTCGATACACAGAGAAGTGTTAGGAGGAGGAAGAGGATCATTCCCCATATTCAGTTGTGGTGCACCATAATCGCGTTGACGAGTGGCAACACTAACCTGAGGTTGGACCATGTTCACACATCCATAGCCACTGGCATCAGAAGAAGACGTCGTAGTTTCATTAGTCCCATAGCTAGTGACGGGAGCATTCGAAGCCATATTCTGATGATGCGGAAGGGGATATTTCAACATAGCTGGGCTCTGTGAAAGATGCTTCGATGCTTCTTCAATCCGAGGACAAAAGTAAGTCAGATGATCCTCCCCACAAAGTTTGCAAGGGAATTTCACCTTACGTCTTAGCTTATGGTCCCCACCAACATTTCCGTCGTCCCGAGGAGGGTTGGCATTCTCTTTTCTAGGAGTATTTCGATTACTTCCATTATTCCCATTATTCCCACCCTTACGATTTTTCCTCCCCTTCTTCTTTCCACTAGGTTGCTAGTTACCTGATGGGTTTGCTGATTGTATAGAATGGACATCAGACAATTGGGTGGAAGTGGACAAGGCGTGAGCCTGTCCAGGGGTAGATTGGCTAATAGACAAATTTTGCATTTGATTTGTAACCAAGTCTATGGGTCGAGTACTCGTGGATCCAACAATGCCATAAGCATGTGGTCCAAGAACAACCTTGGGCTCATGACGTGAGCGCGGTGTGTCAGGAATAATATCGTACAGGATACCAGATTGAGCATAGAGTAAATCTAGCTACTAGGATTTGAATATAGCTTGCTCCTCAGTCGTAATTTCGGACACCGAAACGTCCTTATATATATAGGGAAGCAAAGACTTGAGGAACCACTCCAACAGAAAATCTGAAGGAATATTGGCTTTCACTAGCCTCTTCCGTTGATGCCACTCTTGAATGTGATCAGATATGTGCATGGCCTTGTTCTGGTAGAACGTAGATAAAAGTTCGGTGCTAGTATCATAACAAACTGGCAATTGAAAGTGATCTAAGAAAACCAAATTTATCTCATTAAAACCCCTGTAAGTGCCCTCAAGAAACTCGACATACCACTTCGTGGCTGCCCCCATGAGGGTGCGTTGAAATAGTATCAAATGGATGGAGTCGTGACTTAATGAATTCGAGGAGAACCAAAGGTGAAAAGTAGTAACATGATCGCCCGGATCCTCACCATTCTTCCCTTTGGGCTTCGGAATGTCAGAAGGGAGCTTGGTAGGGACTGGAAGCCAAGAAGGATCGTGACACATCGGATCATTCATGAGCTTCAAAAGATCTGGTAGATTCAAAAGAGCAAGAAACGAGAGCTGTGGCTGTGCGGCTTTATTAAAAGCTCCCAAAAGAGGCTAACCTTGCAGAACGTAAGGATGATATGAACCATGACCATGACCATAAGGCTGATAACCACCTCCACCCTGACCCGTGTAAGGGTACGTAGGTATATATGTGTTATAAGCACCATAGTGAGGAGGGTTGTAGTAAGGGCTAGAACCGGATGCATTATAAGAAGGATTACCACCATAATTATGGGGCATATAGGTACTAGTCGTAGTAGGAGCAGTCAAGTAATGACCATAAGTATAGGGTATGTTCCCACCCCTAGTATTGGGAGGGACATGCTGGTGACGTGGTTGTAGTCACGGGTATATGCGTAGAAGCATGTGTGTTAGGTTGTGGAATATGAGCCGTGTTATGAGAAGTGTTCCCACTAAAATGAGGGGCAGTCCTGGGACGTGGTCCTCCCCCAACAGCTGTGGAAGCTAAAGGGATATGACCAAACTTAAATTGAAATGGACTAGAAAAGGTTGCGCCACCCCCGGAGGGAGCAATGCCCGTAGCACCAAGGCTAGTGTTATCTTGACTACACGATGAAGTGGATGTAACATTTGAATTAAGACTAGGCATACCAACTGAAAAGGGATTAGTGGTGTCATTAATATCTGGCATTCCATATCAGAAACCATGTGAGTAGGAACCATAAAACGGGTTGGACTCCGTGGGTGGTTCCGGCCGAAAACCTGACAAAGTAGTGTGTGGGGGTGACCCTTCCTCCCTGTAATACCCCATTTTGACCCTTAGGATATATTAGCTTTAATGTAAATATTGTATGCATGTGATGTATGTTTTCCTAGCATGGAGCTTAAGGCCAAGGCCCCACTAGTGGATGCTTGAATTTTATTTAAAAGGCAAGTATTGGATATTATGTTACCCATGTGCTATTTAGCCATGGAACATTGTAAATTGATGTAAATAAACATCATGCAATAAAATACCAAAACTGACTATGGAAGCAACTAATGAGAAGGGGCCATGTGTATCCACTAGGGAGTGGTGAGGGGGTTGTGGGATTGAACCTTATGCTTCCAAATGTCATTGTGAGAACCCATCTGACTTTCTTTGCTGGCATTTAATTCAGTTGTAAGGGAGTTGTTGAGAAATCAGTCCATGACTTCAATGGAGCATGGGCAGCCCAGAAATTCATATGGCAGGTATGGGCTCTATTTTTCTTGTACCAAAAGTCACTCTACCTCATGGGGGATGGGTTCTTCCTCATTCCCATTCCGTTGTTAAAGATCCCAACAATAGTTTCCATCCATTATGCAGACCCAACAGTGAGGAAAACCAAAAATCGCAACTTTGCAAGAACCCACATTTTGAAGTGCCATAAACGCCCATAATTGGTATTTGATAGTAAAATCCAATGGGGGATCCATAGATATGAACCTTGGGGTGAAATTGAGAGTATTAGATACCCCGAAATCCATTGGAAAACCCAGTTTTTATAGCCCAGAAAATCAGTGACGGGATTGAGTTATTTGTTGACAGAATTGTGAGAAATCCAAGTGTGAATGTTTGAACAGAGGATTGGATTGCTTGAATTTATCCTGAGATGTCTGTAGCTCTGTGGTTGAGCTCACTGGCTTAGCACCCTCCTCCTCTGCTTATTGCATGCTTGATAAACCCATCTGTGTGTTGGCTTAGCATGACTGTTGAGTGAAACCTTTGCTATGAGTGAGCCCATCTAGTTCCTCCTTAGTGGATACACAACCCAGCTCGAGGGTGGTCTCTCAGCTGAAAGAATATAGGTTGGACAGAGACCTATGGTTGGGTGGAATGTTTCTCTCACATAGCCAGTTGTTGGATAGCTTCATCTTAAAGATAAGTATTCTCTGTGGTTTAAATTGTGATCATTTTGTGTTATGTTCTGCATGTTTAATTATTTATGTTAATTGAATGATATGGTTATCTTAAGCTAGTTGGCATGAAGCCTGTGCATAGCATGGGAATGCGAGTGTTTATTGTATGATTGTTTCATTATTCTGCCTGGAAGAAATAGGCTGATGCATTCCTTTTTGGTGTGTGTTATTATGGTTATTCCATTGTGTTTATATTGAGTATGATTCTGCACTACATTTAAAGATAGGTATTCATGTGATTTGAGTTATGTTAATCCTGCACTCTGCAATGATTTAATTAACGACCGTTGTTTATATGTTGAATGCATGATGAAATGGTGTGTGGATATTGTGTAATTCCGCTGTGTTTATCAAGAATGATCTGCATGCATAAGTTTTTAATTGCTTTGAATTTTCTTACTAATGACTGGGGCTAAGATTGTCAAATGAGCCTGGTATGTTTGGTGATGTTCCCTCCCTTGCAACAGATCGACGGGAGGGGACGTGACAGAGTGGTATAAGAGACCATGTTGCAGCACTGGGGCTACTTGGGCCAAACTCTGAGTTTGTAGGCAGATAACAGAATGTTCTAATGTGGTATTGGTGAAGTTTGGACGTCATTTTGATTGGGAAAAATTGTAGAATCAGAGTTCTCAAGTGTAGTAGGGGATCACACCATTTCATATATCTCTCCAAGAGATTTCCAATGGTACCAGGCTTGCCTTAATTGGTTAAGGGACGAGGGAGATATGAGCCTCGCAAGTCCACAAGTTGCGCATGAGTTGCACAGGTTGTGCACAGATTGCGCACATGTTGCGCAAGAGTTGCATAGGTTGTGCATAGGTTGCATATGAGTTACACAGGTTGGGCACAGGTTGCGCAGGAGTTGCATAGGTTGTGCACAGGTTGCGCATGAGTTGTGTAGGAGTTGCACAAGTTGTGCACAGGTTGCGCATGAGTTGCGCAGGAGTTGCACAAGTTGTACACAGGTTGTGTACAGGTTGCGCATGAGTTGCACAGGTTGTGCACAGGTTGCGCAGGAGTTGCACAAGTTTTGCACAGGTTGCGCACAAGCTGCGTAGGAGTTGCACAGGTTGTGCACAGGTTGTGCACAGGTTGCGTAGGAGTTGCACAGGTGGCGCACAGGTTGTGCACAGGTTGCGTAGGTGGCGCACAGGTTGTGCACAAGTTGCACACCGGTTGTGCAGGTGGTGCATAGGTTGTGCACAGGTTGCACACAGGTTGTGCAGGTGGCGCACAGGTTGTGCATAGGTTATGCACAGGTTGCGCAGGTGGCGCACAGGTTGTGCACAGGTGGCACACAGGTTGCGCAGGAGTTGCACAGGTTGCGCAGGTGGTGCACAGGTTGCGCACAGGTTATGCAAAGGTTGCGCAGGAGTTTCATAGGTTGTGCAGGTGGCACACAAGTTACGCATAAGTTACACAGGTTGCAAAGGGATTTAAAAAGGAAAAGTAGTCAAACCCCGAAATTCATAAAAGATGAATGGTGCATCGGAACAGAGATCTGCAAGTTGCTGAGTATTTCTTGTTATATGCAATAACTTCTCCCAATATAAAATTTCTCCTGAATCTTCTTAGATTTACTTCTACAGGTGGCTTAAGTTGGAAGTTCAGGATATTTTGCAACTATGTAAAAGTGCAGAATTTTTGGTAAAAAATGTCATTTTTGAAGTAATGTAACTTCCACACCCAAAG
Organism: Larix kaempferi; assembly: GCA_027924585.1. Lineage (NCBI taxonomy): Eukaryota > Viridiplantae > Streptophyta > Pinopsida > Pinales > Pinaceae > Larix > Larix kaempferi. Next base: position 17,901,891 of record BSBM01000994.1, on the reverse strand, counting down.
TCAGAATGGAGCATGTGGATAGGCATTGGAAAGATTATCCAGTAGAGAACAATGTTTCATCACCAGAATTCGAATGAGGGTGTCATACATCGTAGATTTGCAGAGCAGAAAAGTGTCAGTGGCTGTTTTGACAAACTATTGTCGATATGGGCAATTTCTAGAATTGCATGCCTAGAAGTAGCAGAGACCATGAAATCGAACTAGCTATGAGGTGGAAGAGGAAGATCATGCAAAGATGAGGGATTGAAAAGGGATAATTCCTTAACCCTATCTTGCTAACTGTATTTATATTTTATAAGCTTTATGTACATAAAATTATGGCATGGGAATTCTGAAAATGCAAGAGATTAGATGAGTGGCATGAATATGCATTGGTTGGCATATTAATAAACATTGCACAGTGCATGAGCAGATTTTTGTGCACACATATGATATTACATATTAGTAAAAGTAGTGAGGTTCTACATATGCAATGAACCACTAATGGTAAATATTGTGGTTGATAATCACTATTGGTGTTGGTTTTGGTTGTAGGACCAAAGACAACAGAAGCATGGTTAAAGATGTTGATGATGTTGTTGCATGAGGCCAACAACCTTATGAAGAAAATGTTAGGGTAGTAAATCCATGATCAAGAGGTTGGTGGAAGAATTCTGTAATCCTCTGCAAGAGACCAACGATCAGGTAACATCAAAGGTGTAAATGGAAGCTGTGCAGGTAATGGTTTACTTATGATGATTGCATAAGTGTTGAAAGAGGATTGGGTAAGAATCCCTTGAACCATATTTAATAATCATAAAATGGTATGCATTTAGAGTTGAAATGCATTCATGTGAATGCCATACTACCATAGTGCGGTGGAGCATGGAGTGGCGAAGGAAAGAGGCCTCATACCATGTGACTATTTAGAAATTTAGATTGCATTCATATAAAATATATCGTGCCATGTGTATGTTGGTTATGAGCTTAATAATCAAAGCAAGTGAAGACTAGTGGTCCTGATTATGGTAATGCATGCTATATAAGGTGGTCATGTTTCGGCCATAATATGTTTGAATGCATAATATTCATGAACCAATGCAAGGTAGCATTGAGTGAATATGCATTAAGAAATTTTATAAATCTTGTGGTTAAGCCTTAAATGAATGCACTTGAAAATCCTGTGTAAACATTTTAGATGTGTATGCATGTGTGTGGATGCACATGTTGTGATGCATTGTGCGAATACACGGTTGTGATGTGTATGATTCATTGCAATTAGATAATAGATGAAATGATGAATTGTCGAAAATTATGAAATCATTTCATGAGCTGCTATGAATGCAGAATAGTAAGTGCATGAAGAGGGCAGTCATGATCGATGGGCTATCAAAATACTCGATGGAAGGGCAGAGTTGTATAAATCATAGGACTGAGAAATGATGAGTATCTAAAAGTTTAATTTAAATTGCATGAATGATGTGACTGTACCTTGCAATTTTAGTATGATAACGATGCATGTGAAGTAAATGAGTTTTGGTGATATTGATATGTTAACAGCTCGAAGTGTTTGAATTATGGAATGTTATAATTTTGAAAATGCTTGAGTGACTATTGCAACAATGAAATATTATATGCATGGAGACTTACAAGTGTTTGGCTGGTTGAAGTTTCTGATTACAGGTAAATTGTTCAAGGCATGGCAATGAGGGTAAGACCATGATGAAGGCTGGAATCTACCATGTGAAAGAGCCAAACCTCATGAGAAGGATCTCATGGCTGTGAAATAGTTTATGTGTAGAACAAATTGTCAATTCAGATTTGTAAATCTCAGAATTGGAATTTTGCTAATAAATGACTAATGACTATTTGGCTTATATAAAATGTGTCAGGAGGACATGCTGTAAGTGGATGCTCATGTATGGCAGCAGGCATAAGACCATGATGGAAAGAGTGGTGTCACTTATAGGAGCCAAACAATATGAGGTTGACCTTATGGTTGAAACAAATCAATTTCTGTAGGAGACAGAACTGTAAATTCATATTGAATTTAATTATTAGTGCCATTGATTGGTTATAAAACAATCAGGTTTGAATTTTAATTCTAAATGTTGCTGATTGTTTGGCTATTTAATAAGTGTGCCAGGAAAAAACATTGCAGTAAGACCAAGAGAGAGGGCCTGCAGAAGCCAAACTTCATGGGAAGGGATTCCATGATTTGGAAATGGGTTTCGGGTGAAACGCCATTAGACATTATTAATGTCTCATTCACACTACATGATTGGTGAACAACATGAGTGAGATGGTGAATACTACGTCAGGAGGACATATGAGGGTTATGGAATATAAAAGGAGTTGGGATGGAAAAGCGAGGGACTGTCAACTCAGAGAAGGAGCCCCCATTCCTCATTAGTGAAGGGAATTACATCTGCAAAATGGATAAGTGTTTTGTAAACCCATACTGATATATATATATATATATGGGCATCTCTAATTGTTAGAATTACTACGTAGATCGTATTCCATTTGTTTATATTATTCAGACTGCTTGAAGTATGATTAGGACCTACATAGTTCACATCAGTGAGGAGTGCACACCTTTCTGGTGCTGAGTTAGGTTAGGGATGCCAATATTGACTACACCCTAAGGGAATGGATGCATTCCTGGTGTTTCAATGTTGGATAGTGAATGCTATGAAATATGTTTACAGTTTTAGAGCAGCAATACTGATGAGCTTTTTTATCCATCTTGTGTTGTCAGCTTATACATATGCAAATTGGTGCTACACATTAAAGGGAAAAGTGAAAAAAAGGGTACTCAAGAGGACTGTATGAGAAGTGGTAACCTTTGTGTAGTGTGAGTGGGTATCATGGGGACATGATAGCCTGCAGTTAAGAAATTCACCTAAAGAGTTCCTAAAGGGAACCACTGGTTTGCACAAGAGAAGGAGTGCCATCCTTGTGTGGGTGATGAATTGTTATGCGCATGAAGGTTTGTGACACATGTGAAAGGATGATGAAAGCCTTAGGAAGAGTAGTAGAGCCTTGACCTATAATAGTTGGTGGCACAGTTTCCTTTCATTGGTTGATGACCCAGACGGATGTGCTAGCTCGACAAAGGAGAGGGCCAACTAGGTATGGGACTGGTTGGGCACCACCAAATGCTTGGTAAATCCAGTCGGCGTGAAGGTGTACTGGTAGGGAATTAATTATTTGATGTTGTGGAGCAGCCTACGCGCTGGCCAAACATCCCAGTCCGCAGGAGGATCCCAAGGCTTGTAAAGTAAAAGCAGGACCTTGTGGACCAAAGAGGAAATGTCCAATATAGATAAGTATTCATTTTCATTTAATTCTTGTTTGGAATAATGAAGATTTCAGGTAGAAGTCTTCTAACAGCTAAGCTGATACACTATTGTTTCTTGTTGGAAACCTTGGTCATTGCAGGAAAGCAAGGACCCTGAAATAAATATAAATGCTTGGTAAATCCAGAGAGTAACTGGTTGGGTGCTACAAATGCTTGGTAAACCCAGTCAGCGTGAAGGTGTATTGGTTGGGCACTAATTACTTGAATGTTAAGGGGAAGCCAACGTACTGGACAAACATTCCTCAAATACTTGATAATACCAAGTCAGAGTACTGGCTTAGCATATTGCTACATGGGATGTTTGATAAAACCAGTCGGCGTACTAACTTAGCATTACCTATATGAATGGTTGAGGAGTAGCCTACGCGCTAGCCCAACATTCATTATTGTATCCATAAGAAATCCAAAGCTTGTAAAGCAAAGAAGGATCCTGTGGAATAAAGTGAATACATCTAATGTAGATAAGTATTTCGTTATATTGCAACTTCTTGCTTATTTAATATGAATTTACATGTGTACATGATTTGGTCATGATTTCCTACACTCTTGTTTAGAGATAAAACCTACGAAAATAAACTAAAAAAGTGAATTGATTCAATGTTTGAGTGTAGGTATTGCTAGAAGCAAGGACTATGAAAGCATCTTAAGGATGCATGCGGACATGTGACTATCCTAAAAATCTCAGCTTGTGTAGAAATGAATGATGGTGCTAGTGGACTTGTGGGGGTCCTAACAGCCAAGGGTGTTATGGATCGCCATGTGGAAAGGTTCCATGGTTAAGAGATCCGAGGTAGACCATAGACACTAAGTGTCATAGCCAAGAAGGGCAGGTCAAGCATTCACATTGAAGTGAAAGAGAATAGGAGCATGAAAACCACAGTGGTGGTGTGGGTTCCAGAATGGAACAAGATGAAGAGGAGAAAAATCTTACTGCTCTCTCTTTCCTTTTTATTGATGCATTTATAAAAACAGAAAATTGTTGAATGCATGTATGGTTGAAAGTAGAGTGTGTTTATTTGCTTGAAATAAATTGTGAATGCTGAAGTAGTTAATTCCCTGTGAAATAATGGACATGAATGAGCTCATGTGTCTGTTGGGAAAGCATGAAAAGTATGAAAGTCTCATGGATAAAGCATGGACTACACATGTCAATTGGAAATTAATTGACTAATTTTAATGTTTATATTATGCTTGGCCTAACATAAATTATAAAGATGAATTTCGCAGGTGGGAAAGTGAAACTGATTTGTGGTAGTTGTTGCAAAGCAAGTGTTGCTTGTAAGCAAAGTGAGAACCAGTTGTGCACAAAGAGCATAGCAACAAACTGTAGGCTGTTGGAATTGGTTGAAAGTCTTCTTCAAACAATTTCCAAGACCCAAGAAAACCTTGGAGAAATGCTCAAGATATAGAAGAAGCAGAATGAGATGAACCACAAGGTTTTGCAGGACTCTAGTTGTCTGCAAGGGGAGGTAAAAATCATTCTGGAAGCAATCAGCAGTAGAAGAGAGATTAGGTCAATGAAGATGCATTCATCCAATCGGTCCAATAAGAAACGTTCCAGGTGGGAAGACTCAAAGGAGATTGAGCAGGTAAAGATGAAGTAGTCGGTGAAATGTTGGAAATGTGGAGGACATCATTTCCTCCGCAACTACACAACAAGGGAACATCAAGAGGGTAGCAGCCATAAATTTTTCAGACTTGTGGATGAGCTGAAAGGTCAGAACCAACAGGAGCAGTTTGTGGAAGCCAAGGGACTTGGTCCTGAAAGTTCAAAGTAAAGGATAGAACACAGGGCAGATCTGCAAAATTTTTGAAAATTTTGGACGTGTAAATTGTATATGCATTCCTAAGTATTGGAACACTGAGGACGGTGTTATTCTAAAGGGGAGGGGATTGTAAGACCCCATTTGATCCTTAAGATATATTAGCTTTTAATGTAAATATTGTATGCATGTGATGTATGTTTTCCTAGCATGGAGCTCAAGGCCAAGGCCCCGCTAGTGGATGCTTGAATTTTATTTAAAAGGAAAGTATTAGATATTATGTTACCCATGTGTTATTTAGCCATGGAACATTGTAAATTGATGTAAGTAAACATCATGCAATAAAATACCAAAACTATCTATGGAAGCAGCTAATGAGAAGGGGACATGTGTATCCACTAGGGAGTGGTGAGGGGGTTGTGGGATTGAACCTTATCTTTCCAAATGTCATTGTGAGAACCCATTTGACTTTCTTTGCTGATATTTAATTCAGTTGTAAGAGAGTTGTTGAGAAATCAGTCCATGGCTTCAATGGGGCATGGGCAGCCTAGAAATTCGTATGGTAGGTATGGGATCTGTTTTTATTGTACCACAAGTCACTCTACCTCTTGGGGGATGGGTTCTTCCTCATTCCCATTCTATTATTGAAGATCCCAGCATCAGTTTCCATCCATTATGCAAACCCAGTAGTGAGAAAAACCAAAAATCACAACTTTGCAAGAACCCACGTTTTGAAGTGCCATAAACGCCCAAAATTGGTATTTGATAGTAAAATACAATGGGGGATCCATAGATATGAACCTTGGGGTGAAATTGAGAGTATTAGATACACTGAAATCCATTGAAAAACCCAGTTCTTATAGCCTAGAAAACCAGTGATGGGATTGAGTTATTTGTTGACAGAATTGTGAGAAATCCAAGTGTGAATGTTTGAACAGAGGATTGGATTGCTTGAATTTATCCTGAGATGTCTGTAGCTATGTGGTTGAGCTCACTGGCTTAGCACCCTCCTCCTCTACTTATTACATGCTTGATAAACCCAACTGTGTGTTGGCTTAGCATGACTGTTGAGTGAAACCATGGTTGCGAGTGAGCCCATCTAGTTCATCCTTAGCGGATACACAACCCAGCTCGGGGGTGGTCTCTCAATTGAAAGAATACAGGCTGGACAGAGACCTATGGTTGGGTGGAACGTTTTTCTCACATAGCCAGTTGTTGGACAGTTTCATCTTAAAGATAAGTATTCTCTGTGGTTTAAATTGTGATCATTTTGTGTTCTGTTTTGCATATTTATTTATTCATGTTAATTGAATGATATGGTTATCTTAAGCTAGTTGGCATGAAGCCTGTGCGTAGCATGGGAATGCGAGTGATTATTTTATGATTGTTTCATTATTATTCCTGGAAGAAATAGGATGATGCATTCCTTTCTGCATGTGTGTTATTATGGTTATTCCATTGTATTTATATTGAGTATGATTCTACACTACATTTCAAGCTAGGTATTCATGTGGTTAGAGTTATGTTAATCCTGTGCTCTAGAATGATTTAATTAATGACTGTTGTTTATATGTTGAATGCATGGTGAAATGGCGTGTGGATAGTGTGTAATTACGCTGTGTTTATCAAGAATGATCTGCACGCATAAGTTTTTAATTGCTTTGAATTTTCTTACTAATGATTGGGGCTGAGATTGTCAAATAAGCCCGGTATGTTTGGTCATGTTCCTTCCCTTGCAACGGATTGAAGGGAGGGTATGTGATACTCCCCAACCTCCCGAGGAGTGGGAGGAGCAGTATGTCCATTGACCTCATTCGACGGATTCATAATGTGAGCATCTTGAAGTTCGTAAGAAATATGAAACAGATCAATAGAGATCCTCCGATGCCTCTTATAAAAAGTACGTTCTACCTTGCTGAATGGTAGACCAACCAAATGACAAGACCGACGGAGTGGTGGATCTTGCTCCATGATAACTCCAAAGAATCAAACGCCTCCTAATGGCCAACTAACAATCAAAGAACACACACCTAAAGAAACTACATCCAAATGCACACAAACAGGACTGGCTCAAGGGACCTCTCAACACTACAACCGGTATGTCTCTCCTAGCAGAGGCTTGAGACTCCCAAACTATAACCGGAGGTATCCAAATTAGTTATAAGGGTTCCCAGACTTCACTGCGTGCAAAGGGTCAAATCCCTATACAACAGGCAACTGTGTTGTCCAACCCCTATCTGACTCAGGACAATTGCAGAATAACCGCAACGAATGCCCTATGTGATACCTAGGGAAAGCAACTAAGGTCACCAAGATATAACCAATGCTCAGGCGAATAGTCATAGGTGGGATCCGTCGTATGAGTAGGGTAGCTAAGCCCGAAAATCAAGAGGGTCAAATCCCCCAAGAACCCCCGTACACGAACAAATCTTGGAAATATATCTGTAATGTCCCTTGTTAGGAATTTTATTAAAATGGCAATTTTTCACTTTTTTCCCTAGTTTGACCTTTGACTAGTTTTGAGTTCTAAGTCCCCAAATTGCTCCAATTGCTCCCAAATATTCTGAGAAGGTATATGGATGATGTTAGAACATAAATATGTATTTCAAGGATGCTTTTGGACCTTTAAAATACTTCTACAAATTCTCTTTCAATTCTGGCCAATGTAGGGAACTTTACTAGTAATTTCCCTTTGACTAGTATTGGTCTCTAGGTCTCGAATTGACTCCAAATGCCTTCAAATCTTCAAGGAAGGTGTATGAATGATATTAGGACTTGAATATGATTTTCAAAGATGATATATGACCACCAAAATACCTCTGCAAACTCTCTTAAGATTCTGGACCAAGTATGCAATTTTCCTAGTAATTTGGGGTTCAAATCCCCCAGGGGTTAGTACTGAAAATGGCTTCCCAAATGCCTCCAAACCCACTCAAATTTTTGAAAAGAGGTATGGAATGTATAAGGATTTTATTAAGGTCTCATGTGCACCATTAATTGATTATTATATCTATTCCAACCCTCTCCCATTCAACTGCAAAAATCACCAATTCGACCCTTGGGGAAATGGCACTATTACTTCTCCCAATGCAATTAAACTGAGTAAAAATACTTCAAATGCTCAACTACAGTACATGAAACTTGTAAAATACATCCATGGCTGTACATTAATCACAAATTCATCAGATAATCATCCATTCATTCGAAATAATCATCAATACATTGGTTCACAACAAGGTAGTGGGGAAATGGCATTGTTCTTCCATTAAAAATGAGATTTATAAATTTTTACTTGGAATTTCGACCTGAAACTTTCTGGAGATGAAGAAAAGAGTATTTAATTCATATTAAAAAATAAATGGGGCATGAGAGGCTCCCCCAAAGAGTACAATAGCTCACCAAAAACGCCCTCCCTCAAGGATCAAGAATATGCCATCAAAACTGGAAATGGTTGAGAGAATGTGCTGAAATAGAAGAAATCATGAGCTGCCCTATAGCTTACACCTACAAATAAATACTCCATTAAATTTCCAAATGAAAGGTCTGAATGGCCTTTTCAATTACCAACTTGGATGGGAATCTTTCACCCTCGAAATTGGCTAAGGCAAGAAACTAGTCATCCACTAGCTCTCCCTCTACACAAATGCAATTGCAAATTATACAAATGATCAAAATCTGGTTTCATTCTTTGTTATTAACATTTATAAATTTCTAATGGCCTCCATGGGTCGAATTCCTTCCAAGAGACTCATGCCAACTCAAGTTGGAAAGAGATTCCAAAGAACGCCACTTGTACAACGATTCCTAGTCTCCCACTTCCACCAAATCACATGTCGAAGCATCTTAGCTGCCCTAACACCCTTGAGCGCCCTCTTGGAGTCTATTTTTAGCTCTTACATGTCATATATGTCATATGTCAGCCTTCAGGTCTGATTTGTGTCATAGGTGTCATAGCATCTTCATCATTGTTGTCATAGAGCTAGGGAATCTAGCCCAAGTGTCTCACTAGCTCCAAATTGCCTCTTCCTCTTCCATGGGAGTTACTCTTCCTCTATATTTCGACCTTGGATGAGTCATGCCATGAATAATACCTTTTGGAATCCCCCAAGTATGTTACCATTCACCTTGAATTCGAATTGGTGAGAGAATGATGCCAAATGTAGTGGGGAAATCTAGCCATATGTGGGTCTCACTTCCTCCATGTGTCTTCATGATCAAATGCCACTTTGATTTTTACTTGTATATATTTATTTAGGTCCTCTATTAAATATTTATTCCATTCTAATTTTCAAACATCATTTATTATCCCCATTATTCCAAATCCCAAAGCTTCCACCCCAAACCTAGGAAACTAGTAATTTTCCTCCTTGACAATTATTTGAACTTTAGCATCAATTTGACAAACTCTACTGAATAGAGACAATGTGATTAGGCCATTGTGACCCAATGCCAAATTTGGGACATTACAAATCCTCCCTTCCCAATATTGCTTGTCCTCAAGCAATTTTAAACATGGGTGTTGAAGAACCCGCTTTCTGTATAATTCTTTGAAGTTGCCATTGAATTGCCCAACCTTGAGTCTTTGAGTTTCCATGAAGAGTTTAGAGAGGAACCATCATGCTTGCTGTTGCACTACTCTGATTAAAATCACTTTATTAAGTGGGGAATCCATCTCCCATACTACTTGCTTCCCCCAAAAAATGAAACCAATGAGACAAAAATTATTCCAGGGTCCCATTGCTTGTATTGCACCCCAACAATTAAGAGTGCTCTCCAACCCACACCATTTGATAAGAGGATTCCTGGATCCCATTTTCTTGTATGTATTCTTCCAAACATCATGCGTACCAAATATATATCATCAAAGTAAATAACAACATAATGAAAATGTACATCAAGGATATGCTTCATCAAAGAGTCATGAAAGTGCTTATACCTCCAAGCAAGTAGAGAACCATTTTCCAATTGCATACAAGATTCAAGTGACCAATCAAATATGCTCCAATGACATAGGTGAGGATCCCATGTCCTATAATGCTGCTCCAAAAGGATGTGATATGCATCAAAATATTCAGCCATATATTCTTTCATACAAGAAGTGAATGAAGAAACTCCACTAATATCTGAACCAAATAATGAGCATAAAAAACAAGGAGACTTCAAATGACTCAAAGAATTCTCATCCATACATCCATGAATGTGAGAATCATAAAAATATAACAAAGTATGTGGCTACCAACAAAAATGTTCTCCAATCATAAATCTATTCACCCAAGTGTTGGATGAAGTTCCTCCAACATCAAATTAATCAAGTGTTGAGCAAGAAAAACCATGAGTCTTCAAGTGACTCAAGTGCATATTATAGGTGCATCCATGTAGATGTGCATCATCATAAAGTAACAAAGGATGCTGCTGCAAATGTGAATAAGAATGTGCTCCAACCATATCATCATAAAAAGTAAATCTAGGAGTTCCATACTCCTCATGTGGCACCATAAAAAAGAACCCTTTCACCCATACTTCATTTAGACTAATGTTGCAAAATATGGAATTGTAGGATGTAGGAGAATGAACCAAATCACCCAAATGATAAAAAAGTAAACATAAAGCAAATATTTTTGTATTTTCTCTTATAAATGGAAGGAAAATGCAAAATAATGTTTTTGTATTTTTATCAATATAAATGGAAATGAGCAAGCAAAATCTAACTATTCAGTAAAGAAATGTAGAGCATATCAAGTAGACAACCCAGCAAATCCCAAACAGTAAGACTCAGCCAAATTAATGAGCTATAAAACAAGAAATTGTGAAAAATCAAAAAGCTCAAAAACAAAAAGAAAGAGGAGTTTATGGTCACAAACACGACATGGAATAGTCAGGAAATAGGCCAACTAAGACTCAGGAACACTTAGAACCAACCCAACAACAACCCAAGGCCAAAAAACAAGCAATCCCATAGTTATACGCGACTATTCATAGAACAGTAGTGGGTAGACACGGGCTACAGTTCACATAGGGGCGGGTAGACGCGGTCAAAAATCGATTGACCCGTGTACAGGGAAAGGAAAATGAGCCCAAAAAGAGTCAATCAGCCCAGAAAAAGCTGGTTTTCTAAGTTAAATCCCAGCGGCCATTAAATGACACAGAAGCTCGACAAATAGCAACTCAAAATAAGGACAAATGCCTAAAAATCTCCAAAATGGACGTTCCTCCCCAACGGAGTCGCAATTTCTGTTATGGAGAAAAACTTCCTATCGCTCGGGGCAAACCACAACATACAGATGACTACCAGAAAATTACTCAATTCTCAATGCAATGCTATTATACTGATAATGCTAAGATATGGAGAATAAGACCAACCTTCAACTGGATGTTCGAAGTAGATCTCCGTTGAGCTTTCCAATCTACACTTGAACCTACATATTAGTCTCAACAATCAATACAACAAAGTGCATATAATATGTGAAAGATATTAGCATAATCAATAACATGATCCATGATATCATAAGCAAATGTAACCCAATATAATTTAAACAACATTCACAACATCAATTGGCCGAAAAATGAGTATTTCCATTAATTAATAACAAGAAGTACATGATGCGACCTCTTGCCAACAACCAATCTGAACCAAGAACTAGGTCTCTCCACCACTCCAATCCCCCATGCAATGGCAAACTCAAACTATGAAAGAATTTTGGGAGGTGAACATAAGGAGTTCACAATAACAAGGATCATTAGATGTAGACTCAAGTCACAGCAAAAATCCACTGGAGTTATCTTTCTCTCTCTTTCTCCTCCCTTCCATACACCATAAGAGCTCAATATATAACCTTCCAAAGGTAAGCGAAAGGTCGAATCAAGTCGTTTTGGGGTATATGGAGGGCCAAAGGTCACCCTAAGACCTCTTTTTGGGAGTAAAAAGTAAATTTTCTATTGTTTTTACCATGTAACTCGATGTACGCGGGCTAATTAGGTGCATCCTACGTGTACGCTGGCTATAATGGAACAGTAAGCGTATAGGAACAAAAATAGGGAAACTTGGTTCCTGAAGGGAAAATAATGGGTCTGAGTCAATAAAATGGATCATGAAGACCAATCAATGCTGATGCTCACAAGGTGGAAAATTACGCTGTAACAAAAATCCTGGGGCAATTGCTTTGAGTCCTTTGGCTTGCCATTGGGGTCTACCCAGGTGTGAAGCACTCCCGAATGTGCTCAGTGTTGAAGTAGATTTTGATTGTGCTAACATATTTTTCCTTCTGAGTGTTTTATTTTGTAGGTACAAAATGTTCTTCATGGATTTGAAATATCCTTCTCTTACTCCATTCAATTATGTTGAGTGGATGCCAAAGATGTGTGCATATCTCAAGAGACAATGTCTCTTTGATGTGTCTATTGGAATTGTGGTAGAGCTAGAGTCCTCTGAAGAGAAATATGTTTGGATAAATGACTGTGACAGAGCATTCATAGGTATGTGCTTGTCCATGTATCCTAATATGCATTACTTCATAGATTTTGTTGAGTATCCATTTGAGATATGGAGGAATCTAGATAGAGATTTTGGAGTGCAGAAAGAAGAAGTTAATTTTTGGAGTGAATATAGCACCTCATCATGTTTTATCCCTCCCGATGTCTCGACCTCAACTCTCTCTAAAGAAGTTGTTCATGAATAAAAATAAGAAATTGCAAAAATTTCAACTCATCCAGTTCCTGTTGCTAGTATTCTCTTTGATTCGAATGCTTCCTCTGCATTTCAAGAAGTAGATATTGAAGAGACATATTCTACCATGGTGCTAGAAGATGAAGAGGATCCTACATATTTTCCTTTCTATGATTCTAATGATGAAGAAGAAGTGACTAATGGAGCTTCCATTGTTGAAGAGAGAGTGTTGTTAAGGATTTCTACCTTATAGTGAGGAGATGGACACTACCAACTGGGCAGGGTTGTCAGGTAAATACATTAATTGCATTACAACTAGTTCTTACAAATGATAGAGACTGGGATATCGAAAGACATACCTTTAACCGACGGCTGTACCTAGCTTTCACTTGATCTCCCACTTGATGAACCTACAATACAAAGGATACCTTCCTCAGTGTATCTTGACTATATATAAAGATGATGAAATCAGAAAGTAATTTAACATCAAATATAATCAGATATTAAGCCAAATAGACATACAATCCAATAGACATCTGATTTGGGACAGGAAGGATATTTCGACCTTTTTATTGTCAAAGAAACATGAATCAGTAAAATACACCTGACGTGTCGAGATTTTATTTCAACCGAGTCCTGGGCTCCTGCTCTCCACAATGACTTGGGACTTTCCTCCAGCGTAACAATCCTTAATGCATTCTTTCTAGGTTTTCTATCTCTAACCCCTCTCATGGATCCTCCTTGTATTTATTGGACAAGGTAGGAAGTTGTAATCGAGAGGTGGTTGGATTGGGAGGTTGGGGAAGTTGTAGAACCAACTTCAACTAATCTCAATTCGCCAAATTAATATATTTTTTTATTTCATCTTAAGATATGCACGAGTTTTCTCAAGGCATAGTAGCGCACATGACGCAAATTTTGTGTTTTGCAACAAGCACCTACAGCTTTTCCAAGGTGTGCGCTAGTTTCACATGAGAAAAGTAGGGCATACTAGCATATGTGTGCTAGTTTAATTCCCACATAGTAGCGCACATGTCAAAAGATCACGTAAATAAGGGAAAAGTCTCAGCTAAAGAGAGTAGGTTCAGTCCATGTATCATCCAGGGCAATCTAGCTCTTCAATCCATGTTGTCCTTTTGTGTGATCGACAGATCAATGTGATCACAGACGGAGAAGTGCATATTTGACCTATAACATATGCCCCCTAATGTGTGAGGTCAGAGGGAAACGATGGCCGAAATACATTATAAGTCCAAGTCAGCGGAGGAGCAAGAAATCGCAGAACCAAGTCACAAAAACACCTGAAACAACGATCAAGGTCAACAAGCAATTACAATCTTGACATCATATAGATGTGTAGCATGATCCTTCGATACATAACTAGGAGATGTATATATAGAGCATGGCCATTGAAATACAAGCGTGGATCCATGTCAAAACGAGAGATCATAGCCATAACAACAAGCTGGATCTATGTCTCATGAAGAGCCAAAATGAGTGAGGCTCAGTCTTGTGCAGCTTGGGTGATAACATAAACAAGGTGATGCTATCATAGGCCCAAGGTATTCATCCAAACAACCCAAGGTACAAATCCTAACCATGCGAATAAATGAGCTGAAGTTGAACATGGGGGGTATTGTTTGATTACCGTTCATTGATGTATACCATTAACAAATGTGAGGACTTACATCGATAATGATAATGGGGTCCAAGGTACCTAGTATGATCCAACAAGTGTGAATAAGAGGACTTGAAGTCGAACACTGGAGGAACCTGTCGAATAAGAGACATTGATGTATTCCCATTTATTCAACAGTGAGAGAAACTGCTACTGATGACTGCAATCCCCAAGGTACTAACCGAAACTCTAAACTTCATTCCCAGATCATAATGAGTTGAAGTCGATGGGAAGAAGTCCGTTGGAAGGGAGTCCTTAATGCATCCTCCATCATCCAACATGAGGAACACTCACAAGTATGAGCTGATGTGGAGTAGGACGAATAACAAGATGAAACAAATTGACACCAGGATGGTCGACACAAGAAGTCAAGGTAAATTGCAGAATGGCTGACACAGGCTGTATCCTTGAACAGTGAGCACGACACAAAGTGACTTAGGCAATTTTCAACATGAAGGGGAAGTAATATAAGCCCGCAATGTAGGAGACATTGAAAGACCCTCCATAGGGTTGGAAGAATAACCAATCGGGGGAGTAAAAACTCGGAGATCAGGTTCACCCTAAGGTCAAAATCTAAAACCCAACTGACATGAAAGACTCAAGTAGGTGTTGTGTTCAAGGACATGACTGACTCAACTGCCTTTGAAACTGAAAAAGATGTGATATACCCTTCTTATCCCTTATTATTTTTGGTAAAAGAATATCCTTCTTGTTGTTTTAATGAGTCGAAGAAAGATAGAAAACTCAATAAGCCCAACCATGTAAAAGTTTAACGAGCCCATGGGAGGTGTTAACACTGAAATTGTCCTTAGTTTTTATGTGTTTTTCTCAAATGTTTGTTCCTTATTTCCCTTTCATTTCTTAAATCTTAAATAATTTTGATTGTCTTTTTAATTTTTTATGTTATAGTTTTTGTTTTAATTGATTTTATCCTTAGTGGCTTATTTCATGTTATATTTCATTTCAAAGTCTTCAAAATGCTTACTTAAGTCTATTCTAATGCTATATCCAAAGTTTAACTTCTATGTTGACTTTTTGATACAAAATCTTCATATGGAGACATTCCCACAGCGCAGTAACTAAACTGCATACACTAAGGTGCTACCGGAATGTATGCTTTTCTCTGTTTTAGTCATGATCTTTCGGTGTAGATTATGAGAAGATGGAGATGAATTTCAGAAATATCAAAGAGGTGTTTGTCAATAACGGGATCATTCACAAAAACCTCTCTTATTTTTGCACCATGTGTCACCGTTTGAAAGATTCGAATTCATCTTTGTGGCCTATTTTTCAAGGATTAAAATATTTAATATTTTCCTGTTTTAGTCACAACTTTGGAGCACGTATTCCAATCAATTGGAGAGGAATTTTTAAAAACCAAGAGAGGCGTTTGTTATTCATGGACTCATTTAAAAAAACCTCTCTCAGTTTTCTAACCAGTGTCATGAATCAAGAGATATGGAGGAATCTTTGAGACCCAATTGCCAAAAATCCGATTTGCTATTTTTAGTTAATTGTCTTTAAAGATTCAAGTTAGAATGTAACTACTTCAAAATTGGAACTAAAAGGTAGTTATGGAACTAATCTACTTTTGTAATGATAAAAGGAAGACAAACATACAGTTCAGAGGAGGTTGGATTTTTGTTTCAAGAAGCATTAGCTTGGAGCATTAGCTTGGAGCATTGTGATATATTTTCAGACTGTTGCAAATACTTCTCCTATAAGTTTTAAAGACTGAGATTGATATATATATATGGACATAAGCCACTATAATTTATCTATTGATTTTGTTTACGATCATTTTGATCACTCAATATGTGATTTCATTCCTTGCTAAAGTTTTTCTCATGTGAATGCTCATGTATTGTGGACTGAACGAGTGCAAATGAATGTTTGTTGTTTATGTTTATTATCTTACACTTTCTCAGTACTTTGATGTTATGACATGATTAAGTTTTTGCATTTGTTGATTGATAGATTATCTTCTTGAATACGAAACCCTCAAAACACAAAATCACCAAAACAAACCCTATTTTATGTTCATTGTATTGAGATTGTACTAGCTTGCTCCCTCTGTAGTCTACAGACAATTTCTAGCACAAACATCTTTGGCGCCGTTGTCGGGGACGGAAGTGAAGTATATCTTCCTTGGGGTATTTTATAAATATGATTTTGGAGGGTGAGCAGGATCATAAACTCTTTTAGACTACAATTTTTCACCAGGTAACTCCGTAGGGGAAGGATTTGTTGGTGACTTCATGTTTGAACGATTTAAAAGGAACTTCACACTTTCAGAATGTCAAAGTCTTTTGCTGCTATATTGGCACAGAGGTTTGCCCCTTTGATATTTGTTGATATTCCAAGATTTCCAAATGAGGTGCCTAAAATGGATTAATGGGGAGACTTCCTTCCAAGATTCAGAGGAGATGATCATGACCATCCGGCACAACACTTGATTGATTTTCATCAATACATGAATCAACTCAGTATTCATCACGAAGATGTATTGTTAAAAATGTTTATGTAATCCTTGGAAGGAGATGCCAGACAATGGTACATATCTCTTCCTATTTCTAGTATTTCATGATTAAAAGATTTCCATGCTATCTTTTATGCTTATTGCAAGAGAATTTATCCAGTTGAACTCCTTTTAGAAGATTGTTGTGAACAGTTCGAATCATGTATTCAACAAACAATAGAATGTTCTTCATGTGATGAACTTTATAAAGATCTTGTTAAAAAGGAAATTAAAGAAGAGTCAGTTCTTGAAGAAAATATGTCAAACTCTTTTATTCAGGAGGATCTTGAAATTGAAAAAGATGGTCATGATCAACAATTTCCTAACCCCTTGCATTTGTCTTTTATATCACACATTCAAGATCGGAAGTTTACTAAGGAAAATTTTCAGAATGTATCATTTGATTTTAGAGCATGCAATAGTCGTGTGCAAGAAGAATTGCATCCGGTTGATGATATTTTAAAAAAAGAAGAAGTGGAAGATCATGCTAATGCCTTTTCAAATCAGCTTATATATAATGAATATGATGATGGTATTAAAGTTTTAGATCAGAAAATCTATGATCAGCAATGTCATGAGGACATAGATTTGATATATGGTAGCTATCACCCAGAAATAGAATCTAATCTTGAAGAGCATCACAAAGCAAAGATTTCTAATTTTCAAGAATAAAAAATTTGTAATGATCATCCGGTGTTTGATGAATATAAACAGGATTTGGAACATATTGGGCAAGGAGATACAAATGACTCCATCACCCAAAAAATAAGGCACAAGGTCTACATGATCTTGAAACCTCGCAGGGAGGCTTTCATCCACCAGCCGAAGCCAGATGTTAACACTGAAATTGTCCTTAGTTTTTATGTATTTTTCTTAAATGTTTGTTCCTTATTTCCCTTTCTTTTCTTAAATCTTAAATAATTTTGATTGTCTTTTTAATTTTTTATGTTATAGTTTTTGTTTTAATTGATTTTATCCTTAGTGGCTTATTTCATGTTATATTTCATTTCAAAGTCTTCAAAATGCTTACTTAAGTCTATTCTAATTCTATATCCAAATTTTAACTTCTATGTTGACTTTTTGATACAAAATCTTCATATGGAGACATTCCCGCAGCGCAGTAACTAAACTGTATACACCAAGGCGCTACCAGAATGTATGTTTTTCTCTGTATTAGTCATGATCTTTCGGTGTAGATTATGAGAAGATGGAGATGAATTTCAGAAATCCCAAAGATATTTTTGTCAAGCACGGGCTCATTCACAAAAACCTCTTTCTGTTTTGCAACAGGTGTCACCGTTTGAAAGATTCGAATTCATCTTTGTGGCCTATTTTTTAGGTATTAAAATATTTAATATTTTCCTGTTTTAGTCACAAATGTCCAGCAGGTATTCCGATCAATTGGAGAGGAATTAATAAAATCCAAGAGACGTTTTTGTTCTTCATGAACGCATTTAAAAAAACCTCTCTCAGTTTTTTAATAGGTATCATGAATCAAGAGATACAGAGGCATCTTTGAGACCCAATATTCCATAAATTCACCTAATTTCCCAAAGTCCGATTTGCTATTTTTAGTTAATTGTCTTTAAAGATTCAAGTTAGAATGCAACTAATTGATGTAACTACTTCAAAATTCGACCTCGAAGGTAGTTATGGAACTACTCTACTTTTGTAATGTTAAAAGGAAGACAAACATACAGTTCATAGGAGGTTGGATTTTTGTTTCAAGAAGTATCAGGCTGGAGCATTAGGTTGGAGCATTGTGATATATTTTCAGACTGATGCAAATACTTCTCCTATAAGTTTTAAAGACTGAGATTGATATATATATATATGGACATAAGGCACTATACTTTATCTATTGATTTTGTCTATGATCATTTTGATCACTCAATATGTGATTTCATTCCTTGTTAAAGTTTTTCTCATGTGAATGCTCATGTATTGTGGACTGAACCAGTCCAAATGAATGTTTGTTGTTTATGTTTATTATCTTACACTTTCTCGGTACTTTGATGTTATGACATGATTAATTTTTTGCATTTGTTGATTGATAGATTATCTTCTTGAATATGAAACCCTCAAAACACAAAATCAGCAAAACAAACCCTATTTTATGTTCATTGTATTGAGATTGTACTAGCTTGCTCCCTTTGTAGTCTAGGGACAACTTCTAGCACAAACATTTTTGTCCCATTGCCAGGGATGGAAGTGAAGTATATCTTCCCTGGGGTATTTTATAAAACTGATTTTGGAGGGTGAACAGGATCAAAAACTCTTTTAGACTACAATTTTTCACCAGGGGACTCCGCAGGGGAAGGATTTGTTGGCGACTTCATGTTTGAAAGATTCAAAAGCAACTTCACACTTTCAGAATGTCAAAGTCTTTTGCATCTATATTGGCATAGAGGTTTGCCCCTTTTATCTTTGTTGATATTCCAGGATTTCCAAATTAGGTGCCTAAGATGGATGAATGGGGAGACTTCTTTCCAAGATTTAGAGGAGATGATCATGACCATCTGGCACAACACTTGATTGATTTTTATCAATACATGAATCAACTCGGTATTCATCACAAAGATGTATTGTTAAAAATGTTTATGTACTCCTTGGAAGGAGATGCCAGACAATGGTACATATCTCTTCCTATTTCTAGTATTTCATCATTAAAAAATTTCCATGCTGTCTTTTATGCTTATTGCAAGAGAATTTATCCCATTGATCTCCTTTTAGAGGATTGTTGTGAACAATTCGAATCATGTATTCAAAAAACAGTGGAATGTTCTTCATGTGAAGAACTTTATAAAGATCTTGTTAAAAAGGAAATTAAAGAAGAGTCAGTTCTTGAAGAAAATATGTCAAACTCTTTTATTTAGGAGGATCTTGAAATTGAAAAATATGGTCATGATCAACAATTTCCTAACCCTTTGAATTTGTCTTTTATACCACACATTAAAGATCATAAGTTTATTAAGGAAAATTTTCAAAATGTATCCTTTGATTTTGGAGCATGCAATAGTCACGTGCAAGAAGAATTGCATCCGGTTGATGATATTTTAAGAAAAGAAGAAGTGGAATATCAAGCTAATGCCTTTTCAAATTAAGTTATATATGATGAATATGATGATGGTATTAAAGTTTTAGATCAGAAAATCAATGATCAACAATGCCATGAGGACATAGATTTGATATATGGTAGCTCACCTAGAAATAGAGCCTAATCTTGAAGAGCATCACAAAGCAAAGATTTCTAATTTTCAAGAATAAAAAATTTGTAATGATCATCCGGTGTTTGATGAATATAAACAGGATTTGGAACATATTGGGAAAGGAGATACAAATGACTCCATCACCCAAAAAATAAGGCACAAGGTCTACATGATCTTGAAACCTCGCAGGGAGGCTTTCATCCACCAGCCGAAGCCAGATGTTAACACTGAAATTGTCCTTAGTTTTTATGTGTTTTTCTTAAATGTTTGTTCCTTATTTCCCTTTCATTTCTTAAATCTTAAATAATTTTGATTGTCTTTTTAATTTTTTATGTTATAGTTTTTGTTTTAATTGATTTTATCCTTAGTGGATTATTTCATGTTATATTTCATTTCAAAGTCTTCAAAATGCTTACTTAAGTCTATTCTAATGCTATATCCAAAGTTTAACTTCTATGTTGACTTTTTGATACAAAATCTTCATATGGAGACATTCCAACAACGCAGTAACTAAACTGCATACACTAAGGCGCTACCGGAATGTATGTTTTTCTCTATTTTAGTCATGATCTTTCGGTGCATATTACGAGAAGATGGAGATGAATTTCAGAAATCCAAGAGAGGTTTTTGTCAAGCACGAACTCATTCACAAAAATCTCTCTCAGTTTTGCAAGAGGTGTCACCGTTTGAAATATTCGAATTCATCTTTGTGGCCTATTTTTTAGGGATTAAAATATTTAATATTTTCCTGTTTTAGTCACAAATTTTCAGCACGTATTCCGATCAATTGGAGAGGAATTTTTAAAAACCAAGAGAGGTTTTTGTTCTTCATGGATTCATTTAAAAAAACTCTCTCATTTTTCTAATAGGTGTCATGAATAAAGAGATATGGAGGCATCTTTGAGACCCAATTTTCCATAAATTCGTTTAATTTCCCATAGTCTGATTTGCTATTTTTAGTTAATTGTCTTTAAAGATTCAAGTTAGAATGTAACTAATTGATGTAACTACTTCAAAATTCAACCTAGAAGGTAGTTATGGAACTACTCTACTTTTGTAATGATAAAAGGAAGACAAACATGCAGTTCAGAGAGGTTGGATTTTTGTTTCAAGAAGTATTAGCCTGGAGCATTAACTTGGAGCATTGCGATATATTTTCAGACTGATGCAAATACTTCTCCTGTAAGTTTTAAAGACTGAGATTGATATATATATATATGGACATAAGCCACTATAATTTATCTATTGATTTTGTTTATGATAATTTTGATCACTCAATATGTGATTTCATTCCTTGTTAAAGTTTTTCTCATGTGAATGCTCATGTATTGTGGACTAAACCAGTGCAAATGAATGTTTGTTGTTTATGTTTATTATCTTACACTTTCTCAGTACTTTGATTCTATGACATGATTAAGTTTTTGCATTTGTTGATTGATAGATTATCTTCTTGAATATGAAACCCTCAAAACACAAAATTAGCAAAACAAACCCTATTTTATGTTCATTGTATTGAGATTGTACTAGCTTGCTCCCTTTATAGTCTAGGGACAATTTCTAGCACAAACGTTTTTGTCCCATTGTCGGGGACGGAAGTGAAGTATATCTTCCCTAGGGTATTTTATAAATTTGATTTTGGAAGGTGAACAGGATCAAAAACTCTTTTAAACAACATTTTTTCACCAAGTGACTCCGCAGGGGGAGGATATGTTGGCGACTTCATGTTTGAAAGATTCATAAGCAACTTCACACTTTCAGAATGTCAAAGTCTTTTGCTGCTATATTGGCACACAGGTTTGCCCCTTTTATATTTGTTGATATTCCAGGATTTCCAAATGAGGTGCCTACGATGGATGAATGGGGAGACTTCCTTCCAAGATTTAGAGGAGATGATCATGACCATCCAGCACAACACTTGATTGATTTTCATCAATACATGAATCAACTCGGTATTCATCACGAAGATGTATTGTTAAAAATGTTTATGTACTCCTTGGAAGGAGATGCCAGACAATGGTACAGATCTCTTCTTATTTCTAGTATTTCATCATTAAAAGATTTCCATGTTGTCTTTTATGCTTATTGCAAGAGAATTTATCCCATTGATCTCCTTTTAGAAGATTGTTGTGAACAGTTAGAATCATGTATTCAGCAAACAGTAGAATGTTCTTCATGTGATGAACTTTATAAAGATCTTGTTAAAAATGAAATTAAAGAAGAGTCAGTTCTTGAAGAAAATATGTCAAACTCTTTTATTCAGGAGGATCTTGAAATTGAAAAAGATGGCCATGATCAACAATTTCCTAACCCCTTGCATTTATCTTTTATATCACACATTCAAGATCAGAATTTTACCAAGGAAAATTTTCAAAATGTATCCTTTGATTTTGGAGCATGCAATAGTCATGTGGAAGAAGAATTGCATCCGATTGATGATATTTTAAAAAAGAAGAAGTGGAAGATCATGGTAATGCCTTTTCAAATCAGCTTATATATGATGAATATGATGATGGTATTAAAGTTTTAGATCAGAAAATCTATGATCAACAATGTCATGAGGACATAGACTTGATATATGGTAGCTATCACCTAGAAATAGAGCCTAATCTTGAAGAGCATCACAAAGCAAAGATTTCTAATTTTCAAGAATCAGAAATTTGTAATGATCATCTAGTGTTTGATGAATATAAATAGCATTTGGAACAGATTGGGGAACGAGATACAAATGACTCCATCGCCCAAAGAATAAGGCACAAGGTCTACATGATCTTAAAACCTCACAGGGAGGCTTTCATCCACCAGCCGGAGCCAGATGTTAACACTGAAATTGTCCTTAATTTTTATGTGTTTTTCTTAAATGTTTGTTCTTTATTTCCCTTTCATTTCTTAAATCTTAAATAATTTGGATTGTCTTTTTAATTTTTTATGTTATAGTTTTTTTTTTAATTGATTTTATCCTTAGTGGCTTATTTCATGTTATATTTCATTTCAAAGTCTTCAAAATGCTTACATAAGTCTATTCTAATGCTATATCCAAAGTTTAACTTCTATGTTGACTTTTTGATACAAAATCTTCATATGGAGACATTCCCGTAGCGCAGTAACTAAACTGCATACACTAAGGCGCTACCGGAATGTATGTTTTTCTCTGTTTTAGTCATGATCTTTCGGTGCAGATTACGAGAAGATGGAGATGAATTTCAGAAATCCCAAAAATATTTTTGTCAAGAACGGGCTCATTCACAAAAATCTCTCTCATTTTTGCAACAGGTGTCACCATTTGAAAGATTCGAATTCATCTTTGTGGCCTATTTGTCAGGGATTAAAATATTTAATATTTTCCTGTTTTAGTCACAAATTTCCATCACGTATTCCGATCAATTGGAGAGGAATTATTAAAATCCAAGAGAGTTTTTTGTTCTTAATGGACTCATTTAAAAAAACCTCTCTCAGTGTTCTAATAGGTGTCATGAATCAAGAGATATGGACGCATCTTTGAAACCCAATATTCCATAAATTCACCTAGTTTCCCAAAGTCTGATTTGCTATTTTTAGTTAATTGTCTTTAAAGATTCAAGTTAGAATGTAACTAATTGATGTAACTACTTCAAAATTCGACCGCGAAGGTAGTTATGGAACTTCTCTACTTTTGTAATGATAAAAAGAAGACAAACATACAGTTCAGAGGAGGTTGGATTTTTGTTTCAAGAAGCATTAGCCTAGAGCATTAGCTTGGAGCATTTTGATATATTTTCAAACTGATGCAAATACTTCTCCTGTAAGTTTTAAAGACTGAGATTGATATGTAGATATGGACATAAGCCACTATACTTTATCGATTGATTTTGTTTATGATCATTTTGATCACTCTATATGTGATTTCATTCCTTGTTAAAGGTTTTCTCATGTGAATGCTCATGTATTGTGGACTGAACCAGTGCAAATGAATGTTTGTTGTTTATGTTTATTATCTTACACTTTCTCGGTACTTTGATGTTATGACATGATGAATTTTTTGCATTTGTTGATTGATAGATTATCTTCTTGAATATGAAACCCTCAAAACACAAAATCACCAAAACAAACCCTATTTTATGTTCATTGTATTGAGATTGTACTAGCTTGCTCCCTCTATAGTCTAGGGACAATTTCTAGCACAAAAAAGAGGAAGAGTCAAGACCTTTTTCATTGTTTACAAAGTTCGAAGAAGAGATAGAAGAATACTCTATAATACTGATCTCTGGATTTTAGTATCGAGCCGAGATCTGTTCTTGCTCGCCGGTGTTTTCAATTTTAAGGAGTTTGAAAAACTTAAACAATAACTCCATATACCTTCTCATGGATTTTAATATCGAGCCCAAGTAAGTTAATGCTCGTCGATGTTTTCCTGTTTATAGAGTCTGAAAAACTTAAACAATCCTCTATTATACCCTCTCGTGGATTTCACATCGAGCTCAAGTAGGTGAGTGCTCGCTTGGTATTTTCATGTTTCGAGAGCCTGAAAACCCTAAAGAAGGCACCAAAAGGTCCTTTTTCATACAATTAGTCTCCTCCCCCGAAAAAGTTTAAAACAATGAGAGAAGAACTACTCTAGCCATGTATGACTAGAGTATTCCTTTTTCGTAAGTAATCCGCAAAAGTCCGGAAAATGGTTAAACTTATACCTAAGCAGATGTTGCTTCAAATCCTTTAACGAGTCTGAAAAGACAACTATACTCGGCAATCTTGTCATATTTAAAGAGTCAAACAAGAGCGTGAAAGAACTCTATAAAGATCTTTTTCATAAAGGTTTAACGAGCTTGAGAAACTAAACTCGTGACCTCCTTACTGTTTTTAACGAGATCAAAGGAGATAAGAAGAATGCTCATAACTTCCTTACTGTTTTTAACGAGCTCGAAGTGAAGGTGGAAGAAATGCTCATAGCCTCCTTATTGGTTTCAACGAGCTCGAAGTGAAGGTGGAAGAAATGCTCGTAGCCTCCTTACTGTTTTTAACGAGCTCGAAGTGAAGGTGGAAGAAATGCTCGTAGCCTCCTTACTTTTTTTAACGAGCTCGGAGTGAAGGTGGAAGAATGCTCGTAGCCTCCTTACTGTTTTTAACGAGCTTGAAGAAAATGTGGAAGAATGCTCGAAGCCTCCTTACTGTTTTTAATGAGCTCGAAGAAAAGGTGGAAGAATGCTCAAAGGTGGATCAATGTCCAAATGAATGGTAGAATCCATTATAGACTCTAGGAAAACTTCATCAAATGGAAGTATATCATCCCAAATAGAATGCATGTCTAAACATTCAGATAGAGTCATCACCTAGTCAATTGTCAGGACCCAGTCCTGAGAAGGTAAACATGAATTCAAAGGCTTCTTCTCAGTATAAATTGGACTCAAAGAATAATATGCCATAATATTTGATTGTGACATGGTAGTGCCTACTGGAGAGGGATACGCTTGGTTTATAGTTGGGTAGTAAGAGGGATCAACAAATGTAAGCTGATCGATAGGGACAATGCTTCCGTTGTGAGGAAAATGCATCACACGAAAGAGTGTAGACACCACAACTTGCATAGAATATACGTAATCACTCCCAAGGATCATATTAAAATCCATAGGGTCCTTTAAAACCATAAAATCAACTAAGACTATTTTTCCACCCAAAGTAATGGGTACTTGAGGGAGGAATCCCACCGGTTCACTAGGTATTTTATCGAAAGTCAACGGCCAATTAACAGTTGGAACAAGGTTAGGAAAACCTAAATCTCTACAAGCATAAGGGGATAAGATACTAACATAGGCTCCTTCATCTACAATACATTGATGAACCGCATGGTTGCTGATATCAACCTTTATATGAAAAGGTGTAGCAGAAGGAAGGCGAGGCCCAGTTAGACTACTCCAATCAAAAGAAATGATCCCAGAGCTTGGTACGAGTTCACTCGGCATAGATGAAGTGCCCCCCATTTCAGAAACATCTGAACTGGTAATGCAAAAGACTTTAGGGACAGGTTCATCAATCTCCGAAGGACTGATGGGATCGGTCGAAGACTGCATTGATTCGATCACTTCACTCTCCAAAGGAAGAGTGGGGTTGACCAAAGATTGCATTGGTTCAACCACTTCATCAACCAAAAGTTGATCAGGATGTTGGGAATCTATAGACAATTCAGGAGCAGAGGATCCTTCAGACATGGACTACACTCTCCGCACCTCTGGAATGGCAAGGCATAGGTGAGTAAGGTGATCTCCCTTACAAAGTTTACAAGGGAACTTTGTCTTCTGTCCTATAAGTTTATACTCCTTTACAACAACAATACTCTCAGCATGACTAGCATTGGCTGACAGATTTCCCCCAGCATGACTTGCAGTGGCTAGTTGCTTAGAAGGAGAAGACTTTTGAACTATGGACCACACTCTTTGCACTTCTGGAAGTACAGGGCACAAATAGGTCAGGTGGTCTCCCTCGCAAAACTTACAAGGGAACTTAAGCTTCTATTTATTAGGTTTGTCGACCTTGTCAAATTTCTCAGCATGACTTGAAGTGGCTGATTCAATGTCTCCAATATGACTCACAGTAACTGGTGACTTGTCATTAATATGACAGACAGTGATCAATGATGTGTCCTCAACATGAGCAACAAAGGTTGAAGACATGCTTTCAGTATGATTTGTAGTGACTAAAATTTTGCTCCCAGTATGACCTCCAGAGGCTGGGTGGCTTCCCCCAGCATGACTTACAAAGGTTGGGTGGGTGGGTTCAGTATGATCTACAGTGACTGAGTGAATTCTCCCAACATGACCTCCATAGGTTGGGTAGGTGCCCCTAGCATGACCATCAGAGGCTAGGTGGCGAGGTTCAATATGATTTCCAATGACTGAGTGTTTTCCCCTGACATGACCTCCAGAGGTTGGGTGGGTGTCCCCACCATGACTTCCAAAGGCTAGGTGGCCCCCCCCAGCATGACTTCCAGAGGCTGGGTGGCTACCTCCTTGCTTTGGCATCTTCTTCCTATTCTTCCTACGTCTATTCCTTTTAGACTGTTGGGTACTAGTATTACTACTTTCACCACATGAGGTAGAAGGAGGAGGAGAAGATGTTACTAGTGAAGCATGAATAGGGTTTTGATTCTCTTGATGTGAGGTGCTTACTTGAGAAGCATCAGGAGCATGCAAGATGTTCAGAGTGGAAAACAACCAAACTGGTAGCCCTATAGTGAATCCTGAAAGATTCAAAGTAGCCATTAAGGGAGTACCAATGTTCCCAATGAATGGAAAAGCGCAAGGAGCCCCTTGACCATGGGTCCCTTGATTGGTGCTCACCGGGATGCTTTCCATCGTTTTCGACTCAAAGGGCCAGAAATATCTAAAGCCAAAATACAAGCGGCACAAAGAGCACACCCCTAAGAAAAAGGTCCTAGGTAATCAAACCAGGCAAACAATGGAAAATACTCTCGGAAGAAAGTCTGGGATGATTAGGTCCCAAAATAGACTAATAGAGTATCGACAGTTAGTTACGTGGCGTCCTTCGAAGGTCCACTGGGTGCAAGCGTTTGAATCACCAAACCGCCCTCCCAGGATTACTGCCAAAGGGTTACCTTCCACGTCTGTCCAAGGTGAAGTGGGAATAACTGCCCACTCTACCTGTGTAGAGCCCTAAAAGTCCGATACTAAGGCTACCATCAATACGAAATAACATGGGGGATAGTTGTCAGCCTAGTCGAAATGCATGGGCAGGGTAGCAGAGCCCGAAGTCCGAAAGGACTCCTGTACGCGAACCAACTTTGGTTTATGGTTGAGAGGAAAGTGATGGGATATCCTCAATAATTCCAATCTCCCACGGCCTCGTGCTTAACTATGGTTTGAGTAGAGCATCCCAGGACTATTTGATAGAGATGGATTTACCTAAATGAAAGTTGTACTACGATTTTTGAGTAATGAAGCCAGTTTCAGATTGTTTAAGATGATTGAAGTCCGAAACTCTAGCCTAAGCTAATTGATGACGTGTATACCTAAAAAGAAAAATGTTGCTAATAAATTTTATTAATGTTTCTTTTTAAGGGCTATTTGTTACTCAAGGGTTGTAGTTCGGTGTGTGGAATGGTTTGTTATGAAAGTAAAGTGCATATAAAGTAATGCTTTCAAATTCACAAAATTTTTTCTCTTTCCCATTTATATTCTTTCAAAAATCGAAAACTAAGGAAATCCTATAAACTTCATTTTGTATTTTTCTTTTAATATTTCAAAGCAAACTATGCTACTTCAAAACAATGCAAGACCTTACTATTAAACTATTTGAACAATTTTTTGTCTTTTCTGATAAATGTAAAAGAATGAGAACCTGTACAAAAGAAAGCAAGATCTAAATGTAAAGTGTACGTAATACAAACATCTAAATGGCTCAAAGCAAACAAATCAAGAGACTCGATGAAGACTTAACTTACCAAGTTTTTGCAAAATAAAAACTTGAGGCTTGGAAACAGAATGTAAAATAAATAGGGAAAAGAGACACTCGCGATGGAATGGCAAACCTAAATAGGTTTCTCCTAAGCATCAAAACCCTAAGAAAACACTAAGCCAAGCAAAAAGTAAGCAAGCGAACCAAGAATGACTTTAACAACACATGGACTCAACATAAAGATAACTAGAAAGATTTGACTTACGTGGACTGAACTGATAAGACAATCAGAAAGAATCTAAACCAAGCAACCTTTCGAAAGCAACCCGAAGGACTCAAACTTGAATTTAGACCGTAATGGAAAGGATAAGACAAAGTGAAAGTGTGCTAAATGTTGCAACAGACAACAAACATCAAGAATGCATGCCTGTATGACTGCAACAACAACTAGGGTGAAAGTATGCATGTATGTCCAAAAGAGAATAGTGCACGAACTTCAAAAAGGGCTAGTAAGCAGCAAAGACACTTAAACAAGTACTCAAGCAAGCAAACAAACTAAAAAAGACTCAAGAGAGGCCAACAAGACTCAAGAGAGACATGGAAGTCTCAGGGGTCAGTCAAGAAGGAAAAGAAACAGACTGGAAGTGGAATCAAACCACTAGAAATCAAACCCTAACCAAAAAATGGACACTACAGGAAAATGCACTATTGTGCAGTGCAGAAACTAGTGCACATTAGGATGTATGCACTACTATGAAATGTAAAGAGCAGCGCTAATCAGGTGGTATGTGCTATTATTAGTAGGGAAGACTAGCGCACATGTCACAAAAGGACAGAAAATAGGCTTTGCAGCAACAACTGAGATGAATCAAGCAGTAAGGAACAATAAACACGGACCTAAAAGACCTCTCACAGAATCAAAAACTGAAAAATGGGCTGGAAGAAAACCAAAACTAGGTCTCCTAGAGTAGAATAACTACCGGTTACTCCCCAGTGGAGTCACCAGTCTGTTGTTCAAGATTTCTACCTTATAGTGAGAAGATGGACACTACCAACTAGGTGAGGTTGACAGGTAAATACATTAATTGCATTACAACTAGTTCTTACAAATGACAGATATAAGGATATCGAAAGACATACCTTTAACCGACGGCTGGTCCTAACTTTGACTTGATCTCCCACTTGATCTCCTGCTTGATGAACCTGCAATACAAAGGATACCTTCCTCAGCATATCTTGACTATATATAAAGATGATGAAATCATAAAGTAATTTAACATCAAATATAATAAGATATTAAGCCAAATAGACATACAATCCAATAGACATCTGATTTGGGACATGAAGGGTATTTCGACCTTTTTATTGTCAAAGAAACATGAATCAGTACAATATACCTGATGTGTCGAGATGTTTCTGCAACCGAGTCCTGGGATGCTGCTCTCCACAATGACTTGGGATTTTCCTCAGCGTAACAATCCTTGATGCATTCTTTCTAGGTTTTCTATCTCTAACCCCTCTCATGGATCCTCCTTGTGTTTATGGGACAAGGTAGGCAGTTGTAATCGAGAGGTGGTTGGATTAGGAGGTTGGGGAAGTTGCAGAACCAACTTCAACTAATCCCAATTCATCAAATTAATATATTTTTGATTTCATCTTAAGATGTGTGTGAGTTTCCTCAAGGCATAGTAGCGCACAGGACGCAACTTTTGTGTTTTGCAACAAGCGCCTGCAGCTTTTCCAAGGTGTGCGCGAGTTTCACTTGAGCAAAGTAGGGCATACTAGCAGATGTGCGCTAGTTTAATACCCACATAGTAGCACACATGTCAAAAGATCAAGTAAATCAGGTAAAATTCTCAGCTGAAGAGAGTAGGTTCAGTCCATGCATCATCCAGGGCAATCTAGCTCTTCAATCCATGTTGTCCTTTTGTGTGTTCGATAGAACAATGTGATCATGGACGGAGAAGCGCAGATTTGACCTGTAACATAGAGACATCGATTCCTCTCTCATGTTCTCCTATGTATCTTCTATTTTGAATTCTGAACAAAGTGAGCCAATTATTGCTCTAGAAGCTGAAGAGGAATTTGATTCCTCTCTTTCCAATGAGTCTACTGGTGTGCAAAATGGTGATCTATTAGATGTTTTGGAAGATAGATCAAAATTTGGAGGTGGTGCATTCACTCTCCTTGGTCTTATGCTTCATACAGATTCATACTTGATTGCTAGCACATATTCTCAGAATTGCATAGAATATGGAGAACCTCATGCTTTTTCCATCACATTTGCAAACTTGGAACTCATGTTCCACATTATTGGAGCTGATCTAACTTCATTTGGTTTGAATTTCAAGTTTCAAGAGCATCAAGTCTCTTTTGGACCTAATCTTACCTTCCATGGTTCAATGTTCAAGTCTGAAGAGTATTCACGGTTGCTTGCATTTACCTCACATGGTTCGAAGTCTCAAGCACATCAAGGTTCATTTGGATCTATTCTCACCTATGCTAGTTCAAATTTCAATGATCCTCATGAAATTTCCATCATGTTGGCATACATTCTTGGAGATGCTCATGGTTCAATTTGCAAGTTTCAAGATCATCATTGGCACACTTGGGAGAAAATACATATTCCTACAAAGAGGAAAATACCTCTTGATATTTGAATTGCCAATCATTGGCCTCATTGGCATTCTTTGGATTGTTATGTTCAATTTTACAGTCTAAAGTAAATATTTTGGTTTCTTTTTCATGTCCATTCTATAGGGGAGGTTTTGTTCCCAAGTGGTTTTCCTCTTTTACCTCAGCTTACATGGACAAATAAAATTGTAAAGGGTGACCATATGCCCTAGTTGCCTAAGACCTCATAATAATTCTCACACTCACAGAAGTCAGGCTTAAGGGGGGTGTTAGAATATTTGACCCCATATATACCATATAATATAATTTTTATTCATTGAGTTATATTCCTAGGTGTTTAGACTAGGCTATTTGGCCCCTGGTGCATACTTGGACCACATCGATGTGGTAGTTATCCACCCAAGTGCCCTTTCTTCTTTTCTTCCTACTTTTACTATGATTTTATGAGTAAGAGCACACTAGCTACTTTTAGCATGATTTGTCTTGCTTTTTTGCACATAAATAAGCTTTGTTATGCTTTTGTCATAGATAATAATAAGGTAGGGGCACTAGGATGATTTTGGAAAGTTTTTCTCTTTTTGGCCACCACCTCCTCCATGATTTTCTCCTAAAAAGACTCCAATTTTCTTCTTTTAGTCACTCATGGCCTACCTAATCCAAATTAGCTAATTCCTGACCACATGCTATGATTTGGAGTTTGATGTTTCCATGGATGGAGGATTTTGTCTAATTCTAAGCCTGCCACATGTGACTAATTCAAATTCCTCCAAAGGATTTTGATTTTCTTCCACTGTAATATATTTGGACAAGCAACACATTTGCAAGGGTTTGATGTACAACAATTTTTCAATAGAAGTTTGATTCAACTATTGATTTATGTAATCATTTTATCTATTATGTACATAATTGTGAAAATTAATTGTGAGGAATTTTATGTTAACTAGATCCTAACTGTGATAAAATTTTCACTAGTGAAGTCAATAGAATGAGATAGGAGATAGGAGAAACTCCATGTTAGGTTGCAATTCTCAATTAAGGGTTTCTAGTGTAAACATTTATGTACTATGTACGTGTTCCATTGTTATTTCTTGTATTTCAGATTGTATTAGTATTGATTTTCTTACACATGCTTATCAAACTCTTCAGTTTGGTCACTTCAGAACATGGCCATACACAATAATCTAAAGGACTATTTAAGGAATCTGGCATTAAATATATGTGTAACTTAATAATATAAAAAAGGTTATATTACACCACCTTAAATAACAACATCGTCAAGTAGAAGTGTACATAATTATAGATTTGTGCATTACACATAGTTTGAGAAGTAGTTTCTTTATCATTTTTATACACCATTCTTGGATTTTCTCCCAATACAACAATATTATTTCCATTGATATGTGATATAAATATTTCCATTATGAGAAGACAAAAGAGAAAGAAAAAAAAACCAAGTGAACCAACAAAATGGAGGGAACAACAAATCAAGCGAGCATGTTTAGAAAGGTAATTAGATGGTTAAATAACAAGATATTTTTGTGACATTACATTCTAGAGGAAATCCAAGCCCAATTTTGTAGGAAAATGATCACCATCACAAGGGACTAGTATCTCCTACTCACATAATGGTTGATTGACTGATTGATTATGCATTCTATTTTTCTACAAGAGTCATTTATTAGTGTGAAAAAACTATTTGGTCATTTCCTTATCATCCATTGAAGCACAATACAAAGAAGGTGTTCAAGTTTCACATAATGTTGTATAGTTTAGGACAATCCTTGGAGAATCACAGCATTATTGATCATCCTCAAATATGGAATAGGTGTGTCTGTGCTAGGGATTCAAGTGCCTCTCTTACATGGAATCAATGCACAAGCTTAATCAACTTGTAAAATCTTCTATAAATATAATAAGATAAAAATTATTCCACAATATGACCATATAATAAACATAGAATCCATCCCATTATTGTAAAGGGAGTTGAGAAAAAAGAAAGGTTAACTTAAAATGGATGTATTTGTAATTTTTATTGAAAACAATATCCAAACCCTGAGATTTATTCTTCCAAACTCTTGACTTTCCATATTAATTTGATCTTATAAACTACAACAAGAGTCAAATCCTTTCAAATTATAAATTGTGTCAGCATGAAATATCATATTTCCAATTAACAACATATCAATGAATATGTGTCTTCCAATAAGCATTTATTTGCAATTTATTATGAAATATTTAGCTCATTAATGGAAATAATTATAAATGTTGTTAACCCTATAATTACAAATAAAAGTAACATAATTTGATATCAAACCATATCTGAATAGAAAACACAAGACAAAACTATATAGAACTTGAGGAAGAGCCCTTGTATGAGGGATGTCCAAAAGAGAGAACAATGTTCATTGCCTCTTCAATGGGGAAACCTCCTATGAGTAGAGATTTACGTACAATAACAAACCTCCATCACATTACATAAACTTATACTCTATATATAGTGCATAAATATCAAGAACCCTAACTACCTGTATTCACACTATTAAAGAAGGATGGCCACCTAGTGTGTCTTAATTAATAAAGAGACCCTTTTACATTGAGTAACTATCAACTAAATCTCTAATGAGACTTACTCAAAGGAAATATCCTTGTACATCAATAGAGTAATCCTCAATATCATCAAAGTAGAAGGTCAATTTAGGACCCTAACATGACCCCCCCCTTCAAAACTAGCAATTCCCTCAAGGTTGGATCTAGGGAAATTGTTGTACAATGGTTGGTGATTCCCAAGTAACATGTTCTATCAACGTATCCTTGCACTAAATAAGAATTTCTTGGATCATGCGTTGGTGGAGGAATATATCTCAATTGGCCAAAACCACTTCTAGGTAGAACCAAATGGAGCCTTCTTCATCAAATTTCAACAAGGTAGTTTAAATGCAATGATTCTGCAACATAACCTTCTTCAAACAAGAAACACAAAATAATGGGTGGATCTTGGAGTGCATTGAAAGAGCTAATTTGTAACCCACTTTCCCAATGCATTGTATAATCTAATATGGAACAAACATTTTGGCACCAACTTTTGATGACCTTTAGTTTTGAGAGATGTATGCTTATAGGGTTGGAGATAAAGGAACACCTAATCCCATACCTCAAAGTAGCATTCTGAATGATGTTTTTTTTTCATGAAATTATGATCCATAGCCAAATTTTCCTTAAGTGTTTAGAGAATGGTTTTGTTATTGTGAAGCATACTATCCACTACCTGAACCATTGAGGTTCCTGGGATATATGGAAATACTTAAGGTGGTTTTTGGCCATATAATTCTTCATATGGATTCATTTTTCAGCATCACATTAAGTGGTATTATACCACCATTCAACTATAGGTAACCATTGCACCCACCGGTGGTTCCTTTCTAAAGTGAAACAACTCAAATAGGTTCCTAAGCACTTGTTGATTACTTCTACCTAGCCATATGTATGTGGATAATAAGTTGTGCTCATTTGCAACTAGTTTCCCTATAGTTTGAACAACTCTTTCCAATTTTTTTTATGAAAGTGGGATCCCTATCCAAAAAAATTGAAGTGGGCATACCATGGAGCTTATGAATTTGATCTATAAAAACTTGGGAAACAATTGTTGGAGTAAAGGAGGTTTGTAACGAGCACAAGTGAGAATATTTGGAAATTCAATCAATGTGACCACCATGATGAATAATTTTTTTCCTAGTTTTGGAATACCTACTATAAAATCCATGGAGATGTTCATCCAAATAGTATCTATGATTAGCAATGGTTGTAGTGCCCCTAGAGTCTTCACTATCTCCTTTGTTCCTTTTTCATGTGTCATAATTTAGTCACAAATATATGTATATCATTATTCAATCCTACCCAAAAGAAATATTTCCTAATGCACTCATAGGTTTTCTAAAATCATGAATGACCTACTATAGTAGATGAATGCAACTCTTATAGTATTTGGTGTTCCAAAGATGAATTTGGTACTAGGAAAAGGAAACCTTTATATTGAAAGGCCTCTTTTGATATGTGTAGCCTTTGGGTGAACGAGATCCTCTTGAAGTCATTTGATGAGATGAGACACCTCATCATGGATTAACCACTCCCATTGTGCTTCTAATAACCTATCTGGTACTAGTGAGGTTAAAGAAAATAAAGATTTTCTTTCCTCGTATTTTCTAGATAAGGAATTTGCCACCACATCATCTTTTCAATTTTTATAGATGATATCATAATAATACCAAAGCATATTAGTGGTGTACTTGTGCTTCTCTGAAGATGACAACCTTTCTTCCAAAAATATACTTTAGATTGTGATGATATATTTTGATATGAAAGTGCCTACTAATGAGAAATGGGCACCAAGTTTGGATTGCATGAAGAATGGCCATCATATATTTTTCATTAGTGGATTTACCCAAATTCTAACCACACAATAGTTTACTAGTGAAGGACAAGGGTAATTTTTGGAGGAGCATAGTCTGCCTATCGACTAGGTCCTCTTGATAGACTATATTATGGTTGGTATAGTTGTTCAAATAGTTAGCTAACCAAGTAGACAATTATAATTGATTAACTGTCTTGTTATATGTATAAATAGGTTAGTGATCCTGAAGATAGAGTGTGCCACTTTGTACATGAAAGGCTCATTGAGATAATAAATATCCTTATCCCTCCAATCCCTACTACTTTATCTCTCTCATGATATAATTATGTGTGTGTGATCTTATATGTGTATCCTTTTGTATATTATGTGCATGTTGTACTGTTGGTAAACCTCTATAATCCCACATATTAAAACATTGGTTTTGTTGCTGGTAGTACTGAACCAAGACATGAAATGATCACATATATATAAATGGTGAGTAAGAGGGAGATTAGAGAGTGATGGAATCGAAAAATTGAAAATTATATACAAAACTATGCCAGAAGGAACAAGTTAACACTTGCATAGGCCAGAGAAAAACTCTTCACCAAGTCCCATGAACGGTTTATAGAAGTTGTT
The DNA here is from genome assembly GCA_027924585.1 of Larix kaempferi. Classification (NCBI taxonomy): domain Eukaryota; kingdom Viridiplantae; phylum Streptophyta; class Pinopsida; order Pinales; family Pinaceae; genus Larix; species Larix kaempferi. The sequence goes on along the minus strand of BSBM01000994.1, from coordinate 17,865,675 downwards.
CCCCATGAGATAAAGAAATTACTTGATGTCTTTCATGAGCAAGTTAGATGCCCACAATGAAAGAGAATTAATGCACAAGCTTAAGAACGAGGTAGCTCAAATTTGCATGAGTGGCTCGAGAAGATAAGTGACGTCTGTTTGCTTGGTTTTGCAACCAAGATTTGTGCAATGGGCACCTATCAACAATGTGATAGCAGTTTCAATATAGAAAGCAAAAACGATTATGAATTAAATCTAAATCTAAACTAACATGTGCATATAACAAATAAATTTAAAAACGATTCATGGAAAGAACAAGAAATAAAAGAATAGATGTTTTGTATTAAGATACCTCAAATGGTGAGGATTTGTGTTGAGCAACTCCAAGGGTGAGTAGCTCCAAGCTCCAATGGTCTCTTCTCCAAGATGCTGAAAATGGCCAAAAGTCTCATGAGAGATTTTGACAGCGTGAGGATAGGATGATGGATGGATGGAAAGTGAGGAGCCCCTACCACCTTTTTATAGTTTTTGGTGATGGAGAATACCATTATGGTTGTGAGGAAACCAATGGTATTGACCAACATGGTTTAGGTATCTTTTTCCCTCCTTTTTCCTTTTTTGAATATTTTGAAAATTTTTATTCCCTTTTAATATTTTTGGGAATTCTGGACCCTTTTTAAGGGGTTTTTATGCTTTTCGAGGAAAAATATTCATTTTGAGGGGGAAAAGGGGTGTATTATAGTCTTTTGGTGACCTTTTGATGGCTTTAGAGGCTCAAATGGTGGAAAAGTGGACAAATGGGTCATGTGAATAAGGAAATGAGCTAGTGAGCACTTTTTGGGTGTTAACAGATTGCCCCCTAATGTGTGAGGGCAGGAGCTCATTGTATGGCCGATAGACATCATAGTTCTTTTGTCTTTTCCTGGGGTTTGGGGAAGAGAAGAGATCGGTTGGAGACTAGATCAACGGCCCTTGGAAGCTGCAAAAACAAAAAATATTACATGGCCTCAATATGAATGAGGAATAATCTTTGATAATGGACGAGGCGGGCATACCCATGCTCGTATCAAGACATATACATAACAATTAGTCCCAAGAAGGGGGACCTGAATAAGACATAAAAAATCTGCTGGTACATCATAATGGTCCAAAGGGGACACTATTCTGGGATGTACTCATGATCATAACATGACTGATCTTAATAACTAATACATTGGAATAAAGCGACAACCGTTCTGAATAAGGTCTCAAAAGGGTTGATGAACTGCTGAAACTGAAGGTGTCCAACATCTGTAGGGACTCAATGACTGTGAGTCATCTCTGAGAAGTACATGTAACTGTATACTCGAGGGAGTATAGAACTGGGGTACATCTGAATATTGTCACCATGCGCAACCCGGATATCTATAGGAAAATGTAATTGGTTGTGTCCATAAGTAGACTCTCAAATGTGGAAGAGTCAGGTGGTATCCAGGGTCTTCAACAAAGAACTGAAAGGACCAATACCCTGTGCGAGTCTCAACGATGCGATCAAGGTGTTGAAGTCGAGCATGTGAGAAACATCCATTTGGAGAGGCACTAAGGAATCTTCTCGAAATGATTTGTAGGCACTCATCATAAATGGTGATGGGTCCAAGACACAGGGACCTCTAGGTCTATCCTCTGGAATAAATTTGGTTGTCGTCGACAAAGGGAGACCAGCAACTAAAAAGGCAATGATGTTTCCTTGATAGGAGTGCGAGGTGTAGAACTGAAGTGTGGTAGTACTGATGGTAGGACTAACATACTTGTTGGGATGGGAAGTAACTGGGGTCATAGAGTGGGTGGACTCAAACTTCCTTTGTTCAAAGCATGATGACATGGTTGACCTGGCAGTGTAGGGAATTGACTTGTAGGTGCGGGGATCATAGCTTTTAAGGGCTGAAGGGTATGTATTGCCTTTGGGGGGGGGACAAGATGACGGGTGCTATCGAGGGACTCTCAGGGTGACATACTGCAGAATACTCTAAACAAAGGTGACCAAAAATGGGGAAGTTGCTGTATGAGTGGCGCCGAGAAGCACCATTTGGTCCTTCTTCATAGTTTTAATGAGCTCCAAGAAGGGGTAAAAGTGTGCTCTGAAATGGTACTATCCTGTGGATTTTGTGAGCCCAGGACTATTCGTGCTCATTGGTGCTTTCATTTTTAAGGAGTCTGAAAACGATAAGAAGACTCTGCAGTAGTGGTGTAGTACCGTCCTGTGGGTTTTTAGAGCCCAGGATGATGATTGCTCATGGTCGCTTTCATGTTTAGAGAGTCTGAAAGCGGTATGTGGACTCCATTGGTGTTCTTTTTCGTGAGTTAGTCTCCAAGGCTCGAAAAAGCATAAAATGATGCAAATGGAGAACTCTTCTAGCCAATGTGACTAGAGTATACATTTTTCGTAATTAGTCTACAAGGTCCAGAAAAGGGGTAAACTTATACCAGGTAGACTCCCTTTCAGATACGTTTAGTGAGCATGAAAGGAAACAAGATTGCTCGGTGATCTTTTCATTGTTTTAGGAGTCAGAAAAGAGCTTAACGGAAATTCCCTAAGTGCCTTTTTCATTAAAGGAATTGCTCGACCCAAAAAAGGGGTAAAACTATACCGAACAAAGAGGTATTAATGAGAGCGAGAAATGGTCTCAAGCATCGTCATGAGTGCGAAAAATTGAATACGGTGACATAAAGATTGTAAAAAATGGGCAACGACCAATGTGGCATGCAAACCAAGGCGATGAGTGGCATTTTGAAAAAATGCCCGAAAAGTATTGGGGTGAGAGCGAGAAATGATCTCAAGCATCATCACGAGTGCAGAAAACTGAATCCGGCGGTATAAGATTCGTCAGAAATGGACGACGGCTGATGTGGAACGCAAACTGAGATGACGAGGGGGGCATGTAAAAGATGCCCGAAAAATATGGGCATGAGAGCGAGAAATGATCTCAAGCATCATCATGAGCACGGAAAACTGAATCCGACGATATGAGATTCGTCAAAAAAGGAGGACAGTCGATGTGGCATGCAAACCGAGACAACAAGGGGGGCATGGTAAAAAATGCCCAAAAAATCTGGAGGTGAGAGCGAGAAATGGTCTCAAGCATCATCACGAGCGTGGAAAACTGAATCCGACGATATCAAACTTGTCAAAAATGGACAACGCCTGATGTGGCACGCAAACTGAGGCAATGTGGGGCATGGGAAAAAAGCCCAAAAAATCTGGAGGTGAGAGCGAGAAATGATCTCAAGTGTCATCACAAGCGTGGAAAACTGAATCTGGCGATATAAGACTCGTAAAAAATGGAGAATGGCCAAGGTGGCACGCAAACTGAGGTGACGAGGGCATCAAAAAATGGTCAAGAAATGGGCCTGGTGAAAATAGGAAAAGGAAAGGACTATCATGAAGTTCTCACTGTGCTGATTCCAATGGTACCAATGGTTTGAGGAACGAACGTCATATGATACCGCAATGGTTGTTTGAAAAATGGTCAAATCTCTATAAATAGGGTGTGGGGCTGATATGACGTGTTATTGTTACGTGCGAGTTTGGTAGAGCAATCAGAACTCTTTCTTGATTTCTAGGAGATTCAACCGTTGGTTTTTTATTTCGCGAGTTTCAGGTAACCCTATTCGCCTTAGCCTTTTTAATTATGTCTTTTTTGGTTAGCGGAGGGCCCCCGAAGGCCGCGAAATTCCATGTTATCCTTCCAGCGTGGAATATCGCGGGTTTCGCGTCCTTTTCCGTTATGAACATCGCGGGTTTGGGGCTGACAGTCGCGATGTTCATCGCGGCTGTCGGGTTGAACTTCGCGATGTTCATAGCGAGTGCGGGGCTGATAGTCGCGATGTTCATCGTGACTGTGGGGCTGACAGCCGCGATGCTCATCGTGACTGTGGGGTCAATACCCGCGATGTTCATCACGAGTTCATGGATGAAATCCGCGATGATCATCGCAGCTTTTGATGGAAAAGCCGCGATGGAATTTTTTGAAATTTTTTTCTGTTTCTAAAAAAATTTCTTTGTTTTTTGGTAGGATGTTGAGGAGACCACTGGTGTCATGGTGAGAGCGGGAGATGGAGGAGGACCTAACGATTCGGATTCAGACTGATCAGGGGTTCCAACAGACTCTGGCTGTGAGCAGGCTCTTGAAGTTCGCTCAGATTCCACCGATGCGTTCAGTAGGACCACTGCTGAACAAATTGGTGGGTGTATGGGTCCCTGCAAAGGGTGCTTTCATTATTGGGGGTGAGAGGTTAGAGATCACGCTCACTAATGTTTACTTTTTTACTGGGTTGCCTCGCTCAGGGGAGGTAGGGGATCTTCTGTCAAGGATCCCGATAGGTTTGGATATCGAGGATCTGTTGGAGACATTCTGTGTTCCTGGGGCTATCGTGCAGAATAGTGCTTTGAGCCTAAGATCTCTGCGGGAGTGGGATATGCGAGCTGTTGGGGCTTTTGTTCTGCGGGTGTTGGGTGCCACAACACCACATCATTTATCTGGGGGACAAACGATGATGGTGGATTCTATGCTGAGGGGACCTACTACGCGTGGGATCAAATGTTTTTGGCTGGTGTCTGGAGAGATTTGGACAAGGTCAGTCAGGAGGGGGGAGAGTTCTGCTATGCCTCCTTCCTGTGTTGTTTCTTCTTTGAGCGGGTACCGACCTTACGGCCACGGGTGTCGGTCCGAGATGGGTTGGTGAGCGAACCGTGCATGGTGAGGTGGGGGCAGATGATGCCCCGCGGTGGTGGTGGTATCTGCGGGTTCTTTTCACAGGATATGTATGAGCAGTGGGAGAAGATCCCCCTGCTGATTGATGACTATCCATATGCTAGTATGGATTATCGAGGAGATCCAGAGATGCCTCGAGCCCAGGGACAGGCCTGGAGTTTAGATGTTATGTTTTTGTGTTTGGTTCTCTACTATATCATGTGTTTTTTAGATGTTTTTGTTATGGTTGTAGTTAGAGATATTTATATGATGGTTCACTTGCATGATTGTACAGATGCTGGTCCTATACCACTGGCCGATAATGTGGTTCATAGGGGACGGGCGATGGTGGTTGTTCCGCCTCCTGTAGCGGTACCCGCCTCCTCATGCTCGAGGAGTTGGGCCTCGCGGTCGAGGAGTTGGGCCACGAGATGATGCCGTGGAGGTCATACGAGAGACATTAGACATGATTCTGGAAGGATTGCCAGAGGATGGGTGGAGGGACTTGGATCGGGACATTGTTGAGTGTTGTTTCGATGCGCCTCGTGAGTGGCGCTCTATCGTGCTCAAATCAACATTGGTGGTAGCTTAGTGGAGGGATGGGGCTCGGCATGATCCAGCAGGGCCAGTGGAGGGGAGGATTCGAGAGCGGGATGATCTAGCGGGGCCTGCGGAGAGGAGGGTTCAGGCTCGGCATGATCCAACGGGGCCAGCGGAGGTGGCGCCAGAGGAGACCGGAGAGCATGATGATTAGATGATCTGTATCTGCCCCCAAATGCTGATGATCATATGGGGAAGTACCTTTTTGTACAGCTTATGTACTTTTGTATATTGGGTGCTGAGGGCACCTATGACATGTTGACTATATGATGATGATATATATATATATATTTTGGTATATAGTCGTGTATGCACATGGATGCATTTATTGTCTATTTGTTTGCCCATGGAGGCACATGGTATGCACGTGGATGAACCTTTTGTATTTACTACATGGTTGGATTGGTGTGCCAATCAAGAATGTTGTTGGCCATATGGTCTGCTACACTATTGAGATTCCTTGGGACATGTGTGAATGAAATGGATTCAAACTGTCGAACCATTTGTTTAGTGCGCAGAATTTTTTTGAAAAGACAGGGATCACGTACCTAGTAATCATTATTGAGATGGGAAACAAGGAGTTGTGAGTCCAAGAAAACGTTAAGGTGACTTATGCTCATTTGGAGAGCAGTGGCTAGGAGACCGATCACGGCATCGTATTCAGCTTGGTTTTTGGTGGTGGCACCTATGCACACTCCGTCAATGTGGATCAACTCATGTGAAGGGGAATATATTACCCAAGTTGCGGAGGCAAGATTGGGGGACCAACGGCTTGCACCATCAGCGAAACCAACGTAGCAAAGTGGAACAGGATCCATTTGTGGTCATGTAGGAAAAACAAAATTTTAGGTTTTTGTATTTTTTGTAACAAAAAAAATAAAACTGTACAATTATGGACGGTGGTGTCCATCAGATTTTCTATGGGTAAAATCGCTTGAGGTACAACCCGTTGCGTGGGTTGCGTAGGGGGATTCCTTCTGAATCGGTCAGAATGTATTCCCCCTGTCCGAGGCAGGTGTGTATAATGTATGGGCCTTGCCACATGGACACAAACTTTCCTTTTCTGGTTCTGTCATGAGCTTGATCATAGGATAGGACAAGGTCCCCTTCAGTAAAGGTTCTTGGGTGGACATGTTTGTCGTAACTCAGTTTGGATTGGTTCTTGGCTGCTTCCATGGTTTGGAGGGCTGTGCGCCGATCTTCATTGGCTTGCTCTAGAAGTAGTAAGCGTTGCTCAATTGGGGAAGTGTCCGATAGGAGTTCAACGGCCATATGTAGGGATGGAATCTGGCACTCAATGGGGAGGACGGATTCGACACCATGAACTAGATGGAAAGGGGTAAAACTGGTGGTGGTTTTGGTTGACATGCGGTATGCCCATAGTGCCGGGAAGAGCATGTGATGCCAATTTGATTTGTGTTTGTCAACAGTGCACTGGAGGATGGTCTTCAAAATTTTGTTAATCGCTTTGACTTGACCATTCCCTTGGGGGTTGTAGGTGGAGGAGAAATGGTGTTCAAATTTCAGTAGGGTTGATAATTCTCTCCAAACGGCATCTTCAAAGTGAGAGTCGTGGTCTGAGACGAGTTGCTTTGGCACTCCAAAACGAGCGATAACATGGTTGAGGAAAAAACGTGTTGCGGTGTCAACTTTGCAATTGTAAGTTGGCATTGCTTCCGCCCATTTGGTGAAATAATCTATGGCCACAATGATGTGTTTATGACCACCGGCTGATGTGGGATTGCAATCTAGGAAGTCGATGGCCCATTTGCAAAATGGTCTGACAGTGACGACTGGATGAAGGGGGGGTGGGCGGGGTTCTTGCCTTGGGGGAAAAAAGTTGGAAGTTTTGACAATGTTTGACTGCGGTGATGCAATCAATAAATATTGAGGGCCAAAAGTAACCTGCACGGATGATCTTTTGGGCGATGGCCATGCCGGAGAAATGGCCTCTGCAGGCACCGGTATGGCAGTCATTAAGGACTTGTTCTGCTTCGTCATGAGATAGGCAGCATCGTAAGATGGTATTGACGCCGTGTCGATAAAGTACATCGCCTAATAGGAGATATCAGGGGGCGTGGTGTCGTATATGACGACATCCGTCACGATCGATGTTGGGTCAAAATTTTTGTGTGTGGAGGTAGATTAAGATGTCGCCGTACCATGGGTTGTCAGAGGAAATGATGAAAATGAGGTCGTCAATAAGGTCTGTTTGCATAGCGGGTGATGACAAAGAGGATGGGAGATCTGTGATGAGTTGAGTGAGTGTTAGGGCCTTGGTGCTCTTTGGGGTTTTGAAAGTTAGGTCATATTCTTGCAGGATAATCACCCATTTAGATACGCGACTTTGAAGGAGGCGACGTGTCAAGAGGTAACCCATTGGATTGGAATTGGCTACAACCGTGGTGTGGCTAAGGAGAATGAAATGTTGCATCTTTTGTATTGAAAAGATGACGGCGAGGGCCATCTTCTCTTCATGTGGGTAGCGGAGGGGTGGACCTGACAAGGTTTGGCTCACATAGTAGATGACATGCTCTTAGCGAGCAATATCTTCTTGGACAAGAACTCCAGATACGGCATATTCGAATGCTGAAACATAGAGGGTGAAATATTTTGTGAAATCTGGAGGAGAGATCAACGAGGCGTTCGTGAGTGCTTTCTTTAAGTCAGTGAAAGCTGATTCTGCTTGTTGGTACAATATGAAAAGGGTATGCAGACGTAGTAGTCGAAGGAAACTGTGGACCGTCGTGGCATAGTCAGGGACAAAGCAGCGGAGGAAGTTGGACCTCCCTTGAAGGATTTGAAGTTGTCTTAATGTACAGGGTGACGGTAAGTCTACAATGGCTTGGACTTTCAAAGGGTCTACAGTGATGCCTTTTTCTGAAATGACAAACCCCAGTAGGCGACCTGCTATAACGCAAAAGACACACTTGAGTGGGTTCAAGTGGATGTTGTATTTTCAAAAATGCAAGAAAACTTGTCGAAGGTCGTCTAAATGGTTAGATCGTTTCTTAGATCAAGCAGTGAGGTCATCTAGATAAACTTTTATGATTCAATGTAGATCGTGGAAGCAATAAGTCATGGCGCATTGAAAAGTGGCTCCAGCATTCTTGAGGCCGAAAGGCATGACGCGATAGGCGAAGGTGCCCCATGGGGTAGTGAAAGCTGTCTTGTATTGATCTTATTTACGGATTTTGATTTGGTTATATCCGGAGAAACCATCCATAAAAGAAAGGACCTCATGCCCCGCACATTCATCAATTAGTTGGTCAATGAATGGTGTGGGGAAGTTGTCTTTGGGACAAGCGAGGTTGAGGTCTTGGAAATCAGTACAAATGCATATGGTGCCCACTTTCTTGTTTACTGGCACTGGGTTTGAAACCCAGGTGGTGTAGGCAATAGGATATATGAATCCTGCTTTTTGGAGTTTCTTAATCTCAGCCTTAATAGCTGGAAGCTTAGATGGGTGAATTGGGCGTTGTTTCTATCGGACAGGAGGCACATTGGGCCAAGTGTCGATGTGATGTTCCACAATGTTAGGATCGAGGCCAGGCATCTCAGTGTAAGACCAGGCGAAGACATCACGAAACTCTTGGAAGAGTTTCTTATATGCCTGAGTCTCCGCTTGAGTGCAGGATGCGCCTAGCAAGATGAGCTCAGGTTTTCTAGGTGTTGTGGAAATGTCGATTTGTATAATAGGAAAAATGTTGGACATATTCCCCTCTTCGAAGGCATCTAGTGCTGGGATGGGGTCTTTGAACCAATCAACCTTAGTTGGTAGAAAATCTTTTGATTCGACTAATAGCTGGTTTACCGCAGTGGATGTAGACGCCTCAAGGAGGAAGTATGATCGATGGTGCATATCGTCCCAAGGGTAGTCCGGTGTAGTGAGTGTTTCTAGAATTTTCTCATCAGTACGAAAGTAATCAAACCATAAATCAACGGGTTCGGGTTTGTATGTGGTTGAAATCATATAGATGGTATTGATTTCTTCCGAAGAAGATGATTTCGAAGGGTAGATCTCCTCGATGAGGGGAGGAGATATCTCTAAGTCTGCATTTTTCATATCATATAAGGATGCTCTATAATCTTGGAGATCAGGGCAGTGGTGTGAATAATGGCCATAAATGTCGCATATCGCACAAGGGTGGTTAGTGCGAAGCATTTTGTCACGAGGTTGAGGAGGTGGCTCAAGTCTTATCACTGGAATTTCAGTGTCGTCATCCAACATATTCATGTGTTCTTGGAGTGCAGGTAATTGTGGACATTGATGAGTGGCATGGCCTACGTCATCACACAACGAGCACTTAGGGGGAATGCGAATAGTTGGCGGGTTCTTGGCTACCTTGGGGGTTGCTGGGGGGGTGCGAGTTATGGTTCCAGTGTTATAAGTTTGTGAGCCTCTGCCCCCTATGTTTCGTAACGGAGGTGGGGTGTTTCTAGACGTTGATGCTGTAGTCACTATTGGGGGTGGTCTGTTTTGCAGATGAGTGACAGGAGGGGGTGGGTGGTTGGTAGTAGGGATAGGTTGTACTGGTTGTAAGATAACAGTCGGAGTCGGCGGGGGGCTTAGATCAGGTAAGTACCATACAGGTATCCCTAATGTTAAACCAGGAAGGTTGAGTGTGGCCATTACTACTGAACTGACAACTCCGAAAAATGGGAACAAGAACGGGATAGTATGAATTGGCGTTGTTCCAATATGAGTAGGCACTGCGGGTGTTTGTGGTAGTGACGAGGGCTGCTGTGTGGTGTGCGACAGGGTGCACAAATCGGATGTTTTTGTTATCGATAAAGGTGGTGGGATCGATGGAAATGTGGAAGTCATAGGTGACTCGGTGTAGATTCTAGGACCAATTGACGAGACAAATGATGTCGGTGCAGTTTGAACGGTTTGTTCAATCATTGGTAGCACATTTTGAGGGGCTGCAGGGGCGTTAGGATCATAATATGTAAGTTGATCAATCTTGATAACGCGTCCTTCATGTGGGAACATCATGAGGTGGAACACAGATGAAGCGACGGCTTTCATTTTGTACATATAGCTACGTCCAAGAAGGAGGTTGTAGTCGAGCTAGGCATTGATCACTTTGATGTCAATGAGAACTAATTTGCCGCCTAATTCTACGGGTGTGTTTGCTAAGAGGCCTTGTGGTTGAGCTGAGTGCCCATCGTAAGCTCGTAATGTTGTGGTGGATGGTTGTAAAGCGGGGGAGCCAAGTTTTTGCCACACAAGAGTGGACATAACGCAAGTTGCAGCTCCTTCATCGATGATGCATCGATGCACAACAAGGTTTTGAATGTTTATTGATACTTGGAAGGCCAAATTTGATGGCAATCGAGGTTCGGCTTGGTCTAAGTCGAAAGCCATCATGTGTGTATCGTCAAGGCCTACTCCTCCGATGGTGGATAGTAGTAGTTTTCGTTGTGCAGGGCATGTTTTTCAGTACCTCTAAAGCAGACATAGCAGCGGGGGATTATGCTAGGTCTTCCACGACGTTATAATTGGATGTTGCGCGAGCATTAGGATTGTTGTTAATCCTTCGCAAAGGGATGCGAGGGATTTTAGGTCCTCCGTCCAACAGCATATTTGGTATGCGTAGTGGTTGATCTGATGGAAGGGAGGTGGATGCGTCAATGGGAGGAGTTTCTGGGGGTGGGTCGTACTGATTCTTGCAATTCTGGAGGTTAATGTCATTGGCTGACATCATTAATAAATGGTGTGTGCCTGAATCCGTATGCTGATAATCAGTTGCGGCATAGGTGATTTGCTGCTGAGGTGCAGCAGATCCTTGTGGGGGATCCATTGGGCGAGCATTTAATACTCCCTGGTTTGGCAATGGGTTTTGCAATATCATGGGTTGCAGTTGATTAAGTGGAGTTGGTTGTCCAGCGTGGCCCTGGCATTGGGCATCGTCAGCCCAAAGCTTATGCGCTTTCTCTAAATGGGGGTAGTTGTGAGTGTAGTGTCCATAAACTCCACATATAGAACATGGATGGTTTGTTCTCAGGTTATTGTTTTTTTTCTACTTGGGATGACGATTAGGATTCTGGTTTGGGGGAGCAGCGTTGTTATTATTTGGAGGATTGGGTGGTGGTGGACCTTGATTATGTTGTTGGTTGTTGCCGTGGTTATGTCCTCTTCCGCGGTTTTGTTGTCCACCCTGGTTGCATTGGTTGTTTTGGTGTTGGGGCTGATTGTGTTGTGTGTACACTTACCCTTGAGTAGTGGGAGGATTTTGGGGTGCCATAGGTGCGGGAGCAGGTTGCAGTGGATAATAAGCTAATGGGGCTGGAGGAGGTCCAATTGCCTGCGGGGGTTGTTGGTAACCCTGAGCTATTGGGAGTGTTGGGTTAGCTTGTGTAGCTTACTGGGGGTAATACATTGGTTGGGCCGGTAAGTGAATTGGGTTCTGGGTGGCCGGTTGGTTATAGTATGTGGGTGGTACATATGTCAATGGCGCTTTCCCATAGAAATGTTGTGGACAAGAGGGTCCATGAGTGTGATGAGTCTAATTTGTTGGAGCGTACGAAGTCGTCGCTCCAGAATTAGATGTAGCCCTAGAGAGGTTTGGGGCATTTATGGTGCTCACCATGCTAAAAGGTTTATTTTGTGTCATGACTTGGCCGATAATACCATCAGTGGCATGTGATGCCCCTGGAGCGTCACCACGTGAAGAATCGCCTCGTGGGGCGTCTGGTATGATGGTGTAGAGATAGCCTAATTGGGCATAAATCAGGTCGAACTGTTGAGCTTTTAAGATAGCTTCCTCTTCTGACTGGGGTCGTTCGGAAGCTACATCTTTGGCTATGAGGGGTAGGAGTGATTTAAGAAACCAGTCCAAAAATATACGGTCATCCAGTTTTATCTTGTAGAGGCTACGACGCTTGCGCCACTCATGGATATGGTCGGTGATGTGGGTAGCCATGTTTTGTCTACAAGACAACAATATTTCAACTCCTGCATCATAGCATACAGGTAGCTGAAAAAACTGAAGGAAAGTGGAGGTGAGGGACGTAAATGTATGGTGGGTCCCATGTGGTTGTTCAATGTACCACTTGGCTGTAGAGCCAGTGAACGTTCGTTGCAACAGTCTTAGTCTAATGGAGTCGTCCACTATGGAGTTAGATGAACACCATAGGTGAAATGATATTATGTGGTTTTGGGGATCCTCCCCAGGTTTTCCTTCAAACTTGGGGATGCCCGAGGGGAGCTTTGTAGGCATGGGTGGCCATGTAGGGTTGTGCCTGATAGGATCGTTGGTTAACCTGGCTAGGTCTAGTAAGTTCAAACTAGCCATGTATGGTAAACTAGCAGATGGGTGTGGCATAGTGAATGGGACATAACTGTTAATGGTGGCATTATGTAGTGGTCCAGTGGCCCCTAAGGGTATGCTAGGTATTGAAGGTATGTGTCCTCCAACCGTTGTGGTGTGGGATGGGCCAGTGCTCCCAAGTGCAACATGGGTTGTAGAGGGGTTAGGAATAGTGCCAGGAATTCCTGGGATCTGGGTTGTGGTAATGAGAGGGGGTGTGATTCCTATGTTGGGCATACCCATAATAGGAGGTAGTCCTATGTTGGGCATACCTAAAGGTGGAGTGGCCCCTATATTAGGCATGCCTAAAGGGGTTGTTGTTACCATGGGTGGCACAGTAGTAGAAGGGTTTGTCGATGTATCTCCAATAACACTGGTGAAGAGGGGGTCGTATTGTGATTCAACCATGGGGTTGGTTGGTGATATTTCAGTAGGGTTTTCGGATTCAGCCTCAGAATCAGATGTGAAGTGAGGCGCGTCAGAATCGAATGACTGTGTTCTTGGTCGATGACGTGTCGAGTCAAGGGATAAGGCTCTACGTCTATGATGTGTAGAGCCAAGTGTACCGAACTAAGGGGGTTCACCCTGAAGACGGCGAGATCATCTTAAATTCTCAATGGTGAGAAATATTTAAAAATTTAAGTGGAAGGTGGTGATGTAAAAAACTCAAAACCCTAGTGCAACAATGAGTGCAAGAGGGGAGTGAAAAAATAAAGGCTCTCAGGCCAAAAACCAACCTCAAAAACACTTATTATAACAGTTGTGCTATAATAAGTGGAGGGATCCAACAAAATGGTCAGAATACCAAAAGTCAAACAGTTCCTCGAAAAAAGTGGTGCTCACTAGACCAAAGGTGGGTGTATCATGCAAACACCTAACTAGAAGTATTGTGAGTCAACAAACGATATTCTCTACAAGGTGATGAAATACAAGTCAGACAATATAGAGTGTTGAATCAATGGCTAGATATCCCCCTACAGGGAGGGACACCGGGTAGACAATCCTAAAGAGTGGCAACTAGGATACCCCGTTCATAACACATTTGGTTGGGTGAATCTGCAGTTTGGTTCTATCGCCGCTGTACCCCCATTCAGGTGTACACCGAGAACTTCGAAAGGTATCCTTCGGTTACTAAATGGATTGCAGTATTCCACTTAGACTTCGGGAACCAGTCTAGCCACTTCAACCCTCCTAAGGGAGAGGCCTTCTCGATAAATTGGTTGATAACCGTGTCAAAATTATAAGGGATTTTTGGGACCCTAAAGACAACCACTATGTCTCAAATGTAAATAATTGAGAGGTGTTATTGGTACACCTATCCCCTCAATTCTACCTAACTACAAGATTCTTTTAAATGACCCCAAGTGGGGTTAAAAGGTTTGTTGAGTTAAGGTAAATTTTAAGGCTCGGTTTAAATTATGTGGCAGAGTGGGTGCAAGTGTGATATTTAAACTGAAATTGATTCACCTCGTTTGGGCGATTGATTACAAATGAAAGAAAAGACGTTTCCAGTTTGCAAAAAATAAAGACGTTTTTTGAAATGTAAATGCTTGAAAAAACTATTCAAAAATAATGGATCTTTGAAATAATTTAAAGGGAAGCAAATAACATAAATATTTCAAGAAATAAATGCATCTCTTAGAAAATTGCTTGGGCAAAGTATTGAGCAAATAAATAGTAAAACCTTTGATCTAAATAAAATGCAGAAAAATCTTTCTTTCAATTACTGAAAATTTTTAAAAAGACTTTTTAATGGAGCATATATAAATAGAAAAAGATTTAGTATGGTTGTAAAAATGTAGAAAAAAATAATGTTGTAAAATAGGTTAAATGGGCAAAAAATACAGCAAAATTTTTTCAAAAAATTGGCTGAATTCAAAATAACTGCATCATGGGTTTTGGGGAAACAGTCGCGATGTGCAGTGCGAAAAATGTCCGCAAAGCCGCGATGTGCAACGCGTAAAATGGCCGCGAAGCCGCGGCGTGCCGTCTGAAAAAAGGCCTCGAGGGTGCGATGAGCCGCGCGACTGTCGGGCAAAAAGCCACGAGGCGAAAACTGAAAATGGATGCCGAAAAAACCAACCCGAAAATGGAAATTTCAGGCTGTTAATGGCAATAGAAAGGGCCAAGATCTAGAACAGCAATGGATCTGCTGTCTAGGATGGCAGATTTATGAATTAAAATGATTAAAACTAACAAAAACTAAGATCTAAAGCAAAAAAACTGAGATCTAAGAATTCGAAGCCAACGGAGTCTCCAAAAACTCTTTGCTTGGTTTTGCAACCAAGCTTTGTGCAATGGGCACCTATCAACAATGTGATAGCAGTTTCAATATAGAAAGCAAAAATGATTATGAATTAAATCTAAATCTAAACTAACATGTACATATAACAAATAAATTTAAAAATGATTCATGGAAAGAACAAGAAAAAAAGGAATAGATGTTTTGTATTAAGATACCTCAAATGGTGAGGATTTGTGTTGTGCAACTCCAAGGGTGAGTAGCTCCAAGCTCCAATGGTCTCTTCTCCAAGATGCTGAAAATGGCCAAAAGTCTCATGAGAGATTTTGACAGCGTGAGGATAGGATGATGGATGGATGGAAAGTGAGGAGCCCCTACCACCTTTTTATAGTTTTTGGTGGTGGGGAATACCATTATGGTTGTGAGGAAACCAATGGTATTGACCAACATGGTTTAGGTACCTTTTTCCCTCCCTTTTCCTTTTCTGAATATTTTAAATATTTTTATTCCCTTTTAATATTTTTGGGAATTCTGGACCATTTTTTAGGGTTTTTTATGCTTTTTGAGGAAAAATATTCATTTTGAGGGGAAAAAAGGGGTGTATTATGGTCTTTTGGTGACCGTTTGATGGATTTAGAGGCTCAAATGGTGGAAAAGTGGACAAATGGGTCATGTGAATAAGGAAATGAGCTAGTGAGCACTTTTTGGGTGTTAACAACGCCTATTGTGAAGAACAAGCTCTTGAAGAAAGGACCTCCGTCAATGAAATAAAAGAAATATTTTACAACAACTTCCATGAAAATTATTTGTTACAATACCAACTCTCATGTTCAAGTTTTTAATCAAAAAAGGATACAATCATATAGTCAAATTCTGACCCCCGTTGTCCCCTAGTGGAATATTGGATTGGGAACAGAAGAAAAAAGATTGGGAACAATTTGTCCATGAACGTGAGTGGGAATAATTCCACCTGACTCGCTCAGTAATATTCGGGTTGGCATTAGGGGGGTCACCAACCATGTGTGTTGAATAGAAGGATGATGCTAATCGACAGATAAATTGGAAAATGAAGCCTAGTACGAATCCAAGTCCATATAAAATAATATATATTAATAATAAAGTAATAGATATTCATATAATATAAAGAGAAATTGGTTCAAGTGATGGGATTAGTTAAGAGACATTTTAAGGCCACTGCATAATAGAATAATTATGAAGAAACTTGATGAGATGGTCGAGCAACCAAAAGACCAGCTTGAGTCAATGGAAACTCAACAAGATGAGAGAGAGGGTGAGGTGCCAAATATGGTAGAGCAGTCACACACGATGGTTATAACCCCTAGCCCTTGCATATTTCTATACTTGATGCCTTGACCCCCGTTGACTATGTACTGATGATAATGATGACTAGACCTACTACCAAACAAATCGTCGAACGAGGTTAAGGACTTGGATCATGTGACAACAACATATTGAATCGACTACATCAATGTGGACGAATCATGGACCAAATGCTAATTTAGTGACCACACCATAGTAACTAGATTACCTTCACGCCCGAATTGATAAGCCACTCCTTCAATTTATTATATTTAGATCATATGGAGGAACCCCCCTGCCAGCAACATTATTGATTAAAGAAACCGGTCCATCAGAGACTCGACCTAGTAATGAGGATTCTATAGAAGAGGTATGTCTATCTTGGTACAACTTGCATCGATAATAAGTTAGCAGTAAATGAGATTGCTAAATAGTAATTCAGTTAACCAATCATTTGGCTCTTGTAAGTATTCAATCTCAAGGTAGAAATTCCAGTTATGTTAAAATGGCTTATCAAATTCCAATGAATCCTCCTATATATGAAGGGGATCAGGACCCTAAGAAGCATAGGTTTGTATGTGAACCTCTCTAGAAATCTAACATCAGCGATGATGAGAAACAACAAATTGTACAATTTGTAGGTGGCCTTAGTGGCCTTAGGAATAGGGCACTTACATGGTACATGAATTTCATGGAAGATGGTCCCAAGACAAAACAAGGAATTACAGATAATTTCTTATATTTTTTCAAAGAATATGATACCAAGAATCTAGCGGGGTACACATTAAAATAAATCTCTTAAATACTTGGAGAAAAAATATGAGAGTATGATAGAATATTCAAAGATCTCCTCAGTCAAATTCCCTCCAAAATGGATCAAGCTGTTGTGATCTATTTTTTTGTTGTAGGTTTTCAAGCATGAATCAAAATGCCTTTATTATTGCAAAAATACATGACATATGATGACGTTTTAAAGAAATATTTAAGATTCGATTCGAATGTAGACTATTTGACTAGACCTATTGATAGACAACTATAAGAAAAAATAGAAATGATACAAAAATTACTTCAGCATATTACTATGATACGCAACAACTTATGTTGTACCATGTGTTCATCTTAAGGACAAACCAGAGACAAATTCCTTTACAATGAGTGCAGGAATGCATATCAAGAAGAGTGAAGGAAATTCTAGGACAACACCAGATCCTTTCCAAAAGAGAAAATACCATAGATCTTTCGCACGAATCAACCAAGCTACTTCTTTGACATATGAGAAATGTTGGAGCCCCACTCGATGGAAGAATGCCCCTATAATGCTGGCAATGTAAAACCAAAGTGGTGCGTCATATGTCAAACAATGCAACACACAGACACATAATGTATTAAAAACTTGAAGACAAAGGAAAACTACCATACAATCTATCAATGTTGTAATAAATTCTCCCTACGGATAGGTAGAATTCCTCTTGGACATGTAAAGGTTCCCTAGATCCCTCATCCAAGACAGAAGCAAAAAAATGGACTCTAATTTTTGTTGAAATCTTATTAATACTGAGAGGGGGATGGTGAATAAGTATTAGTGCAATTATGAACAATTTTCACTTGTTATCACACTTAAACAATAGTTATATTATGCATTCGCCATAAACAAAACATTCATCTAGATTCTACATATGCACAAAACACAGAACGCAAGGTTTTTACGTGGAAGCCCAAATGGGAGAAAAAAACAAAATGCTTTCTTATATTAAAAAATTACATTCATGGACGCACCAACTGGAAGGAGGCTTCAACCCCCTGGTTTTATAGGCATTGACCTGAAGGAAGCACCGACTCCTTTACTTACCAACTTCTACTAGAAGGAGTCACCAATCCCCTGGTTTAATAGGCACCGAGCTTAAGGAAGAAAAAACTCCCTATTCCTTTCCTTGTCCTACTGCTTTGATATGTCTATAGAATATTTATCTTAGCGTTCTACTGATCTGCACACTCTTCAGATTTTCTGCAATTCATTCCATTGTACACAACTTCTGTATACTTGATCTTGCAATTGTCATACTGCACTTCACTTTACTGCATCAATGTTACTCACTGGTTCTCATATTTCATACCCTTCTACAGTATACGCGTTGTTTCATCATACTATTCTATTTTTGCGCATATGCAAACTCAACTGATACCTCATCCTCTGTTGTGCTACTGTTCTAACTTCGCACATCTGTATCACATCATTCTGCAAATCTTCTACTATGCTTCACTTCTGTCTTTGGGCATCCATCTTAGATAAACCACAACCTTTTGTGTACCATCTGTGATACTACCTTTTTGTTCTTACGCACTTGGCCCATATACTACATCATTCTGCGCATATTTTGTTGTGATGCATCTCTGCGCATCTATCTTTGATAGATCACATTATCTTGTACATCATCTGTTGTGCTGTATTTCTGTCTTTTTGCATACAACTCTCTGCTAAAACTTGTTGTGTCGGTTCAATGAGCCATTGATACCCCAAAAATTAGAAGCTTTCCAAATCATAGTACTATCACATTCCCATCTTCAAGCTTACTTCAATTCTCCAACTTGGCTTCTAATTTATACTCGTCCTTCACAGAACGTGTGTCCACAAGTTGTTCATATCATCCCTATTTTTCTTTCTTTATGGTGTAGCTGACTTACACATCCACCACTTTTCATGTTCTGGGCCATTAAGGTATCATGTCTTATGGGTCTTGCGCACACTTAGTCCTTTGCATAGCGAAACTTGCGCACTTAGGAACAAATTCTCATGGGATCTTGGGCCCTTGAAGTACCATCGTTTGGTGGGTCTTGCACACTTGACTTCTTTGACCACCTCTTACTTCCAGGACTCTTGCACGCTTCTAAGACTTGTATCCTTCTTCTGCTTGGTGTGTCTTGCGAACTTGACTTATCTGACCACCTCTTACTTCTGGGACTCTTATGTGCTTCCGAGACTTGTATCCTTCTTCCACTTGGCAGGTCTTACGCACTTCTGGGACTCGCATACCTGTCCAACTGCTTCTTTCTCCTGAGCCTCTTGCGCCTTCTCAAACTTTTCAAACCAATGCTTTTGACTTTACCTTTGAAGTATCATGACTAGATGGATTGGGACTTGCACATGTACCTTAGATTTACTTCTACAATTTGAATGTACTTATTCAAATTGGTTATGTACTTCTTCAAACTAGAAAAATGATATTGAATCCTCTTTGACATCAATTGACATCAATGACAACCAAAGTTCAACAATATCCCCCTCTATCATTGATGTCAACACCTCATGAAGTTGTACTCTTCCTGATATGAATTCCTCTGTTTTGTTTACACATGACACAATACTTCCCTTGTGTGTACTCCCCCTATGTTCTTTCCATTTTGAGCCTTAGTTCTTCTACGCAACCTGCTATCAATACTTTTCTGTTGTCTTTTTTTTATGCGCAGATTATTGTCACTTATGCATGCTTTATGATATTTCTCCTTTGTTCCTTTGTGCATTCTTCGATCAGTAATTCTACTATTTTTCATTTTTTTGCAAATCATTGTCATTGATGCATGCTTCATGATCTTTCTCCCCCTTTGATATCAATGGCAAAGAGGTGCTTTTCATGCGCTACTTCAGGTTCTCTTTTGTGCTCATGTTTCATCTTTTCACTTACCTTCATGCAGCTACTTGCTTCGATAACTCCCCCTGTCTTCATGCTTCATTCTCTTTCCTTTTGTTGGATTTTGTGCATAGAGCTTAGTCACATTCCTACTTGTATATTAACATTGTATTTGTAGATGTCTTGAATAAACTCCCTTGTACAGTTGCTTACTTACTTTTATCTTGATCTTCTATTTCTATCACATAACATTCTTTTATGCTTCTTTATCCATTTTCCTGTCGCAATAACATGTTCCACTTGCGCAATTTCAATTTCTTTGTGCTTTTGGTTTTATGACTTCTTCTAACATTCATATTTTCCTTAAGTCACATCTCCTGCACTATGACATGTCTTTATCATATCTTAATATTTATGGCATACATCTTTCTTCTGGCTTCACACATATTTCCATGACGTCTTAAAAATTCCTTCTTAATATTGCACATGTTACCCTTCCATCATCTAGCTCAATAAAAATTCAATGTGACTAATAACTCGTGCGAAAATTTTGACGTGTTGTTGTCGTACTCGAGATTTTAGGTGACATCATTTTGATCACACAAAGTAATGAATTGAATTTATTCTTTTTTTTCTCTTTCTTGATCTCATTTACTCATGCAATAAATTTTGATGTCTCTCTAAACAGCTTCGAATTGCATGGCCATGAATGCAATTAACCACAATGTCTCTTCAATTTATTTTCACGCACGTGGGGAACCACCTTCCAACTCTATATATGAGCCGCATATGGCCTAGTTCATCATCATGGTTCATTCTTTGTCAATCTTGTTCCGAGTGTCGTATATTTTGAGTATCCTATTTTTATACACTATGTCTTCTTACTTCTTGAGATTCAACAACTTGTTCGACAGTCTTCCCTCAGCAGTTCAGTCGCAGCAAGCTGAATTCGCAAGACTGAAGGTGGATGTGGGGATTTGGAAATCCCAAATGAAAGAATTCGATTTCATGCATTGGTACGCGTAGTCTTAAGTCAACCAAATTCATACAAAGGGGTTTTCATGTCTGACCAAGAGATTCGACTACCTGGAGAAGCAACAACAACAAATTCATGACTTCCTGAACTTGATTGGGACAGAACAGTGCAATGCCAATGAATCATATTCAACCCTGCATCTTTGTCTACTGCTGCAATATTATGAGTTCAATTAGAAAGATCTGATGGATCTTGAACTTTGTATGTCTTTGCAATTTTCTTAGTTTTGACATCCAGGGTCAATTTTTCCTCCTGCAAGCTTGTCAAAATCCCGAAAAAGTGCTCAAGAATAGTGCATTTTGGCCTTCTTTCACACCTTGGCTTCATACCTTTTAGAATTTGGACCCAAGCTTCTACAGTTAACTATGTTCTTGTTCCATGACCATACCTTAGCAATTTCGGTCCAAATATAGCTCCCACCGGGTCTCTAGACATCGATCTTTCAAAGTCTCTATTTCAAAATTTCTGCCAAATTGGAGCAAAACGGGCTTGGGCCTCTCACTTATTTTTTTGTGACCTTTTCTAATGGTGTCCAAAATCCATAAGTCTCATACGATTCTGATTTAAACTGCTCCTTCTTTGGCCATAATTTTTTTTGGGCTCTGTCTCTCTCTCTATATTTTATCTCGATGTTCTGAACCCGACTCGACTAATCCTGACTTTTCCAAGACTTTTCAACTTTTCTGATCGAAAATCAAAAATCAAAATGCACTATTACTCCATAACAAGCCATTTCCAAATTATTGAATCCGACTGCTATCTTCTGTACATCGAGAGTCGAAAGTGGGCACTGCAAAACCAATCTCGACGAACCACACCCGACCTCCCGAATCCGACTACCACCTTCCCTACATCGAGAGTAGGAAGTTGCAACTATGAATCCCATATAGTGAACCAGCCCCGACCTTCTGACTCCAACTACTACCTTTCGTATGTCAAGAGTCGGAAGTCAGAAGCGCACAATGGATTCCAACACGACTACCTCGACTTCCCGACTCCAACTACTACCTTTCATACGTCGAGATTCAGAAGTCGGAACCAAACAATGGCTTCCAACAAGGATACCCTGACTTCTCGACTCCTACTACTACCTTTCGTACATCGGGAGTCGGAAATCGGAACCACACAATGGCTTCCAACAAGGCTACCCCAACTTCCTGACTCTGACTACTACCTTCCATACATCGGGATTTGGAAGTCAGAACCACTAACCTAAACTTCCCACGACCGTGCCGATGTCAATATCTTTCACATATGAAATCCATTTTTTATGAAATGGATATCACCGGAAAACTCTTGGTGAGCTCTACACAATGGTGTGCTCCTTTGCAACATTTGAATATTTCGATTTTTCGCCATTAATTGAACCCACAATTTTACCAAACATTCACCAACACTTCCTGTGCATTTTTTATTTTATGCTTGTAGGTGTAGATTATGGCCCAAACTGCCATAGTGCTACAACCATTAGCTCTAATACGACTCTGTCACATCCCCTCCTATCAATCCAACAAGCAGAGGGAACATGAACGATACAAGGGGTGCTAAAATTCGCCTCTAAGGCCATATTATCAAATTCATTATGCATAATAACATACACAATAGAATTAATATCTATTAGTGCACACACAAAATCCATATACCAACATGCTCATCACAAGCATAACAGTACAATCATGCTTGAAAATAAACTCATCTTATGCTATTTAAATGCATTCAATCTTAACAATTCAAATCGAGTCATTTCATTCAATCTGACATAAACAAACAATCACTCATAGTATACATAAATTTGGCATAATTATAAACAACAATGAAAATTTATCTTTTAATTGAAATTGTCGAGAAACTTGCTATGGAAGAGCAACGTTCCACCCAACCATAGGTCTCTATCTAGCCTATATTAATTTAGCTGAGAGACCACCCCCAAGTTGGGCTATGTATCCACTAAGGACAAACTAATCAGGCTAACTCACAACCATAGGCACAATCACTCATGCTAAGTCGCCATGCAGCTGGGTTTGTCAAACATGTAGGGAGACAGGGGAGGAGAATGCTAAGACAATGAGATCAATCATAGAGCTACAGGAATCTCAATTGATCTCAGTCAGCCCTAGCACCTACAATACCTACCACACCCAACACAAGGAAGTTCCCCTTCTCGCTACACAATCCCTCAGGTGCCCCTTCCCTACAGTGCTCTTCAGGGTGGGCATAGAAAGGTCAAAGCTGCAAAAATTTAGATATTATTGCCTTCACTGGATTTATCAAGAAATCGCAACCTCTTATCTCTCTTCCAATTCAATCCACTCTTGGCTTTTCTGAATTCTGGCCACATGACTCTCAACCAAGAAATTCAATTTCCAGATTCGAAATATGAGTCTTCCTATGGATTTCTGGGCATTCGAAACTCTCAAATTCGCCCCATGGTTTATGTCTATGGATTCCCCACTAAACTTTGCTTCTCACATCAAATTTTGGTTGTTTTAGACACTCTAAATCGTGGCTTCTTTCCTAGTTGCAATTTTTGCAATTTTTCACTACTGGGGATGCATAATGGCTGAGAATTGATGTCTGGTTGTTCAACAATAGAATGGGGATGATGGAAAATAAAATCCCATGAGGAAATTAACTTATGGGTCAATTAAACTGAGCCCATACCTATCCATATGAATTTCTGAGTTTGTTCATGCTCCATTAAATTCACGGGCTAGTTTTTCAGCTGCCTCCTTACAACATAATTAAATGTCAACATAACTAGTCAAGATGGGTTCTCAAGATGACATTTGGAAACAAAGGATTCAATCCCCCAACTCCTCACCTCTCCCTAGTGGATACATACAACCCCCTCATTTTTAGTTGCTTCCATAGCCAGCTCTTGGAATTTTATTTGGATTATAAATATTTACATGGTTTTACAATTTCCATGGTTTACTAGCACATGACTCACAAACTATAAAATACTTTCCTTTTTAAAGCTGATCATTCACTAGCGGGGTCTTGGCCTTGATATCCATGCTAGGAATTCATACATTGTATATGCACAATATTCACATATGAATCCAATACATTCTAGAGGTCAAAATGGGGGATGTGAGCTTTTTTTTGGCCTTTTTACCCCCACTATCATTATTGTTGTTTGCATTATTTCCCTCATTCCCATTCCTTTTGTTTTTTTCCTTTCTCCTTTCCTTTGGGTTTTTGGTTCCCTTTAAGGTTAGATGTCTACACCGAGAGGATATTAGAGGATTGAGTAAGAGAAGAGGCGTTGGTAACAATTTATGCAACTACATGCACATTTGAAGTTAAGGGATTTTATCCCATTTGGTTTGTTACCTGGTTAGTCATGACATTCTCCACTAAAACAACCACACCATCTTAGCATGTGGTCCAGGTCTAGGCTTGGTTGGATTTGTACATACTCTCGAATATGTGGGAAAATTTTCATATAACATGCTAGTATGGGAATACACTAGGTACAATTATTGATCCCTAATGATGGATTTATCCTCAGGCATGACCCCTAAAAGTGTGATGTCTTTTGCAATGTATGGTAATAAAGACTTTATAAACCAATCCACTAATAATTCATCAAGTATCTAGTCCTTGATCAATTGACATTTCCTTCACCATTGATGAATATGGTTAGAGATATAAGTGGACTTGTCATGTTAGAAAGATGCCAAGAGATCAGTTCCTGTCTCATAGCGGACATGCAGTTGAACAATGTAGTAAAATTAGAAAATTTAACACTCATTTGTCACTTAATCCAAACACTTTACACCAAATTTATAGATTCTTTTTTACACCAACATTTTAGAATGCATAAAAATTATTTATTATAAAAGTCAAAAGTATAATCATCCTGTTTTTTTTTTACTCAATTAATTGACATGAAGTTAATATAATCAATAATTGACTAAGGAAACATAATGTTGATTTATAAACCTTACACCTAAAACATGAACAAAGTTGTTTTTCATGAGCAAAAAAAAATCACTCATTGCAATATTAAAATCAATTTTTTTCAAACATACAAGAAAATATTATAGCTCTTATATAGTTTCTTTAAGTTTAACATGGGTTTTATCTTCCTTACTATAAGAACAACACACACACACACACACATATCAAAAGAAGAAGAAAAAACGTGTTTCTTGTTATTCAGTTGAAACAAAGAAACTTAAATCCCTTAAATCATCATTAAGACAACCATACAAGCATACTATTGTAGTAGTCTCTCCTAAAAAATAGTCTTCTACATAAATGTTTTTGAAACATAACAAAAACATTTCTGCTCACATCACCAAGAGCTATTTCCATGACAAAAAAACCCCAAAAAAATACAAAATGCAAAGATATTCCAGATCATACATCCTAAAATACATGTGGCATGCCACATGAGACACCAGTTAACTAGTTAATTGAAAAAAGGACAAGAGCTTTCAAAAGTAAGAGTACACTCCATGTACTCAACCACCTGTAAAACGTTTTCATATCCATCAATAGCCAACTTAGATAACTCATCTGCAATGGTGTTGTGTTCCCTATAAACATGATTGATATTAATCTTTGAAAATGAAGTAATAAGCAATCTAATGCACTAAGACCATTGGATCAAAGCTACCACCTGCAGGTTAAATGCATCATTTTCCCAATCCATGATAACTTTTGAGTCGCAAAACACACGTAGGGAGTCAATGCCAATGAGAGAGGAAAATTGTAATAATCTTGATAGGGCCAGTAATTCAAGTCTAGAATTGGTTCCATGATCATCATTCATCCATAGTTTGAAGTGGTGATCCTCATTAATCTTTAAGAGCATACCACAGCCACACTTACCAAACTGAACAACCCCACCACAGAAGCCAATAGCATCACGATCAACATTAGGAGACTTAGTAATCTATCTTATTTTCGTTTTATTCCCTCTAGATTGGAACACTTTGAAAAAACTCAGAATTTTCATGTAGCAAACATCCACATTAGGAGCCTTTAGGAGCCTTATTTTCAAAAATAGCCTTATTTCTAATGTTCCATATACCTCAACAAACAAAAGCAGTAAGATATATATGTGATCTTACAGATTCCACCCAATTACTGAAATTGCCTTCAATAGAGGCATTGCCTCACTTCTAATAAATATAAAGGACACTATTGATATCATACCAAATACTTTTGCAAAATGTACAGTGCATAAAACAAATGTGTAACAAATCCACCACTGCTTTTGCATAAGATACAAAAGCTATGACCCTAACCAACCTCTTTTAACCAAATTGTCCCATGTCAAAATATATTTTTCTAAGCACAACCCAATAGAAACATTTGGTTCTCATAGGGATACCCCATTTATAGTGCCACCATTTGGAATCACCAACAAAATTTACCTAGGATATGGCATGCTAAGAATCTTTAGCATTTACCTGACCTATAGAACCATTCAAGCCCATACCATCATATCTTCTTCTTCATTCAATCCAATACCTACTCTTGAAAGTGATTCAATATAAGTTGTCCATTATTTATCCCAATGACTTCCAATTCCCAATTCTTCTTCCAGAAACCAATATGAACTAGAGTTTCTCGAACAATTGGGTCTTCTGATTTGGTCCAAGGTGCAAACCCAAATTCTTCGAGATACACTCTAAGGTATGTAGAAAGAATAAAGGTCTCCTCTCCACCAATGAAGGGATCCACCCCAATAATAACTTGGGTACCCTTACCCACTTTCTAGGTTAACCACTTGCTAATCCAAGGGAGTGCATAAATAAAGCCATTCCAAAAATTAGATACCCCTTTGATAGATTTAATGAGATCTCTAAACCATTGAAACAGAATCTTGTTGTTAAGGTATTTAGCTTTAAAAAATTCAGTCCATAAACCTGATCCACATAACCCTCTTTAGAAACTCTTCAAACACAAATCCAAACTAAACTAGAGTAAATTTTAATGTCCCAACCCCCCTTGATGTGGATTTAGGTAAGGAGAGTATGCCCCATTTGACCAGATGGATCTTTTTATTTTTATCATCTCTAGAGCAAAGAAAGTTCAACAAAAATATGCCTAATCATTCTCAGGATAGTTAGCGGCTCCTTTGTCAAATAAAACTAGTAAACATGAGTCCGAATCAACACAGATCTAACCAATGTGAGTCTAACCCACAAAGACAAATGCCTAAAACTATAGCTACTAATTATTTTCTCAATTTTCCTAACTAACCATATAGCCAATCTAAGATTTTGTAATTATTTTCCTTCAGATAGTATCCAAGATATTTAAATCCACAATCAATGTCATCAACTTTAAATGGGAAATAAACAACAATCTGAGCAAAGGTGTTATCATCCACAACATTCCTGAGAAAAATAGACTTGTTTGTACTCTCCTCCATTCCAGTAGTGGAGCAAAAAAGAGAAATCATCTCCAAGAAAGTGGACCACTCATTAACAATACCTTTTCCAAATATAACCACATCATTAACGAAGAGTAAATGAGTGATATACTAAGCATTATTAATTTTAACACCTAATAACCTACCATCCTCCCTAGCAACTAAGATCAATATGCTTAATCCTTCAATAACCAACAAGAACAATAAAGGGGAGAGAGGGCACCCTTGTCTAAGCCCTCTGGATCAATTGAAAATTTTTGTTGGATATCCATTTATTAAAACAACAAAGAAAGCTTAGGAGATACATGACATAATCCAGTCAACTACAACCAATAGGAACCCAATCTTGAGGAGGAGCAATATGATAAAAAACCAGTTCACTTTTTTATAGGCCTTGACTAGGTCCATTTTGAGAATAAGAGATTCCAAATTCTTAGTCATGATGGAATGGAGACATTCCCGAGTAACACCAATGGCATCAAGTATTTTCCTGTTAGCTAGAAATCCAAATTGTTCCTTTGATATCACCTTGATCTCCAGCTTAGGATTAAGTTTGTTAGACATAATCTTAGCGATAATCTTATATACAAGGTTACACAAAGAAATAGATCTATAGTTAGCAAAGGAATCAGGCTTACCACATTTGGGAATGAGGGAAATAAAAGTTGAACTTAATGCACTTGGTACAAAACTCTGTGTCCTTGATTTTTCAACTACATCCAATAAATCACTTCCCACAATGTCAAATAATTCTAAGAAGAATTGGGTAGGCCCATCCATTAGGGCCAATACTTTTGTCCTTGGAAAAATGTTTAAGGACATCTTATATCTCATGTAAGGTGACTACTTTGCTAATATTCTAACCATTAGGTTAGGTAAAATAAAAAGGGAAAATGCTTGATCACCCTAAGTTGTGAACCAATATTAGCATTTCCAGGATCTTTGAGGTGCTCAGAAAAATAAGTTTTGGCAAAATTCTGTAAATCACACTGAGATTTCACCCACTCACCACTCACATCCTTCAAGTCCCAAATACTATTAATATTACTTCTATAATTTGCATAATTACGGAAAAATATGGTGTTGTTATCACCCTGGGAAAACCAAATTGCTCGACTCTTCAGCCTCTAGGATTCTTCTTCCACCTTAAGGATGTTTTCTTTATTGCTTTCCAGACCCATCATTACCATCTTGTTATCATAAGAAAGAGAACCAAACAAATTATCCTCATATAATTTTCTAGATTTTTCTCTATATCACAAAGTTCTTGGGCATACCTTTTTTTTATCATTTTCCCACAGCACCACCATTCTTTGCAAAACCTTAAGCTTATAACATAGACTGTCCATAGCATCGACTTCGGGGTCAACCTCAATACTATTCCAAATTTTCCTCACTAAGGAACATAAATATTCATCACCAAGCCATACTTGATTAAACTTAAAAGGAAAATTGTGGTTAATCGACTCACCCTCAATTTGTAGACAAATTGCGAGATGATCAAATAAAGAAGAATTAATTACCCATGATCTATACTTTCTCAAAGAACCATCTAAATCTTTAGCCATCATAAAACGATAAAGTCTCTTACATACAACTGCATCACCTCCTCTCCCACTTTTCCAGGTAGGTCCAAGCTTATTAGGAATAATATCCATAAGATGATGTCTTTAGAAAAGCATATGAAAATAATCCAAGAGAGGGTCGGGTCTAGTATTGGTCCCCTGAAATTCAGAACTATTCATAGTGAAGTTAAGATCACCGGAAAAAAATAATCCTTCAATCATTTAAAATCAGACTTGCATCCACAATATCCCAAAATTGTTGACGATCCTTATAGGGTGCATAACAATTAAAAATTTTCAAAGTCCGGTCAAAGCCTTTGATTCTGCCCTCCACCAATATACCTGTACAAATGTGGAAAGATTTAAAGTCTACAACAAGGGGGTTCCACAAGGTCACCAAACCCCCCAAGAGACCTACAACATCTGTTGCATAAGCCTCCTATCTTGGAAAGAGTTTCAAAAGGATCTCACAAGCTCTATCACCCAAACACATGGTTTCTTGTAGTAAGACAATATCAGGTTTGGACTTCTCGAATAACCTCCTGAGGGATCACATTTTTGAGACACCCCCAAATCCTCAAATGTTTAATGACATCATAATCATAAATAAACCAGCTTCGAGGGCACGGGGTCTCTAAGGGCTCGAGATTCAGAAAAAAGAAACATATGAAGGATTGGTAAAAGAGCTTCCTTAAGTCTAGAAGATAAGGGAATGTATTCACTGTTAAAATCGCCATTAATGATACTCTTCTTGGATTGCGCTCCTTTTTCTTATTTCTTGAAAGAATGGTAATGTTTTGATGACTAATAGAGTTTACAAGAATGACATTGGTCTTGTTAGAGGAAGCATTTGAGTATATTTGCAAAGGGGTTTTGGTAAAATCATCTTTTGTAGGAGTAGATAATACAAGAGAAACCCGTTTGGATTGACAGTTAACCCTGGATTGCCCTTCCATAGATAATAAGGCCCTTTCTTCACTAGAAGAAGGAGAAACTCCAACATGATTACAATAAGGATTCCTCAGATCATTAATACACTTACGACCAAAGTTTGTAGGGGGAAGAGAAAACGCAGGGGCACCTCCCATATCATGAGGTAATGATTTCTTGTTATCAACATAACCATAAGTCAACAAAACCCTATTCTTCCCAATCTCAATTTCAGAAATCGAATGCTTGTGGGGAACTGAGGACGAAATTGGGATAACTACCAACTCATCAATAATCTAAATAAGCTCATCATGAGTCCCCAAACCCATGACCCCAATACATGGTAATCTGGAATAATCCTTTTCAATTGATTTAATGTATCTTAATTCAATAGGATATAACCCTTCATAAAATGTTGGAGATGGAGATTTGGACTTACGTCTTTCAATGACCAATGTTTCCTTGTTCTGAGAAGCATTATGATGCATTTGATCCACACAGACTTCCAAAATATCAATATCACCTTTTTCCAAATGAGACGACCATGAGATCAATGTCATGCTACTAATGATTGAAGGCCCCAACCTAGCATATGGAGAGAATGGAAAATATTTTCCCAACTCAGAACCTTTTTCAGTCTCATGACCATACACTTCCAAGAAAGAACCAAGGAACTTGTGACGAAGATGACCCTGCATCATCATAGATGACATTTAAATGGAACATTTTTGTAGTCTAAACGATGAAAAAATACATAATCTCCCCAAATAATCTCTACATCCGCATGTAAACCACAAGAGACATCAAATTCAACTAAAACATATGTCATCCGCTTATCAAATCGAAGAATCTGCTCATCAATCGATATAAATTTTCGCAAATGATCAACCAAGGCTATAAAAATGTTTTTAGCCCACAGTTGAAGTGGAAATCCAGGTAGTAACAAACACAAATGGCCTTTAGTTATCTTTTCCTTCAAAGGATTGAACCTCGAGTGCCAATGCCATAAAACAAGGGAACCCTTCCCAATCCAGAATCTGGAAAGGATATTTTGGGCATTTTCCTCCAATAAAAACATAAAGCAAAACCATCAGTTTGGGAATATATGTATCTTAGGCCAATAATCAAGCTTGGTATGCCAATGTTTTGAGACCCACGCAATCATATCCATCATATTCAACCTTATGTATTCCAGTCTCCCAATGAGTGCCCTAAGAGACAGGATTTCCACTTGGTTTAGGTTAATATCCCTTCCAAGAACAAATCTATCCACACTAGATTTGAATTTAAACACATTTAGTCTACAATGTGCCCTTGTTTTTTTCCTAGACAACCCCACAGATGCTTGGTGTATGGCTTTACTAGATGTGTTTTGTAGAGGTGTTTTCGGATCCTTCGAAAAAGAACATAGATGACCATGAGCCTCGCTATACCTAGAGCCACAAACTCCTATAGAATTATCATCTATAGATATCATAGTAGACAATACTCCTTCCTTCAACAGTTTCGGGTCAGGCGATGGCAAATATCGATCAGTCTTAGAGCTAGTTGGAAAACCATAGATGATGAATGAAACCTTATTTTTTCACTACCTACCTCTCACTGCTTAGAACCATGGATCCATGTCGAATCATGAGCCACCTCATGCCTAGGTTCATTAATCTGATGATTTGATCAAGGAAGAGAGATGTCATATTGGCCAGCCTCAGCAGACTGAAACCTATATATTACAATGCATTTGGATTTTTTTCCGAGACATGTGTAACACATAAGGATCAAAACTCCCAGATAATGGCATGTGTGGTTCACTAGTAGGATGGAATTCAGAAATAACTCCAAAAAAAGAAAGTATTTTTAACCCCTACAGTTTTAGGTTCGAATAGGCTGAAAACCACCACAAAAATATAACAGAATCCAAACCAATAACTAAAAAAAATAAACCCAAAGAATAAGAAAACATCCCACTTTTTTAACAAGGTTGGTATTAGGTTCTCATAGGAAAAAACTTGACTCCTTAAATGTCATTGCATCAAAACCCTACTAAGACAACCAAACTAGTAGGCCAAAGCAAAACATAGATGCATAACAATTAACAATATCCAAAGTCTGGTCAAAGCCTTTGATTCTTCCCTCCACCAATATACCTACACAATTATGGAAAGATTTAAACTCTTCAACAAAAGGGTTCCACAAGGTCAACAAACACCTCGAGAGCCCTACAACATCTATTGCACAAGCCTCCCATCTTGGCCCATCCTAACCATTAAAATATCATTAATTTAAATTTTTTTACCTATAATATATATATATATATATATATATATATATATATATATATATATATATATAAAACATTTTTATGTAAGCACGAGTTCAAATCTCATTAATTTAAAAACTTTTTATTGCGTCGATAGGCGCTCTACAACCCACTATGGGGGAGATCTTGTGAGTCGAGTGTTTGCCGAGTAACAAAATAATACAAAGTAAACAAAAAAAGGATAATACAAAGTAAAAAGTAATAAATATTATGTCGGCCATAAACAAAAAAGAATAATACAAAGAAAAAAGTAAATATGAGACTTAAACTAGAGACTTTAGAGCTTAGGATTAGGTGGTAAATATTATGTCAACCATAAACAAAAAAATAATAATACAAAGTAAAAAGTAAATATGAAACTTTAGAGTGTTTGTCGAGTCTTTGTCAAGTAACAAAATAATATAATGATACACAAATATATACATTTATCCACTACCCATATTCATATATATATCATTTTTATTATTATCCCTTTACTTAAGTCGTGTCTTAATATCCTTTCGCTGTTAAGGGTGGAAGCAAATGTGTGAATTGATATTTCCATTTAATATGCATGACAACAACATGGTTAACTGTCTTTTGAAAAGGTTAAGGGATATGTGTCTTTTGAAAATGTTCGAGTGTGTTAGTAACTAATCTTCCTCCGTGGATTGATCCTACTTCGATTTAATATGCATGACAATAACATGGATACGTGTCTTTTGAAAAGGTTAAGGGTGTGTTGAGTCACTAATCTTCCTCCATTCTTTATACATATACCATATTTTAATGTATGAAACTCTGGTGGAGTATTAATATTGGTGCGATGGAGTTTTATATACATATTCTATAAAGTCATAGAAAATAATTACTTAAAAAATTATTATTATAATGAAGAAAATCCAAAACCCATGATTTGCAAATATATTTTAACTATGCACCTAATATGTTAAGCTTTATGCTTTATTAATTATAAGCAATTTCTAAATCAAATATATAGTAAATATGGTCGGCATTCTCTAAACACTTCACAACTAACTTACAAAATTTGAAACATGTTCTACATGTTCTTTGTATCATTTTACAACCACTTTTATATATCAGTACAAATATTACAATTTTTCTTATATATAATATATATGTATCTATATATATTCAAATTATCTATATTTATATTTATATGTATCTGTCTATCTATATATATCAGAACCAGGGGAAGAAGACAAAGGGGAAAACATGGCAGGCAGAATATGTTCCTCCCACTGAGGATTCAGAGGGTGAGGAAAGTGAACCAGAAGAAAAACAAGAAGAGGAAGTCAATGAGGAAATAGTACATACAGCTGACACGGTGGAGACTCAACAATCAGATTCAAAAGATGCCGGTAAGGAAACACTCACGGAAAACATGCAACTAATGGCTACTTCCTTAACTGGGTCAAAGCGTGCACATGAATCAGAAAATTCAGACTCTGACAAAGAAAAAACCCCTGTTCAGCGAAGAAAGGAGCAGGCGAGTAAAGAGATGGTTGTAGCTGTACACCAGCAGGGGGGATGGACAGAAGTGAAATCAAAGAAGCGAGAAAAGAAAGGGAAATTAGAGGATTATTATAAAATCCCAAATTCCTAGAAATTTTTTTGTAACAACATTGTTCTTTTTTTTCTGTAGACCTTTGGTCTTGACTCAGTTGTGCTTATGCACTTACAAATGTAATTTTGTATCGCTTCGGCTTGAAATAAAATTACGCTTTTTTTTCTTGGAAAAAAAAAAATATCAGAAATTTGAAGAAGTTTTTTGTGGATTTCAACGCACTACCTCTACGCTTTCACAATGAATGATAACGAATCAGCTGGTTCAATCCAGTACTTTTGTCTGCGAGTCTACGACGCAAATGTCTTTTGTCTTGTCCAACTTTCCAAGTCTTCAAGCCACCTAGAATTGTACAAAGTCTACCCTACCGACCAGTACTTGTCGACATGTGTTAGAAGCTCAAAGAAAGCTTCTGGACCCCCGAAAGTTGTTTTCTGGACTCATTCGGCGCTAAGTTTCACACACATAAATGTTGCCCATGGGGTTTCTTCTTAAAATGTTTAATTAGGTGTGGGATCCAGTGCTGACCATGTTATTCGGTGTGATGCTATATTTATTTATCCCAGATTTGTAACTGGTATGGGTATTCAGTTATTTTGCTCTGAATAAAGCCATTTCAGCGAGAGAACTCCAGACTTTTTAGACTTGTGAAGTATACAGTATATACACACAGGATTTGAAGATGGTGAGATCTCCAAGCTGTGATAACGTTGGGATGAAGAAGGGTCCATGGACTCCAGAAGAAGATATTGCACTTGTGTCTTATATTCAAGAACATGGGCAGGGGAACTGGAGATTGATTCCTGCACGTACTGGTATGAATGTTGTTTAATCTGTGCTTTAGATTCCAGATAAAAAGATGAATCTGTGTTAGTTCGGTACTGTATATATTGGTCATACTGTAATATTCATGAATTGGGTTTGTGGTGATGGATGAATATGAAATCTGCAGGTTTGTTGAGAAGCAGTAAGAGTTGCAGATTAAGATGGACGAACTATTTGAGGCCGGGGATCAAGCATGGAAATTTCACTGCATATGAAGACAGGATTATTATTCATCTTCAGGCTGTCTTGGGTAACAGGTATTTGTCATACTCATTACATTTTTGCAGTTTGAACATTAGATATAGCCAAATATATCGAGTTTTTGGTATAATTTTAGCTTCTTCTTGCCTCGGATAATAGGTGCAGAGTCACACGAAACGTTAAGTATTCTAAACTTAACAGTGTAATCCAAAAACATATATCAAAATGATACAATCCGTGTCTGAGTATTCTACACTTAACACAGTGCAATCCAAAAGCATATATCACTATAATACAAATCCAAAAACATATATCACCATAATACAAATCCTGGTCTAAAATTACAGAAGTCAGAGGTCTAACAGGTATTTATCATACTCTACATTTTTGCAACTTGACCATCAAATAGGGAAATATATCTAGTTTTTGGTATAATTTTAACTTATCTTTATCTTTGATAATGGCACCCAAAACCAAAACTTTGAATATTCTAAAACACTACAATTCAGAAACATATAACACTATGATACAATCTTTATCTCAGAATACTGAATACTGAAGTCAGAGATCTAACCAGAGCCTAGACTGGACAATTGTTCAGTCTGACATCTATGGTTATGAATGTTGGATTCTTTTAATCTGTGCATTGTCGGATAAGAAATGGCATTACTGAATACATAATAGCCAATAGATTGCATTTTAGTACTTTGAATATATCTATTTTTTTCTAAACTTTGCTCATCATCTCCGGAATTGTAATTTCAAAAATTGCAGAGGTTGAATCATTATTTAGTGTCAGCCTTTATGATATTTTTTATTTTGTGCCAGCTGATCATGCATATGTATTCGCTGGAATACTGTAGCTTCGTTATTGCAAAGCTGCCATTGTGTGAGCATCCCTTTTCCTTGAAGGGACCTCGTGATTTCGTGAACTACAACTGTTCAGAATTAAAACTCTATGCTGTCCCACCGCCGACTCGTAGTCACCGTGTTCTCTGTGTCTAATTGACTTTTTCGTTTCAGAGATTAGGTTTCAAACCCTTTCCTTTTATGGATAGATTTTGATGCTCCTAAATGTAATGTTGCTCACGGAACATTATTTACTATCAAATTTGGTTTAAAATTTGACGATCAAATCTGGTTTAAAATTGGACTGAGTCATAGAATTTAATTTTTAAATACTAGCATAGCCACAAGTAAAGTGGTTTGTGAACATACAAATAAATGTTATTTAATAAACATATCTCTTTTCTTATTTACATCTTAATTTAAACTTATTTAAATGTTAATCAAGATGCATTTGAGTATAACAAAATAGAACAACCATGAAATGAATCCACACTATACACTTGTTACACTCAGATTAATCTTATTGATCTTCCAAGATATCCAAATCTTTTTTGATAAGATTTTTTTATTTGTAATAATGAAACCTAAGTGAAATCCAAATCTTGTTGATAAGATTTTTTTATTTGTGATAATAAAATCTTTTATAACAGAATTGAAAGGTAATAAATGATGTAAGTTCTTTAAAACTCAAATTAACACATGAATTAATATGTATTTAACAGCAATATATTCAATATTATTGTTGTTAGGATAAAGTAAAATGGCTATGCCTAAAGGTTATTGTTTCATAAACAAGGGGTTTTTATATATTAATTTGATGTCTCTATCAATCAATAGGAATTCAATAACGATGCAATAGATCCCTTGTTTTATAATCAAAATGTCTCATACATCAATTTAATGTAAAAACTGACCTTAACATTAAATTATTATTATTATTATTTTAAATCTAATAATCTCTATCTAAACAATAACATCATTCAATACATTTACTTTATAATTACATAGTTCTTACTTATGAAATTACCTTCTCAATAATAAACTACCCAAAATTTAAACCCATTCTTACTAAAACAATTTATTTAAATGTCCATAATTAGAACCTACTTTTACTCTGGATTTATTTAATTGACCATAACTAGGTTCTAAATTTATATATTTGATCATAATTAAAATAAACAGAGACATTCCAGACTAAAATTTCTTCTGAAGAGGTCCAGTGTTTGATTGTGTTTTGCAGATGGGCTGCCATTGCCTCTTATCTTCCCCAGAGAACAGATAATGACATTAAAAACTATTGGAATACTCACTTGAAGAAAACGCTCAGCAAACTGCAAACGCAGATTGCAGGCAATTCGCTCACTGGTAATTCCATCAGACCGTCATCATTATCATCAGATTATTATCGTCGTTCGAAAGGACAATGGGAAACAAACCTTCAACAAACAGATATGAATCATGCAAAGGCGGCCTTGTTTGAAGCCATAAACATGCAGCAGGGCCCTTCTTCAAGCCTGCAAGACAGTGGAATAACGTCTGAGTCATTGTGTATGCAGAGAACTCCAAATTCATCATATGCAATCACCCTGGAGAATGTATCGAAACTCTTGGAGGGTTGGAAGAAATCCTCTCCGAAAGAAACAAAGCCCCCATCAATGAGAAATCTTCTTGAAGAAAAACAGTGCCAAAGTTCTCAACATTCAGCAGAATTACCCATATTATCATGTGGCAGCGAGATT
Organism: Larix kaempferi; assembly: GCA_027924585.1. Taxonomy (NCBI): domain Eukaryota; kingdom Viridiplantae; phylum Streptophyta; class Pinopsida; order Pinales; family Pinaceae; genus Larix; species Larix kaempferi. The sequence continues at coordinate 17,828,439 of BSBM01000994.1, read as the reverse complement.
GAAGGCTTACATGATGCAGATAATGGAAGCTTAGCATGGCCAGCCTCTGTTAATTGTTCTCCCGATTATTGTGATGGTGGAGGTTCTCTTAACGATGTTGTTTTCTGTCAAATGGACAGTTATCCGAACAAGTCTATGGACAGCGATCTTCCCTTTTCTGTACTTGAAGAATGGCTCCTGCAGTAAACTAATGAGGACTAATTCAGTTGTTGCATGAATCAGGTTTCGTTTGTACCAGTGCAGATCCATTCTAGTTCTGAATCTAGCAAGAGTGGTGTGTTCTGAGACAAACATCTCAGACAAACAAACATAAAGAAGATTTGTATTTACGGTATTTGATTCTTAGATAAAATGCCCCTCTGAGTTGTAAGTTTAGACATTCTCAAGGGCTCCTCCTTATTCATATAAATTTCGACTTTATATTTGTTGGATCTCCTCATTCCTATAAATTCAGACTTTATTCTTGTAACTTACATCATTGAGATCAATAACAGTTTTATTGTTTTGTTTTTAGGTTATTAATTTTCATGTGGATACATTATTTTAGATACATGATTTTATATATAGTAATATAGATTTATGTTAAACAGGGATCTCTCAAGCACTGAGAGAGATCCAATTTCTGTAAAGGTAATTGTTTTTACTTTATAGGTTTACATAGATTTTTTAATTTACTTTTTATAATTTTTTTAATTTATGAGTCAGCATATATTTTTTAATTATAATTTTATTTTTATTTTTGGTAACATAACTTTATAATTAAAAATAAAAAATCTTGTTAAAATATATATCTCATAAATACAAAACATTTTTTTTTTATTTCAGAAAAAACTAAAAATATATTACCTATTCAAAATTTTAAAGTAACATTCAATCTTCATTGTAAATTTAAATAATATTCATTCTTCATTGTAAGCAATTTGAATCATAATATATAATATAACAAATTGAAATAGAGTTTAACATGTTCTTCATTGTATAGAACATGAAACATAACATATCATCTAACAATGTGAAAATAGAGTTTAACAGGTATGTATGAGCTATTATCAATGTAATGATTTTTTAATGTTCTTCATTTGGTTATTTGGTTTGTCAATGCAATTTTTACTTTGTCTTTCTATGAAAAACCATTATTAATATGTTATTTAAGTTTATATTTATTTATATGAAAAACATTTAGAATGTGGGTGTGGGTGTGGCCATTATTTTGTGATATGAATATCTTGAGATATGAAGATACAATTAGTACCAGACTTTAGTTATCATTGGATATGTTGTTATTCTAGTTCTACTATTGAAATTTCACTCTTATCTTAACAATTAAATTTTAATAGTAACCTTTCATCAATATATATATATTTTTTTACGGAAAAGGGTAAGAAGCTTTTATATAAAATGAAGAAGAAGGTTACATAGATCTGAGAAAAGATTGTCCCCAAAAGAGAAGGACGACCATGACTCCTTGTTCATCTTTTTCCATTCTGTACTTGTCATGATACTTTCCTAATCTATGGAGACTATATCTCCTTACAAACTGCCCTAGAAGCAAAGTACAAAAACAAAACATTGTAAAAAAGGAGTGACAACTGTCCCGAGTGCTCTCTGGACTACTGTTGCTAAGTGCAAGACCAAAAAAACTTCTAAACTAAAAATGTTCCTAAGAAACCTGGAAAACCAAAACCAGAGTTGAAGAGCAGTCGCTGGAAACAAGACTCTAATTACTAATGAAGATTATCTGCCTGATTCCCTTCATTTCCACCCACCGAACCTCCAATGGCTTCTTGCAATTCCAAGGTGCTTTGCCTGATTTCCACTCGCATGCTATCATTTTTTGCTTCCACAATCCTAACGCTATTATGAAAAACTATAATTTTAGCATCTAGAATGGTAGAACAGGGACAACCCTTGTCAAGAATTTCTACCATTCTAGCGACCTACCAATTAATCTTATTGTTGTTGCTTCGAACCTCAGAATTCGTAGCTTGCACGAGTGTATACAGATGAGAGATAGCCCTCTTGAATTCAAAATTCTCCCCATGAAGCATACGGATTTGGTTAGATCCATATCCTTCAAGTAATTTTTGACCTCTTTTGGAAGACTGTCAAACACCCTCGCAGAACCATTGCTTCCACCATCTTCTTTGACAGAAGAAGAAGGAAAAATATTTCCCATCCCCAAAAACTTATGCTTATAGGAGTCGTGGAGGGCATGCTGAACATTATCCGAACCTTCTTGATCCATAGCCTAACAATCTTCCTTCACAGGGGGCATCTTCAGGCCATCCATGCTTGCAAATCTCCCAAAGTTTCTTAACGACTTCCTGCAACCCAAACACTGAGTCGAGAGAAGACTCAAAATAAAGGAAGGGGACGTAGAGTCACCCATCTCTGCACATAAATCCTCAGATCCGCTTCCTTGCATTTGCTTCCGAACTAGGTTCGCACGACAGAGGACGAGACACCCACTCCCTGCATTTAAATCGGTTCCTTCTCGAAATCCCACCACATTGAAATGCTACATGTTAGCCATGTGGCTCTTTCGTGCGAGCTGCTCCCATTCCAATGAAGTGACGTGAAGGAGGTCCGAAGCAATTGAAACGACCTTGATATTATCCATATTTTTGCTACCGGTAGAACTCATAGTCATAGGATGGAGTATTGTGGAGCTATGAACACTCCAATCCAAGGAGGCGAGCCTCCTCTTAAGGAAATAAACCATTTGGTGTCTCATCGTCATAAGCAAGGTGGGAGGAATTAAGGAACCCAAATATTCTCATAAACCTTTTGATTACAAACTAAGATTCCACAGTCGAGACCAACTCCTATGTTTGCCATTGCATCTACTTGCTGATTATTCGATCTCATCAAATGAAGGAAGCTGATAGCTTTATATTCATTGGCTACACACTTTAGGAGGTGGTGAATCTTAGTGACAAGGTTCTTACTGTTCTTCGTCAAATTTCTTGCTTCCCTTACGACCATCATCGAGTCACCGAAGACCACCAAGTCCTCGATGCCACCATTCCTTGCTAGCTCAAATCCTTTGATTAAAGCTAGACATTCTGCACCATTATTAGTCCTCCTTCCAATTCCCCAAGCATATTCTTTCAGCTTGTTTCCCTCAGATTCGAAGAAGACTCCACCCGCACCTGCCAGCCCAAGAACATTTCATCAATATTTAAAAGTTTAAAATTGTAAATATATTTATGCCTTTCTCATACTATTTTTTTACATGAAGTGTGAATATGGTTGAATCTTGCTATTATGGTATGTACATAAAAAAAAAGTTGAATTAAACAAAAGGGAATAACTGTATTGCACTACAATCTTTTAGTGAGTTGCAATCTTTCATTGTCAATTTTTCTTTTCGAATGCATATATAGATTTAGTTCTCTCAAATAACCTTATTGCACTCAAATTGTGCAATTTCAACAACTCATCTTTGCAATTCCAGCAACTATTCTAAATTTATGGTCGGATTTTAAACATAAATGATTGGAAAATTAAGGTTAAAAAAATTCCAAATCGTATCATGCTTAAACTAATGCTAAACAAAATACACTATAAACTAAGTGTCTGAATTACATGGTATGTTGATATTATTTTTATGTGAACAAGTAGATTTTTATATTAATAAAGGGACCTTTGGAAATCCATACAATCATGAAATCCATAAAAATGATATTGTCTTCCTCAAAGTGATGTTGTCTTCCTCAAATGAAATCTATTGCATACATAGCTTAAATCCTTCTTAATATGACTGTAGCTACATTGTCTAACATACTATCCTAGAAGAAAAATACAAGTAAAAAGCATAAGAAAGATTTTGACCAAATTTATTCCTCTTGTGAGATTCTTCCATTGACACATCATCCCTTTCAAGTGCATGTTCTCCATGAATACGTTTTTATCCTAATAGAACCATTATAGTCTAAGGCATAATGCCTTCTTCAACAACCTTATCTTTCACTGAACTTATAGAGAAATTCGGAAATACAGCCATTGATTGAGATCTCCAAGCAAATCCCAAGATGATGTTGTAATTCATTTTTGAGTCATTGGTCAATTTATCATATTTCAAACTTTGTTCCCTGAACTTGGATTCCAATTTATCTTTTTCACCTCTTAATTTCCATGTGAATACTCAAGTGGTCAATGACCTTTGTCTCAATTTTTTTTATCTCAACATTTCCCTCACCATTGTGTTATCCCGAATCAAGGAAGACTAACCATTTTGAGAGATAGAACACCTATTGGCACTAGATTCTAAGTCTCCTCGATGACTATAAAAATTTAATCAAGGTCCCTAAATTGTCCCCAAACTCTTCATGTGGAATGACTAAAACCCCCTTGCAAATTAAATACAAATGCTATGTCCAATATGACTCTAAAATTGGGTGTAGTTCTACACAAAATCCTATTAAAACTATAGGGAGGGCGCACGAAGATGGTCCCCATTTTCGTTGCAATGGGGGCGCGCTAGCGGAAAAAAAAAAAAAAATGGTGCGTACGCACCTAAGGAAGCGCGCACGCACCGCTAGGTTCGGTACCGAACTGAAGCGCATGCGCGTATGTGGCGTGTACGCGTCCCTGGTGTGTGCACACAATAGTGGCGCGCACGTGCCTCTGTTAAAATATAAAAAAAAACAGTGCCCAATTTCTGCATTGTTCAATTGGGCCGGCCGAGCGCGACTTGCACCTCTGCGTACGCGTGACTTGAACCACCAAAGTTGCCCAAATCAACTTCAAAACCACCCCACAACACCCACTAACTCATCAACAGGGCAATTGATAGGTAAATATCAAGTTTTGTTTTCATTTGATTCATTCTTTGTATCAATTTTTTGATTTTTTTGTTTATTTAATTGTAAATAATTCTCAAATTTTGAAAACAATGAACCAATTTTCTATTGCAGATTGTAAACTGAGACAATGAGTGAACAAGATGTTAACCCTGAGTTCAGTGGAACACAAGAAAACCCAAACCTTGGACCCAATGCCGAAGAAAACCGTGAACACAATCCAAATGCCGAACAAAACCAAAACCCACAACCTAATTTTGAACAAGATGACATTAACCACTATGTAAATGAAATGTGAGTGCACATTCGCAAACTTAGAAACTCGGGTGAACCATCTCGATTGTCTCTTGCTACGTCAATTGAGAACTCAATCAACTCCCTCATACATGCACACCAGCAATTGACATACATGACTCAATTTAGAGCTAGGATGTGGGAGTACTACTCCATGGGCATCTCCAAGGAAGAAATAAAAGATTTGAACATTTCAAAAGCCCAATTATATAGTATGTTCACCGAGCCGAAAACAGGCCAACCATCGAACATTACAAAGCCACGTGTCTGCATGGATTGGTGTCATTACCAACTGTGCAGGGACAATTGGATGCAGAGGTGGTTCATGGTGTACGATAAAACTCCTTGCAATAATAGGGAGGTTCCACGGTACTTCCTTCTCCAACTGTGGGCTGAGTTTTGCCTCAGTTTACATGTCAACTATTTTGACATAACTGAGTTCCAGGGTGTTGGGCGTTGCTTTGCCCAAGATCGTCCTGCTACCAAGAGGAACCCATTGAGAGGGCCACCAGCTCCGAGGCACGACCCCAACCCTTCTCCCCAGCCATCTCAGTTGCCCCATAAGCTTGATCAAATCGAGGTGGCAATGAGGAATGTTGCACGTGGTCTCCTCAGACACACCTCCTTTGTAGCAACAACTATAGTGGAGAGGTCGAGTGACCTTGATAGAGATCCAGGTGCAGGGCCTTCACGACAGGGCTAGGATAGACCCATGACCAATGGTAGCCATGCTGGGAATTCCAATTCGACGAGGACAATGCCACATCTTTTTCCCCATTGCGGGCACACTTGCCCTGGCCCGATCGAGGGTTGTTATATGGATCAGGTCAGCAATTTTTTTAATGTGTTTTCAATCATCACTTTATAACTTGTAAAGTATTTTGAAAGTATTTTTGTTTGACTTAAACTATTATTTCAATGTACAGTTATTCAGAGTTGATACACCGAGATGGGAGAACGTAGAATCTCCCAACCTGGATGCAGCAATCGCAGTTGCAAATGAAATTGTAGCACCCCACATGGAGGTGTTTTCAGTACCTGACACAATTTTGTTATTACTTATGTCATTTATATTACTCAAGTATTTATATTTATGGCATACACATTGATAGTTCGTACAATGTTTTTGAATATCTTGATTTCCTAGATAATGACTTGTTTAACATGTTCATAACATGCATGCATTTTGTTGTCCACAGGTGTTTTGTGACTACGGTGATCAGCCACCCCCGCCAGGGATTGGCACATCACCATATACATACGTACAATGTGTAGTTATAAGCATTCTTTTAATTTGATTTGTTATGACTTACTATGGTTTAATTTATTGTTTGTTTACTAAATTGTGATATTACAAATGTAAATGTAGGTTCCACCAACAGCTGTGCCTCCGCATTTTAGTCTTGTGTATCCACCCTCTCCCATGAGTCCCCCCCCCCTCGCTTTCATATAGACCCCTCCCTATTTCCACCCCCTCCCTTCCGTCTAGCCCCCCCTCTCCGACCATACTCCCCCCTCCATCCATCCTCCCCCACTTGCCCACCCCCCTACGTCCATACATCCCCCCCAATTTATCCACGCCCCCATGTCTATCCATCCTCCCCAATTCGTCCACGCCCCCCCTTCCTTCCACCTTCCCCTCTTCGTCCACAACCTCCCATTTGTCCATCCTCCTCCCTCCATGCAGGACTTCCCTCCCATGCACCATCCATCAACACCGTCCGTAGCCCTTTATGTTCGATACCCTCTATCCTACAACTGGCAGGGGTTCATAGTCCACATGGTCCTCCTCCACCCCATACCACTGTGTCTTCTCCCACCATATCATCCCCACTTCTCGCCACTATTGTGGCATCTACTCTTCCAATATCCTCATCAGTATCTCCAGTGGTTGCACCTGTAGTGGCTGCCACTACATCTGCGTGCCCCCCCCATCACTGCATCGGAGTTGGTTGTCCGGCCATCTGCTCCAGCTGCTAGCCTAGAAGGCCAGCCATGTCCATCGTCGGAGGTGTTCATGGTGAAAATCAAGTTAATTTATGAAAATATTTTGATGCATTAACAAAAATTAATTTCAGCAATTATGACTTTTCAATGAAATGATTGTTTTAAATGTTGTAGGATGGAATTGCTGAGAGGCTCCGCAGATCTAGGACACCTACCCAACATTTCCCACTCATGTCAGAGGTGATTTATTTAAGATCCGAATTCTACATTTGTTTTATAAATGTGGTAAATGTTGCAAATGCTTGAAAATGATGGTATCTTATATCATTTGTTCCAGAGCCTGAAGAGACGATCTACTCCTAGATGGACCAAGACCCGAGGCACTGGTAGCTCGAAGAGTAGGAAGATCGACTTTGGATCTGCACCTGGGAGTGACAGCGGTGGTCAAAATGCTTGACACGCCATGTGTTATGTACATTAGCCATGATGTGGCACTTTTGTGCACCAGTTTTTATGTATTTTGTATCTACGGCACGAGTTGCCATGTATTTTGTATCTAAGGCATGAGTTGTCGCATTTTGTGTAGGGCACGAGTTGCCATTGTACGTACATTGGGAACCATGTTCCACTATTTTCCAGAAATTGTATATGTTTGGATGAGTTTTGTAGCCTCGATGTACATGGATTTTCAGTTATGTGATTTATATATCTCATTGTCTAATGTGGTTGTCTCATGTTGTGTGTATCATGATGTGATGTTGTGTAAATTTGGGTTTTCCCTAGATCTTAGAAGAGAAGTTGGATATCGTAGTTCAGCTTCGTTTATCTTTCCACATGTAAAAGCTTCTAACGGTATCTATGTTAAGAGAACATTGTAAACATAGTCTAACTCAAACAAAATCATGTGTGAGAATTAATCTAAAAACAAACGGAATAAATGGATGGAAAAATCGCACCTCATGGCACATAAGATATATATTGGGAACTTGAGTACTAGGAAAAGAACACTTAAAAAAAGAAAATGTCCATTGTCATCAAAAGGTTAAAATGAGATCCAAAAAGGCCATACTCTAGATAATGAAATGTTGTCACTGGTATTTATTTCGACCATTTTGTCCACTTAAGATCATGCAACAAATTAATAACCAAGTTATGGAATCATTTCTTAATCAATTGTCACCATACAAATAGGACAACCTTGAGCACGATGTATAGCTAGCTCATTAATTCTCACTCACAGATATAGTCACCTTTGATTTGATGACCATCACATTCGCTACCATTTACAATTAGGACTTCCTTAATTTATCATTATGTGATAGCGATCTAATTTTATGTATGCATATATGTGTATAGTGGTTTGGATTCAAATGTATGCAGATGAATATATATGTACAATGAAAATGATTTAATCTTTACATGTATTATAATTTAGGGCCAGATCTTAGGATACATAATAGGGTTTCATTGTGATTAGAATACAAACTAGGGTTTATGCTACCAACTAGGGTTTTTAGGCTAGGCTCTCATGTTTCTAGGCTAGGATCCAAGCTCCAGGGTCACCACATTAATGTTTAATTCCACTATCATGTCATCATTCTCACCAATACCATGCCCACTACTACAATCACCATCAAGCCTCTCAATCCCACTTTGAACATTTCCCATACTTCCAAGTTAAAATTGATAGGTCTTGTTGCTAAAATCTTTTCACTTATCTATTCACATAGACAAATCCACTCCTGTGAAAGATTTGTTGTAGCTTGGTACGTGCAAGTTCACATGCAATAATACTTGAGAGATCATTTTACCCCATGATCCATGGAAGATTCATTGGAGTCATATGAACCTCATTTTCATCACCCCAACCATGGTCAAGACGCCAAGATCCATCCTTAGTAGACAAAACCTCATGTTGGCACCCATACCACACTCAAAGATAAAAAATTCTTTGAAAGGGCATGTTTGGGGGTTGAGGGAATCTTGATTTTTTTATAATCACCCATGAGAGGTTCTTAGAGTCAAATACATTGGATATAAATAAATTCCCCAATGCCTTCATCATCTTCATCACCATTGCCATCATCATCAACGCCTTCATCATCATCACCATCTTCATCATCATCACCATCACCATCACCATCAACTTCACCACCATCACCATCATCATCAACTTCACCATCTTCATCATCATCACCATCTTCGTCATCATCACCATCTTCATCATCACCATCACCATCACCATCAACCTCACCACCATCACCATCATCATCAACGTCACCATCTTCATCATCATCTCCATCTTCATCACCATCACCATCTCCATCTTTTGGATGCAAGACGGAACCATCACCATCTTCATCATCACCATAACCATCACCATCAACCTCACCACCATCACCATCATCATCAACGTCACCATCTTCAACATCATCACCATCTTCATCACCATCACCATCTCCATCTTTTGGATGTGAGATGGAACCATCACCATCTTCATCATCACCATCACCATCACCATCAACCTCACCACAATCACCATCTTCATCATCATCATTGACCTCGTCATCATCACCATCTCCATATTTTGGATACGAGACGGAACCATCACCATCACCATCACCATCAACCTCACCACCATCACCATCATCACCACCATCACCATCTTCATTATCATCACCATCTTCATCATCATCACCATCTTCATCTTTTGGATGCGAGAAGGAACCATCACCATCTCCATCATCACCATCACCATCACCATCAACCTCACCACCATCACCATCATCATCACCATCACCATCACCATCACCATCAACCTCACCCAAACCCTAGCCCTAACCCTCACCCAAACCCTAGCACTAAGCCATCTTCTCCATCCTCAACATCACCATCACTGTCACCATCAACGTCTTCATCATCACCACCATCTCCATCATCATCATTGACTCTAACTCTAACCCTAATTCGATTGCCTTCTATAACCCTATCCCTAACCCTCACCCAAACCCTATTCTAAGCCATCTTCTCCTTCCTCACCATCACCATCACCGTCACCATCAACGTCTTCATCATCACCACCATCTCCATCATCATCATTGACTCTACCTCTAACCCTAATTCAATTTCCTTCTATAACCCTAGCCCTAACCCTCAACCAAACCCTAGCACTAAGCCATCTTCTCCTTCCTCACCATCACCATCACCATCACCATCAACGTCTTCATCATCACCACTATCTCCATCATCATCATTGACTCTACCTCTAACCCTAATTCAATTTCCTTCTATAACCCTAGCCCTAACCCTCACCCAAACCCTAACACTAAGCCATCTTCTCCATCCTCACCATCACCATCACCGTCACCATCAACGTCTTCATCATCACCACCATCTCCATCATCATCATTGACTCTACCTCTAACCCTAATTCAATTTCCTTCTATAACCCTAGCCCTAACCCCCACTCAAACCCTAGCACTAAGCCATCTTCTCCATCCTCACCATCACCATCATTGTCACCATCAACTTCTTCATCATCACCACCATCTCCATCATCATCATTGACTCTACCTCTAACCCTAACTCTAACTCCAACTCTAACTCTAACTCGAAGTTCCTCATCAAAGCCTCCATCATCATCATCTTCATGACCATCGCCATCGCCATCACCATCACCGTCAAACTCTTCATCATCATCACCATCATCATCATCATACGTGCCCGGTGGAATATTTTCCAGAGTTGACCCCAGTGTGCAAAAATTGCACACTCCCTCACTGAGCAAAACCCTAGTTTCTAATATGGACATACAAGATGAGGGCGGGGCCACCGGGCCAAAGGGGAGGGGCAACACTAGCACTATCCTAGCGTGCTGGATCAAACGGAGTCGACGGTTCATCTATCCAAGCCATGGTCTCCATTCTATGGCTAGTCCCATCTCGCTGCCAGAAGGCCTTCAGGGACACCTGCTAGATACCTGCCGAGGGCGTAGAACTCCAACCATGCAAAAAAATCGAGTTCCGGGGAGTCCTGCAGATGTGTCTAGGTAGGTTCCGGCCGGGAACACTAGCCACAAGTTCCCAGTGGGTGATTTTCCAGAGTTGACCCCAGTGTGCAAAAATTGCACACTCCCTCACCGATAAAAACCCTAGTTTCCAAGATGGACATACAAGATGAGGGAGGGGCCACCGGGCCAGAGGAGAGGGGCACCCCTAGCACTGTCTTGGCGTGTTGAATCCAATGGATTTGACGGTTCGTCAATCCGCGCCACGCTCTCCATTCTATGGCTCGTCCCATCTCGCATCCAAAAGGCCTTCAGGGACACTTGCTGGATACCTGCCGGGGGCGTAGAACTCCAACCATGCAACAAAACCAAGTTTCGGGGAGTCCTGCAGGTGTGTCTAGGTAGGTTCCAGCCAAGAACGCTAGCCCTAAGTGGCCAGTGGAAGATTTTCTAGATTTGACCTCCGTGTGCAAAAATTGCACACTCCCTCACTGAGAAAAACCCTAGTTTCCAAGATGGACGTACAAGATGAGGGCAGGGCCACCGGGTCGGAGGGGAGGGGCACCCCTAACACTATTCCAGCGTGATGAATCCAACGGAGTCGACGGTTCGTCGATCCAAGCCACGGTCTTCATTCTATGGCTCATCCCGTCTCGCATCCAGAAGGCCTTCAGGGACACCTGCTCGATACCTGTCGGGGGCGTACAACTCCAACCGTGCAACAAAACCAGGTTCTGGGTAGTCCTGCAGGTGTGTCTAGGCAGGTTCCAGCCAGGAACACTACCCCTCAGTGCTCGGTGGAACATTTTCCAGAGTTGACCCAAGTGTGAAGGCCATGCCAAATTCGCTAAAGGGGGCCATTTCTCGACCAGAGGCCCCCGGGCGTGTGTGGCCACCGTGGACAGGTCCGCAATGGCTAGGTGGACCTGTGGGAGGCAACGTAATCCAAGTCCTCTCGCCGGTTTGGGTTGCATGGCCCCAGGTCAAATCCTTCAAGTGTCCCTGAATGGCCCCGGGGTGCCTAACTAGAATGCCTGTAGCACCCGAACCATGGTTCGGTTCGCGAATCCATCAATTCTGGTGGGTCCGGGATGACAGGTTTCAGCTAGGGGACCCCCCACAGCATCCCCCGAAGACCCATAAGCGATGCCAATGGGCCATCTCCGAAGCTAGGGTTTTTCTCAGTGAAGGCCATGCCAAATTCGCTAAAGGGGGCCATTTCTCGACCGGAGGCCCCCAAGCGTGCATGGCCACTGTGGACAGGTCTGCAATGGTCACGTGGACCTCTGGGAGGTGATGGAATCCAAGTCCTCTTTCCGGTTTGGGTTTCGTGGCCTCAGATCAAATCCTCCAAGTGTCCCTGAACGGCCCCAGGGTGCCCGACTAGAATGCCCATAGCACCCGAACTATGGCTCGGTTCACAAATCCGTCGATTTCGGTGGGTCCAGGATGGCGGGTTTCAGCTAGGGGACCCCCCACAATGTCCCTTGAAGACCCAGAAGCAGTGCCAACGGGCCATCTCCGGAGCTAGGGTTTTGCTCAGTGAAGGCCATGCCAAATTCACTAAAGGGGGTCATTTCTCGACCAAAGGCCCCCGAGTGTGCATGGCCACCATGGATAGGTCCACAATGGCCACGTGGACCTGTGGGAGGTGACAGAATCCAAGTCCTCTCGCCGGTTTGGGTTTCGTGGCCCCGGGTCAAATCCTCCAAGTGTCCCTGAACGGCCCCGAGGCGCCCGACTAGAATGCCCGTAGCACCCGAACCGTGGCTCGATTCATGAATCCATCAATTCCAGTGGGTCCGAGATGGCGAGCTTTAGCTAGGGGACCCCCGACAGCGTCCCCCAAAGACCCAGAAGCGGTGCCAACGGGCCATCTCCGAAGCTAGGGTTTTGCTCAGTGATGGGGATTTGCTCCAGGGCCACGGAACCCAAATCAATGAGCAGACTTGTATTCCGTCGGCTCCCATAGGTCCATGTGGCCATTGTGGACCTATCCACGGTGGCCATGCACGCCCAGAGGCCTCCGGACGAGAAATGGCCCCCTTTAGGGAATTTGGCATGGCCTTCACTGAGCAAAACCCTAGCTCCAGAGATGGCCCATTGGCACCGCTTCTGGGCCTTTGGGGGACGCTGTGGGGGGTCCCCTAGCTGAAACCCGCCATCCCAGACCCACTGGAATCGACGGATTCACGAACCGAGCCATGGTTCGGGTGCTATGGGCATTCTAGTTGGGCACCCCGGGGCCGTTCAAGGACACTTGGAGGATTTGACCCGGGGCCACGCAACCCAAACCGATGAGAGGACTTGGATTACGTCACCTCCCACGGGTCCACCTGGCCATTGCAGACCTGTCCACAGTGGCCACGCACGCCCGGGGGCCTCTAGTCAAGAAATGGCCCCCTTTAGCGAATTTGGCATGGCCTTCACACTATGGTCAACTCTGGAAAATATTCCACCGAGCACTTAGGGCTAGCGTTACCGGCCAGAACCTGCCTAGACACACCTGCAGGACTCCCCAGAACCCGATTTTGTTGCATGGTTTGAGTTCTACGCCCCCGACAGGTATCCAGCAGGTGTCCTTGAAGGCCTTCTGGATGCAAGATGGGACAAGCCATAGAATGAATACTGTGGCTCGGATCGACGAACCATCGAATCTGTTGGATTCATCACACCGGGATAGTGCTAGCGGTGCCCCTCCCCTCCGGCCTGGTGGCCCTGCCCTCATCTTGTACGTCCATATTGGAAACTAGGGTTTTGCTCAGTGAAGGAGTGTGCAATTTTTGCACACGGAGGTCAACTCTGGAAAATCTTCCACCGGGAACTTAGGGCTAGCGTTCCCGGTCGGAACCTGCCTAGACACACCTGTAGGACTCTCTGGAACCCGGTTTTGTTGCACGGTTGGAGTTCTACAACCCTGGCAGGTATCCAGCAAGTGTCCTTGAAGGCCTTTTGGATGCGAGACGGGACGAGCCATAGAATGGATACCATGGCTCGGATTGAGGAACTGTCGACTCCGTTGAATTCAACACGCTGGGATAGTGCTAGGGGTGCCCCTCCCCTCTATCCCGGTGGCCCCGCCCTCATCTTGTACGTCCATCTTGGAAACTAGGGTTTTGCTCAGTGAGAGAGTGTGCAATTTTTGCACACGGGGGTCAACTTTGGAAAATCACCCACCGGGCACTTGTGGCTAGCGTTCCCAGCCGGAACCTGCCTAGACACACCTGCAAGACTCCCCGAAACCTGGTTTTCTTGCACACTTGGAGTTCCACGCCCCCGGCAGGTATCCAACAGGTGTCCCTAAAGGCCTTCTTGTAGCGAGACGGGATGAGCCATAGAATGGATACTATGGCTCAGATCAACTAACCATCAACTCCGTTGGATCCAACACACTAGGATAGTGCTAGGGGTGCTCCTCCCCTCCGGCCCGGTGGCCTCGCCCTCATCTTATACGTCCATCTTGGAAACTAGGGTTTTGCTCAATGAGGGAGTGTGCAATTTTTGCACATGGGGGTCAACTGTGGAAAATCACCCACTGGGCACTTGTGGCTAGCATTCCCCTCTGGAACCTTCCTAGACACACCTGCAAGACTCCCCGGAACCTAGTTTTGTTGCACGGTTGGAGTTCTACGACCATAGCAGGTATCTAGCAGGTGTCCCTGAAGGCCTTTTGGATGCGAGATGGGACGAGCCATAGAATGGAGACCGTGGCTCAGATCGACGAACCGTCGACTTTGTTGGATTCATCACACCGGGATTGTGCTAGGGGTTCCCCTCCCCTCTAGCCCGGTGGCCCTGCCCTCATCTTGTACGTCCGTCTTGGAAACTAGGGTTTTTCTCAGTGAGGGAGTGTGCAATTTTTGCACACGGAGGTCAACTCTGGAAAATCTTCCATCGAGCACTTGTGGCTAGTGTTCCCGGCTGGAACCTGCCTAGACACACCTGCAGGACTCGTTAGAACCCGGTTTTGTTGCACGGTTGGAGTTCTACAACCCCGGCAGTTATCCAGCAGGTGTCCCTAAAGGCCTTTTGGATGCGAGACGAGACAAGCCATAGAATGGAGACAATGGCTCGGATCGACAAACCGTCGACTCCGTTGGATTCAGCATGCCGGGATAGTGCTAGGGGTGTTCCTCCCCTCTGGCCCGGTGGCCCCACTCTTATCTTGTACGTCCATCTTGGAAACTAGGATTTTGCTCAGTGAGGGAGTGTACAATTTTTGCACACGGGGGTCAACTCTGGAAAATCTTCAACCAGGCACTTGTGGCTAGCATTCTCGGTCGGAACCTGCCTGGACACTCCTACAGGACTCCCGGAAACCCAGTTTTGTTGCACGGTTGGAGTTCTACGACCCCGACAGGTATCTAGCAGGTGTTCCTGAAGGCCTTTTGGATGCGATACGGGACAAGGCATAGAATGAAGACCGTGGCTCTGATCGACAAACCATCGACTCCATTGGATTCATCACGCTGGGATAGTGCTAGGGGTGCCCCTCCCCTCTGGCTCGATGTCCTCGCCCTCATCTTGTACGTCCATCTTGGAAACTAAGGTTTTTCTCAGTGAGGGAGTGTGCAATTTTTGCACATAGGGGTCAACTTTGGGAAATCTTCCACCGGGCATGTATGATGATGATGATGAAGAGTTTGATAATGATGGTGATGGCAATGGCGATGGTCATGAAGATGATTATGATGGAGGCTTTGATGAGGAACCTGGAGTTAGAGTTAGAGTCGGAGTTAGAGTTAGGGTTAGAGGTAGAGTCAATGATGATGATGGAGATGGTGGTGATAATGAAGATGTTGATGGTGATGGTGATGGTGATGGTGATGGTGAGGATGGAGAAGATGGCTTAGTGCTAGGGTTTGGGTGAGGGTTAGGGCTAGGGTTATAGAAGGAAATTGAATTAGGGTTAGAGTTAGAGTCAATGATGATGATGGAGATGGTGGTGATGATGAAGACGTTGATGGTGATGGTGAGGATGGAGAAGATGGCTTAGCGCTAGGGCTTGGGTGAAGGTTAGGGCTGTTGATGTATATGTAACTTCGAAATGTATTTCATCTATGTATTTCATATATATTTATTGTACCCTTATTAGAGATGTGTTATTCCTCTATAAGGAAGTGTCGTCATGTGGATTGACAAGTGTCGCAAGTGTGTGTACTTGCCAATGGGTTATTAGACCACCATCTGTGGGGTCGGCCCTGAAATATATATTATATCTTGGATGTATCTAGATAGACAAGTCAGCCCCATAGTGTAACTGGGCAAACAGGTTAAGTATAAATAGAGATCGGGAGATCTCTATTTGGATCATTCGAAAAGTCATACTTCTCTCACTCAGAAAGTGGCGCACTAGTGAGGAGGAGGATCATCTGCTCTAGGAGACTATCTCAGTGTATTTTGGTTGTACTTTGGTTGAGCCATTGCTCTCTCTATCTCTGAGGAAGTTGTGGGGTTTTTCCCACGGAAACTCTGTGTCTCTTGTCTCTCATGCTTTTGATTCTTGTGATGCTTGTCATGATTATTGTGATTGTTATGCATTGATATACTGTACATGTTATTCTCTCAGTGAAGATCCTAATTAATGCTCAAAATTTAACATGGTATCAGAGCTAACCTGAGAAGAAGACATTTTGCAGTGATGGAAACTTGAGTTTCTTGTTTATTGGGTTTCTCTCCACAGATTTTGGAAACGCAATCTAGTAGATTGACTCTACTCATCAAGGATAATCGATCTGTCCAATCAAAATTCAATTCTAAGCATTTTTAGATTTGGCCCTAAAAATTAGGGTTTCCACAAAAATAGGAATTTCTGGAATCTGAATACATAGCTGGAAGATCCTTGCAAAAATCAAAGTTTAGAGCTTTGGATCGAGATTTTTGGCTGGGTAGATCTTTGAGAAATGCAAACCCTAATTCAGGGCTCTCCCCAATGAACCAGGGAGGAAAATAAGACAAATCTGAAGGGTAAAGCTTTGCTGATCTCAATTTTTGAATACACTAGGCTGATCAGCTCATCAAGGCACATCTTTCTATCATTTAAAAAAGTTGAAATTCACATTTTGAATTTTTAGGGTTTTTTCGACAAACCCTAATCCGGGACCAAATCCAATTTTCAGCATTTCAAGTGGTAAGACCTAAATCTTTTCTATTTCCATTTGAAGTACTCTTTAAGATGTCTCACCACACCAAGCTTGAGGATAAGCTTGAAGGGGCTGATAACTTCCGAGCTTGGAAGTATAGGATTGGGTTAATCCTGGAAGAGAATGAGTTGGACTCATATATAAAAGAAGACATCCCTATCCTAGAGGATGAAGAGGCTAAGGTATTGCATAATAAGAACATGGTCAAGGAAAAGAGAATCATTATTGATTCCATCAAAGACCATCTCATACCCCATGTGTCTTCTCTAAAGACACCCAAGGAGATGTTTGACTCTTTGACCAAGCTATTTGAAGGGAAGAACATAAATCAGAAGATGACTCTGCAGAATCAATTGAAAGGGGTCAAGATGTTGAATGGAGAAACCATTCAATCTTACTTCTTCAAGGTCTCTTAGATCAAGGAGAAACTTGAAGCTGTGGATGAAGTAATGGACAATGGTGAAGTTGTTATGACCACTCTGAATGGCCTACCTAGGTCATGGGACTCCTTTATTCAAGGAATTTGTGCAAGAAAGAAATTGATCTCTTTCAGTAAACTGTGGGAGGAATGCTCTCAAGAAGAGGCTAGACTTGTAGCTCGTGAGGAAAAGATGGGAGCTGAAGATCAAGCTCTTGCAGCTCACACCAAAAGAAGCAAGCCCAAGAAGGAGCACTCTCGCCACAAGAGATCCTATCAAAAGAATAAGAAGGATCTAAGATGCTTCACATGCAATGAGAAGGGTCACTTTGCCTCAGATTGTCCCAAGAACAAAAGGGATAATAACAACAACTCCAGCAAGAAGAAGAAGGGCAGCAAAAGAAAGTTCCATGCTCATGCTGCCGAGGATGATGAATCTCCAGAGAAGAAGGCTAGGGCAGAAAGTGATGATAGTGATGATGACTCATCAAGTGAAGAAGAGTATGTTCTAATCTCTGCTCTCACAGGTACTATCTCCCATGGTTGTAATGATTGGTTGATTGACAGTGGGGCTTCCAAACACATGACTGGGTTTAAGGAATATTTTGTAAACCTATCTGAACATGAATCACCTCATAAGGTGAAACTTGGGGATGATTTTCAATACCCAATCAAAGGAAGTGGTGAAGCCTCCTATAACCTAGATTTTGGAAAATCTTTGAAGATGAAAGAAGTCCTTTATGTACCTCGGCTCAAGAAGAACTTACTCTCCATCTCTGCATTGGATGCAAAAGGTATGAGGGTTGCATTTGTGGATGGCCAAGTCCTAATGTGGCCAAAGGGAAAGACCATAGATGATATAGTAGTGATTGGAGAGCAAGAGGGAGGTTTGTATAAATTGAAGGGACAACCTGAACATGCCATGGTGCATGAATCCATGGAGCCAAGTGAACTTTGGCATAGAAGACTTGCTCATATGCACTATAGGGCACTTCCAATTGCAAGCAAGGCTGTAGAGGGTCTTCCTGAAATCAAGACCAAACATGAAGGTGTTTGAAAAGGATGTGCAAAAGGTAAGAACATTAAGAAGGCTTTCCCAAGCAGTGAAAGCAAGGCAAAAGATATCCTGGAAATCATCCACTCAGATGTATGTGGTCCTATGTCATCCAGTTCTCTAAGTGGGTATGTTTACTATGTCTGATTTATTAATGACTTCTCCAGGAAGACTTGGGTATACTTCTTGAAGAAAAGAGATGAGGTGTTTGATAAGTTCAAGGAATTCAAAACCTTGATGGAGAATCAAACTGGCAAGAAGATCAAAACATTCAGATCCGACAATGGTGGAGAATTCACCTCAGGTGACTTCAAGAAGCTTTGCAGTGATTCAAGGATTAAGAGGGAGTTGACTACTACTTATAATCCTCAACAGAATGGAGTTGCAGAAAGGAAGAACAGAACAATCATGGAAGCAGCAAGGGCAATGTTGCATGACCAGGATCTACCTATGCATCTATGGGCAGAAGCAGCTAGGACAGCTACATATGTGCAGAACAGAACACCCCACAAGATATTGGACAACAAGACACCATAAGAGGTCTTTTCTGGTAAGAAACCTGAAGTCAGCCATCTCAGAATATTTGGTTTTCCAGTATACACACATGTCCCAAAGGAAAAGAGGACCAAGTGAGATCCTTCAGGAAAGAAGGGTATCTTTGTGGGTTACAGTGAAAGCTCGAAGGCTTACAGAATATAATTTCCAGGGTTCAAGAAGATTGATGTCAGCAGGGATGTAACATTTGATGAAAACTCAGCATTCTTCAAATCAAGGAAGGCACCTATCGAAGTTTATGAAGAACCTAAGGAAACTAGATTTCAAGACATTACCATGATTGAAGCAGTTCCAGAAGTTGTTTGTGAGTTTGAAGATCCGCAAGAACCTATAGATCCACCCCGTGAGGATAACTCTCACAAGAGGAAACCTGCATGGGCTAGAGAGCTCATTCAAGATGCAGAAAGATTTGGCATTCCAGAAGAAGAACAAAGAGAAAAGAAGAGAACCAGATCACATACCAGCTATGTTACTTTACTCTGTGACATCATGAACAAAGAACCTTCCAGTTATGAAGAAGCAGCGGAAAAGAAAGAATGGAAGGATGCCATGGTTGAGGAATACCGATCAATAATGAAGAATGATGTTTGGGATGTTTTCCCAAGACCTAAAGAGAAGTCTGTTGTGACTTCCAAATGGATCTACAAAATCAAGCATGTTGTAGATGGCAATGTAGAGAAATACAAGGCAAGATTTGTAGCTCGTGGCTTCTCTCAGAGAGAGGGAATAGATTATGAAGAAACTTTTGCACCTGTAGCCAGGTATACTTCCATCAGAACAGTACTTGCCCTGGCTGCAGCAATGAAATGGAAAATACACCAGATGGATGTCAAGACTGCTTTCTTGAATGGTGTAGTTGAAGAGGAAGTATATGTGGAGCAGCCACTTGGTTTTGAAATACATGATAGGGAGTCATATGTGTGCAGATTGAAGAAAGCCTTGTATGGCTTGAAGCAAGCTCCCATAACTTGGTATGGTAGGATGGATAGTTTCCTATCTAGTTTGGGCTTTACCAAGAGTAAAACGGATTCCAACCGTTACTACAAGGTTGAGGAAGGGAATCCTGTGATTCTACTCCTATATGTGGATGACTTATTTGTAACAGGAGATGACAGATTGATTATAGATACTAAGAGGAAGCTTTCTACCGAGTTCGATATGAAAGATTTGGGAATGATGCATTATTTCCTAGGTATGGAGGTGTGGCAGAGTGTAGGTGGGATCTTCCTTTGTCAAGGGAAGTACACAGTAGATATCCTGAAGAGATTCAGGATGATGGATTACAAGGCCATGGCCACACCTATGGCATTGAATCTAAAGCTTCTATGTGATTCTTCATCTGAGTCGGTTGATGTCTCTATGTATCGTTAGATGATTGGGTCCTTGATGTACTTGACGAACACGAGACCAAATATTTGCTTTGCTGTGAACACATTGAGTCAGTTCCTGACAGATCCGAGGAGTGTTCACCTAGTTGCTGTAAAGCATGTTTTGAGGTACCTGAAGGGTACAGTGGATTATGGGCTCAAGTATGAAGCGAATCAAAAGTTTAACCTGCAAGGTTATGTTGATTTAGATTGGGCTGGCAATGCTGCAGATTGGAAGAGCACATCTGGATGCTTCTTCAGTATGGGATCAGGTGTGATCTCTTGGTTTAGCAGGAAGCAATCCTGCATAGCACTAAGTACAGCTAAGGCAGAGTATGTTGCAACCTGTTCAGCTAGTTGTGAGGCAGTATGGCTGTGGAAGCTACTGTCTGAGTTATTTGATCTCCCCTTGGATGCTACTGGTATCTTTTGTGATAACCAAAGTTGTGTGAAGCTGTCCAAGAACCCAGTGTTTCATGACAGGTTGAAACACATAGAGATCAAATATCACTATATCAGGGATATGGTGCAGAGAGGAGCTGTGAATCTCTTGTACGTTGCGACGGATGAGCAGATTGTAGATGTGCTGACGAAGCCACTAGCCAGGGTGAAGTTTGAGTACTTCAGGGAGAGGCTTGGCATTCTTCAGATTGATGACACTTTGAGGAAGAAGTGATGGACACATTTGCTGAAGCCATTCCAAGCATGTTGGAAGGAGGATCCTTCACATGGCTGTGGATGTAAGCGCTGGATGATGTTCTGGTTTCTGCTTTGTATGATCAATTGGATCATTTATATATGTATGTATGCATCATGTTGGATGCTGGATATGATCAGTTGGATCATTTATATGTATATGTATGTATGCATCATGTTGTATGCTGGATATGATCAGTTGGATCATTTATATGTATGTATGCATCATGTTGGATGCTAGATATGATCAGTTGGATCATTTATATATATGTATGCATCATGTTGGATGCTTGGACCATGTATCTGTATATGTATCAGGTGGATACATTGTATGATCAGGTGGATCATGTATTTGTATTTGTATCAGGTGGATACATTGTATGATCAGGTGGATCATGTATGATGATATGTATCAGGTACATACTTGGTATGCATCAGGTAGATGCATTGTATGATCAGGATTATCATGGATGACGAGCTTCAGGATGTTGCTCCAGATGACATGCAGCAGGATGTTGCAGTGATGATGATCAGGATGATCATGTGTACATCAGGATGATGTATGGTGAGTATCAGGTTGATACTCTATGGCCGTGGATCAGGTTGTGCATATGAGCATATAATTTGGCCCTGGGAGATTTGCAGATAGTCTTTCGAGTTTTTTCCTATGGCATATAATTTGGCCCTGGGATATTTGGAAAATGCTCTTTCGAGGTTTTGCTCTGGGAGGACATATAATTTGGCCTTGGGAGATCTGCAGATAGTCTTTCGAGGTTTTTCCTATGGCATATAATCTAGCCCTGGGATATCTGGCAGATGCTCTTTCGAGATTTTGTCCTATGGCATATAATATGTCCCTGGGAGATCCAATAGGTTGGGTTGTGTGCCCATAATAAGTCCTGGTATGCTCTTGCGAGGTTTTGCAATGACCACATATAATATGTCCCTGGGAGATCCTACGGGTAAACCTGTGTGCTCGTAACAGCCTGGGATGCTCTTGCGAGGTTTTGTGGTGACCACATATAATCTGTCCCTGGGAGATCCTATAGGTAGAGTTGTGTGCTCGTAACATCCTGGGATGCTCTTGCAAGGTTTTGTGGTGAGGTCACATATAATATGGCCCTGGGAAATCCTATTGGTAGAGCCGTGTGCTCGTAAAAGCCTGGGATGCTCTTTCGAGGTTTTGTGACGCACGTAATAAGTCCTGAGGATTCCACAGTATGGCCAGTGATGACGAAGACCTGCAGGTGGTGGTCCTACATCCAGTATGAAAAAGGACTGGCTCTGTAGAACTTCCTATGACGAGTAGAGTCAGAGATTAGTTGAGATAGCAGCAGCAGTGACGATGATGATGACGATGATCCCGAGAAGAAGACTTGTCTAGCAGATCTGTGTCGAGAAATACCTTCCTAGTTAAGAGGGAGTGTTGATGTATATGTAACTTCGGAATGTATTTCATCTATGTATTTCATATATATGTATTGTACCCTTATTAGAGATGTGTTATTCCTCTATAAGGAAGTGTCGTCATGTGGATTGACAAGTGTCGCAAGTGTGTGTAGTTGTCAATGGGTTATTAGACCACCATGTGTGGGGTCAGCCCTAAAATATATATTATATTATGGATGTATCTAGATAGACAAGTTGGCCCCATAGTGTAACTGGGAAAACAGGTTAAGTATAAATAGAGATCGGGAGATCTCTATTTGGATCATTCGAAAAGTCATACTTCTCTCACTCAGAAAGTGGCGCACTAGTGAGGAGGAGGATCATCTGCTACTAGGAGACTATCTCAGTGTATTTTGGTTGTACTTTGGTTGAGCCATTTCTCTCTCTATCTCTGAGGAAGTTGTGGGGTTTTTCACCTTAGGGTTTTCCCCACGAAAACTCTATGTCTCTTGTCTCTCATGCTTTTGATTCTTGTGATGCTTGTCATGCTTATTGTGATTGTTATGCATTGATATACTGTACATGTTATTCTCTAAGTGAAGATCCTAATTAATGCTCAAAATTTAACAAGGGCTAGGGTTATAGAAGGAAATTGAATTAGGGTTAGAGGTAGAGTCAATGATGATGATAGAGATGGTGATGGCGATGGTGATGGTGATGATGAAGGAGATGGTTTAGTGCTAGGTATTGGGTGAGGGTTAGTGCTAGGGTTTGGGTTAGGGTTGATAATGCAATGTTTTCAAATATATTTGGTGTATGCTAATCGATGAGGATACAAGTGCAAATATGAAGAATTTTGCATATGTATACTATGACCTATTACTTCATGGTTATTATGAGTGATTGACCTACTAGATTAGGTAAGGTGTTATATGATGGGTTCAGATATGGTTGAAGTTTGTGCACATAAGTTAAGTGGATGTATACATGAGGTATCACAGGGTGTATGTGGTTGTTATGAGCCTAACTAAGTGGATGCTGATATAATTGATATATTCTCTCAGCTAAGTATGTGTTAGGTGAGTATTTTTATGATTAATTTTTATAATATCTTTGTGTTTAGGTTGAGTGTTAAGTTATTAAGAGATTTTCTCTCAACTTCTCTTTTTGTTAAGGAAGTAGTTACATGTCCTTAATATACATATACATGTAATAAATGTACAATTGCATTGAATTTTGTTGAAAAACATCTCCCTATATTTTCTAATAAATATGACAAGAGAATTGGAAGCAACAAAATATTGGGAAGTTTCATTTGTAGGATAAGAGGATTAACATATAATAAAGTATATTTTTCATTGATAATTATGTTACATAGTGTGTTTCTATGTTCTATGGTTTTTCTATGATGTCATTGGTTCTATGTTTTTTGCAGGTTATTTGTTGCAAAATAGTAGTCATTGTCTATTGGTTTGATGCAATGCACCGTATAATGAGAAAATATTCTACAAGATGCTACTAATATTATGTTTTATGAAATAATTATCATGGAAAAGTTGCAAATATGTACTACTAATGATGTGCTTGAGTTGAATGTGATTCCCAATTATTATGTCATTGTTGGGATTTTGTAGCTGTGAAGAATAACTGTAATAGATGGGGGGGTTTTGTGTATGTGGCTCTTGGTGAGATCATGATGAGAAAAAACCCTTTGACTTGGTGGACTATTCCACATTTACAAGTCAAGTAGAAAAATTCAAAAGAGGTGTAAATGAGAGGAAGCAAATGAATCGCATTGATGCCAATTACACTTGCAAAATCAGAGCAATCAAAGCTCTCAATATCACCGATACCACTCTGTCGCTGAAGAAGATTTCCCTATAAAGTACCTAGATCATGACCAAAGGATGTGACTACTCACAATCCAGTGACAACTACCCTCCTCTGATTAGTAGCACTTAGTTTTTTTCTTGCGCAGCCTTCACAGGTTGCAGAGCAATGGCCGTTGCTTTGCCTAGAGGTTAAGTAGAGTGTGTAAGATAACAAGTGTACTCCCAGCCGGATTTTTTGGCATTTGATTAGCGGCATATAGGCTATATAAAACTAGAAATGACTCAATGTGACTTGGGCCCTTAATAGATTGGGTAACAAACCCTTCTAATAATGATCCTATCCCACTTGGAGTCCAAATACCCCCTATTGAGGGTACGTGTGGTGGGTCACGGATTCTAGGGCTAGATTAGGTTAATAGGGCTACATTAGGTTTCTAGGATTCTAGATTAGTTTTTGAGGGTTAGATTAGCGTTTATAGGGTTAGTTTAGCTTTCTAAGATTTCTAGGGCTAGATTATGTTTCTAGGATTCTATTAGTTTATGAGGGTTAGATTAGTGTTTCTAGGGTTAGTTTAGCTTTCTAGGATTTCTAGGGCTAGATTATGTTTCTAGGATTCTAGATTAGTTTTTGAGGGTTAGATTAGTGTTTCTAGGGTTATTTTAGATTTCTAGAATTTCTAGGGCTAGATTATGTTTATAGGGTTATATTAGTGCTTCTAGGGTTAATCATACATGAATAAACAATCACATGGCTATAAATCATAACTCAGACATCAAATAAACGATATAAGATAACAATATCAAATAAACCATCTAACATGAATAACATTAACCGTGCATGAATAAACAATCACATGGCTATAGTATGTACCTCAGTCAATTAGGCCTTATGGATCCTCTTGGTTTTCTATTGTCTTGAACAACCTCTCATGCTTTGCATGAGGTAGTAAGTAGCATACCTTGTTTGATGAATTCGTTGACATTGTCTATAGTTGGATGTTTGTACCCACGATCAAGTGCGTAAAGTGATACACCCGCGACCCTGGTCTATAATCTGTGTATGTGTAGCCATTACTCTTTGGTCCCTTTCCATCCACTGTAAGTTATTCCCCCTAAACAAACATCGAGCCAGTCAGAAAGGTAATGCCTTCACTATCTGTTAATGATGCGAGGAGGGTTTGCTTCCCCTAGATGCATCGTGCCAACCAATCATTCGTCCCAATTGCACTGTCTATCGGGCAACAACTGTGTAGATGTGTCCTGCAAAAATGCATTTTAAGGTCATATTCCAACAAGCAGTGGTTTGATAACTTGGATAATTACAAAAACAAGGAGGGAACCGAGATATGCATGCATAAATGTTTACCTGGTTGTACAAGATAAGATATATGATCGTATTCATTCAAAATAGAGGATTGGCCTTCCTCTAGCTGGATTGTTTCAGCAACTGCACGTGGGTCCACTGCAAGTTATACATGATCCCATTGATCAACCCAATCCATTGATTCGCACTCATCCCACTCACAACTGTTGCAAGACCCACAAAAGAAAGCAAGTTTTCGAGTCCATATTTCAAATAAAGGATAGTTTGCGCTTCGAACCGAATGAAATCCACGAGTGCCTTGCACAGTACTACAACTATAAGAATGCAATCGATCTATATCAACTACATTTCAGAAATTTCTGACAACTATAAGAACGTGATCGATCTATGTCCTCTACCTGTTGGTATGTGTTGCTCCGTGGTTTGATCTGACATTTTTTCTTTGCACCATCGAACTGTGGATTCGGCATTCCGAATATGAGGGCCTCCCATGCACCTCATCTCCTCCCTTCGTAGGGAAGTTTTGAGACATGCTCCATCCCTGTCGTGCTCTCCCTTTCCATGCCCAGTCTCAAAATAGTTCCATACATGCGTCACATCATAAGTCTTGTGCAACATGCTCAACCACTGGAAAACACATGCATTTTTTAACTTGCCTACACAACCATCTGACCATATCAAATGCTGATCCATATGTATCCCTCTCTCCTTCAGCTGATCATAGAAAATTTTGAAGCAATGCTACACATAATGCAGGTCATGGCACCTGTCGTCACTGATGTAGAAGTTGGTCTCTTTCAATATTATCCTCATGTCATTGCTTCTCTCTGGCGCGTGCCTGTACGTGATATGGACCATTATGCTAACTTGGTCTGAATGGTAGTATTGACTTTGAATCTCATTCTGTGGCTGTAGGGTATATTTTTCCGCAAAGTCCACAACCGACAATATTGTGCCCTTGGGAAAGGTGTCCTTGCATTCTTTGTACTGTTCATCCTACCATCGTGCTACATGGACGTGCTGTACATAATGCTCGGTCTTTTGGTAGAATTCCTTCATGAAATCACAAATTTGTACCTGGTGCCACAAAACCAAGGGCATTAATACAATGTGACATTTTCAATCTGAATATATATGTACAAATTCAACATGTACAGTATGAAAGCATGCAAACTTAGATTACCTGTGACTTCACAAATGCAATTTTTTTGCTTTCCTTTGAACTATCTACTTGATATGTTATGTACTGGAAGTTCTGCATTTCTACTGACATCCTCCCAAATTCGTGCTCAGCGGTTGCGTGGATGCAGCGGCTCAATAATGCAAATCCACTGCAACTGGAACACGTCCCATATAAACATGATCTTTTATAATATTTTTGTCCTTCGGGCCTTCTACACATTATGCTATGTATAAATTCTCTGGATGCATTCGGTGGTTGTAACGAAGGACAATCCTGCACAATGTTAGTATGCAAACCACAAAATATATGTCTATATGTATCATAATAGTACTCAAATTCTACATGGTATCTACAACATGTACTGCGATCAATGCAAATTCTAACATACCAGGGTTTGCATTTTTCAAAGGACCTTTGGCCCAAGTTCAATTGTGTGTGCTCATTCTTGAACCTCTCATAGAGTTCTGTTTGTGTGGTTTCAAGGAAGTGCTTGACATGGGGTTCACCCCCCCTAACACCTTTTCTCAACTTTAAAACATATCTTTGATTCGATGACGGTCTAGTGTTATCATGCCAAAACTTTTGCACTAGTTCTTTAACAACATCAATGAGCTTCATGTCTGAATGAGGTAACCTACCAACAAAGGCCCAACAATCTTTTTGGCTTGGGGTCTCAAGTTTTTCTCTAATGGCAGAATACTTTTGAAGAGTCTTTATATCTACTTTAAATATTTTACATGTGTGTGATAGTAGGCGACGTTGCCTTGTGGATTTGTCTACAATCGATTCTGACAGTACACGATGGGCCACATTAAAATCTTTTGTGCGAGAATTTTTTCAAATCAAATTAAATACAGATTGTAGATTTCTAACAACATGATTGTTGGCCTCTGAACTTCTAACTACCTTTATGCACAAAATTCTCCTAACATGAGCTAGACAATGTGATTTTAACAAAGCAAGAAACAATTGACATTTTGCTGCATCGGTTTTGGATTCAAAAAAATCTTTGATTATCTTCTTACAATGGAAATCAATAGTGCGTTTGGACATCTTACCTTCAAGTCCTAAAAATGAACTTTCATCCACATGAATACGTCTGGGAGTTCTTTGTCGTTCGGTTGATAGTTGAGGCAAGGGAGTCGGGAAGGAAGTACGAGTCTTGTCAACAGTTTGTTGTGGCCCTTCATTCAGTAATTGGTCCTGCAATGGAGTGTGTTTTCCAAGTGGGTTCTCTTCTTGGGGTGGTTGCCAGTTAAGAACTTGTTCAACATCCATCCCTTCATACTCGACATCATGCAAGATTTGATTGAATTCAACCACTTTGTCATTGCTTGTTGATGGATCTAAGGCACTAACATTTTGATTTTTACGGTTTTGCATGTACAACCTAGCCTTTTCTCTTATCTCATGGGCCTTTTCAGGGGGTAGCGGACTCCTTCTAGACTTTCTTTGATTATTATGTCTATTGCCCATATTCAATACGCTTTTGGAAAAATGAAAATATGACCCCTGCAAGAATGAACAACAAACAAGATATTAAAACTCGATGTGCATGATTATTAAAGCTCGATTTAGCAATTGATTATGTACAACATCTAGTGATAATGTTTTCATATAATCTTAAAAGCTATTGGGAATACCCTACATATAAAGTTACAACATCACATCTAGGAACTCAGTAGGATGGTATTGGATGGTGGTATGGGATGTTAGTAGTCCAGCAAATTCCCTACAAGGGAGAAGCTCATATTGACTTCATTTTCATGGTATGGATGAGGGAAAATAGCCCCAAAAGACTAAGAGTTTTCAATTGTTTAGGTGTTTGTGTGAGTTGTTGTAGTGAAACCATGAGGAATTCAACAAATGTTTGTCTACTAGATGGAGGAATGTGATTATGAAATGTTATTGGTGGTGATGCAAGTAATTTTTTTTTATTATCTTCATGAAAGGTTGAAAGCATTGCTTGGTGCATGTTGTAGTTTTTTTTTGGTAGGATGTTTTTATTGTCTATGTTGAAGATTAAGAAGACTAAAATAGATCTATCATACAATTCATGAGGAAAAACCAAAATAGATGCCATTCAAACAAGTGAATGAAGACTAAATTACATTTAACAAGATCAAATTTTCACCATACCTCAAGGATTATGATTGCTCTTTGCTTCAAATGTCAAATGCTCTTTTGATGTGTCCACTATATGTAAGAAGACTTCATGTGTATCCAAGTAGCATGAGAATTCAATTCAAGGTGCCAAATAGAGTCCAACTATTGTGTATTCACTCAATTGATCCAAATAGAGCCCAATAGGTGTGTATTCAATACAAAGAGACAAATAGAGCCCAATAGGTGTGTATTCAATACAAAGAGCCAAATAGAGCCCCAAATATTGTGTATTTTATCCAAATGGTGTATGAATTCAATATACCATGAAAATTCTTGTTGGACTGTGCATGAAACCAGCGAACAGAACGTGATGAATGAGGAAAAAAATGCGGGATAAAGAATGCGGGTGATTTTCTAAATTTTATGTTCAACAGGGACGCGCACGCGCTAGAGGTGCATGCGCACATCTGGCACATGCGCATCCTTGCTGAACGTTGCAATGGTTGGTGTGTAACGTTCATT
The DNA here is from genome assembly GCA_027924585.1 of Larix kaempferi. Classification (NCBI taxonomy): domain Eukaryota; kingdom Viridiplantae; phylum Streptophyta; class Pinopsida; order Pinales; family Pinaceae; genus Larix; species Larix kaempferi. The sequence continues at coordinate 17,798,798 of BSBM01000994.1, read as the reverse complement.
GTATTTATTTTCCAACAGATATAAATGTGTCGGGTTATGCCTAGAGCCCCTCCCCATAAAGAGCCCCTCCCCCATAAAGGCCTTTAGGACCTCTTCTAACCCATAATCCCTAAGTGCATTTAAGTGCTTCTAGGTGTTTGGGGGTTTAAGGGTATATTTACAAATTTGTGTATTTTGATTTCAAAACATTAATCTAATTTTCAGTTAGAAACATATGTATTACATCAAGAATAATTAAATACATAGTAGATATATATTAATGTTGTATAAAGACTGCTCGGAGGTGCGATTATTGTGAGATTGCAATATGTCAGATTTGTTCATAATTACCATCATATTTTATTCTCTTAGGGCGATGCAGATGTGAAAAAATGCACTTTGATGGTTAGTTTTATTTGCTGGGAAATATTTGCCCAGTTAATTTGTGGGGAAGGATAACAGTGTTGATACTCCCACCCCTATGGAAGGCTAGCAAAGCATAGCAGAGAAGGTATAAGCTTGGCTTCATGTAATATGCAGAGCACTCTTCTTTACATTGCTGTATTAATCAAAATCTAAGGCACATGCTATTTTTTGTCTCAGTGTAAGATGAAGATGATGAGATGTAAAGGATCTAATCAAGTAGTCATGGAGGGCCTCCTCATCGTGGAAGATTTTACGAATAGTGTTCATCTGCTGTAAGTGGAATCACAATTGCAATAAAATAAGGTTTTTCGTCATGATGATTTGATGATGATGATGATGAAGATCATGACGAAGATGATGATGATGATGATGAAGATGGTGATGATGATGATGATGACTAATGGAGATGATGATGATGATGATGTTGACAATGATGTTGATGATGAAGATGATGACGAATATGCAGCACATCATCCTCCTCATCATCATCATCTTCATCATCATCAACAACATGATCATCATCATCACCATCATCATCGTCATCATCTTCATCATCAACATCATTGTGAGGATGAGGATGATGATAATGATGATGATATGATGATGATGATGGTGGTGGTGGATGATGATGAATATGAGTACGATGATGATGATGATGATGATGGTGATGATGACGATGGTGATGAATATCATGATGATGATGAAGATGGTGATGATGATGATGATGACGATGAAGATGGTGATAATGATGATGACGATGACTAATGGAGATGATGATGATGATGATTGATGATGATGATGATGTTGATGATGAAGATGATGAAAAATATGTAGCAAATCATCATCATCTTCATCATCATCCACAACATGATCCATAGCATGATCATCATCTT